>CM048749.1:179081827-184081827 GCA_026315105.1 Locusta migratoria
ATTAATTCGCGTATTTGTATCTGTCTCAATGAGTGACATCAAGGCCGTTATACTGTATTCCCTTTAAGGCATAACAATCACGCTGATGACGCCGCAGGTAAAAGCAACATTTGGTTTCACAATCTTCTGTTTCCGTATGTGTCCCGTATTTTGATAATCTAGTCACCCTAGTCTAGCCGTGACGCGCCACATTCGCGAGGTGGTTGCGCCGGCGACCGCGAGGGGCGCGGCGGTGCGCGGCGTGTCCCGTCCCCCTGTCGCGCGATAATTATCGCTTAATTGAGACATCCTCATCACCTCAAATGACTCCCCGCCGCTGCTGCTGCTGCTGCACGCCCCACACGTGCGCGGGACGCGGGGACACCTCGGCAGCGCATGTCCGGGAAACGCCTGCCCGCGGAGCATCCTCCTCAGCGCGACGTGCCCCACCAGCCAGACCACTGCTGGGGAACGGCTGGCCATGCCACATGCAGCGCCACGGAGGTGGAGGCCGAAAAACCTCAACTTGCTGGAAGTGCACTGCATCAATGGACAGCCAGTTCCTTAAACCATCGGCACAGGGAGCGTGTATCTCAACGAGTGTGGCCAACGTGGCGAGTTTCTCACGTCACAACGAGCGAATCGCACGTTGGCGAAGCTTACCCAACAAATTAGAACATAGGCTGAAGCATAACATTGATGCAGCTGATAACTGGATGGGGAAAGCGGGTGTATACCAAATAAAGTGTACTGATTGTGAAATGAAGTATATAGGACAAACGGAAAGGAATTTTAAGGTGAGGTTTAAAGACCACAGTAATAGAGAAAATGGTTCATCTACAGCGGCAAAACACCTGAAAATCGAACGACATTCGGTGGGCTCCATAAATGATAGCTTGAAAGTCAAGAACTATGAGGACAAAGGTTGGTTATTATCAAATCTCAAAGAAATTGAGATCTTTTTTGCGTTGAGAGAGGATTCCAGCAGCATGCTCAACGAAAAGACAGAAGTGTCTAAAAACCATTACTGGGGACATTTTAGCAACCTCCTCCTTGAGAAACACTGATGTGTGTGCATGCATTAAATATTGACTTCGTGCTTTTAACTTAAATGAAAAATTTGGAGCGTATTTCCGTTTAAAAAATCCTTTAATTTAATGACTGATTTTATGAATAATGTTAGGTATCTTGATTAGAATATCTTTGGCCACCAATAACAGAGGTTAAAGATATGGACAATCTTTGAAGTTAGATCAGCTGTCCGTTAGTGCACAACTTGCTACCATCAGACAAACACGTGGTACTGCGCAAAGGTTTATTTTTGACAATGTACATACACAACTATTGTGTTTGACGATGCTTCCTAGCAGCAGATTAGGTTAGTTTCATTGGAATATTTGTTGATACAGTCGTTTGTATTTAGTGCCCTTATTATTCCACGTTTTCTTGTTTTATAGAACTTGATAATGGGATAATGTCGTCCCGAAACATGCATATTTTATTATTGGCAACTGGTGCATGAAGTACAGTAATAAGTGTCAGGCATTATCAAGCATGCCAGATATTCTCAACGTGCGTCTAAACGATCACCAATAAGGTGGAAGAACACCACCGACGTCACACCACGCGGCTATCCGGGGAGGGGGCAGCTCTTTTCGGCACGGAGATGAAGACGCCATATTGGCCGTCGTATTTCATGGGTTTTATGTATATTACTTAGGTCTTTTGAATATATGAAATTTGAAAGCAAGTAAAAGTAACTGAGTAAATCGAAAAATCTCTCGAAAACCGGCAATTAAAGGTACAATTTGTTGAAATAAATGACTGGAAACGTCTTATATGTGGTTATAAAATTTCTGTATTACAGTAATCTGTCATTACAAGGAAAAGCGGACTGTGTTAGTAGCCGTAGCGTACACGGCAACGCCGCGGTGTGGAAAATGGAAGATGGTACTCGGAGCTGGTTCAAGTCTCCTTGGGACCAAACTTTTTTTTCTCTTTTTATTCGGTGTCACAGTGTTTTCGAAACGGAAACAAAACAGTTGGATCAAGATTGAATGTTACTGATCGTTTTTGGAGCATCACCTGCGACAAGCTTTGCGAAAAAAGCAGCAACACTTTCTGCGCAACCCACCCATCATTTGGCACGACAATGCGCGAGCGTATATATCACAAGTTGTGGCTGCTCTGTTCGGTCGATGGGACTTGGAAGTACTGTACCACTCACCATATTCTCAAGACTCAGGTCCATGTGACTGAGTTGATTCCGAAGACGAAGGAACCACTTCTGGCATTATCTTCAGAACTGTTCCAGAGATTCGACAGGCAGTAGACCGCTCCGTTCTCACGATCAACAGAACAGGCTCTGCTAATGGTATACTACGCCTTACACATGGCTGGTTCTACACAACACTGGTGTGTACTTTGAAGAACAGTAACAGCTGCAAACATGTAACGCTTTTGTGTAGGCCGAGCATAAATAGTTGCCACTATTTAAGTTCCAACCCTTGTGTGTCAAAAATGATGGCGCGAACTTACACGGTTGAAAGTACACGATAGTAGAACCAACATGGGTCCGCAAACCAATCGTTTGCGAGATAATTACGAATGATGGTTCCAAGTCACCAGTGACGTCATTGTAAACATCGCCCTAGTTAGTACATACGAAGTTGAAATTCAGACTTTACTACTGAGATTTACTAAGCATTTAGTTCACATTTCACTAACTTTATTCTAATCAACGTGCTAGTTAGTTAGATGGAGCTGCGGCACATTTTGCTGCAGCTGTGAGATGGCATCTAACGCGCAGATACGGCCAAACATGGATAGTCAGTCTGTCCTGTACCTTGGCATCCAAGATCAACTGATCTAAGTCTCTTGGATCCTTGATTCTGAGGTCACTTCAAAAGCGAAGCGTACAGCACACCCGTTAACACGGTTGAATAACTGCAATGCAGAGTTGTACACCCTTGTCTGGAATTCCTGAATGAGTCAGGGGTTTTCGGAAGAATTCGAAATTCATTGCAAAGACGAGCACAGTATTCCTTCCAGATTCAAGGAAGACACTTCTAACTCCTACTTTAACAGGTAACCCATATGTGAAATGTGAACTTAATACGATGTAAAACCTAATAGTAAAGTCTGAATTTCAAAACAGTGTTTACAATGTCGTCAGTGGCAGCTAGGGACCAAACATTCGTAATTATCTCTCAAGCGGCTAGTTTTCGGACCCATGTTTACTGGGACATTTTTGCTTCTATTAGCTTGTTAAGTTTTCGCCATCCTTTTGATACATCCTTCAAAATCAGTTTCTCAGCATACTAACGCAATTTTTCACAGTACTCATAGTGACCAAAAGTAATAGGTCGTCCCTAGGTTATGTGGAATAGTTCACCACATGACACGAGAGACGGTATATTTGGTGTACACTGAAGGGCCAAAAGTCATTGGACAACTGTATGCAAAACAGGAGCACCCCATAGACAAGGTACAAAAGGGCGATGCTTGGGCAGAGCTGTAATTTGTACTCCGGTGATTCATTTGGTAATATTACCGACGTGATTGCGGCTTCACGACAGGAATTAAGTGATTCTGAATCCGGAATGGCAGTTGCAGCAAGATGTATGGGACATTCAGATTCGGAAATCGGTAGCGAATTCCATATTCAAAAAATGATCAAATGTTTGTTAAGCTGAATGGACTTAACTGCGGGGTCATCAGTCCATAAACTTAGAAACTACTTATGAACTACCTTATACTAAAGACTCCACAATCATCCAGGCCCGAGGGGGGGGGGGGATTCGAACCCCCGACCATAGCGGCCGTGCAGACTGTGACTGGCGCGCCTCAGACCGTTCGGCCAATGCGGCCGGCAATTCCATATTCCGCGAAACACAGTGTGAAGAGTGTGCTGAGGCATCCCCTTTCACCAAGAACAACACAGAGGCTAACGACTTGAACGTAATATCCGTCAGCATCGGGGTTTGCGTGGAGTTGTCATGTACAGAAATACGGCATGCCAAGCGGCCACAGATGATCCTGATAGGTTTGAGAAATCTTTTCGATAGTTACACAGCGTATGATTTGACTACCCACATCTTTCGACAGCAGTCACATCGAATATATTCGACAGGTTAGTTCGAGCCCAAAATCCTGCACAGGCATGAGCGGCTATAGAGACATCATAGCTTTCTTGTAGAGGAACTTTAACAAATGAATGAGTCACTGCCTCCCCCTGTTGTTGCACTTCACAGGGCGCAAAGATGTCAGAACGATAATAGGACGTATCCCATGTCAATAAATGTAGTAGTAATCTGGAAACCATGCGCAATAATAGAGAAGCAATAATAGCGGATCGAGATGCTGAATAAGGCTCAGTAACTTAGAATGTGGACTACTCGTTGGATGTCAACTGAGAAACAGACCAGTAGGACATTTTAGTGCTTCCAAACCTGTCCAGTTCGAAGCTGGATGTCACGAAGTAGTAGTCTAGAGGCAATAGTTTATGGACAAAAATATTCCTGAAATTGACATTCCTGGAGACCCGACCTACGTCAAGTGTGATAAAGCAGAACGTCAAACTCATTCCACAACCCAGTGTCCAGCATCACGATCACGACACTGTCTGGTTTCGTTTCATGAAAAAGAATAGGCTGTCATTCCTCTGCAGACATTCATACATCACACTGGAAGTGGTTGCAGGAGATTTCAAGTCATCATAAATACGAATGGTGGACTTATAACACTGAGCAAAGCGAGATGTCCAAAATTATAGATTAGATTGTGTAAATGAAGGTGCCCTCTCTGTCTGGACTATTGTGTAATGTTCATAATCATTCTCATTACTTAAGGTGAGCATCCCTAGTTCCGGTTCGCTTCTTGAGGAAGAATATGCTGTCATTTCTAAAATGTTCAAATCTATGTAAATCTATCAAACTCATCTGTTTGCTTATTAGTCCGTAGCTTACTAACGACTTAAACTAAGTTTAGCTAACCTAAGGACAACACAAACACTCATTCCCGAGGAAAGACTCGAACCCCAGACAAAGAAAGGCCGCGTGCTCCGCAGCACGGCGCCCCAGTGCGCACTGCTAATCCGCCGCGGCGCTGACATTTCTCCATAGACATCAGAATGTTCAAATGTTTGTATAGTCTATGGGACTTAACTACGGGGGCATCAGTCCCTAAACTTAGAAACTACTTATGAACTAACTAAGACTATGGACGGCACAAATATCCATGCCCGAGGGGGGATTCGACCCCCCGACCGTAGTGGCCGTGCAGACTGTGACTGGAGCGCCGCAGTCCCCTCGGCCACCGCGGCCGGCAATAGACATCAGACACCCCATTGAAGGTACTCCCATTAAAGTCGGTATAAAGGTTTCCGTTAAACGTGACGCTATGCTAAGCTTAATAACAGATATGCAAATTCGTACCCTCCCATCGCTGACACAAACACACACACATACACACGCACAGAGAGAGAGAGAGAGAGAGAGAGAGAGAGAGAGAGAGAGAGAGAGAGAGAGAGAGTAGGAGAGAGAGCGGGACAATCCGGTATCACACTCAAGAGTAGGTAACAAATTCTGTAGTCGGCAATAACAACCAAAACATAAAAACTAATAGTCTATTCCTAGTACCCCGATAACGAAATTTTCTACAGGAGAAGCGATGAAAAACGATCGCGTATTTTTTCTGGGGAAAAGAGACGGCAGATAAGCCCAAGTATGTGCTCTAATCTCTCTTGCATAGTCGGAAACAATCATACTAGTTGACTCTGCGGGAAACCTCTGCTTTTCGAATATTGACAAAAGCCCATGCAGAACGTCCCTCTTGCAGGGTCTGTCATTGGAGTTTGCCATTCATGTTAGAGATGTTTTCCCGCTTACGAAATGGATTTTATTAGTCTCATATATCGATCTTATCTGGTAACGATAATATAGAAGTATTGGTGGAACGAGTGTATCGAACGTATGCTCTATTTCCAATTAATCTCGGCGTGGCATATGCCTACCGACGATTATTTTATGTGGTCATTGCTCCTGATATCGCTCCCTATGCCTCCTCTCGGATTTTATATGGAAATAACTGTTTCGAGTCATTGTTCTATATTTTTATAATCAGATAGTAAAGTATCCTTATTTTTCTATTTGGTCGCAATACGTTACATTTGTTCGTTTTGAGAATCAGTTGTCACCCCTGCTATACATAGCGACTGTTCGCTGCATAAGTTTCCTGCATTTCGTCACAATTTTCCAGCGTTGCGACTTCTCTGTATATCAGGGTGCCTGAATCCACTACAAATGTTCAAATGTTTGTAAAGCTTATGGGACTTAACTACGGGGTCATCAGTCCCTAAACTTACAAACTACTTATGAACTACTTACGAACTAGGACGGCACAAATATCCATGCCCGAGGGGGGATTCGAACCCCCGACCGTAGTGGCCGTGCTGACCGTGACTGCAGCGCCTCAGTCACCTCGGCCACCGCGGCCGGCAATCCACTACATTCTGCGTCTCATGGACGAAAAGAGCGAGCTAGGTTTCACACGATAGTTGCTTTCGGAATCCATGTTGATTCTACAAAGCAGATTTTCACTCTCTAGAAATGTCATAACACACGAGCATAAAACACTTCCCGAAATTCCACAACAGCCTGACGTCAGGCTAATGGTTTAATGAATCTGTTCATCAACCCCTAATGAAAAAAGAAAAGACCTGCAGTTGTTTCGCTTCTGTTGCAGTCATCGCAAGCAGCGGTGGAATGACCGAAAGCTCTAAGACGCCTTGCAGTGGAGCGCGCGGTTGCTCTCCCTCGGAGGTTCGAGTCCTCCCTCGGTCATGAGTGTGTGTGTTTTCTCCTTAGGTTAGTTTCAGTTGCTTTAAGTAGTTTCTAAGCATATGGACTGATAACTTCAATAGGTAAGTCCCATGGAATCAAGAATGGGAGAAGCTCCTTCGCATACTCTTTATACAAGAGGCGTTGAAGTTATAACGCTTCCGATACTTTTTTTCCTCACAAATCAAACGCAAACTGTGAAAGTGCTGTCACCCATCGACATAATTTCCCTGCAGCTGTAAATATTTTTCATAATGACGACGCCATCATCCCACTGCCCCTGTGAACGCTTCTTCAGGAGTCTGCTTTGACCACTGGAAAATCGCTGACGAAACTGCAACACGGCTACCAAACGTCATCCATATATCATCATTTGCCAAAATCGATGAAGAGAAATTCCCATTCATGCCGTTAAGATTGACAAGCAACATACAACGTGCGTAGCAGTGTGGTCATACATCTAGAGGATACTTATCATATATTCAGGTCCTCATCAGAACTATGTGCACAGATTCCACGAAAATGTCCACTTTGAAGGAGACGTGTTCCAAAATCCTTTGGCGATTCTGCAAATCAATTTTCTCCACCCCCTCGATTATTGCGTCATTTCGTCTAATTGGGTGATGCAAGAGCGAATTTGTCTTGGTCAGTGTCGTAGCAAGGGTGGTGAGGGGGAGGAGGGAATGTGCAATCCGCAACGAATTTCAGCTCGGTGTGGGTGACAAATCTTGCTACTGCACAAAACTTCCTACGTTCTTTAGAACGAGCTGTAATTTCTTAAATACTTTGTTGTTTGAATATAAAACGTCATGACAACAAGGTTGCCGCATTATTTCTAGAATGAATGAATTTTGTCAGCTAGTTGAGATCTTAATCCTGTGCATACCACTATCTCAGTCTGGTATTAAACACTTCTACAACAGATCCGCTACGTGTGACTATTTATGGGACGGTTAGTCAACCAGCAGATGGACGACCTTCATGAAAATCATTGGAGTTACAGTCGATAACTTCCAGATACATGTGTTTCAGTGCTTTAAAAAAGTTACCGATGGTAGTGAGAAGCTCTTCGATGGTTTTGAAACTATAAAAACCAGGAGCTACTTAATGTCTGTTGCTTGCCATGTTTGATATCTCGGGTTTGTTTTTAGAAGAAGTCAAAATGTTCAAATGTTTGAAAATCTAAGGGACTTAACTGCTACGGTTATTAGTCCCTCGGCTTAAAAACTACTTAAACTAACTTACTCTAAGGACAACACACACACATTGTAGAGGGATAACTCGAACCTCCGACGGCGCTCCGCAGCAAGGCCCCTAATAGCACTCGGTCACCACACCGCGACAGAAGAAGTGAACCCTGATCAAATGTATTTACAGATTCTTCGAGCCACATTCTGAACGAGTGTTATTAATAAGGACAAGTCTACAGCTCTTATTGGAAAACGAGAGAAAATATATTGTTTAAGAACTTCAATTTGTGAAGGACGAATAGGACAAGATGGGCATTCCTGTGAAAAAAGTGGAGCCATCGCGAAGGAGAGAATGAAACTTGGAGAGGAGAAACTTACTTTTGTGCCACGACCTAATGAAACGAGTGCAAAAGTGCAACGACAGGTATGTTTTCGGACTATGGAATGTTTATAAGATATTTTGCAGTTTAAGAGCTCATCAGTCTCGTTGAAAGCTTACAAAGTAAGGTTACTGCGATTGTAGAAAGTTTAGTTGACAAATGCGATGAGGTTTTCGAATGTCGTGATTTTGTAGAAATTCCACTCCTAAGAAGATTTCCGTAAGTTGCGGAAATTACAAAAGAAGTGCCTCTTCGTTGGACATCTTGAACTTATTTCAGTTTTCCGAATCCATTACATTTTTGTATTGGCGTAAAGTGTTTTCTTATCTTTGCTCTTTCTATAACGTCTTATGAGAGGAGTTTACCAGAAATCACACTAAATAAAAATTATCAGAGTTTTACTACCAGTAAAGCACGACTCTTTAGTTTGCCAATTGTATCTGTTGAAAGTAGTGTAGCTAAAAGTATAGATTTGGGTGACAACTTTATAATTTGGTGTTGAAAAAGTTAGAAGTAAGACACAGTAAGCTACAAGCTGTAGTCACTCATCACCAAGAAGATGTTTCATTAACAGTCAAAGTGAGTATTTATATAAATATGTTTTACTGATAACTTTCCATACATCTACACAGATACTCTGCAAATCACATTTAAGAGCCTGACTGAGGTTCATTAACAACTTTCATAACCTTCCTCTACTGTTCAATTCATTAATAGCGCGCGGGAAGAACAAACACCTAAATCGTTCCGTTTTCGATGTTTTCTCTTATTTTATTGGGATGTTCATGTCTCCCTATGTAGGTGGGTGCTAGAAAAATATTTTCACATTCAGAAGTAAAATTTGGTGATTGAAATTTCGCAAATAGATCTCGCCACAACGAATAACGTCGTTCTTTTAATTATTTCCACCTCATATCGTGCAACATTTCCGTGGTACTTTCCCCCCTGTAACGCGATAAAACAGAACGTCCTGCCCTTCTCTCAACCTTCTCAATGTCTTCCGTCAGTCCCACCTGGCGAGGGTCCCACACTGGGCAATTTAAAGTGTTTGTAATTGTTACTCCTAGGTATTTAGTTGGGTCTGTAGTTTGGACTGATTTATCGTGTAAATGAAGTTTAACCGTCTTCTTTTAGAGGGCAACTTTCCAGTCTTTGGGTGCGGATCTTTCCCTGAGTGATTGGTTGTATATGATAGCTAAGTATGGAGATACTGCATCAGCATACACTGAAAGGAAAGTAATTGTTAAACAGTCGGAACCGGGAGACTTACTTTGGTAGCACCCAGTTGTTTGTATCAGGAGCCATTAGTCTTGTGTAGTTCGCGAACTAACTAGTTCGGGAGAGCGCTCCCACAGGCGAACTACGCGAACTAATTCGCACATCCCTCGCCTCTTAGTTCGTCCGCTCCTTTTGCGAAGACTGGCGGGGAACAGCGAGAGGACGCGAGAGCGTGCAGAATCGCGTGATTCCCTTCTGCCAGTTACCGTCATTTCGAGCTGAGATGCAGCTCATCTGTTGTTTCATAGTTCACTGCCACAAATTTTCTTTTATAACGTATTCAGCAGTGACTAAATAATATTTACTACGAGTAATCTGTATGAAAAGTAGTTGAATACGATTGTATCACCCATCCGTGTAAATAACTGGATTATTTGCTTAATTATTTGATGTCTGATTGCCCAAAAATACGGGTAATAGCACATGCTTGGGCAACACTGATCATTATATAAGAAAGCTGTCACAACAAAAGAAAGAGTTCTTTTAGTAGCGGTTGCAAAAGCCAAAAAGAGCGGACGAACTAAGTGGACGAACTAAAAAGAGCGGACGAACTAAAAAGAGCGGACGAACTAAAAAGAGCGGACGAACTAAAATACGCGAAGCGGTCGCGAACTATTATGCCAAACGTATCTCGCTTCTTCGTTCGTTGAATTGTTTTCCAAAGACCGACGGGTAATAACGAGAGGGCGCACAGCAGAATTAAAAATCACGTGTTTGCCTTCTGCTGATGAGAGCCATTTCTAGGTGAGCGTCTGCCTGTTAGATTACATAGTTCAGTGCTACAAAATTTCTATTTTGAAGTATTCTGCAATCTGCAATATCTAATAAATTTCATAATTCCAAGATAGAGAGATACTTCTAAACTTAAACGCGAGAATTATCTACAAACTTTTTCTTTTGGTTTGCGTGATATCGTTAGCGGGTCACGCAGCAAGCGCATGAAGTAGCTAGGTGAGGGAACTTCCCCCTCCACCTGCATGCGCAGACCACGGCGCTCACTCGTCGCTGGGAGCGGACGAACTAAAAGAGCGAATTAGTTCGAGGCAGAGCCGCGAACTAAAGTGAAAGCTCCCGATCGAGAACTATTATGCGCAAGTCTAGTAGCCATTCTGAGCTAGGAAATCGGAGTTGTTAGAACTTGGATGCGCCTCGTAGAATCGAACTGGTATCGCGTCAGATCCAGGGGCCTTTCTTTCCCTTATTGAACGCCTCCAGTTGCTTTGTCATTTATTTCGACGGCAGAGTCGCCCGCCCAGACGCGTGTGCAGCTGCTGATTAATTCGGCCGCCGTGGCCCACGGCGACTGTTTGGGACAACAGGCCAGACGGCAGTGTTCCCCGCAGAAGGTCGGGAGGGGACGGCACGCGACCCAGAGCGTCGCCCGGGTGAATCACCGCGGCTGACTCACTGACGGGAGCGCGCGCGCCGGTCGATGGGCGAGGGTGCTTCTGCCGGGGGGCGCGCACACCTGCAGGCCGCACGCGCACAGGGGACAGCCCCGTCTCTCGCCACCACAACACGGTCGCCGCGTCTGGGGGTAGTTGGTGGTACTGCACTCTAATCAATACATAGCCGTAACAGGCGGAATTAGAGCGCGCGCCACGTAACTTGGCGGGTGAGGTCTGGATGCGCAGAAGCACGGGTAGGCCTACGTCACGCCACGTGACCTGCTGGCCAATAGCCGTCAGTCAGCCGTTGCGCGCGCTCGAGTTCGTGACGTACTGTACTGGTTTTGGCATTCTGCGTTGTGGGACATCTATTTTCACTTTTGAAAAAAATTCAGTTGACTATAAGTGGCAACAGCAAATCTCAGCCTGTATTACACAAACAGGGAAGAGAAATAGTGTTTCGCCAGACAAAAATGTTTTACAAAAGCTCTTATTGATGGCTGATTCCGAAGTTCTTGGTTGCCATCATCTGATCTTTATTGCACGCATTTCAGTATTCTTCATTTATCTGTACATAATCGATTTTACAAAAAATAAATCAGCAAATGTGAAACACGTTGCTTTGATCAGTAAGCACTTGCTTGATGGGCATCAGTACGAAGATTGAACATGTGTCGCTTGTAACGTTTTTAGATAGTCTCCTTGTCTTGTACAATGCCAAAATATACAATTATTCTATCATTCCATATGATAAGTCACTTAAGTCATTGATAAATTATTTTAATAACTGCTTAGAAAAATCCAGATTTCAAGATACAATTAAGGGAAATTTCTTTGCCGCTCAGAAAATTATGCCCTGCTATGTAAACATGATAGGTAGAAGAGAAAGAGACTCATAAATACTCGTAAATGCGCCACAGTTTTCCCAACAATCAAACGAGCGCTGTTTTTCTGCATTACACTTTTTATACAGCCGTGTGTGTTCAAGACTCGCAGCTTATTTCCTTGCGCTTGATGCGGACGTAACTTTAAAGCTAAGCGGCAGTCAGCAGCTGACTGCGGCATGGAATGGAGCGCAGCTAACGCACAGTCCGGCTACGCTGCAACAGCAGCTTCCCCCACCACTACACAGCTACCTGCGCAGAAGAGCCAGTCCACCCGCCAAGTTACGTAGCGCGCGCTCTAGCAGAACACCAACTGCTGGGATGGAAACCATGTTGGATATGCCCCCATTACACCTTTGGGTCAAGATGGAGGCAGCGGCTGGTGCATACAGACTCAAAACTGGAAAAAAACTGGAACTCTTTGGGATATCCAGAATCACACACTAAAATAGTGAGTGAGGTAAATATAGGAAAGGTTGGGGAAATGCAGCCGACTATATTATAACCCCTTACTGCTTCAACAAGCCTTTCAGTATAACAATTGGAAGTAGGGAGCAGTGGAAGAAAATAGTTCGACACCCTATGGGGGATATTGTCTGGTTCACTGACGGGTCAAAATCAGACCAAGGCGTTGGGGCCAGGGTATACGGGGTGCAGCCAAGACTGGAGGGCGTCATCACTCTAGGAAAACTGGCCTCAGCATTCCAGGCCGAAATCACTGCCATCAGGGCGTGTGTGGAGGAGAATTTGCGCAGGTGCTACAAAGACCGTAGCATCTATATCTATTCAGACAGCCAGGCAGCCCTGAGATCACTAGCAGCTCCTGCAACAAGGTCTAAAATTGTTGCAGAATGTCACAGGGTTCTGGTGGAGCTAGGGGAAAGCAATAGAGTAAACCTATTGTGGGTCCCTGGCCACTCGGGGATCAGTGGCGACGAACATACCGACAGATTAGCCAGGATGGGGGCAGAGACTCCATTTATTGGACTGGAACCTGTCCTGACAATCACCAAGGCAATGATCAAATTGGAGCTACGTAACTAGCTCAGAAGACAGCATGTTTTAAAAGAAGCTCTGCAATCCTGGGCCTGAACAGAAGAGAGATTAGACTCATGGTTGGATTACTGACAGGCCATGGGAATTTCAAAAAACACCTACATACAATGGGAATAACAGAAGAGGACCCTAAATGTAGGTTCTGTGATGACGGTGATGAAACTGCATCACATCTAATCTTCGAATGCAATCGCATTGGAGAGTAAAAGGCACGGTGCATTTGGGACAACCAGACCCGAAGAAATTGTGCCTAATAAAGAACTGGTAAAGGGACTCCTTGCACTGTTCAAGGGCGTTGGTTGGTTTTATTAGATATACAGGGAGCGATACCGCACAATAAACTTAGTTTCGGTGCGGGCAGTGGCGGGTTGGACCAAGACTGTTTTGGCTTCCCTGAGAAAATCAAATCAATCAATACATACGAGTAGTGCCTTAGCGGTGAAACAGATGGTTATAAAAAAATTTCGGATTTTGCAGCCGATCGTTGTACACTTCGTCCCACGATATTTCAATTGGGCACATGCCAGTCATCTTCAGGTGAGCCAACAAGGACTGACGAAGACGCTCTCAGTTCCGCCTCGTATAGCACGCTGGTGGTATTACGACAGTCTTTCACAGACAGTCGCGAAACTCTATAGGAAAAAAATTGCAGCAGAAGCGATACTAGTGGTCCAAGCCAGTAGGGAATAACAGTGAAATGGCATGATGCAAAGAGAGAAGTTGCCGTTTTTAATGCTGTGTCTCTCATATTTTCTACTCACTGAACGTGAACTTTCTAACATCATTGAAGTAATATCACTGCTTCTGTTAATGGCAGTCTATAATTTAACAAACTTTCAGTACAGTGTAATTCATACAGTTCACAAAACCCGAGTCATATTAATATCGTAGAAACCTTTCGAAAGCAGAAATGAATTGCAACCTGATGTGTTGAATTATACAAAAGGAACTGATTATGATTATGTTCGCTTTCTCGGTGCGTACTGACATGTTGAACGAGTTTTGTTTTAGCTAATTTCGGACATTGTAATATTTTCAAAAGTACACAAGATATTTACATTGTAGGGGACTAGATTCTACATCGTGGTTTAAACCATCTTTTCGTCTTGTCCTTGCTTCTGTACCTTTCGTGTACCTTTCATAATTTTTTAGCTACTTGGCAGGTATCAAACTGAATATCTACAAGAATGTAACGTGCTAACATTAACACTTTGTAGTTGGACATATTTATTTGTAGCTACGTATTTACATCATCAAACTAGTAGGAACCGCCAAAATATGTTAATACACAGGGTTATCATTTTTGTGATGCTGAGGTACAAACCTAATAAGGCATTCAGACATCACTTTCATTCAGCAGTAATATTGTGAAATAGTGATCAAGTATTTCCGATTCTGAATAAGAGCAGAAGTTTGGACGTGAATGAATTGTTATGCCTAAAAGTACAACTAACCACCGTAAACGAACACTTGTTATTCATAACATTACTCTGTTACTTCTGAGCATCCTTTCCAAATGAGAAATTTCCGAATTATATTTTTGACAGTTGCTACAATTTATAGCGCCACAAACGCTCGTAAATAAGAAGTTATTTTGAAAGTTCTGCTTCAGTCCAAATACACATTCATTACTCAATCGTTTCGCGGTGTGTTTTTACGACCCAGCCGCTTGGCAGCGCTGCAGTCTCAAGGTGCAGAAAATTACTGGGAGTTAGACTCTGGTATTACTGCGCACGCGTCGGAGACACGGTGACGGCAACGCCCTCGCTGGTGGAACTGCAAGGATCAGCTGTCTTCTATAGTGTCCGTCCACCATCTAAGATTTGTAACTTGCTGGGATCTGTTAAGGATGATTTGTTACTTCGGAAGGCAGGAATTTATAAAATACCTTGCGAGTGTGGTATGGCCTATATAGGACAGACAACACGCACCGTGGAAGAACGTTGAACAAAACATCAACGTTGCACTCACCTTCTGCAACCCAGCAAGTCTGCAGTTACAGACCATTGCATTTCTAACGGGCATACAAAGGAGTATGATAAAATATCAATTCATTACTAGGTTGGCAAACATGCCTCTGTGACTGAAGGCTGACGCCACCATCTTGCTTCACCTCACGTCAAAACTTTTCCGTACGGTACTATTAAGATCTGATACGATATGACTTTGTAAGCTATACTAATTTGGTTTGAACATGATTTGCATTTGAGCTAATACCTCGGAAACAGTTGAATTTAACACACACATTGTCGAATCGTGTTATGAGTAGAACGAGTTACGTACGGTTACATTTTCCTTGCCGTCATGGCGGTCTCGCGTTGTTAAGGTGCCAATCATGTGACGCAAGTGTTTGTCAGGAAATCTTCGTTCTGCGAGCGCAATTACTTTTACCGAGTGAACGAACCATAGAGCAGGAACAGCATTACGATAGTTATTTACTCCATTATGTGTACGAAATATTAATCAAGTCACTCTGTGTGGATATTGGAATGTTAACATCTTCGAAATGACTTTGTACCGTTTTGTTGAAATTGCCAACATAATAATGCGAGGCCCCTGTGATGGTAGGTAAAATTTTACCATTACGAGGGCTACAGTTAAAGCAGAAGTAGTTGTCTGAATAACACTAAGAAGAATAAAGATATGTGTTACAGTCAATCAGGGTAACTTTGTACCAGTCAGCGTATCTTTGTACCACTTAATATTTGGGTTTCAAATGGCTCAAGTTACACCTATTGGTAATATTTTTTTCTAAAGGTAATTTTTAATACCTGTGTTATAAATAATACCCCAGTAGGTGGAGAATCAGCCATATGAAAGACAAATATTATGTGGTACAAAGATACCCTGACCGGTATAAAGTTACCCTGATTAACTTCATTCAAGACAGCAAATTTATAACGGTCGTACTATTGAGAGATAAGGCCAAGTTGATTGAAACTGGTAACAAATAAAAACAGGAAACGCGAGTCATTAGTATATATGACAAAGCAGACTGTAGATTTCGTAAGGACTTTCAAAAGTATAAGGATAATGACCATACTACTGAAAGATAATACGAAGATGAATGAAATTGGTAACAGATTAATAAAAATAACGAATTAATGCCACTCATTACTGTATATGTCGAAGCTTATTCCAGCTGAAAAAATTACAGCCGTATACAACACACGAATTTCCCATATGTCAAAATTAAAGATATCGTAGTTAGATCAGTTCATCCGTATTTTTACGACTGTTTTCTGTAATAAGACACACGACTGCTTACACGTTTATAGTATAGAAATATGGCGGCGAGGCATCACTGACACCAATGATACTGTATACGGCATTGCCAGTGTAGTAATATACACTCAAATGAGGAAAAGCCGCAGGACTAGATGGGATACCAGTTCGGTTTTACACGGAGTACGCGAAGGAACTTGCCCCCCCCCCCTTCTTGCAGTGGTGTACCGTAGGTTTCTAGAAGAGCGTAGCGTACCGAAAGATTAGAAAATGGCGCAGTTCATCCCCGTTTTTAAGAAGGGACGTCGAACAGATGTGCTGAACTATCGGCCTATACCTCTAACGTCGCTCAGTTGTAGAATTTTGGAACATGTATTATGTTCGAGTATAATGACAATTCAGGAGACTAGAAATGTGCTCTGTCGGAATCAGGGTTCGGGAAAGGCGATCGTGTGAAACCCAGCTCACACTATTCGTCCACGAGACTCAGAGAGCAATAGACACGGGTTCTCACATAGATGCTGTGTTTCTTGACTTCCGCAAGGCATTTGATACAGTTCCCCACAGACGTTTAATGTACAAAGTAAGAGCATTTGGCTTATCAGATCAATTGTGTGATTGGATTGAGGAGTTCCTTGATAACAGAATGAAGCATGTCATTCTCAATGGAGAGAAGTCTTCCGAAGTAAGAGTGATGTCAGGTGTGCCATAGGGGAGTGTCGTGGGTCCGTTGCTGTTCACGAAATACATAAATGGCCATACGGATATCATCGAATGATGCTGTAGTATATATAGACGTTGTAACAATGGAAAATTGTATTGAAATGCAGGAGGATCTGCATCGAATTGACGCATGGTGCAGGGAATGGCAATTGAATCTCAACGTAGACGAGTGCAACGTGCTGCGAATACATAGAAATGAAGATCCTGTATCATTTAGTTACACTATAGCAGGTCAGCAAACGGAAACAGTTAATTACATAAATTATCTGGGAGCAGGCATTAGGAGTGATTTAAATAGAACGACCATAGAAAATCGAAAAAAATTGTTCAAATGTTTGTAGAACTTATGGGACTAAACTACGGGGTCATCAGTGCCTAAGCTTATGAACTGCCTACGACTAAGGATGGCACAAATAATCATGCCCGAGGGGGGATTCGAACCCCCGACCTTAGTGGCCGTGCAGACCGTGACTGGAGCGCCTCAGTCCCCTCGGCCACCGCGGTCGGCCATATAAAATCAATCGTCGGTAAAGCAGATGTCAGACTTAGATTGCCGGCCGCGGTGGCCGAAGGGACTGAGGCGCTCCAGTCACGGTCTGCACGGCCACTGAGGTCGGGGGTTCGTATCCCCCCTTGGGCATGGATATTTGTGCCGTCCTAGTTCGTAAGTAGTTCATAAGTAGTTTGTAAGTTTAGGGACTGATGACCCCATAGTTAAGTCCCATAAACTATACAAACATTTGAACATTTAGACTTAGATTCATTAGAAGAATTCTAAAGAAACGCAGTTCGAAAACAAAGGAAGTAGGTTACAGCACACTTGTTCGCCCACAGCTTGAATACTGCTCACCGTTGTGGGTTCCGTACCAGGTGGGGTTGATAGAGGATGTGGGAAAGATCCAACGGAGAGCAGCGCGCCACGTAACATGATCATTTGGTAATCGAGAAAGGGTTACTGAAATGGTCGATAAACTCCAGTGGAAGACTCTGCAGGAGAGACGCTCTGTCGCCCTTGTACGGGCTTTTGTCGTAGTTTGGAGAACATGCCTTTGAACATACCAGATGTATTGATCAGCATAGGCCGTTAATGTTTTATTTAAAAACAACAGATCGATTTCAATCATATAGTGACCATCTTCAGCGTCCTTCAAACAAGCATTATGAATGCACTGAATGTAACTGCAACGGCAATAATAAAATTGCAGTGTCCCAAAGTCTGCAATTTTATGTTTTCCGTTGCAGTTACATTCAGGGCATTCATAATGCTTGTTTGAAGGACACTGAAGATGATCACTAAGTGATTGAAATCGATCTGTTGTTTTTAAATAAAACATTAACGGCCAATGCTGCTCAATACATCTGGCGTGTTCATTATTGTGTGGTCGTTGAGCACCATCCTGGAAATGGAATCAAACTTCGAACATACCTTTACCGAGAAGTCAAGCAGTATATTGGTCCCTCCTACGTATAGCTCGCGAAAAGATCATGAAGGTAAAAGCAGGGAGATTAGAGTCCACACAGAGGCATACCGACAATCTTTCTTCCCGCGAACAATACGTGACTGGAATAGGAGGGAGAACCCATAGTGGTACTCAAGGTACCCTCCGCCATACACCATCGAGTGGCTTGCGGAGTATGGAAGCAGTCTAGAGGCGAGCAGCTAGATTTGTTACTGGTAGGTTCTACCAATGCGCGAGTGTCACGGAAATGCTCCGGCAACTCAATTGGCGATAGCTGAAGGAAAGACTACGTTCTTTCCGTGAATTTCTGTTGAGGAAATTTAGAGGGCCGTAATTTGAGGCTGAGTGTAGTACGATCTTTGAGTTGTTCCGACGGCCGTTACTGATTAAGTCCAACACCAACCGTGTGTGTCGAAAACAAACTCATTACCATTTCTTGATGGTACTGTCTCTTAATAACAATTGTTCAAATAAATTACTGTTGTTCTCTGTAGGAGGACCGGCCAGTACTTTCCTCCTAATATAACAACTGCTTCTGATGATACTTTCATTTACCAATCATGAAAATAAATATCAGTTACCTTTTAGTCGGCTAAGTTTGAATTCAAGTAAACAGTGACTTTAAGGTAACACAAATAACCTTTCGTTACATCACAGAATGACATGCTTATTGGAATTCAACTCACAGAAGAACTGTTCTTTCAACCAATCAAGACCAAAGGTAATTAATAACAATGTCATTTTCCATGGACTATACATATACATACGAAACATAGAACTTTTCAACATGGAGTAATCACATCACTGGCACAGTATCCCACTCTTCATTTATTATTCTGCTGCACAAAACCTGTACAGAGAGAAACTGGAGCCCGAATATATTCTCCTACCCTTTCCTAAATAAAATATGATTTTATTTAATTACTATACTCTAATTTCTTGAGCCTCTATCAGAAAACATGCAGTGTAAGTTGTTACAAAACATCTTGCTGCCACTTACTTACATTTCGCGTTGTGTTGTTATGGTCTTCAGTCCGGAGACTGGTTTGATGCATCTCACCACCATACTGTATCCTGAGCAAGCCTTTTCATCTCCTCATAAGAACGACAACCCACATCCACTTGAATCTGCTTACTATACGCGTCTCTTGGTCTCCCTCTGCGATTTTTACCCCACAGACTTCCCTCCAATGCTAAATTTACGATTCCTCGATGTCTAAGAAAGTGTCCTACCAATCGATCCCTTCTTTTAGTGAGGGTATGCCAAAAATTCCTTTTCTCACCAGTTCTGTTCAGTACCTCTTCATTAGTTATGCGATCTACCCACCCCGCCGGCCGCGGCGGCCGAGGGGACTGAGGCGCTCCAGTCACGGTCTGCACGGCCACTACGGTCGGGGGTTCGAATTCCCCCTCGGGCATGGATATTTGTGACGTCCTTAGTATTAAGTAGTTCATAGGTAGTTTGTAAGTTTAGGGACTGATGGCCCCGTAGTCGAGTCCCATAAGCTAAACAAACATTTGAACATTTTCTACCCACCTAATCTTCAGCATTCTTCTGTAGCACCACATTTCAAAAGCCTCTATCCTCTTCCTGTCCGCACTGCTTATCGTCCATGTTTCACTCCCGTACAAGGCAACACTCCACACAAATGCCTTCAAAACAGATTTCCTTACACTTAAATTAATATTCGATGTTAGCAAATTTCTCTTTTCCAAAAATGCTTTTCTTCCCATTGCCATTCTGCATTTTATATCCTCTGTACTGCGACCATCGCATGTTATTTTACTACCCAAGTAACAAAACTCATCTACCACCTTCATTGTTTCGTTACCTAAACTAATTCCTTCAGAATCATCTGATTTTCTAAGACCGGATTCTATTATTTTTGTTTTGCTCTTGTTAATGTTCATTTTATACGCTCTCTTCAACACACTGTCCATTTCGCGTAGTGATCACAATGACAAGAGAAATTAGGGCTCGTACGGAGGCATGTAGGCATTCTTTTTTTTCCCGTTCTATTTGGGAATGGAATAGGAAAGGCAATGCTTAGTAGTGGTACAGTGCACCCTCCGCCACGTAACTTACGGTAGATTGCGGAGTATGTATGTACATGTAGATATATCTGTGGACAAAAGCCTCTGAAAGCAGCAAGTAACGTGACGAATGAACGTGATGCCACTGCTGAGCTGAGCTAAACATGCACGGACAGACGGAAAATGTTGCTGAATTCTGGCGTAATTGTCTATTTTTCGCGTCCCGTCCATTGCATCACTGGCCAATGAGACGCGCGGTCCGTGACAAAATTAAAAATGGCCGTGCAGGGTGCGGCGGCATCGCTAATGAAATGCACGTGCGCCGCCGCGTGGGAGTGTGTATCGAACGCGTTCATTAGCGCCCATCCGGTGGAGGCGGCGGCCGGGGCGGCTGGGGGCAGCCTCGCGAACTGACGGCAGGCGACCGTCCACACGTGTGTAGCACTGGCACCGTGGTAGCGCGGACCCGTTTGGTAAGCCCCGAAGTGTAACGGTGATGATGGTGATGATGATAATGATGTTGATGATGGCCGTAGGACCCCAACTGGGGTCGCGTTCAGCCTGGTAGGTCCAAGTCTTATTGAATCCATCGTTACTGGTGGAACCGGGACTGCGGCTGGTCAAGACAACGACAACTGTCAGCTGTAGGGATCGAAACTGGTTACGTGGATTTCTAGTTCTCAGTACGAACCAACAACAACAACTGTCAGTTGTTGATCGAAACTGGTTGCATGGATTTCTAGCTCTCAGAAGAAAGCAACAACAACAACAACAACAACTGACAGCTGTTGTTGTTGGTTCCCACTGAGAGCTAGAAATCCTCGCAACCAGTTTCGATTCCTACTTAAAGGATATAGTACTCCGATGTAGGGAGTCTATCTGAATCCATCAGTACTGGTGGAACCGGGACTTCGGTTGGTCAAGAGTTTGTAGGAAGTAAGATACCAACAGCCGTATGTTTAACAGAAATATTTATTCTTTCACTACCAGTTTCGGCATTCCATTATGCCATCTTTAGGTCCCTACAAGCGAGTATTATATCCATTAAGTAGGGATCGAAACTGGTTGCGTGGATTTCTAGCTCTCAGTGGGAACCAACAATAACAACTGTCAGTTGTAGGGATCGAAACTGGTTGCATGGATTTCTAGATCTCAGTGGAAACCAACAACAACTGTCAGTTATTGTTGTTGATCGAAACTGGTTGCGTGGATTTCTATGTTCATATGTTTGTTAAGTTTAAGGGACTTACCTCTGGGGTCATCAGTCCCAAAACTTACAAACTACTTATGAACTACCTTACACTAAAGACGACACAAATATCTATGCTATTCCCGAGGGGGGTTCGAACCCCCGACCGTAGCGGCCGTGCAGACTGTGACTAGCGCGCGACAGACCACTCAGCCACTATGGCTGGCATGTGGACTTCTAGCTCTCAGTGGGAACCAACAACAACAACTGTCAGTTGTAGGGATCGAAACTGGTTACGTGGATTTCTAGTTCTCAGTACGAACCAACAACAACAACTGTCGGTTGTTGTTGATCGAAACTGGTTGTGTGGATTTATAGCTCTCAGTGGAAACCAACAACAACTGCTGTTGTAGGGATCGAAACTGGTTGCATGGATTTCTAGCTCTCAGTAAGAACCAACCAACAACAACAAAAACTGACAGTTGTTGGTGGTGGTCCCCACTGAAATCCACGCAACCAGTTTCGATCAACAACAACAACTGACAGTTATTGTTTTTTTTTGTTTCCATTGAGAGCTAGAAATCCAAGCAACCAGTTTCGATCAACAACAACGACTGACAGTTATTGTTGTTGGTTCCTACTGAGAGCTAGAAACCCACGCAACCAATTTCGATCCCTACAACTAACAGTTGTTGTTGTTGGTTCCCACTGAGAGCTAGAAATCCTCGCAAGCAGTTTCGATTCCTACTTAAAGTATATAGTACTCCGATGTAGGGAGTCTTTTTGAATCCATCATTACTGGTGGAACCGGGACTGCGGTTGGTCAAGAGTATGTAGGAAGTACGCTACCAACAGCCGTACGTCTAACAGAAACATTTATTCCTTCACTACCAGTTTCGGCTTCCATTATGCCATCTTCAGGTCCCTACATCCGAGTATTATATGCATTAAGTAGGGATCGAAACTGGTTACGTGGATTTCTAATTCTCAGTTACAACCAACAACAAGCTGATGTGTGAAGAGGAGGTCTAAACGTATAACTGGTTTATTTATGCAGTTTTGTGGTGATACAGGTAAAAAATACAGATGATGACTTTCGACAAGCTCTGAAAGTCGCCAAAAGAAATAAACCTGACTGATTTCAGTACCACAGAGAAAGACATTTACGTTTATAGGGATGGGGCTATTTGCATGATGGATGTGGTACAAGTAATGCCATCTACGTAAGATCTAACAAAACACTGGTACGGTCGATCAAGTGTGCGCACGTTTACCCAAACGATGAATATGATGATGATAACGACCAGCAGGAGAAAGAAGCAGGTAAAATTGCTATGGACGAAGGGGCGGATCACTCAGTAACCACTATAGTGGTCCAAATAAAGCAACACGCCAGTCCCTCCCTAGTTTAACTAGGCCAACATTCATCCCCTCCCATAAATCTGACACTCTAACTCCTTTCCGTCATAAGAAAGTCCTTGAGGACAAGACCTGGTTGAAAGAGCAAGACAAATAAAACATCTATTTGTGTTTCACAAGGTCAATGTTTTCCGAATTCCTGCAAAATTTCTTCGTAATAATTGATAATGTACGATCACAATACGTGTCCCAAAATCCTGTTGCAAACATACGTCAGTGATATGTGCGTATAATTACTTGTAGTTCCTTTCTCGTGCATTAGGTGTGACAGGTGCAGGTTTCCAGTCTTTCGTCGAGCTCGCAGTTGTATATTATGTAGCCATTACATGACGTCGCTGAAAGGAAACTACGCTGTACAAAATCTAGACGAGAAAGTACCTGTAATAAATGACTACCAAACCGGCCAATGCTTCACAATTGCTAATTATGTATGAAAATTTGATGTACCTTAAAAAATTCTACCCTAACACCACCCTTATGTCCAAGCATCTCCTGTTCTGCTTCTCTTTGTTCCTCTCCTCTTCTTCCTTCCTCCCAACCCCCCCCCCCCCCCTCTGTATCACCTATCCCCCTTTCTCTGTGCATCTCATCCTACTACCATCCCATGTGAATCTATGCCAAATTCTCTTCCCCTCAGATTAGATTAATACATAAATACCATATTTAGCAATGATGTGGAACGTGTCAGTTTAATACACTACTAGCTATTAAAACTGCTACACCAAGAAGAAATGCAGATGATAAACGTGTATTCATCGGACATATATTTTATACTAGAACTGACATGTGGTTACATTTTCACGCAATTTGGCTGCATAGATTCTGAGAAATCAGTATCCAGAACAAACACCTCTGGCCGTCATAACGGCCTTGATATGCCTGGGCATTGAGTCCAACAGAGCTTGGATGGCTTGTACAGGTACAGATGTCCGTGCAGCTTCAACACGATACCATAGTTCATCAAGAGTAGTGACTGGCGTATTGTGACGAGCCAGTTTCTCGGCCACAATTGACCAGACGCTTTCAATTGGTGAGAGATCTGGAGAATGTGCTCATCAGCAGTCGATAAAGCGACATATGAGCAGAAACATACGAGGCGCGTCCAGAAAGTAAAGTCCGTTTGTTTACATAAAACGAAAGGGGAAAGATACAGAAAAAATACTGATTGTACAAAAATCTAAAACTGTTAAACTACTTTTCTACATAGCTTCCGAAATTTTGTAGGCAATTGTCATAGCATGGCACAAGGATTTGTGTGCCAATTTCGTAGAATGTTGCCGTTTGTGTATTCAACCATGTGGTAACATGTTCTTTCAGCTCGTCATCATCGTTGAAGTGTTGTCCACCAAGGACAGATTTTAGTTGTAAGAAGAGGATTACTGTGAAAAGATTTTTTTTTTTTTTTTTTTTTTTTTTTTTTTTTTTTTTTTTTTCGCGATCATGCCTGACCTCACACACCGAATGTGACCAAACAATTCTTACGGAAATTTCCATGGAAATTTCCATGGGACTTGTTTGATCATCTTCCATACAGCTCGGACCTCTCTCCTAACGACTTTCATCTCTTCTTACACCTAAAAATCTGTCCTTGGTGGTCAATACTTCAACGATGATAAGTAGCTGTTACCACCTGGTTGAATACACGGGCGGCAACCTTCTATGAAGGATGCATGCATAAACTTGTGGCACGCTATGACAAGTGCCTACGAAATTTCGTCAGTTATATGGAAAAGTAGTTTAAGAGTTGTAGAATTTTGTGCAATAAAAATTTCTTCTGTATCTGTGTACAATTTCATTTTATTACCAAACGGAACTTACTTTCTGGACGCGCCTCGTATTACACTACAATTTTACTCGAACATTATTGTACATGCAGCTTTTAACGAAATCGCACACTTTTGTAGTAGTATTTGTTAATGTAATAATAAAAAATTATATTTCTAGTACGTAATGTCGTAACTTCTTTTTTGTTTTTGTTTCAGACGCTAGACTAGATACTGTATCACCTCTAAAAAAATCAATACTTTTCATTTATTATTCATTTTTTTATTAATTTAAACATGCTTCACAGTTATTTAATAAATAAAAATATAATAATGTAATAGATATGATGTGTTTCATTTATTATACATATTTCTTAAACGAGCTAATAATTATTTATTTGTAAAGCTGGTTATAGTATTATCTTTGGTGTGTTGATAATCGATATATTTCTTGAAACTTCCTGGCAGATTAAAATTGTGTGCCGGAACCGGGACTCGAAACTGGGACCTTTGCCTTTCGCGGGCAAGCGCACTACCGACTGTGCTATCCCGACACAACGCACGATGCTGCCCTACAACTTTACTTTCGCCAGTACCTCGCCTCCTACTTTCCAAACTTCACAGAAGCTCTCCTGCGAACCATGCAACACTAGCACTCCAGGAAGAAAGGATATGGTGGAAACATGGCTTAGCCACAGCCTAAGGGATGTTTCCAGAATGAAACATTCACTCTGCAGCGGAGTGTGCGCTGATATGAAACTTCCTGACAGATTAAAATTGTGTGCCAGAACCGGGACTCGAAACTGGGACCTTTGCCTTGATAGACGTCAAGTGTTCAAATGTTATTACTTCCATATCTGTACCTCCTCCAACGGCGGGGTAAAGATGTGTCATTTCTTTGGGTACCTGGGCATGTTGGGATATGGGGAAATGAAGCGGCTGATGTGGCTGCCAAGGCGGCCTGCAGTAACCCCAGTGTCATAGAGTGTGCCATTCCCTTGCAGAACGTCTACTCTGTGCTGCGCCAGAGGTCCCTTCAGTTGTGGGAGAAGACGTGGCTGGCAGTGACAGGTAATAAACTGCGGTTGGTTGAACCAGCTGTCCGACCGTAGCGAACCTCCTGCCAGCCATTCAGGCGTTTCGAAGTCACACTGACGCGCCTTCGCATTGGACACAGCCCTTTGACCCACAGCTTTTTATTCCGTCGGGAGAATCCACCGATTTGTGATGCTTGTGGCGTGCAAATCACTATACGCCACATTTTAATTGGGTGTATTTTATATAGTGCTGAGAGGGCAGCGGCTCATCTTGGTCGTGCCCTACCCACTGATTTTGCTGACGACGAGGCGAGTGTGACGAACGTTTTACAATTTTGTGAACGTTCCCGACTCTGGCCTAAGCTCTTAGGCCGGAGGTTTTAGTGTGTTACAGGAGGGCTCGCTGATGCCTCTAACATCAGCGATCAGCGTCCGTCTATACTCGGACATTTTCGTTTAAGGACTTGTAACGTTGGGTACTTCAGTCTGCCAACTTCCATCGCTGATTGGCAATATGTGTTCGTGTTGTTGCCAAGATCTACTTTAGTTACTGTTTTCTAATTCCTTTGTCAGGGCGCTAAAAACCTTGCTGTTGTGCGCCCAAAACATCCTATCCTATCCTATCCTTCGATATCTTTGCTTCGTATATGACATCATTGGTCAAAGCCGACGTGTTGTATCGTATTCTTGACAATTCCCGAAAGTTTCATATCAACACGCGGTCTCATATGGAAAATTCCTTTGTGCATCCCGTAAGTCCCACTGCTTACACTGCGAGTGCAGGTGTGGAGACAGGGTTTAGCAGCGCCGCCTGGAGCGGCACGTGTCACGCCCACGGCCGCGTGACGTCTGGGGCGCGGATCGATCCCCCTTCGCCGCCGGGAGACGTGGCAACAGCGCAGCGCAGGGCAGGGCGCCGCGTGGGCAGACGCACGCCACACGCCAGGGGGGGGGGGAGGAAGGGGGGGCAGGGGGTCTATTTCTGCGGGCGGCGTCGGGACGCCACGACGCGACGCCACGCTGCCTGCTCTACGGCCGCCCTTTGTCTCTCCCTGCTGCCAGGAGGGCGAGAGCGGCGCACCACGCACCCTGTGATGCAGCAGTCTCTGCGTCCCGTCTCTCGCCTGTATGCAAACTTTCAGTTTTATTGATTTGCTAACGAACACGGCAATGGTTCGCAACTTCCAATACGTTTCGGAATCAGATATACAGCCTAATCTAACGGGTGATCTACAAGTCAGTATAAATATGAAAACTTAATAAATCGCGGAATAATTTAGATAGAGAGGTAAAAATTGACACACATGCTTGGAATGACATGGGGATATTTATTGTATTTATGTTATGTATATTTATTGTCTGTGCAAATATACGAGGCGCGTCCAGAAAGTAAATTCCAATGTTCTAATGTTTGTATAGCTTATGGGACTTAACTACAGGGTCATCAGTCTCTAAACTTACAAACTACTTATGAACTAACTTATCCTAAGGACGGCACAAATATCCATGCCCGAGGGGGGATTAGAACCCCCGACCGTAGTGACCGTGCAGACCGTGACTGGAGCGCCGCAGTCCCCTCGGCCACCGCGGCCGGCGACATAAAACAGTCTAAAGATTCATACACAAAACGAAAAATTGAATACGAAATACAAATTTATGTGGTAGAGACCACTAACAAACTAAACAGGTTACTAAAGAAGACAACATTTAAAACCGTATACGCAACTACACTCAACATCGAAAATCTAACCCATTACAGTAAAATAAAAAAATAAATAAATAAAATAAAATAAAAAATTTACACTCACAGCCAGATATAAAATCATTTGTAAAGCTTGTAAGAAATACTGTATTGGACAAATTAGATACATATAACGCAGAAGAAATCAGGGTACAAATCTTTCAACCTTCTATAATTTATACACGTTTCACATGAACGTCATTTAGCAGCATTTAGGGCTACTCTTGCCATTTGGCGTGTAGATGCAGCTACATCTACACAGTTTTCGTACAGTACATCACGATAGCAGGCAGACTGTTACGTTCTTGCATTTGATTACAGAATTTTCTGGATTAGACGATAAATACGAGGCGCGTCCAGAAAGTAAGTTCCGTTTCAATTTACCTCCGCTGTAGCGCTGCGATTGCAGTTCCGCACTTGTGCTGTAGACGACGTGTATCAAGCAGAAGAACGTGCGCCATTTGGAGATCGCTGTCAGTTACGTACGCTTTGTTTGTGCTTGTTTGAAATGTCGGCGTTGACTGAAAAAAAAAAAAAAAAAAAAAAAAAAAAAAAAAAAAAAAAAAAAAAAAAAAAACCTTATCTCTTTTCATTCTCCACTCCGAGGAGTGGAGCGGGCTGTTTGAGATCCGGCCCATAAAGAGTCGCGGTTCTATTCAGCCAATATCAGACAAGCTGATAGTGGGGCAAAGGGGGATCCCAATTGGGAATAAGTGGGAGGGGCTTACCAGCTCCGGCATACGCCTTACAACCAAGGAAAACCTCCCGAAAACCTTGGTCGGAGCCGGGGGATTGGGACCAATTTAATTTATCTCCGGGACTTGCCCCGGACAATAATGGATTATCGAGAGAACACGAATGCACTCACGACAATCAAGGATCGGACGCCCGAATTACTCACGTAATCTCGTAGAGATCAGCTCGACCAAGTGGACAAGCATCTCCCTACAGGA
This sequence comes from Locusta migratoria, assembly GCA_026315105.1. Lineage (NCBI taxonomy): Eukaryota > Metazoa > Arthropoda > Insecta > Orthoptera > Acrididae > Locusta > Locusta migratoria. The sequence continues at coordinate 179,110,366 of CM048749.1, forward strand.
ACCGCACCCGTGGGCACGGTATCCTGTGGTGTGGTAGTCTAATGGTTAAGACGTCTGCCTGGTAAGTTGACTGAAAATCCCGCCGCCTGTGAAATCAGGGCGGTGATTCGGTTTCTGACTGCGAGAAAACCAAGTGAAATTTATCGGCAAATTTGCGATGTTTACGGACCAAATGCGATGAGTGATTCGATGGTGAGAAGATGGGACCGACAGTTCAATGGCGGGCGTAGTGATGTGCACGATGAAGAATGCAGTGGGCGTCCACCTTTGGTTACAGAAGAACTGGTTCACGCGATTCATCACAAGATCCAGGAAAACCGTAGGTTTACAATTAGTGCTCTCCCTACGAACTTCCCCCAAATTTCACGATCAATGATGCATGGTTGTAGACACAGGCGGCAGATTTCTATGAAGAAGGTATACAAAACCTGGTGCCATGCTATGACAAATGCCTGCAAAATTTCGGCACTTATGTGGAAAAGTCGTTTAAGAGTTGTAGAATTTTATGCAATAAAAATTTCTTCTGTATCTGTGTACAATTTCATTTTATTGCCAAACGGAATGGAGGAATGGAGCGAATAATGCACATTCCACGTGAAATTTGTTTCCCTAGATGCGTTACAAGGAAATAAGTGTGTATATATAAATGGTTTCATCTTTGTGTGAGGAGAAAGTAAGTTTATTTTCTTTGCCTGCTAAAGTGGGTACCAATGCATGTCTTTGATTTAAAACAGAGCACCATTAGAATTTGTGGAAAATAATTCCCTGAAAGGAAGACAGTTACTAATATATATTATTCAACTTGTAGAGCTATCCTGTACCCACTTAAGATGGCTGATTTTACACAAGTTATTTCAGTTCTGATACTGTGAGCTAACAAACGCTGCCCTCGATGATTTAAGGATAGAATAGGTGATATTAGCAGTATCAAATTTTTTAAACAGGTTATTGAATGATAAATTCATTTTTTGTACAAGCTGATAATGCAGTAAATGACCAGTTGTTAGGGTTGTTTGGCCAGGCTTGGGCTTTATGTTATAGTGTTACTTAGTATGAAAAAAATCCTAACAACTGATCATTTATTGCATTTCCTTCATCAGCTTGTGCAAAAAAAGAATTTATCATTCAATATATTACAACAAAAAAGAAACAAAAAAAAGGTAGTTTCGCTAGACGATTTTTATGCAGGTTGGTGCTCCACCCCATATTGCTAGACGCGCGAAAGATCTTTTGCGCGCGTCGTTTGGTGATGATCGTGTGCTCAGCCGCCACTTTCGTCATGCTTGGCCTCCCAGCTCTCAGACCTCAGTCTGTGCGATTATTGGCTTTGGGGTTACCAGAAGTCGCAAGTGTATCGTGATCGAACGACATCTTTAGGAATGCTGAAAGACAACATCCGACGCCAATGCCTCACCATAACACCGGACATGCTTTACAGTGCTGTTCTACAACTACATCTACATGGGATACTCTGCAAATTACATTTAAGTGCCTGGTAGAGGGTTCATCGAACCACTTTTATACTACTTATCTCCCATTCCATTCTCGAATAGCGCGCGGGAAGAACTGAATCTCTCCGTTCGAGCTCTGATTTCTTGTATTTTATTCTGATGATCATTTCTACCTATGAAGTGGGAGTCAACAATATATTTTCGCATTCGGAGGAGAATGTTGGCGATTGGAGTTTCGTAAGTAGCCCACGCCACAGCGATAAGCGCCGTTGTTGTAATGATTCCCATCCCAGAACCTGTATCATTTCAGTATCGCTGTCTTCCCTGTATAGTGCCAATACGAAACGAGCTGCCCTTCTTTGGACTCTTTCGATGTTCTCTGTCAAACCCACCTGATAAGGATCCCACACTGGGCAGCAATACTCCAAAATTGGACGGACAAGCATAGTGTATGCAGTTTCTTCTGTAGTTCTGTTGCGTGTTTTAAGAGTTCTGATAATAAAACGCAGTCTCTGGTTCGCCTTTCCCACCGCACATCAATCGTACTTTCCGTTTCCGCAATATTTGCGGTGCAAGGGTTAGGTGATTCACCCTGTATATGCGTCAGACACCTGTTGTGTTGTAAAGGCGTTGCCGAGCGCAGGCCTGTCCTATGAGGGTTTATATATCCCTGTGTTTACATACGCGCCGCGGCGGTTTAGCCGCGCGTACTGGAGCGCTGTGTTGCGGTGCGCGCGGCCGTCCGCCGTCGGGGATTCGATTCCCCCCTCGGGCATGGGTGTTTGTGTTGTCCGTAGTTTAGCTTACCTCAGATTAAGTAGTTTGTAAGCTATGGACTAATAACCAAGCAGTTGAGTCACATAGATTTACAAACATTTTGACACGCATGCCTCCAGAGTATAAACTTTTAACAGAATTATCTAGCTAAGGTAGAATACATAGAACAATCAAAAATTTTAGGAGTGTGCGTTGAGGTCAGATTCAATTCGAAGAAACATGATGAGGATCTGAGAAACGTTTCACTCCAGCTACTTATGCTATTAGGGTTATTGTAAATTTTAATGATAAACAACTCAGTATATCAGCTTACCATGCCTCCTCTGATTCATTTCATTCGTATGGCATCGTATTTCGAGGTAGTTCATCACTGAGAAAAAGTTATTCCTTGCAAAAAGGGTGTAATGGCAAAATCGCTTACGCTGATCCAAGAAAATCCTGCAGACATTTTTAAAAAGGATTTAGGGCTCTTAATATATATGTATTGGTCAGTGCTGTTAAGACAGGTTGTCTGAAATATAATGAATATGCTTTACGTTAAATGCGGCAAGTAAATAGAAGTGTTGGAATTGGATCTGCTTAATTTTGTTAGATTTGTTGCAGTCTTCCCACTCTAGCAAATAATTAAGAACCCCATTGATACATTGTTTACTGATGAAACCCATGCTTATCTGCACTCAACAGAAAATACATGCAATCGAGCCAAAGCAAAAGTACTCCGCTTCTACAGATGGTTGGTTTTGATTCCGTGTACAGACTTAGCAACCAACTAGGTCAATTACAAAATACGTATGAGCGATACTGTATATGGTGTGGCTGTTCTTTTGTACATGCGTCGAAAGACTTCTGAAAATCTGAAAAACATGGAACACTCGATGGGCATCAAGCAAGTGCGAACATGCCACTTGTCCACTTGCCCACAAAGCCTCTTACTTCCTTTCTTTAACATATAAGGTAAGTAACTCACAAGGTAGGTGTCTTTTTGAGTCATAAGTAATTTAGCATCCCCAGTTCAGAACCTATCGGCTAATAACTAATACATTACAGCTAAACTCGTCAGGCACTAAATCTACAACTACACAGCTATTCTGCCTTGCAGAGGCTTCATCGGAACACTTTTAAAGAGATTTTTGTACCGTTCAATTCTATAACAGCACGTGGGAAAAATGAACACCTATATCGTCCCGTCTTAGATCTAATTTCTCTTATTTTATTATGATGATCATGTCTCCCTTTGTAGATGGTTCGCATTCGGAGCAGAAATTGGAGAAAAAAATCGCAAACAGAAATCACCGAAACGAATAAGGCCTTTCCTTTTTATTTCCGCCCAAACTCTTTTATTATTTCCGTGGCACTAGCTACTCTGTTCGTTTGGTATTACCAAACGAACTGCCATTCTCTGAACATTTACTGTGTCCTCCGTCAGTCCCAGCTGATAAGGACAACACAACACACAGCAGTGCTACAAAATAGGACGCACAAGTGTAGTGCAAGCAGTTTCTTTAGTAGAACTGCTGCATCCCCTCTTTGTTCCGTCAGTGAAACGAAGCCGTCGGTTTGCCTTAAAAATGGATTTCTTCTGGTGCTCTTTTGGAACACCTCACACTTTTCATTATTTTGGGTCAATTGGTATTTTTTGCACAATATTGATATCTTATATCAATTGTTTTTCTGTTCATTTTGATCCTCTGGTGACTTAACTAGGCTATAAATGACAGCAACATCCGCAAATAGCTTAAGAGGGCTGCACAGAATGTTTCCTAAATCGAGGAACAGTAGGGATCCTGTAACACTTTCCTGAGGAACGCCAGATATCAGTTCTGTTTTAGTCAATTTCATTCTAGAGTAACAGTCCTCAGGAGTTAAAATCAGCCCACGGATTTATAGGCTGCAGGTGTTAAAATTCTCCACTGCCTGCCCTTATCAGTGCTGCAACCATTCCAGCAGCTTAGTGACGTAAATACAAGAGTACTTGTGTAGGTCTAGGTCAGAGCTTTCCAAACTGGGTGTCTCGCACCCTGGGGTGTCGCGTAGTAGTATCAAGGGTGTCGTGAGACTAACAAATTTAGACTCTAAACAGAAAAACTTGTCATAAAATAACACAAAATATCCTTCTCTTCATACTACCCTGAAGACTCGCCTGCAGCTAATCATTCTTCTGTTCGTTCAGTACACCACAGATCACGTCATAAAGGAATGATTAGTGCACATTAATTGCGTGCTCAGCCGCTAGACGGCAGCTTTGCTTCAGCAGCAGTAGACACGGTTCGTTCAACGCCGGCTTGAACGAACCAACGCCGTCTGAAGAGAAGGCCTCCGCGCTGCCGTGCCACGTCACGCAGAGTAGGTCGCGAGCGCGCATCTCACTGGCTGGCCGATGCGATGCGGTGGGCCGTGCCCCATCTGCCAGCCAGTGAGATACGCGCTCGCGACCTACTCTGCGTGACGTGGCACGGCAGCGCGGAGGCCTTCTCTTCAGACGGCGTTGGTTCGTTCAAGCAGCTGCCAGTTGCCAGATTGCAGCAAACTGCGCATGCGCAGAGCTGCTGTGATACTCTTCCCATGCGCAGTTTGCTGGAACTGGCAGCTGCTTGAACAAACATTCACTGTAGTCTGCTTTCCTCCTCAAAAAGCTGCACCTGAGCGTGTTTTAATGGAGTTATCAAAACCACGTCAACCTCGGTAGCGTTTCTTACCATTAAATGTCAATCAATGACACTGTAGCTGTAAAAGCTGTCACAGATTGTAAAAGCAGTCACAATTGCCCACTGACTAAAGCTATTCAGAGGCGATGTTTATTACGAGGTATGGCCGAGTGATTAACGGAGAGTAGTATTTTAAATGCAGTGATCGTTGGTTCGAACCCTGTTATCCGTTAATAGTTTTTTCTCTCAGTTTCCTGTATGTAACAGATTCTGGGACCAGAAATGACATTCATATTCTTACTTATCACAAATATTTATCCATTTTTTTCGAATATGTCGGGACTTCCGAGGTCGTGGTGAAGCAAGAACCAACACTTGTCACAAATACAGCCTCTTTCTTTTTGAAAATAATGTGATAATATTGAACTGAAAGGGAACAGCCACTGTGCTGTCTAAATCGGAAATCCGAGCAGCTAATTTCCAGATGCCGTTTTCAATCGATCCAGCAAAACCGTATCTGGTCCTGACATGTACACATGACAGCGAAAAACGGTTTCCGAAATTCAGTTTTCGTGTTTCGGAAGTTGGGTCGCATGTAGAAGAAGGTCCTATTACTGTGCGAGTTATTCATTGTTGTCTGCAGTGTTACTCTGCTGCACATTTTCGTAGTTCCTAATGTTTCCTTTTCTTGCGATGAGTGTACATAATTGCTGCAGTCAGGATCAACATTAAACATACCAATGCGTACCAGGATTTCAGTTTCGTTTACAAACTACAATTTAGCGATACTTTATTTCCGTCCGCCCCCCCCCCCCCCCCCACTAGAACTATTTAAATTCTACCATATGTATTTATATTAGTGAAAGGGTGTCGCGCAAAACTGTAACCTATAAAATGGTGTCGCCATGAGGGACACTTTGGAAAGCACTGGTCTAGAGCGTCACGTTACGAATCGGAGGTCGCTCGCATCGAGTCCTCTGTTGGGCTAGGAAGTGTGTGTTGTCCTTAGAATAAGTTAGATTAAGTAGTTTTTAAGTGTAGGAACCGATGACGAGAGCCGGCCACGGTGGCCGAGGGGACTGAGGCGCTCCAGTCACGGTCTGCACGGCCACTACGGTCGGGGATTCAAATCCCCCGTCGGGCATGGATATTTGTGCCGTCCTTAGGACTAGCTAGTTCATAAGTAGTTTGTAAGTTTATGGACTGATCACCCCGTAGTTAAGTCCCATAAGCTATTAAAAAAAATAGAAAAAATAGAAAAAAAATAGGATGACGAGAGTGGTTTTGCCAATAGGATTACAAACAATTATTTTTTTTTATTTCAAATAAAATTTATTGTTGTTTATAAACCATTTTAAATTTCTTATTTTTTCTATACCACAGAAATACTTTAGGAGTTTCTGGTTTGGCCTATAGAATTCGTTTTGTGGAACCGAATGAAATTTTGAAAAAAAATGAGTGTTTTCTGCAAAATAAAGTTTTTATTTGCTACCAATCAACGCAATACAGAATGTGATTTGCTTAAATAAACAATGTTTTGTGTTGAGCGCAACGTACTCTGTGAAAAGTAATTTTATTCCTGCATTTGTATTTTAAAAGGGGTCTGAAAATTCGGATTCAGGAGCTGAAGATTCAGACATTGCTAGAAATATAAAAATAAACCAAAAAATTTAATAAAGACCTAAAGCCTAGAAAGTTGAACTAAAACGTAAACAACATTATAAATCGTAACTTTGGTGATAAGCAGCGTAGTGAGAATAAGTATAATATGAATGGAAAGCGTCTTCTTTCAACAAATAATTATTTATGTTAACATAATATGATACATGAATTCCGTTTTTTTTTTTTTTTTTTTTTTTTTTTTTTTTTTTTTTTTTTTTAATGTGGTTGTGGTGAATTTATGGTGAACTATTTTGGCCATTTCGAATTACATCAGCAAACCCGCAATATACATCCTGCAAAAAAATTGTATACCTGGTGTCATATTTCCCTGGAAACTACTAAGCTTACAGAAACTGGACTTCCAAAACCTTAATTTAGTTCCCTTTGGCGTATAATAGTAACTTTTACGAGCTTATGTGCAAAGGATCTACATTTTCAAAAATGGTTCTGCTTAGTACATTAAAACCATATTACAAATGATCTTATGATTTTTGTAACTGGGAAAAGCCAATATCAATCATTGAAACCAATTTATACGTAACAATTTTCTTCTTCTTTCTTTATACATAAAGTAGTGTGTCAGTGCGTTTATGTGTTTGTATTGTATACAAATCTACCGTTCTGTTGGGTTCCTCGTGAAATTTTACACATTTGAACTTCAAAATTAGTGGAAGGACACTGTTTACATAAAATGTCCAAACGTTCAAATGTTTGTAGAAGTTATGGGACTTAATTACGAGGTCATCAGTCCCTAAACTTACAAACTACTTATGAACTAGCTAATACTAAGGACGGCACAAATATCCATGCCCGAGGGGGGATTCGAACCCCCGACCGTAGTGGCCGTGCAGACCGTGACTGGAGCGCCTCAGTCTCCTCGGCCACCGCGGCGGGCACATAAAATGTCGTATAGTTGGTGACAGAGGTTACTTTACATCCGGTCTTCCAGAAAGTCTGCTGTTTTATTCAGATCTTAATGAAATTTTTGCGCGCTTAAACTCTGAGACAAGAGGAGGAAAACGGGTTACGCAAGATTTCATACAGTGGATGGCGGATGGTGCGTTGCAATAAACGTCACCGATCACCATGAAAGTAAAAAGAAATATATGATTTTTCACAGATAGCGGAGGCAATGGATTAAGGAAATGGAGGAGGAGTTTGACAGAGAGACAATGTGGTGATTGGTAAAGAAAGGGAAAGTGGAAAAGAGCAGAGACGAGGGTTGGAGGAGATGAAAAGAGAGAGGCGAGATGAGGAGAAGGAGATGGGGGAGGAGGAGATACACAGAGAAAATTAAAGAGAAAGTGGACCGAGGCAGAAAAGGGATGGAGAGATGGACTAACTTAAGACTAAAATGAAGTGTATAACATTCAGCCTCGTCTCGGTAGCAAAGTGGTGGAATGCCAGATTATGAATCCAAAAGTAGCGGGTTCAATCCGCGGAAAGTCATAGTGATTTTATCTGTCACTTTTTCACTCCTTTCATCTCTGGCAATGTTGGACGTGAAAAGTGTCAAGTATCACCGTGGCCGGCCGCGGTGGCCGAGGAGACTGAGGCGCTCCAGTCACGGTCTGCACGGCCACTACGGTCGGGGGTTCGAATTCCCCCTCGGGCATGGATATTTGTGCCGTCCTTAGTCTTAGTTAGTTCATAAGTAGTTTGTAAGTTTAGGGACGGATGACCCCGTACTTAAGTCCCATAGACTTTACAAACATTTGAACATTTTGAGTATCACCGTGGTTCGGAATTCACGTTCAACTGTGGTCCCTCCTATAACTGGCTGGGTAAGTCAGTTCGAAGGTCGGAGAAATAGAACGGCACACCACCTCCGGGCACGACCATGCCTAGCAAAGCACTGTGATGTTGAAATCAATCTTCGGATTGTTGACAACTTTACCTTCTGATACTGTAACAAACAAGAACTTTTCATCAAATTGAAAGTCCTACACGAAAGTCCTAACACGATAATGAAAGAACAGGTAATAATAAACTGCTTCCTGGCTTAAGCCGTCAGCACACGAAGCGTGTATCTGAACGTGTGTGGACAACGTGACGAGTTTCTGACGTCACAACGTGCGAACTGCATGTTGGCGAGGCTTTCCCGAAGTGTGGGGCAGTATCAGGCATGCCAGAAATTATCAAAGTGTGTCTGAACGATCACCAATACGGTGGGAGAACGCCACCGACCTCACACCACGTGTCTATCCGTGTGAGGGAGCAGCTCTTTTCCGTAGAGAGATGAAGACGCCATATTGGCCGTCAACAGAAGCTCGTATTTCATGGGTTTTATGTATATGACTTTGGTGTTACGAATATATGTCATTTCAAAATAAGTAAAAGTAACTGAGAAAATTAAGAATCTATCGAAAACCGGTCATTAGAGGTACTATTTGTTGGAATAAATGTTTGGAAATGTCTTATACGTGGTTAAAATATTCCGTACTACAGAAATCTGCCCTATCAAGGAAACAGCGCACTGAAGATCGGTCAAAACGAACTGTTATTTAAATATTTTATTGTAATTACGTGTAAACACCGACATATCCACCAGTACTGTATACAAAACGTCTTAATACATACGACAAAGCTATCGAGGCAGTTTAGCTGGTGTAGCACTGGTAGTAACGTTGTGGATTGCGGAACAAGGCATTATTCGTTGCGATGGTTCAAGGCACACCGGTAGTGAATTTTTTTTCTCATATTCGGGTTTTCTGATAGGCTCTAAGACTTTCTTGTTAATTTCATAGAGGTATACTGAATAATATTAGGTGTCACGTAAATATTTCTGCGCAGCCTACGAGGAGTGAGTTTGTTGAATTCGTTTTATGAACAGGAGAGTTTGCATCTTACTTAGAGTAAAATACGCACTTTAGTTTCACGTCTTGCATTTTAGACGCAGTAAAGTAAGAACCTTTTATAATTCTCTGGAGTTATTGCCATAATATGCAACTTTCCTAAAAGTAACTGGTGGAATCTGACCTTGGTGAAGATCAATTTGGATTTCCGAGAACTGTAGCAACACGCGAGACAACAGTCATTTTACGACTTATCTTAGAGTATGGATTAAGGAAAGGGAAACATACGTTTTTAGCATTTGCTGATCAGGAGAAAGCATTTGACAATGTTGACTGGAATACCCTTTTCCAGATTCTGAATGCAGCAGTCAAAGTTCATAAAGGGTTGCAGTGGTTGGGAAGGGAGTAAGCTGTGAAGGAATGTAAGGAGAAATTTGGAGAAGTAATTAAAGTCCAAGGAGAGGGAATAAAAACCCTGGGGTTTCCTGACGATATAGTAATTCTGTCAGAGACATCAAAAGACCTCAAAGAGCAATTAAACGTAATGGACAATGTCTTGAAAGGAAGCTATAAGATGAGTATTAACAAGAGTAAAACAAGAGTAATTGAACGCAGTGTCAAAAAATCAGCCGATGCTTGAAGGAATTACATTAGGTAATGAGATAGTAAAAGTAGCGGATGAGTTTTGTTATTTAGGTAGCAAGATAACTTCTGACGGCCGAAGTAAAGAAGATATAAAATGCAGAATGGCAATGGCAAGAAAAGCGTTTCTGAAGAAGTGAAATTTGTTGTCATCCGATATTAGTTTAAATGGTAGGAAGTCCTTCCTGAAAGCATTTGTGTGGAGTGTAGCATTTTATGGGAGTGAAACGTGGACGATAAGGAGTTCAGACAAGAAGATGATAAAAGCTTTCGAAATATTGTGCTACAGAAGAATGATGACAAGAATGGTAGATCATATAACTAATGATGAGGTGCTCAACAGATTGGGTAGAAAAGGAGTTTCTGGCGTATCCTAACTAAGAGAAGGGATGGGTTGGTGGAACACATTCTGAGACACCAAGGAGTCGTCAGTTTAGCGATAGAAGGAAGTGTCTGGGGTAAAAATCGTAGTTGGAGACCGAGTGATGAATACAGTAAATACAATACAATACAATACAATATATATGTCAACACGACATGTTTCGGGGCGACATTATCCCATTATCAAGTTCTGTAAAACAAGGAAACGTAGAAAAATAAGGGCACTAGACACAAACGACTGTACCATAAATATTCCAATGAAACTAACCTCCTACCTACCATAAAACTTATCTGCTGCTAGTCAGCATCGTTAAACACAATAGCTGTGTATGTACATTGCCAAAAATAAAGCATTGCGCAGTATCACATGTTTGTGTACTAACGGACAGCTGATCCAGCTACAAAGATTGTCCATAAGCTTAATCGCTGTCATTGATGGCCAAAGATATTCTAGTCAATATACCTCACATTTATCATAAAACCAGTCATTAAATTAAAGGTTTTGTAACGGAACTACGCTCTAAATTTTTCAGTGAAGTTAAAAGCAAGAAGTAGATACTTAATACATGCACACACATCAGTGTTTCCCAAGAAGGAGGTTGCTAAAATGTGCCCAGTAATGGTTTTTAGATAGTTCTGTCTTTTCGTTGAGCATGCTGCTCGAATCCTCTCTCAATCCACAAAATATCTCAATTTCTTCCAGATTTGATAATAACCAACCTTTGTCCTCATAGTGCATGACTTTGAAACTATCGTTTATGGAGCCCAACCAATGTCGTTCAATTTTCAGGTGTTTTGCCACTGTAGATGAGTCACTCTCTCTATTACTGTGCTCTTTAAACAGCACCTTAAAATTCCTTCCCGTTTGTCCTATATACTTCATTTCCCAGTCATTACACTTTATTTGGTATATCCCCGCTTTCCCCATCCAGTTCTCACCTGCATCAATCTTATGCTTCAGCCTATGTTCTAATTTATTGTCTGTTCTAAAAGCAATTTTAACGTCTCTCTTTTTAAACAGTTTCGCCAATTTGTACAGAACTTGATAATGGGATAATGTCATTCCGAAACATGTTGTGTTGACGTATATATATTATTATTGTCAACTGGTGCGTGAAGTACAGTAATAGTTGTGAAACAGTTGTGTGATGGCGTCTAAACACATGAGTAAGCAAAAGGATATAGGTTGCCGTTCGTTTTCTCAGATGAAGAGACTTGCACAGGACAGGGTAGCGTGGAGAGCTGCACCAAACCAGTCTGCGGACTGAACACCACAACAAAAACAACTTATGTTGATAGATTTTTCGCTGTTATTTATAGGGCTGTGTCACAGAACATGACGAAGATATGCACAAGTGCGGAAATAAGGGTTTTAATGGTGATGAAGCATAAATTAAATTCCTTTCATTTCGTAAACAGTGTGATTCCAGGAACAGATGCTGCCACGAACTGTCGATGGAGCGCTTTGCGATCGTGTGTAGCTCGTTAAGGCACAAGTCTTGTATGCACAAGTAGCGCCGTCTCCGAGCGTTCAGCCGCACGTTGGACTCGGCACGTTGACCGCATACGTCCAGACACAAGCTACGTGTGCCGACGACTTTAGCAAGTATCCCGTAGCCTAGGGTGACCAGATTCCCAAAATCAAAATACGGGACACAAATTGGAAGTTGAAATGAAGCCAAATTTCGTCAAACGTTTCTTAAATGCTGTATCAGTACAATATATTTGAGTACGAATATTTGGTTCATACTACAGCTACATACATCACCATACCTTTTTGATAAGGCTCGCATTAAAAAAATCAATAACAATGTGTTGCATTACTAATGGCGTAAATATTTGTTGTTGTCATGTGCAATTACATGTCAATTTTATATAAGGACATCTTTTATTAGGGATGACAGTTATTACTATATACATGAGTTACTTATTACTCACTCTCTCAACCATATTTTTCAGAAGAATGCTTGTTATTCAAGAGTATGATAATTTGAAAAGCAGTTTTATGGAAATTAAGAGGTTCGGAATTGACAGTGTTAAAGATATAATTTAATTAAGACTTGTGTTTAGAATACTTCTTGTGTTATTTTCATCAGTTCGTAATGCAATGGCGTCACGTAGACACTGTGAAAAGCTAATTATGAGTTGAAATTGCTTGCAGCAGATATCATGGCATGAAATAATTTGGAAGACATATTTTCACGGAGGCAGTATTTAGAAATTCGTGCTTTACTACTTCACACACATCTCTAAAATTGTTCACTAACAATTAGAGCTCTCAACTGACCTGCATGGAAAGCAAGGAAGCCTTCCTCAGAAGCAAGACACTTACTTCATCATTTATGATGAAATTATTCTCACGTTTTGCAAGAAAAGACATCATATCTTATGAGGAAGTTATACTTTAATGAGCTAGGTCGTGTGAGTTGCACAACGTCGAACCAACCTCCACTGTCGACCGGAAAAGTACTTCTGTTCGACATGAAAATAATTTCTTCTTTGCTGTAGTAATTTCGGAAATGAATAAGCGCCTTAATCCTTTCTCGTATTTGTGTGAAAAAGCAACGCAACTGGTGACTCTTAATGGTTTAAAACGACATCCTAAATTACATGTCCCGAGACAATATCCAATGCACAACTTCTCGCAATGTGAAATAATTACATAGTACCAAACAAAGAATTTAATAAATCGTTCCTCGTATACTTTTCTTTGATCGGAAGTGTACTTTTCTTTATCCTTTAGCTAAAATCTCATATCGAGTCCTCCGTTTTATTTTGCTATATGATACTTAAAGACACAAAGTTTCAAAAATACGGGACGGTTGAAAGTAGGCAGCCATAGGCTGAAGTTCATTATTTATGGATTTTTAGCTTTATTTTGGTGAATCTGAAGGTGTATCCGCCTTATAGCTTTATTTTGTATGTGAAAGTCGTCCATGATCGATAATCTCAGTCCATGCTTGTAACTACTGCACATTATAATGTCTTTGCAACTGCGATGTAGCATTTGCGCTGCAGTAGCTTCCTTGACTACTGAGGCGAGTAGTAGAGAGTGAGTTGTTGAGCAGAAGAGTCTATTGTGGGCTAGGCTAGCTGACAGACGTATGGCGACTGTGTTGTGTACTAAGGTTAAATTGGTCAGCAATGATTGTATTGAGTTTGATTTATTTCAGTCTATATTTATGAATACAAACGTATTACATTGGACAGTGGATTCTGTATCAAGAGGAAGAGAATATTTGTATGTAACGGAATTGAATAAAACCTTTTTATTATAGTGAAGACTCAACAAAGGTATGTTTCTTTAATTCAATAAATAACTTAATGATTATTAATTTTTCTTATTTCAGCTCAATTCGTCCCTCATTTTCCTGATTGTGGCATTTTTGTTTTTGTTGTATGGTACGTGTTGAGTTTTTTGAGAAAAAAGATTTCCTTTTAAATGTAAATGTTCACGTACCAGTAAAGTCCTTACATGCCACTGAATCTGAATGTCAGAAATAATGTTCACAGAAGTACTGATTATTTTACTTACAGGGCCTAATTTTGTATGTTAAATCCGTTGCGCACATATGATTAGAGAAAGTCCGTGATTTAAAATGTTCAAATGTTTGTAAATCTATCGGACCAAACTGTGTGGTCATCAGTCCGTAGCTTACAAACTACTTACACCTAGGTAAACTAACCTAAGGACAAGACACACACCCATCCCCCAGGGAGGACTCGAACCTCCACGGCGAGCAACCGCGCGCTCCGCGGCGAGACGCTTTAGACCGCTCGGCTACTCCACCGCGGCCCTTGATTTAAATAGAAAGACTTAATAAGAATAGGAAAGTTTCACTTAATAAACTTTCATCAAGCTTTCACTTTCACTTAATATTCAAATGTTTATAGAGTCTCTGGGACTTAACTACGGGGTCATCAGTCCCTAAACTTACAAACTACTCATGAACTACTTAGGACGGCACTAAGGACGGCACAAATATCCATGCCCGAGGGGGGATTCGAACCCCCGACCGTAGAGGCCGTGCAGACCGTGACTGGAGCGCCTCAGTCCCCTCGGCCAACGCGGCCGGCTTTCACTTAATAAACTTACAACAAGAAGCTTTCACGGTTAACGAAAAACGGGAAAGTATACGTCCCGTTTGTGTCTTGTCGGGACAAGGGGACAATCGCGCCAAATAAGGGACGATCCCGTAAAATACGAGACGTCTGGTCATCCTACCGTAGCCTGCTGTGGCTGGTTTCGGCTCGACTCGGCTGGGAGCACAGCAGCCTGTCCGTTCTGTAGACAACGTGCGACAGCCTTCCCGCCTGATTGGCTCACAGGCGAGCACGGACGGGTTAAAAGAGGAAAATGTTCGGCGCTGGTGCAGCCTTCAGTTCTCGGAACAGAGGCAGAGGGTTTCGGCGGGACATGGGCTCGTTGCGAGAGAGCACGGCTAGGGCGACGGCTGCGCGGCGCCATTCCCACGGCAGCCAAGGCTGGGAACCCGGCTCTCGCTTCCGGAGAAGCCGACAGACACGGCGCACCGAGCCGAGGTGAGGCCTCGCGGTGCACCAGCACCACGGCCATCCGCTTCCAAGAAGCGGCCGCGCGGCGCCAAGCGAGGCGACGGCTGTGGCCGGCTGGGTCTGTCTGCACCGTGGATTCTCACCCACATGTCGTGTTCCCTCCTTCACTCCCAACACAGTTTTCATGTAGCCGTACCTCTTCGAAAGGCAGAGCAGGATAATTCTTAGCCGCGGTGGAGTAGCCGAGCGGTCTAAAACAACTCGCTGCGGACCGCGCGGTTGCTCGCCGTGGAGGTTCGAGTCCTCCCTGGGCCATGGGTGTGTGTGTGTTTCTCCTTAGGTTAGTTTACCTAGGTTTAAGTAGTTTGTAAGCTACTGACTGATGACCACGCAGTTTGATCCGATAGATTTACAAACATTTGAACATTTGATAAATCTTTTTTTTGTTTTTTGGACAGGTCACGAAAGCTACTAATGAATCCTACATCTGCAAATCACATTTAAGTGCTTCGAAGAGGGTTCATCGAACCACCTTTACACTATTTGCCTCCCATTCCATTCTCGAATAGCGCACGGGATGAAAGAACACCTGAATCTCTCCGTTCGAGCTCTGATTTCTCGTATTTTATTCTCATTGTCATTTCTACCTATGTAAGTGGGAGTCAACAATATATTTTTGCCTTCGGACGAGAATGTTGGCGATTGGAGTTTCGTAAGTAGCCCATGCCGCAGTGATAAGCGCCATTGTTGTAGTGATTCCCATCCCAGATCCTGTATCATTGCTGTCCGCGGTGGCCGAGGGGAATGAGGCGCTCCAGTCACGGTCTGCACGGCCACTGTGGTCGGGGGTTCGAATCTCCCCTCGGGCATGGATATTTGTGCCGTCCTTATTAGTAGTTAGTTCATAAGTAGTTTGTAAGTTTAGGGACTGATGACCCCGTAGTTAAGTCTCATAAGCTATACAAACATTTGAAAATTTCAACCTGTATCATTTCCGTAACGCTGTCTCCCCTGTATCGTGACAATACGAAACGAGCTGCCCTTCTTTGGATTTTTTCGATGTCCTCCGTCAAACCCACCTGATAAGGATCCCACACTGGGCAGCAATACTCTAAAAAACGACGGACAAGCGTAGTGCATGCAGTTTATTTTGTAGTTATGTTGCATCTTTTAAAACGCAGATTCTGGTTCGCCTTTCCCACGACATTATCTACGTGTTCTTTCCAGTTTACGTCTGAAGTAATAGTAATTCCTAGGTATTTCGTGTAGTTAACGGCCTTCACTTTTGATTGATTTATCTTGTAAACAAAGTTTGACGGATTTCTTTTCGTACTCATGTGGACGACTTCACACTTATTATTTAGACTCAATTGCCAATTTTTACACCATACTGATATCTTATTCAGATCGTTCTGCAGTTGGTTTTGTCTGTAAATCTATGGGACCAAACTACATGGTCATCAGTCCGTAGCTTACAAACTACTTAAACCTAGGTAAACTAACCTAAGGACAACACAAACACCCATGCCCCAGGGAGGACTCGAACCTCCACTGCGAGCAACCGCGCGCTACGCAGCGAGGCGCTTTAGACCGCTCGGCTACTCCACCGCGGCAGTTGGTTTTGATCTTCAGATGATTTTACTAGACGGTAAATAACGGCGTCATCTGCAAACAACCTAAGAGAGCTACTTAGATTTTTCCCTAAATCGTTTATGTAAATAAGGAATAGCAGAGTACCTATAACACTACCCTGTGGAACGCCCGATATCACTTCTTTTTTAGTCGATGCCTTACCATCGATTTTTACGAACTGTGTCCTCTCTGACAAGAAATCCCCTATCCAGTCGCAAATTTGGGGCGATATACCATAAGCACGCAACTTGATTAAAAGCCGTTTGTGAGGTACGGTGTGAAAGCCTTCTGGAAATCAAGAAATACGGAATCGATTTGCGAACCCTTGTGGATAACGCCCATCAGTTCGTGTGAATAAAGAGCTAGTTTTGTTTCGCATGAACATCCTGTGGATGCCTTGGGCAGATGGAAGCCTTCTGGAAATCAAGAAATACGGAATCGATTTGTGAACCCTTGTGGATAACGCCCATCAGTTCGTGTGAATAAAGAGCTAGTTGTGTTTCGCATGAACATCCTGTGGATGCCTTGGGCAGATGGAAGCCTTCTGGAAATCAAGAAATACGGAATCGATTTGTGAACCCTTGTGGATAACGCCCATCAGTTCGTGTGAATAAAGAGCTAGTTGTGTTTCGCATGAACATCCTGTGGATGCCTTGGGCAGATGGAAGCCTTCTGGAAATCAAGAAATACGGAATCGATTTGTGAACCCTTGTGGATAACGCCCATCAGTTCGTGTGAATAAAGAGCTAGTTGTGTTTCGCATGAACATCCTGTGGATGCCTTGGGCAGATGGAAGCCTTCTGGAAATCAAGAAATACGGAATCGATTTGTGAACCCTTGTGGATAACGCCCATCAGTTCGTGTGAATAAAGAGCTAGTTGTGTTTCGCATGAACATCCTGTGGATGCCTTGGGCAGATGGAAGCCTTCTGGAAATCAAGAAATACGGAATCGATTTGTGAACCCTTGTGGATAACGCCCATCAGTTCGTGTGAATAAAGAGCTAGTTGTGTTTCGCATGAACATCCTGTGGATGCCTTGGGCAGATGGAAGCCTTCTGGAAATCAAGAAATACGGAATCGATTTGTGAACCCTTGTGGATAACGCCCATCAGTTCGTGTGAATAAAGAGCTAGTTGTGTTTCGCATGAACATCCTGTGGATGCCTTGGGCAGATGGAAGCCTTCTGGAAATCAAGAAATACGGAATCGATTTGTGAACCCTTGTGGATAACGCCCATCAGTTCGTGTGAATAAAGAGCTAGTTGTGTTTCGCATGAACATCCTGTGGATGCCTTGGGCCGATGGAAGCCTTCTGGAAATCAAGAAATACGGAATCGATTTGTGAACCCTTGTGGATAACGCCCATCAGTTCGTGTGAATAAAGAGCTAGTTGTGTTTCGCATGAACATCCTGTGGATGCCTTGGGCAGATGGAAGCCTTCTGGAAATCAAGAAATACGGAATCGATTTGCGAACCCTTGTGGATAACGCCCATCAGTTCGTGTGAATAAAGAGCTAGTTTTGTTTCGCATGAACATCCTGTGGATGCCTTGGACAGATGGAAGGAATGTTATGAACCTTTACTCAATGTTGGTGTAAAAACTTTCAGGAATATGTCAAATTTCAATATACAGGAAGAGTTCACAGTTTTTTCTTTATTTCTTTTGTTTGTTAAGGCGGACGTTCATGATGAAACACACACTATTTGAAAATTGCACCAAACCACACTGTTTTTCAGATATTTGTACCACGCTTTACACGAAAGTAACACATTTACTTCTAAAATATGTTGTTTGTTAAGCTTAAGGGACTTAACTACGGGGCCATCAGTCCCTAAACTTACAAACTACTTATAAACTACCTACAACTAAGGACGGCACAAATATCCATGCCCGAGGGGGGATTCGAACCCCCGACCGTAGTGACCGTGCAGACCGTGACTGAAGCGCCTCAGTCCCCTCGGCCACCGCGGCCGGCACTTCTAAAATACTTTGATTATATATATATATATATATATATATATATATATATATATATATATATATATATATATATATTTCACTTTTTTGAATGGATTTTGAAGTTTTATTTTCAAAAAATTATGTGTGTTCCTTTTTCTCAGAAAGTACTCAAGAGATTTCTACAAACATTTTTCTGTTTAATCTCTTTATATGTCGTAAGCGTCTCTAAATAAGTTTTTGGAATAGGTCAAATAGGAGAATTTTCATAATTTCTTTTTTAATTCCAAGCACTTTGCCCCGTATCTCAGCTTGCAATCAGAATTTCAAAATTTGCTCTTGAGACAACGGTTAATTAGTTTACAGAAATATGTGTACAAAATTTCATAATTCTTGCATTCACAGAATCTGAGGTGTGACCGTGTATAATTTTAGTTAAAACCAACACAAAGTTGCTCTTAGTCTTCAATTTAGGACTTTGCATATAATTATTATTAGAGGCCCAGTAATACTGTTCTTCACAAATTTAACTTCTTACTTCTCAGGCTCGGACAATCCTTTCCGAAGTAATCAGTTGTAAGAAAAAGGAAACTCATAATAACGTACTGATTACTTCGCTGATAAATAAACACACTTCAAAATTTTTAGTGCTGAATTAACATCTCTCAAATAAGACTTGAAGAACCCGTCTTAGCAGTTACTCCTTCTCTAACCATCTCATAAATCATAATAATAATGACAAAAGAGTCCAGTACATCGATCTTATATAATTAATTCATATATCTTCTTTTCCTTGCGTTTTAATTTCCTTCTTGCATATTTCTTGGACTGGAAGTTTAACTTCCCTGACGTCCAATTGGACAAACAAAAATATCCGGGGCAGTATACATAATTATAGCTTTTAAATATCTCACAAATAAATAATTTGATCATCTTGGGTCGTTCAGGAGGAAAATGGTGCAACTTGTTACAATACAACATAAACTTTAAATAAATAAATAAATAAAAAACTTCTTAAGAAATGCAATTTTAAGTTCAACCTAACTTTTTTCCTTGTGTCACTTCTTCAGAAGGCTCCACATTTGGTCTGCACGGTCACTACGGTCGGGGGTTCGAATCCCCCCTCGGGCATGGATATTTGTGCCGTCCTTAGTTGTAAGTAGTTCATAAGTAGTTTGTAAGTTTAGGGACTGATGACCCCGTAGTTAAGTCCCATAGACTCTACGTTTGCTCCACATTTGTACTCTTAGTTGTCTTTCCCTTAAAAGCTTCTCTTCTGGTTTCTTGTTGTCTGTCTTCTTTCATTTACCAGATATTCGACTGACTTCTCAGCTGCAGGGACGCTCTGTAAATCTATTTTTCTCAAGAGGTCTTGAGTAAATTTTCCTATCTTGAAGCCCACTGTTTGTAATACCTTCATTCTTACGACGTTCCCATCTTAAATACAAGAACTGCAACATAATTTGCAATTCTGACAACTGTAGCAGACGCAAATGTGGTTTTAGAGCATCGTTTCCATATGAGTGAATTTAGAGACTTTTTTGGATTCTAAGTTTTGGTTTCAAGGTCAATTAATCTAAATACAGTACAACGAGATTGATCACTGTATTATGCACCATTCACCAACTACTTTTTCGCTTGGAGCTGCTAGGAGACGAGTTCACATTTTCAGCAGATGTTCTTACTTCGGACATAGCCTCATCGATCGTTTGTCGTTGTTTCTCATGTCTTCTATTCACTAACTTATTCAAACGCAGTTTATCCAGATTTTTATACACTCTTTCTGATCGTGTCATAACTGAATGAAGAAAGAATATATAAATTTCTGTTAGTATCATAAGGCAAAAAAAAAAAAAAAAAAAAAAAAAAAAAAAAAAAAAAAAAAAAAAAAAAAATTGCCTTCTCATAAACGATGTAACTAGTTTGTTATTGTTTATAAGATACGGAATAAAGTCAAAAATAATGTATAAAACCAAAAAATATTTGTCACGGCCTTCTAGATACACCCCGCACATGTTTGGTTGAAAGTAATACACAGAGTCGTTGTTCAATGAGCTGGTATTGAAGTGCCGATTTTAATTAATTTTCAGGCACTTCAGATGCGATTTTATCGTAGAGACTTTGGGAATTTATTGTCCTTGACTTGTACTAAAAAATAAAAAATAAATCGGATATTGACATTTTTGGTCAGTTTCATCAACGTCCCCCCTTAATGTTATTTCAACGCTCGATATCTGGCAGTCTGTCAACAGCATAATATGCTGCTCTTCCGCCACGAGTATGTACACAGTTGGCAATGCCGATTTGTAAACAGTCAGCTATGGAGTAAATGTCGCGTATTTGCACATAAATAACAGGTGAATGTATATGGATGAACGTTAAAATACTGTAAAGAAGCAGTACAATTCCACTGAAGTTTAAAACGAGGTAAGGTGCAAAATCATACGTACAATGGAACTGACGAAGTGAACACGACGACACAATGGCAAAACACGACGATAAAGCAACAGGCTCCTCGATTGTTCTGCCGTAATAGGCCGGCAACGAGTTAAAATCACACAAAAAAGGCACTTGCCGGAGCACTGTATCGTAAAACACCACACTATTAAAGACGCAAACCACTGTCGCGAGGCGGACCTACTACGGAAAGAGGAAAGGGGGAAGTCAACATTCGCTAAACACCATTTTTATTTCAGAAACTCTACGGCAACAGCGAAATCTGAATATTCCAGTACGTCATGGGTGTGGTGCGCTGTGCTTTTCATTAAGAAGACAGTATGAACAACGTCGTATCGTGAAAAACTCAATTTGGAAAAAGTTGTGACTTACAACTACAGTAAAACTTCTGAATAACGGACACCAATGGGGAAAACAAAACTGTCCGCTTTTAAGAAGTATCCGCTGTTAAGAAAAGGATAAAATACAAAATAGTAAACTACCGTTTATCCGAAATGATCGGTATGGCGGCCGGTTCGGATAACGAAAATCTCGGATAAAACCAAAGTCTCTTCTTTTCACGCGTGTAACGCACCGAATTGTGTCAATACCGCTAAGTACGCCGCTTGTTGAACCGATCCAGCCAGCCATAATTTCCGAGGAATTCTTACTCCTTTTCTTCAATAACCTCATAAAGTCATAGCTTTTAGACGAAATAGAGGACCTTAACTAGCACGCCTTTGGATCTTATTTGTTCATGCCACGAAAGTATAACCTCTTCTGAGGATGTGAATCTTTTCTCATTCATCTTCGACATTTCATTGCACTGCTTGACGCTTGAATGGAACAAAATGTTTAAATATCTGATCAATTTGTTTTTCAATCAGAAATCGCACTCATACCGACGTTCAAATCCGCAGCAACTTTCACGGGTGGCTCACCAGCATCAATTTTCTGCAAAGTGCGAAGCTTTTGTTACAACGAGATGACTTTTGAAACCAAGCTGTAGCAGCCATCAAATGAAAACTTTCGATGCACCTATCGCCTCTCCCCTGTCCTACCCAAGCCATACAACACTATTGAACGCTTGGCTTCGTCTCATGTACGGACTACAGGCTGAAAGTGATCGTCTGTTTCTTCGCGGAATGAACCAATTCTGTACGTCCTGTACTTCCAAGAAGTTCCAATAGATGGTAATGCCATGTAACCACGCAATACGAAGAAGAAACACGCTAAATCTTCAATCAGCACACGTTAGAATTGACGACACTCAAACTATTGACACGCAAGAGTGCACTGATTCATTCACGCTGTCCGATATTTGGAAGTTTTGATCGTTGTTGGGGGACATATTACAGTGTCCGTGTCCGTTATTGAGAATGTCCGCTATTCGGAATAATTTTAGCATAAGGGCTAATGTTGTTTTGCAGGGGAATTTTAAAATGTCCGCTACTGAGAGGAGTCCGCTATTGGGAAGTGTCCGTTAAGAGAAGTATTACTGTATATCTCTCCAAATTCCGGTGAAAAAAGTTTCTTCTTTCTGCAACAGATGCCAGAGTACGATGAGTGAAATTCTATACTCGGACATCTGCTGACATTTTCAAATAGTACAAACTCACAGGACACAGCAAACTGGCTGGTGGCTCAGAACTTCTGAAGTGTCTTCGCGTCTGAAACGAATATTTGTGACAGTGGTGGACCTAAAGAGTTTTATCCATTGGATATAGACAGTGATTAAACTTTGCGTGCATCGACCAACAGTTCCTTTTCACTTGATGTTTCAGAAAGTTTGAAAAGGATTTCATTTCTGATGACTGATAACCTGTGGCTTGCTAACACGTTTGATCACCGACATGTGTGGGAGTGATATAACTTTATGGCATATGTCTGTGACTGCTGAACGCTACGAGAATGTTAACTTAATGGCAAATAAGCGTAAAAACATCTTTCTCATGAATACCGATTTGGCGGTGTTTAATTTTTTGTATGGCTGATGGCAATAGCTCCCCCAAATTCTGACATAATTTTTCTCTTCGGGTTACAGGTTGAAATAAGCACAATATACGAAGAATTGCCTAATAAACTAAAGCCTTCAACTAAAATATTCGAAATACTGATCATGAAAAAAAAACAATGAAATGCTGGCATGTTCAAGTGGGAGCAGAATGATCATCCGACCCACAGCCCGGACATGTCGCCCTGTGACTTCCAACTGTTTGGTCTACTGAAAAGCGTCTCTAAGGAAAGCGCTTCAACTCTGAAGACGAACTGAAGGACACAAATGAGAACTGGCTCTTGTCAGTACCACAGCAAATCTGGAAACTGGAAATACGTCGGCTCGTTAAACAGTGGGATAGTTGTGCTGAAGCCTCTATTGATTATTTTTCAATGAAGACTTCAATGATCCCTACAGAGTCGTTTCGTACCTTTTAATTTGTACACCCCTTATATTAACTATTGCCTTGATCTACATCTACATGTGATACTCTGCAAATCACATTTAAGTGCCTGGCAGAGGGTTCATCGAATCACCGTTATTCTATTTTATCTCCCATTCCATTCTCGAATAGAGCGCGGGAAGAATGAACACCTGAATCTCTCCGTTCGAGCTCTGATTTCTCGTATTTTATTCTGATGATCATTTCTACCTATGTAAGTGGGAGTCAACAATACATTTTCGCATTCGGAGGAGAATGATGGCGATTGGAGTTTCGTAAGTAGGCCACGCCGCAGTTATAAGCGCCGTTGTTGTGATGATTCCCATCCCAGATCCTGTATCATTTCCGTAACGCTGTCTCCCTGTATCATGACAATTCGAAACGAGCTACCCTTCTTTGGACTCTTTCGATGACCTCCGTCAAACCCATCTGATAAGGATCCTACACTGGGCAGCAATATTCCATAAAAGGACGGACAAGCGTAGTGTATGCAGTTTCTTTAGTAGTTCTGTTGCATCTTTTAAGGGTTCTGCAAATAAAATGCAGTCTCGTTCGCCTTACCCACGACATTATCTACGTGTTCTTTCCAATTTAAGTCATAAGAAATTGTAATTCCTAGGTATTCTGTGGAGTTTACGGCCTTCACATTTGATTGATTTATCATGTAAACAAAGTTTGAACGGATTTCTTTTCGTACTCGTGTGGACGACTTCACACTTCTCATTGTTTAGAGTCAACTGCCAATTCTTACACCATACTGATATCTTATTCAAATCGTTCTGCAGTTTCTGCTCGTAAATTTGGTACTATCAAAATGAGCATGTATTGAAAAAAAAATACATTCTCATAGACCGACAATTCTTCCTTGTTAAAAACGCGAATGACAAAGAAAAGAAAAACGATAATCTTGATTTTCTTTTTTTACTTTCCACCATGCACTATAGATCAGATTACGGAATGCATATATATCGCAGTAAATGAAGAAGTCTTCATTTGCATTGTCACTAATCAAGAAAGTATCAGAAATTATTATGTAAGAAAAGGAATAAACACAGGCAATTATTTTAATGTCACAGCTATTATACAGCGTGGTCCATTGATAGTGACAGGGCCAATATGTCACGAAATAAGCATCGAACGACAAAACTACAAAGAACAAAACTTTTCTAGCTTGAAGGGGGAAAACAGATGGCGTTATGGTTGGCCTGCTAGATGGCGCTGCCACAGGTCAAACGGATATCAACAGCAATTTTTTTAACAGCTGCGCCTATTTTCATTACATATTTGTCTAGTACGTAAATAAATATGAATATTTTATTTGGAATAATTTTGTCGCTTTGTGATAGATGGCACTGTAGTATTCACAAACATATTGCTCACATTTTTAGACGAACAGTGGGTAACAGGTAAGTTTTTAAATTAAAACTCAGAACGTCGGTACGTTCAATGTGATACATGTACTTTTCTGAAATTATCATACATTATGAGAACGCATACTGTTACTGCGTGATTACCTCATGACTTCAAGAAATGCTCAAAATTATGTCTTTGAACTTCACTGTCTTTGAACTTCAGTGCATTTGGCAATACGTGTATCGAAAATGTTCAAATGTTTGTTAAGCTTAAGGGACTTAACTACGGGCTTATCAGTCCCTAAACTTACAAACTACTTATGAACTACCTACAACTAAGAACGGCACAAATATCCATGCCCGAGGGGGGATTCGAACCCCCGACCGTAGTGGCCGTGCAGACCGTGACTGAAGCGCCTCAGTCCCCTCGGCCACCGCGGCCGGCAACGTGTATCGAAATTCCTCGCAATAGCGAGTAGTTCGCCTTCAGTAATGTTCTCATGTGCAATGACTTTGAGTAGACGCATGTTTTCAGGCGTTGTAGGTGAATCACGATAGCAAATATCCTTCAATTTTCCCCACAGAAAGAAATCCGGGGAACGTGCGGGCCATGGTATGGTGCTTGTACTACCAATCCACCTGTCATTAAATATTCCATTTAAGACCGCTTCAACTACACGTGAGCTATGTGCCGGACATCCATCATGTTGAAAGTACATCGCCATTCTGTCATGCAGTGAAACATCTTGTAGTAAAATCGGTACAACATTACATAAGAAATCAGCATACATTGCACCATTTAGATTGCCATCGTAAAATATGGGCCAGTTATCCTACCTCGCATAATGCCGCACTATACATTAACCCGACAAGGTCGCTGATGTTCCACTTGTCGCAGCCATCGTGGATTTTCCGTTGTTCAATAGTGCATATTATGTCAGTTTACGTCACCTCTGTTTGTGAATGACGCTTCATCACTAAACAGAACGCGTGAAATAAAAATCTGTTATCGTCCTGTAATTTATTTTTGCCCAGTGGCAAAACTGTACACGACGTTCGAAGTCTTCAACATGCAAATCCTGGTACATAGAAATATTGTACGTACAAAATTTATGTTGATGAATTCTAAACACCGACGTTTTTGAGATTCCCGATTCTCGCTCAATTTGTCTGCTACTGCTGCGCGGATTAGCTGCAACTGCAGCTAAAACAGTTACTTGGGCATCATCATTTGCTGCAGGTCGTGGTTGACGTTTCACTTGTGGCTGAACACTTCCTGTCTCTTTAAATAATGAAACTATCCGGACACTTGGATTTGTCTTTCAGGATAACGATCAACATATATAGCACAGACCCGTTGGGCATTTCGATCACAATAGCCATACATAAATACCATAACGGTCCATTTTAACACGAGCCTTTTTTTCTCCTTTATTGTATTTCAATGACCCGTGGGGCAGGCTGCAGCAGCTTCGTACGCTGCTCTTCAGCCCAGGGTACATATGTATTTGACAACACGAGTGGTAGGTTAAAACAGGAGATAAAAATGTTGAATTACACGATTAAAAGGAAATAAAAATGGTAAATTTAACAATAAAAAGGAAATAAAATAGGCAAACTAAATAGAATGAAATTGAGGCTTTAAAACACACATAGTCACTATAAAAAAATTGCCAAGGCTGCTAAAAAAAAAAAAAAAAATAAAATAAAATAAATAAAAATGGCGACGATAGCAGAGAGACAATTAAACAACATGACAACACAATGTTCTGCCTATGCGGCGGTTGCTGACGTTTTAAAAACACACGTACACTCGAAGCACTAAGTCACTGCACACTTAACATCACTGATACACAATTAAAATCACTGAGCAGGCCCCGCAGTGGAGAGGGAAAGTGCGGTGGGTAGAAAGGGAGGGGGGCAGAGCGAGGATGGGATGAGATGGGATGGAAGGAGTTCAAGGGAATGGGGGAGATGGGGATCCAAGCGGAGGAAGGGAAAAGACTGGGTGGAGGGAGACGTGGCACTAATCCACAAGGAAGGCTAAAGTTGATAAGGAGGGGTATGTGTCAGAACGGAGGGCGTCATCCGGGAGAGAAAGCTGATGAAAGTTACCCTCGGATAGGATTTGGAGACTATGGAGGTGGAGAGAGGGAAGAACATTCTGGTATAGGCGTGGCAGAAGCCCGGGATTCAGGAGGATAGGAGAGACCAGTGTGTGGCAAGATTCTATTTTGTGGGAGGTGTACAGGATGCGAATATGTTCAAGGAATTTAGAAGGTGGGGGGAAGGAATAAGATCGTATAGGATCCGCGTGGGGGAAGGGAGGCGGATAACACGAGTAATGCATCACGAAGCAAATACCGTCCGCACAGGCGAAATGTTACGCGATACCACGTGCTTATACGTTTGCTACTAATGCAGCGCCATTTATTGGAAAGCGCCAAAAGTGTTCCAAATAAAAGATTCATATTTATTTACGTACTAGACGAATATGTAACAAAAATGGTTGGGTACCTATTTTTAAAAAATGCAGTTGATATCCGATTAAAATATGGCAGCGCCAACTAGCGGGCCAACTATAGTGCCATCTGTTTTCCCCCTTCAAGCTAGAAAAGCTTTGCAGTTTTTTCGTTTGATGCTTATTTCGTGAGATATTTGGCTCGATTACTATCAGTGTACCACCTTGTATAAGCCACGTAGAATTGGGAAATATTCAGGGTATTAGCTTTAAAACTCACTAATTTTTCGATCGAAATGTATCATAAAGTAACATCTTTTCCTGAAGAAGATAAAATGATTGTTTCCACTAAAAAAAGTCTACTGTCACATCTAAAAAATCGCACTGACGTGTTTTACGACCCACTTTAGAGCTGTACTTTTATTAGTTTTTGCAAACATTTTGGATCTAAATAATAAAAAAATTATGGTGATAAGATTACGACTCTACTACTGTGGTAATATTTTAACAAACAGCCAAAATTATTTGATGTTTGAGTTTAGCTTTGACAAACATACTCTTTTTTGAACTTTTACCTCTTTTCCGTTAGAATATTATCACCTGTCTTGCCTTGGTAATTCTCAGTTTATTTTCTTTGCCTGTACTGGTTACGATTGATTATAGGCTGGAATGAACGTAGTGTACATCTGGCGTTCGGACGAGTGACTATAGCCTGGATGGAACACAGCGTACATTTGGCGTAGATACATTGATTCTAATTAATGACTATCAATATATAGTGAATAAACGCTTAGAAAAAAAATAGACAAGTTAATTTGTTGCGATGTACACACTTCCCTTCTATTTGATTAAGGAACTACACCATCCACAGAAATCTGGTACTTCCTTTATATACGAAACTACCTGTATCAACACTTTGTGCAGAATGTTCATTATTACAGTATCCTCCCAGTTTACGTGCATATGCTTCGAAAGACCATTGTTCAATTCGTTGTTACGTATTTCACGGCATGTTCACGAAATAGAACAAACACGCATTTTAGAGGGGGCATTCTTAAATATGCACAAATCTAAACACTGAAGAACATAGCTCTACTTAATAAGAGTGTCTGAAACCCTTTTAGAAAAAAAAAAAAAAAAAAAAAAAAAAAAAAAAAAAAAAAAAAAAAAAATTTGGTAGTGGCGGGTTGCGAACAACTAACCTATAGCGTCACAGTCCAACGCATTGTCCACTATTCTACGGCTACCAATAATAAGTTTCATTATTTAATCTCGTACTATTGTTGGCAGTTGTTAATTGATGCTAATATGGTATTTTAGACATTAGATTATCATTTACTGTACGAAAAACGACGCGTTTTGTTAATTCTTCAGTGCGCCATTGATTTAAAATGACTAAATGTATGTTACAATAAGAAAATCATCAAATACGCAACGCAAGATGGCGTACGCCAGAGAGAGTTCTGGGCGAGGAATGTCACGTGACATCTCCGAACGGCTGGTTTTTGTTATTTTTGCAAATATCTCACAAAAGATATGAGAAATGAAAAATAAATATAAGAGACCTAAGTCGTAGAGAATTTTCTCCTCTACAAATTCGGTTATTCGATTTTCGTGTCAGATGAATGGTTAAGCTGTTATTTTCATTTAACTTTCGAGCAGTCAAAAGACGATCGCAAAGGCCCACTTTGAGTGTTACTACCGTAACCTAAGTGGGCCAAAACGAGAAAACGGTCAGAAGGCTGTTTCGTAAGCAGGTGCGGTCCTTCAGGGAAACGCTCCGAGAACAAAGCCGTGGACGGACGTTGGGCCAGCACGTTTCCGTCGCCACGGGCCGCCCTGTGTACACACAGTAGCGTTTACCGTCTCGCTCACCAGAGATTACGGCCTGAGCGGCTCGCCCGCTCCGATACAACAAATGCTGCTCAAGGCTGCGGCACTTCTAACTTGTCCATGGAATACCACTGCTGCATTACTTTAATCATGTTCAAAAAATAAAATTCGATACTCTTCACCTCTTCAAACAGTGGAACGTGAATGCCTGATAGGAAAAGGAGCCAGCAATTTGTTCTACCTTATTTAAAATTACCATATAGCAAAACCACCATAAATAATTTTCTTTTAAAATCATATTAATAATTTAATCAAATAATATGTAATATAATATAATCACTTCATTTTTTGTTAATGTTCGTTGGGATGTATAGGCTACGTAACAGATATACTTAGAAAGCTCGAAGAAAAATATGATTGTAATCTTCAATTATCCTTGGAATGATAATAGTATAAAAACAATAGCATGCTGCAATGAGCATTATTATCTATTGTTATATTAATTGTACAAAAATCTACTGATAAAAATCGAAACTTAGGTACGCATTATCTGCTTTCTGTTCTTATTAATAAATCCCCTCAGTCAAAATTAATTTCAGTAATTTTTTATTCATTTAATTATTTTACCAGTTCTTCCCCCCCCCCCCCCCCGCCCCCAATGATCATGCTGTTTTCAGTTAAAGAGAACTATTATGTCTTTGGATGTTTCGGGTATTAGATATATCGAAATTATGTATCTAATGTAGCTTGCCAGTGCATCTTTGAATTTATTCAATTTTTTTAAATATTTATTGGCATAGAACCTGTGATCACTTATACGTAAAGAACGGTCCGAAGTCTGATCAACCGTTGGTACGTATCATTTATTACTATTCTTTCATTCATTGAATCACTTTGATTAAAATTATGCTACACGGGGATCGAATCTAAATGTTCCGAACCTCCATCCAATGCCGCGGATTACAAATAATTTTTATTACAGCTCATCAACGAGATTTTCTACACCGCTGTGAAAGGTAACTATTCGTCGAATTCTGTAGGTTGCTTGTTCTGCAAAATAAATCTTTTAAATGATTGGCCATTGCAATTCATTTCATTTTTTAAATTTATCGGTTCGTATAAATTGTAGGTTTCATTACTATTTATTTTGAAAAATACTTACAAAAATCTCCCACTTACACGTTTTTATGCATATACTCATTCAGATGGGGGAGGCATTTCTAAGAAATTCAATTACGGCAACAATTCATGTATTGGGAGGCGTGATCGGGAATAACGAAACCAATCTAAATAACAATTAATTATGGTTATTAATTATGAAGGTATTATCTTCTGATATATTCAATCCTAGATGAAATATTAACGTCAGATCATTTTTCGCACCTCCATTAAATGACTTGCAGCAAAAGGGCTATTTGAAGAATTGTTATTAAGTCGTGTACACCAACTTTAAGAGTGAAAATGTCGAAAATATTTCGAACAAAAGTTGCTCAATATTAAATTTTGGAGATCTTTTACATTTTTTTTTTTTTTTTTTTTTTCGATCCGACGCATAACAAGCGAGATAGGGCAAGGTGCCACTCTCTAACTTCATCCTGTACACATTCGTTTATTCAATATTCGTGTCAGATGAACAGTTTATTTGAAATTAAATTTCCTGCCATCACAAACGGCCTTTTTGTAGTGTTATTAACCTATTTTTTGTCCGAATTATTTGAAAAAGGGTGGTTCAGGTTGCTGGCGGCCAACAGAAACGTCTGTGCCGGCCGCGGTGGCCGAGGGGACTGAGGCGCTCCATTCACGGTCTGCACGGCCACTACGGTCGGGGGTTCGGATCCTCCCTTGGGCATGGATATTTGTGCCGTCCTAGTTCGTAAGTAGTTCATAAGTAGTTTGTAAGTTTAGGGACTGATGACCGCGCAGTTAAGTCCCATAAGCTATACAAACATTTGAACATCTTTTACTCTTCCACTCACAAATAGAGAAATGGAAACATGACTATCAGAACATGCCGTAATTTATCTTATCTTCTAGGTCCTTAGCGATAGATAAGCTGATGGCAGTAGAATCGTTTTGAGGTTACCTTCGAATTACCGTTATCTGATTTTTGTCCATGTTGTTCCTTGAAGGACCCGCTCGATTAGCCGTGCGGTCTAACGCACCGCTTTCCGAGACAGGGAGGCGTACCGGCCCCGGTTCGAATCCGCCCGGCGAATTAACGAAGGGGGTCGGAGTGCCGGCCAGCCTGGCTGTGATTTTTAGGCGGTTTTCCACATCCCCTAGGTGAATACCGGGCTGGTCCCCAAGTCCCGCCTCAGTTACACGATTCGCAAACATTTCATAACACTTTCACATACATAACACTGTTCACAGACATTTGGGGGTACAAATTTTCTCCCGGGGGAAAGGGGATGGCGGCAGGAAGGGCATTCGGCCACCCCGTCAATACTAACAAGCCAAATCCAGAATAACAAGCCGACCCTGCATATGCGGGAAATGGCTGCTGAAGAAGAAGAAGATTATTCCCTGAAAAGAACGTCGTCTTCCAGATATTTTCATTTGAGTTTCCAAAGCATCTCGGTAATATTCGAATGTTGATCGATCTTAAATCTAAAAGACCTAGCAACCTGATTGTAAATAGCTCGAAAATCTTCCTGTTTCTAAGGGAGTAATTACATAAAATTTTCATCAGGAAACCTTGTCCGGAAATGTCATCCGTAACGCTGTGAACAGTTCTTTACTTTTAGTACTATCAAAAAAACTCGCTTCTCCTGCAACCTATACACTTCCCGTATTTTCAGAGGAAATAGTATGAACAATAACAAGAAAAAATATCCAGTAAACATGGACTTTGTTAGTAGGAAAGACGTCTTCATATTTTCCGAATATGCAAGTTGATCAATAGCTCATAGCTCTGGAGGGATTTGTCTTACAGCCCATATGTACTAGACCTTTTTCTTGTATTGATCCTTACTACCTCCACTCTGAATATGGAAAGCAAAACGCTTGCTTTAGAAGAGATTTTCTGACGGTGTCAATAATAAAGAAATGTTCTTAGGGTCACTTAATGGCATTTCCGGACATAGTTTGCTTGTCATAATATTATTTACTAGCTCCACTCCGTATGTTAACGAAAAGGATTGGGGACATTTTCATTCGCATTTTGTACAGTATGTTGATGCTTATACAAATAACTCAGAATGTCATCCTTTTAATCTAAATTTTCACTGATGTCACTGTTTAGTACTGGTATTTGGTTTACTGCTGTCGGTAATTTGATCATTCCCCTCCAAAAATGCGTTAATCTCACGGCCGCCGCGGGATTTGGACCAAAGAAGTTCTTTAACCACACCCATGTCGTAAATCAAAGATGGTTACACCGCTGCCTCATAACGATTGGCTAACAAACAACAGAGATAATTTTTCTTCGTTTTGAACTGAGAGGGGATCGCTGCAAGTGAATTTTCAAATATTATAAAAACACCTGTTTTTATCTTCCGTGGCCGAATTTTTGAAGTAGAAGTACTGCTTATATTCGGGACAATCATACCTCCTCCAACTAAAAATGAAAACAATTATTATGACCGGAGACATCATAGCCCATGGAATCTTTTGCTATTAACCACGGAGAAACCACTACAGAGACGTTTCAATTTCTGTACTAACGATGTTGCTTATGTTTGTTACTGAATTTCCACTGTCGTTATAAATTTCTTCCCTAAAAGAAAAAAAAAATCTGATCGTCATTGTATTTCACAACCGCGTAAGCATTCTTTTCTGTAACCTGCAGACCTGCAGCTGTTTACCTAGCATGATCTTCAATTTTTTTCTAATAATGTGCAGCCAAGTGGAAAGTACTTACCAGATCAGCATCGCCCACTTGAACGAGTCTCAGTTCACGCGGTAGAGTGATGAACGCTTGCGGCTGCTGGGGCTGCGAACAGAAGCACTCTTTTAGGAGAAAGGCAATAGAAGGCAACAGTCAGATAACAGCTATAGTGGCTATAAGAAATAACCCACGCACATTCACACACAGACACACACACACATCAAAGCTAGGCGGAGAAGTGGATGAGGAATTGAGAAACACAGAAAATATTTTTTATTCATGAGAATTAGTTGTAATGTAAATCGTGCTCTCTTCAGATATTCAGTTTTAAACTACAATGAGGCAAAACTGTAGTTCACTTTGAAAGACAACGTCGAGTATAAGCCGATGTCTGAGATGCCACTTTGGGGATAATAGATGTTATGATAATGGTTTCAGTGCCTTGCGCCAAAAGAGAGCGTAGTTGCATAGCTGCCAGAGAGCTATTTGAGTGTATTCTTTAATAACGAGTGTTTACAGCTGTAAGACAGAGCGGTACGCACGTGTGAAACCAACAGGTGACTGCCACGGAGATGCAATCCGTGGTTCCTACAGCCAGCTGAGGGACGTTGAAAGGGGTAAAATTGTGACGTTCAAAGTGGGGGATGGTCCTTTCGGATAATTACCACGTTAATTGGACGTTCTGCATCAGTTGCGCAACGATTCTGGCTGGTTGCAATGGTGACGTGAACATTCTCACACCCGCATACGAGGTTCTGAGAATCTACGCAGCACAGACGTCGACCAAAATCGTATTTTAAGCACTACAAATGTTGATCGTCCAGCTACCACAGCACATTTAATAGGGTTTGTGAGTACACAGGAGTCAACACGAACTATTGTCAGCAGGTTACTGGCAGTGGGACTACGGGCAAGCATACCTCTAGTCCATCTTCCAGTAACGCTACAACATCGACGTTCACGGCTCTACTCGAGCTAGCACAGGATCGCTTAGAAGATGGGATAACGTGCTGTCGTATTCAGCGGTGAAAGCAAATGATGGTCTTTTCGCATAAGACGTACAGTGCTTTCGTCCAAGTCATCCTGGCCCTACCTCAAGCCATATGATCTGAAGATCAGTAAGCTACATTTTTCACGATTGGTATACGTGGAGGGAAAGCTGACCAGCGCTCACACCCAAACCTCCAGATATTAACCAAGGCCCCATATAAATCATGTTGTGTGCTGTCGTTCAGCAGAGCTTGTATAAATTATCCTAATACGTAACACCCGACCAATGGAGTGGAGGAAAAGAATATCTGCAACAAAATGTTCAAATGTTTGTTAAGCTTAAGGGACTTAACTACGAGGTCATCAGTCCCTAAACTTACAAACTACTTATGAACTACTTATGAACTACCTTATACTAAAGACGACAGAACCATCCATGTCCGAGGGGGGATACGAACCCCCGACCTTAACGGCCGTGGACAACGTCTCACTACCGCTCCCGTGTATTCAAGCCCTGCCCATCGCATATATTTTTGATTCACTACGTTGGCAATTGTTATATGGGGCAACGAGGTCGTGACATGTAAAACGACTATTCGGATTTTATAGCACTGTGTTATCGGCAGTTCGTTTTTGGTTAGGGTTTTTTCTTCTTCTTCTTCTATTTTTTTCCGAGTAGAAGTAGATATCATCGGAGTAGTGAAGCAACTAAAATCACTTAATAAGAACAAGTCTTCTGGTCCGGATTGTATACCCATTAGATTTTTATCTGATTATGCTGAAGCGATAGCTCCTTACTTAACAGCCATATACAACCGCTCTCTCAAAGAAGGATCTGTACTTAAAGATTGGAAAGTTGCACAGGTCACACCTATATTCAAGAAAGGCAGTAGGTGATATCGGGCGTTCCACAGGGTAGTGTTATTGGTCCTCTGCTGTTCCTTATCATTACAACAACGGCGCTTATCGCTGCGGCGTGGGCTACTTACGATACTACATTCGCCAACATTCTCCTCCGAATGCGAAAATATATTGTTGACTCCCACTTACATAGCTAGAAATGATCATCAGAATAAAATACGAGAAATCAGAACCCGAACGGAGAGATTCAGGTGTTCATTCTTCCCGCACGCTATTCGAGAATGGAATGGTAGATAAAATAGTATAACGGTGGTTCGATGAACCCTCTGCCAAGCACTTAAATGTGATTTGCAGAGTATCCCATGTAGATGTAGATGTAGTAGCAAACCTTTTGGGTTTTTTCGCAGTTTCACATAATAAAGAAACACCAACGAAATTCCAAAAAACACAACCTCCATGTGGCAACCGTTTGATTTTGACTTTCTTTTTTCTTTTTCAGAATGTCCAAGCGTACGGTTAGCAAAATCTTTGTCGCTACTCGGGATTCTTCCGAAGACATTACGCTTCACCCGAGTAATCTTCTTAACCTGCAGTCGCTCACGTACAATCAATTGTGTTCTCCGCGTTTCTATAATTCTCATCGTCACGGCTGAATACTGGCTAAACTCGTTGATGAACACAGTTATGTTTACAACACATTCCATTCTGCAATCAAACGTGCTTGGTGCACAAAAGCTTGGTGCTTCATACACTTCTATGTAAACGACCACTATTGTGAAACTTTTCGTTCATGAATGAACCGCACTGTGCAACTAGTGGAGTTTGTTTTCATGGCTGAACTTCATGTACTTATTATTATTTCTTCATTATTACTAGTTTTATTACTTTAATTATGCCTACTCGGTGAAACTACAAATAAACCCCACTGGTTTGCTACATTCTAAAAACGAAACAAAATCAAATTGCTGATAATACACCGTTGTAAATTTCGAAAAGTTGTTTTACATGTTAAGAACACGTTGCCCCACGTAACAAATGTCAACTTACAACAGTAAAATTGATGCTACGAGTACTTCTTGAGCCTAAGACTTTCGTCAACATTTTATTTATATTATTTTTTGCTCTATAGGTAGTTCATGTCCTTGCGGTCGCTGATCGCATTTCTTAGTTGTTGTTCAATGTGTTCTTGTGTGTTCTTGGCTCAGCTATTTAATTACATAAGGCGTTCAGTCCTGTTACCGGGTGCGCTGAGCCACGGCGCCAGGCAGGAACGTGTGTACGTGCACTCGACATGACAGCCTCTCATAGTTACGCTTCACCGTAGGTCAGGTGTTACTTATAACTTATGCACGTTCTCCTGGGCGACAGCACGCAGCATGAATTATATCAGAGTTTTGGTTTATCTATATACAACGTTTGGTCCCTGTCTGACTGATATCCGGAGGTTTGGGTGTCAGTTCAGAATGTAAGTCCCATTATTTTGCCATTCTTGCTACAGAAAGTCGGGCATAACTGACGACCGGGATACCACCAGTCAGCTTTGGCCTATGACGTCATCAAAATGTCGGAAAACCCCTATACGGGATAATAGCTTAAAAAGTATGTATTGTAGATAATAAGTAATCTGTGATTTTCCTCGCAAATTAGAGACTACAGCAACAGAGTGTACTATCGATCACAGGTTTCAGCCCCAAAATTTGCGCTTTCGGCGCTCACTTGAGGGGGAAAAAAATCTGTTAACTTATACCTCTCTATCATAATGAAGCTACAGATCACTTTTTAAGCACAAAATCCTATTCTATAATCTATGTTCTGCTTGTAAACAAAATATCGTCTTTGCCGCGGTGGCCGAGGGGACTGAGGCGCTTCAGTCACGGTCTGCACGGCCACTACGGTCGGGGGTTCGAATCCCCCCTCGGGCATGGATATTTGTGCCGTCCTAGTTCGTAAGTCGTTCATAAGTAGTTTGTAAGTTTAGGGACTGATGACCCTGTAGTTAAGTCCCATAAGATTTACAAACATTTGAACATTTTGTATCGTCTTTAACTCAGCCACAGCATAATCACTCACGCCACCTACTAACACGCACGCATACGACAACACGCCGATGCCATCGATCAAAGCCGAAGGGCGGTATCCCAGACTTCAGATGAACAGGAAGTTGATGCGTTGGCCCACACACTGCACGTGAAACTCTACGTGCTCTGCAATACGTACAGCAATTTCCCTGGCCAGCACCATATCCGTTACTTCCCTCCAGTCGAGCAGTGCGGCCTATGATGGGAGGACAACTTCTCCCGGACGACCAGCACCGTCCAGATACAAGGCCTCACAACAAGTCTGCATCACGTCATACCTAAAGGCTGCCCTCCCAAGCTCACTGGCGGAAGCTACGAGGCAGTGGGCTGTGCCCCAGCGGCCAGCCAGTGAGCTTGTGAGGACTGCCTACAGGTGTAACATGACACGGACTGGTTGTGAGGCCTTGTATCTAGACGGTGCTGGTACGACTCGTAAGCCACAGGTGGAGCTGGCGTGGAACTACATATCCAAAGACAGTATCCACCATCTACTCTGTTCGAATGGATGGCTAGGATCAGCGTCTGCATTTTCGCCCACGGAAACTACACCAGAAACTAATATGGGTGTTTCAGCTTGGAGCGACACATGATACCTCAGTATCGATTAAGCTACTGATCAGTAAATGTAATAATTTCATGTAGGCCTACTCCGTATAAACTGTTGTGACAATAAGTCGTTACTTAATTTAAAAACTCTAAAACGGGGTACTAATTCTTACTTCTGGCAATATACTATCAGCCACACAATTTCGAAGACATAGCCGTGAGAGTCGTGAATTTCAAGAAGGATTTGAGAAGGGAACATCTAGATGTACGTATTCGAGATTTCGATGTTAATACTAAGGGCTAAGTCCAGTCTTTGATAAGCTTAAAGACATACTCTCGTAAATGTAGAGGATGTCTGCATGCCACGGACAGGCAAAACGGTATGAATACCTGCGCCTCATAGTGTGCTCACCGAAATAACATACAGCAGCGACTCAGCGTGACAGGGATTCGCCAAAAAAGTCGTTGTTGGCTTTACTTTAATACGCTTCAGCAGACGTCTGAAAAAGATCACGCAGTTCCTTTAAATTTGGGAGCAGTGGAACTTAGGCGCGGAGATACCATCCTATAGCTTCCTAACTGTGTTCTTTAGGGTTCAGATGAGGCGCGGACATTAGTGTGAGTTGCTGCTTATGATACTGGAGTTCGTGTTGACTTGTTGTTGCATCATCAGGTGATGATGAACAGCTGCTGAAACTGCCGCCTACAAACATTATAAAAATTTGTGTATACAGGGTAAATCACCTAACACTT
Organism: Locusta migratoria; assembly: GCA_026315105.1. Classification (NCBI taxonomy): domain Eukaryota; kingdom Metazoa; phylum Arthropoda; class Insecta; order Orthoptera; family Acrididae; genus Locusta; species Locusta migratoria. The sequence goes on from CM048749.1 coordinate 179,148,400, forward strand.
GTACCGCAAATATTGCGGAAGCGGAAAGTGCGAATGATGTGCGGTTTTCACAGATTAGATTCGTAGTCAGGGGCTCGTATTTTTCGTCAACAAACAGATTGTAATATTACATAGAAAGTGCATTGTTTATGCAAACATACAGTTATTTAAATGGAACAATGGTTGTTTCTATCACGCACCGGAAGTTTTGACGCAAGCTGTGTACAAAGAATTTTGAATGACATTTTTACCACGTTTAGTTTGGCAGTTACAACCGTTCAAAGTTTCGGGGGCGCAGACTGTGATAGCGTAGCTAACTGGCCGAGTGGCTAGCCCCTGGGGCACGGCCCACTGTCTCATGACCACCAGCCAGTCAGCGACTCTATCGTAGCCTCCACCCTCGAAACTTTGAATGGTTGTAGCTGCCAAACTAAACGCGATAAAAATATCATTCAAAATTCTTTGTACACAGCTAGTGTCAAAAATTCCAGTGCATGATAGAAACAACCATTGTTCTATTTGAAAAATTGTATGTTTGCACAAAAAATATTCTTTCTAGGTATTTTTACAATCTGTTTATTGGCTAACAATACGAGTTCTTGACTACCAATCCATTCTGTAAAAACCGCACATCAATCGCACTTTCAGTTATCGCAATATTTGCGGAGCAAGTGTTAGGTGATTCACCCCGTATTTGTACGTGTGTGTGTGTGTGTGTGTGTGTGTGTGTGTGTGTCTGTGTTTGTGTGATACATATCTCCTTGTAAAGTATTGGACCGTTTTAAACCAAACTTAGAACACATATTCCTTACAGTGATAGAACAATCACTCTCGGGGTATGACTACCTGTGACTTTTATTATATGATTTAGTAAACAATGAAATGCAGCAATATTTCATCATCTTCTCCTAAACTACTGCCTGATTTCCAAGGAAACGTAATACAAATATTCTTTATCGTCAGGAAAGGATCGCCGTGGCCTTAAAAGTAACCATCGGCACATAATGACGTCAATGAGCAACAAAACAACAAAAAAAAAAAACTACTGAATAATGCGTAGCATGTATAACGAGATTTTACTGATTCACTGTGCAAAAAAACTTTACACATAATTTCAAAGACTTACGAAACTATTTCTCGCTTACAACCAAAGCAAAATAATCGAAGGAAATAAGTTTATGAGCTTCTAATTTTACGCTGTCCGTGCAATAAAACTACAGAATTTGGCACGATGTTACGACCTTTTTTAACTTCTATGATACTAGTAGTATTCACGATATACATCACCAACAGTAGACACATATACCGCTGAATTTACCTTTGAAATTATACCATTGTACGAAAATAGATCATGAGTTATGAGGTCATAAGAATAAGATCCATGGGAAGCCGTTCAATCACGAATCAAGTCTACATTTATTACGTCTTCACTACTAACTCTATTCGTGACGTATTTTGCAGGCAGTATACACACATATCCTTGAACGTGCTCAAAAAAATGTTCAAATGTTTGTATACTTATGGTACTTAACTATGGGGTCATTAGTCCCTAAACTTACAAACTACTTATGAACTAACTAAGACTAAGGACGGCACAAATATCCATGCCCGAGGGGGGATTCGAACCCCCGACCGTAGTGGCCGTGAAGATCGTGACTGGAGCGCCTCAGTCCCCTCGGCCACCGCGGCCAGCTTGAACGTACTTTGAGGACATGTAACTTGCAATACAAAATGATAAGGTCATTGATCGACATAACAACTATTCTACCTGTAAAGTTTGATCAAAACACATTCACAATGTGACATATTTCATTAAGAGCAGCTGAGTAGTTCCGGAGTTTTCCGCGGACAAACATCATGACAGGGGATTTTTATATACAGGCCTATGAAGGTACGTACTAAAAGACATTCTAAATCTTTTGAAATAGTTAAAATTGTCATATGTTTGTAATCTTAAGGGACCAAACAGATATGGCCATCAGTCCCTAGAATTACAAACTGCTTTAACTTACACTAACGATCACACACGTCCATGCCCGAGGGGGACTCGAATCTCCGACGCGAGCGGGAGCGCAGCCCCTGACATGGTGCCTAGAACCGCATGGACCTCCTCACGCCAGTTTGAAATAGTATTTTTTCCACAAACATATTTTTAATGGATACGCCTTATTATTTCGCATGCAAGAAATAGCATTGGAATACGGCAGATACATTCAGAGAAATTGAGAAGTGCAGTTAACCTCGAAATTCATGAATCATGCAGCTAGCGTACGTACTGAGGCACGCAGCTCGTAAACGTGAGGCCATTGATGGTAGACATTGCGTAACCATTGTAGTGCTGTGTGTATGATAGCTGACTTGTGTAAACACAAGTACTCCCCTCCCTGCACACCTTATGGTTGCTTTAGCGTACAGTACACTGGACTTTTCCAGCCTTGAAACAAATCGAATCTTTGCTCAGTGTCTAAGATGTGGGTTTCGCAAGCTGCAACATTTGAGACGACGTCGATGTCGATAAAACCCTGATATTCTTCTTCTGTTTCTGTTCTTCTGGAAGCATTTCATACCTTACGAAGCTGCATATTCCACTGAAACACGTCGTATGTTAACAGTAATATAGTAATGCTTTCCATCGTGACAGAGGATTTTATATATATGGTGTCCCATTTATCTTGACCACCCAAAATATCTTTGGAACTAAAGCAGCTACTGTAAAACAACTTTCAAGACTATCAAAGTAAGGCATGGGATCATGAATGTAAATATTTAGAAACATGCTAAAACGCAAGAATATGTGTTTTTAACATAGACTTATGTGTTTCTAAATGGACACCCTATATTATTTCTTCAGTAATCTACAGCATGACAAGTCACATAAACAATGGCGTTGATTGCATCGCAACACGCCAATTGCATTCCGAGATACTGTGAAGCGAATTTGACGCTTGAAATACGGGAAAATCGCGGCTAGCTCCCGTCCTGAGCAGCATGGGGTTCTCGCCTCAGGACGTGCGCTAGCCCAACACCACCTAGAAGGTGTTGGCTACCCGCGCGTTTCGCGTATTTGAAGCGTCAATTTCGTTTGGCACTATCGCGGGATGTAATTGGCGTATTGCGATTCAATCAACGCCATTGTTTACGTGATTTGTCATGTTATAGATTGCTGAAGAAATAATATAGGGTGTCCATTTAAAAACACATACGTTTGTGTAATAATACATATTCTTTCGTTTTAGAATGTTTCAAAATATTTATATTCTTTAGCGCCTGTCTTATATGGATACTGTTGAAAGTCGTTTTGCAATAGTTGATGTTGTTCCAGGTATATTTTGAGTGATCATATTAAATTGGACACCCTCTATATCTCTATACTCATAAGACGCATTTGATGTCTGTCAGTCTGTCTGTTCTCTTATAACTCAAGATTCAGACAAGCAAATAACGTGAAATTTGGTACACAAAATTACATGGGGAACGTTCTTAGACAGGTTTCGTTCCATTTGTTCGAAAACCAACCGGAAAAATTGAGAAAAAGTGAAAGTGCGTTTTCCATGTGTCCGTGTAAATCTATATCTTCGCATTGATCGTGATGAAATTTTGCACAATTGACCTTTAAAACAAGAGGAAGGGCACTGTCTACATAAAATTTCGTTCAATGCATGGTGGAGGGTACTTATGGATTCCGCCAAAATCCACAGTTTTGCTCCGATCTTGATTAAATTTTGTACACTTGAAGGTTACTGTCTACATAAAATTTCGTTCGGTGCATGGGGGAGAGTACTTTACTTACAGACTTCGATTGCAATGTCTATACATATAAGCCGCGGTGGAGTAGCCGATCGGTCTAAAGCGCCTTGCTGCGGAGCTCGCAGTTGCTGGCCGTGTAGGTATGAGTCCTCCCTGGGGCATGGGTGTGTGTGTTGTCCTTAGGTTAGTTCACCTAGGTTTAAGTAGTTAGTAAGCTACGGACTGATGACCACTCAGTTTGGTCCGATAGATTTACAGACATTTGAACATTTTCTATACATATAAGGCGCATTTGTTGTCTGTTTGTTAATTCTGAAAGTTGGTGCTGTGGTAATGCTGATCAGAAATATTGATGCACCTAGGTTGTGCAATGGCACAAGATTAATTGTGAAAAAGCTGATGCAACATGCAGTTCAAGGCACAGTACTCACAGGGAGTGATAAGGGTAAGGATGTCTTCATTCCAAGAATAACTATCATTCCCTCAGACAACACCAAGCAATTCAAGAGAATAAAGTTCCCTTTGAAACTGTGCTTTGACATGACATTCAACAAGTCACAGGGCCAGTCTCTTGGCATTGCTGGAATAGACTTGCAAACACCATACTACTCTCATGGACAGTTGTATGTCGCCTGCTCCAGAGTGGGCAAAGACGAAAATCTTTTTGTACATACTCCAAATGTAAGTGCCAAAAATGTTGTTTATCACATTGCTTTAACATAAATGTACCCTTTTATTAGATGCAAATAAACGGTTTTGTACCTTCTACAGAAAAACATATTTTAAACCCAGGCAAAGCCGGATACTTGAAGCTAGTATATATTGTCTCTTCTGTTAGACATGTCCGAAAGAAACCACATATGTATGTAAGTGAAACCATATGCCGATAACGGGCAATGATCCTTTCTTCACTCCGGAGGCACTCCTAGGCCCTTACTCTTACGGGACTCAGTTTACAGGAGTACGAGTTTGAGTAACAGTAGACAGGTTATAGTTGAGAATTTGTATCTGAAGGGAGGCGTCCTTAGATCATCCGTGCAGGGTTAGTGATCGCTGTGTTCCCAGTGGTGTACTTAGTAACACTGCATGGAATGCAGGTGTGAATCACTAATTCCAGTAACGCAAGAAAAGCACATGGGCTGAAACTTGGTATTACTTTGCACTCGGCTCTACACTGCTTGGGGAGTCACCCTGTACGGCAACTTTAAAGTTATTCCAGGGGAGGCAACTTGACCTCTACAACAAAACGATTTTCAATATACTGATAATACCTCACCAGCACTTCCTATAGTTCTATTTCGCGAAGTCAACAAACAATTTTACCACGTTAGTGTTTATATAGTGCAGTAACTTTCATATTAAAGAAGACACGTTGTTTCAGTCTTCGTGACACAATCGTCGGTGTAGTAAAGTGACAGCTTGAACTTAGAAACTGCTAATGGGTACTCAGTTGATAAAGAAACTTCTGTTCATAAATCCAAGCTCAGTGATTTTATTTTATATATTGACACAAGAGAACTGAACACAAAATGCATAAGAGGTATAATACACGAGCTGAGAGTTGGTTGCAACACAATATTGTCACGTTGAAAACTGTAGGTGATCCGGAAAAAAAAGTGGTGTAGCGGTCAGCGCAACTGCCTAGGAAGCAGGAGACCCGGGCTCGAATCCCGACCGGGTACACACTTACAACTTTGCCCATTCCAAGTCAATGTCACACATTCCGTGAATATGAAGTGGATCTTATGTTATCAGTTTTATTTCCTTACGTCGTCGGCTGCTCGCATGAAAACAAATGGAGGCAAAGCTTACAACATTAAACACGGCCTTATATGCAATAACTGGATATGAAATAATTTTGAAAATTGCAGCCCCACAGGTTGCTTTAAAATAATAACAAAATTTATCTAGATTTCGACAACACTGTGGAAGTCATCATCAGAATGTAAAATTACCACCTAGAAATTAATCACAGTATACTACCAAATAATTACATTACAGATTTTTAATGATAGACAATTTTTAGGAAAAACAAAGATTAGATCACATACTCACATAAGACATACTTACATGACAACAGAAAGGATTCTAAAAAAAGCTGATTGGCTGCAGTAATGAAGGAGTTGTAGATGTTGTAAAATCCTGTATTTTTCTCTTTACGCTGACGCGTTTCGGGCCCAGCCTGGTGACAAAGTACAGGATACAGTATATATAGGTAAAAATAGTTACAAAGACCAAATTTTTTAAAACCAATCTCTGGCATTTACAATTATAAGGTACATACCTCTCTTGAGTGAAGAACGGAAAAAGATGCATGTAAAATCTCATAATACATTAACGGTCAACATCAGCTGTACTTGTAACATAAGTTGCTACCTCGATGGATCACAAGCAAATACCACTGAATGGAAAGTATACTATTGAGCAACTTTCCATTCAGTGATATTTTCATGTGATCCATCAAGCTAGCAACTTATGTTACAAGTACAGCTGATGTTGACCGTCAATGTATTATGAGTTTTTACATGCATCTTTTTCCGTTCTCCATTTACCTTATAATTGTAAATGCCAGAAATTGTTTCTTTAATTTTTATTTGGTCTTTGGAACTATTTTTACGTATATATACTATATCCTGTACCTTTTCACCAGGCGCTCCGATTATGGACTGGGCCCGAAACTCGTCAGCGTAAAGAGAAAAGTATAGGATTTTACAACATCTACAACTCCTTCATTACTGCAGCCATTCGCCGGCCGCGGTGGCCGAGGGGACTGAGGCGCTCCAGTCACGGTCTGCACGGCCACTACGGTCGGGGGTTCGAATCCCCCCTCGGGCATGGATATTTCTGCCGTCCTTAGTTGTAGGTAGTTCATAAGTAGTTTGTAAGTTTAGGGACTGATAACCGCGTAGTTAAGTCCCATAGACTATACAAACATTTTTTTGCAGCCAATCAGCTTTTTAGAATACTTGGTGTTGTCATATTAATAATGGCTGCCTCCCTCTACCAGGACTTTAAGTGCGATTTGCAACATACTCACATGAGACACATACCAACACGAGCAGTCTGATGTGAGTATGTGATCTAATATTTGTTTATCGTAAAAAATTGACTACATTACAAATCTTATGTAATAATTTGCTAATACACTGTGATTCAATTCTAGGTGGTAATTTTACATTATGATGATGACTCCCATAGTGTTGACGAAATCTAGATAAATTTAGCAATTATTTTAAAGCAACTTGTGGGCCTGCAGTTGTCAACTTTATAGAGACAAAGGTGATAGCCAGGTGAAGCAGGCGCCTCTTTTCAGCAGTGCGCCTCTAGACAGAGAGACGGGCCTCTCTGGGGCGGGATTTGGAGCGCTCGCGTAGACTGCTGACGGCTGCAAGTTACGCGCCGCCCGTCGACGGAAGAGGCTCAGAGGCTGGCGACTGGCAGCTGCTCGGTTCCCACACCCACGCCGCATAATGAGCCATTGTGCTGCCCATCCGTCACTCATGCCGGCCGCATTTGCCTAATGCATTCGATACGTTTAATTGTGGCCAGAGCCGCGGACTTTTAAACCCAGCCCGGGTCAGTGTTTTTCCTGGCTATGCGCGCTGCAGTGGCGTGGTCAGAAGGGGGCGTGGCCACGGGGCGCACGCCTGTAACCGAACTACGTGGCGAGTGGAAGCGGTCAGGTCGTATTCTGGTCAGGCGCCGATACTGACTTTCGGGAGTGATGCAATGTTCAACGAGTCTGAGAAGAAAAAAAAAAAGTATTCAAATTTTTGTGTCCCAGCCTCGTCGCCGCTTTTGTGTCTCGTTTCCGTCGTAGGTGTCGGTGGCCGAGTGGAATGAGACCGACACAGGAATAAAGATAGCACGCTGGTGCAGGTACGGAGGGGAGCAGCCAGAAACTAGAAACACTAGAGTAAATTAGAACGAGATATGTTGTTGTTGTGGTCTTCAGTCCAGAGACTGGTTTGATGCAGCTCTCCACCCTACTCTATCCTGAGCAAGCTTTTTCATCTCCTCATAAGAACGACAACCCACACCCACTTGAATCTGCTTACTATACGCGTCTCTTGGCCTCCCTCTGCGGTTTTTACCCCACACACTTCCCTCCAACGCTAAATTCACAATTCCTTGATGTCTAAGAATGTGTCCTACCAATCTATCCCTTCTTTTAGTCAAGGTATGCCAGAAATTTCTTTCTCCCCAATTCGGTTCAGTACCACCTCATTAGTTACGCGATCCACCCACCTAATCTTCAGCATTCTTCTGTAGCACCACATTTCAAAAGCCTCTATCCTCTTCCTGTCCGCACTGCTTATTGTCCATGTTTCACTCCCATACAAGGCAACACTCCATACAAATGCCTTCAGAAAGGACTTCCTTAGGCTTAAATCAATATTCGATGTTAACAAATTTCTCTTTTTCAAAAACGCCTTTCTACCCATTGCCATTCTGCATTTTATATCATCTGTACTGCGACCATCAATTGTTATTTTACTGCCCAAGTAACAAAACTCATCTACCTCCTTTATTGTTTCGTTACCTAATCTAATTCCTTCAGCATCACCTGATTTTCTTACACTGCACTCCATTACCCTAGTTTTACTCTTGTTGATGTTCATCTTATATGCACCTTTCAGCACACTGTCCATTCCGTTCAATTGCTCTTCCAGGTCCTTTGCTGTATCTGACAGAATTACTATGTCGTCGGCAAAACGCAATGTTTTTAAATCTTCACCCTGAACTTTAATTCCTTCTCCAAATTTCTCCTTGCTTTCCTTTATAGCTTGCTCAATGTACAAATTGAACAACATTGGGGAAAGGCTACAACCCTGTCTCACTCCCTTTCCAACCACTGCATCCCTTTCATGCCCTTCAACTCTGACGACCGCTGTCTGGTTGTTGTACAAGTTGTAAATAACCTTACGTTCCCTATATTTTACTCCTGCTTGCTTCAGAACTTGAAAGAGTTTATTCCAATCAACATTGTCAAAAGCCTTCTCCAAATCTACAAACGCTAGAAATGTTGGTTTGCCTTTTCTTAATCTATCTTCTAGGACAAGCCGTAAAGTGAGTATTGCCTCCCGTGTTCCTACATTTCTCCTGAACCCAAACTGATCTTCCCCGAGGTCGGCTTCTACCAGCTTTTCCATCCTTCTGTATATAATTCGTGTTAATATTTTGCAACCAGGACTTATTAAACTGATGGTTCTGTAGTTTTCACACCTGTCTGCACCCGCTTTCTTTGGAATGGGGATTATAACATTTTTCTTAAAGTCTGAGGGTACTTCACCTGTCTCATACATCTTACACACAATGTGAAACTATTTTGTCATGGCTGGTTCTCCCAGAGACTTCAGTAGCTCTGACGGGATATCATCTACTCCAGGGGCCTTGTTTCGACTTAGATCTTTCAGTGCTCTGTCAAATTCATCTCTCAGTATAGTATCTTCTATTTCATCATTATCTACATCCTCTTCCCTTCCTACAATAGTGTCTCGAAGTTCATTTCCTTTGTAGAGCCCCTCTATATACTCTTTCCACCTTTCAGCTTTCCCTTCTTTGCTTAGAACTGGTTTTCCATCAGTGTCCTTGATATTCATAGAGCTGTTTTTCTTATCGCCAAATGTTTCTTTTATTTTCCAGTAGGCTGTATCTATTTATCCCCTATTTATACATTCTTCTACATCCTTGCATTTGCCTTCTAGCTATTCCTGCTTAGCCATTTTGCACTTCCTGTCAATCTCATTTCTTAGTCGTCTGTACTCCATTTTGCCTGTTTCATTTACTGCATTTTTATACTTTTTCCTTTCATCGATTAAATTTAGTATCTCCTGTGATATCCAAGGATTCTTTGTAGGTCTTGCCTTCCTATCTATTTTGTCCTCTGCTGCTTTCACTATTTCATCTCTCAATTTTACCCATTCCTCCTCAACGGTTTTATTTTCCGCTGTTTCTGTCAATTGTTGCCTGAAGCTCCCTCTGAAATTCTTAAGAACTTCAGGTTCCTTCAATTTATCTAGGTCCCATCTCCTTATTTTCCTACCTTTCTGTAGTTTCTTCAGTTTCAGCCTACAGTTCATAACCAACAAGTTATGGTCAGAGTCTATGTCTGCCCCTGGGTATGTCCTACACTTCAAAACCTGGTTCCGAAATCTATGTCTTACCATTATAAAATCTATCTGGTATCTCCCGGTGTCTCCTGGTCTCTTCCACGTATACAACCTTCTTTTGTGATTCTTAAACCAGGTGTTTGTTATAACTAAATTATGTTCCGTGCAAAATTCTACCAGGCGGCTTCCTCTTTCATTCCTTTTGCCCAGACCATATTCACCCACTATCTTCCCTTCCCTTCCTTGTCCTACTACCGAATTCCAGTCTCCCATAACAATTAAGTTTTCCTCTCCCTTTATTGTCTGAATAATTTCCTTTAGCTCCTCATATATTTCTTCGATCTCCTCATCATCGGCAGAGCTAGTTGGCATATAAACCTGTACTACTGCTGTCGGTGTTGGCTTCGTATCTATCTTGACAATGATAATGCGATCGCTGTGCTGGTCATAGTAGTTTACCCGCATTCCTATTTCTTATACATTATCAATCCTACTCCTGTGATACCCCCAACTGATTTTGTATTTATAATCCTGTACTCACCTGACCAGAAATCCTGTTCATCCTGCCACCGAACTTCACTAATCCCCACTATATCTAACTTCAACCTATCCATTTCCCTTTTTAAATTTTCTAATTTTCCTACTCGATTAAGGGATCTAACATTCCACGCTCCGACCCGTAGAATGCCAGTATTGTCTTTCCTGATGATCACATCCTCCTGAGTAGTCCCCGCCCGGAGATCCGAATGGGGGACTATTTTACCTCCGGAATATTTTACCCGAGAGGATGCCATCATCATATGTTCATACAGTAGAGCTGCATGTCCTCGGGAAAAATAACGGCTGTAGTTTCCCCTTGCTTTCAGCCGTTCGCAGTAGCTGTGTGGCAAAGCCACATTAGCTGATGTTACAAGGCCAGCTCAGTCAATCATCCAGACTGTTGCCCCTGTAACTACTGAAAAGGCTGCTGCCCCTCTTCAGGAACCACACGTTTGTCTGGCCTCTCCACAGATACTCCTCCGCTGTGGTTGCACCTACGGTACGGCTATCTGTATCGTTGAGGCACGCAAGCCACCCCACCTCGGCAATGTCTGTGGTTCGTGGGAGTAGGAACGAGATATATATTGCACAAAATTTATACAATACTTAACTTTTACATTGCTCAGTACTGCAGATACATAGTTGAGCTAGAGGCCTGCCTAGTACTGCTTCCTAGTACCTATACGATGGCCAAGTCTTCACTGGTGCCTATCTGATTACGAAGGTCCTAACTGGTTGCTATCTCAGTCCCAAGTGAACGATGTCGTTCAGTGGTGGCCACGAGCGGTGTTCCAGCAGAGGGCGCTCGTGGCTGTCGTCGTAAGAACGCCGCGTCGTGCGTGCATGGCGGCGCGCGGAGAAAGTAGGTGGCGCGCACTTTGGACTTGTGCGACACCACACAAATGAAGAAAACAGCACAATTTTTATACACTACTGGCCATTAAAATTGCTTCACCAAGAAGAAGTGCAGATGATAAACGGGTATTCATTGGACAGATATATTATACTAGAACTGACATGGGATTACACTTTCACTTTGGGTGCATAGATCCTGTGAAATCAGTACCCAGAACAAACAACTCTGGCCGTAATAGGGGTATGATACGCTTGGGCACTGAGTCAAACAGAGCTTGGATAGCGTGTACAGGTACAAATGCCCATGCAACTTCAACACGATACCACAGTTCATCAAGAGTAGTGACTGGCGTATTGTGACGAGCCAGTTGCTAGGCCACCATTGACCAGATGTTCTCAACTGGTGAGAGATCTGGAGAATGTGGTGGCCAAGGCAGCAGTCTAACATTTTCCGTATACAGAAAGGCCCGTACAAGACCTGTAACATGCGGTCGTGTATTATTCTGCCGAAATGTAGGGTTTCACAGGGATCGAATGAAGGGTAGATCCACGGGTCGTAACACATCTGAAATGTAACGGCCACTGTTCAAAGTGCCGTCGATGCGAAAAAGAGGCAGCAGAAACGTGTAACCAAAATGTTCAAATGTTTGTAAATCTTATGGGACTTAACTACGGGGTCATCAGTCCCTAAACTTACAAACTACTTATGAACTACCTTATACTAAGGACGACACAAATATCCATGCCCGAGGGGGGATTCGAACCCTCGACCGTAGTGGCCGTGCAGACCGTGACTGGAGCGCCTTAGTCTTCTCGGCCACCGCGGCCGGCACGTGTAACCAGTGGCACCCCATTCCATTAGGCCGGGTGATTTGCCAGTATGGCGATGACGAATGTGCGTTCACCGCGGTGTCGCCAAACACGTATGCGACTATCATGATCTGGATTCATCCAAAAAAATTACGTTTCGCCATTCGTGCACACAGGTTCGTCGTTGCGTACACCATAGCAGGCGTTTCTGTATGTGATGCAGCGTCAAGGGCAACCGCAACCATGGTCTCCAAGCTGATAGTCCATGTTTCTACAAACGTAGTCGAACTGATGGTGCAGATGGTTGTTTTGCAAACGCACCCTCTGTTGACTCAGGGATCGAGACGTGGCTGCACGATCCGTTACAGCCATACGCGTATAATGCCTGTCAACTCGACTGTTAGTGATACGAGGCCGTTGGGATCGAGCACGGCCTTCCGTATTCCCCTCCTGAACCCACCGATTCCATATTCTGCTGATAGTCATTGGATCGCGACCAACGTGAGCAGCAATGTCGCGATACGATAAAGCACAATCGCGATAGGATACAATCCGACCTTTATCAAAGTCGGAAACGTGATGGTACGCATTTGTCCTCTTTACACAAGGCATCACAACAACGTTTCACGAGGCAACGCCGGTCAACTGCTGTTTGTGTATGACAAATCGGTTGGAAACGTTGTAGGTGTCGCCACCAGCGCCAACCTTGTGTGTATGCTCTGAAAAGCTAATCATTTGGATATAACAGCATCGTCTTCCTGTTAGTTAAATTGCGCGTCTGTAGCACGTGATCTTCGTGGTGTTGCAATTTTAATGGCCAGAAGTGTACATTTGTATAAACTGAAATACAGTGAAAATTACAGAATTTGACAGAGTATTAAAAGATATGAGTAGTAACAGTAGACGATGTTCCGTCTGAACTGCTATCATCGTTAGGAGAGCCAATGAAGCAATTAGTTCACCTTGTATGCAATATGTGTGAGACAGGAGAAATACCCTCAGACTTCAAGAAGAATACAATGATTCCGATTCTGAAGAAATCAAGTGCAGACAAATGTGAGAACTACAGAACTATCAGTTTAATAAGTCATGAATGCAAAATACTAACACGATTTATTTCCAGACGAATGGAAAAACTTGTGGAATCCGACCTTGGGGAAGATCAGGAACATGCGAAGCAATACTCACATTACGACTTAGCCTAATAGATAGGTTAAGAAAAGGTAATCCTACGTTTTTGCATTTATAGATCTGGAGAACGCTTTTGCCAATGTTGACTAGAATACACTCTTTCAAATTCCTATGGTGGCAGGTGTAAAATATAGGGAGCGAAGAGTAATACAAAACACCAGACAACAATTATTACTGTCGAAGGGCATGGTAATGATACATAGTTTGTTTGACATGGAACTATATTATTTGGAGTAAATCTAATATAGCTGGTGTGCGGCACCAGTAGTTCAGTGGATGAGCGTCGGCAATCGTGTCAAGTAGTTTAGCTCGGACAGCTGTGGAGTTATATAAGTTGACGCAGTTAGGCCTCACATTTTAATAATTAGTGGCACACAGTTGGGTATTCAATTTTTTGTGAAATTTGTCTTATATGCATGTGAAGTTTTCTGAAACTAAATGTGTGATCATGCCAAGGCAAACTGCATTTCTCTGTTGAAAATACTTAGTCATTGTTGGACGTAAAGTATCAGATGACCCAGGGTCTGAAAGGGAGGAATAATGACTTTAGTTGTAGATTCTAGTGGGGGAGCTTATAGCATGAAAAGATGGCAGTGGTTGGAAGGGAGTAAGACATTGTTGAATCTTTCCCCACTGTTGTTCAGTCTGTACATTGAGCACGCTGTGAAGCAACGCAAGGAGAGAACTGTAGAGGGAATTCAAGTTCAGGGACAAGAAATAAAAACTTTGCGGTTGGCTGACGACGCAGTAGTTCTGTCAGAGACAGCTAAGGACCTGTAAGAGTAATTGAATGAAATTGACACTGTCTTGAGATGAGAGCATAAGATGAACATTAACAAGAGCAAAACAAGGTTAATGGAATGGTGTCAGAAAATCAGTCGATGCTGAAGGAATTAGGTAATGAGACAATAAAAGCAATAGTGAGTTTTGTTATTTAGGTGGCTAAATAACTTCTGATGGAAGAAGTAAAGAAGATATAAAGCGCAGAATAGCCTTGGGAAGAAAAACGATTCTGAAGAAGCAAAATTTGTTGACACCCAAAATTAATTTAAAAGGTAGGAAGTCCAATCTGAATGCATTTGCCTGGAGAGTAGCATTGTATGGGAATGAAAGCTTTTACATGTGGTGTTACAGACGAACGATGAAGATAATATGGGTGTAGCACATGTCAAATGAGGTGCTCCACAGAATTGGGAAGAAAAGGACCTTCTGGCATATCCGCACTAAAAGAAGTGATAGGCTGATGGGACACATTCTGAGACATCAAGTAATCGTCAACTTGGCATTAGAAGGAAGTGAGTGAGGTAAAAATCGTAGAGGTAGGCCGAGGGACGAAAATAGTAAGCAGATACAAGAGGTTGTAGGTTGCCGTTCTTATTCTCAGATGAAGATGTTTGCTCAGGACAGCATAGCGTGAAGAGATGCATCAAATCAGTCCGCGGACTGAAGACCACAACAACAATCAACGTATAGATTAGTATGGTATCAGTTGCTTTTTTTTTTTTTTTTTTTTTTTTTTTTTTTTTTTTTTTTTTTTTTTTTTTTGTACGTAAGGACAGACGCCACACCATTCTATACAGAAGCATTTAGACTCGATGACGGCGTAAGGTACATCTATTTCACCGCATATGCAGTAATAACATTCGATCTCGTACGGGAGAGTAGGAGAGTATGGAGGACACGGACGATAGTAGCGTAGTTTGCAATTTGTGGGAATTTTGAGGCAGACGGGAGGCGATCACGGGTAGCCAAGATGTTAAGGATCGCTGACTCGAAGCGGGGGCACGGGTTCGATTCCCGCCAATGCTCAATCTATCACTTGTCGTCTTGAGTAATATCAGTGCCCTAGTTCAGCCAGAATCATTCTTTTCCTTCCTCATCCTTCTTTCTTCATCAGCCTTAATAAAAAAAAAAATTGCAAAAACAGCACCAGCTATTTGTTTTTACGGATCAGTATAACGCGTGTCGAGTATTTAATCTCATCTTCATACGCATTTCGTTTCATTAATTATTATTTACAAGTAGCAATATCTCCAGGTATAGTGTTCTCTCTCTCTCTCTCTCTCTCTCTCTCTCTCTCTTGCAGTGTGGTTGTTTTGGTGTGACACTGTAATCGGAAAATCGACCGATATAAATACTTATTTCGGTCGATTTTCCGATTGCAGTGTCACACCAAAACAACCACACTACAAGAGAGACAGAAGACCATACATGCAGTCAACAGATTAAATATATAAATTCTGTAACCGAACAACGGTTTAAGCCGAGCATAAATAGCAAGTAACTGGTCTGAATGAAGCAATTATAGCATTCGAAAACATCGTTTGTGACGAAGAAATGTTAAAAAAATTGATATTAAAAACGAAGCATGAATTTCTTATATATATATATATATATATATATATATATATATATATATATATATAAAGTGAATGAAGGGATGCTGGCACCTTCTTACAGACTGTGACTGTCTGTTTAGTCCAGTCCAAACTGTCTTGAGCAGTTAAACCGGCAACCCACGCGCAATGGAAATATTCTAGACCCTATAGCCACAAACAGGCCTGACCTTATTAACGATGTCTGTGTAGAGACAGGAATTAGTGATCATGATATCGTCATAGCGTCGATGGTGACCAAAGTTCATAAACCAATCAAGAAGGCTAGGAGCGTGTTTTTGTTGGGAAGAGCCGATAAGCAGATGTTACGATCGCACTTAGAAAATGAATGGGCATCGTTTAATTCTGGGACTGTGGATGTAGAGGAATTGTGGACTAAATTTAAGAGCATTGTTGATAAAGGGTTAGAGAAATATGTGCCAGTAAAGACGATTAAGGATGGAAAAGATCCACCGTGGTATAATAATAATGTTAGAAAGCTGCTGAGAAAGCAAAGGCTGTTGCACTCTCGATTCAAAAAAGAACACGCAAATGATGACAGGCAAAAGTTAGTAGAGATTCGTGCGTCTATAAAAAGATCGATGCGTGAAGCATCCAATAATTATCACAGCCATACCTTAGCAAAAGATCTTTCCGAGAACCCGATAAAATTCTGGTCCTATGTAAAATCGATAAGCGGGTCAAAGCCCACTGTCCAGTCACTAGTTGATCATTCCGGGGCAGTAATAGAAGAAAGCAAACGGAAAGCTGAAGTTCTATATTTAACCTTTAAGAAATCTTTCACGCAGGAGGACCGCACAAATATACCATCATTTGATCAACGTACTAATTCCGAAATGGGGGACATAGCAATAAGTATTTCCGGTGTAGAGAAGCAGCTGAGAAAGCTAAATACGAAAAAGTCTGCTGGTCCGGATGGAATACCAGTTCGGTTTTACAAAGACTATTCTGCGGCATTGGCCCCCTACTTAGCTTGCATTTATAGCGAATCTTTAATTCAGCGCAAAGTTCCTAGTGATTGGAAAAAAGCGCAGGTGACTCCAGTTTATAAGAAAGGAAAGAGAACTGACCCATACAATTACAGGCCAATATCGTTGACATCGATTTCATGTAGAATTTTGGAGCATATTCTCAGTTCGAATATAGTAAATTTCCTTGAAACGGAAAAGCTTCTTTCCACGAATCAGCACGGGTTTAGGAAACATCGTTCATGTGAAACTCAGCTTGCCCTTTTCTCACATGACATCTTGCGAGCCATGGACGAAGGGCAACGGGCGGATTGTGTTTTTCTCGACTTCAAAAAGGCGTTCGACGCGGTGCCACACTGCAGACTGCTAACGAAGATACGAGCTTATGGAATAGGTTCACAGATTTGTGACTGGCTGGAAGACTTCCTAAGTAATAGAACGCAGTACGTTGTTCTCGACGGCGAGTGTTCATCAGAGACGAGTGTATCGTCAGGCGTGCCCCAGGGGAGTGTTATAGGACCGCTATTATTTTCTATCTATATAAATGATCTGATGGACAGAGTAAGTTGTAATTTGCGGCTGTTTGCTGATGATGCTGTGGTGTATGGGAGGGTGTCGTCTGTAACTGACTGTAATAGCATACAGGTTGACTTAGACAAAATTTCTAGTTGGTGCGAAGAATGGCAGCTAGCTCTCAATGTAGAAAAATGTAAGGTGATGCGCATGAGTAGAAAAAACAATCCCATAATGTTCGAATACAGCATTAGTAGTGATCTTGTTGATGCTGTCGCGTCGTTCAAATATCTAGGCGTAACATTGCAGAGCGATATGAAATGGAACGAGCATGTAAGGACAGTTGTGAGTAAGGCAGACAGCCGACTTCGGTTTATTGGGAGAATTTTGGGAAGATGTACTTCACCTGCAAAGGAGACCGCGTATAAAACGATTGTACGACCACGTCTTGAGTATTGCTCAAGTATTTGGGATCCGCAGAACATCGGTTTGAAGGAAGACATAGAGGCGGTTCAGAGGCGAGCAGCTAGATTTGTTACTGGTAGGTTCGACCAATGCGCGAGTGTCACGGAAATGCTCCGGCAACTCAATTGGGGATCGCTGGAAGAAAGACGACGTTCTTTTCGTGAATTTCTGTTAAGTAAATTTAGAGGGCCGAAATTTGAAGCTGAGTGTAGTACGATCTTGCTGCCGCCTACTTACATTTCGCGTAAAGATCACAAACACAAGATAAGAGAAATTAGGGCTCGTACGGAGGCATATAGGCATTCTTACTTTCCTCGTTCAATTTGGGAGTGGAATAGGAAAGGAAATGCCTAGTAGTGGTACAGTGTATCCCCCGCCACGCACCTTACGGTGAATTGCGGAGTATGTATGTAGATGTAGATGTAGAATGGTGTAGTATATACTCACGTTCTTTGCTGAGAGAGAGAAAGTTATTTCTGTGACATTTACCATCAATTTTGGAAGATATTCTCTGCACTGAGGAGTAATGGGCCTTTCTGAGCAACTGACATTGCCTTTCTCGCAAATAAATAAACCCTAGACAGTTGCACTCCTGGCTGGCAATAAATTGGATTATAGAAATACAAAATTGTGCCTTTAATTCAGTATGATGATATTCTACCAAGAACCGACAGCAGAAACAGTGAAAATGTCCTCATTTGGCTTTGTCTGAAGTGTAGCCTTATACGGGAGTGAAACGTGGACGATAAGAAGTTCAGACTGAAATACGATGGACTCTTTTGAAATATGGCGCTACAGACGAATGCTGAAGATTGGTTGAGTATATCGAGCAAATAATAAGAAGTGGAGTTAGTTAGGACATACACTCGTAAGACATGATGAACATATTGCGAATGGAGTACTTCAGTGGATTCCGCAAGGGCGACGAAGACGAGAAAGGCCAAAGTGACGTGGAGACGATCAGTTGAAGCAAAGGTCAACAGCAAGGAATCGGATGGGAAGAAGTGGAAATACTGCCACAAGATAGAAGAAGAAGGCGATCATTTGTTGCAGCCCTATGCTCCACATAAGGAGTTAAAGGAATAAATAAGTAAATAAATAATAATAATTAGTAAGTACAAAACGGAATTAGGAAGGAAAGAAATTTCTGGTACATCTTGTACGAGAAGGGATCAATTGATGGGTCACTTTCTGAAATATGAGGGAAACGTGAAACTACCATTGGAGTTAAGTGTGTGGAGTAGAAATCGCAGAGGGAGATCGAGAGAAGAATACAGTAAGAAGGTTCAAGAGATGTAGGTTGCTGCTCTTTTCCAGAGATGAAGAGTTTTGCACAGGGAACAGGATAGCGTTGAGAGCTTTGTCAAGAGAGTCTTTGGACTGAAAACACAACAACAAAAATTTTCATCAACTTGGTTGTGTATCGGTCTCAATAAAAATTGGACACATTTTACATTGCAGTTATTATGCCTCACGAAACACCCTCTATAATTTACCAGTGTCTTCATTACAATGGAACACAACATTCCAGTTACAGTACTGATAAATCTCGAGTGTATTGCATCTAGCAAGTATGTGTGGTACTAAAGTTGATAGGTACGAAAAGAGATGGAAACGCTTTCATATTTCTTTTCTGCACTGGGTTGACTTGGAATACTTGCAGAGAATGAAGCTTAATCCGTCATCTGTTTGTGGAAGGAAGGCAATTTAGGCTTTTACGACCCGTCCACGACAAGATCATTAGAGGCAGATTTATTTGTGTTTCTCAAGCGTCAAAAAGTTGCGAGATTGGGCACTGCAGCGAGACATTTTTTCTGCGTGTTCCGCGGCCAAAGATAATGAAGCTCGTTTTCCTGGTGATAACGTACACTTAACGTCCTCTGGAGTCCCGTGGTGCAAAAAAAGAGAGGACTCTAACATTTGCAGAGACAATCTTTTTTTTTCTCGAAACAACAATACGCCTCAAACGAAATGGACATCTATAAGTCAGATTCAACGTAGGAGCAAAAAACCGAAACAAATGTCAATAAATGAGTAATGTTATCAGAGACACTACGACTTGAGGCTATACAGGAATGTGACACCACACTGCAGGTTGGTGAATGTGCAGGTGTACGGCAACGTCGCTTAAAAGAAATGAGCGACTCAGATAAAAATCGTTTAGTTGGAAATAACATATACGACGCGCGTCCAGAAAGTAATTTCCGTTTGGTAATAAAATGAAATTGTACACAGATACAGAAGAAATTTTTATTGCACAAAATTATACAACTCTTAAACTACTTTTCCACATGACTGCCGAAATTTTGCAGGCATTTGTCATAGCTTGGCACCAGGTTTTGTATACCTTCTTCATAGAAATATGCCGCCTGTGTCTTCAGCCAATTGGAAACAGTTTCTTGCAGCTCGTCGTCATTGGTGAAGTGATGACCGCCAAGGAAAGACTTAAGATGTCCTGGATCTTGTCATCAATCACGTGAACCAGTTTTTCTGTAACCAAAGGTGGACGCCCACTTCGTTCTTCACCGTGCACGTCACTACGCCATTGAACTGTTTGACCCATCTTCTCACCATCGAATCACTCATCGCATTTGGTCCGTAAACATCGCAAAATGCCGATAAATTTCACTTGGTTTCACTTTCCTCGCATTCAGAAACCGAATCACCGACCTGATTTCACAGGCGGTGGGATTTCCAATCAACGCCGACATTTCAAACAAGCACAACAAAGCGTACGTAACTGACAGCGATCTCCAAATGGCGCACGTTCTTCTCCTTGATACACATCGTCTACAGCGCATGTGCGGAACTGCAGTCGCAGCGCTGCAGTGGAGATAAATAGAAACGGAACTTACTTTCTGGACGCGCCTCGTATTTTTCGTCTAATCCAGAAAATTCTGTAATCAAATGCAAGAACGTAACAGTCTGTCTGCTATCGTGATGTACTGTACGAAAACTGTGTAGATGTAGCTGCATCTACACGCCAAATGGCAAGAGTAGCCCTAAATGCTGCTAAATGACGTTCATGTGAAACGTGTATAAATCACGCCACAGAGAAAAGTATCACCATAACACACCGCTAACAAAAGGAACAATGGACTACAGAGGTTCCGACCCCCCTTTGGTCAAAGACTCCCTTCCCCCAAATTGTGACCAACAAAGCCCTCCCCCCCCCCCCCTCACACACACAAACACCTGAGATACTTGGATTCCTAGTTTATTACCTAAAAATATGGTTTTGCCAATTCATTTTTAAATGAAATATCTTTTATTTCACGTTTAGTAAATTAATTCATAATCGCCGTCTCCCAAGCTGACCAAAAGCACTAATTTTTCACCCACCCCCAGAAATTTCAATTTGCGTCATGATTCCCCCTCCCCAACTCCCCGGTGGGCACCTCTGACGGAGGTAGTAAAAAAATCGCACTGACTTGTTTTACGGCCCACTTTAGATTTGTAGTTTTATAAGTTTTTGCAAACATTTTAGACCAAAATAATAATCTAAATAATAAAAAATTAATTAATAGGAGTGTCTGAAACCCTTTAAGGAAAAAAATATTTAGGTAGTGGCGGGCTTCGCACCACCGACCCTTAGAGTCAAACGCCAACGCCACTAGGCTACGGATATCAATCAAAGTATAAGTCCTTTAATCTCATACAATTGATGGCCGTTGTTAACTGATGCTACTGTGCCATTTGTAGACACTAGATTATCATTTATCGTACGAAGAACGATGTGTTTTTGTTAATTCTTCAGTGCGCCATTGCTTTGAAATGACAACGTGTAAGTTACAATAAGAAAATCATCAAATACGCAACGCAAGATGGCGTATGCCAGAGAGAGTTCTGGGCGAGGAATGTCACGTGACATCTCCGGACGGCTGTTTTTCGTTAATTCAATGGAGGGTGTCAAATCTCCGTTATTTTTGCAAATATGTCTCAAACCATACGAGATATGAAAAAAAAATAACGGAGGTAAGTTGTAGAGAATTGTCTCCTCTACCAATTAGGTTATTCAATTTTCGTGTCAGATGAACGGTTCGTTTGCAATTACAATTATATTACAAACGGAATTTTTGGTATTACTGCCGTAGTTTTTGTCCGAAAAAAAATTTGAAAGGGACGTTCTGGTATCTGGCGACCTACAATCATCTGTAAAATTTGGTGCTGATCGGTTGAACGGTTCGTCTTAAAACAGGGAACACATCACGGACAGACAGACAGACATACATCCCAAAATCGCAGTTATTTTTGTAAATATCTTTGAAACGCTACGAGATATGAAAAAAAAAAAAAAAAAAAAAAGAGCAAAGTTGTAGAGAATTTTCTCATCTACAAATTCGGTTATTCAATTTTCGTGGCAGATGAATAGTTAGGCCATTATTTTCATTTAAATTTCGAGCTGTCAAAAGACGATCGCAAAGGCCCACTTTTAGTGTTACTACCGTAACTTAAAGTGGGCCAAAAATATATTCAAGAATGGAATAAAAATCATCTCACTGTTGATGGATGGAAAAGTGCTGTAACATCTCTGAGAAGAATAGAACAAATTGTCTTGCACATGGTAAAAATTTCTCACAACTTATTTTAAAAGTACATTATCAGAACTGACTACCAATTCATCGCAATTACGTAAAAATTATTTTAAAGCAGAAGCGGTCACCTACGGCTATTCAAGATGGGGAACAAGCTTCTAATGATCTTTCCGCTTGACACGCATAACAAATTCTTCGCTTTATTGTAACCTCCTTGGTCATTAGCAAATCTGAGTTATTTTATTTCTTGACTGTGAACCGAAATTTCCTTTCCAAATATCTCTTTTTGCGTTTGTCACAGCCTATTCAACGTACAGAATGAATAACACCTGGAATAGGCCACGACCCTATCTCAGTCCATCCTTAAAAATATCTTCTTTTTCATCCACTTCGATGTATAACTACAGTCTCGTTTTTGTATAAGTCTTAAATAAATTTTCGTTGTTTGTACTTTGTACATGATACCTTCAAAATTGCGACCAGTGCATTCCATCTTGCTTTAAATGCTCAATTGATGTAAGCGTAGGGTTATTTTTCCGTAACCGATAATGTAAGATGAGTCTTAAGCTCAGGATTACTTCGCGTGTTCCTATAATTCTTCCCAAATGTCGCCCTGTACCACTTTTTCCTATTTTTCTATAAACAATTAGTCTCATTAATTTGCAACCACAACTTGTCATGGCTGCTTCTCCCAAGAATATAATTAATTCTGTGGGGATGACTACAGCAAGGACCTCGCTTCCACTAGAATTTTCCAGTAATTCGTTACATTCCTGTCCAGTATCATATCTCCCATCTCATCTTTACTCATTTGTTCTACTCTCTCTCTCTCTCTAATATCGTCCTCAAATTTATTCTCTTTACACTCCGTATAGCACCTACATGTTCCTTCCATTATTTAGGTTTCCCCTCTTTTCTCAATGAGCCACCTGAAAGTTGGCAAAAAAATGCAATCAACCTGTGAAAAAGAAATTACAAAATTAACACTGAAGAAAGCAACAAGCTCCCACTCCCAAGTATGATTTGTGTTTTAACCAAGTTCCAACATCCCATATAGACGATGAAAAAAATAGTGAATCCACATAATCATTATAAATTCACAATATTTTACATATAGGAAAGTAACAACAATGCATTTCAAGAGTTTAATTTTTTAATTAACCTAAAATAAGTGCCTACAGAAGAGCTAATGTCTTGTAGAGAAGACTAAAGAGCAAACTTTTTATAAAAACTCACTTTCCACTGAAAATTAACGTTTCCAACACTCGTGTGACATGAGTAACTGGTGATTACCTTTAAAGCAACATTTCCAAACAATTACATTTATTTTAGTTTCACGTACGAAATTCTTTTTCAATTAGTTAAATTTTGTGGATATTACGTAACTCCGCAAGTTTAATAATTGAGTAGCCTCTGAAAGAAAGTGAGTAGGCTTAGTAAACCCAGGTTTTCCAGTCATAACGAGGCAAATCCCACGCAGTGTCACCCCCACTTATTGGGGGGAAAATTGTCGACATTTCTAGTGCATACATTCGAAAAGTAATGTATAAGCCTATTCGAAATGTGTAAGTGAACAAAATGATAAACTGATAATGCGCTGTGTTATTCAACGTAAAATATTTGATTATATATCATATTTTAATAGCATGAGTAATATCGTTGTTATGTTCACGGTAAGTGCCACATCTGAAACATAGATTACATGAAGCGTGTAAATCAGCTTGCGATGACAAAGCTAATCAAATCAAATCTTTCAGAGGCAGATCTTAGAAGGTTGTTCGATAAATCCATTGACGTCATCGACGACATGAAAATTCATGCGTTTCACAACTAGTTGTACGCAGGATAATGAGTTAGTGTTGATTTATCCGACAGCTACAGATAAAAGCAGAAAAGAGAGAAAGAAAATGTAATCAACAAAGGTGTTTTAAATCGCCTATACATCTCACATCAGACAAAAATGACTTTAATTCGATGGTGCTGAAGGGGAAAATGTTAGGAGTACTTCATTTAAATACATATATGTTTTAAAGTATAGTTTTATAAATAAGAATAGTAACGTGTACCAGGAGGCTTTCGGTCAATAGGCGGAAACTATGAAAAAAGTCATGGTGCTAGGTTTTGTTACTATTGCACTTACTAATGGAATATCTTCCAGCCGTAAATCCAAAGAAAATCCCCGTTTATTTTTAGTTTCAGATGCTCTTCGACGTGTGTGTTGGCCATGTTGTATAGCATAGCCAATCAAGCCAATGAGAAGCAGTGTTGCCAACTCGTAAAATAATTATAGTGGAATACGATAATTTCAGTGCATGTACGATGTACAATAGTACCTTGTGCGAGACTGGCCAAACATACGATAATTTCTTTCCGGCTGGAGATACCATTTAAACCGTGCGTACAAACACACTTAAGGCAATACGAATTGTCGAACAACTAAGGTAAGTGAAATTACATTAAACTCATCATAAGGCTTACGTTACTATAATAATGACTACCAATTGTTACTACTATTACTACTACTACTACTGCTTTACGTATGTCTGTGGCGCGATTATTTAATAACCTAAAGTGTTAGTTTACCTAATATAATTTTGGTAATTTCCAAAGAACGGTGTAATGTAGTACTTTCTGTTTCTGTTTAAGAAAAAATCCCACGGGATTGTATGTGGATGCGTCAATGTAAATGGATCAGTTTTTATTGTAAAAAGTGAAGACACGTTAGTCAAACGTGCGATATATATCGCTGGCAGTGATGCCACTACTTCGATGTACACCTTTCCTTGGAAATTACCATTATTTTTTCTATTAATTTGTTTTATTCTTTTATTAACATTTTTTGTCTGAAGTACGATAATTCTGAGCCAAAATGTATAATTTTGGGTGTGTCGTACGATGTTTTCGCATTTACGAGTTGGCAACACTGATGACAAGTCGTAGATTTCGTAAGTGTAAGAAAAGTATCATCATTAAATTCGAAGCTATGCATTCGAAGTGCCGTAACTACAGCTTCGTATTGACAGACTCAAGTGACTACTATGCTACGCGAAGGAGATTGAGAGTACTTGCATATTCAATTGCGTCGTAAAATCACAGAGGCTTGTTGTTCTAAGCGTACGCACAACACAAGTGACATTGAGCGAACACGAAACGTAATACATGTGACTTTTACAGATAAGAGACCTGCCGAAGTCTATTTGACGCGTTTATTTTTCGTATCTGGGTTAAGAGCAACCAATGAATGGCTGAATTTGCACTCGATTAAGGTAGAGGCAGTAATAGTCCTTTCTACTTGGAACACCTTTCTTTACGAATCTTGAGCTATTTATCCGCTGTTTCCTCTGACAATGATGCAACATTTCATACAAGCCTGGAGGTATCCCACGATTTACACTAAAGAAAGGCTGGTCGAGGAGAGGTTCTTGTTCATCGAATCGAATGCACCGTTCAGATTATTTGATTTTTCTTTCCGGCAACTGTAAAAGCTTTCGTGATAGAATAATGAGAGCTATTCCTACGATCACCCCTAAATCCGACAGATTCAGAACGTATCCCAGGTGCATTATCGTTTCAAATTTTTGGCAAGATTTAGTACTAAAAGTGAAAAACGCACTTCTTATTTACATGCTCAGACTCATTATTTTGTACAAATAAGGTAACTCTCTTTTTCAGAAATACTTTGTCACATTTCAGACAGTATACGTAGATTACTGTCGAAGTAATTTGAACTGATAGCATCCACAGGTAGCAACGCAGTTAAATAGACAATACATAAACAGGCTTTCAGGCTCTTGCGGGGCTCAACAGTTGGGCAACGAATTGCAAAGAGAACTGTTGCTACAGTCGTAACCAAACAGTACAGTAACAGAAATATATTCTAGATGTGTTTTTCTACAATAGTTGGTCAACAAATTTTATTACCAAAGGAGGAAAACGACTCTTCTTTTTTACATACAAACTTATTACTTCACGTATAAGTCATTTTTCGCAAATCATTTAGAACACTTTTAAAAGAACGCTGACAGATTTCCAGAGGGCATCCAAACAAGGGAACTTGTATATTAAACAAAAACACGCAGTGACGTAATGAAATAGACAATATTATCTTTAAAAAAACCCACTAAAGTTGACACTTGAGGAACACAACAATCGGTGGACAAACTGAGAAAGCTTTCGTGGAAGACCAGTTGATAAGACCACACCCTAAACATACAGAAACACAATCTCGTAAACTTTCTCTCTAATGACGACAGCCAAGAATTTTTCTATTAAAAACGCACTCCTGATTTAAATGCCCACTTATGCAGTGACTTTAGTTTTCGGAAACTTACTCCTAAGTCTTGAAAAAGCACGCTAGAAAACTTACTGCTGCACATCCTACCGAAAAACTTTTGTAAATACAGCAGACACGTAAATGACGTAGTGATAAAGACAATACGTAATCAAGGCACTGAAACTGACACATAAGGAACACATCGGCCGTATAAGTCACGTATAAGTCATTTTTCGCAAATCTTTTAGAACAATTTAAAAAAAAAAAAAAAAAAAAAAAAAAAAAAAAAAAAAAAAAAAAAAAAAAAAAAAAAACGCCGAAAGATTTTCAAAGGGCATCCAAACGAGGGAACTTGTATATTAAACAAACACACGATGACGTGATGAAGTAGACAATATTACCTTAAAAAAAAAGCACTGAAGTTGACACTTGAGGAACACAACAATCGGTGAAGGAACTAAGAAAGCTTTCGCGGAAGACCATTTGCTACGACCACACCCTAAACATACAGAAACACAATCTCGTAGACTTTATCCCTAATAAAAAAAAATTAACAACAAAAATGTAATAAAAAATCCTTAAAATATTAATTGTCAAGTATAGACAACTTTTACTACACTGGCACGTTCCACATCATTAGGAAATGTCGTATATATGATCTATGGAACAAGTTTTAATCTATTCTAATCTAATGACGACAGCCAAGATTTTTCTATTAAAAATGGGAAAACGCACTCCTGATTTAAATGCTCACTTATACAGTGACTTTTAGTTTTCGGAACTTAGTACTAAGCCTTCAAAAAGCACGCTAGAAAACCTCCCGCTGCACATTCTAACGAAAAACTTTTGTAAATACAGGAGACACGTAAATGATGTAGTGATAAAGACAATATATAATGAAGGCACTGAAACTGACACTTGAGGAACACATCGGCCGGCCGATGAACTGCAGAGAGATATCATCACCGGCAGCGCTCCGGCGCATCTGAGTGAATTCCCAGCGAAAATGAGTGTGCGAGATAGGAGAGAGCGGTACTCACGTGCGGGAGCAGGTCCTTCATGTCAGGGCGGTCGCAGCTGGTGGTGGCACTCGGCTGACTAGCGCGCAGATCGATGTTGGCAGGCGCGGCTAGAACGCACCGCCAGGCAGCACTGCCGTCGCCCCACCTCGGCCGTGCGCCTGCGCACCCACTTCCCGCTGCCGGCGTTCTTCAACTATCGAGAATTCCACCGACTAATCGCCGAGCGCCAGCCGACCGGCCGCGAACGTCGCTTCCCTTTAACTGCCCGGGATAAGCGACAGTTCGTTGCGGCAGGAACGCAGTCACTAAATACGCGTAACGCTTCTTCACGCGCCACAAAAGATTCTCAATTTAAATACAGCAAACAGTACGAGTTACTCGTTTTGGCCCACTTTAGGTTACGGTAGTAACACTAAAAGTGGGCCTTTGCGATGGTCTTTTGACAGCTCGAAATTTAAATGAAAATAACGGCGTAACTATTCATCTGACACAAAAATTGAATAACCGAATTTGTAGAGGAGAAAATTCTTTACAACTTTGCTCTCTTGTGGTTTTTTTTTTTTTTTTTTTCCATAGCGTTTCAAAGATATTTGCAAAAATAACAGGGATGTTGGGATGTATGTCTGTCCGTAACGTGTTCCCTGTTTTTAAGACGAACCGTTCAACCGATCAGCACCATATTTTACAGACTTGATTGTAGGCAGAATGAAACTTCACTCTGCAGCGGAGTGTGCGCTGATATGAAACTTCCTGGCAGATTAAAATTGTTTGCCGGAACCGGGACTCGAACCTGGGCCGTTTGCCTTTCGCGGGCAAGCGCACTACAGACTGTGCTATCCCGACACGACTCACAATGCCGCCTCACAACTTTAATTCCGCCAGTTTGGAAAGTAGGAGACCAGGTACTGGCGGAAGTAAAGTTGTGAGGCGGCATTGTGAATCGTGTCGGGATAGCACAGTCGGTAGTGCGCTTGCCCGCGAAAGGCAAAGATCCCAGGTTCGAGTCCCGGTTCCGGCACACAATTTTAATCTGCCAGGAAGTTTCATGATTGTAGGCCTCCAGAATCCAGATCCTCCCTTTTTCAAATTTTTCGGACAAAAAATACGGTAGTAATACAAAAAAAAAAAAAAAAAAAAAAAAAAAAAGCCGTTTGTAATGTAATTGTAACTGCAAACGGACCGTTCATGTGACACAAAAATTGAATAAACTAATTAGTAGAGGAGAAAAATCTCTACAACTTAGTTCCCTTACGTTTTTTTTTTTTTCATATCTCGTATCGTTTGAGACATATTTGCAAAAATAACGGAGATTTGACACCCTCCATAGAATTAACGAAAACCAGCCTTTCGGAGATGTCACGTGACATTCCTGGCCCAGAACTCTCTCTGGCATCCTGCGTTGCGAATTTGATGATTTTCTTATTGTAACTTACACGTTGTCATTTCAAAGCAATGGCGCACTGAAGAATTAACAAAAACACATAGTTCTTCGTACCATAATTTAGTGTCTACAAATGCCATATTAGCATCAGTTAACAACGGCCATCAATAGTATGAGATTAAAGGACTAATCTTGTAATTGATAGCCGTAGCGTAGTGGGTAAAGCCTTGGCCTATGACGCTAAAGGTCGGTGGTTCCAAACCCACCACTACATAATTTCTTTTTCCTAAAAGGGTTTCAGACACTCTTATTAATTAACTTTTTTTTATTTAGATTATTATTTTGGTCCAAAATGTTTGCACAAACTTATAAAACTACAAATCCAAAGTGGGCCGTAAAACACGTCAGTGAGATTTTTTTTAACCTTGAGTTGTTCCGACGGCCGTTACTGATTAAGTCCAACACCAACCGTGTGTGTCGAAAACAAACTCATTACCATTTCTTGATGGTACTGTCTCTTGATAAAAATTGTTCAAATAAATTACTGTTGTTCTCTGTAGGAGGACCGGCTAGTCCGTGCCTCCTAATATAACAACTGCTTCTGATTTCTCTTGATGATACTTTCATTACCCAATCAAGATAATAAACATCATTTACAATTATCTTTTAGTCGGATAAGTTTCAATTCAAGTAAACAGTGACTTTAAGGTAACACAAATAACCTTTTATTACATCACTGAATTACTTGTTTATTGGAATTCAACTCACAGAAGAAAAATGTTCTTTCAACCAATCAAGACTGAAGGTAATTAATAACAATGTTATTTTCCCTGGAATATACATATACATACGAAACATAGAACTTTTCAACATGGAGTAATCACATCACTGGCACAGTATCCCACTCTTCATTTATTCTTTTCTGCTGTACAAAACCTGTATAAAGAATAACTGGAGCCAGAATACATTCTCCTACCCTTTCCTAAATAAAATATGATTTTATGTAATTATTATGCTCGAATTTCCTGTGCCTCTAGCAGGAAACATTCAGTGTAAGCTGTTACACTACAATCTCAGCATGCGTGTTTCGAGAAGACTGATTCTTCCGTCAGTTCTTGGTAGAACATAAACAAATAAATTAAAAACACAATTTTGTGAGTGTTCTACGAGTTTATTTTTGTTTACTTTGCTGGTTTTCGACTTATAAGGAAATCTTCAGAGTTTTGATTGCTGCGCTAAAGAGGTTACAATGTTTTGATACTGAGATGACATACGTTTACACTTAGACGGACGTACATAGTAAAACACATATTTGACATTGTATTATAACAATAACAGTAATTAATGAATATACATTGTTTGGAGGATAAAACAAGGAATAAATTTGAACATAACATGGAAACTGTAACTACCGACTATTATAAACAAATAGATTATATATATATATATATATATATATATATATATATATATATATATATGTGTGTGTGTGTGTGTGTGTGTGTGTGTGTGTGTGTGTGTGTGTGGTGAGTGGTGTGTGTGTTATGTTCAAATTTATTCCTTGTTTTATCCTCCACAAAACGTATATTCATTAATTACTGTTATTGTTATAATACAATGTCAAATATGTGTTTTACTACGTATGTCAGTTAAGTGTGAACGTATGTCATCTCTTTCAGTACAGTATCCAAACATTGTAACCTCTTTAGCGCAGTAATCAAAACTCTGAAGAAGGCCTTATAAGCCGAAAACCAGTCAAGTAAACAAAAATAAACTCGTAGAACACACACAAAATTGTTTTCTTTTTTAGTTCGTTAGTCTCGCTAAAATTCCAGAACTGCTAATTTTAGTCTTCAACTATTCGTGTAAGTCCAGGGAAGGTTTGAACGGTGATAAAATATGGAAAAGTTGTCCGGAAAAGAGGAAAATCGGGAAAAACTGAAACAGCTTTTTCCAGTGAGCTATCAATACCGTTCGTCCAATTGAGATAAAATTTTGTACATTTCATTTTGGAAGCAAGAGGAAGGTTCGCATCAAATAAAAATTTGGAAAAGTCGCCCGGAAAGTAGGAAAATTTAGGAAAAACAGAAAGCGATTTTTTTCTTGTGAATAACAATCAAATGCCACATGGTTCTAAGAGCATCACTTGAGTACGGCTTGACAGGACAAGGTTCGTATGAAATAAATTTTTTGGAAAATGTACCGGAAAATTGGAAAATTTTAGAAAAACTGAAAGTGCGTTTTTCACTGTGTTTTTGATTGAATTCAGCACTATAACTGACTATTCGTACGACGGAGAGGGGTAATTCTTTTTTTGTTTTGTTCCTTATGGTCTTGGAAAAGTTTTCAGTAAAAAAAAAAATAGGTACAGTTAAAAAGGAAAGTAGGAAAATTCGAACCAAGTTCCTATTTGAATATGTTTCTAAATGTACTGAACGCTATAAGTTGAGAACCGGTCATCCGACTGCGATAAAATTTTGATCATTTGACGGTCAACGAAAGACGAACATTCTTATGAGCTAAAATTTGGGAAAGTTACCCGGAAATTTTGAAAATTCGCGAGAAACCGAAAGAGCTTTTCAATGGTATATGAATATCATTTATCTGATTGCGATAAAATTTTGTATATATGACGTTCAAAGCAAGAGTAACGTTCTTATGAAATAAAAATTTGGAAAAGTTTCCCGGAAACTTAGAAAATTCAGAAAAAATAGAAAGAGATTCTTCTATTAAATATCAATACCATTCATCTGATTGTGATAAAATTTTGCACATTCGACGTTTAAAGCGAGAGGAAGGTTTGAGTGAAGAAAAAGTTTGGAATAGTTGGCCAGGAAATAGCGAAATTTGTGGAAAACTGAAAGAACTCTTTTCTTTTGGATATCAATATCATTCGTACAATTGCGATAAAATTTTGAAGATTTGACGTTCAAAGCAAGAGTTCATACATATTAGCAATTGCGAAGCATTGCCGGATCGACTAGTAAATATATATAACGAAGATCCATGATGATAATTTTGGGCGATAGTTTTAGATAGATGTTACATATGACAGTTGTAAGGCCAGGTTTGGATTGGCAGCAAGAACTTAAAATGAATTACAGCGTGGAATAGTTATTGGATTAGAGTAAACTAAAATAGACCTAACGAAACTAGTATGCAAAAAGTTCAGGTAGCTTAAAATGGACATAACGTGGTAAGCTGTACTGGGACAAAATTTCAAAACTTAAAAATAAATCATAATAAATAAATACATAGGAGTGTGGGACTGTGGTGGTAAATAAGGAATCCGTTTTTAGAATTAATATTGAAACGTGACTGTCTGACTCTGTTCTATTAATTATACAAATAAATAAAGGGCTACATCAAAATTTAGATTATATTGTATGGATGTTACTTATTGCAGTTATAAGCCCTGGTTACTTAAAGTAGCATCAATAGCCTTAAATGAATACAAGGACATCTACTCTGACAACCAAACTATTTAAAAAACAGGCACCTTGAAATGACTATAGTATATGAATGTGAATGGAGGGACAATTGAGAACATGAAATTCAAGTATAATAAATATATGTACAGGAGGGTAGAGATAGGAAAAGGCTGACATAAATTTTAGCTTTGAACCGGAAAATGTAACACTCAAAATTATTTTTTTGATTAAAATTAACAGTTCCAAAACATAAATGCCTAGATCATAATGTTACAGATTATTTTGTATAGATGTCAGTACTTATAGTTGTAAGCACTGGTTTAGTTTACCTAGGTAGCATTAGTAGTATAACCATAATAGCAAGTGAAATGTGTTACAGATTATTCGGTTAAAAAATGAAAAATGGGGACCTTAATGGAAGAATGGAAAAGCCAGTGTAGGAGTTGATGGGGAAACTTATGTAACTGATTGTACTATGAAGAAATGGTTTGGTTGTCGGAGTAGGTGTACTTGTATTCATTTAAGGCTATTAGTGCTACTTTAAGTAATTACGGCTTACAACTGCAGTAAATAACATCCATACAAGATAACCTACATTTTGACCTCACCATTTATTTATTTGTGTAATTAATAGATCAAAGTCCGACAGTCACAGTTCCGATATTAATTCTAAAAACTGATTCCTTGTTCACCCCCAAAGTCTTACACTTCTGTGTAATTTTTTTATGATTTACTTTTGAGTTTTGAAATTTTGTCCCAGTGAAGCTAACCACATTATATCCATTTTCAGCTACCTGAATTTCTGGCATACTAATTTCATTAGGTATATTTTTCTACTTTACTCTCACTCTGCTCTAATCCAGTAATTATTCCTTACTGTAATTCAAGTTCTTGATGCCACTCCAAACCTGGCCTTGCAAGTGTCATGTGTAACATCTATCTAGGACTATCGCCCAAAATTATTATCAAGACACTTAGTTATATATCTTTATTAGCATTATCAGTTTGTTTATAATAGTCGGTAGCTCCAATTTCCAGATTATATTAAAATTTATTCCTTATTTTATCCTCCACACAATGTATATTCATTAATTACTGTTATTTTAATAAGACAATGTCAAAGATTTGTTTCACTACGTATGTCAGTCTAAGTGTAAACGTATGTCATCTCTTTCAATACAGTATCATAACGTCGTAACCGCTTTGACACAGCAGTCAAAACTCTGAAGATGGTGAAAACCGGTTAAATAAACAAACTCGTAGAACACACACAAAATAGTGTTTTTTTATTTATTTATTCTTATCTTTAGATGTATTTCGTTACTTAATTATTACTAATGTGATGTCTCTAAGAATGGTGTTTTGTCTCTCTTGCACTGTTGTTACCTTTAGATGCATTTGGTTAAGCAATTATTATATTTTATTGTGATGCCTCTATGTCTGCTGTTACACAGACATTGTTACATGTTTTCTGTCCTTCTATCCTCAGTTGCTTCCTTATGTTAATATTCATTCATGTGAACCGTCTATGCAAATGACATAAAAAAAAATCTTTTGGCGTACGCGTTTCGCCTTTATTTGCGAGGAATATTCAGAGGCCTGGAAAGTATACGTAATATGGTGTTTACAATATTTTGTTTCTCTAAGTTTTCAGCAGTGTAGCTTGTAAACAGTTCTGGCGTGTTTATTAATTGTGGCTGATGATTTTTCATCTTATTAAAACTTACAATTTTCGTTCATTTTGGTCTACATGTGTTTTTTGTTGCCTCAGATTGCTGTTCTTTCTTTTTCTGTATCAAATGGATCTTTCAATCCAGCAAACCAGCACTAGGCACATATCATTTTGTTTATGTGATGTCAGTGTGTGTGTGTGTGTGTGTGTGTGTGTGTGTGTAGTTGGTTGGATGGGTGTGTTCCCTATGTAATCGTGGAAAATACCGAAAGAGCAATATTTTCTTTTATCATTATTATTAACTTTCTTTTTTTATTATTTTATTCATTTTGCACAGATTTAATTACAACTTGGATAAAGAGGTTGTATATAGTCAGAGATGTTAATTTTAGTGATTTATTATCAGTGATCCCTATACAACCTGGATGTATAACTCAGATCTCTGAGCTTTGACATTCATATGTTTTAGACATGATTTTGGATTGTCCGCCATTTTTAATATGGCAAACGAAATTGTATCAATGATAAAGGTGAAGCATATAATTAAAATTTGTGATGCTGCCGGGAATCGAACCCGGACCTCCACGCTTATTAGACAGACGCCTTACCGCTAGACCACCGTATCACTAGCGATTAAGGCGCCTCGGAATACTCTAAGGACGATTTCCCTCCACGTCACAAACTATAATACAGCTTCTGTGTTCCCATGAAACATTGCCACATCTGCCAAGGCTCTCCATGCAGCGTAATGGCACCTCGGCAATGCACAGATCGTAACATTCCTGCCTTTAACCTCAGGCTAAGTTGATATGAATATGATTATAAATAGAAATTTATACACCCTGAGACTGTTTTTCGTCCCAATAATGTCAAAGACATTAATGATAAAGGTGAAGCATTAAATTAAAAATAAATAACGGGCTTTCTCAGTCCCATCCGTAAATGACCCAAGAAGGGCGGTAGTGTATCCTGGTGGCTTAACGACACTTTTAATGTCAAATCATCTTCAAATTCTTGAAATTTTCGAGGACATATGCTAAATGGCGAAAGGTAAAAAAAGCAATAGATTTGTAGTTGTCCTCTAATGGCTCAAAACTACATATCTATTACTTTTCTGTTTCTATTCTGTCTCATTTATCGGCGAGTAAGTGCATTCGGCATACTCACCAGGAAGATGGCAACCAGTTGGTCTGTCGAAATATTTTGTCTAGTTGACGATGTTATCGGGTTGCAGACCCAGGAAAAATATTATAAATTATTTCGCAGGGAAAGTCTACACAACAACATTGAAAAGGACTGTTTTTGATCGACACGACCTACCAACCAATCTGAGATATCTACGCCTTATCGCGTTCAGGAGTGTGGCTATCTGGACTAACAGTTCTTTAATGATATAGTGGACAGTATTCCAGGACGAGTACAGGCAGGTTATCAGCGCAAAGGACGAGTTACAGGGTATTAGGGTTGCTGATGTATACTAAAATCTGGAACACAAATTCAGAATGTATAAGATAATGTGGTACAATCTGTCAATTTCTGTTTTCATGAGCAGTAAAGTGAACTGAAATACTGTTTTTGTTTATCTGTATTTTGCTTCTATGTAAAGGTTCATGAAACACTAGAATCGTGGGGATGCAACAGATTTATTTATGTTTTTATGTTGCAAGGCTGTACCATGTCACCAACATTATTCAAAATTTATATAGATATTTGTCTTAGAACGTGATCACAGAAATGTAATAGTATGAGGTTAGAAATTAGAGATGGAGTTTATCTACATCATTTATTATTTGCTGATAATCAAGTTGTCATAGCACAAGACGGGGAGGTAACTCTTTCTGTTATTTGGGGCCCATTTTAGAAATTGAGGGAAAATCCGACTCGGAAATTAATAAAAGAATCAGCAGTGGACGAAAGGTCATTGGGATGCTCAACTCAGTCCAATGGAGCAGAAATGTAATGAACAGAAACAAAAAAGTCATATATAAATCTATATTTGAGAGTTTAGTTCTGTACGGAGCGGAAACCCAGACTATTTCTCTGAAGCACAATCAGAAACTACAAGCTTTAGAGATGGATTTCTTGAGAAGATCGGACAGAATTTCCAGGAAAGAAAAAAGAAGACACGCCGAAGTAATAAAGAGGATGGAAATAAAAGAAAGAATGGATGAAGTGATGGGTAGAAAGAAATTACGGTGGTACGGGCATGTACGAAGAATGGAGGACACCAGAATACCGAAACTGGTACTGGAGTGGCAATCTGAGGGGAGAAGAAGAAGAGGACGACAGGGGACCACCTGGAACCAAAATTTACAGAAGTCTGGGCGCAGAAGAAGACACACAAGATCGATACACATGGAGGAATATAGTGAATAGTTCGTGTAAAACCTTATGTACTAGGTGTACTCATTTCTGGGCGAATTATTATGTTGGAGGTAAACCTCTGTAATGAGGAAAATCTCAATAAATAATAAATAAATCTACGACGAAAGAAAGAGAAAATGGACAGAGGTGGAGGAGAGGGGGAATGACTGAGAGAAGAGGGATGTAAAGTTGGAAGACAGATGAATAGAGAAGGGGGTGAATAGAGGGAGGGAAGGAGCACGAGGAGGAGGTATATAGAGAAGAAGGAAGACGCTGACAGAGAACGTGAATGTGGAGGAGATCGCTGTTGTCAACGGAAATTATACGTCGCGTGCATATCTGAATCTTCCTGCAGGAAACGAACTATCACGAAATTAAGTCAACCCACTGGCCTTACAAAAATACAAATTTACCTTTTGTTTGTCACTTTCATTCCACATATCAACAGAAATCCAAGCAGTTAGTGATATTTTCTCTTTAATTCTGTGTTTCCAAGAATTCGTTTTATACTGCTTTCACAGGTATTGAACTTGCGGACAGTGGTAGAGTGGCAGACTATAAATCAAAATATAGAAAGAGCAGGCATTGCAAACAGGGGAAAGCGACTGTTCAAAATAAATTTCATTTTATAATACAATCACAAGTCGTTAGAATTGTTTATTGAATTTTACCGGTTTCACTCAATGAACAAGAGCATCGTCAGAATGTACACTGTAAAAAATACATTAGGGTAGCGTGAAGAGCTGCATCGAACCAGTCTTTAAACTGAAGAGCACAACAAAATTCTTAAAAAGATTCATGTTATTTCCGATTCATTGACAATATTTCTTCCTAAATTTGTTCTCATGTTTTTAACACACGCTATTTTCGATTTCATCTTCTAGAAATACCAGAATATTTCTGTCATTAGTCTGTTATTATTCCCACTATCGAAATAAACAACGCACTTTCCATCTTTCGCTCTATAGGATCCAACATCTCAATGAATGAAATTAAATTTAAGCGATAGGTATCGAAAGACGCAAAAGCTTTTGCTAACTTTCTAATTCACAAAGCGAAATCATTAATTTCATATCTCGTAGCAAAGAAAAATAAAGATTAGTTTGGGTTCGTAAAGGTAGGATTGAGAGAGTTAATTCTGTCGCTGATGAAAGCTTCCAAAACTATTACTGTCAATACTTGTAACACGCAAAAAAAAAAAAAAAAAAAATAAATAAATAAATAAATAAATAAATAAATAAAAATAAAAATAAAAAATAAAATAAAAATAAAAAATCGAACTGTTGTGTTTTAAGGACTTTTTTACGTTTTCCTGTAGTTTTAAGATTATTGCAAACATTTCAGACAAAATAAAATAAACATATTTATAATATAATTTAAATTTATGGTAAATATTTATGATTTATTTTTTAATTATTTCTTAGTCCGAAAAGTTTCCAGAAATGGGGCATAAAACGAGTCAGTGTAAGCTTTTTTTTTCAGTTTCTTTTACTTTCCACTCTTTTTGCATATTTGAGGGCGCTTTCAGAAATATCGAAATCAAGAGTCATGATTATTAATTACGATTTATGCTTTTTTTATCTTTTTATTTCTTTATAAAGAGGTATTTTCCTGCAGTAAGTTCGTTCCTAGATGAAATATCAGGTTTAAATCATTCCCCGAATCTCAGTTAATTACTTACACCAAAAGAATATGGCGGTATATCCATATGAAGAATTATA
Organism: Locusta migratoria; assembly: GCA_026315105.1. Lineage (NCBI taxonomy): Eukaryota > Metazoa > Arthropoda > Insecta > Orthoptera > Acrididae > Locusta > Locusta migratoria. The sequence continues at coordinate 179,186,376 of CM048749.1, forward strand.
TCCTGCCGACCACGGTGGCCGAGGGGATTGAGGCGCTCCAGTCACGGTCTGCACGGCCACTACGGTCGGGGGTTCGAATCCCCCCTCGGGCATGGATATTTGTGCCGTCTTTAGGATAAGCTAGTTGATAAGTAGTTTGTAAGTTTAGGGACTGATGACTCCGTAGTTAAGTCCCATAAGCTATACAAACATTTGAACATTTGAATTTTTTTTAATTATATCCTTAATTATGTCTATCAACTTTTAGTGTCAAAATATCGAAAAAATTGCAATCAAAGATTAGTCGACGTTACATTCTAAACTACTTTTAGTTGAAATTTTTTTCTGCCTGTCGCATAATAGTTGAGATAGGGCGCAGTGGCGCCCTCTAGTAGAGTCCGGGTATGCTGCCAAATGGAGGTTCTGGTCGCAGACTGCCAAAGGTACCGATCGATGAACGGCGCGACCTAAAAGTGCTAGAGCTCCTAAAAACACAGGCTGACGCATCCGCCATTTTCTTCCTGCGAATGCTAAACACAACACGCAGCTTATATGTACAGCTTAATATGCTGGCTCCTAACCTTTCTTTATACCATTTACTTGTTGTGAGCAGGAGCAAAAGATTCAAGAAAAATAAACTGTGTCATCTAAAAATAAACTGCAGTCAAAACTTTTGACATCTTGGTAAATTAAAAAGTAATACGTATTGACATTACTATTATAAAAGAAACTTATAGCAATGTGATTTTAAGACCTTTTGTCTTACTTTCAAGTTCGGTGAACATAGGACTAATACTGTTGCTCAAGTCAACACACATATCATCACTTACTTTCAATCGATAGAGAAAACTTTAAGATGGCGGAAGGCGATTTTTGAAATGTTATTGCGTGATGTTTGCCTTTTTACAAAAAATTACCCAATACGATGGATTCCAATGCTTTCTTACAGTTTCTAACATTTTGGAAGTCAATAAGCGTCCACAACACTAGGGAACAAATGAACATACTTCAGATGGTAGCGGTGTTATCCACTTCTGTCATCACCAGTGGACTTGCCAAGTTACGGCAGACGCACAGTACGTTGACTGACTATGTAAGCTCTTGTAGTCTTTTAGTCCGCTGGCGACAAGTTGGGAACTACTGGCTTAAAGTAATTATAATACAAAAAATGCACACATTCTTCATACCTGATAGGCTTTATATCAGACCTCAAAGTGAAGATGCGGAATTTCGATTAAGTTATTAAAACAAAGTGTAAGAGAACTATTTGCACCCGTAACTAAAGCACATTCGCACTCAAGTAGTCCAGCATCAAAAGCGACACTAATTACGTTTTAGAATGATAACATGTTTATGTCACTGTCATATCTTTCCTTTTGCCAAGCACATCACAACATAGGTTTATACTTTGGTGCAGAAAAATGATATGAAATCGCAGACTTAAGTTCGAGGATGAAATAAAGTTCACGTATACCATCCACTTTGTTTGAACCGCTTAAGTGAAACGTCGCATTTCCACTTCGAGGAATAACGTGAGCTCTATTGTGTGTGTAGGATATGTGTATTATGCACTACCATAATTACTTTAGGCAAAGGGTTTTCGCACTGCTGGTTGAAAATTGACGTCATTGAATTACATATAATTTCCCCCCTGTAGTATACACTGATATCTTGTTACCTTGGTTCTCTCTGATACATTTGTGGCAGAATGCAAGGATTTGCATGGAAATGACACATATATTGCTTTTGTATGACTGGTTGTGTAGTGTCTCAAACACTACATGCTTACCTTGGATGGACAAGATGTCCAAATGAATTATTTTTTATATGTTGTAGGAGGTTTTTTGTGGACTATTACTGTCCTAAGTTATCTTTTACAGAATAAATGGTGGAAATAAACCTCCCCTTTGTCATAACAGGTTCCAAAGAGACATTTTATTTCTTTAATAAAACTTTGGTTAACCTCAGAATAATAAAAGCATCATGGAATTGTCATACAGTTGTTATAGTTGTTGATTAATTCTGACTGAGCTAACACGTTAAAAAGTTGTAAGACATCTGGATGTACCGTTGTGTAAACCAGATGCTGGACTCAAATATTCTGTAGTTATGGGTCAAATAAAACCCTGATGTATTTATAAGAACTGCGAAGAGTTCTCATTTCTGTAGTGGCAATTTATCTTCTGGTGTAACTACTTCTCAACATAACTTCATTACTTGTGACGAAGTGTAATGGCCTTGTCTACTATTGGAAGAGTGAAAAATAGAGGCACTGGTTAACCAGGTCCTCAACTAAAAATTTAACCGGGCTAGACAAAAAGGGATTTTTCTATATATATATATATATATATATATATATATATATATATATATATATATATATATATATATATATAAGTGGTGTTGCAAGATTCAAGAGGGACTACACAGTCAAATTATACAATAATATATATAAAATAAAAAACGAAACATTACAGCTGCTATTTTAAGCATGGTCTCGTGCGGTTCCGAACGCTAGAACTTAAAGCAGTCCCTTGTGAATAAGATATGAAGAACACAGATACTAAATTCTTTGATGTCACAATTAAGGAAACAAAAATGTTCCAGAGATAGCAAAAATGTGTATATATGCTGCTTATGCTCGCAAATAAGCTCCATGACGTAACGCTTATCACGAAAACAATATACGGGACAGGCCAAGTAACTTGAGACTAGAGGCGTTGCATCATTGTGTATCGTGCTACAGCCTTTGTGAATGAAAGCCTACACGCTAGCATGAACCAGCCAAGCGGTTGTATTCCCATAGCCGCACACGTCTCACATTACTAGGTCTCCAGAATAAGTATCTATCTTTCAGTTCTCGAAATATTTCTAGTACCTTTGATGTAATTCATACCAAACTGGGCCTTAGATTCACAACCCGTTACTATGCACTGCAGTTTTCTGCACAAGTTGCAACAGTACTCGGCCAAGTTCTCTTTTCGATATATAGTACATACTCTGCTCAAAACAACTAGGGAATAGTATGAGATATCATACAAAGTATTGGGGAAAGGGTTGTTCCTTGGGAAGGTTTTACCTTGGGACACTTTTTAATAAAGGCAGTGCACTCTAGTGGAAACTTTAAGAACTATGAAGTAAAGTTGTCAGGCCTATTTTCAGAGGGAATAGGAGGCCATGTTGTATTTGGATGGTGTTTGTGATCTGAGGAGAAGTTTTACAAGTTTTCGTGTTTGAAAGTAAAATTTAGCCACTACCCTTAGAAGATATAAATTAAAGCTAAACATCATTATTGATGTTTCTTAAATACAGTGTTGAAGGGCATTGTTTAAGTGAGCTATTGATACCATAAGTTATAAAGATATAAATGTGTACACAGGTTAGGATACTGTTTTCTGTTATTGCGTGTTTGGTTTACCTTGGGACACTTCTCTGGTTGCACCTTGGGACACCTGGAAGGTGTATGATTGTCACTGATACACCAGAAAAACAAAGAACTGAAGAGAAAACAAAAAGAAATCAAGAAAAAGAAGTCTTTCCCAAAGAAAGAAGCCACTAAACGGACAAAGGAGTTTTCATCTTCCACTTCTTTTGATGAAGAAATTCCCGAGCTTGGCAGCAGCTCTGAAGGTAGCATATTTGATTTGTCATCTGAAGAAGAGGATTTCTCATCCTTCTTTCCATCTAGAAAAGTAACACTTTCTTGTTCTCAAGCTAGTTGAGTCTTGGTAAAATTTGACATCAGTGGCAGATCTCATGTTTACTATGCAGGAGTAGTTTTAGAAAGCACAGAAGAAGATGTTACTGTGAAATTCTTAAGGAAGCAAAGGACCATATTGTATTCCCTAATATTGAGAACATCATCATTGGTAATCGCAGTAATATAGTGAAAGAACTACCAGCTCCAGTGGTGTGTCGTGTGTTTCATTCATTTAATATTTTATTCCCACAATATCTTGTTTTAAGGTAAAACAACTTTTGTATTTGGACTAACAAACATTTACTACGTAATTCCAATATGATTTTTTTCATTCATAAAACAAAGAAATTGGAATACATCACCGTGTCCCAAGGTAAAACCACCACTGTCCCAAGGTGAAACCATAGGTTGTACCTTGGGACAAGTGTCACAAAAGTATTTATTAGTGAGTAATTGTGTAAATATTGGAGCTAGCCTAAACTGCTGTTCGTTCAACATTACCTAAATTTGATGCCTGTGATGGGGTAAATGTTCAAATTTATTGTAAAAAAATCATAGTATAAAAAATTAAAATGTTAAAAATGTCCCAAGGTACAACCCTTTCCCCTATGCATGGTAAAGTATTTCATTCAGATATTGGATACAACTGTAATTTGTGTGTGATACAGCACGATATTTTGCTGTCACAACTCTTTACTTGAAGTTTACACGGCGATTACTTACCACGAGGCACCATGGAGCTACCATAATACTGAAGAAGTCATTCTCGTTGCCCTGTAATATGATGTGTAATCTCCTCAGCCGGTCAATATAGTTGCACATTGGCCATTCTTCCACGAGTACAAAACCCAGCTCTGCAACCGTTGTGGGAGGTATTTGTCTAGCTGAAATGGGTCTGCCAAGTACATCAGAGACATGCGCAATCGGGTTTAAGTCGGGTGAACAAACTGGCTTCACTATTTGTTCAAGTCCCTAAGCTCCAACCATACTGTCTACCATTGCAGCACTGTGAGGACGAGCGTTATCGACAACCAGAAGGAACCCATCTGCTATGGAGCCATAGTAGGACACAACCAAAAAGGTTGAATGATTTCGTCTCTATACGTCCGAGCAGTAAATGAACCACTGTGAACGCCATACAGGTCCGTACGTCCGCCAATACTAACCCTGCCCACACCATTCGTCCAACACCATGATATGGTGATGTTTCCTGCACATAAACGGTATTGTTCCCAGTTCCACGTTTTCTCCAGATTAGGGATCGACGATTGTCTTTCTGAACACAAAATCTTGACTCATCTGTTGAAACGTGTTCTTAGAAAATGTATATTGCTCAATTTGTAAGAAAATGTCTAATACTGTGCCTCCTGTTTTGTGTCAAGTAACTTGATTGCAAGAAAATGTATAATATTGCTTCTACTGTGTGTATCGATATGTGTACATAAATCTGTGACGTTTCATCTTTGGCAAAGATTTTGTATCGCATAGCATTGTAGCTCGTGCAGAGAGACAGAGAGTCGGACTTGTGGTTCAGCTCGCTTAGAGAGCAGTTGTGTTGCGTATATGGCTCCGATGTAGAGCAGAGGCTGCTGTGCCAGTAAGTTGATTGTATTGTATTTGGAATATATTGTATTTCTTATTATTGTGAAAACGTTATACCACCACTGGAATGAAGGTAAATGCATTTCATGTAATTATAAAAAAGGTTGTATCATTTAGGTAATGTAATGGTGATTATTAATAATAAGTAACAAAGTTGACCTTTCTTTTCAGTTTCATTTACGTAGTTAGAAGATTAACCTACTTCTTTTATTTGATAATTAGTTACTTGTGGATTTAAAGTGCAGTATTGATTTTGGTAATCTTGTTGAACAGATTTCGTTATTGGTAATTTGTTGAACAGGTTTCGTTATTGGTAATCTTGTTGAACAGATTTCGTTATTGGTACCGTAGTAAATGATTGTTATGCGACACTGCAGTTAATTGAGTACGATATTGAATTTTGATAATCAGGTACTGATCTGCATAAAATTCTCGCAGTCAAACATTAAGAATGTGGTTAGTGTTTTTAATATCATTCTCGCAGTCAAATTTTTTGAGTGTAGTCAGTGTGTGTTTCATGCAGGTTACTTGTCACAGTTGTTTTGTTAAAAGATCCGTTGGGCACATAATCAGTTTAATGCACTGTTTCTTATTTAACAGTATATACATCAATATCAGGGCCATAATTAAACCAAATTACTGTGTTAATTAAAAATGTACGTGTTCAGTTAAATTTTGATGAAGTTATCTGATGACTTAGTGTTCTTGACTGTTAAACATCAATATATGATAGCCATTTGGACTGCAACTAATAGCAGATCAGGTTTTGAATGAGTAACTTTAAAATAAACTACTTTTGTTGTCTGATTAAACGATAGATTCGACATTAAAATTTCAAACAACACGCCCAACTTTTACTGTGAATAGAACTCGGAGGCATTCGTTACGACTCCAATCCTGATGTTTCTCCACCGAGTTTCTGCGGGATAAGAGGTGTCGTGGTTGTAGAAGAACACACACCGTAGGTCTCCGTGCGTAGAGGCGACATTACCGAAGGCGATTCGGACTGTTTGTGTTGAATTGCGAGTCCTGTTGCTGCCTGGAGGGTGCGTTGCAGCCGAGTTGCATTCAGCCTCTTTGTCTCAAAGGGCTGTTAACCGAAGATTACGGTCATCTATTGCTAGACGATTTTGGCCTTGCCTTCTTTTAACGGTTCCTGTTGTCTGAAATCGCGTCCAGGTTCTGAAAATTAAACTTGGGACAGTCCAAGAGCTGCAGCCACCTCTGTGTGTGTCTGTCCCGCTTACAAGCTTCCCATGACTAAGTCTTGGCTTCGGATAAGTCACGTTTTTTGTTACATTGCACTACCTGCTTATTACATTGCTTGTGTAATTCATTTGATAAACACAAGTCAATAGCACCACTTCTACAGCAACTTTCTGTTATTGCTACTATCTCGGTTCCAATAATGTTGATGCCTCCACTACATAGCTATGTTCACATTGTTCGTAAAGCTATGGGACCAAACAGTAGTGGTCATCAGTTCCTAGACTTACAGATTAATTAAAGTAACTAATGCTAAGGACAAAACACACCCACACAAAGTGATCTTTAGAGACGGAACGAAAGGATGCGAAAGGAAATCGGCCGGACCTTTTCACAGGAACCTTCCCTGTATTTGCCAGTTTGCAGGAGCTATTTAGTGAAATTACGGTAAGCAGAAATCTGTATGCTAGGAGACGGTTTCGAAGCACCGTCCTCAATTGTACGTTTATAATGATAAATAATTTGCTTACTTTTTCACTATCTAGCGGGTTTTTAATCTCACTTTTTTGCGTTTAGTGTCATAATTTCATCAAATTCAAATATTTTTCTAAATCTGCTTTCGAGGCGGATTGGCGGAGCGCATTAGGACGCTCTCGTTAACCATCGCCTCATAGGACGCTCTCGTTAACCATCGCCTCATAGTCGCCACACACTGTAAACAGCGATAGGCTAAATATTCGTTTCAATAAGCGCAAACTGTCAACAAACTCGACTGCCAAAAGTTTATGAACACTACTTGAAGGTACTGCCTTAGATATTTGATGTACATGAAATAATGTATTACAATTATACTGCAATAGACGTATTAGGTGTGATTTACTTTTTCCCTAAATAACAGTCTTAGAAGTGTGGTGCGTCTTATACGCCGGTGCTCCTTATGTGCCAGCAAATACGGTAATTCGTAACATCCCTTGAGTTGAAGACTGGCTGTATGGATAACCTTCGAAGGACATAATGAAAAAATTGAAAAAAAAAAATTGTTTTCACTCTGTCAATCAATAAAACCATAGTACATTTTAGCCACTGTGTATGACGTTATCGACAGTAATCTTGGCTCACTAACTAATGACTTGTAACTAACGCATGAGTGCATGTGCTGGCTAGATGTCTTGAAGTAGCTTGTTTGTTTTTTCCCGATTTCATTTTATTACCGCTCAAGGACAGTGAACTGTGGAAGACCGGCCAGTCAGATGGCGGACGGGCCCTCTAAGTGTGACGTAGGCACGGCCTGTTGTAAGGCCTTGTCTTCTAGGTGGTGTTGGGTCATCAGTCCCTACACTTACAAACTACTTATAAACTAACTTATACTAAAGACGACACAAACATCCATGCCCGAAGGGGGGATTCGAATCCCTTGACGGGATATGGCCTCGCGCATCGGAGCATAGGACCTCAATGCGTTCGGCCACTCCGCCGCGGTACCAGAGGAGATTCATTTCGTAGATACACTTGCGCGCCGGTTGCAAAGCCGTACCAATACAGGCGCAGTGGACACGGATTCTCTTCACAGCTAGGCTCTGTCCGACCGGTTTGTAGGGCCGGACCTACACACGTTCAGCGGACTCGGGACCTGGATGCATGACCGCAAACCTGATTCGAGATGCGCACCCGACCCCTACAAAATCTTGAACCTAGACATCTGTTCAAATGTTTGTAAGGCTTATGGAACTTAACTGCGGGGTCATCAGTCCCTACACTTACAAACTACTTATAAACTTATACTAAAGACTTGCCTTGTATGCCTTGTGTTGCCTTGTATGGGAGTGAGACATGGACGATAAACAGTGCGGACAGGAAGAGCATTGAGGCTTTTGAAATATGGTGCTACAGAAGAATGCTGAAGATTAGGTGGGTGGATCGCGTAACTAATGAGGAGGTACTGAACAGAATTGGGGAGAAAAGAAATTTCTGGTAACCTTGACTAAAAGAAGGGATAGATTTGTAGGACACATTCTTAGACATCAAGGAATTGTGAATTTAGCGTTGAAGGGAAGTGTATGGGGTAAAAACCGCAGAGGAAGACCAAGAGATCGATACAGTAAGCAGATTCAGACAGATGTAGGTTGCCGTTCTTATGTGGAGATGAAGAGGCTTGCTCAGGATAGGGTATTGTGGGGAGCTGCGTCAAACCAGTCTCCGGACTGAAGACCACAACAACAAACAACAACACTAAAGACGACACAAACATCCATGCCCGAGGGGTGTGGAGAGATTCAAATCCCCTCACGCATCAGAGCATAGGACCTCAATACGCTCGGCTACTCCGCCCCGGCGCCAGAGCAGATTCATTTCGTAGATACACTTCGTCCGCCGGTTGCAAAGCCGCACCAATACAGGCGCAGTGGACACGGATTCACTTCACAGCTAGGCTCTGTCCGACCCCATTAAACTCTTGGACCTAGACATCTTTACTGGCCGTTGGGAAGGAGGAGCATCAACGATGGAAAGGATGACACTACGCCGGCAGTGTCTGTAGCGATTTTGGCACCAGTAGGAATGAGAGTGTGTTGTCTGCTGGCGAGCAGATAGCGAAGCAGCTGTCCTCAGCGGCGGCGACGCAGCACGCTTTCGCAACGGCAGCCTGCAGACCGCCGGACGTCCGGCACAGCCCTGTCAGCCCTATATAGGACACCAGCCGGCGGATACGGCAGCGGACATCGGCCATCCGCCGAGACTGCGTAATGCTCCACTTGGCAATGCGCATGCGCGCTCCGGCCTCTTCCGTCACGACCGTAGACTTACTAAATAAAACCTAGACCGCTCGCTGGCGCTAGTGTCGCGTCCCCACACTGAATGTGACAGAAGCCGCCATTTGCAGGGCAATCGTACGTAAAAATGGTTTGCTCGTAGGGTTACCAGATGTCCGTCTTCAGAAAAGAGGACATTTCTAGATTAATAAAATTAGCTTCTCTCTCTCTCTCGTATTGACAACTCAAGTACTAGTGATGTATCCATTGTATTATCAGCGTATTGTTTGCACTACATCTTACGCAATTTGTTCATCTTCTTACAAATTAAGAAGCATGTTGATACCCGTAGAACGAATTACAGGATTACATACCAGTGAAGCAAATAAATGTGATATTTTTTTAAAAAATCACATTGTTTCAAGAAAGGTTAAATTGTACACAGTTAGCTAGTGATTGAGACAGTTCAGAGAGTTGTATTTACGCACTTTCAAGTTGAAGCAGTTGCACAACGCAAAAAAGAGGACATTTACCCATTCTGTTAAAAACCCGGCCGGACCATTTTTAGGGTCCAAAAAAGAGGACATGTCCGGGTAAAAGAGGACGTCTGGTAACCCTGTTTGCTCGTGTGCTGTTTTTAATTGTAAGAGTGAGAACGGAAGCAAAGACGAAGACGGAAACAATGTTACATTTCACAGATCAGTCATTACTTGTACACCGTATATTATTTTCATGGAGAAATAATAAATCATGAGTGTATGTTTTTGTTTAGGTTTCCTCTTGCAGATGAATCTCTAAAACTGAGAAACTTACTTTGGTTCATGTCAAGTACTTTATCTGCATATAAATTACTAAAAATACTAATTTGAGCTGATTGAATAACTGGGTGTATAAGTGATAATTATCACATATAAGTGTGATGCAGAAGTAGGTCGAATAATTGTTTTTAGACACTTAACAGGTGGTGATTGTACTTCGTAAATGGTCATTACTTGATAGAATGTTGCATAGTCAACCACTCTGAGAAGTACTAGGCCTATTTCTGTTAAAAAATAATGTGCGAATGAAACGCGTATTTAAATTTTTATTAGTTATTACCATTAATCATCCCCAAATTCGAGGAAGTTGAAAGGAAAATTGTATGTAATATGGGAAGGAATGTAGACAAAAATGTGATGTAAAAAAATAAACGTGCAAAACGTACAGAGTAGTCGGCGAAAAGTAAACAGGGCGTGACAGAAAATTACGTGAATTAAAAAATAATCGCACACTCTCCTACTTTACAAGTTTCATGCAATCATCTTATGCCAATATCTCGATGAAAAGTCGCCCCACCTTATCAGAAAAGAGCCTTACATTCTTAAATTTCGTGTCTCTACGCAGACGTTATTTCGAAAATTAGGAAACTTTATTCATTTAAGAATACTTTTTAAACAGACAGCAATAATTAGTAATTTTTTTTAACAAACATGCTTTTATTTTGTGCTTTATTTTGCTCTTGTTGCTTCTCATAGACTTCAAATCACCACACCAGTATTAGGATTCTTCCCTGCAAATGGCGGCGATCAGCCGCTTCAATTCGAGGACAGTTGCCTCGCTTCTCCGCTGCGGCGTGCTAGGGGCTTGGTCACGACATTCTGCGAGTGTGCGAGTGGGCATAGCGCACGGCAAGTACTGAGGCGACAAAAGTCATGGGATAGCAGTATGCGCAAATCTGGGTGGCGGTACTACGGTGGTGTAAAAGGGGATTGGCACACTTTTCAGCACTCTCACAATGAGCATACAACAAGATTCAGTCATATCACCGTTCCTTTTCAAACTATTCATCAACGACCTAGCCAATATTGATAAGGAAGATGGAACATTATGGTATAAGGGGAGAGGCTCACCACTGATTCACCTTTTACTTTAATAAAAAGCAGCAGAATGGTAATTATCTGTACCGTAGTGTTGGAAATGGGTTACGCACTCACAGTTGGGTCACAGTTCAGAGGGGGTTGCCCCAGGGTTCTGATCTGGAGCCACTGTTGTTTCTTATTTATGCATACATCAAAAAAAGATTTGGGGTTCAAAATGTTCAAATGTTTGTAAACCTGTAGAACCATACAGCTATGGTCATGAATCCTAAAACTTGCAAACTATTTAAACTATGTGACTGCAAAGGTTCTCCCTGCGTAATAACTGTAATCTTCTTGGGTTTGCAGCCGGATACTAAAGTCAACGACGTGACACAATATTTCAGCGACGAAAGTACCCCCCCCCCCCTCCTCAGGTGAGCGTGCTGGTACACAATCTCGCCGGAACTGAGTTCCCAGTACAATCGGCGGCTCCTTTATACATCGCGAAAGACACACAGCTCGTGCGCACAAGACATACAGCGCTCCGGTGGTAGAATCCAGCGAAATCGGTAATCGATGATGAAGAAAATTATTATTCAGATTTCTGAAGTACCAACCGTTGTTTTTTAACATCTGATAACACAGGGTTCCAAGAGTTACTAAGAAGGTAGCCTTTGTCTCTGTTAATCAGTTTGTCAGATAATCGGATCTCTATGGATTTCTTTAAGACACAGTCCCAGTAAGGAGACGCTGAATGAATCATGTGAGTTTCTTTATACAACATTCTATGTCCCTCATCGAGACAATGCTCAGCTACCGCCGACTTCTCGGTCTGGAGCAAACGTGTGTGGCGTTGATGTTCAACACATTTGTCCTGAATGGTACGGATATTCTGATCAATATACGCTTTCCCACATTGGCAGGGAATCTGATATACCCCGGGCTTCCTCAGACCCAAATAATCCTTCATAGATCCGAGAAGTGCTCTCGTCTTTCCTGGCGGACGAAAAACACTCTTAATGATATGCTTTTTTTAAATTCTTCCTATCTTTGATGAAATACTCCCGGCAAAAGGTAGGAAAGCAACTGGTTTGTGGGTCTCATTTAATGGTTCAGGTGAAGGACCAAACTGAAAAGCTTAGCGGATCTGCTTATCTGTGTAGCCATTCGGTTTAAACACAACTTTCAGATGATCTAGTTCTTGCATTAAACTTTCTGCATCAGAAATGGCGGAAACTCTTCTAGTTAATGTCCGAAGAACGACAGTACGTTGGACCGGAGGATGACAACTCGAGGCATTCAAATAGCGGTCCGTGTGCGTAGGTTTTCGATAAACACTATGTCCCAGTTTCCCATCATCTCTTCTGTAAACCAGAACATCAAGAAAAGGAAGCTTCCCCTCCTTTCCACTTTCATTGTGAACCAGATGTTAGGATGCATGCAATTAAATGGTCCAAAAGGCGGTTAAGAGCTTCTTCCCCATGAGGCCACACCATAATGTGTCATCGACGTACCTCAAAAAACAAGTTGACTGAAGAGCCAACTAAACTAACTTAGACTAATGACAATATAAACACACACCAATGACCGAGGGAGGACTCGGCACGGTTTTGGGGTTCACGATCCTTTACATAACAATGGAATATACACAAAGGCAACATTTCAGTTCTCTTTATTGCTCGTGAAAACAGAAATCAATAAGTTCTACAAGAACAACCTAGACATGCGAAATTTCTATTACAGTTTGCAGTATACACCGGTACACCAAATATCTGGTAACTAACACTGACACATGTCTGTATTCGGCGTGGCGTACTATCCACTAGATCATCGAGGGTCTGTGGTCACACTCCTCGACGGCGATTCGGCGTAGATCAGATGTTCAAATGTTTGTAAATCTATTGGACCAAACTGCTATGGTCATCATCTCTAGACTTAGAAACTATTTTAACTTACACTAAGGACACAACACACACCCATGCCCTGGGAAGGGCTCAAACCTCCGACGAAAGCTCCGCAGCAAGGCGCATTAGAGTGCTCTGTCACTCCAACGTAGTTCGGCGTACATCTCTCAAATTGGTTGGTGGGTGGTCTCGTCGAAATACAGCCCTTTTCAATGCATCACAGGCACCTTCGAAACGGTTCATGTCTAGAGAACATAATGGCCGTTCTAATCTTGCCACTTCGCTATCATAAGGAACGCATTCACCAGATTTGTACGACGAGTGCAAGGAATGACGTCCATTAAGAAGAACTCCTCACCGAAATGTTGCCGATATGATTGCACTATAATCATCCCTCTAGCGTAAATCCATTTGATTGCTTTCTAAAACCACCAGTGGGGTGCGCTGGCCCCTTACAACGTCACGACAAAACATTAGCTGGACGATGCGTCTAAGACGTTCTGCCTGACCAGAATTCTTCCACAAACGTCTCCGATGATTCTCTGCTTGAAGGCAGGTGCGAGTCTCATCTGGAAATAACACTTGTTGCTAATTCTGACGAGACCATCTGTACCTGGCTGCATTGTGTGTAGCTGTCAAAAGTGGACCTAGCCAGGGAGGTCGGTTTGAAGTTGCTCTTGATATGCCTATTACGTACAGTTTAAGTTGATACACAACGTCCTATGGCTGCAATAAATTCGTTGTTCGCTATGGTGGTGATCCTCTCAGGGTACCTCCGAGGTGAAATCCTTAAATAATGTTCACCCGTTGCGTGGTACATTTGAGCGGCCAGAGCGTTCCATTTTCTCCTCCACGTCCGACAATAAATAAATAAAAAACGTCTGAAAACTTCCCTTGATGAGAGTCCCTCCTGACACAAAGTAACAATGAGGATACCATCAAATTTCGGAATAGACTTTCTAGGCAGGGCAGAACTACGGTCAACACAAGCAGGTGTTAAGACTGAACATTTCCCACTCCGTCGCACTGGCAAAGCTCAGTCGTCATTGTTTAAACCTTTGTGCGGGTTGAGTGCCAGCTATGGATAATCTAAGGAACTGTGCTTTTGATTGCGTGGCGTCTCTCGCTGTAGGTTCGAGCCCATCATCGGAAATAGATGTGTTTGTTGTCGTCAGCGTAAGTTTGTGTAAGAAGTTTGTAATACGAACATTTTAGTCAGTTAGGATTACACATATTTTAACTTTTTCCGGTCTTCCTTTTTCTTTTGTAGTTTTTGCAGGTCCTGTACTTGTGCCCGGATCTCCAGCTTTCCGGCAAGGATTTCGCACAGCTGCGAATAAATATGTAAATATTTAGCACTGCTGCAAATAATTGCCAACATCTGTTCCTTTACAGATACTCTTTCCGCTGCTGTCGGTTAAGTGCAAAACGAGGAAACAAATCCTGTTTTATTTTCTGTTCCCACGCGCAGAGAAAGTATAACCCTCATTTCAGACGTTCATTTAGAAAGCTTGCATCTGATTTACCCCGTCCTTATTCCACAGCGGGAAGTGGCATAATAGTGTCGCACAAGCGAATGAAATCTGGCTACATTGTAAATCTCAGGGAAGTGTCAAACATTTTTCGAAAATTTCCGCGGCCACTTCCAAACAATACAACAAATACTCTATCATAACATAAAATCCATGCAAACTACTTATGAACTACCTTATACTAAAGACTACACAAACATCCATGCTCGAGGGGGGATTCGAACCCCCGACCTCACGCATCGTAGCATAGCGCGTCAATGCGCTGGGCCGCTCCGCCGCGGCTCCAATCCAGTGAAAACACAACTTCAATACATCAGTAGTATATCAGAGGAATGTTTTTCTGTTAGTCATAAAACCAACATTCTGTATTTACTTTCAAGGTGGTGATTATTTCGGAAATTATCTACAGAATCGACCACATACACGGCTTATCTTATCGACAGAGAAGAAGGTAGGCACCAGCAGAAAGAATTTAAAAACCATGAATCATGAAACAGTACAGATACGTTTACGTTCAAGTGTTTTTTTCGAAGAGATACAGATAAGATTCTTCAGAGCTGTCTTATTGACAGATCTCTGACATTAAGATTCTCGCTTCTTTATCAGCGAAGTTACACAACAGATGAAAGGTTATGTTACGACCCAATTTGTCAATAAGGTACTATACAAGTTGGTATTCGCTCCATAAGTGATTGGGCTCTTTTTACATAGAGTGGGCTGGGTTGTCTCGCCCCAACGAAAATTTCATTGACTAAAAATGCACACCGCTCCAAAGAGGCCCTGGATATGTTGTTGAGGTGGTGCAGCCCATGCAACTTCGATATATCGATCTCGCGTAGAATGTTTCAAATGTTTGTAATTATATCGGACCATACTACGCCGTCATCAGTCCGTAGTTTACAAACTACTTAAACTAAGGTAAACTAACCTAAGGACGACACGCACACACGCACCCAAGCCCCAGGGAGGACTCGAACCTCCGACAGCGAGCAACCGCGCGCTCCGCACGAGGCGCTTTAGACCGCTCGGCTACTCCACCGCGGCCGTGTAGAATGGGTTAGTCATTTTGCAATCATCGAACAGGCTTTTTCGATGGGAGAGTATCTGTATTTGCAGTTCGAGTGTTACCTGACGTAAGCGACATAAATATATAATTTCTTCATTTTCATAATTTGCTTATCTTCATTCCATAATGTTACATGGCATGTGAAATTGAAACAAACCTTTTCAGATTCCAAAATCGTGTAATAAGTGTTATTAGTCAAGTCAATTCACGGACATTCTGTAGAAGCCCCTTCAAAGAACTGAGTACACCAACTACTGACTCTCAGTATATTTATTGCCTAAAGAGATTTGTCATAATTAATATATCCCTTTTCCCAAGAAAGAGCTCAGTTCATACATACAGTACCAGGAACAAAAACTATGTACGCAAGGACTTTCGTTAGTTCAAAAAGGGATCAACTATTCAGGAGCACTCATTTCCAATAACTTGACAGCAACCACAGAAATTTTTGCTACAAATAAAGATCGGTTTAAGAGGTACCTGAAAGACTTACTAATGGCCAACTCCTTCTATTCCACTAGCGAATTTCTGTATAGAAACAAAAGATGTATATATTTATACTAGAGTCAAACCTCAATGTATCGAATCTCTAGGAGGGAGAAAATCAATTCGATATATCGACGGTTCGATACAACGAGATAATTCAGAAAAAAGAAACTATTTTTGTTAATATGCTTAATTCGAAGGATCCTCTGTACTTTTAACTCCCACTCATCACAATTTCTTTTATTTGCACTGCCTCTTTCCCCATTCATTTCTCAAAAAATAATGCAGTGTCTTTTCCTCATATTTTCAAGCCATCCATTACTCGCATCGTGTCTCACCGCTGTTGCAAAATAATCTGCCTTTCCTTTCAAAATAAGTTCACCAATGTTCACATTATTATTCCACTGTTGCCGGAACCACTGTACTTAACACTCTTATAAATCTGGAAACTCTGCCTTTAGTTTCCGATCTGTCCCTTCATCTGCGGTTACCACGTGGTCTTCATTCTTCATTATTCTTGACAGTGAGCTTGCCGTAATCGCAAACTCAGCTGCTATGTCTTTTCCTTTACTCCTGTCCTCAATTAACTTCAGGTTTTTAGCAACTGACAAATATTTCCGCTTAGACCACAAGACTGCCACTTGCAGCCCATACTGAATCAAAATAAACACTGGCTAAAACCGCACCTGCATGGAAGTCGTGGGAACAGCAGAGCGACACAGATCTCAGCGATGCTTAGAGACAGGGAGGGAAGGTACTGGGACCCCCCTATTTGCGCGCTTTTCGATTTACAGAGATACCACAAAAGAGACGTCGATATTTAGAGGTGACTTCATATAAAGAGTTTTTCTGTACTGAACTTCGATATACAGAGGTAAAATCTGTCTTTTTCGAGCCTTCCAAAAACTTCGCTATAGTGGAGGGTTTCACTCGAAATATCAAGGTTTTGGGCTTCAGGAAAGGGGAGCTCGGTTTGTATTATCGCGATATAGGAGGGAGAGTGTCACAGAAATGATGTACGAGTTAGGGTGGAAATCAATAAAGAAAGGCCTTAACTGTTGCGACAAAATCTATTTGCGAAATTTCTTTCACCAGCTTTCTCTTCCGAAAGCGAACCTATTTTTTTTTTTTAGCATAGGAAGACATTATCATGAAAATAAGAGAAATCAGATCGCAAACGGAAAGACTTAGTTATTCCTTTTTCCCAGCGACCTATTAGAGAATGGAACCCTAGAGAAACATCATAAAAGCGGAATGAAACTTTCATTCTACAGCGGAGTGTTCGCTGATATGAAACTTCCTGGTAGATTAAAATTGTGTGCCGGAACCGGGACTCGAAACTGCGACCTTTGACTTTCACGGGCAAGCAATCGTGAGTCGTGTCGGGATAGCTCAGCTGCTCGCGAAAGGCAAGTCCCAGGTTCGTGTCCCGGTTTCTACACACAATTTTAATCTGCCAGGAAGTTTCATATCAGCGCACACTCCGCTGCAGTGTGAAAGTTTCATTCTGCAAACATCCCTTAGGCTGTGGCTAAGCCATGTCTCCACCATATCCTTTCTCCTAGGAGTGCTAGTCTTGCAAGGTTCGCAGGAGAGCTTCTGTGAAATTTGGAAAGTAGGAGGCGAAGTTGTGAGGCGGCATTGTGAGTCGTTTCGGGATAGCTCAGTCGGTAGAGCGCTTGCCCGCGAAAGGCATAGGTCCCAGGTTCGAGTCCCGGCTTCAGCACACAATTTTAATCTGGCAGGAAGCTTCATCATAAACTGGGTTCGATGAACATCTGTGCCATGTACTTCAATGTGACTTGCAGAGCATTTATATAGATGTAAATGTAGACCCAACGATTTTTCTGAAGGATAATCCGCTATTCCTATAGTCAACTATTTTTCCTCGGTCGAACCCCGAAAGACGCTCGAAAGCCGCTCGATGTCTTCTACCAGGCATACTGAAACTGGTTACGCAAATACCTGAACGAAAGAAGAAATTTCAGTTCGTCCACACGGTTGTCTGTTCACCTTTTATTAGCGCTTACAGATAGTGCTATTTTCGCCGGTCATGTGGGACTGGCATAATATACTAATCGCGTACATCTCTCGTCGCCGCAAAAGTATGCTTCAAACTTCTCCATATTTCGATAGTTCATTTTCTTCTTTATTTATTTATTTATTTTTATTTATTTATTTATTTATTTTGTGGTTTTAGGGCGCACAACTTCTCATGGGAGTGGAATAGGAAAGAAAATACCTAGTAGTGGTACAGTGTACCCTCCGCCACGCACCTTGCGGTGAATTGCGGAGTTTGTATGTAGATGTAGATTAGCGCCCAAATCGGAACAGAGATTCGCTAGATCTCGAAAAAATTTATAACTGACAGTTAGGAGAGTATCAAGGGAAAGCTAAAAACGAGAGATAAAAACAATTAGAAGGGTTAAATATCCTTTGATAAATTGGCCATATTGATAAAACGCAAAACTCTAGCAGCGCCTCATGTGTCATCTGCTAAAAGTTCCTCCAGAGTAGACGTCAAGTTAAGGGCTACACGGAGATGATTAAAATTAGGACAAGACAGTAAAACATTCATACCGTCAGCAATTCACCATAGAAGCACAGCGGTGCAGGGTCAGCGGTTAGCAAATGACGGTGGCTGAATCGGCTGTGACCGATCCGCAACCGGACCAGGATGACCTCCTCTCGCCGAGAGGGGCGTGAGGAGGTCCTCCAAGCGGTCGGGATCAGTTTTACGGTTCTCAATTTATTGTCATGGAGTGAGAACCACGAACTGTGCTAGGAAGACACAATACACACGCAAAGAGCCCGTTGAACATCGTCCGATGGGACGCAAAAAGTATCCATGCGAGGCAAAAGAGCTGCTGCCTTGGCTGCAATGTCGGCGGTCTCATTCCCGGGCACACCAACGTGGCCAGGGACCCACAGAAAACAAACGTGACAGCCGTTATCTGCTAGCAACTGAAGGGATCGTTGGATTCCATACACGACAGGATGGGGAGTCAGAACAGATGGCATAAAAGAGATGGCGGCGACGGCGGATGTATGAAACAGCCTGGCGTTAGGCAAAATGCTCAGCCGTGAAATTCGAGCACCGGTCAGGGAGCTTGTATTGGAACAGGTCGTCCCTGTTTCCATGAATCAGCACGGGTTTAGGAAACATCGTTCATGTGAAACTCAGCTTGCCCTTTTCTCACATGACATCTTGCGAGCCATGGATGAAGGGCAACAGGCGGATTGTGTTTTTCTCGACTTCAAATAGGCGTTCGACGCGGTGCCACACTGCAGACTGCTAACGAAGATACGAGCTTATGGAATAGGTTCACAGATTTGTGACTGGCTGGAAGACTTCCTAAGTAATAGAACGCAGTACGTTGTTCTCGACGGCGACTGTTCATCAGAGACGAGTGTATCGTCAGGCGTGCCCCAGGGGAGTGTGATAGGACCGCTATTATTTTCTATCTATATAAATGATCTGATGACAGAGTAAGTTGTAATTTGCGGCTGTTTGCTGATGATGCTCTGGTGTATGGGAGGGTGTCGTCTCTAACTGACTGTAATAGCATACAGGATGACTTAGACAAAATTTCTAGTTGGTGCGAAGAATAGCAGCTATCTCTCAATGCAGAAAATTTTAAGGTGATGCGCATGAGTAGAAAAAGCAATCCCATAATGTTCGAATACAGCTTCTTGATGCTGTCGCGTCGTTCAAATATCTAGGCGTAACATTGCAGAGCAATATGAAATGGGACGAGCATGTAAGGACAGTTGTGAGTAAGGCGCACAGCCGACTTCGGTTTATTGGGAGAATTTTGGAAAGATGTACTTCACCTGTAAAGGAGACCGCGTATAAAACGCTTGTACGACCACGTCTTGAGTATTGCTCAAGTGTTTGGGACCCGGAGCATATCAGTTTAAAGGAAGACACAGAGGCGGTTCAGAGGCGAGCAGCTAGATTTGTTACCGGTAGGTTCGACCAAGTGTCACGGAAATGCTCCGGCAACTCAATTTGGGATCGCTGGAAGAAAGACGACGTTCTTTTCGTGAATTTCTGTTAAGTAAATTTAGACGGCCGGAATTTGAAGCTGAGTGTAGTACGATCTTACTGCCGCCTACTTACATTTCGCGTAGAGATCACAAAGACAAGATAAGAGAAATTAGGGCTCGTCCGGAGGCATATAGGCATTCTTTTTTTCCTCGTTCAATTTGGGAGTGGAATAGGAAAGGAAATGCGTAGTTGTGGTACAGTGTACCCTCCGCCACGCACCTTACGGTGAATTGCGGAGTATGTATGTAGATGTAGAAGGCAGATCCGATACCGTCAGTGCTCTTGGAACCAACAATATAGATAAATATGGCATTATCGAGCCGCGAACGGAGTTCGATAAGCCTCGAGTGATATACTAAATACGGAGTGCTCTCCTTGGGGAAGCGAACTAAGCTCAAGTTGGGTCTGATGCCGCAGTGGCAATGGGCTCTCGCTCAACCTAAAGGTGGAAGGAAGGGTAAAATAGAGCCGCTGAAGCAGGCGGCGAAACCGAACTCCAGGTGGAAGCAAGGCTATCGCAGACAACTGATATTGGCGATAGAGTGAGTCGTCAAAAAATGATAGGTAAGATGGATGGTTAGGCATCGACCGCCGGCGGCATGCGTACCGACACAAGAGTATGTAATGCTGAGTGGTCAAGGGTAATACAGCAGCTTCGGCATACTGACTTTCAACAGGGCTGGTATAAAATGCACCGGTCGCCAGGCGTAATCCCCGATGGTGAACAGACTGAAGGGAGCGTTGGATTCGATACACGACAGGTTGGGTCGAGAAAGGGTCCTTAAGACTCTGCAGGGCACTAAGGGAGTCAGAACAGATGGCATAAAAGTGATGGCGGCGACGGCGGATGTATGAAACAGCCTGGCGGAGGGCAAATAGCTCAGCCGTGAAATTCGAGCACCGGCCAGGGAGCTTGTATTGGAACAGGTCGTCCCCGACGACGAAGGCAGATCCGACACCGTCAGTGCTCTTGGAACCAACAGTATAGATAAATATGGCATTATCGAGCCGCGAACGGAGTTCGATAAGCCTCGAGCGATATACCAAATCCGGAGTGCTCTCCTTGGGGAGGGAACTAAGTTCAAGGTGGGTGTGCCGCGGTGGAATAGCCGAGCGGTCTAAAGCGTCTCGCTGCGGATCGCGCGGTTGCTCGCCGTGGAGGTTCGATTCACCGCCGAGGCATGGGTGTGTGTGTTTGTCCTTAGGTTAGTTTACCTAGGTTTAAGTAGTTTGTAAGCTACGGACTGATGACCACGCGGGTTGGTCCGATAGATTTACAAACAAACTTCAAGGTGGGTGTGAACCTGGGCCTGATGACACGTTGGCAATGGGCTCTCGCTCAACCTAAATGTTGAAGGAAGGGTAAAATCGAGCCGCGAACGGAGTTCGATAAGCCTCGAGCCATATACCGAATCCGGAGAGCTCTCCTTGCAGAGCGAACCAAGTTCAAGGTGGGTGTGCCGCGGTGGAGTAGCCGAGCGGTCTAAAGCGTCTCGCTGCGGATCGGGCGGTTGCTCGACGTGGTGGTTCGAGTCCTCCCTGGGACATGGATGTGCGTGTTTGTCCTTAGGTTAGTTTACCTAGGTTTAAGTAGATTGTAAGCTACGGACTGATGACCACGCAGTTTGGTCCGATAGATTTACAAACTTTTGAACATTTTGTACTCATCAGTCCCTAAACTTACAAATTACTTATGAACTACCTTACACTAAAGACGACACAAACATCCATGCCCGAGGGGGGATTCGAACCCCGGACCGTAGTGGCCGTGCTGACCGTGACTGGCGTGCCTCAGTCCCCTCGGCCACCGCGGCCGACGAAGGATAATCCGCTATCCCTATAGTCAACTATTTTTCTCGGTCGAACCCCGAAAGGCGCTCGAAAGCCGCTCAATGTCTTTTACGAGGCATACTGAAACTGGTTACGCAAATAGTTGAACGAAAGAAGAAATTTCAGTTCGTCCACACGGTTGTCTGTTCACCTCTCGTCGCCGCAAAAGTGTGCTTCAAACATTTCAATTTTACATAGTTCCTTCCGAGTGCTGCATTTTGTGTGACCAGCTGTGTACAAGACTAAAGCGAACTTCACACGCTCAAATGGACACGGGACTAATCGCAGTGGGCCCGATTTTGAGGAGGTCACGAATCGTACTTGTATGGCGTGTGAACGCGGCGCGAGACAGGGTCGCGCGGACACGAGGACGCGTAAACAAAGCGAGCAGGACGGACAATAACGGCGACGTGTGGCGGCCTTTGTTCTCCGACGCGGCCGTCAATTATTTTAAACAGCAGCCGCGCGACAGCGCGCGCCCATAAACGTAAAATACGCGCCGGCCGCGGAGTGAAATAGCAGACAAAACAAACAGGCCGCCCCGCCCACGCGCGAGGGGGCGGTCGTCGCCCGAAAGAAAATCGTTATTAGTAGTGTCACGCCGCATCCACTTGCTGGCCCATTAGCCGCGTAACACCGCTTTCGATTGAACTGTCTCGCCGGGCAGTTAACTCGTGACGTATGAATGCCGGTCGATGTCGTCGTTTAGGCAGAATTATGACGCCCCCTGGCAGGAAACGCGCGTTAGGAGCAGGGCGTGGCGCGTAACCCAGCTCCGGCGGGCCGCTCGGCCGTCAGGAAACGTTTGTCTCCGCCACCGAGGCGTGCAGCGTCTTTGTAACAAAGGCGCGGAGCACAATCGGCCTAAGGAAAGCCTAAATTTACGGTGGCTCGTAAACGGGCATATGAAGCTACATTTCTCTGCGGAAAGGAATCCATACATCAAGGTGCCCAAATGGGGTGGTCATGACGGAAACTGCGGCATTGAAATTTCTGGGGAAGGTCTTTATAAAACAGTTTACAAAACTTGAAATGAAATATATTTTCAGAATGATACTTTCGATCAGATCAGCATCTCCAAAACGAAAGTAATGTCTGTGGGAAAGAGATTTAAACAGAAAGTTTGGAAAGTAGGAGGCGAGGTACTGGCAGAAGTAAAGTTGTGAGGCAGCATCGTGAGACGTGTCCGGATAGCACAGTCGGTAGTGCGCTTGCCCGCGAAAGGCAAAGGTCCCAAGTTCGAGTCCCGGTTCCGGCACACAATTTAAATCTGCCAGGAAGTTTCATATCAGCGCACACTCCGCTGCAGAGTGAAGTTTCATTCTGGAAACATCCCTTAGGCTGTGGCTAAGCCATGTCTCCACCATATCCTTTCTTCCAGGAGTGCTAGTCTTGCATGTTTGCAGGAGAGCTTCTGTGAAGTTTGGAAAGTAGGAAGCGAGGTACTGGCAGAAGTAAAGTTGTGAGGCGGCATCGTGAGTCGTCTCGGGATAGCACAGTCGGTAGTGCGCTTGCCCGCGAAAGGCAAAGGTCCAAAGTTCGAGTACGGTTCCGGCACACAATTTTAATTTGCCAGGAAGTTTCAAAAGATATTTCATTTCAATACTAGATGACCCGGCGAACTTCGTATCGCTCGTTTCATATCAGCGCACACTCCGCTGCAGAGTGAAGTTTCATTCTAGATTTAAACAGATTGAGTGCCAAATAGGAGGAACAAAGTTAGAACAGGTAGACAGTTTCAAGTATCAGGGATGTATTTTTTCATAGGATGGCAACATAGCGAAAGAACTGGAATCTAGGTGCAGCAAAGCTAATGCTGTGAGTGCTCAGCTAAGATCTACTCTCTTCTGCAAGAAGGAAGTCAGTACCAAGACTAAGTTAGCAGTGCACCGCTCTATCTTTCGGCCAACTTTGTTGTATGGGAGTGAAAGTTGGGTGGATACAGGTTACCTTATTCATAAGGTAGAGGTTACAGATATGAAAGTAGCAAGAATGATTGCAGGTAATAATAGATGGGAACAGTGGCAGGAGGGTGTCCATAATGAGGAAATCAAAGAAAATCTGGGAATGAACGCCATAGATGAAGCAGTTAGAGCGGACAGACTGAGATGGTGGGGTCATGTTACACGCATGGGAGAAGCAAGGTTACCTAAGAGACTCATGAGCTTGGCAGCGGAGGGTAAGAGAAGTCGAGGTAGACCTAGAAGAAAGTAATGATTTTGAAGTAAAAGGCATAACATCAGACGAGGCATCAATGTTAGCATTGAATAGGGGATCATGGAGGAATTTTATTAGAGGTACTTTGCTCCAGACTGAACGCTGAAAGGCATAATCAGTCTCTAATGATGATGATGATGATGATGAACTTTCAATCTGCAGCAGTGTGTGCACTGATATGAAACTTCCTGGCAGATTAAAATTGTGTGCCGGAACCGGAACTCGAACCTGGGACCTTTGCCTTCCCTAAATCATGTCTCCACCATATCCCTTCTTCCAGGTGTGCTGGTCTTGCCAGTTTCGCAGGAGAACTTCTGTGAAGTTTGGAAAGTAGGAGGCGAGGTACTCGGAGAATTGAATTTGTGTGGGTGAGCCGTGAGTCGTGTCGCTGTAGCTCAGTGGTAGAGCGCTTGCCGGCGAAAGGCAAAGTTCCAAAGTTCGAGTACGGTTCCGGCACACAATTTTAATTTGCCAGGAAGTTTCAAAAGATATTTCATTTCAATACTAGATGACCCGGCGAACTTCGTATCGCTCGTTTCATATCAGCGCACACTCCGCTGCAGAGTGAAGTTTCATTCTAGATTTAAACAGATTGAGTGCCAAATAGGAGGAACAAAGTTAGAACAGGTAGACAGTTTCAAGTATCAGGGATGTATTTTTTCATAGGATGGCAACATAGCGAAAGAACTGGAATCTAGGTGCAGCAAAGCTAATGCTGTGAGTGCTCAGCTAAGATCTACAATCTTCTGCAAGAAGGAAGTCAGTACAAAGACTAAGTTAGCAGTGCACCGCTCTATCTTTCGGCCAACTTTGTTGTATGGGAGTGAAAGTTGGGCGGATACAGGTTACCTTATTCATAAGGTAGAGGTTACAGATATGAAAGTAGCAAGAATGATTGCAGGTAATAATAGATGGCAACAGTGGCAGGAGGGTGTCCATAATGAGGAAATCAAAGAAAATCTGGGAATGAACGCCATAGATGAAGCAGTTAGAGCGGACAGACTGAGATGGTGGGGTCATGTTACACGCATGGGAGAAGCAAGGTTACCTAAGAGACTCATGAGCTTGGCAGCGGAGGGTAAGAGAAGTCGAGGTAGACCTAGAAGAAAGTAATGATTTTGAAGTAAAAGGCATAACATCAGACGAGGCATCAATGTTAGCATTGAATAGGGGATCATGGAGGAATTTTATTAGAGGTACTTTGCTCCAGACTGAACGCTGAAAGGCATAATCAGTCTCTAATGATGATGATGATGATGATGAACTTTCAATCTGCAGCAGTGTGTGCACTGATATGAAACTTCCTG
This sequence comes from Locusta migratoria, assembly GCA_026315105.1. Taxonomy (NCBI): domain Eukaryota; kingdom Metazoa; phylum Arthropoda; class Insecta; order Orthoptera; family Acrididae; genus Locusta; species Locusta migratoria. The sequence continues at coordinate 179,211,841 of CM048749.1, forward strand.
GCAGATTAAAATTGTGTGCCGGAACCGGAACTCGAACCTGGGACCTTTGCCTTCCCTAAACCATGTCTCCACCATATCCCTTCTTCCAGGTGTGCTGGTCTTGCCAGTTTCGCAGGAGAACTTCTGTGAAGTTTGGAAAGTAGGAGGCGAGGTACTCGGAGAATTGAATTTGTGTGGGTGAGCCGTGAGTCGTGTCGCTGTAGCTCAGTGGTAGAGCGCTTGCCGGCGAAAGGCAAAGGTCCAAAGTTCGAGTCCCGGTTCCGACACACAATTTTAATTTGCCAGGAAGTTTCAAAAGATATTTCATTTCAATACTAGATGACCCGGCGAACTTCGTATCGCTTACCTCTTAATATAAATCATACTAATTTAAATCATATGTATTTTAGACCCAGTAGCTTTATAAAGGCATTTGCTTAGAACGTCAAATGTGCAAACTTTTATTGCAATCGTAGGAATGATATTGATATCCCAAAGAAAAGAGCCCTTTCAGTTTTCCACAAATTTTCCTATTTTCTTACCAACTATTCCAAACTTTTACTTCCCTCAAACCTTCCTCTCGCTTTGAACATCGAATGTGCAAAATTTTATCGCAATCAGATCAATGGTATTGATATTTTATAGGAAAATGTCTATTTTTTCTGTATTTTCCAATTTTCTGCGAAACTTTTCCAAATTTTTATTCCATAAGAACGTTACTCTTACATTGAACGTCAAATATGCAAAATTTTATCGCAACCAGACGAATGATATTGATATCCCATTGAAAAAAAGCTATTTCAGTTTCTCGCGAATTAACAAATTTTCTGGGTAACTTTCCCAATTTTTTTAGTTCATAAGAACGTTCATCTTTCGTTGAACGTCAATAGATCAAAATTTTATCGCAAGCGGATTTATGGTTCTCAACTAATAGTACTGAGTATATTTAGAAACACATTGAAAAAGAAACTTGGTTCGAATTTTGCGTCTTACCTTTTTAACTGTCTCCATTTTTTAGTGAAATTTTTCCAATACCATAATGAATAAAACAACAAAAGAATTACTCCTTTCTGTCGTACGAATAGTCAGTTATAGTGCTGAATTCAATCAAAAACACATTGAAAAACGCACTTTCAGTTGTTCTCAAATTTTCCAGTAGATTTTCCAAAAAACAAAAACAAAAAAAAACAAAACAAAAATTATTTCATACAAACCTCGTCCTGTCAAGCCGTACTCAAGAGATGCTCTTAGAACCATGTGGCAATTTATTTTTATTCGTAGAAAAAAATCGCCTTCGGTTTTTCCTAAATTTTCCTACTTTCCGGACGACTTTTCCAAATTTTTATTTGATTCAAACCTTTCAACATGAAAGGTACAAAATTTAATCACAATTGGACGAACGGTATTGATAACTCACTGGAAAAAGCTGTTTCAGTTTTCCTGATTTTCCTCTTTTCCGAACAACTTTTCCATATTTTATCACAGTTTAAACCCCCCTGGACTTATACGAATATTTCAAGACTAAAATAAGTCAAATCGGTTCACCGGTTCTCGAATTTTACTGAGACTAACGAACAGCAATTCATTTTTAAATTTATAGATTAAATGGTCGAAGCGTATTTATTATGTCATAAACTAGGAATTCAAATATTTCGCGTGTGGGGGGTTGTTGGTCGCAGTTTGGGGAGGGGGGAGGTTAAGTCATTGGCCAATGGGGTGGGGGATGGACACCTCTGTCATACATTACTATGAAACGTATGTTCCAGAGGAATAGACATTGGTGATGGTCCGCAGTAATAAATAATCGATTATTCAGTGACAATTTGCGAATTCTGCCGACTTTCAGCTGCATTTCTGAAGGTGGTCAATTATATGGTGACAAATGGAAATTTGTACCGGACCGGAATTCAAAGCAGGGTCTCCCGCTTTTGGCGAGCGGTGGCCTTATAACCACTCGTCCACCCGAAAACGGTTCCCGGCCAGACCCAAACTTACATTAAGCGAAGACAGGCCATTGGTGACAATGAAGTGCCTCTCCCCGTCCTGGGAATCACACTGACTGTGTGCGAACGCTAGGGGATGTTGGCGACTGTGATCAAATGTTTGTAGAGCTTATGGGACTTAATTACGGGGTCATCAATCCCTAAACTTACAAACTACTTATGAACTAGCTAATACTAAGGACGGCAAAATACCCATGCCCGAGGGGGGATTGGAACCCCCGACCGTAGTGGCCGTGCAGAACGTGACTGGCGCGTCGCAAAGCGCTCGGCCACCGCGACCGGCAACTGTGACAACAGTATTAATAATAACTTGATGTTTAGTGGTGAAATGGCACACGAAATGTTCAGATGGCTCACAACGATGACAAAAATTGAAAATCGTAAATAATTTAATTGGAACCACTTTGAAAATCTACAAAAAGAACGGGATTCAAAGGAACTATTCTTACAACAACTATAGTACAATATTTAGGTGATAAAACAGTACAGATACTTATTGTTTTTTACGTAAGAATACACAGATCTTACGAAATGTACACCGATGTTATAGTCCTCTCAATCGTTACAAAGTGCCTTTTTTAGAACATTTGCAAAGTAATTTTCCCTTTCTCATTACAATAGAGACTTTTACCAATAGAAGCCATGGCTTAATTAGTCGCTACCGTCTTGCGACATACTATACCGGAATTTAAATTTAATCATATTCATGAAACGTATGACATTGACTGCAAGTGGGTAAAATTGAAAACGTGTACCCAGCCAGCATACGAACCCGGGTCTCCTGCTTTCTAGACAGTTGCACTGACACCTACGGCACCGGAGACACAGCTATCCCCAAAATTGCAATGGATTACTGAAGCTCACCTCCCGTCAGATACAAATTCTCAACTTCACCTTGCCCACTATTACTCAACTCGTAGTTATTTAAACTGATCCCCGTCACAGTAAGGTCCTAGGAATGCCTGCAATCTGAAGAAAGCATCATTGCTCGTCATCGGCAAATTGTACAAGCTAGATATATGTAGCGTCTGTCCTTTCGGACATGTTCTGATCACTTTTGAATGTCTTACTGACAAATAAATTGCAATGAAGGATTAAATAAAGAATTATTTCGAGAGCATCAGTAACCGCTAATATAAATGATGATCTTAATATTCTGAAAAAGGTCATTTTAAATCAATGCAAGATCAATACGACACAAAATAACGATGATAATGGTGATGGTGTCCAACAATCATGTACATGATTGCAGCTCTTTGTACCTTTTCTCATTCAGGTGGTTGAGTCAGAATTTTTTTAAATAATAAATAGCATTCCTTTTACACTTCATATTATTTTTATTTACTACTGCTACTATACACCACAGTAGTTCTGTACTATACCACAGACAAGATCGAACTGATTAATATTATTTTAACACACAGTTCGCAGGGTAATAGCCAAAACACTTTTAGCCGCGGAAGAACGGCCGTACGCGCTAAGGTGCCTTGCTCCGGTGCACGCAGCCGCTTGCCGTCAGAGGTTCCAGTCCTGCTTCGGGCATGAGGGTGTGTGTGTGCGTGTGTGTGTGTGTTGTTCTTAGAAAAAGTTTGTTTAAGTAGTTTTTAAATTTAGGGACCGATGACCAATGCAGTAAGGTCCCATAACTTTACATACATTTGAACATTTATTTAACATATTTAGTTTTAAATATTTAGTTGAGTGTTTATGCACAGTATATCTGCCAATTGCCATATCGTCCTGACGTTTCGTAGCTAGTGAGTACATGTTTCGTATTGGAGCGTGTAGCTTTTGCGCATGCTCCACTGCGCCTCACCTGCCGCTACTTTAGGCGTGTACTGCACTAGAGCTTGTGAATCGTAGAGGGGCTTCACGTTGGTTGTCGTGTATTTTGGTTTTAGCTTGTGACTTGTAAGCTATAGATTCGGCTTGAAAATGTTCAAATGTTTGTAAAGTCTATGGGAGTTAACTACGGGGTCATCAGACCCTAAACTTACAAACTACTTATCAACTAGCTAATCCTAAGGACGGCACAAATATCCATGCCCGAGGGGGTATTCGAACCCCCGACCGTAGTGGCCGTGCAGACCGTGACTGGAGCTTCGGCTTGACTTTCACAGTTGTAGTGGAGGGATGAGTTCAAAATTTTATTTGTCACCTGAGTATGAAATTTAAGTTGGTAGACCTGGTACTTCATCGTAATTAATAAAATTTATATCTTTGTTGAATTTTTCATTCTGTAAATATTGGTTCTGTGTATCATCTGAAATTAAAGACTTTTTAAAATGTTTGAGCATGAAATTCCGTTTCTCAGGGGCTGATATTTAATAAACCGAAAAAATTGAATCATTGAGTCCCGGTAGTTCAGACAGTTTGAAGCCCGTCAAAAAAGATATTATTTGTACCTGATTCCTTTCTATCCAATTATTCTTTAGAAAAAATTTCATTCGAAGTTTCTTCTAATCAAAAATATTAGATATTTTCTTTAACATATTAACTGATTCATTACGAATTTCACAGATATATGTTCACTTTTAGAATATTCTTGGACAATATTAGGGAACTAAATACTTGAATAATTGTTTAAGACTTGTTTAAGTATCACAGATTCTCTGTTTTGAATTTAATATCCACAACAAAATCACTTTAACAGAAAATACTTTATATGTTCACAATGCGTGATTATTTTCGCCAATGTGTCATTTATATTAAAGTCTTTGGATCCTGTTACATTGCTTACGAACTTTACCTTTTCAAGATACGTTTTTTAAGAGTTATTTCATTAAACTTGACAATAAGTTCAAATTCCAACATAACGAATATTAATCAGTTTATTACGGGAGGCAGAAGTTTCTAATTCTTCCGTACTAGCCTATCCCGATCAAAGTGCAAAGATAATGTACGCATTCGCGTATGATCACAATATGAAAGTTTATATTAATAAATAAATACTTTCCTATCTTGGAAATAAACAGCGTATGATACTTTGAAACTAATCAAAGAGAGCTATCACATAGATAATGAAACACTTTGAGATCTAAAATGATTTCCAATCCATGGTGTACAACAGCAATCAGTTAGAATAAATATTCCTTCAAACTGTCTTGATTGCAATTTTTTTATTAGTTAATAACGCGTTTCGCCCTTTAGCAAGGCATCTTCAGATTATCCGCGTGACTGAATTTACACAAAATTACAAGGCGGAATTACAAACGGTTATAATGGTACATGGACTTATTTTGTGTTAAGAAGCACATGTACTATTATAACCGTTTGTAATTCCGCCTCGCAATTATGTGTAAATTCTGTCACGCAGATAATCTGAAGATGCCCTGCTAAAGGGCGAAATGCGTCATTAACTAATAAAATGGCCGAGGAGATTGAGGCGCTCCAGTCACGGTCTGCACGGCCACTACGGTCGGGGGTTCGAATCCCCACTCGGGCATGGATATTTGTGCCGTCCTTAGTTGTAAGTAGTTCATAAGTAGTTTGTAAGTTTAGGGACTGATGACCCCGTAGTTAAGTCCCATAGACTCTACAAATATTTGAACATTTGAACTAATAAAAAAAAGTTTGCAAACAAGACGGTTTGAAAGAATACATTGAGATCTAGTAACACAGAGAGCAAGTAACGTAGAGAGAGAGAGAGTAATTCAACTGCCGGCCGCGGTGGCCGAGGAGACTGAGGTGCTTCAGTCATGGTCTGCACGGCCACTACGGTCGGGGGTTCGAATCCCCCCTCGGCCATGGATATTTGTGCCGTCCTTAGGATTAGCTAGTTCATAAGTAGTTTGTAAGTTTAGGGACTGATGACCCCGTAGTTAAGTCCCATAAGCTTAACAAACAACAACATTTAGTAATTCAACTGCGGGTACCATTTATAATAGCAACCTGGCAAATTATCTTTGATATAAGAGGTGTTTTGAACTGCGTATTCTCTGGATACTGTTTTTTGTGAATCTATCGGACCAAACTGCGTGGTCATCAGTCCGTAGCTTACAAACTACTTAAACCTAGGTAAACTAATCTAAGGACAATCACGCACACTCATTCCCCCGGGAGGACTCGAACCTCCACAGCGAGCAACCTCGCGCTCCGCAGCGAGACGCTTTCGACCGCTCGGCTACTCCACCGCGGCAGATACTGTTACTCTGAATTACTCTGATCTAATTTGAAATTACTAAAAATTTTGAAAAATTAGAAATTTCTGCCTCTAAACAAATAATTAAAATTACGTAACGATGAAAAATGTTGGAATACGGTGATTCTAATGCAATGGTCGCGATGTGGTGTTACAAGCTGTAGGAGGTCTCCGGCAGGAAGCTGGTCTACGGCGCCTCGTTGTCGGCTGCTGCTCTAAATACGCGTCGCGCCTGTCCAGAGGGGTGGGTATTTATAGAGCACAGACTTCCAGGGAGAGCGACGAGGGCGGCTCTGGGAAGAGAGGCAGCTGCCTGCCGCTCTGCGCGTGCTCCACATATCATGGCCAGGGAGGGGGGCGAGGGGACTCGCAGCTTCCAGGAAACAGTTACTCCAGGGTGGTGAGAGTTACCGAGCAGAGACAAATGAACGTCAGACACCTGCCCGCTCTTCATTTGGCGAGACTAGAACAAAGACAGCTTCCAGCGCTGTTGTCGAATTTCTTGTTCGCAGTCCAAATGGCTGATGCAGCGTTCAGTGAAAGCCACATCACCCATGGCCGGCCTCAGGCATGTACAAACGGTGAAGTCGCGCAGGGACTCACGCTTCCAGTGGCTCCGCACGGAACAATAGAGAGTAATTGTAAAACTGTCACCTGTAATTTTGTTTCTGAAATTACTGTTAATGGGCAGATACTTTAATGTCATTTCATTGTGACACGACTATGGTCCTTACGACTATGGTTTTCAGATTTATTAAATTATACATGTATCGTAGTCGAAGGAACCAGGGGCTATTTTACACTATTGGCCATTAAAATTGCTACTCCAAGAAGAAATGCAGAAGATAAACGGGTATTCATTGGACAAATGTCTTACTTACTCTTTAGCCGTTTTTCCCACATATTGCAGGGTCGGCTTGTTAATTTGGATTTGGCATGTTAGTAAGTACGGGGTGGCCGGATGCCCTTCCTGCTGCCACCCTATGCCCCCCGGGAGAAAATGTGTACCCCAAATGTCTGCGTATAGTGTTATACTTGTGAAATTGTAAAGTGTTACGAAATGTTTGCGAGTCGTGTAACTGAGGCGGGACTTGGGTACCAGTCCGATATTCATCTAGGGAATGGGGAAAACCGCCTAAAAACCACATCCAGGATGGTCGGCACTTCGACCCCCTTCGTTAATTCGCCGAGCGAATTCGAACCGGGTCCAGTGCGCCTCCCCTTCTCGGAAAGCGGGGCGTTAGGCCATACGGCTAACCGAGCAGGTATTCTTTGGATAAATATATTATACTAGAACTAACATGTAATTACATCTTCAGAAATCAGGACCCAGAACAACTACCTCTGTCCGTAATAACGACCTTGATACGCTTGGGCATTCAGACAAACAGAGCTTGGATGGCGTGTACAGGTAAAGATGCCCATGCAGCTTCAACACGTTACCAAAGTTCATCAAGCGTAGTTACTGGCGTATTGTGGCGTATTGCTCGGCCACCATTGACCAGACGTTTTCAATTGGAGAAAGATCTGAAGAATGTACTTGCCAGGGTAGTAGTCGAATATTCTCCGTATCCAGAAAGGCCCGTACAGGTCCTGCAACATGCAGTCCTGCATTATCCTGTTGAAATGTAGGGTTTCTCAGGGATCGAATGAAGGGTTCAGCCACAGGTCCTAACACATCTGAAATGTAACGTCCACTGTTCGAAATGCCGTCGATGCGAACAAGTAGTGACTGAGACGCCAGGTGATACGCCAGTATGGCGATGACGATTACACGCTTCCAATGTGCGTTCACCGCGATGTCGCCAAATAAGGATGCGACCATCATGATGCTGTAAACAGAACCTGGATTCATCCGCAAAAATGACTTTTGCTATTTGTGCACCCAGGTGCACAGGCGCTCCTGTCTGTGATGCAGCGTAAATGGTAACCAGCTGATAGTCCATGCTGCTGCATGGAACTGTTCGTGCAGATGATTGTTGTCTCGCAAACGTCCTCATATGTTGACTCAGGGATCAAGACGTGGTTGCACGATCCGTTGTAACCATACGGATAAGATGCCTGTCATCTCGACCGCTATTGATACGAGGCCGTTGGGATCCACCACGGCGTTCCGTATTGCCCTCCTGAACCCACCGATTCCATACTCTGCTAAAAGTCCTTGGATCGCGAGCAACGCGAGCACCAATGTCGCGATACGATAAACCGCAATCGCGATAGGCTACAATCGGAACTTCATCAAAGTCGGAAAAGTGATGGTACGCATTTCTCCTCCTTACAAGAAGCATCACAATAACTTTTCACCAGACAACGCCGGTCAACTGCTGTTTGCGTATGAGAAATCGATTGGAAACTTTCCTCATGTCAGCACGTTGTACTTGTCGCCACCGGCGCTAACCTTTGTGTGAATGCTTTGAAGAGTTAATCATTTGCATATCACAGCATCTTTTTCCTGTCTTTTAAATTTCGCGTCTGTAGCACGTCATCTTCGCGGTGTAGCAGTTTTAATGGCCAGGAATGTAAGTGCATAAAGGGTAGTTTACATAACGACACGGCATTTCACGGAACTGTGCTACTGGCCAGTGCGCATGCGCGCAGGCGTACGCGCAACTCGTTGCCGGAATTTAACTTACAACTTTGGCGAAATAGTTTTCACGAGTTTTTAGGTTAGATGATAACCAATACACAACAAAATATAACATGAAGTAGGGAAAGTAAGAAATTGTTCGGTTTTTGGACATGTAAGCGATGCATAGGTGTTTATGGAATTATAATGATGAAAGTTTCTGAAATAAACTGTGGGATGTTGGTGCTCTTGAAGCAGTCATTCTTGAATTTAAAATTGATGCGTTAACGATGGGTAAACACATTCAGTCCTAAATACCTATACAAACGAACTTCGCAAAATGCAGTCTAGTAAAAGATTAGGATTTCATGGTTTGAACTGGCAGATTTTTTTAAGAAAAAATGTACACAGAAGTAAAGGGTACACAAATCTGTTAAGCTGAATTCTTTTATTTTAGAATATTTTTTGTAAAACGTGACAGTTCTTACATTCAGAATTCTTTGTATTTTTTTTATTATTTATTTAAAACGTAACATGGTTTTACATTTACATGTTTTTTTTTTAAAAAAAAATAGTTTTAAGCATGTTGATATTGCCACGATATAGATACCTCTGCAAGAAAGTGGTTAGCTAACCATTCTCTTCTTAATTCAGCCTGCTTTTAACAATTATGTCTGCCGGTATGCAGCGTTGCATCAATTAGTCCAGCAGTATTTGTATTTCTCCATGTTCCTCCACCGTCCACATTCTCCTGGTTAACCGATTGTGGATTTCGGAATACGACGCAGGTATTGTAGAGATGAATATGAAATCCCTCTTGCCGAGAAACGTAATGTAATTTTTAATTTCAGTTCTGGTGACAATGCTTCACGCATAAGAGTATCTTGTTTTCTTATTGCATGACTATGTTTAAAAAGAAAAAGTAAGCTGCTCATTCTAAGAAGATAAATATAATTTCTAGGGTTCTCAACTACAGCCTCTTTCTGCAAGGTCACTGACCAACCGAGCTGAACCCTTTTTTTTTTTTTTTTTTTTTTTTTTTTTTTTTTTTTTTTTTTTTTTTTTTAAATCCATTCACCAACCGAAACGCGTTTCTTTGCCTTGTTATGTTTAGACTTACGAAGTGATTTCACACAGAGAAGTAATACCTCCACCGCAACTCTTACAGCTGCCAAATTTTTTTCTACGACTATGGCACTCACAAAACAACGAAACTGAAGTACATAGTCTTGGCGCCGTGTCTACAGACAAACACGAAACCAATTGCGGGCAAATGGTGTCGCAACCTTAAGAATCAAAATTACCTAGAAGAAAAGAATAAACAGCACAAATGCTAAAAACAGAAACGTTTTCTGCAGGCGATAAGGGAATTTGGAATAAGCAAATCCCGTATCAGCGGAAACTGTAGCTGGCGTCCTGAACAGAAGGGTTATTATCTGGATTGCTGCAACGGCTGGCTGCTGATAACAGCAGTGAAACGTGACCACCTGTTCGCTTATCGCTCCCCTCGGCCAGATTATCGCGTTTTCGTAGGTGGACACAGCCTCACTGCGATACCGAGCGCTCATTTCTGGTTAACGATAACGGCATCCGTTTCTCAGAATCAGCGAGCTGGCTGGAGCGTAAACTACTCTTCATGGGGTGTTATCGCTGTAAGAGTACAACAAGGCACGACATTCAACGGCACTATGGCTCTACATAATGCGTTTAGCAGGAATAACAGTAAAGTTTGAGAGGTCTCATATTCTGACATTTGACCACTGGTGATAATTTACTATCCTTTTTTATGTGTCGTCGTTTCATACGAGATTTCAGCGAAAAGAAGCAATTTATTTTTAACAAGCTGTCGGTGTTATACATAATGACTCTTCAGGCGTTGCCCGGGATGTTAAATATCCGCTTGTGGCGTCTTTGGTATAAGGTAGTTCATAAATTGTGTATATGTTTAGGGACTGATCACCCCGCAGTTAAGTCCCATAACCTTAACAAACATTGAAAATTTTGAAGTAAAAGAACTTTTAAGATTTCTTTTTTCCTAATGCAATAACCTTTCCCCCTCTTTATAACACACACACACACACACACACACACACGACATATGTATATCTTCCAGGCTCTAATATGAATAAATTCTTTGGTGAGCCCGCCCCTGACATGAAGATGCCAAATCCATTCTAAAGTATTTAATAGATTGCCCTGTAATTTATTAATCGTAATAGAAAATGCAAGTTCCAATGGAAACTGCAGTCTCTTGAAGGAAGATTTGTGGGATGTAATGGGTATTCGTTGGGTGTACTCTGTTTCATTTTGTTCCTTTCCTTGTAGCTCTATGGAAGTAAACTGCTTTCGCTTCGAGCCGGATGGAGCAATTTTCCATGAACGTTATTGTTTACGTGCTCATATCTCATGAAATACGTGTCATAATGTGATACAATTTAGAAGATACATTCAACTATATATGTGTATACTGTATGTAAAATTTCCTGTCACTACAATTTGTAGTGTTCAAATTATAAACTGTAGCGTTATACCGAGAGCCGTAGTTTTACTCCATAAACAGCGGAAAAGTAGTAAGCGAGAAATCTTTTTCTTTCATCATTTTACAATGGTTGCCAGCGAGAAAAAGTTTAATAAAGGTATGTAATTTTGTTTAAAGTTTGTTGCAAGTCGCTAAGTACAGTCATTCTCATACAGTGTATTTCGAAAGTCTCGCCGCATTATATGGCATTTTTTTGCGATTTCCATTGGTTATGACGTAATATCTTTTGAACCATGTGCGGTGTGCGGTGTGTGATTGTTACCTCACGGTAAGGAATGTGTGTACTAAATTTGGTTGAAATCGGTCCAATGGTTTAGGAGAAAATGAGCAGTATTATCGCAAAATGCAACAGTTTTTCGCGCATCTCATTGTTTATAACGTCATATCTCGTGAACTATGTATTGTATGTGATTCTTACACTTACGGCGACCGTCCTCGTGGATTGAAGCTTACGTGTACAAAATTTCATAAAGATTGGAACAAAACTGTAGATTTGTATGCAACACGTACAAACATACGGACACTCTGCTTTATATATTAGACTCGCTGTAAACCTAGCGTTGCCCGGGTGTTTATTTATACTACACTCTCGTACTCCACATCCCCTTCCCTTCTCTCTCTGCATCCACCTCTTTCTCTCCCATCTCTCTTTTCGATTCTACCTTTCCCTCTCCCAGCAAAGTTTCCTGCGAGATACCCTCTGTCATGTACCATACAAACATCTATGTGCCCAGTGATCTTCCTCTTGGTTTAAAGTTCATGTGTGGGAAACTTCATAAAGATTGGAGCAAAACTATGCATTTTGTAAAATTCCGTAAGTGCCCACCACCATGCACCGAACGAAATTTTATACAGACAGTGACATTCCTCTTGTTTTTAAGGTAGTGTGCAGAATTTCATCAATATCGTAACAAAACTGTAGATTTCTATGCAATAGAAACGCAGGGTCACATTGAAAACCGCACTTTGCTGTTCTCGAATATTCAAGTTTTATTTCATACAAGACTTGTTCTGAGAATAACGAAAACAACAAAAAACGTATCTGCGAAATCGGTTGAGCCGTTCTCAAGTTGTGTCGCGACCAAGGTATTTAGGGATTAATTTTTATGTTGCAAAGTACCCTCCCCCATGCACCGTATGAAACTTAAGGTAGACGGTGACCTTCCTCTTGTTTTGAAGATCAAGCGTGCGAAATTTCGTGAAGCTCAGAATGAAACTGTAGATTTCGTGAGTCTGTAGGATAAGTATGCTCCGTCATGCACCTAACACAAAATACTTTCTTAGCTCGTGTTTTCTAATTATAAACTACATTCCTGCCAAATTTCTGCTTCATAGGTAAAGTAGCTTTCGAGATTTCGTGTTTAGTCAGTGAGTTAGAGAGTATCCTTTCGCTTTTGTATAGCTAGAGATTAAGAAAACAGATTGCTTAATTTTAGATGCAAGAGAATGGAGACTTGCAGACAAAAATAGATAGTGCCATGCTAATCTGCAATGCTAACTTTATTTGATACAAGGTCATGCCTGATGAGACAGTTTTACGGCATCTACAGCGTAACCGTTGCAAATGATAGACTTCTTTTCGGTTCATCATTTTGTGATGGGGGGAGGAGGGGGGGTCAGTTACAGAACACTTCATAAACGTCCGAAATTACATGCAAAATTTCTTGCGGGTCCCTAACTACTTCCATTTTAAAATAGTTGACGCATAAATCTGGGTATTCTCTCGTGGTGGCCTCTCATTATTTATAACGTCATATCTCCTGAGCTATATGTCGTACTCTTTTCTTTTTGGATCAGGAACCTTCATGTGCGTACGGTAAACAATTCACCAAAGTTTCATTTCAATGGAATGAATGGTTTATGAACAAATATAGGACATACAGACAAACATTCATTTTTATATGTATACTGTAGATAATTGATCTGTATTTAACTTTAATAGGAGACAAGGAGTAATTTCGTAGAATTTCCTGGCGTAATAATTGTTGATTCTTTTCACAGATTTGCAGCCTAAATTCATCGTTACTCTGTCACGACGTTTCAGCTGTCCACCTAGCCGCCGCCTTCAGGTGAGACTGGTGCACAATCACGCTATTCTGGCCAGGCATACCGCTGAAATATCAAGTCAGAAGGACGATGAAATCCGGCTGCAAATCCGTTAAGAGAATCAAAAAGAGGAAAGGAAATGATTATGATTACGTGTGTTACGAGGATAAAAGATGAGCTCATCAGCGCACTTACATGAAACAGATAGAGATGAAAGTAATGAAGAATCTGTTAACTATAAATCTTAAAACCAGCTTGTATTGACACACAAGAATTTAAAAAAATGGAACAAGACAAGATAAAACAGAACAGAATAAATAAAAAAATCAAGAGTGGAATACCAGTAAAGGCACCGTTATAATGGCGTTCAGAACACAGTGGCTTAAAAAGTAGGGTGACTAAGCCATTCTGCGACAAATCTCACACGCACTATTTCGGAAAAGACTCATCACGACACACAGTAGACTAAAACATGAACCACACTCGATTCAGAGTTTGTTCCAATAGACGGCAGGTGCCATGGAAGCTGCAGGACGAAAATCATTAACGGACTGTTTCAGTTTATGAAATCGCATATATCAGATTGGTGCGTATGTTCGTAGCCTTCTTGTTTTGCAAGTTATTCCGGTTGCTATTGGTTAACTTACAGATGCCATTTGATTATTTGTAGTGCAATCTTGCTCTTTTAGTTTTCAAGTTGTCATGTTGTCATTTGGAGACAATGAGTTGAGCTATGAACAGTAGAAAATAGGGCACATGAGAAGAAATCGGAAAATTTCCCGTCGTATTCTTCTGTTTAAAGTTCACCAGAGGTGTGACAGCAACGAAGGCAACCAGAAACACTTGCGCCGTCTGTCCATTGGACAGAGCACCGGAGGACCTTTTATATCTTACTGACTCTCCACGTTCAGGAAGACCTTCTGAGGTCGGTGAGGATCGTTTAAAAGCATTAATCCACAATGGTCCACGTTAGTCATATAGGTCATACCTATATTCAAGAAAGGCAGTAGGAGTAACCCATTAGACTACAGGCCTATTCCATTGACGTCAATTTGCAGCAGGGTTTTGGAACATATCCTGTATTCAAATATTATGAATTATCTCGGACAGAAATATCTACTGGCCCAAAGTCAACACGTATTTAGAAAATAACGTGCGTGCGAAACACAACTAGCTCTTTACTAACACGAAGTGATGGGTGCTATCGACAAGGGTTCGCAAATCAATTCCGTATTTCTTGATTCCAGAAGGCTTTTGACACCGTACCTCACAAACGACTTTTAATCAAATTGCGTGGTTATGGTATATTGCCCCAAATTTGCGACTGGATAGGGGATTTCCTGTCAGAGAGGACACAGTTTGTAGTAATAGATGGCAAGGCATCAACTAAAACAGAGGTGATATCGGGCGTTCCACAGGGTTGTGTTATTTGACCTCTGCTGTTACTTATTTACATAAACAATTTAAGGGAAAAATAGCTCTCTTAGGTTGTTTGCAGATGACGCCGTTAGTTACCGACTGCCGGCCGCGGTGGCCGAGGGGACTGAGGCGCTTCAGTAACGGTCTGCACGGCCACCACGGTCGGGGGTTCGAATCCCCCCTCGGGCATGGATATTTGTGCCTTCCTAGTTCGTAAGTAGTTTATAAGTAGTTTGTAAGTTTAGGGACTGATAACCCCGTAGCTAAGTCCCATAAGCTTCACAAACATTTGAACATTTGAAGTTACCGCCTAGTAAAATCATCTGAAGAGCAAAACTAACTGCAGAACGAAGTGAATAAGATATCACTATGGTATAAAAATTGGCAATTGACTCCAAATAATGAGAAGTGCGGAGTTGTCCACATGAGCACGAAAAGAAATCCGTTAAACTTTGTTAACAAGATAAAACAATTAAAAGTGAAGGCCGTAAACTCCACTAAATACCTAGGAATTACTATTACTTCAGATTTAAAGAGGAAAGAACACGTAGATAATGTCGTGGGAAAGGCTAACCAGAGACTGCGTGTTATTGGCAGAACCCTTAAAACATGCAACAGAACTACTAAAGAGACTGCATACACTACGCTTATCCGTCCTTTTTTGGAGTATTGCTGCCCAGTGTGGGATCCTTATCAGGTATGTTTGACGGAGGACATCGAAAGATTACAAAGAAGGGCAGCTCTTTTCGTATTGTAACGATACAGGGGAGAGAGCGTTACTGAAATGATACAGGATCTGGGATGAGAATCATTACAATAACGGCGCTTATCGCTGCGGTGTGGGCTACTTACGGAATTCCAATCAGCAACATTTTGCTCAGAATGCGAAAATATATTGTTGACTGCCACTTAAATAGGCAGAAATGATCATCAGAATAAAATACGAGAAATCAGAGCTCGAACGTAGAGATTGAGGTGTTCTTTCTTCCCGCGCGCTATTCGAGCATGGAATGGGAGATAAATAGTATAACGGTGGTTCGATGAACCCTCTGCCAGGCACTTAAATGTGATTTGTAGAGGATCCCATGTAGATGTACTGTACTCTAGGTCTGTCAAATGCCTTCTACTATGAAGGTTTCACAATTTTCCAACTTTTGATGGGGAGGGTTCAAATATCGGATATAAGAGGATCGCAGATTTTTAAACAAAATCACAGACGTTAATAATTGGCCCTACGCGCAACTCTGCTTCCTCGCCAGGAACTGGCTCATGAACTACATCGCCCATTCCTATCTTCTATCATCACTACTGACGAGAAACGGTGCCTTTACGCTGGCTGATATATGGAAAAGGAATGAATGGTGCGGCCCAAACAAAGCAACAACTCCCCGTAATTACAAAGACGTGTGCACCTCCACAAAATATATTGATCTGCATCTGACGGAACAGCGACGTTGTGAAGTACTATGAATTTCTTCCCCGAAGAGTAGCCACCACCACTGATATTTGTTGTCAACTAGCTTAAACTCACGGCTCCGCTTGTTGGAAGAGTGCGATAGATAAGCTGTCTTTCATTAGTGCGCTATGATATTGGTTTTGAAGAAAGAAATGAAATGCAATACCTTCTTTAGCAGTAACCATTTGTAATCAGCATTCAAATGAAAAATTAAAGTATGTCACCTGCTTACCATTTACAATAAATAATACATACAATATATCTTACAGCCTGTGTTGCATTATCTCAACACGTATGTAAGGTCATAATTGATTTTCATTTCATTTTAAGCCATTCTAGTAAACTACATTATTTGTTGTATTGTTTGGAGCGTATATGTAGAGATTTTTTGGGTTACCTACCATTCAGCAAGCGACCTATAATTGACCGTGTTAAAACCATGAGAGCTATAAATGGGTTTATGCAATGCCTAATGATTGTCCTTTTGTTAATTCGGATGTTTTTTGCCTATATTTCCCCCTGCAGCCCAAATTACCCATCGCAAACGTACATGATCGATTGAATTGCAATATTAACACAATGTAGCATTGGTATACGTCCATGGTTTGTATCGTTTTTTAAATATATTTTGGGAAACATGTTGCGAATAGGTATAGCTTCATGAATATGAAGTAGCTTACGTCATGTAATAAGTGATATTGGCCACTTTATCTATTCTTTCGCGATCATTCACATCTCTTGACAATTTACTGAAGCTTCAAAAGCAAATACTCCACTACTATCGCACCAACTGTCCGACGTAAACTTTCGTACAAGTGACTGTAGTGGTAGGACGTATGTGGTTTAAACACACTGAGGATTGTATCAGCATTGTAATGATTGCATTCCAACCAATAAAACAATTTAGGAGATATGGTACGGTTGGAAAGTCGAGTAATTATTCTTCCGTATTTCGCTTTATAATCCTCAAGTCACTAAATATCTATCTGATCTCTATAAAAACGTGCCTAAAACCTTCCTCGGGCTGTACATATTTTTAAGTCTCTGCGTCTTGTGGTACGGACGTGATAAGCGTGCACCGAAGAGACAGTGACATTTATATACATAGATAACTGAGACGACTTGAAGACGCTATCCAAGAACAGACTAGGGTAACGTCCCGTCGCATTCTGTTGAACTGACAAAAACACAGTACAGACGCTGGGAAGTTCACCTAATTTGGCAACCGCAGATTTTCATTTTTTCCGCTCTCTATCGACCAATCTTCAAGGCACTTCGTTTCCGGATGGAAATGCATTCTTAAGAACATTTGACTTCTTCTTCGCATCAAAACAACGAGATTTTTATGGTCACCGAATTGAAAAGTTACCCCAGCGTTGGCAGACTGTAGTATATGGTGAAAGAGAACATATTATTGATGATTCGGTTGCTGTTGAGTACATATCTTTTATAGAAACTTTACTCTTCTACACTACATTCTCTGTCACTATTTAAACGCTGGAGTAACTATTCTGTTGTGTATATCTGTTGTATGTCCGCGCAGGATGTAGGCCAGGAGGAAACCACAATTTTCCGGAGGGTTCAGTGCCTCTCTCATTGCGACATTTCAAAATGTCTTGAAGTTAAACTCGACCGTGCTCTCACCTTCAAGGAACACTGTATGCACACAAAAATAAAGTGAGTGGCAGGAATAAAATCGTCCGCAAGCTCACAAATATTAGATGGGGAACACAAATTACAGTTCTTCGTACGTCATGTCTAGAGTTATGTATCTCTGCCGAGGAGTTTCTCTGACGCGGATTATTCGGCACCACCCATGCACAACAAGTAAATATAGTCACGAATGAGTCAGGTTGTATCATAACAGGATGTCTCCACCCAGCGGCCACAGATCAGCTATACGAACTCATGGTCAAAGCTCCTTCAGACATCAGAAGGAGAACAACTTCAGAAGTAGAAAATCTTAAAGCAGAAACAGATCCCACTTATCAATTGTTTGGACATAACCTCCAACCTATTAGGCTTAAATCAAAGAAGAGTTTCCTATAAACAACCAAATATCGAAAGTCCCAAAGTCACCAAAAATAAACGCAAAGTATATTTGTTCAGGAAAGCAGATAGAAACAAAATACATTGCTTCTTGAAAGACAGCTTCCACTCGTTTCTAACACTAAACGTAGGTGTAGACCAGATGTGGCTCAAATTCAAAGAAGTGGTATCGACAGCAATTGACAGTTTTATACCTAATAAATTAATAAAAGAAGGAGGCGATCCCCCTTGGTACACAAAACAGGTTAGGACACTGTTGCAAAAGCAAAGGAAAAGGCATACTAAATTTAAACGAACACGAAATCCCCAGGATCTGCGATTGTACTCAGAAGCTCGAAATTTAGCGAGGATTTCAATGCGAGATGCCTACAACATTTATCACAACGAAACTCTTTCTCGTAATTTGACTGAAAACCCAAAGAGATTTTGGTCATATGTTAAATATACTCGGGGAAAGTCACAAACAATACCTTCACTACGTGATAGTAATGGCGATCCTGCCGATGACAGCGCTACTAAAGCAGAGTTACTAAACTTAGCTTTTAGAAACTCATTCACTAAAGAAGACGAAACCAATATTCCAGATTTCGAATTACGAACAGATGCCGTAATGAGTAACATAGAAGTAGATATCATCGGAGTAGTGCAGCAACTAAAATCACTTAATAAGAACAAGTCTTCTGGTCCGGATTGTATACCCATTAGATTTCTATCTGATTATGCTGAAGCGATAGCTCCTTACTTAACAGTCATATACAACCGCTCTCTCATAGAAGGATCTGTACCAAAAGATTGGAAAGTTGCACAGGTCACACCTATATTCAAGAAAGGCAGTAGGAGTAACCCACTAAACTACAGGCCTATTTCATTGACGTCAATTTGCAGCAGGGTTTTGGAACATATCCTGTATTCAAATATTATGAATTATCTCGAACAGAACGATCTATTGACCCAAGGTCAACACGGATTTAGAAAATATCGCTCATGCGAAACACAACTAGCTCTATATTCACACGAAGTGATGGGTGCTATCGACAAAGGTTCGCAAATCGACTCCGTATTTCTTGATTTCCAGAAAGCTTTTGACACCGTACCTCACAAACGGCTTTTAATCAAATTGCGTGGTCATGGTATATCGCCCCAAATTTGCAATTGGATAGGGGATTTCTTGTCAGAGAGGACACAGTTCGTAGTAATCGATGGTAAGGCATCGACTAAAACAGAGGTGATATCGGGCGTTCCACAAGGTAGTGTTATTGGTCCTCTGCTATTCCTTATTTACATAAACGATTTAGGGGAAAATCTAAGTAGCTCTCTTAGGTTGTTTGCAGATGACGCCGTCATTTACCGTCTAGTAAAATCATCTGAAGATCAAAACCAACTGCAGGACGATCTGAATAAGATATCAGTATGGTGTAAAAATTGGCAATTGACTCTAAATAATGAGAAGTGTGAAGTCGTCCACATGAGTACGAAAAGAAATCCGTTAAACTTTGTTTACAACATAAATCAATCAAATGTGAAGGCCGTAAACTCCACAAAATACCTAGGAATCACTATTACTTCAGACTTAAACTGGAAAGAACACGTAGATAATATCGTGGGAAAGGCGAACCAGAGACTGCGTTTTATTGGCAGAACCCTTAAAAGATGCAACAGAACTACTAAAGAAACTGCATACACTGCGCTTGTCCGTCCATTTTTGGAGTATTGCAGCCCAGTGTGGGATCCTTATCAGGTGGGTTTGACGGAGGACATCGAAAGAGTCCAAAGAAGGGCAGCTCGTTTCGTATTGTCACGATACAGGGGAGACAGCGTTACGGAAATGATACAGGATCTGGGATGGGAATCATTACAACAACGGCGCTTATCGCTGAGGCGTGGGTTACTTGCGAAACTCCAATCGCCAACATTCTCCTCCGAATGCGAAAATATATTGTTGACTCCCACTTACATAGGTAGAAATGATCATCAAAATAAAATACGAGAAATCAGGGCTCGAACAGAGAGATTCAGGTGTTCTTTCTTCCCCCGCGCTATTCGAGAATGGAATGGGAGATAAATAGTATAATTGTGGTTCGATGAACCCTCTGCCAGGCACTTAAATGTGATTTGCAGAGTATCCCATGTAGATGTAGATGTAGATGTAGATGTAGAATCAACTCTTCTATCGCCATAGGCGCGACGAGAAAAACAGTAGCGAAACTTGGAATGAGGAACACCAGGGAATAGCCCTAGAGAAGACCCCGGGATGTACTCGCCGAAAATAACAAGGGTATACAAGCCGCAAAGTACCGCTGTAAAGCACCGTATCATGTGGAATATGAAGTTCGTAATCCCAGATAAAATTACATTAGATGTTCTTAAATGTTTTCCTGTCCTCTATTTTTTAAAATATTTTTTCGTATTAGTGCATTTACTTTTCGCTTCCTTTATTATTATGTATCATAAATGCTTTATATCCTTCTCTTCCACTGTAATATGATTTCGTAAATTGACGTCATGAATATGATAAATTAATGAATAAATCTCTTGTATATATTAACCTACCATACTGACCTTCTAAAGGTGATAATTTATATCTATGTATATTACTCAAATCAGATACCGTAAAAAAATTACTCTGGTGTATATCAGGATTAGCTACCAATGACTCCTCTGAAACCACTTTATAAGTCTTAGCACAGTGTCTACCTTCTGTATATACTGTATAACTACTTACTATATACAAAAGAAAATCGGGATAAATTCTACATTAGATGTAATGTGCATGTATAAAATAAGAGAAATAACCAGTTGTTCGAGTTTCCTTTCATAACATTAGCTATAGTGCACAGTAACTATAAACAATTAAGCATTTTTCTATAATAAGCTACTAAATTCAGCTCGTACAATGCTGCTGAACAAATATAGAAACACACTGTAAACTTGGCTTATAAAGTGAAATCTATTCCACTGAAGAATTTATAGGAACTGATGTTAAAAGTGTATGTTTCTCTTAAGTGACAAAGAAAGCGTCAGATCTTGAATAAGCTAATCTGTATTCCATGTTACCTTCTCTGTTATTTGCTGTACTACATTCTGTACTTGCATGTAAACGTTTAAAAGTATATGACAAATGTACAAAACTAAATTCCCCTATACAGTTTGACGAAGCCAGCTGTATGAAAATATTGAAAGGCTAATCTATTCTACTGTCAATGCCTCAAATACTGATGATCAGTATAAATGACTCCAAAGTATGCTATGAACTGTCAGTATATTGTGAGCGAGAGAAGTCAATGTTGAGCGTTTGCAGACATTCATGATTCAGATGCTGAACTTCCTTGATCATCGACCCGGCGTTCGTGCA
The DNA here is from genome assembly GCA_026315105.1 of Locusta migratoria. NCBI lineage: Eukaryota > Metazoa > Arthropoda > Insecta > Orthoptera > Acrididae > Locusta > Locusta migratoria. The sequence goes on from CM048749.1 coordinate 179,233,391, forward strand.
GTGAGGTAGCGAACATAGTGCGGCTGGACGGTAGCCAACACCATGCAGTAGCCTACATCTCGTGGCATGTTGGCATCACTGCGTATGTATTAACACAGAGACGCGATCGCATTGCACAATTGACTTCGGAAGTCTTGGACGCTAAAGCTGAGAAGGAAGCGGTGCCACGATCATAAAATCTGGACAGATGGTTACCCGAAATGAGTGATAAGGTCGGATAAAGCACCGTTTAAATTGCTTCCTATAAACAACCGTCCTTTGTATCAACAACTCCAAAAGAAACTTACGATACGGTATGTCTGATTTCTACAGTCAAGCTTTAGGGAGGCTCCGACGTGATTTGGGCATATCGTGGTATTCAACTGTTTCTATCATCACTCTGATTGTAAATGCATCTTACCAACCTCGTCACAAACTGCTTACTGTGATTAACATTTGCCAACAAACACTGCCATATTCCAAAATGATGATGCGCCCACACACACATCCAAAAAGGTCAAACGTGTTCTGTACAGGATCAGAAAATTATCGAACATATCCCCCCTGAAGAGCAAAATTGCGTGTCAACATAAATGAACCGGTATGGGGAGTTTCAGAGTATAGAGTGGACTAACTGAGGTAATTGACGGATGTTTTGGTACAAGAAGGGATAACTTTCTGATGGAACCTCTAAAAGAAATCCGCTGAACATCAATTACGTGATAAATCAGTCAAACCTTAAGGTCGTAAATTCTACCAAATACCTAGGAGTTAAAATTACGAACAACTTAGACTGGAGAGAACACACATAAAATATTGTGGGGAAGGCGAACCAAAGATTACGTTTCTTTGGCAGAACGCTTCGAAGATGCACCAGCTCCACCAAAGAGACTGCCTACATCACTCTCCACTCCTGGAGTATTGTTGCCCATTGTGGGACCCTCACCAGGTGGGACTGACGGAAGATATTGAAAAGGTTCAGAGAAGGGCAGCTCGTTTTGTTTTATCACGTTACGGGGTGGAAAGCGGCACGGAAATGTTGCACGAATTGGCGTGGAAATCATTAAAAGGAAAACGTTATTCATTGTGGCGTCATCTGTTTGCGAAGTTTCAATCACCGACAATTATTTCTGAATGTGAAAATATTTTGCTAGGACCCACCTACTTAGGGAGACGTAACCATCCCAATAAAATAAGAGAAATCAGATCGAAAACGGAACGATTTAGGTGTTATCTCTTCCCGCGCGCTTTTAGAGAATGGAACGGTAGAGAAAAGTTATGAAAGTTGTTAATGAACCCTCTGCCAGCTACTTAAATGTGATTTGCAGAGTATCTATGTAGATGTAGATGTAGAACCTACAAAGACACCTTACAAATATATTCCTCGAAGAGATGCAGCTGTTCTCACAGCCAACGGTGGGCCAACTCCCTACTAATAAATAAATATTGTGCCTATGTTAGGTTTTCATATCATTTTGTTCACCCAATGTAATTGACACCCCCTCCAAAAACACTTATATTGACAAAATATGTAAAATTTACTATTGATAAGAATGCAATACAAATAGAGTATTTTCCTTATGTAAAATATCCACAATATATTACGATATGGATGACATAACAATTGAAAATTTCCGGTAAATCTTGTTTATTTTGGAGATCATTTGGTGCTCCTCTTCCCTCCTCCCCCCCCCTTGTTACAACCCTGCTCGCTTCCTCCCCCTCTCCCTCCCCCCCACCCCAATTTCGACTGTGTGCGCAGTTCATGTTTTCGTCCGTGCATATTCATACCGCAGATTCATAATTTGATGTATCGTAGTCTTTTTTAACATTAACTACTTTTAATACGAGGTCTTTGCAGAGGTATCCAATGTGTACATCTTTAAGACTGCCAGAGGACAAATCCCTAGAGCACAACTATCTTATCCATTGCAAATAAACACACAAAAACAGTAGGCCTAATAGCTAGCTTAATTAAACATTACTGTTAAAAGCGCTTATATTTAGTAAAGTTTGACATAATACTTCTTCATTGATTGGTTACAGGTATGCGAAATTCGTGTTTTCACCACTCTATCATAACAAGAAAAGTTCCTTAGGTACTTAAATATTTCCTTACAACTATTTACAAATGTGTTCGTAGCCTATTGTATTTGCTGACAACAGAGCACTAGTCCAGAAGCATTCGATATCTACCTATTGCTAGAAATCAGAAAGCTACTTCTACTTTCTTGCCGTCTTCCATCGCCTCTCCCATTAACGTAATTTGTACTTCCAGTTTGTGAACTATAAACGTTTGTGACATTACTGATACAGGGGGAAGCTGATTGTTTCCATGTGCAAGGCGGGTTTTGTCAGCCAGTTGAGTTCCCCAGCCGGCCAGCTAACAGTTTGGACCGAGTGGACAGAATACAGGTAGTTAGGGAAATCCTAATCTGTTTGGAAACAGGAAACGGCGGCCTTGGATGAGCGAGGGCGGCTATTCCAGATTGCAACTGAAATACAATACAGACACAGACATTGTTCTAAAAATCCATATAAAATCAGGTAATGATCATGGCTTCAAGAGACTTGGGAGAATCAAACGCCGTAATTTCAATTTCAATATCCCTTACAGATAAAAAGCCAATAAATTTCAGTACTATATTAATAGTATCATAAGACTTATATTTACAATTATTGATACGTAGAGTTTATCAGTAACTGTTTAAGAATTACTTCGTGAGTGAATCTCTTCAGAAAATTATCTTAGAATCCATTTTTTGGTTATTCAGAGCCTTATGTTTGTTTTAATATATTTTTCACCTCACCATCTGCAGATTGATAGACTGGCTAAACTACAGATTACTCACATAGTTTGGGTAGCTGTTTAGGGCATAGAAGCTGACATACATAGCGCAATCCTATGAACCCAGACAACGGGCCATAAACTTTTACTACCCAGAGTTATGTGTTCCCCAATTCTTATTGGTGAGTACCGATAGGAAGATCGCACGTTAATAATTTGTTGTACGATGTATGGCTCGCCTGGAAATAACGGGAAATACTTCTGGTTAGTGCTTGTAATTTCCATCAGTAAATCAATAACACGCACTTTTTTCCGGCCTTTATCAGACCCATTTGTTTCTTCTCGTTGTTTGTTATTTTTCTTGTCAGTATAGCTATGACGCACACTTTCGTTTAGTTTTTAATGTTACCAATAAATGAACGACTCGGAGGAACAAAATGGTAAGCGCCAAAATCGTAGCTTCAAGATGCAGTAGATCTAATGTTTCAATTGTCTAGAGATCTTAATAATATTTTTCGCACATTCATTTTATTTTATAGTGCTTCGAACATCTATCGTCTTCTACACGGACCTAAATGGAAACTGATTGATACAAATGACACATACCAAAATTATTACTTTGTGGCAATGAAGATCGTATTGTATTTCACCAAGTGATGAGTGTTTTAGAGAGCTAAACGGCTGGGTCATCACCGATGTTTCACCAGCCATACATCACTGACAGTATATAATGATAAGGCATTACACATGAACATTTACAGCAACTCTTCAACACTTTACTCAACTACAAAATCATTCATTACTCTCATCACTGATGTGTTTTTCGTCCAAAACTGAAGGCTTTAGTGACGGGACAAACCTATGATGGACAGGGAGTATGTAATTTAGGAGTAACAGGACGTCAGCAACTTTCTTCTTTTCGATAAGCCTTGACCAACTGTATTTAAGTTGCTTTGTCTTCCATGTTTTCTAAAAAATATTTGGTGCCAGAATTCATCATGGACTGTCTCGCTCATGAGTGAAGATGATGTTACCTATCACCCGCAACATTCCTCAGATTGACGAATCGATCACCAACTGTCTTCTTTCTCAAGACAAATGCTTCTTTCGAGTGCCGTATTTGAAAGAAATGCTCTCTTTTCATATTATAGACAAAAAAATGGATTCTTCTTAGCCGACTCCTGGATGATACCGAACCATTGATCTAGACTGTATACATTTTATACTCGGTGATCGTAATTTTCAACTGTCGCGAAATGTCTATCGTACGACAACATCGTTTGCCCACTCATGTGAAAGTGGTGTTCAATCACACGAAATCTTCCAGTTGATATTAGATACTTCCAAATAAGAACCGTGTTTAAGTTCTTATTTTGGCCACAGCAGTTTTTAGATATCTCTATGAGAGTCTCACCTTTTATGTCGTTTTGATCAAAGTAACGTAAACCTCAAAATTCATATAATTCAGGAACGTAATGGTATGTAGATGCACTTAGCATTATGTTCATGAAACGTACTACATACAGTATGCTTACGAACTAAAATACCTCTGAATGATAAGAGTCGCCATGAATGTATTTTGTAGCCTTCTCGGAGATATTAGAATCACTGAATTCGTCGTCTTCTGACATCTTCCATTTTGCCATGATCTCGGAAGAAATACGAGAGCTGTTATACAAGCTGCCATTTTCTCTGTCGCTTTCAATTATGTTACTGTATCAGTAATGTCACAAACGTTTATAGTTCATAAACTGGAAGTACCAATTACGGACACTGGAGCTTACCAGTAAGCTTCTCCCAGAGGTTTTCTGAGTGAATTTAGAACTACTGACAAGAGAACTGCATTTTGCAGCCCACAGGTGGCGCCAGTCTACGTCTACCGCAAAATACATGCTGATGGCGCTTAGCATTGTGTTTCGCCGAGTCGCTCGCCTGAACTTGCGCAGGCCTTCTACAAGCCACGACGGCGCTTCCCCTGTGCAGTCGGCAACACGGGACACAGCACGGCATTTGCATCGAGAAAACATCGCCGGGCGTGGCAGTATAGCCATCGGACAAACGCTCTGAGTTTTAAAAGGAACATGATTTGACTTGATCGTCAGTATTCAACACCTACAGCAGACGTTCTCAGACTTTTTTTCTGAGTGGAGGCCACTTCAGTTGCTTCGTTGCGAGCAGCGAGCACAAGATTCAAGACAAAGAAACTGAACCAATCTATAAACAAACTTATATCAAAACTATTAAGTAATGCATTATCACGTGACGGAGTCGTAGGAAATAGCTGGTTGTTAAACATACACAGGTTTAAACTCGGCCATGATGTATTTACCACTAGTCACGCATAGTAGAACACAGCATGGACTGAGTCCGGACGGAGTTCTACACAGTATATATACGATGCGCGTCTGGAAAGAAAGTTCCGTTTGGTTATATAAACGAACGGGTTCAGATACAGAAAAGATATTGATTGTACAAAAATCTACAACTGTTAAACTACTTTTCTACATAGCTTCTGAAATTTTGTAGGCAATTGCCATAGCATGGCACAAGGTTTTGTGTGCCTTTTTCATAGAATGTTGCCGTCTGTGTATTCAACGATGTGGTAACATGTTCTTTCATCTCGTCATCATCATTGAAGTGTTGTCCACCAAGGACAGATTTTAGGTGTAAGAAGAGGATAACTGTCAAAAGATTTTTTTTTCCACGATAATGCCTGATCTCACACACCGAATGTGACCAAACAATTCTTACGGAAATTTGATCATCTGTTTGATCATCCTCCATACAGCTCGGACCTCTATTCTAGCGACTTCTCTTACACCTAAAATCTGTCCTTGGTGGCCGCTATGGAGTAGCCGAGCTGTCTAAAGCACCTCGCTGCGGAGCGCGCGGTTGCTCGCTGTGGAGGTTCGAGTCCTCCCTGGGGCCTGGGTGTGTGTGTTTGTCCTTAGGTTAGTTTACCTAGGTTTAAGTAGTTTGTAAGCTACGGACTGATCACCACGCAGTTTTGGTCCGATAGATTTACAGACATTTGAACATTTGTCCTTGGTGGTCAACACTTCAACGATGATATAAAGAGCTGTAACCACATGGTTGAATACACAGGCGGCAACCTTCTGTGAAGGATGCATGCAAAAACTTGTGGCACGCTATGTATGACAAGTGCCTACAAAATTTCCGCAGTTATGTGGAAAAGTAGTTTAAGTGTTATAGAATTTTGTGCAATAAAAATTTCTTCAGTATCTGTGTACAATTTCATTTTATTACCAAACGGAACTTACTTTCTGGACGCGCCTCGTATATATGTTATAGTGGATTTGGGTAGTTAGGGAAGATATACTTTCCCTAGTGAATGTGTACCATCACTGAAACGGCCAGTGAAAGCGTACCATAATCTGAGAAATACACACTCACTAGTGAAGGTGTACCATCACTGTCCCCAGTTAGTGGTGGTGTACAGCTGTGGGAATAGGTCTGATGCAGCGCACAGCAGGTGCGTTTGAGAGATTTCAGTAATGTCACGTTGCTTTCCAACAGTAAAAGGATAACGTAACCTTGTTAATTTTATTACATTATTCGTAGGTTATCAATTTCATTACTTGTGGCGAAAGAGAAATGTTCTGTTACTTGGTTCTGTGAGGCCTGTAGCAGGGGGCGGGGGACACGCATTCAGAGCTAACGGTGACTGGTGGCGAGCATGAGGGTGGCTCATATAACATTTACACTGACAGAAATTCCTTCAACATAATTTCTCAATACATCTGCACGGGTCAAAATAATTATGGGATCGGTTGATAAATTCTACGTTCTGAAGTACTGTCATTGGCAGAATGAACTGAACTGGTTTGACGACCTTCTAGCGGTTCTACGGAGTGGAGACAACAACATTACAGCAGCGGAGAGATTGGTAATAACAGAAAATTGCTGCAAAGGAGTTAGCGTTGACATGTGTTTACTCTACCAAACGCATTACACAAGCAGTTGCGTTCAGAAAGTGTAGTGAGCAGGTAGTGCAATGCAACAACAACGTGACTTATCCGAAGCTGTGGCTTGGAGAGCCATAGGAAGGTTGCAAGTGAAACAGACACGGAGGGAGGTGGCTGCAGTTATTGGAGTGTCCGAAGTGTAATTTCCAGGACCCGCCCGCGATTTCAGTCAACAGGAACCGTTAAAATAAGGCAAGGCTGAAGACGTCCGGTTAACAGCCCATCGGGGCAATAGGCAATGAAATTCAGCGACAACGCATCATCCACGCAGCAACAGGACCGCACCATCAGCATAAACAGTCCATAATCGCCGTCGTGAATGAGGCCTCTACGCAAGGAGACATATGATGTGTGTCCCATTAAAACCACGACACCGTTTAGCCCGCAGAAACTGGGCGAAGGGAAATCAGGATTGGAGTCCTAACGAATGGCGCCGAGTTCTGCTCACAGATCAATCAAAGATTTTGTGTCCAGCCGGATAATCGTCGTGCCCTCATTTGGAAACAAAGTGTAACTCGGAACAATCCTCCATATGTGGAGGAAACATCACCAAATCATAATGAATGAAACTTTCACACTGCAGCGGAGTGTGCGCTGATATGAAGCTTCCTGGCAGATTAAAATTGTGTGCCGGAACCGGCACTCGAACCTGGGACCTTTGCCTTCCGCGGGCAAGCGCACTACCGACTGTGGTATCCCGACACGACTCACGATGCCGCCTCACAACTTTACTTCCGCCAGTACCTCGCCTCCTACTTTCCAAACTTTACAGAAGCTCTCCTGCAAACCTTGCAAGACTAGCACTCGTGGAAGAAAGGATATGGAGGAAACATGGCTTAGCCATAGCCTAAGGGATGTTTCCAGAATGAAACTTTCACTCTGCAGGGGAGTGTGCACAGGGTTCGAATCCCGGTTCCGGCACACAATTTTAATCTACCAGGAAGTTTCATCACCATATCATTTTGGTGGACAAATCGTGTTGTGCCCTGCAGTGTTGCCAACTCGTTAAAACCCCTACGTTCACCATGAAATTCCCTAAGAAATCCAACTGATTTCTAGAAAAAATAAAAACAATAACAAATAAAAAAGCGAGAAAAGCTACTCATGTGTTGGGTGACATCCCCTTTATTAGCATTATTGTACAATGAATTGTTACTGTTTTGAATAATAAAAAAGGAAAATCAAAGTACTATCTTTCTGCATCGGCCCTGAGAAAAGCCCCTACGTTTCGCAAATCTGTTCCTACAGTTTGGAAAATATCGTCAAAAGCCCCTAGTTGTAGGGGGTCCCTAATTGTTGAAGGTACTATAACCATATATTCAAATTAATAATATAGTAATAAGGACAGTTTACAACTCACTGCAAAGACGTGCCGACGAGCTGCGACAGGCATATACAAAAGACACGCACAGACAACACTTTCACCTATCGGCCACGGGCTTCTTCAGAAATTTGAACATTCGCGCAATCACACAGGCACACAACACAGTCCTACAACCATCACCTCCGACTGCCGCACTTCGAATCACGTTCTGCGGTGTGTAAATAGGAGAGGGGAGGGGGAATAGGAAGGTTGCGTCACGGTGATGGGGATGGGTACAGCACGGCCTAGATGGGAGGAACGAGATGCAGCTTAGGAATGGAGTGGGGAGGCGGGTCAGGGGAGGAAAATAAAATAAATAATATGAAAAAAAATTATAAAGATACATCTACTTCTACATGGGATACTCTGCAAATCACATTTAAGTGCCTGGCAGAGGGTTCATCGAACCACCTTCATACTATTCATCTCCCATTCCACTCTCGAATAGGAAAGAACACCTGTATCTCTCCTTTCGAGCTCTGAATTCTCGTATTTTATTCTGATGATCATTTCTACCTATGTAGGTGGGAGTCAACAATATATTTTCGCATTCGGAGGGGAATGTTGGTAACTGGAGTTTCATAAGTAGACCACGCCGCAGCGATAAGCGCCGTTGTTGTAATGATTTCCGTGACGCTGTCTCCTCTGTAGCATGACAATACAAAACGAGCTGCCCTTCTTTAAACTCTTTCGATGTCCTCCGTCAAACTCACCTGATAAGGATCCCACACTGGGCAGAAACACTACAAAAAAGGCCGGACAAGCGTATTGTATGCAGTCTCTTTAGTCGTTCTGTTGCATCTTTTAAGGGTTCTGCCAATAAAACGCAGTCTCTGGTTCGCCTTTCCCACGACATTATCTACGTGTTCTTTCCAGTTTAAGGCTGAAGTTACAGTAATTCCTAGATATTACATGGAGTTTACGGCCTTCACGTTTGATTGATTTATCTTGTAAACAAAGTTTAACGGATTTCTTTTCGTACTCTTATAGACGAATTCACACTTCGCATTATTTAGACTCAATTGACTTAATTAGACTTAATTAGATCGTTCTGCAGTGGGTTTTGATCTTCAGATGATTTTACTGGACGGTAAATGACGGCGTCATCTGCAAACAACCTATGAGAGCTACTTTGATTTTCTCCCATATCACTTATGTTTTAGTCGATGTCTAACCATCAATTACTACATACTATGTCCTCTCTGACAGGAAATCCTCTATCCAGTCGCAAATTTGGAGCGATGTACCATAACCACGCAATTTGATTAAAACCCGTTTGTGAGGTACGGTATCAAAAGCCCTCTGGAAATCAAGAAATACGGAATCAATTTGAGAACCCTTGTAGATAGCACTCATCGCTTCGTGTGAGTAAAGAGCTAGTTGTTTTTCGCATGAACAATGTTTTCTAAATCCGTGTTGACCTTGGGTCAATAGATCATTCTGTTCGAGATAATTCATAATATTTGAATACCGGATATATTCCAAAATCATGCTGCAAATTGACGTAAAGGAAATAGGCCTGTAGTTTAGTGGGTGCGAACACGCACACACACACTCACACACACACACACACAAACACACACACGCACACAGACAAATAGACAGACGCAAACACACACATACATATACACACACACACACACACACACTCTCTCACACACACACACACACACACACACACCACTGAAAATAGGAGTGGTTTAGGATAGAGAGATAGGAACTGTAGGGTGTGGAAAAAAGGGAATTTATCGTAGGTTGCGGTCTGAATAATTTCTGGATTGGAGAATGTACTGTAGGGATAACTTCCATCTGTGCAGTTCAGAAAAGCTGGTGGTGGGTGGGAGGATACAGATGGCCCGGTTGTGAAGCAGCCATTGAAATCAAAAAAGTGTTCCATTGCATGCTGTGCCACAATGTGGTCCACCTCGTTTTTGGCCACAGTTATTCTAAGTCATCCTGTATGCTTTTACAGTCAATTAAAGACGACACCCTCCTACACACCACAGCATCGCCAGCAAACAATCACAAATTACACGTTACTGCCTCCATCAGATCACATATATAGATAGCAAATAATAACGGTCCTATTACACTCCCTTGGGGTACGTCTGAGGATACACTCGTCTCTGATGAACACTCGCCGTCGAGAACAATGTACTGCATTCTATTACTAAGGAAGTCTTCCAGCCAGTCCAAAATTTTTGAACCTATTCCATATGCTTTGTAACTTTTAACAACGTGGATATCCACATATTTTTCAATGTATTCTCAGTTCTAATATAGTAAATTTCCGTGAGACGGAAAAGTTTCTGCCAACGTATCAGCACGACTTGAGAAAGCATCGATAATGCGAAACCCATCTTGCCCTTTTCTCTCCTGACATGTTGCGTGATATGAATGAAAGGTAACAGGCAGACTGCATATTTCTCGATTTTCGGAAGGTATTTGACACGGTACCGCACTGCAAACGTTAAATTAAAAATAAAACATCACTGAGAAAAACATACTGTGGTTGCAGCACGTCCTCTTTTTGGAGATGCCGTTAGCTCCGGTAAGCGGCTCATTTTGGTTGTCTCTCTCATTAATGTTTTGCTTTTACTCGGTTTATAGAGAGCATTTGAACGTGGATAATACAGGGTGTCTCACGAAAGACGCCTGTCAGGCGTCCGCGGATCGCGCGGTACGGCTCCCAGCCACTGCCACCGCATCCACAGCCACGGCAAGCCTGATACTCAAGACTCTGTTGTGCCGCTGGCGCATACACTGAGTTAAATTCTAAAAAACATTGCCATCTGAGTAACTTAAGCTTACCTTTATTTACAGTATATATTCAAAATTATGTCCCTCTATGGAAGGAGCGGCCTGACATCTATTGAACACATTTGCAAACACTCGACGAATTGCGGCTACCGAACTCTGGGAAATGACTAGTCGAATCTTTTTTCACGAAACAATAAATTCTGATAGGTATGATGAAAATAGGCAGCCATAGTCTGAAGTTCATTATTTATGGATTTTTAGCTTTATTCTTGTGAATCTGAAAGTGTATCCGCCTTATAGCTTTATTTTGTATGTGGAAGTCATCCATGATCGATAATCTCAGTCCTTTTTTGTAGCTACTGCCCATTATAATGTCTTTGCAACTGCGATGTAGCATCTGCGCTACAGCAGCTTCTTTGACTGCTGAGGCGAATAGTAGAGAGTATGACAATATATTTTAAAAGATGACTATGCCATAGGTATAATTTTGTAACCTGAAAATGTTTTACATTTTATTATAACCACCCAACTGCTAGTCAATTTCCTTACCCCCATTTTGACTATGTGTGATCAGATAAGGTTAATTTCACATATGACAATAGTTTTAAAAGATGACTGTCCACAGGTATAATTATGTAACATGAAAATAGTTTATATTTTATTATAACTACCCAACTGCTAGTCAATTTTCATTACCCCCATTTTGACAACATGTGATCAAATTTGGTTAGTTCCACATATGACAATATTTAATCTAACAGATGACTGTACCATAGGTATAATTTTGTAACCTGAAAATATTTTTACATTTTATTATAACCACCCAACTGCTAATCAGTTTTCCTTACCCCCTTTTTGACACATGTCCATTTATCTATGACATATGGTTGATCTATTTTAGTCTTTAGAATTGTACCTTATTCAAATGTATGCCTCAACACAACTGTCCACTAGATATGTCACATTTCCTATTGGTCATTGTATCTTACAACATATGTTTCATCTAATATGTGAGACTGCTATAGTCTTTAGAATTGTACCTTATTCTAATGTATGCCTCAACACAGCTGTCCACTGGACATGTCTCATGTGTCCTATTGTTCATTGTATCTTACAGCATATATTATGTTTTATGTAACATGTAATATTTTTTGGAAAAAATCAACTTAAAAAAATAACCACACCTCATCCACCTACCACTTATACGAGAATTGTTGTGATTCAATGGTACTTGTATAATGCCTATTTTGTCATTAGTTTCGATTTTAAACCTTCATTGTACTCATATTGTCGGACTTTGTTAGTTGTCTCGACATCATGGCACATAAATGTTACATGACATATTGCCCCTTCATATAATTTTCTACCTGGTAATTGTGAAAGATTATTCTGCAGTCTTAGCTTGTAGCCTGTGATGAGCGGCTGTGTCACTGTAACGTCGCAGTGGCCGGGTTGCGTATTTTTTAACATTTGTCATGTGTTTTGTGCTGTATTTGGCAACGCCAAATCCTATCCTTTGGCCCTCCCACGCCTCCCTTGTCGTGCGCCCTGTCCCGTTAATGGTTTTTATGTGCTTGAATTGGTGTTTTGTATAATTTTATATGACTTAACTCATTTTGTAGAAATGTCTTTCACGGTTATATATATTTTTATATGACTTAACACATTTTCGTAGAAATGTCTTTCACATTTTTTATGACTGCTCACAGTATATTGTTCCCAAGATGTTTTATATGTAGTTTTATGTGTAGTTTTATTCACGCAACTTTCACAGTTTCTATGACTGCACACAGTATAGTATGCCCAAGATGTTTTATGTATAGCTTTATTCACGTAACTTTCAATGCCAACCCTGCGCCATCTGGTGGCGAATGGGGCCTAGGTTACCTGTTACGGTGTTTCCCCCCTCTCACCACAGTTGAGCATGTAAGTCTGGTTGAACACCTTCACCAGACATCCATGATGGTATTTTAAATTTGTAATCAGGAATCTATACCAAGATGGTGTAATTCCCATCGTTTTTTTTTTAAATCTTTTGTAAGTATACATGTATTAGTATGGTTTATACTCGTTATAGATATCATTATTACGTTCTATATACATCCAAAAATGTAATTGATGATGATGTTCTCGAAACGCGTCATGAAATAAAGCTAACTGCGACCAAGACATTTCAACAATTTTTTCATACATGAGTAGTAGAGAGTGAGCTGTTGAGCAGAAGAGTCGATTGTGGGCTAGGCTAGCTGACAGACGTATGGCAACTGTGTTGTGTACTAAGGTTGAATTGATCAGCAATGATTGTATTGAGTCTGATTTATTTCTCTCTGTATTTATGAATACAAACGTATTACATTGGACAGTGGATTCTGTATCAAGAGGAAGAGAATATTTGTATAGAACTGAATAGTATAAAACCATTGTATTATATTGAAGACTCAACAAAGGTATGTTTCTTTAATTCAAATAAATAACTTAATAATTTTTTTTTATTTCACCTCAACCTCGTCCCTCATTTTCTTGATTGTGGCATTTTTTATTTTTTGTATGATACGTGTTGAGTTTTTTGAGAAAAAGATTTCCTTTAAAAAGTAAATGTTCAGGTACCAGTAAAGTAATCAGTCCTTACATGCCACTGAATCTGACTGTCAGAAAGTACAGGTTGTTTTACTTATAGGACCTAATTTTGTTTGTTAAATCCTTTGCGCACATATGATTAGAGAAACTCCTTGATTTAAATAGAAAGACGTAATAAGAATAGGAAACTTTCACTTAACAAGCTTTCACTTAATAAACTTACAACAAGAAGCTTTCAATGTGAACAATATCGTGCACACATTTTTTCAAGAACTTTAACCCAACGAAAAACTGTACGGTTTTTTCATGCAGGACAATGCAAGACCACACATTGCCAATGTTTCTACGACAGCAATAGGAAGTGTTTTTGATGATAGGATGGTTGACTGGCCTCCTCGTTCTCCAGATCTAAATCCCTGTGACTTTTATATTTGCGGAATGTTAATAGACAAGGTGTATGCAAGCAATCCCCAAACACTCGAAGAGTTGGAAGACAGGATTCGACTAGTCATTTCACAGATTTCGGCAGACGAAAAATAAATAAAGGTAAGCTTAGGTTACTCAGATGGCAATTGTTTTTAGACTTAAACTCCGTGTATGCGCCTGCAGCACAATAGAGTCCTAGAATCGGATGCTGCCGTGGCCGGCGGATGCAGTGGCGGCGGCCGGGAGCCGTACCGCGCGATCCGCAGACGCCTGGCAGGCGTCTTTCGTGTGACACCCTGTATTTATGATCAGTAGTTTATCTGTATGGTTTCCTTTTTGTATTAACCAACATTGCTCATCTGTTTGAATTGGATAGAAACATGGAAGTTATTTAATGACTGACACCCACACCTTATTGTGACAGTATTCTATCAGGATCTCCTGAATGCTGGACTCTGTCCTTCATACAACATGTAATCATTACCGTAGTAAGTACTTCTCGGTACCCCCCTAGTGATCATGACAATTTATAGTTTTTCTTTAAAAAAAATGTAAAACATAAATTTTAAAAAATTTATTGTAATTTCATATGCTTTTCGGTCTTTTGGATATTCTGTTTAGTAGTTCAGTTTGTATTTTGCTATTTACAGATATAATCCCAAGTTGCATCTCAACTGATGTGAAACCAGTTGAGTTTAAATAAACACGTTTCGACAGCCTTGCGGTTCTGTTTCAACAGACCAGCACCCAGGACTTTTTACATATCTTAAGTTAATATTTGTGCTCATCGGTTGCACAATGGCAGAGTGCCAGACTACAAATCCAAATGGCGCAAGTTCGATCCCCGCCAGGTCCTACGTTTCTTATCTGTCACTTTCCACTTTATTCACCTCTGGCAGTTTTGCTCATGTGAAAAATACCGAGTAGCACCGTGGTTCGGAACCCACGTTAAACTGTAGTCTCCCATAACTGGTTGGGTAAGTCAGTTCGAAGGTCAGAGGAAGGCAACGGCATACCACCTCCAAACAGGACCACGCCTAGTAGAGCATTGTGGTGTTCAAACCAATCTTCGCATTGTTGACTGCTTTACCTTTTTTTTTACCTAAGTTAAAAATGTTCAAATGTTTGTAGAATCTATGGGACTTAACTGCAGGGTCATCAGCCCCTAAACTTACAAACTACTTATGAACTACCTTATACTAAAGACGGCACAAATATCCATGCCCGAGGGGGGATTCGAACCCCCGACCGCAGCAGCCGTGCAGACCATGACTGGCACGCCGCAGACCGCTCGGCCACCGCTGCCAGCACCTAATTTAATTTTAGGTTTTGAGGAGTAGTGTGTGTTGTAATTTCAGTCAATACATTTTGTAACACTACATCGCAATAACAGCACAAACTAGCCACTTTCATCCTGATTCAATTCTAATAATTTGTAAGAGGCAGAATTTTTTACGTATTTGTCAAAATTTCAGAAACAGTCTTCTGTCTTTGAAGACAGTCTTTGAAGTATCGAAGCAGTACAGTCTCAGAGTAACCGCGTCTAAACACCGTAAAGCAGTGTAATCTTTTGTCGCAATAGTAGTATATATAGTTCCGCAGTATAGCTACTCGCTCTCTCAGTCTTTGTTTCTCCCAACGTTAACAGCTCTCAGTCTTTGTTTCTCCCAACGTTAACAGCTCCCAGAATTTGTTGCTCGTAACGATAAGATCTCATTCAGTCTTTGTGGTTGTATCTGAAATAGATAGTCAGTTGCAAAATTATTCCGAACTTCTGGTTTACTATGACTGAATTTATTTGAAAAGCTTAATTAAATCTAACGTATACGCGAGTGCGCAAATAATTTCTGTGGACTTTAATTCGGGATAGGCTACAGACTTAGAAAAAATTCTGCCTACCGATAGGAACGTAATAGTCAAGGCAATATTAATCATTGCTAAAAAGGTTTTCTTCATTGACAAACATTAAATCAAATAACTTTAACTTGTTAAAAAAGAAAGGAATAATTTTAAATATTGACTTTGCCAAGAATATCAAACTGCGATTTTGTGAAATGACCTATAGAGAACTGCTTACATACAATATAACGTGTGACTTTGACAGTGTTTTGTAAAACTGTGCATAAGGTGAAATTTAGGAAAAATATTGATTTAAAATTTTGTGTTGACCATATCAATAGTAGTTAGCACCTGACCTTCCCATTAATAATTGAAGAACTTTTAAAAATAACATCTTTGATTTATCTGTGAATCAAAGTGACTAAAAATAATTAAAATGTTATGACTTTTATAGTTGAAGACTAGTGAATGTTTATGTGACGTGCTTCGTTAAATGAAACTACCGGGAAAGTATTGCAAACACTTGTGAAATA
The DNA here is from genome assembly GCA_026315105.1 of Locusta migratoria. NCBI lineage: Eukaryota > Metazoa > Arthropoda > Insecta > Orthoptera > Acrididae > Locusta > Locusta migratoria. Next base: position 179,249,642 of record CM048749.1, read on the forward strand.
AACTAGAGAGAACTGCTTATATAAAATATATCGTGTGACTTTGACAGTGTTTTGTAAAGCTGTGCATAAGGTGAAATATAGGAAAAATATTGATTTAAAATTTTGTGTTGACCATATCAATAGTAGTTAGCACCTGACCTTCCCATTAATAATTGAAGAACTTTTAAAAATAACATCTTTGATTTATCTGTGAATCAAACTGACTTAAAATAATTAAAATGTTATGACTTTTATAGGTAAAGACTTGTGAATGTTTATGTGACGTGCTTCGTTAAATGAAACTACCGAGAAAGTATTGCAAACACTAAAACAGAAAACATATACTGGGTAAAACGTTTCGTTACGACTGTGGCAGTGTACTGTACTGATACAGGCAACTACAATTGAATGCTATTTGTGGTATTTCGAAGTTTTAGCGTCATAACTTGTAGTATGCAATTTGACAGAATAGTACGGTACCTGATGTTTTATCACAAAATACACCCTCAATTTAATTCCTTATTAGTAAATGCCAATATTGACGCTTATCTATACGAGACTGTAACATAACTGGCAAAGAATACTGGGTAAATTTTAATTACTGCTGCGGCGGCGTAGTGTGCTAATGTTGGCAAAGAAATGTTTGCTTTATAAGGACTATTAAATTACTAACAAGACAAGGGTTCTGTTACATACGAAAACGTGTCAACCATAGTGAAGGAACAGAATTATTTATTTATTTCATGGTCAGCACATTCTATACGATTAGGTTTTCAAATAGCGTGTAAAGGTTGTTGCCAACATCGGCACTGTGTGCCTCTACTACCGTAAACTTTAGATGCTTACACTAATATTCTTTTTAGTTTTAGAGTTTGTAATACATTCTGAAACTTTCTCAGTAACATAATGGAAGTACTTTCAGCAATTTGAGTACAAAAATCCGATGTGGTGAATTTGTCACAGCAGACAACAAACACTTACTGCAAGACGACAAACAAACCTCGCATATTGACAGTCATTATTCAAATAGAAGCCAAGATCGCTTAAAAAAGAATTTATAATTTTTAAAACAAGCCCCTGAGATCACAGAGTCAATGTTCATCAGTTAAAATATAATCCATAAACTGTGTTAGGCTACGGAAAGTTAAACCAGGGGCATCCCATCCATAACTGAATATATGAAATAATATCAGGGTACCAACTTAAATAACCAACGTATGCCTCAAATAAAATTTTACGTGCCTACTGAATCTTTATGTGAAGACGACGAAAGCTTGCACTACCGCTGATGTCGCTTCTATAATACCGAAAAACAAAAACCAAATAAATTACCTATATACATGTGGCGTCTGTTCCGAAAGAACAGACGTTATTTCTGATCCTGCAGTTATTATTATTTAATATTCACAGAATATATGACATCAACTGCGATTAGGCAAAGCTGAAAATGTGTACCCAGCCGGGATTCGAAGCCGGGTCTCCTGCTTTCTAGGCAGTTGCGCTGACCCCTACATCACTGGGGACACAGTGATCACCGCACCTGCAAAGACTACCTAAGCACGCCTCCCGTCAGATACAAATTCCCAGCTTCGCCCTGGCCACAGTACTCAAACTCGTAGTTATTAAACTAATTCCCGTAAGAGAAAGGGCTTCAAACTTTTGTGTCCCAGCCTCGTCGCCACTTTTGTGTCTCGTTTCCGTCGTAGGTGTCGGTGGCCGAGCAGAAAGAGACCGACACAGGAATAAAGATAGCACGCTGGTGCAGGTACGGAGGGGAGCAGCCAGAAACTAGAAACACTAGAGTAAATTAGAACGAGATATATATTGCACAGAATTTATACAATACTTAACTTTTACATAGTTCAGTACGGCAGAATGCTGATACATAGTTGAGCTAGAGGTCTGCCTAGTGCCTGTCCGATAGCCAAGTCTTCACTGGTGCCTATCTGATTACGAAGTGTTAGCTGGCTCCTATCTCAGTCCCAAGTGAACGATGTCGTTCAGTGGTGGCCACGAGCGGAGTTGTAGCAGAGGGCGCTCGTGGCTGACGTCGTAAGAACGCCGCGCCGTGCGTGCATGGCGGCGCGCGGCGAAAGTACGTGGCGCGCACTTTGGACTTGTGCCACACCACACAAACTTTGCCCACCCCTCCCCACTATCGATAGGATCATTGCCCGTCACCGGCATATTATATATATATATATATATATATATATATATATATATATATATATATATATATATATATGTGTGTGTGTGTGTGTGTGTGGCGTCTATTCCGAAAGAACAGACGTCACTTCTGATCCTGCAGTTGTTATTATTTAATATTCACAGAATATATTACATCAACTGCGATTAAGTTTAATAACTACGAGTTTGAGTACTGTGGGCAGGGCGAAGCTGGGAATTTGTATCTGACGGGAGGCGTGCTTAGGTAGTCCTTGCAGGTGGGGTGGTCACTGTGTCCCCAGTGGTGTAGGGGTCAGCGCAACTGCCTAGAAAGCAGGAGACCCGGGTTCGAATCCCGGCTGGGTACACATTTTCAGCTTTGCCCAATCGCAGTTGATGTCATATATTCTGTGAATATTAAATAAATTACCACCACCAACCAAAACATCAAATAGAAGGACGTTACAATTGTCAGTCATGACTAAGCTCTTGATACTTCAGACAGTCGCAGTCGGCGACGTAGTAGTCAGAGGACGTCAGACGCTCGCGACCGAGGTGCAGCCTTTCTTCCGCACAGCTTGCTGCTCTTGTCAAGGACTACAGGTAACAGCGTCACCACCGCAGAGACAGGTCTCGACGTGAACGCGACGGCTGCGGTCAACCTCACCAGAGCAATGGACTCGGCAGGCTCTTTAAAAGAGGGTAACAACTGTTACCGCCTCTTGCCCGTTCGCCGTGCAAGCAAATTTTATGGCTTAGTGGCTCCAATTACGGCTCCTGTAAGTACGAGCTGACGCATCCGCCATTTTCATTATCGTGGCTCGTAACTTAAACACACTGCGGTGCTATAGGATTTACGTCAGGCACTTTAGCACGACATTACGGGTGGTTGTGTTGCCTTGAACTGCTCAGATCATTCCAGAGTTGCCTACAGTACGTTTAGTTTCCCGAGAGATTCTAATAGAAGGAAAAATGGATCATTAACTGTCGGCGCAAAAACTGGGAATCCGAACCGAGCCCACAGTTATGTATTGTAAGTAAATAGTTATTATTATGTTTTGAAGCAATATTTAATAGTAAAAATCGTTTGTGATATTTGAACTTACAAACTTTAATTCAGCTTCTGTGTTCCAAAGATAATGGCCACTACTGCCAAGGCTCTCCATGCAGCGGAATAGCACCTCGGCAATGGACATGGTGGAACAATCCTATTAAGGTGATATAAATATCAATTAATACAAATAAACAATCCCAGAGACGGATTTACGTCTCAAATATGACAAAGCCATTTTTGATAAATCTGAATTTATCTGAAATTTATCAATAATGTCTTTGACATATTTGAGACGTAAATCCGTCTCTGGGATTGTTTATTTGTCTTAATTGATATTTGAACTTACGGTTTTGTTTAGCTTATCTGAAAGTACAAACTCTTAACAGAGAAGCTTCCTGTAGGTAATTAGCAGCCGCAAAATATCATATTACAGCAAAGCATCACAGAACACACTATTTTAGAGCACAATATGTGTGTCTTATATAGTATATTGAGAAATACACATCAAGAAGTTTTGTACTGACATTGCACAAATTGTTGAAGATACTTCTGTTATGTTATTGCGAGAAAGTATTACAAAGAACGGAAAATATAAATATACTGCGCAAAAAGTTTCGTTACGGCTGTGGCAGCGTACTGTGCTGATACAGGCAACAACCTTTGAATGCTATTTCTGGTATCTCGAAGTCTTAGCGTCATAACTTGTAGTATGCAATTTGACAGAATAGTACGGTACCTGATGTTTTATCACAAAATATACCCTCAATTCAATTTCTTATTAGTAAATGCCAATATTGACGCTTATCTGTAAGAGACTGTACATAACTGGCAAATAATACTGGGTAAATTTTAATTACAGCTGCAGCGGCGTAGTGTGCTAATGTTGGCAAAGAAGTGTTTTGCTTTATAAGGATTATTAAATTACTTACAAGACAAAGGTTCTGTTACATACGAAAACGTGTCAACCTTAGTGAAGGAACAGAATTATTTATTTATTTCAAGGTCAACACATTACATACGATTAGGTTTTCAAATAGCGTTCAAAGGTTGTTGCCAACATCGGCACCGCGTGCCTCTATGACAGTAAACTTTAGATGCTGTACACTAATATTCTTTTTAGTTTTAATATTTGTAATACATTCTGAAACTTTCTCAGTAACATAATAGAAGTACTTTCAGCAATTTGTGTACCAAAATCCGCTGTGGTTAAATTGTCACAGCAGACAACAAACACTTACTGCAAGACGACAAACAAACCTTGCATATTGACAGTCATTATTCAAATAGAAGCCAAGATCGCTTAAAAATTTTATCTAGATGACCAGTTTCGTCAGCATTAAACGTAGCACGCGATTTTGTTCACAGAAATATATGTTTCTTGCTGTTTTTTCTGTATTTGGACATAGGCAGCAATAAGTATATAAAACACGAGATTTTTTGTGTCCAATCCACATATCGATGTAAACAAGAGCGGAATGCAAGCTCAAAGTCGCACGATCTAAGGCTCTATGCCAAGCACTTGTAAAATATTTCACTAAACGTAAATAAAACAACACTGTTCGTATAAGCTGCGCGCTGTTCATCATTCGCAGGAATGAAAATGGCGGATGCGCCAGCCTGTGTTTATAGGAGCTCTAGCTCCAATGGTGTAAAGCAATTCTTGCCCCTTAAACAATACATTCCTCTTCTGTAATGTTATCTTCTTTTGATAATTGGCACGTTCCATATTGCTCCCGACTCTACGTTAAACCCTATGTGTCACGATATATATCGAAAATGAGTGCTATCGTCAAGGGAAGTCAAACAGACTCCGTATTTCTAGATTTCCGAAAGACTTTTGGCACTGTACCTCGCAAGCGTCTTCTAATCAAATTGTGTGCTTATGGAATATCGCTACACTTGTGCGATTGGATTTGTGTTTCCTGTCAGAAAGTACACAGTACCTTGCAATTGACGGTAAGTCATCGAGTAGAACAGAAGTTGTATCTGGCGTTCCACAGGGAAGTGATTTAGGGCCCCTAATCTTCCTTATTTTTATAAACGATTTATGAGGTAATATGAGTAGCTCTCTTAGGATGTTCGCTGATGACACTGTCATTTATCGGTTAGTAAAGTCAGCCGACGATCAAACGTAGTTGCAAAGTGATTTAGATAAAGATATTTGCATGGTGCAAAAATTGGCAGTTGACCCTTAATAATGATAAGTGTGAGGTTATCCGTATAACCGCTAAAAAATCCGTTAAATCTCAGTGGCATAATAAATAAAACAAACCTATACGACGTCAATTCCACTAAATACCTGGGCGTAACAATTACGAATAACTTAAATCGGAAAAAATGCACATAAAATGTTATAAGGGAGGCGAACCAAAGACACTTAGTAGATGCAACATTTCTACTAAAGAAACTGCCTACACTACACTTGCCGTCCTATTTTGAATCATTATTGAGCATTGTGAGATACCCACCAAGTGTGACTGACGGACGATTTAGAGCAAGTACAGAGAAGGGCAGCTCGTTCTTTTATTATCACGATATAAGGGAGAGTGTGGCACGGAAATTATCCACGAGTTGGGGTGGAATTCATTAAAAGAAAGACATTATATGTTGAGGCGAGATCTATTTGCTAAATTTCTTTCGCCGACTGTCTCTTCAGAATGAGAACATATTTTGTTAGCAACCAAATAGCTAGGGAGACATGATCAACATAATAAAATAAGATAAATCAGATCGAAAACAGAAAGACTTAGGTGTTTCTTTTTCCCGCGAGCTATTAGAGAAATATCATAAAAGTGTTTTGATGAACCTTCTGCTATGCACTTGAATGTGACCTGCAGAATATCTATGTAGATGTAGACAATCTGCTTCTCATTTGATATCAAGGAAAGGGTACACAAAACTCGAGTCGACCACACCTAGTTCATGATTGTTTTACGTTTAAAGATTCATCAACACTTAACGAAAAACAACAAACGGTCCAAAAGCGACAAAAATGGTAGAAAATTGTATGTATGGTGTCAGTTCTCTCTTCTCTCGGATAAGATGCACTTCCAGACACGACATCCAGAGCGATTCTAAGATGTGTCGAGTGGTAAGGAAATGGATAATTAGAACTTAAATGATGATTTCAAAATTGCTGGAGATTACTTGAACAATCAAAAGATATTATTTGTAGATTATTTATTTTCAGTTCACAACATGTTTCAGGCGTAGCCCATCGTCTGGTGATCGGTCAATAAGCTACATATACAGCTAATTAAGTACATACACAAAATTATTTGAAATTTATAATTAACTTGTGAAATATTTTTATAGTTTTACATAATTTCGAATTACATCATGTGATTCCTGCACATGCAATAGTACCTATGCAATAGTATCTAATATTTCACGAAGTGAAACCTTAAAATATCAATCAACAGTATTCCTCACAATTTTATCTGCGAATAACTGCAAATCAAGAAGTCAACAGTAACATTGCCGGAGATCTACTTACATTACTTCCTCTGAAGAATAAGGAAGATTTAATTATTAAATAGAAATTTGAGGCAAATTTACCATGGGGATGAGCTCTTCCTATTTAAGTGTAGTATTCAGGGACATTGGAAGTCTGGTGAGCTATGATCCCTCTACGTTTAATCTGGATACAAAACGGCACTGAATACAGAATTTCAGGGTACGTGTTGAGTGACAATACGCCAGATGTTTCCACATGGCTATCATACCACTTTTGGGATCCATTAGCGTCTCAAATGTACCGGGTGATCAAAACGTCAGTATAAATTTGAAAACTTCATAAATCACGTAATAATGTAGATAGAGAGGTAAAAATCGACAATCATGCTTGGAATGGCATGGGGTTTTATTAGATTCAAAAATGTTCAGCATCATTCCTCAACAATAGCTGTAGCGAGGAATAATGTTTGCACTGTAAAGCATGTCCAGTGTTATGGCGAAGCATTGGCGTCGGATGTCTTTCAGCACCCGCAGAGATGTCGGTCGATCACGAAACACTTGCGACTTCAGGTAACCCCAAAGCCAATAATCGTAGGGACTGAGGTCTGGGGACCTGGGAGGCCAAGCATGACGAAAGTGGCGGCTGAGCACACGATCATCACCAAACGACGTGCGTAAGAGATCTTTCGCGTGCCTAGCAATATGGGGTGGAGCGCCATCCTGCATAAAAAATCGTACGTTCCATCAGGTGTTTATCAGCCAGGCTGGGGATGATGCGATTCTGTAACATATCGGCGTACCTCTCACCCGACATGGCAGTAGTCACTGACGTTTTACTGTCTAGCGCCATCTGTCGGACTTTTTTTTCTAATAAAACCCCATGTCATTCCAAGCATGTGTGTCAATTTTTACTTATCTATGTACATTATTCCGTGATTTATTAAGTTTTCAAATTTATACTGACTTTTTGATCACCCGGTATGAAGTTGTTGACATGTGACTGAACATAAAGGTGAAAATCTCAACTCATTGCATTAGACTAAAGGCAAAGAAGATATTAAACTTCCTGGCAGATTAAAATTGTGTGCCGGAACCGGGACTCGAACCTGGGACCTTTGCCTATCGCGGGCAAACGCTCTAGCGACTGAGCTATCCCGACACGAGTCACGGTTCGTCTTCACAACTTTACTTCGCCTCCTACTGGCAGAAGCAAAGTTGTGAGGACGAACCGTGGGTCGTGTCGGGATAGCTCAGTGGTAGGGCGCTTGCCCGCAAAGGCATAGGATCAAGGTTCGATTCCCGGTTCAGACACACAATTTTAATCTGCCAGGAATGTTCATATCAGCGCACACTCCGCTGCAGAGTGAAAGTTTCATTCTGGAACGAAGATGTGCCTTTTACGTCCTGCTGGGTAGTTAGAGACGGGTCTCAAGCTCCGATTCGACAGGGGAAAAAGCAAATAAGTTGGCCCCAGCCATTTCTGAGGAACCATCCCAGCATTCGTATACGGATATTTAGGAAACCACGGATAACATAAATGCGGATCCAGAATGATATTTTCTCTCTGCAGCGGAGTGTGCGCTTATATGAAACTTGCTCGCAGATTAAAATTGTACGCTGGAGCCTGTGATCTTAGCCTTTCTAGTCCCTTTCGAGTCCCGGTTCCGGTTCACAATTTTAATTTGGCAGGAAGTTTCATATGAGCGCATACTCCGCTGCAGAGTGAAATATTCATTCTGGAAACATCCCTTAGGCCGTGGCTAAGCCATGTCTCTACCATATCCTTCTTCCAGGAGTACTAGTTCTGCATGTTTCGCAGGAGAGTTTCTGTGAAGTTTGGGAAGTAGGAAGGCGAGGTACTGGCGGAAGTAAACTTGTGAGGCGGCATCGTGAGTCGTGTCTGGATAGCTCAGTCGGTAGAGCGCTTGCCCGCGAAAGGCAAAGGTCTGAGGTTCGAGTCCCGGTTCCGGCACACAATTTTAATCTGCCAGGTAGTTTCATAGATGCGGATGTTTGGATAGTGACTTCTGCCCCACCGTCTCGAATACAACTACAGTGAGCTAACAATAACGCCACCTATGAGGCAATTAATCCTTTCCAGACGTGAGAGATACGACTGAATCAGTGCGCCACGCGTCCTTGCCGACTGCAGCTGCAAACGGCAGTGAGTCAGCAAAGCAAACACGAGCTACAGGCTGCTGCGATCAGCCGCTCGCTGTACCCGGCAATTAGTGCTGCTCCCGCTGCAGCTCAGACCCTCTGCTGCCTTTCAACAGATTAGAGCCATCTTCTGGTGTGTCATAAATCTGACAGTCTTCACCTTGTAGCGTTGTAACTAGGTGGAGCACGAAAGACACGTGGCGAGACCGTAGCATCTGTCACACCAGTCCTCAAACCAAGAAAGAGAGAGCCATATACCGGATGATGAAAAGTCAGTATAAATTTGAAAACTTAATAAATCACGGAAAAATTTAGATAGAGAAGTAAAAATTGACACACATGTTTGGAATGACATGGGCTTTTATTAGAACAAAAAAAAAAAAAAAAAAAAAAGAATGTTCAAGAAATGTCTGACAGGTGGCGCTTCATCTGATCAGAAAAGCAATAATTAGAATAACAAATTAAAATAAAGCAAAGATGATGTTCTTTACAAAAAAAATGTTCAAATGTTTGTAGCATTTATGGGACTTAACTACGGGGTCATCAGTCCCTAAGCTTACGAACTACTTATGAACTAGCTAAGACTAAAGACGGCACAAATATCCATGCCCGAGGGGGGATTCGAACCCCCGACCGTAGTGGCCGTGCAGACCGTGACTGAAGCGCCTCAGTCCCCTCGGCCACCGCAGCCGGCTGTTCTTTACAGGAAGTGCTCAATATGTTCACCATCATTCGTCAACAATATCTGTCAGTCGAGGAATAATGTTTTGAACAGCACTGTAAAGCATGTCCGGAGTTATGTTCAAATGTTTGTGAATCTATCGGACCAACCTGCGTGGTCATCAGTCCGTAGATTACAAACTACTTAAACCTAGGTAAACTAACCTAAAGACAACACGAACACCCATGCCCCAGGGATGACTCGAACCTCCACGGCGAGCAACCGCGCGCTCCGCAGCGAGACGCTTTAGACCGCTCAGATACTCCACCGCGGCCCGGAGTTATGGTGATGCATTGGCGTCGGATGTTGTCTTTCAGCATCCCTAGAGATGTCGGTCAATCACGATAGACTTGCCACTTCAGGTATCCCCAAAGCCAATAACCGCACGAACTGAGGTTTGGGGACCAGGGAGGCCAAACCTGACGAAAGTGGCGGCTGAGCACACGGTCATCACCAAACGACGCGCGCAAGAGATCTTTCACGCTTCTAGCAATATGGGGCGGAGCGCCATCCGGCATAAAAATTGTACCTTACAGCAGGTGTTTATCAGCCAGGCTAGAGATGATGAGATTCTCTAACATATCGTCGTACCTCTCACTCGTCACGGTAGCAGTCACTGACATTTTGCTGTCCAGCGCCATCTGTCAAACACTTTTTGAACTTTGTTTTTTACGGTTCTAATAAAACCCCATGTCATTCCAAGCTTGTGTGTCAATTTTTACCTCTCTATCTAAATTATTCCGTGATTTATTAAGTTTTCAAATTTATACTGACTTTTTGATCACCTAGTACATAATAGCTTATCTACCATCACAGATTCTTATTCCAAACTAGCAAACCCGGCAACGCTTCGCAGTAGCTTCTATCCCTTCCTTCCCCTTCCTTTGTCCATCTCTTCCTCCCCCTACCTTCACACAGCTCCCTCTTACCCCACACCATATCCATCTCCTCCCCTTCCTCTCTGCGTCTATATCATCCCCTCTTCTTAAACCCTGTTCATTCCCCCATACTCTGTCTCCTCCTTCCCAGTTCCCTGAGCTTATTTATTGTTACAGCAATCGGGAAATTGATTGGGGATGGAAGTCAAAATGGACAGGTAAATCAATCGGAAACGGGTTATTAGAGAGACGTTTCGAGCTGCTCTATCTGTGAGGTTAGTAGCTTCAATAGCCGCACGTTTAATGGTTGCATTGTACGAACATTTATGATTATAAGTGTAGGCATAAAACAACATTCGTGTTTTATGTTAAAAATGACTGTGAAGAAAAAAACAAAACCGCACATGTTTACAGCACAGCTTAGCATATTTTTCTGACAACGAGTAGTATAGAATAGTTTCTTATAACACATCTATATCTTCTTCAGAGTTTTTGAATTAAACACAAAGTAATTGTAGCATGATCATACTTTAATTATAGAAATTCCATATGAAACAAAATAATTAATTGAAATAAAATGAGTGGGATGGCAGTAGAACGTTTCAAAATTCTTTGTGTTGCGTTCACTTTTTGTCTTATTAGGAATCTAATTGAAACACGATTAACAACATTGCTACATATCGGTAAAATTGCTACAATCCGCGACACATGCGTGGTATAGCTATGTTGGCAACAGCTGTTGGATCGTGAGAATGAAGCCGATGAAGCGTGGTATAGCTTGAGATAGCCAATGAAATTTTAGATGGCGACAATTTGTTCCGAAGCCAACTGATGCATCCGCTGCGTAATCGACTGCTGGATTGCATCTATACCCCAAACATTGAATTATAATTACCACGCGTGGCCGTCTGTTTTGACGATGACCCAAATTATTTCGAGCGTAAACTGCAACTGAGAGAGTCGAACTCGACTGAACCATTTGTTTCAGAGTCATAACGGATCGCGCTTGAGAATTTCTTTTCGATTTACCTCCAAGCTCTGTGTACCATCTTCGTCGGTCTCATTGACTACGATCACGTAGTAAGATTGCGTTGTACGTACGCCGAGCGATATTACGCCGACGAGATGGAGGCATTGTTCTAGAAAATAAACCACGATCTTTACTTAATTTGTTTGTAACACTCAAAAATACCACGAAATAACATCAATTCTATCTTCGCAATGCTCCAAAGATATGATCACCACCGATAACATCATGGAGGTAAGTATAATACGGAGGGGCTTGTAAAGAAACAACGTTTCGTGTCATATCTTCCTTTATTCTAACCTCCTTGGCGCATTTGTTCGTTCTGTTACAGCGTATTTGGTCGCTAGGAGAGTAGCAAATGAATAATCTGATCGTTGGAGAATAGAGAAAATGATCCTAGCTGCAAGCGTACTTTCAGTTTTTCTCAAATCCCGATATAATACGCGGTCAAACGGGATAAAAAGTACCCTATATCCGTCCCCTGCCTCTAAGCTACCTCCCCACAAATTTTGAGCCAAATCGGTTCAGACGTTCTTTAATTATAAATAGTGTAACTAACTTTCTTTTATATAGCAAACTGATAATAAATCCAGACTGAACCATTAATTAATTTATAATCCTTCAAACCGTTGCGTCATTAACACTAGTAAATTAATTTTCCCAAGTCCACAGGCACTACCAACTTATTGTCTACATAGAGAAGCATCAGTTTGAGGGGGTCAAAATACCTTTTACATTCCCCATTTAATTGATATAGAAAACTACCAAGACGGCGAAACCTAGAACGGCTTCATGACAGTTATTCCAAACCGAAGTTGGAAGCACGCGGTGGCAGAGGGAGACGAGTTTCCCGCGGTTTGAGAATTCTCTCCAGGGCAGGTCAACCAACCTCAAGAACTGTACTGAGTGTCCGAGATACAGTGCCGCCCGGAAGGGCTAAGCTTCGCCAACAGTTTCTCTCCCCTACCTGTAAGGTTGGCTACACGGATTACTTTTGAGCAGCGGAAGTACACTGCGGTGCCGCGCCTGTGGCGAACAGACAACGCACCGCCATTCGGTTGCAGAGCTTCGAAGTATCCACCTCGCGGACAGTCTAAGGCTGAAGCTACCGCCGTATTAGGAAAGTGTAACTTTGAGGACCGTCCGCGTCTGCTACAATGATGGGCGAGTGGAAGCATCCGGTACACTCACCATTCAGTTTATAGTGAGGTAAGCTTGGCCGTTTGACCCCTACTCTGGTTTTAGTATTACGGCTTCATGTCTAGCAATATTCTCTTTTATTCAACCACTCACCGCTCTCTCTATGGACTGCAAATGTATCTGTATAAAATGAGCTTATTTTTGGACTTTTTTTTTAGTAATTCCTTGACCTACAGCAAGGTGATTACCTGGCAAAATAGTCTTATTTGTGACAATAATAGTAAACAAGCAACAGGGCTACCTCAATTTCGTCATATCCTTATGAATACAGATTTCACCGCAATTCTGCCTATTTGTTCTCTAACTTTCCTACGTTCCTCTTTTCAATTAATGAATCATCAATAAGGCAACGAAACATCTGCCAAGAGCAGAAGTCCGACGCCTTTACGGTCCAAGGACAGTAGATCAGCAGATGAGTGACACTTCCTGTCTGAGAGGAAAGGCGATAGACAATAACCCTTCTTGCTTAATCTTCTTTCGAAAAACTTCACCAGTTACAGCAATATACAAGATTTGTTGAAAAATTCTGGAACTTTGTCCTTAAAATTCTTCTACTCATACTTTTCGCTTATTGTGCAAGATCTCGTTAGAAATAGTCTACCCCGCAATTGATATGTCACTCCTAACGCCTGTCCTAAAGCGTACTAGCTACTACGAAACGCCGTCAGCGCTCACGAAATGCTAGTAGTTCCGCGCAACGTGATGTGTTCATTACTAGCGCGATCATCGTGTAAACTGGGCTTAAGGTTGCACAGACGTACGGTGGTGTATCCTCCCCCGCGCCCTGAGCAACGCTCACAAGAGGCCAGAAGCGGCGAGCCATTCCTACTACACGGCAGCCCTTAAAACAGTCAGCACTTGCTCGCAGGTAGCCTTTGCGCAGAATAGGCTGCCGCTAAACGCCGCAGACATTAGGCTAACAGCTGCGCCGGCAGTTGCAGCGGTCAGGTGGCCGCCGCGCTGTGCGCTATCGCGGCACGGCAAGTAGCTACGAGCGCGCATAGAGAGAGCTGCGCTGCATAGACCGGGCCGCCCGGTTGCCGCACTTCCTGCACGTGCTGCGGCCTTCACGCTAGAGCTCACAGCCGCTAGAACAAGGCCAGCTGGCGAACAGCGGCCACAAGTCTGGACCGACGCCAGCGGCGCACGCACCGAGCTAGCGGCCGCTCACCACCACCCAGTCCCCCACCAACAACAAACACCACTTAGTAGTAGGGGGCGAAAACAAGCTCTAGGTAAGACGGTACGCTGAAATTTTCCAAAAAAATCAGCTTTCGGTTTGTTTGCATAGTTAGATACCGTAAATCCCCTTAACTATGGTCCAAATGTTTGTAAATATATCGGACCATACTGCGTGGTCATCAGTCCGTAGCTTACAAACTACTTAATCCTAGTTAAACTAACCTAAGGGCAACACACAGCCGGCCGCGGTGGCCGAGGGGACTGAGGCGCTTCAGTCACGGTCTGCACGGTCGGGGGTTCGAATCCCACCTCGGGCATGGATATTTGTGCCGTCCTTAGTCTTAGGTAGCTCATAAGTAGTTTGTAAGCTTAGGGACTGATGACCCCGTAGTTAAGTCCCATAAGTTCTACAAACATTTGAACATTTTTTTGACAACACACACACCCATGCCCCAAGGAGGACTCGAACCTCCACGGCGAGCAACCGCACGCTCCACAGCGAGACGCTTCAGACCGCTCGGCTACTCCACCGCGGCAAATATGGTCCTTAAGCACAGCTATGGTTGTAATATTTCTGGCTTAAAGCCATCATATTTAGATCGAAGTTCGTTTGCTTGGATGCCATCTCACAACTGTATGAACTATCGCACTAATGTTTCCGCTCCAGTTGTCACAATGTAAAAATGTCCGAACGACATGTTTCGGGCAAAAATAAAAACAGATAGAGAAAACCTCCCAGAAATATAGAGTCATGCCATTTTGGGCTAATATCACACGTAAAGTGCCTAATTATTTAACAAAGAAGGGGTGAAAATAGCTGTTAGGACCGACAACAAATTAGAACAGAGGTTGAAACGCCGGCCGCGGTGGCCGAGGGGACTGAGGCGCTCCAGTTACGGTCTGCGCGGCCACTACGGTCGGGGGTTCGAGTCAAATGTTCAAATGTTTGTAGAGCTTATGGGACTTAAACTACGGGGTCATCAGTCCCTAAACTTACAAACTACTTATGAACGAGCTAATACTAAGGACGGCACAAATATCCATGCCCGATGGGGGATTCGAACCCCCGACCGTAGTGGCCGTGCAGGCCGTAACTGGAGCGCCTCAGTCCCTTGGCCACCGCGGCCGGCGGGGGTTCGAATCCCCCCTCGGGCATGGATTTTTTTGCCGTCCTTAGTCTTAGTTAGTTCATAAGTAGTTCGTAAGTTTAGGGACTGATGACCCTGTAGTTAAGTCCCACAAGCTATACAAACATTTGAACATTTTGAGAGGTTGAAACACAAGGTTGATTCAGGAGACAATTGGGCGGGGAAAGCTGTGTAAACTGGAGGAGGTTGAAATTTCTTGTGCGTTAAGAAAAGAACCAAATAGCATATTAAATGAACAGACTGAATTGTCTAAAGGACATTTCTGCTCTCATTTTGGTAATGTCCTTCTCGATAAACACTGAAACTTCCTCTCACATTTGGTTCGTTTGTGTTGGGGTTCACTGATTTACTGTTAGACGTTTTTTGGATAAATTTTAAATTGTGTTTTAGACGGGTTCACTTTCGATAGTAACATTATCGTAGGTTTATCTTTGGTAGTGGGTTGCGTTTGGACTATCTCTGATATAGCACAGCAGATAGTTAGCAGTCCACAACTGTATCTCCAATTAGCAACATGTTATCCTGTGAGGAATGTTTATCTGTTGATATTGCGCATATGCCGCAAATATTTTACGCTTGACGTTGCCTTAGGCCACATATGTTTTAGAATTCAAGGTAAGCCAGTCTAGGATGAACATATTTTGTTATATTGACATGGATCATATTTAAGGTTTTAGTGTTTTCGTTTTAATTTACGTTTTCCTTGGTTTTCTTCTTTTTAGAACTTGAGAATGGGCTAATGTAGGCCAGAAACATGTCGTTCGGACATTTTTACAGTGTAACGACTGGAGCGGAAACGTTAGTGCGATAAGATCGAAGTATTGCTTCAGTGCAGCCGGTTACGATAAGGCGGCCAACTTTTTCAAAACTCAGTGCGGGACATTTCGAGGATGTGAAGGAGGACTAAGATCACGTGACTCATTTTGCCATTTATTATGAAACTAAGAAGGGAAATTTAGGCGAGCAGAGTAGGCCTACCCATTTACTTTTAAAGTAACATATCTAACATGAGTGACATTTTATTCCTAATTTTCAATCGTTGTATACAGTTCATAAATATTTTCGCGTGGTCCTATTTTGAATTCTACAGCCTGACAAATTTTACATATTCTCTCTCTTTTATGTTTCTCTCGATCACTTCGTTGTCTTTACATCTTGCTCCTCTCATTTTGATAAGCCCTTTACTCCGACCAAAGAAATGTTTTGCAATCATCTCGGATTAAATTTGATAAAAACTACTTTTTGAAGCCATTTTAACTACTTTATTATAGAAGTTCTTTCGATGAAGTGCCTTACTACATGCAATGCTCATTCATTTTCGTTGTTGCATTTTGATAATCTCACTGCCTTTTTATTCCTGTATGAAGTAAGATGAGTGCTGATACTGTATCTGCAGATTTTAAATACGTTCATACAGACTGTGATAATATTATATCATGTTTGCCACCATGGGCACAGAAAAATATTCCATTACACTTAATGAAACGTACTTAAGAACGAGACTGTCATTTACTCGTAGATGATGCATTGTGAAGTTGATTTGCCAGCAGTGTGACAGCGTGCAGTACACGAACAGTTTCGGCTTGTGCTCTTAGACGAACAACTTTAAAATTACTGGAATTCGTAACGTATTTGCCGTTTTTCGGGACACTTTCAGAAATTACCCCAATGCAGGACGAGTCCGCAGAATACGGGACGGTTGGCCGCCTTAGGTCAGGACCAATTGGCGACAGAGAACCACGACAGGTGGTACAATAGATCGTGTTATTATGGGAAAGAACTCTGGCAAATCTCCCCGAATTCTAGGGAAGTCCCCAAGCGGCAGGAACTGGACGCCGATTGGCTATAGCACTACATCTACATCTACATGGGATACTCTGCAAATCACATTTAAGTGCCTGGCAGACGGTTCATTGAACCACAATTATACTATTTATCTCCCATTCCATTCTCGAATAGCGCACGGGAAGAAAGAACCCCTGAATCTCTCTGTTCGAGGTCTGATTTCTCGTATTTTATTCTAATGATCATTTCTACCTATGTAAGTGGGAGTCAACAATATATTTTTGCATTCGGAGGAGAATGTTGGCGATTGGAGTTTCGCAAGTAGCCCACGCCGCAGCGATAAGCGCCGTTGTTGTAATGATTCCCATCCCAGATCCTGTTCATTTCTGTAACGCTGTCTCCCCTGTATCGTGACAATACGAAACGAGCTGCCCTTCTTTGGACTCTTTCGATGTCCTCCGTCAAACCCACCTGATTAGGATCCCACACTGGGCAGCAATACTCCAAAATTGGACGGACAAGCGTAGTATATGCAGTTTCTTTTGTAGTTCTGTTCCATGTTTCAAGGGTTCTGTCAATAAAACGCAGTCTCTGGTTCGCCTTTCCCACTATATTATCTACGTGTTCTTTCCAGTTTAGGTCTGAAGTAATAGTAATTCCTAGGTATTTTGTGGAGTTTACGGCCTTCACTTTTGACTGATTTATCTTATAAATAAAGTTTAACGGATTTCTTTTCGTACTCATGTGGACGACTTCACACTTCTCATTATTTAGAGCCAATTGCCAATTTTTACACCATATTGATATCTTATTCAGATCGTTCTGCAGTTGGTTTTGATCTTCAGATGAATGTACTAGACGGTAAATGACGGCGTCATCTGCAAACAACCTAAGAGAGCCACTTAGATTTTCCCCTAAATCGTTTATGTAAATAAGGAACAGCAGAGGACCAATAACACTACCCTGTGGAACGCCCGATATCACCTCTGTTTTAGTCGATGCCTTACCATCGATTACTACGAACTGTGCCCTCTCTGACAAGAAATCCCCTATCCAATCGGAAATTTGGGGCGGTCACGCGTCAAAATGCAATCATATTTTTATTAATATTTAGTAAACTAATAATATATTCAATGTCAAACTCAGTTCAGAAAACCCCTCAAAGCTAAGCTATGCCATGAGCAGGTAAAACATAGTAACAGTTGCTAATTCAATAAATAAAACAATTCATTTAAGACAGACGCTGCACGGCAACCAAGTTTGCGCGCCAAATTGCGGAGCGAAGGCAGTCTTGCACCAAGCCGCCACAGTTGATATCAGAACAGGCACTCGGAGGAGTAACACTTCAATTCAGTACGCGCACTAGGAGGAGTAATATGTGAGTCTAGAACACGCACTCGGTGGAGTAACATGCATACGTAGGCGGTCATAAAATATTGTTTAATCATCTTAGATCAAGGGAAATGACTTTATATTTACTTTCAGTTAAGAGAAT
Source organism: Locusta migratoria (assembly GCA_026315105.1). Classification (NCBI taxonomy): domain Eukaryota; kingdom Metazoa; phylum Arthropoda; class Insecta; order Orthoptera; family Acrididae; genus Locusta; species Locusta migratoria. The sequence continues at coordinate 179,267,896 of CM048749.1, forward strand.
GTGTGTCAAGTGGATTTTATTACGCAGTTTGCTGGATTTCTGCTTTCTTAAATAACTCAGATGGCATCTGAACTACCTAAGTTTTATTCCGTAATTAGATCAGTTCCTGCTAATAGTTTAGCAATTTCAGCCGCATCCAACAACTCCGACCTGCCTGCTATCATCTGCGTGGGGACATCTATAGAAGATGTCAGGTTGGTGAACTTTTAGAGTTTGTACTCTTCACACAGTGCAGTGCAGAGTTACTTCAACCCTAGCAAATACTGTCATTGCGATACAAAGGCAAAGTGTTGTGGGTCATCCATGGCATCATGGAGGAGGAAAGAAAATGTTACAGGACAGGTTAAGTTAAACCCTTGTAGACTTTTTTTCCTGTCGTATGGTCCAAATTGCTTTTGAAGAATCACACAGTACCGTTTAGTGACAGCCGAGCGCTTCCATCGCTCTCGAAACAGTGAGGGTGCTTAGTCCTCGTCGCCCTGTGAATTGACCAGCCCGGCCTATCTTTCAGGAAAGGATCTGCTCAGGACGCGTGGGATGCGTCGACAGCTAAATCAGCTATACAGATTAGTAATATAGGTTCTATTTACTAATGTTTACACCAAATAACTTCTAGAAAGTATGTCTGGGGAAGGGGCGTGGCCATTATCAAGATAGGGCACTCAAAGAAGTGAACCCCCAGTCATCTGAAGCACCAGCCGCCACTGGGATACGGGGTGTCCCACTCAAACTTTTCACCCCATATGTCGATGGAACAACAATAAACAGGGCTGGTCTTAGGCATGTGCAAACAGTGCAGTCACAAAGGGCCACACGTTTACGTTAGAATGTAATTTGAAAACTGACAGTAATTCGTGATGTATATACATATTATGAAACTATGGCCACTAGTCAGAGTCGTAGGAAACACTGCTTATAATGCTGATGCGCTATAGTAGTATCCATTGTCACCACATATCTATTGCTCATGCTTAAATTAAAAGCTACGTGATTCATTGTTTCTCAACGTCACCCCACGCCCTTTCTACCCATCTTTGTGACTGATAATGAAGCAATACAATCGGCCGCTAGCACATGTTCCCCACAAGACAGGCTCTTCCAGCTTCATCTCAGCTATGCAGCGCTCCCTGTTGCGCTCGCTGTGAACAGTCAAATGGGACGGCGAGGCATTCGGCACAAGACCGCCAGGCAGCAGATAGGGGGAATTTTTTCGCCTGTCAGCTGTGCATTATATGAACGCCGAACTCCTACTGCAAACTGTGATGATGTAGTGACATACTACCTCAGGAAAATAGAAAATGAAATGATCTTATGGATTTTATTGAACTGGCTATTCCCATCGGCCACCTACTGTCAGTGTTTTGATTGATGCCAGTTTGGCAACTTGCATATCGATGATGTTGAAAGTTATGATGACGAGAAACACACAATGCGCTCTCCCCTACCAGGAATCGAACCTTGGCCTCTTGCAGTGATGGTCAGCGACACTGAACTGAGCAAAGGAGGTGGAGAGGGAAACAGGAAAATTAAATGCATACATTTATCGGTCTTCTGAAGTTTATTTTCTTTTTAATATTTCAGAAGCAGCATCTCGCAAGAACACCTTTTTTTTTCTTGCCATGTTATCAGTAGTACTCGAAGATGTTTCAAAATTGATTTATTTAGATATTATTGTGTCAAGTGTATAAAGCAGAACACTCTTAGTGTTGATAACTTACCTAATTAATTTGTTATTAATACAGAGGAAGTCAAGTGCCGAAAACATGAAAGGTTATATCCTGAACAACATTTGCGAACATTTTTCGATTTTGGGTACATTAAATGGAAGAATTACGATGGCTAAGTCATTTTTTATTCATTAACATTTTAGTAATTTCCATACTTATTAATATACCTTCTCTAGTTAATTAATTTCCTATCTTAACATCAGGTCTGCTGTAGTACGTCTTTTAATGTATTGGTAGTATGTCAATGCCGAAACTTAGAATACCTTTGTACATGACGAAGGAGTATTGTCTCTGCTGAAAGGGGACAAGGTGGAGAGGAATTGATGAGGGAGAGCTCCGCGCGGAAGTTTTGCACAGGAACCGGCGAAAGCTATGGTCGGATGTGTCAATAAATGTTGAAATACGACTTTCACAGTTATGAACTTATGGCAGGGGCTTATGACACACTAAAATATAAACAATTATAATTTTTAACACAAATTTATGTCGTTTTTTAATGGATACCCCATTTTGTTTCTAAAGCAGTCAACAGCAAGAAATATTGCAGAAGTAATGGCGTTGGGAACATCGCATTACGCTAATTTCACTCTGACATACTGAGAAGCGAAGTTGACACTTGAAATACATTAAGCACGTTGATATCCTACGATTAATCCCAACGTCATGTTCACAATTGAGTTTCGTGATGTGTGCTCTAAAGTGCCTTGCTGCTGAGCGCGCGGTTGTTCACCGTCAGAGGTTCGAATCCTCGATCCGACATGGGTGTGTGCTGTGGTGGCACGTCCTATATGTTCACTGGTTCAGTGTACCCCTGGAAAAGAGCTCGTCGTGGAAATAAAGTGAATAAATAAATGAATCATTCTTCGTTTAGTTCTTCTATTATATCATTTTATATGCAGATTCACCACTCCCATGAACCACAGACATTGCTGATGTGGGGTGGCTTGCGTGCCTCAACGATACAGATAGCCGTACCGTAGGTGCAACCACAGCGGAGGGGTATCTGTGGAGAGGCCAGACAAACGCGTGGTTCCTGAAGAGGGGCAGCAGCCTTTTCAGTTGTTACAGGGGGCAACAGTCTGGATGATTGACTGAGCTGGCCTCGTAACATCAGCTAATGTGGCTCTGCCACACAGCTACTGCGAACGGCTGAAAGCAAGGGGAAACTACAGCCTACCTTTCCCGAGGACATGCAACTCTACTGTATGAACATATGATGATGGCATCCTCTCGAGTAAAATATTCCGGAGGTAAAATAGTCCCCCATTCGGATCGTCGGGCGGGGACTACTCAGGAGGATGTGATCATCAGGAAAGACAATACTGGCATTCTACGGGTCGGAGCGTGGAATGTTAGATCCCTTAATCGAGTAGGAAAATTAGAAAATTTAAAAAGGGAAATGGGTAGGTTGAAGTTAGATATAGTGGGGATTAGTGAAGTTCGGTGGCAGGATGAACAGGATTTCTGGTCAGGTGAGTACAGGATTATAAATACAAAATCAATTGGGGCTATCACAGGAGTAGGATTGATAATGAATAAGAAAATAGGAATGCGGGTAAACTACTATGACCGGCACAGTGATCGCATTATCATTGTCAAGATAGATACGAAGCCAACACCGACAATAGTACTACCAGTTTATATGCCAACTAGCTCTGCCGATGATGAGGAGATTGAAGGAATATATGAGGAGCTAAAGGAAATTATTCAGACAATTAAGGGAGAGGAAAACTTAATTGTTATGGGAGACTGGAATTCGGTAGTAGGACAAGAAAGGGAAGGGAAGATAGTAGGTGAATATGGTCTGGCCAAAAGGAATGAAAGAGGAAGCCGCATGGTAGAATTTTGCACAGAACATAATTTAGTTCTAACAAACACCTGGTTCAAGAATCACAAAAGAAGGTTGTATACGCGGAAGAGACCAGGAGACTCCGGGAGATACCAGATAGATTTTATAATGGTAAGACATAGATTTCGGAAACAGATTTTACAGTGTAAGACATACCCAGGGGCAGATATAGACACTGACCATGACTTGTTGGTTATGAACTGTAGGCTGAAACTAAAGAAACTGCAAAAAGGTAGGAAAATAAGGAGATGGGACCTGGATAAATTGAAGGAACCTGAGGTTCTTAAGAATTTCAGAGGCAGCTTTAGGCAACAATTGACAGAAACAGGGGAAAATAAAACAGTAGAGGAGGAATGGGTAAAATTGAGAGAAGAAATAGTGAAGGTAGCAGAGGACAAAATAGGTAGGAAGGCAAGACCTACAAAAAATCCTTGGATATCACAGGAGATACTAAACTTAATCGATGAAAGGAGAAAATATAAAAATGCAGTAAATGAAACAGGCAAAATGGAGTACAGACGACTAAGAAATGAGATTGTCAGGAAGTGTAAAGTGGCTAAGCAGGAGTGGCTAGAAGGCAAATGCAAGGATGTAGAAGAATGTATAAATAGGGGAAAATAGATACAGCCTACAGGAAAATAAAAGAAACATTTGGAGATAAGAAAACAGCTCTATGAATATCAAGGACACTGATGGAAAACCAGTTCTCAGCAAAGAAGGGAAAGCTGAAAGGTGGAAAGAGTATATAGAGGGGCTCTACAAAGAAAATGAAAATCGAGACAATATTGTAGGAAGGGAAGAGGATGTAGATGAAGATGAAATAGGAGATACTGTACTGAGAGAAGAATTTGACAGAGCCCTGAAAGACCTAAGTCGACACAAGGCCCCTGGAGTAGATGATATTCCCTCAGAGCTACTGAAGTCTCTGGGAGAACCAGCCATGACAAACCTGTTTCACCTGGTGTGTAAGATGTATGAGACAGGTGAAGTACCCTCAGACTTTAAGAAAAATTCCAAAGAAAGCAGGTGCAGACAGGTGTGAAAACTACAGAACCATCAGTTTAATAAGTCATGGTTGCAAAATATTAACACGAATTATATACAGAAGGATGGAAAAGCTGGTAGAAGCCGACCTCGGGGAAGATCAGTTTGGGTTCAGGAGAAATGTAGGAACACGGGAGGCAATACTCACTTTACGGCTTATCCTAGAAGATAGATTAAGAAAAGGAAAACCTACATTTCTAGCTTTTGTAGATTTGGAGAAGGCTTTTGACAATGTTGATTGGAATAAACTTTTTCAAGTTCTGAAGCAAGCAGGAGTAAAATATAGGGAGCTTAAGGTTATTTACAACTTATACAAAAACCAGATAGCGGTTGTCAGAATTGAAGGGCATGAAAGGGATGCAGTGGTTGGAAAGGGAGTGAGACAGGGTTGTAGTCTTTCTCCATTGTTATTCAATTTGTACATTGAGCAAGCTATAAAGGAAAGCAAGGAGAAATTTGGAGAGGGAATTAAAGTTCAGGGTGAAGAATTAAAAACATTGCGTTTTGCCGACGACATACTAATTCTGTCAGATACAGCAAAGGACCTGGAAGAGCAATTGAACGGAATGGACAGTGTGCTGAAAGGTGCATATAAGATGAACATTAACAAGAGCAAAACTAGGGTAATGGAGTGCAGTGTAAGAAAATCAGGTGATGCTGAAGGAATAAGATTGGGAAACGAAGCAATAAAGGAGGTAGATGAGTTTTGTTACTTGGGCAGTAAAATAACAAATGATGGTCGCAGTACAGAGGATATAAAATGCAGAATGGCAATGGGTAGAAAAGCGTTCTTGAAAAAGAGAAATTTGTTAACCTCGAATATTGATTTAAGCCTAAGGAAGTCCTTTCTGAAGGCATTTGTGTGGAGTGTTGCCTTGTATGGGAGTGAGACATGGACGATAAACAGTGGGGACAGAAAGAGGATTGAGGATTTTGAAATATGGTGCTACAGAAGAATGCTGAAGATTAGGTGGGTGGATCGCGTAACTAATGAGGAGGTACTGAACAGAATTGGGGAGAAAAGAAATTTCTGGCATACCTTGACTAAAAGAAGGGATAGATTGGTAGGACACATTCTTAGACATCAAGGAATTGTGAATTTAGCGTTGGAGGGAAGTGTGTGGGGAAAAATCGCAGAGGAAGACCAAGAGATGGATACAGTAAGCAGATTCAGGCAGATGTAGGTTGCCGTTCTTATGTGAAGTTGAAGAGGCTTGGTCAGGATAGGGTATTGTGGTGAGCTGCATCAAACCAGTCTCCAGACTGAAGACCACAACAACAACATGCAGATTCAAAGTATTTTTATCGCATGAGAAACTTTTTACGTCGCAGCAACAGCTCGTATATGAGTCATAGCACAGCCGCCTAATAAATGCCCCAGAAGCAATGTACATGTGTGGCTGAGGTTTAAATTCTCTTCTGAAATTCCTGGAGGCAGCATATGCGCACTCCCATGACAGGGAGAGGCGAGGGGAAACGCTACTTTCAACATAGACATTGGAGCAGGTTTCGGCCCATTGAAGATTCATCAGAAACACGGCATATTTGGTAAAATATCTTATAACTATAAATAAAAGACGCATCAATTGTAAAAGCCTTCAGAAGATATGATCATGAATAATAATAAAGTCACTACTCTCCACCTAGCAAGAATAGCTGTGTGGTTAGCAGCACTGTGTTAACGCCGTTGATGGTATTGCGTTCAAGACGATTTTTTTTTTTTTTTCGTTGTAACAAATTTTTAACTCCAGAATGAAACTCTCACTCTGCAGCGGAGTGTGCGCTGATATGAAACTTCGTGGCAGATTAAAATTGTGTGCCGGAACCGGAACTCGAACCTGGGACCTTTGCCTTTCGCGGGCAAGCGCACTAGCGACTGTGCTATCCCGACACGACTCACGATGCCGTCCCACAACTTTACTTCGCCAGTACCTCGCCTCCTACTTTCCAAACTTCACAGAAGCTCTCTTGCAAACGAGCAAGACTAGCACTCCTGGAAGAAAGGATATGGTGGAGACATGGCTTAGCCACAGCCTAAGGGATGTTTCCAGAATGAAACTGTTTGAAAAAATTTGGGGGAGAGCAGCCTATGTACATGCGTTAGGTTAGGAGGGGTTGCTGCCTACACTGTCAAATGACCCGAATGACAATGACTTCATTGTAACAGATTCACTTTGTTACAGTGCCTTAACAGTGTAATCAGTTACTTACTGTGTTTTAGTGTTTATGTGTATAATCATATGTTCTTGGTGTTTATTATCAAAGAAAAACAAAGTACAGTATCTTTTAGAAACAAATTACTCAGCTTTAAGCTTGGAACAAACGTGTAAAATAAACAAGCATGGTAGGTCGACACTTCAGCTCGAGTTGAACAAGCGCAAACAAGCTGAGGTAAGACATTCTGCAGATCTTTTAACGAAAATATATCTGAAGTGGGGGGAGGGGACGAAACATCGACGCGCCGAGCAGGGAAGGGGGAGGGGCGGCGCCATGATCAAGATAGGCCACTCAAAGAAGTGAACCCCCAGTCATCTGAAGCACCAGCCGCCACTGGGATATGGGGTGTCCCACTCAAACTTTTCACCCCATATGTCGATGGAACAACAAGAAACAGGGCTGGTCTTAGGCATGTGCAAACAGTGCAGTCACACAGGACCACAAGCTTACATTAGAATGTAATTTGAAAACTAACATCAGTAATTCAGGTATATACATACTGTGAAACTATGCCCACTAGTCGGAGTTGAAGGAACCACCGGTTATGATGCTGATGCGCTATAGTAGTACCCATTGTCAACACATATCTATTGCTCATGCTTAAATTAAAAACTACGCGATTCATTGTTTCTCAACGCCTCCCCGCGCCCTTTCTACCCATCTTTGTAACTAATAATGAAGCAATACATTCTTCCGCTAGCAGATGTTCCCCACAAGACAGGCTCTTCCAGCTTCATCTCAGCTGTGCAGCGCTCCCTGTTGCGCTCGCTGTGAACAGTCAAATGGGACGGCGAGGCATTCGGCACAAGACCGCCAGGCAGCAGATAGGGGGAATTTTTTCTGCTGTCTGCTGTGCCTTATATGAACGCCGAACTCATACTCCTAACTGCGATGACGTAGCAACATGCTCCCTCAGGAAAATAAATGAAATGATCGTACGAGTTTTACTGGTCTGGTTATTCCCATCGGCCGCCTACTGTGTTTTGATTGACGCCACTTTGGCGACTTGCATGTTGATGATGTTGAAAGTTATGATGACGAGAAACACACAATGTCCTATCCCCTGCCAGGAATCGAACCTGGGCCTCTTGCATTAATGGCCAGCGACGCTGCCACTGAGCTAAGGAGGTGGAGACGGAAGCAGGAAAATTAATTGCATACATTTTTCGGTCTTCTAAAGTTTATATTCTTCTTAATATTTCAGAAACAGCATCTCACAAGAACACCTCTTTTCTCTTGCCATGATTAGATTGTTCCATAGATCATAAATATGACACTACATAATGATGTGGAACGTGTCAGGTTAATGAAAGGTGTCTTTAAAAATTATTACTTTGTACTAAATATTACATGACACAATTTTTATGTATTTTTTATTGTTTTTGATTTTTTCAAATTACTGATTTATATCTAAAAATTAATGTATACTGTAGAAGGAGTTCCCATGCAGAAATTCTTTTAATTTATTTTTAAATGCTTGTTCGCTAACTGTCAGGCTTTTGATGCTGTTTGGTAGGTGACCAAAGACTTTTGTGGCAGCTTAATTCACCCCTTTCTGTGCCAAAGCTATATTTAACCTTGAATAGTGAAGATCATTCTTTCTCCTAGTGTTGTAGTGTTGTCAGTGGAACACGAAGTTGTTACAAAATTGAGTTATTTAGATATTATTGTTTCAAGTCTGTAAACCATAAGACTCTTACAGTTGATACTTATAAATAATTAATTTCTTTTAAATAGAGACAATATTAAGTGCTGAAAACATGAAAGGTTGTATCCTGAACAACATGTGTGAAAATTTTTCAATTTAAATTTCATTAAATAGAAGAAATCCGATGGCTAAGTCTTTTTTATCATTAACATTTTAGTAATTGCCATACTTATGAAGATACCTTCTTTGGTTAATTAATTTCCTATCACTGGTCAGGCATGTGCAAACAGTGCAGTTACACAGGGCCACACGCTTACGTTTTAATACACAACCTGCACAGACGGGAAATTACGGCAGGGGCTATAAAGTAAATAATATGAGGGACTCTAAAATGTAAACAAATATTATTTCCAACAAAAAGTCATGTAGTTTTAACAGATGCCCCATGTTATTTCTTAAGCAATCAGTAACAGGAATATCAAAAAGGTAGTATGGACACTTGAAGAGAAAAGGGAAAGAGTATATCGAAAACAGAGTTGAAGATATAAAGATTGAAGGAGTGAGAAGGAGAGAAAGACCGAAGATGAGGTCAAAGGATAAGATAGCGGGGGACGTAAGGGAGAAAGGATGGAAAAAGGAAGAGGAACTGAATAGAGTATAATGGAGGAGAAGGATGCAGAAGAGCAACGCGACCCAACTTGACGTGGGACAAGGTTACGATAAAGAAGAAGAAAAACAGAAATATATATATATATATATATATAAACAATGGCTTGGGTATATCGCATTACGCCAATTACATCCCGATATATTGAGAAGCAAAGATGACGCTTAAAATACATGAAGCGAGCATTTAGCCTACGTTTAAGGCCAGCGACATGTTCACGTTTGAGTGTCGTGATGTGCGCTCTAAAGCGCCTATCTGCGGAGCGCGCGGTTGCTCGCCGTCGGAGATTCGAGTCCTCTCTCGACCATGATTGTGTGTTGTCCTTTGGTTAGTTTAACTTGGTTTAAGTAGTTTGTAAGCCCACTGACTAATAACCAATGTAGTTCAGTCCCATAGATTTACAAACTTTTTATTATATTTTGCTGTTTTACTCATCACGAAAAAATTTCACATAAATACGTGAGTTTTCATAGAAATGGAGAGGATGAGATGATCAGCAGAGGCGGAATAGAGGACGAGAAGATAGAGGGGAGCGGAAAAGATTGGCCGAGAGAGGGGAAGGAGAGGATGAACAGAGGGGGGGATTGAAGGGGAGATGGACTGCGAGAATACTGAATAAATAAATACCCGGGCAATGCCCCTTTTTTCAGCTAGTAAATAAAATTTAATATTAGAAGGATCGATAGGTACGTGTGTACGCGCGTGTACGTACTTTAATTATGCTTGTGTTCAAATGTTCAAATGTTTGTAATTCTTATGCGACCAAACTACGTTCGTCATCAGCCCCTTAGACTTACAAACTACTTAAACTAAATTAAACTAACCTAAGGACAACACACACATCCATGCCCGAGGGAGGAGTCGAACTTCCGACGCAGGAGGCCACACGATCCACAATGTGGCGCTCCAGGCCGCTCGGCTACTTCCGCGCGGCTATGCTTGTGTACGAGTGTAGAAATGAACCTGTGTAGGTCTACCATAATTACGTGAAGGACAATTATTCTATATCGGTAATCATAGTGAGATGGAAATTTAATTTCTCTAGAAAACAAATTACTATGTTGTAATCAATCCATGTGGTGATTTCGATATAATGAAAGAGTTTACCGTCTAGGAAGAATAATTTGTAATTATTGAGCAAAGCATTTAATTACGTTTTCGTGACAATATGCAGCAAATTAACTGATAAAACCTCTTAATTGTGATTATATAAATCGACAAGTGAACAGCCTGCCTTCCTGCACAAGATATCAGACGTAAATTTATTTTCTCTCGCCTTTGACTACAGGAAGGTAACAGCTTCATAGACTAATTACCACTTTCTTTCTATTAATACTTCCAACAACGAGGAGCAGTATGTTACTCTACTGTTCAGTGTCAACTTGAAATTACCATATCAGTAGTACCACGCCGCAGATTAACTAATTTTTCGCAAACATCTGTGTCAATGACAGTCGGTTAAACGATGTTACACTACAGTTACAGATGTATGAAGAAGTCTAACTAGGAAAAAAATAACACAGTCTAAACGCAGTAACCTGTCAAATGTTCAAATGTTTGTTAAGCTTAAGGGACTTAACTGCGGGATCATCAGTCCTTAAACTTACAAACTACTTATGAACTACCTTATACTAAAGACAACACAAACACCCATGCCCGAGGGGGGAATCGAACCCCCGACGGGGAACGACCTCGCGCATCATAGCATAGCGCCTCAATGCGCTCGGCCACTCCGCCGCGGCAGTAATCTGTCCTTATGATCTGTGCAGAAAGGTACTTTTCTTAACCACTGTCACTTTTCACTCTCCCCTGTCCTGTTTCTCAGTAGGAAATGGTACACAGGAAGAAAGATTGTTGTTAAAAAAATAAAATAAAAACTCAGTATGCTTTTGATTCTCTCTCATTTTACCCTCATCGAATGTTCGACGAGCCGAATCGACATTACTCATAACGCTCTTACGCATCACGCTGAAGTTCTGCGATAACCGTTCGCTGCGAAACTGCGATTAACACAACTTGTGCTTTGCGGGCTACCGTGAATTACATACGGGCCACCACCAGAAAATTTTAACAGGAGACTGCATCCCGCTTTCTGCATACAGTACTATCTGAGGTTTCTGCTTAAAATCCACCTTCCGGGATCCAAATTTGTCTTTTTCCATGATTTACCTAAAACACTCAAGAGAAATGCCTTTATGGTTGCTTTGGAATGGCATGATCGACACCCTTCCAAAACATCAATCAAAAGAAGTGAGAGCTTGTCTTTCGTCTCTAATGGCAAGTAAATCGATGGTACATTAAAATCTAATCTTCCTTAATTCCTATTTCACGGTCAGTGATGGTTACGTTGCTGCGGAGGCTATGTCTAACCACAACATCAACCCCAATTGACTACCACACTATCTTTAGGCGATTCCTTTGGAAGAATGCGCATTTCTCAAACCAAGAGTCATTACAGCATTATATTTGCATTGGTAGAATTATTTATCTGTCAGCAGCCAGATGACTATCATTTCTTAGAAGCTGAAGCAAAACATCATTAGTTCCGCTAGGGCGCAGATTGTCTCTTCTGTGGATACCCTTTCATCTCGTTAATGCTGTGATTTGCGTGGCCTATTATATTCTAATTTCACGTCTGAGCGACGAAGCGCAATGATTGCCACACTCGCATTAGGAAGGCCTCCAGCCATCCAGATTTGGGTTTTCCACGATTTCCCCCAATCGTTCCAAACTCCGGGGTGGTTCCTTTCAAATGTCATGGCTGATTTCCTTCCCGATTCTTAGCAAAACACAATTAACGTTTGAGTTCTGTCTTTAATGACGACGCTGTCGACGACACTTTAAACCCTAATCTTCCTTTCCTACCATTGCAATATTTTTATTATTGACGACAGAAGATGCAGTGCATTCTTTCATCGTACAAGAAGCCTTGCGCCCCTCATCAGTCATCATAGAAGATAGAGATAAGACCCAAACGAGAACGACTTCTTTCGTCACAGGTTCATTCAGTCGCTGAAAAAGCATTACGAAAATTCACAACAAGACTCCCTAGCATAAGGTATCACTTCCAAGGATGATCCACCAGCTAATTACGGTAGGGGTTGAGTTCTTTTCTACCACTGTTTTGAAATAAATATGCACATAAAAAATTTAATCGATTTGTAAGAGGCTAGAAGCATATGTATTGTTAATTAACAACTGCACATTAACAGTTTAATGTAAAATAGTTACATTATCAGCAGCAACGAATACGAAAGCACAAAAAAAAAAATTGGTCATTATGACTACCTTAAAATTCCGTTTATGTCGTCAGATATTCAAAATGACGATACTTGTACCGCAATAAACAGTGTTTAAAGTTTTTGTAAGCCGCGGTGGAGTGGCCGAACGCTCTAAGGGGCCTTGCTGTGGAGCGCGCTGTTGCCTGCCGTCGGAGATTCGAGTCCTCCGTGGGGCGTGGGTGTGTGTGATGTCCCAAAGTTAGTTTAAGTAATTTATGAGTCTACGGACTGATGACCACAGCAGTATGGTCCAATACGTTAACAAATATTTGAACATTTGAAGCTTTTGTAAGATCTGGAAAACTGAAGCTATTCCTTCGGTAAAGTTGCACATGCTACCACACTGTGATGTTCACATAGAGATATCTGTGTTCTGGGGGTCACTAAAAAATCTGAGCGGCAAAAACACGTGACTGAAGTGACGTCAACAACGAGAACGTGACCGGAAACCGATACTATCGCTGCCGACATAAGAGTTCAGTAAGAGCTGCTGTGACAACTCATTTGGTTTTGCTTGTTCTGTATGCGACCGCTTTGAAAGTGGTCTGTGAAGTGCACCAGGAGAACAAGTGAACTTATTGGACGAAACGTTAAAGACGAGAATGTATCCGTCTTCAAGGTACAGAAAGACTTGTTATAAAACTTTCGTTGAGGTAAAAAGAAAGTCTCATTTAAACAGTTTCGTAAATCCCCTGTATCCGTCTATCATGTGGAAACTTATCATGTCACTAACCTTTGTTGAGGATCACCAGTGGGCAATAAGGACTATGTATAAAGTTGTTGTCTAGGTAACTATTTCCTAAGACATCTCCATTATCAGAACTATTTACCACTAGGGAAGTGGTTTTTCGAAAGAACTTTATAAGAGTTGTGGTCTACAGTACGGAGACTGTTTTGTTGCAGCTATCGACCCTAGTCTATCCTGAACAAGACTCTTCATCTCCTCATAGGAACGGCAACCCACTTCCATTTGAAGTTGCTTACCGAGTTTTCTCTCTTGGTCTCCCTCAATGATTTTTACCCAATAAACTTCCTTCCAAAGCTAAGTTGATGATTCCTTTATCTCTATGAGAATGCACTACCAATAGATCTCTTCTTTTCTTCAAGGCATGTCACAAATTTCTTTTTTCTCCAATACTGTTCTGTACCTTCTCAGCCGGCCGCGGTGGCCGAGGAGACTGAGGCGCTCCAGTCACGGTCTGCACGGCCACTACGGTCGGGGGTTCGAATCCCCCCTAGGCCATGGATATTTGTGCCGTCCTTAGTTGTAAGTAGTTCATAAGTAGGTACCTTCTCATTAATTACGCGATCTACGAACCTAACATTCAGCATTCTACTGTAGCGGCAAATTTCAAAAGCCTCTATCCTCTTCTGTTACCGCCCCCGTATCACTGTCGTACAAGACAATACTTCAAACAAATGCCTTCAGAAGAGACTTCCTAATAAAGTAATATTCTATGTTAATAAATTCCTATTTTTCATAAATGCTTTTCTTCCCATTTCCATTCTGCATTTTACATCTTCTGTACTGGCCAAATAGCAGAACACATTAACTACACTGCCTACACGACACTTTTGCGTCCTGTTCTGCAGTATTGCTGCGCATTGTGGAATCTCCACTTAGGAAGACTAACGAAGAATATAGAGAAAAGTTCACAGAAGGGCAGCTCGTTTTGTATTATTCCGATACAGGGGAGAGAGATTCACGGAAATGATGCACAAGTTGCGGTGGAAATCATTAAACGAAAATCGTTATTCGTTGCGGAGAGATCTATTTGCGAAATTTCTTTCAACAACTTTCTTCTCCGAATGCGAACATATTTTGTTAGCACCCGCCTACAAAGGGAGACGTGATTATCATCAAAAATAAAAGATGTTGGACCGCAAACTGAAAGATTCAGATGTTCCTTTTTAACGCGGGCTGTTAGAGAATGGAACTGTAGAGAAATATTACGAAAGTGGTTCGATAAACCCTCGGCTCTTCGATGTGATTTGCGAAATAAATATGTAGATGTATTGTAGAAAAATAATATGAAAAACACTGTGCCATGCACTGCAGTGTGATTTTTAGAGTAAATATGAAGATGTATTGTCTTGATGCTGAACTGGAAATAGGAACATATTAGAACCAAGGGCGCTTTTTACCATCGTTTTTCTTTAGATTTAGACAACAAAAATGAAAAGTTATCTAATTGTAAACAAGAATATTGGATCAATATTGAAAATGCAAGGATATATGCTTAAAATTTTCGTCCACTGGATTACAAATGGAGCATGGTAGCTTACAAAAAATTTTCTGCGTTCAAAGATAATGCATTCTTAAAAAATACCTATCTCCTATGAAATAAAACCCAGGTGCTGCAGATACGGACAGGTAACGACAGAGAAACGTGCAACAGGACTCCTAAAACACTATAATTTTTATCTGTGAAGAAAACTGAACAGGAAGTGTCAATTATCTGATAAATTATTTCTGAAACCTAGTGTAATATACAAACTGCAATGAATTAAAGACTTGAACACTATTGTGAAGAATATAAACGCTTCAATAGAACAAAATATTGGAGCTAGTAAGAACGTTAGAAAAAAAAACCAGCGCCTTGTTTTCAAAATAACTGTAAGATGAAGAAGTAAGCAAGGAGATTACTACTGAATGTTTAACCCAAGGCAAAACGGTGTTTGTTAAATAAAAAAATGTATAAATTGGGCTCAGAACACATTGAAAATACCCTTGTGTTATCTTCAAATGCGTTTGCTTATCCGAGGAGGAAGAAATTTCCTTTCCATGTCATTCGACACACTCAGCATGGACAAATAAGATTGATAGTCAATCAGGCGCTTTTAACAAAGTCCTCAGTTCAATTAAGACTACTTCATCAAAATCATTTGTGACCAGACAACACATTAAATTTTTGATGTTAGAATAACAGCCGGCCGCGGTTGCCGCGGGGACTGAGGCGCTCCAGTCACGGTCTGCACGGCCACTACGGTCGGGGGTTCGAATCCCCTCTCGGGCATGGATATTTGTGCCGTGCTTAGTATAAGGTAGTTCATTAGTAGATTGTAAGTTTAGGGACTGATGACCCCGTAGTTAAGTCCCATAAGCTTAACAAACACTTGAACATTTTTAATAACAATTAATTTCTTACGAAAAATCATATCAGTAAGGTGTAAGAATTGGCAGTTGACTCTAAATAATGAGAAGTGTGACGTCGTCCACATGAGTACGAAAAGAAATCCGTTAAATTTCGTTTACATAATAAATCAATCAAATCTGAAGGCCGTGAACTCCACAAAAACCTAGGAATTTCAATTACTTCTGACTTAAATTGGAAAGAACACGTAGATAATGTCGTGGGAAAGGCGAACCAGAGACTGCGTTTTATTAGCAGAACCCTTAAAAGATGGAACAGAACAACTAAAGAAACTGCATACACTACGTTTGTCCGTCCATTTCTGGAGTATTGCTGCCCAGTGTGGGATCCTTATCACGTGGGTTTGACGGAGGACATCGAAAGAGTCCAAAGAAGTTAGCAATATATAGATATCCTCTGGATATTTTATAAGATGAGGTGGTAAGTACAAACTTCTGTGAAGTGATCAGCTGTGCAAAGACTAATTAGCAATCATATTAATTCGGTTAATTAACAAGCCAATTAATTTAATAGTGACAGGGCCTAAATCAGAAAAGTGAACTATGTTGTATGTGTAGCTCTGGTTGCTACGAACTTTTACCAGTGTGTTTCGAGAACCATTTTATTCTCATTTTTCAATCAAACATATTTATCCACCACCACACCCCACCATATAAGCTCTGCATGGATCTGCGGTTATTGCTGTACACTAAAGTCTTTAATACGGTCCCACAGAAAGGGATCGCGTGTACCGAGCTGTGGAGAATTTGGCGGCCAATGAAGGCCCATGCCAGTGCCTCTGGGTATCCCAGAGCGAGAAGGCGGTCCCCAAACTGATCCTCCAGGACATCAGACACTCTCCTTTTCCGATGGGGTCGATCTCCGTTTAACTTATATGCCCGTGCTTCGCAACGGTTGTTAAAGAAGGTCCTGTGAAATCATGGTTCTTTGGGTTCCGGACGTAGGTCAGCAAAAACACAATCCTTGTTGGATCTGTCTGTCACTAAACTCAGTTCTCCTAGCCAAGATGTCAAATTTAAGTAGAAGTCATTGTCGAAAACGATGAATGGTCATAAAGTTTTTCATACTAAGAGTGAAATTAATTTAAGTCCGTACTTCGGAACAATGTAAATTCTATGTTAGGTTGTGTTCATAAAGTTACACATTTCAACAGCAGCGTTGAAAGCGGCTGGCAAATTACATTTCTGAAAACGATATTGGGTAAGTGCGAATATTGATTTGTAACAGTTTTCACAAATATCTTCTTGAATAGGAATTTGGATTGAATTGTAAGACTGTGTGAATCATGAGACTCTATACAAAAGAGTTTCGCGTGAAGGTGCTGGTCATAAATGAGATGTGACAACAACGGATGTATCTGATTCGGTAAAATTTTACTTTTCACCTGGCGGCCTCGTGTTTTTATGTTGGCAACATCAATAACACGATATAAAATCATTGCAAAGATGACCGAACCACATAGAATGTAGATAAATACTGCTGTTCCTGCTATATGCTTGATTTCACGACAAAATATTTGCATGTCACGCGATTGGCTTATTCAACATCTGTTGCCAACATTATCACAGGGGACCGCCGGGATATGAGTAGGACTACGTCGCATAGTTTTTCTTGACCCAGCTGTCAAACGATAACACATTTCACAGCAGAGAGTGTCGCGGCTATATGTATCAGAGATCACTGATTAGCACACACCAGTGAGCTTACTGGCACAGGCATATCAATATCTATGGCCTAAGAGACATTCATTAATGTATGTCTGTGTTTCCACCATGCTCCCACGACAGTGGTCAATGTTCCACGAGTATTTTTATCTTTGAGTCTATCTGGATTTTTATCTTTGTTTTGTGTCTCTGTTCATAGTCGGTAATGTGTTGTTGACGGAAACATGTGATCTATTTAAAAATTTGCGTATTTGATATTCCTCGTCGTTATTAAAGTCTGAAAGGACCGCAATGTATGACGATTGAAAGAATAAACAGATTTTGACTCGTACCGTAAAGTTCGTAAGTCACAGAGTATATAGCTTTTCCTAAGAGTATTTATTGCATATTTTGCGAATTTGTGTTCATCACACTCACCCACTGCCACGCACCGCGACCAAACTCCCTTACTAACATCATTAGACCAAGGGCTATCTACCACAACCACCACGAGTGGGTGGCAGTATGTGGTCATGAAGAAAAGTCTGTCAGCACGTACACACACAAGCCTTTTATATATAGATATAGATATAGATTAGATTAATACTTGTTCCATAGATCATGAAACGACACTTCTTAAGAGACGTGGAACGTGTCAGGTTAATAAAAGGTGACTGTAGAAGATATGACATCACACAAAATATTACATGACTCGATTTTTTATTTTTTTATTATTATTTTTTCATTATTTTTTTAGATTTTCTAATTTATATCTAATAATTCATCCAACGAATAGATGGAGTTAACATTCAAAATTTCTTTTAATTTATTTTTAAATGCTAGTTGGCTATCTGTCAGGCTTTTGATGCTGTTTGATAGGTGACCGAAGACTTTGGTGACAGCATAATTAACCCCTTCTTGTGCAAAAGTCAGATTTAGCCCTGCATAGCCGGCCGCGGTGGCCGAGGGGACTGAGGCGCTCCAGTCACGGTCTGCACGGCCACTATGGTCGGGGGTTCGAATCCCCCCTCGAGCATGGATATTTGTGCCGTCCTAGTTCGTAAGTAGTTCATAAGTAGTTCGTAAGTTTAGGGACTGATGACCCCGTAGTTAAGTCCCATAATCTATACAAAAATTTGAACATTTTTTTTAACCCTGCATAGTGAAGATCATCCTTTCTCCAGGTTTTACAGCTATGCACACTGCTATTACTTTTGAACTGGGTTGGATTATTAGCAACAAATTTCATAAGTGAATATACATACTATGAAGTTACTGTGAGGATACATACACAGATGTCTGCAGGATGATCTTGGGTGGGCTCCAGCAGTTATTCTGATTACACGCTTTTGTGCAATGAATACTTTTTTTACTCAATGATGAATTACTCCAGAATATGATGCCATATGAAAGCAGTGAATGAAAATAGGCATAGTAAGCTAATTTACTGAGATTCTTATCGCCAATAACTCTAATAGAATACGTAGCTGAAGTCAAACGTTTCAACAGACCATCAGTGTGTTGCTTCCAGTTTATCATCAATGCACATACCTAAAAATTCTATCTCAGCTACAGACTTCTGTTCAAAGTCTACATTACTGGAGGTGTGCTATTTACTGTACGGAACTGTATATACTGTGTTTTATTAAAATTTAATGAGAGTCCGTTCGCTGAGAACCACTTAATAATTTTGTGAACAACATTATTTATGATTGCATTACTTAGTTCTTGTTCTCTGAATGTGATTACTATACTTCTATCATCAGCAAAGCACTAACTTTGCATCTTCATCAATATAGAATGGCAAGTGATTCATGTATATCAGGAACAGTAAAGGACCTGATACCCTGTGGGAGACCATTCTCGATAACCCCCCATGAGGAATCAGCAGATGTTTTGACATTACACGAACCACTTATTTCAATTTTCTGCATTCTGATCGTTCAGTATGAATTAAACCATTTGTGCACTGCCCCATTCAAACCGTAATGATTAAGCTTATCTAGAAGATTTTCATGAACCACGTCTTGTGGAAATCAGTGTCACTTTGGATAATGGGGATGAAATAATCTTATAACAGCTACACGAACCATTCGATAGTCTCTGGAGCTGTCATAATATGGGGATTCCCCGTTCCCTAGATGCGCCAATTTTGCTTATTGACTAAACCATCCATATCAAAGTCGGCTTCTTATCAATATTTTCTCGCAACAGCGAATTTCTTTTAGCGTCACTGTATAAGGTATGGATGTTCTACCAAATGGTGACATGTGAAAATTTGTGCGGGGCCGGGAATACAGATTAAGCTGCGAGTGTTAAGGGATGAATGCAGTTGACTCATATGTGCAGTCAGTGTGGCATATGGGCTTTTAGGTCGGTCCTAGAGTCGTGTTCGGGTAGCCTAGTGGTTAAGGCGACCGCTTGCGAAAAGCAAGAAACACGGGTTCGAGTCCCGGCCCGGCACAAATTTTCATATGCCACCATTTGGTAGAACGTCCATACCTTATACAGTGACGCTAACAGAGATTCGCTATTGCGTGAAAATATTGGTACGTGAGCCTCGGTTGCACAGTTCCAGACTACAAATCGAAAGGTCGCGGGTTCAATCCCCGCCAGGTCCTAGGATTTTTATCTGTCACTTTCCACTTCTTTCACCTCTGGCAGTAATGTTTATGTGAAAAATACCGAGTAGCACCGTGGTTCGGAACCCACGTTAAACTGTAGGTCCCCCCTATAACTGGCTGGGTAAGTCAGTTCGAAGGTCGGAGGAAGGCAACGGCATACCACCTCCAATCAGGACCATGCCTAGTAAAGCACTGTGGTGTTCAAACCAATCTTCGGATTGTTGACTGCTTTACCTTTATTATCATCACTGTAATTCATCACCATACAGTAATTTAAAGTCAGCTTCGTCGCTAAATCAAGCCATAATATCATTAGCATACTAATTCCCACCATGTCGCAGGGTCACTCGTGGAGTTTGAACCTCCTCAAGCAAACCGTTCAGAAGTTACAACGATTTAATTTCATATACTTCAACAATTCTCATCCTGTGTCTTACAAGTGTTTTATTAGCAGGGAGAGGTACGAGGATAACAGCTGTAAGCGAGAGCCTGGCTTAGAAACTTACATTGTTGTGCGGAGCTTTCATGATGTCCCCCAATGCGGAAGTCTCGTCGCGGGGATCTGTGTGTGCAGCGCTGTTCACGACCGGCGACTGGCAGTCTCTCACGACGGAGGCATTCCCCCCCCCCCCCCACCTCCTCCTCCTATCCCCTCCCTCTCCTCACCGTCTTCCACACAGCGCAGATCTAGCGCGTAGCGTTACGTCACCTGCAAGTAGCACACGTGCCAGTGCATTTCTGCGGCGACGCTGCCATAAAAGACAGGTGGCTGACGTTCCTACTTCCGTATCTGACGGCACTTATTACAGCTGCGCGCTACTGTCATCTGTCATCTGTCTAGCTCTACCGATAACCCAGTTCTCTGAGCACTGGTTGCGGTAGCTATAATCGAGCCGCCGAAAGAACGACTCTGACAGCTAGCGGCTATGTTGCCAATGCTGCAACGCCGCGGCTTGTTGTTACGCCGTGCCAGTCGCCGGCATACAAATATCAAGTCCGAATATTTTGGGACCGTTGGTATGTACTACTATGTGAACGAACTATAACAACCAAGAAGTGATGAAAAACACTATTTGCAGTTAAAAAGAAAGGTCTAGAAATATATGTCAAGTAAAGCTTCATATGTTCAAGTATTCCATGAAATATAATGTATAATTTAGTCTTCAGCCAAAGGTCGCTAGTTGAAGAATTTTGTTTATATATTTCATCTTCTACAGCCATTTTCCACAAACTCGGTATTATTACTCGGACACTATATTGTGGCAGTCTGCTGGGAGGGTAAACAAATAAGGACAACCACTTTACAAGTAGTGAAATCGCCTTTTCCAGTGAAATTATTTGTCTTCTTACATAAAAAGAAGGTTACTTTTTTTTTTTTTTTTTTTTTTTTTTTTTTTTTTTTTTTTTTTTTTTTTTTTTTTTTAAGGTCGCTGTTGACTGCCACAGTATAGTGTTAGAGTAATATCATCTGATCAGTTTCGACAGCCAGTCTGTTGTTCACAGAAGTGACTTTCTTACGGTTAAAGGAAGAAGCCATCTCTCACACGTCTGAAATTAACGACACGTAATACAGCACGTTCAAAACTGGTAACGATGAACGCACGACAGATGCTTTTCAGCGACTGATGCATGCCACCCCGCGCGACCTTGAGTGGCTGGGTGGCAACGCGGCACCGTTACCCTGGCAACGTTTACGAATTGCAGAGCTCAGGTTGGTGGTTGAGTGTCCCCCCCCCCCCCCACCCTCTGCGGCCCACGTGCGAGAACTGTCAGGGTCGTTCTTTCGGCGGCCCGACTATAGTTGCCTCTACGGCAGGGCCGACCCGTCCATGTAGGCAAACTTGGCAACTGCCTAGGGCGCTCGAATTTGGGTGGCGGCAAATTTATCTTGCGCGACGAGCCCTCGTGCGCGGGCAGACCCGAACTGGGCAACTTTTAGTGGCCATGAGAAGGGTACTCTGGAAAGGACAGATAATTCCACACTCGAACTGGGCAACTTCCGCTCGCAGCTAAGGCTGTGTGTGTTCACAGTGGCACCGATAGATCATCGTCAGTTCCCGTCGACCGAGTTCGACTGTAAATATCGACCGACGGCGTGGTCACACTGCATCCAATATAATTTGTCACTTGGTACGGTTAAAGGAGAAAGTTACGTTAGGTCTGAATGTATTCTTTGTCAGAGGTATATTAGATTTCAATGAAACTCCAGCTCCAGTTGCATTTATTGGTGCTTTATTTAAGCCCACACTACCGGTTTCGGCCTCTATGTTAGGCCATTTTCAAGTGTTACAGACGTTATGCCGTAGAGAAAGCAACGTCAAGTAATTTCAACAATAGAACTCAGAGAATTTAAAACTTTTTAAATTCTCTGAGTTCTATTGTTGTAATTACTTGACATTGCTTTCTCTATGGCATAACGTCTGTCACACTTGAAAATGGCCTAACATAGAGGTCGAAACCGGTAGTGTGGGCTTAAATAAATCACCAATAAATGCAACTGTAGCTGGAGTTTCATTAAAATTTGAACCACAGTTGCGGCAACAGCAAGCATCCAGTGATGGAGAAACTAATATTAGATTTCAATTCCCTGTGGTGGAATGGATTCCACCGACATTTTTATGCTTCGAAATTAGTGCTACAATGAGGCTTTTGTTATTAATAAAGACTTCGAATGCATACGAATGAGCTACACATGTGTGGAAAGAAGAAAGTGGCGAGGATTGTGTACTGTCCTCAGTTATTGTTACTTCCAGACAATCTTTACTAATATGTGAGGAACCGGTAAAAGGAGAAATTTCTGTTACATACTTGTAATATTTCGTGGTGTCATTGACAAGCAATATTACAGTTTTGCTGAATTTATTTGAAGTTGTGCAGACATACACAAGTTAACCTCCATGCTTTAAATAATGGGAAGTTTATTGCTTATCACAGCGAATATCGAGTATTTATTCGCATCTTCTAGTGCATTTGTTTACAGAAGAAAGTCACTTTTTTGACGTTTCAGTGTGTGCTTTGCTGACACACTTGCACTTGCACTCCAGTTGTCTCTTTAGGTTAGCTACTGAAGTTCGGAAAATCGGACAGAAAAAAAATTCAGGTACGTGTTTGATCCTAATGTTAGAAACCATAACTTTTTTTTCTGTCTCATTAAAGGTATTGTGCCTCTCCCATTACTCAGAATACCGTATGCAACATAATAATCGTGACTTAGGCCTACCTGTGTACAAAAACGAGTGTAAATGACGATTTTTGTGTTGTGATATCCAGTTTAATTAAGCAGACACAATACCTGCAAGTATAGACAGAAGTACTATTTAAAATGTAAAAAAGTTGTCAAGATTTTATTATGTATGCTACCATTTCTCTCATTACAGTAACCTCAAAAATTCTACATCTGTGAAAGAACTGCATAAAATCACACATGGAAACGTAACGATGTATTTATGTAAACAAATGCACTAAAAGAGAGAAAAATTCTCGAAATGCGTTGTGCTTAGCATAAAAATACATAATGGATGCAGTTTTTCAGTATTTAAATGCACGAAGAACACAGTTATAGGCGTCCCAGAAACATGCCATTATTATGAACGAAATGAAATTACTATACATTGAACTTCAATGACTATCATTTAATATATTTGTGAAAGACAAGTGTGAAATTAAGAATAATTTCGAACACAGAAACCAGTAAAAAGTGGAAGCACACGTAGTGCTGCACCACATTTGCAGGTCACTTCACAGAAGAGACTCATCACCTTTTTAAAGAACACCAGAACCAAAAAGAATAATTTGTGGACAGCTAATACCCGATTATCACAGTGCAAAACAACGTAAGAGAGCCACTACAATAATATTAAGATTCGCCACAATCCCAGATTGAACACATTTTTTGAGGTTGTAATTTACGCCTAAAAATTCTGATAAAGGAGTAACTAACTTGAGGTTTACAATAAGCTGTAATATCAGACCCTAGATTCAGAATTATACCTCGATTGTGATATTTATCGTCTTCTGGGTGCCACAATATCTTTCTTTCTCTCACAGAGCATATCAGTTTCTCACTGTCCATATCTCCATATCTAGCATGTGATGACGTCGGTCGATTTGACGGAAGGAAACATACTGATTTGAATTTCACAGACTGACGTCCGAAGTCCCTACATTCGGGCGATGTGATCGGCTACACTGTGACCATGACCGGATCTATAGTGGAGTACTGATTTGAAACGATCGGCCATTTTCCGCCGGTGTCTGTCGTCGGTAAAACCCACCGATATCGGAGCCACTGTGACCACAGCCTAACAGGACGCTCCGACCCAAGGCGTTCCTGGCCCTCACTGAACTCCTCAGTCCTGTGAATGACACTAGCTTGCTGACATCTGTGTAGAATCACATAGTGTTTCGTTTTGTACCTCAGTTTTGTCAAAGAAGGGAATAATACGGCAGAAAGTCACGGTTTGAATCCTTTATTAGTGATTGTGGTAATACACATTTGACCTGTGACGGTTATAAATTCAAACCTTACAGAAGAGTTGTAGCTACGGAGGAACGTGGATGGCAATGCTGCGGTAAACGTTCGCAGTTTGCGTTTGGAAGACACTCACGACCACGCACGAAAAACACAGTCACTTGGTTTGGCTTCGATCTACAAAGATAAGGGTAATGAAAGACACAATTGGCTGCATTACATCTTTGCGCTTATCTATTTAAATCCTCAAGATGTTTCTGATGTTTTTACTGATCTGGTCAGCATACGACCACAAGACGACAAAAATCACAAAATTTTCGGATTACGTAACTGAAAACTACATTGATGAAGAAGATGCAGTCTTTCCTCCAAATGTTTGGACAGCAGATTGCGCTTCTTTGTGGAGGACGACTAAAGTTTGCGAAAGCTCTCATTCCCGATTCAATGCTTCATGTGTCTCTTGTCATTCAAACATCTTTCAGTTCGTGAAAAGTCTGAAGCATCAACAAACTGGTACTTAAATAAGAATCAACTGTTCAAATCAGTGGCATAAGTATTGGGGGGGGGAGGGGATCTGGGAGATAGAACCCCCTACCCCCAGAACCCGAAAACAAGAATGAAAAGAAAAAAGAAATCGTATAACAGCAATATGGTAAAGGTAAAGATTGGAAACTTGGGGTGTCTTACCATAAGCTTTCATTGGATGGGAGTGAATTAGTTTCTTCAACAGGAGTGGTAGACGGTAGTCTGTCTGGGAACTGACTAAAATTTTGCTCGTCAAGCAGATCTATCCCCCCCCCCTCCCCGAAAGCCAAGTCCTAGTTACGCCACTGGTTCAAATGTTCAAATTTTTGTAGAGCTTATGGGACTTAACTACGGGGTCATCAGTCCTTAAACCTACACACTACTTATGAACTAGCTTATACTAAAGACCGCACAAACAGCCATGCCCGAGGGGGGATTCAAACCTCCGACCGCAGCGGCCGTGCAGACCGTGACTGGCACGCCGCAGACAGCTCCGCCACTGAGGCCGGCAAGAATCAAGTCAGCAAAAAATAATATCACCATCGAAACGGACTCAAAAACCAGGAAAGGACACGCTTTCCTGCAACAGAAATTAGAATAACTTAGGAAAGGTGAAATTTGCAAATTAGACTTTGTAAAGTGCGTTTCATGTCAAGCAGCCGTAAGCAGATTATGAGCCAAAATAAATGCATTTGTTTTCTGCAAATATTTCTGTATGTGATATTTGTAATAAAATATTTGTATTTGTATATAATTTGTCTGTTTTCATATCTTGTTCCTTGGCACCGTATTGACATTATTCCTTAAGAACTGTACAAATAGGGGCAGAGGTTGCGCAGTTGGTAAGTTTAGATATGGAAGAATTTTGCGAGACTGTGCAGTCGGTCTGCCAGGAGCAGGTAGGAGTTGTCGAGTTCGTGCGTGCCTGTCAGTCTAGCCGCAGCAGGTAAATGTTGCCCAGTTCGTGCCTGCCACTCAGGGGGCACTTTGGGGACAGTTGCCCAGTTCGGGGGACAGTTTCCCAGTTCGAGTCTTCCGTTTATCACCAAAAGGTAGAAGTTGCCTAGTTCGGACGAGTCATCGTGCGCTTGCGATGCGGTTTACTTCGCTGTTGCGCTGCTGTTCCAGGAGCCATGAATTCCCGGTTACTATACATAGACAGAGTAACAGGCAAGAGACAAGACGCATGCACTCTCTTTGACTCCTCACAATTTGCAACTAATCACCCCGTGATCAGAGCTGGCGTGCCGCCCATTATGTCAGCTGGGGCGCCCTCACGGCCCCGCACAAAATGTTCAAACGTTTGTACAGCTTATGGGACGTACCTACGAATCATCAGTCCCTAAACTTACAAACTGCTTATGAACTAGCTAATCCTAAGGACGGCACAAATATCCATGCCCGAGGGTGGATTCGAACCCCCGACCCTAGTGGCCGTGCAGACCGTGACTGGAGCGCCTCAGTCTCCTCGGCCACCGCGGCCGGCGGCCCCGCACAGTCCGCCGCTCTGTAGTCTCTGTACTGTACAATAGTCTTGTGTAGTTCGCGAACGAACTAGTTCGGGAGAGCGCTCCCACAAGCGAACTACGCGAACTAGTTCGCAGATCCGTCGCCTCTTAGTTCGTCCGCTCCTTTTCCGAATACTGACGGGGAACACCGAGAGGACGCGAGAGCGCTCAGAATAGCGTGATGCCCTGCTGCCAGTTACCGTCATTTCGAGCTGAGATGCAGCTCAGCTGTAGAATGAAACTTTCACTCTGCACCGGATTGTGCGCTGATATGAAACTTCCTGGCAGATTAAAATTGTGTGCCGGAACCGGGACTCGAACATGGGACCTTTGGCTTTCACGGGTAAGCCCACTACCGACTTCTGTTCGCAGAAGCTCTCCAGAGAACCATACATGTCGGGATAGCACAGTCGGTAGTGCGCTTGCCCATGAAAGGCAAAGGTCCCAGCTTCGAGTCCCGGTTCCGGCACACAATTTTAATCTGCCAATAAGTTTCAGCTCAGCTGTACTTTCATAGACATTGCCGAAGAATACGGGTAACGGGACACGCTTGGGCAACACTGATCATATTATAAAAAAGCTGTCATAACAAAAGAAAGAGCTCTTTTAGTAGCGGTAGCAAAAGTCAAAAAGAGCGGACGAACTAAAAAGAGCGACCTACTTCGCGGCCGAGTTGCGAACTAAAAGGAGAGTTACCGGTCGCGAACTGAAATATGCGTTTTCGGTCGCGAACTAAAATATGTGCAATCGGGCCGGCCGCGGTGGCCGAGCGTTCTGCGGGCGGCGCGTCAGTCACAGTCTGCACGGCCACTTCGGACGAGGGTTCGAATCCCCCCTCGGGCATGGATATTTGTGTCGTCCTTAGTATTAGCTATTTCATAAGTAGTTTGTAAGTTTAGGGACTGATGACCCCCCAAGCTCTACAAACATTTGAACATTTTCATGCAATCGGTCGCGAACTAAAACATGCGTTACCCGTCGCGAACTACTATGCCAAACGTATCTCTCTTCTTAGCTCGTTGGATTCTTTTCCGAAGACCGACGTGCAATAGCGAGAGGGCGGCAGCAGGATTAAAAATCACGTGTTTGCCTTCTGCTGATGAGAGCCATTTCGAGGTGAGCGTCTGCCTGCTAGATTACATAGCTCAGTGCTACAAAATTTCTGTTTTGAAGTATTCTGCACTCTGCAGTATCTGACAAATTCCGTAATGCCAAGATATAGAGATAATCTAAACTTAAACGCCAGAAATTATCCACAAACTGTTTTTGGTTTGCGTGATATCGTTAGCGGCTCAAGCAGCAAGCGCATGAAGAAGCTAGGCGGGGGAACTTCTCCCTCCACCTGTATGCGCAGACCACGCCGCTCACGCGTCACTGGGAGCGGAGGAACTAAAAGAACTAACTAGTTCGCGGCTGTGCCGCGAACTAAAGTGAGCGCTCCCGATCGCGAACTATTATGCGCAAGTCTACTGTAGAACGACTTCTTCAATCAAAAGAAACTTATATTAAAGCTGCTACAAATACTCTGGTAAAAACAAAAACATTTCTTGGAGATTGTACATATAATTTGGGATTTGAAAAAAATGCTGGTAGAAGCAAGGGAAATTTCAGAAGCAGCCAACATTTCCGAATCATTTTCATCAGATATGGAATCAGTCCTTCTAAAACACAAGAAAATGCAGTTTGGTTATGAAGGAGAAGATGAACCTATTCGTGACGAGCAAAATCATTTCAGAATTAATAATGCAATGTTGGATACTGCAATAAATTCAACTGATAAGAGATTTCATCAGATTAACAATCTAAATCGTCTATTTGGCTGTCTGTACAACATACATGATGCACAAAATAAAACTTCCAAAGCTCTTCTTGAGGAATGAGTTAATTTGGAAGAACATCTAACTCACAAACACTCTTACAGATACTAATATAACGGATCTATGCAATGAATTACAAGTTACTGCACGAAGAGTACCCAATAACTCAGGGCCACAGAACGTTCTATTTGTAAGGATGGACTTATAGACATTGTACCTAATGTTACTGCACTAAGAGTGTTGCTTACTCTTCCTGTGTCTGTAGCCAATGGTGAGCGAAACTTCTCGAAATTAAAACTCATAAAAAAAACTGCTATCCACAATGACTCAAGAAAGACTTGTGGGGTTGGCAACTTCGTCAACTGAACAAGAAACAGCAGACACAATTGATTTAAAGGAGATCGTCTCAGATTTTACAAAAGCCGAGACAAGAAAAATAAAATTTGTCTGACTCTTTGTATAATGAAGCTTACAATTGTATCAATTAGTGTTTACTATCAACCAAAACCTTTTTACAAGACGAAATGCAAAAACGACGAGAAAGTTACATTGATGTATAAAAGGTTATGATGTGTTCCATTTTAATGGGGAAATATGTTTATGTAATGTGTATGTTGTGATTATGTATTTGAATAAAAGAAGATGCAGTGTATATTTTACATTGATGTTTTATTGCAATTTTATTAAATGGGACGCCATTAAAATACTTTGCCTAGGCCGCCGAATTTGTTCTGGCCGGTCCTGCTATACGGTAGTAAAAATCAGTTTAATGGCACCTTAAGTTACAGTGCGTATTGTGTAGATCAGTGTTTTACCACCTTTTTGAATATGCAACCGCTTCATATCTGGCCACCCCCTTCCAAACAAAAATATTGTGGCGAACCCCCCTCCATCACGAACCATAACAAAACAACGTTATCTCAAAGAACACAAATTTTATTTTCTTTCCTTTCCTTCCGCTTTCTTTTAAATTATTGGACGAAGTATTTTTCCCCTCTCGGAATGGTACACATATCCTATTTTTACGTGAAATGCGACAGAAAAATATATTTTGTGAACGAGTATCTTCTATTTCAGACAAGACTCAGAAGCGAATTATGCTCATTGAGAAAAGCCCCACTGTAAAGACAGTTTGTAAAGAAGTAGATCTTTTTCTCTAATTTTTCAGAATTACCAGTACTTATTGAATCAAATTTTTTCCCTGAACACAGTTTTCAGAGTTTGTGCTTATTCATCATTAACACATTGTATTTTAAAACAATCTATAATCTATTCAGTTCATAACGAATATTACACAAAAAACTCCGTGATTCTTACATTGAATAAATATCAGTTAGGCATACGTTTTTGTATTACTGAACCCCTCCTTATTTTGTGATGCAAGTTCTCGCTCCTCTGACAGCAAAAGTAAGACTTCGCGACCCCCGAGAGAGTCGCGACCCACAGCTTAAAAAGCACTGGTGTAGATAAAACACGGTTCTGACAGTGTGCTGCTTTTGTTAAATGAATACCAGAAATCGCGGATTGTCACCGCTGTTCTCTCTGACGCCTCGATCTACGGTTCTTATCGTAAGATACACTTGTAGATATACGTATATATAAGGGGTGTTCACATGTTGTCGTTGTGGTCTTCAGTCCGGAGACTGGTTTGATGCAGATCTCCACAATAGCCTATCCTGAGCAAGCCTCTTCAACTCTACACAAGAAGGGCTACCTACATCTGTCTGAATCTGCTTACTGTATCCATCTCTTGGTCTTCCTCTGCGGTTTTTACCCCACACACTTCCCTCCAACACTAAATTCACAATGCCTTGATGTCTAATAATGTGTCCTACCAATCGATCCCTTCTTTTAGTCAAGGTATACCAGAAATTCCTTTTCTCCCCAATTCTGTTCAGTACCTCCTCATTAGTTACGCGATCCACCCACCTAATCTTCAGCATTCTTCTGTAACACCACATCTCAAAAGCCTCTATCCTCTTCCTGTCCGCACTGTTTATCGTCCATGTTTCACTCCCATACAAGACAACACTCCACACAAATGCCTTCAGAAAGGACTTCCTTAGGCTTAAATCAATATTCGATGTTAACAAACTTATCTTTTTCAAGAACGCTTATCTACCCATTGCCACTCTGCATTTTATATCGTCTGTGCTGCGACCATCATTTGTTATTTTACTGCCCAAGTAACAAAACTCATCTACCTCCTTTATTGTTTCGTTACCTAATCTTATTCCTTCAGCATCATTTGGTTTTCTGAGACTGCACTCTATGACCCTAGTTCTGCTCTTTTTAATCTTCATCTTATATGCACCTTTCAGCACACTGACCATTCCGTTCAATTGCTCTTTTAGGTCCTTTGCTGTCTCTGACAGAATTTCTATGTCGTTGGCAAAACGCAATGTTTTTAATTCTTCACCCTGAACTTTAATTCCTTCTCCATATTTCTCCTTGCTTTCCTTTGTAGCTTGCTCAGTGTACAAATTGAATAACATTGGAGAAAGGCTACAACCCTGTCTTACTTCCCTTCCCAACCACTGCATCCCTTTCATGTCCTTCAAGTCTGACAACCGCTGATTGGTTTTTGTACAAGTTGTAAATAACCTTACGCTCCCTATATTTTACTCCTGCTTGCTTCAGAAATTGAAAGAGTTTATTCCAATCAACATTGTCAAAAGCCTTCTCCAAATCTACAAAAGCTAGATATGTAGGTTTGCCTTTTCTTAATCTATCTTCTAGAATAAGCCGTAAAGTGAGTATTGCCTCCCGTGTTCCTACATTTCTCCTGGGCCTAAACTGATTTTTCCCAATATGGTGTCAAATTCTTTTCCTGCAAACAGTTTTCTGAGTATGTGCTTATTCATCATTAACACATTGTATTTTAAAACAATCTATAATCTATTCAGTTCATAACAAATATTACACAAAAACTCCGTGATTCTTACATTAAATAAATATCACTTAGGCATACCTCTACTTATTTTGTGATGCAAGTTCTATGACAGCCCCCCCCCCCCCCCCCACAATTAAGACTTCGCGACCACAGCTTGAAAAACATTGGTGTAGATAAAACACGGTTCTGACACCGTTAGATCTATGGTCGTTATCGTAAGATATACTTCTAGATATACGTATATATGAGGGGTGTTCAAATGTAAAGGTACGAAACGACAGCCGCGTCGGATTAGCCGTGCGCACTGCGGCGCCGTGCTGCGGTGCGCGCGGCCTTCCGCCGTCGGGGCTTCGAGTCCCCCCTCGGGCATGGGTGTTTGAGTTGTCCTTAGGTAGTTTAACTTAGATCAAGTAGTACGTAAGCTACGGACTAATAACGAAGCAGTTGCGTCCAATAGATTTACAAACAATTGATTTTTACGAAACGATACCTTGGACGTAATTGAAGGCGTTATTCAAAAGTAATCACCAGAGGTCTGAGCATAACTATTCCACTGTATAACGAGCCGAAGGATTCCCTGTTCCCAGAATTCCTGTGGCTGTGACAAGAGCCAGTCCTCTACTGTGTCCTTCAGTTCGTCGTCCGAGTTGAAGCGCTTCCTTCTGAGAAGTTCTTTTAGCGGAATAAACAGATGGAAGTCACAGGGCGACATGTGCGGGGTGATAGGGTGATTGCTCAAGCTGCTCCCACTTGGCCAGTACACTCTGTGTCACCCTGGAGACGTGTGGGCTCGCATAATCGTGGAGCAAAATCACTCCCGCCGTGAGCAGCCAAGGCTATTTCCACTTTAAGGACTTGTGTAGGCTACAGAGTTTCTCGCAGCACACCTCACTGTTAATGGTTTTTCCGTGCTCGAGGAATTCGATGAGTATCCGACCTCGAAGATCGAAAGAGACGGTGAGCATCACCTTGTCATTTGTGGTTCAGCTGTAGCAACAATTGTAGAATGGGGCTCTTCTTTCTTGGAAAACAGTTTGATTTCTTTTGACGTTTTATTGCCATGTCTGTGACTTTTTTCTTCACCTACAGGCTGATTTCGTACTTCAAGTACTGGTACTGTAGTTACTGCATTCTTTATACGTTTCCTACGTTCATCACTCAACGATTCCACTGGAATTAAAGTGAAGAGACATTAACGTTCCGGAGTAGAAAAGCGCCGCGGTGGAGTAGCCGAGCGGTCTAAAGCGTCTCACTACGGAGCGCGCGGTTGCTCGCCGTGGAGGTTCGAGTCCTCCCTGGGGGCGTGGGTGTGTGTGTTTGTCCGTAGGTTAGTTTACCTAGGTTTAGTAGTTTGTAAGCTACGGTCTGATGACCATGCAGTTTGGTCCGATAGATTTACAAACATTTGAACATTTGATTTGAAGTAGTAAAGCGACGTCTTTTTGCCAAAGGGGAGGTCTTCTGGTGTTTCCTAACCATTTTTAGTCAAAATATCCACGAGTGTACTGCCGGTCTATAGTGTCCAACGGGCACAATATTTCGGCGATCATACATGTCGCAATCATCAGGTGAACTGACGGACTGAGCTCCTGGAAACTCGCCGGCACGGAGATCCGCACGCTACAGCCGTGCCGGGAGAAACTCGAGAATCACATTTTTTTTTATTTTTAATAGAAAACTAAATTATTTAGTAGAAGCCTGTAGGTTACAAGATAACAGCACAAAATCTGTCCTGTAATGTATCATTTCGTTCCTAGTCAGGGACCTTAGGACACTTAAGTAAGACAAATGTGGTGCTATTTTTAAGTTATTACCTGTGTTTTTAGCATTACATACGTTTCCTAATGTAAAAAGTTATTTAATATAAACGGCACTATTCGCACTCATCCCATTTCATATTGAAAAATGCAGCTTTCCGGCCGCTTGGAGCGCTGCTGTAGCAGTGTGTAACATAAATCTGCAGGATTGTTGTGACTGTATATGTTAGACTGTGGTACTATAGAGTGACTTAATGATCAGTGCGTATCAAGAAAATTAAAATTAATGCCTTTATGTCCTTTATTACCACGAATCTGCTAATAGAGGGTTATTCTTAGAAAAATTGGCGACGAATATTATAAGTTCCATGAGTCAAGAGGACATGGTTCAGAATCTCAGAGTCGCTTCATAAAGCAAGTTTTTAATTACCGAAGTCTATTTCGAAGCTGAGTAATTTTAGACGATTTTTTCCTTAATACAGTTGGAAACTTGAGAACTTTGTTACTCTCATTCAATGAAGGGTGGAGAAAATTCCGCACAAACTAGTGAGCACAAGGAAATATCGTCAAAGCGCCAAGAAACTGAACTGTTCAAGTACAGTGATCGATAACTTCGTCAGGTTGGATACGTGATAAGGATAGCGGTTATTGTTGAAACAACCGGTGTTCGGTTACACCCATTCTTTTCCTCTTCAGTTTATCCTCACTGTTAAAACCGTACAAAATACCCTGTTTCTGAAACAACTAGTTATGGGCATTTTATTGCTATTTTTTGCTACTAATATTTTGATTTCGAGCAACGACTGAAAATTTTTAATGAACGTAAAGTAGCCGGAGATCTCTATCGGTACAACGTTTAGATTGTGGCAGAAATCGGTCTCATTGTCCGAAGCAAAAATTAGTGGAGCAGGCGATGGCTAAAGCGTATGATCACAAGTTGACGCCTTTGTTGAAAAGTCACTTTTGAATGGTATCAATTCTTAAACCTCAAGCAACATCAAAAGTAAGGGTTCAGTTCTCATCCCAAGTTTATAGCACATCAATAAAAATAAAGATACACCTGTCAACTGATATAATACCGAATCTGTACCATGTCTCATTGCTACTGTAGTGCTTCGTACAATACTTCCAAAATAGGGATCATGTCATACCGTCGTATAACCACTGTTAAAGTATAAAAGCAAGTATTACTGTCAAACCGGCTAAGCAGTGTGACCACGGGTAAAAATAATTGCCCTAGCACTCCTGAGCCGAGTCTTAAGTTTGTTGCTAAATTCAGCTGTCTACACTGTTATTGAAATGGACCTGACTTCTTTTCCCATTTTCTGTAATCAAACATTATTTCAGAACAATGAAATTGTAGAAATAGAGATTACAAGTTTTTTATTATTCAAAAACTAAAAAAAATGTTGTTTCCATGGTACACCGTCACGCGAGTGTTTTTACCCGAATATTAATAGAACATTATAAAGCTTGATACAACCGAGAACAAATAAGTACCACGTACCGGTTTTCAGAACTGAAATATCGGTATCGGTATTAAGCGATCGATTTTTCCCTTTCTAGCAGATGATATAGACAGGACGGTAAATATTGGCGAATTAGAAACTTATCTCAGGCATCGAAACGGATACTTTCGCGCAAAGAAAGCACCACACGACGTCATTCTTCTCAAATTGTTCCCCATTTACCGTTTCCAGAAATTGCCTGATGTGTGCGGCAAATTTTGTGTAATGACAAACGCCTTGCATTTAGAAACGAATGGAAAAATCCTTTTCTGACATCCAAATATGAAAAGGCTAGATTCAATTTTGCTGAGGAATGCCATTGGCCTAATAATGGATAATGTGATATTCCTTGATGAGAAGAAGATTAAGGGCGGGATGGATATCAGTAATAATTGCCATGATCCGAGAACAGAACTGGAGGTAAGAAAGAGCACAAATGTTGCTGGTGAAAGTGTTATGACTTGGGTAACCGTTTGCGATAAAGCAAATTTTTCAGTGCTTGAGTGAACACTAGAATGTACTCCTAACGTGTACACTGACATTCTAGAGACAATAGTGTTCAAATGTTTGTTAAGTTATGGGACCTAACTGCAGCGGTCATCGGTCCCTAAACTTACAAACTACTTATCCTAAGAACAACGCAAACACACATGCCCGAGGGAGGTCTCGAACCTCCGACGTGGAACGGCCGCGCGCAGCGTAGCAGGGAGCCTCAGTTCGCACGGCTATTCCGCCGCGGCTTCTAGAATTGATTATAATGTATGGCTACGTAGCGGACCAAAGTTGCATGTTACAACATAATGCGTTTCTTCATTTTTCTGTAACAAACTAAAAAAATGTTTTAATGTAACGATTTCGATGTCTTGCAATGGCTTCCACGTAGCTCGGATTTATACCTCGGGGAAAACCTTCAGGAATTACTTGCAAGGCGTGTTTATAGCAACGAAAGGCAATTCAATGGCGTTTGTGAACTGTGAAGAGCAATACGAAAAGAGGCGGGGGGCGACAGTTTCACTGCAAGAACTACAAATTCCACCAAACTCGATGCCGAGGAGGATTTCTGAAGTAAATAGAGACAGAAGATGTTGGATAAAGTGCTAACAAAGCAATAACGTAGCAGGACAACGAGTCCATAGTGGGAATGTCAACGGCTTATTTTGTTAGTCGTATTATAAAAGAAACTATGTAAGTCTGTCTTGACTGTTCATGCTTTATATACAGGGCGAGAATAATCAAAATTAACTTTCAAAACGCTGTTCAGAATGATGTCAAATTGCAATGGAATATTATCGGAGAAAGGGGGAAATATATGGGAGAAGAAAAATAAATAGTGTGAAAATTGATCAATAGATGGCGATGAAAGCATCATAATTTAATAGTGGTCGACTACAAATAACAAATGAATCATACAACAATGCCTAAGGTGTACGTTAGATGTTAAACAAACTGTACTACTCAGTGTGCATGGGTGTACTGGTGTGATACTCTTAGTTAGATAAGCCCATCAACCACGGAAGGTCATACTACATCGAAAGGGAAAACTCGGTTGTTAATTATCTTGAGGTCGAAAACCGCATAAAAAGAATCAATCACATCGGTTTTTAATTCTCCTCAGGTCACCGAAGTGGCTCATATTTGGTAGGCCAATTTCATACAACCTGAAATGAAAGACAGTAAGATATTTTGGCTCATTATCGCCTCATCTTTAAGAAAACCATCCCTTAAGTTCACGACACGTAAGCGACTCAAAATAGAAGGGATTGATAAATATTGAAAACTGAGCAGCTTCCATCATCATATGTGGAGCCTTCAAAAGAGTATTTTTATATGAATCAAGTAAAGAAAATCTTCAGACTGCCACTTATGCACCCATAAGGTAAACCCTGTGCAACGGAAGTATTGTTGTATAGCTAACAAGCATTTGCCTGGGGAGAAGGAACGTGTGCCCGACTCATAAATTTATTCTTCAGGTGTTTTTTTCTATTTTTATTTTTATTGTTTCCATATCGAAACCGGTAAGAAGAGGCAGATTAATCTATTATTTTTATGGAATTAAAAAGAGCATCGTTAAGGAATAACAACTACATAGGAAAATAAATTTCTCAAAATAAAGAATTAAATGTGGAGTCCTGGTTGCCTTAAAATGGCTCTTTCAATGTTTCAGTTACATTTCCACACTTTCTTCGTACACAGTTGACACTTCCGACATAAAATTCGAAACAAATGTATTCGTTGCACCAAGAGGAACTAACGAATGGAAAATTCGTGCAATTACATCTTGCTTTCGGAGATTTAATAGAAAATACACTTCAATCACATTAAAAATTTTACATTTTTGAGATTTAATATTGAAATGTACCACGAATAACAGTGCAATCGCCTTGAAAATTATTGATGCAAGTTTATCATGAATGGTTGTTGTATCCGGGAGCTGTGCAATTCCCATTGGGTTTCCAGAAGTACAATACAACTTTCAAAACTCCAAAATAAGTTCCGTACCATACCTCCATGTAAATAAGCAATGCACTGTCTGTTGCTTGCAGACCCTCAGGACAAATGTTCAGTAATGTTAGTTGTTTCCATAATTCTAGACCTAAGATTTTAATTCTTTACAATCCAATCCATTTGCAGAATTTGTCTACTTTGCTATTAGGTCTTGTCCTGTCCCTTATTACCCTTCCTACTCCTATCAATGTTGGTACCAAAAGACACATATAAACAGCTGCAGAGTGGATTTGACAGTCAAATGCAGGGTCTCTATTACGACAACGTTTATTTTATCTACACAAATTATAAAAAATGTATGTTTGTATATTCCACATCTGCTCCTAAACTAATGGACCAGTTTCAAACAAATTTGGCTGAAATATTCCTTCTGGTCAGGAACAATAGCTGTCGGGTTAGAAAGCACCTACGAGCCACACTTAAGAAGATATGATGTCCGCCGCGTGTAATGGCCGCTTGGTCTAAACCATCATGCTACGGACTGGGAACCCATTCCTGCAGGAGTTTCGAGTCTCCACTCGGGCATGGGAGTGTGTGTTGTCCTTAGTGTAAGTTAGTTTAAGTATTTTGTACGCCTAGGGATTGCTGACCATAGCAGTTTCGTCCAATAGGTTTACAAACATTCTTTATATATACAGGGTGTTACAAAAAGGTACGGCCAAACTGTCAGGAAATATTCCTCACACACAAAGAAAGAAAATATGTTATATGGACATTTCCAAGTTAGAGCTCATTTTATTACTTCTCTTCAAATCACATTAATCATGGAATGGAAACACACAGGAACAGAACGTACCAGCGTGACTTCTAACACTTTGTTACAGAAAATGTTCAAAATGTTCTTCGTTAGCAAGGATATGTGCATGCACCCTCCGTCGCATGGAATCCCTGATGCGCTGATGCAGCCCTGGAGAATGGCGTATTGTATCACAGCCGTCCACAATACGAACACGAAGAGTCTCTTCATTTAGTACCGGGGTTGCGTAGACAAGAGCTTTCAAATGCACCCATAAATGAAAGTTAAGAGGGTTAACGTCAGGTGAGCGTGGAGGCCATGGAATTGGTCCGCCTCTACCAATCCATCGGTCACCGAATCTGTTGTTGAGAAGCGTACGAACACGTCGACTGAAATGTGCAGGAGCTCCGTCGTGCATAAACCACATGTTTTGTCGTACTTGTAAAGGCACATGTTCTAGTAGCACAGGTAGAGTATCCAGTGAGCGTAGGTGGAAGAACATGAGGCCCAATCAAGACATCACCAACAATTCCTGCCCAAACGTTCAGAGAAAATGTGTGTTGGTGACGTGATTGCACAATTGCGTGCGGATTCTCATAAGCCCACACATGTTGATTGTGAAAATTTACAATTTACTCGCGTTGGAATGAAGCCTTATCTTATTTAAAGAGAAATACTAAAATGAGCTCTAACATGGAAATTAAGCGTTTCCGGACACATGTCCACATAACATATTTTCTTTCTTTGTGTGTGAGGATTGTTTGCTGAAAGTTTGGCCATATCTTTTTGTAACACCCTTTGTGTGTATGATGTCCCAAATAATGAGAGTCACAGAAAACTGTCGCATCTTGCGGAACCTAGTGATTTTCCCCCCTTCCTCCTTTCGAATGAAATCTCTTTTACCTGATTACTCTGAAATAAAACTGGAAATTCCTTTCCTGCAGAAGTATACTCTTTGTATCATCGGTCAGCTAGCCTTTTCTCTTTTATTTGCGATTACGTTACTCATGATAAGTAATTTCACAAGGGCTGATTTTCATAATAAAACGAATTTTTCCAGATGCGTAGATAATTTCATCTTTTGGGGAGGCGGTGGTTGTGTGTAGATAGGGTGGTTCAGTACTATTCAAATACAACAAATTCATTCAGATCAGCATTCGAAATTAAGAAGAACTGTGAAGTGTCGTAAGCGATTTAAACTCTCATTGGACCCTAGTCCCCTACCGTTATCTACTCCACTGAATATTTCTGTCCTGTTTTGTTCCTTCTGGAAGTTACATGGTAGCGAGCACCCCACCCCCTCAGTTATCCTCCTGACTTTCATTACATGAGTTACAAATATAATTCTGTAGTAACGAATAGAAGAAAGAATTTAAAAGGAACTCATATTTTTACAGGTGCTCGACGTTCTCGCAGTATGTATAAGAAGGCCGTCAGAATTAAATGACAGCACGGTGCGATGGGTCACACAATACTATGAAGTTTAACATTACTCGCAAATAAGTGCAATCTGTCACCTTTGGCGAACGTGGCACTGACATCTGAAAAAGAGTGTTGTTGCCGGAGGCTACGGCAGGGCACTGCGTGTCTTTGACGCTGACTAACCGCGCTATTATGAAGTCATCGCCAGATCTATTACGTCTGTGACACACAGCAAGGTATCGGGACAATAACCGTTTAGAAAGAAGAAAAGTTGATGACAATGCTGTTGCTGCTGCAGACATTGTTAGGTGTTGCTGTTGTGGTGGTCTTCAGTCCGCAGACTGGTTTGATGCAGTTCTCCACGTTACCTTGTCCTGCGCAAGTCTCTTCATCTGAAAATACGTTCGGCAACCTACATCCTTTTGAATCTGCTTACTGTATTCGTCCCTCGGTCTTCCTCTACGATTTTTACCCCAGACGCTTCCTTCTAATGCAAATTTCACAATTCCTTGATGTTTCAGAATGTGTCCTACCAATCTAACCCTTCTCTTAGTCAGGATATGCCAGAAACTCCGTTTCTCCCCAGTTCGGTTAAGCACCTCCTCATTAGTCACGTGATCTACCCATATAATCTTCATCATTCGTCTGTAGCGCCACATTTCAAAAGCTTTTATAATCTTTTTGTCTGAGCTCCTTATAGTCCACGTTTCACTGCCATACAATGCTACACTCCAGACAAATGTTTTTCCTAACATTTAAATTAATATTGGATGTTAACAAGTTTCGCTTCTTTAGAAACGCTTTTCTTTCCATAGCCAGTCTGCATTTTATATCTTCTTTACTTTGGCCATCAGAAGTTATCTTGCTACCCAAATAACAAAATTCATCTACTACTTTTATTGTCTCATTACCTAATCTAATTCCTTCAACATCGCCTGATTTTCTGACATTCCATTCCATTACCTTCGTTTTCCTCTTGTTAATATTCATCTTATATCTTCCTTTGAAGACACTGTCCATTCCATTCAATTGCCCTTCCAGATCTTTTGCAGTCTCTGACAAAATTACTATGTCATCGACAAACCGCAAAAATTTTATTTCTTCTCCCTGAACTTGTCATGTGACAGAAACAAAATGCAAGATTATCGATACCTTCCAAATTGTTATGCATCCTTGCTGCTTCATGTACGTTCCTCCAGTATTTGTCTCTCTCTGACATGTCCGAAAAATAACAGACATCATATCAATAATTGTTCATTTGCCTCCAACAGGCTACTGACAATTTCAATGCGGACGCAGTAATATGCTCGATCCCTTGCGGAAATCAAGTATAGACTGCGATCAAGTGGAATCAAATGGACAGGGGGCACTACAATCGTAGTGTGCTGCAAGGTGAGAATTTGGGGTGGAAGGGAAGCGTGCGCGGATATCTTAGTTGGTTAAGGCGACCGCTGGCCCGAAGCGGGGAATCCGGATTCTAATCCCGGTCCAGCACAAATTTTCAGTTTTGCATCTGAATATATTTCAGTGACCTGAAACTGTCGAATTGTTAAAATATTTCTAATTTTGAAAATTCAAGAGTTTTATAAGTTTAAGGACTCATTTTAAACACTGATCATGTTTTTTACAGTGACCAAAATCTAGATCTATCCCTATAATATTAGCATTTTATTCCCCCTATCCCAACCAAACAACCTGACCCAACCCTAGCACTGTAAGTGTCGATGTGCTACGTATTGCTGCCATCTGTACAGTCTATGGGACTTAACTACGGGGTTATCAGTCCTTCTGTCATCTATAAATTTCGTCTGTATGCTACTATATCTACATCTAGTGTCCTTTCTTGTGTGTACTGATTGTTGTTTCTTTCTCGTCATTATATGAATATTGAAATGCTAATTTACATGTACATGACTTACGTTTCTCCTGGTAGAGTAATCACTCAAGTGCTATCCTTACTTAATATAATAACGGTTTTTATTTAATTCGTCAAATCATTACTAATGTACCATCCTCAATCTGACACAAAATATCGAGGATTGCTTTGAGAGGGGTTTGATTACAGGAGCTGTATACGTGGATCTCTCCGCAGCCTATGACACTGTGCAGTACAAAATTATGTTGCACAAACTATATCAGCTAACGAGACTATGATTTTACCAGCTTCAAAGGCACTTTACTCCAGGATCATAAATTCAATGTTGAACTAGATGGCAAGAAAAGTAAATGGAGAACACAGAAAAGCGGCCTGCCGCAAGGCAGTGTCCTAGCACCAACCTTGTTTAACATCTATAACAACAACCAGCCACAACCTCCTAACACAAAAAGCTTCATCTACGCTGATGATTTGGCACTAGTATCTCAAGCGAAAGATTTCGAAACTATAGAGACATCTAACATATGGTCTTTAAACTCTTTCAGCATACTATGAAAAAACCACTTGAAGCCCAATACAGCTCAAACTCAAGTATGCGCTTTTCATCTACAACAAAACAAAGACGCCAACAAAAAGTTAAAATTCATATGGAATGGCACAGAGCTGGAGCACTGCAATAACCCAAAATACCCAGGGGTCACACTGAATCGTGCGTTGACATTCAGGAAGCACTGCCTAAACATAAAACAAAAAGTATCCACACGCAATAACATCAACAGAAAACTCACAAACAGCTGATGGGTTGCCCAACTGACAGTACTCAGAACAACGGCAATTGCACTATGTTACTGAGCTGCTGAATACGCCTGCCCTATTTGATATACATCTGCCAATGTTAGGCACGTGGATGTTGCCCTCAAAGAGACCTGTAGAATAACATCAGGATGCCTGAGGGCAACGCCTACTCACAACCTCGCGGGGATAGCCCCATCAGATATAAGACGGAAAGTTGCCGCAAATATAGAGAGACGTAAAGTAGAACAAAACGCTGCTCACCCGCTACATGGACACCAAACTCCCCCAAGCAGGCTGAAATCCGGGAAGAGTTTTATTGAAACTGCTGTCAACTGTAGTACATCACCTTCAATGGCACGACAAAACCTGCGGACAACCAGAAATGCTGACATCGCAACATGGATTCCACCACTGGAGGCCCTCCCCTCCAGGCGAAAATCTGCCGTGGAAAACGTGGAAGTCCCTCAACAGACTAAGAAGTGGGGTGAGTAGAACAAAGGACAACATGGCCAGATGGAACTACCTCGGGGATGAATCAACTCTCTGCGAATGTGGATCCGAACAAACCACAAAGGACTTGTACAGATGTCCTCAGTGCCCAGTATCCTGCACGCTGGAGGACCTATAGCAGGCGAAGGAGAATGCCGTCGAGTTTGCTAATTTTTGGTTTGATTATATTTAGTGGTTTTGTAACTTGTTTATATATAATCTCTTTTATTTTATATCATAGTTGTCCTCTTGTCTTTGACATTTGTATGCAACACTTTTGACACAAATAAATAAAAGAATTTGATCAGCCTAATATGAAAGACGGCCAAGTCTAATTTTGATGTATTTACAGGAGAGGCAGAAAGAAGAGATGCATTTAACAAAACACCCTAAGTTG
Source organism: Locusta migratoria (assembly GCA_026315105.1). NCBI lineage: Eukaryota > Metazoa > Arthropoda > Insecta > Orthoptera > Acrididae > Locusta > Locusta migratoria. The sequence continues at coordinate 179,310,450 of CM048749.1, forward strand.
TGAAATGTTTTTGCCCTGCTGTCTTTCTTGTGAAAAATGACTTTCAGTTACGAAAACTTGGCAAAAGTCAATAGTTACGTTGCGAAAATGGGTTAGAAGCTAGAAATGGACCGCTTTCATATGAAATACTGGAATTATTTACTTTTGAAACTAAATTGTATTTCTTAGATTAGTTGTTACTATATTTTATCAAAAAAAGTATCAGCCATTTTTGTTTTAAGAATGACCCTATTCGCAGTTAATCTAAAAACACACAACACACAACACGGAAAGGGAGCACGGGTTTTAAAAAGAAACAATTACTGAACGATGAAATAGAAACGTTTATCAACTGAGTTATTAAAAACTGTTGCATAATTATTTTAGCACTCGTTGAGCTTAAAAAAAAAATAAATACTCAACGTGCTTCATACATTTGAAAATTAAGAAACAAGAACTAAACCCATGAACTGAGCACTATATCGTTATTATCTCCTATCTTCCCACAATCGCAAATTTCTTCCCGTCTCGTTAGGATGAACATTTCCTGTTTTCATTACACAAAAGCTATTCGAAATTGAATAAAAACACTATAACAAACTCATTAATGATAAATCGGAAGCATTGAATTAAAACTTGTGATGCGACCGGGAACCGAACCCGGACCTCCATGCTTACTAGGCTGACATCTTACCGCTATACCACCGTATCACAAGCCATTACGGCGCCTTGGAATAGTCTAAGCACGATTTCCTTCATCACAATCTTAATTCATCTTCTGTGTTCCATAGAACATTGCCACTACTGCCGAGCCTCTCCATGCAGCGGAATAGCACCTCGGCAATGGACATATTGGAACATTCCTGTTTAAGGTGATATAAATATCAATGTAAATACAAATAGACAATCCCTGAGACGGATTTTCGTCTCAAATATGTCAAAGACATTAATGATAAAACTGAAGCATTGAATTAAAATTTGTGATGCGACAGGAAACCGAACCCAGACTTCCAGGCTTAGACTATTCAGAGGAGCCTTACTCGCTGGTGATGCGGTGGTCTAGCCTAGTAAACATGGCGGTCCGGGCTCGATTCCCGGTCGCATAACAAGTTGTAATTCAATGCCTCAGATTTATCATTAACGTCTTTGACATATTTGAGACGAAAATCCGTCTCAGGGATTTTATTTTTGTATTTTCTATAACAAACATTCCTAATACACACATACCCACACGCGCACAGAGCAAGATGTGCGCCGCGAACCACTCCTGTACTGTGATTGGTTACTGATGGAGTTGGGCACTTGCTCAGTGACCGGCGGCCAGTGCACACGTGACCAGCAGCAGCTCTACATTGTACGGTAACCGGCTTCTTAATAGAAGCGACTTATTTACATTTCGTGTGTACTTTCTCTTGCAGCTCTTTATACTTTAGTGTGCCCGCGTGTTTGTTTATTAAGAATCGCGTTTATTTGTCAGCTCAGTTACTGAATTTTTTATTTATTAGCTCGCGTATATATTTTTCAGATTCGCCGTTAATAAACAGTTCAGCGTTAGGTTTATACCTTGCAAAGCTCGTTGTTTATCAAACTTCTCTTGCTGCTGTGTATATTTACTTAGATTCGCGTTCAACTAGTCAGTTCAGTGTATTCATCCGCAGTGTAAATCCGCCACTCACTGCTTCTGTTTTGTTTTGATCGTACTCGCGGTTGGTAATCCTACACTTCAGTTGCTCAGTGACCGGCGGCCAGTGCACACGTGACCAGCAGCAGCTCTACATTGTACGGTAACCGGCTTTTTAATAGAAGCGACTTATTTACATTTCGTGTGTACTTTCTCTTGCAGCTCTTTATACTTTAGTGTGCTCGCGTGTTTGTTTATTAAGAATCGCGTTTATTTGTCAGCTCAGTTACTGAATTTTTTATTTATTAGCTCGCGTATATATTTTTCAGATTCGCCGTTAATAAACAGTTCAGCGTTAGGTCTATACTTTACAAAGCTCACTGTTTATCAAACTACTGAGTCCTCTGACGTACTTACTTGGAAGAAACAAAGGTTTTTAGAATGGCTAGGAACTGTGACTGCTGCGAACGGATGGAGGCAGAGTTGGTGACTCTTCGCTCGCAGCTTCAGGCGGCGTTGGCTTCGCTGGCAACGCTTGAGACTGCGGTGGGTGGGCGCCGCTGTTGTGGGCCGCTCGCGGGGGTACAGCAGACGCCCTGTGCGTCTGTTGTGCCCTCCGATCGGCCTGCGGCTGTGGCCAGCCCGCTCACTGCCCGCGAGGAGGTAGCCCCCCAATCCGTGGTGGATTGGGAGGTCCCCTCAGCGCGTGTCAGGCGGCGTAAGACTTCCCGGGGGACCGAAGTGGAGGCCTCCCCGGTTAGTCTTGCCAACAGATTCGAGGCGCTGTCTGTGGCAGGGGATGTTCCTGATGCGGATGGTGTCGCTTGTCCTGTACTCGCCCCTCTGCCTTCAAGATCCGGGCACTCACAGAGGGTGGGTTTGTTGGTAGTTGGGAGCTCCAACGTTAGGCGGGTAATGGAGCCCCTTAGGAAAATGGCTACTAGGGAGGGGAAGAATTCCAATGTGCACTCCGTGTGCATACCGGGGGGAGTCATTCCGGATGTGGAACGGCTCCTTCCGGATGCCATGAAGAGCACAGGGTGCAGCCAACTGCGGGTGGTGGCTCATGTTGGGACCAATGATGTGTGTCGCTTTGGATCGGAAGAGATCCTCTCTGGTTTTGAGCGGCTATCAGAAGTGGTTAAGACTGCCAGTCTTGCTTGCAAGATGAAAGCGGAGCTCACCATCTGCAGCATTGTCGACAGGACTGACTGCGGACCTTTGGTTCAGAGCAGAGTGGAGGGTCTGAATCAGAGGCTCATACGGTTCTGCGATCGTGTCGGCTGCAGATTCCTCGACTTGCGCCAAAGGGTGGTGGGTTTTCGGGTTCCGCTAAATAGGTCAGGAGTCCACTACACTCAGGAAGCGGCTACACGGGTAGCGGGGGCTGTATGGCGTGGACTGGGCGGTTTCTGTTCTGAATGCTTTTTCTGAGAACTACTTCGAACAGTTAGTTCATGAACCCACTAGAATAGTACGTGGTTGCGAAAATACTCTTGATCTCCTAGCAACAAATAATCCCGAGATAGTAAAGAGCATCAAAACAGACACAGGGATTAGCGAACATCGAGTTGTAGTAGCGAGACTGAATATCGAAATTCCCAAATGCACCAAAAATAAACGAAAAATATATCTATTCAATACAGCAGATAAAAATTCGCTTCACGCTTTCCTGAGTGATAGTCTCCAGTCCTTCAAAACTAAAAATGCGAGTGTAGATCAGTTGTGGCTTACATTCAAAGACATAATATCTGTAGCAATCAAGAGATTTATACCAAATAAATTAATAAAAGAGGGGGCTGACCCCCCGTGGTACACAAAACAGGTCAGATCACTGTTGCAGAAACAAAGAAAAACGCATGCAAAATTTAAAAAGACACAGAATCCGCAAGACTGGCAATCTTTTACTGAAACTCGCAACCTAGCGCGGACTTCAATGCGAGAATCTTATAGTTGTTTCCACAACGAAATCCTGTCTCGTAATCTTGCAGAAAATCCAAAGAAATTCTGGTCATATGTGAAGTACACTAGCGGCAAAACACAAACAATACCTTCACTACGCGATAGCAATGGTAATACTACCGACGACAGTACTGCTAAGGCAGAATTACTAAACACAGCTTTCCGAAATTCTTTCACCAAAGAAGACGAAGTGAACACTCCAGTATTCAATCCAAGAACAGCTGCCAGCATGCGAAACTTAGAAGTAGATGTTCCTGGAGTAGTAAAACAACTTAAGTCACTAAACAAATATAAATCTTCCGGGCCAGATTGTATACCAACTAGATTCCTCTCAGAGTATGCTGATGAAATAGCTCCGTACTTAGCTATAATTTACAACCGATCACTCAGCGAAAGATCCGTACCAAAAGACTGGAAAGTTGCCCAAATTACTCCAATATTCAAGAAAGGCAATAGGAGTGATCCCCAAAATTACAGGCCTATCTCATTGACGTCGATTTGCAGTAGGATTTTGGAACATATACTTTGTTCGAATATTATGTACTACCTCGAAGAGAACGACCTATTAACCAATAGTCAGCACGGATTCAGAAAGTATCGCTCTTGCGAAACACAGCTTGCCCTTTATTCACATGAAGTGTTAAGTGCCATCGACAAGGGATCTCAAATCGATTCCATATTTCTAGATTTCCGGAAGGCTTTTGATACTGTACCCCACAAGCGGCTTCTAATGAAATTGCGTGCTTATGGAATATCTCCCCAATTGTGCGATTGGATTCACGATTTCCTATCAGAAAGGACACAGTTCGTTGTAATTGACGGTAAGTCATCGAGTAAAACAGAAGTGATATCTGGCGTTCCACAGGGAAGCGTTATTGGTCCCCTACTCTTCCTCGTGTTTATAAACGATTTAGGAGATAATCTGAATAGCTCCCTTAGACTGTTCGCGGATGATGCTGTCGTTTATCGGTTAGTGAAGTCAACAGAGGATCAAAAGCAACTGCAAAGCGATTTAGACAAAATTTCTACTTGGTGCGAAAATTGGCAATTGACACTAAATAAAGAAAAGTGTGAAGTAATACACATAACCACTAAAATAAATCCGCTGAACTTCAATTACGCGATAAATCAGTCAATCCTTAAGGTCGTAAATTCTACCAAATACCTAGGAGTTACAATTACGAACAACTTTGACTGGAGAGAACACATAGAAAATATTGTGGGGAAGGGGAACCAAAGGTTACGTTTCATTGGCAGAACGCTTAGACGATGCACCAGCTCCACCAAAGAGACTGCCTACATCACACTTGTGCGTCCTCTCTTGGAGTACTGTTGCCCCTTGTGGGACCCTCACCAGGTGGGACTGACGGAAGATATTGAGAAGGTTCAGAGAAGGGCAGCTCGTTTTGTTTTATCACGTTACGGGGGGGAAAGCGTCACGGAAATGTTGCACGAATTGGGGTGGAAATCATTAAAAGAAAGACGTTATTCATTGCGGCGTGATCTGTTTGCGAAGTTTCAATCACCGACTTTTAGTTCTGAATGTGAAAATATTTTGCTAGCACCCACATACTTAGGGAGACATGACCATCCCAATAAAATAAGAGAAATCAGATCGAAAACGGAACGATTTAGGTGTTCTTTCTTCCCGCGCGCTATTAGAGAATGGAACGGTAGAGAAAAGTTATGAAGGTGGTTAATGAACCCTCTGCCAGGCACTTAAATGTGATTTGCAGAGTATCGATGTAGATGTAGATGTAGATGTAAGAGAGCTCCTGTTTGAACTTGACCGTTTTCTAGCTAAACCCTCAAATTTAAACAACTTTTGAAACCAATCTCGTCCGTTTTTGATACTCTGCGGGAAATGGACTTGCCCGGGTTTGTTACTAGGCTGCTCATTTAGTGTGTCATTCTTTGTTAGACTGGATGACATCCAATGCAGCAAAGCCCATCTCGTGCTCCCCTGTGGCGTGACTACGAAGGGGGAGGGGGCGGGCACTGTAATGTTGAGAAAGACGTAGAAGGTCCCTCTATGATTCCTCATTTCCGTAATAGCTTCAGTGTCACCCTTGCACCTTTCTTCAGCACTTTAAAAATGTACCCGTACAGAAACTTCGACATCCATTCGGCTATGTGGCATCCTGCCCCTACGATAGCGACTACTTGCAAACATGCGGAGCCTACAGGGTTGCCTGCCCTCAGGCGCTGCACCAGCAGCGGTCTTTTGCTTATTTATTTGGTTTATTATAATCTGCTGCCTGTTGTTATGTAGCAGGTCTTACATTATAATTTTCGAGTTCACTTGAGTGTTATTTAAACAAGAGAAAGTGCAATGGGACAAAGAAAGAAACATTAACAATAACGTACTAAATGAGATAAAATTATGAAGAAATGATGTGCAACAGTGAGATTTCCGTCACCATTGGCATTTCAGATAGGAGGGCATAGGTACATCATTGAGCCAATCCTTTCTGAAATAGCTTACAGGTTGATTGCTATTATATTCCCGAGGCTGTTCACAGAGCTCATTAATTTGTTGTTGAAATTATTTGTAGATATGGTAGTTACTATTAACTAGCTTAATATTCCCCAGTGTGAGAGAAGGGGCTCGATATAATCATCGTGCCCGTGATTTCTAAGTGGGATTTTGAAGTTAACTTTTTCATAGTTTAATCGTCAGCTTTAGATTACATCTGATATGTTTTCTTAAATACTTCTTGGTTTTCATGGTTATGCATTATTTGAATGCTGCTTACTATTTTTTAATTGTGCACCTTTCTGTTTTTATGCAGTGGCCTATTATTTATATTGTGTTTGGTCTGTGTTTGTATCTACCTCTATGTATGCGTTTGTATTTGGATCTAACACCCAAACCTTCAGATGTCAGATACTCATATCGGTACCAAACGTTGTATATCAATAGAGTTTCAACCGAAACTTCTATATAATTTTTGCTATGTGCTGCCGTCCAAGAGAACGTGAGTATAATTATATGTAACAACTAACCTACGGAGTAAAGGAAAAGGACAACTGAGAGACCTTATCATATTGTGCTACTGTGGGTAGCCGGGCGCCGTGGCTCAGCGCGCCCGGTCAGAGGGCTGAACGTCCTCTGTAATAAAAAAGCTGAACGAACGATCAAGAACGAACAATGAAAAACGACCGCACATTATAGATCTGCCTGAAGAAGAAGAAGAAGGAACAAAAAAAAAAAAAAAAAAAAAAAAAAAAAAAAAAAGTGGTTTAGTTGGTATAGCGTTATTTCACCGAACAGAGGGTCGTGGGTTCAAACCCCGTCTAGAGCCTTATTTTTTAACTGCAGTACGTTGAAAATTGTTAAAAGAGAATGTCTATAATGTTCCACGGTTTCATTTCGCAACAGTAGCAGTAGCGTGCGGAGTGGACAGCAACGTCAGCCCCACTTGATGGCGTGGGCAAACACACGGCACTCTAGCCACAACACGCACATCCGCCGAACGGCGGTGCTGACTATCTAGCAGTCATTTATTATTATCACGATAATAATAATAATTATTATTATTATTACTTTAATACTTCCGCACGTATGGGTCAACTGTTCCCTTCTTCTGTGAATATACTTTACAGGTTTGCTACTTTTAAATAAAACGAAGCAGAAGCAAACTGCCGATAACGCAGTGCTATAAAATCCGAACAGTCCTTTTTAGATTTCAGGAACATCTTGTCCCATGTAACACTCGATATACGTTTGTCGACATAGAACAATTTGCAACTTCATACAGAAAAAACATTCGCGCCACCAGGGTTTGATCCGGGGACCCTCGTAACGACAAACATTGGCCCTATCAACTACCCCACGGGAGTTCAGTGCGGCAGACCACTACAGATACGCTTTTCCTCTGCTCCGTAGGATAGGTGTTACATATTATTTCCGTTTAAGCACGTTCTCCTGGACGGCAGCACATAGCACGAATTACTCTCTCGATATACAACGTTTGGTACCGATCTGACATCTGGAGGCTTGGGTGTAAGTCCGACCATATGTTGCCCTGTTGAAGCGTAACCCTTTATATGGTTCTTGCTAATGTTAACCATGCGAAGAAAAAAATTGGCTACTACTTTCTCCTTTAAATTATACAAAAATAATGCACTCCGTACGGAGCCTGACAAAAATAAATAGTCGCCAAATAATGACACAGTTTGTTTGTGTTTTGAAAAATTGTTCACTCAATTACCGTGTAATTCATTCACTTCCATAATATTCAGTTTTCGGTAGAAGATTGTGTAATATTGCACTTTTTTCCGATCAGGTGTTGGAGTAGTAGTTACTGTTCGTAGCCGCTATTAAAGTTCACTAACGTTACAATATTACAGGAAAATAATTTGGTGGATCTGACACATTTAGGTACCTTTATAAATGGAAGACTCAAAAAAGGAGCGGAACCTGACTTTAAAGTTTAGCGGCAGTAGTAATTTGGAATGAAAGCAACATCTGAGCACAATATTACACAAAGAAACTAGCAGATTCCGCTATGACTTTTCTTACCATGATGATCATGTTAAGATGACTGGATGTAGCAGATGAAGCTGTAAAAACTCTTGCTGCATTGTGTAAAATGATGCTTGGTTGGCTTGGAGCAGATTGTACTAACTCAATGACCGTGAAGAAAAATATTAAATCATCTTTTGTGATGAAAGAATGTTTAGATCGATCGGATTTCGATTAATTCCGAAGATTTCCTTGCAGGCATTACTATCAAGTCGCTTTCATAAAAGTTACATATAATGGCATCTAGAAGTTTCTAGTAAATTATAGATAAAAGTCCAACAATGGCTCCAAGCATCATATTACATAAGTAAGTTTACTGCTGGAAAAATAGAATCACTTCATGAATTATTAAAGGTGGGTCATTTGAAATAAGTGACAGATTTATACGTAACTAAATATATTTTCACCATACTTCATAAGAAAAACGATCTCACACACACTTACAATTAATAGTGCGACTATTCTTAATGAGGTAGGTAACATGAAAGACGACGTTCATAACCGCGTACTGGGCAGCTCGTAAAAAATAGATGAACATCAGAAATATATGAGAATTGTAATTAGCTGCCAGAGAAAGCTGTAGTCAGTGATAAGCATCGTAAATAAATTATTTATCGAATGAAAATTTTTAATGTAATACTACAATTGCACAATATGCCACGCGGAGTTGTTCGTTGTAAAACAGTTCACTTTTAAAAGTCGCAGTTTTCTACCTCTTCGCCATACACAAACAATACACAACATCTTCGCATACATCTGGATCTGCACACTGCGAAATTGTAGACTGACTATAAAATCCGTGCTAAGTGCCAAAATTAACGTTTTGAATAAAATGCAAAAACCTTCTAAAATGAACAGTTTGTCTTTATGTGCAATTTTTTTCGCCTTAGTGTCCACCGCTAATCTTTAAAGACTTATTACAGTTGAAGTGACCATTCAATTTTTATCTTTATGAAAAAAATATTTTCCTGGTAAAAAATAAGTATAGGGCTATGTGCCATACCCTCAACTGTAAAAACCGGGCTATGTGCCATACCCTCTACTGCAAAAACCGGGCTATATCCAAAATTCGAGTAAATGGAAAGCTTTATTGGACTTTGAGGTCTGGATGAAGGTCAACAAAGGCGTCATACATTCTCTGATAATTCAAATCTTGGCTTAAACACATAAGTGAACTTTTGGCCCTTGTGTAATGACTTTCCTCTTGGGGGAAAATTGCTATGGGTTCAACTATACGCTGTACATCATCACCTGTGTAGTTCCTCTCTTTGGTGTTATTTCCCCTACATTTAACGTACGTAACTTCGCCATGCTTTTTTCGATTTAACCAAAGTTTCAACCCTATGCTTTGTGATGCCATGGATTTCCCTAAGTGCTCGCTTGCACACTTGTTTATGATCACCTTTGCCATCAGGCATCGTATAAAATAAACTGGCCTGCCTTCTAATTTCTGTCGAATCTGTGTACGACCCAAGTCGCCTACGTTTAATACTTATGTTTCCCATTACATTCGAATTTTGCTTGACATTATCTCCTATTCATAAAACTGATTGAAGATCTTTAGTTTTTGTTTGAAGGCAATGCTTCTGCATAGAAATGGACATCGGCATGAAATCTACATAAAAGAAGGCCATTAGAAGTGTAACCACTGCATCTAAGAGCCTGTTTTTCACTACTTTGCACTCAGAAGAAAAACGCATATACAAACAACTGCTACGTTAAAAGCTGAAGAAATACAACTTTGAGCTATTAATAAACGACAACCTAGGTCTATGATGTTATAGAGGTATTTAAACCTACCGCAACAGGTGGATGTTGTTTCTCAGGCACTGTCACGTTCCGGCTGTTGTTGTAGGACTTCCCTTCTGCTCTAAGCTTTTTATTGAGTTGAGAAACACTCCCTTAACCACTTTTACGGCGCTTATTTACCACTTCCATTGTAGAAAAAACACAAAATGAATAGTTACTGCTTGCTACACGATGGAACCTCAACTCAAACAGTAATAACAAAGCTCACGTGCACCTCTGGCCACTGGCACATAGCCCAGATTTTACTTCACAACAGGTGGCACATAGATCGTCGGGCATTCTTGTGAGGAACATTAGAACTACTTCCACAACGAATAATAGATAGCCCGCTTTTTACTGACTAGTGTTAGGTATGCAGCCGACATTTTCACAATAAGACCAACATTTTTCATTATTGGCACTTACCAAGGATTTTATTTTCAGTCTACAATTACAAAACTCGAACACGCAAAATGGTAAATATGAGTTACGAATAGTTAGATTTACACTCCATCACTGGCAGAAACAGGCGTGTGAGAACGGATGGGGGCAGAGGGGAAAATGAATGGGACAGAAACGTGACTGACTTAGTAACGAAAAGACAAAGAAATATAACTGGGAGGAGAAATGCACACTTATTTCACAATGTGATAGAGCGAAATGGTGACATAAGTTAGTTTTTTAGGGAAAAGTCTCGAGATCCAGGAAAGGAAGAGCTACAGGCTTTTGTTAAATTCATCAGGGCATTGGATTGTTCACAGTGTAGCTTCTGCAGATGTGAAGTGCCTGATCTGTGTTGTGAGGCACAGGTCGCATGAACACACAGAAGCCAATGAGGCGGACATCGTGAATGGCAGTCACGTACTGATCCGGTCGCAATAATTCCCACTGGACGTAGGAGGCACAGACATGGTCAACAGACGGACGTCACAGATGTGAAGCACGTCAGCATCTACTCGTGCAGCGTTGTATTACATCGCAGTAGTGCGGATTCTTAGGATTGAGTCACTGCACAAGCTTACGATTCACGCTCTGCGGAACTGTGTGGTAAACAGTAACCTTTGCGATAACAGAATGTATTCTGCGTATTGTATTTCTGGGTTGGTATTTCAACATTTTTCATGTTATCTGACTGATCATATTATCCGACGTTATGTTGATTAAGGTGTGCAACTGATTTTAAGTAATTTATCCGATGAAATTACACGTACAAAAACACGCGCAAAAGCCGTAGTCGCTCTGATTTCTGAATTAACTTGCTTTACCAGTTTTGAGGGACTTTGCTGCCTCTTTCAACTGCGTTAATACCAATGCATATGTACCGAGTGATCAAAGAGGCAGTATAATTTTGAAAACTTAATAAATGACGGAATAATGTAGATAGATAGGTAAAAATTGACACACATGCTTGCAATGACATAGGGTTTTATTAGAACCAAAAGACATAAAGTAATTCCTAAGGTAAATAATTCTGAAACCTCGTAATGCCGCGGTGGAGTAGCCGAGCGGTCTAAAGCGTCTCGCTGTGGAGCGCGCGGTTGCTCGCCGTGGAGGTTCGAGTCCTCCCTGGGGCATGGGTGTGTGTGTTTGTCCGTTGGTTAGTTTACCTAGGTTTAAGTAGTTTGTAAGCTACGGACTGATGACCACGCAGTTTGGTCCGATAGATTTAAAAACATTTGAATTTTTTGAAACCTCTTAATACCAATGCATATGTACCGAGTGATCAAAAAGTCAGTATAAATTTGAAAACATAATAAATCACGTAATAATGTAGATAGATAGGTAAAAATTGACACACATGCTTGCAATGACATGGGGTTTTATTAGAACCAAAACATAAAACAAAAGTTAAAAAAGTGTCCGGCAGATGGCGCTTTATCTGATCAGAAAAGCAATAATTAGCATAACAAATTAAGACAAAGCAAAAATGATGTTCTTTAAAGGAAATGCTCAATATGTTCACCATCATTCAACAATAGCTGTAGTCGAGGAATAATGTTGTGAACCGCATTGTAAAGCATGTCCGGAGTCATGGTGAGGCACTATCAGTTTCGATCGGAAGATTCACTTGAATGCCAGTCTTGTTTAAACAACTGTATTACAGCACAGGTGCATACATTGTTACTGAAACATTCAAAACCACATTAACCGAAGGTAAAACCTATGACCTAGAAGGATTTTAGTAGTGAGAGGTTGTCATCTGCTGCGACTCTCATTAATCATTTTACTCTGTAATTTTTTTCCCTAATATAATCCCATGTCATTACAAGCATGTGTGTCAATCTTTACCTCTCTATCTAAATTATTCCGTGATTTATTAAGTTTTCCAATTTATACTGAATTTTTGATCACCGGGTAATTTAAGATACTCTACTAAAATATCAGCAATTGCGAAATTTAGACAAAGAGATGTTACATCGTGTATACTGAACTAATATAATGGCTCATTCAAGAACTAACGTCAGAAATACTCATATTTTTAGATTTTAAAAAATCGCAGGCTGTCAAAAGAACCGTTTTGAAAATCAAAATTAGGCCTACTCTATGTACTCCATAGGCATAGAGATGTTTTAGTGTGTTACAGCGAATTAATCTAGTGGCTTAGGTTAATAATATCTGAGCCACTAAACTTTTATCTGTTAAAATTCCATGTTGTTAAATAAACCACAAGAATGTGTTTAAGATCAGATTTTAAAATCTCAGGTTGTCAACAAAAGCGCAGTTGAGAAAATCAGAATTACTCTATACACACCATAGGCACAGAGATATTTTACTATGCTATAGTGAATTAATCCATTGGCTCTGACGATGAGGAACAAATATCTGAGGCATTAAACTTTTGACTGGTAGAATCCAATATTGTCAAAGAAACCAAATGAATATGATGAAGACTGTTTGACACATCGTATTTTAACACTTAAAAGTTTCGAGTCTCAGACGTTTGTTCTTAACCTGAGTCACCAGATGAATTATTGTAACAGTGTAAAACATATTTATGCCTATGGAGTATACAGAGTAATTTTGCGTTTCAAAACTACACTTTTATTGACAGCATACGAATTTAAAATTTACAAGGTTGAGTGGCGCAGATATTAGTTTTTAAAATGAACCGCTATATTATTTCAGTGTAGCCCACGTAATGTTACAACGATTTACCAAAATTTTGTGACTTTTGATATTCAGGTAAAATTACTTGACATTAACAGGTTTCTGAATTACTTTCTAAGCAATTTACCTGACGTTAGTTTGCGTACATTTGAAAATGGCAGCAAAGTCCATCAAAACAATGCAAGTTAAGTAAATCCAAAATCCACGAATACGGGCTACTGTAGCTTATAAGCTAGTTTTTACGTATAGTCCCATTGGCTAAACTAGCTGACTGATCTATTTGCTTGGAAACGTAGTTCTTTCTTAAAAGCAAAAATAAATAAATAAATAAAAAATTTAAAAAAAGTGTGCAGGTGATTTATGGTTTCCAAATTGAACAGCATTGTAGGTGGTGAGATTATGCATAGATGGAAGATGCAGAATGGAATGCTTTTTTCTTATTTTCTCTCTCTCTCTCTCTCTCTCTCTCTCTCTCTCTCTCTCTCCCTTAAGCCGTCAAAAGTTTTGAAAGAATTAATCCCCAATTATTAATATATGTTCAAAAGCTATAGATCGTTTATACGGCAGGAAGAAATCACTTTGTCTTCCTCGCAGTGTCTGAATGAACTAATCAAACACCAATTATTTATCCACATTCAGTTGCTGTATTCGCTTTATGTGGCAAAAAGAAATCATTGTTCTCTTTCCTGTTTAACGAAACTGAATATTAGTTCACATTTCTGGAATAGACAACTGCACACTTGCTATTAATAAAGACGTTTTACCACCGTTGCGTTCAGCTACACAGCTATAGGACTAGTTTAGAAGAGGCGTGGATGTACAAATTCCGGTGAAATACCTTACCTCTAAAATCTCACCCCAAAATTCTGAATCTTCTAAAAATTAGTAAACACGAATTAAGTTTCTTTAAATTAATGGTTAAGAGTACAGAATATCCCTGAGGAATAACTTTCGAAGATAAACTGTAATTACATTACGTGAGCACAGTAATTCAAAACAATCAAAAATATGCATTCATAGAGACAGAAAAATTACGGTATGATAACGGTGAATTTACCTCAAGTTGCGGTGATGTGTCACCTTTGAATCCCTCGTTTTCTTTGTTATGTGCCATGGTGTCTATCCGCTTGCGCTAAGGAATTTTCTCCGCCTTTCTTGCTTTGGAAAGAGACTTCAGATGCACAACTACGCCAGTTTCCAACGTCTGTATGGTGTTAAAGGTGTGACCAGTTGCTGGGATACAGCTCCTGCTTAAACAATGGTCATTTCCAGATTTTACAAAGAAAGTATATAATATATTTCCTTTTACTGATTACTGTTGACCTCAAGAAACCGTAGTTCAATCGTTCTTCGCTCTGTGCAAGTAATTATTTAAGTATCAGAAACTACTTTTTTATTTTATTATTGTTTAGAAGTGACGGGCATTAAGCCATTACCTTCTTTTACATTTATTGAAGCTATATTATGTACACCTACTTAAATATCCTGCAAATGGCATTTAAGTGCATGGCAGGAAGTTCATCGAATCTCTTTTATAATAATACTTCTCTTCCGTTCCATTCTCTAACAGCGCGTGGGAAAAAGAACACAAAATTCTTTCGTTTTCGATCTGACTTCTCTTATTTTGTGATAATTATCATGTCTCACTACGTAGGTGAGTGCTAACAAAATATATTGGATTCCGAGGAGAAAGTCGGTGAAAGAAATTTCAAAAATAGATCTCGCCGCAACAAAGAACGCCCTTTGTTTTGATGATTTCCACCCAAGCTCGTGTATCATTTCCGTGACACTCTCTCCCCTGTACTGGGATAAAACGACCTGCCCATCTCTGAACTTTCTCTATTTCTCCGTCGTCCCAGGTGGTGGTGATCCTACAATGCGCAGCAATACTCCAAAGTAGGACGCAGTACTGTGGTGTAAGCAGTGTCCCTAATACAATTGAAGAAACACAACTTTGTGTGTGTTCTAGAGTTTATTTTTGTTTACTTAACCGGTAAGCTGTACTGGGACAAAAGTTCAAAACGTAATAATAAATCATAATAAATAAATACACAGGGGTGTGGGACTGTGGGAGTAAACAAGGAATCAGTTGTTGAATTAATATTGATACTGTGATTATCTGACTTTGATCTATTAGTTATACAAATAAAAGGCTAGGCCAAAATTTAGGTGATTTTGTATGTATGTTACCTACTGTAGTTGTAAGCCCTGGTTACTTAAAGAAGCATCAATAGCCTTAAATGAATACAAGTAGACCTATTCCGAAAACCACAATTTTAAAAAACACAGTCTCCATGAAATGGCTATAGTATATCAACCTAAATGGATGGACAATTAAGAACATGAAATAAATATATGTACAGGAGGGTGGAGGCGGAAAAAGATTGACTTGAATTTTAGCTATGAATTGGAAACCTTGACACTCTAAAATATTGTTTAATTAAAAATAACAGTTCCTACATATAAACGCCTAGATCTTAATGTTGTAGATTATTTCGTATAGGTGTTAACTCTGACAGTTGTAAACAATAAGGTAACATCTGTAGAATAACCATACTTGCAAGTGAAATATGTTACAGAATTTTAGGTTACAAACTGAAAAATGGGGACCTTAATGAAGGAATGGAACAGCCAATGTGGGAATTGATGGAAAACTTAGGTAAATTTTACTATGAGGAAAGGTATGAAGAGACTGGAACTGACAGTGTGGGAGGAAATGTAACTCTTGGCTGAATTAACTGAAATCCCAGAGGGGTGAACAGTTGAGCTGTGTTTGATCGTTTAATATTAAATTAGGGCTATGGGCTAGATGTTTATTGATTTCAAGAGCTTGTAATAGGTTGAGTTTTTGGCCCTTATTTGATATGTGAAGGACTTAAAACTGTGGCTGGTAACTATGGCCCTCGCTCAGTACATGCTCAGCAAATGTGGACTCCTGATTCTGTAATTTCCAGCTATGTCCATGTTCAGCTAGTCTAGCTGCTATGCTTCTGCCTGACTGACCAATATAAAACTTATCACAATCTTGACAAGAAATTTTATATACTCTGCTGTTGGTTAGTAAAGGAGTTTTGTCTATGCTATTAAAGATACATTGAGCTGTGATGTCTTTGGTGTGGTACGAAACTCTGTAATTGCAGGATTTCAGTGGTTTAGATACTTGTTGTGGTATTTGTCCTACGTATGCTACTGTTCACCATTTCCTGCATTCATTGGAGGGGATAGAGAGAGCATAGAGGAGGGCTATAATTTTGTTTGTTTGTTTTTTTTTGTGTAAAATGCAATCAATCAGGGCTGGATTGTAGCGAGTTTTATATTGGTCATTCAGGCAGAAGAACAACAGCTAAATTAGCTGAACATGAACGCAGCTGGAGACTACAGAATCAGGAGTCCACATTTGCTGAGCATGTACTGAGTGAGGGCCATAGCTACCAGCCACAGTTTCAAGTCCTCCTCATAGCAAACAAAGGTCAGAAACGTAACCTATTAGAAGCTCTTGAAATCAATAAACACCTAGCCCATAGCCCTAATTTAATATTAAATGACCAAATACAACTCAGGTCTACTTGTATTCATTTAAGGCTATTGATGCTACTTTAAGTAACCAGAGCTTACAACTGCAATACGTAACATCCATACAAAATAACCTAAATTTGACCTAGCCTATTATTTATTTGTATAACTAATCGTCACGGTTTCAATATTAATTCAAAAAACACTCTTGTGTATTTACTTATTATTTAAACTGTTTGGGTAGCTGTATAGGGCCCAGAAGCTGACATATATAATTCACCTCTATGAACAAAGACAACGAGCCATAAACCTTTTACTAATCTGAGTTATGTATTGTCCAATTATTATTGGTGAGTACCGAAAGGAAGGTCCCAACGTTCTGTGAAATGACGCACGATATGGTCTCCTTGTTCAATTTCTCGGGCTCTAAAGCCATTTTTGTAGCTCGGAAAACAGATGTCATAACCCCAAAACATTTTCAAGAACTTGCAGCACACGGTACCCGAAAAATCTTCGCTCTCTTCCTTTCTAATCAATACCAGGTTATGGCTTCATCATCTGAATCACGTGGCAAGTGAAGGTAAAAACTACGTCAGCAACGAAGGCATGACATCTGTTAAGTGGTTCGCGTCCGTTCGAGATTTGCACAGCTACAAGCCTTCTGCGTCATGGGAACGGCTAGAGGTGGCAATTTTTTTTTTTTTTCCAGTAATTTTTTTTTTCTATATAAAATAATATCGTAGCTCTCTACAAAAGAAGGTGCATAACTTTTTTCCGTCAGTGAAGTCACTGCATAGAAACTTACATTTACAAAGGAAACTTAAGATTTCTTCGGGAAAGAAACTTGGAAACGTTGCCCCGCAATACTTCTTAAGTCATGGGTTTAATGTCTGTTCTTTTTATTTTCTCCATACTTCAACCTCAGCATAACGACAGCACTCAAGGCTCGTCTTCTCGATATTTGATGTATTATGTTTCCCCAAGCAGTACGCCTGGTCTCGTGTTCCTGGTTTCCCATTTGTCATCGTGCGTTCTCTGAACTTGTCGTCTCTTAGCCCTGAGTGCGCCAGTCACCGAAGGTCGCGCATGTCCTGGTCATGTGCAGGGATAGCAAGTTCCTTTGTCTTTCTCTATGTAATGGAGAAGAATGTCTTTTGAAAATAAAAATGAAAATATAAAAGAAAGGTAACTCAAACCCTCTACGTCGAGGTTAGGGAAGGTGAACGAAACCATCTTCTAAAGAAATTGAAGAAAAATGATCTAAATGAACAGTAATAGATAAAAGGTGGCAAACCTTGAATAATGGATGCCACACGTCCCTTTATTTCCACATTCGTCTTTCTTCGTCCTTTGCTCGTTTCTTTTTTTTTTCGTTTGTTCTTTTTTCCTTCATATCCTCGATATTTGTAGCGCCGTGATGTAATTCGCAAATCTTTTCCTGTAGTTAGCACCCTTCTCCAAGAGTTGGGCTCTTGTAGCGAGGTACACTCTGTAGCCTGAGTATGAGGCCTTGTCTTGTGCACTGGTTATGTAGTATAGTGTATGCCCTACTAACCAGGTCCACGTGTTTTTCTTGCTGATTGGGTAGTAATTGCTGTCAGGTTTCAGTAACGACATGAGAGAAATGTGTTGCGGTGCTGTTCTGCATATTGAAGCCAGGATTTTCCTGCACCATTCCCATATAAGTTTATTTTCTCCACAGACAAATCTGTGTTGCAAGGTGTCGATGAGATGGCACTCCCTGCATTCGTCAGTTACGGACAAATGTATTTTGTGAAGTTTTTCTCTTGTTGGTTTCGTCTCATTCACTATTTTATACCAGGTTGATCTTATATCCGTATCGAGCACTTTGTTGTTGATGTTTTTCCATAAAACAGTCCAATCCTTATCGGGGTATTTTAATTCCATTCGGTTCGCCCTTTCACTGTCGTTCATAAGGCGGTACAGTTGAGCGGTGGTAAGTTCATGTAGTGGGGCGCTCGATTTCATTCGGAGGTAGCTAATTTCTAACAGAAACATCCTAATGTGGTTCACCTTGTAGTGCGTGTCGCCAAGGTGGATTGGTACTTGCATACTCTGAGGCTTATATATCCTTATGCCCATACTTAGCGCACTATCCGGATATTTGTGGCACAGCTGAATAATGCGCCTTATCAGAAGTGCCTTGCATTTAGATGAAACATCGGTGAGACCAAGGCCTCCTTTTTCTGGTGGAAGGGTAACTACATTGATCCCCACCTTGAATATATCTCCCCTCCAAATATACCAACCTATTGCCGACATAATTTTCCTGGCAACACTGTCTACCACAGGTATTATCTGTCCAATGTACCATAGTTTCGAGAGGATTCTGGTGTTGACGAAGTGGCAATCGGACAGACCACATCGCGTAACTACAGATCACGAGTACTATACGCCGTATTACACGATACACCTTAGGCGAACACCTATGCAATGTGGAACTAGGTACTGCTTCACGTAGACCTATTAACACGATGCAAGGGGGGATATTCCTTGCCGCGAATCCGCGCATGCGCAATAGACAGCTATAACGCGCATGGAACGCGGACAAAACTGAGCTCCTCTATTCGTTCATTCATATCGCACAAGAACCAGAGGGAAATCGTGGAATGTCATTCATTTAAATTATTTCTGTGATCTCAAGGTTCCTATTTAATGTGAAGTCATTTTTTATTAAGTATTTCTTTTTCTCGTATGTAGCTAGCACGGAATTGGGTCACTACTGCTTAGATTACAGAATCAACAGTTTCGTATTACATTAAACTTCAAAGTTTGTGTAACTAAGAGTCAGACTGCTTAGGTTATGGGTCCCTGGACATAAACACTGATTAAATTAATTTTTATGCCAGTGACAACATCTGCGCAAATTGCCATGAGAGAATTATATTAACTTCCGACGGGAGCGACTGCGCAATTCGCGACATGGAGCCTCAGACCGCGCGGCAGTTTCATATTACGACAGTTGGTCGCAAAAGTATCTAAATTTACATTTACACAGCATTTTGTACATAGGACACATTTTTGGAGCTGTGACAGTAAATCTTCAGATTAGGGCCCAAAAACGACCATAACCAAACGTTGGGTTCGACTGTGGCCAGAAACAAGGACGGCAATAAAAGATAATAAAAGAAGTGACTCCCGGAAATCCGCAACAATTTCGAAACTTCGTGAGGAAAGACTTGACCTGTTTTGAAGAGCTGCTACCTGTAAACCTGTATGCATATCACTGAAGAACAAACGATTGCTGACATAACTTATTATGATAGAGGGATCGTGTGAGTTATCCAATCAACTTTCCTCCCTGTACGTCTCTATTCCATTTCACTTCTGAAGGATGAAGCAATCGATATAAGAACTTTTAAAACGGCCAAAATCCATAACACAGAATTCTGAAATCACCACGAATGTCACACACAAACAACAAGCAGAAAACTTTCTGCTGTTACTTCTGCGTATGTGCGCGTTAAGCCCTTTCTGTAGGAGATGTGCAACACGCACTAGGAAGTCGTTGTCATCTGCAGCGCCCCTTGCGATATACCGTCGAAATACGAAGAAGCGTTCAAACGATATGCATTTGTTGAGTCGTCTGCTTCACGCATCTACTTCGTTTGTTGTCAACTTATAGCAAATAAATCGCCACGTTAACGTCACTTTTCGAAACTGTATGATATATTGTGATGATGAAAACATTTATTTATGTTTTAGACTGCCAGTGTGAAACTATTTAATTGTTTCCGTGCAGTTCATGCGTAACTACATTGCTCACATGTGTTAACGTCCTCATTATAAAATGCGATTACATACTTCCAGCCCCTGCGGATTGTGGCGCCTATGTATATGATGAACAAGCTCAGGTGTCTATACATACACCTTTCTATATGATAAGGCTTCAAGTAATGTTCACCAAAAACAAATATTTCATCTGTGAACTACAGCATGTTTCAGGAAAAATTGCAAATATTTTAGAAGACGATTTGCAGTTAAAATTTCATATAACGTGTGTCCAATTTTTATTGGGTACAAAGATACAGCTCTTGGTATGTACAACAAACTGAATTGGATATTTTGACTGGTTCTTTCATCGGTTCTTCGTAGATCACCATATTGACTTTTAGTTAAATAACCGGTTTTCGACGTAGTTTAAAGTCTGAATATGTCCTAGTAAGCAGAAAACCGGGTAACTACATGGAAATGAACGTGCAGAACATATACAAAATTCTAGTTTTAAATAAGTTTGATGTTGTTCTACCAAGAACCGACGGATAAATGAGTGAAAATTTCTTGATTTACATTTGCTCTTCGTTTGTTTGGATTTCATATTAACAGCTATATCCCTGTATTCAATAAAAATTGTACGCAGGTAATATTAAATTTTTAATGCAATTTCTCTATAGCATCAGCTCCTAAAATACTTACGACTGAGTCGAAAAACTAGGTTCCTGTGAGCAGGAGACAAGTACACATTCTCAAACAAATTCGCGACTTGGCTTCGTTTGTCAACTGGGTTCCTCATCCGGTCGTCTGCGCATGCGCAAATCACTTCCATAGGCGTGAGAATACGATCCATCTTATTCCGTCTACTAGCGATCGTATGCTTGCATCTTGTGCAAGTGGACGCGTCTACACTGTACGCGGACGGCGTGACCGGTGCATCAAGGGTAATCTCGTAAGCTATCACTTCCCGTGTAGAAAGGGCTGTCTCGTGCGCATGCGCGAATTCACTGGAGTTTGGAACTGGTCTCTATTCCGGCGCGCGGATAAAGTGGGTACTAATAATCACGGTTCCACGGTAGTTCCACGTATTCTGCCGCTAGCTGGCTGTCGCGCTAGACCAATATCTTTCGCTGCGGATCGTCGTGTAATACCCCCTTATGACGAAGCTCGTCAAACCACAGTCCATAGGTATAGGTTTTGTAGTTACTTGGGACTACTCACTCAATTGTGGTAACGGTTACTCTTAGCGGAAACCATTTTAACGATTGTGACATGTGGAGGGATACAAGTGGTGTAACACTACATCGCAGTCATCGCATTGGAATATCCATTTCAGTAAATTTATTTTTTATTAATTTTTGTAAGAGGCAGAATTTAAGTATTTTCAATATTTTAAAGAAATCTGTTATATTTTTGTAAAGTCAGAATAATTAGTCATAGAGTAACCGGGTCAAAACACTGCAATCACAATTATTATTTGTCGTAAATATAGTATAAATAGTAACCGCAGTAACATTGCTCTCTCTCTCTGTCATTGTTTTACGGTGTGTAACAAAAAATGTTCAAATGTTTGTTAAGCTTATGGGACTTAACTACGGGGTCATCAGTCCCTAAACTTACAAACTACTTATGAACTACTTACAAACTAAGACGGCACAAATATCCATGCCCGAGGGGGGATTCGAACCCCCGACCGTAGTGGCCGTGCTGACCGTGACTGGAGCGCCTCAGTCACCTCGGCCACCGCGGCCGGCCGGTGTGTAACAATCTCTCTGTAAGCGTGTAGTGTAATTGTCTTGCAAAATAGTCTGAAATCATGTACGGAAATACTACGGAACTTTTTAATTCACGTTTAAATTATTCCTACAGAAATTAAAGACTTTGATAGTTAACAATGAATGATCGAAAGGTTACACGATTGCGTAGTTACATTATCTGTGGTCTTAAATTCGGGATTAGGCTACGGAACGTAGAAAAATTCTGCCTCCCGTCGGGATAGTTAATATTCAAGGGGACTTTTTAAAAGAAAATAAAACTGACAATTAATTTCATTGAGAAAGGATAGAGTGTATTAATGAACTTTAATTTGGCTTTGGGAGAATATTCTGAACTTTGATTGTACCAGAGATATAATGAACTATCAATGTGAAGAAATATACTTTGAGAATTGTCTCAAATAACGTGTGACTTTGTTCAGTGTATGTTGTAACTGTGTTCTTTTAAAGTGAAAATATAATAGAAATTGTGTTTTAAAAAAGTTTCTCGAAAACCTTCTCACGTAGATAGAGAACCCTTTCATCAAATCAATGATATTTGTAAATTACTATTAAATAACATCCTTGACTGTGTTTGAGATAGGAATATGGAGGATAAATTTATTAAAAACATTCATTTTTTACTGAATAACCAAGATTAAGGCCAATTAGCAAAGATTATTTTTCACGAAAGAATTAGTAATTAACTTCTTATGTGACGTACTTCTATAAAAAGAACTACCGGGACAAAAAAAAAAAAAAAAAAAAAAAAAAAAAAAAATAACTTCTAAATTTAAAAATAAAAGCCCTGAGAGACAGAATTCTTATGCTCAAACATTCTAAGGGTTATAGTTTCCAAATGATAAGCCAAGATCGCAAACTACCAATTTATTAAGTGACGACCGGTTTCGGTGCACTATGTCACCATCATCTGGTCATATTTGGTCATCTTCTTAAAAAAAATGGATATAAAATAAGAAGTGCAACATTGTTCTTAGTCACTATATAAAAATACTTAAGTTACAAACATGACAGCTTACAAAATACAATAATAGTATTTTGTAAGCTGTCATGTTTGTAACTTAAGTATTTTTTTAAATAGTGACTAAGTGCAATTTTGCACTTCTTATTTTACATCCAATTGTTTAACAAGATGACCAGATTATAATATATATATATATATATATATATATATATATATATATATATATATATATATAACCAGATGATGGTGACATAGTGCACCGTAACCGGTGGTCACTTAATAAATTGGTAGTTTGCGGTCTTGGCTTATCATTTGGAAATTATAAAACGAATTGATCGCCTCCAGACCAGACGATATCAGGTAATCTTAATTCTAAGGGATATCTAAAGACTTTATCAGGTTCAAAAATGGTTTGGTTCAGTTTGTGCTTACGTTGAAAACAAAAAGCCGTAACTGAATATATTAAGAAGTGACAGGCTTAACAACCTAAATTTCTGATGTACGACACAACTAAAATTTTGAGAGCGTAGTAAAATGTTCAAATGTTTGTATAGTCTATGGGACTTAACTACGTGGTCATCAGTCCCTAAACTTACAAACTGCTTATGAACTACTTACGAACTAGGATGGCACAAATATCCATGCCCGAGGGGGGATTCGAACCCCCGACCGTAGTGGCCGTGCGGACCGTGACTGGAGCGCCTTAGTCCCCTCAGCCACCGCGGCCGGCGCCTAGTAAACCAATACATCGACGACGAAAGCCTTGCACATCATATAACCGTCGCATACGAAAAAATAAATGAATAAAAAGAAGTACCCAAAGTACGTCACAGTGGCGAATTCGTGTGTCATATGGCAGTTACAGAAACCGGTGATATGGTGAATTCACATCTCGGCCTATCCGTAGCGTGACTCGTTCTGCTTGGGTTACTCGCCGTGGCTACAGCGCGGGCGGTTGCGTCACATCCGCGGGTCTCAACCTGCCGGCTGCGGAATCGCCCACTCCGCCGCTCGACCTCCACATCCTGCGGTGGAAACTTTGTGCAGCCTTCATGTGTAAGCGCCGGTGGGTAATATTCCTCGAGAAGGGACAGCTCAGCTCGTAATCATTCCCGCAGTACTCTTCCCTCATTAAGAACATGTCCAAATTTTACGGCATTAACTACTTTGCTTATCAGTCCCTAGGCTTACACACTAAATTTAAACTTAATTAAACCAACGCACGCTAAGGACAACAAATACAAGCATGCCGGTATCCTTCCGCGTTCAATACATCCCATTTATTAGTATCATTTCAATTTTTATCTTTAATTTTACTTATAAAGCTGGTTGTAGCTGACCTTTAATTACTCCATTCATCACCTGATCAAATAAGTCAAGCTGCAGCATCTTCTCCAGTACGACATTTCTGTAGCAAGTAGTTTCCGGTGTCTATTTCTATCTATGAACCATACTTCTGATCCATACGTCATGGCTAGTACTATTACTGCCTTTAATACATTCGTCTTTGAAATAAATCGCACTTTGCAATGTTATTGCTTCACTGTATTAGGTTTAGATGGAATACCAAACTGTGGCGACTGAAAATTTGTGCCCGGCCGGGATTCAAACCCGGGCACAAATTTTCATTCGCCACAGTTTGGTAGCCGGCCGCGGTGGCCGAGGGGACTGAGGCGCTTCAGTCTGCACGGCCACTACGGTCGGAGGTTCGAATCCCCCCTCGGGCATGGATATTTGTGCCGTCCTTAGTTGCAGCTTGTTCATAAGTAGTTTGTAAGTTTAAGGACTGATGACCCCGTAGTTAAGTCCCATAAGCTCTACAAATATTTTTGAACAGTTTGGTATTCCATCTAAACCTAATACAGTGAAGCCGTAACATCGAAAATGGCGATTTATTTCATACATTTGAACGCTGTAATTCGTCAAAAAATATATATAATTGCATTCGTCTTTGTCTGATTAAATGTTCAAATGTTTCTAGAACTTATGGGACTTAACTAAGGGGTCATCGGTCCCTAAACTTACCAACTACTTATGAACTAGGTAACACTAAGGACGGCACAAATATCCATGCCCGAGGGGGGGTTCGAACCCCCGACCGTAGTGGCCGTGCAGACCGTGACTGGAGCGCCTCAGTCCCCTCGACCACCGCGGCGGGCTTGTCTGATTAGACAAGTTAATATTACACAGTATCGGATGTAGAGTCTTAATCGTGTTCTTTCCGTATCTTCTTCCTTGTGTCCTCATCTTTCCATCTTCACTAAATACAACACCTACATACTCATATTCAATTACATTTTGTATCTTCCCTCTCTCCATTTCTGTGTCTTAAGCTTTACCTCCCATTACCATATACTTTGTTCTCTCAGTATTAACTTCTAAATACCATTTATCATATTTATCAATGAACTTTTATAGCATGTAAGTAATGTCGAGTCTTCTGCTATGAATATTTGGTCATCTGCAAAGAGAATAGTATGTAGATGCCTATTCCGATATGTATTTCCACCAGTCTACATTTTCTAATCCAGTGTTCCAGAGCCGCACTCAAATATATTTTAAATGAAATGGGTGAAAGACAGGATTCTTGCTTCACCCCCTTTGTTGTTAAGGTACAATTTCCATTCTGTAGTGTGGCCTTATTATCTCTATAGATGGTTTATATTGGATTTATGTATCTTTTACGAATTCTAGATTTCTTCAAAGCATCAGCTAGTCAAAAGCCTTTCGCATTTCTACGAAAATTATATGTAGTTCCCTCCCTTCGATAAATATTTTTATGCTATGATTTTCAAAGTGAATATATTACCTGTGCAAGATCTTCCTGTTCTAAAACCATTTTGCTCTTCCACTCCATCAATCTCTTTCTCTATTCCAGTTTTAAAAACGTTTCCTTACAGTCACCCCATAGACTGGATATCGGACATTCTAAATTCATAAAATTAAAAGAACGGTATATTTATTCAAAAAAGCAGATAAAAATTCGATTAACGCTTTCATGAGTGAGAATTTCCAGTCTTTAGAAACTAACAATGTGAGTGTAGATCAAATGTGGCTTACATTCAAAGAAATAATATCAACACCATGGACAGAAAGTTGTTAATAATATAAATATTGTAATGATTGTTTTTTATCAAAATAAATCTATAATGATTGCTACCGTAATTAAAATAGTACTGTTTAGTATTGTACTCGCAGGTTATCAATAAAAATTGCTTGACGTAGTTTAGTGATTTCTCAAACAATTATGTCGTGTGTAGTTGTGTGTGTGGGTAACTGTAAAATGAATATACACTTTAATTCAAACTTGCTAATCTGACTGAACACTTTATGCAATTAGTTAAGCACGACTTTGAACAAAAAACATGTAATAAAAACCACTTCTGACC
The DNA here is from genome assembly GCA_026315105.1 of Locusta migratoria. Classification (NCBI taxonomy): domain Eukaryota; kingdom Metazoa; phylum Arthropoda; class Insecta; order Orthoptera; family Acrididae; genus Locusta; species Locusta migratoria. Next base: position 179,336,812 of record CM048749.1, read on the forward strand.
CTGTGACTTTATTCATGTTGTTGTTATGGTCTTCAGTCCGGAGACTGGTTCAATGCAGCTCTCCACCCTACTCTATCCTGAGCAAACCTTTTCATCTCCTCATAAGAGCAGCGGCAACCCACATCCACTTGAATCTGCTTACTATACGTGTATCTTGGTCTCCCTCTGCGATTTTTACCCCCACACACTTCCCTCCAATGCTAAATTTACCATTCCCCGATGTCTAAGAATGTGTCCTACCAAGCGATCCCTTCTTTTAGCCAGGGTATGCCAAAAATTCATTTTCTCACCAATTCTGTTCAGTACTTCTTCATTGGTTATGCGATCTATCCACCTAATCTTCAGCATTCTTCTGTAACACCACATTTCAAAAGCCTCTATCCTCTTCCTGTCCGCACTGCTTATCGTCCATGTTTCACTCCCGTACAAGGCAACACTCCACACAAATGCCTTCAGAAAAGACTTCCTTACCCTTAAATTAATATTCGATGTTAGCAAATTTCTCTTTTTCAAAAATGCTTTTCTACCCATTGCCATTCTGCATTTTATATCCTCTGTATTGCGACCATCACATGTTATTTTACTACCCAAGTAACAAAACTCATCTACCACCTGAATTGTTTCGTTACCTAATCTAATTCATTCAGCGTCGCCTGATTTTCTAAGACTGCATTCCATTATTTTTGTTTTGCTCTTGTTAATGTTCATTTTATACGCTTTCTTCAACACACTGTCCATTCCATTCAACTGCTCTTCCAGGTCCTTTGCTGTCTCTGACAGAATTACAATGTCATCAGCAAAACGCAATGTTTTTATTTCTTCCTTCACCGCCTGCTCGATGTACAAATTGAATAACATCGGAGAAAGGCTACAACACTGTCTTACTCCTTTCCCAACTGACGCTTCCCTTTCATGCCCTTCAAGTCTAATAATTGCGGTCTGGCTTTTGTTCAAGTTATAAATAACTCTCCTTTCCCTATATTTTACCCCTGCTGACTTCAGAATTTGAAACAGTGTATTCCAGTCAACATTGTCAAATGCTTTCTCCAAATCTACAAAAGCTAAAAATGTAGGTTTGCCTTTCCTTAATCTATCTTCTAGGATAAGACGTAAAGTGAGTATTGCCTCCCGGGTTCCTATGTTCCTCCTGAATCCAAACTGATCTTCCCCGAGGTCAGCTTCTACCAGCTTTTCCATTCTCCTGTAGATAATTCGTGTTAAAATTTTGCAACCATGACTTATCAAACTGATGGTTCTGTAATTTTCACACCTGTCTGCGCCTGATTTCTTTGGAATGGGGATTATTACATTTTTCTTAAAGTCTGAGGGTATTTCGCCTGTCTCATAAATCCTACACACCAGTTCAAATAGTCTTGTCATGGCTGGCTCTCCCAGAGACTTTAGTAGCTCTGAGGGTATGTCATCTACTCCTGGGGCCTTATTCCGACCTAGGTCTTTCAAGGCTCTGTCAAATTCATCTCTCAGTATAGCATCTCCTATTTCATCTTGATCTACTTCCTCTTCCCTTCCTACAACATCGTCTCTAATTTCATTTCCTTTGTAGAGCTGTTCTATGTATTCTTTCCACCTTTCAGCTTTCCCTTCTTTGCTTAGAACTGGTTTCCCATCTGAGTTCTTGATATTTGTAGAGTTGCTTTTTTGTCCCCAAATGTCTCTTTTATTTTCCTGTAGGCGGTATCTACTTTTCCCCTTCTTATACATTCTTCTACAGATTTGCATTTGGCTTCTAGCCACTCCTGCTTAGCCATTTTGCACTTCCTGTCAATCTCATTTTTTAGTCGTCTGTACTCCATTTTGCCTGTTTCATTTACTGCATTTTTATATTTTCTCCTTTCATCAGTTAAATTTAGTATTTCCTGTGATATCCAAGGATTTTTTGTAGGTCTTGCCTTTCTACCTACTTTGTCCTCTGCTGCCTTCACTATTTCATCTCTCAATGCTACCCATTCCTCTTCTACTGTTTTATTTCCCCTTGTTTCTGTCAATTGTTGCCTAAATCTCCCTCTGAAATTCTCCAGAACTTCACTTTCCTTCAATTTATCTAAGTCCCATCTCCTTATTTTCCTACCTTTCCGTAGTTTTTTCAGTTTCAGCCTACAGTTCATGACTAACAAGTTATGGTCAGAGTCTATATCTGCCCCTGGGTACGTCTTGCAGTTTATAACCTGCTTCCGGAATCTATGTCTTACCATTATAAAATCTATCTGATACCTTCCGGTGTCTCCTGGTCTCTTCCATGTATACAACCTTCTTTTGTGATTCTTAAACCAGGTGTTTGTTACGATTAAATCATGTTCCGTGCAAAATTCTACCAGGCGGCTTCCTCTATCATTCCTGTTGCCCAGTCCATATTCACCTGCTATTTTTCCTTCTCTTCCTTTTCCTACTACCGAATTCCAGTCTCCCATCACAATTAAGTTTTCCTCTCCCTTAACTGTCTGAATAATTTCCTTTAGCTCCTCATATATTTCTTCGATCTCCTCATCATCGGCAGAGCTAGTTGGCATATAAACCTGTACTACTGTTGTCGGTGTCGGCTTCGTATCTATCTTTACAATGATAATGCGATCACTGTGCTGCTCATAGTAGTTTACCCGCATTCCTATTTTCTTATTCATTATCAGTCCTACTCCTGTGATACCCCTAACTGATTTTGTACTTATAATCCTGTACTCACCTGACCAGAAATCCTGTTCATCCTGCCAACGAACTTCACTAATCCCCACTATATCTAACTTCAACCTATCCATTTCCCTTTTTAAATGTTCAATTTTCCTACTCGATTAAGGGATCTAACATTCCACGCTCCGATCCGTAGAATGCCAGTATTATCTTTCCTGATGACAACATCCTCCTGAGTAGTCCCCGCCCGGAGATCCGAATGGGGGACTATTTTACCTCCGGAATATTTTACCCAAGAGGATGCCATCATCATATGTTCATACAGTAGAGCTGCATGTCCTCGGGAAAAGTAACGGCTGTAGTTTCCCCTTGCTTTCAGCCGTTCGCAGTAGCTGTGTGGCAAAGCCACATTAGCTGATGTTACAAGGCCAGCTCAGTCAATCATCCAGACTGTTGCCCCTGTAACTACTGAAAAGGCTGCTGCCCCTCTTCAGGAACCACACGTTTGTCTGGCCTCTCCACAGATACCCCTCCACTGTGGTTGCACCTACAGTACGGCTATCTGCATCATTGAGGCACTCAAGCCACCCCACCTCGGCAATGTCTGTGGTTCATAGGGGTGGACTTTATTCATACAATGAGAAAAATTAGGAAAAAATGTTTCGTTAAAGATGGCAATTGTTTGGACAATAGTACACCAGGTTGCTGCAGAACTGAATGATTAGATGTGAGTTCGACACTGTTTTAATGACCTACCTGTGCTCAAGGAAACATGTGCAACTGCCCTCAGAATTCGCAGAAGTGCAATACGAACCCACGAACTACACAAATACTAATTTTGTCCATCTCTGCAGTGCTTAAAACAAATAATTAATTGGGTTTCGGGTGGAAGTTTAAACTGAAGCACAAGGAGAACATGAACTTAAACAATATCGCACAAAAATGGAGATTCCATTTGGGAATGTCTTACACAAATCTTTTCAGGAACCCATTTACTTCTGCTGTCATTTTCAACAAAAGAAAAACCAGCTAGTACTTTATGCAATGTAAATCAAAAAATTGAAATTGTCTACATCACGCTTCCTCTGCTTTGTTGTACAATATCAAATATACTAAATTCCTGCACTACACTTTTAATAATTTTAAAGAATGGACATTAAAGACGAAAATTAAAGCCTTTATGCTGAATGTTAGAGATGGACTACAATTACGCGAAGCGCCTAATAATGTTCTTAAAATGTTTAAGCTTAAGGGACTTAACCGCGGGATCAGTAGTCCCTAAACTTACAAACTGCTTATGAAGTACTTTATACTAAAGACGACACAAACATCGATGCCCGAGAGGGGATTCGAACCCCCGACGGGGAGCGCCTCGCGCATTGTAGCACAGCGCCTCAATGCGCTCGGCTACTCTGCCGCGGCCTAAAAATTAAAAACATGACTCTCCTTACATGTATTCTTCATAATCCTAGATTTTCAAATTCAAATATTCCACAACTTTATCACACATAAAAAGATTCAAATGATTCAAGCACACACTGCAATTTGCGACTACTTTCCAAGGCTGCTTGCACAATACTACTCCTGTTCGCCCGTTGGAGTCCAGCGACCAAACTCAGTAAGCCCAAACGTGGGACAGCGGACACCAAAGATTGTCCTCGCGGAGCCAAAGATATGAGTTTACAGATATTCAACGTCATTAACATTGCATACCTACGTTTCAAACTAAATTAACAAAAGAGGGGGCTGACCCGCCGTGGTACACAAAACAGGTTAGATCACTCTTACAAAAGCGAAGATAAAAGCGTGCCAAAATTAAACGCACACAAAATCCCCAAGACTAGCAATCTTTTACAGAAACTGGAAATTTTGCTCGAACTTCAGTGCGAGAAGCTCACATAGTTACCAGAACGAAACCCTGTCACGTAATTTTGTAGAGAATCCTAGCGACAAAACACAATCAAATGGTGATGCTATTGATGATAGTTCAGCTAAAGCAGAATATTGCTTAACATAGCCTTCCGAAATTCCTTCACTACAGAAGACGAAGCAAATACTTCAGAAATCGTACCAAGAACATCTGCCAGCATGCGTAATTTAGAAGTTAATATCTCTGGTGTATTAAAGCAACTTAAATCACATAATAAAAGAAGTCTTCTGGTCCTGAATGTATACCAATTTAGTTCCTTACATTGCTGATGCAATAGACTCATACCTATCGTATACAACCGCTCGCTCAGTGAATGTTCCGTACCCAAAGACTGGAAAGTAGCACAGGTCACTCCAATTTTCAAGAACGTCAATAGGAGTGATCCGCAAAATAACAGGCGTATATCACTGACGTCAGTTTGCAGCGGGAATTTAGAACATATACTTTCGTTATTATGAACTACCTAGACGAAAACGACCTATTGACACATAGTCAACACGGATTCAGAAAGTATCACTATTGTGAAACGTAGCTACTTCTTTACTCACATTATGTGATGCATGCTACCGACTAGGGATGTCGAATAGATTCCGTATTTCTAGATTTCCGGAAGGCGTTTGACGTGTACCACACAAGCGCCTTCTAATCAAATTGCATGGTTATGGAATATCCCTACAGTTGCGAGACTGGATTCGTGATTTCCTGTCAGTACGTTGTAACTGACGGTAAGTCATAGAGTAGAGCAGAAGAGATATCGGGCGTTCCCCAGGGAAGTGTTATAAAGCCGCTATTGTTCCTTATTTTTATAAACAATTTAGGAGACAATCTGAGTAGCTCTCATTGGGTGTTCGCTAATGATGCTGCCATTTATCGGTTAGTAAAGTCACCAGGCGGTCAAAAGAAAATGCAAAATGATTTAGATATCTGCATGGCGCAAAAATTTTCAATTGACTCTTAGTAACGATAAATGTGAGGTCATCCATATGATCACTGATGAGTTACACGATAAATCAATCAAACCGACAGGTTGTCAGTTCTACTAAACACGAAGAAATAACAATTCCGAACATATTAAATTCGAAAGAACACACAGAAAAATCGTAGTGCAGGCGAACGAAAGGCTAAATTTCGTTTTAGAACACTACGAAGATGCAACAATGTTGCTAAAGAAACAGATTCCTATTTTGGAACATTACTGCGCATTTTGGCATGCACACAAGGTAGGAGTGGCGGACGATTTACAGAAAGTTGAGAGAACGGCAGCTCGTTTTGTATTATTGCGATATAGGGGAAAGAGTGTCACGGAAATAATGCACGAGTTAATGTGGAAATCATTAAAAGAAAGGCATTATTTGTTGCGTCGATATATGTTTGCGAAATTTTTTTTCACGAACTTTCTCTTTCGAATGCGAACCTGCTCATATATTGCAAGCACCCACCTACATTGGAAGACATGATCATCATAATAAAATAAGAGAAATCAGATCGAAAACACAATGATTTAGGTATTCCTTTTCCCGTGAGCTATTAGAGAGTGGAACTGTAAAGAAATATCACAAAAATGGTTCGATGAACCCTCTACAATAGATTAGATTATGTTAGTTGGTTCGTCCCATGGATCCGTGTTGAGGTGATACTCGTGGATGTGGAACATGTCATAATCTTTTTACAAGTTGATAATATAATATTACTAATACAGGTACTTACACTTTTTACAAGCTGAATATAATAATACTAATAGTATGAATACAGATATGTGCATCATTTAGTTCTATTTAACAATTCGTCAGTGGAGTAGAAGGAGTTTGCCACTAGTAAGTCTTTCAGGCTCCTCTTAAACTGATCTTTATTTGTAGCTAAATTTCTTATGGTTTTTAGTAAATTATTGAAAATGTGTGTTTTCTTTCTTTAACTAAAGTAAGTGATTTTAAGCCTTTTTTGTAGATCATTTTTGTTCCTAGTATTGTATGTATGAACTGAGCTGTTTGTTGGGAAAAGGGATATGTATTATTTATGACAAATTTCATTAAGGAATAAATATACTGAGAGGCAGTAGTTAATATACACAGTTCCTTGAAGAGGCTTCTTCAGTATGTCCGTGAATTTACACAACAAATAATACGTATTACACGCTTTTGCATCCTGAAAACATTTGCTTGACTTGAAGAGTTACCCCAAAATATTATGCCATATGGCATTATGGAATGAAAGTAAGCAAAGTACAAGCTTTTTTTATTTTTATGTCTTCTATGTCTGATAACACACGTATTGCAAATACAGATTTGTTAAGTCGTTTCTGCAGTTCTGTGGTGTGCTCCTCCCAACTGAATTTATTATCAAGCTGTAATCCCATGAATTTTATACTGTCAACCTTTTCTACCAGCTCTTCTTCGTACTATATACATATGCTGGATGGGAATCTCTTACATGTTCTGAACTGCATGTAGTGAGTCTTTTGTAACTTTCACTACATGCAGTTCAGAACATGTAAGAAATTCCCATCCAGTATATGTATAAAGTCCGAAGAAGAGCAGATAGAAAAGGTTGACAGAATAAAATGCAGTTTATTGTGACTTGCAGAGTATCTTTGTAGATGTAGACGTAAATGTATTAGAAGTTACGGTTATACCTCTGTAGCTAATGCAAACTTTTCTATCTCCCTTCTTGTAGGTCGAAGGATGACATGATTTTAATTTAACGTTATTTTGTAATGATATTTGTTTATCCATCGCCTTTTGAAATTCTGAAATATTACAACCCAAAACCCAGGTATAATTGATGAGTAAACGATTTACGGGAAAATCTAAGTACAGTAGCTCTCTTAGGTTGTTTGCAGATGACGGCGTCATTTACCGTCTAGTAAAATCAATATTCCAGATTTCGAATTACGAACAGAGGCCGTAATGAGTAATGTAGAAGTAGATATCATCGGAGTGGTGAAGCAACAAGAACTAGTCTTCTGGTCCGGATTGTTACCAATTAGATTTCTCTCTGATTATGTTGAAGCGATAGCTCCTTACTTAACAGCCATATAAAACCGCTCCCTCAAAGAAGGATCTGTACCAAAAGATTGAAAAGTTGCGCAGGTCACACCTATATTCAAGAAAGGCAGTAGGAATAACCCACCAAATTACAGGCCTATTTCATTGACGTCACTTTGCAGCAGGATTTTGGAACATATCCTGTATTCAAATATCATGAATTATCTCGAACAGAATGATCTATTGACCCAAGGTCAACACGGATTTAGAAAATATCGTTCATGCGAAACACAATTAGCTCTATACTCACACTAAGTGATGGGTTCTATCGACAGTGTTCGCAAATCGATTCCGTATTTCTTGAATTCCAGAAGGCTTTTGATACCGTACCTCACAAATGGCTTTTAATGAAATTGTGTGGTTATGGTATATCGACCCAAATTTGCGACTGAATAGGGGATTTTATGTCAGAGAGGACACAGTTCGTAGTAATCGATGGTAAGGCATCGACTAAAACAGAAGTGATACCGGGCGTTCCACAGGGTAGTGTTATTGGTTCTCTGCTTTTCCTTATTTACATAAACGATTTAGGGGAACATCTAAGTAGCTCTCTTAGGTTGTTTGTAGATGACGCCGTCATTTACCGTCTAGTAAAATCATCTGAAGATCAAAACCAACTGCATAACGATCTGTATAAGATATCACTATGGTGTCAAAATTGTCAATTGACTCTAATCTAATATCGTTGACTTCAGTTTCATGTAGAATTTTGGAGCATATTCAGTTCGAATATAGTAAATGTCCTTGAAACGGAAAAGCTTCTTTCCATGAATCAGCACGGGTTTAGGAAACATCGTTCATGTGAAACTCAGCTTGCCCTTTTCTCACATGACCTCTTGCAGATTGTGATTTTCTCGACTTCAAAAAGGCGTTCGACGCGGTGCCACACTGCAGACTGCAAACGAAGATACGAGCTTATGGAATAGGTTCACAGATTTGTGACTGGCTGGAAGACTTTCTAAGTAATAGAACGCAGTACGTTGTTCTCGACGGCGAGTGTTCATCAGAGAAGAGTGCATCGTCAGGCGTGCCGCAGGGGAGTGTGATAGGACCGCTATTATTTTCTATCTATATAAATGATCTGATTGACAGAGTAAGTTGTAATTTGCGGCTGTTTGCTGATGATGCTGTGGCGTATGGTAGGGTGTCGTCTGTAGCATACAGGATGACTTAGACAAAATTTCTAGTAGGTGTGAAGAATGGCAGCTAGCTCTCAATGTAGATAAATGTAAGGTAATGCGCATGAGTAGAAAAAACAATCCCATAATGTTCGAATACAGCATTAGTAGTAAGCTTCTTGATGCTGTCGCGTCGTTCAAATATCTAGGCGTAACATTGCAGACCGATATGAAATGGAACGAGCATGTAAGGACAGTTGTGAGTAAGGCGGACAACCGACTTCGGTTTATTGGGAGCCTTTGGGAAGATGTACTTCACCTGTAAAGGAGACCGCGTATAAAACGCTTGTACGACCACGCCTTGAGTATTGCTCAAGTGTTTGGGACCCGCAGCAGATCAGGTTGAAGGAAGACATAGAGGCGGTTCAGAGACGAACAGCTAGATTTGTTACCGGTAGGTTCGACCAATGCGCGAGTTCCACGGAAATGTTCCGGCAACTCAATTAGGGATTGCTGGAAGAAAGACGACGTTCTTCTCGTGAATTTCTGTTGAGTAAATTTAGAGAGCCGGAATTTGAAGATGAGTGTAGTGCGATCTTGCTGCCGCCTACTTGCATTTCGCGTAAAGATCACAAAGACAAGATAAGAGAAATTAGGGCTCGTACGGAGGCATATAGGCATTCTTTTTTTCCTCGTTCAATTTGGGAGTGGAATAGGAAAGGAAATGCCTAGTAGTGGTACAGTGTACCCTCCGCCACGCACATTATGGTGAATTGCGGAGTATGTATGTAGATGTAGATGTAAATATTTCGAAGTGTGAAGTTGTTCACATGAGTACGAAAAGAAATCCGTTAAACTTTGTTTACAAGATAAATGAATCAAAAGTGAAGGCCGTAAACTCCACTAAATACCTAGGAATTACTATTACTTCAGACGTAAACTGGAAAGAACACGTAGATAATGTCGTGGGAAAGGTAAACTAAAGACTACATTTTAATGGCAGAACCCTTAAAAGATACAACAGAACTACTAAAGAAACTGCATACATTACGCTTGTCCGTCCTTGTTTTGAGTATTGCTGCCCAGTGTGGGATCCTTATCAGGTGGGTTTGACGGAGGGCATCGAAATAGTCCAAAGAAGGGCAGCTCGTTTCGTATTGTCACGATACAGGGGAGACAGCGTTACGGAAATGATACAGGATCTGGGATGGGAGTCACTACAACAACGGCGCTTATCGCTGCGGCGTGGGCTACTTACGAAACTCCAATCGCCAGCATTCTCCTCCGAATGCGAAAATATATTGTTGACTGCCACTTACAAAGGTAGAAATGATCATCAGAATAAAATACGAGAAATCAGAGCTCGAACAGAGAGATTCAGGTGTTCTTTTTTCTCGCGCGTTATTCGAGAATGGAATGGGAGATAAATAATATAACGGTGGCTCGATGAATCCTCTGCCAGGCAATTATATGACTGTGATTTGCAGAGTATCCCATGTAGATGTAGTAAAGGTAAAACTTCAACTGTCCAACATTATTGGCGATCTGTATGCGTATTACAAATTAGCGAACCGCTAGAATGTAGCTGAAGTCTGCGCCGTACCGGTGCTGGTGGTGTATACCTGTACCCACCCAACTTTCTGGGTTGGTGTGGCAACAGCGTCGGCGGGCAGGAAGGATGAAATCACGGCTGAATAGTGCGGTGGGAGCGGCCGGCGCCGCACCGCCGCGACTGCCGCACGCTTAATTTCGGACAGCGACAGTATTACATCGACGCGAAGCCTTCCGCCGTTGCTTGATCTGCATGCCTGTCAGCACTCTGCTGCCGCCCTCACGACCTAGCCAGAAGACGCGAGAGAACTCAATGGTGCTCGACATAAGTTCTGGTTTGACAAAGTTTCTACCGTCTACATCTACATCTACATGGGATACTCTGCAAATCACATTTAGGTGCCTGGCAGAGTGTTCATCGAACCACCATTACACTATTTATCTCCCATTCCATTCTCGAATAGCGCGCGGGAAGAAAGAACACCTGAATCTCTCTGTTCTGACTATGATTTCTCGTATTTTATTCTGATGATCATTCCGACCTATGTAAGTGGGAGTCAACAATACATTTTCGCATTCGGAGAAGAATATTGGCGATTGGAGTTTCGCAAGTAGCCCATGCCGCAGCGATAACCGCCGTTGTTGTAATGATTCCCATCACAAATCCTATATCATTTCCGTAACGCCGTCTCCCCTGTATCGTGGCAATACGAAACGAAGCTGCCCTTCTTTGGAGTCTTTCGATGTCCTTCGTCAAACCACCCTGATAAGGAACCCACACCGGGCAGCAATACTCCAAAAAAGGATGGACAAGCGTAGTGTATGCAGCCTTTTTAGTAGTTCTGTTGCATCTTTTAAGGGTTCTGCCAATAAAACGCAGTCTTTGGTTCGCCTTTCTCACGCGGTAATCTACGTGTTCTTTCCAGTTACGTCTGAAGTAATAGTAATTCCTAGCTATTTTGTGGAGTTTACGTCCTTCACTTTTGATTGATTTATCTTGTAAACAAAGTTTAACGGATTTCGTTTCGTACACATGTGGACGACTTCACACTTCACATTAAAAAAAGGTAAAGCAGTCAACAATCCGAAGATTGGTTTGAACACCACAGTGGTCCTGTTTGGAGGTGGTATGCTGTTGTCTTCCTTCGACCTTCGAACTGACTTACCCAGCCAGTTATAAGGGGACCTATAGTTTAACGTGGGTTCCGAACCACGGTGCTGCTCGATATTTTCCACATCAGCAACACTGACAGAGGTGAAAGAAGTGAAAGTGACAGAGAAAAATCCTAGGACCTGGCGGGGATAGACCCCGCGAAGTTTGGATTTGTAGTCCAGCATTCTACCACTGTGCTATCGAGCCGTAATTAGCATTAAATTCAATTGCTAAATTTTACACCATAGTGATATCGTATTCAGGTCGTTGGTTTTTATCTCCAGATAATTTTACTAGACGATAAATGACGGCGACATCTGCAAAAAACCAAAGAGAGTTACTTAGATTTTCCCATAAATCGTTTAAGCAAATAAGGAACAGCAGAGGACCAATAACGCTACCCTAACACTAGCGATTTTCGAATTGGTATATTAGCCGGCCGCGGTGGCCGAGGGGACTGAGGCGCTCTAGTCACGATCTGCACGGCCACTACGGTCGGGGGTTCGAATCCCCCCTCGGGCATGGATATTTGTGCCGTCCTTAGTCTTAGCTAGTTCATAAGCTTAGGGACTGATGACCCCGTAGTTAAGTCCCATAAGTTCTACAAACATTTGAACATTTCGAATTGGTATATTAATTGGTCTACTGCTTACATTACATTACTTTGCGAACGGAAAGAGTAGTGTCCAGGTGAGTTTTTACTGTGGAACGGAAAGTAATATTCAACTTGTACTGAAAGGGATTCATTGGTGGGGGAATACGACAGGGTCGTAGCCTTTCCCCATACTTATATAATCAGTTCACTGAGCAAGCTGTGAAGAAATGGAAGAAGAAATTGGAGAAGGAATTAAAGTTCATAGAGAACAAAAAATCTGCTATTTGCCAATGGCATTGTAATTTTGTCAGAGACATCAGATGACCTGGAAGAGTCATTGAACGAAATGGTCAGTGCCTTGAGAGGAGGTTATAAGATGAACATTTGCAGGAGCAAAAAAGTGTAGTGGAATGCAATGTCAGAAAATCCGGCGATGCTGAAGGAGTTAGATTAGGTAATGAGACAATAAAAGTAGTAGATGAATTTTGTTATTGGCTTGCAAGATAACTTCTGATGGCCGAAGTAAAGAAGATATAAAATGCAGAATGGCTATGAGAAGAAAAGCGTATCTAAAGAAGCGAAACTTGTTAACATCCAATATTAATTTAAATGTAAGGAAGTCCTTTCTGAAAGCATTTGTGTGGAGTGTAGCATTATATGGGAGTGAAACGTGGACGATTAGGAGTTCAGATAAAAAGATGATAGAAGATTTTAAAATTTGGTGCTACAGACGAATGATGAAAATTAGATGGGTAGATCACGTAACTAATGAGGAGGTGCTTAACCGAATCGGGGAGAAAATGAGTTTGTGGCATATCCTGACTAAGAGAAGGGATAGATTGGTTGGGCACATTCTGAGACGTCAAGAATTTGTCAACTTCGTATTAGAAGAAAGTGTGTGGGATAAAAATCGTAGAGGGAGCCCGAGGGACGAATATAGTAAGCAGATTAAATTGGATGTAGGTTGCCGAACGTATTCTCAGATGAAGAGACTTGCACAGGACAGGGTAGCGTGGAGACCTGCATCAAATCAGTCTGCGGACTGAAGACCACAACAACAACAGTGGAATGTAGTGTTAGAAAATAAGCGATACTGAAGGAATTAAATTACGTAACGAAACAATAAAATTAGTAGATGAGTTTTGTTATTTTGGTAGCAAAATCTGATCGACGCCGTAGAGAAGATATAAAATGTAGAATGGCTGTGGGAAGAAATGCATTATTGAAGAAACTAACATCCAAATTAATGTAAATATTAGGAAGTGTTTTCTGAAAGCATTTGTGTGGAGTGTAGCACTGTACTTCCAAACTACTTTAACTAACTTACACTAAGGACAACAAACGCATCCATTCCCGATGGAGGACTCGAACCTCCGGCGGGAACGGCGCACCCAATGTATAGCTTGACGCATTAGACCATGAGGTAATTCCGCTCGGCCAAGGGGTTAAAACAGAAAGATATCAGATTCATTTGAAATTTGGTTTTACGACGAATGCAGAAGATTAGATGGGTAAATCGCTTAACTAATGAGGAGGTGCTGAAAACAATTGTGGAAAATAGAAATTTATGGCATATCTTGACAGAATGGATCGATTAGTGGGGCACATTCTGAGACATCAAGAAATCGTCATTTTGTATTGGAGGGAATGGGGTAGCAATCAGAGAGATAGACCAAGAGACGAATACATTAAGCAGGTTCAAAAGAATCTAGTAGTTTGATTTATTCAGAAATGAAGATGCTTGCACGGAACAGGGTAGCGTGGAGAGCTGCAGCAAACCAGTCTTTGGACTGAAGACAATAGCATAACTGATCGCTTGTAAACATTTTAAAAAATCGTAGGTGCTGTTTCTGTACGTATAGGCTTCGCGTTCGTATTCGCAGAGTCGACGTTCTGAATCGGAATTTGACGTTGTTAATTTGGCGGGATGCATTTCCTGCTGCTACTACCAAGTATCTGAACTAAGGACAACACACACACGCACACACACATACACACACACACACACACACACACACACACACACGCGCGCGCCCCAGGAAGGACTCGAACCTCCGACGGCGAGCAACGGCGCACCCCGCAGCAAGGCGCGTTAGAGCGATCGGCCACACCACCGCGGCCGAGGAAAAGCCTTTACCACTATGGAGCTACGACCAGTTTTCTCTGTGCCTCGTCGACGACTTGGGTCAGTGGCTTCTGTGCCTGACTCTTACCATCAACTTTTACCAACTGAAACCGAGACATTTTACGGTTTTCGTCGCCTAGGGTCGAATGACGCGTCATGAACCCAGAAAAGACGCTTATTCCGTCCTCTCACGGGACGTGGAAACGCACGTGGAGGAAGACGTGGTGCCGTTGCAGCGTGGAATTCCATGTTCCACTGCCCTGCGAAGCGTGGAATGAAGGATCCAGCATGTAAAATTTTTGCTTTTCGGACTGGAACGTGGCCAATGTAAAGCGACCTGGTTTTCACGTGACAAGCAGATGTTTTGATCGGCCATATTGCAAACGGAACTCTGTATTTCGTGCCTTCTTTCGTTTTAGCTTACGACGTATAAATATAATCTATTTAAAGCGCAAGAAAATGGAAGATCTTTTGAAAACACATCATTTTAGGTATGATTTGTTACAATAAATTACCGAAAACTATATATTCATAGCTTTAAAGGATATTGTATTTAACGTTAGTCAGTGTTACAATTTGTGTACCGTGAAAGAATATCGTTCCTATGCTACGGTTCAACGCCCTTCCATCAAAGGAGCGTCTTTATGATACTTTGTCAGAGATAAATATTACAACATGTTTTCGGTATATAGTATATAAGAAATACAGCACACACTCTCCCGAGGAGAAATAGTGTAGTTGGTAGCGCGTTGAGCTCCGGAGTAGAAGTTGGGAGTAACTCTGGTCCGCCACCCTGTACTTCTATAACTTTTTTTTGTTTTTGTTTTTGTTTCCTTAATGTTTCTGGTTTTTTCTTATTAATTTAAGTGTAATATGCGATATTCGTTATTATTTCTTTTTAAGAATACGGATTAGCGTGATGGTTAGCGTTACGAGCCATGGAGGAAAATATGTAAATATCAGGTTTGCATCTACACTCTCTGAGATATTTTTTTAACGATTTGGTTTAATTGCGGTTTATGCAATTTATTTGTTAATTTAATACAATTATAATAATCAGTATTCGACGTTATTTAGTACAAACGTGAACGAACTCTGCCCACGAGAGAACTTGTTGAGTATTTCGTGCAAGGGCACAGGTACCAATAAATTTAGAGACAGTACCCCACGTCATTCGGTTTTCGCCACGGTGTTTGAATTCTGTTGCAGTTCAGTACAGTGCTGGAATAGTTAAGTTTCACAGTACAGAAGGAATGTGGTTATGGAAGCAGATGAAGTAAGAGAGCAAAAGTGTTTACGTACAATAACTAAAAACAAAAATTATCACAACGAACATTGTCGAACTGATGCGTTGTTCCACGTTTATTAACAAGTAGACTGTATCAGGCAGAACTTCTGATGACCCCGTAGTTAAGTCCCATAAGCCTTACAAACATTTGAACATTTGAACATTTTGAGCAGAACTTATTATCTTTGAAGGAACGCCAAAGTAAACATCTGGACATGCAGAATATGTACATCGTGAAAAATAGCAGTATAAGCGAGCAAGACAAGTGGAGCTGGCGCAGATGAAGGATCTCAATGTTTATAGTTTTTTTATGATATTTTGCCAAAAGTGATTTAGTCGTACATTTTGTTATCATTATCAAACGCTTTCAGTTAATGTACCGTCGTTTTGTTTCTTGAAGAAAATAATTACAATTTCTAGTAGAGTATTGCAAGCAAAGCGCAAGCATAAGAAAGCTACAGGAGTCAGTTTTTTTTCCGGCGTTCCCTAAAAGATACCGGGTAATTTTACGTACATCCATCTTTGTAATGACAATGATCTACGCGCCAGCCCGCAACGGGCGCTGGAGAGCGCTGCGGTCGCAAATCACGATGAGCAGCACGTTGTGTTCCGTGGGATGTGGCGGGTCGTTTCAGAGCGTGCTGTAGCCACACTAGGTAGACAGCACGTCTGGCCTGCGCCACGTTGGGACAATACGTCCCGTGTGAGGACGCCTTTAGGGCGATGCCGCGCTTTAAACAAAGGACTCGAATTGGTCGTCTGGTGCCATAGTGCATTAGCGCCAAATTGCGTCATGCTGTCCTAACGGATACATTCGTCGAACGTCCCACAATGACTTTTCGGTCACTTCACGTGGTGTTTCTTGTCTATCAGCAGTGACAAATCTACGCAGATACCTACGCTCTGGCTCATTAAGTGCTTCTGGGTTGTGCTTGATGAGAGGTAATGCCTGAAATTTACTTTTCTCGGCTCACTCTTAGCACTGCAGTTTTCGGAGTATTAAATCCTCCAACGATTTCCGAAATGGAATGTCTCACGTGCCTAGTTCCAACTACCATTCCGCGTTCAAATCTGTTAATTCCCTTCGCAGGTCGGAAACCTTTTTACATGAATCACCGCAGTTTCGGCTCCTTAGTGTAATTTCTCACGCCAGTTGCTCCAACAGCCGTCTTATTCCACTCGTTCCCAGGTTTTCAGCGATAATAACATAAGTAAATATTGGAAACTTCCAGCCCTTCTAAGATACCTAGCGATCCCAGTCAGTTAAGGCAAGCAGATGGCTCGGTAAGTTAAGGCGTGGCTTACCTGAACTTCAAAGATTGGTTCAGGGTCAAAGTCATGATTGCGGATAAGGTCACGCGTGAAGAAAAAATTGCAGCTCTTTCAAAATCCACAGCTATAAATGGGGATCCCATGTGAGAAAACATGTTAAAAAAGAGAAAAAAGAATGAAAAAAAAAGTACTTCGTCAGAGTACATTTTACTGAAATATCGACGCTTCGTGCAAGGAACTTTAGCGATCCAAGCATAAATAAATATGATGTATCGTGGATAAATAGTGTGAAACTGCAATGTAACATGTTACATTACATGTTCTCTGGATCAACTCAAGAGCGTGAAATAACATCTCTTGTGAAAAGGTTATTATTTAGGAACATTAACTAGCGCGGTAACTTTCGTTTCTTTTTTTAGTACAGAATTCATAGAGCTGAATATACAGTGTATCATGAAGCAATTATTCAATGGAAATACGTAACTTCTCTGACCTTGAAGAATATTTCTTCCATTAACTTTTTTTTATTGAACCATCAAAATGTCAAAACAGATGTATAAGATTAAGATTTTCCAGAAAGTTTCAAGATTTATGTTTTTCCTGTCGGATATGTTGTAGTTCTGGGGTAATAAACCCACACTATTGTTTACTAGAGAACTAGAAGTGTTTCATTCAGTAGTTTGACCACTCACAACTTCAAAGTATAAGGGATGAAAAGTTTGATTTCTGCTGAAGTTTAATGCTTTATCCTACGTAGCTATAACTTCTAGAGTAGATGCAATGAATATAAGAACCTCTAACAAGGAGTTGGAAGTAATTATTTGTAATATTTCGGTACAAACTATCAAGTGATGAGACATTAAGGAGTGTGTTGCTGTGGGGATACACAGTCAGTAAGAAGCTCAGGCAGGCAGGTGCTAAAAATGTTGAAAAATCAATGATTTCGCAGAAAAGTAAAGTAAAGAGTAATGTTACTATCTTTCACCAGAATATTTGGGGACTAAAGAATAAAATAGATGAGCTTTTGGTTTGTTTAGACGATATACAAACTGCTAATGTAATAAATATACTATGCCTGTCTGAGCATCACATTGTCACTGGTATGAAAATGTGAATGTCAATATATATAAATTAGCTTCAAATGTAAGTAGAGATAATAAGATAAGAGGAGGAGTTGCCATATATGTCAAAAGCTATCACAGTGTCAAAAATTTAAAACAAAAAAGTTTTGTGTAGAGAAGCATACTGAAGCATGTGCCTGCCAGCTTAAACTCAATGATGATTATCTTATAACTGTGACAGTATATAGTTCCCCTTCAGAAAACTTCCAATTATTTCTGAAAAACTTGGATGCCTTGTGCTGTCTGTCAGATTGGGTGAAGAAAATTATTATTTGTGGTGATTTCAATATAGATTCACTGAAAGAGTGTAACAGGAAGAAAGACCTGGAAGTCTTACTTGGCTCATTCAATCTGACATCTGCTATTGATTTTCCTACTCGGGTAGTAAAGGAAAGCGGTACATTGATAGATAACTTTTTTATAGACCAAGATAAGTTTCACAACATAAATGCTTGTCCTGTTGAGAATGGTCTTCCTGATCATGGTGCATGGTGCACAGCTAGTAACAGTATATGACATGGCTTCGTTCAGCAATTCGAAACAGTCCTCCAGAATTGTGCGCTCGATTAATGACTTAACAACTAGAAATTTCAAATAAAGTCTACAGCAGTTAGACTGGGATGAGGTTTATAAGGAACATGATGTTAATTTAAAATATAACTTATTTCACGATACATTTGTAAGGGTATTTGATAACTGTTTCCCCAAAGTGTTAAGGATACGAATGTTTACGATGTCTTATTAATATGAATGGACCATTGGTTTAAATTACTAGCTTACTGATAGTTGAAAACACTGAAACTAATAGTTATAATCTCTTTATCTTTAGTTATCATGCACAATAATTCGTAATGATATATGAAATGAAAATAAAAGGTAAGACTTCAAAATTAATTCATTTGATTTTCTTTCTCTCTTCACATATATTCAAAATTACGCAAGACTCGTAAATGAGAAAATTACAATTTGTGCAACTCAACACATTCTGTGTTACGAATACGAAATACTTACGCACAGACCGTTGCAGTACAATGAAAAAAGTAAATGGCTTAGTTGAAAACATGTGCCGGAACGAGATTCGAACCTGGATTTCCTGATTCGGGCCAGCGGTCGATTAAACCGAGACACGTTTCCCGTCTTGTCCAAATTCTCACCCTGTCGCACACTGCGATGGTAGTGCCCCCTTCCGTTTACTTCCTCTTGCTGGTAGCTTTAACTGCCTTTCCGCAAGGGATCTGTCCTATTTCCGCACCCGCAAAGATATTGTCATTTTCGTGTTGGAGGCATGTATACGATTATAGTTATGGTGTCTGTCCTTCCCGACAAGTTAAGAAGAACAAATACCATATCTGCAACTTTTATCATGATCGGCATCCACTGAAATAACATCAGTGCCGACAGGAGCGCACAATATATCCGTAATGACTGCAACTACGAGGGCAGACAGTCTTTACCACATGTGCCTCTTTCAGATTTACCCTGTTCCATGTTTTTGCAAAACTTTTGACTGTCACCTAGAGCACTGTATACATGCTGACACAAAAATATGGAAACAACTGAATAACTTGTTAGGAATGGATTTTTTGAAAAATGTTCTATACATAAGTTGTCGGCTTTTCCCCTGTTATTAGATGGCGTCTTAACCATGACCTTGAAGGTCATATCAAGGTGAAATTCATCTTCTAATGTGAATCCCCGATTTTTATTTCGGGTTTGGAAAGATCAGTATACTTTACTTTAAAGTATGACCCTGACCACGTTGTCCTAACACAGACGAGACGTGTTGCAGTCGCAAGTACGAAGATTCTGAAGAAGATCCTGATAGATGGAAACATGCAACTGTTGACTGATAATCTCCCCTCCCCCAGGAGGCTCACGGTTCTTTCGTGAGTACGTGCATGGGGAGCACGGGGCCCCGAGCTAATGCAGTCTTCCTTCCTTCTTTACTTCCCCCTCCTCTCCTTTCTTATCCTCACTCCTTTCCCTCCCCACCGGGGGACTGATAACCTTAGCAGTTTAGTCCCCATATCCCAACCAACCAAACAACAAACAGAACATGTAAGCGATTCCCATGCAGTATACGCATAAAGTACGAAGAAGAGCAGATAGAAAAGGTATTACAGCTTGATAATGAATTCAGTTGCGAGGAGCACACCACAGAACTGCAGAAACGACTTACGAAATCTGTATTTGCAATACGAGTGGTATCAGACATGGGAGACATAAAAATAAAAAAGCTTGTACACTTTGCTTACTTTTATTCCATAATGTCATATGGTATAATATTTTGGGGCCTCTCTTCAAGTCAAGCAAATGTTTTCAGAGTCCTAAAGCGTGTAATACGTATTATTTGTGATGTAAATTCACGGACATACTGCAAAAGCCTCTTCAAAGAACTGGGTATATTAACTACTGCCTCTCAGTACATTTATCCCTTAATGAAATTTGTCATAAATAATATTCCCCGCCGGCCGCGGTGGCCGAGGGGACTGAGGCGCTCCAGTCACGGTCTGCACGGCCACTACGGTCGGGGGTTCGAATCCCCCCTCGGGCATGGATATTTGTGACGTCCTTAGTCTTAGTTCGTTTGTAAGTAGTTTGTAAATTTAGGGACTGATGACCCCGTAGTTAAGTCCCATAACCTATACAAACATTTAAACATTTTAATATTTCCCTTTTCCCAACAAACAGCTCAGTTCATACCTACAATACTAGGAAAAAAAATTATCTACACAAGGACTTAAAAGCACTTACTTTAGTTCAAAAATGGGTCCACTACTCAGGAACACATATTTTCAATAATTTACCAACAACCATAAAAAATTTAGCTACAAATAAAGATCAGTTTAAGTGGAGCCTGATAGACTTTCTAGTGGCCAACTCCTCCTACTCCACTGAGGAATTCTTACACAGAAGCAAATGATGCATGTATCTGTATCCATGCTATCAGTATTATTATATTATCAGCTTGTAAAAGTGTATGTATCTGTATTAGTAATACTATATTATTTACTTGTAAGAAACAAATTGACATGTTCCACATCCAAGAGAATCATCTCAACATGGATCTATGGAACGAACCAACTAATCTAATTTAATCAAAACAAACAAACAACTGATAATCAGACAATAAATCATTACAAATATTAGTGCAGTTGCTGACTCTCGCAAATCAATTATGTCGACTATAGTAATAATGTAGGTTCCCCAAGGGCAACACGTTTTTCATTGCTGTTCAGTACTGTACCTATCGTTAGTAGGCATACGTTGTGGACACGTTTCTAAGAAAATCCGGATGCTGCAGTTGCGAACAGTTCAACAAAGCCGACATTAACTCTTTAAATCTTCCTTTTATAAATTTTCTGTTCGGAATTCTGTAAATTATGTACTGCTTCGTTCCCTTATCACCTAAATTTAGCTCTTATAGACCCATAGAAGATGATACATAAACGTTAACAGGCGATCATCTACAGAAAACGAAAGCTGATAGCCGGCCGCGGTGGCCGAGGGGACTGCGGCACGGCAGTCACAGTCTGTACGGCCGCTACGGTCGGGGGTTCGAATCCCTCCTCGGGCATGGATTTTTGTGTTGTCTTTAGTATAAGATAGTTCATAAGTAGTTTGCAAGTTTAGGGGCTGATGACCTCGCAGTTAAGTCCCTTAGGCTTAACAAACATTTGAACATTGAAAGCTGATGTCTAAGAAAATACTGTGCAGAGTCCAGTAGTAACAATAGAAAGACTCTCAGATGTTTAAGTTGTAATTAATGGTGGAAAGCTGCAATGAGGGGACCGGGTATAGTCGTGAAGAACAAAACAAGCGTGTTCTCGGGAAAAAAAGACTCTTGCTCGTGCGATGGGTTGCCGAATCGGAAGGCGCAGTCTAGTAGCTTCTTCGTTCCCCTGCAGTTGTCATTTTTGTCAGCGAGTGAGTTTTTTCACAGCACCGTCCAAAAAAAGGAAGCAGTGATGAGGATGGTTTTGTTACCCATTTGTAATCTGTATGAAGTCAGCGCGTGGAAATCGCTAGCTTGTTGCTAGAATTAGATTAATACTTGTTCCATAGATCATAAGTACGACATTTCGCAGTAATGTGGAACGTGTCAGTTTAATAAAAGGTGTCTGTACATGACAATCAATATTTTAAGGTTTTTTTTTTTATCGAAATTACTAACTTTTACCTAAATAATTTGGAGAAGGAATTAAAGTTCAGGGGGAAGAATTAAAAACATTGCGTTTTGCAAAACTAGGCTAATGGAGTGCAGTCAAAGAAAGGAATTAGATTAGGTAACGAAACAATAAAGGAAGTAGATGAGTTTCGTTACAGGTGGGTGCATTGCGTAACTATTGAGGAGGTACTGAACAGAATTGGTGACAAAAGTAATTTCTGGCATACCTTGACTAAAAGAAGGGATCGATTGGTAGGACACATTCTTATACATCAAGAAATTGTGAATTTAGCATTGGATGGAAGTGTGTGTTGGATAAAAACCACAGAGGAAGACCAAGTGATGGATACAGTAAGCAGATTCAGACAGATGTAAGTTGCCGTTCTTATGTGGAATTGAAGAGGCTTACTCAGGATAGAGTATTGTGGAGAGCAGCATCAAACCAGTCTCCGGACTGAAGACCACAACAACAAAATGGAGAAAAATTTGGAAAAGAAGGAAATCTGAACTTAGAGTTTGATATATATAATGCACTCATACAGAAATGATTAACTCTTGTATGACAACTGCAACATTTCAGAATATCGGACAGAAAAGGTACCGAACAATGTGACAACCGGACGAAGTGCCTGAATTTACTAAACTAGGAATCTCCCCAAGCTATTGGCTTATTTTCATTTCAGTAGGCATCTGCAAACATTTTCCCATGAAGGCATTGACCGTCTTCCTTCACAATGATATAAATATATTAGTGTCTATCATAAGTTATCAGCATTGCCCAGATGTGTTTTCATTACTTTCTTATGTTGTTCCCTCTCTGTCCATCGTCGTCTATCCTACTGTTTATCCACATCAGTTTCGTTTCGATGTAAATCCGTTCTTATTATAACTTTCCAGGTTCATAGAATGGAATGTTAGGATACTCCATGAAATGTGTTGCAAATAGAGTTGCAAGTAACAGACGTAATGAATTACAACTTCATGCGTGATGGGGCAGATTTAAAAGCATTTCATTGCTTTTGACTTCGTATCTGCTTAACTATGTGTCGTACTATAATGTAACCTGGACTGTGCATTCAGCGGTGTGTCTGTGTCTAATGAATAATAACATCGTGCCGAGTAGCGCGGTATTGCTACAAAAACAGTGGAAAAATTCTAAACAATAAAATTCTATTATTTCATCATTATGCTGGTGTTGTCAGCGAGAAAAAGTTAAAACTGGTTTGTTGGTTGGTGGGATGAAGGTAAGGCTATTTTATTGATTGAAAAAACAGGGTCGCTACAGGGATTTGGCAATAGTGAGCCAGCTAAAGGAGGTCTGTTTCAATAGCTACTCATTTAAAACTAATCTGCTGTTAAATGCAGCATTAATAATTGTCATCAGCTGGAAGTTAACACTCACAATAACTAACTTTCCAATCAAGCTGATTAAAGATTAGTTGAACACATTTTTTATTCATTAATACTATAATTCTGTTTAGTTACGGCCCTAATATTAATACCTGCATTAGGAAACAATGGGTTTAAACTGATTGAAAAACTTATTAAAAAAAACTTATCTCTTTTCATTCTCCACTCCGAGGAGTGGAGCGGGCTGTTTGAGATCCGGCCCATAAAGAGTCGCGGTTCTATTCAGCCAGTATCAGACAAGCTGATAGTGGGGCAAAGGGGGATCCCAATTGGGAATAAGTGGGAGGGGCTTACCAGCTCCGGCATACGCCTTACAACCAAGGAAAACCTCCCGAAAACCTTGGTCGGAGCCGGGGGATTGGGACCAATTTATCTCCGGGACTTGCCCCGGACAAAAATGGATTATCGAGAGAACACGAATGCACTCACGACAATCAAGGATCGGACGCCCGAGTTACTCTCGTAATCTCGTAGAGATCAGTTCGACCAACAGTGGACAAGAGATCAGTTCGACCA
This sequence comes from Locusta migratoria, assembly GCA_026315105.1. Lineage (NCBI taxonomy): Eukaryota > Metazoa > Arthropoda > Insecta > Orthoptera > Acrididae > Locusta > Locusta migratoria. The sequence goes on from CM048749.1 coordinate 179,360,743, forward strand.
ACAGTGGACAAGCATCTCCCTTCAGGAACCGCACCCGTGGGCACGGTATCCTGTGCGTCGAACTGATTGAAAGCGCAACGGATATTTTCACTGACTATAATATAAATTTGACTGCGAGAGAAATCTGGAAAAATACAAACCACTTTCTAATAACGCAACTGCAAGAATTTATTTCGCTGACTGATTACAGCAACTTAGTATCTTGTTCATCTGTGTATTATTTCACAACAATCACTATTTTTTATTAAACGTCACATCAATAAAGAAATAGGCTATGTTAATCAAACTCAGCTTAATCAATATTATACTTTGATATTAATAGCCAATGCCTTTCAATGAAAGGAAGAGGGTTCCTGTGCGGTATCCTGTGCGTCGAACTGATTGAAAGCGCAACGGATATTTTCACTGACTATAATATAAATTTGACTGCGAGAGAAATCTGGAAAAATACAAACCACTTTCTAATAACGCAACTGCAAGAATTTATTTCGCTGACTGATTACAGCAACTTAGTATCTTGTTCATCTGTGTATTATTTCACAACAATCACTATTTTTTATTAAACGTCACATCAATAAAGAAATAGGCTATGTTAATCAAACTCAGCTTAATCAATATTATACTTTGATATTAATAGCCAATGCCTTTCAATGAAAGGAAGAGGGTTAGGTTTCTAACTACAAAAGTGAAACAGGTAAAGAGGTTCAACTTTCTCAATTATTATTAACAATAATAGTTACATTACCTTATGATTGAAGAACAACAAATTCTCAGACTGATACATATATGGATGATACAAAATCTTATAAAGACAGTACTGTGTCTGTGAAAATCAGATTTCAAAATTATTCCATCAGCTCGTACAAAAGCAGCTAACCAAAGCACGTCCGAACAATACCAGAGCTACACACCGACTCTCTCCTTCTGTTCAACTACTACTCACACACGTAGTCTTTGACAGAGAAGTTAGACAACAGAGTAAACCATAGACGTAGTTACTCAAAGAAGTTCATATAACATTTTACATCCAAATATCGATATAAGACAGGCTATCGATACAAGACAGCGAAACAATATTATTGAATTTGTACAGACATGTTTCATAGTAACTAAAATCGCTAAGTGTTCCCTTTCTCAAACCCTGTATCAGTAAAATGTCGTTATTCACAAGTCACATTATGGTGCAGTTTTTTTTTCTCTCTCTCTATTCATGTTGTCATCTACATCTACATGGGATACTCTGCAAATCACATTTAAGTGCCTGGCAGAGGGTTCATCGAACCACAATTATACTATTTATCTCCCATTCCATTCTCGAATAGCGCGCGGGAAGAAAGAACACCCGAATCTCTCCGTTCGAACTCTGATTTCTCGTATTTTATTCTGATGATCATTTCTACCTATGTAAGTGGGAGTCAGAAATATATTTTCGCATTCGGAGGAGAATGTTGGCGATTGGAGTTTCGCAAGTAGCCCACGCCGCAGCGATAAGCGCCGTTGTTGTAATGATTCCCATCCCAGATCCTGAACTATGAGTGGTTGGTGGTTTTTACCCCCATAGCGATTGTTTTCCGAAGATAAATATTTATACCAAATGAGGTTGATCGGTCCATTGCTTTAGGAGGAGATGTGCCACATTGTCGCATGATGTGCCATTTTGTCAAATTTCATTTTTAATGACGTTAATATTTCCTGAAATATGCGTCGTAAATGTTTCATACCTATATAGCGATTTTTGTCTAATGTTAAGAAATATGTGCACAATGTTATGTTGAAATCGGCCTGGTCGTTTAAGAGGACATGTGGAACACAAACACACACACACACACACACACACACACACATACATACACACACAATGATTACTTCGGAAATATTTACACTTTACTCAGTTTGCTTTCTTCTACATCAGTTTTGTTTTCATTTGGATAACCCTTAGATGACACCCAAAGCAATACCAGTATTTTATTTTCTAATTGTTAGTGTATGAAGGAGGGCAGCGGAGAAATCTACATTGTTCGCCAGTTCCCGGTGATAAAGTGAGTTGCAGACTAACATGGTCAGCTGCAAAAAGTTATGGCCATTTTGCTACAAACCCTATAGTATAATACCCTTGTTCCCAGATTCTTTCATGAAGTGTGTGACATAAATTTTGTAAAATTATTCTAAGATAATCGTCAGCTTGTTGTCGACTACTGGGTAAACACCTCTTTTGAATCTAAAATCGTACGTTACCAAACATATTGCATTATTTATAATATCGGACCCTTACGTTGTATTATATAATCGTCTGCGCATGTTCTGATATCGAGCGCTGATGACCGCGATGTTGAGTGCCCTATAGCTCCAGGAACAACAACAACAACAACAATGTTCTGATATCTTTAGTTCTCGAAAATAACTTACTTTATTCCTCTTTTATCAGTGAAACATGTCCCACTCTATTACATTTCGGTTCTGGTCATATTTACGTCTTGCGTTTACATTTATTCCGTAACTTACTCGTTTTCTTTTCTGCCCAATCAAGTAATTTCCAACATTCGTATCTTCATTGCTCGCTGCGAAACTATTATTTAACAATAATCTTAGAGATAAAAGTATATGTTTCCTGTGTCAGTTACATCATGAAATTAATTTTGAAATATCTATTTTGTTTCATGTATGATTTTTAGTATTCTTTTTGTTTCTTTTCGTGCCAACTTGCAAAAACGCAAAATCTTCTGCGACTTTCTTCTAAATTTATCAATCTTCTTTTTGCAATGTTGATTAGATAAGGTAAAGTAACCTAGCAGACTTTAAGTTACGGGAAGTGAGCTATACTATTACGAAAGAATAATCAAATACTACCCTTGCAAAAATTCTTCTGAATATTTACTCATTCGGCAAAGATATAAAATGTATAATTTTTACCTTTGGAAAATATTGCTCCTAATTTATATTTTGTGAGTGTGTTTGTTCATCTTAACTACAAAATGAAAATAGCTGAAGAGAACGAAACGTACATCATATGCTCTCTTCTAAACTCACAGTTTCAGAATTGCTATCGCTAGTTGTACCAAGTAAAAGAGATATTAAGCTACCGGGAATTATACAACCACAAGAAAAATGGGTACTTTATCCTGTTTCTTAATTCCCATAACTGACTTTCTGTCCTACAGTCTCATATGCGCTATCATGTTGTTTCAGTGCATGCTTGACTTTAGTAAACACAATCAGAAATATTGTACAAATAAATCGACGATCTTTCGGATACGTTACATAATAAAGATGTGTTGCATTGTTCTATTTTCCTTTGGGTGATTGATTAGTTCTGTAAATTGGTGTTCTGTATACGAAGCCACTTCAAAAATTTTGCTAACATCAGGTTGCTTCTCAAGCAGCTGTTAGAAATATTGGTTATTGCATAGTCATATGCAATAGTACCGTATTGTCGCCGCCATTTAGTAATTTTCCAATAGTTAAGTCAATACACTTCCCATTATATCTGTGAGAATACTGACCGTAGACAGCAGCAGAGACAAACGATATTTGACACTATGTAAAAACCAAAACGATATATTTGTTTTAATTCACTGACCGGTTCTAACAGTAAACGTGATATCGAGGTTTGTCTCCTTCAAGTTAGAAAAACAGGAAATTATAAATTGTAGTCATGATTAGCATCTTCTCAGGATATAAAAACATGATAAAACCATTAATTCGCTAATGGCTACTAGGATCGTCGTTAGCACACAGAAATACACATCCATGATTGCCTAGTGTGTGTTCTACGAGGAGGACTTGCATTGTAAACCGATCTTGAGAATCTGAGGAACGGCTCAATATTCAACATATTTAGTGTGCCTATGTTGCCAGCACTGTATTTTCCGTTCACAGGCACAGTAAAGCACGTTTCGCTAGCACCCCGGCAACCTGTTCGCTAGCGGAACTAATGATGTTACCTGCCCTCCGTTTGCAGAATGGAAAGCACGAATCTTCGACGTTTCTTTCTGGAATCCTGCACAGCAGTTTTGCCTCAACTACTAGGAGATGATATAGCATTTGGCTGCTAAGAGCAAAACAGCTTTACTAACACAGACAGAATCCTGTGCTGAACGTGAGATACTCTTGTTTAGAGGCAGCCTCACTCTTCTAAGGATTCACCTAAAGAAGCAAGGATAGTAAAGAAGGATTCGGGTTCTGGTGGAACATTAGTAATCATCGCTGATCATGAAATAGCGAGGAAAGCAGATTTGGGCTTATTGTTCCATCGACAACGTGTTCATTACAGTTGCAGCAGAAGCTGGGATTCTTTTGCTAAGGATGAAGGTGGAAATCGGTCGTGCCATTTCAAAGGAACAATACCGACGTATTCTCGAAATGATTTAGATAACCACCGAGAAATCGTGTATACATGAGAGTGATATTTACTATTGATCCTATGGACAAATTTTCGCTAGATGTGTTAGTTTCGAGGAGATAAAATATCGGAAAAAACCTGGTTGCGTAGTCGTACATTTACTATAGAACGTCACTTGCATTTCACAGTATCTCTTTCACGGATGCTATATAACCAGCAGAAATCCCTGAAATCTAGAACGACAAAATTTACTTCTTAGCAGTACCTGCGACTGCTAGCTAGCATATCAAAACTATCTTAGTTATACGTCATCAATGTATTTGTACCCCTGCTGCTACAAATAATATCCATCACGAAAACACACAATAATTAAAAATCTGGTACTTTTTTACTCAGTAGTGTCTGCTCTTACATGAAAGATGAGCTTCAAACTGACAGAGACACTGAACGTTCACTGTGCAGATACACTATTAAAGTATTTATATCGCTTCCCACCCGTAAAATCATCATCTGTAATTTCGTGTTTTCTCGTCATCTGTAATATCGTGTTTGCTCACAAATCAAAGATAGAAGTATCACTCTAACTAGACAATATTAAAATATTCAAAACTAGAGAGTATCACCTAGAAAACAGAGCAGGTTATCAAATAAATTGACTTCCAAGAATTGCAATGTAGCAAAATAGCAACGTAGATGTTGGGCCTTCATTTGACAGTGTAGTGATATGTACATTCATTTAGCTGCGGTGCACAGATATTCCAGAAAAGTTTCAGTGGCTGTTGGTCGGATGAAGTACAGTGGTGTATACTGCAATAATTTTTTTATTATTTTACTGCTTTGTCGAGTTACACACACCGAAGTTCTCTACCAGTAGAGCGAACACGTAGATAATGATCATACTGGCTGAGAGCACAGTAAAACGAACGCGTATAGTCAATATGACACACAGATTCAGGTGTCCAGCAACCAATAAGCTCAATAAAATAGTTTCCAGGTCAAGGAAGATTATTGACAACGAAGGAGTTGCATATATATTAATCAGCGCACTAATATTTCAACGAGATTAGTTGCGATATAATTTTCCGGTTCCGTTACGGTAAAACAAAGTTCAAAATTGATCGCTTCGAGTACATGTAACCCTGGCTGCTCCAAGAGGTAATTTAATTGAATTTTAATCGCGGACTTCGAGCAGTGTGATGGTCATGTTTAAAGACTCGGCTCTAAGCAATGATTTGGTGGAGGGTATGTTTTGAATATGTTATAGTGAAGAATAGTGTTAGTTTTGGTAATAAATTAATAATTCATCTATTTATATAATGAATATCCTCTATACTTTTCTACAAAAACAAGTCGTTTAACATTGTTACTAACATTCGGACGGATACAGCCTATGTAATTCTTTAACACATATATATCATATATGAAGAAGAGGCTCATATCTTTACAATATATTCTAATAAGTATACTGATGCCCTTCGGGTACAATGTATACATTACATACTACTCTGTGAAGACAAGTCGTTTTTACCCTTGTTAACAAAAATCGTGGCATTTTTCTTGTCCGATTTACTTCCATTGTTTATAAAATTCTCTTATAAACAGTCTTAAATATTTTGACGGACATAAGCCAAATACAATATGTGTTTGGGTGTATGTTGTTATGGTTGTGATTGATAAAATTCGTTTCATCGAAAACCGAGAAAACTGACAGAAGGTTTTTGAACTCTGCAAGCCACGGTTCCGTGCATCATGGTGTATGCTCCACCATGAACTTTTGCTACTGGATGTATGTAATTTTTTATGGAGGAGATTTCTTTATATTAAGTAAACATGTGGTGTCGGAGGGTCCTGAAAATACAAGAAAAATATGCGTAGTGAAACAAATTTCTATTTGTATATGTAAGAATGGTAGCCCGTCGAATGGGGGGGGGGGGGGCTGGTAGACGGACAAAAATAAAAGTGGAGGGGGCGGTGGGGAGAGGAGAAGGGAAGAGGAGCAGATGGGCAGAGATTGGAGAGAGAAATGAAACAATAGATTTGTGAGAATTCATCGCAAGATCGATTACGATCAGCAAGTATTATCAAAAGATGTTTTAGTCGCATTCTTCACCGCCCCAGTTACACATTTATTTGAAAGTTGCGACTAGTTTCGGTACAATTCGTCCATTTTCTAACGTTTTTTCTGTTCTTCAACCATAAGAAACCAAATATTTTTACTTTTAAGAATTACAGTTTGAGGAAGAAAATTTTGTAGTTGTTTTGCTTTTACACATGAATATAATCAGCGCCTACTGAGTTCTTGACTCATGCATGTGCAAAAATAAAACAATTTCTTTCCATCAAGCTATAATTTTTTAAAATAAATATATTGGTTTCTTATGGTTGACGAACAGATAAAAAGTTAGAAAATGAACGAAATGTATGGAAACTGGTAATAATTTCGAATAAATAGGCAACTGGGACACGGTGACGAACATAAAAAATCATGAAATTATAAATACAAGGGCAACACAAGGTTTACAGTTAGTGTAAAATAACGCCGTTTTCTAGAAGAGATAAGTAGTAAGAAATGGGAAGGGAAGGGGGAGCTACAGAAAATGTTTTTCTTCTCAATCATTTCGAACCAATTTTCTACGACTCTTGCAATGTCTATAAGAACACAGTTTACAGGTTTAAAAAAAAAATGAAAAAAAAGTAAAAAAAATCCTCAAGATAAACTGAGATTCAGATCTTTAAGGAGTATTTGCCTTTCTCATTTGCCTTGATCCCGCATTGAAACACATTTTGCTCATTTTGCTATGGTTTTTGCATTTTGTGTGAGTGAATACCCTTCCTCGCCACCCCATTATCCCCAGGATGATATTTGTACAGCCCAAATGTCTGTGTATATTCTACATATACATGTGGCAACTATTTCGAAAGAACAGACGTCACTTCTGATCTTGCAATTGTTATTGTTTTCATATTCACAGAATATATGACTTCAACTGCGAATGGGCAAAGCTGGAAATGTGTACTCAGCCGAGATTCGAAACAGGATCTTCTGCTTTGCACTGACCCCTACACCACTGATGACACAGTGATCACCGCACCTGCAAGGACTACCTAAGCCGCCTTCCGTCAGACACAAATTTCCAGCTTTACGCTGCCCACAGTACTCAAACTCGTAGTCACTGTGTACTAATTCCCGTAAGAGTAAGGGTGCCAAACTTGCCCACCCCTCCCCACTAACGAAAGGATCATTGCCTGCCACTGGCATATATATATATATATATATATATATATATATATATATATATATATATATATATATAATGTGTGTGTGTGTGTGTGGCGTCTATTCCGAAAGAACAAACGTCACTTCTGATCCTGCAGGAGACCCAGGTTCGAATCCCGGCTGGGTACATATTTCCAGCTTTGCCCATTCGCAGTTGAAGTCGTATAATCTGTGAATATGTGTATATTCTTACACATGTGAAAGTGTGCGAAAGCTTTATAGACGTTTGCGAGTGGTATGATTGAGGCGGAACTTGGAAACCACCCCGATATTCACCTAGTGGGATGTGGAAAACCGCCTAAAAGCAGCATGAATCTCATAAGCATGTAAAGATGTCGCGACAACAAGAGAAAGAGCGGCTGACTACTTACAGCAGTGTCCTTCTGGCGCACCATGGCTGCTGTGTCGTTGCTGTACTGCGCGCCCGCCGCTACACACGCGACTGGCCACAGCCAGAGATCTGCCAGCCTCCCCTCCACGACACGCACGCGACCGCCGCCTACTTCCATAACATGCGCCTCTCTCTCCGCGACGTACTCGCTGCTTCTAGCCGCGTCATCCACAGCTTGGAAGCACTGTACTTGAGCGTGTTTACCATCACTGTGCGGACGACACACTAAAAGCGTCTACATACCGGGTGATCAAAAAGTCAGTATAAATTTGAAAACTTAATAAATCACGGAATAATGTAGATTGAGCCGTAAAAATTGACACACGTGCTTGGAATGACATGGGGTTTTATTAGAACAAAAATAAAACAACAAAAATGTTCGACAGATGGCGCTTCATCTGATCAGAAAAGCAATAATTAGCATAACAAGTTAAGACAAATCAAAGATGTTATTTACAGGAAATGCTCAATATGTTCACCATCATTCCTCAACAATAGCTGTAGTCGAGGAATAATGTTGTGAACAGCACTGTAAAGCATGCCCGGAGTTACGGTGAGGCATTGGATGTTGGATGTTGTCTTTCAGCATCCTCTGAGATGTCGGTCGATCACGATACACTTGCGACTTAGGTAACCCCAAAGCCAATAATCGCACGGACCGAGGTCTGGGGACCTGGGAGGCCAAGCATGACGAAAGTGGCGGCTGAGCACACAATCGTCACCGAACGACCCGCGCAGGTGATCTTTCACGCGTCTAGCAATATAGGGCGGAGCGCCATCCTGCATAAAGGTCGTACGTTCCAACAGGTGTTTATTAGCCACGCTGGGGATCATGTGAGTCTGTAACATATCGGCGTACCTCTCACCCGTCACGGTAGCAGTTACAAAACCAGAATCACGCGCCATCTGTCGGACATTTTTTAACTTTATTATTATTATTATTATTATTCTAATAAAACCCCATGTCATTCCAAGCATGTGTGTCAATTTTTACTTCTCTATCTACATTATTCAGTGAATTTATTAAGTTGTCAAATTTATACTGAGTTTTTGATCACCCAGTATATCTACATCTACATATATACTCCGCAATCTACCGTAAAGTGCGTAGCGGAGGGAACACTGCACCACTACTAGGCATGTCCTTTCCTATTCCACTCACAAATAGAACGAGAGAAAAAAGAATGTCTATATGCCTCTGTTCGAGCCCTAATATCTCTTGTCTTCGTAATCTTTCCGCGAAATGTAAGTAGGCGCCATGAAGATCGTCCAACGCCCCAAATTTGGGCCCTCTAAATTATCTCAACAGAATATCTCGAAAAAAAAAAAAAAAAAAAAAAAAAAAAAAAAAAAAAAAAAAAGGCCGTCTTTCCTCCAACGATCCCCTTTTGATTTCACGGATCATTCCCGTGACACTCGCGCATTAGTCGAACCTACCAGTAACGAACCTAGCTGCTCGCCTCTGAACTGCTTCCATGTCTTCCTTCGTCATGCTTGGCCTCCCAGGTCCCCAGTCCTCAGTTCGTGCGATTATTGGCTTTGCGTTTACCTGAAGTCGCAAGTGTATCGGGATCGTCCGACATCTCTAGGGATGCTGAAAGACAACATCCGACGCCAATGCCTCACCATAACTCCGGACATGCTTTACAGTGCTGTTTACAACATTATTCCTCGACTACAGCTATTGTTGACGAATGATGGTGAACATATTGAACATTTTCTGGAAATACCATCATCTTTGCTTTGTCTTAATTTGTTCTGATAATTATTGCTTTTGCGATCAGCTGAAGCGCCATCTCTCGGACATGTTTTGAACTTTTTTATTTTATTCTAATTTTTATTTATTTATTTTTAATTTTTTACCTAATAAAACCCCATGTCATTCCAAGCATGTGTATCAATTTTTACCTATCTACATTAATTTGTGATTTATTAAGTTTTCAAATTTATACTGACTTTTTGATCACCCGATACGTCTTCCCGAAACTCTCCCAATAAACCGAAGCCTGCTGTCCTTACATGGTCGTTCCATTTCATACCGCTCTAGATATTTGAACGACGCGACTGCATTAAGAAGCTCACTACTAATGCTGTACTCGAAAATTATAAGATGGTTTTTCCCACTCATGTGTATCACCTTGCATTTAGAGCTAGCTGCCATTCTTCACACAACTAGAAATTTTGTCTAAGTCATCCTATATGCTACTACAGTCAATTAAAGACAACACCGTTCCATACACCACAGCATCATCAGCAAACAGTCGCAAACTAAAAGTTAACTCTGTCCACCAGATCATTTATACATAAAAAAAAACCGTCCTATCACACTTCCCTGGGGCACGCCTGTCGATACTCTTCTCTGATGAACACTCGCCGTCGAGAACAACGTACTGCATTCTATTACTTACTAAGTGTTCCAGCCAGTCACAACTGGAAAAGCGCGGTTTGCTCACAGCTGTATTGTTACTTTATTCAAGTACTAGTTTCGGCCAGAAACGGATCATCCTAAGGTATTTACATACAACGAAAGAGGTAAAAATATTAGCCACAATTAGTCATTACAAAAACCATGTATTTATATTGTAATCACCATACTTGACCAGCAGTGACAAATCAAGAATGTTAATATCAAACGTGTTAAATTCAAATAATATACAAGGTGCGTCTGAAAAGTTCGGTGAATGGACCCATATTTTACGAAACGGGCTGGAAAGCAAAGCACAGCAGTGAAGCGGTGGTACATGCTACGACCCAGCTGACAGGATCAGTATTAGAACTCGTGTCATTGCAACATGGAGCGCAAAATGGAGTAACGCGTTAACATCGAATTGTGTTTAAAACGCCGATGGAGACTCCTGGGATGTATAGTGCAAGTCTGTGGTTTCCAAGCAGTGAGTAAAAAGTTGGTGTTTGAGTGGAAAAGAAGGTGTCGAGGATGAGCCACGTCGGGATCGACGGTACGAGATTACACACACTTTTCACTCACTGCTTCAATACCATAAACTCGCACTACCCTCCATTGCGTTTTGCCTAATTTGAAACAAAACTTGATGGTAACGCGTTGCTTCATTTTTCGCTCAATGTTGCAGTGACTGAAGTTCTCACACTTGCCCTGATAGCTGAGTCGAAGCGTGCACCACCGCTTCACTGCAGAGCTTTACACGATAGGGGACAGTTGTTGACATCTTCCTCAATGTGTATCTGCGGGTACCCCATCCACACCAGCGCGGTTTGTAAAATATGGGACCATTCACCGTACTTTTCAGGCGTACCGTGTAGGAAGACACAGTCTATAATGTGGTGAAAAGCAGGGAAAGGCTCAAATGGATGGTCAAGCAATAAACACATCGTATGGTAGACTCAGAACAAAAGACACTAGCTGCAATGTCATTAATCTTAGAACTTAAATCCTAGGTATTAAACGCGGTCTAACGTAACAGTAGCGACAAAAGAACTTAAATTTTGTGAAGTGGCTAACAAACGAAGTACAGCGCTCCTTGCGCTTCTCCGCCGCCATTTTAACAATGGTCAAATCGTTGATAGCAACCAGCGTATGGTTTGTTAGTGTGTAAATTAACGTGCTCTGTTTGCTGAAACACTTATTTTTCTCTGCAGTTTTTTTATCAAAATATAAATTAAACGTACCTCATAGTGTTCCGCTTTCAATTGTAAGAAATGAAAAGGAAAAATAAAGAGTACTTTTTCAGTTCTTTGCTGTCCTCCTTTGTCTCGGTTTGTCATTTCCTTCCGTTTGTATGATGTGTTTGTTGTGGTTGAGGGTCCTGATGAATTCCGTGTCTTGGTCTATCGTAGGGTGGCCAGATTTCCAAAATCAAAATAAAGTACACACATGGGTACCGAAGATCGCGAAACCAAATGTGGCCTTTATCGGCGGCGTCATCAGCATTACTGTTATCGATTCAAGCTTACAGAATATGCGGCCTTTAACGTAGACATAAACACACGAATTAATGGGCACACAGTTTAGTAAAAGACAAAGCCACTACTCCTCTCCCTTCCCCACTCCTCAATCACTTTTTTTTAGATTAGATTAATACTTATTCCACAGATCATATATACGACAAAAAATGTTCAAATGCTTGTTAAGCTTAAGGGACTGTTGCCACTTTTTAGGTCGAGCACCAAATTTTACAGACATGATTGTTGGTTACCAGATTCCAGAACCTCGCTTTTAGAAATATTTCGGACAAGAAATACGTTAGTAAAGCAATTCATTTGACGCGAAAATTGAATAACCGAGTTTGTAGAGAATAAAATACTCTACAACTTTGCTCCCTTATGTATGTTTCATATCTCGTATCGTTTGAGAGATATTTGCAAAAATAACCGAGGTTTGACACCCTCCATTGAATTAACGAAAACCAGCCGTTCGGAGATGTCACGTGACATTCCTCGCCCAGAACTCTACATCTACATCTACATAGATACTCCAAAAATCACATTTAAGTGCCTGGCAGAGGGTTCAGTAACCACTTTCATAACTTTTCTCTACCGTTCCATTCTCTAATAGCGCGCGGGAAGAAAGAACACATAAATCGTTCCGTTTTCGATCTGATTTCTCTTACTTCATTGGGATCGTCATGCTCCCTAAGTAGGTGGGTGCTAGCAAAATATTTTCACATTCAGAAGTAAAAGTCGGTGATTGCGAAGTTTCCACCCCAATTCTTGCAACATTTCCGTGACGCTTTCCCCCACGTAACATGATAAAACAAAACGAGCTGCCCTTCTCTGAACCTTCTCAATGTCCTCCGTCATTCCCACCTGGTGAGGGTCCCACAAGGGGCAACAGTACTCCAGGAGAGGACGCACAAGTGTGATGTAGGCAGTCTCTTTGGTGGAGCTGGTGCATCTTCGAAGCGTTCTGCCAATGAAATGTAACCTTTGATTCGCCTTCCCCACAATATTTTCTGTGTGTTCTCTCCAGTCAAAGTTGTTCGTAATTGTAACTACTAGGTATTTGGTAGAATTTACGACCTTAAGGTTTGACAGATTTATCGTGTAATTGAAGTTCAGCGGATTTCTTTTAGTGGTCATGTGTATTACTTCACACTTTTCTTTATTTAGTATCAATTGCCAATCTTCGCACCAAGTAGAAATTTTGTCTAAATCGCTTTGCAGTTGATTTTGATCCTCTGTTGACTTCACTAACCGATAAACGACAGCATCATCCGCGAACAGTCTAAGGGAGCTATTCAGATTGTCTCCTAAATCGTTTATAAACACGAGGAAGAGTAGGGGACCTATAACGCTTCCCTGTGGAACGCCAGATATCACTTCTGTTTTACTCGATGACTTACCGTCAATTACAACGAACTGTGTCCTTTCTGATAGGAAATCATGAATCCAATCGCACAATTGGGAAGATATTCCATAAGCACGCAATTTCATTAGAAGCCGCTTGTGGGGTACAGTATCAAAAGCCTTCCGGAAATCCAGAAATACGGAATCGATTAGAGATCCCTTGTCGATGGAACTTAACACTTCATGTGAATAATGGGCAAGCTGTGTTTCGCAAGAGCGATACTTTCTGAATCCGTGTTGACTATTGGTTAATAAGTCGTTCTCTTCGAGGTAGTTCATAATATTCGAACAAAGTATATGTTCCAAAATCCTACTGCAAATCGACGTCAATGAGATAGGCCTGTAATTTTGGGGATCACTCCTATTGCCTTTCTTGAATATTGGAGTAACTTGGGCAACTTTCCAGTCTTTGGGTACAGATCTTTCGCTGAGTGATCGGTTGTAAATTATAGCTAAGTACGGAGCAATTGCATCAGCATACTCTGAGAGGAATCTAGTTGGTATACAATCTGGCCCGGAAGATTTGTTTTTGTTTAGTGACTTAAATTGTTTTACTACTCCAGGAACATCTACTTCCAAGTTTCGCATGCTGGCATCTGTTCTTGGATTGAATACTGGAGTGTTCACTTCGTCTTCTTTGGTGAACGAATTTCGGAAAGCTGTGTTTAGTAATTCTGCCTTAGCAGTACTGTGGTTGGTAATATTACCATTGCTATCGCGTAGTGAAGGTATTGCTTGTGTTTCGCCGCTAGTGTACTTCACATATGACCAGAATTTCTTTGGATTTTCTGCAAGATTACGAGACAGGATTTCGTTGTGGTAACTACTATAGGCTTCTCGCATTGATGTCCGCGCTAGTTTGCGAGTTTCAGTACAAGATTGCCAGTCTTGTGGATTCTGTGTCTTTTTAAATTTTGCATGCGTTTTTCTTTGTTTCTGCAACAGTGATCTGACCTGTTTTGTGTACCACGGGGGGTCAGCCCCCTCTTTTATTAATTTATTTGGTATAAATCTCTCGATTGCTACTGATATTATGTCTTTGAAAGTAAGCCACAACTGATCTACACTCGCATTTTTAGTTTTGAAAGACTGGAGATTATCACTCAGGAAAGCGTGAATCGAATTTTTATCTGCTTTATTGAATAGATATATTTTTCGTTTATTTTTTGTGCATTTGGGAATTTCGACATTTAGTCTCGCTACTACAACTCGATGTTCGCTAATACCTGTATTTGTTTTGATGCTCTTTACTATCTCCGGATTATTTGTTGCTAGGAGATCAAGGGTATTTTCGCAACCACTTACTATTCTAGTGGGTTCATGAACTAACTGTTTGAAGTAGTTTTCAGAAAAAGCATTCAGAACTAGTTCGGACGATGTTTTATATTTTCCGCCGGTTTTGAATACGTAATTATGCCAACATATCGAGGGTATATTAAAGTCGCCACCGATTACAACAGTATGCTTCGGATACCTATTTGAAATATGATTCAAGCTTTCTTTGAACATTTCTGCAACCGCATCGTCTGAGTCAGGGGGCCGATAAAAAGATCCAATTATTAATTTATTCCGGTTGTCAGGTATAACCTCTACCCAGATCAACTCACAGGAAGTATCTGCCTCAATTTCGCTGCAGGATAAACCGTTTGTAACAGCAATAAACACGCCACCCCTTTTTTTATTTATTCTATCCTTTCTGAAGACCATTTGGCCCTTTGAAAAAATTTCGGCCGAATTTATCTCAGGCGTCAGCCAGCTTTCAGAACCTATAACGATTTGTGCTTCAGTACTTTCTATCAGCGCTTGGAGCTCAGGAACTTTCCCAATACAGCTACGTCAATTTACAACTGTTATACCAATGGTTTCTAAATCTGCTTTCTTCCTGTGTCTGACCTGCCCCCTTTGAGACTGAAACCCATTTTGTGTATTCCCGAGGCCCTCTAACCTAAAATACCGCCCAGTCCACGCCACACAGCCCGCGCTACCCGTGTAGCCGCTTCCTGAGTATAGTGGACTCCTGACCTATTTAGCGGAACCCGAAATCCCACCACCCTTTGGCGCAAGTCGAGGAATCTGCAGCCCACACGGTCTCAGAAACGTCTGAGCCTCTGATTCAGACCCTCCACTCGGCTCCGCAGTCAGTCCTGTCGACAATGCTGCAGATGGTGAGCTCCGCTTTCATCTTGCAAGCAAGACTGGCTGTCTTTACCAGACTCTCTCTGGCATACGCCATCTTGCGTTACGTAATTGATGATTTTCTTATTGTAACTTACACGTTGTCATTTAAAAGCAATGACGCACTGCAGAATGAACAAAAACACGCCGTTCTTCGTACGATAAATGATAATCTAATGTCTAAAAATGCCATATTAGCATCAGTTAACAACTGCCATCAATAGTACGAGCTTTTGATTGTTAGTCGTAGCGTAGTGGGCAATGCGTTGGACTGTAATGCTGAAGATCAGTAGTTTGAGACCCGCCACTACCTACTTTTTTTTTTCTAAAAGGGTTCCAGACACTCTTATTAATTAAATAGAACTATGTTTTCCAAAGTTTAGAATTGTGCATATGTAAGTATGCTCCCTTTAAAGTGCGTGTTTGTTCTATTTCTTGAACATGCCGTGAAATACGAAACAACGAACTGAACAATGGTCTTCTGAAGCATATGCACGTAAACTGGGAGAATACTGTAATAATGAACATTCTGCACAAAGTGCTGATACAGGTAGTTTCGTATATAAAGGAAGTCCCAGATTTCTGTGGAAAGTGTAGTTCCTTAACCAAACAAAAGGGAAGTGTATTCATTGCAACAAATTACCTTGTTTATTTTTTATTCTAAGCGTTTATTCATTATTTGTGGAATATATTGAAAGTCATTAATTAGAACCAATGCATCTACACCAAAAGGATGCTGTGTTCCATCCAGGCTATAGTCACACGTCCGAAAGTCAAATGTACGCTACTTTCGTTGCAGCCTATAGTCATTCGTAACCAGTACAGGCAAAGAAAATAAACTTAGAACTACCAAGGCAAGACAGGTGATAATATTTTAACGGAAAAATATAATTAAAATGTGGGAGAGATATTAAAATGATAGTTCAAAGAGGTAAAAGTTAAAAAAAGAGTATGTTTGTCAAAGCTAAACTCAAACATCACATAATTTTGGCTGTTTGTTAAAATACGGCCAGAAAGAATATTACGTGTTCCGCGCATAGATATTACCACAATAGTAGAAACGTAATATTATCACCATTAATTTTCATTATTTAGATTATTATTTTGGTCCAAAATATTTCCAAAAATAAATCTAAAAATTCATCTAATGTGTATGAATTATTAAATACCAGTTCGCTATCTGTCAGACTTTTGATGCTACTTGGTAAGTGAGAGAAGTCTTTTGTGGCAGCATAATTCACCGCTTGATTTGATTTGATTTGATTCTTTCAGGGAAGCCAAAACAGTCTTGGTCTAACCCGCCACTGCCCGCACCGAAACTAAGTTTATTGTGCGGTATCGCTCCCTGTATGTCTAGTAAAGCCAACCAATGCCCTTGAACAGTGCAAGGAGTCCCTTTACCAGTTCTTTATTAGACACAATTTCTTCGGGTCTGGTTGTCCCAAATGTTCTGTGCCTTTTACTCTCCAATGCAATGCATTCGAAGATCAGATGTGATGCAGTTTCATCACCGTCATCACAGATCCTACATTTAGGGTCCTCTTCTGTTATTCCCATTGTATGTAGGTGTTTTTTGAAATTCCCATGGCCTGTCAGCAATCCAACCATGAGTCTAATCTCTCTCCTGTTCAGACCCAGGATTGCAGATCTTCTTTTAAAACAAGGCTTTGGCATCATTACCTTGCCATGTTTTTGTTGATGGACTTTGGTCCAATATTCTACGTGCTGTCTTCTGAACCAGTTACGTAGCTCCAATTTGATCATTGCCTTGGTGATTGTCAAGATAGGTTCCGGTCCAATAAATGGAGTCTCTGCCCCCATCCTGGCTAATCTGTCGGCATGTTCGTTGCCACTGATCCCCGAGTGGCCAGGGACCCACAATAGGTTTACTCTATTGCTTTCCCCTAGCTCCACCAGAAATTCACCGCTTTCTGTGCCAAAGTTATATTTAACCATGAATAGTGAATATCAGCCTTTTCCTAGTGTTGTAGCTATGCACACTGTTACCTTTGAATTGGGCTGAAATAACATGAAACCAACGGGACGAATTAAGGAATTCGGGGTTTTGGGGTCGGCAAAAAGTAAATATACAGCAACCTTAATAACTGAGATAATGTTAATACAAAACTTAACCAAACATACTCGCATAACAAAATGCTAAATAAATTGCTTTACTAAAGAAAGAAATACTTTACTGATTTGCAGTTTTCAGAGGCAAGCAAGTAGGAAAGACAGTTGTTATTGCGCCTTTTACTTATTTATCTCTCAATTATTTCTGCAGAAGACTGACATTCAGGAGCTCGGTATTGTCACATAGATTTTTTCATAATAATAATTTAATACGTGATATATCCTGAAATTGTTACAATTAATTTCTTAACAGTTTTCACATAAATATGTCGTTGTCGCTGTGCGCAAACTTTTTGTGATGTAGAACACCCTTTCTTTAGCAGTATTAGTGTCAGGTAGAGCTAGAAAAAAAAACCAGTAATGATCTACAAATTTTTGCAGCAAATATCTTCAGACGAAATAAGCTGAAAATGAGAGACCGGTCTTTACCATCGGGCTACTCAGTTCTCAATAAATTTTCTCTTCACATATATTTTTGAACATGATTCACTTCCTCAAATAGCTGATCTTCATATCTTTCTATCAAAATATTTTCATGAAAATCCAGTATAGTTTTTAAGACTTTTCGTGAACAAACTTCCAAAGAAGAAGATATTTGAACTGAATCAAGTTAAATGGTTTCAGGACATGAAATGGGTAACGTCTCGTGAAATAAACTTGCAATGTCCAAGAAGTCTAACCCTTTCACCATCTTCTAGCAATGAACTTATTAATGACTGAATTTTTTATAGTTGAAAATGTTCTATATGTCATCTGAAAGCATAACATAAAACCACCCAAAGAACTCCAAGAATTGTGCGTTACTTTGAATTAAAACCCATTTTCTTTATTGTTTGGTCGTAACCACACTGGTTCTCCATTTGGTTACGCTGTACATTACCCAAAAACACGTTATTTCAAAAATATGAGAAGCTTAGTAAAAAACGGGACGATATACGACCGGTATTGGTTTTGTTGGGGCAGCGGAACACTTCAGCTAAATAAGGTATGAGCACGTAAAATACTGGCATTCTAGCTCTATACAGATATTTGTTCATAGGATCTGTGCCGGCAGCGGTGGCCGAGGGGACTGAGGCGCTTCAGTCACGGTCTGCACGGCCACTACGGTCAGGGGTTCGAATCCCCCCTCGGGCATGGATATTTGTGCCGTCCTTCGTTGTAGGTAGTTCATAAGTAGTGTGTAAGTTTACGGACTGATGACCCCGTAGGTAAGTCCCTCAAGCTTAAGAAACATTTGAACATTTGAACATAGGATCTGTATATGCAACTGAAAAATAAAGAACAAGTTCGTTTGTAAAATGTTTCGCCTTACTTTTTTTAAAGGCTTCTTCACTGGCCTGGAATATGAACGTATTTATGTTTTACTTTATTTCGTTTCTGGCAGTTTAGTTTACCAACATTGGCAGAGGCCAGGCCAACTTGTTAATGTGATATTTTAGTTTTGATGGTGTTGCCAGCTGTTCAATGTATTTTTATTAGCAACTGTTGAATATATGTTTGCGCTATCTTCGCTATAAGTGTGTGTGCGTGTTTATGTGTGTGGGTGGGTGTGTGTGTGTATGTGTGTGTGTGTGTGTGTGTGGCTGGTTACGTAGTTGGTTATTTTTTTTCCCTCAATAGGTTTGTATGGTGAAGATCTTACTTCCTAAATACTTCCTCACATCTTTGAGCTTTTCAGTGAGTTTTCGTTGACGCTTGTCATAGCTAACTGGATGTGGCAGTTTCCTTGTATTTGCATAAGGTTTTTGTTGTGGTTGTTGGTCCTTATGATTCCACGTTCTAGGTCCTATATTGGTTGCATAACGGTTGCGTTAAGTTTTCCGCAAATGTGGAGTGATTCTTTAATATTTCCAACATCAGATGTGTTCTTTGTACCGTGTTACGAAATTTCTGCGTATCATTCTTCTATACATTGTACGACAGCTTTGGCATTCAGGTTTTTGTATATTCCTGATCCTCACGATTTTCTCTCTTGATTGTTGGTCGTAGAGTTTTTCTAGAGGTTAGGAAAATTTATATGCTATGATAGTCCCTGTTTCTTTAGAATATTTGCCAATCTGTGTGTTAATTTGGCTGTGTAGGTCATATTGTACATTTGGCTTGTTTTTGTGTGGTGTTGTTATTGTGTGTGTTTGTTGTTTGTATTTGTGTGTTTCGGGATTGTGTATTTTCCTGCTTTTTGATTGTGTTCTAAATACTGACGTTGTTTAATAGTCAGTGCCAGCCAACTACTCTTTCTGATATTGCTTCTGTAGTTTAGATGCCGTGGGCTGTAAAATTCTGCTATAAGATTTCTGTTGTTTCTTTGTGAGGGATAGATATTTACATGTTTTCTCTGTCGGATGGGATCAATGTTACTGTGTGTGGTATCTCTGTGATCTTTATCTGTTGTATCAGGTCCCCTGTATTTTTCACACTGTTATCTTTTTTATTTTATAGTGTCTTGTAATTATCATTATTTTTTTTGGGGGGGGGGGGTGTAATATTTTGGGGCTTCTTTGAAATTTAGAACCGACGTCAGAGAGACTTATGTATCTATAGATTTTATTAATTAATAAACGGTTTTGTATTTATAAAGGTGACAACTCACCTTCAAGTACAATTTAATACTTCCTTTTTATAGGAAGCCCACCCATAATACTGTCATATTGTATTTCATTCGTTATTTCAAGACCACGTCATGTGAACATTGCCTCTTGGTTAAGAGATACTCCACGCGGCAAGACGCGTGCGCTTTCACAGTATTTAACCCGTGGCAGCTCAGCCATTAGCACCAGTTACCACATGAGACAAGTCTGCTCCGTCGGCGTCAAGCCTACGCCACTTGGGTAATGCAGCTGATACGTAATTTATTCTTTATTTCACGTATAATGTCCTGACTTGCCTTACAACCTTGCATGTTTAATACCTTACAGATCTATAAATGGCCCCGTAAACAGGCCGAAACCGGTTATCATTTTTTGTAAAAATGATATTTTTGCGATTATCTTCTTAAATTAAATAGTATACCTACCTTTGTATTTTATAGTACACTTGACGATGGCATTCACACCGAAACAGGCCTGTCGTATTAAATAATTTAATAAAAAGCAGCGTCTTTGCTTACCAATAATTTACAATGTCTCTAAATTAACAGAAATACTAATTAGTATTATATATGACCCATAACAATACGCCTCTTGCAAGAACTAATTAATATTTACTAATAAAACAAACTTCTGCGACGTCAAATAATAGAAAATTACTTCATCTAGTCACGTTAGAAAAAATAATAACAAAAGTTTTAGAAAAGAAAATGAAAATAGACTAATTACATTCATACCTATTTTGCACAATTGGTATCGGTAGGTTCAGTATCGCAAGCAGATGGAAATAAATACCAACATGCTTCGTTACAAATGTAGGGACTCAACAAGAAAATGTCCACTGATGTCAGCACAAATAGTGCCGAAATATGTATGGGAAAATCTTTGTCATTTGCCTTGTTATTAAAATTACAGATTCAGTTGAAATTTGTAGTGCTTTTCTCTCAGGCTTACAAAACCTTGTACTATATTAATGCTGTCAGAGATGTCATTATCTCGAAGTGATGAAAGTTTCGATGAAGTATGCAGCTCTTGCTTGGAACTGACCAAAAAGATTTTGTGTCGGACTTCAAAATCTCAAAATATTTCAAAGATTTCCTTAAACCTTGGTGACGGTGTTCTACCAAACGCTTTTACCAGAAAGAAGAGCTTCGCACAAAAAGTGTTAGATTAGTGTACAGTGAAAAATTATTACTTGGTCGCATAGAAGTTTTGTGGTGTTACTTATATCGAAATATCCACTTCGGCCACTTATATAGCTTTATTGTAGTGTCCTAATGCAGCCATGCTTTCCTTTTCTTCCTCCTCTTTCTTCCTTCTACCTTTAAAACGCCAGAAAACTGCCTGTTTCCTTTTATCAAGTATTGCACATTCAAAAATGCATGAACATGATTTTGAGGAGGGTTGGTTTTGAACATTTGTGATCCGTGATGTAGAGCACCCACACTGATTTTCAAAAGTCGGCGCCTCTGGGCCTCACCATATTGATTGCAGACAATTAAGTAGCTGGTCCTAGACTCTACCTCGAAGTCTTGTCAACCCATTTATCTACGTATGAACGAAGTACGTGAATCCCCGGTGTTTACACTGCAGCACAAGCGCTCGTTACCTATGACGACTCGTTCCTTATCTCCTGCCGGCAGGCGAGCGCTACTAGCTTATCAGCGTACTCGCAACAGCAGTTCAAATACCCAGCTGTCGCTGCCCTGCAAGGTCGTTACGGGCTGCTCGAAACGCTCCGTGCGCTGTGGCAACACATACAAACACTACCGACCTTCTGCATTGGACGATATTAACTCAAACATGGAACAGTGAAACAGTTGCCAGAACATTACTGAGGAGATAAAGGTTCTTTTGGGCATATCACAAGGTGGGAAGACTTAGTAGACATACTGTAATACTTGGAGGAAAAGACAGTCAATGACGAAGAGGAAAAGAAAGGAGAAGGTTGCTAGAGGAGATCAGGGAAAGCAACGAAGTGATCTAGGTAGAACTGAGCATCAAAGCAAAACATAATCATGGAGGGACATCAACATGTCACCAGGAATCAAAGAAGACTTGATGGATCACAACAACAACGGAGCGAACGAATAATACAGTACCTTGAGACATTTTTTTCGTTATACCAAAGGTATTAAATATAAGGAGAGGCATTGATATTAAAATTTGTGCTGCGACCGGGATTCGAACCCGGGACATCCTGCTTACTAGGAGGGCGGTCGCGGGTTCAAATCCCGGTCGCAGCGCAATTTTTAATTCAATGCTTCTCATTATATTTAATAACAACGGCAGCTAAAGTCGGAATTTATCGCAAGTTGCGAAGTAATGAATGTATATTTAATATTTACAGTTGCGGACTATCAACAACGTCTGTTCCTTGAGAACAGACGTATCATGTTAAATATGACAGACAAGACAGGTTAAAGATGGTGTAGTATGTCTCCGCCCGTCGCGGAAATCACTGCTAAATGCGTGCAAGGAAGTAGACAACTGTAACATATGGAAGTTTGGGTCTGGCCGGGAAGCGTGTCCGGGGGACCGCTCGCGAAAAGCGGGAGACCCGGGTTCGAGTCCCGGTCCGTCACAAATTTTCATATGTTACAAAATGGTAGACCAACTTAAGAAGAACAGCTAAAGTCGGAAATTATCGCAAGTTGCGAAGTAATGAATGTATATTTAACATTTATAGCTGCAGGCCATCAACAACGCCATTTCCTTGAGAACAGACGTATCATAGTAAATCTTCCATTCACATTCCAGCATCGTTCACCCCGCCTCCAGTGGAGTCGCGATAAACACATATGGAAGGACGAATGGAGACCTGTCGTATACAGTGATGATTGTCGCTTCTGCCTCAGTGCCAATGATGGTCGTATATGTGTGTGGCGTCGTGCAGGGGAACGCGAAAATCTGGAGTGACAGATGGACACAGGGTTATCACCCGGCATCATGGTATGGAGATCCATATCCTACACTGGGCACTCTCCTCTGCTGATCATCGATGGTTTGATGGATGGTTTGATTTTTAAAGGGACTAAATGACTACGGTCATCAGTCCCTTGTTCCAACCGTAGAGAGTAGAATAAAAAACACTACAATGCAAGAGAAAACGATTTGTTAAAACTCAGCAAGCAAAGGGTGTAACACGTGATCATCGAGAGAACATTAAACAGTGCACAACACATCTAAACGATGATTCAACTCGTCTTGCTACCGTTCATGCACCAACAATGCGATATGATTTTTTCCAACAGAACAATGCACGTCCAACTGTATCCCGTACCACCCAACGTGCTCTTCAAGCTGTAAGGCAACTACCCTCGCGAGCACGAGCCCCATATCTGGCCCCCATCGAGTCAGCACGACCACCACGAAATCTGGCCCAGCTGAGACACCAGACAGGAATTTCATGGCAGGCAATTCCGCAAGACTCTATTCTGCAGCTCTACGATCGTCTCTCTGTGAAAATTCCAGCTTGTATTGCTACAAAAGGAAAGTATACCCTGTACTAGCGTCGACCCTTTACCACGCTCTGGTGACTGTACTCACGTGCTATCGTGTGTTGTTTGCATCCTCAGGAAAGTGTCAACAAAATGTTCCTTTGCTGGGTCAAAGAATTCATGATGTTTTTTAATTTTCCAGGAGTGTATACTGTATGTACCACGCGCTCGAAACCGGTTATGGTCAAATAAATAACTAAGTGAAAAAGAAGGTGAGTAGTTGCAGTAATAACTGAAACATATTTTAAGTTACAGTGGCAGGTGCCACATCCATAATGGATAATACACTCCCGGTCATTAAAATTTCTACACCACGAACATGACGTGCTACAGACGAGAAATTTAATCGAGAGGAAGAAGATGATCTGATGTGCAAATGATTAGCTTTTCAGAGCATTCACACAAGGTTGGCGCCGGTGGCGACACCTAGAACGTGCTGACACGACGAAGTTTCCAACCGATTTATCATACACAAACAGCAGTTGATCGGCGTTGCCTGGTGAAACGTGTAAGGAGGAGAAATGGATACCATCACGTTTCCGAATTTGATGAAGGTCGGATTGTAACCTATCGCGATTGCGGTTTCTCGTATCGCGACATTGCTGCCCGCGTTGGTCGCGATCCAATGACTGTTAGCGGAATACGGAATCGGTGGTTCCAGGAGGGCAATACGGAACGTAGCGCTGGATCCCAACGGCCTCCTATCACTAGCAGTCGAGATGACAGGCATCTTATCTGCGTGTCTGTAACGGATCGTGCAGCCACGTCTCGATCTCTGTGTCAAGAGATGGGGACGTTTGCAAGACCACAACCATCTGCACGAACAGTTCAACGACGTTTGCAACAGCATGGACTATCAGCTAGGAGACCATGGCTTCGATAACCCTTGACGCTGCATCACTGACAGACAGGAGCGCCTGTGATAGTATACGCTACGACAAACCTGGGTGCACGAGTGGCAGAACGTCATTTTTCGGATGAATCCAAGTTCTGTTTACAGCATCATGATGATCGTATCCGTGTTTGGCAACATTGGAAGCGTGTATTCGTCATCGCCATACTGGCATATCACCCGGCGTGATGGCATGGGGTGCCATTGGTTGCACGTCTCGGTCAGCTCTTGTTCGCATCGACGGCACTGTTAACAGTGGCCCTACCCGTCATTCCCTGCGAAACCATACATTTCAGCAGGATAATGCAAGACCGCATGTTGCAGGTCCTGTACGGGCCTTTCTGGATATGGAAAATGTTCGACTGCTGCCCTGGCCAGCACATTCTCCAGATCTCTCACCAACTGAAAACGTATGGTTTATGGTGGCCGAGCAACTGGCTCGTGACAATACGCCAGTCAGTACTCTTGATGAACTATGCTATCTTGTTGAAGCTGCATGGGCATCTGTACCTGTACACACCTGTTTGACTTAATTCCCAGGCGTTATTACGCCCAGAGGTGGTTATTCTTGGTACTGATTTCTCAGGATCTATGCACCCAAATTGCGTGAAAATGTAATCACGTGTCATTTGTAGTATAATATATTGGTCCAATGAATACCTGTTTACCATCTGCGTTTCTTCTTGGTGTAGTAATTTTAATGGCCAGTAGTGTAGTTCAATGTGTCCGTTGTTCTTCTATGCGTCTAATCTTTCATATGTGATGGTAGCTGTACGAAACTTGCTCAGGTGCTAAAACGAAAAATTTTAGAGGAAAAAAAGGTAACTGGTAGATACGAAAGAGACGGCGTTTGCGTAAGCGGCGAGATACGACGGCTCTGTCGTCATCGCCTCTCGCGCTCGGCCAGTCGAGACCTGCCGGCAGATACGGCTGCCAGCGCGGGCGTGTAGAGTTCTGCCAGCCAAGATACCGGCGGCAACTTTAACCTCTCTGACTGCCTATCACGTAGCGCCGCGATCCCGACCGCAGCAAGAAACGACAACGACCGAGATACGGAACGCGGGATCGCAATGTTCAAAGGAAGTGAGCCGAGGGCTTTTTAAACCGCCAATCCAGACCATTTAGTTTGAGTGTATTTAAAGAAACGGTAAAACTGCATGCATTTAAAACGAGCGTCGAATGCTCTGAGAGTTGTTAGCATTCATCGAAACAAGAAATAGAAGTCGGATAACCTTGGGTCCCGAGACAAGTATTTTCTGAGATAGACTCGTTTTTATAGGAAGGGCTGGGCAGCGCTGGGTTGTGGATATTAGAAACATTCGTTGCGTTGACGCTTCGTAAAATGTGTCAAGAGGTTATTATGTAGTTTAGTTCACAGTTCTCTACCTACCGTTACGTAATATTCAGTCATTTGTGCAGTTCTAGTGATGTTGTAGGCTACTTTACTTTTCGTCGTATTTGTGTGCTTTATAGTACAGTATTGTCAGCCCTGACTTGATGACACGTATTAAAGGTGGTGTGCGTTTGTTTGAAATAAAAAAGGTAGTGGCCGGCCGCGGTGGCCGAGGGGACTGAGGCGCTCCAGTCACGGTCTGCACGGCCACTGCGGTCGGGGGTTCGAATCCCCCCTCGGGCATGGATATTTGTGCCGTCCTTAGTCTTAGCTAGTTCATAAGTAGTTTGTAAGCTTAGGGACTGATGACCCCGTAATTAAGTCCCATAAGTTCTACAAACATTTTTTGAAGAAAAGGTAGTGTGTGTGTGTGTGTGTGTGTGTGTGTGTGTGTAGGAACAAGCGGGTCACTGTTTGAGCTAAGTGACTGTGCCCGCTAAAATTCACAAATAAATTTTCTGTTGTGGTTTTGGCTACAAAACAACTTGACTAAGCAGTGAGAGTTAGTACCTTCCTTTGCCCTGTTAGAATAAATAGCAACTGACTTGGCATGCAATAACCTTACGTGTATGTGGTTTTGTTTGATGCGCAACAGATAACACTTTAAATTGTACAGTGGTTAATAAATTAACAGTAATTAAACTCGAAACTTGTCTACACATTAATTTCGTGTGTGAGAATCAATGTGAGCAAATGAAATGTTCAGATTTGTTAGCGTGCACTATATACCAATAGCCAGACTATACACACGCACAAATCGACTGTGAGAGCCAACAAAACAGCGTGCTACTACTGTGATAACACAGGTCGACAAGTTTTGACTTTTTGTCTGGGGTTTGCATGAAAATATGAATTTCTGACTAAATCGACCCTGCTGATCACAAATCTGCAGCCTGTTTCACTGTAGCACGTCAGGTTTTTGCACCACCATCATCATCATCATATTCACCATTGTCTAACTGTGCGCCCAATGAAATTGGAAATTGGAAAGCACTTACGGGACAATGGAAACGAAATAGAACAGTAAAGTGGTTAAAAAAGAATTGGAAGAAAGGCATATGAATTATAAATGTTCATTCACTATGTCCTTTCATCCCACTGTCAGATTTTGCCTCGTAGGCCACTCTCTCCTATTTCAATGCTCATGATAAGCTCTACTGTCCCAGTCACACATATAGCAAGGCATCTTAGTGTACCCTGCTTGCTGACCAAGAAGAATGCCAGTCACTTTAAAGTCACCACACACAAGCCACTGGTGTTCATCGTACGTCACATTTTGTAGAAGTATTTTCATGGTATTGTATGTCTCTTGTAAATGTACTGAATACGCAATTGGATCCTTGGTCATTTCCAATATGTAGCAACATTGCTTTCAAACTTCGCTTTGAAGAATCTATAAACAATCTCCATTCCTTACTCTCATACGTCTGAGCTCCCATTTTCATCACTAATCCGGCGATGTCTTTGCAGAACACCATTAAACCATTTTCAACAAAAAATTCCCTGAAATCTTTATCACGATTTCTGTACAATGAATATGATGTACCGTGTGCAAGTAAGTTATTTTCACTGAGACTTGATCCCAGTAGTTGTGCTGTATCTTTTGAGATTCCTAAGTCTTTCACCAAATTGTCAAGTTCTGTTTGAGTAAGAGGTTTTGGGCTACTATCGGTACCACACTCAGAATAGTCGGATTCCCTGCTTTCTTGACTTACATCTGGTTCAGAGAAATCAAGAGAATCCACTGATGTTGGTGGAGAGGGGATTGGTAGCCCTGGGCCATGAGGAACAGGTCTAATTGCCGAATCTAAGTTTGGATACGATATGTTTTTCATGTTTCTTCTGTTGTATCCCGTTACATTCGTCATACAGAAGTAACAGTCATCAACATGATTCTTCTGTTCACGCCATACCATAGGAATTGCGAAATTCAAGCACTTGATTTTATCTTCACTCCATTTCCTTAACTGCTCCACACATGTATGGCACACGATATGTACAGCAAATGACTTGTCCTGATCGCTGACCTTCATGCCGAAATATGCAAAATATGACTTCTGCACAAATTTTGTTATTTGTCGACGTCTTTCACGTATCACATAATTTCCACAGATATAACAAAATGTATCTGGGCTCTTCACGCACTGCCTTCCTGACATTTTTAACACCCCTTCAGTGAAATACCGCCACTCACAACAAAGCGCGAAAGCACCTTCTTGTAGCTGTAGCACTCACTCACTGATTTCTGTGGCGATAATGGGACGTCAGCTCCAAGCTCATTAGCCCCCTCTGCCTCACCTTCACACAAAAAATGCAGCGTTGCCACATTTCTGTAGTTGTGGACACTGCATAACACAGATTTCGCAGCCAATGGTAGGTTTGGAGGGGGGTAGCTGTGCAGAAAAAACTGATGGAAAGAAACTGATATGATTTTCATATTCAGGGGTGCAAATTTAGTAAAGAACACCACTTACTTTCCAAACCCCAGAATCCATGTCGACCTGTGTAATTTTTGTTACTTGAATAAACAGGATGACAAACAAAGATATTTGAGATTAATTGGATACACAAAATCTCTGCACTTGATAACGTGCCTAACTGAACAACAATTAGCATACTGATGCAACGTAATAAAAATGTTCTATAAATCTGGTAAAGATTTCAAGTATCACTCACTGCAAATATTTCTGATTTCTTTATGTGATCTACTTCTCTTCTGATCAGACAAATCACTTTAACTGTTACTAACATTAACTGACTTAATAATTTGAACTTTCATTAAGACAGAGAAAATCTAACTATGAACTTTACTGCATTTATGAACAAACTACTACCTGCTCTCATTAATAGGCCAATTGATCATGACAAAATGTCTACACTGAAGTGTTCTAATTAACACATAAATTTTCAGACACAATAATTGTGCAACACTATCACAAGAAACAATGATCAGAATGGATTGCAAATTCAAATTGGTGAAAGGAACGAAGAACTGGTAAAATGACTCAGGGTTAAATGATAAATGCGAGATGCACTAAACAGTATTCATAAGCAATAGAAGACAAACACCAACTACAATAGTTCAAATCCAGGCTACCATACATAACAATAGAAAAACACAAGTTTTACCTTATTTGAGACAGATTAATTTCCATACAAAAATTACAATGTGCAGACTTGGCTTAAATCTTCAGAGTTTTTACTCTTTGAGTCTAACACAGAGACAGAATATCTCGACAGTTCCACGACTACTACTCATCGACTCTACCATAATCACAAAACGGCTGCTCTCCACGACAGTCACACACCGACTCCTTTGCACGAAGGTTTTTTTTTTTTTTTTTTTTTTTTTTTTTTTTTTTTTTTTTTTTGTTGGGACCGTCGCGTTTTGCGACTTGCCTGGAATGTGGAAGGTAAGGTTTCAAATCTTTATTAACAAAATAAAGCGTGCTCTTGTAGGTTCAGGCGTCCTAGGGCCTCAGGGGCCCTTAGCCGACCTACACTGTTGTCGTTTTATCTCTTCTTTTCTTGAATCTTCTTTTTCTTGCTTCTTCTTCTCTTGGTTCTACTTGCCACCAGTACTATTCATCTTCTTCTAGTAGGGCTAGGGGCACTTTTATTCGGTACCCTGTCTTGGTTGGGCGATTCCTACCTCTCTCAGTTGTGGTAGTGTTTCCCTGAGGGCTTCTATTTTCCTAAACATGTTTGTAGCTTTCTTCCTGAATTGTGTTTTGAGGGTTTCCATTTGGGTGGCCTCATGTACTAGTCTGGTTGGTTCCCAAGGGGGGGCCCCGAGTATCCATTTGAGTACTTTATTTTGGACTACCTGTAGTGATGTGATCTGGGTTTTCGACGCCGTTCCCCATGAGGTACTCCCAAATAGAAGTGATGGCAGGACTGTTGATTTATAAAGTCTAATTTTAGTCTCCTGTTTGAGTTCTTTACTAGTAAAGAAAGGGACAAGTGCCTTTGCCATTTGAGTGCATTTCTTTTTTTTCCCTTGTATGTGTTTGTTAAAGAACAAACCGGAGTCGATCTCTACCCCTAGGTATCTAACATTTTTGGACCATGTCAGTCTACGACGGCCTCCAGTCGTGGCCGTTTCTTCGAGAAGTAGACCATAGTCGTCTTTTCTGCATTGAGGGTTACCTTGTTCTGTCGACACCAGCGAACCACTTGATCCATTTGCCGTTGAATGCGATTTACGTTCGAAAAGTGCTGGCGGCCGCTGGTGAATAGCGCCGTGTCGTCCGCGAACTGCGCTAGGTGGACGTTGTCGGCTTTTTGGGAGGTCGTTGATGAAGACGTTGAACAAGGTCGGCGAGAGAACTGACCCTTGTGGAATTCCGGCTGCTAGAGTCTTCTGTTCAGACTGCTGATCGTCGACTGACACCAGAATCTTCCTGTCCTGGAGGTAGTTTCCAATTAGCTTGATGTAACAGTCCGGGATGGTCGTGTTGATGGCCAGTTTAAGGATCAGTTTCTCATGCCAGACCTTGTCGTAGGCCTTCTCCCAATCGAGGAAGGCCGCCGCTGTAGAGAAGGAGTAGTTCATTTTCTGTGCAATGTATTCGACTACTATCAGAACTTGGAGTTCGGCAGACAGTTTCTGTTGGAACCCGAATTGTTCGGGCCGAATTGTTCCGTCCGTGATCAGTGGTCGTGACGAATTGTTCCGTCCGTGATCAGTGGTCGTTGGATGCGTGTTAGTATCACCCTCTCGAATGTCTTGCTCATGGTACTCAGCAGGCTGATCGGCCGATAGTTGGCTGGATGTTGTAAGTCCTTCCCCGGCTTAGGGATAGGGACAATTCTTGCGATCTTCCATTGCGGCGGGAAGAAGTGCAGCTGCATACATGCATTGAAAATCCTCGTCAGCAGGACCAGTGGTTTCCGCGGCATTTCTTTTAGATGCATGTTAGTGATTTTATCTATGCCCGGAGCTGATCTTCCTCTTCGTTGTTGGATGATCTTCCTGACTTCTGATGGGGTCGTAAGTAGCGGTTGTGTGGTTGGGCGTCTTCTCAGTAGGTCTTCCGCGAATTGGTTCGTCCGTTCCTCTTCGCGTCTGTCTTCTTCGTCTTGGTGAAGTTGGGGGAGTGTGTTTTGGGCTTCATAGCAGTCTGCGAAGGTTTCTGCTATCTGTAATGGCTCAAATGTTAGTCCTTGTCCTGTGTTGATGGCTCTCTTCACAGTTTTTTGCCCTCTAATTGCTTTCACGAGGTCCCATTCTTCTTTATGTTGGAGCCTGAACTGCTCCATTCGGTCCTCCCACTGCTCGCTTTTCCACTCTTTTGCGCGGTCTCGCAGTTCACGTTGGAGTTGGTGCATAGTTCTTCGGTCCTCCGGGTCTCTGTATCGTTGCCACCGGCGGCGGTATCTGTTTTTCTGGATCCGCAGTTCCTCGAGCAGTGGGGGCCATTCCGCTTGGTGCTGTGTTTCCATTATCGTCATGGTCGAGGCCTTGTGCGCTGCGGTTCTGATCTTTTTCGTGAGGTATTCGACTCCTTTCGCTATTTCTTCTTCCGTCGTGAGGGGGATTGTGGGCCGTACACTGTTTGTCAGGGTCCTTCTAAAGGCGTCCCAGTTGGTGGTGATGTTAATCTTCTGCGGGTCTGGTATAGTCGCTCTTCTGAGGGTGATAACCACTGGGATGTGATCTGACGCGAGATCGTTTATGGCTTTGAGTTCCAGTTCTGCTGGTACATTCTTCGCTACTACGATGTCCAGGACGTCGGGTCTATGTCGGCTGTTGTAAGGGTAGTACGTTGGAACTGTTGGTCCGTGCACAACGAGGTCTAGTTCGTCCGCGATGTCGATTAGTCTGTTTCCATTTGGGTTGTTGACTCGTGAGTTCCACGACCGGTGTTTAGAATTTAGGTCACCGCCTATAAGTGTGGCCTCCGAGAATCTGAGAAGTTGTTCCATATCTTGTTGTAAGATGGCGTCTCTCGGGCGGAGGTACGTCGCCACTAGCGTGATGATGCCGCTGTTTGTGCGTACTGTAACGGCTGTGGCCTCTATGTTGTTCAATGCTGGTACGTCTTCATGGTGGTGTATTAGTGATCTTCTTAAGAAGAT
Organism: Locusta migratoria; assembly: GCA_026315105.1. NCBI lineage: Eukaryota > Metazoa > Arthropoda > Insecta > Orthoptera > Acrididae > Locusta > Locusta migratoria. The sequence continues at coordinate 179,392,828 of CM048749.1, forward strand.
CGCTGTTCCTCCGCGCATTATGAGCGGGCGGTCCCTCCTGTAAGCTACCATGTTTCTTAAGTTGAATGTTTCGTTTCCTCTCAGGTGTGTTTCGTTCACCATGAGGACGTCCACCTTTTGGGCCGCGACGAATCGTTCCACTTCCGTCTTTTTCCCTCGGATGCCGTTTGCATTCCATATAGCGATTGTCAGGTCTCTTGTCGGTAGCTGTCTTCTGGCCATTAATCAAAGGAGGACATTATTCCCTCGGCGAGCGCCAGTAGTTTGCTTACCGGATCTGTTGCGTTTTTGATCTTCGTTGCCGTTTGCTTAATCTCCGTCATTGTGTCTGGCTTCAGGAAGGTGGCGATTAGTGTCTTAATCTGATTTAGTGCTTCCCCAAGTGAGGTCGTGGTGTCGTTGGTGTCCTGTGCCTGGGTCGCTGGGATCTGCATCCAGGCTGTGGTTGTTTGTGCTGGTTTCCGTTGACGCAGCGGCGGGAAGTTTTCCGTCGTTTTTGACGGCGCGGGTGGGGGTGGGGGCGTCTTCTGGGCTGTTGGCTGCCTATATCTTCCCTCTTGTAGGTTTACTGTTGGCCGGAAAGGGTTTTATTTCCTTCTGGAATTCTGGGCATCCACGGAAGTTTGCAGGATGGCCTTGTTGTCCGCACAGCGCACAGGTTGGTTTTTCCGAAGGTAGCAGCTTGCATGACTCCGACGTGTGAGGGCTTGCGCTTTTTACGCAGCGCGGCGGGAGGTGGCAGTACCGCGCTGTGTGGCGTAGGCGTTGACAATTTTTGCACTGTGGTGGCCCCTCTCTTGGCTTGTAGTTTTCCACTCGTATATGTGTGTCCAGTAGGTATTTCTCCCTGTATATTGCTTCCGACTTCTTTGTTCTCGGGAGAGATACGACATAGACGGGAATTGGTATCAGTTTCTTACTTCCTTCTTCCCGCTTGCTGTATTGATGTACGTCCTTTACTGTGTACCCTCTGTCCAGGAGGGCGTTTACCACTTCCTGAGGCGGGATCTCTTCCGGTAGGTACTTCAAGACGACCTTCAAGTTCCTATCCTCAGGTGGTTGATGGGTGTAGTATCCCAAGTTCTTCTCCTCAATTAGTTGATTCGTCTTCCGGTAGTCGTCCATTGTCTCCAGGTGGTACCGCACGTGGTCCCCTTTGTATACTGCTTTTAGGCAGCCGTCGATTTTGGTTTTGATTTCTCCGTTTAGGTGGAGGTAATCCTTGGGGTGATACACCACTATTGGTGGTGGTTTCATTGATGACTTTTTCAACGGTTCCGCCGCCGTCTGTTCGCCCTCCTGGGTGGCCAGCGCCGCGAAAGCGTTGGCAGTTCGCACTGCGTAGGCAACTTCCTCCTGCCGCGCCTTCTTCTGCTGCGTGGCTCCGTTGTCGTTTGTGTCAGTTTCCGGGATTTTCTTTTTCTTCTTCTTTTTGTTCACGACCGTCTGGAACCCGGCCGCGTCTTCGTCTTCTTCGTGGCCGTCCAGGTCCATGACGAGTTTTGGATCTTCGTCCGAGTCGTACTCGGACGAGGTCACTTGGTTTCTCGACGGCGATTGGTGCTGTGCCATGTCGCTATCGCTGGTGTCTCTTCTGTTCCGACGTTTCTTCTTTTCCTCGGCGCATATCTTCCCGCGCCGGATGACGTCCCTGATGGTTTGCCGCGCCTCTAACGGCAGGTCGCCAAGGCGGGTGCCGTAAACGACGATGTCATCTTCATTGGCCGATGTGGAGGCCGGTGGAGGTGGAAGGGGAGGGGGGGAGCCCTGCCCGCGGTGTTTTTCACTAGCTCTGTCATTCTGGCCTACACGACGCGGGCTTGTCCCGCCGCAGCAGAGGCCCTGGCCGTGAAAAGTCCTATTCCTACTTGCGCCCTAGCCCTAAGACACGACAATTTTGCGCCCTAGCCCTAAGACACGACAGTTTGCTCGCGTGCGTAAACGCACGATTCTCTTGCTCCGAGTGGCTCAGGCGATGCGCACGCTTCGGCTGACTTGCAGGAAGGTCACACAACGACTCTTTATACGCAACAACTGTGAGTGCAACACACACTCCAAAGATAAAACAAAGTCTTTGGTTTACAGCAAAGATATGAAAATAAGTAAAATATGTTATATCAGTTAATGGAATGATACAAAATATTACATAAATTTGTTTTCTACAGAATTATAGCTTAGGTTTTTATAAAAAAAAACATGCTCAAGGCTGTATGACATGCAAAAATTAAGTGAAAATTATATTGCGTACTTCTTTCAATATGACGGAGCACCAAAGCAATCCTTCCCTCACCAAGATCCTATACCAACTCATTGAATTTCTACCACTTCTCAAAGACGTCAAATACCTATGAAAATTTTACAGCATTCCTAACTCTCCTTAGTCACACTAGCGCACTTTGTATATTTACAAATACCACTTGCATAATGTCCGTATCCTCTCCGAAAGAGACTTCAACGCCGGCCGCGGTGGCCGAGGGGACTGGGGCGCTTCAGTCACGGTCTGCACGGCCACTACGGTCGGGGGTTCTAATCCCCCCTCGAGCATGGATATTTGTGCCGTCCATAGTTGTAGGTAGTTCATAAGTAGTTTGTAAGTTTAGGGACTGACGACCCCGTAGTTAAGTCCCTTAAGCTTAACAAACATTTGAACATTTGAACTTTAGAGACTTCAACCGCCTCCGTCTTCCGGATCACGAGCAACGCCCATCCAACCAGCTCTGAATCCTATCCACCCCTATCCTCGCAGGGCCCATCCAACCAGCTCTGAATCCTATCCACCCCTATCCTCGCAGGGCACTTCACACCTCCTCCCCTTTCTTTCCCCATCCCCTTCCTTCACGATTTGTGACTCCGAATATTGCACCAACCATTCCTCTCTCTCACACACACAGATCATAGCCACTCCTTTCCCATCACCACCTATTACCACTCCGCCTCCCTCTCTTTCTCTCTCTATAAACCCCTCTCCTTCCACCAACCAGCACAATTTTAAATTTCGTGAATGTAAGAGTGCTTCGTATTACGCCCAGTGTTGTAACGTGCTCCAGCTCCCGTTTTACCATGTTCAAGTGCACCCCTGTACAGTACAACAGGAAAATATCTATAGGGGGTATGTTTAACAGGTCCTATATCATTTCCTTTCTTCCTCCATATTGCCATGGATGACGCACAACAGTTTGCGTTTGTACCGCAGTGAGAGTGAACGCGAGGGTTGCAGTAACTCCCCACTGCACTGTGTGAAGAGTAGAAATTCAAAAAATTCACCAACCTTACGTCTTCTATTGACGTCCTCCTCACGCAGATGATAGCACACAGGTCAGAATCCTTGGAGTGAGACTGAAATTATTAATCTATTGGCAGGAACTGATCCAATTCCTGAATAATACAGAGGTTCTTGGGATGCCAGCTAGTTTTATTTAAAGAATGCAGAAAACTAGCAAACCGCGTAATAATTTACACTTGCCACACATTGTTTTAACTGAAAGTTCGTTATATTGCTATTTTGCATTGTTCTGAAATAATTAAATATGTCTTATGACCGCCTACGTATGCGACATGTTACTCCTCCGAGTGAATGTCCTTATGCTCATGCAGATATGAGTAACACAATGGTGTAAAATTACAGGAAGTAAGTTTTAAGCTCTGCGGGCTGTGACGTGGGTGGAAGAGAAAGAGGAAAAGGAAGAGGTATCTGCTACGAGACAGTGATAAAAAAGGATAGCTACGTAAACAAATGAGAAATGAAAAGTACAAGATGATAAATGGCAGAGGGAATGTCAAGCACTGACAGAGTCATATGTCTTTACCAATAAGTCACATCACTTAGCATAAGATAAAAGTACAATTATCAAATATTAAATCTGCTAAATTTCAATAATCCGGGTGAATCTCGGACGGCTACTGCAGATATCGTTAGCTTTTTCGTTCATCAGTTCCTCCATTAACGCCGAAAAGAGTTTTACGGAATAAACAGTAAAAGGTAAAAGTGCTTTTCATGCGAAACGTTGGTTGTGTATAAGAACAGCCTTGTACCATCGTATGTCGTGTGGAACGCTTTTATCTGCTTCAGTTTTGAAATGCTTTTGTCCAGTTATGATCGTATTTATGGGGATTACCCGGGGGAGCATATTTTCGTTACATGAGAGCTCCAATTTCTCAAATCTTCTCACAGTGACGTGAAAATACACAATAATGACCATCACTAACTTTTAGTGAGATACTTCTTCAACAAGTCTGTTTCCGTGGTGATCATCCGCAGCAAACATTACATTTTTGTTCTCTAGAACCACAAACACACAAATAAAATCACCAACATTTACAAAAAACATAGCAAACACAACACATGGTCCTATACAAAAATAAACTCTAAAACTGACAAAAGACCATAAATCAGGTGTACGTCAGTTACATTGTAATATATGTCATGGCAGATATCTATAGGATATATCGATAGAATCCTGAAGAGAAACACTGAGATATAAAGAACATATGAGGGCCTGGAAGTATTGAACAAATCATACCACATCTCTAAATATCTTGTAGTAAACTATGACAGCCCCTATAGAAAAAGCCATGAAAATAATCAGGATAAACATTAAAAATATACCTTAAGAACTGAAGCTGATATAAAACCCTCTATGCGATACTCTTTTAACGTCTTTTTTTTAAGATTAACAACTCACTCTATACAATAATCGCTACAACAGTTCAATAATACACCACGAGATGATTACCGTCATAGTAACACCTTCTAGACCAATATCCCTTCACTCTCCCAGGAAACCCTCCACAAAACTTTTAAACCAAAACTCAAATCATCTGAACACCAAAGCTTTCATCACCCATCTGCTACAGTCACACGAAAACGCACACACACACACACACACACACACAGAGAGAGAGAGAGAGAGAGAGAGAGAGAGAGAGAGAGAGAGAGAGAGAGAGAGAGAGAGAGAGAGAAATGACCAGTGTTTTGTATTCAACTTAACAATTCGTTAGTTTATTAGGTTGGTGTCATGGAAGCAAGCAAACCAAACACGAATATGCATGTTGCGACATTAAATAGTTACAAGCGGAGGTAGAAGAGAGTGCTCCACAGAAGTTAACACAGACACCATGAAATAAACAACAATCTGTAAAACTGTGTTCTGACATTGAAAATTTCTAAGCAGACACATATTACGAAATAGCCAATATAATAAGAATTAAACCTCTTCTTTACATTTAGGGAGTGGTACATTGAGAAACAGGTCGTAACCCTTGCTTTCCTACTGCACGAAAGGCCGCCACTGACTTTTATTACATATTCAAATGCAAAATTTTGTACTGCACAACTGTCTCCGAAATATAGTTTAAGTACTCGAAGAAAATTGAAGAGCAGCCGCAAGTCGAACACAATTTAGTATCGCCTGTTTTGATTGTATTTAAAACTATGAGTTACAAGGTGAAATGAAACTACAGATTGAACTTACAACTCAACAGATCTTACAGCTAACGGCCACATTTAAATGACGGTAAACCAATAGATACAGTTAGCAAAGAAAATAGGTGTATGACTCATCACAGAGCAGAAACGTACGAGTTTTTGTGGGATACTGACACATCAGAATTCGAAAATTACGTGATAAGGACAATGCAGAGTCCTTCCTTATGCAGTCTAGGTGGCTACTGACGGAGAATTCGTAACGGTTAGTTTTGGATGTAGAACAAACAAGAATCATGCTCCGTCTACAATGTGTTGAGCATGTGTTCACAACGTTTTATCTCATCTTATAAATTTCCCATCTTGTCGTAGGTACTGTACATACCAAACATTTTTCTTTTCATTTTTGTACTTAATCTGTCTAATTATTTACATCCTATTTAACAATTTCATCCTCGTCAATTTTCCCATTAGTCGAGCAATCCAAATCAATATAGAAATTTCTAAGTACACCAGTATTTTTCATGCGAATAGTAATATTTTGTTAAAGTTTTTCGCTGAATCTTTTGCTGTTTTTTTCTTCTAATGCCTTCTTTATTGCAGCCACGTAATGTAATCGTCATACATAGAAGTATTATTTCCCATCACCTGTAATTCCTTCCAAACATCGATGTTTTTCATTTAATGATCTTTTTCCATCCACTTTCGTCACTTTCGTCCTTGATTTCTGGGCTCATATTTACTATCCAAGCATTGCTGTTTCATTCTGGAGTACTGATCCAATCTTTCCAATGATTTTTACAAATAAATTCTCGTTCTATAATTTCTTTAACGCAGGTTGCCATATCTACACCATTTTTTATTTTATTTTGTCATTTTGCTTCTGTATGTACATTTATGCTATTGGTCTTTCTTTCAGGTGGCCTCTCGTCGGCTTCTATTTTTTCAACTTATTACTTCGAATTTTCTAAATTTTTCAGGAGAATCCTTATTATGAAACCTGAATTTCTATTTAATTCAGCGTATTTTGTTTGCAGCTTTACTGATATTTGCCTGGTATTTAAAACTTCCTCTGTTAAACGGTATACATAGGATGGTGTGTTGAAGATGCAAAGCTTATTTGTCGAATCAAGTCTTCTTATGCAAAGGGATGACATGATACTGATGTGGGACGTTTGCCTCCCTCGATTCTCATACTTTGTCGCATTTAAAAGCATAATTAGTTACTGAGAGAGAGTTGGGGCTGTAATCATGAACAAAGACGAATCGTATTCTAACAGTTTGGAATTCGTCTACATGTTTTGTTTATGTCCCTGGGTTTTCAAGACATCACTTAGTGTAAATACCACGTAAAATCGTGAGCGTCTTTACTGACAAGAATCTGGCAGCAAATTAAGCAAAACAAGAGATAGAATGTTAGATATTTTGTGATTTAATGAATGTTGGTTTTAAAAAACATTTGGTTCATAACGGAATTCCAAATGAAAATCGATGTAGGAATTAAAGTGTGTATTACACTTTAAATTCATAATATATTTTATATGTTGTGATATCGCTCATCATTAAAACATGATGTCGTTATCCATTCTGCAAATTGGACGAAATCTGATAAACGGAATGGAGACAAGTTCTAGGTCGTTTATGGAAAAGTTTAAATACAAAGTAAAAACATCAGCCATCTAAAATGTTTTTCTAAACGAAACACAAATTGATTACGCTATGGTGACATCTGCAGGGGAATAAGTAACCGTGTTTCTCAATCTTTGCTGCGTATGAAGTAATCTGCTGTAGTTCTCGAGATGACGTACTTCCTGTGCGCGACATGAATCTAGGCGAGTCGACCTTCTACGGCGTGGCCTTGTGTCTAGCTCTAGGACTCGTTTTCCGGGCCGAACAAGGACAGCCTTGCAGCAGAACAAAGCTTCAGAAAGTTCCTGTCCTTGATACATCCTGCACTCTGCACTGTATGTAGTATCTCACGGAAAAGTAGTCTCTCCCTCCCCCCCCTCTCTCTCTCTCTTTCTCCCTGAAAACATTAAAACCTTATTTTATTTTAAACTTCCTGGCAGATTAAAATTGTGTGCCGGATCCGGGACTCGACCCAGGGACCTTTGTCTTTCGCGGGAAAGCGCCCTACCACTGAACTATCCCGACACGACTCACGGTCCGTCCTCACAACTTTACTTCTGCCAGTACCTCGCCCCCTACTTTCCAAACTTCACAGAAGCTCTCCTGCGAAACATGCAAGACTAGCACTCCTGGAAGAAGGGGTATGGTGGACACATGGCTTAGCTACAGCCTAAGGGATGTTTCCAGAATGAAACATTCACTCTGCAGCGGAGTGTCCGCTGATATGAAACTTCCTGGCAGATTACAATTGTGTGTCGGAACCGGGACTCGAACCTGGGACCTTTGGTTTTCGTGGGCAAGCGCTCTACCACTGAGTTATCCCGGCACGACTCACGGTTCGTCCTCACAACTTCTACCGGTACCTCGCCTCCTACTTTCCAAACTTCATAGATTCGTGTCGGGATAGCTCAGTGGTAGAGCGCTTGCCCGTGAAAGACAAAGGTTCCAGGTTCGAGTCCCGGTTCGGGCACATAATTTTAATCTCCCAGGAAGCTTAATATCAGCGCACACCCCGCTGCAGAGTGAAAGTTTCATTTTTATTTTATTTATTTATAAAAGGAAGATTTCAAGGTTCTGCGCTGTAATACTGCACAAAGTGATCTAAGCAAGTTCGATATAAGATAGATACTGTATAAATTTTTGCATCGTAACGCAAATTTATCTTGAACAAAGGAACGAACCGCCTAGCTTATTACGAAACTGTGCAAACGCTCTAAACAAAAGTGCGATTAGAATCTCTCCAGTAGATAGTCGCTCTGGCTGCAGCTGTCATTTGGTATCTAAAACAAGCAAGCAAAGGAAAATAAAAGGTGAACATCAACGTCACAAATAACTGTGTTTAGTCATGCACCTAAACGTACTTTAAAAAACACTGATTAAGTTCCTTTTTTTTAATTCCTTTTTCCCTTGCTTTTCTTCGTGTGTAGTTTTATTAGTTTATTTCTTCTACAATTTCATGATGCTTTGGTCGTGGTGTTTTCACGCGTTAATTTCACAATTGTGCCACATGCGGTTGTAAGTGTATACATCAAGTACTGTAGGAATACCAGTCTTTCAATGAAGAACAGAAATACACTCTCAGAGTAATGTTTCAAAAATTACTAAAAAAAAGAAAAAAAAACTTCAGTTATCTCTGTGGTCCTATGATCTAAATCTTCCAAGCTAAACTACCGTGTTTAAGCCTCTCCATTATCGAAAAGGCAACACATATCGTTTTGAAAATTCTTACTGTAGTCATCTCACTCCGAGATTTTACCCTTACATTTTCGTTTCATAGCCAAAACTTAACGACTGCAGGGCTATTTCTGTCTTAACCTGTCATCCAAGCTAAGTCGTTCGGTCGTTGGTCGCATGTCTCTCAAACATCCTCCCCTCAAATCGACGACTACAAGTTCCTTTCCTATTAACAATTCGTTTTAGTATCACACAACCATGACTTATTAGACATAGTTCTGTGACATTCAAACCGGTCGAGATCTTCTTTCTTTGGAGATGTTACATTCTTCCTGAAGTCTGACAGTATTTCGCACCAGGTGGGATAATTGGGTCAAGGCTGGCTCTCCCAAGGACATCAGTACCTTTCAGAGAATCCCGTCTGCTGCAGGAGCTTACTTTTCGATATAGGCTTTTCAGTGCTCCGTCAAATTCGTCTCGCAGTTTCGTATCTCCTCACTCATATTCATCTATTTCCTCTGTCCTTTCTACAAAAGTTTCACATACCATTTATACTCTGGTCAAAACAATTAGGGGATTAGTCATCTAGGTTTTCAAATATTGTCATTGGCAGAAAGAACTAAAATGGTTCAACGGCTTTCTGTCGGTTCTACGGAGTGGAGGCAACAACATTACGGCAACCGAGATCGTGGTAATAACAAAGTTACTGCATGGGGGGGTTGTTGTTGACTTCTGCCAAACGAATTACACCAGCAATTTGGTGCTGATAGTGTAGTGAGCAGGTAGTGCAAAGCAACAACAACGAGACTTACCCAAAGCTATAGCATGGAGAGCACAGGAAACGGGAAAGACAGAGATGCTGCAGCTAATGGAGTGCCCCAGAGTGTAATTTCCAGGACCTGGACGGGATTTCAGACAACAGGAACCGTTAAAAGAAGGAAAGGACAAAGTCGTTCACGGGAAGCATCAGCAAGAGATAGTCGTTCGGCTAATAGCCCGCTGAAACAGGAAACTGAATACAACTCAGCAGCAACGCACACTCCTGGCAACAACAGGGCGAACATTATTGACACATCAAAATTGCCTTCGGGAATGTGGCCTCTAGGGCATGGAGGACTATGATGTGTGTTCCATTAAAGCCCATTAGCCCGCTGAAACTTGGCGTAGAAAAATCAGTGTAAGAGTCGTATCGAATGACGCCGGGTTCTGTTCACAGATGAGTCAAGACTTTGTCTTCAACCGGACAATTGTTGTTCCTTCCTCTGGACAGAACGTGTAACTAGGATCAATCCTGTTACGAGTGCAGCAAACATCACCATACAAGTGGGCGAATGGTGTGGACGGAAGTACCGCTTTGACTGCTCAGTGGTACAGAGACGAGATCCTTCGAGCTTTTGTTGTTCATAAGAGATAGTTTGCCGTACGGAGTAGCCGCCTGATCTAAGACAGATGGACTAGGCGGAGCTTCGAGTCCTCCCTCAATGTGTCCGTTTTGTTCTTAGTGTAAGTTAGTTTAAGTAAGTCTAGGGACTGATGACCATAGCAGTTTGATCCAATAGGTTTAGAAACATTCGAACATTTGGTTTGAGTTCCTTCTGGTGGAAGATAACGCTCGTCCCACAGAGCTGTACTGGTGGACAACATAACTGAAGCTGAGGGAATATTACGAATGAAGAGGCCGACAAGTTCACCGGACGTGTTACAAAAATCATTTTGGAACACCCTGCATTTGTTAATAATTTTGTGAATATAAACCTTGTAATCCAGAAACTGTATACACCATTGGGCCAAAAAATTTTACACGCAATCTAAGAGAAAATTAAAAGTGCCCACTGATGATCTAGAAATTTTGCCGAAAAATGAATAAACGATGAAGGAGAAAAACGGAGAGAATTATGCTTTCCCTATCACCATCGAAGCTCTTCCCTTAGGATACTGAGACCAGAATATTTTTAGGACAAGTCAGAATATAGTTAATTCTCTCCGTAGTACAGCACGGCTCTAGGAAGTATAGCTCGTGTGGAACTTAGCTTGTCCTTTTCTCGGATGAAATCTTTCGAGCCATGGATGAAGGGCAACAGGCGGATTGCGTATTCATCAATTACCGAGAGGCGTTTGAAACGCTGTCGCACTGCAAACTGCTAACGAAGTAGTAACATTTAGAGTAGGTTGCCAGATACATGAATGGTTCGAAGACTTCATAAGAACTAGAACACGGTAAGTCGTCCTCAGCGTTCAAAGTTTGTGTAACTAAAGGACCAAAATGCTACGGCCATCAGTCGCTAGTATTACATATTACCCGCACCAGCTTTAACTAATTTACGCTAAGGACAACACACAGTCAGACCCGAGGAATGACTCTAAAAATAACAGCGAGAGCAGCAGCGCAATCTGTGACAAGGCGCCTCAGACAGCGTGACCATCCCCTTGACAGGGAGTGTTCCATCGGAGGCATGGGTATCGCAGGTACCACAGGTAATTGTGATAGGACCATTATTTATTTATTTGTATCTACATAAATGTTGTGATAGTGTATCTATCTGCAGCTGTTTGCTGATGATGCTGTAGTGAATTAGAAGAAATTTCAAGTTTGTGGAAGCATGACAGCTAGCTCTAAATGTAAGGTGATGCAGATTAGTAGGAAAAACAATCCGTAGAGTTAGAATACAGAATTGAGAGTGTGCTGCTTGACACATTCGTGTCTATTAAATATCAAGGAGTAGCGTTACAAAGCGGTATGAAATGGAACGACCGTCTAAAGTTGTGAGTAAGGCGGATAGTCGATTTCGGTTTATTGGAGGAATTTTGGAGGGATGCGGTTCATCTGTTAGAGAGACCGTCATCATGTCTTGAGTACTTCTCAGTTGTTTGCGATCTCCAGCAGATCGGTTTAAAGGAAGACATAGAAATAATTCAGGGAGGTTCCTGCTAGATTCGATCAATACGCGAGTTCTACAGGGATGTTACGGATAGTCGAATGGGAATCACTGTTGATTTCGTGAAACGCTGTTGAAGAAATTTAGAAGGGCCGGAATTTCACGCTGATTAAAAAACGCCGGCCGTGGTGGCCGAGGGGACTGCGGCGCGCCAGTCACGGTCTGCACGGCCACTACGGTCGCGGGTTCGAATCCCCCCTCGGACTTGGATATTTGTGCCTTCCTTAGTATTAGCTAGTTCATAAGTAGTTTGTAAGTTTAGGGACTGATGACCCCGTAGTTAAGTCCCATAAACTCTACAAACATATGAACATTTGATTAAAAAACCATTTTACTGCCACCAAATTGTATTTCGCGAAAAAAGATAAGACAAAATTTAGGCTCGTGCAGAGGCAAACAGGCACTTTTTAACTAGTTCTAAGAGGTCTATTCCAAAAACAAAAAATCGGGAACTTTTATGACCTACTCCGATATACCACTCTAAACGCTGTTATCACTTACCGAAACACTTTTGGTACGCTTCTTGCTACATCACGCGAAATGCCGTCTGCGGATTGCCTTTCACTTCATCCATCATTACAAATCTGCATCCTTTCAACCAGGGTTTCCTGAGGCAGGTCGTTCTCATTAGAGCGATGCAAAAGATATTCACACAATGTGGAGCAGTGGTATCTCTGGAACTGACTCTGAGCCTGGTAACGAGCGTGGTGGCAAAAGATGCACTGCAAAAATACTGTATCAGGATTCACGTCATGATGCAACTGAAATTTTGCTATACTCTTCTGTAATTTCTCGGACAGCAATTCATCGATTGCGACGCACAATTCGTTGACATTCCTGACACGAGCGTTGTCAATAGACTTGGAAGGACGACCTGAACGAGTGTCTCGATTAACTCTACCCGAAGCAAGTAAAACAGATGGCCAAGCAACTGAATTACGCATAGGAGCAGAGCAGCTCAGAGAGAAGCGCTATTTCTTGTAGAAGCGGCTGCGAGCGGCCACAGAGCGGGATTTTCCTGTGGCACGCAAGTGCGAGTCCACACCGCGAGGCCGGCGGCGGACGGAAGCGAGTCTCTGCAAGAAGTGGCGCTGGCAGCCGCTGGCTGGCGTGAAGGCGTCCGCGGGAGCAGCGACCGCTACGCTACGCTCACTTCCGGCGACGGCCGCGCAGGCGCAGTGGCAGCACCCTGGACTCCCACCCGGGAGGACGCCGCTTCGAACCAAGTTCAAATGTTCACATATTTGTAAATCTATCGGACCAAACTGCGTGGTCATCAGTCTGTAGCTTACAAACTACTTAAACCTAGGTAAACTAACCGAAGGACAACACACACGCGCATGCCCCAGGGAGGACTCGAACCTCCACGGCGAGCGACCGCGCGCTCCGCAGCCAGACGCTTTAGACCGCCCGTCTACTCCACCGCTGCAGCACAAGCACAGGGCCTGCAAAAAAAAAAAAAAAAAAAAAAAAAAAAAAAAAAAAAAAAAAAAAAAAAAAAAAAAAAAAATAAATAAAAAAAAAAAAAAAAAAGGTCCGAAAAACAAACGAACAAACACATCAATTTCCGAAGAGGGACTCGAACCTCCAGCGGGAGACGCCACGCAATCAAGAGAGAGCTGTTCCTTAGTGAAATAAATCGCAATTTGCGATCAGTTATGGCTTTACTGTAATAGGTTTAGTCTGGTGCCTGGCCGATATTCGAATCCGGGATCTCCTGCTTACTAGGCCGACGCGTTGACTACTCCACCACCGAGGACACAGTGACCAGCCCCACTGCAGAGGACTCTTTCTCTGCACGTCTCCCGCCACACCAAAATCTATCGGACCAAACTACGTGGTCATCAGTCCGTAGCTTACAAACTACTTAAACCTAGGTAAACTAACCGAAGGACAACACACACACGCATGCCCCAGGGAGGACTCGAACCTCCACGGCGAGCGACCGCGCGCTCCGCAGCGAGACGCTTTAGACCGCTCGGCTAATAAACCGCGGCACTTCGAACCCGCCACCGGCCATCCTGATTTAAATTTCCCGAATCACAAAATTTTAAACATGGTTGCGTACAGCAACGGCAATTCAAAGCAGTAAAATAACAGCCAACCAGCTGCAAATAAACTTTACCGCGGTTTCAATTGATATAAATCAATCTTCTTCAGAAGATACAAGGACCTGATTTGATTTAATTTGATTTTCTCAGGGAAGCCAAAACAGCCTTGGTCCAACCCGCCACAGCCCGCACCGAAACTAAGTTTATTGTGCGGTATCGCTCCCTGTATATCTAGTAAAGCCAACCAATGCCCTTGAACAGTGCAAGGAGTCCCTTTTGTATCCCATCCTCGTAGCCACTTTTGTGTCTCGTTTCCTTCGTAGGTGTCGGTGGCCGAGTGGAAAGAACGACACAGGAATAAAGGATGTACGCTTGTGTAGGTAGGAGGTGACCAGCCAGTGGGACAGCAGAAACTAGAAACACCAGAGTAAATTAGAACGAGATATATATATTTCTTAGAGACTTAGTAATACTTAACTTTTACATAGCTCAGTACTACAGAATGCTGATACATAGTTGAGCTAGAGTCCTGCCTAGTGCCTATCCGATAGCCAAGTCTTCACTGGTGCCTATCTGATTCCGAAGTGTTAGCTGGTTCCTATCTCAGTCCCAAGTGAACGATATCGGTCAGTGGTGGCCACGAGCGGAGTTGTCGCAGAGGGCGCTCGTGGCTGACGTCGTAAGAACGCCGCGCCGTGCGTGCATGGCGACGCGCGGCGAAAGTACGTGGCGCGCACTTTAGACTTGTGCGACACCACATGAATCAATCTTCTTCAGAAGATACAAGGACCTGATTCTATTTGATTTTCTAAGGGAAGCCAAAACAGTCTTGGTCCAACCCGCCACTGCTCGCACCGAAACTAAGTTTATTGTGCGGTATCGCTCCCTGTATGTCTAGTCAAGCCAACCAATTCCCTAGAACAGTGCAAGGAGTCCCTTTACCAGTTGTTTATTAGACACAATTTCTTCGGGTCTGGTTGTCCCAAATGTTCTGTGCCTTTTACTCTCCAATGCAATGCATTCGAAGATTAGATGTGATGCAGTTTCATCACCGTCATCACAGATCCTACATTTAGGGTCCTCTTCTGTTATTCCCATTGTATGTAGGTGTTTTTTGAAATTCCCGTCGCCTATCAGCAATCCAACCATGAGTCTAATCTCTCTCTTGTTCAGGTCCAGGATTGCAGAGCTTCTTTTAAAACATGGCTTTGGCAACATTACCTTGCCATTTTTTGTTGTAAAAAGATATAAAATAGCGAAGATCGCTTATCATCAATTTTTATTAACGACGACCGGTTTCGCTGAACTATGTTAGCATCATCAGGTCAAATAAAATATTTTACAAGGCCATAATCTTGTAATGTCAAACAGTTGTTATTTAACAATTTACAGTGCATAGGTGCACTATGTCATTATAATAAAACATAATTATCAGAGTGACAAAAGCAAACTGATACATGATACAAGTCAAGGATAAAAAAAAAAAATAAAAAAAAGAAGAAGACTTTCGTCCAATATTCTACGTGCTGCCTTCTGAGCCAGTTACGTAGCTCCAATTTGATTATTGCCTTGGTGATTGTCAGGACAAGTTCCGGTCCAATAAATGGAGTCTGCCCCCATCCTGGCTAATCTGTCGGCATGTTCGTTGCCATTGATCCCCGAGTGCCCAGGGACCCACAATAGGTTTACTCTATTACTGTCCCCTAGCTCCACTAGAACCCTGTGACATTCTGCAACAATTTTAGACCTTGTTACAGGAGCTGCCAGTGATCTCAGGGCTGCCTGGCTGTCTGAATAGATATAGATGCTACGATCTTTGTAGCACCTTCGCAAATTCTCCTCCACACACACCCTGATGGCAGTGATTTCGACCTGGAATACTGAGGCAAGATTCCCTAGAGAGTGACGCCCTCCAGTCTTGGCTACACCCCGTGTACCCCGGCCCCAACGCCTTGGTCTGATTTTGACCCGTCAGTGAACCAGACAATATCCCCCGTACGGTGTCGAACTATTTTTTCCCATTGCTCCCTACTTCCAATTGTTATATTGAAAGGCTTGTTGAAGCAGTACGGGGTTATAATATTGTCGGCTGGCATTTCCCCAACCTTTGCTATATTTACCTCACTCACTATTTTAGTGTGTGATTCTGGATATCCCAAAGAGTTCCAGTTTTTGCCAGTTTTGAGTCTGTATGCACCAGCCGCTGCCTCCATCTTGACCCAAAGGTGTAATGGGGGCATATCCAGCATGGTTTCCATCCCAGGAGTTGGTGTGCTGCTAATTCCGCCTGTTATGGCTAAGCAGGCTAATCTCTGCTACAAGGACCTACAATGAATAAGAAAGTAACAATCAAGGTATGTACAACCATACATTGTTTACCTATAAAATTACAACAAAGTTTAGTCTACAGGAAACAAGTACTAACCGCCGACTGACAGTCTGAGCAAGACGTGGACGCCAGGTAAACCTGACACGTGGCGCATGCGCCTAGTGACGATGATACAGCGTCACTAGTCAATACATGTTAATACAAATTATAAAATAGGAAACCCACAGAAGCATAAAATGAAATAAAATAGAATTTTGAGGAAATGACAACGCAGAGGTTACCGTTTACTGTTACAATTTTTTGATAATACTGGTTTAAACCCTTCAAAAAACTGTCTGCACGCGAAATGGAACTGATCATTTAATATGTCACCATCTCTAGATTGTAAATGTTTAAAAATCTCGAACTCTTCCCAAAGATCGAGCTTTCGGCCCTTGTCTTCTCTTCGTAAAACCAAAGTATCTTCTAGCTTTCTCGGCGTATGGCTAGCAATAAAAAGGTGTTCAGCGAATGTGGAGTTACGTATATTGCTCCATTGTATTTCATTTCATCCTTCAAAACCAGTCTAATAGCACACGACTGAAAGATAGCTTATCTATTATAATTAAGCAACACGCGAGTTGAGCCGCGGGTTTAAGCTAGTTAATGATAAATCTGAAGCGTGATGCGACTGGGAATCGAACCCAGTCCTCCACGTTTACTAGGCAGGCGTCTTACCGCTAGAACATCGCATCATTAGCGACTAAGGCGCCTCGGAATAGTCTAAGCACGATTTCCTTCACGTCACAAACCTTTATTCAACTTTTGTGTTCCACAGAACATTTTTGGTTGAATCACAAATTTTAATTCAATGCTTCAGATTCGGGACAGGTTCCGTCTGACGGACGAAAGCAGTAATCACGCCAATTTTCAAACATGGAAACAAAAAAGATTGTAACAACTATCGAGGTATCTCTTTAATTAGCGTTGTAGGCAAAATATTCTCAGGTATTGTTGAAAGGAGAGTGCGAGTATTAATGGAGGTCAAGTTAGATGAAAATCAGTGTGGGTTTAGGCCTCTTAGAGGCTGTCAGGACCAGATCTTTAGCATACGACAGGTAATGGAAAAGTGCTATGAGTGGAACAGGAAATTGTATCTATGTTTCATAGATCTAGAAAAGGCTTATGACCGTGTCCCTAGGAGGCAGCTACTGTCAGTTCTACAAGATTATGGTATAGGAGGCAAAGTTCTATAGGTAATTAAAGGGCTATACGTAAACTGTCAGGCAGCAGTTACAGTAGATGGCAAATTAAGCTCATGGTTCATACTATTCATGGATCATATGTTGAAAACAGTAGACTGGCAGTAAAATAGGTGAAAACAAAATAAGCAGTCTCGTATATGCGGACGACTTAGTTGTAATGGCCGATTCAATTGAAAGGTTGCAAAATAATAATTCAGAGCTCGATCAGAGGTGCAAGGATTATGATATGAAGGTCAGCATCTCCAAAACGAAAGTAATGTCAGTGGGAAAGAGATTTTAAGCAGATTGACTGCCAAATAGGATGAACAAAATTAGAACAGGTAGAGAGTTTCAAGGCCCACTCTTAGTGTTACTACCGTAACCTAAAGTGGGCCAAAAAGTTCAACGATTTTGGTATGTCGATATTACTTTTGGTGGCAGAAGGAATAGAGACATTACTGACAGACCGAAAGGAAAAAAAAAACTAAAGCCTCTTTCCTCAAATATCTGAAGTAGAGTATCCACAACTCTCCATAACGACTGAAATCTGAATCTGTAATGAGATGGCTACAGTAAGCACGAAAACTGCAGTCTCAGTCCGTTCTTAGAGCGCACTAAGCCGGCCTTGGCAACTGGCGTTTTTCCGGCCAGAGAAAGCTGCATTCCTCGGCAGTCACATTCCAGTTGCCACCATTCTCTGGAGAAGGGAGACTATGAACAAACAGAGCAGCCGCGGGAAGAGCCTATGGCGGGAAACAGCGATCTGAAGTAACAAGAAGTTTCAGTAAAGAAAGACGCCTGTTAACCCTTTCCGGTCCTGTGGTTTCAGCCTTAAACCACATTTTTATTTTGCCTGATTTTCCGGGCCATTGGTTCCTTCTTGAAACCACCACCCCTCATTGATTGCTGGTGACATCTAGCGCTAACGCAAGCTACTTGTTGCAGTATCGGAGTAATTGTTGCCGGGTAAAAGCAACGCCACGTAGATACAAGGCCTTTACGCTGCCTGCCAAGAGTAGTCATAACACAGGCACACTATTTGTCTTATGTAGCATTGTACTGAGTTTGGGAATGCGTACACGTTGCATACTGTGTTTCAGAATGTTCTTAATGTTACTTCCTGGCAGATTAAAATTGTGTGCCGGAACCGGTAATCGAACGTGGGACCTTTGCCTTTTGTGGGCAAGCGCACTACCGACTGTGCTATCCCGACACAACTCACGATGCCGCCTCACAACTTTACTTTTGCCAGTACAAATGTTCAAAAAATATTTGTATAGTCTATGGGACTTAACTACGGGGTCATCAGTCCCTAAACTTACAAACTACTTATGAACTACTTACTAACTAGGACGGCACAAATATCCATGCCCGAGGGGGGATTCGAACCCCCGACCGTAGTGACCGTGCAGACCGTGACTGGAGCGCCTTAGTCCCCTCGGCCACCGCGGCCGTCTTTGCCAGTACCTCGCCTCCTACTTTCCAAACTTCACAGAAGCTCTCCTGCAAACACGCAAGACTAGCACTCCTGGAAGAAAGGATATGGTGGAGACATGGCTTAGCCACATCCTAAGGGATGTTTCCAGAATGAACCGGGACTCGAACCTGGGACCTTTGCCTTTCGCGGGCAAGCGCACTACCGACTGTGCTATCCCGACACGACTCACGATGCCGCTTCACAATTTTACTTCTGCCAGTACCTCGCCTCCTACTTTCCAAACTTCACAGAAGCTCTCCTGCAAACACACAAGACTAGCACTCCTGGAAGAAAGGATATGGTTGAGACATGGCTTAGCGACAGCCTAAGGGATGTTTCCAGAATGAAACTTCACTCTGCAGCGGAGTGTGCGCTGATATGAAACTTCCTGGCAGATTAAAATTGTGTGCCGGAACCGGGACTCGAACCTGGGACCTTTGCCTTTCGCGGGCAAGCGCACTACCGACTGTGCTATCCCGACACGACTCACGATGCCGCCTCACAACTTTACTTCTGCAGTACCTCGCCTCCTACTTTCCAAACTTCACAGAAGTTTCATATCAGCGCACACTCCGCTGCAGAGTGAAGTTTCATTCTGGTTCTTAATGTTATTTATGTGATTCTCCGTGCAGATTTTTGCTGCTATGAGACAAAATGCCTAATATGTATTGTCCGATACCAATATCGGTAAGATATCTTAGTAATAGTTCATAAATATCTTATACCAACACAAATTTGTCTGAGAATCACATAAATAACTTTAAAAACAGTCTGAAACATAATATGCAACTTGCACGTATTCCCAAACTCAGCACAATGCTACAAGAGACAAATAGTTTGCCTGTGTTATGACTATTCTTGGCAGGCAGCGCACAGGCCTTGTATCTAGGTGGCGTTGGTAAAAGTCTTATTTATGTAGCGCTGCGCAAAGTGCTTTCGAACCAGACTAAATAATAAAATTAGTTTGTGATATCTATACAGCAGTTAATTGGAATTTCAGGTAATGCATTATTCTTATACTGAATTTAATGACTTTTGGTAGATTTTTTATTGATAATGTAGGTGGTTAGGATATGAAACCACTGGGACGTGACGACCTTCAAACGGTATATCTGCAGGGTGCCTATTCTTTTATTCTTTACAGCGTGTCAGTATGGATGATAGACCACCATCGAGAGTTAAGCAGCAATTCAAATCTTCTAACCTTACCACAATTACGCTAATGGATATGCTTACTGAAATTCCAAGTGATACTGAGTCGGCTGCTTCGGATACTGGAAGAGAATCGGACGAAATTGATGAAAAACTTCGATTTCTTTCACCTGATGAGACCGTTGTTGAATTTCAAAAGGTTGTCAATGAAGGTGTGCACTGAAAGCGTCTCTTTGTGTTAGTAGTGGCAACAATGACTTCGATGTGTGTGATGACAATACAGAACTAAAAGAGCATATTGAATGGTCGGAACAGATAGTGTCGAAAGAAACAACTGAGTTTTCACAGGATTTTCGTTCAAATACCCCTTCCAACAAATCACGCCCGCAACGAAAACTCTAATAACAGCTTAGTGGTTTCACTATGAAACCACCTAGAATATTGTACTGTGAAATACAATTTTTATTGTTATCACACTATTATTGCTTTTTGGGACATTAAAATTAGATTTTTAAAGAAATTGTTATGGCTTTCTTCCTATGTTTATTCATAGGAAAATTTTATTAACACTAGAGAAGAGAGGAAGTTCGTATCACATGACATGCGATACGAACATGTGCAGCATTTGGACTACGTCGACCCACGGATGCAGGGTGAACTTCGATATAGCGACCCAACACCACCTATCAACAAAATGTGTCTCAGCAGGCGCTATAAACTGAAAATAACGGGTCAGGTTTGAGCGGATTTGCAGGATGCCTCGCAAACGTATGCACAAACCATACCGTAAAATAAATAAATCAGAGCTCTTCTATGGCATGAGAGAAGGTGTTATAACCGTGCAAAAAATTGCTCCTCGTGTGGATCGAAGTGTTTCGGCAAAGCAACCATATAAATTAGAAACAATATAAAAATATGTATATAAAAATATTATATTTTATATTTTTATATATTTCATTTTAATTTTTGTCTGAAATATTTTAAAAAATAAACTACAGGAAAACACAAAGAGGGGCGGAAAACCCGCCAGTTCGATTTTTTTTTCCATAACATACTTACAAACATTTCCTGTGGATAGAAACACCCTATTTCTAGCCTTTAAAGGTGCTCTGTTTTTTAAACATTAGTGTACTTTGCTTTACCTTTTGAACAGGAGATATTATAATGAAGTCGAGCAATTCAGACTTCAGTAGGATCAAAAGCTTAAAACATAGCGACAGGAAAAAAATCAATATATTTAGCCAAATTCGTGATTTTGCCAATTCTGCTATTCTTTTATAATCCTGGTGTTACATTCTTCCCCTTTCGATTTTCTTTACTCGCTGTTTTCATTTTGCTAAATTATGCACTATTTTTTTTCAAGTTTGGTGCTTTTTTTGCAAATTTTCGTTGTTTTTATATCTTTTACACAATTTGGTACTATTTGTGTTTAGTTTCGTTGTTACCCTGTTATACATGTTAACTTTCTTCCCCAACATTTCGAAATCGGTGTATTTTTTTGTCAATGGCTATGTTTATTTTGTCAAAATGTGTCGCATGTTTTGTCAAAGTTTCTGTAATGTTTTTGCTAAATTCGGAATTTTGCAATTTTTGCTATTTTGCCCATTTCTTTATGTTTCTTTATGTTTAGTCGTTGCTGTATTATTCGTGACGTGACACTTTAGTTCGGGTACATTGATCAATAGTGCTTACTACGTACGTGAAAGGAAAAATAAACTGTTAAAAACCGAACAATGTGGTGACTACGACCACCGAGGTTTGGCTTAGAAAACATTAATATGCGCGATGGACACGCCCGGGAAATGGGGAAACTCAAATACTAGAATTTATGGCCCTGTATAAAGTACTCCCAAAGGGGAAACTTACTACTAAATGAGGACGCAGAACGCAAATTTAATAAATAGCGAGCTGCAACAGATACTTAACAACTGCCTTCTCCAACAGCGTCCTCGCGCTACCTCACCCAACAGTCCACTCTCTGCAACTGACTCCCAACACAGCTCGCAACGGACTTGCTACTACTGCTCTCTCTCGCAGCCAGAGAGATTATTGTACCACTCACAATATACATCTGTGGCCAGTTTACATATGTACAAAATATTAAAGAAAACCGACATATGTCGGGACCATAGGAAGCTTACAATTATACTAGGGAAGCAAAAATATCAAATACAGATTGACGTACATGTTGTATATACTGCGGTCTTCAGTCCGAAGCCTGGTTTGATACAGCTCTCCACGCTCGCCCCCCCCCCCCCCCCAAACACACTTGATGTCTCAAAATGTACACCAATCGATCACTTCTTTTTGTTAAATAAGCTACAGATTTATTTTCTTACCAATTCTGTTCAGTGGTTATGGTATATCGCCCCAAATTTGCGACTGGATAGGAGATTTTCTGTCAGAGAGGACACAGTTTCTAGTAATCGATGGTAAGGCATCGAGTAAAACAGAGATGATATCGGGCGTTCCACAGGGTAGTGTCATTGATCCTCTGCTGTTCCTCATTTACATAAACGATTTGGGAGAAAATTTAAGTAGCTCTGTTAGATTGCAGATGATGCCGTCATTTACCGTCTAGTCAAATCATCTGATGATCAAAACCAACTGCAGAACGATCTAAATAAGATATCACTATGGTGTAAAAATAGGCAATTGACTCTAAATAATGAGAAGTGTGAAGTCGTTCACATGAGTACGAAAAGAAATCCGTTAAACTTTGTGTACAAGATAAATCAATCAAACGTGAAGGCCGTAAACTCCACAAAATATCTAGGAATTATATCACTTCAGACTTAAACTGGAAAGAACACGTAGATAATGTCGTGGGAAGGGGAACAAAAGACTGCCTTTTATTGGCAGAACCCTTAAAAGATGCAACAGAACTACTAAAGAAACTGCATACACTACGCTTGTCCGTCCTTTCTTGGAGTATTGCTGCCCAGTGTGGGATCCTTATCAGGTGGGTTTGACGGAGGACATCGAAAGAGTCTAAAGAAGAGCAGCTCGTTTTGTATTGTCACGATACATAGGAGACATCGTCACGGAAATGGTACAGGATCTGGGATGGGAATCATTACAAAAACGGCGCTTATCGCTGTGGCGTGGTCCTCCGAATGTGAAAATATATTGTTGACTCCCACATACATAGGTAGAAATGATCATCAGAATAAAATACGAGAAATCAGAGCTCGAACGGAGAGATTCAGATGTTCTTTCTTCCCGCGCGCTATTCGAGAGTGGAACTGGAGATGAATAGTATAAAGATGGTTCGATGAACCCTCTGGCAGGAACTTAAATGTGATTTACAGAGTATCCCATGTAGATGTAGTTACGCGATCTATCCAACTAATTACATCATTCTTTTGTATCACTACATTTCAAAAGTAGTCATAATCTAGTCTCAAGTGCTTATCGTCCACGTTCCACTCCCATAAAACATTTCACGCCAGACAAGTGCCTTTAAAAATACTCTTATTCAGCATTGCTTTTCTTCTCATTGTAATTTTATCTACTCGGGCCTTAGTATTAATTATTATTTTGTGTGACTAAGTGGCCTTGTTGAACTCTCTCAGCTGAACTTCCGTGTGCCTAAACTACTCCGTTTATCTAACTGGGGCAAAGAGACCTATAGTTAAACGAGGAAGTCGAACTACGGGTCGTTTCTGACGACTATTCACATCGTTGAGAGGGGAAGGCTGGGCTAAGACGCAGACTGAAAATTTCCGTGATTCGACCTGGTCTCGTATCTGTGATCCTTTAGGAGCGCTTTCCCCGAGACCACCAGGCCCGACTTCAAAACTAATTTCAGTGGTTCAATAAGAGAACTCGTCTGCTAGTTTATTGTCTCCTTTCCTAATTTTATTTTGTCACGTCGCTCAATTTAATTCGACTACGTTACCTTTGATTTTCATCCGTCTGCCTGAAACAAAAGAAAGAGAAATAGAGGAATTAGAATCAAACTTAAAAGTTGTGTGTGTGTTTTTGAATGAATTCTAAAGGTAGTATGTGTCTGGGGCGAGCGTGACACTGTTTGTGTTAATAGACCGTCCCCGGTAAAATACACAAATAAATGTTCTGTTTTAGTTTTGGTTACAAAATAATTTGACTAAGCAATGAGACTTAGTACCTTCCTTTGCCCTGTTAGAATAAACTGCAACTGACATAGGATGCAATGATCTTGCCTAAATGTGGTTTAGTTTGATGCGCAACGGATAACACTTTAAATTGTACAGTGGGTAATAAGTAAGCAATAATTGAACTCGTAATTGGTCTACACATTAATCTCGTGTGTGAGAGACAATGTGAGCAAATAAAAAGTTCAAATTTGTTAGCGTGCACCATATACCAGTAGCCAGACTATACAAGCACAATTCGACTGCGAGAGCCAACAAAAAGAGCGTGCTATTACTACTATGATAATTGAATAAACAAGATGTCAAACAAAGATATTTGAGATTAATTGGATACCAAAATCACTGCACTTGATAATGTGGCTATCTGAACAACAATTACCATACTGATTCAACGTAATAAAAAATGTCCTATAAATCTGGTAAAGATTTCAAGTATCAGTCACTGAAAATATTTCTTATCTCTTTACGTGATCTACTTCATTTCAGATCAGACATAACACTTTAACTGTTACTAATATTGACAGACTTAATAATTTGAACTTTCATTAAGACTCAGAAAATCTCTAACTATGAACTTTACTGGATTTATGAACAAACTACTTCCTGATCTCATTAATAGACCAATTTAGCATGACAAAATACCTGCACTTGAACTGTTCTAATCAACAAATAAATTTACAAACACAACAATTATGCACCACAATCATAAGAAGCAATGATCAGCACGGATAGCAATTCAAATTGGTGAAAGGAACGAGGAACTGGAAAATGAGTCAGGATTAAATGATAAATGCGAGCTGCAATAAACACTATTCATTAGCAAAAAAGACAGACACCAACTACAATAGTTCAAATACAGGCTAGCAGACATAACAATAGAAAAGTACACATTACCTTATTTGAGACAGATTAATTTCCATACAAAAATTACAATCTGCAGACTTGGCTGCGACTCTTCAATATGAACTGTCTGATTTTTTTTTTCTCTTCGAGTCTAACACACAGACAGTCCAACCCGACAGTTCCACGACCACTACTCGTCGACTCAACTCTACCGTAATCACACCTCGACCCTCCACGAAGGTCACACACCGACTCCTCTAAACGACACAACTGCGAGTGCATCCAAAAATAATACAAAGTCTTTGGTTTACAGCAAAGATATGAAAATGAGTACAGTATGTCATATCGAATAATGAAATGGTACAAAATATTACATAAATTTGTTTTCTGCAGAATTATAGCTTAGGTTTTTGTAACAAAACATGCTCAAGGCTGTATGACAGGCAAAAATTAAGTGAAGTTTTTTTTTTTTTTTTTTTTTTTTTTTTTTTTTTTTTTTTTTTTTTTTTTTGCGTACTTCTTTCAAACTTTCATAAGAAGCCCACTACAGCACAACAATAAACTAAACGAGGGTAGGGGTTAACATAGTTATAACTTTGTACTTACCCTTGTATAGACCTATTCCAAGGATGGCTCCCGTAAAAAATCCAAGTGATAGCGGTAAAATATTGCGACTTTTTGCATTTTTCACCTGATGTGTGGATGGGCAACCAACCATCCACGATTTACCTATTATCCGTGCGGAAATGGCCACGCGCTCTAAGACACCCTAATGCGGAGTGCGCGGCTCCTTCCGGTCGGAGATTCGAGTGCCCCATTTGGCCGTGGGTGTGCGTGTTGTCCATAGCCTACGTAAGGTCCTTTCTATACGAGACGTGTGACACGCACAAGAAAGTAGTTGTCAGTTGCAGCGCTCCTTGCGATAGGCCATCGGACTACAAAGAAGCGTTTGCACGGTACGCGTTTGTCAATTTGTCTGCTTCACGTGTCTATTTTGTTTGTTGTCAGAGCAAATGAGTCGCCGAGTTAGTATCACTTTTCGACACTGTGAGATATAGTGTAATTATTAAAACATTTATTTGTGTTTTAGACTGCCACTGCGAAATTGTTTTCGAGCAGTTCATGCGAAATTGCGTAGCTCATAATGTAAACATCCTCATTTATAAAAGGTGATTAAATACTTCCAGACCGCCCGGATCTAGGCGCCTGTGCATATTATGAACAAGCTCAGGTGTCTATGAAAGTCTGTCTGTACATAGACCTTTCAGTGAGATAAAGCTTCAAATAATGCTCACTAAAAACAAGCCTTTCACGTGCAGCATGTTTCAGGAGAAACAGCAAACACTTTAGAAGATAGTGATAAAGACGAGTCGCATATAACGTGTTTCCAACAATTCCATATAACAAGTGTACAAGTTTATTGGGTACAGAGATGCAGCTCTTAGTATGTAAGCCAAACAAACTTAAAGCAAATGCAAATTTAGATATTTTGACTCTTTCGTAGCTTCTTCGTAAATCATCATATTGACTTCTTTTAATAACCGGTTTTCGAGATACTTTAAAGTCTTCTGAAGATGTAAGCCGACAAACTGGTAATTAACTGGAAACGAACTTGTAGAGTACACACAAAATTGTACTTTTAAGTCACTATGGTGTTATTCGACCAGAAACCGACGCAAAAATCAGTGAAAATGTCTTCATTTATTACTGTACTTCACGCACCAGTTATCAATAATAAAATAAATAAAATATATATGTCAGCACGACGTGTTTCGGGACGATATTATCCCATTATCAAGTTATGTAAAACAAGGATACGTATAATAATAAGGGCACTATATACAAACTACTGTTCCACAAATGTTCCAATAACAATATCCTACCTACCATAAAACTTATCTGTAACTAGGAAGCATCGTTAAACACAATAGCCGTGTATGTACATTGTTAAAATAAAAGTTTTGCGCAGAACCAGATGTTTCTCAGATGCCAGCGAGTTGTGCACTAACGGACAGCTGATCCAACTTCAAAGATTGTCCATATGCTTAACCTCTGTCATTGGTTGCCAAAGATACTCTAGTCAAGATACCTAACATTTATTCATAAAATCAGTCACTAAATTAAAGATTTTGTGACGGAACTACGTTCTAAATTTTTCAGTGAATTTAAAAGGAAACGTCAATATTTAATGCATGCACACACATCAGTGTTTCTCAAGGAGGAGATTGCTAAAATGTGCCCAGTAATAGTTTTTAGATAGTTTGTCTTTTCGTTGAGCATGTTGCTTCTCTCCACAGCCGGGAGATTTTCTCAGGGAGAAGCGACCAGGCACAAAGTGAGCAGGTCGAAGTCCACAGAATTCTGCCGATTCAGAACTAGGGAGCCCTCGTTCTTCTCTTTATGAATAGACATTAGTGGTTAGAAAGTGGTAAAAAGGTGCCTTCACTATGAGGACTGTTGAAAGTAGAGTCGGAGAAAAGTTTTCGAAATAAACGAAAGAGATCACTGCAACTACGAGTGTTCGGCAGTGACGACAAAGTAGGACGGCTACGGCGTCTTCTTTAACAGAGAGATGTCAAGCACCCAGCAGGCTCGTACAACGCCCCTGCCCCACATGGTTCTACATTTACATGGGATACTCTGCAAATCACATTTAAGTGCCTGGCAGAGGATTCATCTAACCACCGTTATACTATTTATCTCCCAATCCATTCTCGAATAGCTCGCGGGAAGGAAGAACACCTGAATCTCTACATTCGAGCTCTGATTTTTCGTATTTTATTCTGATGATCATTTCCACCTATGTAATTGGGAGTCAACAATATATTTTCGAATTCGGAGGAGAATGCTGGAAATTGGAATTTCGTAAGTAGCCCACGCCGCAGCGGTAAGCGTCGTTGTCGTAATGAATTACATCCTAGATCCTGTATCATTTCCGTAACGCAGTCTCCCCTGTATCGTGACAATACGAAACGAGCTGCCCTTCTTTGGACTCTTTCGATGTCCTCCGTCAAACCCATCTGATAAGGATCCCACACTGGGCAGCAGTACTCCAAAAAAGGACGGACAAGCAAAGTGTATGCAGTTTCTTTTGTAGTTCTGTTGCATCTTTCAAGGGTTCTGCCAATAAAGCGCACTCTTTGGTTCGCCTTTACCACAACATTATCTACGTGTTCTTTCCAGTTTAAGTCAGAAGTAATAGTAATTCCTAAGTATTTTGTGGAATTTACAGCCTTCACATTTGATTGATTTATCTTGTAAACAAAGTTTAACGGATTTTTTTTTCGTAATCATGTGGACGACTTCACATTTCTCATTATTTAGAGTCGATTGTCAATTTTTACACCATAGTGATATCTTATTCAGATCGTTCTGCAGTCGGTTTTGATCTTCAAATAATTTTACTAGACGGTAAATGATGACGTCATCTGCATACAACCTAAAAGAGCTACTTAGATTTTCCCCATAAATTGTTTATGTAAATAAAGAAAATTAGAGAACCAATAACACTACCCTGTGGAACATATCACATCTCTTTTAGTCGATACCTCACAATCGATTACTACGAACTGTGTCCTCTCTGACAGGAAATCCCCTATCCAGCCGCAAATTTGGGGCGATATACCACAACCACGCAATTTGGTTAAAAGCCATTTGTGAGGTACGGTGTCTAAAGCCTTCTGGAAATCAAGAAATACGGAATCGATTTACGAACTCTTGTCGATAGCAACCATCACTTCGTGTGAGTAAAAAGCTATTTATTTTTCGCATGAACGATATTTCCTATATACGTGTTGATCCTGGGTCAATAGATCATTCTGTTCGAGATAATTCATAATATTTCAATACAGGATGTATTCCAAAACACTGCTCCAAATTGACGTCAATGAAATAGGCCTGTAGTTTAGTGGGTTACTCCTACTGCGTTTCTTGAATATAGGTGTGACCTGTGTAACTTTCCAATCTTTTGGTAAAGATCCTTCTTTGAGAGAGCGGTTGTATATGACTGTTAAGTAAGGAGCTATTGCTTCAGCATAATCAGATAGAAATATAAAGGGTATACAGTCCGGCCAAGAAGACTTGTTCTTGTTAAGTGATTTTAGTTGCTTCACTACTCCGATTATATCTACGTCTACGTTACTCATTACGGCCTCTGTTAGTAATTCGAAATCTGGCATATTGCGTCTTTTCAAATAGCTGACGCCTTCATAGCGAGCGTTGAACTCTGCACATAAAAATCAAAAGCAGAAGTGATGTGAGTACGTGGGTGTGCCTGGAGCGGAGTGCTGTGACTGGTGTCTTCGAACGCGTGTGACCGCGGAGTGACTGGTTCTCTGTAAGCAGGTCTGCTGGAAAAGGCAGTGGCCGGGTTCTGCACGGAAAGACAATGCCTGCGTTTCTCAGACTCTCCCCCATCCTTCCCAGGAGCCAACCGAAGCCAAGGAGGGCATTTCCTGTTTCTGGGAGCGTGGAGGAGCCGTTCGAATTCTCAACGGATTCTAACGGTTGGCGGCATTTTCTTATGGTCATACTATAGACTGCCAGAAAAAAATTGGTACACCTGGAGAATACTATGTCGACTTCAATCAGATGACCGCAGATGCCGCCTGGGGGATAGTACACGTACTGATAATTTATTATATAAGGAGCAGATTATTAGAGGGATCTAGAATTGTTTAGTAAGAGGTTTGCAGCCAAGATAGCTTTCTTCATTTAATTACATAAACGGTTTCGGCATACTAGACGCCATCTTCAGACCTGTAGTAATTTTTTGCATGACTTCACTGCTATTACAACAATTTTTAACATAGCAAAACGGTGTACATCCACATTGATGTGTTATCAAAATAAAATTTACACGTCATAATAAAACGCCTGAACCCATCTCAGAGACACTTTAGAATCCAAGTCCAATACTTGAACTTGGATTCAGAAGTGCCTCTGAATTAGACCGTAAGAAAGTTTGGTTCAGACGTTTTATTATTGACGTATACATCATTTTGCTAGGTTATAAATTGTTGTAATAGCAGTGAAGTCACGTAAAAAATTACTACAGGTCTGAAGTGGCGTCTAGCACTTAAAAACCGGTTATGTAATTAAATGAAGAAAGCGATCTTGTGTGCAAACCTCTTATTGATAATTTATTGTTTCAACTTCGAACGTCAAGAGATACGTAGCGTAGTAGCTGCAGGAAGACAATCTACGTGTATCACAAACTGTGTGGCTGAGACATCCATTTGAAGCAAGTACAAATCAGTTTACTGCTATTAGTCTCATTTGGAAAAACAGTTATTCGACAAATTTCAAATGTTCATATGTTTGTAAATCTATTGGACTTAACTACTCTGGTTATCAGTTTCTAGGATTACAAACTACTTAAACTAAACTAACCTAAGGACAAACACACAGCCGGCGGCGGTGGGCCAGCGGTCTGCGGCGCGCCAGTCACGGTCGTGGGTTCGAATCCCACCTCGGGCATGGATATTTGTGCCGTCCTTAGTGTTAGCTAGTTCAGAAGTAGTTCGTAAGTTTAGGGACTGATGACCCCGTAGTTAAGTCCCATAAGCTATACTAACGTTTGAACTCACACACACACACACACACACACACACACACACACACACAAACACATGCCCGAGGTAGGACTCGAACCTCCGACGGTGATGACCCGCGCGTTCCGCAGCGAGGCACCTTAGAATGCTCGGCCATTCCACCGCGGCTCTCGAGTAATTAAGAAAATAATTAGCGCGAGGAACTTGCTTCAGAACGTCAGCGCTGCGACAGAGCGAGCTAGGCGGCGTAATGTCTGCTGTGGCCGTTTGCCAGAGCGCGGCAAATTCGCTAATTGGGGCAGATTGGCCGCCACCTACGGACTGCCGGCTCGGCTTCCTCGTTACGAAGGGTCGCCGACTCCACGGACGCTCCCGTCTACTGACACGTCTGCTTTCCAAGTCTCCGCTTACTGCTAGCAGTTACTGTAAAGAAACTGGTGCGTGCAGTCCACTGTGTCAGCAAGACGTATACTGACAAGGAGACATTGCGGTCTCGGCAATTCCGTTCAGGATAAGACTTCGCACGGATTTATTTTTATAACTAGCTGAAAACCCGGCGTTGGCCGGGTATTTATTTATTTATTTATTCGAAGCTTGGGTTAGTACTTTTCCTATCCACTCTCCCTCTCTCTCTCAGTCCATCTCCTTCTATCTAAAAACATGTTACATTTATCAGAGATTATATAAGAAATCACAGGTAAAAATGTACTCGTTTCGAGAATCCAATCCCGAAATTCAACAATAATGATTGCGGGACATCCATCATGTTGGAACCACATTGATAGTCCTAGATCCTCCATGATGAGCGGTGGTGTGTGTTGAAGAAAAGATGCATATCGATGTGAGGTTCACGCTTGAGTCTTAGGACGTGCGCTAGCTGTGCGCTTAATTTATTTCAAGCGTCAAATTCGCGTCCCAATATCTCGGGATGTAATTGGCGTATTGCGATGCAATAAACGCCATTGTTTATGTGATTTTTATGCTATTGATTGCATACGAAAAAAATAGGGGGTATCCATTTAAAAAAACAAAAGTTTGTGTTGAAAATAGTATTTGTGAACGTTTTAAAATTTCGTATAGTATTTAGTTTCTTAGGCCCCTGCCGTACTCTCATGCTGGTGAAAACCGTTTTTGAATATCTTTTGCCGTTCCAGAGATATTTGAGGTGGCAGCGTTAGGTGAGACACCCTGTATATTAATTTCATGTGTTTTTCAGGGTGAAATTTTGTTTTTAAACTGGCTTTTCCTTTGAAGTTGTATTTTTCGTAAAAACAAGGTTCCAAAATTATTAATTTGCTGTTTTTCGGATCACAGAAGATTTGTTAGCCTCTAAAATGCGGTAAGTAGCACAGTCGCCAATTGGGGCACTACAATAAATGTTAGATACGGTTTTTTTCGGCTACACTAAGTGAAACATTATCTGCATTTGTAGCCAACCTGTGCACTTCGAAATATCTAGGAAATTTTGGACAAAAATTTTGTCGCGTTGAAATGGAAGCAGGCTTGACTTCTTAGGCAGGGTAGCCAACTGAACACAGTACTTATACTGAAAACAGGTTTATATCGAACTGAAAATACAAGCAGCACTGACTGCCTTTCGGGTAAAGTGCTCTGCTATTTATACACAGACAGAATGTAGCAGAAATTAGTAGAATAGGCCTAGTTAACATAAGAAACATGTAGAAATTACAAGTGAACACAAGAAACGTGTAGAACATACTGGAAATGACAGTTACACAGAAATAAATTTTCACCGGTGGATGGGATTGTACCGGCAGCTTTAATCACTGCAAACGGTGACGCTATCCAGTGCGCCACGCCGGCAGTCGGTTGACTTACACTCTTGGAGCGATATTTACTGTGACACTGAACTAAGTACATTTATGGTTATTTTCGTTTAACGGTTGCAATTCCTGCGTAGGTTGTGCTGCAAAATATTTATATAACAATTCGACTATGTAACAGAAAAAAATTCCCGGTAATTTGGTAGAATCCATGTACATCGAAGGAAACGATTCAACTCTCACTTCGCTACCAATGACGTAAAACTGACATGGCGGAACAGCTGATTAATAGCTAATTACGATATATTTTTGATATGATGATTGTATTCAATTTTGGCTTATCTTAAAACTGGGATATCACCAGTTAGATTTGACCCGTGGCATTGGCATGTTGTTGTGTACAAGCGTATTTGTAGGTGACGTGAGTAATTATGTTTTGGCTGAGTTGTAGACGATGGTATGTTATAAATGACGCATTCTGTTGCAATATGTAATTTATGAGGATAACCTCAGATTAGTTATTATCTACAATACGTAAGTATTTATATATTATCCCCTATAAGTGTTTTCCGAGATGGTGATTACATCTTGGGTTAAAGCTGACTAGGTGGTATCCCTGTCTTCAGGTATGCCTATATTTCGGTAATTTTTAATACTGCTTACAATGGAAGACCCTTGGCCTGAAATGATACATACAGGGTGTTTCAGTAAGTGTGTTTGCCTCTGTAACTTATAAAATAAATAGGTGACGGGAAATTTTAATGCGATAGGTCAACACAAGAAATGTTACACTTTCTGCGGAGCTATGAACATAGTTTATTGTATTATTTTCCAAAGAGTTACAGAACAAAGATATAATTTTTTAAATGGAACAATACTTTTTTTCTATCGTGCATTGGATTCGTTGAAACCAGCTGCGTCCAAATCAATTTAAACTACATTCATATCACTGTTAGTTTGGGAGCTACAACCCTTCAAAGTTTCAGGGGCAGATACCACAAACGCTGCGCATAATGCAATGCGCTTTATAAATGTAGTCGCCGGTCTCACGGAGCGAGAAGCTTCCTCGATGCGCTGTTAGACTGCCGGCTGCCGCCGCACAGGGCCGTATACCCGACGGTTGGAGCCACACAAACAACCGGGGCTCAATATACCACAGTTACTGACATCGGATGACGATGGCATACACGAACAACGAGTACGTTGACATGTTGCTGATGTTCGGCGAGTGCCGACACGATGCCACTGAAACAGCCACGACGTATGCCGCGAGATATCCTAGGCGAAGAGCCCAGGCAACCATTATGTTCTTACGTGCCGAACAACGACTTCGGGAAACAGGCAGCTTGGTAATGCGTCGCAGTAACAGACGACGACATGCAAGAAGTGAGGAGACGGGGGTGTTTGTTTTAGCTGCACTACACCACGATCCTCATGTCAGCTTACGAGTCGTTGCTGCAGTCGCTGGTGTCTGTCTCACATCTGTGTGGCGTATAGTACACGGCGACAGATTTCACCCGTACCGCCTTCACTGACCCAGGAGCTGCATGGGATATCCGTGCAAGAGTGACATTCTGTGAGTGGATCATGCGTAATTTCACGCTGGAGTCTTTACAAAGGGTTATGCTCTCTGATGAGTCCACGTTCACAAATTATGGTGCAGTGAATCGCCATAACTTGCATTACTGGGCCGCAGACAATCCTTGGTGGGTACGACCTGTCGACCGTCAACGTAGGTGGTCTATTAACGTGTGGTGTGGAATCCTTGGGGATGAAATTATCGGTCCACACTTCCACACTTTCCAGGTACACTGACAGGTGTGTCTACACATGTGTGTCTACACACGAGAGTCCATATGTGGATGCAGCACGATGGTCATCCAGCCCATTCTGCGTGTGCTGTTGTGGAAGAACTAAACAAAACATTTGCAGGAAGTTGGTTGGGGTGCCATGGTCCTCATTCATGGCCCACAAGGTCGCCCGATTTAACACCAGTAGATTTCTTTTTGTGTGGATATCTAAAGGATCGTGTTTATGTCACTGAGCCCACATCCCCAGATGATCTAAAACGGCGCATCGAGGACGCATGTCGCTCCGTCACACCGGCGATGTTACATCTCGTCCGCATATCCTTTCGATGGTGCATTACATTATGCATTGGGGAACATGGACACACATTTGAACATCTCATGTAAATCAACTTTCCACTGCCGTAACATCCATCACCCACCACACAGCCATGTGTTATGTACAGCGTGTGGTATCTGCCCCTGAAACTTTGAAGGGTTGTAGCTCCCAAACTAACAGTGATAGGAATGTAGTTTAAATTGATTTGGACGCAGCTGGTTTCAACGAATCCAATGCACGATAGAAAAAAAGTATTGTTCCATTTAAAAAATTATATCTTTGTGTTGTAACTCTTTGGAAAATGATACAATATACTATGTTCATAGCTCTGCAGAAAGTGTAACATTTTCTTGTGTTGACCTACCGCATTAAAATTTCCCGTCACCTATTATTTTACAAGTTACAGAGGCAAACACACTTAGTGAAACACCCTGTATCTAACATACAACTGTAAATCGATTGTTTCTTAATCGGAGATTCGGGCGCTACGCGCCCTCGCGTTCAAAGGTAAAACTTTTCGTTTAACCTACATCTAACCTAACTTTTACTTTAAAAGAAAGTGATCTGTACCGTAGCCTTAAGAAGGTTAGGTATAGGTCA
The DNA here is from genome assembly GCA_026315105.1 of Locusta migratoria. Taxonomy (NCBI): domain Eukaryota; kingdom Metazoa; phylum Arthropoda; class Insecta; order Orthoptera; family Acrididae; genus Locusta; species Locusta migratoria. The sequence goes on from CM048749.1 coordinate 179,427,763, forward strand.
AACAATATTTTTTTTTTTGTCTTAGTACGTGAGGGTGCGTAGCACTCTAATCTCCATTTCAGAAACACTAAATCGTTTACAGTTGCAGTTCGATTTATACCATTCTTTGTAATTACCATTATTTCTTTCGGTATTTCACATGGCAACCAGATACTAAGTCGGAAAAGTACAAGAAAATGTCACAAATTCAACGCAATCAAAATACAATTTAAATTAACTGCTTCGCGTTTGTCATATCGAATGTGGAGCAAGAATCGAACTTCGGATATATATATCGATTGCAATGCCGTTTCCTCCGATGTACATGGATCCTACCAAATTCCCGAGTAACGCTCGGTCACCCCATATTAAACTTTTCTTTTAGAGAGATTTTCTTTAGTGTTTAGTTTCGTGCTAATGATACTTTCTGCGTGCCCATGATGGACGATGTCCCGTGTCAGCAGTGAAGTCACAGCCGGCAGCTAGTGTATGTAAACCTGTACTTTCAGCCAGTAGGCAGTCATACCACTTGACAATGGCCAAGGACATCTTGACCGAAAACTCGTGTAGTTTTAACCACTTGACACGGAAGACAACCCGAGAACATTTTATTCAACACGAAGGTTGTTTTCTCTGTAGAAAAAGCAAATAAAAATAAATAGAAAATGCACGCATGCAAAACTAAGTAGTTAATTCCTTCAATCCCATATCTGTAAACACTGGATATGGTCGATTCCGTTCGCCGTCGGGGGTCAAGTCCTACCTCGGGCACGTGTGTTTGTGTTGTTCTTAGCATAAGTTACTTTAAGTTAGTGTAAGTAGTTTGTAAGCCAAAGAACTGATGAGCAACGTAGTTAAGTCCCTTAGATTTACAAACTTTTTTATGGTCGATCCACGCGTAAACAATGTAACCACCGTGAAATAAAAAGAAAATGGAAAGAAATGTTCAAATGTTTGTAAACCTATTGGAACAAACTACTACCGTCATCAGTCCCTTGCCGGCCGCGGTGGGCGAGGGGACTGCGGCGCGCCAGTCACGGTCTGCACGGCCACTACGGTCGGGGGTTCGAATCCCCCCTCGGGCATGGATATTTGTGCCGTACTTAGTGTTAGCTAGTTCATAAGTAGTTTGCAAGTTTAGGGACTGATGACCCCGTAGTTAAGCCCCATAACTCTACAAACATTTTAACATTTGAATCAGTCCTTAGACATACAAACCACTTAAACTAACTTACATTAATGACAAAACACACACACTCACACACACACACAGTTACCAGAAGGATGGTTCGAACCTCCGGCGGGAATGGCCGCCCAGTCCGTAGCAGGATGCCTTAGATCACGCGGCCATTCTGCTCGTCAGAATCTAGAAATATAGGCCGCGGCGGATTAGCCCCGTACTGGGGCCCCGTGTTGCGGTGCGCGCCCTCGATCGCAGTTGGGTGTTTGTGTTGTCCTTAGATAAGTTTACCTTAATTTAAGTAGTTTGTAAGCTACGGACTGATGATCACGCAGCTGAGTCCGATAGATTTACAAACATTTGAACTATATAAATAATAGCGGACATTCTATATAACGGACACGGACACCGTAATATGTCCCCCAACAACAATCAAACCTTCCAAATAACGGACAGCGTGAAAGAATCAGTGCACTCTTGCGTGTCAAAAGTCTGAGTGTCGTCACTTCTAATGTGTGTTGATTGAAGATTTAGCGTGTTCCTTGTTTGTATTGCGTGGTTTCATGGCACTGCCATCTATTGGAACTTCTTGGAAGTACAGTACGTACACTATTGGTTCATGCCGCGCAGAAACAGACGATTACAGTGTGGCGCCAACACTTTCCGTCTATTGTCGGTACGTTCAATAGTACACTCACTGTTGTGTTGCAGCGTGGGCTTGGGTAGGACAGAGGAAGAGGAGATAGGTGTATCCAGTGTTTTCATTCGGTGGCTGCCACAGCATCGTTTCCAAAGTCAAAAGCTTTGTCTTTAGTGTTTTCTTATCGTTCGTCTGTGTGTTTTCGATTTGAAATTTCGTGCTCGCGCTACATGCTTTAAAGTGTCAAGAGATAAAAGTGGCAAAAATAGAATCATCCGAGAGCCTGTAAAAAAAGAAAAAAAGAGAAAAAAACGCTGACTACGGGCGCGAAACGAAAAAAGAATGTGATCTCATTGTAACAAAAGCTTTGCACTTTGCTAATATTGATGCTGCTGAGCCACCCGCGAAAGTTGCTGCGGATTTGAACGTCGGTATGATTGCGATTACTGACTGAAAAACAAATTGATCAGATATTAAAACATTTTGTTCCATTCAAGCGTAAAGCAGCGCAATGAAATCTCGAAGAAGAATGAGAAAACTTTCATATCCTCAGTTATCAGAGGTTTTATTTGTGTGGCATGAACAAATAAGGCGTTCTAGTTAGAGTACTCTACTTCGTCCAAAAGCGATGACTTTTTATGAGCTCATTGAAAGAAAAGGGTAAGAATTCCTCGGAAATTATGGCTGGCTGGATCGGTCCAAGAAGCGGCGTGGCATTCGCGCGTTTAACGATCGAACTTAACGGTATTGACGCAATTCGGTGTGTTTCACGCGTGAAAACAGGAGACTTCGGTTTTATCAGAGATTTTCGTTATCCGAACCGGCCGCCATACCCATCACTCCGGATAAACGGCAGTTCACTATTTTGTATTTTATCCTTTTCTTAACAGCGAACACTTCTTAAAAGCGGACAGTTTTATTTTCCCCACTGTTATTCAGAAGTTTTACTGTATATATATATACTCCGTTAGCCGTGCAATTCAAGTCGCCTCTTTTTGGAACGGGAAGGCCTGGTTCGTATCCACCCAGGCACATTCAACCTGGATATAATTTTTAGGCGGTTTTCCACATCCACCTATATGAATACCGGGTTGGTAGCCAACTTCCACCTCACAAGTTTCAGCAGACCTGGTTGCTACGCTCAGATGCTCTCGTTCCATCGTCAGCGAGATAGGACTGTGCTCAGGTAATAAAATATATACTACCATATTGGGTCGTCGAGTTAGTCACAAGATTCGCAGATCAGCATTCAGAAAACTTCTACTTTCTTTCATATGTATAACACAGTACGCACAAATCTGGAGTACATACAGATAGAGGATCCGCTCACACGTTAACTAACATGCCAAACCTGACATAGTCAATCGGACCCTTTGAATGCGGGACAAAAGCAAATATAATAAAACAAACCTTCACTATAAAAACGGATCCAACAACAAGAAAATAAGTTTCGATCACGCAGTCAGAGAAAGAATAAATCATTGGAAGGGTACTCATGTGACACTTGTCGCAAGTTACAGAAGACGTGCGGTTGTCAGTCGCAATTATGAAGGAATGCTAAGAGAGTTTATCTACATCTACATAGATACTCTGCAAATCACATTTAAGTGCCTGGCAGGGGGTTCATTAACCACTTTCATAACTTTTCTCTACCGTTCCATTCTCTAATAGCGCGCGGGAAGAAAGAACACCTAAATCGTTCCGTTTTCGATCTGATTTCTCTTATTTTATTGGGATGGTCATGTCTCCCTAAGTAGGTGGGTGCTAGCAAAATATTTTCACATTCAGAACTAAAAGTCGGTGATTGAAACTTCGCAAACAGATCACGCCGCAATGAATAACGTCTTTCTTTTAATGATTTCCACCCCAATTCGTGCAACATTTCCGTGACGCTTTCCCCCCCGTGACGTGATAAAACAAAACGAGCTGCCCTTCTCTGAACCTTCTCAATATCTTCCGTCAGTCCCACCTGGTGAGGGTCCCACAAGGGTCGTTTTAAACTCGTTCGGCAACCCACATGAGTACACCCCGCAACTCACTGGTGTGTCGTCACCCTTAATTTGAGAAACACTGCTCTAAAGTCTTAGATTAGCTCCCATGCTGGATGCTTTAGGCACTGTGGCAGCCCAGCGAAATGATTGATTTGTAGCGCCCTCAGTTTTCACCACGGCAATCGAACGAACTTTCCAGTAAGTTTTCGTTATGTTTTATTAGTTGTTTAAAAAATTACACAAGGGAAGAAAAGAAATTGCCTTAAGAAATATGAGACTAGAGACAGCATTAGCATGACACCAATTGGAGCATAACTCTGGGCATAATCTTAGGTTCACACGGAAAACTATCCTGTATGTCCCTTCAGGAACTCAATAAACAGCTCAGCATAGAACATAAGCGGCAAACTAAAAGACTCCTCAGCCCTTACAACAAGTTTGAAATCAGCTACACAATTAAAATCACATCTGAACTCACGGATACATCGAAGACATACACATACCACCAACAGCTAGATTCGCCTGATTACATGCTGTCAACTTCTACACCAACATCCCATTTGAGGAAATAATTTACTTAATAAAACAAGAGCTTACCATAAATATATGAGCTGCCTGATATCGCCAGTCTTATCACGTAATTATTTCACTTTCAATAATAAAGTTCTTAAACAAAATGATGGACTTGCAATGGGGAGAAGTCTTGTTCAATTACTAGCTGACATAAATATCAATCTTCTGGACAAAAAGTTCTTCTCATTTGCTAACCAAATAAACAGTAATTTACTACAGAAGGAGGTAGATGGCGCCCTCTTACTATTTGATGGTAACAGAAGTGTAATTGATCACCTCGTCGAAGATCTAAGCGAATTACAAAACAACATCAAATTCACTGTTGAACATAAATCAACCAGAATATCAACTTCTTTGACCTTAAAATATCAAACAAATATAAACAACAACACGTATTCGGTAAGCCAACAGCTTCGGATATTACCATCAATAACACATCATGCATCCGAAGCAGCATAAGATGGCTAGTTTCAGATCAATATTCCATCGCATGCATAACGTACCCCCTTAGTACGCGTACGCTGGAGAATCGACTCGAGCCTCCGAAGGAGAGTAATCCCTCGTGCTGAAGCAAGGCGCCTTAGAGCGCTCGGCCACTCCACCGTGGCTACCCCTTAGTCACTTATAACAAGACAAAGAAATCAGCATAATAATGGATATGATGAATCAAAAACAGACAAGCCATCTCTGAAAATAAAAACAAAAGTTGCAAGTCTCCACAGCAGACTGTACCTACAGCGTGTTTAGAGGACACAAAACCTACTAACTATGTATTCATACCTTTTATAACCCCTCTCATATAAAATTTCCTATTTGTTCAAAAATAAGAATGTTAGTATCAGTTTTACCACTCATAACAAACTCTAACACAGAGTTGTGTACACACTTCCACAAATTAGCAATCCCCACAAAAGATCATGTGCCTATAAACTTAAATGCAACAACTGTTCCAAATTCTGGAGTGGCAAAAGAGGTAGAATGTTTGAAACTAGTTTTAAGGAACACTTCGATGCTTTATGGCTGAACAGCTTAAGAAAATCAACTGTTGTCACCCATATGGCCGAACATAAAACACTCAGTGGATAATATAGAGGACAGCCTACTAATGTGGCACATTATAGACAAAGGTGTATCATTGTCGTCGGTCTGCTGCAGGATTTTAGAACTTATACTTTCCTCAAACATTATGAACTACCTTCAAAAGAACAACTTATTGACCCATACTCAACACGAATTCCTGTGAAACACAGCTAGCGGTTTACTTACATGAAGCGATCATAGCTATCGACAAAGGATCTCAAATAGATTCAATATTTCCAGACTTCCGGAAGGATTTGACACTGTACCTCACAAGTAGCTTCCAATCAAATTGATCAAATTGCGATTGGATTCGCGATTTCCTGTCAGAAAGGACGAGTTATATAGTAATTGATGGAAAGTCATTGACTAAAAGGAAATTGGTATCGCGGATGATGCTGTCATTTATCGGTTAATAAGGTTAATAGAAGGTCAACTGCAAAACGATTTAGATATATGCATGGTGCGGAAACTGGCAACTGACCAAAATAACTACAAGTGAGAAGTCATCCATATATTGTAAGCCCTAAAAGACATCCGTATAACTTCATTTACACAATAAATCAGTGAAATATAAAGGCCGTAAATTCAATTAAATATCTAGGAATTAGGAGCAACTTTACTTGGAAAGACCACATAAAAATACAGTAGGGAATGCGAACTAAAGGCAACGTTTTATTGGCAAAACAGAAGATGCAACAGTTCTAATAAAGAAACCGCCTACACTACAATTGTGCGTCCTAATTTGGAGTATTATTGCATATTGCTAAATCTCCACTTAATGAAACTGACGGATGGTACAGATAAAGTTCATAGAAGGGCAGCTCGTTTTGTATTATCGCGATATATTGGAGAGAGTGTCGTAGAAATGATGCATGAGTTGGGGTGCAAATGGCCTCATTCGTTGCAGCGAGATCGATTTGCGATATTTCTTTCACCAACTTTGTCTTCCGCAAGCGAACATATTCTGTTAGCATCCGTCTACATGGGGAGACAGGATCATCATAATACGGAAAGATTTAAGTGTTCCTGTTTGCCGTGCACTATTTTATCATAAAATATGCTTTTTTTTAATCTGATTTGCAGAATAGTTATGTAGATGTTGTATAAATGAATTGCTTTTATCTGAAAAAAGGTAGTCAGTTCAACATAAATACCATTATTTTTATATTTAGCACGCCGAATTACATTAAACTGATTAATAAATTACATGCTGCTGGATCGAAGTTACCCTGCGCTATTTTTCAGACAGGTAAAAAGTCAGAAGGGGGGAGGACAGAAGAAGATAGGGCAGACACGGCTTTCCTAATGGACAGTAGTAAAGATCATGGAGACGTCTTCGAAGCAATTAACTGGTTACCTAGACAACTGATATAATCGTACTGGACAAAGGAATGAAAAACTAATTTATATGCAGAGTATTTATTGCCCATTAGCGTTCTTCCGGTGCACTCAGTAGGTGGTTTTCAAATCGTAGGCGGCCGCATACAGAACAAGCGAAGCGGGACGACTTGTCACAGAAACGCTCGGAGAACTTCAAGTAGGCAGCGATAGTATCGGACCCACTGCTTGTGAGGTCTCGTCAGGTATGGATTCTTTTTCCTCTTCACTCGATTGCTGCTGCATCTTTTCATCTCGTGACGTACTGGACGTAAGCGGGATGTTAATCAAGAACTGTGCATATTCTCGGCGGTCTGTGTCCTCTAGTTGACGTATCATATGTTCAGTACAACATTCCGGCAAGCTCTAATGGCCTGCACTCTCGGAATAATTTTTGAAAAGCAAACAGGCCACTCAACAAATGTCACCGCTAAAACTATTTACTTTTTCCGGTCACTTGTTCGATGATGTAGTTCGTTTTCAAACGATAGGCGGTGGCATACAAATCAAGCGAGATTAAACGCGTTGGCACAGAAACGCTTTTGCAGCCGGTCGCAGAAATTTTTTTCTGACCCCCAGGAACATAGGTGCATACAAACTCTGCGGTTATCTGATTTAAAATAATAAGTAAATTCCCGTGAAATTTACCGATTTACAGATATTTGTGTTTTATGTATTATCCAATATTTTATGACTGATACATTGTAGACACTGTTGTATATTCTTTTACACTTGACTGTGGCTTTACACAAATATTTTGTGATATGCATTAACCAATACTGTATCACTGCTGCATTGTGGCCACTGTTGTATACTTTTTAATCGACAGTCGTTTTATACAGATATTCTTATGGTATGCACAAACCAATATTGTATGACCGCTACATTTTAACTGTGTTAGTTTTTCGTTTATAAATGACTGTTAGTTTATACAAATATTTTTGTGGTATGCACAAACTTAATTACGCCATCAATGTAGATATTAGTCTATTTTTCAAATGACTTCTAATTATTTTTATAATCTGTACAACACGTTTTTAACCTAATTGTGTTTTAAAATTACATTGGTGTGTGCTGCCATCTGGCGCCATATTTTTTACCCTTGACTTGTATCATGTATCAGTTTGCTTTTGTGTGATTATTACGTTTTATTATAATGACATAGTGCACCTATGCACTGTAAATCGTTTTATATAACAACTATTTAACATTACAAGGTATGTCTCATCTCTAAATATGCCCGATCTTGCTCTTATGGATGTAATTGACGTATCTTCTCGTTTCATTATGACGACATGCATGTTTTAAATTTCCGTTTTTCCTTTTTAACAGATTATGGCCTTGTAAAATATTTTATATGACCTGATGATGCTGACATAGTTCAGTGAAACCGGTCGTCATTAATAAAAAACTGATGATAAGCGATCTTGGCTATTTTATATCTTTTTGCAAGAATTGTAACTTCACACGAATATTTTATATATATATATATATATATATATATATATATATATATATATATATATATATATATATATATATATAATTTAACCACCATTTGACTGTATAAGTACCTAGTCTTTTGATACTCTGTCTGGATTTCGGATTGAGAGCCATTTCCAATTGCAAAATCCATCCAGTCAACACTGGTACACATAGGATTCCAATTCATGAAAATCGAAAATAATGAGAATGCACAAGTGCATACAAGACTCATGATGGATAATAAATCAATCTAACAATATATTTTTTTGTCATGTGGATTATGTTGTTAGAATGATTTATTACTCCGTTATCACTGACATGGATGCATATGTGCATTCTCACAATTTTCAGTAATTGATGGAATTTGTACTTAAAAATGGCTCAGAGCCGAAATCCAGATAATGAATCAAAAGAATAAAAACACTTACAGCGGGAAAACCATTCCTAAATTGCTATATGACAGACTCATCAATATAACAAAATATATTTTTCTCCTCGGAGTCTTTCGCAGCGGCATTCTTCCATAAAATATTCTCGGTTTACAAGCCCCCTCATGTCGGATAAAATCCTCGAGCTTTCGCCATCGTCATCAGCAGTGAAATCACTGACAGACAGTTACTTTACTGCTGATGACGATGGCGGACCTTGCCAGCAAAATCTCGAAGATTTTATCCGAGATGACGCGGCTTGTAAACCGAGAACATTTTATGGAAAAATATATTTTGTCAACCGAAGTTGATTTCCAACATATCTTTTAAAATACTAAGTTATTGGTTAAACAATTGTCTGTCATAACGTTTGCAAAATATCAATTTTTTTCTATGTCTTCTTATGATACAATTCCGGTGTTTTGTGTAAAATAAGAAACTTTGTCTGTTTATATTGTACGGAGGTGATCCAATATTATGATGGGTTCCAAAAAGGATAATGTCAAGATCGCTTGTATATACTTTTATATCGACAACCGATTTCAGAGGTCTATGCCAACATCTTCTGGTCTAAAAATGTTTTACACAGCCGTCATCTTGTGATGGTAAACGTTGTTGTATAAAATGCACTATGTCACTGCAGTGAAAGTTTATACACCAGTACAAGTGACAGTAGGATACTGACAAACGAAGAATGCATTGTAAACATTTATCTATAAATGAAACCATACCAAAAATATTATAACAATGGTAGTTAAAGCTTCATTTACCCCAATTAAATACTACTGAAATTAAATTGTGAACAAATTACAGCCTACCAGTTGCATAATATGGTTTACTATGTAAACCTTGACCTAGCTTTCGGAAAAAATAATTATGCCTTCTTCAGAAGATTTACTACTTAGCTCAACATAAAAGTTGTAAAATAAAGCAGAATCAAGTGCCCACAAATAGCTATCTCCATGTGATGGGACAAAATTTAAAATATTAAACCGTAATATTTTAGATAAGATAAAAAGATAAAAATTGTAGAGCAATCCCACACACAGTCCGATTGAGCTCTGCGTACTGATACAGGCTTGTTGTTGTTGTGGTCTTCAGTGCGCAGACTGGTTTGATGCAGCTCTCCTGTCCTGTGCAAGCCTCTTTATCTGAGAATACATACGGCAACCTACATCCTTTCATTCGTATTCGTTCCTCGGTCTTCCGCGATGATTTTTACCCCACACACTTCTAAATTGACAATTCCTTGATGTCTCAGAATGAGTCACCATACAGTAGAGCAGAGGGAAATTCGCGTTTACATTTCGGTTAAAAAAATTGATTAGATCAGATTATATTAATACTTGTTCCGTAGATTAAGCCTTTTTTTATTTTCATTTATTTATTTTTTATTTGTAACTTTTTCTTTATGTTTTTATTTGTAAGTTTTATCTAAAAATTCATCTTAAGTGTAGAAGGAGTTGCCATTCAGAAATTTGTTTTTAAATCCCAATTGGTTATCTGTCAGATTTTTGATGCTACTTGGTAAGTGACCGAAGACTTTTGTGGCAGCATAATTCACCCCTTTCTGTGCCAAAGTTAGATTTACCTTGAATTGTGAATATCACCCATTCTCCTAGTGTTGAAGTTAAGCTCACTGATATTACTTTAGAATTGGGTCGGATTGTTAATAACAAATTTCATGAGTAAATATATATACTGTGAAGCTACAGTGAAGATCCGTAGATCCTTAAATAAATGTCTGCAGGATGATCTTGTGTGGGCTCCAGCAATTATTCTGATTACACGCTTTTGTGCAATGAATACTTTTTTACTCAATGTTGAATTGTCCAGAATATGAGCCCATATGAAAGCAGTGAATGTAAATAGGCATAGTAAGCTAATTTACTGAGATGTATATCACCAAATTTTGCAATGAACCTGATAGCATAAGTAGTTGAACTCAAACGTTTCAGCAAATCTTCAACGTGTTCTTCCAATTCAATCCCTCATCAATGCAAATATCTAAAAATTTTGAATATTCTACCATAGCTACAGATTTATGTTCAGAGTCTAAATTTATTAATGGTGTCATGCCATTTACTGTCTGAAACCATATATACTGGGTTTTACCAAAGTTTAATGAGAGTCCATTTGTAGAGAACCACTTAATAATTTTCTGAAAGTCATCATTTATCATTTCATCAGTTAATTTCTGTTTGTCAGGCGTGATAGCTATACTTGTATCGTCAGCAAAAATAACTAGTTTAGCATCTTCGTGAATATAAAATGGCAAGCCATTAATATATGTTAAGAATAACAAAGGACCCAAGACCGAACCTTGTGGGACTCCCTTTTTGATAACTCCCCAGTTAGAGAAATTAATTGTTTCTTCTGTTGTTTGCAGCACTTTACATTACCGTACAAGTCCATAATCATTACGGACGGAAAACGTTCAAAAACTGGATGACAAAAAAAATCCTTTGTAAAAATTAACACAAATGTCAACTGCCAACGGGAACGGGTGGGCGAGCCGTACTGAGGCTCTTCATCCGTCGAGCGAGAATCCTATGATCTCTGAAAATTTACTGACAGTTCACAGGAGATGCCGAGTCTCCGCGAGTCATCACGAAGCCCCCAGAGTTATAAAGAGCCGTTGCGTTCCCACGGCATGAGATCTGAGAAACTCCAGACGAGGCCCGTCAAACCGGAGGCCGTGAGAACAAGGTTTTAGTGCTTAGAATGCCGGTACAACGTGCGGCTTCACGGGCGCTGCGTAGATGAGCTTGCTAAAGTAACCTCAGTTATTGTCCCAGCAGCAGCAAGGCTCCTCTCTAGTCGCTCACTGCGGGGCGGAAGGTCTGAAAAACTCGTGACCACGAATTCTATTATTAGTTTAGTCACAGCGACACTTGTTGAATTAAGTGGTTCACAAAATGTGCACTAATCAGCTGCTTCTTCAATCTGTGGAACTATCAAAAACGGGGTCCTACAGGGCCCGCGCTTGGTTTCTTTATTGTTATTAAAATATTTTAATGACTTGCATCCCACATACATTAAAGAAGTATTGCGTCACCACGATTCTAGTGGTTCATAACCCATCACATACAAATGCAATAAACATTTCAGTTCTCTCTACTGCTCATGAAAATAGAAGACGAATTGTAAGACAATAACCTACATATAGTGGATTGGTTCCAGATTGCAGCACACACCAGAACCCCGAATACCCGTAACACGTCTTCTTCCACCGATGCATGCCTCTATTCGTCGTGCCATATTGTCCAAATTGTCCACATTGTACCACCTCTCAGTGGCGATTCGGTGTAGATCTCTCAGACAGGTTGATGGGTCGTCTCGTGTAAAACACCCTTCTACAATGCATCCCAGAGATCAACATCTACATGGAATACTCTGCAAATCACATTTAAGTACCTGGCAGAGGGTTCATCGAACCACATTTATACTATTTATCTCCCATTCCATTCTAGAATACCGTGCGGGAAGAAAGAACACCTGTATCTCTCCGTTCGAACTCTGATTTCTCGTATTTTATTCTGTTGATCATTTATATCTATGTAACAGCATATTTTCGCATTCGGAGGAGAATATTGGCGATTGGAGTTTCGTCAATTAGCCCACGCCGCAGCGTTAAGCGCCATTGTTGTAATGATTCCCAGCCCAGATCCTGTATCATTTCCGTAACGCAGTCTCCCCTGTATCGTGACAATACAAAACGAGCTGCTCTTCTGTAGACTATTTCGATGACCTCCGTCAAACCCACCTGATAAGGATCCCACACTGGGCAGCAGTACTCCAAAAAAGGACGGACAAGCGTAGTGAATGAAGTTTTTTTAGTAGTTCTGTTGCATTTTTTAAGGGTTCTACCAATGAAACGTAGTCTCTGGTTCGCCTTTCCCACGACATTATCTACGTGTTATTTCCTATTTAAGTCTGAAGTAATTGTAATTCCTAGGTATTTTGTGGAGTGTACGGCCTTGGCTTTTGATTGATTTGCCTTGTAAACAACGTTTAACGGATTTCTTTTCTTACTTATGTGGACGACTTCACACTTCTCGTTATTTAGACTCAATTGCCAATTTTTACACCTTATTGATATCTTACGCAGATCGTTCTGCAGTTGGTTTTGATCTTCAGATGATTTTACTAGATGGTAAATGACGGCGTCATCTGCAAACAACCTAAGAGAGCTACTTAGATTTTCTCCCAAATCGTTTATGTAAATAAGGAACAGCAGAGGACCAATAACACTACCCTGTGGAGCGCCCGATGCTTTACCATCAATTACTACAAACTGTGTCCTATCTGACAGGAAATCCCCTATCCAGTTGCAAATTTGGGGCGATATACCATAACCACGCAATTTGGTTAAAAGCTGTTTGTGAGGTGCGGTTTCAAAAGCCTTCTGGAAATCAAGAAATACGGAATAGATTTGAGAACCCTTGTCGATAGCACTCATCACTTCGTGTGAGTAAAGAGCTAGTTGTGTTTCGCAAAACGATATTTTCTAAATCCGTGTTGACCTTGGGTCAATAGACATTCTGTCCGACATAATTCATAATATTTCAATACAAAATATGTTCCAAAACCCTGCTGCAAATTGACGCCAATGAAATAGTGGGTTACTCCTTCTGCCTTGCTTGAATATAGGTCTGACCTGTGCAACTTTCCAATCTTTTGGTACAGATTCGTCGTTGAGAGAGCGGTTGTATATGGCTATTAGGTAAGGAGCTATCGCTTCAGCATAATCAGATAGAAATCTCAATGGGTATACAGTCAGGACCAGAAGACTTGTTCTTGTTAAGTGATTTTAATCGCTTCACTACTCCGATGATATCTACTTCTACGGTACTCATTCTGGCCTGTGTTTATAATTCGAAATCTGGAATATTGGATGTTTGACAGGCGTCATGTCGGAGAACAAACTGTCCATTGTTGGGATTTACTTTTTTTCATTATTTATCGTATGATGATGTATCTAAGTAGTTCAGGCTCACCAGGCTGCCTCCAAAATCAGCTCCAACGATTGTCTGGTTCCAGGCAAATGCGAGTCTCATCTGTGAATAACATTTGCAAGCCAATTCTGACGAGTCCATTGAGCATGTTGTTTAGCCAATCTGTTGCACGCTGCATGGTATCTATTTGTCAAAGCTGGACCTCGCTGTAGAGGGCAGGGGTGAAGTTGTATGTCATACAGGCTATTAAGTACAGTTGAGTCGGAGCATGACCTTGTGGTCTTGTGGATGCATGTTTGCGTTCCTCTCAAGGTTCATCCTAGCTGAAATCCGAAAGTAGCGTTCATCAGCTGTTGTGGTAGCCTTTGGACGGCCAAAACGTGGCAAGTCAAAGACAGTTCCTGCGTCTCTGAACGTCTTTCGCGTCCGAGCAATATCACGGTTTCGCTCCGAGACGTCTTGTAATTTCCCTTGGCGAGAGTCCTTGACACAACGTAACTGTGCGGTTACGATAAAACTGTGGAACTGACCTTCTAGGCAGGAAAGAACTACAGTCAACATAAGCAGTGTACTTCCTTCCGGGTGTTATGACTGGAACTGACCGGCCGTTTACTCCCTCCGTCGCAATGACATGCGTATACTCTGTTCACTGAAACGAGACACGTACTGTAACACACTGAGGTGCGTGACCAAGAGTGGACAAAACAGGATCGCTCGCTCAACTTCGCTGCATCCGTTTCAGGTATAAGGTCATTCTATGTCTTGTTATATAGCAGTGCTATTAGAAGCCAAGCATTTATATCTCACATATTATAATTTCCGAACATTTCCCAAATTTGCATCTTCGCTTACGACAACAAGCACTTTGTCAAGTGTTAGAAATTTCTTACGGAAAACTTTTCTTCGTATCGAATATCAGTCAAAATCATTAAGACGTTCTGAAAGCTTTGTCGTTATTCTTTTTTTTTCCTTGGAGTCTTCAAAAGTGTATACCTTTTTATTGACTGTTTTAATCTCAGTCATTGACTGTTCTGGAGACCACAGCTGCGTTTTATACACACTAGGAACCATTTGTTTCTCTAAAAACTTTATTACTTCTTCTTTGAATGCTTCTTGGGTGAACTCAAATTGAAGGATGACATAATGTTACTCTTACATAATACCAATGAGGAAAAAAGAGATACATAGACTATGAATGCTGAATGTTATTGTAAACACTAATTCAGCAACTGGTTCATTAAAATGAACTTGGCAGTCAACACCTATTATCACTGCTGTATAACAACACACACAACGACCTTACGCCTGAAACGGATGCAGCGAGCGACACTGTTTTGTCCACCCCTGGTCATGTGTTTACAGTAAGTCTCTCGTTACGGTGAACGGAGTATAGTTGTTTGCTTCTTTGTGCGGGTTGAGTGAAATCTGCGGACAGTCTACAGAGCTGTGTTCTTGATGCACTACGCACATCCAACGTTAGTGATCAAATGTTCAAATGTTTGTAGGACTTAAGGGACTTAACTACGGGGTCATCAGTCCCTAAGCTTACAAACTACTTATGAACTAGTTAAAACTAAGGACGGCACAAATATCCATGCCCGAGGGGGGATTCGAACCCCCGACCGTAGTGGCCGTGCAGACCGGGACTGAAGCGCCTCAGTCCCCTCGGCCACCGCCGCCGGCCGTTAGTGACCAGGAGTCCTTGGAACGAAGGTGACGTAACACTTTATGATTTGTGTATATTTACAAACATGCTAAGCTAGTGTTCTTTGTTAACGACACAAATATTGTAATTACATCTGACAACAATTAACTGATAAAACCGTAAATAATGTCTTCCAGAAAATCATGAAGTGGTTCTCCGCAAATGGACTCTCTTTAAATTTTGATAAAACAAGGTATATACATTTCTGTAATGTTAATGGCATGACACTATTAATAAAGATAGATAATGGAATGCAGTCTTAGAAAATCAGGCGATGCTGAAGGAATCAATTAGGTGACGAAACAATGAAGGTGGTGGATGAGTTTTGTTACTTGGGTAGTAAAATAACATATGACGGTCGTAGTACAGAGGATATATAATGCAGAACGACAATGGGAAGAAAAGCATTTTTGAAAAAGAGAAATTTTCTAACATCGAATATTAATTTAAGTGTAAGTAAGTCTTTTCTGAAGGCATTTGTGTGGATTTTTGCCTTGTACGGGAGAAAGATGGATGGTAAACAGTGCGGACAGGAAGAAAGTAAACGGTTTTGAAATGAATGCTCAAGATTAGGTGGGTAGATCACGCAACTAATGAAGAGGTGTTGAATATAATTGGTGAGAAAAGGAATTTTTGGTTTACCTTGACTAAAAGAAGGGATCGCTTGGTAGGACACGTCATTAGACATCGAGGAATCGTAAATTTAGGATTGGACTGAAGTGTGGGGGTTAAAAATCGCAGAGGGAGACCAAGAGACGCAAATAGTAAGCAGATTCAGATGGATGTGGGTTGCCGTTCTTATGAAGAGATGAAAAGGCTTTCTCAGGATACAGTAGGGTGGAGAGCTGTATCAAACCAGTCTCCGGACTGAAGACCATTACAACAACAACAAATCGTAAGAATATTGCCGCTGTGCTTAGTCTCGCATATTGCTGTGCCTGCAGTCTTCAGTTCAAATCCCGCTTCGGGCAGGAAAAATTATTTTATTGTATTTATTATTTCTAGAATGTTCTAGGTGTTTCTTATGTCTGATGTAAGTTCCAGAAAAAACTTTCTATGTATAAATAGTGGAGCATCCAAGCAGGTGTCAGTCTGTACTGAGTGTACGCTTGTGTTAGCAGTAAACCTGTTCTTAGTGTAAAGTGTTGTGCTCTATTAACGACCAGCCTTCCAATTCCGGACCACCTGCAGTTGTCAACATGACATTATTGTTCCAATAAGACATAATAAAATTAAACATAAAAATCTAAATGTTTTGTAGAAAATAAAAATGCCAAATTAAATTGCTTCGCATAATAGACTAAGTAAACTAAATACAAATAAAACTGTTGCTAAAGGGTCAAAGAAAAATTTAATTAAAGAAATAATGGCAATAAAAATCACATTGGCCACTCTTGCAATCATTTAGGACAAAGAATAATAAAACTATAAATAATATAAAATTCCAGGGTGGGGTCGTTAATACCCAATTCGCGCGTTCCCAGGTACCGGACAGGGGAATGTCCGGCAGGGTAGGTGAGGAAATAAAATACAAGGTGTACAACATGGCTTCCGCCATTTACCGATAGTTGACAACGGTAAGTAGCGGTAGAAAGAAACAGTTCAAAGATGTCAGGCAGTTAGCTTGGACCTGGATCAACATAACCTCATTCGAACATTAGTCGAATTCCATCATCTTTCGGGAGTGCACCCGGGACAGCGACAATTCTTCTTCCGATATTTCGGCTGCAAACCTTACAGCCATCTTCAAGGCGAGTCCAAGACTGAGTTCTCAGCGTCTGTGCGTGCCTATTTATACGGTAAATCACGTGATCCAAGCTACTGAGGATTAGACTGCGCATGCTCGAAGATATCACATTCGTAACTGCTGCGCTAGTCGTAGATAAATATATACTTCAAAGATAATCTGTGAGCAGTGAATGCAAACATAAACAGAGCTGTTACGTATCCACAGTGCTTACAAATGAATAATTAATCATTAAAAGTGGTAACATCAATCGGAATAGAAGATGCAGACATTCTTTCAGAACGAAGGCGTGATATAAGTGGCTTCCATGCATTGTCAAGATGAAATCCGTCGTCACGATTTAGCAGGTGGTCCGCCAGTTGTATATGTATAGCTTCCTTTACAACAGAGTCCCAGAAAGTGGAAGCTGTGGTTAAAATCTTTACTCCTTTGTAATTCATGGAATGGCCAGTAGAAATACAATGTTCGGCTACTGCAGACTTGTTGGACTGAAGAAGGCGTGTATACCGTTGGTGCTCAACGCATCGTTCCTGCACAGTGCGCGTGGTTTGACCTATATAACGTTTTCCACACTCACAAGGGATTTCATAAACTCCCGCTTTTCGCAATAACAAATCATCTTTGACAGATCCCAGAAGAGCTGAGGTCTTAGGTGGTGGGCGAAAGATCACATCCACTTTATGTTTCTTCATGATTCTTGCTATTTTTGAAGACACATTACCCACGTATGGGAGAAAGGCTGTAGATTTCACATCCCGTTCCTCTTCATCTTTCTCCTGTGATTTATCTGGTGTTTTTATTTGTAAGGCTTTTTTTAATCTGATGTTGCGAATAGCCAGATTGACGGTGTCGCTATGGGGAGTCCTCTTTCTCCCCTAGTGGCTAATTTGTTTATGGAGGATACGTAACAGCTCTGTTTATGTTTGCACTCACTGCTCACAGATTATCTTTGAAGTATATATTTATCTATGACTAGCGCAGCAGTTACGAATGTGATATCTTCGAGCATGCGCAGTCTAATCCTCAGTAGTTTGGATCACGTGATTTACCGTATAAATAGGCACGCACAGACGCTGAGAACTCAGTCTTGGACTCGCCTTGAAGATGGCTGTAAGGTTTGCAGCCGAAATATCGGAAGAAGAATTGTCGCTGTCCCGGGTGCACTCCCGAAAGATGATGGAATACTATGTCTGCCGGGAAAAATTCAAGAATCACATTAGTCGAATTGTGTCTGTATCATAATGTTGTTCTTGATTGAAAATGTCAGTTCACCAGTCTAATTCTCGTGATTTGCGGGAGGTATTAATGTTTTGTTTCAATATGAAGAAAAAAGCGATTGCGTCTCATCGAATTCTCTCAGGTATATATGGTAAGGACGCTATTAGTGAAATAAAGTGAGCCATGCTTCCACGTCGACGACCAAACCGAATATTCACAGCTCCAAGATCAAACTCTGCATTTGGTGGGGCCAGCTCGGTGTGGTGTACTATCAGGTGTTATAACCTGAAAGCGGCTGTCTGCCGTCTTCCCTAGGTTTTCAACGTTGTAAATTATCTAAGTTCGCTAGACGGGCTTTTTTGTTGAACGAGAACCCCTCTCGTTCGGAGGCATGAGGAAAAGCATTTAATTTCATGTTTTTAAATGTTAGTTTCTGTAATATTGCTGGGATTTTAGTACGCTAATAATTTATCATTGTGTCAATGAATGTGCCAATATGAACGGTTTCTCCGTGACGCCACTGTCCCTGTGAGAATGTATACTTGCTTTATTCTGTATGTGCATGTACGAAAATCTTCTAGCATGGGAGTCTGTGTGTATGTATGAGAATTTCCGTCGTCGGCTGCTGGCTGCTCGGTACTAGTGCTTCTCTGACTTCGTATCGATAGGTAGTCGTTACCAACCTCTGCTTTTGGTGCTACCAAAGAGGTTCCTCCATCCTTTGGTTACAAGTTGGATTGGCAATGCCCAGTTAGCGAGCCTCGGCAAGACGCGCGAGTTTCAGCTCTCTCCCACCACTCAGTTTTATTCGGTTTTGCCGATTTCCGGCCGATTTCCAACCGCTGGTATCGGGGATCTCAAGGGACGATAGGACATTCTGTGGCTGCGCTTCGACCTGGTAAGATGTTCTGCTTTTCGTTCCTCCCTTGAGATGCTAGCGATTCGTTGTCTGGTTTGCTAGACTTCAGGACTTAGATTCATTTTTCGAGATTAGTATCTCCGATCATGTACGGAAATGTACTCCGTTTCATTTCGGTGATTTTGCATAGGTCAATGCGGTGAATATGCAACTAAGGTTTTATAAAGGCTGGGAATCGGTAACTTGTGTGAGACTAGCTGATGGTGTATGAACTCTGTTTAATTTATTTCTAGCTTTGTGGAACGCGACTAATATGAGGGAATATTTTTATTCTGTGTAGTGCATGTAAAATATTCTTTTCCGTTTCCTCCTTCCGCGAGTGATATTTATTCCACGTGGTGTGTTATTAGAACAAAGCCTTCAGCTATCCATGTGTCTGTTTCTATGCCCTTCAGGCATGTATCTTTTTGATTTCCATTAGCACCTCGCGATCTCCTCTCCATCTATTTTTAAATTGTTGTTTCGTTTCCAAACTTGTACTTTACATTCAGACCCCCCAGTAAATTGTCTTCTAGCCGTACGATCCCCTTTATTAGCTTGCTTATGAAATACTACGTATTTCTAGGGGCTGCATGCCGTATTTCTTAGTTGATTTACTCCGACTCTCAATTTATTCCACTTTTCTGAATTTCCAAGACAGGACTTCGTCCATCCGTGTAGAACCTTCCCAATCGTGTCTAACTGTATTTCTTTAGCTTCCTCATGATATCCTACGCATTTCTAAGGGTTGCATGCCGTAGCTATTTTTCTTTGTTTTTCGTAAATTGAATTTCATACTTTTATTAGTTTTCGGAACCACGTGGTTCCGAACTCCGACTTCAAGGGTTTTAAAGCTAGTCACTTGAATTCTCGCCACTGCTCACACACCAGTGCCTTCCTATTGTGTGTTCTTGCTTCGTGATTCTGTTTGTTTTTGTTGAAATGAATGCGATCTTTAAGCCGCGGTGGAGTAGGCGAGCGGTCTAAAGCGTCTCGCTGCGGAGCGCGCGGTTGCGCGCCGTGGAGGTTCGAGTCCTTCCTGGGGCATGGGTGTGTGTGTTTGTCCTTAAGTTAGTTTACCTAGGTTTAAGTACATGCAAACGTAGGCTTCCGCGGCTGTTGTCACTATCAATAAAATTCTTCTGGGTATGAAACCGCGTCGTCATTTTATAAATTACACCAACGTTTCGGCCACTGTTGCAGGCGGCCTTCATCAGGGTAGTAAGACACAGACCCTGATGAAGGCCGCCTGCAACAGTGGCCGAAACGTCGGTACAGAGTATAAAATGACGACGCGGTTTCATACCCAGAAGAATTTTATTGATAGGTTTAAGTAGTTTGTAAGCTACGGACTGATGACCACGCGGTTTGGTCCGATAGATCTACAAACATTTGAACATTTTTGCGATCTTTAAGCACTTCGCCTTCAGTGGGGTGCGAATATGTAATGTAGCAGACAAGTGCCGTGTGTCTCAATAATTCTGCATGCTCACGGTTTGATTGATTGAAATTTAATCTCGCTATTATCGCATACCATCTCAAGTAAAGAAGGAGAGACCTGAGCGACCTACGAAGTTTATTTTTTCTTGTGTTGTGTGGTACATCCCGGTTCGCTGAATCTCGCCTACGATTGCGGCGCCTGCTTCTGCTTCGTAACAGCACGCTGAGTTGGGTGAGTTTCGCTTTGCTTCGCGGGTGTGAGTGGCTGAATGCTTGTTGATTGTAAATCCCTTCTCCGACGATGTTCAGTTAGGCTACTTTAAATTTATTTTAAATGGGATGCATTTTTATTGTTTAACAAAATATGTTCCCCCATTTGTTCATGTTTGAAGTGAATAAATAATTTACTGTCAGTGGCATTTTATCCTTCTTATAAATATTAGTTTAGGAATACCCTCCCTTTTTATTTAATGTTGTTTTTCATCCGTGCTGAGAAAAAATTCAGATGCATATTATCATATGCGCCATAAATGTTCTCTTAGCCACATTCATGAAATTGTTTAGTTCGCGGTGGCTTGTATATTAATGATTGTGTGTAATTCTCGTGAGCTGCGACGTATGCTGGCCATCGTCTCTTTGTCTTCCTGCTGCTAAAGTTTGACTCAGTTCTAAATTCTGGGCCAGGGAACAAGATTCTGTCGCAGGAAGTAGTCAGTAGTTCACTCAAATCCTTTAGCCGGTTTTACGGCCAGAGTTATATGTTTAAAGTAAGCTTTTAACTGGCTCCCTTCAGCTAGAGTTAATTTTGCAATTAACAGTGGTCTTGCAAACCAAATGGAAGAATCACAGTTGCTCTTTATCGAAAGCAATTAATACGTTTGAGCAGAGTATTAAAAGACAAAAGGCTGCAATACAGCGAGAGACTTGATAAAGTGATTTTGCAACTCGACAACGCTCTAGCCCACGTTGTAAAATAGAACGTACTTGCAAACGTTAAAATGGGAAGTCCTACCCCACCCGCCGTATTCTCCAGACATTGCTCCCTCTATCATCTGTATAGAACGATAGCTTATGGTCTGGCTGACCAACACTTCCGATCTCATGAAGAAGTCACAGATTGGATCGATTCTTGGGTCGCTTCATAAGATGAACAAGTTTTTCGACTCGGGATTCGTACGCTGCCCGAAAGATGGGAGAAAGTAGTGGCCAGCGATGGAAAATACTTTGAATGATACATGTGTAACCGATTTGTTTCATTAAAGCCTCAAATGAAGGGGAAGAATGGCGGAAGCAAAGTTGTACTACACCTTATATCACCCGCAGACCAAAATGACAACCAGAATCCATGCTGACTTGGAGCAGGAACTGACAATCCCTGGTTCTAAAACACCTAGTGGAAAACCACTGGACACCATGCTTACAAGCTATTGTGCAAGTAATAACAGCAACAGGTGGTAACCAATCCATCCACTAACAGGTGATCCGGGAATCCGGGAATACAGAGAAAATCGGAGATCTCTGGCAAACTCCCACTCAAACAATATACTTAGGGATTTCAATAGTAACACTCTCATACAGCCTAAAAAGCTGCACAGTCCAGTGACAGAACTTGATAGAGAAGATTATAATCCTTATCACATACGCAGACATATAACGTTACCCTTGCTTTTGTGTGATGTCGTAAGTTGCTAAAATTGATTCGGCGAATGTAATTTGGACAAAGGATTGGTTGTATCGGAATTTTTAATTTGAAATAATTTAGATGAAACACAACACAAATTAACGTTTATAAACATTACGCCAAAAACACCGCGGAATGAATGTTTAAGTCGGGCACCACACAAAGCAACGGCCCGTTATAAGACTTACGGAAAGCATCTAGCTGGAATCTATGCTTCGTACTGCAGAAGCTGAAAATGTAAATCTTTTCTTATTTAATATAAGATTATTCGAGATACTAATGCTCAGACAGTTCACTTCGCTTTTCATTGTTGTATGACCGTGGATGAAATATGAAGTTAATGGTAATGATAGAAAGAAGAAAAAAATGATCGGGCTTCGTAAAATACAAAAGAAATGATTGCAGGTTCTGTAATCAAAATGTTCAAATGTTTGTACAGTCTATGGGACTTAACTACGGGGTCATCAGTCCCTAAACTTACAAACTACTTATGAACTACTTACGAACTAGGACGGCACAAATATCCATGCCCGAGGGGGGATTCGAACCCCCGACCGTAGTGGCCGTGCAGACCGTGACTGGAGCGCCTTAGTCCCCTCGGCCACCTCGGCCGGCGGTTCTGTAATCAAGCAAAGTATTGTATAAGAAGGACTAATAGGGAGGGAAATTTTGAAGACATGCCAAGCGATCGTAATGGTGTCTGAACATTAAACTATTATAGACGTCGAGGAGCTGAAAACATCAGAAAATAAATATTTAACGTGGAGAGATTTATTTAAATAAAAACCAAAGAGGGGGGATGATTTTAAATTTAAGTAATATATTTTATCAACAACTTGCATCACAGTTACTTACATTGAATGGATACGTGAATGGAAGACGTCCGTACAGAACGAACATAGACAAGAGAGTGATAAAAACTACGATCATGGTTCCGTCTTCTCGCTTGTCCGGAAGTAAAAAATGACGAACGAAAATGAAGTGAGTTATACTGCGAAATAGAAGGAACCGGAGGCGATAAGCATCGCTGATCAAAAAACGAGAAACAAAAAATGAAATGAAATTCTAGTGTATCGTTACAGACGCAACGGACTACGACAAATACCGCATCTTCAAAAGGAAAACTGACAGACGCGTTGCAACTCAGCAGACGTAACTGACCTGTGAGAAGAGAATGAAACTTTCACTCTGCAGCGGAGTGTCCGCTGATATGAAACTTACTGGCAGATTAAAATTGTGTGCCGGAACCGCGACTCGAACCTGGGACCTTTGCTTTTCGCGGGCAAGCGCACTACTGACTGTGCTATCCCGACACGACTCACGATGCACTTCCGCCAGTACCTCGCCTCCTACTTTCCAAACTTCAAAGAAGCTCTCCTGCGAACCATGCAAGACTTGCACTCCTGAAAGAAAGGATATGGTGGAGACATGGCTTAGTCACAGCCTAAGGGATTTTTCCAGAATGAAACTTTCACTCTGCAGCAGAGTGTGCGCTGATGTGCATGGTTTGGAGGAGAGCTGCTGTGAAGTTTGGAAAGTAGGAGGCGAGGTAGTGGCGCAAGTAAAGTTGTGAGGCGGCATCGTGAGTCGTGTCGGGATAGAACAGTCGGTAGTTGCCTGTCGGTAGTTGCCTGTTGACATTTATGTTAATTTTTACACAGGATTTTTTTTGTCATCCATTTTTTGAACGTAATGGCAATGTTTGGCAATGTACAGTGCTCCAAACAACAGAAGAAACGATTAATTCCTCTAACTGGGAAGTTATCATAAAGGGGGTCCCACAAGGTTCGGTATTGGGTCCTTTATTGTTCTTAATATATATTAATGACTTGCTATTCTATATTCGCGAAGAGGCTAAGCTTGCCCGCGAAAGGCAAAGGTCCCAGTCTCGAGTCCCAGTTCCGGCACACAATTTTAATCTGCCAGGAAGTTTGACCTGTGAGAAACTTAAAACTAAGTAAAATCTTAGTGGTACTGTGAGGCAACGGTGCATTAAGCCTTCCCTCTTTGTCTTCCCTGCCTTTCACTCTCGCCATCGTCGTTGACGTGACATCAGGACGAAGGGACAGACGGCCCTTTTAAGGGCTGGCGTCCGCGGCGCCACCCGAGCACGGCAGCCGGCGCCAGTCTGGTCGACACCACGGGCGTCTCCCCCTCCCCCTCCCTCAGACGTGTTCCTCGCAGCAGATGACGACTTCCTGCAAGCGGCGTCCCACAAGTCTTGGCTAGAAGAGGCTCGCCGGACCAGTTCTCTGGCGGCCTCGGGTCGTAGTCCGGAGCGTAGCGCGGCCGTCTCTTCTCGGAAGGTCCGTGACGGGACTGCTAGGCGCACGGGGCGCTACGGCCGCTGCGTCCCAGATAATGTTTTTGTTTTCAGCCACCGGCAGCGAGGTGGATGAACGGCGCCGTGACCAGAACGCGCAATACTCCGGCGCACTCCGCGGACGGCGGTTCATTGTTTGCAAAACGCAGCGTACAACTCAGTTCACGCGAAAACTCTGCCTGGCTGAGTGCACATTTTTCTTCTTCTAGTGCAGCGGCGGACAGGGAATTGGCCCGCGGTTCACCTCTTTCTCGCCTAGAGCCAGCACCCCCTATAGAAGAAAGCCTGCACACGACGTCAAAATGTTCAAATGTTTGTATATTAGGGGTCATCAGTCCCTAAACTTACAAACTACTTATGAACTACTTACGAACTAGGACGGCACAAATATCCATGTCCGAGGGGGGACTCGAACCCCCGACCGTAGTGGCCGTGCAGACCGTGACTGGAGCGTCTCAGTCCCCTCGGCCACCGCGGCCGGCGCACCACGTCACAACATGGCGGCGGTGAGAGGGTTAGAGTCCTCCGAAAGATTGTAAACATTAGCAGTGTACACTGTTTATAATGCATTCTTTCGTTCAGGAGTATATTTATTACCGTACGTAAATTGGTGTTGTGTACGGTGTGATCGCTACGCTGGACGATTTGTGTGTGTGTGTGTGTGTGTGTGAGACAGAGAGAGAACAACGTTCTGTTCTGTGCCGAAATGTAGAGGAAATTACGACTGTGGCCCAAAAGTCAACGTCTTTAAACGTCCGGAGAAGAAGAAATGGTTATCAAGAATTCCCAGGATAACTTAGCTCCTTCTTCAAGTTAATGAGAAGTTTTCTTCTTTGTTTAACCGTATAAAAGAGCTTTAAGTCATGACTGTTTAACCGTTGGATATTGCGATTCATTTTATTTAGCCGGCCGCGGTGGCCGAGGGGACTGAGGCGCTTCAGTCACGGTCTGCACGGCCACTACGGTCGGAGGTTCAAATCCCCCCTCGGGCATGGATATTTGTGCCGTCCTAGTTCGTAAGTAGTTCATAAGTAGTTTGTAAGTTTAGGGACTGATGACCCCGTAGTTAAGTCCCATAAGATTACAAACATTTGAACATTTTGAACATTTTATTTACGTAACCACCCCATTAGCTTATTCTTCTCTGGACGTTTAAAGATGGTAACTTTTCGACCACAGTTGCAATTTCCTCTACATTTCGGTACAGAACAGCGAAATGGCATTTTGTCAGTAAAAAAGAGATCACACGTTTTTCTCACACAGACAAATCGTCCAGCGTAGCGATCACACCGTACACAACACCAATTTACGTAATAAATATACTCCTGGACGAAAGAATGCACAATAAACAGCGTGCACTGCTAATGTTTACAATCTTTCAGAGGACTTTAAGCCTCTCACCGCCGCCATATTGTGACGCGTGCGCAGGCTTTCTTCTATAGGGCTAGAGCTCCCTTTACACGATCGACTTTCTTCTCTCAGTTGGTTACAGAAGATGAGTGGATATAGGTAGTGGCCGGTAGTAATGTACTTACTAATTATTATAGTGTAGGTATTTAGGTTATCCGTCTATGCAACTGATGTAATAAAATATTTTATTGCCATATGCATTTCGCCTTTATTTGGAAGGCATCATCAGTGGCCTGTAATATATACAAGATTATGTTTTACAATAATTCATATATTCATATTTACGTTTCTTAGTATTTTAGATTATAAACAGTTCTGGTGCGTTATTTAAGTATAGTTACTGATATCTGGATGTTGTGCTTACAATATTTCGTGGATACTGCTTTACATCTAGTGATCATTGGTGGCTTCCGGCTGTTCTGCTTCAGTTATGTTCATTTTGCGTGTTTTGTTATTCCAGCTCTTCACAGCTGGCACCACTAGGCACATGTCATTTTTTGTGTTGTGTTTTTGTTTTGATTGGTGTTGCCAACTGTTGAGAATGTGTATGTTCTATCTTCGCTTTATGGCAGTGTGTGTGTGTGTGTGAGTGTTTGTGTGTGTGCGTGTGTGTGCGTCTCGGTGTTTTCGATGTGATTGCATGGAGAACAGCACCACATACTGATGTTTTAATTTATTTATTTTATTATTATTAAATTTTGTGTTTGTGTGTGTGTGTCAGTTCTTTATTCTCTTTAATTACTGTCTCATGTCTTTCACTAGATTTAGCATCGAGTTTTTATTAATGTTTGTCTGTTCATTTGTACTTGTTTGTTCTCGGCTACGGCTTTCTGGATGTGGTAGGTTTCTTGTGTTTGGATGAGGTGTTTGTTGTGGTTGTTGGTCCTAATAATTCTCATGTCTTGGTCTATATTGGTTGGGTGATGGTGGTGGTGTTTTAAGTGTTCGGCAAATGTGGAGTGATTTGTTTCATATTACCAACATTTGAGGTGTTCTTTGAATCGTGTTTTGAAATCTCTGTTCGTCATTCCTATGTACTCGGCATCAAGACTTTGGCATTCAAGTTTGTATATCCCTGATCCGTGGAATATATCTTTCTTGATTTTTGGTTGTAGATTTGTTTTTTAGGGACTGGTCAGTTTTGTATGCTATGTGGAGTCCTTGTTTCTTCAACATGTTTGTCACTCTGTGTTTTAGTTTGTGTGTGTATGTCATGATGTACCATTTGGTTTGTTGCTGTGTGGTGTCGTCATTGCGTGTGTTTGTTGTTTGTGGTTGTGTGTTTGGGTGTTGTGTATTTTGCTGTTTGTTGTTTTTGTTTGAAATGTGTTGTTTGTTCCGTATTTGTGTTTTAATTTTCTGATTGAGTTTTTGTATTATTTGTGTGTAGTAACTATTCTTCCTTGCTATTTGTATGATTGTGTTCATTTCTTTTTGATAGTTTTTCTTGCTGAGAGGGATTCTGTTTAACCAATGTAACATGTGTCTAAATGCAGCAAGTTTCTGGTTTTGGGGACGATTGGAGGTGGAATGTACAATCATGTCTGTTGCTGCTGGTTTACGATAAATGTCGAATGGTAAACATAAAGGCGAAATGCATATGGCAATAAAATATTTTATTCAGTTGCATATACGGATAAGCTAAATACCTACACTGTAATAATATAATACAGCAACTGTAGGAAAAACAGGACAAAAAGGAACTAACAATGCACTTACTACTAAACAGTAATCTTGAATATACAGGGTGTCCGAAAAGGCTTTCCCTGATTACATCAATTGATAACTCAGACTAGAAGTAAGATACAAATATGAAACTTGTGTCGAATTGTTTACAAATTATCAAAGTTTTTTTCTGTTTTAGGTTCGCAGTACGTAAGTAGTGGATGAGGTGCAGTGCCCAAGAAGCCATTTTAACCAATCAGGAGAAGGCACAGTGTGTCCTGGGGTACCATGAGACACGACATCAACCACAGTGCAGAGACACTTCCAGACAACATTTGGAAGGAATCCACCTGATGTCAAGAGCATTAAAGCCTGGTATGAGAAGTTCAAGAACACAGGATTGGTTGCTGACTTTACGAAATCTGGTCGACCAAGAACCTTAGCAGACAGGGTGGAAGCTGTGAGGCAGTCTTTTCTGCGAATTCCGAAGATATCGGTGCGCAGGGCCTCACGTGAATTACAGATGCCAAAAAGCTCTCTCCATGACATTTTATACAAACGTTTATTGTTTCGTGCATGCAAAGTGCAAATCGTTCAGGCCTTGTAGCCCAATGACAGTACACGTCG
Source organism: Locusta migratoria (assembly GCA_026315105.1). Lineage (NCBI taxonomy): Eukaryota > Metazoa > Arthropoda > Insecta > Orthoptera > Acrididae > Locusta > Locusta migratoria. The sequence goes on from CM048749.1 coordinate 179,456,168, forward strand.
ATATGACTTTGCGGTCGAAATGCTATTACCTATTGAGGACGATGATGGTTATCTCAGACGAATTGCCTTTTTCGACGGAGTGACCTTTTTTGACATTGGAATAGTGAATCGCCATAATGTGCGCATTTGTGGTTCACAAACCCCTGTCGAGGTCATGGACTGCACCAGAGGCAGTCCAAAGGTGAATGTTTGGTGCGCGCTATTGCACGATCGAATTATCGGGCCATTCATCTTCCCTGAGGATACCATCACATCTGCAGTGTATCTGGACATGTTGCAACTGTATGCTGTTTCTCAGCTGTTGCAGTGTCACCTCGATGTCTTGTTTCAGCAAGACGGTGCACCGTCTCATTGGGGTTTGGACGTCCGTGCCTATCTCGATATGACCTTTCCTTGGCGATGGATTGGTCATGATGGGCCATCGGTTTGGCCTCCACGCTATCCTGACATAACCCCATTAAAGTTCTTTTTATGGGGTTATGTCAAGGTCTACCGAACACGTGTACCAGATCTTGAAACCCTGAAGCAACGGATAACCACAGTCGTTCAATCGATTCCTCTAGTGATGTTGGCTAATGTGTGGACGGAAATAGAATATCGCCTAGATGTGCTACGTGCTACCAAGGGTGCTCATGTGGAAGTTTTCTGATGCATGAAAAAACCTTTGATAGTTTGTAAAGAATTAGACATCAGTTTCATATTTGTATCTTACTTCTAGCCTGACTTATCAATTTATGTAATCAGGGAAAGACTTTCCGGACACCCTGTAAGGCTATAATTTTCGAGATTTGTCGAATCAGTGTTATCTATTACAATCTTTCCTGTCGGAAGTGGCTAGTTGATTTTAAAATAGTGATTGAAGGTAATGTGTGACAGCATTAACTAACTGATTTATGGAACGTGCCCACTGAAAGTGTTTGTGTGTGTGTGTGTGTGAGAGAGAGAGAGAGAGAGAGAGAGAGAGAGAGAGAGAGAGAGAGAGAGAGAGAGAGAGAGAGAGTCGTAGTCAGTCCCGAAGGGGGTTGACGTGGCAGTTTGGACTGAGCAGCTTAACGTATTTGTAGGAACCCTAACAGAGTCCATTGAACCATGCTTGGTTGGTGTGATTTATTGGTATTGTTTTGCTGGCTCTGGTACAAATTGTGTAACTTGTATTCCGTGAGTTACGAGAAGTTTAATAGACCAACTTACCTTCCGATACTTACCTTGATATTCGACTGTGATGGAAAGAAACAATAACAATTTTAGGGCTAGGAACAAATAGAAACTATTTGGAGATCTTGCAAGTAACCATTTGACAGTTGAGAGTGACAGGTATGGTGGGAAAAGTTATAATCTTGCTTGTTAGATTTGATCAGATGCCAACACCTGAAGTAGTCTCCAAGCTTGCCTCAAGACCTATTTCAAAGTAAATACGGAACTGTAAGTGGTGATGGTGTCTTAGGGTTTATAGACAGAAGGGGATAACTGTATAGCAGTCACTCGTAAGTTAAGAGTTGGATGTGGTGTTTTATTAAAATCCAATAAAACATAAATAAGTCTGGAGGCGGAAATTAAAAAGAAAAATGTTTCTCGTATTTTATTTATTTCGTAGTTTTAATGGAACTTTACAAAAAAAGAAGGAATAAAGTAATAAATTATAACGACCATGGTAATTTGAAAAGATCGGACAAGGAAAATAGTATCTTTCGTTTATTTGAAGAATCAAATTACATTAACAAAGTCAATCATCTTAATAAAAATATATAATGGTTCTTTGGAGGATAAATATAGTAGAAAGATAAAAATAAATCAAATCCCCTAAAATATTAAAGAGAAATAGTAAGACGGAATAAAAAAAGCATTATTTTGTATCATCAAAGATTTATTAGCGCAGATATAATCTTACTTTTGACTTATAGAAAATTAATTCCCGTGTATAGAGACGATTTTAGGAAGACTATAAACTAAAATTGATAGAAAATTTTCCGGCTTAGAATTGGACTTACATTTCTTTACAAGAAAATATTTAAATAAAAAAATTCATGTCAGAGGTTTGTAATAAGCAAACAGTACAGGTATAAACGAAGTTACGTATCGTTTCATGATTGAACTATATCTAGTCAAGGTAAAGTGAGGTATATTTTGGTATTTGGACGATAATATCATTGCAGAAGATAGGAAAAGTGCCTTGAAATTCTGCATATAATAAGAACTTTAAATTTGCATTTATCTGTCCTACGAAAGTTTGATACTGATAACGTGTATGTAAATGGCTAGAAATTTTACTTCCGGCGTCGCCAACTTACATGTTGTAGTGGCAACATATTCAAACTGTTATACTTGTGTTAAGATTTAAAGCGTATATTCATCCTGAACGGTATATAACGCCATCTAAAACCTTGTAAGGGATTTTCTGAAATATTAAGAGTCAGGTGCGTGTCTTTTATTACGTTAATACCGTATACGAGCTCTGTTACGATCTTTTCTAACGTGATTTGCGACCAAAGAGCTACAATTATAACATACTCGTATGTATTTTTCTGTAAGTGTTTTTATGTACGTCGATGAGTCGTGGCGTTACACATTCTCGTGAAATATCACGCGGTATATTCTGTACGCTGTTGAGGACCGACAAATAGGAAAAGTGTCGCCCAAATATTTCAAAACTTATACATTTATTTCCTTGCAAACAAATCAAAAAATATCAAAAACGCAGTAAAAGCGCCTGTTTACTTTAGCTTATACCACTCTCTCTATTTTTTTTTTTTCTTTTTCTTTTTTTCTGTAACGGTCAAATTACGTCGAAAATCATCTCCCCTCTAACAATACTGAGTCTTTCACTGTTGAAATAATTTTCAATAAAACACTTTGTATCCAGAATGGCAACGGTCCCAGGTTCGAGTCCCGGTTCCGGCACACAATTTTAATCTGCCAGGAAGTTTCAAACACTTTGTATGTTTACATTCGTATTTATGCATAGCGTAGGCTTTTTTCCTGTAAAACGTAAAATTATTTCTGTTTGTAGATTTTTTCTCTTTTGTAGGACAACGCTAGAAGAAGAAAATACTAGGCTCGGTTGCAACCCTTTAATTTAAATGAAAACAGAAAGCATAAAGTTTAAGAGCATTCGAGAGGACATCTGTAATATGAATGAGTTCGACCAGAATGGGTTAACTTACGACGTTAGTAGACACCACTAAAGTTCCTTGCTTTCGCGCACGCGCGTTCTAAAGCAGGCTAGGAAAATTAAAGATTCGTTTAAGCAGCTACCAATTACCAGATTCCAGTAAACTGAGCATGTGCAGAGCTGTTAACGAGTTTCTGCAGCAGCTCTGCGCATACTCAGTTTTCTGTAATCTGGTAACTGTTAGCTGCTTAACCCTTTCATTCCCAGTGTTGTTTCTGGACAACAACGTATTAACAGTTGATTCATACCGTATTTTGTGCATTAATCCTTAAATTTGCGTTTTTGTTGATGAACAACATGCTTTTAGTACAACATTTTGCCGTTTGGTACAACGTGCAGCCACTTCTGAGGCATTAATCGGTCCATCTTGGAGGTTGTGTTGCGTTGCCGTCTGTACGTGGCTGAGAGTGTGAGCGTGAGTGTGGTTCCTTTTATTTTATTCCGGCAGTGAATTGTCTTGTCTTCGGTGCTGTAGCGAAGATTACGCCAGCACTAGCTTTAACCCGCGGCTTTGCTCACTTCGATATCCTTGCATACGTGTCAAAGACAAACGAAGGAAAATAATGTCGCAACTTTGCTCTTAAATTAAGACCAGGATCATCAGGTTAAAAGAAAATTTTCAGCCGCGGTGGAATAGCCGAGCGGTGTAAGATGTCTCGCTGCGGAACGCGTGGTTGCTCGCCGTCGGAGATTCGAGCCCTCCTTGGGGCATGGGTGCCTGTGTTGTCCTTAAGTTAGTTTACCTTAGTTTAAGTAGTTTGTAAGCTACGGACTGATGACCACGCAGTTTGGTCCGATAGATTTACAAACATCGCACATATAATGAAGATAAATACTCGAACAACTTACGGGTATGCTGCCGGGTGACGTCGTCGACAACCGCCGATATTTCGGCAGGAGGACACCCTGCTATTCTCAAGGCACAACTGCACTTAAGGAAGCAAGGTGCAAGCGTATTTAATACCTCGGTCTGCAAAGGGTAAACAAGGAAGATAACACACACAGTACAAGTCACTGCAGACTCAACACAACCAAAGATGACCAAACATCAAAAATATCGATAGTGAGGCAGCATTAATTTTGTCGCTCTGTTTTTTGACGAGAGACAGTGCCAGATTCCAAACAGAATTTAAACAAAAAGCACCATCTCTGTTTATAAGGTCGCTCTCTAGTTTAAGGTTTCACAAGATAAATACTGTCCTCCTTCATCGAGATGAAAATAAAGACTTTATTAAATACGAAAGGCAACTCTGTTTATTACTTCGTAAGTAAAACGCTGACTGAAGATGCTATACGTTGCACAACGTATAAATTATGGAGGATTCGAATGTCATTGAAATCGGTTCGGCAGTTTGGAGGCGTTGACGTCTTGTATTCATTATGTTGAATCGTATTACGTTCAACACATCAACCATTGTAAGTATTTTTAAATGCGATAAATTTCAAACGTCTAAGAATAAAAAGCTTTTCCAATAAGTTTTCAAGCGTATCAGAAGCTATAAGAGAAACCTTGATACTTGGCTGTTCCATATTTCGATTTATATACTTAAAATCAACAAATATATTGAACTAGCTTAAACCCGCGGCTCCGCTCGCGTGTTGGTTGATTATGATAGATAATCTAGCTTTCAGTAGTGTGCTGGTTTTGAAGGATGAAATGAAATACAATATCAACATTCAAATAAAAAAATATAATTATGTGAAGTGCTTAATGATTTACAATAAAAAATACATACATTATTCCTTATAGACTGTTTTGCAATATCTCAACACGTATGGTGAGAGTAATGCCTAAATTCATTTTAATTTATTGTAGGGCATTCTCGTAAACTACGTTATTATAGTGTTGTACTTGATGTAATGCGCGAAACGTCAAATCGATTTTCTTGAAAGAGATGTATTAAAAGAAATTTCTTTTTTGCTGTTTTATTTATTTATTCTTATATTTCCTTATTCGTATGCTTATCCTCACAGAGAAAGAGCTGACACTGTAGCACGCATAGACCAAAGATATGGTCTGTGGCATCACGTATCGCTGTATGTAACCTCCTAGCTATAGAATCGCAAACGTCATCGCTGGTCTTCAGTCCGAATTTTTTTATAATTTGATGACTTTCAACCACCATATCTACCACCCTCTTATAGGTATCGGCATGGAACTGCCATGGTGTACAACGGGATACTTCGGACAACAATTACACACAGACGATTCGTTTGCTTTCTGCAGTTTTCGCGGCAGAGCGAAATATCAACACACACACAGACACGTAGAATTTTATATACACTGATAACTTTCCATCCCAATATACTCCACCCTTATATCATTAACTACCCTCAAGCAACAACGCAACCAAGAAAACTTTTTTTCAAAGAGTAATTATTGTTCCGCATTTCGCGATATATTCATCAAATTACTTAATATCTATCAGATCGCTATAAAACCGTGCCTAAAACCTTCCTCGGGTATAAATTAGTAATTGTACAAATATTTAAGTCTCTGCGCCTTGTCGTTAGGACGTGATAAGCGTATACCGAACAGACATTCACATTAATATATATATAGATAGATAGATAGATAGATAGATAAATAGCTATCCGATCGCCATAAAACCGTACCTAAAGCCTTCCCCGGGTAGCCATTAGTAACTGTTCAAATTTTTAGCTCTTCATGTCTTGTGGTTCAGACGTGATAAACGTACACCGAACAGACATTCACATTTATAGATATAGATTACACATTTTCTAATTAAGCCCATGTTCTTTTTAGCCTTCAAGCTATCTCCATACCCATTTTAATTAATGTCGATTAAGCCGTTTAGTCGTGAAAGCGTGATAGAGAGAGTTTCCTTCGCATTTATAATATTATGACGTTGTACCTGCTGGTCAATGTGTCGTTCAGTGATATAATATTGTAACTCCTTTGAATTGTATATTTGGATATTGCTTGCGGAATGTGCTCCGAACAGAGTAATAAAGACTTAACAAAATGTCAAATATAATGCAGTACCTATGTACGGATGTCACGTTTATGAAGTAATATCTCCTAAATTATGTGTCCTACAAAACCATTATTTACCAGGTTCGTAGAGTGGAATATCAGGAAATTGCCTGAGAAATGTGTTGTAAATGTAGTTCGTAGTAAATTACAACATCGTGCTTATTGGAGTAAATTTTCTTGCATTTCATTGTCTTTGACGTCATAGCACCTAAACTAGAGGTTGTAATACAATATTATTTCTAAGGTACATCCAGTGGTGTATATGTAAAGTGTCTGCGAAAAACGTCGCGAATAGAGGAGGTAGGAAAGAAGTAATAAATCAAAACATCATGCGTGATGAGGCGGTTTTTCATGAACGTAACATTCATGACATCATATCTCATGAACTGTGTCGTACTAGGATAAAATTTCGAACGAACGTTCAGTGGTATGTTTGTGTACTGTCTGTAACATTTCTCGCGAATACATTTAATAGTGTAGGAGTAACAAATTGTAACGTCATGCCAAATGCCGTAATTTTACTGCATGAACGCCGAAAAAGCAGTAAGCGACAAACTTTTTTCTATCATTTTCCTGGGGTTGTCAGAGAGTAAAAGCTTTGAAATTATATTTAATGTTTGTTGAAAGTCGCTAAGGGTTCTCCTTCTCAAATAGTGGACGGATAATGTCAAGTACGGCAAGACAGAGAAGTTTTCATTGTTTATGACGTCATATCTTCAGAACTATCTGCTCTATCGCAAAATCCTTTCTTAGTTGACGTCTTCTACCTATAAACTACATTCTTGTCAAATTTCAGCTTCATACATGAAGTAGTTTTCGAGATTTCGCGTTAGTGAGTGAATGAATGAGTGAGTGAGTGAATGTGTGTCCTTTCGCTTTTATATAGATAGAGATTATTGATTTGGCAGTGTTAACTATCAACAAAATAACGTCCAAAAAATACCCCGATACAAACGCATGTGTGGTGCTTGAAATACATGACATAAAAATTCAATAGTTCGACCAAAAATATTAAATCCTATTTTGATGTTTGCTGAACTGTATTAATACAGAGAACACTGAATTTTAATTTTTGCAAAGCTGATTTCATAATGTGTGGCACAGTCTATTCAACATTGACTTCATAGACGCACTCGTGATGTGATTTGCCACTGACTCACACGCAGGCGCGAAATGCAAAGATTAGATTAGAGTAATACTTGTACCATAGATCATGAATACGACACTTCGTAATGATGTGGAACGTGTCAGTTAAATGAAATGTGTCTATACATAATATTACATGACACTCAATATTTGAATATATTTTTTTAAATTTTATTTATTCATTTATTTTTTCTAAAGTACTAACTTTTATCTAGAAATTCATCTAATGTGTAGAAGGAATTGCCATTCAGAAATTCTCTTAATTTATTTTTAAATGCTAGTTGGCTATCTGTCAGAATTTTGATACTACTTGGTAAGTGACCAAAGACTTTTGTGGCAGAATAATTAACCCCTTTCTGTGACAGAGCTAAATTTAACCTTGAATAGTGTAGGTCACCCTTTCTCCTAGTGTTGTAGCTATGCACACTGCTATTACATTTGAATCCAGTTGGATTGTTAATAACAAATTTCATAAGTGAATATATATATTGTGAAGCTACTGTGAAGATTCCTAGATCCTTAAATAAATGTCTGCAGTATGATCTTGGGTGGGCTCCAGCAATTATTCTGATGACCCGCTTTTAGGCAATGAATACATTCTTACTAAGTGATGAATTACCCCAGAATATGATACCATAAGAAAGCAGAGAATGAAAATAGGCATAGCATGCTAGCTTACTGAGTTGTACATCACCAAAGTTTGCAATCACCCTAATAGCATAAGTAGCTGAGCTCAAACGTTTCAACAGATCAGTAGATCTTCAATGTGTTTCTTCCAATTCAACCCCTCATCAATGCATAAACCTAGAAATTTTGAATATTCTACCTTAGCTATAGATTTCTGGTTGAAGTCAATATTAATTAATGGTGTGATGCCATTTATTGTGTGAAACTGAATATACTGTGTTTTTTCAATATTTAAAGAGAGTCCATTTACAGAGAACCACCTAATAATTCTCTGAAATACATTTACATCAGCAAGTCCCTGATGGGCTTAATGCTGCGTTAGCAGTGGCACAGATAAACCGTCGTCAGTCGCTGCCACCAGAGGTTGACTGTTAACATCAACCGACAGCCTGGTCACAAACTTTGTGGGGTCAAAGAGAAGGTAGGTTATGTTGGAATCTGTTCTGTGAGTGAAGTAGATTAGATTTCAGTTTCCTGGGGTGCAACGAATTCCATTACACCTTTTTGCTTGTAAATGAGTGCTACAATGCGACTTTTGCTATTAATAAAGACATGTGTGGCAAATTTGCAGGTTTTGTTGGCAGAATAAATGCAGACTATGAAGCCAAAGATACAAACCAATGATAGGCAATGTGTTCCTCTTCAGGGAGAACTATGTTCAAAATCCAAGGATATGTCATGTGTAATGAGACCTGTTATTTATGTTGTGAACTTTATTTGAAGCCATTAATCAAACAACATCAATTCAGGTGTTTCTTAGAAAAGGTTGAATCTTTGCCCAGTGATCTCCCACACCACACACCACACGGCAGTAAGGTGATTAATATGTCATACAATTCTGTCAGCTTTGTTTTGCTTGGGAATAGAGAGAACAATATTTATAAACGAAAAAAAGTTAGAAGATCTATCGGACCAAGAGGCTATAGGAATTAGCTTTCTTTGCTGCTGTTCCTCTCCATTTAAACGATCTGAACAAAAAAATTAGCACTGACATGTTTTATGGTCCACTTTACGTTTGCCTGTAGTTTTATGATTTTTTGCAAATATTTCGGAGAACGTAAATAAAATATAAATAATAAAAAGTTATGGACGATATTATTACGATTCTATTATTTTGATAATATCTGTGCAGCCAATAGTAACATTCTTTGAGACCGTTTTTTACCAAACAGCCAAAATTATTTGATAGACATACTCTTTTTTTTAACATTAACCTCTGTAAACTGGTCTTTTATTCTCTCTCCCACATTTTCATTAACTTCTTCGTTATTATCACTTGCCTAGCCTTGGAAGTTTGTTCAAATTCAAATGTTTGTAAATCTATCGGACCAAACTGCGTGGTCATCAGTCCGTAGCTTACAAACTACTCAAACCTAGGTAAACTAACCTAAGGACAACACACACACCCATGCCCCAGGGAGGACTCGAACCTCCACGGCGAGCAACCGCGCGCCCCGAAGCAAGGCGCTTTAGACCGCTCGGCTACTCCACCGCGGCTTGGAATTTTGTCTGAGTTTATTTTCTTTGCCTGTACTGCTTACGAATGACAATAACCTGTAAGGAATGTAGCGTATATTTAGCGTTTGGACGAGTGAATACAGCCTGGAAGGAACACAGCGTACATTTGGCGTTCGGAAATGTCACGTGACATCCCTCGCCCAAAACCTTGCCTCAAACTCTCTTTTGCATACGCCATCTTGCTTTCTATATTTAATGATTGTGTTATTATAAACTCAAGCGTTGTTATTTCAAACCAGTGGCGCATTGAAAGTTATCAAAACCACGTCGTTCTTAGGACAATAAATTATAATCTAATGTCTAAAAATCCCAAGTTTGCAGTTAACAACTGTCATCGATGGTAAAACGTAACTAAAGTATAAATAATAAAAAATTATGTGACGATATGATTATGACTCTACTATTTTGATAATATCTATGCAGCCAATAGTAACATTCTTTGAGACCGTTTTTTACCAAACAGCCAAAATTATTTGATAATTCAGTTTAGCTTTGACAGACATACTCTTTTTTTTTTAACTTTAACCTCTGTAAACTGGTCTTTTATTCTCTCTCCCACATTTTCATTAACTTTTTCGTTAAAATATTATCACCTGTCTTACCTGGGAAGTTTGTTCAAATTCAAATGTTTGTAAATCTATCGGACCAAACTGCGTGGTCATCAGTCTGTAGCTTACAAACTACTCAAACCTAGGTAAACTAACCTAAGGACAACACACACACCCATGCCCCAGGGAGGACTCGAACCTCCACGGCGAGCAACCGCGCGCCCCGAAGCAAGGCGCTTTAGACCGCTCGGCTACTCCACCGCGGCTTGGAATTTTGTCTGAGTTTATTTTCTTTGCCTGTACTGCTTACGAATGACAATAACCTGTAAGGAATGTAGCGTATATTTAGCGTTTGGACGAGTGAATACAGCCTGGAAGGAACACAGCGTACATTTGGCGTTCGGAAATGTCACGTGACATCCCTCGCCCAAAACCTTGCCTCAAACTCTCTTTTGCATACGCCATCTTGCTTTCTATATTTAATGATTGTGTTATTATAAACTCAAGCGTTGTTATTTCAAACCAGTGGCGCATTGAAAGTTATCAAAACCACGTCGTTCTTAGGACAATAAATTATAATCTAATGTCTAAAAAGGCCAAGTTTGCAGTTAACAACTGTCATCGATGGTAAAACGCAACTAAAGTATAAATAATAAAAAATTATGTGACGATATGATTATGACTCTACTATTTTGATAATATCTATGCAGCCAATAGTAACATTCTTTGAGACCGTTTTTTACCAAACAGCCAAAATTATTTGATAATTCAGTTTAGCTTTGACAGACATACTCTTTTTTTGAACTTTAACCTCTGTAAACTGGTCTTTTATTCTCTCTCCCACATTTTCATTAACTTTTTCGTTAAAATATTATCACCTATCTTACCTGGGAAGTTTGTTCAAATTCAAATGTTTGTAAATCTATCGGACCAAACTGCGTGGTCATCAGTCCGTAGCTTACAAACTACTCAAACCTAGGTAAACTAACCTAAGGACAACACACACACCCATGCCCCAGGGAGGACTCGAACCTCCACGGCGAGCAACCGCGCGCCCCGAAGCAAGGCGCTTTAGACCGCTCGGCTACTCCACCGCGGCTTGGAATTTTGTCTGAGTTTATTTTCTTTGCCTGTACTGCTTACGAATGACAATAACCTGTAAGGAATGTAGCGTACATTTGGCGTTTGGACGAGTGAATACAGCCTGGAAGGAACAGAGCTTACATTTGGCGTTCGGAAATATGTCACGTGACATCCCTCGCCCAAAACCTTGCCTCAAACTCTCTTTTGCATACGCCATCTTGCTTTCTATATTTAATGATTGTGTTATTATAAACTCAAGCGTTGTTATTTCAAACCAGAGGCGCATTGAAAGTTATCAAAACCACGTCGTTCTTAGGACAATAAATTATAATCTAATGTCTAAAAATGCCAAGTTTGCAGTTAACAACTGTCATCGATGGTAAAACGCAACTAAAGTATAAATAATAAAAAATTATGTGACGATATGATTATGACTCTACTATTTTGATAATATCTATGCAGCCAATAGTAACATTCTTTGAGACCGTTTTTTACCAAACAGCCAAAATTATTTGATAATTCAGTTTAGCTTTGACAGACATAATCTTTTTTTGAACTTTAACCTCTGTAAACTGGTCTTTTATTCTCTCTCCCACATTTTCATTAACTTTTTCGTTAAAATATTATCACCTATCTTACCTGGGAAGTTTGTTCAAATTCAAGTGTTTGTAAATCTATCGGACCAAACTGCGTGGTCATCAGTCCGTAGCTTACAAACTACTCAAACCTAGGTAAACTAACCTAAGGACAACACACACACCCATGCCCCAGGGAGGACTCGAACCTCCACGGCGAGCAACCGCGTGCCCCGAAGCAAGGCGCTTTAGACCGCTCGGCTACTCCACCGCGGCTTGGAAGTTTGTCTGAGTTTATTTTCTTTGCCTGTACTGCTTACGAATGACAATAACCTGTAAGGAATGTAGCGTATATTTAGCGTTTGGACGAGTGAATACAGCCTGGAAGGAACACAGCGTACATTTGGCGTTCGGAAATGTCACGTGACATCCCTCGCCCGAAACCTTGCGCCAAACTCTCTTTTGCATACGCCATCTTGCTTTCTATAATTGTTGATTGTCTTATTATAACGCAAGCGTTATTATTTCAAAGCAGTGGCGCATTGAAAGTTATCAAAAACACGTCGTTTTTAGGACAATAAATTATAATCTAATGTCTAAAAATTGCCATGTTAGCAATCGATGGTACGAGAATTACGGATTACTGTCGCAGCTGTTCGCCGTAGCGCATAGGGCGGCGAATTGGTTTGTGATGTACGAACATGTTAGACGGTTCGAAACTTGCCGGTCGAGGTTGCACAGCGCTTCGGTCAGAGAGAGGGTTGCCGTCATGGTAACTCAGCGTGCTCGGTCAGAGGGTTCGACGCCCTCTGTAAGGAAAACACTGAGTGACCGACGAAACGGTCAAAATAAAACAAAACAAGCCAAAGTTCACAAAAGACCGATCAAATTGAAGAAACAACGAAAAGAGAGAAAAAGAAAGAGGGATTAACGCTGAACAAATGACCGCAAAGCATCGATTTACCTGAAGAAGAAAAAAATCCGTATTTCCACACTTATTCAGTTTGTTATTTTAGCTGTAAAAGAAAACGTACTCACGGTTTGAAACAGAATATTTGTTTTTTATTTTAGTGCAGAACAAAGTCATAGCTGAACTACAGAAAATGTAATACAATCTATTGTAAAAGTGTCCACAGCTACCATACCAAGACAAAAATTTTAGTATATGCATTGATTGCATAAATAGTGAATAATTGCTTAGAAAAAGAAACAAGGGAATTTGTTGCAATGTAATAAATGGAGTCCTAGGTTTCTGTGGCAATTGTCGTTCTTTAATGATACGGAAGGGAAGTGTATACATAGTCTAAACAACGTGTTGATACTGTTAGTTTCAGATATAAATATATGAAACTACCAGTATCAACACGTTGTTTAGATTATTCATTATTACAGTATCCTCCCAGTTTAGGTGCATATGCTTCAGAAAACCATTGTTCAATTCGTTGTTACGTATTTCACGGCATGTTCACGAAATAGAACAAATGCACATTTTAGAGGAAGCATTCTCCACAACTCTAAATATTGCAGAACACAGCAATTAGTAAGAGTCCCGAAACCCTTTTAGGAGCCAAGGCGAAAAAAAGAAAAAGAAACTGCTGCTGGTGGGTTACGAACTACCGACCATGTGTTTCATAACCTAACACGCTGCCCACTACACTACGGCGAACAGTTATTAAACTCTTCCTTAATTCTCGTACTATTAATGACAGTTGTTAACTGCTAATATGGAATTTTAATCACTAGATAATATTTTATCGTACTAAGGACGATGTGTTTTTGTTAATTCTTCAATGCACCAATCCTTTGAAAAAACAACACGTAAGCTATAATAAGAAAATCATAAAATACAGAAAGCAAGATGGCGAACGCCAGGGAGAGTTCTAGTCGTGGAATGTCACGTGACATTTCCGAATGCCTGTTTACATAAAATCAGGTTACGGTATCATATCGCCGTTATTTTTGCAAATATCTCTGTAGTGTAAAATGTTGAAAAAACAATGAGAGCAAAGTCGTACAGAATTTTCTCCTCTGCAAATTCGTTTAATCAATTTTGCATTTTTCGTGTGAGATGAATGGTTTATTTCCAATTAATTTCCTGCTGTCAAAAGGCCATCGCAAACGGCCTTTTTTTAGTGTTACTAACCTCTTTTTTGTCCGAAATATTTAAAAAAGAGAGGTTCTGATCGCTGGCGGTCAGCAATTTTATCTGTTAAATTTCGTGCCGTTCGGTTGAACGGTCCTACCTAAACCGTTGGAACACGTTATAGAGAGACCGTCGGTCTGACAGACTTCTTCAAACCACCGATATTTTTGCAAATATCTCTGAAACTATGCGAGATAGGAAAAACTCCCAAGACAGCAAACTTGTAGCGAATTTTCTGCCGGCCGCGGTGGCCGAGGTGACTGAGGCGCTCCAGTCACGGTCAGCACGGCCACTACGGTCGGGGGTTCGAATCCCCCCCTCGGGCATGGATATTTGTGCCGTCCTAGTTCGTAAGTAGTTCATAAGTAGTTTGTAAGTTTAGGGACTGATGACCCCGTAGTTAAGTCCCATAAGCTTTACAAACATTTGAACATTTTTGCAAATTTTCTCCTCTACAAATTCATTTAGTCAGTTTTCGAGTCAGATGAACGGTTAAGCCGTTATTGTCATTTAAATTTCGAGCTGTCAAAAGGCGATCGCAAAGGGCTACTTTTAGTGTGACTACCGTAACCTAAAGATGGCCAACTTTAAGGAGAGGAGAATATTATTTGTGATCTTTACATGCACATTAAAGTTTTCCGACAGAAGCTAATACTTTTTAACAGAAAATTGTTTCGTATTTCACCAGTTGCCAATCACTGAATGTAGTTTAATTTTTCTGCGCTCTTTTTCATGGGGATTTCTTCGTCATCTGAAGAAAAACTTGTCTTTCAGGTTTTCCGATTTAGATGTATACTCGAAGGAAATACGAATTTTACACAACCCCTTCTCTTGGGAAGTGGAGGACGTTCCTGCAGTTTTGTAAATGGAAATAATCGAACTACAAGCAGATGACTCAATGAAGATCGAATTTAAGAATGGCGGTATTGAACAGTTTCTTTCCGAACTGCCCCCTCATCAAGGACTTCACAAAAACTTGGTTATCTGTATTTGGCACTACACATAGATGTAAACAAACATTTTCGTTGCTCAAATTCGTCAAATCTAAATACAGGAGTATTTTCAGGGCGAACATTTAAGAGACATTTTGTTGATACAACAGAGTCCCAGTTTGAAAAGATGTTGGATGCAAAAAATTAATTTCACACTTCACACTAGATGTACTGAAAAGTAACGAAGTGTACCTGATGTATTCACTGAATTTCGAGTTGGGTAAATTCTACTTACGGAAGCAGTTGCGGAGCATGTTGAAGTTGGTAACGAAATGTTCGATTTGCAATGATAATTTACTGACTGGAACAGGGTACATAAACGAAGCCGTTAACCGTACAGCACAATGAACATTAGTTATTTATTTCAATACAAAGATCATTCTCTTCATTCTATGTGATAAAGTTTTCAATGCACAGTCAATGTTGTTGCCAACATCAGCATACTACACCACCGCTGCCGGAGGTAAAATTTTAGCCTTGTGTTTTTGTAAAACCAAAAAATTTCATTCTTTTCTTCTTTTGAGAAATGTGGGATCAACAAAAAGTTGTTTGGTAGGTCGCGTTTGTAGCTAGTGTGTTGATTTAAATAACTCGCAGTAAATAATTTTGTAGGTTTGGCGACAGTCGATTCTAGTTGATGTAACGTTGGTAGAGGCGTGCTGAATGATGGGAAGTGACGGCAGATAATCAGGAGTGGCATACACTTTTAAAACAATTCGGGATTGTGGAGGGACCTATTTTTTACGAGTAACATAGCAAAATCGTGACATACGCATTGAAAATAGATTGTTTTAGAAGATTAGCTTGTACATGGTATTGCTGCTTGTTTCACAGGTAGAAATTAAGTTGTGCTATTACATTATTGTTAGGTCCGTTCGAGTATGTGATCTTATTTAAACATTCATCTTTTCACTATAGACTGGACCCTAAGGGTGTGAATGTATAAACAAAAAGGTTTTGGTGTAAGTACAGCCATCCCCAACCCTAACCGCTAACACATGGCACGGTAATGTTCCTTATCTTTTCCTTTAAAGTATAGTCCGTGTTACG
Organism: Locusta migratoria; assembly: GCA_026315105.1. Taxonomy (NCBI): domain Eukaryota; kingdom Metazoa; phylum Arthropoda; class Insecta; order Orthoptera; family Acrididae; genus Locusta; species Locusta migratoria. Next base: position 179,472,077 of record CM048749.1, read on the forward strand.
GTCGTGCATATATTATGGTGTAAATCCCAGATACATTTTACAAAGATTTATTTTCCTCGTCGATGTTACCTACCCTCCACCACAGCTACATTAAATATGACTGCCGCAACAGCGTTCATTGCTTTATCGGTGTAATGAGAACGTGAACGTTAGCTAGCGTTCAAAAAAATTTTAACAGACGTGAACACTTGTGAGTGGCTATACGCTAGACACATTTTAATAATTTTAGTGAGTGCTGTTCACATTGTTTATATTTTTCTATTTTCCATTGAACAATTTATTGCATATTTCTTTTAATTTTGTAAAGGCGCACTTGTAAGACCGTTTCATTTATATACCTTACAGAACACCCAATGATGCGTCTATAGGACGCATAACGGGTCATGCTTTTTAAATAAAAACTGCTTGCAGACAAAGCGGATCTAATCTCACAAAATTTCGTCTTGACGTAGAAATTCGAGATTTGAAACGGTAAAAAGTACATAACATGACAAGTCCGCCGTAGAATTTTGCATTCTCAGCATACTTTTGAAACGATCGTGAGTGATGAAGTTGTGTATATACTCCTCATCTTTTCTGATTAAAGTGTCACCTACTTCTTCACGAAACGATGAAAAGGTTCCTGTGAAGTCTTCCTGCCTTTTATTAAGGACGTCACCGAGCGCATCGGTAAAATTTTGACAAAACGGAATGTTGCCGTTATTTACAAACCTACTCGGAAGATACAGGATCACGTGAAATCGGCGAAGGATGCTCGCAAACCGCTCGAAAAGCAGGAATTTACAGGATTCCGTGTAGTTGTGGAGACGAATACGTGGGTACCACAAAAGGAACAGTCAAAAAATAACTAGAAGTGCACAAGGGGAACTGTAGAAGGGGAGATATTGACAGGGGACCACCTTTTGTCAGTTTGATATGACTCAGGTTTTAGCAGCCACAAATGGATACCACGAAAGACTGTACAGAGAGGCTATAGAAATTGTAAAACACCCCAATAATTTCAATAGGATGGAGTAGGGCGTGAAACTAAATGAAATCTGGATTCCTGTGTTGAAGAAGACATGTAACAGTCTTCCACCATAGGACGATATTAACGGACGACGGCAATCGGCAACGACGAATTGCGCGCGCATATCAAAAACATCTCACGTCACACCTCTGCGCGCGAGCCCTCGTAAACGGAGTTTGGCTTCAGTCAGTAGCGAGCCAGATTGTGCATCGGACATTCAAAAGTGCCACGATCCCCCTTGAAAATGTCCTCTGCAGTTTGGGACGAAACGTGTGGTTTTAACAATAAATCCATAAGACCACGGCATAACAGCTCAGAAATTGTTAGTAATACTGACCTTTCCGGCCGTGAAAGTTTACATTTTACAATAAGACGCCTATACGGGGAAGGCAAATTACTGTCCCGCTAGTTAACAGAAGAGGTTTACTTAGTATTTCTAAAATTTCTTTACAGTGTATTGAAAGTTTTCTGCATCATTTTTCAAATAATAACATTTTTTTGCACATAGATGGAATTTTTGCAGCTGTAACTCCATTACGTTCTGTGTACTTTTATAATGTATAGCAATTCAAATGTTCAAATGTTTGTAGAGCTTATGGGCCAACTACGGGGTCATCAGTCCCTAAACTTACAAACTACTTATGAACTAGCTAATACTAAGGACGGCACAAACATCCATGCCCGAGGGGGTATTCGAACCCCCGACCGTAGTGGCCGTGCAGAACGTGACTGGCGCGCCGCAGACTGCTCGGCCACTGCGGCCGGCGTATAGCAATTACGATTCGGCACGACTGTAAACAAATCCATCTGAGATGCGGGGCTCTTAATTAAAACAGATTTCTAGTTCAGTAATAACAATTGTGTGACAGAGAGGACTCTACAGAACAAGCCAGTAAAACTCTATAACTAGTTTTATTACAACAAAAGCAATTTTATTTATTAAAAATATATTCACTCAGTTATTAGGCTTTCATCATAAATCATCTTATTCATCATGACATACCTGCTGAGTGAAAGAGTTCCTGAATTCAAAATGAAATACCTCGAAAACTAAGGTCAGTATAGACTGCAACAAACAGTACCTTTATTGTGAAAGTTGTAAGAATTTTATGCGTAAGTTTCGAAATAGTGCGAAAAACTGCTGATAGCTGTCAGTGCAAGTGCAATACGTAGTACCTATAATCTTTCCAATGAAGACATGTTTATCTGGTACTGGAATATCACAGAACACAATGCTCAGTTTTGAAGCATGATTTAATGTTACGATAAGACGCAATGCGAAAACCATTGGCAACCCCTTTGTCAAATTAAAACAGCCAAGCAGCGTGGCCGATAATCTACTCTAGAAACGAACTGTAGATACTCGGAAAATGTCGCCAAGATTTCTTCCTTTAAAAAAAGTATCCAAGGTAATCCGACCGAAGAATTGCAGGAGGGACTGGTTTGATGTGTTCCCACATGCAGACGCTACTGAGACACTGCCTACACCTGTTATTATTCAAAAACCTAAGCCACCAGGCAATATCTGCTTTTAGAGATGTCCAACATAATACTGACTTTGCGAACCAGATTCTCACAATGGGATATGAGTTTAGAAGCATTGTGTAAACGTGTTCCACCTGAATGGATTCGAGAAACAAAAATAATAAGCAAAAAAAATTAGTAACATTTGATTTTCTAAAAAAAATCTTCCTTTGTCTGAAGCGGAACTACGTAGGCTCACATAGTTGCTGTTGCGAATGCGGTGTGTAGCAGAGGCATTCCTGTCCCTTTTTCATGCGAGAAACAATCATTAGCGAACTTAACATTGCCGCCAAACTGATTCGACTAAGCACAAAGCGGATCATGGAAAGTGCAGACTACATGACAGAGTTTTCTCTGTCTGTTTTCTTGATTAATACCTTAGGAATAGAGTACATTTGATAACTGGAAATTTATTTCACTGCATATTGGAATCATCGCACCAAGCTCGACCAGTTTCCATTTCCGTAGAGGCACTACAGGATTTGATGGCAAATTTCATTATTCATTTGCGCCACTAGGTACTAGGTAAAATATAGGGAGCGAAGAATTATATTCAACATATACAAAAACCAGAGAGTAATGATTAGAATCGAGGGGCAAGAAACGGACGCAGAGGTTGGGAAGGGAGTAAGACAGGGTTGTAGCCTTTCTACAATGTTGTTCAATCTGTACATTGAACAAGCGGTGAAGGAATGCAAGAAGAAATTTGGAGAGGGTATTAAACTTCAGGGAGAAGAAATAAAAACTTTGCCATTTGCCGATGACATAGTAAATTTGTCAGAGACTGCAAAGGATCTGGAAGAGCACTTGAATGGAATGGACAGTGTCTTGAAAGGAAGATATAAGATGAATATTAACAAGAGTAGAACTAGGGTAATGAAATGTAGTGTCAGAAAATCAAGCGATGCTGAAGGAATTAGATTAGGTGATGAGACAATAAAAGTAGTAGATGAGTTTTGTTATTTGAGTAGCAAGATAACGTCTGATGGCCGAAGAAAAGAGGATATAAAATGCAGATTGGTTATGGGAAGAAAAGCGTTTCTAAAGAAGCGAAACTTGTTAACATCCAATATTAATTTAAATGTTAGGAAGTACTTTCTGAAATCATTTGTCTGGAGTGTAGCACTGTATGGGAGTGAAAAGTGGACGATAAGGAGTTCAGCTAAAAAGATGATCGAAGCTTTTGAAATGTGGTGCTACAGACTAATGATGAATATTAGCTGGGTAGATCATCTATCTAATGAGGAGGTGCTTAACAGAATTGAGGAGAAAAGGAGTTTCTGGCATATCCTGACTAAGAGAAGGGATAGCTTGGTAGTACACATTCTGAGACATCAAGGAACTGTCAATTTAACATTAGAAGGAAGTTTATGGGGTAAAAATCGTAGAGGGAGACCGAGGGACGAATACAGTAAGCAGATTCAAAAGGATGTAGGTTGTCGAACATATTCTCAGATGAAGAGACTTACACAGGACAATGTGGCGTGGAGAGCTTCATCAAACCAGTCTGCGGACTGAAGACCTCAACAATAGTTACAGTTAGTGAGTGAAGCGGACATTTAGAAAATACTGTGACTTAACTGCAAAGACTGAGGTCAGAGAACGAGTTTAATTATGTACTCCAGTCTGTACGAATTGCAACCTCGCGGTAGTGGCCGAGCGCTCTAAGTGTAAGGCGTTTTGGTTTCGGATCGCTCGTATGCTCCCCGTCGGAGGTCCGAATCCTTCCTCGAGTATGTGCACGGCTTTGTGTGGGTTGTCCTTAGCATAAGTTATTTTAAGTAGTTTGTAATTCTAGGGATTGATGACCGCGTCAGTTTGGTCCCATAGCTTTTTGTACGAATTTCACATGTCCGGCATTTGCCAGCACATTGAGCCAGGAATCCTGTCGCAAGTCCAACGTGATGACCACATGACGATTTCTTGTGCTGACGACGATCCGATGTTTACCAACCGGATAGTAACTGGAGACGAGACATGGGGTTTCCTTTACGAGCCACAGCTGTCACGACAGTCAGCCAGATGGGAAAAAAACCTCGAAAAGTCATGTCAAAAGAGAAGGTGACGCGGGAATTGGTTTTTCATTCAAATGGACTCATTCACAAAGAATTGCTGCCAGACGGTGAAAACTCCGCCTCAAGGAGATTTTTGGAAGCTTACGCGATGCTATTCGCCATAAACGACCTGGTCCTTTGTGTACAAAGAATTTGCTGTTGCTACACGACATCGCCTCTGCAGATCGCTCTGTCCTTGTCGAAGAGGAACTTTCCACGCTCTCTTGTGATTACTTGATCTCGCACCACGCGATTTTTTTTTCTTTCCCATCCGCAAGAGGAGCCATATGGGACATTCCTGCCTACTGCTTGTAGCGGTGCTTCCTGCAGCCATACCAAAATTGACAGTCGCGCGTAACGGACAGTAGCGATTATTTTGAGGGTGCGTGTGTTTCTTCGACAGGCGTACACCGTGTAATACGCCAGCCTGTCGAACATCAGAGTCGTGTGGGAGTCTACCCTCCAGGCGTCAAGTCTCAGAACTTACTGACTGTGCCACGCGGGCCAGACCATGCACACCGTGTCGCTGCACAGAACACAAACACAGCACATGCCTTTTGCAACCAAGCATGTCTGCTATCGATGAACACCAGATGTTGTGGTCCTCAGTCTCGAAACTGGTTGATGCAGCTTTCCACATTACTCTATCTTGAGCAAGCCTCTTCATCTCCTCATACAAACGGCAACCTACATCTATTTGAATCTGCTTCCAGAATGAAACTTCCAGTCTGCAGCGGAGTATGCACCGATTTAAAATCACCTGGCAGATTAAAATTGTTTGCCGGAACCGGGACTCGAACCTGGGACCTTTGCCAGAGTGCCTGGCGGCAGCGCCCTCGCTGCGCGGCTGGGGACCTCAGCTGTCCTTTTCACTGTCGCTCGCCGCGCATCTGGCGATTTCTGCCATCTTCGGTTGGAGCAAAAAGTGCAGATGATGTGGTTCTATGGTTCAACTAGTTGCTAGCTACGATCTCAATTCATTTTTCTCGACGCGCATTTCCGCTGATTCTTCAATAGTCCCAAAAAAATGTGACTTCGTCAGCATTACCGTTTTATCATATTCCACGGAATATCTGTACCAAACAGCAGTTATCAGTGTTGAAGGTCATGAAAGGGATGCAGAGGTTGGCAAGAGAGTAAGACAGGGTTGTAGCCTTTCTCCAAGGTTATTCAATTTGTACATTGAGCAAGCTATAAAGGAAAGCAAGGAGAAATTCGGAGTAGGAACTGAAGTTCAGGATGAAGAAATAAAAACATTGCATTTTGCCGATGACATTGAAATTCTGTCAGAGGCAGCAAAGGACCAGTTGAACAGAATGGACAGTGTGTTGAAAGGTGCATATAAGATGAAAATTAGCAAGAGCAAAACAAGGGTAATAGAGGGCAGTTTAAGAAAATCAGGTGATGCCGAAGATATTAGATTAGGTAACGAAACAATAAAGGTGGAAGATGAGTTTTGTTACTTGGGCAGTAAAATAACTTATATTGGTCGTAGTACAGAGGGTATAAAATGTAGAAAAGCGTTTCTGAAAAAGAGAAATTTCCAAACTTCGAATATTAATTTAAGTGTAAGGAAGTCCTTTCTGACGGCGTTTGTTTGGGTAGGACACATCCTTACACATAAAGGAATAGTGAATGTAGCGTTGGAGGGAAGTGTGGGGGGTAAAAATCGCAGTGGGAGACCAAGAGATGAATAAAGTAAGCAGATTCAAAACGAAACTTCCTGGCAGATTAAAATTGTGTATCGGAACCAGGACTCGAACCTGGATCCTTTGCCTTCCGTGGAAAGCGCTCTACCACTGAGCTACCCCGACACGTCTCACGACACCGCCCCACAACTTCAGTTCTGCCAGTACCTCGCCTCCTACTTTCCAAACTTCACAGAAGTTATCCTACGAACCTTGCAAAACTACCACTCCTGGAAGAAAGGATATGGTGGAGACATGGCTTAGCCACAGCCTAAGGGATGAAACTTTCATTCTGCAGCTGAGTGTTCTTTGTTGAAACTTCAAAATTTATTTGCATAATCAAAATTACATCTAACTTCAGGTTTTTAATGATATTTCTAGGAATAGTAGCTTCATTTCTTGCATATAAGTTGCAGAATCGAACTAGTTATCAGATATCTTTTTGAGAATTTCTGTTAAAACAAAAAAACTTGAAAAGTGCTGTTCTCTACTTACTAAAGAAATTGTACGGTAAGGTAGTGTAATAAAAGTAATAGTAAGTTGCAATATGAACAAGTAAACAAAGTGAATGTGGTTCAATATATAGTAATTGTGCCAGTTTACAGTATCATACTGCATTATTTTTGCTTTAAATTAAAGTGTTATTAGTGCAGTCACAATACAGACTCCTTTGCAGAAATATAAAGCCACAGATGTTTGTCTTAACTGAGAGTAGACAAATGGAAGTGCAATTATACTATCAGTTAAAAATAAGATTATTAAATTTTAAAGTATTACGTTTTCTGTTGGTGCTAGTTGGTGAATTTTAATTGTGTATTCAGACATACTGTAGTCAGCAGTATTGAAGAAGGAAACGATTGTTAGTTATATTAACTAGTGACATTCATATATCTTAGTAATGGTTTTTATTCTTAAATAGACTACTGTGTATAGTGTTGTTTTTTGTGTCTCGTTGCCGCCGGTTGTCCTAGTTGTCGGTGGCCGAGTAGAGAGAGACCGACACAGGAAAATAGGATGCACGCATGTGTTGGTACAGAGTCTGAGGTGATCAGCCAGTGGGACAGCGGAAACTAGAAACACTGAGCTAGATTAGTACAAGATATATATTTAGCAGAAATGTTACAATACTTAACTTTGTTAACTGAAGACTAGTGGAATGCAGATACATAGTTTAATTAGTTAGAGGCCTGCCTACTGATGAGACCTAGTGCCTGTCTAATTCCCCAGTGGCCGATGCAGTTCAGTGGCGGCCACGAGCGGGTTTGCAGCAGAGGGCGCTCGTGGCCGATGTCGTAAGAACGCCGCGCCGTGCTTGCATGGCGGCGCGCGGTGAAGGTACGTGGCGCGCACTTCAGGCTTGTGCGACACCACATTGTGTATATTAGTATTTGTTCAGGTTTTACTGACATAAGCATTTTCTTTTTTTGCAATGAAGTACTTGAATGACTATGATTTCTTTTGAAGGCTTAAAATCACTTGGCCTACTATTCCACTTTCAGTTACTTAAGATATTTATTCCCTAAACCAGGATGGCGACCGTTTTTGTTAAACATTACAGTTCATTTACCTTGCAGTTTGTACTGGACCCAATAGCATTATTTTATAGGTATTTCCTCTCGAAACGAAAAATTTTTAGATACGAAGTTGAAAACGATACCATGTCCTTTAGACCCACTTAACGGTCAAATCTAAAAATCCTGGCACAGGTGTATTAACACAACAGTGGTGTTGCGACCTTCCTATCGGTACTCACCAATAAGAATTGGGCAATACATAAACTCAGGGTAGTAAAAGGTTTATGGCTCGTTGTCTGTTCATAGGGGTGAGTTATGTATGTGAGCTTCTATGCGCTTAACAGCTACCCAAACTGTATAAACAAGATCAATAATTAATCTGTAGTTTAGCCATTCTATCAATCTGCAGATGATGACGCGAAAAAATATTTAAACAAAAATAAATTAAAGCTCTAAATAACCAACAAAATGGATTCTAAGATAATATTCAGGAGATTCACTTACGAAGTAATTTTTTATAAATAGTGTTTATTACTCGTTTTGGACATGAAAATGAGGTGGTCCTACTTTATTCATTGGTAAATAACTGCATATTTCCCCAACTGTTGTTCATGAGAGGCAAAATAAGTATCTCACGCACTCGAGAGTAAAAGTTCCAAATTATCACTCAAATTAATGAAGTCCATCGAACATTGCAGTTCCAAATTAATCCGCGATAAATTGTAGTACTTGCTATAAAACACAATTTGCCATCACCCGAGTACACGATTTCTGAATTATCACAGTTCCGCAGTCCTACTACCACTTTTCAACCAGAGACTAAGTTCAGCAGCCCTACTACCGTAAATTTTCTAAGTCCACGCAGGTCTGTCTCTTCAAATGACAAGTCGGTAATGCGGCTTCAGACTGCCCAGACTGACAATCTCTCACCACCACGTTACGAGAGCCCTCCCAACCGTTCGAAAGCGTGCTCTACCTGCTCCCCAAATTGTATCCTTCCGCTCATCCTAACGCCTCACTTTAAATACAATTTCCCTTCCAAAATATTATACATTCGAATATCACAGAATTAAATGCTTTGACCACCTTCCTCTAAATGTTGTTTACATTTAACAAACAAATATATATTTAACAATACTAAAAATGGTTGAGACTGAAGCTCTTTGCTCAGATAGCCATTAAGCGTGGCGTCTCACTGTTCAAATATACTGCCGCTGTCGAAATATAGTTACACAATTAATATTTAATTTATCATGGCTTTTAATACAAATATATTTAGTTCTTGTCCACAAATACTTATAACTGTTTATATATATATATATATATATATATATATATATATATATATATATATATATATATATATATATAACAGTTATAAGTATTTGTGGACAAGAACTAAATATATTTGTATATATATAATCTGCTGCATATCTACTATATTTAGTCGACCATGAAATATTTAAGAGGCAGTCCACAACATAAAACGAACGTATAAAAAATAAAATAAAATACACTACCCTGGGACATGCATGCCCCAACATCGTTGGTCTGGTATATGTCGTGGTACACGGGCTATCGATAAAAGTTCATTACTAATTGTCATACTTGATAACAAATTCTCAAAAGTAACCAGTTTCTAAACTGGTATAAGTTTGACAGTTCCTAAAAGCTTGGTTTTTTTTTTTTTTTCCTTCTTTTTTGGCCTATTGATACTGCCCAAAGATATTCTTAGGTGCAGTCCGTAGATTGACCGTAATCAGACAATAATTCCATTAAACCCGCTTTATACACAACCACACTTCAAGTAAAATCCACAAATTATAAGTTCAGGTCCTTGTACAGAGCTCAAAATTAATCATCTGACTTACTTATTAGTTGTAGTCCTTCGTATCCAAATTTAGTTAAATTCAGTTTAGAATCCTATCGACCGTTAGCAACAGGATAAATATTACATTGGAAACATTGGAAACCATAAGTAAAATCTTCCGTTGACTTTCTTGTTAGATTACTCCGTTTGGAAGACTGTATCTTCAACTAAGAATGTATCTTTATAAACAAAAATTACTCTTCTTTAGGCTTCCAAACTCAAAAATATGTCTTTCGTTAAATAATAATACAGTTTCACGTATACTCTTTCATACGTACAAGAAGCCGTCACAGATAATTAAACTGACATCGATTTATTGTAAAATCCGTTACATATCATGACTTGACATAGGTTGTGACATAACTGACATCAAACGACAAACTGAAAACTTTTTACAATGCAATAATGTACACAACATTACATTTTTTTCTTTTTTTTCTGGAACGATGAAGCTTTGCAATCAACAAGGCGCAGCAATCCTCGTCGCCTCGAAGCCTTCGGCGTGGAACAAATAGCGGCCAGCATTTCAGCTCCGGCTGCGGCTACGAAGACGCTACTCCCGCGAATTGCTTCACCTCGATTGTATATAGAACAGATAAGCAAACAACAAACACATTTTAAGTACAAAACAGTAAACATTTTCACACAAAACTTTATATATATAGGATATCCTGCAAAAACGGAGCTGACACAGAACAGTAGTGGTTCTTTATTTCTGTGTCCCACTACATATTCCATATGCCCGCACTTTGTTCATCCGGCAACGGCGTGGAACAGTATCGAACCCCTAGCGGAAGTCAAGAAATACGGAATGTACCTGGGATCCTGTATCTATATCCCTCTGAGTGTCATGGATGAATAGCCTGAGCTGGGTTTCACGGGATAGTTACTTTCGGAAACCTTTTTGGTTCCTACAAAGGAGAATTGCTGTCTCGTCGCAATAGAACGAAACCATGCTAAAATTTTAAACATAGCTGCGAATTGTCTGCGAGCATTATAACTTCAAAGCATAAAAGTGCAGCCTCCGGTCGCGAAGATAAGATTATTTAACCTGGTTTCGGTGCAGAGGAACGACCTCTTCGTGCGGCAGAACTTGTGCTAAAACCTTATCTTCAAAAGCACTCGTCTTGTATGATTAGGGTTGATTGTGGCCGTGTCAGACTTCGTAATCCTTGAGGTGTCCACTCGCCCCTAAAAATTTATATAAAATTTAAAAAAAAATATATGTTCATGTAAAATCTTTATAAGTTGGAGTATTTCAAAATCAGATTCTTGCGCCGAGGGAAGAAGTCTTTAACAGTCACTCTTGTTAAAATATTTCTAAGTTCTCTCATAGATAAGACTGTCAAAATAAATTCTTCAGTTTGTGGTCGTTGTTATAGCCACAGATAAAAAATAATATTTCTTCAATGATTATCGATCGATGTATATGATCGATTAACCAAAGTTCTAAAAAAAACATTTATCGAAGTCTTCTTCACGTAACTTTCCCACCAATAAAAATTCATAATAAAGCTTCCTTCAGATTGAAGAATATTTAAATTAAATCATCTGCTCGTTTCATTAATATATTATTTATCGTAAAATAATTCTTCATAAATGATGTACTCTGACACTTTCTTCAAGTTTAAACACAATAACATTTATTGCTTTCTATGACTTTACATATGTAGTCATTGACAGACAAAAGGGAACTGACTTTTAAAATTTGTTGTTTTAACACAAAACTTAGATAATAATGTCAACTCTTGCGACGACAACCGCAGAGATCAACACCTTCTTGCCTCGTGGCCGTCGACCCGCGACTTGTTGTGGCCGGATATTTACTCCTTGGAATCGGCCTCGAATATGTTGCCCTCGTAGATTGAATCGCCTCACAGCACATGTCTTTAAGAATTTACATAAAAATCATTTAAGAACACAAATATAAGCAAGTTATCCTGCTCAAATTGAGCTGACATGAGATATGTAGCGCAGACAATAATCCGTCCCACTGCATCGGCAATAACTATGATTGCCTTCATCCGAAAATATAAAATTAAACAAGTTACGTAATAAAGGGAATGTAAAAAAAAGCTACCCACTACTGTCCATTTCATAATGATTGCCCCCTGACTTTGAACTCATTTTCTAGTCACATCGTTGAAATGTATACTTTCATTTGTTGTATGAATTTTACATTTTATTTGAAAAGGGTATGACATACATGGTAATATTTAAGAGAAATCGCGCTTTTTCTGGCTTTGTTCAGCGAATTTCAACTTTAAGCATACACAGAATTCAAACCGTAATTAGGAGTAAGTTTTCCTTTGCACAGTTTGAAGATCCAACCTCCTCCTATTTACAGACAGAGTTTCGTTATTTTCTGATTAGTCATTTTGTCCTAATAATGGTAGGCGTAGACTGCTGCAGTTCGCCTAATGATGATACGTATTAACAAGACGAAAAGTATTAATGCAAGCTCTCTCCTTTCACAGTTGTTGTATTTGTATACTCATAAATCTACACCAGGTGCTAATATCACATAATTAATTTAATTGCTTTTTCGCCGGCCGCGGTGGTCGAGGGGACTGATGCGCTCCAGTCACGGACTTCACGGACACTACGGTCGGGGGTTCGAAACCCGTGCCGTCCTTAGGATTAGCTAGTTCATAAGTAGTTTGTAAGTTTACGGACTGATGACCCCGTAAGCTATACAAACATTTTTTGAATTGCTTTTTCGTTCGTATGCGCTACGTGCTCGTGTACGCTGTGTTGCCGTTCTTCATAGATGAATAGGCGCTTCTGGCGCATTGCAACAGTGGCGGCGCGCTGGTGTGACAACTACACTCCGCTATAGTGTGGCTTACACCGCACCCGCTAAAGCAGTTGACTTACAAACTCTTACCTGACAAACACGGAGACAATATATTGGTGCCGCGGTGGAGTAGCCGAGCGGTCTAAAGCGACTCGCTGCGGAGCGCGCGGTTGCTCGCCGTGGAGGTTCGAGTCCTCCCTGGGGCATGGGTGTGTGTGTTGTCCTTAGGTTAGTTTACCTAGGTTTAAGTAGTTTGTAAGCTACGGACTGATGACCACGCAGTTTGGTCCGATAGATTTACGAACATTTGATCGAACAATATATTGGTAATGACATTTGATGTCACCAAGAAAAGTTCAGGTTTAACAGCAATGCCCTCTGTCTCAATAGCTGTAACGGTGAGCTTAATCGCAGCTTCTTGCGTTGTATATTACAGCGACGAAACGAGTACTCAGAAAATAAAGAAACTCCGTCTAGAAATAGAGCAAGGTTGGATCTTTCAACTGTGCAAAGGAAGCCATTCTCCTAATTACGGTTTGATTTCTGTGCGTCCTTAAAGTTGACATTCGCCGAAAAAAACAGAAAAAGCAGGATTTTTCTTAAATATTACCACGTATGTCGTTCCTTTTCAAATAAAATGTAATATTCATACACCAAACAAAAGCAGACATTTCAAAGATTTCGTCGACGTATAAAACATCGATGTTCGTCATGCGATGTGACCAGAATATGAGCTCAAACTCAGGGGTCTATCATTATGAAATGGACTTTTTTTAGTAGGAGCTGCACGCCATGTTCATTCCAATAAAGGGGATGTTAATGTACGGAGTTTCTAAGGTGTATTTTGTCCATTCAAAGAGTTCCTGTTGGAACTTTTTGAGATCCATAAGAAGAATAAGCAGCCTGTATGCACCGTGATAAACTGAAAAAAGTTAGTTCTACAACACACTCTTTGGGTACCCCGAGGTAACTTTCATGTACAAAGATTTAATCATGGACCAAAGATAACATAGACTACACTTCTCCCTATCTCTGCTGTGTAGTGGTTTGAAACCAACATCTGAAATTTCCCCGTCACGTGCCTGAGTTTTCGTCCTTATGAGCAACAGTTCCTCTCATTTACAGGTGAAATCAAGCGTTGATTTCAACATTAAACGACTTCTCGCATTACACATCTACTAGTAAAGGTAACGTAATTTCATCTTAATATTAATACAGTGATTGTCGAGTTTACATGTGCCCAAGTGAAAAGTACCTCATTCTCTGTTATATTTAAAAGCAACATAATTACATATACTCGGTGTTTGTTTTACTCTATGAATCTTTTACTTTTTACAACTTATGAATGTGATTATCGATGTAAATATACTTCATGTTGCTCTTGATCAAGTTTATATGTCAGCAGGTAGGTCATTTCTGGTGAAAATCTGCTTTCAATAACGTTATACAAATTATAAAAAGATATAAAAAAGCCAAGCTCGCTGATCATCAATTTTTATTTATGACGACCGATTTTACTGAACTATGTCAGCATCGTCTGGTCTAATAAAATCATTTTACAAGGTCATAATCTGTTAAAAAGGAATGGCGGAAATTTAAAACATGCATGTCATTATAATAAAACGAGAAGATACATCAATTAAATCCATAAGAGCAAAATTGGGCGTATTTAGAGATCAGACATACGTTGTAATGTCAATCAGTTGTAATATGACATAATTTACAGTGCATAGGTGCACTATGTTATTATAATAAAACATAATTATCACAGTGAGTAACAGTAGCAAACTGATACATGATGCAAGTCAAGGATAAAAGAATATGACGCCAGATGGCAGCACACACCAATGTAATATTAAAACCACAATGAGGTTAAAATCGTGTTGTACAGATTATAAAAATAATTAAAAGTCATTTGAAAAAAGACTAATATCTACGTTGATGGCGTAATTAAGTTTGTGCATACAACAAAAATATCTGTATAAACTGACAGTCAGTTATAAACGGATAAATAACACAGTTACAATGTAGCGTTCATACAATATTTGTGCATACCATTAGAATATCTGTATAAAACAACTGTCGATTAAAAAGTATACAACAGTGGCCACAATGCAGCGGTGATACAGTATTGGTTAATGCATATCACAAAATATTTGTATAAAACCACAGTCAAGTGTAAAAGAATATACAACGGTGTCTACAATGTATAAGTCATAAAATATTGGATAATACATAAAACACAAACATCTATATAAAAAGACAGTCAATTATAAAAGAATACATGATAGTAGTCACAATGCAGCTGTTACGAAATATAGATATGGCTGCAACAACACAATAGGTCAGCCAACACAGCACAAGGTTGTAAAAGAATATACAACAGTAATTACAGTGTAGCAGTCATACAATACTGGTCGTGCATAAAACAAAAATATCTCAATAAAACAACCATCAATGTAATGGTCAACAATGCCGGTTTGTGCGTATCATAAAAAGATCTACATAAAACTACAGTTAATTATAGATATTAGTTACAATGTACCGGTAATACAATATTGTTTTGTGCATATCACAAAATATCTGTACAAAACTCTAATCAATTATAAAAGAATATACAACAGTGTCTACATAGTATCAGTCATACAATACTGGATAGTAGATAAAACACAAACATCTGTATAAAAAGACAGTCAATTGTAAAAGAATACATGACAGTAGCCACAATGCAGCAGTCACGAAACATAGACATGGCCGCAACACCACAATAGGTCAACCAACACAGCACAAGGTTTTGGTTATGGATCAGACCAAATACTTTTAAATGGGAAACAGCTGAAGCTTTAGGTAGGAAACTGCTCCAGGCCTAGGTTTTAGATATGATGTTTAATGTTTAGGTTGGAGATGTGACTTAATGTCTAGATTTTGGATATGAAACGGAGCTGCAGGTTGCGGATGTGATATACTATGAAGTACGTCATATGGTATTCAAGGTTGAGGATGAAGTGTGGTATAATGTTCAGATATTAGGTAGAACTTTAAAGATTTTGGATGGCAATGTGGAATATCAATAGGTGATTGTTAAACACAGTGTCTTGGTTTTAGGGTGGCAAAGTAGTACACAGTCTATGCGGTTGTTGTACACAGTGACCAGGTTAAAGATCTAAGGTAAACCATAGTAAAAGTAAATGAAATGCTACATGTAATTGTCCAATGTTAACTATACACACTAAAAAGGACTGAGATTTATTATAGTAAGGAGAAGTTGATATGCTGGAATGATATGACTATTGCTTAAATGTATATTAGGCAACTGAATAAGGGTGAATTGTTAGGAGTAAATATTCTTTGCAGTAGATCATCAAAGATGGTAATTTTTTTTTTTTTTTTTTTTTTTTTTTGACAAAAATCAAGCTGGTCATTGAGTATTTTATCTGGGGCTTTTTTGTTGCTGCTATAAATATGTATATTTTCTAGTAAGTCTAGTTTTCTCCCTTTTACTGTTTTGTGTAATATTTTCATATTATGCTCAATATTATTGACATTATGCTTTGCATCTTTTAAATGTGTGCCAAAAGCAGTTTTGTTTTGAGAGTATGTATGTTCTCGGAACCTTGTGGTGAAAGATCGTCCTGTTTGTCCTATATAAAAACATTCACAATCATTATATTTTAATCTGTACACTCCGTATATACTATAATCATTCTTTTGCTGTTTCAAGTTGTGACGTAACCTTAGTTTTAGGGTATCTGACGTTTTGAAGGCTAGCTTAACATTGGCTTTCCGAAACTTGTATTCTATTTTGTCTGACAGGTTACCTTTGTAGGACATTGAGACATATTTAACCTTTTCATTATTGGTTCCTTTTTTATTTTTCACATTTTTTTTGTAGATTTTAATTTTTTATAAGTTTTCATTACGACATCATCATTATATCCATTAGCAACAGCAATTTGTTTAATGATGTTCAGTTCTTTTTTAACTTCTGCTGGTTTAAGTGGGATCTTTAGAAGAAGGTATATCATAGAATTGGAAAATCTTAACTTGTATCGTAGAGGGTCGCAAGAGGAAGCATGAATGATGGTATCACATGTCGTTGGTTTCCTGTATTTGCTGTATACATGTTTTTTATTCTCTTTTTTAATGGTAAGATCAAGAAAGTTAAGTGAATTATTCTGTTCTAGTTCTAATGTGAAGGTAATTTTGTGGTGCATACTGTTCATTCCTGCTTGTAAGTTGATCATATCAGTTTCAGTTCCCTTAATCATCACTATTATATCATCTACACATCTTGTGTAGTAGATGATTTTCTCAGCAAGGTTTTTATGGGCGCAAAGAATCTGTTTTCTAAATTATTAATAAAAATTTTAGCAAGGGCGCCTGCTAAGCTATTGCCCATGGCAAGACCTTCAGATTGATAATAGATCTTACCATTGAATCCAAAATAATTGTAACTAAGAGATAATTCTAACAATTCTATTAATTCAATGATTTCACCAAGTTGCATCTTTTTAGAATTAATCAGATTAGCTTTAATTACTTCTAAACATTCTGTGACAGGGACATTAGTGTATAGATTTGTTATATTTAGAGATGCAAGATTAGATTCATTTGGGATCTCAATTTTGTCCAGGATTTGTGTAAGCTCATAGATATTTTTGACATTAGTTGGGTTAGTAAAAGTAAACATTTCTTTAAGTTTACGGTTAAGCATTTTATTAAGTTCGTAGTTTGGATATGACCTGTTATCCAGAATCGGTCGTATGCTTTTATTAGGTTTATGGGTCTTAACTTGTGAACGTAGATGTGGGAGTGATACATTCATCATTTTCAGATATTTCTTTTCCCTTTCAGTAAATAGAAACATAGTATTATCTATCTCCTTTTTAAGGGTGTTTTGAAATTTGACTGTGGGGTCTTTCTTTACTTCTCTAATATTATTAGAAACAAAGAATACTTCAGTTTTGCTTATATATTCATGATCATGAATGATGACAATAGCATTACCCTTATCAGCTTTTGTTATTAGGGCTTTTTGGTCATTTAGTTTTTTATTAATAGATTGTAATGCTATCCCACCTGTAGTTTTACCTTTAAAGGATGTTATTTACCATCTTTTATATACTGATCTACCTTTACTGCAATGTTAATAGTTTGTGGATTACTCAATTTAGCCTGTTCAGTTGCTATTTTTGTGTTAACTATAATTTCTTTTAAATCATTCTGATTAAAGTTTTTGTTAATGTTAAAAGCTAAACCTTTGTTTAAGAGACTTTTCTCATCCTCTGTAAAAGTTATATCTGTCAAGTTTGTAATCTTTTCAGCGAATTGATGTTCTACCTTTTGATCATTAGTCGCTTTATGCTTTATACACAACTTATTGAATTTTTTCCTGTCTTTCGTGAATAGGAATTAGAAACCTGCATAGTGGCTACTGCCATGTATTCTTTTATAATTGACTGTCTTTTTATACAGATGTTTGTGTTTTATGTACTATCCAGTATTATATGACTGATACAATCTAGACATTGTTGTATATTCTTTTATAATTGAATGGAATTTTATACAGATATTTTGTGATGTACACAAACCAATATTGTATTACCGATACATTGTAACTACTGTTCTATACTTCTATAATCAACTGTCGTTTTATGTAGATCTTTACATTGTAACTACTGTTCTATACTTCTATAATTAACAGTCGTTTTATGTAGATCTTTTTATGGTATGCACAAACCAGCATTGTTGACCACTATATTGATGGTTGTTTTATACAGATATTTTTGTTTTATGCACGACCAGTATTGTATGACTGCTACACTGTAATTACTGTTGTATATACTTTTACAACCTTGTGCTGTGTTGTCTGACCTATTGTGTTGTTGCAGCCATATCTATATTTCGAAACAGCTGCACTGTGACTACTATCATGTATTCTTTTATAATTGACTGTCTTTTTAGACAGATGTTTGTGTTTTATGTATTGTCCAATATTTTATGACTGATACATTGTAGACACTGTTTTATATTCTTTTACACTTGACTGTGGCTTTATACAAATATTTTGTGATATGCATTAACCAATATTGTATCACCGCTGCATTGTGGCCACTGTTGTATACTTTTTAATCGACAGTCGTTTTATACAGATATTCTTATGGTATGCACAAACCAATATTGTATGAACGCTACATTGTAACTGTGTTATTTTTTCGTTTGTAACTGACTGTCAGTTTATACAGATATTTTTGTGGTACGCACAAACTTAATTACGCCATCAACGTAGATATTAGCCTTTTTTTAAATGACTTTTAATTATTTTTATAATCTGTACAACACGTTTTTAACCTCATTGTGGTTTTAATATTACATTGGTGTGTGCTGCCATCTGGCGTCTATTCTTTACCCTTGACTTGCATCATGTATCAGTTTGCTATTGTCACTCACTGTGATAATTATGTTTTATTATAATGACATAGTGCACCTATGCACTGTAAATTATGTCATATTACATCTGATTGACATTACAAGGTATGTCTGATCTCTAAATACGCCCAATTTTGCTCTTATGGATTTAATTGATGTATCTTCTCGTTTTATTATAATGACATGCATATTTTAAATTTCCGCCATTCCTTTTTAACAGATTATGGCCTTGTAAAATGATTTTATTGGACCAGATGATGCTGACATAGTTCAGCGAAACCGGTCGTCTTAAATAGAAATTGATGATCAGCGATCTTGGCTTTTTTTTATATCTTTCTACAATATCGTAATTGGATCGCCTCCTAGAACATAAACCAATTCAACAAGTTATACAAAACTGAACATTCATAGAGACTGTTTATTATCCCTATAAAGTCACTTCTTGCTGAGTGCATCAGTGATGTTTCCTCACTGCCCTATTATTTAATGTAAATAGCCAATACTATGGTTGTTTTACGTTTTGGCATCACGATGTGTAGCAAAACATCTTAGAATACAAACGGTTGTATTTTGTTAAAATCGGACATTATGGATGCAAACAGATTCAATTTCTATAAAAGCACATTTCAGATGTATTTGACCTTTTACTCCTGTGTAAAAGAGAATCTAAAAGACTGACAGTACAACGGTTTTCTGTTGTTTGTAAAAAGACTGTGAATACGTTTCATCTAGGCACACATAAAAACTGTAGCCATCGCTTTAATTCTTCCAACTGCGAAGAACTAACGCTAAATGTACTACTAAAGATGTAATAAGAACACTGTAAGACGTTTTATTGTTCAAATATACGCTTAATTTGCACTACAAAGGATAAGAACTGCAACACTCAGCTATATTTCATTTACTCGAAATGGTGAAAACGATTTCCTGCCCCGAGTCAAGTGACTTAGATGCTGGTTTCAGTGGAATGACGTCACGCGCAGTCTATATTATCTATGGTCTATGGATTTAAGTTTTACTGTGCCTTGGCTTAGCAGCAATTGCACTCGGTCTCCCGCATCAGCAGACAGTGTTGGAACTGGTGAGCCAGTCGGCTGTAACCTAATACAGAAGGCAGCCAGTGAAGCGTGCCGCAGCTATATGCGGCCCGGTGCCAGTGGTGAGTCACAGCGTTCCAGGAAACTGGAAGCACCGCAGCCGCGGCTCGTGGCACCAGCCTGAGTGACACACGACTCCCCCCTCCCCTCCCCACCTCTCCGGCTCCTACGCGACAGGCACTCACAGCGCTGTTGGCACCGCGCTCTGAACGGTGACGTGCCAGCCGCAGCCAAGGATCGCGTGATCGCTTCCGAGGGCAGGTCACCGCGGGTCGCAGATTAGCCAATCTGGAGCACTGACCGCGTTACGTGCGCCGATTCCGTCACTCTGTTTACTCGACCTTCAACTGTACTACCGATCTGCGGCAGTAGTGACAGTCTAGCCACAGTCTATGCTGTTACTTTCATATTTCCCGGTCACTGAACGTTGCTGTATAGTTTCTAACACAAATACGAAAACATGATTAAAGTAATATCACTGCTTCTCTTAATGGTAGTCTATAATTTAACAAACTGCCAGTGCAGTGTAATTCATACAGTTCACAATAGTCGAGTTATATTAATATCGTTCGATTTCATATTGCTGTGCAGCGTTACGCCTAGGTATTTAATTGAAGCGATTCTGTGAAGCAGCACACTACTAATGCTGTATTCTAATATTACGGGATTGTTTCTGCTGGCCGGCCGCAGTGGCCGAGGAGACTGACGCGCTCCAGTCACGGTCTGCACGGCCACTACGGTCGGGGGTTCGAATCCACCCTCGGGCATGGATATTTGTGCCGTCCTTAGTATTAGCTAGTTCATAAGTAGTTTGTAAGTTTAGGGACTGATGACCCCGTAGTTAAGTCCCATAAGCTATACAAACATTTGAAACATTTTGAAACATTTGTTTCTTCTGTTCATCTCCATCACGTTACATTTTTCTACATTTGGTGCTAGTTTTCATTCCTCATACAACCTAGAAATTTGGTCCAAATCATCATGCATGCTACTACAGTCATTCAGTGACGATGCCCTCTTGTAAACCACAGCAAACAGCCGCAGATTGCAACTGAGTCTGTCCGTCAGATCATTCATATATATACAGAAAATAATAGTATACCTATCACACTTCCCTCGGGCGCCTCTGACAATACCCTAGGCTCCGATGAACACTCGCAATCAAATGAAATGTTCAAATGTTTGTAAAGTTTAGGGGACTTAACTGCATGGTCAGCAGTCCCTTAACTTACAAACTACTTATAAACTAGCTTATACTAAAGACAGCACAAACATCCATGCCCGGGGAGGGGGATTCGAACCCCCGACGGGGAATGGCCTCGCGCATCGTAGCACAGCGCTTCAATGCGCTCAGCCACGCCGCCGCGGCCTCTCGCAATCGAGGACAACGTACTTGGTTCCATTACTTAATTAGTCTTCGAGCCAGTCATATATTCTGGTACCTATTCCACAAGCTTGTACCTTCGTTAGCAGTCAGTAGTGCGGTACCGTGTCAAACGCCATTGCCGTTGAGTACTCTTCGTGAGACCGGATTGGTAGCGCATCTGGACCTGGCGACTTGTTTGTTTTCAACTCTCTGAGCTGCTTCTCTACACCAGCTATGCCTGTTACTATGTCCTCCATTTGGGAGTTAGTGCGACCATCAAATGGAGGTATGCAATGCTTGTAGTAACTTCAGATTGTACGGATTCAGATGCAGTCGGCTTGCAGAACTCGCCATACCATTGTAGGACAATTGTTAAGTTCCTTGCCTGCTCCTACGATCGTTTGAAATAAGAGAAAAGAGAAATTCTATTGCTCAATATTAGGCAAAATTCATTGTTATCCTTTATCAAAGTTTTCCTCTCTGCCGGCCGCGGGGGCCGCGAGTCACGGTCTGCACGGCCACTACGGTCGGGGGTTCGAATCCCCCCTTGGGCATGGATATTTGTGCCGTCCTTAGTATAAGGTAGTTCATAATTAGTTTGTAAGTTTAGGGACTGATGACCCCGTAGTTAAGTCCCATAAGCTTAACAAACATTTGAACTTTTTTTTTCCCTCTCTACTAAGGCAACGTGTGCGTATATTGCACATTCTTAAAGAACGCGTTCTAGAGATCTCATCTCCTCTTTGCATTTACAGCCCAGTGGACCCGTTTTTCCTACGTGACCATTAATATCTACCTGATTATTCTTCAAAACACATTGAAGTGCCTGACAGAAGCTTCGTAGAACCACCTTCACACTATTTATCCATCATTCCATTCTCAAATAGCGAGCAGGACACCTAAATCTCTCCGTTCTAATTTCTGGTATTTTGATAATCAGTTTTCCCTGTGATAGGGGGAGTCAACAATATATTTTCATTTTCGGAGGTGATTGTCGACGAGCGATATTTTGTAGCTAGATCTCACAGCAATGAAAATGTAATGATTCCCACTTCAACTCCTCTAGCATATCCGTGACACACACGCACACACTCTCTCCCTTGTATGGCGAGAATGCAAAGCGAGGTGCCCTTATTTGTACTGTTTCGATGTCCTCCGTCAGTCCTACCTAACGAGGATTTCACGCCGCGTAGCATCGCTCCAAAAGGAACTGGGCAAGCGTTGTGTAGGCAGTCTCTTTACTAGGTCTGCTTCTGCTGCATATTCTAAGTGTTCTGCCAATAAGACGCAGTCTTTGCTTCACCTTTCCCACATTACCTAAGTGGGCTTTTAATGGCTGTTTAGTTCACTTTATGGACTTCAGATGTGATTGATTTATCTTGTAAACGAAGTTTAACGGATTGTCTTTGTACTCATGTGCGCAACTTCACACTTTACATTACTCGGGTCAATAGCCGATTTTCGATCTTTAGATGATTTTCCGGCAGCATAACCTGAAAACAACCTAACCGGACTGCTCAGATTTTTTCACAGATCTCTTATGCAGAAAGGAACAGCAGATGGCCTATAAGACTACCACGGGGAACAGCAGATATCATCTCTGTTTTAGTCCAAGCCTTCCGTTACTGTGAACTGTGACCTTTCTGACGAGAAATCCCTAGTCAAGGCACAAAACTAAGACGGTGTTGCATAACCTCGCAATTTGATTAAAAACCATTAGTAAGGTATGTTGTCAAAATTATTTTGAAAATTACAAATATGGAAACAATTTGAGATCTTTTGTCGATAGCACTCATCGCTTTATGTTAGTAGGAAGCTAGTTGTGTTTGTTGTTACGCTTATGGGACTTAACTGCGGGGTCATCAGTCCCTAAACTTAGAAACCACTTATAAACTAACTTATGCTAAAGACGGCACAAACATCTATGTCCGAGGGAGGATTCGAACCCCGACGTTTAACGGCCTCGTGCATCGGAGCATAGCGCCTCAATGCGCTCGGACACTCCGCCGTGGCGCTAGTTGTGTTCACAATATAGATATTTTCTCTATCCGTGTTGATCTTGGGTCAGTAGATCAATGTGTTCATCTACATCTTCACCTATATAGATATTCGGAAGTGTATGGCAGAGGGTTCATCGAACCACTTTTATTATATTTCTCAATAGTTCCATTCCCTAATAGCTCGCGGGAAAAAGGAACACCTAAATCTCTCTGTTTTCGCTCTTATTTGGTTATGGTGATCAAGTCTGATTCAGCATATTGCAGGATTTGTGCTGACCCTACAATAAGTGTTGAGAGGAAGACCAACAACCTCCTTAAGAAAACTTCTTTGTCACAGGAAACTATCAAGAGTCTTAATTCATATTGTGCTGTACCTCCTAGATTATATGGCCTTCCTAAGGTCCATAAAGATTGGTGCTCCCACATATCGTGTGGCAAAATATCTTGCTGGTTTGTTGAGCCCGCTGGTAGGCCGCTGTGAACACCACATTAAGAACTCGGTGGATATCCTACGTCGGTTGGAGGGTTTGCACTTGGCTCACTCGGATATTTTAGTTAGTTTTTATGTGGTTTCTCTTTTCACTCACGTTCCTGTGTCTGATTCGTTGCAACTAATTGAGACGCAGTTTGCTACTGATTTAACGAATTTATTTCGACATGTTTTGACTTCCACCTACTTTTTATTCAATGACCAGTACTACGAGCAGACAGATGGAGTTGCGATGGGAAGCTCTTTGTCACCCATCATTGCTAATTCATTCATGGAGGACTTTGAAGATCGTGCACTGTAGTCAGCGGCGTTGAAACCTGCTTTTTTTTCCAGATATGTAGACGACACGTTTGTTGTTTGACCTTTTTGCATCCCAGCCTCGTCGCCACTTTTGTGTCTCGTTTCCGTCGTAGGTGTCGGTGGCCGAGTAGAAAAGTACCGACACAGGAATAAAGGATGCACGCTTGTGCAGGTACAAAGGTGAGCAGCCAATGGGACAGCAGAAACTAGAAACACTAGAGTAAATTAGAACGAGATATATATTTCTTAGAGACTTAGTAATACTTAACTTTTACATAGCTCAGTACTGCAGAACGCTGATACATAGTTGAGCTAGAGGCCTGCCTAGTACTGCTTCCTAGTGCCTATAAGATAGTCAAGTCTTTACTGGTGCCTTAACTGGTTTCTATCTCAGTCCCAAGTGAACGATGCAGTCCAGTGGTGGCCACGAGCGGAGTTGCAGCAGAAGGCACTCGTGGCTGTCGTCGTAAGAACGCCGCGCCGTGTGTGCATGGCGGCGCGCGGCGAAAGTAGGTGGAGCGCACTTTATACTTGTGCGACACCACAGGCCTCATGGTAGGGAGAAGTTGAATTATTTTTTGTAACATCTAAATTCAATTCACCCCAACATCCGTTTCACAATGGAAGTGGAAAAGAATGGTTGCCTTTCCTTCCTTGATGTGTTGGTCAGAAGAAAGGCAGATGGTACGTTGGGACATGCTCTTTATA
Source organism: Locusta migratoria (assembly GCA_026315105.1). Taxonomy (NCBI): domain Eukaryota; kingdom Metazoa; phylum Arthropoda; class Insecta; order Orthoptera; family Acrididae; genus Locusta; species Locusta migratoria. The sequence continues at coordinate 179,496,923 of CM048749.1, forward strand.
GCAAGCCAACGCATTCTGATTTGTATTTGCAAGCTGATAGTTGTCACCATCCAGCTCAACGTGAAGGGGTTCTTCGAACCTTTGTGCATAGGGCTCACATCATTTCTGACCCGGAAAGTTTGACCACTGAGCTATCTCATCTGGAGGGAACTTTTCGACAGAATGGCTAGATATTCTGACCGGTTTCATCTTTGGTCATGTCGGTGCTGTGTGCTTGCTTGCTCGGTGTGAGTTGTCTTTCCTGTTTACTCATTGAAAACCGAGGTTTTAAAGATCGTTGCACATTGCTTCCTCACTGCAGTTTCGCCTTGAAAATGGCAGGGTGGTCTCCTGCCGAAATATAGACCGTCGTCGATTTTGGTACCTGCTAGCATACCCGTACATTTTTCGAAGTTGTTATTCGCCAGGAGAAATTAAGGAATCACAGTAATCTAGATTTCATAAGGGTCACTTGTATTTGGGTTTGAAGAACCCATAAATGAAATCACAGCTGAGCATTTAGTGCAAATTAAATCCAAAGCAATTGCTAGGCCTTTTCTCCCAATGGCATTCTCACAAAATTTCAGACTCTGTGACTTACCACACTGTTTACACAGTACAAATTTAGAAATTTCATCTGATAATATTCCCAAATTTATAATAATGTTACTGCACCCCTTGTCGCTTACAGTAAGTTCGTTGTAACTCTCTTGAAATGGTGAGAGCTTCTTTGATGATGAACTTGTTGAAGAATTACATCGTTGCCAGGCGACATAACCTCTTGTACAGAAAGCTTTCTAAACTTGTTTCCTCTAAATTGTCGTTTCTTGAAAACGACTTTACGTTCCGTATCTTCAATAAACACAACAAAACACACGTAAAAAGCATTGCAAACGTAAGTATAACAACTACTCGCAATCAAACTTTAAAAAAAAAAAAACTTACAGTGTGTTTGAAAGCGTGTTGTTTACAAACAGCAGAAACAAAAGATGACGGACCGTTGCATTCCAAGGACACTCGGGAGTAAAAAAAAACCCTAACGTGCAATGTAGGGGATATAAAGATATAAAATATATGCAGAAAAGTGGATGACAGAAAAGTGGACGTGACACATAAACATACATGGTAGGAAAATGCTCTTTAAATGCTCTAAAAACAATTTTTCAGCAAAATCATTTTCATAATACGTAAATAAAACCTTAATCTATCGAAATACGATGAAAATAGAAAATCGATTTTTTCGGTGTGGTTCCCTTAATGAAGCAACATGTCGTTGTACAGTTCAATGGCATCTCATGTATAAGAGCCTCAATATCTTGGGTTGTTCCTTGATGACATGTGGCATATTACACATCGCGTGACATGAGGAATACCACTCCGTCAATGTGTATTGCCTCCCACCGCAGAAAGTCGTTCATCTTCCGAATTCAGGACATGATTTCATTACAAAATACTGGTTTTCTCTGTACAGCATCTAGAACTGTGTAATATGAACTCCGAATCTCCCGTTACATCTATGTAATGGTAAAATGACTGTATGTTTGCTCCTTTCATTGTGTAGTGACCATAGAAATCTGTGTGTGATTTTCTTATTAATTCTTCATGAAGTCAGGTGGGTATTTAAAAATTGCGGGTTTTTATATCCTACGGCAAAGACAAAAGAAAAATACAATGCATAACTCATAGGAAACATCTCGAATAAGTAGCACACATAAATGCGCTTGAAAAATGAAAATAATTCCCAACTCACGCAGTGAAAAATATAAACAGAAATAAAATCGGGAGTTGTAGCAAAATGTTTATTTTACAAACGACTCAGCACAATAACGGAAAGTGGGTAGATTGCAGAAGCAACTCGTCCTATTTCATAATCTTACATGCTACTTTGATCAGCAGCTGTACATGCAGAATCAACGTGAAGAAAGTCAAATACAGCCAATCAGTTGCATCTAGTACTGTGTATATTGAAACCTATTTTCCTTGGTTCGACGCTTATAAAAACATTCTGGAAAAGCATCATAAACATTTGGCCATGAATACACTCGTCAATTATAAAACTGCATCTTTCAGTAAATCCGTTGAAGATAAATTACTAGAGAAACCCGCTTTATGCAAGACACCTTGTTTTATTTTTATCACCCAGACATGTTTCGGGAATTATTGTGCTATCTTCTGTCGGATTTTCCCTTTAATTTCTGATTTTTTACGCGTTTCTTTTTTTTTTTTTATTGTATAGAGATTTGAATGAATTGTTTGTTTCGAGAATTACGTTGAATATATTAGGGCTACGTTTATTTATATAGCTACATGAAGTAATAGCCAGTATTTCCATACCCTCTTGTCAAATAATTACGAGTTCTGCAGCCTGTCATTGGTTAAACCTTTCAGACCTGATTTTTTTCTCTATCAAAGAAATTATTTTTAATGGTGTACTACACTTCAGTTAAATTTTCAGCGATTTTAGAAGCATGATTTATGCAATTATATGCACCCATTTTCATACTACAACACTGCGTATACTGAAAAACAAGGCTTTTTTTACGGACTAAGTTAATTGATTTTGTAGTACTAACTGTTGTACTAAATAAACAGATCGTTCAATAACTACATCGCAGAATAACAACTTCTACTTTCAGTTATACAGTGGAATACAAATAATCCACAATTTCGTGTTCTTTGAAGTTCGTAAACTGCTGCACAGTGCAACCCTCGCTTCTTAACATTTTTATAGAGATCTTCCGCAGGTGGCAGTAATTGTGCATTATGAAATGATTGAACACTCAGGTGTCGTATACATGTTCTTTCCACCGAGAAAAGTGCTTCTGAACCATTTTAGACACCGTAGAAGTTGTGTACACATTTGTAGCCAGAGGGTCCAAAAGGGTTAATAAGAGCAGTATGCAAATCCTGCCAGTAACTTCATGTAAGAACGTAAATAAACATAGGCCTAGTACATTCAAAGTAATTATCAAAACAAACAATTTAGTCAGATGTCTACACAAGGTGGCACAATAAGTGCCGAAACACGTCTGGGTGTTAAAAGCCGGCCGCGGTGGCCGAGGGGACTGAGGCGCTTCAGTCACGGTCTGCACGGCCACTACGGTCGGGGGTTCGAATCCCCCCTCGGGCATGGATATTTGTGCCGTCCTAGTTCGTAGGTAGTTCATAAGTAGTTTGTAAGTTTAGGGACTGATGACCCCGTAGTTAAGTCCCATAAGCTGTACAAACATTTGAACATTTTTGGTGTTAAAAATAAAACAAGGTGTCTTGCATAAGGCGGATTTCCCAAGCAATTTATTACAACAAGCACGGAAGAAAGAAGATCTGCGCCATCACAAGATGATCCATTTAAAAGATGTTTTTGTAAGCATCGAAACATAGATTAGGGATTTTAATTTACCACATCTCATTTTATGTGTATCAGTTTCCTTAAGAAGCAAAAAACATTTGAATGTCTTAAAAGTCTAACTGGCATAATCTGTGCACACAAGAAAAAATATGAAACTGGAAGGAAGCGAAACCTCTTATTTGTCTGCCGAGGCTATAAAAGCCAACGAAACAAAGGGAGCGTATAAAGAGACGCAAGGCACGTTCAGCATGACGGAGGATGTGAATACTGTACGGATTCGGTGTTAATGGAAGACAATGCACTGGCTGTGCGGACACTGTCATTGTTGCGGTCGGGAAGTTCCATCACAGGACAGTAGCGTACACAGGTAGGTAAGGGGGAGGGGATGGGAGGGAGGGGTTGCGCCATTGTTTACGCGCGTGTGTGGTAGCGGCGCGTGTGACGAGACTGCCGCACGGCGCCTGACTCACGCGGACCCCCGGAAGTGCGTATATGGAGGCACAGACTGCGTCAGCCAGCACCTTGTTGGCCGATCGCGAGGCGTGACAGGATGGGCGTTCCCATTACGGTACCGCCAAAGTATCCGACGTTCCCTGAGGTCAGAGATCCGGTCTGGTCAGTTACCGCTACAACTTCCTCTGAAAAAGAATTAATCCCATAAAAAAATTAGTCTCGTAACAGAATTTTCGCCCCCAGAAGGTGTGAGATCTCATGGAAATCTAATCAGTTATTCTACTATGTCTTCTAATAAAACACAGTCTTGGTTGCAATGATTTATTTTATTTGACACGTTTCGCCTTTTTGGGGCATCGTCAGAGCACTAAAAGATTTCAGTAGAAACAAGGCCCCTGGAGTAGATGATGTTCTGTCTGAACTGCTATTATCGGATGTTCTGCTACGCTGATGACATGGCTTTGGCTGTGCAACATGGAAGCTTCGAAGAGTGTGAAAAACCCTTAACCAAGACCTCAGAACAATGGTAGAATACTTCAGAAACTGGAGATTAATCCCCAATACATCAAAGACAGAAGTTACAGTATTTCACTTACGCAACCAACAAGCCACTCGATCTCTTGATGTTGGTTTTGCTGGAAAAAAGTTAAGCCATAACCCAAACCCAAAATACCTTGGCATCAGACTGGACAGATCACTTACATTCAAACCTCACTTAACAGAAACAGCAGCTCAGATACGAACAAGAAACAACATCATTCAAAAGCTTGCCAAGTCTAGCTGGGGAGCTGATGCACATACTCTGAAGATCTCTTCTTTATCACTGGTGTATTCTGTTGCAGAGTACTGCAGTCCTGTTTGGCTTAACAGCAGCCACACATTCAAAGTGGACATCGAGCTAAATAACACCATGAGGATTATATCTGGGACCATAAAATCGACCCCACTGCCCTGACTCACCATTCTCTGCAATATAGCTCAACCACATCTCAGACGGCAAGCTGTGTTAGTTAATGAGTGGAATAAAATTTCCGGCAATATTAATCTCCCTATCCACCAAGACACTACTCCGAACAATTGTCGCCTGAGATCCAGAAGAACACCATGGAGAACAGCTCAAAACCTTATATCTATCCTGGAAAAATGAAAAATGATTAGTCAAATTCTGGCCTAGCCAAGAATCATAGGGAAATATCGCCTGGCAGAAATGTAACTGGTACGGACTCGCCAACAAGAATATGGGTCACATTCAACAGACTCCGCACAGGCCATGGCAAAAGTGAAGAGATGCTCTTCAGATGGAGCATGCGAGATACTCCCCAGTGCGACTGTGGACATCCTGAACAAACGATCCAGCACATCATTCTGGAATGCCCAAAACGTGCATTCACAGGAACTATTGGAGAACTATATGAAGCCTCCCCTAAAGCCGCCGAGTGGATGGAAAAACTGGACATGCAACTTTAATATAATTTTGTAGTTTGTTTTTGTTTGCTTACTAAATTGTTAATTTGATCTCAAAATGTATATATGTATGTAAACCATTTGTACTTGAATACCACATACGCTACAAAAAATAAAATAAAAATAAAAATTATGAAGAATTTGTTCCACCTGGTATGCAAGATGTATGAAACAGGGGAAATACCCTCAGACTTCAAAAAGAATATAGTGATTCCAAATCCAAAGAAAGGAAGTGCAGACAAATGTGAAAATTACAGAATTATCGGTTTAATACCGAATGGTTGCAAAATACTAACTCGAATTACTTACAGACGAATGGAAAAACTGGTGGAATCGGACCGACATTGGGGAAGATAAATTTGGATTTAGGAGAAATGTAGGAACACGCGTGACAATACTCACATTAAGAATTATCTTAGAAGATAGTTTAAGAAAAGGGAAACCTACGTTTTTAGCATTTGTGATATAGAGAAAGTTTTCGACAATGTTGAGTGAAATACACTTTTTCAGATTCTGAAAGTAGCAGGGATAAAATATAGAGAGCGAAGATTTATATTCAACTTGTACTGAAACCAGACAGTAATTATTTCGAAGGGCATGTGATTGGGAAGGGAGTAAAACACGGTTGTAGCCTTTCCGCAATGTTGTTCAATCTGTACTTTCAGCAAGCTGTGAAGGAATTCAAGGAGAAATTTGTAGAGGGAATTATAGTCCAGGGAGACGGAATGAAAACCTTGCGGTTTACTGATGACATAGTAATTCTATCAGAGACAGTAAAGCACCTGGAAAAGCAATTAAGTGGAATGGACAGTGTCTTGAAAGGAAGATATAAGATAAAGATTAACAAGAGTAAAACGAGAGTAATGGATTTTAGTGTGAGAATATTAGGCGATGATGAAGGAATTAGATTAGGTAATGAAATGATTTTTTGTTATCTGTGTAGCAAGATAACTTTTGATGGCCAAGAAAAGAAGGTATAAAATGCAGAATGGCTATGGGGAAAAAAACGTCTCTGAAGCAGCGAAATTTGTTGACGTCCAATAATAGTTTAAATGTTAGGAAGTCCTTTCTGAAAGCATTTGTCTGGAGTGTAGCATTGTATGGGAGTAAAACGTGGACGATAAGTTCAGACAAAAAGATGATAGAAGGTGTCGAAGTGTGATGTTGTAGACGAATGATGAAGATTAGATGGGCAGCTCACGTAACTGATGAAGAGGTGCTCAACATAATTGGAGAAAAAAAAAGATTCTGGCATATCCTGACTAAGAGCAGGGATAGGTTGGGTAGACACATTGTGAGACATCAAGTAATCGTCAACTTAGCATTAGAAGGAAGTGTGTGGGGTAAAAATCGTAGAGGGAGACCAAGGGATGAATACAGTAAGCAGATTCAAAAGTATTCTCATCAGATGAAAAGGCTTGCACAGGACAGGGTAGCATGGAGAGCTGCATCAAACCAGTCTGCAGGCTGAAGGACTCAACAACATCTGAACCTGGAAAAATACACTTCTGGCCATTAAAATTGCTACACCACGAAGATGACGTGCTCCAGACACGATATTTAACCGACAGGAATAAGATGCTGTGATATGCAAATGATTTGCTTTTCAGAGCATTCACACAAGGCTTGTACCGTTCGCGGTACCTACAACGTGCTGACAAGAGTAAAGTTTCAACCGATTTCTCATACACATACAGCAGTTGACCGGCATTGCCTAGTCAAACGTTGTTGTGATGCCTCGTGTACAGAGGAGAAATGCATACCATCACGTTTCCGACTTTGTAAGGTGGGATTGTAGCCTATCGCGATTGAGGGTTATCGTATCGCGACATTGCTGCTCGTGTTGGTCCCGATCCGATGACAGCAGAATATTCAGGAGGGCAAAACGGAACGTCGTGCTGGATCCCAACGGCCTTGTATCACTAGCAGTCAAGATGACGGGCATCCGCATCACTGTAACGGATCGTGCAGCCATGTCGCGATCCCTGAGTCAACAGATGGGGACGTTTGCAAGACGACAACCATTTTAACGAACAGTTCGACAACGTTTCTAAAATCATGGACTATCAGCTCGGAGACCATGACTTCGGTTACCTTGACGCTGCATCACAGACAGGAGTGCCTGCGATGGTGTACGCAAAGACGAACCGGGATGCACGAATGGCAAAACGTCATTTTACCGGATGAATACAGGTTCTGTTTACAGCATCATGATGGTCGCATCCGTGTTTTGCGACCGCGGTGAACGCACATTGGAATCGCCGTACTGGTGTATCACCCGGGGTGAAGGTATGGGGTGCCATTGGTTACACGTCTCTGTCATCTCTTGTTCGCATTGTCGGCACTTTGAACAGTGGCCGTTACATTTCATATGTGTTACGACCCGTGGCTCTACCCTTCATTCGATCCCTGGGAAACCCTACATTTCAGCAGGATAATACACCATCACATGTTGCAGGTCCTGTATGGGCCTTTCTGGATACGGAAAATGTTCGACTGCTCTCCTGGCCAGCATATTCTCCAGATCCCTCACCAATTCAAAACGTCTGGTGAATGGTGGCCGGGCAACTGGCTCATCACAATACGCCAGTCACTACTCTTGATGAACTGTAGTATCGTGTTGAAGCTGCATGGGCACCGTACCTGTACACGCCATCCAAGCTCTGCTTATTATTACGGCCAGAGTTGTTTGTTCTGGGTACTGATTTCTCAGGATCTATGCACCCAAATTGCATGAAAATGTAATCACATGTCAATTCTAGTATATTTGTCCAATGAATACCCGTTTATTATCTGCATTTCTTCTTGGTGTAGCAGTTTTAATGGCCAGTAGTGTAAGTTAGGGGAATCTTTACAGATCTAGTCTTATCATGAACAGTGATAATAAAAAATAGATTACTACTGACCCTATAATGTTTTACGTTGGTCAGATGTGAAAGGATTTCTCGCCAACGCCTGGCAGTGTCAGCGTTTAAAGGTTGCATTGTATGTACTTAAAGTGCCGTCCCATCCTGTACGATGGAAACAGTAAGAACTTAACAGAAAGTTAAAAAGCCGTATTACGTACACTGTTGCTCATTAATTTCAGTACAACCTGGTATTTTTGATTGACAATACAAATCAAACGTTATTTCTCGCAAAATATAATTATATTAACTTACGGATATATAATACAATCACAGTCATTATATTTTACTTTCATCGAAGTATCCTCTTTCGGATTTAATGACTGCCTCACAAACTCAATGCATGCAGTCAACCAGTTTTTGTAGCTATCGTTAATCTATATGATTCCACACATCTTTAACAATATTCCAGACGTGTTCTTTGCTGGATATATTAACTTCCCTGATACGTCTGTCCACTTCATCCCACACCATTTCAATGGTATTACACACGGGGCTTTGGGACGGCCATACCATATCTTTCAGTACTTTCTGTTTTTCCTTTGATTAAATGTAGTTCCTACAGTATGCCGACCGATGTTTTGGGGCATTATCATGTTGTAAGGTGAACCCTTTCCCTATAAAGCTCAATCCACTTGGTATTTCATGATTTTGAAGTATGCGGTGGCACTGCTTGTGATCCATACATCCTATTTTGACAATGTCGCCAGTTCTATCTCCGGCCAAACATCCTCATACCTTAACAGAACCTCCACCGTGTTTAACAGTAGGTATAACACACTGCTGGGCTACCGTTTCTCCTACAAATCGGCGAACAAATGTTCTTCTGGTTCGTAAAATCTCCAACTTCGATTCGTCGGTGAATAACACCTTTGTCCACTCTTCCGATGTCCAATTACGATGTTTTCTAGCCCATTCAAGTCTCTTCTATTTACTTATGAACCTTAGAAGGGTTTTTTTGCTGTTACACAAGCCGGCTTTAGAAAGTCTCCTTTTTACTGTTGCAACAGATATTATTGTCGCGTTCATTGCTACCAATACTGCACGAATTTGGGGCGATGTTTCGAATCTATTTCTTTTACTGGTAATTCTGATATATTTTGAGTGAAACACACGGATAATTGTGCAATATTCTGCAAATTTTATTTGTTACTAACAGGTTTTCGGCAGTTACGCCATCGTCAGGTAAACACTACAGAGATGTAGTAATGTAGCTTAGAAGTTCACAGGTCAAAGATCTTAAGTTGTTGTACAGATAGTATGTATACAAAAATTTCTTAAAGATGACTAGTGTTATAGGTATCATTACATCATTGAACTTGTAGAACTTTGATAAAATATGTGACAAAATATAAATTACAACACAAAGAAATAATTAGTAACATTTGAAATTGAACAAAATGGTCTATTGATTAACTGCACAAATATTCAGAATATAGAACGGTGAGTATAAGATGAATGAAACATCTGTGAATATATAGATTCCATTTTATGAGCTATTACTGGCATAAATGTCCATTAATAACAGAACTAATTTATGTCAGGCAAGTAGGCTACGGAACTGTGGTAGGGATGTGAGGCAAGTGAATAGGAGTCAGTGGTTTATGTGGGTCCATTAGATTCTGCAGACAGAAGTGGTGAGTACGGAAACTGAGTTTGATCATTCAGCACAAGGTATGGAGAAGTTGACATATGTTTATTAATTTCCAGTATTTCTAAAAATTTCATTTTCTTCCCTTTTTGTAGGACATCATGTTTAACAAGGTAGCTATGGTTTTCATTTAGTAGATGGTCTGCAAATGTTGAGATCCCTTTCCTGAGTTTCCAACTTCTGTGATGTTCTTTCAATCTAGTGCTTATTGCTCTGCCTGACTGTCCAATGTAGAATTTGCCACAGTTGCAAGTGATTTTGTATGTCCCACTCTTTTCCAAAGCTGGAATTTTGTCTTTGCCAATGGGTAGAAAGTGACCAATGGTATTGTGCACATAAAAGGAAGTTTTGAAATTCCTGGATTTAAGTTTTTTGGCTACATGAATAGAAACCTTTCCTAAATATGGGATTGTACACCATTTGTTAGGATCTTGTGATGTTGAAGTGTTGACAACAGGGTAAAGAAGGGAAGAGACATGTTTTTGTTTTTTGTGCATTATGGAATCTATCAAGAAAGAAGGGTAGCCATTGTTTGCTGCTATTTGTCTGATGGTGTTTAATTCAATTTGGAAATTTTCTGTACTCATGGGGATAGATAATAAAAGACGAATCAGGGAATGAAATGCTGCATGTTTGTGAGTGATTGGATGCTGTGAACTGGCTGGAATTACAATGTCTTTGGTGGAAGGTTTCCTATAAATGCTGAAGGTGTGGGAATGATTGCTGAGGTCTAAATAATTTATTGTGTTGCCACCAAACTCCATTGTGAACTTGATATTTTGTGAGCAGAATTTAACTGTTTGAGGAAAGTTTGAAGCTGCCTGGTAGTACCTGTCCATAAGCACAACACATCATCAACATACCTAAACCAGTAACCAAACTTGGAAGAGAGTGGGTTACTTCTCAAGAATTTTTCCTCAAAATTACTCATGAATATTTCTGCAAGGATTGGACTCAGCGGGGAACCCATAGCTAGGCCATCCAGCTGATTGTATATCTTGCCGTTGAAATGGAAGTAATTTTGTGATGGGCGCGTGTGTGTTGCTAATTTTATGTCATCTGTGACTACTGGGTTGACTCCTGATTTGTGTAGTAAGTCTGTGAGGTTATTTAGGCATTCTTCTACAGGTATATTGGTGAATACGTTACTGACATCAAAAGAAATTAGTTTGGCACTAGGAGAGATAGGGATGTCTTTTAGTTTTTTCACTAAATCAATTGAATTCAGAATACATGCCTTGGTCTGAAGTTGGTTTTACTTTTGATGATGTCATTTAATTCTTGAGTTAATTTGTAACATGGGACTGAAAATGAGGATATTACTGGACGAAGTGGAAAATTTTCTTAATGAAGTGTTTATATAGTGTTTACCTGACGATGGCGTAACTGCCGAAAACCTGTTAGTAACAAATCAAATTTGCAGAATATTGCACAATTATCTTGTGTGTTTCACTCAAAATGAATCAAATATTCTGCCAAGAACCGACGGAACAGTCTGTAAATACAATTCTGATATATTTATCATCACTTTTAGTTGTTTTAGGAGGTGGTCCTGGTCGTGGTATATCCGTATTGCTACCTGTTGTCTTCTGGCGGCGAAGGGTGTTTTGTACTCCCCCTGTAGACACACTACACTCTTTCGCAATTTGGCGAATAGATAAACCTGCTTGGCTAAATGCTACAATTGCAGCACGTTTTTCTATGGATATCTCCACTCGTGGATCCATACTAACTATGTCTACACTTCAACTTCCTGACATGCAGGAAACAGATATTATGTATCGTAGCAGTGCTAGAGGTACGCTGCAGACACCACATCACTACAAGGAACACAGGCGCAGCAAATGCGGCACCCCTCGGCAAATAGGTAATAGATAGCCACATAACGTTTATGTACACAACATTGTTTGTTGGATACTATTGTATATCGATGACCACAAACAAAAATCATGACATGTCGATAACTGTTGTACTATTTCTTTACTTCCACAAGGGTACCCACGGTGTTAGATCTTACCTACAGAGAAATAGATGTCAATTATTGGGTGTATTGAAATTTATTAGCGGTAGTGTATGTAAGAAGCCAATTGTATCATTTACCAACGGTTGGTTTGAAGAGGATAAATTCAGATGCGTTCTTATATTTTCTGTCAATACGAAATTCAATAAAACTTCGCAACACTAGGAGACAAATCAATATAAATCAAATGGCTTGAAGAGGAAATCTGCCTTATGCAAACACGTTTGGTTTCTTTTCTTTTCTTTTTTTTTTTTTTTTCACTCAAACATGTTTTGGCAGTTAATGTGCCATATTGTGTGGCTTTTTGCCTTTAATTTTTACGTGAAGTTATTGGCAGGTATTTACTTGATGTTTAATTGGGCATTGCCGAGTTTTAAATCTTGTTATTTTTAAGCTATGGTGTTGTTCTCTCTTGTTGGTGGAGTGTAATTACGTTTCGTGGTGTTATTTTCTGAGTTTTGTACTTTTTTTTTTTAGATACCCGCACTTTTATGTCACTATTTGTCGACAAATGGGACCTAAAAAGTGGAATCGAAATTATAGATTATTCTTATGTGATTGTTGCCGTGCGTTTTCCATTGACATTTAGTAGAGAAATAAAGATAGTTACTCTCTCTATGAGGATCTGCCTTGAGCGAAATACTGTTTTATACGTATATATGTTTCGCTACAGTTGTACCCGCTCGGTTAGCCTTGTTGTCTAACGCACCGCTTTCCGAGACGGGGAGGCGTACCGGCCCCGGTTCGAATCCGCCCGGCAGATTAACGAAGGGCGTCGGAGTGCCGGCCAGCCTACATGTGGTTTTTAGACGGTTTTCCACATCCCCCTAGGTGAATACCGGGCTGGTACCCAAGTCCCGCCTCAGTTACATGATTCGCAAACATTTCATAACACTTTACACTTTCATACATATAACACTATACACAGACATTTGGGGTACACATTTCCTCACGGTGGGTAGGGGGTGGCGGCAGAAAGGGCATTCGGCCACCCCGTCAGTATTAACACGCCAGATCCCAATAAACAACGCCGACCCTGCATGTGTGGGAAAAGGGCTGAAGAGAAAGAATGTTTCGCTACACTTGTGCCAGCCGCGGTGGCCGAGGTGACTGAGGCGCTCCAGTCACGGTCAGCACGGCCACTACGGCCGGGGGTTCGAATCCCCCCTCGGGCATGGATATTTGTGCCGTCCTAGTTCGTAAGTAGTTCATATGTAGTTTGTAAGTTTAGGGACTGATGACCCCGTAGTTAAGTCCCATAAGCGTAACAAACATTTGAACATTTGCTACACTTGTAGCTTTTTCAGTGGGTCCTTTCTATTCCTTTAAAATTGGACAACAGAAATATTTTTCTTTTTCTGTGGATTATTGTAAGTTCGTAATATTCATTAGAAGTTTGAACAAGAATTTCATGTCATATTATGTTGATATACCACGTTTTACATGATGCAGTAGTTAATGGCTTTGGTATATCATCTGTGTAGGTCCTCGTTGACAGTTTGTCATCTGCAATTATATGGCACTTATATATAAAAAACCGTTTTATATCGAAATATTTGATCTCCTTTAATTAATCAATTTATGTTAGTGGTCTGGTCTAGTACTATTTAATTTTACGTCTGTGTGAGTGTTTGTTTGCTTATGAACTGTGTTCAACTTACAACAGTTGGTGTCTTCACTGGCGGAGTGGTGAAGGAGAATAGCAGCATTTTAGTGTTCAATGTCACTGTTTGTGAATTGTGAAAACAATATGGCAGATGGAGTATAATGAGATGCCTGAATAAAGGGTTATCTTGATAGGCTAAATAAAGTAAAAATTATTACTCCAATTACATAAAATAGAATTAAACTATCACTTTCAGTATCAAAAACTAACGTGCATCATACACCTTAATGTATAAAGAAAAAGGTAATTAAGCTAATGAGTTCATACCTCATTTATGAAGGTATTAATCCTTCTCTTTTTAATGTACAACACCTCTACAAAACTTCTTTTCCTATCATCATTGATGATAGGAACGATCCGGTCCATTTCTTCAAATTCGAGATTAGGAATTTGAATAGGACTTGACATCAACTTACTTTCCATTATTCCAGTATTAACAGATAATTAAAAGTTATTAGTTAATGAATCAGCAACTAAATACTTCATTATTCAATCAGTAGCATCAACAGTGTTATTGATTTCAATTCTAATTATTCAAATAAAACAGTATGATAAGATAAAAAATTTCCCATTAATAATAATTAAGTGAAGAATAATAATAAAAATAGGAGTAGCGTCATTCCACTTTTAATTACCAGAAATAATATCATAAAGATAAGTCAACTCAGATAACTGTGTTTTGAGTGAGAAGTTTGAGTCTCGACAAGAAGGCAGATGGAGCTGACAGCTGACTGTGTTTGAGATGTGGTGGTGTTGACTTGTGGTTACTGTAGAAAACAAATTACAAAAGCAGTTGGGTTCAGATAGTGTAGTGAGCAGGTAGTGAAATGCAACAACGTATCTTAGCCGGAGCTATGGCATGGAGAGCCATAGGAAGGTTGGAAGCAGGACAAACACACACACACACACACACACACACACACACACACACACAGAGAGAGAGAGAGAGAGAGAGAGAGAGAGAGAGAGAGAGAGAGTCTACAGCTATTTGAGTGTCCCAAAGAGTAATTTTCAGGACCTAGAAACGATTTCAGAAAACAGGAACCGTTAAAAGAAGGCAAGGCCATGGTGATCCACGCGCAACATCAGCCAGAAATGACCGTTACCTCCGGTTAAGAGCCCGTCGAGACAAGAGCCCGAATGCAGCTCAGCTGCAAACAGACAGTAACAGGACGCGCATTATCAACCCAAACAGTCCGAAATCGCCTTCGGGAATTTGGCCTCTAACACGGCCTATTTTGTGTGTCCCATTAAAACCACAAGACCGTTTAGCTCGCAGAAACTGGGCGAAGGAACATCAAGATTTGAGTCGTAACGAATGGCGCCGGCTTGTGTTCACAAATGAGTCAAGATTTTGTGATCAGCCAGACAAGCGTCGTTTCCTCATCTGGAGATGAGGGAACTGGGACCAGTTCTGCTTATGTGCAGGAAAAATAATCAAGGTGCTGGAAGAATGGTGTGGGCAGGAGTCAGTACTGGCGGACGTAGGGACCTCTATGTCGTTCAGAATGGTTCTTTGACTGCTCAGAGGTATAGAGATGACATCATTCCACCTTTTTTTTTGTACTTGGAGCGAGTGGAGATAGGAACGTTCTAGAGGACGATAACGCTTGTCCCCATAGACTGCACTGGTGGACAGTACGTTTGAAGCTGAGGGAATTGAACGAATGGATTTAAAACCCGATTGAGCTTGTCTGGGATGCACTTGGCAGACGCATTGCAACCAGACCAGCTCCTCCCACAACCCACAATGGTTGCTTAGATGGATATTGCGCTCATGGAAGAATGGCCAAATATCCCACAAGAGCTGACTGAAAGCCTCATATTGTCCATGCCACGCAGGTGTGCAACTGATAGCCCCATGGTGTCTCTAAGTAAACACTACGTAAACCTGAAGTGAAAATCTGAGATATCAAAATGTCATACTGTATCGCGGCGCGCCAACCACGGTCTGCACGGCCGCTACGGTCGGAGGTTCGTATCCTCCCTCGGGCATGGGTGCTTGTGTCGTCCTTAGTGTAAGTTAGTTTAAGTTAGTCAAGTAATTAGTGTGTAAGTCTAGCGACTGAAGACCTCACACACATTTAGTAGGTAATTTGGCGATATAGCTATTTACAGGTTGCATTCTTGGTCACTGCCTTCTAGCTATATTCATAACAAAGTTCCAGGAAATGGTGAACGTACGTCAGTAGATTGCACTGTAGTTCCTTCTTTATATTGCCGCAGAGATTACAAATTGACAGATATCGAAATAATTGACAGAGGGATAGAAAAACAAAACCGCTCAAAAGAGGAAAGGCCGCAGGACCTGTTGGGATACCATTTCTTTTTTACACAGAGGACACGAAGGTACTTGCCCCCCTTCTTTCAGTGGTGCACCGTACGTCACAAGAAGAGCGTAGCGTTCCGAAAGATTGGAAAATGGCGCAGGTAATCCCCGTTTTCAAGAACGGACGTCGAACAGATGTGTATATCTCTTACGTCGGTCAGTTGTAGAATTTTGGAACATGTATTATGTTCTGGAGACTAGAAATCTGCTCTGTAGGAATCAGCATGTGTTTCGAAATAGGCGATCGTGTAAAACCCAGTCCGTGCTATTCCTCCACGAGACTCAGAGAGCCATAGACACGGGTTTTAAGGTAGATGCTGTGTTTCTTGACTTCCGCAAGGCGTAAGATACAGTTCTCCACAGACTTTAATGAACAAAGTAAAAGCATATGGTCTATCAGACCAATTGTGTGATTGTATTGAGGAGTTCATTGATGCAGCATGTCATTCTCAATGGAGAGAAGTCTTCCGAAGTAAGAGTGATGTCAGGTGTGCCACAGGGGAGTGTCGTAGGTCCTTTGTTGTTCACAATATATATAAATGACCTTGCGGATGACATCGGAAGTTCACTGAGGCTTTTTGCAGATGATGCTGTAGTATATATAGAGGTTGTAACAATGGAAAATTGTATTTCACTGCAGGAGGATCTGCATCGAATTGTCGCATGGTGCAGAGAATGGCAATTGAATCTCAATGTAGACAAGTGTAATGAGCTGCGAATACATAGAAACAAAGATCCTTTATCATTTAGCTACAATATAGCGGGGCAGCAACTGGAAGCAGTCAATTCCATGAATTATCTGGGAGTAGGCATCAGGACCACTCCCATGAAACACAGACATTTCCGAGGTGGGGTGGCTTGCGTGCCTCAACGATACAGATAGCCGTACCGTAGGTGCAACCACAGCGGAGGGGTATCTGTTGAGAGGCCAGACAAACGTGTAGTTCCTGAAGAGGGGCAGCAGCCTTTTCAGTAGTTACAGGGGCAACAGTCTGGATGATTGACTGAGCTGGCCTTGTAACATCAGCTAATGTGGCTTTGCCACACAGCTACTGCGAACGGCTGAAAGCGAGGGGAAACTACAGCCGTTACCGTTACCGACACCAGAAGATACCAGATAGATTTTATAATGGTAAGACATAAATTTCGGAACCAGGTTCTACAGTGTAAGACATACCCAGGGGCAGATATAGACTCTGACCATATCTTGTTGATTATGAATTGTAGGCTGAAACTAAAGAAACTACAAAAAGGTAGGAAAACAAGGAGATGGAACCTGGATAAATTGAAGGAACCTGAGGTTCTTAAGAATTTCAGAGGGAGCTTTAGGCAACAATTGACAGAAACAGGGGAAAATAAAACAGTAGAGGAGGAATGGGTAAAATTGAGAGAAGAAATAGTGAAGGCAGCAAAGGACAAAATAGGTAGGAAGACAAGACCTACAAAAATCCTTGGATATCACAGGAGATACTAAATTTAATCGATGAAAGGAGAAAATATAAAAATGCAGTAAATGAAACAGGCAAAATGGAGTACAGACGCCTAAGAAATGAGATTGACAGGAAGTGCAAAATGGCTAAGCAGGAGTGGCTAGAAGGAAAATGCAAGGATGTAGAAGAATGTATAAATAGGGGAAAAATAGATACAGCTTACAGGAAAATAAAAGAAACATTTGGAGATAAGAAAAACAACGCTATGAATATCAAGGACACTGATGGAAAACCAGTTCTCAGCAAAGAAGGGAAAGCTGAAAGGTGGAAAGAGTATATAGAGGGGCTCTACAAAGGAAATGAACTTCGAGACAATATTGTAGGAAAGGAAGAGGATGTAGATGAAGATGAAATAGGAGATACTGTACTGAGAGAAGAATTTGCCATTGCCCTGAAAGCCCTAAGTCGAAACAAGGCCCCTGGAGTAGATGATATTCCCTCAGAGCTACTGAAGTCTCTGGGAGAACCAGCCATGACAAAATTGTCACCTGGTGTGTAAGATGTATGAGACAGGTGAAATACCCTCAGACTTTAAGAAAAATGTTATAATCCCCATCCCTAAGAAAGCAGGTGCAGACAGGTGTGAAAACTACAGAACCATCAGTTTAATAAGTCATGGTTGCAAAATATTAACGCGAATTATATACAGAAGGATGGAAAAGCTGGTAGAAGCCGACCTCGGGGAAGATCAGTTTGGGTTCAGGAGAAATTTAGGAACACGGGAGGCAATACTCACTTTACGGCTTATCCTAGAAGATAGATTAAGAAAAGGCAAATCTACATTTCTAGCTTTTGTAGATTTGGCGAAGGCTTTTGACAATGTTGATTGGAATAAATTCTTTCAAGTTCTGAAGCAAGCAGGAGTAAAATATAGGGAACGTAAGGTTATTTACAACTTGAACAAAAACCAGACAACGGTTGTCAGAGTTGAGGGGCATGAAAGGGATGCAGTGGTTGGAAAGGGAGTAAGACAGGGTTGTAGTCTTGTTGTTCAATTTGTACATTGAGCAAGCTATAAAGGAAATCAAGGCGAAATTTGGTGAAGGAATTAAAGTTCAGGGGGAAGAATTAAAAACATTGCGTTTTGCCGACGACATAGTAATTCTGTCAGATACAGCAAAGGACCTGGAAGAGCAATTGAACGGAATGGACAGTGTGCTGAAAGGTGCATAAGATGAACATTAACAAGAGCAAAACTAGGGTAATGGAGTGCAGTGTAAGAAAATCAGGTGATGCTGAAGGAATTAGATTGGGAAACGAAGCAATAAAGGAGGCAGATGAGTTTTGTTACTTGGGCAGTAAAATAACAAATGATGGTCGCAGTACAGAGGATATAAAAAGCAGAATGGCAATGGGTAGAAAAGCGTTCTTGAAAAAGAGAAATTTGTTAACATCGAATATTGATTTAAACCTAAGGAAGTCCTTTCTGAAGGCATTTGTATGGAGTGTTGCCTTGTATGGGAGTGAGACATGGACGATAAAAAGTGCGGACAGGAAGAGGATTAAGGCTTTTGAAATATGGTGCTACAGAAGAATGCTGAAAATTAGGTGGGTGGATCGCGTAACTAATGAGGAGGTACTGAACAGAATTGGGGAGAAAAGGAATTTCTGGCATACCTTGAATAAAAGAGGCGTAGATTGGTAGGACACATTCTTAGACATCAAGGAATTGTGAATTTAGCGTTGGAGGGAAGTGTATGGGGAAAAAATCGCAGGGGAATACCAAGAGATGGATACAGTAAGCAGATTCAGACAGATGTAGGTTGTCGCTCTTATGTGGAGATGAAGAGGCTTGCTCAGGATAGGCTATTGTGGAGATCTGCATCAAACCAGTCTCCGGACTGATGACCACAATAACAACAGGCATTAGGAGTGATTTAAAATGGAACGACCATATAAAATCAATCGTCGGTAAAGCTGATGCCAGACTTAGATTCATTGGAGAAATACTAAGGAAATTCAGTCCGAAAACAAAGGAAGCAGGTTACAGTACACTTGTTCGCCCACTGCTTGAATACTGCTCACCGGTGTGGGATCCGTACCACGTGGGGTTGATGGAGGAAGTAGAGAAGATCCAACGGAGAGCTCCGCGCTTCGTTACAGGATCTGCAGGAGAGACGCTCTGTCGCTTGGTACGGGCTTTTGTCGAAGTTTAGAGAACATACCTTTACCGAGGTGTCTAGCAGTATATTGCTTGAGTGAAACTTTCACTCTGAGCGGAGTGTGCGCTGATATGAAACTTCCTGGCAGATTAAAACTGTGTGCCGGAATCGGGACTCGAACCTGGGACCTTTGCCTTTCGCGGGCAAGCGCACTACCCGGCACGATTCGCGATGCCGCCTCAGAACTTTACTTCGCAGGAGAGCTTCTGTGAAGTTTGGAAAGTAGGAGGCGAGGTACTAGCGGAAGTAAAGTTGTGTGGCGGCATCGTGAGTCGTGTCGGGATAGCACAGTCGGTAGTGCGCTTGCCCGCGAAAGGCAAAGGTCCCAGGTTCGAGTACCGGTTCCGGCACACAATTTTAATCTGCCAGAAAGTTTCAGTATATTGCTTGCTCCTACTTATATCTCGCGAAGAGATCATGAGGATAAAATCAGAGAGATTAGAGTCCATACAGAGGCATACCGGCAATCTTTCTTTCCGCGAACAATACGTGACTGGAACAGAAGGGAGAACCGATACTGGTACTCAAGATACCCTCCGCCACACACCGTCGGGTGGCTTGTGGAGTATGGATGTAGATGTAGATGTAGACGTAAAGGTTGTTATGGCTCTGAGCTCTACGTGACAGGGGAGAAGGTGCAAAATGGTGAGCCTTTTTCAATTAGACGTTTCTGGCATTCGTCTTTGCGTTTTTGAGGCTCGGAAAAAACAAAATCTTAATGTGCCGTGGTGGTCTGAATCTTGTTTGCGCACTTTGAAAGACATACAAGGAAGGTTGTTGAGTACAAGAGGTTTCTCCTTAGATGGATTACATAATAGGATGTTGGCAGGAGCTTCTAACAGGCTGATGTGTCACTGTATGTCGGTTCTCCCGCTAGCATCAAGTAACGGGAGTCTCATGGCCACTCCTAGAACACGTCAGGTAGCCACTAACCAGTACTTCCTCACTGTTGATGCCAAGGCTGCACGCAAAACATGGACGCTATTTCCTTTTGCACCTGTTGTTTAACACCGAGAGTGGCACATCGTAAATGGAGCACAGATATGAGGAGAAAGAAGCGTTCTGTAAACGACGGTGCACATCTCCCTAGATGTGGGTGGTTGTTTCAGAAAAAGTGAACGTACTGAGCAGAAACTAAGACAAAGCATTTCTGATTATGAAGACTTGCTAAGTGTAAGGACAGCACCTGTTGGAAATAGAAACATGAGTAACAATCGCACCAGATGGCAGTTACAAATCTAATGCACTTAGAAATGGGCTCATCTTTAACAACCGATTTTAAAATAACACAAACTTACACAAAGACAAAGACAAGTTTTAAAAAAATGATAGAAGTATCAATGCAGAAAATCAAGAAGGCCTTGGAAAAGCAAAAACATTATAGCTCAAGGCGAGTCTGAAAGCCGTCTGGAGGCGTTGCGGTAACATATGGTGGTTAGGAAAGTGTAAAAGCTAGAATAGAGAAAGCGGACAAATACTTCTTGCGACCATACGAGCCGCCAGTGGAAAAATTCATTTTACATGGTCAAAATCGACAAACGTCTCCCCCACTTGTCTCTCCAACTGATTCCAAATGTCACATCTATTATTCCCAACAGCTCGAACACCTTCACGGAACATTCGGTATCGTCCAAAACTACATCATCTCCCGTACTTGTCTCTGCATCTACCGTCCAAACGCCACATCTATTCTCTCCAGTATTTGTAACAACTTCACCGAACATTTTATACTGTCATAATCTATAACAACATCCCCAAACGGTTTCTCTACCTGGCTTCCATAAGTTACATTTTCACAGTGGCGAATCCAGGAATTTGTTGAGGGAGGCTGAGATGAGGGACGGTGGGGGTAAGGTGGAGGGAGGGGTTGGGAGGGGGTGCCATACTCCCAGAATTTTTGTCTCTTTGTGTCGTCTCCAAATTTTCCAGACGACTTAAAGATATTTACTTAACCTACTGTTATAGCAAATATGATTTTAAGTGTCTCTCTCTTTCACTTGTGATTATTGAAGAAATGTAAAGTTTTGGAGATCATGGGGGGGAGAACTGCAGACACATAACCACCTCCCCCAACCCTTTGGATTCGGCTATTTAGCTTCCCAGAACTTCGATCGCCAAAATCTACTTTTATGCCCCAGAAGCCACAAAATGTGCGTCCTGGTTTCCCGACTGCCTCATTTCAAATGTCTCATCTATATACTGCGACTGAAGGATCGTTTGAAAATATATACCAAGGATAGGACTAGAACCGAATTTACCAGTCACTAGGCAGAAGCCTCCACCATAAGCCAACCAGGGACAGATGAAATCACAGAATGTCTAGTGTGTTGTGATTTTAAAGAAGGTGGACTTACGAAGATAACAGATGTCTTACGAGATGGCTACAGCCGATACTAATATGGGTGTTTCGCCATGGACTGACACATGTTATTCATCTACCTCTACATGGATGCTCTGCGAGTCACATTGAAGTGCATGGCAGAGGGTTCATCGACCCATTTTTATGATATTTCTCTAAAGTTTCTTTCTCTAATTGCTCGCGGGAAAAAGGAGCACCTAAATCTTTCTGTTTTCGATCTGATTTCTCTTATTGTGATGATCATGTTCTGTGTGTAGATGGGCGCTAAATATGTATTTTCGCATTCAGAAGAGAAAGTGGTGGAAGAAATTTCGCAAATAGATATCGCCGCAACGAAAAATGCCCTTCTTTCAATGATTTCCACCCCAACTCGTGCATCATTTCCGTGACATTCTCTCTCCTATATCGCGTTAATACAAAACGAGCTGCCCATCTCTGAACTTTCTCGAAATCGTCCGTCAATCCCAACTGGCGTGGATCCACAGTGCGCAGCAATACTCCAAAATAGGACGCTGAATTGTAAGGTAGACAGTTTCTTTAGTAGAACTGTTGCATCTTCTAAGCGTTCTGCCAACGAAACGTAGTTTTTGGTTCGCTTTCCCTACAACACTTTCTATGTGATCCTTTCTATTTCGGTTGTTCATATTTGTTACTCCTAGGTATTTAGTAGAATTGGCGCCTGTAGATTTGACTGATTTGTCATGTAATTGATGTTTAACAGATTTCTTTCAATGGTCATATAGATTACCTCACACTCATCATTATTAACGGCGAATTGCCAATTTTTGCATTTTGGAAGTATCTTATCTAAATCATTTTCCAGTTGCTTTTGATCTTCTGTTGACTTAACTAACTGGTAGATGACAGCATCATCCGCGAACAGTCCAGAAGAGCTACTCTGTCTCCTTATCGTTTATAAAAATAATGAAAAGTAGGCGCCCTATAACAATTTCCTGTGGAACGCCAGATATCACTGATGTTCTACTCGATGACTTACCGTCATTTGCAATGTACTGTGTCCTTTCTGAGAGGAAATCACAAATCCAGTCGTACGATTGTGGCGATATTCCATAAGCACGCAGTTTGATTAGAAGACGCGGTTGAGGAAGCCTTCTGGGAGACTACATAGAAATACGGAATCTATTTGACATCCCTTATCGATAGCATTCATCACATCATGTGAGAAAAGTGGTAACTGTGTACCACAGGAACGATACTTTCTGAATCCGTGTTGACTATGGGAGAATACGTCGTTCTCTTCGAGGTAGTTCATTATATTTGAGAAAGTTATAAAATCCTGCTATAAACCGACGTTAGTGATATAGGCCTGTAATTTTGCGGATCACTCCTATTGCCTTTCTTAACTACTGGAGTGACCTGCGCAACTTTCCAATCTTTGGATACGGAACGTTCGCTGAGTGAGCGGTTGTATATGATAGCTATGGGGCTATATCATCAGCAGACTCTGAAAGGAATCTAATCGGTATACAGTCTGGGTATCTACTTCTAAATTATGCATGTTGGAAGCTGTTCCTGGTACGAATTCTGAAGTATTTGCTTCGTCTTCTCTACTGAAGGAACTTCGGAAAGCTGTGTTAGGCAATTCTGCTTTAGCAGAACTGTCATCAGTAGCATTGCCATATCTATCGTGTAATGAAGGTACTGATTGCGTTTTATCGGTAGTATTGAGACCACAAAACGATCTCAGTTGATACCAGAAGTTCGCATAAGCCAATTACTACTTACAGGAAATTTATTAAATAATTTAAACCACAAGTGATATTACTTGGGGAAGCACAAATTAATCCCTTATAGATTTGAACATCGTAACAAGTAATCAAAGGGGTCGTAAGCTTACTAATAATTAGTTACCCCAACACATGTTTGAATTAACTTTTCCACAATGGAATACATATAAAATACAATATTAATAAAAGGGGATTTAACACCTAGACATTCCTTAAAAATCTCTTTACCAAAAAACTACGACTAGAGTGCCTCTAGGGCAAGATTGGCAAAATATTGATTTCCTTTAGAAAGACTAAATTACAACAAGGCTTTAAATAGATTTCACGCATGTCTACATGCCACTAGTTACAAGGTTACCATAAAACATATTTAATAAAAGTTTCTGCAGAAGCATCAGGGAAGATAAGCCACACTCAACAAAACTTAAAAAGACTTCAAATGGGGCATGATAACATATCACAGTAACTAAAGTTTCTTCTCTTTTAAAATATCCACAGTTGAACAACGGTCGTGTCGGGACAAAAATGATTGAGGGCAAACTATACTGAACAATAAGTCGTTAAATTACAATTCAGTTCAGGCCGCAGGACCAGGCGACACTAAAATGGTCGTTCTTCACGGTGCTTATAAATACTGAATAATAAAT
The DNA here is from genome assembly GCA_026315105.1 of Locusta migratoria. Taxonomy (NCBI): domain Eukaryota; kingdom Metazoa; phylum Arthropoda; class Insecta; order Orthoptera; family Acrididae; genus Locusta; species Locusta migratoria. Next base: position 179,521,146 of record CM048749.1, read on the forward strand.
GGCAGAGTTACATTGCTTGTCGAGCGTAGCCCTGGAACGGATAATCCGTAAGGGGAACTTGTCTACGTAAGAGCGGATGACAAGTGAGACAGACAGCCATACATAACCAGTTGGAAGTAATTAAGGAGGCGGATGGTAGACAGATCCTATATGACAGACGTCAAACTATCAAAATGCTCGTGTTTAAGTTTGACAACATAAATACAGTCGTTAGCATAATCATCGTCTGAAGGTATTGAAGATAACCCCTCACGGATGCACCGGTAAATAATGAAGTGTCATCCAATCTAACGCACTTCCACAAACAAGGCACTGGACGCTCAATGTTGACAGAAGCAAAAAACTTTCCACACAAATGACTTCCGTGGAGACACTTAACTTGGCACACGTCCTATGAATGGTGCGAAATAGTTGACTAGGAATCCGTTTGTAACGTTTCTGCTACGTTGCGCGCTCCCAACAGTTTTATTGCCAACATTACGGACAAAAACCTGGGAAACCTCAAATGAAACTTCGCTACCGCACGTGTAAAATATCACATTTTCGCGTTCAGTTTAACATACTATTAACACTATTAGTAGAACACATTTAAGAAATAGTATGTTGATTTAAACATAACTGGCCGACCTTTTACGTAATTATCAATTTTTTATACTTTCGTAAATAATAGCTGCAAACACTAGAAATCCATTACACTTAGTTTCGAAAATTGCTCAACCTATAAAGATACTTATTTGTATAAAAACAACATTACTACATGTTATAACTATTGCACAACGTTATTACATATTTGCCTTTTGTTTAAATAAATTCGGGCAGGCCATGTTTTATATATCACTGGATCCTAAATTAAATACTGATCATTTTTCACATACTAAAATTAATAATCCGTTTGGTACTAAGGAACTAAATTCGAAATAGAACTACGACGACTTTATACAAATCCGTATTTATAAAAAAAATAGACCACAAATTGAAATACATTAAAATTACGTGCCTCAATAACAGTACACAATCATAATACTGTCAAAACAGATAAGTGTGCACTTCAAAAACACAAGAAACCTAAATAAATTGAGTTATTTTAAAAATGAGTCAAAACAAAACTTTTATTTTTTGTACCACATTAAATACAAATTTCATGAAACACGTACATACATCGAGATAAATAGTTAAAGCCTAAATGTAATATTTTAATTTGTGTATTTTGTCATATTTCAAGAATTGTTATATTATTTATTTGGCAACCGAAGAACTTTGTCATCAATCTTATTACGCGGTTACACTGAAAATGTTTAAGTAGAAGCCATGTTTTGTCACTCGGTTCGTGGTCACAAATCTGTAAACTCTCTGTTATCTGAGGCTAAATGTTTCTAACATTATAATGTTGCACAACTAAATAAATTTGTTTCCGCCACAATGGAATCAAGAATGTCTGTTATTATTTAATTGAATCTCCTGAAACATATTCTACTATTTTGCTGAATGCTGAGCATCAAAAACGCAGGTGTCCGTAATCAAGAACCAAGATAAGTAAAATATTTATGTTCGATCTTCCCCATCTAAAGTGAAGTGGATTTGCTATAAATCAGACTGTTGAAATGAAATATGTATCCATTATGTAGGATACTTCAATTTCAACAGTTAAATCCACGTTCCAGAAGAGTTGGTGACGTTAGACGTTCTCATGATGTCCGAACGACACGTTGCAGGCGTAGCGTGGTTGCCTCAGACAGACGCCACAGCAGAACGGCCCGACCCCGACGACGGCCCTAACACAACAAGACGCGTCGCTCGGCCGAAAGAGATGCGGAACACGACCAGAGAACTACGTGCTCTCCGCTCGGTACGCCCCCCTCGGAGAAGCAAAGGAAGAACTAATCTGGCGCCAGTGCGCAAGTGAATGAGACGAGCCGACACGGCTCAAGTATACTTTACATACGATCAGAATTTCTTAGGATTCTCTCAGTACAGCTTAAGCTACTTATGTAATCATTTTAGGTACTCTATATGCATTGACAATTAAGGTACGACCTCACTGAAGGGAATTGTACTGCCGGCCGCGGTGGCCGAGGGGACAAAAAAAAAGGGGGGGGCTGAGGCGCTCCAGTCACGGTCTGCACGGCCACTACGGTCGGGGGTTGGAATCCCCCCTCGGGCATGGATATTTGTGCCGTCCTTAGTGTTAGCTAGTTCATAAGTAGTTTGTAAGTTTAGGGACTGATGACCCCGTAGTTAAGTCCCATAAGCTATACAAACATTTGAACATTTTTGGAATTGCACTGCAGCGGAGCGGCGTGGAACGATGTGGCTATGTGTGGTATACCGAATCTGAAGTGCAGCGGCGTGACAATGCGCGGCAGATTTTGTGTGTTAAGCCCTTTCTACACGGGAAATGAAAGCTTACGAGATTACCCATGATGCACCGGTCACGCCGTCCGCGTACAGTGTAGACGCGTCCACTTGAACAAGATGCACGCATACGAGCGCTAGTAGACGGAATAGGATGGATCCTATTCTCACGCTTATGGAAGTGCTTCGCGCATGGGCAGACGACCGAATGGGGAACGCAGCTGACAAACGAAGCCAAGCCGGGAATTTGTTTGAGAATGTGTACTTCTCTACTGTTCAGAGGAACGTAGTTTTGTGACTCAGTCGTAAGAAGTATTTTAGGAGGTGATACTATAGAGGAATTGCATTAAAAATTTAATATAACCTGTGTACAATTTTTATTGAATACACAGATATAGCTGTTAATATGAAATCCAAATAAACGTAGAGCAAATGTAAATCAAGAAATTTTCAATGATTTATCCGTCAGTTCTTGGTAGTACAATATCACATTTACTTAAGAGTAGAGTTTTGTGTATGTTCTCCACGTTAATTTCCACGTAGTTACCCGGTTTTCTGCTTACTAGGACATATTCAGACCTTAAACTACGTCGAAAACCGGTTATTTTAATAAAAGTCAATATGGTTATCTACCGAGAACGACGAAACAATCAGTCAAAATATTCAAGTCAATTTGTTGTACATACCAAGACCTGTATCTCTGTACCCAATAAAAATTGGACACACGGTATATGAAATTTTAACTGCAAATCGTCTTTATTACATTTTCTAAAATATTTGCTATTTTTCCTTAAACATGTTGTAGTTAACAGATGAAATATTTGTTTTTGGTGAGCATTATTTGAAGCTGAATTAAAGTGAAAGGTGTATGTATAGACACCTGAGCTTGTTCATCATATACATAGGCGCCTCGCCGGCCGCGGTGGCCGAGGGGACTAAGGCGCTTCAGTCACGGTCTGCACGGCCACTACGGTCGGGGGTTCGAATCCCCCCTCGGGCATGGATATTTGTGCCGTCCTTAGTTGTAAGTAGTTCATAAGTAGTTTGTAAGTTTAGGGACTGATGACCCCGTAGTTAAGTCCCATAGAGTCTACAAACACACATAGGCGCCTCAAACCGCAGGGTCTGGAAGTATGTACCGCATTTTATAATGAGGACGTTAACACATGTGAGCGACGTACTTAGGCATGAAGTGCACGAAAACAATTAAATACAGTTTCACAGTTTTCAAAAATGTTCAAATGTTTGTAGAACTTATGGGACTGAACTACGGGATCATCAGTCCCTAAGCTTACAAACTACTTATGAACTAGCTAAGACTAAGGACGGCACAAATACCCATAAAACAAATAAATGTTTTCAAAAATGTTCAAATGTTTGTAGAACTTATGGGACTGAACTACGGGATCATCAGTCCCTAAGCTTACAAACTACTTATGAACTAGCTAAGACTAAGGACGGCACAAATATCCATGCCCGAGGTGGGATTCGAACCCCCGACCATAGTGGCCGTGCAGACCGTGACTGGAGCGTCTCAGTTCCCTCGGCCACCGCGGCCGGCAATAAATGTTTTAATCATCGCTATATGTCATACAGTTTCGAAAAGTGATGTTAACGCGGCGATTCATTTGCTGTAAGTTGACAACAAACGAAGAAGACGCGTGAAGCAGACGACTCAACAAATGCGTACTGGTCGAACGCTTCTTCGTAGTTCGACGGTTCATCGCAAGGGGCGCTGCAGCTGACAATGACTTCCTTGTGCGTGTTATACGTCTCGTATAGAAAGGGCTTTAATCGTTGGATAAACTAGTACAATGGACGATAGTGACATGGATGTAGCAATAATTTCTTTGTTATATAAGAAAGAAAGGCTGAAGCAAATGCAAGCAACAAAAAGGCGAATAATATGGCTGCATAACATTTCGGAATTGCGATATGAAGAAGGAGAATATCACATACTTTTGGCACTGCTTAAAAAGGCTGCTAAGAGGTTTCATACGTACTTTAGAATGTCTCAAGAAAAAGTCATTGTGTTAGTGCAAACTATGAAGTCACTTTCACAAGAAAAATAAAAAATAATTTAAAAAATCCTATATTATTTATAGGATTCTGATGGGTTTTGTCGACCGTATCCTAGTTCTAATGATTTGACGCTGCCAGAACGTGCGTGGCTAGCAAAATTTTTATTTGAACTCATCTGATGTGATATATTAAAGTCAGTTAACAATCTATCAATTGTGGGATTGTGAACGCTGAGATTGGGCTTTTAAGTGTTATGACCCCCCCCCCCCACTTCATTTATATTCCAGACTAAAAAAATGCTCAAATGTTTGTAAATCTATCGGTGCAAATTACGTGATCATCAGTCCGTAGCTTTCAAACTACTCAACCTAAGGTAAACTAACTTAAGGACAACACACACACACACACACACATGTCCCAGGGTGTATTCGAACCTCCAACGGCAAGCAACCGAGCGCTTCGCAGCGAGGGGCCTTAGACCGCTCGGCTACTCCACCGCGGCTATTTCAGACTCTTTGAGGATGCCCCACAAGAGTGAAACGCGTTAAAAATCAATAAAAAAAGTTGCAACCACGACTGTCTTTTATTACTAAACAATCTAATTGGTTGCTAGTTACTTGTGCGTTACGTTTGACCTGAAATAAATATCTTGCACCAACATAGAACAAAATATGAAGTTCACATAGCTTGCATTCCTTGGCAATTTCTTTTCAGATGTTGTTATTCTTGTACTATTGATCATAATGTTCATTTTGAAGGTCACACAAATCTTAGGCATACAATTAACTTTTCCTCTTCCAGTGCCAGTGTTGTAAACAAATTTTCCTTTCCCTTGCAGTAGAGTTACGATGGGAATGACGCGCAGTGTGCGGAACTGCGCGACAGACCAACACCACCTAGAGAGAAGGCCGGGCGCTCTCGTGTGACGTCAGGCCGAGTAGGTTGCGCGCGCATAGCTGACTCGGTAGGGCTGGGCAAATGATACTCGCGTTAGAACATGCTCGGGATTTCCCGATACAGCAGAGAACTGTTCGAACACACAGATAATAAACGACTGGCGCTGCTTATCTGCAAACGATACGTGGGAAATTTTGAAGTTACCGGGCTATAGCTTTGCTCAGAACTAATTCCATAGGAAGTGCAAGTACATGTAAAAGAAAAGAAGGGCATAACTATGAAAAACTAATTTTTAAAAAAAACAGTGCATACGTGATCTGTCTGGTATACTGCAAGATATGATCCATTGAGTAACAAAATATCTGCAACTATAACAGAAGCACTGCCTCACATTATTGAAGGCTAACGTTCAAAAAGGAAAAAATGTGAATCCTTCATAAGTAGAAATTATATTTAACTTGATTATAAGAGATAGGTTGCAACCATTCCATTCCCTGTTCATACGATACAGTACAGATAAAATTTTACCACCTTTTAATGCCTTGAAAACAAGACTAAAAGAGATGAAATTGGAAAACATTAGAAATTTAATACATAATAACGGAAATAAGTCATATAAAAATAAACTGTAACTGCGATCTCAGAGCCGCGGTGGAGTAGCCGAGCGGTCTAAAGCGTCTCGCTGCGGAGCGCGTTGTTGCTCGCCGTGGATGTTCGAGTCCTCCCTGGGGCAAGGGTGTGTGTGTGTGTTTGTCCTTAGGTTAGTTTGTAAGCTACGGACTGATGACCACGCAGTTTGGTCCGATAGAATTACAAGCATTTGAACATTTTTGCGACCTCAGAATAAACAGTGCATGAGCTGATGTGTACGTAGTATCAACAGGCGTCGCTAGATCGTAGCACTAGAATTGATTTATGAATATAATCGTTGTAAATCGTAGATATAGTAGTAAACTATAATTGCGACCTCGGAACAAACACTGCATGAGCTGCTGTGTACGTAGTATCAACGGGCGTCGCTAGATTGCAGCACTAGAATTGATTTATGAATATCATCGTTGTAAATCGTAGATATAGTAGTAAACTAATTGCGACCTCGGAATAAACAGTGCATGAGCTGCTATGTACAGAGTATCAACGGGCGTCGCTAGATCGCAGCACTAGAATTGATTTATTAATATCATCGTTGTAAATCGTAAATTTAGTAGTACCTCCTGACATTGCTAGATAGCGTCGTGGTCGAATGTTCGTACATTTCGCGAGATTACCCGAATTGTGACGCAAATTCAAATGTCTGTAAATCTATCGGACCAAACTGCGTGGTCATCAGTCCGTAGCTTACAAACTACTTAAACCTAGGTAAACTAACCTAAGGACAACACACACACCCATGCCCCAGGGCGGACTCGAACCTCCACGGGGAGCAACCGCGCGCTCCGCAGCGAGACGCTTTAGACCACTCGGCTACTCCACCGCAGCTGTGACGTAAATTGTTCGAAAAGTTCGAGTCATGTACAAACCCCATCTCTATGACTGAGTAGGACGGGGCACGGCCCACTATGCCGAAGCAGCGAGCCAGTCAGCTATGCGCGCGCGACCTACTCTGCCTGATGTCACACGATAGCGTCGCGGCCTTCTCTCTAGGTGGTGGTGGACAGAGTTGCCCAGTTGGTCAAAGTTGCCTCACAGTGCTGCTCAGCGCAGTCCCGCTGCCGCCTACTATAGTGCGAGCTGCCTCATTCTACTTCATGCAAAGAATATTTGGACGCGTCAGGCTGCGACGCTCCGCTGCAGAGCAGTTCAGCTCAGTGCGGACGTACCTTAAATCTGGAGTGGACTGGAAAACTCAAACACCCGACCCTTCAGATGTCAGACACTCAGATCGGTACCAAACGTTATACATCGATAGAGTATCAACGGAAACGTCTATACAGTTCGTGCTATCTGCTGCCGTCCAGGAGAACGTGCGTAAAGGGGAAATAATATGTAACACCTGTCCTACGGAGAACAGGAAAAGCGTATCTGTAGGGATCTGCCGCGCTGAACTACGTACATACTGCAAGTGACAACCACAGAGTTATGAGCAGACGAAAAGAAAAAGGTTTATTGAAAACGTGGAATACAACAATCGAAATAGATTGAGGAATCCACTGCGCAAGCAGAAAAAGAAACGAGAAGACGAACTCTAAGGATGTTAGCTAGCAGTGTGACGAGCTCACTAAAATAAATAAAAAGAAAATAATAAATATAAAACAAAAAATACAATTTAAAAATTATGAGTATAGCGAAGAAAGCTAGCAAAAAAGGCGAGAGCATGGATGGGCTTAAGGGGGGACAAACCCCTCCTGTGGGGGTAGTTCATAGAGCGAATATTTGTCGTACGAGGATCCTCGGTTCAAACCCTGGTGGCAGGAAATATATATATATATATATATATATATATATATATATATATATTTTTTTTTTTTTTTTTTTTTTTTTTTTTTTTTTTTTCAAATTGTTCTACGTCGACAATCGTACACCGAGTGTTACATGGAACAACATGTTCCTGAAATGTCAAACTAAAAGCACTGTCCGGATTTCATAGCATTGTGTAATTGGCAGTTTGCTTCTGCGTCGTTTTATTTAAAAGTAGCACACCTGTACAGTATTTTCGTAGAAGATAAAAACAATTGCACTATACGAGAGGAAGTGTTAATGTAATAATAATAATAATAATAATAAATGACTGTTAGATAGGCAGCACCGCCGTTCAGCGGATGTGCGTGTCGTGGCTAGAGTTCCGCGTGCTTGTTGACACCATCAAGTGGGGGGCTGAGGTTGCTGTCCAGTCCGCACGCCACTGCAATGAACCCGTGGAACGTTATAGACATTATCTTTTAACAATTTTCAACATACAGAAGTTAAAAAAAGTCTCTAGTCGGAACTTGAACCCACGACCCTGTGTTCGATGAACTAGCGCTCTCCCAATTAGCCCACGTTAGAGCAATATGATAAGCTCTCACAGTTGCGCTTTTCACCTACTCCGTAGTTCAGGTGTTACTTATTATTGTAGTTTACGCCCGTTATCCTGGGCGGCAGCACACGGCACGAATTACACTCCTCGCCGCCGGCCGCGGTGGCCGAGGGGACTGAGGCGCTTCAGTCACGGACTGCACGGCCACTGCGGTCGGTGGTTCGAATCCCCCCTCGGGCATGGATATTTGTGCCGTCCTAGTTCGTAAGTAGTTCATAAGTAGTTTGTAAGTTTAGGGACTGATGACCCCGTAGTTAAGTCCCATAAGCTGTACAAATATTTGAACATTTGAACAATTCTCGCCATTAAAATTGCTACACTACGATGAAGTGCTACAGACGCGAAATTTAATTCACAGGAAGAAGATGCTGTGGTATGCAAATGATTAGCCTTTCAGTAGCGGTGGCGACACCTATGACGTTTTGACATGAGGAAAGTTTCCAACCGATTTCTTATACACAAACAGCAGTTAACCGGCGTTGCCCGGAGAAACGTTGTTGCCGTGCCTCGTGTAAGGAGGAGAAATGAGTACCATCACGTTTCCGCCTTTGATAAAGGTCGGATTGTAGCCTATCGCGATTGCGGTCTATCGTATCGCGACATTGCTGCTCGCGTTGACTGTTAGCAGAATATGGAATCGGTGGGTTCAGGAGGGCAATACGGAACGCCGCGCTGGATCCCAACAGCCTGGTATCACTTGCAGTCGAGATGACAGGCATCTTATCCGCATGACTGTAACGGATCCTGCAGCCACGTCTCGATCACTGAGTCAACAGATGAGGACGTTTGCAAGACAACAACCATCTGCACGAACAGTTCGACGACGTTTGCAGCAGCATGGACTATCAGCTCGGAGACCTTGGCAGCGGTTACCCTTGACGCTGCATCACAGACAGGAGCGCCTGCGATGGTGTACGCAACGACGAACCTGGGTGCACGAATGGCAAAACGTTATTTATTCGAACGAATCCTGGATTCTGGCCGCATTCCCATTTGGCGCCATCGCGGTGAACGCACATTGGAAGCGTGTATTCTTCATCGCCATACTGGCGTATCACCCGGCGTGGTGGTGTGAGGTGCCATTGGTTACACGTCCCGATTACCTCTTGTTCTCATCGACAGCACTTTGAACAGTGATCGTTACATTTCAGATGTATTATGACCCTTGGCTCCACCCTTTATTTGTCACCTGTGAAACCCTACATTTCAGCAGGATAATGCACGCCCGTGCGCTTCAGTTGCACAGTGGTGGTGTGCCAGACTACAAATCCAAAGGTCGCGGGTTCGATCTCCACCAGGTCCTAGGTTTTTTATCTTTCACTTTGCACTTCTTTCACTTCTGGCAGTGTTGCTCATGTGAAAAATTTCGAGTAGCACCGTGGTTCAGAACCCACATTAAACTGTAGGTCCCCGTATAACTGGCTGGGTGAGTCAGAGCGAAGGTCGGAGGAAGGCAACGGCATACAACCTCCAAACAGGTCCATGCCTAGTAAAGCACTGTGGTTTTCAAACCAATCCTCGGATTGTTGACTGCTTTACCTTTTAATGCACGACCGCATGTTACAGGTCCTGGACGAGCCTTTCTGGATACGGAACATGTTCGACTTCTGGCGTGGCGAACACATTATCCAGATCTCTCACCAATTGAAAACGTCTGGTCAATGGTGGCCGAGCAACTAGCTCGTCACAATACGCCAGTCACTACTCATGATGAACTGTAGTATCGTGTTGAAGCTGCATGGGCATATGTACCTGTACACGCCATCCAATCTCTGACTCAATGCCCAGGCATATGAAGGCCGTTATTAAGGCCAGAGGTTGTTGTTCTGGGTACTGATTTCTCAGGATATATGCACCCAAATTAAGTGAAAATGTAATCACATGTCAGTTCTAGTATATTTGTCTAATGAATACCCGTTTATCTGCATTTCTTCTTGGAGCAGCAATATTAATGGCAAGTAGAAGTTTCGGCTGATACTCTGTCGATATACAACGTTTGGTACCGAACTGAGCTTCTGATATCTGAAGGTTTGGGTGTAAGATTCTTGAAGGATGGCAGTACTGTACTGCCACTGATTAATTATAATATTGAGTCTTACTTGATTATCAGACAGTCAGATAAGTTTTTACATTCACAGTGCTGTACTAATCTAGATAGGTACTGCACATAAACCTTGCACACTTACATACGCTAGTTTTAGTCTCCGATCCCCATTTAAACATATCCATTTAAACATCCCCATGTAAACATATAAGTTTCAGGGTGAACTAATTTTTACTTCCATCAGTAATCAAATGGTTTGGATGCATTCTTTTGTACAATAGCAAGTAGCCAGTGGCTGGGCTCCCCGGCGCGCTACCCCGCTTCCCGCCTTGCGCAACACGGCCGCCCCTGTGGCACACAGCACACAGGTGGCGGGCACAAAGCTCGCCTACCTGCCTCTGCCGGCTTTGTGGACCGCGGGCCGCAGCATGCGGGCGCGGGGGTGGGGGCGGCGGACACGTGCGACATTCTTCCCTTTCTCCGTTCGTCTTGCGCCGGAGGCCGCGGGGCCTTCAATGGTGACGGACGGACACAAGGGCGCCGGAGGCCCTTCGTGGTCTCTGACCGCCAGCGCCAGGTAAGCTCCCTGATTGCCGCTGAATCGAAATCCCTCGCCCGATTCGGATCTCGGTGGGCGCGCACTCGCAGTGTCAACAGTTTTGTCGTGGCTCGGGACAGCTCACCTCGGCAGGTATCATCGTTACATCGCGGTATTTTTTTACACCTCTCTCGTTTAGGTCGCTTCGAGAGCACGTCAAGTAAGTATAAAGCATTCCTGGAGCCTTTCTTGCAGCTGAGCAGCATTTCAATCTTCCTCTGGCTGGCTATCTACTCTCGTATGTGCCGCGGCGGAAGAGCGTATTGAGGCGCTATGCTACGATGCGCGAGGCCGTTCCTCGTCAGGGGTTCGAATCCATCCCCGCCCTCGGGCTTGGATGTTTGTGTTGTCTTCAGTACAGGGTGGCGCAGGGAAACGGAAAATTCTAAACTTTACAGTTGGCAGCACTGTAGCGCCGGCAGACGTTCGAAACTTTGCACAATTGATGTGAACGCATTGCCATTTAGTAATCATGGACAATTGGACTGGTACGGAACGTGCAGTAGCTGTGAGAGCGTTTTACAAAAATGCTGATAGTGCGAATGCCGCGCAGAGAACATTTCGACAGCATTACGAGCTTGTAAGTTATGGACGTGTCCCATCTCCGCTTGCGATTACAAAGTGGGTGCGTAATTTTGAAGAAACAGGATCTGCCTTGAAAAAGAAATCTCCAGGTGGCATTCCAACGGTACGTACCCCAGAGAACATTGGAACTGCTAGAGCTGCAATCGAGAGAAGTCCTCGCCGCTCCGTTCGACAGCATGCATCTTCGCTAGGGATTAAGCGACGAAGCTTACGAAGAATACTGCACGAATTAGACTTCCATCCCGATAAGTTGCAGATTGTGCAACACTTACATGAACGAGACCCAGCGTCACGTATGGAGTTTAGTAGCCAGATATTGGCTAAAATCAACGAGGACGCGAATTTCCTTGGTAACTTATGGATATCAGACGAAGCCCATTTCCACCTGAACGGATTCGTGAACAAACAGATTTTTCGTTATTGGGCACAGGACAATTCTTGTGAGTTTCGCCAGCGACCACTACATAGCGCCAAGGTCACAATATGGTGTGCTGTATCATGTCATGGTGTTATCGGCCCTTATTTTTTTGAACGTGAGGATGGTAGTGCAGTGAGAGTAACATCCGCTCGTTATGTTGAAATGCTTCAAAAATTCTTTACACCGAGACTGTACGAGCTTAATCTTAACGTCGAAAACATGTGGTTTCAGCAGGACGGGGCCACGTCACACACTGCTCGACAATCGATAGCAGCAGTTCGTCAATTGTTTGGAAGACGCATTATTTCACGTAACGGTGACATTGCATGGCCTGCGAGATCTCCTGATCTTAGCGGGTGCGACGTCTTCCTGTGGGGATATGTTAAAGGCAACGTGTACCGTACACGTCCTGCCACAATCCATGAACTGAAGGAGAACATCGAAAACGAAATCACTTCCATTCCCCAAGATTTGCTACACCGCGCATTCCAGCTACTGCACGTTCCGCACCAGTCCAATTCTCCATCTAATATATAAAGCAGAGTGTCCGTATGTTTGCACGTGTTCCATACAAATATACAGTTTTGTTCCAATCTTTATGAAATTTTGTACACGTAAGCTTCAATCCATGAGGACGGTCGCCGTAAGTAGAAGAATCTAACAGGCTGTTAGAGTGTGAACGCCGAATGGTAGCACATCTTTCCGATGTCATCTTTAAAAAGTAAAGAGACACTTTTGGACATTTTGATTGTAAAGGCATACTGAATACATTCACTTTCGTTAATAAATTACTAGTTTTACGAATTTATTCATGGAAATGACGTTATTTCGAAATTTCCCGTTTCCCTGCGCCACCCTGTATAAGTTAGTTTATAAATCGAATGAAACTTTCTGTAGTATCGTCGCCGAAGGACCCCTGCAAGACGCGCGCTTACGCGCCAGGCTCATCGTTTGGTGGCGCTACGAGCGGGCCTTACTGCGCCGGCGTGTACCAGCTTCGAGGCCGCGCAACCGATGAACCAACGGCTACGTCGCCTCGGAACTCCGCCTTCTGACGCACGGCGAGAGCGCCCTCTGGACATGTAGCATTTAAGGGCTGCGTCAGAAGAAGCGCAGGGACAGTGTGTATGTGATCGCCTAGGAGAAGCTAGGGGAACGCCGGCCGCGGTGGCCGAGGTGACTGAGGCGCTCCAGTCGCGGTCAGCACAGCCACTACGGTCGGGGGTTCGAATCCCCCCTCGGGCATGGATATTTGTGCCGTCTTTAGTCTTAGCTTGTTCATAAGTAGTTTGTAAGCTTAGGGACTGATGACGCCGTAGTTAAGTCCCATAAGTTCTAAAAACATTTGAACATTTTTGAGCTAGGGGAGCTTCCAGTAGTTGATGTCTAGACCTAACGATTGTTGTAACCGTGTCTCTGTATAATAAAAGATAAGTATCTTTCTTAGCTCTTGGTGTCTTGTTTGCTCCTTATTTAGCCTATGTTACTAGCGGCCACTTCGGCAGACGACACGGGACGCAACACTTTCACTCTAAAGCGGAGTGTGCGCTGATATGACACTTACTGGCAGAGTAAAACTGTATGTCGGAAGCGGGACTCGAAACAGGGTCCTTTGACTTTCGCGGGCAAGCACTCTAACACTGAGCTATTCCGACACGACTCACGGTCCACCCCCACAACTTAGAAGGTAGGAAGCGAGGTACTATGTAGTGGGACAAGATAGTCGTACTACATTTTCCTGTGTCAGCCCTGTTTTGTAGTTGTAAATAGTAAAAGCGAAACTTTTTATTTAAAATGTATACATATTTGATGTTCATGTAAATATTGTTATTTTATGTTTCTTATAATGTTTTATTTTCTGTATGTTACATGTACGATCGAGGCGCCGCAGTCAACAACGCCAGCGTCGTCGCTGCCGCAGCCAACCTTGTAGTATGTTACCGCTAGCAGAATTTAACCGACGGCTACGGAGCAAAGAATGCAGCTGCGCCTTCTTTATTGCCACGCGTCAATCGTTTTAAAGAAGAAAAGAAAAGAACGTGATTAATTATTATTGTTGTTTGAGATTCAGTCCAAGCTGGTTGTACAGGATCAGCTCTCTTGCTAAACTTACTTTGTATTAGTATGAAGAAGAATAAATATTTGTTAATATTGAAAAGTGTCTTGCATTTACGAAGAGTTATTTATAATCACGAATACATTATAAGTGACTGATAACCGTCGCTGTTTAGTCCCTTCAAAAAACCAACAACAACAATACATTATAGCAATAGTAATTTGATTTCTGTGAAGAACTTCTACTTATTTCAGATTGAAATTCTACTTATTTCTGATTGAAATTATTACCGACTAGCATCGAATATGATATTATATTTATATCAAGTGTGAAGGTGGAAAAACAGTGTTTAGCAGGCGGTGAATTATCAATTTTTTCAGTACAAGTTAGCGACAGCAAACAATAGTGCCTCTGTTTGATAAAATTTTAGTAACGGCTACAGACTAGTTTCCTTGCCCAGCTATACAAGAACCTAATTTATTTTTTGTGAACTATTTAAAGGAGTTATTCCTATATTTTCTGTTTTATATTCTGGTGCCGGACACTTCGGACGAAGTCTTGAAATTTTGCACGGTTAGATTGTGGCAGTTGGTGTTGTTAGGGGAGTGTAAACAACTGATCAGCAACATCCTGACAAGTGATAAGACCTTTGTAGTATCAAAATACATCCATGATTAGCGACTAAAGTTGAACATGAGTAACTGTATTATCCATCGCAGTTATCCCGTCCCTGTTCCACCACAACTGGCAGTATTGTAGTTGTGGGGCGGGACCGCGAGTCGTGTCGGGATAGCTCAGTGGTTACAGCGCTTGCCCGCAAAAGGCAAAGGTGTCAGGTTCGAGTCCCGGTTCCAGCGCACAGTTTTAATCTGCCAGTAAGTTTCAGTTCAGAAGTAGATTGTAAGTTAAGGGACTGATGACCCCGCAGTTAAGTCCTATAAGCTTAACAAACATTGTTTTTTTACTCTCGTATATCCAGCCGCTGTTCTGCTTTCGTTCATCGTTGGACTTCCTCAGCTCTCTAGTAAGTTGGAACGGGAGGGTGACATGACGACAATAAGCTTCCGATTTTTTTATCCCTATATTTTGGACCTAACAACTACATTAATACTTTAGAGCAAGCATTATCGTAGATTTTCCAACTATATAGTTTTTCATCTTAACCCCCTTTGCGGGTAAGATGACGAATGGAGGCGGGTAAACGCGATTTGATGAAAATATCGTCTCATTTTGAGCGTGGAAGTTCCATACTTTCGCTTTGCATCATTTTTCTTTGCGTTTTTGGCCTCATCCGCTGTTGCAATTAAACAGTTTGTATAGGTTAGAATACCGTCAATTGTAAATTAGCTTAATTCAGACCAGGCGCGTTTCGCTTTATTGTAAAGCATCTTCAGTGATCAACTTACAGGAAATATTTTTTGGTTTTCATTTTTGTGTTGTTTTTACTAAATTCGCTCATTAACACTTCTTTTGCTATGAGATTATTTTATTCTGAATAAAATGAACGATAAAGATTACTCAAGTTTTATGTTGCCCTCTCGTGTTTTTGTAGCACTCACATTGCCACTTGCTGTCAGTGTTTTCAATTACACTGTTATAAAACCATGTGCCCTAGGGTTTTGTACAGTCAACAGTAATTTATTGGAATCATTTAAAATCATAATTTTGTGCGCATCATTGTACAAAACTGTTGCTCACAAGATTATGAGAATAAATGATCCAAATGAACTACTGGTAATTGTACAAAATCCTAGGGAACATGGATTGAGACTTTGATTATATGGATAATTATAGTGTTCCACACTTAAGCTCCTCTTCTTTTATTCTGATTATTTTTTAGAAATTTTTAATTATATCATGTGTTTGAATCACTGCAACATTTTTGAAATCATAAGCACCTGAGAAGGTGCCATTTCGCACCGAAACTAGCAGTGCACTGGTAGTTAGATGGAAGTATATTAAAATATATTTTTAAGAAGCGACTGTGGCTTTCTGTTTCTAAATCTGTTATCTATTAATTAGTTTCATTCCTAACCGACTATATGTCGGATTATAATAACTTTATTACCAATAGAATCATCTACAGTTTATTTTCAGAAATTTAAATTTACCTACGGAGAGTGTTATTTATTTTTCTAGTAATGAAATATATCCCAAAAAATCGTGAATTTTAAAATCAGCTGTATTAACCAGCATTTACTTTTTATTCGATATTAAATACATTGTTTTCTTTGAGAATATTAATTAGTAAAGTCTATTTTTATGTTCGGCCTATGCCACCCTGGTTTGTTTCATTTTATTCATTGTATCTCTATTAACGTATGATTTAATTCATACTCTACCTGTTCTGGTCACAGTTGTTGTTGTGGTCTTCAGTCCGGAGACTGGTTTGATGCAGCTCTCCACAATCCCCTATCCTGAGCAAGCCTCTTCAACTCCACATAAGAACAGCAACCTACATCTGTCTGATTCTGCTTACTGTATCCATCTCTTGTTCTTCCTCTGCGGTTTGTACCCCACACACTCCCCTCCAACGCTAAATTCACAATTCCTTGATGTCTAAGAATGTGTCCTACCAATCTATCCCTTCTTTTAGTCAAGGTATGCCAAAAATTCCTTTTCTCCCCAATTCTGTTCAGTACCTCCTCATTAGTTACGCGATCCACCTACGTAATCTTCAACATTCTTCTGTAACACCACATTTCAAAATCCCCTATCCTCTTCCTGTCCGCACTGTTTATCGTCCATGTTTCACGCCCATACAAGGCAACACTCCACAAAAATGTCTTCAGAAAGCTTTAGGCTTAGATCAATATTCGATGTTAACAAATTTCTCTTTTTCAAGAACGCTTTTTATATCCTCTGTACTGCGACCATCATTTGTTATTTTACTGTCCAAGTAACAAAACTCATCTACCTCCTTTATTGTTTCGTTACCTAATCTAATTCCTTCAGCATCACCTGATTTTCTTAGACTGCATTACCCTAGTTTGACTCATGTTCATCTTATATGCACCTTTCAGCACACTGTCCATTCCGTTCAACTGCTCTTCCATGTCCTTTGCTGTCTCTGACAGAATTACTATGTCGTCGGCAAAACGCAATGTTTTTAATTCTTCACCCTGAACTTTAATTCCTTCTCCAAATTTCTCCTTGCTTTCCTTTATACCTTGCTCAATATACAAATTGAATAACAATGGAGAAAGACTACAACCCTGTCTTACTCCCTCCCCAACCACTGCATCCTTTCATGCCCTTCATCTCTGACAACCGCGGTCTGGTTTTTGTACAAGTTGTAAATAACCTTAAGCTCCCTATATTTTACTCCTGCTTTCTTCAGAACTTGAAAGAGTTTATTCCAATCAACATTGTCAAAAGCCTTCTCCAAATCTGCAAAAGCTAGATATGTAGGTTTGCCTTTTCTTAATCTATCTTCTAGGATAAGCCGTAAAGTGAGTATAGCCTCCCGTGTTCCTACATTTCTCCTGAACCCAAACTGATTTCCCCGTCACAGAACACTAACAGAAACAAACAAGGAAGCACGTCTACTACCTGAAACCTCTAAGTCAGTGAGCAATGTTTCTTAGAAAATACGCGCCTTCGAGACAGCACCATCCACGTAAGGCACTTGCTTAGTAGTGGTTCCGTAGTGAGGTTGCTCTAGCGATCTGTGACTCACGCTGCATGTTCAGCTGACCTTCAGCTGAGGAGTTGGCATCTATGTAAACAGCCAAGAAGGCATTCGCGGTGCTTCGTAAGCACCGAGTCGAGAAGAAGCATCGCGTTTCATCCGTCATCCTTTCCGACGACCGTGCCGAGAGTTCCGGCGACGCCTCAGTGACAGATTATTACCACAGCCTAACACATACAATCACGACGTCCCCGCTCACTTTTTTTAAACACTGTTACATCAGCGCTCCAAGAAAGCTGGAAACCTACATTTCTAAATATAATATCGGGTAAGGGCGATTGATATATATATATATATATATATATATATATATATATATATATATATATACAGGGTGTTTCACTAAGTGTGTTTGCCTCTGTAACTTATAAAATAATAGGTGACCGGAAATTTTAATGCGGTAGGTCAACACAAGAAATGTTACACTTTATGCGGAGCTATGAACATAGTTTATTGTATCATTTTTCAAAGAGTTACACCACAAATATATATTTTTTAAATGGAACAATGGTTTTTTTTTTCTATCGTGTATTGGATTCGTTGAAACCAGCTGCGTCCAAATCAATTTAAACTACATTCCTATCACTGTTAGTTTGGCAGCTACAACCCTTCAAAGTTCCGGGGGCGGAGGCTGCGATAGCGTAGCTAACTGGCCGAGTGGCTAGCCCCTGGGGCACGGCCCACTGTCTCATGACCACCAGCCAGTCAGCTACGGTGTCGTAGCCTCCGCCCCCTAAACTTTGAAGGGTTGTAGCTCCCAAACTAACAGTGATAGGAATGCAGTTTAAATTGATTTGGATGCAGCTGGTTTCAACGAATTCAATGCACGATAGAAAAAACTATTGTTCCATTTAAAAAATTATATCTTTGTGGTGTAACTCTTCTGAAAATGATACAATAAACTATGTTCATAGCTCCGCAGAAAGTGTAACATTTCTTGTGTTGACCTACCGCATAAAAATCTCCCGTCACCTATTATTTTATAAGTTACAGAGGCAAACACACTTAGTGAAACACCCTGTATATATATATATATATATATATATATATATATATATATATATATATATATATATATATAAGTCGTGTTAGTTACACTATTGATAACTAAAGAACGTCTGAACCGATTTGGCTCAAAATTGGTGGGTAGGTAGCTTAGAAGCAGGAGACGCACATAGGATAGTTTTTGTCCCGTTTGACCGCGTATTATACCATAATTTCAGAAAAACTGAAAGTACGCTTGCAGCTGGGATCATTCTCTCGATTCTCCAACAGTCAGATTATTCATTCTCTACTCGCCTAGCCACCAATTATACTGTAACAGAACGAACAAATACGCCAAGGACGTTAGAATAAAGGGAGATGGCGTTATGCACACAAGGTTAAAACTGTCAGAAAGATTTAAGATGAAACGTCGTTTCTTTACAAGCCCCTCCGTATTATTCTTACCTCCATTATATTATCGGTGGTGATCATATCTTTGGAGCATTACAAAGATACAATTGATGTTGAATGCTTTGGTGAGGCGAGAGTCAACAGCCGTAATATATTTCATAAAATGCATTTTTATAAAAACCATCAGCTGTTTATTAAAAACCTTATTCATCTACTAGTTTCGGTCATGGACCATCTTCAAGGATAAAAAGGTGTTAACAGAGAATGGTAAAATACATCAAATAAAATAATACAACTGAGATACACAGGAGTCAGTACAACTAAAAGTGTAAAAAATTGCTATGGTCATCTTAGATAAAATCTATCAGTCAAACATGACATAAAAGGTGAGAACGGTCTAGACCGGTCTAGACCGTTCTCACCTTTTATGTCATGTTTGACTGATAGATTTTATCTAAGATGACCATAGCAATTTTTTACACTTTTAGTTGTACTGACTCCTGTGTATCTCAGTTGTATTATTTTATTTGATGTATTTTACCATTCTCTGTTAACACCTTTTTATCCTTGAAGATGGTCCATGACCGAAACTAGTAGATGAATAAGGTTTTTAATAAACAGCTGATGGTTTTTATAAAAATGCATTTTATGACAATTGATGTTATTTCGTGGCATTTTTGAGTGTTATAAACAAATTAAGTACACATCGTGGTTTATTTTTTAGAACAATGCCTCCATTGCGTCGGCGTAATATCGGTCGGCGTACGTGCAACGTAATCTTACTACGTGATCGTAGTCAGTAAAACCGACGAAGATCGTACACAACGCTTGGAGGTAAATCGAAAAGAAATTCTCAAGCGCGATCCGTTATGACTCTGAAACAAAGGGTACAGTCGAGTTCGACTCCCTCAGTTGCAGTTTACGCACGAAATAATTTGGGTCGTCGACAAAACAGACGGCCACGCGTGGCAATTATAATTGAACGTTTGGGGTACAGATACAATCCAGTAGTCGATTACGCAGCAGATGCATCAGTTGGCTTGGAACAATATGTCGCCCTCTAAAATTTCATTGGGTAAATCAAGCTTTGCCACGATTGGTTGGCTTTATTCCCACGATCCAACAGCTGTTGCCAACATAGCTATACCACGCATGTCGCGGATTGTAAAATTTTACTGGTATGTAGCAATGTTGTTAATCGTGTTTCAACTATATTTATGGTAAGACAAGAAATGAACGCAACACAAAGACTTTCGAAATGTTGTATTGCCATCCCACATATTTTATTTTAGTCAATTGTTTTGTTTCATATGGAATTTCTATCATTATAGTGTGATCATACTACAATTACTTTGTATCGATTTCAAAAGGCAGTAACTAAAATTAATAAAAAAAATACCCTTTTTGTTTTTCTTTGGTTTGCTAAGGACCATGGGGCATAAGAAACGGTTTATTATATGACAGTTTACTTACGATTCTCTTGCAATTTACGGATAGTTACTGAAGAATATGACAATTTACTTACGATTCTCTTGTAATTTACGGATAGTTAGTGAAGAATGTCGGTTTCTTTCACGCAGACAGGAGTTACGGTGCCAATTTGTAAGAATACTCTAAAAAAATGTTGGAAAAAAATTTGTTGACAGTCGCCAGGATTGTAAGAACATATTTTAAAATATTTTCTTTGTATTTTATATTATTTATTTAGTTTTCCAGCTAGCTCAGTAAATGGATGAAACATTAACCTTCTCAGGGACGTGGTTATTTAGGTTAAATTTTAGTTGAAGGTCTTCAACTGGTGCGAGTATTCTTACAAAGTAGTCCCACTTTAAATGCTATAGAAATGCAAATCTTGTTAATATTTCCTATTGAAGTCAATGTGGAAGCTATCCTTTATATTAAAATTCGGAATATTATTCTCAATTACGTAAATCATTGAAACTTTAATTGAATGTCCAACTTGAAGTAAAATCGCAAAGACTGAATTCATTGAAGCTAAATGAAAACTGTCTTTTAACGTTTTAAGATATGGCTATCAGGAAATTATTTAATGAAATATTATTCCCTTCTCACTCAGAATAATAATAATAGTCACTTTGAATAATGATGCACTTCGTAATTTATAGATCTTTGTAAGATACCACATTTTACTATACATTACCACAGAAGTTGGCGTACTTTTTATGTAAGTCCAGTTTGGTTTTACACAGCTGAAATGGAATATTATTATTTTTTATTATTAAGCATTATTTTCCAGCCGTCCTTACTTTATCAGTTAAGAATTCTATATTTACCACGTAATTTCGGCGGTTGATGCAATCTGTGTCGTTAGCTTCTTGCTGAAACAAATGCTAATGGCGTCCTTTAGCATTTCATATAAATGAACAGGGTATTTCTAACTAGTTAAAGTTTGTACACTTATTTCATTTAATACATATATTTTAAGTCCTTAAAATGTTCAAACACATTTACAGACCTGATTATAATGTTTCCTTCATTTTCATCACAAACAATCTCGTCACGATATATGAATCGACCAGAGCAGACAAGAGACAAGACACAATCAGATACAACAAGATACAAAAATATTACTTTTTTTAATATTACATGCATTTATATATTTTAATTGTCAAAGATTAAAATAATTATTCTTTATTACGAGGGTATACACAGACATCTTTTGTTACATGATGCGTCCATATTGGTGGTACCACTAAACTTCCCAGTCGTCGATTTCGGTAAAAATTGGAAGGACATAACATCAGGAACGTTAGATTCTTTCTTCACTATATTTCTAATCAAATCAGTAAATATCGCTGAATCGTGCATCGAAAAACTCATGCACTGCGGTAAAACATAAGAAAGAGTACCTGTGCAATATTAAGAACAAAACCAGTATGTAACAAAAATCGATAGTGACAGAGGAAATAAAGCTAATGGCTTGGGTTAAAGAAACCTAAAAAGACCTGTTGAGACAATGACTAAAAGTATGACCTGTTAGTAGTCATTAACGTAACGAATTTTCCAACGTTTTACCTTTATGACGGTCTTAACTCTGCTGGGAAGACTTTACAAGAGAATGGAGAAATGGCAACCCATTCTTCGTTAACGTCGACCAGTGCCAGGGTCTGGAGCCCAGCCGATGTTATGATTCACTCGAAATGTTTTCCGTTTCGTTCAAACCGCGAAAATCAATTTCAGACGGTTCCGGCCAATCAACTTCAGACCATTGTGGTACAGATACTGCTTTATGAAGCCTGTCATGCTCATTTTACACTGAGGTCATTGGGTACCTCTGCCGGTAAACTGAAACAACTCGACGTAGCATGGAGTCAAAATGTTCAAATGTTTGTAAACCTATTGGACTACCCTGCTGTGGTCATCAGGCTCAACTACTCAAATCAACTTAAACTAACCTAAGGACAATACATACACCAATGCCCCAAGGACGACTCGAATCACCTACAGCGAGCAACCGCGCTCTCCGCGGCAAGGTGCCTTAGAACGCTCGGCCACTGCACCGCGGCGGCCTGAAGTCAACAAATTGCTCGAAGTCTCCTGCAGGAATATCAATCCATGCTGCGTCGATAGTCGTTCATAACTGTGGAAGTGTTGCAGGTGTAGAATTTCGTGCACGAACTATATTCTCGATTACGGCCCTTAAATGATCGAAGTCAGTCATGGCCAAATTATTCGCTAGGGTGTGTGCTTCGCGTTTATGCAGAAAACGAGCGAAAAAAATAGTGAATCTACTGATTCTCTGTGACTCTTTATTCCTTTCCTAGACACAATAACGCAAGGCAGGGTACCCATTTCATTGATGTCTTCTCAGTGAGTCAATGTTAACAAGAAAATATTTGATGCTGCAGTTATTATCTGTTCATATTCACGGAATGTATGACATTAAAACAGGTAAAGTTGTGTACCGAACCGGGATTCGAATCCGGGTCTCCTGCTTTCTAGGCAGTTCAGCTGAGTCCTACACAATGAGGACAAAGAGATCATCACATCTGCACGGATTACTCAACTACGCATCCCGTCAAATTCTTAACTTTACCCTGCCCAATGTTATTCAAACTCGTGGGCAAAGTTGAGAATTGGTATCTGACGAGAGTAATCGGTGCGGTGTAGTGGGACGAAATATTATCACCAGTACTAACTTATGCCGGCCGCGGTGGCCGAGGAGACTGAGGCGCTGCAGTAACGGTCTGCACGGCCACTACGGTCGGGGGTTCGAATCCCCCCTCGGGCATGGATATTTGTGCCGTCCTAGTTCGTAAGTAGTTCATAAGTAGTTTGTAAGTTTAGGGACTGCTGACCCCGTAGTTAAGTCCCATAGACTATACAAACATTTGAACATTTACTAACTTACGTCAGCTTATTTTTGCGGGTAAAAACATGTTTTTTATGTTGTTAATAATTTTTAATATAATAATTTTTGTGTTAAGATTTTTAATAGAAATGTGTGTTGTTTCTTATGTTTCATGTGCGGTGACAATGGACCAACCTACGAGAACGGCGTCTTCTCTGCGGAAGCCAAAGATGACTTAGCTGGCCACCAATCGTCGCAGGTCGACAGCCGCACAACCAGAGAAGATCCTGTTTGAAGAACTTCGTTGCCAAACGCCACAATGAAATAAATAAAATAAATGTATTGCCATGATTGTATTTTCAGAAAACAGTTTCAGTCTTTAAGTTGAGTCCTTGTGAGAGAGATCAGACGTTGTGTTACACGAGGTGCGTCCAGAAAGTAAGTTCCGTTTCAATTTATCTCCGCTGCAGCGCTGCGATTGCAGTTCCGCACATGCGCTGTAGACGATGTGTATCAAGGAGAAGAACCTGGGCCATTTGGAGATCGCTGTCAGTTATGTACGCTTTGTTGTGCTTGTTTGAAATGTCGGCGTTGATTGAAAATCTCGCCGCCTGTGAAATACGGTCGGTGATTCGGTTTCTGAATGCGAAGAAATTGAAACCAAGTGAAATTAATCGGCAAATTTGCGATGTTTACGAACCAAATGCGATGAGTGATTCGATGGTTAGAAGATGGGTTCGACAGGCGGGCGTAGTGATGTGCACGATGAAGAACGAAGTGGGCATCCACCTTTGGTTACAGAAGAACTGGTTCACGCGATTGATGACAAGATCCAGGAAAACCGTAGGTTTACAATTAGTGCTCTCGCTATGGACAACGAGCTGAAAGAAACTGTTACCAACTGGTTGAAGACAAAGGCGGCAGATTTCAATGAAGAACATGGTGCTACGCTATGACAAATGCCTGCAAAATTTCGGCGGTTATGTGGAAAAGTAGTTTAAGAGTTGTAGAATTCTGTGCAATAAAAATTTCTTCTGTATCTGTATACAATTTCATTTTATTACCAAACGGAACTTACTTTCTGGACGCGCCTCGTATTATATATGGATTTGTGACTTCAGAAAATAAAGCGTTAAATTTTACTTCAAGTGTCAGTGTTTAGAGAACAGTTATTTCTGCTGTTGAGAAGAACGAGCATTTATATATTGTGTTGAAACTATATTACGAAGTTATTATTTTTTTTAGAAAATTCTACAGAACTATATACTAAAATTTGAACTTAAAGTATTTTGTTTCAGGAACAGTTTTATTTTCTCTTGTCTTACACAAGGACCTAGAAAGAAACATTTAAAGATTTTTTACTATTCTGAACAGTGAAGTTTCAGTTATACTTCGAGTATAGTGGAATGGTCAGGATCGAAGTACAACACGATCATATTGTCCCACTACAGCGGTAGTGGTGATCGCTGTGTCCCCAGTGGTGTAGGGGTCAGCGGAACTGCCTAAAAAGCTGGAGACCCGGGTTCGAAACCCGGATGAGTACACAACTTTACCTGTTCGCAGTTAATGTCATACATTCTGTGAATAAGAAAACTTTTACTCATTTTCCCAATCGTTTTATACCAGACTGAGCCACAAAGTATATCTCCTTCAGCTAACGAATTTATAACCATCTTGCATTTCTTTCACCTCTGGCAGTGTTGCTGATGTGAGAAATTTCGAGTAGCACCGTGGTTCAGAACCCACGCTAAACTGTCGGTCCCCCTATAACTGACTGGGTAAATCAGTTCGAAGGTCGGAGGAAGGCAACGGCATACCACCTCCAAACAGGACCATGCCTAGTAAAGCACTGTGGTGTTCAAACCAATCTTCGGATTGTTGACTGCTTTACCACAGTCTAAAACAGACAGTCGCGAAACTCAGTAGGGGAAAAAATGCAACAATTTGACAGCTGAAGCGATACTAGCGCTCCAAGCGGCTGGGTAGCAAGCTCAGTAGCACTCAGTAGCACTACCGAAACGAACAATTTATTATCTATTATTGCTGTTGTTTATATATTTCCTAGTCATTAAACGCGGTGCTGTATTTCGTGACACAAAAACGAAAACATTATTAAACGTAAATCCCGTTTCCAGTTTATGACAGTTTGTAATAATAACATGTCCGTGCATTGTAATACATACGGCTCACACTGGCACGATCGTAATATATCATCCAAAAACGGTTTAAGACAAGAAGCGAACTGAACATCTTAATACGTTTGATACTGGTACTAAACACGATTTTGACATTCTTAGAGACTAAGTGTTACGTCTTATAAAAGCCCTTTTCGCTCTATTCTTGCTCAGATGGCTTGCATGTGCCGTTCCTGTCATGTTTTCATCGTACCTACTTACCAGGAATGTAAAGATGCTGTAAATCTTTAAGAATCTTTGCCTGCTAAAATCTCAGTTTGTCTGTACTCGTTAAACTACAGTTAGTTACGTTTTATTTTACATTTTGTACAAACAAATCCCTGTTAACTTTCGACTATCATTGTTGCATCACCAATAGTGGACTGCTGTGCAAAAGTTTGTTTTGACTTCTTTAAACCTGTCGGTGGACTACCAAAAATAACATTGAAGTAAAATACTGGGTTAGTTACCTGCCTCTCTGTTATTGATACCATACACCCTTAAAATTTAACAAAATTTATTTTATCCTACACTAGCTGAACCCTCGCTGCTTCGCATGCGTAGGCTGGTTGGTCTGCACCAGTTGTTTCTTTTTAATCCTGATGAAGAACCCATATCTTGAGTTACGTAGTTATAGCTTGAAATTTGAGTTAACAGCAACATATTCTTGAAAATCAATTTTTCCATCTCGTATTTCACCCCCTTATTGGTCGAATTTTCAAAAATACCGAAACACGTATTTTTTAAATCATAACAAACAATACAAATACCAATTTTTGTAGCTATAGCTTCAAAATTGTCTTGACAACAATGTGTTTTCGAAAAGAATTTTTGATCCCCCCTTTTACCCCCGTAGTTATTGAATTTCCAAAAATACCGAAACACGTGTCTTTTTAATCATGATAAAGAGTCCATATCCTAAGTGTCGTAGTTATAGCTCGAAATTTGAGTTAACACCAACGTATTTTTGAAAATAAATTTTTTGCGTTCTCTATTTTACCCCCTTATTGGTTGAATTCCAAAAAATGCCGAAACACATGTCTTTTAAATTCGAACCCCGAATCCAAATCGTAAAATTTGTAGTTCTAGCTTCAAAATTGCCTAAATAGCTACATATTTTCAAAAAACGTTTCATCACCTATTTCACCCCCTTACGGACGGAATATCGAGAAATCGCTTCTTAGATGACGCCTACAGAGTAATATCAACACCCTCCACAAATTTCAAGTTTCTGTCTTCAGTGGTTTGGGCTGGGCGATGATGAGTCAGTCAGTCAGTCAATCGGGACACTTCCTTTTATATATAGAGATTATAAGAGCTTTTCATATTTGAGAAAATGTACATTTTCTTAGTTTTACAATTTATCGCGCCGCAATAAGCTCCGAAATTCAGTCGCATTTTAAACGTGTCGTTCGACTCCATAGCTAATCCACAATGGTTTCCCGCCTGTCGGTACGTTGTTACGATCCGGCCGCTTGGCAGCGCTGCAGTCGCCAGGTTCCAGAAAACTACCGGCAGTTTCGTAACTCTTTATGTTAGACTCTGGCTTTACCTTTACCTTGCATGCTACCCCAACTGAGTAACGTCTGAATTTTTTGGGAAACCCGAAGCTGTGAAGCTGTGCTGCATCGAGGGCCGTCTTCAGCCACCGCCGGAAGTGGCGCGTAAGGTTCTCACAGTCGGGGAAGACTATTTTCTTTGTAATAAGGTGGATTGCGGGCCATTGCCGCAGTTCTCAGACGAGGGCTTCCGGCCGGCCGCGGCCGCGGAGGCTGCGCTATTTTCTCGTTGCTCCATTGTCCCGCCGCGGCCAACGAGGGTCGCAGCCAGCCACCGGCTTTGAGAAACGTGAACTGCCGACCGACTTCCGCTCCTCCACCCTCACCGAGGACGGCTTTTCGCTCCACCGCCAGTGTGGGGAGTCTTTCGGATTTTACGGGAATTTTCAGTGCTGTCATAGACGAACCTCTGGTGAACACTCCTGCCGCTCATGCTGGTTTCATGATCGAGGATACAATCCTCAAAAAACATGAAAAAATGTGACATAAAAGTTTTCTGGGTATGGTACCGCGTCATGATGTAAGGCTATTCCTTAAATAACCAACGTTTCGGCCAACGTTACAGTGGCCTTCATCTGGGTAACTGATGTTATCTGACTCTGGCCGCGGAAGCCTACGTAATTATATAAAAAATGTGTTTTTGCTCTAGAGAGAACATTTCATGATGCTTCCTAAAATTTGACTTGTTGTGACCTTGTCGCCTTTCGTTGTTCAAAAATGGTCAAATGTTTGTAAATTTATCGGACCAAACTGCGTGGTCATCAGTCCGTAGCTTACAAACTACTTTATCTAAGGTAAACTGACCTAAGGACAAGACACACACCCATGCCCCAGGGAGGACTGGAACCTCCGATGGCGAGTAACCAAACGCTCCGCAGCGAGACGTCTTAGACCGCTCGGCCACTTCATAACAGCGCAGGAATGTAGATAATTTCGAAACATATCAATAAACGTATAGCCGCACAGTCTTTAGTATAAGCTAGTTTATAAGTAGTTTGTAACTTTAGGGACTGATGACCCCGCATTTAAGTCCCTTAAGCTTTACAAACATTTGATATCATTCGATTCGTAATTTTACGTAAGGGTCGAATCTGCTGTCAAAATCACGGAATTAATTTTATTACGGCACTCTCCCTTTGTCATTTCCATTTGCCTTCCTTCAGCAGTTGGGCAGGCCAAAATATTGGTGCTACAAGACGGAGCCATACGCACGTGAGTACAGTCACCAGAGCGTCCGCAATGTCTACACCAGTAATGCAAGCTGCAGTTCTCTAATGGAGACGATCGTAGAGGTAACGAATGTATTCTCGTGGAATTGTCTGCACTACGGTCGGGGGTTCGAATCCCCCCTCGGGCATGGATATTTGTGCCGTCTTTAGTATAAGGTAGTTCATAAGTAGTTTGTAAGTTTAGGGACTGATGACCCCGTAGTTAAGTCCCATAAGCTTAACAAACATTTGAATATTGGAATTGCCTGCCGCGCAATTTCCTCCTGGTGCTTCAGTTTGGCCAAATTTCATGCCGTTGTGCAGACTTCTCAACATGACGTATCATCCGGTCCCAAACATGCTCAATGGGAGAGAGATCTAGGGATCGTTATGACCAGGATAGTTAACGTACGCCTCGAAGAGGACGCGGGTGGTACGGCATACATGTGGACGTGCAGTGTCCTCTCGGAAAAGCATATCGCCTTGTGCAAGAACGGTATCTAAACGGGTTGAATAATGGTTTCAGTGTACTGTGCACTGCTCAATGTTCCATCGACGATCACCAGTGGATAGGCGCTTATGGAAGGACGTATAGAGACGCGTCGTCTTCAGTGCGGAGAGACACTTCTGCCTCGGTGCCACCTGTTGCCGATATATACAGAGTGTTACAAAAAGGCACGGGCAAACTTTCAGGAAATACTCCTCACACACAAAGAAAGAAAATATTTTATGTGGACATGTGTCCGGAAACGTTTAATTTCCATGTTAGAGCTCATTTTAATACTTCTCTCCAACTCGCATTAATCATGGAATGTAAATACACAGCAAAAGAACATATCAGCGTGACTTCAAACAATTTGTTGCAGGAAATGCGCAAAATGTCCTCCGTTAGCGAGGATGCATGTATCCACCCTCCGTCGCATGGAATCCCTGATGCGCTGATGCAGCCCTGGAGAATGGCGTATTGTATCACAGCCGTCCACAATACGAGCACGAAGAGTCTCTACATTTGGTACCGGGGTTGCGTAGACAAGAGCTTCAAATGGTTCCATAAATGAAAGTCAAGAGGATTGAGGTCAGGAGAGCGTGGAGACCATGGAATTGGTCCGCCTTTACCAATCCATCGGTCACTAAATCTGTTGTTGAGAAGCGTACGAACACGTCGACTGAAATGTGCTGGAGCTCCATCGTGCATGAACCACATGTTGCGTCGTACTTGTAAAGGCACATGTTCTAGCAGCACAGGTAGAGTATCCCGTATGAAATCATGATAACATGCTCCAGTGAGCGTAGGTGGCAGAACATGAGGCCCAATTCAGACATCACCAACAATTCCTGCCCAAACGTTCACAGAAAATCTGTGTTGATGACGTGATTGTACAATTGCGTGCGGATTCTCGTCAGCCCACACATGTTCATTGTGAAAATTTACAATTTGATCACATTGGAATGAAGCCTAATCCGTCGCATGTCAACACAAGCTCGGACGTCAACATTACCTTTCTTCAATTGGGCCAACTGGCGGTGAATCGAGGAAGTACAGTACATACTAACGAAGTAATTGGGTATTTTGACAATTGTCTGCACGAATTATTTCAATTTACATTTAATGAGAAATAAGAAAATGAGCTCTAACATGGAAATTAAGCGTTTCCGGACACATGTTCACATAACATGTTTCCTGAAAGTTTCGCCTTACTTTTTTGTAACACCATATATATATATATATATATATATATATATATATATATATATGAGTGCATGTTTTCGCGGCGACATCCATTAATGAAATCTTCTCGGGTTACAAGCCGCGTCATGTCGTTTACTGCCCACGAGCTTTCGACAGAGAACTCCTTTGCCATTGTCAAGTGGATGACTGTTATTTCGCGGCCGCTGCCGTGCTTATATAGCCGTGCCGCCGCCAGTGACGTCACTGGTGCTCCGTTCCATGACCATATAACGCAATGTTTTGGTCGCGCGTACGCCGCGCCCGCTTCAACTCCGTAACTAAAAAGGTAAAGCAGTCAACAATCCGAAGATTGGTTTGAACACCACAGTGCTTTACTAGGCATGGTCCTGTTTGGAGGTGGTATGCCGTTGCCTTCCTCCGACCTTCGAACTGACTTACCCAGCCAGTTATAGGGGGACCTACAGTTTAACGTGGGTTCCGAACCACGGTGCTACTCGGTATTTTTCACATGAGCAATACTGCCATAGGTGAAAGAAGTGGAAAGTGACATAAAAATCCTAGACCTGGCGGTGATCGAACCCGCGACGTTTGGATTTGTAGTCTTGCACTCTACCACTGTGCAACCGAGGCTACGGGATCAAAAATCAAAATGTTCAAATGTTTGTAAACCTTATGGGACTTAACTACGGGGTCATCAGTCCCTAAACTTACAAACTACTTATGAACTACCTTATACTAAGGACGGCACAAATATCCATGCCCGAGGGGGGATTCGAACCCCCGACAGTAGTGGCCGTGCAGACCGTGACTGAAGCGCCTCAGTCCCCTCGGCCACCCCGGCCGGCAACTACGGGATCCCAAGCCGTACTGAGCTGCAAACCGCCGTCTTTATTGAGGATGTTTTCTGAAATTCTAATCTCTACTGCCTCGTTTATCACGCTGTCCCGGAAGCTGTTGGTCCGTTTAATAATAGAAGTCTCGTCGAAAGCAATTTGGTTTTCTAAAGCATGTTCCACCACAGCTGATTTTTCGGGATAGCGCAAT
Source organism: Locusta migratoria (assembly GCA_026315105.1). Lineage (NCBI taxonomy): Eukaryota > Metazoa > Arthropoda > Insecta > Orthoptera > Acrididae > Locusta > Locusta migratoria. The sequence goes on from CM048749.1 coordinate 179,552,207, forward strand.
CGAAAGCACCGATCGTGTTCTATGCGTCGCTGTTCAATAGTACGAACAGTCTGGCCGACATAAAACTGCCCACACTCACACGGAATTTTATAAATGCCTGGTGTTCTGAGACCGACACCATCTTTCACAGGCTTCATTAATTGTCGGATCTTTGCTGGAGGCCTGAAGATGGTGTCAATTTTATGTCTCTTCAAGAGCCGGCTAATTTTCTCTGTTGTGGAGCCACAAAACGGCAAAAATGCGGTCTTCTTGACTTCTTCTTCAGGTGTCTTCTGATTTCGTGCTTTAAGTGACACTGCTTGAGATATTTGTCTCTTGCTGTAGCCGTTATCCTTGAAAACTTTGCGTAAGTCCTAAGCTCCTTTGACAGGTTATCAGCATCCGATACGGTTACGGCTCTGTGTACCAAGGTCTTCAGAACAGATTGTTTCTGTGCTGGGTGATGGTAGCTGGTGGCGTGCAAATACCGAAGTCCTGTGAAGTTGGCACCCCCTTTTTGGGAAAATGTACATTTCTTTCAGAGTTCTAGACAGGTATGCAATAGTTCTGGAGTTCTCTGTACAGCCGGCCGCGGTAGCCGAGTGCTCTGCAGCGCGTCAGTCACGGTCCGCACGGCCACTACGGTCGGAGGCTCGAATCCCCCTCGGGCATGGATATTTGTGCCGTCCTTAGTCTTAGCTAGTTCCTAAGTAGTTTGTAAGTTTAGGGACTGATGACCCCGTAGTTAAGTCCCATAAGCTCTACAAACATATGAACATTTCTCTGTACAAAATTTAAATAGTTCTGCAAAATTTCGCCGAAAAATACAAAATATTACCACGAAATTTAGTTTTTTATTATTAGTACAAACATAGTACTGATCGCAGTTCTAAATAGTTCTCAAAGAGTTCTGCAGGAAATCCTAATGACATTTTTCTGTGCAGATTATACTTCATGAGATAATTGCAATAATGGGGAATCCATTTACACGCTACTGTGAAGTTGGCACCCCTTTTCTCAAAAACGTGCATTTTTTTCAGAGTTCTAGGCATTTATGCAATAGTTCTGGAGTTCTCTGTACAAAATTTAAATAGTTATGCACAAATTCGCGAAAAAATTACAAAAAATTATAACAAATTTTAGTTTTTTGCAAATAATTATTTGCCTATATGCGTAAACATAGTTCTGATCACAGCTCTAAGTAGCTCTCAAAACGTTCTGCAGAAAATCCTGATGATATTTTTTTGCCCAGATAATAGTTCATGAGCTAACTGCGTAAATGAGGGACATAAACTACACAAAATTGCACCAGAGTCGTGTGAAGTTGGCACCCCTTTTTTCAAAAATTTAAATTTTTTCAGAGTTCTAGACAGATATGCAATAGTTCTGGAGTTCTCTGTACAAAATTTAAATAGTTCTGCAGAATTTCGCCGATAAAATAGTAAAAATTACCACAAACTTGAGTTTTTTAATTTTTTCAAAATAATTATTTGCCTATTAGCACAAACATAGTTCTGATCACAGTTCTAAATAGCTCTCAAAGAGTTCTACAGGAAATCTTAGTAGCATTTTTCTATGCAGATTATACTTTATCAGATAAATGCAGTAATTTGGAATTCATTTTCACGCTACTGTAAAGTGGCACCATTTTTTTTTTTTTTTTTTTTTTTTTTTTTTTTTAAGATATACACCTTTTTTTGGGTTCTGTGTACATATACTATAGTTCTAGAGTTCATGTGAATATTTTTATGTAATTGCCCGGAAAAAAATTATGTTCACAATTTTTAATATGTGATAAGCTGTCTTATTTGTGCCCCTTATTCGAGAAATATACATTTTTCTTAGGTCTTTTGAGACATTCTATCCGCTGCACATTCAATTTGTTGTTTTTTACGTCCGAGTGATTACTGCTTATCGTAAACAAGAACTATTGCACATGTCCCTAGAACTCTGGAAAAAAGTCTAATTTTTTTGAAAAAAAAAAAACGGGTGCAAATGCCACAGTAGCATGTAAATGGATACTCCATTATTGCAATTATCTCATAAAGTATAATATGCACAGAAAAATGCTACTAAGATTTCCTGTAGAACACTTTGACAGCTATTTATAACTGTGATCAGAACTATGTTTGTGATAATAGGCAAATAATTATTTTGAAAAAACTAAAAGAACTCAATTTGGTGGTAATTTTTATTAAAATTATTTTTTTTTTAATCTGCAGAACTATTTAAATTTTGTACAGAGAACTCCAGAACTATTGCATATCTGTCTAGAACTCTGAAAAAATGTACATTTTCCAAAAAAGGGGTGCCAACTTCACAGGACTAAATACCGGTCCGTGTGAGTGGGCTTGCGGTAAACGCTATGACCCAGCCTTCCATCGGGCTTACGACGGACAAGAATTTGATAACAGCTTCCTTCTTAGTTCTGATTGATATTCGAAAAGCAGTGAGCGTCTTGTGGTTTTCAGTACGTCTATGATTCGAAACATGTCAGCAAAAATGATTAGTACGCCAATAAAGAAGAGCGGAAATATACTACTCTTTCTGAGAGGAATGCATCAATCGCCTACCGTCCCCCTGTCGCTGCCCTTGTAATCGGCAGCGGATGCTAGTTATTAGAGAATGAAGGCCGCAGAGGGGTGAGCCCGCCCCGCTTGTGCAGGTAGGGCGGCGACGACAGCGGCTAGAACAAACGCCAGCGGCAGACAAAGGTGTCTCTGGCTGGTCGGCGCCGGCGCGTCTGAGCTGGCTGTGACGCGCGCCACAGGCTAGGCACTAGGCAGTGGCCCGCCAGTTCCTCTGCTCTGCTCAGCCGGTGGTGAGTCACGCAGCGCGGCCAGGACCGCCCGCCTCGCATTCCCCGCAAGGTTCTCGCCTTACTCACGCCCAGGGCCGCTAAACACTCAGCTAGCCCGCTCCTTTATCTCACCCGAATACCTTAAAGAAGGCTGCTACGCCCCAGCTCAGAGCTGCGGTGGTGGGGCAAGCTGACGTCACGCATGCTAGTGAGGCTCCTGTAAGTACGAGCTGACGCATCCGCCATTTTCATTCCGGTAGCTCTTACCTTAAACATAATGCGGTGCTATAGGATTTGCGTGACGCCACTTTAGCACGACATTATGGGTGGTTGTTCAAAATCAAATGTTTGTACAGTTTATGGGACTTAACTACGGAGTCATCAGTCCCTAAACTTACAAACTACTTACAAAATAGGACGGCACAAATATTCATGCCCGAGGGGGGATTCGAACCCCCGACCGTGGCCGTGCAGACCGTGACTGAAGCGCCTAATTCCCCTCGGCCACCGCGGCCGACATGGGTCGTTGTGTTGCCATAAACTGCTCAGATCATTCCACAGATGCCTACAGAATGTTTAGTTTCCCGAGAGATTTTCAGAGAAGAAGAAATGGATCACTGACTGTCGGCCCAAAAACTGGGGACCCGGACCGAGCCGACAGTTATGTATTGTAAACAAATTTTATTATTATGACTTGAAGCAATATTTAATAGTAAACGTAAGTTTTTATTTAACAGGGAAGCTGCCTGTAGGGAGTTAGCAGCCGCAAAATATAACACAGCAAAACATCCTAGAACATACTGTTTTAGAGCATAATATGTGTGTCTTTAAATGCCAGTATTGACGCATATGTATAAGAGACTATTACATAAGTGACAAAGAATACTGTGTAAATTTTACTTACGGCTGCGGCGGCGAAGTGTGCTAATGTTGGCAACGAAATGTTTGCTTTACAAGGATTATTAAATTCAAAATGTAATGTAAATCTATCGGACCAAACTCCGTGGGCATCAGTCCGTAGCTTACAAACTACTTAAACCTAGGTAAACTAACCTACGGACAAACACACACACCCATGCCCCGGGGAGGACTCGAACCTCCACGGCGAGCAACCGCGCGCTCCGCAGCGAGACGCCTTAGACCGCTCGGCTACTCCACCGCGGCGATTATTAAATTACTGCTAAGACAAGGGCACTGTTACATATTAAAGCCTGTAAACCTAGAAAAGAAACAGAATTATTCATTAATTTGATTGTCAACACAAAAGATTATTCCCCTCATTCTATACGATTAGGTTTTCCAATAACATTCAACGGTTGTTGCCAACATCGACACCGTGCGCCTCTACGACCGTAAAGTTTAGATCTTGTACACTAATATTCTTTTTCGTTTAAGAGATTTAAGAGATTGTAATAACGTAATAGAAGCACATTCAGCAATGTGAGTACGACAGCCATTATTCAAATACAAGCCAAGATCGCTTAAAACTTCTATCTAGATAATCGTATTCGCCAGAATTAAACGTGGACACCCTTTATGTATGTGACTTTTACAGCATGGACATCACATAAGGTGCTATTTTGTAAAATTTAGAGCTCTGAATATGACAACCAGGATTGTCGAAACCGGTAATCTACATCTACGTGGGATACTCTGCAAATCACATGTAAGTGACTGGCAGAGGGTTCATCGGAACACCTTTATACTATTTAGCTCCAATTCCATTCTAGAATAGCGCGCGGGAAGAAAGAACACCAAAATCTCTCCATTCGAGCTCTGATTTCTTGTATTTTATTCAAATGATTCTTTACACTTATGTAAGTGGGGGTCAACAATATATTTTCGCATTCGGAGGAGAATATTGGTGATTGGAGTTTCATAAGTAGCCCACGCAGCAGCGATAAGGGCCGTTGTTGTAATGATTCCCATCCCAGATCCTGTATCATTTCCGTAACGCTGTCTCCTCCGTATCGTGACAAGACAAAACGAGCTGCCCTTCTTCGGACTCTTTCGATGTCCTTCGTCAAACCCACCTGATAAGGATCCCACATGGGGCATCAATACTTCAAAAACGGACGGACAAGCTTAGTGTATGCAGTCTCTTTAATCTGTTGGATCTTTTAAGGGTTCTGCCAATAAAACGCAGTCTCTGGTACGCCTTTCCCACCACATTATCTACGTGTTCTTTCCAATTTAAGTCAGAAGTCATAGTAATTCCTAGGTATTTAGTAGAATTTACGGCCTTCACATTCGATTGATTTATCTCGTAAACAAAGTTTAACGGATTTCTTTTCGTACTCATGTGGACGACTTCACACTTCTCATTATTTAGAGACAATTGCCAATTTTTACACCATTCCAATTTAAGTCAGAAGTCATAGTAATTCCTAGGTATTTAGTAGAATTTACGGCCTTCACATTCGATTGATTTATCTCGTAAACAAAGTTTAACGGATTTCTTTTCGTACTCATGTGGACGACTTCACACTTCTCATTATTTAGAGACAATTGCCAATTTTTACACCATAGTGATATCTTATTTAGATCGTCCTGCAGTTGGTTTTGATCTTCACTTGATTTTACTAGACGGTAAATGACGGCGTCATCTGCAAACAACCTAAGAGAGCTGCTTAGATTTCTCCCAAATCGTTTATGTAAATAAGGAACAGCAGAGGACCAATAACACTACCCTGTGGAACGCCCGACTCACCTCTGTTTTAGTCCATGCCTTACCATCGATTACTACGAACTGTGTCCTCTCTGACAGGACTACGGGGTCATCAGTCCCTATACTTACTAACTACTTATAAACTAGCTAATTCTAAGGACGGCACAAATACCCATGCCGGAGGGGGTATTCGAACCCCTGACCGTAGTGGCCGTGCAGACCGTGACTGACGCAACGCAGTCCCCTTGGCCACCGCGGTCGGCAATAAAATATTTAACAAGTGATCTTAACTATGACTACTCTACTGCCACTTTCCGATAGACATACGCTTCTAATATCAATGTACAATGTGATTACGTAAGCTTTCCCGGCCTAACATCATAATATATTGATCTCGGCTTGTCTGTCAGATCAGGGTGTCTTCTGGACACAATATTTCGGCGGTCCGACCGGCCGACATCCTTAGGTGTGTGTGTGCTGTTTCACTGATCCGGCGGACTGGTGAAGCAGTAAACACACACACACACACACACCACAGGATGGCCACCTGTTGAAGTACCGAAATGTGTCCACATGACGTCCTGATACGGCAGGCAATCCTAGAACGATATAGTAACAATGAAAAAAAATTCTTTTTCGTTGTTCAAATAGCAGAGAGAACCAATGATCACGTTGTCTTGAGAGCGATGAGCAAAATTTTACTTGTAGTTGTGTAATGAGAAGGAATATGGATTAAGAGGAAACCGCAAAAGACGGAGGAAATGAGGAGTAGCAGAAACTGAAACAGCGAGAAACTTAGCAACAAAACTGTTGATCACTAGAAGAATAAATTAAAGCCTTCTTTTACCTAGGAAGCAAAATTACCTACGGCGGACGAAACAAGGACAACACAAAAAGTGGATTACCATACGCAAAGAGGGAATTCATGGTCAAGAGAAGTCTTCTGGTATCCAACACCCGTGTTAATTCGAGAAAGAAACGCCTGACAATGAACGTTCGAAAGACAGCTTTGTATGAAAGTGAAAAATAGACGTTAGGAAAACCAGAACAGAAGATAGTCGAGACATTCACATGTGGTGCTACCAAGGAGGTTAAAATAAGGGGAGACGGTGCTATTATGAAAAGCTTATCAGTCGATTGAAGCCAGTCCGCCATCTTGCGGAGTCAAATGTTTGTAGAGCTTATGGGACTTAACTACGGGGTCATCAGTCCCCAAAGTTACACACTACTTATGAACTACCGTATACTAAAGACGGCACAAACATCTATGCCCGAGGGGGGACTCGAACCTCCAATCGCAGCGGCCGTGCAGACCGTGACTGGCAAGCCGCAGACCGCTCGGCCGCTGCGGCCGGCTTGCGGAGTCAACGAAATACGATTCAGGTTAAAGCACAGTGTGGTTCTTGCCCTATTAACTTCCATACATTTAAATAACTGTCATTTCTGGTACATGTTTTATACAGTACACTTCTGTGAACAAATACAGACCTTACAGATAGGTGAACCGTGATTTATTATCACACAATTATTGGCGCCACAATATGGGGACAACGGCTTCACGTCTGTAGCGTTAAGGACATCTCACCCTATTCGAACCTACTTGGGTACTACAGAAGGAATTTGAAAATTAAATCTGAAACGTGTCCATAGAAAATCTATATTGCTGAATTTGTAAGAAAATCTCTAATATTGCTTCTACTGTGTGTATCGATATGTGTATATAAATCTGTGAAGTTTCGTCTTTGGCAAAGATTATGTATCGCATAGCATTGTAGCCCGTGCAGAGAGACAGAGTCAGACTTGTGGTTCAGCTAGCTTAGAGAGCAGTTGTGTTGTGTATATGGCTCCGATGTAGAGCAGAGGCTGCAGTGTCAGCAAGTATATATTGCATTTCATATAATTGTGAAAAAGGTTGTACCACCCCTGGAATTAAGGTAATAGCATTTCATGTAATTATGAAAAGGTTGTATCATTTAGGTTCAAAAATGTTTAAATGTTTGTATGGTCTATGGGACTTAACTACGGGGTCATCAGTCCCTAAACTTACAAACTACTTATGAACTACTTACAAACTAGGACGGCACAAATATCCATGCCCGAGGGGGGATTCGAACCCCCGACCGTAGTGGCCGTGCGGACCGTGACTGGAGCGCCTTAGTCCCCTCGGCCACCGCGGCCGGCGTATCATTTAGGTAATGTAATGTTGATTATTAATAATAAGTAACAAAGTTGACCTTTCTTTTCTGTTTCATTTCCGTAGTTAGAAGATTAACCTACTTCCATTATTTGGTAGTTAGTTATTTGTGGGTTTAAAGTGCAGTATTGTTTGAACAGATCTTGTTGAACAGATTTCTTTATGGGTACCGTAGTAAATGATTGTTATGCAACACTGCAGTTAATTGAGTATGATACTGAGTTTTGATAATCAGGTACTGATCTGCATAAAATTCTCGTACTCGAACATTAAGATAGTGGTTTGTGTTTTTAATATCTTTCTCGCAGTCAAATTTTTTGAGTGTAGTCAGTGTGGGTTTCATGCAGGTTACATGTCAGTTGTTTTGCTAAGAGATCCGTTGCGCACATAACCAGTTTAATGCACTGTTTCTTATTTAACAGTATATACATCAATATCAGTGCCATATTTAAACCAAATTACAGTGTTAATGATGTACTGTACGTGTTAGGTAAAATTTTGATGAAGTTATTATCTTGACTGTTAAACATCAATATATGACAACTATTTGGACTCCAACTAATACCAATCAGGTTTTGATTGAGTAACTTTAAAATAAACCATTTTTGTTGACTGATTAAGCGATAGATTCAACTGTAAACATCACGTACAACTTTTAAATCACCTTCTGTGACGGTTCCCCGTAGAATAGGCGAAGAAATAAGCATAAGGATACACTGACGAGAAGACAGGACAGGAAGATACGCCATGGGTTGGGTCATCAGGGAACAACCTCAACTACAGGGAACTGTAGACGGAAAAAACTGTGGAGGAAGCAAAGACCGGAACACATCCAGCATGGACGTACAGTGCAGGTGCTACTGTTAAAAACCTTCGTACGGCTAATGGCAAAAAAGAAGCAAATACTCAGGTGAACTGAGATAGTCGGCACATTAGGCCCTAAGGACAAATGACCGATCTTATGAGCGTTTGATGAGTAAATTAATTATTTCTTTTCATTTGGATCAGTTTCTGCTGAAGAGAAATACATCCAAACAAGATATGTACCTATTACATTTACTTGTTAATATTCATAACTTTTGTTTACTAATGTACGCTGCAGCCCTGGGTCAACTGAAGGACGCAATACTACCCGTCGGCTTTCACCCCTGACGTCAGCGTATCGTATGACTCGAAACATTGATCATTTTCCTTTCGTAACGAATGTGACTACTTTTTAAATACAGAAAGATCAATTCACGTTCATCCAATCCACTTACCCAAGCCACATTTTCAATTAAAATAAATCACTAGAAACGTTGATCATTCGTAACAACAACTGCTTATTAGGGATAAGGACGGGCCAGAAATCAGCCGAATTTCGGCTTGACCGAGACTACCTTTCTTGACTGACTTTGCGATACAGTGGTGGAGTGCCGTTTTCGGTGAAGATAGAGCGAACCGCAATTTTTGTTTTGTTTCATGACGCTCGTATATAAGGGAATTCCGAGAAGCGAAATACCGAGATTCCACTGTATCGAGGTCAGTTTACTTAATCTTGAACTTACTTCATTTTTTTAAGTAGAAAATGTCACAACAAGAAGACAAGAATCGACTTTGGAAGTCCTTTAATAAAAGTACCGTTTATTTGTCTAAATCTGTTCGCCTCCTGTGTCATCTACGGACTGATGGTTAGGCTTACACACATTCAAGAAGGTTTACTACGCGAAGGGAAGCTTACAAAACGTGGAAAACTAGTGATTTGTGGTGTAACGTAAATTTACCGAAATTTTAACTTAATTACATAGTTACGGTCTCAATTTCGGCCGAAAGTATAAGAGGAGTCGAATATTCGGTTACTGTTTCGGTCGCAAATCAAATTTCGGTGGGACTCGAGTCAGAACGCTATAGCAAAGGAACGTTTCTGTGTTCGTAATGGAAAGTTTTATTTAAGGAGTATTTTTTTTTGTGTGTGTTTTCTGCGTTTCTTTCCGTTTAGTATGTCCCCGCCAGCAATGTCATGAATCAGAGTTCCTAAAAATACAGGGCGGGGCATCCGACATTTTGTTTTCCAAAGATTGTTAAACACAGCACGTAGCTAATGCGAATAGTATTGTTTTGTTCAAGTTTTCTGAAATATTTTAGAGGTGTCCTTCATAAAGCCTCAGATCGTGCTAATTTGAGTTTGCATTCCACTCATGTTTACATAGATATGTGGATTAGACACAAAAATCTCGCGTTTTATTTTCTTATTGAAGGCACTGTTTGCTGTGCAAATAAAGAAACACAGTGCAAGAAACATATCTATATTTCTGCGCTCAAAGCGCGTACGTTTTATGTTTTATTTTCTTCCGAGAATTCAAAATGAAATTCCGATAATGAGGTTTGTTCAATCATGAACACGATTCGTATGAGTTGGTGCAGCTGCATCTTAAGTACATATTTGAACAATAAACAAGTATAAACATGAAACTTACCAAGCACTTCCTTACATTATTGAGAAAGTTTCAGAATGTATTACGATCACTAAAACGAAAAACAACATTAGTATGCAGAATAAAATTTACTTATGATAATGGAGGCGTACAGCGCTGATTTTGGCAACAATCTTTGAATGCTATTTGAAAACCCAGTTACATAGAATGATGGGAATAATGATTGGTGTTGATCTTGAAATATATAAATAATGCCGTTCCTTCTAAAAGATGGATGAGTTTCAGTAAAATATTCATACTTGTAACGCAAACATTTCGTAGCCAACATTAGCACACTATGCCGCCGCAGTCTTAAGTAAACGTTATACAGTACTCAAACTGTGTTAGTTATGTCATAGTCTCTTATAGAAACCCGTCAATACTGACTTTTACTTACTTGTTTCAAATAAATACAGCAAGCTAAAACGCCAAAACTTCGAAATACCACAAATAGGATTTAACTGTTGTTGCCAACATCTGCACAGTGCGCTGCCATCATGGTAAGGAAAATTTTACTTATATTCTTTTCCGTTTTAGTGCTTGTCATACATTCTGGGACGTTCTCGATAAAGTAATAGAAGTATTTTCAGCAATTTATGCAGTGTGAGTAGAACCTGATGTGGTATATTTGTTAAAATAGATACTATAAGACACACATTTGTTCTCTAAATGCAGCGGTGGAGTAGCCGAGCGGTTCATTCGCGGCCGCACCGCCTCAGCGGTCGGACGTGCGGCTAGAACGAGCTAGTCGGCGCCGCCGGCTTTGTTTACTTTTGCGCGCGTGTGATTACCGATTGTGTAGCAATGGAATCTCAAATAAGAAAGTGTACGTTAAAATTTAGTTTCAGTTTTGAAATAGACCGTCCGAAAATCTACGAGTTTGATGACTGGTTCTTCAGAACGTTTAATGTACTGGAAGAAGACGTGTTCGGCGTGGCGTACGACTTCATCAGTAACATGTACACGGTGAAGCTGAAAGACGATGACTGTTGCAGGAAGATCATGGAGAAGACCAATGGGACAGCTGAGTACAAGACAACCAAAGGTCAGGTGAGCAAAGTGACAATTACATATGCAGGACTGGGTCTCCGAACCGTGAAAGTGCACTTGCTGCCTTTTGAATTAGATCTGGGTCATATAAAAGATGTTCTTTCCACTTACGGTACCGTATACACAGTCACAGCCGACGGTGGAGCGGAAATTTGCATTATAAGGTAGATAATGGTGTGAAGTCTGTTAAAATTGACTTAGAAAAACACATACCGTCCTTCATAAATGTATGTGGCTTCCGGGCCCTCGTTGTGTATGAGGGGCAACCTCGCACCTGTTCTTCCTGTAACTTAGCTGGCCATTACAGAGCACAATGTCCGCGCAGGCGTCCTGTGCAATAACCTGTAGAGGTAGACGCGGAAGGCAGACAGCGAGCCCAGTACGAAACAGTCGCGAGCCGCTTATTTACACGTCCTGATGCCGTCACCGCCCCGCCGGATGACGTAGTGCTCGCTCTGGCGGCGGCAGTCTGAGGTATCGCACCTGAGCGCCAGGCCCGTCAGCTCTGACGTGGAGATGTCTGACGCTCCCTCAGTTAAAGAACCGAATCCCACATAGAATGTCGGTTGTGAAACAAGTTCTGCTCCGAGTTCACCAGAAACACCTACAAATTTGACAGAAGTTACTGGACCACAAGAAAGTGCACACGGTGAACCGTCGAAAGTTACTAGCACCAATTCCGAAGTACCTACACCTGCTTCCTTCACACAAGCACAAAGAACCGAAGACAGTAGTCCGCAAATAACGCAAAACACAACGGAAAATGTGGCGGACCCTACGGGGGCGACTGAAGTACAGTCCGATGCCCCTGAGCGAGCAGTTCGCCCCTCAAAAATATCTAAAAAGTCTCCGTCTGGGTCCAACAAACAAGATAAAGGGCAAACATCGCCGGACAAAAAGAAATTACGCGTAGCTCGTGAAGGTAGCACAAAAGGTTGCCGCAAAACTAAAAACCAGACCACCTGACGAAACCGATATACCCAGCGCCACTGCCGCGGCGACCACGGAGCCTGACGGCAGTACAGGAGATACTCTAGTCGATCCATGGTGGCAGGATGTGGAAATGGAATCGAGCGAGGGCCGAATAAGTCTCAAATATGTGTGCTGCGCGTGTGTGTGTGTGTGTGTGTGGTTGATCTAGTAGTTAGTCGCTTGTGATTACCCCCCCCCCCCTACAAATGAGCGATACCTTCACCTACATCATAACAACTATCAATATTAATAAGATTCAGAGTGCGATAAAATTCAGAGCGCTCACAGACTTCCTATATAGCAGTAACGTAGACATCGGGCTACTGCAGGAGGTCAACGTAGAACCAAATGTGGCGGGATTTGTCACGATAGCGAATATCAGTGTCGAACATCATACTGGAACGGCAGTCCTGCTAAGTGACGGCATTCCTTATACCAACATCGTGCGGCTCACGAACGGCTGAGGCATATCGTGTGAGATTAATGGCGTTCAAATAGTAAACCTGTATGCGCCGTCAGGCAACAACCGCCGGCAAGAACGCGCCTCCTTTTATAAAAATGCTGTGCCATTCTTAATTAATGACAATGCCGCGAACTGTGTTGTAGGGGGAGATTTTAATTGCGTCGTCTCAGCCAAGGATCAGACGCCACACTTCAATAACTGTTTAGAACTGGACCACCTAATCAGAGGGATGAAACTAATAGACACATAGGAAAAAATACATGGCGACCGCATTGCGTACACCTATATCGCCAACAATTCAGCCAGTCGAATCGACCGCATCTATGTCTCTGAAGGCCTAGGGCGACAAGTAGTTAATAGTGACATCGCCCCTGTAGGCTTTTCGGACCACAGTGTCATGAACCTCCACCACCCCCAGGTATTTCGTGGAAGAGGATACTGGAAGCTGAACACCAGCCTATTAAAAGACAAACAGCTGAAAGAAGAAATTCGGCGGGTATTTACACAAGCGAAACGATCCCAAACTCAATATCGATTGGTCACAGACTGGTGGATACAAAAATCGAAACCTAAACTTAGATGAACAGTTAAAAGTTACGCATACCAGAAATCCTATTGGTATAAAGAGACAATAGAATTTTATTTTTCATGCCTTCGTCAGCTATATCACGCCACCGATTTGCCTACCAACGATGCTTATAGGCGCATTAAAAAGTACAAGGCGAAGATTACCTTGTATCGCAAACGAATGGAGGGAGCCATAATACGTTCACAGCCGAAGGATGTCGCATCAGAGGAAACAGCGTCATTGTTCCACTCATTACGTACACTGCGGCGGCAAAAATCTAAACTCATTGAAGGGGTTGAAGACGGCGCAGGGACCATAATCACAAGACAGCGGGATATTATATCACGGTTACGTAGCTACTATACAGACCTTTATGACGGACATTAACGACGGACTCTGTAATGACGTTATTGCTGGCATAGCACCTGTCATTTCACCAGAAGATAATGAAGCGCTTGAATCTCCATTTAGTGAAGACGATATCAAAGAGGCAGTCTTTAGTGCCGCAAACAGGAAGTCACCCGGACCCGACGGCCTAAGTGCAGAATTCTATCAACATTATTGGCTTTACATTGACTCAACTCGCCAACGAAATGTGGCAGCAGTACAATATACCAGACGAACTGAAGGAAGGACTTATTGTACCTTTACAAAAACAGGGTAACAGCAGAAAAGTTAGTGAACAGCGGCCTATAACATTATTAAATGCAGATTTCAAAGTCATAACGAGAGCAATTAAGCAACGAGTGCAACCCTTACTGAGCAAAATACTCGGGAAACACCAATTTGGTGGGGTACCAGGACGCAGCGTCATAACGGCCGCCTGTGAACTTCGGGACGTTATATGCATGTTTGCACACAACAATGAACCCGGCGCTCTGCTCTTCCTAGATTCGAAATGGAGTATGACCGCATAAGCCAGGTAATGAAGAAGATGGGGTTTTGACGACGTTTCCTCCACCTACTGAGACACTGTATTCACAACGCCTCATCACGCGTGCTCATTAATGGCCACCTGACTGACCCAATACCGATCAGACGATCGATTCGGCAAGGTTGTCCATTATCAATGGCGTTATACGCCATAGCAGTTGAACCATTGCTCGCCACCATAACACGCACATCACCTGGAATCACTATAGGAACTGAGAAGATCACTTGCGTTGCGTACGCTGACGACGTTTGTTTAGCGGTGACATCTCTGGAAGATCTTTCGAATATAAGGGATCTCATCAGCAACTTCACTACGGCCACTGGCGCTAAGTTGAACACGAAGAAGGCTACGCTGCTTCACACAGGAAGAGGCATTGGCGACACGACGCATCTAGATTGGTGTGCAACTAGAATGCACCACAAAACGCTCGGCGTCTACTGGTGTGCAAAACCAGACGACATGGCAACCAAAAACTGGACGGACATATCGTATAAAATTAGAGCAACAACATGCATCTACTCTGATAGGGACTTGGACATTTTGCAAAGGGTACACACCATAAGGATAACTATAGCAAGTAGAATGTACTACATGGCTCAAATTTTACCTGTCTCTCATCAACTTGCGGACACCATACAGAAAGCATTCTGTCGGTACGTCCTACGAGGCCAACTTTTTAAAGTAAGCTTCGACACGTTGACATTACCAACTGGCCGAGGGGGACTTGGGCTAATCAGTGCCAGGCATAAATGTCGAACATTATTAATCAACCGGATCACTTAAACCATCACCAAAGAGCCATCAAGTTTAATCAAAATTTTAACGTTGTATTGGATGCCACGCAGTATGAGGCCATCTATCCATGAAACCGTGGTACCGGTATCATTTCGTCACATCAGGATTTATTGCAGTGAAATCAGCTACCTAAGACATTCCGACAACATCCGGCCGCCTTACACGAACAAGAAAATTTATGACTTCCTCACAACAGATAATAGAGGCAATAGAGTCACTCAAAAGTACCCGCAGGCAAAATGGAATACTATTTGGCGAAACATCCACAGTCCCTTTTTGCCATCACGCATTAAATCCATGTGGTATTTAATCGCTAATGACAAGGTACCCTCTAACGACAAGCTCAACAACATTCACCTGAGCCCAACACCTGCTTGTGCAATATGTGGTCTCGTGGACACGTTAATACACAGGTTCACCTGCGGTAATGCGAGGCTTATAGTGGCACATATGCGGGAAAAATTGGCCATAATAGACCGTACAGTGCCGCAGAACATCCAGATTACGGAACTCATACGACCAGAGAAATTTCAGTATCCCCGGAAGAAGAACAACGCGGCTCTTTGGGTCTTAGTACACACTGCTGCCTACGTTATCCTCAACCGTCAGGCGACGCTTATAGATTACTGCTCATACATGGAATATGAGCCGGCCGCGGTGGCCGAGGAGACTAAGGCGCTCCAGTCACGGTCTGCACGGCCACTACGGTCGGGGGTTCGAATCCCCCCTCGGGCATGGATATTTGTGCCATCCTAGTTCGTAAGTAGTTCATCAGTAGTTTGTAAGTTTAGGGACTGATGACCCCGTAGTTAAGTCCCATAGACTACACAAACATCTGAACATTTTGATGGAATATGAGCACGCAAAGATACGTGGACACCGTGACTACAAAGAAAGATATGGTAACATGTTGAGAATTATGGTCCAGACGTGAATCAAAATTAGTTTACACAAGTTCATTCCCTAAATGTCTTACCGTAAGAACGCGGATCTTTCAGCGTATGACGCTACCAGAGTTATGAGAGGATACAAAAAAAAAAAAAAAAAAAAAAAAAAAAAAAAAAAAAAAAAAAAAAAAAAAAAAGCTGTCTAAAGCGTCTCGCTGCGAAGCGCGCGGTTGCTCGCCGTGGAGGTTCGAGTCCTCCCTGGGGCATGGGTGTGTGTGTTGGCCCTAGGTTAGTTTACCTAGGTTTAAGTAGTTTGTAACCTACGGACTGATGACCACGCAGTTTGGTCCGATAGATTTGCAAACATTTGAACATTTTTTTGTTCTCTAAATACCGTATGTTCTGGAATGTTTTGCTGCGTTATGATATTTTGGGGCTGCTAACTAAGAAATTGTCCTTTCAACACAGGTGAAGGAAAACTTAGTGTCGAATATGACACATGAGTTTAACTATTACACATTGCTTTAGGTCATAATAAATATTATTTACTTACAGAACATAACTGAAGGCTCTGTCGTGGTACCCAGTTTCAGTGCCAGATCCCATTAACGCCAAACTGCGCCACACTGTCCTAAAGGATACTTCTGTCGGAAGCCTCACATTGATTCATGCCGTTATTTTACGAAGTGTTGATTGTCTGTTAGCAATGACTAGTTCAGCCAAACGCCGCTGTTCTCGGTTTATAAGTGAAAGCCGTTGACCACTGCGTTTTTCTAGCTGAGAGGTGACGCCTGTAATTTTGCACTCTCTGCACGCTCTTGACACAGTGATATCGGTATGCTGAATTGCCTAAAAATATGGGAAATGGAATGTCCCGTGTGCTTAGCTCCAACCGCCATTCAGCGTTCAAATTCTGTTGTCTTCGTACGTCTGCTCGCGCCCTGTTCTTTTAGTGGACAGACTCGGAGATTTTGCTTATTGAGTCGATACTTGGAGGGGTTACACAGATTTGTACTAGTTACGATATACTCAACTTCTGGAGTCATCTAGGCCTTCAGTACTTGCGCGTACTTGTCTACGCTAACTAAAGTGGCCCTGAGTTGGCAGAACTGCTTGAGATCGTGCGCACTGTGTACTGCCGAGCACTCAGAGGCTGATAGGAGGGAGTACAGCTTCCGACTAACGGAGCGTGTTTTTATTTCGTGGTCGCGGAAATTTTCAGCTTACAGCCGCCCTGCGCCCACGCCACTGCAGCGCAGCGCCTTCACACGCAAGTCGTCAGTTTGGAAATGTATGGCAAAGCGCTCGCCAGCAACAAATAGTCGTTGCAAATAAATCGAAATGTTCAAATGTTTGTTAAGCTTATGGGACTTAACTACGGGGTCATCAGTCCCTAAACTTACAAACTACTTATGATCTACTTATGAACTAGGACGGCACAAATATCCATGCCCGAGGGGGTATTCGAACCCCCGACCGTAGTGGCCGTGCTGACCGTGACTGGAGCGCCTCAGTCTCCTCGGACACCGCGGCCGGCGCAAATAAATCAAATCAAATGTTTGTATAGTCTATGGGACTTAACTACGGGGTAATTAGTCCGTAAACTTACAAACTACTTATGAACTACTTACGAACCAGAACGGCACAAATATCCATGCTCGAGGGGGGATTCGAACCCCCGACCTTAGTGGCCGTGCAGACCGTGACTGGAGCGCCTTAGTCCCCTCGGCCACCGCGGCCGGCAATAGTCGTTGCATCAGGTTCTGCATAATAGTGGGATTGTGTAGTTAGGAAAATCAACACTCCACTGATATATATATATATATATATATATATATATATATATATATATATATATATATATATTTTATTTTATTTTTTTTTTTTTTTTTTTTTTCAGTCGGTGTTAAATTCAAGTTTCATAATCATTTAGATTATTTTTTCATATTTGATGGTAATTGTAAACTTGGATGTTCAATCTAGTTTGTGTTTTGTATTGGATTTTCATTGTTCTTTCTTTTCCTTAACGGTAATAATAAACGTATTGTTAAAAAGGAGAGAATGTTTTTCTAACATTAATAGTTGTTAGATCCTAGCTAGCTTATTAGATTTTTTGGTGGGGAGAAATTATTAATTTATATTTTAAGACGCTTGCAGGAGGTGGAAGAGAGATTGTCAATTAGTATTGAATCAGGGCCATATTCTAACAATCAAATAATTTTTAATATCGTGATTTATTATCACAGTTAATAATACAGGGTCAGCCGCTCCTGTCTCTCATTACAATTTAATTCATATCCCCACCTCATATGTTTGGCGTCCCCTGCCAGTTTCAGTTCCCCTTGTTTATTTTTCTTCCAAAACCACACACACTTGAAACATTGGCAGATGCACCAAGACAGACATTCTGAATCGTCGATGTACTGAGAGCATACGTAAGAGAGGAGATGAAAAATTAAGTTGCACTCCCACGTTATGGCCATTTAATAAACCACCCATACAAAAGCAACACGGCTATGACAACATACAATGCAAGTTCACTTTTCCAGATAGTCTTCAAGAGATTGTAATGATTTCTCGGAACGGTCAACCAACTTTTCGATTTCACATGCATAGAAATTTCCTCCAGCGTTTTGTAACACATAGAGACAGCCACTTTCACCTCCTTGTCGTTTCGAAATTGTTGTCCACCGATATCCGTTTTGAGTTTACCGGAAAGATGGAAGTCGCACCTCCCAAGGCCCGCAAATTGTGCGAACTGCTGCGGCGATTCAAGTGGGAGGTAAGGCAACATCCTCCATACAGTCCTGACTTAGCGTCATGCGTCTTCCATCTTTTCGAAAGCTCAAAACGGATCTCGGTGGACAACGATTTCGAAACGATGAGCAGGTGAAAGTGACTGTTACCGAGTGGTTACAAAACTCTGGAGGGGATTTCTATGCAACCGAAATCAAAAAGTTGGTTGGCTGGTTTCGAGAAATGTTTACAGTCTCTTGGGGACTATATGCGAAATTGAACTTACATTGTATGTTTTAATAGCCGTGTTCTTTTTGTATAGGTGGTTTAATAAGTGGCCCTAACGCGGAAGTGCAACTTATTTTTTAATCTGCCCATGTATATCTCGTTAAATGACACAAAGCTAAAAATAGAGATATTAGAGCGCACGCGAAGGCACAATGGAAGTCGCTTATCTTGCGAACCATACTTGACTATGAGAAAGAAATTAAGATACATGGAAGTATGAGACGTATAAGGGGCTTAGCGCAACTGCCTAGTAAGTAGGTAGATCGCGAATGTCCATGTTGCATTATTCCAACACCTACCAGCAGGTGGGAAAGAAAGAAAAACAAAAGGGCAAAATATATATTGAAGACAGCTGCAGCATTACATAGCTAAGTCTGCTATTTCGGACATCTCGGAAAGAAACAAAAGCCGTAATTCGTAATCATTTACGTGAATGCCGCGGCGGAGTGGTCGAGCGCATTGAGGCGCTATGCTCCGATGCGCGAGGCCGTTCCCAGTCGAGGGGTTCGAATCCTCCCTCGGCATGGATGTTTGTGTTGTCTTTAGTATAAGATAGTTTATAAGTATCAATTTAATACAAACACACAATCCTTGAGACGGATTTTCGTCTCGAATATATCAAAGACAATACTGATAAATCTGAAGCATAGAATTAAACTTTGTGATGCGACCGGGAATCGAACCCGGAACTCCATGCTTACTAGGTAGACGTCACACCGTTAGACTACCACACCACTAACGATTATGGTGCCTCGGAATAGTCTAAGTATGATATCCCTCCACGTCATAAACTTTAATTTAGCTTCTGTGTTCCAAAGATAATTGCCACTACTGCCAAGGCTCTCCATGCAGCGGAATAGCACCTCAGCAGTGGACATATTGGAACAATCCTGGCCGGCCGCGGTGGCCGAGCGTTCTGCGGGGCGTCAGTCACTGTCTTCACGGCCACAACTGTCGGGGGTTCGATCCCATCTCGGGCATGAATATTTGTGCCGTCCTTAGTATTAGCTAGTTCATAAGTAGTTTTTAAGTTTCAGTTAGCAAATACTATCGGCGGCGTCCCCTGGTAACGTCTACTAGTAGACGGCCAATCCTTCCAATACCGGACTAAAGATCACGCGCAGTAATATAAAGCCACAATGGTTCTTCTCAGAACCAACACTGACAGTAGCGAGCATAAACATCGAGGGTATCACCACAGCTAAAGAAGAAATCTTATCGGAATTCTGTAAGACCTCGAAGTGCGAAATTAACGGCAGAAATACCACACAACAAGCATGGGAGCGCTGTGTTCGTGAAATCTCAAACTGTGGTCTCCTCTGTGGGAACAACTAACCTAAATTGTATAGAAATTATTACCATCGAAATTGGAAAATGCACCATAACCTCGGTATATAAACCCCCAAACCAACCCTTTACCTTTTCGCCTCCACCTAACTTCCAGTCACAACCCAACCAGCTCATTCTGGGAGATTTCAACAGTCACAGTATACTATGGGGTTATGCAGAATCGGATGCAAATGGTGATGCCGTAGAGACCTGGGCAGAAACGAGTGGTCTAGAACTAATTCATGACCAAAAACTCCCACCATCCTTCCAAAGTAATGTCTGGAAAAAAGGATACAACCCGGATATATGTTTTTCAAATATCGATCTTGAGGACCGATGTACCAAAGTGATATATGGCCCCATACCAAAGACACAGCATAGACCAGTTGGTATTAACATCTATCCAGCAGTCCGACCACAGACCATCCCATTCAGGAGGAGATTTAACTTTAAGAAGGCAAACTGGGAAAGCTATGCATCTATGATAGATTCTGAGATACATGTTGAACCAAAACCAGAAAATTATGAACAACTTATCGAAATAATAAAGAATACGTCTAGGAAAGTTATTCCCAGGGGGTACAGACAACAGTATGTCGCTGGAATGTCCACTGAATCCAAAGAACTTCTCAAAAAATACGAAACACTCTATACTGCTGATCCTTTCAGCGAAGAAACAGTTGACTGTGGAACAGCCCTACTCCAAAAATTAAGCCAAGGAAGGAAGGAGAGATGGACCGAAACATTGGAAAAAATGGACATGACACACAGTAGCAAAATAGCGTGGAACTTGATTAAGAAACTGAACGGCGACTCTAAGGAACAAATATTACCATGCAAGGTTACAGCAAACCAAGTAGCCACCCAAATACTGTTGAACGGGAAAATCAAGAAACAACAAAAGTACCCAAAAATTGCCAGAAATATCAATCGGGAGACCAACCACTTGGGGACACCTTTCACTATGAAAGAACTTCAAGATGGCATGAATATGTTAAAAAACGGGAAAGCTGCTGGTGTGGATGACATATGCACTGAACAAATCAAGAATTTAGGGCAAAGGGCCAAGAGTTGGATTTTACAATTGTTCAATACGTGCTGGAAAAACTTGCAAAATCCCAAAACCCTGGAGAAAATCTAAAGTAATAGCGTTACTTAAACCAGGGAAGGATCCAGAGAATCCTAGTAGCTACCGAGCCATCTCCTTGCTCTGTCACTTTTTTAAACTGTATGAGAGACTTATCCTGTCCAGAATAGGAAAATATGTTGACAAACATCTCATTCCACAACAAGGAGGATTTAGACCTGGCAAGTCCTGTACCGGCCAAGTCCTTGCACTGACAGAACATATTGAAGAAGGGTATGAAGGGAAACTCATAACAGGGGCAGCCTTCGTAGATCTGACAGCAGCCTACGATACCGTCAGGCACAATATATTTCTCCATAAAATCTATGAGACACTCGGTGATTACCATCTAGTTAGGGTCGTACATTCATTGTTACAGAACAGAAGGTTCTTTGTATTGTTGGAGGGCAAAATGAGTAGATGGAGGGACCAAAAGAACGGCCTCCCTCAGGGAAGCGTCTTAGCTCCAATCCTCTTCAACATATACACAAATGACCAACCTACACCGGCCCACACTAAGCAGTTCATCTACGCCGATGACCTTGCAATATGCGTTCAAGGAAAAAGATTTGAAGAAGTAGAGGAAAAACTTGAAAATGCCTTAAAATCAATGACTGCCTACTATAATAAAAATTCCTTAAGACCCAACCCTTCCAAAACTCAAGTTTGCGCTTTCCACCTTCACACGAAAGAAGCCAAACGGAAACTTCAAATTACGTGGAACGGGAACACCTTAGAACACACAGACCACCCTAAATATCTTGGCGTGATTCTGGATCGGTCTCTAACTTATAAACAGCACTGCATCAAAACGAGACAGAAAATAACGACGAGAAATAATATACTTAGAAAGCTAACGGGTAGCAAATGGGGTGCATGTCATGGTGTGCTACGAACAACTGCACAGGCGTTCTGTTTCTCAACGGCTGAGTATGCGTCCCCTGTATGGAATAGATGCGCTCACACGAAACAAGTAGATGTGGCCCTCAATGAGACCTGCAGGATAGTGACAGGGTGCATGAAACCGCGCCGGTCAGACTCTTGTACAAGGCAGCTGGTTTTGCAGATCCCACAGCTCGCAGAAACGCTTTAGAACATGAAGAGACAGTAAAACAACTCGCAGATGAGCGGCATGTCCTCTACAGAGCTCGACCACCAGAGACACGACTGAAGTCTAGGAGAAGTTTCCTTGTAACCGTCCAGGACGAACCGCCTGAAAATTTCCCTCTCCCCCCAGTTCAGTGGACCGGTCAAAACCTAAATTTTAAAACCTGGAGAACCTTGAATAGGCTCAGAACGGGGGTCGCCCCAGTAAAAGTAAATATGCTTAAGTGGGGTATAATCGACCAAACCGATATAAACTGTGACTGTGGAGAAAGTCAAGATATGGAACACCTTCTTACATGTGAAAATGTCCACACCGGTGTATCCTCGAAGATTTGTGGCTCGCGAATACTAATGGAATAGACGTAGCCCAGTACTGGGCCGATAACCTTTAAATAGTCCGGACACGATAAAGAAAGAAAGAAAGTTTAGGGACTGGTGATCCCGTAGTTAAGTCCCAAAAAATCCTGTTAAGGTGATATAAATATCAATTTAATACAAATAAACAATCCCTGACGGATTTTCGTCTCGAATATGTATTAAATCCGTCTCAGGGATTGTTTATTTGTATTAAATTGATATTTATATCACCTTAACAGGATTGTTACAATATGTCCATTGCTGAGGTACTATTCCGCTGCATGGAGAGCCTTGGCAGTAGTGGCAATTATCTTTGGAACACAGAAGCCGAATTAAAGTTTGTGACATGGAGGGAAATCGTACATAGACTATTCCGAGGCGCTTTAATCGTTAATGGTGTGATGGTCTAACGGTAACACGTCTGCCTAGTAAACATGGAAGTCCGGGTTCGATTCCCAGCTGCATCACAAAATTTAATTCTATGCTTCAGATTTACCATTAGTTTATAAGTAGTTTGTAAGTTTAGGGACTGATGAACCCCGCAGTTAAGTCCCATAAGCTTAACAAACAACTTACGTGAATGGTGCCTGTTCTTTTGGGCATGTCCGATGTATAACACTTGAGACTGATTGGATCTTGCAGGGCATCGAATTAAATTCAACGGCGCGTTTCAACATTTGAGGCGTATCGCGACTCGAACCGGGATTATTCGCCTCCTGCCAGTGGTTGCTCTGTCTCGGCCATTCCGTGCAAGGAGGTTGAAATACGTGGAAATCGGGTTAGGTTAGCTGTCGATTGAAGTCAGTCCGCCATCTTGCGGAGCCAAGGAAATATGCTTAGAATAAAGCACTGTGAGGTTCTCGCCCTGTTAACATGCGAACATTTAAATGACTGTAATTTCTCAGTACATATTTAATATAGCATACCTATTAAGACAAATACAGACCTGAAATGTGATTTGTTAACGCAAAATCTCATTCGATGCGAATGACTTACTCTGAACAGACAATTTTTATGTTTAGAGTATACGAAAATTGTTTGTACAGGTACCACGTCTTAATATTCACACTGAAACTAGAGGATCCGTTCGAACACTTCGCACCGTTTGTGGAATGATTAAAATTTGGGAAGAAATGAAAGTTGAATTTTCACGGATAGCTTTCTTCAAAATCAATCAATGCAAGTGTTTAAAAGGGCAAATGAAACAGTTTGATGCGCTGAGTGTTGTTAGGTCAAAAAGAACTCAAAAATGTTCAAATGTTTGTATAGCTTATGGGACTTAACTACGGGGTCATCAGTCCCTAAACTTACAAACTACTTATGAACTCGCTAACACTAAGGATGGCACAAATATCCATGCGCGAGGGGGGATTCGAACCCCCGACCGTAGTGGCCGTGCAGACCATGACTGGAGCGCCTAAGGCCCCTCGGCCACCGCGGCCGGCCTTTGAGATTTCAAGGGAACCTATATTTGCAGTAGTAAAAGGCATTTTCTTTCAAAACATTACTATGAAATACATAGTATTTAGCTGCTGCTCAAATGGCCACTACAAGCAACATATATTTCGTAAAAATGAAAATTAGAAGTCACGGATAAACACCGAAAGAAATAGTAATCATTAATTTAGCAACAAATTTTTTCTTTGTAAATTAAGTGTAACCTTTTCCGTTCTGCTTTAAAATTCACAGGTAATGCCGGTAACCTTGTTTTTCTTTTCAGGAAAAGTACTACTTTAACTCAGAATACAACCAATAGACACTGTCTCGTCACTACAAATGTTATTGGCTCCATAATATGGCGACAATTGCTTCACTTCCACTTCCGTGACGTTAAGGGCATCTCCCCCTATTATAACCTCCTTGATCCCGCGCGGCTCTTGACCATGAACCCGCGGCCCGACATGGCTGAAATGCTAATTATTTCTGCAGAACATAATAACATACACGCCCTGTGAGTATGAACTTTGAACGTTCGTGGTGATTTGTTTTTTTCTGAACGTGATTGTTTTCCAACGCCTTGTAGCAGGTGAGACCAGAAATATAGTTTTTCTTTCTTCACCGCCAGAGTTCCGCGAGAGTAGAGTTTTTGAGGCGTGCTCATCGCGGAGCCTTGGCAGGTGGCAGGCAGCTGCGGACCACCCACAAGAAGAATAAGA
Organism: Locusta migratoria; assembly: GCA_026315105.1. Lineage (NCBI taxonomy): Eukaryota > Metazoa > Arthropoda > Insecta > Orthoptera > Acrididae > Locusta > Locusta migratoria. The sequence goes on from CM048749.1 coordinate 179,577,069, forward strand.
CGGCGGGCTGAGGTTAACAGGTAGGCGTTGCGGCGAGCAGGTACCGCGGCGCGGCGCGCAGGTGTGCGGGCGGTGGAGGCGGAGGCGGAGGCGGCGAGCGAAGCCACCAGGGCCATTCAGGCGAGGCGGCCGAGCCAGACAGCGTGGAGCCGGCGGGCCGCGCCAGTCGAGGCCAACACCAGCCGACACTCCGCACGGCTCAACGCGCCGCCGAGCTCGACATGGCGTCGAGCGCTGATCGCTTCTGTGACTTGCTCGGGAGTTCATTTGTTCTGTCGATATGAATCTACATCTACATAGATCTACATCTACGTGCGATTCTCTGCAAATCACATTTAAGTGGCAGAGGGTTCATCGAACCACCTTTATACTATTTATCTCCCATTCCATTCTTGAATAGCGCCAGGGAAGAAAGAACACCTGAATCTCTTCGTTCCAGCTCTGATTTGCCGTATTTTATTCTCATGATCATTTCTACCTATGTAAGTGGGAGTCAACAATATATTTTCGCATTCGGAGGAGAATGTTGGCGATTGGAGTTTCGTAAGTAGCCCACGCCGCAGTGATAAGCGCCGTTGTTGTAATGATTCCCATCCCAGGTCCTGTATCATTTCCGTAACGCTGTCGTCCTTGTATCGTGACAATACGAAACGAGCTGCCTTCCTTTGGGCTCTTTCGATGTCCTCCGTCAAACCCACCCGATAAGGATCCCACACTGGACAGCAATACTCCAAAAATAGACGGACAAGCGTAGTGTATGCAGTTTCTGTAGTAGTTCTGTTGCATGTTTTAAGGGTTCTGCCAATGAAACGCAGTCTCTGGTTCGCCTTTCCCACGACATTATCTACGTGTTCTTTCCAATTTAAGTCTGAAGTAATTCCTAGGTATTTTGTGGAGTTTACGGCCTTCACTGTTGATTGATTTATCTTGTAAACAAAGTTTAACGGATTTCTTTTCGTACTCATGTGGACGACATCACACTTCTCATTATTTAGAGTCAACTGCCAATTTTTACACCATACTGATATCTTTTTCAGATCGTTCTGAAGTTGGTTTTGATCTTAAGATGATTTTACTAGACGGTAACTGACGGCGTCATCTGCAAACAACCTAAGAGAGCTACTTAGATTTTCTCCTAAATCGTTTATGTAAATAAGGAACAGCAGAGGACCAACAACACTACCCCTTAGTTTTAGTCGATGCCTTACTACGAACTTTGTCCTCTCTGACAGGAAATCCCATATCCAATCGCAAATTTGTGGCGATATACCATAACCACGCAATTTGATTAAAAGCCGTTTGTGAGGTACAAAGTCAAAAGCCTTCTGGAAATAAAGAAATACGGAATCGATTGGCGAACCCTTGTCGATAGCACCCATCACTTCGTGTGAATAGAGAGCTAATAGCGCGCGGGAAGAAAGAACACCTAAATCGTTCCGATTTCGATCTGATTTCTCTTATTTTATTGGGATGGTCGGGTCTCCTTAAGTAGATGGGTGCTAGCAAAATATTTTCACATTCAGAAGTAAAAATTGGTGAGTTCTACAAGTTTATTTTTGTTTACTTAACCATTTTTCGGCTTATTAGGCCATCTTCAGAGTATTTACTGCTGTGTCAAAGTGGTTAAAATGTTTAGATACAGTATGGGAAGAGATGACAGATGTCTCCACTTAGATCGACATACATAGTGTAACACTTCTTTGACATTGTGTTATTACAGTTATCAACTTAAAAAGTAATAAATGAATATACAATGTGTGAAGGATAAAACAAGGAATAAATTTGAATATAACCTGGAAACTGAAACTACCTACTATTACAACTAAACTGGTAATTTTTTTTATGTTCTACCAAGAAAGCGACGGAAGAATCAGTCAAAATGATAAACGTTGGTGATTGAAACTACGCAAACAGATCAGACCGCAATAACATCTTTATTTTAATGATTTCCACCCCAGTTCGTGCAACATTTCCGTGACGCTCTCCCACGGTAACGTGATAAAACAAAACGAGCTGCCCTTCTCTGAACTTTCTCAATGTCTTCCGTCAGTCCCACTTGGTGAGGGTCTCACAATGGGCACCAGTACTCCAGGAGAGGACTTACAAGTGTGATGTAAGCAGTCTCTTTGGTGGAGCTGTTGCATCTTCAAATCGTTCTGCCATTGAAACGTAACCTTTGGTTCGCCTTCCCCACAAGGTTTTCTATGTGTTCTCTCCAGTCTAATTTGTTCGTAATTGTAACTCCTAGGTATTTGGTAGAATCTACGACCTTAAGGTTTGACTGATTTATCGCGTAATTAAAGTTCAGCGGATTTCTTTTAGTGGTCATGTGTATTACATCACACTTTTATTTATTTGGTGTCAATTGCCAATTTTCGCACCATGCAGAAATTTTGTCTAAATCGCTTTGCAGTTGGTTTTGATCCTCTGTTGACTTCACTAACCGATAAAAGACAGCATCATCCGCGAATGGTCTAAGGGAGCTATTCATATTGTGTCCTAAATCTCTATCTATATAAACGCGAAGGACACTCATTCATTCTCTCACTCACTGACTAAACACGAAATGTCGAAAATTACTTCACCTATGAAGCTGAAATTCGGCAGGAATGTAGTTCATCGGTAGAAGACATCAGCTAAGAAAGTATTTTGCGATAGTACCGATAGTTCAGGAGATATAACGTCATAAGCAACGAAAACTTCCCCGCATTGCGGCACGTGATAGTGTGACTTTATCAGTCCACTGTTCGAGAAGGAGAGGATTTAGCGACTTGCAACAAACTTCAAACAAAATTTCAAACCTTTAGGAAACTTTTTCTCGCTGACAGCCACAGCAAAATGATGAAAGGAAAACGGTTTGTCGCTTACTACTTTTTCGGCGTTCATAAGTAAAATTATGACATTTGGCATGACGTTACAATTTATTACTCGTAAACTATTAATTGTATTCGGGAGAAAAGTTACAGACAGTATACATACATACCACTGAACGTACGTTCGAAACTTTATCATAGTACAACACACAGTTCATGAGACATGGAGTAATAATTACGTTAATGAAAAACCGCCACATCACGCATGACGTTTTGATTTGTACGTCTTTCCTACTAACTCTATTCGCGACGTATTTTGCAAACGTTTTACATTTACACCACTGGATGTACCTTCGAAATAATATCGTATTACGACATGGTGCTATGACGTCAAATACATTGAAATGCATGAAACGTCGCCCTAAAAAGCATGAGGTTGTAATTTACTACTTACCAAATCAATTTACAACACATTTCGCAGGCAGTTTCCTAATATTCCTCTCTACGAAACTGGTAAATAATGTCTTGGTAGGACCCATAATTCAGGAGATATGTTTATATATATAAAAGCTAAAGGTCACTCACTCACTGAGGATACACGAAATCTCTAAAACTACTGCACCTATGAAGCTGAAATTTTGCCGGTATGTAGTTTAAAGGTAGAAGATGTTAGCTAAGAAAGTATTTACGATAAGACGGAATGAAGGTGCATGGCGGAGGATACTTTTCCTACAGACGGACGAAATCTACAGTTTCATTCCGACCCTCACGAAACTTTGCACGCCTGACCTTCAAAAGGAAGGTCACCGTCTACCTAAAGTTTCATACGGTGGATGGGGGAGAGTATCTTGCAAGATAAAAACGGATCCCTAAGTATGTTAGTCGCGTCATAACTTGAGAACGGCTCGACCGATTTCACAGATCTTTCTCTTTTTTTTCTCAGAACAGAGGTTGTATGAAATAAAACTGGAAAATTTGAGAACAACAAAGTGCATTTTTCAATGTGACTCTGCGTTTCTATTGCATACAAATCTATAGTTCTGTTCCGATATTTATGAAATTTTGCATACTTCACCATAAAAACAAGAGGAATGTCACTGTCTGTATAAAATTTCGTTCGGTGCACGGTGGAGGATACTTAACATACGAACTTTGACAAAATGAATAGGTTTTCTCAGATCTTGATGAAATTTTGCACAAGGTCAAAAGATATATACATGTTCGTATGGTACATGACAGAGGATGCCTTGCAAAAAACATTGCCGAGAAAGGGAAAGGTGGAAACGAACAGAGAAATGGGAAAGAAAGAGATTAATGGAGATAGAGGAGGGAATGGGAGGTGGACTACGAGAGTGTAGAATAAATAAACACCCGGGCAATGCCGGATTTACAGCTAGTCTAATATATAAAGCAGAGTGTCCGTATGTTTGTACGTGTTGCATACAAATCTACAGTTTTGTTCCAATCTTTATGAAATTTTGTACACGTAAGCTTCAATCGATGGGGACGGTCGCCGTAAGTGTAAGAATCACATACGATATATAGTTCACGAGATATGACGTCATAAAAAAATGAGATGCGCAAAAAACTGCTGCATTTTCCGATAATGCTGCTCATTTCTACCAAATTTGGTACACACCTTCCTTACCATGAGGTAACAATTGCTGCATGGTTAAGAATCACATACGGCACATGGTTCAAAAGATATTACGTCATAACCAATAGAAACCGCAAAAAATGCCATATAATGCGGCGAGAATTCGAAATACACTGTATGAGAATGACAGTACTTAGCGACTTGCAACAAACTTTACACATAATTTCAAACCTTTATTAAATATTTTCTCGATGGCAACCATAGTAAAATGATGAAAGGAAAAAAGTTTCTTGCTTATGACGTTACAATTTATAATTTGAACACTACAAATTGTAGCGACAGGAAATTTTACAGACAGTATACACATATATAGTTGAATGTAGCTTCTAAACTGTATCACATTCCGACACGTAGTTCATGAGATATGAGCACGTAAACAGTAACGCTCCGCTGATCATGGACTAAAACTACGGCGTCGGTATGACGTTACAATTTATAATTTCTACCCTACAAATTTTAGCCGCACTAAATTTAAAGACAGTATACACGCATATAGTTGATTGTACCTACAAAATTGTATCAGAGTACGACACGTAGTTCATAAGATATGAACATATAAACAGTAACGTTCATGGATAACCGCCCCTTCCCACAAAAAAGTTTTAATCTATTACTTCTTTACTACTAACTGCATTCCCAAGAGATTTTTAGAGACATACTGCCCATATACAAATGAATATATACCTGAAAATGGCAGGTATAAATAAATAAATAAATACCCGGGCTACGCCGGGTTTTCAGCTAGTCGTTTATAAACACAAGGCAGTGTAGGGAACCTATAACTCTTCCCTGGGGAACGCCAGATCGGTCCAACAGATGCGAAAATTTGGAATAACTGTTGAACAGTAACAATAAATAGCTTTATTATTTTTAAAAAGAATATCGGTCAAAATGGTATATCACGAGTGGTTTGCATTCGAGAATTACGAGTGTATTGTGGCTGCAGGGAATTTTTTTGCTCCATTCACGATCTACTTACTCTCTTTTGCAAGAAGGAAGTAAGTACCAAGACTAAGTTAGCAGTGCACCGCTCTATCTTTCGACCAACTTTGTTGTATGGGAGTGAAAGTTGGGTGGATACAGGTTACCTTATTCATAAATAAGGTAGAGGTTACAGATATGAAAGTAACAAGAATGATTGCAGGTACTAATAGATGGGAACAATGGCAGAAGGGTGTCCATAATTAGGAAATCAAAGAAAAACTGGGAATGAACACACTAGATGAAGCAGTTAGAGCGAACAGACTGAGATGGTGGGGTCATGTTACACGCATGGGAGAAGCAGGGTTACCTAAGAGACTCATGAGCTCGGCAGCGGAGGGTAAGAGGAGTCGAGGTAGACCAAGAAGAAAGTACTTAGATTCGGTGCAGAATGATTTTGAAGTAAAAGGCATAACATCAGACGAGCCATCAATGTTAGTATTGAATAGGGGATCATTAAGGAATTTTATTAGAGGTACTATGCTCCAGACTGAACGCTGAAAGGCATAATCAGTGATGATGATGATGATTCACGAATTTCCTCAGTTGGGTTTGAATTTTCCTCAGTTGGGTTTGAGTTTTGTTACTTGGGCAGTAAAATAACAAATGATGGTCGCAGTACAGAGGATATAAAATGCAGAATGGCAATGGGTAGAAAAGCGTTCTTGAAAAGGAGAAACTTGTTAACATCGAATATTGATTTAAGCGTAAGGAAGTCCTTTCTGAAGGCATTTGTATGGAGTGTTGCCTTGTATGGGAGTGAGACATGGACGATAAACAGTGCGGACAGAAAGAGAATTCAGACTTTTGAAATATGGTGCTACAGAAGAATGCTGAAGATTAGGTGGGTGGATCGCGTAACTAATGATGAGGTACTGAACAGAATTGGGGAGAAAAGGAATTTCTGGCATACCTTGACTAAAAGAAGGGATAGATTGGTAGGACACATTCTTAGACATCAAGGAATTGTGAATTTAGCGTTGGAGGGAAGTGTATGGGGTAAAAATCGCAGAGGAAAACCAAGAGATGGATACAGTAAGCAGATTCAGACAGATGTAGGTTGCCGTTCTTATGTGGAGATGAAGAGGCTTGCTCAGGATAGGGTATTGTGGAGAGCTGCATCAAACCAGTCTCCGGACTGAAGACCACAAGAACGACACGGGTTTGGCACTCTCAGATTGTTCTTTGTGAATTTCGTGAATCCTTTGTCTTGGGACGACGTCGGGCGCTGCTGGTTTTTTCGGGCACGAGTGGAAGCCCGACAGCTGAGCCAGAAGACGCGGGTCGACAGCCGCGCCGCTGAAGACTAGTCCCAGGCGGCGCGGGAGGTTTCCCAGGCCTCGCTGCATTGTCGCCGCAGTACCGGAAGCTGACCCACTGCTCGACGCGCCGAGGATGCACTTCCGGCCCCGCCACGTCCAGGTACCACCAACCTGCTGCCTACTACAAACACTTGTTTATTTTTCTGTTCGTTTTTCAACGACCACGTCTCGGGTTTCTGTAGGAGGCAATACTTATCTTACGTCTTATCTTAGAAGATAGATTCAGGAAAGGCAAACCTACATTTTTAGCTTTTGTAGATTTGGAGAAAGCGTTTGACAATGTTGACTGGAATACACTCTTTCAAATTCTGAAGTCAGCAGGGGTAAAATACAGGGAAAGGAGAGTTATTTACAACTTGTACAAAAGCCAGACCGCAGTTATTAGACTCCAAGGGCCTGAAAGGGAAGCATCAGTTGGGAAGGGAGTAAGACAGGGTTGTAGCCTTTCTCCAATGTTATTCAATTTGTACATCGAGCAGGCGGTGAAGGAAAGCAAGGAAAAATTTGGAATAGGAATTAAAGTTCAGGGGGAAGAAATAAAAACATTGCGTTTTGCTGATGACATTGTAAATCTGTCAGAGACAGCAATGGACCTGGAAGAGCAGTTGAATGGAATGGACAGTGTGTTGAAGAGAGCGTATAAAATGAACATTAACAAGAGCAAAACAAAAATAATGGAATGCAGTCTTAGAAAATCAAGCGATGCTGTAGGAATTAGGTTAGGTAATGAAACAATGAAGGTGGCAGATGAGTTTTGTTACTTAGATAGTAAAATAATATGCGATGGTCGCAGTACTGAGGATATTAAGTGCAAAATGGCAATGGGAAGAAAAGCATTTTTGAAAAAGAGAAATTTGCTACCATCGAATTTTAATTTAAGGGTAAGAAAGTCCTTTCTGAAGGCATTTGTGTGGAGTTTGCCTTGTACGGGAGTGAAACATGGACGATAAGCTGTGCGGACAGGAAGAGAATAGAGGCTTTGAAATGTGGTGCTACAGAAGAATGCTGAAGATTAGGTGGGTAGATCACATAACTAATGAAGAGGTACTGAACATAATTGGTGAGAAAAGGAATTTTTGGCATACCCTGTATAAAAGAAGGGATCGCTTGGTAGGACACATTCTTAGACATCGAGGATTCAATGACCACATTGCGATGTAATGTAAGGTTATTCGAAAGTGATCTAAACGCGTCCAAGTGGTTGTCCAAAAAATGGTTTGTGTTGAATTAAGGTGTAAAGGAGTGCAAAAAATTTGGAAACATCACAAATTTAAATATATCCCTAATGGACGTGAGGTCGCGGTTGTATACTTGTTTTTTCAAGTAGGCTCAACCACAGAGATCGTGTAAAAACACTAAATTATGACGCGTATAAAGGGTTAAGCCCTCATCATCAGATAAACTATACAAGAATCTTAAAACCTGAGACGTTAAAAATCTAAAACGAAATAAAAGAAAACGTGGTTACTTCCCTTGTAACCGTGTCTCCGCAGAAAGGTGCTCAGCATATTGTGCTTCGTCAAGATTCAAACGAGACCACCAGTACTGTTTTTACACGACCTCTGTGGTTGAGCCTACCTGCAAAAACAACATCACAAATACAACACATTACCAAGCTAAAGAGCATTAGAATGATATAAAAACTATTTGTTGTTGTTGTTATGGTCTTCAGTCCGGAGACTGGTTTGATGCAGTTCTCCACAATACCCTATCCTGAGCAAGCCTTTTCATCTCCACATAAGAGCGACAACCTACATCTGTCTGAATCTGCTTACTGTATCCATATCTTGGTCTTCCCCTGCGATTTTTCCCCATACACTTCCCTCCAACGCTAAATTCAAAATTCCTTGATGTCTAAGAATGTGTCCTACCAATCTATCCCTTCTTTTAGTCAAGGTATGCCAGAAATTTCTGTTTTCCCCAATTCTGTTCAGTTTAAAAAAAAAGGTAAATGAACATTAGATTTTCAATTTTTAAGCCTTTAAAATAAAATCGCACTGGCTTGTTTGTGTTACGACCCACTTTATATTTTCCTGTAGTTTTAATGAAAATGATATAAAATTAAACATATAAAAAGTAATATTATAATAAATAAGGTATAATAAAATAAGACGACATGAAATAATAAAAATCAAATTTCACATATTTATTTAAAAATGACCTAAACGCTGGATGGAAAGAGTGAGCAATTAGGACGTGTTGAGAAGAATGGCAGAAAAAAGGTAATTATAGGACTAATGAAAAGCAGGAAACGGAACTAGATTGGCCATATATCAAGAAAGCAATGTTAGAGCGCTATTTGGAAGGGAAGAGAAGACGAGGGAGGAAGAGATTTCAGATCCTGGTGATGCAAAACTAAGAGGGGAGCAATGAATCGTAGAAAAATTGAGATGCAAAACACCCCCTAATACACCATAAAACTGATGATGAAGATGATATTTAACTATATATTATTTATTATTCACATTAATTATACTTTTATTATTTTTTGTCAAAACTATTCGGTGAAGTGGGCGATTTTTATTTTTAGCTTCTTTTAATTTTCATCCTTTTGGAAAGATCTTTTCAAAGAAATTCATTTAAGACAAAAATTTATATTTTGGAGGGGCTCGTTCGGAAATAACGAAACCAATTACTCTTATTAATTATGATTCATGATTTTAATATAATTTTTTATTTTCGTATAAAAAGGTATTTTTTGCGATGTATACACATCTCGAACAAATATCAACCTCATACCATTCTTCGAACCTCCATTAAATGACTTACAGCAAAAAGCCACAAGTACAACGTGAAAAGTTATCTAGTTTTAAAGAGAAGACTTTGTCAATTTTGAAAAGGCAACCATTTTCTACCACTAGAGTACAAAATGCGAAATGAGTTGCCGGGTAAGCCTACAATGAAATTGATGAAGTCAAATGCAATCAGACCTTACAAAGTACCGACCTTCTATGGAAAAAATCTAGGACCTGCAAATACAGACAGCGCGAAAGTGACAAACCACGAAGGGAACGCCGCAGCAATGAGGCTCAGGAGTCCTGAGCCCTTTGCCATGTCATTCAACAATCTAAAAATGTACAAAGAAGCTTAACAGTCAATCAGGCGGTTTAAAACAAACGTCTTGGTTCAATTAAGATATCGCCAACGAAACCATTTCAGCCCAGCCAACACATTAAAATTATGTTACAATAAGAAACCATTTATTTCAGGCAATCATAAGCAAATTTGCAGGAGGTGAAGTTCTTGTTGTGGCTGTTACATGTGATGAAAGAGCAATGATTTTGGAAGTGTGGAAACGATGGATCCTCTACTGAGATGTATTTTATACCCTGTGAACAAAAAGGGAAAATATTATTTTGTTTCAATACACTGCATCTTCTGAAATTGTTACGAAATCTTTTTATTGACGACAGTACCGCCATTTACTGTGGTATCGAATTCATACAACATCCTTTGCAGTAACAGCAGTGACTTCTCAATCCCCCCCCCCCTTTGGTGTGTACAATAGAACTGCAAAATATCTGCACAGCTATTTTCAAGTCATGCTGCCCAAGTTGTGACTTAAGTTCCGCATATAGATCATAAAGGAAGTTTCACGCAATTGAGTGTCCTGGGGCGTGGTCATGTTGGCCTTCGAAATGCGAATATAAGTTTTCGCTGCCTATACTGAATAATTACCGCGCAGTGTTGCCCATTTTCTTCAGATCCTGAAACGCTTCTATAATGTTTGAATTTAAGGGAGGACGTAGAAGGAAATGGACGTGATTACATAATCTAACACAGTTTCCGGTGTATGAAAGATAATAGAGGCAAATTATGCACTTGAGGTAATTATGTATGGGCTAAATTGAATTGAGTTGCCACCAGGAGGTGAGAACTCTAACTGCCGTAGCGAAGGAGGCATTCAACAGGAAGAGGAGACTGTTATGTGGTAAATTAGATGAGGTTCTAAAGAAATGGCTTGGCACATGTTTTGTCTGGAGTGTGGAACTGTATGGGACAGAAACATGGACGCTGAGACGAGAGGATGGAAAAAGGTTAGAAGCATTTGAGATGTGTATGTGGAGGAGAATGGAGAGGATAAGCTGGATGGAAAGAGTGAGTAATGAAGGAGTGTTGGAAATGGTTGGAGAGAGAAGATGTCTGCTGAAGGGTATAAGAGAAAGGAAAAAAACTGATTGGGACATTCGTTGAGAAGGGAGTTCATGCTAGCAGATGCCTTGGAAGGACTGGTTTGTGGGAGAAGTCAGAAGAAGAAGGAGATACAAGATAATAGATGACATAAAGGGAAGAGGAAATAATGCGGTCGTGGAGACCGGACATACTGGAGAACTTTCATGTCAAAACCTGCCTACTGTCAGAACACTAATAATGATGATGATATACTACATGGATGTTGAACATAACCTTTCTGAGCTGAGGTGCCTTCCAGAGATATTCATATTTCGTTTCTTGCCAAATTATAACATGCCCGCTACGAAATGTTACTGGTACATGAAAATTGATTCCCTTCCCACTGCAGCCTATTAGATCGTATCTTGACATAAGATTCAAAACAAGAAGTAAGGAAGCAACTTTTCATCATGTATAAATTTAGGGAAATGCGTTTGTCAAATTAAAACAGGGCAAACAGTGCCAATAATGTGCAAAATATATGGATGAATGTACAGACACGCTGCAGTTCTATGCTGATAGACGACAGTTATATACACAGGTTGAACAGAGATCACTGAGACCACAGTTATGCATACAGGTTGTATAGATATTATTGTGAATATTTACGTTTAATCTTTGAGCACAGAGCAGCAGAGTGCTTGCACATTGCAACCTCTCCTTCTCCCGTCACGTTGCTGTTACCTGGGGCCTAACTACCCTACTCAAAAAATTGGCGGAGAAGAGATGCATTTAATGTTTAATATTTAATTTGAATAAAGTTTTTCTCTTCTTAGTTTTGGGCCTACACTTTAATCTAAAAAATGATTAGGTGACTTGAATGGATAATGCAAGTTTCACTGGTAAGATTGACATTTATTATATTTAAATTAGCCTCACACGCACAACACATAAGTTAACATATAAAACTTCAATACTTTGTGCCACTATTTTCTAAAGATCAGCTTAACAATATCAAAACGAAACCTCAGTCTTATTGTACAACCGCACCGGTCAGCAAATCAGCTGTTACTACCTCTACAATGAACACCACTGCCACTGCTGGCGCTACAAGTCAGCGATATTACAAATACCACGGCTCACTTCAAAGACATAGTAGCAAAGACATTAATCCCTTACAACATTCATATGTTTTGCACTTGATTTTGTCTTTCTCGTCATGTTGTAACTTGGCAAACGAAGTTCTATCAGTCTGTCACGTGGCAAAGAATTGATGGATTACTTCTTGTTTTGAACATGTGAATTTGCGATGTAATATGCTGATATGGACTCCATCCAAACGTATTTTCTTTTAATTTTCTAGTAATATTTCGAAGCAGCCATGTTTGTGGTCGTGCTGGCACGCTCATACAGATGAAGTACAACACCCAGGTAGTATAGAGATCACTGTATTGATCCACGTTACATATAGGGTGAATCAAAATTCTGCCAACAAATTTTCACACATGTTGTATGGATTACAACGAGAAAAATGTATCCACCAAACATTCTAAAATTAAAACGTTAAGACCTATCTAATATTCTCGCAAATTAAGTCGAAACTCTGTGCCGTGGCTGGTGGAAGCGAAGCTAAAAGTATTTCCCATCAAGCTTAGTAGCTTTCCAAGTACATCCTTTTCCGATGCCTGGACACACACATTGCCTATAAGTTACTTTTATTTGATTGGAAATTTGTGTAGATGGTCACTTTCATAAGCCAACGCCTATAGTGTTAACTTCCCTGTATAGTACGCGTACTATCTAGCGAGATGGTGCAGTACCATCTAGCGAGATGGTACAGTAATCAGCTGCCTGGACTCGCATTCGGGAGGACTGTGGTTCAAGTCTACCTCCGGGCATCCAAATTTAGGTTTTCCGCGATTTTCCAAAATCACTCCTGGCAAATGGCGGGATGGTACCATTCGAAGGGCACCGCCTATTTCCTTCCCCATTGTCACCCAAAGAATCCGAACGATAGCTCCGCCTCAATGATCGAGCTGTCGGCGGGCGTTAAACCCCAATCTTGGTTCTTCTTCGTTACTCTCAAACACATCTATTCTACTGAATAAGTAACCATAAATTCAAATGTTAATAAATCTTATGGGACTTAATTACGGGGTCATCAGTCCCTAAATTTACAAACTACTTATGAACTACCTTATACTAAAGACGACACAAACATCCATGTCCGGGGGGGGGGGGGAATTCGAACCCCCGACGGGGAAAGGTCTCGCGCATTGTAGTATAGCACCTCAATGCGCTCGGTCGCTCCGCCGCGACCAAGTCACCATAATTCTGGATTTGTCGATACTTGTCGATGTACTGAACATTGATATCTCCATTTGTACTTAAAGAAGTGATGTAGTTTCGGAATCGATTGAATTAAAAGTTAAAAGCAGATAAACACAGTAGAGCGACCTGTATAGACTAAGAAATGTTTTTGTTGTGGTCTTCAGTCCGGAGAGTGATTTGATGCAGCTCTCTACCCTAGTCTATTCTGAGCAATCGTCTTCATCTTCTTATAAGAATGGTAACACGCATTTATTTGAACCTGCTTACTGCAGTCTCTTGGTCTCCCTCTGCAACTTTTCCCCGCACACTTCCTTCCAATGACGAATTTACGATTCCTTAACGTGTAAGAATTTGTCCTACCAATCGATCCCTTCTTTTAGTCAAGGTATGAGAGAAATTCCTTTTCTGTCCAGTGCTTTCTTATTAGTTACGTGATCTACCAATCCAATTTTCAGTACTCTACTGTAGCATCACATTTCAAAAACCTCTACACTCGTCTTGTCTGAACTATTTATCGTCCATGATTCACTACCGTACAAAGCAACACTCCACAGAAATGTCTTCAAAAGAGATGTTAACAAATTTTCTTTCTGAAATGCTTCCAATTCTGCATTTTATATCATTTGTACTGCGACAATCGTATCGTAAGTAACAAAACTCATGCACCACATTTACTGTTACGTTTTGTGATCTAATTTCTTCATCATTGCCCGATTTTTCAGACTGCTTTCCATTACACTTGTTTTACTTTTATTAATGTTTATCTTATACATTCCATTCACAACACTGTCCATTACCTTCAGTTGCTCTTCCAGGTCCTTTATTGTCTGTGACAGAATTACAATGTCATCGGCAAATCGCAAAGTTTTTATTTCTTCTCCCTGAACTTTAATGCCTTCTCAAAATTTCTCTTTCCATTCCTTCACAGCTTGCTCAATGTACAAATTGAATAATATTGGGAAAACCCCAAAACCCTGTGTTCTCCCTCACCAACAACTGTTTCCCTTTCACGCTCTTGACTCATATAACTGCTGTCTGGTTTTTCTACAAATTGTAAACAAACTTCAGTTCCCTATATTTTACCTCTGATAACTCTCTACATCTACATCTACATGGAATACTCTGCAAATCACATTTAAGTGCCTGGCAGAGGGTTCATCGAACCACCAATATACTATTTATCTCCCATTACATTCTCGAATAGCGCGCGGGAAAAAAGAACACCTGAATCTCTCCGTTCGAGCTCTGATTTCTCGTATTTTATTCTGATGATCATTTCTACCTATGTAACTGAGAGTCAACAATATATTTTCGCATCCGGAGGAGAATGTTGGCGATCTGAGTTTCGTAAGTAGCCCACGCCGCAGCCGTTGTTGTAATGATTCCCATCCCAGATCCTGCAACATTTCCGTAACGCTGTTTCGCCTGTATCGTGACAATACGAAACGAGCTGCCCTTCTTTGGACTCTTTCGATGTCCGTCAAACCCACCTGATAAGGATCCCACACTGGGCATCAATACTCCAAAACTGGACGGACAATCGTAGTGTATGCAGTTTCTTTTGTAGTTCTGTTGCATATTTTAAGGGTTCTGCCAATAAAAGGCAGTCTCTGGTTCGCATTTTCCACGATATTATCTACGTGTTCTTTCCAGTTTATGTCTGATGTAATAGTAATTCCCAGGTAATTTGTAGAGTTTATGGCCTTCACTTTTGATTGATTTATCTTGTAAACAAGGTTTAAAGGATTTCTTTTCGTACTCATGTGGACGACTTCAAACGTCTCATTATTTAGAGTCAATTGCCAATTTTTACACCATATCTTATTCAGATTGTTCTGCAATTGGTTTTGATCTATAGATGATTTTACTAGACGGTAAATGACGGCGCCATCTGCAAACAACCTAAGAGAGCTACTTAGATTTTCCCCCAAATCGTTTGTGTAAATAAGGAACAGCAGAGGATCAACTACACTATCCTGTGGAACGCCAGATATCACTTCTGATTTAGTCGATGCCTTACCATCGGTTACTACAAACTGTGTCCTCTCTGACAGGAAATCCCTTATCCAATCGCAAATTGATTAAAAGCCGTTTGTGAGGTACAGTGTCAAAAGCCTTCTGGAAATCAAGTAATAAGGAATCGATTTACGAACCCTTGTCGATAGCACCCGTCACTTCGTGTGAATAAAAAGCTAGTTGTGTTTCTCACGAACGATATTCTAAATCCGTGTTGACCTTGGGTCAAAAGATCGTTCTGTTCGACATAATTCATAATATTTGAATACAGTATATGTTGCAAAACCCTGTTGCATGTTGACGTCAATGAAATAGGCCTGTAGTTTAGTGGGTTACTGCTATTGCCTTTCTTGAATATAGGTGTGACCTGTGCAGCTTTCCAATCTTTTGGTACAGATCCTTCTATGTGAGAGCGGTTGTATATGGCTGTTAAGTAGCTATCGCTTCAGCATAATCAGATAGAAATCTAATGGGTATACAATCCGGACCAGAAGACTTGTTTTGTTAAGTGATTTTAGTTGCTACACTACTCCGATGATATCTACTTCTACGTTACTCATTACGGCCTTTGTTCGTAATTCGAAATCTGGAATATTGGTTTCGTCTTCTTTGGTGACTGAGTTTCTAAAAGCTATGTTTAGTAACTCTGCTTTAGTAGCGCTGTCATCGGCAGGATAGTCGAATTTCAAAGATTGTATTCCAATCAACATTGTCAACAGTTTTCTTCAAACCTATAAAAGCTAGAATTATCCGTAGATGTCGTAAGGAGAGTATTGCCTCCCGTGTTCCTACATTTCTCATAAATCCAAATTGAGCTTCCCCGATTTTTGTAAAAAATTCGTATTAAAATCCTGCAACCATAAGTTTATTAAACTGATGGTTCTGTCATTTCCGCGCTTGTCTGCACCTGAAGTAAAAATACCTGTAATAATAATAATAATAATAATACTTATTTCCCGCCTGAAACTGCTTACAATGCGTTTTGTGTGTCCGTCTATGTTTCTGTCGATCACGTAACAAACAAATAGCTAAGCACATAGGGGGAGAGAGACCTGTGTCCCCTGTAGTTAAGCTCAATGACAAAAGCAGAGATGAAAGTGGTTTCCCGTACTGCCCGCGGGCTCTGCCGCTTCCAAAGCGGCCATTGTCGTGTCGAGTTCAATGGGGGAGTGCGCGGTGGCCACGGTTCGTTACTGCCGGCCATTCATGCGAACAAAACCGCGCAGGTACCTCGCGTCGCCTGCAACTAGCCGTCGTACCTGCGGCTACGACCTATATTTTGCGTTCCCGCCACACTCCTAAGGCATCCACCAGCTTTTATGCTGTTTTCTGCTTGCAGCGCGGCGAAGATCGTATGATCCAGAGCCCACTAAGTCATACAACCGCCGCTGTTCCTTTTGTCATACGCAAACAAGAATTCCGTTAACGTCAGCGTCCAGTAATTGCTCCGGAACAAATTAATAAGTCGATTATAACAGTACTAAATTTGTAAAATGTAAACTTTCACGGCCGGAATGATCAAAATTACTAAAAATTTCCGGGCTGTTATGCCGTGGTCTAGTGGATTTATTATTAAAACCCAACGTTTCGTCCCCGACTGCGGAGGACATTCTCAAGGGGGATCGTGGCACTTTTGGATGTCCGATTCACACCCTGGCTCGCTACTGACTGAAGCCAAATTCCGTTTACAAGGGCTCGCGCGCAGTGGTGTGACGTCAGCACGTCACCGACCGCATCGGTAAAATTTTGACGAACGGAATGTTGCCGTCATTTACAAACCTACTCGGAAGATACAGGATCACCTGAAATCGGCAAAGGATGCTCGCAAACCGCTGGAAAAAGCAGGAATTTATAGGTTTCCGTGTAGCTGTGGGGACGTATACGTGGGTACCACAAAAAGAAGAGTCAAAAAACGACTAGATGAGCACAAGGGGAACTGTAGAAGGGGAGGGATTGACAGATTAGCTGTTGCTGAACATGTTTTTCAACCAAGGGACCACCTTATTCAATTTGATAAGACTCAGGTTTTAGCATCCATAAAGGGATACCACGAAAAACTGTATAGAAAGGCTATAGAAATTGTAAAACATCCCAATAATTTCAATAGGATGGAGGAGGGCGTCAAACTAAATGATATCTGGATTCCGATTTTGAAGAATAAATGTAACAGTCTTCCACCATGGGACGACATAAACGGACGGAGGCAATCGACAACGACGAATTGCGCGCACATGTCAAAAACATCTGACGTCACACCACTGCGCGCGAGCCCTTGTAAACGGAATTTGGCTTCAGTCAGTAGCGAGCCAGGGTGTGCATCGGACATCCAAAAGTGCCACGATCCCCCTTGAGAATGTCCTCCGCAGTCGGGGACGAAACGTTGGGTTTTAATAATAAATCCACTAGACCACGGCATAACAGCCCGGAAATTTTTAGTAATTTTAGTACTAAATTTATTGCACAAAATTCATTTGTGCAATATATTGGACGTAGTGTAAAAGGGCACTTTTGTCAAATGTCACCGTCCATCAAATCTAGCTTCTTCCTTAGATATGAAAGTCTGTATACAAAGAGAAAGTGGTCAATGCTTTTAATACCATAGATAAGTGGTTCCCAATCTTTTTCGTAACGCGTTCCAAAAAAGTTGCGGAAAAAGTTTTGGCGATTACACAGCACTCAATCTCTATCTATATAAAAGCGAAAGGACACTCATTCATTCATTCACTCACTCACTCACTGTCGAAATACGAAATCTCAAAAACGACTTCACCTATGAAGCTGAAATTTGGCAGGAATGTAGTTTATAGGTAGTAGACGTCAGCTAAGAAACGATTTTGAGACAGGACCGATAGTTCAGGAGATATGACGTCATAAACAATTAAAACTTTCCCGTCTTGCGGCACGTGATACTGTGACTTTATCAGTCCACTATTTACGTAGGAGAGCACTTAGCGACTTGCAACCAACTGAAATTAAAACACACTAATCACAGGACATGTCTAAAAAAATGTGTAAAAAACTAGAAACTTATGATATTATAGATCTTCTGCAGCTCACTTTACCTCAAAATTATTTTGAATTTAATAACAAAATCTACACACAAGCGGATGGAGTAGCAATGGGAAACTGTATTGCAGGTACTATTGCAGATATACACCAGAAATACACCAGAAATTAAACACCTTACATCCAAAAATAAAATTTACACTAGAGAAAGAGAAAAACAAATCTATATATTTTTTGGACTTCACTATAAATAATAATAACAACCGCCATATATTTGAAATTTATAGGAAACCATCCACTACAGGTAAAAGGTAAAGCAGTCAACAATCCGAAGATTGGTTTGGACACCACAGTGCTTTACTAGGCATGGTCCTGTTTGGAGGTGGTATGCCATCCTCCGACCTTCGAACTGACTTACCCAGCCAGTTACAGGGGGACCTACAGTTCAACGTGGGTTCCGAACCACGGTGCTACTCGGTATTTTTCACATGAGCAATACTGCCAGAAGTGAAAGAAGTGGAAAGTGACAGATAAAAATCCTAGGCCCTGGCGGGGATCGAACCCGCGCCCTTTGGATTTGTAGTCTGGCACTCTACCACTGTGCAACCACTACAGATAACATCATAATTTATGATGTCACCATCCACTACAGATAGCATCATAAATAAAAATTCTTGTCATCCAAAATCACTGAAATACACGTTTTTCAAATCAATGATCAATAGAATCATTAATCTACCGCTGGAAGAAAATGCAATACTTACTGAACTTACAACACTGCAATACATAGCACAAAAAATAATTTCAACCCAAAAATGGTACTCAAATTATATGAACAACAGATGAAACCTAAAGCAAGTCACATACAAAAAGAAATAACACCAGAAAATGAGGACAAAGTTACAAGAAGATCAACATATATACTAACAACGTATCTAGGTAACATACCGAACAAAATTAACGAAATATTTAAGAAAACGAACATAAAGCTAGCATTTTGCACAAATAATACCCTAAAACAAAATTAAGATCAGGAAAGACGAAAACCGACATTTATTCCTACCGTGGCGTTTGCAAAATTTCGTGTAATGATTGCACTAAGTTTTACATTGGGCAAACAGGAAGAAACTTTAAAATTCGATTTAAGGACCACACAAGAGAATGTGAAAACAACCAATGGAACTTTTACTTACACCTAAAAAGCCAAAATCACACAGATGAAAACATCGAAACTGTTTTAAAAATTCTACACACAGTTCCTAAAGGCCATATTCTAAATATTTTGGAACAACTAGAAATTTTCACACACACGAAAAAATACCTATTTTATATTCTCAACGAACAAACAGATTTAAAGGATAAAAATTATTTAGAGATTTTTATTGAAATTTTGGAAAAGGAAAACGGATAAAAATTTCACACAAGAGAAAGAAACGATGTTTCTCTGCTATTGTATTATCCATGACATGCGAGTACACCCTCTGACTGGCACAAATATATTTTACTGTAAACCTAAAGCATCAACAGAGTAAACAGTGTCTATATCTGTAAAACAAAAGAAATTAACGAGATAAAACGTGACTATACCATCTTGTCACAAAAAGACACTAACTCTAATATGCTTTATGGACGTCAGTCCAACTTAAATGTAGGTGAATTCGTAATGAAATAATTTTTTAAAATTTTTTTATACAAAATTGTATATTGTAAACGTAGGTAATTATTTTATTATACATCACCAGGTCCACTTGAAAATGACATAAGCCGAAACAAGCTTGTAGTGGAGTCAATTTGCACAAGCTGCATAAATATTGTTAGCAGCAAACTTGGATTTATATATTACGATAATGTCAAATTTTGACTTTGTATATGCTGCGGGCCCAGTAGAGAAGAAAATATGACGAATGTAAAAGGCGAGGACAAAATAAAGGAAATATTAAAGAACATGAGGAGACAGCAAAATAATGACGAGACAATAAAAATGATCGAGACAGGATGGAACAGGAATACGATAGATAGATTGAGGAAATATGATGTCATTCTTGGAGTAATACTCTGTCGTAGGAATAAACAAGAGAAAAACGAGTGTAAAGTTTATTGGCCGGAGCATGCAATCGAGACACTTGTGTGGTTTATATATCTCACGTACGCTCACTTTGCTGCTAGGAAATGTACTGAAAAGATCAAAGAACTTTGTTATTTCAATAACGTCGAGAAGAAGGCTCGCAATATCTTAATAATTTGTATTACCTGTAAGAAAACCAAAGCATCAAACACCGACAGCAAGGCGGATATGCATAGTATTATTCCAACCAAGATGCTAGAAAAAATGTGTGTTGTCTTGTATGGGTCCCTTCCAGTTTTAGATTTGTTTCGAAGTTCGTCAAATTGTATCCACCGAAAAGAAGTACAGGTAAAACAGTGTCAAACAAAATACAGAATGATCAAACAATGTAAGCTTTCACGGCCGGCGTCAACTTAATTTAAAACTTCCGGGCTCATAAGCCGTGGTCGATTTTTAAAATTTTCCCCCAACGTTTCATCTTCGGCTGCGGAAGACACCTTCAGAGGTAGAGTGGCGAACTGCGATGAGAACTTACTTTTTTTTTTTTTTTAATGGAACAAGGTAAATGAAGTCCCATCGTCAGCTGACGATTTCCACTTCACGTGGTTACAATTTATTTGGGGAAATAATAACTTTATTTCACAATAAACTTTGGGGAGGACTCGTGTGGGCCTTTATCTTGGTCCGTAAGATACCCAAATGGTGTATTATAACTTTACAATTTCAAGTACATGATACAATACAGTAATAATTTAAACATCGACATCGTCGAAAAAAGTTATTATTATTATTATTTTCATTTAATTAGTTAAGGATCGTGGCACTTTATATCTGTACCAGGGTAATGGAATGGTCCTTCCTAGTGTTTGAATGTTGTGGACGGTATGCCGAAGGTGGTCCACTTTGTTGTGAATCCTAGTCGCCCTCTTACGTATTGCCTCCAAGATGGTATCCATACGAAGTGCTTCATGGATGTCTACATTCCTGGTGTAGCGGTCTGCCCTTAGAATCCAACGCAGGATCTTGTTTTGGACTACTTGTATTCTTGCAACCTGTGTTGCACTAGTTAGGCCCCAAACGGAGCTGCCATATAATATTTTCGACAGTACTGTGGCCTTGTACAGTCGTAGCTTGGCGCCTGTGCTCAGCTCTGTACTCAAGAACAGTGGCATTAAGCTCTTGGACATAGCGTAAACCTTCGGTATTAGGTTATCGATGTGTTTATGCAGGAAGAACTGCCTGTCTAGGGTAACTCCTAGATATCTAACTGTAGTTCCCCAGGGGATGTCTTGCCCATTGAGACAAGTTGGACGTCATCTGCGGTCGCTTCCTGGTAAAGTAAATCGCTGTGGTTTTCGCTGGATTCAGCTTTACCTTGTTGGTCTTACACCATTCGGTGATTGCATCCAATTGATTTTGTAGGCGTCTAATGTTGGCTCTGATGTGTCTTCCGCTGGTCATAAATGCCGTATCATCGGCGAATTGAGCAATCTGAACCCCTTCAACCGTCGGGATGTCGTTGTTGAAGAGTATCGGGGACAGTACCGACCCCTGTGGCAGACAGGCGACCACAGGTCGAGTGTCCGATGATTGGCCTTCTACCGTTACTGTCATCTTCCTGTCAGTTAAGTAGATCGCAATTAGTTTGATGTAACAGTCCTGTACCGTGGTTAGTTCATGAAGTTTTCTGATAAGCTGCTCCCTCCACACCTTGTCATATGCCTTTTCCACATCTAAAAAGACGGCCGCTGTAGCCTTCGTGATGTGTTCAGCCAGACGAAGCAGTTGTAACTCAGCTGATAGTTTCCGTTGGAACCCATACTGTTCTGCTCGGATCGTTCCGTCTTCATTAAGTGGCCCCATTGTCCTTTTTTGTACGACTCGTTCGAATGCTTTTCCCATTCCGCTGAGAAGACTGATGGGGCGGTGATTGGATGGTTGTGTTATATCTTTGCCAGGTTTAGGGTTTGGAACGACCTTGGCTATTTTCCATGCTGTAGGTAAATATTTAGTGACCATGCAGCCGTTGAAAATGTATGTTGCTAATTTTGTCTGCCCCAGATGCCTTGTTCGGGTGGAGCTTCCTGATGATGCTGCGAACTTCACTCGGTGTTGTCAGCCTAGGTCGTGTTTGGTCTTCAGATGTGAGGAAGTGATGAACCAGTCGCAGTGTATCCTCTTCGTATAACTGTTGTGCTGGAGTTAGTTGTTCCCTCAGCAGCGTAGTCTGTTGTTCATACGTTGCCACAAATGTTTCCGCCTTTGTTAACGGATCCTCTGTTAATCCTTGTGGCGTCAGCAGTGGTCTTTTCGGTGTGGGTTCCGCTCGAATGTTTTTGACTAATCTCCATTCACCCTTAGTCTGGAGGAGGAAGGACGACATCCAGTTCTCCCATCTCTCCGTTTTCCATTCCTGGATGCGTCGCCGTAACTGCCGCCCCAGTCGGCGTGCTTGCCTTCGGTATGCAGGGTTCCTTGTCCGTTGCAATAATTTTCTATAGTGGTTTTTCTGCACTCGAGGTTCCTCTATCAGTGGGGGGAGTGTGTCCATCTGCTGCGCCTCCTCAGATATCGTGAGGAGTGATATATTGTGAGCCTTCCGTATCTTCTTGGTGGGGATATTTACTGCGTAGTCGATCTGTTCCGGTGTGTGCACCGCCAGCGTTGGTTCAATGTTGTTGTTTAGGTATCTCTTGAACTGAGGCCAGTTATTTTCTTGATGGATTCTTGGTAGCCGGTTGTATCCAGTCCGAGGTAATACGGCGAGGACTGGGTCATGATTAGATGAGAGATCATTAACTGTAACCAGCCGGGGGTCGATTCCAAGGCCGTGTGTTATCGCTATATCAAGTACATCTGGTTGCTGGTTTGGCTGTGATGGCGTATGTGTAGGGTCGGTGGGTCCCCACACTTCTAATTCTAAGTCTTGCTCTAGTTGGTGCAGTTGTATTCCTCGTGGATTAGAGACTCGGGAATTCCATGTAGGGTGTTTGGCGTTCCAATCGCCTCCTATGAACGTCTTTCCGTGTGGTGCTAAGATGTTCTCCAAATCCTGTGGTATTAACTGTGCCCTAGGTCGAAGGTATGTTGCCACCAACGTAACTTCTCCTAGGTCGGTCCAGATGGATACCGCTGTCGCCTCAAGTTGTTGAAGCTGTGGGAGGTCGACCTGCCGGTGTGTGATCAACCAGCGTAGGTAGATCGCAGTGCCGCCACCTCTCGCCTGTCTGTCGTTGCGATACCCCACCATATTCCTCAACTTAAAGGGTAGGTGTGGTCTCAAGTGGGTTTCTGAGAGGAGAACTATGTCGACTTTGTGTCTTGATATGAAATCTTGAAGTTCGTTCTTCTTCTTGCGGACTCCAGTAGCGTTCCATATACACAGTCGTAGGTCTCGTGTGGTGGTCGCCATGCTGTGTTTACTATTTTGGAGAGCTTATCTTTGGCCGCCAACATTCTTTTGCCGGCTGTGACAAGTTTGGTGAGAAACTTTTGGCCACTAAGGAATTTTAATACGGTGGTAACTTCTGTTAGTGAGGCGTCTGCATCCTTGCCCCTCGGAATCCTTGTTCTGCTGCTGTACCGTCTGCGTCCGGAGAGTGCAGAGGTGTATGTCTGTTCTTCTGGTTGTCGTGGAGTTGGTGATACTTCTTGTTCTTGCCGTACCGTTTGACATTGTGACCGTGTGATATCCGCCACCACTAACTTCACTGATGGGTTCGATGTTGCTGTTTCCTTTCGTTGCGGTTTGGGTAGTGTCGATGTCGAGCGATATTTCTTAAGCGTCTTCTGAAATTCTGGGCATCCCTTCCAAGACGCCGCTTGTGGTCCTTGGCAATTGGCACATTGAGGTGTGGAGTTTTGTGCTAGTACGCACTCTTTGCTGGGATGCATATCCCCACACTTAATGCATCTTGCCGGTAACCAGCAGTAGTTAGTGGTGTGTGTCCAACGCTGGCATTTCTTGCATTGTGTTGGCTCATTCTATGGGCGGTAATCTTCGACTCGCACTTTAGTCGACAGTACATATCGTACTGCATATATCTCGTTTGCCTTGTCACTCCTGGGTAGCGTGACCGGATACAGTGGAAGTGGGTGTAATTGTCCACGTTTCTTCTTTTTATATTGATGGACCTGGCGAATGGTAAAACCTTGGTCTTCCAGATCGAGTTTAATTTCTTTCTCGGGAACTGTGGACGGTAGGTCCTTTACCACCACTTTCAGTTCTTTGTTGGTGCCATCTTGGTACGTGTGATAAGGTATTTCCCTGTTTTTACAGTAGGAAAATACCTTTTTGTAGTCCTCAAGGGTGTCTACAAAGAATTTGACGCCCTCACCGGTGTACGCCGCGCGAAGTCCTCCTGAAATCTGTTCTTTGAGCTCGCGACACGGCTTGACATGATTTGTGCAGTTGTAAATTACTATGTGTGGAATTTTCAGCGTCTTCTCTTGTGGCGTTGCCTTCTGTGGAGCTTCCAGTGTTGCTTCGTCCTGATTGGATGGTCCGGCCAGAACTTCAAATCTATTGGCTGTCGGTAACGGTTGTTGTTGTACAGTTGGCTGACTCGTGTTTTGTGTACGACAGCGAGAAGACTTCTTCCTTTTAACTTGTCGGTATTCCTCTTCTTTTCCGACGTTCTCCGTTGTCTGGTAATCCATAATGTCACATCCGGTGCTTGTTAATGTGTCTTCATTCGGGTCTGATGACAAGGAGTCATCGTATTCGTCGTCAGTGTCTCGTAGGTATTTTTGTTTTATTCTTCGTATTTCTTCCAAGGCTTGCTTGCGATGTCGTCGACTTCCAGACTTTTTTTCTTCACGATGTTTCAGTTTGGTGTCAGGTTGTGTTAAAGATTTAACTCCTTGCTTGTTGATGCTGTTGATGCTGTAGTGGCGTCTCCTCAGAAGTGAAGTCCAAAGCGAAGTCCGTGACGTTTGCCATGTTGTCGTCCAGTAGCGGTCCGGAGGCCGGTGGAGGTGCCTACTCGCGGCGTTATTCCTGCCCTACAGACGGTGGCTGGCCCCGCCTGAATTTCCCTAGACCTGCCACCTGAACTCCAGCTATTCTGGAGTACCTCGCCCAGTTAATCGCCCTATACAACCACAAGTGCGGTAGGAGAAAACACGACAACTTGCTCCACACGGCTCCGCTGGCCCGTATAAACGACAAAACTTTGCTCTAGTAGCCGTACGAAGTACAACGACAATACGATTCCGACCCTCTCTCTGCGCTGCCATAAGCGCTCTCAACTCGTGACTGATGAGAACTTGAGGGAGCGCCATATATATATATATATATATATATATATATATATATATATATATATATATATATATATATATATATAGGCAATGCAGAGGGCACCGCAAGACATCCCGTGACGTCGGCTACGACACTATCTCTGGTATTGCCAACATTCTTAGCAGAGAAGAATCGATTATCGTTCCGCTGGTGTAAAGCAGAATTCTAAATTCTGTCTAATTTTACAGCTTCCTCTTTCCTGTTAAAATTATTGCGATGTTTATAGATCTCGATTGCTTCTATATATGTGCGCGCATGATAGTGCGAAGTTTTTGAGATGACACTAGTCTCATTAAATTTGAAATTGACGCCGGCCGTGAAAGCTTATATTGTATGATCAAACGCCTCTACGGGGAGGATATGTCATCATCAGTTCGTCGACTGGAGGGACTGCGCAAGAAGAAGGCACAACAACTGTGTTCGCTGACTTTCCTGTTACGCTGCCGGGACACTTCCACCGTTTCGAAGTTCATGAAGGTGAAGAGGAAGTTTCGCTCGGCCCAAGCACACCGTGTTTACAGCCGCATGGGAACAGCAATGCTGAGAGAGAGGATTCACCAGACGAGACGACTACTAGCGGAAACTAGCAGTAAGCTATTACATCCTCGCTTATTTATTAGCAATAGTATGCAGTGTTGGGATTGAAATAAGGTTGACAATCTAACGTTGAGAACCATGGAACGTAATGCAGAGATTTCTGTCAATAGACAGAAGAAGAAATTTTCTTGTCTTCAGAAGAATTTGTGTGTTGATCCAGTTGACGATAATTCCCGCACTGTTATCAATCTGTCTGATAAAAATCTGAGTGAAGTTGAAATTTCTGTACTAGCCAAAGGGGGCAATTTTGCAGTGACTCCACAAAAAGTACCCACGGAAGATATTATATCAAATATTGAGGCAGGCATCAGGCTACTTCCACAACAGTCTGCTGATGTAATTAGAATGGAAACAGCCAGAATTTTGCGTAAATGTAAACCACCAAAAAGTAATTTGTCTCACGAACAAAGGAAAGCGCTGAGCGATATTAACGCAGATACCAACATCATTGTTCTCACCGCAGATAAAGGGAATGCAGCCGTCGTATTGAGAAGTGAGGACTATCATAACAAGATTAAGGATATTATGGACGCAGCCAACTATAAAAAAAAACTGCAGAAGGATCCAACTACGAAAATTTTAAAGACGACTAATCAACTGGTGAAAGCATCTTCCTTCTCTTCTGACGATAAGAAGTTGCTCTGCAAAACGGAAGCGTATCCACCAAGGCTCTATGGACTCCCAAAGGTGCATAAAGAACAGACTCCGCTAAGGCCAATTGTGAGTGCCATTGGGTCACCCACTCACGAGTTAGCAAGACATCTCAATAGTATCAACCCCAGAATACAATTTACGATGGAAACAGAGCAACGGGCAGCTGAACTTTTCTTGACGTGTCTGTAATCAAGCACGTGGACGGGACGTTGGGCCACAAGGTCTACAGGAAGGCTACTCATACTGATCGTTACCTGCATAAAGACTCTAACCACCATCCTACACAAAAAAGAGGTGTGGTTAAAACATTGGTTGACAGGGCGCATAAAATTTATGAACCTACTTATTTAAAAGATGAGATGGAGCATTTACAATCCATCTTCCAGAAGAACGGCTATTCTACCAAAGAAGTAGACAGAGCCCTTCGTCCCAGGGAGAAAGTAAATGTCAACAAGAAACTACAACCGCCCATGGGGAAAGTTTTTCTTCCGTTCATAAATAAGGTTACAGACCGTATTGGAAAAGTGCTGAACAAGTATGGGGTAGAAACCTTTTCAGACCCACGAGGAAGATAAAAGAATATTTAAGATCTGCTAAAGATGTACGACATCCGTTGAATACACCAGGTGTATATAAAATTCCCTGCAGCTGTGGTTCAGTCTACATTGAAACTACAAAAAGAAGCGTCAATACTCGTCTGGTCGAACATAAAAGGAATTGCCGCTTGGGGCACACAGAGAAATCGGCCGTAGCGGAACATGTACACCAAGAAGGCAACTATGATATTAAATTTAATGACATTAGTGTCATCTCAAAAACTTCGCACTAGCATGCGCGCACATATAGAGAAGCAATCGAGATCTATAAACATCGCAATAATTTTAACAGGAAAAGGAAGCAAATTACACAGAATTTGGAATTCTGATTTACACCAGCGGAACGACAATCGATTCTTCTCTGCTACGAATGTTGGCAATACCAGAGATAGTGTCGTAGCCGACGTCACGTGATGTCTTGTGGTGCCCTCTGCATTTCCTATATATATGGCGCTCCCTCAAGTTCTCATCGCAGTTCGCCATGGTCCCTCTGAAGATGTTTTCCGCAGCCGAAGATGAAACGTTAGGGGAAAGTTTTAAAAATCGACCACGGCTTATGAGCTCGGAAGTTTTAAATGAAAAATAAAGAATTATTACGTAAAGAAGGTCGGTAAACCCGAGAATATTATTAGTGATTATGGCACATCTTTCCCTTCACAATACTGGAGAGATATGTTGAGGGATTTAAATATAAAACCAATATACATATCTAAATATCACCCACAATCCAATTCAGCTGAAAGAATCTTGACGAAGTTAAACAGGCTGTTTACAATATACTGTTCAAAGAAACACCACTCATGGGTAGATTACGTAGAAGTGTTTGAAAAAATCATAAATGAGTTACCACACCCGACCACAGAAATACCACCTCAAGAGTTACTTACAGGGGAAAGAGTACCTTGTGTTATTGAACAAGTAGGCCCTATTACGTTTCCCAAACAGAGACGACCTACCTGTTGAAGAAAAAAGAGAATTAGGACTTCCACCCGAGTACCTAGTGTTATTGAACAGGTATTACACTTCCAAAAAAGAGAGGACCTAACTGTTGAGGACAAAAAAAGAATTAGCACTGAAGAGAATAAAAGAGAAGGCGGATAAAAGAATGAATAAGCACAATAGAGGTATAAAGACAACTATCTATCCGGTTAATGAACTTGTTTTCGTGAAGTCTAGGCAAAGGGCATCAAAGATCAATCCAGAAATAAACAAGTTTTATGAAACGTATGAAGGACCTTACAAAATCATTAGAGTAGCCCACCCAAATGTAGAGGTTGCTAATGTAAGGACACATGTGACCAAGGACATGAACAGTATTGTTGACTTGAAGAAGTACTTTAAATAAAACACAATTCCTCATAGGTCATCACACTCTAGGTGACTGACCACCACCAGGCCATAGCGGATTTTCACATTTTCCGCCAGCAGGCTATTCACATTTTGCCGCCCCTACCCACCTTTACAATTGGATACCCTATTTCACAGTCATACTAATTGCAATTTTTTGTCAGAAATTGTAGCTTTATGTTTTCTGCACTGTGTTTCTAATTATACCTTCTTTATTCGTAATTAGTATGGCTGTGAACTAGGGGATAGAGGTGTTACTTTCTAGATTATTTTTACAACCCATCTTTTAATTAAGATTGCATTAGCTTTCGTGTATGTTTCTAAGCTAATATAAGCACAGTCACATACTACTAATAATGTGGATGTAAGGTATACCTTAATACTTCTTACACAATAATTTACATTCGGTAAACGTGAAAGTAGACTGTTATATTATTTAAGCAAGTTTTTGGGCAGTTGAGATCTACAAATGCAAGTTAAAACGCTCACTGCTGCTCTAAATTACTTTGCGAGTGGCCACAGTATATGCGCAACGGAAATTTATCTAACTACTCACTCCTTAAGGGAGCAGCCAACGTTTTAACAAACACAAAATCCGAGGTTTGATACTTCAAATCATCATCTATACAATAAAGTGAACAAACATATAAATGTGGGGAGACCAAATTAAGCACAGACCTTATAAAAAGTGAATTAAATCATAAAGTTACTGCCCATAATAAAATTGTTTCTGCCCTTTATGAATTTGCAAATACACAATGGGAAGAGGAAAGCACACTCATATATTCACAGACACACATAATACTTGCGACACATTACTCACATGCGATCACTTGATAGCAGCGACACTCGAAGTGTCGGTGGCATTTTTGACGAGATGGTGGATGTCTTGAAGCAGAAATTTAAAATCACTATGCACTAAACCAACTCATGTTTGGGAAGGCAGCGGCTTACTATCCTTAAGTACCATGTGATGTGCGACCACGAGGTATTACACAGAATTTACAAAAGAAATTAATTTAGTATAAGCAAGTACAGCACACGCGAGAATTCATATAGAAGAAAGCAAGTATTAATAAAAGCATGTCTGAAGGCCGCAGTAACGACCGTTACAAAATCACGTGGTGCAATCGGTCATACAAGACAGGAAAGATGGAATCAAACTAGAAAATCTGACAAATGTTTAGCATACAGATACAGACGTGATGCGAAAACGTTAGTTAAAAAAACAACAAGAAAATTTAAACATACTAAGTTTACACAAAGGCTGGAGGCCAAACACAACTATTCTAACTTGAGAAAAAGTGGACACAAAATCATCACCAGAATTAAAATGCAAATACTAAATTAGGCTGAAAACCACACACGAGTATTCTAACTTAAAAACCGGACACAAAATCAACACCAGAATGAAAATGCAAATACTAAATTAGGCTGAAAACCACACACGAGTATTCTAACTTAAAAACCGGACACAAAATCAACACCAGAACGAAAATGCAAATACTAAATTTACACCGAATTACTCGTGTTCTGTAAATTAAGAAACACATCGCCTCGCATAGCGAAAGAATTACTCAAGAAAACTATCGCTGATAAACAAAGACTGCCTGATCACAAAGAAAGCAAAGGTCTAACAGTATGCTGATTCGACGAAGTACTTCCACAGTCGCAGCAAGAGTGAAGCCCTAAGGCCACACCAAAAAC
The DNA here is from genome assembly GCA_026315105.1 of Locusta migratoria. Lineage (NCBI taxonomy): Eukaryota > Metazoa > Arthropoda > Insecta > Orthoptera > Acrididae > Locusta > Locusta migratoria. The sequence continues at coordinate 179,607,576 of CM048749.1, forward strand.
CTTCCCCACCACATACCGGATGTAGAGCGCGCTAAAATCCCATACAAAGCGTGTTCAGAGCATAGTGGCTACCAACCCTCTCTATGTGAGGAATATAATACCCTCTTCAACGGCTTCCAGAGAGGTCTCTTGTCACCTCTTTCGTTCAAGATTAGGTTGGCACCACACTAAGAACACGGCCACCTCGCCATCTTGCCAAGTAAGCTTGTCTGGGCACCCAGCAGACGCCAGCGCAGACGACAAACGAAGACATGCGTTCGTAATTAAAGTAAACGAGGCCCTAAAGCGCGAGGCGGCGACTGTAAGCCATTGCGCGGCAGTCAGTCAATATTAGAACCAACCTTCCACAATGACCTGAACACACAAGTTCAATCACACGGGTGGAAACATATATAAACATGGGGCAGTGATCATTAATAAACAGAATAAAAATAATTAACATATTAATAGACAATATTGTTGTTGTTGTTGTTCTGGTCTTCAGTCCGCAGACTGGTTTGCAGCTCTCCACGCTACCCTCTCCTGTGCAAGTCTCTTCATCTGAGAATACGTTCAGTAACCTACATCCTTTTGAATCTGCTTACTATATTCGTCCCTCGGTCTCCCACTACGATTTTTACCCTACACGCTTCCTTCTCATGCTAAGTTGACAATTCCTTGATGTCTCAGAATGTGTCCAACCAATCTATCCCTTCTCTTAGTCAGGATATGCCAGAAAATCCTTTTCTCCCCGACTCGGTTAAGCACCTCCTCATTAGTTACGTGATCTACCCATCTAATTTTCTTCATTCTTTTGTAGCAACATATTTCAAAAGCTTCTGTCATCTTTTTATCTGATCTCCTTATCGTCCACGTTTCACTCCCATACAATGCTACACCCCAGACAAATTCTTTCAGAAAGGACTTCCTAACATTTAAATTAATATTGGATGTTAACAAGTTTCGCTTCTTTAGAAACGCTTTTCTTCCCATAGCCATTCTGCATTTTATATCTTTTTTATGTCGGCCATCAGAAGTTATCTTGCTACCCAAATAACAATATTCATCCACTACTTTTATTGTCGCATTACCTAATCTAATTCCTTCAGCATCGCCTTATTTTCTGACATTTCATTCCATTACATTCCATTATACTTGTTTTACTCTAGTTAATGTTCATCTTAAATCTTCCTTTCAAGACGCTGTCCATTCCATTCAATTGCTCTTCCAGATCTTTTGCCGTCTCTGACAGAATTACCATGTCATCGGCAAACCGCAATGTTTTTATTTCTTCTCCCTGCACTTTAATGCCCTCTCCAAATTTCTCCTTCCATTCCATCACTGCCTGCTCAGTGTACAGATTGAACAACATTGGGGAAAGGCTACAACCCTGCCTTATTCCCTTCCCAACCTTTGCGTCCCTTTCTTGCCCTTCGACTCTAATAACCGCTGTCCGGTATTTGTAAAGGTTGAATATAACTCTTCAGCTACCCCTGCTACCTTCAGAATTTGAAAGAGTGTATTCCAGGCGATAGTGTCAAAAGCTTTCTCCAAATCTACAAATGTGTAGGTTTGCCTTTCTTTAGCCTGTCTTCTAAGATAAGTCGTAATGTGAGTATTGCCTCCCGTGTTCCTACGATTCTCCTAAATCCAAACTGATCTTCCCCGAGGTAGGATATTAATGGTGCAGAAACACTTCAGGTTAATTAATAACTCAAAAATGGAACACGACCACACATTCAGTGTTTCAAACGTTCTGTTACAATAACAGTTTAAATATTTTGGCGTCAAATCTGTCGCCCCTAAAATTTGCCGCCCTAGGCTCCAGCCTACTCAGCCTACTGGTAAATCCGCCACTGCACCAGGCACTCAAGTTATTGGCAATATTATTTCCGTTTCGTTTCTACATTGTCAGTCCTCCTCTATTATGTATACCTGTCGTCTTTCCATTCTACACTATCACAATTAAAAATGGTGAAAGGAGAGAAGTTAAACACGATTTTGACAAACACAAGAATGGTAAAAAGAGTTACCTGACGGTAACAATAATACTCAGAATGTTATAGACTTTATCCTTAACAACTGATAGTTAACATTACTCATAATCTTACTGACTTAGATAAAAAATTTACATTATACAAAATAACTTTCAAGCTGAGATTCAGGAACATACACAAGAGAGAAAAATGTGGAAAACAGACACACAGTTGGTCCATTAGATTTCGAGAATGCAGCCGCGTAAAATTCATTTCTTCTGCTGATATTTCGGCCGCGTACCTTCCGGCCATCTTCAGAGTGAGTCGAAGACTGTCGACGAGGTGCCGGGCGCGGCCTTATAAGCCTGATCGCGGTGGCAATGCGTTACAGATGCTGGTTTACAGCATTTCGAAGTACTCACACGCGTGCGCCCCCCGTGGCTGAAGCGCTCCGGTGTTCACTTATCGATATATGTTCGGCGGCGGCAACACCTTCACGTCTTCTCTGTGATTTCAATACTCCAAGTGCAGGTTCCAAGCTTTGTCTAAATTAAAACCTTTATCTCTGTTTAATAAGGTGTTGGCCAGTCTAATTTCAACAGCTTCCTTAAATATAGCATCCCAAAACGAATATATGGGTGTCAAAATCTTCACATCACTATAGTTCATTGAACGACCAGTTTCTATTCAATGTTCAGCCACAGCTGACTTGTCTGGCTGTAATAGGCGAGTATATCTTCTGTGTTCAACGCATCTCTCGTGGACAGTGCGTATTGTCTGGCCTATATATGAATTATCACAATTTCCGCAAGGGATCTGGTACACACCTGACTCGCGAAGCAACAAATCATCCTTCACTGACCCGAGTAAGGCTGCAATCTCCACTGGTAGCCGGAAGATAAGATTAACTCGATGTTTGTCGAGAATGCGGCTTATCTTTGACGAAAGAGCGCCCACATAATGTAAGAAGGCTCTTGATCTATAACTATTATTTTCGACTTCTTCTTCCACGTGTCGTGCTTGCATTCTAGATTTCACGTCTCTAAAGAAAGGAAAGTAGCCTCTTACTGTCGAGTGGTAGTTTTTGTTCTGTAGCGAAGATGGACGTATGGTTGAAATTGTGTGGGTATGACATAATTTAATCAGCATATTATGAATCACATTTGTATGTCTAATTACTTGATTACGGAACTGTTAAGATATGCACATAATAATTGTATTTATATTAAGTTTAATGTATTCTAAGAATACTGACGTCTTGCTACAAGGTCACCGGCAATCTTACTGCCACACGTCGATTTAAAGCATGCCTGTACTGGTAGGCCGTTCGCACACGGCCAGCGTCACCTAGATATCTAGCTGGCGTTGACACGGGTCGATTCGCACTCGTTGCCGCTGAGACTCGTCCTCGACGCGATTCCGTCCCCATTCGACTGACCACGTAAGTAAATGGGAGGCCGCCAACGGGTCGATGTGGACGCGTTTCGTAATCGTCTCGAAGTCGTTGCGAGGGACGCTCGTCTTTCGCGACCTACAGTGTGAGCGATTAAACCAGCTGCGTCCAAATCAATTTAAACTACATTCCTATCACAGTTTGGGAGCTACAATCCTACAAAGTTCCGGGGGCGGAGGCTGCGATAGCGTAGCTGACTGGCCTAGTGGCTATCCCCTGGGGCACGGCCCACTGTGTCATGACCACCAGCCAGTCAGCTACGCTATCGCAGCCTCCGCCCCCGGAAATTTGAAGGGTTGTAGCTCCCAAACTAACAGTGATAGGAATGTAGTTTAAATTGAATTGGACGCAGCTGGTTTCAACGAATCCAATGCACGATAGAAAAAAAACTATTGTTCCATTTAAAAAATTATACCTTTGTAGTGTAACTCTTTGGAAAATGATACAATAAACTATGTTTATAGCTCCGCAGAAAGTGTAACATTTCTTGTGTTGACCTACCGCATTAAAATTTCCCGTCACCTATTATTTTATAAGTTACAGAGGCAAACACACTCTGTGAAACACCCTGTATATTTCAACCAGAGCTGCAGATGTTTATTTACTTTTTTTTTTTTTTTTTTTTTTTTTTTTTTTTTTTTTTTTTTTTTTTTTTTTTTTTTTTTTTTTTTGCGACTAGTTTCGGGCACATCCCATTTTCTCAAGCCACGTAATTTATATTCTGTAGAATGCTAAAAATATTGTTCTCTAGCAACAACGGACTACCGATGATGAAAATTGCGCTCTACGTACGGATGCAACCATAATACTCTTCGTGTCTTCATTTTCTTACGCCGTCATCACTAGATCTGTCCATTATACGGGTAATTATTTTTATTGAGTACAACTACGTCAAATTTACAGTAAATATTGCGATCGTTTCTAAAAAACTATCCATTTTACATAACGTAGTAAGTATTCCTTAAGTATTATTAATGAGCAAATTATTTCGTCACAGACTCTAACAAGATATACAGGTAGCAATATTAGAGCAGATGAATTTACCTTGTTGGCTTCGATGTAAAACGTTTTGTTGATTTCCTGTTGATGGCAGCAGTTTCCGAAAACGGTCGAACATAACAAATAAAAATATCTTACAGCTCTCGGACAAGAATGATTTTTTCACAGTACTAAACGGAAAACTGGAGCAGCGGTTCAGAAAATGTGGCTGTAGTGTGCTGGAAGCGAACAAGATCATCTTGCGAGCCATGGACGAAGGGCAACAGGCGGATTGTGTTTTTCTCGACTTCAAAAAGGCGTTCGACACGGTGCCACACTGCAGACTGCTAACGAAGATACGAGCTTATGGAATAGGTTCACAGATTTGTGACTAGCTGGAAGACTTCCTAAGTAATAAAACGCAGTACGTTGTTCTCGACGGCGAGTGTTCATCAGAGACGAGTGTATCGTCAGGCGTGCCCCAGGGGAGTGTGATAGGACCGCTATTATTTTCTATCTACATAAATGATCTGATGGACAAAGTAAGTTGTAATTTGCGGCTGTTTGCTGATGATGCTGTGGTGTATGGGAGGGTGTCGTCTGTAACTGAATGTAATAGCATACAGGTTGACTTAGACAAAATTTCTAGTTGGTGCGAAGAATGGCAGCTAGCTCTCAATGTAGAAAAATGTAAGGTGATGCGCATGAGTAGAAAAAACAATCCTATAATGTTCGAATACAGCATCAGTAGTGAGCTTCTTGATGCGGTCGCGTCGTTCAAATATCTAGGCGTAACATTGCAGAGCGATATGAAATGGAACGAGCATGTAAGGACAGTTGTGAGTAAGGCAGACAGCCGACTTCGGTTTATTGGGAGAATTTTGGGAAGATGTACTTCACCTGTAAAGGAGACCGCGTATAAAACGCTTGTACGACCACGTCTTGAGTATTGCTCAAGTATTTGGGACCCGCAGCAGATCGATTTGAAGGAAGACATAGAGGCGGTTCAGAGGCGAGCAGCTAGATTTGTTACCGGTAGGTTCGACCAATGCGCGAGTGTCACGGAAATGCTCCGGCAACTCAATTGGGGATCGCTGGAAGAAAGACGACATTCTTTTCGTGAATTTCTGTTAAGTAAATTTAGAGGGCCGGAATTTGAAGCTGAGTTTAGTACGATCTTGCTGCCGCCTACTTACATTTCGCGTAAAGATCACAAAGACAAGATAAGAGAAATTAGGGCTCGTACGGAGGCATATAGGCATTCTTTTTTTCCTCGTTCAATTTGGGAGTGGAATAGGAAAGGAAATGCCTAGTAGTGGTACAGTGTACCCTCCGCCACGCACCTTACGGTGAATTGCGGAGTATGTATGTAGATGTAGATGTAGAAGACAAGTAAGAATTTACGGACTGCAATGTCGTGAAAATTTTTTTATTGATTTATTTCAGTTTTTAGTTCCAGAACATGTTTTAGTATTATTGGACGAACGCCAGTGACTTTTATTTTTATTCTAAGGTTTCGTTTTGTCACACATTGTATGTGTGTGTGTGTTTTTATTATTATTATTATTTTATTACGGCATGGTATTTTGTATTTGATCCACGGCAACAGTTTGGATTGACATCAGTTCCTATTTACCAGTACAGAATCACGCAGAAAATGTATAATAACTCTGCATACTTGTGGTTTAATTCTTGAAATACTTGGTTCTGAAATACGGAGAGTTTTCATAGCAGTGTCCTGTAGCTAAATTAAAATCTCACATCAGGCAATACAGCCACACCACACTCGGTGCCCGATTTTCTTATCAGTGGCCTGATATTATGCAGCAAGTAACAAAAATATTTTCAACTCCTTCATATAATTTTTATAAACTAAACTAGATTCCCCGGTGAACTTCGTATAACTTACCTCTTAATATAAACCGTATTAATTTAAATCATATGTATTTTAGACCCAGCCGCGGCGGAGGGGCGGAGCGCATTGAGGCGCTATGCTGCGATTTGCGAGACCGTTCCCCGTCGAGGGTTCGAATCCTTTCCTCGGGAATGGATTTTGTGTCGTGTTTTGGGTAAGGCACTTCATAAGTAGTTTGTAAGTTTAGGGACTGATGACCCAGCAGTTAAGTCCCTTAAGTTTCATAAACATTTGAACGTGACCAGGATAATGATCATGTCACATTCGTGGATGTTTAGCGAAAGTTTAAACGATGATAAAATATGGGAAAATTGCAAGGAAAATTTAAATTTAAAACATGTAAAATAATGACTTGGTTGTTGTGTTGGGTGCGTTCAGAAATATACTTTGAAAAAGTTCGCTTTACACGCTCTGAACCAGTATATTAACTGTCAAACATAAAAATGAATTTCTGTTCGTTCGTCTCGCTAAAACTCGAGAACGGCTGAACCGATTTGGCTATATATCCTTACATAAACCACTGAATCTATTGTGATGAAATCTGGCTTGGACATAGCTTGGGCGAAGAAGTACCGGATAAGATACTTTAGAAACTGTGTAATTCAAGATATTTTTTGATTTGAAGTATATTATGCGAAATATCGACCAATAATTACTCTCTGGAAAAGCTATTTACTCTTTGACTTCTTAACTATTTTTCAGAAGTTGCAATCAACTTTTAAAAATGCATTGTCCCTTTTGTAAAAAGTGGATAGAACGGCAGAACAACTGAAGTATGTATGAACTCTTTCTTTGAACGTCAAATGTACAAAATTTTATCGCAATCGTATGAATAATATTGATATCCCAAAGAAAAGAGCTCTTTCAGTTATCCAGAAATTTCTCTATTTTCTTCCCAAGTATTGCATACTTTTACGACACTCAAACCTTCCTCTCGCTATAATCATCGAATGTGCAAAATTTTATCGCAATCAGATGAATGGTATTAATATTTAATAGAAAAATCTCTTTTTATTTTTTTCCCGATTTTTTCGGAAAACTTTTCAAATTTTTTATATCATAAGAACGTTACTCTTGATTACAACGTCAAATATGCAAAAGTTTATCGCAATCTGACGAATGGTATTGATATCCCATTGAAAACAGCTCTTTCAGTTTCTCACGAATTTTCAGATTTTCCGGGTAACTTTCCCAAATTTTTAGTTCATAAGAACGTTCATTTTTCGTTGAACGTCAAAATATGAAAATTTTATCGCAATCGGATGAACGGTTCTCAACTTACAGTGTTGAGTACATTTAGAAACACAATGAAAAAGGAACTTTGTTCGAATTTTGCGACTTTCGTTTTTAAATGTCCCTACTTTTTTTTTTTTTTTTTTTTTTTTTTTTTTTTTTTTTTTTTTTACTGAAACGTTTCCATGACCATAGTGCGTCGTGCGAATAGTCAGTTATAGTGCTGAATTCAATCAAAAACACATTGAAAAACGCACTTTCAGTTTTTCTCAAATTTCTCAATTTTCCGGAAGATTTTCAAAAAAAAAAAAAAAAATTAATAAATAAAATAAAATAAAATAAAATAAAATAAATTATTTCTTACAAACCTTGTCCTGCCAAGCCGTACTCAAGTGATGCTCTTACAACCATGCGGCAATTGACTTTTATTCATAGGAAACAAAATCTCTATCGGTTTTTCCTAAAGTTTCCAAATTTTTACTTGACGCGAACCTGCCTCTCGCTTTCAACATGAATTGTACAAAATTCTATCGCGCTTGGACGAACGGTATTGATAGCTCACTGGAAAAAGCTTATTCAGTTATTTCAGATTTTCCTCTTTTTCCGGACAACTTTTCCATATTTTATCACCGTTTAAACCTTCCCTCGACTTCACGGATATGCCGTACTCAAGTGATGCTCTTACAACCATGCGGCAATTGACTTTTATTCATAGGAAACAAAATCTCTTTCGGTTTTTCCTAAATTTTCCAAATTTTTACTTGACGCGAACCTGCCTCTCGCTTTCAACATGAATTGTACAAAATTCTATCTCGCTTGGACGAACGGTATTGATAGCTCACTGGAAAAAGCTTATTCAGTTATTTCAGATTTTCCTCTTTTTCCGGACAACTTTTCATATTTTATCACCGTTTAAACCTTCCCTCGACTTCACGGATATTCCAAGATTAAAATGGGCCAAATCGGTTCAGCCGTTCTCTAGTTTTAGTGAGACTAACAAACAGCAATTCATATATATATATATATATATATATATATATATATATATATATATATATATATATATATATATATATATATATTTCATCGTTACCTACCAATTTTCTAAAAAAAAAAAAAAAAAAAAAGAAAAAAAAAAGGAATGTACAAATGATTCCCTTCTACACCTGCCATGTTATCTGCTTTTTCTTTCTCATCTATTGCTCACGGTTATGAACAAAAGAGGAGCTATTGTTAACGACTGATTGCAAACACATGAAACAATGAAACTTCCTGGCAGATTAAAACTGTGTGCCGGAACCGGGACTCCGGGACTCGAACCTGGGACCTTTGCCTTTCGCGGGCAAGCGCACTACCGACTGTGCTATCCCGACACGACTCACGATGCCGCCTCACAACTTTACTTCCGCCAGTACCTCGCCTCCTACTTTCCAAACTTCACAGAAGCTCTCCTGCAAACACGCAAGACTAGCACTCCTGGAAGAAAGGATATGGTGGAGACATGGCTTAGCCACAGCCTAAGGGATGTTTCCAGAATGAAACTTCACTCTGCAGCGGAGTGTGCGCTGATGAAACAATGTTCTGTGTTGCTCAGTGGGACTGACTGAAGCGCACGTTGAAAACACAGGCAACGTATGGCATGCATACCAGACAATACGTAACTTGCCAATAGCAACTTTCTAGTACAGTTTCATGCTGCACATTAGAAGTCAGGAACTGCAGGCAACATGTAGCATGCGACTTGATACTACTTGTTGTTCAGTGTTGCCTCGGTGGAACTGCGCCATTACGCTCGTGTTTTGTTCATTAGGCGATAGCGCGGAACAGTATTTGCGTCGCGTCGCTCGTGCACTGCCCCATTAGACTGTGAATGTTCCACCTGCAGTTGCACGCTCGATCAGCGCCAGATCGCTTTGCTACGTCACTCCGACAACCGTCTGTAAGTGCATCATGGGTAAGGCATGTCACCGCAGGGGGTTCACAATTAACCGGTTGCTGTTCTACAATGCACACTATACTGTAGCTCAGCGCATTTTCTTCCTTCCCAGTCTCTCAGCACAGTACAAGCGGATTGGAACGCGAACAAATTCGTGGTTTTCACTTTATCGCTTAGAAAGGAGATGCAGCATACGGTACATTCATCCAATTACTTCAAAAACGAAACGATTGCGGCATTTCACACTCTATTTCAAGACCCGGCCGACCATGAGAAGTTCTTATGCTACTTCCCAATGAGTACATCAATGTTCGATTAACTACGGGAGCGATTAAAGCATTCGTTACAGCGCATGAATACGTACTTCAGGCAATATATTAAGTCTTTATAGACGTTGGCAGTCTATCAGGTAAACAAATTAAAAACATACAACGAGATCTTAATTTTTGCACGCTATACATTAATAACGCGGTGGCCGAGGGGACTGAGGCCCTCCAGTCACGGTCTGCACGGCCACTACGGTCTGGGGTTCGAATCCCCCCTCGGGCATGGATATTTGTGCCGTACTAGTTCGTCAGTAGTTCATAAGTAGTTTGTAAGTTTAGGGACTGATGACCCCGGAATTAAGTCCCATAGACTATACAAACATTTGAATTTTTTAATTAATTCACACTTTTATTTATTTAGTGTCAACTGCCAATTTTCGAACCATGTAAAAATTTTGTTTAAATCGCTTTTCAGTTGTTTTTGATCATCTGTTGACTTCACTAACCGATAAACGACAGCATCATCCGCGAACAGTCTAAGGGAACTATTCAGATTGTCTCCTAAATCGTTTATAAACACAAGGAAGAGTAGGGGACCTATAACGCTTCCCTGGGGAACGCCAGATATCACTTCTTTTTTACTCTATGACTTGCCGTCAATTACAACGAACTGTGTCCTTTCTGATAGGAAATTGTGAATCCAATCGCACAATTTGGGAGATATTCCATAAGAACGCAATTTCATTAGAAGCCGATTGTGGGGTACAGTGTCAAATCCTTCCGAAAATCCAGAAATATGGAATCGATTTGAGATCTCTTGTCGATGGCACTTATCACTTCGTATGAATAAAGGGCAAGCTGTGTTCCGTTTACTGTTCCGTCCACATATGGTTCGCGGGAAAAACAACTGCCGACAAGCCTTCGAGTGGGCTCTAATCATCTAATTGTATCCTCTTACTATTTTCGCTAAATATACATGGGAGGATGCAATATACTGGTTGAACAAGTTACGTAGGCCGCCGTGTATATCCCGATACCCGCCAGATAACCGAAATTAAGCATCGTCGGCCATGGTCAGTATTTGGATGGGTAACCGTCTGGGTACATCACAAGCTGTTGCCAAGTTTACGTTTGCCTTACAGCAGAGTAGTCTCGTGTAGTTCGCGAACGAACTAGTTCGTAAGAGCGCTCCCACAGGGGAACTACGCGAACTAGTTCGCAGACCCCTCGCCTCTTAGTTCGTCGGCTCCTTTTCCGAAGACTGACAGGGAACAGCGAGAGGACGCGAGAGCGCGCAGAATCGCGTGATTCCCTTCTGCCAGTTACCATCATTTCGAGCTGAGATGCAGCTCAGCTGTAGTTTTAGTAGCGGGAGCAAAAGCCAAAAAGAGCGGACGAAATAAAAATAGCGACCCACTTCGCGGCCGAGCTGCGAACTAAAAGGAGAGCTACCGGTCGCGAACTAAAGTATGCGCGATAGGTTGCGAACTAAAATATGCGCGATCGGTCGCGAACTAAAATATGCGCGATCGGTCGCGAACTAAAATATGTGCAATCGGTCGTGAACTAAAACGTGCGTTACCGGTCGCGAACTATTATGCCAAACGTATCTCGCTTCTTAGTTCGTTGGATTCTTTTGCGAAGACCGACGGGCAATAGCGAGAGGGCGCGCAGCAGAATTAAAAATCATGTGTTTGCTTTCTGCTGATGAGAGCCATTTCGAGGTGAGCGTCTGCCTGCTAGATTACATAGTTCAGTGCTACAACATTTCTGTTTTGAATTACTCTGCACTCTGCAATATCTGACTAATAAATTCCATAATGCCAAGATATAGAGATAACTCTAAACTTAAACGCGAGAAATTATCCGCAAACTGTTTCTTTTGGTTTGCGTGACATCATTAGCGGCTGCAGCAGCAAGCGCATGAAGCAGCTAGGTGGGGGAACTTCTCCCACAACCTGCATGCGCCGACCACGCCACTCAGCCGTCACTGGGAGCGGACGAACTAAAAGAACGAACTAGCGCTCCCGTTCGCGAACTATTATGCGCAAGTCTACAGCAGAGGGGGACCGGAGGGGTGGTGGTGCAGAGTTCTTGATCATCCGTCTTTGCGCCAATGTCCTGGATTGTATGCCAAACCTCTCTGCAGTGTCTCGTGGTGTGAGTGCATGATGGTGATTAGTCCGTCGAACGGGGACGTTAAGCTCGGAGGTGTACTCCATTATTTGTTGTACATTCTTAATGTTATCACGTTAATTTTCATTAACTTAATAACATTAAGAATGTACAAAAAATAATGGAGTGCTCTTTACTCTTTACTTATTTTCATTTATTTATTGGAAGCTTATCAATGCATCACAATATGATGAGTGCCACATGGAAAGACATAGCATCAGAAATAAATATTTATTATGTAAACGACAAGTAAGTAAATTTTCGTATTTTCAAATTTTAATTTCAGGTATATAATGATAGATAAGGAATTTGCTGCACTAAATTGCTGGGCTTGTAGAGCTAAGACTATTCACATACCAGCACATGACCAGCTTTTAGGACAAAGAGATTGGGCATAAATAAAATAATTCTTAAATTTCTGACGACGGATTCAAATCTAATGAAAAATGACGGTTCGTTTGAAATATTACATAGTTCCGATTAATATTCAAGAAGTTGTTAAAATTACTCGCCAATAAAATCATATAAAACTAATTTTCCCCAACAATCTAAAATTACCGTTGCTTGCCTGACCAGAGGACCATCGTCTCGTGGGGGCGAAATAATTTTCCGTGTCCTGTGTTAATTAAATTGGCAAGATGGCGATCAGCCACAAAGGCTACCGGAGCCGTTAACCCGGAGAGCCAACGTCTTCGCGGAAGGACACTTCCGTTCCTGCCGTCTTTGACGAGTTGCCGCCAAGACAGGACGCCACCATAGAAGTCGTGAAACCGGGCCTTGCGGGCCAGAACGAACTCTGACTATACTCTGCGTCAGGTTGGTAACACGTCACTAGTTTTGCCGGCGGAAGAATCAGCGGTGCGAAACTCGCGTTAAAAAAACTGGCGTGAGCGACGTGGCCGCTCTTAGTTCGGCAGTTGCTTCAGATGTTTGCAGTTCTTAGGAGGACAGGTCTGCGATCGCCTGTTGTGCAGAATCCGCCATGCTCAGTCTTGTGATATTTCGTTGACCGACAGGAACTTCACAGTTCCACCGAACAGGTATTCTCGTTTAAAGTGAAGTAATTGCATTTGGTCGCGAGTTTAATAAATATGCAACGGTCTGCATATCGGGCGATAGGCGCGATGATTACTATGCTTTTCCTTTAGTTTTTCTGCCGCCCCTGTTTCGGGCTCAGTCTACTGTTCTCATGATCAACGGAAATTTTTATGAAACTCAACACGCTCTCTTTCCCTTTCGTTAAAGGCTGGTCGAACTATTTGAATGTGCTTTATTTTCGATTTTTCCTCTCTACTGTATGCCTTGCCCTTCAGCGAGAATCAGAAATCGTTTAGTAAGATGTAACAGGCTACCTCCTAATTCTATATGCTACTTTCAGAATACAAAGATTAATTCAGTGAACTGTCCGGCTTCTTGTCTGTAGCCTTCCCTTGTTGCTATTATTTTAATTCATTTACAAAATAATAGAAACCCCTGCTAGAAGAGAGGAGGTTCGATGCTGGCAACGGCCACAGCAGTAGAAGATTAACAGGTAAGTCACCTGTTAATTGGGAAGCGGAAGTCAGGCAGATTAACTCTCGTTTCTTTCTACCCACAATCAACCATAAGAAGAGTCAGGTGCTACAGTCTTGTAAACGGACACAATTCCATCAACTTCGGTATTCAATCAGATTACCACATTGCTGCAAAAAAGTGGGACTTATTGTACAATTTGTAAAACGTAATAAAAATAAAGCTACTCAATTAAGTTAATACTGCTGTTCATACCTACTTCAGCTATTGAAATCAGAAGTTATTCATCTAGAGAAATAGCTTTCCTGAAGCCTCTATCTTCTTTTTTTTTCCTTCTTTTTTTAATTTTTTTTTTTTCTTTCTTTCTTTTTCAAGGGTTGGTGACACAGACGTTTCAGAAAAAGAAAGTACTTAGGATTCATTCGATAAAACTCCCAGCTTATTTCATATTAAGATAGCTCTCGGTAAACAGCTCACCTATGGAGCAGGATAGTAATATTGTACGCATGTACCCAGCGTTTCCTTTATCTTCTCATCCTATACCTGTCTAATAAGCCAGTACGACGTCTCCACTTGAGATGATATCTGTACCTCAAATACCGGTACTGAAAATTGTGTTTCAGCCAAATTTTTATCGACCTGGTCGCGCCGATTTATCGTCTGCTTTTGTGAACCTTGCTAGCAATATATTGCTTACTAAATATCCCTTATGTCATATCCCCTTAGTATGAAACGGCGCCTAAGATTCTGTGCAAGAAACGAGACAGATGCACGACAAAAATCTCCCTTGTATTCCCGCCCTTGGTGTCAGACCGCAGTTATTAGACTCGAAGGGCATGAAAGGGAAGCATCAGTTGGGAAGGGAGTAAGACAGGGTTGTAGCCTATCTCCGATGTTATTCAATTTGTACATCGAGCAGGTGGTGAAGGAAAGCAAGCAAAAATTTGGAATAGGGATTAAAGTTCAGGGGGAAGAAATAAAAACATTGCGTTTTGCTGATGACATTGTAATTCTTTCGGAGACAGCAAAGGACCTGGAAGAGCAGTTGAATGGAATGGACAGTGTGTTGAAGAGAGCGTATAAAATGAATATTAACAAGAGCAAAACAAAAATAATGGAATGCGGTCTTAGAAAATCAGGCGATGCTGAAGGAATTAGATTAGATAACGAAACAATGAAGGTGGTAGATGAGTTTTGTTACTTGGGTAGTAAAATAACATGCGATGGTCGCAGTACAGAGGATATAAAATGCAGAATGGCAATGGGAAGAAAAGCATTTTTGAAAAAGAGAAATTTGCTAACATCGAATATTAATTTAAGTGTAAGGAAGTCTTTTGTGAAGGCATTTCTGTGGAGTGTTGTCTTGTACGGGAGTGAAACATGGACGATAAGCAGTGCGGACAGGAAGAGAATAGAGGCTTTTGAAATGTGGTGCTACAGAAGAATGCTGAAGATTAGGTGGGTAGATCGCTTAACTAATGAAGAGGTACTGAACAGAATTGGCGAAAAAAGGAATTTTTGGCATACCCTGACTAAAAGAAGGGATCGCTTGGGAGGACACGTTCTTAGACATCGGGGAATCGTGACTAGCATTGGAGGGAAGTGTGTGGAGTAAAAATCGCAGAGGGAGACCAAGAGACGCGCATAGTAAGCAGATTCAAGTGGATGTGGGTTGCCGTTCTTATGAGGAGGTGAAAAGGCTTGCTCAGGATAGAGTAGGGTGGAGAGCTGCATCAAACCAGTCTCCGGACTGAAGACCATAACAACAGTGCCTATAGTCGAAGACATAAAGTAGAAATATCTCAGGAGGGAGCACTGTGTTCTGCCCATGTTCTGAACATTAAGCTGGAATTTTCAGGTGTCACTGGGACAAATATACTGTTTGCTCTTTTACTTGGTCCCTGAATGCAGAATGCTGAGAGCTGAAGCTTCCGATGGCTCGTAGTGAATTTTCTGCTGAAAGAAGCCCCACCGGAGTTTCGCACTAGCCAGCTTATAGCTTACAAGAGAAACGAACATCTCATTAATAAATATGTCGAAGAAATGACGCGAAAGTTGATGAAGAGTAGCTAGAAAGAAGAAAATTATTTGCCAATTTTTGTAAATAGTAGCAACAGTCACACCGCAAACGGGTCAACATTATATTCACAACGGCTATTACGTAGCTATGGTTGTGCAACGCGCATAAACATTCTGGGGGGACACAATCTCTGCGTACTCACATCAATCACAGAAGGGACAAAACAAAGTAAACGATTAGTAGATTTTCCTAAAATCGCGTGACAATCCCAGCTTAATGTTGAAAACACGTAATGTTTTTGACGCATCAGAATGCTCACTTCAAAATTGTTTCTACTCTACGATCGAAGACCGAGAATGCTTTAGGTTTCACCCAGGAGGTTGGAATCTCTCGGGATGCCCTAACACTGAAAAAATTAAGCCAGCAAACTCCGGCATCCCTTTGTTCTAACCTCTTTGGGTTTCACCTTCGCCATCAGATATCGGTAGACCGGGCAAGACATTTTCATTGCACCAACATCTCCACTGTTACACTACGTAACTGTTGGCAAAACTGCGATTATGACTATAAAGAGCTTTTTATGAAGGGGAGTAGGATTTAATTTTACATGCAAGTATTACTAGTTTAAAATAGTAGCCTACTACACTGTTGTTTATATGACAGCAACGTTTGCCAACAGTATTGCATTCTGTGTTGTTATCACACCGTGTGCATAGGCCGGTCTATTAGGCCGGGTTTCCACAGGCATGAATTTCTCTCATATGCAGTCCGCCATCATTACTCGTACAAGTCAACATGCACCTAGAAACATCCAACTTGAACACTGCCATGCCAACTTACGCGTAAGTTACGTAACTTCAAAAGCGTTTAACTTTCTTGCACAATGCCGCTACCCCCACCATCGCTTACGAGCAACTGCCGATAGATGGATCCAAGGTTATTAAAAGGAAGCTTGGGCCCGCAGCGAGGAGTGCTGTGATTGGCTGGCACTGTGACGTCACCGTAGAATAAAAGCGAGGCAGCGGCTGCGGAAAGCGAGCAAGCGACATGCAGATATAAATAACAGCTTACAAATAAAATGATTTTAAATAGAGGATTTACTTGTTCAGATGATTATAGCGGATGAAGTGCTGCTGTTGCTTTTTGCGTTTTTAGTTTCGTATTGAGAAACCTCATGCGAATGAACCGTCTAGTCCTGACAAAGTTTTACAATGGCCAGGGCAAAGTCTGGATATTTAGCTTTGATAGAGACACAGACCGTTTTTACATAATTTTTTTCTTAGAAATAGTGTCCAAACCGTTAAATTAATTGAAAATGTTCAAACTGAGACACTTTGTGAAGGCTCTCATCTGTCGGTACTGTAAGCCCACCGCGAGACAGAACTTCAATCCAACTAAGATGTCCAGGCTCTGTTGGAGAACTTAAAATATCATTAGAAGGTTTTCCCAGAGTGTTGTCAGAATTCTTTGCATCACTTACAAGTTGAAAAAGGTTTGCTGCTTCTGCTTCCATAGGCATTCTTTAGCACATAATTTCATCTCTCTGCTATCTAATGCGAGCATTCATTCAATAATAGGTTTATCAACAAATTTTCCACTCGAAAGCCTGATCCCTTCGTCCAGAAACTGGTTCCTCACCAACTTCAATAAATGTGGAACATCTGAAAACACCCAGATTCTTTTATTTACTTATTGCGGGTTTGAAAAGTATGAATTTGATTCTCTGACATTAAGATCGTTCCACACCGCTCGATTTTTGTGCAAATATCACACACTATCGCAACAACGTTGTAGCCTCCGTATTGAATGGAACAGATAATACTGTTCAACAGATCAAAATCATAGTGAATTGGTTGCTTCCACCCAGTAAACAAGATGCAAACCATAACAAACAACAGACAGATTCTTGGACAGAATCATACGTAACACTGCCGTCTACGTTCATTTCATCGAATGAGAGCACAAATACACGTTCAGATGTCAACAATACAGATGACTGGGCTTTCATTAACTGCAAAACATCTGTAAGCAACGAGGAAAGCACCTAAACGAGCGTGACGTCCAATGTTGACAGTCCTGGAAGTGGGAAACCAACATGATTTCTCTAAAACAAATAACACTTCATAGATACAACACGAAGTGTAACTGCTCTGCAAAGGTCCTCTCTTTGCCACTTTGCTTGTTTTTTTTTTTTTTTTTTTTTTTTTTTTTCCACTCGACAAGAAGTTTATTTGAGTTCTCTAAAACAGTTTGCCTAATATTGCTGTCACTTTCTCCTGCACAAGTCTTTTTATGACACTTATCCTGGCCTTTTATTTTGTGGACAGACGCTTTTACTTTTTATTTTATAGTCTTTTCTGTAAACCAAAGGTTTGCACACAAAGTAGTCAGCCTGCGGTTCCTACATTCTAATTCCACAAGTTTGGTAAGTTCTCTGAGCTGTTCACTTTCAATTTCAAACTCATCTGTCGCAGTGTTCTGGTCTATTTTTCCTTTTTTCGGAGACAAATTAGCAAGATGTTCAAATGCACTCTTTATTGTCTTTCTTGCTTGCAACCTGCCTGCCCTATTTGTGGAAACTGTATCTTCTGCACTCAAATCACTAACACTGTAAACACTTTCTGCAATGTTTACGCTAGGCACTGAGTCCGGTTTAAACAATTTCACTGCCGGTGCCGGCCGCGGTGGCCGAGGGGACTAAGGCGCTCCGCCGGCCGCGGTGGCCGCGGGGACTGAGGCGCTTCAGTCACGGTCTGCACGGCCACTACAGTCGGGGGTTCTAATCCCCCCTCGGGCATGAATATTTGTGCCGTCCTTAGTCTTAGTTAGTTCATAAGTAGTTTGTAAGTTTAGGGACTGATGACCCCGTAGTTAAGTCCCATAGACTATTCAAACAACAAACTAAGGCACTCCAGTCACCGTCTGCACGGCCACTACGGTCGGGGGTTCGAATCCTCCTTCGGGCATGGATATTTGTGCCGTCCTAGTTCGTAAGTTGTTCATAAGTAGTTTGTAAGTTTAGGGACTGATGACCCCGTAGTTAAGTCCCATAGACTATACAAACTTTTGAACATTTTTCCTCGCCGGTAAATTGAGAAGTTCTGCTCCCAAGCTACGGAGGTAATCATCGAGTGTGAAATGTAGAGAAAAAATTGTTGACGTCGCAATATTGAAGCGATCTTTCCTGTGATACTTCGTAATCCACACTTTCTAAAGCTGAATATCTTTTAGAAACGAATAATAGCTTACATCCGCTCCTTTTGTCTTTCTGCTGTAAGACATGCACCCTGTCACACCACATCCGGGCGTGTAACAGAAAAATTCTGACGAAAACAGCAAACAACACCACAAAATCAACGGAACAACAACAAAATTCAAATGTTTGTATAGCTTATGGGACTTAACCACGGGGTCATCAGTCCCTAAACTTACAAACTACTTTTGAACTAGCTAACACTAAGGACGGCAGAAATATCCATGCCCGAGGGGGGGATTCGAACCCCCGAATGTAGTGACCGTGCAGACCGTGACTGGCGCGCCTCAGTCCCCTGGGCCACCGCGGCCGGCGAACAACAAAAACGACACAACTATGATACGCGCCTCTATACATAAATTTAGCCGCGCGCCACCTCATGCTTCTACGGTGACGTCATGCGCAGAAAGGCGAAATGTTCACCGATCTGAGCAGGCGGTTTGCCCCCCCCTCCCCCAATCAAGGGGTTGATCCAAGGTTATTAAAATGAAAAGGACTGGATCTGCTTTCATTCTGGCATGGTTCGTTTGACAGAGCAGAACACGGAACTAGAGTGACTATTTTTATGTGCATCAAGAGTTTTTTCATGCCAAAATAGTGGCTTTTGTCTTTAGATAAGTAAGGGGATAATTCGTGAAGTGACAAAAGCTTCATACTTAATGAGTCGGGAACATCAGTGTAGAATTGAGCTGCTCCTTATAAACCATTTGATGGGACGAAAAGAATTTGAAAACATTGAAAGGGATTGTTAACTTGCTGTCGTCCATAGCATTGCATAACAGTTAATACTGTAAAACTATATTTAGTTTCAGTGTAGACCTAATAATAATTTATCATTGATCGTTAACATAATGATCAAATGAAAATTTGTGAATATAATGGTGTTCGAATCGGCATTAACATTGTGCAGAATAGTCCAAAGGTTTCTTAGATAACTAAGTAGTGAATGAGTAAACCAACGTATTTTTACAGAACTTGTGACCTGTTAGAAACTAGATTGTTGGCAGCGAAATATTCGCTTTACGAGCATAATTTACTTATTACACGAGGGTACATGCAAGCCCCTGTCAACCACAGAGCAGGAACAGCATGAATTATTTATTTCAATGTCAAAACGAAAGATTTTTCCGTTACTGTTTTTGTGATTGAGTTTTCGAAAAGCAATTCCGAGGTCGTTTCCAACATTGGCACGTTACACTGCCTCTGCCATTACTAAAAGTTTACTCACAATTTATTTTACCTCTTCAAACATTTCCTACGAAATCACACTTCCGTATTTAGCATTAATGCATCGGTTTTTTTCCCCCTTGTATAAACTGTACAGCTAAAAGGTGTAAAACGTCTGCACGAAAAATATCACTAGTGGCCATCTTGAAACTCGCGTAAATAGCGTTTCTGACATCGTCGTGTCGAAAGGCTGACATTTATATAGGGAGTGGTGGTGGGGGGAATGCAGGTGTAAGTATGTCATGCCTGTGGAAACCCGGCCTTACTGTCTACGGACGAGGGGTTTCACTCATTGAATAAACTGCGAGAATTTTGCACTTTCAGATGTCAAGGCGCCAGCTACAGAATATTTTGTTTCTTGCCAAATTAAAGTATGGCTGCTATGAGGTATTACACAGAAATGAAAAGAAAGTACGTTTCGATTCCACTGCCGTATAAACCTATGACATAGCATGTTGATATAAATTTTAAATCAAGAAATATGTAAGCATTTCTTTGTCACGTAAAAACATATGGAAATTCGTCTGCCAATTCAATCATGGCGGGCAATGAGAAATCGTGTGCAAAACATATAAATGTGCAGGCACGCTGTAATTCTATGATCAGACAACACAATTATACTTCTCATTTACCTCCATGCTTCTTTTTTAAGTAGAGATCTTTGGTTAACACCTACTGGTCGTTCATCTTTGGGGTATGCGTACTTACTCTGGTATAACATTATTCTCATTGTTTTATAGCCATACCACGTCGTTCATGTTTGGCGTATGCGTACTTACTCGGGTGTAGTAACATCATTCTCGTTGTTTTCTAGCCATAGCACTTCAAACTACTTTATGAACTGAGTCGGTAGAAAAGAAGTAATGAGTAGAAACATTAAACCCGATGCTTTAGTTTTATAGCATGAACCGTGAAAATGTTAAAAGTGACGAACAATTACATACATTTATCATTTTATGGGTTTGAAATTATGTGCGAAGTTTGTTGGAAGATGCTACGTGCTCTCAAGTACAGTCGGAGAATTCTATAAGGTATGCTATATCCACACAAAAATTATACACTTTTATAGAGATAATGCTAGGCGTATAGTGTTTAACTTTTAACGTAAGAATAACAACATTAGAAACTTTTAAATTCTGTCATGAAATACTGAAAATAAAAATATTCTAAGTTACTTGTAAGCCGGTAGTAAAGTAAACGTACTGCGAAAGAGTAACCTTAGCTGTTTGTTAATATAGATCAAATATTATACACTTATATAAGCTCTTTTTCCTTTATCCGAATTAGTTGCAAATGACCATTTCTGGGATGGCCTTCAGCTCTTCGGAGCGTGCGTTCTGAAGTTCATTTTAGCTTGTGAAGCGACGGCTTCTTACAACTTTCATTTTTTGGAACAGAAAAATATCACAAGATGCCATATCTGACAAATAATGATTTTGTGTTGGCATTACAACACCGTTTTCGGCCAAAAATCCACAAATAAGCAATAAAGTGTGCGGACGTGCATTGTCGTGATCATGGTAGCTGCCCCCCCCCCCCCTATAGCTTTCGTGGAAAGGAAAAAAGAATACATCTTACACAAGTGATTTTTAAGTCATTATTTTAAAAACAGGATAAGGCAATATCGGGCCGGCCGCGGTGGCCGAGGAGACTGAGGCGCGTCAGTCACGGTCTGCACGGCCACTACGGTCGGGGGTTCGAATCCCCCCTCGGGCATGGATATTTGTGCCGTCCTTAGTATAAGGTAGTAGATAAGTAGTTTGTAAGTTTAGGGACTGATGACCCCGTAGTTAAGTCCCATAAGCTATACAAACATTTGAACTTTTGCAATATCGGAACTGGGCCTATTGTATGGTTACTTAAAAGATGGTATTTGCCCTCCAAAATATTAAAATACTTCATATCCACAGATCTTGTACGCCCCCCCCCCCCCGTCCCCTTTCCCTAGAAAATCAGGGCGCCCTTGATAGTAATACAAGATCCGTGAATTGTTTCTCATAAATCCTGTCAGGATTTCTTTTCCGATTGCCACTCGCAAAAGTCATTGACTTTTTGTTATTCAAACTCGTAGCAAGAATTCAAGGTAAACTACCACATTGAGATTTAGACCATTTATCGAGATATTTTTGTCCTGACGATCGAAAGTGCTTTCACTGGGACGACGGAACTCTGGTTTCGATAGCTTGTTTCATCTATTATGTTGCGTTTTGCATCGTTGAGTGCCTTCATCTGGCGACTCCAGAACAACTTGAATCTGCCATTGCTTTGGTTCGAAATTCTACATCTATATTCATATTCCGCAAGCCACATCACAGTGTGTAGCAAGGGGTAATTTATATTCCAGTCAGTTCCTCATTTTCCTATTCCAGTGCTGTTAGGCTTGCGGAAAAACTGCACCATTGTTAGGTGTCACTTATTTCATACTCGAAAGATACGACACGATTTCATAGCATGGCACAATAAATATTATAATATAATTAGCCACTTTCAATTGCGATTCAGTAATAGTTCATGCTTCTTCATTCCACTTTATGCACGTTATACCATCATAGGTAGATAATGTGCTGTGGCGTTGGGGAGACTCGTCTTCTATGTTTCCAAGACCTTTTCCAAAACGATTATATCACTCCCAAACCGTTGTTTTATTCATTGTAATATTTGGAATTTCTGCAAATTTGCTGCCTGTCATTCGATCCTTTTAGCAAAATGTAATATAAATTAACATTTTTTATAAAATAATTAATGAATAACTATACTACCAAATCTAAGATATCTTCTTGACAGCTAACAACAGACTGAACAGCTGAAATAACTGACGCTGTGCATATACTTATCCGAGATATTTACGAACAGAACTTTTTTTTATAAACGTACTGTTTAGTTTTAATGCAGCAAGTTGTTACTTTATCACAGCTTTTGTTGGTTGTTACTAATTCCAAGGCAACTATTGTTCGCTAAAATTGCTAGAGACAGCAAAATTATAATGTTACGCGTAATTTGTGTAATTGGCGTGTGGGCTAGTGCCAGACTTCAATATTTACAGTTTCGCAAGAGAAACTGTGTTGGGCAGAAGGTCAGTACAGTAATAGAAATAGTGTTATTCTCAAACGTTCCAGTCCGCTATAAATCTAGAGTTATGTGATAATATTGCTAGAGTCGGTTAAATGTAGTTTGAGAACACATTACTACGTCGACGTTCACCTATCAAAAAACTAAGTACGTACTGTCGTTAAAGAGGTCTATGAAAGTGGGATTATGTTCCACTGAAGGAAAAGACTGTTCATGTAGGATGAACCATTCCGGCATTCGTCTGAAGAGATCTAGCCAATATGTAAAACAAGTTCTTCGAATATTCCCGCTGCCAGCTATCGCATCACAGCTGCACACCGGCACGTAGTTCCAAGGTCCGCCGCCAGATGGAAGCACGGTACAAATATAGCCGTCCGCTGACCGCGTCTGCTACCTCAGGCGCTTAGATACTTTTCGTACCGTATCAAGGACCTCCTTGTACCGTAAAAAGTTCGAAAAGTACTTCAAAGACACACACACACAGCTTCCCCAGTATTTACATTGCATCTACTCTATTTCGCTTGCCCTGGTCTAATACATGGAACGTCAACAGAAACTTAAAACCGTCCCAAGATTGAATCGTTTGTGGACAAGAGATAAACTAAAAAATCTATTCGGACTTTTTCGCGAGATTTGTGGTTTACGAAGCCACAAAGAGAATGAAACCGGCATTGGCGTAGTCAGATCTGTGATATTTATCACGACTATTGCTCGTATTACAAATAAGTAATTTTCCGCGGCAGATTCATGGTGCCCAAATAGTTTAAAAGTAAACAAATAGCCTGACATCATTCAAAAACCTTTAGTCCACGGTATATGGAAGACAAAATTAATCTGCAAGCAAGAGAAATGTATGTTTGAAAACCAAAAACCATTGTATTGCTGCACGATTACACCTCTCTTTTAAGCAGTTCATTCACACATACATTTGTAGTGCTGTCTCGAAGCGAAACTGTTAGACCAACAAAATAACAGTACACAATCTTTAGAATTTGGGTGTTTCACAATTCATGTTACATCCTTTAGAGGTTGTAGAGAGGACTTGACCTAGATCAAGTTTTACAAAGGAACTAGTTTCTGGAAATGTCATCTAACGACAATGCGCGAGACCGTCCCTCGTTAGTTAAGTTTAGGTCCCATAAGCTTAACAAACAGGCTGTAGAACAACAACAAAAAGTTAATGTATACCCTATACGGGCCATGAACGCGTGACCAGAAAAGATGTGATCAACAGTATAGAAGATAAGCTGTTCATAGCTCTTAACGTTGTTGGAGTCCATGTTCACTACTCATTTTTTCTTGTTTTGATCCATAGTATGGAAAGCAAAGAGCAAAGAGGGTGCAATGGAAGAAATTTGGTTCGTAGAATCTAAGATAGGTAAGTGTTCATAGCGTCATTGTATGATACTTACGGATATGGGTTCTTATGTAAAACATTATTTACTAAGGCCTTCAACAACCTCTACATGTGAGTAACATGAATTGTGAAATAGCCTGTAGAATTAGCAAACAGTGTGATTATTTTTAACGCATGGGTTTCCAAACCGAAAATACTGGAGGTTGTAGAAATTGTGTGCAAATTTGTCCTATAGTGAGACTAATGACATATCAAGGATATAACTACCAACAATTACTGTAATTGCTCCAGTCTATGTAAAAGGTGACCTTACGTCTTCCGCTCCCCCCCCCCCCCTTATCGTTTCAGAAATATTTCTTGCCTTAACACGTCATTGTAGTAGGTACATTACAGCTTCAAAAATGTTCGAATGTTTGTAAACTGATGTCATCGGTCACTGGACTTACCACATTAATTAAACTGCGATATGCTAAGACAACCTGTACACACCGTGTTGGAAGGAGGACTCGAGCCTCCAACGGGAGTGGCCGCGCAATTCATGACATGGCGTCTCAGACCGATCGGCATTACTGCTTCGGGATAAAGCTATGATGCAACTGTACAGTCCGAGCTATCGCTCAGAAGTTGTCGGTAGTCGAATTTGAATCGTTAGAAAATCGAGAAAATATTGCGTTTCAACAACAATAAATGTTACATTAGAAACAAATAAGAGACACTTGTGTTTAAATGCGCGAAAATCCGAGTAATACGCGAGAACTGGCGACCTTATAAACGCAGAGGAAGAACACGAGCACGTACGCAACGACCAATTTCCAGTCATCGTTTGCCGTCTCCCGTCACGCGCGCTTCTGCGTGGTTTCTTTCTGTGCAGCGGAGCTGTGCGGGTGACTTGTGACGTCAAGTTTCCCCTCCACGCCGCGTCCTCCCCACCACCACAGCGAGGCGACCACTTCGCAGCCACTCCATTGGTCAACTCGAAAATACGATGAAGCAAGACGCTTGTGCTGCCGTTCCCCCCCCCCCCTCCACCCGCCCAAAGCTAGCGTCCTCCGCACTGCCAACGCCACACGGTTGTGCTCTGATTGCGTAGTAGTTCCCGAGCCCGCTGGCGCAGCCGCGCGAGGGGAAGCAGAGATACAGAGCGGAGAGGCAGGGAGGCGTGGTGGGGGCAGGCCGGTATCACGCAGGCGCGCGGAGCGGGAAGGCAGTCGGCGTGTCGGTCCCCATGAGGTGAGTGCTTGAGAGGACGCGGGAGTGTGGGCGGAGGCGCAGAGTTTGGCGGAAGCGGACTGTTGTAGAACGTGTGTGTGGCGTGTGTCGAAACTGGACCTGTTCTGCGCCGTGACCGACAGACTCAACTGACTGAAAAGTATACCTCCTGCTGAGAGCAGGCGTGCCGGCTACCTTTTATTTTCAGTTTGTGATTTTTTTTTTTTTTTTTTTTTTTTTTTTGGGAACTTGTGTGTGATACACGCTGGAAGTGCCGAGAAGCAAGAAGAGGCAAGCGAAGAGGAGGCGGAGTTCGCGTCTCGAGACAGCACCACTGCCGCACAAGAAGCAGCGAAGCGGGGTAAAGCCGAGGAAACGGACGTGCAAGTACTGTTGGCGTGTCCCCGTGCGGTGTGGTCGAGCGATGAGTGCCCGCGTGTACAATCCGTTGTTCCTGTCCGAGATGCGGAGGATGCTGAGGGGCGGCGGAGTCGCCGGCGGCGCCGGCAGCGCGGCGGCGTCGGCGGCGGCCACGGCGGGCTGCGGCGGTGAGGCGGCGGCGGCGTCCTCCGGGGGCGGCGGAGGCGGCTGTCCGCCCCCGACGCCGCCGGTCGCCGGCCTGGACCGCGTGCGCAGGCAGCTGTTCGGTCCCGTCGACCACGAGGAGACGCGGCGCTTCGTGCAGGACGAGCTGCAGGCGATGCGGCGTCGCGACACCGAGCACTACGGCTTCGACTTCGAGCGCGAGGCGCCGCTGCCCGGCAGCCGGCTCGTCTGGGAGAAGGTGCAGCCTGCGGCGGCGGTGCCGGCGTCCTACGCGCTGCGCCGCCTGCCCTACCTGGCGACGCACGCGGACGCGGCGACGGACGTAGCGGCGGAGGCGGCGGCGGCGTCGGGGGCGGAGGACGCGCCCGCAGACGCCGCCCCCAGGGGGACCGAGGAGAAGGCCGTGCAGACGGCGTCCCCGGCGCCCCTCGGCGGCTGCGCGACGTCGGCCGAGACGACGCCTGTCGCGGCGGCGGCGCTCGCCAAAGCGACGAACAACAACAACAACGTCTCCACCCCCAAGCAGACTTGCATTTCTGGTGAGTACCGCTCCTGCATTTTTACTTACTATGTGCCCACGATAACTTGACGATTTTGTTGATGCTGCCAAAAGCGGAGAATTATTTACATGTGCTGCCAACGTTACAATGGTCCTTGGCGCGAAGAATTAATGTACACATTGTTAGGGTAACGGTTCCAGCACTGCAGCAAGCAGCCGATGCTGCCTTCCGTTCGTGCAAGACAAACTCCCAGCAGCCACCGCGCAAATTGTCAAGTTACCGTGGCCGGATAGTAAATATGTTACGGTTTTGCCGACGCAGTTGCAAATTTACCTAAAGATCAGATTCTGTGACTAGTTTATGACACGCCCAATTCACACTTCCCGTCACGTCACGTCCCGTCAGTACTTTCCACAATAGCATTTCCACTGACGGCATTTACACGGTTCGTCACCGGTCGGTCACACGTGAGTTTCCTTAAGAAAAAAGTTTTGACTGAACTGTTGTATTCTAACCTTCGACCATAAGTATTGGTAGACTGGACATGGCATTGCTATCATGGCACAAAAATCTCTACAGCTAAACCACTGCTTTGCCAACAGTCGTGTGATGTTTTTCCAGCTTTGCTTATGAATTTGCAAATCGTTTTGTGTCAAGGGGCGTAACATTAAATTTCATTTGTAACTATTATAAGTTTAAAAAAGTGCCATTTCTTGAAAATTGCGGAATTGTCTTTTATAAACGACAAATGATTGCCCGGTCTACTAGTAACTATGGAAGTTAACCTTTTTTTTTTTATTTTTATTTTTATATATATATATATATATATATATATATATATATATATATATATATATATATATACATACATGTTCACTCACCGCAGGGGTCGTGCGTTTTAGTCGTCAATTGTAGATATTATGTGAAGACTTGAATACTTTTTCTAGCGGATTTTTTTCCGAATGCGAGGTTAAATACACGAAATCGAAAATAATGATTTAGTTTCCACTATAGAGTAGTTAACTTTACACCCACGTGATTTTCCATTAAAAAACATTTCAAGTGAAGAAGTCTGCTCTAATTAACGAGTAAAACTGTTTATGACTATTAATTATGTGTGAGGGGGAAACGTAAAGGATAAGGGAAACAAGCTCTATTTGTTCGCATGTAAATATTGCTTGATGTGTTTGTGTGTCTGTTTTGAAAATGTTCTCAGAATTTTACAACACTAGTTGATAAAAAGATGCGTTAGAAAGTTTGTATTGTCTATTAAATTTAGCGTTGTTATTTTTTAATTACGATACTATACAACGCCCTTTTATGTTGTGGTTGATAACTCATCACTTTTATCGCTGTGTATTGGGCTAAAGAAATTGACGTGCCGTACAAATACACCTTGACGTGACCGTGACGTGACGAACAGTGTGGATTAGCGTTTATTCAGACCATTTTCAAACACCTGGTCTTTACTTTAGCCGTAATATACAAGAAATTTGCCAACGGGCAACCTCGGATTTAAAATCTTCTCACGTTGTTTTGAACTTTTCTGTCTCCTGAAGATCGTGTCTTCGTACGGAGAATTTATGCCAGTTTTCCCTGTCTTCAGCTTCTTTCTATACCCTGCTGTATCTCCCCTTCCATCTTTCAGCTCATCCAGATGTTGTATAACTGACCAATAAATTTGCAACTTCGACGGCAAAAACATTCTAGTAATTAATTTCTACATATTAATTACTTTGCTACCATTACATTAAACTATAATTGAATATTAATACGCACCTGACAAGAAATGTGCGTGGGATTACTCAGATGACGGAATGACGCATGTTCATATAAATTCGTCAATCTGTTGTTTTACCGTTGACATCACTCGCCGTTTTTTTTTTTTTTTCCATTGCTAAAATATTCTTTAGGGCACCAATTTTCTCTTCATGTTATTATACTTGATAGTACCAAAAATCCCAACAAATGTAAAGGGTTCCGTAACAACTTAATCTGAAGCAAAGCGTAATTGTTTACGTTCGCGCATAACTTGTCATGAAACCTAAACCTGCCATGTAAATTCACAAAATCTGTATTGAGTAATGGATGAGAGTCCGAGTAAGTCGTTGCATTTGTGTACACATGTCGTATGTAGGAACATAAAAGAGTGCAGTACGTAGCTTTTAACAGATGCGTGAAGTCCCATAGCCTACCAAAAATCTTTTCTTTGCTAGCCCAGTAATGTTCCTTCCTGCACGCTTGTAGCGTTTTCTGTTGACATCTTACGCCGGTAGGTCGTAACGGATTTTTATACTCACTAGTAAACGATTCATGGATGGTTTGATTTTGAAAGGGACTAAACGACTAAGGTTATCAGTCCATAACGCTTCATGTTTTGTGTCTCTAAGTATGTCGTCAGTTTAAGCGTCCGACGCGAATGCTACTTTTGCGTGTGCTTTCTACATACTGGTGTGGCTTCATATATATCTGTGTACCACGAATCAACGGAAAATCATATGCGTCATACTTCTGTATTGCGAAAGAAGTTTCAAACAAAACAATTGATTTTCTTTGGATTTACGCGCCATGTAGCAGTTTTTGGACAAGGCGAATTGCTAGCAACGCTTATTAATTGTAGTATCAGATTTCGCAGCATTTTGTTTCAGCCTACAGCTACCGTCAGTAGCAAATATGTATCTTTGTAGCTCCATTATAGCAAACTATTTTTGTGACTTCAAGTGCCTATAGTTACTTAACTGCCATTGTTTTTGACGTTCTTATTCCATTGTCTCTGGTGGGTTTGCAATTCTTTAACTAGGCAAAAGGCACACTATTTGTGGCCCGGGACATTTTCAGAATGCTTCTCACTTTACATAAAAGTCGTGTTAATATTGGTTTCAGATTCTGTGCACAGAATCTTACCTCTGTCAGGTACGTTTCCATTTTTTACCTGCATGGGCGTCGCTTAGCAATCCCGGCTCAGACGTCCTTCGTGAGTCTCCAATAGCGAGCGGCACGCCTCTGCGTCTCTTGTGACTGTAAAGTTATTTGGCGCCAAAAATGCGAGCCAAGGTCGGCTTCCACGCGCGTCGTGCGTGAGTGTGTGTAGCGATCCAAGAGACGCGCTTGCTACCTGCATCCGACGCGTCAGGACTTGTTCTGAAGAGATGCGCTTCGCGCTCTTTCGGCCGTTTCACCTATCCCCTGCAACGTTCGCTCTGGATTGAGTAAGCGTCGCTCTTTGATAGTTACGTTTGTGTAGACATGGTCCTAGTTTTTGCCCGGTAACGCAAGATATTCTTGTTCAAATATTGCCTGATAAAATTATTGTTAAATTTACTACGTGCAGGATGACGTAAATGGCACAGTTTTGTTTTCACTAGAAGAAGCTCTTGCCGAGTGATTAGTTTTATCTGCTACATTTGTTTCAATTGAGGTTGCTAGTAAAATATCGGTACTGTGCGAACGACTTTGTTTTGCTGCCATTGATAATATTTTTGCACGATGGCAATGATGGTCTTCATTATTGGTGACTGTTTGCGAAGAAACTGCGTTTTCTTCTGCAAACCGTGTACGTGTTCGTTTGTAACTTGCTTTACACTAAATGAACTATATTTAGTCGAACTGGCTTTATTCAGTTTAACGTTATTAAAATGTATCCGAATTTCAAAGCATTAATCTCTTGTTTATCCTCGATTGATACAGTCTTTTACTTAACAACTTGCTGTTTGATGCTTATAACAAATTTAATTCGCTTTCATTTATTGTTTGCCTCGCAACTGAAAACTGCTGTTGGCATTCCGCTCTATTTTCAGTTTTTGTCCAAACAGAATTTTTTTCCCCTAAATGATAGCATTTTAAATATATTCTACCATAAACTGCCATTCCATTCCGATTTTTAGCGCGCAGTGCAACGCCGTTGCTCAACAATGCGACAAATTAACGGCCGAGCGCGACCGCTGAACAATAGCTGTTCCAGTAAGGCATGTGCCTCGCTATTGTTGCAGTTCGCGGCTCTGTCGCTAGTTTCTCCGACTTGTGTGCAGTGTAATTTCGCGGCACACGAACTATCGGGATTGGCTTCGGTGTCCGGCACGGAAAGCTGTTGCTTTGCTCTCGTGCGCCTGCGCAGCGAGCTGGCTCGGAGCTCGGCGGCCGAGATGGTGCCAAACCTCTGCCAGCGAGCAGCAGCCTGGCTGGAGCCGCGTTGCCACATCTCTGAGCCACAATTATCAAGGCGCGCTGTTACGAAACGGCCGCGGCGCGCCGTCGCGAAACTGCCACCGCCGTTCCCCGATCTTCCCTGTAATCACCGTAACTATGCCTTCCCTTAACCTGCAACCGCGGATTCTGTTGAACCTCTCCGATATGCACATATTAAGAGCGCTGTCATCAATTTCTTTCGCAGTTCCGCAGATTTTATCAAACCGTCAGTGGTTTAAACTATTATCGTTGTTTTTCAGTATGTAGAATACTGTTATCTCAGGTTGTGGTAACTAACATGGGTGCCTGCTTGTCGATTCACGAGGATAATATCTTTTATGCGTGCATATGTGGTTTGTAGTGCCATTTTCTTGTGTATTCTTTTTAACGGGTAGCATGAAATAAAATCGTGTAGCAGATGCAGTAGGGATTCGCAAGATACAACTGTCAGAGTTAGTTTATTTCAGTGTTGCTTCATCAATTTCATAAAACTTTTTGGTGAGTTGTGTAATTAAATTGTACAATAAAAAAAATTAATCTCGTAAGTAGCTAACGAGAACCTTTCGGCCGATTATGCGTCTGAGATGTATAAAGTTTACGTTGATATTGCACCGGAATTGTACAAAATCATGTACCGGTAGTACTTGTTTCCATCAACAGCTGCTTATAAGAGTATCTGCTGTAATAGAACGTGTACGATGTAAATCCATTACTGGAAAAGAAAAGTAAAGATTTTGCAGAAAAACAGTAGCAGTAAACTCATTGCTGCGCCTGCAATTTAAAGATACGGTTAGACAAGAATAAAGGATCTCACGAAGAAATTACAGTAGTAAATGCATTATTTTGTGTTTATTACTGCATGACAAAATACCTAGCAACTTGACGCCAGAAACTGATGCGGTATTGAGTCCGTAACATTACTTTTTTATACTGAATGGTGTTTATTGCTAACCCATCATAGTACACGGGTGAGTGCAGTGAAGCTTTATTCGTAACAAAATGCCGTATTTACTAATTCAGAATGTCAGCAATGTTATTTTCTGATGATAATGTTTGGAATATGTTTAAGATCCGCCCGTGAGAGTAACATACAAGTTGTGAATTATTTTTACTGATATTGACGCTTTAGAGTACAACAGAAAAATCAAATAATTTGACCTATTCATAATGTTAAGTATTTCACTGTAATGTTTTTAAAGGAAACGCCTTTCGCTACTGCGAATGAAGGGTTTTATTTTTATAAGTCATCCATACGCGTTTCGCCTTTGTCACAAGGCATCATCAGTGGGTGTCCTGAAATATTTACATGTTTCTGTTTACACATAAAGGTAAGGTTTCTTACATATGTACAAAACATTTCGTTTTTGGTTTAAAACAGTTCGTTGTTTGCTATAAAATGGTGTACTTGCAGCACTTGCTACTCCACGTCAGAAGCAAGTGCTGTAAGTACACCATTTTATGGCAAACAACGAACTGTTTTAAATCACTGTATATATGTAAGAAACCTAACCTTTATGTGTAAACAGAAACATGTAAATATTTCAGGACACCCACTGATGATGCCTTGTGACAAAGGCGAAACGCGTATGGGTGACTTACAAAAATAAAACCCTTCATTCGCTGTAGCAAAAGGCGTTTCCTTTAAAAACATTAAAGTGAAATACGTAACATTCAGCTGCTGCTCAAATGGCCATTGCAAGCAACGTACCTATATTGATAATGTGTTTGTGTGTGGAGAGCAGCATCAAACCATCCTTCGGTCTGACAACTTCTGAACGTGTTTAATGACTGCAGCAACACGTTTTAAAGTGTTCTATGACTGGAGCAACTTGTTTGGAACAGTGGTTGTCTTCACTGTCGTGCCTGCATTTAACCAGGCGTGTTATTCCAATTTTGCGGTATCACGTTTGCCCGATAAAGATACGATGCTGTTATGTAAACTGCTTTTGGAATAAAACCCTTTAACTCTTAGAAGATCCATCACTTGGCTCCTTGTTTTGTCACTCGATAACGCGACCGAACGCAGATTAGCTGTAGTCTCGAGTAGTTATCTCAGACTGTGTCATAAGACAGATAACGGTCAAAGCCAGGACTGCAAGAAAATAAAAAATAAAGAATCTGCGCTCGCAGTTCTTTCCTTTTAACTAAGACAAGGATGTAGGGCATCGTTAAATATTGTCTTTGCGAGGACGAACGCCTGGTGTCCTCGGCAACGAGCGGTTATCTTATCAAGAGACAGAGAGTTACGTCTCCAAATAACTTGGTGGAGGACGCAACGTAGCGGTGTGGTTCTAACGAGGCTGGTAATGGTAGCAAACATACAAATCTCTCGTTTCATAATAAAGATGGCTAAGCATCCTGTATCAGTAGTAGTAGTAGTATTATTGTCACCTTCTGGAACTATTAGTTTAGACAGCCAAACTCAAGTTTCGGTAGCGAAGAGCCAAAATGTCTGCTCCTGATATAAAGACTGCACCTCGTCATGGATGAAAACTGCTAATCTTCCGATCCTAACGAGGATCTTCATTCTGCGTACATGTAGTGAAACGTACGAATTGTGTCATTTATTGGTATAGCGCGTCACAGTAGTCGATAAATTAATTCAGTTTACATTGCTCTACGCTGCGGACTGTTGTTTCGTTTGCAGAAAGTCGTGGTATGTTTATATATTTTTATTGTTTTTTTTTTCTTCTTATATAGAAAATTGAGCAGATCAAGACAGTTTTTTCTGGTTTCATTAGTATTTATAGCCGTCATTTTGAAGCAAAATGGTACACGAATTTATTTCTACCAGACACAAAGAATCTTGTTACAGATAAGGTGCTATGCTAGCTGCGGTAGGAGTCTGCTTATAAGGGTGGTTTTAGGAAGCTGCATGTAAGGCAGCAATCTCTGTACTCGTCAACAAACTCTTCCTGCTCGTATTTTCACATTTCTTTACCCGTTTTGTTATGGAATTTTTTTGCTAACAGTTCCGACACCCAGGGCTCCCTGACCAGCGTAAAAACGAGGTCCTGAAGATGACAAATGAAGTATCGAAAAGCAATAACATAACGGCTGAGATGCTCCATTCCTTTAACTTATTAGTACAGCCGACGTCCCACACCTACTTCCATAGAGATGTAATTGCAAAGAATTGCACTCATTTTCAAATGTCAACCAAACATTGCATTCTTATTTTTCGTTTAAGTATCTATGAAATGTTCCTCAAATATTTGTACGGTAATTTTATTTGCATTATTTTTTGCTGGCTTTCTGGGATGTAGGGGCGTATATTAGCTTTCAGGGTTCCTTCACAACAGCTTTTTCCTGGGTACTGTGTGAATTAAATTCACCGTTGCATTACTATAATCTGCTACTATTGCCTCTGCGGCTTTGTCGTAATTTATTTAGGGACTTTTGCCCTCACCGGGCTTCTTGCATTGGTACGAAATTGAGGAAAATCTGAAATATTGTCTGAGCATCTTAGTGCTTTACTTGGGATGGTGCGGAAAAGGTTAAAACATGTTCACGATTATGTGTCGTATGCTAGGTGGAATCCACGGACGTTGCGTTCACAGCTCACTGCCCGCTCACACGCAGTGTAACCGTTTACGTTGTAAACATACACGTAACTGTGAAATACGTTGCGATTTCGGTTGGCAGTGATTTGTAGCACCGTGCACGAGCGGAGCGTCCGCGCGGGATGGAGGAAAAAAATTCAAAATTGCTGCAGCCGCGTCGGTTAGGTTTAAAGGGGCGCAGCAACCCCCATATGTGGGGTGTGTGGGCCGTTACGTAGGCCTATTGTGTGCCACGGGGTGAGCTGGAATACACACGCGGTCGCGTGGCGCAGGCGCCCCTTCCCGCCGTAGGTCCTCACCAAAGCCGTAACGGCCGTTTTCCCCATGGGCTGCCGGACGTCGAATGACAGTTCAAAATGTTCAAATGTTTGTAAAGTTATGGGACCTTACTGCGGTCGTCATTGGCCCCCTAAACTTATAAACTACTTAAACTAACTTATCCTAAGAACAACACACATACCCAGCCCGAGGGAGAACTCGAACCTCCGAGGTGGAACGGTAAGGCGCCTTAGTATGCATGGCTATTCCGCCCTGGCTCGAATGACAGTAACTGAATCTCCCGTCGCGTTCTATAATGCTACAAGTTTGCCTTTCAAAAAACAATTAATGTCCTTCCACTGGCATATTAATTAGTATTTGAAGTCTGCATACGCTCCACGATTATTTATCTTTTCAGCATTAATTAGGATTCCTTTATTTTTTATATCACTTCGAGAATGTAAATTACTATATCAAGAACAAATATTTTCTAGATTTTGAAGAGGTGGCATGATAAGGGAGGAAAAGAAGATTGGAAAATTAACATTTGTTTTTCTTTTCATATACAGTTTTTTTTTTTTTTTTTTTTTTTTTTTTTTTTTTTTTTTTTTTTTTTTTTCCACCGTGTACAAACTTTTGGGATTGATCTATCAAAGGATACGGGCAAAAAATTTCTAATGATCTACTGTCCGAAAATACATTATTTCAATCCTAGAAACCATTTCTTCACTCTTACTTTGTTACAGAGACTTCGACCTAATACGCGTTGTAGTCACAGTTTCAGTATACATGGTTTCTCCTGGAGAATGGTTCTGTTCCTCATACTGTGCCACTGATGATTCGAAGGATTTTGTGGCTGCTACATGATGGTGCACCAGCCCACTTTGCCGTTAACGTCCAGAAGCATCCTAGTCGCTACTTCTGTGGTCGATGGATCGGACGAAGAGGTCCAGTTGCATGCCCTGCTCGTACACTGGATCTCAATACTGGCTGTTCCTGGTTACGGTGGCATCTCAAACGTATGGTGTATGCAGAGGCTTGAAGGTACTCGAGCAGCATATTCGTGCAGCTTTGTCAGCTATTCGTGCAGCTTTGTCAGCACTGCGATTTTGACGCTGTGTCTAAGGCAGCATGATTATGCATTCGTTGCGGCATGTGGAAACCGTGTTCAGTACATATTCTGTGTAGTTGTGTGCTACATCTCGGATTACAGCGCAGTATCGTAACAAAGTATAATTGAGTAAGTGGTCTCTAACATGAAAAGGCAATCTCGGAAATAGATCTGTTAGACCTTTTTTGTTCCGTAACCTCTCCTCCATCAGTCCCTAAGAGTTTGTACAAGGTGGAAGCACTCACCCTGTATTTTCGCAAGATATTGTTAAGTCAGAAGCACAGATATTTTCTTTCTGCTCTCCGTCCTCCTCCTCCTAATCGTGGACACTTTAGCGTTTTCTTTGTGGTGCGAAACTGGATATATTAAACACTGTTCAGGTGCTCTTCAAACGCCAACGGCACACATTACAAGAGCGGAGTCGTGCAGTCGAAACAATATGCTGCTTCCTCCATGTGTGTTTCTCGCGGAAAGTCCGTGGAGTTGTTTGAATGATATGAGATCACGCAGAGGCTTAAACGGTTTCGCGAGAAACTTTTCATATTAGAAGGGCGTAGCCATTAGGAAAAAAAAAAAAATGGAAAGTCTTAAGTTAAAAAAACGAAAATGGCATAGCAGTGCATGATCGGAAATGCTTCATCGGGATGCTAGTGACGACGCAAAACACAAGAAGGAAGGACAGAACAGGGTGACGAAACATGTTTATTTTGCTTAGTACGCCAGATACAAAGAAATAAGAACAAAAACAGGCAGCTATCGTCATAAAAGGAGGTTACAAACTTGGCGGCAGCTGCTGGGGAAACCCTAGAAACTCCCGGTATTTTCCAGAACATCACATTTCCCTCGCGGCTGCATAACGGTCCAGGGTCGTTATTTCGAACATGCAGTTTGATGACAATCGTTGTCTGCTTCTAATCTTATTTCATGGTTTTTGCCGGTGATCAACTGACACGTAGACCTAGATTTTACGACCCACAGCTTCTGGAGCGTCTTTACGACCAAGAATGAGAATATTAACTGGTCGCATAAGGTCTTGTTGGCTACCAATAGCTTATAAAGACAAAGCTGACAAGCTGCCGCTTTATCAGCGTATGATATATCTCCTTCACCTCGATAACGTTAACTAATATCACTTTAATCTCCTTCATGATACCGTATTTCGTAATGTGTCACAAATCTCTAAAGTATGATCTTTACTCCGTATGGAGACTTTTCGATTAGACCGGATAAGATACTTGAATTTTCCTGGTTTTACACGTATCATGCACTCACAGCAATGTGTGCATTGTTCCTGTGTCACTAGCATTGATCTTAAAAAAAAAAAAAAAAAAAAAAAAAAAAAAAAAAAAAAAAAAAAAAAAAAAAAAAAAAAGGAAGGAACATGATCAGATTATAGCCTACCGCAAAGTTCGGTTAAAAAATGTTATGATGTTTGTAAACTTAAGAGACCAAATTGCTTAGGTAATCGGTCCATAGATTTGCAAACAACTTCAACTAACTTATTCTAAGGACAAGACACATACCCAGCCCGATGGAGGACTCGATCCTCCGAATAGCAATCTGGCACGATGCTTTTGACCACGCGGTTATTCCCGCACGGTGCCAAGTCCAGGATCCAGTTCTGTAGTATACACATATTCTAATAAAATTGCCATATAACATGTGTCCATTTTTTGTTGAGTGCAGAGTTATCCAAACAAACTCAAAGCAAAGGTAAGTGACAACATTTACTCTGGTTCCTTCGTCGATTCTTGGTAGAACATCATGACATTGAATTCAGTACGTAATTTTGTGTAGGTACAAGTTTATTTTAAATTAGTTAACCATTGATGAGCTTACATGGCCTTCTTGTGAAATTAAAGTTTGAAAATAAACTTGTAGGACATACAAAAATTGTGCTATTAATTCAGTATGATGGTGTTCCAACAAGAATCGAAGTAAGACTCAGTGAAAATGTCCTTAATTTCCTTTGCTTTAAGTTTGTTTGGCTTACATACTAGCAGCTGTATCTCTGTCCACAATTAAAATTGAAAACACTTTACATGCCGGCCGCGGTGGCCGAGGGGACTGAGGCGCTCCAGTCACGGTCTGCACGGCCACTACGGTCGGGGATTCGAATCCCCCCTCGGGCATGTATATTTGTGCCGTCCTAGTTCGTAAGTAGTTCATAAGTAGTTTGTAAGTTTAGGGACTGATGACCCCGTAGTTAAGTCCCATAAGCTATAAAAAATGTTCAAATGTTTGTACAGCTTATGCGACTTAACTACGGGGTCATCAGTCCCTAAACTTACAAACTACTTATGAACTACTTACGAACTAGAATGGCACAAATATCCATGCCCGAGGGGGGATTCGAAACCCCGACCGTAGTGGCCGTGCAGACCGTGACTGGAGCGCCTCAGTCTCCTCGGCCACCGCGGCCGGCCCCATAAGCTATACAAACATTTGATTTGAACACTTTACATAACATTTTAAATGTAAATAGTCTATACTGCCAGCTCCTTAAATATTCTTTACTATTCCTCTTGAAGTATCCTGTAATGCGCAAGTGTGTGTGTTTTTTTTTTTTTTTTTTTTTTTTTTTTTTTTTTTTTTTTTTTTTTTTTTTTTTTTACAACTCTTTTCATTGAGAATAACGGACATGAATCAAGCCCCGCGGGGGTGACCGTGTGAGTATAGGCACTGAGAATGTTGAGATCGAGTCAAGGAGAGGACATTTCTCACACTTCGTCTGCTAGGGATAAAAGCGTTCAGGTTTTCAAGCGTTGTTGCTGTTCGTGGCGGGAAACGGTTCCATTCGAGGACCAACTGTTACATTAATCACTTGTTGTATGTAAACTTCAAATATAGTCAGTACCTGGAAACACCAAGTACGTGTTTGTATAGATCCCATTTGCGTGATTTCAGTCACATATTTTTGCGTAGTTCGGTGGACACATACACGATTGGTTCACGCCCGGGCGCGTAGCCAGCAGCTACTTGCAGCAACGAAGTGTACACACACACACACACACACACACACACACACACACCAGCCATGCCCACATATGCGGACCTGTTAATTGGCCGGGCTAGCCTGAGTCACAACATGGCGGCACAGTTTACAGAAGCGAGCCGGGAAGGACTTTTAGCAGCGCAGGTGGAATAGCCTTGTTACGGTACCGCAAGCTGGTAGAACACGCGAACGAGGAACACACGACGTTGGGGTTCGACTCGATCTTACTGGCTGTAGACAAGCGGCGGTTTGTGAAGAACGTGGAAACGGTGACAGTACATCAGAGAGCGCCTACGAGAGCGTATTTTCCGTCTCAGGTGATCTGCATACTTACTTGGTCCTGTTTCCGTTTCTATTATCGACCGTGTCTTCATTCATTGTCATTGAGAATGTGCAGTATCTCAAGTCGTGGCAAGAACTGTTTCGTCCTACTTCACTGGAAAGGCAGATCACAATATATGATGATTTTGCGTGGCAGGTACATCGAGTTTTCGTTATTATCTTCTACAGCAAAATCCATCATTCCTATTGTTCAGTATATTGCGTAATTTTGCGCCCTTCCGGAGGTACATTAGTCCATGTTCAGTTGATTCATTGAAAGTCATCAGCACACTTTAATTTATTTTCAATGCAGTGCGGAACTTGTAATTCACTGGGATCTCAGTTGAATGTTGGGTTTCTACATGGTCGGGATTAGTCTGAATTCTACCGGCAATGCATGCAATGTGCAGGCTGCAGACAAAATAAAGAATTTAATGACAAATGACTTTTCGTGAACTGCCCAAAACAATAATTTGAAGTAGCCAATTACTTTCATTCGATTTATTGTCGAACGGAACAAACTTCTTACTAAACATAAGAGCGTATTAAATGAGAAAGAAGGGAATTTTTTAATAATGGGAACAAAAAGAACACGAGAGAAAAATTATATAATTCATGTAATCCTCATGAGCATCTGTCGCATTTGTCATTCGGTTTCGGAGCTCATTTGGTTTTATAAACACAGAGTTAATAGGTAGGCTGAAATCCGATGCTAATTGACTGAATTTTAAATCGTTTCTGAATATTGCATTAAGATCTTAATTTTCTTAAATGAAAGTGACAGTATTGAAATTAAATGTAAACCAGTAGTCTGCCTTATTACTTAAAAATTAAAAAGTAACTTTTTTTATTTATAATAATTATTTCTTCCAACAACAGATCCGGAATTACGTAATTCTGATATTTTTGCAGTAATTTTAGTCTTCCAATCTGGCAATATTACCACAATGTTTATGTAATTTTATCTAATTTCATTGTTGATGTTGCAGCATTCTGGAAAGGTTTAATTAAATGCTAGTCAGAGAGAAAGGGTGTCGCATATATGCAGATTTTTGCTTTAAATAGCTTATCTTGTGAAGTTTAAATGTCGATAAAGTCAAGTACAGCAGGTGATAAAAACTACCTTTTCTTCCAGTGGAATAAGCTGTTCCTTACGTGATTAGGTCAAAATCTCTCTCTCTGTCTGTCTGTCTGTCTCTCTGTGGAACTGTTGTCATAGAAAGTATTCTGTAACAGTAAATCTCAGTAGATGCTGTAAGATGAACGTCAATTATGCGGCGTATAAATTAATGCACGAGAAAAAACGAGTAGGACGACAGGGAATCGTGTTTGTAAATTCCCGCGACGAGGAGGGGAGTTTGCGTACCTTTCGAGCAGTTCTATAATGTTTACGCGAGACCCTGAGTCGTTGGCTCATCGAGCGTGGCAGCAGCTGCCATCTATCGGCACAGTAGCAAACTACCAGGACCTGGCCGGTACAGTCCAACGTGGCACTACTTTCTGCAGAACACTGCTGCTGATGTGGAGCATCGAAAGGCGAAGTTGTTGACATAAAATGTTATCGCAGAAAGTCCTTGAATAAGTACACAACAGTTTCAAATCGCACTGTGTGCAAAACTAACGCTAGCGTTTGACCTCCAGAGAGCAGTTTTCAGGTTCTCGTTTGTATTTGTCAACGGGAAACTTAAACAGTGATGAAATACCCGTTCCATCCAATATCTGACTAGGCGAAGTGCAGTTTGAGCACTAATTGGCCAAAGCTGCGGTGAACACTTTGCCTTCCTGTGATTGCCACGCCCTTTGCTGACTCGCTGACTGCCTGCTATCGCGGGCAAAAGCCAGCGTCGTGTGTACTCTACGCTCCTTCCGGTGTGCGCCATCTTCCGGGAAGCGACTGGCGACGTCAGCACACGATAAACAATCAGCGTGGCACAGGAACCGGGGGCTATTTAAAGCATCCGCGAGTACTGTCCACCGATTTCCCACGACGCTTCCGCATCCCGCCGAATCTCGTGTCACCCATAGATTCTAACGGTCCACTGTAGAGGGACGCGAGCATAGGGAAACTGAAATTTACTAAAAGCCACATCACTTCTTCAAAATTGATGAGCTTGAAATGGAGCCCACTTGAGATAATATGTACACTATGATCGATGTCTCAGATGTGGATGTTCGATTACTGTTAGCAACATACTACATTTTTACTTCATCATTTGTCTCTTTTTTATTGAGTGCCAAATAACATTCAGAAGCATTTTTATACCGCAGGAGAGAGAGGGTTTAGGGGTGGGGTTCACTGTTGAAGCAGTATTATGTAACTTTTATTCGTTATAGATCTGAAATCTGTGACTAACGTAAAAGAAGTTTCAGAAATTGCTGCAACCAGTCGCCCTGTTATGATGGAGGTATTTATTAAACCGTAACCGGTTTCCAACAGCCAAGCATCGTACATACGATACATTCGGTATAATTTGTAAAAGACGTGAAAGTTGCTGTCCGTGAAGTGCAGTGCCATTTGGAACATGTTTTCAAAAAATGTTCAGTTGTTTATGAACCTAACTATACACAGCACACCTCACACAGTCACATCCAAAATGCACTGAATTTTGTTAGGCAGTTTGAAACCAGTTATGGTTTAATAAATACATAAATACAGAAGGCGACGAGTTGCAGTGATTTCTGATACCTCAAATGTTATAGATATTTTAACTGGAGCTTAAGTCTCAGCTACTGGTAGGTGCTGGAATCATACAACATGGTCACATCAAGAGCTGTGCCAGAGTAAAATGATCGAAGTAGGAGGACATACGAAAGTGACACCGCAATTCTTAATTATTATACAATACATATTTACATTGTTATATATGCTCAGTGTAGGTGTTTCTGCCATTATAAAACCGTATACATAATAGATGAGCAAAAAAGCAAGAGATTCAAATTTTAGCAGAGGAATCCAGGGCTCATCTTTTCCATCAATTAGCAGCTTTCTCCATAGGGCTGCTGAAGTGTTTTAATGGTTTACACTCAGTAGAAGCGATGTATCACTGACGTTCTAGGCACGTTCACGATGTGGTAGTTGGGTGCTTTACACGCAGATACGTGATACTTGAGTGTGCTGGTCTGTTCGGAATATCGCTCGTGCAGAACGTCTTTAACGGTCCCCAAGACTGCAGTAACGCGACTTAATTTTCTTGCGTAAACTGCAGCGTGGCCTTTTATCGCCCCAGCTCTTCAGAAGGCAATGGGCAGCCTTGAACCTGACGAGCCCGATAGCGTCTGGTCACGTAGCTCGCAAGCGTATCAGTGGCGAGTAACTGCGAACGTTTGTCTCTGAGGCT
This sequence comes from Locusta migratoria, assembly GCA_026315105.1. Classification (NCBI taxonomy): domain Eukaryota; kingdom Metazoa; phylum Arthropoda; class Insecta; order Orthoptera; family Acrididae; genus Locusta; species Locusta migratoria. Next base: position 179,649,951 of record CM048749.1, read on the forward strand.
GTGAGAGCTTGCAGCTGACCCAAGCGATAAACTGAAGCGCCTGCCTTCTCCCCACACCTGTTGCACAACTTCGTCCTCTGGGGTCAGTACGCGCTGACTGATGCTTGTGTTGTGGCTGTTCGCGGGCAAGCGGCTACCTGTTGCCGCACGAGTCTGTTGGTTGACAGTCGTATCATACGGGAATGCCCTATTTGACAGCAACACAGTGAACGTCATGCCCCGTCCTCTACTGTTAGGGCGTGTATCAAAACCCATACCAGAATTTTAGTAATTTAACACTCTGTTTTTCTCCTTTTTTTCATCTGTATCAATCAATATGCGATATCAATAGTGCTGAATTTCTAAATAAAAAAATAAAACTCCAAAAAACCATTATTTTCTATTTTTTGAATTTGAATGTTGGGCGATTTAAAAAACGGGAAGAGCAATCAGCCCCATTCTAATAAGAGGCGGACAGTTGCCTCTAGGAAAAAAACGTAAAAATTGGCACTTAACTGCTGAGACAATGATTTACCAGTTGCATGGACTACTTGACAATACACTTGAATTTACTTGCTCTCATTCTCCTACTCTGTTTGTATTACAGAAGGGCATGATCCCTAGTTTGTTGTGAAGTGTAGTAGCAATGCGATATTTGTCAAATTAGACACTGTATAAAATTGATTTATGTACGTATACTTTCATTAATGAACCATAAACTTGGGATGGTAACTGAGCCTTTAATTTCGTGGTTGCTTCAGGACGAAAAAATTGATATAATATAGGGAGTAGCTTCAAACAATCGACCTTTGATATTTCGCTAACGCCATCAGCGCACGTATATCCTTAAGCAACCCCCAGCTTAGCTTGAGTCCGTCACCGTAGTCTAGTGGAGAGCGTGGGTTGCTACGCAAGGGGCCGGGGTTCGATTCGGTCGGATGTTTTGTCCCCACAACCTCAGTTGCGGCCTTATGGCCATAAATGCTACACGATCTTAGCTTACGAAATTCATTCCAACTTTTAGGTCAACCGCATATCAATACAGATCTCCTACCACTGTACGTTAGTTAAACTTTTTCATTCTTTTTTCGCAGTCTACGTTTATAGCATGAATTATCGGTTATTTCAAAATACTGTTATTTTGACCGGTTTGAAGGATTAGTTTGAATTGGAGACGAAAAGATGCTATATAGGCCCTAACCTAAAACGGCTAGTTTCAGGCATAACCGCTATCCCTAGTGGTTATGTCATACAGTAGGTGTTTTGCTATCTATCGTGTCAAATTGCTGTGTATAATAACTGTTATGCACCTTATCACAAGTAGGAGAATTAGTGTGAAATATGAGTCACCGAAATTTGTATATTGTGACAAAGTGCTTGTTCTCTAAATTAAAAGTAGATAGCGTGTTATGTGAATACCGAAGCATAGCCAACGTACTGAAAGGCTGTCTTTTCTCTGCTGCAATAGGCGGGAATGTTACCGTCTGGCGCCTGCAGTACTTGTTTACACCTGACTGCGTTGTGTGCCCGCTGCTGTTGACGTATCGATGTCGCCCTCCTTGATTTAGAGTGCCAGAGAAAGTTGGCATGGGTCGCGTATGTATGCGTAACACCAGTGCAGAGCCAAATGTTCAAATGTTTGTTACGCTTATGGGACTTAACTACGGGGTCATCAGTCCCTAAACTTACAAACTACTTATGAACTACTTACGAACTAAGACAGCACAAATATCCATGCCCGAGGGGGGATTCGAACCCCCGACCGTAGTGGCCGTGCTGACCGTGACTGGAGCGCCTCAGTCACCTCGGCCACCGCGGCCGGCCCAGTGCCGAGCCCCCTGTGTGTATCGATAAGTAGCTAGTGGAAAGTTCCCACTACCGACGAAGGCGGATCTACCTCGGCTGTGTGCTGCGTGCGGCTCAGTACTGTTATAACTCGGTTTTACTGTCACTTTTCATTGACCACGGGAAATGAGACTCTGCGTAATCTCTCCTTCGCTGAAAGCTCACGTCTTAGGTAAGCTTTCTCCAAACGATTGCGAAACAATTACCTTCCGTGCCTCGTGTATTCTCGAGTTTTCCGTAAAAGTATTCTGTCTACTAACCACCATAGTTTATCAAAGTGAAAAACATCTCTGTGGCAGTAGCTATACTGCAAGCTATAAATGTTTTCAATATGTATTTGGCCAGCAGTATGTTGTTATTACATATTTAGTTCATTTAGACGTTTCGGGCTCGGGTGCTTCCACGATTTCCACTATATAAACAAATTTCAGCATTTGTAGATCTTCATGTGGAGGTTTTGGGTTCGATTCCCAGTAATAACGTCCCATTTTTTTCGTGTAAAAGCCTGTAGCAGCCTGTTCTCAGTCTCGTCAGGGTGCCAGATTAACTAAACAGTGAAAACAACACGCAAGCTGCTTTTGGACCAACTGGAAGGGGTGTTCGCTTCGAAATGTAAATAAATCGTAGTATGAATACTTGGGTAGTTTAAGTACACACAGTTCTCCGAAGTGTAGTGTAATTGTAAGACTTTCACAACGCATTTGGGCAACGCCGCCTATGTATATTTAAGGCGTGTTAGATTCGCTTACATGTAAGTAGGCAACATTAATATTTTACTAATGTTACTTAACAGCTTACAATTCACCGAGCTGCGGCGAAGGGGCCGAGCACGTTGAGGCGCTATGTTATGATGCGCGAGGCCGTTCCCCGTCGGGGGTTCGAATCTCCCCCCCTCTGGCATGGATGTTTCTGCTGTCTTTAGTATAAGAGAGTTAATAAGTATTTGTAAGTTTAGGGACTGATGATCCCGCATTTGAACATTTTTTTGAATTCACCGATGGATAATATGTACTACGTAGGAAACTGTTGTCGAAAACCTAACAGTCTGTTTGATACATGTAAAATACGGACAACATGTTGAAACTCTTCGTAGATTTTTGATAAACTGGATTTATTTATTTATTGCGAAATTTATTCCTAGAGATTTTTTATATCTCCACTCTATGTGGTGTAGATGTTCTACCAAATGGTAGTGGTCGAACCCGAATTTCCCGCTTTTCACGAGCGGTCACTTTGTCCAGTACGCTATCCCAATACGCGTCTTTCAATTTGACGCTACTACAGCGACTTGCATGTCCCTAGCCTAACCCAGTAGTCCAACCGAAGAAACGGGACCTACAGCTTAACAAGGATTCCTATCCGAAGCACGTGTCGTTTCTGACTGGGCCGGTCGCGGTGGCCGAGGTGACTGAGGCGCTCCAGTCACGGTCAGCACGGCCACTACGGTCGGGGGTTCGAATCCCCCCTCGGGCATGGATATTTGTGCCGTCCTAGTTTGTAAGTAGTTCATAAGTAGTTTGTAAGTTTAGGGACTGATGACCCCGTAGTTAAGTCCCATAAGCTTAACAAACATTTGAACATTTGTTTCTGACTGAGAGGTAAAGGCTGGGTTAAAACGCAGACTGAAAAACTCCGAGTCTGACCGGGTTTCGAACCCGCTACCCTTCGGTATCCAATCGAACGCTTTACCCCAAGACCACCGGGCCCGAATTAAGGGAATTAAATGCTGCGGTTATCAGTTCGTAGGCTTAAAAACTACTGAAAATAATTGATGCTGAGGACAACATACATGGCCGAGGGAGGACTCGAACTTCCGACGGCGAGCAACCGCGGGCTCCGCAGCATGGTGTCTTAGAGCGCTCGGTCACTTCGGCACAGCAAAGACAAAGATCTCAGGTTCGAATTACGGTGCGGCAAAAATCTTTAATTGCCAAGAAGTTTTCGGTATCGATATATTTCTGTTTGAAATTGGTAAGCCACCTGCAGCACCACTGTGTGGTTGAGGGCTGCTCTGCTCAGAACCAACCTTGGGGTTGCGGACAGGTTTGAATCCGGTGAGGAGCACGGTGTATTGCCGCGGCAGACGGTAGCGGCCGGTACATCAGTGTGGGAGCAGGCAGGGCTTTTACAACAGAGGCGGGGCGGGGCGCTGGGAGTAATGCATTGTGCCGCGGTGAGCAGCTGCGCGCACCCGACGCCGATATTTTTCCACGCCAGGTCGAACAGGTTGGATGAAAAGCCCCCTCCTACCCCGGCCCAGTGCACGGGCGAGATTAGCCGGCAAGGACGCGCGCCGCTTTGAGTACACTTGCTGATTCCCAGTCGGGGTTGCCACGTCTCCACCCCGCCTCCGCCGATGCACCCGACTGGCGGGGCAACCCGCTCATAATGCAGCAGTGGCCGCCGCTCCCGTGGTGGCGGCAACGGCGCCGGGCCGTTTCACCCCATGCCGGCAGCAGTGAAATCACCTCAAAACTCTTACCTAGACCAGAGAATAGGGCATAATCTGCCTGACGCTTCGTCTTCTAGTACTGTAAAGACACCTTGAAGACTTGCAGAATGGTTAGCACTGATAGCTCAGCAAGCTGTACTGTTTCTACATCTACATGGGATACTCTGCAAATCACATTTAAGTGCTTGGCACAGGGTTCATCGAACCCCCGTTATACTATTTTATTTCCCATTCCATTCTCGAATAGCGCGCGGGAAGATTGAACACTTGAATCTCTCCGTTCGGGCTCTGATTTCTCGTATTTTATTCTGATGATCATTTCTACTTACGTAAGTGGGAGTCAACAATATATTTTTGCATTCGGAGGAGAATGTTGGCGATTGTATTTTCGTAAGCAGCCCACGCCGCAGGGATAAGCGCCGTTGTTGTAATGACTCCCATCCCAGATCCTGTATCATTTCCGTAACGCTGTCTCCCCTGTATGGTGACAATACGAAACAAAGCTGCCCTTCCTTTGACTCTTTCAATGTCCTCCGTCAAACCCACCTGATAAGGATCCCACACTGGGCAGCAAAATTCCATAAAAGGACGGACAAGCGTAGTGTACGCAGTCTCTTTAGTAGTTTTGAGGCATCTTTTAAGAGTTCTGCCAATAAAACGCAGTCTCTGGTTCGCCTTTCCCACGACACTATCTACGTGTTCTTTCCAATTTAAGTCAGAAGTAATTGTAATTCCTAGGTATTTTGTGGAGTTTACGGCCTTTACATGTGCATCCATGTAACGTTCGCCTCTTGTCACTAGACCGGTGATTACGATCGCGGATCGATGTATGGTATGGAGCTTGTGGTGAAGAGATGGTACTATATCCATCGACGCCACCCTTTGATTGTAGGCAGCGGTCTCGTCGTGAGCCGACAGCTGCGTGGATATGCATAAACAGTGGCCGAGCGCATTGAGGAGCTATGCTATGATGCGCGAGGCCGTTCCCCGTCGGAGGTTCGAATCCACCCTCGAGCATTGATGTTTGTGCCGTCATTAGTAAGCTAGTTCATAAATACTTTATAAGTTTAGGAACTCATTACCCCGCAGTTAAGTCCCATAAGCTCTACAAACATTTGAACATAAACTATCAGTGTGAATCCGTGTCTACAAAACCTCCGAAGATGTCTTCAGCAATAGAAGAACGTCAAGCAGGGGATCATGCCCTGGACCACGACATTATTCACCGCGCTTATGAAAAAATTGAGCAGATTTTAGGAACACCACTTCCTTTCGCCCGACGCTCTTTGCTAGCAACCCAGACACTCATCACTATCGGACTCAATTTTGTTTTCTGATTGTTACATTCACTGCACGAAACATTCCATTTCTTATGCCCAATAACTTCAGAAAAATATCTCAGAAAAACTGGATAATTAGGGAAAACACGTTACACTGGGCTGTCATATTACATACGATCACCGATAGGAGGATTATAGCCATGTAAGCACGATAGTCCTCGCGTCACTGTTACCGAAATTGGACATTACACTTAGTCACTTTAGCCTTATACTATTCATCATCGTCTATTATCATAAAACACGAAAAGAAACGTCAAAAACATATTTGTTTGAAGGGAGGTCTTGCTGCCTAATTGTGTATTGGGCATTCGCAAAGTAATATTAAGTTACCTTTGTTTTATATTTAAGTAAACCGAGAGCAGATCAGTGCACTTGATCTTCAGTAGGGCGGTTCCTTCTTTGTTAACAAACACCTTATAAGATAGGCCTAATGTTAGCGCTTTTTTTCATATTTTTACTCTGTTTTTGTATCATTCATGTCTCTGTACAAAATTTATTATACAGGTAGGAGATACGACAAATATATGTCTGCAGATGAGATTATTCAGTATAATTGTGACTGATATCAAAGTTCTTTTTTTTTACGGCACTATAAAGAAAACCGGTAATGATTGCGTCTGGCGTTGTATTGATTGTTTCCTCATCTTGGGAGAAGGCTTGGCCGGTATGTTTTTCCTTACGGCGCCAGAAACATGACATCGAGTCTGGCATTTAAAGCGTTGACGGCAGGAGGAAGCGAGACACGCAATAACCGAAATGTTATCACTGGGCAGCCAATAGGCTTGAAAATAACTCCGAATCTAGGTCGTGCTACGCGAAAGGGCATTTAACTGTTGACACACATCGGAGCAAGAAGATTAGCGGAAAAGAAAACCGCTGCCATCTTCAGACGTGGGTCGACCCCCCCCCCCCTCTCCACTCCCCCCCCCCACTCTCAGGCCAACTAGGTCCCTTCCCCTCCCCTCTCCTCCTACCCCACTACTGTCACGTTGTTATCCCGCATGTTAAGCGACACCAATTTGGTTCCGCCCTGGCGGTCAAAGACCCTACGCGACCCAGATACCTCACTTAGAGCTGTTAGCCACGCTCTGGACACTCGAGAAGCCTACTGTCTACCGACACGCCTGGTGAACTTGCACACACGGCGTGTATGTTAATGCGAATCGAACTCCACGTCTGGCAACGGTGCTCCAAATTTCTCAGGCATAAAGACTTCGAAATTATCTGTAATATAGCTTAAGACTATTTCACCACAAATGTTACAATGCATTTCCCTTTGGTCACTGACAGGAATTGCAGAATTGGCGTTACCTACTCTTTCCTTTTGTGTGATTCCTCGTGTGAATTCGTCACGGAAAGTGAGTCGAAATTTCAAGAATATTTCACAGCAGTTTTATTTGTGAACATCAGTGAACACAGTAAACTAACGATCCACTTCATGCTATTATGCACGGTTACTCCCAGATAAAATCCACATCGATTGCTTGGTCAGATGTAACAGTAGGCCTATCTTATCTCGTAAACGCATTTCGGTCTCTAGGAAGCTTTCTTCTGATGGTAAGGTTGAAGTGGCAGTTTTTAGGGCTGACTATCGCCAAACTATAGTGTTTAGGCCTAGGGGACCTAAACTGACATAGTCTTATACTTGTTCGCTGCTATGATGAATTGTAAAATGGCCACTGCGCCATTCAATCCAGTCGTAATTAACTGCTGCCTACAGTCATCAGAATTCACTATAGGACAATACAAATAATAGACACACTGTTAAGACGGTGGATCATCGTAATGAAAGAGCGTTATGAGCTAAATGACTGGTTTTGTACCAAAATTCTTGGTAGTCGCTGGGCGATTTGGTGCCATTTTACAGCACTGAATTCTTATTTCCAAGTTATCGCAAATGTAACGAAGAGAAGTTCTTATTTTCGGAGTATTAAACAGGCAAATGCCGTATCCATACAACATTTCGACGACTTTCGGCTCTTCATTTTCAAGTTTGAGAAAGTTTACTCGGAGCCATCTCTATTATTGGATGGACTGCCTGCGAAATTTTCATAAGACATTGACTCCTACCGTACTGAATATTTTCCTCTGCGTTTTGAAAAATTTGTAAATCCTCTGCAATGTATACGTTGATTCAGTCCGGGACCATAGCTTTTCACTACGAGGAAGAAATAAAATTTCATGTCCGTCAGATGAACTGGAGAGTTAGGTCTAATATTCCGTCGATGATGAGATAATTGGAGGAAGAGGAGCACATGTTCGGGAAGGGCAAGGATGCGAAAGGATATTCAGAAGAATACAAGAGTTTCCCCTTGACATCTGGTCATTTGTTTTTCATGAGGCTCCGCGGTCCGAGCATAATATCCTGTGTTCTGCATGTAGAGAACTTTCCGCACTGGCGTCACCTCATCGACTCGACGTTGCCTCACCACACGTGGTTCGTCGCTCGCTAGGCGGATGCGAATAGAGCCTCATTTGTTTTGATGCGCGTGGTTAGTATACTTTTTCTTCGCCTGCACCGAGATTGAGGGCGCGCGCGCACACACACACACATACACACACACACACATACACCGAGAGAAAGGGAGAGGGAGAAGAAAATGACGTCAGTGGAGAGAGGCGGTGACAAGCGCGTGTGTCGTGAGTCACTGGAGGGTGTTGCGTTACGTAAGCAGTCTCCGTTGTTAATGGAACGGCGTGATTTTCATCTGCCCGCACCTCGCCAGCAGCGCTGGTAATTTACGGGCGCCAGTCACACCGGAAAAACTGAGCCTCTACAAACGCGACTAGAGAAGAGGGCGTCGGATACTACCGACAGCCGAAGAGCGCCAAGCGCGAAGGCATGGATGGATGACGTCATGAAAGTAGTTACATTGGTTCGTCGACCAACACTTTCTGAAGCATTAGTTAGGTGAAGGGGATTCACAACATTTGTCTCTCACTTTTATTTATTCATTTATTTTAGGGCGATTTTCAAAGAAATTTGATCATGGTTTCCAATTTTTCCAAAACACGCTGGCACTATTGTTCACATCCCGTTACCTTGCGCCACCATTTGGCACGTGCGTGACCGTACCATATATAAGGACGGTACTCTATTTTTGCATATTCCTAAGTCGTCCATTGCCAAATTCAGCATTACTGGATGCCTCAGCCCGATCCCTCTTGCACCAAGGATTTGCCGTATACTTATTTCCTTTCCCACTCTTTCTCATGGCTCAGGGTTTCTCACTTTCTACAATACACCTTCTCTCAGTGCTATCGGCGTCCGTTTCGGTAGCTCAATGGACTGGAGGCTCGGGTTCAATTCCTAACAGATGACTGTTGAGTGTTTCCATCATCATTCATTACTGTCAACACACAAGTCGCAGAAGTGACCGTAACTAAATAGGCTTGCAAAAAGGGATCTGCCAATAAGTGCCGTAAGATCATCACTGTTATCAGTAATCTTTCTCTGTTGTTCATTTTATCTATATTATTGTACATTCTTATCTATACTTCCTTACACACGTCAGCTGAAGCCTTAAACCTGCACTTAAAAAGTGAGCCGTGATTTTTTTTTTTTTTTTTTTTTTTTTTTTTTTTTTTTTTTTTTTTTTTTTTTTAAAGTTAAGCGCATTACGCTGTCTCAATTTCTTTTCTTTGCAAGCTAGTTGTTGTTCGACCGTTCCCGTCTAATCCGTGTAGACATGTAATAATATACTCCAGGAAATTTTTGTAATGATACTTTAACGTCTGTAAAACCTTCACGCACGAAATGGTTGAAACAAAAGGATTGGCCGATATTGCCTCGATAATGGAGTAAGGGATGGACAACAATTATTAGTCGGACATTCGAATTGTTATTGTGGGCCAGTAGGAATACAAATGTGAGCAAAAGTTTTGGATGTGACCTGCATATTCCGTGAAATTACAATAACGCGACTCATTGAAAAAAAAAAAAAAAAAAAAAAATCTGCAATTGTGAGTAGAACAGCATTGGTTCGAATGTAGACTGTTTCCGTGTGTTTACTCTGTAGGTAATCCGGGCAGCGACAACTCTTCTGCTAACAGATATGAAGTGTGGATGTCTGTGATAAGTCCTTGTACAGTGTAGTGTTGGGTTTGTGTTATGGATGAAGGGAAGGAAAAGGGAGAAACCTGATCCTGGCACATCTTTCAGTTTAGGCAGAAATATGGGTGTGTGTACTCATCTGTCAAACTGTTAGACAACCTCGGTATTTATATTTCGAACATCCCGTAGCTATTAATCTCGCAGAAGGGATCACGTGAAACTCTACTGCGGCGACGTCCGTTTCTTGTCGCGGACGGCAGTTTCACGGCACGCGCTAGCAGCGGCCCAGATACAGCTCTTTCTAAGACAATTAAGCCTGTGCAGCCGTCGCCCGCTTGGCAACCAAGAGCGTGTCGCATTTAAGTCACACACGCGACCGGCTGGAATGTTTTAAGATCTCTGCCGGCACAGTCACCGCCTTCACAGTTTTTACGTCCGCTCTGGGCCTGCCAGGATTTATCGGCGCTGGTCTGAGTGCGTGCAACGGTCCCCCCCCCCCCCCCCCCCCCCCACTATGCCGGCTGTCACAGTATATCATGTCGCTCGTCCGAGCCACGAAGCGTGTCTCGTAATCTCCCCGCCAGCATGCGTTCCCTCGGCTTGCGTACTAGCTAGCGACGTCATAGGATCTTTGGAATTGCCATATCATTCTCTTTTTTTGTGCTGTAAGGAAGCAGCATATGTGACAGCACTGTATCTTGCTGCAGTTAAGTAGCTTAGCGTAAGTCAAAATATTACTACTTCTACTAATATTAATTATGCAAGGAGGTCAGTGAAACTTAACGGAATTCGAAAAGTACTTTGTCGTATAAATGCACAGTATTAAAACAATATGTTAAGAATGGTAAAAGGAAGTTAACAGTTCCATATCGTTAACTTTAAATGTACTGGCATTAGAATAAATAATTTTCGATGAAAAGACAGCGAGAAAAGAATCCACGGAGAAAAATCAGAGCTGATTATAAATTCCAAAGGTTGGAACGTGCGAGGGTCATTCTAAAGACCCATTTGTTATGAAGTAAGAGAAATTTTATTTATGCGCTTAAACTGTATCACAGACTACAGTATGGCACATGTTTTTACCCTTTAACATAGTCATCATAAACATTTAACCATTTGTCAAGCCGTGGAACAAGCTTTTGGATTCCTGTATCAAAAAAACTCTAGATGGCCATCTAAACATCACATTTATTTGTGATGAAGTTTGTAACCTTGAAACTTGGTGAAATTTCTGATGCAGCTTGTCAATAATGAAGCGCCTGTTTTGGCTAATTGCCTCGTCAACTTCTTGTGTCACGTTTTCTCTGACGACAATAGATCAGATCCAGATCAAAACAGTTGCTTTATTATTGAAATTCAACATTGAAGTTTCAACATCCGTGGTTTATCTCATTGTTATTGAGTAACATTTAAGACTCCAAACTTAAGACAGGTGGCTGAGTTGTCCAGTGCTGGGTTCCAAAAGCTGGCGCCACAACTTGACAATGTTATGTAAATTTTTAATTGTTGTTCGTGATACAATTTACGTTCGTATACAAAGTTCCATTAGAAATCGGTTCTTATTTTAGAAACGTCTGTCGTATATGTCTGCAATCCATCAGACTGTTGATTGCACTTCGTGTTGAAAGTAATCCAACAGCGGCATATGACTGTCGAAAGGGATCGAATGTCACTGTGCATCTAGTTCTGAAAACTTTAAGGTTTTCTATACATAATGAAGCACAATAGCCGTCCGTGACAGAGTCCTGCCGGATCTCAAATGTTCAAATGTTTGTATAGCTTATGGGACTTTTAACTACGGGGTCATCAGTCCATAAACTTACAAACTAGCTAATACTAAGGACGGCACAAATATCCATGCCCGAGGGGGGATTCGAACCCCCGACCGTAGTGGCCGTGCAAACCGTGACTGGAGCGCCTCAGTCCCCTCGGCACCGCGGCCGGGCTGCCGGATCTAATTATAAATAATACTCTACCTGAAATAGCATATTGTTAAAATCACTGTTGTCGAATGTTGCTTGAAACTTGACAATGAGCTAGATAGCGAATGAGCGGCAGTGGTCGGTCGTAAAGAGAACGGGTCGACCAAGTAAGGAGTGTGTGGCTGCGGTGGATGCCATTCCCCCCACCCACCGGCTCGTACAAAATTTGGTTGTAAGAGAGTGGCGTCTCAAAGTTGAACGCACAGTTTCAAGGTGAGCCGGTGAGGCGCGTCGGCGCTGCAGGCCGCCGCGGCATTTTTTTCTCTCTTCCTCGTGTCGCCTCCTCTCCTCCTCCTCCGCCTCCTCCTTTTTGTGTCCGCCGGGCACAGAGCGGGCAGTCAGCCACTGTGCGCGCTGGCCGGCCGCTTCTCTCCCCTCCTCTGCTCCCCCGTCTCTCTCTCTCTCTCTCTTTCTTTCTCCCTCTCTCCCCCTCCCACGGCGTCCGCCGGACTCGCCCGCGGCGCGAGCCGTCCCGAAACGCAGATTAGAGCGAGTGGGCGTCCGGCTACCAGCTTCCCCGCTGGCCATTGTGCGTCGGGACCCGGTGCTTGGCTCGGGGGCCATTTAAATGTAACGAGCTGCGCGGCCCACCGCCCTAGATGGACGGCGATAATTATTGCAGCGGCTACTGCTATACTCCGGACATCTCCTCCCCTACCCCCACCCCCTGCCTCACTCCTTTTTTTTCCCCTCTCTTTCTTTCTCTCTCCTCCAGCCGTCGTATCCTTTTGCTCCTAAAGAACGGCAGTTGTATATTAGAGCAACTGGAGCAGTAAATAAACCAGAAAGAAGATGACACAGGGGGGAGGGGAAAAAAAAAGAAGCAGCAGAGCCAGTGGCCGGCAGCAATGGTTCGTTATTTTCTAGGCGCGCGTGACCATCAGCTTCTTGTTTTTACTGCGGCTCCCTTTCCACTGCCACGGATTTCGCCCCGCGTGCGTGTTGCTCTTGTTTCGTCACTCTTTTCCTTTTGGTTTAGGCTCAAGTCCGAGCTCCAAATGAGAGACACTTGAGTTTTTGTTGCCGTAAATTTAATGAACAATATCTGTTTACTGGTAAGCTTGTTTCTTATTGTACGCACACTTCATGTATATGAAAGTTAAGTGTTTCGTTCACTTTTTTTTCGAAATCGCTCATTTGTGTCTTCGGTCATTTGATACTGACTATTGAATTACACACCAGAAATCTCATTCCACTACGGTCTGCACTTGTAAGCTTTCATGCTGTTACTGCATGTTTTCCGAAATAATCTAGCCGCGTAGTAGATGGGTTCTTATACAGCTTGGTCATAAGCGCCCCTTCACTTAGTCAGTATTTAGTCAGGCCGGCCGCGGTGGCCGAGAGGACTGAGGCGCGCCAGTCACGGTCTGCACGGCCACTACGGTCGGGGGTTCGAATCCCCCTCGGGCATGGATATTTGTGCCGTCCTTAGTATAGGGTTGTTGATAAGTAGTTTGTAAGTTTCGGGACTGATGACTCCGTAGTTAAGTCCCATAAGCTATACAAACATTTAGTCAGTAGGGGTAAATGAGGCTTCTCTGATCACCACCTTGGATTAAATTCCATATCAGTACACACTGTCGCTTGTCACACTGTTGATGGTGATCCGTCCGTCGGATGAGGCCGACAACTCCACGTGCTACTGGTGACTAGAAGAGTTATTTACGGGCACCAAGTTTCACCCTCTCCCTTCCCTTCAGCCGTAACGATGCAAACCCATCCCTATACTGTACGAGCACGCATCGCAGTGTCCACACGATACAGATACACTGTTTGATACCGAGCGATGTGGCGCAGTGGTAACACACTGGACTCGTATTCGGGAGGGCGGTGATTCAAATCCACCCCGGCCATCCAGATTTAGGTTTTCCGTGATTTCCCTAAATCACTCCAGGCAAATTCCGGGATGGTTCCTTTCAAAGATCACGGCCGATTTCCTTCTCCCGTCCTTACCAACAAAACTCCGAGCCTTAGCTCCGTCTCTAATGACCAAGTTGTCGATGGGACGTTGAACCCTGTAAGCTTCCTTCCTTCTGGAAAACAGCTCTTTTTGCTCCGGATGTAGTGAGCACAAGTTGTCGATTACGTGTACGGTGTAATATATAAGCTTTTCCTTCACTGAAAAAAATTCACGATATCAAAATTACCCCAAAAATTCCTAGCAAGTTGGAATTTAAATTGTTTCAGAAATGTGTCACATGGGCACGAAGATCGACTGTGAATGTGGAAAACCGCTTTATATGTCCTGATTTATATGTTCTGATTTCTTTGGGGTGTTTACGTGACCAACCAAAAGCGGAATTGGGAAATCGTTTCATGAAATATAGTTCTGTGGGAGCCTGTTGTAAACCGGGTGTTCTTGTAGCAACTCTGCGGGCAGTAGTATTATCATCTGTTTGTGTTCAGCCCGAGCGTGTTGCTGTGGTGATAATACGTGTGTTTACCCCACTTTCACTCTGGCTGGAGTCACGGTTGACCTTGTCCTCTAATGGCGGTATTCTGCTCAGTTTAGTACTTGTACCTCTCCTTCGCTGCAGAAAAAATTACCGTGTCCAAATTAGCCGAAAAATTCTTAACAAGACGCAAACTTGACAACGCAGAAGCGTTTACGATTAAAAGGCTAAATAGATCGATTGTGGATGTGGAAAACCGCTTTACAGAAGCGGCTCTCCAGGATCGATTTCTGGGTGCTTACACGACCAACCAAAAGCGGAACTGGGAAATCGGTTTACGAAATCCGGTTTCGGGGGACCCCCCCCCCCCCCCCCGCGTGAACGGGAATATGTGTTCCTCGTAGCCACTTGTCAGGCAGTAATGTCATCATCTGTTTGCGTTGAGCGCGAGCGATAATACCGGTGTGTGTGTACGTAGTTTCTCTGGGGCGTAGTCACGGTTGGCCTTGGTGCTAATGGCGGCTACAAAACAGAACGGGGCCTGGCCGGCGATGTCGCACGTGGCGCGCACTGCAGCCTGCTGTGGCGGTGGTGTGCAGTTGCGTTGATGCGGGCGGAGCGCGGTCGTTGGCTCTGCCGGATCGTTGACCCGAGTCCCAAACAGCGCAGCGCCGCTCTCCCTGCCCCTGCCCTGCCTCGCCCGCTGATTTTTTCCTTCCCTTCCCTCCCTTTCAGCACGCCGACGCGTCTTCTTACAATAAAGCTTCCGCGCTACGTGGCGCAAGTGTCGCCCCGGAAACATCCCAGAACTTCCTCGATAAATCATTACGCAGATGTTACACAAGGCGCACCCAGAAAGTAATTTACCCCCCCTCCTTTTTTTTTCTTTTTAAAACGTCGGCGTAATTAACCCTACACTGCATGGTGTTCCCATCTGGCAACGCAAATTTTTGTTACATTTTCAGGCGTACGTCTTGTTGCCAGATGGGAACATCATGCTTATTGTATACATTGGAGTCTGTTCTAAGCAGTTAGTTGATCGTTTCCTCCATCATAGATTGCAGCGCACTCATGGACAGAGGAAAAATGCAACAAAGAAGGCTGCAGTGGATTTTACTCACTGTTCAGCATTATATCATAATTACAAACTTCTGGCAAAAATCAAATGTTTGTTAAGCTTATGGGACTTAACTACGGGGTCATCAGTCCCTAAACTTACAAACTACGTATGAACTACTTACGAAGACGGCACAAATATCCATGCCCGAGTGGGGATTCGAACCCCCGACCGTAGTGGCCGTGCTGACCGTGACTGGAGCGCCTCAGTCACCTCGGCCGGCAAACTTCTGTCAATCATCATTTTACAGACATATCATAGGAGTAGAAAACAAGTTAGATACCAATATTTACCCATTGTTAATTGAGTTATTTAATTTTTTCAATAATTTTCCCCTGCATTGGTGAACATTTCCTACTATATATATATATATATATATATATATATATATATATATATATATATATAGCGCTAAAATAAAAATTCATGTATGGTTAAAAAAATGAAATTCAGCGGAGTTTGTGCTGATATGAAACTCCCTGCACATTCAGGCCATGTGCCACGCGGGATTCGAACCTCGTATGGGTTTGATCCCCGCCAGGTCCTACGATTTTTATCTGCCACTTCCCCCTTCTTTCACCTCTGGCAGTGGTGCTGATGTGGAAAAAAAAAAAAAAAAAAAAAAAAAAAAAAAAAAAAAAAAAAAAACAACAACAACAACAACGAAACAGAACATTTACCGTTGCTTTAAATGAATGTTTAACGGAAGAAAACACTTGCTGCTCGTTAAAGTCTCGGAAGATTCGAAGTCTGCAGTGGATGTTGCAAAATGTAAAAGTCGTTTCTAGTACAACTTGCGAATGAAGCGTCATTGTTCGCTAGGCATTTCTCGGCATTATTGATAACTTGTTCGCTAGGCCTTTCTCGGCATTGTTGCTAATAGAAACTAGAAGTTCAGTTCAGTTCTTTTCTATTCGTCTCACATGTTTACTGGCAAATAAAGTGTCTTCGCAAATACAGTGTGCGGCGAAGACCTTGGACTTTTTTTACACGTAGGCTACATTCTAACGGGATGAGAAGACGGGTGCTGACGACGCGTTGTAGATTCGCGGAAAGGAAGATTGCTTAGCTGGCATTGATTTTTTTAAGTACAAATCATCCGCAGTTTATGGTTTACCTTTTATGTTTTGCTTCACCAGCGTGGCACACATTCATTGCAAACTTCCACATCGGACTTAAACCACCCTGGTATGCAGAGGTGGGGATGTACGCTTTCACGCTGAATCCGAACCAGGGCACGTATCCACCGTGTTTTATTTTCGATGGCGAAAGCTTGTTCCAGGTCGTGGTATGAACCAGTTCCGCATAGCCAACGGCTCTTGGTACTACCTGCTCCTGTTTTTTTTAGGAACGGGTAGAGATATCAAGTTGAAAGTAATGTCCCTCGGCAAAGTAAAATAATAATTAATAAATTAATTAAACTTTTTATGAGTTCGGACGAAACCCTCAGACCGCAAATGCTCTTACCATTGTCCAGTTTTTCCTTCCTTCGGTTGTATTTGTCGATGACGACCCATAAACGTCATCTGATTCTAAGCTTGATAGTTTCATTCTCTGGCCCCTCAATAAGATTCAAGACGCGATCGAGATCGGTACGCTGGTTCTGTCCCACACAGTTCTGAAATATTCAACTGAGGGAAGGAACACCTTTCGTCAGTATTGAACTCCTTCCTTCAGTTTGGAAGAAAGAAGACGACAAGACTTGGTATTATTTATGAAAGAACATTCTCGGACGTTGAGAGGACATTGTTGCAAGTTAAAAGTTCATAAGATTATGTTGTAGGTCTGGAGTTCGAATGTAACATGTTGCCTTTCGCGAACAATCTTCTTACCGAATTGTCCCGATATGAATAAGGCTCCATCAGCGATTCATATCATCTGGGACCTCTTTACTAGTTTCCAAAACCAATAGATTCTCTCCTCTTTATCATATTCGATTTGCACTCACTGTCTTTGCAAATCGCGGCAAGTCTCCTGTGTGGGTGAGGAATCTAAATCAATGTTTTCCCAGTAATTAACAGTTACAGAGTTCAAACAAAGAAGCTCTGATTTGGGTCGAATCACTCAATTATTTGAGCTGATCACGAGCGTACTATGTGTACCATGATACTCGTCATCCAAACAATTTTTTTCCAAACAGAGATAAAGCAGCTGTTTCATTTTCTCGCACTGACTAGGCTATACACATCTTAACATTTATCCAGAATAAGCACTTCCGTGGAATCCCAGGTCCTTGGTTCGAGTCCCGGTCAGGGAAACATGTCAGAAGGCTTCAATTCAGAAAACATTCCCGTCCAGTGTGAAATATTAATCCGGAACAGAGATGTGGGTGCAAACTGCACTGCCTTACCATTTTATGGGTGACTCCTCGGTCTGTGGATCGCTGGGCAGCGATATTCTTGAGATGCACAGGACGCGGTGGGCTACTCGGCCGAATGCCTTGAGCTGGGGCGACGCCATGTCTACGGGTGGGGCGGGATCGGCTTGCAGGGAAAGTGGCCCGGACAATAATACCTGAATATTTATACGGCGAGCGGGACGCCTGCAAATCAGAACATTAGAATAGAAAAGAGGCGCTCTCGGATTGGACGTCACTCAGCCCGGCGATTTGCACACAAAGGGCGGCGGCGGGTGTGAACGGATTGACCCGAAAATTAAACGGTGCTCGAGTCGTGTTCCCCACTGTTATTAACGGCTGCGAGAGGAGAACATAATGAGCTAACGAGTCGACGGAAAGAAGAGGCCCTTTTAAACCGACGCAAGTGACGGCGACGTACAGACGCCATAGTCCGTGCGGCACACAAGCTGACCAACGTTCAGGGTGATACGAAAAGAATACCACAACTTTGAAAATCTGAGTACTTGCCAAAGCCGCCCCCCCCCCCATAACTTCCGTAGCAAACAAATTGATAGATCCAGAATGAAACTTTCACTCTGCAGCGGAGTGTGCGCTGATATGAAACTTCCTGGCAGATTAAAATTGTGTGCCGGAACCGGGACTCGAACCTGGGACCTTTGACTTTCGCGGGCAAGTTTGGAAAGTAGGAGGCGAGATATGACGGAAGTAAAGTTGTGAGGCGGCATCGTGAGTCGTGTCGGGATAGCACCGTTGGTAGTGCGCTTGTCCGCGAAAGGCAAAGGTCCCAGGTTCGAGTCCCGGTTCCGGCACACAATTTTAATCTGCCCGGAAGTTTCAAATTGATAGATGTTCAACCTCCAGACACTAGAACGACATCAACCCGACGATAATCGAACTCGCTCGACACTGTCTGTACAGTTTGGATATTTGTAGTTATCCCGTCTGGTAGTTCCTGGGTGTTAGTTGGTGGAAACACCATATCTTTAATTTACCTCTACAGGAAAAAAATAGAAAAAATAAATAATCAAGGGGATGAGGACAGGACTTCTTGGGGGCATACGAAGTGCTCTGCCACGAGCTTCCTACTGGCCAACCTATTCATCTGGATACTTTTCGATGCCACGGACAGTTGTGCTCTCTGGATGGTGCCCCATCCTTCTGTAATATGAATTGACCTTCTTCTTCTTCTTCTAGTTGTGGGAACAGCCAATTCTGCAACATTTCCAGACAGGTTTGACTAATTGCAGTTGCACTTTCGAAGAAAAAAAAAACTTTTATTGGTTGAAGTAACAGAGACAACATTCTCATTACGTGAATCACGTTCGTGGTTAGTTGCTTCCCACGGATTCTCAGTGTTCTCAGTGCCTCATATTGTACCGACTGACATTTCCGTTTGTGTGAAATGCAGCTTCATCGCTAAGCACTAGCTTGGAAATGAACAAGTGATCTATTTCCGTTTGCTCCAACTGGTAGAACTCGAGTCTTTTCACCAAAACATCCTCGAGGAAACCTTTTTTCGAGTGTCGGCTCATAGTTCTGCAGTCACACGAGGTCTTCTGCACAGTGTCATCCATGGAGAATATGCATTTGTAAGTTACAGGAGACAGCTCGAGATTATGAAGAGGGCGCGGAAAGAATCCCCCAAGGTATCGATGTTGAAACGGACTTGGCAGTTGCCATGACGTTCAGGTGCAAGACAGACTGTAAACAAATTGTGCTGTTTCCCTTCAAAAGATTTCGAAACGTCCTTGTACGTCGCTGTGCAGAAGGTAGGAAACGAAAATCTTTGTTGACTCCCCGGGACATTTTGCTTTGCGTAGTAGTAACCAGACACCTAAGAGAAGGATCAAATTCCAAATCGTCTCCCTAACGTCCAAGTCTGGATTTATTATGTAACTTCCGTTAATAGTTTTTATTATCTCGTTGTGGTTGGAATCCCAGTTCTCGTATTTCTGTGTTTAGGAATTAAATTTGAGTTTTAACTCCGCCTTTTGTAAATATAAAAATGAACTTACTTTTACATGTTGCTTCTTTGGCCAAACATGTTGTGACACTTTTCTGTCGTCTCCTTATATTTCCGAAACAGCAAAAATTTCAAAAATTGAATACCTCTGCTTCTACTACTTTAGCGTGTTTTGTTTTGACAAACTTCGTGTTTCTTATCGTAAAGGTGTGTTTCTGAACTATTTTTCGATTCCTTTTCTTTTCTCTGTCATTTAGTGTAGAAAAAAATACATATGCAGAGACGAGCTTTGTGGGTGGCGATAAAATTTTCATAAATCTCGTCGTGACGCGATGGTCCAATTCCTAGCGAGTGTGGAGCTTTATTTTGGCTGCACTTGCACCAACATGGGCCGCATCAGCAGACTCCTCGAATTGTCTGTCTGTGCTCGGACTAATAAAAGCGAGAAGCTCTCCTTCATACAGTTTTATTAGTTCGTGGCCCCAGTTCGTTGGTCCTTTTGAGGAAGTAAGGAAGATTAAGGTTTAACTTTCCGTCTTCCACTTGTTACTTCAGAAGTTGTCGCTTGAAACAAGAACGATGCTGGCCTGCCTGAGTCACTCATGATGATGATGTACGAGTTTAATGTCGTTAGCGGCAGCTCCCTCTTGCTAGGAAATGAGTAAGACCGCTGTCACAACATGCTGACACAAGAGTGGGTCTGGAAAAGGAGAACTTGTGTACAGTGCCTTGAACCAGGTGCTGACAAGTGCCAACGCTACACCTCGGCGTGAATCAGTTGCCTGGAAATGTAGTCGGGCCGGAAGAGATAGCGCGTGCTGAAGACAGCACAGCCGTCGCTTTGTCCCCTCGCTCGCCGATGCGTCACCAACCGGAACGGCGGTTTCCGCATGAGTGGCTGCTGGTTTCTGCTCCGCCTGAGTCACGCATTTTGGCCGCGAGCTCTTCTGACGAAAGTATCAGAATTAGCTTCCAGGCCTAGTCAGAGGATGAGGTAGGGAGGATTATCTTTCGATTCGCATGCCGTGTGAAATCTCTTCTGTGTCGTATATGATTCAAGATACAAAGATAGCGACCGATGATCTATGTAGTTTTACCGCTTGAATGAACAATAAACCAACCAATCCAGATACAGAAAAAATTACGACGTTTGTTTTCAGTTGCCACTGCCTTTAGTCAACGGGAAAGTTAAAATATGTGGCTATCTAGGATTCGAACCCGGGTCCTTCCGCTTACAAGGCAATTGCGGTGATCACTGCACACCAGTAACGGCGGTCGATAGGGCTGGTTTAGTGTACCTCCCGTCAGAAGCAGTTTCGCAACTTGTACACACATTACTGACGTGGAGACCGTATCCATTATCAGTGGCGAATCCAGGTGCCTCTTCTGAAAACGTCATGACTGTAAACACCTAGTATTGAAGAATTTCTTCCTTTCGAAATTATACTGACAGAGCTTTCGAAAACATAGCTAATGCAAGCAGATGTGTGGGGTTTTGTTGACTGGTAATCAAAGCTTACCCAGAAACCTCTCAGCTAACCAGACCGTGGCCGCCCGTTTTCGCGGGATCACTACACTTCATATCGCTTGGCATAGTAACCCCTAGCAATATGATTGACGTTGCTATAGATAACCGCATCTCAGTTATGTGCTCCTATATTCTAGATTCTTCATAAGGAATAACTTGCGCCATGTAAACATTACGATTACCCAACCCATATCAACCTCCCGCTGTTGTGGTTACAGCAGAATTTTCAAAATTTATTTTACCACTCAAATGCACGTAATCCAGGGAATTTTCTCGGTCTATAAAAGTCATGTGGATATTAGGTCATTTTTGTATTCTTAGTTATATTATTAATCTTTGTGCCATGAAACGACAGTTTGATGAGTTTTAGCAGTTCAGAACAGCAACAAACTTATCAGCAGTAGGTGATATACGTGAAATAGGTGCAGCAGGATTCCAGCGTGTTGGTATAATCGCTATTTAGCGCATTGGCCACAGAGTGGAGACGTACTCGGGCAGCGAGTAGCGGTAGTCAGCCAGGGAACAAGTGGGCCTGCGCTGCCTTTTGCGCATCTAGCACAAGTGTTATCGGGTGACAACTGTGCGGCCTCGCGCGTGCAGATATCTCCATCCGGCCACAGTCGCGCAGATGTGTGCTTTGCTCAGCGCGGCCATCTGGTGGTCTGAATATGGGTCAGGCGCGACCACACGCCTCGCTACGCCTGCGACCCGAGAGGTAATCTGGTCGTGGCATCCCACGGTGACCCAGCTTCCTGTTTTCCAACAGTGGACGGCTTTACGTGCGCAGTGCTAAGTGTCGGAGTGGGTGGGGGGGGGGGGGGGGTGGGGGAGTAGCCTATGACTTCGCTAAATCATCATTTATCTAGTTGAGGTTTCTTACCACCTAAAAGTCGCCTCGTTATTGTACACTTTGAGAAAGAATAAACATATAGTTTTCAAATGCCAGTTTTTTACATGACACAATGCCTGGAGCTAAAGTATAATAGAGGTTTTGTGACATCTATTTGTTTACAGCAACCAATACAAGAATTAGCGCGATCATGACTTTACTCTGTTGACCCTATTGTAATATATGCCTTGTGTCTCATGTGCCAAATGGTACAAATTATTGTAAAACTTCCTTGTGGTTGACCATTAGCTCTTTTTTGTATGCTCAATGCAACTGGTGTCAATCTCATATCGTTCTCAAGTAAGCCTGTTACAATATCACTTGAACCATGCAAGATTTAAAGAATCTAGTTTGTATTATAAAAAAATGTATGTTTATCTTTGTGCGTAGTATTACATTTTGTTATAGCAAAAGCTGTGTTTTTTTCTCATTGTTAAATCTTGTGTGCTTCAGACGTCATTGTAATAAGTTGGTTACACTCTGGTTGGCTTGATCATTATCTGTGATCAAACCAGTAGCACTGGGCATAAAATGAACAGCTGAAGATCAGCCACAATGAAGTTTTATAATTTTTTGACAGGTGTAAAATCCCATATCGTGTCACATCTATAGTCATTATCATTGACTTCATAATACATCTTAGTAAGAATTAATTTGTCTGTTTTTTAGTCTACCCATTTTCCAGTGGTCTGGCTAATTACATCACACGCAAAATGATGTTACAGAATTTGCTGTAATTTCCAAGAATGCTTGCAATCGAAGTAGCTCACCCTTTAAAGATATTTATTGAATGTACAACTGTAGATCCATTGTTTCTGAACTGGAGATTTGGGTGCTACATGCCCTTAGATACTAAAAAAAGTGGTCTGTAGTGTAGCCTCAAGAAAGGTATAGGTGAAACAAGAAGTTTTCTTTCTAGTATTTGAGGGCACATAGCGCCCCAGTCTCTGGTTCAGAAACATTCAATCGATTTACAGTTGCAAGTTCGATATATATCATTTCAGCTACTGAGCTACTACGATTGCAATCATTCGTGGAAGTTATCAAATTTACAAACAGACAGATATGCCGTAATAAGGCTTAAAGTGCTATTCTGCCAACTTTTTTCATGAGTGTGAACAATGGTATAATCTGGGATGTAAATCATGTAGGCCTAACGTCGGTAATCCATATATTTTAGTTCTGTTCTCATCTCATACTTGCTGATGTTATGAGTAAACGCCTGTGTTGTTGGAGAATGCTCGACACAGTACCTAACTTAGCACCCTTCTACATGGTCTTTTTTCTCTTGTTTCAGATTTCATGAAGAGCAGAAAGAGGACAAGTGGCCCCCCTGGCAGCAAGCCAAACAAGATAGCTCAGGAGGGACCATCTGTGAAGCAAGCAAAGAAGACACACAGTTAAGGACATCACTATTCCAGTAACAATACTTTCTACGATCTCGTAAAGTTTATTACAATTAAAATGTACAATTATTTGCTGGTAACTTAGTTTATCTTTTGAGCTACATGTGAGTATATTTGTGCAGTTGTTTCTGCAGATGTATAGCATTGTAAATTATTTTTATTTTGTTTTAAATTTTTATTATTAGATGTTTTTGAATAAAGCAAGGGATGGTGCTGGATTGGAGTGCATCACCACTCTTTGGCTGGTCTTATTATATTGTGAAGGAAGATGTGCTAAACTGACAATGCATGTAACACCTTTCATCCAAGAAAGTAATAATGTGTGCTCTTGCACTGTCATGCTTCCTCCATCCATATTTTATCTTTGTAGATAGAACAGATACATTGTAAATATAAGTGGTAACAGCTTACATGTTTTTGAAGCCTTCTGTAATAACCAGATGTTACTTCTTTAACTTGTAAGCTCTTCCACTTCATACAAATAAAATCCTACTCCTTTGTGGGTACCTAAGTTTGCACTACTGTGGTGTTTCTGAAATCATTCTTTCAGAAACCTCACTGGTATTGTCAAACCTTGTACATCAGTAGCAGTACGAATATTTTCACATTATTGATATTGCAATGATTCAGTTTCATGTTGCACAAGATAACACTGCTATGGTGCTTCTGGAACACCATTTCCAGAAGCTTCATAGTAATGTTGATCGTTTTTAATATTTCAAGAAAATTAGTGAATTAACATTCAAAATTTTACAAATTCTAGAACACATTCACTTTTGCCACCGCAGAATAGCCATCAGTTATGAAACTGATTACTATCCTGTGATGGTAAAACTGTTATAAAGACAAATATACTGGTGTTACGCAACATGAAAGTGAATCATATATATCATGGATAACTGAAAACAGACACTGCAATGACTGTCCAAACACTTATATTAAAACTACTAAGATTTTATCTAGAATACATTGCACTACTTTCATTCTCATTCTCTGCTTTTTATGTTATTTTTTTCCTTTACCCCTAACAAAATTTCTGTGATGGGTTCAGTACTGCAGTCATGTTTCACATCAATAGATGATTTTAACTGGGCAAGTTCAAGGCAAGTTTTGATCTCTTATAACCTTAGTTGCCATTGTTGAATACACAGTAAATCTACCAAAGATAAAGCCCTGTTTGATTGACATCCCACCTATTACACCATGTCAGATCTAGCACCACTCCCAGTTCTTTGATCTCCACATATTTTTACCCATAAGTATGTTTTTATGAATTTACAAACAGGTTTCTTTTGTGTGTTTATGCACGTTTGAAAATAGAAAAATCTTATTAAGAGACCAAGTAATGGGCCATTATAGGAGAAACGTGTACTAGAGCCATTCATCTAGAGTGAAGAAAGTTGATATCTCAGGGGTAATTACCTTTTAATATGAACAAAATTCAATTATTCATATTTTTTTGATGTTCTTTATTTGTGCTTACAGTTTGTTGTGATATGTTATTCTGTAATGTGTAGGTCGCTTCCAGAAATGAACTCTGTGAAGTTTAGCTGTAGATGATGTAATGCCCTACACACTGTAGAAAAAATGAAATAAAAACAAAAATTATATGCAGTATTTGTGGGATTTGAAACTGTGCCTTTGTTTCAGACAAAAATTCAGTCAGTAACCTCAACCAAACAGGCACACCGTTGCTCATTTTTTGTAAATGTATTCTCATAATTTGTTTTATTTATAAAGACGCATTGTATGAAGTAATTTATTTGACACTCATCGAAATTATTTTGGTGCATTTTAACGAATTTCCTCTTCAAGTCAGGTTATAGTAAAGAATTTTAAAGTTAATATATGAATGTTGTATGATTTGTGTGCTCTGTGTGTCTGAAAAGTATTAGCTAAATTAGGTTTGCATGGTTTCATTGTACGTAACTATAACAGATTTAAGAATTTTTGTGTACAAAATTATCTATATTACTTCTGAGCTAGAAAACTGCCTGTTCTGAATATGTGTAGCAATTGTAAAATATGTGTATTTGGCCCTCTTGTGACCGTGAAGAACTCTTTTTGTATGAGTGTGTATCACAAAGACAAGCATTGACACAGAAGAAGCTGATTTCTAATGTTGTTAATATTTTTGATACTATTACAGATTTCATAATGAATATTGTTAATATTATGTAAGAATGTGTTGGTTATGGCCGTCAAGGTTCCTGTTTTAAATTACTCTCTTTGACAATATTCACTTTACAAATTTATCACATATTACTCAAATACTGAAAATCTTATATCGGAATCTATTGTCAAGTTGCATAGTGGTGGCAGGCAACCAACACATTCCATATGATGTAAGTTACTACTCACAGTTATCATTAAACACTTTGTGGTTATTGAATTTGCAATTGCTCTGTACAGAATGTGGACTGTTAGGTAATTGGAGGTTGGTTGTATGACAGCTTATAATTCAAACAGGTTTTTGACAATACACAATATATGTAGATATCTCTGTGGGTAGAATAAGGGTCTGGACACAAGTGACATGTTGTGTATGATTTTACTACAGGAATGCTTTGTCTTTACACATTATTTTAAAAAGTAATGTAATGTATGTTTTTGTGTATAGTGTCCAAAGAAATTTTGAGTACAAAATGATTTCAGTTTTACAGATGTTAAAAATTTTCTTCAGACCATGTGGTAGTTGTATCAGAAGGTTTACTGTAGCAGTGATATTACTGTAGCATTTCTGTTAATCAGGCCCACCATGCTGTAACAGCAGGCAGCTCATAATC
This sequence comes from Locusta migratoria, assembly GCA_026315105.1. NCBI lineage: Eukaryota > Metazoa > Arthropoda > Insecta > Orthoptera > Acrididae > Locusta > Locusta migratoria. The sequence continues at coordinate 179,676,044 of CM048749.1, forward strand.
ATCAATATTTGTTCATCATTACAGATTATATGCAATTTGTTGTAGAAAATAATTCATAGTTGCAATATAATTGGTACCATCATTCATTTGAGTCAAAGATTCTGTTTCACATAGCCTTATGATCTCTAAAAGAGAACTGCTTCAGTGCCCTTCAGTTTTGTTTTGCTCTATGAAAATACTAGGTGTTTTTTGTTTGTTTTTGTTAACAGGTAGTGGTGAACCAGTAAACATGATCCATTATACATTTCCATATATCTATTTTAACACCTGTGATTTTAAAATATGATCTCAAACTCTTACTTGTATGTCACCCTATAATGAAAGTGTCATGTGACACATATTAAAATTGTAAAAAGTAATGATAATTGTAAATGATTGTTGTAGAGTTGTGCAGACTAAGAAAAATATATATTGAGAGTCGAGCAAATAAATGGCTTCCCTTGTTGGCATTAAACACTAAATTGTTTTATTACTCTACCCTTCATGTACTGCTTGTTGATCACAAATTGCCTTGCACAAGTGCTTGGCATTTTCTTGTTATACATTTGAGTGCCCCCTCAGGCTATAATTTTGAGACCATATGTTTGTACTCCTGAAGAATAACAGATTTAACCATGAAAACAGTTATACCGTCATCTCAATAAAGCCAGGTGTTTACCAGTTACACTGTATATGGAGCGGTACACGATATGTTGCATATAATAAACACATGTGGCAGGTTGACTGTATGATCATCTGAAAAATACAAACAGGAAATAAGGTTTGGATAATACAGACTATTCAATGAAACATTTATACCTTAACTTTACTATAATAATGGAAAGTTCAAGTTGGAATTAACAATATATTAATAGGACAGTTTATGTCTCACCACAAAGATGTGACGAGTCATGATAGGCACATAAAAAAGGCAAACGCATGCAACACTTTCAGCTATTTGCCATGGGCTCCTTCAGAAATATGAACATTCATGCAATCACACAATACCAATAACTTATCCCCAGATAGAAATAACTAGCTTGCAGAAGACTTTATTAACAGTTACAGAGAATCACAATTCAGAAATTTACAAATACATCTGCTAATGCTTCATTGCATTGTGAAAAACATGAAAGGTGCAAAGTGCTGCAATAAAGTGCAAGTTAGAGTGAAAACATTTGGTGCAGAAAGAGAAAACGGGCATGCAACATACAAGAAGTTGGTGCTTCGTGATTTGAGATGAAAATTTACGAAGACACTTCTGTAAGATAAAAAAAAAGGTCAGTCTTACATGCATTTTTCAGCAAACTGTTTTTCGAGCTAAGAAAACAAAACAGATTTTAGATTCATTGCAGGACACTGGGGATATTTTGTATTCAATGAAATGAAATGTATCTGGTGAAAACGATACCTATTGTAGTTGCATAGATGGACTGAAAATACCCTTTTAATGATAAATGAATTGAACTATTTTAGTGGAGTGCTGTGAAATTGCACAATTTGATAGGTCAGTTGCAGTGTAGCCAGTTACAATTTCCTGTTACCAATAAGCTTAATAAAATAATTGTACAACCTTATTGTGTACCTGCATAATCCATCTGTACATGCTGGAAATGAGCGTCTTAGCAGCTAATGGTGTTTACACTGTAAAACCAAGATAACATTATTGGGAAGAGGGCTCTTTTAACTGTTGATAATTTACAATGTTACAAAGATTGTGTTACAAGGTAAATGTTTTGTAGCCTGTTGGGTTAATACTGTTAATCACCATCTTTCTGGCTATTCAAAAGAAAAAAGTTAACCTGCAGACTGTCTTCATAATCCCAGATGTTTACCAGTTACACTATAATGAAGAGGTACATGATATGTTTTATATGATAAACACATGTGGCAGGTAGACTGTACAATCACCTTAATAATCCAACAGATAATAAAGTATGAACAATGCAGACTATTCAATGAAACATTTGTAAATTAAAAGTTCCCTAATCCCAGATGAAAAACACTAGCTTCCAGACAACTTTATCAACATTTAAAGATTACATCTACTGTTCAGTCATATATTTCCCACCCACCACTACCACATTGTAACTTCATCATTACTCCTTCATTTTGCTTACATCTACAATGAACAAACTATCAATTAATTAAGAAATAACTACAAACATGAAAATGCTGTGTTGGCAGCAGTACTGAAACATGAATGAACTCTGTCAGTGCAAATGTATTCAAATGCAACTGCTAGTGTTACATTGCAATGTGAAGAGCATAAAAGCTGCATAGTACTTCAATAAAGTGCAACTTAAAGAGTTATAATCTCCAATTCCGAAGAGGAAACTGCCATTCAATGTACACCAGAGCTTTACTGGCAGGGAATATGGTCCTGTTTGGAGGTGGTATGCCATTGCCTTCCACCGACCTTCAAACTGACTTATCCAGCCAGTCATACGGGGACTTAGTGTTTTGTGGTGTGAGGTAAAAAAGTATGATGAAATTACTGTAAAATAGTAAAATAAAATTACTCATTTGTTAGCAAACTGTTTTTTGAGCTAAGAAAACAAAACAGATTTATGTTCATTGTGCAGATCACAGGGAATATTTTGTATTCTATGAAATGTATCTGATGAAAATAATAGTTGCATAGATATGGTGAAAATACCCTTATAATAATAAACAAACTGAAGTGGAGTGCTGTGAAATTGCACAATTTGATAAATATGTCAGTTGCAGTGTAGACAGTTTCAATTTCCTGCTACCAAGAAGTTACAGAAAATAACATAATTGGAGAACCTAATTGTGTACACGCATGATCCATCTGTACATGCTAGAAATGAGTGTCTTAGCAACTGATGGTTTTTACACTGTAAGCAAACAGTAACAACAAGATGCATTGTTGGGTACTATGAACTGATTTACAGGTATATGAAGGTTCTGTTACTAGGTAAATATTTCGGAGACTGGCACTTTAATCCCATTAGTCAGAGAGGAAAAAAATAGCTGATGTTGCTGTTTCACCAAATTAAAACAGTCTCTTTCACATGACACAGTTATAGCCTACTGTGAGCTTTCATTGCTAGCATATTATTAATTGTAAAAGATGCTATGTTGTGACTAATTTCCATATGGTTTTTGGGAATGTTAATTTCTATTTTGTGTCATGTTTTTTATAGAGTACAATATGGGGGTTTGAGTACATGTCTTTTTAAGATTAATGTATATGAATGCAAATTTAAAATAATTGCTCTAATAAGGCAGTGTTTAGTAAAATTATGGGAGATTGAATCATTTCTCTCACACAGACTCATAACAGGGATGGTACTTGACAATGGTATGTATATTTAATGTAATAGAACTCATTGAAGATATCACTATTTGACAATACTCCACTGTATTATAACAAACCTGTTTTTATGTAAGATGTTCCTTTTCTAGATTCAGCCAAGTAATGTCATTGGTTGTGCAAGTTTTTTTGTAATGCAACATCAGTAGATGAAGATGTTGGGTGAAGCTGCTGAAATATTGCAAAAAATGTCCGAATCTTGCTGAATAACTTACCTGAAGAATCACAAATATTTAAGGCATGTGCTAGAAAATTCCTTATTTCATATCCTTTTTAACTGCCAAACAATTAGAGCAAGTTTTAAGCAGCCACCAACATGAAATTAAAGGTGGTTATCTACAACATTAATATATCATAGAAACAGTTACTGCTAGCATACTGATGAATTAGTAAGATTGCATGTTGACCAATGCCTTTACCATTAACACTTACCATGTAGTACTAAGTTCAAGGGGGTGATGGTAAGGGGAAGATATAGGTTGTGGCTTTGCTCATATGTATACTTACATAATGAAAACCAGAGAGAGTTATGGGGAAATATTTTTGGGTACAAGTGAAAACAGTAGTTGTCTGTAGTGCAATGACAATCCTTTGGTACCTATACAAAATTTCGTCGTGTGGTTGGTTGAGAGACATATGAACCAGCCATGCTGAGCTTCGCAACTGTGTGGTATCTTCTCTTGCTAACTATATTTTATGGTTTGCTTGTATAGAATGGATACTGCTTGTGATGACATTACCATGGAGCTGAAATTGAGAAGAATAACAGTCTGCATACAAACATTATGAAATAAGTAGTTGTTAATGAAGACTAAGTCAAAGCTACTATTTCGAACTGTGATTCGACTGGAAACATTTTATACTGGTTTGAAATACAGTTCTACACAGATTGAAACATATATCATCACATTTACTAGAAAAGCTTTTTTGAAAAAGAGAAATTTGCTAAGATTGAATATTAATTTAAGTGTAAGGAAGTCTTTTCAGAAGACACTTGTGTGAAGTGTTGCCTTGTATGAGAGTGAAAGTTGTAGAATAAATAGTTCAGGCAGGAACAGGATAGAGGCTTTTGAAATATGGTGCAACAGAAGAATGCTGATTAGGTGAGTAGATCACATAACTAATGAGGAGGTACTGGACAGAATTGAGGAGAAAATGAATTTTTGGCATACCATGACTAAAGAAGGGATCGACTGGTAGGAACCATTCTTAGACATCAAAACATTGTAAATCTAGCATTGGAGAGATGTGTGTGGGGTAAAAATCACAGAGGGCAACCAAGAAACAAATACAGTAAGTATATTCAAATAGATGAAGAGGCTTGCTCAGGGTAGGGTAGACTGGTGAGCTGCATCAAACCAGTTTCCTAACTGAAGACCACAACAACAATGTCCAATGGCAGAATAAGAAAAACAATGTACATAATTTTTATTTCCTACTTTTATCATGACAACATAGCTTTACATGTACTTCATAGATTTCATGACTATGCATAGTACTTGAGTATGGATTAATATGTTCTTGATTTTTGGTTCCTTTTTACCTTGCTCATACAATCAGATAATGAATGGTATTCTATAGTTCTTCCACATTACTTTCAGTTGACATTGCATCAGTATCCTTCAAATTTATATAAAACAAAATAGTTTGACACATGAAAATCGTGAAATCATTCACAAAACTATTTTCGTAAGACTTCTTTGTTGTTTTCCAAAATTAGGATTAAATACCTATTGATGTTATGGTCTTCAGTCCGGAGACTGGTTTGATGCAGCTCTCCACCCTACTCTATCCTGAGAAAGCCTTTTCATCTCCTCATAAGAACGGCAACCCACATCCACCTGAATCTGCTTACTATACGCGTCTCTTGGTTTCCCTCTGCGATTTTTACCCCACACACCTCCCTCCAATGCTAAATTTACGATTCCTCAATGTCTAAGAATGTGTCCTACCAAGCGAATCCTTCTTTTAGTCAGGGTATACCAAAAATTCCTTTTCTCACCAATTCTGTTCAATACCTCTTCATTAGTTATGCGATCTACCCACCTAATCTTCAGCATTCTTCTGTAGCACCACATTTCAAAAGCCTCTATTCTCTTCCTGTCTGCACTGCTTATCGTCCATGTTTCACTCCCGTACAAGGCAACACTCCACACAAATGCCTTCAGAAAAGACTTCCTTACACTTAAATTAATATTCGATGTTAGCAAATTTCTCTTTTTCAAAAATGCTTTTCTTCCCATTGCCATTCTGCATTTTATATCCTCTGTACTGCGACCATTGCATGTTATTTTACTACCCAAGTAACAAAACTCATCTACGACCTTCATTGTTTCGTTACCTAATCTAATTCCTTCAGCATCGCCTGATTTTCTAAGACCACATTCCATTATTTTTGTTTTGCTCTTGTTAATGTTCATTTTATACGCTCTCTTCAACACACTGTCCATTCCATTCAACTGCTCTTCTAGGTACTTTGCTGTCTCTGACAGAATTACAATGTCAACAGCAAAACGCAAGGTTTTTATTTCTTCCATCTGAACTTTAATCCCTATTCCAAATTTTTCCTTGCTTTCCTTCACCGCCTGCTCGATGTACAAATTGAATAACATCGGAGAAAGGCTAACACCCAACTGATGCTTCCCTTTCATGCCCTTCGAGTCTAATAACTGCGGTCTGGCTTTTGTACAAGTTGTAATTAACTCTCCTTTCCCTATATTTTACCCCTGCTGACTTCAGAATTTGAAAGAGTGTATTCCAGTCAACATTGTCAAATGCTTTCTCAAAATCTACAAAAGCTAAAAATGTAGGTTTGCCTTTCCTTAATCTATCTTCTAATATAAGACGTAAAGTGAGTATTACCTCCCGGGTTCCTACGTTCTTCCTGAATCCAAACATCTTCCCCGAGTCAGCTTCTACCAGCTTTTCCATTCTCCTATAGATAATTCGTGTTAAAATTTTGCAACCATGACTTATCAAGCTGATGGTTCTGTAATTTTCACACCTGTCTGCGCCTGATTTCTTTGGAGTGGGGATTATTACATTTTTCTTAAAGTCTGAGGGTATTTCGCCTGTCTCATACATCCTACACACCAGTTCAAATACCTATTATATATACAAAAAGTATTAGATGCAATTTTTGAGAATAACATGTAAAACATTATTTCTGGTTAATCTGGTGGAAATTATCCACGGAAATGTGAAAATATTTTCAAAAGAGACAAATTAGAATGGTTGGCCAGTACTTACCTCAGCTCGGTACCCCCGGGTCACACAAGAAGACGAAAGTAGACAAGTACATAAGACTTCAAAAATTAATTCCTTCGTCAGGGAGGGGTTGGAAAGGAGCGGTTACTCACAAGACAGGCCATGAAGTAAGTATGGAGTGAAGATAGATCACCCTCTTCTGCAGGCCTTCGGTCTGAGTAAGCTTTCCCTTTTATCACAAATTTCCTCCCTCCATTCTCCTATCTGACGAAAGAATTAAGTAGCAAAAGTTCTTATCCATAATAATTTTCGTCTTCAATTGCGTCTTTTTTTGTGGACTATTGGTGGTACTGAGCCCAGGCCAGCATAATTTATATATTATTGTTAATAATAATCTAGTATTATTATCCAGACAACGAAAAAGCTAACCATGATTAACATGGGCGTGGTTCATAAACAAAATCATAATCTTGTAATTTGCGTAGTGTGGGGCTCACTGGTGTTGGGGTAAAGTGCTTGACTGGAAACAGAATGGTCGCGGGTTCAAAACTTGTGAGGACCTCTGATTTTTTTCAGTCTTCATTTTAATCCATCCTTCACAACTAAACGAAGTGAGGAGTCGCCAGAAACGACACGTGGTTCGGATTCCACGTTAAGCTGTAGGTCCCCTTACCTCGGTTGGATAACTGGGATAGGCTAGGGACAAGCAAGTCGCCGAAGTGGCGTCCAATTGAATGACTTGCACCAGGCCAATGAGCCACACGAAATTATTAATATTATTATTAATATGCATAGTAAAAATAGAAACACGTCTACAAGAAACATATTAATTGAGCAGCAATTATACATTAAAATGATAAATAAAGTACAATTTTGAACACGGCTGATTAACAGCAACCGTAATCCAATTTTTTAACAATTTTGTATATCAGCCAACCTAAAAATAACGCAACCGGTTGGCTGATATATACAAGATTGTTAAAAAATAAATAAAGTTGTGTGCTTGTTGACAACAACATAATTATATATTTAATGCAATGTTTTAAGGATGTTTGCGGCATGGAAGATATAAAGAAAGGGAAATTCTTAAGCTGAGAAGACAACAAATGAAGAAAAGGTAAAACGATCAGAAACATGATAGGATATGCTGCATTTTTTTTCTGCAATGAAGAGTCAAGCATCAATTATGATCTGATGGGTCAAGTTGCTGAAAACAATACGAGTATGAAGGCATGTAAATAGAGAAGTGTTGGATGGACTAAACTATCAGTTACGATAACATTGTAATACAATCATTCTAAAACTTCTTTAGATGTTTGTGCAGTTCACTATAATAATAGTGGTGCCATTGAGAGATGTAAGTTTAAATCGCACAATTATCACTGAACGCTATTCCACACGAGCGATAGAATTGCAGCAGTGACAACGCTGAGAAATGAGCCTTAAATTTGCAAACTAAACATAGCGCTGTAAAGGCAGTGTTCTAATGTGACGTCAGCATTGAGTGTAAACTATTCTCCGTTGGCTCGATGTTGGTTTTTAGTGCGTAATACCACAGTTTCAAGATAGTCACTATTCCGTTAGGCTGCACCAGTCTGTAATGTTATAAATATATGAGGAGTATAATAATAAAGAGAATGATGAGCCGGGTTACACATCTTGTGCTTGCATGTAAACAGGAACATCCAGGTTGGAATTCAGCAATAGCTGCGGTGGAATGGCCCATCGGCTACGGAGCACGTCGTTGCTTGCCGTCGGAGGTTCGAGTCCTCCCTCGGGCATGGTTGTGTGTGTGTTGTCCTTAGCATAATTTAGTTAAGTAGCTTGTAAGCCTAGGGACTGATGACCAAAGTAGTTAAGTCCCTTAGATTTACAAACATTTGAATTCCGCTATATAATGGGGATAGTTTTCAGCTCACCGCAAAGACGTGTGACGAGCTGTGAGAAGCGCATAAAAAAGACACATACACAACACCTAAGCTATCGGCCATTACCCTTCGTCAGGAAAGAGAGCTTCCACACGTCACATACACACAACCGTCGTCTATAGCTGCCACATTCCCAGTCGATTAACTGGTAAGTTTCATTTAATGTTTCAGAAAGCCGGAATGTATGATAAATTGTTGCATTATTACCGAATGGCAGCTGTAGATTGTTTCACGACTTCAAATGTATAGATTGCTTCTCAACATCAAATATGTAGGGCAATTAAAAAATGAATATTAAAACAACCTTTGCAAGCTTCGAGCAATTGTGGAGGAAAGAGAGTATTATAATATTATTTTGCTTAAAAAACCTTGTCCGGAAATGTCATCCAAAGACGCTATGAACACGTCTTCATATTCGAAACGATGAAACAAATCTGGTCTACTGCAAGCTCTCTCCATTTTTTGGAGAAGGATATATGGACCAAAACAAGAAAAAAGTCAGGAAACATGGTTCTAAAATGCATACATTTAGTGCTTCTACATACAGGGAAAGACATCTCTAATTATAAACTGCTCATAGTAGTAAACCTATGCATTTTATAGAGCATGTGTACTAGTGATTTTTGTTCGTATTTTGATACACACAACCTCCTGCCAAAATACAGAAAGCAAAAATAGAAGAGACTGTGTCGCAGTATCGAAAAAGTGTTCATGGCGTCGTTGGATGACGTTTCCGGACATGAGTACCTTTCCAAAATAAATTGTACTCGCTTCCCTGTGAAAGTCATGGAATTTTGTAAACTTTTTTGTGTATTTCTGTCATACAGAATTACTTACAAGAAATAACATGTAGATGGGTGCACGCTTGGACTACGTGCGTTTGCAACGCTTTGAATAGTATGGTACTTGATATTGACACTGCGTTTTTACGTATCTCGCTGTTCTAGCCGCGGCGGAGCGGCCGAGCGCGTTGAGACGCTATGCTACGATGCGCGAGGCCGTTCCCCCCCCGTCGGGGGTTCGAATCCCCCCTCGGGCATGGATATTTGTGCCGTCTTTAATATAAGGTAGTTGATAAGTAGTTTGTAAGTTTAGGGACTGATGACCCCGCAGGTAAGTCCCTTATGCTTAACAAACATTTGAACATTTCGCTGTGCTATCGCAGAACGCCGGGCTAGCGCGAAATCACGCTCGTATTAAGTTTGGCTCTTTGTGGTTCCACTGTCAGTGAGCCGATGTTATCGCGACGTTGTGACCGCCGTGAATTTAGGGCTCGTTTAGAATAGCCCCAGCGCCTAACACAAAAAGAGTCGTGATATCCCAGGTAATTTCTGCAACTGCAGCACTGCCAAGCGGCTGGGCTGTATAAAAATACCGCAAAACGATTGCATCTTAAATATGTATATGGAATAAAGCAGCAAATTCAAAATGCTTTTGTGGTGCTATAAACTAAACCATTTGTCACAAATATAATCCGGAAACCTCGCTTATTTCCATTTGATAAGTATACTGAGAACCAACAGAATAATGTTACGGCCGGTCGCGGTGGACGAGGGGACTGAGGCGCTTCAGTCACGGTCTGCACGGCCACTACGGTCGGGGGGTTCGAATCCCCCCTAGGGCATGGATATTTGTGCCGTCCTTAGGATAAGCTAGTTGATAAGTAGTTTGTAAGTTTAGGGACTGATGACCCCGTAGTTAAGTCCCTTAAGCTATACAAACAATAATGTTACGAATAACAAGTGTTCGTTTACGGCGGTTACTTATAACTTTTAAGTGTGGAGGAAAATCGTTAAAAATTCATATACTTTGAAACTTCGCCTCGTAATGATAATCGCAAAAGCGTAACCATCATAATAAAATGTTCAAATGTTTGTATAGTCTATGGGACTTAACTACGGGGTCACCAGTCCCTAAACTTACAAACTACTTATGAACTACTTACGAACTAGGATGGCACAAATATCCATGCCCGAGGGGGGGATTCGAACCCCCGACCGTAGTGGCCGTGCAGACAGTGACTGAAGCGCCTCAGTCCCCGCGGCCACCGCGGCCGGCCATCATAATACACTTGATGTATAAAAGTATTGTCAGAACGTTTCCGATTTCAGTTAAATAAACTATTTCAGGAGCCTACTTAGTTTCGTACTTCCGTTCAACGAACGTTATCTAGTAGCATAAGAAAGAATAAATAACATGTTCGTGAATAAACTTTGTGGCGTCCTAGCAAATAATAATAATAATAAAGATACCAACTGTGCTGTACTGTTAGTTAAACTGAAATTTGCTGAGCTATTAAATACTGCATTATGATATCCTTTTTATTCCAAATAGAGCGCATTAGCCAAATAACTAATTTTAAGAGAAATATTTGAAGCATTACTTTTTCGTAAGTATTACGAAAAGAGTAAAATGAAAGGTTTCACTAATCACTGGCTACACTCAGTCTGTAATAAATTTAAGCGTTAGAATTGCCTATCAGTATTATAATTGTTGTTAACACAAGATCTGTCCACACCACAATACAGAAAAAAACACTTATATGAATACCTACAATCTGGTCCGTACACCTACCTACGTAAATTTCATTAAGATCTGCATCATACTATTTATTGTACCGCCACCTAGGATCATCGTCCAAACTGAAAAAGTCCAATTTTATTTCAACACCCGTCCATGAATCATTTAATAATTATTTACTAGAATTAACTATGGCAGCCAGTGACTGCAGTCCAGTGGCCGATGATGAAGATGCTGCAACTGGAGCTAAAATCCTGAAAATGCTTAAAATCTTTGTATGGGTGCTGTTATTATGTAGAAAAAGATATACTATTTAACATTTCTATTGAAGGTCATATCTGACAATTTACAATCATCTAACCTTGATTACTATTGTTGAAAAAAAACAAACTAACAGCGACTCTCGCAAAATTATGATAATCTCGTACTTTCAGATCACGGCATGACACGTACCAGAACAAGACAAGCAAGAGTACACATTGTACAGTTGTTCAAATAGTACTCGAACAAAGAGCTGAGATAACATTCATGATATTAAAATTTCTTTGTTGTAAAAGCTGTTCATCGACATCCTTGGTAACACTTTATCTTTGACAACATTGCACTTATGTTTTTGATTAGAATTCAATAAGGCGTCACTATCAATATCGTTTCTCCTGGGGACGCTACAAATGTTAACATTAGCATGTAACATTCTTGGAGATATACAGTTTGATACCTGGCAAGTAACTAAAAAAATCATAATACGTACATGCAAGGCATAGAACCAAGTACAAGGCGAAACGGACATTTAGAATCTAGTCTCCAAGAATATGACAATCGTGTCTAGTTTAACGTCCGAAAATTCACCACCATGAATCGTGACTAGAAAATATGAAAAAATACCATTAAAGAAAGTCCTATGGTTGTAGGTGCAATTCTTCTGATCGAAATAATTCGCAGCTAAACTGCCGGTTTTTAGTGTCCAACGTGATTGTAGACGACACTTTCGTGATATGGCCACATGGAAGAGACAAGCTCAATGACTTCCTTATGCACCTCAATTCCATACACCAGAACATCAAGTTTACCATGGGATTCGAGGTCTATTGAGTGCTACCCTTTCTGGATGTCCTGGTTAAAAGAAAGGCGGATGGCACTTTGGGCCACAGCGTATACCGGAAAAAGACGCACACCGACCTTTATTTGCAGGCGGACAGCTGCCACCACCCAGCTCAGAGGAACGGCGTGCTCCAAACATTGGTACATGGGGCTCAAACTCTCTCTGATGATGGTAGTATCAAGGAAGAAATTGAACATCTGAAAGCTGTTTTCCGCAGGAATGGCTACAAAGAGTGGTAAATTCGAAGAGCCTTACGTCCTACACCCCCTGCACAACCGGCGGAACCAGAAGAGTACGTAAATATGGCATTTATTCCTTTCTGTGGCGCGTTATCCGAGAAAATAGGACGAATTCTCAGGAAGCACTGAGTGAAGACAGTCTTTCACCCACCGGCTAAAACTCGAGCACTACTTGGAAGTGTGAAAGACTACCTGGGACTGCGGAAGTACGGTGTTTATCAAATGTTCAAATGTTTTAACTACGGGGTCATCAGTCCCTAAAGTTACAAACTACTTATGAACTACCTGCAACTAAGGACGGCACAAATATGCATGCCCGAGGGGGGGGGGGGGATTCGAACCCCCGACCGTAGTGGCCGTGCAGACCGTGACTGAAGCGCCTCAGTCCCCTCGGCCACCGCGGCCAGCCGGTGTTTATCAGAGCCCCTGCCAATGTGGTGCAACACATATAGGTCAGACAGTGCGTACTGTCGAGGATCGCTGCCGAGAACACCAACGGCACACAAGATTACAGCAACCTAGCAAGTCGGCAGTCGCAGAACATTGTGTGACGGAAATATATGGAATGGATTACGATCGCACGAAGGTTCTGCCACAAGCGTCCAACTTCTGGGACTGTGTCATCAGGAAATCTGTTGAAAGACGGGTAAGGGAACCGCAAATAAATCGTGATAGCGGGTACATACTTAGCAAGGCATGGGATCCCGCTATTAGATTGATGAAGAAGAGGAACGAGATGTCTGACAAAGAACTGACTTCGTGGATGGAGGAACAGCAGAAGAGCCGCCAGCACGCGCACCTGGGCAAGGACCTCGGGTTGAACACTTGGACTGCGGAGAAGCTCACTCCACGATCTTAAGACTATCTTCAATAGCTCTATTACGTAGGGTTTACCCGGAGGCATTTCCTACAGGATCAGAATTTCTTTATTGGTAAGGGGGTATGACTTCTTTATTTTATTTGTCATCAGGGTTTGTGGATTTTGGTTTGTTTCGTCTGAGGTTTGTTTTCTTTTTCTTACTTCTTTTTGCCTTGTTGGCACTTTAATTGTTGGATTGCCTCGCCATCTTCATTGTTGACGAGGTCTTTTGTGACGTGACCGGCGTTACTATTGCCCCGCTATCTTCAGATGTTGTGGTGTTGTTTCTTCTGTAGTGTCGACTTATCTTCTTGTCGGCATGTAGAAGGATGTGATCTTCGTTGTGATTTTTAGAATCTTCGTTGTTGTGGTTTTCTGTGTTGTCTTGAGTTCTGTTTTGTAGCTTTTCTTCTGTTTGGTGGCTCCGTAAGCATCATCTCCGAGTGCATACCAGGGGGATGCACGCACATTGCAGTCGCTTCCCAAGGTGTACCGGTAATGTCGTTGATAAGATCTTGGAACATGATGTCCCACTGCCCATGAGTAAAGACAGGAAATGAAGCTAGGTGGCGGAGAGCTGAGGGCAGGGATGCTGGGTACGGACCGCCGACAGAGCGAATTGCGATAAAAGTGCGGCGAGGACCCCCCCCCCCCCCCATCAGACAGTTCATCAGCGCACCTGATGATGGCAACGTGGTCGTTTGTCGAAATACTGTGCCCGTAGGACACTAAAACACGGCAGTTTATCCGCGAATTATTTCGATGTGAAGTACGCTGGGAGAATTTGAAGAATTACAATTCTTCTGTTACTACCAGTTGGCCGCTTGGAGCACTAGCATCGCTTCAGCTGTACTTATTTCCCTGAAGAGTTTCGATACTTACTCCCGTGTAGTACCTTGACCAGTCTCAGCTCACTCTTCCTCGTTGGCTGCCTTGTCTCTCCTTCTTCTAACTCCCATCTTTTTTTCAAATCTTCCCCCGACACTGTGTAGCCATCTGGTCCTTGGTCTTCCACTTCTATGACGTCCACCTGGTTTTCCTTCGAAAATTTCTTGATTTTGCTATTCTCCGCCAGTCTTTCTACATGTCGCAACCGTATACTCTTTAGTCCTGCCACAGTATCTGGTTTGTTATACAACTATCTGATCTCTTTATTACATCTGATTCGCCAAAAACCCTTGTCATTCACTGGCGCATAGATTTTCCTAAGTATCTTCCTCTCCCATCTCTGCAACAACTCCTCGTCATTTTGCCTCATATTCTAGGTCTCCGAACCGAACATCAGCATAGGTCTCACTAAAGACCTAGAGTACGCCTCGGTTGCACAGTGGTAGAATGTCAGTCTCCAAAGGTCGCGGGTTCGATCCTCGCCAGGTTCTAGGATTTTTATCTGTGACTTTCCACTTCTTTCACTTCTGTCAGCATTGCTCATGCGAAAAATACCGAGTAGCACCGCGGTTCGGAACCCACGTTAAATTGTAGGTCGCCCTATAACTGTCTGGGTAAGTCAGTTCGAAGGTCGGAAGAAGGCAACGGCATACCACCTCCAAACAGGACCATGCCTAGTAAAGTACTGTGGTGTTCAAACCGATCTTCGAATTGTTGACTGCTTTACCTTACCAGCGCAATCCTTGCACCTATTTCTTCTCTCTGTCAGTTGCCATATATCCAAGATATTTAAAGCTCTCACAGCGTTCATATTCTTTCCTTTTCTAAGTCATGCTTCCTTCTCCTTTATCGTACCGTTTCCTAGATGTTAACATGTACTTGGTCTTTTTAATTATTAAAGTTTCCTTACCTTTTTCCTCCTGGATAACAAATCAATATCGTCTGCTATACAACCTCTTAAGTCACTCTATTAAACAGTGTTCCCCCATGACTGTACAGAGTTTTGCGACTGTTTGTTTTAGACTATGTTGGCCCTAAAGCCCCATTTACACCGAAGCGCACGCGAGCGAACACAGGCGAATGCGCATTCGCCAGGAATTCTCCCGTGCGCGCACGCATTGGCTTGTACTTGCGAATAAGCATATAGTCCAGAGCGAACGGAAGAGAAAACAGCACACTGCCGCAAGGCGAGTATACGCAGTTTGTCGCATACGCTATCGCTGAAGTGGAGAGGACGCGAACTTCCTTTGATGGTTCGCCCTGATACCGACACCCAACGGATCACAAGCGAACACCTGCGAATGCGAGCCGAGCATGACCAAACAACGCGCGCATAGCGTTTCACCAGAGCGAATTCTCGTTCGCTGCTGCTCGTTCGCTTCGGTGTAAAGGGGGCTTAAGACTAACGAGGAGGTGCACAACAGAATAGGGGAGAAAAGGAGTTTCTGGCATATCATGACTAAGAAAAGAGATGTTTCATTTTTGAACTTTTCAGTATTTGGTTCGTTCGACTTTAGCTGCAATCAAATCTTTAATTCTACTTGGCATACTCACTGACATTTCTTCGATATACTCTTCAGGTGTCTTGTGACATGCTCTGACAAGTTTTTCCAGCAGTCTAATTTTGTTTGTGGACGTATCTTCCTTCGCAATTTTCTACTTCAATCCTTGCCAGTCATTATCAATGGGATTCACGTCCGGGGAGTTCCTGGTCAGCCCGAAACATGAATTCCAGTCTCATTTAAGTATTCAATCACAGACCTGGTGCAAAATCATGGATAAAGATATAACTGCCGTTAAGAAACCATTCCTTCACTTGCAGAAAAAGACGAGTTTTCAGTTCTGAAATGTGTTGATCTTGACGCAGTGTCCCTTTCACAATATAAAGGAGCCTATTTCATTTGCTACCTATTACAGACCATACCATTACTGATAAGAGGATGCTTTTCTCGTTGCACAATGCAATCTTCCTGAAATATTTTGTGGCTTCTGCGCTTCACAAATTCAGTTTTGTCTTGGGGAATCTGGATACTTGTTTCCGTTAGAGAAGCAAACCTGAAATGAAATCTCATGTCAAATTTGGTAGTCACTATTAGGAAGGCATGGATTATAATATAATTTATTTACCTTGCTCCAGTCATCCACTATCCAGTCTTCTGTACATTTTCACCCATTCTAGTCGCTTTTGTTTCATCGTTGGGTAAGTTTCTGTTCCTTGGCTAGACGGCAGTTTTATTGAACCGCTGTAGCGTATGAGTAGATACACTCCACTATCCTCCAGCATGTTGCTTATCACCCGTATTGGTTTTCTGCGGTTTTCCTCCACCAGTCGTCTTACTTCTCTGCCTGTTACAGGGGATGTAATGTGTTTTCGACCTCATGTACCTTTTCGCTGGGTTTCGAGAACTTCATTATACTTCGTTTTTTTGCTTATATTTCGAGCGGTGAACTGTGAAATCCCTTCAGTTTGAGCAATACTTCGTTGCCTGTTCGCAGTGTGACAAAAGAGTCGATATTATTGTATTTTTTCGTGGCTTTAGGTCAATACCTCTACCCAAAACAATCACCGTGAAACCATATTCAGAATTAGGAATCTTGTAAAGGGTTCAAACATGCATTACTTTACATAAAAATATAATACATTGCGTAAAGTTGTATATGTTTTGTGTAGTGGCGGACTAAGGGACGGGGAGGCGGGGGGGGGGGGGTTCCAGATACCTGGAAAGCTTTTATTTATTTATTTACTTTATTTTTTTATTTTATTTTTTATTTTTATTTATTGTTATTATTATTTTCTTTTTTTTTTTAATCCGCGCTTGGTATCTCGTTCTGCTGGTGGGGCCTCCAAATCTTGAAAGCTATTTTTTTCAGTCTGTCCTGTGCCTCTCGTCCTGGAAGGGGCCTCCAATTCTTTTGTATAGTATTACATGGACGGGGAGGGGCTCCTTTCGTTTCGCCGCCGCCCCGGGCCTCCAATAGCGTTAGTACGTTACTGGCTTGTGTGTTGTGGTCTTCAGTCCGCAGACTGGTTTGATGCAGCTCTCCACGCTACCCTGTCCTGTGCAAGTCTCTTCATCTGAGAATACGTACGGCAACCTACATCCTTTTGAATCTGCTTACTGTATTCGTACTACGGTCTGCCTCCACGATTTTTACCCCTCGCACTTCATTCTAATGCTAAGTTGACGAAAAGTTATGTAACAAATGAAAAACTCGCCGTTATCCTGTGTTTAAGCCACTACAAATTCACTACAAAATGATGGAACTGACGACGACAGCTATTCAGTACCTCTGACAGTACTAAAGTCAGAATACATAATGCAATGGACATACATTGTTGTCAACAAACAATATAAGCTAAGTTATTATTTTATAATGCTGTGGTAACAATACAACACATGGACCATCGTTTAGTGTAGAGGACTTCGAAACTCTAATTCTTTGTGGAATCCAACCTCGAGGAAAATTAGTTCAGATTTAGGAAAAATGTAGGTACACGGCAGGCAATATTCACATTACGTCTTATCTTAGAAGATAGGCTAAGGAAAGGAAAAATACGTTTTTAGCGTTTGTCGATATGGAGAAATCTTTTGACAATGTCGATTGGAATACACTCTTCCAAATTCTGAAGGTAGCAGGGGTAAAATATAGGGAGCGAAGAGTTATATTCAACCTATACAAAAACCAGACATCGGTTATTAGAGTCGAAGGGCAAGAAAGGAACGCAGAGGTTGGGAAGGGAGTAAGACAGGGTTGTAGCCTTTCCCCAATGTTGTTGAATCTGTACATTGAGCAAGCAGTGAAGGAATGGAAGGAGAAATTTGGAAAGGGCATTAAAGTGCAGGGAGAAAAATAAAGCCGTGGTGGAGTAGCCGAGTGGTCTAAAGCGCATTGCTGCGGACCGCCCGGTTGTTCGGCGTGGAGGTTGAGTCCTCCCTGGGACATGGGGGTGTGTGTTGTCCTTAGGTTTAGTTTACCTAGGTTTAAGTAGTTTGTAAGCTACGGACTGATGACCACGCAGTTTGGTCCAATAGATTTATAGAAATTTGAAAAGAAAATGAATTTTTTTGAAGAAATAAAAAGTTTGCGGTTTGCCGATAACATAGTAATTCTTTCAGAGACCGCAAAAGATCTGGAAGAGCAATTGAATGGATTGGAAAGTGTCTTGAAAGGAAGATATAAGATGAACATTAACAAGAGTAAAACGAAGATAATGGAATGCATTGTCAAAAAATCAGGCGATGCTGAAGAAATTAGATTAGGTAATGAGACAATAAAAGTAGTAGATGAATTTTGTTATTTGGGTAGCAAGATAACTTCTGATGGCCGAAATGAAGAAGATATAAAACGCAGAATGGCTGTGGGAAGAAAACCCTTTCTAAAGAAGCGAAACTAGTTAACATCCAATATTAATTTAAATGTTACGAAGTCCTTTCTGAAAGCATTTGTCTGGAGTGTAGCATTGTATGACAGTGAAACTTGGACGATAAGGAGTTCAGACAAAAAGATTAGAGAAGCTTTTGAAATGTGGTGTTACAGACGAATGATGAAAATTAGATGGGTAGATCACGTAACTAACGAAGAGATGATTAACCGAATCGGGGAGAAAAGGAGTTTCTGGTATATCCTGACTACGAGAAGGAATAGATTGGTTGGACACTTTTTGAGACATCAAGGAATTGTCAACTTGGCATTAGAAGGAAGCGTGTGGGGTAAAGATCGTAGAGGGAGACCGAGGGACGAATATAGTAAGCAGATTCAAAAGTATGTAGGTTGCCGAACGTATTCTCAGGTGAAGAGACTTGCACAGGACAGGGTAGCGTGGAGAGCTGCGGACTGAAGACCACAACAACAACAATTCTTTAAAAAAGTAAATAAATAAAATAAAAAAGTTTTTCTGCTCTTTTGCACCGTTAAAAGGCCTGTGTAGCTGTCAGTAGAGCGCTTGCCCGCGAAATGCAAATGTCCAGGGTTCAAATCCCGGTCCGGCACAGTTTTGATAAAAAAAATGTTCAAATGTTTTTTGGACCAAACTGCTATGGTCATCAGTCGCTAGACTTACAAACTACTTAAACTTACACTAAGGACATCACACACACCCTTGCCCAAGGAATGACTCGAACCTCCGGCGGCGAGCAACCGCATGGTCCGTAGCAAGGCTTTTTGGAGCCCTCTGCCACTCCACCGCGGCACAGTTTTAATCTGCCAGCAAGTTTCATATGAGCGCACACTCCGCTGAAGACAGTGAACATAATTCTGGAATGCTGCACTGTCCGAAAAGCTATCAACACCATTCATCTGCGAAGCTTCGTATAGGTCCCTACCGCCGCTGTCGCCTTTTGGTCATCGAACCGGCTCCACTGCTCCGTAGCTGCACAGACAGTACGAGAGTGGCATGCAGTGTTAAGTGCAGACATCAGTTAGCTGGAGCCAATTTATCCTGTGAACGTTGCCAACCTGCTGTGCGGCAAGTTACCAAATGAATACATCGGATAATGAGGAGTTCCATTAGCTGGCGAAGACTTCCCAGAATCGTTAGGAACTCTCATACCCATGTGCAGCTTCTTCACCGCCGTGAGAATCGTAATCACTATTGCTATCGAAGATGTCAGTATGAATTTCTGTTAAATCTCCATATGATTTGTACATAGCATGCCTGCAAATGGCTCTTTCTCCACTCGCGCTGCACCCTCATTATTCGCTGTGTATGCTCGACTGTTTTGCCGTGTAGCTGGTTAACAACGTTTGCAGGATTATTTTACTTCAGCCTACTGGTGTTTGACGTCAGTACGTGCACTTCAGTATGAACAGTGCAGGGGCGGCGCTAGCCCAAGTGCCGCCCCGTGCGAGCTGCTAAGTTACCGCCCCCTCCCCCGTTTTAACACGAAAGTTAGTGGAATTTTATTTAAACAAATCTGTAGGAAGTGTCAACAATCAATCGCCATTTTTGTTTCTACTTTTCAGATCTACCCGGTCTTGGCCACTAAGTGTCCAATCTCAAAACTTTTAATATGTGCTTACATTTAAACCGTCACGTTGATTGTTACGTTCAGCATGACGGTATAGATGTTATCATAACTCAAAGCATTGAGAATAACCACACTGTGTCCGAAATCTATGTAGATCCGGAAAATAAAAACAAAAATTGCGACTGATTGGTGACATTCTCTACAGATTTGTACAAAACAGTCGCTAGCTCAAAAATGGAGTCAAACCTGATAGAAGAAATCTAGCTAATTTTAATAAGCCTTGGGAATTTACAGAAATGTTCAAATGTTCTGTCTATGGATTTCGTTTTAGAAGGTGTCAAAATTAACGTTTTCTTTGGTGCGGAGGAGAGGGCATTGTTGCTAAAAGACCACACTTTCTCAGGTTTCATCAGAATCAAAGCGACTAGTAGTTTACCTAGATGAAACATGGATTCACACGCATTATACAGTAAGTAAATGTTGCCAAGTGATAGCGTGCTAGTAATATTGTCAAACAAAATTGCCGGTCAGAGTTTAATTGTTGTTCATACAGGCGGAGACAGGTGTTTCATGGCTCAAAAACCAAAACGTCCGACTATCATTCAGAAACGGATAGCAAAAATTTCAAAAATACGTCGAGACCCAACTTATGCCAGGCTTACTACCAATGTCTATATCCCTTGTAATTACTTGCAGCGTATTTATCCATTCGGAAAACTTCTAGCCATTGTAGGTGTTGGACATGTTTGACTGTAGTAATGTTCAACCATTTATTTCCATAATGCAAGAACAATAAAACACTCGGAAACTGCCATTGACGGGCTTAGTAAAATTGCTGCAGGCTTAAAATGTAACAGCAGTATCGAACATTACATTCGAATTTCCAAATTACATTTCGTCTTCTGCAAAATTAGTCGTGAGTAAACGCACGGCACGTAACATGCTGTCAGCGCTCCACTCATCTACTGGCGTACACGCCAGACTGCTTCCCCCTCTCAGTTCCTCCGGCGAACGCGACGATGCTGCTATAGTGACGAGCAAGAAATTAGTCCTCCTCCCTCCCCTTGTTCAACAGGGGCGAACGACATTTAGTCGTGGCGTCATGCCATGCGACGGTTCCAGTCGCTCCCTCTGAGGTTTGTTTTCGAATCCCCTCTTGGACACAAAAAAAAGGGGAGGGCAGATTTACCGCCCCTCGGAAAGTGCCGCCCCGTGCGGCCGCACGTTTCGCACGTGCCTTGCGCCGGCCTGGAACAGTGTATCGATCACGGTCATACGGTCTGTACAGCTACGGCGCAGTGTGATCGGTACACTAACCTTCAACTGGCGATATCAGCCGTACACGTAGTTTTACAGATGAAAGGTGATGCTAGAGACATTATACAGGATGTTTGAGGAGGAATGGTAAATATTTTAAGGGGGTGGCAGTATAGACGAATTACAGTAAAATGTCACATATAATCACTTATAGAATGAAACTTTCATTCTGTAGCGGAGTGTGCGCTGATATGAAACTTCCTGGCAAATTAAAATTGTGTGCTGGGACCGGGACTCAAACCTGGGATCACTGCATTTCGCGGGCAAGCGCTCTCCACTGTTTGGAAAGTAGGAGGCGGGGTACTGGCAGAATTACAGTTGTGAGGATGGACCGTGAGTCGTGTCGGGATAGCTCAGTGGTAGAGCGCTTGCCCGCGAAAGGCAAAGCTGCCAGGTTCGAGTCCCGGTTCCGGCACACAATTTTAATCTCCCAGGAAGTTTCATGACTACTTATTTTTGAGTGCAGAGATACACCCATTAGTATGTAGGCCAAACAAAAAGGAAAGGGAAATGAGGACGTTGAAAGTTAATATTCAACAATTCCACCACCAACTTCAATGTACTTTCGACTTCTCTTGATAACACTACATTTAACTCTTCTGAAGTCGTCTTTGTGTTCTTTTACGAAGGCTGCACTGTCCATAATCCGAACGATCAAATTACCTTTCGTCTTTACTTTTTAGTTCTAGACTTTGCCTTTCAACCTTCCCAGCAGGCAAAAATCCCGGGACCATGGTGGTGTCCATATCTACCTATCCATCTACCGGGGAAAGATTTAGATGATGTGTCAACTTATGTTTAGAATGTGCTTGAGCTCTGTAATGCTGAAGAACATAGGCATTCTTGTAGACAACGGAATCTCCTCCAATGATGATGGCGGCTCATTTTCTCTTTCTCTTTAGCCATGTTCCCACACATACAGGGTCGGCTTTGTTAACTCCGGATTTGGCGTGTTAATATTTACGGAGTGGCCGGATGCCCTTCCTGTCGCCACAGTGGAAGCTCATTTCCATGAAACTGTATATAACGGAGTCCTGTTGGACGACGCGGTAACACAGTAGGCCCAATCAACTGATTGTCCATCAAACCGCTCCCCTGAAAACCCAAAGAGATTTTGATCATATGTTAAATATACTTAGGAGCAAATCACAAACAATACCCTCACTACGTGATAGTAATGGCGATCCTGCCGATGACAGCGCTACTAGAGCAGATTTACTAAACATAGCTTTTAGAAACTCATTCACCAAAGGAAACGAAACCAATATTCCAGATTTCGAATTACGAGCAGAGGCCGTAATGAGTAACGTAGAAGTAGATATCATCGGAGTATTGCAGCAACTAAAATCACTTAACAAGAACAAGTCTTCTGGTCCGGATTGTATACCCATTAGATTTCTATCTGATTATGCTGAAACGATAGCTCCTTACTTAACAGCCATATACAACCGCTCTAGAGTTATTGGTCCTCTGCTGTTCCTTATTTACATAAACGATTTAGGAGAAAATCTAAGTACCTCTCTTAGGCTGTTTGCTGATGACGCCGTCATTTACCGTCTAGTAAAATCATCTGAAGATCATAACCAACTGCAGAACGATCTGAATATCACTATGGTGTAAAAATTGGCAATTGACTCTAAATAATAAGTGTGAAGTCGTCCACATGAGTACGAAAAGAAATCCGTTAAACTTTGTTTACAAGATAAATCAATCAAAAGTGAAGGCAGTAAACTCCACAAAATACCTAGGAATTACTATTACTTCAGACTTAAACTGGAAAGAACATGTAGATAATGTCGTGGGAAAGACGAACCAGAGACTGCGTTTTATTGGCAGAACCCTTAAAAGATGCAACAGAACTACTAAAGAGACTGCATACACTATGCTTGTCCGTCCATTGCTGCCCAGTGTGGGATCCTTAGCAGGTGGGTTTGACGGAGGACATCGAAAGAGTCCAAAGAAGGGCAGCTCGTCCGAATTGTTACATACAGGGGAGACAGCGTTACGGAAATGGTAAAGGATCTGGGATGGGAATCATTACAACAACGGCGCTTATCGTTGAGGCGTGGGCTACTTACGAAACTCCAATCATCAACATTCTCCTCCGAATGCGAAAATATAGTGTTGAGTCCTACTTACATAGGTAAATATGATCATCAGAATAAAATACGAGAAATCAGAGCGCGAACGGAGAGATTAAGGTGTTCTTTCTTTCCGCGTGCTATTCTTCGAATGAAATGGGCGATAAATAGTATAATGATGGTTCGATGAAACCTCTGCCATGCACTTAAATGTGATCTGCAGAGTATCCCATGTAGATGTAGATTAGCGTTCTTGAAAATATCAACAATAATTCAGTTCTTTGAGACAAACATCGTCTCGCTATACCAAAGGTATTAAATATAAGGAGAGGAATTGAAATTTGTGTTTTGGTTGAGGTTCGTGCTTACTAGGGAGCCATTTTTGGACCCCTCAGCTAACACAACATTGTAGACAAATACATTACACGTAAGGTCTTCAAGCACGTCTCCCTCAATACCACATACTTTAATTGTGCCTCATTCTTCCCTGTGTAAAACGTATCAGTGTATTTTTCCCATTCACATTCTTTGCTGGGGTGCTATTCCAATACAGGTGAGCCTTGGCAATTTGATACCTATTTCACAGGGAACACTGAGGCAGAATTGAAGTATGTGGTGTGGATGGAGACATGTTTGAAGACTGTGTAGTCGCTTGGTTCGTAACGCTGCCCTAGTTGCCGGGCGCCGTGGCTCAGAACACCACCACCTAGAGAGAAGGCCGCGGCGCTCTCGTGTGACATCCGGCAGAGTAGGTTGCGCACGCATAGCTGACTGGGTAGCCGCTGGGGCACGGCCCACTATGCCGAAGCAGCGAGCCAGTCAGCTATGCGCGCGCAACATACTCTGCCGGACGTCACACGAGAGCGCCGCGGCCTTCTCTCTAGGTGGTGGTGCTCAGAGCTCCCGCTGAGAGGGTTGAACGGTTCTCTCTAATAAAAACGAACCAACACGATCAGCGATCGCAAGGACCAGAACTACTCAAAGAGGCGAAAAAAGGCGGTCTAAGGAGGCCTGCCTAGTAAGCAGGACGTCCCAGCTTCGAATCCCGGCTACAGCATAAATTTTAATTCAATGCCTCTCCTTATATTTTATTAAATTCTTGAAAATGTATCCCCACAATGGCACGTCGGTTTACCTCGGACCACTGATGTGAATTCAGAGTGTCACTGATACCGTCACGAATCACAGTGGCTTCATCAGTGCGCGGAATGGCCGCGTGGTCTAAGGCGTCATGGTACCAAGTGAGCGGCCGTTCCTCCGAAGGTTGGCACCTTCCCTCGGGCATGGGGATCTACATCTACATCTACGTACATACTCCGCAATCCACCGTAAGGTGCGTTGCGGAGGGTACACTGTACCACTTCTAGGCATTTCCTTTCCTATTCCACTCCCAAATAGAACGAGGAAAAAAAGAATGCCTATATGCCTCCGTACGAGCCCTAATTTCTTATATCTTGTCTTTGTGATCACTACGCGAAATATAGTTAGGCGGCAGCAAGATCGTACTACACTCAACTTCAAATTCCGGCCCTCTAAATTTCCTCAACAGAAATTCACGAAAAGAACGTCGTCTTTCCTCCAGCGATCACCAATCGAATTGCCGGAGCATTTCCGTGACACTCGCGCATTGGTCGAACCTACCAGTAACAAACCTAGCTGCTCACCTCTGAACAGCTTCTATGTCTTCCTTTAAACTGATCTGCTGCGGGTCCCAAACACTTGAGCAATACTCAAGACGTGGTCGTACAAGCGTTTTATATGCGGTCTCCTTTGCAGATGAAGTACATCTTCCCAAAATTCTCCCAATAAACCGAAGTCGGCTGTCCGCCTTACTCACAACTGTCCTTACATGTTCGTTCCATTTCATATCGCTCTGCAGTGTTACGCCTAGATATCTGAACGACGCGACAGCATCAAGAAGCTAACTAATAATACTGTATTTGAACATTATGGGACTGTTTTTCCTACTCATGTGCATCACCTTGCATTTTTCAACATTGAGAGCCAGCTGCCTTTCTTCACACAAACTAGAAATTTGGTCTAAGTCATCCTATATGCTATTACAGTCAGTTAAAGACGACACCCTCCCATACACCACAGCATCCTCAGGAAACAGCCGCAAATTACAAGTTACTCTGTCCTTCAGATCATTTATATAGATAGAAAATAATATTGGCCCTATCCCACCTCCCTGGGGCACGCCTGACGATACACTCGTGTCTGATGAACATTCGCCGTCGAGAACAACGTACTGCGTTCTATTACTTAGGAAGTCTTCCAGCAAGTCACAAATCTGTGAACCTATTCCATAAGCTCGAATCTCTGTTAGCAGACTGCAGTGTGGCACCGCGTCGGACGTCTTTTTGAAGTCGAGAAAAACACAATCTGCCTGTTGCCCTTCATCCATGGCTCGCAAGATGTCACGTGACAAAAGAGCAAGCTCAGTTTCACATGAACGATGTTACCTAAAGAAAGAAGCTTTTCCGTTTCAAGGAAATTTACTATATTCGAACTGAGAATATGCTCCAAAATTCTGGGGATGTGTATGTTGTCCGTAGGGTAAGGTAGTTTAAGTGCTACGTAAGTCTATGGACTGAAGACCATAACAGTTTGGTCCAACACGTTTACAAACATTTGATTCGATTTCATTGGCTCCATCAGTGAAGACTATAAATCTGATTACTCGGCTTTTTTTTTTTTTTTTTTTTTTTTTTTTTTCAAGTATTCGACAACAAAATTTCAATCGTCTACCTTCGAAGGTGCTGAATGGGTTGCAAATGACAAGGATGGAATCTGTGCTTGCATATTCTTGTATGTCGAAAACGGATACCCGTAGAAAGTGTACGTGTTCTTCTGTAGGACTAAGTTCTACCGGGTTCGTTCACAGTCTGTTCAGTTATACGTTCAGTTGCTTTACGACTTTTGGGCATTGTACCACTGTGACGTAGTGAATTGAACATACGAGTAAACAGTCTTGAAGCTGATAGTCTGAGGTTAGGAAATCGAATGACATATTCTCTACAGCAGCGTTTCCATTACAAAACCCATACACAAATAAAATATCGGCATAGTCAGTACTTGTAAATACGTGCGGCATATTTTACACGTTATAGTAGATTTGGCCAACAAATCACAATGAAAACATCTATGCAAACTAAAGCACGAATTCACAACTTGAATGTCAAAACTATATTGCTGAAGTTCGATAAATACGCCCATGGCGACCCATAGCAATTGGCGTACCAACACACTAATGGATCGGCCAGTGTTGACCCCCTCAACAGGCTAAACTGAAGCACGGGACTGTAGTGCGCCTACAGCAGCACAATTACTCCAGCCTTCGGTGACGTGAGTTTCTTGTTTGCCCTGGCCAAGCTACTTTTTAATTTTTGTTTACTTGCTCTTTGCTTTACTTCAAGTGCATCAAAAGTGTAGACCTAACAACCAGGTTCTATTTAAATCAGAAATAATATGTCCCAAATTTGTGGGTGTTTTATTCAGTTTTTCAAGCAGATTTCCTCTCTGTAGGAGATTTTCACAGCTTTAATCGGATAGACAAATATTTGGCAATTTCAGGAAAATGTGAAGACTTGAATTTGGGTTCAAGTGACAATAAATTCTGGGCAGTTTTAGTTCGTTTCCAAAAATAATGAATTTGTCAGTTTATACCTTTCTAATATTAAATTTTCAATAAAGTGAGCATCACAAATGTCCGAGTTTCTTTTTAGTGCCTTGTCTTTTATTTGGGACAACTTTTTATCCATTTGTTAAAATTTTCTAAATCTTTTGGCGACGTGAAAATGCATCTTTGCTCCTTGGAACTTATATATCCTGACTTGTAACCAGCCGCAGAACAATCGGTACCACTGCACATTTCTTCATATAAGACCCGAAATATCCATAAATCAACAACGAAGGTCACGATATAGCGTTTATAAACATTAACACAACAGCGCGCAAAGCGATCGTAGCGTTGCCCAGTGAGAGATTCCCGTACTAACCCTATTTCACCCCGTGTCATCGGAGATAGAGCTGGGTCTGAACATGACTCGAACTATTCGAACAAATTACGTCACAGTTCGGGAAATTTGGGAAATGTTCGAACATTCGATCACGACGCTATCTAGCAATGTCAGGACGATTTACAACGATGATACTCCAAAATCGTTTCTGTGTTGTGCAGTATACGATTTATGACGAAGATAGGGTGTCATTAATGTACTATGGGGATTAATAAGTGTGATATTCCAACTGTAGTAGCTTCTCGGGTGCAGGTCATAAGTAAAATCAGTAACGAATAGAGGCTATAAGTAAATGAGAGCAATCGATTATAATATTCTAGTTCCGGCCGCGGTGGCCGAGGGGACTGAGGCGCTTCAGTCACGGTCTGCACGGCCACTACGGTCGGAGGTTCGAATCCCCCCTCGGGCATGGATATTTGTGCCGTCCTAGTTCGTAAGTAGTTCGTAAGTAGTTCATAAGTAGTTTGTAAGTTTAGGGACTGATGACCCCGTAGTTAAGTCCCATAAGCTTTACAAACATTTGAACATTTTTTTTAATATTCTAGTGCTGCGATCTAGCGACGCCTGTTAATACTACATACACAGCAGCTCGTGCACCGTTAATTCCAAGGTCGCGATTACAATTTATTTTTGTATGACTAATTTCGTCATTGGGTATTAAATTTCTAATGTTCTCCCTACTTCATCTCTTTTAATCTTGTTTTCAAGGCGGTGAGAAGGTGGTAACATTTTTATCTGTTACTGTACCGTATGAACATGGAATGGAATAGTCATTTGCAACCTACCTCTTATAATCACATTAAATGTAATTTCCAGTTCTCAAGGATTCACATTTTTTTTCTTTTGAATGCTGGCCTTCCGTCATGTGATACAGTAGTTCTGTCAAAGTTACAGATATTTTTCAATGGATCATATCTTGCAGTGATACCAGACAACATATGCATTGTTTTTGTTGTAGTTTTCATTGGTGATCCCCTTCTTTTCTTTTACATGTACTTCCTATGAAATTAGTTCTGAGCAAAGCGATAGCCCGGTTACTTAAAAATTTCCCGCGTAGGCTATCGTTCGCAGATACACAGCGCGAGTCAGAGGCGCCGACTTTTGAAAATCAGTGTGGGTGCTCTACATCATGGTTCAGAAATATTCGAAACCAACCCTCATGAAAATCATGTTCATGCATCTTTTTAATGAGCAATACTTGATAAAAGTAAATAGGCAATTGTCCGGCCTTTTAAAGATAGAAGGAAGAAGGAAGAGGAAGAAAAGTAAAGCATGCCTGCATTAGGACTCTACAATAGAGAGATGTAATTGGCCGAAGTGGATATTTCGATATAAGTAACACCCCAAAACTTTTACACGACCAGTGAAATAAATTTTCACTGTACACTAATCTAACACTTTTTGTGCGAAAGTATTCTTTCTCACAAAAGCGTTGGTAGACCACCGTCACCAAGGTTTAAGGAAATCTTTGAAATATTTTGAGATTTTGAAGTCCGACATGAAATTTTTTTGGTCAGTTCCAAGCAAGAGCTTTATACTTCATCGAAACTTTCATCACTTCGAGATAACTTCATGGCATTTCTGACAGTGTTAATATAGTCCAAGGATTTTTTAAGCCTGAGAGAAAAGCATTACAAATTTCAATCGAATCTATAATTTTAATAATAAGGAAAGTGACAAAGATAAATGAAAAACGATTAACTTCAGCATCAGATTATTCAAGCTAAATTTCTGAAAGAACACAATTGAATGTTCATAAATACGTACACCTGAAAGGTCAAAAGGACCGATGTGCTTCAGGATGAATAAAGCTAGCAAGTGGGTAAAACAAGGACACTCATTACTACTCGCTTGGGGACCCGCGTACAAAACTGATCATTTCTTTCAGGTATGAAATATCGTCTCTCGCTATGGTCACGTTTTGCATTGCCTCTTGAGTCATAAGGTAGGTTTTGATTTTTCCGGATTTTTTTTTTTTTTTTAATTTATGGAATTTTATTTTCCACCTCAATTTTATGTGGGTGCTCAGCACCCCCAAAAACTTCTTGGGAGGGGGGGGGTGCACGAGCCCCGGAGCACCCACGGAGTCGGCGCCCCTGGCGCGGGTCATTACCTGAGTGTTGTCCGCTGTATCGGGAAATCCCGAGCATGTTCTAATGCGAGTATTATTTGCCCAGCGCTAATCAGGGAAGAGAGATGACAAATCAAATGTTTGTAAATCTATCGGACCAAACTGCGTGGTCATCAGTCCGTAGCTTACAAACTACTTAAACCTAGGTAAACTAACCTACGGACAACACACACACCCGGGCCCCAGGGAGAACTCGAACCTCGACGGCGAGCAACCGCGCGCTCCGCAGTGAGACGCTTCAGACCGCTCGGCTACTCCACCGCGGCTCGGAGAAGAGAGATCACACTTTCTACTAGTAAGTGTTGTGGATATGGCGTTACAAATGTTCATGTGGTGTCTCACAAGTCCAAAGTGCGCGCCAACTACTTTCGCCGCGCGCCGCCATGCACGCACGGCGCGGCGTTCTTACGACGTCAGCCACGAGCGCCCTCTGCTGCAACTCCGCTCGTGGCCAAGACTGCTGCATCGTTCACTTGGGACTGAGATAGGAACCAGCTAACACTTTGGAATCAAATAGGCTATCGGATAGGCACTAGGCAGCCCTCTAGCTCAACTATGTATCAGCATTCTGCAGTACTGAGCTATGTAAAAGTTAAGTATTACTAAGTCTCTAAGAAATATATATCTCGTTCTAATTTACTCTAGTGTTTCTAGTTTCTGCTGTCCCACTGGCTGGTTACCTACTACCTGCACAAGCGTGCATCCTTTATTCCTGTGTCGGTCTTTCTACTCGGCCACCGATACCTACGACGGAAACGAGACACAAAAGCGGCGACGAGGCTGGGACACAAAAGTTCAAATGTTTGTATAGCTTATGGGACTTAACTGCGGGGTCATCAGTCCCTAAACATACAAACTACTTTAAGGTAAAGCAGTCAACAATCCGAAGATTGGTTTGAACACCACAGTGCTTTACTAGGCATGGTCCTGTTTGGAGGTGGTATGCCGTTGCCTTCCTCCGACCTTCGAACTGACTTACCCAGCCAGTTATAGGGGGACCTACAGTTTAACGTGGATTCCGAACCACGGTGCTACTCGGTATTTTTCACATGAGCAATACTGCCAGAGGTGAAAGAAGTGGAAATTGACAGATAAAAATCCCTAGGACCTGGCGGGGATCGAACCCGCGACCTTTGGATGTGTAGTCTGGCACTCTACCATTGTGCAACCGAGGCGCTCCTAAGGCCGGCACAAACATCCATGCCCGAGGGAGGATTCGAACCGCCGACCGCAGTGGCCGTACAGGCCGTGACTGGAGCGCCTCAGTCCCCTCGGCCACCGCGGCCGGGCATGGCGTTACATTACGATATGTTGCACGCCACTTGAGCAGTTGTTGCAGCGGTGGTACAAGGCGCTGGAGGCGGCGGCGCTGCAGTCGCGCTGCAGACCTGCTGCTGCTGCTGCTGCTGCTGCAGGTAACAAAGGGATTCCTGGGCGGCCGGTGCAGCGGCAGATGTGCGCGGCGCGCACCTGCCTACCTGTTCCACGGCCCGGCCTTGCGCCCTAATTCATTCAGCAGCCCGCAGCTGGCGCCAGTTTCCCGCCAAAACTGCATCTCGCGCCGGCGCGCGCAGCCACAAAGCCCCACAGCTGACTGCTGGCGCAGACGCACGAAGCCCAGCAAACCGACCACACACTGCTTCACTTCCAGACAAGCCGCGGGTGTAAAGGAGTGTGTACACTAACAAGTAAATTTCGATACTACTCGCTAAACTGCGAACACTAGAACGAAATCTTGTGCAACTTCACATAGCCAAGTCGCTTGGGACGAATAGAGTTACGTCTACATCTACATGGGATACTCTGCAAATCAAATTTAAGTGCCTGGCAGAGCAGTGGCGTAACCAGGACTTGGCTATGGGGGGGGGGGGGGGGGTGAGATAGATCTGCTTGACGAGCAGTTTCCAGACAGACTACCTTCTACTACTCCCGCTGAAGAAACTAATTCACTCCCATCCAATGAAAGATTATGGTAAAACACCCCAAGTTTTCAATCTTTACCTTTACTATATTGCTGTTATACTATTTCTTTTCATTTTTTTTTCGGGTTCTCTGGGGGGGGGGGAGTTCTTTCCCCCTCATCCCCTCCCCCCCATAGTTACGCCACTGTGGCAGAGGGTTCACCGAACCAGCATTATACTCTTTATCTCCCATTCCATTCTCGAATAGCGCGCGGGAAGAAAGAACACCTGAATCTCTCCGTTCGAGCTCTGATTGCTCGTATTTTATTCTGTTGATCATTTCTACCTATTTAAGTGGGAGTCAACAATATATTTTCGCATTCGGAGAAGAATGTTGGCGATTGGAGTTTCGTAAGTAGCCTACGTCGCAGCGATAAGCGCCGTTGTTATAATGATTCCCATCCCAGATCCTGTATTATTTCCGTAACGCTGTATCCCCTGTATCGTGACAATACGAAACGAGCTGCCCTTCTTTGGACTCTTTCGGAGTCCTCCGTCAAACCCACCTGATAAGGATCCCACACTGGGCAGCAATACTCCAAAAATGGACGGACAAGCGCAGTGTATGCAGTTTCTTTTGTAATTCTGTTGCACATTTTAAGGGTTCTGCCAATAAACGCAGTCTCTGGTTCGCCTTTTCCACGACATTATCTACGTGTTCTTTCCAATTTAAGTCTGAAGTAATAGTAATTCCTACGTATTTTGTAGAGTTCACGACCTTCACGACCTTCACGATTTATCTTGTAAACAAAGTATAACGGATTTTTTTTCGTACTCATGTGAACGACTCCACACTTCTCATTATTTAGAGTCAATTGCCAATTTTTACACCATAGTGATATTCAGCTCGTTCTGCAGTTGGTTTTGATCTTCAGATGATTTTACTACACGGTAAATGACGGCGTCATCTGCAAACAACCTAAGAGAGCTACTTAGATTATCCCAGATGTCCGCCATTGAATACCTGCCGGCAAAAACGTTGTAAGCATCAAAATGCAGACACACGACTTTCGTCCTTCTTGGCACGTTACTGCATCCGAGCGTTCCGAGGCGAAAAAATGTACATGGCTTAATGTACATGGTTGCAAATATATCTTTAGTGGCGTCCAATTGAAAGACTTGCACCAGGCCAATGAGCCACACGAAATTATTATTATTATTATTATTATTATTATTGGCCTTATATTGATTAGAATACGCTCTTTCAAATTCTGAAATCAGCAGGAGTAAAATATAGGGAACGGTGGGTAATTTACAACTTGTACCAGAACCAGAGAGCAGTTAGCAGAGTTGAAGGGCATGAAAGGGATGCAGAGGTTGGGAAGGGTGTATGACAGAGTTGTAGCCTTTCCACAATGTTATTCAATTTATACATTGAGCAAGCTATAAAGCAAGCATAAATTTGGAGAAGGAATTAAAGTTTAGGGCGAAGAAATAAAAACCTTGCGTTTTGCTGATGATATTGAAATTCTGTCAGAGACAGCAAAGGGCCTGGAGGAGCAATTGTTCGGAATGGACAGTGTGTTGAAAGGAGCATATAAGATGAACATTAACAACAGCAAAACAAGGGTAATGGAATGCAGTATTAGAAAATCAGGCGATGCTAAAGGAATTAAATTAGGTAACGAATCAATAAAGGTGGTAGAGGAGTTTTGTTACTTGCGTAGTAAAATAAAAAATGATGGTCGCAGTACAGAGGATATAAAATGCAGAATGGCAATGGGAAGATAAGCGTTTTGGAAAAAGAGAAATTTGGTAACATCGAATATTAATTTAAGCATAAGAAAGTCCTATCTGAAGGTATGTGTGTGGAGTGTTGCGTTGTATGGGAGTGAAACATGGACGATAAACAGTGTGGCCAGGAAGAGGATAATGCTGAAGATTAGGTGGGTGGATCGCGTACTATACAGAATTGGGGAGAAAAGGAATTTCTGGCATACCTTGACTAAAATAAGGGATCGATTGGTAGGACACATTCTTAGACATCAAGCAGTTGTGAATTTAGTGTTGGAGGGAAGTGTGTGGGGTAAAAATCGCAGAGGGAGGTCAAGAGATGAATATAGTAAGCAAATTCAAATGGATGTAGGTTGCCGTTCTTATGAGGAGATGAAGAGGCTTGCTCAGGATAGAGTAGGGTGGAGAGCTGCATCAAACCAGTCTCCGGACTGAAGACCACTACACACACACGCACACACACACACACACACACATTGGCCTTATTCTTCGCGCTAAGAGTAAGGCGTGTGTGAAGGTATAGTGGCAACCATATAAATTAAGCAATGTACACTGTTTCGCCTCTGAACGCTCGAAATCAAATGTCTGTAAATCTATCGGACCAAACTGCGTGGTCATCAGTCAGTAGCTTACAAACTACTTAAACCTAGGTAAACTAACCTACGGACAAACACACACATCCATGCCCCAGGGAGGATTCGAACCTCCACGGCGAGCAACCGTGCGCTCCGCAGCGAGACGCTTTAGACCGCTCGGCTACTCCACCGCGGCTGAGCGCTCGGATGGAGTAACGTTGTAACCCTGAAGGACGAAAGTCGTGTCGCTGCAATTTGAGGCTTATAACGTTTTTGCCGGCAGGTATTCAATTACGGCGACATGTCCGCATTTACGACGTTTAACGTAGAGTCTGTACATATTTTTCCAACTTTTTTTAAATGTTGGAATGAAGTTCTTTTGATTTTGTTTTCATGTTGTATCATCAACAACGTATTAAAACCTTAAACACATAGTATTTTTGTTCCACAATATTTTTTATTTGTTTGTTACGACCAGCTTTCGGCTTCTTAGGTCATCGTCAGATAACTTAGAACACAGTCCACACGTAACATTCACCTTCATTAAAATAACGTTAACCTATTAATATTGTTATCACTGTGTGTAAATAATTTTGCCATATGTACTCCATACTAATACTCCATATTCCTTGCTTTCCCCTTGCCGTAATTCCTTCCCCCCACCTTCAATGTTTCTCTGAGATTTTCAGTTTGCTTGTACAATCACCTATCACTCACCTGGACATTTCTAATATTTATAACCTTAAGTGACGTAAGATGTACTCATTCGGACCTCGTTTGTATTTTATATTATGCTCGTTCTGTTGATATAACAACGTCTAGGGACTAATAACTAAAGAAGTCTCATAGATTTACAAACATCTGAATATTGTTTGATTTAGTTTCAAAATGGTTGTCATTAGAGCCACATTAGGATAGAGTGTTCGCTTATCTTGGTAGAAAGTAATTTTTGTTCTTTACAGAGTATTGTGATATACATTTGAAAACAACATCGTCTGCAGTACAGTCATAGGTAAGTAACATTAGCGTTCATCATTATTTTTTATGTCAAAGCGGTGTTTTAATTATTCAGGTATGTGGGTCACATTGGAACAAGAACCACTGCCGCGGCGGAATACCCGTGCGCGCTAAGGCGCCTTGCTGCGGTGTGCGCGGCCGTTAGCCGTCAGAGGTTCGAGTCCTCCCTCGGGCATATGTGTGTGTGTATGTTTGTGTGTTGTTATTAGGATAAGCCGCGATGGAGTAGCCGAGCGATGTAAGGCGCCTCGCTGCTGACGCACGGTTGCTCGCCGTCAGATGTTCGAGTCCTCCCAGGGGCATTGGTTGTGTGTTTGTGTGTTGTCCTTAGGTTAGTTTACCTTAGTTTAAATAGTTTGTAAGCTACGGACTGATGAACACGTAGTTTAGTCCAATAGATTTACAAACATATGATCATTTTCTTAGGATAATTTTGCTTAAATACTAAGTTTAGGGACTGATGACCACTGCAGTTACGTCCCGTAACTTTACAAACACAACACAAGACTCACTGTTGACTGAGGCACAATGAACGTTTCAGTCTGCCCGTAACACGAGTTTTATTACAGAGGATCTTTAGAGGGATTCAGCAGCAGATGTTATGTTTTGGTGCAATCTGAAGCCTCCGACAGGTGGAAATTTTTCATTGGTGTTTTAAGCAAAGAGAAATCTCTGAAGAAGAAGACTAAGAAGTAAACTTTTGGGACCAGCACAAAAAAGGAGAATTATTTTCTAAGAACACCATTTAAAGACACAGCATCAGTCCACCATAACCAAATAAGTATGATTTCCCCAAAACCTCTTCAATGTGCGTGATCAATAACACTTAACAGTTACTGATCATTTGGAATGAACTTTACTTCAATAAATATGGGATAAATGTCAATGAATATTTCCTGAAAATTATTGAAGTGTACTTATTTGGTAGCTGTCAAATTTTTTTATTCTACAAATGTGAAAAATTCGAATTTTTATACATAGAGCCCATTTAGCTGAATGAGGAAGACCCTGACAGAAGATCTTAGTTTTGTGAATCGTACCTCGCACAGGTTGAAAATGGTGCAAATATTGTTTCTAACGTGGAGTGGTATAATGAGGCATAGTTCAAAATGGTACGGTACATGGGCATTGTGTGTACTGGGCTCCATGAAATCCACATGCGGTCAATGCTCCGGGACTTCATGTTTGGTGTGAGTTACCACCAAGGGCACTGACTGGATCTATCTTTTTCGAGGGTACAGTTACTAGAGGGAGGGACTTGGAGATGCTTCAGGCATTAATTTTTACGTGCATTAGGGCTTCGTTAGTTGACGATCCTTTTTTAATCCAACAAAATGACTCTCCGTCACACTAACATAGTACAGATGTGCGTGCCTGCCTGAATAACAGTGCAGCATGTCATTAGATTTGACGAAGGGGTCCGACTGACTACCCTAAACATTCACTTGACTTTTACCTCTGGAACGTGGTATACAGCAAGAAACCGCGCACACTGGAGGTACATGAAATGCAAATGGCTAGTCACAGAATTCTGATTTGTCCTATATCGTATGTACAAACGATGTTCTATGTCACGATTAACTGTACCTATAAAGAATAAAGAAACCTTATAGTTACTCGGAGAGATGTCACCAACTATGTACGTCATCGTGCTCAAAAATGTTTGGAAGCGGGTGGATTGCAGTTTGAATACTTATTGTAACAGCTATTACAGTTTTATATTCACTGTATTACTTACGATAATGTATATATTTCTTCACTTAACTGTGTATACATTTTTTGATCACCCTCTGTGTATGGTGACTGTTCTTTCTAACGTGTAAAAGAACAGATAGCATTTTATTATGCTAGAGCCATTATAAGACACAAAGGAATTTACTAAATTAGTTGCCATGGACCTTGAATGCTGGGGGGAAATTTGAAAATTAGTGCAGGATCGGGATTCAAACCCAGGTCTTCTGCTTACTAGGCAGTTGCGCTGTCCACAGCTCCATCCGGACACAGTGGTCACTACACCTGCAGGGACTACCCCTAGCTGCCGGCCGCTGTGGCCAAGTGGTCTGCGGCGCGCCAGTCACGGTCTGCACGGCCAATACGGTCGGGGGTTCGAATCCCCCCTCGGGTATGGATATTTGTGCCGTCCTTAGGATAAGCTAGTTGATAAGTAGTTTGTAAGTTTAGGGACTGATGACCCCGTAGTTGGGTCCCATAAGCTTAACAAACATTTTTTTTTTAACTACAGCCTCCCACCAAACGCACGTTTTCAACTTTCCCACACACTACAACTGCAGGGCCCAATTCCAGGTTACTAATTTCGACGATTCCCGTAGGAGGTCGAACATGTACATATGTATCGAGAACTTTTACTAAACTGCTGAATTAAATACATCAATTATTATGATCAAAAAGCATAGTCGTTAGCCGTATAAGAGGCCAAACTAATCCGTGTCAGTTTCAATAACGTGTTTTCGAGTATTCTGATCAACAGTTACGCTTCTATGATCAATCATCGAGCTATCTTAAGAACATTTCCAACGCTACACCGAGTAAACGATGTTACGTTCGACTAGATGCTAGACTCGGTGGCAGTGTCCGAACAGTGTTGCTCTTGTCTCCTGGTGCGAGGCTTCGCACCAGTTGCACCTGCTGTTCCTTCCGACAGGTAATTCCGTGCCTGCCTCGCCTTTCACTTTCCCCATATGGAAGGTGACCCCTTTCTAGCCAAACGGCTGGTGGGGCCCGTTAGAGGCATACTAAGTGGACGGACAAGTGCGCTACTGAATGCTTCTTGCAAGGGAAACTCCCAGTCGCACCCCCATAAACGTACTGGTAAGGCGATCCACTATCAAGCGTCATAAACTGAACACAGGTCCTGCATGAAAACAGAAAGAACGTGTACAGCTCAAGATGTGCATGATCGCGCGAACTAGTAGCATCGAGACATCGTGATTATTTGAGCAGGATTTTAGATTATCAAGTGGGAGATCCGTGTTGGAATCTGCTTTTGTTTGAAAACATTTTTCACAAACTTATGAATTTTCCCCATCCGGTCAATGACCTACTTTTCTTCATCTTTGTGTACACACTTTTGGGGCTGTATCATGTAATTTTTTGTTTGAAACACCCAAGTGTAAAGTTTAAAATTCTGGATCTTAGTCCAGAAAATTTTTCTACACTTAACTTTCACTGACTGGGCTTGATCTCCTTAGTTTCCTCCGTAACTGATACTCCGCTCCCAACGTCATTTCCACTTCAGGAAGCAATCTCGGTGGGTTGCGCGAAGCGGCGTATGCGAATTTTCTTTTATCGCATGTAGCTTTGCTTAAAAATGTTCAAATATTTGTAATTCTAATGGGCCTAACTATTTTGGTCTACGGTCCAATTTAACTTATACTAAGGACAACACGCACACCCATAGCCGAGAGAGGACTCGAACCTCCGCGGCGACCCAGCTGCGCTGTTCGTAATGTGATGCTCAAGACGGCATACCATTGGAAACCTTGTCCATTCAACGGGGTTTTCAGATTCGGAACAAAGCCCTCGAGGGCGAGGTCTGGAGAATACCGAGTATGAGTCAGTACAGTTACTTCCAGAAGCTCTTCATAGATTACGAGGCGATGGTCGTTCTGGTCTTGACTCATGAGCCGTGGGACGAACTAGGCGACAAGAAGATGCATTCCAAGATCCTGTGTCATAATTTCATGACATGATCCAACTGAAATGTTACAATCTTCTGCAAGTCCCTCGGTTAGTCAGTCTTCAGTTGGAGCGCACAATTTAGTTGACTTTCCAGACATTAGCGTCGTCGGTAGATATCGATGGGCGACCTCAACGAGAGTCATTATTAACGTCTGCCGGACATTTTGAAATCGCGTGAATCGTTCGTAACACCGAATACGGCTTCCGAAATCATCAGCGTACACTTTCTGCATCATCTGATATGGCCGGCCGCGGTGGCCGAGGTGACTGAGGCCCTCCAGTCACGGTCAGCATGGCCACTACGGTCGGGGGTTCGAATCCCCCCTAGGGCATGGATATTTGTGCCGTCCTAGTTCGTAAGTAATTCATAAGTACTTTGTAAGTTTAGGGACTGATGACCCCGTAGTTAAGTCCCATAAGCTCCACAAACATTTGAACATTTTGAACATCATCTGATATGTCTCTGTACAGGTGTCTTGAGTTTTGCGCATAATTTTATGCAGACGCTTTGATCTCAAAATTCTCAGGCTGTGCGACACAACGTCCTACTCAATACAGCACTGAACAATAACTAACAGACATACAATAATGAAACTTCCTATCTAGCCAATTCTTGCACCAGTTATCAGTTATATAAAATTGTCAGAGCGACATGTTTCGGGACTAACCTTATCCCATTATCAAGTCCTACAAGAAGCAAGGAAAGAACGTTAAATAAGACTTAAAAATTAAGATGAGGACACACAAAACAATTATCCTTTCTGGGATAACGTATCTAAAAATTAAAATTAATGAGTCATTAGGCATCGTCCACCTTAAAATATATGCAGCTTCGGTGTATTGTCATGCAATAATCTGACATGTTGTCGATATGAAGAACCACTATGAACTGCCGGCTAGCTACACTGTTGTTTCAGGGATAATTTATGAGCAGCTACAAGTTAAAGATGAGTGACGGCGTGACACTCACGGAACGGGCCAAGTGCGTTCCAATACAATTATTTACGAAGGTGCTAAAAAGGTCAAGCATAACTGCATAGCTGAAGATCTATAATTGCCATATAAATTTTGTTATTTCTCCAGGAGCCGGCCGCGGTGGCCGAGGGGACTGCGGCGCGTCAGTGACGGTCTGCACGGCCATTACGGTCGGGGGTTCGAATCCCCCCTCGAGCATGGATATTTGTGCCATCCTTAGTGTTAGCTAGATCATAAGAAGTTTGTAAGTTTAGGGACTGATGACCCCATAGTTAAGTCCCATAAGCTATACAAACATTTGAACACTTTATTTCTCCAGGAGGACTTGAACTCTCTGTCATGCACTTCAATATGATTGTAGAGTGTTTATGTAGATGTGGAGGTCGATTGAAATGGGCCCAGAAATGCCCTTTGGACAGTTCCGTCTTTCCATTTAATACGTTGTTCGACTCTTTCTTTAGTGCGCAGAATGTCTCTAACTATTACAGAGAGCAACCATCCTTTATCTTCGTAGTGTAATACCCTCAAACCATCATTGATGTTCCCCAAGGAGTGTTGTTCTTCCTTCAGGTGCCTAGCCATCGCCGATTAGCCATTCCCACTGTTGTGCTCAAACTTCCGGCAGTTACAAATTCAACATAGGCATGTGCAGGGCTGTTAACCGCTCCCAATAGTGTACTGGCGCCAATTACAAATTTTTTGAAGAGACGACGTATAATTTCTTTTATACAGGTACCACAAGTTATGACTCTCGCGTTCCGTCATCTCATTTAATTGGGAAGGTAGTATATTCTTACCGCTTGATTCATATTCCATAACCATTGTTTGGCATGACAGTTGGCAGTACTACAGAAAGAGAGAAGAAACCTGGAGCTTTGCAGTTTTTTTCGGGTTGTTTTGTGTTCTAATAAACATAATGCCAGAAGATCATCACTTACACAGTTCACCGACTTCTCGTTGGAAAATAATAACAATAATATGTGACAGCTTTTATTCTCGTTTTAATTCCTTAAATCCACCCACCACAAAATTTATAATTTTGTGACTACCCAAAGAAGAGTACAAATAGACTATAAATTCGAAAGGATAGTATCAGGAGTGATTCCTCACCGAAAAAAGGGCAACAAGACCACAGGCACAAATATTTAACAAAAATCTACAATTGCATATCGAAGAAATTGATTGTTTGCATTATTGTATGACTTGGCAGTTGGCAGGACTAAAGAAAGAGAGAAGTAAACTGGAGCTTTGCAGTATTTTTTTTTTTTTTTCGGGTTGTTTGGTTCTGCGTGAACTGAGACCGTGCTCTTTGTTCGATGAGTTCTATCATTTATTTCTATCTTTGTATACCAATTTATTATTACAGAACGCGCTGAACTACCGCGCCGACAATTCAGCACCGCAACACGTAAACACGACGCATCGCCTCTTCGAATTCGCTCGATGCCGCCGCATGTTTAGCCGCGGCGTTGTGGCCGACTGCATTGAGGCGCGAGGACGTTCCACGCCGGCATTCGAATCACCCTACGGGCATGGATCTTTGTGCTGTAGGAGGAAGGCCTGTCTGTCTGTAAGTCTATCGGACCAAACTACGTGGTCATCAGTCCGTAGCTTACAAACTACTTAAACCTAGGTAAACTAACCTACGAACAAAAACACACACCCATGCCCCAGGGAAGACTCAAACCTCCACGGCGAGCAACCGCGCGCTCCGCAGCGAGGTGCTTTAGACCGTTCGGCTACTCCACCGCGGCTAGGA
Organism: Locusta migratoria; assembly: GCA_026315105.1. Lineage (NCBI taxonomy): Eukaryota > Metazoa > Arthropoda > Insecta > Orthoptera > Acrididae > Locusta > Locusta migratoria. The sequence goes on from CM048749.1 coordinate 179,717,346, forward strand.
GGAAGGAAGGAAGCTTAGGGTTTAACGTCCCGTCGACAGCTTGGTCATTAGAGACGGAGATAACACTCGGAGATTTGGGTGAGGATGGAGAAGGAAATCGGCCGTGTCTTTTTGAAAGGAACCATCCCGGCATTTGCCTGGAGTGATTTAAGGAAATCACGGAAAACCTAAATCCGGATGGCCGGAGGTGTATTTGAACCATCGACCTCCAGTGCATTACAACTGCGCCACCTCGCTCGTTGGGTAGATTGAAAGGAATCATCCCAGCATTTGCCTGGAGTGATTTATCTTTGTGCTGTCTTTAGTACAAGTTAGTTCATACGTTTAGGGACTGATGACCACGCATTTAAGTCCCATAAACTTGTTCAACAACGTTCAAATGTTTGTAGAGCTTATGGGACTTAACTATGGGATCATCAGAGCCTAAACTTACAAACTACTTATGAACTAGCTAATACTAAGGACGACACGTCATAAATGCAGACTCCGCCGTGCGACGGCACAATGCCTGCAGAGTTACGATCGCGGGACTCCCAGAGGTAGCGACCCCGAATCCGCCGTAAACTTCCAGGTGGCGCGCATGCTGACGCTAACGGCTGCCAGAGATCAGCAGTTCTGGCGGTTTACGCCTCTGAAGAAGAACAAAGGGTACATTCTGCTAGCAATTTGTAATGTAAAGAATGGTCCGGTATCACTGCCTATTTGTTATGCACAATAGAAGTTTCCGGGCAAGGAAGGAGGAGACGCAGCTATGTTCACTGGACCGCGGCGGAGTGGCCAAGCGCAATGAGGCGCTATGCTCCGACGCGCGAGGCCGTTTCCAAAAAAAATGTTCGTTAAGCTTATGGGACTTAACTACGGGGTCATCAGTCCCTAAACTTACAAACTACTTATCAGCTACCTCATACTAAAGACGGCAAAAATATCCATGCCCGAGGGGGGGATTCGAACCCCCGACCGTAGTGGCCGTGCAGACCGTGACTGGCACGCCATAAACGTGTTTTACTTGTACTGTTCACTTTTTGTATTTTGCGGTTTTTTTTCACAGTTTCGCACACCTCCTACCTCTTTTCATGTGTGGTACGTATTCAGCTTTTGACGGGCTACCCACTACGCCACCGTACCCCTAAATATGTAGACGGTGCAATGGGAGTTCCCCATGTTAGAATAAAAATAAATAAATAAAAATAAAATGAAATGAAAACATGGATTCAGAAATGATTAGAAATTACTTCATGGATTTCTCCACCAACACAGCACAGGGCTACTCTAAATAACTCATTAAAAAATATATATTCTATATTTTCCAAAATGTTACATGTACAAATATTACTGACGCATGAACATAACCGTAAGTTCACCGCCGCGGTGGAGTAGCCGAGCGGTCTAAAGCGTCTCGCTGCGGAGCGTGCGGTTGCTCGCCGTGGAGGTTCGAGTCCTCCCTGGGGCATGGGTGTGTGTGTGTGTGTTTGTCCTTAGGTTAGTTTACCTAGGTTTAAGTAGTTTGTAAGCTACGGACTGATGACCACGCAGTTTGGTCCGATAGATTCACAAACATTTGAACATTCGTAAGTTCACCGAGTTTGCACTATTATTCCAACACATTGACAAAATACAGTAGGTGTTCCCAATATCGCCCCTGTGCCTAATACGGTCTATTCATATTTTAAAACTGATGTTTTTGTTGTAAGATTGATCTGTGCGCTTTCCACAGCCAGCAGTAGTTGCAAGATTTCTAAGAGTGACAGCCGAAACAGGATGCCACGTCAAGTGTTGGAGATTGTGTCAGTTGTTCCTACTGCCTGCAGTGTATCGAGTGAATTACGAGGCTACTGTTTACTTAACATAATTTATTTTATACCTAGTTCAAATCCACTTACAAAAGCTAAACAAATATGTGGCATTCCACTTTTAAACAGATGCTCTTAATTTCGCTGTGTGGGTGATATTAGGAACAGAGGTATGCGGTATTAGGAACACACTTTCGGAAAATTTCCTTTCAACACTTGGTCAGTTTTCCAAATAACTTACAGCGGCCTAGATTTAGAAGCAATATGACCTGTGGAACCCAAAGGAGTATTGTTTCTAGTAATAGTCATTTATTTTCAATCTTGATTTCCCATACGAGGCGGATGGTAAACAGGGAAATAATTATGGTAGGCGATATTTGGGTCCTTACTCTACAGACAATGTAAGAAAAATGTTGTGTGGTGGAATACGCTAGATATTTGACTGCTGCAACAGTGATACCTGCATTCAGGAGAAAATAACCGCAACGTAATCTTGGCGTTTGGGTCGACAGATAAGGTATGCTGGTTGTTTATGCAAACAGCAAAGTAGCGCTTGACCAATTATGCCACACGTCACCTTGATGAGGGAAAGTTTCGTACGCAATCCAACAAAAGTCAACGGTACGCGGACCCCACCGACTTTACAGACCGTTCCGTCTGTAGCTCATGCAAACTGGAAGACTAAAGGAAGGAAGCTTAGGATTTAACGTCCAGTCGACAGATTGGTCATTAGAGACGGAGCTAATGCTCGGAGTTTTGGGTAAGGACGGGGAAGGAAATCGGCCGTGTCTTTTTGAAAGGAACCATCCCGGCATTTGCCTGGAGTGATTTAAGGAAATCACGGAAAACCTAAATCCGGATGGCCGGAGGTGTATTTGAACCACCGTCCTCCAGTGCATTACCACTGCGCCACCTCGCTCGTTGGGTAGATTAAAGTCGGTTCTTTCGTTTTGCATCACAAAGCAGGCAGCTCTTGATTACAAACAATTCGAGTCAAAGCTTATAATCAGTTATAACACAACATCGCATGGAGTAACGCATTTTTCCACTTACCAATAAAAATGTATAATGCAATTGTGGTGTATAGTCTATCTTGTTATTTTTTTCATTAATTTAATTTATTCAAGTGTAAAAATAATATTTTTTGCGTATTTAAGGGAAAAGAGTAATGTAAATATAGTAGACGTCCCGGCTCAGTCAGGGAATTTACTGAAGTATTGAGTAGGAGAATCTGTGGAGCCTGAATAGGGCTCGTCCGAACTGGGCAACTTGTACCTGTTGGTGATAAACGGAAGACTCGAACTGGGCAACTGTCCCCAAAGTGCCCCCTGAGTGGCACGCACGATCTGGGCAACTTTTACCTGCTCCGGTTAGACTGACAAGCACACGAACTCGGCATCTCCTATCTGCTCCTGGCAGTCCAACTGCACCATCTCGCAAAATGCTCCCAAATCTAAACCTACCACGTGCGCAACCTCTGCCCCTATTTGTAGAGTTCTTAAGGAATAATGTCAATACTGTGCCAAGGAACAAGATATAAAAACAAACAAATTATATACAAATACAAAGATTTTATTACAAATTTCACATACAAAAATATTTCCAGAAAACAAATCCATTTAGTTTGGTTCATTTTCCGCTCACGACTGCTTGGTATGAAACGCACTTTACAAAGTCTAATTTGCAAATTCCACCATTCCTAATTAATTCTAACTTCTGTTGCAGAAAAAGCGTGCCTCTTCCTGATTTTTGAGTCCGTTTGGAAGGTGATAATGTTTTGCTGAGTTGATTCTTATATAAGTATCAGTTTGTTCATGCTTTTCACAAACTGAAAGATGTTTGGTTGAGGAGATTCACATGAAGCATTGAATCGGAAATGGAAGCTTTCACAAGCGTTAATCGTCGTCCACAAGGAGGCACAATCTGCTACCTAAAGGTTTGGAGGGAAGACTGCGTCTTCTTAATCAATGTAGTTTTCATTCATGTAATCCGCAAATTTTGTGATGTTGTCTTGTGGTTGTATGCTGACCAAATCAGCAAAAACACCTCTTCCTATATTCATCGTGAATACATTATAATTTTCAAATATACTTCCCTCTTTGTATATAAAACTCTTCTGGGTGTTGGACCGCATCGTCAAAATATCAAACACTTCACCGACGTTTCGGCCACTATTGTAAGTGGCCATCTTCTGGGTGTTACATGTAACACCCAGAAGATGGCCACTTGCAATAGTGGCCGAAACGTCGGTGAAGTGTTTGATATTTTGACGATGCGGTCCAACACCCAGAAGAGTTTTATATACAATGACAACGGCCGCGGAAGCCTTCGTTTACATACTTCCCTCTTATCTTTTATAAGACTGTACACTCACGGTCTATAAATGCCACCATAGTAACTGTGGTTCGTGAATAACTAAAGAAAGTGTTTCTCTGCGTACTGAAGAGTACCATCCATCAATATAGTTTCCTGCTGAGACAAATACTGAAGATATGAGTAGATTGTGAAAACAAGTCCACTTTCCATGTCCTCGCCTTTCTTAGTTGTCACCTCGATTTGTGACAAAGTAATATGCACTGCCATCACCAATTTCAGCAGTTTCGGCATTTTAGACGAGTGCGAATAATATTGGTACGAATAAACCTTAAGTCCTTCCTTGTTAATGTGTTCGACGTTGTTGGATTGGCATAAACTACATTGTGTATAAGCTTTGACCGTCTTTCAACCAAAGCGTCGCCTTTTGTTGTTAGAGAATCAGATATCATTTTCCTGTTTAACAAGTCTTCTGCAACAGTTGCGTAGTCATGAGTACCTTCCAAGCGCGAAAATATGTGTTCGCTGCCTACTGTAAATAACTTAACAGCAGACCGCGAACCTTTGCCTCAGCATCGCCATCCATGGTCTTCCGGTGCTACAACTCTTGTGTAAGGTTTGAATTTATAACCGTCACAGATCAAATGTGTATTAGAACGATCAGTAATAATACGTGGCAAATCGTGACTTTCTGCCGTATTATTCGCTTCCATGAAAACTGAAGTACAAAACGAAACACAGATGGCAGCGAGTTGGTGTCATTCACAGGACTGGCGAGGTCTGAGCCAGAAACGCCTTGGGGCGGACCATCCTGCTGCCTGCGAGCGAAAGTTGCCCAGTTCGAGTGTGGGATTAACAGTCTTATCTAGAGTACCCTTCTAATGGCCACTAAAAGTTGCCCGGTTCGGGTCTGCCTTCTGAATACTGTCGTTAGTTGCTTATCAGTCGCTCATCGAGAGTTGTCAGACTGTGTGATGCAACTTTGTAATGGCGCGACAGGAGAGGAGATTTGGTGGCCGGGTAATGTATAATGTTGAATATGGGCATATTAAAAATAAATCAACGGGAGTTACAAGGTATGAAGAGTTCTCTGAGGGCTAAAGATTAGACACCATACTAAATAACTGTCAGACTGTGTGTTTTTTGGAAGTGGAGTGACAGGGAATTCATGTCACTATGGAAATAATCCTTAGTAGACTAATTTGAGGTATCTATTTTCAAAACTGGACATGTCCATTTAGTCTGAAAAAAAAAGACAGGAAAGCTGTCTATAAGATGACAGATTCGATCTACATTGCTGGCTTTTGGTTTATTGATATGTTGGCTAATGAATAGCTAGCAAAAACGTATTCTTGCGATCCATAATACGGTGATAAATATAAAAAGAAAATTGACTTGTCCAGTTTTGAAGCCAAGTCGTGGGACATGCCTGGTTTTGAAACAATTTCTTTGTCCTTGTCTGTTTATGAAACTTACTCTTGGGACTTTTTCTTGTCTACATTGTAAGGGATTGTACATGTCGGGCGGAAGATGAACAATATTTGGTAATGAAAACATCCTGTTGCGAATTTACACTTGATGCGTAAAACATTACATGGAATCTTTTCACGTCATCTAATGTTAACAAGTGACAACTCTTCCCCTGGAACTTGTGGTTGCAATTTGGATACTTTTTTTTCCTTCGCCATATACCTGTAACGTGAAAGACAGGTGTGAGATTACGATCTCAAATACGAAATGAATCGTCAGATTTTTGTGACACAAGCGCAATAACCGGTGTTTTACGTGCGGCACATCGTTCGATAAAGCTCATATTATTGATATCTGATTATTAGCTATACATTATCAGAAGCTAAAACTACAAATACCACGTCTATAAAAGAACAATACGCTATGACTGTCATTCATGTGCAGTAAATCCTAACTGACAAGCAGTAATTCCGGAAATCAGAAATCCATTACATACCGTTCTTCCTTCCCTTCTATGCGTTTCCATTTCTGTGGATTCCGTTGTTTCTTCCGCTGTACCGCATGCGGCATGCGGCAACTCTCCAGCACTTACTACACCTGTAACTGTCATCCAAGACGCAGACATGTTAGTATCACGCGATATGCAATGTTTAAAGATGTAACCAATGCAGATGTCCGTCACACATGGAATCACGCATTTTTGACGCGTCTGGCTACTTTGTCAACTTGACGCCCCAAGCGGTGAGTTCAATGTTCAAAATGGTCAAATGTTTGTAGAGCTTATGGGACTTAACTGCGGAGTTATCAGTCCCTAAACTTACAAACTACTTACGAACTCGCTACTACTAAGGACGGCACAAATAACCATGCCCGAGGGGGGATTCGAACCCCCGACCGTAGTGGCAGTGCAGACTGTGACTGACGCGCCGCAATACGCTCGGCCACCGCTGTCGGCTGAGTTCAATCGTTTGGGCCCTGGGCAGCCTTGGTTTCACTAGCACCATTATACTCCATCAGCCACTGTGCTGCCGTATGCGCACCAGCGGTGCCGTTGTGCTGGCCGCGTGTGCAGGATTACCACCGTAAAGGCCATTTGCAAGGTTGCCAGCGGGACAAACGCACCGCTGGTTGAGAGCCGAGGAAACGCCGACGGCGCGGTGCGTGACGCTGCAGACTAATGCTCTCCTATTCACCACTCGTGTCCACCCGACTACTTCCAGTTTACGACAAACACTTACAAGGACCGTTCCTTCCCTTACCGTCTTACAGAAACTGTTTCGTTTGTGCGTTACATAATTCTAGGTTCTTCCACGTGTCCGTGTGGGACATGTACGAGGATTTGAAACGTTATTACTGTAGAACTGTCACTGTTTAAGTTATATGCTAGTAACTGTTTGTTTGCATCTTCATTAGTCGTCTTACTCATTGCTGAGTGCCGTAACCTCATTTCCTCATTCATTCTTACTTAGCTGAAACTTCAGTCAGTAAAGCGTCTCGCTGCGGATCGCGCGGTTGTTCGCCGTGGAGGTTCGAGTCCTCCCTGGGGCACGGGTGTGTGTGTTGTCCTTAGGTTAGTTTATCTAGGTTTAAGTAGTTTGGAAGCTACGGACTGATGACCACGCAGTTTGGTCCGATAGATTTACAAACATTTGAACATTTGAACTTCAGTCAGATGTCTCCATCCACAGTGATCTTCAGCCTTTCTTAATAATGTTGTGAAGAGTTAGGCTGGTAATCTTCTTCAGCTGATCTGAACACCATTTTCTTAAAAAAAGTTTGAACGAAGTTTCAAATGTTCAAATGTTTGTAGAGTCTATGGGACTTAACTACGGGGTCATCAGTCCCTAAACTTACAAACTACTTATGAACTACTTACAACTAAGGACGGCACAAATATCCATGCCCGAGGGGGATTCGAACCCCCGACCGTAGTGGCCGTGCAGACCGTGACTGGAGCGCCTCAGTCCCCTCGGCCACCGCGGCCGGCCGAACGAAGTTTCATTTGGTTGTTAGGTACCTAGGAACAGTAACTGTCAATTTGGCCGTGAAAGTTATTAGCTTCGATCCGACGTTCCTGCACCACCGGCATGATTAAAATTTTTTTTAAATCTTCTCTTCAATAAAATAAAGTAATATATAAGGTCCTTGTACGAGCGGGACAGGAGAACGGAGTTTTAACTGTTAGTATTTCACTTTTAGTACCAGTCACAGGCACCGAAAACGGTTATAGATCCTTTTAAACTCTCACAACAAGTTCGCTGCCTGCTTCATAGTAGTAGTCAACGTACTTGAGTTTGCCACATCTGAAGATAAGTCAATGTTAAAATTCAATAAACCATTCAATTATCCTCTTGACAGAGGACGAAACTGATATATGATTTACGAATTTATTTATCTATGGAATGTTAATCGATGTTACGAGTTGTAAACTATTATTACCTTGCGACCAGCAATAAGCGGCACGAATGAAACGTAAGCAATTTTGTATTTTATTCACTGAACGAGATAACTTCATTCATTTCTTAGCTCTGGATGGCTGTGTATGTCGTATTACGAAGGGACCAATCAACCTGGAACGGCTAGAACTTGTACAGGCTCAACTTTAAATGTCTCTCATCTAATATATAAAGCAGAGTTCCGTATGTTTGTGCGTGTTGCATACAAATTTACAGTTTTGTTCCAATCTTTATGAAATTTTGTACACGTAAGCTTCAATCCATGAGGACGGTCGCCGTAAGTGTAAGAATCACATACGATATATAGTTCACGATATATGATGTCATAAACAATGAGATGCGCGAAAAACTGCTGTATTTTGCGACAATGTTGCTCATTTTCTCCTAAACCGATTTCAACCAAATTTGGTACACACATTCCTTGCCGTGAGGTAACAATTGCTGCATGGTTAAGAATCACATACGTCACATGGTTCAAAAGATATTACATCATAACCAATAGAAATCTCAAAAAATGCCATATAATGCGACGAGACTTTCGAAATACACTGTATGAGAATGACAGTACTTAGCGACTTGCAACAAACTTTAAACATAATTTCCAACCTTTATTAAACTTTCTCTCGCTGGAAACCATAGTAAAATGATGAAAAGACATAAATTTCTCGCTTACTACTTTTCCGCTGTTTATGGAGTAAAACTACGGCTCTCGGTATGACGTTACAATTTGTAATTTGAACACTACAACTTGTAGCGACAAGAAATTTTACAAACAGTATACACATAAATAGTTGAATGTAGCTTCTAAATTGTATCTTAGTCCGACACGTAGTTCATCAGATATGAGCGCGTAAACAGTAACGTTAATGGAAAACCGCCCCATCAGGCACCAAGTTTTAATCTATTACTTCTTTGCTACTAATTGTATTCGCAACAGATTTTACAGACGTACAGCCCTTATACAAATGAAAACATACCTGAAAAAGTATAGAATTGTACGACATGTAACTCAGTAAATGTGAGATCGTAAGCAATTTATATGTCAACTGCACTTATAATTTTGTACATTATACGAGACAGCGTTATCTGTTATTTATTCTCCGTTAACTATAGCATGTTTTTATGAAAAAGGAGATGGACGGAGAGAGAAGAGATAGGAAAAGTACTAACTCAATAATAAATAAATACCCGGGCAAAGCCGGGTTTTCAGCTAGTTTAGCATAAGCGAGGAAGCACGAAATTCTTACGTCGTAAACCAGTATTGATAGTAATCGACTTTGACTGCACAATCAGTGATCGACATCCCGACGTATTACCACTGTCTAATGTTAGACTGTGGTCGTTCTAATGTTTATCTGAGATTGGTTTTCAGAATCGACGAGGCTGTCACTTCGACGCAGTGTACCAGAACCGGCGGCGTCGGAGCACCTCATTGAGCTACGAGAGAATCACAGCAAACTTTAATCCGTTCTCTTTCAGCTTACTCAGAATATTGACGTAGTCAATACCCTCAGATAAACGCTGAGCATTACCTCATAGTTCAACTAATTTTGACTCTTAAGTTTATTAACTGATAGATAAGAGAGCCTTTTTTCCTTCCCTATTTATTATTCTTTCACACACTCCATTACGGATATCGTTAAGGAATTGAATATTCCGAGAACCACAGTGTGAAGTGCGTGCCGCCGCGAATACTAAATTTCAAACATTTCCTCTCACCACGCACCGAGAGAATCGGCGTCTGCGTAGAGTTTTCAGTGCTGAAAGACTAGCAACAATGCTTGAAATAACCGCAGATATCAATGAGGAACGTACGACGAACATTAGGACAGGGCGGTGAAAATTGGGGTAAAAGATTTATGGCAGGCCGCGGCGGAGCGGCCGAGCGCATTGAGGCGCTATGCTGCGATGCTCGAGGCTTGAAGCATTACAAGCGGTCTTTGACGGCATTCCATAGATAGTTTCCGTGCAGGCTTTCCTCTTTCTTATCCGTGACTGATCGTCACATTTTCTCTATTGTAAAAGGAAGGAGAATGCATTGCTCTTTATCAATCTGCTTTTGTTCTTCGATGTATGACGTTTGGTCTTGGTAGTGGGATTAAAACGATTAATTGAACTGGCTGTTCTCACTGAATTCTTATTACGGTAAGTGAGTGTGAATGTCAATATTTTCGTAAGAAATAATAAAAAATATGAATTTGAACTTTAATGATGTCATTTTTTTATTTAAAATGATTTAATTCTCAGTAGTTGTTACCATAGGATTTCTGGAGATTGTGTGACGCCACGTTGATTCCTAATAGGTACTGGTAACATTTTATAATAATTATTTTAACTAAATAACTTGAAAGGGAAAGTAATTATTTTTGAATCTTATTTCAAAATCGAACCTGCAGTTAAAGTTTTCTCTTTTTTGTGCAAAACCTTTATGGAATTTTCGAGTGAGCTTTCGTCAATAATGAGGCACCTAGCAACTTACGCATATCATTCAAAGACGAAGATGCCATATTATATCGTCTCCTGCCACCTCAACCAATCTTAACCCGTATCTGTTTGAAAATTTTATTTAAAGTAGAGGCAGATAATCATTTACTGAAAGCCCTTACTTCATTTTCCACAATTTATTAAACCTATACAGGCAGGAAACGATATAGACCGTTCCCCGTCGGGGGTTCGAATACCCCCTCGGTCATAGATGTTTGTGCTGTCTTTAGTATAACGTAGTTCATAAGCAGTTTGTAAGTTTAAGGACTGATGACCCCGCAGTAAGTCCCATAAAAGTCATAAACATTTGAACATTAGTTATGGCAGCAAACGAGACTCGAGTTCACTTCCTAACAGCGAACAATGTATGTAGCGCTTTTCCTGGACTTGTGGTCACGTCGGTTGCACTATAGACAATGAAAAACCTTGACCTGCTCACATGAGCCCCGACCTCAGTAACAGCTGATGGTGAGGTTTGAGTGTGTCGCGAACTCCACGAAGCCATGCTCGGTTTTATCGTTCCATGGATACCGTAGTAATTCCATCAGGGACAGCAAAGCAGTGTTTAAGCTCGAAACTAAAAGAATGTCGCAAAAGTGACCAAATAAAGATTTATATCTGTGAAAAATCTGATAAGTTTGTGTATTGTTCTTCAAGTAGAAAATTTTGTAAGTTATGCTATTAATAACGGTTTCAAAAAGGAAATATGTGTATATTCGATTGAAGCTAACAGTAATCTGTTAAACAAATCATTATTAGTGTCTTTATTAATTATCTTTTACACATACAAAGTGATTACAGACTCACATATTCCATACGTCTGCACTACATGATCTGTCAATATTAATTTGCACATATTGTGATACGTAATACTACATTAGAATGCGTCGGTTTTTATTCACACTCCACACACAGAATACCTTTTTTAAAATCAAAGTCATTTCGAGATGGCCCTTCTATATTAATTGTCAAAAGTTTGCTAACTCTTTCTAGAGAAAAGCAGTTTCTGATTTCAGTTTTTATATTGATCCTGCAGCTAAAACCTCGCTCACATTCAACTGTGTACAAGGGAATAGTAGCGGCATATTCTTGAATTAAATCCGTTAGAGGGAACTGTTCAATCATCTTATTAACATACATGAACTCTACCAGCTCTTTGTAATTCATTCCCTTACATCTACTGTTCAACACTTTCTTAAACAATGCCCAATCTAGTAATAGATCGTTTGCATTCAAAGTTGTGGCAGAATTATTCCTATATGGTCATATTCGATATCATTTTTGAAATTTTTAAAATACAGTACACTGAATACTCCAATTTTATGAAAGTCCCATAGTCGTTCATTTAAATGTATCAGCAAATTGTCTAAGAATGTACAAATCGTGGTTTTAACTACATCACTGTGCTGTTGCGAATCATTTATCACGTGTCCATGGAACTCAAACACACTTCTTGAAAACCTGGAGTACTATATCAAGAAAAGACCTGTAATTTTGATCAGGTTTCAGTTTAAGATCGTAGAGCCCCTGTATACATGAGTTCAGGCAAATTTGCCATAAGCCATAAGCTCGATAAGAATTTTCTTTCTTTCCATTAGCGCTGGATAAACCATCTTGTGGCACTGCCCGTTGGGAGACCTAATGACGTCTAACGGTAACACGAGTGGGGACACTTGTCCTGTCAACGCTTCAACGATGACGAGCTGAAAGACCATCTACTACATGGCTGAATACACAGGCGGCAACCTTCTATGAAGAAAGCATACAGAAACTTGTGCCAAGCTATGACAAGCGCCTACAAAATTTCGGCAGCTATGTAGAAAAGTAGTTGTAGATTTTTGTACAATAAATACTTTTTTCTGTATCTGTACACGTTTGTTTTATATAACCAAATGGAACTTACTTTCTGGACGTACCTCATATATATAGCTATCCGATCGCCATAAAACCGTGCCTAAAGCCTTCTCCGGTAGGACATTAGTAACTGTACAAATTTTTAGCTCTTTATGTCTTGTGGTTCAGACGTGATAAACGTACACCGAACAGACATTCACATCTATAGATACAGAATAGCCGCTCATAAATTTGGAATAGATGGCATAGAAGAGAAATGGTCTGTAGCTGCTAGCAAGATTAGGATCTTTGTTAGGTTTCAGTAATGCGATGACTTTTGATTTTCTCCAGGACTTTGGTAAAGATGAAGCAAAAGAAAGACTAAATTTGTTTCTTTGAGATAACATAGTTTCCTTACGGATCGTGAGAAGAGGAGGGGTCGCCAGACTATTTTCAAATGTTCAAGTGTTTGTAGAGCTTATGGGACATAACTATGGGGTCATCATTCCCTAAACTTACAAACTATCTATGAACTAGCTTATACTAAAGACCACACAAACATTCATGCCCGAGGGGGGATTCGAACCCGGACCGCCGGCCGCGGTGGCCGAGGTGACTGAGGCGCTCCAGTCACGGTCTACACGGCCACTACGGTCGGGGGTTCGAATCCCCCCTCGGGCATGGATATTTGGGCCGCCCTAGTTCGTAAGTACTTAATAAGTAGTTTGTAAGTTTAGGGACTGATGACCCCGAAGTTAAGTCCCACAGACTATACAAACATTTGAACTTTTTCTTTTCGAACCCGGACCGCAGCGGCCGTGCAGAGAGTGACTGGAACGCCGCAGACCATTCGGCCGCCGCGGCCGGCCAGAATACTTTATTTGGATGGGAGTCGTGAGAGCCGGCCGCGGTGGCCGAGGTGACTGAGACGCTCCAGTCACGATCGGCACGGCCACTACGGTCGGGGGTTCGAATCCCCCCTCGGGCATGGATATGTGTGCCGTCGTAGTTTGTAAGCTTAGGGACTGATGACCCCGTAGTTAAGTCCCATAAGCTTAAAAAACATTTTAACATTTTTGAATTTGGGGTCGTGAGAAAATTTTTTAATTGTAAGGGAGTCGCATATTTGGAAAGGCTGACAAACACTGCTCTATCGATATACAACGTTTGGTGCCGATCTGTCTGACATCTGGAGGATTGGGTTGTGAGTTGGAGGCGGGTTTCAGAGGAGCAAGTTGGCGGTGGCGAGGAGGGGGAGGGGTGTGTGGGGACGCTGACGTTTAGTACCCGGAAGCCGCGCATCCCGCCACTCAGCAGAAGCCGCGAGCGGGCGACAGGTATTTAAAAGCTTGCAGCTGCCACGCCAGCGCAATTCTGCGGTCGTCGCGCCGCGTGCGAACAGCGGGCGCGCCGCGGCTGACCGCGGCCAACCCAGTTCACATGTTGCGGCCGCGTCAGCACATGCCGCGACCGCCGCGAGTTCAACAACCCACGCGCGCGAGACCGAAAGCCCTCCTGTTTACGTTACGCGGAGGGTCGCCGTCGTCCGCACTGTGCAGTCGGGCCGTGCGGTGGCAGAAGCGCGTCGGCCCGCCGATAGGCGAATGCGCGCGAGCCTCGGAGGAAGTCCAATATTTGCCGGGTAAACTCTGCAGTCGGCACCGCTGCACCAACACACGACTCGCCAGTTCTCTTCCTTTTTCTCCTGTTGAGCCGCGGTCCTTGGCTCAGCCGGATGATTTCACCTGAGGAAGTAGTGGGGACGTCGAGGAGGAGGGGTGGGGGCACTAACACAGGTAACTTGTCGTCTTGAAACATCTACACCTACATGGGATACTCTGAAAATCACATTTAAATGCCTCGCAGAGGGTTCATCGAAACACCGTTATACTATTTATCTCCCATTCAATTCTCTGATAGCGAGGGGAAAGAAAGAACACCTAAATCGTTCCGTTTTCGATCTGATTTCTCTTATTTTATTGGGATGGTCATGTCTCCCTAAGTAGGTGGGTGCTAGCAAAATATTTTCACATTCAGAACTAAAAGTCGGTGATTGCAACTCCGCATACAGATCACGCCGCAATGAATAATGTCTTTCTTTTAATGATTTCCACCCCAATTCGTGCAACATTTCCGTGACGCTTTCCCCCCGTAATGTGATAGAACATAACGAGCTGCCCGTCTCTGAACCTTCTCAATGTCTTTCGTCAGTCCCACCTGGTGAGGGTCTCACAAGGGGCAACAGTACTCCAGGAGAGGACGCACAAGTGTGATGTAGGCAGTCTCTTTGGTGGAGCTGGTGCATCTTCGAAGCGTTCTGCCGATGAAACGTAGCCTTTGGTTCGCCTTCCCCACAATATTTTCTGTGTGTTCTCTCCAGTCAAAGTTGCTCGTAACTGTAAATCCTAGGTATTTAGTAGAATCTACGACCTTAAGATTTGACTGATTTATCCCGTAATTGAAGTTCAGCGGATTTCTTTTAGTGGTCATGTGTATTACCTCACACTTTTCTACATTTAGTGTTGTAATGATTCCCATCCCAGATCCTGTAGCATTTCCGTAACGCTGTCTCACCTGTATCGTGACGATACGAAACGAGGTGCCCTTCTTTGGACTCTTTCGATGTCCTCCATTAAACCCACATGATAACGATCCCACACTGGGCTGCAATACTCCAAAAAATGGACGGACAAGGGTTCTGACAATAAAACGCAGTCTCTGGTTCGCCTTTCCCACGATATTATCTACGTGTTTTTTTCCAATTTAAGTCTGAAGTAATAGTAATTCCTAGGTATTTTGTGGAGTTTACGGCTTTCACTTTTGATTGTTTTATCTTGTAAACATAGTTTAACGGATTTCTTTCGTACTAATGTGGACGACTTCACACTTCTCATTATTTAGTCAATTGCCAATTTTTACACCATACTAATATCTTATTCAGATCGTTCTGCAGTTGGTTTTGATCTTCAGATGATTTTACTAGATGGTAAATGACGGCGTCATCTGCAAAGAACCTAAGAGAGCTACTTAGATTTTCCCCTAAATCGTTTAGGTAAATAAGGAACATCAGAGGACCAATAACACTACCCTGTGGAACGCCCAATATCACCTCTGTTTTAGTCGATGCCTTACCATCGATTACTACGAACTGTGTCCTCTCTGACAAGAAATTCTTACATTTTCATTCTCTGATGGCTGTCTGTCGGTGTGTGACTCGCGGCAACCAAGGAAAGAACAACAGCATTTTACTCTTGTTTGAAGAAATTTGGTAATAATGTCGCCAAGGTCATGCTACAGCATTCAACACACGCACGACGGAAAGACACGAATGCCACCATACTCTCTGGCCTCCATGTCGTTGCTTATATAACCGCGTCGAGTCACGCTACATTGCATATTTGCTGCAACAATGTCCTCAAGCAGACACTTTTTGATCACCAATTTTACCATACTCAGCGAAAGACTAAAGGTTATTGCGGTTCAGAATTCATTTCAACTAATTTCTTAACACACGAGTGTTGAAACTTAAATAGTGGCAACACTGCTGTAGAGACATTATGCAATGGAATCTACGGTACTATTGCCTTGATAGCCGACGTTGTTGGCGTACCTACCTTCGAGCAAATGGAATCGCCCGTCCCACGTCACCGGCGTACGCTCAATCGAGAGAAAACACTTAAGAGCGAGCGGTCTAACGCAACGGTGTCACTATGTTCTCGAAACAGGAACAACGGAGTGGGATCAAGCATGAATGTGCCAGAGGGCGTACAGGACGACAGTGTCATCAAGGTCCTACAGAGGCGTGCGGGGTATCGACATTTCCGTACAGAATAGTAGCACGTTGGATAAAAGCCTTCAACGAAGATCGGCAAACTGCGGCAGACATGCATCGGGCAAATCGTCCTAACGTTACTGAAGAAGAAGTGCATACTTTTGCCGCGTTACTGAACCGTGGTCGATGCCAGACGATTCGCGAGCTCGCCCACGTAACCGGACTGGTGCACACGACTGTGCTTCGCATCCTCAAGAAACGCCTGGGTATGCGAAAAATTGTATCACGACGGGTTTCGCATCAATAGACGTAAATGCAGAAAAGGATGATTACGACGCTGCTCAGACGCAATTCTTGCGCTATGAGCGCGAAGGAGAGGCTGGATGAGACATGGACCACATCGTACGAGCCAAAACCGAAAAGCCAATCCAACGAATGGTGTCATTAGGGGTGGCCTCGAAGTGGAAAGTGCGTCAGAGCTCCAGTATGGTGAAATTTATGGTATTCTCGTGTACGACTGTGACGGTGTTATCCTAACGCATTACGTTCCTCCACGGCAGACCGTCAATGCACAGTGACAGCACTTTCTGCGCAACCCACCCATGCCCCACAATGAGCGGGCGCATAAGGCACATGTTGGTCTTTAGTATAAGCTAGTTCATAGATAGTTTGTAAGTTTAGGGAATGATGACCCCGTAGTTATGTCCCATAAGCTCTACAAACACTTGAACATTTGAAAATAGTCTGGCGACCCCTCCTCTTCTCACAATCCGTAAGGAAACTATGTTATCTCAAAGAAACAAATTTAGTCTTTCTTTTGCTTCATCTTTACCAAAGTCCTGGAGAAAATCAAAAGTCATCGCATTACTGAAACCTAGCAAAGATCCTAATCTTGCTAGCAGCTACAGACCATTTCTCTTCTATGCCATCTATTCCAAATTTATGAGCGGCTATTCTGTATCTATAAATGTGAATGTCTGTTCGGTGTACGTTTATCACGTCTGAACCACAAGACATAAAGAGCTAAAAATTTGTACAGTTACTAATGTCCTACCGGGGAAGGCTGTAGGCACGGTTTTATGGCGATCGGATAGCTATATATATGAGGTACGTCCAGAAAGTAAGTTCTATTTGGTTATATAAAACAAACGTGTACAGATACAGAAAAAAGTATTTATTGTACAAAAATCTACAACTGTTAAACTACTTTTCTACATAGCTGCCTGCTCTGATCGGTCGATGGGACTGGGAAGTACACTCCTGGCCATTAGAATTGCTACACCATAAAGATGACGTGCTACAGACGCGAAATTTAACCGACAGGAAGAAGATGCTGTGATATGCAAATGATTAGCTTTTCAGAGGTTCACACAAGCTTGGCGCCGGTGGCGATACTTACAACGTGCTGACATGAGGAAAGTTTCCAACCGATTTCTCATTCGCAAACAGCAGTTGATCGGCGTTACCTAGTGAAACGTTGTGATGTCTCGTGTAAGGAGGAGAAATGCGTACCATCACGTTTCCGACATTGATAATGGTCGGATTGTGGCCTATCGCGATTGTGGTTTATCGTATCGCGACACTGCTGCTCGTGTTGGTCGCGATCCAATGACTGTTAGCAGAATATGGAATCGGTGGGTTCAGCAGGGCAATACGGAACGCCGTGCTGGATCCCAACTAGCAGTCGAGATGACAAGCATCTTATCCGTGCAGCCTTGTCTCGATCCCTGAGTCAACAGATCGGGACATTTGCAAGACAACAACCATCTGCACGAACAGTTCGACTACGTTTGCAGCAGCATGGACTTTTAGCTCGGAGACCATGGCTGCGGTTACCCTTGACGCTGCATCGCAGACAGGAGCGCCTGCGATGGTGTACGCAACGACGAACCTGGGTGCGCGAACATTTTTCATATCCACAAAGGCCCGTGCAGGACCTGCAACATGCGGTCGTACATTATCGTGCTGAAATGTAGGGTTTCACAGTGATCGAATGAAGGGTAGAGCCACGGGTCGTAACACATCTGAAATGTAACGGCCACTATTCAAAGTGCCGTCGATGCGAACAAGCAGAAGCAGTTCAGAGGCGAGCAGCTAGGTTTGTTACTGGTAGGTTCGACTAATGCGCGAGTGTCACGGAAATGCTCCGGCAGTTCAGTTTGGGATCGCTGGATGAAAGACGACGTTCTTTTCGTGAATTTCTGTTGAGGAAATTTAGAGGGCTGGAATTTGAAGCTGAGTATAGTTCGGTCTTGCTGCCTCCTACCTACATTTCGCGTATTGATCACAAAGACAAGATAAGAGAAATTAGGGCTCGTACGGAGGCATGTAGGCATTCTTTTTTTCCTCGTTCTATTTGGGAGTGGAATAGGATAGGAAATGCCTAGCAGTGGTACAGTGTACCCTCCGCCACGCACCTTACGGTGGATTGCGGAGTATGTATGTAGATGTAGACGTGTATCCAGTGCCACCCCATACCATCACGCCGGGGGATACGCCAATATGGCGATGATGAATACACGCTTCCAATGTGCGCTCACCGCGATGTCACCAAACAGGGATGCGAGCGTTATGATGTTGTAAGCAGAACCTGGATTCATCCGAAAAAATCATGTTTTGCCATTCGTGCTCCCAGGTGCGTCGTTGCGTACACCATTGCAGGCGCACATGTTTGCGATGCAGCGTCAAGGGTAACCGCAGCTATGTCTCCGAGCTGATAGTCCACAGTGCTGCAAACGTTATCGACCTGTTCGTGCAGATGGTTGTTGTCTTGCAATCGTCCACATTTGTTGAATCAGGGATCGAGACGTGGCTGCACGATGCGTTACAGCCATGCAGATAAGATGTCTGTCAACTCGACTGCTAGTGATTCGAGGCCATTGGGATCCAGGACGGCGTTCCGTATTGCCGTCCTGAACCCACCGATTCCATATTCTGTTAACAGTCATTGGATTGTGATCAACGCGAGCAGCAATGTCGCGATACGATAAACCGCAACGCGATAGGCTACAATCCGACCTGTTTCAATGTCGAAAACGTGATGGTACGCATTTCTCCTCCTTACACGAGACATCACAACGTTTCACCAGGTAACGCCGATCAACTGCTGTTTGCGAATGAGAAATCGGTTGGAAACTTTCCTCATGTCAGCACGTTGTAGGTGTAGGTGTCGGCACCGGCGCCAACTTTGTGTGAATGCTCTGAAAAGTTAATCATTTACATATCACAGCATCTTCTTCCCGTCGGTTTAATTTCGCGTCTGTAGCACATCACCTCCTGGTGTAGCAGTGTTAATGACCAGGAGTGTATTTACCCGTTATCGATATCAAGAGGTTCAAACTGATCGTATTTTTTCACAAAATCACGAAACCCGTTATTTTAGTAGTGAGACGCAATATCTAAATAATTAACCATAAAAAATAGTTTAAATATTTACATACATAGACATTTACAATTGGAATTATCCCGTTTTCTAAAAAACTTTCTACGTTATCGAGATAAAACCGAACAACCGCTGTTTTGGTAGCAAAAGTGCGTAGTGTGCTGAAAAATGGCGTTCAGGCCACTCCGAAGCTTACCATCCTATTAGAAAAAAACTACTCGTCGAGAAAATTTGATTTTTTTTTACATGTTACAGACTGGTATCTTCGTTCGATGAAGGGGTGATTTTATTTTCGTCATTCGTCATATTTAATATGCAGCATCCAGTTTAGTCAAGTATGCAGGGGTAAAAACACATTGTTTAGACTTTTCGATTGGTTATTTTAGGCCATATATAGCTGCATATGAAATGTGGATGACAAGTCATAATTTTGTTAATAGCAGAATGATATCTTATTTGGTTCACGAGATGTCGGTCCGTGCAATATAACAATATTTTGGAAATAGCGACTTTGTAAGAGTCGTATGTTGGGGACTAGCAATAAGTCAAATGTTCCCTCTATTTTGTTTTGTGTAGAAAATATGTTTCCAGTGTTCTAAAATCTGTATTCGTCATCAAGATTCGATAGAAAAATCATAATTTTTGTTATCAAAAGTACCAATTGTGTGGATTGGAACGTCCATATTTTTATTCATGGCGAATCGTTGCAGTTTTTACGGTATGTCCTTAAAATGATTATTCCAGGAAGCCTTGCAAGTATTTTCCATAATACCATCCTATACCGATATCCATAGGTTCCAAGTTACCGTACATATGCACTTAAAATATGGAGATAATATCCGGTCTGACGTGTAATTGTGTTTTTAACTAACGAACAGCAAGGGTACTTGATTTGGAGGTCATGATACTATTTTTTTAGTCGGCATTTACTCACCAGTAACGTTTATAAAAGTCACAAATCATAGTAAATTTGGTATGTGATACAAAATTTTTCAGTTTATATTGTCAGTCGACAGAGATCTCCGTGAAGTGGCAATGGCAAAGATTTTGCATTTTTCACGGATATACCCGTAAATTGAATCTGTGACGAAAAATTGTGCAGTTAATTTTGTAAATCCGTTGCATATTGTGTTACAGTTTTCAGGTGGACAAGTTCTTTAGTTCAACGATTTGAGTTCGAGACTGTATCAGTTGTGTAATACAAATGATGACAACTGAACTAATGCATTTATGGGAGGCAGTAGGAAAATAAGTTTCCCCTATCGACTGTAGTCAGAGTTGCGTATGAAAGGAAAAATATAGAATGATACATTAAAGATAAGACGTATATTTATTTTTCTACATAATTTCCAAGTACATTGAGACATTTGTCATATCGCTCTATAAACTTCAAAAAGCCTAACAGAAAAAAAAGAAGACCAAACGCACACACACAAGGCGTTGCATATGGAAGAAGCGTTGAACGGCTTGTTTGACGTCAGAATTGCTTCCAAAGTGTCTTCCGCCGAGAGTCTTCTTCAAAGCTGGAAACAGATGGAAATCACCTGGTGCGAGATTAGGGCTATATGGCGGATGGTTTTGCGTTGGCATCGCCGAGTGTGGTCTCGCATGTCATCCAACAGCAGAACGCCAGATCTGAGAAGGCCAGGTCGCTTTTTCGAAACACCTCTTTCAATTTCGACAGAATGGCACATTACCGCGCAGCATTCTCAAAAAGGTCCAGCAACAAAACTCCTTGGGCGTCCCAGAAAACGGTGAGTAATATTTTACCTGCAGACGGAGTGCTTTTGAACTTCATTAGGACAGGTGATGATGGATGTTTCCAGTCAATGGATGCCGCTTTCGATTGGGCGTGTATTGATGGCCCCCGTTTCATCCCCCGTCACAATCCGAAACAGAACGTCATTGCCATATTCAGTGGTCGATCCATGGTGTATCGGTGTCTTGCACAGCGCGTTCATCTGCTATGTCGTCTTTCGCCAATAGTCATTCAACGGTTCTTCCGTATGCAACGTCCTGATCTTTTCTTTGACGGCTTTTTGAAGCTTATAAAGCGGTTTGCGGGGAAATAATGTTAATTTTCTTCCAAATGTGCAAAACGAATATGATAAGACTTTTATTGTTTTCAACTATAAATGAGAAAAACTACGAATATCAGCACCA
The DNA here is from genome assembly GCA_026315105.1 of Locusta migratoria. NCBI lineage: Eukaryota > Metazoa > Arthropoda > Insecta > Orthoptera > Acrididae > Locusta > Locusta migratoria. The sequence goes on from CM048749.1 coordinate 179,739,009, forward strand.
CTTCACATTCCTCGTAAGAACGTCTTCCTGACCCGAATCACGTGACTTAGATGTTGGTCTCAGAACAATTACGTCATGCGCAACCTGTGTTATCTATGGTCTTTCGTCTATGCTCTACAGTCACGCTACCATGATCCTTTGCAAGTTCAGAGTGTCCATTTCTGCTGGTTTTTTGACTTATTTAGCTCTTGAATTCAACGTCACATTGACAAACACATCACCCTTTGTGAATATACATCTACATGAGATACTCTGCAAATCACACTTAAGTGCCTGGCAGAGTTCATCGAACAACCTTTACACTTTTTTTTGTTTTATGGGTAAGGTCCGCCTTGAGCAAACACAAATGTTTTTTGATTTTTCCCATACATGTTTTGCTGGCGTTGCAGCATCATCAGTGGGATGTTTTTATTCGTATTGTCTGTCAAATTAACAATGAAATGGTTGTTACTTTTTGTACATTAAGTGTCAAAACAACAGATAATTGTGAGACTAATATCAATCGTTTTATTATTTTTATAGGTATATTAGGCCTACCTTAATACCACATGTTGTTATGTTTGTGGTTCTTCACTCACAAAACGTCATTGATAATTTTTGACAGTTTGTCATCTGCAAACCAAAACGTGTGTATTTAATGGGGTGAATGGTTAGCTTGTAAATATCGGGATTTTTACGAAATTATAGGACGTCGTTTTTTTTATTTGGTTTAATTTTACTGTAGCGACTGCTTCTATAATAAAATGTCTATGTGTTTATAACAAGTTTTTGTCACTTACTTCGGTGAAGATGCGCTGTTTTCGCGTTGTGGACAGGCACTGTGTCACTTTCACTTCAGTTCACTCAATGTTTATGTTAGGTTTATGTTCCCACTGATGACGCTGCAACGCCAGCGAAACATCTATGGGAAAAATCAAAAAACATTTGTGTTTGCTCAAGGCGGACCTTACCTATAAAACAAATTTTTTTGGTAAGCAAACACGGAGATTGAAGAGCTTTTCAAACCTCAAGATGAGTAAACCTTTATAATATTTATCTCCCATTCCATTCTCGAATAGCACGCGGGAAGAAAGAACACCTGAATCTCTCCGTTCGAGCTCTGATTTCTCGTATTTTATTCTGATGATCATATCTACGTATGAAAGTGGGAGTCAACACTATATTTTTGTATTTGGAGGAGAATGTTGGCGATTGGAGTTTCGTAAGTAGCCTACGCCGCAGCGATAAGTGCCATTGTTACAATGATTCCCATCCCAGATCCTGAATCATTTCCGTAACGCTGTTTTTCCTGTATCGTGACAATACAAAACGAACTGCCCTTCTTTGGACTCTTTCGATGTCCTCCGACAAACCCACTTGACAAGGATCCCACACTGGGCAGCAATACTCCAAAAAAGAACGGACAAGCATTGTGTATGCAGTCCCTTTAGTAGTTCTGTTGCATCTTTTAAGGCTTCTACCAATAAAACGCAGTTCGCCTTTCCCACGATATTATCTACGTGTTCTTTTCAGTTTAAGTCTGAAGTAATAGTAATTCCTAGGTATTTTGTGGAGTTTACGGCTTTCACTTTTAACTGATTTATCTTGTAAACAAAGTTTAACGGATTTCTTTTCGTACTCATGTGGATGATTTCACATTTCTTATTATTTAGAGTTTTGATTTTCAGATCATTTTATTAAACGGCAAATGACGGCTTCATAGGCAAACAACCTAAGAGAACTGCTTAGATTTTCTTCTAAATCGTTTATGTAAATAAGGAACAGCAGTGGACCAATAACACTACCCTGTGGAACGCCCGATATCACTTCTGTTTTAGTCGATGACTTACCACCGATTCCTAAAAATTGTGTCCTTTCTGATAGGAAATCCCCTATCCAGTTGCAAATGTGGGGCGATATACCATAAGGAGATATCGCTTCAGCATAATCGAATAGAAATCTAATGGGTATGCAGTCCGTACTACATTCTGTACGTGTTATAAAAATACATATTATAAAACAAAGACCTTCTGCCGTGTCTGTCTGTCCTCGAAAAAGTCAAAAACTACTGAACGGATTTTCATACGGTTTTCACTAACAGACAGTGCGATTCTCGAGGGAGGTTTGAGTGTACAGTTCATTCAAGTGCGGCGGGCAAAAATCCGCGAATGTGAGAAAGAAAAGTCTTAGGAGAAGGTAGAAATGATGTGATTTACGGACATTACCGTACATTTGACAATGCGCTTATTGTTTCATAAAGCGGAGGATGAAAGAGAGGTATCTTTTAGTTTTACTAACATGTAGACGCTATGCTAACATGCTCGATGCATCAGGCTGATACTAAACTGCGACAGAGAAAAAGGTTGCTTTATATACAGGGTGTTTCACTAAATGTGTTTGCCTCTGTAACTTATAAAATAATAGGTGACGGGAAATTTTAATGCGGTAGGTCAACACAAGAAATGTTACACTTTCTGTGCAGCTATGAACATGGTTTATTGTATCATTTTCCAAAGAGTTACAGCACAAAGATATAATTTTTTAAATGAAACAATAGGTTTTTCTATCGTGCATTGGATTCGTTGAAACCAGCTGCGTCCAAATGAATTTAAACTACATTCCTATCACTGTTAGTTTTGGAGCTGCAACCCTTCAAAGTTTAGGGGGCAGAGGCTACGACAGCGTAGCTGACTGGCTGGTGGTCATGAGACAGTGGGCCGTGCCACAGGGGATAGCCACTCGGCCAGTGAGCTACGCTATCGCAGCCTCCGTGCCCGGAACTTTCAAGGGTTGTAGCTCCCAAACTAACAGTGCTAGGAATGTAGTTTAAATTGATTTGGACGCAGCTGGTTTAAACGAGTCCAATACACGATAGAAAAAACTATTGCTCCATTTAAAAAATTATATCTTTGTGCTGTAACTCTTTGGAAAATGATACAATAAACTATGTTCATAGCTCCGCAGAAATTTAACATTTCTTGTGTTGACCTACCGCATTAAAATTTCCCGTAACCTATTATTTTATAAGTTACAGAGGCAAACACACTTAGTGAAACACGCTGAATAGTCTGCCAACCGTACGAAGCTGGAGCGGGTTGCTACTAATTAATAATTACAGTTGAAAGCTGAGATTGTAATCCGTCAACTGGATTCTGACCAAGGTCAGATTGTATTAGAATTGCCTTTGAACTGAAAATCAGTATCGCTCTGCCGGATTCTTCCAGGAAAATTCCCTCTCCAGGTCGATTTGGGAGCCTTAATTCTAGCACGAAATTTGTTCAATTTTACTGAACACAATGTAGAACTGCCGCTACTGAACTCTTCGTAGCCAATAACTGCTTAAACCTACCGCTTCGAATTGTTTATCTTGTGATGGTAGACTCTTTTGTTTTTAAACCTCTCCCAGTAACCAGCCACTAACATTTTTCCTAGCCGTAAAACGGCTATAGACTTCGTACACAACAAGAATGCTACTATACCAGCTCAACAACACTGCCTAAAGGGCTTTTCATTAACGAGGTCTGACCTGACTACACAGATTACGCTCCGCTGGAACTTTTTGCAACAACGACGCAGTAATGTTGTTATGCGGGTCGACCGCTTCTTGGCAATCTGCGTAATGGATCGCAAGCGCCATAATTTCAGGGTTATTTCATCATCATTATTTTGTCCTCTAGACTAGACTTATAACGCAACAAATAAACTGCCACTTACAAATTTTGTTATGTAGTAACCTGGAGCTTCGGGCACAAGCGTTGATCACCCTTCTCCGGTAGATTATTTATTTCACAGCGGAAAGTATGTAATGGACAACAAATGCACGCTATCAACGAAAAATTTCATGCACATTAGAAACAAGCTAGTTTTTAAAAAAAAACGTTCAGCTGAACGTCATTTAGAAGAGCAGCAAATTTTACTGATAGGTGCTGTAACGCGCTTCCAAAAATCTACATTCGATTTATATTAAATAACAGGTTTCCAGCAGAGAAACATGTGTAAATTAGCAAGCGCACAGAACGGGCATTCAACTCAATGTATTCCCGATCAAGTAAATTGTGGTCTTGTTACAGCTGCAAGCTAGTTTTTGCATCGAATAATGTTGCAAGTCATGTAATTTAACAGTGTGACATCGATCGCTTGTTCACGTACCGAACGCGAGCAGCGACCACCCAGAGGACCAAGGTTACTCTAATAAATTCCCAGTACGCCGCTGGATGTGGTGCGTTCACACGCGTGATACATATTCTGAGAAACACGTTGGATAAAACATGTACAGAGTTATCATTCCCATTTATCTCTTCGGAAAAGTCAGGTGTACACACGTTACTACTGTCAATAAAATTCTTCAAGGCGTGGACGCGCAGTGTCAATTTTTAAGAAGCTGACCGACGTTTCGGCCGGTTGTAGTAGTGGCCGAAACGACCGTCAGTTTAATAAAGGAATTTTATTGATTTTTATAACTGCCGAGTAAGCCTACACCTACACATTATTACTGATATACGTAGCATGTAAAAATTAGTTAGATGTCCAGACAACGTGTGAATACGAAGTATGCCCACAAAGTAAGTTCCGTTTGGTTAAATAAAACAATCGTGTACAGATAGAGAAAAAATATATATTGTACAAAAATCTACAACTGTTCAACTACTTTCTACATACCTTCCGAAATTTTGTAGCCACTTGTCATAGCGTGGCAGAAGTTTTTGTTCAAATGTTTGTAGAGTTCAAATGTTCAAATGTTTGTAGAACTTATGGGACTTAACTACGGGGTCATCAGTCCCTAAACTTACAAACTACTTATGATCTAGCTAAGACTAAGGACGGCACAAATATCCATGCCCGAGGGTGGATTCGAACCTCCGACCGTAGTGGCCGTGCAGACCGTGACTGGAGCGCCTCAGTCCCCTCGGCCACCGCGGCCGGCTGTTTGTAGAGTCTATGGGACTTAACTACGGGGTCATCAGTCCCTAAACTTACAAACTACTTATGAACTAGCTACAACTACGGACGGCACAAATATCCATGCCCGAGGGGGGATTCGAACCCCCGACCGTAGTGGCCATGCGGCCGGCAGAAGTTTTTGTATCCCTCCTACATAGAAGGTTGCCGCCTGTGTATTCAACCATGTGGTAACATGTTCTTTCAGCTCGTCATCATCGTCGAAGTGTTGACCACCAAGGTCATATTTTACGTGTAAGAAGAGATGAAAGGCGCTAGGAGGGAGGTCCGGGCTGTGCAGAGGATGATCAAACAGGTCCCAATGAAATACCCGTGAAAGTTGTCACATTCGCCTTCATTGAACAGTCTGACTCATCTTCCATACATTCAATCACTCATAACATGTTGTCCGTAAATCTCGCAGATTTGCCGATGAATTCCTTTTCCTTTAACTTTCTTTGCATTTAGAAAACGAATCACAGATCTGATTTCACAAGCGGCGTCATTTTCAATTACGGCTGACATTATAAAGAGGCACTACAAAGAACACGTCGGCAGCAGCGATCTGAAAAGGTCGTACATGTCTTCTCCTTGAATCAGAGTAACTGCTACGCATGCTCGGATTTGCTGTCGTAGGGCTGTCGCGGATAGAAATAGAAATGGAACTTACTTTGTGGACGACCCTCGTATAATCTTTTAGTTTCCTCTGATGCCATACGAAAGGTTCTTTCCTTTGCGTTTAAAAGTTGTGGACACCACAATTACACAGGTGTCAAGTTTGTGTGCGTGGTTTGTGTGTGTGTGTGTGTGAGAGAGAGAGAGAGAGAGAGAGAGAGAGAGAGAGAGAGAGAGAGAGAGAGAGAACTGGAGAACTCTCCTGTCATAAGACAAATTAATAATTTGTTCAAGCCATGGAATGTTTTGTTTCAGATAGTGAGTGGAGTGGTGGATGTCATTTGGCATGGTTACGGCCTTGTCGACTGCACGACATAAAATGTCTTCCAGTTCTCGAGTGGAAGAACTGTGTGTCTTTTCGATGTAAACATCATTGACACTGTACTGAATGACTGGGACGGTTATTAGTTTAGTGAGTGATATCGGCCCTAGTACAGTCATTTCAGACATAAATACAATTAGAATGGAACGAGGCACTATCAGCGGCTGCACACAAATTACTTTTATTATTTTATTATTATATTTTTGCACTGTATAATTAAAAAGAGGTAAGAGAGCATCGGCGCTGGAAAAACTGTAGGAAATGTCGCGTTCCATCTCTCTTTAAAAACGGGAAACCTCAACCAAAAATGCTTCGACAGCTAGATACATAAGTTTAAATCGTCAACGACTGTAGCTTTGAGAAACCACATCGTTATTATTACTAAAGTTGCACCTGTTAGTGTATTTTACGCAAACGGGTTTGTAATATAGATGAGGGCAGAAGCTGGTTAACCGCTGATATTGCGAGCTGTAGAATAATTAACTCAGTTGTTTTATTAACATCGAGATTGACATTACAAGTAGCAGAAGACATTCTTACGCTACTACCGCTACCCTTTTACTCTTTTCTTTACTTTACAAAACCTATCAGTACTGCCAATGAAGAATTTTTATTGTGTGAAATTACTTTGTCAATTCAAGCTCGCTCAGTCTAAATAGAACAGATCCTACTGATAAATATTCAATTACTGAAAACTGCTGATCAGAGAATAAGGCATGCTGGTAAAAATCTTATAGTTGTGATGATAAAGAATTAAACAACAAATATCGTATTACCTATCACATTCTATTTCTGTAACTCGATTCAAAGGTTTAAATCTCCATCGTCAGCCGGATTTATATGTACGTGTTGTGTTAAGACTTTGTTGTAGCCCGTGGCACTGTGTAATAGATAAAAGCTGAACATGGCTTTGTAGAAGTCATTTACTACATATGGAATATACAGATGAATGTAGAAATAAAATAAAGATTTTTCTCTGTCGTAAAACATCAAATTTAAACTGCCACAATCTGGACACGAAGATGTTTCATTCATTGAAATATTATGTTCTATAGTTTTTTTTTTTTTTTTTAACAAAAACTAATCTTTTTAACTTTTTTCCTCAATTGTAATTCGTAAAAATGATCTTATTAAGTGTATTATTTTCCTTTAATAATGTTTATTTTAGCTCTGTAGTTTATTTATCGGTACATCTTTTGATGCATTCTTTTGTCCATACATTTTTCATTATAAGTACTCTTGGGCAATTCTAATAGTCCGTAGAATAACTTGTAAAATATATTTACAGATCTAATTGAGTAATAGTGTACTTCAATGAGCTTATGATATATTCTACTCAGAGCTGAGCACAAGTCCGTTAATTCGTTAATCGTTAATTACTGAAGTTAACTACGTGAGTAACGGATTAACTTTCAAGTAAATTACAAAAAAATACATTAACGGACTCTTTTAACTTTCGTTAACTTATCCTAAATCCGTTATTTTTGTACCCACTTCTTGTTTCCATCAGCGATAATAATGGCGAACGAGAACGTTTCAATGAAAATAAATGTTTGTCTTATGTCCCTGTTGATTAATACTACGTTCAGCGAAGACGTACTTAACAAATAAGTGTTGTTAATGCTCTAAGTTGTGGTGTATCTGCTCGCCGTAGGTATTTAGTGGTGAAAGGGAACAGGAAGTTAATTTTCATTATAATTTTCTCACTGAACTTTGTTATAGATGACAGGTACAAATTTAAATTGCATACTTCGAAACAATCGATAATGGAGGCTGCGAGAATGGAGATATGGCTGACACACCTAATCAGGAACTTAGGATGTAATTTTAATTATCTTAGTTTCCCCGTGTTATGCTGACTGCAATTAAATAAATATTTTACACCAGAAGCGTTTAGTTTTTTATTTGTAACGTACCTTCTGTGAAAGATTTTGTTTTAAATTTTGTCATTCAGTCTAAGGAGACCACAGACGAAATATGTTTAAGTAAAGCATAGAGTCTAATGAAAATGTGTCTGGACATGCAATCAAAATAGTCATTTGACGACCTGGTATTTCTTGGGGAAGATATTTTAATAGATTTTTTTATAATATATATTACCGCTAAACCTTCAAGTGCTGTAATGGAGTGTCTTTTTCCTACGGCGAAAAGATATTTCCACTCCCAAGCTTGCCAACAGTCAGACGAGAATTTTAATACGTTAATGTTTCTTAAAGGCAATATGATGTACCTTATGTCAAATGATATTCACTTAAGTTATATATTTTGAGTCTCCCGTAAATACAATTTTATTGCTCAATTATGATTATTATTATTATTATTATTACAAACTAAGCTTTATGTATTATCAGAACACTATGGCCTGGCGGCCGACCGCGAGCATAAACAAATGACAAAATCTTCATTATGTACAGAACATTTCCGTCAAATCGAACGACTCTAGCGAAGGCAGTTTTGTAACTTTACAACGTGGTATGTGATTAGTCCTAATTTTTTTACGCTCGCAGCCAAGTGCCAGGATAGAGTGTCCAAGTCCTACTTAAAGTTGCCCAACCAAAACATAGGGTAACACGTTTCATTTAATTTCTCACTTCAATAATACAACAACCGCAAATATATAAATTTGAAGGCGAGTTTTCGCGGATGCACAGTACTTTTTTCGAGTTAACGATTAACGTTAAATTCCGTTAAATTGTCGGTAAAGTAACGCTTTAACGTTTAACAAAGTTAAATTTTTTAGTAACGGATTAATGATTAACGAAACTAAATGTTTGATTAACGGTGCCCAGCTCTGATTCCACTTTTCCTACAATTCCTACTGCCCTTACCACTTTGTGTTTTGTACGTCACTTCACCACGATTCCTAAAACGAAGTACTGACATCATGGTCATAAATAAAATAAAATTGGTTCCGTTCCACGTTGACGCCTGGTACAGCAACTGTTTGTGAATTTATTGAAGTAAGGCAATCCAGTTGGAAACAGTTATTTATTGAAAAATGTTGCGTTTCGCTCTTGTCAGACATCCTATCTCTAAGCAGATGCATATTACAGAGATTGTAAGTTGCAGTGAGTAAGGGGGAAGGTGGTAAACACAAATGTGGCGTAGTTGCAGGTTGTGTAGCGATATATACAAGGAGAAAAATAAACATAGTCTTAGACAAGAACTGCTGTGGTTAACCGTCATCCGTCAGTGTGCCGCGAAAGTATTTAATATGCAAAGTTATTAGGAAACATTGTCCTGTCGTTATGTGACAAAATAGTAAGCGACCCAAAACTGTGGAGGAAAACACGTGGTGTAGAATAGCAATGAACAGCCTAATAAAAGGAAAAAAACTATGAAAGCAGGAAAAATTTAAGAAGGCCTACATTAGTCGAAGCCAATCACGTCTCAGCTAGCAGTACGGAGCGCTGCACACAGCGGCTTCATATCTATTCGAAACTGTTGGCTTTGTGGGACGCGTCTGGATTTTTGTGTGGTTCATTTAAGAGATGGTTAAACTGTTTTCCGTGAGGATTTCAATAAAATAAATATTTTGGTTCTACTTTTTTGGATTTTAGTTATTTCATTTTATAAACACATCATTATTTTCTCGTTCCGTGTTACGGGTATTCACTGTCTGTAAACACAATCAGCAATGAATGTTAATACTGCATTTTATTTATAATTACTGCATTTTCTCCGAAATTATTTGAACAGAATATAGCAGTAGCTAATTTTAAAATTTTCTTTTGATCATTTCAGTTTATTGAAATATTAGTTTCTTCCAAAAATGTAATAATAAAAATACAAATATCATTAATAAATACGGTGGACAATTATGGTGACTGGACACTACATTTATCAATAATGCACGTTTTAATAAGAGATTATACAAATTTCTTTTTGAGATATTTAACAATAATACCGCAGAATATGTATGTAATTATTGCCTTTTGATAACGCTTCGGCAGTTTCATCCCATCCTTTTCCTTCAACGTAACATCTCTGTAGACTTCTAATAGAGGGTCCCAAATCACTGGATGAGTGCGTACTTCTTGAATTAAATGCTCCAGTTTGAAGCGACGTAGGTTACTGAAAAGCACACCAATTCCTTGCAAATGATCCACAATAAAAACAGCTCAGACAACAAAGATGATGCGCTGTGTACTGCACTGTGTTGACTCGTACGAGATCTAACCTTCGTTCTGCGCATGCGGGGACTTACAACGTGTCCGCCACGGAAGCCATGCGTGTCCAGCGTAGCTGGCGTAGCACATGGCCGTGGCCTGCAGTGTGAACATTTGATAACATGGGAACCGATGTTTTTAAAAGTAGCTAGCGTACGTCCGGATACGCACGCCATAGCAGTGTGGAATAGCCTCCTTTAATGTGTCAACTGTTTTCGTCAGTCATGTAATACATTAAAAAAATGTTCAAATGTTTGTAAATCTATCGGCCTCTACTGCTCCGTTATTAAGGTCATTTCACACTGCATATGGCGTGCGTTTGCGGACGTACGCTAGCTACTTCTAAAAATATCGCTTCCCTTGTTACCAAATGAGACTGTTCACACTGCAGACCACGGCCACGTTCTACGCCAGCTACAATGGACACGCGTGGCTTCTGTCCGCTCCCAGAGCGATCTTTCTAAACGTTGCGGACACGTTTTCAGTCCGCGCATGCGCAGAGCGAATGGTAGACCTCGTGCAAGCACAGCCTCGTGCACTATACTGCGCATCATCTTTGTTTTCTGAGCTGTTGTGTTTATCGTAGATCATTTGCAAGCAGTTGGTGTGAGATTGTGCTTTTCAGTAATCTTTGTGGTTTCAAAATCGAGCAATTAATTGAAAGAAGTACTACTTTTATTATTACATTTTGAAAGAAACTAATATTTCAATAAACTGAAATATTCGGAAAAATATTTAAAATTAGCTAATGTTATATTCTGTTTAAATAATAGCGAAGAAAATGCAGTAATTATAAATAAAATGCACAAGAAAAAGCAGACTGACACCACGGAACCGTCGCAGTTGACATCTTACTGTGTGCTGGCATAAAACGTGGCTGGTACAGCTGTCGTCGCTGTGTGAACTGGTACGTGGCTAGCGTGGCGAACATCCAGACACGCATGCCACATACAGTGTGGATTGGCCTTTACTCCGTAGCTAACAAACTACTTAAACTAAGGTACACTAACCTAAGGATATCAGAAACATCTATACCCGAGGAGGACTCGAACCCCTGACGGCGAACGGCCGCGCGCACCGCAGCACGAGTTTGTGACACTTGCGGGGAGTGACACCTGCGCGGAAAGGGAATGTGTAGACACTTGCGCGGAGACCCGGACGCTGCAGGTAGTGAACAGGGTGTTCCAGAAGTAGGGATACACCACCCCTACTCCTCGCCCTCCAGCCGCTACCTGTGCCGCATTCAAGGAAAGGCCCACCGAGCGAGGTGGAGCAGAAGTAACGGCCCGGAGATATCACAGCCTCATTCAACAGGGAGATAACACGTCATACAAATATCACTCGATTTACAATACAGCACCATGTGAAGAGGAATGTGATGAAATCGGAATTGAGCGCAACCGATGCTAACTACAATTTCGGATTTACTGCATTTTGAGTCAGAATTCGCATCTATATTTGCATTTATCGCAAATGCGAATTTTTCCTGTGCCTAGTAATACCTCTAAAAATAAACAGCTGATCAAGGCACTAAAAGCAAGGGCAGATCTTTGGGTGTATTACTACAAATAACTAAAACACAATTTGATCGTGGAATTATATACAATCTCATTATAAAGGTTTTTTGTAGGTGGTTTTGAGGAGCTTTTAAATATGTTAGGAATAGCATTATGAAATATAGACAGCTACACCTTATGTTTATTATGAGATATCGATTTCGGCTAATTTCAGGTCATCTTCAAGTCTCAAACAACAGGTGTTACTTATGCATTTTTCCAGTGGCACTCATAACCTTTAAGTGTTTACACACGCCGGCCGCAGTGGCCGAGGAGACTAAGGCGCTCCAGTCACGGTCTGCACGGCCACTACGGTCGGGGGTTCGAATCCCCCCTCGGGCATGGATATTTGTGCCGTCCTAGTTCGTAAGTAGTTCATAAGTAGTTTGTAAGTTTAGGGACTGATGACCCCGTAGTTAAGTCCCATAGACTATACAAACATTTGAACATTTTGTTTATACACGAGGTCTAACGTTGTTAATCGCGTTGCACACCAATACATATATAGCTCTCGGTAAAGTGGAACGGTACGATGTCGTTACGTAGCACAGCACAGCACAGCCGACTGGAAACGCAGGAGAAGTGCAAACAACGTTCTCTCCTCAGAGGTATGATTAGGTTCGACGTAGACTTCTACAACATACAGTCTACACGGCGAAGATTACACCAAAAAATTTAACGTTTCGTCTACTTTGGCTATAGCAACCATATTTTAAAATCGTGTCTACTATGTAAAGATGTAGCAACACAAAACGCTTCAAGTCCAAAACTTCACTGATTTTCGAGTTCTGAATTTTTAATATGTTTTTAATGTTATTACAGAAAAAACATATTTGGGATTCACACTACAATTTTCACATGGCAGAATTTGTAGGTACATTCACAAGACATAAGTCAACGGTTGTGTGCATTCATCTTATGAGAAACATCAATCATTTGTTTTCAGTGTTTACTTCAAATTTCTCTTTTAAGTTTCTTTAATTATTAGTACTTAAATGTGGTTAGGAAATAAATAAATTACGTGTATATGTGTAGTCTTATGCGGCCAAACTACTTAGATCATTGGTCGCTAGACTTACACACTACTTAATCTTACTTAAAATAACTTAGGCAAAGTACAAACAAACATACCTATGTCCGAGGAAGGACTCGAACCTCCGACCGGACCGGCCGCGCAATTTGTGACACAAATTACATGTTTGATAATATTAATGCATAGAAGTATGAAATCACGTCGAGACTACTTCCTGCAAAAATTTCGACAAAAAAAGTTGGCACTGAGTTTAGAAAAACAAAATTCTGGTATATTGGATTTTAACATTTTATTAAAAATTAAATGTTACTACAAGAGATACAGCCATTCAAATTTACGGGCACCATAACGTTTTCCCTTCCTGAGTAAATGAGCTGCTTCTTATAGTTTCAACACCTTTTTCTTGAATGTTCTGAATATAAATCTTCACACAGACTTCTTGAGGAGGAGAGTGATACGGATATCTGATTGTAAGCCACTGCCTATTACCTTAGACCTTTTTGACTGTACTGAACAGTAGTTCCGAGTATTCCGTAATTTATATTTATACAGTTAACAGGCAATGTAATTTATAACCAACTATTGGCTGCCAATTTCGCTTCATTTTTCCTGGAAGTCTTGCAACTTGTTTCTCCCTGTTGGTTTATGCCAAGTTCGGAGTAAAAATGGTTCTATATGACGGTGATAGAAAATAGAATTTATCTTTAGCATTTTTCGGTGTGTGACATTCCCTTACACATTCTGTATTTCATACATTTCTTAGATGTATTTGTAATTCCAATACAGCCAAATCGTTTTGGGGTCTACGAATAAACGCTTTAAGTATGTAAAATATTCATTGACTTATTATTAACGTTTTTTAATTGAAGGTTTAAGGTTGCATCTCCTATTAAAAAGCATAGTAGCTATTTTTAAAGAGATGGAAGTTGCGTGATAGTAGGGCTAACTACATAGCAGTCAATTACATCAACGTATCTGTGCAGGATGCCTAATATATTTATTGCTTGCGCAGGTGTCTTGATATGCTTAGTGTTCTGAATAATATGCTTTTAGGAGGTATGACTGTGGAAAGTCATAGTCTTGTAGTAGCAGAGACTAACTCTCCTTTCGTGTTGACAGTGTGCAAACATGACAACAGCAGTGCAAGACTTCTTGGTGTGCCTGTACCCAGGAAAAGCCATTAGCCGCCCCAAGGGCCCCGGGTTCCGCGCAAGTGTCACTCCGCGCAAGTGTTCCAACCCCCCGCAGCACGGCGCCCCAGTGCGCACGGCTAATCCGCCGCGGGTGTACAACATCACGAAACGAGTAATGTTGATTTACTAAACTGGTAACTTCAACCTGGTGCAGAGGTGGGAGATTGCCTTAATGTTCAAAGCGACTTTACCTGACTGGCGTGCCAGTTCAAGGCTGTACGACTTTCGAAGGGAAACGTTTTCATCGCTACTTTTGAAGTGGACGTCCGTCCCCTTTGTCCTATAGACAGTAAGGTGGGTTGCCATTCAGGGGGCTCGGGTTCAGTTCCAGGTTAGTAGGAGAATCTCTCCACTCGCAGATTGGGTGTTATGTCGTCCTCTTCATCATTCTATCCTCATGGATGCGCAAGTCGCCCAAGTGGAGTCACCTAAAGAAACCTGCACCATGTAATGATACTTTTTCTTTTTTTAGCTGGTGTTGTCGTCATTGTCGTCATTGTCGTTATTGAAATTTAACAAACTGTAAGATATTGCAATGAATATTAATTTTGAAAAGATAGAGACACTGAGAAAACGTGAAAGATTCCACTATCAGTATTTAGCGGAAATAGTAGTTAGAATAAAAAACACAACACCAGAAAGCGTCATTACAAAAAAAAAAAAAAAAAAAAAAAAAAAAAAAAAAAAAAAAAAAAAAAAAAAAAAAAGTGGCGGAATCCGTTTTTTTTTTGTTTTTTTTTTTTGTTTTTTTTACCTGGCGGAAGAACACAGATTGGAGTCATCAGATTGAAGTCGAACCTGTACGGAATAATAAATTTCTTCTTTACTGTAAACTGATGCTTGGTTGCATAAACTTCCAATACTAAAGTTCCATGAACGTGTTTAATTCCAGTTACGATTAGTAATTAAAACAAAATTCAACACAAAATGTGCGTAAGTGAAATTCGCGTCTGGACTGTTCTTTCGCAATCGCGAAGCAATTTACAACAATGGCCAAGCATCATTTTAAGAATTATGCTGCAAACAAAGATTAAAAAAAAAAAAAAATAAATAAATAAAAAATGGGGAAAGAATTTTTCTACTAAATATTAATTTTCTTTGAACTGTGGTATTTATTACAATTAACAAATGAAATGCTCACACTTACATAGTCAATGTGGAGAGACCAAAAGAGAGAGACGTCCGATCTGTTCAACAATAAGAAGACGAAAGACGACAAGCGATTCCGTTTTCTCCCCAGCTCGTTCAAAAAAACTGAAAATCTCTTATGAAACAAAATAATCAGAGATTTACTGTCAGAGAGAACGGATGCTAGCGACAATCGTCGCAGATAAAATTAAAAAAAAAAAAAAAAAAAAAAAAAAAAAAAAAAAAAAAAAAAAAAAATTAAATGTAATGCTACAACCAGGCAGGCCGAACACGATCCCAGCTTGGGTCTAACGGCCGAAACAGCCACACGACCATCATCATCATCATCAAATAAACGAACCAGAGAAGACTAGAGATCATAGTGACGATAAGGCTACATATGGAGAAATCCAGCCGGCCGCGATGGCCGAGGGGTCTGAGGCGCTCCAGTCACGGTCTGCACGGCCACTACGGTCGGGGGTTCGAACCCCCCCTCGGGAATGGATATTTGTGCCGTCCTTAGTCTTAGCTAGTTCATAAGTAGTTTGTAAGCTTAGGGACTGATGACACCGTAGTTAAGTCCCTTAAGTTCTACAAACATTTGAACATTTTTGGAGAAATCCATTTACCTGACGCTGTTTGAAATGTGCAAATGTTTGTAAAGCTATAGGGCCAAACTGCAGCCGCGGCGAAGCGGCCGAGCGCATTGAGGCGCTATGCTACGATGCGCGAGGCCGTTCCCCGTCGGGGGTTCGAATCCTCCCTCGGGGTTAGATGTTTGTGTTGTCTGTAGTATAAGTTAGTTCCTAAGTAGTTTTTAAGTTTTGAGGGACTGATAAACCGCAGTTAAGTCCCTTAAGCTTCACAAACATTTGAACATTTCGTCTCACAAGGCACTTTGATACCGAGGATTTGCTGATATTGAACACCTAATTTACCTGGTCTGAACCCACTCGCTATTGGGTGCCACTTTCACACCAACTAACCACTGGCCCGTAATGTATGTGAACATTGTGATATGGGGATTGACACATAGTAACGCGTATCACTAGAAACGTATCAGCGTTTTTTTGAAATTGTGCTATGCTGATTCTTCATTTACATCTACAGTGTTGTTGGTGTATTTCTTTCCAAAATTGGACAAACGCGCTATTAAACAAGCTCATCAGCGTCATTAATATTTAAAAAGTGAGCTATTGATTGCATATACTGCCGTTATATGAGTGTGGTGTGAACTGCAGCTCAAAAGACTGTGACCAAGTTTCATGCAAAACAGGTCGTTAAGAGCTTGGCAGTAAGCAATGGAATGTCAGAACATTCCGCACATTTGCAATTCCCCCATTCACACAGGCAGTCAACGGTATAGGACCTCAACGTCTGCGTTCCTGTCGACGTCTCCGAACATGGAGTCTTTAATGTATTCTCGGCGATCCCTCTAATGTTGATTTTTTGTTTTGCTTTTATCACATCGCAAAGGATCCATGATGAAGTACAATTTTTCCTTTTAACAGTGTTCCAAAAACTGAAAAAATATAATAATCATTCGTAGTAACAAATAATTACGTTTACCTTTCGCTTCGAGCAAAGAAAAGCGTTTATTTTGACTGAATGTAGCCATGCCTCTAAGTTCCCTTTAGACGACGTCGGCGATAAATCAAACTGCCGGTCATTACTTGAAGTGAAGGAGTGTTCTAGGGGCGGCCAGCTTCGCGGATTCTGCCGCACCATCCCGCATTGGAAGACTTAATAAAAGTGTCCCGTAAAATGCCTAATTTGTCCCGCATGTCCCATATTTCGGTAATTTTCATATTCCACCATCTGCAGATTATTCCCACGTATCGTAAGCACTACGTATCCGGATTTATAAACGTGATTATCTGCATGTATACTCAGCAAGTCACATTGAAGTGCATGGCAGAGGGTTTATCGAACCACTTTAATGATATTTATTTGTAGTTCAGTTCCCTAATAGCCCGCGGGCAAAAGGAACACCTAGGGTAAGCTGGTACAATTTCGATCATTTCGGACAAATGTTTTTGTAACTGGAAATATATTGAGAAAAGATGCAATTTTAATTATAGCACTTGTCCTTGGATGTTTAACTAATATTTAACACAAATATTAGACAGTTACAAATGTCGGTATAGACACACAAAAAAGTAACAGAATTGAGAAAAATCGATCGAAAATGTACCACACTAGGTACAATTGTGATCACTTGCTAGTAGAATTTTGACTAAGGGCATCTTCCACATAAAAAGCACTTTTTCCGTCGGGCACCGACGCATACTTCGTGGTACCAAACATTGCATTTTGGGTGGAGACTCTAGTCACCCTTAAATAGAAAATTTATAAGAGCTCGTTAGACTAAGTAGCTTCACTTACCTCCTAACGGGAAAAAATTATTTCTCCTTAGCACAAAGTGGTATATTCTTGGAAAAGACAGGAGGAGCTGTAGAAACCTGCTACGCTACAATGCCACACAACGAGACACTACGAGACTAACAAATGGCGCGAAAATTTATGTTGATCAGAATTGTACCTATATCGAAATTGTACCACCTTACCCTATATATTTTTTATTTTTTATTTTTCCTTATGATATATTTTATTACTAACTAAACCCTCTGTGGCTCACTCTCATATGAAATAAACAGAATAGGAAATAGCCGCGGTGGAGTAGCCGAGCGGTCTAAAGCGTCTCGATGCGGAGCGCGCGGTTGCTCGCCGTGGAGGTTCGAGTCCTCCCTGGGGCATGGGTGTGTGTGTGTTTGTCCTTAGGTTAGCTACGGACTGATGACCACGCAGTTTGGTCCGATAGATTTACATACATTTGAACATTTAGAATAGGAAATAATGTAACTCAGGTGAACATAGAACACCGAAAGAATTCTTCAGTCATATCGATGTCGTTCGTTCGGCTGCTGTGGCTATGTGAAACGAAAGTTATAAAATGTATAGTTTCACCGATACTCATTATTTTAAACCCATAAGGTAGATTACATTTTTAATCCTTCGTTTTCTTCACAAACATACAGATCATGTACAATTCACCTTAGTAAAAAGCAATTGTCTTCTCCATTCTTTCCATCTATTTCCCATCCGCAGTATCTTTGTTATCTAGTGTAAATAAAAAAGAAATAAATATATAATACGACTTGCTGTTAGCACGCCGTGGCCACTTTTACTTCTTTAGTTAGTTAGCACTTTTTAGGTGCTGAATATATGAGAAGCTAAATATAGAAACATCAGATTACCGAGACTCTGATTTGATTTGTAAAAACCGGAACAGTTAGTCGTCCCCGAGAAACCCGTTGTGGACAAGGGGCATGTCTCCAAAAACCGGAACTGTCCCAGCCAAATCGGGACATCTGGTCACTTTACTAAATATTTTATTGGCTACCCAGAAAAAGTTCCCTAAACGACAAGTCTGACTTCAAGGCCGTTTAGCTTCTTACCAGATTTCACATCGGATTGCCAAATGCAAGACACCACACTCTATTGCAGAAACATTATTCTACCAGCAGCGACTGACATAATTTCAACAATATTTGGTGACCCACTTACTCAACAGTTGAATCTTAGTCATATCTTTAATGAAACAATGCTCATAATAATTGTAGTTATTTCTGACGATTTACTCGAGCATTTAATCTGTTAACAACTGTTTGCAATGCAAAAAGACGAAGCTACTGATATTCATAAAGATGCTCGTTTTATTGCTTATGTTCGTTTCGTTGGTGAGTTGTACATTCGAAATGAATTACTTTTCTTTTATCCGAC
Organism: Locusta migratoria; assembly: GCA_026315105.1. NCBI lineage: Eukaryota > Metazoa > Arthropoda > Insecta > Orthoptera > Acrididae > Locusta > Locusta migratoria. Next base: position 179,757,785 of record CM048749.1, read on the forward strand.
AATGATAACGACTACAGCCCCAAAGGCTTTTTGACATGACCACTATTTCTCTTAATGGAAAAGGTACATTTGAGTATGCACTCATGGAGCTTACAACACCATAATATTACATCCATAATCAACTGAAGCTGTCATAACCAGATTATAAACTGATAAACCACCTGTTTTTCGAAGCTTTCACACTTTTTGGGTTAATTATACAATCTAACCTTATATATTTGTGGTTAGTATGAATTTTGTAAACATGTTATTAGAATTATAAACTGTTTCAGAACGTTTCACACATAATTTAAATATATTGTAAATATCAAAATCTTTATAAATTTAAAATAGTTATGTAAATAGAACAATAAGCACCTTTTGATATCTTCAGAGTGATATAAAAGAAAATGATAGTTCAGTACTTTACATTTGTTTTTTCAAAATACACCATATGGTTCAAAGCAAACACCTCCACAAACTGTCAATTAATGCCTTTGTAGTTTAATGCAATGTTTAATTGCAAATATATCTGCTTATGTCATACAGTTCTTTTGAGCCACAGATCCTTAGATCGTAATTTTGTATGTAAATTTAGTCAATAAAATTCGCAGTCTAAAATTTCAGAGATAATCCCATAATTTTGTAAGTTTCATAAAATCGAATGGACGAAGTTTTAGAGAGGCAGTTGAAGTTCTGCGATGCTTGGGTGCATATGTGGTGTATTTGTAAAAAAGATATACGATGATCACTATTGAAATGTGTTATGTCAGCGAGTTTCACAATTCAACTTTCAGTGTCAACATTCACATCCGAGTTCGAGTAGGTTATTACCAGTTTTTTTTTTTTTTTTTTTTTTTTATTTTTTTTATTTTATTTTAGAAAGCATAATGGAGAACAGCGATCTTAAAGTAATGGTTAAAATTAAATTTAAAAACAATCGGGTTGGCAGAATTGATCTTTTTATTTCATGACCGGTTTCAGTCAATGTAGATTACGAGGTCATTAAATAAAGACATCAGTTCTGCGATCTGGACTACTTTCAATTTTAATTATTACCAGTTTGTTTAAAACCAATACCTCTTTAAATTGAGACCTTCATTGCAGATACGGGCTGGAGAACTTAAATTTTTTTCTTACACTCCACATTTTGTGCCTACAGTCACCAAATCCCACCTCCCGTGCCATCTTCAGGAGTTATTATGAAATGAACACCGACATATATAACCCTGTAAACTGCGTTGGGTGTCTTTTAATGTTACAAAGTGTGGGCGTCGTGCGGGATATTTGAAGAACAGGTGGCATTCAAAATTCTGAAGTTGGTAGTCAGTGCAATAACAGAGCAACAGTGAGAAGTGAAAAACAGAGAAATAGTTCGAAAGATTAATACGATAGTGAAGTGCAAGAAGACCATGGATTCCATAAAATAGAGGAAGTAAATGCAAGAAAGACTTGGTCTGAAGACACAGCAACAAAGATCGGTCGATGTGTTAAGTAAAAAAAAAATGTATTGTAAAAATGGAGGGAAAAAGAAGAGCTGAAGTAAAAGAGGAACTGAAAGAAGAAGTAGCTGTAAAACTTGAGTAGGAGTTAGATGACAGTACTTTGTCACAAAAAACAAGTGTGGACATAAGTGCTTTACTTGCACATGTCTCTGAACTAATACAAGAAAATACCGTTCAGTTCACTGCAAGTTTATCAGGTAACCTATAGAATTTATCTGTGAAGTTTGCAGAAACTAGGGTGCAAACGTTTTCAGAGGATATGAGCAAAGTTAACAGCAGATTGGACAGTATCAATACCTTATTCAAATGTTCAAATGTTTGTAATTCTGTGGGACCAAACTACGTTGGTCATCAGTCCCTAGACTTACAAACAACGTAAAGTAAGTTAAACTAATCTAAGGACAAACACACACATCCATGTACGAGGGAGGATTCGAAGCTCCGACGCGGGAGGCCGGAGGATCCGCAACGTGGCACTGCATACCGCTCGGATACTCTCGCTCGGCCAGTACCTTGTTACAACAGCATTCAAAACAAATTAATGAATAGATACACAATATCAGGACAAGGTGCAAAACACAAATATTAGAGTAGGAGCAATAGAGCACAGGGTAGTAGAATTTGAAACGGAATACCAAAAGAACGCTAACAAACACAGGGGGAAATACTGAAATTACAAGCTTCACATCAGAAATTAGAACAAGATTTAGACCGTTTCAAGGTTGGTTCCAAAACTGCTCACTGCAGTATAACACATATTGAGAAGCTTGAGAAACTACAAACTAGAATCTGAAGTCAGTTATTTGAAAACAAATTTTTGTGCAAATGCAAGAATCGTTAGCCTCTCAAAATTTTATTAGTTTGATGTCTACACATGTGTCTGGAAGCAAACGTGTTATAAGCTTTCCAAGCGAGAATTTGCATCCCATGGGCTTTTGCAACACTGTAAGGACATTTTTCTGGCAAGCATCTCTGATACATTAAAAATCAAAGTAACTTTGACAAGTGTTGTCAAAAAGTCTTGAAGGTGATGCATTGTCATGAGCAAACGAAAACAATTCATCTTGGAGAACTTTCGTTGCTTTTGAAAAGTGATTCATCTCTACATTTTGGTCAGATGGACAACAGACAAGGACAAAGTCAGATTTTTTCAATGGACCAAGTTACAAAGGAAATTCCGGAAGTTTGATTGAATTTCCAGGGACCAATTGAAATCATTAGCACATTTGAGAAACTCGTTGCATACCATTATACAGATCGACAATTTAAAACGGAGATTGCGAGAAATATTACAGATGGAACTGGTAAATTCTCCAAATAATTCCATGGAAGACCTTTTGATTTAATTAAATAGTTTTGAGAGGGCTTTAGATAAAGGAAGTAAGAGTAACACTGATTTTGGGTATAATCATCAAGATGCGTGAAGTCAAAATTTTAATAGGAATTATTCTGGGCAAAGGAACTTAGGGAATTTTAGGAATGACGGTCAACAGAGGGGTTACAGATGGTATGACAATAAGGGCAGAAATTATGAAAATTAAAATACACAATTTTGTGTTTGTTATACAGGTTTGTTTATTTTGTTAATCGATTTTCGGCTTCTTAGGTCATCATCAGACATTTACTGAAGTTTAGTCAAAGAACTTGCGTTGTCAACAAATCAGAAGTTAAGTTACATGCAGAGAAATAAATGATCTTCTTTGATGCGGCATTTACAGTGTAAATAAATATTTAAATGAAATCTGTAAATTAATAGTACTGCAAAAGGAAACATACATACTACACATCGAGAAACAGTGCAAACATAACAAATTCTTGACAACAATGACTACGGCGAATAAAATTAAACAAGAATTTAAAGTTTGAAGGGTTGTTCAAAGCACAAGGTGTCACAAAACCTAAGAAATATAGAATAAATATTAGAAACCTGGACACAATTATAACTAAATAAATAGATTAAACTAGAGGGGTGGGATAGGACGGTATACGTGAGGTAGATTGGAGAAGTGTGAAGCTTAACGAGTGCATACCTCCAATTTGTTAAGCTTCACAATTCTCGAATGTACCACACGTATACCCTCTATTTTTGTCTACACAAAGTTGTGTATTTTAATTTTCATAATGAATTTGTTCTACCAAGAACCGACGGAAGAATCAGTTAACAAGAGCAGGAATAGTGGACATCAGGACAGAAGGGGTCCAATAATGGACAGAAATTGGGGAAAACAATGATGACAGGTGGGAAGGAGATAATAATAATAATTACGATGATGGTAGACAACACAATTACAGTTGTAGTGATGGCAGACAACAAAATAGGGTTAGTGGTCCGGTAAACGACAGACCATCCCACTAGGTTACTGTAGCTTTGGGATAAGTCATAATGGAGAAGAGTCAAATGTTATAAATAATGATAAGTAGCGTACATGTAAAAGGTGGCATGAACAGGAATACAAAATAAACGGGGTAGGCTTTAATCAAACGTTTGGAGTAAAGTTCAAGGAAATGTGTTTGAGACAAATAATAGTACAAATAAGAAAGGGAAACTGAAGTCTCAGAAATTAATACAATACCAATAACCCATAATTGGGCTGAAGCTTATGAAATGCAAACTAGGGAGAAGAGTGAACAATATGGGGGTTTTGAATTTCGGATATTATGTGACGTAAGAGAAGACGAGGAAGTGAATAATGAAATCAATAAATTACGCATTGCGACTCATATACAAAATAGTGGTGTATAGCTAAGTAAAGTTAAGGAGGTGGAAAGAATTGTCATTAAAGAGATTGATGAGGTATTAGTAAATAACAAAGTAAAAGAAGTTGATGTTAGGCCAATGTAGCCATATTTACTGAGCTTAAAGACAAAGTAATGGAATTGAAACAAGTGACGCTGATGGAGTAGTTTTAAATGAAGAAATGGTTAGGGAAGCTGTATTTGACGATCACTCAAATATTAATAGTGTAAGTGGTGTACATTTCTTGGGAAACTTACAAATGGGGCAGAAGTAGCGTCGAGTAAGGTAGGTTGGTTGGATGTTTTAAGCGTAAGGTAGGAATAAAGGTCAAGTTGGAAGATAAAAGGGGAAATTTTCTTACTGTGTTACGAGGCAACTATTGAAAACAATGCACGTATTGAAAATGTTTGGTAAAAACTCGCTATATGAAGTGCCATATCATGTCTGGTGGACATATATCCATGAAGAATTTCATCAGAAGTGGAGTACACACAGTGAGTTCTTTATAGTGCAACGTAATTTAAGTGAAGATAAAGATAAGGTGATTTGTGTACCAGTTCAAGCTTTGATAACTGAAGAGGTTGAAAAGGTAAATAAGAAAGTAATGTCTGATCTTAATTTTAAGACTGTAGATAATAATTTTTGTTTTGTTTTTGAAAGGTGTGTTGTAAAGTAAATTCGAAAAATGGGGAACTGGGGGATAGAGTCACTCTCTGGCAGTTGTTTCATCAATGGAAATTTTCTTTTGAAAATGGCGTATGTGCCTCACATTTTTGAGAAAGAAAATTATCTTAACATGTCAAGATAGTCAGACTAGAATGAGAAAGTGAGAACATACTTAAAAAAACTGGAGTTGTGGGGGAACATAATGAAAAGCGTCATATTACTTGTATCCTATATTGTCACAGAAATTTGATATTATCGTTCGAGATAAAAGTCACCTTTTTCACCACTTTGTGACACTGAAGTTCACTTCGAAAAGTATATAGACGACAATTTCGATCAATTTATTTGGATTAAAACTCAATTCAAAAATGTTCCTGGTATATCATGTCTAAATACAGAAGATAAAGATCAATGTATTGGTCTCATTCGTGTTATTTCATTGAAGAGTTAATTTAATGATTTGTCTTTTTGGGGATTTGTGGTTTTTGTGATTTTAGCAAGGAACGATGAGCCAAAATGCGATTAAGATTCTGTTCCCATTTGCAGCAACAAATTTATACGAGACTATCTTTTTAGCTTTAAGCTTTGAAGTCGAACTACCGGTCAAAGATAACTGAAAAGAAAGTGCTTCGAGTGGCTATTACTGCTATTATACCAAGTCTTGTGAAACTTTTTTTCTCAAATGCTAGCTTACCCTTAACACCAAACTTCGTAATTTAAATTTTTCATGCTCTTGTAACAAGTTTTCGCTTAATTGTAATTAGTTTTCATTTCACGGGTTTCGAATAAATCAAAACGTGATAAGTAATTAATTCCGTAATTTCTTGATAATAAATTATGTTTCTGTTGCGCAAAGGCCTAGTCCTAAATTCATTTGGGTAAACCAGAATATAAAGCATAGACAATATATGTAAAAAATATTAGTTACATTGTAAAATAGGCTTGAGGGCGGCAGCTGAGACTCTTTTCTTCCTGAAGAAGGTTCCAGAGAAAACAATGTTTCACGCCACTGTCCTAGATCATCATCGAAACGAAACACAGAACAAGGAACTGGCTACATCCAGCAAAGAATAATGTATTGGTAATTGTTTAATATTTTATGCAAAAAACACCTTCCGTTGTGGTCTGTTCAGTTGTTATGAAGTGTCGGCCAATTTGCTTAAAAGTAATGATAGACATTGATTTAACGGTCGTAGGAACGAGATTAGAAACACTGGCTATTTACAAGCAATAAATGGCACTATAAATTCGTTGTTTTTCCTTCCCGGAGGTTAGGTATCATGCAACGACACTAAGTAAAGCATCTACGATATGAAAAAACATATTTTTACGTTGGAATCAGAAGCCACCCGAAATTCTGAGATGAACTACCGTTACAGACAGGCCAACAACTTCTCCAATCGACTTCAAGCCTGACACACTAACTTTTCCAACTGACGCCTTTGCGCTATGTACAGATAACCCCTCAGATACGTTTGACCTGAAGCTAACATCTCTATTCATCCGAGGATGGTATTTCGGCTAATGTAGTTGCAGGACCGTGTCAGCGATAGGTTTTATCACTGACATTAATAACAACTCTGGCAACGGCGTGAAGCTCTTCAAGTCTAAATGTGTAACGTCAATGTCGAGTGTTATGATGACATCAGCAGTCATACGAAATAAAAAGTTACCAAGCCACTCTGGATGAATATCTGTGTGTGGTCAGCGCCAAAATTCTCTTTTTCTTGTTTTTTTCCTCTTTTCTAATTATCACTTTAATAGCTGAGTTTGTCTGTAGACATTTCCTCAGATAAGAGGCATATCTTCGTGTACTTTGCAGAATAGCCACAGTGTTAATGTGTTCAAAATATCCTTGATTTAGTTTTCTTTGGACGGTTTAGTATTGAATTAAAATATCAAGAAAAGCTTAGACTTTTGTTAAACAACAAAAACTTGCGTGACGCCCTGAAAAACTAGATTTATTTGACAACGACACGGCTTTGGACACCTCGATTGACAACCGGATGTTGCAACCTTACATGAAATAACGTAAGAGTTACATAGATGTTACTGATACCGATACAATACCACATACTACAGATATAAGGACTGCGCATATCTCATTGATCGGCATGTCCCTATCTCAGCCAAACCATTTAAATCACTCGGAGCAAGAATCTGGATTTTCGTCATTAGGAGCTACAATGTTTCTCATTGGAAGCTAAAGTCAAGCATCCAATTTAACAATAAAACGGCTTTTCGTATTTTTCATACACTTTTAGTAGTAAAGGTATCGTTATTTCTCAAAAACTCTTGACATAATTGCGATGACTGTCATTTTTACATGTAGCCAGGTGAAAAGTATTGAAGGTTCTTTTTAGCAGCATCAGATTACACAACATTGGTGTTTTTATACCACCTGCGAATCTTTTAGTTTTTTCTTCTGATGAATTCGATGATCATTATCGACGGGAGGTTTATATTCAAAATGTTCAAATGTTTGTAAATCTATCGGACCAAACTGCGTGGTCATCAGTCCGTAGCTTACAAACTACTTAAACCTAGATAAACTAAGGACAACGCACACACCCATGCCCCAAGGAGGACTCGAACCTCCACGGCGAGCAACCGCGCGCTCCGCAGCGAGACGCTTTAGACCGCTCGGCTACTCCACCGCGGCAGGTTTATATTCCTCATGACTTTGTCTTGCGAAGCTAAAATAATGGGTTCTTCAAAGAATTCATCATTAAAAAACGTCGTTTCTCTAAAAGTATGTGGCCCGTGTTACTCAGATAAATATCGTCATTGGACAGAATAAAAAACCGGCTCTCTTTCTTTCTTTTTTGTTTTTTTTGTTTTTGTTTACTACAACTGAACTTGAAATATTTGAACTTGGCGCAACTTTGCAAATCTGGAGCTTCAGATTTTTAAAAGTTTCTTAATTTCCTGACAAATGTAAAGTGAAAGAAACTGGATGCTGTGTGTAATCAAACTCATGATTTATTGCAATGGCACTATGAGGTATACCATTCGGAACGTGTAGCAAAAATCTCTTGAAGGCCGCGGTGGAATAACAGTGCACGATAAGACGCCTTGCTGCGGTGCGCGAGGCCATTCACTGTCGGAGGTTCAAGTCCTCCCTAGGGCACGTGTGTGTGTGTGTGTGTATATATATATATATATATATATATATATATATATATATATATATATGACCAGATGATGGTGACACAGTGCACCGAAACCGGTAGTCACTTAATAAATTGTTAGTTTACGATCTTGGCTTGTCATTTAGAAACTATAAAACGAATTGATCGCCTCCAGACCAGACGATGTCAGGTAATCTGAACACAGATAAGTTAGTTTACAGTTTAAGGACCGATGACCACTACAGTTAGGTCCCATAACTTTACTTTTATGAATTTCTTGAAAAATGTTTAGAACACCGGGGCTGTTTGTTTTAGTTTCCCGACGCCTTCTCACAGAATTTTAAGGGGGGGGGAAAAAAAAGCTTCGAACTTGCTTGAGCAAGTTAGTAATGTCGGAAATTAAGTCATTTCTGGTGAAGTTGTGCTTTTCATAACGCTATACACAGCTAAAAATGAATGTGACTATTCATTGCACGGTACCTATGAAACCGTTAACAGGAAAATTCGATTCGTTCAGCCATTTCCGATTTTAAAAGAATTGAAGTTTCCTGTTCAGGCTGTTGCGCGCTCAAATTTAAGCAGCCTACCAGAAGAAGGAAGGAAGCTTAGGGTTTAAGGTGCCGTCGACATCATGGTTATTAGAGCTCGTGGTCAGATAGTTCTCTTTAGGAATAGGGAAGGAAATCGGCAGTGCCCTTTGAAATGAACCATCTCGAAATTTGCCAGCAGTGATTCAGAAAAATCGCGGTAAACTGAAATCAGAATGTATTTAGTTTTTTCAAACAGATTACATGCATCTGACATCTGAGACTGTTACCTGAAGTAGTCCTCCGTGATACTGACAAGGGAGGGATTGAGTCAACAATTAAATCAGTAAAGACTAAGGACTCTTATAGATGTCATGGGGTATCTAAAAGAATAGTTATGTGTTGCTCCTCCTTTGTTAGGTCACTACTTCGCCGTATTTATAATTTCTCCTTTCGGGATGGTCACTTTCCTGACAGATGGAGAAACCACTTCCTAAAAATGGAATAAGGGATAATGTAAACAACCTTAGACCTCTTTCTTTCTATGCCTTCAGTTTTAGGTACAGTTATTGAAAATCCTGTTTATTCCTACTTAACCGATGTATTAAACACAAGTGTCACACACACGCTTACAGCAGCCGACCAAATCCAAGGTTGCAGAACATTGTCTGGGCACCGCTTATTGCCGGCCGCGGTAGCCGAGGGGACTGAGGCGCTCCAGTCACGGTCTGCACGGCCACTACGGTCGGGGGTTCGAATCCCCCCCTCGGGCATGGATATTTGTGCCGTCCTTAGTCTTAGTTAGTTCATAAGTAGTTTGTAAGTTTAGGGACTGATGACCCCGTAGTTAAGTCCCATTTGAACATTTGAGCACCGCTTATTCTATGGAATAAAACAACACAGAGATTATATTATGCACTTCCACCTTTTGGAATAGTGTTATTAAGGAAGTTGTTGAAATTAAACTAGCAAGCGACCATATAAATCAAGAAAATGGATTTTGTTTAAATTCTGCCCTGTCCCTCACAAAAAAAAAAAAAAAAAAAAAAAAAAAAAGGATTTATGCTGCCTCACCTGTTGATTGTAACTCTCCATATATCTGATGATGGTCATCTTTGGGTGTGTTGACCTGCAGTTACTTGTACTGTTTTTGTGTTATCTCTTTTGTTTACCCTTTGCAAACCGAGGTATTAAATTCGCTTGCACATTGCTTCCTTGAGTGCAGTTGTGCCTTGAGAATGACAGATTGTGCTCCTGTCGAAATATCGACGGTTGTCGACGACGTCACCAGGCAGCATGCAATTAAGTTGTTTGAAAATTCATTACGCTGCGAAAAATTAAGGTTTCACATATACTATTGCTACTGAAAGAGCCTGTATGTTTTACTTTAGATGTATTTCAGCTATCAATATATTACAATAATTTTAAGAATGAGAAAAAAGTCCTGGAACATGCCTGAGAAGAATAAAATAATTCGGCTCACCTGTAGACGGGGAAACCGCCCGTCAAGCTTTGAACCGTGGCGTCATCGCAGCGCGGTAGTTGCGAGGTGCGTGCGTGTTTGTAGAAGGCGTGAGTGATTATGTGGTGGTTGAGTTAAAGACGATAGTTTGTTTACAAAAAAAACAGATTAATTGTTATTGAATCCATCATCGGTGGTGGAACGCGACAGCGGCTGGTCAAGAGTCTGAAGTATAATATTCCATTATACTTACGGCTGTTGGTACCTCAGTTCCTTCAGAAACAGATTAATATTTTGTGTTCAGATTACCTGACATCGTCTGGTCTGGAGGCGATCAATTCGTTTTATAGTTTCTAAATGACAAGCCAAGATCGTAAACTAACAATTTATTAAGTGACTACCGGTTTCGGTGCACTGTGTCACCATCATCTGGTCATATATATATATATATATATATATATATATATATATATATATATATATATATATATATATATATATATATTATAATCTGGTCATCTTGTTAACAATTTTTTAACAAGATGACCAGATTATGATGGTGCGCCGAAACCGGTCGTCACTTAATAAATTGTTAGTTTGCGATCTTGGCTTGTCATTTGGAAACTATTTTGTGTTTAAAAAGTGATCTGCAGCTTCTCTCTGACGGTTAGGTGTAGATTAACCGAGAGATTTTTTTTCGTATATTTTTGGGCTACGACCTGTGATCGATGGTACATTCTGTTATCTATAATAACTAGAGATTATTTGTATCTACAATAAAGAAGTATTAAGATATCCCGGATAATGGTTTTCCGATACTTTGATCACGTCAGGAGTCAAAGCAGGCCGGCCGCGGTGGCCGAGGGGACTGCGGCGCTTCAGTCACGGTCTGCACGGCCACTACAGTCGGGGGTTCGAATCCCCCCTCGGGCATGGATATTTGTGCCGTCCTTAGTTGTAGCTAGTTCATAAGTAGTTTGTAAATTTAGGGACTGATGACCCCGTAGTTACGTCCCATAAGCTCTACAAACATTTGAACATTTTTGAGTCAAAGCAGACGGGAGGTATCCCAGTCTACAGGTATGCCAAAAATTCTCCTGCAAAGGCAGAATTGTGTCGTCATTTCTTTCTCAGCAAGCACGGAAAGAAACGAGGCCAACAACATCCAAAAGACTATCGCCCCTCGTACTTCCCAACGAGTCACGAACGATGGGACTCTTGGTATGCTGTGCGATGAAAACAACTGGGGGATCCCGACGCGTCCCGTGTGACCCTACGCGGATGTCCTCCTGCGGGGCAAAGACCCGCGGGTCGGACAGCGGGGATCCTGCGGCGTGTCGTGTGCCGCGACTGGCGACTGGCGACTGGCGGCTGGCGTGCAAGTCACGGGCTGTAATCGCCGCGCCGCGCCGGCCGCAGGCGCGCTGATGTCACAGCTGGCCCTGGATCCGGCTGGCGCACGCACCGCGGCCGCTGCAGGCGCCGAGCCCGGGGTGCGGGGGCGTCACTGAGGAACAACTAGAAAAGAAAGCAAGGAAAAATACCCCGGAAACATTTTAGGACCACAAAAGAATGTCATCATCATCATTAGAGACTGATTACGCCTCTCAGCGTTCAGTCTGGAGCATAGAACCTCTAACAAAATTCCTCCATGATTCCCTATTCAATGCTAACATTGATGCCTCGTCTGATGTTATGCCTTTTACTTCAAAATCATTCTGCACCGAATCTAAGTACTATATCTAAGTACTATCTTCCTGATCTACCTTCACTCCTCTTACCCTCCGCTGCCGAGCTCACGAGTCTCTTAGGTAACCTTGCTTCTCCCATGCGTGTAACATGACCCCACCATCTCAGTCTGTTCGCTCTAATTTCTTCATCTATAGTGTTCACTATCAGTTTTCCTTTGATTTCCTGCCTGCCGCGGTGGCCGAGGGGACTGAGGCGCTTCAGTCACGGTCTCCACGGCCACTACGCTCGGGGGTTCGAATCCCCCCCCCCCCTCGGGCATGGATATTTGTGCCATCCTAGTTCGTAAGTAGTTCATAAGTAGTTTGTAAGTTTAGGGACTGATGACCCCGTAGTTAAGTCCCATAAACTATACAAACATACAAACAAAATTAGATGGGTAGATCAAGTAACTAATGAGGAGGTGCTTAACCGAATCGGGAGTGGCATATCATGACTAAGAGAACGGATAGATTGGTAGGACACATCCTGAGACATCGAAGAATTGCCACTTAGCATTAGAAGGAAGCGTGTAGGGTGAAAATCGTAGAGGGAGACCGAGGGACGAATATAGTAAGCAGATTCAAAAGGTTGTAGGTTGAAGGGACTTACCCAGGACAGGGTTGCATGGAGAGCTGCATCAAACCAGTCTTCCGACTGAAGACCACAAAAACAACAACAACCTATATCCATCCAACTTTCACTCCCATATAACAAAGTTGGTCGAAAGATAGAGCGGTGCACTGCTAACTTAGTTTTGGTACTTACTTCCTTCTTGCAGAAGAGAGTGGATCTTAGCTGAGCACTCACTGCATTAGCTTTGCTGCACCTCGATTCTAGTTCTTTCATGTTGCCATCCTGTGAGAAAATACATCCCAGGTACTTGAAACTGTCTACCTCTGATCTCGCACTCAATCCGTTTGAATCTGTTTCCCATAGACATTACGTTTCGCTGTATGTAACATCCTTGCTATAGAGACGCAAACGTCATCGCTGGCCTTCAGTCCGAATTTTTCAATATTTGACGACTTCCAACCACCATATCTTTCACCCCCTTATAGCTATCGGCATGGAACTGCTATGGTGTACAACGGGATACTTCGGACAACAATTACACACAGACCATTCGTTTGTGTTCTGTAGTTTTCGCTGCAGAGCGAAAAATTAACACACACGCACGTAGGATTTTATATACAGGGTGTTTCACGAAGTGTGTTTGCCTCTATAACTTATAAAACAATAGGTGACGGGAAATTTTAATGCGGTAGGTCAACACAAGAAATGTTACACTTTTTGCGGAGCTATGAAGATAGTTTATTGTATCATTTTCCAAACAGTTACACCACAAAGATATAATTTTTTAAATGGAACAATAGTTTATTCTATCGTGTATTGGATTCGTTTAAACAGGTGCGTCCAAATCAATTTAAACTACATTCCTATCACTGTTAGTTTGGGAGCTACAACCCTTTAAAGTTCCGGGGGCGGAGGCTGCGATAGCGTAGCTCACTGGCCGAGTGGCTATCCCCTGGGGCACGGCCCACTGTCTGATGACCACCAGACAGTCAGCTACGCTTAGTCTTGGTACTGACTTGCCGGCCGCGGTGGCCGAGCGTTCTGCGGCGCGCCAATCACAGTCTGCAGGGCCACTACGGTTGGGGGTTCGAATCCCCCCTCGGGCATGGATATTTGTGCCGTCCTTAGTATTATCTAGTTCATAAATAAAGCTTAGGGACTGATGACCCGGAAGTTAAGTTCCATAAGCTCTACAAACATTTGAACATTTTTTTGGTACTGACTTCCTTCTTGCAGAAGAGAGTACATCTTAGCTGAGCACTCATTGCATTAGCTTTGCTGCACCTCGATTCCAGTTCTTTCACTATGTTGGCATCCTGTAAGAAAATATATCCCAGGTACTTGAAACTGTCTACCTATTCTAACTTTATTCCTCCTATATGGCACTCAATCTGTTTAAATCTCTTCCCCACAGTCATTACTTTCGTTTTGGAGATGCTGGTTCATGGTGTGAGTTCCTGTAGTCATGTCCTAGTTCATGAACCACGGGCAACGTATGAGTGGCCAAGTAAGTGGTCCTGACAGTTGGGATACCAGTTACTTTGGAATAAGATTGGGCATCTCGGACATATTCTGAGTCGTGGCCACCTTTGTGCCCAGACGGCAAAGATTACCAAATCCACCGGTTAGTACCTCAACCGTTATGGGTAAAACCCAGTGGGGCCATGGGCAAGTAAGGCTATCAACCTGCTTTCCAGGTACTTCAATATCATGCTGGCAACAATCAGAGCAAAATGCCTCGGACCCCACCCCAATATGAAAAAAAAAAAACCTTTTCACTTCGGAAAAAAATTTATGACCACAAAAGAACATATCATCATTAGAGACTGACTAGCTTAAACCCGCGGCTCCGCTCTCGTGTTGGTTGATTATGATAGATAGGTCGCGGGTTCGATTCCCGCCAGGTCATAGGATTCTTATCTGTCACTTTCCACTTCTTTCACCTCTGGCAGTGTTGCAGATGTGAAAAACACCGAGTAGCACCGTGGCTCGGAACCTACGTTAAACTGTAGGTCCCCCTATAACTGGCTGGGTATGTCAGTTCGAAGGTCGGAGGAAGGAAACGGCATACCACCTCCAAACAGGACCATGCCTAGTAAAGCACTCTGGTGTGCAAACCAATCTTCGGATTGTTGATTGCTTTACCTTTTTCTTTAATGCGCGAAACGTCAAATCGATTTTTTTTTAAAGAGATGTATTAAAAGAAATTTCTATTTACTGTTTTATATATTTATTTTTATATTTCCTTATTCGTATCCTTATCCTTGTAGTACGCATAGACCAAAGATATGGTTTGTGGCATCACGTTTCGCTGTATGTAATCTTCTTGCTATAGAGACGCAGCCGCGGTGGAGTAGTCGAGCGGTCTAAAGCGTCTCGCTGCGGACTGCGCGGTTGCTCGCCCTGGAGGTTCGAACCCTCCCTGGGGCATCGGTGTGTGTATTTTCCTTAGGTTAGTCTAGTTAAAGCAGTTTGTGAGCTACGGACTGATGACTACGCAGTTTGGTCCGATAGAATTACTAACGATTGAATAGAGACGCAAACGACATCGCTGGCCTTCAGTACGATTTTTTTAATGATTTGACGAGTTTCAACCACCATATCTTCCACCCTGTTATAGCTATCGGCATGGAACTGCTATGGTGTACAACGGGAGACCTCGGACTACAATTACACACAGACCATTCGTTTGTGTTCTGTAGTTTTCGCTGCAGAGCGAAAAATTAACACACACGTAGAATTATATATATATCGATAACTTTCCATCCCAGTATACTCCGTCTTTTATCATTATCAACCCTCAAGCAACAATGCAACCAATAAAACGATTTTCAAAGAGTAAATATAATTTTTAAAGAGTAATTATTGTTCCGCTTTTCGCGTTATGTTACTAAATATCTATCAAATCGCTATAAAACCGTGCCTAAAACCTTCCTCAGGTATAAATTAGTAACTGTACAAATATTTAAGCCTCTGTATTTTGTCATTCGGACGTCATAAACGTACACCGAACAGACATTCACATTTATAGATATAGATTATGCCTTTCAGCGTTCAGTCTGGAGCATAGTACCTCTAATAAAATTCCTCCATGATCCCCTGTTCAATGCTAACATTGATGCCTCGTCTGATGTTATGCCTTTTACTTCAAAATCATTCTGCACCGAATCTGACTACTTTCGTCTTGGTCTACCTCGACTCCTCTTACCCTCCTCTTACCCTCTATCTTATGAATAAGGTAACCTGTATCCAACCAATTTTCACTCCCATACAACAAAGTTGATCGAAAGGCCGGCCGCGGTGGCCGAGGGGACTGAGGCGCTTCAGTCACGGTCTGCACGGCCACTACGGTCGGGGGTTCGAATCCCCCCTCGGGCATGGATATTTGTTCCGTTCTTAGTCATAGCTAGTTCGTAAGTAGTTTGTAATTTTAGGGACTGATGACCCCGTAGTTAAGTCCCATAAGTTCTACAAACATTTGAATTTTGAAAGATAGAGCGGTGCACCTATTAGTTTTGGTACTTACTTCCTTCTTGCAGAAGGGAGTGGATCTTAGCTGAGCACTCACTGCATTAGCTTTGCTGCTCCTCGATTCCAGTTCTTTTCCTACGTTGCCATCCTGTGAGAAAATACATCCCAGGTACTTGAAACTGTCTACCTGTTCTAACTTTGTTCCTCCTATTTGGCACTCAATCTGTTTGAATCTCTTTCCCACAGACATTACTTTCGTTTTGGAGATGCTGATCTTCATATCATAATCCTTGCACCTCTGATCGAGCTCTGAAATATTAGTTTGCAACATTTCAATCGAATCGGCCATTACAACTAAGTCATCCGCATATGCGAAACTGCTTATTTTGTTTTCACCTACTTTAATCCCACCCTGCCAGTCTACTGTTTTCAACATATGATCTATGAATAGTATGAACAACAGTGGTGACAGGTTACAGCCTTGTCACCCCTGAAACTACCCTGAACCATGATCCTAATTTGCCATCTACTCTAACTGCTGCCTGACAGTCTACATAAAACTCTTTAATTGACTGCAGAAGTTTGCCTCCTATGCCGTAATCTTGTAGAGTTTACAGTAGCTTCCTCCTAGGAACGCGGTCATAATCCTTTTTTAGGTCTATGAAACATAGATACAATTCCCTGTTCCACTCATAGCACTTTTCCATTACCTGCCGTAAGCTAAAGATCTGGTCCTGACTGCCTCTAAGAGGCCTAAGCCCTCACTGATTTTCATCTAACTTGTCCTCAATTAATACTCGCACTCTCCTTTCAACAATACCTGAGAATATTTTGCCTACAACGCTAATTAAAGAGATACCTCGATAGTTGTTACAATCTTTTCTGTTTCCATGTTTGAAAATTTGCGTGATTACCGGTTTCGTCCAGTCAGACGGAACCTGTCCCGATTCCCACGCCTTCTCAGTTATCCTGTGTAACCATTTGAGACCTGTTGTTCTACTATATTTGACGAGTTCCGGCCTAAAGAAGAAGGATAACGAAATCAGCCGGTATTTTCGTGAAACAGTCCCTGAAATACACCTCAATGGTACCCAATTACCATATCATAAAAAAATGAAAGACCTTGGGATAATCTTGGATATACACCTAAACTGGGAGGGACAAACAGTTTTAGTTAGTGGTAGAACTTCCGGGTTATAAGGCCGTGGTCCATAAAACTTTTCAGTTTTTCCTAACGTTTCGTCCAGAGCTGCGCCGGAGATCTTATTTCCGCTGAGTCTTGCCGACTGATGAGTAGGGTGTCTGAGAGTGCCATATATGCTGTGGAAAATGGGCGTGGCCAAGCTGTCACGTTATCAGCAGAGATAGTCCTTGTCAGAGATAAAACATCACTATCGATTGCAATCGGTTAAAGATAAAACCTGTCGATCTTTTAAAGCTACTGTCCATATATCGCTAAGTTTCATAGCTTCTTATTTCCAGTTAAAATTTTCATTATGTTTATATATTTCAATAGATTCCCTGTATTGTGGTGGATAATAATTCGTCATTGCAGATAAAACTGTTCTTTCGGAAAACTATATGACTTCCAGATAGAAGAGCATGCTCTGCCACAGCCGATTTCTCTGTTTTTCCTAGTCGGCAGAGACTATTGTTAAATTACTATATGGTGACAAATTACAGTGATGATAATATTATCAATATGTTCTTGCAATAGCGAATTTCTTTATCGTCACTGTATGAGGTAGAGATGTTCTACCAAATGGTGACATATGAAAATTTGTGCCAGGCCGGGACTCGAGCCCGGGTAGCATAGTGGTTAAGGCGACCGCTCGCGAAAAGCGGGGAACCCGGGTTCGAGTCCCAACAGTATTCCCCGTAATAACGCATGTTATTAAATATGTTCATCTCTGCTGTAGAGCCCGGCCGCGGTGGCCGAGGGGACTAAGGCGCTCCAGTCATGGTCTGCACGGCCACTACGGTCGGGGGTTCGAATCCCCCCTCGGGCATGGATATTTGTGCCGTCATTAGGATTAGCTACTTCATAAGTAGTTTGTAAGTTTAGGGACTGATGACCCTGTAGTTAAGCCCCATAAGCTATACAAACATTTTGCTGTAGAGTAATGTCACATCCTTTCTTGCAGATTGTGAGTTGCCTTTTATTTCTTGTCCTTATATTTTGTGAGAGCCAACAAAGACAGGTAAATGGTGTTCGGGCGTAAATTTGGATTATTCTGTCGTAAAATAGACGCTTGGTACTTGTGGCCTATTTCCAATTGTCAGATCTGTGGATTTGGCCAAAAACAAATATAAATTTGGCTGTCAGTTTCAAGGTACTTCTGTTAAGCAGTTCCAGACGTCACTGTGTTATACAGTCAGATCATTGGAAATTATTACGACTTCCATTCCCTTTTGTGTAGGTGATTGTGGGAATTTTAGCCAAGAAGTGCATAACCTAGAATTGCACACACTCAAACGCCTTTACTTACTCATCAGTCGCCCTACAAAACTAACTAAGCTAAAACGATAACAGTTACGAAACCACACAGTTGCCAACGTACAGTATTGGAGACAAGAGTTCGTCAGTATCGCGAAGCGCACAATGGCAAAAGCAGATGAGCCACACTTACCAGATGGCAGTCTTCAAAACAGAGAAATTTGCGGAAGTGCTGTAATTCTAAGTTGGAATTATTAGAAACTGAGCTATCTTGTACTATTCAAAGCTATTAACTAGCCGCTTCGTAATTTGCATTTCACGTTCATTCTCATGCCATGTACTTCATCTGCTCTGAAATCGTAACTGAAGTTCGGCTGAGCGGTGGCATAGAAAAGACAAATGTCTGTAAAAAATACCCCTTTTTTTAGAAGAAAACTTAAATTCCTTAGAATTCGCTACTTTAAAAGTTCAAAGTGTTGCATTTCCGCACTTTGAAGCAGAAGCAGATATATAACTGTAGAGTGAGGGGAAACTGTCTTCACCAGTTAAACCGGCAACTCACACGCAATGGAAATTTTTTAAACCTTACAGCTACGAACACGCCTGACCTTATTAACGAAGTCTGTGTAGAGACAGGAGTTAGTGATCATGATATCGTCATACCGTCAATGATGACCAAAGTTCATAAATCAATCAAGAAGGCTAGGAGCGTGCTTTTGTTACGAAGAGCTGATAAGCAATTGTTAGGATCGCACTTAGAAAATGAATGAACATCGTTTAGTTCCGGCACAATGGATGTGGAGGAATTGTGGACTAAATTTAAATGCATTGTCCATAAAGGGCTAGAGAAATATGTGCCTGTAAAGTCGATTAAGATGGAAAAGATCCACCGTGGTGTAATAATAATGTTAGAAAGCTACTGAGAAAGCGAAGACTCTCGGTTCAAAAAAGAACACGCAAATGATGACAGGCAAAAATTAGTAGCATACCTCAGCAAAAGATCTTTCCGAGAACCCGAAAAAAATCTGATGCAATGTAAAATCGATTAGCGGGTCAAAGCCCACTATTCAGTCACTCGTTGATCATTCCGCGGCAGTAATAGAAGAAAGCAAACGGAAAGCTGAAGTTCTAAATTTAGCCTTTAAGAAATCTTTCACGCAGGAGGACCGCACAAATGTACTACGAAATTGAGGACATAGCAATAGGTATTTCCAGTGTAGAGAAGAAGCTGAGAGAGCTAAATGCAAGTCTCCTGGTCCGGATGGAATACCACTTCGGTTTTACAAAGAGTATTCTGATGGATAAAGAGGATGAAGAGAAACAGGCAATTGTGTTTTTCTTTATTTCAAAAAGACGTTTGACGCGGTGCCAATGAAGATACGAGCATATGGAATAGGTTCACAGATTTGTGACTGGCTGGAAGACTTCCTAAGTAATAGAACGTAGTATGTTGTTCTCGACGGCGAGTGTTCATCAGAGACGAGTGTATCGTCAGGCGTGCCCCAGGGGAGTGTGATAGAACCGCTATTATTTTCTATCTATATAAATGATCTGATGGACAGAGTAACTTGTAATTTGCGGCTGTTTGCTGATGATGCCGTGGTATATGGGAGGGTGTCGTCTTTAATTGACTATAATAGCATACAGGATGACTTAGACAAAATTTCTAGTTGGTGTGAAGAATGGCAGCTAGCTCTCAATGTAGAGAAGTGTAAAGTGATGTGCATGAGTAGGAAAAACAATCCCATAATGTTTGAATACAACATTAGCAGTGAGCTTCTTGATACTGTCGCGTCGTTCAAATATCTAGGTGTAACATTGCAGAGCGATATGAAATGGAACGAACATGTAAGGACAGTTGTGAGTAAGGCAGAGAGCCAACTTCGGTTTATTGGGAGAATTTTGGGAAGATGTACTTCACCTGTAAAGGAGACCGCGTGTAAAACGCTTGTACGACCACGTCTAGAGTGTTGCTCAAGTGTTTGGCACCCGCAGCAGATCAGTTTAAAGGAAGACATAGAAGCAGTTCAGAGGCGAGCTGCTAGGTTTGTTACTAGTAGGTTCGACCAATGCGCGAGTGTCACGGAAATGCTTCGGCAACTCAAATGGGAATCGCTGGAGGAAATACGACGTTTTTTCCGAGAAATTCTGTTGAGGCCATTTAGAGTGCCGTAATTTGGAGTGTAGAGCGATCTTCCTGCCTCCTACTTAAATTTCGCGTAATGATCACAAAGAGAAGATAAGAGAAATTAGGGCTCGTACGGAGGCATATAGGCACTCTTTTTCCCCTCGTTCTATTTGGGAGTGGAATAGGAAAGGAAATGCCTAGTAGTGGTACAGTGTACCTTCCGCCACGTACCTTACGGTGGATTGCGGAGTGTGTATGTAGATGTAGCTAATCTATTTTGCTAAAAATCCGCCTGGACCATTTTTAGGGTCCAAAAAAGAGGGAAGTCTAGTACCATAAATGTTCAAATGTTTGTTAAGCTTATGGACTTAACTACGGGGTTATCAGTCCCTAAACTTGCAAACTACTTATCAACTACCTTATACTAAAGACGGCACAAATATCCATGCCCGAGGGGGGATTCGAACTCCTGACCGTAGTGGCCGTGCAGACCGTGACTGGAGCGCCTCAGTCTCCTCGGCCACCGCGGCCGGCTCTAGTACCATAACCTTATGTAAATATTTGTTATTTGATAGAGGTAATTTAGTGTTTCTTCCTTTCATCTTAGGCGGTTTCCCTTGAAGTTACCAGTTTTTGACCTCCATTCAGTCCTGTCATTTGATATTAAATTATTTTCTCACATTGATTTCAATAGAGTTGATCTTCCCCTTCTTTTGGGCGGCTCTCAGCTTAAAACCTCCCTTGTACACTTTTGATACTACGTTCGCTGTCTATGCTCGTACAAAGGAAGCGCTATGTTCTACAAGATAATTGCTATGGAACAAGGTAAATACCTTATCATTTCCCCCATATCTCGCATCGTTAACTGCACTCATCTTCTCATGTAGTAGATTTTTCACTATTCTGATCCTTAACTTTGCTTGTTTGTAAAAAACGATGAGATATTCTTTTCTTAATGTCCTATTATTATTCCATATTAAGCTGTGCAGCGCCAATGGCCGTACTGCGCTCGGTACACCAGTTCCCTCTGGATCACAGAAGTTGAATAATGTCAGGCTTGGCTAGGACTTGGATGGGTCACCGAAAGGCTCCGGTAAACAAAATCGACACAACGGCCGGCAGCGTGGATCGCTGACCAACACCCCTTTCACTCTTCAACCGTTGATGCCTTCGCACGAAGGATGACACGGCAGCCGATCGGCACCTGTTGGGCATTTCGTTGCCTGTAGGTTGGAGTGTACCAGAGTTTAGTTTAATTTCATCTCGTACAATACTGTAGTAGATTTATTCGTCTTTTTCATTCTAAATCTTTGTCACGTGTATGGAAGCTATTACAGTTTTTACCAATATTTATAGCTTGTGCAGGATTTCATTTCTCATTCCACTGTGACAATTTTCATCAAATCCTGAACCACAGGCATGCGTTCCTTCTTGTCCAGATTTGTTACAAAACCCCCGTTGCTACACTCCTCTTTAAGCTTCCTCATGTGTTCCGTATCCTTCCTACCTTGAGAAAACATTACTTGATCAGCAGCAAATAAAAGAGAGTGAAGGGTATCGTAACAAATCTGTATTCCCATGCCTGGGATTTCCTGTGCCAGTCACGGGGTTCCCGTTCCAAATAAATGCTAAACAAAATAAGCGACATTTTACAACTTTTACACCTACGTCAACAAAAATGCTTTGCGTAACCATTTAATAATTTATTTACTGTTGTGTAACTTGTAACCATATTAGTCACTTTTTTCCGCCATTGACCCTTGTTGTGCTAGCCTTAGGGTAGCACCTATGGGTCGTTAAACCACTTAACGGCCAACTGTTCCAGGAAGCCTAAACCGAAGGCGTACCTCAAGCCGCACACGTCCAGCTTTGAAGCCTAAAAGACGATAGCCATTTCCGACTACGCCAAGGATGACAATAACAACAACACATCTAACGTGAAAATCTGCAACATGGCTGCAGTTCAGCAACGGTAGAATGTGTAATTTTTCAGTATAAATAGCAACTGAACTGTTGCGCTAAAATGAATTTAATTAAAACCTTTACCTACGTTTCGTCAAAATTAATTTTGTCTTTGTCAAAAGTCGGACAAGTCTCTGTAAATGTAGCCATCCTCCAATTGTATGCAACTTGGTTATATATAATAATGCTTCGCAGTATATGACTGAGAACATATCTACAAAGTGCGTGGTAGAAACAGAACGAACATGTTTGCCACACACTAAACAGCTGTCGTAAAATAATCACCAAAAACAGTTGCTACACGTCAAAGGCGGATCCAAGGGGAGAGGGGGGGGGGAGTGGCAAAGGGTCGTTCACCCGTTCAGCTGTTTACTTTTTTTTTTTTAACGAAACTGATTAGCTGCTATTTATTCTAAAAATTTATACATCTAACTTGCACTACGTATTGCAGGTGGACCTAGAAGCAAACAGCGCCACAAGACAGCAATGCAAGAAGTATTACTGCCCTCGCTCCGGATTGATGAACTTTAAATCTTCTTCTGTGGTACGCGCAGTAGAGCTTGTGGACTCTTAACTTTCCGTGTGCTGTTCCACGATGTTACTGTGACGTGATAGAGGAGAACTTTCAACGCAAGTAGGAATTTATTTTATCTTTTGTTTTCTTACGTCGTCTCGTCGAAAAATTATTCCGTGACGACGTATACCAGTTTCTCTAAGCATAAATTCTTAATAATGATTCAAGTTTCACGTAAAACATTTAATTGCACTTGTCATTTGTACTCGGGGTTTATGTCCTCGCTGCGTTTAGGGTTCTGGTGTGTAGTGTTCAAATAAAGAAAGAACTCCAACAATTCATTTTCTAATCTTTAATCACCAATATTCCCCCCTTACAATGTTCCGTATAATTAGAAATCTCTCGAAAATCAATGCCTTTTTGCAGAAACACCAACATAACAAAACAAACTGAATCATTAACATGAACTGGAAACTCGCATTCTAGCTTGAACTTGAACTGGCATTGGAACTCCCGAGTGCCCTGTGCCACCGCTACATGTAGATGTTTTAACAATTGCCATTACAAACATATTGTTTACAAAAATGACATTAATCGAATTAAAATTTACAATTATAACATGAAATGATTTTAGATAAACCAAGTATTAGAATACACAAAGCTGAGATAATATGTAACTTAGCAATTTCTTTGCATTAAATCTTACAAATACAAATACATACATGAATTAACAATGTGAATTGTTATTAATGGTCACTTAATTTCATAGGTGGAGTTCAGTGTGCCTAACATTTCCATAGCGTCTACGTACAGGGAACAATTAGATGAAAGTTTCAAAATGGACAATACTTTTGTTATTCACGAAATATTACACAGTTTCATATAGTTAACGTTGCGTTATACATCGCTTTATTTGTCTTTACACTTGCTTAATTGATTTTTGGTTTGGTAATTCTTTAAGGGATATTTACGGACTTAAATTATTTATTTCAGACCTCCGTATCTTTCCTATATTCGTTATGACTAGGTAGTACTGCTGTGAAGCTTGTTAGGTCGCAAGCTATTTATTATTGGTCACACTTGATGTACAGCGTGCCCTCAAAATGACGCGTTTCGGAATAACCATCATCAGATTAGAATCGTGCCATGTGCACACGTGGACAGATGGAAGATGTTCTTCAATATACATACAAACGCAGACTAGGTAGTCTGCGTTTGTATGTATATTGAAGAACATCTAGGTAGTCTGCGTTTGTATGTATATTGAAGAACATCTTCCATCTGTTCACGTGTGCACATGGCACGATTCTAATCTGATGATGGTTATTCCGAAACGCGTCATTTTGAGGGCACGCTGTACATCAAGTGTGACCAATAATAAATAGCTTGCGACCTAACCAGCTTCACAGCAGTACTACCTAGTCATTTCATCAAGGTCGCCTACCTCCTCAGTGACTTTATGTCGCATTTACTATATTCGTTAATTCAGTTTGGACATTTTTAGAACCTTCTGGAAAGCAAGAAGTAATTTAATACGTCATTTTATTAACTAACCGTCAAAGTTTCTCCAAATTACTCCGTCTGACACCTACCCATAGTTTATCAATCTGTACAATCACATTACGTTTTAGCTCATAGTATAGACAGTTCATTAGGAAATCATTACTAATTAGCAAAATGTTCAAATGTTTGTAAATCTTATGGGACTTAACTACGGGGTCATCAGTCCCTAAACTTACAAACTACTTATGAACTACTTACGAACTAGGACGGCACAAATATCCATGCCCTAGGGGGGATTCGAACCCCCGACCGTAGTGGCCGTGCAGACCGTGACTGAAGCGCCTCAGTGCCCTCGGCCACCGCGGCCGGCACTAATTAGCACGCTAATGATTAAGCAGTTTGTCTGCGTGTTTTGTTATTTTGCATTAAATCACACGATATCCTATCTCTAAGGTGCTGAATATGATAGTTCCACTGGTATCGGGTCGTTTCATGAAGTGTGGTATTCTGTTATTCATTCATGATGAGGGAACTGGTATCACTACAACTTGTAAGTCGTGTAAATAAATTTGTGTTGTGAAAACTTGGGTGGTCTTCAGTTACAACAACCCTGATCATTACTTCTCAAAATTTGACGCTAGTGACATTTTCATAAGTTTTCTGCAGGTTCAGAATGGCCATGAGATCATGCGCACATTCTTATTTTTATTTCTGCTTTTCCCAATTAGTATGTGATTAAGTGAATGTTACAATCATGCTTGCTTAAATCCATTCTCCTCTTCACACAAATACGGCACCTTCTTTTCACTTTGTTTACTAAAAATGCTGGAGAAAAGCCTAGCTCTAATTTGGATAACACTTTTTCCTCTATAACTTATGTATCGTCTCTTGTACATATTTATTCAGTTGTTTATTTTGTGTATGAAGGATTAAAGATTATTTATCTCAAGATCGCAAATATTTTATTTTTTATTTGACTGCTAGGTTCAGAAACGCAGGAACTATCTTCAAAACATTAAAATATTCATGACAAGGGTAGTAGGCATAACTATCCTACACATTTTGACTTAACTACAGTGGTTATTAGTCCCTAGGCTTAGATATTACATAAATAAGAACAACAACAACACACACACACACACACACACACACACACACACACACACACACACACACACACACACACATGCCTGAGGAAGTATTCGAACCTCGGACGGGTAGCAACTGCACGCTCCGCAGCAAGGCGCCTTAGAGCACTCGGCCATTCTACCGCAGCAGTTTGCATTGCCTCGCAGCAGAGAACATCCTGAGTAGTATATGAGAATAATGAATATTCAACTGCAATATTATTCCAATATGCCACGTTAAAATAACGTTATTCGAAATATGACCGTATATGTAAGAGCAAAAACAATATGCAAAACTGCCACATTAATACTCAACCTCCAGCTGAGCAAAACTGCAGGCTTTCACGAATGTAGACACATGGCACGATTGGTTATTCTTATTTCCCCGAGCCTTGTGAAGAATCCAGATAATTATGGCTAGAAACGTGTGACAATGTTGAAGTAAATACAAAGTTGATACTCCCAATATATAAAAAAGGGCTACTGACCCCCCCCCTTCCCCCAACCCTCTATCGTGGCCGCCTACGTGTGAAAATGAAACGATATTTATATTTAAAAAAAAGTGAGTACAATTGTGATTAACAATCTTTCTTAAGAGTGCTAATGATATGCAACGAGATTAAGTCTCTTATTATATGTGCAGTTTTTATGCTATTTTACGCGTACAACTGTTCAATATGGTGTTCACTACTTACCTATGCATTTATTCAAATGTTTCAAATGTTTGTATAACTCATGGGACTTAACTACGGGGTCATCAGTCCCTAAACGTACAAACTACTTACGAACTAGCTAACACTAAGGACGGCACAAATATCCATGCCCAAGGGTGGATTTGAACCCCCGACCTTAGTGGCCGTGCAGACCGTGACTGGAGCGCCTCAGTCCCTTCGGCCACCGCGGCCGGCGAATTTATTCAGAATACACTGTATGGCAAAGAGTATCTGGACACTGCTGTATAATTCAGTGCTTCTGGATGTGAACATGTGTTGTTAGCACCAACCTAGATAGGGAGACATGATCATAATAAAAGAAATCAGTTCGAAAATAAAAAGATTTAGGTGTTCTTTTTTCCTGCTAGCTATTAGAGAATGGAACGTTTGGGAAATATCATAAAAGTGGTTCGATGAATCGTGGACTTCAGTATGACTTGCAGAGCATCCATGTAGATGTAGACTGCCGGGAAAACTCAATTTTGCCGATTTCGCAATTTTCATCGGACCGTACCTTGTGATATAGCAATCGAACTGTAATTTTTGGTACCCTTTGAAACCACAATAAGAAGTTAATAAGTTTTAATTAATGTACATTCACTTTGCCACAAAGACTAATCAAGGTGGAACACTGGTACCTTTGTGTTCGGCTGGGGAAAGTCTCAGTTTCACAAAGTACAGGGAGACACAGAGGTCCTCCAATTGGTATGTGTCTGAGGATAGAATTACCGAAAGAAGAAAGTAGTATCGTAACATAACTAGTGAAATAATATTCTAAATAATAAATAAAATAATTAATAAGGAAAAAGTGGTGGGTTCAGAACCACTGACCTTCTGCGTCACACTCCAACTCATTGCCCACTACGCTACGGATAACAATTGGAAGTTGCGTTCTTTAATCTCATACTATTGATGGACGTTGTTAACTGATGCTAATATGGCATTTGTTGACACTACATTATCATTTTTCGTACGACGTGTTTTTGTTAATTCTTCTGTGCGCCATTGAAATGACAACGTGTAAGCTGCACTAAGGAAAATCATCAAATACGCAACGCAAGATGGCGTATGTCAGAGAGAGTTTTGCGCGAGGAATGTCACGTGACACTGTGAACGGCTGGTTTTCGTAATTCAATGGAGGGTGTCAAAACTCCGTTATTTTTGCAAATATCTCTCAAACGATGCGAGATATGAAAAAAAAAAAAAATACAATAAGGGAGCAAAGTTGTAAGATTTTTCTCCTCTACAAATTCGGTTATTCAATTTTCGTGTCAGATGAATGGTTAAGCCGTTATTTTCATTTAAATTTCCAACTGTCAAAAGACGATCGCAAAGGCTCAGTTTTAGTGTTACTACCGTAACCTAAAGTGGGCCAAAAAATTAGTATAATAGCTACTGCACAGGAGAATCTCCAACCGCGTGTTTAAAAACTAGGTCGAGATGCGACCTGCCATGTTCGGGCTCTCATCCTGTAAACAAATAACTGTGTGTACTGTAAGAGGAATAACACGGCGCCCGTCGAATTACTTTTCGTTTTGTGTCCGCGAGTGACGTCTGCAGTGACGTGGAGCGGCAGCCGCGCGACTGGCGCATTTGTCGCGATAGCATCTGCGGCCGCTTACACATGCAGATGAGCGGCCGGCTCATTCGTCTCGCGGGAATCCTGAAAAATGCTCGCCGAGGTCGGAACACGAGCGGCGGCCCCGCGCCGCATCAGATAAGGCCTGGCTGTTGACCTGCGCCGTGCCGGTAGCGCCACGGACCACGCGGGTTGTGAGCTGGCGGTCCGTGGCTAAGAATTCGGACGATCTCTACGGTATCCAGTGCCTCCACGAGAAGCTACCTGAAAAAGCTATCAGTCAAACCTCCAACGCCCTTGGGTGACAAAAGTGTTCCCGACGTGGAAAGTCTGTAACTAGAAGGTCCTGCACACGTAGCAACTGAAAACGATAGCAACAAGTGTCAGCCGGACATCACCAGTTGGCATTTTTTGTGATCTCTCAAAAAATCATACGTACCTGTAAGAATGCAGAAAGTTCAAATAAGCAGTTTGTAAGGTAACCCTTACAGTTAGCCTTACATTACATATATGAGTCTCATTTTTTTTTTTTTTTTAATTTTTTTTTTTTTTTTTTTTACAAATGTTTGTACAGTCTATGGGACTTAACTATGGGGTCATCAGTCCCTAAACTTACAAACTACTTATGAACTACTTACAAACTAGGACGGCACAAATATCCATGCCCGAGGGGGGATTCGAACCCCCGACCGTAGTGGCCGTGCGGACCGTGACTGGAGCGCCTTAGTCCCCTCGGCCACCGCGGCCGGCGAGATTTTGTTTGTTTGAACCTGTAGGTAGTGTATTCATAGTAATTATGATCTTCTGATGACAATTAATTAATGATTGTGATGCGTAATGTATGTATACAATGCAACTGTAAACGTTTCATGTTATTTGTTTATTGTCTGTTCTGTATTTGTTTATGTATATTTTATTTTATTTTCTGTACTTTGAATGCTTTTCTATTCACTGTAATTACTTGTTTTGTTTAATTTGTTTAGGTTAAATATACAAGATCAAAAATTGATATAAAATGGTAGTCGAAATGGCTTCTCTGGTCAGAGACTTTATTGAACAGCAGCGCTCGCCGGTGGGAGAGCAGGAAAGCAGCAGTATCTGCCGCCCCGTGACGTAGATCAGACGTTCGTACGCGGTCCGCGGAGTGCTCAAACAATATGTAACGAAATGCTATCATTTGTGGAAGCTATAATATGTTTAAAGTGCTAATAAATGAAAAGTATAAATGAAACCTGTGTTTAAGAGTATCCAAGTGAAGTAAAAAAAAAAAAAAACAAAACAAAAAAAAAAAAAAAAAACAAAAAAAAAACAGCAGACATTAATGAAATATTCATTCGTTCGTTCTGCTGGGGCAGAAATTCGTTACGTGAGACTAACTTTTCCCGGCGTAATGAACGTTCAAACAACTTACGGGTATGCTGCCGGGTGACGTCGTCGACAACCGCCGATATTTCGGCAGGAGGACACCCTTCCATTCTCAAGGCACAACAGCACTTAAGGAAGCAATGTGCAAGCGTATTTAATACATCGATTTGCAAAGGGTAAACAAGGAGGATAACACACTCAGTACAAGTCACAGCAGAGTCAACACAACCAAAGATGACCAAACATCAAAAATATCGATAGTGACTGTTAATCAACAGGTGAGGCAGCATTAATTTTGTCCCTCTGTTTTTTGACGAGAGACAGTGCCGGATTCCAAGCAGAATTTAAACAAAAACCACCATCTCTGTTTATAAGGTCGCTTGCTAGTTTAATTTCAACAGCTTCCTTAATAACACTATCCTAATAGGTGGAAGTGCATGCCAGGATCTCCGTGTTGTTATATTCCATAGTATGACCGGTGCCAAGACAGTGTTCTGCAACAGCGGATTTGTTTGACTGTTGTAAGCGTGTGTAACGTTTATGTTCAATACACCGGTCTTCCACAGTCGTCATTGTCTGACCAATATATGACATGCCACAACTGCAAGGAATACGATATACACCTGCCTCACGCAATCCAAGATCATCCTTTACAGACCCCAACAGGGCCTTTATCTTAGAAGGTGGTCGAAAAACACATTTCACATTATATTTCCGCAAAATACGACCAATCTTGTTGGAAATACTTCCTGCGTAAGGCAAAAAGGCCAAAGATATAGGTGCCACTTCATTACTATCGTCACTCACCCGTTGCACAGAAGGCTGATAGCGCAATGCACGTTTTATCTGTCTCTCACTATAACCATTCTGACGGAAGGTCTCCTCGAGATGGGGCAACTCAGCTGACCAACTTTCAGGATCTGAAATGACATGTGCCCTGTGAACCAAGGTACGAAGTTGTTCTTCACGCTGAGCTGGATGGTGACAACTGTCAGCTCGCAGATACAAATCAGTGTGAGTAGGCTTCCTATAAACAGAATGTCCCAATGGACCATCAACCTTCCTTCTGACCAACATATCATGGAAAGGAAGATAGCCATTCTTTTCTACCTCAATTGTGAACTGAATATTCGGGTTACACACGCTTACAACAGCCAAACAAATCCGCTGTTGCAGAACACTGTCTTGGCACCGGTCATCCTATGGAATACAACACGGAGATCCTGGCATGCACTTCCACCTATTGGGATAGTGTTATTAAGGAAGCTGTTGAAATTAAACTAGCAAGCGACCTTATAAACAGAGATGGTGGTTTTTGTTTAAATTCTACTTGGAATCCGGCATTGTCTCTCGTCAAAAAACAGAGGGACAAAATTAATGCTGCCTCACCTGTTGATTAACAGTCACTATCGATATTTTTGATGTTTGGTCATCTTTGATTGTGTTGACTCTGCTGTGACTTGTACTGTGTGTGTTATCTTCCTTGTTTACCCTTTGCAAACCGAGGTATTAAATACGCTTGCACATTGCTTCCGTAAGTGCAGTTGTACCTTGACAATGGCAGGGTGTCCTCCTGCCGAAATATCGGCGGTTGTCGACGACGTCACCCGGCAGCGTACCCGTAAGTCGTTTGAACATTCGTTACGTGTTCGGTATCCGTCCAGACGGCCGAAACGCGGTAGCGTCATCGCGGACTTACGGTCGCGATTAATTACGGGATTCGCGAATTATCTCGGCATACTGCCAGCAAGCTTCCAAAGGTGGAGCCAATACCATAACAATTTCTGTATGAATACTTGTAACCACTATATTACAATGGAACCATTGTCGAACTACAGAGAAGCACAACGCTGGACTAAGGTAAGTTGAATGCAATTTGTGCTAATTTACTGTGAATGCATGGTTGAATTTTTAATATATATATATATATATATATATATATATATATATATATATATATATATATATGAAAATTAGATTGTACTTTTACTTGCTTATTTCAAACAAATACTTAACCAATCGTGACCAGTATGATAATCCTCAATAATGCATGAATAACATTTTAATTAGATCATCATGACAGAGAGAGAGATCACGTACAATAGAGACAGTGATAGTTAATTCAATGAGACTTGATCATAGACAGTTGCATGCCAGTGTTACGATACTGAATCAACCAATAAAAAAAGGAAAAAAATCAGTTCTTCTGAAACTTAGGATAAAATTAAGAATAGCAATTGAAATTCATTACAGTAATTAATGCAGATTAATGAATAATTCTTCTATTTTTGTATAAGTGAGTTAAACAATAATTACCACCGCCACATCTATCCTATAAAGAACCAAACTCATACGATTATAGATTGCATTCTATCAGCCAAGACCGATTTACGACTTCAGTGATTGGTCTGCACCCATTTACCAACCACTTCGCACTGAATTTATTGCTATTACTATTTCAAAATTATTACTATCACTTGTGTACTAATTAAGTCGTACGCATTCCACATACGCGGTAGTTTATCTTCAGCTATCAGTGTGTGCACAGTCTCCTTTGCAGATTTTGTAAGGAAAGGAAAGGTGAGTGATCTTTTGAAAAGTGTGTCAGATAGTGCCATAGTTTTTGTTAATAACATTGTGTTGCTAATTGTTTCAAAAATTAATCACACCTCTTATTATTACAAACCCCTTTCTTCTATTTTTTTCTTTCCTTACAAGTTCACATGATACAGAAGAAACAACTAATTCCTCTAACTGGGGAGTTATCAAAAATGGGATTCCACAAGGTTCAGTCTTGAGTCCTTTGCTGTTCTTAATTTATATTAATGATTTTCCATTCTACATTCACGAAGATGCTAAGCTAGTTCTTTTTAGCGATGATACAATTATAGCTGTCACGCCTGACAAACAGGAATTAACTGATGAAATTGTAAATTATATCTTTCAGAAAATTATTAAGTGGTTCTCTAATTAAACTTTGATAAAACCCAGTATATGCTGTAACATACAGTAAATGGCATGACACCATTAATTTAGACTTTGAACATAAATCTGTAGCTAAGGAAGAATATTCAAAATTTTTAAGTGGTAGCATTGACGAGGGATTGAACTGGAAGGAACACTTGAAAATCTGCTGAAACCTTTGAGTTGAGCTACTTACGCTATCAGGGTCATTGCAAATTTTGGTGATATACATATCAGTAAATTAGCTTACTACGCCTATTTTCATTCACTGCTTTCATGTGGGATCATATTCTGAAGCAATTCAATATTGCGTAAAACAGTATTCATTGCACAAAAGCGGGTAATCAAAATAATTGCTGGAGCCCACCAAAGATCATCCTGTGGACATTTATTTAGGGATCTAGGGCTCTTCACTCTAGCTTCACACTATATATATTCACTCATGAAATTTGTTATTACCAATCCGACCCAATTCAAAACTAATAGCAGTGTGCATAGCTACAACACTAGGAGAAAGGATGATATTCACTATTCGAGGTTAAACAGAAAGGGGTGAATTTTCCTGCACGAAAGTCTTCGGTCACTTACCAGACATCATCAAAAGACTGACAGATAGCCAATTAGTATTTAAAAAGAAATTAAAGGAATTTCGGAATGGCAACTTCTTCTACACTAAAAATGAATTTTTTAGATAAAACTTAATAAATAAATAAATAAAACTGAAAATTAAAAAATCATTAATGTATTGTCATGTATAGACACGATTTACTAAACTGACACGATCCACATCATTATGAAATGTCGTACATTTGATCTATGGAACAAGTATTAATCTAATCTGATCTAATCTAGCTACTGCCGTGCCGCAGTGGATACACCGTCTCCCGCTAGATCACCGAAATTAAGCACTGTCTGGCTTGGCTAGCACTTCGTCACCGTCCGGGTCCGGCCTCGCGCATCGTAGCATAGCGCCTCAATGCGCTCGGCCGCTCCGACGCGGCTTCGTGAATTCCTTCTTTCTTAAATGACGTTGCCCTGGTTGTGTTGGGCGGGAATAGGTCTCCAGATACAACTCTTCTCCGTCCGTCAACAAGGGAAGTGAATGGGACACAACATTGGCAATTGCATAAAAAAATTAAAAGAAGTTATAATGTTTGTAAAACTATGAGACCAAACTACTATGGTCAACAGTCTTTAGGATTACAAACTACTTAAACTAACTAAGCTAAAGACAGCACACATTTCAACGCCCAAGGGAAGACTCGAACCTCCGACGGGAGCGGTCTTCCTGGCATAGTGCCTAGAAGCTCTCGGCATTTTCCCGCGCGGCTTACCAATTAGTGTGGCGGGAGAGGGCGTTATTGAATAACGGATGAGTACAATTCCCGCCCTCCAAGATGAAACCATACATATCTAACTGTGACTGCATGGCGTTTTACAGCGCAGTGATGGTAACAGAGTATGAGTGAATGAAGGGTGTGTAGCAAACAAACCATGCAATTCTGGACATTAATGTCCTTAGACCCTTTTGTTCCGTATCCTCTCATAATTCATGCCCTACAGTTTCTACACGGTGGGAAAAATCACGCCGTGCGAGAGTAGCCGAGCTGTCTGGAGCACCACATTACGAATCGCGCAGACTCCCGCGTCGGGGGTTCGTATCCCCCCTCGGGGATAGATTTGTGTGTTCTACTTAGGTTACTTAAACTTAGTTTAAGTGTATGTTTCTCTAGGGACTTATGAGAAAAGTAGTTTGGTCCCATGAGAATTACAAACATTTGAACATTTTTTTGGAAAAATCATCTTGTATATAGGGTAATGTCGGCCGAATCGTGTCAAAATTTGTTAAAATCGAAATAAAAGACAAATTTACATACGAACAAATTTTCATTGTATATCCATAAAAAATATGTTCTTTTGTTTATAAATTGAAATGTATAACACCTCGTAAATATTGTTCATAGTTTCACAAAATAAATCTGAAAGCTGAGCTGCATGACCCGATTTGCCTTCTTCAAGTAAGGGGAGTCGGGTCATCAGTTCGGCGAATAGGGTCAGTACGAAAATGTACGCATCACTTTAAAATAGCAACACATTTTTCACAAATAAATCTCTTCGTCCCAACAATTCTCATGGTACAATTCCCTGCCATTTCCTTGACATTGAATCCAGTCGCCGAGTTTCGCTGATATTGGATCGCTGTATTTAATGTTGCAGAGTTCACAAGATGAGTCACCGCCATCTGTTTCTTCGGAGGATTCTGATGAACTTGTCTCTGATAATTCATGCTGTAGGTCTTGTCTGCTCTTAACCTGACGTTTCTTCAAACTGTTGGGCTGGGAAGAGATTTTTATTTTATTTTCCAATCTATTTTTTGTTGCATTCATATTTTATGGGGATGTAAGAAGTAGTGCTTTCTGTTTTCTGACCACTTTTCATCTTTGCTGGATAATCCTTCCCACTTTGCAGTCGCCGTTGTAGACAGGAATGCGGTATCCCAAACAATTCGCTGCATGGCGCTGACTCCTTCTCTCCCAGTAAGCTTTAATTGCATTTTGCATGTCATCCTCGCTCCATAAAGTTGCGGTTTTTCTTTTATATATCCCCGTCTGCAATAAAAAAACCGAAAACGAATTAATAAAAAACCAAACAATCGAAATAAAAGCATTGACCCTTTTCACCGTATTGTATTGACCCGATTCGGCGGAAATGCAAATTATTTTCTCCCTACGTTGGCAGTCCTGCACAAGCATAACTATGCGCCGGTAACACCATAACCTTTTGTCCATTATATAAATTGACTTCTAAACGAATACTTAACAAATTACCAGATATATATCAATTTGAATCCAAAGCTGTTTTACATAGGAGAAAATGTTAAGAACTTGCCACAATCTTCCACAAATTTTTACACAACAACGAACACGCGTGACAACCTCAATCACTTTACAACTCATACACAGAGTTCCAGCAGTCACCGGAGTGTGGAGCACTTCCTATACTACTTCGTACATGGCGATTAGGCGGGAATTCCTAAAATTGACCCGATTTATCTCCCGACCCGATTCGGCCGACCTTACCCTATATTAACTATTAGATAACGTTGCAAGTTCTTTAGGCTTTTGGGGAAGTTACAATAGTATATGGAAGAGTCTGACCGCTTGAAAATGCAGAGAATCTGCCGAGTGTCCATGTTTGCTGCAGGACCTGGCAGTTGACCTAACCATAAATGTGACGTACTGCGAATATATAGAAAGAAAGGCGTTCTGTATCACGGTAGTTACTAATGTCAAACTTCCAAGAAGGTTCATTTCTCACCATACGAATAAAACTGAAGGCAATCTTGTAAGACTGATACAAGTCAGAGCTATAACATGCAAGCAAAAAGGTAGAAGAACTTTAGCCTTTTACTCCTAAAAAGCTTCTAACAACATTAGAACATTAAAGCTCACGTAATGCTAATATTTATTTTGATGCAGGGTCATCTACATGGGATACTCTGCACATCACAATTAAGTGCCTGGCAGAGGGTTCATCGAAGCACCTTTATACTATTCATCTCCCATTCCATTCTCGAATAGAGCGCGGGAAGAAAGAACATCTGAATCTCTCCATTCGAGCTCTGATTTCTCGTATTTTATTCTCGTATTATTCTCGTATTTCTACCTATGTAGGTTGGAGTCAACAATATATTTTTCGCATTCGGTGGAGAATGTTGGCGATTGGAGTTTAGCCCACACAGCAGCGATAACCGCCGTTGTTGTAATGATTCCCATCTCAGATCCTGTGTTATTTCCATGACACTGTCTCCCCTGTATCGTGACAATACAAAACGAGCTGCTCTTCTTTGGACTCTTTCGATGTCCTCTGTCAAACCCACCTGATAAGGATCCCACACTGGGCAGCAATACTCCAAATGAGGACGGACAAGCGAAGTGTATGCAGTCTCTTTAGCAGTTCTGTTGCATCTTTTAAGCATTCAGCCAATAAAACGCAGTCGCTGGTTCGCCTTTCCTACGACATTATCTACGTGTTCCTTCCTGTTTAAGTCTGATGTAATTCCTACGTATTTAGTGTAGTTTATGGCCTTCACATTCCATTGCTTTATCTTGTAATCAAAGTTTAACGGATTTGTTTTCGTACACATGTGGACGACATCACATTTCTCATTATTTAGAGTCAATTGCCAATTTTTAGACCATAGTGATATCTTATTCAGATCATTCTGCAGTTGGTTTTGATCTTCAGATGATTTTACTAGACGGCAAATGACAGCATCATCAGCAAACAAACTAAGAGAGCTGCTTAGATTTTCTCCCAAATCGTTTACGTAGATAAGGAACAGCATGGGACCAATAACACTACCCTGTGGAACGCCCGATATCACCCCTGTTTTAGTCGATGCCTTACCATCGATTACTACAAACTTTGTTCTCTCTAACAGGAAATCCTCTATCCATTGGCAAATTTGAGGCGATATACCATAACCAAGGAATTTGATTAAAAGTCGTTTGTGAGGTACGGTATCAAAAACCTTCAGGATATTTAGAAATACGGAATCAATTTGAGAACCGCTGTCGATAGCACTCAGCACTTCGTGTGAGTAAAGAGCTAGTTGTGTTTCAAACGAACGATATTTTCTAAATCGGTGTTGATCGTGGGTCAATAGATCATTCTGTTCGAGATAATTCATAATATTCGAATGAACAAACTATAAACATTTTGTAATGTTTAAGTAAATGTGTTTTAAAGGTTTATATATATTTAGCTCCTAGTCTGCACAACCGGTGGCCAACACAATGGTTGCATTGTTCTGAAGATGGGACCAACCGGTCAACCTAAAACAAATTTGTGATCTAGACTGACTTTTTTATTAAATTAATCATTCAGATCACTGAGTTTACATAATGTTTTAAAAAATAATCGATGTTTTTTACCGTTGAGAGTCAGAGTGTGAGAGAAACGATCTACACTCTTTTCTCTAAGTGGCTTCTTGATTTATAGATGTACAGTTCTTCAGCGATAACTCTGCATACGAGATGACGATGGGTCTTCAAAAGATGACAAATTTCCTGTATCCCTGAAATGAACGTGTAGTGCCACTCCTTGACTTCTCGTTGTGCTCGAGCGAAATATGCCCCGCCTTAAAACGTTTGAAACACTCATAAACATGTGCTTGACTCAAACAGTTATCGCTGAACGTCTTATTCATTGCCTGCGTAGGCGTTTCGCTAAGTAAAACGAGAAATCAATTCACTGTTTTTTGCTTCACTGCACAAGAACGTCTACACACTACGTCTCCACGTCCATTACTTAACGCTGCCTACTCATAACTAACTGTTCGAATAGGCACTTGTTTACAGTTGTCAGTTCAGGCTGCCAACTTAGTTCTGTGCTGCCGCCGATTATACACTAGGAAAGCAATCAGTCCCTCGTTTCTCTTTGGACTAGCTGTATATGTGCGTGGCTTGTGTGTTTCTTTTCTCCTTGTATCCAAATTAACATACTTAAGATGGGAGTACTCGACATACGTTTAACGTTTTCATCAACGGCATACATTTATATTTCGCTGTACTACTTCTCCACTACAGCTATATTTCGCTGTACTACTTCTCCACTACAGCTATTTCAGGTATAACAGCCGGCCGCGGTGGCCGAGGGGACTGAGGCGCTCCAGTCACGGTCTGCACGGCCACTGCGGTCGGGGGTTCGAATCCCCTCTCGGGCATGGATATTTGTGCCGTCCTTAGTTATAAGTAGTTCATAAGTAGTTTGCCAGTTTAGGGACTGATGACCCCATAGTTAAGTCCCATAGTCTCTACAAACATTTGAACATTTTTTCAGGTATAACATGAGTACATAGAAAACATCGTCGCACAGTTTTAGCCAGTTGTATGTCAACTCATTTTCTGAGGTATGCCAGTGTTGCTTTTCCTGATGACGACATCCTCCTGAGTAGTCCCCGCCCGGTGATCCGAATGGGGGACTATTTTTATCTCCAGAATATTTTACCCGAGAGGTTACTATCATATACCAGAAATGTCCACAAAGTAAATTCCGTTTGGTTGTATAAAACAAACGTGCATGTATGTCTTCTTCAGAGAAGGTTGCTGCCTGTGTATCCAACGTGGTAAAATGTTCTTTCAGCTCATCATCATCGTTAAAGTTGTGACCACCAAGGACAGATTTTAGGAGCAAGAAGAGGTGAAAGTCGCTGGGGCCGAGGTCTGGGCTGTACGGAGGATAATCGAGCACGTCGCACTGCAATTTCCGTAAGAGTCACATTCTCTGTGTGAGGTCTGGCATTATCGTAGGAAAAAACACCAACTTTTGACAGTAATCCTCGGTGTTTGTTCTGTATTGCGCGGCGCAATTTCTTAATAATCTCGCAGTAACCATCTGCATTGATTGTTTGGCATTGAAGTAAGAAATCAAACAGTAAAATGCCTTTTCTGTCCCAAGACACGATGCACACGACTTTTCCAGTTGTCAAGATTTGCTTAGGTTTAACCTCCGTTGGAGATGAAGTGTGCCTCCATTCCATTAATTGCCGTATTGATTCAGGGCCGTCGTACGATTCCCAAATTTCATCCCGCGTGACTATCCGAGAAAGAAAACCATCGCGAATGTACCGTGTCAAAAAGTGAAGTGCACTGCCCATCCGTTTTTTTTTTGTGTTATTCAGTAGGAATTTTGGGCATCGCCGCGGTGGAGTAGCCGAGCGGTCTAAGGCGCCTCGCTGCTGAGCTGCGGTTGCTCGCCGTCGGAGGTTCGAGTCCTCCTTACGTTAGTTTACCTTAATTAAGTAGTTTGAAAGCTACGGACTGATGACCACGCAGTTTGGTGCGATAGATTTACAAACATTTGAACATTTTTTGGGTACCCAACGTGATCAAAGTATTCTAAATTTTAGTTTTTCAGTAACAATTTCATGAATTAGTGATCGTGTGATTTGCGGAACTTTCATAGCAAGGACACTATGTGTAAACTTTGGGTTGTGCTTAATCTTCTCTTCACTTGTGTGTACCAGTTCATCAGTAAACATAGACGGGCGTCCACTTCGTTCTTCGTCGTGCACTTGATCACGTCCTTCACTCAACAGTCTGACCCATCTTCTACCCATTGAATCACTTATAGCATTTTGCTCGTAAACCTCGCAGATTAGCCGAAGAATTTTCTTGTGTTTTAACTTTCTTTGCATTTAGAAAACGAGTCAAAGATCTGATTTCACATGCTGTGGCATTTTCAATTACAGCTGACATTATAAAGAAGCACTACAAAGCACACGTCATCAGTAGCGATCTGAAAATGTACATATCTTCTGCTAAAGTCAAATGTTCAAATTTTTGTGGAGCTTATGGGACTTAACTACGGGGTCATCAGTCCCTAAACTTACAAACTACTTATGAACTGGAATGAAACTTTTCACTCTGCAGCGGAGTGTGCGCTGATATGAAACTTCCTGGCAGATTAAAATTTTGTGTTGGAACCGGGACTCGAACCTGGGACCTTTGCCTTTCGCGGGCAAGCGCTCTACCGACTGAGCTATCCCGACACGACGTACGATGCCGCCTCACAACTTTACTTCCGCCAGTACCTCGCCTCCTCCAGGAGTGTTAGTCTTGCATGTTTCGCAGGAGAGCTTCTGTGAAGTTTGGAAAGTAGGAGGCGAGGTACTGGCGGAAGTTGTGAGGCGGCATCGTGAGTCGTGTCGGGATAGCTCAGTCGGTAGAGCGCTTGCCGGCGAAAAACAACGATCCCAGGTTCGAGTCCCGGTTCCGGCACACAATATTAATGTGCCAGGAAGTTTCATATCAGCGCACACTCCGCTGCAGAGTAAAAAGTTTCATTCTGGAAACATCCCTTAGGCTGTGGGTAAGCCATGTCTCCACTATATCCTTTCTTCCAGGAGTGCTAGTCTTGCATGTTTCGCAGGAGAGCTTCTGTGAAGTCTGGAAAGTAGGAGGCGAGGTACTGGCGGAAGTAAAGTTGTGAGGCGACATCGTGATTCGTGTCGGGGTAGCTCAGTCGGTAGAGCGCTTGCCCGCGAAAAACAAAGATCCCAGGTTCGAGTCCCGGTTCCGGCACACAATATAAATGTGCCAGGAAGTTTCATATCAGCGCACACTCCGCTGCAGAGTAAAAAGTTTCATTCTGGAAACATCCCTTAGGCTGTGGGTAAGCCATGTCTCCACTATATCCTTTCTTCCAGGAGTGCTAGTCTTGCATGTTTCGCAGGAGAGCTTCTGTGAAGTCTGGAAAGTAGGAGGCGAGGTACTGGCGGAAGTTGTGAGGCGGCATCGTGAGTCGTGTCGGGATAGCTCAGTCGGTAGAGTGCTTGCCCGCGAAAGGCAAAGGTCGCAGGCTCGAGTCTCGGTTCCGTACTTACCAACTATACTAATACTAAGGACGGCACAAATATCCATGCCCGAGGGGAGATTCGAACATTCGACTGCAGTGGCCGCACCGAAGTGCTAAAGTCAGAGTAACTATCGCGCATGCTCGGAACTGCGATCGTAGCGCTGCCGCGGATAGAAATATAGACGGAACTTTCTTGGTGTCTTCTGTTTGTGGGCAGTGAACCATCAGCCTCTCAGTTTTTATGCTTAACTTTTTATTAATTGCCGTCGTTAGAGTTTGTGCATTGATTGTGTCCTTCCCAGGTTTCGTTTCATCTCTGATGATTGCCAGTCTGCTTCGTTTGTCTGACTTGTTTATACAATGACGTGACGAAAGTCTTAGGATAGCACAGACATGGCAACAGTGACGCACGCTTTAGGTATAGAATGGCGGTAAAGTGGCAGAACACGGAGTGGTAGATGGATTCCATTTCGGATATCGTTAATGAATTCAGTATTCGCAGACAAGCATTACCTCTTACCAGGGACAAGGCAGTGGCCAACGGCGTACTCTTGATCAAGAATAACAGAAATTTTCGAAGTTATTGCTAATGGACAAGCATCATTGCAAAAATAACCGCAAAAAGTAATCTAGGAGGCACGACGAATTTAGTCGTTCGTACAGTGTAACACAGCTTGGCGTTACCGAGTTATGACAGCTGACTTCGTTTTAAGCGCCTCTTTTGGCTCGTGACCACATCGGTTCGACTGGAAAATCGTGAATTAGTCAGTTGATCAGATGGGTCCCGATTTAGGTTCTTATGAGCTGATGGGTAAAATATGTAGAGCGAATAGTTATATTCAACCTATACAAAAACCAGACTGCGGTTATTAGAGTCGAAGGACAAGAAAGGAACGCAGATGTTGGGAAGGGAGTAAGATAGGGCTGTAATCTTTCCCTGATGTAGTTCTATATGTACATTGAGCAGGCAGTGAAGGAATGGAAGGAGAAATGTGGAGAGGGCATTAAAGTGCTGGGAGAAGAAATAAAAACATTGCGCTTTGCCGATGATATAATAATTCTGTCAGTTACCGCAAAAGATCTGAAAGAGCAAGTGAAAGGTATGGACAGTGTCTTGAAAGGAAGATATAAGATGAACATTAACAAGAGTAAAACAAAGGTAATGGAATAGAATGTCAGAAAATCAGGCGATGCTAAAGGATTTAGATTGGGTAATGAGACAATAAAAGTAGTGGATGCATTTTGTTATTTGGGTAGCAATATAAGTTCTGATGGCCGAAGTAAAGAAGATATAAAATGCCGAATGGCTATGGGAAGAAAAAGCGTTTTTAAAGAAGCGAAATTTGTTAACATCCAATATTAATTTAAATGTTAGAAAGTCCTTTTTGAAAGCATTTGTCTGGATTGTAGCGCTGTATGGGAGTGAAACATGGACGATAAAGAGTTCAGATAAAAAGATGATAGAAGCTTTTGAAATGTGGTGCTACAGAAGAATGATGAAAATAAGATGGCTAGATCAGGTAACTAATGAGGAGGTGCCTTACCGAATTAGGGAGAAAAGGAGTTTCTGGCATACCCTGAATAAGAGAAGGGATAGATTGGTTGGACACATTCTGAGACATCAAGGAATTGTCAACGTAGCATTTAAAGGCAGTGTGTGGGGTAAGAATCGTAGAGGGCAACCGACGAACGAATACAGTAAGCAAATTCAAAAGGATGTAGGTTGCCGAACGTAATCTCAGATGAAGAGACTTGCACAGCACAGGGTAGCGTGGAGACCACAACAACAACAACAACAAGCTGATGGTAGGTTTCGAATGTGGCGCAGAAACCCCCTCCCCTCACGTTGTTAGCAAAACACTGCTAAAGCTGGTCGTGGCTCCATAATGGTATAGCATGTTTTTATATGGAATGGAAGAAGTCCTCTGGTCTAACTGTACCGGTCACTGACTGGGAATGTTCGCAACTAGTTTGAAGATTGCAGACTCCAGCGAATGATATGGTTATCTCGACATGACATCTAACATTTCTGTGACATAATCGAGAGGTTAGTCTGTGCAAAAAAGTCTACAAGGTTAGATAAAATTTATACGTGTTACATACATCATTAGATTAATTATTGTCCCATACATCATGAATACGAGATTTCGTAATGATGTGAAAGTGTCAGTTTGATAAGAGATAACAATTAATTTATGCATTTTTTTTTTGAAAAATTACTAATTTCTGTGTGGAAATTCATCTAGTAAGTAGAAGGAGTTGTCATTAAGAAATTTGTTTTTGATTTTCTTTTTAAGTGCTCGTTGGTTATCTGTTAGAATTTTTTTGTTATCTGTTCAGAGACTATTGACGTCTGTGACAACATTATTCACCCCCTTCTGTGTCAAAGTTAGATTTAACCTGGAATAGTGAAGGTCGTCCTTTCTCCTAGTGTAGCTATGCACACTGTTATTACTTGTGAATTGGGTTCGGTTATTAGTAAGAAATTTCATAAGAGAATATACATATATTGTGAAGCTACTGTGAAGAAATTATTTTAATTACACGCTTTTGTCC
Source organism: Locusta migratoria (assembly GCA_026315105.1). Classification (NCBI taxonomy): domain Eukaryota; kingdom Metazoa; phylum Arthropoda; class Insecta; order Orthoptera; family Acrididae; genus Locusta; species Locusta migratoria. The sequence goes on from CM048749.1 coordinate 179,800,776, forward strand.
AGTGAATAGCTTTTTGTTCAATGATGAAATATGATGCCATATGAAAGCAGTGAATGAAAATAGGCATAGTAAGGTAATTTACTGAGATGTTTGTCATCAAAGTTGTAATAACCCTAATAACATATGTTGCTGTATTCAATCGTTTCAGTAGATCGTCAATGTGTTGCTTCCAATTCAATTTTTCTTCTAGGCACATTCCTAAAATCACTGATTATCAAAATGTAATAAGAGTCCAACTGCAGAGTACCACTTAATAATTTTCTGAAAGACATCGTTTACGATTTCATCAGTTAATTCTTGTTTGTCGGGAGTGATTACTATATTTGCATCATCAGCAATAAGAACTAGCTTTGCATCATCATGAGTACAAAATGGCAAATCATTAATAAATATCAATGACATCAAGGGCCCAAGATTATTAAAATTATTTTCAGCTTCTGACTTTTTGTTAGTAAACTTTTCATTCATTTTAATGGTAATACAGTATCTATGTGCTCTTGGCTGCTCTATTTCCCTTTTAATTATATCCTAAATTGTTTTAATTTTATTATCAGAGGTACTAATCTCAGACATAATACACATTACTCTGGAATTTTGAATAACTTTTCTTAATATCGCTCAGTACTTTTTATAATAACTGACTCTTTCTGGGTCATTACTCTTTCTTGCTATTAGATACAGTTCCATTTTCCGTTACAAAACACTTTTATTCCTTTAGTTAGCCATAGTTTTTTACATTTTTTCTTACAATTATATCGAACTATTTTCTTGGGGATACAGTTTTCAAATATACTTTCAGATGTATCATGAAATATGTTATATCTCAAATTAGCATTGGTTCCTTGTACACCTGGTACCAGTCTAACTGCCGTGAGCTTTCCCTACACTTGGCACTTGTTAAATCCTTAACTGAACGCACTACTTTCAATGTCTATATAATTTACAAAACTTCAGCGACTATGGACAGCTACACGAGTTTTCGCAGGAGCGTGCAAATATTTAAGAGGGAATAGAGAGGCCACACAGATGTATGGTTTCTGAAGAGGAGCAGCAACCTTATCAGTAGTTGAAGTATAGATGATCGATTGATCTAACCTCATTACTGACTCTGATTCTGAAGTGCCTCTGACTTAGACCTGGATTCAGTCATTTTATTATTGACGTGTAAATTTTATTTGGATGACACATCAATGTGCATGTATATCAATTTGCTATGTTAAAAATTGTTGTAATAGCAGTGATGTAAAAAATTGCGACAGGTCTGAAGATGGCGTCTAGCATGCCGAAACCGGTCATGTAATTAAAAGAAGAAAGCGATCTTGGCTGAAAACCTATTATTCTAGATCGCCCCAATAATGTGTTCCTTACATAAACGTAATATTTCTCAGCGCACTCTCTCTCTGCTAGGGGTTGGGCTATTTCAGTTTGAATGATTTTACTTAATTGACTTTCATATTGTCTTGGTCCTACAGCGAGACTAGTTATTATTTCTATATTTGATTACAGAAGTAACCGTCATTAATGTGTAAAAGGCTACCTCAGATTCCTTTTGCTTAAAGGGACAATACAGACAATTGTACCAGGTAAACCTATTCGCTTACTTAGTCTGTAGCTCCTCCGGTGCTGTCCTATTACTAATATCAATAGCACTGAAACCCTGCAAGAAGAGACGGAGTTCGATGCCAGCCACGGTCAGGCAAGAGCATAAGTTCAGATAAGGTGTTGATCGCCACTTCTCCAGGGATAGCAAGTAGCAAGCAGCCTTTTCCATAGAATCTAACATTCCCACCAGACAAACATAGGGCTACAAAGCTCCAGCATTGTGATAATAATTCTGAATTTTAGTTGTGACCTTCCTAAATGTGAACCACTAAGGAAGGCCCCTGTTTACCACAAATTATTTTTCAGCTTACGTGGACCCCTTATGGCAGTGCTTTCCAAACTTTCCCTCACGGCGACACCCTTCTATAGCTCACAGTTTTGCGCGACACCGTTTCACTAATATAAATACATATGGTAGAATTTAGATGGTTCTAGCGGGAGGAGGGGGGCGGAGATAAAGTATCGCTTAAATGTAGTTTGTAAACGAAACTGAAATCACTGTACGCTGTGTTTAATGTTGATCCTGATTGCAGCAATTACGTACACTCATCGCAAGAAAAGCAAAAATTAGGAACTACGGAGATGTACAACAGAGTAACACCCTAGACAACAATGCCTAGCCGCCGCGGTGGCCGAGCCGTCTGCGGCGCGCCAGTCACAGTCTGCACGGCCACTACGCTCGGGGGTTCGAATCCCCCCCTCGGGCATGGATATTTGTGCCGTCCTTAGTATTAGCTAGTTTATAAGTAGTTTGTAAGTTTAGGGACTGATGACTCCGTAGTTAAGTCTCATAAGCTCTACAAACATTTGAACATTTGAACAATGCCTAATTCACACAGTAATAATTGCTTCTTCTACATCTACATCTACAACCATACTCCGTAAGCCACCCGACGGTGTGCGACCGAACTTCCGAAACACGGAAACTTATTTTCGGAAACCGTTTCTCGCTGTCGTGTGTACATTTCAGGGTCAGATACGGTTTTGCTGGACCGACTGAAAATGGCATCTTGAAATTAGCTGCTCGGATTTCTGAATTAGACAGCACAGTGGCTGTTCCCTTTCAGTTCAATATCATCACATTATTTTCAAAAATAAAGAGGATGTATTTATGACAAGTGATGAATAATTATTTAAGTTCTATTGTTAGGTTCTTGCTTCACCATGACCGCGAAACTTCTGACATACTCAGAAAAAATGGATAAATATTTGTGACAAATAAGAATATTAATGTCATTTCTAGTCCCAGAATCTGTTACATACAGGAAACTGAAACGCAGGGTTCGAAGCAACGATCACTGCATTTAAAATACTACTCTCCATTAATCACCCGGCCATAATCAATACTAAACATCGCTACTGAATAGCTTTAGACAGTGGACAATTGTGACTGTTTTACAATCTGTGACAGCTTTTACAGCCACTGTGTTATTGATTGACATTTAATTGTAAGAAACGCTACCGAGGGTGACGTGGCTTTGATAAATCCACTTTCAAAACGCTCAAGTGCAGCTTTTTGAGAAGAAAAGCAGACTACAGTGAAGGTTCGTCCAAGCAGCTACGAGTTACAGCAAACAACGCCTGGGAAGATGTTGTTATAGAGTATCTGCGCATGCGCAGATTGCTGGAATCTGGCAACTGGCAGCTGCTTGAACGAACCCTGAGTGTCTACTGCTGCTGAAGCAGAGCTGCCGCCTAGTGGCTGAGCACGAAATTAATGAGCACCGATCATTCCTTAAATACGTGATCTATGGTGCACTGAATCAGGAGAAGGATGATTAGTTGCAGGCGAGTCTTCAGGGTAGTATGAAAAGAAGGAAATTTTGTATATGAGTGCATTTTTTCGCGGCGATATCCATTAATGAAATCTTCTCGGATTACAAGCTTTTACCGCAAGCCCACTCATACGGACCGGTATTTGCACGCCACCAGCTACCATCACCCAGCACAGAAACAATCTGTTCTGAAGACCTTAGAGCCGTAACCGTATCAGATGCTGATAACCTGTCAAAGGAGCTTAGCCACTTACGCAAAGTTTTCAAAGATAACGGCTACAGCAAGAGACAAATATCTCACGCAGTGTCAAAAAATGTTCAAATGTTTGTTAAGCTTATGGGACTTAACTACGGGGTCATCAGTCCCTAAACTTACAAACTACTTATCAACTACCTTATACTAAGGACGGCACAAATATCCATGCCCGAGGGGGGATTCGAACCCCCGACCGTAGTGGCCGTGTAGACCGTGACTGGAGCGTTTCAGTCCCCTCGGCCACCGCGGCCGGCCGCAGTATCACTTACAGCACAAAATCAGAAGTCAAGAAGACCGCATTTTTGCCGTTTTGTGGCTCCACAACAGAGAAAATCAGCCGGCTCCTGAAGAGACATAAATGTAACACAATCTTCAGACCTCCAGCAAAGATCCGACAGCTAAAGAAGCCTGTGAAGGATGATGTAGGTCTCTGAACACCAGGCATCTATAAAATTCCGTGTGAGTGTGGGCAGTTTTATGTCGGCCAGACTGTTCGCACTATTGAACAGCGACACATAGAACACGAGCGGTGCTTTCGATTATGCTATCCCGAAAAATCGGCTGTGGTGGAACATGCTTTAGAAAACAGACACCGAATTGCTTTCCACGAGACATCTATTATTAAACGGACCAACAGCTTCTGGGACAGCGTAATAAACGAGGCAGTAGAAAATTTCAGAAAACACTCTCAATAAAGACGACGGTTTGTAGCTCAGTACGGCTTGGGATCCCGTAATTGCGGAGTTGAACCGGGCGCGGCGTACGAGCGGCCAAAACATTGGCTTATATGGTCACGGAAAGGGGCACCAGTGACGTCACTGGCGGCGGCGCGGCTATAGAACCACGGCAGTGGCCGCGAATTGACAGTCATCCACTTGACAATGGCAGAGGAGTTCTCTGTCGAAAGCTCGTGGGCAGTAAACCACTTGACGCGGCTTGTAACCCGAGAAGATTTCATTAAAGGAAATTTTGTGTTATTTTATGACAGCCGGCCGCGGTGGCCGAGGTGACTGAGGCGCTCCAGTCACGGTCAGCACGGCCACTACGGTCGAGGGTTCGAATCCCCCCTCGGGCATGGATATTTGTGCCGTCTTTAGTCTTAGCTAGTTCATAAGTAGTTTGTAAGCTTAGGGACTGATGACCCCGTAGTTAAGTCCCATAAGTTGTACAAACATTTGAACGTTTATTTTATGACAAGTTTTTTCGTTTAGAGTCAATATTTGTTAGTCTCGCGACACCCTTGATACTACTACGTGACACCCCAGGGTGTCGCGACACCCATTTTGGAATGCTCTGCCTTACAGATTGGAATAGACCCCTAGGGGTCTGTATAGACCACTTTGGGAATCACTGATTTGGGGTAACAATATTTGACGTCACTGGCGGCGGCGCGGCTATATAAGCAAGGCAGCGGCCGCGAATTGACAGTCGTCCACTTGACAATGGCAGAGGAATTCTCTGTCGAAAGCTCGTGGGCAGTAAACCACTTGACGCGGCTTGTAATCCGAGAAGATTTCATTAAATGAATTTTTGTGTTATTTTATGACAAGTTTTTTTAGTTTAGAGTCAATATTTGTTAGTCTCGCAACACCCTTGATACTACTACGTGACATCCCAGGGTGTCGCGACACCCAGTTTGGAATGCTCTGCCTTACAGATTGGAATAGACCCCTAGGGGTCTGTATAGACCACTTTGGGAATCACTGATTTGGGGTAACAATATTTGACGTCACTGGCGGCGGCGCGGCTATATAAGCAAGGCAGCGGCCGCGAATTGACAGTCATCCACTTGACAATGGCAGAGGAATTCTCTGTCGAAAGCTCGTGGGCAGTAAACCACTTGACGCGGCTTGTAATCCGAGAAGATTTCATTAAATGAATTTTTGTGTTATTTTATGACAAGTTTTTTTAGTTTAGAGTCAATATTTGTTAGTCTCGCAACACCCTTGATACTACTACGTGACATCCCAGGGTGTCGCGACACCCAGTTTGGAATGCTCTGCCTTACAGATTGGAATAGACCCCTAGGGGTCTGTATAGACCACTTTGGGAATCATTGATTTGGGGTAATAATATCTGGATGAGGGCAGGAACGCAGAGGAGGGCCGTCCCTGGTAGACTGTGTCCAGCGCAGTGCGGAGCAGAGGATTGCGGTGGCGGCGGTGGCGTCGGCGGCGGCGGCGTTCAAGTGCAGACACGTCGGGCGCTATCGGCTGCCACGCGACTTGACCCGTGGCCCGCCACTTGACCTCAATCTGGCCGGCTGGCCGGCTGCTGCTGCCGTCGACGCGCCTTGGCCGCTCCCGTCTGCGCCGCACCCCTCCCTGTCCTGCCGGCGCGGGCGCGGGTCGCCTCCAGAAACACCTGCCGCACACGCCGACCACCGGTGGCGGCTCCTGCTGCTGCAGACACAAGGTCAAACTTAAACGGAATCCTTTCCGAGTGTTAAGCCGGGTCCGCACGCTACGATCTGTCTGCGCAAATGTCTGCAGACACCTCGCAAATCGTTGCGTGTGGGCAGCACATTTGCGCAGATACAGGGTGTCCAGAAAAGGACTCCCTGATTTCAAAATTAAATATCTCGAAAACAAAGATCGATAGAGGAATGCAGTAAACGGTATGTTTATTGTGAAAGCTGTAAGAAGTTACGACGGGGCTTGCTTAAAAAGACAGGGAGCGAAGGTCAGTGCATAGTTGACAAAGTTCCTAGAACACCTCCCCTCTTTCATGCCTTCCGTCGGCGATATTACCAACGCACTTCGTGCCAGTGCCCTGGGCAGCACTGCACGCGAGGTGCCGTGTCGATATGCAACTTTAGTGCACGTCTAAAATCACTCTTTTACTAACCTTGTGTCTTCTGTCGTAGTTGATGTCCCATTGCGCAGGTGAAGCACACGTGTCGTGCATCCGTTGTACCTGAAGTGATGCGTAAAGAGGTGTTGAGATGTGGCTAGGAAGTACTGCACTACGATTAACTTTAGCTTTTGGAGGACGCCATTGCTTGTTTTTATTGAAGAAATGCCAGTGTATATCCAAGCACAAATATACAAACTGAGTAATATTAAATATATAAACGATACATAACGTATGAACTGTCCCGCACTGAACTAACATGAATGTGCAAGATATCGCGGTCGCACCTCTCTGCGCGCCACAAGCCACCGTTTTGGCACCAAACGAAACTTCTAGACTAACATTGTTCAACTTACTACAATATATACGAATAATTAAATCTTTGAACTAACCAGACTATAGCTTAGCACAAAAGCATTACAGAAAGTATACAGATAATTTTAATAGACATAGGAAAGTTAAATATTAATAAAAGAAGCTTAAAGTTTTGGCTGACAACTAGTATAGGCGGGAGCCAATCAGATCTCAACTTGCAATAGGGGCGGAGCTTTCCGAAGGGATTCAAGCTCATCTACTGTTTCTCTCTCTCTCTCTCACCCTTTGTAATGCGTAACATATTTCTCCAACAAAGAAAAGTTCTTTAACACCTAATATATTGATATGCGAAATAAACGGCTCCATGTCAGCCCCCTCACAAAGTTTATACAGCAGTACAAAAAATAGTTACAAAAGCTGCTAACAGATGGCACTGTAATCACCATACGTAATGCCTAGTATAAATAGTGATCCGAAGCCCAGAGCGATCAGTTCCACTATTGAAACCTGAAAGGAGGTTAGCGTACCGAAGGAAGAGATTAAAACCATGTACTCCATTGAACAAGGGGTTTTTCTGGTGCTAGAGTACCGCAGGTTAGAAGAGAGTCCTACGGCAACAAGGCGAAGTTATCAAGCACGATTTATTGTTCCAAAAGGACCCGATGCGAAAACCATTCGTACGCTCTTCGCAAAATTTCAACGAACAGGCAGCGTAACTGATGACCTAGTGGGGCATGTTTGCCGCAAGCAAACAGCAGTTACGCCTGAAAATATCGCCACAGTTTCTGGAATTATTCAGCGAAATCCAATGTCATCCGTCCGTAGAATTGCATCTGAGACTGGTTTGATGCGTTCCAGCACGCAGAAAATACTGAGAAAGAGCCTAACCATGTTTCCATTCAAAATTCAAACACACCAGGCCATACCCGTACGAGCTGTGCAACAAAGGGTTGTCTTTGATAATCAGATGTTCACAATGATTGATAGTGAAGGATTTGATGTTGGCTGAATCTGGTTTACACATGAAGCACACTTCCACCTGAATGGATATGTGAATAACTAGAACTGGCTATTTTGGGATTCCCAGAAGCCCTATTAGTGTGAAACGAAACCCCTGTATTCTCCTAATGTTACTGTGTGGGCTGCAGTATGCAGCAGGGGCATTATTGGCCATTTTTCACTGGTGCACGTTACGTAGCAATTTTGGAACAATTTGTCGCCACACAGCAAGCGTTAGAGGATCGATCAGGTACTGAATGGTTTATGCAAGATGGAGCCCGACCACATCGGACCGAACAAGTGTTTCGCTTTCTTAAGGAATACTTCGGGAATCGAATCATTGCTTTGGAATATCCCAAATTTACCGGTGCAGGCATGGATTGGCCTCCATATTCACCGGATTTGACTCCCTGTGACTTTTTTTGTGGGGCACAGTGAAAGACATGGTCTACCCGAAGCGTCCCGCCACGCTGGACGAGCTTTAATCGGCGATCTGTGTGGCATGTGAATCCATTTCGGTTGAGACACTACGAAATGTGATGGCGAATTTCATTCTCCGTTTGCGCCACCTCTGTAGTGCCAATGGTGAACATTTTGAAAACATTGTGATGTGATTGTTTGCAAAGAGTGCTTTCATACGATTATTTCACTTATGTATGCTGATATGAGCTGTACAGCGTACAGCGCCATCTGTTAGCAGCGTTTGTAACTATTATTTCAAACTGCTGTATAAATTTCTTACAGCTTTCACAATAAACGTACCGTTTACTGCATTCCTCTATCGATCTTTGTTTTCGAGATATTTAATTTTGAAATCAGGGAGTCCTTTTCTGGACACCCTGTATGAGATGTGCGCGAACCTGGAAGTTGGAGTTGAAGGTTTGAGCAAAATTGCTCAAATCTGTGGGATCAAATTACATCTGCACAGCCAAATTGGAACGTGTGGACAGGAGATCGCTGCAAATCTGTCTCAGTGTATACTTTTTACGTGTGTTTACTATTTTGACAGTGGATGAAAATGGCTGAGAACTGAAAATTCCGACTGGGAAACAAAGTTAGCAGCAGCTTGTTGCCCACATATCTAATACGGAAGAGTTGCCGAAGATGGACCGTTGCCTAAGTTGGACCACGTACGTATTTCACTGTGTGTTGGTAACTTAGAACTCTAAAGTTCGCTCAGCTGGCGAGATACATTGTCGAAGTCACGTGTCTCAGTTGCCAGTCGACAATAGCGATTGGAGTGAGAACAGTTTCCATTATTGCGTTTTCTTCGATGTCGCTGTACGTTTTCTGCTACATATCATATAAGCTTTCCTCTGCTCTAAAAGTAAGTAAAAATATCATCAGCACTATAGTTCAAAGTGCCATTCATTAGCTAATAATTTAATATCGTAAAACTAGAATTTAGCGTTTTTTGTTCCTACAACGTTATCTTTACTTATATGGCGTCGAGTTGCCGAAGTTGGACCAAAGGCTGTTTCCTAATTTGGACCGGTCCAATTTAGGGATCACTCGTAACAAATAATACTTAATGTCATTTAACAATAGGTAATAGGTAGATGTTACGTTTTTACGTTTATTTTTCTAGGTTGCAAAACAATTTAAAAAATAAGAAGTAAGTACGGTAACCTTTTTAGATTTGGGAAGATTCAATAAGGAGAATGTATGGGAAATGGACAGAAGATGAAGTGAAGGTAGCTGTGGAAACATACAGAAACGGTAACCATGAACTTAACGAGTGTGCTCGTATATACCGAGTACCAAAAGCTACAATTAAAGAGAGATGCTGATGGTAAAGGCATGTTTTGAAATGTTCAGTTATTCGGAAGACAATCAACCTCTACAATTAAGATGGAAAAAATTGCAGATCACCTTCCTTTATTAAAAGAGAGGGTGGGGTTTTTTTTTTTTTTTTTTTTTTTTTTTTTTTTTTTTTTTTTTGTATTCACAATCAAAGATGTTCGTAAACTGCCTCATTCTTTCAACATAGAAAAGAAAATGGCTGGTAAAAGGTGACTTGCCGGCCGCGGTGGCCGAGGTGACTGAGGCGCTCCAGTCACGGTCAGCACGGCCACTACGGTCGGGGGTTCGAATCCCCCCTCGGGCATGGATATTTGTGCCGTCCTAGTTCGTAAGTAGTTCATAAGTAGTTTGTAAGTTTAGGGACTGATGACCCCGTAGTTAAGTCCCATAAGCTTTACAAACATTTGAACATTTGAAAAGGTGATTTTCTGGATTAGGAGAAGAAATACACTGCTTTCCCTCCGTCAGCCAGAAGGAATATCAATGGCGAGATGTTGAAATGAAGCTTTTCTTAATATTGCGGGTCTTATTTCCTTTTTAGTCATTGTTTTACCATGCGGTTCAATTTAAGAAACTGAAGGTCCAAATTAGGCAACCGGTTTCCTAATTTGGATCGTTTATACATTTTTAAATTTTAAATAATATCCATTTACGCTTTGTTTTTATTCACGGTATAAAACCAGCAGATGAAAGTGTACAACATATAGCTTCTTTTAAAGTATATTTTGTTTCGATTAGATAAATAATGTAGACTTTGGATCCCAAAACAAAAAAAGCGGTCCAATATCGGCAACCTCCCCCTATATAAAGCAGAGTGTCCGTATATTTGTACGTGTTGCATACAAATCTACAATTTTGTTCCAATCTTTATGAAATTTTGTGCACGTAAGCTTCAATCCATGAGGACGGTCGCCGTAAGTGTAAGAATCACATACGATATATAGTTCACGAGATATGACGTCATAAACAATGACATGCGCGAAAAACTGCTGGATTTTGCGACAATGCTACTCATTTTCTCCTAAACCATTGGACCGATTTCAACCAAATTTGGTACACACATATATTACCGTGAGGTAACAATTGCTGCATGGTTTAGAATCACATACGGCACATGGTTCAAAAGATATTACGTCATAACTAATAGAAATTGCAAAAAATGCCATATAATGCTGCGATACTTTCGAAATACACTGGCCGAGGGGACTGAGGCGCTTCAGTCACGGTCTGCACGGTCACTACGGTCGGGGGTTCGAATCCCCCCTCGGGCATGGATATTTGTGCCGTCCTTAGTGTTAGCTAGTTCGTAAGTAGTTTGTAAGTTTGGGGATTGATGACCCCGTAGTTAATTCCCTTAAAAAAAAAAAAAAAAAAAAAAAAAAAAAAAAAAAAAAAAAAAAAAAAAAAAAAAAATTACACTGTATGAGAATGACAGTACTTAGACTTGCAACAAACTTTAAACATAATTTCAAACCTTTATTAAACTTTTTCTCGCTGGCAACCATAGTAAAGTGATGAAAGGAAAAATGTTTCTCGATTACTACTTCTCCGCCGCGGTGGAGTAGCCGAGCGGAAGGTCGGCATTTAGCCGTGGTCGTGAGCGGGTCGGCTCGGCTTGCCGAGTTGCTCCGCTAGCGCGTGTTTATTTACTTCCGCGTCGCGTCGCGCCGTTGCGTATTAAGTCTTGTGTCCGTCTTCCGCGAACAACATGGCGCATACATATAGCCGAGCGACCCTTAAAGTCTCATTTCTTGCCGATCACGTGCGATCCCGTGCTCATGAAGTTGAAACGTTCATACGCGAAGAAATTCGTTTAGATCCTCGTGATGTTGTTGGTATCCACTTTTCGATCACGAGCAGTGTCGTTCATATTAAAATGACGTATGCCGAGGTGTGTCAGGACGTTATTCGCAGACATGCCAATGGTCTTAAGTTCAAATATTCTGATGACACGTAGGAAAGGTGTCACTCGAACTTGCAGAGTACGGTCTTCGTACGATTCGAGTATTTGAACTTCCCTTTGAACTCCCACAGGAAGTCGTCGTCTCGGCTTTCGAACCATACGGTAAAGTTATCGGTTACCTAGAAGAAAAATGGCAAACCTTCAGCACATACCGTGTTCTCAATGGTGTGCCACAGGTAAAAATTGAATTAAAGAAACACGTGCCGTCGTACTTAACAATTGGTGGAGTGCGAGCCATAATTATGTACGATGGTCAACCCCTAACTTGTTCAGGTTGCGGCCAGGAAGGCCACGTCAGATCAGAATGCATGCAACGGCGCATTGTACAGACGCCTATCGGAGACGAATTAGCACCAGCTGTGACCACACCACTCTCTGTCACCTATGCCAAAGTCGTCCATGATGCGAGTGCTAGTTCTCAAGTAATTTCTGATGTGTCCCCGACATCCACACGGGATACGGCAGATACCGAAGAGAAACCTCCCTCAACGCCGCCAATGTCAGATCTTGCACAGTCGACTCTTCCGAGTACAGTGGACGCTCCTGTGGCTCCGATGCAAGTTGATCCGGGAGTTGTGCCTACCTCTGCCTTCCTAGAGACTGGTCCGGTGACTGATGACAGCCGCCCACCGTCGGATTCTGAACAACACGTTCGTAAACAACGATCGCCAAGGAAGAGGAAGAAACGCAGCCGTACTTCTTCTGATGATTCTCCTTTTAGAATGGATACCAGAAATGCTGACGAGGAAGACATCGAGCAGCTGACCGATGGAAAGGTGTCTGATGCAGATGGCGCTTCCCAGGCGCCTTCCATGTACGCTCCCTCGTCCGTACAGCCGCTGACTCCAGCACAGGTGGCTGATGACGTACGAGGCGATGAGAGACCCCTGTCACCAACCGGCCGATGCATATGGCAGCTGTCTTTCCACCGCCTCTGCATCCTGGGCAGAAGATACAGAGATAGAGACGATGGGAGTGGATGGTGCTGCTGATGGGGCATCCCCGTCGGCTGCGCCTGCCACTGAACACTCCCTGTAATGGCCACTGCTTCAGCAATCCCAGATGTTCAGCGACGCGTGTCTGCAGGAAGCGAAGCCCGTCCTGTACCATCCAGAACACCTTGTCAGCATTATCGTATTGCCACGATTAACGTCGCCACCATTCGTGCCCAACACAAACTGGAGCTACTCCGCGATATGATTTATGGTGCAGATATTGACATCGCACTCCTTCAGGAAGTGTACGTCGCCGATTTTTCCGCGCCATATGGGTTCACGACTTATATCTCACATGCCTCGGACAACGGTAGTGGTGTGGCTATCATACTTCGAGACGGTCTCCCAGCTGAAGATGTTATGTACCTCACGCTCTTTAGTGTACGCATAGTGAATGTATATGCACCATCAGGTTCCAGCCACCGCCAGGAACGAAATACTTTCTTCGCAGAAGAGGTTACGCCACCGCCAGGAACGAAATACTTTCTTCGCAGAAGAGGTTACGCCACTATTTTTAGGACCACATGATGATATGATACTAGGTGGTGACTTCAACTCTACGCAGCGACCTCAGGACCAATTACCACGCCACTCACCGTGCGCGGCTCTTGAGCCTATCCTCAATCGCCTATCACTTATCGACACATGGCGCCATGTCCACGGTGATCGTCTGGGTTTTACCTATTACACCGCACATTCCTCGAGCCGACTGGATCGCATTTACATCTCGCGACCCCTAGTAGGGGGAACTCTACAGGCAGAAATATGGCCTGTTGCTTTCTCCGATCATGAGGCTTATTTTTGTGATGTAGTTCTCAGTCGGCAGGCTGTGTGGCACGGAAGAGGATTATGGAAATTGAATGTAGCACTTCTTGCTTCGCCAGAATGTCGTCGGATAATAGAAGACACGTGGACCACATGTCAACGTCGCCTACAAATGTATCCTTCAACCATATCCTGGTGGGTCCAGTGTGCAAAACCCGCTATCCGCAAAGCTCTGATGCGATATGGTAAAGATGTTGCAAATTGGAGAAAAAGCACGATGGACTTTTACTACAGGATCCTACGGGACTGTTCATTGATGCCTATCTCCCAAGAGCGCCAGATAATGATGAAACGTGCTAAAGCCCAGATATCTATTCTCATGCGAAGGCATTTGGACGGAGCGGTAGTACGATCTCGTAGTACTGTTAGTATGCCTCACGAACACCCATCGATGTACCATATACTCAAGGACCGACGATATCGACGGAGAAAGTTGATTTACGCCCTAACGGACGAGCAAGGGAGACGATACGATACACACTCTACCATCGGACATTCGCTTTTACTCACTACCAACAGCTCTATGCAGAAGTTCCACATTCGCCAGAGCTGATTGAGGTGCTGTTCCAGCAGATGAGGCAATGGAACTGGTTGCGGACGTAACTTCTGATGAAGTCCTCAATTCCATACGGGCAGGATCCGTTAATCGCTCCCCAGGACCTGACGGTCTTCCGCTTGAATTTTATCGTACGTTCTGCAATCTTCTTACACCCACCTTCACTTCCATTTGTCAGGAGCTGATGTCTCCGGAGGTGCGCATTCCAGATGCCTTTAACGGAAGGGATCATTGTTCCTGTGCACAAGCCCCATGGCGGTATCGGCATCAGTGATTATCGCCCCATCACACTCCTTAACAGTGATATGAAGATCTTCACTCGCCTTTTGGCCGCGCGCCTCAAACACGCTGCTCGATATGTCGTGTCGTCAGACCAAGCACCCTTGGGAGGAGACAATAATATCCGTACCGCTTTATGTCGATACAGGGATATGATCGCCGTGGCACGGGCACATCGCCTCTCCGGTGCACTTGCGTCGTTGGATTTCAGCCAGGATTTTGATCGAGTAGATCATTCCTTTCTTACGACTGTCCTACGTCATATGGGTTTCCCAGATGTGATAATTACGGTGGTGATGCGCCTACTAAGGGGTGCTTCATCCAGAATCCTTTACAATGGCAGACTAACCCCACCGATCGTAATTGGTCGCTCTATACGACAGGGTTGCCCGCTTTCGGCGCTCATGTATGCCTTCGCCTTGGAACCCTTGCTCTGTGGCCTTCGGCAACGTTTGATGGGGTTACCCATTGCTGGCTACCGATTCTGTTGTACAGCCTATGCTGACGATTTAGTCATCTATATACGTGATGTTGATGAAGTGCGGGCAGCCTTGACGTGGGTCGCGACATATGGCGAGGCTTCGGGTAGCTTTCTCAATGTCCGTAAGTCGCACGCTATGTTTATCGGCACAGGTTTCGCTGCTGGGTGCACTGCGCCCCTCGTCACCCAAGATACCATCCGCTGTTTAGGCATTGACTTTTCGGCTGATCTCCGGCGTTCGGCCGCTTCCAACTGCCGACGCCTACTTCAGCAAATGAGGGCTGGTCTTATTGATCATCGGCTAAGATCCCTGGATATTCTTCAGCGAGTTCGATATGTCAATGTCTATATCGCATCCCGCGTTCCCCATGTCGCACAGGTTTTCCCCTTTCCACTTACCATTGCCCATCGAATGTTAGCAGCGATGGCCTCATTTGTCAGCAATGGCTTGTTGTTCAAAGTTAATTATGAATCGCTCACCCTTCCCCGCGACCGTGGTGGGCTCGGTCTGTATCACGTACCGGATAGAGCTCGTGCCCTCTTTATTAGCTCCCAGATGACTATATGGACACGTTGCCCGAAGAGCCTTACTGGTCTTCTATTGTCGACTTATACGCCGGACTCGCTGTCAGCTCCGGTCATGCTGTCGGTTATTCCAGTTCCTTTCCATTATATCAGATATTTTATTCTCGTGCTTAGCTATCTCCACCTCAACTTGTCCAACCCGTACTTACGCAAAACTAAAGCTGTCTATGATGTTCTACAAAGAAGTCTACCATCAAACCCGATTGAACAAAAATTTCCCCAGTTTGACTGGCGCTCCATCTGGCGTTCTATATCTGCTTCTTTTCTTGATTCTGATGTACAGTCGGTCTGGTACTTTACTGTCAATCGTAAGCATATTTGTAGATTTCGCTTTCATCGCATTCACCTCGCCGAATCACCTCTCTGTCCCAGGTGTGGGGTGGCTGACACTGACAAACATCGTTTTGTCTGTGGTACTGCTGCTGATGTTTGGCAACTGATTCGCCGTATTATAGCTTTCCTCACGAGAACTATTCCAGAAAGTGTTACTCCTCATTCGTTCTTATTTCCGGATGGAGTGTATTTTCCAAAGGCTAAGACCAATGCGGTGAATTGGATTCGCGGACATGCCATACACTATCTTTTTGGACACACCGCAAAATCGAAACTTGATTTTTGGACTTATCTCACGGATCGCCATTACAGAGTTGTACGACATCCTAAATACAGACAATACTTTTCCAACTTCCTTGGGAGTACATTCAACGACCCTCCCCGCGGCTGGAATGTGTTCAGTCAATAGAGAAGAATTTTAAATGTTTGAACTGCTGTCCCTCCTTGAACTGTTCAACGGAATGCACATTCTACGAGAAGCCGTGACTGAACTTACTAGCCGCAGGGAACCGAGATCTTCTGAACTATACAACGAACATCAAGATCTATTAAATAAAAATAATGAAATAAAATCATAGTAATGTGAATAAAGAGAATTTATTTGTTTTGTCTCCTACACATTCCCCTTCCTTTTCTTTCTTTCTGTTCCCTTATATAGTTAAGTTTCCAGGGGTAGTTTTAGTTAGGCGCCAACGCCTGAAGAGGTTGAGGTTCTTTTTTTTATTAGGGTCAAAGTGGCGGTGGCACTTTAGTTTCCTTTCCTTTTGTGGCCCCTTCTCAAAAAAAAAAAAAAAAAAAAAAAAAAAAAAAAAAAAAAAAAAAAAAAGCGGTCTAAGGCACCTCGCTGCGGAACGCGCGGTTGCTCGCCGTCGGAGGTTCGAGTCCTCCCTGGGGCAAGGGTGTGTGAGTTTGTGCTTAGGTTAGTTTACGTTATTTTAAGTAGTTTGTAAGCTACGGACTGATGACCACGCAGTTTGGTCCGATAGATTTACAAACATTTGAACTACTTTTCCTTGAACACTACAAATTTATTTGTATCTTGTTAGAAGGTAGGCCTACTTTACTTGCCCTCATGAAATCATTCTTCAGGGCAGCGTAAATAGTTTCAAAAGTTTGTTTAGAAATTGCTGTTGAAAATTCGAGGTCTTTGTAGGTCCTTCCTGTGATCAGGAATCTTAATGTAACTGTCAGCCAATCATGTGGAGAAATATATCTCCACATACAAGTGTCTTTACTATTATGCGAGAAGTTACCAGTGTCAAAAGATAATTATAAGTTTCCACATCCATTCGCAAATAATTACGCCAGTCATCGGGTTTGCACTCAAACTGAAGCTGTAGAATCACATGTGACAATTGCCTTCTTTTAAGCAGCCAATGCCCAGACCATTTCTGTTTATTGCGGTTTGTTTGCAATTTTTTTTTGCAAGACACGTTGCAAATAGTGACCGTAACGAGATTTCCTCCATCTCTGACAAAAATAAACTTCGACAAAAAGCTTCTCGTATTCGTTTGCCAGTCCGATTGCACTCTGTACTACCTAGTTTCTTTTTTCACCGAAAGATGTCGGGCGTGCGAATTATCAACGATGTAAACACTCGTCCACACGCAACGATTGGTGTGCGCAGACATTTGCGCAGACAGATCGTTGCGTGTGGAACCGGCTTTACGTAACCTCTAAATAACACTCAAAATCGTCAATGTAATTACACACGGAATCGACGGAACACTGTAGGTACTAATAAAGTTTAGTATACGTGACGTCTATTTTTTCGGACATGTCCTACGATTATTATCTTTTCGTATTCACGGAATGTATGACATTAACTGCGAATAGGTAAAGTTGAAAATGTGTACCTAGCCGGGACTCGAACCCGGGTTTCCACCTTCTAGGCAGTTGCGCTGTCTTCTACACCGCTGTGTACACAGCGAGCGCCCCATCTGCACGGAATTACTCAAGTACGCCTCCCATCAGATACAAATTCTCAACTTTACTCCTGCCCACTAGAACTCAAAACTCGTAGTTATCGTACACTGATCACCATAAGAGTAAGGGCCTAGGAGTGCCTCCACACTGAAGAAAGGATCATTGCCCGTCATGGACAATTTATATGAGTTATATATGTGTGGCGATTCCATGGATATCAATAGATAACAATTGCAGGATCAGAAGGAACATCTGTTCATTCGGACGCCACACTGGTAATTACAACTGCTACACCAAGAAGAAATGCAGATGGTAAACGGGTATTCATTGGACAAATATATTATATACTAGAACTGAAATACATCAAGGAATCGTCAACTTGGCATTAGAAGGAAGTGTGTGGGGTCAAAATCGTAGAGGGAGACCGAGGGACGAATACAGTAAGCAGATGGATGTAGGTTGCCGAAAGTATTCTCAGATGAAGAGACTTGCACAGGACGGGTTAGCGTGGAGAGCTGCATCAATCCAGTCAGCGGACTGAAGACCACAACAACAACAGAACTGAAATGTGATTCCATTTTCACGCAATCTGGGTGCATAGATCGCGAGAAATCACTACCCAAATCAACCACATCTGGCCGTAATAACGCCCTTGATACGCCTGGGCATTGAGTCAAACAGAGCTTGGATGCGGTGTACAAGTCCAGATGCCCATGCAGCTTCAACACGGTATCAAAGTTCGTTAAGAGTATTGTGACGAGCCAGTTGCTCGGCCACCATTGACAAGACATTTTCAATTGGTGAGACATCTGGAGAATGTGTGGGCCACGGCAGCAGTCGAACATTTTCCGACCTGCAATATGCGGTCGTGCATTATCCTGCTGAAATGTAGGGTTTCGTAAGGATCGAATGAAGGGGTCGTAACACTTCTGAAAGGTAACGGCCACTGTTCAAAGTGCCATCGACACGAAAAAGAGGTAACCGAGACGTGTAACCAATGGTATCCCATATCATCACGCCGGGTGATACGCCAGTATGGCGATGACGAATACACGCTTCCAATGTGCGTTCACCGCGATGTCGCCAAACACGGAAGCGACCATCATGATGCTGTAAACAGAACCTGGATTCATCCGAAAAAATGACATTTTGCCATTCGTGCACCCAGGTTCGTCGTTGCGTACACCGTCGCAGGCGCTTCTGTCTGTGATGTAGCGTCAAGGCTACCCGCAGCCATTGTCTCCGAGCTGATAGTCCATGCTGTTGCAAACGTCGTCGAACTGTTCGTACATACGGTTGTTGTCTTGCAAACGTCTCCATCTGCTGACTCAGGAATCGAGACGTGGCTGCAAGATCCGTTATAGCCATGCGGATAAGATGCCTGTCATCTCGACTGCTAGTGTCACGAAGCCGTTGGGAGCCAGCAGGGCGTTCCGTATTGCCCTCCTGAACCCACCGATTCCATATTCTGCTAACAGTAATTTGATCGCGACCAACGCGAGTAGCAATGTCGCGATACGATAAACCGCAATCGCGATAGGCTGCAGTCCGACCTTTATCAAAGTCGGATACGTGATGGTTCGCATTTCTCCTCCTTACACGAGGCATCACAACAACGTTTCACCAGGCAACGCCGGTATGAGACTGCAACTGCTGTATGAGAAATCGGTTGGAAACTTTCCTCGTGTCAACACGTTGTAGGTGTCACCACCGGCAACAACCTTGTGTGAATGCTCTGAAGAGCTAATCATTTGCATATCACAGCATCTTCTTCCTGTCGGTTAAATTTCGCGTCTGTAGCTCGTCATCTTCGTGGTGTAGCAATTTTAATGGCCAGGAGGGTATTTATTAGGTTTATTTTTCTTTCTTTTTTTTCAGAATTACCTTTCCTCCAGATCTGTACAAAAGCAGCTGTACGAGTTTATAGTGGAAACATGAAATACATTACACTTATGTTATGTACTATGCTTAAGAAGTTCTGAAATATTTGTACCTTCGTATTGAAATTTATCATCATAGAGTAACTGACAACGACAAATACCGGGTGATCAAAAAATCAGTATAAATTTGAAAAATTAGCAAATCACGGAACAATGTAGATAGAGAGGTAGAAATTGACACACATGCTTGGAATGACATGGGGTTTTAAAAAATTCAAAATGTCCGTCAGATGTCGCTTCATCTGATCAGGAAAGCAACAATTAGCATAAAGAATTACGACAAAGCACAGATGATATTCTATGCAGGAAATGCTCCATATGTTCAACATCAGTCCTCAACAATAGCTGTAGTCGAGGATTAATGTTGTGCACGGTACTGTAAAGCATGTCCGGAGTTATGGTGAGGCATTGGCGTTGGATGTTTTCTTTCAGCATCCCTAGAGATTTCAGTCGATCGCGATACACTTGCGACTTCAGGTAAACCCAAAGCCAATAATCCCACGGACTGAGGTCTGGGGACCTGGGAGGCCAAGCATGACGAAAGTGGCGGCTGAGCACACGATCATCACCAAACGATGCGCGCAATAGATCTTTCACACGTCTAGCAATATGGGGTGGAGCGCCATTCTGCATGAAAATCGTACGTTCCAGCAGGTGTTTATCAGCCATGCTGGGCATGATGCGATTCTGTAACATGTCGGCGTATCTCTCACCCGTCACGCTAGCACTTACAAAAGCAGAATGACGTATTCCTCGAATAAAAAAGGCCAGATAACGGTAGATGTGGTTCTAATAAAACCCCATGTCATTCTAAGCGTGTGTGTCAATTTTTTACCTCTCTATCTACATTATTCCGTTTTATAACGACTTTTTGATCACCCGGCATATAAGTGACTGCACCTATTGAAATATAGAGTAAGGAACAATAACTGTGAAACGTGTACATAAAAAAAAAAAAAAAAAAAAAGATTGTAAGAAAATGTCTAATATTGTGCCTCCTGTTTTGTGTCGAGTAATCGAGTAACTTGCTGCAAGAAGATGTATAATATTTCTTCTACTGTGTGTATCGATATGTGTTCTTAAGTCTGTGAATTTTCATCTTTGGCAAAGATTATGTATTGCATAGCATTGTAGTTCGCGCAGAGAGAGAGAGAGAGAGAGAGAGAGAGAGAGAGTGGGACTTGTGGTTCAGCTCGCTTAGAGAGCTGTTGAGTTGTGTGTATGGCTGCGATGTAGAACAGAGGCTGCTGTGCCAGCAAGTTTGATTGTATTTGGAATATATATTGTATTTTTTTATTACTGTGAAAACGTTTTACCACCGCTGGAATGAAGGTAATTGCATTTGATGTCATTAGGAAAAAGTTGTATTATGTAGGTAATGTAATGGTGATTATTAATAATAAGTAACAAAGTCGACCTTTCTTTCCTGTTTCATTTACGTAGTCAGAAGATTAACCTACTTCCTTTATTTGATGATTAGTTGTTTGTTGATTTAAAGTGCAGTATTGATTTTGGTAATCTTGTTGAACAGATTACGTTATTTGTGCCATAGTAAATGATTGTTATGCAACACTGCAGTTAATTGATCATGATACTGAATTTTGATAATCAGCTACTGATCTGCATAAAATTCTCGCAGTCATACTTTCAGAAAGTAGTTTGTGTTTTTAACATCTTTCTCGCAGTAAAATTTTTTGAGTATAGTCAGTGTGTGTTTCATGCAGTTGTTTTGTTAAAAGATACGTTGCGCACATAATCAGTTTAATGCACTGTTTCTTATTTAACAGTATATACATCAATATCAGGGCCATAATTAAACCAAATTACTGTGTTAAAGAAAACAATTTGTTGTCTGATTTAACTACACACTACACTGTATTGAGGCATTGAGGTGGAACGTGGCTGGCCCGAGGCCTTGTGTTGAAGGGGTGGTAGGTGGGCGGGGAGGGGGGAGAGGCAGCTGCGTCGCCAGGGTTCCAGGAAGGAGGTGTGTGCGTGAGAGCGCCCGTCTCATGTGGCCCTACCCTTATCTTAGATTAGGGGCGACGTGGGGCAAGGAAAAGGGCTTTGTGATGTCACTGTCATCGCAGTGTTTGGAGTCGAGGGTGGAGTCTGCTGGCCCTTGCAGTGGTGGAGAGGGTCAGGTATTTGTCGTTGTCAGTTACTCTATGATGATAAATTTCAAAACCAAGGTACAAATATTTCAGAACTTCTTCAGCACAGTACATAACATAAGTGTAATGTATTTCATGTTTCTACTATAAACTCGTACAGCTGCATTTATACGGATCTGGAGGAAAGGTAATTCTGAAAAAATTAGAAAAAAAAACCCCTAATGAATACCCTCCTGGCCATTAAAATTGCTACACCACGAAGATGAAGAGCTACAGACGCGAAATTTAACCTACAGGAAGAAGATGCTGTGATATGCAAAATATTAGTTGTTCAGAGCATTCACACAAGGTTGGCGCCGGTGGGCGACACCTACAACGTGAGCAAAGTTTCCAACCGATTTCTCATACAGCAGTTGACCGGCGTTGCCTGGTCAAACGTTGTTGTGATGCCTCGTGTAAGGAGGAGAAATGCGAACCATCACGTTTCCGACTTTGATAAAGATCGGATTGTAGTCTCTCGCGATTTCGGTTTATCGTATTGCGATATTGCTGCTCGCGTTGGTCGCTATCCAATGACTGTTAGCAGAATATGCAATCGGTGGGTTCAGGAGGGCAATACGGACCGCCGTGCTGGATCCCAACGGCTTCGTATCAATAACAGTCGGGGGGGGGGGTCGGGGGGGGGGGGAGGGTCAGGTACTGGAACACTTGCACGGATTGATATTTGTACGGAGTAACATTTGCATGGAGTGACACTTGCACTGAGCCCGGGGCTTGACACAAAAAGTGGCTGATAGTCTGTACAATAAAATATAATATAACTGACTTACCTTTAGTATGTCTAATAGTCCTACTTCATTGCCTACCTTTGAATTGTTTTCTACATTTTTGAGTATGGAATTAAGTGGAATTATATATATATATATATATATATATATATATATATATATATATATATATATATATATTATTTTTGTACGACAGAGTGAAAACCTAGGGAGGGTTTTTACTGGATTTTATGTGGGAGTGTTTTTACTGGATTTTATGTGAGAGGTTTTCGGTTTGCAGCCAAGCAAGGTGCAGATTAATAATAAGAAGACACACACACAGTTACACTTTACATTTTACACACACATGCACACTGCAGAAACAAGCGTTGTTAATCACTCGCCATTGACATTCCATAGAGGGGGTTGGAGTTTCTTTTCGGGGGGTCCTGGATGTGAAGCTATGGCGTCCGTTGTGAAGCGGGGCAGCTCACACCTAACCTGCCATATTTTGCCATAGTGAAGTACAGAAGGAACCAGGGATTGCCTGGGGTGGGGGAGGGGGGTGTTTCCAGTTTTTAGGGTCTATCTTTCTTTCCTTTTTTCACTCCAACTTCCTCTTTTCCTATCTTTTCAAAATCAAATGTTTGTAGAACTTATGGGACTTAACTACGGGGTCATCAGTCCCTAAGCTTACAAACTACTTACGAACTAACTGAGACTAAGTACGGCACAAATATCCATGCCCGAGAGGGGATTCGAACCCCCGACCCTAGTGGCCGTGCAGACCGTGACTGGAGCGCCTCAGTCCCCTCGGCCACCGCGGCCGGCTATCTTTTCATTTCTGCCTTCTCTTCATGAGATTTTTCTCCCTCTTTCCACAAAGCACGTTGATTTCGATGGAAATACTTCCCGGTCACTGTGTCAGACATTTTTTTTTCTCATTTAGTCTGACTTCAAACCCCAGTGTTTACCCTGTGAGGTTTGCCAGAGGATTAACACGCTAACTCATATACAATTACATACACACAAACACATCTCACAAACACTTTAATCTACACATGTACACAAATTTACACGTCATATACAACAGTACAAAAAGTTTACAGATGAATCAAAGCGTAAAGTGAGTAGATTTATTCTACACACTAAAACTATATGATTTTCTTTCATTTTAATTTTAGGACATACACAAGAGACTCACATGTCTATCTCGTCTCGAGGTGGGGAAGAAAAGAAAAAGAATTTACCCATAAGGTGTGTGTGTGGTGTGTGTGTGGTTTTTTTTTTTTTTTTTTTTTTTTTTTTTTTTTTTTTTTTTTTTTTTTTTTTTTTTTTTTTTTTACGACTAACTGGTTTTAACAGCTCCAGGTAAACTTAACACATCCAGCAGTTCAGTCGCTGGCTGGCGCTCACACGGCGACAGTAAGCAACCTTGTACGGCTTTAAGGTGGCTTAGTAAAGCCTATCTTGACAAATTTATTTTTAATACTATTGGAGTAATGAAAACAGACCACAACATTCAACATAGTGAGGACGCACGTTGAAATTCGTGGTGCAAAGATCGTGTGGCAGCCAAGTAGGAAACACTGCAGTTCTTGCGATTGTTACAGCCTTATTGTTGTTTTAGAACGGAATTTAAATTGAAAAATTTATATGTCAGTGGAATTTTAAACATTAAATATAAAAACACAGAATGTCAGTGAATACTGTTTACTTTACAGGAAAGAAAGAATGATACCACTTTCCACTAATGCTAATTCGAAGACAAGATTTTAAGTTGAAATCTTCCGGTGAACTTCTGTGGTGGATTTCGTTATCTTCTTTGTGTAAAAATACATCATACACATTCAAGTCTAAACACTGACGTAGTCAAAGCTGCAATTTACGTCGAAGAAAGTCTACGAGACTAATTTTGCTATGAAACTAATCAATCAAACCTCACTCTGTAGGTGTGTAAGTTCTAGCTGTTGACAAGTTTCCACACTGCCAACGTAACACGAAAATCAGTAAAAGTGCACAACTCTTTGCAAGCTGAAGAGCAGTTCAGAAACATGATCTAACTACGAATAAATTCGTTGAACTTTCCTCCTGTAACAAAAATGCATTTTCATAGTGAATATGTTTGGAAAGTTATTGAGACTTTTATATCTCTGGTAACACATGTCTTTCTTCAGTCATACCTCTTAAAAGCACTTTATTTGGAACACTAAGCTTAGAATAAACATATTAGGCATCCTACCTAGTTATATTCATGTCGTCGCTTTTAAATGTAGCTATTCTGCGTTTTAGCGGAAGACTGCTGCCTAAAACTTCAATTAAAGAAAAAATTTGATGATTTCTATTTGGAGTGTTTACTTTGAGATCTCAAAACGATTTGGCTGTATTCGAAATAGAAATAAGTCTAAGAAATTTTTCAAATATGGACTCTGTAGGTACTGAGACACACCGGCAGATGAAAAAAAAAAAAAAAAAAGTTTTCATCAAACATAACCTTTTTAACACCGAACTTCGCATAAACTCAAACAGGGGGAAACACGTTTCAAGATTTCCATGTTAACTGAAGCGAAGCAATTGGCACTCAATAGTTCGATATCAATTACTTTGCCTATTGTCTGTTTAAATATAAATTAGGAATACACTGAACTCCTGTTCATTACAATCGAAAACTTCTAAGTAAATAGGCAGAGGCCTACAATCTGTTATCCGTATCACTGCTCCTCCTCAAGAAGAGCTCATTTTAATCAGAAAATTCTAGAAAACGGCAACCCTGGTGTTGAAATTACAAGAAGAAGCGTCATATAAACAGTTAGGGGATCCGTTCAAGTGCTAGTAAATTTTATCGGGTGTATGTCTTGCACTGATTTTCATTTTTTATAAAATGTTAAAATCCGTTTTACATGTTTATTTTTTTTTTAACACGGTGCAAACTTTTTTTATCATCAGTATTAACGAACCTGAATGAAATTTTTAAAGGAAATAGCCCTGATATGTTTGCAAACTTCTGTGGCATGATTTTACTTTCATGTTTCAGAACCAATAATTAAATTTTCTTTAATTATGAAATTTGAAATAAACATTGAAAACTTATGATCAATATATCTCATAATATGAATGTGCAGAATTGTTGAAATACGCCTTGTGAATGAACATACAAAATGTGTCGTTTGAAATTACTAAAGGTTGGTTTTCTAGAATACTATTAAAGCAAATTAAAAATTCAGAACTCGAAAACCTATGAAGGTATTGGTTGAAAATCTTGGGTATAACTACATCTTTACATAGTAGACACGATGTAAAAATTTTATTGCTATCGCCAGAGTAACTCTGTGATGTGACGCAATTTTAGTAGCCTACTAGTAATAATCTAGCTTTTAACCTTATTTCTTACTTTTATTGTGTTTGCCATGCAAGAATAGAATGCTACCATGTTATTTATTATGCTACACAGCAGCTCCATGTCTATAAAACTTTGTTAGTTCATACTGTAATTCTCTTGTTAGGCATTTGATAGGTATCCCATTCTCAGATTGATTCTTATGGCTAGTTACAAGTTTAAAAATGATTGTAAAGTCGAAACTAGTCATCACACTATAAAATTTTATGCCCTGCGGTTTAGGTATTTTTAGAAACTTTATAATTTAAAAAAAGTTTTGCCATTTTTATTTGTTCGTTGCCTTAGACTATATATAGGGTGTACAAAAAGAAGGATGGCTCAAAGTTACGCGGTTGTAAGCACACGATAATTTTCTGAAGCAAAAAGTTCCAGTAAACGTGTGACCGCAAACGAGCCCGTTTGGGAGATAATGACGAATGTATGGTTTCAACCGTCTTTTCCAATGTAACATTTTATTTACAGACGAAGCAGGATTCGTACGCGATGGAGTTCATAATTATCATAATGTAGTAATACATTAATGAATTCTTTTTAAAATAACCCGTGCGATGCTTGTCGCTGACTTCTGCCCTCTCTCTGCCTCTCTGCCAGCGTATCGATAAACATTTGAGATTTGTCACGTTCAACTTTTTTTTCAACAAGCTGAAGGGAGAGAGCGGAACTGTTTGTCACTTACTGTCTTCTCCTCGATGTATTAGGATGTGTTCCAGGATTTTGCCTAATTATTGTAAATGTGAGATTAGTTGCTTCTTTATTAATTCCAATAAACCCCCACAGTTAATTTGAAATATCTTACTTACTTACAATCCCTTCTCCATTCTCACTAATTTTAAAGTTATTTATTTTCAGCAAATCCAGTACTTCATAAAGTGATGCTCGGGTATTGTTGCGATTTGTTTCGCGATTGTACTAGAATATTATCTGTGCAACTTATACTTATTTCGTGTCTATGAATGGTTTATCACATTTTAATGACTGCAAAAAAAAAAAAAAAAATAAAATAAAATAAAATAAAAAATAAAAAATAAAAAATAAAAAAAATAAAGAAAAAATCTTTGCGATGTTTATGAAGTCCGATAATTTTGCAATTTTTGGCGACTATCATGATCAATTTTCAACACGGTCATAGAACAATAGTAAACGAAACGCACAATCCCAGGATCAATTTATCGAAGTAATATTCCAGTCATCTCAGCTAGAATCACTACAGAATATGACCTAATATTAGTACCAGCTCTCAATAAGGTAAAATTTAGATTCCGCCGACTTCTTCTGTAATGTTGCTTTCTGGTGTTGTATTTGCTACCGAAGTCACGACCGCTACCATTTAATGGCGGAATCCAATAATTTTGTTTAAATTGTCCCTTCCTTGTCAAATTTGCTCAGTATTTTCATTTAAAAATATTTCACTACCTGGTAAAATTTCATTTGCGGTCCCCAACCTCAACTTTAATATGCAACACCCATTTTCATACGAAAGCAACATTACAACAATACACATTTCTGGTGTGAAATAAATTTACATGCTGTTCGTGAGTCACCACACTAGAATTTCTTATCGAATTTGTGGTTAGTAGTACTAAGGTGATCAACCCATTGGGTCACACATTCTTCCACCAAAAGTTAATGGACGGAGGTACCTTAGATTTGTGCGTCGTCGTCTTCTCGGTTTCGTTGAGCATCTTCTGTTTCAGCAACGTTAAAGTTTGTGGTAAATGAATGATGGAGCTGCGGCACATTTTGTTGCTGCTGTGAGACGGCATCTAACGCGCAGATACGGCCAAACATGGATACAGTAGGTCGAGATGGACCTATACCTCAGCCTTCAGCTGGTCTAAATCCTTTGGATTTTTGTGTCTGGGGTAACCTCAAAAGCGACGAGTACAGCACACCAATTAACACGGTTGAAGACCTGGAGCGGAGAGTTGTACACGCTTGTCAAACATTCCGAAATGATGCAGGAGTTTTCGAAAGAATTCGAAATTCATTGCAGAGACGAGCACAGTACTGCATCCAACATCCAGCAGTGATGTAGCCAGGATATTGTCAAAGGGGGGGGGGGGCGAATGGTTAAAGAGAAATTATTTACAAAGGCTCATGCTTTCCATTTATTTTAAAGACAAACTTAGGCTAACCTATTTTTTATACTTTATGCACATAGTTTGTATTTGTAAGACCTTCTTATAAATACTGCAATATTTCATATACAAAATAGAGGAAAACATTTCTGAAAATTGTTTCAATATACGCCAGAAGGACCTTCAGTTGTTATTCCAAACGAAGTCAATTTATCAGAATGAGAAGTGTCCCTTTGTATTTGAACACTGGCAACGACACGGTTGCAAGTCACCAAGCTCGCTGCCTGTCAGCCACGACTGTAGCTTGATGTTTCGCAAAAACTGCATTAATTTTTGTATCAGTATAAATACCTTGCATACTGATTTAGGAAGCGTAAGTCTATAATTTATTTCCAAGATAATTGGTTCTTTTACTCTTGTTGGCATTGCAACGTATCCATTCTCTAGATAAAATATTACTCTTAAACCTTACTTTAAAAAGTATTACACATACTGAGTGAGGTGCCTAATGATATACTGAAATATTGCTACTCCAAATAACGACTCCACTGCTGTAAATAGATAAATAAGCTATTATAGTAGTACGTATTTTAACTTGCCGTAACGCTAGTAGACAAATGAAAGTCGGTTTTTCTCTTTTTTTCTTGTTATGAACTTATTCATCATTGAAGACTAATCTTAACAACACAAAAGAAGTAAACGGCAGTGGCAGCATTCAATTGTAGTGCTTAACATAGCAGTAATGGAGCAAGGCCAACAATGGACAACGGCTTAAAGGAGGACTGGGCAATAATATGTTCGAATGTTTGTTAAGCTTAAGGGAGTTAACTGCGGGGTCATCAGTCCCTAAACTTACAAACTACTTATGAACAACCTCATACTAGACACAGCTCCCCCGAGGGGAGATTCGAAGCCCCGTCGGGGAACGGCCTCGCGCATCGTAGCATAGCGCCTCAATACGCTCCGCCGCTCCGCCGCTCCGCCGCGGCGACTGGGCAATAGCCGATGATGTTATCGATGTATCGATAATTAAGATCAATAGATGGCTTTGTTGACTGTCGATAGTGCGTATCTTTTTTTCGGCGTATGACTGATAACAATATCATTCAGTTTCACTACACCGTAGCTAGGTCGTGTCTTATTTCATTTAGTCCCTTTGGAGGTTCGAGTTCACCATCGAGCATGTGTGTGTGTGTGTGTATTGTCCTTAGTATAAGTTAGAATAGTACGAGGTACGTCCAGAAAGTGAGTTCCGTTTGGTTATATAAAACAAACGTGTACAGATACAGAACAAATATTTATTGTACAAAAATCTGCAACTACTGTTAAACTACTTTTCTACATAGTTGCCGAAATTTTGAAGGCACTTGTCATAACGAGGCACAAGTTTCTGTATGCCTTCTTCATAGAAGGTTGCCGCCTGTGTACTCAGCCATGTGGCGGCATGTTCTTTCAGCTCGTGACCATCGTTGAAATTTTGACCACAAAGGACAGATTTTTAGATGTAAGAACATGTGAAAGTGGCTAGGAGCGAGGCCCGGTCTGTACGGATGATGATCAAACACGTCCCAGTGAAATTCCCGTAAGATTTGTTTGGTCACATTCGTCACATGAGGTCGGGCACTATCATGGAAACAAACACCACCTTTTGATGGAAATCCTCTTCTTACACCTAAAATTTGTCCTGTCAACACTTCAATGATGACGAGCTGAAAGAACAGGCTCCCACATGGCTGAATACACGAGCGGCAACGTTCTATGAAGAAGGCATACAGAAACTTGTGCCACGCTATGACAAATGCCTACAAAATTTCGGCAGCCATGTAGGAAAGTAGTTTAACAGTAGTAGATTTTTGTATAATAAATATTTTTTCTGTATCTGTACACGTTTGTTTTATATAGCCTAACGGAACTTACTTTCTGGACGTACCTCGTATTTTATCGTTTAGGTGATAGGAGGGGCCGGACCCCCAAGACCCTTCCCCCTTTGGCTACGTCCATGCATCAAGATGCAAGGAAGACATTTTGAACACCTCCCTTAACAGGTAACCCACAGGTGAAATGTGAACTAAATGCCTTGCAAATCTTAATAGTATAGTCTAAATTTCAAATTGATGTGTACTAACTAGGACGATGTTGACAATATCATTGTCGGCTTTTAACCATACATTGTTAATTAACTCGCAAACGTCTCGTTTGCCACCCCATATTTACTGGGACGCTTTGGTTCGATTACTGTGTACTTTCAACCATGTAAGTTTGCGCCATCCTTTTTCATACATGAAACGAAGCAGTAGCTCCGCTGGTAGGGAAACGTAGGAGTACTGGCCCGGGGTTACACCAAATATAATTCAGCATTTGAACAGTGTTTATTATTATTACAGAACGTACAAGAAATTGTTCCAAAGACAATAACTGAGTTAAGCTCAAGTTCAGGACTTAACACTTCAAATATGACAGTAATTGGAAAACAATTCCATGAATCGAATGTGTTAAACAATACATTCAAAAGGATTAACCCAAACAGGAATTCACACCCCAAAGTTATAGCAATTAGAAAACAATTCCATCAATAGAACTGTGTTAAACACTACATCCAACAATGATTAACGTAAACAGGAATTGACACTTCAAAATTATAGCAATTACAACACAACTCCATTAATAGAACCTCGTTCGGAATCAAATCAAGTCACAGTGCTAATCGGAATTGCTGGCTCTCGCAAAATTTGAGTTGCACCAACAGAATCAAACTAGTTAGACCTTTTAAATTTCAATATTAAACCTGAGTGCAGAACACACTTACGCCACCCTCAAGGGGTGCCAAACATATTCCGCTCAACTAAAACTCGAACAGTTTCACATAAAATTAAAAAGAACACCTTGAAAATGATAGCCGGAAAGTTAAATTATAAGTACTGTCCATCCGAGTCTTTCAACCTTTTAAAAACACATATTTAAAAATAATTACAGGAGAAGTTTACGTAAGTTAACTCGTTATACTGGTGCACTCCAGGATCTGCCGAAAATTCCAGGACTGTTTGGCCTCTGCTCCTCGTGCCTGTGTGCACGTAAGCGTTGTTTCTGCGCCCTCACAGTTGACAGCATGCACGTGTGCACCAACACCCAACAGCCTCGTGCTGCAACAGACTAAAGGCGCGTTTAAGCATGCAGTTCATCACACGGACGCACCCCCTTTTCTGGCACCAAATCCAGTATGTTTCGACATGGAAACCACACCTGTGTTAAAGTCCAACTCCAATACTGACTAGTTCTCGAAACAACTCTGAAGGTAACTAGACCCAAAGTAGCCCACCAAGAGCCTCGTGCTGCAACAGACCACGTGAATCCATCAGAGTAGTCAAGCCCACACGGTTGCAATTAGCCCGTAGAAGTCACGTCCTCACAGTACGGACACAGTCCTCGGAATCATCCTCTCGGATTACCCAAAGCAAAACTCCTTCCTAAATCGAAGCCGCAGGCCCAGTACAGCTGCACGGCGGTCGCGTGGCGCCCCCTGCACACACGCGCGCCACCACCGAAAGGAGCGCGCCAAACGAATGTCAACTGGGGAGTTATCAAAAATGGGGTCCCACAAGGTTCGGTCTTGGGTCCTTTGCTGTTCTTAATGTATATTAATGACTTGCCATTCTACATTTATGATGATGCTAAGCTAGTACTTTTTGCTGATGACACAAGTATAGCTATCACACCTGACAAACAGGAATTAACTGATGAAATTGTAAATGATATCTTCCAGAAAGTTATTAAGTGGTTCTCTACAAATGGACTCTCATTAAACTTTGATAAAACCCAGTATATACAGTTTCATACATTAAACGGCATGACACCATTAACAAATTTAGACTTTGAACATAAATCTGTAGCTAAGGTAGAATATTCAAAATTTTTAGGTGTTTGCATTGACGAGGGACTGAATTGGAAGAAACATATTGAAGATATCCTGAAACGTCTGATTTCAGCTTCTTATGCTATCAGAGTCATTGCAAGATTTGGTGATATACATCTCAGTAAATTAGCTTACTATGCCTATTTTCATTCACTGCTTCCATATGGGATCATATTCTGGGGCAATTCAACATTGAGTAAAAAGTATTCATTGCACAAAAGCGTGTAATCAGAATAATTGCTGGAGCCCACCCAAGAGCATCCTGCAGACATTTATTTAGGGATCTAGGAATACTCACTGTAGCTTCACAATATATATATATATATTCATTCATGAAATTTGTTATTAACAACCCGACCCAATTCAAAAGTAATAGCAGTGTGCATAGCTACAACACTAGGAGAAAGAATGATATTCACTATTCAAGGTTAAATCTAACTTTGGCTCAGAAAGAGGTGAATTATGCTGCCACAAAAGTCTTTGGTCACCAAGTAGCATCAAAAGTCTGGCAGATAGCCACATAGTATTTAAAAAGAAATTAAAGGAATTTCTGAATTGCAACTCCTTCTACAATGTAGATGAATTTTTAGATAAAACTTTTAAAAAATTAAAATAAAATAAATTATTAAAAAAATCCTTAAATTACTGATTGTCAAGTATAGACAACATTTACTAAACTGACACGTTCCACATCATTACGAAATGTCGTATATATGATATACGGAACAAGTATTAATCTATCATCTATCAATATCAATAAAATTGATCCCGGTATGAAACCGCGTCATCATTTTATAAATTCCACCAACGTTTCGGCCACTGTTGCAGGCGGCCTTCATTAGGGTCTGTGTCTGACTGCTGAACATACGATATCTTGGGGTTTATATAGGGATGAGGGGAAGGAAGGGGGACGTTGGTTTGCCTTTATTGGTGGTTGTATTATTGCACGCCATTGGTGGAAAGCAGCAATGATGATTGGTGTTTTAGAGGCTTGTTTTCCATGTGATTGGGGGTTGCATTCTTCCCCCTTATTGGTCAAAATGGACGTTTCCGATTGGCTTTTGCATTACAAGTTGCTATTGGCGGAATGGACCTGAGAGAGCGGACGGCGGTTGTGGGTGCCGCTGTTGACTTGTCGCCTGGCGCAGACGGCGGCGGGCCGGTGCTCTGCGTGTTCGCGGCCGCTGTGGTCTCCGGGGCAGTCTGCGCTAGTCCTTCCGCGCGCGGTGCCGTCACGTAGTGTTGCAACTGCTGGCAGCCAAGACGCCGGCAGCCTGAAGCCATCCTCCCTGTTCATATTGGCGGGACGCTTCGCTATTTCTATAGCCTCTCTAATCTTCCTCCTTGTTGAGAATGGTTGTTTCGCCAGCACACGGGCCTCGCTGAAAGATAACTGTTTTCCGCACTGATTGTGATGCTCAGAAACCCCTGACTTCGTGTGCTGTCTAAGCCGTATGTATCTTTCATGTTCTGAAAGCCTTGTGGAGATTGCTTGCCCGGTCTCTCCTACATAAATCAGCCCACACTCGCAGCTTATTTCATAAACGCCGGCATTGCTCAGTTTGTCAACTGCGTCCTTTGTTGAACCTAGGACATCCTTGGTCTTATTGGTGCTGCAGAAGACTGGCTTGATGCCTGCCCGACGTAGAACCTTGCCCACACGCTCAGTGACGCCCTGCACGCAAGGTAATAGGGCGATGCTTTGTGCTTCCTCCTGCTCCCCTCTATTGCTTTCATTCCTCCTGGACATTGTTTTATATATCTCGCCCAGTCCGTAGCCATTAGCCGCAAAGGTGGATCTGAGATGTCGTAGTTCCGCCTGTATGCGATCGTCATCGCTGATCCTGTGGGCCCTCCTTGTTAGTGTTTGTAGGGCGGATTTCTTCTGCATGGGGTGGTGGTGGGAGGAGGCGTGGAGGTACCTTCCCGTACTGGTAGCCTTTCTGTACACCCTGTGGCCGAGTTTACCATCAGACTTTCGGTAGACTTCGACGTCGAGGAAAGGCAGCACCCCGTTCTTTTCTACCTCTAGGTGAAATGTATTTTACTGTGCTCCTGATTGAGATGTTCACGAAAGTTCTTTAGCTCCTCTTCGCCATGTGGCCAGATGACGAAAGTGTCATCAACGTAACGCAGCCATCATGCTGGGCGTAGTGGCGCTGACTGGAGAGCCGTTTCTTCAAATGCATGAAGATGTCAGCTGCAATCGGAGAAAGTGGGGAGCCCATAGCCACACCGTCTGTTTGTTCGTAAAATTCTTCGTTCCACTTGAAGTAAGTGGTCATCAGGCAGTGGCGAACTAGGTCACAGGTGTCAGGTGCTAAGCGTTCTTCTAATATGTTCATTGTGTCTGACACTGGTACGTTAGTGAATAACGATGTCACATCAAAACTAACCATCAGATCCGTGGCTGATACACTATTCTCTTTTAAAAGCGCCACGAAATGGGTCGAATCCTTCACATATGTCTCTGTGTGGCTCACTAGATGTCGGAGCTTTGGTACCAGCTCATTGGCCAGCTTGTACATGGGTGAATTAATGCTGGCCACTATAGGACGCAAAAGAAAATCCTTTTTATGGACCTTCGGCACCCCATACATCCTCGGTACCTGCGGAACTTGTGGGATGAGTCTTCTAGCTGTGTCATCCTAGTTAGCTTCAGCAGTGCCTGCGTCAATTTGGTTATCTTAGCTGTCGGATCACCCTTAAGTTTCTTGTAGATGGGATCGCCGAGAAGGTTTTCCATTCGTTTATTATAATCTGGTGTGTCCATGTCGACAGTGGCGTTGCCTTTGTCTGCCTGTAATACTACTAAATCAGGATTCTTCTTCAACTCCACTATGGCCTGACGTTCCTCCCTGCTAATGTTTTGTTTTGGTGGCTTCGCCTGAGACAGGATTCGTACCGTTTCTTGTCGGATCTTCTCTGCCTCGGCCTGTGGCAGGTGACGCACCGAAGTCTCAACTGATTCAATCATGTCTTCCTTTGGTATATGTTTCGGTGCGATCGCAAAATTGAGTCCCTTAGCCAGGATCTGAGTTGTTGCTTCACTTAATCTAATCTAATGAACGCTCCGCCAAACAGAGGCGCGGCGGAAGATTCAAAAGCCGGCAAGGCTCAATACACTCTGCATATCTTGCTTAGTTAGGTAAACACAGCTGTTGGTGACGAGGAGCTGCCTCTACCAATACTATATCCGAGACTATTAACACGATGACAACTGGTGTCTAAAGCGCAGGCCCACACAAGACGCCTCCTCCTCAGGGACGGAGCGGTCTCCTGGTCCAGCGTCTGGCTGGGTTCCGCCTCGGCGGCGGGCCAAGCTGGTCTCCCCCGCTCGTCAAATCCGTGCGCGTGCTCGGCATGAGGCGCGTGTCGTGTCAGGAAACGACAATTGACCCGGCGACCGGGGAGGCAAGCTCCCGCGTCTGGGCGCCATCGCGGGGGAGGGGGGGGAGGGGGCGTGTCCAGCAGACGAGGCGGCACGTGCTGGGCCCGCTCCCTGAATACATCTGCATCCATTACGCCGCATCAAGGACACCACTTAGGGTCCCTTAAATGCGAGACGCGCCTATTTTGCTCATCACATCTTTGACTGTAGGCTTCCTTCAGTGGAACATATTATGCACCATTAGACATAGTTAATTTTTAGTAGTGAACGAATCTGGTGTCTCTTACAAATGAGTTTTAATCACATTTATGATGCCACTGAGCGTACTCATTGGGCGCGTTTTCAATGCAGAGCTTTTCCTTGAAGCCAGTAAGCCCCAGATTGCTTTAAGATTAGGACTCCCAGGTATAAAACAGATTCTTTTGATTAGATGACTACGTACGGGGTCAGGAGGATACTAATGGTGATTATGAAAAAAAAAAAAAACTGCTAGTATACATACGCCCTTTTCTTAACCGCTTCTGAGTAAACATATTTAGGAAAAGTCTCTCTCCAAGTTGCCAGAAGAGTAAAATCCGGAAACCTAAAAACATCATTTTATGTACACAACACTTTGACACACTTTTTACCTAATGGTAAGGGCAGCATACCAGCCTTGGAATAGAGTGTAATATATAAAATCACTTGTGATTGTGGAAAATTCTACATAGGTCATTCTGGCAGAGCTATTTTCACACGCCTAAAAGAACACTACAAAATTTGGAGGCCCAGAAAGGGTGACTCCACTTTTACAAACCACTTTCTTAATGAGGGTCACGTTTATAAAGTTCAATATTCACAAAGGTAAGTAGATGAACTATCTAGAAAGGCTGGAAATCAATAAACACATGGCTACTTGTCCAAGCCTGGCACTCAACGACCAAACTGATCTCCTTTATTCTCCATTTCTAACTGCAGATAATGGGTGAGATCGGGACACGTTGGTCATAGGGGTAGGATGGCATAATCGAATTAATTCATACAGTAAACGCGAGATCGTCCTAAGAATCAATCAGAAAGTAGGTAGCACTGTCCCTCTCCTTATACAGGGCCAATGTTGTAGGCGGCGAGTTTTGGGCAAGCTGTAGTCCTTAATTGTTTTTGTGAGTCTTTCAGTAAAATTCTTCTCGTCGGTTAGTGTGTGCTATTTTACTTTTGCTTGCTTTAGGCGCAATGGGGTGAGTAGTATAATTAAAGGTCATAGTTTAAGGATTATATATGTATGACATACAGTCTTCATTGCTTTAGTGAGTTTTCTAAGAAACAGAATTTGTTGTAAAGATGGCAATGGGGCAGGTTGGCCCAGAGAGGACGGGGCACGATGGCCAGCCGAGACAACCTGTCACGTCCTATAGGAGCTGTACTTCTTTGAACTCGATGAAACGTTTGTTACTTTTAATGATAACAACGTTTATACTTCTTTGAGTTTATTACATTATTAACGTAATTCTCGAAGTTAAACATATTTTGATACGTTTCAGAGGTCAAAACATCGTCATTCAGGAGATAATAAGCGTTGGAAAAAAAAAACGCCAACAAGTAAATTTTATTTTAATCTTAAATACTGATCTGAGAAGTCTGAATCTCGTTCATTTCCTTGTTTTCAAAATATGAGTCACGACTCTGGTTTAAACCTTTGTTTTATTTGTGGTATCATAAAAATGATTCGAAATTATAAAAGAATGAAAGGACAATGATTTATGAAGATACGATGCTAAAAGCAGTTTTAGAAGATGTCAGTCTGCACAGGTAATTGAAACTCAGGAAACAGTAACTGAACTTAAGCCCATGTTCAAAATGTTCAAATGTTTGTAGAGCTTATGGGACTTATCTACGGGGTCATCAGACCGGAAACTTACTTATGAACTAGCTAATACTAAGGACGGCACAAATATACACGCCCTAGGGGGGATTCGAGCCCCCGACCGTAGTGACCGTGCAGGACGTGACTGGCGCGCCGCAGTCCCCTCGGCCACCGCGGCCGGCTTCAACCTATGCCACTGCAAAGAAATACTAGAGAAAAATTATATCACAGACTAGAAAAGCCCTTTTTCAAAAAGAAAGTACGAGCAATAATATAATGAAATTAACTAAATCAACTGCAGGAGGCATAAAAGGTTAAAAAAAGACCAAGGTAGGATAGTGGTGATGATGACGATGAGGAAGAGTCACTGTGCCTTTCTCAAATAACCTGGAGAACAAGGAATTCCGTGCACAAACTGCAAGCGTTAGGCTCATCAGACATGCGTGAAAAATTAAATCTGTAGAATATTTTAAAACTGCGTTGATCCTTTAGAGCAGGGGTGGCCAACCTTTACAGCAGGCGGGCCAAATCTTTCAGATCGGATTACCCCGCGAGCCGCATTACAGATTTTTGTTTTGTGAACCAAAAAAGCAAGAAATATTAATTAATTTTTTAAAGAATATACAACAAATGTGATTAAAGAACATTTATTGTACAAATTATTATACGATTTTATG
Source organism: Locusta migratoria (assembly GCA_026315105.1). NCBI lineage: Eukaryota > Metazoa > Arthropoda > Insecta > Orthoptera > Acrididae > Locusta > Locusta migratoria. The sequence goes on from CM048749.1 coordinate 179,838,439, forward strand.
AAATACAGTTTACTGGGGTGTCTAGCTTTGTTTCAACGGAAGTAAGTGAATCATTGTTAACATCAAGTTAGGTTGCTACACGAAAGATTTTTCCAGATAAACATCAGTAATTCGTGTTCTCATATACAATTTTATGTAATTCATCCGACTAAAAAGCCATTTGCCGGCCGCGGTGGCCGAGGAGACTGAGGCGCTCCAGTCACGGTCTGCACGGCCACTACGGTCGGGGGTTCGAATCCCCCTCGGGCATGGTTATTTGTGCCGTCCTAGTTCGTAAGTAGTTCATAAGTAGTTTGTAAGTTTAGGGACTGATGACCCCGTAGTTAAGTCCCATAGACTATACAAACATTTAAACATTTTTTTAAAGCTGTTTACCCACACGCACGTGTTTCCTAATAATGAAATCATTTTATAGCGTGTTTGTAAAACGCTGGATATTTCTCGTCTAAATATGCTTTATAGAACATTTCCAAAAAAACCTGACAAAATTTGTCTTTTAATTATGCATGGCATTGCATTTCTCAGCATTCCGTTTGAAAACGTACCGGTAGTCTACAGACAGTGGCATAGCACATACAAGAAAACCAGACGATGTTTCCTGAATATTGAAATCACGTTACGAATTAGTATTTAAACTCAGACATTAAAGAAGCGTATTTAATCGTTGCCGTTGTGTGATGTCCGATTTGACAGAGTAGGAAAATGTGTGAAGATTTTTTGCTTGTAACTGTTGCTCCCAAAACATTTCATTTGTAATGCGGAAATAAGATCATGCATGACATTACTCAGCTGATCTTTTCCCTGGAGCCGAGCATCAAGATCATTTAGATCGCTAGTTATATCAGCCAAGAACGCAAAGTTGGAAAGACATTCCTTATCTTCGAACTCCGGAAATCTGTTTTGCTCTCAAAGAATGGTAATATTTCTTGCTTCAAATCAATGTTTTGGAAATTTTTTCATGGGTTAGCCACCTTATTTCTGTATATTACGAAATGTTGTCGTGCTCTGAATCCAAAGATTTCAAACTTTCTTGGAAATGACGGTGATTCAAACCTCAACTTAATAAAGTTCACTGTTTTGACAACTACCTTCATGACATATCCATTTTGAGGGACTTGGCACATAAATTCTCTAGAGGGATAACGCAATGATAGTTTAACACTGATGTATAGCCAACTTTGCGGGACTCGCTTTCAGTTAACTGAACTAAACCATCGTGTTTCCCAGCCATTGTTGGAGGCCCATCCATTGCTAGCCCCGATAAGTTTTAATGAAAACCGACTTAATGAAGATGTAAATACCGTGGCCACGGTATACCTAGGTGGATACAATGCCGCTAATTCTTCTGTTTTATTAACACCACTGACATAAATTGCCACTTGGGCGGTACCGGAATATATGCACTGCTGTCCAAATCTAGTGAATGAAACATAAACTCAGAAACACGATTTTCTAAATGTTCTTCAGTTTGTCTTCCAAGGTGGACACACGTCTAGTAATAGTTTGACGAGAAGGGCTGATTTTTTAGAAATCCTGTTTGTTTTGTGGACGCACCACGTCGACGACGGTCCCAAAGCATTCCTTTAACATTTCGCCATCTGAATATGGATTTGAATTTTTGCCAGTATCAGAGCTACTGCATAACGCTTTTTCACATAGCATTTTGTCTCAGAATTAGCCCATGTAAATAACTGCTGTTGAGTACAAAGTTTCCTTTTTAAGTCGTTTACTTTATCTTGCCGATATTGTCTTTTGTACTTGTCAAACATAACTGCCTGTATAGTCTCGTAATCCCGTTTGACGTTATAGTCTTTTGGAACCGCGATGGACTGATTACATATTAGACATATCGGTTTTGTTGCATATTCCACAAAAAATAGTTTATTGTCCACCTATCTTGGAAAGTTCTCAACTACTTTGTAATTTTCATTTTCTTATGTCCTACTTCTTTGGTAGTTGACAACATTCCAAGTTTACGTCTTCAGACGGACAAAGAGACCACACGATAAGCGAGATATTGCAATTTTTTAAAATATATATGTTGTATGTGGAGTTCAGAATAAAACATCACTTACATAAAGTAGTTCCATGCAACTTTCAAAAACTCCCTACAAAATTTACTTTAAAGTTGCCCGAAATTGTTTAACACCGCAAAACACTGGAGGTGCGTCCTACATGTCCCGTGGTTCAGTGAGAGCCCGGAAAAGGTGATCATGTATAAAAGAAATTGTCTTCAAATTATGATTCTTCATTTCATTGTCGTAGCAGATAATTTTGTCTGCATGCATAAAACGTCCCTGAAGGCAACATAAGCGCATCACGTTTGTTTTTGTCGCACTGAAGATTTATTAAAAAAAAAAAAAAAAAAAGACATATTTTGTAAAATTTCAGCTGCCTTTTTGCATGCGTAAGGTAACGGGCAGATTTTCTTAGTCGCCTAACAGCACAGAGCGCATTTAGTTATTTAGTGTGCTTTAGTTTCCATGACAGGGAATTCAGTACTCAATATTTTTTATAACAGGTATTTTTTAAATACATGTTTTCAGCCTAAATGGCGGTGCAACAGAGGTACACTGCTCGCCGATTATCAGTGTTTCATTTAAGTACGGCATTATACGTACTTGGGAAACGTCATAGCCTGTTCTCTCGGGAATATTTGATATAACCGGCCGCAGTGGCCAAGCGGTCTGCGGCGCGCCAGTCCCAGTCTGCCGCTACGATCGGGGGTTCGAGTACCCCCTAGGGCATGGATGTTTGTGCCGTCTTTAGTATAAGGTAGTTCATAAGTAGTTTCTAAGTTTAGGGACTTGTGATCCCGCAGTTAAGTCCCTTAAGCTTCACAAACATTTGATTTTTGAATAGGAATTCGTCGGTCACGGCCGAGCAGTGTGTCCATCCCAACTGAAGATGTCAGTCAGGTGTGCTGACGAAATATTGTGCAATTTTGACAATAATATCCGACGTCTCGCCCGAGAACCATATTTAGAAGAAATCCGTCGGGAAAGCCTGAAGCAACACATGATTTCTGAATGTTTGATAATAGTATTCAACTGCTTTAGGAAATCGATATTTTAGTTCTGAATATCATGTATCATAAATATAAAAATTGCTGGTGCTTCACTTAACCTGGCAGCCTCACTTTAACATTTCGACATATTTTTTTAATGATTCTTACTGAAAAGTATTCTACGTTTCTAGTCTATAACTTTATTAGTTGCAGTAAATAACACAGAAAGACACGTGGATAAACGTGCATTAGGAGCGTCACATCTGTACATTTGTAATACGAAATCCTTAAACGTCATCAGTAAAACTGCAATATTACAATTAAAGTTTTATATATTTTATTCTACTGAAATTGAAAGCTTGTACTGAGGTAGACTGGTGTTCCTACTTGCCACTGCTGGATACATAAAATACATGCAAGCTTCTAAAAATAATGGCAAGCATCATAGGTCACTTGTAAAAAGATAAAAGCTGGTTTTAATGGAAATGCTACTCCCTTAAAGTTAGAACTGCTACTAATCGTGCCCTTATTACCATTCATTCAGTTTGATTTATTTATTTACTTATTATATTAAACAAAATAAGGGAAATAAAAAGTGTTGAATATGGAAACTCGTCGGTGTACCAGACTACCCTTCGGTAACTGGAGACGATTCAAAAAGTATTTTTTCGAACTTTCAATGCTAAGCAGTAGCTGGATCGATTGCGGTTCAAAGAATGCAACATCAGTCTGAAGGGGTCTGTCGCACGGTGCAGCGAATTCTTACCTTCTGTCTGATCGAAGAGGGCTGCAGACGCCGTTGTGTATTCGGCGTGCTACACGCTGGGGCTGATGTGGCAGTAATGAAGGTGCACGCTACGTGACTCCAACCTACAGTTACCGCAACTCAGCGCTATGGATTCCTAAACCCGAGGGCCAGTCTCCATGCCAAGGGCCTTCTTCCCTCTCCTCCTCACCCGCGCGATCGCCAGGAGGCTAGGCAGGTTTCAAATCTGCCCTTCTTTCCGCGGTCCTCATGACAAGACGGCACGGCCGGTGACGTACGCATCTCCCTCAACTCATTTCCGCAAGCTGGAAACTGGTCGCTACGGAATTCACGACTGGCGGACAGTCGCGCTGCGTCCAACGCTCCACAAGCTGCCTCTCCCGTCTCCTTACTTCTCAGATCGTCCACCATCTCAGCTACATGCCGCCCAAGATACTGTACTGAATTTTTTTTTTTTTTTTTTTTTTTTTTTTACAGGAATATACACGAAAATTTAACGATAGTTGAATCAAAGAAATCATGATACCTATTGTAATTCTATATGATACGGAAGACAATTAATGGAATGCTATTTTGCAGGTTTTACATTAAATAAAAGTTAAATTTTTCTTTCATGTGAAAGAGCTCCGCGGGCTAAAATTTATCGGCCCGCGGGCCGCATGCGGCCCGCGGGCCGCGGGTTGGCCACCCCTGCTTTAGAGCTTGTCAGTGATTAAAGTTGACTGGTTTGTAATACGACACTATAAATCCTAATACGTGTAACCTGTCTGTTATCAGAGTCTTCAATATCAAGCATTTACCTCATATTCAACTTGTTATTACGTACATTAAAATATGTTTCTTGATAACTGATAGTTTTATTTAATTTCCTCAAGTTATACTAGTTTAACTTACCAAAAGACTGCATGGGCCAACGTGCCCCAGCATGTGGGACAACTTACCCCAAGGTAGGGGCAATTGGCCCACTTGATATAGATCCAGTAATTAATTTTTTGCTGGCAGAGGTGGCCCGAGCGGTCTGCGGCGCGCCATTCACGTTGAGCTCGGCTACTAAGGTCGGGGGATAGAATCCCCCCTCAGGCATAGATATTTGTGCCGTCCTTAGTATTAGCTAGTTCATAAGTAGTTTGTAAGTTTAAGAACTGATGAACCCGGAGCTAAGTCCCTTAAGCTTAACAAACATTTGAACATTTATGAATTAATTTTTTCTAATACTGTAACTGATATTTTCAAGCTTAATAACTACCATCCAGATTCAGTAAAGACCTCTCTAAAATTTAACAATAATGTCATAAATTTAAATATATTAAATAAAGTACTAAAAAGAAAAAAATACGCCCAACGCGCCTCGGTCCCCCCCCCCCCTAATAATACTCCCACTTGATCACTGTACTTGTTTTGTAATAGTTTTATGATTATCACACATTTATTTACCATGTCTTCCAAAATTTTCACACAATACTCTATAATTATACCACGTGACCTCCTTTTTCGCAAACAAACAATGTAATTAAAATTTTTTGTCGAATTGTCACTTACTTTTGTAACAGCTGTCGATTAATTCTTTCATTCTGTCGCATACCTTTCTTAGCACTTAGTACAAAAATGCTGGTTGCAATGGTCACGTGGAGATTCTCATTCTGGACCTGTATGCAGCACAGACGTCCGCCACGATTGTCGTATTGCAAGGGCAGCAGTGGCAGATCATGCCGCAGCACAGATAAGAGGGTTTGTGAATCCATAAGTGTCAACACGACCTGGTTACTCGCAATGGGACTAAGGGTATGCACACCTCTAGCCCCTCTATTCGCCGTAGCAGAGACATACACGATTCGACTAGATCCATCAGAGGATGACTTGGAATAGTGGGTCGTGACCTTCAGTCATGATAGCAGGTTCTGCCTCCAAGCGAGATTAATTGATTAGGTTAATACTTAATCAAAATATCCACGGGTGTACTGCCGGTTTATAGTGTCCAACGGGCACAATATTTCGGCGATCATACATGTCGCCATCATCAGGTGAACTGACGGACTGAGTTCCTGGAAACGCGCCGGCACGGAGATCCGCACGCTACGGCTGCTCGAAGGGAACTGGGTTCTAGCCCGGTAGCGGGCGATTTAAATACCCTCGGCCCGCGGAGCGACCCCTCCGCGGGCCGCGCAGTGGAACCGATTGCGACGGCGTCTGAGATGACGCCGATTTGAGGGCTCTGTCCGCCGTGGTCGTCACTACGTTACGTTTGCTAGATTTACTCTTACTCTTAATTAACCCATTCGCTGGTTCTCAAGCTTTGCTAAGATTATAGCCACAGTCACGGTTTATGAGGTCGTCACTTGTGCGAATTTCAATGGCCTCTCTAACGACGCAGTCCCAGTATCTCGACGTCTGTACTATAATCCTAGTACTCCATCGCGTGATTCTTCAACAAACAATGTTCAGCGACCACCGACTTGCTCGGATACATCAATCGTGTGTGCCTTTGGTGTTCAACGCATCGATCCTCGACGGTACGCATCGTCTAATATATGACTTGCCACACTGACACGGAATCTGGTACACGCCAGCCTTCCTCAAACCGAGATCATCTTTGGCGCTCCCCATTAGTGCACGAATTTTATTCGGCGGACGAAAGACCGTTCCAACCTGGTGTTTCTTCAAAATGCGGGCGACCTTCCCCAAGAGTGCGCCGGTATATGGAATGAACGCAGTGCCTACATCCTCCCTCGTGTTTTCATCCGATTCCACGGTTGGGCGGAGAGCCCGCTGAATCTGCCACTCTGAGTACTCATTTTTTCGGAATACAGTTCTCAGGTGTTCCAATTCCTGGGGTAGACTCTCTGCGTCGGAGATAGTGCGCGCCCTATGTACTAGAGTTTTAAGTAACCCATTCTTCGGTGAAGGGTGATGACAGCTGTCAGCGTGTAAATACAGATCAGTGTGCGTTGTCTTCCGATACACACCATGACCCAGGCTGCCATCAGCTCTTCTCTTGACCAAGACGTCAAGGAACGGCAATTTACCCTCCGTTTCAGTCTCCATAGTGAATTTGATGTTGGAGTGTATGGAGTTCAGATGTGCAAGAAAGTCAAGGAGTTTATCCATACCATGTGGCCAGATGACGAAAGTGTTGTCCATGTAACGGAAAAAGCAAGTAGGTTTCCATTCAGATGATGCCAGGGCTTCCTCGAAATTCTCCATGTACAAATTTGCGACCACAGGGGAGAGTGGGCTACCCGTGGCGACTTCCTCCGTTTGTTCGTAGTATTCGCCATTGAAAATAAAATACGTGGAGGTCAAGACATGCCGAACTTTTTAGGCATACAACGCATATCAAAACTCCACAGACAGCGAAGTGACGCCAGTTCATCCGAATTTTACGACTGTTTTCTGTAATAACACAAACGATTGCTTGCACGCTTATAGTATAGAAATATGGCGGCGAGACTTCACTGACATCAGTGATACAGTCTAGTAATATATGTCTGTGCGCGTAACCTGTACTTGTAATCACGAGCTATCACAAATGTAGTTTCTCGAATGACTATTAGCAAGTCGCGAACTATTGCAATACGTATTATCTCAAACGATGATTAACCAAGGGACCATACAATCAATTTATTCCCTTATATAGTCTGTTTTAACCAAAGATTTAAAGCTGTAATCTCCATAACTAAAGCTCTGCGTTACTTTGCGTCTAGCACTACTCTTTAATTTATATTACAGAAATTTTGGTAAATTGATCTCCCTTTCTAAAATATCCCCTTTTCCTCTAATAAAAAATAGAAATGAACTCCCTTTTATAAATTTTACAGATTAAAAGTCCAATTTCAACCGAGGGGTTATAAACTTTCCATTTGCGTCATGTGATGCCTGTGACGTGAATGTACACGATGCAGCTCTTGCTGTCGTAAAATTCGCGAACAATGATACTGTGTTTAGACATTTAAGTTTGGCCAAGCAGTCTACAAATTTTGTGTAGTACCGCACTGTACAAAAAGCCTACATCTATAATAACCGCAGAGAAATTGTTTTGCGTGCACGGAGCAATGAGAAGGTGAAATGTGGTTGAATCTCGTACGTAGAGATCTAAATGAGACATTTCAGTGAGGATCATTTTGATGTTAGTGAACACCCCATGTGATAATTATTATGCTAGTAGTTCACATTAAGTATCCTGGTCTACAACTGCGAAGGTGAAAAGTATTATTATGTACAGAAAAGTGATCAGATATTTACATTTGCGAATCACATGTTCACGATATGATTGTGAACGGTTTATATTTAAAGTCATTTTCTAATGGAGCTGGTGAAAGGTACAAACGTCACGTTGATTACCAGTTTTAACATTTACTTCTGTGATGCAGTACTTTGATATATGCATACATCAACGGTGTGTGCCTCAAAAATGCTTTTTGAGACTATCTGGTGAATGCAACTATTTTAACGAAAAACAGATATGCTTAATTTTTAAATGTAAAAGTATAGATTGCCGAGAATCGCTTTAAAATATCTTCTTTTTGTTTCTACTGTTTTCGGAAGATCTAAGCTTCCAACATTACACCTTGCAAATTGTTGAGATAAAAGGAATCACATATCAACCATTGATTGGTCCTGTATCATAGTAGGAGGATGCTGGGAACATCATCGGGTCAACAACATCAAAGTAACATATAAAGCATTTTCGCTGATGTTCCGCTATACTTCAAAATTTTAAACATGGCTGCAATTCAGCAACGGTGGAACACAATCCAAGAGTCAACACAGTTTCAGCCGACCAGTTGCATGCAGTTTTATGCAACTGGTCGGCTGAAACTGTGTTAACTCTTGGATTCCGCTATACTGTTTCCTTTAATAACACAATCAACATTGTGTTATTAAGTGAAGCAGTATGGGGAGTTACGTAAGCAAAAATGTTTTATATGTTAGTTTGATGTTGTTGACTGACTGGTGGGCCAGAACCATCTGACTGTGATACAAGACGAATGGTTGACATGTGACTCATGTTCTATTAATAATTTGCAAGATGTAATGAAGGTAGATGAGCTCTGCCGAAACCAGTGAAAACGAAATGAAGATATTTTAATGCGATTTTTTGGTAACCTATGCTTTTTTTGCATTACAAAAAAAGAACAATATAGATCGCTCTCAGAGTCTGATACAATGTCAGCAAAATGTTTTAATACTTATTTCGCCAATAATTCATTTCTGTTTCACAGTATCACTTCCTTGTACGACGAAAATAGTGAGAAACAAAAAATAGGTTAGGATTTGAAGAGGAACGCATAATTTATAAGCTATCATGCTAACAGCTGCGCTACAGAGTAACTATACTGTAGATTACACGATAAAATAAAGGGTTCTAAAAAACTTCAACCGTCACTTTTTCTTGGAAAGTATTGAGTGTTGGCATCTAAGCCAAAATAATTTTTCTCTTATTTTCACCCTTGTTTAACGTCCCAGGTTTTGTATTAGCTTGACAAATTTAACCAGTCGGTAGAAAAAAACGCATAATGGTATGCAGAAAATGACTAGTGCGCAAGATTAATTTACGTATACACTCGAATTAATCTGCATCCGACCTGTAATTACATGAGTGCCTACTTACCATGTAAATTTCACTGTGGCCACTAATAACACTGTTCATTTAAGAGTGAGATGCAACTGCTAGAAGAACGATGACTGAATCCAAGACGCAATCCTTATTTACACACGTTTATAGTGTGTATTATTTCCTACTTTTAGAGTCAGCCTGTTGACACAAATTACTAACAGCGAGCTTTAAATGTAGGTATATTTTACTTTAAACGGAGTTTTCACGCTTCTTATTTCCAGATTACATTCTCTTCCATTCTTACATACACATTGCAAAGCGTTTTCCACCAGAAAAAACTAAGCTGTACACATAAGCCGGCCGCGGTGGCCGAGGGGACTGAGGGGCTCCAGTCACGGTCTGCACGGCCACTACGGTCGGGGGTTCGAATCCCCCCTCGGGCATGGATATTTGTGCCGTCCTAGTTCGTAAGTAGTTCATAAGTAGTTTGTAAGTTTAGGGACTGATGACCCCGTAGTTAAGTCCCATAAGCTTAACAAACATTTGAACATTTTGTACACATAAAAAGTAAGGAAAACCTATTAGGTTCCCAGTCATAACTTATTTGTTATAAACTGTAGATTAAAACTAAAAAAGACTGAAGAAAGAAAATTTAGGAGATGGAACCTCAACAAATTGAATTAACAGAGGTGATTGAGAGTTTCAGAGGGAGCATTAGGCAAGGACTGACCGAAAGGGGGAAAGTAAAACAGTACAAAAAGAACGGGTAGCTCTGAGAGATAGAGTAGTGAAAGCCGCAGAATATCATACAGACAGAAGGATAAGGCCTATTAGAAATCCCTGGATAACGCAGTAGATACTGAACTCAACTGATAAAAGGAGAAAATATAAAAATTCAGCAAGTGAAGCAGGCAAAAAAGGAGTACAGACGGCTGAAAAATGAGGTTGACAGGAAGTACAGACTGGCTAAGCAGGAGTGGCTAGAATCCCTCCTCGGGTATGGATGTTTGTGCCGTCTTTAGTATAAGCTAGTTCATAAGTATAATTACGTAGGCTTCCGCGGCCAGAGTCAGATGACATAAAAGTTTTCTGGGTGTTGTACCGCGTCATGATGTAAGGCTGTTACTAAATAACCGACGTTTCGGCCAACGTTACAGTGGCCTTCATCTGGGTATACCTAGATGAAGGCCACTGTAACGTTGGCCGAAACGTCGGTTATTTAGTAATAGCCTTACATCATGACGCGGTACAACACCCAGAAAACTTTATTGTCATAGTTCATAAGTAGTTTGTAAGTTTAGGGACTGATGACCCCGTAGTTAAGTTCCATAAGCTCTACAAACATTTGAATTAAATCTTTATTCATATTCTTCACCGTCTCAATCGCACATTTATTTGGAAGTTCTGACTACTTTCGACAGATTTCGTCAATTTTCAAAGTTTTTGTCTGTGCTTCAAGCATAATAAATCAACTGATTTATTTTTGAAATTATATCTCGACGAAACCCCCTTTTTTCATCAATCTATGATTTTAAAATTAAATCAACTGGATTCTTATAGTTGAAGCTCAGACAAAAAATTCGAATATGAACGAAATGTACCGAAAATAGTCATAGCTTACAAATAGAAGTGCAACTGGGACGGTGAAGAATATAAATGAAACATTATTTAATAACATTTGCTGATCCTAATCCATCTTGCGATGAATTTTCACAAATTATATCTGTTTTTTAGATCTAGAAATAGCTTATGAACATGTTCCTAGGAGACATTGTTAGATGGAGAAGATTATGAATAGGACATAGATTGTCAGGCAGCAGTTACAGCTGAAGATAAACTGAGTTTATGGCTCAGGACAGTTTCCGTAGTAAGAGAGGACTGCAGCATGTCACCGTTGTCTTTATATTATTTATTGATCATATGTTGACAACGATAGGTTCACAGAGAGAGTTTAAAGCAGGTGAAAAAAATAATCAGACTCGCATATGCTGACAACTTACTAGTGTTGGCAGATTCGATTGAAAATGTTAGAATCTAATATTTCAGAGCTACATCATGATGTAAGGGTTTTAGTATGAAGATCAGTATCTCCAAAAAGAAATTAATGAAGGGGGAAAGAAATTTATACAGAGTGCCAAATACAAGGAAAAACAGGTGGTAATTTTCAAGTACTTATTTTCACACAGGATGGCAACATAGTGAAAGAACTGAAATCAAGATGTAGCAAAGATGACGCAGTGAGCGCTCTACTCTCTTCTGCAAAAAGGAAGACAGTACCAACACTATCAGAGCACTCATCTATCTTTCGACCAACTTTGTTGTATGGTAGTGAAAGCTAGGTGGATACAGGTTATCTTATTAATGTTGAGGTTACAGATACGAGAGTTGGAAATTTAATAGTGAAAACGGGGCTGTGAAGACACTATGCAATGGAATCTGCAGCGATAACAGAGCTGTGACGACACTATGCAATGGAATCTGCAGTGACAACAGAATTCTGAATACACTAAGCAATGGAATCTGCAGTGAAAACAGCGCTGTGAATACACTATGCAATGGAATCTGCAGTGATAACAGAGCTGTGAAGACACTATCCAATGGAATCTGCAGTGACAACAGAGCTGTGAATACACTATACAATGGAATCTGCAGTGTGAAGACACTGTGCAATGGAATCTGCTATTGTCGCTGATAGCACGTTGTTGAGATGTCTACCTTACCTCCAAGCAAACGGACTTGCTCGTCCCGGATAACTGACGTACACACAATCCAGGATACACAGTCGCTTGTGAGCGAGCGGTCTAACCTAACGGTGTCACTATGTTTTCGAAACAGGAACAACGGAGTTGGATCCAGATTCAATATGCCAGAGGGCGTGCAGGACGACAATGTCATCAAGGTCTTCAAGAGGCGTGCGGGGAATCGAAATAGCCTTCAACGAAGGTTGGCAAACTGTGACAGACATGCATCGGGCAGCTCGTTCTAGCATCTATGAAGTGCATACTGCTGCCGCGTTAGTAGGCAGCGATCGACGCCAGACGATTGGTGAGCTCGCCCACGAAACCGGGTTCGCACATACGACTGTGCTTCGCTTCCTGAAGGAACCACTGGGCATGCGAAAAATTGTATCACGATGGGTTCCGCATGAACTGATGAAAATGCAGAAATGGATGCATTACGATGCTGCTCAGAAACACTTGGAGCGGTATGAGTGCGAAGGAGAGGCTTTCTTACGCCGTATCGTAACACTGGGTGAGACATTGGCCACCCCGTACGAGCCGAAACTGAAATTCCAATCCAACGAATGGCGTCATTATGGGTCGCCGCGAAAGTCGAAAGTGCGTCAGAGCCCCAGTATGGTGAAAGTAATGGTGATTCTCATGTAGGACTGTTATGGTGTTATCCTAACGCATTACACTCCTTCAAGACAGACCGTCAATGCACAGTATTACTGCACATTTTTGGAGCATCACTTGCGTTCAGCTTTGCGATAGAAGCGGCAACACTTTCTGCGCGACCCACCCATCATTTTTCACGACAATGCGCGGACGCTTACAGCGCTAGCTGTGGCTGCTCCATTCAGTCGATGGAACTGGGAAGTACTGTACCATTCGCCATACTCCCCGGACTTAAGGCCTTATGACTTTGATTTGATTTCGAAGATGAAAGAACCACTTCGTTGCAATTGCTTCAGAACTGTTCCAGAGATTCGACAGGCAGTAGACTCCGAGCGGTCTGGAGCGCCACGTTGCGTCCCGCGTCAAAGATTCGAATCCTCCCTCTCGCAAGGATGTTTGTGTTGACTTTAGTATAACTTAGTTCATAAGTAATTTCTAAGTTTAGGGACTGGTGATCGCGCAGTTAAGTCCCATAAGCTTAACAAACATTTTAACTTTTTTTAATTTTTTTTATTTTTATTATTATTTTTTTTTTTTTATTCTCTAAGGACAGTGTGTTTTGTGCTCGTCAGTCCGGAGACTGGTTTGATGCAGCTCTCCACCCTACTCTACCCTGAGCAAGCCTCTTCACCTGCTGATAGGAACAGCAACCTACAGCAATTTGAATCTGCTTACTGAATTCATCTCTTGGTCTCCCTCTGCGATTTTGACCCCACACACTTTCCTCCATTGCTAAATTTACGATTCCTTGATGTCTAAGAATATGTTCTACCAATCGATCCCTTCTGCTGATCAAGATATGCCAAAAAAATAGTTTTCTCCCCAATTCTGTTCAATAGCTCTTCATTAGTTACGCGATCCACCCACCTAATCTTCAGCATTCTTCTGTAACAGGTGCAAATATGTAACGTTTGTGTATCGGTTGTGAATAAAAGTTCCAATTCTCGTATGATAGTGATAAGAATGACTGCAGATACTAATAAATAATAATTAGAAAATGAAACTTGGAATGAAAATTATAGACGAAGCAGTTAGGACGACAGATGAAGCAGTTAGACGGTGGGGGGGGGGAGGTCATCATATTCGCATCTGAGAAGTAAGGTTATCTAAGAGACCCATGGTTTCGGCAAAAGAGGGTAGGTAGAGTCGAGATAGACCAAGAACTACTTGGATTCGATCAAAAATGTTCAAATGTTTGTAGAGCTTATGGGATTTCACTACGGGGTCATCAGTCCCTAAACTTACAAACTACTTATTAACTAGCTACAACTATGGACGGCACAAATATCTATGCCCGAGGGGGGATTCGAGCCCACGATCGTAGTGGCCGTGCAGACCGTGACTGAAGCGCCGCAGTTCCCTCGGCCACCGCGGCCGGCGATTCGGTCAAGAATGGTGTTGAAGAAACACGCATTATTGTAAGTACTGAACAGGGCATCATGGAGGAATTTTATAAGGGGAACTGTGCTTCAGACTGAACGCTTAAATGATGGTAATGATGGTGGAGTAACATGGATAAGACGGTTAAAAAACGTAAACCAGTCAACAATCCGAATATTGGTTTGAACACCACAGTGCTTTACTAGGCATGGTCCTGTTTGGAGGTGGTATGCCGTTGCCTTCCTCCGACCTTCGAACTTACTTACCCAGCCAGTTATAGGGGGACCTACAGTTTGACGTGGGTTCCGAACCACGGTGCTACTCGGTATTTTTCACATCAGCAACACTGCCAGAAGTGAAAGAAGTGGAAAGTGGCAGATAAAAATTCTAGGACCTAGTGGGTATCGAACCCGGGACCTTTGGATTTGTACTATTTTTTTTTTTATTATTTAAATCCTTTTAGGAAAAAAAATAGGTGGTGACGGGTTTTGAACAACTGACCTTCAACGCCATTTTTTTTAAAATTGCCCACTATTTTTTAGGAAGAAAAAAACCTCAGGTTGTGGCTTTTTTTTGGAGTTTTGACGTATTTTCTTTCTTTTTTCTTTTTTTATATACATTTTTATTATCTTCTTTTTTTAATTATATATATATATATATATATATATATATATATATATATATATATATATATATATATATGGTTTTCTTCTCTAGTCGCCTCGACCCTTTTTCAAATTAGGGGAAAAGGAAAAAGGAGAAAGAATAAAATTTAATCAAAACGAAGGAGCCCTTGAAGCATAAACAATAGATTATCTGTGACTTCTTTGTAATGAAATTAATGACTCCGTTGGACCAGCACGTCCTCCCAAGACTGGCGATCGCTGTGATTAGCCGCACGAGAATAAAAACCGCACGGCTGCGATACATCAGTAGATCATCCAAACACGTCATCTCGAAATTATTTGAGGATTATCGGTGTAATGATCAATCATAAACTGGTAATAAGTCAGCTTCTCCCTGCATGGATGATCCAGCTGCGGGGGGGGGGGGGGGTCGCGGAATCCACTCTGGAGGAAGTTAGAAAAGTATTGCTGGTACTTCGGGTTCTTGACAACTGTGCAGTGTCATTCGTTGATGTATTGCCAGAAATCGAGAACTGATATATCACCATTTCCAAATAGATAGTGGACAGCGAGTCCACTAATCCATATCACTGTGTTGGTCTTCGCTCGTGAGAAATAGTCCTTATCGGGGAAGAGAAGGATTTCGGCAGTGATATTGTCAGGGGTTGTTCGTGTAAAGAAGCCAAACATTGCCTGCCTCGCCGCAGACAAGTCGATGGCCGTCGTCGTCTTGCACGCCACACGTGGCACATAATGTTCAAAAATGTTTGTTAAGCTTATGGGATTTAACTACGGGGTCATCAGTCCCTAAACTTACAAACTACTTACGAACTACCTTATACTAAGGACGGCACAAATATCCATGCCCGAGGGGGGATTCGAACCCCCAACCATAGTGGCCGTGCAGACCGTGACTGGAGCGCCTCAGTCCCCTCGGCCACCGCGGCCGGCAGGGCACATAATGGCGATGCTGCTAGATGGATCCTGTGGAGGCGCGTCTGGCAGATCTGCTTCCCATTGACCGTGAGATACCAGCTGGACTGGACATCTGACGTAAGCGTAGGATCTTGCACTGCTCGCCACACTGCTGTCCAGCGAACATGCGGATGTTTATGTTCAGTCGCATTCGGCGGAAGTCTCGATTGCATCGCTGAGTACACCAGGCGAGCCGTCGACATACGTGGACGGGTAAGTGTTGTTCGAAGATAACTGTATTGGAGGAAGAGGTATCTCAAGTAGAAAAAGGGCGCTGGGACGGCGGTCACCTGAACTGGTGCGATTAGCGAGCTTGGGGCAAGGGTCCTCATTAGTAGCCTGGAAAGGCAAGTCGGAGTACGCGCCACATGTTGATATGGGTGCTTTCAAAGAGGGCCGTCGCTCGATGCGGTACATGACAGAGGTTAAGGCCTCCTTTGCACCTTGGGAGGTTAAGGGATTCATAGTTGACCTTGAATAACATACCGTGACTCACAAACGAGCCCAATGCCGCCAACATGCGCTTGGCCATCGTCGAAAGTAGTGGGAACGTCTGTGTCACGTGTAGGATACGGGATGCTACATAAACATTAGCGTACTGGGTGCGTTGCAGCATGTTCAGGGCTCGAAATACTCTGACACTCTACCACTGTGCTACGGAGCCGGGTTATAAATTGTAAAACAGGTCATGGAGGCGAAAAGGAAGTAGGCCACTTCCGTTTACGAACTGGTGACAGTTGCTTGCGTTGCACTTGGTCTGTCAGCGACACCTGCTGGGAGCGGACGAGGGCGCAATGACGGCCATTGTGTGTGTGTTGAATAGCGAGCACAATGGCGCCTGGACACATGGCGCTCCCGCGCTCTGCCGGGCAAATATTTGTGTCCGGCGATAAACAGGCTGGCACAAATATTATCAGAGCGCCGCCCGCGCGTCCGGCACCTGCACCGCCAAGCCATGCCAAGCCGCGCCAAGAAGGCGGGCGTACCCTACCGCCCCACCAGTGGCGTAGCTATCATAGGGCTAGGCGGGGCAGTGCCCCGGGGCCCCCGACGTCAAGGGGCCCCTCGGCGTCCGTGAGCAAAGTTCGGAAAAAGTTACAGTAGAGTGTAATTTTTTTATTATTTTTTTATGATTATTATTTTTTACCTTTCCACCTTACCGTCCATCAATCCCCCTCCCGTCAAACTAAGCTTCCCACAGTAGCCGCACTGGGCCACAGGGTGACGGAACATTGCTTCTAGTGGAGCCTGCTGACAGGCCAAGCAAACAGTCGCTGAGCACAACAGTCGACACACTCCAGTCGGCAGAAGTACAGTAGCGGCAGCACCAGAGCTGCTCACAGCAACAGCTGCGCCTTCCAAGTGTTGCGGCGTGCCGCTCGGCGCAATGTGAAGGATCGCGCGACTGTACAGTACTTCTTATTGGCAAGTAGAAGTGTACAGTTCGATTATACGAATAATCGGTTTTCCAAACATCCATGTCCCCCAATTACACTTCGGATAATCGACGTTCTACTGTATATAATATTTTAGCTGAATGAAGGATTTTCGACTTTTAACTTTTTGAACACTGCCAACAAACTTCAAACGCAGGAAGTGAAATCCAAAAATTATTCCCATCTCAGAATATAAACACAAAAAGGTATTGCTTGTCCGCTAAGACGTGCACCCTGCCACCTGCTGAATTACTAGCAGTGTGTGACAATACTGTTCATGGTTTGATTCACGGCAGGGGGCCATATTTTCGTGGTTGAGTAAAACTTCGCAAAGACGTGCACCCTGGCACCTGCTGAATTACTAGTCACTGTCAAGAAACCAATCTTTAACCTGAGGTAAAGACCTCTTTTCCAAAACTTTCCTATACTGTTTCTGATTCATAGTGCCTCTCACAATGTAAAGTCGGCCAGTACTCTTTTCTGACATGACACACCACACCATAACAGATATGGAATATTTTACAGTTTGCGCTACACAAAGCTCAGAAAACTCTTCGTCAACCATTCTTCGGACACACTAGCTACTTTCTTCACATATGGAGAATACTGACTAGTGATAGAAGCAGACCTGAAAGGAATAAAGCACTTTAATCATAAGAAGTCGAGGATTTCAGATGTTATTTGCTCATGTCAGCCGTACTGTAATAAAGGAAATTTCTCCATGTCTTCGTGGAATATTTTCTTGAAAACAAATATTCATTTTTTCAAAAGAAATTTTCACATACAGATTCTAAACTGCTTTAAATAAAGTTTATTTGCTTTGCTACAGTCCTGCCCAAACTTCATGAGCTCATTTCAGCCGCCGGCCGCGGTGGCCGAGGGGACTAAGGCGCTTCAGTCACGGTCTGCACGGCCACTACGGTCGGGGGTTCGAATCCCCCCTTGGGCATGGATATTTGTGCCGTCCTAGTTCGTAAGTAGTTCATAGGTAGTTTGTAAGTTTAGGGACTGATGACCCCGTAGTTAAGTCCCATAGACTATACAAACAAACAAAACAAACAATAACATCATTTCAGCCTCTTTGTACTCATTGCAAGGATAAATTTTGCTTCTTTGCGTGGACATCGAGCTGGAAGCCATCGTTCTCCAGAGCCTTCTTCAAATCTTGACTGGTAGCTCTTCTGTTGTCTTTCGCCATCTGGGCAAGTTTCCATTCAGCTCTAGGGTAAAGTTTGCTCTTGCGTCCAATACGTTCATGGTTTGATTCGTGTCAGGGGTCCATTCATTCGTGGTTGAGTAAAATTTCATTGTTCATTTTTACTAGCTTCTGCCTGCGACTTCATTCACCTAGTATGGAGCAACTACGAAAACTATTCCATGGTAGTTTTATCTGTATGTCCTACCTAGGTCCAACTCTATCCCTCTCCAAAATGTCATCCAAATCCACCCAGTAGTTTCTGCTTGAAAGCATAATTAACTTCCACAGTTATAATTATATTAGAGAGTACGATTAAATATTATCTGCTGCGTGACACACAGTAATTTACTTAAGAGTATTTAGGTTTGCCTTATTATGTCTTCCAGTAAGCGGTAAGGACCTGATGAAGTAGTATTGGATTTGTATAGTTCATAGGCGCCGATTACGGGTATACCCCATTGAAAATCTTGGTATTACTTTTTTCTTTACGTTATATTTCTTGATAGTAATAAATTCGACTCCCTCGTTTCATTGACGGGGGGCTGGCTTTTGTAATACACCACTAAAGTTAATCTAAAACAAACAGGTAATTGAATTCGTAGGCATTAAAATTCATGTTTACATGTGAGTGATAGTTTTCTAAATAGTCCGTATGTTAATGGAATGCTGCTTGTAAATTCAATATCGTAAACTGAAGGCGGTAACCTTTAATTGTTGTATTAAATGACTAGAAATGAAGTGGGTTTGGTACGATACGATGAAAATGTGTATACTACTAATTCAACGTTTATGTATTCTCTTAGAAGTCAATTGTCTTCAAGGAATCGTGTTAGTGTTAAGTCGTGACATTTTTCATCCTGTTTACTGAATTGGTGTGTGATGTAACAATAGGTTGTAAACCTATTGGTATCGACACACATGGTACGACAGCAGAAGTGGTTATGGACTATTTTCATAATACTGTATAGAAAATAAATCTGCAGAAGGAAGAAGGCAGGGAGACCATCCGATGTTAGTTTTTGCGATAATGAACACAGTATTCACAATACAGACACATCATTATCTGATATGCATGTCTCAGAAGACGAAAACTCTGAAAATGATTTTAGTAGTCACTAAAACGGGAGAAAAGGTTCAAATGGTCGCAAAAGCCGCCCACTAGTTCTGAAACGTGAAACTGAAATTAATGGCTGTTAATTTCTTTATTGCATGTTAAAAAATTACTTTTCTCCTTTCAGAGATTAAAATGGTCCTAAATTAACACCAGATGAAGCAAAAAAGAAGAAATACTACTAAAATAAAACGAAATTATTACCTTACCTTTGTACCTGGAATTCGAAAAATATAATAAAGATATTTTATTTTTTATTTATTTATTTATTTATTTTTATAGAAATACCTGTCAGGGGAGGGGGCGGGGCTGCAGACCGGCAACCACCTCCCCCTACTGGAAACGCCACTGATCATACCCCAATATTTTCAAAAGTCGGCTCCTGTGGTATAGTTTTAGTTTAGAGAGAGCCCCACCGTCATTTTTGCCCCGGGGCCCTTGGTGTAGTAGCTACGCCACTGCGCCCCACTACACTGTCCACTGTCTCTGAAGGAGCCAGATAAAGCAGCAAGCTTTCAAAAATGTTCAAATGTTTGTAGCACTTATGGGACTTAACTACGGGGTCATCAATCCCTAAGCTTACAAACTACTTATGAACTAGCTAAGACTAAGGACGGCACAAATATCCATGCCCGAGGGGGGGATTCGAACCCCCGACCGTAGTGGCCGTGCAGACCGTGACTGGAGCGCCTCAGTCCCCTCGGCCACCGCAGCCGGCGCAGAAAGCTTTAACCCTTAACAGGAATCGTTATTTTCATGAACACAATTGGAATCGTGTGTCCATATTGACCCTAAAATAAAAAAAAGCCACATAATTCCTACAAAAGGTATAATTGAAGGGGTGAAAAATCACAACGGTATAAGTAGGATTCAGGTTATTCTGAGAAAAACCACCTTAAACATTTAAATGTTTATTTAAAGTCACAGGTTATACAAAATGAAACAGAACTTTTTTGAGAAAAACGACCTTAAATATTTAAATGTTTGAAACTTCCTGGCAGATTAAAATTGTGTGCCGGAACCGGGACTCGAACCTGGGACCTTTGCCTTTCGCGGGCAAGCGCTGCAGAGTGAAAGATTCATTCTGGAAACATCCCTTAGGCTGTGGCTAAGCCATGTCTCCACCATATCCTTTCTTCCAGGAGTGCTAGTCTTGCATGGTTCGCAGGAGAGCTTCTGTGAAGTTTGGAAAGTAGGAAGCGAGGTACTGGCGGAAGCAAAGTTGTGGGGCGGCATCGTGAGTCATGTCGGGATAGCACAGTCGGTAGTGCGCTTGCCCGCGAAAGGCAAAGGTCCCAGGTTCCGGTTCCGGCACACAATTTTAATCTGCCAGGAAGTTTCATATCAGCGCACACTCCGCTGCAGAGTGAAAGATTCATTCTGGATTTAAATGTTTATTTAAAGTCACAGGTTATACAAAATGAAACAGAACTTTTGTGACAAAAACGACCTTAAACATGTAAATGTTTATTTAAATTCACAGGTTATACAAAATGAAACAGAACTTTTATACAATATTTTGCACTTGAGGTACGTATATTTGGTAAGTATCTGAAGGATCTGAGTGTAAGGCATCAATGTGTAAAATATTCATAAAGTTTTCTTGTACCACTATGCTTTCAAAACGTCTTCATAAAATGCCACTTGTACCACTATGCTTTTAAAGAATGATCAAGTTTTTGCTTAATCGCTTTCATTTACTGCACCAGTATCACAGGCATCTGGATTGGATTCATCACCACTTGGCTATGCAGTGTTATGAGGAGAGTGTGAAAGATGATCACGAGGACGACCACGATGTCCTGGTTGATTCTCTATATCAATCAGTGATAGACTCTTATAAACGTTATGGTACACTGGAAGAATAAACTATAACAACGACATCAAGCCATCAGTGTTTGCTTGCTTTAAACATACTGGTTCATGTCGAAGTAGTGGAATATGTGCAGGTAATGTTGCAGACCTAAATGGACGTGCAAGATTTACTTTTTGATATTCTATATCTTCATTAAGTGTCTCCTTGAAGAACAAAGCTCTTGGTTCAGTTTTTCTGTATTGCATGCATCTCATTCTCAACCAGTTAATCTTTTGCTTCTCAGTGTCTATTTTTCTGTAGTGGATAGGATCCTCTTGCTTTATTTCATTCACATGAAACATCGCCCTGGCATTTTCAACAAGCTTCATCCAATCCTGTGGCACAAATATAAATTGGGATTGCTTTTTCTTCTTCTCAGTGTGAGAAAAATGAGCATCTTTTTCAAGGTAACTGTGTCCATGCACGAGGACCTTATGATCAACAATTTCAATAGAAGTATGAGCAACAATATAGAGCCAAGCATTTGAGTGCCATACTGGTACAAGTGAAAATATTTTCAAGACTGTATTTTTGTTGAGGAACGTAATTTTTATTGACAATAAGGAGACGTTATTGTGCTAGTTTTAAGTGTGCTTTTTTTCTAAAAAGCACTTTAAGAAGTTTTTATCAGCCACAACATTCATTAAAAATTTCAAATACCTAACTTTACGTAAGCACTATAATGTTGCACAAAATACCTCAACTTTAGTTACCCTGAACAGGGACATAGTCTTCATCTGCGACTGAATCATTATCTGATAAATCTTCGTCAGTCGATTCTGAGGAACAATGAATACTTTCAAATGTAGAACTACTCATTTTTGATCGAGATTTCGTCAGTAATTGAGCAGCTAAATCGCAAATCTTTGGACCGTCCGCCATGTTGTTGCTTATACCATCCTGACACTGCATATCGCTTGTGATTCGATAAATGTAGATATACCGTATACCGCTAGAGGGCAGACGTTAACAGTAGGCACTTGGATCTTTGTGCCACTAACAACCATCCCTTGTTTCTCGGTCGAATGTGCACGTAATTTGGCAAAAAATGTCACTTATACCGTTATGGTTTTCAATTGATATCTAAATTCGTAAGGATTGTATTAAAACGAACTTTATTCCAAATAAAAATCAACTTGTAAATTGTACATTGTTTTATTTTTTATCCTTAAAGTCGTAGGCCTCCTGTTGTTGTTGTTGTTGTGATCTTCAGTCCGCAGACTGGTTTGATGCAGCCGTCCACACTATCCTGTCCTGTGCAAATCTCTTCATCTGAGAATACGGCAACCTACAACCTTTCGAATCTACTTACTATATTCGTCCCTCGGTCTCCCCCTACGATTTTCACCCCACACGCTTCCTTCTAATGCTAAGTTGACAATTCCTTGATGTCTCAAAATGTGTCCAATCAATCTATTCATTCTCTTAGTCAGGATATGCCCGAAACTCCTTTTCTCCCCGATTCGGTTAAGCACCTCTTCATTAGTTACGTGATCTACCCATCTAATTTTCATCATTCGTCTGTAGCATCACATTTCAAAAGCTTCTATTATCTTTTTATCCGAACTCTTTATCGTCCACGTTTCACTCCCATGCAATGCTGCACACCAAACAAATGCTTTCAGGAAGGACTTCCTAACGTTTAAATTAATATTGAATGTTAACAAGTTTCGCTTCTTTAGAAACGCTTTCCTTCTCACAGCCATTCTGCATTTTATATCTTCTTACTTTGGCCATCAGAAGTTATCTTGCTACCCTAATAACAAAGTTCATCTACTACTTTTATTGTCTCATTACCTAATCTCATTCCTTCAGCATCGCCTGATTTTCTGACATTGCATTCCATTACCTACGTTTTACTCTTGTTAATGTTCATCTTATATTTTCCTTTCAAGACACTGTCCATCCCATTCAACTGCTCTTCTAGATCTTTTGCGGTCTCTGACAGAATTGTGGAGAGCGTCTGTACATCTACCATGTCCGGTGCGTATTCGGTTGAGGGTTGTGCACACGGCGCGGGGCTGATGGAACCCTGATGGTTTTTCCTCGATGCAGGGCAGGATTCGGCACTGTGCAGGGCAGTTTTGTCGCCATTGTTCAGTCCATGATTTGCTTACCGAAAGGACAACAATGGGAGGATGTCTCGAACTCAGCCTTCTCTGTTCGTCGTGTGCTACATCTTTTAGCAGTGGTAGTTTAGGATTACCCACGATCTTTTGATATTCGCGCATGTCGGCACACTTCCTTCTGGCATCTGGTGGTGGGGTGTGACTCAGTACCAGCAGCCAGTGTTAGTAGAGCGGATTGTCCCACTGATAATGCGCATGGTCTCATGCAGCTGTGTGCCGACTTCCTCTGTGTGTGAGCTGTTCAGCCACACTGGTGCACGTTCGCGTCCGTAGCACTCCTCAAGCTACACGTATCCTCTGGGTGGTGCTAAAGAACAATCATTTCGAGGAAAACATCTAACGCCAGGAAGTTAAGGTAGCCGGACAATCCAAGCAATACTGCTTAAAATATCAAAAAATGTGGATAAAAAAAAGTCCTTCTAAGGGACCCCTTGACAAGAATCTTGACTCCTTCTAGTATCAGCACCGTACACTAAACCACATATCATTGCGAGTTATTACCACTGCCCTTTACAGCTGCTGCGTGAGCACTACTGCTCTTCTATCCCAATTAGTATTTTATCGAGCGTCTTGATTTAAAGTCGTAACTCATTTTATGTCTCTTCATATTTATTAAAGAAACTATATTTTAGACTCCGCTTCTGGAAGCATTGAATAACTACATTGCAACAAGAAAAAGGCGTCTTGCTTAAAAAAGAAGACTATATATATATATATATGAACACACCAGATGTACTGGCAGTTACTGGCAGGGCATTCACAATGCTTGGACACTGAAGATGGTCACTATGTGATTGAAATCGATATGTATTGTTTATTAATAAAACATTAACGGCCAATGCTGCTCAATACATCTGGTGTGTTCATCATTGTGTGGTCGTTGAGCACCATCCTGGAAATGGAATCAAATTATATATATATATATATATATATATATATATATATATATATATATATATATATATATATATATCATTCATTTGTAGCTTTAAAAAAGTTTAAGTCCAAATCGCAAGAGATTAAGACATTTCTCCTGTATTGCCCAATAGCCAAACTTCCCCCTCTCCCCGCATTTGAAATATACTGGACTCGTATTCGGGAGGACGGTGGTTGATACCCGCTTCCAGCCATTCTGATACAGATTTTTTTGTGATTTCCTTACATTATTTGTAATAAACGCACACATGCCGTGCAAGGATTACATTCACATTACATTAACTTTACTTGTCTTTGCTATAAGCTACGATGGATTTCTGTCTATTCCTGCATTTGATAATATGTTACCGATCAGAAAATTCTAAACACAGTTCACACACACTCATCATTCGGTTCGTGAAATAATTTGTTGCAACACACCTTGTCATGTGTCGGATTTCATGGTTAGCTTTCCTTCAGGTCCTGTCTTGCATAGCCGGCCGCGGTGACCGAGGGGACTGAGGCGCTTCAGTCACGGTCTGCACGGCCACTACGGTCGGGGGTCGAATCCCCCCTCGAGCGTGGATATTTGTGCCGTCCTAGTTCTTAAGTAGTTCATAAGTAGTTTGTAAGTTTAGGGACTGATGACCCCGTACTTAAGTCCCATAAGCTGTACAAACATTTGAACATTTTTTTGTCTTGCATAGCAGAACTCCTCGGGTATGTTGTTTTTCTTCTCGTTGTAAGCAGATGTAAGTTACCGAAAGTATTCTCAGATGTAGAGACTTGCACAGGACAGGTTAGCGTGGAGAGCTGTATTAAACCAGTCTGCGGACTGAAGACCACAACAACAAAAACAACAGATCTTGTAGAAGCTGTTTGAAGTTGGCACTAGCTGGGAGTATGAGCTTGGATCTTCGATCCTCTATCAAGAAGGTCTCCCTGGTAAGTTCATACACTAGCCTCGAGCTTGTATTCTGTGGGATTCCTAAGACTCTCTTCAGGTATTTTATCCTTTACTCGCTCTAATTCTTCAAGATGCTTGTGTGTAAGGTATTCTCCCACTGATTCAAGGACATACGTCAGAATAGGTAGTATCTTCAGCCTGAACAGGTCAATAGCTGTGTTGAGGTTGTGTGACGTACCTGATTTCATTAATTTCCTTAAATCACTCGAGGATACGGCCGACTTCCTTTCCCAACAACAAACCAAATGTTTAAATGTTTGTTAAGCTTAAGGGACTTAACTGCGGGGTCATCAGTTCCTAAACTTACGAACGACTTATGAACTACCTTATACTAAAGACGGCACAAAAATCCATGCCCGAAGGGGGATCCGAACCCCCGACGGGGAGCGGCCTCGCGCATCGTAGCATAGCGCCCCAATGCGCTTAGCCACGCCGCCGCGGCAACAACAAACCACTCAGGTAGTGTGTTCCATCTCTAATGACACCGATATCTACGATGCGTTAAAACTATCTTTCTTCCTCCTTTTTCACGAATATCCTTCGCTAGTCGGGCGCAACCAATCGCAGCACAAAGCTCTCCTGCGTGCCTTACACGAAGACGTCGGTGCTCCAGTCAGTAGCAGCAGTAGTGGAATCAGCCGGCCCGTTTGCAGGTGCTATTTGCATAACAGTGGTCTCACGGGCGAGGCCTCCATCCAAGCACCCAAGTGACCAGCGCTCGTGGGGAGAACGTATTATTACTCCTCCCCTCACACACAACTCGTGGGCTGGCCTATTCACGCTGGGGAGCAAGCGATTCCGTTGCTCTACAGTGGAAACTGTCTGTGCGACGTCCCTGGCCTGCGAGGGTTAACGATATAACGGAATCAGCCAAAATACAATGCAGACAACGGTTAGCGCAAAACACAATAATCCCTACTTAAAAAATTGAATAGTGATACGAAGTAGAATTAATTATCTCCATGTCATTAGATGACTTATATTTCTGCATATTTCGGGCCAGCTACCCATCTTCAGATCAGTTAACTGCAAATAAATAACAAATGATTGTAAGCTAATATTTAAAAAGAGTTAATATTATCAAATGTAAAAATACCAATTTCCTCTGTGCCAACTGTAAAATGTCAGTGTGAGAAGACTTATATCGGACAGACAGTGTGCCGGCCGCGGTGGCCGAGGAGACTGAGGCGCTACAGTCACGGTCTGCACGGTTACTACGGTCGGGGGTTCGAATCCCCCCTCGGGCATGGATATTTGTGCCGTCCTTAGGATTAGCTAGTTCATAAGTAGTTTGTAAGTTTAGGGACTGATGACCCCGTAGTTAAGTCCCATATATATATATATATATATAAAAGAACAGACAGTGCGCACCATCGAGGATCGATGCCGTGAACATCAGTGGCACACTCCACATAACAAGTCGGCTGTTGCAGAGCACTGTTTGTCCAAAAACGATGAGATGGATTACAAACGTACCAGGATATTGGCGCCGGCCGCGGTGGCCGAGCGGTCTGCGGCGCGCCAGTCACAGGCTGCACGGCCGCTACGGTCGGGGGTTCGATTCTCCCCTCGGGCATGGATGTTTGTGTCGTCTTTAGTATAAGGTAGTTCATAAGTAGTTTGTAAGCTTAGGGACTGATGACCCCGTAGTTCAAGTCCCTTAAGCTTAACAAACATTTGAACAATTCGTCTCTCCTTGTAGACGGTGACCAAATTATGTAGACCGCCGTTGTTGTGCCGAATAGCGATGTACAACAACTGTGTACAAAAAATTTAGTATGGAGCCTGGCGGATGGTACTTATTTACGGATTACGACACCAATCTATTGTTCTGATTTTGCAGAAATTTTGCACACACGAACTTCAAAACGAGAGGTAGCTCACTGATTACATAACATTTCATATGGCGTATGGCGATGGATACTTATAGACTTCGATAGGTACTACTGTTGTATTTGGATTTTGTGGATATTTTACCGACTTGACTTTCAACGCAAGAGGGAGATCAGATATTTCATATGTTCATTCTTTTTCACTGATCACCATGGGTGTTGGCAGATATATATTGAGTTTCCGTATATAGGAACCGAGGAGGCAAGAATGAGGAGGAGAGGGGAAGAAGTGGACCGAGAGAGGGGGAGGTGGAGATTAACAGAAAGAAGGTGGAGGGAAAGGAGGGAAGGGGAGATGGACGACAAGAGTACATAATAAATAAATTCTCGGGCAACGCCTGGTTTTCATCTAAACCGTGACGATGGATTGACAATGCTTGGAAGCCGCGTATCTCACGCCTTCGTTCGGGAAGAATTTCGGCATCTTCACTTCCGACAGATCTTATCACTTTTAATAACTAATTATTCATTTAAAAGCGCTGTGGATTCGTAGTAGCTCTGTTGTGTTTCCACTCTGCGCTTATATGTTTATCTTAGACGTATATTTTATGTATGAATAGCGTAGCACTTACGACTGTGATCAACGCATGCACATTCCAATCCTCAGTAGCTTTGTATCGCGTGATTTACCGTATAAATAGGCACGCGCAGATGCTGAGAACTCTATCATCGACTCGTCATGAAGATGGCTGTAAGGTTTGTAGCCGAAATATCGCATGAAGAATTGTCACCGTCACGGGTGCACTCCCGAAAGATGATGGAATATTATGTCTGCCGGGAAAACTTCAAGAATCACATCGCGTGCTTCTTCGGTGAGGAGATGGTTTCAATAATTAGCAAATTTTAAGTATTTTTAAACAGTAGCTTACAATCAGATTTTATTTATTTGTTGTTAAAAGATGAAGATGTGCAGCTGGCTCGAAACCATTTACGAAATATAAGCGATATGAAGGCTGACATTGAAGTAAATTATTCAAACGAAGATAAACGCATATGTCTATTTCCGATAAACCAAGTCGATTCTTGCGCTCTACCATCAAGTGAAAATACAGGGTGTCCGAAAAGTCTTCCCCTGATTACATAAATTGATAACTCAGGCTAAAAGTAAGATACAAATATGAAACTTGTGTCGAATTATTTACAACTATCAAAGTTTTTTTTTCTGTTTTAGGTTCGCAGTACGTAAGTAGTGGATGAGTTGTAGTGCCGACGAAGCCATGTTAACCAATCAGGTGAAAGCACATGAGACACGACATAAACCACAGTGCAGAGACACTTCCAGACAACATTTGGAAGGAATCCACCTGATGTCAAGAGCATTAAAGCCTGGTATGAGAAGTTCAAGAACACAGGATTGGTTGCTGACCTTCCGAGGTCTGGTCGACCAAGAACCTCAGCAGACAGGGTGGAAGCTGTGAGGCAGTCTTTTCTGCGAATTCCGAAGAAATCGGTGCGCAGGGCCTCACGTGAATTACAGATGCCACAAAGCTCTCTCCATGACATTTTACACAAACGTTTATTGTTTCGTGCATAAAAAGTGCAAATCGTTCAGACCTTGTTGCCCAATGACAGTACACGTCGATATGACTTTGCGGTCGAAATGCTATCACGTATTGAGGACGATGATGGTTATCTCAGACGAACTGCTTTTTCCGACAAAGCGACCTTTTTTGTCAGTGGAATAGTGAATCGCCATAATGTGCGCATTTGGGTTTCACAAGCACGTGATGAGGTAATGGAGTGCACCAGAGACAGTCCAAAGGTGAATTTTTGGTGCGCGCTATTGCACGATCGAAGGTATCGGGCCATTCTTCGCTGAGGGTACCATCACATCTGCAGTGTATGGACATGTTGCAGCTGTATGCTGTTCCTCAGCTGCTTCAGTATCACCACGATGTCTTGTTTCAGCAAGACGGTGCACCGCTTCATTGGGGTTTGGACGTCCGTGCCTATCTCGATATGACCTTTCCTGGGCGATCGATTGGTCTTGATGGGCCAACGGTTTGGCCTCCATGCTCTTCTGACATAATCCCATTGCACTTATTTTTATGGGGTTATGTCAAGGACGAGGTCTACCGAACACGTGTACCAGATCTTGAAACCTTGCGGCAACGGTTAACCACAGTCGTTGAATCGATCCTTCCAGTGATGTTGGCTAATGTGCGGACGGAAATTGAATATCGCCTAGATGTACTACATGCTACCAAGAGTGCTCATGTGGACGTTTACTGATGTATGAAAAAAAACTTTGATAGTTTGTAAACAATTAGACACCATTTTCATATTTGTATCTTACTTCTAGCCTGAGTTATCAATTTATGTAATCAGGGAAAGACTTTTCGGACACCCTGTATAGATCAGCGTCTGGGAGTTCACAGAGATGGTAGGAGTCGGAGCAAAGTCATTATGAAAATCCCTTTGACCGTCGATGTGCAGGTCCTTGATGTGGCATCGACTCAACAACTCGCTAGAAGTCCACTGCTGGAATACTGAGCCATAGTGTTGTACACGAACGAACCTCCAGATTATGCCCCATCAACTTCCGATGTGATTCATGTCGGACGAAGTGGTTGGTCAAATCATTTGTTAAAATTATCCAGAATGTTCTTAAAATGTTTTATACTTGATTTTGGTATTAATTTTACTCTTGACGTGTTGGTGTTCACAGCATCCTGCTATTGAGACGCAACAGCATTGGTTGACATACGAGACACGACTTTTACTAATAAGCTACACAAGATCTGATGACGGCAGCCTATATGTGCCGAAACCGCCAATAAAGATATTTGAAGCGATATTAGGCAACCTGTGCTTTTTGCGGTTAAATAACAGTAAATCGCCCCCAAAGGCTGACGTAATAATGTCAAAAACTAATTGCAAACAGTTTTGTTCCGGTGACTTTGCAAATTGTTATCCATTTGCTTCGTTGTTTGGGAACATCATGACTGATTGAGAACTGAAATAGCTGAACATATCTTCCAGTTCATAATCGCTTCATATGGACAAGGGAACCCAGTCTATTCTACGTAAAAACAGCTCACCTGTATGGAGTCGTCACCGGCTTGTAGAGTGCCTTCTCGATATGGCCCATGACTTTTTGGCGGCCACACTCGAATCGTACCATGCGCACTTACCACGTACAATCGGGACACATCTGACCAGTTATCTAGGCTCCAATCGACATGGCCACGAGCTGCAGGAGATATGTACATCTACATACATAAAAATGTTCAAAATGTTTGTTAAGCTTATGGGACTTAACTACGGGGTCATCAGTCCCTAAATTTACAAACTACTTATGAACTACTTACGAACTAGGACGGCACAAATATCCATGCCCGAGGGGGGATTCGAACCCCCGACCGTAGTGGCCGTGCAGACCGTGACTGGAGCGCCTCAGTCCCCTCGGCCACCGCGGCCGGCCTACATACATACTCCGCAATCCAGCGTAAGGTGCGTGGCGGAGGATACACTGTACCACTACCACGCATTTCCTTTCCTATTCCATTACGAAATAGAACGAGGAAAAACAGAATGCCTATATGCCTCCGTAACCATAGCCGTCAAATTGCCCACCACTCTCCGAACGGATACTTTCCAGCTTGACTTTTCCTGTTATTTCACGCTCTGATGTTTGCCCGTTAGCACCGACAACTATACGCAAACGCAAGTTCTCACTGTGATGTCCGTGGTGGGAGGTAACGCTTGGATTTTTTTTTCGGTAGACACTTTACACTGTTAATGTCGCAATACTGAATTCCCTTTACTATTTCCGAAGTGGAATGCTCCAACTACTATTCCGCGGTCAGAGTCTCATAACTGCTGTCGTGCAGCCACAATAACATCGGAAATGTTTTCACATGAACCACCGGAACTCAAATGGCAGTTCCGCCAATGCTTCGCCCTTTGAAACATTGTATATGGGATAGTGCTGCCACCCGTATCCTGCACTTCTGTTTCTTCAATCTACACGAAAAACCGTGTCTGCGTATATGCTACAGTGACTGTACGCTGGTATGTGCAGTCCGAAATTATCGTCCATGCAGCTCTCAACGATAGCCTGGCTACGTGAAAAACGGTATTGCAGTTTTCATCGATTTTCAAATCACTGCACGGAAAAGATATTTGAATATTGTGTTGTTGAATTAAGTGAAGCTAAGTGCAGTGTGGAGGTCGTGCCGCGTGGCTGGTCCCGTTCCGATCACTTGATAGGTATCTGATCTGTTTTATATAGAATAAAAAATTGAATATTTGCTTTGAATAAAAATTGAACATGGTTCAATACACAGACTACAATCTTCTATGAAGAAGGCATACAAAAACTTGTGCCACGCTATGATAAGCGCCTACAAAATTTCGGAAGCTATGTACAAAAGTAGTTTACCAGTTGTAGATTTTTGTACAATAAACATTGTTTTCACGTTTGTTTTATACTACCAAACGGTGTTTACTTTGTGGATATACCTCGTAGTTAGAAACAGAGTAGTTGGTTTATAAAAGCTGAAAAATAATTTCTAGTATAAAAAGAAAATACGATAATACTGCTGTCTACATCTTCTGAGATCGAAATCAATTCCCCTATTCATCCGATATCAAGCACAACTATGTTTTTTATTATTTAAACAAAAAGCCTATCGATTAAGTAGCATTAAGAAACTTAAAAATTGCAGCCACCTAAGTAGGACGTACTGGCTGAATATTCTTTCGTGAAAAACTTAAAAAATAAATGAAGTTGATGAATATTTAATTGCTTCTGTGGAAGGATCTGCCTTTATCAAAACACTGGCTTTTATTTTTATGCGCCCATATATGTTACACTACAGTTGTAGTATTGTCAATGAGCCCTTTTTATTGCTTTAAAATTGAACAACAGAAATGTTTTTAGTTTTTACCGGTTATTACAACTTCACACTGTTAATAAGAATCATCTACATCTACATCCACAGTCCGCAAGCCACCCGATGGTGCGTGGCGGAGGATACCTTGAGTACCACTATTGGCTCTCCCTCCTATTCCAGCCACGTTCGCGGAAAGAATGATAGTCGGTATGCCTCTATGAGGGCTTTAATCTCTCTGGTTTTATCTTCATGATCTCCTCGCGAGATATACGTAGGAGGGAGCAATATACTGCAAGACTCCTCGGTAAAGGTGTGTTCTCGAAACTTCGACAAAAGCCCGTACCAAGCGACAGAGCGTCTCTCTTGCAGTTTTCCACTGGAGTTTACCGATCATCTGCGTAACGCTTTCTCGATTACCAAATGAACCTGTAACGAAGCGCGCTGCTCTTCGTTGGATCTTTTCTACTTCCTCTGTTGAGCACCAAGGACAGATTTTAGGGGGAGGGGGGGGGGGTTTGAATACCCTCTCGGGCATGGATGTTTCTGCTAGTTCATAAGCACTTTGTAAGTTTGTAAGCTTTACAAACATTTGAACATATTTTAGGTGTAAGAAGAGATGAAAGGCGCTAGGAGCGAGGTGCGGGCTGTACAGAAGATGATCAAACACGTCCCATTGAAATTTCCGTAAGAAATGTTTGTCACATTCGCCGTCTGAGGTCGGGTATAATCGCGAAAAAAAAAAAAAAAAAAATAATAATAATAATAATAAAAGGGAAAAAAAATCCTTCCGACAGTAATAATCGGGGCTTGTTCTGTATTGTGCGCCGTAATTTCTTAATGGCGTCGCAATAACCATGTGCATTGATTGTTTGGCCTCGTGATAATGAATCAATCAGCAAAATGTCTTTTTTGTCCCAAAAACGGTGCGCATGACTTTTCGAGTTGTCAAGATTTTCTTTGGCTTAACCTTTGTTGGGGATGAAGTGTGCATCCCTATCACTGATTGTCGTTTTGTTTCAGGGGTGTCGTACGATACGCAAGTTTCATTCCCAGTGACTATCAGAGAAAGAAAACCATCGCCTTCTTCATTTTAGGGTGTCAAAAACTGAAGTGCACTGCCCATCCGTTGTTCTTTGTATTGTTCCGTAAGAATTTTGGATACCCAACGTGAGCAAAGTTTTCCCAATTTCAGTTTTTCAGTAACAATTTCATGAATTAGTGATCGTAAGATCTGTGGAACTTCCATAGCAAGGACAGTAAGTGTAAACTTACGGTTGTTCTTAATCTTCTCTTCAATTGTGTGTACCAGTTCATCAGTAACCACAGACGGGCGTCCACTTCGTTCTTCATCGTGCACTAGATCACGTCCTTCATTGAACAGTCAGACACATCTTCTAATGATTGAATGACTCATAGCATTTTGTCCGTAAAACTTTTGCCGATGCCGATGAATCCCCTTTGGTTTAATTTTCTTTGCAATTAAAATCCGAATCACAGATCTGATTTCACAAGCGGCGGCATTTTCAATTACGGCTGAAATTAAGAAGAAGCATTGGCACAATTCGGCAGCGGCGATGTTAAAATGGCGTACATGTCTTCTCCGTGAGAGTAACTGCCGCTCATGATCGGAACTGCGATCGTAGCGCTCCCGCGGATAGAAACAGAAACGGAACTTACTTTGTGGACGACCCTCGCATGTTGTTATCTGTTATTGTATAGTAATTGGATAAAAAAGGAACGGTGAACAAGTAGAAAGGAACAGTTCCCAAAAAGGAACGATCATCAGTGATGTAGTTCTCAAAAATAGTTTGCTCATCTCTAGAACTGGCTCTTAGCGCACTGCTAAAACTGTCGGCACACGGAGCGTGAATTTGAATGTTTCCACTGTTCAGTTAACTAGTTAACGTGCGGAGTGTACCGTGAGACTGAACGATCATAAACGGTGACGTGCATACGACTCGTGTGCCTTACCCCCCATGGGGCTCACGGTCCTTTCGTGAGTACGTGCATGGCAAGCACGGGGCCCCGAGCTAATGCAGTCTTCCTGCCTTCTTTACTTCCCGGACTGCTTTTCCTTTCCCCCTCCCCTCCCTTCCTATCCTCACTCCTTCCCCTCCCCACCGGGGGACCGATAACCTCAGTAGTTTAGTCCCCCTGTCCCAACCAAACAACCCAACCAACCAAACCAATCGTGTGCCTTACTGACTGAGCACAGAAGTCACGGCACTGGATTAGCCCTGCCACACAAAACACGGTCTGACGCAGCAAGTCAGACCGTGGCGGCAGGCAATACGTCTGTAAAAGCTCACAAAAATATCGCGTGGTCCAGGCGATCTAAATTAGTGTGTTTAGAGATTTTTTTCTGGATAAGATACGAAAAAGAACGATTGACAGAAACCGCAAGAAAGGACCAGTATTCACGACACATCGGGTCAGTTCTACAAAAATGTGGTGAAAAAAAGTAGATACATAAGGCATTAATTTCAGAAGATCTGAACATTGCCAGTAAGTACGAATACAAAAATGTACTCATGTTGGAGAGAGGAGCGATTTATTCTTTGCGAATGTTATAATAATAGAAAAAAGAACAAATGATGATAATCTCGAAAAAAGATCCCAGTAGCTATCTTAGCTGCGAAGTGTTTCTTGCCTTAAAAATACGAATGAATTTTATTTCACAAAATTATTTTACGAAATTACACAAGCTTATTTTATTACGTAATTGTTATTTATTACGGTTTCCCCGCGGCTTCACTCGCATTGATATCTCTGCATACGTGTCAAAGACGTTCGAAATTACAATAATATCGCAACTTTGTTATTAAGTTATGACCAGGATCATGCAATGGACAAAATTAAAAAAAAAAAAAAAGGTATTATTAAATACTAAAAGAAACTCTGTTACATCGTGACTAAATCACTGACTGAAGAAGGTATACGGAATGCAATGTGTAAATTGTTGCAGGATTCAAATGACATCGAAATGGGTTTGGCAGTCTGAAGACGTTGACGTCTCGTGGGCGATGCGGAGCTGGCCGTGCTCTATAACCCATTCATTCCCACATCATGAATTCAGCTTTAGAAAAATTAAAATTCTGTGTTTTCTGTATTAATACAGTGAACTAATCATCAAAATAGGTGTTTTAAAAGTTTTGATCAAACTATTTATTTTTTATTATATATATATATATATATATATATATATATATATATATATATATGTGTGTGTGTGTGTGTGTGTGTGTGTCTCGTATTTCATGCACAACACAGACGTTTGTATGGAGGTATCTTATTACTTGGGACGTATTTTGTTGATAGTTAGCACTGACACATAAATACTGCTAGTATAATCTTCGCCAAAGCACCAAAGATAAGACAATTCCCCGGCCGCGGTGGCCGAGAAGGCTGAGGCGCTCCAGTCACGGTCTGCACGGCCACTACGGTCGGGGGTTCGAATCCCCCCTCGGGCATGGATATTTGAGCCGTCCTAGTTCGTAAGTAGTTCATAAGTAGTTTGTAAGTTTAGGAACTGATGACCCCGTAGTTAAGTCCCATAGACTATACAAACATTTGAACTTTTTTTAAGACAATTCACTGCTGAAATATGGTAACATGAATCACACTCACGCTCACACTCACAGGCACATACAGATGGCAAAGTAACACAACCTTCAAGACGAATAAATTAATGCCTCAGAAGTGGCAAAATGTCGTACTAGAAGCACGTTCTTTATCAACAACAATGCGACTTTAAAGACTGATACTCAAAATACGGTATAAATCAGCTTCTAATACGTTGTTGTCGAGGAACATCACTGGGAATGAAAGGGCTAAGGCGCCTTGGTGCGAAGTGCGCGTCTACTTCCCTTCGTAGGTTCGACTCCTCCCTGAGGCAGGGTTGTGTGTGTTGTTCTTAGGATAAGTTAAAGTAGTTTGGAAGTCTTGGGACTGATGACCACTGCAGTCTGGTTCCACAGCATTTGAACATTTTGAATGTCTTGTGTAAGCACTGTATTCAATATGTTGAATCGTATTACGTACAACATATCACCCATAAAAAGTCAAAGAATAAATGGCTTCAAGCGTCTCAGAAGCTATAAGAGAAACATTGATGATCAGCCGTTCCGTATTTCGAGTTAAATACTAAAATTAACAGTTTCTAAAGTAGCCTATGTTCCTCAGCGTTCAAGCTATTCCCCATATATATATATATATATATATATATATATATATATATATATATATATATATATATATTTAAATCGCTTAAGTAGTTTAGTCAATTCAATGTTCAGTTGTTTGTAAACCTATTAAACCAAACTGCTATAGTCATCAGTCCCTATATTTACAAACTATTTACAGTCAGCCACCTGCGATAAAGACAACTAGCACACCCATGCCTGATGGAAGACTCAAACCTCCGACGGCGAGCAACCGCGCGTTCCGCAGCAAGGCGCCTTAGACAGCTCGCCCATTCCACAGCGGTGCGGTTTAGACAAATTCAAATCACATGTTTGCAATTCTATGGAACTTAACTACGTGTTATCAGTCCCTAGGTTTACAAACTACATAAATTAACCCATTGGAAGCCAGAGGCACAGCATATTCGCCGCACACGTTCAAATACATGCTCCACGTGCAGGCGGCTTAACCGCGTCTTTCTGACAACGAAACCCCCGAGTGAGACGAATCACAGCGCTTGGCTTCTGTGGAGTAGAGACAGCGAGCGTGACTTGCGTGTCTGCTCCCTGCAACTCTAGCGAGATCAAACTGAGTGAAGTAGCGCAGTGCTAACACACTGGACTCGCAGTCGGGAGGACGGTGGTTTAAATCCACTTCCCGCCATCCAGATTATATTTTCCGTGACTTTTCCTTCTTCATCCTTACCCAAACTTCGGAGCGTGAGCTCCAATGACCACTCTGTCGACGAGACGTTAAGCCCTAAGCTGCCATCTTTCTGTCCTTCGAGATCAATAAAGTTGACAAGCCGTAGTCACAAGGAACAGAAAAATATTTAAATTATGTAATTCCCTGTTACTACGGCGTAACCATTATATATGTAGTATGTATTAAAATATCAGTTTCAGTCACACTCCTAGACAATAATGTGGAATAAAATGAAGTTGACAAGTCATAGAATGAAGGCTTTCACGCCAGGTATCATCATTACTTAAAGCTTCCGGGCTGAGATGCCGTGATCCATACATAAAAATTTCCCCTGACGTTTCACCCTCGCCTACGGAAGGCATCCTCGGAGGTAAAGCGGCGTACGCTTATGTATGGACCACGGCATCTCAGCCCGGAAGCTTTAAGTAATGAAGTTGAAAAAATTAATAAGAACCCGAAAAACTACGGGAGATTTGGTCTCTCTAATAGTTGGGTCACACGGCTGTGAAGTTTGGGTACCACTAATAATAATTTCGAGTGGCTCAGTGGGCCGCTGCAATTCTTTGAACTTCGGCGACTTGCGTGTCCGTAACCTACCCTAGTTAAGCCCTGCGGTTTTGCGTGGGATCCGAACCACTTGTTGTTTCTGGCGACCCCTCATGAGAGGTGAAGGTTGGGTTAAAACGCAGCCTGAAAAATTCCGTGATCCGACCGGGTTTCAGACCCACGACCCCCAGTAAAGGGCATAGGCGTAGCCAGGATATGACTTCGGGAGGGGCTAAAATGGACACTGTAATAACATGAACTATTAATAGAACCTCAAACAGCTCTAATACTGTATATACTATATTATTTTTCAGTGCATAGGACTGCATGCTAGAAATAATCTTTCTCCAAAACAGTAACGAGGCAAATCTCTTCACGATGATAGCCAAATGTGGATTAATAGACGGATAACAATCAGAAACGCAGTTCGTGAAGCGTTCAATAGCATCTGAAGCGTTATCAGAGAAACATTTCCTGACTAAAATTTTTACGGTACGTGAATGTCGTCAATAACAAAAAATAAAGTGTACAGTTACTCTTTGACTAGATGAGAATCTTGATTCCTTTACATAGGAAATTTAAGAAATATTGATGACTCACATTGTAATTATGTTGAAGAGTAGCTCAAATCTCTAAATCACAGAGAAGCTCTAGGGTTCGACAGCTTGTATACTAAATTTAAACCCCCTACATAACGTACCATGGGTACCTTGAGCAAGGAATTGTTCCTCGTGACTGCAAAAGAGGCAATTGACACACATCTATGAGCAGATATGGTAATTTTTTTAGCGCTCTTGGACTTTCGTTTTGGGGCTTCCAAAACTCTATTTTTTTTTAGGCTGTCTCGGCCTCTCGTCCTGGGGGGCCTCCAAATCTAAAAGTTACTTTTTTATAGTAATACATGTAATTCTAAGTGGACGGGGGGCGGGGGGTCCTAATTTTATTTTGTCGCCGCCCTCGGCCTCCGACAGCCTATTCCGGCACTGGGTAAAAGAAGACACTTGAGAAAAACAACTGAGTATAGTGCTCAGTATTTCAGCAGTAATCACCGTGAGACAGGATGGTCAATCCGTCGATGTTTTCAGTTAGCTAGAGGATGAAGTGCGCACCTCTTCATCCAAAATATTATGATGGCCATGAATGTCTTTCTTCAGCGCTGCAAAAAGTATCGGAACCGCTTGGAGAGAAATAGGGACTGCATGGAGCATGTATAACAGCTTCCCAGCCTTGGCAAAATGTAGGCGGGCTCTGTCCTGATACAGTATGATGCCCTTTTTTATTTCATTTTATTTTTTTATTTTTAGCTTTGTTATCATTTCGGGATGGGTTTGAACCCCAGAAACCACCCCGTGGCTACGTCCATGGTTAAGGGCATAGACCAAAGATAAGATAGTCTGCGCATGACGTCATTATGCTGAAAGTCATGCTCTAAGTCACGAGACTCGGGCCAGGAAACCCTGTTCATCATTACATGCAATGTCAAGTGCAGTCGAGGGTCGCAGTCTTCTTGTTACTGGAAATTAAGTGTAGACAATAAAAAGTCTTATCGTATTCTTATTACACATTCAGTAGTACAATTGGCGTTAGTTCTCCGGTATTCGCAATATCAATGCAACGATTACAGTTTTCACCTGTGCCTAGATGAAATGTATTGACAGTTCTTTCTATAAGTAACAGAACTGCAGTTCTTAAGCGAATGACTGTTTTTGTTGTACCGTGAGTCTTTTAGTTTGCAGAACCGCAGGAGACGAAATACCAGCGTGAGAAGCAGCATCAGTTTTTATACGATGCCTCAATACATGTGAAATGTTTTGTCATACTTTTATAGATACCTGAAATCGGTTTGCATCCATAATGTCCGATTTCAATATAATACAATAGTTAATATTTTATGACTTTTGCCACATACAGTGAAACCAAACGTAAAACTAGAAAAAATATTGGCTATTTACATTAAATAATAATGTGATCAAAAAAATTATTGATGTACCTGACAAGAACTGGTTTTATAGGGATAATGCAGTCTGTATTCATCTTCAGCATTGTGAAACACTATTAATGACGGATCTGCACCAGAAATTACTTACTTGCTGACATATACTGGGTGAATCACCTAACACTTGCACCGCAAATATTGCGGAAATGGAAAGTGCGATTGATGTGCGATTTTCACAGGATGGATTGGTAGTCAGGGGTACGTATTTTTAACCAACAAAAGAGACTGTAATATTACTTAAAAAGTGTATTTTTAAGCAAACATACAGTTTTTGAAATGGAACAATTGTTGTTTCTATCATGCACTGGAATTTTTGACACTAGCTGTGTACAAAGAATTTTGAATGACATTTTTATCACGTTTAGTTTGGCAGCTACAACCGTTCAAAGGTTCGGGGACGGAGGCTGCGATAGTGTAGCTAACTGGTCGAGTGGCTAGCCACTGGGGCACGGCCCACTGTCTCATGACCACCAGCACAGAGTAACATATATATTTGTCTGTGCCACCAGCCAGTGAGTTACACCTCCGCCCCAAAAACTTTGAATGGTTGTAGCTGCCAAACTAAACGTGATAAAAATGTCATTCAAAATTCTTTGTAAGCAGCTGGTATCAAAAATTCCAGTGCATGATAGGAACACCCATTGTTCCATTTGAAAAATTGCATGTTTGCATAAAAAATACACTTTCTATGTATTTTTACAATCTGTTTATTTGCTAACAATACGAGTCCTTAACTACCAATCCATTCTGTGAAAATCGCACATCACTCGCACTTTCCGTTTCCGCAATATTTGCGGTACAAGTGTTAGGTGATTCACCCTGTATACTGAATGAACACACGCTAAAATAATCTTCCCATCAAAAATCATATAGATCAGTTGCGAAAAAAGTAAAAAAATTCATGGTGCAACACAAACATTGAAGATGTGTACTTCTGTAGCTTGTAAACGGGACAATACTTTTCGCCTGGTCACACGTAAAAACGAGAATCACCGCAGTAATGTCAGTAATCTGGACAAGTTACGTTACTTTTACTACTGCATGTGTAATAGGAATACGAAAAGTCGTTTTATTGTTAAATCAACGCTCGACTTCACCTGTAAATTAGAAACACTGTTGTTCGTAATGAGGAAGTCTCAGTCATGTGACTCGGGGCAGTATTAGTGTTAGTTTCAAACCACAACACAGCAGAGATACGGTCATTCGAAATCTTATCTTTGGTCTATCGCAACGAGCTTAAATTTCATAGAGTGGCGATAGATCCCCTATGTTTGGGGCACATTGAACAGACGTCCGTCATGTTATTTGGGGTATCGGCTGACAGCTCGTATGCCACACCCACTAGAGAATTGTACCTATTAACAGTTTCACGATTTAAATAAAGATTATCGAATACGGATGTGCATCACGTTCCGTCAGACTTTTTCGAAGCTGCGAATTGACGTGCCTGGCACTACATTTCGTAAAAATGGGGTAATGAAGTATCATGAACCTGTCAGTACAGTTCCAGTTCGAAGTATAACAGTTAATTGCAGTTTTCAATAACGACGAAAGTACCGCTTCGAAAATATTTGTGTATATTTTAATGCAAGTACATGGTCTAAACGAGCTGCGAAACATACCGTGAGTAGTACTTGTTATAACGAACATTCATGACCATAATTTTGATCTGCTGTTAAAGTGTTGTAACAACTGCTTTCATAAAGTCTAGTATACATTAATCTTGTCTTTACTAAAGCTATAAAATTGTAAAATTTCTGTTAAAGGGTTTAGTTGTGAACGAAATTTACGTATAAAGACGAAGGTGACAACAAAATACTGCAGTGAAAAGGCGCCTAGGTCATCTGCCACAAAAGCAGTCCACGTCGAAAGAAGATGTTAATAAGTTTCCTTGCTGCCATGTTGAAACACGTAACGTTTGGTCCGTGAAATGTGAGTACAAAGACGAAAGTGACAACAGAATATTGCAATAAAAATGCGCCTGGGTCAGCTGCCACAAAAGCATTCCACAGAGAAATAACGTATAATTAATAACTTTCGTTATTGCCGCGCTGAAATATGTACGTATTTGTTGCAAAGAAGACAGACGTATACAAGTGAAAAAATTCTGGTTGTCACAACTCAATCAAGCATTGTCAAGAACAAATGAAAATACTTTTAAATAAGGTGTAGACACTTAAAAGTGTGGTTTAATCAACTACAAGAGCGACAGAAGAAGAAATATCTCAAACCACACTAGGTAGAGAACTGAGCATTTTTTATGGCGTGTACCGCACTTCAAGGGAATTGCAGAATAGGTCATCTGAAGCTTCACTCTAGGGGCAGTTAAGTGCCATCAGTCTGGAATTTTGTTTTGAGTATAAACAGAGATCAAACAAGGTAAAAAATTTGGTGTTCTTGGACGAAGTAATTGTCGTTTTATCACTTAGATTTGTGCATCTAAAATGCTGAACACACTTTAGGCACATTTCAGCAGAAAAATGTGTTTACGCAATGCACAATGAATACAATATAAACTAAATAGCAACAGTTCAAGCTCAACAACAACATACGATAGAAGGACTCCTCTCAAGTGTACTGACCACCAAAAATATGGCGGCCAAGTTTACGGAAGTCTATGGTTGGTCTATGGTCAAGTGCCATAGACCAAAGATAGACTGTGCGTGACGTCATTATACTGAAACCAAAATCTAAGTCACGTGATTCGGGGCAGGAATCCGTTTTCATCATTACGAGTAATGGGAAATGTAGCTGAGAGTTGCAGTTTTTATCCTTTGTAATGAAAATTAAGAGTGTATTAGAATAATAAAACGTGTAAGCGTATTCTTATTACATCTTTAGTAGTACCACTGGCGTTAGTTCTCCGCAACTACAAGAATTAATGCGATACAGTAGCTACAGTTCTTACATGTGCCTAGATGAAACGTATTGACAGTCTTTTTACAAGCATCAGAACAACATTAGATTGTTGCCGTGGTATTGTGAGTCTTTTAGGTTGTATTTTACACAGGAGTAGATCAAATACCAGTTTGAAACGTGCATCAGCTTCCTTAAGATTCCTCAAAAATACATCTGAAATGTTTCATTGTGCTCTTATAAGAAATGAAATCTGTTTGCATCCATAATGTCCGATTTTAACAAAATACAGCAGTTTATATTTTAAGATTTTTGCCACAGACTGCGGTGCCAAAACGTAAAACAACGAAAATATTGGCTGTTTACGTTAGATAAATGGCAGTGAGGAAACATCACCGATGTACTCGGCAAGAAGTGACTTTATAGGTATAATGAATAATCAGTATGAATGTTTAGCTTTGTATAACGTTATTGAAAGTAGATTTTCGGTAGAAATCACTTAATTGCTGACATATAAACTTCCTCAAGAGCAGCTTGAAGTATCTTCCCATCGATAATCACATTTATAAGTTGCAAAAAGTAAAAGATTCATTGCGTAACACAAACACCGAGGATATGTAATTCTGTTGCTTCTGAAAATAGCTGACAATACGGTACTTTTCACCGAAGCACATGTAAACACGACAATCACTGCAATAATATTAATAACAAGATGAAGCTACGTTACTTTTACTACCAGATGTGTAATAGGAATACGAAAGGTAGTTTTAGTGTTAAAATCAAGGCTCGATTTCACCTATAAACGAGAAAAACTGTTGCTCGTAATTACGAAAACACAGTCACGTGACTAGGGGCAATGTGAGATGTCGGTTTCAAATCACAACACAGCAAAGATAGGGACACGCGCAGTCTATGTTATCTTTGGTCTCTGGTCAAGTGCTGTACCCCGAGACTACCGGGCCCGGCTGCGGACCGCTGAGCACAGCACTCGGGCTAAGGTTCCCGTAAGTATGAGCT
This sequence comes from Locusta migratoria, assembly GCA_026315105.1. Classification (NCBI taxonomy): domain Eukaryota; kingdom Metazoa; phylum Arthropoda; class Insecta; order Orthoptera; family Acrididae; genus Locusta; species Locusta migratoria. Next base: position 179,881,788 of record CM048749.1, read on the forward strand.
GCCGCATCCGCCATTTTCATTCTCGTGGCTCGTAAGTTAAACACACTGCGGTGCTATACGATTTACGTCACGGCACTTCATCACGACATTACAGGTGGTTGTGTTGCCATAAACTGCTTAAATCATTCCAGAGGTGACTACAGAACGTTTAGTTTCCCGTGAGATTCCAAAAGAAGAAAAAATGGATCATTAAATGTTGGCGCAAAAACTGGGAACCCGAACCGAACCCACCGTTATGTATTGTAAGTAAATAGTTATTATGACTTGAAGCAATATTTAATAGTAAAACCGTTTGTGATATTTGAACTTACGGTTTTGTTTAGCTTTTCTGAAACTACTACATCTTAACAGAGAAGCTGCCTGTAGGGAATTAGCAGCCGCAAACTATCATATTACAGCAAAGCATCCCAGAACATACTGCTTTTAGAGCACAATGTGTGTCTTATATAGTATATTGAGGAATACACCTCACCAAAAAGTTTTGTGCCGACAGTGCACAAATGGTTGAAGGTACTTTTGTTACGTTATTGCGAGAAAGTATTACAAACACTGAAACGGAATATATAAATATACTGGGCAAAAAGTTTCGTTACGGCTGTGGTAGCGTACTGTGCTGATACAGGCAACTAACCGTTGAATGCTATATTTGTGTATTTCGAAGTTTTAGCGTACGGTACCCGATGTTTTATCAGAAAATACACCCTCAATTCAATTTCTTATTAGTAAATGCTAATATTGACGCTTATCTATAAGAGGCTGTAGCATTGCTGGCAAAGAATACTGGGTAAATTTTACTTACGGCTGCAGTAGCGTAGTGTGCTAATGTTGGCAACGAAATGTTTGCTTTGTAAGTATTATTAAATTACCGACAAGACAAGACAAGACAAGAGTACTGTTAATACGAAAACCTGTCAACCTTAGAGAAGGACAGAAGTATTTATGTATTTCAGGGTCAACACATTCTATACGATTAGGTTTTCAAATTGCATTCAATGGTTGTTTCCAACATCGGCACTGTAAACTTTAGATCCTGTACACTAATATTCTTTTTAGTTTTTGTGTTTGTAATACATTCTGAAACTTTCTGAGTATCATAATAGAAGTACTTTTAGCAATTTGAGTACAAAACCCCGATCTGGTGAATTTTTCATAGCAGACAACAAACACTTACTGCAAGAGAGCAAACCAACCTCGCATATTGACAGTCATTAATCAAATAGGAGTCAAGATCGCTTAAAAATGTTATCTAGATGACCAGTTTCGATAGCATTAAACGCAGTACGCGATTTTTATCACAGAAATATGTTTCTTGCTCTTTTTTCTGTATTTGGACAGAAGCAGCAATAAGTAAAGAAAACGCGAGATTTTTGTGTCTAATCCACATATCGATGTAAGCAAGGGCGAAATGCAAGCTCAAAGTAGCACGATCTAAGGCTCTATGCCGGGCACTTGTAAAATATTTCACTAAACGTAAATAAAACACTGTTCGTATAAGCTGCGTGCTGTGTTTAGCATTTGCAGGAATGAAAATGGCGGATGCGCCAGCCTGTGTTTTTAGGAGCTCTAACTCGGGCTAAAGCACTAGATATACCGAGCTGAACAATCCGCCATTTTGAATCCCAGTTTAAAGTGCGTTTAAAGTTACTTTTCTTGATTTTATTTAGACCTACTGAGGACGGCTGTTGATTGTAGTTTAAGTGATGCATGAGTGCAGCAGGCTTTACCCAAGGCAGCTAGTGGTTTTTAAAGTACATTATTTCGCATTAATTCAGTGTTTAATTCAAATGCGACTTTTAACACGGAAATATGTGGGCCTAAGCCAAATTGTGAACAGGACGTTTGGAAAATAAACGAAAAAAAAAAAAAAAAAAATTTCTTCGCAAAGATTGGTGAAGGCATTAAACTAAAAACTTTATTTCAAAGAGCATGCTAACTGAGAGACTTTATTTAGTTGTTATCTAACGAAACTAAACGTTCAAAGTTATTAAACACATTTTTGACGTAAAACCTTCTCTGAAATATTATGCGTGTAAAATGTGTGGGACATTAGAGGGGGGAACATGGGAAGTACAGTATCGCAATTTAACATCATTCAGTAACTGTTTTCGAATGCAACCCTTAGTTACCGTAAACGTATGTGGATGTACAATTTATAAACCAGAAAATACGACAATTGTAACGTATTTTAACTGCATTTGGTAAATATTAAAAACGGCAACATATGGCTTATTATGTAATGTAAGTGAATGTATCATATCGCTAAATATCTCTCCAATCACTAACTTTAAGTTGCCTGCCTTTTACAATCAAATGTAAGCCAATAAATTTACTATGATGTAATATTTTCTGCGCTATGAAAGTATATTTAATGGCCTTAAGAGCATATTAAAAAGCGTAAGTGTTCCGCAGTCTTTAAATGCGTGCCTTCAACGTGGGATTCAAGATGGCGGATTGTTCTGCTTGTACTATACAGTGCTCTAACTCGGGCTGTGACGTCACGAGCGGCGTTCCCAGACCGCTTCTCACGTGCAGCGGTCCGGTATACTTGGACTCGTTACAGGCAGGCAGCCGGCTGGCTAGGTGTCCTTTTATGAAGGCCGTTGCGTTAATAGGAGGCGGTGCGCCGCCGCCGCCGCCCCCGCCTGTCTGCGCCCCCAGACAGACAGGGGCGGCATTCAAACGCGCCACCCGCCACCGCGCGGTGTAACGAACATTCACACGGCTGCCACTGCCGCTGCCTCTGGACACGCGGCTAGGGGGAGGTGGAGGGGGCAGGGGGCGGCCACAATGCGCAGCCGGCCCGCTATAACGTTCGCCTGCTGCCGTTCCGTTTCAAACGCTCCCAGCCGGCGGCCAAACCGACTCCTCTTCCCGCCGTGCCGCAGCGGTTCAAATCTGGCCGCGACACAGCACAGCTGATAACGGCGTGCACGCCACCTCCACAAGCTACGGCCAGCTTTCCGACCGCCACTGTCCGTTAACACTTCATTCTGTAGGGAATCGAATTGCCAAGCATGCAACTGCTTCAAAAGTATGATCGCCTAACAAATGAGTTAAAAACTACCTGCCGGCCGCGGTGACCGAGGGGACTGAGGCGCACCAGTCACGGTCTGCACGGCCACTACGGTCCTGGGTTCGATCTCCCCTCGCGCATGGATTAGGGTTACCAGACGTCTTCTTTTACCCGGACATGTCCTCTTTATTGGCCCCTAAAAATGGTCCGGCCGGGTTTTTAACAAAATGGGGAAATGTCCGCTTTTTTGCGTTGTGCAACTGCTTCATCTTGAAAGTGCGTAAATACAACTCTGAAATGTCACAATCACTAACTCTAGAGAATTTAACCTTTCTTGAAACCTTGTTTTTAATTTTCTCGATTCTGTGCCGTCGCTGCTCTGATGTCAAGCTACTTCGGAAGTATTGAAATAATTGGCGTGGCAATTGTCGCGGAATACGAGCTTCGAGGCGGCCAATTAAAACCATACGTCTGCAATAATGAAAGACACTGTGCAATACACACAGTACAACATGAAACTCTCCCCCCACTTTCTCCGGTCGAAGTGTTGTGTGACACCCAAAAATAAGACGTTCAGTCCGTCGAGCTGGGACTCGGCAGTTTTGTGTGTTGTCTGTCAAGGTCACTTATGACTTTAAGATCAAAAGCCAGTGCAATGTTAGTTATACGTAAGTTGAAACATTGTTCAAAACTTCATACAAATAAGGTCAGATGCCACAGTCACCATTCGTCTGTTTAGGACGAAAGAGACGTAACTATATAAACAGTGTTTTGAAAAAATCGAGTTGAAGCTTTTGTCCGAAAAACTGAGTAGCTTTAAATAATTGATTGCGAGCCTCTAGACGGCAGATAAAAAGTTTATTTTATTCATTGCTTTCTTCACCTAAGCCTTACATATTCCGTTCACTAACTAGAATCTAGATGTTAATCATGTATATAGTCATGTCGGTCTGAGGCAAAATGGGAGCATAGCTATATCAAGGAAAGTTTCAATAATTTTTACAGTAACTTTATTCGTCACGATTTTACAGTCAACAGTATTATGGTTACCGCAAATGATGCACCGTAAAAAAATATCAGGTAAAACGGGGGTGGGGAGGGGTGTGATAGGCAAGGTATCTTATAAGTATGGAAAAAATGTTCAGCACTTAAGACGATAATTACAAGTGGTGAAGTGATGAAATATTATGGCTTCACTGCTATGTAGTCATGTAATTCGTTCTACGGGTCTCAACGTTTAATGTTTCTTAATTTGTAAGAAGATGGACAAATTTCGTAGGATGCGTAAGATGTATTACAAACAAGTTTCTGATAATACAGTAGAGACATCACTAGTACTTGAGTTGTCAATACGAGAGAGAGATAGAGAGAGAGAAAAGAGAGAGACAGAGAGAGAGAGAGAGAGAGAGAGAGAGAGAGAAATTTGTTTTATGACTCTAGAAACGTCCTCTTTTCTGAAGACACACATCTGGTAACGCTAGCATGGATATTTGTACCGTCCTTAGTGTTAGCTAGTTCATAGGTAGTTTGTAAGATTAGGGACTGATGACCCCGTTGTTAAGTCCCATAAGCTACACAAACATTTGAATTTGAAAAACTACCTCTGACAGTAAAGTTTGGTGAACAGTCCTATAACTTAAGGCACGTTATCGCTGGCCTGAAAAACTTCGCCATTTGACTCGTGTTGTTGTTGCAGTCTTTTGTTCAAATGTTTGTAGATCTATAGGACGATACTGCGTGGTCATCAGTCCGAAGCTTACAAACTACTTAAACCTAGGTAAACTAACCTAAGGACAAACACACACACACATGCCCCAGGGAGGACTCGAACCTCCACGGCGAGCAACCGCGCGCTCCGCAGCGAGACGCTGTAGACCGCTCGGCTACTCCACCGCGGCGGTCTTCTGTCTGGTTTGATGCAGCTCTCAACTCTATCCTGAGCAAGCCTCTCCATCTCCTCGTAAGAATACAACCCACATCCCTTTGAATCTGCTTAATATATTCATCCCTTGCGGTTTTTACACCAAACACTTCCCTCCAATGCTAAATTCACGATTCCTTGATGTCTAAGAGTGTATCCTATCGATCCCTTCTTTTGGTCAAGGTATGCCAAAAATTCCTTTTCTCCCCAGTTCTTTTTAGTACCTCGTCACTAGTTACGCGACCCACCCACCTAATCTTCAGTATTCTGTAGCACCACATTTCAAATGCCTTTATCCTCTTCCTGTCCGCACTGTATATCGTCCAAGTTTAACACCCATACGAGGCAACACTTCACACAAATGGCTTCAGAAAGGACTTCTTTACGCTTAAATTAACCCTACACTGCATGGTGTTGCCGTTTTGCAACGCAAATTTTTGTTACTTTTTCATACTTCTTGTTGACAGATGGCAACACCATGCATGTCGTATACAATGGAGTTCGTTCTAAGCATTTAGCTGATCGTTTCCTCCACAGAAGGCAGCGCAGGCATGAGTTGAGGAGAAATACAACAAAGAGCCTTCCAGCGGATTTTACTCACTGTTGAGCATTAATGTAATTACAAACTGACACGACTTCTGTCAAGTAAAGAAGTTTTATCATGTTGCAGACATCTAATCGGAGTAGATAGCAATATTTTCCTACAGAGTGACTTATGTCAAAATGCATGATGTTGACAATGGCAACAGGTAAATAATGACTTTCACCTTGTTAAATGAGTTATATAATTTTTTCAAACACTTTTCTCCTCATTGCCATTCTGTATTTTATTCCCTTTTTACTGCGATCATAGTGTGTTATTTTACTTCCAAAGTAACAAAACTCATCTACCACCGTTATTGTTCCGTTACATCAGCATCGGCCGATTTTCTTAGACTGCAGTCTGTTACCCTTGTTTTGCTCTTGTTAATAATCATATTGTATGCACCTTTCAACACACTGTCCATTCCGTTCAACTGCTCTTCCAGGTCCTTTGCTGTCTCTGACAGAATTACAATGTCATTGGCAAAACGCAGTGTTTTTATTTCTTCACCTTGAACTTTTAATTCCTTCTCCAAATTTCTCCTAGCGTTCCTCTATAGCGTGCCCAATGTACAAACTGAATAGCATTGGAGGAAGGCTGCAACCCTGTCGTACTCCTTTCCTAACCACTGCATCCCTTTCATGCCCTTCTTGTACAAGTTGTAAATAACCTTTCGTTCCCTATATTTTACTCCTGCTTGTATAAAAAATAAAAAATTAAATTACAGTATTAATACCTGCCTCCGACCCCAGAGACACACCGACGAATGCTACGCAGCTTGTGGTGAAGCGTGTTATTTCATGTATCACAATTTGTCTTCTTTCAAAGTGCTTCAATAACAGCAGAGCCGATATTTAATATACCAATAACAATCATAAATGCGCAAAAACAGCAAACACTTTAATGCCCATATGTCAGTTAATGGGAATAACCGTAAAAAACTGAATACGTTAATGAAGTTTGGGAAATTCCTTCAAACCATGTTAAAATTTTAATGGGTGGTTTTAATTTTCAGTTACCTAAAAAGAGAGGGAGAGAGAGAAAGAAAGAAAAAAGAAAAAGACAAAAAACGGCGGGTGGTTTTCCTGCACCTAAATGGTCAGATCAAAATGGCCAAAGATTTGCTGTAACATGCAAAAATTTTAAATTTGAAATCATGTTTTTAAAGGCCCCTTCTGAACGAAACAACTTAGTCATTAATTGTGCGTTTTCAAGTCGATCATGTAACAATTTCGTACTCTAATTACATTTTAAATGTCTAGGTTAGGAAAGGAGCCATTATTTAGTGCGAATAAAAGTAAAACTTCAACTTCAAAAACTATTTAAAACAGAAAATGTTATTACAAAATTTGAGTCTGCTACAACAACCGTAACTTTAACAAGCTATGTTGCGAAAAATATAAACAATTCGACAACTGACAAAGCCTAAAAGAAAAGCACATCAAAACAGCACAAAATTTAATTCCGCTTCGAAAGAAAAATATCTTTGTTGGAATTCGGATTCTGATTTGAAAATATGAACTACACCTAATTGTAAAAAAAGAAACATCTAAATTAATCCGACAGACTAAAAGGAATTACAAAAATGCCCAAATTTTAGAAATGAAAGAAGACTTCCAAAAGGACATTACCAGTAACTTCTTTAAAAGATTCAAAATAAATCTAATCGTTGCCAACCTCAAAGCCTTTGATTCAGAAATGAAAATGGCAGCTTGGCTCTTGTACTTCCTAATTGTTTAGAAAAACTATTTAATTGTGCAGAACCAGCGAATAAAATCCAAACACAGCAACGTAATAACACCATCCCTAGCTCTAAAGAACCTGACGTAATCGAAATAACTAAACAAATTAACAGGCTTAAAACAATAAAGCACCCGGAGAAGACGGTATAACTGCAGAACTATTAAAATTAGCTGGCTCTAATACTATAAAAGTGATAGCTCAATTAATACGATATATCAGTCAAACTGAGAGAATACCCAAGTACTGAAAAACTGCCCTAATTCATCCACTGTATAAAAAAAGGAATAGAACCGATGTTAATAATTTCCAAGGAATCTCTCTTCTACGGTCACATACAGACTTATCTTGCAAGGTTTACTTGATCGTGAGGAAGAACAGTTGGAACCTAATACTGTTGAATACCAAGCGGACTATAGTCTAAACAGATCCTGTCCGGATCAAATTCTTAATTAAAACTTAATTCTTAGGCACCAAAGAATTTGTAGTAACATTATGGTATTTACATTTGTGGATTTTAGAAGGGCCTACGACTCAGTTGATCGTGAATCTCTTTTCCAAATTTTAAATAATAAAATTCTAAAACTGATGAAAGGAACATTAACCGACACTAGGTCTAAAGTTAAATTCATAAGAGACATTTCGGAAAAATTTGATATAAAGACTGGTGTTTAAAAGGGAGGTACCTCTCCCCATTACTACTTTGTTTTGGAAAGAGTAATTACAAAATGGCGTGATCAAAAGTCGAGGTAAACTATAGGTCAAACGATCAAGTTAGATAGAAGTAATATTAGAGTAGATTACCTCGCCTTCGCAGGCGGTCTAGCAATTTCAACTAGGGATATTGCCATAGTTCAAAAACAAATCGAAATTCTTAAAGAAGTGGCGGGAAATAGGATGACAAGTATCATTTGAAAAACGGAATGTATGACATGCAACAAACATGCACCAAAGTTTTTGAACAAGAAATATGGAAAAATAAATAGGTTTTTCAATTTAAATACGTGTGAGAAATATACAAGGTAAAGATATGGAAAAAGTTGCAAATGAAGTGCGCTGTTATTCATATTAATACAAAACATTTATAATAAAAGGTCACTTTCTAAATTCAATAAACTTAGGCATTACAGCAGTGTAATCTAACGTCAATGTCTTTAAGGAGCAGAAGCTTTAATTTTAAACAGATAGAGGAATATTGAAGCAAATCAAAACAAAGAAAGAAAGCTCATTAGAAATTAGTGATGGAGAAACTTATGGGCTGAGACGTAATAAGGAAATAGAAGAATACACATACATGGCGACATTTTATGGGCACATTAAAATAAATTTGACAAAACAAATAGCATAATTCTACGGAAACAGAAGTAAGGCCAAAAATGAGACATTTAAGTGGAAGACATAAATTTTTTATTTAACTGTGATCACTATAATTGAATATGTTTAGTTTCGCCGTTTTCCACTTCGAGTGCAGCCTCCGATTTGTTAAGCTTCACAATTCTCCAATGATCCCCACCTATACCCTCCTATCCCATAGCTCTGTTTTTGTCTATTTGTTTATTTAGTTATAATAGTGTCCCTGGTTTCTAATATTTATTCTATATTTCTTACGTTTTGTGTCACCCTTCAAACTTAAGATTCTTATTTAATTTTATTTACTGTAGTCATTGTCGTTATGAAATTATTCTGTTTGCACTGTTTCTCGATGCATAGTATCAATGTTTCCTTTTTGCAGTAATATTAATTTACAAATGTCATTTAAATATTTATTTACATTGTAACTGCTCCACCAAAGAAGATAATTTATTTCTCTGCATGTAACATATCTTCTGGCTTGTTGACATCGCAAGTTCTTGGACTATAGTAAATATCTGACCATGGCCTAAGAAGCCGAACATCGAGTCACATAATAAACAAAGCTGTAGACCGAACACAACAGTGTGTATTTATTTTTTTCATTAGCAGGACACATTCTTAGACAACAAGGGATCGTCAATTTAGCATTGGAGGGAAGAGTGTGGGGTAAAAATGGCAACTGGAATCGAGAGACGAATACAGTAAGAAGGGTCAGATAGAGGTGGGTTATCGTTCTTATGTGCCGATGAAGAGCACAAAGTAGGGTGGAGAGTTGCAACAAACCAGTCTCCGTAATGAAGACAACGACAACACGTACGTTCATGTTTAAATGGCCCCACTGCTAGGTCGAAGATGTCGTCAGCATTGGAAATCAAACGTTGTCGTAATTAAGTCTGTGAATAACGTTTCCTGGAGTTATTATTTTGCTTCCTTTTCCCTTAGAATAACGTACTGCTTACTTGCCAATGTTACCTCAAAATTTGAAGTACGTTGTTCATTTTAAATTTCTTAATTTTGTTGAGGAATAGATGAAATGGTCAGAGAGAAGGAGGAGGAGGAGGTGTACACGGATAGGTGGGGGAGGGAATGAGAAGATGGACAGACACACACACAGGGTGAATAAAGGGGGGAGGAGGAGTAGGTAGATTGAGGGGAGCAGTAGATGGACTGAAAGAGGGGAGGGATAGTCGAGAGTGTGTCACTTACAACCGGAGAAATTGCGAAGCGAAGTTGACGTTTGAAATTCATGAAGCGTACTGCTAACGCGTCCCGAGACTCAAAGCGATACTCAGGGTTGAGCCTCGGGACATAGCGTTAGCACTGCACTTCATCTATTTCAAACGTCCAACTTCGCTTCGCAATTTCACCGGTTGTAATTGATGCATTGGAATGCAACCAACACCATTTTTTGTGATTTTCCATGCCAGTGATTGCTTGTGAAAGTAATTATATATATATATATATATATATATATATATATATATATATATATATATATATATATAGGGTGATTCATAAACGAGGAAAAATATTTCGTGCAAATTGTCAGATACTGAGCTACACACATAAATTCGTTTTTCGCGTGTTCTTATGTCAGTAAATGACAATGCTATTGAATGACAAAAAATCGGACCTTTTGGGTGTTACTGTGCGCCGACATTGGCCAAGGAGACAGATTGGCAACAGGACATAAGTTTCTTTCCCTATGCCAACTAGCGACGATACATAATACCGACCAGCGAAAACGGTACGAGATAGATGCGAGCACTGTAATTGCTCACAGTATCATGCAGACCGTCGCCTTTTCGTGAGCATCTAGACTACCTACAACACTCACATGTTGTGCCCTGTTGCCAATCCCCCCCCCCCTTGGCCAATGTCAGCACACAGTAACACCCGAAAGTCTACTTCCTACTTCCAGATATTTACCATTAAATTGTATTGTCATTTATTGACATAGCAACATGCTGAAAACGAATTTATGTTTGTAGCTCAGTGTGTGACAATTTGAACGAAATATTTTTCCTCATTTATGACTCACCATTTCATGACGGTGAAAGCCGTTTTTCAATATCTATTGTAGTTCGGGAGATATTTCGGTGGAAGACTTGAATGGTGTGGATTTGAAATAAATTACTTAAAATGTGCAATTATATGCTCTTTTAGGGCACATTTAAAATGTCTGAGTTATTTAACTTGTAGGTTTTTAATCAAGATAGTATATTGTAGCATTATTTCGTAATGTCTTACATTGCAATTTTCTGCAAAAAGCTGGTCCATTTTATGATCTAACATCTTAGGACCCGTCGCTTTGGATGGAGAGACTGTTTAAATAGCAGATAATTAGCTTTAAAATGATTCAATTTAGAGTAATAAATTAAAAAAATCTCCCGACCCATACTTTACTTCCATTAGTGTGGAGTTTCTAAAAATTCAGGAAGACGTATTTTTTAATTAAGAGTGATAACTAGAAAGGAAAAAGAATGAAATGTTTGATATACCGTCCACAATGTTGCATTAGAGAGGGAGCACCAGCATAGATTATTAAAAAGTTTCTTCTTTTTGTTTTTGTTATAATGATGGCAAAGAAAATCGGCCGTGCCCTTTTGAAGGAACCTAGTCGGTCGTTGCCGGAGTTATTACGTGTAATCACAGGAAAACCAAATATGGATAGCCAAATGGGAGTCCAACATGCTAACCACTGTACCACCTAGTTCGAGTGAAACCAATATTAATTTTCGTTGTTTTAAACATAAAAAAAGTTTCTTAACATCTTTCATGGCCTGTTTCGAAAAGTCCCTTGTTTGGCAATGTCTATAATACAATTTTGACACTCGACCAATTGCGTTTACGATGTAAGTTGTACTTCATTTAACCATTCTTAACCACTGCGTAAACACGTGATTTTTGTTTAGTGCACATCTATGTCTCTAAGTCCCTTCCGAATTACATAAGTTGCGATAATTTTTGTTGTCTTTTGGAGCCACGGTGATAACGATGTCTTACACTGACAACAATAAGAGATATTGCGTATATTACACTTTGTGATATCTGAAGAGCTGTCTAGTAGCTATCAAAAGATCGTAAAGCAGGATGACGATAAATATCTCCCACAAAACACCTGATAAATAAATTTACGAGATATAATACATCGTAAAAGTAATTCGTCACATTCACATTACCGCATTACACTTGCAGTTGGCGCTCTGTCGAAATGAGCAGCACAAAGCGTAAAATACACCTGTTATTAAGAATAACAGTTCCGGAGTATGTCTTATAATTATGACGATAAATTTGATTCATTGTCCATATTGTAAATTAATATTAAAAATCGACACTCCAGTTTTCGTGTTCGCGTATTTATAGAATTATATACAGAGATTACCATTGAAGTACGGAATAAACCCTTTGAGGACTTTCCGGAGAAATGAAGTTAATTCTAGAAAATTCTTATTTGAAACTTTCATGAACATTCTGACTGCATCTCTGTCCTCACTGACTCATTTCTGCCCAACGGGACCAAACTCCATAGCAACAGGAGACCAAAGGACCTCTGGCACCACAAGCGCAAGTGGATGGGCACGGAGAAAAACGTGTCATTACACACTCATTCCTGCCTTTTATACAGGGTGGTCAGAAAATGTCTGAAACGCCAATAAGTATATTGCAGGGCAGTTGTACTGACACATAAATGTTAAAAACTGCGCCGTTTCTGAGATATTTAACACAGGAGTAAGCCAATCAGGTCGTAACGTAAGTAGCCTGCGATAGTCTTTGCTGGCTAGCGCGTTCTCAGTCGGTTGCCTCAAACCCTATTTGTGCGCGCAACGACCTGATTGGCTGGTTTCATTGCTGATATTCTCGGAAACTACCTTGCAAAATGGTTACACCAATTTTGTGTTATTACAGGAAATTTTTTGGTTACTTTTGGAAAAGTTTCTCTGTTCAAGGTTCCCCATGTACCTGTCTGACAATTATGCGTTCTATTGTAGATGTAAAAATTGGTTGTTTTTTAGAGAGAAAAAAATTCTTGCTGATGCATAAGTACTTGACCTCAGTGACATAGTTTTACCGAAGCTAGTTGTATATAATAAATGATGAAAGATATAAGTAAAATATCGACTGTGGCATGTAAGTGCATTGTTTATATGTCTCCATTTTCAAAAATTCTAACATTGCACTTCTTATAGACAATATGTCTTTTACAATTGTAAATATCTGTTTTCATGAGCAATAAAGAGAACGGAAATGTTGTTTTTATTTATCTCTACTCCATTCTTAGGTAAAGGGTAACGAACCGCTAGAATCCTGATGATGCTACATTTATTTTGATGTGCGTTATACGGTCGGGTCTCGTGAAATCTAGATGTCAATTCCGGAATACGTGGAGGCGTCTATATTCTTTGGATCAGAGAGCACAGTTAACCCTCGCAATACCAAGCAATTTTCAGTAACGTGTATTACCAAGGGGAAAGGGAGCTACATTGTGCCCACCATAAAAATATTCAAAGAATAAATAATATTCATGAATTGTTCTTGAATTATATTAATAACATACTTTTGAAAGATCTGCTAATGCATAATCAGGATCCAGGACATGAATATTTCATGTAAAACTGTTTTCAGTAATGCATTTCATATCTTGCATCTAATTCGGTCTGTTGATACTCTGTCACTGTCCACATCCTCGTGCACAACACATTCCTCTTCAGGTTCACCCACTACATTGTCAGTTTCACAAATTCTATTTCAGAATCTGTAGATTCTTCCAAAATCTGAGATACTTACCTGTCAGTAAGTGACTGTCGATACATTTTCAATCACAGTTGTATGTAACACTGGAATAAGTGCCACTGAACAGGAAAAGATAAAGAACCAAGGGAAAATGAATCATTACTTAGACCACTGTTGGTGTCAATCCAGAGAAATATTATGTGTGTGTGTTCTAAGGTCACTTAATGCTATTATCTGTGGAGTAAGACGACCGTTTTGGAAAGTCGCATCTACTACCAAGGGGAACGGGGTACTTCATAACCACCTCCCTTAAACTTATATTTTCCATTTAAGCCTAACACTAGAACGCCCGGTGGAGGTCAAATGATCATTTTTCATTTTAAGATGGGAATATCTCCGGTGTTTAAAATACTATGTTTCTGTGATTTTCTGACTTTTAATAGTTTTAGACGATGTTTAAGTTACCTTAATAATTTTGATTTGTAACTGCAAAGTTTTTAAGATTTTTACACATTTACCATTGGTTCCCGATGGCGGTCTATTGACCGCTTCTCAAGACTATGCAATTTATGCAGTTTATTTGGCGGTTTTGTTTGCCAACAATGATCAATTTCGTATATTGTTTCATGTAGTGGCTATTACGCGTTTGTTTCGTGGTACCAGTCAGAAGTTCTCGCCTTCAGTAACTCCAGACTCCCAACTATTTTGACTGCTGACAGGGAAGAAAGAACATCTAAACGAAACGAAAAACTTGCGAAGTTGGATTGTGCAACAAAAACAAAACTAGAGACATTTGCTTCATATGTAAAAAAATATGCATGTGGTTCGGGTCTAAGTAAGCGGATATGCAAAATATGCATGTGAGTAGCCTAGTAAAGCAGTACTTATTTGTTACAGAAAAGAGTTTAATTTATGAATAATTAAGCAATCCCGTGAAAACAACATTTGTCACCTATTGTTATATCATGTAAAACAGAAACATTGAAAAAGTAAGCAATTGTATGTATCAATTATATGGTATTTATTAAAAATAAATTTTATCGGCTTCAAATAAGAATGTGCCTACATTATTATTATTATTATTATTACCCATGTAAAAATAGTCAAATCAATATTAATGACATTAAATACGAAATATCTTTACAGTTTCTGGAATAAAGCATCAATGTAACGAATTACCACATCAAAAAACTGTGAAAGACCTTGGGATAATCCTGGATGAACACCTAAACTGGGAAGAACGAACTGTTGTAGCGTGCAGGAAATCTCTCGCATCCCTATATTCAATCCAAATATTTATAAAACTATTTCCAACCCAAGTTAAACAAAAAATTAGTCCAAACACTTGTCTTGCCAAATTTTTACTACTTTGATGTAGTTCAACACGGCACAAATAGTGAAAATTCGAGACGCCTCGAGCTAGTGACGAATGCTTGTTTTAGGTATGAGAGCAATATAGGTTGTACGATCAAGTCCTTCATATACCCAGCTAGGTTGGATGCGCCCACGTAAGTGGCGCGATTTTCAAACGCTATGCTTACTTCATCGATTTCTCATCTACCAGTGCCCCCAATACTTATCTTCTCACATTAAACAAATATCATCAATCTACAACCGCAATACCAGGTCGGAAACGTCTAGGATCTTCGCTGTACCTTCACACAACACTAAATCTTTCTCCGTGTCATTCTCCATCTCAGCCATACGACTGTGGAACACACTGCCATGTGATATACGTCTTACACTAAACTACCCGACAAGAGGAAACTCGAAATTCACATATTAACGATGGCATACTCTCCATTGTTACCCTGCTATCATTTCTTTCTCTCCATGGTAGCTTTGAATCTTACTATCCTCTTTCTCTTCCTCTAACCAATCTACCTCTTCAATATCTCTCTCACCAAATTCTATCGTGTTATCTCTCCTTGATGTGAATAACTCACAATCAAACAACATGACGAGGCAATTTGTAAATTGTGATACGGCTGAAGTTCACAATATGAAACATGCATACTGTACTTTAGAAATTCATTATTATTATTATTGCCATAATTTTTGATTCTTATAAATTATCTAAATATTATTGTCACATTGTTACAATTATATTCTGTCTGCTATGTATACAGATGGATCCTTGACTGAAGCAAATGGTATCGCTGATGCTGGAGTTTACAGTGAAATATTTTGTTTTTACAAAGCTTTAGGACAGTATTACTCACGTTTTGATGGAGAGTTTGAGGCAATAAACCTGGCGCTAAAGCAATTTTTGTCCTATCCAAAGGTGACAAAAAGGTTGTTATATTTTGTGATTCAACTTCTGCAATTCAGGCAATTGCATCCTTCCAAACACCTCAAAGTGCTTGCATACATGAAATAAAATCCTCTATTGCCTCAATCACCAAAGCTGGAATTAAATAGTTTTGCAATGGATACCAGCACATACAGGTATTCATGGCAATGAAATGGCAGACTTTCTAGCCAAAAAAGGAACCAAGATTTCTCAAATTGCCCAAAATTACCATACACCTCCAATAAAAGACTTATCAACAATAGTTTCAAGAAGAAGTTGTATGACCACTTGACAACACAAGGGCAAGAAAAAACATAGCTTCTACTGTTAGAAGAGAAGAACGCACTTCCTAAACAAGCACGAAGGGTAACTGTGGCAGCATATCGAAGAATTACTGGCCACGACAGCCTTGCGTAACACCTGCACAGGATTGGAATCTTACCCTCACCGAATTATATGTGAAAGAGACACCATTATGAATTTGGAGCATCTAAGAAACTGTGAAAGCCTGCAATATTGTGACGGGATGTCAGATGGTCAATTGTACTGGGAAGTTAGAAGACTAATGACTATTTATCAAATGTCTGAGCATTAAATAAATAAATAAAATATTCTGTCTGTCTGTCTGTCTAAAGAAATTGTTCACCTTCAGTAAGCCTGGTTAGGTGTAAGAGAGGGCCTGAAGGCCCTAATCTTGCCAGGTAAAATAAATGCATAAATATATAAATAAATGAAATATGATAAAACACGTTATGGTCAATTGACCTCCATTAGGCGTTCCAGGTGGTAGATCTAAGCTGCGCGTTCTATTGTTAAACGAAAAATGTAAAAGAATCACAGAATCTGGAAGAAGACTTCATTAAAGACAATAAATATTATTTAGAAAATTTTCAAAAATAAAGTACCTGAGCAGTTTTCAAGATTTGCAAAAGGTGG
The DNA here is from genome assembly GCA_026315105.1 of Locusta migratoria. Classification (NCBI taxonomy): domain Eukaryota; kingdom Metazoa; phylum Arthropoda; class Insecta; order Orthoptera; family Acrididae; genus Locusta; species Locusta migratoria. The sequence continues at coordinate 179,898,361 of CM048749.1, forward strand.
GCATCTACAGCTACATGGGATACTCTGCAAATCACATTTAATTGCCTGGCAGAGGGTTCATCGAACCACAATTATACTATTTATCTCCCATTCCATTCTCGAATAGTGCGCGGGAAGAAAGAACACCTGAATCCCTCCGTTCGAGGTCTGATTTCTCGTATTTTATTCTGATGGTCATTTCTACCTATGTAAGTGAGAGTCAACAATATATTTTTGCATTCAGAGGAGAATGTTGGCGATTGGAGTTTCGCAAGTAACCCACGCCGCAGCGATAAGCTCCGTTGTTGTAATGATTCCCATCCCAGATCCTGTATCATTTCCGTAACGCTGTCTCCCCTGTATCGTGACAATACGAAACGAGCTGCCCTTCTTTGGACTCTTTCGATGTCCTCCTTAAAAGCCACCTGATACGGATCCCACACCAATACTACAAAAAAGGACGGACAAGCGTAGTTTATGCAGTTTCTTTTGTAGTTCTGTTGCATCTTTTAAGGGTTCTGCCAATAAAATGCAGTCTCTGGTTCGCCTTTCCCACGACCTTATCTACGTGTTCATTCCAGTTTAAGTCTGAAGTAATAGTAATTCCTAGGTATTTTGTGGAGTTTACGGCCTTCAGTTTTGATTTATTTATCTTGTAAACAAAGTTTAACGGATTTCTTTTCGTATTCATGTGGACGACTTCACACTTTTCATTATTTAGAGTCAATTACCAATTTTTACACCATAGTGATATCTTAATCAGATCGTTGTGCAGTTGGTTTTGATCTTCAGATGATTTTACTATACGGTAAATGACGGCGTCATCTGCAAATAAGAGAGCAACTAAGATTTTCCCCTAAATCGTTTACGTAAATAAGGAACAGCAGAGGACCAATAACACTACCCTGTGGAACGCCCGATATTACTTCTGTTTTAGTCGATGCCTTACCATCCTCTCTGGCAGGAAATACCCTATCCAATCGCAAATTAGGGGTGATATACCATAACCACGCAATTAGATTAAAAGCCGTTTGTGAGGTACGATTTCAAAAGCCTCCTGGAAATCAAGAAATTCGGAATCGATTTGCGAACCCTTGTCGATAGCGCCCATCACTTCGTGTGAATAAAGAGCTTGTTGTGATTCGCATGAACGATATATTCTAAATTCTTGTTGACCTTAGGTCAATAGATCATTCTGTTGGATACAGGATATGTTCCAAAACCCTGCTGCAAAATTACGTCAATGAAATAGGCCCGTATTTTGGTGAGTTTCTCTTACTGCCTTTCTTGAATATAGGTGTGACCTGTGCAACTTTCCAATCTTTTGGTACAGATCCTTCTTTGAGAGAGCGGTTGTATATGGCTGTTAAGTAAGGGGATATCGCTTCAGCATAATCAGATAGAAATCTAATGGATTTACAGTCCGGACCAGAAGACTTGTTCTTGTTAAGTGATTTCAGTTGCTGCACTACTCCGATGATATCTACTTCTACGTTACTCATTACGGGCCGACCGCGGTGGCCGAGCGTTCTGCGGCGCGTCAGTCAGAGTCTGGACGGCCACTACGGTTGGGGGTTCGAATCCCCCCTCGGGCATGGATATTTGTGCCGTGCTTAGTATTAGCTAGTTCATAAGTAGTTTGTAAGTTTAGGGACTGATGACCCCGTAGTTAAGTCCCATAGTGCTACAAACATTTGAACATTTTTTGAACTCATTACGGCTTCTGTTCGTAATTCGAAATCTGGAAATCCCCCCCCCCTCCCCTTGGTATCGCAAGGGTTAATGGTGGCAAGCCTCGGGTGCGAAACCAGCCTGTTTGGTTGGACAAAGGTATTGTCTGGTTGTGTGAGGCGGAGCGCGACTGGGAGCGCCTTCCACGCAGCTATGGCGGCCGCCTTGTGCCTCGCCGCTGGACCGTCGCGTCGTTCCGGCAGGCAGCCAGCAGGCACTAATGCCTCACCGCCACCTGCCGCAGTCACAGCCGTGGCTGCCACCGGAGCCTGACCGCCAGCCAGCGAGCTTTACCGCTTCTTCTGCTGGCCGGCGAAACGCCACTGGAGCGATGCTGCCCAGCCACGGAAACGTTCTTCCCCAGCCTCGCTCAGATCCTCCCTTCTTTCTCTCCCTCCTTCTCTTGCTTTCTGGGGTGTAGAGGAGACAAAAATCGTTCGATACCTACCCAGGGCCGGCCCGAACAAATTCTGCGCCCTACGAAAATTATTTTAATGGCGACTCATTTAATAAAATCGCAATAAAACATCAATGTAAAATACACTTTGCATCTTTTTCTTATTTAAATACATAATCGCATCATATTTCCCCACTGAAATGGGCCACATTATTCTCTTTTACACAACAATTTCAATTTTTCATCTTTTTACATTTTGTCTTTTACAGTAATTGATACAGTTATAAGCTTCATTATACAAAGAGTCACACAAATTTCATTTTTCTTGCCTTTGCTTTTGCAAAATCTGATACGATCCCAAATGTTCAAATGTTTGTAGAGCTTATGGGACTTGACTACGGGGTCATCACTCCCTAAACTTACAAACTACTTATGAACTAGCTAATCCTAAGGACGCCACAAATATCCATGCCCGAGGGGGGATTCGAACCCCCGACCGTAGTGGCCGTAACGACCGTGACTGACGCGCCGCAGTCCTCTCGGCCACCGCGGCCGGCTGATACGATCCCGTTGAAATCAATTGTATCTGCTGTTTCTCGTTCAGTTGACTAAGTTGCCAACTCCCACAAGTCTTTGTTGAGTCATTGTGGTTCGTAGATATGTTTTTATGAGTTTTAATGTCGAGAAGCTGCGCTCACCTCTGGCTACAATGTCGATAAGTCAATTTTTACAATTTTTAGAACGTCCCGTGGCCCTGCTGTATTGGGTACTCTTCCAGCGATTCATTGCACAGATCAGTATCGTGAATATTTTTCGAGTATTTGTGAATTAGAGACTCTTCCAAATTAGCACATTGGTAAAGAACATCATAGGGATTTTTAATTTGTACAACATGTATATTGTACAGAAAACCAAATACACGGTTTGGGTTGTTAATCTTATAAACTCTCCCGTTAGTTGAATTTATTGCAGTATCGCCAGCTTTGATCACGGAGTGACTAGTTGCAAACTAGCACTTGTGTATTCATTAAATACTTACTGACAAAATTCTGAAGAGTAAAAGGGAATGCATGCAACGTTGACTTGCGTCTTGTCTATGTGTAGTAACAGGGAATTCCTGGCTCCTGGAACAGCAGCGGAACAGCAAAGTAAACTGCACCGCGTGTACACGAGGGTTGGTCGCGCACCAAAAATTTGCCGCCCCCAAATTCGAGCGCCCTAGGCAATTGCCTAGTTTCCCTATATGGACGGGCCGGCACTGTACCTACCGATATCATGTCGGACCTCCGCTTGCCTGGTGAAGTGCAGCGACGAAGTGTTAGACGCAGAGCTACCCATGCTACTGTGTACATTGTAGCACCCTGTTAATCACGAAATGATGAGGACATGTACAGGTAGTTTAGCTTTTTGTTGTATGACCACTGCAACACGGGTTTTGACCACTCAGGTTATAAGAGCAGAGAGGGAGGTAACGAGTACAAATACGCAATCTCTTATATAAAAGGCAATGTCCCGACTGACTGAATGAATGATTGACCGATTGATTGACTCATCATCGCACCGGCCAAACCACTGAATATAGACAATTGAAATTTGTAGAGGGTGTTAATCTCTGTCTCTCTCTCTCTCTCGTTCTCAATCCGAAGATTGGTTGGCAGCAATTCTTTTCCTCCATACTTCTCTGTTCTCGGATAGCCTCTTCATTTCCTGATATGATTCCACAAATATATCTCTTTGAATCTGTTTCAAGTACTGTAATCTGGGTCTTCCTCTGCATCTTTTCCCTTACACCATCCCTTCCATAATATTAATTATAAACTCATTGTGCCTCTTACTCTGTAGACGTCATTTAATAAATGTTCAAGTGTTTGTATGGCTTATGGGATTTAACTACGGGGTCATCAGTCCCTAAACTTACAAACAACTTATGAACTAGCTAACACTAATTACGGCACAAATATCCATGCCCGAGGGGGAATTCGTCATTTAAAAAGTGATTTTTCGATATTTCGTCCGTAAGGGCGTGAATAAGGGATGAAACGTTTTTTTGAAAATACGTTGTTGTTTAGGCAATTTTGAAGCTAGAACTACAAAATTTCGGATTTTAATTCAGCGTTGAATTTAAAAGTCACGTGTTTCAGCATTTTTTGAAATTCAACCAATACGGGGGTAAAATAGGGGACGCAAGAAATTGATTTTCAAAAATATGTTGTTGTTAACTCAAATTTTAAGCTACAACTAAGAAACTTCGTAAATGCAATCTTGGTCAGGATTAAAAAATAAATAAATAAATAAAAATAATACTGAGAGAAGAATTTACAGAGCATCTAAAGACCGAAGTCGAAATAAGGCTCCAGGAATGGATGACATTCCCTCAGAACTACTGAAGTCTCTGGCAGAGCCAAGCATGACAAGACTATTTCACGTGGTATGATGTATGAGACAGGACAAATACTCTCTGACATTAAGAAGTAATAATCCTCATTCCAAATAAAATAGGTGCAGACAGGTGTGAAAATTACAGAACCATCAGTTTAATAAGTCATGGTTGCAAAATACTAACTAACACCAATTATTTACAGAAGGATGGAAAAGCTGGTAGAAGTTGACGTAGGGAAAGACCAGTTTGGATTCAGGAGAAATGTAGGAAAACGGAAGGCATTACTCAGTTTTCGGCTTATCTTGACAGGTAGATTAAGACAAACCTACATTCCTAGTTATTGTAGGTTTGGAGAAAGCTTTTGACAATGTCGATTGGAATAGACGCTTTCAAATCCTGAAGCAAGCAGTAGTAAAATATAGGGAACGGAAGGTTATTTACCACTTGTACAAAGACCAAACGGTTGTCGTAGTTAAAGGGCATGAAAAGGAAGCAGTAGTTGGGAAGGCAGTAAGACAGGGTTGTAGCTTTTCTCCAATGTTATTCAATGTGAACATTGAACAAGCTATAAAGGAAAGCAAGGAGAAATTTGGAGAAGGAATTAAAGTTCAGGGCGAATAAAGAAAAACATTGCGTTTTGCTGATGACATTGTAATTCTGTCAGAGACAGCAAAGGACCTGGAAGAGCAGTAGAACGGCGTGTTGAAAGGTGTGTATAAGATGAAAATTAACAATAGCAAAACAATGGTAATGGAGTGTAGTCTAAGAAAATCAGGTGATGGAGATGGTATTTGATTAAGTAACGAAACAATAAAGGAGGTAGATGAGTTTTGTTACTTAGGCAGTAAATTAACACACGATGGTCGCAGTTCAGAGGATATAAAATGTAGAATGACTATGGCAAGAAAAGCGTTTTTGAAACAGAGGAATTTGTCAACATGGAATATTAATCTAGGTGTAAGGAAGTCCTTTCTGAAGGCTTTTGTGTGGAGTGTCCGCTTGAATGGGAGTGAAACATGGACGGTAAACATTACGGACAGGAATAGGAGAGAGGCTTTCGAAAGGTGGTGTGGCACTTTTTATGCACAACACTAAAGCCACTTTATGAATACTTCACCTTTTTTAGTTGTTCAGTTGTCTCGTAGATCTCGTAGCTCGCCTGCCATTAAATCATTGCCGGCCGCGGTGGCCGAGGGGACTGAGGCGCTCCAGTCACGGTCTGCACGGCCACTACGGTCGGGGGTTCGAATCCCCCCCTCGGGCATTGATAATTGTCCAGTCTTTAGTATAAGGTAGTTTATAAGTAGTTTGTAAGTTTAGGGAGTGATGACCCCGTAGTTAAGTCCCATAAGCTATACAAACATTTGAACATTTGATTAAATCGTCAAAAAATATTAGGACGTCGGGCTTATAGGCTTCATGGAAACCAATAATATGACACGTTTCACTTGATACGTTTATTTTTCATTCTTGATTAAACACAAATAGAAATACATAATGACAAAAGTAAGACTGGTTCACAACTAACTCAATACTGATCTGAAACTGATTGTGTTCAAAGTAACTTTACAACTGACTGCCTAAGTGATACTCCTCTCGTTCGCGCCAATTCGCGCGTATTAATACATATATTATGTTCTAGAACATTCTAAAACACGGAAGTTACAATGTTTTACATTTGATAAATTTGTTCATGAAACATATATAAATCTTGCTTTACGTAAAGATACACACAATCATGACAAATGCAATAAGTTTTTCATATCAAAACAAAACAATACAAAAGATCGTAAGTAAATAACAACTCATGCAGTGTTAATATATGTTTACATTATTTAAAATTGTTAAATCAAAGCAACTATAAAATTCAACAGTCAGCAAAGTATTACATTACGGTCAATACATTACATAAGACCTCAGATATTGTTAGTTATTAATTTCATCAACAAACACAATATTGTCCACAATTAAGCTTACGACTTTCAATAATTAATTAATTTAGTTTGTTAGGAGATCCAAGTAATGAAAGTGATAATCAGTGTGACTTGCCAGAAGCGCCTTAAGATGCTTATATATTATAAATATGGAACATTAGGTATCGTATGTTACATTAATCCAAAAAAACGGGATTTTCTAGGGTATATAGGGTAAGGTGGTACAATTTCGATCATTTCGGACAAATGTTATTATAACTGGAAATAAATTGAGAAAAGGAATAATTTTAACTATGGCACTTGTTCTTGGATGTTTAATGAATATGTAACACAAATATTATACAGTTCAAACGTTCAAACGTTTGTTAAGCTTATGGGACTTAACTACGGGGTCATCAGTCCCTCAACTTACAAACTACTTATGAACTAACTAATACTAAGGACGGCACAAATATCCATGCCCGAGGGGGGATTCGAATCCCCGACCGTAGTGGCCGTGCTGACCGTGACTGGAGCGCCTCAGTCACCTCGGCCACCGCGGCCGGCGGAACTGCATCAAACCAGTCTCCGGACTGAAGACCATACGAACAATAATACTAATAAAAGATTACACGACAAGATCACTGTTCGATTCGCATCATGTCGCAGCCTATGATACTGTAATCGGTTATAAGTCATCTGCCACCTGTTTCACTTTTGGTGACAAAGTTGCATACATAACGGGAGGTAGCGTTGCGGCGCTGCGTCCATTTAAAGATGTCCGGGAAGCGTTGCGGAAGGAAGCCGGTGCGGCGCGGTCGGCGACCCCTTCCTTCCGCTGGTTTCGCGCCTGCCCTATCGGAGCCTACATCTATGCCGCTTGCAGCCTTCATCCGCCGGACGCCGGCCTATCACGTCCGCAGCTTCCTCTCGTGTTTCCCCGCTTTAGGAATTGCGTGTAAACAAACGTCTGGACGCAGCAATCTGGACCACTGCTACCCAATAGGTGGTTTCGCCATATCAGCTAAATTTTATTTGTATAACTGGCTGAAATCCCGGCGTGCTTTTTTCTTTATTGTTATTTTATGCCACCACTACTAGTGACGGCTGGCAGAAGTATCAGCACCGATCTCCAGCCTATAAACTTTTGGTAAAATAAATACACTCCTGGCCATTAAAATTGCCACGCCATGAAGATGATTGTGCTACAGACGTGAAATTTAACCGACAGGAAGAAGATGCTGTGATATGCAAATGATTAGTTTATTAGAGCATTCACACAAGGCTGGCGCCGGTGGCGACACATACAACGTGGTAACATGAGGAATAGTTTCCAACCGATTTCTCATACACAAACAACAGTTTACCTGCGTTGCCTGGTGAAACGTTGTTGTGATGCCTCCTGTAAGGACTAGAAATGCATATCTTCACGTTTCCGACTTTGATAAAGGTCGGATTGTAGCCTATCGCGATTGCGGTTTATCGTATCGCGACAATGCTGCTCGCGTTGTTCGCTATCCAATGACAGCAGAGTATGGAATCGGTGGGTTCAGGAGGGCAATACGGAACACGTGCTAGATCCCAATGACCTCGTATCACTAGCAATCGAGATGACAGGCATCGTATCTGGGTGCACGAACGCACATTGGATGCGTGTATTCGTCATCGTTACACTGGCGTATCACCCGGCGTGATGGTATGGGGTCACCTATTGTTCACATCGACGGCACTTTGAACAGTGGCCGTTACATTTTAGATGTCTTGCGACCCGTGGCTCTACCCTTCATTCTATCCCTGCGAAACCCTACTTTTCAGCAAGATCACGAGCGCATGTTGCAGGTTCTATACGGGCCTTTCTGGATACGGAAAATGTTCGACTGCTGCCTTGGCCAGCACATTCTCCAGATCTCTCACCAATTGAAAATGGTGGCCGATCAACTGGCTCGTCACAATACACCAATCACTACTCTTGATGAACTTTGGTATCGTGTTGAAGCTGCATGGGCATCTGTACCTGTATACGCCATCGAAGCTCTGTTTGATTAGATTAGATTAGATTAGATTAGATTAATACTTGTTCCATAGATCATGAATACGACACTTCGTAATGATGTGGAACGTGTCAGTTAAATGAAGTGTGTCTATACATAATATTACATGACACTCAATATTTGCATTTTTTTTTTTTTTTTTTTTAAAGTTTTTCCTAAAGTACTAACTTTTATCTTGAAATTCATCTAATGTGTAGAAGGAATTGCCATTCAGAAATTCTCTTAATTCATTTTTAAATGCTAGTTGGCTATCTGTCAGAATTTTGATACTACTAGGTAAGTGACCAAAGACTTTTGTGGCAGAAAATTTAACCCCTTTTTGTGACAGAGCTAAATTTAACCTTGAATAGTGTATGTCACCCTTTCTCCTAGTGTTGTAGCTATGCACACTGCTGTTACATTTGAATTCAGTTGGATTGTTAATAACAAATTTCATAAGTGAATATATATATTGTGAAGCTACTGTGAAGATTCCTAGATCCTTAAACAAATGTCTGCAGGATGATCTTGGGTGGGCTCCAGCAATTATTCTGATGACCCGCTTTTGGGCAATGAATACTTTCTTACTAAATGATGAATTGCCCCAGAATATGATGCCATAAGAAAGCAGAGAATGAAAATAGGCATAGTATGCTAGTTTACTGAGTTGTATATCACCAAAGTTTGCAATCACCCTAATAGCATAAGTAGCTGAGCTCAAACGTTTCAGCAGATCTTCAATGTGTTTCTTCCAATTCAACCCCTCATCAATGCATAAACCTAAAAATTTTGAATATTCTACCTTAGCTATAGATTTCTGGTTGAAGTCAATATTAATTAATGGTGTGATGCCATTTATTGTGTGAAACTGAATATACTGTGTTTTTTCAAAATTTAAAGAGAGTCCATTTACAGAGAACCATCTAATAATTCTCTGAAATACTTCATTGACAATTTCATCAGTTAATTCCTGTGATTCGGGTGTGATAGCGATACTTGTATCATCAGCAAAGAGAACTAGCTTGGCATCTTTATGAATATAGAAAGGCAAATCATTAATATATATTAAGAACAGCAAAGGTCCCAGTACCGAACCCTGTGGCACCCCATGCTTGATAGTTCCCCAGTTTGAGGACTTGGCAGTTTTTTGTATATTATGTGAATTACTTATATCAACTTTCTGAACTCTTCCAGTTAGGTATGATTTAAACCATTTGTGCACTTTTCCACCCATACCACAGTAGTTAAGCTTATCTAGAAGAATTCCATGGTTAACACAATCAAAGGCCTTTGATAGATCACAAAAAATCCCAACGGGTGATTTACGGTTATCCAAAGCATTTAATATTTCATTAGTGAAATTGTGTATTGCATTTTCTGTTGAAAAGCCTTTCTGGAAACCAAACTGACATTTAGTTAGAACTTTATTTTTATTAATATATGAAGTTACTCTGGAATACATTACTTTTTCAAGAATTTTTGATAGAGCAGTCAGAAGTGAGATTGGGCGGTAGTTGTTGACATCCAATGTATCACCTTTTTTATGAAGTGGTTTGACAATAGCATATTTCAGTCTATAAGCTGTGATTGACTCAATGCCCAGTCGTATCAAGGCCGTTATTACGGCCAGAGGTGGATGTCCTGGGAACTGATTTCTCAGGAACTATGCACCCAAATTGCATACCAAAGCTTCAGCCTTCAAAGACTTTTATTTTCTTACACTTTCTTTGTATTCAGGGTTCACATCATGTAGTTAGAACCTTACAAATTTTATGGCAATTCTTTCTGTTTTTTTGCCGGCCGCGGTGTCCGAGGGGACTGAGGCGCTCCAGTCACGGTCTGCACGGCTACTACGATCGGGGGTTCGAATCCCCCCTCGGGAATGGATATTTGTGCCGTCCTTAGAATTAGCTAGTTCATAAGTAGTTTGTAAGTTTAGGACTGATGACCCCATAGTTGAATCCCATAAGCTATACAAACATTTGGACATTTTTCTTACTGTTTTTCCAGCGGTTTACTGGCAATTTTCCTTAAGTGTGCAAAATTTCGTCAAGATCAGAACAATACTATAATTCTGTATGCAATCGACCCACATGGTCACAGTGTAAAACTCACTTTCAATTTTTCCAAATTTTTCTGTTATACGATAGATTTAAAAAAAAATGTATTCCGTGTTTCACGGGTACTTGATTACACAATGACCTTTTTTGCAGTCATTTCACACCAAAAAGTGCAAAATACAGTCTTCTCTGCCACATGAACAAAACTGTGGAATTTATATCGGTAGCTCACATGCTTAAATTCCGGGAAATGATACTTACAGGCAAGGTACATTGTTTTGAAGTTCACGAAAAATTATTTATATGGCTCTAAGGCGTCCTGCTGCAGAATGCGCGGCTGCTCCCCGTCAGAAGTTCGAGTCCTCCTCGGGCATGGGTGTAGGTGTTGTCCTTAGCACAAGTTAGTTTAAATAGTTTGTAAATCTAGGAACTGACGGCCAAACTCTTGAACCAGTAACGTTAAGGTATTAAACATAAGGAGAGGCACTGAAATAAAATTTTTGTTGTTGCCGGGATTCGAACCCGGAACCTCCTACTTACTAGGTAGGCGCTTTAGACCAGTCAGAACGCAGAACTGCAGCCAAAGCGACTGGACTGTCTTAAAGCACGTCTCCCTCCACACTGCATACTTTAATTCTGCCTCATGTTCACTGTGAAATAAGTAGGAGGTCCCGGGTTCGCATCCCGGCCTCAGCATAAATTTTAATTCAGTGCCTCTCCTTATGTTTAATATCTTTAGTATAACGAGACAATGTTGTCTCAAGGAATTTTATTATTTGTTGATACAGTAACATTAATCTATTTGTAATGTCGCATATAATAATTCCCTAGAAATTCTGCATAAGAACTCACTTTGAAGTCCTCCTCTTTCCGTTTATAGGCAGGTTTTCGAATAAGGACCGGGGGGGGGGGGGGTTGGAAATAGCACTACAAAATTGAAAGAAACTGCTATAGTGGTGATTAATTCTCACACAAACCTGCAGATGCATACTACTGAGAAACTTTTTAAAAACGATAATGGATATCGCTTCATACGGCAGCTTAAATGTCAGTTGTAAGCACCATTACCTATCGGACGACGAAACAGGAAACATGTTGAAGAATGGTCTGTGAAATTTAGATTTAGGTTGAGAGAAACGTGCCAATTGATGTTCTACATCTTTGCTTGGTAAGTACTACACCAAGAGCACACAGAACCTTTGTATTAGGATTCTCTTTCGGTGGCGCTTCGCTGTACTCAAATCTGTTTTCAACTTTGTACCCCGTTTGCTTCTATTTTGGACTCTCCATTTCGTACCTGCTTCAGACCTTGCGCGCTCTGAATGACAGCTCTTGCTCGGAAGCCACTTAATCGTGGAGCTCGTGGTCGCCTGTTGACTCTGTCCACGGAGCAATGAGGAGTTCTTCAGGCTTGTTAAGGCGGAGAGTGGTTCATTGTGTAGAGCGCTGGCTTGATCGCAGGCGCAGCGACTGCAACAGAACGGTTTCACTGAGGGTGCCTCGACTTTACCCTTTCGCTTTCTGCTGATACCTGATGCAGAATGCCATGTGGATACAAGCGGGCGGAAGAGCAAAAACGTTTGCACAGTGGGGTTGGTCGTAAGCCTTTCTTACAGAAGCCACTTTCTCTTTCGACTGCGCCAGGCGAGTCAGTCTATTATACAAGGTGGCGCAAAAGTCACTTGACACTGGGTTCAGATGTAAACAAAAGAAAACAAAAGATTGAATTTATGTACCATTAGAAATACAAACAACACCTACAATAATTTTTTTTTTAAATATTCAAATGGTTTTCTGTCTTTACTAATATATCTTTGAAGTGTTTTTGAGCCGGCCGCGGTGGCCGAGGAGACTGAGGCGCTCCAGTCACGGTCTGCACGGCCGCTACGGTCGGGGGTTCGAATCCCCCCTCGGGCATGGATATCTGTGCCGTCCTAGTTCGTAAGTAGTTCATAAGTAGTTTGTAAGTTTAGGGAATGATGATCCCGTAGTTGAGTCCCATAGAATGTACAAACATTTGAACATTTGAAGTGTTTTTGAAACATCGTTACTCTATGGCACAGTGTGGCATCACTATGCAAATCATGAAATGCGTCATCTATTTCGTCCTTCCTTTTGAGGGGAAACAGACTTTCTGAAACACTGAACAGGAACAAATTGCATGTGCGTGATAACGGTGAATATGAAGGCATGTCAGTAGCTGCCCTTCGAACAATCACTTTTCTTTGGAAACTTGTGCGGTAGCATGTGGTGGAGCACCACATAATGAGTGCTGGTACCAAATAATACTGAACCATATACAAATAGTTATTTCCTGTCATTGTTCCTAAAAAATAAAATAAAAAAGTAAATGGTCCAATTACGCCAAATAATGATATTGTCCCCCCCCACCTAAACACACCAGGTTGATTTAGCTTTTACTCTAACAAACGATTTTGGTTCTCAGTATACCAGTAACTGTAGTTATGTTTCTTAACTTGCCGCTTACTTGAAAATTGGCATCGTCTGATCACACAGTTTTACTGACCAGATTAGGATCATGTTTCTGTTGGTCAAGCAGCTATTCACAAAATTAAAGACGACGGTTTGAATAATCTTCAAGTAATCCATGTCGTAAAGGTGAAAAGTAAACTTTAAACTTCTGTTTGTGTAAGATTTTTTCTACTGACGTTAGTGATAAACTGCACTTCATTTACTCACCGTAGGGAGCGATCTTTTTACATTAATATAGTGAGAAATGTTGTGATCGCAAAATTTACTTTTATGAATAACGACCGTTTTCAACCTACCTGGTCTCTATCAACATCGGTTAATAAGCAGTTCAATGCCAATTTTGGCAGAGACCAGAAGATGACACCCTTGAGTGTCGAAACCGGTCGAGTTGCATTAAAAAATAAAACTGGCGACCTCGGCATTTTTGTCTATATAAGTGATAAATCCAAGACAGCTGCTAATCACCTAGCTGATATTCGACGACTATGGGTCACAGTTAAACATACCTACAATTTACTTCCCTCAGTTGTAACTATTGTTGGGCGGCCAGATCTTACTAGCTTTTTAGGCCGAAAATCCGTTAACTAAGTAGAGATAAACGTGTAGAACATACACAGACTTGAGCTTGTATTTCAATATTATCATGTTGTACCTAGAAGTGACGGAAGTATCAGTGAAAATATCCTCATTTGTCTTTAAGTTTCTTTGTGTTACGTACTAAAAGCCTTGCATCACACAAAAGCCACCTGGTTTTTGACCTACCATGCAAAACGTGGTCTAAATAGGATCCGAACTCGTCATGGCAGATGAGTTTACTCCCGGTATGAATGGGGCAAACAACCATACTATCAGTGTGACTGCGGAGAAAATCAGCCATATTGTCGAAGAGTGTCCCAGAAGGGCCTATAATGGGAGTTCAAACCACTTCCTGTTCGCAACTCCAGAGTCGATAGATTACATTAATAAACTTGATATTTGTTCGTAATTCTTGACGTTTGTTATATTAGTGATGTTTGTTTGCAATTCTTAACGTTTATTATATTAATGATTTGTTTGTTTCTTTGTTATGTGTCTGTATTGCCATACGATAAATAAAATAACTAACAGCTGTAATCAGTATAAATTGGAGCCATGTTATACGGCATTTTAATTGCACTTCGTGTATAATACTGTTTCCTGAAATACTTACCATTTCTTTTGTAACACCTTGTGTTAAGAGCCACCCTAATATGGGTATGTTAATGTCATAAGCTGCCTTTCGCCAAGCACAGTAACGCATACGCTAGTTAATATTTATGTACAGAAAACATTGTAAATCACAGACTGACTATGCGGAAAGTTGCTTTCCATTATATACTAACAGTTGTATATTTGTGCTCTATAAAAATTGAACAGATATGGCATTTTTTACTGCAATTCGTCTTTATTACTATCTCCTAAACTATTCTGTTTATACACTTGGGTTGCGAGGTAGCGACCATCTGCAGATATTTGAGCATGATTAAACTGGAACATCACCTTTCAACCTCCACCCCCTGTGAAATATTGGCGCTTTCCCATTTTTCCCCGCTCCATCAGCATCTATCGCTGCAGCACTTCCCCCAAAACAGGAAGACGCTTCCGGCATATTGTCCTGGGACGGTTGATCGGTCACCCCATCCCCTCCCCGCACAGTAGATGGCCCCGTTTCCCACGCCGGGTCGGAAGCACAGTAACGAATCGACAGATGTTGCCGCTGCAGGACGGATGAGGCGCCGTTCTCTCACCCCATCTCCACACCCCACCCTCCGCCCAACCCGACACCCCCTCCCAACACCCCCGCCGTCACAGCGTCCGGGAGGCGTCGACGGTGTCGGCCGTTTCCCACGCGGAAGTGCTGGCCAGCCCTGGAGAGCGCTCCAAGGCCAACCTGCCATCTGCCAGCTGCCGGCCTCTCCAGTTAGCTATAGGACGCTGCACTCATCAACTGGAACCGCCCACGCTGTAAGGTACAAAGACGTAGCGCAGTGGCTCCCAAACTTTTTCGTAATGAGGCCCACACTTTCTGTGTAAAATATTTCGTGACCTAATACAGATGTAACTACCACACAGTAATTGAAGGTAATATAAAAATTGTATTAAAGATGAAGGATCATTTATTTTCCGAGTAAGATTTTAGAAATGGCGAAGGGAATATTGTTAATGAAAATAATTAATATTTTTTTCCAATAACATGTTTACTTTCTAGAAATATTAAGATTTGTGGTAATACTTCTATCTATATCTGGCTCGAAGCTTTTTGGTTGCAGCTAGAAATCAAGTTTCATTCTGGAAACATCCCTTAGGCTGTGGCTAAGCCATCTCTCCACCATATCCTTTCTTCCAGGAGTGCTAGTCTTGCAAGGTTCGCAGGAGAACTTCTGTGTTTGGAAGATAGGAGGCGAGGTGCTGGCAGAAGTAAGATTGTGAGGACGGATCGTGCGTCGTGTCGGCGTAGCTCAGTGGTAAGTCCGGCGCCGTGGCTCAGCGCGCCCGGTCAGGACGCTAAACGCCCTCTGTAATGAAAAGGCTGCGCCAGCCCTTCAACGAACAACCACGAACAAACTGAGCCAGAGAGCACGACATGTGGGATGTGTATACAAATCCCATTCACAATGCATATTAGACATGTGTGTGCTTTCTCTTTTCTTTCTTTTCCATTTAATCTGTAACAAGGCACATCAACGCGAGGCTGGATAAGGCTGACTCCAGAAAACAAAGGCGACCCTCACCCATTCCAAATTGCTTACTGTACTCTTGGAATAGCCTCTGAGACTTCTACCCCAAACACTTCCCTCCAATCCTAAACTGCCTATTTCTTGATGTCCCAGAGTGTGTCCTCTCAATTGATCCTTTCTTTTCGTCAATTTATGAAAAAAATTCTTTTGCTCTCCAGTTTTCTTCAGTACTCCCTCATCAGTTACGCGATATATCCATCTAATCTTTCAGCATTCTTCTGTAGCACCAACCATCCTGTTGTCTGAACTGCATTTCGTTCACGTTTCACGCCTGTACAAATACCCCTAACGTTTAAAATCGATGTTAACTGTTCGCCAGACATGATTTTCTTACCATTGAAATTCTACATTTTATACCTGCTCTGCTTTCGACATCATAAAATTATTTCACTATGCAAATAACAGAACTTATCTACAGGTTTTTACTTCCTAATCTAATATATTCAGTATCGCCCGATTTTCTTATAGTACGTTCCGTTATCATTGTTTTGTTCTTATTTATATTCATCTTATACTCTCCATTAAAGACATTGTCCATTCCGTTCAATTGCTGTCTGATGGACATACATCGTCATCGGCAAACGGCAAAGTTTTTATTTCTTCTTCGTGAACTTTAACACCTTTTCCAAATTTTTCCTTGCTATCTTTCACGACTTGGGGAATGCTTACTCCCTCCCAACTGAAGACCCCTTGCATGTCTTTTGAATCTTGTATTTTTTCTATCTTCGAAAACTGATATTTTGAGACCTTGTCTGTGGAAGAAAAAGTTGATTCTAACAAAGAAGAGAACAGCAGCCAGCCACTATAAATAATAGTATTTATTTACAAAAAATAGCATCGTTATAAGTTTGGAACCTAAAGGTTCATCACGAGATGACTGTTCATGTCGAATACATTTGTTATTGATTACTTCTAGATTCTTGTACCGAAATGTTCTTGGGATAGTAGTGCCCTACCTTACACAGTACAGGTTCAGTACTTTTTTTGGGTACTGTATGGCACCAACATTCCAAGAATACTTCGCCATAAAAGCTTTAAGAACAGATCCAGAAGTAAACAATACCAAATGTATTTGGGCTTACACAGCCGTCTGAAGACGAACTTTTACGTTCGTAACCTATAACGGCGCTATTTTTAAAAATAAAAAGCTAGTTGCTGCTTTCTTCTTCGATTTCCAGGACTTACTTGACGGATTACCTCTGTGTGTAGTTCGACAGCGTGTGAAGTAATTTATACTGAGACGTAATCACGCACTTCCAGACCCTCTCACCCTACTTCATTCCCGGGAGTCAGATGATGCCCTAATTGAAACTTCGAGGTTGGATACACAAAGGAGGCTAACAAAGATTATAAATGACAGTTCAACTAATTTTAACATAATTAAAAGAAGCAAGGGTGTTAATAATAATGTTTATAATAAAAACAGCTGCCAGCGACAAGTATTACATAAAAATGTGTAATTAGTTAAACCCGTTATCGGATGAATTTACAAATTGATTTTCAAATGGTTGATATGAAATCCAGGTGGGGCTTCGTTTTATGTTTTTTTTTTTTTTTTTTCAATTTCGCTGCCCTAGGATAGACAAAATACTATTTTGTTTACTACACTGCTGAAAACAATTAGGGGATCAGATGATATATCATACACAATATAGATGTACTAAAGTATTATATTCAGGTATTGCCTATTGTACTTCGTGTGAGATACAGTACATTAATTTGCTTTCTCTTTACTTGAGGTTGACATGGCGTTTACTTAGACCGGGGCACCATCGGGCTAACATAGTAGTGAAAAAGTCATGCTTGTTGCTCTCTAATATGGTGTGTGATCACCTCGGACGGACAGTACAGTTACACACCTGCGTGATATTGATTTTAATACATCAATCAGCTCTTCTGGAATATTTTTCCATTCTTCCATTAATACAATACCCAGCTCGACAACTGTTGTGGTAAGTCTGCCAAGTGCATCCCTGACATGCTCAGTTGGGTTTCAGCCCACAAGCTGGCCATTCCATTCGTTTATTTCCTTCAGCTTCAAGCATGTTGACGAACAGTGCAGCTCTGAGGGGACGAGCGTTATCTTCCTTCAGAAGGTACCCATCTCCTAAGGCACCAGCGTAGAGCATAACAAAAGGTCGAAGGATCTCATCTCTACTAGTATACCTGCCCACACCATTCGTTCGTCACCTGCACATAAGCAGGACTGCACATAAGCAGGACTGTTCAAAGTTCCAGAACACTGAACAAAAAATATTGAATCATCTGTAGACAGAATCCGGGGCAATTCGTTACGACTCCGATGTTCCTTCGCCCAATTTCTGCGGGCTAAACGTTGTCGTGATTTTAATGAGACACACATTATAAGCCTCCATGCGTAGCACATTTCCGAAAGCGACTTTGGACTGTTTATGTTGATATCGCGCGTGCTTTAGCTGCCTAGAAGGTGCGTTGCAACTGAGTTACATTCAGCCTCCTGTCTCGACGGGCTGTTAACCAGAGAAACCGTCATCTGTTGTTGATGTTACCCGCGGAAGAGCTCGGCCTTGTCTTAACAGTTCCTGATGTCTGAAATCGCGTGCAGGTCCTGGAAGTTAGACTTTGGAACACTTCAATAGCTGCAGCCACCTCCCTGTGTGCCTGTCACGTTTCCAACCTTACTATGGTTCTCCATGCCATAGCATCAAGAAAGTCACATTGTTGTTGCACTGTACCACCTGTTCACTACACAATCTGAACCCAGCTGCTTGTATAATTCGTTTGGCAAACACAATTCAATACCAGCCCTTTCTGCAGCAACTTTACCTTAATACCATTATCTTTATTGCCGTAATGTCGTTGTTTCCACTTATACAACTGACAGAAAGGTGTGGGACAAGATTAGTTCATTCTGCCGATGACGATACTTCAGAACCTAGATCTCTTAACTGATCCACTAATTGTTTTGACCAGTGCAGATCAACAAAGGTGCACGGATAGTATTGCCGAAGTGGGGCCTCTTCGATGGACCCTTTACAGTTTTTATTCACGCATGTGTCGTTGATGCATCCCCCGTGATCTCGCCAAAGGTGGGTTCGAAACAGAGAAAGCCTTTCGCTTCTTTGGATTACGTTCAATTTTCATTTAACGGTCTCTAACTAGTACCACATTGTATACCGAAGCGGAACACTCCAAAAAAGTTAGATCACGTTCGGTGGGATTGCAACCCAATGATGCTCTTAGAAAAAAGTTGAGCTCCCTAGGAGGTGGCAGCAGTGTCTAACGTTGTCAAGAACGTCATCCTGTTGACTGTAGATTTCGTTTGCGAAAAGTGTGGGAACCAATGTTCCTAGCAAATCGGTTACAATTAGACCCTCCCCACGCCTTCGATACTTTTTCGTGTTGTTCTGAGTGGGAATGAGTTTGAAAAGATTTGTAGTCTCACGTTAAAGGAACCACGTGATTTCAATGTTGAACGTCGCTTCAAATGTTCAAATGTTTGTATAGCTTATGGGACTTAACTATGGGGTCATCAGTCCCTAAAGTTACAAACTACTTATAAACTAGCTAACACTAAGGACGGCACAAATATCCATGCCCGAGGGGGGATTTGAGAGCCCCCGACCGTAGTGGCCGTGCAGACCGTGACGGGCGCGCCGCAGTCCCCTCGGCCACCGTCGCCGGCTTGAACGTCGCAGTTCTTTATGAGTTGAAATGGTGAAATGCGAGAAAGAACAGGTTTGACGACCATTCCATCAGTAACACACCACGCTACCGTGGTGAAATTTTCTCCGATGTCTCATCACTAACATCACATGAAATTCTGATCATTGGCCTTTCTTTCAGCAAGTGTCGATACCTTGCTGTTTTAAATGTCACCAGATCCAAGAATATCGTCACAGGGTGCCGCATTTTCGCACGATTACAGAATGCTCTAAGCACATTTGATTCAAATTTTAAAAGCCTTCCTCATAATTGGACACAGTTACGGGATTTGGAAAAAGTTATACTTTTATTTTGTTGCCAGTAGAGACAGGTTACACAGTCCATCGGGATTCAATAAAATCAAAGCAACTTAATTTTCAGTGTTTTCATGCTCAAGTAAAAGCAAGACGGCTCGTAGCTCATGTCAGTTAGTGAGTTGCTTCATACAAGCGCCTCACACATACACTCCTGTTCACTGACAGCCTGGTTCCGTTTCATAGCGTCTAAAACGCTCTAAGGCGTTCAATAATGTTTCAGTGGGTGATTAATATTGTGTCTCATGAACTTATCACTGCATATGAAATTGACAAGTTGCATAACGTGACCTGTCGTCAACCTTTGTAGTGGCACAGTCTAAATTCTTTTTCACACCTGAAATTCTTATTTAAATATTTCGCTGTTATTGGCTCTAATCGGCTAGGATATGAGGTGTGAATGCTTTTATAGTTATTTACAGAAAATAGCCACCATTTAGGAAATGAAACTTCGGTCTTCTTGTTATCCATTACTTTTTCCGCATAGAATGTGTATTTATGAGTATATTAAATTTGTTGGTTCCAGTGAACGAGACGTTGGAAAAACAAGAATTGAAGGTGACAAATGTGAGAATTCAGTGAGTACGATGTGTGGGAGACTGAAAAGTAGGAGAGTATAAGAAATAAATAACGAATTTTTAGAAGAAAGATCCCTAGGAGAGACTGATTAAGAAAGGGTTGAAGATAAGGTAGAACATATTACAAAAAGGTAATGAGGAAAGTTAAGTTTTAATACGACAAATGCATAACAAATAAGAAAAAAAGAGCAGGATTAAGGCTTTAATTTATTAAAATCTCTATTCTTATAATCTTCTTTATCAGTGTTAATTTGTTTGATCATTTTATGGTGATGCGTTGTTGTTATGGTCTTCAGTCCGGAGACTGGTTTGATGCAGCTCTCCATAATACCCTATCCTGAGCAAGCCTTTTCATCTCCTCATAAGAACGGCAACCCACATCCACTTGAATCTGCTTACTATACGCGTCTCTTGGTCTCCCTCTGCGATTTTTACCCCACACACTTCCCTCCAATGCTAAATTTACAATTCCCCGATGTCTAAGAATGTGTCCTACCAAGCGATCCCTTCTTTTAGTCAGGGTATGCCAAAAATTCCTTTTCTCACCAATTCTGTCCAGTACCTCTTCATTAGTTATGCGATCTACCCACCTGATCTTCAGCATTCTTCTGTAGCACCACATTTCAAAAGCCTCTATTCTTTTCCTGTCCGCATTGCTTATCGTCCATGTTTCACTCCCGTACAAGGCAACACTCCACACAAACGCCTTCAGAAAAGACTTCCCTACACTTAAATTAATATTCGATGTTAACAAATTTCTCTTTTTCAAAAATGCTTTTCTTCCCATTGCCATTCTGCATTTTATATCCTCTGTACTGCGACCATCGCATGTTATTTTACTACCCAAGTAACAAAACTCATCTACCACCTTCATTGTTTCGTTACCTAATCTAATTCCTTCAGCATCGCCTGACTTTCTAATACCGCATTCCATTATTTTTGTTTTGCTCTTGTTAATGTTCATTTTATACGCTCTCTTCAACACGCTGTCCATTCCATTCAACTGCTCTTCCAGGTCCTTTGCTGTCTCTGACAGAATTACAATGTCGTCAGCAAAACGCAATGTTTTTATTTCTTCCCCCTGAACTTTAATCCCTATTCCATATTTTTCCTTGCTTTCCTTCATCGCCTGCTCGATGTACAAATTGAATAGCATCGGAGAAAGGCTACAGCCCTGTCTTACTCCCTTCCCAACTGATGCTTCCCTTTCATGCCCTTCGAGTCTAATAACTGCGGTCTGGCTTTTGTACAAGTTGTAAATAACTCTCCTTTCCCTGTATTTTACCCCTGCCAACTTCAGATTTTGAAATAGTGTATTCCAGTCAACATTGTCAAATGCTTTCTCCAAATCTACAAAAGCTAAAAATGTCGGTTTGCCTTTCCTTAATCTATCTTCTAAGATAAGACGTAAAGTGAGTATTACCTCCCGGGTTCCTACGTTCCTCCTGAATCCAAACTGATCTTCCCCGAGGTCAGCTTCTACCAGTTTTTCCATTCTCCTGTGGATAATTCGTGTTAAAATTTTGCAACCATGACTTATCAAACTGATGGTTCTGTAATTTTCACACCTGTCTGCGCCTGATTTCTTTGGAATGGGGATTATTACATTTTTCTTAAAGTCTGAGGGCATTTCGCCTGTCTCATACATCCTACTCACCAGTTCAAATAGTCTTGTCATGGCTGGCTCTCCCAGAGACTTTAGTAGTTCTGAGGGTATGTCATCTACTCCTGGGGCCTTGTTCCGACCTAGGTCTTTCAAGGCTCTGTCAAATTCATCTCTCAGTATAGTATCTCCTATTTCATCTTGATCTACTTCTTCTTCCCTTCCTACAACATCGTCTCTAAGTTCATTTCCTTTGTAGAGTTGCTCTATGTATTCTTTCCATCTTTCAGTTTTCCCTTCTTTGCTGAGAACTGGTTTCCCATCTGAGTTCTTGATATTCGTAGAATTGCTTTTCTTGTCCCCAAATGTTTCTTTTATTTTCCTGTAGGCGGTATCTACTTTTCCCCTTCTTATACATTCTTCTACAGATTTGCATTTGGCTTCTAGCCACTCCTGCTTAGCCATTTTGCACTTCCTGTCAATCTTATTTCTTAGTCGCCTGTACTCCATTTTGCCTGTTTCATTTACTG
Organism: Locusta migratoria; assembly: GCA_026315105.1. Taxonomy (NCBI): domain Eukaryota; kingdom Metazoa; phylum Arthropoda; class Insecta; order Orthoptera; family Acrididae; genus Locusta; species Locusta migratoria. The sequence goes on from CM048749.1 coordinate 179,920,809, forward strand.
CATTTTTATATTTTCTCCTTTCATCAATTAAATTTAGTATTTCCTGTGATATCCAAGGACTTTTTGTAGATCTTGCCTTTCTACCTATTTTGTCCTCTGCTGCCTTCACTATTTCATCTCTCAATGCTACCCATTCCTCTTCTACTGTTTTATTTCCCCCTTTTTCTGTCAATTGTTGCCTAAATCTCCCTCTGAAATTCTCCAGAACTTCACTTTCCTTCAATTTATCTAAGTCCCATCTCCTTATTTTCCTACCTTTCTGCAGTTTTTTCAGCTTCAGCCTACAGTTCATGACTAACAAGTTATGGTCAGAGTCTATATCTGCCCCTGGATATGTCCTGCAGTTTATAACCTGGTTCCGGTACCTATGTCTTACCATTATAAAATCTATCTGATACCTTCCGGTGTCTCCTGGTCTCTTCCACGTATACAACCTTCTTTTGTGATTCTTAAACCACGTGTTGGTTACGATTAAATCATGTTCCGTGCAAAATTCTACCAGGCGACTTCCTCTTTCATTCCTCCTGCCCAGTCCATATTCACCTATTATTTTTCCTTCTCTTCCTTTTCCTACTACCGAATTCCAGTCTCCCATCACAATTAAGTTTTCCTCTCCCTTAATTGTCTGAATAATTTCCTTTAACTCCTCATACATTTCTTCAATCTCCTCATCATCGGCAGAGCTAGTAGGCATATAAACCTGTACTACTGTTGTCGGTGTTGGCTTCGTATCTATCTTGACAATGATAATGCGATCACTGTGCTGCTCATAGTAGTTTACCCGCATTCCTATTTTCTTATTCATTATCAGTCCTACTCCTGTGATACCCCCAACTGATTTTGTATTTATAATCCTGTACTCACCTGACCAGAAATCCTGTTCATCCTGCCACCGAACTTCACTAATCCCCACTATATCTAACTTCAATCTATCCATTTCCCGTTTTAAATTTTCTAATTTTCCTACCCGATTAAGGGATCTAACATTCCACGCTCCGATCCGTAGAATGCCAGTATTGTCTTTCCTGATGACAACATCCTCCTGAGTAGTCCCCGCCCGGAGATCCGAATGGGGGACTATTTTACCTCCGGAATATTTTACCCGGGAGGATGCCATCATCATATGTTCATACAGTAGAGCTGCATGTCCTCGGGAAGGGTAACGGCTGTAGTTTCCCCTTGCTTTCAGCCGTTCGCAGTAACTGTGCGGCAGAGCCACGTTAGCTGATGTTACAAGGCCAGCTCAGTCAATCATCCAGACTGTTGCCCCTGTAACTACTGAAAAGGCTGCTGCCCCTCTTCAGGAACCACACGTTTGTCTGGCCTCTCCACAGTTACCCCTCCGCTGTGGTTGCACCTACGGTACGGCTATCTGCATCGTTGAGGCACGCAAGCCACCCCACCTCGGCAATGTCTGTGGTTCATGGCATATCATTTAATTTAAAACTGAGGAATTATTAATTTGATTACTCATTCACGTTTTCGATGGAGAGGTTTTCTGAGTCTCCTTAATTTAGGACAGTGTTCTTCAACCTTTTTGAATCCACAACCCCCTTTCCGAATAAAAATACCCAGTTCCGTAATAAAACTATGTTACTGATTCCAAAGGCAAAGAATTTAATTTTCTTTCTTTCTTTTAAAGATCTGCAGAGCCATTCAAGTCTATGAAACGAATCAAAACTCAATTTTTTTATTATTATTATTTTTTTTTAAATAGTCTACGGGGTCATCAGTTCCTAAACTTACAAACTACTTATGAACTACTTACGAACTAGGACGGCACAAATATCCATGCCCGAGGGGGGATTCGAACCCCCTACCGTAGTGGCCGTGCAGACCGTGACTGAAGCGCCTCAGTCCCCTCGGCCACCGCGGCCGGCAAATTCTTTATTACTACAGGTATTTAATGTACGGTTTTGCAGTTATGAATAATAAATCTAAATGTGTAATTTGTGGCGACGTATTATGTGTGAGTTTGAGACCATCAAAGATGATCTATCACTTCCTAATTTTTTAAGGTGTTTTATAAACTTTGGATTTCTTCGAAAGGATACTGAAAACTACTATGACCTAGTAATAAAATGGTATTGTTATAAGTTGATTAAAAATAATACTGCATTCAAAAATCTTTACCAGCTGCAAACTAATATGATCTATTAGTAAAAGGGTATTGTTATGAACTGATTAAAAATAATATTAAGTTAGACATTATTTGCTTTTCTGACATATCAATATCTGAACATGTGACAAGGTCATACAAGAAGATTGCAACTATTGCAAATAACTTTAACAGTACCAGACAAACGCTGTTAAGTCGCTAAATTAATAAATCATTGTGAGGTGTGTTACGCACAGACTTTTTGAGGGCACACAATGCTTGGCCGCAACGGCTATGCCAAAAGAAAGAAATCAGAGCAAAATAAAATTAAATATGTTATTCCGACCACGGATTCGAGTTGCCAGTAAAATTACTAACTCCCGGATACCAATAACAGACCAGACGGGTCCTTAATTACATAGTGATAAAATTAAATCAATTAATTTAGGACGGTTTATTAATTTTCACAAATCAAGGAGCATCACCCTTAGAGGACAATCGAATGGAAGGGGCAGAGTAATTTCTACATTACCTGTTTGGTTAATGTAAAAATTGCTCAAAATGCAGAATTTCCTGTAGCCGTTAAATTTAAAATCAAGTGGATGCCATGCCGTGGCGGAGGTATATTAGCTTTGTCCTGCGCTCCAAACAGGTGTCCCAACCTTTGTGTCCGAGACACAGTGCCGCCCGCAAGGGCTAAGCTTCGCCAAAGGTTTCTCTCCTCTACCTGTATGGTCGACTACAGGGACTACTTTAGAACAGCGGAAGCACACTGCGGTGCCGTGCCCGGTGAACAGCCACGCTGGCCGGCCGCGGTGGCCGAGGGGACTGAGGAGCGCCAGTCACGGTCTGCACGGCCACTACGGTCGGGGGTTCGAATCCCCCCTCGGGCATGGATATTTGTGCCGTCCTTAGTATAAGGTAGTAGATAAGTAGTTTGTAAGTTTAGGGACTGATGACCCCGTAGTTAAGTCCCATAAGCTTAACAAACATTTGAACATTTGAACAGCCACGCACCGCCATTTGGTTGCAGAGCTTCCAGGTATCCACCTCGCGGACAGTCTAGGGCGTGACGTTAAGGACCGTCCGCGTCTGTTACAATGATGGGCGAGTGGTAGCATCCGGTACACTTACCATTCGGTTTATAGTGAGGTAAGCTTGGACGTTTGGCCCCTGCTTTGGTTATAGTATTACGACTTCACGGCTAGCAACATTCTCTCTGTTTCAACCACTCTCTGCTCTCTCTAGGGACTGCAAATGTATCTGTATAAAATGTGCTTATTTCTGGACTATTGTTAGTAATTATTTGTCCTACAGCAAGGTGGTTTCCTGGCAAAATAGTCTTATTTGTGACAATATTAAACATGCACAATGGCTACCTCAATTTCGTCATATCTTTATGAGTACAGATTTCACCAGAGTTCTGCCTATTTGTTCAGTAACTTTGCCACTGTCCTCTTTTCAATTAATGAATTTTCAATAGGGCGACGAAACACCTGCCAGGAGAAGTCCGACGCCTTTACGGTCCAAGCTGACAGCAGATCAGCAGGTGAGTGTAACTTCCTGTCTTAGCGGGAAGGCGATAGGCAGCAACCCTTCTTGTTTCATCTTTGTTAGAAAAACTTCACCATTTACAGGTGGAAAAATGGCTTCATTGTTTGGCGTTTCGGTCTCATAGGTACATATTATAGCTTTGGCACTTTTGATATCTGATTAAGGGCTACCCGAAACTTGTGACAATAGAGTCAATTTTCCACTTCCTTTGTCACTTCTGCCATAGAAGCTCAACGTTACGAAACGTAAATTTGTTGTCGAACATGCCGCTACTGCATCCTCCCGAGCAAGACTCTGCGAACCCCAGGGGGTCGCAACCCACAGGTAAGAAAAACACTGATTTCGGAGCAGGAAGAATTCCGAGTTAGGAACTGTAACATACGTAACTGCTAAGAGGATTGTCAAAAAAATGAAAACAATTTGAGAGGAATTTGAAGGCAGGATATACAGTATTAATTTTCTAACAGTGGAAGTTGGTTGTCTGTGAAGCGAACGATATTTTACATACGTCGTAACTGTCCCGAATACTTGGAGGCAAGTGGAACCGTAATAAGCTATCTCCACAGAGTAGTACAAAGCATAGATGTGCTGACAGTTGTTTGAAGGTTTGTTGACCTTCTGTTATCTCAGAATGAGCACATCTTATGAAATTTACAGGCGTACGTGTTACTGAGCTGACTCACCGACTTTTTCTCGCTTTATCGCTGAGCAGAATTTTCTGTTTAGTTCTAAGTGAACGTGTGTTTACTTTTCTTCTGCAGTCAGTTACAAGGAGTAAGCATATCTTCAAAATGTTTTGGCGTGTTGACTATTCTGCTCTGTCGATACTCGACGATTTCTCACATGTGAGCCAACAGCTGTGGTGTTAGTGTGTGCGATATTTCAGGTTAGCCCTGTATTTAAATCACCGTCCGATATTAAACGTGCTAAGAGGATTCTCGAATATTGTCTAATTTTTTAATTATAAGAATATCGAGAACACATATGGTGATTACAGTTTATTGTAAGAATTCGTGATGTTGTGGAAAAGAAACGTACTAACTCTGATAAAAAGTACAAATAAAATAGAACACAAAGTACAAATAAAAATAGAACACAATGAATTCGTCGACCGAGAAGAAGTTAATTTTTATTGATACATTCTTGAGGATGTTTACAGCACATGACCAAAAGCACAGAGCAATACGTACTTGAGTACAGTCACTAGAACGTGTACAGTGTGGATGCTAGTACCGCGTGCACCCTCCTTTTGTTGCAAAGCAAGCTGCAATCCTCCCATGGATACGGTAAAAGCCGGCCGCGGTGGCAGAGGGGACTGCGGCGCGTCAGTCACGGTCTGAACGGACACTACGGTCGGGGCTTCGAATCCCCCCTCGGGCATGGATATTTGTGACGTCCTTAGTGTTAGCTAGTTCGTAAGTAGTTTGTAAGTTTAGGGACTGTGATCCCGTAGTTAAGTCCCGTAACTTGTACAAACATTTGAACATTTGAATTTGATATGGTAAAGGTGCCGGGTGATCATAAAGTCAGTATAAATTTGGAAACTTAAAAAATCATGGAATAATGTAGATAGAGAGGTAAAAATTGACACACATTCTTGGTATGACATAATTAGCATAACAAATTAAGACAATGCAAAGATGATGTTCCATACAGGAAATACTCAACATAATCACCATAATTCCTCAACCATAGCTGTAAGTCGAGGAATAATGTGAACAGCACTGTAAAGCATGTCCGGAGTTATGGTGAGGAAATGGCGTCGGATGTTGTCTTTCAGCATCACTAGAGATGTCGGTCGATTACGATAAACTTGCGACTTTAGGTAACCCCAAAGCCAATAATCGCACGGACTGAGGTCTGGGGACCTGGGAGGCCAAGCATGACGAATGAGCACACGACCATCACCAAACGACGCGCTCAAGAGATCTTTTAAATGTTCAAATGTTTGTAAAGTGTATGGGACTTAACTACGGGGTCATCAGTCCCTAAACTTACAAACTACCTATGAACTACTTACGAACTAGGACGGCACAAATATCCATGCCCGAGGGGGGATTCGAATCCCCGACCGTAGTGGCCGTGCAGACCGTGACTGCAGCGCCTCAGTCTCCGCGGCCGACAGAGATCTTTCACGCGTCTAGCAATATGCGTCGTGCATAAAAATCTTACGTTCCAGCAGGTGTTTATCAGGCAGGCTGGGGATGATGCGATTCTGTAACATATCGGCGTACCTCTCACCCGTCACGGTACTAGTTACAAAACCAGAATCACGCAGTTCCTCTAAGAAAAAAGGCCCGATAACGGCAGATGTAGTAAATCCAACCCGTACCGTGACTTTCTCGTCGTGCAATGGAGTTTGCATGGCAGTTCTAGGATTTTCGGTAGCTCTAATTCTGCAGTTGTGGGCGTTGACAGACCCCCGGAACGTGAAATGATGTGCTTCGTCGGTCCACAACACGTTACTCAAGCAATCGTCATCTTCTGCCATCTTTTTGAAACGCCCACACCGAAAATGCCCTCCGCTTCACTAAATCGCCAGGATTTTGTAAGGATCGGAGGGTACGCCTAAGTGCCAACCAAACAGTGTTGTATGGAATGCCGGTGCGACGTGCGACTGCACGAGCGCTGACTTCCCCGTGCATAGACGAACCTGCTACAGTCCCCACTTCTTCTTGAACTGTCTCAGCAGCATTGTAAGAAGATTGCCTGTTGGAGGTCGTAAAAAAATCTCAAAATTCAGAATGCGTAATGATATGCTCTAGTAATAATAATTTTGTTATTGAATGTTGTAGCAAATCACAACTAATGGGTCGCAACAACACTTTCGCATTGTAAGTTAGAATTTTGAATAAATAAAAAAAATTGATATTAATTAACTTAAACAGTCACTGTAGTAATTAATTAAGCTTGGCCCTATCTGACTTAGCATTGACTACAGCCTCCAAGTAGCACCTCTTACGATTCACGAACAGCACAACTTCACTAACAAATGTGTCAGAATTCATGTAGTGGTGATGGCGTGTTCGTGTTATAATCAAAATTGTAATAGCAGATAAACTCTGATTGCAATGATAATAGCTCAATACAGTGAAACTCCGTGGTGCAATGAGCTTCACAAATACTACAGTCAAAGTTATCAATAATTTTGATATTATTGTTTAAAGCATTCAAGTTCCTTATAAAACTTTACGTAAACTATTTTTTTTTTTTTTTTTTTTTTTTTTTTTTTTTGTAATTGGTTCCAGGGCCTGGGTAGCGTACGCGTGTAACTGGCTGAGCAGAGTTTGGCATTTAACGTATTTCATAAAAAATTGACTACTGTTAGCCTGGTTACTTTCTACATAAATGAAACCAACTTTACTTTAATTGCAAACTCTGTTGCACTTTAATTACTAGTCTCTGTGGTTGCAACACGTTTAGCAATTCTTTAACTCGTCTAGCAATTTTCTTTAAAACTGATCGTAATTACTTGAAAATGATTGAACTTGTTAGTCAATGTACAGGCTTGCATATTCAACATAATCTAATAATGGTGATAATGGGGTGACTACAACTACTTACAAAATTAAGACTGGTTTCAAAATAAGTCATGTATAATTGAACCAAAGTTCTGATTGGGTTGACACTACATTTACATGCATACAAAATAAAATGTTACAAAAGTACTCATCTGCTTTCGCCGTCTTCGTCGTGAAGTCCATACAAGACAGATATGATTACAATAGGTACTCTTACTACAACAACGATCACACTCGGTGACAATAGACTTGATACCAAACAATTACTTTTCTTGCACACATGAAAAAAGATTACACTGATCGAGTATAAATAAACTTATTTCGCACTTCCTTCAATACATTAAACAGTACGCCTCTCAGGCTTATTGCAATTGCATTAAACTCGCGCCACACTGCGCCTACCGTGCCTCTGCACTATCAACAAAACATTTATGTGTTTACTATAGCGAGTCCGCTCCGCGACTGCATTTATGTCTTTACTTTGGAGAGTCCGCACCGCGACTGCTTCAGCAGCGCGACACTCACAGCTACTACTTTTGTGCCAAAGACTGTCTTACAAGAGGTTCAACATTGTCTCTGGCGCATTGCTAACTTATAGCATAAGAATGTCCTTGCATTCATGCGGGTTTACACTAAATGATTCAATATTGAAAGTGACGTTACATAAGAAATATCTCTAGCATACAAGAAATGAAAAATACATGAACTAAACAAATTTAAGACAATATATACATTACTTTAAATCAAACTGTAAGATACGCCAGGTGTACTCTTACAGCATTACGCGTTGTGGTTAGTCGGCCACTACGGGGTCTACCGTCTAAGCAACCCGTGGTTCCGAACTTCGAAATCATTCTCGCCACAGCTGCATTTGTCAACGGATCTTTATCCGTTCCCCTTCCTATGGTGATAGGATTGTAACGCTGAACTATCACATTCGCCATTCTGATGATACAGCTTCATTAAAAGCGCCTTTTCAGGTAACGTCAACATGCTGCGACTGCTGGTGCTTCTGATTCTCTCATTACAACTCCTTTCATACACGATTTTCATGTGCAGTCACTAACGTTTTGCTGTCCAGGGCCATCTGTCGGACATTTTTTGAACTTTGTTTTCTTTTTCTTGTACTAATAAAAGCCCCGGCCACTGCAGCCGGCTGTAATTTTGTGTACTGACATAACCTTTAAGGTTGATATGGGCTTCATCTGTCCACAACATGCTCCATGCCCAATCGTTATCCACTTCCATATCTGAAAGAAGTTGTAGAGCAGACGTGTGTCTCGCTGGCAGGTCAGCAGGAAGCAACTCCTGCACAAGCGTGATGTCATAAGGATAGCAGTGCAGAATATTGCGTAGAATTTTATGTACCGAGCTAACAGGCATTTCTAATGCTCGGGCGATTCCATGTGCACTGTAGTCTTGCATGTCAGCGCTCGTCCCTTCCTCTAACGCTATGACCACATCTTCTACAATGGGCGAAGGGATTGATTTACTTCCTCTGCCACACTGAACTTGAAACGATGCTGTTTCTTCGAACTCCTTCACTATATTCTTCAGCGCCTTCATAATCATCGGACCACACAGTTTCTCAAGTTCATTAATGACAGGAATTTCCTTAAAGCTGCAACCGCAGAGTTGTCGTTCATATAAAAATAAATAAATAAAATAAAATAAATAAATCGCACTTACGTGTTTTACGGCCCACTTTAAATTTGTAGTTTTATCATTTTTTGCAAACATTTCGGACAAAAATAATAATGTAAATAATAAAAAATTAAAGTGATATGATTACGACTCTACTATTGTGATAATATCTATGCACCCAACACGTAATCCTTTTAGGTAAAAAGGAGAAAAAATATTTGTGATTGACGGGTTCCGAACCACGGACCATGCGCATCACAATCCAACACGCTGCCCACTACAGTACAGCGAACAATTACGAAATTCGTCCATTATTTTCGTACTATTGATGGCAATTGTTAACTGACGCTAATATGGCATTTTAGGCACTAGATTATCATTTATCGTACGAAGAGCGACGTGTTTTTGTTAATTCTTCAATGCGCCGTTGCTTTGAAATAGCAACGTGTAAGTTATAATAAGAAATTCATCAAATACGCAACTCAAGATGGCGTACGCCGGAGAGAGTTCTGGGCGTGGAATGTCACGTGACATCTGCGAACGACTGGTTTTCGTAAAACCAATGGACGGTGTCAAATCGCCGTTATTTTTGCACATATCTTTCAAACGATACGAGATATGAAGAAAACATAACAGAGCAAAGCCGTAGAAAATTTACTGCTCTACAAATTCGGTTATTCAATTTTCGTTTCAGATGAACGGTTCGTTTGCAATTACAATTACATTACAACGGCCTTTTATTTTTTTTATTTTTTTTAGTATTACTGCCGTATTTCAAAAGATTTGAAAAAGGGAGGTTCTGGTCTCTGGCGGCCTACAATTATGTCTGTAAAATTTGGTGCTGATCGGTTGAACGGTTCGTCTTAAAAACAGGGAACACGTTACGGACAGACAGACAGACAGACAGACATCCCAAAATCACCGTTATTTTGCAAATATCTGTGAAACGATACGAGATATGAAAAAAAACATAAGAGAGCAAAGTTGTATAGAATTTTTTCCTCTACAAATTCGGTTATTCAATTTTCTTGTCAGATGAATGGTTAAGCCATTATTTTCATTTAAATTTCGAGCTGCTAAAGGCCAACGCAAAGGCCCACTTTTAGTGTTACTATAGAGCTCTATCCTATATTGAGAGACCCATGACAGTATGCAGTGGGAGGTGAGCGACACGAAAGCCGCGTGTTTGTGTCGAATTCAATGTATCGTGCGCATGCTCCGTGATTTGCATCATATACCGGTTACAGAGCCATTTACTCACAAAGTTAGGGACATTTTTTTGTATTTTTCCTGTATGCCATTGCGTTTCTCCCTTCTTCATTTCAAATCTGTAGTAATTCTGCTCCGTGGGTATTTTTGTACAGCATTTTAAATTTGGGACCCCGTATTTATGATTCACATTCTCTATATTGATATAAACTGCAGTAACTGGTTTGTCTTCCATTGCTTCCCACTAGATTTTGGTTTCCATTATTCGCTATTAAGGAGAAGACAAACAAGGTAATTTTCCTACTTAATACTGGGCGCTACAAAAGCAGACGAAGATTCAGGAGTACTAACAGGACAAAGCAGAACCACAGTCTAACGTATACAATTCAAATGTTTGTGTGGCTTATGGGACTTAACTACGGGGTCATCAGTCCCTAAACTTACGAACTACTTATGAACTAGCTTATACTAAAGACGGCACAAACATCCATGACCGAGGGGGGATTCGAACCCCCTACCGCAGCGGCTAATCAGACCGTGAATGGCACGCCGCAGACCGCTCGGCCAGCGCGGCCGGCGTAACATACAGTCGTGACTCTCACTGCTGTGAAAGTTGTTACAAACTGACAATTGCAATGATACTAAGGCTCCTAGAGGTTCTGAAGCCGCCGAAAGAGTAAAGTTTGTTTGTAATTATTTTTGTATGTAATTAACGATATATAATAATTTTCGTAAAATACTAAGACACATACATAAATCCGGAAACTAATGTAAAAACAGCCGAATTTAACTGATTTAGTGGTATAAAGAAAAACCTCGTCATGAACAGATACTTATGAATATGCCTATATTTGCAGCTTATTCCACTGAAATTAAGTGGAATATAAACATAAGAGAATCATAACTTTCTGTTGTGGGCTGTTCTTACTAAGACAGGCAGTTTTTTACAATCAATCGGTGTGTAGACTAATGATTCGCATATTTTTACATCTTTCTTATACGCGCATATTTTTTTGGACTTAATAACTGTAGCTTGAAAAGCCATTGGTCTGAAGATTCTTGCCGTAGCTGTAGCGGCAATTGTGGAATTGGGTTCTTCTTTCTTGGAAAATAGTTTGAATTATTTTGTCGTTATATTGCCACGTCTGTGACGTTTTTCCTTCAGCTACGGTTGTGGTGGCTGATTTGGTGAGTTGAATACTGTAGTTATTGCGTTCTATATGCGTTTCTTACGTTCCACCCTCGCCAATTTGACTGTAAGTGTAGTGAAGAAACCTTAACGTTTATGAGTAGAAAAGTGACGACTCTGCGCGAAAGGGCAGGTCTTCTGGTGTTTCCTAGCTATTTATTATTATTATTTTTGTTAGAAACTGAAATTATTCAGTTAAAGCATCTATGTAACAAGGTAATTGTAAATAAACTGTCCAGTAATGTACTGTTTCATATCTTCTCAAGTATCTCAGTAAACCTAAGAAAGTCAAATGTGATGCCGTTATTAGGTTATTCAGTGACGTAGCCAGGATATTGTCAAAGGAGGGAGGGGGGGGGGGAGGGTCCGAATGGGTAAAGAGAAATATAAAGGCTCATGTTTTCCATTTATTCTAAAAACAAACTTAGGCTAACATACTTTTATATTTTATGCACGTAGTTTGCGTTTCTAAGACCTTGTTATAAATACTGCAATATTTTATATACAAAATTGAGGAAAACATTTCTTAAAAATTGTTTCAATATACGCCAGAAGAACCTTCAGGTCAGGTTATCAGGATGAGAAGTGTTTCTTTGTATTTGAACACTGGCGACGACACGGTTGTATGTCACCAAGCTCGATGCTTGTCAGCCACGACTGTAGCTCGGTGTCTCGCAAAAATTGCATTAATTTTTGCGTCAGTATAAATACCTTACATATTGATTTAGGAATCGTAAATCTATAATTTTATTTCCAAGATTATTGGTTCTTTTACTCTTGTTCGCATTGTAACGTATCCATCCTCTGGATAAAATATTACTCATAAACCTAACTTTCAAAAGTGTTACACATACTGAGTGAGGTGTCTTATGATATAGTGAAATATTGCCACTCCAAATAACGACTCCACTGCTGTAAACAGATAAATAAGCTATTATAGTACTACGTATTTTAACTTATTTTCTTTCTCTTGTTATGAACTTATCCATAATTGGAAACACAAAAGAAATAAACGGCAGTGGCAGCATTCCAATGTAGTGCTTAACATAGCAGTAATGAAGCAAGGCCAACAATGGACAACGGCTAAAGGAGGACTGGGCAATAACCGATTCTGTTGTCGATTTATCGATAATTAAAAATCTATAGATGGCTTTGTTGAATGTCGATAGTACGTATCCCTTTTTCGGCATATGACTGATAACAAATCATTCAGTTTCACAACACGGTAGCTAGGTCGTGTCTTATTTCATTTGGTCCCTTTGGAGGTTCGAGTCCACCATCGAGCATAGGTGTGTGTGTTGTCCTTAGCATATGTTTGAGTAGTATTTTATCGTTTAGGTGATAGGGGGGTCCGGACCCCCAAGACCCTCCCTTTGGCTACGTCCTTGGGTTATAATGTATTGTATGGCACTAGATAGGTTCCCTAATGTAAAAAGTATGTTAAAATCAATATAAACGATACTGTTCGCACTCATCCAATATCGTATTCAGAAATGTAGCTCGCCGACCACTTGGTGCGCTGCTGTCGCAGCGTATAACAAAAATCTGTGCTAGTGTCGTGACTGTATACGTTAGACTGTGGTAGAACTGTGTCGCTCTCCCAGATAGCAAATTATAGGACCTCGTTCGTGAGCGCTCTGTTAGATTTCTTCCTTCCCTATTTCAGCAGCAGTTATGTTTACATCGCCGTATTTCCAGCTATATTATGAGAGCTGCCTAGGATGATTTATTTTGATCAGTGTCATTGAAAATAAAGTCTTACGAAATCACAGAGTTATTCGTAATTGCTCTCTCCGTACCAGATATGCACCTGCTCGGAAAGCAGTTCTGTAAACGAAAACCCCCACCAGCCTTCCTTGAGAGGACGTCGCGTAGGTTCGGTGAATGAAGCTGACGCAATCGTGAATGGCAGAACAGTCGCTTTTGATGCAGTAAATAGTTTATTTTTCTTTACGCTAGAGATTTACACGCTGAAAAACTGCCTAAAGAAGCTCCATACTGAAGAATATTTGGCTTAGAGGGTTTATTATGTGAACGTCAGCCTTAGAAAAACTTGACCGGTGCAGCGCGGGGCTGCTTATCCCAGAAGTGCAAGTTTATGACGTCACCAACTGCAGTAGAGCTCCTAAAAACACTTACAGGAGCCTTAAACTGCAGCGGTCAACCAGATCCTGCGGACTTCTTGTAGCCTGTAGATTCTGTGTTGTCGTTTCTTCTTCTTTCACGCACTTGGAAAAGTTCTAGGCGAAACCTATCACCTAGAACCATAGATCAAAGAGCAACAGTTTTTCTCATTTGCAGGTGAAATCAAGCGTGTATTTTAACAATAAAACGACTTCTCGTATTCCTATTACACATCTAGTAGTAAAGGTAACGTAATTTCACCTTAATAATAATGCAGTGATTGTCGTGTTTACATGTGCCCAAGTGAAAAGTAGCTTATTGTCAGTTTTTTTTAGAAGCAACAGAATTACATATACACGGTGTTTGTATTACGCTTTGAATCTTTTACGTTTTGCAACTTATGAACTGTGATTATCGATGGGAAGATACTTCAAGCTGCTCTTGAGCAAGTTAATATGTCAGCAGGTAAGGCATTTCTGGTGAAAATCTGCTTTCAATAACGTTATACAAAACTGAACATTCATACAGACTGTTTATTATCCCTATAAAGTCACTTCTTGCCGAGTGCATCGATGATGTTTCCTCACTACCCTATTATTTAATGTAAACAGCCAATTCTTTGGTTGTTTTACGTTTTGGCATGACGATGTGTAGCAAAAATCTTAAAGTATAAACCGTTGTATGTTGTTATGGATGCAAACAGATTTCATTTCTTGTAAAAGCACAACGAAGCATTTCACATGTATTGTTGAGGAATTGTAAGGAAACTGATGCTCCTTTCAAACTGATATTTGATCTTCTACTCCTGGGTAAAATACAAACTAAAAGACTCACAGTACAACAACAACAATCCTTCCCTTAAAATCTGTAGTTCTGTTGCTTGTAAAAAGACTGTTAGTACGTTTCAGCTAGGCACATGTAAAAACTGTAGCCATCGCATTAATTCTTGCAATTGCGGAGAACTAACACCAATTGTACTACTAAAGATGTAATAAGAACACGCTAAGACGTTTATTGTCCAAATATAGGCTTAATTTGCACTACAAAGGATAAGAACTGAAACTCTCATGTATATTTCGCATTACTCGTAATTATGAAAACGGTTTCCCGCCCCGAGTCACGTGATTTAGATGTTGGTTTCAGTGTAATGACGACATGCGCAGTCTTTATTATATATGGTCTATGACTTCGATAACACACGAAACCACGCTTAACATGACCATCGATCTTAGAAAAAACAGCTTTCTGCGTTCTATTCATTATATATAGTCTGTGTGTGTATGTTTGTATTGCATTCAAATCTTCAGTTTTGTTCAAATCATGATGAAATTTTGCACACTTTGAAAGGAGTCTGTGTTAGACCAACTTATTCTGTTTCTGCTCAGTTTATTGTGTTTGCATTTAGAGTGTCATATTTTGCATGTTGCTACTGGACAGAGATATTGTAAGCTAGTCAGAGAGGTTGCTACGCTGTTTAGTTGTCGAGCGGTATCGGGACTAGTTAGTTGTGGGTTGGCTTCTGTATAAGTTAGTTGTGGTTTGACTCTCGTTCACAGTGAACATGACTTACCAAGCTCCGAAAGCAATTATTATTATTGAAAATATTTTCATTGTATATTAAAACTACGAAAAGAATGTGTTATAATCATTAATGTCACAACTACTGAAAATGCATAAGGTAAAGGAATCGTTTTTTTCTGTACCACTATAATTAGTGCTCATTGTTAATTACGGAACAATACAGACTTAAGTAGTCAAGTATCGTAGTGCTTTTTCCTATAGTGTGTAGTGAAATGCATAAATTATTTATACCACACATAACAAACTTTTATCAGACATAATTATTTCAGTTTCTCTCGCAGTTCAATTGTTAATGTTCACAGACGACTTACATTCCGCGTTATGTAGCACCTGTTTGGCGTACCACAGTTAGAAAAGAACTTCTTAAAACCAGTAACTGGCAATCTGCCCATATAAACTCGGTCATAACAGTGCCCATTAGCTTATCAGATTTCTACAGTAATTATTCCAGGGCTGTTGTGGTGTGTTTGTTGAAATTAACATTTAATAGCATTTAACTTTAACAGTGATTGTTTTACAGTAATAACTTTTCAACTTGATCTTCCAACCAAGAGGAACGTTATTGCCTACATAAAATTTTGTATGGTGCTTAGCGAAATGTACTTCATTTCACAGACCTCGATTCTAATCTATAGTTTTATTCGGAACATTAAATGGGAGGGAATGAGATACGTCCCATTTCATATCAGATGTTATGAATCATATGATGTAAGTAGACATAGACAATTATGCCTTTAGATTAATGTTAAAAATGCTTAAATTCTTAAAGCTCTAATTCGTTTGTAAACAGATAACACCAAAGGATGCAATTTTAAATTGGAAAACCGGGCGTGTGTTTTTCAAAAGAGGATTTTAACAGTCGCAGCGGACCTGTTCTTTAAAATATGGAATCTTACATTCATACAAAAGATATCAAGTCTGTATACTGAGGCATTAACTTCGAAACAATGGTAACGTAAAGGAACAAAGGTATTTCTTTTAGTACTCGCAAATCAGAGATGTTGCGGTAGACTGATGTATCGTATACAGGTCTATAAATAAAGCAGTGTGTCTGTGTATTTGTGTTACGTGTTATATATAAGTCTACAGTTTCGTTCCGATCTTTATGGAATTTTGTGCACGTAAGCTTCAATCTATGAGGACGGTCGGCCTAAGTGTAAGACTCACGTACAACACATAGTTCACGAGATATGACGTCATAAACAATGAGATGAGCGAAGAACTTCTACATTAAGCGACAATGCTGCTAATTTTCTCCTAAACCACTGCACCGATTTCAACCAAATTTTGTACACATATTCCTTACGTGAGATAACAATTGCTGTAGGAGTAACAAACACATACGACACATGGTTCAGGAGATATAACGTCATAAACAGTAGGAGTTACAAAAATCTGCCTCATAAAGCAACGAGACTTGCAACAAACTTTAAACATAATTTCAAACCTTTATTGACATTTTTCTCGTTGACAACCACATCAAAATACTGAAAGGAAAAAAAAAAAAAAAAAAAAGTTTCTCGCTTATACTTTTCCGCTGTTTAAGGAGCAAAACTGCAGCATTCAATATGACGTTGAAGTTTATAATTTCTACATTACAAATTGTAGTCGCAGGAAATTTTGCTGGTAGTATACACGCATACATATGTATGTACTTTAGAAATTGTATCAGAGTACGACACGTAGTTCGTGAGATATAAGGACAATAACAGTAACCTTCATGGAAAACCGCCACATCACGCATCAGGTTTTAATCTATCACCTCTGTACAACGAACTATTCGCAACGGATGTTACCGACATACAGCAGTTATAGAAATGAATATATATCTACAAGATTATAGAATTTTACAATATTTAATTCAATCAGTATGAGATCATTTATACTGTGATGGGTAAAAACCTGTCCTATCATGCAATACGAATTAATACATTTACGTATTTACCACTAAAACGCTCCTGTATTCCAGTCAGATTAAGGAAATTCCTGAAAGCTGACTGCACGTGAAGCGCACATGGCTACAGGTGAAAGCAATATTCTATAGAGCTACAAGGAAAGGAAGAGAATGAAACAGTGTACATCCACTAATACCCATTATTTCCGACAGATCTAGCTTTTAACTTCCAAAGGCAGAAGTTCACAGTGGGACTTGTGATTACGATTACGATTAATAAATCACAGGGCCATCTATTCATTACTGTGAAATGGATTTGATATGTCCATGTATCTCACACGGACAACTTTGTCACTTTCTCAGGTGTTTGTTCACCAAAGAACCTATTCATATTAGATCCTGGACAAGTAAAAAGAAATAATGTTTTTCGTCCAAGCTGTGAATTAAATGAATGTATGAATGTTACATATCATTTGTAATTTGATTACTATCTTTCTTTGCTTGGATACTGCACTTATAATATTGAGCATTATGCAAGACAGTCTTATCTCATATATATTCTCTAATAAATATAACATGTTTTTAAGAAAAAAGAGATGAACAGAGAGAGAAGGGATATGAGAAGTACTAACTAAAGCTTTAATAAATAACAAAATACCCGGGCAATGCAGGGTTTCAGCTAGTTTTATTATGCGGTGTACACAACTAACAGATATTGATTTAGAAAATATATAGAATTTTAAAGTTAATGTCAGTATTTGTATGTCACATAAGAGTCAGATATATTACAGCAAACATGAAGTCACTGTACTATGATGTTGCAGACTTCTTGGGTGTATCCGATTCTACTGTACTTAACTACTCTAGGCAGTAATGGATAGGTTCACTGCAACAAGTAGTATATAAATTTGATGCCCTTAGTTCTGTCACTCTCTGAAAAGCACTGAACTTTTTATTTATTTTTTTTTTTTTTTTGTTTTTTTTTTTTTTTTTTTGAGTCGACGTTAACTTTGAGCGTGACAGATGGGTTTTCCTGGAGAGAGAAATGCGATGAGCGCACAGTTGCCACAGAGAAAGATGCATAAAAAATTGACCTGATACGTCCTTTATCTTTTCTTTTCTACACAGCTATATCAGTCGATT
The DNA here is from genome assembly GCA_026315105.1 of Locusta migratoria. Taxonomy (NCBI): domain Eukaryota; kingdom Metazoa; phylum Arthropoda; class Insecta; order Orthoptera; family Acrididae; genus Locusta; species Locusta migratoria. The sequence continues at coordinate 179,938,766 of CM048749.1, forward strand.
ATCGCTTCATTTTTAAGAAATATACTAAAAACGCAGAAAGGGGGGCTCAGAGCAGCGCTTAATCGACTGGCGTGAAAAGATTACACGCTCTTAGGTACATGGCATAGGATGAACACATATGAAATTTAACAATTGATTATGTATTTTTTTATTACATTTGTAGGTGTATAATCGTTCTGTAGCATTAGTTCTTAAATCTTCTGTGAATTTTAATAAATGAACTTTCATTCAACAATTAATTATCGATTGCCTCACGTCTGTTTTCTGAACTTTTGAAAGTTAATATTGAATACTAGGTAAGGAAATGAATACGTGTTATAAAAACGCATGTATATATACACTCCTGGCCATTAAAATTGCTACATCACGAAGATCACGTGCTACAGAGGCGAAATTTAACCGACAGGAAGAAGATACTGTGATATGCAAATGATTAGCTTTTCAGAGCATTAACACAAGGTTGGCGCCGGTGGCGACACCTACAACGTGCTGACATGAGGAAAGTTTCCAACTGGTTACTCATACACTAACAGCAGTTAACCGGCGTTGCCTGGAAAAACATTGTTGTGATGTCTCGTGTAAGGAGGAGAAATGCTTACCATCACGATTCCGACGCCGTCCAAGCTCTGTTTGACTTAATGCCCAGGCGTATCAAGACCTCTATTACCGCCAGAGGTGGTTGTTCTGGGTACTGATTTCTCAGAATCTATGCACCCAAATTGCGTAAAATGTAATCACATATCAGTTCTAGTATAATATATTTGTCCAATGATTACTCGTTTATCATCTGCATTTCTTCTTGGTGCAGCAATTTTAATGGTCAGTAGTACAGGGTGATCAATCCTCAGCGCAACCGTGTTTGCGGCGTGCGACTTGCCTACGATAACAGCTGTGCTGCCTGCTTAGCGGCCACCGCAGTTGCCATCGTAGGCAAGTCGCACGCCGCTGCGTCGGTTGCGCTGAGGATTGATCACCCTATATGTGTGGTTTTTTTTCCCCACATCTCCTAAACTACTTTGACGATTTCAACTAAACTTAGTACGCATATTTCTGAGAGACAAGCTTTGTGGGTGTGCCACAACACACGACGCATGAAAACGAGTTCAGTCATCCAGTAGTCCTGAATGAGAGGACATAGCGATCTGCAACAGACCAAACGCACAATTTCAAACTTTCATGTTACTTTTTCTCGCTGACGACAACAGAAAAATGATAAAAGGAAATAAGTTAATCGCTCACGACGTTTCCACATCCCATCCAATACAATTACGGCCTTCGAATGACGTTACAATTAATTACTGTTATATTACTAATAGTATTCGTGAGATGTTGACAGAGTATGTGCACACATGTACCACCATTCGCAAAATGTTTCGGATACAGTTATCTAATATTCCACTGTAGATTTGCGGAAATTTTTTATGGTACGACCCATTGTTCACAAGATATGACGTCATAAAGATTGAGCTCATGACATCAAGTATTTCCCAACTTCCTCGTATTGAGCAGCAGATCGAGATTCCCTACAGAAACAGGTGAAACGGATAGAGAGTTGGCAGAAGGTATATACTGAAGGGGAAGAATTTGATAAACAGAAGAATGGAAAGAGATCCTATGCGAGTACCGGCCGCGGTGGCCGAGGGGACTGGGGGACTGCGGCGCGCCAGTCACGGTCTGCACGGCCACTACGTTCGGGGGTTCGAATCCCCCCTCGCGCATGGATATTTGTGCCGTCCTTAGTGTTAGCTTGTTCATAAGTAATTTGTAAGTTTAGGGACTATGAACGCGGAGTTAAGTCCCATATGCTATACAAACATTTGAACATTTTTCATATGCGAGTAACGCTGGGCGCTACTGCTGGTAATTTTAACAAAACAGTTCATTTGACCTGAAGATAATTTACTACCAAATGACCTACATCTACACTGAATACTCTGCAAATTACATTTAAGTGCCTGGCAGAGGGCTCATCGAACCACCTTTGTACTATTTATCTCCCGTTCCATTCTCGAATAGCGCGCGGGAAGAAAGAACGCTTGAATCCATTCGAGCTCTGATTTCTCATATTTTATTCTGATGATCTTTTCTTCCTATGTAAGTGGGAGTCAACGATACATTTTCGCATTCAGAGGAGAATGTTGGCGATTGGAGTTTCGAAAACAGCCGACGCCGCAGCGATAAGCGCCGTTGTTGTTATAATTCCCATCTCAGATCCTGTATCATTTCCGTAACGCTGTGACAATACAAAACGAACTTCCCTTCTTTGGATTCATTCGATGTCCTCCGTCAAACCCACCTGATAAGAATCCCACACAGGGGAGCAATACTCCAAGAAAGGACGGACAAGCGGAATGTATGCAGTCTCTTTAGTAATACCGTTACATCTTTTAAGGGTTCTGCCAATAAAACGTAGTCTCTGCTTCGCCTTTCCCACGACGTGTAATTTCCAGTTTAAGTCCGAAGTAATAGTAATTCCTTGGTATTTAGTGGAGTTTACGGCCTTTACTTTTGATTCATTTATCTTGTAAACAAAGTTTAACGGATTTCTTTTCGTACTCATCTGGACGACCTCACACTTCCTAATATTTAGAGTCAATTGCCAATTTTTACACCATAGTGTTATCTTATTTAGACCGTTCTGCAGTTGGTTTTGACCTTCTGATGATTTTCCTAAACGGCAAATGACGGCGTCATCTACAAACCAACTAAGAGAGCTACTTAAATTTTCTCCCAAATCGTTTATATAAATAAGGAAAAGCAAAGGACCAATAACACTACTCTGTGGAACGCCCGATATCACCTCTGTTTTAGTCGATGCATTACCATCGATTACTACAAACTGTGTCCTCTCTGACAGGAAGTCCATTATCCAGTCGCAAATTTGGACCGACAGGAAACAGAGGCGTATTGTTATGTAGACGAGTAAGACGCATCGTTTATATCGGTTTCAAACTGCTGTGCGTGTTGACCCTCGTTTGCAGACGATGGAAACCGGTGTGTGCTGGACTTACCTGAGACCGTCCTCAAGAGGGCGGAGGGCGTCCGCTCCCCTGTCAACACACCGTGTCCTCCCCATCCATCATCCGAGGGTCAGCGGTGAGGGGAGACGCACAACCCCGAACAGCTCACCACAGCTCGAGAGTAGAGCGCTCACTGTACCACACCTGCGCTCGGCTTATTCATTTCTATCTTCTTTCCTTACATTATTGTGGACACGTTTCACAATGCAATGTATTTCTATGTTGCTGACCTATTTACTTGGCGAGTGATGGGGTTATAAGCAAATTAATATAATGCCTAAGTAATATTGTAGGATGTATAATGCTACTGCCTGTTTGGATTACGGATTAGTTTTTAAGTCTAAGACCTTGCAAAAGATCGCGAATAAAGTGTAGAGAGAAATATTCTAAACTGTAAATAAGGCCTAAAACTGATAACTGATTAAAATTTGGTTTATAATTTGAGCATGAAGGTCGTAAATACGTCGGCGAGTAGCACAATAAGAATTAGGAATAAAGTTACCTCATGTTTTTGTAAATGCTGCTACTGCATTATTCTGCCGTCGATTATGCTGTAAATTTTGAAATATTTTTGTTGGTAACTTATTCCTAGAGTGACCCGGACCGGTTATTAGTATAGTATCAAGTACAAAGAGACTGAAGTAGAATGATCTGGATCTGATCGTAACAATGGAATTTAGCCAAAAACATTTTCCATGAATAGGTATCGGACTTATTAAAAAAAAAAAAAAAAAAAAAAAAAAAAAAAAAAAAAAAAAAAAAAAAAAACACCGTGCCCACGGGTGCGGTTCCTGTAGGGACATGCTTGTCCTCTGTTGGGTCGAGCTGATCTCTACGAGATTACGAGAGTAACTCGGGCGTCCGATCTTTGATTGTCGTGAGTGCATTCGTGTTCTCTCGATAATCCATTTTTAGTCCGGGGCAAGTCCCGGAGATAAATTAAATTGGTCCCAATCCCCCGGTTCCGACCAAGGTTTTCGGGAGGTTTTCCTTGGTTGTAAGGCGTATGCCGGAACTGGTTAGCCCCTCCCACTTATTCCCAATTGGGATTCCCCCTTTGCCCCACTATCAGCTTGTCTGATAATTGGCTGAATAGAACCGCGACTCTTTATGGGCCGGATCTCAAACAGCCCGCTCCACTCCTCGGAGTGGAGAATGAAAAGAATAAGTTTTTTTTATCGGACTTCGATTAAATAAATAAATAATTTGCAACAGAAAAGAATGACTGCAGGTTCTATCGGTACTGTAAAATGTGAAAAAAGGTATTGCTGCATTATTCACGAAATACTACACGGAATCCGATCGTACATGATACATCTCACCATAATGGCGTTCTTATCACCATAAGACTAAGTAATTAAACATTAACGCCAATGTTGAAAAAAGATGACCAAAAAAATTAATAATTATTTCAAAGTCAGTTTTAACTGTAATTTATTAATCTCCCGAAAAAATCATACATTAAAAATGTCGAATTTTCAGAAGCGGGAATGCACACGTGCTTCCAGTACAATGGAAAGAGGAGAACAGATAACGTACGAACGTCTTTCTTTCGCAGCAAGGGAGTAAAAGAAAGTCAAACAGCGAGGTATTTTTTGCGGCGAAAACAAAGACGCTGACTCGCGATAAAATTACCCGATGAATTGTGTAACACTTCACATGTAATTGTATTTAAGTTTGAAATTTGAAATACACAATATTACTGGCGTTAGTGAGGACGGCATTAATTAATTATTTAATTCCCCAGTAGAAAACAGTTTGCAATACAACAGTTAATCAATCCTTTGTGGGGAATCAATTGCCTTTTATTACTGCTTCGATTCTGTGAGGCATGGAGCAAACCAAACTTTGAAGATCGTCTGTAGTTATGACCTTAAACCAAGCCTGCATTATCGTATCAAAAAGTTCGATTTTGAAACTTCCTGGCAGATTAAAATTGGGTGTCGGAACCGGGACTCGAACCTGAGACCTTTGCCATTCCCGGGCAAGCACTCTACCGACTGTGCTATCCCGACACTACTCGCGATGCCGCCTCAGAACTTTACTTCCGCCAGGACCTCGCCTCCTACTTTCCAAACCTCACAGATGCTCTCCTGCGCAACATGCAAGACTAGCACTCCTGGAAGAAAGGATATGGTGGATACATGGCTTAGCCACAGCCTAAGGGATGTTTCCAGAATGAAACTTTCACTCTGCAGCGGAGTGTGCGCTGATACGAAACTTCCTGGCGGAAGTAAAGTTGTGAGGCGGCATCCTGAGTCGTGTCGGCATAGCTCAGTACCTTCAACGACCCTCCCCGCAGCTGGAATGTGTTCAGTCAATAGAGAAGAATTTTAAATGTTTGAATTGCTGTCCCTACTTGAACTGTTCAACGGAATGCACGTTCTACGAGAAGCCTTACTAGCCGCAGGGAATCGAGATCAGCTGAGCTATACAACGAACATCAAGATCTATTAAAAATAAATAAATTAATAAAAATAATGAATTAAAATCATAGTAATGTGAATAAAGGGATTTTTTTTGTCTCCTACACATTTCCCTTCCTTTTCTTTCTTTCTGTTCCCTTATATAGTTAATTTCCAGGTGTAGTTTTAATTAGTCGCCAACGCCTGAAGAGGTTGAGGTTCTTTATTTATTAGGGTCAAGGTGGCGGTGGCACTTAAGTTTCCTTTCCTTTTGAAAATAAATAAATAAATAGATAAATAAATGTCGGTAGAGCGCTTTCCCGCGAAAGGCAAAGGTTCCAGGTTCTTCGAGTCCCGGTTCCGGCACACAATTTTAATCTGCCTAGAAGTTTCATATCAGCGCACACTCCGCTGCAGAGTGAAAGTTTCATTCAAGTTCCATTTTATTTCTTGGATTTTGGCGCGAAACGAGTACTTTTAGCCTGGCCCAGAAATTTTCGATTGGGCTGCGAATGGGGCTACACCTGGCCATAGCAAAACATTAATGCGATGATGATTCAACCATTTCATGCTAAGTGTAGCAGTGTGGCATGGTGCATCATATTGCTGAAAGAAGCACTGTCTCTGATAATAAGGAAACAAACCTTTGATTGAAGGTAGCAGATTTTGTTCTAAGATCTCAGTCTGGTATCTTTGGGTATTTAGTGTAGCGTCTAACACATGTAGTCTACCGACACCACTACTGGTCATGCATCCCCACACCATCACACTGACTGGATGGTTCATAGTAGTGGTTGAGCATTCGTAACCAATATTCGCCAGCTCGACGACACACGTATTTGATACCATCACTTCCAAATATCGAAACACGTGTCTTACCACTGCAAATTATCTTGCCCCAGTCCACATCAGTCCATGTTCTGTGTTCCAGAGCTCACTTCATGCGTTTCTCCCTTTGTTTTGCATTGAGACAGGGTTTTCTCCTTGGTCTCCTGGATGGCAAAAACATTTTCTTTGAACGGTTCTGTCAAAAAAGGCGACTACAAATGATTCCAGCACTCCCTTAATCTGTTTTTACACTCTTTTCTCGTCAACATTGGCACAGTAAGAGTAAAATTGCAATAAAACCAACAATGCACAATACTAAGTTGTCACAAAAAATTGACAGTGTTGCACATAGTCATAAACAACTGAAGAAATTCAGCTACATACTCTCAGTAAGTACACTACTGGCCATTAGAATTCCTACACCAAGAAGAAATGCAGATGATAAATGGGTATTCATTGGACAAATATAATATACTAGAACTGACACGTGATTACATTTTCACGCAATTTGGGTGCGTAGTTCCTGAGAAAGCAGTACCCAGAACAACCACCTCTGTCCGTAATAACGGCCTTGATACGACTGGGCATTGAGGCAGTCACAGCTTGGATGGCGTGTACAGGAAAGGATGCCCATGACTTTACGTTAAAAACGACTTCCTGTCATTGCGAGGCGGAATGAGATATAAGGCAATTGATTCCACACTTTTCTATCAGAGACTTTGATATTTGCCTTTTTTTGGTCCTTCGAGAGAAGTATTTTACAGCAAGTTGACTAGCTGCCCAACAAATAGTTGTCTGAAGATCGTTTTAGTTAATACACAGTCTTGCATTCGCTATGAAAGTAAATTTGCTGAGATTTTCGAGTTCTTAATGTTTTGTTAATGATTGGACTTCCTAGTATGTTTAATTAAATTATAGTTTCACATCAGGCATTTTTCTTTCCCATAGAAGATAATGTTCCGTAATGCTTTTTAATCTTGGAATTTTATGCAAGTCATTCATGTTGTGTTTCTTTTTAGTTCAAATGTTTGTAGAACGTATGGGACTCAACTACGGGGTCATCAGTCCCTAAGCTTACAAACTACTTACGAACTATCTAAGACTAAGGACGGCACAAATATCCATGCCCGAGGGGGGATTCAAACCCCCGACCGTAGTGGCCGTGCAGACCGTGACTGGAGCGCCTCACTCCCCTCGGGCATCGCGGCAGGCTTCTTTTTAGTTATCCCATTTACCATTTACATTAATATGTATCCTTTTCTGTACAGCAGATTTTCCCAATCTGATTTCTTGGCTAACGCATCCATTATATTCAAATTTTTATAACTTCTCTATTTGGCTAATATATGTTTCCAGAAATTACGGTTTCTTTCAAATGTTTGTAAATCTATGGGATTTAACTGCTTGATTATTAGACCCTAGGTTACAAACTACTTAAACCAAGTAAAAATAAACTAACGACAACATAAACACCCATGCCCGAGGGAGGACTCGAAACCTCGACGAAGAACGCTCGAGCGCACCGCAGCACGGCGCCTCAGTGCGCACGGCTATTCCGCCGCGACCTGGTTTCTTTAATTTTGTCAACATATTTTTTCTGTAGAATTTCTTAAACCAGAGTTATTAGGTGTTTCATCTACAAGATTATTTTTTATTTTAGCATCAATGATAATTTATGCTAAAAATAGTGTATAAATATATATTTTTTTCCAAATTGGGAAACTAACGATCTTCTATTTTAAAACGTGTGCAGTAAAAATGGGAGTCTATAATATGTCAACATTGGAAAAGTAGATTTATTGATAACTAGTTTCGGTTCACGAACGAGCTTTCTTCAAATCAAAAAATGATTTTACTTTGACCTGAAGATAGCTCACCAAGAAACCGAAACTAGTTAACAATGTTTGTAATTACTTTTGTGATCGAGACAAAGGATTTTTTTATCCAATCATTTGTGTATAACAACCTCATTTGGAAAATTACTAAAAAGTTCCGGGCTTTTATGCCGTGGTCTTGTGGATTTATTATGGTAATTCAACGTTTCGTCCCCGACTGCGGAGGACATTTTCAAGGGGGATCGTGGCACTTTTGAATGTCCGATGCACACCCAGGCTCGCTACTGACTGAAGCCAAACTCCGTTTAAGAGGGCTCGCGCGCAAAGGTGTGACGTCAGATGTTTTTTGATATGCGCGCGCAATTCGTCGTTGCCGATTGCCGCCGTCCGTTAATATCTTCCCATGGTGGAAGGCACATTTCTTCTTCAAAACCGGAATCCAGATTTCATTTAGTTTCACGCCCTCCTCTATCCTATTGAAATTATTGGGGGTGTTTTACAATTTCTATAGCCTCTCTGTACAGTCTTTCGTCGTATCCATTTGTGACTGCTAACATTGAGTCTTATCAAATTGAATAAGGTGGTCCCCTGGTTGAAAAACATGTTCAGCAACAGCTGATCTGTCAATCTCTTCCCTTCTACAGTTCCCCTTGTGCTCATCTAGTCGTTTTTTGACTCTTCTTTTAGTGGGACCCACGTATACGTCTCCACAACTACATGGAAGCCTATAAATTCCTGCTTTTTCCAGCGGTTTGCGAGCATCCTTTGCCGATTTTAGGTGATCTTGTATCTTCCGGGTAGGTTTATAAATAGCGGCAACATTCCGTTTCGTCAAAATTTTACCGATGCGGTCGGTGACGTCCTTAATAAAAGGCAGGAAGACTGGATTTCACAGGAACCCTTTCATCGTTTTCAACTCTACGTGTCGGTCTCAAAGCTCTCCTTATTTCTGTAGACGAATAGCTATTCTTAAGTAAAGCATTACTGAGGTGTTTCAATTCCGCGTCGAGTAATTCCGGTTCGCAGATGTTCCTTGCTCTGTCCGCCAATCTCTTTATAATGCCCCGCTTTTGCTGTGGGTGGTGGTTTGAATCCCGGTGCAGAAAACGGTCTGTGTGTGTGCGCTTCCGATAAACTGTATGGCCCAATCTGCCATTTCCCTTTTTGAAAACTGACGCGTCTAGAAAATTCAGTTTTCCGGATTCTAGAATTAATCACGTTGAGGTGTTGAAGAAAACGATGTAGTTCCTCTCTACCATGCCTCCATACAACAAACGTATCGTCTTATTTGTCTGTTCCTCAAATTTTTCCATATAGAAATTTGCTATAACCGGGCTTAAAGAGCTCCCCATAGCTACACCATCTGTCTGTTCATAGAAATAATCGTTCCATTTGAAATAAGTAGTCGTGAGGCAATATTTGAACAGATCTGCAATTACCGTCTTTATCAACTAAATGAAAGGCGTTTTTTTTAGTCCATACGCGTTTCGCTTCTTTATTTGTGAAGCATCATCAGTGGCCTGTAATGTTATTTTTGTATAATATTGTAGTACAGTCATAATATTATATGTATTTTTCACAGTATGACAGTCTTGTTACAATTTCTAAAGTTCGGATCTACTAGGTTAGGAACAACTTCAGTAGCACTAGCTTTTGCAAAGTTAATTTAATTATCCAGTTTTTGGCCCTACTTACGGTTTTCTGTGTTATTCCATATGTGTGTTCATGGAGATGTTTGTGAGGTCTTCAGTTGGATACGGTATTTTCGTTTTTGATGAAAACCCTTGCATCACCACTCCACTGTGTACTCGTTTTTTGAACGTTTGTTTACAATGTCTAGTGTTGCCAAGTGTCGCTTTTCGTCTGTCTCTTGTTTGTGTTCAAAGTATCTCTGAGTGTATAGCTGTTTTTTGTTTGTGTTGGTGTCTGTGTAGACTGTGTGTGTATGTGTGTGTGTGTGTTTGTGTTGTTATTTGTGTTAGTTTCTTGTGAATATGGGAGTAGGGGGAGGGGGGAGGGGAGCGAGAGGGAGACGGAGGTAGGGCACTTCATGTTTCATTACTGTTTTTCACTGTTTTTGTGGTCAGCTTGATCAGTGAGTTGTTATGTTGATCTGATCATTGATCACTTTCTTATTCAATGTCAGGGCTCTCTTTATATGACAGTTTTCTTGTAGTGTCAGGATTTTTCTGTCTAGATTATTGGTTCTGATAATTTTCATATCTTGTTCCATGGTGAATGGTTCATGTCCGTGTTCTATCAGGTGTTCTGAAAAGGTGGAGTGGCTATTTTCATACTTCCAGCTTCTTATATGTTCTTTATATCTGGTTGAAGTTTCTGCCTGTCATTCCCAGATATACTGATTTACATTCTTGTCATTATAGCTGGAACATACCTGCCCCTTCATATTTGTCTGGTTTATCTGTTGTTTGCAACAGTGACAGAAGTGTGTTTATTGTTCTATAGGCAATTTGTAAACCTTGCTTCTTTAGTATGTTTGCTATTTTGTGTGTTGATTTGTGTTTGTATGTAAGGATGTACCATTTATTTTTGCTGATTGTGTCATGAGTGTTGGTGTTTTGTGCGTCTGTGTGTGTTGCCTTGTCTGTATTTGTGAGAGTTTTGGGTGTTTGTACTTAGTGCTTCTTGGAATTTCTCATTACTTGTGTTTTGATTTTTTGGTTGAGTCTTTCTACTGTTTGGGTGTTATAGCCATTGTTTTTAGCTATAAGTTGTATTGTTTTCAATTCTTTCTCATAATTTTCCTTGCTTAATGGGACATTGTTCATTCAGATCTGCAATGTCGGGTGGAAAGAGCAGATTCAGCTGTTGCTGTTTCAGCACCTCATAGCCCGGAAATTTTTAGTAATTTTGACCATTCCGGCCGTGAACTTTACATTTTACAACCTCATTTGCAGTCCAAAAAATGGTCACGATCATCACGATGAGTTATTTAAAGAGTCAAACCGCCTCGGAATTCAGAGAAAGACTGACCAAATCTGAAAGTGGTACGTACGTCGTGTAGGAAATTCACAGAGACCTACGCCAATGCCCTTGCGCCGATGCAACGCTCTGCACGAAGAGAGAATGGTGGGGAAAGACGCTTCTTCCGTGAAAGATGTTGCGACCGATGGTCGGCGACGACAAAGAAATTTATCAAAGGCGTGTCTATTGTTTTACGTGGCACGTTTGGCGGAAACAAAAACGGCCGGGGTGGCCAGGTACGTGGCAAGACAAAAGGGTCCCTATGGGCCGCCGCGGAAGACAAAGGCCGCTTGTCTGGCAGGAGGTAGGGGTGTGCGTCCCGCCCTAACAGCCAATCTCGGCACGGACGGCGCGGCTAGCAGCGTACGCGCGGGAGCGGGAACGGGCCGGCTTCGCGAGTTCCTCCACGCACCTCCCTTAATGCCTGTTTTGATTGCTTCCTCCGCGCCGCTGAAGAGGTTAATAGCTTATTTTAACCCCTGTTCTCTAAGGAATAGACCAATCAAGCAGCATTGTGGAAGGTCGCGGCTCGAAAAGGAACGGCGTGGCAGCTCACAGCTAAGTGTGGTGCTGACGTTGCGTCACTTTTTCTCCTCCCTTCATCGGAATAGTGCATTATATATCATACTAACTTAAACCTGCGGCTTCGCTCGCGTGACGGTTGATTGTGATAGATAAGCTATCTTTCAGTGGTGTGCTATGAAATCAAATAACACGTAAAAATGCACTCGTTTCCAAGAATCCAATCACGAAATTCAACAATAATGATTGTAATAATATCACAGATCGATCACTTGATGTAATCAGCGAAACATCAAATCGTTTCTTTTCTCTTTTTATTTTTTTTATTTTTATTTTTAAGAGATGTAATACTATTAAAAGAAATTTTGTTTTTACTGCCTTGTTTATTTATTCTTATATTTCCTTATTAGTATGCTTATCCTTACAGAGAAAGAGCTGAAGACATTGTAGCACACATAGACCAAAGATATGGTCTGTGGCATCACGTTTCGCAGTATGTTACCTCCTTGCTATAGAGTCGCATACGTCATCGCTGCCCTTCAGCCCGAATGTTTTTTTTTTAAATAATTTTACGACTTTCAACCACCATATATTCCACCCTCCTTATAACTAGCGGTATGGAACTGCTATGGTGTACAACGGGAGACTTCGGACAACAATTACACACAGACCAGTCGTTTGCCTTCTGTAGTTTTCGCTGCAGAGCGAAATATTAACACACACACACACGCGCGCGGGCGCAGAATTTTGTACGCACAGATAAATTTCCATCCCAATATACTACACCCTTTTATCATTATCTACCCTCAAGCAACAATGCAACCAATAAGACCATTTTCAAAGAGTTAATATAATTTTCAAAGAGTAATTATAGTTCCGCATTTCGCGTTATATTCTTCAAATTACTAAATATATATATCAGATCGCTATCAAACCGTGCCTAAAACCTTCCTCAGATATAAATTAGTAACTGTACAAATATTTAAGTCTCTGCGTCTTCTCGTTCGGACGTGATAAGCGTACAGCCAACTGACATTCTCATTAATATATGTAGATAAATAGCTATCCGATCGCCATAAAACCGCCTTCTCCGGGTTGACATTAGTAACTGTACAAAGTTTTACCTCTTTATGTCTTGTGGTTCAGATGTGATAAGCGTACACCGAACAGACATTTACATTTATAGATATAGATACACGTAGGCGGGTGCGGATGTGGATGTAACTGCGAATGATGTTTTAATGGTTAGTTGCACCAAATGACCAGTGGGGCAGATATAGACTCTAATTTATTGGTTATGAATATCCATTCCAAAGAAATCAGGTGCATACAGGTGAGAAAATTACAGAACAATTAGTTCAATAAATCATGCTTGCAAAATAATACCACGAATTATTTACAGAAGGATGGAAAAGCTGGTCGAAGCCGTGCTTGGGGAAGATCAGTTTGGATTCAGGAGAAATATAGGAACAATGCTCACCTTACGACTTGTAACGCATAGACTTTTTGAGGACACACAATGCTTGGCCGCAACGGCTGTGCCATAAGAAAGAAATCAGAACAAAATAAAACTAAATATGTTATTCCGACCACGGATTCGCGTTGCCAAAATAATTGCGAACTCCCGGATACCAATAACAGACCGGATGGTACCTTAATTAAAAAGTAGCAAAATTAAATCAATTAATTTAGGATGCTTTATTAATTTTCATCAACCAAGGAGATTGCTTACTTAGAAGACAATCGAATGGAAGGACAGAGTAATTTCTACATTATCCGTTTGCTTAATCTAGAAATTGCTCAAAATGGAGAATTTCCTCTATCCGTTAAATTTTGAAAGCAATCTGAGTGTCTGAGACACAGTGCCGCCCGCTAGGGCTAAGCTTCCCCAACGGTTTCTCTCCCCTACCTGTAAGGTTGGCTACAGGGACTACTTTAGAACAGCGGAAGCACACTGCGGTGCCGTGCCCGACGAACAGCCACGCACCACTATTCGGTTGCAGAGCTTCGAAGTATCCACCTCGCGGACAGTCTAGGGCGGAAATTACCGCCGTATTAGGAAAGTGTGACTGAGGACCTTCCGTGTCTGTTACAATGTTGGGAGAGTAGAAGTATCTGCACACTTACCATTCAGTTTATAGTCAGGTAAGCTTGGCATTTTGGCTCCTGCTCTGATTTTAGTATTACGACTTCAGAGTTGAAGGGCATGAAAGGGATGCAGTGGTGTAGCCTTTTCCCAATGTTATTCAATTTGTACATTGAGCAAGCTATAAAGGAAAGTGAGGAGAAATTTGGAGAAGGAATTGAAGTTCAGGGTGAAGAATTAAAAGCATTGCGTTTTGCCCACGACATAGTAATTCTGTCAGAGAAGGCAAAGGACCTGGAAGAGCAGCTGAACGGAATGGACAGTGTGTTGAAAGGTGCGTATAAAATGAACATTAACAAGAGCAGAACGAGGGCAATGGAGTGCAGACTCAGAAAATCAGACGATACTGAAGAAATTAGATTAGGTAACGAAAAAATAAAAGTGGTAGATGAGTCTTGTTACTTGGGCAGTAAAATATCAAATGACGATCGCAATACGGAGAATATAAAATGCAGAATGGCAATGGGAAGAAAAGCATTTTCGAAAAAAAGAAATTTGTTAACATCGAATATTACATTACGTGTAAGGAAGGCTTTTCTGAAGGCATTTGAGTGGAGTAATTCCTTGTATGGGAGTGAAACTTGGACGATAAACAGTGCAGACAGGAAGAGGATGGAGTCTTTTGAAATGTGGTGCTACGGAAGAATGCTGAAGATTAGGTGGGTTGATCGTGTAACTAATGAGTTACTGAACAGAACTGGGGAGAAAAGGAACTTCTGGCATACCTTGACTAAAATAAGGGATCGATTGGTTGAACACATTCTTAGACATCAAGGAACCGTGAATTTAGCATTGGCGGGAAGTGTTTGTGTTAAAAACCGCAGAGGGAGACAAAGAGATGAATACAGTAAGCAGATTCAGTGAGCAGACTCAAACGGATGTAGGTTGCCGTTCTTTGAGGAGATGAAGAGGCTTGCTTAGGACAGAGCTGCATCAAACCAGTCCCCTGACTGAAGACCACAACAACAACAACAACAACATGAACTGTAAATAAGAAACTGGAAAAAGGGACAAAAGTAAGGAGCTGTATCCTGGAAGAATGACAATTTGAGGTTCTAGAGAGTTTCAGAGGTAGCTTCATTCAACAGTTGATAGAAAGTAGAAATAACAAAGTAGGTGATGAATCGATAGCTTTAAGATATGAAATAGTGAAAGCAGCAGAAGGCCAAATACGTAGAAACTCCAGACCTACAAAAAATCCTTGGTGACACAGGAAATACTGAACTTAATTGATGGAGGGAGAAAATTTTAAAATGCCGTAAATTAAGCAGGTAAAATGGAGTAAAGAAGACTAAAAATGCGATTGACAAGAAGTGGAAAATGGCTAATCAGGAAAGGCTAGAGGGCAAATGCAAGTCTGTAAAAGACTGTATTCCGAGTAGAAAAACATACCGCGTACAGGAAAATAATAAGAGATATTTTAAGACAAGAAAAGGAGTAGTATGAATATCAATAACTCGGATGGGAAACCAGTTCTTGCACAGAAGGAATAGCTCAAAGCTGGAAATAATTTATACAAGGCTCTACGAAGGAAATAAACTTCGAGACAATATTGTAGGAAAGAAAGAAGAAGTAGTTCAAGATGAAACAGGATACACTATACTGAGAGAAGAATGTGACTGAGCACTGAAAGACATAAACCGAAGCAAGGCCCCAGAACTAGACCATATTGTCTCATAGCTACTGAAGTCCCTGGGAGAGCCAGCCACGACCAACTATTTTACTTGGTGTGCAAGATGTATGAGATTAGCGAAATACCCAAAGACTTCAAGAAAAATGTAATAATCGCAATTGCAAAGAAAGCAGGTGCAGGCAGGTGTGAACATTACAGAACCATCAGTGTAATAAGTTATGATTGCAAAACTGTAACACGAATTAGAGAAGAATGGAAAAATCTGTAGAAGCAGACCTCAGGTAAGGTCAGTTTGGATTTAGGAGAATCGGAAACATTTCTACTTCTTCTAGATTTGGAGAAAGCCTTCGAATTATGAAGTTAGTAGGGATAAAACGTAGTGACAGGAAGGTTATTTTCAACTTGTACAAAAGCCTAACGTAAAGTTTATCTGAAGAAATAAGAAACACTACTTCTTATAATTATATTTCAAAGTTTTTCAGTACGATACTATAATTCTGGGATAATTTCTTAATTACTTTGTGAGATGTTTGTTTCCATGTCAGCTTCCGCAGCAGTAGTTATTATATAATGCGCACAGAGAACGGTATTGATATATATATCTCCAAAGTTCTTTGGCCTGGTGTAGCAACAGTGAATCCATATTAAAAAAAAAAGTATTAATATGTTCTGAAGTGCCGCGTGCGAAAATGCGAATCTTCAGGACGCAATGCCATGAGTTATATTGATAGCAGAGATAAGGGGTTGAATATTTCGAATATCTCATGAACTAGCCATTATTTGAGTATTTATCAGAAGAGTGGGCATACCGTGGATATCCTACAGTACAAGGGTCAAAATTTACTCATTCACAGAATATATGACAACTGCGAATGGGCAAAGCTGAAAATGTGTATCCAGCTGGGATTTGAACCCATGTCTCCCACTTTCTAGGCAGTTGCGCTGATCCTTACACCACTGGGGACACAGTGATCACAGCACCTGCAAGAATTACCTAAGCACGCGTCCCGTCAGACACAAATTCCCAGCTTCACCCTGCCCACAGTATTCAAACTCTTAGTTTTGAAACTAATTTCCTCAAGACTAAGGGCCACGAACTTGCACACCCCTCCCAAGTAAATTAGAGGAATTAGTTTTAAAACTACGAGTTTGAATACTGTGGGCAGGGTGAAGCTGGGAATTTCTTTCTGACGGGAGGCGTGCTTAGGTAGTCCTTGCAGGTGCGGTGATCACTGTGTGGTGTAGTGGTCAGGCAAGTGCATAGAAAGCGGGAGACCCGAGCTCGAATCCCGGCTGGGTACACAATCATATTCAGCTTTGCCCATTCGCAGTTAGTCATATATTCTTTGAATGTGAAATAACTGCAGGATCATAAGTGACGTCTGTTCTTTCGGAACAGACGCCACATGTATATATACCAACATTCAAAAAACTGCACACTTCATGTAAACAAGTCAATTTAATAGGCTGATTTTTTTACATGAGTTGTGCTCTAGGGTGGGATTTATACGGCTCGTAAGACCAAACTTCTGTTCATGGATGATTCGTGAGAAAATCACCAAGAACCATGTTTTTTCGGTACCCAAGCAAGGAATTATTTGCTTGGCCACTTCTGTGCATGCTCATCATTGCAAACCGACGAAATTTTTACTATATATTAAACTGATATTCACGAAATAATTTTAAAGGTTTTTCGATACTTTATCGCGATCTGGGGCGCTATGTTAAGGATTAAGCGGTCGTTCGAGTTCTGCCTTGCGCATAGGTGTGTCCTTAGCATAAGTAGTTTGTAAGTCTATGAACTGATGACCTAAGTAGTTTGGCCCTTTGGTTTACAAACATTTGATTTTTTTAAACTTAGCCTAAAATAATTAAAAAAAAGCAATTCTTGCCGTTATTGTGCCATGGGTCGCAAACACGTAAAAATGTTCAAATGTTTGTAAAGCGTAAGGGACTTTACTGCGCGGTCATCAGTCCCTAAACTTACAAACTACTTATGAACTACCTTATACTAAAAACGACACAAATATCTATGCACGAGGGGGGATTCGAACCCCCGACGGCGGACGGCCGCGCGCACCGCAACACGGCGCTCCAGTACGTGAGGCTAATCCGCCGCAGCGCAAACACGTACATAACGAGAGAGAAAGTGCCAGTAAAAAAGATAAATGGATGAAGATAGTAGTAGTCACACTGGCTAAGAGGATGTAGCATATTCTGAGTTAAAAGAGCGTCGATATGTTTGCATGGCAAAAATTTGGAGATGAAGGCAAAATGAGGACTCTAGCAGATGGTCACCCACCTCTTTTAAACAGAAACACATTTGTATCTTTTATGCTCCGAAAGGGGCATTTTTCATCTGTTATTCAATTATTACTAGTTTTTATCTCAGGCATTAAACAAGTAAAACGTATTTTTCACAAGACGCCGTTCACATTTATAGAGCATCATTTGTGGTCGCCCTGGAAACATGGATGTATAGTTTGTCTCTACATTTAATATTTATGTATGTAATGTGTTTCAAATGTGAACGCGGACCTATCCAGTGCAGTGCTGTTTATGTGGTGAGTTACTTATTCCTCACCGACCATGTCCACCGCTGTCAACAATTTTCATGTTCGCCTTTACTTACTTCGCTGTTGTTTCAGGATTTCCTTTCATGGTGACGTTTGATCAGCGGGTTATGCCCATGCCTTTAATTTTTATTTATGACTAATGATGTTTACCATCGTGTGTTTTACTATGGAATGCAATCTTGCTGTCCGTTAGGTAGGTCCCGACTCCCCTATTTGTTTTGTTTTTAAAGCTGTGGATAGGTTCGCGCCCTAAAACTGTTATGGCTTGTTTATATATTTTCTCTTGTTACAGTATTCTGATGACGCGCCAAAAGCGCGAAACCCATTAATAAACAGTGTTATTTTGCAACAGAAACTGTTATTATCACAAAAATGGATTTACTGTTGCTGCGCCAGGTCAATCAAGGGGGAGTAGTATAATATTTACAGATTAAAAACAATAATTCCTTTTTAAGGTTGGCATATAATTAATTGACAATGAATTTTCCTATTGCTTGCTTATTGTGCACGCAACTGCGTTACTGCTTTTACGTTCCATATTTTCAGACACAGAAAGCAGGATCTATCGGTTATACAATATAATTGCACCAACTTTACGTCATCTGCGTTATTTGCTTTTTAAAAGGAACATACATTAAGTATAATGATCACTCGAAATCATCATTTTAAATATATTGAAAGAAATGATAATAGGGAAAAACAATTATGATGAATATTATAATCTGAGTACTAGATGACCCGAGCGAATACTTCGTACCGTTAGTGGAATGACAAAAAAGTTCAGAAAAAATGGAATTTGAATGTTCACTTACAGCTTTCTTCAGAATTAATCAATGCAAGTGTTCAAAAGCACAAATGAAAGAGCTTGATCCGCTGAGTGTTGTTAGGTCAAAAAGAACTCCGTACCTTAATTAGAACCGAAGATATCGCAAAACAAAGCGATTAAAGTATTCATTGCAAAGACAGAAAGATATCCCGTTTGTATAAAAATAAAAGATGGAGAGACTTAAGTTAATTGTGATACTTGATGACAAATCTGCGAATGAATACCTTTCGTTTAAAGCAAAAAGGAAGGACATCGGTTGGATAGAACGGCCTGACCGACTGACTTTAGTTTACAGCAAGAATACTCCTCTAGGAAATAGAAAGAAACTGCGTTTGAGTATAGAAAAAGGAAGGCGAGAGTTATGTAAATACTGATACTTGCTGAAAAATCTGTGGATGAATACCTTTCGTTTTAAAACAAAAATGAAGGAAATCGGCTGGGTAATTTGATCTGCCCGACTGACTTTAGTTTTCGTAGATTCTTTTAATATATAAGATGGTGAAACATGATACAGAACATTTTTCATTTTAATGAATTTCTTTAACATTTTAAAATTTCTCAGAACTGTATTGTAGAATTACATTTTGTAATAACCAAACGTTAACGGCGTAAGTCTGGACTTTTCATGTGTCCACATACTGTTCATTACAGAAAACATGCGCTCTGTTGGCGCATTAGTAGTAGGCAGGCACGGAATGAACTCTACGATCATCAATATTTAACTCATCAAGTTTTTCAGATATTTCAACTCATCTAAAATGAGTTGGTTTGTAACGTGCATTCCATTCCTCTACTGTAGTATTAGTAACAAATTAGTACAAATATTTGAAATTTTATCAGAATGTTTTGAGTCACTAATTTCCTGCGAAACTTATTTAAGTACAAAATCCACAAATCTTTTAACATCAAACCAATCATCATCATTCGACAGATCATGCACTAACGACTTTCATTCATTTCCAAACTTCACAATGAGCCTGAAAATCAGCTGTATAATGTGTGCCTTTCTGTTTTACCAACAGCAGTTTGTAATATTACTACTGTCGGATATTTTACGTATCTCATCGGTTAGAGCGACGTTTACGTTTGCAGACGTCATGCGTGGCAGACGCTACACTGTCACGAAACTTTCTTTCCTCCGCAAAAAGAATCTTGCGTACTATATGAGTCCCATTCTTAATTGACTAAATAACTGCTAGTTTTTCTTGAATAAGACGATAATTGGATTTAGAAGGATGGCTCGCTGGGTAATTTTGAAATGCAGGATATTTTTAAGACTTTTTAACCTTGTGGCGGGCCTCAGAATAAGGCTAAAAAAAAGTATCCTGTAAAATTCAGGACATCTCGTCATCGTAATGTTAATGTCCAGAGGAACCAGGCTGTATATCCACCTTTGGAATTTTTTGTATTCGAAAAGACTTAAAAACAATAATAATTATATCATAACTGAATTAATTTCCCCTGTTTGCTGCAAATGATCGTGCGACATAATTTGCAGTTAAGAACATGCTTTAGAAACGAGGTAGGTATTTCACAGTGGATGTGCTCACAGGAAAAGTTTCCACTTATCGAAAACGGTTAAGAAACGATGGTTTAAACAGCAAGATGACTGCCTACTAAATATATATACGACTAGATGAAAAGACACGTGTTGGGTATATTACTATGGAGGACTGCATAGAAGCATTCTTCCTGCTGAATCCTGTAACATTCGTCATGATTTGAGAAGTGGGTCATCATGAACTGTTAAGTGCTGGCAGCGCGAAGGGCGGGGAGGGAATTGTATCCAAACAAGATAGAAGCACAATATTTGTGTTTGTGTTGACACGGTGACTTCCTGTGAGGTGTTTATGTTTCTCTCACGCCACGTCTGACAACATGACGACATGCAGCCTGCGACCTCGCACGAAATCACAGGCGTATCAGCAGATGAAGCTTAAGCATTAACAGAGATTTGAAACGCGCGAGCGGAAGCATGCAACATGGTACCACTGATTAGAAAAGCATTTGCTTATCGCCGTTCCCGGTTATTTTCTCACATGTTCTGTACTTGTGAAAGTCTCAAAATGACTTATCAGTCTATCGGTGATCTGCGAGATGGTGTTAAAACCCTCACTGTTTCAATACCAGTTGTAAATGGCCTGTAGAAATCCACATGCGCTGATAAAGATTCCAAGATCACTACACAGGGAAGCGTACATCGTTATCAGTCAACGCACCACATCCGACTGGTTGCTGTGCAACGATAAAGCACGATAACAGTTCAAAGCAGTGTTTGTCAAGAGTCACAGCAAAATCATAACAACTCCTTTCCATGGAAACATACACGATTGTTTATTTATCCACAAGTACTCTCCTGGTAAAAGGAATTTCCAAGTTCTTCTATCGCAGTTCACTTTCTTTTATCATTTATTATATTAATAAAAATTTAAATTACAAGGTGAGGTACTGAATTGAAACTTGTGTCACGGTCGAAATTCTAACCCGGGTTTCCAGCTTACCAGGCAGTCACCTTAACTCTTAGCTAATGCCCATTTTCCAGGAGACACGGGTTCGAATCTCGGCCATGACACAAATTTTTAATTCAATGTCTCTCCTCGTAATCATTATCTTTGATAAGTTGAGACTACATCTGTGCCTGGAAAATGAATTTATTTGCTAAAATGATAACTTTTTTTTTTTTTTTTTTTTTTTTTCAAAACCGTTAATCTCTAAAACTTGCTTTGAAATTTTATCACAACAATGTATTATAATATAGGAACATTTTTAGATATATATTTCTTTAACATATGCTGTATAACCTATATAACGTTTTTGTATTTTTTAAGCCTATGGGACTTAACTACGGGGTCATCAGTCCCTAAACTTACAAACTACTTATGAACTACTTACGAACTAGGACGGCACAAATATCCATTCCCGAGGGGGGATTCGAACCCCCGACCGTAGTGGCCGTGCAGACCGTGACTGGAGCGCCTCAGTCCCCTCGGCCACCGCGGCGGCCTTGTATTATTTGTTACAACGTTCGTCGGTTCTTGGTAAATCATCATCATCAAATTGTATTATAACAATTTTCTGCATGTTCAACAATTTCATATTTCAGGAACACATTATTGGGGCGATCTAGAATTGTTTAATAAGAGGTTTACACGTCAATAATAAAATGACTGAATCCATCTTTCTCAAGGTCTAAGTCAGAGGCACTTCAGAATCAAAGTTCAATACTGAAGTGCCTCTGACTTAGTCCTTGAGAAAGGTGGATTCAGTCATGTTATTATTAACGAGTAAATTTTATTTGGATGACATATCAATATGATGTATACCAAATTGCTATTTTAAAAATTGTTGCAATAGCAGTGATGTAAAAAATTACGACAGGTCTGAAGATGGCGTCTAGCACGCTGAAACCGGTCATGTAATTAAAAGAAAAAAGCGATATTGGCTGAAAACCTCTTATTAAAATTTCATATTTGTTTAGTTAACCTGTCTTTGGCTTACAAGACCAGCGTCACACTTCAAAATGAAAATGCCTGGAGCAAAAGTGCGTTAAATCGTGTAAAACTGTAAAGCACATCTTTGTCGTTGTTTGAAAATGTGAGTCCACTTACTTCTGTTTTGCAGAACGAATTTACTCCAGATGAAGAGAGTGTTATTGAGACAAAAACACAGATTTCGGAGATAAATATAAATCATTTTAGAAAGACAAGGAAGTTTCTCAACTTATCGATAGGAATATATTGCGAGAACCTTTAAAAGCAGTATGTGCTGCAAAACCTGTCAAGGAAACTTTTTTTTCAGAGTAGAATCCCATGTTGCTCTGCCAGCCCAGTTTGATTTAACACACAGCATTTGTAAATACTGCTGAAATTCTCTAAGCTGTGTTTCAGTAACTCTAAAAAACGAGTAGAAAAAAAATTGAACTTTATAGTGAAAATAATAGGTTACGCATTGCGAACTATTTGTAAGGGCAGAGTAATGCTTTCTACTGTAATGGCACTTGACAAAAAAAGAAGGGATCACCCCTCTATGAATGGTATTGTTAAATGGGTGTTGGATTTCGTTCTTGACGAATTCACCTGTCGCCATTCCATGGAGTGTCTTTTGAATTTCCGCTCATAGTGGTGACACCACGTCTCATTTTCGGTATCGATGCTATTCAGAAAATTGTCACCTTCTGCGCAGTGGTGGAGTGGCCGGGCGCTCTAAGACCCCTTGCTGCGGATAGCGCGGTTGCTCGCCATCGGAGGTTCGAGTCATCCCTCGGCCTTGGGTGTATGTGTTATCCTTAGGTTAATTTAACTTGTCTGTGCGCCTAGGGACTAATAACTTAAGAAGTTAAATCTCATCGATTTACAAACATTTGTCAGCTTCAGCTTCCTATTGGTCCAGCAAGTTCCGACAAATTACTATTCGATATATTTTTTCGTTCTTCAGCAGACGTCTGCTGAAGTCATCACACAGTGACTGATGTTTTAAAGTTGTTTCCATGGCATTAAAGCCGATATTCAGGTTTGTACAAAGTTCTCTGCTCATCATACGCCGATGAGAAGGGATAAGTTGATCCAGTTGATCCAGACGCTCTTCATTGCAAAGGAGGACAGCTGTGCCGGGTCGACCGGACTGCGGTTTACCGTACAACCCTATTCACCACCTTCCAAATGCCCTGCCCATCGCTTCATACTGTTCGCATCTATTGTAACGGCCCCATACACCTTTGCAAGCGTCCACGGATTTCAATCAACACAATTTCTTCTTGCAGTGAGAAATTCATTCACACTTCGCTTATACCTGCGTCGATATCATTTTTGAACACTCCTCTGCTGGCGACAATAAGCGCAGAACAACGGAACCACCTGCAAATAAAAGTAGGTGGTTCAAGCGTTAGTACTGAATCAATGAAATCTGACGCGGTCATCCAAAGTCAACAAACAAAATTAGGAGGCATTACTTTCTGAACGACCGTGGTGGATGCATAGAAGGGCAAAAAAGTGAACATGGCGATGACTGTGTTGTTAATTGCTGTGATAATAGTGAAGGTCTGGATGCTTCTGAAAAAAAAAATCATCGCTCTTATGAGTGGTATAATAGTATGCCTAGTATCTGGTAGATGGTGACTCTAAAGACCCAAATTAATTCTGGATAGTAAACCATTTGCGAACAGTGCAAATACACATTAGAAACTAAAAATTAATACAACCTTTTACAGTTTTTCCACTTCACTTGACATTTATTGCTCAAACAGTGCATATGTAGAACATGCAGTGATCACATTTACGGATCAGTAGCACAAGGGGTAGTGAGGTACCAGGCGTCGATCCACGCTGGAACAGCAGTGTTAGTACGAAGTGTATCTTCCGTGGGTGACAATGTATGCGTTGATTCTGGCATTCATTCCGCCATACAGATGGCAATAATGTCGACAGGTTTTTTTACTTGTCAATTGTCTTCCCACCATATACCACACTTGCTCGACTGGAGACAAATCCGAGCCGGCCGCGGTGGTCGAGGAGACTGAGGCGCTCCAGTCACGATCTGCACGGCCACTACGGTCGGGGGTTCGAATCCCCCCTCGGGCATGGATATTTGTGCCGCCCTTAGTCTTAAGTAGTTTGTAAGCTTAGGGACTGTTGACCCCGTAGTTAAGTCCCATAAGATCTACAAACATTTGAACATTTTTAGACAAATCCGAGATCGTGTTGTCCAAGGGAGATGTAGCACGTTGAGTTTCACGCGCAGTGTGTTGGCGAGCAGTACCCTGTTGGAACAACACATCACCTGCCTGTTGCAAGAACGACAAAAGAGCGGGGCGGGCCTCACAGTATTCGGAGCACTGGTCAGCATTCCCTCTACAGAGTTGGACGAGAGTTGTAGCTTATCGATCACGAAACCTCTTGTTTGTGCTCCAGGGCAGACAATTATCATACTGCAATAGACTTGTTCGTGCATCACTGTTTAATAAGTAAGTCAGTTGTTAAATCAGATAAATTTAAGTCAATCTTGAAGTAATGACGAAAGCCTAATCGGCTTTGAACCTGCCGTTTGAACCTGTTTTTTTAAAAACTTTCCATATTGTTACCACTCATGTTTTGATCTTGACAGGCCCAGGCCTTTAAATATGTGTAAAGAATCAAATAGCCCACATAAACAGCGTTAAGTTGCCAACACATACAAAACAAATCTAATTTAAAAAGAAACTAAACGGGCCTGTATAAACTAAATAAATTTCAACAAAAAAACTTACGTTTTTAAAATGATTAATCTCAGACTAATCTGAGGATTTTAACGTCAAATGGGTTTCCTGCAAATACTGAAAAAATACTTTTTGATTCGCCTGGTTTACGAAAGACCTGCAGGTGGTTATGTAGTGAAAAGCGACGGGAAAAATGTACTGCAAGTAAATATAAATTGTCTATGCAAATAATTACTTTTATTTAAAAAAAAATTTGTTCCAGTATTATGACAATATGCCAATACACACACAGTAATAATTTTTTTCTCTCGAGCTCCAGTAGTTACAAAATCTCCCCTATAAGAGACACGATTTAACATTATGAGGCTTGGCTATACCGTATTCCTTTGGCGAGCGCTCGAACAGTTTGTATCAGAAGATGGAAAACCAAAACGCAATAAAAAATTCTGCACCTAAGACCTTGCTACATATTTAGTAAGTGACAATATCAACGTGTGAAGCAAACAGTCCCCGTACCACAGAGAGGAACGTTTCTTTTACAGCCAACTGATAGAGTTTGAAAAGGGTCAAATCTGGCCTTCCAAAAGGCGGGGTGGTCCTTTGGCAAGAGTGTTGATTGAAATGGTCACGTGAACATTCTCACACGTATGGACGAGGTTGTGGACCACACAGCACTGAAGTACGCCAAGATCGTCGTATTGTAAGGCCGCAGTGGCAATTCCTACAGCTACCGCAGCAGAGATATGAGGCTTTGTTAGCCCAGAATGGTCAACACGACCTGTTGCCAGCCGGTTACTAGCTTTTGGACTATGGGTTCTCACACCTCTAGCTCGTCTTTCGCTCACCCCACTGCATCGAAGTCCACGACTGTGCTGATGCCGTCAGAAGATCACTTGCAATGTAGAATGGCGGACGGTGGTCTTCAGGGATGAATCAGATTCTGCCTGCACACACGTTAGCACGTAAAATACAGGGGAACAGCTATAAGCTACAGTTAGAGTGCTGCCATCATTGGATATCTTCGTCAACTTCATCAACACACAGCTCCCATTGATTTGACATTGTTAGACCTCATTGACGCGGCGGGTTCTGTGAGCTTTGCAAGGTAGGTTCAATTTTTTATAATGATTTGTCATATTTTACACTTTTCGAAGTCCTAAAACGTGTTTTTAGTGGGGACACACACACACACACACACACACACACACACACACACACATTATAGGTACAGCGTGAATCACTTAACACTTGCACGACAAATATTGCAGAAACGAAAAGTGCGATTGATGTGCGATTTTCACATAATGAATTGGTAGCCAATGGCTCGTATTTTTAGCTAACAAACAGACTGTAATATTACATAGGAAGTGTATTTTTATGTAAACAAACAGTTTTTTAAATTGAACAATGGTTGTTTCCATTATGCACTGGAATTTTTGACACCAGCTGCATACAAAGGATTTTGAATGACATTTTTATCACGTTTAGTTTGGCAGCTACAACAGTTTAAAGTTTCGGGGGCGGAGGCTGCGATAGCGTAACTGACTGGCCGAGTGGCTAGACCCTGGGGTACGGCCCACTGTCTCATGGCCACCAGCCAGTTAGCTACGCTGTCGAAGCCCCCGCCCCCAAAACTTTGAATGGTTGTAGCTGCCAAAATAAATGTGATAAAAATGTCATTCAAAATTCTTTGTACACAGCTGGTGTCAAAATTTCCAGTGCATGACAGAAACAACCATTGTTCCATTTGAAAAATTATATGTTTGCATAAAAATGCACTTAATAGGTATTTTTACAATCTGTTTATTCGCTAATTACCAATTCGTTCTGCGCTTTCCGTTTCCGCAATATTTGCGGTGCAAGTGTTATATATACAAGATGGGGTAGGGCAAGATGGGAAGCTTCCCTGTTTTGTCCCTACTATTTGCCCAATCAGTACGTACTTATCCTACCATGTGCTTACCTCGATGATGGTTAATCGCAACGCAACACTTGCAAATTGACCACACCAGTGAACGGGTTAGGAAAGCAGGAATTTGGCCTGTAAACAGAAATGTGTTTCAAGAAAGCGATTAAGTTCCTTCTTCAACTGCAGACATTCTTCAAGCTCTCACATGAGAAGTTACAGGAACTGACGAACAAATACCAGAGATGTTGTCTAAAACTCGTGAAAATTTAACAACTGAAGTTCTCTGTTTCTTCTTTCAGGTTATCAGTCCTGAAATTGTTTTAACTGTTCTAAAGGTTGAAAAGAAGCACCCATAATTTTAATGAAGCTATAATACCAAAAAAAAAAAGATCTTAATGACAAATAAAAAGTTATCAACGTTAATGACTTCTTAAACAATCCTTCATCTTAAAGAGAAAATAAACTGAGGTCTAATGACAACGAGGAAGAGACTAAAGACTGTACTGCTACGACTTCTCAGAAGAATGCTGGATACGCTGTAATGGATGCGGATGCTGGGTCCATGACTCTCTTGCAGGCATAGAAAGTGATGACGAAGAGGTTGTTCACGTAAGTGAACTATGTGAAAGTAATTTGATTCTACAATTCACCAAACCGTGTTCTGAAACCATCTTCTCATTATTCCGTTATTCCTATCTTTATTTAAGGTTTAGAGATGCATTCATGCTAGTTCCCCATCCTACCCCGCACTTGAGGCAAGGCAGGGAGTTTGTAGTTTGCTTTTCAAATCGAGATACATATAAATAAAGGTAACATGTACGCAGGTTTCTTTGCATGTTAATGTAATTCAATACTTAAATAAACAAATTGTAATCAACAGCCGGCCGCGGTGGCCGAGGAGACTGAGGCGCTCCAGTCACGGTCTGCACGGCCACTACGGTCGGGGGTTCGAATCCCCCCACGGGCATGGATATTTGTGCCGTCCTAGTTCGTAAGTAGTTCATAAGTAGTTTGTAAGTTTAGGGACTGATGACCCCGTAGTTAAGTCCCATAAGCTTAACAAACATTTGAACATTTTTTTGTAATCAACATTATTTTGTATGAATGCATAGTTTCACGGCGAGTCATGCTGATAAAAATCTCTCGGGCTTCCAGCAGCGTCAAATGGTTTGATATCCACGAGCTTTCGGCCGAAATGTCCTCGGACATTGTCAAGTGGTGACTTGACAATGTCTGAGGCGATTTCGGCCGAAAGCTCGTGGATATCAAACCACTTGACGCGGCTGGAACCCCTAGAGAATTTAATCAAAATTATTTTGATTTGTTTATTTTTGTACCTTTTGTAAGGGATTAAAATTAGCTTCCCCATCTTGCTCCACCTTTTCCTAAATAAGGCGAGTGCAGAGTGTATTCTTCCAAGATACTCTCGGCCCACTCCAGGTCTTATGGTCTGGGTGCGATAAGCTACAACTCTCGTTCACTTTTGGTGTTTGCTCAGGGAATGCAGAGCATTGCATGGAACTCAACGAGCTCTGCAAGACGTGTAAGAAGTGGCCATCATGATCTCTGAAGTTGTCTTTAGTCGAACGCGACAGGGATATAATGGACGGTAAGTGACATGTGCGATTTGTCAACACACAACTCTAGTAGAAGTATGTGTACAGGTTGAGCAGGAGTGGAATAAGGCATCGCAAGACAGTATTCGCCATGTGTACAGGGTGTCCCATTCAAACCTTCCTCATTTCAAAGACCCAGGAAAAGGAAACCACAGCAGATACGACAATGAGAGATGCACCACATTGTAGAGCGTGTCAAAGAATTTATATTTCCACATCAGGAGTGCCAAGTATCGTCGCCAGAGTGCAGCATGGTCACATGACGTGAAAATGGCGACTGCACAGCAGCGAGTGCATGCAGTAGTGTGGTTAGCAGAGACAAAATAGCCAATTACTGGGCAAAGAAATTATCTTCGCGTCTATGAATGTGATTCAAGTGATGCGAAGACAATTAAGGAATCTTATAGAGAGTTTGTGGCAACAGGAATTGTTCTGAAACATTCTGGCAGTGCACGTTACGGAGTTTCAGATGAGAAAATAGAGGACATGAGACAAACGTTTATCAGAAGCCAACGTAAGACAATCCGCCAAGCATCTAGGCAACTTGATGTACATCTAACAACACTGTATCGTCTGGTTCACCAGCGTCTTCATATGTGTGCTTACAAAGTGCAAATTATGCAACATCTGACGTCGAATGACAAACCACGCCGACAACAATTTACTGCGGATATGACATGGATGCCAGCTACCCGTAAAAATATTTATTTCCAGAAACCTTTCATCAATCAGGAATGGTTAATAGGTATAATGTTCGGATTTGGGGTTCGCAAAATCCGCACATTGTTATTGAACATGTTCGTGATAGCCCTAAACTAAACGTCTTGTGGGGGCTAATGCACGACAGGATTGTTGGACCGTTATTCTTTACGGAGCAAACAGTGAGTGGTCAGTGTATCTGGACATGAAGCAGTTTGTGTACCCTCAGATACAAGACTTGCAACCCAACATCATTTCTTTCAACCACATGGAGCTCCGCCGCATTGGTCAACGGCTGTTCGCAAGTTCCTGGATAGGATATTTCCCAATCATTGGATCGGACTCAAGACGCATTGCCTGACGACCACGTTCACCCGACATTACGCCACTTTATTTTCTTCATGTGGGGACTCGTGAAGAACCGCGTGTATGTGACCGAAGTGGACGATATTCGTACGTTGTGACTTCGTATCACTAATGCAATTGCAACAATAACAGGGGAAATGTTACAAAGCACTTGGCAAGAATTTGAATATAGAACATTGAATTTAGAAGTGTACTGATGAAAAATAATTTCTGTGAGATGCAACGTGGTAAATTTTCTATTGTCGTCTCTGCTGTGGTTACCGTTTCCTGGATCTTTGAAATCAGGGAGGTCTGAATGGGACACCTTTTATGATCCAACGTATGCCAGAATCAGTCTGCATCGCTGACCATGGATGCTACAACATGTAATAATCTGGGTGTTACAATATAAAATAACCTATTTATCTGTAAATGTAACATATCATGCACTCCATATGCACTGCCCGTTCATACGGGATACCCTGCATCCAGCTGCAGAGAACTGAAGCGACTCGCGTTACATTGGGCCTTATGCGACCTTTCACAAGAGAGACGCAGAGCTTCGACTTCGGCTTACTGAACCGCAGTGCAGCTTGTCAAGTGAACCGCCTGCTCCTCGCTTTACACAGACCCTTATGGCAGCGTTTACACGGGATACAGGGAGCCGCTTGTCGCCCTGGACGCGCAGTTTCGCTACACATTGTTCATTCAGCGTATCTACTGTTTGCGTCCATTTACCAGTGTATATCACTAGCAAAGGTCTGTCGTGTGCCTCTGTAACAGTGTTTTCGAAGTAGAGGGCAGCATCGTCTAAAGAGGACAAACTTTTGTTTATTATCTTTGGTGAAAGATTTGGAAGCTATTCCAGAACACAGAAAACTGCAGGAAAGTGTGAAATAATGCAAGTCATTGATACATATAAGTTGAAAAATTCTAAGAACTTGCGTCAGCCAGGTTAACCCAATTTTGCAGCACACATGACGCAAGAGTATGATGTTCGTCCAGGTTCTTTTTTTCCACCCCAGCAGTTTTCCCCAAACGCCTTTGAAGTAAATAATTCAACTCTCTCCTCCCCCCCCCCCTCACCTCCCAACTATCTTCAATCTTGGTAAATAGCAGTTATACACAACGTCCCTCTCAGCCCACTCCAGAAATTGATAACCAATCTAATAATTCAGCAATTTGGAGTATCTGGAAAAAAAATCGTACTTCTGTAATACATGCCATATTTACAGTTCCGTGCTATTCGGAAAAACTTCCATGATATGAAATCCTATTAAGTTCAGTGATATATTTGTATCAACTCTGTTAATATAATAATAAAATATTCCATGCCTTTGCCACAAAGAGGTTTGTTTTGCACCTATCTTAGAGTCACACCCACCCTCTCTTCCACTGTTGTATGTTTCCTTACATTGATCGTCCAACCCTAAAAATGGTTTCTGTATTGCAAATTGCTCATCAAAAGTAGTTACCGTCATTCAAATTTTTCAGGATCTGCTCTGTGGTGTCGCACAAGTACAAAGTGCGCGCCACCTACTTTCGCCGCGCGCCGCCATGCACGCACGGCGCGGCGTTCTCACGACGACAGCCACGAGCGCCCTCTGCGACAACTCCGCTCGTGGCCACCACTGCAGGACTTGCGACTTCGGACTGAGATAGCAACCAGTTAGGACCTTCGTAATCAGATAGGCACGATTGAAGACTTTGCTATCGTACAGGCACTAGGCAGGCCTCTAACAACTATGTATCAACATTCTGCAGTACTATGTAAAAGTTAAGTATTGTTACATTCTGTGCAATATATATCTCTTTCTAATTTACTCTAGTGTTTATAGTTTCTGGCTGCTCCCCTCCGTGCCTGCACCGGCGTGCTATCTTATTCCTGTGTCGGTCTCATCCACTCGGCCACCGACACCTACGACGAGGCTGGGACACAAAAGCGGCGACGAAGTTGGGACACAAAATGCTCGAAGTATTCCGTGAAGGCAATGGAAAGCTCCTACACTTAAACGAAAAGTAGTTTTCGGGTGTCACCATTGGTTTATTTTTCGTACTCTGCGTTTTTTCATTACATCTGCTGTAGCAACAGTAACTACTGCTTCCTCTAACTGCTTTGTTACTGTCTGATTCTAGAAACTGCGAACCAACAAGTAGCAGTCAGGTACCACCTGACAGATACCGAATACAGGTTGCAGCGAGCCGGACTTGGTCTCTCTGCGCCGAAGACCAGTGGCTCACTGCCTCCCGTTTGAAAGGGTCCTAAGTATACTAATTTTTATAACCGAAAGTGTAGGCGCGGTGCGTCAAAGGGAATAATTACATTAGTTTCGTAAAATTTTTAAATATAGCTGCTATTGTGAGCGACCGTTAACAACATCATTGGATAAAAAAGTAGCCGTCGGTCGCAAGTTAAAAATTGTTTAACCTGCTTTCGGCAATGAATAAGTTTGCCTTCATCAAAAATTATAAAATAGACAAGTCACATAATAAAATATACTACTCAGCTGTACAGCTTACGTCACAATGTTGAAAAAGAAATTTTGAGAAAATGCTAGCCACTATGGGCTGCACGCCTGCACGGAGGCATCACTGGCGTGTGCTGAGTGGAGTTGTGAACAGGAAGACGTCACCTCAGTAGTGCCATCTAGTAGCCGCAATTACAACAGTATTGAAAAAACAATTGCTATAAAATGTTTCAAAATGAGAGATGACTGAGGCGTCACTTTGGCAATACAATATTAGTATAGAGAATAAATGAGTAACTAAGTTTTAATAAGCACAACAGTTAAAAATTAGCTTTTGCAATACAAATGCTTTGGATCAAGTGAGAAGAAATATTTCAGACACCGCATGAAGTACAGCATCAGAGACGAAATAACGGCTTAATACCATAAAAAAAAAAACTTCTATTACGGAGTTGTAACTAAATCTAAATGAACAGTTACAACTCCACAATAGAAGTTGTTTTGATGGTATTAAGCTGTCACTCGGACTTTAATGTTGTACTTCATGCAGTGTCCGAAATATTTCTTCTGACTTGACCCAAAGCATTTGTATTGCAAAAGCTAATTTTTAACTGTTGTGCTTATTAAAACTTTGTTACTCGTTTATTCTCTCTACTAATATTGTATTGGCAAAATGACACCTCAGTCATCTCTCATGTTAAAGCATTTTATAGCAATTGTTTTTTCTGTACTGTTTTCCTCTGTACAGTAGCCTAGTTGTAATTGCGGCTACTAGATGACACTACTGAGGTGACTTCTTCCTGTTCACAACTCCACTTAGCACACGCCAGTCTGATGCCTCTGTGCAGGCGTGCAGCCCATAGTGACTAGCATTTTCTCAAAATTTCTTTTTAAACATTGTGACGGAAACTTTACAGCTGAGTAGTATATTGTATTATGTGATTTGTTTTATTTTATAATTTTTGATTAAGACAATCTTAATCATTGCCGAAACAGGTTAAACAATTTTTATTTCGCGACCGAGGGCTGCTTTTTTTTATCCATTGACATTAGTTAGGAATTTGAATGGAACACGTTTTGACTGTATATGGAAACGAAGTGAGCTCAGCGTCATAGAATGTTAATGACGACGTTTCGAGTGGTGTGACGCCTTCAGCAGGATACTGCTGTGTCTGCGTATTCTACGAAGACGCGCGAGTGCGGGCGCGTAGGCAGAAGGCGCGATTTGGCCGCCAAGGCGCCCGCGCCCCGCGGCATACCAATGGCGCAGCGTTTGGTCGTTAAAGGAGGCCGCTCATTGCGTAGGCCGGCCCTGCGTTTCGCAGGCCCAGTTAGCTGCTTAATATCCCCCACAGCCCGCCGTGTTCCGACTGCCGACAGCAGGCCGCATCTAGCGTCGCACCCTGCCTGTGATCTCACGCGGCGGGCGGGGCGTGTGTAGAAGATGCGCTGATGCTTTTCCAAAATTAATCAAATTGGCCCACTTTATGAAACTTCCTGGCAGATTAAAATTGTGTGCCGGAACCGGGACTCGAACCTGGGACCTTTGCCTTTCGCGGGCAAGCGCACTACCGACTGTGCTATCCCGACACGACTCACGATGCCGCCTCACAACTTTACTTCCGCCAGTACCTCGACTCCTACTTTCCAAACTTCACAGAAGTTCTCTTGCAAACACGCAAGACTAGCACTCCTGGAAGAAAGGATATGGTGGAGACATGGCTTAGCCACAGCCTAAGGGATGTTTCCAGAATGAAACTTTCACTCTGCAGCGGAGTGTGCGCTGATATGAAACTTCCTGGCAGATTAAAATTGTGTGCCGGAACCGGGACTCGAACCTGGGACCTTTGCCTTTCGCGGGCAAGCGCACTCCCGACTGTGCTATCCCGACACGACTCACGATGCCGCCTCACAACTTTACTTCCGCCAGTACCTCGCCTCCTACTTTCCAAACTTCACAGAAGTTCTCTTGCAAACACGCAAGACTAGCACTCCTGGAAGAAAGGATATGGTGGAGACATGGCTTAGCCACAGCCTAAGGGATGTTTCCAGAATGAAACTGCCATTATGGCCCACTTTAGGTTACGCTAGTAACACTAAAAGTGGGCCTCTGCGATCGTCTTTTGACAGCTCGAAATTTAAATGAAAATAACGACTGAACCATTCACCTGACACGAAACTTGAATAACCTAATTTGTAGAGGAGAAGATTCTCTACAACTTTGCTCTCTTATGTTTTTTTTTTTTTTTTTCATATCTCGTATCGTTTCAGAGATATTTGCAAAAATAAAGGCGATTTTGTGATGTCTGTCTGTCAGTCTGTCTGTCTGTCTGTCCGTAACGTTTTTCCTGTTTTTAAGACGAACCATTCAACCAATCAGCACCAAGATTTTTTGGAATAATTAATGGTACAGCAGTCACTATTTATTAATATTTTTATTGGCACGACGCGTTTCGGCAGCACGCTGCCATCATCGGGTGCATTTTTACTGTTACTGGTCACATTCTTGACTTGTTATGTTTTGTGTTGTGGATGCCAATAAGGTTATGTATGTACATTTTTAACCTGTTCACGAAGATATAGCTATTTTTAGTATTATGTTTCATCATTATAGTTTTTGGATTATTGTAGTGTTGTATTTACTTACAGTTTTGATAATCTTGATAATCTTGTTGTCTGGCACACACAACACAAGAACATAGTTACATATACACTTACAGCACATGTGGACATTTTGTATTTGAAGGTTACTGTACAAAGATCCTTAAAAGCTAAGATAAACTACTTACATCAGTATTTATAGTGACTATGCCATAAAAAGTGCATATGTAGCTGCATGTGTTGAAATTAATAAATAGTGACTGCTGCAGCATTAATTTTTCCAAAAAAGCTTATAATACAGTCGCAGACCTCAGAAAAATCCAAATAACATGGATAAATTTATGTTTAATCAGCACCAATTTTTATAGACGGCAGAGACCAGAACCTCCATTTTTCAAATTTTTCGAACAAAAGATACGGTAGTAATACCAAAAAAGCCGATTCTATAATTGTAATTGCAAACGAACCGTTCATCTGACATGAAAATTGAATATCCCAATTGGTAGAGGGGAAAACTCTCTACAACTTCGCTCTATTATGTTTTTTTATATCTTGCATCATTGCAGAGACTAAAGCTTGACATACCTTTGGTATTCGTAAACATGACTACTAGCGGCCAGTTTGTGTAATGTGTTCTAGCAAGCCAGCCGCGGTGGCCGAGCGGTCAGCGGCGCGCCAGTCACGGTCTGCACGGCCACTATGGTCGGGGGTTCGAATCCCCCCTCGGGCATGGATATTTGTGCCGTCCTTAGTATTAGCTAGTTCATAAGTAGTTTGTAAGTTGAGGGACTGATGACCCCGTAGTTAAGTCCCAAAGAGTATACAAACATTTGAACATTTGCTAATTTTGATCAATTTGTATGACAATTGTATTTTAATCATGAGGGAAATTGACAACACTAATCCTGTCCTCAGTACTATAATTGCCATAAAAAGCAGTCATAGAGTATCTACGTGGCAAATTAAAATGTTGAAGTAATATTAACAGTAACAGTCAAAATTTTTTTACAGTTTCAGAGAAAGTGTAGCGGCCGTATTTCTGGGTGGAGCTGATAACGAGAGAAACGAGGGAGATTTGTTTGTAACGAGTACTGTTTATTTTAGTAACGGATTCATACGAATACGAATCTTTTCGTTACTCTCACAGCTATAATTCGCAGTTAATGCCATACATTCCGTGAATATGAAAAATAATATAAGATACTTTTCCTGACTGATTTCTAGCAGAGTTTCATTATTGGGTAGCCGATGGGCAACATTGTGGTCATTAAACAAATGTTTGTTAAGCTTATGGGACTTAACTACGGGGTCATCAGTCCCTAAACTTACAAACTACTTATGAACTACTTACGAACTAGGACGGCACAAATATCCATGCCCGAGGGGGGATTCGAACCCCCGACCGTAGTGGCCGTGCTGACCGTGACTGGAGCGCCTCAGTCACCTCGGTTACCGTGGCCGGCTGTGGTCATTATATGGGCAATAATGTCCGCAATATTAAGCCCGCTGAAGATACAACAATCGTCTATCATCCCAGATGGGCAAATGAAACACACTTAACGATGGTCAAAAATGTAAAACTGATCCTCGTTGTAAAATAAAAGTTTTCACATCATATGTTTAGTGTCTGTTCTTTCACGCATGTCCATTTTTGTTTCAAGTGGTTTGTGTTCCACCTGTTGCAATTATTTCGTACCAAAAGTAACGGTTTTAGTAGCGCTATGGCTTGTAATTCGTTATTTCGTAAATAAAATGTTCAAATATTTGTTAATCTATGGGAGTTATACTAACCTAAAGACAACACAAACATCCCTGCCCAAGGGAGGACTCGAACCTCCAACGGCAATCAACCGCGCGCTCCGCAGCAAGGCGCCTAACAGTAGGCTACCCGGTCACTCCACCGCGGTTTATCTTCTTAAAAGCTCTGTGGCTTGTGGTTATTCTTTAATTGACTTGGCAGTGAAGAGAGGTTTTGATGATTCGATTTCAAATCAAATGTTTCAAATGTTTGTATAGTCTATGCGACTTAACTACGGTGTCATCAGTCCCTAAATTCGATTTCAATTTGTGGCTGTAGGTACAACTGAAAGGTTTTCAAGTTTAGTGAAACCGTTTCAGAAATGTGGACGATGTCCTGTCAACAGTGACAAAGTCTACGAGTGACTTCCACATTTTAGAATGAACTTTCTGTGACGACATGTGGGGGAACGGAATTCAAGAAGTATTTACAGACAATAATACACTCATATCTCAAGTTGAAGGTTGTGAAAAAGTATATTTAGCACATAGAATCAGGAAAGAGACTGTCTGCAGAGAGGTCAAAGCACTTTGTGAGAAAAAGGAACGAAGCATTTGGCAACAGGCAGATGAGACAAACACAACTGGAGGGAGAAGAAAAAAAATGGAGTTTATGCAACGAGGTTTAACATGAACAATAACAGAACCAAAACTTTGTAAGGACTCTTGCTGAAACACTCAGAACTTTCAATAAAAATGACTAGCCTACATCTGCTCGTGAAAACCGCAGTATCATCGATGAATTAAGTGTGAACGTGGAACTTGTAAACATCATTATTGTTATCGATTAGGGGAACGTGGTTATAGAAGATTACTAAGTAGACCTTCTACATCTGAAGAAGACTTTTATGTAAATGTCATTGTAGTAGTCGAGGGATACTGAAAAAAGTCACTGTGGTAGAGGAGTGCGGGATTATGTGGCATTCAGAATGAGTTTTATGGTTAAGAAAGGGGAGAAATGAGTGTGGCTCGAGAGAAAGGAACCAATCGGATTCATCAAGGATAGTAGCTTTAAAAAATGATGACTACTGCACCAAACAAGTTAGTAAAAGGTACGTACCAATGATGAATTCCTGGGCTCATCAGTTGAAGATATTTGAGGGAATCTATTTCCTACATAGCTTTAATGTTATGTTGTGAAGAAAATATGTACATTAATATGTAATATTAGTAATTCACAGCCGGCCGCGGTGGCCGAGGGGACTGAGGCGACTGTCTGCCCGGCCACTACGGTCGGGGGTTCGAATCCCCCCTCGGGCATGGATATTTGTGCCGTCTTTAGTGTTAGCTAGTTCATACGTAGTTTGTAAGTTTAGGGACTGATGACCTCGTAGTTAAGTCCCATAAGCTATACAAACATTTGATTTGAATTCACTCCAAGAAATAACTTTTCTCTGTATTTCTATTCACTGGATTTGAAAGTTATCAATGCAAGATTCATACAAATGCCTTGACATTTCGAAGTAAACCTCAAATATTCGATTACCACAGTTTCTTTTTACCTCTATTTAACGCTAGATTTGCTTTTGGTGTGGTGAAACGTTATTGAGAGTAATAATTAAGGAATAATACCACTTTTTTCAGACTGATATAAAGTTAATCTGGATGACAGTGTAATTTCTACCAGTATGAAAATTAAATTTTTACTCTAATAGAGCATATTTAGTACAAAGTTTTACTTCGAGAACATACAATAGCTATAGATGACAAACGTTAGGATATCTGTTGTGATTTGTAAAATATTTTGAGTCCAGTATTTTGAAATATCATGACTATCCGTTGTACCACTTTCTTTTAACGTTTCACATCTTATAATGATCGAAGTTCTGTTCACTGTATTGATAACCGGATTGAGACATCTGTAGCATCACATGGATACGCTTAATGAACAACCGTATTTTCACAGTACGAGCTCGCAATTTCCTTCTAAAAATCCACAGTACATCTGTATCAGGCATAGTCTATGAACATTCTTAGGTAATTGTTTTTTCAAACTGCTAAGGACATTTATCATAGTTAAAAGATTGACCAACACCTATGTATTTTTCAATAAGGATTCTGTCTAGCCTGGAGTTTTGTTCAGTTTTAGCGATTTGCTCATTAACACTGACTTTAATATCCATACCGCTGACGTTTGTAGTTGTGTGAATTAACAATCGAATTACCAAGGGCATGAACGTATGGAACCTAGTCATATACATTTTTTAAAAATCTGGAAACGTTATTTATTGTGTTTGATAAAGACATCTTCCAGTTTCCATAAAGGTTTTAATTCTATAGTTAAATCTGACTCATAATTGTAAGATTTAGTAAGAAATACGACCTTGACAATGAAGGCTGCTTAGGATCGTATTGGAAACAAACTGTAATTAAAAGTCAACAGCAATCAACGAATATTGTATCATTTTTTTTTTCTTTTTGTGGACGCAGGGTGATCCTTGTTGGTATTACACATTACTGAAAGTGTGTTGGTATTGGTACGAGTGTCCTAAATAGATTTTTTCAGGTCATAGGATCAACTTACACATCACTACAACATTAAAAATATGTTGTTATAAAAAGATGTACAACAATTAACAATTAACAAATGTCTTAGAATTATTTAGGCATAAGTAACTCTCTCCATGTCTGCCTGGTAATGAGCTGCACGGCCACTACGGTCGGGGGTTCGAATCCCCCCTCGGGCATGGATATTTGTGCCGTCCTAGTTCGTAAGTAGTTCATAAGTAGTTTGTAAGTTTAGGGACTGATTGACCCCGTAGTTAAGTCCCATAGACTATACAAACATTTGAACATTTTTTTGGTAATAAGCGTTACGAAAAACACGTTGGTATTACGAGGTTTCAACCGTGACTGGTATTGGGCTTCCTTCTTAAAGGAGCTTGTGTAAACAGTGCTATATTTTTTCTTTTTCTTTACAACCTTCAATTTCAAGCCCTGTGTTATCTATGAGCGTCTCGTGCCACTGACAGCCATTATGTATGGTCGGAGTCGCTTGGGTATTGTGAGAAGTCGTTCGCTAAAATATCGCTACAAAAGTCGTTGAAGGCTTCGTATATTGCTCTTTTGTCAGCTAAATGCGTTTCATTTGGCAGCTGTCCATCTATAGCCGTGTACTTTTTGTGACACCTCTGGAAATTTCTTCACAGACTCGCTAAGCCAAGGAGCTCACTTCCATGACTAGCTGTTCTGCTAATTACGTATGTATACAGTGTGTAGTCAACTATTATTCTGAACTTGAATCACAGTTTTTCTACAACAGAGATGAATGTGTGAAAGGAGGTGGGAAGTGTTTTCAGTAGA
This sequence comes from Locusta migratoria, assembly GCA_026315105.1. NCBI lineage: Eukaryota > Metazoa > Arthropoda > Insecta > Orthoptera > Acrididae > Locusta > Locusta migratoria. Next base: position 179,978,470 of record CM048749.1, read on the forward strand.
TAATATAAGCAGTAACAGCATAATGGGTCGATCACAAAAGCTCACTGGCTTCCAATTTCCATCATAGGCGTTACCTGGCTAACTAATCCATCAGTGGCATTTCAACCCCTTCCCTAGAGAAGCTATGGTGATTTACTGTGTAATAGAAAAGCGATGGAACGATCACAGCCAAACGAAGGTTAGGCAGACTTTAAGCAGTAAAGGAGAGAAACCGTCAGACCCTGTTGAGACCGACTGTAAACCGAAGAAGTCACTCATGAGTTACAAAATGCTCCCAGAAGGCCAGCTAGTACAATGACACCATAGGGAGTTAAAAAAGGATAGCTTACTACGGTTGCGATGACTAAGAAAGACTTATTTACAGAGTTAATCATTTTATAATGAGCGCAAATCCAACGGAAGGGCTTGTGTTTCGCCCGGAGATCGTTACCTGCCACTTTTGTAGTGTCGATGGTATGGAGATGATTTGTGGTGTGTTCCAGCTTATTTAACTACATAAGACGCTAAATGTGAATACTTACGAACAGTCTTACGGGAGAGTGTGACGCGTGCAGCAGAGGAACAACGGCGATTGTATCAACAATGGAACGTGTCATAAAGCGACATCTGAGATTTCTTTAAATTCATGGAATGACGGCTTTCAGGACTGGATAACATTGCTGCTGATAAAGTTTTTGGGGTGTAAGTTCGTGGTCCTCGCATCTCTTCAGTTGTTAACGTTTCTTCCAGAACTGCGCTGGACATCTTCAGAGGCGCTACTACTCTGCTGTCTTGCCAACTGACGGACCGATCATCTAAGAGTGGCATACTGTAGGAAAGGCCAAAGTTTGTCAAGGAGAACACTATTATCCCTATGTTTATGCAGAAAAGCTATTGGAATATATAAACGCAGGGATAAACAGGAATGAAGAGGCCTGCAGATAGAAACTCTGCAGAATTGCTAGACACTTTTGTTCAAAATGTTCAAATGTTTGTACAGCTTATGAGCTTAACTACGGGGTCATCAGTTTCTAAACTTACAAACTACTTATCAACTAGCTTATCCTAAGGACGGCACAAATATCCATGCCCGAGGGGGGATTCAAACCCCCGACCGCAGTGGCCGTGCAGACCGTGACTGAAGCGCCTCAGTCACCTCGGCCACCGCGGCCGTCGACACTTTTGTCTTAGAAGAGAATCGATAGTTGTTTTGACAAGGAGTATCTCTGCTTATCACGTGTATCTTTGGCCACGCCCCCCCCCCCCCCTTTGTATAGGTTGCTGACTGACATTCGACCCGTCAGCCGGCAAGACTCTGGAGGAACAGCGCCTCTGAAGATGTTCAGCGCAGTTCTTGACGAAACGTTAGCAGTATATATTATAGTCTTCAGTCTGGAGACTGGTTTGATGCTGCTCTCCACCCTACTCTATCCTGAGCAAGCCTTTTCATCTCCTCATAAGAACGACAACCCACATCCACTTGAATCTGCTTACTATACGTGTCTCTTGGTCTCCCTCTGCGATTTTTACCCCACACACTTCCCTCCAACGCTAAATTTACGATTCCCCGATGCCTAAGAATGTGTCCTACCAAGCGATCCCTTCTTTTAGTCAGGGTATGCCAAAAATTCTTTTTCTCTCCAATTCTGTTCAGTACCTCTTCGTTAGTTATGCGATCTACCCACCTAATCTTCAGCATTCTTCTGTAGCACCACATTTCAAAAGCCTCTATTCTCTTCCTGTCCGCACTGCTTATCGTCCATGTTTCACTCCCGTACAAGGCAACACTCCACACAAATGCCTTCAGAAAAGACTTCCTTACCCTTAAATTAATATTCGATGTTAGCAAATTTCTCTTTTTCAAAAATGCTTTTCTTCCCATTGCCATTCTGCATTTTATATCCTCTGTACTGCGACCATCCCATGTTATTTTACTACCCAAGTAACAAAACTCATCTACTACCTTCATTGTTTCGTTATCTAATCTAATTCCCACAGAATCGCCTGATTTTCTAAGACCGCATTCCATTATTTTTGTTTTGCTCTTGTTAATGTTCATTTTATACGCTCTCTTCAACACGCTGTCCATTCCATTCAACTGCTCTTCCAGGTCCTTTGCTGTCTCTGACAGAATTACAATGTCATCAGCAAAACGCAATGTTTTTATTTCTTCCCCCTGAACTTTAATCCCTATTCCAAATTTTTCCTTGCTTTCCTTCACCCCCTGCTCGATGTACAAATTGAATAACATCGGAGAAAGGCTACAACCCTGTCTTACTCCCTTCCCAACTGATGCTTGCCTTTCATGCCCTTCGAGTCTAATAACTGCGGTCTGGCTTTTGTACAAGTTGTAAATAACTCTCCTTTCCCTGTATTTTACCCCTGCTGACTTCAGAATTTGAAAGAGTGTATTCCAGTCAACATTGTCAAATGCTTTCTCCAAATCTACAAAAGCTAAAAATGTAGGTTTACCTTTCCTTAATCTATCTTCTAAGATAAGCCGTAAAGTGAGTATTGCCTCCCGGGTTCCTATGTTCCTCCTGAATCCAAACTGATCTTCCCCGAGGTCAGCTTCTACCAGCTTTTCCATTCTCCTGTAGATAATTCGTGTTAAAATTTTGCAACCATGACTTATCAAACTGATGGTTCTGTAATTTTCGCACCTGTCTGCGCCTGATTTCTTTGGAATGGGGATTATTACATTTTTCTTAAAGTCTGAGGGCATTTCGCCTGTTTCATACATCCTACACACCAGTTCAAATAGTCTTGTCATGGCTGGCTCTCCCAGAGACTTTAGTAGCTCTGAGGGTATGTCATCTACTCCTGGGGCCTTGTTCCGACCGAGGTCTTTCAACGCTCGGTCAAATTCATCTCTGAGTATAGTATCTCCTATTTCATCTTGATCTACTTCCTCTTCCCTTCCTACAACATCGTCTCTAAGTTCATTTCCTTTGTAGAGCTGCTCTATGTACTCTTTCCACCTTTCAGCTTTCCCTTCTTTGCTGAGAACTGGTTTCCCATCTGAGTTCTTGATATTAGTAGAGTTGCTTTTCTTGTCCCCAAATGTCTCTTTTATTTTCCTGTAGGCGGTATCTACTTTTCCCCTTGCTATACATTCTTCTACAGATTTGCATTTGGCTTCTAGCCACTCCTGCTTAGCCATTTTGCACTTCCTGTCAATCTCATTTTTTAGTCGTCTGTACTCCATTTTGCCTGTTTCATTTACTGCATTTTTATATTTTCTCCTTTCATCAATTAACTGTAGTATTTCCTGTGATATCCATGGATTTTTTGCAGGTCTTGCCTTTCTACCTATTTTGTCCTCCGCTGCCTTCACTATTTCATCTCTCAATGCTACCCATTCCTCTTCTACTGTTTTATTTCCCCCTGTTTCTGTCAATTGTTGCCTAAATCTCCCTCTGAAATTCTCCAGAACTTCCCTTTCCTTCAATTTATCTAAATCCCATCTCCTTATTTTCCTACCTTTCTGCAGTTTTTTCAGCTTCAGCCTACAGTTCATGACTAACAAGTTATGGTCAGAGTCTATATCTGCCCCTGGGTATGTCCTGCAGTTTATAACCTGGTTCCGGTACCTATGTCTTACCATTATAAAATCTATCTGATACCGTCCGGTGTCTCCTGGTCTCTTCCATGTATACAACCTTCTTTTGTGATTCTTAAACCACGTGTTGGTTACGATTAAATTATGTTCCGTGCAAAATTCTACCAGGCGACTTCCTCTTTCATTCCTTCTGCCCAGTCCATATTCACCTACTATTTTTCCTTCTCTTCCTTTTCCTACTACAGAATTCCAGTCTCCCATCACAATTAAGTTTTCCTCTCCCTTAACTGTCTGAATAATTTCTTTTATCTCCTCATATATTTCTTCGATCTCCTCATCATCGGCAGAGCTAGTTGGCATATAAACCTGTACTACTGTTGTCGGTGTTGGCTTCGTATCTATCTTGACAATGATAATGCGATCACTGTGCTGCTCATAGTAGTTTACCCGCATTCCCATTTTCTTATTCATTATCAGTCCTACTCCTGTGATACCCCCAACTGATTTTGTATTTATAATCCTGTACTCACCTGACCAGAAATCCTGTTCATCCTGCCACCGAACTTCACTAATCCCCACTATATCTAACTTCAATCTATCCATTTCCCTTTTTAAATTTTCTAATTTTCCTACCCGATTAAGGGATCTAACATTCCACGCTCCGATCCGTAGAATGCCAGTATTGTCTTTCCTGATGATCACATCCTCCTGAGTAGTCCCCGCCCGGAGATCCGAATGGGGGACTATTTTACCTCCGGAATATTTTACCCGAGAGGATGCCATCATCATATGTTCATACAGTAGAGCTGCATGTCCTCGGGAAAAGTAACGGCTGTAGTTTCCCCTTGCTTTCAGCCGTTCGCAGTAGCTGTGTGGCAAAGCCACATTAGCTGATGTTACAAGGCCAGCTCAGTCAATCATCCAGACTGTTGCCCCTATAACTACTGAAAAGGCTGCTGCCCCTCTTCAGGAACCACACGTTTGTCTGGCCTCTCCACAGATACCCCTCCGCTGTGGTTGCACCTACGGTACGGCTATCTGTATCGTTGAGGCACGCAAGCCACCCCACCTCGGCAATGTCTGTGGTTCATGGGGGTGGACGTTAGCAGTAATTCCTTAAATTGTCCCGCCCACATTCACACCCTGAACACAACAGAACACCTCTGAGATGAGTCAGAAAAGGTATTTCTTCCCAGACGCCAATATCCAACATGCTAACGGCAGTTCCCCTTAGATCACCGAACTTTGTCCTGCTTGTCTAGAACTTGGTTGGGTCGCCGCCCGGCTCTGCCGAGCGCTGTTGGCAATCGAGGTACACTCAACCCTTATGGAGCTACTTGATTGAGAAGTAGCGGCTCCGGTCGCGAAGCCGACACAACGACCGCGAGTGTGGGACAATGACTTTACTTCCCTCTCCATACCGCATCCGTTGACGCCATCGCGTGAAGGACAAGGCGGCCAGTCGGAAACTGGTAGGCCTCTCGAGGTCTGTGGGACCGAGTTTACAATATCCAACACTCTAAAAACTACATCTTTCTTTCTTCAAACTTTCCTCTCTTTTAATAAATAAATGAATTGCTGTTAGTTAGTCTCGCTAAAACTCGAGAACGGCTGAACCGATTTGGCTAATTTTAGTCTTGAAAGGTTTAAACGGTGATAAAATGCGGAAAAGTTGTCCATAAAAGAGGAAAATTGGGAAAAACTGAAACAGCTATTTCCAGTGAGCTATCAATACCATTAATCCAATTACGATAAAATTTTGTACATTTTATGGTGAAAAGAAGAATAAAAATTTTAAAACGTCGCCCAGAAAATCTGAAAATTCGCGAGAAACTGAAAGAGCTTTTTTCAATGGAATATCATATCATTCGTCTGAATGTGATAAAATTTTGCATATTTGACGTTCACAGCAAGAGTAATGTTCCTATGAAATAAAAAATTCGAAAAGTTTTCCATAAAATTGGAAAATTCACGTACCGGCTCGATAGTGCGCGAAAAGTTCATATACGGGTTCAGATCGTGTAAAGCGAACTTTATTCTTTCAAAGTCACAACACAACACAACAACCAAGTCATTACATGTTTTAAATCTAAATTTTCCTCGCAATTTTTATATATCACCGTTTAAAACTTCCCTGAACGTCCACGAATGTGACATGAACATTATCCTGGACATGTTTGCGTGATTTGAGCACTCTTTCCGCCCACTATCGAGTCGATACGTAGACTATCTGATGATGCCTTTATAAAGCTACTGGGTCTAAAATAGATATGATTTAAATTCATATGGGTTATATTAAGAGGTAACTGATACGAAGTTCACCGAGTCATCTAGTTTCATCATAAAAATTGATTTACATTATGTTTCCATTTCATGTTGTGATTCATTTACGTTTTTTTGAAAATTGCAGGTGAAACAAAAGAGAAAAGAAACAACAAAAAGAGCTAAAATACAATTTTTAATACATCACTGGCCATTAAAATTGCTACACCAAGAAGAAATGCAGATGATAAACGGGTATTCATTGGGCAAATGTATTGTACTTCAAGTGATATATTCACGCAATTTGGGCGCATAGATCCTGAGAAATCAATATCCAGAACAACCACCTCTAGCCGTAATAACGGCCTTGATACGCCTGGACATTGAGTCAAACAGAGCTTGGATGGCGTGTACAGGTTCAGATGCCCATGCAGCTTCAACGCGATACCACAGTTCATCAAGAGTAGTGACTGGCGAATTGCGACGAGCCAATTGCAATCGGCCACCATTCACCAGGCGTTTTCAGTTGGTGAGAGATCTGGGGAATGTGCTGGCCAGGGCAGCAGTCGAACATTTTCCGTATCCAGAAAGGCCAGTACAGGACCGCAACATGCGGCCGTGTATTATCTTGCTGAAATGTAGGGTTTCGCAATGATCGAATGAGCCACGGGTCGTAACATATCTGAAATATAACGGCCACTGTTCAAAGTGCCGTCGGTGCAAACAAGAGGTGACCGAGACGTGTAATGGCACTCCATACCATCGCGCCGGGTGATACGCCAGTATGGCGATAACGAGTACACGCTTCCAATGTGCGTTCATCGCGATGTCGCCATTCCTCCTCCATACACGAGGCATCACAACAAGGTTTCACCAGGTAACACGGTCAACTGCTGTTTGTGTATGAGAAATCGGTTGGAAACTTTTCTCATGTCAGCACGTTGTAGGTGTCGCCACCGACGCCAACCTTGTCTGAATGCACTGAAAAGCTAATCATTCGCATATCATAGCATCTTCTTCCTGTCGGTTAAATTTCGCGTCTGTAGCACGCCATCTTCATGGTGTAGCAACTTTAATGGCCAGGAGTGTATATGTGACCAGGTAAGCGATCTTAAAACGCGAAGTAAATGAAATGAACCGAAACGTTTCTCTACCATCTCTGACTTCGGTTCTTGATAATGAATGGGCTGCTATTCCTCCGCACACATTAAAGCACCTCAGTGGAAGTAACCTGAGCCGAGTTCAAGGCGTCTTGCTTTCCTGTACTTCAGCAAACCACATCACAGTGTGTGGTGGAGGGGAATTTACGTACCTCTGTCACGTTCTCCTTTTCCTGTTTCAGTCGCGTGCGGTAGGGAGGAAGACCGACTGCAGGTAATGCGCGAGTTGGCTCTCCAATTTTATTCTCGAGGCCTTTTTGCGGGGTATACGTAAGAGGAAGCAATATATCGGTTGACTCTTCGAGAGCCGCGCGGAGTGGCCAAGCACATTGTGGCGCTATGCTCCGATGCGCGAGACCGTTCCCTGTCGGGGGTTCGAATCCCCCCTCGGGCATGGATGTTTGTTCTCGTCTTTCGTATAAGCTAGTTCATAAGTAGTTTGTAAGTTTGGGCAGTGATGACTCCGCAGTTAAGTCCCTTAAGATTCACAAACATGTGAACATCTTGATTCTTCGAGAAACGTAAGTTCTTGAATTTTTAGAATAGCCCATACTGACGCGCCTGTATGCCCCTGCAGTTGGACGATAATTTTCGTGACGTTTACGTGCTTCCTAAATGAACCAGTAACAAAGCGTACTGCTCATCTTTGAAGTTTCACTACATCCCCTATCAATCCTGTTTAGTACGTATTCCACATTGATGACTAATATTCAAGTTTTAGTCGAACAAACGTTTCTTAAACGAATTTATTTGTTGATGGACTATGCAGCGTGGGGAATCTTCCAATAAACCATCGTCTGGCGTCTGGCGTTTGCTTAATTATATACGGCTCTGTGTCCATAACACCAGATATTTTATGGAAGTAACTTATTCCACTGAATTCTCTGTACAACCAAACATAGTAATTGTCTTCAGTCTTATACTCATAATTACAGAGCAAATGATACTTCTTTCTGTGTTCTTGTAGTATATTATTATATCTGATTACGTTGAGAGTCGATTCCCACTACCTATACCAAGCGTTGATAGAGCTCTTCTGCAGATCCAGAATAAATAAATAAATTTTCAAATGTTTGAATATCTATTGGATTTAACTACTATGCTTAACAAAAATTCAAATGTTTGTCATTCTATGGGACCAAACTACGTTGGTCATCAGTCCCTGGACTTACAAGCTACTTATACTAAGTTAAAATAACCCAAGGATAAACACACACATCCATGTCCGTGATAGGAATCGAACCCCCGACGGTGGACAACCACACGCTCTGCAGCAAGGCGACTTAGAACGATCGGTCACTCTGCAGACCCTCCTGAATTTAGCCACATTTTTCCATCATAGCTACTTCTCTGTGAATTACAGCACCATCCGCGGAAAGCCTTATGGAAGTTACGACATTATCATAGGTCATTTCTATGTATTGGATAATACTATCTCGGGCACACGAGAAGTTACTTTTACGTCGTAAATATTTCCACTGAGAACAGCGTGCTGTATTCTGTTAGCTAGAAACTCTAGAATTCAGTTACACAGTTGGTCTATTTTCCAAACGATCATATTTAGTTCCTTGGGTGATAGCGCACACCTATCGCATGGTTTCCGTTAATCAAGGAATACGGCAGCTCCTTGAAAGTTTATACCTACTGCTTGTCTGGTCTCGTGGATTTCACAAGAACTTCGCTTTGGAAACTCACGTTCATTTCTACATTGGACATAAGGGCTAAAGGTAGTTTGCTTGTTTCATTTGGTGCGTCTTTAAATTTTACTGCCTAATCACTCAAATTCAGTATCCCTTATGATATCCAAGACCTAGTAGAAATGCTTGGAGATGACATGTTCCTTGTTCACGATTTATTGTATACAGTCATCTTTTCACATCATTCCACGTGCGTACTCCCATATGAGAAGGTTGGAACTTAAATAGTGGCAATATGCTGTGGAGACACTAAGTAATGGAATCTACTATTGTCGCGGATAGCACACGTTGTTGACATACCTACATTACATCCGAGCAAATGGACTCGACCGTCCCACGTCACCAGTGTGAGCAAAATCGAGAGAAACACAGTCACTTGTGAGCGAGCCGTCTAACGAAATGGTGTCACTATGTTTTCGAAACAGGAACAACTGAGTTCGGTCAAGATTGAATGTGCCAGCGGTCACACAGGGAAAAAAAAAAAAAAAAAAAAAAAAAAAAAAAAAAAAAAAAAAAAAAAAAAAAAAAAAAAAAAAAAAAAGTTCAAATGTTTGTAGAGCTTATTGGACTCAACTACGGGGTCATTATCCCCTAAACTTACAAACTACCTATGAACTAGCTAACATTAAGGACGGCACAAATATCCATGCCCGAGGGGGGATTCGAACCCCCGACCGTAGTGGCCATGCAGACCGTGACTGGCGCGCCGCAGTCCCCTCGGCCACCGCGGCCGGCACTTAAAACTACTTATGAACTAGCTTATACTAAAGACGGCACAAACATCTATGCCCAAGGGGCGGGGGGGGGGGGAGGATTCAAACCCCCGACCGCAGCGGTAGTGCAGATCGTGACTGGCACGCCGCAGACCGTTCGGCCACTGCGGCCGCCGGCCGTACAGAACGACAGTGTCATCAAGGTCTTCAAGAGACGTGCGGGTAATCGGCATTGCCGTACAGAACAGTGGCAGATATAGAAAAGGCTTATGACCGCGTTCCTAGGAGAAAGCTATTGTCAATTCTACAGGATTATGGAATACGAGGCAAACTTCTGCAGGCAATAAAAGGTCTTTATGTTGATTGTCAGACCGCAGTTAGTGTTGGCAGTAAACTGATTCGATGCTACACGGTAGTTTCAGGGATGAGGCAAGGCTGTAACGTCACCCACTGTTGTTCGTATGATTTATGGATAGTATGTTGAAAACAATAGACTGGCAGGGTGAGATTAAAGTAGGTAAAAACAAAATACGCAGTCTTGCATATGCGAACAACTTAATAGTGATGGCAGATTCGATTGAAAGATTGCAGTCTAATATTTCAGAGCTAGATCAGGGGTGTAAGGATTTTAGTATTGGGGAAAATATTTTAGTAGATGTTGCTAACGGCCGTACTGCAGTGTATACTCCGGTTCCCGTTAGATCACCGAAGTTAAGCAGTGTCGTGCTTGGCTGGCATTTGGATGGGTTATCATCCGAGTCTGCCGAGTGCTGTTGGCAAGCGGGGTGCACTCAGCCCTTGTGAGGCCAACTAAGTAGCTACTTGATGGAGAAGTAGCGGCTCCGGTCACGAAAACTGACATAACGGCCAGGAGTAAGGGGAGCTGACCAAGTCCCCCTCCATACGACATCCGTTGACGCCTTCGGGCAGAGGATGATACGGTGGCCGGTCAGTACACCGTGGGCCTTTTGAGGCCTGTCGGACGGAGTTTAGTTTTAGTAGCTCTACTGTGTTACTATATGATGATGGCGTCTTCTTGGGTAAAAGTATTCCGAAGGTAAAATAGTCCTCCATTCGGATCTCCGGGCGGGGACTACTCAGGAGGATGTCGTCATCGAGAAAAACAAAACAGGCGTTCTACGAGTCGGGGCGTGGAATGTTCTAACCCTTAATCGCGTAGGTAAACTAGAAAATTTGAAAAGAGAAATGGATAGGTTAAAGTTAGATATGATAGGGATTAGTGTAGTTCGGTGGCAGGATGAACAGGATTTCCGTTCAGGTGAGTACAGGGTTATAAATACAAAATCAGTTGGTGATAACGCAAGAGTATGTCTGATAATAAGAAAATAGGAATGCGGGGAAGTCACTATGAACAGCATAGCGAACGCATTATCGTAGTAAAGATAGACACGAAGCCAACACCGACAACAGTAGTGCAAGTTTATATGCCAACTAGCACGGTCGATGATGAAGATATCGAAAAAATGTATGAGGAGATAAAAGAAATCATTCAGAAAGTTAAGGGAGACGAAACATTGATTGTGATGGGAGACTGGAACTTGGTAGTAGCAAAGGGAAGAGAAGGAAATGTAGTAGGTGAATATGGAGTGGGAAAAAGGAATGAAAGAGGAGATCGCTTGGAAGAATTTTGCGCAGAGCACAATTTAATGATCACCAACACTTGGTTTAATTATCATGAAAGAAGGCTGTTTACGTGGAAGAGACCAGGAGACACTGGAAGGTACCAGATTGACTTTATAATTGTAAGGAATAGATTTAGAAAGCAGGTTCTAAGCTGTAAGACGTATCCAGGGGCAGATATAGACTCTGACCATAATTTGTTGGTTATGAACTGCAGATTCAAACTTAAGAGATATGGAAGCTAGACAAATTGAAGGAACCAAAGGTGGCTGAGAGTTTCAGAGGGAGCATTAGGCAAGGATTGGCCGAAACGGGGGAAAGTAATAAAGGAGAAGAAGAATGGTTAGCTCTGAGAGATAGGGTAGTGAAGGCAGTAGAAGACCATATAGGCAGAGGGACAAGGCCTAACAGAAATCCCTGGATAATACAGGATATACTGAACTTAACTGATGAGAGGAGAAAATATAGAAATGCAGCAGTCAATCAGGCAAAAGTGAGTACAAACGGCTGAAAAATGAGATTGACAGTAAGTGCAGACTGGCTAAGCAGGAGTGGCTAGAGAACAAATGCAGAACCGTAGAAGAATGCATAACTAGGGAAAGATAAATACCGTCTACAGGAAAATAAAAGATATTCGAAAAGAAAAGCAGCAGTATGAATATCAAGAACTCAGACGGAAAACCAGTACTAAGCAAAGAGGGGAAAGCTAACTGTGGAAGGAATATATAAAGGACCTATACAAAGGAAATAAACTTCAAGACAGTATTCTCGAAATGGAAGACGAAGTGGAGGAAGATGACATAGGAGATATGAAACTGCGAAAAGAGTTTGACAGAGCACTGAATGACTTGAGTTGAAACAAGGGCCCTGGAGTAGATGATATTCCGTCTGATCTGCTGATATCGTTAGGAGAGCCAGTCATGAAAAAACTGTATCACCTGCTACGCAAGATGTATGAGAAATGATTTACAGACGAATGGAAAAAAAAAAAACTTGTGGAATCCGACCTCGGGGAAGATCAGTTTGGATTTAGGAAAAATGTAGGAACACGGGAGGCAATACATTACGACTTATCTTAGTAGACTAAGGAAAGGGAAACCTACGTTTTAGCGTTTGTCGATTTGGAGAAAGCTTTTGACAATGTCGACTGGAATACACTCTTCCAAATTCTGAAGGTATCTGGCGTGAAATATAGGGAGCAAAGAGTTATATTCAACCTATACAAAAACCAGACAGTTATCAGAGTCGAAGGGCAATGTTGTTCAATCTGTACATTGAGCAGGCAGTGAAGGAATGGAAGGAGAAATTTGGAGAGAGCATTAAAGTGCAGGGGGAAGAAATAAAAACATTACGGTTTGCCGATGACATAGTGATTCTGTCAGAGACCGCAAAAGATCTGGTAGAGGAGTTGAATGGAATGGACAGTGTCTTGAAGGAAGATGAACATTAACAAGAGTAAAACAAAGGTAATGGAATGCAATGTCAGAAAATCAGGCGATGCTGAAGGAATTAGATTAGGTAATGAGACAGTAAAAGTAGTAGATGAATTTTGTTATTTGGGTAGCAAGATAACTTCTGATGGCCGAAGCAAAGATGTTATAAAATGCAGAATAGCCTTGGGAATAAAAGCGTTTCTAAAGAAGCGAATCTGGTTACCATTCAATATTAATTCAAATGTTAGGAAGTCCGTTCTGAAAGCATTTGTCAGGAGTGTAAAATTGTATGGGATTGAAACGTGGGCGGTAAGGAGTAGAAGCTTTTGTAATGTTGTGCTACAGACTAATGATGAAAATTACATGGGTAGATCACTTAACTAATGAGGAGGTGCTTAACCGAATCAGGGATAAAAGTAGTTTCTGGCATATTCTGACTAAGAGAAGGGATAGATTAGTTGGACGCATTCTGAGACATCAAGGAATTGTCAACTTAGCATTAGAAGGAAGTGTGTGGAGTAAAAATCGTAGAGGAAGACCGAGGGAAGAATACAGTAAGCAGATTCTAAAGGATGTAGATTGCCGAACGTTTTCTCAGATGAACAGGCTTGCACGGAACAGGAGAGCTGCATCAAACCATTCTGCGGACTGAGGACTACAACAAAAAAGATTTTTTTAAATAAAATGTATTACCGCTACATCTTCAAGTGCTGCAGTGGAACGTTGAAACTTATATGTTTAAATAAAATAAAATATTATGGTTGGGATCGGAGAATGAAACTAGCGTGAGTATGCAACGTTTGTGTACAGATGCAACAGTACCTGTGTAGATTGGTACAGCCCTGTGAATGTAAAAACTTATCTGAATAACTGCACATCGAATAAGAGTAAATTTATCAGCTTGGCATCGACTGATAGCAATGTGTATGGCCCTGTTAATGCGCTCAACTATCCAGATCAATAGTCTGGTAAAACAATGAATGACAAGTCCGGTTGTATGTCAAGTATTTTAACCGTTTTGTGTGTGACGTACCATTGGCCAGTGTTAAATGTTTGATGATTGACGTACCATTTTTATGTCATGCGCCTTCACAAAACGAAAATATAGGACACAAGTGACCAGATGATGATACCCTAAGTGTATGGAAACCGGTCATCAGGAAAAATAAATCAATATTTGCGATCTTGACAGTTTAATACTTCAAATTACAGGTGACTTCATGCAATGCTGGCCGGGCAGTCTGTGTTAGCTTGCTCCTGTGGCGAGTTCGCAAAGGAACACGTCGTTAAAACTTCACATAATTATGGGCGTACTTGTGTTGAACCGTTGATGGCATAGTGGTTTCAGAGGAGGAGTGTCTCTGCTGCATTCGAGGTCGTCTACACCACTCGTCGGTCGATAAGTACTGTAATTTTCATTGTTCACGCGGCTGCTACTCACGTGTTTTTTTAGTACTAGCACTGCACCTGATGGCGTCTTTTTATTCGTCACACAACACTGTTTCTTTCACGGACATAAATGTTGATGTCCTAACTTGTCGTTTGATGACTGCACACACGTTGTGAGAACGTCCTATGTGCGTGCTTATCACTGTTCAATATTTCATTGCATAATGCGTTCTTAGTGGTGTTACAAAACTTCTCTTTACCTACGCTCACTGTTTGCATTGAAGGTCTCTAGTTTCATACGAGTTCATGTTTGTGATTGCCCGCAGGTGAATTGCAGAATTTTAATCACTGTCCTATTTTTCAAAGGCATCTGTTCGCTAGATCGAGTGATTGTTCTAAAATTGTCACGGTCTTTTACATAACTATTTCACTTTCATATAAACATAGCACCGTCTGGCGTCCTTCCATAGGTATATCACTGTAAATATTACGGTAAATATCGCTGTAGTACAGCTTGAGTCTCACAGTACAGCATTTCATCATTACTCGAAAAATTGTCTCCTTACTATCATTACATTACGTTACATCTTAATTACTTTACAGTAAATAGCTTGTCAATCAGCTGCACAGTAAATAAATTTTTTTCTCAGAAAAGAGCATCTAATTCACATTCTTTTAGTTGAACGAAGCATTTACTATTTTAGTACGCCTATGTTCATGTCAGTCACCAGTGGGTAAGTGCTGTTTTCAGTTTGTCCTAACCGTTCGATCGTATGCTTGCTAACGGAATTGTACTTGACGAAGTCTGACTTATACTAAGTGAACACTCGGTACAGTATAAGCTTATTATTACTTTTTATTATTATTCCAATTACCGGTATTACTTTCTCTACTTAATAGTCTACGACGTAGCTTGTGTTGTTTAGGTATTTATTCAACAGATCCACTCACACACACATATATAGAAAGTATTGACAAATAAAATATGTAACAAAATATTGTATACATATACACATTTAAATCAAGCTAAGAGCAGGAGATGCCGTTTTGCAAGACACAAAAGTTTCGTCGCAGCATTTGTACGGCGGAAGTGATAGTAAAAGAGGGAAGAATGAGACTAAAGAGATCTCGCTAAATTATTCCCAAGTATCAGTTTCTACAAGCACAGACTTAGTGTAAAAAAGATCACTTTTAAATGCAATGTAAGACAAATAACACAAAATATAAATATTCACTGCTAACACCGAAGCGTCCTCATTTTCCTTATATTACCAGTGCTTACAATTATGCGCGGCCGTTCCCAATCATGACTTGCGTGTATGCCTATGCAGTTCATACCTAAATAAGTTGCAGTTAAACAGTGTTAAATTACTCAGATAAACGTGTAAATGTTTGTTTGAGTGTGAGTGTTTGTTTGGTTATCTGTCTGCGTCGTGCCACGTTTCCGTCAAAATTGTTCAGTTTTCTTTTTAAAAATAATACACCTCCAAATTCATATCGTCTGGCTACAAAGAAAAATTCTTACAGCTAAGACTTAGGTCTAGGGTGCCTCAACAAAAAAAAAAAAAAAAAAAAAAAAAAAAAAAAAAAAAAAAAAAAAAAAAAATCGATACCATACTAAAGCGTGAGATAACATTCCTCTAGTCCATGATGCGAGCGTGTGTTCATCTAACAAAAGTATCGTGGCGTCTGAATGCGTTAAGTGGTTACAACAGCTAATAAGAATTAATATTATCTAGGTAAACGCACGTGTTGCATTAATTGTGTGATCAAGTTTATTCTGTCTTAAGTGAGGCTGCTTTGCGCTTTCTGCGCATGCGCGTGCTTATAACAGTTGATCAGTGATACATTACTAACAAAATTTCTGTGGTGTGGTGTGCATTATATTGACAATGCAAATTGTTACAACTGGTGTTCTCTTGTTAGGGTAAAGCTACATAAAATAATCTCTTCTCTCTCTACTCACAACTATCCTACCCACTCACATAAATGAAAAGCCTACGTTTGCAGGGCCAAAAATAACATATACTGTCCGTGTGCATTGTACGCTCCACATCCAAGTAAATAACAACAGTCCTCACACACAAACTAGAACAAATCACCTCCATATTTCCATTCAACATACACATAACTATCCCATAAATATAAATATTCCTCGTACTCACACAATTTATTCCAAAACAAGAGCTTAACTATCCATGCCTTCTAAACTGCTATAACCTGTCTCTGCCTACTGATCTTTGATTGGGCGGTAGTGTGAACTGACAATACATGTATTTATTAAGCACTTACCTGTTGTCTTGAGCGTCGTTTGACAAAATTCTGTACACGATGTCTTGAGGCTAAACATAAAATCTCTTTAAGTCTTTGTGTGGATAAAGGCCTTTTATTCTTCCTAAAGTAATGTTTGTCAAAAGATAACTGCCTTTGTGTGGTATGTAAACAATTCGATACGTCCACTGTACAAGTGTTGCCATTTCTTATTCACTTTATGTATAGCAGAAGCTTTTGGATGATTGCGTATTAACACTAAATCGTCTGTTTCAAACCTCTGAGTATGTTTTAGCTGTCTGTCATAGTAAGACTTCTTCTTAAAAGTTTTATCAGTTATGGCTAATAAAACATCTCTTACTTTCTCTTCTAGTGTGTTTTTTTTTCTAGGCACTTTTGGTATGGGGTTGATCCAGCCATTGCTTTCTTTGGTGGACAAGATAAGATGAGACTTTGAGGTTTGTTTGAGTGGCAGAAGTCTGCTGGTTAACTTTGTCACTTCCGTAATCGTTACACTAGATGGTAGTGGTCTCCAACTAGTTTTTTGAGCATTGTCAGTCATCAAATCAGCCACAGGTACGAAGTCAGTACGCCTTGCATCATTCTGTCGGCTATGGTTGGGATATTGTCTCCCTGCATTCCGTTGTGAGCTGCCTGAATAATTGTTCCTTCCCCCGTTCCGGTTGTTGTTTTCTGCATTTCCTCTGTGTTGATATCCCGGATTGTATCTGTAATTAGTCCTTTGCCTAGGTATGTTGCCCCCATTGTATGACTCTTCTAGTTTCTGTTGCCCTCATTGTTGTGTTGGCGCGCCTGTGTGCCAATTGTTTGCTTGTGGCGTCTGTGTATTGGAACGCTGCGGTTGGCTACCCTGCGGAGAAGGCAGCGGCATCAGCTGTGCCGATCCGTTATTGTTATTATAAGGGCGGACGTTCCCGTATGAGTTGATGCTGTTTCCATTTCGTCCATGTCTTGTCCTATGATCCTCGTAGATCATATCTAGTGTGTCTACGGCAAAGAGAAAATCTTCAAGGTTATGGATCGGGATGTGGACTAGCTGCAGACGTAAGTAAGTCGGAAGTCGTCCGATTAGTACTCTCAGCATCTCACGATGACAGATGGGGTCATCAAAAAATCTCGCATTGCTTAGATATTTCTCAAAATACCTCCTCAGGCAACCACTGCGCTCATTGAACGGAGGAGTGTTATAGATTTCGTTCTTTACTCTTCCCTGTATACCGGTGGACCAATTCTGTAGTGATATTGCTTGTCTGCCTGCTTGGGGTGGAAAAATGCTGTACTGAAGTGTTTGAAATTTTTTTGAAATGGGAAGTCGCGAAAATGAATGAAATGGTTATTTTAAAGTAAAATATTTTGCAGAACAAGCAATCCACAGAATTCGACGACTAGTTACCTTTTGCGGCATTGTCGAAGATCTCGTAGTTGAGTTGAAATGAAATTAATTGTAAACCGCGTAACAATTCGTTGACATTGGATGAAGGTTCGGTGAATTTAAAGTCGTGGCTCGTGTAGCAATTTTAATTAAAAGCGGAATTATTTGTTAAAGAATGGCAGAGAAAGACGGGCATTGACAATCAAAATTTACGTGCAAAAGTAATGATTGCAGGTTCTATGCCAATAAAATGTTGAAGATACGGAATAAAATTTTGAAAATGGAGTGATAGTTCGACACAACTGAAAACAGCTTTATGCATAGGGGGAGGAAATGGTAAAAGTTAAATAAATTTAGAAAATTGTAGAACTGAAATTTTTCAAACGTTTGTAGAACTTATGGGACTTAACTACGGGGTCATCAGTCCCTAAACTTACAAACTACTTATGAACTACTTACGAACTAGGACGGTACAAATATCCATGTCCGAGGGGGGGATTCGAACCCCCGACCGTAGTAGCCGTGCAGACCGTGACTGAAGCGCCTCAGTTCCCTCGGCCACCGCGGCCGGCAACTGAAATTGACTGGAGGTTTATTAATGAGAAACAGAAAGCAAATAGATTTCATCTTAACTGAGTTTAAATGCCAGTGGTACATCGGCTGCAAAGAATGTAATAATGAACAGCGCAAAATACACCGAGCTGTTCTCAGACTGGCTTAAGAAACAGAAGTGTAATACACAAGCGTTTGTTTTATATCATCGCAGGAAGGAACAAATGAATGTAGCAATTACAGGATCTCTTTGACATATGAGATTAAATAATTACGTTGGCTATCGATTACAAAATATTACATATTTTTGCGTTACAGAAACACTTACATTTTAGAAAATTGTTCTTTGCGTTGTGTAACATTATTTGCGGAGGTTCTGCAGTATTATAATCTTAACACATCATAGATGAAGCAGTTTGAGTGAACAGGCTGCGAGGGTGGTGTCATATTACATACATGGCAGAAGCAAGATTACCTAAGAGACTAATGAGTTCAGCAGTAGCGGGTAAGAAGAGTCAAGGTAGATCAAGGAGAAAGTACTTAGATTCCGTCAAGAATTAATTTGAGGTAATATGCTTAACGTCAGATGAGGCATCATCGTCAACATTGAATAGGGAATCATGGTGGAATTTTATTAAGGGAAATATCTTGTAGAAAACGCTACAGCATCATCATCTACTGATGATGATGATCTATATACGTACTCTGCAATCCACACAAAGGTTCGTGGCGGAGGATTCGTAGTACATCTATAAGTTACCTGCTTTCCTGTCCCATACAGAACGAGGGAAAAACAATGCTTGTTTGCATTTGTGCGAGCCCCAATCATATGTTATCTTTGTGGTCTTTACACGATATTGAAGTGGGTGGCACTGTAATTGTTCTGTAGTCCACTTCAAAATCCGGTTCTCTAATTTTTTTAAATTGTGCTTTTCGAAAATAACATCGGATTCCCTCCAGCGACTCCCATTTGAGATCCCGAAGCATCTCAGTTACATTCGTGCATTGATCGAACCTACAAGTAACAAACCTAGCCATCCACATCTGAATTACTTCTATGTCTTTCTTGAAACCGATCTGGTGGGGATCCCTGTTGTGAATACTATCTTCTCCTTAAAGAATTAATCTATTACAGCTAAACGTCTTCGACACTATTTACAATGGTCGCTACTTCGAAGGTGGTTGGAGCAGCCGGATTGGTTCCTCGGTACTACGTCGAACAGTCTTCGGTGACTTTTTCTGTAGTGTGCTTCTTCTTCTTTAGAGTATTCCACGAGGCTGTTGTTTGCTTGGTGAATGCGAGACTGACTGGCGAGTCGCCTGAATGGTCTCTAAAAAGCGATTGCTGGCCAGTCGCCAGCCTCCTTAGTAATTGCTGGTTCTCATCTATGCTGTGACCTCCTTAAGAGGTCGAGAATACTCTCTTTATTTAAAGAAGGGTGATTTTCGCGGTATGACGCCTGCTAGCTGTAGTGGAACGGATTATTGTCTCCGCTACATATTTCATGTCAGCTCAGTTTGTGCAGGATAACTTACTTATATTTGTGTTATTAAATGATTTTTATGTAAATGTTGAATGTTATATGATTCTTAAAGAAGTTTTTTGTATGGTTTTTATGTTTCATGTGCTGTGAGGCGATTTAACCTACGAGGGCAACATCTTCGACGCCGATTCCAAGGAGTAAATATCCGGCCACATCAAGTCGCGGGTCGACGGCCACGAGGCAAGAAGATGTTGATCTCTGCGGTTGTCGTCGCAAGAGTTGACATTATTATCGACGTTTCATGTTAAAACAATAAATTTTAAAAGTCAGTTCCCTTTTGTCTGTCAATGACTACATATGTAAAGTCATAGAAAGCAATAAATGTCATTGTGTTTAAACTTGACGAAAGTGTCAGAGTACATCATTTATGAAGAATTATTTTACGATGAATAATATATTAATGAAATGAACATATGATTTAATTTAAATATTCTTCAATCTGAAGGAAGATTTTTATGAATTTTCATTGGTGGGAAAGTTACGTCAAGAAGACTTCGATAAATGTTTTTTTTTTTTTTTTTCAGAACTTTGGTTAATCGATCATACACATTGATCGATAATCATTGAAGAAATATTATTTTTTATCTGTGGCTATAGCAAAGACCATAAACTGAAGAATTTCTTTTGACCGTCTTATCTATGAGAGAAATATTTTAACAAGAGTGACTGTTAAAGACTTCTTCCCTCGGCGCAAGAATCTGATTTTTGAAATATTGCAACGTATAAAGATTTTACATGAACATATATTTTTTTAATTTTATATAAATTTTTATGGGCGAGTGGACAGCTCAAGGATTACGAAGTCTGACACGGAGACATTCAACCCTAATCATACAAGACGAGTGCTTTTGAAGATAAGGTTTTAGCACACGTTCCGCTGTACGAAGAGGTCGTTCCGCCTCGTAGCGACTGAATCAGCTGACCCGCCGAGCTTCAGTTCATGACGTGCTGCCAGCTTGTTAGGGGCACGATAACACCACACACCTTCCTTCTGGGGGGAGGGGGGGGAAGCTGATCATCGGAGGGCGATGTTCCATTGATCTGCCAAGGCGTCTTCGTGAAGGTGGCGATGGAAGACTATGTGACTTTAGATTTTATATTTGCTGAACGAACCAAAAAGGAAAGTAGGAAAAGGCGTTAGTTTTTAAACTAACGGTTCATTTAAACTGTAGGTTTTATTACTACTTATTTTGAAAACTTTTCAGTTACTTCAGTAGGGCCTATTTTTCCACCAAAAATAGTCAGGCAAGCAATAACACTACACTACATAGTACTTAGCTTGCATTTATAGCGAATCTTTAATTCAGCGGAAAGTTCTTAGTGATTGAAAAAAGCACAGGTGACTCCCGTTTATAAGAAAGGAAAGAGAACTGACCCACACAATTACAAGCTAATATCGTTGACATCAGTTTCGTGTAGGATTTTGGAGCATATTCTCAGTTCGAATATAGTAAATTTATTTGAAACGCAAAAGCTTCTTTCTATGAATCAGCACGGGTTTAGGAAACATTGTTCATTTGAAACTCAGCTTGCCTTTTTCTCACATGACATCTTGTGATCCATGGATGTAGGGCAGCAGGCAGATTGTGTTTTTCTCGACTTCGACGCGGTGCCACACTGCAGACTGCTAACGAAGATACGAGCTTATGGAATAGGTTCACAGATTTGTGACTGGCTGGAAGACTTCCTAAGTAATAGAACGCAGTACGTTGTTCTCGGCGGCGAGTGTTCACCAGAGACGAGTGTATCGTCAGGCATGCCCCAGGGAAGTGTGATAGGACGCTATTATTTTCTATCTATATATATGATCTGATGGACAGAGTAACTTGTAATTTGCGGCTGTTTGCTGATGATGCTGTGGTGTATGGGAGGGTGTCGTCTGTAACTGACTGTAATACGATACAGGATGACTTAGACAAAATTTCTAGTTGGTGCGAAGAATGGCAGCTAGCTCTCAATGTAGAAAAATGTAAGGTGACGCGCAAGAGTAGGAAAAATAATCCCATAATGTTCGAATACAGCATTAGTAGTGAGCTTCTTGATGCTGTTCGCGTCGTTCAAATATCTAGGCGCAACATTGCAGAGCATTATGAAATGGAACGAACATATAAGGATAGTTGTGAGTAAGGCGGACAGCCGACTTCGGTTTATTGGGAGAATTTTGGGAAGACGTACTTCACCTGTAAAGGAGACCGCGTATAAAACGCTTGTACGACCACGTCTTGAGTATTGCTCAAGTGTTTCGGACGCGCAGCAGATCAGTTTAAAGGAAGACATAGAGGCAGTTCAGAGGCGAGCAGCTAGGTTTGTTACTGGTAGGTTCTACCAATGCGCGAGTGTCACGGGATCGCTGGAGGAAAGTCGACGTTCTTTTCGTGAATTTCTGTTGAGGACATTTAGAGGGCCGCATTTTGAAGCTGAGTGTAGTACGATCTTGCTGCCGCCTACTTACATTTCGCGTGGTGATCAGAAAGACAAGAGAAATTAGGGATCGTACTGAGGCATGTAAGCATTCTTTTTTTCCTCGTTCTTTTTGGGAGTGGAATAGGAAAGGAAATGCCTTGTAGTGGTACAGTGTACCCTCCGCCAGTCACCTTACGGTGGATTGCGGAGTATGCGCCTTAGCGTTATTTATTATTTCAATCTTCATTCCGCCCACGCCAAATCGTCGATGTGGCCAAGTGGCCTGCAGTTTTATGAGTATTCACCTTCCCTGTTTCTAATATTTCTTGCTTAGAAAGATTTAACATACTTCAGTTGTTTTTTTTTTTTTAAAGAAGCGTCTAAGTTTTTCCCTTTCAACGTCTGATGATGGCCAGAGGAGGCGAAACGCGTCGTGTATCAATAAATGAAACATACATTTTATGCAACAAAGACTGTTTTTAACCAAAATATCAGTTTAGGTTGCTGTGCCAGCACCACTGAAATATGGAGTGGAGTGGTTTTTGTAAAATATTACGTTTCTTGAAGGCGTTTGCTGCACGTGAGCAGGTGTTGGCTACCCTTGGCAGGCTCGCTCTGCTGTGTCGTGCGGCCGCTCGTCCTCCGCCCCGCCTCGCGCTGTGCCCGTAATCTGAAAGCGGGCGCTACGTGGCAAGAAATCACAATTTTCCGGACAGCTGCTCCGCCTCGGGGCCTCGCTCCCCACTCCCCGCTTCTCTTCTGTTTTTACCCCAGCCGGCGCAGATTACGCACCCCGCCACACCTGTCGCCCTTTATTATTTTTTTTATTATTATTTACTCTCCGCCCTTACTGACTCCAGAAGCCACTTAGTCCTTCCGATGAGTCTAAAAACAAAACATACCACTTCCGATTTCTAAACTCTCAATCACGTGTCCGCCATAAAAGTTTTGGCGCCAATCTGAAACGAAAGGTTTTATAAGAATTATCTTTACGACGTCATTATAGACGCAATCTGAGGTGCAGTTTGGGAATGAGGCTTGGTACACTCTTATCAAAGGAACGCTTTCGACATTGAAACTGTTGACATTAACTATTGTTTTCTTTTTTGAATTTATCAATTGTTTTAAAAAATTATCAATTGTTTTAAAATTTGATTGTAAGACATATTATAGTAGAAGAAACACGTTTTTGAAGATTGACTTAAAAATGTCCTCTCATAAAACAACCAATAGATTCTGGAGCCGCGTCAGCTGTTTTTATTGAGATCCTTTTTTTTATACAGGTCCACTACCGGTTTTGCGTCATTAGAGACGCATCTTCAGGTGTTACTGTGTTAAACAACAAAACAATAATTAATATTACAGGACCAATAACTTGATAAACGAGATACATGAATTGAACAAGGTATTTTTCTCTCGTCATAATTCGTTACTGAGTCCCAACATTCTAGTTGCTTTCATCCGACAATTGGTTAAAAATTAAATAGAGCCGAATATATGGGTCCAAGTCCAATATCAAATCGGTGTCTTTCGGGATTGATAACCATGGACGTTAAAATGTGGGACATGTAGTCACGTGATTTTGACTACCGTATTGTTGATAAAACCTAAAGGTAAAAAAGACACGTGACAAACTTTGTGTCCATAGTCATAAAATAAATCATAGGGGAAGGGTAGTTGAGAGGGGAGGTGCCACGATGTCAGTTGACAAAGTAATCGTTAGGATGTGGGGGCATTAAAACTTGTTAGAATGACTTACCCGTAGATCGCCAATGGATTGAAAGTGGACATTGTACAAAATAAAACTGAAGGTATTGAATTAGAGTCATCGAATTGTAGCAGACCTATGGAGGCGTAGAAGAGTGGCGAAGTAAACTGATCGCAGGCTGTGGTGCGGCGTGATGGACGGAAACAAATTTGCGCATACGCGCTGTGGTACGATACCTGGACAGTCTTAGTCAGAAAAGACAACTGAAGGTTGGGGATCGTATTACAAAATTGAAACGTATTATCTGGCGTATAGTTTAATTGTTAGGAACAAGAAGATTGGGGTAATATTTCCGGCGGTAATAATCTTTGTAGACAAATACTCAAAAGACCCTAAATGTGTCATTCGGTAAAATTTGTAAATATAAAATTGAAGAAGATGTTCTTTCTGGAATGGAGCTGAGAGGAGGGACAGTCAATTTAGATTCAGATAATCAAAATTAGCCAGAATGGAACGGTGTTTTAACGGGGTTGGAACACTTGCGCGGAGTGACACTTGCGCGGAACCCGGGGCCCTTGGGGCGGCTAATGGCTTTTCCTGGGTACAGGCCCACCAAGAAGACTTGCACTGCTGTTGTCAAGTTTCCACACTGTCAACATAACACGAAAATCAGTGAAATTGCACAACCCTTTGCAAGCTGAAGAGCAATATAGTGGCTTGTTCTAACTACATATTAATCCGTTGAGTGTTCCTCCTGTAAACAAAAAGGTATTTTAATAGTGATAATGTTTGGAGAGTTAGTCTCTGCTACTACAAGACTATGACTTTCCACAGTCATACCTCCTAAAAGCATATTATTCAGAACACTAAGCATATCAAGACACCTGCGCAAGCAATAAATATATTAGGCATCCTGCTCAGATACGTTGATGTAATTGACCGCTATGTAGTTAACGCCACTATCACGCAACTTCCATCTCTTTAAAAATAGCTACTATGCTTTTTAATAGGAGACGCAACCTTAAACCTTCAATTAAAAAACCTTAATAATAAATCAATGAGTATTTTACATACTTAAAGCGTTTATTCGTAGACCCCAAAACGATTTGGCTGTATTCGAATTACAAATACAGGTAAGAAATACGGAATGTGTAAGGGAATGTCACACACCGAAAAATGCTAAAGATAAATTCTGTTTTCCATCACCGTCATATAGAACCTAAACGCCGCGGTGGAGTAGCGGAGCGGTCTAAAGCGTCTCGCTGCGGAGCGCGCGGTTGCTCGCCGTGGAGGTTCGAGTCCTCCCTGGCGAATGGGTGTGTGTGTGTTTGTCCTTAGGTTAGTTTACCTAGGTTTAAGTAGTTTGTAAGCTACGGACTGATGACCACGCAGTTTGGTCCGATAGATTTACAAACATTTGAACATTTTTTTTAGAACCTAAACCAACAGGGAGAAACAAGTTGCAAGACTTCCAGGAAAAATGAAGCGAAATTGGCAGCCAATAGTTGGTTATAAATTACTTTGCCCGTTAACTGTATAAATATAAATTACGGAATACGCGGAACTACTGTTCAGTACAGTCAAAAAGGTCTAAGGTGATAGGCAGTGGTTTACAATCAGATATCCGTATCACTCTCCTCCTCAAGAAGTCTGTGTGAAGATTTATATTCAGAACATTCAAGAAAAAGTTGCTGAAACTATAAGAAGCAGCTCATTTACTCAGGAAGGGAAAACGTTATGGTGCCCGTAAATTTGAATGGCTGTATCTCTTGTAGTAACATTTAATTTTTGATAAAATGTTAAAATCCAATAAACCAGAATTTTGTTTTTCTAAACTCAGTGCCAACTTTTTTTTTGTCGAAATTTTTGCAGGAAGTAGTCTTGACGTGATTTCATACTTCTGTGCATTAATATTATCAAACATGTAATTTGTGTCACAAATTGCGCGGCCGGTCCGGTCGGAGGTTCGAGTCCTTCCTCGGACATAGGTATGTTTGTTTGTACTTTGCCTAAGTTATATTAAGTAAGATTAAGTAGTGTGTAAGTCTAGCGACCAATGATCTAAGTAGTTTGGCCGCATAAGACTACACATATAAACGTAATTTATTTATTTCATAACCACATTTAAGTACTAATAATTAAAGAAACTTAAAAGAGAAATTTGAAGTAAACACTGAAAACAAATGATTGATATTTCTCATCAGATGAATGCACACAACCGTTGTCTTATGTCTTGTGAATGTACCTACAAATTCTGCCATATGAAAATTGTAGTGTGAGTCCCAAATATGTTTTCTCTGTAATAACATTAAAAACATATTAAAAATTCAGAACTCGAAAATCAGTGAAGTTTTGGACTTGAAGCGTTTTGTGTTGCTACATCTTTACATAGTAGACACGATTTTAAAATTTGGTTGCTATCGCCAAAGTAGAAGAAACGTTAAATTTTTTGGTGTAATCTTCGCCGTGTAGACTGTATTTTGTAGAAGTCTACGTCGAATCTAATCATACCTCTGAGGAGAGAACGTTGTTTGCACTTCTCCTGCGTTTCCACTCGGCTGGGCGGTGCTACGTAACGGCATCGTACCGTTCCACTTTACCGAGAGCTATATATGTATTGGTGTGATGTCTGTTCTTTCGAAATAAGACACCACACCAATATATGTATCATTTAGACGCAAAGATTCTGGGTTCTATTTTCATCGCTAACGCGATTAACAACGTTAGGACTCGTGTGTAAACAAAATGTTCAAATGTTTGTATAGTCTATAGGACTTAACTACGGGGTCATCAGTCCCTAAACTTACAAACTACTTATGAACTACTTACGAACTAGGACGGCACAAATATCCATGCGCGAGGAGGTATTCGAACCCCCGACCGTAGTGGCCGTGCAGACCGTGACTGGAGCGCCTTAGTCTCCTTGGCCACCGCGGTCTGCGTTTGTAAACACTTAAAGGTTATGAGTGGCATTGGAAAAATGCATAAGTAACACCTGTTGTTTGAGACTTGAAGATGAACTGAAATTAGCCGAAATCGATATCTCATAATCAACATAAGGTGTAGCTGTCTATATTTCATAATGCTATTCCTAACATATTTAAAAGCTGCTCAAAACCACCTACAAAAAACCTTTATAATGAGATTGTATATAATTCCACGATCAAATTCTGTTTTAGTTATTTGTAGTAATACACCCAAAGATATGCCCTTGCTTTTAGTGCCTTGATCAGCTGTTTATTTTTAGAGGTATTACTAGGGACAGGAAAAATTCGCATTTGCGATAAATGCGAATATAGATGCGAATTCTGACTCAAAATGCAGTAAATCCGAAATTGTAGTTAGCAACGGTTGCGCTCAATTCCGATTTCATCACATTCCTCTTCACATGGTGCTGTATTGTAAATCGAGTGATATTTGTATGACGTGTTATTTGCCTGTTGAATGAGGCTGTGATATCTCCAGGCCGTTACTACTGCTCCACCTCGCTCGGTGGGCCTTTCCCTGGATACGGCACAGGTAGCGGCTGGAGGGCGAGGAGTAGGGGTGGTGCATCCCTACTTCTGGAACACACTGTTCACTACCTGCAGCGTCCGGGTCTACGCGCAAGTGTCTACACATTCCCTTTCCGCGCAAGTGTCACTCCCCGCAAGTGTCACAAACTCGTTTTAACTCGGTTTGGTTATGCAGTGTTCGAGCAGCTGACCTGCAGTAACTCTTGTGTAGAATTGGGACTCGAAGCTAGGTTCTTTGCCTTTCGCAGGCAAGTGTCGTTCCGCTTGACGTATCCAAGCTCGTCTCACTGACTGCCCTCACAGATTTCACATACACACAAATCTACATACAAAGGGCTTTCAAAAAGTTTTGCGCAGTCGTCTCGAATTTTTTAACTTTGTGCAAGAGGAGAATGACATTTTTGTGAACATACTTGGAACATTTAGTTATAACGTGGCAAATGAAAAACCTTCAGCCGTTAATTTTAAAATTTTAATCAATTACATGTTTCGAAAATCCATTATTCTCATCTTCAAACCCTACATCATAGAATAACAATAGTCAACAACAACATAAATGTCTGCATTTTTTATACACTTGGCTTCCCAATCGATGCTTAACAGAATTCCTAGTACCTGTATGATTATTACAGGTGACTACATTTCAGTGGAAATTCGGTATGGTGTAATGCGTAACTATGATAATAATACAAGCAAGGTACCCAATGCTATAACAATTCTGTATTAATCTTACTCATTACAATTGTTACGTATATATTACATTACTCTACAACTGTCAGACATTCTACAATTGTCAGATATTTTACAACCGTTCCTATTCGGATGACATAGTTACTTTTATATTCACGTACAGTTTATTAGTTAATGCCTATTAAAAAAAATTACCCACACTTTGACCAATATTAATATTTCAAAGTTATTTCAATACTATCAACTGGTATCATGTTTGTAACTTAAATTTTGCTCACTTTAGGTTACGGTAGTAACACTAAAAGTGGGCCTTTGCGAGTGTCTTTTGACAGCTTGAAATTTAAATGAAAATAACGGCTTAACCAGTTATCTGAGACGAAAATGAAATAACTTACTTTGTAGAGGAGAAAATTCTCTACAACTTTGCTCTCTTCTGATTTTTTTTTCATATCTCGTATCGTTTCAGAGATATTTGCAAAAATAATAGCGATTTTGGGATGTCTGTCTGTCTGTCCGTCTGTCTGTCCGTAATGTGTTCCATGTTTTTAAGACGAACCTTTCAACCGATTAGCACCAAATTTTACAGACATGATTGTAAGCCGCCAGACCAGAACCACCCTTTTTCAAATAGTTCGGAAAAAAACGGTAGTAATACCAAAAAAAGCCGTTTCGATTTGACGATGTCTGTCTGTAACGTGTTCCCACTTCTTAGGTCGAACCGTTCAACCGATCGGCACCAAATTTTACAGACATAAATGTTGGCTACCAGAACCTCGCTTTTTCAAATATTTCGGACAAGAAATGCGTTAGTACTACAAAAAAAAAAAAAAAAAAAAAAAAAAAAAAAAAAAAAAAAAAAAAAAAAAAAGCCGTTTGTAATGTAATTTAAATTTCAAATAAACCGTTCATCTGATTCGAAAATTGATAACCGAATTTGTAGAGGAGAAAGTTCTCTACAACTTTGTTTCCTTATGTTTTTTTCATATCTCGTATCGTTTGAGAGATATTTACAAAAATAACGGAGTTTTGACACTCTCCATTGAATTAACGAAAACCAGCCGTTCGGAGATGTCACGTGACATTCCATGCGTATTTTATGATTTTCTTATTGTAACTTACACGTTGTCATTTCAAAGCATTGGCGCACTGAAGAATTAACAAAAACACGTCGTTCTTCGTACGATAAATGATAATCTAGTGTCTAAAAATGCCATATTAGCATCGGTTAACAACAGCCATCAATAGTATAAGGTTAAAGAACGTTACTTCTAATTGTTACCTGTAGCGTAGTGGGCAAAGCGTTGGACTCTGATGCTGGATGTCAGTGCTTCGAATCCCGCCACTACATAATTTTTTTTTCTTAAAAGGGTTTCAGATACTCTTATCAATTGATTTTCTATTATTTAGATTATTATTTTGGTCCAAAATGTTTGCAAAACTTATAAAACTACAAATCTAAAGTGGGCCGTAAAACACGTCAGTGCGATTTTTTTCCATACATTTATGTTGTTATGGACTATTGTTATTGTCTGATGCAGGGGCTGAAGATGAGAATAATCGATTCTCGAAACATGTATTTGATTGAAATTTTAAAAGTAACGGCTGAAGGTTTTCCACTTGCCAAATAAATACATCGCCGTCGTACCGTCATCCGTCTAAGGTGGATATACAGAGATTTAGTTATAAGATGGTATATAAAAGTATTTTATTTTATTTACAGGTGAGCCATAATGGACCGTGAAGTAGATGTAAGGTTTCAAAAAAAAAAAAAAAAAAAAAAAAAAAAAATGTTCAAATGTTTGTAAAGTCTATGGGACCCAACTACGGGGTCAACAGTCCCTAAACTTACAAACTACTTATGAAATAACTAAGACTAAGGACGGCACAAATATCCATGCCTGAGGGGGAATTCTAACCCCCGACCGTAGTGGCCATGCAGACCGTGACTAAAGCGCCTCAGTCCCCGCGGCCACCGCGGCCGGCAGGCAATGGATTGTCAGGTTTCGACAACTGTCGGTGGTGGAGTTCCTCTTCAAGACAGGCGATGACTGACACATCGATTCACAGGAAGTTGCCCCGTTTTTATGGTGAGCACACAGTGGATTGCAGCACTATCCAGCGGTAGATGAAGATTATTTCTCTCTGATAGACAATCCACGATGCGGTAGGCTATCGACGTCAGTGAGTGATGTGAACAAGGAGACCCTTGATCAAATCATCCAAAACGACAGATGTGTGTACCCTAGTGACTGTACCAGTGTTACCACACCACTCAATGCAATCGAGTCATTTCAGCAAGCTGTCATTTTGGATTATAGTCTTCTTATTGACACCACTCTCTGCCGTCGGTGGCCTGCGGCATCGTGGATGGTCCAGCAGAGAGAAATCGCCTTCTTTAAACCTCTGCAACCACCGCAGTAAACTGCTGCGATCCAGTGTGTGCTCCCCATAAACAGGGAGCAACTTCCTGTGAATCCATGTGGCAGATTCATCGCCGGTCTTCTAGAGGAACTCTATCACCGGCAGTTTTCGCACCCTAATATGTACTTCACGCTCCACTATGGCTCATCTGTAAATGAACGAAAATACGTTTATATAGCAACTCACAGCTAAATGTTCCAGGTGTGTTCACAAAAGTGTCATTCTCCAACTAAAAAATAAATAAATAAATAAATAATAAATAAAAGAATAAAAAATAAAATAAAAAAAACATAATTTAGAGACGACTATGCAAACATTTTTTGAACGCCCTTTGTACACAATCTGCAAGCATCAGAATGTGTGTGTGGATAAGGGTACCTAGAACCACTACCGATCGTTTCCTTTCCGGTTCCACTTTCAAACAGAGCAAGAGAAAACGAATGCTTATTAGTCTTGTGTACGCGAACGAACTAGTTCGCAAGAGCGCTCCCAAGGCGAACTACGCGAACTAGTTCGCAGATCCCTCGCCTCTTAGTTCCTCCGCTCCTTTTTCGAAGACTGACGGGGAACAGCGAGATTGCCTTCTGCCAGTTACCTTCATTTCGAGCTGAGCTGCAGCTCAGTTGTAGTTTCACAGTTCACTGCCACAAGAAATGTATTTTAAAAATAAAGTACTACGAGTACTCTGTATGCAAAGTAGTTGAATACCATTGTATCACCCATTCGTGTAAATAACTGGTTTATTTGCCTAAGTATTTGATGTCAAATTGCCCAAAAAATACGGGTAATAGCACACGCTTTGGCAACACTGATTCATTATATAAAAAAGCTGTCATAAAAAAAGAGATCTTTTAGTAGCGGTAGCAAAAGCCAAAAAGAGCGGACGAACTAGAAGGAGCGGACGAACTAGGAGCAACGAACGAACTAGGAGCAACGAACGAACTAGGAGCAGCGGAAGAACTAGGAGCAGCGGACGATTATGCCAAACGTATCTTGCTTCATAGTTCATAGACCGACGGGCAATAGCGAGAGGGCGCGTAGCAGAATTAAAAATCTCGTGTTTGCCTTCTGCTGATGAGTCATTTCGAGGTGAGCGTCTGCCTGCTAGATTACATAGTTCAGTGCTACAAAATTTCTGTTTTGATGTGTTCTGCACTCTGCAGTATCTGACTAATAAATTCCATGATTCCAAGATAAAGAGATCTCTAAACTTAAACGCGAGAAATTATCCATTGACTGTTTCTTTTGGTTTGCGTGATATCGTTAGCGGCTCAAGCTGCAAGCGCATGAAACAGCTAGGTGAGGGAACTTCCCCTCCACCTGCACGCGCAGACCATGCCGCTCAGCCGTCACTGGGAGCGGACGAACTAAAAGAGCGAACTAGTTCGCTGCAGAGCCGCGAACTAAAGTGAGCGCTCCCGATCGCAAACAATTATGCGCAAGTCTAATGCTTATGTTCCACCATACGAGCCCTATTATGCCTTATCTGCGTGATCCTTACACGAAATGTAAGCTAGTAGGCACATCAACCTTCTTCAGTAAGTTTCAAATAGAATTTCTCGGAAAGAACGTCGTCTTCCCTTCGAGGAGTCTCATTTGACTTCCCCGAAGCATTCTCGTAGCACTCGAATGCTGATTTAAGATACAAGTAACGCATCTACTCTACGTCTTCTCCACATTCGGAAGAAACTATTGACGGTGTACCTCCGTGTTATCATATTGGCTTTGATGTAAAATATCTTGTTGCCTTCCTGTCGGTGGCAGCAAGTGCCGAAACCGATAGAATGTAACAAATAACAATATTTTGCAAGCCTTAGCATAAGAATGATTTTTTTCAAAGTAGGCCTACATACGGCTCTAGATTGCCACCTAAAACATCCAATTTTAAGATCTGGACCTAGTCGCGAGATTAAGTTTAGGAAATGAAATGAAATGGGCGTATGACTTTCTTGGCCGGGAGAACCCTTACGGGATTGTTCGGCCGCCCGAGTGTAAGTCTTTTTATTTGACGCCTTTTTATTTGGGCGACTTGAGTGCCAATGACGATGATATAATGATGATTAGAACAACACACAACACCCAGTCGTCTACTGGGAATCGAACCCGGGCCTCCTGCGTAGTAGGCAGCGACGCTGCCACTGAGCTACGGGGGCTGAAAAAGCAGTATACTGGTTGACTCTTCAAGAATGGTACGCTGTCATAAATCTGACAGAAGCCCTTACCGCCATACACAACCTCTATCTTGCCGATTGGTGACACCTCCGCGGTTACTAGATGAACCTGTAACTAAAACAAGCAAGAAAGCGAACTTAGGGTTTAACGTCACTTCGACTGCGTTGTCATAAGCCCGTTTTACACAATCGACTTTGTGGTGAAACTTGACTACTCGAAATATGTGCGCCTTTCGTGCCTGCGTGTAAGTAAGTAGCTAGCCCAGGGGTGCGCAATTGTTTTGGCTTGGGGGCCGCATTGCAGGTGCAGAGGGTATCGGAGGGCCACACTTTCTAAAAAAAAAAAAAAAAAAAAAAAACATTCATTAGTTATCTTTGCGCTTCAGAAACTGTATAATCATATCTCCAGGTATATACAATTTCAGAACAAGTTTAATGAGAAAAATGCATCCTATGGCACTTTTGGACAGTTACTTTGAAATCGGAAGTGAGATTTCTAGTTGAAATTCTCATCATAGTGTGCAAGTTAATGTATATTAAAGAACTTCTGTACTTGCTGGTGTTCATCTTCAAGCAAGAAAATCTTTGTTCTGAAATATGTATAGATCCAAGTATTTTTTTCCCCACCAAATTTCTTCATACAAGGAAATTTTTCAGTTGGCCATGATCTGTAGAAGTCATCTAATGTTACAGTATCAAACGTTTCGTTCACTCTGTGGTCTGCCTGCATATCAATAGGTTCAAGTTGCAGTTCCTCCGGTCATGTGTGAGCATCAGCGTGAAGCAAATAACAGCAGATTGAATTGAGGCTCAATTTTCTTACAATTATTCTTGTTGATTCAGCCACAAAACTCTGAAAATGATGCCTAATCTTACCAGAAACACTTCCCTAGTAAAGGGAAATGACAAGAATTGCGTTCATTTGCTTGCCTTGCAAACAGACCTAATTTTGATTTGAATGTTTTTCTATATGTCCACATTTCATGTACAACAAACCATTTCCATGCAGTGTCACATTCAGTTTTATTTATTTTTTATTATTTTTATTTAATTATTTATTTCAAATATA
This sequence comes from Locusta migratoria, assembly GCA_026315105.1. Classification (NCBI taxonomy): domain Eukaryota; kingdom Metazoa; phylum Arthropoda; class Insecta; order Orthoptera; family Acrididae; genus Locusta; species Locusta migratoria. Next base: position 180,012,043 of record CM048749.1, read on the forward strand.
TGATGTCATTCCATTCCATGATGGTGATGGTGGCGGCTGGTGCAGCAACAGTGTTGAATAATTAAAAAATGCTCAGTCTCTGTTGCAATATTTTATTCTTCAATAACACGTTTCGCGCTGTTAGCGCATCGTCAGACTGGAAAAAGACAAATGTTTTGTTACAGTCCGTGTACCTGGCGGGCAACGAATCTAATGTGGCTAAGGTGAGTAAATTTTGAAAATTCAGACTTACTTGGGCGGAGATGGAGCCACAGAACTATCTATAGCTGTCGAGGAGGTATCTTAACAATTTGTGTTGTCATTGGGCCCCTGAAAAGAGGTAAACGTACGTACTAGAATAACTAGGAACTAAAGGGGTATGGTATGGAAATTAATGTAACGCATTTTATATGATAAAACTCACCATAGCAGCAGAGGAGTCGCTGTCGCGGCAGGTCCACGTTTACAACTGGTAGTATTTTTAATAAGTGCGGAACATATGCGACCGTTAAACAGAGCGGTATGGGCAGAGTTACGCCTGCGAGAATGAGCGGCTTGCCAAGCGGTAGCTTGGTATTATTAGAGATATTTGTGACGTGGGGGAATGAATCTTGTGAAATGATACATGTTGGTATGAAACAATAATAAATGAATGAAAACGAAATTATTAGAGGCCTGAGGGTGGGGCGGCCTTTTCCAAGCATCTCAAAAGAAGCAAACACATTCAGCCCCCCCCCCCCCCTAGACAAATTGCAAGTTCGTCACATCGCCCCCAAACGAAAAAAAACTCTCACTTCTTGAAGAATTAGAAATCACTAAGTTTGTAAGACGGTTCCCAGAACACAGTCTCAGCGAATAGCTCATCACAAAAAATCAAACTTTTTACGACTTCATGATATCCATCTTTTTCCAAAATGACCCCCCTTCTGACAATTCACAACATCTTTCTTCAGCCCCACCCTCAGGCCTCTAATAATTTCGTTTTCATTCATTTATTATCGTTTCATACCAACATGTATCATTTCACAAGATTCATTCCCTCACGTCACAAACATCTCTAGCCGCTCATTCTCGCAGGCGTAACTCCGCCCATACCGCTCTGTTTAACGGTCGCATATGTTCCGCATTATTAAAATTACTACCAGTTGTAAACGTGGACCTGCCGCGACAGCGACTCCTCTGCTGCTATGGTGAGTTTTATCATATAAAAAGCGTTACATTAATTTCCATACCACACCCCTTTAGCCCCTAGTTATTCTAGTTCAAATAACCCTTACGTTCTTTGTACGTTTACCTCTTTTCAGGGGCCCAATGACAACACAAATTGTTAAGATACCTCCTCCACAGCTATAGATAGTTCTGTGGCTCCATCTCCGCCCAAGTAAGTCTGAATTTTCAAAATTTACTCACCTTAGCCACATTAGATTCGCTGCCCGCCAGGTACACGGACTGTAACAAAACATTTGTCTTTTTCCAGTCTGACGATGCACTAACAGCGCGAAACGCGTTATTGGAGAATAAAATATTGCAGCAGAGACTGAGCATTTTTTAATCAAATATATGTGCTGCAAACATCATATCTCCACTCCTCATATTCTAATTAATAATGAAATAGTCAGATATTTTCATCGTGTTCATAAATAAAATAATTTCATCCTTCAATGTCCAGACTTCTATTAACTCTTCCCAAACGTCACACAATAATATCTTCATACTCTGCGTCCACATCCTCAAGAAGAGATCTGAAACTGCCTGTAATGGAGCGCTTCAATACCAGCAAGGGGACCTATCTCCCATCAGCCACTGTGTAGAGCTTGAACAAAGTTGCCGGAATAGTAGGATCCGACGTGCTCGAGGTAGTTGATGGGAGTGCTCCCCTAATTCATTACACCAAGGAAAACTGTCTGCGATAACACAATCTGCTCAGCGCTTAAGACACCCACCCTAGTCGAAAATTTTGGTCGCCCGGGGAAAAACACGTCGTTTTTCGGGAGATTTTTGGCAATATTTTGGCGGGCCACACTAGATCCTCTGGCGTGCCGCTTGCGGACCGCGGGCCGCCATTTGCCCACCCCTGGGTGCGTCTATGACGTCAATGATCAATAGGTAGTGCCGAGTGCGGAGTTATAAATTTTCGAATGTGCTGCAGAATGTGCATGCGCAGAAGAGAATGTAACAAATGTTTAAATGTTTGTATGGTCTATGGGACTTAACTACGTTGTCATCAGTCCCTAAACTTGCAAACTACTTACGAACTAACTAAGACTAAGGACGGCACAAATATTCATGCCCGAGGGGGGATTCGAACCCCCGACCGTAGTGGCCGTGTAGACCGTGACTGGAGCGCCTCAGTCCCCTTGGCCACCGCGGCCGGCGAGAATGTAACAATAGTGATTTCTGCTAACATCGGAAGTTAACCTATTCTGGTCGAGCGCATTCACATTACAGAAATACTGTTACAACTTCTTTAACTTTATTCTGTTGTTCGATTTGTGTTTTCATCACACCGAAAAAGTTGGGCCAGAGCCTAGTATTATTTTTTCTGCTTCTTTTCACCTACAAAACAGACGAAATATCTGGAAGCAGAAAATATTTTCGTTTTACGGGGAAAAAGCATTATATACGAGCCTAAATATATGAACGTATTTTACCGAAAAGAAGACTAATAGCTGTGGAAATGGACTATTTGCGTAGGAGTACCAGAATATCAAGAATCGAAAGAAAAACTAATGATGAAGTAAGAGCTAGAATGAAGGCAAATGATACAGTGATAGACAGAATTGAAAGAAAATCACTGAAATGGTACGGACATATGATGAGAATGCCAGATCATCGGTGGCCTAAGAATATTTACGAATGGAAACCACCCGGCAGGCGTAAGCGCGGAAGACCACGACGCTCTTGGACAGACCAGATAAATGGAGTGATGGAACATCGACAAGAAGGAAGCGCTGGATAAAGAGGCTTGGCGGAGGATAACAGGAATACGACAAGATGTTGTTGTATTAATTAATCCAGTAATAATAATAATTTTACCGAAAATTATATCAACTGAAAAGTCGGAATTATTAGATGAGAAATTTATTTTCGACGTTATATTGACCGTTAACAAGGAAACAAGATATGAAAAGTGCAGTAAAAAGTCGCTTTCTACTGTGTTTTCTATATTTTATCATGTGTTTTAAGTACAAATTTTTTCAAAAGTTTTTAAAAATTTAAAGACACTTTTTCTATTCTTTAGGATCTCAATTGGGTAAAAAATTTGCTATTGCCTCCAGTGTTCCTACATTTCTCCTGAACCCAACCTGATCTTCCCAGAGATCGGCTTCTATCAGCTTTTCCATCCTTCTGTAAATAATTCGAGTTGATGTTTTGCAACCATGCCTTATTAAACTGAAACCTTAGAAATGCTGTTTAGCTGACGGTAGGTGACAAGTGCTCTGTGTTGCGGAGCTTGGCTCTCTGCTGCCGGTGGCTGGGACTGGTCTGGGAGGGCAGCGACCTTGAGAGGGTGCGCGCCCTCTCTGGTAGGGCGTGAACGCCCTTGATAGACAGGCGACGCACAAAGGAGGAGATCGCGCTACTCCCCCGCGGACACCGCGGGGGTGAAAGAAATTCCCGGGCCCCGTGCATTCACGTCACCCTCGCCGACGACGACGCCCCTCCTCCTCTTTTTATCCAGCAGGTTTCCATTTTCAATTGGAAGTTTACTCTGGAGATTCCACGGCCCGTGTCGGCGCGTAACCCGAACCGCGCCTAGACGGAAGCCATATTTCTCAGGCAGTGTCCGCCGGGGCATTTGGGGGGATTCGGGTGTACAGGAAATGGGAAACGGCAAAGCGCTTCCATGTTATTACATTTCGAAAAGAGGACAAAAAAAGTGGATTTAGTCGTAAAAGAGCCCCCTTCTACCAATGGGGCTGTGTATACAATCTTATTAAGCTATTGTTGGTGCTACCTTATTATGTATCGTGTAGAGACGGAACAATGAAAGTTTTTTAGGGCTGCTATTTCTTCCTGCTTTTATAGAATAATATGATGTCCTCAATTTGGTGCGAGATGCGATCTTAGATTTCAGTAGAATTAAACTCCGCCTTTTTAAACCATTGTTTTTCAAACTGTCTTGCTCGGGTGTCGCCTCACAGAAGGGAGTAATTGCACGATAAAATAACTAGCCAACGTGAAAGTTGTGATTCTTGAGTTTCTCCCGGTATATTTGACAATAAAAATATCCACTGGTGTACTGCCGGTCTACAGTGGCCGGTCGCGGTGGCCAAGCGGTCTGCGGCGCGCCAGTCACGGTCTGCATCGCTACTACGGTCGGGGGTTCGAATTCCCCCCGGGTATGGATATTTGAACCGTCCTTATTATTAGCTAGTTCATAGGTAGTTGTAAGTTTAGGGACTGATGACCCCGTAGTTAAGTCCCATAAGTTCTACAAACATTTGATTTCTCGGTTTACAGTGTCCAACGAGCCCGTTGGATACTGTAGACCGGCAGTACACCCTTGGATATTTTGATTAATGTGAAATTTATTTAATGTTAAAATTACGGAGTTTCTTGTGCAACATTAATTATGAACTGATTATATCATAGGTTGTTTAATAATACAATGTGTTAATAATGAATAAGCGCAAAGCCTGAAAACTGTTTTCATTATGCAATCGATAGGTAAAAGAACAAGATAAAACATGTAATTCTGGAAAATTCGAAAAAAATATCTACTTGTTAAGAAATTGTCTACATAGTGGGACCTTTCTTAACGGGCGTAATTCGCTTCTGAGTCTTGCCTGACATGCGTAACACTCGTTAAGCAAACCAGATTTTTCTGTTGGAAATTGTGTGAAAATAGGGTAATGTATTCCATTCAAAAAAATACATTAAAAAACTTTGTCCAACAATTTAAAAGAAAGCTGTAGCAAAAGAAAGAAGATTAAAATTGTTTGAGATAACATAGTTTTGTATTTTTCGAAAGAGATTAATTGGCTGGCCTGTACTTACCTTAGTTCTGTATCGACGATAGTCATACGAAAAAGGAAAAGGACGAAAAAATAGGACTAGCTTTCGCAACAGGGTTCCTTCATCGGGTAGGAAAGGAAGGAAGAAAAAGGGAACAGGGAAGAGAAGGGGAATCTTATTCACGACCTACGCCATAAGGTGATGATGGATTGTGGAAGTAAGAGATACTGTCTCTGTATCTACCGGTTGACATGAACTTTGCACCACCAAGCACCCCAGTTCAATCGTACATGACCCGACTATCTAAGACTGTTCGCTCTAACTTCTTCAACTATGTTATCTTGAAATGCGAGCATCCAAAGCTAAATGACGTTAATCATCTTTTGATGTTGCTGTTCTTCTTTCTTCCGTGCTTGCTTGGATAAATGGTGAGGATTTTTCGCCGTATGCGAGACACCTGATTTTTAATTTTTCCCAAACATGTTTCAGCACATTTTGTGCTATCACCAGTGGGATGGTTTATTTTTGTTCTGAAAAATTATAGTTACTGTACAATAGTCTTTTCAGGTACTTCTAAAATGTTTTTGTAGGTTCATTCGTTTTTAATTTTGCTTAGGTTTTCTGAAGAGATAAAAAAATGTGATACTCGTATATCTAGGACTAATTTTCACTAAACTGAACTAGTTATATCGTCAGATAACCTAAGCAAAATTAAAAACGAATGAACCTACAAAAACATTTTAGAAGTATCTGAAAAGACTATTGTACAGTAACTCTGATTTTTCGGAACAAAAATAAACCATCCCACTGATGATAGCACAAAATGTGCTGACACATGTTTGGGAAAATTAAAAATCATGTGTCTTGCATACGGCGGAAAATCCTCACCATCTAAATGATGTTGTGGAAATAATGTCTCTGACTGCAACAAGCTTTTATTGAAAAAGCACAACCGGTTTCACGTGAGAACGATGGGGAGTCACTAAAAGGCAGTCTTTTTTCTTCCTTTTTTTAAGAAGCAACTGATGATGCGACTACAAGACGCGAAACCGGTAGTGCTTTTCAAATAAAAGCTTGTTGCAATCAGAGCGGACTTAATTTCCACAATTAATTCAACTATGTTGTACACTCGCAGTTTTTCTTTGGTTGCCTCATTATGGGCACCCTCCTGCCATTGCAACCATTAGTACCTGCAAAACAAACAGTCCAGAACCACACCACAAGTACACAAAACATAAACCCCACTCAACTCCCATACACCAAATACCCACACACCGGAACAAAAATCAAACAAAACAACAAATAAATGGCACACTCTCACATATGACAACAAAGCAACACACAGAATAGGAAACATTCTCAAAAAACAAGGCTTGAAAGTAGCATACAGAACAGACAACTCAATACAAAGAAAACTAAAGACAACCAACACAGATAAACATAACACTTCTGGCATCTACCAGCTGACATGCCAGGATTGTAACTCAGTCTACATTGGACAGACTTGCAGAAATTTCAATACCAGATACACAGAACGCAGAAAAGCAATAAAAAGCTATAGTCATTCCACATTTGCAGAACACCTCATAAACATGAACCACAAACCAACTGACATAAATACTGATCTAAAGATTCTGAAACACAGCAAAAGCCTCCCACAAAAATTAACAATCGAAGAGAAGTATCAGAAGCCATAATAGAAAGAAAAGAAATAATAAATGAATACACAGCCCTCTGCAATGGAACCATATTCTCTGCCCTCAAAGAACTGACATAAACATTGAGTGAAGTGAAAGTGACACAGTGCCACCACGCGAAAACAGCGCATATTCACCAAAGTAAGTGACAAAAACTTGCTATAAACACATAGACATTTTGTTATAGAAGCAGTCGCTACAGTAAAATTAAAACAAAACACAAAAACGACGTCCTATATTTTCGTAAAAATCCCGATATTTACAAGCCAACCATTCACCCCATTAAATACACACGTTTTAGTTTGCAGATGACAAACTGTCAAAAATTCTCAGTGACATTTTGTGAGCTGTGCGGTGTCGCACAAGTCCAAAGTGCGCGCCACCTACTTTCGCCGCGCGCCGCCATGCACGCACGGCGCGGCGTTCTTACGACGTCAGCCACGAGCGCCCTCTGCTACAACTCCGCTCGTGGCCACCAGTTAACACTTCGGAATCAGATAGGCACCAGTGAAGACTTTGCTATCGGATAGGCACTAGGCAGGCCTCTAGCTCAACTATGTATCAGCATTCTGCCGTACTTTACTATGTAAAAGTTAAGTATTGTATAAATTCTGTGCAATATATATCTCGTTCTAATTCAGTTTAGTGTTTCTAGTTTCTGCTGTCCCACTGGCTGCTCACCTCCATAACTGCACAAGCGTGCATCCTTTATTCCTGTGTCGGTCTTCCTACTCGGCCACTGACACCTACGACGGAAACGAGACACAAAAGCGGCGACGAGGCTGGGACACAAAAAGTTGAAGAACCACAAACATAACTACATGTGCTATTATGGTAGGCGTAGTATACCTATAAAAGTAAGAAACGATTTATATTAGTCTCACAATTATGTGCAGTTTTTACACTGAATGTACAAAAAAGTAACAATCATTTCATTGTTAATTTGACAGACAATATGAATTAAACATCCCACTGATGATAATGCAACGCCAGCGAAACATGTATGGGAGAAATCAAAAAACATTTGTGTTTGCTCAAGGCGGACCTTTCCTACAAAGCAAATTATCACCTGCAATTGTTCTTACTGCTTTCATGTCTGTATCCTGTGACGATACTGCTGACCCCCTCATCTCAATGTTATCGTGCGATACCGTCTGCCTGGCCCTGTCATCTCAATGTCATCCTACGATACCGTGTGCGTCGGATCCGGAATCGTGTGGTTCAATAGTGATAAAAGTTGCGTGTGAAGTTAGTTAAAAACGATATAGCCAGCCTAGGAATCAGTGTAGGACAGTGGCTCAGTGATACTGTGATCAAAACAAATGATAGATTTCATTAAGTAAGGGATTTATATAAGACGTTTTCAGACAGTTCTATGAACAATACTTTTGTTATCGTACTTTATTCCAATAAATAGACAGAAGAAGGGTACAAACTTTTGTAAAACATAAAGACATTAAAATAAATAGCATTGTATATACGTTAGGCTCATAAACAAGTTGTGTAGACCTGTTAATTGTGATAATTAACGAAATTGTCAAAATTTGAATATCGTAATTCTTTCTATATATTGAAATTTGGAGTATATTTTGTGAATGGCCATGGCATTTGATAGTTCAATATATGTTAGGAACATGTATGATGTATTCATTAACAAATTAATTGATATTTAACATCGCACTTTGTTGTTAACAGAAAGATCGGAAATTTCGTCTTAAAAATACATGTGCCATCTAAAATTATTGTATGCATAGTTTTCATTTTATATTGTGATTATTTTTGTATGCATGAAATGTTTTACTGTTGTGTTCGTTAATTGTAAATTACTATATTCAATTGTTATGAACAATGGATAATGTAACGTCATTATTGCCGACGTTATATATTTGCCTCACCGCCTTGCGTGGGGGAGTTCGAGTTTTAGTCGTTTGTCATGTGCTCTGGAAGCTATGTCACTCTGTATTTTGAAATAGAAGTACTACCGTTCTGAGGCTTTGTAATTTGTATATGTTTTGAAGTTGTTATGTTTTGGTGGAGAAGTTTTGATTCAAATTAAAGAAGAAGTGATAAATTGTACCTAAGAGTATTTATTTCTACCACGACGCCCCAGGAGAATAATGTTGCAGCGAGCAGAACCCCCATACATCGCAATCTTGAAAAGATGAGTATTATGTTGGAAAGTGATAGAATAGACTGTAATTACTTGAAATCTATTAAAATGTTACAACCCTCAACTCATTAAGGTACCCGGCTTTCACAAAGTTGGCATTAAAGATGCAGAACAAAATCGCTGTGTATGGAGCAGCTAACGAGTTTTGTGTGGGATGTTTTATGCAGTTTAATTACTGTGCACCGATTCCAGCTGGCGGCTTTGATTCCAGCCCTCCCAGATGGAACATTGTTGACTACGGATTCCCCAACAGGAAACCGTACGTAACTCTGGAGACGGACGGCGTTGTCTTGCGGCGGGTCCTGGGTGCTGGCGGCGTGTTCCATCGACCAGCTGCGAGCGCACCTGGCGCCTCGGAATCAGGACCGTTGTCTCACCGCCGCGGAAAAAAAAGGAGAGGAGCGCCAGAGTGGTTTGGGGGGGGGGGGGGAGCGCCCAGCCACCTCACAGCTGTCCGCTGGGGCTGTTGTCAAACCACCGACACTGGCGCCAAACACTCGCAGGCCGTTGAGAGCGACACTTGCTGAAGATTGTATCTTCGTACGCGATCCAGAGATAATCACTGTCTCTTTCCGGCAACCAGAACGGGGCAAATGCACTGTGCCGTGTACTGGATAGATTACAAGTCCGATATGCAGGCATTCTCAGTAGTGGCCTTCACTAGCGTTATATTGGTGACACCGGAGTGACAAGGAACAAAAGAAGCAGGTTGATGCAGGGTCGAAACTCAAAGACTTTAATCAAAATTATTTATACGGTCTCTCACAAGCAAAGTACATGGGCTCGAACAAACATATCTGAATGAACGTTTGGTTACAGGATCTCTACGTACACCTCAGTGTGCTGGTGGGTGTCGTTTTTCTGCGAAGCTCTGCAACCATGGTCTAGATAGCACTTTAGATGTAATTGTAGACGCCATACGTAATGCAGATATCTTAACTTATGTAATAATCATCGTAGCCGGCCGCGGTGGCCGAGGAGACTAAGGTGCTCCAGTAACGGTCTGCACGGCCACTACGGTCGGGAGTTCGAATTCCCCCTCGGGCATGGATATTTGTGCCGTCCTAGATCGTAAGTAGTTCATAAGTAGTTTATAAGTTTAGGGACTGATAACCCCGTAGTTAAGTCCCATAAAAAAAAAAAACAAATCATCGTACATGTTCTCTAGCGCCGGCCGCGGTGGCCGAGGGGACTGAGGCGCTTCAGTCACGGCCTGCACGGCCACTACGGTCGGGGGTTCGATTCTCCCTTCGGGCATGGACATTTGTGCCGTCCTTAGTATAAGGTAGTTGATAAGTAGTTTGTATGTTTAGGGACTGATGACCCCGTAGTTAAGTCCCATAAGCTTAACAAACATTTTTTTTTGTTCTCTAGCGAACTGTCATCAAAAGCCGTGATGATAGTTGCAACTTTCACCTTCTTTCCGAAAGACTGTTTGTATTCACTGCCACTGCTTCCATCTCCTCTTCCCGCACTTCATCTTCTACACTAATACCATCTTCACGATGAAGGGTTCTTCGTAACTTCATCTCATCTAATCGCAATACGTTAGCAGGATTGATTAGCAATCGCAGCCCCATCTGACGCTTTACCACACAAATAACATCACAAAACGAAACTTCGGAGTCACACTGCACAGTTCCTACTGGCTAACCGACAGGTAACCACAGGCGACATGGCACACGCAGAGACCTCTAACGGACGACTGCAGAGTTTTGCAGATGTGGGACTATCACTAGTGCAATAAGGGATCTTTACATTATCTCTCATACAATTTTGGTGCATGTGTGTTTATATTCGAGCCCAAGTACTTTCCTTGTCAGTAGTAGTCCAGGACCTTTATCCAAAAAGAGGGCCTGGATAGGAAAAAATTAGGGGAGAGATGAAATTTCTTGCAATAGTCTCAGTATGATGGCCTAGTTAACATACTAAAAGTCTCCGAAGTTCAGGGCTATGGAATCGCGGTTATGACGTCGTCAACTTGGCGGCCTAAGAAACTGTAGAGTAATCTTAGAACGGCTATAAATTCTCACAGGATTGACATATAAAGGTCCTTTTTGCGCCAAATTACAGAGGAAGACCTGAAAAACGTTTATATATATTTATATAAATATGTATGTATAACACTTCTTCTGAGCTATACGAACAAAAAGAAAAACAAATTTTTAGACCTTTTTTTTTGAAGTTTCTCTATTACTAACTGTCTAATTTTACAACGAAGTAATGATTTTTTTTAAATTAATAAGTGATGTAGCTTGTTATCAAATGCGGACATCTGTCGTTTGCAAATAACTGAGATAAACGCCATTTTTATTACGTATTTTTAATACGTATGGATGCTAGTTTGGTGATCATTTGCAACTAAATGATGACCAAACTAACATGCATACTTATTAACTCCACGTTTCGTAATAAAATTGGCGTTTATCTCAGTTATTTGAAAATGACAGATGTCCGCCTTTGGTAACAAGCTACTGAAACACATTCTTAGAGATTTAAAACAATAGTAGAATGAAACTTCCTGGCAAATTAAAACTGTGTGCCGGAACCGGGACTCGAACCTGCGACCTTTGCCTTTCGCGGGCAAGCGCTCTACCACTGAGCTACCCCAACACGACTCACATGTGAATATTCACAAAAGATAGTGAAACGACTGTTTCTATAAACATTGCACACATCTCAGCATTTATTTTTACAAAAGTAAATAATATATATCTAAATATACAAAGCGCTGATTTATATTACAAATTTACCTGAATGATTTGGATTCATTCTTTTATATATACATATAAGTATTTATATTAGCCATCTTTACTGCCTGGTTAAAGGTGAGACGTAAATTATTTTGTCAAAAAGGAACCATTAAAACCAACTAATAAGGGTGTACTCTGAACAGCAATAATTAATGCATATGTGCAAAAAATGAACAGATTGCACTATGAACGCCAGTACGGAGTTTCACACACGAATAAAATTGTTACAAAATAAGTTCAAATGTTCAAATGTTTGTAAAGTCTATGGGACTTAACTACGGGGCTATCAGTCCCTAAACTTACAAACTACTTATGAACTACTTACGAACTAGGACGACACAAATATCCATGCCCGAGGGGGGATTCGAACCCCCCCGACAAAATAAGTACCTGGATGTCTTCATGAATTTGCTGTTAAAATGTGTATCACATCTTAAACATTCTGAATAACCTTACCATCACACTCCTGCACAGAAGGTTCATCATCACCCTCATCAAAATCGAGAATATTTGAGTTCCCGCACACACTGCCATTGCAATATCCACAGAACACTGTAAACCAACACTGCAACAACAACAGTTTCGTTCACATCCAGATTCACGCTTGTAAGATATTAACTTTAAGCTGAAGTCGGGAGCAGGAGTTCTTAAAACTGGCTGAAGATAACTATTTTTAGAGACCCATCCCCATAAGTGGGTAGCAGCTCTTTGCTCCTCCAGCGCTGCACCTGAAGATAAACACGTTTTGAATGCTCTCTTGCTGGATGAAGTCGAGGAAGATCTATCTGAAAGGTGATTGAACGTGTTGCCACAGCTGTTAGGAAACGACGTCATTCCTTTAGGTGCTCCATACAATGCTAACAGAAATTGCTCTACTACTTCAATTACTTCTTCAGCATTTGTGTTGTCATTATTGAAAATAGAAGTAATTTCTCGAAGATTAGGCTGTGTTTGGAGGAATTTGAATGCCCTTGGCCAAACAAGGGCGATGTCGTGTCAAATCCGGATACAGCATGCAAAAATAACATACCTTGACATAAATCTCCAAGTGCTTCTTGGAGGGATGTAATATGATAAGTCCGTGCAGGATCTTTTCCCACAGACGACTTCTGAAAGTAAAGGGGTACGTTACCAGAAGCAAGTGCAATTAGAAGGACGAGTAAATAGACATCTGTACCAACCACCATAGTAGTCTTCTCTTTTGCCACATACAGTGCTGTTCCAACAATCTGTTTATAAGCATCAGCCTGTGATTGCCGCGTCAAAACATTACCAAATTCCAGATGACTTCTTAAACCAACAATAAATCGTTCCTTATTTCCAGAACTGTTCAGAAATTTTTCTTAGCACACCAACTAGATTCCTCTCAGAGTATGCTGATGCAATAGCTCCGTACTTAGCTATAATTTACAACCAATCACTCAGCGAAAGATCCGTACCCAAAGACTGGAAAGTTGCCCAAGTTACTCCAATATTCAAGAAAGCAATAGGAGTGATCCCCAAAATTACAGGCCTATCTCATTGACGTCGATTTGCAGTAGGATTTTGGAACATATACTTTGTTCGAATATAATGAACTACCTCGAAGAAAACGACCTATTAACCAGTAGTCAACACGGATTCAGAAAGTATCACTCTTGCGAAACTCAGCTTGCCCTTTATTCACATGAAGTGTTAAGGGCCATCGACAAGGGATCTCAAATAGATTCCACATTTCTGGATTTCAGGAAGGCTTTTGACACTGTACCCCACAAGCGGTTTCTTATGAAATTGCGTGCTTATGGAATATCTCCCCAATTGTGCGATTGGATTCAAGATTTCCTATCAGAAAGAACACAGTTCGTTGTAATTGACGTTAAGTTATCGAGTAAAACAGAAATGATATCTGGCGTTCCACAGGTTCCACAGGTCCCCTACTCTTCCTCGTGTTTATAAACGATTTAGAAGACAATCTGAATAGTTCCCTTAGACTGTTCGCGGATGATGCTGTCGTTTATCGGTTAGTGAATTCAACAGAGGATCAAAAGCAACTGCAAAGCGATTTAGACAACATTTCTGCTTGGTGCGAAAATTGGCAATTGACACTAAATAAAGAAAAGTGTGAAGTATTACACATGACCACTAAAAGAAATCCGCTGAACTTTAATTACGCGATAAATCAGTCAAACCTTAAGGTCGTAGATTCTACCAAATACCTAGGAGTTACAATTACGAACAACTTTGACTGGAGAGAACACATAGAAAATATTGTGGGGAAGGCGAACCAAAGGTTACGTTTCATCGGCAGAACGGTTCGAAGATGCACACCTCCACCAAAGAGAATGCCTACATCACACTTGTGCGTCCTCTCCTGGAGTAGTGTTGCCCCTTGTGGGACTCTCACCAGGTGGGACTGACGGAAGACTTTGAGAAGGTTCAGAGAAGGGCAGCTCGTTTTGTTTTATCACGTTACGCGGGGAAAGCGTCGCGGAAATGTTGCACGTATTGGGGTGGAAATCATTAAAAGAAAGACGTTATTCACTGCGGCGTGATCTGTTTGCGAAGTTTCATTCACCGACTTTTAGTTCTGAATGTGAAAATATTTTGCTAGCACCCACCTACTTAGGGAGACATGACCATCCCAGTAAAATAAGAGAAATCAGATCGAAAACGGAACGATTTAGGTGTTCTTTCTTCCCGCGCGCTATTAGAGAATGGAACGTTAGAGAAAAGTTATGAAAGTGGTGAATGATCCCTCTGCCAGGTACTTGAATGTGATTTGCAGAGTATCTATGTAGATGTAGATGTGCACAGCATATTTTCTGTAAAGTGGATGACAAGTGGCTGATATTTTGCCTGATGTCTGTGCTCTTCGCTTTTGTGCTAGGCGTGGAATAACCATCGAAAACGACAACGCAAAAATGTTTCCTCGCATAATTTACGTACAGTCCATATAATTCTTTTTAAGTCAAACATTGTGACCAAACAACTCTTCGCAATAAATATCCAACATCTACAACATAGGCAGAATCTCGAGGAGGCGAGAGATGCTTGTTACTTGATACACTGTTATGTAATAAATAATACAAAATCAGATTTTGTGGTTTTCTCATGTAATAATCATCAAAATTCAAATGTTCAAATGTTTGTACAGCTTATGGAACTTAACTACGGGGTAATCAGTCCCTAAACTTACCAACTATTTATGTACTTCCTTACACTAAAGACAGCACAAACATCCATGGCCGAGGGGGATTTCGAACCCCCGATTGGGGCTTTATATTTAAATATGTTCAAATAGTAATAGTTGTAGATCAGCAGGACATGACTTACGAGCTTAAAAGTTAATTGAAGAATATGGTAAATGTTTTCTCAGTATTAACTTCCAAACCCCAAAGTGTATAGTGTTGGGAGGTTAAGTACAAGACATACAACTGCACAGAGGAAAGATAAAAAATGTATATCTGGTACTTATATTTAGTGAAGATGGAAAGGATGGGAAGGACATAAGGAAGAAGATGGGAAAAGGAAAGTATATGATGAAGCCTCAACATCCGAAAGAAAAAAAATGTTCAAATGTTTGTAGACTCTATGGGACTTAACTACGGGGTCATCAGTCCCTAAACTTACAAACTACTTATGAACTACTTACAACTAAGGACGGCACAAATATCCATGCCCGAGGGGTGATTCGATCTCCCGACCGTAGTGGCCGTGCAGACCGTGACTGGAGCGCCTCAGTCCCCTCGGCCACCGCGGCCGGCATCCGAAAGACAGACAAAAGAGAACATATTTAAGATAATAATAAAACAAGTCATGACATATGTGTCAGAAGTGCGGATCATAGATGAAAATAGAGAACTGAACCTACTTGCTGGAGAGATGTCACACTAGAGACGTTGCTGCAGCTTAATCTTATTTGATGAAGTGAGGCATGAAATAATTAGACGAAGGTTGACAGCAACAACCACCATCATACATAAAATTAATGTTATTGAAATGGAATGTACATTTGCGACGTAAGGAACAAGGAAGGATACCGTTACAAGAATGGATTACAGCACGAAGAAATAAGCGAAAGAGACCACGCAAAAAGTGGATAAGTAGTATTCAAGAGGAAGAATCGTAGAAATGCTGTAAGATATTACATCTACATACATACTCCGCAGTCGACAGTAAGGTATGTGGCGGAGGGTACACTGTACCACTACTAGGCATTTCCTTTCCTATTCCACTCCTAAATAGAACGAGGAAAAAAAGAATGCCTATATGCCTCCGTACGAGCCCTAATTTCTCTTGTCTTTGTGATCACTACGCATAATATAAGTAGGCGGCAGCAAGATCGTACTACACTCAGCTTCAAATGTCGGCCCTCTAAATTTCCCCAACAGAAATTCACGAAGAGAACGTCGTCTTTCCTCCAGCGAGCCCCAGTTGAGTTGCCGGAGCATTTCCGTGACACTCGCGCATTGGTCGAACCTACCAGTAACATACCTAGCTGCTCGCCTCTGGACCGAACCGCTTCCTGAACTAAAAATATGCGCGATTGGTCGCGAACTAAAACATGCGAACTACTATGCCATACGTATCTCGCTTCTTTGTTCGTTGGATTCTATTCCGAAGACCGACGGGCAACGCGAGAAATTATCCACAAACTGTTTCTTCTGGTTTGCGTGATATCGTTAGCGGCTCAAGCACAAGCGCATAAAGCAGCTAGGTGGGAGAACTTCTCCCTTCATTTGCATGCGCAGATCACGCCGCTGAGCCATCACTGGGAGCGGACGAACTAAAAGAATGAACTAGTTCGCGGCAGCGGTAAGCGCTCCCGATCGCGAACTATTATGCGCAAGTCTAGAACTGACTCCTATTTTGAGAAAGCCAGAAAACTCGTCAATCCTTTGTCGTTACTCTCTTTAAGTAGTAAAACTGAAGGAGTTGCTACGACGCTTAATTTTCTCGTGATAAGATAGAGGCACGATCGTAAGAGAGTTAAATTAATTACTAGGCTACATATCCAACTGTAGAACATAGGTAGTTAATTCATTCAAAAACTCGGCACGGGATTCGCCGTGCGCTCTAAGGCACCTTGCGCGGAGGGCGCGTCTGCTACCCGTCGGAGGTTCGAGTCCTTCCTCTGACATCCGAGGAGCTTTTGAAAAGTCCGTGCAAAGTCAGAGAAATGGCGCTTATCGAGGTCATGTTTAGTTGGTATCATCTTTGGAAAGAACGCACACCAAGTTTCAGCCAAACTGATTTCTTTGTGATTGGCATTCGTGTGAATCAAGGAAGACGAGTGATTGTCAAAGAATGGACGACAAATAATTTCGTGTGGTGATTAAACATTACTTCACGAGAGGCAAAACGCCTCAGGAGACTAAAGCTTGATGAACATTATAGTGACTCTGCCCCTTTGATTAGAATACTTCATTAAGTGGTTCCAAAATTTTCGGATTGGCCATATGGGCACAAGTGACGCTGAATGCACTGTGGAGGTTACGAATCAAGAAATCATTGATAAAATAAATGGTGCGTGAGATTGGTAGTGCTGTGGCCATCTCGAATGAACGGGTACATAATATTTTGTATAAACATTTGTACGTGAGAAAGCTATCCGCAAGATGGGTGCCGCGACTGTTCACGCTTGACCAAAAACGGAATCGTGTGAAGTGTTTCAAGGAAGGTTTGCAGCTGTTCAGGAAGAATCCGCAGGACTTCAAGCGTCGTTTCGTCACTGTGGATGAAACATGGAACATTACTATACTCCTGACACCAAAGAACAGTCTAAACAATGGGTTATCAAGGGAGAATCGGCCCCAAAACACGCGAAGGTACTTCGGCCGCAAAGATCAAGGCGACGGACTTTTGTGATTCGCAAGGGATAATCCTCATCGACAATCTGGAAAAGAGTAAAACTATTAAAGTTGCATATTATTTATTGAATAGTTTGAACACCGAGCTGCAAGAAAAAGCCGGTGATTGGCCCACGAAAAAAGGTAGTTTTCCATCACGACAATGCACCAGCACAAACCTCTGCAGTTGTGGTCGCAAAATTATTGGAAATAGCATTTCAACTCGTTTCACATCCCCGCTATTCTTCAGACTTGGCTATCTCGGACTACTATTTGTTCCCTGCCGCGGTGGAGTAGCCGAGCGGTCTAAGGCGCCTTACTGCGGAGCGCGCGGTTGCTTGCCGTCGGAGGTTCGAGTCCTCCCTAAGGCATGGGTGTTAGTTTACCTTAATTTAAGTAGTTTGTAAGCTACGGACTGATGACCACGCAATTTGGTCCGACAGATTGACAAACATTTGTATTTGTTCCCCAATTTGAAGAAAGGGTTGGCGGGATGAAGATTGCAGAAACTAATACCTATTTTGCTGGCGTGCACACTTCCTATTATGCAGAAGGGATCAACAAATTAGAACAGCATTGGACGATAAGTCTAGAAGGGGACTATGTCGAAAAATAGAAACGGTTTTCCTTAAACACGTTAGTGATTTTACTTTTGCACGATCTTTTCAAAGGCCCCTCGTAGTTGTGTGTGTGTTGTCCGTAGTTTAAGTTTGTTTAATTAGTTTGTAAGTCGAGGGACTATTGACCACTACAGTTTCGTCCCATAGCTTTACAAACACTTCATTTGATCTCCATATTTAGAATAGACCACTGAATATGTGTACCACTGAATAGATATTATGTATGGTTTTGATAAATTAATGACGAAATCTCTATGATAACACACACCTATCTGAAGGAGCAACTGAGGAATGTGTCTACTAAATAACATTGATATTTATGACATAATTTTGTTATTTCGTAGATTATGTATATGGTTAATTTGCTACAGTATTTTCCACACTTCCTGCTCTTAGTGGCCCTGAGGATGTTCTGAATTAGAAATAAAGCAGTTTCATGACTCCAGAGCTTTCGCTGAATAAGAAGTGGATTATAATGAAAGTTTTTACTGTTCGCTGTGACCTGATCTCAGATACAAGGAAACACCCTGGGGTTAACTTCTAATGCCACCATGGGCACAGATAACGCGTGGGCAGGAGGTTTGAGCCGCCAACCCACAATCCCAAAGTTATATCCACAAATGCAAACGTAGGCTTCCGCGGTTGTTGTCACTATCAATAAAATTCTTCTGGGTATGAAACCGCGTCGTCATTTTATAAATTCCACCGACGGAATACAGGCAGACAAAGGCAACGCCACTGTCGTCATGGACACACCTGATTATAATAAACGAATGGAAAACCTTCTCGGCGATCCCATCTACAAGAAACTTAAGGGTGATCCGACGGCTAAGATAACCAGATCGACGCAGGCGCTGCTGAAGCAAACCAGGATGACTTTTGACACAGCCGGAAGACTCATTCCACAAGTTCCGCAGGCACCGAGGATATATGGTGTGCCGAAGGTCCATAAAAAGGACTTTCCTTTGCGTCCCATAGTGGCCAGCATTAATTCACCCACGTACAAGCTGGCCAAAGAGTTGGTACCAAAGCTCCGACATCTAGTGAGCCACACAGAGACATATGTGAAGGATTCGACCCATTTCGTGGCACTTTTAAAAGAGAAGAATGTATCAGCTACGGATCTGATGGTTAGTTTTGATGTGACATCGTTATTCACTAACGTACCAGTGTCAGACACAATGAACATATTAGAAGAACGCTTAGCACCTGACACCTGTGACCTAGTTCGCCACTGCCTGACGACCACTTACTTCAAGTGGAAAGAAGAATTTTACGAACAAACAGACGGTGTAGCTATGGGCTCCCCACTTTCTCCGATTGCAGCTGACATCTTCATGCAAGCATTTGAAGAAACGGCTCTCCAGTCAGCGCCACTACGCCCAGCATGCTGCCTGCGTTACGTTGATGACACTTTCGTCATCTGGCCACATGGGGAAGAGGAGCTAAAGAACTTTCATCAACATCTCAATCAGCAGCACAGCAAAATAAATTTCACGATAGAAGTAGAAAAGAATGGGGTGCTGCCTTTCCTCGACGTCGAAGTCTACCGAAAGTCTGATGGTAAACTCGGCCACAGGGTATACAGAAAGGCTACCAGCACGGGAAGGTACCTCCACGCCACCTCCCACCACCACCCCATGCAAAAGAAATCCGCCCTACAAACACTAACAAGGAGGGCCCACAGGATCAGCGATGACGATCACCTACAGGCGGAACTACGACATCTCAGATCCACCTTTGCGGCTAATGGCTACGGACTGGGCGAGATACATAAAACAATGTCCAGGAGGAATGAAAGGAATAGAGGGGAGCAAGAGGAAGCACAAAGCATCGCCCTATTACCTTACGTGCAGGGCGTCACTGAGCGTGTGGGTAAGGTTCTACGTCGGGCAGGCATCAAGCCAGTCTTCCGCAGCACCAATAAGACCAAGGATGTCCTAGGTTCAACAAAGGACGCAGTTGACAAACTGAGCAATGCCGGCGTGTATGAAATAAGCTGCGAGTGTGGGCTGGTTTATATAGGAGAGACCGGGCGAGCAATCTCCACGAGGCTTTCAGAACATGAAAGATACATACGGCTTGGACAGCACACGAAGTCAGCGGTTTCTGAGCATCACAATCAGTGCGGAAAACAGTTGTCTTTCAGCGAGGCCCGCGTGCTGGCGAAACAAGCATTCTCAGCGAGGAGGAAAATTAGAGAGGCTATAGAAATAGCGAAGCGTCCCGCCAATATGAACAGGGAGGATGGCTACAGGCTGCCGGCGTCTTGGCTGCCAGCAGTCGCAACGCTACGTGACGGCACCGCGCGCGGAAGGACTCGCGCAGACTGCCCCGGAGACCACAGCGGCAGCGAACACGCAGAGCACCGGCCCGCCGCCGTCTGCGCCAGGCGACAAGTCAACAGCGGCACGGCACAACCGCCGTCCGTTCTCTCAGGTCCATTCCGCCAATAGCAACTTCTAATACAAAAGCCAATCGGAAACGTCCATTTTGACCAATAAGGGGGAAGAATGCAACCCCCAATCACATGGAAAACTAGCCTCTAAAACACCAATCATCATTGACGATTTCCACCAATGGCGTGAAATAATATAACCACCAATAAAGGCAAACCAACGTCCCCCTTCCTTTCCCTCATCCACAGCTATATAAATCGCAAGATATCGTATATTCAGCAGTCAGACACAGACCCTGATGAAGGCCGCCTGCAACAGCGGCCGAAACGTCGGTGGAATTTATAAAATGACGACGCGGTTTCATACCCAGAAGAATTTTATTTATATCCACAAAGTTTTAAAAAACTTTTCTTAGTCGATCACAATACAACCTGTGTTACCGTTCTAAAAGTTTAAACAGCTGCAGATACTGACCTTCCTGTATTGTACTGGTGAATAGACCCCCTCCCCCGAAGAGCAGTAGAACTTCCTCCCAGAAGAATAAGAAAAGCGGACCAGCTAGCATGAATGGGGGTGAGGAGAGTTGTTAGTACAGAGGCAGTAACGGCACCATGGGTCTGGGAGAGCTCAGTGGCTTAGAATGAGGACCAGTCATTGTATGTCGGTGAATAACGAGCCCACTGCGACTATTTCAACTTTCTAAGGCTGCCGATAGCGACTGATGATCATGTTATTGTGAAGCGCCCCGCGAGGGATCAACCACAGCTTAACCAAGATGAGTTAGCTCTACTGTTCGTAGGGTGCCAAAAAGAGTGGGTAACTGTAGTTGAGCAGCTCCTCCCTACCCACATATTTCTGCAGTCAAAGGTAAGCGAGGTGATGTAAAGAGGAAAATCAATTATTGGAGACAACGGATATTCAAGAATTTTATTCATATAACGATCGCAATAACTCCCTGAAGACTAATAAGTCTTGCTTTGACAAGTAATTGGGACTGATGTGTCACACTATTATCCGATGAAAGGGTTAGGGTTAGGACAGATATCGTCCACTGCTCCAGGATAAACTCATTACAATAAATTTTATGTTTAATCCGAACAATGGTGTTATTGTGCGCTACATCGTTTATGTGAAACTCAGCTTGCCCTTTTCTCACATGACATCTTGCGAGCCATGGATGAAGGGCAACAGGCGGGTGTGTTTTTCTCGAGTTCAAAAAGGCCTTCGACGCGGTGCCACACTGCAGACTGCTAACGAAGTTACGAGCTTTCGGAATAGGTTTTAGGGACTGATGACCCCGCAGTTAAGTCTCATAAGCTTAAAAATATTTATATAAGGAACACATTGTTGGGGCGATCTAGAATTGTTTAATAAGAGGTTTTCAACCAAGATCGCTTTCTTCTTTTAATTGTATGACCGGTGTCGGCGTTATTGCAGTGATGTAAAAAATTACAGGTCAGAAGATGGCGTCTAGCACGCCGAAACCGGTCATACAATTAAAAGAAGAAAGCGATCTTGGCTGAAAACCTCTTATTACAAACATTTGATCTGCTTCACTCTCTTAGCGTGCTGTGGCAGTCCTTACATCAATGGCTCTACTGTAGTAGTTTCCAGTGGTGAATCTGGGAAGAGGGCAGGGGATATGGGCGATTTCTAAACACGTGCGACAGGCCAAAGCGAGCTACAAACGGCTTCTGAATGAAAGGTCGAGCCCCTTGTGAGAATGAACCAGGTACTTAACGTTATGGCCCAACTAGGCGTGACAACGATTCGCAATGGCCGGTATTGTTGTAGCTGGTCAGTTACGTCGCACTGGCGACAAAGCGGCGAGAGTGTGGCGTGTTAGGAAGATAAAGTGCGGGCAGTTCCGCGGCGGCGGCGGTTACCTGTTGCCGGCTGGAATGCGCCACCTGCGCCAGCTGTTGGCCAGATTGTTGCCGGCTGCGGCTGCGGCTGCTGCCGCGGCCGCACCTGTGCCCGCCGCCGGCCAATCGGCTGCGTTCCCGCCAAGCGCGCGCCGTCGCTACCTGCTGCCCGACAAGGGGTTGCCAGCAGGGAGGCTGCGGGAGCGCGACAGACATCTAGCGGCCGAACGGCTCAAACTACGATTATTAGCCGACGCCGCAATAAAGACCAGTTTTAACCTCGCGTGAATACGCGCATGCGCACTACACAGCATGAAGTCTTGCAGGCACAGAACGGACTGTTGAATCACCGTGAATTTGCGCGCTCGTACTACACAGCGCGGCCGCGAAAGGTACACGCCTAGCGCGAAGTGATGGGTGCTATCGACAAAGGTTCGCAAATCGATTCCGTATTTCTTGATTTCCAGAAAGCTTTTGACACCGTACCTCACAAACGGCTTTTAATCAAATTGCTTGGTTATGGTATATCGCCCCAAATTTACGACTGAATAGGTGATTTCCCGTCAGAGAGGACACAGTTTGTAGTAATCGATAGTAAAGCATCGACTAAAACAGAGGTGATGTCGGGCACTCCACAGGGTAGTGTTATTGGTCCTCTGCTGTTTCTTATTTACGTAAACGATTTAGCGGAAAATCTAAGTAGCTCTCTTAGGTTTGCAGATGACGCCGTCAATTACCATCTAGCAAGATCATCTGAAGATCAAAACCAACTGAAGAACGATCTGAATAAGATATCAGTATGGTGTAAAAATTGGCAATTGACTCTAAATAATGAGAAGTGTGAAGTCGTACACATGGGTACGAAAAGATATCCGTAAAACTTTGTTTACAAGATAAATCAATCAAAAGTAAAGGCCATAAACTCCACAAAATACCTACTATTACTTCAGACTTAAATTGGAAAGAACACGTAGATAATGTTGCGGGAAAGATGAACCAGAGACTGCGTTTTCTTGGCAGAACCCTTAAAAGATGCAACAGAACTACTAAAGAGACTGCATACACTACGCTTGTCCGTCCATTTTTGGAGTATTGCTGCCCAGTGTTATCCTTATCAGGTGGGTTTGACGGAGGACATCGAAAGAGTCTAAAGAAGGGCAGCTCGTTTCGAATTGTCACGATACAGGGGAGACAGCGTTACGGAAATGATACAGGATCTGGGATGGAAATCATTACAACAACGGCGCTTATCGCTGCGGCGTGGGCTACTTGCGAAACTCCAAACGCCAACATTCTCCTCCGAATGCGAAAATATATTGTTGGCTCCCACTTACATAGGTAGAAATGGTCATCAGAATAAAATACGAGAAATTAGAGCTCGAACAGAGAGATTCAGGTGTTCATTCTTCCCACGCGCCATTCGAGAATGGAATGGGAGATAAATAGACACTTAAATGTGATTTGCAGAGTATCCCATGTAGATGTAGATGTAGCGCGACAACTATCTAGGGCTGACCGGGTTGAACTACGATTATTAACAGTCCGAAGAAACGAAATTTGTTGACATCCAATATTAATTCAAATGTTACGAAGTCTTTTTTGAAAGCATTTGTCTGAGGTGTAGCATTGTGTGAGAGTGAAACGAGAACAATAAGGAGTTCAGACAGAAACTTTTCAAATTTGATGCTACAGACGAATGCTGAAAATTAGGTAGGTAGATCGCGTAACTACTGAGGAGGTACAAAACAGAATCGGAGAAAGGGAATGTCAGGGATACCCTGAATAAAAGAAGGGATCGATAGGTAGGACACATTCTTAGATATCAAGGAATCATGAATTTAACTTTGCAGGAAAGTGTCTGGGGAAAAATCGCAGAGACAGTCCTAGAGACAAATATAGTAAGCATATGCAAAAGGATGTAGGTTGCTATTGTTATTCAAAGAGGAAGAGGCTTGGATCCGTCTGGAGAGCTTCATCAAACCAGTCTCAGGGCTGAAGACCATAACAACAACAACAACCGGAATTGTTTGCACAGACTGCGTACGTGTGAGATTTTGATCCTGCAGAAGAAAGACACAAACGAAATAGAGACTTCAACTGTGGCATGCATTGAATTTAATCTGTAGTGGAAACTGAGAAATTTACCGGACTGGGATTCGAATCTGAGTCTCCTGCTTACTTGAAAGATTTGGTGACTACTATGCCGCCCGACTGTACAGAATACCCCAGGACGCCTTCCGCTAGACCAAAATTCTCATCGTATCCACACACTACTTCTCCTTGCTCTTAATCACCGTTACTCGTGGCCTATTGCCGTGAATTTTCTCATGGTGTACTTATGTAGGCGTCACTGGACGCCTCCGCTTTAATTTAAAAAAATAAATAAATAAATAAATAAATAAAATAAAATCCTTCAGCCAGTAGTGATTGGAAGTTCATATTCAATGGACATGTATATCTACATCTACATAGATACTTTGCAAATCACATTTAAGTGCCTGGCAGAGGACTCATTAATCACTTTCATAACTTTTCTCGACCGTTCCATTCTCTAATAGCGCGCGGGAAGAAAGAACACCTAAATCGTTCCGTTTTCGATCTGATTTCTCTTATTTTACTGTGATGGTCATGTCTCCTTATGTAGGTGGGTGCTAGCAAAATATTTTCAAATTCAGAAGTAAAAGCCGGTGATTGAAATTTCGCAAATAGATCTCGCCGCAACGAATAACGTCTATCTTTTAATGATTTCCACCTCAAATCGTGCAACATTTCCGTGACACTTTCCCCCCTGTACGTAACAAAACGAGCTGCCCTTCTCTGGACCTTCTCAATGTCTTCCGTCAGCCCCACCTGGTGAGGGTCCCACAAGGAGCAACAGTACTCCAGGAGAGGCCGCACAAGTGTGATGTAGGCAATCTCTTCGGTGGATCTGTTGCATCTTCAAAGCGTTCTGCCAATGAAACTTAACCTTTGGTTCGCTTTCTCCACAATATTTTCTATGTGCTCTCTCCAGTCTAAGTTGTTCGTAATTGTAACTCCTAGGTATTTGGTAGAATTTACGACCTTAAGGTTTGACTGATTTATCGCGTAATTTAAGTTCAGCGGATTTCTTTTAGTGATCATGTGTATTACTTCACACTTTTCTTTATTTAGTGTCAATTTCCAATTTTCGCACCATGTAGAAATTTTGTCTAAATCGCTTTGCAGTTGCTTTTGATCCCCTGTTGACTTTCCTAACTGATAAACGACATCATCATCCGCGAACAGTCTAAGGGAGCTATTCAGATTGTCTCCTAAATCGTTTATAAACACGAGGAAGAGGGAGGGGGTTGGGGCTATAACGCTTTTCTGGGGAACGCCAGATATCACTTCTGTTTTACTCAATGACTTACCGTCAATTACTTTCTGATAGGAAATCGTGAATCCAATCGCACAATTTGGGCGATATTCCAAAAGCACGCAATATCATGAGTATTTTATGTAGGAACAAGTAATATTGGACCGCGTGTTAAAATTTGCAACCACCTAAGCGTCACGAATCGGTTAGGGGGAAAGGGAAAAATCAATGTATTCGAAGACTCTAACACTTCATTTTAGGAAAATTATTAAATGTTACGTGATAAACTAAATATTAAAGGGAGCACATAAAATCTAAGAAACGAGTAATAATAAATTGTAAATGGTGAAATTTTTCTAAGGAAATTAAGCAAGAAGGGTTGCTGCCTAGCGCCTTTCAGATAAGAAGTTACACTCACTTGCTGATCTGCTGTCCTTGGACCATAAAGGCGTCGGACTTCTTCTCTTGGCCGGTGTTTCGTCGCCTTATTGAAGATTCGTTAATTGAAAAGAGGACAGTAGGAAAGTAACGGAACAAATAGGCAGAATTGTGGTGAAATCTGTGTTCATAAATGATATGAAGAATTAGAAGTAGCCCTGTTGCATGTTTAATATTATTTCACAAATAAGACTACTTTGCCACGAAACCATCTTGCTGTAGGTCAAGGAATTACAATAGTCAAGAAATAAGCACATTTTATACAGATACATTTGCAGTCCCTAGAGAGAGCGGAGAGTGGTTGAATCAGAGAGAATGTTGCAAGCCATGAAGCCGTAATACTATAAACAGAGCAGGGGCCAAAAGACCACGCTCACCTCACTATAAACTGAATGGTAAGTGTACCGGATTCTTCCACTCGCCCATCATTGTAACAGACGCGGACGGTCCTCAATGTCACACTTTCCTAATACGGCAATAACTTCCGCCCTACACAGTCCGCGAGGTAGATACTTCGAAGCTCTGCAACCGAATAGTGGTGCGTGGCTGTTCGTCGGGTACCGCAGTGTGCTTCCGCTGTTCAAAAGTAGTCCCTGTAGCCAACCTTACAGATAGGGGAGAGAAACCGTTGAGGAAGCTTAGCCCTTGCGGGCGGCACTGTGTCTCGGACACTCAGGTTGGGACACCTGTTTGGAGCGCGGGACAAAGCTGCATGCCTCCGCCACGGCGTCGCTTCCTGTTGCTTTTAAATTCCCCATTTTGAGCAATTTCTAGATTAACCAAACGGGTAATGTAGAAATTGTCCCTTCCATTCGTTTGTCCTCTAAGTAAGCAATCATTCTGTGATGCTCCTTGGTTGGTGAAAATTAATAAACCGTCCTACATTAATTGTTTTAATTTTGCTACTTTTTAATTTAGGTCCCGTCCGGTCTGTTATTGGTATCGGGGAGTTTGTAATTTTACTGGCAACTCGAATCCGTGGTCGGAATATTTAAATTTTTTTTGCTCTGATTTCTTTCTTATGAACAGCCGTTGCGGCCGTGCATTGTGTGCCCTCAAGAAGATTGTGCGTTACAAAATCACTCGCAAGTATTATGTCTCCTGTCGTTGACAAAAATTGGGAAGAAATGATTTGCCTTTATGATACCTGTGAAACCCAGGTTTTACACCGAATTGAATTTTTATATGTGTAAAGTTACAAAATTATAAAATACCTTTAAAATGTAAATTACTGGTGATGAAGAGAGTACACGAACAACCAGTAGTTCAAAGTGCAAAAGGAATCTGAAACACCATAAGAATGGACGAGAGCGGTGAACTGACGACATCTCGATACCGAGCAGTGACGTGGAACTGAGGAACTGAAACAGAGTAACCGTAAAGGGACCGGCCGCGGGGCCCTGCCTGGGACAGGAACGGGAGAGGCCTCGCTACTGTTTGCAGTTCCTGGAACTCGAAGTAGTCGCTGACGTTCCGGACCGGGACCGACATTTCCTGGAACTAACTAGAAGATTGCCGTTCCGGACTGGGACCGAGGAACCGACGTTTACTGAGTACCTGGGACTGGTAGGCGCTGCCACCGTTCGTGCGTTTCGGACCGGGACCGTCTAATGGGACCAATTAGGAGCACTGAACGGGGAACTGCCGTTCCTCGCTCCTTCAGTTCACTTTTGTGAACCGTTACCTTGGATTAAACAACAAACGGAAATGTAGCCAAGATGGCTTTTTTTACAATCCTTTATTTTCTGACAACCGCTTTCGATGAACTAAGCCATCATCTTCAGCTCAACTTTGCTTACAAATACGCCGCGACGGAGTGGCCGACCGTCGAAGCAGCCTTGCTGCGGAGCGCGCGGTTTCTCGTCGTCGGAGGTTCGAGTCGTCCCTCACGCATGAGTGTGTGTGTTTGTTTGTGTTGTCCTTAGGTTAGTTTAAGTTGTAGTGTAAGGTAATTTAGTTTGTAAGCCTAGGGACAGATAACCCCAAAGCTGAGTTCCTTAGATTTACAAAACATGTGAACATTAGTTTACAAATATGTACAAGTGAGTCACCAATGTTTGTGAACAACACTGCTCTGAAGAAGATGACTTAGTTCATCTAAATCAGTTGTTCAAAAATAACCAGTAAAAAAAAAAAAAAGTGATCTTGGCTACATTTCCGTTTGGGAGTTGTTCGTTAACTCAGGTCTCCTCCTTCCTGCAACGTCTGGTAATGGTAAGGTTCCTTTCGAACCCATCTCTACAGCAGGCTCGAACTTTTACGGGAACCGGAGAAATGCCACCAGTCATGAGGATAGGGGGCAAAGAGGCATTACGTGTAGAGTAGCTGAGAATTGCAGTGTTCCTGGACGCTTGCAGTGTGACTAATATGACCGGGTGGCGTAGTAGTGCAACTGCCTAGTAAGCAAGGTAACCTGTTTCGATTACCTGTTCGGCACAAATTTTCAACCTTTTCCTTTCATATGTTTCAGTGCCTCTGACAGCTGATGTCCCTAATTCCTGTGTGTCCAAATTGTAAGAATGTTTATTTTTGATTCATCTTTCAAGGAAATCTGTAATATGTTTAGCACCTGAACACAGCTGTATTATCTTTGAACGGGCCATTCTATTTTTTACAGTATCTGTATATTTTGTTTGCTAAAAGCAGTAGCATCACAGTCTTACGAATCCATTTCACGCTCTTTATACTGTAACCAAGGAAATTCTGAACCTCACAAAGTAAGGTTGTAACCTAACCGACCTACACTACCGATAATTGCGAGTGATTAAACTTTAAAATGATCCGTGTGCCTCATGAAACAATTACCCGGATTAAGCTATCGGAGGTGAAACCTATAGCGTAGTGGAAGTTACACTCACAAACGACACTTTACTAGTCACTTCCCTATGACGATCGTTTGGTGCGGGAATTTTATATAAAGTAGTAAATGTAACACCCGGGACAAAACTGTAATTAAATAAACAATTTTGATTAGGTGAGATAATACGGTCGCCAGCTCGTTGTACGAGCAACAAATTATGGAAATCAATGAAATTTTGGTTCAGTAGCAAATTAATTACTAACTGATTAATTTGGCAATTTACTCTTTCTGTAAAAGATTAACGAAATTACTGTTTCTAATAACTAATCTCCTAACCTTGACTATTGCCCATTAAACTAACAACAAAGTAGCATATCAAATGGTATCTAATAATTACTCTGTTAAAACCGCACTTTTTGGTTCTTTGGCTGAACTTTGCAACGTAACTTTTTAACTCTCATTCAGATCACAATTAACAATTACTGTTCTTTATCATTCAATTATTATTCAATGCACTCATTACTATTAACTGCGCACTGTTGTTAATTTTACACTATTGCAGAATATTTTATACTGATTTAATTGCTTTAAAGTTTATTTCAACCAGTCTTTATGGTTCACGTCGAGCCTCGGATAATTAAAGGTAGCGGATAAGGAACCTGGTTGGTAGTGACTTGGGTTAATAATTTCTTTAATGCTGAATACTTGCACTCTGGTTCGCTATTGACATTCAGCAAAACTAAACGTTGGCTTAGCTAACTTATACAGTTATAAAGACGGTAAGTTGTGCATATCTTAGTTTTGCAGCGACGGTGCGGCGTAGCTGGCGATTGTTGCTGGTACTTAATAATTGCTGGCAAAAAGGTATCTTCTTGGCGACGGAACATTATTTGCATTGGGCATACAGCGTTCCTCTTGACATATTCCTCTTAATGCAGGGACGCTGTGCCCATGCCAATTATTTGCCAATGGTTGCTGCTCGTACCAACACTTAATAAGGTGCCACGCTACTACGGTCTGCTGCTGCTGTCTGACTTTGTTACATTCACTTCGAGAGCTCAACGACTACAAGGTTAATAAATATAAGGTTGGGCAGTAAGCGCTCTGCTCTGCCATTGGCTAGCGCTGTGACGTCACTGTGGGACTGCGCGCTCCCAAACGGCCTGCACAGGCATAGTCCGCTATGGCACGGAATGTGCATTTATAATAAGTTTTTCACGAAAATTGTTTCTGCCTTAAATACAAAGTGCTATTCTGCTGTAAAATATTGCAGTTAAGAGTGCTGGATCATATTCTATCGTAGATTTAAACAATACGTATCAGTAACATATCAAATCACAAACAAATTGACAATTTCTTTAATATGAACTGCTGACTTTAAAAGAACAGGAATGTTTCAAACACTTTTTTCCGGGACAAATTAAGCGCCTCCGGCTGTAAATCCCTTACATAATCGGTTTCATTGAAATGTCGGGAGCGTATTCGAGAATGTTCAACGTTTACAGTGTCCTTCCTGTAGCACTTGGAGGGCCACACTTTCTTTAATGTTCCATCTCGAGGAAAAAAATGAAAATTTATTTCAGTTCCCTTTGTGTTCCCGCTGTGAGAATTACAACCCGTAATAGCACAGCCTGGCATTGTATAAATAGTAACAGAAGTATTTCAAAGAATTAAAGCAAAAATTTTAGCACGCGCGACAAGCACTTGGGAAATCAATATACTTTCCACTATGAACTTTTTACTTCCAAACTATGAAGTGAAACAAACTATTTAACCCTTTACTTCCCAGTGTTGTTCATCGACAACAATGTATTAAAAGCTGATTTATACCGTATTTTGTGTATCAATCCTTAACGTCGCATTGTTGTTGATTAATAACATGCTTGTAGTACGACATTTTGCCGCTCGGTACGGCGTGTAGCCACTTCTGAGGCATTAACCTGTCCGTCTGGTAGTTTGTGTTACGTAGCCGTCTGTACGTGGTTGTGATTAGGAGCGCGAGCGTGGCGCATGTTATTTTATTTGAGCAGTGAATTGCCTTTGGTGCTGTGGCGAAGATTATACTAGCATTATTGATCTGACAGTGTTAACCATAAACAAAATAACGTCCCAAGTAATAAAACACCTCGATACAAACTTCTGTGTTGTGCATAGCATACATGACATAAACAATCAATAGTGCGACCAAAACTTTTAAAAAACGTATTTTGATCTTTAGTGCACCGTGTCAATACAGATAACACTGAATTTTATTTTTTCCGAAGCTGAATTCATAATGTGGGAATGACAGGGTTAAGCAAACACAGCAGAAATGGTATCACACACACGCGCACGAGTTAACAACCAACTCTGCATATAGTTTGGCTCCCAGGTGTCCCACAGTGACGTCATGCGCAGAACGGCGAAAACGCGTTTGCTTCTGCGCATCGCTTACTGCGCCCCCCTGAACGACTACTTCTCTCGAGCCTCGCGCTACACGACTCTATGCTCAGCGATACTACGGCTCTACACAAAGATATTGCTAACTCTGCCCTCGCTAAGCCAACGTGCCTACTACAATACATTACATCATTTCCTTCTATGCAATATGTAATGATTTTGACAATTGTACGTCACATAAATTATTTGCATAAAATAACAAATCGATTTACATGCAATACACAAATAATAAACAAATCATACACATCTTCCATATTATAAATGTAACTGTGTTTACACACGCAATTAGTGGCGTTGGTCACTGTGTTGTTGCGTTACAATCCTGGATTGTTAAGGTTTACAGGTGCTGCAAAGGACTCAGATCGTAAACAGATTAAATTAAGAAGTACCATGGATTTCAAAACAAAAGATTGGAAACCTCTGTTCTAAAATCTCACGGTTATCAATAGGCTAGCCGGAAACAATAATAAAAAAGGAGGGATATAGAAAAAATCAAAATTAGTTCAGTTCTCAGGAAATGAGTGTAGACACAATGCATATAAACAGTGCTGTTATCTTGCGAGGGCGAAGTCCTAATTAATGTATATGATTTTTTTAACGCAATGATGATTGGTTGCAAGTAGGTTTTAATGTAATGTTATGACTATTTGCAACCAATCGGCATTAGGTTAAGAAACTTTTATATACTGAAGAAAAATGGTTGCACAGCTCATGAACGACTTTAAATCATCCTTGGAAACTTCTTACACTTCAACTTTCAATTATGGATATGAGTACTGTCGACGCCTATGACAGTGCTGTAACGATATACCTAATTATGCACTTGAGAAGTTTGGAAGGAAAGATTAGTACACTACTAGCCATTAAAATTGCTACACCAAGAAGAAACGCAGATAATAAACGGGTATTCATTGGACAAATATATTATACTAGAAGTGACATGCGATTACTTTTTCAAGCAGTTTGCGTGCATAGGTCCTGAGAAATCAGTACCCAGAGCAATCACCTCTGGCCGTAATAACGGCCTTGATACGCTTGGGCATTGAGTCAAACAGAGCTTAGATGGCGTGTACAGGTACAGATGTCCTTACAGCTTCAATACGGTACCACAGTTCATCAAGAGTAGTGACTGGCGTATTGTGACGAGCCAGTTGCTCGGCCACCATTAACCGGACGTTTTCAGTTGGTGAGAGATCTGGAGAATGTGATGGCCAGGGCAGCAGTCTAACATTTTCGGAATCTAGAAAGGTCCGTACAGGACCTGCAAGATGCGGTCGTGCATTATCCTGCTGAAATGTAGGGTTTCGCAGGGATCCAATGAAGGGTAGAGCCACAGGTCATAACACATCTGATTGCCGTGGAGGTTCGAGTCCTCCCTGGGGCATGGGTGTGTGTGTGTTTGTCCTTAGGGTAGTTTACCTAGGTTTAAGTAGTTTGTAAGCTACGGACTAATGACCACGCAGCTTGGTCCGATAGATTTACAAACATTTGAACATAACACATCTGAAATGTAACGGCCACTGTAACTGTGCCGTCGATGCGAACAACAGGTGACCGAGACGTATAACCAATGGCACCCCATACCATCACGCCAGGTGATACGCCAATATGGCGATGTCTCATATACACGCCGGCCGCGGTGGCCGAGGAGACTGAGGCGCTTCAGTCACGGTCTGCACGGCCACTACGGTCGGGGATTCGAATCCCCCCTCGGGCATGGATATTTGTGCCGTCTTTAGTATAAGGTAGTTCATAAGTAGTTTGTAAGTTTAGGGACTGATGACCCCTTAGTTAAGTCCCATAAGCTTAACAAACATTTGAACATTTGATTTTCTAATACACGTTTCCAATGTGCGTTGACCGTGATGTCGCCAAACACGGATGCGACCATCATGATGCTGTAAACAGAACCTGGATTCATCCGAAAAAAATGACTTTTTGCCATTCTTGCGCCCAGGTTCGTCGTTGCAAACACCATCGCAGGCGCTCCTGTCTGTGATGCAGCTTCAAGGATAACCGCAGCCATGGTCTCCGAGCTGATAGTCCATGCTGCTGCAAACGTCGTGGAACTGTTAGTGCAGATGGTTGTTGTCTTGCAAACGTCCCCATCTGTTGACTCAAGGATCGAGACGTGCCCTATTTTACGAATAGTAATTAATCTCAAGAACTTGGGTAACATTATAGATACATATAAGTAACATACATTATGTTTGTTGTTGTACGTTTACTTTCTCGTGGTATCTATTAGTTGTTTCCATTTGTCTCCCATCTCGAAAAAAAAGTTCTGGGCACAGTAACATAGATCGCTTGGAGCGCGCGATACTTTTGTGATTTTGTACCATCGGATCACCGGCCCTGCGGTCAATAATGTTAACTGTGTGGCAGGGCTGATGTACTAAAGGATTGCCGGATGGCGTCGAATAGAGATCGGTGCCCGTCGCGACACACCTATGTGCCCAAGGCTTTAGTGTTACTGACCTACAGCGGGCCAGTTCTGCCCCTCAGTAGACTGCTGAGAGTAGCGGCGCGGCCTGCGTGTTCACTGGTTCAGTGAACCCCCTGAAAAAAGCTCGTCTTAAAAAAATAAATAAATAAACGAATAAGATAAAATGTGCTTCGTTCGTCTATCAGATTATTTTATATGTACTTCAAAGTATGAGAAACGCATGAGACAGCACGTACACCACGCGCACCGCGGCCGCCTAATATAGGCGGCAGTGGCCGCAACGTTGCAATGCGCATGCACGGCTGTGGTTCGAATTGTCTTCTGAACCCCCTAGAGGCAGGATATGGGCGCTCCAGGGGCAGGGAGGGGCGAGGGGAAACGCCGCTTTTAACAATGGCGTTGGAGCTGGTAGAAAAAAAAAAGTTCAAATGTTTGTTAAGCTTATGGGACTTAACTACGGGGTCATCAGTTCCTAAACTTACAAACTACTTACCTTATACTAAAGACGGCACAAATATCCATGCCCGAGGGGGGGATTCGAACCCCCGACCGTAGCGGCCGTGCAGACCGCGACTAAAGCGCCTCAGTCTCCTCAGCCAGCTCCTGGCTGCACGAACTCTGGCGGTTACACACGAATAGTCCTGAAGCAAGACAATAGGGCTATTGCGAGTGCGCAAACTGTTGAGGAAGGCAACATCCTCCCTTCATATTTGTTTTTGGCGCATAGACGATTCATCAGAAACACATCATATTTGGTAAAATATCTTATAACTATAAACACGCATGAACTGTAAAGCCGTCAGAAGATTCGATCACGAATAACAGTCACTACTTTTCACCTAGAGAGATTAGATTTGTACAATGGGGTGTGCAATGTTACTGTTTCCAGTTCGCTTGGAAGGAATTTTTTTTACACCCAATTTTCTTTTCAACAGATATGGAAAGAGCAATGACTTTCGTATTATTACTTCACACATAACATTGGACGTTTCTCCGATTGTGTCGCGATTTTGAGGGTTCAAAATGTTCAAATGTCTGTAAATCTATCGGACCAAACTGCGTGGTCATCAGTCCGTAGCTTACAAACTATTTAAACCTAGGTAAGCTAACCTACGGACAAACACATACACCCATGCCCCAGGGAGGTTCTTTAGACGGCTACTCCATCGCGGCTATTTTGAGGGTAAATGACATTTATACTCCTCGGTGTAACAAATATTTAACTGTTTGAAACGAGGTGTGCGAGAGTGGCCTTTGCGCATGCGTTAAGTTAGGAGGGAGTGCTGCTTACAATGTCAAACGTGACCCGAAGGTAGCTTGTCTTTTCATCGTGAAGCTCAGTAGGCTGACACCTCATCAAGCGCAAACAAACCGATGTAAGACATTCTGCAGATCTTTTAACGGGTATTTGTGTAAAAGTGGAGGGGGGGGGGCGGAGAAATCGAGGTGCTTTCCCCCGACGTCACTCGCGGGGGTGCGCCAAGTTGTCTCCGATGCGCCATGCGTTGGGGGGGGGGGGGGAGGAGGAAAGACTTGAACCCCCATTTATTTGAAGCACCAGCCGCCACTGCGTGGTACATCTTGCGGTAAGGCTGGGTCATAAGGACGGCACTGGAATTACGTGACACTTCGACCGGGCCGAGCGGCACGCAAGGACGCAGCCTGCGCTTGAGTGCGTTATCGGTAGTTAAGCGTGGGTTGGCCGTCAGCCCCGGTGGGAAGGTGAGCGACATGGACACTCGCTCTCTTATCAGGCAACCCGAGCCAGCGGCGGGCAGGTGCGAGCCAGACACGCGACACCGACGTTAATTTCGAGGAATGTCTGTCCACGGCCAGATAGCGGCGCCCGCTGCCCAATCTCTGACCCAGAATTAACGTCACCACGGTGTACCGCTCACCGCGATCCATAAACTGCAGGATACTGTATTACATAGTAATAGGTATTTCCGGTGTAGAGAAGCAGCTGAGAGAGCTAAATACGAAAAAGTCTACTGGTCCGGATGGAATACCAGTTCGGTTTTACAAAGACTATTCTGCGGCATTGGCCCTCTACTTAGCTTGCATTTATCGCGAATCTTTAATTCAGCGCAAAGTCCCTAGTGATTGGAAAAGAGCGCAGGTGACTCCCGTTTATAAGAAAGGAAAGAGAACTGACCCATACAATTACAGGCCAATATCGTTGACATCAGTTTCCTATAGAATTTTGGAGCATGTTCTCAGTTCGAAGATAGTAAATTTCCTTCAGACGGAAAAGCTTCTTTCTATGAATCAGCACGGGTTTAGGAAACATCGTTCATGTGAAATTCAGCTTGCCCTTTTCTCACGTGTCATCTTACGAGACATGGATGAAGAGCAACAGGCGTTTGACGCGTTGCCACACTGCAGACTGCTAACGAAGATACGAGCTTATGGAAAAAGTACATAGATTTGTGACTGGCTGGAAGACTTCATAAGTAATAGAACGCAGTACGTTGTTCTCGACGGCGAGTGTTCATCAGAGACGAGTGTATCGTCAGGCGTGCCGCAGGGCAGCGTGATAGAAACGCTATTATTTTCTATCTATATAAATGACCTGATGGACAGAGTGAATTGTAATTTGCGGCTGTTTGCTGATGATGCGGTGGTGTATGGGAGAGTGTCGTCTTTAACTGACTATAATAGCGTACAGGATGACTTAGACAAAATGTCTAGTTGGTGCGAAGAATGGCAGCTAGCTCTCAATGTAGAAAAATGTAAGGTGATGCGCATGAGTAGGAAAAACAGCATTTGTAGTGAGCTTCTTGATGCAGTGGCGTCGTTCAAATATCTAGGCGTAACATTGCAGAGCGATACGAAATGAAGCGAACATGTAAGGACAGTTGTGAGTAAGACGGAGAGCCGACTTCGGTTCATTGGGAGAATTTTGGGACGATGTACTTCATCTGTAAAGGAGACCGCGTATAAAACCCTTGAACGGCCACGTCTAGAGAATTTCTCAAGTGTTTGGGACCCACAGCAGATCAGTTTAAAGGAAGACATAGAGGCAGTTCAGAGGCGAGCAGCTGGGTTTGTTACTGGTAGGTTCTACCAATGCGCGAGTGTCACGGAAATGCTCCGGCAACTCAATTGGGGATCGCCGGAGGAAAGAGAACGTTCTTTTCGTGAATTTCTGTTGAGTAAATTTAGAGGGCCGGAATTTGAAGCTGAGTGTAGTACGATGTTGCTGCCACCTACTTAGTGATCACAAAGACAAGGTAACAGAAATTAGGGCTCGTACGGGGGCATATAGCCATTCTTTTATCCTCGTTCTGTTTGGGAGTGGGATAGGAAAGGAAATGCCTAGTAGTGGTACAGTGTACCCTCCGCCACGCACCTTACGGTGAATTGCGGAGTGTGTATGTAGATGTAGAAGTCTATACCGGAACCTGGTGCCGTCTGGTTGCACGGGCTGAAGAGAAATTTATTACACAGCAATTGGCAAAATCATACATCAGGGTCGGCCGTAGAATCGGCCCACGTTTGGCCCGTTGGACATCATTAACCGGTAACTAATGGGTTTCTGGAGAACCCCAGGTGGTGTAAATACAGTGTGCACGGAATGCAAGGAGAAGCGTTGAATTAAATTTGTACTTTGGCCATGATTCGATTATATTCAATACCTTTGGTAAAGTAAAGCAGTCAACAATGCGAAGACTGGTTTGAACATCACAGTGGTTTACTTGGCATGGTCCTGTTTGGAGGTGGTATGCCGTTGCCTTCCTCCCACCAGTTACAGGGAGGGGACCTACAGTTAAACTGGGTTCCGAACTACGGTGCTACTCGGTATTTTATCAGCAACACTGCCAGAGGTGAAAGAAGTGGAAAGTGACACATAAATATCCTAGTACCTGGCAGGGAGCGAGCCACGACCTTTGGATAAGTAGTCTTGCACGTTCCTACTATGCTACGGTGCCGCGCTTGACATAGCATATATACCAAGGAATTAAATTATTGTTCCTCTGCCTGAGGAACAAGGCAGGATTGTTCCTATTCACGTTCTTTGCTGGGCTGCTATTCCAGTATAGGGGAGCCTTGGTAATATAATACGTATTTCACAGGGAACATAGAGGCAGAATTAAAGCATCTTTTTAAAGGGAGATGTGCTCTAAGACCCTGCACCCGCCTTATCCGTTCAAATGTTCCATTAAGTTTCGGGTGTGCAGCCGCAAAAATTCTCGTTCTTCTTCTAATATTTCGGCTGTATAACGTTCAGCCACATCAGAGTGAGCCGAAAGACTGACGCTCCAGTGCTCGCTTCGGCAGCATGCACAGTCGCACGGTACGCGAGTATAAAGGGCCGAAACGAGCACTGGAGCGTCAGTCTTTCGGCTCACTCTGAAGATGGCTGAACGTTATACAGCCGAAATATTAGAAGGAGAATTCTTGTGGCTGCACACGCGAAACTTAATGGAACAGTCTTTGCGCCGCCAAAACCTGAAGATTCACATCAAATGTTCAAATGTTTGTGAAGCTTATGGGACTCAAGTCCGGGGTCATCAGGCCCTTAAAGCCGGACGCGGTGGCCGAGCGGTGTGTGGCGCGCCAGTCACGTTCTGCACGGCCACTACGATCGGGGGTTCGATTCCCCCCTCGGGCATAGATATTTGTGCCGTCCTTAGTATTAGCTAGTTCATAAGTAGTTTGTAAGTTTAGGGACATGACCCCATTGTTAAGTCCCATAAGCTCTACAAACATTTGAAAAAAGATAAATGTTTGTAGAACTTACGGGACTTAACTACGGGGTCATCAGTCCCGAAGCTTACAAACTACTTATGAACTACTTAAGACTAAGGACGGCACAAATATCCGTGCCCGAGGGGGGATTCGAACCCTCGACGGGAACAGCCTCACGTTTTTAAGAAATACATTAACATTTTTAAAGTGGCCTTTAAGAGAAAATTTCAAATTACGAGGCACACTTTTACAAATAAGGAGAACGTCAACTCGCAACTACACGATTAAAATGAACTACCGTCTTCCCGAATGCGAGTCCAGTGCGGCATTGCATTACCACTGCGTCACCTCGCTCGGTCGCTCCACTCCTTTCGACGAAATGTGCGTGTGTAGCGCTACCCGACCAACTTGCCTCCGATCGTTTGCTGTCTGCACAGCGAACATGCGGAAACATATTCGACAACCAGAAACCAGAAAAGGGAGACGCTGCAATCGCTGCGTGTAGATTGTCGGAACGTGTGTAGGTTGCTACGAATTTGTACATAGAGCAGGCTATAAAGGAAAGCAAGGAAAAATTTTGAGATGGAATTAGAGTTCATGGCGAAGAATTAAAAACATTGACTTTTTTGCGGATGATATAGTAATTCTGTCAGAGACAGCAAAGGACCTGGAAGAGCAATTGAACGGAATGGACAGTGTGCTGAAAGGTGCATATAAGATAAACATTAATAAGATCAAAACTAGGGTAATGGAGTGCAATCTAGATTAGATAATGAAACAATAAAGGAGTTAGATAAGTTTTGTTACTTGGGCAGTAAAATAACAAATGATGGTCGCAGTACAGAGGATATAAAATGCAGAATGGCAATGGGTAGAACAGCGTTCTTGAAAAAGAGAAATTTGTTAACACTGAATATTGATTTAAGCCTAAGGAAGTCCTTTCTGAGGGCATTTGTATGGAGTGTTGCCTTATATGGGAATGAAACATGGACGATAAACAGTGCGGACAGGAAGAGGATAGAAGCTTTTGAAATATGGTGCGACAGAAGAATGCTGAAGATTAGCTAGGTGGATCGCATAACTAATGAGGAGATACTGAACAGAATTGGGGACAAAAGGAATTTCTGGCATACCTAGACTAAAAGAAGGGATCGATTGGTAGGACATGTTCTTAGACATAAAGGAATTGTGAATATAGCGTTGGAGGGAAGTGCGTGGGGTAAAAACCGCAGAGGAAGACCAAGAGATGGATAGAGAAAGCAGATTCAGACAGATGTAGGTTGCCGTTCTTATGTGGAATTGAAGAGGCTTGCGCAGGGTAGGGTATTGTGGAGAACTGCATCAAACCAGTCTCTGGACTGAAGACCACAACAACAGCGGGACGAACGATAAACCGGAACGTAGCACTCTCTCTCTGCTGCTTAAACTAAGTCGCGATCACTGTTTTATTCCAGCGCTCTGTAATAATAATAATAAAAAAAGACCAGTATTTTTTACACAGCAACAGTCACAGAATGGCAGTTTTCGACATTTTGTTGTTGATGTTAGTGAATGGCTTGTTATTGTTTTTCCGTAGCGCTAAAGGAAATAGTATCACTTTTGTGCAGAGCTTCCCAAACTGGATGTCGCGAGACTAACAAATTTATACTCTAAACAAAACAACTTGTCATAAAATAACACAAAATACCTTTCTCTTCATACTACCCTGAAGACTCGTCTGCAGCTAATCACCCTTATCTTCATTCAGTGCACCACATATCACGTATTAAAGAAATGATCGGTGCACGTTAATAGCGTGCTTAAGCGCTAGGCGGCAGCTCTGCTTCAGCAGCAGTAGAGACTCAGGTTCGTTCAAGCAGCTGCCAGTTGAAGAGTCCAGCAAACTGCGCATGCGCAGAGCTGCTGCTGATACTCGATAACAGCTCTTCCCATGCGCAGTTTCCTGGAACTGGAAGCTGCGTGAACGAACCTTCACTGTTGTTTGCTTTCCTTCTCAAAAAGCTGCACCTGGGCGTTTTTAATCGATATATCAAAGCCACGTCACCCTCGGTAGCGTTTCATACAATTAAATGTCAATCAATGACACTGGCTGTAAAAGCTGTCACAGATTGTAAAAGCAGTCACAATTGTCCACTGACTAAAGCTGTTCAGTAACGATGTTTATTATGAGGTATGGCCGAGTGATTAACGGAGAATAGTATTTTAAATGCAGTGATCGTTAGTTCGAACCCTGGTATACGTTAATTTTTTTTCTTTCAGTTTCCTGTATGTAACACATTCTGGGACCAGAAATGACATTCATATTTTTACTTGTCACAAATACTTATCCATTTTTCCGAATATTTCGGGTCTTCCGAGGTCGTAGTGAAGCAAGAACCTAACAATATAACTTAAATAATAATTCATCACTTGTCATAAATACATCTTCTTTATTTCTGAAAATAATGTGATAAAATTGAAATGAAAGGGAACAGCCACTGTGCTGTCTAAAGCAGAAATCCGAGCAGCTAATTTCCAAATGCCGTTTACAATCGATCCAGCAAAACCCGTATCTGGCCCTGACATCTACACACGACAGCGAAAATCGGTTTCCGAAATTCAGTTTTCATGTTTCGGAAGTTGGGTCGCAATTATAAGAAGCAAGTATTGCTGTGTGAGTTAGGCATTGTTGTCTGCGGTGTTACTCTGTTGTACATCTCCGTAGTTCCTAATGTTTCCTTTTATTGTGATGAGTGTACGTAACTGCTGTAGTCAGGATCAGCATGAAACATGTCAATGCATACGAGGATTTCAGTTTCGTTTACAAACTACATTTAAGCGCCAGGATGAAACTTTCACTCTGCAGCGGAGTGTGCGCTGATATGAAACTTCCTTGCAGATTAAAATTGTGTGCCGGAACCGGGACTCGAACCTGGGACCTTTGCCTTTCGCGGAAAAACGCACTACCGACAGTGCTATCCCGACACGACTCACGATGCCGCCTCACAACTTTACTTCCGCCAGTACCTCGCCTCCTACTTTCCAAACTTCACAGAAGCTCTCCTGCGAACCATGCAAGACTAGCACTCCTGGAAGAAAGGATATG
Organism: Locusta migratoria; assembly: GCA_026315105.1. NCBI lineage: Eukaryota > Metazoa > Arthropoda > Insecta > Orthoptera > Acrididae > Locusta > Locusta migratoria. The sequence continues at coordinate 180,053,550 of CM048749.1, forward strand.
GTGGAGACATGGCTTAGCCACAGCCTGTTGTGAGGCGGCATCGTGAGTCGTGTCGGGATAGCACAGTTTGGTGGTGCGGTTCGAGTCCCGGTTCCGGCACACAATTTTAATCTGCCAGGAAGTTACATTTAAGCGATACTTTAATTCCCCCCCCCCCCCCCCCGCTATAACCATATAAATTCTACCATATGTATTTATGTTAGTGGAAGGGTGTCGCGCATAACTGTAAGCTACAAAAGGGTGTCGCCATGAGGGAAAGTTTGGAAAGCACTGCTGTAGTGGGATGAATGTCACGGCCAGCAGACAAGCTCGGTCTTGCCCATAGACTTACTAAATAAAAACTAGACCGCTCGCTAGCGCTAGTGTCGCGTCCCTACATTGAACGTGACAGAAGCTGCCATTTGCAGGGAAACTGTGCGTAAACATTGTTCGTTCGTGTGCTACTTTGAATTGTAACAGTAAGGACGAAGACGGAAGCAGTGTTGCATTTGACAGATCAGTCATTATGTGTATACTGTACTTTCATGGTTAAATAATAAATAATGAGCGTTTGCTTTTGTTTAGGTTTCCGCTTACAAATGTTTCTCTAAATCTGAGAAAAGTACTTTGTTGCATGTCAAGTACGTATATTTTATTTCCATGTAAATTACTAAAAATACCGACACGTTTAATGTATAAGTTGAGCTGAATGAAGAGCTAGGCATATAAGAGGTATTTAGGTTTTTTATCATACCGGTATATGTAAGTATGATGCAGGCGTAGGACGAATAATTGCTTTTATAAAGTTAACAGTGGTGATTGTACATTGTAAATGGTCAAATATTTAATAGAATTTTGCATACGCAACCAATTTCAGAGGTACTATCTGTTTTATAAAGTAATGTGCGTATGAAATGCCTATTTAAAGTTATATCTACATCTACATAGATACTCTACAAATCACATTTAAGTGCCTGGCAGAGGGTTCATTAACCACTTTCATAACTTTTCTCTAACGTTCCATTCTCTAATAGCGCGCGGGAAGAAAGAACACCTAAATCGTTCCGCTTTCGATCTGATTTATCTTATTTTATTGGGATGGTCATGTCTCCCTAAGTAGGTGGGTGCTAGCAAAATATTTTCACATTCAGAACTAAAAGTCGGTGGTTGAAACTTCGCAAACAGATCACGCCGCAATGAATAACGTCTTTCTTTTAATGATTTCCACCCCAATTCGTGCAACATTTCCGTGACGGTTTCTCCCCGTAACGTGATAAAACAAAACGAGCTGCCCTTCTCTGAATCTTCTCAATGTCCTCCGTCAGTCCCACCTGGTGAGGGTCCCACAAGGGGCAACACTACTCCAGGAGAGGACGCACAAGTGTGATGCAGGCAGTCTCTTTGGTGGAGCTGTTGCATCTTCGAAGCGTTCTGCCAATGAAATGTAACCTTTGATTCGCTTTCCCCACAATATTTTTTATGTGTTCTCTCCAGTCAAAGTTGTTCTTAACTGTAACTCCTAGGTATTTTGTAGAATTTACGACCTTAAGGTTTGACTGATTTATCGGGTAATTGATGTTCAGCGGATTTCTTTTAGTGGTCATGTGTATTACTTCACACTTTTCTTTATTTAGTGTCAATTGCAAATTTTCGCACCAAGTAGAAATTTTGTCTAAATCGCTTTGCAGTTGCTTTTGATCCTCTGTTGACTTCACTAACCGATAAACGACAACATCATCCGCGAACAGTCTAAGGGAGCTATTCAGATTGTCTCCTAAATCGTTTATAAACACGAGGAAGAGTAGGGACCTATAACGCTTCCCTGTGGAACGCCAGAAATCACTTCTGTTTTACTCGATGACTTACCGTCAATTACAACGAACTGTGTCCTTTCTGATAGGAAATCGTGAATCCAATCGCACAATTGGGAAGATATTCCATAAGCACGCAATTTCATTAGAAGCCGCTTATGGGGTGCAGTATCAAAAGCCTTCTGGAAATCCAGAAATATGGAATCGATTTGAGATCCCTTGTCGATGGCACTTAACACTTCATGTGAATAAAGGGCAAGCTGTGTTTCGCAAGAGCGATACTTTCTGAATCCGTGTTGACTAATGGTTAATGGGTCGTTTTCTTCGGGGTAGTTCATAATATTCGAACAAAGTATATGTTCCAAAATCCTACTGCAAATCGACGTCAATGAGATTGGCCTGTAATTTTGGGGATCACTCCTATTGCCTTTCTTGAATATTGGAGTAACTTGGGCAACTTTCCAGTCTTTGGGTACAGATCTTTCGCTGAGTGATCGGTTGTAAATTATAGCTAAGTACGGAGCTATTGCATCAGCATACTCTGAGAGGAATCTAGTTGGTATACAATCTGGCCCGGAAGATTTGTTTTTGTTTAGTGACTTAAGTTGTTTTACTACTCCAGGAACATCTACTTCTAAGTTTCGCATGCTGGCAGCTGTTATTGGATTGAATACTGCAGTGTTCACTTCGTCTTCTTTGGTGAACGAATTTCGGAAAGCTGTGTTTAGTAATTCTGCCTTAGCAGTACTGTCGTCGGTAGTATTACCATTGCTATCGCGTAGTGAAGGTATTGTTTGTGTTTTGCCGCTAGTGTACTTCACATATGACCAGAATTTCTTTGGATTTTCTGCAAGATTACGAGACAGGATTTCGTTGTGGTAGTTACTATAGGCTTCTCGCATTGAAGTCCGCGCTAGGTTGCGAGTTTCAGTTAAAGATTGCCAGTCTTGTGGATTCCGTGTCTTTTTAAATTTTGCATGCGTTTTTCTTTGTTTCTGCAACAGTGATCTGACCTGTTTTGTGTATCATGGGGGTCAGCCCCCTCTTTTATTAATTTATTTGGTATAAATCTCTCGATTGCTACTGATATTATGTCTTTGAAAGTAAGCCACAACTGATCTACACTCGCGTTTTTAGTTTTGAAAGACTGGAGACTATCACTCAGGAAAGCGTGAAGCGAATTTTTATTTGCTTTATTGAACAGATATATTTTTCGTTTATTTTTGGTGCATTTGGGAATTTCGACATTTAGTCTCGCTGGTGCATATGGGTTATTACAAGTATTCAAACCCAAATTCGAGCAAGTTGAAAGAAAAATTCTATGTAATATGGAAAGGAAAGTGCGCTATACAGAAATGAACGTGCAAAACGTACAGAATTGTAGGCAAAAAGTAAACAGGACCTGATAGAAAATTACGCTGATTAAATAATAATCGCAATCTCTGCCACTTTGCAAGTTTCACGGAATTATCTGATGCAAATATCTCGTTGAAAAATCGCCCCACCTTCGCGGAAAAGAACCTTACATTCTAAAATTTCGATTGTCAATGAAGACGTATTTCGGAAATTAGAATTATTTTACGAATACTTTTTAAACATACTGCAGTTAATCAGTAATTTTTTTAAACGAACATGCGTTTATTTTGTGCTTCATTTTACTCCTGTGGCGTCTCATACACATCAAATCATAGCCCCAGTACTAGAATTCATCCCTGCAAATGGCTGCTTCAATTGGGGGACAGTTGCCTTGCTTCTCCGCTACGGCGTGGTAGGTGCTTGGTCTTGCCGGGACACTGTGGCAGCAGGTGGCGGAGCAACACGTGGGCACGTGACGCGCCAGACGTCGCCTGCCGCTGTCGCGGGAACAAAAATGGAGCGGCCGGCGGCTCCGCCTGATTAGCGTGTGCGGTGCGTCCGCACGTAGCCCGCCGAGTGTCCGGCCGCTGGAAAAATTAGCGCCGACACGCGCCTACTGCGGCGGCGGCGGCTTTGTGGCGGGAACAATGGCGGTAGCTGCGAGCTGGAAGCTGGGGCACCCGAGATTTACGGCCGGCTCCCGGAGTTGCCGCCGAACAAGTAGGCGGTGGTGGGGGGAGAGGGGAGGCGGGCCGGCGGAGGGGAGGCAGCTGCTACCGCAGCACTTGTCTGGCCTGCAGATGCTGCACCGCCGGGGCTCGGCGCGTGCTGTTGCGCTCCTTGTCGCCAAAGCCCTCTCCAACCGGAGCAGTGAACCGTGTTAGTGAAGTCAACAGAGGACCAAAAGCAACTGCAAAGCGATTGAGACAAAATTTCTAGATGGTGCGAAAATTGGCAATTGACACTAAATAAAGAAAAGTGTGAAGTAATACATATGACCACTAAAAAGAAATCCGCTGAACTTCAATTACACGATAAATCAGTCAAAACTTAATTCTTAGCTTCCCAGGTCACTTTTCTGTCACACTCTGCCCCAGGTGCGGTCTGACAGACCGCAATTTTTAAATAATCATAAATATCTATTAGATAATGGAACGGTAGAGAAAAGTTATGAAAGTGGTTAATGAACCCTCTGCCAGGCACTTAAATGTGATTTGCAGAGTATCTAAGTAGATGTAGATGTAAATGTAGCACCTTTCTTTTGAAAATGGTGAATGAATTTGATTTCTCTGTGTACTTGGGCTTAGTAGACACTGGAAAAATGATGTAAAAAAATCTTACATCAGAAATGAAGCGGGAAAACAACAAGCATAATCGTGAGGGTCAGCTTTTATTTCACCAGAATTATTTTCTGACTTGCTGATATTTGTTTGATATTATAAGTTACCTTAGGAACAGTTAGAAGGTAAAGCAGTCAACAATCCGCGATTGGGAGCGCCCACGCCTCGAACTAGTTCTTTCTTTTAGTTCGTCCGCTCCCAGTGACGGCTGAGCAGCGTGGTCTGTGCATGCAGGTGAAGGAAGAAGTTCCCCCACCTAGCTGCGTCATGCGCTTGCTGCTTGAGCCGCTAACGATATCACGCAAACCAAAAGAAACAGTTTGTGGATAATTTCACGCGTTTAAGTTTAGAGCTATCTCTATATCTTGGCATTATGGGATTTATTAGTCAGATATTTCAGAGTGCAGAACACACCAAAACAGAAATTTTGTAGCACTGAACTATGTAATCTAGCAGGCAGACGCTCACCTCGAGATTGCTCTCATAAGCAGAAGGCAAACACGTAATTTTTAATTCTGTTCGCGACCTGTTGCGCATATTTTAGTTCGCGGCCTATCGTGCATATTTTAGTTCGCAACCTATCGCGCATCTTTTAGTTCGCGACCTATCGCGCAACTTTTAGTTCGCGACCGGTAGCTCTCCTTTCAGTTTGCAGCTCGGCCGCGAAGTAGGTCGCTCTTTCTAGTTCTTACGATCGTTTCGGCTTTTGCTACGGCTACTAGAACTACAGCTGAGTTGCATCTCAGCTCGAAATGACGGCAACTGGCAGAAGGGAATCACTCTATTCTGCGCGCTCTCGCGTCCTCTCTCTGTTACCCGTCAGTCTTCGGAAAAGGAGCGGACGAACTAAGAGGCGAGGGATCTGCGAACTAGTTCGCGTAGTTCGTCTGTGGAAGCGCTCTTCCGAACTAGTTCGTTCGCGAACTACACAAGACTAGTTTGAACACCACAATGCTTTACTAGGCATGGTCCTGTTTGGAGGTGGTATGCCGTTGCATTCCTCAGACCTTCGAGCTGACTTACTCAGCCAGTTATAGGGGGACCTATAGTTTAACATGGGTTCCGAACCACGGTGCTACTCGGTATTTTTCACATGAGGAATAGTGCCAGACGTGAAAGAAGTGGAAAGTGACAGATAAAAATCCGAGGACCTGGCGGGGATCGAACCCGCGACCTTTGAATTTGTAGTCTGGCACTCTACCACTGTGCAACCGAGGCGCACAAAAAAGGTAAAGCAGTCAACAATCCGAAGATTTGTTTAAACACCACAGTGCTTTACTGGGCCTGGTCCTGTTTGGAGGTGGTATGCCGTTGACTTCTTCCGACCTTAGAGCTGATTTACCCAGCCAGTTACTTAACGTGGGTTCCGAACAAAGGAGTTATGAATAAAATATTATTCTTACATTACTTTTATTGATTAGCTATTATAAAAATGTTCATGGCTTGCAAATCATATTCTATGCCAAAAAAATTTATAATGAGAAAAAAATTATTTCCTTTGTAACACAAAGTCATATGCAGATTGATTCACTTTTCGTGAAAGAATTTGAAACAATCCTCACTTTTTGCAAGACACTGAAGTATTCACAGAAATATCTAGCAGGAGTTCCAATTGGTGATGGACTGTAGAATTGAAAAGAAGATATTTTAGTTAGAAAATGGGAATGATTCATGAAATAGGTAACTCAGATAGCACCTCTTTGTCACTGATCTCAACAGCACTGTAATTAATTCGTAGTGGATGAAACTTCTGAACAAAATTTGATCTCCGAAAAAGCAGCGGTCTGACACCTTCTGTGACACTGTGTGAGCGCCTGTGCTCTTCAGGAACTTCTTCGGCACTCAGATCACCATCGGACGAGTCGTCTGCCTGCTGACTATTTGATGGAGAAGGAAAAAACTCGTCGTCTTCATGTGACGAAATGCCACTCAAATCCGAATCCTCTAAGATAAAACTAATTTATCTGACAAACCTGCATACAATAACGGAAATGTGAATAAAAACTTTCCCATTCAAAACTGTAGGCCAATGACACAATCAACAACACCTGATCGAGGATGAAGTTACACTGTCAGCACCTAACCCTCACAATCGCGCTAGTACAAATTTAACGCACAATTACTGTGCAAAGAAATGGAGTAACTAGTAATTATCAATACCACAGCACTGTACAAAATATTACAAATAACTAGATCCATCAAATCGCCGTAACAAATAAATTTAATTTAATTATAAGCTACTAACCTGGCGCCAGCATAATGCTCACTTCTCGTTCAACTTAAACAACATGTACTGCAATATATTGGTGTCGAATGGCAACATGAACATGAGAAACTCGTAGCGCACAACCTGCACGATCGTTGTAGGTCGACTGGAAGCAAAGCAAGAGGTTCAGTTTGTCGCAAAAAAAAAAAAAAAAAAAAAAAAAAAAAAAAAAAAAAAAAAAAAAAAAAAAAATCCGAACCAGCACTATCGTGTGGACTAGGGTGGAAAGAGAAGAGCAAAGATAGGTGCTTCAAATCACGACGCTTACTAAATATCGATTCCAACGACTAATTGAATAAAAATATCGATATCTTCTTCTTCTCCTTCCTTAGCGTTTGGCCCCCTTGCTGCTTTGGCTCGCTGTAGCCACTTTTTATCGTCTTGTGCCTGGTCAGGGTCGAGGCGTGAGATCTTGAGGGTGTCAAGCCATCGTTGCCTAGTCGATGTTTTCCATATTATTTTGGAATTGGGACAGCGGTTGGTCTAGTGAAGTTTGTTGTTTTATTGAACTACCGATTTCGATATTACAATAAATCATCTTCAGGCTCTATACAAATATAGTTACAAATCAGTGTTGTATTTATAACATCATACTCTACATATGTCATATAAGATATAAAGAACAAGTACGAATGACCCAATAATCAGCACTGAAGCAGTATAGTAACCCATAATGGATAGTATAATAAAATAGGCATAATGTTCAAATTTCTTTTGAGATGTGGTTCAACAGCCGTAAGATATTTGAGGAAATGCATACTGTAAACCATCAGCTGTTTATTATTTTTCAAACTTCTACCGGTTTTGGTTATAGACCATTTTCACGGAAGAGAACGAGACAGACTGATTAAACAGCTGCATTATATGCCTTCTTATGCATACTGGCATGCATATCACACAATAAAAATAAATAAGACGTTACTAGGCATCAAGTCTTGATTAAAAACCAAGATTTTAGTTTCATAGTGAAAGACTATCTGATGATATTACAAAGAGGAGGATTACTTTCTTGAATTACAAGTTCGGTGTCCATCGCTAACGCGCCATCAACAAGCCACACGCGCGCATACACACACACACACACACACTTTTGCACATTCTCGAATCCGAACCTGGAGAATAATTTTCTTAAAAAGAAGTAAGTTCGATCGTCATCATTGTCATTGTTAAACATCCTGGCAGATTAAAATTGTGTACCGGAACCGGGACTCGAACCTGGGACCTTTGTCTTTCGCGGGCAAGCGCTCTACCGACTGAGCTATCCCGACACGACTCACGATGCCGCTCCACAACTTTACTTCCGCCAGTACCTCGCCTCCTACTTTCCAAACTTCACAGAAGCTCTCCTGCGAACCTTGCAAGACTAGCACTCTTGGAAGAAATTGAAGTAAAGTTGTGGGAGGGCATCGTGAGTAGTGTCGGGTTAGCTCATTCGGTAGAGCGCTTGCCCGCGAAACGCAAAGGTCCCAGGTTCGAGTCCCGGTTCCGGCACACAATTTTAATCTGCCAGGAAGTTTCATATCAGCGCACACTCCGCTGCAGAGTGAAAGTTCCATTCTGGACTGTCATTATTGTTTAGTGAGACTTATTTACCGAACTGCACTTCACATTAACACTCTCCACCGTCACCAAACTTAACTGCTCACCCACGACGATATCTGTGCCAGAACGTCTACTAAACCACTAAATTAGAGAAGAAACGAGTGTAGATATAGCCGAGGGTAGAGTTTGGTAAAATACCACAAGAAACTAATGCAACAAGTTCTCTTCCTACGTCTTCATAATGTGGCCCAACTCGATAACAGTTAGTTTTGAGGCATAATGCCATCGACAGTTCGCTCCATTTAACATTTTGAGGGATGAATTAATATGTATCAAAGTCTCTCACACAACTTACGTCCCAGTAAATGATGGACAAGTCGATGCAAGGCAGTGATTCGGTTCGTTCGCTCATTGATTATATGGCGCCTCGAAGATCGCAACGGCCTTGGCTGCAGGCGTGCGGAGTCATCCCACTTCAATCTATTTAAACGAATATAGACACGTAGGCAGTTCTATTAAAATTCCTAGACCTCATCGAGCAGTTATTACACTGGCAGATTCAATTTTCTTACGGCAGACTGGAACGTGGAGACGACGCCGTTGTGAGGGACCCGTAAAAAAGTGGTTTCTGTGCATCGCCGGCAGTTACACGTCGAACTGCAAGAACTATTAATACTTTCATATCGATGATGATGCAGTGTACGGTGAAGCAAGCTAGAATGAACGGCCAGTCTATAGTGAACACGTCAAGAATAGAGCAGTGTGTGACATGACGTGTAAAAATTTATACTGACTGAGCATTTCATGAAGAAAGAAGGCTCAACTCTGGTATTCATTTCAGAGATCAAAACGCTTCCAGAAAGGGTATCAGTGACAAAAATATGTATTTCATCTGTTAGATAACGATTAGATTGTCATCTTGGTTTTTGGAAAGATAAAAGGACCACAGAGGCAGTTCTGTCGTTGTTCTTGAATAACAAGAGTTTCATAGTATTGTAATAATACAGGGAAGTAACTTGGTGGACTGACACATTTAAGCAACTTTATAAATAGCAGACTGAAAAAAGGAGGCGGAATCTGACTTTAAAGTTTAGCAGCAGTAGTAATTTGGAATAAAAGCTACACCTGAGCACAATATTACACAAAGAAACTAACAGATTCTGCGATGACCTTTTTTACCATAATACTTGCATTACGTTGACTGGATGTAGCAAATGAGACTGTAAAACTCTTGCTGTCTTGTGTAAAATGATGCTTGGTTTGCTTAGAGCGGATTGTACTAACTGAATGACTGTGAAAAAAGAAGAAAATAAATATCTTTTGTGACGAAATCTTTAAATCGATCGGATTTCGTTTAATTCCGAAGATTTCCTTGCAGGCATTACTATAAAGTCACATTCATGAAAGTTACATATAATGATATCTAGAAGTTTCTAGTAAATTATAGATACAAGTCCAACAATGGCTCCAAGCATCTTGTTACATAATCAAGATTATTGCTGAAAAAATAGAAACACTTCATGAATCATTAAAAGGTGGGTCATTTTAAATAAGTTAAAGGTTTTAATTGTACCAACTATATTTTCATCATATGTAAAGAGAAAAACGAACTCACACACTTACATTTGGTAGTAAGGAAGTCCCTGACATACGTCTAATCTTAGCGAAGGGTAAAACATAAAAGACGAAGTGCACAACTGCGTTCTGGTCAGCTCGTAAAAGATAGATGAGCATCAAAAATATATGAAGAACGTAATTAGCTGTCAGAGAAAGCGGTGGTCAGCGACAAGTGTCGCAGATATATGTTTTACTAAATAAAATTTTCAATGCAATACTACAGTATTACTCGATCTACAAAAAGAGTAGACAACGTTAAATGGTGCTAGATACGAGGTATGTCCACAAAGTAAGTTCCGTTTGGTTATATAAATCAAACGTTTACAGATACAGAACAAAAATCTACAACATACTGTTAAACTATTTTTCTACATAGCTTGGCAGAAGTTTCTGTCTGCCTGTTTCATCGATGGTTGCCGCCTGTGTGTTCAACTGTGTGATAACATGTTCTTTCAGGTCGTCATCATCGTTGAAATGTTGAGAGTGGGCCGCGGTGGACGAGGGGACTGAGGCGCTGCAGTCACGGTCTGCACTGTCACTACAGTCGGGGGTTCGAATCCCCCTCGGGCATAGATATTTGTGCCGTCCTTAGTATTAGTTAATTCATAAGCAGTTTGTAAGTTTAGGGACTGATGACCCCGTAGTTAAGTCCCATAAGTGGAATTAAGACAGCAGCAGCAGCAGAAGTGTTGACCGCTAAGGACAGAATTTAGGTGTAAGAAGTGATGAAAGTCACAAGGAGAGAGGTCTGAGCTGTACGGAGGATGATCAAACACGCCCCAGTGAAATTCCCGTAAGAGTTGTTTGGTCACATTAACCGAGTGAGTTCGGGCATTATGAAAGTTTGCTCCTGGCAGGGTCACCAATTGAAAGTTTGCCCCTGGTCCGACTAAAACTTTAGATTAGGCAAACACCAGAAATCGTCATAATTGAGCTTTTTGTAAAGACCATGAATGTGAGTCGGAATATTGCGCTGTACAACTGCGAGTTCATTGAATATCTGTCCTGTCAATCTGCGTGCTAAAATCCTTTGGTTGATAAAAACTGTTTCTCATCAGTAAATTGTCAGTTAACTGCACAACGATCTCAATGTCGTGTTTGAGCAATCCAACACCATGACAGAAAGAACGTATAACATTTGCATCAGATCTTTTACTGAATTACACAAAACAGTTTTTTTTTTTACATTTTCTTTGGCAGCAGCATCTATATTGATCTCTATCAACAATCTGAACTTAGTCATTAGTAATTTAATTTAGCTTACTGTGCACATGGAAACGCTCGCTATGTCATGCAATTAATTCCTTTCAAAACAGTAACTAACTTGACTCCATCAATAGCCTGTAAATTAATTTCCTTTATAGTGCTTAACACGTATAATGTGGCACAATCACACACGTACCAAACAATTTAACATTAACCATTTTATCAAAATTCTATGAAAGGGGAAATGCAATACTACTCGGGTAAAAAAAAAAAAAAAAAAAAAATAAAAGGAATTTCTGAATGGCAACTCCTACAATGTAGATGAATTTTTAGATAAAAAAATATAATGAATTAATTTAAAAAAATAAATAAATAAAAGAAACTACAAAAAATGTAATGAAAAATCCTTAAAATATTGATTATCAAGTGTAGACAACATTTACTAAACTGACACGTTCCACATCATTACGAAATGTATATATGATCTATGGAACAAGTATTAATCTAATCTAGAAGCACAACAAAGCACATGCCTTCTCCTTGAGTCAGAGTACTTGCCTCAAATGCTTGTAAATGCGATCGTAGCGTTGCCACGGATAGAAATAGGAACGGAACTTACTTTGTGGACGACCCTCGTATTTCAAAATCTCAGAAGAAAAGGTAACTATGTAATATACAGGATTATTCAAAAGTCGCGCAAGTGCAGATACCGAACAAGCGGTATAGGGCAAAATAGTTGGAAGAACACAATTGAATTCCTAAACTTTATTAGCCTGCTAGAAATCATAAACTTAACAAAATAAAATATCAAAATGGCAAATTTAAACAAAGAAATGAACGTCATACGTGCACATTTAAGGCATAAAAGCAAAACTGATAGTCGGAATAGCAAACATACTGGGTAGCAAATGGAAACAAATGCAGAACTGTCATGTTCTGAACTGCACTGCTTGTAAACTGCTGGAGGAATTGTTCAAATTGTTGGTCATCCTGTTGAAGGCACATTCGAATACGGACGTAAAAGTCTTGTGCACATTACGTAACACCATAGGTATAGATGAAATTTGCTCATTGTGGGGAAAGCGACCTCACTTCAATTGAAATGAAATACTGTTTTGCCAAGATCGCAAAGTTAGTTTTATTTTCATACACGAACGGTTTCGGCGCACAGTGGTAACATTTTTTCCTCTTATACGATGTTACATTTATACTGTTGCTGAAGAGCTTACATTGTGATTAATAAAAGCACGAACAGAATGTCTAGGAAAAAATAAATTGCTGCGGTGGAGTGGCCGAGCGTTCTAAGGCGACTAGCTGCGGAACGTGCCGCTGCTCGCCGTAGGAAGTTCGAGTCCTCCCTAGGACATGGGTGTATTTGTTGTCCTTAGCGTAAGTTACTTTAAGTAGTTTGTAAGCCTAGGGAGTTTTGAGCGGCGAAGTTAAGTTCCATATATTTACAAACATTTGAACAAAATAAATTAAAACTTCAGTGTGTGTATTTTTATTTATTTTACTCTAAACATACTATCTGAACATTCACCACTTCTAATGTCGTGGTCTTCAGCAACAATATAAATCTAACATCAGACTACTGCGTGCTGAAATCGGTCTTTGAAAACGAACTTTGCAAAAAAATATTCCATCGTATATATTATCGCTGCACAGGCTTCTCTTACGTTTTCCTGTAGTGTTACGGGGCTGTTTTTGTACACTTGAGATGGCCCCAGGGAAAGTCAAGGTCTGTTGCGGCCATTCCTATGGTAGGGTAAAACTTCATTCAGCAATTCACAAGATGTTCTTCCGAAATGCGGTGGTGCTGCATCTTCTGAAAGAAAAAACCGCGTCGTTTTGCTAGGGGCGATTATCTAAACAGGGCAGGCGTGTCATCTCGAGATGCTGTCTGTACAGCAGTGAGCTTGATGTTAAGAAATACGGGACCGATGACAACATCGCGGTGTATGCCACATCACACACATTTACCCGTCGGTCAGACTGATGATGAGCATCTACAGAAATGTATAGATTCTCGGTTGCCCAGTAAACGACGTTATTTCTATTCAATGTTCCATTAACATGGAAACAGGTCTCGTCGCTGGAAAAAAAAAAAAAAAAAAAAAAAAAAAAAAGTTCAAGGTGTGGCTGAGGCGTTCATATTTCTGTAAACCAGTCACAAAACTCCATCCGTTTATCTGTGTCATCTCCATGAAGTTCAGGGGCAAGATTTACATGATACAGAGGAAATAATTTCTGGATAATATTATTGACGGATGTCACATTATCGAGACACTTTTGTGGTTGATCGTGTTGGAATGACTGTCGTCTTAGCTATTTGTTGTTGTTATGGTCTTCAGTCCGGAGACTGGTTTGATGCAGCTCTTCACCCTACTCTATACTGAACAAGCCTTTTCATCTCCTCATAAGAACTCTACACTAGCTAAAACTTCCGGCCGCGGTGGCCGAGGGGACTGCGGCGCGTCAGTCACGGTCTGCACGGCCACTACGGTCGGGTGTTCGAATCCCCCGTCGGGCATGGATATTTGTGTCGTCCTTAGTGTTAGCTAGTTCATAAGTAGTTTGTGAGTTTAGGGACTGATGACCCCGTAGTTAAGTCCCATAAGCTCTGCAAACATTTGAACATTTTGAACTAGCTAAAACTGCTCGATTTGTGACTGGCTGGAAGACTTCCTAAGTGACAGAACGCATACGTTGTTCTTGGCGGCAAGTGTTCATCAGAGTGTATCGTCAGACGTGCTCCAGGGGAGTGTGATAAGACCGCTGTTATTTTTGTCTATATAAATGATCTGATGGACAGAGTAACTTGTAATATGCGGCTGTTTGCTGATGATGCTGTGGTGTATGGGAGGGTGTATTGACTGTAATGGCATACAGAATGACTTAGACAAAATTTCTATTTGGTGTGAAGAATGGCTGTTAGCTCTAAATGTAGAAAAATGTAAGGTGATGCACACGGTTAGGAAAAAAAATCCCATAATGTTCCAATGCAGCATTAGCAGTGAACTTCTTGATACATTCGCGTCGTTCAAATATCTAGGCGTAACATTTCAGAGTGATATGAAATGGAACGAACACGTAAGAATAGTTGTGAGGAAGGTGGACAGTCGACTTCGGTTTATTGGGAGAATTTTGGGAGGAAGTACTTCATGTGTAAAGGAAACCGCGTATAAAATGCTTGCACGACCACGTCTTGAGTATTGCTAAAGTGTTTGGAACCCGCAGCAGATCAGTTTAAAGGAAGACATAGAAGCAGTTCAGAGGCGAGCAGCTAGGTTTTTTACTGGTAGGTTTGACCAATGCGCGAGTGTCACGGAAATGCTCCGGCAACTCAATTGGGGATCGCTGGAGGAAAGACGACGTTCTTTTCGTGAATTTCTGTTTAGGAAATTTAGAGGGCCGGAATTTGAAGCTGAGAGTAGTACGACCTTGCTGCCGCCTACTCACATTTCGCGTAAAGATCATAAAGACAAGAGAAATTAGAGCTCGTACGGAGGCATATACTCTTTTTTTCCCCTCGTTCCCAGTGGTGGCTGGTGCTTCAGATGACTGAACGTCCAGTTCTTTGTGTGCCGCTTCTTGGTAGTGTGATAGTGGCGCCGGGGGAAGTGCCCCGGGTTTCCGCCCTCCCCCCTCCCACTGCCTTTATATATGTTTTCGTTAAAAGTAACTGATTACACTGTTACGTGACTGTAACAAAATGAATCTGTTACGATGAAGTGACAAGCTTCTTTCAGGTCACGTGGCGCTGTAAACAGGAACCCCTCCTAACCTTACGCATGAGCAAAGGGTGCTCTCTCCCTCATCTTTTCAAACAGTTAAATATGTGTTACAACAAAAATGTCATTTACCCTCAAAGTTAGGACACAATAGCTAAAACGTCCAAAGATATTTGCCAAGTAACAATACAAAAGTCATTGTTGTTCCCGTATCTGGTGAAAAGAAGGTTGGGTTTTATTAAAATTGCTTGCAGTCGGGCTCGAACCCACTATCTTCGACAGCGCAGCGTGATGCCGCTAACCATGCGGCTGTTCTTGCTAGGTGCAGACCAGTGCAGACCATTAGTATTCATGATTGGATTTTCTGAAGGCTTTTAAAGTTGAAGCGTCTTTAATTTATATTTTACCAAATATGACGTTTTTTTGATGAATCTTCAATGTGCCAAAACAGATATGAAGGGCGGATAATGCCTTCATAGACGATTTGCTCAGGCGCAAGGCGAGGTGCGCAGTTGCTCCATTGTCTTGCTTCGGGACCATTCGTGCGTAACCGCCAGAGCTCGAGTACCCAGGAATTAGTGTCTCGACCAGCTCCAACGCCAATCTGAAAAGCGATGTCCCCTAGCCCCTCCTGCCGCGAGAGCGCCCATATGCTGCCTCCGGGGGATTCAGAAGTTTATCCTCGGGCGCGCATGCGCATTGCAACGCTCCGAACGCTGCTGCCTATATTAAGCGGCCGCGCTACGACTCGTATCTACGACGTAAAACGTTTCTCATGCGAAAAGAGTACTTTGAATGTGCATATAAAATTGTTTGATAGACGAACTAACCGAAGAATGATAGTTGAAAAAGACATTTTATTTTATTTATTTACTTTTTTTCCATTTGGGAGTGGAATGGGAAAGGAAATGCGTAGTAGAAGTGGTACAGTGTACCTTCCGCCACGCATCTTACGGTGGTTTTTCGGAGTCATGATTGCTGCCTCTTGCCTTGAAGCGTTCTAGTAAACGACCAGTGGTTACGTCGGGGTGGCTGATAAGCATGCCGTCTGTGATATTCCGGAGCAGATTAGGAAGCGAAAGGAGAGGAGAAGACGCAAGATAAAACGAATGGCAAGAAAATAGAAAAAAGAAAAGGAAAGGAAGCAAGAAGAGGAGAAGACAGAAAGTACAATAAATGGAAAGAAAATAGAAAAAAGAAAAGGAAAGGAATAAAGGAGAGGAGAAAACAAAAAATGAAATAAATCGAAACAAGATACAAAAAAAGAAAAGGGAAGGAAATAGAAAAAAGGCAACAATACAGAGAAAAAGCAAAGGAAAGAAAAGAAAAGGAAAGAAGTACAAGAAAGTAGAATTTAAAAAAAGAAGAAAAAATTAGAAAAGAGAAAAAAAAGAAAAATAGAAAAAAACGAAGGAAAAAAATGGAATGAAAGTACAGAATAAGGAAAGGAAGTAGAAAAAAGAAAAAAAAGAGAAAAACAGGAAAGAGAAAAAAAGGAAAGGAAGAAAGGAAAGGAAGAAAGGAGAGGTAAGGAAAGGCAGAGAGGAGAGGAAAAGGAAGAAAGGAGAAGGAAAAAAAAGAAAGGAGAGAAAAGGAAAGGAAGAAAGGAGAGGAAAGGGATAAAATAGATTGGAAAAGGAAGAAAGGAGAGAAACCGAAGAAAGGAGAGGTAAGAAAAGGTAGAAAGGAGAGGAGAGGAAAAGGAAGAAATGAAAAAAAGAAGAAATGAGGAAGAGAGGATAGGAAACGAAGAAAGGCGAGGAGAGGAGAGGGGAGGAGAGGAGAAGAGAGGAAAGGCAGAAAGGAGAAGAGAGGAAAGGCAGAAAGGAGAGGAGAGGAAAGGCAGAAAGGAGAGGAGAGGAAAGGCAGAAAGGAGAGGAGAGCAAGAAAGGAGAAGAAAGGAAGAAAGGAGAGGAGAGGAAATAAGGAGAGGAGAGGAAAGGAGGAGGGGGAGAAGAAGGGAGGAGTGGAAATAAGAAGAAAGGAGAGCAAAGCAGATGGAACTAGATGAAGGAAGAAAAAAGGGGAGGAAAGGAAAGAAGAATGGAATGATTGGAAAAGAGGGGAAGTCGTGACGTAATAATGGATTAGCCGCCGAGGCAAATTGCATCTCACAATGCCTGAAACACGCAGTCAGCGGGAGCGACCATCTCTCTCTGAAACTCCCTTGTCCATAAGAAGAAGGCGCCCTTTAAGGCAGGTCAGGAGAGGAAACTTTTTCTGGAAATCAGTGGCGCGCTTCCAGCGGATGAGACAGCTGTGAACCTGCGCTGACAAAGAGACTGGAGAGGCAGACAGCAGGTAGACAAATGCTGGCGCGCACGTGGCGCCTTCCGCGGCCTGGAGGGACACGTGCGAGCCGCGCCAGCTGGCGGTCGCGTGTGCAGCCGCGGCCTCAGCCTCCAGCGCGCTCATCCGCGCAGATGGTACATCCTGCCTCCGCACAGACCCGCCCCTCCGCCTTCCTGTGGCCCGCCCGCTTTGTGAAGCATCCGTTCTCCAGCTCCAATTTGACTCGCCACCTTGGCCGCCAGAAGGTAAGGTAAAGGGTAACATTCTGAAGCCCGAGGTCGTTCTGGAAGGTAATGCCTCCGATTGTTTATTCTGTTGTCATATCCGGAAGTCCAGGTACCATTTTGGCACCGCAGCCACAGTCAATAAAGAAACAAGGGAATAGACTTGCGCAGAATAGGGAGCGCTCACTTTAGTTAGCGGCAGAGTTCGTTCTTTTAGTTCGTCCGCTCCCAGTGACGGCTGAGCGGCGTGGTCTGAACGTGCAGGTGGAGGGAGAAGTTCACCCATCTAGCTGCTTCATGCGCTTGCTGCTTTAGCAGCTAACAAAATCATGCAAACCAAAAGAAACAGTTTGTGGATAATTTCTCGCGTTTAAGTTTATATCTTGGCATTATGGAATTTATTAGTCAGATATTGCAGAGTGCAGAATGGTTCAAAGCGGAAATTTTGTAGCACTGAATTATGTAATCTAGCAGGCAGACGCTAACCTCGAAATGGCTCTTATCAGCAGAAGGCAAACAAGTGATTTTGAATTCTGTTCGCGACCTATCGCACATATTGTAGTTCGCGACCTACCTATCGCGCATATTTTAGTTCGCGACCTATCACGCATATTTTAATTCGCGACCTATCGTGCACAATTTAGTTCGCGACCTATCGCACATATTTTAGTTCGCGACCGGTAGCTCGCCTTTTAGTTCGCAGCTCGGCCGCGAAGTAGGTCGCTCTTTTTAGTTCGTCCGCTCGTTTTGGCTTTTGCTACCGCTACTAAAACTACAGCTGAGCTGCATCTCAGATAGAAATAACAGCAGCTGGCAGAAGGGAATCACGCGATTCTGCGCGCTCTCGCGTCCTCTCACTGTTACCCGTCAGTTTTCGGAAAAGGAGCGGACGAACTACGAGTAGAGGGATCTGCGAACTAGTTCGTGTAGTTCGCCAGTGGGAGCTCTCTTCTGAACTAGTTCGTTCGTGAACTATACAAGACTAGAAGGGAATGAAAGCCTTTAGCTGCCAGTAGACATTGAAGGAAAGGGACACCTACATTTTTAGCATTTCTGGCTCTGGAGAAAGCTTTTGATAATGTTAACTGAAATACACTTTTTCAAATTCTGAAGGTAACAGGGGTTAAATATAGGGAGCGAAGAGCTATATTCAACTTGTACAAAAACCAAACAGCAGTTATTAGAGTCGTAGGGCATGACGCAGTGGCTGGGATGGGAGTAATACAGGGTTCTAGCCTTTCCACAATGTTGTTCAATCTGTACATTGAGCAAGCAGTGAAGGAATACAAGGAGAAGTTTAGAGAGGCAATTAAAGTCCAGGGAGAGAGTATAAAAACCTTGCAGTTTGCTGATGACATAGGAAATCTGTAAAAGATCTGGAAGAGCAATTAAATGGAATGGACAGTGTCTTGAAAGGAAGATACAAGATGAACATTAACAAGAGTAAAACAAGGGTAAAGGGATGTAGTGTCAGAAAATCAGGCGATGCTGAAGGAATTAGATTAGGTAAGGACATGATAAAAGAAGTAGATGACTTTTATTATTTCGATAGCAATATAACTTATGATGGCAGAAGCAAAGTAGACATAAAATGCAGAATGGCTATGGGAAGAAAAGTGTTTCTGAAGAAACGAAATTTGTTGACATGCAATATTAGTTATATTGTAGAAGTTCTTTCTGAAAGCATTTGTCTGGAGCATAGCATTGTATGGACGTGAAACGTGGACGATAAGAAGTCCAGACAAAAAGATGATATAATCTTCCGAAATGTGGTGCTATAGACGAATGATGATGATTGGATGGGGAGATCACGTAACTCAACAGAATTGGGGAAAACAGGAGTTTCTGTCATCTTCTGAGTAAGAGAAGTAATAGGTTGGTGGGACACATTCTGAGACATCAAGGAATTGTCAACTTAGCATTAGAAGGAAGTGTATGGGATAAACATTGTAGAGGGAATCGAGGGACGAATACAGTAAGCAGATTGAAAAGGATGTAGGTTGCCGTTCGTATTCTCAGATGAAGAGGCTTGCATAGGACTGGGTAGCATGGAGAGCATCAGTCTGCGTACTGAGGACCACAACAAAAGCAACAGAAATTGAATTAATTCATTGGGATAGTTGAATGCCAGACCTTGATTAGAACCTCGGTTTCTTGTTCAAAAGGCATGTGCTCTGGACACTGTGCCCTCCAGAAACATTGGTTACTACAACACACGGACTGCCCTAAAACGCCTCCTTACATGGCCTGTTGCGAGAACATTGTCAACACTGTAATGTGTCCGTGGCAGCGAGTGTCGGTGTCAATAGTGGTGCAGTTGTTTTCAGTGGCA
The DNA here is from genome assembly GCA_026315105.1 of Locusta migratoria. Classification (NCBI taxonomy): domain Eukaryota; kingdom Metazoa; phylum Arthropoda; class Insecta; order Orthoptera; family Acrididae; genus Locusta; species Locusta migratoria. The sequence continues at coordinate 180,073,246 of CM048749.1, forward strand.
TCACCTTCTGCGATACTACAGGTAATGCATATGTCTAGTAAGTAGGAGACTCCGGTTCGAATCCCGACCTTAACACAAACTGACTGTCTCTGGCAGTTTTACTGTTATCGGTAAACAGCAATGTTGTATTTTCACTCTGCACTGGAATGTGCACCGATTTGAAACTTCCTGACAGATTAAAACCGTATGCCGGAACCGGAATTCGAATCTGAGCTATCCCGATAGGCTTAGAGCTTTACTTTCACAAGTACCCTGCCTATGAAAAGCAAAGGTCCGAAGTTGGAATCACGGTGCCGGCACACTGTTTTAACCTGAAAGAAAGTTTCAGCAAAGTTATTTATTTTCTCTCTCTGAACTCTCCTCCTAATTTATCCTTGCTTTCTTTTACACTCGCTCAATGTACACTCTGAAGAATACCGTGAAAAGGCTACAATCGTATTTCCTTTCCATCCCCTGTGTTCGCCCCTCTTATAACTGCTGTTACGGTTTTGTACTAGTTCAATATAACTTGTTCTCTATTAAATGTTTGTAAACATAAGAAACGAAACTGTTAAGGCCATCCGTCTCTAGACTTACAACAAACTAGACTTAAAGTAACCTATGCTAAAGGAAAAATAAAAAAAAATAAAAATAAAAAAAAAAAAATGCATCCATGCCCGAGGGAGGACTCGAACCTCCGACGACGAGCAGCAGCGCGCTTCGCATCTAGCCGCCTTGGAACGCTCGGACATTTCACAGGAAAAAAAGAAAAAGGGAAGTAGAAATTTTGAGGAAAATATTGCATCAATATTGAGAATGGGATTCCAAAGTGGGAAATCTAATGATTCTGAAAGTTAGAGATTTTTACATGTCTCGATTAAAATAATTAAGTGATTTGACAGCTAGTCGTTGCCAACAGAGCTACCAACACGAACCTATCAGATGATTAGTTGGTCGCGCTTTCTGCTTCACCATTGTCGAATCATTCGGCAGGCAAGTTTTAAGCAGAGAACGTGAATTTATTCCTTCATGTGCTTTTTTGTGAGCATTTCATATAGTAATGTTAAAATTCTTCTGAGCTATTTGCCGCGTCATGATAATAAAATCTTTCCAACGTTTCAGATCCGTTGCAAGAGCCTTCCTCAGGGAATCGATGAATCGAAAACGCCCGCCCTTTCTGTGTCTGAATGCCAAGCACTTAGTAGTTACAACGAAAACAGATAAAAATTGAACGGGAAGACACAGGAAGTTCAACAGGAAGAAGGAAGTGACGAATTTTGCTACAAAACGGTCTACGAACTTACAAAGAGAGTTTTATTTCTGTGAAACCGAGACTGTCAGGATGCTGTGCGAAGTCGATAAGAATGCTGTGGAAATTTATCAGTTTGTCCGTTTCCCGGAGTGTCACATCCGTAAACAGTGGTAGTTCCTGGTTGAGAAATAAAAGCCTCTTCCTGAACGCTGAATAGTCAGGCAAAACTTGAAATATCGGAGATTTTCCAGGAACGTACCAGGATTCGTAACATAAGTCAAAGAGTCATACTGGAAAACGACAAAGAGCTGTTAATAACAATTTTTTATTTGTTGATTTTTACTTGGTGGTGAACCACAATTATAAAGATTTCATTTTAATGAAATTTCTTTGTTTAGTGCTATTTCCGTCCGCCTCCGTAGTCCAGTGGACAGCGTGGTAGATTGCCACGCAGGGGGCCCGGGTTCGATTCCCGGTCGGGTAAGAGATTTTCTCCGCTCGGGGACTGAGTGTTGTGTCGTCCTCATCATCATTCCATCATCATTGACATGCAAGTCGCCGAAGTGGCGTCAGATAAAGAGACTTGCACCAGGCAGGCTGAACACGACCCCGGTTGGGGTCTAACGGTCATAAATGCCACACGATCATCATCATCAGTGCTATTTCCGATGTCCATTATGTTCGTGTACAACAAAATCATGATAAGGGTCACATGATGAACACTGAAATAACAATACTCATAAATTGTTTTTATTTATTTATTTATTTTTATAAATGTGATGACTTCAATAAGAAGACAAATTCATCACATTTAAAAAATATTTTAGGATATCTCTCCATACCAACAATGTCGGCTAATAATTCTCATAAATAATGAATGAAGTCTGCAAAAAGTTGCATAGGTCGCTGTATGTAACGAATATTACTGACGAACTTGTAACTAATGTATACTGATGGCTTTCAGCCACAGAATTCTGATGATGGCCCAGGCCGAAACGCGTTCACATCCCCAAGTTTGCAAGATAATGCGCTTGTTTTAATTAATGAAGTCAAATGCTGACGTTGCGCACAGATAAATACAATAACATACGGTTAATGGTGACGTCAGTATTTTAAGCATTGCCAAGGAGTTCAAAAATATTTGCCACCGGGCGGAGTTGGACCTACGACCCCTTCCCTACAAATCCGATCTCAGACCGCTGGAACAAAATACGCTTAGTAAACATGCGCTCTAAGGGACAATTAATAAGGTACATACGTTGATAGATCCTTATCAAAATTACTTTAATTTCCTAAACGCTAAACCGTCTGTATTGCTTTATTTTAGAATTAATAGGCCTGCCAGTACTACAAGTGTTGTGTTTGAAGAAAATGTGCAGGCTTGACTTTCTAACTCATTCCAACGATGTTCTCTCGTTTCTGTGGAATATATGGTGAACAATGATACAGTTCAAAATATATCAATGATGGAAAGGTTTTAGTGTAGGTCTAGACGTTGCCACTGTTATCAGTATGAAATATTGTCCTAATTACAAGGAATGTCTTTAATTTCGAACGTTCGGAACTGCACGAAAACATAGGGTTACAGCAATATTAGAGTATTTTTGAAGGATACTTTATATGCTAAATCGGAGATGAAATTTTAATGATTTATATCAATGGCGTTATTACAGAAGTAGGTCTAATAATTTGTAAGAAAATAGGAATGCGAGTAAATTACTACCAACAGCGCCATTTACGCATTATCGTAGCCAAGACAGCTACGAAGCCACACCAACCACAGTAGTACAAGTTTATATGCCAACTAGCTCTGTCGATGATGAGGAGATAGAAGAAATGTACGAGGAGGTAAAGGAAATTATTCAGACAAATATGGGAAAGGAAAACTTGACTGCAAATCAATAGTAGGAAAGGGAAGAGAAGGAAAAAAAGTAGGTGAAATGGGCAGAGGAAAAGGAATGAAAGAGGAAGCCGTCTGGTAGAATTATGCACGGAACACGATTTAATCATACTTGGTTTAAGAATCATGAAAGAAGGTTGTATACTTCGGAGAGAGTAGGAGACACCGAAAGGTACTAAACAGATATTATAGTGGTAACACAGATTTAGAAACCAGGGTTTAAACTGTAAGACATATCCTGGGACAGATATAGATTGTGACCATAACTTTTTGATCATGAATCGTGCACTGAAACTGAAAATAACTGCAGAAAAGTAGGAAAATAAGGAAATGGGACCTGAATAAGTAGAAGTAACCAGAAGTTCTAGAGAAATTGGTGTTTTAGGCAACAAATGAAAGAAATGAGGGAAAATAAAATAGTAGAAGAGGAATGGGTTGCTTTGACAGACGAAATAGTGAAATCAGCAGAGAACCAGACAGGTAGGAAGGCAAGACCTGCAAAAAACCTCGGATATCACAGGAAATATTAAATTTCATTGATGAAAGGAAATGATATAAAAATACAGTAAATGAAGCAGGCAAAATGGAGTACAGAGGACGAAGAAATGAGGTTGACATGAAGTGCAAAATGTCTAAGCAGGAGTGGCGAGAGGGCAAATGCAAGTCTGTAGAAGAATATATAAATAGGGGAAAAACAGATATCGCCTATATGTAAATAAAATACATTTGGAGACAAGACGAACAGATCTATGATTACCAAAAACTTTGATGGAAGACCAGTTCTCAGCACCTTCTCAACGCTTCTCTCACCACGTTGAAAAACGCACATTCCGCTTCTCTCGCCACATTGAAAAACGCAATTTCGTTTTTCTCAAATTTTTCAATTTTCCGGTAGATTTTCCAAAAAATTTATTTCATACAAACCTTGTCCTGTCAAGCCGTACTCAAGTGATGCTCTTACAACCTTGTGGCAATTGATTTTTATTCATAGAAAGAAATCACTTTCAGTTTTTCTTGAATTTTCCTAATTTCTGGGTGAATTTCCCGAATTTTTATTTCATACGAACCTTCTCCTTGCTTTCAACATGAAATGCAGAAAATTTTTTCGCAATTGGACGAACGGTATTGATAACGGACTGGAAAAAGCTGTTTACCTTTTTCCTGATTTTCCTCTTTTTCCGAACATCTTTTCCATATTTTTATCGCCGTTTAAACCTTCCCTGGACTTACACGAATATTTCAAGACTAAAATTAGCCAAATCGGTTCAGCCACTCACGAGTTTTCCAGTTGCACTCCTAACTGACATTATGCCAGATTATAACTGGGAACACTGGCGTCATAAATTCTCCGTACGAAGACACGGACCTACCACTAGGCAGAATACTATATATATATATTGCTGTTCGTTAGTCTCACTAAAACTCCAGAACGATTGAACTGATTTGGCTAATTTTAGTCTTGAAATATTCGTGTAAGTTCAGGGAAGGTTTAAACAGCGATAAAATATGGGTTGTCCGGAAATGAGGAAAAAACTGAAACAGCTTTTTCCAGTAAGCTAACAATACCGTTTGTCCAATTGCGATAAAATTTTGTACATTTCATGTTGAAAGCAAGAGGAAGGTTCGCATCAAATAATTTGAAAAAGTCGCCCGGAAAGTAGGAAAATTTAGGAAACTGAAAGCGATTTTTTTCTATGAATATAAATCCATTGTCACATGGTTGTAAGAGCATCACTTGAGTACGGCTTGACGAGACAAAGTTTGTATGAAATAAATTTTTTTGGAAAATCTACCGGAAAATTGGAAAATTTAAACAACTGAACATGCGTTTTTCAAAGGGTTTTTGATTGAATTCAGCACTATAACTGACTATTGGCATGACGGAGAGGAGTAATTGTTTTTGTTCATTATGATCTTAGAAAAGTTTTCATTAAAAAAGATAGGGATAGTTAAAAAGGAAAGTCACAAAATTCTAACAAAGTTCCATTTTCAATGTGTTTCTAAATGTGCTCAACACTACAAGTTCTTCCGATTGTGATAAAATTTTAATCATTTGACGTTTAACGACAGATGAATGTTCTTATGAACTAAAAATTTGGGAAAGTTACCCGGATATTTTGAAAATTCGCGAGAAACTAAAAGAGCTTTTTCAATGGGATATCAATATCATTCGTGTGACTGCGAAAAAAATAAATGCATATTTGACGTTCAAAGCAAGGGTAACGTTCTTCTGAGATAACAATTTGGAAAAGTTTCCAGGAAAATTCAGAAAAATAGAGCTTTTTCTATGAAATATTAATACCATTTATCTGATTGCCATAAAATTTTGCAGATTCGACGTTCAAAGCGAGAGGAAGGTTTGAGTTAAGTAACAGTTTGAAATTCTTTGTCAGAAAATAGGAATATACGTGGAAAACTGAAAGAGCTCTTTTCTTTGGGTTATCAATATCATTCGTACGACTGCGATAAAATTTTGCACATTTGACGTTCAAAGCAAGAGTACATATATATTACCAATTGCGAAGCTTTGCCGAGGCGACTAGATGACCCGGTGAACTTCGTATCAGTTTCCTCTTAATATAAAGCTTATTAATTTAAATCATATGTATGGCAGACCCAGTAGCTTTATAAAGGCATCATCAGATAGTCTAAGTATCGGCTCGATAGTAGGCGGAAAGAGTGGGCAGATGATGCACATGTCCAAGATAATGTTCATGTCACAGTCGTGGAAGTTGCGAGGAAAATTTAGATTTAAAACATGTAAAATAATTACTTGGTTGTTGTGTTGAATGTGTTCAGAAATATACTTTGAAAGAGTAAAGTTAGCTTTAACGATCTGAACCCTATATGAACTGTAAAAGATAAAAGTGAATTGTTGTTTGCTAGTCTCGCTAAAACTCGAGAACGGCTGAACCGATTTGGTTGTATATCATTAGATAAACCACTGAAACTATTGTGATGAAATCTGATGTGAAGATAGCTTGAACGCTGAAGTACCGGATAAGATACTTTAGAAAGTGTGTAATTCAAGATATTTTTTTATTTGAAGTATATAAAGCGAAATATCGAACAATACTTACTCTCTGGAAAAGCTATTTACTCTTTGACTTCTTAACTATTTTTGAGAAGTTATCTACCTAGGTTTCGGCCGCTGAGTGGCCAGTCTCAAAAGCTTTTAATATGTGCTTACATGCAAACCGCCAGGTTGACAGTTACGTTCAGCATCACGGTATAGATGTAAACATAAAGCATTGCGAATAGTCACACTGTACCCGAAATATATATAGATCTGGGGAAAAAATGCGACTGATATGTGACATTCTCTACACTTTTGTACAAAACAGACAAAGGGCACCAGCTCAAAAATAGAGTTAAACCCGATTGAAATCTTGTGGGGCTTAACTGCTAAGGTCATCAGTCCCTAAGCTCACACACACATACACACACACACACACACACACACATACATATATATATATATATATATATATATATATATATATATATATATATATATACTACTCAACCTAAATTATCCTAAGGACAAAAACAGGAGGGAGGAATCGAACCTCCGACGGGACCAGCCGCACAGTCCATGCCTGCAGCGCCTTAGACCGCTCGGTTAATGCCGGGCAACAAGAAATTACAAAATTAACGTAAATAAACATTTTTCAGTTGAACAGATAATGTAATCAAAGGAAAACCGTATACAGTAAATAAATGTTGGCAAAGTGGTAGTATCCGAGTAGTATTGTCAAACAAAAGTGCCGGTCAGAGTTTAATTGTTGTTAATGCAGGCGCAGACAGGCGTTTCATAGCTCAAAAACGAAAACGTTTGACTATCACTCAGAAACGGATTGCAAAAATTTTTAAAAATACGTCGAAACCCAACTTATGCCAGGCGTACTATCAATGTCTTTATGCCTTGTAATTACTCGCAGCGTATTTTCCCATTTGGAATACCTCTAGTCATTGTAGATGTTGGACATGTTTGACTAGTAATGTTGAACCATTTTTATCCAGAATGCGGGAAGAATAAAACACTCAGAAACTGCCATTGAAGGGCTTAGCAAAATTGCTATAGGCTTAACACATAATCGCAGTATCGAACATCGCATTTAAATTTGCAAATTAGATTTCGTCTTCTGCAATATTGGTTGTGAGTAAACGCACGGCGCGTAACAGACTGGCAACGCTCCATAAGAGTACTTGCGGGTACGCCAGACTGCTTCCCACTCTGTGTTCCTCTAGACGGTGCTGCCACAGTGGCGAGGAAGAAATTAGTCCTCCTCCCTCCCCTTGTTCAACAGGGGAGGCCGACAGGTAGTCGAGGCGCCTTGGCAAAGTTCCCGAAGACGCTCCTTCCGAGGTTTGCTTTCAAAAAAAATGTACAAATGTTTGTAAATCTATCGGACTAAACTGCGTGGTAATCAGTCCGTAGCTTACAAACTACTTAAACCTAAGTAAAGTAACCTAAGGACAAACACACACACCCATGCCCCAGGGAGGACTCGAACCTCCACGGCGAGCAACCGCGCGCTCCGCAGCGAGACGCTTTAGACCGCTCGGCTACTTCACCGCGGCACACTTTGCATATATTTAGTGAATGTGCAACCTTTGACAGTGACTTTGAGACTTCATATACGGGTTCAGCGAACTTTACGCTTCCAAAGTATATTTATGCTTGCACCCAACACAACACTCTATTGTCAATGTCAGAATGACAAATAAAGTTTAATAATTTTTTTTTGACGTAATGAATGTGGATTAAACTTACTGTAGGTGCGTTGGTATTCTTTGTGTGGAATCAAATTACGTATACGCTGGAACTAATAGAAGCATTTTCTGACATACGGTGAAGTTAAGAAGTCAGAGAGTAAATAGATTTTCAATCAAAAAGTTCAAATTTTTGTAGAACTTATGGGACTTAACTACGGGGTCATCAGTCCCTAAGCTTACAAACTACTTATGAACTACCTACAAGTAAGAACAACACAAATATCCATGCCCGAGGGGGATTCGAAGCCGGCCGCGGTGGCCGAGGAGACTGAGGCGCTACAGTCACGGTCTGCACCGCCACTACGGTCGGGGGTTCCAATCCCCCCTCGGGCATGGATATTTGTGCCGTCCTTAGTTGTAGGTAGTTCATAAGTAGTTTGTAAGTTTAGGGACTGATGACCCCGTAGTTAAGTCCCTTAAACTTAACAAACATTTGAACATTTGGGGATTCTAACCCCCGATCGTAGTGGCCGTGCAGACCGTGACTGGAGCGCCTCAGTCCCGTCGGCCACCGCGGCCGGCAATAGATTTTCCAGAGAGTAATTATTGTTCGATATTTCGTTTATATACTTCAAATAAAAAAAAATCTTGAATTACACACTTTCTAAAGTATCTTGTCCGGTACTTCAACGCCCAAGAAATCTCCACATCAGATTTCATCTCAATAGATTCAGTGGTTTGTGTAATGATATGTAGCCAAATCGGTTCAGCCGTTCTCGAGTTTTAGCGGAACTAACGAAGAGCAATTCATTTATATATTACTTAATTAATTCCAGTTGCACTCCCAACTGACATTATGCCAGATTATAACTGGGAACACTGGCATCATAGATTCTAGAAGACACGGACATGCCACTAGGCAGAATACTACATAATAATAATAATAATAATGAGAAGCAGCAGTGGTTTGGCGGCAGAGAGTCGGCGTGTGGTGTGCGGGTCTCCAGGCTCCACAGGTGCCAGGTGCAGCAGAGCAGGTAGGGGCTGGCTGGTGGCAGCTGGTCCATCCAGGCACTTCCGGAGCGCCGCGCCGCGCCGGCCTTGGCTGCGGGGGAGGCGTTCCCACGCACCACTCGCCGGAAGCGCATTGACCTGCCCGCGCACCTTCCTTCCGGCCGCCCCGTGAATGAGCCCACTAGCAGAGCGCGCTGCCGCTCCGTTCTGCGGAGCGCCGCGCGGGACGTGTGCGGAATGCGGAAGCCGTCTCCCGCGAGGACGACGCATCGACGCCAGTTTCCTGCCGCCGTCTCCAGCTTTTGCGAATCGGGCCAAAAAACTCCCTTCTCTCAGCCTTCGCGGCATCTGCGATCCACCGGATATCTCGTCCCATATGGCCGTCTCCGGGGAAAACTAAACGATTATTTAGGACTAAGAACTGCCGGCCGCGGTGGCCGAGGGCACTGAGGCGCTCCAGTCACGGTATGCACGGCCATTACGGTCGGGGTTTCAAATCCCTCCTCGGGGATGAATGTTTGTGTCGTCTTTAGTATAAAATCGTCCATAACTAGTTGGTAAGTTTAGGGACTGATGACCCCGCAGTTAAGTCCCTTAAGCTTAACAAACATTTGAACATTTGACATGCTTGTACATATTTGTAAACAAATGTTCACATGTTTTGTAAAACTAAGGGATTAACTTCTGGGGTTATCAGTCCCTAGGCTTACAAACTACTTAAACTAACTTAAATTATCTTACACTAAGGACGACTTAAACTAACCCAAGGACAACGCACACATCGATGCCTGAGTGAGGACTCGAATCTCCATCGGCGAGCAACTGCGCGCTCCGCAGCAAGGCGCCTTAGAATGGTCGGCCACTGCATCGCGGAATATTTGTGAACAATGCTGATCTGAAGATGATGACTTAGTTAATCGAAACCGGTTGTGCGCCGGCCGCGGTGGCCGAGGGGACTGAGGCGCTCCAGTCACGGTCTGCACGGCCACTACGGTCGGGGGTTCGAAACCCCTATCGGGCATGGATATTTGTGCCGTCCTTAGAATTAGCTGGTTCATAAGTAGTTTGTAAGTTTAGGGACTGATGACCCCGTAGTTAAGTCCCATAAGCTACACAAACATTTGAACATTTCTTTGATTTGACTAAGAACTTGTGTGCGTGTGGAACATCATCCCAGATGTGTCATTGGATTGGACATCTCCGATTAGAGAAGACACTGTTCGTAGTAATCGACGAAAAAGTATCGACTAGAACAGAGCTAATGTCTCTTGTCCTCCCCAGGCAGTGGCGGACCGAGGGAGGGGCCTCCAAACACCTCGAAAACCAAGCCCCCACAATCGCGTAAGCGGCCGACTGCGAACAGCGGACAAATTGAACAGCGCCTCGGCGGCCATTGTGGTGGCAAACTTCCGCCACAACTTTAAATGTGCGTAAGATTATTTTGATTAGAAAGAGTATTCAAGTCGCGAAAACTGTCTAATTGAAATATATAACTACAAAACAGCTTCAGACGCCTTGAATATACAGCAACTATCGATTGTGTGGAAATTTATTACACATACAGTGTAGAAATTGGCCAACAGCATTTCCTCTTCCTAAGGAAACCGAACTGTAACATGTAGTTTTTTTAGCGTTCTAAGTGCGTCGTATGAACGGAATTTATCGTCAGACAAGATTTTTTAGCACTTTCTCAGTATATTCTACGTTTCGGAAGAGTTTCACACTTTACGTCTCTCTTTAGCACTGTATTCTCTAATATACAAAAAAAAAAAAAAAAAAAAAAAAAAAAAAAAAAAAAAAAAAAAAAAAAAAATCAAAAACAGGGCTGCCTGGAACTGCTAGTATTAAAAATCAATTGGGAAATTGAAAGATACATATCTGAAAAATAGTTTCTTACCTTGTGAATACAGCCACTAGCAAATTCTTTTAAGAACACTTTTTCTTAACAAATGCATCTAACATTAGCATTAGGGTATCTACGACGAATATTAGCATTTTTAATGCTGTAAGCCAAATACCTTACGGTAGCGTGAACTGCTCAAGTCAACAACTATTGCCATAAGGTTAACTTCAGAAAATGCATTCAATGTGGCTATGTGTCATTCATATAAGGAACTATAGACAGTTCTGCAAACCCCTTTCAGTTGTTATACCTATATGTAAAGCAGATTACCTTTAAATTCTGCGTTAAAGTTGCTAATATTAATTTCATAAACAAAAATTCGAACTGCAGTGAGGCAACTAATTTCGTGACCGCAATTGTTATTTTACACAATCATAAAATGAAACTTTTTGAACTTCCTGTCCACCAGTACTGCCTAAAATAGCTTCTTTTTAAGAGCCACCAGTATTGTAAAAGCCTGTTATTTACTTCATTCAATCTTATATTGTCTTGACTAATAGTCGGTTAAGCAAGTAGTTGGGCTACTTTTATTTGTGATTTATGCATTTAAACGCTGAGCAGCTCTTCACCATCGTGCTTCATGTACACTGCAATAGCCATACAATACAGACGTGACTATCAATTGTGTTTATATCCCGCAGTATGTACTTAGTATACGATTTACCTGCTAACGGCACTTGTATTTATGTGACGCTTGCCACTACCATGGCGGCCGGGCGAAGGTTCGAATTATCCCGCGACAGCAGCGCCGTCAGGGAGTCTAGTTATTTTTACAAGGTCTTTGTCGAAAACATACAATGTAGGCTTTCACGGCCGGCGTCAATTTCACTTAAAATTTTCGGGCTGGTAGGCCGTGGTCGACGTATAAAACTCGCCCCTAACGTTTCGTCTTCAGCTGCGGAAGACATCTTCGGAGGCTGAGTGGCAACTGCGATGGGGCCTCGAGGGATGCAGTGTAGGGGGCGCCACAGTATATCACGTGACGTCGGCTGAGCAACAATCTCTGGTAATGCCAACCTTATTACGAGAGGAAGATCGATTGTTAAGGTGCTTGTGGAACGTTGAATTACAAATCTTGTCTAATTTAACACCTTCGTCCTTTCTATTGAAATTATTACGATATTTCTAAATTTCAACGGCTTCTCTGTATGTGCGAGCATAATAGTGTTATCAAAAACTTCTCCCAAAGGCCTCTCGCCCGCTCACCCGCTAGCTCGCTCTGGCCCAAGGCACTGCGCGCTTGCACGCTGCACTATACGAGTCGATTAGTAACACTAGAAAACAATGCAATATATCCAAGTATTTTTACTTACTAGTAAAAAAGGCAACTCATTTTTGGGGCGATCTACAATTGTTTAAAAAGAGGTTTGCAGCCAATATCGCTTTCTTCACTTAATAAAACGGAAGTAGCTTGTTTCCATCTCAATAATAGGATGGCCGACTATAAACTTAATATCTCGTTTGATGGTGTTCAACTTGAACATAATGAACATCCAAAATACCCGGGAGTCATCTTGGATAGATCTCTTACTTTTAAGTACCACCTTCATAAAACAACAGACAAAGTTAAAACAAAGAATAACATATTGCAGCACTTAGCAGGATCATCTCGGGGAGCCAGTGCTCAGGTTTTGCGTACAATTTTGCGTACAACAGCTTTGTCCCTAGTTTACTCTGCAGTTGAATACTGTTCTCCTGTCTGCCTCAACAGTGCTCATGTGAGAGACAATGATGTACAATTAAATAGAGCAATGAGATTGATCAGTGGCACTCTGATGGCTACACCACTTCAATGGGTCCCAATATTATGCAACATCGTTCCTCCTGATCTAAGACGGAAGGAATCCTTAATGAGAGAGTATAATAAGATCTTGTCCACTCCTGAGCTTCCTATCCTGCAAGACCTTCCACCACAGGTAAGCCGGCTGAAATCACGTAAACCACCTCTTAAAACAGCTGTGCAACTACATGAGAGTGGCTTCTCGCCTAAATCAAACTGGGCAAGAACTTGGGATTCGTTTAATGGAAAAAACAGCATCTGGATAGACGATCCCTCTAAAGCTCCAAGAAATGGACCTTTCCAGGAGAGAATGGTCTTTGATCAACCGCTTTCGAACTGGTGTTGGTCGCTGTGACTATTGGAAATTCAAATGGGGACAGACAGACGACCAGTCATGTGACTGTGGAGCAGACATACAAACGATGACCCACATAATTACTAATTGCCCATTACGATGGAGGGATGACCGAACTCCATATAGTCAGGAAGCTGTCCAGTGGTTAAAGAAGTTGATATGTTTTATCTTATTAATTAGACACTAGTATATCTTACTAAAGTATTATATGTAGCTGACATTATACCATACGATATATATATATATATATATATATATATATATATATATATATATATATATATATATATATATATATACTTAATGACACAACCGGTTTCGGCGTGCTAGACGCCATCTTCAGACCTGTAGTAATTTTACGTGAGTCAATATTGAACTTGGATTCTGAAGTGCCTCTAAGACCTTAAGAAAGATGGATTCAGACGATTTATTATTGACGTGTAAATTTTATGTTGATGACAAATCAATGTGGACGTACACCGTTTTGCTATGTAAAATATTGTTGTAATAGCAAAGAATTCATGTAAAATTACTACAGGCTGAAAATGGCGTCTAACACCCGAAACCGGTTACATAATTAAATGAAGAAAGCGATCTTGGATGCAAACCTCTTACTAGTAAATGTTTTCAATATTAAGCTCCATGAGGCACATCGCTGTAAAATGTAAATTAGGTCCACTAGATTTTTTTTTTAAAGAAAACTATTTATCTCGGCTCCAGAAGGTCGCAGTAGAGCATTATTTGTTATCAAATCAGTGAGAAAATGTCAGCAACACATTTATTAAACAGTTCCTTTCATAACATAAAAATAGAAATGTTTTTCGTCGCGGAGACAGCACGTATACGAGTCGGAGTGCGGCCGTGTAACACAGGCGGCAGTGGCCGCAGCGTTGCAAAGCGCATGCGCGGCAGAGGTTCAAATTCTCTTCTGAACCCCCTGGAGGCAGCGTATGGGCAATCCCGCGGCAGGAAGGGGCGATTCGCGCAGGATTAGCCGTGCGTACTGGGGCGCCGTGCTGCGGTGCGCGCGGCCGTTCGTCGTCGGGGGTTCGAGTTCCCCCCTCCGGCATGGGTGTTGGTGTTGTCCTTAGGTTATTATACAGTTTACGTAGTTTGTAAGCTACGGACTAATAATCTAGCAATTGAGTCCGATAGATTTACAAACATTAGAACACTATGGATGGGCGAGGGGAAACGCCACTTCCAACATTACAGTTGGAGCTGGTTAAGAGGCCCGCTCCTGGCTACTCGAGCTCTGGCGGGTTTGCACGAATAGTCAAGAAGCAAGGGCAATGGAGCTACTGCGCACCTCGCCTTGCGCATGCGCAAATCCACTATGAAGGTAACATCCGCCGTTCATATTTGGTTTTGACGTATTGAAGATTTATCAAAACCACGGCATTTTTGGTAAAATATAAGTACCAATTAAAGACGCATCAACTGTAAAAGCTTTCAAAAGTTTCGATCATGAGTAACAGCCGGCCGCGGTGGCCGAGGGGACTAAGGCGCTCCAGTCAGGGTCTGCACGTCCACTACGGTCGGGGGTTCGAATCCCCCCTCGGGCATGGATATTTGTGCCGTCCTAGTTCGTAAGTAGTTCATAAGTAGTTTGTAAGTTTAGGGACTGATGACCCCGTAGTTAAGTCCCTTAGACTATAAAAACATTTGAACATTTTTGAACATGAGTAATAACAAAGCACTACCCTCTGTCTTGCAAGAGTAGTCGTGTGGTTAGCGGCATCATGCTGAAGTTTGAAAAGTAGTGGGTTCGAGTCTGACCACATGCATTTTTTTTTAATCAAACCTTCTTTTTAACAGACACGAAAACAAAATTCAAATTCAAATGTTCAAATGTTTGTTTACCGTATGGGACTTAACTGCGGGGTCATCAGTCCCTAAACTTACAAACGACTTATCAACTAACTTATCCTAAGGACGGCACAAATATCCATGCCCGAAGGGGGATTCGAACCCCCGACCGTAGTGGCCGTGTAGACCGTGACTGGAGCGCCTCTCGGCCACCGAGAACAAAATTGTCTTATGGATAGTTACTTGCTGCATATCTTCCGGCGTTTTAGCGAATGTGTCGCGATTTTGAGGGTAAATGACATTTTTTTCTCTTCGTTGTAACAAATATTTAACTTTATCAATTCTCTCGCAATAGCGAATTTCTTATAGCGTCACAGTTTAAGGTATAGATGTTCTACCAAATAGTGACATATGAAAATTTGTGCCGGTCCGGGTCTCGAACCCGGGTTTCCCGCTTTTCGCGAGCGGTCGCCTTAACCACTAGGATAGCCGAACACGGCTCTTGACCGACCCAAACTTCCATAATTGCAGTCAGTGTGGCATATTGAAGTTTGGGTCGGTCCGGAAGTCGTGTTCGGGTAGCCAAGTAATTAAGGCAACCGCTCGCGATAAGCGGGAAACCCGGGTTCGAGTCCCGGCCCGGCACAAATTTTCACATATCCCCATTTGGTAGAACATCTATACCTTATACAGTGACCCTAAAAGAAATTCGCTATTGCGAGAAATATTGATAATATTATCATCACTGTAATTCCTCATCATACTGTAATTTAAAATATATAACTGTTGGAAAAGAAGTGGGGGAGAACAGCCTTTGCCCATGCATAAGGTTTGGAGGGGGCGCCACTATCAAGTTTCGGCCCCGGTTCGGAAATATCGTAGATCTGGCACTGAAAGAAGTGAACCCCCAGTCATCTGAAGCACCAGCCACCACTAGTGGCAGCACCGAGTTTCACCCTCTCCCTTCTCCCATCTTCTCCAACACGAACACGACACTACACTACACACGCACCCATTAGTCAGCTACGCTTAACACTGTCACTTCACCACACACTTATCACACTTCGCGACGGAAACGTTGCCTGCGGGCGCGGAGGTTGGGGAAAACCTGGCCAATTAGGCGGCCGAACCTGCCCTTCGGGACCTCCCAGCCATTCATGCCATACGACTTTACTTTTACACTGGCCACAAAGTTAGAACACTTGCACGGAGCCCTTTCCTTCCTAATCCTTCTGCCTTCCTCCCCTTAATAACTAATTTGTAAACTACTAACTCAGTTTCAAATGTTTGTGAATCTATCGGACCAAACTGCGTGGTCATCAGTCCGTAGCTTACAAACTACTTAAACCTAGGTAAACTAACCTAAGGACAACACACACACCCATGCCCCAGGGAGGACTCGAACCTCCACGGCGAGCAACCGCGCGCTTTAGACCGCTCGGCTACTCCACCGCGGCTAACTCAGTTTAAAAGCTGTGTGTGTGTTGTGGATGTTGAACCTATCGTTAAATTAGACAACAAATTGTTCATTAACACAGTGATTTGGATTAATTAAGGCCCTGATACTGATGTATATGGTGTTAAATAAGAAACAGTGCATTAAACTGATTATGTGCGCAACGGATCTTTTAACAAAACAGCTGTGGCAAGACACCATATGAAACAGACACAGACTATACTCAAAATATTTGACTGCGAGAAAGATAATAAAAAACCACAAACCACTTTCTTAATGTTTACTGCAGGAATTTTATGCAGATCAGTACTTGATTATCAAAATTCAGTATCCTAAGCAATTGACTGCAGTGTTGCATAACAATCATTTACTATAGCACAAATAACGAAATCTGTTCAACAAGATTACCAAAACAAATACTGCACTTTAGATCCACAAATAATTAATTATCAAATAAAGAAAGTAGGTTAATTTTCTAACTACGTAAATGAAACAGGAAAGAAATTTCAACTTTGTTACTTATTATTAATAATCACCATTACATTACCTACATAATACAACTTTTTCCTAATGACATAAAATGCAATTACCTTCATTCCAGCGGTGATAGTAATAAAAAAATACAATATATATTCCAAATACAATCATATCAACTTTCTGGCACAGCAGCCTCTGCTCTACATCGGAGCCATACACACAACTCAACCGCTCTCTAAGCGAGCTAAACCACAAGTCCCACTCTCTCTCTGCGCGAGTTACAATGCTATGCAATACATGATCTTTGCCAAAGATGAAACTTCACAAAGTACACATATTGATACACACAGTAGACGCGATATTATACATTTTCTTGCAAGCAAGTTTAGACATTTTCTTACAAAACATTTTTATAGCCGGCCGCGGTGGCCGCGGGGACTGAGGCGCTCCAGTCACGGTCTGCACGGCCACTACGGTCGGGGGTTCGAATCCCCCCTCGGGCATGGATATTTGTGCCGTCCTAGTTCGTAAGTAGTTCATAAGTAGTTTGCAAGTTTAGGGACTGATGACCCCGTAGTTAAAACCCATAAGCTTAACAAACAACAACATTTTTATAGACACGTTTCAAGTTTAAGCAGCATGACTGCCCAGCTACGTACAAGTAATGATCCTGCCACTTCTCTTCACAGCTCGGTAGAAAGCATAAAACGGTGAAAAATCGCCTGTACATTACCTCGCTCCGATCAAAACATGCATCTTTCAAGCGCCGAACCAATGGCCTGAAACCAACTATTACTCTCCCGTATTCCTGCTTCGGCCGGACCATTGTACAGATGGCGACTTGCGCCTCGCGCAAGTTTACATAATTTTACGCGACCCCATGCACTGGCTGGCTGGCACCTTCCTGTGCGCGGTGACGCATCCGTTCGCCTCAGGAAGTTCTTCCCACGCTCTCACCGACCAGGATCCCGAGATTTTCCCACCGGCTGCAATGAGCCGACATTCCTTTTCACACCCAGGCGGTAGTTATCTTGCCAGCCGAACACAGTAAAGCCGATTCCGTGGCGTCAGAAGGAATGCATTGCGCCAGGCGCCTGTGTTTGCCAAAAAAACTGGAGGGCCGTCTCAGATCCAGTTCGACCCCTTGATGATCTCCAGCGCACAACACAGAAATCGCCAAAGTTATGCAACCGCCACTATCCCAAGAAAGGCCGCTCCATCTTGCATCCCCTTCTATGGTCGGTGGACCTTATGCTTTTCAGCACGTCTGCCGACAGGGGCAAATGCACGATCGTCTCAAAAAAAAAAAAAAAAAAAAAAAAAAAAAAAAAAAAAAAAAAAAAAAAAAAAAAAAAAAAAAAAGTTATTTGTATAGCTTATGGGACAACTACGGGGTCATCAGTCCCTTAACCTACAAACTAGTTACGAACTAGCTAACACTAAGGACGGTACAAATATCCATGTCCGAGGGGGAGATTCGAAACCCCCCCCCCCACGCTAGGGATGGCGGTTATCGCTGAAACCACCGGTTTTCGGTTATACCGGTTCTTTTCATCTCCAGTTTAACCGCACCGTAAAATTGCTCAAGATACCCGGTTTTTTTAAATAACCGGGTTTCGGTTTTTGTTGCTATTATTTCCAGTAGAGTTCGAACGAAACATGTTTTGCGGCCGAAACAGAAACTGTAATCGTCGGTTCTTCTAGTTTCGGCCGAAACTGAAACTTACGAAATTTAGTTTAGGTAAATTTACGTTATACGACAAATCACTAGTCTTTCCATATTTGCAAGATCCCCTCCCAATACTACGCCTTCTTGAGTGTGTGTAAGCCTAGTCAGCAGTCCCTAGAAAACGATATACGAAGCATACAGATTTACTGGCCTTGTATTTCCATCCGGCAGTTGTGAATATTGAGCGAACCACTCCGTAAGTTGGACTTGTGAGCCAGAGCAAAAATATCTCGCTATACACACAACATATATAAGTTACAGTCAGTAAATAAACTTCAATCAGTGCTGCAGAAGTATTTCGAAAAATAAAGTCACAGTTCCGACTAACAGTATGATTGTTGTCAGTGTAAATTTACGCAAATTGAACTAGGAAAGCTCTGTACCACATGATCAAAGAATGTTCAAATGGGTGTGAGTTCTTATGAGACCTAAATGCTTAGGTCATCGGTCCCTAGACTTACAAACTACTTAATCTATCTTAAACTAACTTATGCTAAGGACAACATAGACACCCTTGACCGAGGAAGGAGGGAGGACTCGAACCTCCGACTGGAGCAACCGCGCAGTCCGTAACATGGAGCCTCAGACCGCACGGCTATCTCGCGAGGCACCACATGATCAATGTTATCTAAACCCATATTGGGTATTAAAAAAGCCCCTCGCTTACAAGGAACCACAGTAATAAAATGTTCAAATGTTTGTAGAGCTTATGGGACTTAACTACGGGGCCATCAGTCCCTAAACTTACAAAGTACTTATGAACTACCTAATACTAAGGATGCCACAAATAACCATACCCGAGGGGGGATTCGAACCCCCGACCGTAGTGGCCGTGCTGAACGTGACTGGTGCGCCGCAGACAGCTCGGCCACCGCGGCCGGTTCACATTAATAAAACTTGTTAGCATAACAATATGATAATACATTAAAAGTTATTATTCCAAGCTTAGAGTACATCACTAACATAATAGGTATAAGAATCGAATTTACTTTCTCTTCCAAGGAACATTTTTGATGCTTTCTCCTTAAATGACATATCATGTTTGTAGTACCTCCATCCGTTTTCAGCTTTTTAAAGCAAATGGAGCATTGTACCTCACTGCTCCCCTACTTCGTGAAGTACTTCCGCACTCGGGATGGTGCCATTTAAGACACAACCGATGTCTGACGACGACAGCAAGGAACCGCCGCATGACCAGACGGAGGCAAGTCTTGTACACTGCCGGTGCGTGCGCGTCGTCTAATAAGCCACGCCACACGGCAACAGGTGCATCGACGCCTCAGTAGCTGCACAGTCCTTAAGTTCTTATGCCATGCGTTTGTTGCGCGTTTCTGACTGCCGGGATTGTTCTTAAATTAACACTGATCGCTTTTCTTAGATTCTGCGATGACCGAATATTTCACAGCAGTGGAAATTTTAGGAATATCCCTAAATATTAGGGTCTACTAGTTTTAATTATTTAAAATTATTTACAAAAACACGATTTGAACCACTACTACAGGAAGTAGTCGTACAGGTTTTCTCATCCGGTTCTTGGCAATAACTAAAATAAACCGGTTACAACCGACACCAAATAAATACCAAAAAACCGATTATACAAAACTAAAATACCGGTATCGGTTTTAACCGGTTTTTCCCATCCCTACCCCACACTCGTCTCCTCGGTGCCGACGTTGAAACGAATTCGGTATGATGATGATCTCTGCGTAGATCGAATAAACTGTAAAAACTTCTTGCGAACTGACTGATAGTTCCATTTCGTTTTAGAAAAAAAGCGATACTTAGTATTTCATTGTCAAACAAATCATCTGAATAAATCAATGTTTTAAAAAGATTATGCTCTGAGTGTGGATAAAGATAGAATTATGCATGTCGCAGAGGTCTCGAGCAGCCCAACGGGCACCGACAGGCCGCCGTGTCATCCGCCAACGTCAAAGAATGCGGTATGGAAGGGGTCAGCGCCCCACATCACCGGTACTTTGAATGAAGTAGCTTCTCAGTTGACGTCACAACGGCCGAGACGTGGCCAACGAGAAAGGCTGCTGCAGTTTCGTCACCTCAAGTGATGAAGGCAGGCCCGAGACAAAGCGAAGGCTGACTGGCTGTCCGCTAAGAACAATAGGCTTAGTTATTAAACAGTGCTGTTAGGGATGCTGTATGAATATAAAGGGCACAGGTGGTGATCATCATCGTATGTTATCATGGCCCTGCTGAGCTAAATAGTTGAATAAAGTATGTACACGCTTTAGTTTGTGACTAATTTACGTTTCGATTCCTGTTGTTGTTGTTGTGGTTTGATGCTGCTCTCCACGGTACCCTGTCCTATACAAGTCTCTTCATCTGAGAATATGTTCGGCAAGCTACATCCTTTAGAATCTGCTTACTGTATTCGTTCCTTGGTCTCCCTCTACGATTTTTACCCCACACACTTCCTTCTAATGCTAAGTTGACAATTCCTTGATGTCTCAGAATGTGTCCGACTAATCTATCCCTTCTCTTAGTCAGGATATGGCAGAAACTCCTTTTCTCCCCAATTCGGTTAAGCACCTCCTCATTAGTCACGTGATCTATCCATCTAATCTTCATCATTCGTCTGTAGCACCACATTTCAAAAGCTTGTATCATCTTTTTAGCTGAACTCCTTATTGTCCACGTTTCACTGCAATACAATGCTACACTCCAGACAAATGCTTTCAGAAAGGCCTTCCTAACATTTAAATTAATATTGGATGTTAACAAGTTTCGCCTCTTTAGAAATGCCTTTCTCCCCATAGCCATCAGAAGCTATCTTGCTACCCAAATAAAAAAATCATGTACTACTTTTATTGTCTCATTACCTAATCTAATTCCTTCAGCATCGCCTGATTTTCTGACATTCCATTCCATTACCTTCGTTTTACTCTTGTTAATGTTCATCTTGTATCTTCCTTTCAAGACACTGCCCATTCCATTCAACTGCTCTTACAGATCCTTTGCAGTCTCTGACAAAATTACTATGTCATCGGAAAACAGCAAACTTTTTATTTCTTCTCCATAAACTTTAATTCCCTCCCCAAATTTCTCCTTCCATTCCTTCACTGCTTGCTCAATGTACAGATTGAACAACATTGGGGAAAGGCTACAACCCTGTCTTACTCCCTTCCCAATCTCTGCGTCCCTTTCTTGATTTGTAAATAACAGAAACACCCGTCGTTCGAAACGTTCACGCCACAGTTTTCTCTCATAGTTGCTCAATGGAGAAAGGACAGCAACCTTTGTTTACAGATTCCGCCAAAGAATTGGTCAAGCACAGTTTCAAGGATAAGTATTGTAAAACAAATTAGGATATTTTAAGATGCCCTCTCTCAGCAGCACATTCTATTGAAAAAAAAAAAAAAAAAAAAAAAAAAAAAAAAAAAAAAAAAAAAAAAAAAACTGTCGAAAGGTAAATAGGCAAAAATAGTGAAAATTACTCCATAATGATTGTGTTGTATTTGTAACAATTAAAGCTACAAGTGTACACCAGCGTCAGTTTTTATTATTTATTATTTTTTATTTTTTTTTATTTCCTGCACTTGTGCCACAACACGTGACGAACGCAAATCCAGTATTGAATGGAAATTTGTAGAGGACGGACGTTATAAGTTGAAGACATAATTGTGTAAGTAAATTAACGAAATGTGGATATTTGAGTAACTGTTTTCTGTGTGAGGGTGATGTATATTTATGTGAAAATAACAAATAGAAATGATGGATTATTAACAGAAGCATGGTTAGAAGAGCCCATTTCTGACTGGGTACTAAGAAACTTTGCTGATGAAAGTAATTTCGAAGCTCCTGTTGTGAACAATGCCGAAACTGGTAAGTCTGCCATATCTTCAGGCAGCGATGAAGAAAATACAGATATCCACGGTAAGACTTTCTTTGTAGCAACAGTTACATATCGAAGAGGTAGACGATAACACTGTAATCCATAATATTGAAGATGTGAGGTATGTAAAGGCAGAAAAATGATATCTAATTTACTGATAAATAAGTCAGTTTCAGAATCAAATATCAACAATAACGCAATTCCTTGAGTCATTATACCAAAGGTATTGAATATAAGTCTTGAATTAAAATTCGTGCTGTGTCCAGGATACGAAGCCGTGACCTCCTACTTAATAGGCAGACACTCTAAAACGCTGCCGCGGTGGAGTAGCCGATCGGTCTAAAGCGTCTCGCTGCGGAGCGCGCGGTTGCTCGCCGTGGAGGTTCGAGTCCTCCCTGGGGCATGGGTGTGTGTTGTCCTTAGGTTACTTTACCTAGGTTTAAGTAGTTTGTAAGCTACGGACTGATGACCACGCAGTTTGGTCCGATAGATTTACAAACATTTGAACTTTTTTTTTTTTTTTTTTTTTTTTTTTTTTTTTTTTTTTTTTTTTTTACCGCTCAGATAACGCAGAGTTACGTCTCCCTCCACACCACATAAATTTTGCCTCAATATTCCCTGTGAAATACATCAAATGGCCAAGGCTCTCCTATATTGGAACAGCACCCCAGCAAATAAAGTGAATGGAAACAATGCTGCCTTGTTCCTAAGGCAGCGGTGCTATAAACATCAACAATAAATCAATTCCTTGAGGGCGGTTAAAAGCGTATGCTTAGTAAGCACGAGGTCTTGGGTTAGATTCCCGGCCACAGCACAATTTTTAATTCAACGCCTCTCCTTATATCAAAGTCAAAGGTCCGAAAGTTTGTAAATTTATGAGAAAACTACTGTGGTCATTAGTTACTATGATTACAATCTACTTAGGCGCGCGCACCTGTGCCTGAGGGAGGAGTTGAACTTCCGGCGGGAGCCTCTCAGACCTTGACGAGGCGCCTGGAACCTCTCGGCTATTGCTGCGCTGCTCAGTTGGGTTGTTTAATATATGTTTTGCATTAAATGCAAAGCGCGAATCTTAGGGTTCAACGTCCCGTCGACAACGTGGTCATTAGAGACGGAACTTACGCTCGGTTTTTCCCGGAAGGATGTGGGAGGAAATTGGCCGTTCCCTTTGAAAGGAAACCATCCCGGTATTTGCCTGGAGTGATTTAGGGAAATCACGGAAAACCTAATTCAGGATGGCCGGAGGTGGATTGCATTAAACGAATAACGTGTTGAACTGATGAAAATATAAATAAAATATTTAGATCCAGATCACTTTCAAATGCTCGTCAGGAAAGGTGAGTGGCTGTCTTTGTAGAGACTGAACTTGCTTCCTCCGTTCCCGAAGCTTGACACGAGGTTCGTTTCAAAGCTAATGAAATGGTCGCGCCACAAAGTTAAAGTCTAAGAAATTTTATTGCAAAGTGAAAACTTGTAGGCGACTTTTCAAATTCGGTTTATTCCTTCCTCTACTGAATGGCACTATTCAATATAGTCTCCATTACAAGAAAAATATAGTAGAGAATGTGAACCAAAGACTACGTTTCATTGGCGTAACACTTCGACGATGCAACAATTCTACTAAAGAAACTGCTTACATCACACTTGTGCATCCTGTTTTGGAGTATTGCTAGTGAGACTGACGGACGATTTAGAGTGTTCAGAGAAGGACAGCCTGTATAGGGGAGAGAGTGTCACGAAAATGATACACGAGTTAGGGTGGAAATCATTAAAAGAAAATTGTTACTCGTTGCGTATAGATCTATTTGCAAAATATCTTACACCAACTTTCTCTTCCGAATGCGAACATATTTTTTTATTACCCACCTACAAAGGAAGACATGATGATCAGAATAAAATAAGAGAAATCAGATCGACAACGGAAAGAATTTAGATATTCCTTTTTCTCGCGAGCTATTAGAGAATGGAAATGTAGAAAAATGGGAGACATATCATAAAAGCGGTTCAATGAACCTTCTGTCATGCCCTTCAATGTGACTTGCAGAGTATGTAGACAAGTGATACATTTCTACCATCGTTGAAAGCAACACTTGAATCCCCTTTGGCTCGCAGTGTCGAAGCCACTGCTCCACTGCCACTTTGACACCTGTGTTCTGAACATTCCCGAAGAATGTCCTCCATTGGAACAAACAAGTAAAAGTCAGAGGGTGCTAAATTTTGACTCTACTAATGGTGAGGGACAACTGACCAGTTTGCCAACCTTCTGACTTATAGCCAAACATGTGTGGGGTGTTGGCTTGTCATGATGAGTTCGATTTCTAATACTTGTTTGGTCTCTCATTCCTTAAGTTTTGCAATGTAGCTGCTGCTGTTCATGGTACAACATGTTCAAATGTTCGTTAAGCTTAAAGGACTTGACTGCGGGGTCATCAGTCCCTAAACTTACAAACTACTTATGAACTACCTTATACTAAAGACGACACAAACATCCATGCCCGAGGGGGGATTCGAACCCCGGACCGTAGCGGCCGTGCAGACTGTGACTGGCGCGCTGCAGACCGCTTGGCCACTGCATCCGGCGTACAACCATGTTCCAGGTAATCAAAGACAATGATTTCCTTGTCATACCAAAAAACTGTCGCCACAAGTTTCTTTGCTAATCGCTGTGTTTTTCACATCTTAGGTCTTGAAGTAGAGGTGTGATGCCACTCTTTCGACTGATCATTAGTTTATGGATCATAAGCATATAGCAGCGGTGGACACCCCGGCCCTCCGGTTTTTTTTTTGGGGGGGGGGGGGGCTCCAAATTTTTAAATGCCTCGGATGCAAGTTTTTTCCTTTTTTCTTTTTTTGGAGCGCGCTTAGCCTCTGGTTCTGCTGGGACCTCCAAATCAAATCTTGAAAGTTATGAAAGTTATTCATTTTAGACTGGCCCATGCCTCTCGTCCCATGGGGGCCTCCAAATCTCAAGTTACTGTTTTGTAGTAATGTATTTCAAGGTAGATAGGGGGGGGGGGCTCATTTGTTTCGCCGCCACCCCGGGCCTTCAACAGCCTTAGTCCGCCACTGGCATATACCCATCCCTGTGACCAGATCAGAGAATACGTGTCTTTTCTGGTTGTCCTTCAAATCAAGTGTCACCTGACTCTTTACCCACTTCGGACTCTCCGATACGCTGTGTCTTTCACCATCTCATTCGCGGCATTGTGACTAGTGAGTACAGAGCAGTTGTGCAGCAAGCTCATGATATGATTCGTCTGTCCACATGAACCAAGTCACCCATGTTTTATTATAGTCGACAAATTCGAATTGCGAGAGTCGGCAACTGCACTAATATTTGAAATGATTTATTGTCTGATCATCAGTCAACAGTTGTAACTGGTATTTTTTGCATGTAAATGTTTCGATCCATCGGCATCATCTTCAGAATCCTCTTACAAGGGGTACACCAAGTATGGTAAAGTTAATTATTTTTTCTTTCGATTTTATAATTATTTTGGGTTTTTAAGATGTTAAATTTAATTTTAAAGTTTTTGTAATAATGATGGAATTAGTATAATTATTTTGTTTTTATTTTATTTTTGTTAATTTGATGGGTCTTTGGTATGTTGTGAGGGAATTCCTCCAGACCATCAAGCTAAAAGGATTTGTTCCAATGGGCCTTGATTTCTAAGAAAATCGAACTCAAATTCGCACCAAATTATCATGCGTAACGTGTTTACTTATTCATGTCGGTTACCGCTCAGCGAGACAGCGTGGTGTAATCGGGAAGTTGCGAGGCTGCCATGCAGGCGACCTGGGTTTACGTCCGACATGGGTCAATTACTTTTCACACCTGTCCGATGATTGTGCATAATTATATATTTTTATAACCGTTCTTATGTAAACGTTTGCAGTAAATGGTCAGGATAAAAACAAGTAACATTCGCTCAGTATGTTATGTATTGTGCGACGATTATTCATTTTGTTTTTTCGAAGAACACCTTTAAGGCGATTGAAACATATTTCGAAATCAGTAAATAGTGTTTTGGTAATTCCTATAATATTTGGGCAACATTTAATAACTATGTTTACAGTTCCTGACGGTGCTGTTTTTATCTCCTCCTATGACGCGTCCCAGTGGACTATTATGCTACGGCCAGTCGGTTAGTCATTCGTAGCGTGTTGTTTACTCAAGCTGTAACATGGGAGTGGGTATAGACGCCTATACTTATGCAACAATAAAAGAAGAGAAATGAAGGAAAGTGAAAAATAAATAAGCCGTAGGGGAAGATTTTTTTATTTTTTTTATTTTCTTTGTTATTTTTGGCCCACTTTAGGTTATGGTAGTAACACTAAAAGTGGGCCTTTGCGATCGTCTTTTGACACCTCGAAATTTAAATGAAAATAACGGCTTAACTATTCATCTCACACGAAAATTGAATAACCGAATTTGTAGAGGAGAAAACTCTCTACAACTTTACTCTCTTATGGTTTTTTTTTTTTTTTTTTTTCATATCTCGTAGCGTTTCAAAGATATTTGCAAAAATAACGGCGATTTTGGGATGTATGTCTGTCTTTCTGTCTGTCTGTCCGTAACGTGTTCCCTGTTTTTAAGACGAACCGTTCAATCGATCAGCACCAAATTTTACAAACATGATTGAAGGCCGCCAGAGACCAGAACCTCCCTTTTTAAAATTTTTCTGACAAAAAATACGGTAGTAATAAAAAAAAAAAAGCAGTTTCTAGTATGATTGTAATTGCAAACGAACCGTTCATCTGACACGAAAATTGAGTAACCTAATTGGTAGAGGAGAAAATTCTCTACAACTTAGCTCCCTTATGTTTTTTTTATATCTCGTATCGTTTGAGAGATATTTGCAAAAATAAATGAGATTTGACACCCTCCATTGAATTAACGAAAACCAGCCGTTCGGAGATGTCACGTGACATTCTTCGCCCAAACTCTCTCTGGCATACGCCATCTTGCGTTGCGTATTTGATGAATTTCTTATTGTAACTTACACATTTTCATTTCAAAGCAATGGCGCATCGAATAATTAACAAAACCACATCATTCTTCGTACGATAAATGATAATCTAGTGTCTACAAATGCCATATTAGCATCAGTTAACAACGGCCATGAATAGTATGAAATTAAAGGATTAAAGGACTCATCTTTGATTGATAGCCGTAGATAATTTGTTTTTACATATTGTGTATAAATGCTTTGTGTAATAATAATAATAAAGGGTTAATAAAAAAAAAAGTTGCGTAGTGGGCAAGGCGTTGGACTATGACGCTAAAGGTCGGTGGTTCGGAACCCGCCACTAACTAAATTTTTTTGTTCCTAAAAGGGTTTCAGATACTCTTATTAATTAATTTTTTATTATTAAGATTATTATTTTGGTCCAAAATGTTTGCAAAAACTTATAAAACTCAAAATCTAAAGTGGGCCGTAAAACACGTCAGTGTGATTTTTTTTAATCGTTTGACTTTTCATTGTTTTTGTTTTTATTTCTTTGTATCTGTTTTTTTGCTTAATTATTTTTTAAATTGTTTTTAAAATATAAAAAGTTGCAATTACAATTTTTAAAAATTGTCCTGCTGCTATCGAACTCGAATCTCCTGCGTGGGAGCTTAGCATCTTGCCGATTACACCACGCTGTCTCGCTTCTGCGTAACCGTCAAGTAGAAGAAGACACCTTACGCGTGGTTATTTGCTGCGAATTTCATTTCGATGAAATTATGGCCCATTGGAATAAATCCTTTTAGGTTGATGGTCTGGAGGAATACCCTCACAACATACCTGCGACCCATCAAAATCCGATGGTACCATACTTGGTGTTCCCCTTGTTATGTTCAAAATGTTCAAATGTTTGTTAAGCTTATGAGAACTACGGGGTCATCAGTCCCTAAGCTTACAAACTACTTGTCCCTAAGCTTACAAACTACTTATGAACTACTTACGAACTAGGACGGCACAAATATCCATGCCCGAGGGGGGATTCGAACCCCCGTGCGTACCGTGACTGGAGCGCCTCAGTCCCTTCGGCCACCGCGGCCGGCTTCCCCTTGGTAGTTTCGACTGGAACACGTCTCGTCTATGTTATGAGTTATGTTGCAATCGTGTTGCAATCGAAATTAAGAGGTGTCTGAAGATGATCGTCATGGACCGAAACTTGCAAAACAAAAACAAAAGTTACTCCTACCGATGCATTACTTTCTGAACGAACCTCAAAACCGCTTCGAAACAATGATGCCATTATACAGTCCTACGTACCTCGATAATCGGAGCTGAACCATAAGATTCGCAAAAATATTGCATATTTGAATGAAATACAAGAGAAACGTTGTAAAGACGCGAGACTTTAAACAATTAAAATCAAAGCACGCGAAAGCCCGGAAAACCAGTCAACGCTGACCTAGGTCGCGAAGCGACTGCGTCGTCTGCAGCGGCTGCGGGCCCTCGCGCCGCGCGTGCAGCGTGCAGTGCAACTGGGCATTTAAACGTGGCGTCGCGGTGCGCTCAGAGCCATCTGTGAGGCAGCGGGCGAGGCAAACGCGGCGCCGCCGCTCTCCTGCAGCGAGCGCTAATTAAAACACGCCGCCAGTGGCTGGCGGGCGGTTGCAGGGCAAGCCCCATCGCTCGGTGGCCTCAATTACACTCCGCCGCTAACAACCTGATGGCCAGCGACCGCGCCGCGCCCTCTGCAGATGGACTGCTGCTCTGCACAAGACGTACCGCTTGATACCCGCGCAATCAGACCGGGGAGACGTATTCGACCGCATTTGTTTACGTCACTGCCTCGCCCCGCTGATTAATTTAACCATTAGGTTACTAGGCGACGGAAGCCTTATAAGAAAATGAAGTATGGAGAATCGTAATAACAAACTTTTACTCCGTTCACGTTGATTAGCCTACATGCAATTACGGCGAAGTGAAAAATGAGGTGAGGGTTAACCGACGACTTTCTCTAACAGGCTTCCCAGAATCGGTAGCATTTGTCAAATGTCCTTCCCGTTATAAGAGTTACAAAGTGTGTGTAATGTAGACGCACAAAAAATATACCTATCGGGACCGTCTTTTAACTAATTTGTGAAGCCTGACATTGTCAGAAAAGGAGAACGGTTTTATTGTCTTTTGCTATGTTTGGTTGGTTGGTTGTTCGGGATAGGGGGGACTAAACTGCTAAGGTCATAGGTTCCCCGGTGGTGTGGGAAAGGAGTGAGGATAGGAAAGGGAGGGAAGGAAAAGGAAATGCAGTCCAGGGAGGAAAGAAGGAAGAAAGACTGCATTAGCTCGGGGCCCCGTGCTCGCCACGCACGTACTCTTAAAAGATCCGGTGTAGTGATTAAGAATATACGAGGTGCGTCCAGAAAGTAAGTTCCTTTTGGTAATAAAATGAAATTGTACACAGATACAGAAGAAATTTTTAATGCATAAAATTCTACAACTCTTAAACTACTTTTCCACATAACTGCCGAAATTTTGCAGGCATTTTTCATAGCGTAGCACCAGGTTTTGTATACCTTCTTCATAGAAATCTGCGGCCTGTGTCTTCAACCAGTTGGAAACAGTGAAATTTGGGGTAAGTCCATAGCGAGAGCACTAATTGTAAATCTTGTCATCAATCGCGTGAACCAGTTCTTCTGTAACCAAAGGTGGACGCCCACTTTGTTCTTCATCGTGCACATCACTACGGCCGCCATTGAACTGTCGGACCCATCTTCTCACTATCGAATTAATCATCGTATTTGGTGCGTAAACATCGCAAATTTGCCGATAAATTTCACTTGATTTCACTTCCCTCGCATTCAGAAACCGAGTCGCCGACCTGATTTCATAGGCGGCGGGATTGTCAATCAACGCCGACATTTCAAACAAGCACAACAAAGCGTACGTAACTGATAGTGATCTCCAAATGGCGCACGTTCTTCTTCTTGATACACATCGTCTACAGCGCGTGTGCGGAACTGCAATCGCAGCGCTGCAGCGGAGATAAATTGAAACGGAACTTACTTTCTGGACGCGCCTCGTATTTGAGAAGGCACTACCGGCCTTTCCAGCGTTAACGATACAAGGTGAGTTTCTTTTCTGTTTTATATGAATTTTAATGTAGGTAGTATGTATTGTTATTAGATTTTCTGTCAAAACATTTGTTTTCTTCTGCTTCATGAGCGCCACGGCAGCAACTTGGCCGCGAAGGGCATCTTCGTAGCCGTCGGCAGTTGTCAACAAAACCGGACTATACTGCATCATGGTCGGCGGTTATCTGGTTGGAAGAAGACACCTGGAGCACCGAGTTTCTTCCTTGGCCAACGTATTTTTTTTAACAAAGGTCAGATATGCAATCTGATTTGTAAAAAGAGAGTTAGTTCTTGGCTTACCTTTGAATGGTTACTGTAATCATATGTGTTTCGAAAGTAATAAAAACTGTGATAGAAGTGTTTAATGGAAAATATGCTGGTTCTGCATTTTATTTTATGAAGACTTTCGCGAGGATCATACTGAAAAGTTTTCACGCTAAAGTAAAAACTAATTCAACATTTAGTCATGGAAAGTATGTGTTTAGATCTTTGCAGGTAAATTATTACGTTGTTAAATGTAAAACTTGTGAAAGATACTTTTTGATGGGATTTGACTTTTGTTTGTGGATTCAGTTACAATCCAGAATCTAACTTCAGATTTGGTTTTATTTCAAATAAGCTTGGTAATTATTTAGATTCAATGGTGCCAGGATTTTATGAATGATTTAGCGGCTGCGATAGATATATTTCTACTTTCATCTATGGTTTGGTGAAAAAGTTACAACTTGTAAAAGACAGTGTTATCGAGTGAACGGATTAATAAAGATCAGACATGTTAGCAGATTAACTTTACGTAATAATTTTTAAAGTTAATATTCAACAGAGAAGGTCAGTATTAATTTTGATTCTGACTATACGAACTGAATAACAATACGTTCCAGAGGTAACAATTATTAATGGAGGGGCAAGCTATAATCTCTGGTTAAATGAAATTACGTATTTGCATAATAGAAAACTTGAAGGACATTAATCATTGATTTAATCGAAAGGAATTATTTAATGGACTATTTTAAAAATTATCCAGTCTGTTAAACGTGGATTAGCTCTATACAAGAATTTAGTGATATGTGTTCTTTGATTTTGGACATAGCAACCACGGAACGTAGTAAATACAGCAATCTGAAGAAGCCGATACGTCACGTGACGTTATCTATTGAACTTTATAATAATAACTAAGCAGTGCAGCAACGTAACGAGTGAGTTACGTCGTTTAGCTACGTGCACAACGGATTGTATCACTGCACCGGGATCCCCCTGGAGGCTTATATATATATATATATATATATATATATATATATATATATATATATATTGGCTTAGACCGCAATGAAAATTAAAAATTTAAAACATGGTTACCATTTATATACAGTCGAAACTAGTTTTAAATTTTAAACTTTTATCCCGATTTAGGCAATTTAAAATTTTGAATACATATAACTTTTAATTTTCAACAAATCTTGCAGGTACCTTATTGGTCGACGGTTTCCTTATAAAAGCTACCAGAATGCGGCTTTTGTATTGTTATTTTTACTTATTATCTTTTACGGTTACCTGAAATCGTTAGCTAGTGCAGAGAGCACTCACATAATTTTATTATTCAAAAATTTTATACGCCAACGATCTGGTGTCCAAAATTGAGTGACAAACCGCAATTTTCCCGTTCTGTGTCGGATTGCCGATATAATCAACATTTGTCAACGTCCGTACACTCGTGTTCCGCACCTAAGATGGCGTTCTATTCAGCGTACAACTATGACGACAGTGACGTCAGAGTACCTAAAAAACGGGATAGTGTTTGCTGTCGCACATCCACAATCGATATGTAAATGTTCACAGACGGTGCACAGAAGTCCGCGAATTTTCAGCTATCAGTCGTTTTTTATTTTTATTTTTTATTCTTTACTGGCAAAATTATGATTTCGGCCAGTAACTGGCCATTATCAAGCATGTGTTTAACTGTAGATGTTATTAATGTGGAAAACTCACACCACGCCAAGTATGACAACTGGACATTTTTGGCGTGGTGTGAGTTCTTTCCACATTAATAACATCTACAGTTAAACACATGCATTGATAATGGCCAGTTACTGGCCAAAATCAGGTTTTGCCAATAATGAATTAATAAAAAAAAAAAAAAAAGATCGGCTAATAGCTGAAAATTCGCAGAGTATTCGAAAAATATCACAGTCGTGAAGCGCAAACCATGGAAGATACCCTGATTTACCAGAAGAGTGGAAGCAGGACATTTTCAATGTGACAGACTTAATTTTCTGCTGTTTCTCGGATGTGGCGACAGTTCACAGGAACAGAATGAGCATTCCGAAGACTAGGAACGGGATGACCACGAGTGACGTCAGAAAGAGGGGACTATTATTAGGCAGTAAGATGGTTACTACTACTGAGATGTCTGCTACGGTCTCTGATTAAAGCACTAAGATGGGAATAGCCACTGATCTCTATACTATCTGGATGTTGAAACTCAGCTGCAAACCATAGATGTTCTTACTTTGTTTCTTGCAATAATCAAATATAGCTACTATGTAGTAGACTTGCGCATAACAGTATGTGAACGGAAGCGCTCACTTTAGTTCGCGGCTCTACCGGGATGTAGTTCGTTCTTTTAGTTCGCCCGTTCCCAGTGACGGCTGAGCGGCGTGGTCTGTGCATGCAGGTGGAGGGAGAAGTTCCCCCACCTAGCTGTTGCATGCGCTTGCTGCCTGAGCCGCTAACGATATCACGCAAACCAGAAGAAACAGTTTGTGGATAATTTCTGCAGAGTGCAGAATACTTCAAAGCAGAAATTTTGTAGCACTGAACTATGTAATCTAGCAGGCAGACGCTAACCTCGAAATGGCTCTCGTCAGCAGAAGACAAACACGTGATTTTTAATTCTGCTCGCGACCTATCGCGCATATTTTAGTTCGCGACTTATCACGCATATTTTAGTTCGCGACCGGTAGCCCCCCTTTTAGTTCGCACCTCGGTCGTGAAGTAGGTCGCTCTTTTTAGTTCGTCCGCTCGTTTTGGCGTTTGCTACCGCTACTAAAACTACAGCTGAGCTGCATCTCAGCTCGAAATGACGCTAACTGGCAGAAGGGAATCACGGGATGCTGCGCGCTCTCGCTTCCTCTCGCTGTTACCCGTCAGTCTTCGGAGAAGGAGCGGACGAACTAAGAGGCGAGGGATCTGCGAACTACTTCACGTAGTTCTCCTGTGGGAGCGCTCTTCCCAACTACACAACTTCCCAACTACAGAAAAGTGTTAAAAAGATAAGAAAAAGCGTTTAGAATCTACTCCCATAATCAGTCCATTACATCGCATATTGACATAAATTTCAATTGAAGAGGTAAGCAAGCGATTATTCGTCATGTATTGCTGATAGAAATTCTTTTCCCAAACTAAAACACGGCGGACAATACGAAATCGTTTGCAAATCATATGAATGTGCAGGCACGCTGCAGGTCTACGCTCAGACATAAGTAATTGCAAACTCTTTTATATATGAAGAGTGTTGGTGTAATATGGTGATTGTGGCTGTTAGATGCGGTGGCAGTCGAGCCGCTTGCGAATGGCCACGCGGTCTGAGACGCCGTGCTACGGACTGGACGACCACTCCCGCAGGAGGTTCGAGTCATCCCTCGGTCATGGGTGTATATGTTGTGCTTACCGTTATTTTGTTTGTAAATCTAGGGACCGATGACCTCAGCAGTTTCGTCCGTTAGGTTTACAAACATTTCAACATTTTTTTCTCTTTTTATCTGCAGTCGAGCGTGCGCATCTGGTGTTGATAGTGTGTGAGCCGGATCGCTGTGCCAGATCGATCAATCGACTTGCGGTAGGACTTTGGCTTCCCTCGTGATGTTGTTATCTTTGCCGGGAGGGGGCGCGGTGCACGGTCGGCCTGGCGAGTGGTGCGAGGTGACAGGGTGTGTGCGGACGGACTGATGTGAAGATCGACGTCATACCCGTCTTGTCGAGGCAACACCACCTAGAAGACGAGGCCTTACAATAGGCCGTGCCTACGTCACACTTAGAGGCCCCGGCCGCCATCTGACTGGCCGGCCGCTGCGCGGCGGTGGGCGTGCCCCAGCCAACAGCCAGTGAGGTGGCGGCCGGGGCCTCTAAGTGTGACGTAGCCACGGCCTGTTGTAAGGCCTTGCCTTCTAGGTGGTGTTGGTCGAGGCCTCTCCTGTTTACATTCAGAGCGGCTGACGGGGTCACGAGCTGATGTTTGTTCCTTCAAGCACCGCAGTCGTACCACGCTCCTGGATTGTGTACGAATTACGCAGAGAGACGGGCACACGAGATGCTGGCTGTGTTGAGTGGGGAGAGACATTCCGCTTCGTGCATGAAAATTGTCGCAGACTGACAGTGACATTCCTGGTATTTGAACTTCGGCGATTGTGCTGTCCATCGCCCCACGACCAGCGTGTCAACTGTTGTTGCTCGAATACTCCATAGCCGGGTGACGATCGTGTTTTGTTTGCGTGCCGTGCACGGCCCAGTCCCCTGACTGACATCAGAATTAGTGGCCCTATTAAGAGACTCGTGTCAAGTTCATTGTACTTGAACCTATGGGTGGACGCCTTGTGCAAAGTTCGTTGTATGTTTGCTAGAGTCTAGTGGGCGCGTACATTCAGCCTTTGCCAAGTGTTTGTACAAGTTCTTTAGTTATTATGCTCACGTCAGTTAAATTCTCGGAGGTGGCCGCTCTGACGCCGATTCCCTTTTGTCAGTGAGCCTAAGTTCGTATTTTCTTGGAATTTATTAATTTACTTATTTAATAATTTATTGATTGATTATTTTTAACTTGTGCTCGGCACTACCGATGTTATTGGTTTCCTTTGGAGTAAGTCTCTACTGGGTGTTCCGAACTGCACATGCAACTATTAAGATTTACTGATCATTGATTTATATTGGAGTTATAAAGCCTGAGCTGTTGCACCCAGGCGACGTGTACGCCTTTGGTTGTTCAATTAACCTTATTTATTTAGGTTTCCTTATTACAAGGGAGTAAGTTTGCAAGTATAGTTATGTTGTTCTGTTTAAATTTGTGCTTAAGGAGGGGATCGGTCACCCTAGAGTTGTTTCAAGAAGTTTAAGTTGTTACTTATTCATTGATGGTTTCTGTATTTTATGAGGAATGTTTTATTACAATATCACTTAATATTGTCAAACGCCCAGGAACACTGCCTACTATTAATGATTTGATGTGATTTAAGGTGCATGAATGTATTATAAGTGTTTATGGTTTCACACATCGAATCATGTGCAAAGTTTAAAGGCCCACCCCTTCCTTATCCTCTTTAGTGAAGTAAGCTTTGCTATTGCCCGCATCAGTGTGTGTTAGTATTGTAACACACTGAATTCCAGTAACTCTAGAAGATACGTCACAGAATCTGTCAGGCCAGTCCTCAGGCAACGGAAGAGTCATTTAAAAAATAATACATCAGATTTAATTATAAATTCTGAATCCTGATGCAATCCCGAGTTTATTGACTACACACACGGACCGTTTAATTTGTTAATTAATAATCATTAAAATTTCATCGCACGATTATAGGCGTAAAAGTAATTTTCCCAGGCCCACAGACACTACCGATGTGTGCATACAGGACCATCGGTTGGAGGGATCAGCATAATTTTGGCACTGCACATTTCATTATCACAGAAAATGGCCAAGATGGCGAAATCTTGTTCAGTTTCCCTTGGGCCGTTATTTCAACTTGGTGGCGGAGGCGAGCTGTCGCGTTCCGCGCATCCACGCCAGTTCAGGCCACCCAACGTGACGGTTGGAACTCCGCCACTGCCGGCGGCCACAAGATAGGTAACGGCGTGTCCTCCCTCCTCTGTTAGGTTGGCAACAGGGTCCTCTTCGCCAGCCGCGGAGGTGCACACGAATGCACTGGTCACTTCTTTAAATACCATGGAAGCAGCTCCCAAACCCCATTCCGTTGCAGTTCCTGGAGGTATCGACATCGGCAGATCTACGTGCGGCAGTTACCGTCGTTTAGTGATACGTGCTTCGCATTACCCTGGGAGCAAGCAGCCTGTCCTAGACTTCCGCGCCGGACTCGACATGATCACCGATACGACATACTTAGCATCTTCCGTGGACGCGATCGCCTTACTTCTGCATTTGCGCTGTCTTTTTGGGAACTACTATTTAGCCGCGGTGGAGTAGCCGAGCGGTCTAAGACGTCTCGCTGCGGAGCGCGCGATTGTTCGCCGTCGGAGGTTCGAGTCCTCCCTGGGGTATGGGTGTGTGTTTTTGTCCTTAGGTTAGTTTACCTTAGTTTAAGTAGTTTGTAAGATACGGACTGATGACCACGCAATTTGGGCCGATAGATTTACAAACAACATTTGAACTGCTATTTCGGTATGTAGCATGTTCGATGCCTAGGTCCGACCCCTGTTCTTGTAATCGTGCGCAAATTCATGGCTTCTTACCTTTTGTCTCAAACTCTCTCTGAGGACTGGTTTTTATTTATATCCTTACTCTTGTACGTATTTTGCGACTTTGCCTACAGCAAGTCTATTACAACCTCAGTGGCTGCATTCAGTGTGTGAGGGTTTATGGAAATTTGTGACAGGGCTACCTCGCCTCTATGTGCTTTGTTGTTAATATATGTTTCGACTGGCTATTCCGAATTTCATTTTTCTGTAGCTTTCCTTACTGTCCCTCTTATGTAAACCTTTTACCAGGCGCTGAAACCCCTACTGTAAGAGACGAAGTCCGACCGCCTAGGAAAGAAGATCTGCAGGTGAGTTGCCTGTCAGGGAACAATGATGGAGACTCTTTGAAGGGTAATTTTCTCATCTTTTCTTTATTCAGCCACAGCTACAGCTTCACCCAACATTCCCTACGCTACAGTATGTTCATATGTTTGTAAAGCTATGGGACATAACTATACTGGTCATGTCCCTAGGCTTACAAACTACTTAAACTAACTTATGCTAAGGACAACAAATACGCCCATGCCCGAGGAAGGACTCGAACCTCCGTCGGCGAGAATCGGCTCGCTCCGCAGCTAGACGCCTTCGAACTCTCGGCCACTCCACCGCAATTGTGTGGTATGACTCGATGTGGGGCATAGTTGTAGAGGAAGCACGATGTACCATGATTTTTTAAAAAGAAAATGGAAAGGAAGAAAATGACTTAATATGAAGATTAATGGATTATGATTAATGTCATCTTAATACATATGAAAACTGAGGTGTTTGTGCCTGCTGTATTTCCCTCTGCAGCCAAAACTACACATCGCAAACGAATAGCATTTGTATGTGGTAGTAGGTATTAGTCTTCCATTGTGCACTATGGTGGTAGAGGTTTGATAACGATAAGGGAGTGGAAGATATGAAAGTTACCGACTTATAGAAAATTCTACGTCTGGGTGTCAGTATTTTGCTCTTCGCAAAAACTACAAAATGGAGACGAATGATCTCTCTGTGTTGTTGTAGTACAAAGTCTCCCGTTGTACACCATAACAGTTCTGTGTCGATAACTATAAGAAGGTGGAAGATATAGTGGTTCCAAGACGTCAGCTTATATAAAATTCGGATTGGACACCAGTGATGACTTTCGACACTATAATAGCAAAGAGGTCGTTTGCAGCGACAAGTGATGCACACTCTTCAGTTGTTTTTCAGCAACAAGCGTACGAATAAAGGAAAATAAGTGCATATTGCAGTTTGAAAAGTAAAACTACCAAGAAAGATGCCGAAGCTTAAGAAAGAAATTTCGCGTTCTTGATCCGTCCTAAAAGACAGAAAACGGCGCTGAAAAGTAAATCTACAGACGATAGAAACTTGAAATTTGTAGACGTTGTTTATGTTACACTTTAGGCATCAGCGTTTTTCGATATTCTCATCCATAAGGGGGTGAAAAAGAAAATGAAAGTTTTTTTTTATTTATTTTTTTTTTATTTTTTTTTTTAAATAAGTTGCTATTAAGGCAATTGTGAAGAAGAAATATAGAACTTCAAATTTATATTTTTGAATTTTTAAAACCCGTGTTCTGATATTTTTGGAAATTCAACCATAAAGAGGATGAAATAAGGGAAAATCTGTTAAGGATTCTACTAAGACTATTTTGATGCTAGAAATGCGAAAATTTGGATTTGGAACCTTGATTAGAATTTTAAAAATAAAGAAATAAAGAAAGAAAAAAATGTGATTCGGGCTGTTTTAAATTCTGCCATCTGTGGTACAATAGGGGGTGGCAAGTTGTATCAAAATACGTGGTTAGGAAAGCATTTTAAAGCTAAATCTATGAAAATGTATATTTAGAAGTAGAAATAACCAATGTAGACCATTCAGTCAACGCGTGCGAAGCAGCGGAAATTAAGCTAGTCAGATATAAAATGGATGAATATAATTAAGGCACTTTCACACAGTTCATTATGTATAAATATTTTAGCTGTGGTTTCCTTTCATATAAAATTCTTTGTGAAAACTTATAAATTTTCTTGCTTACAGTCAGAAAACGTATGTCTTGTTATCTCTTTACTATCGCGATTTGCTCGTATTTGGCAGTGTCAATAAGTTAATTAAAAGAATATGTAATAAGGAATACATGTAAAATTATTTAAATAAACAACAATATTTAGCATTAAAAATTTAAGAATAATAAATTCGGCGTGTCTTAATGAACCTTGTGTTCGATTCTTTGAACATGCCTATTGGCTTTCCTTTTTATTTTATTTTTAGATCAGAGAGAAAGAGAAAAGACGTAATCTAACTGAAAAGATGCTTTTTTTAATTTTCTTTACACACATGAAGTAATGTTCAAATTTAACCATCTCCTCATCCAGTATCATGAAGTTTTGATTACACATGTGTGTTTTAAATCATATTTTCCCCATAATCAGACCTCTGTTTATAGATTACACATATGAAGAATTGTTCAAATCTTGCTATCTCCTCATTCAATACAGTGAAATTTATGATTGCACATCTGAGATTTAAATCATAACTGCTCCATACCAAAACCTTTACTTGTAGATTACACATATGGAGTACTGTTCAAATCTTGCCTCCTCCTCCTCCAATACTGTGAATTTTCTGATTATACTTCTGAGATTGAATTACAGTTGCCCCATACTATGAGCTTCTGGTTCCACATCTGAGATTTAAATCATAGGTGCCCCATACTTAGACCTTTACTTACATATTTCACATAGGAAGTTTTATTCAAGTCCTGCCATTTTCTCATCTATTACCATGAGCCTTTTGATTCCATATTTAAGATTTAAATCATAATTGCCCCATACACAGACGTCTACTTACAGTTATACACATGAAGTATTGTTTAATTATTGGCAGTATCTCATCCAATACTGTGAACGTTTTGACTTCATATCTGAGATCTAAACTATTGTTGTCCCATACTTACAGATTACATATATAAAGTATTGTTTAAATCCTATCATCTTCAACCTATACTATAATCTCTTAGATTTTACATCTAAGATTTGTGATATTTACCCCATACTTTATGCACAGATTATATACATGAAATGTCGTTCAAGTTTTCTCGTCTCCACACCCAACACTGTGACTTCAGATTCCACCCCTAAGATTGAAATCATAGTAACCTGATACTTAGATCTTTACTTACAGACTATACACATGAAGTAATATCCAAATCTTGACATCTACTCATCCAATACTGTGAACGTTTTGATCCCATATCCCAGTTTTAAATCAAAGTTGTCCCATACTCAGACCTGTACTTACAGATTACACACACACATGATGTGTCATTCAAATCTTGCCAACTCATCCAACACTATGAACTTTTCGATTACGCATATGTGATTCATATGGGGCATTCTGATTCTCTCCACGTTGTTCTGTTTGACTCAGACAAACGTGTGAATTTTACTCTACAATATAATTTAAGCCATTTCTAATGCATAGAAGACTTTGCTGTCATGTAAAAGTTAATTTATTGTGCTACTGGTTTCGGGAATGTCCCATCTTCTAGGTATTTAAAATTACATGAGCAGTTTACATGACAGCAAAGTGCACAATGCATTTATATCGCTGTCGACGATCGCCGAAAACAAATGTTTAACATACTACTTAGATTTTTGTACATTACCAATTATACACATTATTTGTTATTTAAGTCTTGAAACTTCGTCCAATACTTAAACTGTAAATACGTAAACGAATTTTACCGGTATCAATGTAAGGCTGCGGTCCATGAATGTACATATTTGGAAACATTCTAAAACGAAAGCAAATGTGTTTTTTTAACAGAAACTTCTGTTTTTTTTAATGGTCACGCTATATCTTTTCTTCAGCAATCCATAGCATGACAAATCACATAAACAACGGCGTTGATTGCATCGCAATATTCCAATTACATCCCGAGATATTGCGACGTGAAGTTGACGCTTGAAAAACCCGAAATGCGCTGCTAGTGCACGTCCTGAGGCTCAGGCGTGAACCCCATGCTGCCCGTAACCGCGATGTGATTGACATGCGTAATCGCACTTCCATACTTACCAAGAGGTCAGAAACGAATAATACGTCTGCTGCCATCCTGCATTAAAGTCGTACATTCACGGGACGTTAAACTCCAAGCTTCCTTCCTTAAAGTCGTACATCCCAGCAGGTATTTATCCCATAGGCTAGGGGTGATGCGGTTCTGTAACATATCTGTGTACCGCAACGTTAGCCACAAAGTTAACTTCACTTATCGTTAATCCGTTACTAAAAAAGTAATGCCGTTCAAAGTTAAAACTTTACTGTAGATCTAGCGCAAGTGACAGTGAATCATTCACTCATAATAATAAAATTCATGTTGATGGTTTTAGTGAAACGAGCAAGTGGACTAAAGGTTTTACCGCTGTTTAGGTAAAAATGTTTTGATTTGGAAAGTTCAGGTAAGACATAGAAGATGAATGTAAACATGTTTAACCAATTAGTTTTATTATCACATAATTATCAATGTTACGTTTATGTAATGCGTTATATGACAATTGTTTCAAACAAATGTTTCTGAACATCACTGGGCAAAATGGCCCTTTGTAGAAACTTGCTCGCCGGCCGCGGTGGCCGAGGAGACTAAGGCGCTCCAGTCACGGTCTGCACGGCCACTACGGTCGGGGGTTCGAATCCCCCATCGGGCATGGATATTTGTGCCGTCCTAGTTCGTAAGTAGTTCATAAGTAGTTTGTAAGTTTAGGGACTGATGACCCCGTAGTTAAGTCCCATAGACTATACAAACATTTGAACATTTGAAACTTGCTCTGTGATACCAGCACTACATACTAGAGATAGCGTTCACATATCATGCTCAAAGTGATAACCATTGGCTTGCATACATAGGGTCACTCTGCGGATGTAGGATACCCTACTTCGTGCTAGAAGAAAATCCAGCGGTGTAAGGTCCGGAGATCGGACAGGCCACCTAACTGGGCCACCACGTCCAAACCACCTACCAGGGAACTTACGGTTCAGAAGTCGTCGTGCTCTTAAGTCGTTATGTGCAGGGCATCCGTCTTGCTGATACCACATGACCATTCTCCTATTCAGAGGTACGGTGTCCAAGAGAACAGGAAGATTGTGTCGTATAAATCTGGAGTACTGTCTGCCATTTTTGGACGCCATTTACAAAGAAAGGTCCGATAATGGTATCTCCAATAATCCCACACCAAACATTCACTTTCCACGGACGTTGATGCTCTACCTGACGGAGCCATTTTGGATTGTCTGCGGACCAATAATGCATATTCCTCATATTGACAATTCCTTTGTTGGAAAATGATGCCTCGTCGGTAAAGAGAACATTTGCGAAAAAATTTGGATTAGTCAGAAGATTTTGCTGAGCCCACCGACAAAATGTTACCCTGTTGCTGAAGTCATTTCCATGAAGATCCTGGTGTAAATGAACATGGTAAGGATGAAATGTATGACGATGAAGAATACGCTGTGCACTTGATTTCGACACACCAACTTCACGTTCAATTTGACGTGTGCTGATGTGAGGATTCACAGCTAC
The DNA here is from genome assembly GCA_026315105.1 of Locusta migratoria. Taxonomy (NCBI): domain Eukaryota; kingdom Metazoa; phylum Arthropoda; class Insecta; order Orthoptera; family Acrididae; genus Locusta; species Locusta migratoria. The sequence goes on from CM048749.1 coordinate 180,115,553, forward strand.
GGTAGCGAGCACAGCAACTTCAGCACGTTCATCTGTGCGTGTTATAGGACGATATCTAGGTCTTGGATTTAAGCTTCCCGTCTCACGTAGACGAGATGTGAGACGACCAAACATCCGGCGCGAAGGCGCTGGCTTGTCAGGAAATCGTCTTCTGTACAGTCGTTCTACATGAACAGAATTTCGCACTAGCAGCGCATTTCGGGTATTTCAAGCGTCAACTTCACGTCGCAATATCTCGGGAAGTAATTGGAATATTGCGATGCAATCAACGCCGTTGTTTATGTGACTTGTCATGCTATGGATTGCTGAAGAAAAGATATAGCATTCGATAAACCTTATTTTGGGTGTGCAGGATAAATAAGACAACCTGACGTGTATACCGATCGGTACTGATTCATATTGTGTACGTAGACACATAAAACGTGCAAGAGGGAAACAATTATGTGCTTATGAGAGTTGATGGCAACAGACCGTATTATTCGTTTCGGACCTCTTGATAAGTATAGAAGTGCGATTACGCATGTCAATCACATCGCGATTACGGGCAGCATGGTGTTCACGCCTGAGCCTCAGGAAGTGCGCTAGCAGCATGTTTTGGGTTTTTCAAGCGTCAACTTCTCGTCGCAATATCTCGGGATGAAATTGGAATATTGCGGTGCAATCAACGCCATTGTTTATGTGATTTGTCATGCTATGGATTGCTTAAGAAAAAATATAGGGTGTTTATTAAAAAGTTTGTGTTAAAAAACACATTTGCTTTCGTTTTAGAATGTTTCCAAATATGCACATTCATCGGCCCCAGCCGTACATTGATACCGGTGAAAGTCGTTTTCCAGTAGCTGTTATTGTTCCAGAGATATTTTGGATGGACAAGATAGCTGATGCACCCCATATATATGTTGGAAGCAACAGGCTTGTGTACATTTATGTTAATATACACTGGTTGGAGTTTATTTATTCTGTATAACAATTGCCTCATATAACACCTATCTATTTGTTCCATTTACAGTGCCTGAAGATGATGTCTTGGCCCATTGCAACTGGTTGCCAATAAGTAATAAACAGTGTTATTCATTACTATTCATAGTATTTAAAATAAAAAGTTAAATCGCACATCAATGATTTATTAAATAACGACCGGTTTCAGTGCACTGTGTCACCATTATCTGGACTAATATATTTTATAAGCTGGTCATCTTGTTATGTATGATATTTTATAAGCTGTCATGTTTTTCACTTATGTATTTTTATATAGTGACTAAGTGCAATCTTGCACTTGTTATTTTATACCCAACTTTTTTTTAACAAGATAGCCAGCTTATAACATATACGAGACCAGATAATGGTGACACAGTCCACCGAAACCGCTCGTCATTTAATAAATCATTAATGTGCGACCTTGGCTTTTTATTTTGAAAACTATAAAACGATCAGATCGCCTCCAAACCCGACTATGTCAGGTAATCTTAACATTACTATTCATTACTCTTCTAATTCACTCTTATCGTTTTTGTTGGTGGAGTTGGTGATATGTTCACTTCAGGCGCCAACAAAGCAGTAAACATTTCCAAAAAGAAACTTGTACTATTAGTTTTATTTACTTCCAATAACTGTTTCTAGATGCATTACTTTTTTTTTTGTCAGATTTTGTTTAGCAGGACTTTGGACGCAAATAAATATAAAATACGAGCCAGTACGTTTCTGTTATTGTTATGTAGCAAAGCTAGCGGAAACGTACCAACGGCCGAGAAGGTAGGACAGTTGGCGACCTTCACGGACGCGAGTACCGGCGATCGGTGCCGCGCACAGCGGGCGGTGTCTCTTCTCTTGTTCGGCTGCCGTTTCTCGGGACACCCGGCGCGCTGTCCACCCGAGCGCGGCGTGCAGGAACTCGGCTACCGGCAGCCGGACCGAGGGAAAAAGTTTCAATTTTCCGGGGGGCCATTACAGACCGCAAGAATGCTCTTCCATTTTTGCACGGAGTGGCGAGAGGCAGGAGGAAGAAAAGGCTGGGGGGTGGTGGGAGATGGTGGGGAGAGCAGCGGTCAGCGCGGCGGGGTTCGGCTCTCGGCTGGGCTGTGCTGGTGAGCCCCCCTGAGGGGCCCCGCGGCCGAGGTAGGCGTCCGTCCCGGGCCGGTCAACGCTCGCCGCTGTGGCGCGCCGGCGCAGGACGGTCGACGTGGCGGAGAGGTGCGCTACGGGACCGCCCGCAACAGCCACGCCTCCGCGCCGCTGCGCAGTGGACTGAAATCCCAACTGGCCAGGCGCCAATATCGTTCTATATTCGAATAAATTAATAATTGGATCTTTTTATCGGCCCCCTGACTCAGACGATGCGGTTGCCGAAATGTTCAAAGAAAGCTTGAATCACATTTCAAATAGGTATCCGAAGCATACTGTTATAATCGGTGGCGACTTTAATTTACCCTCGATATGTTGGCATAATTACGTATTCAAAACCGGCGGCAAATATAAAACATCGTCCGAACTACTTCTGAATGCTTTTTCTGAAAACTACTTCGAACACTTAGTTCATGAACCCACTGGTTGCGAAAATACCCTTGATCTCCTAGCAACAAATAATCCTGAACTAGTAAAGAGCATCAAAACAGATACAGGGATTAGCGAACATCCGAGTTGTAGTAGCGAGACTGAATGTCGAAATGCCGAAATGCACCAAAAATAAACGAAAAATATATCTATTCAATAAAGTATATCAAAATTCGCTTCACGCTTTCCTGAGTGATAGTCTCCAGTCTTTCAAAACTAAAAATTCGAGTGTAGATCAGTTGTGGCTTACTTTCAAAGACATAATATCAGTAGCAATCGAGATATTTATACCAAATAAATTAATAAAAGAGGGGGCTGACCCCCCCCCCCCCCCCGTGGTACACAAAACAGGTCAGATCACTGTTGCAGAAACAAAGAAAAACGCATGCAAAATTAAAAAAGACACAGAATCCACAAGACTGGCAATCTTTTACTGAAACTCGCAACCTAGCGCGGACTTTAATGCGAGAAGCCTATAATACTTACCACAAAGAAATCCTGTCTCGTAATCTTGCAGAAAATCCAAAGAAATTCTGGTCATATGTGAAGTACACTAGCGGCAAAACACGAACAATACCTTCACTACCGATGACAGTACTGCTAAGGCAGAATTACTAAACACAGCTTTCCGAAATTCTTTCACCAAAGAAGACGAAGTGAACACGCCAGTATTCAGCAAGAACAGCTGCCAGCATGCGAAACTAAATAAAGAAAAGTGTGAAGTATTACACATGACCACTAAAAGAAATCCGCTGAACTTTAATTACGCGATAAATCAGTCAAACCGTAAGGTCATAGATTCTACCAAATACCTAGGAGTTACAATTACGAACAACTTTGACTGGAGAGAACACATAGAAAATATTGTGGGGAAGGCAAACCAAAGGTTACGTTTCATCGGCAGAACGCTTAGAAGATGCACCAGCTCCACCAAAGAGACTGCCTACATCACACTTGTGCGTCCTCTCCTGGAGTACTGTTGCCCATTGTGGGACCCTCACCAGGTGGGACTGACGGAAGACATTGAGAAGGTTCAGAGAAGGGCAGCTCATTTTGTTTTATCATGTTACGTGGGGGAAAGCGTCACGGAAATGTTGCAAGAATTGGGGTGGAAACTTCGCAATCACCGAATTTTACTTCTGACTTTGAAAATATTTTGCTAGCACCCACCGTGGAGGTTCGAGTCCTCCCTGGGGCATGGGTGTGTGTGTTTGTCCGTAGGTTAGTTTACCTAGGTTTAACTAGTTAGTAAGCTACGGACTGATGACCACGCAGTTTGGTCCGATAGATTTACAAACATTTGATTTTTTTTTTTTTTTTTTTTTTTTTTTTTTTTTTTTTTTTTTTTTTTTTGCTAGCACCCACCTACTTAGGGAGAGATGACCATCCCAATAACATAAGAGAAATCAGATCGAAAACGGAACGATTTAGGTGTTCTTTCTTCCCGCGCGCTATTAGAGAATGGAACGGTAGAGAAAAGTTATGAAAGTGGTTAATAAACCCTCTGCTAGGCACTTTAATGTGATTTGCAGAGTATCTATGTAGATGTAGACCGAAAACCTCGAATTAGGAGGTTTCCGGCGTCGCCGATCACGAATCGGACGTGATATCGACCAGAGTTCGCAAATCGATTCCGTATTTCTCGATTTCCCAGAAGGCTTTTGACACCGTACCTCGCCGCAGCGTACGCAGATGACCTGCTTGTCTTGGTCACAGCTGACTCAAGGACACAAATTGAAAACAAGGCTACACACATCCTGACAACGATAGACCATTGGTGCCAACAGAATAAATTGCAAATGGCAACACACAAAACTGTGTATATACTACTGAAAGGCACTCTCATTAGGAACCCCATAATTAAACACAAAAACATCAACATCCGAAGAGAGCGCACAACCCGTTATCTTGGTGTCCAACTTGATTAAGACTGACCTTTAACGAGCACATAAAACTGACGACTGACAGGGCTACCAAGATGACACAGACACTTGCCAGGCTAAATACAACAAAATACAGACTACCAACACAAACACTTAGAGCATACCGTATAGCACTTTTCGAGTCAGTGGTCTGCTTCGCAGCCAGTTCATGGGCCCAACGATTGGCACTACAAACGCATAGCACTACAGTCAGGAGTGCCTTACTCAGGCAATCCGGAGCCTTTAACACAACATCGGGTGAAGCACTATGCCTCGTACTTCAGATACCACCTGTAGATCTCATCATAGGACAAAGGGTCGCCATGTACTGGCTAAAGTCGGGGAAGCTTGACAAAGTCCAAGAAATAGTGGGCCAAGCAATAACCGAGCGACACCAACTACTCAAATGGCGAATGGACACCTGGCAAAGGAAATGGAATAATAGTGAAAAAGGACGTCGATTATACGAATTCTTTCCGGACACAAGGGAACGTCTGAGGATAGATCATATTAATCCCAGCCGGGGTATGATCCATTTTCTGACAGGATATGGCCCGTACCCAACACACCTAACACGAATGGGACTCAGCAACAATCCAAACTGTACATGTGGAGAGACTGGGTCACCAGAACACACGGTATTACATTGTCAGCTATACAGAACACACACGCACACACACACACACACACACACACACACACTGTACGTTAAACAACACACAAGACTTAAACGTAAAGGTAAAGCAGTCAACAATCCGAAGATTGGTTTGAACACCACAGTGCTTTACTAGGCATGGTCCTGTTTGGAGGTGGTATGCCGTTGCCTACCTCCGACCTTCGATCTGACTTACCCAGCCAGTTATAGGGGGACCTACAGTTTAACGTGGGTTCCGAACCACGGTGCTACTCGGTATTTTTCACATGAGCAATACTGCCAGAGGTGAAAGAAGTGGAAAGTGACAGATAAAAATCCTAGGACCTGAAGAAATAAGGATGGCTGGGACACACTAAATAAACTGACGAATGAGGTCTCATCACTAAAGCGGGAAGAATACGCAAAAACGGTCAGACATAACATCGTACAAAACACCAACACCATAACACAGGACACGTGGAACGAGACAAGCAGTGTAAGTACAAGCGACATGGATGACGAAACAGATGACAACCACAGCACAGAAGATGACTTATTCCTAAACAATTGAGCACCGTAAACATTAGAGTCAAAACCCCCTTTAGTTCTTAATGTACATGAAATGAACGACTACCACCTATGGAGGGAATTCCATGATGGTAGGGGTCGATGTTCATTCCGAGGCCTTCCACCTTGATAGACTCTCGCCAACAACTTTTACTTCACCTACCCTTTCCTATCTTCTTTTATTTATCCTTCTTAATAATAATGATTTTTGAGTTGCCCTTCCTTTACCTTATAATTTGCTGTATCTATTATTCATAGATAGTAATCGAATTAAATTTACAATTGTATAAATAACTAAATATGTTACACCATGAATTTCACCATTAACTTATCTAATTGTTACCATCACTATATATTTAAACTTAACGCTATTAAAATGTAAAAGGCAACACAAACCATACTTGTTCTATTTACGACCAGCTATATACCCAAAGGCAACTGGTCTGTATCAAGGACATTTATGGACACTAAAAAAAAAAAAAAAAAAAAAAAAAAAAAAAAAAAAAAAAAAAAACCTCACAAGCGGCTTTTAATCAAATTGTGTGGCTATGGGTTATGGTATATCGCCCCAAATTTGCGACTGGATAGGGGATTTCCTGTCGGAGAGGACACAGTTCGTAGTAATCGATGGTAAGGCATCGACTAAAACAGAGGTGATATAGGGCGTTCCCGAAATCTGCCAGAAGCCAAAATCGTTCCATGTTTGACCGAAGACTTCGAATTGGGAGGTTTCCGGCGTCGCCGATCACGAATCGGACGTGCTATCGGCCAGGGTTCGCAAATCGATTCCGTATTTCTTGATTTCCCAGAAGGCTTTTGACACCGTACCTCACAAGCGGCTTTTAATCAAATTGCGTGGTTGTGGTATATCGCCCCAAATTTGCGACTGGGTAGGGGATTTCCTGTCAGAGAGGACACAGTTCGTAGTAATCGATGGTAAGGCATCCACTAAAACAGAGGTGGTATCGGGCGTTCCACAGGGTAGTGTTATTGGTCCTCTGCTGTTCCTTATTTACATAAACGATTTAGGGGAAAATCTAAAGAGCTGTCTTAGGTTGTTTGCAGATGACGCCGTCATCTACCGTCTAGTGAAATCATCTGAAGATAAAAACCAAACGATCTGAATAAGATATCAGTAGGGTGTAGGAATTCTCAATTGACTCTAAATAATGAGAAGTGTGAAGTCATCCACATGAGTACGAAAAGAATTCCGTTAAACTTTGTTTACAAGATAAATAAATCAAAAGTGAAGGCTGTAAACTCCACAAAATAGCTAGGAATTACTATTACTTCAGACTTAAACTGGAAATAACACGTAGATAACGTCGTGGGAAAGGCGGACCAGAGACTGCGTTTTATTGGCAGAACCCTTAAAAGATGCAACAGAACTACAAAAGAAACTGCATACGCTACGCTTGTCCGTCCATTTTTTGAGTATTGCTGCCCAGTGTGGGATCCTTATCAGGTGGGTTTGACGGAGGACATCGAAAGAGTCTAAAATGGACAGCTCGCTTTGTATTGTCACGGTACAGGGGAGACAGCGGTACGGAAATGATATAGGATTTGGGATGGGAATCATTATAACAACGGCGCTTATCACTACTTCGTGGGCTACTTACGAAACTCCAATCGCGAACATTCTTCTTCGAATGCGAAAACTATATTGTTGACTCCCTCTTACATAGGTAGAAATGACCATCAGAATAAAATACGAGAAATCAGAACTCGAACGGAGAGATTCAGGCACTTAAATGTGATTTGCAGAGTATCCCGTGTAGATGTAGATGTAAAAAAATTGCGAAAACAAAACAGCGGATGAGATATTTAAAACTGAGTAAAAATGTATTCAATATAAGGAGAGGCAATGAGTTAAATTTGTGCTGTGGCCTGGTTTCGAATCCGGGACCTCCTACTTACTGAGTGGTCTAAAGCGCCTACCTAGTAAGAAGGAGGTCCCGGGTTTGAATTGCGGCCACAGCACAAATTTTAATTCATTGCCTCTCCTTATGTTCAATACCTTTGGTATAACGATACAATGGTGTCTGAAGGAATTGTATTATTTGTTGATATTTATATCACCTCGGCCTGAGGAACAAGGTGGGATGGTTTCCATTCGCGTTGTCTCCTGGGGTGCTATTCCAATATAGGAGAGCCATGGCAATTTGATACGCATTTCACAGGGAACGTGAGGCAGAATTAAGTATATGTGTGGAGGGAGACGTGCTTTAAGACAGTCCGTGTAGTCGCTTTGACTGCAACGCTGTGTTAGCTGAGTGGTCTAAAGTGGCTACGTAGTAAGTAGGAGGTCCCGGGTTTGAATCCTGGCCACAGCACAAGTTTTAATTCATTGCCTCTCCTTATGTTTAATACCTTCGGTATAATGGGACAATGTTGTCTCAAGGAATTGTATTATTTATTGATAAGTATTCATTGCACAAAAGCGTGTAATCAGAATAATTGCTGGAGCCCACCCAAGATAATCCGGCAGACATTTATTTAGGGACCTAGGGATTTTCACTGTAGCTTCACAATATATATATATATATATATATATATATATATATATATATATATATATATATATATATATATATATATATATATACTTATGAAATTTGTTATTAACAGTCCGAACCAATACAAAAGTAATAGCAGTGTGCTTAGCTACAACGGAGAAACGGTGAAGTTCACTATTGAAGGGTAAATCTAACTTCGGCACAGAAATGGGTGAATTATGCTGCCACAAGTCTTTGGTCACTTACCAAGTAGCATTCAAAGTCTCATAGATAGCCAACAAGTATTAAAAAGAAATAAGGAATTTCTGAATGGCAACTCCTTCTACACTATAGATAAATTTTTAAGTGAAACTTAAAAAAAAAAAAAAAAAAAAAAAAAAAATAGAAGATAAAAAATCCTTAAAATATTGATTGTCATGTATAGACAACATTTACGAAACTGACGCGTTCCACATCATTACGAAATGTCGTATACATGATCTATGGAACAAGTATTAATCTAATCTACTCTAATATAGTGGAAAAAAAAATATTTTCAAAAATTTAGGGAATCGACCATATAAAAACAGTCGTCACTCACTATAAAAATGAAAGTGAACATTTATAATATACTAGCTGAATACCTGAAGTCTTACGTTAGTACATTTCTCTATGTTGAATTTGTGACACTTGTGAGAAGACACGTTTGTGTTGACAGTTGTGAGAAATCGGCGACACCCAGGTAAACGCTCAGGCTGCATCGGAAGGTCCTACACCAGCCTTTCCGCCGTACCTGCCAACGCTTCGTTTACAGAACCGCCCTTCTTGGTGTTGGCAACGTCTGAGGAAAATTGGCTTTCGTCAAATTATAAACCGCAACTACTACGAGGCGCGTTTTTTAAGTTCCGTTTTGTTGTAGACACTAGTAGTTCACGAACATACCGCAACGAGCGCGTGCGTCGTCTACCGGCAAGCCTCGGGAACAAGTGTGCTCAGTTTCAGCTCTGTAGCTAACCTGTACGGTCCTGTCCTGTGCTTTCAAAATCTTTATGACTATCAACTCGCCCGCCGCATGTGAGGTTCGTTCGGTGATATCACTTTTGTCACCAAGGAACCTGTCTGCTGCAGAAATTCATCGACAGATTTGTGAAGTGTACGGTGGTACTGTTGTGAGTAAAGACAAAGTTCCTAAGTGGGTACGAGAATTGAAAAATGACAGACGATTTGGAGGTTTCAGCCGAAGCGAGGATTCGTGAGAACAGGAGCTTTACAATAACAGGTCTCTCAAACGAATTTCCTGACGCGTCGAGATCAGTGTTTTACAAAACGGCAGTGAACTCTTGCTTATCTGAACAGGTGCAAGATTTTATGAAGAGAGTATTTTAAAATTGGTTGAGAAACTTGACAATAATGTCGAAAAATAAAGTATATATTTACTGAAAATAAATTTACTTTTTTGAAATAACCTTTCGTTGTGTACCTCTGTTCAAACGGAACTTACTTAAAAAAACGCGCCTCGTATTTTCCTGTACCATATATACAGGGAATGGTTTCTTATATCGTGATATAGAAGTTATTAATAATCTTAACTGCAAGGCTGTTTCTTTTCTACAAGTATTTGACAGCTCTAACCAAAAAAAGGACAGCTTGATGAATCTATACAGGTTATAAAAATGGCTGTATGTGTGTTTATATGTTCTACATCTTCTCCTAAACTATTGGACCGATTCAACCAAACTCGGTACACATATTCCTTACTATCAGGCAACGTCACTGTCCGGGTAAGAACCAACAACGACAAATATGTCAGGAGACGTGACGTTGGTTTGATGCAGCTCTCCACGATACCCTATCCTGAACAAGCCTCGTCAACTCCACATAAGAACGGCAACCTACATCTGTCTGAATCTGCTTACTGTATCCATCTCTTGGTCTTCTTCTGTGGTTTTTACTCTAAACACTTCCCTCCAATGCTAAATTCACGATTCCTTGATGTCTAAGAATGTGTACCAACGATCGATCTCTTCTTTTAGTCAAGGTATGCCAAAAATTCCTTTTCTCTCCAATTCTGTTCAGTACCTCCTCATTAGTTACGCGATACACCCACCTAATCTTCAGCATTCTCTCTAGCACCACATTTCAAAAGCCTCTATCCTCTTCCTGTTCGCACTGTTTATTGTCCATGTTTCAATCCCATACAAGGCAACACTCCACACAAATGCCTTCAGAAAGGACTTCTTTAGGCTTAAAACAATATTTGATGTTAAAAATTTCTCTTTTTCCAGACCGCTTTTGTATCCATTGCCATTCTGAATTTTATATCCTCTGTACTGCGACCATCGTTTGTTATTTTACTGCCAAAGTAACAAAACTCGTGTACCTCCTTTATTGTTTCGTTACCCACTCTAATTCCTTCAACATCACCTTATTTTCTTAGGCTGCACTCCATTACCCTTGTTTTAGACTTGTTAATGTTCATCTTATATGCACCTTGCAGCACACTGTTCATTCCGTTCAAATGCTCTTCCTGGTCCTTTACTGTCTCCGACAGAATTATTGTGTCGTCGGCAAAACGCAATGTTTTTAATTTTTCAACCTGAACTTTAATTCCTTCTCCAAACTTCTCCTTGCTTTCCTTTATAGATTGAATAACATTGGAGTAAGGCTACAACCCTGTCTTACTCCCTTCCCAACCACTGCATCCCTTTCTCCCCCTTCAACTCTGATAGCTGCTGCCTGGTTTCAGTACAAGTTGTAAATGACCTTACGCTCGCTGTATTTTACTCCTGCTTGTTTCAGAACTTGAAAGAGTTTATTCCAATCAACTTTGTTGAAAGCATTCTCCAAATCTATAAAAGCTAGAAATGTAAGGTCAGGAATCATTTTGTATCGCGGCAAGAACCATAGGTTCCAAGTCATCTCAGATTTGCTCAATAATGATTATGCCCGGGAAGTTTAGTGGCCTGTGGAGGCGTTTAAACTTCAAATAGTCTTCCTGGATCCACTCTGTAGCAATTCGTGTCGTGTGAGATGTAGCATTGTCCTCCTCTAGGCGATCAGCCAGGATGCTTACGTACTTGGTACGTGATTGAGTCGTATCTAGACATATCTGGGGTCCCATATCAATCCAACAGCACGCGCGCCACGAGATTATACTTCCTCCACTAGCTTGAACAGTCGTCTGCTGATATTTAGACTCCACAGAATGATGAGATTGTCTCCATACCGTAAACGTCCACCCACTCTATACAATTGGAAACGCGAGTCGTTCGGTCATCACCGGTCCAATGTCGGTGTCGAAAGGCCGAGGCGATGCGTGAAGCTTCGTGTCAAATGTTCAAATGTTTGTAGAGCTTATGGGACTCAACTACGGGGTTATCAGTCCCTAAACTTACAAACTACTTAGCTACAACTAAGAACGGCACAAATATCCATGCCCGAAGGGGGATTCGAAGCCCCGACCGTAGTGGCCGTGCAGACCGTGACTGGAGCGCCTCAGTACCCTCGGCCACCGCGGCCGGCAGCTTCGCGTCCTGCAGCCAGCAAGTGTAGACGACTGTCGCTTAAGCCGTCGGCATAAGCAGGGTGTATCTGAACGAGTGTGGCCAACGTAGCGAGTTTCTGACGTCAAAACATACGAACTGCACATTGGCGAGGCTTTCCCGACGTGTCGGACAATATCAAGCATGCCAGATATTCTCAACGTGTGTCTGAACGATCACCAGTAAGGTGGGAGAACGCCACCGACGTCACACCACGTGACTGTCAGGGAAGGGGGCGGCTCTTTTCGGTACAGAGATGAAGACGCCATATTGGCCGTCGTATTTCGTCGGACAGTTAATTTACTGTGGGTGCCTTCTCACGCTGGTATCTGCTATAATGAGAAAGTTGATGCATTGGCTAAACAAGCGGCATCCTTAGGCACTGTCTTGGACCTACAACTACCATACACAGACTTCTTATCTGCGGTCAAGGAATACGCCAACCAACAGTGGCAACAGGTGTGGAACGTTTCCCAAGAGACGAAAGGCGCTTCTTACGCTGTGCTGCAACCTCGGATTTCTACGCACCCGTGGTTTATGAGGATTCATCTGGAGCGATCCGCGATTTCTACCATTATTCGTCTTCGCTTCAATCACGCCTCTTATCCAAAACATCTACATCGGATCAACGTCTACGATTCGGCGGCATGTGAGTGTGATCCTGAAACGGAAGCTGATGTCAACCACATCCTGTTCAGGTGTCCAAATTTGACCGAGAACTTTTGAACTTCCTGCAGACATTGGCGAAGATGGGATATCCCCTTCCCCAGTCAGCTTCTTCCCTTTTGTTTACAAAAGGCATTCTTGTATATAAAATCATAATTAAGTTTATTAAGATCACTGTACACAATCTACAAGCATCAAGTGTGTTGGTGATATAAGGTTTTGCTTGTGAATATGTGAAAATGTTCCAACATTATTTAAATTGTAATGTAATGTAGTTTTCGCTTTCCCATTTTGACAAAATGTATTTCTGTTTTGTCTGTTTATTTAAATATACGTACATTTCCACTGTGTGTTGTAGATCGCCACATTGAGTTAACACTCAGAAGGCCAAATAAATAATAATAATAAAAAAAAATGGGATCCCCATTTGCCCCGCTATCAGCTTGTCTGATAATTGGCTGAATAGAACTGCGACTCCTTATGGGCCGGATCTCAAATAGCCCACTCCACTTGTTGGAATGGAGAATGAAAAGAATAATTTTTTTTCTAAACAATAATTTACATCGGGTTAAGACCTTGATCGGCAAGGGTTTTGACATATTGTTTTTTTTTTTTTTTTTTTTTTTTTTTTTAACGGGACTTCTCAGAATGTTACGAATAACAATACAACTACTTTCATTATTTATTTAATTATTTACTATTTCATATACAATTACTTAATTTCAAGGGACAAGTTTAAATTGTACTTACATCCAGGGACAAAATTCATTTTGTAGAAACCAAATCCGTCACTTTTCGCGATTCTACATACGTTTGAACTTTGTCTTACTTTCTCCGCGCGACGAGTAAATAGTGCGGCAGGCCCGATGCTCACGGACGTAATGCATTTCTGAACCATGTAGGCATGAGTCTCATTTGTTTACGGTCGTCATACGTACTAGGTGTACCACTACAATTATTCTCACTACTAAATGTCCCTAGAATTATGTTTGTTTTAGAATTTGGCTGGCTTTTGGGAAATTTCAGACCACTGTGCGCAGCCACATCACTTCAGCGACGAGTCTGTAGAACTGTACCGGCCAGCACAGACATTCTCCAGCCACATCTTATGGCCACATCTCATGGCTATAGACAGTGGAAAAAAGGCTAAAATGTGCAAGTGCTCATTCTCGGCTCAAACAGATTCGGAAAGCTCCACCTGCTGCTGGAAAACCGTACATTCGAATTCGGCAACTCCTCTAAATAATTCACCGAACGAAATGCAGGAATAAGGCACACATACACGGGAACATGAACCTAGAATGACCCAGACACAAACGTAGAAACGTACTCCTAAGCTGAAACAGAGACTGATGAAAGATAAGACGAAGTTAAAGAAAGTACAGATAAACTGCTTCGAAATATTGTAATATGTAAAAACTTAGTCTATGATTTACAAGATAGACCTAATATACATAACATACCCATTTTCGAAAATTAATATGTTTGGCCGAACCCACACGTCTGATATCGACATTATAATGTCCATACTAGTCATAAATGCGAAAGAGGATCTGTCTGTTACGCTTAACCATTATGATGAAATTGGGTATGGAGATAGCCTGAAACATGAAGAAGAACGCAGGCTACTTTGTAGTGTAATTCAGGATATTTGTCGATTTTAAGTATATAACTCGAAATATGGAACAGCTTAGCATCGAAGGTTTTCTTATAGCTGCTGAAACTCTTGAAGACTCCTAGGGAAAGCTATTTGTTCTTTTATTTTTGATATGCATCACATTCATTAAGATACTTTTAATGGCTGGTAAGTTTACGAAATACGATTCACCATAATGCATAAAATGCTGAAACAAAAAGACAACGTCTTCATTTCGATGGCATTTGAATCCTGCATAATTTACACGTTGTATAACGCATAGCTTCTTTAGTCAGCGGTGTAGTCACGATGTAACAAACAGAATTTTTTTCGTATTTAATGATTTATTTTCTTCGATAAAGAAGGACAGTATTTATTGTCATTCTACGCACGGTTTATATTTAAACAGGAAAATTGGAAACGTTTCTGTTATCCAGATTACCTTGGTCATAATTTAAAAGCAAAATTGCGTAATTCAGTGGCGGATCATGGGTCCAAATTCTGTGGAGGCCAGAAACCATATTCGAAAATTCCCTTTCCTTTGTTTTAAAGCTACTGTTACTAGTGCCACTAATACTGTCGCTGCTGTTGCTAATAACAATGACATATTAAATATTTATCCCTTAATTATTATTGCACAATTACTTTCTATATTGTTTGTATCAAGTATCGTGCAAATGCGGTACCATTAGCAATTGCAATGATCGTCATACTAGTCCTCAAATACCTTTTTAGGCGTCTGAGATAAGAAAAACTCCTTTCAACCGAAGTACTTGTATTCACCCGTCATTTCAGCTCCAATCATGGAAATTTCACGTTTCAAACTGGTCATGTGTTTCGTAAAATTTGAAAAGTCGATAATTTTATCTTGGTTTCTTAAATTTTTAATCTAAATATATATAAAAATTGAAGTGTTAGTGTCTGTATTTAACTCTGCAGCCGAAACTACACATCACAAACGAATACTGTTTGTATGTCGTAGTAGGTATCAGTCTCTCATTGTGCACTGTGGTGGTAGAAGGTTGATAACGATAAGGAGGTTTAAGATATGGGAGTTGAAAGTTACCGACTTATGTAAAATTCCACGTGTGGGTGTCAATATTTTGCTCTTTAGCAAAAACTACACAATGAAGACGGACGATCTCTCTGTTGTTGTAATACAAAGTCTCCCGTTGTACACCAGTTCCGTGTCGATAGCTATAAGAGGGTGGAAGATAATAGTGGTTGAAAGTCGTCAGCTTATATACATTTCGAAATATAGACCAGCGATGACTTTTGACACTATAATAGCAAAGAGGTTATATGCAGCGAAACGTGATTCACATTCTTCAGTTGTTTTTCTGCAACAAACGTAGGAATAAAGAAAAATAAGTGGGTATTGCAATTTGAAAAGTAAAACTACCAAAAAAGTGCCAAAGCGTAAGAAATGAATTTCGCGTTCTCGATCCGTTCCTAAAAGAAAGAAAAGTGTATCTACAGACGATAGAAACTTGAAATTTGTAGACGTTGTTTATCTCAAACTGTAGGCATCAGCGATTTTTCGATATTCCCATCCCTAAGGGGGTGAAACAGGGGATGAACGGTCTTGTGAAAACTCGTTGCTATTCAAGCAATTTTGATGCAATAAATACAAAACTTCGGATTTAGGTTTTTGATTGGAATTTTAAAAACTCATGTTTCGATACTTCTGGAAATTCAACCATTAAGCTGGTGAAATAAGGGAAAACCTTTTAAGGGTGCTACTACGACTATTTTGATGCTAGAAATGCGAAAATTTGGATTGGGAACCATGGTTAGAATTTTAAAAAATGTGTTTCGAGATGTTTTGAATTTTGCCATCAGTGGTGCAATAGGGGTAGCAAGTTGTAGGAAAGACTTTTTAAAGCTAAATCTATGAAAATGTATATTTAGAAGTTGAAACAACCAATGCAAGCCGTCCAATCAATTCGTGCGAAGCAGCGGGAATTAAGTCAGTGTAACCAATAAATTCTGAAAAGGCATTACTGCAAACGGTGCGTCATTTCTTTCTGAATATGCTTTCAAAAACAGACAAGGAAAACAAGCTCAATAGTTCAGTTTAGTGGTACAGTGTACCCTCCGCCACGCACCTTACGGTGAATTGCGGAGTATGTATGTAGATGTAGATGTAGACTATTTTTTGAAACCACAGGCTTTTCTTGTAGTCGTTGAACTAGAGTCTGGATAGTCAATTATTTCATTTAAAACCTCAGTTATCTCCAGAAGGTTTTCCTGAATAGCAGATATGCCATAGATTAGTAGCCAAGTTTAGCTAGTACAGTACGAGGAGGGACCCAAAAGAAACCAGACTCCGAGGGTGCTGCCATTCGTGGATGTAATACAGGGTTCTCACGCTAGATGGCGTTAGTAGAGACCTTCATGAAACAGCTGTGAAGACGGCGTCAGTGTAGAGCTGAACGTGCAAGTGTTGTATTGTGTTTCTCTGACTGTTGGTGGGTTACCCCTGTGAATTCGTTATGGCAACTTTAAAAGAACAAAGAGTGTGTGTGAAATTTTGTTTCCTGCTTACAAAAACTGCAACGGAGACTCACCAAATGCTTTAGGAAGTTTTCCAGGAGGACGCTATGGGCCACACACAGTTTTCGAGTGGTTTGGGTGCTTTAAACGTGGTGAGATGTGTGTTGAAGACCAAGCTCGTTCTGGACGCCCTTCAACATCGCGAAACGAGGAGATCATTGAAAAGGTCCGTCAAAAGATCAACGAGGATGTGAAGAGAAAATGTCCGGAACTTTGGCGATCAGGTGACTGGTTTCTGCGTCACGACAACGCTCCAGCACACACGGCCTTACGAGTGACCCACTATTTGGCATCTGTCTGGTCTGGTCTGTCGTTCCCCACATTCTGTATTCGCCGAACCTAGCCCCGTGCGACTTTCTCCTATTTCTACGAATGAAAAAAAACGCTGAAAGGGGAGCGTTATGATGATGTGGAGGCGGTAAAAACAGCTTCGCAAAGGGCTCTGGTCAATATCAAACATGAAGAGTTCCAAACATGCTTCCAACAGTGGGAAAAGAGACTTGATAAGTGCATCACACATAATGGAGAGTATTTTGAAGGTGACTGAAATAATTTTGTAAAAAGATTCATCAATAAATTTTTATGACAAAAACCCGGTTTCTTTTCGGTTGCCCCTCGTATACGAACAACATGTGTACCTCAGCAGCATCCAAAGATCTCGTAGCTCTGTGAGGTATTGAAACGTGCAGCCCGTACAGCGCAGCGTTGCCTGGGATTTAGACGTCGGGTTGTGCCCCTCTCTCTCCTGCAAGGCTCCCGCTGGCATCGGCTGTCTCAGGCACCCTGCTGGCGCCACCCGCCAAGACAACGGCCATCGTTTGTCTTCCTCGGCGGCCGCTGGCAGAATTGCCATTGTTCAGTCTGTCCAGTCCTACCGCCAGCCCCAGACGTCTTCACCGCCTGCTGCTACGTCGTGCGCAGTCGGGTACAACTTGCGCCTTCCGTCCATCTGTAAACCCTTTCAGGGTACTAGTTACTGCCTTCAAATGTAATGTTTAACCGTTTGGCCATTGTTTTCGAGAAGATGCCGTAAATTCTCAGAAGTGGTGTTGGGTGACAGGCGTGGTCAGGATAAGGTAGAGTGTGTACTTGTAATTACTCTTTCAACAAAAGGCAGTTATACCAACAGGCAACACGTAACATTCCAGAGAAAATAACACTGTTAACGTCCGTGGAGTTCACTCGAAATGAAGCAAAAGACGAAAACAGATTACAGTTTAATGCAGTGTACTAAATAACCTTATGTTATGTCCAGTAGGAGAGAAACGGCATCAAGATAAACACAGAGATACTGGTGTCCAAGTAAGGAGGAAGACCCACTGAAGCAGAGAACGTCAAATGCAATGGAAAACTACTCAACAGGGTTAACAATTTCAAATTTCTAGGCATCACAACCCAAACTATGGGAAAAAGTTTCAGACTACATATAAGATCTAGAGCAGTGACGGTCACTGGAGCTATGAATGAAATGAGAAACATCACACAACTATCTATCAGCACAGCTATGGACCTGTTTAGCCTGAGGATACTACTTGTTCTGACACATGGCTTTGAATCAACGGGAGACTACCTCACATACAAGCAGCTTGAAGAACTGGTGCGAGTAAAGGCTAGAGACCTGAAGAGAGTCTTAGGCGCCCCACGAAACTCAAGATCGAGGCTATCTGAGCTTACCAGAGAGACCTTCCTGTTAGAGGATCTAAGACACGAGCTCATACTCCAAGCTAGTGCCTTCAGCTTCTAAAAGATCTGCATGAGAAGAAAAACAACATACCAGAAGACTTCTATGCAACGTCTGCTGTGCGAGACAGGACATGGATGGGAGCTAACCATGAAATGCGACACATGGCGACGAGACTGGCAACCCATGGGTCTTACCACAAGGTGTGTCATATCAAACTATTTCACGAAAGAAATGACGAGTGTGTGTATATGTGTGTGTGTGAACTGTGATTAGAATTTTGTTCAAAAATGTTCAAATGTTTATATTGCTTATGGAACTTAACTACGGGGTCATCAGTCTCTAAACTTACAAACTACTTATGAACTATCTAATCCTAAGGACGGCACAAATATCCATGCCCGAAGGGGGATTCGAACCCCCGACCGTAGTGGCCGTGCAGACCGTGACTGGAACGCCTCAGTCCCCTCGGCCACCGCGGCCGGCTAGAATTTTGTGATCGATGCCATATTATCAAATACAGAAATAGAAGTCCATCGTAACTTATAGCAAAGACAAGTGAACTGAATGTAATGTAATGTAAATGTAATCCATTGCACTGCATTTGTGTGTTTTTTGAAAAATAAAAAAATAAAAAATAAAAAATGGAAAGGGGTGAGCCGTAGCAGGAGAGATCCTTTTAAATCTCACAAAATGTCGTTGAAGACTCACCATGCTGAGCCTTTAACAACGTACCACTTGCAGGTTGATTCAGTGACTTAGCTCGGAAGCTAGACACCGATGCGGTTTCTTAATTTGGCACCCACCCAAGAGAAACTAAGATAAACATTGAATAATTTACTCGTCAGGGATAGGTGAGGGCAGTTCAAATAAATGTTCAAATGTTTGTATAGCTTATGAGACTTAACTACGGGGTTATCAGTCCCTAAACTTACAAACTACTTATGAACTAAGACTAAGGACGGCACAAATATCCATGCCCGAGGGGGAATTTGAACCCCCGACCGTAGTGGCCGTGCAGACCGTGACTGGAGCGCTTCAGTCCCCTCGGCCACCGCGACCGGCTGAGGGCAGTTGTTTTAAGTAAAAATACACTACTGGCGATTAAAATTGCTACACCAAGAAGGAATGCAGATGATAAACAGGTTTGTATTGAACAAATATACTATACTAGAAGTGACATGTGATTACATTTTCACGCAATTTGAGTGTGTAGATCCTGAGAAATCAGTACCCAGAACAACCACCTCTGGCCGTAATAACGGCCTTGATAGGCCTGGGCATTGAATCAAACCGAGCTTGGATGGCGTGAACAGGTACTGATGCAAGAGGCACCCCATGCCATCAAGCCGGGTGATACACTTCCAATGTGCGCTCACCGCGATGTCGCCAAACACGGATGAGACCATCATGATGCTCTAAACAGAATCTGGATTCATCCGAAAAAAAGACGTTTTTGCCATTCGTTCACCCAGGTTCGTCGTTGCGCACACCATCGCAGGCGCTCCTGTCTGTGATGCAGCGTCAAGGGTAACTACAGCCATGATCTCCGAGCTGATAGTCCATGCTACTGCAAACGTCGTCGGACTGTTCGTGCAGATGGTTGTTGTCCTGCAAACGTCCCCATCTGTTGACTCAGGGTTCGAGACGTGGCTGCACGATTCGTTACAGCCATGCAGAAAAGATGTCTGTCCACTCGACTGCTAGTGATACGAGGCCGTTGGGATCCAGCACGACGTTCCCCCTGAAAACACCGATTCCATATACTGCTAACAGTCACTGGATCGCGACCAACGAGAGCAGGAATGTTGCGATTTGATAAACCGCAATCGTGATAGGCTACAATCCGACCTTCATCAAAGTCGGAAACATGATGGTACGCATTTCTCCTCCTTACACGAGGCATCACAACAACGTTTCACTAGGCAACGCCTATTTGTGTATGAGAAATTGGTTGGAAACTTTCCTCATGTCAGCACGTTGTAGGTGTCGCCATCCGCGCCAACCTTGTGTGAATGCTCTGAAAAGCTAATCATTTGCATATCACAGCATCTTCTTCCTGTCGGTTAAATTTCGCGAATGTAGCACGTCATTTTCGTGGTGTAGCAATGTTAATGGCCAGGAGTGTAGCTGTCCACTACAGTGGACTCCATATGATAGCGCTCCCCAAATCTACGTCGTGCCACAAGTGTGAAGGCGGAATCAAATTTCATCACAAAAGAGCACGGGTCGTCATTCCAAGTGATCCTGTGCCGTCAGTGGAAGACGTGCTGGAGGTGTGTGGTTCCACTGGTAGGTTGGCAACAGTTCGTATTGACATCTTGGACTCACAAACCCTCTTATCTGAGCTTATCTGCTGCCGTTAGAAAAAAAAAAATACAAATGTTTGTATAGTCTATGGGACTTAACTACGGGGTTATCAGTCCCTAAACTTACAAACTACTTATGAACTAAATAAGACTAAGGACGGCACAAATATCCATCCCCGAGGGGGGATTCGAACCCCGACCGTAGTGGCCGTGCAGACCGTGACTGGAGCGCCGCCGGCCGCGGTGGCCGAGGCGACTGAGGCGCTCCAGTCACGGTCAGCACGGCCACTACGGTCGGTGGTTCGAATCCCCCCTCGGGCATGGATATTTGTGCCGTCCTAGTCCGTAAGTAGTTCATAAGTAGTTTGTAAGTTTAGGGACTGATGACCCCGTAGTTAAGTCCCATAAGCTTAACAAACATTTGAACATTTGAACTGGAGCGCCTCAGTCTCCTCGGCCACCGCGGCCGGCTACCATTAGAATACGAAGGTCTTGGCGGACGTTTGTGCTGCGTGGGCGTCCAACACACATTGAGAGAATGACCACTTGACTTTTGCAATGGGCATCGTTGCACAACCGACCCAGTCCGTCCAACTTGTGTGACAATTCTCCGAATGGACCATCCCGCCTTCCGGAAGGGCACAATTTGACCCCTTTTAAACTCGCTCAGTTCGCTGTAGGGAGCAAGAGTGCTTCTCCATGGTATGGTGCCTGTTTGTTTCACACGCTATCACACCGAGCCTTATGGTTGGAAACATTCCCTATCAAAGGATACGACTGGATCTCTGCCAGCTTATGTCACGGCGCTACCTGTCAGCACACGACGTTGAAACTATTATGGTAAATCTATTATCTTCCATGCGGTATCTGCCCTCGTGGAATCAAAATCGACGCCGCTTTCCAGGTGTTAATTTTTTTCTTTCTTTTCGGCAGTGATCAATATCTTAATACGTAATCTTGAAAGTTTAACAAGGCATTTCATGGATGGTGTAGTAGTATACAAAGAGGTGGCAACGCTGGAAAATACGAGGTTTGGAATACTGCTGTGGAGACACTGTGCAATAGAATCTACTGTTGTCGTTAATAGCACACGTTGTTGACACACTTACCTTACCTCCTAGAAACTAGACTCGTCCGCCCCACGTCACCGGCGTGCGCAGAATCAAAGGAAACACAGTCACTTGTAAGCGAGCGGTCTAACGTAACGCCGTCACTTGTTGTCGTAACAGGAACGACGGAGTTGGATCAAGATTGAATGTGCCTGCTCATGCGAAAAATTGCATCACGATGGGTTCCGCATGAATGGACGGAAATGCAGAAATGGATGTGTTATGACGCTGCTCAGACGCACTTGGAGCGCTATGAGCACGATGCAGAAGCTTTCTTAAGCCGTATCGAAACACTGGATGAGACGTTAACCATATTGTACTAGCCAAAACTGAAACGTCAATACAACAAATGACGTCATTATGAGTCGCCGCGGAAGTCGAAAGGGCATCAGAGCCCCAGTATGGTGAAAGTTATTCTCATGTACGACTGTGATGATGTAATGCTAATGCATTACGTTTCTCCACTTCAGACCGTCAATGCACAGTATTATTGTACGTTTTTCGAGCATTCCCAGCGACCAGCTTTGCGAAAGAAGCAACACTTTCTGCGCAACCCACCCATCATTTTGCACGACAATGCGCGGGCGCATACAGCGCAAGCTGTGGCTACTCTGTTCGGTCGATGGGACTGGGAAGTACTGTGCTATCCACCATAGTCCCCGGACCTACGTCCTTGTGACTTTGATTTCATTCCGAAGATGAAGGTATCACTTCGTGGCATTAACTTCAGAATAGTTCGACAGGCAGTAGACTGCTCATTTCGCACCATCAACAGAACAGGCTGTCCTAACGGCATACTAAGCTCTCCATATCACTGGCAACGGGTTCTACTTTGAAGGACAGTAACAGGTGCAAAGCATTTGTATAGGTTGTGAATAAATAGTTGCCACTATTTAAATTCCAAACCGCGTATTACCGAAATACGGTGTATCGAGCCTTAGTGCAGGAAGCGGAAATTGATCCGTAACATAATGGTATACAGAAGGAAACATCTTTTACTGTAACATTGTACAATTGGAGAACAAGCACTGGAAGCAATAAATCCCAGAAAATTTCTGGAAAATTTAGTATCGGCAACAGAAGTACTCGTTAGACTGATATTTGAATGTTGCACGTTACTGTGGGATCCTTACTAGACAGGATTATGGCGATCCAAAGCAGAACAGCACTCTTTGTTACAGGTTAATTTAGCGAGCGAAAAGCATCACGGGGATGATCAGCCAACTGTAGTGCGAAATGCTGCAAGAGACACATTCTGTATCACAGTATGGGCTACTGCCAAAGTACCGAGAGAAAACTTTCTAGAGACGCGGTGGAGTAGCCGAGTGGTCTAAGGCGCCTCGCTTCGGAGCGCGCGGTTGCTCGCCGTCGGAGGTTCGAGTCCTCCCTGGGACATGTGTGTGTGTGTGTGTGTGTGTGTGTGTGTGTGTGTGTGTGTGTGTGTGTGTGTGTTTTGTCCTTAGGTTAATTTACTTTAGTTTAAGTAGTTTGTAAGCTACGGATTGATGACACCGCAGTTTGGTCCGATAGATTTACAATCATTTGAACATTTTTGAACTTTCTAGAAGAGTCAGCCGGCCGCGGTGGCCGAGGGGCCTGCGGCGCGTCAGTCACGGTCTGCACGGCCACTACGGTCGGGGGTTCGAATCTCCCCTCTCGGGCATGGATATTTCTTCTGTCCTTAGTGTTAGCTAGTTCATAAGTAGTTTGTAAGTTTAGGGACTGACGACGCCGTAGTTAAGTCCCGTAAGTTATACAAACATTTAAACATTTGAACATTTAGAAGAGTCAACGAATAAATTTCTTCCTCCACGATTCTGGAAGTATATATTGCTTTCTCCGACTCAAATGGAAAACCAGTACTATGCAAAGAAGGGATAGCTGAAAGGTGGAAGGAATACATAGAGGGCCTGTACAAAGGAAATAAATTTGAAAGTAGTATTCTAGAAATGGAAGACGAAGTAGAGAAAGATGAGATAAGAGATATGATAGGCTACTGCGAGAAGAATTTGACAGAGCACTAGAAGATTTGAGTAGAAACTAGATCCCTGGAATAGATGATGTTTCGTCTGAACTGCTATTATCGTTAGGAGAGCCAGTCATGGAAAAATTGTTCCACCTGGTATACAAGATGTATGAGACAGGAGAAATACCCTCAGAATTCAAGGAGTATATAGATATACCACTTCCTAAGAAAGAAAGTGCAGATTCATGTGGAAATTACAGAGCTATCGTTTTAATTAGTCATGGTTGCAAAGTACTAACACGAATTATTTACAGACGAATGGAAAAACTGGTGGAATCCGACTTTCGGGAAGATCAGCTTGGATTTAGAAGAAATGTAGGAACACGCAAGGCAATAATCACATTACGACCTATCCTTGAAGATAGGTTAAGGACAGAGAAACCTTCGTTTTTAGCATTTGCAGATTTGGAGAAAGCTTTTGAAAATATTGACTGGAATACACTCATTCAAATTCTGAAGGTAGTAGGGGTAAAATGTACTGATCGAACAGCTATATGCAACTTGTAGAAAAACCAGACAGCAATTATTAGAGTCGAAGGTCATGAAAGGATCGGAATAGTTGGGAAGGGAGTAAGACAGGGTTGCAGCTTTTCCCCAATGTTGTTTAATCTATACATTGAGCAAGTTCTGAAGGAATGAAAGAATAAATTTGGAGAGGGAATTAAAGCCCAGGGAGAGGGAGTAAAAACCTTGCGGTTTGCTCATAACATGGTAATTCTGTCAGAGATTCTGTCAGAGACGGCAAAGGACCTGGAGGAGCAATTAAATGGAATGGACAGTGTCTTGAAAGGAAAATGTAAGATGAACATTGAAAAGAGTAAAACGAGGGTAATGGAATGTAATGTCAGAAAATTAGGCGATGCTGAAGGAATTACATTAGGTAATGAGACAATAAAAGTAGTAGATGAGTTTAATTTTGTGGGTAGCAAGGTAACTTGCCGAAGTAAAGAAGATATAAAATGCAGAACGGCTATGGGAAGAAAAGCGTTTCTGAAGAAGCGAAATTTGTTGTCATCCAATATCAGTTTAAATGTTAGGAAGTCCTTTCTGAAAGCATTTGTTTGGACTGTAACATTGTATGGGAGTGAAATGTGCCCGATAAGGAGTTCGGACAAAAAAGATGATAGAAGCTTTTGAAAAGTGGTGCTACAGACTAATGATGAATGTTAGATGGGTAGTTCACGTAACTGATGATGAGGTGCTCAACAAAATTGGGGAGAAAAGGAGTTCCTGGCATATCCTGACAAAGAGGAGAGATAGATTGGTTGGACACATTCTGAGACATCAAGGAATCGTCAACTTAGCATTAGAGGGAAGTGTGTGGGGTAAATATCTGAGAGGGAGACCAAGGGACAAGTACAATTATCAGATTAAAAAGGATGTAGATTTCTCAAATGAAGAGGCTTGCACAGGACAGAGTAGCGTTTAGAGCTGCATCAAACCAGTCGGCGGGATGAAATGTTCAAATGTAAAACTATGGGAGTTAACTGCTGTGTTGCTAGTTCCTGTGCGCCTCGGGTGCCCTGTGGTAGAATGCAAGACTATAAGTAACAAGATCGCGGGTTCGATTCCCGCGAGCTCCTACGATTTTTATCTGTCACTTTACATTTTTTTCCCCCTCTGGCAGTATTGATCTTGTGAAAAATACCGAATAACACCGTGGTTCGGAACCCACGTTAAACTGTAGGTCCACCTATAACTGGCTGGGTAAGTCAGTTAGGAGGTCGGAGGAAGGCAACGGCATACCACCTCCAGACAGAACCATGCCTAGTAAAGCACTAGGTGTTCAAGCCAATCTTCTGATTGTTGACTGCTTTACATTTTTTATTAGTCCCTAGCTTATAAACTACTTAAACTAAGTTAAACTAACCTAAGGACAACACACACATCCATGCCCGAAGGAGGATTCGAACCTCCGACGCGGGAGGCCGCGCTCCTGCGAAATCACAACGACAACCGACGTGTATATCGCAAAATGACCATCACTGTAAAATCAGTTTAGAGCTCATACGAGGCTTGCTGTTAACGTGATTGATTGAAGAAAATTCCAGCAGCTGTGTTTCTTTTTTTTTTTAATTAATAAAGCGACCGGTTTCAGTTCTTGATTAGCATCATCTTCAGGCCCCCGTTACGTATGTGTTGCATGGGCTTAGAAAATTACGGATAGCGATAATAATGGCCTCCCCTTGTAAATCCACAGTTAACTTGCAACAGTTACGTAAGGGGAGCCAGAAGGTGATGCTTAGTGAAGCAATTAAACCGGTTACTTGATTATAATAATAATCATAATAATAAATATTAAACACAGCTGCTGGAATTTCTCCAATCTATCACAATATTTCAGCTGTAGTCCCAACTCATTAATTATGGAGCGAATTTAGGCTTACTGTTAATTGCTTTTCGCCGCGCGGGATTAGCCGAGCAGCCTGGAGCGCCACGTTTCGGACCGCGCGGCCTCCGCCCTTCGAGTATGGATGTGTTTGTTGTCTTTAGGTTAGTTTAACTTAGTTTAAGTAGTTTGTAAGTCTAGGGACTGATGACCAACGTAGTTTGGTCCCATTGCATTACAAATGTTTTTATAAAAAGAAAAAAGGTTTTTCCCACGAACCATATGCGACTGGAACTGTGAAAAAGAGAGCAGGCGTTGACATTCCAATGACCATCCACCACATACTATGAGGAGGTTTGCGAATTGGATACGTAGATGTTGATTAGGGGCTTTCAATAAAAGTTGATTCTTCATCTCCCTCTGTCATCCCTCACCTCACCATACACAGATAGCAAATTATTAGAAATTACAAATATTTAATTGGTGCTGATGGATTAAGACGCACATGTGTTGGGTTACGCAATGTTTTGGGCTATTCAGTGTTAATCGTCTCTGTTCTTCGACAACAGCTCACGTCTTTACATATGACTGCAAAACGAAAAAAGAGTATTTTTCCCATTCTCATTAGAATGTCGGTCTGTGTGCTCATTCTTGCGTACGCTCAGATACGTCGAAGTCGCCTAATTAGTGTGCTGTGGGTGCTTATTAAGCATTTACTGTAGTCGGAATTACAGGGTAAGAAGAGTATTTTCATTTACGTGTACGTGATGAAGGCGATTACACGCATTGTGGTAGTCGTGTGTGAGTCTCTGGCGGTAATCTGCGTTCTCTGGCGCACTTCCTGGCCATTGTTAGGCTGGAGTCAGCTGCGTGGACCTCGCTAGACAGGTCAACACGTCTCCGGTATCATGCAGGTAAGTGAAACGTACCCAGTCTTCCCATAGCCTTCTGCCATTCAAACTCATAATTGCAATGGTGCGACACAGACTTTGTTAAATGCAATACCTACACGCAAGCGCACTGAATGGATTAATATTATGTTCCGAACACGGTACATTAATAAACAGGAACAAATTATCTCTATGTAGAAAATGAATAGCTCTGCGTTAGTCTCGCTAAAACTCAGAAATGGCTAGGCAGATTTGATCATTCCGGGGCAGTAGTAGAAGAAAGCAAACGGAAAGCTGAATTTCTGAATTTAACCTTCAAGAAATCTTTCACGCAGGAGGACCGCACAAATGTACCATTATTTGATCAACGCACTAACCCCGAAATGAAGGACATAGTAACAGGTATTTCCGGTATAGGGAAGCAGCTGAGAGAGCTTAGTACGAAAAAGTCTCCTGGTCTGGATGGAATACCAGTTCAGAACTAAGCAAATGTCCTTGTCCATGTCTGAAGGAACGGACACTGCGGCGACTACAGCTGCTAATGTAAATACAATAAACGTATTCGCAATTGCGAATATTAAACAGCATCAGCTGTATGGTGTAAATGTGACATATGAATATTTGTGCCGGGCCGGGACTCGAACCCGGATTTCTCGCTTATCGCTACCATTACGCTACCCGCGCACGCTTCCCGGAACGTCCCAAACCTTCATATGCCACACATTGTCTATTGCCCATGAGTGCTCGTACATTCTGTGATATAATTCCCGCACAGGGTGAGACTTTTTAGTACATTTGTCGCAAGCCTTGCTATGAGTATTCTGCGTCATTGCCCCTTACTTAGCTTGCATTTATCGAGATTCTCTAATTCAGTGCGAAATTCATAGGATTGGAAAAAAGCGAAGGTGACTTCCGTTTATAAGAAAAGAAAAAGTACTGACCCACATAATGACAGGCCAATATCGTTGATATCAGTTTCCTGTAGAATTTTGGAGCAGATTCTCAGTTCGAATATAGTGTATTTCCTTGAGACGGAGAAGCTTCTTTCTATGAATCAGCAAGGGTTTAAGAAATATCGGACATTTGAAACTCAGCTTGCCCTTTTGTCACATGACATGTTGGAAACCATGGATGAAGGGCATCAGGCAGATTGTGTTTTTCTCGATTGCAAAAAGGCATCTGACGCGGTGCCACACTGCAGACTGCTAACGAAGATACGAGCATATGGAATAGGTTCACAGAATTATGACTGGCTGGAAAACTTCGTGCCGGCCGCGGTGGCCGAGGGGACTGACGCGCTTCAGTCACGGTCTGCACGGCCACTACGGTCGGGGGTTCGAATCCCCCCTCGGGCATGGATATTTGTGTCGTCCTTAGTTGTAGGTAGTTCATAAGTAGTTTGTAAGTTTAGGGATTGATGACCCCGTAGTTAAGTCCCTTAAGCTTAACAAACATTTGAACATTTGAAAACTTCGTAAGTAATAGAACGCAGTACGTTGTTCTCGACGGCTAGTGTTCATCAGAGACGTGCCCTAGGGGAGTGTGATAGGACCGTTATTTTCTATCTACATTACTGGCCATTAAAATTACTTCACCAAGAAGAAATGCAGATGATAAACGGATATTCATTGGACAAATATTTTATACTAGAACTGACATATTATTACATTTTCACGCAATTTCGGTGTATAGATCCTGAGAAATCAGTAACCAGAACAACCACCTCTGGCCGTAATAACGGCCTTGATACGCCTGGGCATTGAGTCAAACAGAGCTTGGATGGCGTGTGCAGGTACAGAGGCCCATGCAGCTTCAACACGATACCACAGTTCAGCAAGAGTAGTGACTGGCGTATTGTGGCGAGCCAGTGGCTCGGCCAGTCATTGACCAGACGTTTTGAATTACTCAGTTGGTCGAGCGCTTGCCCGCGAAAGGCAGAGGTTCCAGGTTCGAGTCCCGGCTCCGGCACTCAGTTTTAATCTGCCACGAAGTTTCATATCAGCACACGCCACTGCAGAGTGAAAGTTTCATTCTAGAAACAGAGTATTAGGAGGGAGGAGTTGGAGAGTGTGGAATAAATAAATACTCAGGAAGCGCTTGGTTTTCAGCTATTCATTAATAAAAACAATGCCTTATCCTATCCATACAGTTTAAAGTTAATGATCACGTCTCCCAGTATTACAATGGCACATACATCTAGAATGTAATTTTTATTCCCAACTCATATACAGAATGTCCACCTCTGTATTTCGTATGTTCTTGGTTATAGTCAAATGTTCAAATGTTTGTAGAGCTTATGGGACTTAACTAAGGGATCATCAGTCCCTAAACTTACATACTACTTATGAAGTAGCTAATCCTAAGAACGGCACGAATATCCATGCCCGAAGGGGGATTCGAACCCCTGACCGTAGTGACCGCGCAGACCGTGACTGGCGCGCCGCATATCGCTCGACCACAGCGGCCGGCTGGTACTAGTCGTGGAGGAGTATCCACTTGTTAAATTGCAAAAATTTTAGCACAATGACTACACGTCCTACACATTTTATGGCATTTTATGCAACAGATATCTAGATAAAATTTGGGCCATTATTCAGATACCACGCAGTTACGGCCTTCTCAACGCACAGCTTTTAAACATGCCCGCACTCGGATTGTTTGCCTTTCGCTCAGCTGAAGTGAGTAACCCTTTCAGTCCCACATTATGAAACCAGCTTGGAAAAAATTAAAATTCAGTGTTTTCTGTATTAATACAGTGCAGTAAAATCATAATATGTGTTTTAAAATTTTTGGCCGGACTATTGAATTTTTATGTCATGTATTTCATGCACAACACCGAGTTTGGTATCGACGTATTTTGTTTCTTTGGCGTTATTTTGTTAATAGTTACCACTAGCAGATCAATAATGCTAGCATAATCTTCGCCACAGCATCAAAGATAGTTCACTGCTGGAGTAAAATAAAAGGAACCACACTCACGCTCACACTCTCAGCCACGTACAGACGGCAACGCAACACAACCTCCAAGATGGACAGATTAATACTTCAGAATTGGCTACACGCCGTACCAAGCGACAAAATGTCGTACTAGAAGCATGTTGTTCACAAACAAAAATGCAACTTGAAAGACTGATGCCCAAAATACGGTATAAATCAACAATGGGAATGAAAGGGTTAATGCCAGAACGCCAAGTAGTCTGAATAGAGTTTAGCAACATATTTGTAATCGTGGTGTCGGGGGAACCAGTTAACGAGCGACACCTCCATGGAGTGATATAGAATAACGGCTAAGCTTCAACGATCGAATGTCAGTCAACTAGAACTCTTCAAAGTAGTGACCGATAACCGCACTAATTTCTACACCCGGTAACGAAAGTACACTACTCACATTCTTTGCTTTCCCCTACAGTTATTACCCTCTAGTGCCATGGAGGTGAATCCCTGATGTCTTCATGCTTGTCTTCTCCTCCTGTCCCTTCTTTTCGTCAGTGTTTCTCGTATGGTCCTTTCTTCGTCGATTCTACGGAAAACCATTATCTTTAGCTCTCTCCTATGGCCGGTTTTACCACTGTCCGTGTTTCTACATGTAAATCGATACTCCTGCGCCTAACACTTTTAAACCAATAACTTGGATTTTTCAAGGAAGGCTTGAAGAAAATATTAAGGTATTATACTATTTACACAACAGTATGAAACTTCCTTTTTCTGGACTTAAATTGCTTTTTTCCTGCAATTTTTATAGTTAAATAATTTTCTACAAGGAAACCAAAATGTAACTTCCAAAACTCATTCTTGATTGTTTGCAAGAAATGAAAAAAAAAAAAAAAAAAAAAAAACATGTTCCTAAATTTCTAAAAATGTTCAAATGTTTGTGTAGCTTATGGGACTTAACTACGGGGTCATTAGTCCCTAAACGTACAAACAACTTATGAACTAACTAATACTAAGGACAGCACAAGTATCCATCCCCCAGGGGGGATTCGAACCCCCGACCGTAGTGGCCGTGCAGACCGTGACTGGAGCGCCTCAGTCCACTCGGCAACCGCGGCCGGCGCAAGAAATAAGAATGTGCATTTTATTGGAAGACATATATGCATACAAGAAAAATTCAATTCAGTAGTCCAGTTTTTGCTTTAGCTATCAAAATTTACTCGAGTACGGTGCTCTTTGAAGCACTCTGACATGCAGAGACCCACATTGTACTGTTTTCTTCACCACCGTGCTTCTTTTATTACTCTTTTACTGTTTCCCTTTATCTGCTCACACTTTATTGTACATTAATCCATTTTGTTTACACACTGTATCTGGGCTCTTCTCTGGGAAGTGTTGTACTAACATTCTGCACTTTGTAATGGTCCACCCGTTGAATTCTGAAGTCGCTCCACACACCACCATGAATAGCTAGCTGTCTGCCTAAGGCCTTGATGATGCCCAGCAGAGATGGTGTCTTTCGTTTGTTTTGTATGTACACAGCCCAACTATTAATTACTGCTAAAGAAAAGAACCTAAAGAAAAGTTCTTTCATAATTTCAGCGTCTTCCGACAGAAGTGATAACTGGACAATCCTACCTACTCCACTTTTATCCTTATTTAGTGTCTTACAGCATCTGGTTTACGAATGTCTACTTGTTCTCGTTTACTTCTGGCACGAGTTAACTAGCTGCGATTTTCTCTGCGAAGTATCGGAAAAACACTCTGCACCTTTTGAATCCTGAAGCCGCTCGTCACGACCATGACTAGCTACTTGTTTACTTAAGGCCCTGATGAAGCAGACCAGAGTTGATATCTTCTATGTTGCTTGTACACAGCCCATCTGTTCAAATGTTTGTAAATGTATGGGACTTAACTACTCTGGTCATCAGTCCCTAGACTTACAAGCTACTTAAACTAACTTATGCTATGGGCAACAAATACACCCATGCCCGAGGGAGGACTCGAACCTCGTACGGCGAGCAGCGACGCGCTCCGCAGCTAGGCGCCTTAGAACGCTCGGCCACTCCACAGCGGCGCCCATCTATTTACTACTTCTAATGCAACAAAGTAAAAGGAAACTTTTTTCCATCATTTCATTGTCTCCCGACAGAAATGATACTAGCTTGATAACTGGTCAATCCCGTCTGCTCCAGTTTTACCCTTCTTTAGTGTTTAACAACATCCGCATTACGAATGTCTACTTGCACTCTTTTGCTTCTGGTACCAGTTGCAATTGAAGTTGTTTAATGTCGGGTTGGAAGACAGTTCACATCCTTGGTTGACTCACATTGTCCCGAAGTAAATGTAACTTCCTCCAAAACGTCATTCCCCCTTCCTGTGTGTCATTAAAGTGCCTACATTGAAGGTTGTAATCTGCCTCAGACTACAACACGGCAGGAGTTGTTCCCAGTTTGAATGGAGAAACGGCACAGCGTACGCATACACGCTTTATGTGTGGTATCTTTATTTTATATTAACTGCCAATAGGACCAAGCGAGATGCCTAGTATGAAATACCCTAGCACAGTGGTTTCTCTCTGCGGTTGTCTTCAAGATGGCTGCACGTGCTCCAGTCGAAATTGCACCGGCCATCGATCCTCTCATCCAGCTATATCTCCTCGAACATTGCCTTCATTAAACAAGGATTTAATTCACGTAAAAGTCAGTCAGGATAGCAATTTATTTCAAGGTTACCGGTTTCGGTGCCGCGGCGGAGCGGCAGAGCGCATTGACGCGCGAGGCCGTTCCCCGTCGGGGATTCGAATCCCCCCTCGGGCATGGATGTTTGTGCCGTCTTTAGTATAAGCTAGTTCATAAGTAGTTTGTAGGTTTAGGGACTGATGACCCCTTAGTTAAGACCCATAAGCTCTACAAACATTTGAACATTTTGCAGGTTTTGGTCATTTAAATGGCCATCCTCCGACCACTATAAACATAGTGTTGACCACTTGCTGTTGCGATCTTGACTGACTTTAAAGTGGAAACATCAAGTAATCTGGCGTCCCCTCGAAACGACGTAGTCGGCCAATCCTGTGAACGGATGCCGGACACTTGCCACGCCGGACTTTTGCCACGCCGGACGTTTCCCACACCTACCCTTCGACAGGTAGCCGGATTAGCGACCCCTCAGGCAAGGGACGCCCTTCCCTGTACTGCTGCTGTTTGCTTCCAAACCTACGTCTCCGATCTTATACGATACAGCCAATACGAAAGAGATATTTTTGTTCGACATCTCGCCGAAATTTACAACTTCTTTTCAGTGTCCCGAAATCGAAATTTTTATAACTTTTGGGAAACGACAGCAATACCGTCGGCTATGTCAGTGTGTAATTAGTTCTTCCAACCACAAATATGGATCCATTCTCCCTTCGTTTATACGGTTACTTTCTTCCACACTTACTGATTACGATAGAAACAGTCCATCGGCATGGAAGGAACATGAAAGGAACGATGTAAAGTTATTCGAATGTTCGATTAATTTTCAAGTTTGATTACTGCACTTGTACATATATTAATTGCTACAACTGTGTGAAAAATAAAGATACGCTTCATAAATTTACTCTTTTGTGGCGAAATATTAGTTAATAAAGAGAATTGGGACAATGTTCAAATCAATGACAGAAAATACGTTTACAAAATATAGATAAGAGCGTCTATGTTTGACAGATCACCTAAAAACGACATACAGATTTGAAATAAAGAAATGAAGGAATATAGAATTCTATGCTTGTAAAGTACACTGCTGTTCTACATTGTTCAGCTGAGTCGCAGAGGAAATGTCCTAGTTTTTTAATGGAAATGCCATCATTCCTATGATCTGAACTACCAAAGAAACAAAAGTTATAATATAATATGTGTACTATCTCACAAGCGAAACTGAATTCAATAGTTTCTGTCAGTGTCTGTTATACTCGACTACCGGAATAAATTAATAACTGCCGCGGCTAAGCGGCCAAGTGCATTGAGGCGCTATGCTGCGAAGTGCGAGGCCGTTTCCCGTCGAGGGTTCGAATCCCCCATCGGGCATGGATGTTTGTGTCGTCTTTATAATTTATAAGGTAGCTCATAAGTAGTTTGTAAGTTTAAGGACTGACGACCCCGCAGTTAAGTCCCTTAAGCTTAACAAACATTTTAACATTTTAATTTACCGACCCCGGTACTCTAATAATGCAGCCGCTGTACAGTTCATAGAAAACTTCAGTCTTAACACAAATACGTAAACTACTCATACAATTATAGTTGGCGATGACTTAAATCTACCATCCGTATGAGACAAAAACACACTTTCTGACGAGATACATCTTCCGAAATTGTTCTAAATGCATTTTTAAAAATTATTTTCAACAATTAGTTCACGAGCCCATAAAAACTGTAAATGGTTTCGGAAACACACTTAAGCTCTTAGTCACAAATACTCTTGAGCATCACGACGGATACGGGGATAAGTGAACCCAAAGTTGTAGCGAGCTCAAATCTGTAACAAAGATTTTCACCAAAACTAAACGCTAAATACGTCTGCTAAAAAAAGATAAAAATTCCGTTGACATCTTCCTAGGAGAAGTCTCCATTTTTTCTAAATTAACTATGTAAGTGAAGACCATATGTGGCTTACATTCAAAGGAATAGTATCAATAGCATTGGAAGGATTCCTACCAAAAAATAAGAGACTGAACTGGTCCCCCATGGTACATAGAACAGAAAGCTTTTGCAGAAAATTTAGACGAATTCAAAATCCCCAAGATTGCAGATGTTTTACTGAAGCTCGAAATTTAGCGCGGCCTTGAATGCGACATTCGTTTAATGTTTTTCACAACGAAAATCTTCGTAGAAATGTGGCGGAAAATCCAAAGAGATTCTGGTCTTATGTTATCTACAGCAGCGGAAAGACTAAGTGAATGCCTTTATTGCACGATAGCGACGGTAATGTCGCTGAACACAGTGCCACTAAAGCGAAGTTATTAAATGCAGTTTTCAGAAATTCTTTCATCAAATAAGACGAAGTAATTACTCCACGATTCGAAATGAGAACTGCTGCAAACATAACATAAAAGTAAATACCCTTGGTGATCCAAAGCAAATCACCCTATCAAATAAGTGATGTTGCAGACGAAATGATCAAATATGTTTTCAAAAGTTACTAATGCATAAGAAAAACACGTCTAATACATTTGTTTATGATATTCTTTTGTAACGCCGGCCGCGGCGGCCGAGGGGACTGCGACGCGACAGTCAAGGTCTGCACGGCCACTACGGTAGGAGGTTCGAATCCCCCCTCGGGCATGGATATTTGTGCCGTCCTTAGTGTTAGCTAGTTCGTAAGTAGGTTGTAGGTTTAGGGACTGATGACCCCGTAGTTAAGTCCCATAAGCTACACAGACATGTGAACATTTCTTTTGTAACTATTATTTTTAAACAGTAAGCTCCTTGCCTTGTTTCCATAGCTTTTACTGGTCCGATTAAAGATAATCAACGACATGGTGAGAAACTTTAATTTTTATGGACTACAGCTAAATGTACTTCATGACATCTACGACTGCTATTATGTTATTTCTATTTTGGAGATATGGGAATTATCTCAACACTACAGCTGCCGAACTTGTCAATCTTAAGATCAGATCTGTTTTAGGGTGTATATTTTAGCCGGCCGCGGTGGCCATTACGGTCGCGGGTTCGAATCCCCCCTGGGGCAGGGATATTTGTGCCGTCCTTAGTCTTAGCTAGTTCATAAGTAGTTTGTAAGCTTAGGGACTGATGACCCCATAGTTAAGTCCCATAAGTTCTACAAACATTTGAACATTTTGTGTATTTTAGGTGCAATTCTAAAGTTCAGATTCTTTTTAAAACCTAAAGTGTACATTATCAGTTTAACAAAAATGATATTTTTAGGAGCTAACTGCGGCTCTGAAGTTACTGGAATAATTTTAGAACTCACAATCATTGACGGTATGGCCATAATATTAGAAGGTAGAAAAAAATTCTCTTAATGTGTCAACTGTAGGAGTTTTTATCTATATAGGAAATTGAAAATTGAAAAGCGGTAGATTTAACTATAAGTTCTGCTTGCAGGAGGATCATTTGAGTGATGTTTAATGCATTTGCTTCGTTGAATCAAATTTCAAAAATCAAATGTTCAAATGTTTGTAAATCTATCGGATCAAACTGCGTGGTCATCAGTCCGTAGCTTATAATCTACTTAAACCTGGGTAAACTAACCTAAGGACAAACACACACACCCATGCCCCAGGGAGGACTCGAACCTCCGCGGCGAGCAACCGCGCGCTCCGCAGCGAGACGCTTTAGACCGCTCGGCTAGTCAAATTTCACCGCGTATTGATTAAAAGCTGGTGAACCGAATTGTGACAAGCTAGCTTCACCATTAAGTTATTAATGGTACTGACGTCTGATACACTCTTTTTATTTTTACATCTTATAAAGGTCGCATCGTTAGCTGGTCCTCACAGGTGTTCTCTACGTTCAATACGTCTCCGTTCTTCGAAAGCAGCTTTCCCTTGCAATGATCCTGTTTTCGGCGTAAGCACATCCACACCTTATTATCGCGTAACCATTGTAATGGCCGTTGCAGTAACTTCCGTACTGACGGTCGTACTACGAAATGCGGGAGTGACCGGTGTGCATATGTCGGGACACCGTCCACGGATTTCTCGGGCCGGATTTTGGGGGGGGGGGGGGGGGAGGAGGAGGAGACAGGGGCACCCGACCCTTCGGAGCAGGTAAAAGTGTGGCAAGTGTCCGGCGTGGCAAGTGTACTTATGTACTAGTTAACACTAAGGACGGCACAAATATCCATGCCCATGGGGGATTCGAACCCCCGACCATAGTGGCCATGTAGACCGCGACTGGAGCGCCTCAGTCCCCTCGGCCAC
The DNA here is from genome assembly GCA_026315105.1 of Locusta migratoria. Lineage (NCBI taxonomy): Eukaryota > Metazoa > Arthropoda > Insecta > Orthoptera > Acrididae > Locusta > Locusta migratoria. The sequence continues at coordinate 180,152,321 of CM048749.1, forward strand.
CGCGGCCGGCTCAAGACCATCCCTAGTGACTACTTCCAGCAACATTTGAAATAAGGATATGTTTGATATTATTGACAAAGCCAATACGTTGTTTATTACTGTGAAGGAAGGATGTAATTGGTATAATCGGACCCGGAAGAAGAAGAAACCCGGCTTCATATCCGTATGTTGTTCGAACACCTTACGGCCCCCGTGCACTGGCTACTGTAAGCATAGCAACGGAACAGTTAATAAACCGACTGGCGACTTAACAGTTGCCTTTGGCCGAAGTCTACATTGGATTTCATTGAAGATGCCTGTGTTTGTTCGCTCATTCTGAGGCGTCCAAAAAAATAAGCAAGGGAATACGTTTTGCGTCTTTACAATAATTAGTGGGCAGTTTTATAAACTGATTGATAGAGAGACCATAAAAATAATTTATTTCAGAAAGTTTTGATCGACTACTGGTTGCCCTCTTTTTTTCATTCATTTTTCTCTTGGACCTTGTATAGCTTACCTAAACTTTAATAATATTGCAGCCTGATGATACTAACGATAGTGATTTTGATTTCAGATTTGTAGAGCGGAACGATATTATTAGTTTTCGTACAGGACACCAAAGGACCGACTTCTGAAGAAGAAAACGTCCAAGACGTGTGTTGTGAAAAACAATTCATGCTCTGACAGACTTGGTTGCTGAATTGTAAAGCAAATGAATAGTTGGATGCGAGGGTTTAGGTAGAAACCTACGTAGTGCACTGCTACCAATGGCCGAGCGTTCTTCAGCGCGCCAGTCACAGTCTGCAGGGCCACTACGGTCGGGGGTTCGAATCCCCCCTCGGGCATGAATATTTCTGCCGTCCTTAGTATTAGCTAGTTCATAAGTAGTTTGAAAGTTTACGGACTTATGACCCCGTAGTTAAGTCCCATAAGCTCTACAAACATTTGAACATTTTTGAATTTCAATAAAAACCAAATTAAGCATAAACATCCATCTTTTAACAATTAGCATAAAACTAAAAATGTGAAATTTTGTAATATAGCGCGACACTACTCCCCTTAACTTGGAAGAGGGTCGCAGGCAGAGGCGGATCGAAGGTTCGATTCTGGTGGGGCTCACGTGTCACTGTGTTTTCGGCTGCTGTCATCACCATAGTAATATCAACGTAATTTTTGTACACACTTTCGTATCTAAAAATAAAGAAGTTCAACCAAAGATTTTTTGTATAGGTTATCTGACCGTCTCATGCAACTGTGAATTAGTCTAATTTAGACCAGATGCGTTTCGCTTTATTCTAAAGCATCTTCAGTGGTCTACTGTACAGGATACGTTTTGTTTTACATTATTTGTTTGATTTTTACTTAATTCGATCGATAACACTTCACATTTAATAGGATTATTTTGATTTTGAATAAAATAGACTACTAATATTACTCACATATTTTTATGTTGTCGTATTCATGTGTGGTTTGTATTACATTGCCACTTGCTGTCACTGTTTATATTTACACTATTTACCAATACACTTTAAAAGTTTTTGAAAATTCGTTATTTCTGTGGCCTGCAGGCTTTGTATTTAGTTTGTTTTGTTTTTGTTTATCATCTGTGTGTATGGGTTATTTGCTTACATGATCTTTGGTTCGCGCTGTGAGATGTGTTTCTGTTTCGTTTTTGTCAAAACAGACGTCTTTTAGAAAGTTTGAGTGTGATTTTCTGACTGTATTGTGTGTGTGTGTCTTCGTGTGTGTGTGTGTGTGTGTGTGTGTGTGTGTGTTTACAAATACGATTTTAGTTCAACTAGCGAAGTACTATGTGTGTGTGTGTGTGTGTGTGTGTGTGTGTGTGAGAGAGAGAGAGAGAGAGAGAGAGAGAGAGAGAGAGAGAGAGAGAGAGATAGAGAGAGATTGTGATTTTTTGTAGGAGTGTGTCTGACTAGGGTTTTGTTGTTGCTGGTGTATTATGTGGTCGTATTATGTGCTGGGTTTGCGGGTGGAGCAGGTTTGTCTATGTCTACTATGTGTTTCATTAGTTTAAATAATATTTGGTTGCTGATGTTTACTTGGTCATTTAATATGTGATTCTTCTCTATTAATGCTTTTTGAATTTGGAAACTCTGTAGGAGGGTTAGGAGGTGTTTCATATTGTTAAATATGACTATTTTCATGTCGTTTTCTATAACAATAATACATAATACAACAACAACAATAAAAAAATCATACACACACACCTACAGAAAATGAAAATCTCTCTCTCTCTCTCTCTCTCTCTCTCTCTCTCTCTCTGTGTGTGTGTGTGTTTATAAATACGATTTTAGTTCAACTAGCGAAGTTCTCTCTCCCTCTCTCTCTCTCTCTCCTCTCTCTCACACACACAGAGAGAGAGAGAGAGAGAGAGAGAGAGAGAGAGAGAGAGAGAGAGAGAACTTCGCTAGTTGAACTAAAATCGTATTTATAAACACATACACACACACACACACACACACACACACACACTCACACACACACACAAAGTTTCTAGCAGACGACTATTTTGACAGAAACTAAACAAAAACACATCTGACAGTGCGAACCAAAGAACTTGTAAGCAAATAACACACACACACACACAGATGACAAACAAAAACAAAACAAACGACATACTAAGCCTGTCAGGCCACAACAATGGCGATTTTCAAATAGTTTAATAAGAAAGTTTTTTTTTTTTTTTTTTTTTTTTTTTTTTTTTTTTTTTTTTTTTTTTTTTTATTGCACTCGCTCTTCGCATCTCGTTCTGTGGGGACTCCAAATCTCGAAAGCTATTTTTTCAGACTGTCCTGTGCCTCTCGTCCTGGAAGGGGCCTCCAATTCTTTGTTATAGTAATACATGTATTTCCAAGTTGTCGGGGGGGGGGGGGGGGCTCCAACAGCCTTAGTCCGCCACTGTGAAGAGGATAACATGAAAATACGTAATATTAGTAATCCATTTTATTCGGAACAAAAAAAATCCTATTGCATGAGAACTGTTACCGATCGAATACAGTAAAAATAAAACAAATAATGTAAAACAAAACATTTCTTGTACAGTTGACCACTAAAGATGCTCTAGAATAAGCGGAACGCGTCTGGTTAAAATTAGAATAATTTACAGTTGTATAAGACGGTCACCTAACCTACACAAACTGTATAACTGCAATTGCGAATAAAGGAGGCCAAAAACACAAAGAAGAATTGTGTAAATCTTTTTTGTTTGGGAGGTGGGCATCATGACCCCCCAAGACCCTCCACTTGGTTCCGCCACTGGACGAAAAGGTTGAAAAAACCTGCTTCAGAGCAACTTAATTTTTAATATAATAAATATAGTACGCAGCATTGGTCGTTTTTTATTAATGTTTTTGCAGATCAATTTCGATCACATAATGATCATCTTCAATGCACCAGTCATCGTAATATCAGCTATGCATAATCGTATGCCATATCAGCTAAATGTAACAGACTCTTTTTGAACATATCAATGTAGTGTCCAACCATATTTCATGGTTCATGGCTAATATGATAGTGAAAGTGAAGATGATCTATGTGATGGAAATCCATCTGCAAAAACATTAATAAAAACGACCATGCTGCATGCTATATTTATTATATCCATTATTTTGTGGTCGCTGAGCACACCGTTCCAAAGAATGGTATCAAACCTCAAAAAAACTAAATTGTTGCTTCGAAAACACTGCCAGTGCGCTGGGGCCACTCCAGCCAGCTGTCTTCAGAATTTCGAAGCAGCTGTAGACAGTGCTTTCTTCGGCAGCTTTCGGCGGCAGGCAAGGAGCCAGCAGGTCTGTTTTCTGGCGGGAAGAGGTCAGCGACAGCTGGAGGCTGGCTGAGGCGCTCGTGGCCATATGGCGCCTCTGTGGTTGCCCAGGAATGCCCCGACATCTGCACGGCGCGCGCCCGCAGCAGGCGGCAGACCGAATTCGGCAGCACGCGCGCCTCTCCTCGCCGAGCAGCGCGCGAACAATACCCGCGAGATGGATCGGCCGCACGGCGAAACAATTTAAGACCGTTAGCCAGCATAAAACTAGCTCCGCGGTCTCGCTCCCCTGTATTTACTCCCGCTGCTCTCAAAGGAAACACGCGAGCAGAGTAATCCCGAGAAAAGAAACAGGAAGGCGAGTAGCAGGTCAAAGAACCGAGGCCCGTACAATAGCTAACCGCTGCGCGCCGAGTGTCGAAGACTGTTCCGATACCTAGAGAGAGAGCATCTGGTAGGCGTCTCGGAGGCTGCGTAATCTCCGGGAGTCATTCGGCCCGACGCGTCTGCCTCCCGCGCTAATAACAATTTTGCGAAACCACTCTGACAAAGGCGGCCGAACGACTCTCCCCGAGGAAGTATCGGAGCACGTGCCCCGGCCGATAATCCGGCATCTCGATTCCGGGTCAGAGACGGCGCACGGAGCGCTTATGGACCGAGCCGGCTGCGGTCGGAGTCAACAGTAGACGCAGCCTCCGCAACAATTGCACCGTCGAATGGGGCACGAAAGGTGCGGAGACGGCGTCGCTCGGTTCGCTTCGCCTTGCCGGCTGCCGTTTTCTCCAGGTAGTCGGCCGACATCTGCAGAAACCCCGAGCTCTGTTGACCCTCGGCACATCTGCCTGCCGCTGCCCCTTCGCACCTGCGCGCTTTGCCATTCTCCGGTGACCCGAACCCTTTCTTCCCTGTTTTGCCATCTTCCGCAAAGAGAGCCTGCCCGACGTCGCGGCGGCGGCAGCTGCAGTGTTGTTATTCCGCTTCCGCATACAAAGAGCGGCTGGCTATCCTTGGCTCTGGCTGTCCCCTGGCCGGAGAAATATTGCCTTCGTCGTTAATGGGCGCACGGTCTGAATCCTTCACCGGCGGCGGCATATGAGGCTGTCCGCTCAACAACACTTGAGAAACTCCCCATCGCACCCCCGTCATAGCAAGTATGTGGATTGTCTATCATAAATTCAACACAACACTTTAACTGCCAATCCCGTCAATTGACGGGATACAAAAATTACCGTAGACTGTCGATCCCGTCATTTGACGGAATTCCGTTTTTCATGTTTGTAAATACGAAATCCCGTCCATTGACGGTCTCTTCATTGTGCCGCAAGGGGTATGTAGAATGTTAGAAAAGGAGAAGACAGGTCTTGTTCGAACTGTAATGAAAAACACAAAGGGAATACCTCAGGCATTGAAATCACCCAACATACAAAGAAGGGAACAGATATTCGGGAGGAGTGGAAATCTTTTGACTGTGTGCTGGAAAGGCAAAAGATATGTATATATGCTAAGTACAAGACACAGGGCAGAAATGGTATAAAGAAGAGGTAAACAAAAAACAAAAACCTGCTTGTGTTGTGGAGTACAACAAAAAGAAGGTCGGGGTTGATCTGGCAGATCAAAGGTATGTCATACGGGGCTTTCGAACATAGAACAGTGAAATGGTGGAAGAAATTTGCATTTCACTGTCTCCTTATAGTGCCTGGTATATGCATGTATTCTCCATAACAAAATAAAAGCTGAGGAGATGCGTCTATCGAAGTTCATAAAGGTGTGGTGTGCAGAATTGCCAATGTGTGAAGACGATTCTCCCAAACCAACTTCCGATGGAGGCCACCTGAGCAGGTTATCTACAGGAAAGCATTTTCTAGAAAAAATTCCATCTCCCACAGATAAAAGTAGTATTCAAAGGATGTGAAAAGTATGTTCATCCAGAGGAAAAAGCAAACTGGAAAGGCTGTAAGTGTTTTTATCAGTGTTTTATTATTGAAAGTGAAATAAAAGCTTTGTACTACGACAAGCATGATGTAAAAACTTTTTGATTTACGTAAACTTTTTTCTTTTTCCCACAAAATGACATTGTTTGAAACTATGTGGAAAAGGAGGTAAACATTCAAAGAAACTGAAAGTAGGTTATCAGGAAGAAGAAGTCCTAGGCTTTCAGAAAAGGTTATTACCACATTAAAATGTTGTCTAGTTTTTCTAATACAAAATACTAAATATTGCTAAAAACACCTGGCGTTCTTAGAAATGTCAAAGTTTACAGGGCCCGGCAGTCTAAGTGCTAAGCAAGAAATTGGAAAGAAAATGTACGGCTTATAACGCCGTGGCTTGAAGAAACGCCGCACGAAATGGCCGCTTGTTCTAAGGCATCATTTATAAAACTTACACTTTTGGCCTACTTTAGGTTACGGTAGTAACACTAAAAGTGGGCCTTTGCGATCATCTTTTGACAGCTTGAAATTTAAATGAAAATAACGGCTTAACTATTCATCTGACACGAAAATTGAATAACCGAATTTGTAGAGGAGAAAATTGTCTACAACTTTGCTCTCTTATGTTTTTTTTTTTCATATCACGTAGCGTTTCAAAGATATTTGCAAAAATAACGGCGATTTTGGGATGTCTGTCTGTCTGTCCGTAACGTGTTCCCTGTTTATAAGACGAACCGTGCAACCGATCAGCACCAAATTTTACAGACATGCTTGTAGGCCGCCAGAGACCAGTCTCCCTTTTTCAAATTTTTCTGGCCAAAAATACGGTAGTAATAAAAAAGAGCCATTTGTAACTGCAAACGAACCGTTGATCTGACACGAAAATTGAATATCCTAATTGGTAGAGGAGAAAATTCTCTACAACTTAGCTCCCTTGTGTTTTTTTTCATATCTCGTATCGTTTGAGACATATTTGCAAAAATAACGGAGATTTTACATCCTCCCAGAACTTTCTCTGGCATACGCCATCTTGCGTGGCTTAGTGCATGATTTTCTTATTGTAACTTACACGTTGTCATTTCAAAGCAATGGCGCACTGAAGAATTAACAAAAACACATCGTTCTTCGTACGATAAATGATAATAGTGTCTACAAACGCCATATTATCATCAGTTAACAACGGCCATCAATAGTATAAGATTAAAAGAACTCATCTTTTGATTGATAGCTGTAGCGTAGTGGGCAAGGCTTTGGACTATGATGATAAAGGTCGGTGGTCCGGGACCCGCCACTACCTATTTGTTTTTTCCCTAAAAGGGTTTCAGACACGGTTATTAATTTTATTATTATTTTGGTACAAAATGTTTGTAGAAACTCATAAAACTACAAATCTAAAGTGGGCCGTAAAACACGTCAGTGCGATCTTCTTTTTCTTCCGTTAGAAATTTTTTTTTCCGAAAGCCTGCGACTGTGAGATAAATGGATTTGTTTATAAATAACAATACTGCCTACCAGTAACGATTTTTTATTTATTTAGCAAGACGCGTTTCGAGAAATCATTCTCATCTTCAAGTGCATTTTTTGTGCTGTATCATTATAAGCAGGTTCCTGCTTCATTCTGCTGTCATTCAGCAGGAATTCACACACTAAAAACATCATAAATACGAGGCGCGTCCAGAAAGTAAGTTCCGTTTGGTAATAAAATGAAATTGTACACAGATACAGAAGAAATTTTCATTGCACAAAATTGTACAACTCTTAAACTACTTTTCCACATAACTGCCGAAATTTTGCAGGCATTTGTCATAGCTTGGCACCAGGTTTTGTATACCTTGTTCATAGAAATCTGTCGCCTGTGTCTTCAACCAGTTGGAAACGGTGAAACCTACGGTTTTCCTGGATCTTGTCATCAATCGCGTTAACCAATTCTTCTGTAACCAAAGGTGGACGCCCACTTCGCTCTTCACCGTGCACATCACTACGCCCGCCATTGAACTGTCGGTCCCATCTTCTCACCATCGAATCACTCCCGTCATTGCACGTATGTGGATTGTCGATCACAAATTCAACACAACTTAAGCAAGAAATCGAAAGAAAGAGCGCGGCTTATAACTCCGTGACTTGAAGAAACGCCTCGCGGAATGGCCGCTTGTTCTCGTCATTTATAAAACTTACATTTTTTTAAATTTTATCCCCTAGAAATTTTCAAAATTTTTATTTTTTGTCTGAAAGCCCTCGACTGTGAGATAAATGGATTTGTTTATAAATAACATACTGCTACCACTAACTTCCTAATTGTTGGGTCTGTAGTGTCACAAATGTCGTTGAATGACATTGTAATGAAAGTTCCGGACCACTGCTTATATTTTATTCAATAGCACAACAGCTGTTTCAACATTTTGTCATAATCAAGCCAGTGAAGACAGAATACAGAGCAAATCCCTTTCAACCCCATTTTTTTTCATTTATGAACAAAAATATTTCTTCGCATATTTCTATACATAGTGATTGAAATAACGAATATTTGACAGAATGTTTAATTATTTTTAGTTTTTGGAGGGAAATTTGTGATGACTACATATGGCATCACTGGACCGGATATATTTCAAATGTTCAAATGTTTGTTAAGCTTATGGGACTTAACTACGGGGTCATCACTCCCTAAACTTACAAACTACTTATCAACTACCTTATACTAAAGACGGCACAAATATCCACGCCCGAGGGGAGATTCGATCCCCCGACCGTAGTGGCCGTGCAGACCGTGACTGGCGCGCCTCAGTCTCCTCGGCCACCGCGGCCGGCCCGGATATATTTCCTTTATCAAAATTAATAACATTTTCAAACTGTTTACTATTAATTTAGACATTGCGCAATTATTTAGTAGTGAAATTTTTTTAATTACTTTGATTCTTTTACCTTGTTATAATTATTTGAAAGCCTGCTGCATGTACTCCAACTTAAACATCAAGCAACGATACATATTTTGACAATGCATTGTAGTCTAATACTCTGTGTTTCCTCAAGGCAATGGTAGACAACCAAGTCACAATGAATTATTGGAAGTCCTGCAGTGTTGTTGACAATCTGTGGACATACGGTTGTGGCCAGAGGAGCAGATAAAGATGACGTTGCCATATGGCAACACTGGGAGGGAAACATTTAAATACATACCCGCCACATGCTTCGGTTAAATATCCAACAAAATTAACGAACTTTCCACCAATATCAGAATTAAATTTGCCTTTCGCACTAATAACAATCGAAGAACAAAATTACACTTCGCATCCATCAGAAATTCCCCATACTTAGAACCAGGTGTTTATAAAATCACATGTGACAACTGTAACAGTTTTTACATTGGTCAGACCGGGCGTAATTTCCTCACAAGATATCGTGAACGCGTAAGAATAAGTGAAAACAACCAGTCTAGTTTCTATTTACATCTCATAAAAGAAAACCATTCAGCACTTAACATCGAAAACGCACTTACGATATTACATAAATTACGAAAGGGAATAGAAATGAATATTTTGGAGGAATTTGAAATATATATTCACACTAAAAATTATGCGAACGAAATACTTAATGAACACAATGATTTCAAACATAAAAATTATCTGGTTAATTTTATTGACTTTATCGATGAAGAAGGCTGAGAAACAAAGATATGCTAAATGACCAGATGTAGCTAAAAACGAAATAAGCCTCTCTGGCCAATGTCAGCGTTAAAAAGTTTCTGATAACTTAGTCGATTACTATATGTATGTAAACATCTTTGGCAGAGCTGTTGTTATTTACGCAAAATATAAAAGTTTTCTTTAATTTAACGTTTTAGCGTAACAAGCTGCATAAAACCTGACAGCTAAGGAACGTATCCAACAACGAAATACGTGAATATTTCAATACAATTTATACAACAGTTACGCCAGATGTCAGCATATAAAGTCCAAACATCGTAGACGTAAGTTATAAAGAAAATTTATATTAAAAAAATGTATATTTTCGTATTATTTCATTTGTAATTAATAAATGTAATTCTTATATACGCCGGCGCTTGATAATGACAAAATGTTGAAACAGCTGTAGCGCTATTGAATAAAATATAAGCAGTGATCCGGAACTTTCATTACAATGTCAATACTGCTACCAGTCACGATTTTTTTATTTATTTAGCACGGCGCGTTTCGAGAAATTATTGTCATCTTCAAGGCGTTTTTTTGCGCTGTTTCATATTATTTATGATGTTTTGAGTGTGTGAGTTCTTGCTGAATGACATCAGAATGAAACAGGAACTCACACACTCAAAATATCATAAATAATATGAAACAGCACAAAAAACGCACTTTAAGATGGGAATGATTTATCGAAACTCGCCGTGCTAAATAAATTTAAAAAATCGTGACTGGTAGCAGTATTGTTATTTATAAACAAAAACTTACGCTATTTATAAAAATGTGCAATTGTAAATAGTGTCACTGTAAACAGTGACAGCAAGTGGCAATGTGCAATGGAAATTAAAAAAAAAAGAACACCACGAATTCGTCAACCCAGCAGAGCGAAATTTTATTGACACATTCTTATCTATACAACACACGATCACGCAGTCAGAACCATACGCACGTCAATACAGTCACCACAGCGTGTACAGTGTCGACGTTAGCATCGTGTATACCCTCTCTGTGCAGTAATGCAGGGTACAAATCATGAAAACGATTGTAGGGGTGCCGAATGAAGTCTTTCGTTATGGCCTGCCATGCAATTTCACCGCGTTTGCCTCTGTCGCGTACACTCCACATTTTTGCACTCCCCTGCACGACACCACACACGCGTACGACCATCATTGGCACCGAGGCAGCGATGACTCTCATCACTGAAGACGACACGTCTCCATTCGTCCCTTCATAAGCGCCTACCATGACACCATTGGAGGCGGGCTGAACGATGTTAGGGCGTGAGCGGAGGACACACTAACGGCACACATGATTGTGCATCACTATCAGGAGAGCGATATTCTTCACTTGTCATTCTCCTCTAGTGATCGTCTAGAGAAAACTGAACAGTGCACGGTACACTGAAACCATCTTTTAACTTGTCTTACTACCACTCATGCAGCAAGAAAGTGATATGCTTCTTCCATCAGGACAATGCAGATTCACATGTATCCTGTACCAGCCAACGTGCTCTTCAAGGTATATGTCACCATGGCCAGCGCGATCCCCAGATCTCTCCCCCATTGAGCATGTTTGGGACCGCGTGAAACGTCATGTTGAACGGCACGAAATTTAGTCCAACTGAGGTACCAGGTGGAAATATCATCGCAGGCTATTCCACATGGCCACATTCGGAACCTCTACGATCTTTCCATGAAAGAATTACAGCTTGCATTGCTGCAAAAGGAGGGTATTCACGTCTACACGGTACTACCGTTGACTTGGCGGACGCTCTGGTGATTGTAATGAAGTGCATACGGCTCAGCCTGTGTGATCGTGTTGTAGTCTCAAGAATATGACAATAAAATTTCCGTCTGCTGGGTCGACGAATTCGTGGTGTTCTTTTTTCATTTTCCAGGAGTGTACATGAAGAAGGTAACATAAAAATAACCTGAGTAATCTTGATAGTTCATTTTATACTGAATAAAAATAAATCCGTAGCATGCGAACTGTTCGTAATCGAATTTGGTAAAAACCACATAAAAATGTAGAAAATAAATAAATAAATAAAAATAAATATTATTATCAGCACAGTTCACCACTGAAGAAACTTTAAAATAAAGCGAAACGCATATGGTCTCAAGTAGGCTAATTTACAGTTGTGAAAGTCGGTAAGCTAACCTATACAAACTATGAAATGTGATTGAAGAGGAACATTTGGAGAATATCCTGGAACAGAGACGCAGACGGGAATCCAAACACCAAATCTCTATACGTATAGCCTTTTTTTTCTTTCTTTTATTTCCCTCCACAGTGGCAACATTTCTCGCAATTCAAAAAGCTGAAACAGCTTGGCTGTTCAGCTTCAGATATTTTGCATACTGGCCTGAACGAACTTCTTCTACTTCGCCCTCCCACCCAGTACACATACGGTTGTGGCTAGAGGAACATAATATATACTCTTTCTATTGTTCCATTACACTTATTACATCGTTCCTTACTTTCCAATATATCCGTGCTGATCTTCTCCAGAAATCCATCTCTAATGCCTGCAGCTTTGTTATGGTTTTCCTCACAGAACAGCGAAAGGCGTACCAAGACATCTTCAAGAAGAAGAAACGGCGTTGTGAGGAACCTTTGTCGAAGGGTACCACGCACCAGAAGTAAAACGTAAGCATAGAAGAAATTTGTGGACAAAGTTCAGAAATTTTTCACAGACTCGTGCATATGATTTTTATTTGTCTCTTTTAATTACATACCTGTTCCTTAAGAGTGAGTTTAACATCCCAGCACCCGTCCGCCAAAAAATGTGGAAGCTAATAAAAACATCTGGGCCACTATTTAAAGGGGAAAAAAATATAGCCAAGAACACAATGCGATCAAAAGTATCCGGACGTCACGAAAAACATACGTTTTTCATATTAGGGGCATTGTACTTCCACCTACTGCCAGATACTCCATATCAGCGACCACAGTAGTCAGAGAGAGCAGAATGCCGACCGCAGTGGCCGAGCGGGATGCGGCGTGCCAGTCACGGTCTGCACGGCCGCTGCGGCCGGGGGTTCGTATCACCCACTCTGGCATGGATGTTTGTGCCGTCCTTAGTATAAGCTAGTTCATAAGTAGTTTGTAGGTTTAGGGACTGATGACCCCGTAGTTAAGTCCTATTAGCTCTACAAACATTTGAACATTTTGAGAGGAGAATGGTGCGTTGTTGTTATGATCTTCAATCCACAGACTGGTTTGATGCAGCTCTCCACCCTACTCTATCCTGAGCAAGCCTTTTCGTCTCCTCATAAGAACGGCAACCCACGTCCATTTGAATCTGCTTACTATATGCGTCTCTTGGTCTCCCTCTGCGATTTTTACCCCACACACTTCCCTCCAATGCTACATTTACGATTCCTCGTTGCCTAAGAATGTGTTCTATCAAGCGATCCCTTCTTTTAGTCAAGGTATGCCAAAAATTCCTGTTCTCACCAATTCTGTTCAGTACCTCTTCATTAGTTATGCGATTTACCCACCTGATCTACAGCATTCTTCTGTAGCGCCACATTTCAAAAGCCTCTATTCTCTTCCTGTCCGCACTGTTTATCGTCCAAGTTTCACTTCCATACAAGGCAGCACTCCACACAAATGCCTTCAGAAAAGACTTCCTTACACTTAAATTAATATTCGATGTTAGCAAATTTCTCTGTTTCAAAAATGCTTTTCTTCCCATTTCCATTCTGTATTTTCTATCCTCTGTACTGTGACCGTCATATGTTATTTTACTACCCAAGTAACAAAACTCATCTACCACCTTTATTGATTCGTTACCTAATCTAATTCCTTCAGCACCGCCAGATTTTCTAAGACTGCATTGCATTATCTTTGTTTTGCTTTTATTAATGTTCATTTTATACGCTATCTTCAACACACTGTCCATTCCATTCAACTGCTCTTCTAGGTCCTTTGCTGTCTCTGACAGAATTACAATGTCATCAGCAAATCGCAATGTTTTTATTTCTTCACCCTGAACTTTAATCCCTATTCCAAACTTTTCCTTGCTTTCCTTCACCGCCTCCTAGATGTACGAATTGAATAACATCGGAGAAAGGCTAAAACCCTGTCTTACTCCCTTTCCAACCACTGCATCCCTGTCATGCCCTTCGAGTCTAATAACTGCGGTCTGGCTTTTGCACAAGTTGTAAATAACTCTCCTTTCCCTGTATTTTACCCCTCCTGACTTCAGAATTTGAAAGAGTGTATTCCAGTCAACACTGTCAAAAGCATTCTCCAAATCTATAAAAGCTAAAAATGTAGGTTTGCCTTTCCTTAATCTATCTTCTAAGATAAGTCGAAAAGTGAGTATTGCCTATCGGGTTCCTACGTTCCTTCCGAATCCAAACTGATCTTCCCCGAGGTCAGCTTCTACCAGCTTTTCCATTCTCCTGTAAATAATTCGAGTTAAAATTTTGCAACCATTGGGCACTCCGCGGAATTGACGGACTTGTAACGTGGTCAGGTGCCTGGATGTCACTTGTGTCACAAGCCTGTACGCGACATTTCCACACTTCTAAACATTCTTAGATCCACTGTTGCTGATGTGTAGTGAAGTAGAAACGTGTAGGGACACGTACAGCGTACAAGCCGACCTCGTCTGTTGACTGACAGAGACTGCCGACATTAGATGAGGTTCATAGAGTATCACACAGGAATTCCAAACTACATCTGAATCCACTTCATGGAGGTGAGGAAACTTGGATTTCGTGGTCGAGCGGCTGCCCATAAGCCACACATCACGCAGGTCAATGCAAATGACGCCTCGCTTGGTGTAAGGAGCGTAAACATTGGGCGATTGAACAGTGGAAAAACTTTGTGTGGAGTGGCGAATCACAATGTGGTGGTCCGATGGCAAGGTGAACGACTGCCAGCGTGTGTAGTACCAATAGTAAAATTCTGAGGCGGTGGTGTTATGGTGGGCTCCTGTTTTTCATGGAGGCGGCTTGAACTCATTGTTTTACGTGGCACTATCACAGCAGAGGCCTACATTGCTGTTTTAAGTGCCATCTTGCTTCCCACTGTTGAAGAGCAAATCGGGGACGGCAACTGCATCTTTCAACGAGATCGAGCACCTGTTCATAATGCACGGCCTGTGACGATTATAACATGTCTGTAATGGACTGGCCTACACTGAGTCCTGACGTGAATCCTGTAGAATAGACTTGTGCATAATAGTTCGCGATCGGGAGCGCTCCCTTTAGTTCGCGGCTCTGCCGCGAAGTAGTTCGTTCTTTTAGTTCGTCCGCTCCCAGTGACGGCTGAGCGGCGTGGTCTGCGCATGCAGGTGGCGGGAGAAGTTCCCCCACCTAGCTGCTTCATGCGCTTGCTGCTTGAGAACGAATATCTAGCTAGCGCTTTGTTTATTATAACGTTGGCTGTCGCAAATGTTTTAGCGTTTTCTTGTCAGAAGCTTCTCATTTACAAATACTAACTAGTATATCGTCCTGGCGTAATTAACAATTTCGTCAAGGTAATAAAAGTCTTTCGTTTCCTTGTGCTGACATTTTCTAACACTTTCCAAACCGACTCTCCATTCCACTGTTATACATTGAAATCGTCATATTTCGCATCAATTTTAACGTGTCCGAAACTAAGTTTTCAAATTAATATTGTTTACTATGAACATGAAACAACTATGCCTTCTAAAATATCATTGGCTACTTCAAACTTTGCCACAATTGGTCGGCTTCATTCACGCGTGATGACAACTGTTCTGTTGCCAACATTACTGGCTAGGCATGTGTCGGCGATCGTAAAATTTTACCAAAGTACCTACGCGTTGAGGGCTTTTGGATGAAAATTCCCTACATGATTTTAATGCTTAAAAGTACCAACGTGTAGGGAAAATTCCCTACGTCTGGAAACACTGCTTCAGAGTAATCGGCAACGTCTGGGAGACCGGGCGTGGCAGTAGACGATGAGAAGAATTGCCTTACACTACCAGAGAAGCTACTGGGTCGCGTTCACATTGAGTGATTTATTTAAATGCGCGTAAACGCATGGAGATTCGAGAAGTATGCTATAATAATTATGATGGTAATCCCAGAAGACCAATTTGAAAAGAACCTACAGTCGTCGACCTGAAATTAGTTTTACGGAGAAAACGCATAGAGGAGATTCTCATAGACACATTAGGACTACTGCGGAGTACATCTGCTGGAGCTGCAAATAAATAAAATAAAAAAATAAATAAAAAAAGGAAAGATCAAACCTCGTTCTTTGTCATTTACAGCTATAGAAATGTCGACATGATAGACGATCCTGACCTCCGTGTTAATAGCTCCTACCGGAGTTGAGCTCTCTTTTCTCCTTTCACGTAGAATCTGTTTTTAATGGCCCTCCACTTTTTCCCCCTCGCCGCGGTGATTCAGAGACACAATTAGCCACCCGACTCTTCTGCAGTCGCTATCAATTTCCCCGGCCATTCACGCTGTCAGGCATTTATACACTGTTGGGGCGCTGTATTTCTGTCAGAGACGTTAGTTTCTCGGGAGAATATTTATAACATCCGCTCATAAAGGTACGAGATGAGAAGCAAGTCTATACTGGGCTGCCCTGTACCTGCTCTGGAACGACATTGTTTCTTTTCTTTTGCTGGATATATTCGCCCCAGGGGTCATTTTCATGTTAACACGACTAATTTTCATTTTTAATCGCTCCGTAGCCTTTTTTTTATAAGCATAATGATGGCGGCCTTTACTGGATGACGTAGGATGAGACAAAAGGCAAAGAATCTTGACGGAAGAGTGATTAACTACCTCAAGCGCAGGTCACAAAAGCGAGAAGTTGTGGGAGTGCTAAGTGTACCCGCGTTTAAGTGTCATCTCAATTCACAACAAACAACAATAAGGCAAAATTTTCCAAATAAATATTCATTTCTGCGTCTATATAAAAAGTCCGCAAGCGAGCAAACCAATACTACTAATTTCCTTTCCCGGTTCACTCGCAAACCGAGCCATCCATAATTTCTCTAGATCAATCTAGACTAAAATAAATAAAATTAAACTAGAAAAATAACAATATAATATAATTAATAAAAAGGAAACCACAAAAACAAACTGAAAACTAGAATGATAAGAAAAAATTGATCTTGCAGTAGTTATTAAAGAACAAATTTATATACTAAATAAAATCAGTATAAAAGAATAACAATCAACTCGAAAACAGTAACAAAAGCAAAGGTAGAAAAACATAAAGCAAAAAATAAAAACAACCAAAATCAAATAACAACGGATAATAAAATAGTATTAAATATATTATTAATCCTGAATAAAACTAATAACAAAGACAATCTAGCAATCAAAGTATAAACGTTCAGGTTGATAACCTAAACCTAAAATCATCATCAATCGATACTAATAATAAAGCTGTAAATGTAGGCCTGTCGCTGTTCACTTCAATCTTCAAAACTACTGGACGAATCTTCATGCGGATTTCACAATAAACATGATAAATGCTTGGGTCAACATGTAGGCATAATTATATCAAAATCGGATCAAGAAATCGTAATCGTGTGTTTTCAGTAACCTCTTATCTCCAAAACTATTTCATGAATTTGCGTGAGGTTTTCACAGGTGACTTGAGCGTAACTCTGGACAACATATAAACTTCGTTTCATTAAAATTGGATCACGGAAAAAATAATATCGTAATTTGAAATTTTTTGACTACGACCGTCATGTCTGTCTGTATCTTTGAACACGTTTATCTCCAAAACGTCTTGACGAATTTTCATAGTCTTTCACACGTAACTTGAGCATATCGTGGGGTTACATAAAGGCTTCAATAATTAATATCGGATCAGAGAAAATAATGATATCACAATTTAATCATTCGTTTGAAATCCATCGTTTTAGTCTATTTGTTAAGATAATCTCCAAACGTACTACACGAACTTTCATAGGTTTCCACAAGTAAATTGAGGATAGTTTGGAGAGTAACATAGGCTTCATTTCATCAAAATTGAATCAGAGGAAGGAAAGATATCATAATTTGTAGTTTGGCCGCCTACCGCAAGTGTTTCAAATGACGCCACTTTGGCGACTTGCTTGTCGATGATGATGAAAAAAGTGATAATGAGGACAAACACACAGCACCCAGTCCCCTACCGAGGATAGAACCCGGACCCCTTGCGTCACTTGAAGTCAGACTGCGGAAAATGCTGTCCAGCAACAAAAAATCACGACGTAGGAGAGTGTAGTCAAATGAACAAAGGCAGATATTGACTATAAGGAGAGGCATTGAATTAAATTTGTACCAAGGCCGGTCCTTCTTGTCTGCTACTTACCAGGCAATCGCTTTATCCATTCACCGCGGTAATACGAATAAAGTATACGCACGGAATGCTTAAGTACATCTCCCTCCACACCACCAACTTAAATTCTGCCTCTATGTTCCCCACTGTAATTCGTGTCAACATTTCCGAGGCTTTCCAATAGAGAAATAGGACCCCAGAATTGAACGAAATGAGCACAATTCTACATGTTTCACAGGACCGGATCATATTAACATACAGAATGGTCCATTGATAGTGACCGGGCCAAATATCTCTCTAAATACGCATCAAACTAAAAAACTACAAAGAACAAAACTTTTCTAGCCTGATGTGGGGCCGCGGTGGAGTAGCCGAGCGGTCTAAAGCGTCTCGCTACGGAGCGCGCGGTTGCTCGCCGTGGAGGTTCGAGTACTCCCTAGGGCATGGGTGTGTGAGTTGTCCTTAGGTTAGTTTACCTAGGTTTAAGTAGTTTGTAAGCTACGGACTGATGACCACGCAGTTTGGTCCGATAGGTATACAAACATTTGAACATTTGCCTGATGTAGGAAAACGGTGCTATTGTTGGCCCGCTAGATGGCGCTACCATAGTTCAAACAGATATCAACTGCATTTTTTTAAATAGGTACCCCCATTTTATTACATATTCGTCTAGCACGTAAATAAATGTGAATGTTTTATTTGGAACACTTTCTTCGCTTTGTGATAGATGGCGCTGTAATATTCACAAACATATTGTTCACAATTTTAGGCGAACAGTGGGTAACAAGTAGGTTTTTTAAAATTAAAACACCGAACGTAGTTTCGTTTGAATTTTATTTCGGTTGTTCCAGTGAGATACTTTCGTGAAATTATCATACATTATGAGAACGAATGCTGTTACTGCGTGATTCAAATGTTTCAAATCTTTGTGAAGCTTATGGGACTTAACTGCGGGGCCATCAGTCTCTAAACTTGCTTATACTAATGACGGCACAAACATCCAGGCCCGAGGGGGGATTCGAACGGCCTCGCGCATCGTCGTGGATTCGAACCCCTGACGAGGAACGGTCTCGTGCCTCGTAGCAAAGCGCTTCAATGCGCTCGGCCGCTCCGCCGCGGCACTGCGTGGTTATCTGTAATTACCTTATAACTTCAAAAAATGCTCAAAATGATGCCCTTCAATTTCAATGCATTTGGCAATACGCGTAACGAAATTCCTCTCAAGAGCGAGTAGTTCGCCTTCAGTAATGTTCTTCACATGTATTGACAATGCGCTGACGCATGTTTTCAGGCGTTTTCAGAGAATCACGATAACAAATATCTTTCAATTTTCCCCACAGAAAGGAATCTGAGGATGTAAGATCCGGTGAACTAGCGGGCCATGGTATGATGCTTCCAGGACCAATCCACCTGTCACTAAATTTTCCATTGAAAACCACTTCAACTGCACGCGAGCCATGTGCCGGACATCTATCATGTTGAAAGTACATCGCCCTTGCGTCATGCAGTGAAACATCTTGTAGTAAATTCGGTAGAACATTACGTAAGAAATCAGCATACATTGCATAATTTAGATTGCCATCAATAAAATCGGGGCCAATTATCCTTACTCCCATAATGCCGCACTACACATTTAGCCACCAAGGTCGCTGATGTTCCACTTGTCGCAGCCATCGTGGATTTTCCGTTGTGCAGTACTGCATATTATACTTTACCTCTGTCTGTGAATGACGCTTCGTCACTAAACAGAACGCGTGAAAAATATCTGTTATCGTCCCGTAATTTGTTTTGTGCCCAGTGGCAAAACTGTACATGACGTTCAAAGTCTTCGCCATGCAAATCCTGGTGCATAGAAATATGGTACGGGTGAAATTTATGTTGATGTAGAATTCCCAACACCGACGTTTTTGAGATTACCGATTCTCGCTCAGTTTGTGTGCTACTGGGCATCATCATTAGTTGCAGGTCGTGGTTGACGTTTCACTTGTGGCTGAACACTTCCAGTCTCTTTAAATAATGTCTTCCAGGATAACGATCAACATACATAGCACAGGCCCGTTGTGCATTTTGATTACAATCGCCATACTAAATACCAAATCGACCTTTTCTGCAATTGGTAAACGGTCCATTTTAACCCGAGTAATGTATCACGAAGGAAATACCGTCTGCACTGGCAAAATGTTACGCGATACCAAGTAGTTATACGTTTGTGACTATTACAGCGCCATCTATCACAAAGCGAAAAAAGTGTTCCAAATACAACATTCATATTTATTTACGTACTAGACGAATATGTAATATAAATGGAGGTACCTAATTTTTTAAAAAAATGCAGTTGATAGCCGTTTGTCCTATGGCAGCGCCATGTTTTCCCGCTCAAGCTAGAAAAGTTATGTTCTTTGTAGTTGCTTCGTTTGATGCTTATTTCGTGAGATATTTGGCCCGGTCACTATCAATGGACCACCCTGTATATCGATAAAAATCGATGTGTGTGTATGTGTGTCTGTGTGAGTGTGTGTGTAAATGAGATTGTTCCCTATTAACAAGAATAGTGTATTTCAACCGTTTTTACTACGTGACCACCTCCTTCGAAGTAAAAATATTCTGGGGAATACCCCTTCCCCCTCCCCATCCCCGCTCTCACCGTACTGTAACACAACCAAGTGTTTGAACTCAGTCAGTGAATTTTGTATGTTCTTATGTTGATATAACTTTCTTGTAGCAATAATATTTATTTATTTACACGAATTGGCCAACTAAGGACCGCGTTACAAATTTTATTTCATATTCAGTTTCTTCTTTCTCTTCTCTAGGGCTGCTCGTCTGCCTGCTGCCATTTTTGCCAGATGTTCAGCTGTCAGTTTCCTGTTGATCATCTTTCTTGGGGCCTCCTGAAAAACCTCGAATTCAGTTACTGCCTTTCTGTAACTGTCCCTATTCATCGCGTCCATTTCTGTGATTCCAAGTTCCACGAGATCTTTCTTTATTCCTTGCAACTTGGGTGTTTTCCTTTGTTGAATTAAATTGAATATTTTCTTCGTTAATCTGCTGTCATCCATTCTCACCAGATGACCGAAGAACATAAGCCTTCTCTTTCTCATTTCCGTTGTAACTGGTTTAATAAATTGATAGACCTTCTGATTGCTCATCTTAACCCATGTTTCACCTTTTCTTTTGTGTCCACCAAGAAGTTTCCTCAGAATCAGCCTTTCCTTCCTCTCGAGCTCATCTACTAGTCCTTTGTTCTTGTCACTGTCTTGTAGTGTAATTACTTCGCATTTCGAAATAAGCATTTTTTGTTGTACAGCTTCATTGTTAAAATTTGCGCCCTCTTGAGTTTAGCTACTCGAAGTTTGACAGCTTCTTTTTCTATGCCAGTATCCGTTATTGTTTCTCCCAAATATTTAAAATGTTTGACCCTTTCGATGCATCCAATGATTGTGTGTAATTTGTTGATTTCCTTAAATTTGTTCGACATGAATTTAGTTTTTTCTTGTGATATCTGTAAACAAAATTTAGCTGCATGCTTTGCTAAGATTTCTATTTGTTTAATTGCATCTGGTATTTTCGTGGACAGTAGCGCAATATCGCCTGCAAAAGCTAGTGCATGTATCGTAAGCCCTTTGACTGATCCTCCAAAAGAAATTCCCTTCACTTTTTCTTGCGTGTATTCCGCCAATGTCTGCCTTATTATCTTTTCTAGAATGATGTTGAATAAGATTAGGGAGAGCCCGTCCCCTTGTCTCAAACCTGTTTGGATTTTGAAAGGATCTGAAATCTTGCCTCGAAATTTCACCTTGGACATTGTATCTGTCATTGTTTGCTTAACAATCTCTATAGTTTTTCTATCAAATCCGAATTCCTCCAGAGTTCTAATGAGGCTTTCTCTGTCTATTGAGTCATAAGCCTTTCTAAAATCAATAAATGTTGTAACATGTGGTTGACCAGCACGTGCTCTAATTATGTTTTTCAGATTTATAATTTGTTCTGAACAACTCCTCCCTTTTCTAAATCCACCTTGATATTGTCCTATTTGTGGATCGAGAACTGGTTCAATTCTGTTTAATAATATCTTGGAAAGGACCTTGTATGGAACGGACCGAAGGGAAATCCCCCTGTAACTGTTCACGTCTGATCTGTCACCCTTTTTGTGGAGTGGATGTATAAGTGCCGTCCTCCAATCTTCTGGGGTAATTTGTTTTCATTTCCACTCATAATCCACAAAATTTGTAAGGTTGGAGTGGTGGAGCTTTCCAGGATTGCTCGAGATACAACTGGAGTGTTCATCCAGAGGGTTTGTGTTTGGTCCTCGAGAGCTATTTTATTTCGCTCAAGTCCGCTGGCAAACCAGTTAGGACCCCCCTATCCGCCACCTGGGATGCGCCACGTCGGAGTATCACCTCTCCGCCTGTTACGACAGCGTAACAGATACGTGATGTAGTAATAATAATAATAGTAATAATTATAGGGTGAATTTTTCCGGAGTATTTTCCGCAATGGAACGTATTATCTTATTTATACATTAATTTCGACAGAGAAATATATTTTCAAATTGCTGATGAAGGAGGGGGAAGGAAGAAGGATTAGGAAGGAAAGGATTTACAGTGGCTGCATTAGGGCATTGAAGTTAAACAATGGCGACAAATGAAAATGAGATCCGGACTGGGAATTGAACCCGGGTCTCTCGCTTCGGACCAGCGGTTGCCTTAACCATCTGTATAGGCAATTTCAAAAGAAATTTGTATTTCTTCGAATTTATAAGAGTTACTTATTGACTCTTTTTAACTTAACTATCGACAAATTCCTGAAAACAAATTCCAGGTTTTTCGTTTATTCATCATTAACATTGCGTTTTTATTGTAAAAAGTCTGTTCAGTTCAAATCAGAATTGATGATAAGGAATTACATAATTTTAGTATAAAATAAATTTCACTTTTTTAAGGCAATTTTGGTATTGCGGAACTCGACGTACCCAGACATGTATTAGTATTGCTGTTATGTCGTACAAACCTTCCTCCGGCCCACCCGAACAAGACCTTGCGACCCCCATAGGGGTCGCGACCCACAGGTTGAAAAACACTGACCTAGAAGACGGCTGGAGCAAGTTTGATGCTGTGCTGTTTGATACCGACAGGATCAAGACATTTATTGATTTGAATACTACAACGCGAAGTTGTTTGGAAAAGCTGTTTATTCTTTCACTTTCAACTTAACCACATTTCAAAATTGTTTTCATTGGTTGCTGTATTCTACATAATATGAATCAACACAATGAATACCATGCTTATAAACTCATGGCCATTAAAATTGCGACACCACGCGAAATTTAACCGACAGGAAGAAGATGCTGTGATATGCAAATGATGAGCTTTTCAGAGCATTCACACAAGGTTGGCAGCGGTGGCGACTCCTACAAAGGTGCTGACACGAGGAAAGTTTTCAAACGCTTTCTGATACACTGCTGCTCGCGTTGGTCACGATCCAATGACTGTTCGCAGAATATGGAATCGGTGGTTCAGGAGGGCAATACGGAATGCCGTGCTGGATCCCAACAGCCTCGTATCACTAGCTGTAGACATGGTTATAACGGATCGTGCAGCCACACTCGATCCCTGAGTCAACAGATGGGGACGTTTGCAAGACAACAACCATCAGTTTGACGACGTTTGCAGCAGCATGGACTATCAGGTCGGAGACCATGGCTGCGGTTACCCTTGACGCTGCATCACAGACAGGAGCGCCTGCGATGGTGTACCAAACGACAAACCTTCGTGCACGAATGGCAAAACGTCATTTTCACGGATGAATCCAGGCTCTGTGTACAGCATCATGATGGTCGCATCGGTGTTTGGCGACATCGCGGTGAACGCACATTGGAAGGGTGTAATCCTCATCGCCATACTGGCGTATCATCCGGCGTGATGGTATGGGGTGCCATTGATTACACGTCTCGGTCACCTCTTGTTCGCATCGTCGGCACTTTGAACAGTGGCCGTTACATGTCAGATGTGGCTCTACCCTTCATTCGACCCCTGCGAAACCCTACATTTCAGCAGGATAATGAATGACCGCATGTTGCAGGTCCTGTACGGGCCTTTCTGGATACGGCAAATGTTGGACTGCTGCCCTGGCCAGCACATTCTCCGGATCTCTCACCAATTGAAAACGTCTGGTCAATGGTGGCCGAGCAATTGGCTCGTCACAATACGCCAGTAACTACTCTTGATGAACTGTGGTGTCGTGTTGAAGCTGCAAGGGCATCTGTACCTATACATACCATCCAAGCTCTGTTTGACTCAATGCCCAGGCGTATCGAGGCCGTTATTACGGCCAGAGGTGATGATTTCTCGCGATATATGCACCCAAATTACGTGAAAAATAATCACATGTCAGTTCTAGTATAATATATTTGTCCAATGAATATCCGTTTACCATCTGCATTTTTTCTTGGTGCTGCAATTTTAATGGCCGATAGTTTATAATCCTCAGTGTGTTTAATCCATATTTACACGAGAATACCATAGTCTAACTTATACTCAACACTTTACTTCTTGCACTTGGAACGACAGGAACTATTGGAGTGGGAAATGAGCCAACCACAGCGGAACTCTCAATAAATGGCTTAACACGAACTGTCATGGAAGCAACGCTAGCGCTCCAAGCTGCGGGACTGCAGTAACAGAAGAGTGGAACGTTGAAAACGGAGAATCTATTATTTTTGATGCTGTTATTTCCATATTTTCAAAATTCAAATGCTTGTAAATCTAACGGACTTAACTGCTGCGGTTGTCAGTCCTCTGGCTTACAAGCTACTTGAACTAACTTATGCTAAGGAAAACACACACACAAACACACATCCATATTTTTTATGTATCAGTTGGCTGTATGGTTTCTTTAAACGCTATTTACTCAAAATGTCATTTTTCAGTTTAAATGCCCATGTTTCTCAGAAACCTCTGAATCCGCATCAATAAATTATTTACCCCATATCATACACAGTACAATAATGTTTTATGTCTACTTTAGTATTATTAACTGTAATATTTAAAAATCAAGAAATAAAATTGTTAAAATTTATACCAAAAATTATACGTTTAGAGAAAAAAATCACAATTTTCTTTCCGGATGTACTCAACAGTTCCTGAGGAAACGGGGCATTTATATAGCGAATTTAACATTGTCGAGATAGGGCGGTACGACTCCTCTTAAAGCCGACGAGTTGTAAGTATCCTGTGCTTCAGTTGATCGAAAGATTCTACAACAGAGATAAGTACAGGAAGACCCAGTAACTTCGAGAATATCAAACGGCTTTCAGATGACAACTCGTCCAGAAATAATTCCAAACTTCAGAATCTTCATGCCCTGCCAACAATGAAGAGGAAAATATTATGTAATGCCGGAGGGTAACTTGAAAAAGAATGAAACAGTACGAGGCCAATATAAAAGTTCTTAACACTAAAAATTGAGTTAACATACCGCAAAGTCAGGAGAAACGAAACAACAAACTATTTTCCATGCACGGCAGGCGGAGAAACGAAAAGTCTAATATGAAACACTTTAGCGTGAACAGTAGATGCAAAATAATTTGTAACGTGTATACAGTCGTCTGTCCTGTATCGGACTTCACACATCCTACGGTCTATAGTGGCCGTTAGCGGAATAAAAATGATGAATAGTGAAACTGGTTTTTTTCGTTCGTGCAGACAGAAGATCTGAAACTGTAGATAGTGAATGACACTGGTCTGGGACGAGACTCGACGAAGCGACGCTATCGACGGCTACCTGACGCGGCCGCTCATTAAATATGGCCGCCTGCGTCCGACCGATCGCTTGGTTGGCGCCCCTTTACGACGCAGCCTCGTGATCCCGTGGCCATTGTTCCGTGCACACTACGCTCTTTTTTTTTTTTAGGGGGGGGGGGGGAGGCGGTTGGAGGTTCAATGCACGACGCCGAGTCTCGTGTCTTTTGTTTCTCCGTGACGTCGAGTGCTACAATAGGCTAACGGTACCGGCAGCTCCCGTACGCGTTGCCTGCTACCTCTTCTCACGCATCCACATGCCTCCCGCCAAGAGTATTTTTCTCGAGAACACGCCGTAGAGTTGGGCAACAACTATTCATTTTCAGGAATCGATACCTGCTATTCAGTCCCATATTACGAACACGATACGTTTACGACTTTTTCTTGTCTGCGATGGTACGATTCTTACAGAATGCCAAAATGTTCTACATCTTACCCATAGAAGATAAAATACCGGATAACAAAAAGTCAGTATAAATTTGAAAACTTAATAAATAACGGAATAATGTAGATAGAGAGGTAAAAATTGACACACATCCTTGGAATGACATGGGGTTTAATTATTTTGTCAAGTAGGCTCAACCACAGAAATCGTGTAAAAACACTAAAATATTACGCGTTTTAAAGGTCAAGCTCTCATCATCAGATAATCTGTACAAGATTCTTAAAACCTGAGACAATAAAAATCTAAAACGAAATAAAAGAAAACGTGGTCACTTCCCTTTTAACCATGTCTACGCAGAAAGTTCCTCAGCATACTGTGCTTCGTCAGGATTCAACTGAAATGCACGAGTCGTGTTGTTGACTCCGTGCATTTCGGTAGTTTTACGCGCCGCTAGTGCTGGGGTCTGATTTGAATGCTGACGAAGCACAGTATACTGAGTAACTAAGTTTTCTTTTATTACGTTTTAGATTTTTTACTGTCTCAGGTTTTAAGATTCTTGTATCGATTATCTGATGATGAGGGCTTGACCCTTGAAACGCGTCATATTTTAGTGTTTCTACACGATTTCTGTGGTTGAGCCTACTTGACAAAATAATTAAGTATTACAACCGCGACCTCACATCCATTATGGATATAATTAAGACATGGGGCTTTATTGGAAACAAAAGAGAGAAAGAAAGAAGAAAAACATATTGCTAGACGCGTGAAAGATCTCTTGCGCGCGTCGTTTGGTGATGATCGTGAGCTCAGCCGCCACTTTCGTCATGCTTGGCCTCCCAGGTCCCCAGACCTCAGTCCGTGCTATTATTGGTTTTGGGGTTACCTGAAGTCGCAAGTGTATCGTGACCGACCGACGACTCTAGGGATGCTGAAAGACAACATCCGACGCCAATGCCTCACCATAACTCCGGACATGCTTTACAGTGCTGTTCACAATATTATTCCTCGACTACAGCTGTTGTTGAGGAATGGTGGTGAACATATTGAGCATTTCCTGTAAAGATCATCATCTTTGCTTCGTCTTAATTTGTTATGCTAATTATTGCTTCTCTGATCAAATGGAGCGCCATCTGTCGGACATTTTTTCGAACTTATTTTCTTTCTAATGAAACCCCATGTCATTCCAAACCTGTGTGTCAATTTTTACCTCTCTATCTACATTACTCCGTGATTTATTATGTTTTCAAATTTATACTGACTTTTTGATCACCCAGTGTATCTGAAAATGCCAAGGAGGATAGAATCTAACCTCGCTGGAAAGAGTGAATTACCATCTGCTATCAATAACAAGATATACTCCTCCACCGAATACGTTAGGTGTCATGTGACGAATACGTGGGGGTAGCAAATAAAAATTCCTAATTTTAGGTTAATTTAACTTAAGTAGTTTGTAAGGCAGGGACTAATACCAAGCAGTTACGTCCCATAGATTTATAAACATTTGAACATTTTTTGTAAAATCGCGTTTTCAGGAAGCAAGCCTATACAAAAACTTGTGTACATGCAATACTTCATTCTAAAGAGTATATAAGCTATATAACACAGTGTGTTGCACTGCATCTGGGACAAATAAGAGGTACGTCTTTATTCATATTACTTTGATTCCTTAGTTTCAATCGTTTGTATTGACAGATCTAAATATTCACCGTGTTTCGTTTCTGTCATCATTAGTTCATATACGATGTGAAATTAAACGTCGGGTATGATGCGAATAACAGTCAATTTTTTGGAGTAATATGTGTATGATATCATCAATTATTCAGGGGTTCTGGAAAATAATATTAAATTACTCTGTCTGTTGTCTAATGTACGATATTTAAAAAGATTAATTCTTGTACATATGTATATTTCGTATCTCAGTAATGGCTCTAGCGATTTGGATGAAGTATTACATTTATACAAGTTTTTGTATTTTAAGTTTATCTGTATAGGCTTGTTTCCAGAAAACGCGATTTTACAAAAAAATGTTGAAATGTTTATAAATCTATGAGACTTAGCTGATTGGTATTAGTCCCTACCTTACAAACTACATAAGTTAAATTAACCTAAGAACAACACACACTGAAACACTGTATTCGTAATTTTTATTTGCTACCCCCACGTACTCGTCACATGACACGTAACGTATTCCGTGGAGGAGAATATCTTGTCAGTCCGTGTTATTGTTCCAGCAGGGTTACATTCTACCCTTCTTGGCATTTTCTGATATACTGGGTGATCAAAATGTCAGTATAAAATTGAAAACTTAATAAATTACGGAATAATGTAGATAGAGAGTTAAAAATTGACACACATGCTTGGAATGACATGGGGTTTTATTAGCACAAAAAAAGTTCGAAAAATGTCCGACAGATGGCGCTCCATCTGATCAGAGAAGTAATAATTAGCATAACAAATTAAGACAAAGCAAAGATGATGTTCTTTACAGGAAATGCTCAATATGTTCACCACCATTCCTCAACAATAGCTGTAGTCGAGGAATAATGTTATGAACAGCACTGTAAAGCATGTCGGGAGTTATGGTGAGGCATTGGCGTCGGATGTTGTCTTTCAGCATCCCTAGAGATGTAGGTCGTTCACGGTACACTTGCGATTTCAGGTAACCCCAAAGCCAATAATAGCACGGACTGAGGTCTAGGGACCTGGGGGGCCAAGCATGACGAAAGTGGCGGCTGAGCACACGATCATCACCAAACGACGCGCACAAGAGATCTCTCACGCGTCTAGCAATATAAAGTCATAATTACCCTACAGAGAGGTTTTCCAGCAGTTTGACCCAGAATTTTCAACCTATTTACAAAGTTTTCCCACGATTTGTCCTTCGATGCTGCAATTATTAGTTAAGCTTTGTTTCTTTCTACAGCATAATTATCTCTGTCAATTTTTTAGAACAGAATGAACCGTTAGTGAGTTTTTATTTACTCTTTTAACAGCCTGTAACATCTAATCAGGTGTCCTTGATATGGTACATGGCATATATTACATTAGTCATGGCTTTTTTGGAATCTGAAAAGTTTGAGTAATATGGACTTTGAAAATAGAAGGAAAAACAAACAGAAAATATATATTCTTACTTGATAAACCACTATAATTGTTAGTTATATATATACATGTGGCGTCTGTTTGGAAAGAACAGACGTCACATTCTGATCCTGCAGCTGTTATTATTTAATATTCATAGAATATATGACTTCAACTGCTATTGGGCAAAGCTGAAAATGTGTACCCAGCCGGGATTCGAACCCGGGTCTCCTGCTTTCTAGGCAGTTGCGCTGACCCCTACACCACTGGGGACACAGTGATCACCGCACCTGCAAGGACTACCCATGCACGCCTCCCGTCAGATACAAATTCCCAGCTTACACTTTTTACAGTAACATTTCTTGCGTAGAAATGTTACTGTAAAAAGTGTAAAATAGTGTAAATATAAGCAGTGACAGCAAGTGACAAGGTGCTACAAACCACACATGAAGATAAAAACATAAAAAATTCCTGACCACTGAAGATGCTTTAAAATAATGCGAAACGCGTCTGGTCTAAAGTAGACTAATTTACAGTTGCAAAAGGCGTTGAGTATTGTTTAAGATTTCAATGTGCAATCGGTTAGTAATGATGATGGAAACAAGATCACATTTGAAGAAGGGGAGACAGTGGTCAAGAGATCGCAATGCAATAAAGCGGCTGGGTTAGATGCAACTGAGTCAGAACTCATAAAATACATTGGAATGTCAGATAAATGATTACACAGGGTAACTGAAATGTAGTGGGAGTCGCGACAGATTCCGTCTGGCCGGACGAAAGCAGTAAACTCACCAACCTTCAAAGCATGGAAATACCTAGAAAAGTTTGTAACAATTACAAAGGTACCTCTTTAATTAGCGCTGTGTGCAAAATATTCTCAGGTATTGTTGAAAGGAGAGTGCGAGTATTAGTGGATGACAAGTTGGATGAAAATCAGTGAATGATAATGCCTTTTATACGGGCTGTCAGAATCAGATGATTAGCTTACTGCGGATATTGGAGAAGTTCTATGAGCTCCTCAGACAGCAGTTAGAGTGGACGGTAAATGGAGTTCATGGTTCAGGGTAGTTTCAGGGGTAAGACGAGGCAGTAACCACTCACCACTATTGTTCATTTCATTTATGGATAATAGGTTGAAAACGATAGATTGGCAGGATGAGATTAAGGAGTCTCGCATATGTGATCGACTTAGATGGGAAGGTAGATGCATTTGAAACGTTACAGGCTAATATTTCAGAGTTAGATCAGAGATGTAAGGGTTATGGTATGAAGACCAGCATCACAAAAAAAAAAAAAAAAAAAAAAAAAAAAAAAAAAAAAAAAAAAAAAAAAAAAAAAAAATAGTAATGTGTGTGTGGGAAAGTGATTTAAGCAGATTGAGTTTGAAATAGGAGGGAAAAAGTTATAAGAGACGGACAGTTTAAAGTACTTAGGTTCTATTTTCTCACAGGATGGCAACAGATATCTGGTGTAGCAAAGATACTGGAGCAAGTGGCCATCTACGATATACTTT
Organism: Locusta migratoria; assembly: GCA_026315105.1. Taxonomy (NCBI): domain Eukaryota; kingdom Metazoa; phylum Arthropoda; class Insecta; order Orthoptera; family Acrididae; genus Locusta; species Locusta migratoria. The sequence continues at coordinate 180,182,741 of CM048749.1, forward strand.
CTTCTTCAAGAAGAAAGTCAGTACCGACTATGTAAGCAGTGCACCTTTCAATTTTTCGACCAGCTTTAGAGTATGGATGTAAAAATTGGGCGACTGCAGGTTACCTTATTAATAAGACGGAGTTACTGACGAGAAAGCAGCAATGATGATTGCAGGTACTAATAGATGGGAACAACGGCAGGAGGAAATGAAAGAAAAAAATTGGGAATGAACTCCATAGATGAAACAGAGCGAACAGGCATAGATGATGAGATTATGTTACACGCATGGGAGAAATAAGAGTATCTAAGAGGCTCATGATTTCGGCAGTAGAGGGTAGGAGAAGTAGAGGTAGACTATAGAGAAAGTCCTTAACACGAGACATGAATGTATTGAACAGGTGATGATGGAGAACGCTGAAAGGTATAATACATCTCAAATTATGATGATAATTCAGCAAGGCACCGCTTTAATTATGAGCGCTAGCAACAGTGGGTAATGAAGAGAGGGGTGATGGAGGCAGGGAAAGATGAATATAATAAAAAATAAGGTAGTGTGACCCTTAGGGAAAGGAAATAGAAAAAAATAATAACTCTGAGATGATAGGAGCATTGATAAGGCTATGACAATGACTGATATATATATATATATATATATATATATATATATATATATATATATATATATATATATATATATATGGTGTCCCAGCTATCTTGCTCACGCAAAATATCTCTGGAACAACAACAGCTATTGTAAAAGGACTTTCACTGGTATCAATGTAAGGCTGTGGCTCTTGAATGTACATATTTTGAAACATACTAAAACGAAAGAATATGCCTTATTAACACAATCTTATTTTTTATGGACATCCTATATTATTTCTTCAGCAATCTATAACATGACAAATCATATAAAAAAGGCGTTGATTGCATCGCAGTACGCCAATTACACCCCGAGATATTGTGAAGCGAAGTTGGCGCTTGGACTACACGAAACGCGCGGCTAGCGCACGTCCTGAGCAGCATGGGGTTCTCGCCTGAGTCTCAGAACGTGCGCCAGCCGCGCGTTTCGCGTATTCCAAGCGTCAAGTTCGCTTCGCAATATCACGGGATGTAATTGACGTATTGCGATGCATGCAACGCCAATGTTTATGTGATTTGTCATATTATAGATTGCTAAGGAAATAATATAGGGTATCCATTAAAAACAACATTAGTTTGTGTTAAAAAACAAATATGCTTTCGTTTTAGAATGTTTCAAAATATGTACATTTATGAGCCCCAGGCTTATACTGATACCGGTGAAAGTCCTTTTACAGTAGCTGTTGTTGTTTCAGAGATATTCTAGATGAGCAAGACAGACGGGACACTATGTATATGAAGCGCTCAGAGACTGACTAGTTGTGTTGAGAAATAATATACCAGGAGTTTCTGTTACTGTATATACAATCCGTAAACCTTTGGCCGAAGTTCGTTCTGTGCTCTTGTACGTGTGTAACAAGTGCTTAATATATCGTACCTGAGTTCAAACCAGTGTCCTTTAATCACGCAGATGTGTCCTATTCTCTGTTGATGAATACCAAAGTATGGTATACCTGAAGGTATGAATGGTGATCAGTCAACATAGGCAACTTGGATGAGGCACTGACTGCTGAAATCAAATGCAAAATACTCGACTGGTTCAATGCGGCCTCTCTTGCGTTAGTCTCTTCATGTCAGTGTAGCCAATGCTCCCTACGTTCGCTGAATGTGTTCCAGTCTCTGTCTTTCCCTACACTTTATACCCTCTATATTTCCCTTCAGTACCAATTAGGTTATTTCCTAACGTCTGTATTCTGTCCTTTCCTGTTGACATTTTCATATGTTCCCTTCTTCACCAATTCTACAGAGGGCATTATTCATTTTCAACGTCATTCTGCAGCGTCACATCCCAAATGTTCCCATTCTCTTTTCTTCCGGTTTCCCCAATGTTCGTATTTCAGTTCCATCCAAAGCTATGCTTCAGACATTGTTTCAATAGTTTCTTCCTTAAATGAGTAGCTTGATATCAAAGGCGGACATCTGTCGTTTGCAAATAACTGAGATAAACGCCATTTCTTATTACGAAACTTGGAGTTAATACGTATGCATCCTAGTTTCGTGATCATTTGCAACTAAATGATGACCAAACTAGCATGCTTACGTATTAACTCCATGTTTCGTAATAAAAATGGCGTTTATCTCAGTTATTTGCAAACGACAGATGTCCGCCTTTGATATAAGGATACTCGAAAGTAGGTCATGTTCTCATGCCCGTGAATATTTAATGGCTATAAATGGCCTCTTTAACTGTATCAATCTGTATTTAGCGTCCTCTTTGCTTCATAGTCAGCAGAAATCCTGCGTCATAACCCCGAATTCGGTGTTAAGTTTCTCCGTACGCTCATTTCTTTGGTTGTAATTACTTTTGCGTTTTTGCGACTGACTCTCAATCCATATTCTATACTCATTAGAATTTTCATTCCATTCCACAGAAACTGCTGTTCTTCACTTTAATTGAGGATAGCAATGTAATTGCTTTCGTATGATGCCATAAGTTGGTTAAATTGATTCCGCAATTGTAATTTGGACAAAGGATTGGTTGTATCGAAATTTTGAATTTGTAATAATTTAGTTAAAACATAGCACAATTTAACATTTATAAACATTAAGCCAAATATACCGCGGGATGAATGTTAAGTCGGGCAACACACAAAGCAATGACACGTTATAAGGCTAACGGAAAGCATCTAGCTGGATCCTATACTTCGTGCTGCAGAAGCTGAAAATGTTAATATAAAAATGTTCGAGATACTTTCCGTACTAGACTAATGCTCAGACAGTTCACTTCGCTTTTCATTGTTGTATGACCGTGGATGAAATATGACATTAATGGTAATGATGGAAAGAAAAAAAAAATGATCGTGATTCGTAAAATTACAAAAGAAATGATTGCAGGTTCTGAAATCAAGCAAGGTATTATACAAGAATGACTAATAGTGAGTGAAATTTTAAAGACATGCGAAGCGATCGTAATGGCGTCTGAACATTACGGACGTTGAGGAGCTGAAAACATTAGAAAATAAATATTTGACGTGAAGTGATTCATTTAAAGCCAAAGAGAGGGGATGATTTTAAATTTAAGTAATATATTTAACAACAACTTGCATCACAATTACTTACATTGAATGGATACGTGAATGGAAGACGCCTGAACATATCGGACACAGACAAGATAGTGATACAAAACTACGATCGCGGCTCCGTCTTCTCGCTTGTTCGGAAGTAAAAAATGACGAACGAAATTAAGTTAGTTATACTGCGAGCCAGAGGGAACCGGAGGCGATAAGCATTGCTGATCAAAAAGAGAGAGAGAGAGAGAGACAGAGACAGAGACAGAGAGAGAAATAAAAAATAAAAAAAATAAAAATAATATAAAATAAAAATTCTAGTGTATTGTTACAATACCACGGATACCCTCTAATTCCAGATTTTATCGTTTTTCTGGAACGTTTATTTTCGTCTTCGCTTCGTCGACGTACAGTAGGGGCGAAACGCTGCAGTCCTATCTCATACCATTTTCAATACTTTAAGAGATATTTACAAGAAGAAAGGGTCGATGAATTGTCGTTGACAAATAAGGTAAACAAAATTGGGGCTTAGGTTGATGCTCGTGGCACTCGAAAGCGAAGATTTTTCCAGGGACTAATTTTCACTCCCACACACAATCTTTCGTGGCTATTTTTGCAAGTAGCTTTCAAACCAAATCAAGGCACAATCAGATGAATTTGTCATTGTTAGAAAGTACCGTTTGATACTTCTCGAAAGTCGAGATTATCTTGAGACTACTCATGGCACCCAGTTCATACCACATCCCTTTATTTGACAATGTTGCTCTCTTTAAGGACTTGTAAGGTTGGGTACTGCGGTCTGCCACTTTACATCGCTGATTTGCAATATGTGTTCGTGTTGTTTCCAAGGCTTACTTCATTTACTGTTGTTTAATTCTCTTGTCAGGGCGCTAAAAACCTTGCTGTTGTGCGCTCAAAACATCCTATCTTATCTTAACCAATGGTGATCTCAACCAACAATGAAACTCCACACGATTTTCTGCATCATGTTTCACGTTTATATCACAGGTGGGCAATAGTGCTTACAACTAACGTTTAAGGTCTCTTATATAGTCATGTTCGATTGTCTTTTGCGAAAACTCTGAAAAAATGCTTGTGAACCGGAAGAAGATGTATTGAAAGTGTTTTATTGTCCAAAAGTGCTAGCAAATTCTTACATGGGACGTTGCAAATGGTTTGATGTTTACTGGAAATAGGAAACATGGTGGACCACTAGATTTGTGAGTAATTGGGAAGCATTTTTACAACATCGAATATTGATAGCTTTGTCATAGTTTGTTTTGGTTTATGCTTCTTCTTTCGCTTTTCTTCTATGCTTCTCCTTCCGCTTTTGGACATGCATACGCGGACGAAACACGTCTTCTGCCCACTTATCACTGTCACATAATCTACACAGTCTGTTTTTGCCAAACTGCAAAGTTGATTGTGACAGTAATGAGTGGGCAGAGTATATATTTCCTCTGTGTGCATCTGACGAAAACTCGGAAAAAGACGCAACAGTGACGAAGCTACCAGTACTGGATGTTGGTAAATTTGTCGTACATGACCTCACAGTGTAAAACGAAGTTTTAATCTAATTTTTTTAAATGTTAATGGGACATGGGCCGAAACATGTTTGAGTAACCAGCAAAACAATGCTTTGCATATGATGTGGACCTCATACCCAAACTTTTGCTGCACTCACGGATAAACGGAAGAACTGCAACTTCAAGATGATGAATATCACTATGGTATGTACATATTGACCAGAAGAAACTCGCATCACTTGTACCACTCAATGATGTATGGCATGCCACGTTCGTTCACTTACAAGATCAAGGGAGAAAAGAAAAATTGTAGGCTTTGTCTTCCCGGTTGCTTGAATGTATGACGTGGAAATTGTGGAGCAGTCCTCCTCTTTGTACCAACAAGAATTTGTTTTCAGGGATTTAATCATAAAGGAGAGCTCATATGGCTATACCTGGGAAAATTGATATGCGTGCCATTTCCACGCACACTTCTCCAGTGACAGTAGCATGAAAGAAAAGGGGTCCTACTAAGTCTACACCACACATGAACCCCTGGTTGCTGATCTCCTTATGGACGGCACAAATATCCATGCCCGAGGGGGGGATTCGAACCCCCGACCGTAGTGGCCGTGCAGACCGTGACTGGAGCGCCTCAATCCCCTCGGCCACCGCGGCCGGCGATTGTGCTTCGTCACTCCTCACTACGTTCATTGCAAATTGCTCATCATCAGTTACCATTTCCTGATACAATTAGCAAAATTGTATTCAGTGATCAGGGCTGTTATCATTAATTGCATACAGTAATCATGGAATGTGTCCCGCTTGGTCTAACAGGCCGCTTTCCGAGACGGGGAGGCATACCAGACCGTTTAGAATCCGCTCGGCGGATTAACGAGAGGGTTTGGAGTGCCGACTAGCCTGGATGTGGTTTTCCACATCCCCCTAGGTGAATACCGGGCTGGTACCAAACTATAATTTTCAGATCTATCAGTATTTTGTAAGCTGTCATGTTTTTATCTTAAGTATTTTTTTATATAGTGACTAAGTGCAATGTTGCACTTCTTATTTTATACCCAATTTTTTAACAAGATGACCAGATTACAATATATATATATATATATATATATATATATATATATATATATATATATATATATGACCAGATGATGGTGACACAGTGCACCGAAACCGGTCGTCACTTAATAAATTGTTAGTCTGCGATCTTGGCTTATCATTTGGAAACTATCAAATTAGATGGGTAGATCAGATTGTGGTGTCGCACAAGTCCAAAGTGCGCGCCACCTACTTTCGCCGCGCGCCGCCATGCACGCACGGCGCGGTGTTCTTACGACGTCAGCCATGAGCGCCCTCTGCTAGAACTTCACTCGTGGCCACCACTGAACGACATCGTTCACTTGGGACTGAGATAGGAACCAGCTAACACTTCGGAATCAGATAGGCACCAGTGAAGATTTGGCTATCGGATAGGCACTAGGCAAGCCTCTAGCTCAACTATGTATCAGCATTCTGCAGTACTGAGCTATGTAAAAGTTAAGTATTACTAAGTCTCTAAGAAATATATATCTCGTTCTAATGTACTCTAGTGTTTCTAGTTTATGCTGTCCCACTGGCTGCTCACCTTCGTACCTGCACAAGCGTGCATCCTATATTCCTGTGTCGGTCTCATTCTACTCGGCCACCGACACCTACGACGGAAACGAGACACAAAAGCGGGGACGAGGCTGGGACACAAAACAGAAAACTAATGAGGAAGTGCTTAACCGAACCGAGAAGAAAAGGAGTTTCTGGCATATCCTTACTAAGGGAAGGGATAGATTGGTTGGAAACATTCAAAATCGTAGAGGGAGACCGAGGGACGCATATAGTAAGCAGAATCAAAAGGATGTAGGTTGCCGAACGTATTCTCAGATGAAGAGACTTGCACAGTACAGGGTAGCGTGGAGACCTTCATCAAACCAGTCTACGGACTGAAGACCATAACAACAACAACATCTTCTGATTACCTACACGGTTGTTACGAACAAAATGTTGCAGTTGGCGAATAGGTAGAAAGTAGCGAGATTTGTGAAGTCTACGCTAGAACATTCACTTAACACCGGTGCCTTGACGAGTACCGCGACGCTGGAAGCGTTGCCGCTGCGCGACTGTGGTATATTCACGGCTGGCCGTGTCCTTGGGAAGGCCGCCCCACCCCACTCACTCCTCCCTTTCCGGGAAGCAGGAGGCCGTGCCTGGCACTGCGCTACTGCCTACCTGCGGGCCCTTTGTTTTTGTCGCGCCCACGCGCTCCAAACACACCCGCATCCTCCGGCCATCTGCATCACAAAACAGACCCCTAAGCTCCGGCGGCACCGCGACACGCAGCCTTCATACGCGCGAACGATACAGTTCGTAATGATTGTAAATGACCGTTGACATAATGAACAAATAATCTTCATCATGAGTATTCTAGAAATGGAAGACGAAGTGGAAGAAGATGAGATCGGAGATCTCATACTGCGAGAAGAATTTGACAGAGCGCTGAAGGACTTGAGTCGAAACAAGGACCCTGGAGCAGATGATATTCCGTCTCAAATGTCTGTAAATCTATCGGACCAAACTGCGTGGTCATCAGTCCGTAGCTTACAAACTACTTAAACATAGGTAAACTAACCTAAGGACAACACACACACCCATGCCCTAGGGAGGACTCGAACCTCCACGGCGGCTACTTCACCGCGGCTATTCCGTCTCAACTGCTGATATCGTTAGGAGAGCCAGTCGTGAAAAAATTGTACCAACTGGTATGCAAGATATATGAGACAGGGGAAATACCCTCCGATTTCAAGAAGAATATCCTAATGCCAATTCCAAAGAAAGCAAGTGCAGAAAAATGTGAAAATTACAGAATTATAAGTTTAATAAGTCATGATGGAAAACACTAACACGAATTATTTACGGATGAATGGAAGAACTTGTGGAATCCGACCTCGGGGAAGATCAGTTTGCGTTTAGGCGAAATGTAGGAACACGGGATGCAATACTCACATTACGACTTATTTTAGAAGATAGGCTAAGGATAGGAAAACTTACGTTTTTAGCGTTTGTCGATTTGGAGAAAGCATTTGACAATATCGACTGGAATACACTATTGCAAATTCTGAAGATATCAGGGGTAAAATATAGGGAGCGAAGAGTTGTTATATTCAACCTATACAAAAACCAGACAGCAGTTATTAGAGTCAAAGAGCTCCCTATACTTTACCCATGCTACCCTAAGAATTTGTAAGAGTGTATCTAGACGATTGTCAAAAGCTTTCTCCAAATCTATAAATGATGAAAACGTAGGTTTGCCTTTCCTTTGCCTATCTTCTTAGATAAGACGTAATGTTAGTATTGCCTCCCGTGTTCCTACATCCACTACCACCCACTACAGCCACTAGTGGCTGTAAAGTCGTAATGTGTGTGAAGTGTTTGTTAATTTTACCACTTGAAAGTCGTGGGAGGAGCTGTGGTGTGTTGATGGGAAGGAAGTGTAGTGAAATCCTATCCAAAAGCGGACCAAATAGGGACAAATTAAATGTGAAGCGCATAACTATACAAATGTAGTTTGCAATAAATGTATACCATCTGATGATGAGCTGCTAGGCAGCTTGAAACCGGTAATGGTTGAAATAAATCTTCATTAAGAAGAAACAAAAGCCGACTGGTTGCAGTAATTTCTGAAACCTATTTCAAGAAACAGTCGCAGGTTCCAACAAAATGGATAAAAGTTTTCTCTTTCTTTGTTTTTGTTTTGAGCATCTTCACTGTCCACTTTTTACTTAAAATTAAAGTTTCTGCTCCATAAAGACATTCAGGTTTGATTACAGTGGTGTACTGCCTAGGTTTATCGAATTTAAATAGTGAATTTTGTTTATAAATGTTTTGTCTTAATGTGAATGCAGTTGCTATGTTTTGACAGCGAACATCATTTGCAGCGTTTTCCAGACCTTTTCTGTATGATAGCCTCCTAGTATTTAAGTTGAGAAACCCTTCTTATTTTTCCATATTTCGAGTTCAAGAATTTTGGTACATGTTTGTTGCATGTCATACATTCCGTTTCTTCGATTGATATGATTCTTGTGAATACTGTAGTCTATAATATTTTGCAAGTTCCTTCAATTGGGAATCGCTGGATGAAAGACGATGTTCCTCTCGTAAATTTCTGTAGACGAAATTTAGAGGGCCGGAATTTGAAGCTGAGTGTAGTAGGATCTTGCTGCCGCCTACTTACATTTCGCGTAGTGATCACAAAGACAAGATAAGAGAAATTAGGGCTCGTACGGAGGCATATAGGCATTCTTTTTTCCTCGTTCTGTTTGGGAGTGGAATAGGAAAGGAAATGCCCAGTAGTGGTACCGTGTATCCTCCGCCACGTACCTTACGGTATATTGCCTAGTATGCAGATCTATTGTTAACTTTGATTTTGTGTACAAAAGATCTCAATAATGAGAAATTGGGGCCGGCCGCGGTGGCCGAGGAGACTGAGACGCTCCAGTTATGGTCTGCACGGCCACTACGGTCGGGGGTTCGAATCCCCCCTCGGGCATGGGTATTTGTGCCGTCCTAGTTCGTAAGTACTTCATAAGTAGTTTGTAAGTTTAGGGACTGATGACGCCGTAGTTAAGTCCCTTAAGCTGTACAAACATTTGAACATTTTTGAATTTTTTGGGACTGCAGCGCGCCAGTCACGGTCTGCATGGCCATTACGACGGGGGTTTAAATCTCCTCTTGATCATAAATATTTGTGCCGTCCTTAGTAATAGCTAGTTCATAAGTAGTTTGTAAGCTTAGGGACTGACGACCCCGTAGTTACGTCCCATAAGCTCTACAAACATTTGAAATTTGAATTTTGAGAAATTCGGACTACTTTTTCGCTGACCTGGGTATTCTAACCAGCACTTTTAAATCAAGGTGTTTTTAATTAAGAGATTGATTTCCAGATAGTGCGTTTAAAATATTTGCTTTCATTTTGTAGTTGCTGTAACTGTATATGATTTCTTGAGAGTGGTTTCATTTAATTCCATTTTGTCTTTTTTGGCCACATGAGCGATCTTCAAGTCGGAGCAACGGCTGGCATCTTGAGATCAATTGTTTTACATTTCTTCGGGATTTGTGAACCTGATTATATTTTATGTTTATTTATTTAGCCGACTATTGTCCCTTAGGACAGCGACTGAAGTGGAATACATGATTTTTTTTGGATGTTTTCCCTCTTCCCCTAGGAAAAACTCTTCATCTTAGAATCTCTCTTCCGTTCATCTGTCCATTTCTTACCTGGTTGTTTGTGTTGTTCTTTGTTCAAACTTCACATTCATGTTATTTACTCCGGCATTTTCTATGTTGATCTGTTGCATATCCTTCTGGAGCTTCCATAAGCACTCTGTGCTGCACTTACTCTTTGTTATGATGTCAAGTAATTTATTTGCTGTCCTAGTGTTCTCCATCCTGTATATGCGTGTGTAGAAATTTCCTCTACGTTTCCTGATTCTTTCGGTTATTGTGTTGGTCTTTTGGTGGAGTTAGTTCTGAGGTCTCTTCATCGAAAAGCCGTTTATGTTTATTGCTCCATATTTCTTCATAAGAAATTTTCGCTCCTGTATCTTCTATTTTCGTATTTTTGGAGTGTCCACCAATTACCATTGCGTTTCAGCTTCTGAAAGAATCACAGTTTTATAATGTCTCAGTTTTGCGTCTGTCGAAATGCATTTTTTGTTGTTGTAGGCCAATGTCGATTTATATGCCTTTTGCAGGTTGGTGATCCTTTGTTCATTGGCGATTCTGTTCAGTCCTGATGGTTATATAGTTACGCCAAGATATTTTAAGTGGCTGACTTGCGTGATTTTACCGTGTTTGGCGATTAGTGGGGACTTATTTTCTGAGGCTCGCCCGAACTGGGCAACTTCTACCTGTTAAACGAAAGACTCGAACTGGGCAACTATCCCCAAAATGCCCCCTGAGTGGCAGGCACGAACTGGGCAACTCGGCAACTCCTACCTGCTCCTGGCAGACCGACTGCACAATCTCACAGCCGGCCGCAGTGGCCGAGCGGTCTGCGGCGCGACAGTCACAGTCTGCACGGCCGCTACGGTCGAAGGTTCGAATCCCCCCTCGGGCATGGATGTTTGTGTCGTGTTTAGTAGAAGGTAGTTCATAAGTATTTTGTAAGTTTAGAGACTGATGACCCCGCAGTTAATTCCCTTAAGCTTAACACACATGAACATTTTTTGAACACAATCTCGCAAAATGCTTCCAACTTACCAAGTGCTCAACCTCTGCCCCTATTTGTAGAGTTCTCAAGGAAAAATGTCAATACTGTGCCAAGGAACAAACTATAAAAAACAAACAAATTATATACAAATACAAAGATGTTATTAGAAATTTTACATGTAAAAATATTTGCAGAAAACAAATGCATTTAGTTTGGCTCATATTCTGCTCATGGCTGCTTGGCATGAAACGCACTTTCCAAAGTATAATTTGAAAATTTCAGCATTCCTAAGTAATTCTAATTTCTCTTGCAGGAAAGCGTGCCTCTTCCTGGTTTTTGAGTCCTTTTGGATTGTGATATTATTTTTTGCTGCGTTGATTATTATATATCAGATGGTTCATGCTTCAGACATTTCACAAACTGAAAGATGTTTGGGTGAGGAGATTCACACGAAGCATTGAATTGAATCGGAAATAAAAGCATTGGCAAGCGTTAGTCGTCGTCCACAAGGAAGCGCAATCTGTTGCTCAAACGTTTGGAGGAAAGAATGCATCTTCTTCATCACTGAAGTTTTCAGTTATGTAATCCGCGAATTTTGTGATATTGTCTTGTTGTGTGATGGCCAGATCAGCAAAAACGTCAGAAACATGAAGAGGATTTAAATAGATAATGTGACTTTCTACCGTATTATTCGCTTCCATGACTAAACTGAAGTACAAAACGAAACTATGTGATTCTACACAGATGTCAGCGAGCGGGGTCGGACCGTTCTGCTACCTGCGAGCGAGAGTTGCCCAGTTCGAGTGTGGGATTAACTGTCCTTTTCGGAGTACCCTTGTAATGGTCACTAAAAGTTGCCTAATTCGGGTCTGCCCATTTTCTGGCCGTCTTTCCATATACTTTTTCTTTTTTTTTCTTTTTTTTCATTCGAAATTTTCAGTCCATTTTTCTGTGCAATTAAATGTAGTTTTTTAGTTGCGAGAATCGCTTCTGTCCTGTTGTTTGTGATAATCGCAATATCGTCAGCGAAAGCAAGGCATTTTACTTTAATACGGTTCTCTTTTCTGATACCAATTTGGAGACCTTTTACATGAGGTTCCTATTCTCTGATGATCTTTTCTAGAACAATATTGAAAAGAAGCGGGGATAATCCGTCCCCCGGTCGTACTTCCGTTCTAATTTCAGATGGTTCCGATATCTCACCCATGAATTTCACTTTGGAAGTTGATCTTGAAAGTGTCTGTGTATTTGTATATTTTTGTCTTTTCCTCGGGACCTAAATGGCCTTTTTAGGGAAATAAATGGTTTTGAAAAAATTATAATTCCGTGTGACTCAGTGAGCTGATACAAATTTGACAACCGGACGCCATTTCGGCGACTTCCATGTTCTATGATCTCGATTATGATGATAAATTTAATGAGACTATTTCTCCTATCCTCAGATAGATGTACTAATATGTAAAGGGCTGTATATATAATTACTCTTTTCTCCTTCTTAATGTGTGAATGTTACATGTCCTTGTGATCCGCGGCTGAAGACAACAGCAAAAAACAACAAATGTTGCTAGTGATAGTAGTAATAGAAGAACTATTAGTAGTATTAGTGCAAGCAAGTAAAAATGGACCTCCACCTAAAGTTTGGAAATTGTGGCTTGATTACGTATTAATGTTTGTACTGATATTTGTTTATTGCCACACGGACGTATGAAAAATGAAGAAAATATTTACCTAGAAACGAGTTCCAAGCAAATGTAGACACAGTGGCAGCAAAGTACACGAAGTGTCTTCGTTTGGCAAGAACTGCTGCCGCTTCAGTGAAAGTTTTCACAGCTGTGCGAGTTTGGTTACAGTTATTGTCAGCGCGCATGACGTCACTGCATGAAAAAGAAGTAAGGGACAGTGAAAACCGTTCACTCACCAAATCGTGAGCATAGATTGGAAATTCAAACGTAGACGTCTTAAGGTAATTATCTGACTGGAAAATGAGACGATTAATTGAGACAAGGTTGTAGCCGTTCTCCGGTGTTAATCAATTGGTGAAGAAATAAAAACATTGTGTTTTGCGGATTACATTCTGATTCTGTCAGAGTCAGCAAAAGACCCGGAAGAGCATTATAAAGGGAATGGACAATGTGCTTGAAAATAGCGTATAAGATGAACTGTAACAAAAAACAAGGGCAATGGAATGAAGCCACGAAAATCAGGCGGTGCTGAAAGAATTAGATTAGGTAACGAAACAATAAAGGTGGTAGACGAGTTTTGTTATTTGGGCAGTAAAATAACATGATAGTCGCAGCACAGAGGGTTAAACTGCAGTCGCAGAATAGAGGATATAAAATGCATAATTGCAATTGGAAGAAAACCTTTTTTGAAAAAGAGAAATTTGCTAACATCAAATATTAATTTAAGTGTAAGGAATTCTTTTTTAAAAGCGTTTGTGTGGGGCCGCGGTGGAGTAGCCGAACGGTCTAAAGCGTCTTGCTGCGGAGCGCGCGGTTGCTCGCCGTGGAGGTTCGAGTCCTCCCTGGGGCATGGGTGTGTGTGTTTGTCCTTAGGTTAGTTTACCTAGGTTTAAGTAGTTTGTAAGCTACGGACTGATGACCACGCAGTTTGGTCCGATAGAATTACAAACATTTGAACAATTTGTTTGTGTGGAATGTTGCCTTCTACGGGAGTGAAACATGGACGATAAGTAGTTCAGACAGAAGGAGTATAGAGGTTTCTGAAATGTGGTGCCACGGAAGGATGCCGAAGATAAAATAGGTGTATAGCGTAACTAATGACGAGGTACTGAACAGAACTGGGGAGATTCTGAATTTCTCACAAACCTTGTATAAAAGGAGGGATCGATTGCTAGGGCACATTCTGAGACATCAAGGAATCCTCAATTATAATTGGAGGTTAAGTGTGTTGGGTAAAAATCGCAGAGGGAGACCAGGAGACGAATGTATTAAACAGATTCAAACAGATGTGGGTTGCCGTTCTTATGAAGAGATTAACAGGCCTTCTCAGGCTAGAGGAGACTGACGACCGCAACAACAACAAAAACAACAGTTCCTATTTCGTAGAACGCGGCCGGCTTCTAACGTATCCCCTCTTCAAACTTCATATGATTTTTTGAGAGTGGTTTCATTTAATTTAATTCCATTTATTGAAATTGGAAGAACCAGCTTTGGCCACATTGAAATCTTTATTTTTTATATACAATACAGATTGATCTCGGTCAGTGTCTGACCATCCTCAGTGCATGAATCCAAGCCCTGTGGGCCCACAAAAACTTGCACTTTGCATGTTAACATCAAGTAGGCAGTACATAAGTAAAATGCCAATTTCAATAATTTTAATGTAGTCGCTCTGCACCAGATTCTGGATGGAGTCGCCTGCATGTAATTCCATTTAGTCATTTTGTCATTTTGGCCCACATGTGCGATCTTCGAGTCGGAGCTACGGCTGGCATCTTGAGATCAATTGATTTTTTGCATTTATTCAGGATTTGTGAACCTGATTTGCTGGTGATTTCATTATATTTTATGTTTATTTATTTAACCGATTATTGTCTCTTAGGAGAGCGACTGAAGTGGAATACATGATTTTATTTTTAAATGTTTTCCCTCTTCCTCTACGAGAAACGACTTCTCAGAATGTTCTCTGTTCCGTTCATCTGTCCACTTCTTACCAGGTTGTTGTGTTGTTCTTTGTTCAAACTTGACATTCATGATTTTACTCCGGCACTCGTTGCGGTCTACATGGTACTGGACTGAGAGTCCTGCTGCTAAGGGGAGTAACTAGACGTTGGGATTTCCGAAGGATTCGAACTCATGTGAGACGAGCTTAAATCCTGCAAAATTCTCTATAGTTACCCCCACCCACTGGACCAAACTCCTATCACCGGCAAGGCGCTCAACCCAGTGCCATTGGCTCAATCCAACCACAGAAACTCGTGATCGTCATAGATAAGTTACTCAAACGACCAGAAAAACAGTAATTCCTAATACACAACTTTTGCAAGTATAATAATGAAATGGAAGTATATATAATTTGAAATGGATTGTATAATGGTATTTACATGAGTAACAAACAAATACTGCTCTTGTTACAAGTGGATAGCGCATTCTACAAGACAATTAGTTTCTATCTGAAATCCGCATTCTCCCAAGACAAATCGAAATTTTGCAAGACAAAGAATCTAAACACAAAACCCCAACAATCTCAATAACGTGATTCCTCTGACAACACAAATTCTAAATGATTCTTCCAAGATTTTATATTTAAATCTGTCTAATAACAGTGACAAAAAATATGCTACAATTTTGCTGTATGTAAACATACTAATTTCATGTGCTTGATGAAACTACACAGTCTTTACAGTTGAACTTAATTATTCTTTATAATTTGACGGTGAGTGAGAAATATGGGACTGTTCTAGGGTAGTGAGTACGGCGATTTGTTGCCGATTTTCTAGAAGACAGCAGAGGTTCTCTCCTGGAACTGCAGAATTTGCTGTACGAACATTTAGACTGAGGAGCAGGAAAGGAAAATTTACACCCTTCCAGGCATAGCTGCAGGAAGCAAGGAAGGGATAGATCAGAACGAAGGGAGATAAAAGAGAGAAGGTTCGTTGGGAACTGACAGCTCGTATATGCAAACGACATGGAAATATTGAAGAAGCTACTTCTGTTACATGAAACCCGCGGCTCCGCTCGCGTGTTGGTTGATTATGATATATAAGCTATCTATCAGTAGTGTGCTATGAGATCAAATCATACGGAAAATGTACTCGTTTCGAAGAATACAATCACGAAATTCAACAATAATGACTGTAATAATATCACAATCTATCAGTTGATGAAATGCGCGAAACGTCAAATCGATTTTTTTAACGAGATGTATTAAAAGAAATTTATTTTTTACTGCTTTATTTATTTATTCTTATATTTCCTTATTCGTATGCTTATCCTTGCAGAGAAAGAGCTGAAGACATTGTAGCACGCACAGACCAAAGATATGGTCTGTGGCATCACGTTTCGCTGTACGTAACCTCCTTACTATACAGCCGCAAACGTCATCGCTGGCCTTCAGTCCGAATTTTTGTATAATTTGACGACTTTCAATCACCATATCTTCCACCACCTTATAGGTATCGGCATGGAATCGCTATGGTGTACAACGGGAGACTTCGGACAACAATTACACACAGACCATTCGTTTGCCTTCTTTAGTTTTCGCTGCAGAGCGAAATATTAACACACACACACACACATACGTAGAATTTTATATACACCGATAACTTTCCATCCCAATATACTCCATCCTTTAATCATTATCAACCCTCAAGCAACAATGGAACCAATAAAACCATTTTCAAAGAATAAGTATAATTTTAAAAGAGTAATTATTGTTCAGCATTTCGCGTTATATTCTTCAAATTACTAAATATATATCAGATCGCTATAAAACCGTGCCTAAAACATTCCTCAGGTATAAATTAGTAAATGTTCAAATATTTAAGTCTCTGCGTCTTGTCGTTCGGACGTGATAAGCGTGCATCGAATAGACATTCACATTAGTATATATATAGATAAATAGCTATCCAATCGCCATAAAATCGTGCCTAAAGCCTTCCCCGGTAGACATTAGTAACTGTACAAATTTTTATCTCTTTATGTCTTGTGGTTCAGACGTGATAAACGTACACCGAACAGACAGTCACATTTATAGATATAGAGATATAACTCGAAATTTGTGAAACTTATTGCTGAGAGACAGTACGCTGTTGTACGTAAATAACATACTATTTGTACCATAACATTAAATATATTTGGTAAAATTATAACTGCCACTAACCGCATGAACACATTGAAAAGGTATTCTGATAAAACAGCAACCAGTCGCCTTTTGTGTGGAATGTGCGTGATTGTTGACAGGTATTAATCCTGTGAAATAAACTGTTAGTTTCGGCGCTTTGTATCTAATTTTAGAGTCTGTATTTTATAGAAATAAGTACCTCTATAAGCTGCCAGTGCTTTTTAATACTCATATAACGTAATCTGTAGATATTTAGCTTTGATTTCTTGTCTCTAACCTAATTGTTTCGCAAAATCTGAGGCTTTCAATTAACGTTCTTAGCCATATTTTGTAACTGGAGCAATGTCGCTATGGTGGAGAATTTAGGCCAAATGAAGTTATACATATGCATAACATTTTTAAAACGGACACTTGTAGAATGTAATAGTTTTGAAGTGCTAAAAACTTTATTTCTGACATTTGTGGTGTCTTAATCAAGCCTAAACTGTAAAATGTATTTTTTTTTTTCCAATTTTACATTGACAAGTACTTGAAGCCTTCTAAATGATTACACTTATTTACTACTACTCATTAATCGTGTAGGTTTATCCTTGATTTTCAAATGTATTGCGTCATTACCCCGTATATATTTTTAGTAATAAAACTTAACAAGATACATGGCTGAAAAAGGTTATAATAAAGTATTGTTAGCTGGCGAAGGTGTCGTATTATTCTGTACGTAAAAACACACTTTTAATAAGGTAAAAAAACTGGTTTTTCTCAAGGTGGTGCCATTCCCCTGGTCTCCCCTATTTTGTAGCCATGACTTATTAACTAGGTTATATAACGAGCCAATCCAATTAGGTGAACTACATACGGCTTTTCAAATGTAGCAAGCGTAGGACGTCACGTGACGAACCGTTGGGGTGGTGGGGGAAGCGGTGGGCGTTGTGTAGTCGTGCAGGTAGAAATGTGGTGGGCAGGATTTTAGCAGGATTTAACGTCTGCTGACACACTGGCTCAAAGCGGGCATGGTCTGGCAGGGGGTCGGCGTGTGTTGACACTGGAGCAAAAAACGTGCCGGCCGCTACGGAGCGGAGCGTGACTGATCGGGAGCCCACGCGGAGTGGACTCGTCTGGCCACAGACAAATATATGTTACTCTGTGGTCTGGCTTTCTCGACGGCGACGGCGCATGCGCCGGGCGGGCGCCGGCTCTTTCCCGCCCCGCTGGGTCACAGGTAGCAGACGCCGTCTCGCCGTTCCACTCGTCCAGAAACTGTCTCAGTCGCCATCGTGGGTGGGCTTGGAGCTGACAAATACTGGCGGTAAAACAGCCGCTCCCTGCACGCTCTACACACAAAAACAATTCGCTACGGAACGGAGGAAGTAGTGCTACAGTAGCCTGCGGTTCTGGTGCCAGACCGCATTTGTCGGTTGGGTTCCCGGATAGGCACATCTCTTCCGAATTTCTGCTCTTCTGCCCGGTGGCAGGGTACTAGTAACGTATCACAAGACTCACCACAACCGAAAGTGACCTGCCGAAGTAGGTTTTATTTACCATTGAGCTCCATGCTTTTGGCGCGTACTTGTTCTCGAACTTAAATAAACAAATAAACCGAAAAAGTGAATAATGGATTCAAACAAAACATTGGAAGACTTTAAGGAAATTCTGAAAACACATAAGATTAACACATTTTACAAGTTCAGTGTGCATCAGAAACTAAAAGTATTTTTAGATGTTAATCGTACTTTAAATATTGGACCGTATCAAGGCTGTTTCGTTTAGGGCACTACTGGGAAATGTTACTTAGTGTGACTTTAGTCGAGGGAGGTTAGTCCCTGTTTGAGCGCATTGGAAAATTGTTTGCTGTTTTGTAAGCAATTCGGTTTGCTATCTGGACCGTATCAAGGTTATATACTGTTTCGTTTAGGGCACTACTGGGAAATATTACTTAGTGTGACTTTAGTCCAAGGAGGTTAGTCCCTGTTTGAGCGCATTGGTTTGCTCAAATCAAATGATCAAATGTTTGTGTAGTCTATGGGACTTAACTACAGGGTCATCAGTCCCTAAACTTACAAACATGAACTAGCTAATCCTAAGGACGACACAAATATCCATGCCCGAGGGAGGATTCGAACCCCCGACCGTAGTGGCCGCGCAGACCGTGATTGGAGCGCCTCAGTCCCCTCGGCCACCGCGGCCGGCAATTGTTTGCTGTTTTGTAGGGAAATCGGTTTGCTATCTAGGGACAAAGTGACAAATTGCGTATCCTGTAGCGAGAAACAGTTTGAGAGATTTGTGCGGAAACAGAGTTGTGAGTACCCCTTCGAATTGTCATGTTGCAGGTGCAGGAAGAGAAGGAGAGTAACTAATTTACTGGTCGGACAAGGTTACATACAAGAACTTGTCAATCATACAGCAGCAACAGCATTAATTATTTACTTCATGTTTAGCATAAAAATGTATTCCCATCTTTCTATTAGATTCGGTTTTCAAATAATATTAGCTGCTCCTATAGAAGTAAATAATTGATGCTTCATGGTTGACAGGTTCTTTTATCTACCTTTGCCGCTCAGTAGCTGGCAAACAGAATTCTCTACAAAACGGCAAACAATTTTGCAACTCACTCAAACAGGGAATTAACTCGCGCCAGGTAAGAGTGCATGTACGCCGGAAATGACGGGAAAATACAAGGCACTATACAGTCTCGTAATCAAACATAGGACAACGATGTTCTATCAATATCTATTTCGCGGAAATGAGCTGTATTTAGAAGCTTGCAGGTTGTCTCCCTATATTGTACCCTCCTTCGTATGAACGCAGATGCTTCCACTCAACGATAGGCAGCTAAATTCCGGTTTCGATGTATCACGTGATACATTTCTACCCTGCTCAATCCGATATTCCTGCGACCCTTCTGTCCCTCCTGAACCTCGCACAATGACCATTACATGTGGCTTTTACAGGGGGGGGGGGGGGAGGGGACAGCCGGCCGCGGTGGCCGCGGGGACTAAGGCGCTCCAGTCACGGCCTCTCCGGTCGGGGGTTCGAATCCCCCTCGGGCATGGATATTTGTGCCGTCCTTAGTCTTAGTTCATAAGTAGTTTGTAAGTTTAGGGACTGATGACCCCGTAGTTAAGTCCCATAGACTATACAAACATTTGAACATTTTTTTTTGGGGGGGGGGTGACAAAATAATACAAGTGTCCCTCAACCATGTTCAGATTGAACTCATACGGGTGTGAATGAATGTCTGAAAAAATAGTCATAAATTTAATTATTATTAAGCAGTTGCTTCACCATTGCCTTTGAGAACACCTTATAAGAATATATTTGTTATCTTATTCATAATTTAAAGCTAATGATCTCCTCCCACCCCCTCCGCTTATGCAGGAGACAGGTGTCTACAGAATTACTTGTGATACATGTCTATATTATATAGGAGAAACTCGACGAGCCTTTGCTACTAGATGCCAAGAACACTTCCTAAGAAAAATAGGTACAAATACTCACAACTCCTCTTTTGACAATACTTTGTTAATTGCAAATCGCAAACCGAAAGATGTTCAGGACGGTAGGCTTTTGCATATAGAGAGAAAAGGGAAAAAGCTTGATGTTCTTGACGAAAAATTTTTCTTTGAATGTAAATTTAATTGCAAACAAACATCTGCAATTGTGTAATAGGTATTTTTTCAGCTCTCTGGAAGCTTTTACTTAGATATCCTTGAAGTTGTCATATAGATTTGGGTAATCATATTTTCTTTTTTTTCTAATAAATATATTAGAATATGGAAAAATATGCAACTTTATGATGTTCAAATGTTTGTAAATCAATGGAACTCAACTGCTTGGTTATCACTTCCTAGCTTACAAACTATTTAAACTAAGTTAAACTAACCTAAGGACAGCACATACAGCCTTGCCCGAGGGAGGAATCGAATCCTCGACGGCGAGCAACCACGCGCTCCACATCAAGGCACCTTAGAACGCTCGGCCACTCCACCGTGGCTATCACTTTGAGGATGTTCGCATTCGGAAGAGAATGTTGGCGAAACAAATTTCACAAACAGATCTTGCCGCAACAAATAACACTTTTTGGCCCACTTTTAGGTTACACTAAAAGTGGGCCTTTGCGATCGTCCTTTGACAGCTCGTAATTTAAATGAAAATGACGGCTTAACCATTCATCTGACACGAAAATTGAATGACGGAATTTGTAGGGAAAAAATTGTCTACAACTTTGCTCTCTTATGTTTTTTTCATATCTCGTATCGTTTCAGAGATATTTGCAAAAATAACGGCGATTTTGGGATGTCCGTCTGCCTGTCCGTAACGTGTTCCCACTTTTTAGGTCGAACCGTTCAACCGATCGACACCAAATTTTGCAGCCATAATTGTTAGCTACCAGAGACCAGAACCGGATTTGATTTCTCCCCCCCCCCCCCCAACAGGGGGGGTCACCAAGCCCTGCTCCGGGGGTCACCGTCTCAGGAGGAAGTACTTCCAAGATAAAATAACCAGGGGATCAGCAATAAAAAAAACCAATGCCTAAGTGAAATTTAATTAATGTTAAAATTCTGTAACATCCGTTATGAATTTAATTGATCACATACTGTTTTTATAATAAAGTTTGTTACTCATGAATAAGTGCAATGTCTGAAAACTGTTTTCAGAAACCAGTCGATAGGTAAAAGTACATAATACAATAGGTACTGTAATTCTGAAAAATTCGAAAAAAATCTATTTCTTTAGAAATTTTCTATACAGTCCTTCCTTAATGAGCCTAATTCGCTTCTGATTCTTGCCTGAAATACGAAACACTTGTCAAGTAAAATATATTTTTCTATCTGAAATCATGTAAAAATTGGATAATGTGTTCTGTTCCGAAATACACACAAACAAAAACTTCGCTGAACCATTAAAAAAATCTAAAACAAAAGCGAGGACATTTAATTTGTTTCCAATGAGATAATATAGCTTTCTTACAGTTCGTCAGGAAGGAGTCATCAGAATATTTTAGTTTCGAAGGGGGTCGCCAGACAACGTTTACATGGAAAGGAGTCACAAATTCTAAAAGGTTGAAAAACGCTGCTCTAGATTAATTTGGCACTTATAGAAGTTTTATTTATTTATTTTTATCTTCATTTATTTTGAATCGTTTACATTTTTTTGTGAGTAAAAGGCACCATAGGACATAGAATTGTGCTACGCTGTGCATAGAACTAAGGGCGTTCTTTACCATAGTTTACAAATCGACTAGGGTTACCAGATGTCCGGAAATTCTCCGACAAGCCCTACATTTTAACTGTTTTTCCGACGTCTGTGGGACTTTTTTGAAAGTTATGATGTCCTACATTTTTAGGCCATATGGAGTAATAGTCGGAAATGAACTGGCAGCTGTGCAAATATGCACGAATAATTAGTTATTGGAAACTACTGCAACTATTCATGGCAGATAAAACATACTAATTCCTAAGTTACATTTACTCTCTGAGGAAGAACAAAACTATACTTGACACTCTCTCTCATATCCATTTGCAGTTTGATTATCGAAGATTAAAAAAGTAGAAATTCGACAGTTAAGTCACAGTGTCTTTGCAAGCCGAAATGCCAGATAAAAAGCTAAATTCAATAATAGTCATAAAAGTATTCGTGCCACTATTCACGGAAAAAGGCCCGGATTACAGGTGGAGCACCTTCATAAAGACACGGTCTGCACGGCCACTACGGTCGGGGGTTCGAATCCCCCCTCGGGCATGGATATTTGTGCCGTCCTAGTTCGTAAGTAGTTCATAAGTAGTTTGTAAGTTTAGGGACTGATGACCCCGTAGTTAAGTCCCATAGACTTTACAAACATTTGAACATTTTTGCACAGCTCTTGAGTGATAAGTGCATTTTAATAGTTGATTTTTTTTGGTGAGGTATATAATGCGAACTAATTTTTGCAGCTGCATACCTATGAAGTTGAGAAAATGACCTGCAATGATAAGTGGGTTAGATATTTTAGTGGTAGTAAGCACTAGGATTGCCATTCTGAATTGCTAAAACTAGTTCAGAATGTTTTTGATGTTCTAGCACACAATGCAAATGTTGAACGAGTGTTTTCACTATTAAAGCTCAGTGGACAGATAAAAAAAGAAAGAACTTATCTGTTGAACCAGTCACAGCTATTGTTTTTGAGAAGTATCTTTTAAAAAAATACAGCTATGTGGAATTTTCTCGTTTTATTTCAAACAAGCTAGATACTTTGTACATGATTACTTCGCAGACTGCTGTTGATAATATTTAACATCGTGCTTGTCGGGATTTTAAGCAAAGATTGACTTGTATGCCTGTGGTTGATATAAATAACATATTAATTATACTTTACATAGTTTTTCTCGGTGACTGATGTAAAGTCCTATACGTTTGACAAATTTCCAACATATTTTACCATTATATCCTAAATTTCCATAAAATAATTTGGTAATCTTACGTGAAAAGTTATCTAGTTGTAAACGAAAGTACTAGATCAATACTAAAAATACAAGGATATGCTACGTTCATTTTGGTCAACTGGATTACAGATGGAACGCGCAAACTGGATTGTTGGGTCCGATTTAAAAATAGTTTCCGAAGTCAAATGCAACCTCTAATCTTAGAAAATATTGACCTAGTATTGTAATAAAATTCCTGGTTCTGCAGACTCAGACAGCTGCAGAAAACGATATAATACGAAGACAGCACCCAATTAACATCGGAGCAATGAGAAACAAGACTTCTAAAGCAATGTAATTTTTCTCTCTCAAGATAACCAAACTAGAAAAGACAATTATCTTAGAAATTCTTCCTGAAACTTGGTGTAATAAAAAAAAATGTACTGCATTAAGGACTAGAACACTGCTGTGTAGAATATAAAGCTATAACAAGAAATAATACAATCAAAAGAACACTTGAACCGACTTGAGATTCTGTGACATGAGATAAGACAGCGTTGACTTTGAAAGTGTGGTTATGTTTGTAAAACATGTGGAAAGCGAGTGTTGTATTATGTGGGAATCTGTTGAGCACTAAAATGCTTGAAAAATCACATACCATCAATCAGCAGTGTGAATCAACTGTAAGTAGCAGTTTGGAATACAATTTAAACTTGCAAATATTGAAATTTAGTGCCAATGACAAAGATCACCCATAATAATTTTCTATCTCACCACAGCCAAACGTGTTCCAAAATGTTGTAAGCAACATATAAATCATGTACACCGCCCGATGATGAACTTCCAGGCAGTTCGAAACCGGTTGTGGTAATAAATACATACGAAGGGTGACTGGTTGCTGTTATTTTCTGATTTCTTTTATCGACACAGTCGCTGGTTCCACACTTCCAGAATGGATAGAAGTTTAAAAGGAAATTATTACTTTATTACGATATAACGCATTTGTTAAGAGTATTACGAAATCTTCTTATTGACGACATAATCACCGTGTTTGGCGGTATTATATTTATAGAACATCTTTTGCAGCACTAGCCAAGTTACCTTTCAGATGCACAATAGAACAAAGATATTTTTACGTCGTCGCGCTGCCAAATATGTGATTTATATTCTGCATATTGATCACGAAGAAGTTTAGAAGAATTGAGTGTTCTGGGACGAGTTTGCGGTCATGTTGGCCTTCGAAACGCGAAAAAATGTTTTCGCTCCTATAGCGAACAATTTAGTAGAACACTGAGAATTGTTACCGCGGCATCGCCATCCATTTTCTGCAGATCGTAAAACAAAACAGAAAACTCGACAACCAAAAACGTAAATTTCATAACAGAATTATCAACCGAACTGACATAAATTTCACAAAAGAGGAAAAAAGCCTACTAGAAAAAGGGCCAAAACACAACATAAACACACAAATATCACATCAAATAATAGATGTCATAACAGAATCTGAACACATTATAAAGGAACAATAAAGACTGAGTACACCAAACTTTAATGCAAACTTAACAAGAGTATTGGCTATGCCAGCAACATGTCGGCCATCTTGAAGCAGCCCTCTTGGATTCAACTCCAAAATTTCAAATGGGAATGTGGTCGTGTGACATATCAAACAGATAGAGAATTTGACAAGAAAAACAATGTCTTTGTTATTTTAAAAATAACTTTATTCATTCTCGAGTTACAGCATCAAGAATGCGCTGCTTTAGATGATGCAAATCCCGTATTTTCACAGAATAAACCAGTGCTTTTACATGACCCCCAAAGATAAAAATCCAAAGGAGTCAAATCTGATGAACGTGGTGGTCACTCCACAGCACCCCTACGACTAATCCACTTTTGAGGGAACTGCACATCCAGGTATGCTCGTACATTGTGCCCATAATGTGGTGGAGCTCCATCATGCTGGAAGAATTCCGGAAATATCCTGCTCCGTTAACAACGAGGGAAACACACCTTCTTCCGACTTTGGTATCCCACTCACCACACCAGACCACCACTTTTTGTGAGTTGACCGTTTTGGAAGCATCAATCCAGTGCGGATTTGTGTTGGACCAGTATCTTTGATTCTGATTGTTCACCACTGATGAAGAAATTGGATTCATCACTTAACAGCAGCCGGCCGAGGTGGCCGAGGGGACTGAGGCACTCCAGTCACGGTCTGCACGGCCACTACGGTCGTGGGTTCGAATCCCCCCTCGGGCATGGATATTTGTGCCGTCTTTAGTATTAGCTAGTTCATAAGTAGTTTGTAAGTTTAGGGACTGATGACCCCGTTGTTAAGTCCCATAAGCTACACATACATTTGAACATTTTTTAACTGAACAGCACCTGATAGGGAAAACGTGAGTTTATCTGTGTCACCAATTCTGTGAACTGTAATCGACGGTCTGGGTATTGGAGCAGCTGAACTTTGCACGGGTGTCATTTGTGCTGCGATAAAATTCGCGATATGGAGGTACGGCTTATCCCACATTCTTGTGACAGGCGACGAGTACTCCATTGCGGACTCTTGCTAAATGCTGCCAACTGTGAGATTACAGCCCAATAGAAATACTGGTAATTAATAGCATTTGATAATTAAACAGTATGAAGTTCACTGCAAACATTGTCCATGCCAATGCACTAAATTTTACACAATTTTAATCTTATTAATTATAGTAGCAATGTATGTACGCAATTGGGTGACAACATTTATAGTTAGGCCAAAGGTAGAAATTCTCCACGTTGAGATTTGCTGTGTGCTTGTAGCTGACGGGAGGCCAGCGAGCAGGCTGACGTTGGTGGCTTGTTCCAACCTAGGATTTTCCAGTTCGTTTCCGGTAAGGGGAGAGAGGGACAATGGCGAGTGCCAGGCACAGTGAAATGCACAAATATTGTAATACTACTGGCATTTGAAGTAATACGATGCAGTTAGGAACCTTTAAGGCCCTCATTACAAAATAGCCTGTTGATAAATAAACAATACATTAGCTGATATAGTCACATCTAACGTAATATGTTTAATTGACAGTGAAAAGTAATAAATTACCAACGAAGACAGTTACACAACTAGCATGGCAATGTTTGTTTATAAAAATAATATATTAACTATTTCTCATTTTATTTTCAATCAATCTTTCTATCTTGAAGTATTCAGTTAAATCACTTATCTGTGACATAAGAAATTGCACGATTATGATAAATAGTACAAAGTATGTTTATACCAATATAAAAACCTAAGAAGACAATTTATTTAATGTGTAGTGTAATTATTTTGATTTTAAGTA
Organism: Locusta migratoria; assembly: GCA_026315105.1. Lineage (NCBI taxonomy): Eukaryota > Metazoa > Arthropoda > Insecta > Orthoptera > Acrididae > Locusta > Locusta migratoria. Next base: position 180,209,158 of record CM048749.1, read on the forward strand.
AAGTTTTAGAAATGTATTGGCTGAGCGCTGTACGTTGGCAAATCGGTTAGAACAGCTCACATGCGGAAGTTGATGACGTAGGGGAAAAAACCCCGGCAGTTGAGCTTTTGGCGCGCGCGCGCGAGGGCAGGAAGTGAGGACTCCGGAGCATGTTGTGTGGCTGGCCGGGCGGCGTCGCTCTGCAATCGGTCGGCATGTGGACCTCGAGGTGGAGGTTATAGATTTGTGTGTGGCAATCGCCACGTGTGGGTGCTCGTCGTAGACTGCACCAAGTTGAATCGAGTGCTACTGTGTGTTGTGAATATTTAGCCGGCGGAACAAGGTGTGCATCGCATTGAATTAAAGTGACTGTGATTTGTTAATGTAACACATGTCGTCGCATAGGCATGAACATAATCGGTGTTTGAGACAGTCACGTGGTGTGAAAACAATTCGTGACAAATATTCATTTTTTCTGGGGGATCACGAGCTATAACTTTATTTGGTAAATGTGTCGACGTACAGACGTATCAGCCACAGGGTTCAAATATTGTGAAATAAACAACATAAAGTGAACTTACACATGTTTTCAAAAATAGTAGTTAGTACACCCTTTTTTCTCATGAACTTGATTTTATTATAAATTTGTTTTGTTAATCATATGCAGGGAAGGAAAGCTGCGAACGTGTGATATCATCTCCTAGAAAACGAGTCAAACAGTCGCAATCACAGTTCCAGTGTTTTTGCATGTTTAGGAATTTGGTTCGCAGTTGGTGGTTGTGAGTTTTAAAAATTAATCTTTCCCTATTTTAAACTCTCACCCCAACCTTCAACCCTCGCACAACACGCTCACTGTTGTTGCTTCATTGGAGGCGGATTTTGGTCTTCCAGCCTTCTGTCTATCTGCGACAGAACCTGTTGCTCGGAATTTGGCCAATAGCTTGGCAACTGCGCTGTGAGTGATGGGCTGTCTGTTTGGGTGACAACTCAGCAATGCTTCTTTCTCCTGATATCAAGATGATTTTAATGCGTTCTTCATGTGTTAAGGACATTTTGTAACCTGTAAACAAGGAAACAATGATTAAAACGTTAGGATGACTAAATGATACCTAACATTTGAACACATGTAAAATATCAGGCATGGGATAGTCACTTTGCCCGTTTCAAACTCCATTTTATGACTACTCAGTACATAATACGGACGCTGCCGAGCGTCCCACTGCTGCCGCAAGTAATTGGCTATAACTCGAGAATGAATGTTTAAAATAGCAACGGCATTGTTTTTCTGGTGAAATTGTATATCTGTTTGATATGTCACATGACCACCTTCCTATTTTCAGTTTTGGACTCGAATCCAAGATGTCGGCTTTCAAGATGGCCCCGTCCTGTTCCTCATGTGTAGTTTCCTTGTTTGCTATTTCGATTTCCGGACTTTTAGAGCACTCTGTTTATATATATACAGGGGGAGTCATAAATGAGGAAAGACATTTTGTGCAAATTGTCGTACACTGAACTACAAACAAATTCGTTTTCTTCATGTTCCTATGTCAATAAATAGCAATGCAATTGAGTGGTAAAAATCTGGAAATATGAAGTGGACTTTTGGGTGTTACTGTTCGCCGACATTAACCAAGGGGACAGTTCGGTAACAGGGCAACACGGCACAAGTTCGTCTCGCTATGGCAACTAGCCACGATACGTAATACCAGACAGCGAAAACGGTACGAGGTAGATGTGAGCGCTTTCATTGCTCGCAGTGTCACGCAGACCGTCACTTGACACCGCATGCCTAGGCTTCTGTTGAGCGGTTAAACTACCTACTAGAGGTCTGCACCTCGCTCGGTTGCTCGCTCGAATCGCGTGACACACGTCGTTCTATGACAGTCCGGTAGGTGTCGGTACTGCAGCTTGCGGCAAGGCGTGTGGCTGCGATCGACTTCCTGCACGCTCGTTCGAGCGCGGCACGCTCGACTGGCCCGATCGTCCACACTGCCCACTCGCCACTCGGTCACCATCGCAGCGCCACTCGAGTCCAAGGCGAGTGTCGGGAGCAAACTAGACGCCTGAGAATACATCCTGACTGCGAAATTTGGATGTTTCCTTTCCCGGGTGCTTCGATTGCTGTTCTCTGGATCAAGTTGAACTAGCCATTCAGTTTCGCATTTTGTACTTTTGTACTTTACCATACACGTGATTAATATAAAGTTTCTGTGCTTAGATCATTTACTAAATGAGTTATCTATGATCTTTCTTTCTTGTTCCCACTTCGTGGTCTGATAGTGCCTGTTTAGTGGTACGTGTAACTTGCCGTCTTAACGAGGAAAAGATTGTATTTTATATCCATTCCTCTCATCAGACTCAAGTCCTGGAATACTTTGTCCCTATTTTATGTTGATATTAAATACACGATATTGATGTACACCCGTTAGGTTTGTGCATCTCTTTTTGTTGCACCCAGTTGATATATGTTCCCGTAACATTTTGGCACTGTGCGTGGCTGCTGCGCGCCTCTACCTTTCCCGAGTGAGTCCTTAACGGGAATTTTTTCAATTGCAGCATTTATATATCCCTACTGCCACTTGTCGTCTTTCTTATCTACATAATTCAGAACACACACAAGCTTTTGTGCAATATATAGGATCCGCGCTTTCTTCCGTCGTCAGGGTCATATGCCGGTCTAATCCTCATATATCCTGTACCTGTTTTAAATCGTCTTATTCAAATTGTTTACTTTACACAGCTGTACAAATTTATGGTGCTCCTGCTGTTTCAGTGATTTATTTATTTATTTATTTATTTATTTTTTTAATCTTAAGGGAATTAACTACGGGGTCATCAGTCCCTAAACTTACAAACTTCTTATGAACTACTTACGAACTAGGACGGCACAAATATCCATGCCCGAGGGGGGATTCGAACCCCCGACCGTAGTGGCCGTGCAGACCGTGACTGAAGCGTCTCAGTCCCCTCGGCCACCGCGGCCGGCTTCAGTGATATCTGTATTACCTTTATTTAGGGCCGTCTGAAGAATGTCACCCGAGTGCACCAGCCAAAAGAATGAACTGCACTGCATGTTTTCGGAATGGCTGGATAAGAGATCGGCCTACGTACATTGCAGAGGGAGTGGCAATTAGGGGGCAGCTACCCTAAGGTGACCAATTTTTTGTGCTCAAAAAATAGTTTTGATGTAATCGAATACTTTCATACCAAAAATCATTAAAATCGTTTCACTAATCTCTAAGTTATCGCCATTTTTCTATTTTAGCCCAATTTTGGAGGGACCGTTTCACCCCTTAAATATGTTTTTCCGCCGCTAAAAAAATTACGTGTACCATAGTTTTTCATGTATTATAACAAATGTAAATGTAATAAAAATCGGAGAATGACACTTGGGTAGGTTTCCTTGTGAGTACAGCGGCAGCACTACGCTGTGCGGTCTCTGCCCGCCCCGCCCCACGTAGCCTCCTTCGAGTGTCAACACGCTCGCTGCGAGCGTAACACACTCGCCGCGCCACCGACGATGGTTGCGCACTCGACCCGCGTGTTGTGCCCTGTTGCCGATCCGTCCCCTGGGCCAACGTCAGCTCTCAGTAAACCCAAAAGCCCACTTCTTATTTCCATAATTTTACCATTCAGCTGCATTGTCACTTATTGACATAGCAACATGCGGCAAACGAATTTATGTTTGTAGCTCAGCGTGTGACAATTTGCACGAAATATTTTATATTTGTGTGTGTGTGTGTGTGTGTGTGTGTGTGTGTGTGTGTAAAGAAGAAGCGAGTGTGGTACTGGAGGTGCTAGAGGTCTGCGCATCCGCATCACATCCGCAAGGCCATATCCGCAACCGCATCCACGGTACTTTATCTGCATCCGCAAGTTCGTTATCAGCATCAGCAGATATTACAGTTTACAATGGGCGATAGTAATAAATAGCAGTATTTAAAAACATGGTATGTAATTATTGTTAGAGTGTCATTTCTGTGATAACTACCTTTGACTTCTCGAATCACGGTAACTGTTCTATACCTACTCCAAAACAGGCAGTTCCAAACAGGAAAACAATGGCGCTCCAGACACACACACTAGCACCCCTCGGAGCGCGGGTGGTCGGACTACCTCGTCAGCTGTTTAATATAGGCACATTCTTAAATTTCAGTGGTTAAAACTGATCGGCATTACATTTAAAAAAATTGTTTTTTTTCAGAGTTTTGCAAAAGGGACACTTTATTTTCCCCATATTAACGCACAAGAGGTTGTGTGACACAAAGCAAAGCACATCAAGTGTTAAAACTGCCGTCTACTTGTAATTGGTGTCAGCAAAAGAGACAATATCGGCTGCAGCTACGGCCAGCCTATACAATGTAACAGTTTACCTTCCTAAATACGTTACTTTCACTGTACATCATATCTGATTATGAAAGTTGCTATAAAATGCTTTTGTCAGTCTTTATTACTTCTCAAATGTTCAAATGTTTGTAGAGCTTATGGGACTTAACTACGGGGTCATCAGTCCCTGAACTTACAAACTACTTATGAACTAGCTAATACTAAGGACGGCACAAATATCCATGCCTGAGGGGGGATTCGAACCCCCGACCGTAGTGGCCGTGCAGACTGTGACTGACGCGCCGCAGAACGCTAGGCCACCGCGACCGCCTTTATTACTTCTGTCACCATTTATCTAATACATAAACATGAATGTTTGTATGTTTGTTTGTATTTTATGTGCGGCTGTACCGTTCATTCGGTTCCGATGAAACATTGCGAACATATTGTTTGCACTTTCATGATGGTTATTGACGTAATTAAATGACTGTAAGACACATAGTTCAGGAGATATGACATCATGAACACTGAAATGCGCGATAAATTGCTGCATCATGCGACAATGATGCACATCTCGTGTTAAACCACTGGACCGATTTTAACCAAATTTGGTCGCGTATTCATTTCCTGATGGAGGGTAAGAATCGCGACTCAGGAGATTTGACGTCATACACAATTATATGGTTAAAAAACTGCGGCATCATTCGCAAACGTGAATAAGGACACTTTATTCACTCTCCAACCACGCATAACAGGCCACTTTGTCGTTGATTTTTTTTACCTTGCCTTCAAATAAGTATCAATTTTTTTTTTCAAAATTGACGATTTCAATTTGTTTTCCTTCACTAATGTCAAATCAGTACTTTTCACTTTACACGATACAGCATCTATAGATATATTCATTTTAAGAAAGAACTATCACTGTATTCACTACGATATATGTTGTCACTCGGGCACTACAAAGCGCTAACTGAAGGCAGAGGAAATTTGGCATGGCATCTCTGGTGGGCAGTGGGTCGGTTTGCCACCCAGAAAGCGCTTGAGAGATCGCATATAAAACACGATCGCGTAAACGGATTTGGCACAGTTCCCTCGGGTACAGCTATGTCCGCTGTGGCCAGGGGATGAGGACAACATTCACAATTTTATCCGCAATTAACCTCTCATACTTTAGTTTCCTTCCCATTGGCTACATGCCGAAATAAACTTTGTTTCACGCTGATGTAGAAAAAATCAAAATATTTTACACAGAGCAATCATTGCAAGAAGAAACTTTGAAGAGTGCTCTATCGCGTATTCCACTACAGTTTCAAGAGAAAAATTTAAATAACAAGGTTGTTCGGGTGGCCATCTCTCGCAGCAAGCGCCGGAATTCTTCGTTTTGGAAGGTGATAAAAAAAGAAAAAGCAAGCCTTTTGTTTGCTGCGGTTTATTTTATTTCTCCCAGATGCGTTTCGCCTTTTATTTAAAAGGCATCTTCAGTGGGATATTTTTGTTGTTTTCCAACTATCTTCTGCTATTTCCTCCATCTCGTCAAGGCCATATGTTGCACATTGTATAACTAACACACTTTTTCGCACAGTTGTACACATTTTGGAGGCATTGAGCAGCCATGATTTACTTTCTGTATTTGGCTGCTAAGCACCTCCAAAATGTCAACAACTGTGCGAAAAAGTGTGTTAGTTATACAGTGTGCAACATGTGGCCTTGACCAGATGGAGGAAACAGGAGAAGATAGTTGAAAAGACAACTAAAATATCCCAATGAAGATGCCTTTAAAACAAAGGCGAAACGCGCCTGGGAGAAATAAAATCAGTTGCAAACAAAAGGCATTTGTTTTTCACCTTCAAAAATAAAAAAATTTAAATATTTACCGAAGATTACGAAAAAATAAAAATATCGGCACCTGATGTTTGTACTTTATCTATACAAAAGCGAAAGGACACCCATTCACTCACTCACTGACTAAAAACGAAATCTCGAAAACGACTTCACCTATGAAGCTGAAATTTGGCAGGAATATAGTTTATAGCTAGAAGATGTCAGCTAAGAAAGTATTTTGCGATAGGGTCCATAGTTCAGGACATATGACGTCATAAACAATGAAAATTTCCCCTTCATCCGGCATGTGATAGTGTGACTTTATCAGTTCACTATTTGAGAAGGAGAGCACGTAGCGACTTGCAACAAACTTTAAACATAATATCAAACTTTTTCTCGTAGACAACGACAGCAAATTGATAAAAGGAGAAAAGTTTGTCGCGTACTACTTTTCGGCGTTCATGCAGTAAAATTATGGCATTTGGCATGACGTTACAATTTATTACTCGTACACTATTAATTGTATTCGTGAGAAATGTTATAGAGAGTGTATACACGCACCAGTGACCGTACGTACAAAATTTTATCATAGTACGACGCACAGTTCATAACATATGGAGTCATAAACAATTAGATTCATGAAAACCGCCTCGTCACGCATGACGTTCTGATTATCACGTTTTTCCTATTAACTCTATTCGCGATGCACTTTTCAGACAACATATACACCACTAGATGTACATTCGAAATAATATCGTATTACGACATATAGTTAAGGTGCTATGCGTCAAAGACAATGAAATGCATGAAAATTCGCCCTAATAAGCATAAGGTTGTAATTTCGTGATAATCCGCTCTTCGAACCTGAAAAATAATAATGTGTTTGTAGGACACATAGGAGATATATCTATATAAATAAAAGCTAAAGGTCACTCACGCACTCAATGACTAAACACGAAATCTCTAAAACTACTGTCCTATGAAGCTGAAATTTTTCCGGTATGTAGTTCATAGGTAGATGTCAGTTAAGAAAGTATTTTGCGATAGGACAGCATTAAGGTGTATGGCGGAGGATACTTTTCTTACAGACTGATGAAATGTACAGTTTCATCCCGATCTTCAAGAACTTTTGCACGCTTGATCTTCAAAACAAAGAGGAAAGTCACCGTATACCTAAAGTTTCATACGGTGCATGGGGGAGGATACCTTGCAACATAAAAATGGGTCACTAAATACCTCGGTTGCACCATAACTTGACAAAGGTACGACCGATTTCACAGATCCTTTTTTGTTGTTCTATTTATTCTCAGGACAAGGGTTGTATGAAATAATGCTGGAAAATTTGAGAACAACAAAGTGCGTTTTTCAATGTGGCCCTGTGCTTCTATTGGATACAAATCTATAGTTTTGTTCTGATATTGATGAAATTTTGCACACTTGAACTTAAAAACAAGAGGAATGTCACTGTTTGTATAAAATTTCGGTCGGTGCATGGTGGAGGGTTCTTAACTTATAACGTCGACAAAATGCATGGTTTGCTCCGATCTTGATGAATTTTTGCACACATGACCTTTAAACCAAGAGGAAGGTCTCTGGGTACATAAATGTTTGTGTGGTACATGACAGACGGTACCTTGTAATAAACTTTGCCGAGAGAGAGGAAGGTGGAAACGAACAGAGAGATGGGAGAGAAAGAGGTGGATATAGAGAGTGTAGATTAAATAAATACCCGGGCAACGCCGGGTTTATAGCTAGTATCGATATAACGATAAAAATATACAACCTACATTTATAGATTTTTTAAATATATCGTTGTATCGATATTTTATCAACAGTCGTCGCGCGTCAGTAGCCGAGCGGTCTGGAGCGCCACGTTGCTGATCGCGCGGCCGCCCGCTTCCGGGGATCGAATCCTCCCTCGGGAATCGATGTTTGTGTTGTCGTTAGTTTAAGTTAGTTCATAAGTAGTTTGTAAGTTTAAGGACTGATTACCCCACAGTTAAGTCCCATAAGCTTTACAACATTATCAACAGTCCTACTTAGAGTGTGGCCACGGGCAACACTTTTTTGCAATTTACGCACGGTTGTAGGAGATGCATTCCTGGTAGGGACTTTCAACGAGTTCTTGAATTTCTGCTCTTCGCGGGGCAAAAGTAGGTTCGACACTGTATTAGGTTTGAAGGTTGACGAAAGTGCCCGCAGGTGTACAGAAATTATCATTATATAAATACGCTAACACGAAAATTGTGGTACAGATTACTAATTTATTCGTACAAGAAGGCCAATGAAACTTACATAATTCGAAAGATTGTTTGTCGTAGATTTCACGAATATAAATATTATGTGTGCATTTAGCAATTAAAATTGAAAAAGGATGTAGAAATTTTCCTATCTACAGCTTGGATCAAGTTCTACATTCTCCAACAATCAGCTCGCTGATTGGCTATTCGCCTCGACCAAAGACGCTGTAATGCAGCGCATCTGCAGTATTAAAATAACGTATTAAAATAAGAGAATATCGAAACATGGAGTGCTCCCAACTCACTTTCTTGTGCCGTTCGAATGCTTCATTTTCGCAGTGATTAAGAGTGGTTAAAGGAAATGGATGTTTTCATATGAATGCCGATATACTGATGCGCCGTGAGGGGCATCTAGCGGTGCTCGGTTGGAACTATGAAGTCGAGAATGCCAATATAAATGATGCGCCGGGTGAGGCATGTAGCGGTGCACGGGTGGAACTACGAAGTCGACATGTTGTCAGCTCTGGAATTCTGAATATCGCTGTATCGAAGTAACATTATTTCTTGGCGTTGTACAAATATACGAACACCGAAATTGTAGTTCCATTTCAAATATTAGGCTAATGAAACTTATATATTTCGAAAATGGCAATGAGAAGTATATACTTCCGTTTTTACTTGTTGTTATTATTGTGTCAGGCATTCTCCTTAACACGTATAAGATACCGTTTCATACTCCCCAGTGCCGGTTAAATTTTACCAAATATCCCAGCGGCCTCCTATGATAATGTTGGCAACAGATGCTGAATAGTGAGAATCCTGTGGGTCTTCATATTAGGCAATCGCTTGACAACGCTGATTTCTCATGGAATCCTCGCTTTACGAGGGCAATTATTTTTACTGAGCGGACGAGGGTACATACAGGAACCAGTCAACTATAAAGCAGGGACAGCATTATTTGTTTACTTCATGGTCTGTACGATACACTAATCGAGTCATTCTATGTGGTTCGAACAAATGGGCAAAGATTTCCTACGGTGTTGTTGATGTTGCCAACATAATCACGCGAGGCCACCGACATGATACGTAAATTTTTACACCCCCCCCCCCCCCGTGACCATTGTATACACAATTGGTCGATTTTCGACCACAGGCAATACTAGTTTATTTAATTACACCATCTTCTGGCACCCGTGATTGTAACACCGAAACCGATCGCGTAATTGAATAAATAATTTCTATATATCTGCAGGTACTTTCCTCCAGCTTCAAATTTATCTTCTGTAGTCCCAATCCATTAAGGAGAGAATTAAACGATGTTAGGTGTCTCGTAACTTCGCCTTAGAGCAGAACGCATACACGGTTGGACAGAGAAAAAATGTTTAAATGTTTGTAGAACTTATGGGACTTAACTACGGGGCCATCAGTCCCTAAGCTAACAAACTACTTATGAACTAGCTAAGACTAAGGACGACACAAATATCCATGCCCGAGGGGGGATTTGAACCCCCGACCATAGTGGCTGTGCTGACCGTAACTGGAGCGCCTCAGTCCCCTCGGCCACCGCGGCCGGCTGGGACAGAGAGAGAGAGAGGAGAGAGAGAGAGAGAGAGAGCGAGAGAGAGAGAGTGGGGGGGGGGGGAGTCGTCAGGGAGTGCCAACCGCGCCGGCGCCGTGAGAGCGGCACAACTAGTGCGCCGGGTTCATCGACCGCCCCTCGCGGCGTGCGAACGCCTCCTTTTTTCGCCGCGCTGCTTTTTTTCAGCGCCGCGTGCTCGAGTTACGGCGTAGTAGCGGCGTGCGGCCGGTCCCACGCGCCGTATGACGTCGGCGCTTCTTGCCCGCCCCGTGTTTACCAACAAACGGCCTCGAGTACCCCCCCTCCCCCTCCCCAGTTATCTGCGCGTCCCCCCTCCCCTCCTCCCCTCCGCGCCTACTCACGATGACTGGCCGCCTATTCTCTGGGGCTTTTTTTTTTTTGGTGTGTGTGTGTGTGTGTGTGTGTGTGTGTGTGTGTGTGTGTGTGGTGGTACCGCCCACGGGTAGCATCCACTTGGCAGTGTGGGAACGCGCGAAGCCACGTGCCCGCGGGTTCAAAGCCCCCCGTGGGGGACACATCGGCCCGCGACCTGCCTCACGCGGCGAAACCTTCTGCCTCCGCTGAGGGCCGCAGCCGCAGCCGCAGCCGCAGCAGCTCCGTAAACACGCGTCGCGCACATGTGCCGCCATTAGGAGCCAGTGGCCTTACCTCCGCACCTACGTGGGTACGCCGCATATCGCACCTAAATTCAAATGTTCAAACGTTTGTTAAGCTTAAGGGACTTAACTACGGGGTCATCAGTCCCTAAACTTACAAACTACTTATGAACTACCCACAACTAAGGACGGCACAAATATCCATGCCCGAGGGGGGGGGGATTCGAACCCCCGACCGTAGTGGCCATGCAGACCGTGACTGAAGCGCCTCAGTCCCGTCGGGCCGGCCGCGGTGGCCGAGGGGACTAAGGCGCTCCAAAAAAATGTTTCAAATGTTTGTCAAGCTTATGGGACTTAACTACGGGGTCATCAGTCCCTAAACTTACAAACTACTTATCAACTACCTAATACTAACGACGGCACAAATATCCATGCCCGAGGGGGGATTCGAACCCCCGACCGTAGTGGCCGTGCTGACCGTGACTGGAGCGCCTTAGTCACCTCGGCCACCGCGGCCGGCTAAGGCGCTCCAGTCACGGTCTCTACGGCCACTACGGTCGGGGGTTCGAATCCCCCCTCGGGCATGGATATTTGTGCCGTCCTAGTTCGTAAGTAGTTTGTAAGTTTAGGGACTGATGACCCCGTAGTTAAGTCCCATAGACTCTACAAACATTTGAACATTTGAGTCCCGTCGGCCACCGCGGCCGGCTCGCACCTGAGTGCATGGCTTAGAGTTTATCAAACCACTTTTACTATCTATTATTCCACACTCGAATAGCACGCGGGAAGAAAGAACACCTGAATATCTCCATCATCATCATCATTAGAGACTGATTATGCCTTTCAGCGTTTAGTCTGGAGCATAGTATCTCTAATAACATTCCTCCATGATCCCCTATTCAATGCTAACATTGATGCCTCGTGCACCGAATCTAAGTATTTTCTTCTTGGTCTACCTCGACTCCTCTTACCCTCCGCTGCCGAGCTCATGAGTCTCTTAGATAGCATTGCTTCTGCCATGTGTGTAACATGACCCCACCATTACAGTCTGTTCGCTCTAACTGCTTCAAAAATCCAGAATGAAACTTTCACTCTGCAGCGGGGTGTGCGCTGATATGGAACTTCCTGGCAGATTAAAATTGTGTGCCGGAACCGGGACTCGAACCTGAGACCTCTGCCACAAAGTTTCATATCAGCGCACACTCCGCTGCAGAGTGAGAGTTTCATTCTGGAAACATCCCTTAGGCTGTGGCTAAGCCATATCTCCACCATATCCTTTCTTCCAGGAGTGCTAGTCTTGCATATTTCACAGGAGAGCTTCTGTGAAGTTTGGAAAGTAGGAGGCGAGGTACCGGCGGAAGTAAAGTTGTGAGGCGGCATCGTGAGTCGTGTCGGGATAGCACAGTTGGTAGTGCGCTTGCCCGCGAAAGGCAAAGGTCCCAGGTTCGAGTCCCGGTTCCGGCACACAATTTTAATATGCTTCAAAAATGTTCAAATGTTTGTAGAGCTTATGGGACTTAACTACGGGGTCATCAGTCCCTAAAATTACAAACTACTTATGAACTAGCTAATACTAAGGAAGGCACAAATATCCATACCCGAGGGAGGATTCGAACCCCCGACCGTAGTGGCCGTGCAGACTGGCGCGTCGCAGAGCGCTCGGCCACCGCGGCCGGCTCTAACTGCTTCATCTATATTGTTCATTCCAATTTTTTCTTTTTTTTCCTCATTATGGACAGCATCCTGCCATTGTTCCCATCTATTACTACCTGCAATAATTCTTACTACTTTCATATCTGTAATCTCTACCTTATGAATAAGGTAACATGTATCCCCCCAACTTTCACTTGCATACAACAAAGTTGGTAGAAAGAGCGGTACACTGCTAACTTGGTACTGACTTCCTTCTTACATAAGAGAGTAGATCTTAGCTGTGCACTCACTGCATTAGCTTTGCTGCAACTCGATTCCAGTTCTCCATATCTCCATTCTAACTCTAATTAATCTTCTTTAGATTCTGTCATGAACATCTCTTCCTATGTAGGTGAGTATCAACAATATGAGAAGCCCAATATCAAACCTGGGCGTGTCACCTAATTGTCGAAATTTAGTTAGCAGTCGATTCCAAGGGAAGTTGTTACGCTCTTTTCATTGGTGAAGTCCGTTTTTTTTTTTTTTTTTTTCAAAAAATTGACACACGTTAAAGTTGACTACTCACATCAAAAGCAGACACCTACATAAGACCTTGATATAAAATTCGGACATCTGTTGAATAAAGCAGTGTGGACCAATGGGAACACAGTATATGATCACATGACCTCGAAAATCAGACATGGCGACAGTATGTGCCAGGTACTAAGCCGTATTAGCGCGTACTTTCTTTTTTCAGTAATCTTTTATAGTATTATCACTAATAACCATCTTAAGCCAAGTGAAATGGAACGTAATATATCACCAGCGTCCGAAGGAAAAGCTAGGAAGCGGTTGAAATAACCTGAAAAGTGGAAAATATACCCCTAAGTTCAAACATTAAATACTGGTACAGGTATGTGGATGATGTACCTTGTTTGTGGACAGGTACCACACGACAGCTCAACACATTTTTTTTTCAAAACTTAAACAGTCAACAACAAAAAAAAAATTCAGTTCACAATGGAGATTCGTAACAAGTCCATAATTTTCCTAGATCTGACCATAGATATCACTAAACATACACACTCTTTCAAAATCTACAGGAAAACGACAGCTACAGACACAGTAATATCTGCCTCCTCACAACACCCAGTTACATACAAACACTCAGCTTTCCACTCCATAGTACATCGCCTCATATCTGTTCCCATGTCTAAAGAGGATTTCAGATCAGAGTTAGACACCATCAAATTTATTGCCACAACCAATGGCTACAATCCAGCCCTGATTTATGGAACTTAGCACAAAAAAAAAAAAAAGGAAAATCTCCTCTATGCTTCCTCTGACTTCCCCTCCAATGAATTCAGGAAATGGTGTATAATACCATACTTAGGACAAATATGAGAACAAGTATCTAAACCACTGAAATCCTGCAACTACAGGGTTTCCTGCCACATCAAAAACACCACAGCTCATTGTATCTTTAATAGCAAAGATAAGACTCCTTTACTAAACATCAGTGGAATATATAAAATTACTTGTCAAGAGAGTGATAATTTTTATATTGGTCAATCAGGCAGAAGCATAGCAGCTAGACTAGCTGAACATGAACGCAGCTGGAGACTACAGAATCAGGATTCCACATTTGCTGAGCATGTACTGAGTGAGGGCCATGGCTACCAGCCACAGTTTCAAGTCCTTCACTAAGCAAACAAGGGCCAAAAACGCAATCTATTAGAAACTCTTGAAGTCAATAAACACCTAGTCCATAGCCCTGATTTAGTATTAAATGATCAAAGACAACTAAACGGTTCTCCCCTATTGGATTTCACTTAATTCATCCCTGAGTTGCCTCCTACCCTGTCAGTTCCAGTCTCTTCATACATTTCCTCATAGTACAATCAATTACCTAAGTTCTCCATCAACTCCCACACTGGCTGTTTCATTCCTACAAAAAAGAAAAAACTATCATTTTATTTATTTGTATAACTAATAGATCAAAGTCACACAATCACAGTTTCAATATTAAATCTAAAAACTGGGTTCCTCGTTTTCCCCCACAGTCCCAAACTCCTGTGTATTTATTTATTATGATTTATTTTTAAGTTTTGAAAATTTGGACCTAGTGTAACTGACAACATAATATCCATTTTCAGCTACTTAAAGTTTTAGAATACTAATTTCATTAGAAAGATTTGTTTTAGTTTAATCTAATGCAGTAACTATTCTTTTTAAGTTCTTGATGCCACTCCTTACCTGGCCTCAAAACTTTTATATGTAACACCATCTATAATTATCGCCCAAAATTATTTTCAAGGCACTTATATTTATTTATTTATCAGCATCATCAGTAGGTTGTTCCAGTTCCCAGATTATATTCAAATTTATTCCTTGTTTTATCCTCCACACATTGTATATTCATTTATTACTGTTTAGTTTTTAAGTTAATAACTGTAATAACACAATGTCAAAGAAGTGTTTTACTATGTATGCCGATCTAAGTGTAGACATTTGTCATCTCTTCCTATACTGTATCTAAACATTGTAACCTCTTGACACAGCAGTCAACACTCTGAAGATGGCCTAATAAGCCGAAAACCGGTTAAGTAAACAAAAATAAACTTGCAGAACACACACAAAATTGTGTTTTGTAATTTATTGGAAAATAAACATTAAAAAGAAACAAAGGTAAGACTAGCTTGTAAACTGCACTGTTCTATTGTAAGGTGTGTTGTACTAAATTATCACTTGTTGGAAAGAACTTCGATGTCAGAAATATCGTAAGGATGTTTACGGAAAAATCTGGCCACTCCTTCTTAGCTTCAGATAGTTCGGCATAATAAAAAGAGATATAAGAATAAACGATTGCATCATTAGTAAAGGAGAATATCATACAGTTTTCGAGAATTATGGAACAGTAAAACTAAGTGGAAGAGACTGGGTACCTCAAGACTGGAAACAAGACAGCATCTCAGGTCCATTTCAAAATGTCCACATGTCAGCGGATAATTTTCCGGAAAATGAAGACAGGCAATAATGTGGTCAGAGGTGAACTTGCGTACTTAGATGTGGGAGCGGAAAGACCAATCTACAGAGTGAACAGCAAACCAGAAAATATAAATCCCCAGACTGTTACAATTGGTGTACCAATGAAGGCAGAGAAACTATGAGATGTTGAGAAGTTGCTAACAAAACATTTTGAAGATAAATGAATGACGCTTCCCACTCTTGAGTGGTACAAAAAATTACTACAGGGAGCAATTTGTCACTCAGACCTGGCTGACGATCAGTGTGAATTTGAAATGTAGAAGAGCGATTTTGGCCATTATCCCTTTGTAATGGCAATTTAAAATTAATTACTCATCTTCAAAAATAAAAAAGTTATAAGTTGCTTGGGAATTTCCACACATTATAGTAACTTCAGAAATACAAAGAGCGTTATTACTACTAAAATTACTTTAAACATAACATTTCATTTTGTATATAAAAGTAAGATTATTATGATAAATGTAGTTCTTCATTTTTCCAATGTGTAATAGAGTTCAGAATTTAATATTTTCCACTTTATGTCGATATTCCTATATTTTCCCAGATTATACAACAGTAAAAGAATCTCGTCAGCAGTAAGCGAATCTCTGTGTATCAAAAACGGACAGCCGGCCTCGGTGGCCGGGGGAACTGAGTCGCGCCAGTCACGGTCTGCACGGCCACTACGGTCGGGGGTTCTAATCCCCCCTCGGACAAGAATATTTGAGCCGTCCTTAGTGTTAGCTAGTTCATAAGTAGTTCGTAAGTTTAGGGACTGATGACCCCGTAGTTAAGTCTCATAAGGTATACAAACATTTGAAAAACGGACATCTGAAATCATGTTCACATCAAAAGCGGACACCTACACGTTTTGGTTTCAAAGACGGACGTTTGTATTTTCGAACACAATTTCACTTTCAGGTATAAATCCTCGAGTATTAAAGTTGCACAAATCAGCCTGTAAATATATTTACTCTACGTTTCGCAAAAAAAAAAAAAAAAAAAAAAAAAAAAAAAAAAAAAAAAAAAAAAAAAAAAAAAAAAAAAAGACATTTATCTCAGTTTCTGGCAAACGACAGATATCCGTCTTTGATAATAGGCTATTCATATCTTCTCATTCTCAGTAGAAACTCGACGATCGAAATTTCGTAAGCAGACCTCGCATCGTTCCCATTGCTTAAGTGAATTGAAAATGAGTGAATGAATGTAATAATCTGAAATGATCCTGAGACAGTTGTTATTTTGGTCTTCAGTCAGGAAACTGGCTTGACCCACCTCTTCATCTCCTCACAAGTACAGCAACTCACAACTATTTGAATCTTCTTACTGTATTTGTCTCTTGGTCTCCACTTGCGATTTTTATTCCACACACTGCCCTCCAAAGTTAAAGTCACGATTTCTTTATGTCTAAATATGTATCCTACCAACCGGCCGCGGTGGCCGAGCGGTCTGCGGTATGACAGTCACGGTCTTCACGGCCGCTTTTCTCCCCAATTCTGTTCAGTACCTCCTCATTAGTTATGAGAACTACCTTCGTAATTTTCAGCATTTGTCTGTAGAACTACATTTCAGAAGCTTCTATCTTCTTCCGGTGAACTATTTATCGTCACGTTCCACTAAGATTCAAGCTAACACTACGCCTTAGTGCGCACTACTATTCCGCCACGGCATTTTTTCAGAAATGCTCACTTCCAATTGCCATTCTGCATTTTATGTGATCTGTACTACAACCATCATATGTTATTTTACTGCAAGTAAAAAACTCATCTACCATCTATATTGTTTAGATTTCTAATATAATTCCTTCAGCATTCCATTACATCTACATCTACATACATACTCCGCAATTCACCGTAAGACATTTCCTTTCCTATTCCTCTCCCAAATAGAACGAGGAAAAAAAGAATGCTTATATGCCTCCGTACGAGCCCTAATTTCTCTTATCTTGTCCTTGTGATCACCATGCGAACTGTGAGTAGGCGGCAGCAAGATCATACTACACTCAGCTTCAAATTGCGACCCTCTAAATTTCCTCAACAGAAATTCATGAAAGGAACGTCGTCTTTCCTCCAGCGATCCCCAATTGAGTTGCCGGAGCATTTCCGTGACACTCGGGCATTTGTGGAACCTACCAGTAAAAAACTTAGCTGCTCGCCTCTGAACTGCTTCCATGTCTTCCTTTAAACTGATCTGCTGCTAGTCCCAAACACTTGAGCAATACTCAAGACGTGGTCGTTCAAGCCTTTTTTTCGCGGTCTCCTTTACAGAAGAAGTACATCTTCCCAAAATTTACAGATGAAGTACATCTTCCCAAAATTCTCCCAAATAAACCGAAGTCGGCTGTCCGCCTTACAACTGTCCTTACATGTTCGTTCCATTTCATATCGCTCTGCAATGTTACGCCTAGATATTTGAACGACGCGACAGCATCAAGAAGCTCACTACTAATACTGCATTCGAACAATATGGGATTGTTTTTCCTACTCATGCGCATTACTTTACATTTTTCTACATTGAGAGCTAGCTGCCATTCTTCGCACCAGCTAGAAATTTTGTCTAAGTCATCCTGTATGCTATTACAGTCAGTTAAAGACGACACCCTCCCATACCTTACCTTTTTTTACTCTTATTAATGTTCATCTTACACGCTTTTTTGGCTCTTCCATGTTCTTTGGTGAGTCTGAAAGAGTTAAAATTTAATCGGCAAACAGCAAACTCTTTAATTCTTCACCTTGACCTTTAATTCCATCTTTAAATTTATCTTTGCATTCCTTCACAACTTGCTCGCCGCGGTAGAGTATCCGAGCGGTCTAAAGCGTCTCGCTGCGGAGCGCGCGGTTGCTCGCCGTGGAGGTTCGAGTCCTCCCTGGGGCATGGGTGTGTGTGTGTTTGACCTCAGGTTAGTTTACCTAGGTTTAAGTAGTTTGTAAGCTACGGACTGATGACCACGCAATTTGGTCCGATAGATTTACAAACATTTAAACATTACTTACTCGATGTAAAGATTGAATAACATTGGGAAAAGGCTGCAACTCTGTCTTATACCCTTCTGAACCACTGCGTCGTTTTCACGCCCTTCGACTCTTAAAACTGCTGTCTGGTTTCTGTGCAAGTTGTAAACTATTTTCCGTTGCCTATATTTTACCGCTACTGGCTTAAGAATTTTAAAGAAAATATACCACACAACAGTATCAAAAGCTTTCTCCAAATCTACAAAAACTGCAAATGTAGGTTTGCCTTTCTTTATTCTATCTTTTGATGTAAATTATAATGGAAATAATGCCTCGCATGTTCCTATATTTCTCATAAATCCAAACTGCTCTTCCCACGGGGTTGGTTTCTGACAGAGTTTCCATTCTTCTGTAAATAAATGTCCTTAGAATTTTGCAACCATGACTAATTAAAGTGATGGTTCTGTAATTTTCACACCCGTTAGCACTAAAGTCTGTCTCGCCTGTCTAATACATCTTGCACACTAAATGGAATAGTTTCGTCATGGCTGGCTCTTCCAGAGACGTCAGTAAGTCAGAGGAATTTTCATCTACTCCAGGTCTTTCATTGCTCTGTCAAAATTCTTCTGCGACTAACGACTGTAGCTTCCACCGAGCTTTCAGCTTTGGTATTTTCGAGACCTTTGGGGTACTGTGTGCTGTTCTGAAGGGTTGTAGGATGGTCTTAAGATTGTCTTAACTAGGGAGAGATAGTGGTCAGGGTCGAGGTTTGCTTCCCTTGCTACCTTCACGTTTCGTATTTCCTTGTGGTATCTCCTATCGATAGCCACATTAATCGAAATTCACCCAGTATGTGATTTGGATACTTCCAGGTCAAGGCGTTCCTTGTTAGTCGCTTGAACGCGGTTGATTTGAGGACCAGGTTGTAGTTGTCACAAATGTTTATGAGGCGCTCGCCATTTCTGTTGGTCCTCTTATGGACTGAGTAACCGCCAACTTATGCATTGAAGTGACCAATGAATAAGACGCTGTGGTGCTTTGGGATCTGGTCTAGGGTCTCTTCTAGAGTGTTCCAGTAATTTTCCACTGCTTCCAGATCTTTCCTGTTAGTTTCATTTGTAGCTGCATGTATGTTAACAATTGTTTTGCTCTATTGCTGGACTTAAAGGATAATGAGGAGGTTCTGACACTTGGGGATGTGAATTCTAAAACGTGGTCGACCATTCTGTGATGTACAGCAAAGTCAGTAAGCAGGTGTTGAACTGTCTTCATCACTCTTTCACATGATTTTCCTTTATAGATTCGATATCCTTGAGTGTCCATTGCGTCCTCATCTGGAAATCGAGTCTTTTGTATTGATGATATCTTGATCTTACACTTCTCTAACACATCAAGGGTTTGTTTGAGTTTGCCAACCTTTAACAAGGAGTTTATGTTCACTGCAGCTAGGTAAAGGATTTTTTTTTTTAATTTTCTTTTTCTTTTCTTGTTTTATGTGAGTACATGAAGATGCAGGCTCTCCATAATCCGAAGAGCTGTTCGCCCCATCTTGACTGCGGGTGGTTTGGTTACCATCTGGGATATTATTTCTGTTAATATTTCTCTTCATGTTGAGTCTAACCAGTATGTATGGCGTCGTCCTCGTGGGTCACGAAGTCAAATCTCCAAGGTGTTAGCCTCGAGGTATATTTTATAAGCCGCCACTGACATGTGGAACCGTCGTGCCCTTGGTACTAGTACGGGGGTTTTCTTTCCCCGGTACCCATCGTATCTGATGTTCATCGCCATATCCGCCACATGGGGAGGCGCTCGGTAGGAAACTAGCAACTCCCCGAGAATAATGTCATTGTGTTATCGACCAGGAAAGACTGCATGACACAAGGAAATTTAATGATTATTGTATTACTGTCAACCTTTATATATACTTTAAAGCCGGCCGCGGTGGTCAAGCGGTCTGCGGCGCGCCAGTCACGTTTTGCACGGCCACTACGGTCGGGGGTTCGAATCACCCCTCGGGCATGGGTATTTGTGCCGTCCTTAGTATTAGCTAGTTCATAAGTAGTTTGTAAGTTTAGGGACTGATGAGCTCGTAGGAGCTCGTAGTTAAGTCCAAAAAAAAAAAAAAAAAAAAAAAAAAAAAAAAAAAAAAAAAAAAAAAAAAAAGGCTGAGGTTCCCCCAACATTTGTAAAGTAACATAATGTCTGTAAAATAGTTCTAATACCTTTGATACATAAATATGCTTTCTACTTTACACACACACACACACATACACACACATACATACATATATATATTGGTCTTACGTATTATAATTTTATTCGTTATACTGTATAAGGTACATAAGCAGTTACTATGATGTCTGTACTTGACCAAAGACGCTAATAGACCAGGCCCCCCTTTGTCTTATGTATGCGAAATGAAGAGTACAAAATATTACACTTCTTGAGATACTGTACCTTATGTAGAATCTATCTAGAACAATGACCTAAGCCATGTTGCCATTGTCTGCTACACTAATAGTAGAATGTGGATATCACATTCTATGCAATTGCTTCCTTTTCACATGGAAGCTATTTTTCCAAGGTATATTAACTTATATGTAATCTGGTTTTATTCAGAATTAAAAAAAAAAATATATATAACAATTTTAAATTTCCTTCTAGTTTTTAACTGACATGGCACTTACTTTTATATTTGAGTCTTGACAAAGCACCCCATACTCTGTGGTGCATATCATTGTACTTTATACAAATTATTTAAGTATGACATGCAATATATATGAAATGGTATTTTATGTAATCATGTAATTTATGTATATACCATATTTAATGTAAAAAAAGATTGCCTCACAGGCAAAGACCATATGTAATACATAAGCTATTGTACATGTAACATCTCTGTATTTGATTTCCCGCCTAATAGTCAATATTGTGCTACACTTCAGTCAGTACTGAACTTGATTCTGAAGTGCCTCTGACTTTGACCTTGAGAAAAGATGGATTTAGTCATTTTATTATTGACGTGTACATTTTATTTGGATGACACATCAATGTGGATGTATACCAATTTGCTATGTTAAAAATTGTTGCAATAGCAGTGTTGTAAAAAGTTACGACAGGTATGTAACTATGTAATTGTAGATAGATAAGATTTTTGCTATATATAATGCAGCTCATTTTGTAATATAACTTGATGTATTAGGTCTGAAGATGGCGTCTAGCACGCCGAAACCGGTCAAGTAATTAAAAGAAGAAAGCAATCTTGGCTGAAACCCTCTTATTAAACTTTTATTATTGCCGCTACACTTTGTATCACTACTTTAAAGTCTTTTCAGATGTCTGACATTGGCAGAAACTGAAACGTCGCTACGCCTAGAGACCTCTATTACATCTTCTAATAGAACACATTCTTGGTTGCAATGATTTATTTTATTTAACACGTTTCGCCTTTTTGGGGCATCATCAGAATCTGGAAAAATAAGTTAGGGGAAACTTTACAGGCCTACTCTTATCATGAATAGTGACAATAAAAAACAGATTTCTACTGACCTTATAATAACGTTTTATGTCGGTCAGATATGAAAGGTTGTCGCACCAAAGCCTGGAAGTGTCAGCACTTAAAAGTAGCACTGGTTGTAGGCACCCGTCAAAAACCTACGTAAACGGAAAAATACTACTTAAAGCGCGGTCCTATCTTGTACGTTCGACACAGTAAGAACTTAACGAAAAGTTTAAAGAATTGCAAGTGTTACCTCTCCTTTTACAGCGTTTTATAAGTAGCTCACTGTCGAAACTAGGTATGCGTCATGATAATCCTCTAAATGGAGAACCGGAGCATGAAGCTGTGAAATTAAAAGTATAAAATGAACATTTGACTTTGTTATGTGAGATTTGCCTTCTTTGTCACCTTATTTGTAAAATAACTTTTGCATGTTTAGGTTAGATGGTAAGTGTTGTCTTTAGCCTGGATGTTTATGTGCCATTACTCATCTGTTTAGCCTGGGGTTTAGCAAGGCCAATGCTAATTGTAGGATATATCATCTATTTGAAAACTATGAAGAATGTGAGAGAACATTTGAAAATTTTCTTATACACTAACGGGAAGAACTTGAGGAGAGCTTTCATTTAAAGTCTGTGAAGTCTATGATTTTAAAATTTTAATTGTAACGGGTGTCCCTTGTCGGTGAACTAAGCTTTCTGACCTCAAGCGCCACTAGCGGCCTCTTGCCGTATTACGTAAAAAAGAGGCCAATCTTATCACTCACCATCGGCCGGTTTGAAATGCAGACATGCAACGGCAGCGACAATGTATTGCTACATTTCCTGATATGCTTAAATTTATTAAAGTGCGCCTATTTCTGTGCTATCATGTCTCTTGCTGTAACATTATTTAAGGTAAATTTATCCGTTTTATACGTTTAATTTCACAGCTTCATGCCTCAGTTCACATTTTTAATTATATTATCATGATGCGTACCTAGTTTCGGCAATGAGCTACTTCTAAAACGTTCTGAAAGGAGATATAAAACTTCCAATTCTTTAAACTTACTGTTAAGTTCTTACTGTCTCGATCGTACAGGATAGGTCCGCACTGCAATTTCACTTGTATTTTTCCGTTTACGTAGGTTTCTTACGAGTGGCCTAGAATCACTGCTACCTTTAAATTCTGACACTTCCAGACTTTGGCGCGACATCCTTTCATATCTGACAGATGTGAAACATTATCATAAGGTCAGTAGAAATCTATTTTTTATTATCACTGTTCATGATAAGACTAGGCCTGTAAAACTTCCCCTAACTTTTTTTTCCAGTTTCTGATAGTGCCCCAAAAAGGCAAAACGCGTTAAATAAAATAATTGGTAGCTTACCAGACGGCCGGTTGGAGTGGAAGACAATTTATCTTCATTACAGACCTTTTTTTTGTTTATTATGAAGTAGATCTAATTAAGTTCGCAGACTCATATCGCAAATTCGCTTCTTATTAGTAAGAATTCTTGAAGGTACTCTCTCTCTCCGGATATAACAAATCTTGAGACGGATAACCTTCTGTCCCCACATCATCCCGGATCTAGAACACCTGTGTGAAACTCAGGTCGGCGTTTTCTCACCTGATATCCGGCGAACCGTGGATGATGAAGGGCAGCACGTTGATTCTACATTCCTTTATTTCTGGAAAAGCGGTTAACGAGTTGCCCCTCTGCAGACAGAACTACTGTAGGAGGATACGGAACAGGTTCCTACATACGAGAATGTCTGGAAGACCTCTTAAGTAACTGAAACCCTTACGTTGTCCATGACGCGAGTGTTCCTAAGAAACAAGCGGATTGTCAAGAGAGGCCCACGGATGTGTGATAAAGTACTTATTGATTTTTATCATAAACCAGTCCAAACTGCATGCCGTAAATTCAACTAAATACCTTAGAATAACAGTTACGAACAAATTAACTTGGAATGAATTCAATGAACTCGTTTCATTTGCAGAATACTTTGAAGATGCAACCGAGCTGCTAACTAAACTGCTCATACTATACTTGTGCGTCCTATTTTGCAGTATTGCTGCGCATTGTGGGACCCCCTACAAAGTGGGACTGACGGAGAATACAGTGTACAGATAAGGACAACTCGTTTTGTATTGTCGCGTTATAGGGGAAAGAGTATCATGAATATGATGCACGAGTTGCTGTGGAAAGGCGTTATTAAAGGCGGTATTCGTTGTGGTGCGATTTATATGCGAAATTTCTTTCTCGGCTTTCTCTTCCGAATGTGAACATATTTTGCTAGCACCCACCTACATAGAGGATGACACTGTCATCGTAATAAGAGAAATACAATCCAAAATGAAAGGATTTAGGTGTTCCTTTTTCCCCGCTCGCTATTAGAGAATGAAACAGTAGAGAAATATCGTAAAAGCGGTTCGATTAACCCTCTGCCATGCACTTAAATAATACATAGAAACTCAAGTTTTTTGCGCACACCAACTTTTTTAAATGGCGCAATGCGTACTAACATTAACAAACTAACAGTAAGTTAAATTAAGTCAGTGAAGTTTGTTGTACTACTGTGGTGCAAGCCGTCTACGGGAAATCGTATTACGGAAAGTTTTCACGGCAACACTTGTTACAATAATTGTGGTAGCACACAGAGATCAGATCAGATTAGATTAATACTTGTTCCATAGATCATGAATACGACACTTCGTTATGAAGTGCAGCGTGTCAGGTTAATGAAAGGAGTCTGTACAAGATATTACATTACACAAAATATTACATTAAATATTTTTTAAATTTTTCTTTAGAGTTACTAATTTTCATCTAAAACTTCACTCAATCAGTAGAAGAAGTCGTCCTTCAGAATTTTTTAAAGTTTATTTTTAATTGCTAGTTGGCTATCTGCCAGGCTTTTGATGCTGTTTGGTAGGTGACCTAAGACTTTTGTGGCAGCATAATTCACCACTTCATCTTTTCTCCTGGTGTTACAGCTATGCATACTGCTGTTATTTTTGAACTGAGTCGGATTTTTAACAAGGTATTTCTTAAGTGAATATATATATATACTTTGAAGTTACTGTGTGGATGTCTAAATCCTTATATAGACGTCTTCAGGATGATCTTGGGTGGGCTCCGGCAATTATTCTTATTACATGCTGTTGTGAATGAATACTTTCTTACTCAATGATGAATTACCCCAGAATATGATGCCATACGAAAGCAGTGAATGAAAATAGGCATAGTAAGCTAATTTATTGAGATTCTTATCGCTCAAATTTGAAATAACCCTAGTAGCATAAGAAGGTGAAATCAAACGTTTCAGCAGACCATCAATGTGTCACTTCCAGTTTAATCTCTCATCAATGCACACATCTGATATTTTTGAAAATTCTACCTTAGCTACAGACTTTTCTTCAAAGTCTATGTTTATTACTAGGGTTGTGCCATATACTGTACGGAACTATTTTATTTATTATTTTATTTGTTTTTTCTGTTCCATAGGACCCACTTCAGGAGTAAGACTCCATGGTCATGGAACAAGTCAATACATTAATTGTTACACAATAATGGTAATAGAAAATTTTTAAGTAGTCCTTTGCACACGACAATCTTAAGACAAAGTGAAAAGAACCAATAAAGAAAAATTAATTAGCTTAATTGTTTAACTTTTCTAGGAGTTCCTCGACAGAATAAAAGGAGTGAGCCACGAGGTAACTCTTCAATTTAGATTTGAAAGCATGTGGATTAGTGCTAAGATTCTTAAGTTCTTGTGGCAGCTTATTGAAAATGGATGCCGCAGAATACTGCACCCCTTTCTGCACAAGTGTTAAGGTGGTGTGGTGCAAATGTAGATTAGACATCTGTCTAGTATTCACCGAGTGAAAGCTACTAACTCGTGGGAATAAGCTGATATTATTAACAACAAACGACATTAAAGAAAAAACGTATTGTGACGCCAGAGTCAAAATTCCCAGACTACTGAAAAGGGGTCGACATGACGTTCGCGAACTTACACCAGATATTGCTCGAACCGCCCGTTTTTGAGCCAGAAATATCCTTTTTGCATCAGGCGAGTTACCCCAAAAAACAATGCCGTACGTCATAAGTGAGTGAAAGTAAGCGAAATAGACTACTTTTCGTGTTGAAATATCACTTATCTCAGATATTGTTCTAATGGTAAATATAGCAGAATTTAGCCTTGGAACAAGATCCTGAACATGGGCTTTCCATGACAGCTTACTGTCTATATGAACACCTAGAAATTTGAACTGTTCAGTCTCACTTATCACATGGCCATTATGTGTAATCATAATGTCAGATTTCGTCAAATTATGTGTTAGAAATTGTAAAAACTGAGTTTTACTGTGATTTAACATCAACTTGTTTTCTATAAGCCATGAACTTATCTCTTGAACTGCATTATTTGTTATTGTGTCAATATTACGAGCAACATCCTTCACTACCAAGCTGGTATCATCAGCAAACAAAAATATTTTACAATCACCTGTTATACTCGAAGGCATATCATTTATATAAATAAGAAACAGCAATGGTCCCAAAACAGACCCCTGGGGCACCCCATACTTAATTGTGCCCCATTGGGATTGCACGTCATAGCCATTTTCTACTATACTACTACTATATATACTATATATACTATATATACTATATATACTATATATAGTATACTATATATAGTATACTATATATACTATATATATAGTATATATATACTATATATACTATATATACTGTCTTTTATCAAAATTTAATGAGAGTCCGTTTGGTGAGAACCAGTTAATAATTTTGTGAAAAACTTTATTTACGATTGCATCACTTCTTGTTTTTTGGATGTGATTACTGTACTTTTATCATCAGCAAAAAGAACAGACTTTGCATCTTCATCACTGTAGAATGACAAGTCATTAATGTGTCTCAGGAACGGTAAAGGATCTGAGACGGACCTCTGTGGGACCCCATTCTTGATAGCCCCCCCCCCCTCGCAGTTTGACGAATCAGCTGATGTTCTGACATTACATGAACCACTTGTTTCAACTTTTTCATTCACCACGTTAAGTATGGATTAAACCATTTGTGCACTGCCGCACTCAAACCGTAATGATTAAGCTTATTTAGAAGAATTTCATGATTTACACAATGAAAGGCCTTTGAGAGATCACAAAAAATACCAATGATATCCGGTTATTCAGAGCATTTAATATTTGATCAGTGAAGGCATTTTCTGGTGAAAAGCCTTTCTGAAAACCAAACTGACATATGGTTATTACTTTGCTTTTATAAATATGGGAGGATTTTCTTGAATACATTACTTTCTCAAAAATTTTCGATAAAGCTGTCAGAAGGGTGTTTGGGCGGTAGTTGTTGACTTCTGATGTACGCCCTTTTCTATGCAATGGTTTAACAATAGCATATTACAGTCTATCAGGGAAAACACCCACATACGTGGCTGAGAATCCTACTTATCTGTGGGGAACAAGCTCTACTACTGGAAATGCCATAAATTCCGTAAGAGATTTTACTTTTCATTGAGTTTATTATTTTACACCTGAATACAATAGTGATGTGGATTATGACCATTAAAGAGACGACTGATCGATACAGTCTTAAAAATGACCACCGGCAGTGCCAATAAACGCCTTCCATGTGGAAAATATGGCTACATACATCATTTCGCAGTCTGCAGTAATACGTCGTTTCTTATCAACGGATATGTCTTCGAGCTTTCCGCACAGCAAAAAGTGTACAGGGGTGAAATCCGTGTAACGGGTCGGTCATGGTACAGGTTCTCTGCTTCCAATTGAACGATTTGGAAACAATTTATGAAGACGTGCTGTAGTAATCCGTGCACTCTGCAGAGGAACGTCTTCTAGCAAACGTGGGAGATGGTCTGTTACGAAGTGTTGGAAAACCGGCCTATGAGCTATATGAGTGTATGATTAACTATCCCACACCACGCATTCACACTCCATAGACGCTGACGTTCCAGCTGATGAAGACAACAGTGACTGTCAACATACCAATAAAACATATTTCGGTAATTTACCTGGCCATTATTGGTAAACGTTACTTCATCACTAAATAAGACATAAAACATCAGGAGTATTCTATCGCAGTGCAATTTACAGAAGGTAAGAAGATCATCATAATCGTTTCCACGCAGCTCTTGATGGGAGGAGTTATACAGATGGAACCGACGTCGATGAGAATGCGATGAACAATTGCCAGGTCATGCCACTTCCTTGTTCGATTGCGCGGGAACTAACGAGCGGATCGACTGCAACAGCAGCCAAAACATCAATTTCCCTCACTTCTGTCATCACTGGTTTCCTTCTGTTAGGCTGTGTAGACGTTACGCTTTCACGTAACTGGTTGAAGAAGATGATAAATAATTGGTGACGTCTACTGGGATAAGTTTCACAGTACAAGCACTAACTGCATTATTGCTACAATCTCCATAGACCATGAAAATGTCGGCCTTTTCTACAATTGTAGATCCCGTCGTCCACTCACAACCTACTGTTTGGTCTGTCACACACTAATTGACTACCAAGTCTCAGTGCACTCAAAGCGGACTTAAGCGTGATGTGAGCAAATATAACAACTTAGTATCTAACATCTATGCAAATTGCATGGGTCTAACAAGTGTCGGACTGAAAAGTTTTCACAGTAAGATATCACTTAGCCGAATGGCACTAGCATATTGCAACAAACACTACTGATATTCTAATTTATCCCATCTTTATTTAGTTAATGTCAATAGGCATTATTAAATTTAAAAAGTATATGTTTGAACAACACTTTCTATTATTAAAATCTGTTTATTGGCTTATAAAACGAGCCTTTGACCATTCTGTGAAAACCACACGTCAGTAATACTTTCCATTTCCACAACATTTGCCATCCAAGTTTTTACGTGAATCACTCTGTATCGCTTATGTGATAAGGTGGGCTACAATTTCCCGATGTTTGCTGTTGATGTTGTGGTGTAAGGACAGGTGACGTCTTTGAAGGGAATACAAAATGACAATATGAAATTGTGTATTTACCAGTGGCGGCGTGTCCTATCTGTTCATTGGTTCATTAAAATCCCGGAAAATAGCTCATTGAAAAAAAAAAGTAAATACATAAAATAAAGTGTTTTTCAACTATCATTCTTCGTTTCGTTCTTCAATCACATCATTTTATATGCACATTCAAAGTATTTTTATCGCGGAGACAGCAAGTATACCTTAGTGTGGCCGCTTAATATAGGCGGCAAGGCCGCAGCGTTGCACTGCGCATGCGCGGCTGAGGTTCAAATTCCATTCTGAACCTCCTGGAGACAGCATATGGGCGATCCCGCGGCAGGGAGGGGCGAGGGGAAACGCCGTTTTTAACATTGGCGTTGGAGCTGGTAGAGACACCAGGTCCATGCTACTCGAAGCATACACAGTGCAGCTACTGCTGGCCTCGTCTTGTGTTTGGGCAAATCCTCCTTGAAGGCAACATTCGCCCTACATATTTATTTCTGGCGCATTGAAGAGTTATCAAAAACACGTCATGCTTAGTGAAATATCTTGTAACTATCAATTAAAGAAGCATCTAATGATTCTAGCACTGTTTCTAGCCTTCAGAAGATCCGATCATGAATAATACGGTAGTAAAGTGATTGAATTCTATCTAGCAAGAATAGCCGTGTTGTTAGCGGCATCGCGCTGCGTTGTCAAAGGTAGTGGGTTCGAGCGTGAATCCAAGCAATTTTATTAAATTCAATCTTCTTTTTAACAGATACAGGAACAACAACGACTTTTGTATTGTTACTTGCCACATATGTTTGGACGTTTTTGCCGACATGTCGCGATTTTGAGGGTAAATGACATGTATATTCTCCCTTGTAACAAAAATTTAACTGTTTGAAAAGAGGTGGGAGAGAGCAGTCTTTGCGCATGCATAAGATTAGGAGGGGATGCTGCTTACGATACCCGAAGGTAGCTTGTCTCTTCATCGTAAGAGTCGCTTAACAGTGTAATCAGTTACTTACTGTGTTTTAGTGTTCATGTTCATATTCATATGTCCTTTGTGTTGTTATCAACGGAAAATGAACGAAGTTCAGGATCTTCTAGAAACAAATTTCTCAGCTTTAAGCTTGGAAGAAAAGTGTGAAATAAAGAAGCTCCTCTGAATCATTCATGTTGTTGTTAACACAAGATAGAACAAAACTGTTACTGTAGGTTGTGAGCACAAAGTCAGAGCCGGTCGCGGTGGCCGAGGGGATAGAGGCGCTCCAGTCACGGTCTGCACGGCCACTACGTTCGGGGGTTCGAATCCCCCCTAGGGCATGGATATTTGTGCCGTCCTTAGGATAAGCTAGTTGATAAGTAGTTTGTAAGTTTAGGGTCTGATGACCCCGTAGTTAAGTCCCATAAGCTATACAAACATTTGGACATTTTGAACACAAAGTCAGAAACAATGGCTACACTAGTGCCATCTGTTGTATTTTCGCCAATTTTCGATGGCGTAAAATTCAATTACTGCACATGGCACGTTTTCAAACTACACAGAGATTTCAGTGCTTAATATTTTCTCTAACCAGTGAGTGGAATCTGTCTAAATGGTGTGTCCACGTCCATGGAGATAGAAGTGCTAGAATCTCAGATAATAATGCAGATAAACGCGGAGAATATGTTACTTACTAGTTCTCAGTTTGGTAACGGCCTGGTATCTTCAGACCTTATTGACTATCTAGCGGTGTACGAACTCTGTATAAATTCTTTCTAGCTTTGTGGAACGCGACTATTAAGTGGGGATATGTTAATTCTGTGTAGTGCAAGTAAAATATTCCTTTCCGTTTCTCTTTCCGCGAGTAATATGTACTCCACGTGGTGTTTTCTTAGAACAAAGCCTTCAGCTACCCCTGTGTCTGTTCTATGCCCTTCAGGCAAGAAAGTATGAATGTATATTTCTGATTTCCATTAGCACATCGCGATCTTCTCTCTCCGTCTATTTTAATTTGCTGTATCGTTTCCGAATTTGCATTCAGTCTCGGTCAGTAAATTCTCTCCTAGCCTTGTACAACCACCTTTATTAGCCTGCTTATGAAATACTGCCTATTTCTAGGGGTTGCATTGCGTATTTCTTATTTGATTTACCTCGACTCTGAAATTATTCCACTTTTCCACATTTTTGGAGACTGGACTTCATCCATCTGTGTAAACTCGTCCAATCGCGGGTAGCTGTATTTCTTTAGCTTCCTCATGATATTCTACGCATTTCTAAGGGTTGCACGCCGTAGTTAATTTTCTTTATTTTTCGGAGATTGAATTTTTGTATTTTTACTGGTTTTCGGAACCACGTGGGTCCGAACTCCAAGTGTTCATAGCTAGGCACTTGAGTTCTCGCCATTGCTCACAAACCAGTGCCTTAATATAGTGTATTCTTGCTTCATGATCTAAGATTCCGTGTGATTTTGTTGAGATGAATATGATCTTTAACCACTTCGCCTTCAGTGGGGTGCGAACATGTAATGTAGCAGACACGTGCCGTTGTCTCAGTTAGCTTGCTTGCCCACGGTTTAATTTAAATGCAAATCATTCTCGCTATTATCACGTACCATATCAAGTAAAGAAAGACAGACCAGAGCCACCTATGAAGTTTATTTTCTTTGTGTTGTGTGGTACATCCTGGTTCGCTGAATTTTGTCTACGATAGCGGCGCCTGCTTCTGCTTCGTATCAGCACGCTGATTGCAGTGAGTTTCGCTTTGCATTGCGCGTGTGAGGAGATGAATGTTTGTTGACTGTAAATCTTTCCCCAACGATGTTAAGTTCAGAGTACTTTATATTAATTTCAATCCTGGAGGCAATTCCGTGTAAGATACGGTAACTTTTGTAAACTATTTCAATGGGATGCATTTTTATTGTTTAAAGAAATTGGTTCGCCCATTTGCTCATGTTTGAACTAAATAAATAATTTATGTTCAGTGAAATATTACCTTGCTTATGAATAGTAGTTAATGAGTACCTTCTCCTTTTATTTAATATTGTTTTCTACCAGTGCTGAGAAGAAACACAAATGAAAATTGTAATGTTTTAATTCCGTTGCGACATATATATTCTCTCAGCACCTTCATGAAATGATTTTATCTGTGATGGCTTGTCTATTAAAGACTGTGTGTAACTCTTGTGATCTACTACTGTATTGGCCACTGTCTCTTTAACGTAGTGCTGCTTAAGTAATTTTTTAATCAAGTCAGTTCTCAATATGGGTAGGAGAACAAGATTCTGTAGTAAGAAGTAGCCAGTAGTTCACACGAATCTTATAACTGGCCTTTACGGCCAGAATTATATTTTTTAAAGTAATCTTTTAACTGGCTCCATTTAGTAGAGTTAATTTTACTATTAACGGTGGTCTTACACGCTGTACGAGAGGAGAGGACGAGTACTGGAATTTAACTCGCCGGTGCTGTGACACAGAAACGTTCGCTCGGATGTCTGTATGCCCCCTAATATATATAAAGAAAGAGGGGAAAAAAACCTGAACCAAGAACTGAACGATCTACAATTAA
The DNA here is from genome assembly GCA_026315105.1 of Locusta migratoria. NCBI lineage: Eukaryota > Metazoa > Arthropoda > Insecta > Orthoptera > Acrididae > Locusta > Locusta migratoria. The sequence goes on from CM048749.1 coordinate 180,241,381, forward strand.
CAAGCACGAGACGACGTAAAGAATCGCACTACAGTGTTTTACGGCATACTTCAGGTATTACTGTACTTATGCTATTGGACAAATAATAATGGAAGTATAAATAATATGAAATTAAATATTAATAATATTACAAAATGTTAAATAAAATCAAACTATATATAAAATAATAATATATTATATATAATGTTTTCTACTTAATGTTATATTATTTATTGTTTGTATTTTTATTTTTTATCTGAAATAGTTTTAATAAGTTTTTTTTTATAGAAAAATATTTTACGATATTTTCACCCCTAGGTGCATTATCAACCCCAAACCATTCTTCGAAACGTCCTTTAAATGACTGACAGCAAAAGAATATGATAGTAGAGGTCCGTGAAGTATATCTTTATACGTGTGTTCCAAATTTCAGAGTGAAAAAAAAAAAAAAAATTAAACAAAGGTTCCTCTTCTTCTTCGGTACGTCTACAGCTCATGGTAAGCCTTGGCTTCTTCAACGATATTCCTCCGCATTTTTCGGTTTGTTTGCTGCTCTTTTCCACCCCCAAACTTCCTTACTGATGAGATCCTCTTTTACATCATCAATTTTCTTCTCGGTCTCCCACTTCGCCTAGCAGAAGGGACTTCAGCATTCATTACTTTCTTTGGAATTCTATCCTCTGCCATTCTCTCCACGTGTCCCTGCCATAGTATTCGCTGTGATTTCAGACCTTTTACTATGCCCCTACTCTGTGTTAATACTTGTAATTAGGTTTTGTATTCTCCAGCATTCTTTCTCCCTTATTGGACCATAGATTTTGAGTAGTATTTTCCGCTCAAAGGTTTTTACATAATTTTTGTCACGTTCTGTCAGTCTCCATGCGTCTGACTCACGTGTAATAACTGGGCGGACTAGGAAGTTGTATATTTTCTTCTAATAAGGCTATTTATGAGAAGTTGTATATTTGTAAAGTAAGCCCAATTTCATGCTTGTGTTCTTTCTCTTATAGCCTTTCCAATACTGTTATCACTCGTTATTAGGGTTCCTAACTTGTTGAAAGACGACTATCCTTTAATGCATTTCCCCTTTAGGGGTTCTTCTGGCCTCATATTGTGACATTATCATATATTTTGTTATATTTACTAGGAGGCCGATTTTTAATGTTTCTGTTTCCTTTGGCCGGTATGTTTCTTGGAGTGTACTGATATATCTTCCTACAATAGCAATGCCCCACTATTTAAAGGTTAGGAAGTCCTTTCGGAAAGAATTTGTCTGGAGTATAACATTGTATGAGAGTGAAAAAACATTATAGAACTTTCGAAATGTAGTGCTATAGACGACTGATGAACACTAGACGGGTAGTTTACGTAACTAATGAGGAGGTGCTCAACAGACTTGGGGAGAAAAGGAATTTCTGGCATATCCTAACTGAGAGAAGGGATAGGTTGGTGGGACACATTCTGAGACAACAAGCGATCGAAAACTTAGCGTTAGAAGGAAGTGTGTGGGCTAAAAGTCGTAGAGGGAGACCTAGAGAGGAATGTAGTAAACAGATTCAAAAGGATGTAGGTTGCTGTTCGTATTCTCAGATGGAAAGGCTTGCACTGGACAGGGTAGCATGGAGAGCTGCATCAGAACAGTCTGCGGACTGAAGCCACAACAACAACATAGCAATGTCATCAGCGTACGCACATATTTGGCTGCGGTTCATAAATATGATACCCCCTTTTTATTTCATATACTACACTATGTAGGGCTATATTAAATAGGACAGTGGAGAGACTGACCGGTTGCTTCATGCATTTCTAAGGGTTGCACGCCGTAGTTAATTTATTTTTTGGAGATTGATTTTTTGTATTTTTACTGGTTTTCGGAACCACGTGGGTCCGAACTCCAAGGTTTCATAGCTAGTCACTTGAATTCTCGCCACTTCCTACAAACCAGTGCCTTAATATTGTGTATGCTTGCTTCATCATCTAAGATTCCGTGTGATTTTGTTGAAATGAATATGATCTTATAACCACTTCGCCTTCAGTAGGGTGCGAACATGTAATGTAGCAGACACGTGCCGTTGTCTCAGTTAGCTTGCTTGCCTACGGTTTAATTAAAATGCAAATTAATCTCGCTATTATCACGTACCATCTCAAGTAAATAAAGGCAGACCAGAGCCACCTACGAAGTTTATTTTCCTTGCGTTGTATGGTACATCTGGGTTCGCTGAATTTTGTCTACGATATGCTTCGTATCAGCATGCTGATTGTGGCGAGTTTCGCTTTGCATTGCGCGTGTGAGGGGATTAATGCTTGTTGACTGTAAATCTTCCCCTGACGATGTTCAGTGTCAAAGGTTTCACTTGTTCTGCTAAGGACCTTTACTTTCGCTCTTGTCTCTGTCATTGTAAAAAGTTACTCAATTTTAAATTCTCAACAGTCCTTAATTGATTTTTTTAAATTTTTTTATCCGAAATATAATAGCCGAAATAGAGTATAGTGCCAAACTCTAGCAGAGTCCGTAATGCCACCAGAGATAGGTTCTGGTCGCTCTGGTAGCTCTGTAAAATTTGATGCCGATCCGGTGAACGTCGTGACCTAAAAATTGGGAACACGTTACACGTGGACAGTGTCAAATCGCCTTTATTTTTGATGTCTCTTCGAAACCGTGCGACATGCGGAAAAAAAGCGTAAGAGAGCAAAGACTCGTGGAGAATTTCGTCCTCTACCACTACGTTTATCCAGTTTTCGTCTAGAAGTACGGTTAAGGCGTCATCAGTAATTAAATTACGAGCTGTCATAGAGCCATCACATACGGCCACTATTAGTGTTACTAACCATGAAGTAGGTCAAAATATTTTACTAAAGAAATTCTAATTTGCTGCTAAGTTTAGATATTTTTATTAATTCACAACAGACTGTTTCGGCGCACTAATGCCATTTTCAAGTGACCTGCAGATATAGGTAACAATTTTTACATGGTTTTGTCGTTGTAATTATAAATCTTATTCTTAAAGTAATAACTTAGGTTTTTTACTTAGGTCTAGATGGAGTGACGTGCATATATCATCGAATCAGACTGTCTTCTGGTGTTATAAAATTTTTAAAATTTTTTAAATTATGTTTAACAGTTCCGATGATATATGTTTACATATTATCTTTTGATGGTAACAAAGATTATCTGATAGCGATAAAAAAGATCATCTTTGTCACCATCAAAAGATAATATGTAAACATATGTCATCGAAAGTGTCAAACGTAATTTAAAATATTTTAAAAATTTTATAACACCAGAAGACAGTCTGATTCGATGATATATGCACTTCATTCCGTCTAGACGTAAGTAAGAAACCTTTGTTATGACTTTAAGAATAGGATTTATAATTACAACTACGAAAACTATGTAAAAATTATTACCTATATCTGCAAGTCACTCGAAAATGTCATTAATGCGCTGAAACAGTCTGTTGTGAATTAATAAAAATATCTAAACTTAGCAGCAAATTGGAGTTTCTGTAGTAAAATGTTATTACATGACCTTTATTATGCTGCAGGCCCCAAAGAGCACAAACTTTTGGGCCAAAATAGTCTTTTTAGACCTATGGAAGTAATATTTAAACCTTATTTCGCTATAAATTGTGCAGCTGTAGGTATGCTTTCAAAGGATTCCAATTTATAATACCGTAGTCTAATTTTTAAACAAACAGACGTAAGGTCGTAGTAAACATACTCAAAATGGATGAATTTATTCAGATGAAAAATAAGAAAAAAATAAAAAAAACATCTGGTAGATCGGTTTTTTGCGGTCGTGTGATCGGTTTAGTTGTTTGTTGATCGACTAGTTCTTTGTTCAGTTTTTATTTGTTTATTTATTCTTATTACTCACAGCGGTGCGCCTTATAACCAAATGCGCTGAACTATTGCGCTGCCGGCACTCAACCGTTAAATCAGTTGTGAAACGCTCGTCGTTGTAGCAATTCTACAGAAGTGGAGAAAGTTAGTTCCATAGAGAATTGTGTAGTGCAGAGGTAATGATAACAAAGGAATTTGGGCTGTGTCCGAAGGGAGAAAACATGAGACTCTTTCCGCACTTCAGGGGCCAAAAACAGAAAGGCGGTTTGCCTTTGTGAAGCTTAACGCGAAACCGGTTCAATTCACTGCAGCCGGTTTCGGCAAGAGAACGGCACTCTGCTATTTTTGCAGCTACTCATGCGATGTTACTGAATGGAAAAGCTTTCTTAAACTCAGAAGGAAGCAGGTAGTAATACCCTTCAAAGAGCGTGAGACGCAGTCTGCTAATTAAGGACCGCCCACCAATTTAGGAATGAATACGACATAAATTACCGAATTCTAAGAGGAACTTAGGTCACCATAGAATTAAGCAGTGCAATTGGGCGGTAGCTTGAAACCTAGAATAGGAACAATTGGGTTGGAGCTACTCGCAAACGACCAATAGAAACAGTAGTGCAAAACAGAAGATACGATTCGAGATTTTATGCTCAATGGAGGTAGGTATGTTCAAAGAAGAAAATGGCTATCTCAGTTTAAATTGTGAAATTTGTGGAATGTGTAACTTTTTCAACTCACCCATTCAATTAGTATTTGGAGTGTTAGATTACGGGCAGTAGTTTCTTCTACAGAAATAAAAGTTTTTTTTTTCTTTTCTTTCCCCTTTTTTTCAAATTTGAGGTCATTTAAATGCAATGCCACGTACATCAAAACAGGCTATGATGCATGTAATCCAGTAGTTCTCTGTCATAAGGTTTACAGTTAGTACATACGTGATGACTGACCATGTTCCCCTCCATAACGCACCCTGTTATGCCTTCGGGAGGTGGATAATACGGCAGCCGGTCGGTACCCGGTGTCTCTACACACCTGTAGGACGGAGTAGTAATAATAACACGTGCGATGACGCAGTAGCCATATTTTGACACTGAAAGTTGGTACCCACGTCTGAAGATATAATTCTTCATATACTGCAAGCAATTTAATGGAGCTTCGTACAATGATTTCGGTTTCATACTTCATCTAGGGATGAATATATCGCAGGAAAAAACCTGTTTATGAGGAAACCAAGATTGTAAAAATTATGAATCGTCTAATATATAAAGCAGAGTGTCCGTATATTTGTACGTGTTGCATACAAATCTACAGTTTTGTTCCGATCTTTATGAAATTTTGTACACGTAAGCTTCAATCCATGAGGACGGTCGCCGCAAGTGTAAGAATTACGTGCAACACATAGTTTACGAGATATGACGTAATAAACAATGAGATTCGCGGAAAACTACTGCATTTTGGCGACAATGCTGCTCATTTTCTCCTAAACCATTGAACCGATTTCAACCAAATTTGGTACACACATTCCTTACGTGAGGTAACAATTGCTGCATGGTTAAGAATCACATACGGCACATGATTCAAAAGATATTACGTCATAACCAATAGAAAACGCAAAAAAATGCCATATACTGCGGCGAGACTTTCGAAGTACACTCTATGAGGATGCCAGTACTTAGCGACTTGCAACATACTTTAAACATAATTTCAAACCTTAATTAAACTTTTTCTCCCTGGTAACCATAGTAAAATGATGAAAGGAAAAAAGTTTCACGCTTACTACTTTTCCGCTGTTTATGGAGTAAAACTACGGCTCTCGGTATGATGTTACAATTTATAATTTGAACACTATAAATTGTAGCGACTGGAAATTTTAAATACAGTATACACATATATATTTGAACGTACCTTCTAAAGTGTATCACAGTACGTCACGTAGTTCATGAGATATGAGCACATAAACAGTACCGTTCGTGGAAAACCGCCCCATCACGAACCAAGTTTGAACCTATTACTTCGTTACTACTAATTGTATTCCCAAGAGATTTTACAGACATACAGCCCTTATACAAATGAATATATACCGGAAAATGGCAGAGATAAATAAATAAATACCAGGGCAACGCCGGGTTTTCAGCTAGTAATTAATAATCATCATTCAAGATTATTACGATTGGTTTTTTATCTCAGAATACTCTCCACAAACATATGAATTTTTGCCGAATTGAATTTGTTTCTAAGGGTCTTCTAAAAAGGCCGAAAGGTAAAAGAAATTGTAAAAATAAAAATAGTACTGGCATGTTTTTCGGCCCCCTTTTGCAAATTTACCGGGCATAAAAATAAGTGAAAATATAAATAATATAAAATTAAATATATAAAGATACGAGTTCGTCGACAAAGTAAGTTCCGTTTATATTTTTATCGGCGGCAGCGCTAAGATTGCAGTTCCAAGCATGAGCGGCAGTTACTCTGACTCAAAGAGAAGGAAGACTTGTACGCCATTTTCACATCGCTGCTGCCGAGGTGTGCTTTGTGCTTCTTATTATGTCAGCCGCGTCCGAAATCAGATCTATCTACATCTACATCTACATAGGTACTCTGCAAATCACATTTAAGTGCCTGGCAGAGGGTTCATTAACCACTTTCATAACTTTTCTCTACCGTTCCATTCTCTTATAGCGCGCGGGAAGAAAGAACACCTAAATCGTTCCGTTTTCGATCTGATTTCTCTTATTGTATTGGGATGGTCATGTCTCCCTAAGTAGGTGGGTGCTAGCAAAATATTTTCACATTCATAAGTAAAAGTCAGTGATTGAAACTTGGCAAACAGATCACGCCGCAATGAATAACGTCTTTCTTTTAATGATTTTCACCCCAATTCGTGCAACATTTCCGTGACGCTTTCCCCCCGTCACGTGATAAAACAAAACGAGCTGCCCTTCTCTGAACCTTCTCAATATCTTCCGTCAGTCCCACCTGGTGAGGGTCCCACAAGGGGCAACAGTACTCCAGGAGAGGACGCACAAGTGTGATGTAGGCAGTCTCTTTGGTGGAGCTGGTGCATCTTCGAAGCGTTCTGCAAATGGAACGTAACCTTTGATTCGCCTTCCCCACAATATTTTCTGTGTGTTCTCTCCAGTCAAAGTTGTTCGTAATTGTAACTCCTAGGTATTTGGTAAAATTTACGATCTTAAGGTTTGACTGATTTATCGCGTAATTGAAGTTCAGTGGATTTCTTTTAGTGGTCATGTGTATTACTTCACACTTTTCTTTATTTAGTGTCAATTGCCAATTTTCGCACCAAATAGAAATTTTGTCTAAAACGCTTTGCAGTTGCTTTTGATCCTCTGTTGACTTCACTAACCGATAAACGACAGCATCATCCGCGAACAGTCGAAGGGAGCTATTCAGATTGTCTCCTAAATCGTTTATAAACACGAGGAAGAGTAGGGGACCTATAACGCTTCCCTGTGGAACGCCAGATATCACTTCTGTTTTACTCGATGACTTACCGTCAATTACAACGAACTGTGTTCTTTCTGATAGGAAACCGTGAATCCAGTCGCACAATTGGGAAGATATTCCAAAGCACGCAATTTTATTAGAAGCCGCTTGTGGGGTACAGTATCAAAAGCCTTCCGGAAATCCAGAAATATGGAATCGATTTGAGATCCCTTGTCGATGGCACTTAACACTTCATGTGAATAAAGGGCAAGCTGTGTTTCGCAAGAGCGATACTTTCTGAATCCGTGTTGACTATTGGTTAATAGGACGTTCTCTTCGAGGTTCGTTTTCTAAAATCAAATGTTCAACTGTTTGTATAGCTTATGGGACTTAATTACGGGGTCATCAGTCCCTAAACTTAAAAACTACTTATGAACTAACTAAGGACGGCACAAATATTCATGCCCAAGGGGGGATTCGAACCCCCGACCGTAGGGCCGTGCAGGCCGTGACTGGAGCGCCTCAGTCCCATCGGCCACCGCGGCTGGCTTCGTTTTCTATAGAAAACCAAATGAAATTCATCGGCAAATATGCGAGGTTTACGGACAAAATGCTACGAGTGTTTCAATGGTTAGAAGATGGGACAGACTGTTCAATGTAGGACGTGATCAAGTGCACGATGAAGAACGAAGTGGACGCCCGTCTGTGGTTACTGATGAACTGGTTCACAAAACTGAAGAGATGATTAAGCACAATCTAGCGACTTGCATCTCTTCTTACATATAAAATCATTGATGGTCAACACTTCAACGATGATGACGAGCTGAAAGAACATATTACCACATGGCTGAATACACAGGCGGCAACCTTCTATGAAGAAGGCATACAAAAACTTGTTCCACGCTATAAGTGCCTACAAAATTTCGGAAGCTATAAAGAAAAGTAGATTTACATTTGTAGATTTTTGTGCAATAAATATTTTTTATGTATCTGTATACGTTTGTTTTATATAACCAAACAACCAAACGGTACTTACTTTGTGGACATACCTCGTATTATATATTACAATTTTTTGATATTTAATTTTATATTAATTATATTCTTTGAGCGACATTTATAAACATCATAAAAATACGGGAAAACCAAGTGTCCGGTAAAACACGCCAGTGCGGTTTTTCAACGTGTTATTCTACAGTGAAACTATCGAGAAAAAGTCTGAAACTAGTTCTGTGTATCTTTTTCCAGTCACTTGGACGGGAATTGCATAATAGTGACGTGGTACACAGAGAGTTTGAGGTTTGATTATCGGTGTATGGTAAAGAAATTCAAGTGGATATAGGTTGAATTGCTGAAGCACAGATTAAGATTTTGCATTAGATTAGTGTGGAGAGTTGCATTATATCAGTTTTCGAATGGAATGTCCCAACATAAACTACATTCACTCGATTTCTCTAGGAAAGCTTCGAATACATTATTGGAGTTACGTTAACTCAAAAAAATGTTCAAATGTTTGTTAAGCTTATGGGACTTAACTACGGGGTCATCAGTCCCTAAACTTACAAACTACTTATGAACTACTTACGAACTAGGACGGCACAAATATCCATGCCCGAGGGGGGATTCGAACCCCCGACTGTAGTGGCCGTGCAGACCGTGACTGGAGCGCCTCAGTTCCATCGGCCACCGCGGCCGGCGAGCGGAGTGTGCGCTGATATGAAACTTCCTGGCAGATTAAAATTGTGTGCCGCAACCGGGACTCGAACCGGGGACCTTTGCCTTTCGCGGGCAAGCGCTCTACCAACTGAGCTATCCCGACACGACTCACTATGCCGCCTCACAACGTCACTTCCGCCAGTACGTCGCCTCCTACTTTCCAGTTTCGAGTCCCGGTTCCGGCACACAATTTTAATCTGCCAGGAAGTTTCATATCAGCGCACACTCCGCTGCAGAGTGACAGTTTGATTCTTTTATAAATGAGTTTCCTTGAAAGCGAAGAGCCCTTTTAATAACTACTATGGACTTAGGAAACATTGATAATATGGTACACACCTCTTCCAGTTCAGTTGACGTTAATTTATACTGACAACAGTCATACTGTTAGTCGGAACTGTGACTTTACTTCTCGAAACACTTTCTGCAGCACTGGTTGAAGCTGGTGTGTATTTAGGAATGTCAAAAAGGAGATATGTAAAACTGTATGTCGATTGCAAAAATCGCAAGTGAAGATAGCAATATAAAGCTAGCGCTTTCAAGAACAAAATCGTAAAGACTCCTTATGGAAGCAAACAAATGATCATTTTCCGCGTATTTTGTATTGTGGTAATCATGTTGAGGCCCTGGCATTTCGTAGTATCTATTTCGAATACTTGTTGTATACCTAAAGACTAAAGACTATATTCCTACAAGAAGGTATGCAGGACTGTGGAATTTGTGGTGTCTATAGAATAGTGTCGTTAGTTCGGCACCGGGATCAACTCGAACTATCGAAATTCACGTGTGAAAAAGAAGAAAAACGATCTTAAAAAGATAACACGCGTAAAAAATATGACCCTTATTAAAACAAAGTTTTTAAATTGTCATTTACATTGGCAGTCTAAAGGTTTCAAAGTCTCTTCACTATTTACTTCGCGTTATACTAGCGGAGTGCCTTTTTTTTAATTTTTTAATTGAGTTCGTATTTATGGGAAACTCCTAACTCCGAAATATTGAGACTGCATTGTTCAGTTTACTTATTGTCTAACTTCCTTTAATATTTATTTTTATGTAGAAAATGTTACAACGAGGAAAAATAATCTAATTTGGAATTACTGTAATAAAAATACCGTCTAATTGTCTGCACCTGTTCGCCTCCCGTGTTATTTTCTGCGTACTACTTAATTAAGGTTATACACACTCAAGAAGGCTTAGTACAGGGAGGGGTAATTGAAAAATGTGGGAAAACTAGTGATTTCTGGTGTAACGTAAGTATACAGAAATTTGAACTTAATTACGCAAGTTTCGGTTATGGTTTCGGGAGAAAACTACAAGAGGAGCCAAACATTCGGTTACTGTTTCGGCCAAAATGCTGTTTCAGTCGGACTCTACTTTTTTGAGTTAGTATGATTAGAATGTTAAGTAACAGTTATTTGTAACTGTTACGGATTACAGTTCATTGTCACGTTCCATACTACTGAAACCTCTGAGCTAGATACGCGTATGCTAAATATGAAGCACGTCGATGTCAAATCTGACTACGAAGCCTTAATTGACGAGGTTCCACGTCACACAGCTTCTCGGTATCGTATTTACTTGTAATTATCACTCCGTCGCCATTATCGCTGTAACTATTGGCTAAGGGTCACAGAAAAAAGGCGCTAATTGGACGTTGTTTAGCCTCGTTGCTCATTGCCCCCGGTGACACGCCTACGCTAGTAAACAACCTTATCGAAGGACGTATGTCTCATTTGCGATATGTCAGTAAAAAATGTGTTTACTGCAGTATTCGTTGTAGCGCTCATCTGAGTGACGCAGGGAGGTCTTTATTGTGTCAGGACTGGCAAGAAAGATCAGTCTGCAGCGTTGCTGGTCTCAGTGAGACTTCTGTTTTTTGTGAAAGGAAATAGGAAGTTAAGATACCTCCTAGACAGCAATAGATACTTCTGCGACTCCATCTCCGCCCAAGTAAGTCCGAATTTCCAAATTTACTCACCTTAGCCACATTAGGTTCGCTGCGCACCAGGTACACGGACGGTAATAAAATATTTGTCTTTTTCCAGTCTGACGATGCGCTAACAGCGCGAAACGCGTAATTGGTAAATAAAATACTGCAACAGAGACTGAGCATTTTTTAAAATAGGAAGTGATTACTAAGGAATTCTGCCACTAAATACCGCTATGTGGTGTGAGTCGAATTAATATGGAACCCTAGTCTGGACTGGGTAAGGATGAAGATGAAAAGCGACCGCAGTAGCCACTTATGACAAATGAAAAGTTTCATTCAAAAGATACGACATATCAAAACACTCTACGGATGAAATATTTGTGTCTGTACCGGAGAGTATGGGTATTCAAGGATAAGAAAATGTTTTCTTGTTAGGCTGCTATAGAACCCTTCGTCCACACTACGTAGCTCCCCTCACGCTCAAAAATGTTCAAATGTTTGTAAATCTATCGGACTAAACTGCGTGGTCATCAGTCCGTAGCTTACAAGCTAGTTAAACCTAGGTCAACTAACCTAAGGACAACACACACACCCATGCCCCAGGGAGAACTCGAACCTCCACGGCGAGCAACCGCGCTCTCCGCAGCGAGACGCTTTATACCGCTCGGCTACTCCACCGCGGCCCCCTCAGCCTACATGATGGTACGTCGGGTTTGATTACTTAAGGTTGCCTTTGCATGAACATTTCTGCATAAGTGTTTTGACTCATTCTACACAAAAAAAATAAAAAATGTTGACAGTTTTACCTGACTCTCACGCCCTGGTAAAGACAGTATCCTTTCCTGGTACAGTTGACGGAAACAGCAGCACTGTTATAAACAATATATATAAGAATCTGTGTATGTGTGTGTTCCACATCTCCTTCTAAACATTTGGAACGACTTCATCCAAACGTCGTACACATTTCTTACTCACTGTGGTGGTAAGAATAACGGACGAAACACAACTTCAGGGGCTATGATGTCATAGACAATGAGAGTGAAAATAAATAAATAAATAAGGCAGCAACATGCGTTGCGTTAGGCGTGAGCGAGACTTTTTAATGCGCTATCTGACAATGAGAGCATTTAGCGACTTATAAGAAACTTTGTACTTAACTTCAAACCTTTACAAAATTAAACTTCCTGGCAGATTAAATTTGTGTGTGCCGGAACCGGGCACCTGGGACCTTTGCCTTTCGTGGGCAAGCGCTCTACCACTGAGCTACCCCGTCACGACTCACGGTGCCGCCCCGCAACTTCAATTCTGTTAGTACCTCGCCTCCTACTTTACAAATCTCCTACTTTAATCTGCCAGGAAGTTTCATATCAGCGCACACTCCGCTGCAGAGTGAAAGTTTCATTCTTTACGAAATTTCTCGCTGACAACCGCGACGAAATGATGACAAACGTTCAGCGCTTATTACTTTTCACTGTTCATGTAGTTAAACTACTGGATTCCGCATGTCCTTACAGTTTATTACTTGTACACTACCAATTGTATCCACGAGTCATTTACGGTCAGTACACACACAGATCACAGAACGTACTTTTGAAATTACGTCACAATATCTTATGGTATTCCATTTATCTTAATCTATACATATTATAAAAGTGACTGTATGTATCTGTTTTCAAACATCTCCCCCGAAAGAACTGGATTGATGTTAATCTGGCGAACGTACTCAGAAGCTCGAAATTTAGCGAGGACTTCAATGCGAGATGCCTACAATATGTATCAAAACGAAACTCTTTCTCGAAATTTGACTGAAAACCCAAAGAGATTTTGGTCATATGTTAAATATAATCGGGGCAAATCACAAACAATACCTTCACTACTTCATAGTAATAGCGATCCTGCCGATGACAGCGCTACTAAAGCAGAGTTACTAAACTCATTCACCAAAGAAGACGAAACCAATATTCCAGATTTCGAATTACGAACAGATACCGTAATGAGTAACGTAGAAGTAGATATCATCGGAGTAGTGCAGCAACTAAAATCACTTAACAAGAACAAGTCTTCTGGTCCGGATTGTAGACACATTAGATTTCTATCTGATTATGCTGAAGCGATAGCTCCTTACTTATCAGTCATGTACAACCGCTCTCTCATAGAAGGATCTGTACCAAAAGATTGGGAAGTTGCCCAGGTCACACCTATATTCAAGAAAGGCAGTAGTAGTAACCCACTAAACTACAGGCCTATTTCATTGACGTCAATTTGCAGCAGGGTTTTGGAACATACCCATATTCAAATATTATGAATTATCTCGAACAGAACGATCTATTGACCCAAAGTCAACACGGATTTAGAAAATATCGTTCATGCGAAACACAACTAGCTCTACACGGGTAGTGTTATTGGTCCTCTGCTGTTCCTTATTTACATCAACGATTTAGGGGAAAATCTAAGTAGATCTCTTAGGTTGTTTGCAGATGACGCCGTCATTTACCGTCTAGTAAAATCATCTGAAGATCAAAACAAACTACAGAACGATCTGAATATCAATATGGTGTAAAAATTGGCAATTGGCTCTAAATAATGAGAAGTGTGAAGTCGTCTACATGAGTACGAAAAGAAATCCGTTAAACTTTATTTACAAGATAAATCAGTCAGAAGTGAAGGCCGTAAACTCCACAAAATACCTAGGAATTACTGTTACTTCAGACTTAAATTGGAAAGAACACGTAGGTAATGTCATGGGAAAGGCGAACCAGAGACTGCGTTTTATTGGCAGAACCCTTAAAACATGCAACAGAACTACAAAAGAAACTGCATACACTACGCTTGTCCGTCCATTTTTGGAGTATTGCTACGCAATGTGGGATCCTTATCAGGTGGGTTTGTCGGAGGACATCGAAAGTGCCCAAAGAAGGACAGCTCGTTTCGTATTGTCACGATACAGGGGAGACAGCGTTATGAAAATGATACAGGATCTGGGATGGAAATCATTACAACAACGACGTTTATCGCTGCGGCGTGGGCTACTTGCGAAACTCCAATCGCCAACATTCTCCAAATGTTCAAATGTTTGTTAAGCTTATGGGACTTAACTACGGGGTTATCAGTCCCTAAACTTACAAACTACTTATCAACTAGCTTATCCTAAGGACGGCACAAATATCCATGCCCGAGGCGGGATTCGAACCCCCGACCATAGTGGCCGTGCAGACCTTGACTATAGCGCCTCAGTCCCCTCGGCCACCACGGCCGGCCAACATTCTCCTCCGAATGCGAAAATATATTGTTGACTCCCACTTACAAAGGTAGAAATGATCATCAGAATAAAATACAAGAAATCAGAGCTCGAACATAGAGATTCATGTGTTCTTTCTTCCCGCGCGCTATTCGAGAATGGAATGGGAGATAAATAGTATAATTGTGGTTCGATGAACCCTCTGCCAGGCACTTAAATGTGATTTGCAGAGTATGCCATGTAGATGTAGATGTAGAATCAAATTTGGTACACATACTGGTATCAGCAATGTGGGGTTTATATCATCCTAATAACAGAGATATTATCATGCCATAATTACAGAGATATGGACATAAACGAGTTTTATAGCCCCTGCCATATAGGCTGTCCTCCTCAAAATGTTTGTTGTCTACGCATAGTAACAGCTTGCCTTATGGACCTCATCTCCAGGGCAATGTCAGAGGCACGAAAAAATGTCAAAAGTGAAGATCAATGAGGACAGAGAGAAGGATGAGGGTGACAGGAGGAGTAGGACAGTCAGAGAGGGGGCAGCAGGAGATGAACAGATAGAAGAAGATAGGAGATGCTGGTACGAAGAAGAGGCCACAACTGGACGAGGGGAGGAGATAAACAGGCCGATGGGAATTGATCTGAGAGGTTGGGGGAGAAAGAGTTTGGGAGAGAAGGGCGAGAGGTAGGGGTGAGGTAGAGGGAGTGGAGGATTGGAAGATGCACAAACAAGGAGGAGATGGCTTGAGAGAAAGGATACGAAGAGATGGATACAAACAGATGTATATAATGATTCTTACAATAAACAGCAACCAACCAAATTTGGTTATGTTATTTATTTACTAAATAGCACTGTTACCGGTTTCAAACGTTTCGGTTCATCGTCAGACGACTGTTCACGTCCACATACATGTAAATTACATTTCACTTATGCGCATAATGCTAGACATAGTATAAGAGATGGACATAGGGGGAGACGAGGCGATGGAGAGAACGGAAGAGATAGAGATCGAACATACTTTGAGTGAGGAGGAGGAGAAGGCCAAACATAGTGTGGGCAGGACGAGACATGTGAGGAAAATATGGACAGGGAGAGGAGGGGATGTTAGCATGAGACATTGAGGCGGAGAAGACTCGTAGATAGAGTGGGGAGGAGGAAATGCAGAGAGGGAGGAGGAAGGGAGGGGGATGGGAGGCTTGGAGAGAAAGACAGGGGAAAATGGACAGGAGGGCTGAGGATGATATGGTTGTAGATTATGGGAGGATGGAATGGATGATGATACGAGGAAAAAGAAATGCGTGCAAAAAATTTATAGAATACATCTGTGAGTTACATGTACAGAGGCCATGCCTGAGAAAAAAGTGGGAGAGACGGAGGGTGAGTTTGGCGGAAGGATTATATTGACAGAGACAGTGGGAGAAGGAGATGGACAAGAATGGACGTAGAGAATGGTGGAAGGCGAGATGGACATAAAAAGATACCGGAACAGGAGATGTGTGCAGGAGAAGAAATATTTTCCAGGCAATTCCAATTTACGTAGCTATTGATTTTATACTTTTGATAATAACTTGACAGAATTAACAATAACACGTTATATTATTTAACATTAAAGTTGTAGTTGTGGTCTTCAGTCCGGAGACTGGTTTGATGCAGCTCTCCACACTACCCTACCGTGAGCAAGCCTCTTCATCTCCACATAAGAACGGCAACCTACATCTGTTTGAATCTGCTTACTGCATCCATCTCTTGGTCTTCCTCTGCGGTTTTTACCCCACAGACTTCCCTCCAACGCTAAATTCACAAATCCTTGATGTCTAAGAATGTGTCCTACCAATCGATCCCTTGTTTTATTCAAGGTATGCCAAAAATTCCAATTCTGTTCAGTACCTCCTCATTAGTTACACGATCCACCCACCTAACCTTCAGCATTCTTCTGTAGCACCACATTTCCAATTCGTGTCCGCACTGTTTATCGTCCATGTTTCACTCCCATGCAAGGCAACACTCCACAAAAATGCCTTCAGAAAGCTTAGGCCTAAATCAATATCCGATGTTAACAAATTTAGCTTTTTCAAGAATGCTTTTCTACCCATTGCCATTCTGCATTTTATATCCTCTGTACTGCGACCATCATTTGTTATTTTACTGCCCAAGTAACAAAACGCATCTACCTCTTTTATTGTTTCGTTACCTAATCTAATTCTTTCAGCATCACCTTATATGCACGTTTCAGCACACTGTCCATTCCGTTCAACTGCTCTTCCAGGTTCTTTGCTGTCTCTCACAGAATTACTATGTCGTCGGCAAAACACAATGTTATTAATTCTTCACCCTGAATTTTAATTCCTCCTCGAAATTTCTCCTTGCTTTCCTTTACGGCTTGCTCAATGTACAAATTGAATAACATTGGAGAAAGGCTGCAACCCTGTCTTACTCCCCACACTGCATCCATTTCATGCCCTTCAACTCTGACAACGGCTGACTGGTTTTTGTACAAGTTGTAAATAACCTTACGCTTCCTATATTTTACTCCTGCTTGCTTCATTACTTGAGAGAATTTATTCCAATCAACACTGTCCAAAGCCTTCTCCAAATCTACAAAAGCAGAAAATGTAGGTTTGCCTTTTCTCAATATATCATCTAGGATAAGCCGTAAAGTGAGTATTGCCTCCCGTGTTCCTACATTTCTCCTGAACCCAAACTGATCTTGCTTGAGGTCGGCTTTTACCAGCTTTTACATCCTTCTGTAAATAATTCGTATCAATATTTTGCAACCATGGCTTATTAAACTGATTGTTCTGTAGTTTTCACACCTGTCTGCGCCCGCTTTATTTGGAATAGAAATTATTACATTTTTCTTAAACTCTGGGGGTACTTCACCTGTCTCATACATCTTACACACCAGGTGTAACAGTTTTGTCATGGCTGTAGATTAAAGTAGCCTCATCTTTTAACTCTGACGGGATGTTAATGCACCTGCCCTCGTAACTCTGAGAATTGTCATTGTCACCGCATGCACTCAACTCAACTTCCTATTTTATGTTAACTAAGATATGTCTCTGGTTATTGTAATAATTTATATGTTACCATTTCCAACTTGTTTTTGTCAAACACACATGCTCAGTGCTACCAGTTCCTATCTTAATTCTTATATGATGTAAAAATCAAAGGAAAAGTTAACGTATTAAGAAAATCATGGCATAAGATGCCGAATTTTTGGGAACTGTATACATAAGCGTTGCTTTCGGTACTATTACAATTTTATATCGCCAAGACAAGCTTCTGTGCTGCATCATATTTATCTGTGGATATCGACAACCACATCATCATCATGGCAATCTGTGGCGTCCGGCCGGCCGCGATGGCCGAGGAGACTGAGGCGCTCCAGTCACGGTCTGCACGGCCACTACGGTCGGGGGTTCGAATCACCCCTCGGGCATGGATATTTGTGCCGTCTTTAGTATAAGGTAGTTGATAAGTAGTTTGTAAGTGTAGGGACTGATGACCCCGTAGGTAAGTCCCATAAGCTTAAAAACATTTGAACATTTTTTTGTGGCGTCCGCTGAGTACATCTAGGGCTACGGGCAGCCTTATAGAGTCTCTTATATCCTTGGAAACAGCTTCCTCGATGATACCTCCAATTGACGGCAATAGAACAGTAACCCCATCTGGCGGAGGCTACACACAGTTACTGGTCGGTCAAAGCATACGTAATGTGCTAATTGTGATAAAGACATTTATATTATTTTCAAGATCACCACTAAGCATGTCACATAGATTTTCTCAAACGAAAAAATTGTAACTTCCTCCGTTACGGTTTGTGACCTGATGTTTCTTGCCAAATGCTTTGCATATATTACTTTTTACTTATAAAATTAATTCTACCAGCACCATGAGACAAGACAAATGAATTTATTAAATGAAAAATTTCTTAGCTCACGTATAAACTTCAAGAAAATTTCCTTTTCTCATGCCGGGGCGGTGTGGCCGAGCGCATTGAGGCACTATCCTCCAATGCGCGAGGCCAGTCCCCGTCGGAGGTTCGAATCCCCCACTCGGGCATGGATGTTTTTGCTGTCTTTAGTATAAGCTAGTGTCTAAGTAGTTTGTAAGTTTAGGGACTGATGACTCAGCAGTTATGTCCAATAAGCTTTACAAACATTTGAACATTTTCCTTTTCTCAGAATGTTATACAAATAATTTTCATATATTGTGGTTTTACTTTTATTCATTTATTTTCAATGCCTTTTCATGCAAACATACAGCATTGGCTGAAGCTGATTTCAGGCAGTTAAATGCGCTGTCTTTTACGGTACTTAAGCCGTCAGCAGCATTTACGAAACGAGACAACCGTACGGGTAGTGGCTGGAGTCGAGCCGAAGCCACGCGAGTAATGCAAAGTTGATAATATTATTTTTATCTTTACACAGAGTTATCTGACTTTACTTTACATCTAACTATTTATAGGTCTGACGACGGCCTGTTAACAGGACGAAACCGGATAAATTTGAATTAATAATTAATGCAATTTTGACTGTTTTACTAATTAACAGAGAGTTCACTGACATCAACCTTTCGAATATACGAAGAGTTTTAGTTTCTCGAGTGTTTTTATACTGTGACTAATAAATAAACACTTCGGAACACCAAAGTTGATAAGCGTATTACTAAAGTTATAAGTTTGAAGAAGGTTCAATGAAACGAACAAAAAAAAGTCAGTGGAAATGATATCTCATTATATTCTGGTATGAAATACGGTTGTGTAGCAAGAGAGACTGAAAGCGATAAACACACTGTAATACTGTATATGGCAGTATACAGGAAATATTGTGTTTCCGGAATGTCTCCACCATATCCTTTCTTCCAGGAGTGCTAGTCTTGCATGTTTCGCAGGAGAGCTTCTGTGAAGTTTGGAAAGTAGGAGGCGAGGTACTGGCGGAAGTAAAGTTCTGAGGCGGCGTCGTGAGTCGTGTCGGGATAGAACAGTCGGTAGAGCGCTTGCCCGCGAAAGGCAAAGGTCCCAGGTTCAACATCCGGTTCCGGCACACAATTTTAATCTGCCAGGAAGTTTAACATTGTGTTTAGTTGTAATACTGGTAATCAGTCAGTGAGACTCCAAAACTGCGGAATGTGGTACAAAATGCAATTCGCATATCTGCGATATGAAAATGTTAACGCCGAGTTACGTTTTAAAAGGCTTAAAAGTGATGCGCGTTTGCTCAGCTATAGGGGAAAGTCGGGTAAGATAGCGACATAAAGGTATATTATATTTATCTGGCCGTTATGTTGAAACCAGATACTTAATTTATGGAAAAACGATTAGTTAATGGATCCCCTTTGTAATAAAGCTCTAGAAAATTTCCCAGGAATGAAGATTTTTTAGATAGACCAGTTTTTGTTAGTGATAGTACCATTCGTCAGCTTGCCCTACAGGTAGGGTAAGATGATGAAATGAACACTTTATTTAGAAAACAAGACTTTTGTTGTTGCTCATTTACGTTTCAAAAGAGACACAAATTTGTCCTTTGCATCTCTGTAATTTAAGCCCTTACGTTGAGCAGATCCTATTTCATCAACCTTTTTTTTTTATTTTTTATTTTTTTTTATTTTTTACATTTTGCCATAGTTTCAGGGAAGTTGAACGTCCTAGTGGCGCCTTTAACAGCCTTACCATTTATTACACGCTGAATTGCCTCTTTCAATGATTCCTTGCTTCATTTCTGTCTTCCTTATGAACTTCATAATTCGTCATCTTAACCGCAGTCGACATTTTAGAGTCAGACTTATACATGCACACAGTCTTGCACAATAAATTCATTAAACCGTTATTAAAACATCAGTAAATCCACAAGGTTTAAGAGGAATCAACTAATATTCGTTAATGCAGAAGTATTACTTGCACGAAGCTTATTTAAACCACAGGCGAAATTGTTACAAAAACAGCATCAACTTCTGAGCCTGAAGCGGTTCTATTTCAACACACATGCCTGCAAAGCGCACTAAGGAAACACTACTATAGTGCACGTTGCACAATCTGAAGAGTTATCGGAGAAATTGAAAATTCATCATCTCCTCGTCAACTTACCTCACCTTCCGCTGCAATGAGCAAGCTGGTCCTACTCTAATCACGTGACGTGACGTGCACGCCTCGGCTTATGTTAGTTTGTGGACAAGCCCAGGATTTTGGTCTGGAGGGAGACGCACTAGGTTAGTCCTTGCAGCGATCACTGTGGCGGCTGATCTGATGTAGAAGTCATGGAGGATAGAAGCTTCGTAGATCCTCTGACCCCATATGGTAATCCTAATGTCTTTTTTTTTTTTTTTTTTTTTTTTTTTTTTTTTTTTTTTTTTTTAAATAAAAACTTTGGACTAAGGTTGGGCATCTCGGACATATTCTGAGTCGTGGCCACTTTTGTGCTCAGACGGCAAAGACTACCAAATCTATCGGTTAGTCCCTCAACCGTTAGGGGTAAAACCCAGTGGGACCCTGGGCAAGTAAGGCTAGCAACCT
This sequence comes from Locusta migratoria, assembly GCA_026315105.1. Lineage (NCBI taxonomy): Eukaryota > Metazoa > Arthropoda > Insecta > Orthoptera > Acrididae > Locusta > Locusta migratoria. The sequence continues at coordinate 180,262,037 of CM048749.1, forward strand.
GCTTCCCAGGTACTTCAATATGCTCCAGACTGAACGCTGAAAGGCATAATCAGTGTATAATGCTGATGATTTTTTTTCAACCGTCTCACTCCTCTCGTGTGTGCACTCCGCAGACGGTGAGCCTTCCAGTTGCTAGCCAAGCCCGACAGTGGTGAACGTCGATGGTATAGCGTGAACCGGTGCATCCACTGCGTCAAGACCGATGGCTGTATCAGCGACTGGATTTGAGAATCATCGCCTGTATTGCCGGCTATACAACATAGCATTATAGGTGCTAGATCTTAAGTGAGTTTTAAAACTCCAAGAGGGTGTACTGATTTTTATTTGCGGCAGATGATATCTACATCTACATAGATACTTTGCAAATCACATTTAAGTGCCTGGCACAGAGTTAATTAACCACTTTAATAACCTTTCTCTACCGTTCCATTCTCTAGTAGTGCGCGGGAAGAAAGAACACCTAAATTGCTCCGTTTTCGATCCGATTTCTTTTATTTTAGTGGGATGGTCATGTCTCCCTGTGTTGGTGGGTGGTAGCAAAATATTTTCATATTCAGAAGTAAAAGTCGGTGGTTGAAATTTCGCAAATAGATGTCGCCGCAACGAATAACGCCGCTATTTTAATGATTTCCACCTCAAATCGTGCAACAATGCCGTGACGCTTCCCCCCTGTAACGTGATGAAACAAAATGAGCTGCCCTTCTCTGAGAACCTTCTCAATAGGTTCGTTCAAAGAGCTGCAGGCTGCAGCTTCCTGCAGCAGCAAACCGGGCACTACCGCGCATGCTGCAGGAGAAAATATTCCCTGCAGCTCATGCAGCCCGGAAGCTGCGGAACGCTGCAGCCGGGAGCTTCCTTGAACAGCCGGTAGGCTGCAGCATTCTGCAGGATTGCTCTTTGAACACGAATATCCGTACTGCGCATGCGCGGTAGCAGCCCTGCAAGTCTTTGAATGAACGCAATGTCTTACGTCAGTCCCACCTAGTGAGGGTCCCATACTGGGCAACAGTACTCCAGCAGAGGACGTACAAGTGTGATGTAGGCAGTCTCTTTGGTGGAGCTGTTGCAGCTTCGAAGCGTTCTGCCAGTCAAACGTATCTTTTGATTCGTCTTCCCCACAATAATTTATGTGTGTTCTCTGCAGTCTAAGTTGCACGTAACTGTAACTCCTAAGTATGTGATAGAATTCACGACTTTAAGGTTTGACTGATTTATCAGTTCGGCGGATTTCTTTTAGTGTCATGTGTATTACTTCACACTTTTCATTATTTAGTGTTGATTATCAATTTTCGCACTATATAGAATTTTTTTTTAAATCGCTTTGCAGTTGCTTTTGATCCTCTGTTGACTTCACTAAACGATCAATGACAGCATCATCCGCGAGAAGTCCAAGGGAGCTGTTCAGATTGTCTCCTAATTCGTTTATAAACACAAGGAAGACTAGGGGACCTATAACGCTTCCCTGGCGTACACCATTTATCACTTCTGTTTTCCTCGATGACTTACCGTCAATTACTATGAACTGTGTCCTTTGCGATAGGAAATCGCGAAATCCAATCGCACAATTGGGGCGATATTCCATAAGCACGCAATCTCATTAGAAGCCGCTTGTGAGGTGCAGTGTCAAAAGCCTTCTGGAAATCCCGAAATATGGAACTGATTTGAGATCCGTTGTCGATGGCACTTATCACTTCATGTGAATAAAGGGCAAGCTGTGTTCCTTAAGACCGATACTTTCTGAATTAACAGACCGAAGGATAAACATAAGGAGAGGCATTGAATTAATATTTATGAGGTGGCCCGGATTCGAACCCGGGACCTGCTTCTTAGACCACTCAGCTAACACCGCGTTGTAGCCAAAACAACTACACGCACTGTCTTAAAGCACGTCTCCCTCCACATCATATACTTTAATTCTGCCTCATTTTCCCTGTGAAATGATTTGGCTACAACGCAGTGTTAACTGAGTTGTCTAACGCACCTACCTAGTAAGTAGGAGGTCCCGGGTTCGAATCCCGGCCACCGCATAGATTTTAATTCAGTGCCTCTGCATATGTTTAATACCTTTCGTATAATGAGACAATGTTGTCTCAAGGGATTGTATTATTTGTTGCTATTTAGACCGAAGGATGATTCGAATTCATATAAGTTACTGTAGTGATTTTTTAATACTCACAGAATATATGACAACAAATGCGATTGGGCAAAGCTGAAAATGTGTACCCAGCCGGGTCTCCTGCTTTCTAGGCAGTTGCGCTGAACCCTACACCACTGGGGACACAGTGATCACCGCACCTGCAAGGACTACCTAAGCACGCCTCCCGTCAGATACAAATTCCTAACTTCGCCCTGCCCACAGTACTCAAACTGGTAGTTATGAAACTAATTCCCTTAAGAGTAAGGGCTTCAAACTTGCCCACCGCTCCCCACTAACGATAGGATCACTGCCCGTCACCGGCATATTATATATATATACTTGTGGCGTCTGTTCCGAAAGAACAGACGTCACTTGTGATCCAGCAGTTGTTATTACTTAATATTCACAGAATATATGACATCAAATGCGATTTTTTGCCCAATCGCAGTTGATGTCATATATTCTGTGAATATTAAGTAATAACAACTGCTGGATCACAAGTGACGTCTGTTCTTTCGGAACAGACGCCACAAGTATATATGTAGTGATTTTTGACAAGTTTCTTTCTTGTACATCTATTTATGTAGACGCTACATTTATATGTCTGTATTTTTTTTAATAATGCTTCTGCTTGAATATAATCATTTACATGAAACGGACACATCTGTAACAGATTATTATAAAATATTTTCCCTTTGATTTAAAGTTGATTCACCGACGCTGGAGGCGATGGGGCGTGACATTTAACTGCCTGGGGAGTGATACACTTGCTGCAGAGTTGCCTTTTGTAGGTCGGTCGCATGCAAGTTTGATGCGCTCCTGGCGCAGCGGCTCTCATTCATATGTAGGGGCCACCAGCGACACGTGAGTGCAATGTGCAGCCATTCATCCAGACTCGCCAGTGCGCATACACAAAGCTGCCGTCCATCTTGCCCTGTTCTCGCTGCACTATCTCTGTAACCAACTCATCTGATGTCCCCACACAGTTCGTCCGAGACAATGCTGGCGTTGGAATACACTTTACTTCCGTATTAGTCTCTTTTGTAGTAAAAGAATCTGTTTCTTGCTGCATATAATTTATTTCTTATAGAAAGCCGGAACTCGTCAAATACAGTGGAATATAAGGTCTCAAATGATTACATAGAATAATTGAGAAGGCGTGGGAATCGGGACATGTTCTGTCCGATTGGACGAAATCGGTAATCACGCCAATTTTCAAAAAAAATGTTCAAACGTTTGTAGAACTTATGGGACTTAACTACGGGGTCATCAGTCCCTAAGCTTACAAACTACTTATAAACTAGCTAAGACTAAGGACGGCTGTTGTTGTTGTTGGTTGTTTAAGAGGGACAAAACTGCAATGGTCATCAGTCCCCCACTAAGGACGGCACAAATATCCATGCCCGAGGGGGGTTTCGAACCCCCGACCGTAGTAGCCGTGCAGACCGTGACTGGAGCGCCTCAGTCCCCTCGGCCACCGCGGCCGGCGCCAATTTTCAAACATGGAAACAGAAAAGATTGTAACAACTATCGAGATATCTCTTTAATTAGCGTTGTAGGCAAAATATTCTCAGGTATTGTTGAAAGGAGAGTGCGAGTGTTAATTGAGGACAAGTTACATGAAAATCGGTGTGGGTTTAGGCCTCTTAGAGTTTGTCAGGACCAGAACTTTAGCTTACGGCAGGTAATGGAAAAGTGCTATGAGTGGAACAGGGAATTGTATCTATGTTTCATAGATCTAGAAAAGGCTTATGACCTTTTTCCCAGGAAGAATCTATTGTCAGTTTTACAAGATTATGTTACAGGAGGCAAACTTCTGCAGGCAATTAGAAGTCTTTACGTAGACTGTCAGGCAGCAGTTAGAGTAGACGGAAAATTAAGCTCATGATTCAGGGTACTTTCAAGGGCTGCAACCTGTCACCACGGTTGTTCATACTATTCATGGCTCATATGTTGAAAACATTAGACTGGCACGGCGTGATTAAAATAGGTGAAAACAAAATAAGCAGTCTCGCATATGCGGATGACTTAGTTGTATTGGCAGATTCTATTGATAGGTTGAAAACTAATATTTCAGAGCTCGATCAGAGGTGTAAGGATTAATATATGAAGATCATCATCTCCAAAACGAAAGTAATGTTTGTGGGAAAGAGATTTAAACAGATTGATTGCCAAATAGCAGGAACACAGTTAGAACAGGTAGACAGTTTGAAGTACCTGGGATGTATTTTCTCACAGGATGGCAACATCGGGGTGATACTGCAGCAGCTGTGGAACAGCATACAGTTGCAACATGTCCAGATACAATGCAGATGTGATTGTAGCCTCAGGGAAGATGAATGGCCCGATAATTCGATCGTGCAACAGCGCGCACCAAACATTCACCTTTGGACTGCCTCTGGTGCACTTCATGACCTCGCCAGGGGGTTGTGAACCCCAAATGCGCACATTATGGCGATTCACTACTCCACTGACAAAAAAAGTCTCTTCGTCGGAAAAGGCAATTCGTCTGAGATAACCATCATCGTACTCAATACGTGATTGCATTTCGACCGCAAATTGCCATTGGGCAACAAGGCCTGAACGCTTTGCACTTTGTATGCACGAAACAATAAACGTTTGTGTAAAATGTCATGGAGAGAGCTTTGTGGCATCTGTAATTCACGTAAGGCCCTGCGCACCGATTTCTTCGGACTTCACAGAAAAGACTGCCTCACAGCTTCCACCCTGTCTGCTAAGGTTCTTGGTAGACCAGATTTCGGAAGGTCAGCAACCGATCCTGTCTTCTTGAACTTCTCATACCAGGCTTTAATGCTCTTGACATCAGGTGTATTCCTTCCAAATGTTGTCTGGAAGTGTCTCTGCACTGTGGTTAATGATCGCGTCTCATGGTACGACAGGACACACTGTGCCTTCTCCTGACTAGTTAACATAGCTTCTTGGGCACTGCACCTCATCCACTAGTTTCGCACTGCGAACCTAAAACAGAAAAAAAGCTTTGATAGTTCGTAAACAATTAGACACAAGTTTCATATTTGTATCTTACTTCTAGCCTGAGTTATCAATTTATGTAATCAGGGAAAGACTTTTCGGACACCCTGTATCTCTCACAGCTGTAACTCGTTTTGTATCTTATCGTTTTTCATTTGTTTTGTTTGTATTGGCAACTTAGCCGAGTGCATCTCGACTATCTTGGCTGCGCTTGGCAGGTGTGTGTGTGTGTGTGTGTGTGTGTGTGTGTGTGTGTGTGTGTGTTAAATGCATCTGACTTTGTAAATCAAATCATCCTCTTGAGCAAATTAGAATATTACGGTGTAACAGGAAGTGCTGCAGTATGTTTCAAATCGTATATCTCTAACAGGAATCAAAGGGTGTCTATAGGAAAGAGAAGTTTGCTGAACTATTACAACTAGAGCCTACGGATTATTGTAATATTTAACGTACTTTGCGTATAGTATATAAAATTAATTTACTTATTAATTTATTAAAATATTCATAAATCAAATTGAAACTGAGAGTGTTCGGCCCTAATATATACCATTTATAGAAAGTAAACATAATTACAAATTTATGATTAGTTACTTTCTTAATTCGTAATTACAACAAACACTTGCTTGTACACAGTTTCATTATTTGGACTGTAAATTTCCAAATTTTGAGGTGATCCATATAATTAGTATGCGACGCGTAACAGCTCGTTTGAAAAGCATGATTTTTTAAAGTTAATGCCACAGTATTTGGCGGTTTGGTCTTGTGAGTAATTACTATAAGCCAATTGACCGAAAATTGTATTCGCTGAAGGGTAATCCAGTTGACAACAGAGGTATTGGTGCTATAAATCTTGTCTGTTCGTTTTCTTTACCCGTCATTATACTGCCTGCAATGATATTATTGCATAGCTGTTTGACAGTGAGGCTTGTACAACTAGACAACTTCAGCGAATTCAGTTAGAACAATCAGAAGTATTCTATAACGAAGAAAATTGAAAACTTTTCATATCATTCTTGAAACATCTAGAACGTAGAGAATTTAGTACTTTTCATAGTATTCTTGAAGATTTGAGAACACTCCAGGCCAATTATACCCATACACTGCAGTAAAAAATTAAAAAATAATTTCAACAGACATTTATGCTACCCACAGAGACCTTACTTACGTGGTGGTGGGTGGTAGTTTACTTATTTGATTGCGCAGTGGTAACACACTGGACTCGCTTTCGGAAGGATGGTGGTTCAAATCATCCACCTTCGGCCATCCAGACTTAAATTTTCCGTGATTACCCTAAATCAGTACTGGCAATTTCAGTGCACGGGAGATTTCGTTCCCCATCCTTACCCAAACAACCCTAGCGAGCGCTCCGTCTCTAATGATCACGCTGTCGACGGGACGTTAAACCCTAAGCTTCCTTCCTAGTTCCTTCTTGTTTGATTACAAATATTTGTCAACTTTCATGGTGACAGTTCACACGCTGTGAAAGTTTACTGTAATGTCTGTCACGCGTCATACAGTGGCTTGCCGAGTATAAAATCTTCTCCATGAAGACGTACATACGTGTGCCAATTCTATCGGTGTTTATTCAAAGGGTGTCGATGTCTACAGTGAAACACCCTCTGAGACGCAAAATAGAAAGTCTGAAAAATGTCGTCGGAGACTTCGATGCATGGCTGGCACACCAACTCTGTTTTTTAACTATTTATGACGTCATAACGCCCAAACCCCGTTACTTACAAATGCGGATCAAAGGCTATCATCCCCTACAACCATGAGTGCGTGGCATGAAGTGATTAGGGAGATAAGATTGGCCCATCTCGCACATACTACGAGTTCGTCTAGACTCCAGAGGGTACAGTATATTCAAAAAAAAAAAAATGTTCAAATATTTGTTAAGTTTAAGGGACTTGACTGCGGGGTGATCAGTCCCTAAACTTACAAACTACTAACGTACACTAAAGACGGCACAAACATCCATGCCCTAGGGATGATTCGAACCCCCGACGGGGAACGGCCTCGCGCATCGTAGTATAGCGCCTCAATGCGTTCGGCCGTTCCGTCGCAGCGTACTGTGTGTACCATTGTAACCTCCTCTTTCTGCTGTTCCATTCGCGTATGGTTCTTCGAGAAATGCACGCCTTCGAAACTTTGACAGTAGCCCATACTGCAATAAGCAACACTTCACTTGCAGCGCTTGCCTCTAGAATTTCCCGATGATGTGATACGTTTCTGTGACGTTTTCACAATTACTGAATGAAACTGTAACGAAGCGTTCTGCTCTTCTTCGGATCTTTTCTATGTTCTTTATTAATCCTTCCTGGTTCAAATCCACATTGACGAACTGTATTCAAGTATAGGTCGAAAAAGTGTTTCGTCTCCGGCCGCGGTGGCCGAGGGGACTGAGGCGCTCTAGTCACGGTCTGCACGGCCACTATGGTCGGGGGTTCGAATCCCCCCTCGGGCATGGATATTTGTGCCGTCCTTAGTATAAGGTAGTAGATAAGTAGTTTGTAAATTTAGGGACTGATGACCCCGTAGTTAAGTCCCATAAGCTTAACAAATATTTGAACAACAGTGTTTTGTTTACTACTTCCTTTGTTGATGAAACACAATCTTCCTCTTAGTCTTTCGGATGTTAAGGCTTGCCTCAGGTGAACCAAGTCTGTGACTTTTAAGTGCTGAAGAACTGTTTGGAAGTCTGTTGTAAGTTGCCTTGGAGGTATCCATTATCAAATCATCTTTTGATATAAAATGCAATGCAGGTGCAGTGTCTATAAATCGTTGTGCATTTTCTGTTATTCAAATGTAAATCTATGGAACATAACTTCATTGGTAATTAGTCAGTAGACTTGCAAGACTACTTAAACTAAGTTAAACTAAGCTTAGGACAACACACACACATGTCCCCGGGAGGACTCGAGGTTCCGACGGCGAACAAATAATGTTGTTCATCAGTACTTGTGCCTTATGTGACCACCCAATACACTACAACCATTATTGTCATATGAAAGGACGATTTTATGAGGGACGCACATCCGGAACTAGACATCGCATGCTAAATAATGCGCCTAAGGCAGACTTTCAACCAGTAATTCAAAAGTTTCAGTCTGGCGTCTGCTTGAATCTTGAATCATTATTTCAAATCGATCCGTATGCATACTCCAAGTTATTTTATGTAGTTGATCAGAAAATGTGTAGTCAGATAATAGAGGCGGCGGCTTTCTATACGTTCGCATTATGTCACATTTGTTTATATTAAGGATCAATTCGTTCTTACTTCATCAAACATAATACTTTGCAGCTCTTCCTGCACTTCGCCACAATTTTCCAGCACTGAGACTTCTCAATTACAGCAACATTCACGAAAAGTCTCATAAAACGTCCAACGTTATCTCCTGGGTCATTTATACATGTTGCGAAAAGTAACTATCCTGTAACACAGCCTTGGTGTACGCGAGAAGTTACTTTCACGTTAGAACATTTCTCTCTGTTGCTGTGCTCTGTTCGCCAAAACTCTTCAGTCCAGTAATACAGTTGGTCTGGTATTTCGTAAGCTAGTATTTTGTTCACAAAACGACAGTGTGCAAAAGTATCAAACGCTTTCCGCAAGTGCAGGAACAAGGCATCTGGTTCCGAATCAATGTGTAGAACTTTATACACTTGTCGTGCACCTTAACTCGATATTAAGAATTGGCCTGTACATTATATTAATTAAAATACCTAGTAGACAAATCTGAAAATGATACAACTGAACAGCAACTGACACAGAGGATTACGTTTTGGCACGCTTTTAGTATTCTTTCATTTGCCCCCTAAGGAGCACAACATTCGGTACAGTTTATGTTCTTCAGACTAGGATATACTTTTAATTAATTCATTACTCGATAATACGTAAATCCGAGTGAAGGGTGTTCAGTAAATGAGGGGCAATTTTAAGCCAGTTAAAAGACTGATTAATTAGTAAATATGCTATTCCCTTATTGCTACAGAGAGCCCCAACGGGAGGTCACCGACGCTCTCGGGAACTTCTCTATGGGACAGCTTTTAGGTCAGTTAGCGATACGTTACTGTTCTCATGTATACTTGGGTACATCTTTTTTCGGGAAATAGTGCCATGTATCGAAAATGTAAGCATTTTTCTTAGTGCAGTATCCACGAACATACACGTATGTTTGAGTAGGTTCATAATCATGGGACAAAACGCACGAATCATTTGACCATTAATTTGAGCATTTTTTCGGAATGCTTCAAGAAAATGACGTGAAAGTTGTATTAAAGCTCACCTAATATACAGGCGAAACCTGTTATAACGACGTCAAAAGGGTCAACGATTTATGATAATAATAGCCAAGTGTCGCGAAAATCGGGTTTTTGTTTTCATTATTGAAAATAAATAAAAATTCGTAACCATAGTGTTACCACTTGATACGATAAAGTAGCAGAAATACAGCACTGGTACGGTACTTACAATGTGGTATTTGCCGAGAGGGAGTGCAGAGGAATTTTTCAAGCTGCGCGCACATAGGGAGCGTCGTGCAGGCAACACCAACAAAAACGGTTTGTTTGTGACGTCTTTAGTAAAAGGTAATTGATAAGTAGTTTGTAAGTTTAGGGACTGATGACCCCGCAGTTATGTCCCTTAAAGCTTAACAAACATAAAACATAACATGTTTCGAAAGGAATGTACTAAACTATATAGAGTAACAACCACTTCTCAAAGTGCAAGCTGCTTGTATTTGTTAAGCCCTCAAGACGTAATGGCACAGGCCAGACAACAGCTGAAATTAGTGCTGTATGTGGACGAGATCAAGTACGAGCTTCTTTGTAAAGTCTGCCCCAAGAAATATCTTTCAAACTTGAAAGGCATTGCGATCCAAAGGCCGTCCTCACACGGGACGTGTTGTCCCAGCATAGCGCACGCCAGACGTGCTGTCTACCTAGCTACAGCACGCTCTGGAACGACCTGCTACATCCCACGGAACGTACTGCTCATCATGATTTGCTTTGCGACCGCAGCGCTCTTCAGTGCCCGTTGCGGGCTGGCGCATAGATCATCGTGTTTACAAAGAAGGATAGATGGATGTGCGTAAAATTATACGGTATATCTGTTAGCAATCGACGAAAAAAAAACCGACAAAAAAATGAAATGCTTTCTTACGCTTGCATGTGGCATGCAATACTCTTACAGAAATTGTATTTTTTTCTTCAAGAAGCACGAAGACGGCCCATTTATCTGAAAGCGGTTGAGTATAATAACGAAATTTACGGTAAAATCACTTTTGGCAAAAATTCTTTAAAAAATTGTCGACGGTAAAAGTAAATCCTTTGCACCAGCTCCAATTGTCTTGCTCTTATATTTCCATTTTCCACGTTGTAGGTATTCTGCATATTCGGAGAAAATATTTTCTGACCAATTCATTTTACTTGTTATACACAAGGGACAATGCCTCAGATCGACAATGTTCGTTGTGATAATGTTTGCTTTTAGTATTGTACATAAACATAGTTCCTCATACACTGCATCTGCTTCCGTAAACACGTGCTAGCCATGTTCACTTTGCACTGTGAAACTGAACTATTCTAACATTGTACTGAACTGCAACTTAATTCAAACACCGTGGGGAAAACCGAGTGGCCTAGAGCGAAAAACTCAACAAATTCTCTCGTGGACAGAGTTCGTTCTTGTTTGTAATAAATAATGTCGAATACTGAATATTATAATTGTATTAAATAAACAAATAAGTTACAAAAACCGTAATTAAACCAAATCGTTAGAAATATCTGGGAGATTAGAAATGCAAAGCTGTTATTTACATCTCTTTTCCTCTGCAGCTCGTGACGCTAACCACCACGCTGTCGGCTTAAAAAGAAATAACAACGAATATCTCATATTATATTTCATATAGCAAGAAAGAACCATAAACGTTGAGGAAAGAAAAAAAGGAAAAAATTAAAACATTTCGGAAGCGCACGGACGCGAATCTGTTCCAGTGGTCACACGCTTCGCCAGAGCCCGCGACGCCACCAACTACACTATTCCTCCTCTTCAGCAGTAGTTTCTGAATTTAGGTATACTACGCTTATTTATGTAGGACGTAGCATCACAAAGACGCGTCATACCGAAGCATAGGAACGATATTCTTTCACATTATACAAACTATAACAGTGACACACGTTAATTACGAGAACGTTTAAAGCTATGAAAATGTTATTTCCACTAATTTATTGTAACAAATCATATCTAAAATGACGTCTTTTCAAAAGTGCTTCAATATTTTGACGCTTTCAAAAAGATTATATTCATATATCGTATGCTACAACGAAAGAAGGCAAGAAATACGGAGTTCCGTTTACAATATGGCGGCTCAAGAGTTCTGCTTGTCACGTGAAAACCATGCCGCTTCTCATAGGCCACGTTCCATTCCTCGAAGCAAAAATCTGACATGCTGGATCCTTCATTCCTCACTTCGCAGGGTAGTGGAACGTGGTATTCCACGCTGCGACGTCACCACTTCCTCCTCCACGTGCGTCTCCACGCCCCGTGAGAGGACGGCATAACATCAAGTGCAAGGAAAACTGATCCAGCACTTAGGCATGGGAGATAAACTTAATAGGCATGTTTCTCGTGACGACGACGAAAGATATGGCGTCACACACACTTATGAAGATGGTTTCCTGCGTAAGCAAAACAGGTTGCATAGCGGAATGTGGATGTCTCAAATCTAGACTGAATACCTCCTCGACGCCCAAACGCTGTTGTGGCTTATCTTGTGAGAACGACCCAAGAAATTGTGTTCGACGAGGACGAAGAAGAGATCAAAGATATGTTCCAGGATGAGGAAGTTGGTACAGGTGCTGCAACAGATACAAATGATCGAATGCTGGACCGGGATCTGCCGCAATCTCTCAAGAGAATTCGATGGAAATGTAATCTGATAAAAAGTGAAATGCTAATTTTTAAACTGTGTTTTTTTTTTTAATATTGTCAATTACTTTTCTTTATATGTACAAATATTTAAATCAAATGTTCAAATGTTTGTTATGGGGTTGTCTCTAGGCTTACAAACTATTTTAATTTCAATAAACTTACGCTTAGAACAAAACACACACACATACATGCCCGAGGGAGGATTCGAACCTCCGATAGCGAGCAACCGCACTTTCCTCAGCGACGCGCCTTAGACCGCTTGGCCACTCCAACGCGGTAATTTATATCACTCAACGTGACACGTATTTGATAGGGGGACAGACAAATTATTCAGTATACGACTTACCCTTTGTAAGACTGCTTTTTCTCTTCTGTTGTTGAACCATAATCCAACACATAAATTCCTAGTTTACAGGGTATTTAAAATATGAAACCAGAATTTCGCAATTTTCATTATCTACATCTACACGGGATACTCCGCAAATCACATTTAAATGCCTGGCAGAGGGTTCATCGAACCACCATTATACTATTTATCTCCCATTCTATTCCGGAAAGAAAGAACACCTGAGCTCGTTTTGTACTTTCACGATACAGGGGAGGCAGCATTACGGAAATGATACAGGGTCTGGGATGGGAATCGTTACAACAACGGTGCTTATCGCTGCGGCGTGGGCTACTTACGAAACTCCAATCGCCAATGTTCTCCGCCGAATGTGAAAATATATTATTGACTCCCACTTACATAGGTAGAAAAATCATCAGAATAAAATACGAGAAATCAAAGAACTGAGAGATTCATGTGTCCTTTCTTCCCGCGCGCTTTTCGAGAATGGAATGGGAGTTAAATAGTATAAAGGTGGTTCGATAAACCCTCTGCCAGCCACTTAAAAGTGAATAACAGAGTATCCCATGTCGATGTAGATGTAGATACATAACCTGCACCTTGTTTAGATGGCAAGGATTTCTAACTATCGAATTGGTCAGGATGGTTGTTTGTAGCATTCTTTGGGACTGGGCGACAAAATTGCTAAGGTCATCAGTTAGCCGGTAGGGTGGAGAAGGAGTGAGGATCGGAAAGAAGAGGAAGGAAAAGAAAATACAGTCCAGGGAGGAAAGAAGGAAGAATGACTGCGTTAGCGGCGATCCATGCTCACCACGCACTTACTCACGAAAGAACAGTGAGCCTCTTGGGCGAGCGGTCAAGGTGATGTATTTGTGGTAGTAATGTATAAAGCACTTGAAATAAACTTTAGAGTCTTGACCACAAATTTCATTCTATTGAGGCCTTACGCGTTTCGACGTTTCGTCATTATCGAAGGCATATCTTTTAAAACTGATTAAAAAGTAAAACAGAAACATTCCTTTTAAAATAATCACTGTCAAAGACATGTCAAACATAAAATAAATTTAAAATTCCCCCCAGAACACCCCTGTAGGGGTATGCATTTATCAATACGAGATTTAATAATCAGTGGAACGTGTTACTTTAATAAAATACACCATTACATGACATACAATTATTAATTTTTTATTTTATTTATTTATTTTTGTAAAATTACTAATTTCTATGTAATCAGGCATCTACTGAGTAGGAGTTGTCATTCATAGTTGTTTCGATTTGTTTTTAAATACTGGTTGGCTATCTGTCAGACATTTAGTAAGTGTCAAAGCCTTTTTGGCAGAGTTATTCACCCCCTTTTGCACCAAAATTTAGCACTGAATAGTGTAGATAATCCTTTCTCCTAGTGTTGTAGCTATGCACACTGCTATTACTTTTTAAACTGATTTTGGTTGTTAATAATAAATTTGATAAGTAAATGTATTCTGTATATTGTGAAGTTACTGTAAGGATCTCTAGATCCTTAAAATGTGTCAGCAGCATGATCTCGGGTGGGATGCAGAAATTATTCTAATTACAAGTTTTTGTGCAAAGAAAACTTTTTTTTGGCTTAATGATGAGTTACCCAAAAAAAAAAAAAAGATGTCCTATGTCATATGAATGCAGTCAATGAAAATGGGCATACTAAGCTAATTTACTGAGATGTTTGTCACAAAAATTGCAATAAACCTAATAGCATAAGTTACTGAAGTGAAAAGTTTCAGCAGATCATAAATGTGTTGCTACCATTTCCATGCAATCACCTAAAACTTTGAATATTATACATTAGCTACAGACTTCTGTTCACAGATATGTTCATTAATGGTGTAATGCCATTTATCGAGTGGAACTAAATGTACCATGGTTTATCAAAATTTAATAAGGGTCTATTTGCAGAGATACACTTAATAATTTTCTGAATATATATATATATATATATATATATATATATATATATATATATATATATATATATATATATATATATATATATATACAATCATCGAAAAATTAATGAGCTTGTATCTGGGTGAAAGGTCATGATAATTGTTTTAAAATAAATTTTAGTGGTGATCTTGTATATTATTACATAAGTTAAGTAAAGTTTGTATCCTTTATCCTTATATATATATGTATATTTACCCTGCAGTTGTTATTCTTCATTATTCACAGAATATATGACATCAACTGCGAATGGGCAAAGCGGAAAATGTGTACCCAGCCGAGACTCGGATCCGGGTCTCCCGGTGATCAGCGCAACTGCCTAGAAAGCGGGAGACCCGGATTCAAGTCCCGGCTGGCTACACATTTTCAGCTTTGCCCATTCGCAGTTCAAGTCACATATTCTGTGAATAACACTATTTCCATTTCATCAATTAATTCTTCTTAGTCGGGTGTAATTACTATACTTGTATCATCGGCAAATAGAACAAGATTTGCATCATTGTGATTATAGAATGGTCAATCATTAATATATATCAAGAACAATAAAGGGCCCAAGATCGACCCTGTGGGACGCCACTGTAGGTAGTTTACCAGTTTGAGGAATCCTCTGATTTTTTACAGTTTACCTAAACCGCTTATTTCGGTTTCAGTGTTACACACTTGAAGTCGTCGGCAGAAGACCCGAACGACGTCCTAAGCAACGCTGGGCTGATTACGCATTTAAAAAAAAAAAAAAAAAAAAAAAAAAAAAAAAAAAAAAAAAAAAAAAAAAAGACTCATGTAGCGGACCCCATAGGCACGCGGGAAAAACGCAGAAGGAAAAGAAGTGGTCCTGAAACTTCCAATTATATGGCTGAACAGCAGAATTCCTGCACTACTGCCGATATCGAAATTCCCATCCCTCGGGCATTGATCTCCATCCTCCGGTATCACCTCACGAAGACACTGCATGTTACACAAACCATTTGTACAGTCCAGTCTCACGTACGTTATAAAAGTGGAGACACACCAGCGCCATCCGTGTCCCACTCTCCCATGAAATTTGCTACGTCTCATAGGCAAACCTGCAGTGACAGGTCTCCAACAGCGCTTCCCATTTGCATTGACAAGAGTGTACTGCCTGCCCTGTTACCTATACAACACGTGTTGCTAATGTGATGCGAGGGTCATGGCCGGTGCTTGCTGAATGGCCGATGGAGCTGAATGTGACGTGGGAGAGGACCCGTAACAGGATCTCTTCCGCCCTCGGCGCATCTTCATAACAAATGACAGTCGCGACCGGTCAGCCGGCTTCCACGCTCCTCGGGCTGGTCTGCAGCTCGCGCGTCGTTTTGTAGCCGTCACTCCTGGTGACTCGGCCATAAGAGAGGCCTTTCATCGCGGCCGACGCGTTCCCATGCCGGGGACTCTCGAATCCCCTTTTATTTTATTTTTCGACCCTTCTTCTTGTCCATAATGCCGCGTCTGAGACTGCAACGACCTGTCGACATGGCCTGTGATATTCGTCTCACAGACCACAGCAACCCCTTTGCCTGAAGCCGTCGTCACACGGAGCGTGTGTCTGAAAGTGTACGGTCAACGTATTGAGTTTCTGACGTCATAGCGTGCAAACTGCATGTTTGGGAGAATTTCTGACCCTGCAGGGCAATATCAAGCATGTCAGATATTCTGAACAATGCCTGGAGGTCACCAGTGAGAAGGGAGAACGCCACTTTACACGTAGCCTCTCTGGCGCCACGATTGTTATCGATACAAAGATGAGGGCGCCATATTGGCTTTTATAAGAAGCTCATATCTGGTGGACTTTGTGTACAGTGTGTAAACGGTAGGCCGGTCGCAGTGGCCGAGCGGTCTGCGGCGCGCCGATCACAGTCTGCACGGCCGCTAAGGTCGGGGGTTCGAATCCCACCTCGGGCATGGATGTTTGTGTCTTTAGTATAAGGAAGTTCATAAGTAGTTTGTAAGTTTAGGGACTGATGACCCCGTAGTTAAGTCCCTTAAACATTTAGAATGAAACACTTCTTTAAGAAGAGTAGCCTAGATCACATTTAAAGCAAAATTACTTTCTTTCACTATTAGTTTCAGCACTACATGTTGCCATTATCAAATGACAGGCCTACATTAAACACTACAGTGCACATGTGCAGGAAAAGACTTCTCGAATTCGTGGTTTACCAAATGGCCGACCAATAGCAAAGGGGGGGGGGGGAGACAACTGTTGGTCATGTCGTACAATTGCTGCTGTTGTTACATGTTCAGTGGTGGTTCTCTGATTTGAAGTTGCCAGCAGCAATTGAACGAGATGTCCAATACTTGTCTCACCCGTTATTGGTCGGCCATTTGGTAAACCACGAATTCGAAAAGTCTTTTCCTGCACATGTACACTGTATTTTTTAATGTAGGCCTGTCACTTGATAATGGCAACAAGTATTGCCGAAACTAGTAGTGAAATAAAGTAATTTTGCTTTAAAAGTGATCTAGGGTACTCTTCTTTAAGAAGTGTTTCATTCTAACCATTTAAGGTCACTCTCCTACCGACAAATGTCGGCTGTTATTAATATTTGAACATTGTGAACGGTATAAGGTAAAGTAGTCAACAATCCGAAGATTGGTTTGAACACCACAGTGCTTTACTAGGCATGCTCTTGTTTGTAGGTGGTATGCCGATGCCTTCCTCCGACCTTCGAACTAACTTACTCAGCCAGTTACAGGAGACGGCGCTACTCGGTATTTTTCACATCAGCAACACTGCCAAAGGTGAAAGAAGTGGAAAGTGACAGATAAAAGTCCTAGGACCTGGCGGGCATCGAACCCGCGACCTTTGGTTTAGTAGTTTGGCACTTTACCACTGTGGTACGGAGCCGCACGAGATAAGCTCCAAATATTATACTGACTGTACATTTCAATGTAACTGCCAAAATTTTGGTAGTATGTTTGCACATGTATTACGGTTGTTACCGAAAAAAAGGTTAAAGTTAAAGATGGAAAATAGGTTTTCAATACTATACATCGAAAGATTGATTGGGATCAAAAGTTAATGACGTTCGAGTAATTAACGTTTTTGTATTTTCATGCTGGAGCTAAACATGTTTGTAAATCTATTGAACTGAAGTACTACGGCTATCAGTCCCTAGACTTACAAACTATTTTAATTCACTTAAAAATTTCTCGGCGTACTGATTGCTCTATTAAATTACTGGAATACTGCCGGATGTGATACAATATTCCGGCGCAGAGTCTTCTAGCCATCTTCAGGTAATGACTGATGAGAGAAGCCCCGAATGTTTAGAAAACCCATTCACACCGACCTCTATTTACAAGCCACAAGTTGCAACCATCCGGCACAAAAGATGGCTGTTATGAAGACCTTGATCCACCGAGCTCATGTTATATCAGATGTCGATAGTTTGCAAATGGAATTGGAACACCTGCAAACTGTGTTTCAGAGCAATGGATATTCGTCCCATCACATACAGAAAGCGCTGAAAACGCACAAAAAGCAAATCAAAGAAGATGAAGAGGCCTCCAGATTAACTGTTTGCCTACCTTACAAACGAAATGTTTCAGCGCAAGGAGGCAATTTTCAAAATGAAGTCGATTTATTATGATTTTATGTTGTAATATAGATATGATGAGAGTAATTTGCCTCCAGATGTACCATGTCTAGTGCAATCCCTACTGAAATGATCGTTTTTGTTTCGTGGATGCCAGGAGAGGTAGATAAACTCAATTTTTCTCGAGTTTACGTATTATTTCACTTCTAAACAAACACTTCTGGACAGGTTATATTATGTTATTGTGTTATCTGAGTATTTACTTGACAATTTTATCAAACAGTTTCTGAAATTTAGTATTTCGCTTAGATGTTATATGCTGTTCTGAATAAGCTGCATCTCACGTTAAGCAGCCTCTTACTTGTACAGAATTGCACTTTCATAAAAAAAAGCTTTTTTTTTTTTTTTTTTTTTTTTTTTTTACAAATTATGTCATAAGGAGGTATGCATTTTGCAGTACATGAAGCAAACCTAAGCGTAGTAAGTTGGAATGCACTACCTGCAATGTAGCTTTGTGTAGGCAATGTTTTGGACCCTTCCACCAGCAGAACTAAAGAACTCAACAAATGTTATCTGTGATTTTATGTATGACTCTTTTGTATGTATTTTTATAGTTATCTTGTATTGCTTGCAGTGTACGTTTGTGCATACAATGCTTTGACACATCTATGTATATTTTGTATGTATGCAAAATAAAAGAAAGGAAATGACAAAGATTTCATTTCTTCTTATTTATTACTATTGTCATAAAATACCTCATTTCATGAAGTGCTTAAATTATCGAGCACAAAAGTAACTATTCCACAGAATGGATTGTGGTCAATATTTTGCCAAGTATAAAAATTTATAATGTTCAAATGTTTCAAATGTTTGTATAGTCTACGGGACTTAACTACGGGGTCATCAGTCCCTAAACTTACAAACTACTTATGAACTAACTAAGACTAAGGACGGCACAAATACCCGAGGGGGTATTCGAACCCCCGACCATAATGGCCGTGCAAACCGTGACTGGAGCGCCTCAGTCTCCTCGGCCACCGCGGCCGGCTAAAAATTTATACTAATTAATAATAAGAGAATTTTCAAATCTCAAATATTTTTTATGTTTATGGATACGATAAGTAATTTAACTAACAACATTTTAATTCTGTTTAAAAAAAAAGTTTTGCCTTATAAAGGGTTAAATAGGTGAGCTCAAGGCTTGTCTCATCAGTCATTACCTGAAGATGGCCAGAAGACTCTGCGCTGAAATATTGTACCAGTAAGATACCGACATCCGGCAGTACTCCAGTAATTTAATAGTACTTAAACTCACTTGAACTAACCTACGGTGAACACACACACACCCATGCTCGAGGAGGTACTCAAACCTCCGACTGCGAGCAACCTTGTGCTTTGCAGCAAGGCGCCTTAGAGTGCATTGCCACTCCCAACGCCGCATGAACCACGTTTCGAGCGCCGTTGTTGGTAAAGGACTGTCAAACCATGGATCTAGGTTCGAACCTCCATAATGGCAGTTTCTTCTTAGTTTTTTTTTTTTTTTTTTTTTTTTGATATATTTGTTAGTATTGTGATTTTTGAAACACATTTTCTTGTCTGATTTTGAAGTTGACCATCGGGAAGTGTGATAAATATTTAAATAAGTGTATTATCTGGTAACAGCTGTATTATTTGTGATACGCAGTGCCGAAACAATACAAATAAGACATAGATAAACTTAAAAAGAACTTACTATATGGATTATTGCGTAACTATAATTACTGAACGCCTATTCGCCAGCGTTCGCACAGCCAATTGGGTGAAACTTATCATAAAAACAACCAAAACACAAATATTTCGTACACCATACACAACACACGAACTACATATTGCCACATTCTCATGTTGTCCGAGATATCGTTCGTGGAAAACATATTTGTGTTTCACTTTCTGATCGCCAGAAAATAAATTTATTTTTGGTGACAGAAGTATGCCATGTGACTGATGCCGCTTCTGGATTGCTCCGCCACGTGATTACTTGCTTATGAGCACCAGTCACATGGCACATTTGACGTCCAAAACATTTTTTTCCGATCCGTCCCAGACTGTGAGTTTCTAATATTGACAATAGGGCACAAGTTCTGGGACGTGGAGACAACTATGTCATAACTCTGATATGCCCGTGATGATATGACTCTAGGCCACAAAACCGCTACACAGCCTGAGTAATTATTGATTCTTGTGACAGCTGTTAGCGGAGTTTCCTTTGAAAAACATCTTCGATTGCCCTGAGCATCAAATGGTTTGCAATAAGTTTAATATTAAGCAAGAAACGCCCAAACATTTAGATGCAACTTGGACTTTTAAGAATAGGTGTCTTTATTCCTGAACAAATATTCGAAAGCAATCGATGGCGTATCCAATCCGTCAACCTGTGCGGTGTTTGCCTGATGCTTGACTTGTATTCCCCGTCCGTTACAACTATTTTAGACTTTTACTAAATCTGGATTATTGCTTTCAGTATTATGCTTGGTAATCATTCTTTCTAAATTTGGAAACACGTCAGTCTATTATTGTTAAACTAGAGCATGCTGAGAATTTAAACGAATCGATTAATAGGAGCCCATTTTTTCTCAAAAAAATATTCAGATGTTCGTTATCCTTAGGGACCAAACTGGTGACGTCATCCTTCGCTAGACTTACAGAATACTCAAATCAAAATACGTGTAAGCAAAAAATACACACAGAGACAACAAACCAAAACAAAACAAACGACATACACAGCCTGCCAGGCCACAGAAATGGCGATTTTTCAAACTATTTTATAAGAAAGTGTAATAATAAATAGTGTAAATATAAAAAGTGACAGTAAGTGTTAGAAAACACACATGAAGAGGACAACATAAAAATACCCGGCTAGAATAATCCATTTTATTCAGAACTTGCTCAAAACCGGCGTTGCCCGGGTATTTATTTATTTATTCCTGGTGTTTTTCAGGTATATATTTATTCGTCCACTCCCATGAACCACAGACATTGCCGAGGTGGGGTGGCTTGCGTGCCTCAACGATACAGATAGCCGTACCGTAGGTGCAACCACAGCGGAGGGGTATCTGTGGAGAGGCCAGACAAACGTGTGGTTCCTGAAGAGGGGCAGCAGCCTTTTCAGTAGTTACAGGGGCAACAGTCTGGATGATTGACTGAGCTGGCCTTGTAACATCAGCTAATGTGGGTTTGCCACACAGCTACTGCCAACGGCTGAAAGCATGGGGAAACTACAGCCGTTACCTTTCCCGAGGACATGCAGCGCTACTGTATGAACATATGATGATGGCATCATCTCGGGTAAAATATTCCGGAGGTAAAATAGTCCCCCATTCGGATCTCCGGGCGGGGACTACTCAGGAGGATGTGATCATCAGGAAAGACAATACTGGCATTCTACGGGTCGGAGCGTGGAATGTTAGATCCCTTAATCGGGTAGGAAAATTAGAAAATTTAAAAAGGGAAATGGATAGGTTGAAGTTAGATATAGTGGGGATTAGTGAAGTTCGGTGGCAGGATGAACAGGATTTCTGGTCAGGTGAGTACAGGATTATAAATACAAAAT
This sequence comes from Locusta migratoria, assembly GCA_026315105.1. Taxonomy (NCBI): domain Eukaryota; kingdom Metazoa; phylum Arthropoda; class Insecta; order Orthoptera; family Acrididae; genus Locusta; species Locusta migratoria. Next base: position 180,283,562 of record CM048749.1, read on the forward strand.
CAGTTGGGGTTATCACAGGAGTAGGATTGATAATGAATAAGCAAATAGGAATGCGGGTAAACTACTATGAGCAGCACAGTGATCGCATTATCATTGTCAAGATAGATACGAAGCCAACACCGACAACAGTAGTACAGGTTTATATGCCAACTAGCTCTGCCGATGATGAGGAAATCGAAGAAATGTATGAGGAGCTAAAGGAAATTATTCAGACAATTAATGGAGAGGAAAACTTAATTGTTATGGGAGACTGGAATTCGGTAGTAGGTCAAGGAAGGGAAGGGAAGATAGTAGGTGAATATGGTCTGGGCAAAAGGAATGAAAGAGGAAGCCGCCTGGTAGAATTTTGCACAGAACATAATTTAGTTATAACAAACACCTGGTTCAAGAATCACAAAAGAAGGTTGTATACGTGGAAGAGACCAGGAGACACCGGGAGATACCAGATAGATTTTATAATGGTAAGACATAGATTTCGGAACCAGGTTTTACAGTGTAAAACATACCCAGGGGCAGATATAGACTCTGACCATAAGTTGTTGATTATGAACTGCAGGCTGAAACTGAAGAAACTACAAAAATGTAGGAAAATAAGGAGATGGGACCTGGATAAATTGAAGGAACCTGAAGTTCTTAAGAATTTCAGAGGGAGCTTTAGGCAACAATCGACAGAATCAGGGGAAAATAAAACAGTAGAGGAGGAATGGGTAAAATTGAGAGATGAAATAGTGAAGGTAGCAGCGGACAAAATAGGTAGGAAGGCAAGACCTACAAAAAATCCTTGGATATCACAGGAGATACTAAATTTAATCGATGAAAGGAGAAAATATAAAAATGCAGTAAATGAAACGGGCAAAATGGAGTACAGACGACTAAGAAATGAGATTGACAGGAAGTACAAAATGGCTAAGCAGGAGTGGCTAGAAGGCAAATGCAAGGATGTAGAAGAATGTATAAATAGGGGAAAAATAGATAGAGCCTACAGGAAAATAAAAGAAACATTTGGAGATAAGAAAAACAGCTCTATGAATATCAAGGACACTGATGGAAAACCAGTTCTCAGCAAAGAAGGGAAAGCTGAAAGGTGGAAAGAGTATATAGCGGGGCTCTACAAAGGAAATGAACTTCGAGACAATATTATAGGAAGGGAAGAGGATGTAGATGCAGATGAAATAGGAGAGACTGTACTGAGAGAAGAATTTGCCATTGCCCTGAAAGCCCTAAGTCGAAACAAGGCCCCTGGAGTAGATGATATTCCCTCAGAGCTACTGAAGTCTCTGGGAGAACCAGCCATGACAAACCTGTTTCACCTGGTGTGTAAGATGTATGAGACAGGCGAAGTACCCTCAGACTTTAAGAAAAATGTTATAATCCCCATTCCAAAGAAAGCAGGAGCAGACAAGTGTGAAAAGTACAGAACCATTAGTTTAATAAGTCATGGTTGCAAAATATTAACACGAATTATATACAGAAGGATGGAAAAGCTGGTAGAAGCCGACCTCAGAGAAGATCAGTTTGGGTTCAGGAGAAATGTAGGAACTCGGGAGGCAATACTCACTTTACGGCTTATCCTAGAAGATAGATTAAGAAAAGGCAAACCAACATTTCTAGCTTTTGTAGATTTGGAGAAGGCTTTTGACAATGTTGATTGGAATAAACTCTTTCAAGTTCTGAACCAAGCAGGAGTAAAATATATGGAGCGTAAGGTTATTTACAACTTGTACAAAAACCAGACAGCGGTTGTCAGAGTTGAAGGGCATGAAAGGGATGCAGTGGTTGGGAAGGGAGTAAGACAGGGTTGTAGCCTTTCTCCAATGTTATTCAATTTGTACATTGAGCAAGCTATAAAGGAAAGTAAAGAGAAATTTGGAGAAGGAATTAAAGTTCAGGGCGAAGAATTAAAAACATTGCGTTTTGCCGACGACATAGTAATTCTGTCAGATACAGCAAAGGACCTGGAAGAGCAATTGAACGGAATGGACAGTGTGCTGAAAGGTGCATATAAGATGAACATTAACAAGAGCAAAACTAGGGTAATGGAGTGCAGTGTAAGAAAATCAGGTGATGCTGAAGGAATTAGATTGGGAAACGAAGCAATAAAGGAGGTGGATGAGTTTTGTTACTTGGGCAGTAAAATAAGTGATGGTCGCAGTACAGAGGATATAAAATGCAGAATGGCAATTGGTAGAAAAGCGTTCTTGAAAAAGAGAAAGGCATTTGTATGGAGTGTTGCCTTGTATGGGAGTGAGACATGGACGATAAACGGTGCAGACAGGAAGAGGATTGAGGCTTTTGAAATATGGTGCTACAGAAGAATGCTAAAGATTAGGTGGGTGGATCGCGTAACTAATGAGGAGGTACTGAACAGAATTGGGGAGAAAAGAAATTTCTGGCATACCTCGACTAAAAGGAGGGATAGATTGGTAGGACACATTCTTAGACATCAAGGAATTGTGAATTTAGCGTTGGAGGGAAGTGTGTGGGGTAAAAATCGCAGAGGAAGACCAAGAGATGGATACAGTAAGCAGATTCAGACAGATGTAGGTTGCCGTTCTTATGTGGAGATGAAGAGGCATGCTCAGGATAGGGTATTGTGGAGAGCTGCATCAAACCAGTCTCCGGACTGAAGACCACAACAACAACATATTTATTCGTATAAGGGCTGTATGTCTGTAAAATGTCTTGGGAATTCAATTAGTAGTAAAGAAGTAATAAATTAAAACTTGGTGCTTGATGGGGCGGTTTTCCATGAACTTTACTGTTTATGTCCTCATATCTGACGAACTACGTGTCGTACTGTGAGACAATTTAGCAGGTGCACTCAAATATATGCGTGTATACTGTCTGTAAAATTTCCTGAGTCTACAAATTGTTGAGTAAAAAGTAGAAATCGTAACGTCATACCGAAACCCGTAGCTTTAGTCGATGAAGAAAGCGAGAAACTTTTTTTCCTTTCATCATTTTGCTATGTTGGTCAGCGAGAAAAAGTTTAATAAAGGTTTAAAATTATTTTTATAGTTTATTCAAGTCTCTAAGTACTCTCATTCTCATATAGCGTATTTATTAAGTCTCGCCGCATTTTGTGGCAGTTTTTTGCGATTCCTATTCTTATGAAGTTATATCTTCTGAACCATGTGTCGTACGTGATTCTTAACCCTGTAGCAATTGTTACCTCACGGTGGGGAATGTGTGTAGCAAATTTGGTTTAAATCGATCCAGTGGTTTAGGAGAAAACGATCAGCATTATCGCTAAATGCAGCAGTTTTTCGCGCATCTCATTGTTTATGACGTCATATCTCGTGAACTATGTATCGTACGTGATTCTCACACTGACGGCGACATTCCTCATGGATTGAAGCTTACGTGTACAAAATTTCATATAGATTGGAACGAAACTGTAGATTGATATGCAACACGTAAAAAACATACGGACCCTCTGCTTTATACGAGTATTAGATCAAATTATCCTATTGCAAGAGAACTGTTATCGAACGAATTTAGTAAAAATCAAACAAATCATGTAAAACAAAATACTTCTTGTACAGATGACTACTGAAGATGCTTGAAAATGAACCGAAACGCGTCTGGTCTAAGGTACACTAATTTACAATTGCATAAGACGGTCACCTAACCTATACAAATTCTATTGTATTAGCTCTGACCATCATTGGGAGACACGTTCGCTATAACAAAATATGTAAAATCAGATCGAAAACGAAATATTTAGGTGTTCCTTTTTCCCGCGTCCTTTTTTGACGATACAACGGCCGGAAAATATTAGGACAGCGATACGATGAAACAACCTTCTGCCGGCCACTTAAATGTGATTTACAGAGAAAGCATTTAGACGTAGAAAATTATGTGATGAAGTACGCCAATTCAAAGTTACGGTCGTTAGTACAAAATCGAGAATACAGATATTATGCATCCGCAGTCTAGCCAGTATAATTCTACTAAATTTAAAATCGAAAATGAGGACTCAGGCAAGTTACGGAATAATTGCTACTACTACTATGTATCTCAGATCGCTGTAGAACATTATGTAATGTTCCTGTAACAGCAATACGCTGTCCAGGTCGTCGACGACGATAGAGCCTTCTCCTCGATTTTCTTCGCTCTTTTTCGACGATCGCTAACAGAGTTAAGGCGGCTATTTTACGCGCCTCCATTACCGTAAAGAAACTGTGTGATCTGCGTTCCAGGTGCAGCCGTGAACTGCAGCTAGAGAGCGGTACGCTAGCAAGTCACGATAAGGGGCGGAGTTACGAGAGGTGGAACAGGCCGTCTGAGAGCGCGCAGAAACCACGGCGGACACCGCGTATGGCGTGCTTCGAGATGATAAACACTCCCCGCGTCAGAACGGTTTACATGGAATTTATTTATCACTACTAGTATTGCCTGTGGTCGAAAATCGACCAATTGTGTTTACAATGGTCACTGGGGGTAAAATTTTATGTATCATGTCGGCGGCCTCGCGTGATTATGTTGGCAACATCAACAACACGATAGAAAATCTTTGCCCATTTGTTCGAACCACACAGAATGACTCGATTAGTGTATCGTACAGACCATGAAGTAAACAAATAATGCTGTTCGTGCTTTATGGTTGACAGGTTCTTGTATGTACCCTCGCCCGCTCAGTAAAAATAATTGCCCTCGTAAAGCGAAGATTCCATGAGAAAACATCAGCGTTGTCAAGCGATTTGCTAAAATGAAGCCTCACAGGATTCTGTTCAGCATCTGTTGCCTACATTATCATAGGAGGCCGCTGAGATATTTGGTAAAATTTAACCGACACTGGGGGGTATGAAATGGTATCTTTCACGTGTTAAGGAAAATGTCTTACACAATAACAACCAATAAAAACGGAAGTATATACTTCTCATGCCATTTTAGAATTATATAACTTTCATTAACCTGTTATTTGAAATGGAACTACAATTTCGGTGTTCGTATATTTATACAACCTCAAGAAATAATGTTATTTCGATACTGCGATATTCAGAATTCCAGAGCTGAGAACATGTCGACTTCGTAGTTCCACCCGAGCACCACTAGATGCCTCTCCCAGCGCATCATCCTTTATAACGGCATTCATATGAAAACATCCATTTCCTTTTACCACTCTTAATCACTGCGAAAATGAAGCATTTGAACGGCACAAGAAAGTGAGTTGGGAGCACTCCATGTTTCGATAGTCACTTATTTTAATGCTTTATTTTAATACTGCAGATGCTCTGCATTACAGCGTCTTTGGTCGAGAAGAATAGCCAATCAAGTGAGCTGATTGTTGGAGAATGTAGAACTTAATCCAAGCTGTAGATAGGAAAATTTCTACTTCCTTTTACTACTTTTAATGGCAAAATGCACATATAATATTTATATTCGTGAAATCTACGACAAACAATCTTTCTAATTATGTAACTTTCGTTGGCCTTCTTGTACGAATAAATTAGTAATCTGTACCACAATTTTCGTGTTAGCGTATTTATATAATGATACCTTGTGGTAATCTTTTGGGTGTTCTTGCACATTCTAGTCGTCATTTGACACATCCTTTAAACCTAACATTTTCTGTAAGACAGACCGGTAGATATGGACACATTTCATGGGTACCAAAGTCACCGTCCTTTACCTCTTTGGATTTTACTGTGAGTACGGTTGCAAGGCGAAGTCTAAGAAGAAAAATTAATACACGAGTCGATTTGATCGAATTACCAACAGTGCAGCCCTCATTAAAGGTCTAAAAGAGGGCGTTTAAGGAGCTACATCTAGTGTTCTCAAGGGAAGTCAAAATTGCACTTGGTGGTTAAATTTTTGTAAAATGCAAACTTTCACGGCCAGAAAGGTCAATACCACTAAAAATTTCCGGGGTATTATGTCGTGGTCTCATGGATTTATAATTGAAACCCAACGTTTCGTCCCCGACTGCGGAGGACAATTTCAAGGAGGATCGTGGCACTTTTGAATGTTCGATGCACACCCTGGCTGTTGGTCCCTGGCTGTAGGTCCCTATAATCGGAGCATAGTATCCATTAAATAGGGATACCGCAACTGGTTTCGTGGAATTCTGTCTCTCAGTGGGAACCAACAGCAACAACTGCGTCGCAGTTGTTGTTGTTTCCCACTGAGAGACAAAATTCCACGAAACCAGTTACGATAACCCTACTTAGCGAATATTATGCTCCGATGTAGGGACCTGAAGATAGCAGAGTGGAATGCCGAAACTGGTAGTGAAACAAATATTTTTATTATACATACGGCTGTAGGTATCTCACTTCCTGCATATTTTTTCTTGTCAAAATCAAATAAGGGTCATTAAATAATCTGACACATCAGCTTAGATACTAACTCTTTCCATTTATGACCTGTTTCGACAGACCCGTGCTGCCATCTTCGGATCTTTTAACTGATTAATAGAAGTTCATTATCTTACAGTCACACAATGATGTTGCGTCATCCGACAACAAGTGATTGCCAAGGAAATCAGAATGCTACAAAAAGATTTAGAAGAGATGTTGGAATAACCTGTATATATATATATATATATATATATATATATATATATATATATATATATATAGGCTAATAGTCATTTCTATAATTTACATTCCGGAAGGTGCGAGAAAAGCTCCTATATTGAAGTGTTAGGTTAAAAACAGAAGCGGCCATATCCGGATTGGGGTCAAGAAGGCTAGGTTACGAAACGCTGGAGCCAGAACGGTACAGCGGAATGCGACGGCAGTGTTGACGGCGCGGGGAGAGATTAGGATCGTGAGGTGGTGAGAGGAACGAGGAGCCCGGAGGACGCAGACGAATAAGTAGATCCGGAAACCCGAATAACAAATGTGAGCGCCTTAACATGGAAGTGGAACCCAATCTGCATAACAGTACAGGCAGCGGATGTGACGGACGGAAGGACTGTAAATCACTGAAGTTGCCGCACTGTTGCGTCCCGAAACGGAAACTATTAATACTTTCAGTTTGCCCAACGAGAGTGTAATTTATACGAGGGGGAGTTGGAAAATAAGTTTCCCTTGTCGACAGTGGTCATAGCTGCGAACGAAAAAAAAAAAAAAAAAAAAAAAAAAAAAAAAAAAAAAAAAAAAGGAGCACACTTGCGTGTTTTACGACCCACTTTAAATTTGTAGTTTTATACGTTTTTACAAACATTTTGAACCAAAACAATAATCTAAATAACAAAAAAAATAATTAATGAGTCTTTAACACTATTAGGAAAAAAATCAGCGTCACAGTCCAACGCGTTGCCCACTACGTTACACGTAACAGTTAGTATTTGTGTTCTTTATTTTCTTATTATTGATGGCCATTGTTAACTGATGCTAATATGGTATTTGTAGACACTAGATTATCATTTATCGTATGAAGAACGATGTGTTTTTGTTAATTATTCAGTGCGACATTGCTTTGAAATGACAACGTGTAAGTTACAATAAGAAAAGCATTAAATACGCAATCCAAGATGGTGTGTGCCAGAGAGAGTTCTGGGCGAGGAATGTCACGTGACATCTCCGAACGGCTGGTTTTCGTTAATTCAATGGAGGGTGTAAAAACTCCGTTATTTTTGCGGCCGGCTGCGGTGACCGAGGGGACTGAGGCGCTCCAGTCACGGTCTGCACGGCCACTACGGTCGGTGGTTCGAATCCCCCCTCGGGCATGGATATTTGTGCCGTCCTTAGTAAATAAGTAGTTTGTAAGCTTAGGGACTGATGACCCCGTAGTTAAGTCCCATAAGCTTAACAAAGATTTGAATATTTTATTTTTTATTTTTGCGAATATCTCTGAAACGATAGGAGATATGAAAAAACCATAAGGGAACAATAGTTTTAGAGAATTTTCTCCTCCACATATTCGTTTATTCAATTTTCGGGTCAGATGATCGCTTTATTTGCAATTAAAATTACATTACAAACGGCTTTTTTTGGTATTACTAGCGTATTTCTAGTCAGAAATATTTCAAAAGCGAGGTTTTGGTCTCAGGTAGCCAACAATTGTGCCTGTAAAATTTGGCGCCGATCGGTTGAACGGTTCGACCTAAAAAGTGGTAACACGTTACAACCAGACAGACATCGTCAAATCGCCGTTATTCTTGCAAATATTCTCTGCAACGATGCAAGATATGAAAAAAAAGTAATAGAGCGAAGTTTTAGAGAATTTTCTCCTCTACAAATTCGGTTATTCAATTTTCGTGTCAGATGAATGGTTAAGCCGTTATTTTCATTTAAGTTTCGAGTTGTCAAAAGACGATCGCAAATGCTCACTTTTAGTGTTACTCCCGTAACCTAAGTGGGTCAAAATAGAAGGAGACATTAAAGATAAGAATATCTTTATTTTTCTACATAATTTCCAAGTACATTCGGACATTTGTCATACCGCTTTATAAGCTTCAAAGAGTCTTCCAGGATAAAATCAGTGCGTCGCATAAGCAGTGACGTAGCCAGGATATTGTCAAAGGGGGAGGGGAGGTCCGACTTGTTGAAGAGAAATTTACAGAGGCTCACGTTTTTCATTTCTTCTAAAAACAAACTTGACATATTTTTTATATTTTATGTACATAATTTGCATTTGTAAGACCTTTTTACAAATACTGCAATATTTTATATACAAAATTACGGAAATTTTTTTTTTTTCAATATATGCCAGCAGAACCTTAAGTTGTTATTTCAAACGAAGTTAGATTATCAGAATGTGAAGTGTTTCTTTGTATTTAAACACGCAACGAGACGGTTGCATGTCACCAAGCTCGCTGCCTGTCAGACACGACTGTCGCTTGGTGTTTCGCAGAATTTGCATTAATTTTTGCATCAGTGTAAATACCTTGCATGTTGATTTAGGGCGCGTAAGTCTGTAATTTTCTTTCCAAGATAATTGGTTCTTTTATTCTTGTTGGCATTGCAACGAATCCATCCTCTAGATGAAATATTACTCTCAAACTTAACACGTACTGAGTGAGGTGCCTTATGATATATTGAAATATTGCCACTCCAAATAACGACTGAACTGCTAACATTAAACTGCTGTAAACAGATAAATAAGCTATTATAGTAGTACGTATTTTAACTTACCATAACGCTAGTGGACGAATGAAAGTCGGTTTTTGTCTTTTTTCTCATTATGAACTTATTCATAATTGGAAGCTATGTTAAAACCACAAAAGGAATAAACGGCAGCGGCAGCTGCAGCAGTCCACTCTAGTGCTTAACTTAGCAATAATGGAGCAAGGCCAACAATGGACAACGGCTAAAGGAGGACTGAGCGATAGCCGATGCTGTTATCGATGTATCGATAATTAAAATCTATAGATGGCTTTATTGACTGTCGATAGTGTGTATCCTTTTTTCGTCGTATGACTGATAACAATATCATTCAGTTTCACTACAAGGTAGCTCGTTCATGTCTTATTTCATTTAGTCCATCGGAGGTTCGAGTCCTCCATCTGTCATGGGTGTGTATTTGTCCTTAGCATAAGTTTGAGTAGTATTTTATCGTTTAGGTGATAGGGGGGGGTCCGGACCTCCAAGACCCCCCCCCCCCCCCTTTGGCTACGTCCTTAGCATACGGAAGTAGCGTTGAACGACTTGTTTGACGTCAGCATTGCTTCCAAAGCGCCTTCTGCTGAGAGTCTTCTCCAAGCTGTATATAGATGGAAGTCACTTGGCGAGAGATCATGAATGTATAGAGGACTGTGTAGGTGCTCCCAACCAAGATTTGCAATATGGTTTTGCGTTGCCGTCGCCGTGTGTGGTATCGCATTGTCATCCAACAGCAGAACGCCAGATCTGAGTAGGCTAGGTCCCTTTTTCCGAATCACTTCTTTCAGTTTCGACAAAGTGGCACAGAACCGCTCAGCAGTTTGAGCACTTGTAGAGTACGGGTAGAGCAATGGTACTTTACTGGATATTATTTTATTAGCATTGTTCTGCCCATTCTATTTCCACTGAAAATTTGCTGGTGGACCTGTCATTAACCCTGTAGTAGAGTCACAGACTACCTTTTTATGAGCACTTGTTGTTTTACACAGTATATATCAATCATATTCTCACTATAAATAATAATGAGAATTTCATTTCTGCGTTTCATTTTGACAACCTTTCAGTAACTTTAGCACTCAACTCAAACTAACACCTTTCTCACAATTTATTGTAATGTAAGTTAATCTGAAGACAAGAACGACGCAAGAGGAGAAGCAAGATACGGTCAGCATTCCACATTTGTCTTCCTCATCGTTTCGACCTTGGGCAAACACTACTGTGGAAGGTCAAACATACCGTTGTGCTTGTTGAATCAGATCCCTTTCCTCGAGTTTCTTTTACGCTACGTCTTGGTTCTTTTTCGGCCGCTAATTTCAATTTTCGGCCTCACGGTCGACGCGTAGTTGGCGGTAAATGGGGCGTGCAGTCGTTCGCCGTATCTGCGCCGCCCGTGAATGGGAACGTTGGGGCAGTCTCCACGAGAGTCGATAGTCGACGGTCGATACACACGATACACAGCCCCACCACGGCCGTTTAAATGCCCCTTATGTGCACGATCGAGATGGCCGGCCACAAGATACCATAGACGTGGTGGTCCCGTACCACACCTTTCACATTTATCTTTGCTAATAAATAACAAATCCTACCACAACACGGACTATTTAATTGAGGGGTAGGGGGGAGGGGAAGATAACGGTCTGTCCGGCTTTTGTAGACAATGTAGTAATAATTAATTTTGTATGAGTGCTCGAAATCGGTATATTTTTCTAAAGAAACCATTGTCGATTACAGGTGGTAAAAGTTTCATTCTCAACAATTGGCCAGTTTCGACGGTAAAGTCATTATTAAACACTTACAAAAACGTCCAACTACGGCAGAGTAAAATACATAATGCTCAGTAAACCTTATTAATGGGTTCTTCAGTCACTTCTTGGTAGATCAATTTCATATTTAGTGTTGAAAACAAAGAATCTGTGAACATGTCACAACCACAATAACTGGACCGTAGCATATATTGGAGTAATATTACTTTCTTTCCAATGGGCCCGCAGCACAGAATATATCTCTAAGAGACATCATATAATTATACCAACATGCTGCTTTAAAGTTTTTTGTTATACTGTTGTTATGGATCCATTTAGGCACAATTAGCCATCGTCAAACAATGTGAATCTTTGTACAGTGTCTTGCTGTTTATTTAACAATAAGGGGAACATTTTTTATCTTGATGTTCTGACAGATGTAACATCTTTGGCCAACTGTCAGAACATCAAGATTATATATATATATATATATATATATATATATATATATATATATATATATATATATATTATTTAACGATATTTGTATAATACTACATAAGTGTGACACAAAAGTTCACATTATTGTTAGATAAACAGCAAATCGTTGTCCAAGGATTTCACATTGTCTGACGGCAGCTAATTTTGCCGAAATGGATCCATAACAACATTATAATAAAAAACTTTAAAGCAGCATATTGGTATGATTACATGGAGTAATATTAAGTATGTGAGTATTTCATTTTGTACAACATGTAAGAAGCACACTAAAAGTGACGATCTCAAGATATGGCACAAGTTCAATAATTTCATCGAAGCTTAGAATGATATATGTAACGTGTTTCACTGTGTACAATTATAAATTAGAAGGCATTTATCACATATCACAAACCTGCATAGCGAGAGATCAATTTGACAACTTCAGCTAATGGCATACGCAAAGAACTAAAGTTTTGCTGTGTTGTATCTTTACTTAACATGTTCAAAATGTTCAAATGTTTGTAGAACTTTTGGGACTTAACTACGGGGTCATCAGTCCCTGAGCTTACAAACTACTTATGAACTAGCTAAGACTAAGGACGGCACAACTATCCATGCCCGAGGGGGGATTCGAACCCCCGACCCTAGTGGCCGTGCAGACCGTGACTGGAGCGCCTCAGTCACTTCGGCCACCGTGGCCGGCTACTTAACATGTTTGCAACATAAGCACTAGTGTTTTTGTCGACGCCTGTCAAATATTTACCGGAAGATGGCCTAATAAGCCGAAAACTAGTTCGTAAATTGAAAGACGACCGTCTGTCGTATTCCATATATTTTTTGTATGTTTCTATAAAGTTATAATTTATTTAATGTCGCTAGATTATGATTTTGTTAAAATTTGAACCCCACTCTTTACAAGGCTTGAGGAATGGCATTTTTATTTCATGTGTTAAAATATTAGTTTATATTGCTAGGTTGTTTTCATGTTGTTATGTTAATAATTTATTATTATATTAATTAATGTGGCATAAATCTGACTTCTCCACTACGCCACTGTCCCTGTAAGAATGTGTACTTGTCTTACTTTTAAGTGGATGTGCGAGAATCTATGGTTGTCTGAATGTGGGTAGGAATAGCTTGCTTTGCATCATTCTCTCTGCACAGAGTCGATAGCTGCTAAGATGACCAAAGAGGTTTCTACAACCTTTGGCTACAGTCCAGTCGTTGAACCTTCTCTAGGGCCAGTCTCTCCGTCCCCACCACCGCTGATCTTGGATTTTTCGGCTTCCGGTGGCTTCCCGCGTTTCGTGGCCGCTCGGTCTGGTCATTCTGTGCTGGTCTTCTGGTGAGGTAAGGTTTGGTTCTGCTCTTGTGTTTGGGGATGGTAGCGTTTCATTGTCTAGCACGTTTAACTTACATTCGTGGAGTTTGCATCATTTATGGAATATTTTCTCGGATCGTGTGCGGAAATGTGTTCTCGTTTTTCAGTTCAGTGATTTCCGATAGATAAAAGCAGTGTGTGTGATTCTAGTTGCAGATTGATAACGGCCTGCTATGTTAAAACCTTTTGTGATCATGTGGCGGTGTATGAACTCTGTTTAAATACTTTCTAGCTTTGTGGGGCCTTACTTCTAAAAGGTGATATGTTGATTTTTGTGCATGTAAAAATCTTCTCATCCTTTCATTCCGTGACTGATATGTGTTCCACATGGTTGGTTCCTAGAACAAAGCCTTCAGCTTCCACTCATGTTTGTTCCATGCCCATCAGACAAGTTACTATGAGGGTATTCTTCTGATTTCCACTAATATTTCGAGATCTTCTCTCCCCGCCTATTTTAATTTTGCTCTTTCTTCTCCGACTTCTAGTACGAACTCTGTCTTTGTAAGTAATTCTCTCTGATCCTTGTACAACCTCCTTGAATAGTTTCTTTATGTAATTCTAAACATTTTCATGGGTTGCATGCCGTAGTTCTTATTCTTATTTTTCCGAGTTTGTAATTATTTCACTTTTACGAGTTTTGGAGACTGCACTTCCTCCGTCTCTGTAATCGCTCCCTATCGCGTGTAGGTGTATTTCATTCGCTCCCTTATATAATTCTAAGCATTTCTATGGGTTACATGCTGTAGTTAATTTTCTTATTTTTCAGAAACTGAATTTATTCAATTTTATCGGTTTGCGGAACCACGCGGGTCCGAGTCCCGAATTCCGGGATTTGCAGCTAGTCTCCTGAACTCACGCCACTTCTCATATAAAACCAGTACTTAGATTGGCTATACACGCGCACCATCTCAAAACAGGCACGACAGACCAGAGCCAGCTTCAAAGTGTTTTTGTGTATTGTGTTTTGTGTTACCTACGACTTGCTGAATTTCGTCTACGATAGCGGCGCCTGCTTCCGCCTTGTCTCAGCACGCTGATGTGGTGCGTTTCGCTGTAGCATTGCGTGAGTGTGAGCGAATGAGTTTTATTTGTGAATCCTTCCCCCCCAGTAGAGTTAAATCATGTATAATTTAGGCTGGCCACGGTCCGCATTTATCCATGTAAGAGATGCATTTTTATTGTATTAACAAAATTGGCTCCCTATTTTGCTTGTGTTCTATCTGAATAAACAAGTGTAAGTTCAGCATAATTCGTAAGTTGCCTGTAATTTAGAGCACCTTCCCTCTTATTTAATATTGTTCTTCATAAGTGCTGAGAACAAGTTCAGATGCAATCTTAAGTAATGTCTAAATTCAGTTGCGCCATAAATGTTTTCTTAGCCACCTTTCTAAGATAGCTTTAATTGTGGTTGCTTGCTTATTAACGTCTGTGTGTAATAACGTGTGAACTGCTATGTTATTGACCACTGAAGTATTAACTTACTGTTATTTAAATAATTTTAAATGAATCAGATCTCAGTTTGGGCCAGGGAACAAGGTTTTATAGCAGGGAATAATCGGTAGTTCACACGGAACTTATTTGCTAATTTTAGAGATAAATCAAGGCTCTTGTTACAGTGGTCGACTCTTAAAATGAACATAAGTTAGTACAGAAAAAAAAAAGTTCAATAAATCGTAAAAGTTTAAGGACTTAGAGTCATAAATCGTAGTCTAGTATTTGCATCAGGGGCGATGAAAAACCACGTGTAGACTACCTTTGAGAATTAAGTTCGGTGAACCAAGTCAGAACGGTCGATCGGAAAACTCAGGCGAATCACAACGCTGCGGTCGGTGTTGACAAACTGCCCGCACCGTAGTTGACTTGAGCATCGTGTGTGTTCCGTATTTGACTAGTTGGACGAAATGCTCGTTTAGTGCGTTGGTTCTGGACTGAGAACAGGAGAATTAACGAGGAAAGGATGAATTTAGTTTTGTTTTAAGCTTGACAAGATATCTAAGGAAACGCATGTAATGCTGGCACGCTTTATGGGGATCAGACACTGTGCATGAAGTGTGTGAACGAGTGGTTCGCCCGTTGTGTTTCTCACAATCCCCGTAGCGGACCACCGGCGCCGGCCGCCAGCGACGAAAACATTCAGAAAGTGAGGACATTAATCACGACCGATCGTCGATTATCTGTGCGCATCATAGCGGAGGAACTGCAGATTAACCCAGAGTGCGCGCGACAAATCAGTGCCCAGAAGTTGGTGTAATAAAATAAAATAAAATAAAATAAAAAGAAAACACTGTAACCATCCGAATATGACACCAAACCCAGTGAGTTATCTATTGCGGTCCATCTTAACCCTTTTTTCACACACAGATACCGCGCGAATGAAAAATACTAAGTTATTTAGAGGTGTATGACCTTTTGATATTCTTTCTTATCTGCTAGTTAAATGACCTTAAAAAAGGTACATGGGTGCTGCATTGTGACTGTAAAGTCTTTGTATTTAACCCTATTTTTTGTGAAATATCTGAAAACAAGTTATTTTTGGTACGAGGTCTAGAAAAATCTGAATTTTTGCACGTTTTTCTGTCAAGTGCCCGAGAAGAGAATGTCTGCTTTTACTTTTGGCCGGTAATCTGGCAAGAGACCGAAACCGTCATAACGTAAATCATTCATTGGTACACGGCATGTTATTTTCTTCTTCTTCTTCTTCTGGACTTTTCCGATGAATAGTGATCTGTCAGGATTCCTCAATAAAGATCTATCCTTTTGTGACGTCCAATATAAATAATTCGCTAACACTTTTGCATAGTAACTCCTATTCAAGTACAGTTCTTACCGTTTAAAGCAGTTTTTCTTGTTTATGAACAAAATAGCGCCGCAAAATCGAAAGGAAAGAGTGAACCGGTAACGTATGCTTGTAGTCTGAAGATTCAAATTAATTAAAAACTTTTCGGAAAAGGTAACGGAACATTGCTTTATATCACGGTTAAATGATAGTAACAAGCAACAGTGTCCATTGTAGTGGGACGAGACATTTGATTTCTACTACTGCCTTCATTCAGTTCAGTTTGCAGGTAAATGAAGGATTTTATTAGCAAATTATTTAATGTCGATGATGTAAAACGTTTTACTACTGTTTGTTTTGTTCTGCTTCCGTTGCTGTGACAACGGCACAAAACGCGAGGACATCTTTTTTGCCGAGACCAGCTGGCCAGTACACGTGGAGGTCGACAGCCACGAGGCTACATAAGATGCTGTGGTCGGTCGTTCCGATCATCCGTCACGATAACTGAGAATTCATGAAAATAACTTATTGTAAAAAGTTTGCGAAACGTATGTAAGATGAAAGAAGTTCGTTTGTGAATTTTGCACCCAAATTTGTATTATACGTTAAGAAATAAATCGAGATATATTTAAAAAAATATTTAATTACCAAAAAGTAGATGCTTTTGAAGCTTCAGGGTTGTATGGTCGTGGTCGAAGAAACATTTCTGCCCCTGACGTTTCGTCCAGAGTTGCGTTGGACATATTCAGAAGAGCTTCTGGTAGTGCTAAGTTCAGCAGCAACTACTTCAGCCGGTCGTGAAAGTATTAACTGCATAAATTAACAAGAAGCGTTATAGAACATTATGAATAATTTACTTATGATGAAGACTGTTTTATTTTGTTTAGAGGGCAGGGTTGTAGCCTTTCTCCTATGTTATTCAATTTGTAGATCGAGCAGGCGCTGAAAGAAAACAAGGAAAAATTCGGAATAGGAATTAAAGTTCAGGGTGAAGAAATAAAAACATTGCGTTTTGCTGATGACACAATAATTATGTCAGACACAAAAAAGGACCTGGAAGTGCAGTTGAATGGAATGCACAGTGTGTTGAAGAGAGCGTATAAAATGAACATTAACAAGAGCAAAAAAAAAAAAAAAAAAAAAAAAAAAATGGAATGCAGTCGATGCTGAAGGAATTAGCTTAGGTAACGAAACAATGAAGGTGGTAGATCAGTTTTGTTACTTGGGTAGTGAAATAACATGACGGTCGCTGTACATAGGGTATAAAAAGCAGAATGGCAATGGGAAGAAAAGCATTTTTGGAAAAGGGAAATTTGCTAACATCGAATATTAATTTAAGTGAAAGGAAGTTTTTCTGAAGGCATTTGTATGGAGTGTTGCCTTGTACGGGTGTGAAACATGGACGATAAACAGTGCGGAAATGAAGAGAATAGAGGCTTTTGAAATGAGCTGCTACAGAAGAATGCTGAACATTAGGTGGGTAGATCGCATAACTAATGAAGAGATACTGAACACAATTGGTGAGAAAATAAATTTTTGGCATACCTTGACTAAAAGAAGAGATCGCTTGGTAGGACACATTCTTAGGCATCGAGAAATCGTAAATTTAGCATTGGAGAGAAATGTGTAGGGTAAGAATCGCAGAGGGAGACCAAGAGATGCATATAGTAAGCAAATTGAAATGGATGTGAGTTGCCGTTCTTATGAGGAGATGAGAAGGCTTGCTCAGGATAGAATAGGGTAGGGTGGACTGAAGACCATAACAACATTTATTTTTGACATTTTGTGATGAGACTAACCTTTTAGAATGATATGGGAAGTTTTGACTTAGAAGGTTGGAAGGGTCCCATGTTTTTTTTGTTAATTCTATACATTAATCGATAGTGAAGGGCAGTGACTTAATATCTGTGATAACAAGGAAAACCTTTTAGAAGATAGCACAAATATCTACGTGTCTCAGGATTTACATTGATAGATTATTTGAAAGTTACATTCCTATCTCCTAAAAGAACCCTTTTATCTTCCCAGACTGTTATAGATTTTGAAAATTTTTTAATATTTCATTTGTGTTTGGGCGGTTTGGTGAGGTAGTCGTCCATGGTCAATTTGATTTGGCAAAGTGGTTTAGGCGAACAAAACAACTTGGTTTTGAATTTTGAAAGAACTAAATGGCTTAGGACGAATTTAACCCTTTAATGCATAGTGTAGCTCATCTACGTATCATTTTCCCCCCGTTATATCTCAAACTGATCAAAATTTTACCACAAATTCATTTGTAGCTGTTTGTATAATAATGTTATATATCCTAGTAGGTCGTCTTAGAAATTAGAAATTTCAGAATGTTAATAAATCATTTCGACAGTTAGCTGCACTGAGTTACTCCAAACATGTGCGTTTGTTTACATTAGTATTTCCCCTTTGCCATGTGAAGGTAGTCAATCACATACCATTGTTGCATAATGCGTTACTTCCTGGAAAAATGAAGGAAATTATAGTGACATTTACTACATCGGGTGCATGATGGAAGCACTATATAGCTGACCAGCTATGAACTTTTTGTTTCTACTAGTGGATAATAATTTTTAAGAATTTGTTTTTAAATATTTTCACACTATACGGACTACGTGCGGCTCCGTAGCACATTCGCAAGTTTTCCGCCGAGCGGGACGGACGTGTGGCGGCCCCGGACGTACACATCGCTGTCAACAAGGCTGTTTACCTGCGCTCCAGGTTAGTCGCTGCAGCTAGCGCGCTGCCTTACGCTTTGTGATACGAAGAACAACATGAGTACAACTACTTACCAGAGAAAAGACACGATAAAGTTTACATTTGATCGAAATGTCACCCGTCCAAAAGCTATTGAGGTTAGATCATGGTTTTCGGAAAAAGTTAAGATACGTCAAGAGGACATTGTAGGTGTTCATTTGTCAATAGTGAGTCCTTGCGCCTATGTAAAACTCTCGAGTTGTGACTTATGTACTTCAATCGTAGAAAAGTGTGGCGGCACGATGAAGTTCAACCACTCGAATGGTGAAATTAGTGACGTTCTAGTTTCTTTCGCTGGGATGGGAATAAGGACGGTACGTGTGTTTGAACTTCCCTTCGAAATACCTGCTGAAGAAATAAACAGTGTTCTTAAGGCGTACGGCAGAATTCTATCAAATGTCGCGGAAAAATGGTCTGAACTGCATATGTTCCCCGTTCTGAACGGCGTCCGTCAAGTTAAAATAGAGCTTCAGCGGCATAATCCGTCTTTTGTCAACATATGTGGGTATCGTGCTCTGATCATTTACGATGGTCAGCCTAGGACATGTGCTCTGTGCAATTCGACAGAGCATGTCCGTGCTGAATGTAGTAGAAGAAGGGTCCCACAGTTATCAACTGATGACGGTACAACTGCAGGACCGATGGTACAAATGAAACTGACATACGCTGCCGTCACCTCACCACGACGATCGATAGCGACGGAACGAGTGCAGCAGGTAGAACCATCCGTCAACCTGGAAGCTGTTCAAAATCACATGGATGTCCAAGATACTGTGGAAACCCAAACGGTTCCCGCACGGAACGAAACCGATCTTGTGAAAGGACAAATTAAAGAGAAGGACAACGATTTTGGTGCAGGTCCCTCTACACTTATGGAGGGTGAACCGCGTACATCCGCTGCGTTATCTGCACAGACGGCGCTCACTGAAACTCGCGCTCGACCTACCGGACATGACAGTCAGGGACAAGAAGGATCAGCCACTAAGGACAACCTTGAAGTTACGGAGGAACGCTTGAATAGTGAAGCAGATGGAAACGAAGAATTCAGTAAAGGAGCTGTTGAAACACTGAAAGAGACAGGGAGTTATAGCATCACATCCAGCGTCCAGGAGATCAGAACACCTTGGGAAGAAGGTGAAACAAGCACCAACGCCACTTTTCCCGGACGAGAGGAAAGTTCTAAGTTAGTAACGTCTTCGCCGGATTCGTCTGAGAAGTCCCCTGATACATCCCCTGAGCGGTCAAGATCGCCCAGAAAGTCCAAGAGAAGTAACAAAAAGAGAAGGTTAGCGCATCAAAATGCGGAAACTTTGGCTCCTCCTTTACGAGAGAGGTTACGTGCGATACGGGAAGAGGCAAAAGCGGGCGACCGCCAACCACAGGTCATAAGTAATGAAAGGCAGCATCGAATTGCAAGAAGCAACGAAGATACCGACGCGGCCAGAAAATGAACACCAACAATAGACACTTCGCAAGGGTTTGCAGAAGACAAATTCTGCACGAGCACGTCTCCTTGGTCGGAAGATCAGCAGGAAGGAGATTTACATATGGAAGAGATAAATGCAATCCCAAACTAAGTCGTTACAGGATGAAAGAAAAATACAGTCTCCACAAAGTCGAAGGACTCCAGACTGGAACCACCAACCGAGTAACACTTTACCTGTAGAATAGCCCATTAGGCTGGACCAAACATACAACGTCACAACATTAAATGTTAACAGAATACAGAGCGACACTAAACTTGCTGCACTTAAAGATTTTGTCTATCAGTCCGATACGGACGTAGCGCTCTTACAAGAAGTCCTATTTACCAACTTCCACATTGCAGGATACAAAGAAATTTTAAACGTGGCCTTAGAAAGGGCATGTGGCACTGCCATACTAGTAAAGGAAGGCATCGAGGTCACTGATGTCTGTTTTTTAGATTCAGGAAGGGGCATTAGGTGTAAGATATTCAATGTCACGCTTGTAAATGTATACTTACCGTCTGGAAGTAATGCTCGACGGGACAGGGAAAATTTTTTAAAAAATGATTTAGTCATCTTGTTGCAGGACAATCCCGCGGAAGTCATCATTGGCGGCGATTGGAACTGCGTAATAAATAAGAAAGACCAAAAACCAAATTTCAATGTATCCAAGGAACTACTGAGCATAGTGAACAATCTACAATGGAAGGACGTATGGGAAATCAAACACCCGACATCTGTTAAATTCACGTATGTAAGCAAAACATCGCAAAGTAGGATCGACCGCATTTACGTCACTTCAAATTTAAGTACTAAAATCAGTGGAGTTGAAGTAATACCTACCATTTTCTCTAACCACCTTGCAGTTAAGTGTAGTATCGGCCTTACAAAGCAAATGACGTACTGGGGCCGACCTTCATGGAAGCTTAATATAGATATGCTTCACGACACTGCTTTAGCTGAGCACATCGAACGTTCTTGGGATATTTCCCTAAGACAGCGTCACAAATATAGGTCCACTATTGATTGGTGGACACTTTGTGCGAAAAAGAAACTTAGGTCAGCACTAATGTCTTATGGAAGGGAACGAGCGAGATGGTTTAGGGATACGGTGGAATTCCATTATTGTTGTTTGAGAGACCTCTATGAGCTGCCATTGTCCGAAGAAGTAAGAATAAACATAAATAAGGTAAAGGCTACCCTTTTAAGCCTCAAAAGAAGACAACTAGAGGGACTTAAAATTAAATCGTGTGTGCAAACCACACTTGCAGAAGAAAATACATCAATCTACCATTTAATTCAACATACAAAAAATAGACGACGAACGTTCATAGCGAAACTTCGCACAGAAGACAATCGAATTATAGCACAACAGAAAGACATTTTACACGAGGCACATAGATTTTATAACTCTTTATACAGTGAGGTCCACTACACCTCGTCGACTGCAAGGGAATTACTTCACAACAGTGATATCGGGAATAGCGTAACTGAAGACCAGAACAGAAGTCTTACACGTGAAATAAATTGTGAAGACGTTTTAGATATAATAAAAACTTCCCCTCTCAAAAAATCGCCAGGACCCGATGGTTTACCTGTAGAATTCTATGTAACTTATTGGCACATAATAGGCGAGAAATTCACAGACGTAATAAATGAAACATTAAATGGTGCACATGTCCCTGAAGAAATGAAAGAATGTGTAACTGTGCTATTGCCTAAAGGGAGGAATAAAGAGGTGAAACAACTAGCACAAATGAGGCCAATTTCTTTAATGAACTCAGATTATAAAATCATTGCTAGAGTAATGAAAGAACGACTTAGACCTGTTCTGGATAAAGTAATTGGCTCTCATCAAACGTGTCTTCCTGGTAAGAGTATTTTCCAAACTGTGAGTGAATACAGGGACATAATAGCAATATTTTCCACAACCCTGGCCAAAGCTGGCATAGCTTTCATAGACTTCTCGAAAGCTTTTGACAGGGTAAATTATGAATATTTGTTCCAAACAATGACGTACATAGGTTTTAACGACAATTACCTGGTTGTTTTGCGTAATCTCTTGCAAGGAATTAAAACGAAAATTTTACTCAATGGCCACCATACTAAGCCAGTAGAGATTAAAAACGGTGTTCCTCAAGGCAGTCCACTGTCAATGCTGTTATACGTCATTGCTCTCGAACCTTTACTGAGACGGCTCAACAGTGAGCTCGAGGGCATAACAATACTAGGAGAAAGTCGAGCTACCAATGCTTATGCCGACGATGTCGGGGTACTCGTGAGAAGTTCCGACGACATAGACAAACTAACAGCATTAGTTCGGCTCTACTGTAATGCAACAGGGGCCAAAATCAACGAGACGAAAAGTTCGTTTTTAAATCTCAACGGGTTTAGAAATATTCGCCTAGGCTGGGCACAATCAGTGGAATATCACACAGCTTTAGGCGTGACGTTCTACAAGGATACTTTACAAACGATGACGTTCAACTGGAGGAAGGTTTTGGCAAATATAAGAGGTTCCCTAATACTAAATAAAATCAGACATTTAAACCTGATCCAAAAAACTCAAATAATTAACTGTGCAGTTCTCTCCAAAGCAATATATGTGGGGCAAATCTTCCCAATACCCATAGAAATATCAAAAACCATCATGGCCACCATCTGTAAATACATCTGGCAAGGCGAGACTTTCAGGGTAGCTGCTAGTAGTATTACACTGAAACCTGAAGAGGGAGGCCTAGGCCTCACCGACGTCCGCCGCAAGGCCACGGCACTCTTTATTAGGAGAACCCTTCATATTATAGAAAACTACCCCAACAGTGTCACATCCAGTCTATTCAGGATATTACAGCCTGCAAGCTTGCAACCACCTGTAAATATAAATGGAATAAATTATAAGCTAAAGTATGTTCGACACTTTTACCTAGAGATAAGTTATCTGGATAGTATTATGAGGGACAAACATAAAAGAACCTGCAGCTACATTGTGGACAGCATGAAAACCAGAGAACATCGCAATAAAATGGAAGAAACAAACCCCAACCAAAACTGGAAATCTATTTGGAAAAATATACATAACAAAGTATTGCCAACGGATGTGAAGGCAGCGTGGTACCAAGTAGTAAATAATATCGTTTGTACAAATGACAGGCTATGTCATATTGGTGTAAGTAATACCAATGTCTGTCAGCGATGTCTTGCGGTAGACACCATCAGTCATAGGTTTGTCTGTAGAGGATACAAAAATATTTGGGAAACTGTCAGGAAACAGGTTGCCCTTATAAAGGGAAGTGATGGCAGAGAAATCACAATTAATAATATAATACTACCACAAACTGTTTCGTCTCCCGAACAGAAGAATAATGCGATAGTTTGGCTACTTGGACACTATGTCAATTATGTCGTTCACAACAAGGGCGCAGATAATATTATGGAATATGAACAATATATACATTGCGCATACTTCACGGAACATAGAAGGAAGAGTCACCACAAACACTTTGGAGAGAGATTAACGATGCTGTTCGAGAGACAGGGAATTGGATAACAGCGTCTGGGCGAAATACAGAAGCTTGCCAAAGTAGGGGACAGCTGCTGAGGGTGAAGTACGGTGGGGACTTCGTGGGCCCCGTGGCCGCTACGGTAGCCGTGAAGGCCTCAGCAGAACCCTGAAACAGCAATGCACTAACGAAGGAGAGTAGAAGGACGCACAACAGTTCGGAAAGTCAAAAAATTAAATTTCATCACGTATAAACGGAATAGTTATAGAAGGTTGTACCAAACGATAACAATGTTAAAAAATGAGTTAGAAATCGAAATTTCCTTATTTATATTCCAAGCACATATCGTTTACTTTATTATGATTTGGAGAGAAAATTTGTTTTGCACATAGTGCAGTACGACAAGTACAAAAAGCCACAGGAGAGGCATTTTTTTTTTTTTAAATCTAGTTACTTTAATTTTCTTTCATACACGCATTACATATTGAACTTCTTGCACACAGAGAAATAAAAATGCTTATTGACAAAAAAAAGAAAAAAGAAAAAAAAGTGGTGTAGGGGTAAAAAAAAAAAAAAAAAAGTGGTGTAGGGGTCAGCGTAAGTTAAAAAAAAAAATCTTCGGATTGTTGACTGCTTTAAAATTGTTCCCAGGTCCATTGGACCCAGGGTATGCATAATAGGGTTAAGAGTTGTAGAATTTAAAAAAAAAAAAATATCGTTGCCAGTAACAGGCAGAAAACACGGCAACCAGTAACTCTGTCGCTAGGAAAAAAAAAAAAAAAAAAAAAAAAAAAAAAAAAAAAAAAATAGCACAGTGGTAAAGTGTACAGACTACAAATCCAAAGTTCGCGGGTTCGATCCCCGCCAGGCCCTAGGCTTTTTAAGTGTCACTTTGTACTTCTTTCACCTCTGGCAGTGTTGCTGATGTGAAAAATACCGAGTATCACCGTGGTTCGGAACCCACGTTAAACTGTACGTACCCCTATAACCCTATAAGTCACAAACAATTTTCTTATAAGGGCAACCACAGCTTAAATACATATTATATAGAATTATCTACGCAATCACTACAAAAAATAAAGATTGAAAATTAAAATTGACTTCGATGATGTATTAGGTGGAGGTGTGTAAAGAATAAAATCGCAACAGCTGTCAATATGTGTTTATTCCGACACTACCGGTTTCTCATCAGTAAAGATGCATCTTCAGGTGGATGACATCTGTGAATAGGAAACATCTGAACTAATAACTGTAGTCTGTAAAAGGGCAAATAAATAAAAAAAAAATTGGAAATACTTGACAAACATTTTTTACAAAACGAAAAATTTTTTTTCTTAATATTTTTTAAAAAGCAGAATATCGAAATAACTTACAAGAAAATGATTACATAATAATTGGAACAGCATCCAGCTTTCAGGGTACCTTGTTAAAACATTTCCACAACAGGGTGTGGTCGTCTTTAGGTAATTAATATTCCCGCTTTATCCTTTATAAAGAAACCACTGATGGGAGTCTAAAATCGAAAAACAGATTGGGTGAGATA
The DNA here is from genome assembly GCA_026315105.1 of Locusta migratoria. Lineage (NCBI taxonomy): Eukaryota > Metazoa > Arthropoda > Insecta > Orthoptera > Acrididae > Locusta > Locusta migratoria. Next base: position 180,308,269 of record CM048749.1, read on the forward strand.
TGCTACCCACGGTCAAGACTCTCAATGAAAGGTCAGTCTAAACCGCGTGAACTATTCAAAGTGTGTGATAAGAATGCCACAATTATCGCTTACCAGGAAAACAGACGGCATTTCCAAGACCGGGAAGTGATGCGACGCGGTAACCAACACGTGCATAGTCAAACTGAAGTGTCACATGGTTGATGTGAACTAAGAAACCTCACATAACACATCGCTGACCACCAGAGGGCTCTCCCAACAAGGACAATGAAGGCTGGGAGCCGCGTACAGAATATATGCTACAGTGTTAATAAAATGACAAAATCCTTATAAAAAATATAAAATAATATAAAAATATTGACCGTGGGCAGCATATCTCACCCAATCAGTGGTTTCTTTATAAAGGATAAAGCGGGAATATTATTTACGTAAAGACGACCACACCCTGTGTGGGAATGTTTTAACAAGGTACCCTGAAAGCTGGATGCTGTTCCAATTATTATGTAATCATTTTCTTGAAAGTACTTTCGATATTCTCCTTTTTTAAATTTTTAAGAAAATTTTTTCGTTTTGTAAAGTATGTTTGTCAAATATTCCCAAATGAAATTTATTTATTGGCCCTTTCACACACTACAGTTATTAGTTCAGATGTTTCCTATTCACAGATGTCATCCACCTGAAGATGAATCTTTACTGATGAGAAACCGGTAGTGTCGGAATAAACACATCTTGACAGCTGTTGCGATTTTATTCTTTACACACGCTACCTAAGACATCATCGAAGTCAATTTTAATGTTCAATCTTTATTTTTTTGCGGTGATTGTGTAGAGAATTCTGTATAACCTGTAAGTCAGGTCGAAGGTCGAAGGAAGACAACAGCATACCACCTCCAAACAGGACCATATCTAGTAAAGCACTGTGGTGTTCAAACCAGTCTTCGGATTGTTGACTGCTTACCTTATAAGCACTATATTAATCGTGGTATTTTTATAGCTTCATATAAAAAGTTCAGATGTTCAAATGTTTGTACAACGTAAGGAACTTAACTACGGGGTCATCAGTCCCTAAACTTACAAACTACTTATGAACTACTTACGAACTAGGACGGCACAAATATCCATGCCTGAGGGGGGATTCGAACTCCCGACCGTAGTGGCCGTGCAGACCGTGACTAAGGCGCCTCAGTCCCCTCGGCCACCGCGGCCGGCAAATAAAAAGGCAATCATTAAAAGATTAAAAGGTGATTCAGAAAATATAGCTGTTAACTACTTTTACCATCAAGCCAAATGACAGACGTCATCCCGGCGCACCATACGAAGACGAAATTTGACACACGTTGCAGAAAATCGTGTGCTATTTTGATTTTGGCTCGAGAGCAACATTGCCGAATAATGACAGGTTTCGAGAGATATCGTTTTTGACGGAGGATAATGGATTCTCGCTTCGTAATGAGAGGCTCACATACGTCTCATTCACACGCAAGATAATGATTTCTCGTTTCGAAAACAAACACGCGGTAGCTGATACAGAAGTGTGCCTCTGGATGTTAGGGTCGCCTCGGATCAATGGCCCCCTTGTGTCAGCTGCGGATCTCGCTCGAGGGGCCTCTCGGGCCCAGCCGACGGTGTACCGTAGAGCTAGGCGTAATCGGCCACATAATCTATTCGGGCGTGCGACAAAAAACACCCCTCTGCACCCGTCCCCCCTCGGAGACCACGGAGGGATTTAAGCGGAGAGAGACGCATTGCGTCCCGTTCCTATTAGCCGAGAGGCAGCGGGCGTAATGCGTCTGGGACCGGCCCCATAAATAACGGAGGTCATTATGGCGGGAGAGTAATGGCGGCGCGCTGGCAGGTACACTGCTAGCGCGCTCCCGGAAACGTGGTAACAATTAACCGGCGGTGTCCGGCCGCGGCGACGCCCACGGTAGCAGCAGCAGGGCCCACTGCTAACAGCACCGGCCACTGCCCGCGGGGAACGGTCGTCTCCCAACGTCAGCGACCTCTGTACCAGCTCAAAAAAAAAAAAAAAAAAAAAAAAAAAAAAAATCCCGACCTTTCTACTATTTATCCTCTAAGATGGGTCACGGAAAGGCAAACCTACATTTTAAGCTTTTGGGGGTTTAGGGAAACCTTTTAACAATGTTGACAGGAGTATTTCAAATTCTGAAGGTTGTTGTGGTTCTACATCTACATGGGATACTCTGAAAAATCACATTTAAGTGCTTTAATATTACCATATAGCAAGAGCACCATGAATAACATAATTTAAAGTTATTTAAAATATTAAATCAGATAAAATGTAATTAGGATAAATATTCAATTCATTTTTTTTCTTACTTGGAATCGATAGGCTACGTAAAAGATATACAAAGAAACTCTAATTATAATATCACTGTAACTAATTAAAATCTCTGACTTTTACTAAAAGTCGCTCTCTATTCTATTGTCTGCTCTGTTCTGATTGTTCTGTTGTCTGAATTGTACTGATAAGATCTGTCACTACAACATGCTGAAACGAACACTATTAACTATTGATTATTGTTCTTAACTGATTGTACAAAATCTTCAGATATAAAATGGATACTCAGGTAAGCAGTAATTGCTTTTTATTGAAATTAATAAATCCCCTTATTTGAAGTTAACTTCAGTCAGTTGTTCAGTTAGTTATTTATTTTTCCAGTCACTCCATTTAGTGATCATGCTGTTTTCAGGTATAACTAACTATTACGACTTTGGATGGTTCGGTAATTAAACATATTAAACTTACGTATCTCGTGTAACGTGCCATAGTATCATTTTGCAATATTTATTGGCTTAGAACCTGCAATCACTTGTATGTAATGAACAGTTCGACGTCTGATTAGCCATTAATCTGTATCAGTTATTAATTTTCATTCATTAAATTATCTTCATTCAAAATTATGCTACACGGGGATTGAATCTTAATATCCCGAACCTCCAACCAATGTCGGCGGATAGTTACGCGGATTACAACCACTCTCACTACAGCTTATCAACGAGATCAACTGCACCGCTGTTTAAGGTAACTATTCGTCGAATTCTGTAGGTTGCTTACTCTACAAGATGTTTTAGACTATTAAATGTTTGGCCATTTCACTTCATTTCATTTTTTTAATTAACAGTTCGTCTAAATTGAAGGCTTAGTCACTGATTATTATTTTAAAATAGTTCAACAACTTCTGTACGGCCAATTTCTCAAACCTAAATAGTCAGGCAAGCAATTACATTACAGTGCCTGGCATCTCCCATTCCATTCTCGAATAGTGTGCGGGAAGAAAGAACACATGAATCTCTCAGAGCTCTGATTTCTCGTATTTTATCCTGATGGTCATTTCTACCTATGAAAGTGGGAATCAACGATATATTTTTGCATTCGGAGGAGAATATTGCCGATTGGAGTTTCGTAAGTAGCCCACGCCACAGCGATAAGCACCGTTCTTGTAATGATTCCCATCCTAGATCCTGTATCATTTCCGTAAAGCTGTCTCCCCTGTATCGTGACAATACGAAACGAGCTGCGCTTCTTCGGACTCTTTCGATGTCCTCCGTCAAACCCACCTGATAAGGATCCTACACTGAGCAGCAATACTCCAAAAATGGACGGACGAGAGTAGGGTATGCAGTTTCTTTTGTAGTTCTGTTGCATCTTTTAAGAGTTCTCCCAATAAAACGAAGTCTCTGATTCGCCTTTCCCACGACATTATCTACGTGTTCTTTCCAGTTTAAGTCTGAAGTAACAGTAATTCCTTGGTATTTTGTGGTGGAGTTTACGGCCTTCACCTTTGATTGATTTATCTTGTAAACAAAGTTTAACGGATTTATTTTCGTACTCACACTTCTCATTATTTAGCGTCAATTGCCAATTTTTACACTATACTGATATTCAGATCGTTCTGCAGTTGGTTTTGCTCTTCAGATGATTTTACTAGACGGTAAATGACGGCGTCATCTGCAAACAACCTTTGAGAGCTACTTAGATTTTAATCGTTTATGTAAATAAGGACAGCAGAGGACCATTACAACTACACTGTGAAACGCCCGATATCACTTCTGTTTTAGTCGATGCATTACCATCGATTACTACGAACTGTCTCCTCTCTGACAGGAAATCTCCTATCCAGTCGCAAATTTGGGATGATATACCATAACCACGCAATATGATTAAAAGCCGTTTGTGAGGTACGGTGTCAAAAGCCTTCTGGAAATCAAGAAATACGGTATCGTTTTGCGAACCCTTGTAGATAGCGCCCATCTCTTCGTGTGAATAAAGAGTTGTTGTGGTACTCAATCCACAAACTGGTTTAATGCACCTCTCAAAGACTCCAAACTACCCTATCGTGGGCTAGCCTCTGAGAATAAGAACGCCAACCTACATCCTTTTGAATCTGCTTACTGTATTCGTCCCTCGGTCTCCCTCTACTATTTTCACGCCACACACTTCCTTCTAATGCTAAGCTGACGATTTCTTGATGTCTCAGAATGTGTCTCACCAGCCTGTCCCTTCTCTTAGGATATGCCAGAATTTTTCCCCCCAAACTATACTCTATACTCTAGACATATGCTTTCGACTTCCTTAGCATTTAAAGTAATATTGGATGTCAACAAATTTCGCTTCTTCAGAAACTCTTTTCTTCCTATAGCCATTCTGCATTTTATATCTTCTCTGCTTCGGCGTCCGAACTTATTTTGCTACCCAGATAAAATTCATCTACTTATTTCATTTTCACATTACCTACTCTAATTTCTTTAGCATTGCCTGATTTTCGGACACTACATTCCATTATCCTCGTTTCACCTTCTTTCAGGACAATGTCCATTCCGTTCAATTGCTCTTCCTTGCCCTTTTCTTTTTTAAAATATTTTTATATTATTATTATTTACTATGTCACCAGCAGACCGCCAAGTGGTTTTTACTTTATTTTATTTTATTTTTCGCCCTGAACTTTAATTCCCTCTCCAAATTTTTCCTTCCATTCTTTCACAGCTTCCTCAACGTACAGATTGAACAACAGTTGGGAAAGGCTGCAACTCCCTTACTAACCACTGCGTCTCTTTCGTGTCCTTCGGCTCTAATAACTTCTGTCTGTTTCTTGTACGTACAAGTTGAATATAACTACTCGCTCTCTATACTTTACCCGCGCTATTTCCAGAATTTGAAGTGTGAAATCCAGTCAACATTGTCAAAAGCTTTCTCCAGATCTACAAATGCTAAAAATGTAGGTTTATCTTTCCTTAACCTATCTTCTAAAATAAGTCGTAATGGGAGTATTGCCTCGCGTGTTCCTACATTTCTCCAAAGTCCAGACTGATTTTCCCACGGTCAGATTCCATCAATTTCTCCATTCGTGTGTAAATATGTCGTGTTAGTATTTTGCAACCATGACTTACTGACCTGATAGTCCTGTAATTTCCATTTTTGTCTACACTTGTTTTTCTGGAGTTAGGATTATAATATTCTTCTTGAAGTCAGTGGGTATTACTCCTGTCTTATACATATTGCAGGCCGAAGGAAGTGGATTAGGTAACATACAAGAAAAGTAGTAGATGAGTTTCGTTATTTGTGTATAAATAACTTCCGACAGAATAGCTAAGCGAAGGAGAGATTTCTAAAAGCTCGAAATTTTTTGACATCCAAAATTAATTTAAGTGTTTGAAAGTTATTTATGAAGGCATCTTTCTAGATTGTAGCATTGTACTGGGGTGAAACGCGGACGACGAGGAGTTCAGATAAAAGCTCATAGAAGCATTTGAAATGTACGAAGAGTAGATATGTAGATCGCGTAACTAACGTGCAAGTGCTGAACAGAATAAGGCACAAAAGAAATTTCTGGCATATTGCCGTGGTGGAGTGGACGATCGCTCTAAGGCGCTTCGCTGCGGAGCGCGCGTTTGCTCGCCGTCGGAGATTCGAGTCCTCCTTCGAACATGTGTGTATGTATGTGTGTGTGTGTTGGCCTTAGCATAGGTTAGTTTAAGTAGTTTGTATGCCTAGGGACAGATAATCGCAGCAGTTAAGTCCCTCAGGTTTACACTTGAACATTTTTTCTGGCATATCTTGACTAATAGTAAGAGAAGGAATCGATTATCTAAAATACTGATGGTTAGTGTCTCTAGGGCACTAACGTATAGAAAAATATTTTCGTTAATGATGCCCTAGTGTATAAACATTTACGTTAACCCATGAATGACAAAAATTGAAATTTTCAGAGATCGAAGTTCATAAAGTGAATACTAATGCAATGAATTTCGGAAGACCACTATTTGTGCCGTTCTCAATTAGGTAGGCTGTGGAATACCCCTCCATAGACATTAAGACTTTTTTCCTACGATTTTTCTGTTTATCAGTATAATTTTTCTGTGTAATTGTGTATACGAATGTCAATGCAAAGCGGCAAAGATCATTTTGTAATAATTGGCGTATTATGAAAAAAGAGTATAATGTAAGCAATCTAAATTATAATTCATGAATATCGGTTGCAAAAGAAAGAACTTTTAATAACAAAATTATAAAATGTACAGGCCACTTCTGTAAACCCTCGCTCCGTTCTGTCTTCAGGTCGGATTCACTTGAAAGAATGGAGTTATTGTGTAAGTGTGGTGTAGTTTATCTTACGTCTGGAAATAATTATCAGGTTGTCTAATAAGTATCAAGAATTCATTTACCGAAACCTAATCCTGGCAATCCCGAACTTTACAAAAGAATGTTCAAATGTTTGTTAAGCTTAAGGGACAACTGCGGGTCATCAGTCCCTAAACTTACAAACTACTTATGACCTACCTTATACTAAAGACGACATAAACATCCATGCCTGAGGGGGTGATTCGAACCTCCGACCGTAGCGGCCGTGCAGACTGTGATTTGCAGCATACTGAAAAGACTAGTCAATAGTAAATGGGGATGTTGAAAAAATGTATTGTACATTACTATACTTAATAAAGGTTGCGAAGTACTTTTACAGTTCCTACGAGGAATATTAACTCGTTGAAATATACCAAAACCAAACTTTAAAAATTTTATCTGTTGGAGTAAACTTACTAAGGTAGTATTAATGAGAATTCTGACTCAAACAGAACCCACTGAAATAAATATTCACTTGTTAGTACTGCTTAAGAATGACGAACTGATTTGTCTACCCAATCATAATTAATGAACAAAATGTAAAGTCAAGTTACAAGTAGACAGTTCAAAACACAGATTAGATCACAGTATCACATACCGGAAGACATTACTGCAATTTTTATTTTCCCACTCTCCCCAATTTTTATACCTTATTTACAGTACCAGCTAGACATAAAATATAATTATAAGAGAAGTAAAACACATACAATAATATTGAGCGCTACAACATTCGAAACAATAAATTTTAGATATCCTGAAGATCATTGGCTTCATATCTTCACAGATGGTTCATTAACAGGTAAACAAAGAAACGTCGGTATAGGAATATATAGTTTGATATATAGTTTGATACTATCAAACTTCAGGACCGCAGCCATCAAATTTTGAAGGTCAAGATGGAGACAACGTAACTGCGATAAATTAGTTAAATTACACGTGTTCAAAAAAGCAATCTTATTTTATGTTTCCATATCAGCTGAGTAACACACAAGTTATTTTGCTAAAGCTAAAAGAATAGAAGAAATCATTATATCGGTGCAACATAAGGACAAGATAGTTGCAGTTCCGTGGTTATCATCACAATGTATCTGAAATAGCAATGAAAAAGCTGACATTTAGTTGAAAAGGGCACAAAAATTAATCAGACCGAATCAACGAGAATGTCAAATTTTACAGTGAAACGCAAAATTAAAAATGTGTGTCAAGAAGAATTAAAACAAAGTAATAAAATTGCATGTGAGGAGAAAATCTAGGAAAATCTCACGAACAACTACGTAGACTTGATGGACCAAGAAAAGAAGCAGCTGAACTCATATTCAGGTTGACTACTTTGGTTGGCCGCCCAAGAAGAGAGGGTAATAGAATGCAGTGGAACTAAAGGGATTACTCAACGAGAGAATAAAAGTAGTATATGCTAGTATATGCGTTTTGTTATTTGGATGGGCAGAGTAGAAAAGATAAAAAATTCAGAAGGAAAGCATTTCTGAAGAAGAGAAATTTGTTGACAATCAGATATTTTTTTATGTGTTACGAAGTATTTTCTGGAGGCATTGATTTGAAAAGTAGGTTGGTACAGGTGCGAAATGTGGAAGGTAAATAATGAGACAGGATAGATGATTTTAAATATGGTAGTACAGAAGAACGAGGAATGTGGCTGGTACACCGATCCGGTCTTTTAATCGAGTTATGTCACGTATTACTTTCTTTGATAAGTACCTCCTGATTAGGTACGCTATTACCCCTCCAGATTAAATCATGCAATTTCGAAGGAGATAAGTAATTTACGTATGTTGCTGGGTGCGATGTGTACTTTACGTAAACTTGTTAGCATTCAACGATGATCGCGTTAACCACTTTTTGTCCGATTTTGCTTCCATCATTAGAACAATAAAAAAATTAAAGGAGAGCTGTCATGCCGACAGATACTAAAACCCTTAGTCTACCAACACAATGTGGAAATTATTGCCCAACTACCGTGAAAATGCGTCACTTTGTATCTGTACTGAGAATTATGGGTTTTTCAGATATACAGAATATTGTAATCACCCGGTTAAAACTACTGCATCGCCCCCACAAAGCACACAGCTATACATTAATTACCGCCTGACGTGCTACACTATAGACAGGCCACATCAAATACAACTACGCGGCATCACGTCAGATTCAAGATATCAAACTGACAGCTAGGTGGGGTACACGGATAATGATGAGAAAGAGCTTATACAGGGAGAGAGTGGTCAATCTGCCGGTTCCCGCCATGTTTTTTTCCAGATTGTGCCCGGGATGTGCATTTAAATGGAGATACAAGCAAAACGATTGGAATAAGGCATCTGTTTGACGTATGAGAACAAAACAGATATTCTATCTTAATACTAAGTTCGTGATTAAAACAAATGCCATTCTTCTATGTTTATATAGGCCTAATAAGACTCATACTCTGCCAACGTGCCCCAACTCCGTCCTCCCTTCTAGCTCTTGCAATATGCTGACACTGCGTTCCTCGCTCTTACCTCTCGCCTGTTTCCAACATTTGTACCCGTCTCACTACACCGAGTTTTCCAAATGGTGTAATAAGTGGCTCCTCTACGTTAACCCCGATAAATACCAGGCAATCATCATCGGTCCAACCACCCCATCCTTCCGCCTCCATGATTTCTGCCTCACCTTACATGATCGTCCCATCCGCCACATCTCCACCCTCAAATACCTCGTCATCACCCTCGATCGATCAGTTTCCTCGACTCCCATCCTCCCTACAGTCCGACAAAAAGCGATGTTTCGCCTTACCCCGCTAAAATTCCTCTCCTGTCGGACATGGGGGGACAACCGCTACACTGTCCACTGCACCTACCATTCCATTGTGCGTTCCGTCCTCTGTATCTTCCATTCTGCTTGGGTTTCAACTCCCATCACTTATTATAAAACCCTTGAAATACTTTAACGTCATGTGCTCCGCCTCGCTTACTGCATCCACCTCCCCCACGTGGATCGTGAATGACGGCATCCCATTCCTTCAGTTCTTAGAACACATTCGAATCCTTTACACCACCTGCAAGATAGATTCCCACAAGTCACAGGTCTCTCCTTTCCTCACTAATCCTAGGCCTCTGCCACACCTTCACCACTGCAGTCTTCCTTCCATTCACCTTCACACTCACCACATCCTCTTCCATGGTAACTTTCGCCACCTCTCGCTCCCGGATGACGCCCTTCATCCTGATATCTATCCTTCCTACCAACCCCAATCCCCTCCATAAATTCGACGCCCCCTCTCCCCTTCCACTCCTCTTTCCTTTTACCGCTTGGCTCTCCTCATCCTCTTTCAGGATCCCGGAGTCTTCACGCCCCTCTCCATCCAATCTGCCCTTCCCCTTCTCCCGCACTTTCCACTCACCGTACCTTCCCCTACGGGATCCTCAGTACCACCGCCATTAAAATTACTACACCAAGAAGAAATGCAGATGATAAACGGGTTATCATTGGACAATTATGCTAGAACTGACATGTGATTACATTATCACGCAATTTGAATGCACAGATCCTGAGAAATCAGTACCCCGAACAGCCACCTCTGGCCATAATAACGGTCTTGATACACCTTGAAATTGAGTCAAACAGAGCTTGGATGGCGTGTACAGGTACAGATGCCCATGCAGCTTCAACACGATACCACACTTCATCAAGAGTAGGGACTGGCGTATTGTGATTAGCCAGTTGCTCGGCACCATTGACCAGACGTTTTCAATTGGTGAGATATCTGGAGAACGTGCTGGCCAGGGCAGCATTCGAACATTTTCCGTATCCAGAAAGGCCCGTGCAGGACCTGCAACGTGCGGTCGTGCTTTATCCTGCTGAAATGTAAAGTTTCGCAAGGATCGAATGCAGGGTAGACCCACGGGTCGTAACACATCTGAAATGTAACCGCCACTGTTCAAACTGCTGTCGATGCGGACAAGAGGTAACCATCACGCCGGGTGACACGCCACACACGCGATGAAGAACACACGCTTCCAATGTGCGTTCACCGTGATGTCGCCAAACACGGATGCGACCATCATGATGCTGTAAACAGAACCTGGATTCATTCGAAAAAAATGAAGTTTGCCATTCGTGCAGCGAGGTTCGTCGTTGCATACACCATCGCAGGCTCTCCTGTCTGTGATGCAGCGACAAGAGTAACCGCAGCTATCGTCTCCGAGCTGATAGTCCATGCTTCTGCAAACGTCGTCGTTCGTGCAGATGGTTGTTGTCTTGCAAACGCCCACATCTGTTGACTCAGGGATCGAGACGTGGCTGCACTATCCGTTACAGCCATGGGGATAAAATGCCTGTCATCTCGACTGCTAGAGATACGAGGCCGTTGGGATCCAGCACGGCGTTCCGTACTGCCCTCCGAATCCACCGATTTCATATTCTGCTAACAGTCATTCGATCGCGACCAACGGGAGCAGCAATGTCGCGATACGATAGACCGCGATTGCGCCGGTCAACTGCTGTTTCTATGTGAGAAATCGGTTGGAAACTTTCCTCATGTCAGCACGTTGTGAGTGTCGCCACCGGCGCCAACCTTTTGTGAATGCTCTGAAGAGCTATTCATTTGCATAGCACAGCATCTTCTTCCTGTAGGTTAAATTTCGCGTCTGTAGCACGTCATCTTCGTGTCATAGCAATTTTAATGGCCAGGAGTGTACAAGTGCCACATCAGTTATTGTAACCAGTGTCTACGTTCGTGTCCATTGTACTGCTCTTCAGTATGTTTTTAATGCGACCGTAGTACCGATTTTTAACTCACAACTTTGTTTCATGATCTGTGTTGTTACATATCTCATCAAAATATCTGCTTGGTAAGTTTTAATTCTCCATATTTCAACGCCATTATTCAACACTTTGCACTTAATGTCCATTATGTTTTTACTGCTCGGCTGAAGAGCAGTGTGAGGCTGCTGCCAGCCTACCTATATATTAATGCGTATAAAAAAACATTAAAGAAAAAAAAACCAAATCTAAGAAGTTTGTGAGCTAATGAAAGTCTTGTGAAGTAGTGTTTGTGTCTGTAGAATATAAATAGCCATATTTTACGATGTTTTGGTAACATCCACCCTTTTCAGTTGGTTAATAAGAAAAAATGTTTCCTGTAACGTATCTCAAAGAACATATGCCATTTCAGAGTTTTCTGCCTGGCTATCTGCCGCTGAAGATAATAAACTGTTATCCATTTCCACCCCACATAATGCCTTTCCAGTGTGTTCCTGCAGGTCTTATAATACTTTCTTACAGTGGGAAATGCCGAAAAGTCATTCTGTACAGACTTTTAGGAACACTGTGCCACTAAATATCGGGAAAGTCTCGGTACTTTAGCTCTGGGCGGCAGCTACCTGGCAGGCAACACAGAGCGGCCAGAAGTGAAGTACCAGCGAACTAGTTTCAATTACTTGTCTGCTCTGCAGTTTTCATTCTTACGTTCGTTGCTTGTTTTTGTATTTAGTAGGCTCATTCACACTTTTTTTTGTGCAAAATATTGCAGTTTGATAGCTGTGAGCTGTATACTGCGCATTTCTTACCGTGTCAGTCGTTTGTTTTGTTTTCGTTGGAGTAGCTTGTTGTTGTTGTTGTTGTTGGGTGTTTAAAGGGGACTAAACTGCTGGGTTATCAGTCCCCTGTTCCCAGCTAAGAGTTCACATCTTAAAACTTATGTATTTGTAATGTAGCACTGCACACCCAGTATACACCGAGTACAGCGAGGAAATCCATGGTAAAATGATAGCACAAAACAGAAGACAAATTGAGAGTTGTCCAAATAGACAACAAAACTAAAATATTACACCAGAAGAGTGTGGTTGGCTGATCACAAAGATAATACAGGATGAGTCAGTCACTCTGCCTACACTAAAGGCCTTTATTACAAACAAGTCGTATCCCACAAAGGGGGACAAAAACTTGAAGTTCTGGAAGGGTGGTGGCCCGAGAAAGCAGGCAAAAGAGCCTCACCACTAAATAGAACAATAAAAGCCAGCTGCGTGCATAAAACCTAGGACACGGTCAACCATAGAGCTATCGCCAGATAAAATCAATGGAAGCGCAGAAGGCAGGGTAAAACACTGCCTCAAGGCGGCTAAAAGTGGGCAGTCCACCAGGATGTGAACCACTGTCAGTAGTGCACCACCACGGCAATTTGTTGGGTCCTCTCGACGTAGAAGGTAGCCGTGTGTCAACCACGTATAGCCAATACGTAGTCTGCAAAGGACTACAAACTCCCTACCAGAGGATCGCAGGGAGGATCTCCACACGGTTGTAGATGACTTGACTATGCGCAGCTTATTCGATTCGTTCAAGGCAGCGCATTCCGAGGTCCAAAGCCCTACGTCCTTGCGGGTAAATTGCAGAGTGAAATCCCTATCTTGGAGACCAATTTGCAAGTGCCGTGATGTGTATCCCATTTCGCCCAAATGGCAAAGAGATAAATACAAGTTCTTCTAAGAAAATGTCTATTCCGATGTAAGTGTAAGAACCTTTGTGCTGCAGGTAACAATAAATTCTTTGTATACTACGAAATTGCCTTAGCCTTTCGTATCCTGAAGAGTGCACCTGCTATTACAGTGTCTAATTTATTTCAAGAATACTCTTACAGTTCCAACTGTGTTAAAAGTTATTTAGGCCTCTTCCAAAATTTATATGTTCTGAATAGGTATTTTCCAGAGATTTTACCAGTGCTCTTTACGAAATGTAGATAGAATAGCTTCATCGACTGATTGTAGGACGTTTTCAGTACCTGGTATTCGTCAGCTGAGAACCAGCAGTGTTTATTTAGTGTGGTTGTCCAACGCCGACATTTTCATAGGTAGCACGTCCTATAACAGAACTTTTAATAAGCATAATAATTGAAATTCGCTGTATGCCTCCCCAGCCGAACTATTGCTAAAGGTTTGGGTTCAACTTGAAAAAATATTTTCCTATTGCTAATAGTACGTTTCTTGTATAATAGTAAGTTTCTTTAATGCTATATACGTAATATGATAAATTATTCGAGCCCCTTTAATTTCGATGCATATGAATTATGAAAAATTGCTACTTATCTCAGTGCTATAGAATCTTTGGTGACGCTAAAATTTCATTACAGCTAAAATTCTAAAGATATCTCAAGGTCATACCTTTGATGAATCTAAAATTTAACTAACGACGTGCCGATCTGAAACAGTTTTATTGTAGTCATAAAAACATCATTGTATTGTGTTATTTAATCCTGCATATGCGACTGCTTCAACCAAATGCATTACAACAAAAAGCAACAATAATTTATTTATATAATATAGATACATTTTAAATTATTTTTTCATTGTCCGCAATATGTATTATGAACAGGAGCCAAGCAGGAAAGATGCAATACGAATAAAATCTTTATATACAGGGTGAGGCATCTACATCAGCATGTATATTTTTATCGGAATATTTGGAAAAATACAAATCTTATTTTTAAAAAATTGCAATAAAAGTTGTAAACTTGTAAGAGGAACATCCATTATCTCCAACCCCTGCACCACCCCCAGGAGTGGGAAACGGGGTGACTTAGCAATCTTACATAGGAACCTATATTTTTTATTGCAGTTTTGGATTCTTCGCGTAAAAATATTTGATATCAAAAATGAACAACTTGCTGATCTTCTGCAAAACTTATTTATTAGTCACAAAGCGGCTTTCAGCTTCTAAGGCTATCGTCAAGTGACAACTGACTGTAGTATGCATGTGATGTTTAAAGCTTTCCCGGCGTATAGATATATCCATAAAATCTCGGGCGAACTGCCGGATGTCAGTAACTTCCTGCCACGATATTTCGGCGCAGAGTCTTCTGGCCATCTTCAGGTGAGTACCGCCGAAGTACTGGCGAAGACGCACTGAGCTGTGCTATTTATGCCCAATTCAGCCGACATTGCGCATGCGCGTACCTAGCGTGCGCGTTCACTACAGCTACGTACGCTGCTCCGAGCTCCCTCCGTGGTGGAGGCTTGCCGCTTCGATATCAGATCGATTCTCATCGTCATTCAGTTGCAGGAAACTACGCCAACTACGAAGTTTTTCAATGACAAGATTCCATGCAGCATTTATTTAGAAACCGCTGTCTCGATTAATAAGAGTCTCACTGTCAGACAATCTTATTTCCACAGCTTCATTAATAATTGAGCTCCAAAAGTTTGATGTATGGGCCACAATTTTCGTTTCATTGTATTTCATTGAATGACCTGTGGAAATACAATGTTCGGCGATTGCGGATTTGGTGGGTTGGAGTAGCCGAGTATGACGCTGATGTTCCACGATGCGGTCCTGCACAGTGCGCGTCGTCTGCCCTATATATGACTTGCTGCACTCGCACGGAATCCTGTAAACACCTGCTTTACGCAGCTCCAGATCGTCTTTGACAGAACCCAACAGCGATGAAATTTTAGGAGGAGGGCGGAAGATGACTCTTACTTTATGCTTTTTTAGTATTCTGCCTATCTGTGATGAAATGTTCCCAATATATGGGAGATAAGCAGTCGATTTGAAAGCCTCTTCTTCTTCCTCCTTGTTCTGTCGTTTGGAGGCGTGCATCACTCGATTTACTTGCTTCCTTGTATATCCATTATTTAGGAATACTGTCTGCAGGTGTTCCAGTTCCGTGTGAAGGCTGTCGGCATCAGAGATGGTATGGGCTCGATGGATTAGAGTCTGATATCGAAGCGGCAAGCCTCCACCACGGAGGGCGCTCGGAGCAGCGTACGTAGCTGTAGTGAACGCGCACGCTAGGTACGCGCATGCGCAATGTCGGCTGAATTGGGCATAAATAGCACAGCTCAGTGCGTCTTCGCCAGTACTTCGGCGGTACTCACCTGAAGATGGCCAGAAGACTCTGCGCCGAAATATCGTGGCAGGAAGTTACTGACATCCGGCAGTTCGCCAGAGATTTTATGGATATGTAGTATACATGTTTTCAAAGATGTTAAAAACATGATGAGATTTGCAAATATGTTATTACAGAAAATCCACTAGTTCACAGGAAAATACAAGTACATATTTATGAGAGTTATTAACATTTTTATAAAATATGATAAGTATATTTAAAGGATCAAAACTGACATGATTGTTTTTGTTGAAAGGGGAAGTTGGAAGCTAGAACTAATTCAGTGGTGGTGTAAAGGGCAACTGGATCTGATCGTAAATACTAAACTGGCATCCTGAGCCAAATGTTTATATTTCCAATATTTCCAATATTTCCAGTAGTTTCATCTTTCTGATTTTCTATAGGGGATGTAGGATTTCACAATGTATATCATAATCATGGGTTTCTCTGAGCAGATATTCAGCAAGGGTTGAATCTGTCTTGTTTAACCTCTAGTATCTCTCGTGTTCTGACAGTCTAATAGCTACATCCCTGCCAGACTGACCAACATACACTTTCCCACAATGTGTGCACGTGATCTTGTACACACCACTCTGTGAGAGGGGTTGAATTTTGTCTTTACTATTGAATAAATACTTTGAGCTGTTGTTTGTGTTGTAAAATACAGGTCTGTAATTTCGAGAGGTTAACTTCTTACCAATATGATCTGAAATTTTGTCTAAATATGGGAAGACAGGTCAGGTTTTCGGACTACTGACTTGTTCTTGCTGGCCAGCATGCAAAAGTGTTCTAATTTTTCTCATTTTCTTGTTATTCAGTATACTCTCATCCAGCACAGGGTTATAGCCATTACTGGACGCTATATATTTGATTGTATTTATGTTTGAAATGCAGAATTAGATAATGGAAGAGATGAGGTGATGGACCATGGAGTGGAAAGCTGCATGTTTATGGCTGTGTGGATACTGGGAACTAGCAGGGATAACTATCTGAAAACACTGAATAAGTGTTTCTTTGTGCTGATATCATTAGTAAGGTCCAAAAAGTTTACAGAAGATCCTCCTAATTCCACAGCGAACTTAATTTTCTTGTGTTCGGAATTTAAATGCTGTAAAAAGGTATCCAACTGTCTGGTGGTACCAGTCCATAAACACATAGTAAAGACAAAAATCGCAGAGTGGTGTGTACAAGATCACGTGCAAACGCTGTAGGAAAGTGTATGTTGGTCGTTCTGGTAGGGCTGCAGCTATTATATTGTCAGAACACGAGAGATACTGGAGGTTAAACAAGACAGATTCAACCCTGGCTGAATATCTGCTCAGAGAAAACTATGATTATGATGTACACTGCGAAATCCTACATCCCCTGAAAAAAGCAGAAAGATGACACTTCTGGAAATATTGGAAATCAATAAACATTTGGCTCAGAATGCCAGTTTAGTATTAAACGATCAGATCCAGTTCCCCTTTACACCTCTAGTGAAAAACGTTCTAGTTTCCAACTTTCCTTTTCAACAAAAATAATCATGCCAGTTTTAATGGTTTACATATACTCATCATATTTTTATATAAATGTTAATAACTCTGATAAATATATGCTTATAATGTACTACCATGCGCAAAAATATCCGAACGACCTGAATTGCGTTTCGCCTCATGTGCATGCAACCCAACTAACGTACGTGTCTTGCGGGTGCTCTGTTCGCTCAGCGGTATAGTCGTTCGACTATTCAAAATGGATCCACTACAGACAACTGCTCTTTATGACAATCATTCCAGATGTAAATTAACACCACGATTTTGAAAATAAAAGGAAACATGTTATTAAGTTCTTAACGTTTATTAAATCCAATTTATTACAATGACGTATCTTAAGTATTGTCACACTTATTACAGTCTGATATAACAAACTCCGTCTCATAAAACATTAATTAATCCTTAAACAACATTTAATATTGTTACAAACAACAGATTTTACTATAGTATCGGAAATCCTAAAGTCCTGTAAAATTCGAAGTACTTTTATTCTCTAAATCGTTTTCTCACAATTGCGAAACGTCAGACCAGATCACCGATTTCTTCAGTCTGTGTTTTAACCCAGCATTCACGTCTCAACAATGTGAGGAGTCGTCATAAACTACACTTGGTATGGATTCCACGTTAAACTGTAGGTCGCCTTTCCCGGTTGGATAATTGGGGCAGGTTAGGGAAATCCAAGTCTCTGAAGTGGCGCACAGTTGAATGACTTGCACCAGGACACTGAGCCACACGAAATTATTCCTATTATTACAACAACGATAGGTGCCGTTGTTACTAGTCAGACACGCACGCATCGTCATTCCTGTTGAGTTAACATTTGAGATTTAACGTCCATTCGTACTTAGAAATGACATCGGTAGGTTCGGGGTTTGATTCCCGGTGACGCATAACGTATTTATAACCTGATTACAGAATCAAACATCCCGCTGCTGGTGAAATAATTCGACTACTAACATCTGACTTCACGTAGTTATCTTAATTTGAGATACCGGGTATGTAACTCAAAATCAAATGTTTGTAAATCTATGGGACCAATCTACTGTGGTCATCAGTCCCTAAGCTTAGAACTACTTAAACTAACCTAAGGACAACACACACACCTCTGACCGAGGAAGGACTCGAACCTCCGACAGGAGCCGCCTCGTATGTAAGTCCCACACAGAACTGAGTCTGGGCACTTGTGATTAGGGACATAACGGTGATTATTAAATTCCTGGTTCAGAAAAATAAATAAATAAATAAAAATATTTTAAGTATTCGCAGTTTATATGATTTGATCTACGCGTTCTGATATTTGTGAGGAAATCTCCAATATGTCACACATCTTTATGCTTCGTCAGCTGTGAAAATCTTAGGCATAATCAAGTATCTATAAGACATGAATGCATTGCTTGGTTAACTACGGCTACAGGTGGTTGGGTTGATTCCAGAACAAGGTAGTTTGTCATATCAATTCAGGTTCAAAGATGTGTAAAAATATTCCTTCAGGTATGAATACGGAGAAAACGTTGGTGATACGCAGTAATATTGAAGATTCCATAGTGCGTTTGCTGCTGTTAATTGAGTTTTTATTATCTGGTTAGTACAACAATCGGTTAATAAATATCCGCTCGCCAGTGGAACGACGTTTCGCAATTGTCAGAAAACGATTTAGAGAACAAAAGTACTTCGAATTTCTACAGGACTATAGTAACTGTTGTTTGTAACAATATTAAATGTTGTTTAAGGATTAATTAATGTTTTATGTGACGGAGTTTGTTATATCAGACTGTAATAAGTGTGATAATACTTAAGATGTGTCATTGTAATAAATTGGATTTAATAAAAGTTAAGAACTTAATACGTGTTTCCTTTTATTTGCAAAATCGCGGTGTTAATTTACATCTGGAATGATTGCCATAAAGAGCAGTTGTCTGTAGTGGATCCATTTTGAATAGTCGAACGACTATACCGCTTAGCGAGCAGAGCACCCGCAAGACACGTACGTTAGTTGGGTTGCATGCAGATGAGGCGAAACGCAATTCCGGTCGTTCGGATATTTTTGCGCATGGTAGTACTTTCCTGTGAACTAGTCGATTTTCTGTGATAACATCTTTGTAAATGGTAACATGTTTGTAACATCTTTGAAAACATGTATACTAGAGTCAGGTGTCATCTGATGATGGCCTGCGAAACCGAATGTCGGTTTGTGACGAATAAATAAGTTTTGTAGAACATCAGGACGTTGTTTCTTTTTGATGTTATTATCATGTTTTGTCAAGCACCGACAGAAAATTCAATAAATTTTATAAAAAAATATTTAAGTTTTGTATGTAACAATTTTTCGTTTCACGATAGATAGCTTTGTAATGGGCAAGAAATGAAAGTGAGATGAAATTTGTTGAAAAACCTCTTCTTGAAAATGACAAAAAAGGAAAAGAATCACATCGCAGTGATATGCACTAAATATTGTGGTACTGGAGACATAATCCTGCCAACGTGTTTTACACTATAATCATAATATATCGACTTTATTTTGTTAAATGTAATGACTTGCCATCAAAATTACGACACAGTCCATGCACTGAAAAATGAAGACTAATTGTGTATACTAATCAGCCGCAAAGTAGGAGTGCAACCATCTGTTGACGTTAACAGAGTAAACTCATTGTGGCAGCTTTCCTGGCCACACGCCGTTTCCGTGCACTAGTTGAATGCAGTACTGCCATTTACATGAATCAGATTACAGAGATTGTAGGACAGCTGTCTCATGACCATAGGTATTGAGTTGCTAAGAAATTTCATAGCTAGTAGATCACGAGATTGGTGGAACGGGTGGGAAAAGATGACATATGGTGTAACATATCACATTACCGTGAGAAATTGCGCGAATACTGACCAGACGTATTCAGAATTGCTGCCCCCCACCTCTGAGTAAGATCCCATCTATGATTTTTTTTAACTATGAATATTGGATAAACTACTGTATATGACTTAAAGCGATTTTTTGTAATTAATGCGCTTAGATGAAACTTTATTATGATATATTTTGTTTATGTAATTATGCTCTAGTTTTAAGAAACATTTCAATGTAGATGTACTAGAAGGTGCACTTCGCACCAAAATTGATGGTTTGTGGGACCGGTGGCAAGCAGTCCAGCAAAAACCACTCTCACGTTAAGACCTATGGCAGTCGCACTCTTAAAACATTCTGTCAGGCAGTTCAAACTTTTGCATTATTAACTACTGTAATTATGATTCAAGTTTACAAAAATCATGGGCAGTGTTACATATGTCGCTTGTTGTTCACGACATTTAAATGAACATTTTAATAATAAGGGTTATATAATTTCAACAATGTATATTCACTGTTTGTATTAGTTACACTATAAGCTTATTTCGACTTAAAAGTCATCTTCAGGTGTTACGCCACATTCTGTTAAGCTGTACATTTCGGTCTATTTGTGACGTGATTTATTTTTTTATATAATATTAATATCACGTAACTTCTAATACTGTGTTGTCACGTCACGATAAGACCGAAATGTACACCTTAACAGAATGTGTCGTAACACCTGAAGATGACTTTTCAATCGAAATAAGCTTATAGTGTAACTAATACAAACAGTGAATATACAGTGATCAAATTATATAAATCTTATTATTAAAATGTCGATGTACGACGTCACTAACACTGTGGGCCCTGCAGATAACAAGTTATTTAAATGAACAATATGAAACAACTGGCATCCATCTTATTTTTTAAAAATCGTAAGCATAGCCACCAATTTTAAAAGTTCCACAACAGTTCACATCAAGATAAGAGGATCGATGACCTATGGGCTGCTACTGAATGCGGACAACAACAGAAAATAAGAAGCCAGATTAGTGAACAGAAACTATAACTGCATGCACTGACGATCAATGTAGTTCTACAGCCCTCACTTGCAGTGGTGCGTAATTAAATCTTGCATGCGTGTGGTGGTAACACCTCCAACGGAAAGTGTCAGAGATAGTGTTAAGACAGATAAGTTATAAAACATTCTATCCAACTTATATCTTCGACACCACCGTAAGATTCTGAACCACACATACTGTGATTAAAATAACGACCACCGACCTAGAAAAGTTTAAAGGTAGTAAAAACTGTAATTAAAACTAAATAAGAGTAGTTGACGACTGAACAAAACTGTGGTTTAAATAGCGACCACTGAACTACAAAACTAATATATATATATATATATATATATATATATATATATATATATATATATATATATATATATTATTAATAAAAAAATCATTATATAAATACTCTAAGACGAAAATTGTGGTACAGATTACTAATTTATTCGTACAAGAAGGCCAATGAAAGTTACATGATTCGAAAGATTATTTGTCGTAGATTTCACGAATATAAATATTGTGTGCATTTAGCCATTATAAGTGGTAAAAGGAAGTACAAATTTTCCTATCTGCAGCTTGGATGAAGTTCTACATTCTCCAACAATCAGCTCACTGATTGGCTATCGCCTCGACCGAAGACGCTGTAATGCAGCGCATCTGCAGTATTAAAATAATGTATTAAAATAAGTGATTATCGAAACATGGAGTCCTCCCAACTCACTTTCTTGTGCCGTGCAAATGCTTCATTTTCGCAGTGATTAAGAGTAGTTGAAGGAAATGGATACTTTCATATGAATGCCGATAGAAAGGATGAGGCGCCTGGAGAGGCATGTAGCGGTACAAGGGTGGAACTACGAAGTCGACATGTTTTCAGCTCTGGAATTCTGAATATCGCAGTATCGAAATAACATTATTTCTTGGCGTTGTATAAATATACGAACACCGAAATTTTAGTTCCATTTCAAATATTAGGCTAATGAACGTTATATAATTCGAAAATGGCATGAGAAGTATATACTTCCGTTTTTATTTTTTGGTACTGTGTCAGGCATTTACCTAAACACGTAAAAGATACCGTTTCATACCTCCCAGTGCCGGTTAAATTTTACCAAATATCCCAGCGGCCTCCTATGATAATGTTGGCAACAGATGATGAATAGTGAGAATCCTGTGGGTCTTCATTTTAGGCAATTGCTTGACAACGATGATGTTTTCTCATGGAATCTTCGCTTTACGAGGGCAATTATTTTTACTGAGCAGTCGAGGGTACAACCAAGAACCTCTCAACCATAAAGCAGGAACAGCATTCTTTGTTTACTTCGTGGTCTGTACGATACCGTAATCGGGTCATGTGGTTCGAACAAATGGGCAAAGATTTTCTATCGTGTTGTTCATGTTTCCAACATAATCACGCGAGGCCGTCGATATGATGGTTAAAATTTTACCCACAGTGACCATTGTAAACACAATACTAGTATTATTAAAACAGAGAAGGGGTTGATGACGTCTGCAGCAGAAGGCGAACCTCTCCTCTGCCAGTACCACTTCATAATTGTCGCAGTGAAACCGTGGAAGAGTCGTTCGCGTTTGAAAACCCGTCCATTCAGCATCGGCGGCGCGTGGCTGTTTGGCCGGCGGTATCTGGGCGCCCGGCCTCCCGACCACACCCGGTCGGCCGGCGTCCACGGTAGCGCACCGCAGGTTCAGGGCCGCCCGGCCGGCTTGGCAATTGGCATATCTCCCACTCCGGGCTGGCTCCCTACTCGTTTATTTCGCGTTGTACCTGACAGGGCTCAGCGTTATTTATCACCTCTCTACAGGTCGCGGGTCCATAATCATCCGCGCAGTGCATATTTTCTTGAGGACGTTAAGAAGAAAAAAAGCAATTGCCTGAACTAAATTTAGCCACTGTGGTAGTGTCAGCAACCCAGGGACTGGGAGGAGATAGGGAGGGAGGGGGGAAAAGAGCGTACTTGCACCCTCTTCGAACCTGGGTGCGAGCTTTTATTCATTACTAGTTCATCTACATCTACATCTACATAGATACTCTGCAAATCACATTTAAGTGCCTGGCAGAGGGTTCATTAACCACTTTCATAACTTTTCTCTACCGTTCCATTCTCTAATAGCGCGCGAAAAGAAAGAACACCTAAATCGTTCCGTTTTAGATCTGATTTCTCTTATTTTATTGGAAGTAGGTGGCTCGTAGCAAAATATTTTCACATTCAGAACTAAAAGTCGGTGATTGAAACTTCGCAAACAGATCACGCCGCAATGAATAACGTCTTTCTTTTAATGATTTCCACCCCAATTCGAGCAACATTTCCGTGACGCTTTCCGCCCCGTAACGTGATAAAACAAAACGAGCTGCCCTTCTCTGAACCTTCTCAATGTCTTCCGTCTGCCCACCTGGTGAGGGTCCCAAAAGGGGCAACAGTACTCCAGGAGAGGACGCACAAGTGTGATGTAGGCAGTGTCTTTGGTGGAGCTGGTACATCTTCCAAGCGTTCTGCCAATGAAACGTAACCTTTGGTTCGACTTCCCCACAATATTTTTTGTGTGTTCTCTCCAGTGAAAGTTGTTCGTAATTGTAACTCCTAGGTATTTGGTAGAATTTACGACCTTAAGGTTTGACTGATTTATCGCGTAATTGAAGTTTAGCGGATTTCTTTTAGTGGTCATGTGTATTACTTCACACTTTTCTTTATTTAGTGTTAATTGCCAATATTCGCACCATGTAGAAATTTTGTCTAAATCGCTTTGCAGTTGCTTTTGATCCTCTGTTGACTTCACTAACCGATAAAGGACAGCATCATCCGTGAACAGTCTAAGGGAGCTATTCAGATTGTCTCCTAAATCGTTTATAAACACGAGGAATAGTAGGGGACCTATAACGCTTCCTTGCGGAACGCCAGATATCACTTCTTTTTTACTCGATGACTTACCGTCAATTACAACGAATTGTGTCCTTTCTGATAGGAAATCGTGAATCCAATCGCACAATGGGGGAGATATTCTATAAGCACGCAATTTATTTATTTATTCATTCAAGCCCTTCTCTCTGTCCATCTCCTTTTTTTCCAAAAACATGTTATATTTATCGGACGATATATAAAAAATAAGGCTGTCTTGCATAACGTACAAAATTTCAAGTACGGTATCCAAACGAAGATAGAAATCAAATATATTTTTGACGACGTTACAGCATTTAATGAATGAAATAAATCGCAGTTGGGATCAGTTATGGCTTCACTGTACTAGGTTTAGATGGAATAACAAAGTGCGGCGAATGAATATTTGTGACCCGCCGGGATTCGAACCTGGAATCTCCTGCTTACTAGGCAGACGCGTTGACCACTTCGCCACCAAGGACACAGTGACCAGCCCGACTGCAGAGGACTCTTCCCTGCACGTCTCTTGCCACACCCAAATCTCCATTCCAGAACAAATAGGCTGTAGTATAGGAAAGAGACAGCGTGGCGAATGGAGACTTGGGTATGGCGGGAGACGTGCAGGGAAGAGTCCTCTGCAGTAGGGCTGGTCACTGTGTCTTTGGTGGCGGAATGGTCAACGCGTCTGCCTAGTAAGCAGGAGATCCCGGGTTCGAATACCGACCGGGCACAAATTTTCATTCGCCGCACTTTGACTTTCCATCTAAACCTAGTACAGTGAAGCCATAACTGATTTCAAATTGCGATTTATTTCAAAATACAAAAGGTTTTTAACATTAATACAATCATTTAATTCACAAGACTATAAACACCACCGAGCGAGGCAACGCAGTGGTAACACACTGGACTCGCATTCGGGAGGACGGCGATTGAGACAGCCTCCAGCCATCCAGATTCATGTTTTCCGTGTTTTCCCTAAATCTCTCCAGGCAAATGCCGGGGTGGTTCCTTTTAATGGGCACGGCTGATTTCTTTCCCCATCGTTACCCAAACACTCCGAGCATAGGCTCCGCCTCTAATGACCACCCTGTCGACGGGGCGTTTAACACTAATCTTCCTTCCTTCCTGACTATAAACAGTATTGTAACTTTTAAGGCTTTGCAGGCGATCTAGTGACATGATGGGTAGTCGGGTATTCTGCCGGATGTCAGTGTCTACTCTGCACCCATCATAAACAATATTGCTTGTGTCTTCTCCAGGGTTTAATATGAATATTTTCTATGGTGAGTGCATCCCTGAGCAAGCGACATCAAGCTGTGTGAGAAACATGGTGATTTCAAATACACTCCACAGTAATGAGTAGATTACCCTATGATTTATTAATCATAATAGAAAATGCAACTCTCACTGGAAACTGCAGACAGTACAAGTTAGAAGCTAGATCTCTCGGAAATAACGGGTATTTCTTTCCTTGTAGCTCTATGGAAGTCTACTGCTTCTTCCTACAACGGTATGCACTTCACAGTTCAAATTTGCTTCAAAGTTCTGAACAGCATTCTCACCTTTCAGGAATTTCCTTAAGCTCACTGGAATACAGAGTGTCTTACCAATAAATAAGAAATGTAATAAAGCGTGGGGCCTGATATGAAAAACTTTTAAACAGCGCAACATATATGATATCGTATTTATCGAATTATATGTTGTACAACTGTATAGTTTTCCAGGTATATACTCATTTGTATAAGAGTTGTATGTCTATAAAATCTGCTGCGAATACAATTAATAGATTAAAACATGGTGAGTGATGGGGCGGTTTTCCATTAACGTTTCTGTTTATGTGTTCACATCGCATGAACTACGTGTCTTACTGTGATACAATTTCATAGGTACATTCAGATGTATAGGTACATTCAGATGTATGTGTGTATACTGTCTGTAAAATTCTCCATTTTGAGCAATTTCTAGATTAACCAAACGGGTAATGTAGAAAGTACTCTGTCCCTTACATTCGATTGTCCTCTAAGTAAGCAATCATTCTGTGATGCTCCTTGGTTGGTGAAAATTAATAAACCGTCCTAAATTAATTGATTTAATTTTGTTACCTTTTAATTAAGATCCCGTCCTGTCTGTTATTGGTTGAGTTCGTAATTTTACTGGCAACTCGAATCCGTGGTCGGAATAAAATAATTAATTTTATTTTATCTGATTTCTATGTTACGGGACAGCCGTTGCGGGCGTGCATTGTGTGCCCTCAAAAAGTCTGTGCGTTACAATGTTTTGCTTTCACGTTCGTTATCTTATTCAACTCACAACCCACCTATGGACATTCCACCTGATGCTCGATAAGGCTGATCGTCTTAGGCATACGAAACAAAAAAAACTAAGAAGAGAGAGTTATCGGAAGGTAGAGCACGATGACTTCCTATGTTTCGCAATGAAGGTTTGGCAGAGGTCAGGGGAAACATTTTAGACGGTTACTCCAATATGTCTTACAATAAGATTCTAGTACGTGCCGCCCACCTCCTCGTGGTAGGGACTATACTGGCTGCAGAGGCTTGCCAACTGGAAGGAAGGATGGGAGATCAGGCTTTAACATCCCGTCAACAACGTGGTTATTACAGACGGGCTTGCCAATCAGTGTGTTTAATGTAACGGTTAAAGATTAAGTAAAACCATTGTAATCAAGAATAACATTACGTTTAAAATTTAAGAATACTACGAAATGCTACTTTCTGTAGATGAGTAATTATCTATGATCCTTTTTAGTTGTCATTTGATGAACCAGTTTTACACGGACTTCGGGATGAGCTAGAGATCTAGCTCAGTCAAACTGTAAGAAAAAAACCGTACACCTTGCAAAAGATGGGGTAGAAGATTTTTTTTTTTCAACTCGTTAATATGGTTGGAAACACTTAAGAATAACGAACAGCTTAACTCAGCGTTTGGCCCGTTCAATAAACCACACGATACCCGTGAAGAAATGATAACAGCAGGAGAACAGGTTTCTATCGCATTATATAATGGGGTGTCAGCATCTCCCACACTAGATCATTTGCGGTAACAGCTTATTCGCCAAGTCTGCCATAAAAACAAATTAAATATTGAAAGTTGCTACCTACAAAAGATGCTGCGTAACATAATTCCTTACGGACTTACCACCAAGTCCAAAGTTGGACGGGAAGCTAGAACCCCCTGAGAAATGGGACTGGAATGAACTGATTTCGGTCTGATATCTGTTACAATGAGCTAAGCCCCAGCTCCTGAAGCACTTCACATTGTTTCATACACATGCGAGGTGAGCCGTGTCACAACGTGCTCCGCAGAAAAGCGGGCTTGAAATGTTCTTCAGTTTGAAAGGAATGTATTGGCGTCAAATGTGAAAACGTGCCACAATCTTTATAGAGGATGTTGAGGAAACTGATGACGAACCTACAAACTTGAAGAGCATGACTCTCTGTTTAAAGAAGAGATCAACCTGAGACCAAATCTATGTACATACCCTGAATGTGCAACCCAAGGTATTTCTGGTGACACCGAGGAACCTCGCACATCAAAACGTCGTAAGTGATGGTCATATACTTCTCAAGTGCTTGAAGTACAATAATAGGAGTATTACACACCCACAAGTGCCAATATTTGTAAGCAACTCATCATGTATTTTGATTGTAATAAAGCTAATTTTAATGTTAACTGTGTGATTTTTAACATACAAGAAATTAGTTACCTAATTAGGTTGCCTATTGCAGCTAATAATAGTTCAGTTTGCTGTCACACTTTGTGTGTTTGTGTGTGTGTGTGTGTGTGTGTGTGTGTGTGTGTGCGCGCGTGTGTGTGTGTGAATCACAATATATGAGTGGTCAGAAATCACAGTGTTGCATACAGAGAAATTGAATACCTGAAAATGAGATGGTAAATTCAAACACATAACAAGATATATATTTACATCACACAAACAGAAACTGAAATAACAGTGGTCAAAAAATTTCGAAGTATTTTGACCGCACAAAGTTTTCCCAAGAGAATTTTTTTTGGCAAAACTTGGTTTTCTAATCTTTCCAACCATATTAATGAATTAAAAAAATAAAATCTACCCCATCTTTTGCAAGGTATAACTACTATTTGACTGGACTAATCAGTTTGTCACCACAACCAGATTTCTTGTTATTAAGTTCGCTAGCTTCTCCTTCCAGTTTAACCTATAACTTCGCATGGTTTGCATATCAGTTCATCGCTATCGTAAATTTGTTTTCTTCTTACGCATTAGTTGTCTTCACCAACTTCCGACCAGACTGTCACATTCTAACCCGTTTTTTCCTATCCCACTCCATCCAATTTTTTATTTCATGTATTAAAATATTAATTAATATTGCTAGGTTTTTCTTATTTTGTTATGTTAATAATTTATTATTATATTAATTAATGTGGCATAAGTACGGCTTCTCCATTATGTCACTGGCCCTGTGAGAATGTGCAGTTGAGAATCTATGGCTGTCTGAATAAGGGGAGTGATAGCTCGCTTTGCATTGTTCTCTCTGCCTCAGTGTCGATAGGTGCTGATATCATCAAAGAGGTTTCCACACCCATTGGTTGCGAGCTAGTTGGCGAGCCTTCCCTCTCCAGCCCAAGTCTACTCGCTCTCCATCACCACCACCGCTGATCTTGGACCTTCTGGCTTCTGGTGGCTTCCAACGTCTCGTGGCCGCTCGGTCTGGCCATTCTGTGCTGGTCTTCTGGTGAGGTAAGGTTGGTTCTGCTCTTGTTTTTGGAGATGGTAGCGTTTCACATTTAACTTAGATTCGTGAACTTAGAATCATTTTTTTGGAATATTTTCTCCGATCATATGTGGAAATGTATTCCAGTTTTTCAATTCAGTGATTTCCAATAGATAAACGCGGTGTGTCTGATTCTAGTTGCAGTTTGATAACGGCCCGGTATGTTAAAGTCTCTTGTGATCATATGGCGATGTATGAACTCTGTGTAAATACTTTATAGCTTTGTGGGGCCCGATTTCTAATAGATAATATGTTCATTTTTGTACAGTGCATGCAAAAATCTTCTCATCCTTTCCTTCCGTGAGTGATATGTGTTCCATGTGGTTGGTTCATAGAACAAAGCCTTCAGCTTCCACTCTTGTTTGTTCCATGCCCATCAGGCAAGTAACTAAGTGGGTATCCTCCTGATTTCCACTATTATTTCGCGATCTTCTCTCCCCGCCTATTTTAATTTTGCCGTTTCTTGTCCGACTTGTAGTACGCCCTCTGTGTCTGTCAGTAATTCTCTCTAAGCCTTGTACAAACTCCTTCAATAGCTTCCTTATATAGTTCTAAGCGTTTCTGTGGGTTGCATGTTATAGTTAATTTCCTTTATTTTTCGGAAACTGAATTTATTCAATTTTGTCGGTTTTCGGAACCACGTGGGTCCGAGTTCCGATTTCCGGGGTTTGCAGCTAGTCGCCTGAATTCACGCCACTTCTCATAAAACCAGTACCTAGATCTATTTCTTACTGCAACTTAGGAATCCACCGTGATTTTGAATAATGAATCCGATTTTCAACAACTTCACCTTCACTGGAGTGCGTTCATGTAACGTAGCCGTGTGTTGCCGTTAGCGTGTTTGATCGCGGTCCAATTCAGATGTAATTTAACCGTAGTGGCCGTGCAGACCGTGACTGGCGCCCCGCAATCCCCTCGGCCACCGCGGCCGGCGTAATTTAACTTTGCCGCGGTGGAGTAGCCGAGCGGTCTAAAGCGTCTCGCTGCGGAGCGCACGGTTGCTCGTCGTGGAGGTTCGAGTCCTCCCTGGGGCATGGGTGTTTGTGTTGTCCTTAGGCTAGTTTACCTAGGTTTAAGTAGTTTGTAAGCTACGGACTGATGACCACGCAGTATGGTCCGATAGATTCACAAACATTTGAACATTTTTGAACAATTTAACTTTGCTATACACATGCACCATCTCAAAATAGGCACGACAGACCAGAGCCAGCTTGGAAGTGTTTTTGTATATTGTATTTTGGCTACCTCCGACTTGCTGAATTTCGGCTACGATAGCGCCGCCTGCTTCCGCCTCGTCTCTGCACGCTGATTTCGGTGAGTTTCGCTGTGGCATTGCGTGTGTGTGAGAGAATGAGTGGTGTTTGTGAATCCTTCCCCCCCCAGTAGCGTTAAATCATGTATAATTTAGGCTGGGTACCGTCCGCATTAATCCTGTAAGAGATGCATTTTTATTGTATTAACAAAATTGGTTCCCCATTTTGCTTGTTTTCTATCTGAATAAAGAAGTCTAAGTTCAGCATAGTCCGTAAGTTGCCTATAAATTGTAGTTTTAGAGCACCTTCCCTCTTTTATTTAATATTGTTCTTCACAAGTGCTGAAAACTAGCTCATATGCAATTTTTATGTCTAAATTCCGTTGCGCCATAAATGTTTTCTTAGCCACCTTTCTAAGATAACTTTAATTGTGGTGGCTTGCTTATTAATGTCTGTGTGTTATAACGTGTGAGCTGCTATGTATATTGACCACTATAGTATTAACTTACTGTTATTGAAGTAATTTCAAACGAGTCAGTTCTCAGTTTGGGCCAGGGAACAAGGCTTTGTAGCAGGGAGTAACCATTGGTTTATATGGACCTTATTTAGGCCTACTAATTTTAGTGATGAAACAAAGCTCTTGTTTCGTACAGTGGTCGACTTATAACCTGAACCACTAGGCTATCTGAGCATAATTGTCATAATAATCATTACAGCATTTCAGCCTTCATTGTGGAGCGTAATCCTTTTACATATTTCCTCCATGACCCTCTGTTCTATACATCGACTGATGTTGAGCCTGTAAAGTCAAGATAAGTAACATTCTATTTGGTCTGCCGAACCCATGAGTGTCTTAGGCAACCTTGCTTCTCCCATGCGGGTAACACGACTCCACTATCTACGCCAGTTCGCTCTACTTCATCTATAGTGTTAATTTCCAGTTTTCTTTGATTTCCTCATTATGGACAACCTCCATTGTTTCCTTCTCTTAGTAGCTGCAATCATCGTTGCTACTTTCATACCAGTAGCTTCAAGTTCACATACGAGAATCTTCGTCAAAGTATTGAACGGAGCACTACTAACGCCGTCTTGTTGCTAAATTCCTTCTTGCAGAAGTGAATATCATAGCTTTGCTACAACTTGATTCCAGTTCTTTCACTATGTGATAATCGTGTGACAAAATTTATCGTAAGTACTTGAAACTGTCCACTTGTTCTGTGTTCTTACTATGAGTCACTCAATCTGTTTGAATCTTTCTCCCAGAGTCGTTACTTTCGTTTTAGAAATGCTGATCTCCATACCAAATGCGTCCGCTAGTGAAGGCCAGAGGGGGCAATTTCCTCTCTCGGCTGGGGAGTAGAAACTCTTCACACATTCTTGATATAATTATTTGACTGTTGCACTACCGCGTCGGATGGGAAATATTGTGGGTTTAACAGTGACTCTGTACCTCAGTTTTGTTTGGTAGTTTGGCTAGCGCCCTTTTCTATGTGCCGCGGTGGAGTAGCCGAGCGGTCTAAAGCGTCTCGCTGCGAAGCGCGCGGTTGCTCGCCGTGGAGGTTCGAGTCCTCCCTGGGGCATGGGTGTGTGTGTTGTCCTTATGTTAGTTTACCTAGGTTTAAGTAGTTTGTAAGCTACGGAATGATGAACACGCAGTTTGGTCCGATAGATTTACAAACATTTGAACATTTGAACCTTTTCTTTGTGCTGTGGCGTTTTCTGTGCTGTCCAGAAGTCATACAAAATGTGAAAATTCGCACAAAATCGGTACAATACAGTTGTCATCAATGTTTTCTCTCGTACTCGAATTTCTGCATGTAGAGGTTATGAAATTCGAAAATTTTGTAACCTATTTATATCATCAGGACGCCTCACATTATATACTGCCATTCACGGAATTTGCAACACCATAAAGGAAATGCATGAATTCAATGGATTACATACCGCAGATTAGGTATGTGACGAGTACCAAATGAGTACCCTTTCAAATCTGCACATTTCCATGGTGTGGCTACCATGCGTTGCAATTACAGCTGCTATACGCCATGGCATTGTATCAGTAAGGTTCTGAATACGTTTCTACGGGATTTCCCACCACACATTTTGTATCCGAGACCACTAATCCGTGACACTAGTTACTGGAGGACCGTGACGCAGTGGGTGCCGACCAACAATATCTCATACATTTTCCACGGGCGACATGCCTAGCGAAAGTGCAGGAGAGGGAAGCAATGGTGCCCGTCGCTCTTCGGGCATTGCCCTATTGAAATATGGTCTGAGGAGATGCCTGAACCATAAGGGAAGCATGGTCCACAGCCACTGTTAGGTATCAGTTGGTTTGTAAAGTGCCCTCAATATGAAGTAGTCGGGGTCGGTTGTTGTAACCAATGGCGCCCCAAACCATCACACCTGGTGTTTTTCCGCTATGCCACTCCACAATGCAACCCACCAGGTTGTGCTCACCACTGTACCGTCGGACACGTATGCAGCCATCAGTGTAGGGCACGTAGAAGCGGTACTTGAATGGAATGCACGCAACCATTCCAACCTGCAGCAGACGGTGACGATCCTTCGATACGGAGAAGTTCACACTTGAAGCAGTGCTCCAGCGACGAGCCAACGATGTGGATAACACTATACGGTCCGTTATGAGCTTGCGGACAAGATGACGGCCATCCCGCCCTGTGTCATGATCCGTGGTCCAGCTCTCGCTCGTTGCTGCGTACGACCGTCTTCTATCTACGGCTTCCACACACGCATCACTTTCGTAGCAGCAGGTCCTGTGCGAGCCGAAATGTCACTCTATGACAACCCCGTTATTCAGAGACCGATCATTCTGCCTCGTTATAACTCACTCACATGCCGATATGGCTCCCTTTGACGTCGACGAGGGTTACTGGCACTGTTGTTGTGGTCTTCAGTCCGCAGACTGGTTTGATGCTGCTTTGCACGCTATCCCGTCCTGTACGAGTCTTTTCATCAGAGTTCGGCAACCTACATCCTTTTGAATCTGCTTACTGTATTCGTCCCTCGGTCTCCTCCTACGACTTTTACCCCACACACTTCCTTCTAAGGCTATGTTGACGATTCCTTGATATCTCAAAATGTATCCCACAAACCTATCCCTTCTCATAGGATATGCCAGAAACTCCTTTACTTCCCAGTTTGGTGAAGAACCTCCTCATTACTTACGTGATATACCCATCTAAATTTCATCATCCTTCTGTAGCACCATATTTCAAATCGTCCACGTTTCACTTACATACAATGCTACATTCCAGACAAATGCTTTGAGAAAGGACTTCCTAACATTTCTCTATACTTATAAGACGCATTTGTTGTCTGTCTGTCCTCTTATAACTCAAGATCCAGACAACCAAATAACGTGAAATTTGGTACATGTACACAAAATTACACGAGGAAGGTTCTTAAACAGGTTTCGTTCAATTTTTTGAAAAACCGACCGGAAAATTTGAGAAAAAGTGAAAGTGCGTTTTTAATGTGTCTGTAAATCTATATCTTCGCACTGATCTTGAAATTTCTCACAATTGACCTTGAAAATAGAGGAAAGACACTGTCTACATAAAATTTCGCTCAGTGCATGGTGGAGGGTACTTATGGATTTCGACAAAATCCTCAGTTTTGCTCCGATCTTGATGAAATTTTGTACACTTGACCTTGAAAACAAGATGAAGGTTACAGAGTAAATAAAATTTCGTTCGGTACATGGAGGAGAGTACAGAAAACTCTATACTCGGGCAAAGCCGGGTAGTTGCAGTTAGTTAATATTCGATGTTAACAAGTTTCGCTTCCTTAGAAATGCTTTTCTTCCCATAGCCATATTGCATTTTATATTTCTCTACTTCGCCCAGCAGAAATTATTTTACTGCAAATAACAAAACTCACTTTTATTGTCTCATTACATAATCTAATTCCTTCAGCATCGCCTGTTTTTCTGACATTCCAATCCATTACCCTCGTTTTGTTAGTGTTAATTTTATATCTTCCTTTCAGGACACTGTCCAATACATTTAATTGCTCTTCCAGATCCTCAGCAGTCTCTAACAAAATTACTATGTCATCGGCAAACCCTGTCTTACTCCCAGTGTAGTACCCATTTTTAGTGTCACGTCACAGATTTATATGAAATAAATTTCACGCGTATTTGACGATATTTCTTTGTCAAAGATATGATCAAAATTGCGATCGTTTATTACCTTCCTAACCAGCGCAGCGACGAGGCAGTAGAGAAATAGCTAACTAATTACAGGCGGAGCTAGCCAGAAGCCAGGGCCGTTTAGTGGTGGTAAAGGCGCACTGCTGGAGAATGCAGCGAGACAAGTGTAGTGCAGCTGGCAGTTGGCAGCTGGCAGCTGTCGTGACAGCTGTCACGTACCCCGCGGCCCGCGGCGCGCAGGTGCCCTCGCTCGCTGTGCTGTTAGCCAAGGCCAGCGCGCAGCCGTGCAGCTGTGGGGAAGGTCAGGGATCGCGTCACAGCAGCAGCCGCACCGCGCATGCGCCAAGGCTGCCGCTGCTCGCCATACGTCGTCGCCCGGGCGGGCCACGCCTCATTCAGTCGCGCCTTCGTTTCTCTGAACCCGCTAATGAATGTCAAGGCAATGTCACGGCTCTGCCGACAACGCTCGCCCTATTGTCTTCCCCTGGAAACAGCGCGCGGCGTCCGTAATGAATGCGAGTTGAGCCTCGAGCCGTGATTATTTATGCACAGTGGGGGTGCAACGTGGCTTCTGCAAGACAACCGCCTGTTGCCTCGTCTGACGCTGTCCGTCTTTCCCTATTCCATACAAGTAGCAAATGCATCCAATATTACTTCATTTGCACATTCTAGTTTGGCTCTGCCATTATCAGGGTGATTTTTCCCACCGCGTACAACCTCTAGGACAGGTTTATTATTTTTTCGAAATAGCGAATTTCACTTTGCGTCACTGCATAAGTTATAGATGTTCATCTACATCTACATCTACATAGATACTCTGTAAATCACATTCAAGTGCCTGGCAGAGGGTTCATTAACCACTTTCATAACTTTTCTCTACCGTTCCATTCTCTAATAGCGCGCGGGAAGAACACCTAAATCGTTCCGTTTTCAATCTGATTTCTCTTATTTTATTGGGATGGTCATGTCTCCCTAAGTAGGTGGGTGCTAGCAAAATATTTTCACATTCAGAATTAAAAGTTGGTGATTGAAACTTCGCAAACAGATCACGCCGCAATGAATAACGTCTTTCTTTTAATGATTTCCACCCCAATTCGTGCAACATTGTGTGATGTAGGCAGTCTCTTTGGTTGAGCTGGTGCATCTTCGAAGCGTTCTGCCGATGAAACGTAACCTTTGGTTCGCCTTCCCCACAATATTTTCTGTGTGTTCTCTCCAGTCAAAGTTGTTCGTAATTGTAACTCCTAGGTATTTGGTAGAACCTACGACCTTAAGGTTTGACTGATATATCGCGTAATTAAAGTTCAGCGGATTTCTTTTAGTGGTCATGTGAATACTTCACACTTTATTTAGTGTCAATTGCCAATTTTCGCACCATGCAGAAATTTTGCCTAAATCGCTTTGCAGTTGCTTTTGATCCTCTGTTGACTTCACTAACCGATAAACGACAGCATCATCCGCGAACAGTCTAAGGGACATTCTACCAAATGGTGACATATGAAAATTTGTGCCGGGCCGGGATTCGAACCAGGGTTTCCGGCTTTTCGCGAGCGGTCGCCTTAACCACTAGGCTACCCGAACACACTCCAGGACCGTCCCAAACTTCCATTTGCCACACTCACTGCACTTCGGAGTCAACTACATTCATCCCTTAGCACTCGCAGCCTAATCTGTATTCCGCACCAGGGAGAATGAAAACAACTCTGTTATCGCCATTCCCTCGCTTAGGCCACTGTTAAACTACTGTATGGTGACGATTTACAGCGTTGATATATTTATCAATATTATTTCGTGTTTGGGTAGCCTAGTGGTTAAGGCGACCGCTCGCGAAAAGTGGGAAACACGGGTTCGAGCCCCGGCCCGGCTCAAATTTTCGTATGTCACCATTTGGTAGAACATCTATACCTCATACAGAGACGCAAAGTGAAATTCGCTATTGGAAAAAATATTGACAAATATATCAACACTGTAAATCGTCACCATACAGTCTCTAGGACAGGGGGTGGGGGATGAGCTGCCTTCGACGCTACCCGCAGACACTCAAAAATGTTTCAAATCTTTGTATAGTCTATGGGACTTAACTACGGGGTTATCAGTCCCTAAACTTACAAACTACTTATGAACTAACTAAGACTAAGGACGGCACAAATATCCATGCCCGAGGGGGAATTCGAACCCTCGACCGTAGTGGCCGTGCAGACCGTGGCTGGAGCGTCTCAGTCTCCTCGGCCACCGCGGCCGGCCCCGCAGACACTGCGGGAACTTTTACCGCCGTGTGGATGAAATGTGAGCGCAGCTCGCGATCTCTGAATGGCAGACTAAGCCAAAATGCATCTTGACATTTAAAATTTGGTGTCTCCTAAATGGTGTAGTTACAAATTTAAAACTTGGGACTATTGTGTAATATATAATGCGCAATATTCTGTGCAATTTTTGTTTGATCATGTTGATGGAATTTCAGTTTATAAGGATTTGAATTTTTAATTACTGGTTTACATATAATGTACCGAAAATCCTTAACCAGCAGCAAATTACTATCATCCAGTAATAAAATGGTGTTGTTATTAATTGAATAAAAATAATAATGCATTGAAAACTCGTTACAACCTGCAAACTACTATGATCCACAAGTAAAAAGGTATTGTTATGTACTGATTAAAAATAATATTAAGTTAGTAATTGTTTCCCTGACATGACAATATTTGAACATATGACAAAGTAATACAAGGATATTGCGTACATTGTAAATAGCTGTAGCAGAACTGTACAAACGCTGTTGAGTCGCTTAATTAACAAGTCGTCATGAGGTAGAAAAATGGCTTCCATGTTTCGCCATCAGGTCGGCCCATCATCAGAAATCAATGGATACATATTATACCTGTGACACTTCTGATGTCTGATTAAGGGACACACTGGTACATTAGAATGCAGTCTCTGTCAATAAGATCGTTTCATTTTCCCAGGATTTGTTTTTCACAGTCCAGACACTTTCATTGTATTTTTTCTTACATATTTCTTTTTATTATTATGTGTCTTCCTTTAATTTGCTCATGGTTTGTTTTATATTGATCTTGCATATATAACTGCTTAATGACTTAGATTTCGTCTGCATTTTGTTGTGTTGTCAATCTATCCACTATATTTTATTGTGCGTATCAACCGGTACCTTCATGCCACACTAAAGTGTCAAATGTCACCTTCATACAAAATTTCGTTTTTGTCATTTTGCCATAAATATCTACTAGGTTGGAAAATCACATATAAGGAACGTCACTATAAAGTACTAGTATTGAAGCACAAACAGTGAAATTATAAGAAAAAAGAACTAAGTAATGCACTACTGTCACATAAAAAAAGTGTATTGTTTCTCTCTCTTTCAGGGACAATCGTGGTACAAAGAGACTGAAA
This sequence comes from Locusta migratoria, assembly GCA_026315105.1. Lineage (NCBI taxonomy): Eukaryota > Metazoa > Arthropoda > Insecta > Orthoptera > Acrididae > Locusta > Locusta migratoria. The sequence continues at coordinate 180,345,687 of CM048749.1, forward strand.
TGCAAAAAGCAAATATGTAAGTGTTTCTCTTGCATAATGTATTAAAAAAGTAACAGAAAACAAAGATACACTACTCTAAATCACTGTCAATTTTATCTTTGTATATGAAAGTATAATAAATAGTAAAAATTAAAAAAAAGAATAATAATAAAAAACATTCGCGTTATAAATTTTCTTAGATTCATTTACTCGCACACTCACTCACTGACTAAACACGAATTCTCGAAAATTTCTTCACCTATGAAGCTCACATTTGGCAGGAATGTAGTTTACAGGTAGTAGACGTCAGCTAAGAAACGATTTTGCGATGGGACAGATAGTCCAGGAGATATGACGTCATAAACAATGAAAACTTCCCTGTCTTGCGGCACGTGATACTGTGACATTATCAGTCCACTATTTAGGAAGGAGAGCACTTAGCGACTTGCAACAAACTTTAAACATAATATCACACCTTTAGGAAACTTTTTCTCGCTGATAACCACAGCTAACTGATTAAAGAAAAAAAGTTTCTCGCTTACTACTTTTTCGCTGTTCACGGAGTAAAACTACGGCATTCGGTATAACGTTGAAATTTATAACGTCTTCACTAAGTAGTGTACCTGCAGGAAATTTTACAAATAGGATACACACATATAGTTGAATGTAGCTTCTAAATTGTATCACAGTACGACTCGTAGTTCATGAGATACGAGCACATAAACAATAAAGTTCGTGGAAAACTGCCCCATCACGCACCAGGTTTAATCTTTTACTTCTTTACTGCGAATTACATTCCCAACAGATTTTTCAGAGACACAATACTTATACAAATGAATATATATACCTGAAAAATTATACAATTGTACAACATATAACTCAGTAAATATGAGATCGTATATACTGCTATTGGTAAAAACTTTTCACATCGGGCGTCACGTTTCATTATATTTCTTATTTACTGCTGAGACACTCTTGTATTCAAGTGAGCTTAAAGAAATTCCTGAAAGATGACAGTGCTGTTGAAAACTTTGAAACAACTTTGAACTGTGAAGCGCATACCGCTGTAAGAAGAAGCAATAGATATCTACAGAGCTACAAGGAAAGGAAGAGAATGAAACAGTACATTCGACGAATACCCATTATTTCCGACAGATCTGGCTTTTAACTTTAAGACACTGCAGTTTGCAGTGGGACGTGCATTTACTATTATGATTAATAAATCACAGGGCAATCTAATCAATACTGTGAAGTGTATTTGAAATCAACATGTTTCTCACACTGACAGCTTTATATCGCTTACTCCGGCATGCGCTCTCCACAGAAAATATTCATACTATTATCCTGAACAAGCCACAAGAAATATTGTTACAGTCAGGAAGAAAGGTAGGAAGGAATATTAGCGTTTAACGCCCCGTCGAAAACGTGGTCATTAGAAGTGAAGCTTACGCTCGGATTGTTTGGGTAAGGATGGAAAAGGAAACCGTAATTTGAAGTTTTTGTGTATACTATGCTTATATGGCGTCGTACAACAAATCTCCAAGAGTACTATACGAACTTTCATGGGTTTCCACAGGTCAGCTGAGAGTACCTTGGGGTATCAAAATCAAATGTTCAAATTTGTAGAGCTTATGGGACTTAACTACGGGGTCATCAGTCCCTAAACTTACAAACTACTTATGATCTGGCTAATACTAAGGACGGCACAAATATCCATGCCGAAGGGGGATTCGAACCCCCGCCCGTAGTAGCCGTGCAGACCGTGACTGGCGCGCCGCAGTACGCTTGGCAACCGCGGCCGGCTTGGGGTAACATATTAGCTTCATTCCATCAAAATCGGATCAGGGAATATATGCAGCATAGTATAGCAAAGATCTGGTTGATGAGCTGTTAATTACATGGTACACCAAATAATTAATAAATGGCGATGCTGCGTTTTTAATTCACATAACTAAGGTGTAATACACTGAAACAAGGGCTACGATTTTCCTTATTGCAGCGGTGTAGTGTATTGATGTTGAATCCTTTTTGAGAAATAACTTTTTGTCTGAAAATATGAAGATTCATCGTTTTTGACAATGACTTCTACTTTAACTTAGTTTATTAACAGAGGGATCCAACAAGGATTCTGATTTTGCTAGGTCCGGAATCCTAAAAAACGATAGTATATTTATACAGGTCCCTCTTTAACAACCGTTACAAAGCACGGGCATATAAGCTAGTATCTATATATTACAGAACAGTTTACAACTCATCGCAAAGACGTAACCACTGGCCGCGACAGGAACACAAAAAATACACACACATACAACCTTTTACCTATCGTCCATGGCCTTCTTCAGAAATTAGAACATTCACCCGGAGATGACGGTGTGTGACTGTTTGGTGTGCCTGTGTGATTGCGTCAATGTTTCTATTTCTGAAGGCCATGGCCGATAACTGAAAGTGTTGTATGTGAGTGTCTTTTTTATGTTCCTGACGCGGGTCGTCGTCACGTCTTAGCAGCCAGTCGTAAACTGTCCTATTATACAGTTTGAATCACATAACACTTGCACCGTAAATATTGTGGAAATGGAAAGTACGATTGATGTGCGGTTTTCACAGTATGGATTGGTAATCAAGGAGTCGTATTGATAGCCAATAAACAGATCGTAAAAATACTTAGAAAGTGTACTTTTTTATGCAAACATACAAATGGAACAATTGTTGTTTATATCGTGCACTTGAAATTTTGACGTTAGGTATCTAAAAAGAATTTTGAATAACATTTTTAGCACGTTTAGTTTGGCATCTACAACCATTCAAAGTTTTAGGGGCGGAGGCTACGACAGCGTAGCTCACTGACTGGTTGGCATGACACAGTGGGCCGTGCCCCAGGGGCTAGCCACTCGGCCAGTCAGCTACGCTATCGCAGCCTCCGCCCCCGGAACTTTGAAGGGTTGTAGTTCCCAAACTAACAGTGATAGGAATGTAGTTTCAATTGATTTGGACGCAGCTGGTTTAAAAGAATCCCATACACGATAGAAAAAACTATTGTTCCATTTAAAAAACTGTATGTTTACGTAAAAATACACTTTCTAAGCCGGCCGCGGTGGCCGAGGGGAATGAGGCGCTTCAGTCACGGTCTGCACGTCCACTACGGTCGGGGGTTCGAATCCCCCCTCGGGCATGGATATTTGTGCCGTCCTAGTTCGTAAGTAGTTCATAAGTAGTTTGTAAGTTTAGGGACTGATGACCCCGTAGTTAAGTCCCATAAGCTGTACAAACATTTGAACACTTTCTAAGTAATATTACAACATATTTTTTGGCTAAAAATACGAGCCCCTGACTTCCAATCTATTCTGTGAAAACCGCTCATTTATAGTACTTTCCTTTTCCGCAATATTTGCGGTGGAAGTGTTAGGTGCTTCACCATCTATATTGTTAATTCCAAATTGAACTTTTCATTATTAGTTTAATATCTGTAATAGATATCGAGTCATTGTATGTATCTGGACATTTATTTATTTGACATTTGATTTTACCTCGTGCTATATGGATCAGGAAAGCAAGTAACTAACAGTGGTACCCTCCGCCACGCACCTTTGGTTGAATTTTGGAATACTGGGTGATTAAAAAGTCAGTATAAAGTTGAAAACTTAATAAATCACAGAATAATGTAGATACAAGAGTAAATTTACACACATGCTTGGAATGACATGCGGTTGTATTAGAATAGAAATAAATAAAAGTAAAAGGTTCAAAAAAAGTCCGACAGATGGCGCTTCATCTGATCAGAAAAACAATAATTAGCATAACAAATTAAGACAAAGCAAAGATGATGTTCTTTACAGGAAATGCTGAATATGTTCACCATCATTCCTCAACAATCGCTGTAATCGAGGAATAATTTGTGAACAGCAATGTAAAGCATGTCCGGAGTTATGGTGAGCCGCGGTGGAGTAGCCGAGCGGTCTAAAGCGTCTCACTGCTGAGCGCGCGGTTGCTCGCCGTGGATGTTCGAGTCCTCCCTGGGGCATGGGTGTGTGTGTTTGTCCTTAGGTTAGTTTACCTAGGTTTAAGTAGTTTGTAAGCTACGGACTGATGGCCACGCATTCTGGTCCGATAGAATTACAAACATTTGAAAATTTTTAGTTATGGTGAGGCATTGGCGTCGGATGTTGTCTTTCAGCATCCCTTGATATGTCGGTCAATCACGATACACTTGCCACTTCAGGTAACCCCAAAGCCAATAATCGCGCGGACGGAGGTCTGGGGACCTGAGAGGCCAAGCACGACGAAAGTGGCGGCTGAGCACACGATCATCACCAAACGACGCGCGCGACAGATGTTTCACGCGTCTAGCAATACTTATTTTCGGTTCTAATAACAGCTTATGTGATTCCAAGCATGTGTGTCGCCGGCCGCGGTGGCCGAGCTGACTGAGGCGCTCCAGTCACGGTCTGCACGGCCACTACGGTCGGGGGTTCGAATCCCCCCTTGGGCATGGATATTTGTGCCGGCCTAGTTCGTAAGTAGTTGATAAGTAGTTTGTAAGTTTAGGGACTGATGACTGATGACCCCGTAGTTAAGTCCCATAAGCTCTACAAACATTTGAACATGTGTGTCAATTTTTACTTCTATATCTACATTATTCCGTGATTTATTAAGCTTTTAAATTTATACTGACTTCTTGATCACCCGGTATGTAAGTTGTCGTAGATAAAGATCTTGTATGACACACAACCTACGTAAACAGTAAAATAAGATTTCTGTGCAATATTCCTAGAGGCTATTGTGGACAATGGTGATGTGCGACTGCCGGCAGTGCACACACAGAAGTTAGTGGCTACTTTCTACACGCGATGCGACCGCGGAGCCACACGCCAGCTCGCCTTTAATATTCATGGCGGGCGCAGCGCGCAACAGTTCGCACAGAGCGCCGCGGCGTAGCCGGCCGCGCTGCGTAGCCGGGAATCTTAATGGCGCCGCGGAGAGATAAAATTTGCGTTTGAAAGGCCGTACCGAGTGCATCGTCGCGGTAATGCATTCGAAAACGCGCTGCGATAAATACGCGTCCTGCCGGTTCTCGGGGTTAAGTGAGGTGACTTGCCGTCCAGCATATCGCTAGGGGGATGCATTTTCCGCGTTGCTGTTAAGTGCCCTCGAACTCGACGCCCATGTTTATGAACTTGTGCGTAGGAAAAAGCATCGCGTTATCGAGAATCGCAGATCTGCTTATGTCGCTAATGCACGCTAGTTGGATGGTGCTCCAAGCAGAAGTAGTTTCTACAAGTGTGGTGCTACATTTATTCCTCACAAATTTTTACTTTTAGTAAATTCATGCCGAACTTTTATTAGCCATCAGTGGCGACTGGGACCTAAAATGACTGTGGCTTAATTATTTACACTCCATCACGTAATTTACGTTTTCAAACAACTGAAGAGGACCTGGACGTGTATGGACTGCATTTTCATACCTTGCTTTCGGTGCACATTACTCGTACTTACATTGCGGATTTTGTACCAACACTGAATGAAGTTAAGTCAAGCTGTAATAGGAAATTTACTGAAATATATGTTATAGTTCCATGAAATGGACAGTGTCTTGAAAGGAAGATATAAAATGAACATCAAAAAGAGTAAAACAAAGGCAATGGAATGTAATGTCAGAAAATCAGGCGATTCTGAAGGAATTATATTAGGGAAAGAGACAATATAAGTAGTAGATGAATTTTGTTATTTGGGTAACTTCTGATGGCCGGAGTGAAGAAGATATAAAAAGCAGAATGGCTATGGGGAGAAAAGCGTTTCTAAAGAAGCGAAATTTGTTAACATCCAATATTAATTTAAATGTTAGGAAGTCTGGAGTGTAGCATTGTATGGCAGTGAAACGTGAACGATAAGGAGTTCAGACAAAAAGATGATACAAGCATTCGAAATGTGGTGCTACAGAAAAATGATGAAGATTAGATGGGTAGATCACGTGACTAATGAGGAGGTGCTTAACCGCATTGGGGGAGGGGGGGGGAAAGGAGTTTCTGGCATATCGTGACTAAGAGAAGGGATAGATTGGTAGGACACATTCTGAGACATCAAGAAATTGTCAACTTAGCATTAGAAGGAAATCATAGAGGGAGACCGGATACGAATACAGTAAGCAGATTCAAAATGATGTAGGTTTCCGAACGTATTCTCTGATGAAGAGACTTGCACAGGACAATGAGACGCGGAGAGCTACACCAAACCAGTATGCGGACTGAAGACCACAACAACAACAGTTCAAGAATTACAATATTTTGTCTAATAGATGTTTTTATAATACACTTTCTCAATCTGGAACCATTTTCTGGTGCATCGTCAGTGTAATACCATTTAGACTGTGGAAGGCTGCTGTAAACATTCGTAGGAACACATTCGGCCACTTGTTTTGTAGTTTGGAGTATATCTGAGGAAACAGAGAAACCCTAATTAAACTTCTTTACTATTTTGTCTAAAAATTACTGTTAAAATTGTATACATAATGACAAATAGATAATTTCTGCAATGTATTAGGCCATGCTTCAATTGGGAGAAATTTGGTGAATATACCTAAAACCATTTATGTACGTAATATCCGGAAAATGTAGTTTCGAGAAAATAAGAACATTCCACTTGCATAATCTTGCTGTCCAGCTGCTTGTTTATCCTTTGCAGATTGTTTCAAGAGTCTTTTCCGTACTCTGGACTCCTTAGTGGCGGCTTCCGCAGCCCTTTCAGCTTCTACTAGTCCCTGACGACCTATGGCACTCAGAGCAGCTATCATATTATTTTTGTCCTGGTAATTACACCATCACTGTAACAGGTAACATCATCCATCACACCTATTTTGAGTACTGTCCATCTAGTACTCGTTGCTACTCCCAGCTGTTCAAACTTTTATTACGATTTTGTGCACGGCCAAATAGGCATTTGTTAAGTAATTTTTTATCTGCAAGGTCCCTGTATAAAGGCTTTATTGTTTCCATTACTGTGGCAGGCATGAAATGTTTACGGTGATGTCATTGTCCGAAGCATCAGCGTGGCCAGTGTGCGGACATTTGCTCAAAGAGCGTTTAAGACTATAATAAATATTTAAAATTTTTGGAAAATGGAGAAATTGGTCTTTCAGATGGAGGGAATTTTTTCGATTTGTCATTTTCACATCCAGGTCTCATGAAGCAATGAGCTCTAAAAACTAGCGCCTCCACTTTTTCTACCAAATATCTGATAGTGATAAACGTAGTGTTGTAGCTGAAGTTAAAGTTCACAAAAGCTGTACCGAAACATTTTTTGTAGAAATAGATATTACTGCTATTCCATGCTGATAACATGCAAAATCTGCCCCTCCCAAAAATTCTTATCCAGAAAATTTGTCAGTGTTTTGCATATCAGTAACTGGTAGTAAAAGGGCACTACACCATTCACTCACGACGCGGTTTCACCCGTCCTGCACCATTAGTGCGTTTTACACTGTGTGATCAAATCCTGACACCACCAAAACGTACCTTTTTCTTATTAGGCGCATTGTGATGCCACCTACTGCCAGATACTCAATATCAGTGGCCTGGGTAGACTTTAGACATAGTGGGAGGAGGAATGGAGCGCTCCGCGAAACTCGCGGACTTCGAACGTGGTCAGGTGATTGGATGTCTTGTGTCATAATTCTGTACGCGAGATTTCCACACTGCTAAATATCCCTACGTCCAAAGTTTCTTATGGGATAGTGAAGTGGAAACGTGGAGAGGCACGTACATCACGAAAGCATACAGGTGGAACTCGTCTGTTGACTGACAGAGACCGCTGACAGTTGAAGAGGGTGATACAGTGTAAAAAGGCAGGTGTCTATCCAGAGTGCTTTAGGGTCACTCCAAATACCATGACAGTTAGGCGGGATGTGAGAAAACCATGTCGCACAACAAATAGTCTACACGCGTGTTTTCTGTTGATTGCTTCATTTGGCGTCTGTGGTATATCTCCATGGCAAGCAACAAAACATTTACAGGGTTTGCCATCACCTGCGAGGGGAGATTGAGTGTTAACCGTAAAGTGAGGTGCGGAGTGTAGATGTAGATGTACAGAATATCTTTCACATCTCTAACCAGTTTCAGGACGGTATGTTTCAAAATACGTACGGGAAATGAAAAGGAAGTTCATGCCACAGAAACGAATATTCGTTTCCCCTTTCCACCAAAAGCGTGCAACGATATTCCTCTTTAGTGAATGCCGCGATAAGACGGCCGCCGCACCTCCCGACCATGCGTACAACAGCTCGCATCTCGTCATTTCCAGGGGTGGCCAGCCGTCACCGCAAGCGCCAAGCAATTTTCGTGTTTTTTTTTTTTTTTTTTTTTTTTTTTTTTTTTTTTTTTTTTTTTTTTTTTTTTCCTTTGTGACTTTCAGGTCATGTCAGCAGCTAACACTCTGCATACAGACTTCCTTCAATGTTAACTAACAATCTCATTACTGATCTCTACTCCTTAGTTCGCCGGCCGTCGGGCCGGCCGCGGTGGCCGACGGGACTTAGGCGCTTCAGTCACGGTCTGTACGACCACTGCGGTCGGGGGTTCGAATTCCCCCTTCGGGCTTGGATATTTGTGTCGTCCGTAGTTTAAGCTATTTCATAAGAAGTTTGTAAGTTTAGGGACTGATGGCCCCGTAGTTAAGTCCCACAAGCTATACAAATATTTGAACATTTGAACATATATATATATATATATATATATATATATATATATATATATATATATATATATATATATATATATATATTCTCCAGATGATGGTGACACAGTGCACCGAAACCGGTCGTCACTTAATAAATTGGTAGTTTGCGATCTTGGCTTATCATTTGGGAACTAAAAAAATGATAAATTAAGAATCATTTAAACCATATCAATAACATACAAACATTTTAAATTATTGAAACAAAATTTAAAATAGTAAACAAGGTGATGCGAAAAAATGCTGGTTATTGATATTGGATGGTAACAATAGATGCATAAACAAGAAATTTACAGATTTATAAAATTTCCAAAAAAAGTTTTTGGAGCATAAATAAGAGAATCGTGATAAGCTTTTCTCTTTAAAAAAATCAAGTTGGATTCACTGTGGTGAGTGTTTACTTTCTTGTAACAATTTTATGATTAAAGATTCGGCACACACTTCGATAAAAACAGGGTGTAGGATGTACTCTTCGGGATAACTGGGTGGAAACTACAACCCGCACTTATTTATCACTTTACTACTGCCGAGTTGTCGTTCAGTGTCCATGGTCGTAGTTGCTTGTCCTTTTTAACTCCAGGTGCATCTCGCCTGGCCGACGTCTCTCACGTGCCCTGTTACAGACTCGGTAAACCATCTGCACTGGTCGTTTTCTCTCCGGACGGAAAGAAAAAATATCGTTCATGAACCAGCGTTACAATGAACACAACACAAAGAATTCCGAAATGTATTTGTATTTTAGTTAATTATTTTGTTTAGTATGGACTTTCTATAATTAAAGTATAATTATGCTAGAATTACTTTGTTTTCAACTCATAGGCTCTCAAGGAGGTATAAACAAATTGTAAAAAGCATTACTATTCTGCTCGCTGCGAGAAAAGCTTGCTAAGCTGTGCTGTACAAATGTGCGGTTTTGTTTTCCTTTCTCCAGTAACCTTGGAATATGAAACAGGAAAGTGTTTTTTTTATGCTTAAATGTATAATCACGCTTGTTCGTACAATGAAATCATTAAAAGCAACTCTAAAGGTTTCTCTAATAACCCGTTTCCAATTGATTTACCCATCCATTTTGACTTATATTACTAATTAGGGTCCCAATAACAATAAATAAGATCAGAGAGAGGTGGAGGAGGAGATTGGGAATGAAATGGATTAAATAAAGGGGGGGGGGATGATATAGACGCAGAGAGGAGGATATGGATAGTGTGTGGGGTAAGAGGGAGTGGTGTGAAGGTGATGGAAAAAAAGACAGGGGAGGAAGCGATGTGAAAATAGAGAGAGGAAGGGATAGAAATAGGGAAAGGAAGAGGAGAGATTGGGGTATATAACCCAGACACTTTAGCTACTGCGAAGCGTTGCCGGGTTTGCTAGTATTTATATGAAATTGATCAGCCGCGGTGGAGTGGCCGAGCGCATTGAGGAGCTGTTCTCCGATGCGCGAGGCCGTTCCCACTCGGGGGGTTTGAATCCCCTCTCGGGCATGGATATTTGTGCTGTCTTTGGTATAAGTTCATAAGTAGTTTGTAAGTTTAGGGACTGATGACCCAGCAGTTAAGTCCCATAAGCTAAACAAACATTCGAAAATATTTTCAAACAGCTCACAGTAGGTATATATTTCGCCGACTTGTGTTCTTGCCTTGCTCCCTGATTGTGCCAGTCATTTTGTTCTGTTTCATTTATTTCACCATCTTTACTTTCATTCTTGCAGTCAAATTTTAACAAACCTAACTTTATTTCCATCTTAACTTCTCGCTTAGTACTCAACACTGAAGGGAATTCTAATATAGTGAATATATTTTGTCTCCCATATGTATTGTGGCATATAAGTCTATATTACTTAAAGGTGTGTGTAGCAAACAAATGTGTTATCGTGTGTTTTCGTTAATAAAAGAAGCAGTGCTCGTTACTAACGTATCGTTACTTTCGTTACCTTTGTCACCTAGAAGTATGTCCGCTACACTGTCTCTCGCGAATGTAAGCTCTATAAACCATAACAAAGCGTGGTGCATACTTGCTGCTGTTGCTTCTCTGTAGCAGTTCGAAGATAGTGAAGAAATGTTAACTTTTTATTGTTAATACTACTTCAACAGCAGCAGCCGACACGTAAACTGTATTTTCAGAACTCTCTCGTTGTTGTTAGGCAATGTAGGGAGCACTGAACTTTATATCTAAATTTCATACTAAAAAATGATAACATTTCAAGGAATAAAATTAAATAGAAAAAAAAAAAAAATAAGACAAAGTATTGGTAGCGGGTGAAAGATCTCTTGCGCGCGTCGTTTGGTGATGATTGTGTGCTCAGGCGCCACTTTCGTTATGCTTGGCCTCCCAGGTCCACAGACCTCAGTCCGTGCGATTATTGGCTTTGGGGTTATCGTAATCGACCGACATCTCTAGGGATGCTGAGAGACAAAATCCGACGCCAATGCCTCGCCATAACTCCGGACATGCTTTACAATGCTGTTCACAACATTATTCCTCGACTACAGCTATTGGTGAGAATAATGGTGAACAGATTGAACATTTCCTGTAAAGAACATCATCTTTGCTTTGTCTTAATTTGTTTGTTAATTATTGCTTTTCTGATAAGATGAAGCGTCATTTGTCGGACATTTTTTGAACTTTTTTTTCCTTTTTTCTTTTTCTAATAAAACCTCATGTCATTTCAAGCATGTGTGTCTATTTTTACCGCTCTATCTAAATTATCCGTGATTTATTGAGTTGTCAAATTTATACTGACTTTTTGATCATCCGGTATGTTCGTATCGATAAGGTAGATGCGAGTAACGAAAAGAACGTATGAATAAGATTGTAACGATATGCTTGAAGCGTGTAACGAAATGTATTCATGAGTAACGATTCAGTACTTCGGGTCAGCCAAAGTATTCGTTACTCAGTTCGCATTCTGAGGTGAGAGTTCGTGAATTTCCCAGACAGATCTCGCCGCAATGAATAACGCCCTTCATGTAATGATTTCCACTGAAACTCGTGCTTATTTCCGTCATAAACTTTCCCTTTTATCGCTTCCAGTCTCTGAACTTTTCCTATATCCCCTTCAGTCCCACGTAGAAAGAATACCATAATGAGCCCCAATAAACCAAAAAAAGCAGTTTCTTTAGTAGAACTATCTGATGAGTGTTCTGCCAATGAAACAAAGCCAATGGTTTGCCTTCCCTGCGATATTTTCTTTGTGTTCTTTCCACAACCGTCTACATACGGTTTGCTTCAGCTTTAATATTATCTCGTTATGTCTGCTCCGTATTTGTCGATCCTGCTGAAAAATAAGCCTTTCTTAGGGCCACAAAAACTATCACTTACACGGAATAAGTATAAAACAAGGCATTTCACGTTTATGAACTGCACAAAAGCTAAGCTGATCTAAGAATCCGGTAAATTGAATAGTCACCCCTAATACGGCTGTTCTCTAATCACGGGGACTACCATTTGCAGCAATATTTTGGAACATATACTTTTTTTCGAACGTAGTGAACATAGATTCAGAAAGTATCCTGTGAAACACAACTCTTATGACATGATCAGTGCTATGGACAAGGGATCTATAGATTTTCGGGTAGGATTTCCACACTGTATCTCACAATTGGCTTCTAATCAAATTGTGTGCTTATGGAATATCGTCTCAGATGTGCGACTGGATTCGCGATTCTCTGTGAGAAATTCCACTACTTAATAACTGTTGGAAAGTCGTCTACTAAAACGGAAGTGGTATCTGGCGTTTCCCAGAAAATTTCTAAAGCGCACCTAATGTTCCTTGTCATTATAAACTAGTGAGTAGACAATTTAATCTAATCGATTAGTAAGGTCACCTGAAGATCAAAAGCAACTGCAAAAGGATTTAGATAAGATGTCTGCATGGTACGAAAACTGAAAATTTACCCTCAATAATGAAGAGTGTGAAGTCATCCATATGAGCACTATAAGAAATCCTTGAAATTTCAGTTACACAATATATCAGTCAAATCTACAATCCGTAAATTGCACTAATTAACTAGGTATTACAATTACAACATCCTTAATTGGAAAGAACACAAAGAAAATATCGCAGGGAAGGCGAACCAGTGGCTTTGTTTCATTGGCAGAACAGTGAGTGATAAGAAGTTTCTACTACAGAAACTGCCTACACTAAACTTCTCCGTTCTTTTTTTGGTTTATTGCTGCTCATTATGGGATTCTTTCTAGGTGGAACTGAATGGGTTATAGGATAAGTTCAGAAACGGGCACCGATAAAAGGAAGAGTTTCTGACGGAAATAAGCACGAGATTCAGTGGAAATTATTACAAGAAGGGCGTTATTCGTTGCGGTGAGATCTATCTGGGAAATTTATTTCACGAACTCTCACCTCGGAATGCAAACATGTTTTGTTGGCACCGACCTACGTAGTGAAACATGACTTCAATAATAAAGTAAGACGAATCACACCGAAAACGGAAAGATTTAGGTGTTCCTTTTACTGGCGCAGTATTAGGGAATGGAACGGCAGAGAAATATATTGAAAGAGGTTCGATAAATCCTCTACCAGGCACTTAAATATGATTTGCAGAGTAAATATGAAGATGTAGAATAAAAATGCAGCATTTTCCCAGCAGGGTAGTTTGCTACATCGCGTGGTTGAATAAACTGACATCGCTAGGGGCAGCTAAGTTTTGAATAAATTGACGTCGCTAGGGTCAGCTAAGTTTTGAATATCTGGAGACACACCGTTCATGCTCGAGGTATAGTATTTATCCACCTTACAATAATCTGGTCTGAGGAATCTGTACGTTGAATTTCTGATTCAAAATTTCAACTACGCCTACCTTACGACAGCCCGAAATCTGTGAAAATCTTCACAACAAGAATCAGATGCTCACCAGTCTACTGTCCAAAACTGTCCAAAAACCAAATAATATGTCCTGCAGTCAAAAGCGAGAACAGCCATTTGGTTATCTTACGATCGCTCGATAGCTGTCCAGATCTATAAAGCTCGTTTTATTTATTTATTTATTTATTCTTTACAGAAGTATTACTGTTTTTCGAACTTCAAAAGCCGAATGACCAAATAGTGCTTAATGTATTATTTACCAACCTCGTGACAATATTTGTTATTCATCATTGGGAAATCACTATGCTTCGACATATACGGAGGAGCGTAAGACAGTTAGACGTTGGCATGTTACCTTAGTTTCTTACAGGTAGTTTAAACCAAAACATCAACTTGGTTTGCCGTTAGCTGCAACTAATTGATACCTTGTAGTACAGAAGGGTTGCCTAATTACTGGTAAATGAAGTAGCCACTTTGAGATGCTGCTGTAGCCCAATGTCGCCATTTCTTGAAATTCTATAAAACGACTGCTAAGCGTCAAATAATTACATGTACCAAAGATGACACCACTGATGTCTACAGCAGTCGACACTTAACAGTATGTTAGGTCCGGCTCAACGCAAGCGGTGGCCAATACGATGGGTATAGTTTACATTTTTGTAGAATACTTGCTTAATACCATATAGTTTATCTCTCTAATGTTATATTGTTTGTATTATTTCTTCTTCTTTAGTAGCTCTGTCCTCACAAAGGACTGAACCTCCTCCATGTCCTTCTGTCCTGTGCATCCTCCTTCATTTGCTTGTCACTTCCTCCTTTCTTCACATCTGTTAGCATTTTAAACCTTCTTCTTCCTCTCCCTCTTTTTCCTTCTACTTTTCCCACCATTAACCTACGCAGTAGACAGTTATGAGTAACATGTGCCTCATCCAAGATATCTTCCTCTTCTGTATCATCCTCATGAAGTTCCTTTCCTCTTTTACCCTGCTCAAAACCTTCTCATTTTCCATTCTGTCAGTCCATTACCCTTTCTTCATTCTTCTCCATACCCACATTTCAAAACTCTCTCTCTCTCTCTCTCTCTCTCTCTCTCTCTCTCTCTCTCTCTATATATATATATATATATATATATATATATATATAGTTTCAGATCCATAAGACGACGCAGAGGAGCAGAGGATACTGTGCTCACGGGTGCGGTTCCTTTAGGGGGATGCTTGTCCACTGGTCTTCGAGCTGATCTCTACGAGTTTACGAGAGTAACACGGGCGTCCGATCCTTGACTGTCGTGAGTGCACTCGTGCTCTTCCGATAATCCATTTGTAGTCTGCGTCAACGTCCCAGAGATAAATTAAATTGGTCCCATTCCTCCGGTTCCGACCAAGGTTTTCGGGAGGTTTTCCTTGGTTGTATGACGTATGCCGGAAATGGTAAGCCCCTCCCATTTATTCCCACTTGGGATCCCCTCTTTGCCCCACTATCAGTTTGTCTGATAATTGGCTGAATAGAACCGCGACTGTTTATGGGCCGGATCTCAAACAGCCCGCTCCACTCCTCGGAGTGGAGAATGAAAAGAAGAAGTTTTTTTTTCCATAATACACCATGCTCCACACAAAACATTTTGCGAACCTCTTCCGGAGATTAACGTGTATGGTCCTGACTATCAGTAAATCTTTCACTCTCCCAAACGCTTTCTTTTCCATGTATATTCTGCGTTTCACTTCTTCTGTACAACTTCTATTGAACGTTATCAAGCTACCAAGATACTGAAATGAGTAACCCTGTTGCAATTTACTTCCATCTAGAGATATATTGATTGCGTCATCTTATTTTCCAAGTTTCATCACTTATCGATGTTCAGCTTCATTCCGAATTCTTTCACCACCATTACAATATTCTCCATCATTAGCGAGAGCTTCTTATTCTGCTAGTACAGTCATATCGTCTGCATACTTCATAGTTTTTATTCTTTCTTCTTCCACTACAAGTCCTTTTGCTTTTTTCACTAACAATTAGTTTTCAGCAAATTTATTAAACAGTGCTGGTGCCATACAACAACCCTGTCTCACACCTCTTCCAACAGCCATCTCTTCAGTTTAACCTTCATCTATTCGTACTACTGATTTCTGTCCCACATAGTTTTATCAGCCTTCTATCCTTCAATCAATACAAGTATCTATCAGAATCTTCAGCAGCATACACCAGTCAATCCTGGCAAATGCTTTTTCCCATTCGACAAAACAAACACATATTTCTCTGGTTGGAGGCAATCTAATTCTGTATTTACTTCTAAAACACCTTTCTGTTAACATCTTCAGACACTCACTTGCACCTCTGCTCCCTCTTCCTTTCCTAAATCCAAACTGATGTTCTCCTACATGCTCCTCTTTTTCCCTGTCTATTCTTCTCAGCACTAGTCTGGTCACAGTTTTTAGTTAACATTGTATATAAAACTAAGTGTCCTATAAACTTTGCATTGTTTGACATTGCATTACTTTGGTAAGGGACCATTATCGTATTTATAAGGTTCGCAGGCCAGATACATGTATCATTTTATATTCTGTTGATCAGATTTGTAATTCTGGTTGTAGCCCCATTCCCTAAGGCCTTCAGTCCTTCAGTGCTTCTGCCGGTCTTTGGTCACAACCCATTGTTTTCCTTTCCTTAAGACCCTCGATCCCCTTCTCCATCTCCCATTTTTCTTTTTTAATTATTATGTATTATTTACAGTCGTAATAATCTGAAGATGGCAATTTAAAGATGGTCGTTACCGGTTACCTGTGGAAAATTATGAATTGCGATCTTGACTAATTTTTAAATGAGTAAACACGTATACAGTTGTCATTGTTCATGTATAATTAGACTTTATTTTTACATAACAACTGAATAATAAACAGCCCAATAAACTAAAATTAAGGAGAGATTATAATAACACTAATTATAGTGTAAATACCTCTTCTTAGAAATTCTCATTCTCCAGTGAAATTACTCGTATATTTTTTCATTTTCTTCGTCTTCCACTGTATTCTGTGACTTTTCGACTGGTAGGTACTTACACGGGTGTTACTTCGTAAATCAGTGAATATTTATGAAGTGAATAGCGAAACATATTTTCTTTCGGTTGAATACAGTTGCAACACGTTTCTTGAAACCCTTAGATGACAGTGTTACTACTAATGTGTGCTTTGAAAATGATTTCCCACTTTTGTTCGTCCTACAAAACACTCTTCCAACAACAGTATTATTTATCGGAAGTGAAAAGACTAAGTGCAGATGTAAGTATTGTTTATAAGATGGAAATATCTTTACATTGTACCCAACCGGCTTCCCTTTATAATTTAAGTTTACCGCCTTCAGCTTCATTATCGGCTTAAGCTATTATAAGATGCGGCATTCACCAGAAGCCATAATTCTCTATGAATGGGTTCCGCAAATTGAAAGAATTTTCGCAACAATTACTTGAATGATTAATGTCAAGGAGCAAACCTTTATAGTGTCGCTTCAGTGCCCTGTACAGTATAAATAAAAGAGAATACTTTTGCACAAGTAATATTTGTTGTGTCTGAACCGACAGTTTTGTGTGTGTTAAACTGAAATTATATGTGGATAGAAGCAAAGAACAGAAAACATAAAATATATAAGTTGCTCAATAGTCGCAATTTTCGTGACAAATATTAGCCAAACGGCGACAGTTGCATTAGCTACTTAAAATGTATCGCTATATCTGAGCACACTGTAGTATAGACACATACATTTCATTGTTAAGATGCCTAAAGGAACCGCACCCGTGAGCACGGTATCCTCAGCGTCGTTTATTGTTCTTGTTGTTGTTAAATTAATCGGCTCGGTCATGGATCCAAACCCTCCAAAAATTGTCAAGTAAGTCATGCAAGTTGTTACTTGTTTTTGTATTATTCTTTTCATTGTGGAGCGGACTGTTTGAGATCCGGCCCATAAAGAGTCGCGGTACTTGTTTTTGCGACTGAGTTGCATTAAGTAGTAGCATATTGTGCAAAACGCATGCGAGAGAAGTACTACTTCTCTGTGGAAGTGAGAACTAATGTATCACTGGATGTCTATTGAAATTGTTAAACACGTGATCGAATTACAGGGTAACGTTAAGTAACAGGACGTTACGTAAAATGCATGCGAGAAAAGTAATTAAACTCCAAGTTACGTAAATAAAAAAAAAGGACGCGATTTTTTTTTACTTTTTCCAGTAACAGAGGAGAGCAACATTTGTACTGAAGCATAATTTTACTTATTAAGAACTAACTGAAAACCCGGCGTTGCCCGGGATGTTAAATATCTGCCAGGCTGCATGTGAAACTGCAGTAGGTGTAGATGGAAAGCACATATTATAAAAATCAGGTTCCAGGCTTCCGATTCTGACTTTCCGGATATACACCAATTTCAAACCAAAGGTTTATTGATACCTCTTATTCTTATTGATACCTCTTATTCTTCGATTTATTTTTAAATTATAAAGTAAATTATTTTATCATTTCAGTATACTTGAATTTCGTCAAGAAATAAGTTGACTCTGAAAATAATAAATAAATGAAAATGTTTCATAAACAAACAGTTTTAGCATTTTTAATATACAATTTAGTATAATTTAAGTACATTTTTACAGTCATCAGAGATGGAGAAAAGACACCATATTTACTTAAAAACACATACCGTTTTCACGAAAACATCATGAAAGTGTATAGTCAGAAAAGAAGTAATAAACACTCTTATCTCAAAACTTGATGGTACACAATATTCTTCGTTTGTCCGTTTGGAGTGTAAACAAACAAATTATCTGGCGTGCCGACTCTGGAGCAAGCCACGTACAACTGGCCGTGTGAGAAACATGGCGTGTCCAAAGTAATGCCTGCTACACAAAGTGATTGGCCCTGTGCCTTGTTGATAGTCATAGCAAATGTATGGCGAATGGGAAACTACAATCGCCTGAAATCGAAGGGAATGATGGAATCACTGGGTATCAACGGAATGCGAGGAATGAACACGTCTTCACCTGCGGCAGTACCGGTGATGATGGTGGCTTCTACTACGTTCGACAAAAGATTCTTAACGACCAGCCTTGTTTCGTTGGACAGCGTAGGAGGGTCGATGTTGCCTAGTAATATGATAGGGGATCCTTTTTTTAAAATAAGCTTGTGCGGTGGTAATCCTGGAGGCTCAAGAGCATTTAAAAATTATGTCGGGTAATGCACAGCTTGATGAGTATCCATTATTGAATCAATGGATGCAAAGGTAACGCAGTTCCCGGGAAGCATTACTTGGATAAGGATATTAATGTGGAGCTAATACGGCCCTTTCGCATAGCCATCGATGAGAGATGTAATTTTTGCGTACATCCGGAAACACATTATCTATTAGATCGTCGAGTGAGTTTAACATATTACAAAAATTTTAATAGATTGCTCTGTAATTTATTAATCGTAACAGAAAATTCAAGTTCCAATGGAAACTGCAGTCTCTTGAAGGTAGAATTGTGGGATGTAATGGGTATTCGTTGGGTGTACTCCGTTTCATTCTGTTCCTTTCCTTGTAGCTCTATGGAAGTAAACTGCTTTCGCTTCCAGCCGGATGGAGCAATTTTCCATGAACGTTACTGTTTACGTGCTCATAACTCATGAACTACGTGTCGGAATGTGATAACAATTTAGAAGCTACATTCAACTATATATGTGTATACCGTATGTAAAATTTCCTGTCGCTACAATTTGCAGTGTTCAAATTATAAATTGTAACGTCATACCGAGAGTCGTAGTTTTACTCCATAAACAGCGGAAAAGTAATAAGCGAGAAACTTTTTTCATTTCATCATTCTACTATGGTTGCCAGCGAGAAAAAGTTTAATAAAGGTTTGAAATTATGCTTAAAGTTTGTTGCAAGTCGCTAAGTACTGTCAATCTCATACAGTGTATTTCGAAAGTCTCTCCGCATTATATGGCATTGTTTGCGATTTCTATTGGTTATGACGTAATATATTTTGAACTATATGCCGTATGTGATTCTTAACCATGCAGCAATTGTTACCCCCGGTAAGGAATGTATGTACCAAATGATTTAGGAGAAAATGAGCAGCATTGTCGCAAAATGAGGCAGTTTTCCGCGGATCTCATTGTTTATGATGTCATATCTCGTGAACTATATATCGTACGTGATTCTTACACTTAAGGCGATCGTCCTCATGGATTGTAGCTTACGTGTACAAAATTTCATAAAGATCGGAACAAAACTGTAGATTTGTATGCAACACGTACAAACATACGGACACTCTGCTTCATATATTAGATAACAACACGGCACTCCCGTTATCCTAGCTCTGGTGAATGATGATAAGGCAACTGAAGTAAAATTCTCTTCGCGAAAGAAGCAATTAGGAGTAGCCGGAAGTCAGTGGTGAAAAAAGAACAAGTCTGAAAAATGATACGATCTGCAGTTATAATTGTCGAAATTAGGGCGCGATGTTCTTAGAAAACAGAAGCACTTTATCGAGTTTGATGATTATGGCCTACTGCCAACTGTAGCGGAACGCTTTTTCTAATCGGTATCATAGCTCCTCATAGACTCTGACCATAAATTATTGGTAATGAACTGTAGATTCAAACTTTGCAAAAAGGTTGAAAATTAAGGAGATGGAACCTGGACAAAACGAAGAAATTGGAGGTGGTTGAGAGTTTCAGAAGGAGTATTAGGCAAGGATTAGATGAAACGGAGAAAAGTAATACAGAAGAAGAAGAATGGGTAGCACTAAGAGATAGAGTAGTGAAGGCCGCAAAGGATCATATAGGCCGATGGATAAGGCCTAACAGAAATCCTTAGATTACACAGGAGATACTGAACTTAAGTGATGAATGGAGAATGCCTAAAGTGAAAAAGACAAAAGGGAGTACAGACGTCTGAAAAATGAGGTTGGCAGGAGCGAAAGAAGGAAGCTTGAATTTTAACTACCCTTCGACAGCGTGGTCATTAGAGACCGAGCTTACGCTCGGACTGTTTGGGTAAGGATGCAGAAGGAAATCGGCCGTGCCCCTTCAAAGGAACCATCCCGGCATTTGCCTGGAGTGATCTAGGGAAATCAAGGAAAACATAAATCAGGATGGCCGGAGGTGGATTTGAACCACCATCCTTCCGATTGCGAGTCCAGTGTGTTACCACTGCGCCACCTCGCCCGGTTTGGCAGGAAGTGCAGACTGGAAAAGCAGGAGTGGCTTGAGGAAAAATGCAAAACCGTAGAAGATAGATACCGCCTACAGGAAAATAAAAATATTTGTAGACAAGAGAAGCACCGTTGTGAATATCAATAACTCAGATGGAAAACCAGTACTAAGCAAAGATGGGAAAGCTGAAAGGTGCAAGGATTACATAGGAGGCCTGTACACAGGATATAAACTTGAAGGCAGTATCCTAGACATGGATGATAAAATAGGTAAAGATGAGATAGGAGATACTATTCTACGAGTAGAACTTGACAGAGCACTAAAAGGTTTGAGTAGAAAGAAGGTACCTGGAGTAGATGATGTTCAGTCTGCTTCTTGAAAGAGAGCTTCAACTCGTTTCTAACACTAAACGTAAGTGTAGACCAGATGTGGCTCAAATTCAAAGACGTGGTATCGACAGCAATTGACAGTTTTATACCAAATAAATTAATAAAAGGTGATCCCCCTTGTTACACAAAACAGGTCAGAACACTGATGCAAAGCAACGGAAAAGGCATGCTAAATTTAAACGAACACATAATCCCCACGATTGGCGGTCTTACACAAAAGCTCTAAATTTAGCGAGGACTTCAATGCGAGATGCCTACAATACTTATCACAACGAAACTCTTTCTCGAAATTTGACTGAAAACCCAAAGAGATTTTGGTCACATGTTAAATATACAAGGGGCAAAACATAAACAATACCCTCACTACGTGATAGTAATGGAGATCCTGCCGATGATTGCGCTACTAAAGTATAGTTACTAAACATAGCTTTTAGAAACACATTCACCAAGGAAGACGAAACCAATATTCCAGATTTCGAACTACAAACAGAGGCCAGAATGAATAACGTAGAAGTAGATATCATCGGAGTAGTGCAGCAACTAAAATCATTTAACAAGAACAAGTCTTCTGGTCCGGACTTCATACCCATTAGATTTCTATCTGATTATGCCGAAGCGATAGCTCCATTCTTAACAGCCATATACAACTGCTCTCTCAAAGAATTATCTATACCAAATGATTAGAAAGTTGCGAGAAAGGCAGTAGGAGTAACCCCCCAAAACTACAGGCCTATTTTATTGACGTCCATTTGCTGCAGGGTTTTGGAACATATCCTGTATTCAAATATTATGAATTATCTTGAACAGAATGATCTATTGAACCAAGGTCAACACGGATTTAGAAAATATCGTTCATGTGAAACACAACTAGCTCTTTACTCATACAGAGTGATGAGTGCTATCGACAACCGGGCGCCGCGCCGTGGCTCAGCGCGCCCGGTCAGAGGGCTTAACGCCCTCTGAAATAAAAAAGCTGAGCCAACAACACACCGAACAAGTACGAACAAAAACGATCAGCGTCCGCAACAAAGAGAACTACACATGGAAAAAAAGGACAAGGGTTCTCAAATCGATTCCGTATTTCTTGGTTTTCGGAAGGCTTCTGACACCGTACTTCACAAACGACTTTTAATCAAATTACGTGGTTATGGTACATCGCCCCAAAATGGCGACTACATAGGTGATTTTCTGTCAGAGAGGAAACAGATCGTAGTAATCGATGGTAAGGCATCGACTAAAACAGAGGTGATATCGGGCGTTCCACAGGGTAGTGTTATTGGTCGTTTGCTGTTCCTTATTTCCATAAACGATTTGGGAGAAAATCTAGGTAGCTCTCTTAGGTTGTTTGCAGATGACGCCGTCATTTGCCATCTAGTCAAATGGCAGCACCTGTTTTTGGAGATACGTCGATGACATTTTCATGGTTTGGCGTCATGGAATGGATGCTTTAAATCAGTTTTTAGATCATTTTAATTGTCTCCGTCCCAATATTTATGATGGATGTTGAAAAAGATGGGAAACTTCCTTTTCTGGATGTTTTGGTTCAAAAGAATAGTGGTGGGACCTTAGGACATGGAGTGTATCGCAAGCCTACATATACCGATCTTTATCTTCATGCGACGAGCTGTCATCCGCCACACCAACGTATAAGCGTCTTGCGTACTCTAGTAAAAAGAGTGTACGCCATCTCTGATGCTGAACATCTGGGTGAAGAACTGGAGCATCTCAAAGTTGTCTTTAAACAGAATGGGTAAACTTCTCAACAAATTTGTCGTGCGTTTTAATTTGGTCCGAAAGGTGAACCATTAGAGGACAATAAGTCTATTGCCTTTTTGCCATTCGTCGGGAATATTTCCTCGAAAATTTCCAGAATTTTAAGAAGATTTGACATCAATAGTGTTTTTATGCCCCCACCTAAGACTAGGGCCCTCCTTGGGTCAGTCAAAGATGATTTAGGACTGAGGAAACCCGGTGTTTATAGTATTCCACGTTATTGTGGTAAAACTTACATCGGCCAAACGATCCACACAGTTCAGGATCGGTATGTGGAAACCACCGTCATACTCGTTTGCTTCAACCTGAAAAGTCAGCTGTTGCTGAACATTGTCTGAATGAGGGACACAAGATGCTATATGATGAAACTAAACTGATTGCTCCTGCTTCGCCGCGGTGGAGTAGCCGAGCGGTCTAAAGCGTCTCGCTGCGGAGGGCGCGGTTGCTCGCCGTGGAGGTTCAAGTTCTCCCTGGGGCATGGGTGTGTGTGTTGTCCTTAGGTCAATTTACCTAGGTTTAAGTAGTTTGTAAGCTACGGACTGATGACCACGCAGTTTGGTCCGATACATTTACAAACATTTGAACATTTTGCTCCTGCTTCCCGCTACTGGGAATGTGTTGTTAAAGAATGCATAGAAATTCGTATGGCCGGTAATATTATTAATAGGGACAAGGGCTTCCCTCTAAGTAAAACTTGGAACCTGATCTTATCTGATATTAAGCAACAACGGTCTTCTTTTGGACCTGCTATTTCTTTTAACTAGCCTTGTTTGGACCCATCGCTATGCCGATTTTCTCCACCGGCGAGCTACTAGTTCTATTGCGCCTAGAGGGCCTCTGGTTTCGCGCACGCGCGGTGGGTCGTCAGCGGTGTATAAAGGGGCCGCTGTTTCTGTTCTGCTTGTTTCCGGCGAGTAAGTGTTATCAGCGCACTCACCTGAAGATGGCAGCCGGTTGGTCTGCCGAAATATCGTGTTTAGTTGACGACGGTATCCGGCTGCGCACCCGAGTTGAATATTATCGACACTTTACCTAGCTGGAAAGTCTGTATTTCTTCACGTGTACTATATGAAACAGGTACCAGTAATGACATTTAAATGTGTGAAAGTTAACAGGGCAAGAACCACACAGTGATTTAATATGAACCATATTTCGTTTACTCCGTAAGATGGCGGTCTGGCTTCGATCGACAGATAAGCTTCTCATAGTAGCGCCGTCTCCCCTTATTTTAACCTCCTTACCTAGGACCTGGTACACTCTTTTTATCCCTTGTATAAACGTCAACGAAAATTTGTTGTTTTAATGTGATAAAATATTTTATTTTTGTATTCCTCTTGTGTTGGGAAAGGGGGGATGAAAGGACGTAATTTGTTAATAAGTTGTTGTGTGGAACTGATTACCCAATCTGAGCTTCATATTTACTAGGAAGATTGAGTACTTGTTTTATTGGGAGTTTGTCAGACTTGCTCAAAGACACTATTCAGATGTATGTTAAAATTTACGGTGAATGATCTTTATAAATTCCGAAAATGTGTAAGGTTGATGGTACTGACATTTTCAAAATTGGTCTTCCTGTCAATGGATGAAAGATATTCCTTACAAAACCTGGTGCTTCCTATGCTCCTATTTGAAGTTAAATCTAAATTAAGAGGTTTCAACAAAGTGAGATTAATTTATGAATTGGCAATCATGCCTGTGCGACGTGTAGCCGTATTTATGTCAGAGTTACCACTCACTGAATCGGGACGAGGCAAGTAAATACGGTTTTCTGCTCTCACCTTGAATGTTGTAAGCCGTGAAGTGTTGGAGAAGCTGCTGTAGATAATGGCCCCAATCTTCTGTTTAAATTCTCTGAAAGCAGGTACTGCCACTTTCGGCTCGGATCTAATTATTGCTCCAATTCTAGGCGTCAAATCACTTAATGCTTGTAGCAACTGAGCAATTTGTTGCGTCTGCGAAAGGTACAAAGCATATAAGTCAATTTGTTGCGGCTGAGGCACTACTTGGTTTACTGTTGTTGTTGTGGTCTTCAGTCCGCAGACTGGTTTGATGCAGCTCTCCACGCTACCCTGTCCTGTGCAAGTCTCTTCATCTGAGAATACGTTCGGCAACTTACATCCTTTTTAATTTGCTTACTGTATTCATTCCTCGGTTTCCCGCTACGATTTTTACCCCACGCACTTCCTTCTAATGCTAAGTTGACAATTCCTTGATGTCTCAGAATGTGTCCTACCAATCTACCCCTTCTCTTAGTCAGGATATGCCAGGAACTTCTTTTCTCCCCAATTCGGTCAAGGATCTCCTCATTAGTCACGTGATCTACCCATCTAATCTTCGTCTGTAGCACCACATTTCAAAAACTTCTATAATCTTTTTGTCTGAACTCCTTATCATTCACGTTTCACTGCCATACAATGCTACACTCCAGACAAAGGCTTTCAGAAAGGACTTCCTAAAATTTAAATTAATATTGGGTGTTAACAAGTTTCGCTTCTTTAGAAACGCTTTTCTCCCCAAAGCCATTTTGCATTTTATATCTACTTCGGCCATCAGAAGTTATCTTGCTACACAAATAACAAAATTCATCTACTACTTTTATTGTCTCATTACCTAATCTAATTCCTTCAGCATATCCTGATTTTCTGACATTCCATTCCATTAACTTCGTTTTACTCTTGTTAATGTTCATTTTATATCTTCCTTTCAAGA
This sequence comes from Locusta migratoria, assembly GCA_026315105.1. Lineage (NCBI taxonomy): Eukaryota > Metazoa > Arthropoda > Insecta > Orthoptera > Acrididae > Locusta > Locusta migratoria. The sequence goes on from CM048749.1 coordinate 180,371,255, forward strand.
CACTGTTCATACCACTCAATTGCTCTTCCAGATCCTTTGCAGTCTCTCAGAAAATTACTATGTCATCGGCAAACCATAAAATTTTTATTTTTTCTCCCTGAACTTTAATTCTCTATCCAAATTTCTTCTGCCATTCCTTCACTGCTTGCTCAATGTACAGATTGAACAACAGTGGGGAAAGGCTACAACCCTGTCTTACTCCCTTGCCAACCTCTGCGTCCCTTTCTTGCCCTTCGACTCTAATAACCGCTGTCTGGTTTTTGAATAGGTTGAATATAACTCTTCGCTCCCTATATTTTACCCCTGCTACCTTCAGAATTTGTAAGAGTGTATGCCAGTCGACATTGTCAAAAGCTTTCTGAAAATCTACAAACGCCAAAAACGTTGGTTTGCCCTTTTTTTAGCCTATCTTCTAAAATAAGTCGTAATGTATCTCCAAAATACAGAGTGATTTTCCCACGGTCAGATTCTACAAGTTTTTCCATTCGTCTATTAATAATTCGTGTTAGTATTTTGCAACCATGACTTATTAAACTGATTGTTCTGTAATTTTCACACTTGTCTGCACTTTCTTTCTTTGGAATTGGAATTACGATATTCTTCTTGAAGTCGGAGGGTGTTTCCCCTGTCTCATACATCTTGCATACCAGACACCAGGTGGAATAATTTTTTCATGACTGGCTTTCCTAACGAAATCAGCAGTTCAGACGGAATATCATCTATTCCAGGGGCCTTGTTTCCACTCAAATCCTTCAGCGCTCTGTCAAATTCTTCTCGCAGTATCATATCTCCTATCTAATCTTCCTCCAATTCATCTTCCCTTTCTAGAATACTGCCTTCAAGTTTATTTCCTTTGTATAGGCCCTCTATAAATTCCTTCCACAGTTCAGCCTTCCTCTCTTTGGTTAGTACTGGTTTTCCGTCTGAGTTCTTGATATTCATACAGCTGCTTTTCTTGTCTCCAAATATATCTTTTATTTTCCTGTAGGCGGTATGTATCTCTCCCCTAGGTATGCATTCTTCTACGGTTCTGCATTTGTCCTGTAGCCACTCCTGCTTAGCCAGTCTGCACTTCCTCAATCTCATTTTTCAGACGCCTGTACTTCCTTTTTCTTGCTTCAATTGCTGAATTTTTATATTTTCTCCTCTCATCAATTAAGTTCAGTATATCCTGTGTTATCCAGGGATTTCTATTAAGCCTTGTCCTTCTGCCTATATGATCCTCTGCTGCGTGCACTGCCTTATCTCTCAGAGCTACCCATTGTTGTTCTAATGTATTACATTCCCCCGTTTGTCAATCCTTGCCTAATGCTCCCTCTGGAACTCTCAACCGCCTCTGGTTCCTTCAATTTATCCAGGTTCCATCTCCTAACTTTTCTACATTTCTGCAGTCTCTTAAGTTTTAATCTACAGTTCATTACCAATAAGTTATGGTCAGAGTCAATATCTGCCCCTGGATATATCTTACAGTTTAGAACCTGGTTCCTAAATCTATTTCTTGGTTCAATACGGGAACATTAAATGTCGGTTGGTTAGACGGTGTTGAGGTTTGGACAGGAACATCGGCTATAATAACCGGATTAGCGGCAACAGATACAGCAGGATTGACATTACCATTCAAAGCCATTTCAAATACAACACACAAATTACTCTTGCTGTTCACTGTCACTGAAACAGAAAAAAAAATCGGAGAAACCAACAACGTGACCCCAGTAATCACTACGCAAGCGAAAGCATGCTAAGCTGCACAAAACAGAATAACACGAAGACTGCAATATGACCAACGTGAACTCAACGATGAAAAGGACAACGAAGCGAGGCTGCACGGAACGAAAGTACATGAAGACTGCAAATACCGACTGCATCAAGTGTTTTGTCTGTAAATAAGACAATTTAATTCCAGCAAAACTTATATTACACAACCAAAACAAAATGACTATTATTTTTAGTACATATGCAGCCTGGAATGAATATACAGGAAGAGAAACCAAATTACACACAAAAGGATTTACTGTAGAAAATTGCTACTCCCTTCACACTGTCCACAATACTTTGAATGTAGGCAGGCATATGCTGAAGTTCATTATTTATGAATTTTGAGCTTTATTTTTGTGAATCTGAACGTGTATCCGCCTTATAGCTTTAATTTCTATGTGAATGTCATCCATGATCGATAATCTCAGTCCATGTTTGTAACTACTGCACATTATAATGTCTTTGCAACTGCGATGTAGCATCTGCGCTTTCAGCTTCTTTGACTGATGAGGCGAGTAGTAGAGAGTGAGCTGTTGAGCAGAAGAGTCGATTGTGGGCTAGGCTAGCTGACAGACGTATGACAACTGTGTTGTGTACTAAGGTTGAATTGGTCAGCAATGATTGTATTGAATGTGATTTATTTCACTCTATATTTATGAATAAAAACGTATTATATTGGATAGTGGATTCTGTATCAAGAGGAAGAGAATATTTGTATGGAACGGAATTCTATAAAACCATTGTATTATATTGAAGATTCAACAAAGCTATGTTTCTTTAATTCAATATATAACTTAATGAAACTAATTTTTCTTATTTCAGCTCAAACTCGTCCTTCATTTTCCTGATTGTGGCATTTTTTATTTTATTGTATGGTACGTGATCAGTTTTTGAGAAAAAGAATTCCTTTTAAATGTAAAAGTTCACGTACCAGTAAAGTAATCAGTCCTTACATGCCACTGAATCTGACTGTCGTAAATAATGTTCACAGAAGTACAGATTGTTTTACTTACAAGGCCCAATTTTGTTTGTTAAATCCTTTGCGCACATATGATTAGAGAAACTCCTTGATTTAAATAGAAAGACTTAATAAGAATAGAAAACTTTCACTTGACAAACTTTCATCAAGCTTTCACTTTCACTTAATAAACTTACAACGAGAAGCTTTCAACTTCTGTCCTCGATGCGTTACCACTTTTCAGCAACTGGTTGTCCAACTACGAAGGGCAGCTCCACGGTCTCTGACATGCGCTATCAAACACACTCCCCCTCCTGCGGATATGCGTGCCGTATATAGTGCGGCCGCGCGGGCACGAGGTCGACGCCTCGCGACGTCTTGCGGCCGCTGCAGGAAACCGTGGATATCGATGAATCGCACGGCGGCTACCTCGATCGTGCGACGAGAGTGGCGCCAGTAAACGCCGATACACCAGTTTCAGAATGTATTACAAACGCTAAATCGAATAAGAATATTAGTGTACAGGACCTAAAGTTTACGGTCGTAGAGCACACGGTGAAGGTATTGACAACAACCGTTGAATGCTGTTTGAAAACCTAGTCGTATAGAATGAGGGGAATAATCCTTTGTGTTGACCGTGAAATAAATAAATAATTCTGTTCCTTCTCAGAGGTTGACAAGTAATAATGCATTTCGTCTACTCCAGAGATCTTCTCCAGTACGGTTTCACCCCTCAATCGGGTACGACTGACGCGCTAATGGCTGTAAAAGAATTTGTGGAGAGCAGTCTCACAACTAAAATGTTTGTACTCATGGTGAGTCTGGACGTACTGGGCGCCTTTGATGCAGCTTGGTGGCCTGGTATCTTAAAGACGTTGCATGAGTTTGTCCTGCAAATCTTTATAACCTTACACGTAGCTATTTCAGTCAGAGCACTGCAACGATGAATGTCAACAACCCTTTCCATAGAAAGATCTGCTACCAAAGGATGCCCACAAGGTTCTTGTTGTGGTCCAGGTTTCTGGGATATATGATTCGTTGCTTAAATTGCCTTACTCAGGACACTCTCTTGTTATAGCCTTTACCGACGATCTGATTGTACTAACCAAAGGGGAGAGTCCTCTTACCACTGAGAACATCTGTAACACAGACATGCAATTAATATGGACTTGGGCCAGTAATAATAAACTCCATTTCATCGAACAGAAATGAAAAGCTATGCTTATTGATGATTGGTGTTTTAGGGCGCTCAACAGCGAGGTTATCAGCGCCCGCTATGCTTATTACCAGGAAAAGCAAATTTGCCTCATCGACAATCGCAATATAATAACAAGGTGCTTCAACAAGTAGACCATTTAAAATATCTGGGCGTTATAATCGACAGTAAGTTTACATTCAACAAACACGTTCAACATATTACAGATAAATGCACGGTCTTAATTAACGCTCTTTCAAGATCAGCTAGACTCAACTGGGGTCTGCGGGCTACAGCACTGCAAATTATTTATAAAGGAGCAATACTGCCTATATTATCGTACGGCTCACCGATGTGGATAGACGCACTGAAGCGATAATACAACCGTAACAAAATTAATAGAGTCCAACGGTTAATCAATTTAAAAATGGCCAAAGCTTACAGAACAACATCCAGCGAAGCTATCTGTGTTTTATCAGGTCTCATGCACATAAGTCTTAGATACAGGAAACAGCCAAATATTATAACCTGGTCGAAATCAAAGACGCCAACCAGACGATCGACCTTGCCCTAGAGTACAGAAGCTGGGCACATCCGGCATACTTTACGAGGATAACTGAGAAGGACGCAAGCACAAGCTTGCACAGATAGACAGATGGAAGCAAGTCAGACGACGGAGTGGGTTCGGGGATAGCAATATTTGTTAATAAGAAGCTTATTTACCAGATACAGCTAAAACTATCTAATGAATGCTCAAACAATCAAGCGGAACAATTTTCCATCCTCAATGCTCTTGAGTTCATAAACAATCTTTCGAATACTGAAACAACTGCAGTAATTCACACTAACAGAAGGATTGCTTTGGATTCTTTGCGAAATTCGAAGAACCACAACTTCTTGATTGAAGAAATAAGATGTAAAATCAGAAGGTTGCAGACACACAACTGGCTGGTGCCTTTCAAATGGGTTAAGGCACATCAAGGGATATGGGGAAATGAACTAGTTGACAATCTCGCTAAAAGAGCATCTCGAGCACGACAATCGATACGCCACAACAAAATACTTACAAGTAAACGTAAAGACGAAACTTCGACAAGAGTTTAGGAGCAAATGGGACATTGAGTGGCAAAGAACAAAAAACGGGGGAAGCACTAAACCGTATTTTCCTACGATCCGATAATGTTTAATGATTAAACTTCCAATATCTCCGAATTTTACAGCTATGTCAACAGGTAATGGGAAACTGAAAGCGGTTCAAAATAATTGAAGACGGAACGTGCATATGTAACAGAGCTGTCCAAACTACTGACCACGTGCTTTCTGACTGCTGCAATTTATTGAAAGAGAGGGACCATCTCAGGAAGAAAATAGCTGACAAAGGAGCAAGTTGGCCCGTCAGTAAATATGACTTGGTACATAAATTCACTACAGACTTTTACAGTTTCTGTTATTCAATAAGATTTCCTAATGTATAAAATCGTTTGTTCCTTTCTAAACCCTATCAATTTATGTACTGTACTGCAAAAATATCTAATGTAACCGCCTGAATATAACCATCAAACATGTAATATTACTATGTAATGGGGCATGTTAAATAATAAATAAATAAAAAGTTTTTGTTTGTAACAGTACCCTTATCTTGTCAGTAATGTAATAATCCTTGTAAAGCAAACATTTCGTTGCCTATATTAGCACACTACGCCGCCGCAGCCGTAAGTAAAATTTACGCAGTGTTCTGTGCCAGTAATGTTACAGTCTCTTTTAGATAAGCGTCAATATAATAAGAAATTCAATTATGGGTGTATTTTGTGATAAAACATCAGGTACTATTCTTTCAATTTGCATACTACTTCGAAATACCACAAATAGCATTGAACGGTAGTTGCTTGTATCAAGCACAGTACGCTGCCACAGCCGTAACTGAACTTTTTGCTCAGTATATTTATATTTTCGGTTTAGTGTTTCTAATACTTTCTCGCAATTACGTGATAGAAATATCTTCAACAATTTGTGCAATTCAGTACAAAATTATTGATGTGGTGTATTTCTCAATATACTATATAAGACACACATATTGTGCTCTATAAAATGTTTGTTCTGGGATGTTTTGCTGTGTGATAATATTTTGCGGCTGGTAACTCCCTACAGGCAACTTTGTTACTTTCAAAAGAGCTAAACAAAAACTTACGTTCCAATTTCACAGACAATTGCTTCACGTCATATAAATGAATTGCTGTTCGTTAGTCTCGCAAAAACTCGAGAACGGCTGAACCGATTTGGCTAATTTTAGTATTCGTGTAAGTCTACGGAAGGTTTAAAAGGTGATAGCATATGGAAAAGTTGTCCGGAAAAGAGGAAAATCGGGAAAAACTAAAACAGCTTTTTCCAGTGAGCTTTCAATACCGTTCATCCAATTGCGATAAAATTTAGTAAATTTCATTTTGAAAGCAAGAGGAAGGTTCGCATCAAATAAAAATTTGGAAAAGTGGCGCGGAAAGTAGGAAAATTTAGGAAAAACTGAAAGCGATATTTTTCTATGAATAAAAATCAATTGCCACATGGTTCTAAGAGCATCACTTGAGTACGGCTTGGGAGGACAAGGTTTGTATGAAATAAATAAGATGAATGTTCTTATGAACTAAAAATTTGGGAAAGTTACCCGGAAAATTTGAAAATTTGCGAGAAACTGAAAGAGCGTTTTTCAATGGGATGTCAATATTATTCGTCTGATTGCGAAAAAATTTTGTATAATTGACGTTCAAAGCAAAAAAAAAAAAAAAAAAAAAAAAAAAAAAAAAAAAAAAAAAAGAGATTTTTCTATGAAATAACAATACAATTCATCTGATTGCGATAAAATTTTGCACATTCGACGTTCAAAGCGAGAGGAAGGTTTGAGTGAAATACAAGTTTGGAATAGTTAGGCAGAAAATAGGAAAAATTGTGGAAAACTGAATGAGCTCTTTTCTTTGTGATAAAATTTTGCAAAGCAAAAGTACATACATATTAGCAATTGCGAAGCATTGCCGGGTCGACTACATGAATAGATCTAAAGAGTAAAATGTTCAAATGTTTGTAGAGTCTATGGGACTTAACTACGGGGTCATCAGTCCCTAAACTTACAAACTACTTATGAACTACTTACAACTAAGGACGGCACAAATATCCATGCCCGAGGGGGGATTCGAACCCCCGACCGTTGTGGCCGTGCAGACCGTGACTGGAGCGCCTCAGTCCCCTCGGCCACCGCGGCCGGTTCTAAAGAGTAAATAGCTTTCAACATTCATAGAATATATGACATCAACTGCGATTGGGCAAAGCTGAAAATGTGTACCCAGCCGGGATTCGAACCCGGGTCTCCTGCTTTCTAGGAAGTTGCGCTGACCCCTACACCACTGGGGACATAGTGATCACCGCACCTGCAAGGACTACCTAAGCACGCCTCCCGTCAGATACAAATTCCCAGCTTCGCCCTGCCCACAGTAGCTTTTCCAGAGAGTAATTATTGTTCGATATTTCGCTTTATATTCTTCAAATCAAAAAAATATCTTGAATTACAAACTTCCTAAAGTATCTATCTCCACTCCAGTTTTCATCACAATAGATTCAATGGTTTATGTAATGATATATAGCCAAATCGGTTCAGCCGTTCTTAAGTTTTAGCGAGACTAGGAAAGAGCATTTCATTTTTATCTTTGAAAGTTCATACAGGAGGTCAGATCGTGTAAAGTGAACTTTAGTCTTTCAAAGTATGTTTCTGAACGCACCCAACACAACAACTAAATCATTATTTTACATGATTTAAATCTAAATTTTCCTCGCAATTTTTCCATATTTTATCACCATTTAAACCCTTCCTGAACTTCCACAATTGTGACATGAACATTATGTTGGACAAGTGTGCGTGATTTGCCCACTCTTTATGCCCACTATCGAGCCGATACTTAGGCTATCTGATGTTTTCTTTATAAAGCTACTGGCTCTAAAATACATATGATTTAAATTAATATGGTTTATATTAAGAGGTAAGTGATACGAAGTTAACCGGGTCATTTGGTAATAAGTAGTATTTACTTACAATACATAACTGTGCGCCCGGTCCGGGTTCCCAGCTTTTGCGCCGATAGTTGCATTTTTTAATTCTCTCAGAATCTCTCGAGAAACTAAACATTCTGTAGCCACCTCTGGAATGATTTGAGTAGTATATCGCAACACAACTACCCATAATGTCGTACTAAAGTGCCGTGACGCAAATCCTATAGTCCGCAGCTAACTTACGAGCTACGGGAATGAAAATGGCGGATGCGTCAGCTCGTACTTACAGGAACCTTGGTTTCACTACTTACTTTTCATATATGCCTTATTTCTGTGTATGAGCTGCTGTGGTTATTGACGGTCTTGGGTCGGGTTGCCTGGAGTGCTAGCGCACTTCACCCACTGGCTTACTCCATATGTTGACTTGGGCCGTGCCGCGCGGGTCAGTAGCGTCATTTTGGGCCATGTTGCTCTTCCTCGCGTCCTCTTCCTATCTCTAACGATCCCAGCCACAGTGAGGCTCTTTGAGATGTTTTCTTAAGTAGTAACCTGCTCCTTGCTAACTCTACCTCAAACATGGATATTTTGTATCAGTTACTTGAAAGTCTTTTATTGTTTAATAGTTGAAGTTAATAACACGATTTATTTACAGACGAATGGAAAAACTGGTGGAATCCGACCTCGGGAAAGATCAGTTTGGATTTAAGAGAAATTTAGGAACACGGGAGCAATACATTACCACTTATCTTAAAAGATAGGGTATGGAAAGGGAAACCTACGTTTTTCGCGTTTGCCGATTTCGAGAAAGCTTTTTACAGTGTCGACTGGAATACACTCTTCCAAATTCTGAAGGTAGCAGGGGTAAAATATAGGGAACGAAGAGCTATATTCAATCTATACAATAACCAGAAAGCGGTTATTAGCGTCGAAGGGCATGAAAGGGAGGCAGAGCTTGGGAAGGGAGTAAGACAGGGTTGTAGCCTTTCCCCAATGTTGTTTAATCTGTACATTAAGCAGGCAGTGAAGGAATGGAAGGAGAAATTTGGAGAGGGCATTAAAGTGCAGGGAGAAGAAATAAAAACACTGCGGTTTGCCGACGATATAGTAATTATGTCAGAGACCGCAGAAGGTCTGGAAGAGCAATTGAATTGAATGGACAGTGTCTTGAAAGGAAGATATAAGATGAACATTAACAAGAGTAAAACGAAGGTAATGGAATGCAATGTCAGAAAATCAGGCGATGCTGAAGGAATTAGATTAGGCAATGAGGCAATAAAAGTAGATGAATTTTGTTACCTGGGTAGCAAAATAACTTCTGGTGGCCGAAGGCAAGAAGATATAAAATGCAGAATGGCTATGGGAAGAAAAGCGTTTCTAAAGAAGCGAAACTTGTTAACATCCAATATTAATTTAAATGTTAGGAAATCCTTTCTGAAAGCATTTGTCTGGGGTGTAGCATTGTATGGGAGTGAATCGTGGACCATAAGGAGTTCAGTTAAAAAGATGATATAACCTGTGTTGCTACAGACGAATGATGATAATTAGATGGGTAGATCACGTAACTAATGAGGTGCTTAACCGAATCAGGGAGAAAAGGATTTTCTGGCATATCCTGACTAAGAGAAGGGACAGATTGGTGGGACACATTCTGAGACATCAAGGAATTGTCAAATTAGAAGGAAGCGTGTGGGGTAAAAATCGTAGAGGGAGACCGAGCGACGAATACAGTAAGCAGGTTCACAAGGATGTAGGTTGCCGAACGTATTTTCAGATGAAGGGACTTGCACAGGACAGGGTAGCGTGGAGAGCTGCATCAAACCAGTCTGCGGACTGCACAACAACAACAGTTGAAGTTGTTCTTATTTCATCTTAACGTTATTTGTCGCCCTAGCGTTCATCACAAATCTCAGTCCTCCTTAGTATCTTGTTCTTCTCGTCTAGCATTAAAGGACGACAACTCTCGTACGTATCGTGCACATCTTGTGAATGCGTTCTCAATGTTAAGGACACCGCATGATTCGAATGATCGGCATTATTTTTCAGACATTGACCCAGTCGAAAATGCGACACAAAGTCCCGATAGAGGCAGGAGACCACACTTAAAATAGTTGGTAGTGCTGCTGGTATTCTTAATAGATCGCAAAACATTTTCATAGAAATCATTCTTGAATAACGCGTTTCGGAGATTCCATCATCAGAGTTGTATCTGTTAGTGACTGCAGCCACTCTCATACGAGATACTTTTACATGGATGTTAAATGTCATGGACATGTGCAGACTTTGAAGTCACCAACAGATCCAAATCTGATGATGGAATGTCCGAAACGCCAATAAAGAATGATTTCTGTTAAAATGTTTTGTGACCCAATCAGCATACCCGCAGCATTACCAATTATACATTGAAAAGGGTTGTTTTTGGGTGAGATGGCCCACCAACCGCCGAATCCCAGTTCAGGAGTGGGACCATCTGTACCAACAATCCCTTTATCATCCAGTGGACAGTATCCCACAACAAATATAGGTACGCATCAGTGGAAGAGGATGTGTTAATGAGTACTGGTGTCTGCTACAAACTAGAACACAAATTCAGAATGTCTGTTGTACTATTATTATAAATAAGGAAAACTGAAATGTTGTTTTTGTATATCTCTACTCCAGTCTTATGTAAAGGGTTACGTTAACTTAAAATCGTGGTGATGTATTACTTCTTTTGAAGTGTGTTGTAAAAAATATCCATCCTAGTTCTAAGAGCAGTTACATCAGCAGAACTGACAAGTAGGATATCATTGACGTAATATTTGAGTAGCCTAATATCAAACCCGGACATTTGACCTAATCGTCGAAATTTAGTTAGCAGTCGATCCTACGAGAAGTTTTTCACTCTTTTCATTGTTGAAGTCCATTTTTTTTTCTTCTAAAATTGACGTAAATGTGATAAATCACACGTTAAATTTGACTGTTCACATCAAAAGCAGACATCTACATAAGAACTTGATATCAAATTCGGACGCTTGTTGAATGAAGCAGTGTGCACCAATGGAAACATAGTATATGATCACATGACCTCGAAAATCAGACATGGCGATAGTATTTCCCAGGAACTAAGACGCATTATCCCGTACTTGTGGTTTTCAGTAATTTTTTGTAATATTATTAAAGCTAATGAAATGAAACATACCACCGTTGTCCGAAGGAAAAGCTAGGAAGGGGTTGAGACAACCTGAAAAGTGGAAAATAAACATTGAAAAGAAACAAAAGTAAGACTAGCTTTTAAACTACACTATTCTATTGTAGGTTGTGTTGTACGAAATGATCACTTGTTGGAAAGAAGTTCGATATCAGAAATAACCTAAGGAAGTTTAAGGAAAAATCTGGAGACAGTTTCAACAGTCCTTATGCTAATAATTTTAGAGATTCAGTGCCGTAACATTTCATTTTGTATATACAATGAAAAAGATTATTATGATTATTGTAGTTCTTCATTTTTCCAATATGTAATAGAGTTCAGAATTCAATATTTTCCACTTTGTGTCGATATTCTTATAATTTCCCAGATTATAAACCTGTAAAAGATTCTCGTCCACAGTAAGCAAATCTCTGTGTATCAAAAACGGACATCTGAAAGCGTTTTCACATCAAAAGCGGCACCTTGGTTTCAAAGACGGACATCTTTATTTTCAAACCCAATTTGAAGGTACTCGAGTAATCAAATTGATATCTTCCAGGTTGATAATGCTTAAATCAGCTTATGAATATATTAGCTCTATGTTTCACAATAAAAATGACGTTTATCTCAGTTTCTGGCAAACGATAGATGCCCGTCTTTGATAATAGGCTACTCATTTAGTCCAATGTGCCATTTATATCTTTTGGAGTGGCAAGCATTTAGCCATTCATATAAACAAAATATGTACGCATGTTCTATAAACTGACTTTTTTGACATTATTTCGGGAAATGTTAAAAGATCTATGGTACATATAACAGAGAGAGAGAGGATATCACTCATGAGAATGTTTTGAAATATCTTGTTACTTGTTATTTGTGAAATTGAAGACAAAAATCAGTGTTCACGACCATCTTATAGGTGAGAAAAGCGATATGTTCGATATCAAAACCCAAGAAATCGTCTCACAGTATATGAAGAAAATACTGTATTGAAAGACACGACTCTACCTTTGAGTACTATTCTAAAAACTGTACGTCATACGGCGGTAAAGGGATCTACTTTAGTACGTGATTGACTACATTTACGTGACAAGCGTAGTTACCTTACCTTGTTGTACAACCGTGGCCAATGAACACGCGAAATATATTTACTGGCAGTAACAATTTCTTTCCGCTGACGTCCTTAAATTTGCTGGTGATGACGAAAAGAATGAAGTGACATTTCTGACAAGGCGACAGAGTACACAAGCAAAACATAGAGATGGATTAGGCCTAAGGTTTTCTAGATGTGGCAGAGCCACAACGCTCAGAAAAATGTAATTCTAGTATTTGCCCCAAAGAAGTGCTAAAAATATAAAATTCACGAAATGATCATACGTATGAAAAATTTCGCGTTGTTATATTGTGGTATTAGTATTCAATTCGATGTCTCGTTTGATGCACCTTTACACGCCACTCTATTCTGTGCAAGCCTCCTTATTTCCAGGTAACTGCTGTAATATACACCCTCTTCAACTTGATTTTCAGCTTTTGATCTCCACCTACAATCGACCCCCTCTCCTTCCACACGAAGTTTTCTCCAATGACAAAATTGATGATCTCTTGATATCCCAGAATGTGTACCGTCAGATGATACCTTCCTTTTGTCAAATTATGCCGCAGGATTCTTTCCTCAACAGTTTTCTTCGGCTCCTTCTCATTGGTTATTTAACCACTTACGAAATGTTCAGAATTTTTCCGCAATACATATCAAATACTTCTATTAACTATTTGTATGAACTGTTCATCGTCCACATTTCTCTTCCGCACGTGACAGAACCCCAGACAAATACCTTTAGGAATGATTTCCTAACATTTAACCGTGCAGTTCATGTTAACAATCTCTTTCTTACTCAGGAACTTTTTTTATCGTTCGACATTATATATCCATCAGATATCATATTTTTCTCTTTCTGCCCAAACAAATAAACACATCCGTTGTTCGAGTCTCTTTTCTTAATCTAGTTCCTTTACCATTGTCTGATTTAATTCCTCTCCATTACCAATAGTACACCTTCTTTGATTCTGATCTTACTTACATCCTCGACTCAAAACACCGCCCATTCCGCCCAATTGCCAGTCGCTGGCTGTTTCTGACAGAATACAGTGTCATCAGAAAACCTAAATATGTCTATTTTTTCTCCATGAAGTATACAACCTTTTCCAACTTTTATTTAGTTTCCTTTATTTCTCGCTCCAAGTCCAGACTGGATTGCATTGGAGATAATCTACAATTATCTCTTTGACGTCTTCATAACTGCTTCGCCTTAATGTTCTCAGCTCTTACAACTGCTGTTTGATTTCTGCTCAAGTTGTATATGGCCTTCAGCTCCGTGCATTTTAACATTTTTATCTTCAAAATTTCAATGAGCGTTTTTCAGTCTAGACGGTCAAAAGCTTTGTCTAATTATACAAATTTGTAAACTTTTTAATTTTGCTACTCTTTAAACTATCTTCGAAGACAAGGTAAAGTCATGTTGTGAATGACACCAACCAGTAAAATACGATAACCTGCCTCTCTCTTTGTTTTTACAAAGACATAAATTATGGAACCTATCAAGGAAATACTGAAATAAGTAACTCTATATGGTTTGGTTTCAATATCTTATCTTCTGCATTTCGTATCCAAATGAAGGTAATACATAATATATATTTTATGTCCCTTGTAGTGTTATTTATTTATTGTTTTTGCGTGGAGCTAACACATTAACAAATTGTTAATTTATTGCTTTCTATTTTGTCACTGAAGACGCATCATTGGCCGAAGTAGAGAACAGAGAAATCACAGCAAAGGGCACGACACAATCAAACGTTGTTATCGATTAGTTCTGCACTTTATTGAAGTTTTTTTGCAGAGTGGTTAATGTACAAGATTGCGAATGAAAAAGATGTTAACCTACCTCGTTTGCTCTCCTAGGCGGGGCCATTTTTCCGTTATAATTATACTTCTCCATCCTTCAGTCACATATGTGGATAATAAAATGACACTCTATACTCCGCTCACCTTGCAGCGAGAAAAGCAAGTGACAGAAGCAATATAGGAACGCAGCTAGCACACCGCACCTGGTGCGTATATAGTATAACAATGGGCAATTCACATCAAGGCTGTCATCTGCGATATACTTCATGAAGACAAGTTTGGTGAACGGCTACGGCATCTGAGGTTCACCACGGTGACCTTTGCAGAACAATGGTATCATCCTTTAACTCAAAAACTTTATGGACGTAGTATGCAAATGAACAGATTCGCAAATCTGTTGATCATGAATACGGAGATTGGATAATATCCATAAGTATGATGCGATTCAGTATTGGCACATAATGAACAAAATACGACAGACGATCGTGCGTAACTGCATTATTTAAGAAATTCAAGCAAAGACAACGCTATAAGTCATTACAAACTCTCCTTTGCGGGAAAAAAAAAAAAAAAAAAAAAAAAAAAAAAAAAAAAAAAAAAAAAAAAAAAAAAAGAAACTAACACAAATTTACGCCTTCTTTAATTGTGCGACAACGAACTACTGTAACTATTACTGCCGTTATTCTTGGACATATTTGTGACAACACTTCTCATTTCAGAATCAATTTAGAAATTATTTCAACGTCTTTATAGTGTAAGGACATTGGTTCTTATAACAACTGATTTGTAAAAAAATTATATGATATTTCTTATTGTACTTGATATTGTTAATTCCAATCAAACAGTGTTTTTTAAACTCAACAGTGGTATAATTTATTTTCCTTAATTACGGCTATTTCATGTTTTCTATTATCATAATTATTACTCTTTTGTAGATATCTGTCAACATTCCAGAAATACTATTATGTAATACTTTTAGAACATCCAAACACGTAATAAGCAAAACATTTCTACGATTTTTAAGTCTGTCACAAAGTCAGTGATTTTACAAACTCCGATTTAATAATATTCTTTCAGTGACCTTCACGATGATCGTGTTATCCAGTTGTGTGGTTTCAGTTAACAACCGCTTGCTAGAAAATTTCAGTAAATACTGAATAAACTCTGCTGTCTTTCTTCCGATGGCTTTCAGATAATGCTACACCAATGAAGTTATTAAACCTTGCCAATTTACATGTCACCTACTTGACAATTTGAACTTGTGTGTTAATGACCCGACAACATACATCCTGAAAAATATAAAACTGCATTTTAAGCTCTTTTAACAAGTCATGAAGCAATTTTTAATGGAGTAGGACGTAACTAATGTGAAGCACTTCTTTGCCGAGAGCTTTATCTGGTGAGAAATGAAGTTGCAAATTATCCTCAGACATTCCAAGAAGTGAAAATTTGCTTTCTTCGTCTTCTGACATGAGAAAGTGGGTGTGACTTATTTTTGGTGTAGAATGATGAAACGAACAGGCCTATTTCCACTCATAGAGGTTAGATTTAAGTATATGGGCCTTTGCTTTTGCGAAGGACTGAATAGCGTGTCCTCTGATTTCACCACCTCAGTATCAGCCAATTATAACAAAGCACCAGTTTCCCTCCTAGATAATATTAGATTAGTTTTTCGTTCCGTAGATCCATGTTGAGGAGATCCTCGTGGATGTGGAACGTGTCAAGAAACAAAATTTACAAGCTGGATAATATTTAATACTAATAATATAAACGCAGATACATACATTTTTTAAGATTTTTTTGAGCTGATTATATAATAATACTAATATAGTATGAATACCGATACATGCATCATTTGGTACAATTTAGAAATTTACTAAGGGAGTAGAAGGAGTTGGCCACTAGAAAGTCTTTTAGGCTCCTCTTAAACTGATCTTTATTTCTAGCTAAATTGTTTATACTTGATAGTAAATTATTGAAAATGTGTGTTCCTGAGTAGTGGACCCCTTTTTGAACTAAAGTAAGTGCTTTTAAGTCCTAGTGTAGATCATTTTTGTTCATAGTATTGTATGTATGAACTGAGCTGTTTGTTGGGAAAACGGATATATTATTTATGACAAATTTCATGAAGGAATAAATATACTGAGAGGCAGTAGTTAATATACCCAATTCTTTGAAGAGGCTTCTACAGGACGTCCATACGTCCATGAATTTACTCCAACAAATAATACGTATTACACACTTTTGGACTCTGAAGACTTTTGACTGACTTGAAGAGTTACCCCAAAGTATTATACCACACGACATTATGGAATGAAAGTAACCAAAGTATGCAAGGTTTTTTCATTTTTATGTCTCCTATGTCTGATAACACTCGTATTGAAAATACATATTTGTTAAGTCGTTTCTGCAGTTCTGTGGTGTGCTCCTCCCAACTGAATTTATTATCAAGCTGTAATCCCAGGAATTTGATACTGTCAGCCTCTTCTATCTTCTCTTCTTCATACTTAATGCATATGCTGGCGGGAAATCTCTTACATGTTCTGAACTGCGTGTAGTGAGTCTTTTCACAGTTTAATGATAATGAGTTGGCTTTAAACCATTTATTAATGTTCATGAAAATATCAGTAGGACACCTTTCTATAACTATGCTTGACGTACTTTTTATTGCAATACTAGTATCATCTTGCAAACAAAACTAACTCTGCTTCTGGTAGTGTAACTGATGAGGTCATTAATGTACACAAGAAAAAGCAGTGGTCTTAAGATGGATCCTTCTGGGACACCACATGTAATTTCTTTCCAATCCGATGATGACTGTTGGCTTAATTCACTAGTCACTTGGACTAACACCCTTTGTTTCCTGTTAGTGAGATATAACTTGAACCATTTTGCAGCATTTCCCGTGACACCGTAGAATTCTAATTTACTTAAAAGGATGTTATGGTTCATACAAATCACAGAAAATACCTGCTGCTTGCAATTTATTATCTAATGAATTAAGTACATTCTCACTTAGGTGTAAATAGCCTTCTCGTTATCGGAAACTTTCTGTCTGCTTGTTTACTCTTTTGTATGTTCTAATTGGTAATAGAATAACATACCTAAGGGAATAACAAATTTTAAAATGTTCGCTGCGAACATTTTCTGGCAAAGCCCATTTGATTTCATGCTTCTGATTTGTTTATTTTCACAAGAATTACATAAATCCATAAATATTATAAATATATATATTAGCTTTTTGTCTGTGTGTGACACATCTCCTCCTGAAGTACTAGACCGCTTCCATACGAACCTAGTACACATGTTTCATACTGTTACCAACATTCGCCGTGGAGGTACGAACCAGCTAGCTTCCAAGTGGGCGGAATTTGGGGTGAAAACAGCAGCTCTCAATGATTGAGTAACCAGATTTTATTCACCCAATATTTCGGAAAAAGTGCACATAGCGGCTTGTAACAAACTTTACACACAATTTCAAACCTTCAACATTTTTCTTCTCACTGACAACAGCTACAAACACGATTCAATAGTTCTACACAAGTAACTGGGTTGAAAAGACATTCTACAGACAGTCCATAACATAAGAGGACACTCCTAGTTTAGGAGATATTTGAACAATTAGATGCGTGAAGAAGTGCCGCGTCATGCGATGAGCGAGTGACCAGACTTTATTAATCCTCTATTTTAGAATGACAGCTCTTAACGACAACAAACTTCGAACCTATTTGAAAAACTTACTAATTTTTTTCCTCGCTGACAGCTCCTACAAATGAAAGAACGAAAAATTGTTTATGACTAAGTTTCCGTCGTCCATGCAGTACAACTACGTACTCTAACTTGCCTTTACACTAGTATTAATTGTATTCGTGTGAAATTTTTAGACATTATCTACATACGTAAGGAGACGAACTATCGTAACAATGGAATGAATACTTACCTAGGTACCGATCGAGGTGGCGTAGTGATAAGACACTGGACTCGCATTCGGGAGGATGGTGGATCAAATCCACCTCCGGCCATCCAGCTTTACGTTTTGCGTGATTTCCCGAAGTCACTACAAGCAAATGTGGGGACGGTTCCCTTCAAATGGTAAGACCGATTTCCTCCCACGTCCTTCATCGAAAATCCGAGCATAAGCTCCGTCTCTAATGACCACGCTATCGACAGGATGTTAAAGCTAAGTTTCCTTCCTTCCACTTACCTAGGTAACACCGTGTTATTTAAGTGACGTTGTGAGCAAAAGGTACGAGCAACGAACTGATATTTATCTTCGTTATAGAGTTTCCAAGAATTCATGTGATGTAGAACTAAATTACAGAAAAAAATAATGTTATTGGCAAATAATACATTATTAGTGCCTCTTTCTCTGTCTTATGCTTATACGTTTTAGCCACACATCACATTTTATGACTCAACGTCTAATACTGACATACACTAACGTAATTACTTACATGCGATTTTTATGTAACTTTTCAGTATTATTACATTTAACAAACTTGTTATTGACCTTGAAAATGAACTGTTTTTGTCCATGTCTGCTTACATCTTTCTCCTTCGATGTTCTGGTTTTGATGTCAGATATATTTACTAATTTTAGTATTAAAGTAGATTTTCCAGTGTTGTCAAACCATATGATTATCTTCTATTAACAGTTGAGAAGTGGCGTAATTCTACAAAGAATGTTTGAAATATACATTAGTAAACTGTTGGAGTAATGAATAAGGTTACTTGTAAGTCTGCGTTTCAAAGTTGTCAACTAAAATATCGATTAACTTATTTTACAAACGCTGTTTACATCAGAAGATGGCTGAACCACTTCCAACAATATTTTGTAATAGTTATTTAAGGATCGGATCTCGTTGTCCGCGGTAACACCCCATTCCTTACATACTATTTTCCTGTCTAGGCTACGGACTATATAATCTGAGATCTGTTCAACAACACCCAACGCTAGTCCTGAACAGACGTCCCACTGCTGAAAGTATCTTTGTCTCCCTTATATTCTCTTGAAGCTACAGACCCATCTTCTAATGGTGAAGATTTTTCATAATTATTATCTTTGAAATGGGTAATGGAATACAACTGTCAACGTTTGTTCTGCAGTTGTTCCTTCAGATTGATGGAATATACACCCTCTTAGAGTTTTCCAGTTCACTCGAGTTGTTGGAAGAGAGCATACGGAATAATTGAAATGATTACTTTTACATATCAATAGCTAAAGGAGTAAGGTTTCTGGAGTATTCGTACAGGGTGTATGCTTCTCGGGCGACAATCAGGCGCTGATTCTGGCATCCTTCTATCAGACAGATGGCGTATACTGTCTTGCGATACATTCTTCCACGCTTGCTCCAGCCGTCCACGTAGTTTGTAAGAGTTTTAGGTTGCAATTTCGCAAGTTTCAGTTCTCGTCCTATGATTTCCCATACGTGCTCGACTGGAAACAACTACGTAGATCGCGCTGTCCGGGGAAGTTGCTGCACCTCCTGCAGAGCACGTCCAGTTTCACGTGCAGTGTGTGGGCGAGCATTGCTGGAACGACACGTGTTACTAGAACAACACATCACCTCCCTGTTACAAAATAACGCGTCTTACAACACTATGCAAGTACCGAGGGATTGTCAGCAATGCTTCTGCGAACACCAGTGATGTACGAGAACTGTACCTTATCGCACCCCGGACCATAGCGCTTGGGATGCGGCCGGTGTTTCTCGGATAAATGACCTCTACGAGACAGCGCTTGCCAAGTCTATGCCGTACCAGCAAACGACCATCACTTGCATGCTGGCAGAATGTGCATTCATAGCTGTAGACACGGTCCAAGCTTTGATTGTTCAAGAGATCCTCTGACGGCTCCAATCGAACCGTACACGTCGAAAAAAAAAATCTCTTTACTTATAAGGCGCATTTGTTGTCTGTCTATCTGTTCTCTTATAACTAAAGATCCAGAAAACCAAGTAACGTGAAATTTGGTACACATACACAAAATTATATGGGGAAGGTTCTTAATTAAACAGGTTTCGTTCCATTTTTTTGAAAACGAACCGGAAAATTTGGGAAAAAGTTGAAGTGCGTTTTCAATGTGTCCTTGTAAATCTATATCTTCGCTCTGATCTTGATGAAATTTTGTACAATTGACGTTCAAAACAAGAGGAAGAGCACTGTCTACATAAAATTTCGTCCAGTGTATGGTGGAGGGTATTTACGGATTTCGCCAAAATCCACAGTTTTGCTCTTATCTTGATGAAATTTTGTACACTTGACTTTGAAAACAAGATGAAGGTTACTGTCTACATAAAATTTTGTTCGGTACATTGGAGAGAGTTCTTTACTTACAGCCGTCGATTGCAATTTCTATACATTTAAGACGCATTTTTTGTCTGTTGGTGAGATGGTGGTAGAAGCATCCCCCTTCCTCCCTCCAGACCCATGTTTGTAGGATGGACCTCACCTCCAGCAGTCATCTTACTTATTTTAAACCAAGACAAAGCCGGGTACTTGCAGCTAGTGTTCACATATTTGTAATTCTAAGGGTACAAACTAGTTTGCTCATCAGTCCCTAGACTTACAAACAACTTAAACTAAGTTACATTAAGGTCAAGAGACGCACAGCCATGTCCTGCCTCGCCTTCCTCAGGAGGACTCGAACATCGGACCTGAGCGATGCGAGAGTGAAGGTCGGGGTGAGAGTTTAAAATAGGGAAACATTAATTTTTAAAACTCACAACCACCAACTGCGAACCAAATTCCTAAACATGCAAAAACACTGTAACTGTGATTGCTACTGTTTGACTCGTTTTCTAGGGGATGATATACTTTACTTAAATTCAAAATAATCATACTACACATTAAATAAATGTCTTCTTACGTTTTATATTGGTAAAAAACATCCTTTGTACTATTTATCATAATCGTGCAATTTCTTATATCACAGATAAGTGATTTAACTGAATACTTCAAGATAAAATACACAAGATTAATTGAAAATAAAATGAGAAATAGTTAATATATTATTTTTATAAACAAACATTGCCATGCTAGTTGTGTAACTTTTTTGTATTCAGCGGTAATTTATTACTTTTCATTGTCAATTAAACATATTACGCCAGATGTGACTATATCAGCTAATGTATTGTTTATTTATCAACAGGCTATTTTGTAATGAGGGCCTTAAAGGTTCCTAACTGCATCGTATTACTTCAAATGCCAGTAGTATTAGAATATTTTATTTCACGGTGTGCACTGCACTGTGCCTGGCACTCGCCATTGTTCCTCTCCCCCCTCACCGGAAACGAAAACTGGAAAATGCTAAGCTGGAACAAGCCACCAACGTCGGCCTGATCGCTGGCCTCCCGTGAGCTACAAGCACACAGCAAATCTCAACGTGGAGAATTTCTACCTATGGCCTAACTATAAATGTTGCCACCCAACTGTGTACATACAGTGCTACCATAATTAATAAGATTAAAATTGTGTAACATTTAGTGCATTGGCATGGTCAATGTTTGCAGTGAACTTCATACTGTTTAATTATCAAATGCTATTAATTACCAATATTTCTATTGGGTGGTAATCTCACATTCCCCCCCCCCCCCTTGCGGCATCAAAACCATGTGCAGGATGGCGCAAGTAGCACCAAAATTAATACATTCAAATGAGCAAAATATAAAATTACAAAATTATTGAATCGGATTGACTCAAACACTATGCCAATTATGACCTCAACTAATGCAAAATAAATAAATAAAAATAAACAGGGCAGTGAGAAAATTTCCCAATATTTGTACCATTAAGGCCACTTATAGTGTGTGCATATTTTTAAGAAAAGAATCCTTATAACTAATTACATCCATGAAATTTAAGTGTGCCTGTTGTTTATATACAGAATTGGCACCAAATTTATAATAGTATTAACATTTAGTTTTTAGAGGACCTTGTCGTACATGGAAAAACTAGAATTATCACTATAAAAACTTTTGACGGTGTACACTCCACTTGTTTAAAGGAAATCTCTCGCCACTTTGACACTGAGAACCCCAGAGTCATCGTTGCAGTAACTCTGGTCCATGATGTATGGTCCTATGTCTCCGTCATTTCAACCAACATGCTGTTGCACACACGTCATATGCACCCTACATGGAACAGGAAAAGCAGAAGGCACTCATGAGTCAACATAGACAAAAGTTTGTCTGGACGCCAGGATTCGATTGGATTTGTATCCCACCCCTCTGCCATACAGACTTGGTGCAATTGAAACTAAGCATTGAGACATGTACAGTAACATGCAAATCAACAGAATTAAGAACTCAAAGTGACTTGTGTTAGTCATTATCAGATCAACCCAAACCACGATGCCTGCACTCTCATCAGCCATAGCTTCAGATGAAACAGACAAGAGAATAAGTGGCCTACTTGGAGTAGTACTCCATCAAATATAACATCAACAACCTGCCTCTATCAAAAATATACCTTAAAGCTCAAATAATACTACCAAAAGAATGTTATGATAGAGAATTTTCTCTTCTATCAAAATGGCACCTACAAGCATAAATATAAATCCTACCCCCTCGCACCAAAAGAAATATTTTTGCTGGTGTGAGATTTAATTGGCCCATACTATCCTAAGTTATTCCTAGCACGTCTATACTTCACAGTCACTACAACTCCTGCAGCCTGTGAGCACCAATGGAAAACAATATATATACGTCCTCTAGTCCTGATTCCAGATTAGTATACATAAACAAAAGTAAAAACAATTTAATTATCATTCATAGAATTAGCTAACTAAATAGTTTCACTACTCATACATAAATTATGATGACACAATAAACACACTATCCCTCTCAGCTGCTGTTTCAGGAATGAGTCCTGGCAACAATTGCACCTTTCACTAACAAATATACATATTTACCTCATGTACCACTGGTGAACTGCAAATTTGATACTAGCACATGTTTTAACACAAACAAGAACAAGAAAAAGAATATATAAAAAAAGCATGTAAACGTAACCCCAATGCTTAAATCTAAACACATACATAAATACTAACACAGACCACAGAATAAATATACACAAATTCTTAAACTACTATGTACACTGCTTTGGATCTCATACTTCCTGATTTATTTATGGCAGTTGCTTGTGTAAACATGCCATTAAATCTTTATCATTTACAAAATTTTTGAATTTCACCCTCTTCATGCATCCCTCCAGACTTAATTCTAGCACTTTATCCTTATATTCCAACTGAGCTTCATATTTGCACAGGAAATCACTTCCTAACATTAGATTTAAACAAAGTCCCTTTATGACTAATAAATCTTGAATAAACAGCTCCTCCTAAATGATTACTTCAAATTCTGGGTTCCCTGCATTTAACACTTCTATTTTTCTTGCAAATGCACACTTTTCTTTTTCCCATGCCCCTGGTTCCACAATCTTTAGATATTTTAAAAACCTGACCCAATCATCAGTCCCATAGTCATGCACTTCTTTGTTAATCCAACCTACATTCAACCCATCTTCATCCATGCATGTATATTGTTCATTATTATTATTCTCCTTATCACCTGACCCCTCCTGTATAAGTTCATGTACCTCACTTATCTCATCATGATCTAAGGTACACATGCCTAATCCCCTTAATTGATCATACTCATTGTCCCCATTCACAAACTCTTTCAACACATTGTAATAAGTCTGGTCCCTATTATATTGTTTGCCTAGTCTGTCCAAGTAATCATATTTGTGCAGTAGCCAATCATCTGATGTCCACTTCCTAATCCAGTTTATTTTCCCAATTAAATTTCTGCTTTGTGCATCTACACTGTCAACTTGGCCTTCATTTACAGTAGGTCCAGTGTCATTTATTGTCTCTACTGGACCACATTTATTTACATTTAATTTAGAAAAACATTCACTATCATTCTTACATTCCACATCTATGCTGGCTCCAGTACCATCAATATTTGCATTCATACTTTCACATTCAGTCAACACTTGTGCCTCTGACCTATCCAACACTGTTTTTATACTCTTTAATGTTATTATGAAATAAATTTCGCACATCATATTCACCTTTACTGTCCTCATTCCTATCCTTTCTCCTCCTGTTTGCCTTTCTTTTGTCATGTTGCATGAACCAATCCCCAAAAATTTCCTCACTACCTATAACAGCATCCATCTGACATATACTTTCCTCTCTTTTATCCCTTTCCTTGTTTACTCTATTTATGTTTTCTTCCTTCGTTTCTTTATCCTTGCCCTTGTGAACTCCTACTTCCTCTTTCCTATCATCATCTCTGTCCATGTGACGTAGTTTTTCCTCCCTTCTCTCCCCATCTCTATTCCTACTGTAATTATGGTTATTAGATCCCCTGTTATCCCATCTTCTGGTCCTATTATTAGAATAGTTCCTTGTCCCAAAACGGACCTCATTTGGAACAAATCTTAGTTTCCCTGATTCTGTCTCTGATTTTCTCTCCTACTGTTATCCCCATTCCTATTTCCACCTTCCTGCCTTTGATTTCTCCAATCATTTTCCCACATTCCCCTCTGGCTTTTATTATCCCAGTTGTCTCCTCTGTTATTGTTACCTCTCCAATTTTCATTTAAATTCCTCTCTCTATTGTGGTTGCCCTGGTTGTGACCCACATTTCTACTGCCTCTGTTTTCATTGTGGTTCACATGCTGTGTTCCCCTGAGCTGTCGTTCCATAACTAAACCCTGGTCTATCTTTTCTACAAATTCAATGAAATTCTCAGCTGAATCTATAGGATGGTGAATTAACTGCCAATGCAGATCTGCAGGTAACCTCCTACACAAAGTGGAAATTACTGCTAAAAGACTCAAAGGTGTATCTAAATGCACTAGTTTCTCAAGTTCCTCCTGACCAAATTCCTTCCTGCTCTGTTTCCCTTTCACATAGTTATGGCCCGTTCAAGAATTCATTTTGTATCTTAGCTTGCTTGGCCTCCCCCCAATACTTATTTAAAAACAATTTTTCAAACGCCTCAAAAGTAACAAATTTATCAGCACACTGATTTGCCCAAGTTGGAGCAGAACAGTCAAGCATTCTCTTTGCTAACTTCACTTTACACTGGTCTGACATACCAGACACAAATTGGTCCTTGCATGCAGCCAAAAAATCTACTGGATGATAATTACCCATTCCTGAAAACTTTTTGCCATTAGGTGTCTGCACCATGGACCAATTAGTCATTCCTGATGCAGTACACAATTCTAGATTATTTATTCTAGTGTTCACCTTCTCAATCTCAGTACTGTTTACTGTCACTACTTGATCTATCTTTTTCCTAAAGTTACATTCTGTATTCTCTAATTTTCCTGACAACAAAGTTTTTGTTTCCTCAATTCCTGTCATCCTCTTGTCAACCGCAGCCAGTGCCTGCATAGTGCCCTCATTCCTGTGATCACATATTTGTTTCACATCATCTAACTTGCCGCCTACCTCAGTCTCAATAGCACCAATTCTGGCATGTATCTCCTTTTCCCTATTTTCAAACCGTTCTGTTAAACTTCCTATCTTTTTGTCAATGTCTGTGATTATTTCTGCCTTTAATGCAAACATTGAATTTTGTAGTGCCCGAATGTCTGCCTTAAAGTCTGCTTTCAATTCTGATTTTACAGTTTCTATTTCTGATTTTACAGTTGCTATTTCTGATCTTAAATTTGATTCTAAATGTGAGTTTGAATTTTCTATTTTTGATTCGAACTTTGAGCTAAAACTCGCTAACATGGGTGCGATCA
Organism: Locusta migratoria; assembly: GCA_026315105.1. Lineage (NCBI taxonomy): Eukaryota > Metazoa > Arthropoda > Insecta > Orthoptera > Acrididae > Locusta > Locusta migratoria. The sequence goes on from CM048749.1 coordinate 180,397,029, forward strand.
TCTCAGGTGTCAACAACATTCCCCCAGTATTTACCCTCTCTGGACTTTCTGGTATGCTACTCTCTGAATCTACGTCGCTTGGCGACTTTTTAAAAACGTGCTCCATTTTCTGTGCCACAAGAAAGCTTGATTAAAACACAAGAATTTATAGCGCCAGCTGCTTTACTTATCTTTTAATCCAGAAGTTGCTGAATTGAGCTGCGACGTCCCCAACACTCGCTGCCGTCTGTTGTAGAAGCTGTGGCTGGAATATGTCCTCACTGCATCCCTTATCCTTTGTAGAATCGAAGCTGCTGGGCCCCGACGCTCCGTTGGTGAGTTGCAAAGTCCCCACGATCACTGCCGTCCATTGAAGAAGATGAAATTTGAGTGCGTTGATCCCGCGTGTCGCCGCTCACTGCTGCCGGTCCGATACGCCGTCGATCGCCGGTTACGGATGCCCGCGCCCGAACTCTGCCAGTCACCACCCGTCGTTAGCCGCGCAACGCGATTGCGTATCTGCTTGCAACCGTTCGTAACTGTTCACAACTATACACACCCTAATCTCTCCGTCCGAGCAAGTCCAACGTGAACTTATCCCGTAACGAGCCTCCAAATGCGAGAGTGAAGGTCGGGGTGAGAGTTTAAAATAGGGAAAGATTAATTTTTGAAAGTCACAACCACCAACTGCGAACCAAATTCCTAAACATGCAAAAACACTGTAACTGTGATTGCTACTGTTTGACTCGTTTTCTAGGGGATAATATCACACGTTCGCAGCTTTCCTTCCCTGCATATGATTAACAAAACAATTCATAATAAAGTCAAATTCATGAGAGAAAAGGGTGTACTAACTACTATTTTTGAAAACACGTAAAAGTTCACTTTATGGTGTTTATTTCACAATCTTAGAACCCTGTGGCTGATACGTCTGTACGTCGGCACATTTATCAAATAAAGTTGTAGCTCGTGAGCCCCCAGATAAAATGAATATTTGTCGCAAACTGTTTTAACACCATGTGGCTGTCTCAAACACCGTTTATGTTCATGCCTATGCGACGACACGTGTTACATTAACAAATCACAGTCACTTTAATTCAATGCGATGCACACCTTGTTCCACCGGCTAAATATTCACAAACACACAGTAGCACTAGATTCAACTTGGTGCAGTCTACGACTAGCAACCACACGTGGCGATTGCCACACACAAATCTATAGTCTCCACCTGGAGATACACATGCCGACTGATTGCAGAGGAACGCCACCCGGCCAGCTACACCACTTGCTCCCGCCTCGTCACTTCCTGCCCTTGCATGCGCGCGCGCCAAAAGCTCAACCGCCGGGGTTTTCCCCCCTACGTCATAAACTTCCCCATGTGAGCTGTTCTAACCGATTTGCCAACGTACAGCACTCAGCCAATACATTTCTAAAACTTTACTTAAAATCAAAATAATTACACTACACATTAAATAAATGTCTTCTTCCAGAATGAAACTTCACTCTGCAGCGGAGGGTGCGCTGAAATGAAACTTCCTGGCAGATTAAAATTGTGTGCCGGAACCCGGACTCGAACCTGGGACCTTTGCCTTTCGCGGGCAAGCGTACTACCGACTGTGCTATCCCGACACGACTCACGATGCCGCCTCACAACTTCAAGTTTGGAAAGTAGGAGACGAGGTACTGGCAGAAGTGAAGTTGTGAGGCGGCATCGTGAGTTGTGTCGGGATAGCACAGTCGGTAGTGCGCTTGCCCGCGAAAGGCAAAGGTCCCAGGTTCGAGTCCCGGTTCCGGCACACAATTTTAATCTGCCAGGAAGTTTCAAATGTCTTCTTACGTTTTTATATTGGTATAAACATCCTTTGTACTATTTATCATAATCGTGCAATTTCTTATATCACAGATAAGTGATTTAAACTGAATACTTCAAGATAAAATACACAAGATTAATTGAAAATAAAATGAGAAATAGTTAATATATTATTTTTATAAACAAACATTGCCATGCTAGTTGTGTAACTGTCTTGTATTCAGTGGTAATTTATTACTTTTCATTGTCAATTAAACATATTACGCCAGATGTGACTATATCAGCTAATGTATTGTTTATTTATCAACAGGCTATTTTGTAATGAGGGCCTTAAAGGTTCTTAACTGCATCGTATTACTTCAAATGCCAGTAGTATTAGAATATTTTATTTCACGCTGTGCACTGCACTGTGCCTGGCACTCGCCATTGTCCCTCTCCCCCCTCACCGGAAACGAAAACTGGAAAATCCTAAGCTGGAAATAGCCACCAGCGTCGGCCTGATCGCTGGCCTCCCGTGAGCTACAAGCACACAGCAAATCTCAACGTGGAGAATTTCTACCTATGGCCTAACTATAAATGTTGTCACCAAACTGTGTACATACATTGCTACCATAATTAATAAGATTAAAATTGTGTAACATTTAGTGCATTGGCATGGTCAATGTTTGCAGTGAACTTCATACTGTTTAATTATCAAATGCTATTAATTACCAATATTTCTATTGGGCTTTAGCTCACAGCGACCACGCGACCCGTATCGTGACCCTCCAGACCGTACAGGCAATGCCGCGTGGCGTGTCCGTCCATGTTGTGGCGATAGTGAAAAATGAGCTAGAATAGTGTGTGCCCGTAGTTCTACTGCTAGTAACCCGTCGGCAACACTTCATGTGGACACTTCTGGGCTCATGTACTCTCTTATGTAACAAAGACTTTTATAATTACGACATCGACAGCCAAAATAGACTTCTGGCCTTTCAAATTGCTACACCACGAAGATGACGTGCTACAGACGCGAAATTTAACCGACAGAAAGAAGATGCTGCGACATGCAAATGATTAGCTTCTCAGAGCATTCACAGAAGGTTGGCGCCGGTGGTGACACCTACAACGTGCTGACATGATGAATGTTTCCAACCGATTTCTCATACACAAACAGCAGTTGACCGGCGTTGCCTGGTGAAACGTTGTTGTGGTTCCGCGTGTAAGGAGGAGAAATGCGTACCATCACGTTTCCATTGTAGCGAATAGCGATTGCGGTTTATCGCTTTGGTCACTGTCCATTGACTGTTAGCAGAATATGGAATCGGTGGGTTCAGGAGGACAATACGGAACGCCGTGCTGGATCCTAACGGCCTCGTCTCACTAGCAGTCGAGATGAGAGGCATCTTATCTGCATGGCTGTAACGTATCGTGCAACCACGTCTCGATCCATGAGTCAACAGATGGGGCTCTTGCAAGACAACAACCATTTGCACGAACAGTTCGACGACGTTTGCAGTAGCATGGACTATCTGCTCGGATACCGTGGCTGCGGTTACCCTTGACGCTGCATCACAGACAGGAGCGCCTGCGATGGTGTATGCAACGACGAACCTGGGTGCACGAATGGCAGAACGTCATTTTTTTTTTCGGACGAATCCAGGTTTTGTTTATTAGAATGATGATGATCGCATACGTGTTTGGCGACATCGCGGTGATGTCACATTGGAAGCGTGTATTTGTCACCCCCATTCTGGCGTATCACCAGGCGTGATGGTATGGGGTGCCATTGCTTACACGTCTCGGTCACGACTTTTTTGCATCGACGGCACTTTGAACAGCGGCCGTTACATTTCAGATGTGTTACAGCCCGTGGCTCTACCGTTCATTCGATCCCTGCGAAACCCTACATTTTTGCAGGATAATGCACGACCGCATGTTTCAGGTGTGGTGTCGCACAAGTATGAAGTGCGTGCCACGTACTTTCGCCGCGCGCCGCCATGCACGCACGGCGCGGCGTTCTTACGACGTCAGCCACGAGCGTCCTCTGCTGCAACTCCGGTCGTGGCCACGACTGCTGCATCGGCCACTTGGGAATCAGATAGGCACCAGTTAAGACTTGGCTATCGTATAGGCACTAGGAATCATCAGTAGGCAGGCCTCTGTCTAAACTATGTATCAGCATTTTGCAGTCAAGAACTATGTAAAAGTTAAGTATTACCAAGACTCCGCGAAATATATATCTTGTTCTAATTTAGCCTAGTGTTCTAGTTTTTGCTGTGTCCCACTGGCTGGTCTCCTCCGTACTTGCACAAGCATGCATCCTTTATTCCTGTGTCGGTGTCTTTCTACTCGGCTACCGACACCCACGACAACCGGCGGAAACGAGACACAAAAGCAGGTCCTGTACCGACCTGTCTGGATATGGAAAATGTTCGACTGCTGCCCTGGCCAACACATTCTCCAGATCTCTCACCATTTGAAAACGTCTAGTCAGTGGTGGCCGAGCAACTGGCTCGTCACAATACGCTAGTCACTACTCTTGATGAAATGTGGTATCATGTTGAAGCTGCATGGGCATCTGTACCTGTACACGCCGTCCAAGCTCTGTTTGACTCAGTGCCCAGGCGTATTAAGGCCAGAGGTGGTTGTTCTGGGTACTGATTTCTCAGGATCTATGCACCTAAATTGCGTGAAAATGTAATCACATATCAGTTCTAGTACAATATATTTGTCCAATGAATACCCGTTTATCATCTGCATTTCTTATGGGTGTAGCAATTTTACTGACCAGCGTTGTAGTTATATATACTAAACCGAATAAATATACAGAGACGTTAAAAGGTGATAACAATTCATTGAGAGTCCGATTTCAGCTTCCGGTTTCGTGTCGTACAGATGCATATTCAGAAGAATTTTTTTACGTAAATCATAAGACCTCACGTAACTTCCAAAACACATTTCGTCGCCATTCGTTACAATGCCGGCGGTCCCCGCAAGTCGTAGCGCAAGTAGACCACGAGTGGTAATTCGCCCCATATTACTTCATCCGCCTGGGGCGCCCTAAGTCATCGCACCTCTCTGCCTTGCGTCGGCGCCGGCCAATCAGAAGATGAAGGCTCGGCTAGATAGGCCTGCGCAACGACAGCTACGGGAGCAGTACAGCGGAGGACTACGTTCAGACTAGCAGTCAACGATCCAAGTACAACGAGCCAGCCGTCCACGTTAGCTCAACCCTGAAATATTCCTCCCTAATTGATTGGTAAATAATAATAAAGTTATTTAAAATGATAAAATAAAAGTAATTGTTCAATGTAATAATGTAAATTTAGAAAAGATAACGCTAGAGAAAATAATGTACCGCAACGGAAGCAAAAAAAAAAAAAAAAAAAAAAAAAAAAAAAAAAAAAAAAAGTTTGAAATTTATCGTAATATTTTGAAATGCAAATTGGCGCGCTAAAATTATGGCGGGAGAAATATCTCAAGTTAGTGGCTGGATTGCAGATCACTGTTATTAAAAAAATTGTGCCTGCAAAAATTTAAATTTCGATAAACTGGCGTATATCTTAGGGAAGTTCAGTGCGGATAAAAGATGCTAAGATAATTATGGAGTATTGTGCATCGTTCCAACACTTAATTTCGCACACTGCAAGAAAATGGAGGCCGTTGGTAATCTGTAAGAACAGTTCACATGCTATTAATATATTGTACCATAAGGAATATTGAGAAATTCAAATTTTCGTTAAACGAAATTACTTGGTCTATATTCTGGAAATACTGAATATACACTTACAATAATTTCCTACATCCATTATGTGTTAGAAATGAATTTATAATTCAGACAAATTAAATAGAGAGCAATGCGCTATTGCGTCCAAAACCTATGAATGCTAGGCCAAAAAGAAGGAAGAATGGAGACTAAAGCTCCTCCTTATTAAGTAAAACATATGATAAGCGTAAATGTACAGATAATAATGTGCTTGTTAACGTTATACTTCCTTTGTATATGTGTCTTATCGATATGTAATAATTTACCTGAAATAAACATAGAATAATCGTAACAAATACAAGAGATTAATTATGCAGAATAAATAAATAAATATTGAAATAAAGTCCACGCGGCCCATGAAACGTTATAATCCGGAACACTTTCATTGACTATAGCTATGAGAGTATAGCAGGAATGTGTATTGCATATTAGGCAGCCGTGTACCACATGCACTTAAAGTTGAGTTTGCATCATTTATATAAATAAAAATGAATCGCCAAATCTGTTGCTAAGCGTAAGACTCGAGAACGGCTTCACCGATTTGGCTGATCTTTTTTTTTGTTCTGTTCGCAATTCTCAGGACAAGGTTTGTATGAAAGAAAATTTTTGTGAAATCTACCGGAAAATATCAGTATTTGAGAAAAACTGAAAGTACGCTTCTGTCTCGGATCATTTTCTAGATTCTCCAACAATCAGCTTAGATTAGTTTAGTTTTTTCGTTCCGTGGATCCATGTTGCGGAGATCCTCATGGATGTGGAACATGTCAAGAAACAATATTTACAAGCTGAATAATAGATAATACTAGAAGGAGTGGACCACTAAAAAATCTTTTAAGCTAAATTTCTTTACACTAAATGGTATAATATTGAAATGTGTGTTCCTGAGTAGTGGACCCCTTTTTGAACTAAAGTAAGTGCTTTTAAGTCCTTGTGTAGATCATTTTTATTTCTAGTATCGTATGTATGAACTGAGCTGTTTCTTGGGAAAAGGGATATATCATTTATGACAAATTTCATTAAGGAATAAACATACTGAGAGTATGTAGTTAATATACCCAGTTCTTTGAAGAGGCTTCTACAGGACGTCCGTGTATTTGCTCCACAAATAATACGTATTACACGCTTTTGGACTCTGAAGACTTTTGACTGACTTGAAGAGTTACCCCAAAATAGTATACCATATGACATTATGGGGAGAAAGTAAGCAAACAATGCAAAAATTTTTATTTTTATGTCTCCTATGACCGATAACACTCATATTGAAAATACAGATTTGTTGAGTCGTTTCTGCAGTTCTGTGGTGTGCTCCTCCCAACTAAATTTATTATCAAGCTGTAATCCCAGGAATTAAATACTGTCAACCTCTTCTATCTGCTCTTCTTTGTACTTAATGCATACGCTGGCGGGATATCTCTTATATGTTCTGAACTGCATGTAGTGATCTTTTCAAAGTTTAATGGCAATGAGTTGGTTTTAAACCGTTTATTAATGTTAATGAAAATATAAAATATCATTAGCAGACTATGCTTGACGTACTTTTTATTGCAAAACTTGTATCATCTGCAAACAAAACGAACTCTATTTCTGGTAATCTAACTGATGAGAGGTCATTAATGTAAAAAAAAAAAAAAGCAATGGCCTTAAGATGGGTCCTTGTGGGACACCACATGTAATTCCTTCCAAATCCGATGATGACTGTCGGTTTATTTCACTAGTTACTTGCACTGACACCCTTTGTTTCCTGTTAGTGAGGTACGACTTGAACCATTTTGCAGCATTTCCCGTGACACCATAGGATTCTAATTTACTTAAAAGAATGTTATGGATCACATAGTCAAATGCCTTTGACAAATCACAGAAAATACCTGCTGCTGGCAATTTATTATCATTCGTTAATCGCCTAGCGACCAAATACGCTGTAATGGAGCGAACAAATATGGCAAAGAGGTTCGAATTAAGAGAGATGGCGTTATGCACTCAAGCTTAAATCAGCCAGAGAGCTTTAACATGAAACGTTGTTTCTTTAGAAGCCCCTCAGTATTATTCTTACCTCCAAGGTGTTGTTGGTGGTAATCATATCTTTCGAGCGTTGCAAAGATAGAATTTATGCCAGTTCGTGGTACTTTTGAGCGTTACAAACAAATTAAGCACAGATCGTGATTTATTTTTTTACAACAATGTCTCCATTGCGGCGACGTAATATCGGTTGGCGTACGTGCAACGCAATCCTACTACGTGTACGTAGAGAATATGAGACCGACGAAGAAAGTACACGCCCTTGGATTCAAATCGAGAAAGAAATTCTGAAGCGTGATCCGTTATGACTCTGGAACAGCGGATACAGTTGAGGTCGACTCGATCTGTTGTAGTTTAGCACAAAGTAATTTGGATCGCCAACAAAACAGATTACAACATGTTACGATTAGAACTGAACGTTTGGCGTTCACATACGATCCAGTACTCGATTACGCAACGGATGCATCATTTGGTTACGGAACAATGAACAATGTTTGTTAATAACCCGTTCCCAATTGATTTACCCATTCATTTTGACTTCTATTTATAATCAAGATTCCGATTGCAATTACAATAAATACGATCAGAGAAAGGGGGAGGAGAAGATAAGAATGGAAGAATGAAATGGATTTAAAAAGGGGCGATGATATAGACGCAGAGAGGAGGGGGGGGAGGGAATAGACAAGGTGTGGGGTAAGAGAGTGTGGTGTGAAGGTGATGGAAAAAGATAGGGAGAAGAGGAATTGGCGAAATAGAGGAGGAAGGAAGGGAGGGAAGAAGAGAATAGATTACGGTATATATTCCATACCCCACACACTTCCATTCAATGCTAAATTTACGATTCCTCGATGTCTAAGAATAAGTCCTACCATGCAATCCCTTCTTTTAGGCAAGGTATGCCAAAAATTCCTTTTCTCACCAATTCTGTTCAGTACTTCATTAGTTACGTGATCTATCCACCTAATCTTCAGCATTCTGTTGTAGCACTACATTTCAAACGCCGCTATTCTCTTCTGCACTGTTTATCATCCACGTTTCACTCCCGTACAAGGTAACACTCCACACAAATGCCTTCAGAAAGGACTTCCTTACACATAAATTAATATTCGATGTTAGCAAATTTATCTTTTTGAAAAATGATTTTCTTCCCATTGCATTTTATATCGTCTGTACTGTGACTGTCATATTTTATTTTACTACCCAAGTAACAGAACTCTTTCATTTTATACGCTCTCTTCAACACACTGTCCATTCCATTCAAATGCTCTTCCAGGTCCTTCGCTGTCTCTGAGAGAATTGCAATGTCATCAACAAAACGAAATGTTTTTATTTCTTCACCCTGAACTTTAATCCCTATTCTAAATTTTTTCTTGCTTTCCTTCAACGCTTTCTCGATGTACAAATTGAATAACATTGGAGAAAGTCTACAGCCCTGTCTTATTCCCTTCTGAACTAATGCTTCCCTTTCATGCCCTTCGAGTCTAATAACGGCGGTCTGGCTTTTGCACAAGTTCCCTGTATTGTACCCCTGCTGACTTCAAAATTGGAAAGTGTGTATTCCAGTCAACATTGTCAAAAACTTTCTCCAAATCTACAAAAGCTAAAAATGTAGATTTGCTTTTCCTTCATCTATCTTCTAAGATAAGTCGTAAAGTAAGTATTGCCTCCCGTGTTCCTACGTTTCTCCTGAATCCAAACTGATCTTCCCCGAGGTCAGCTTCTACCAGTTCTCCATTCTCCTGTAAATAATTCGTGTTAAAATTTTGCAACCATGGCTTATCAAACTGATGGTTCTGTAGTTTTCACACCTGTCTGCGCTGATTTCTTTGGAATGGTGATTATTACAGTTTTCTTTAATGTCTGAGGTTATTTCGCCTGTTTCATACATCTTACACACCAGGTAAAATAGTTTTGTCCGTATATTTCTATTTGTTCTAAACTTTCCTCGTCCTTTTCCTTGATATAGACACACCTCGCAGGTATCTATCTATGTAAGATACTCCGCAAATCACATTTAAGTGCCTGGCAGAGGGTTAATCGAACCACCATTATACTTTTTATCTCCCATTCCATTCTAGAATAGCGCGGGAGGAAAGAACACCTGAATCTCTCCGTTAGAGCTCTGATTTCTCGTATTTTATCCCGATGATCATTTCTACGTATGTAAATTGGAGTCAACAATATATTTTCGCATTCGGAGGTGAATTTTGGTGATTAGTTTCTTAAGTAGCCCACGCCGCAGCAATAAGTGCCGTTGTTGTAATGATTCCCGTCCCAGATCCTGTATCAATTCCTTAACACTGTCTTCCCTGTATCGTGACAATACGAAACGAGCTGCACTTCTTTGGACTCTTTCGATGTCCTGCATCAAACCCACCTGATAAGGATCCCACCCTGGGCAGCAATACTCCAAAAATGGACGGAAAAGCGTAGTGTATGCAGTTTCTTTAGTATTTATGTTCCATCTTTTAAGGGTTCTACCAATAAAACGCAGTCTCTGGTTCGCCTTTCCCACGACATTATCTACGTGTTCTACCCAGTTTAAGTCTGAACCAATAGTAATTCCTAGGTATTTTGTGGAGTTTACGGCCTTCACTTTTGATTGATTTATCTTGTAAACCAAGTTTCACGGATTTCTTTTCGTGCTCATGTGGACGACTTCACACTTCTCATTACTTAGAGTCAATTGCCAATTTTTACACTATACTGATATCTCCTTCAGATCGTTCTGCAGTTGGTTTTGATCTTCAGTTGATTATACTAGACGGTAAATGACGACGTCATCAGCAAACAACCTAAGAGAGCTAATTAGATGTTCCCCTAAATCGTTTATGTAAATAAGGAACAGCAGAGGACCAATAACACTACCCTGTGGAACGCGCGATATAAGCTCTCGATGTCTTACCATCGATTACTAGGACCTGTGTCCTCTCTGACAGGAAATCCCCTATCCAATCGCAAATTTGGGGCGATATACCATGACCACGCAATTTGATGAAAAGCCGTTTGTGAGGTACGGTGTCAAAAGCTTTCTGGAAATCAAGAAATACGGAATCGATTTGCGAACCCTTGTCAGTAGCACCCATCACTTCGTGTGAATAAAGAGCTAGTTGTGTTTCGCATGAACGAAATTTTCTAAATCCGTGTTGACCTTCGGTCAATAGATCGTTCTGTTCGAGATAATTCATAATATTTGAATATAGGATATGTTCCGAAACCCTACTGCAACTTGACGTCACAATTGACCCACAATTAGTGGGTTACTCCTACTGCCTTTCTTGAATAAAGGTGTGACCTGTGCAACGTTCCAATCTTTTGGTACAGAACCTTCTTTGAGACAGCGGTGGTATATGGCTGTTAAGTAAGGGGCTATCGCTTTAGCATAATCAGATAGAAATCTAATGGGTTTACAATCCGGACCAAAAGACTTGTTCTTGTTAAGTGATTTTAGTGGCTTCACTACTCCGATAATATCTACTTCTACGTTACTCATCACGGCATCTGTTCGTAATTCGAAATCTGGAATATTTTTTCTTCTTTCGTGAATGAGTTTCTAAAAGCTATGTTTAGTAACTTTGCCTCAGTAGCGCTGTCATCGGCAGGATCGCCATTACTATCACTTAATGAGGGCATTGTATATTTGAAATATGACCAAAATCTCTTTGGGTTTTCAGTCAAATTTCGAGAAAGAGTTTCGTTGTGATAAATATTGTAGGCATCTCTCATTGAAATCCTCGCTAAACTTCGAGCTTCTGAGTACGATCGCCAATCCTGGGGATTTTGTGTTCGTATAAATTTAGTATGCCTTTTCCTTTTCTTTTGCAACAGTGTCCTGGCCTGTTTTGTGTACCAAGGGGGATCGCCTCCTTCTTTTATTAATTTATTTGGTATAAAACTGTCAGTTGCTGTCGATACCACTTCTGTAAATTTGAGCCACATCTGGTCTACACCTACGTTTAGTGTTAGAAACGAGTGGAAGCTGTCTTTCAAGAAGCAACGTATTTTGCTTCTATCTGCTTTCCTGAACAAATATACTTTTCGTTCATTTTTGGTAGCTCTGGCTTTTTCGATATTCAATTTCGCTACGACAGCTCTGTGTTCACTAATACCTGTATCCGTTTTGATGCTCGTTATGAGCTGAGGATTATTTGTTGCTAAGAGATCAAGTGTGTTTTCCACATCCATTTAGTTGGCTCATGAACTAATTGTTCGAAGTAATTCTCAGAGAATGCGTTGAGTACAATTTTGGACGATGTTTTATGCCTACCTCCTGATTTGAAAAATAATTTCGCCAACAGATCGAGGTTCGACCAGTGCGCGAGTGACACGGAAATGCTCCGGCAACTCAAATGGGGATCGCTGGAGGAAAGACGATGTTCCTTTCGTGAATTTCTGTTGAGGAAATTTAGAGGGCAGGAATTTGAAGCTGAGTATAGTACGATCTTGCTGCCGCGTACTTACATTTCGCGTGGTGATCACAAAGACAAGAGAAATTAGGGCTCGTACGGAGGCATATATGCATTCTTCTATTCCTCGTTCTATTTGGGAGTGGAGCAGGAAAGGAAATGCCTAGTGCCGCGGTGGAGTAGCCGAGCGGTCTAAAGCGTCTCGCTGCGGAGCGCGCGGTTGCTCGTCGTGGAGTTTCGAGTCCTCCCTGGGGCATGGGTGTGTGTGTTGTTCACATGTTCACATGTTTGTTAAGCTTATGGGACTAAACTACGAGGTCATCAGTCCCTAAACTTACAAACTACTTATGAACAAACTAAGGACGGCACAAATATCAATGCCCGAGGGGGGGGATTCGAACCCCCGACCGTAGTGGCCCTGCAGACCGTGACTGAAGCGCCTCAGTCCCCTCGGCCACCGCGGCCGGCCTGTGTGTGTTGTCCTTAGGTTAGTTTACCTAGGTTTAAGTAGTTTGTAAGCTATGGACTGATGACCACGCATTTTGGTCCGATAGATTTACAAACAAAATGCCTAGTCGTGGTACAGTGTACCCTCTGCCACGCAGCTTACGGTGGATTGCGGAGTATGTATGTAGGTGTAGATGTAGGTATTTCTATTTTTCTCTAAACCTTCCTCCTCTTTTTCCCTGCTGTTGACACACCTCGCAGGTACCGAAGGCCAGTCTACTTCCTCGTGTTTCTACGGCCAGCTATAACGCCAGGAGGATTCAGCATGAGAGGCAGGTAGTCGTTGGGGCGTGACGCACCGTGTAATGGCAGCCGTGTGTAAACAGCGGCCGGCCGTAAAACACGCACGTGTCCAGCCGGGCGTTAACTGGCTGGTGCAGAGAGTCCGCCCAGCCGGCCGGCCTGTTTCTTGTCCCCTGTCCAGCGTTCGTCTTTGCCCTTTCTTTGACGACCGTCGCGCCGCAGCGCCGCGCGTTTCCTTAAATGGAGGCCTGAGAAATGGGACTGTAGCCCAGGCAGCGCCTCGCCCCTACAAAGGCCACTTTACGGTGATTCTTCACACCTGTCCACCGCCGTTCTCCGAGCGCGAGCTGCAGCATCCCCAAAGACGCCCTCCATGTCGCCTCCGTTCCGGTCGACCGAAACGGAGTGAAAAAAGAAGAAGAAGAGAAAAAGAATTACAGTCACCCACAGTGCACTCATCAACACATTAAAACTGGTATGTTGTTTGGTGGGATATAGGTAAGACTGTTGTATTGATTAGAAAAACAGGGTCGCTACAAGGATTTGGCAATAGTGAGTCAGCTAAAGGAGGTCTGTTTCAAAAGCTACTCATTCAAAACAAATTTTGTGTTAAATGCAGCATTGAGAATTGTCATCAGCTGGTAGTTACCACTCACAATAAATTTCCAATCAAGCTGATTAAAGATTAGATGAACACTTTTTTCTGTTCATTAACACTTTAATTCTGTTTAGTTATTGCCCTGCACAGTTAATCAGGAAATAGTGGGCTTAAACTGATTGAAAGCGCAACGGATATTTTGAACACAGCAAGAAGATATAAGTAACTTATTCTTTTGTTTGATATCCGGCCCATAAAGAGTCGCGGCTCTATTCAGCTAATTATCAGACAAGCTGATAGTGGGACAAAGGGGGATCCCAATTGGGAATAAGTGGGAGGATCTTACGATCTTACCAGTTCCGGCAAACGCCTTACAATCAAGGAAACCTCCCGAAAACCTTGGTCGGAACCGGGGAATTGGGACCAAATTAATTTATCTCTGGGACGTTGCTCCAGACTACATGTAGATTACCGGGAGAGCGCGAGTGAATTCGTGACAATCAAGGGTGGGACGCCCGTGTTACTCTTGTAATGCAGAGGAGATCAACTCGACAACAGTAGAGAAGCATCCTCACATAGGCACGGCACCCTTGAGATCTGTAAACACTGCGTCCGAAAAAAAAAGTCCGAGACGTAGTCTGCATAAGGCTCACTACAGTATAAATTTGAATGTGAGAGAAATCTGGAAAAAACACAAACCACTTTCTAATAATGCAACTGCAAGAATTTATTTCGCTAACTGACTGACTGAAGAAACTTAGTATCTTGTTCATCTGTGTAGTATTGCACAACAATCATTATTATTATTAAACATCACACCAATAAAGAAATATGTTAGTCAAACTCAGCTTAGTCAATATTATGCTTTGATTTTAATAGCCAATAACTTCCAATGAAAGGAAGAGGGTTAGCTTTCTAACTACAAAAGTGAAACAGGTAAAGAAGTTCAACTTTTCTTAACAATAATGATTAAATTACCTTATGATTGAAGAACAACAGAATCTTCAGACTGATACATATATGAATGATACAAAATCTTATAAAGACAGTACTGTGTCTGTGAAAATCAGATTTCAAATTTATTCCATCAGCTCGTACAAAATCAGCTAACCAAAACACGTCCGATCATTACCAGAGCTACACACGAACTCTCTTTTTCTGTTCAGGTACTACTCACACATATAGTCTTTGACAGATTGATAGACAACATAGTAAACCATAGACGTAGTTACTCAAAGAAGTTCATATAACATCTTACATCCAAATATCGATACAAGACAGGCGAAACAATAGAATTTGTACAGACATGTTTCAACATCTTTGGAAATGGACGTCGGTAGAGTTTGCTACAAAGGTTATTGGAATAAACAGGGTGCGTTAAAAACGTAATTCAACTGTTTTCAAACAAATTTGTCACTAAACGTGGTGGTCATGCGACAGTGACAGATAATCCAGTTTATACGTTAACATGATAAGTTTCGAAGCACTACGCCATCGTGTGATGTTTAAAGCTTTCGCGGCGTGCAGATATTTCCATAAAATCTCGGGCGAAATGCCGGATGTCTGTAACTTCTTGCCACGACATTTCGGCGCAGAGTCTTCGGGCCATCTTCAGGTGAGTACCGCCGAAGTACTGGCGAAGACGCACTGAGCTGTGCTACTTATGACCAATATAGCCGACATTGCGCATGCGCGTACTTAGCGTGTGCGTTCACTACAACTCCGTACGCTACTCGGAGCGCCCTCCGTGGTGGAGGCTTGCCGCTTCGATATCAGATCGACTGTCATTGTCATTCAGTTGCAGGAAACTACGCCGACTACGTTTTCAATGACAGTATTCCATACTGCATTTATTTGGAAACCGCTGTACCGATTGATGAGAGTCTCACTGTCAGTCTTATTTCCACAGCTTCATTAATAATTGAGCTCCAAAAGTTTGATGTATGGGCCACAATTTTCGTTTCATTGTAGTTCATTGAATGACCTGTGGAAGTACAATGTTCGTCGATTGCGGATTTTTTGGGTTCGAGTAGCCGAGTATGACGCTGATGTTGCACAATGCGCTCCTGCACAGTGCGCGTCGTCTGCCCTATATATGACTTGCTGCACTCGCACGGAATCCTGTAAACACCTGCTTTACGCAGCTCCAGATCGTCTTTGACAGAAGCCAAAAGCGATGAAATTTTAGGAGGAGGGCAAAAGATGGCTTTTATTTTATACTTTTTTAGTATTCTGCCTTTCTGCGATGTAATATTCCCAATATATGGGACATAAGCAGTCGATTTGAAAGCTTCTTCTTCTACATCTACATACATACTCCGCAATTCACCGTAAGGTGCGTGGCGGAGGGTACACTGTACCACTACTAGGCATTTCCTTTCCTATTCCACTCCCAAATAGAACGAGGAAAAAAAGAATGCCTATATGCCTCCGTACGAGCACTAATTTCTCTTATCTTGTGATCTTTACGTGAAATGTAAGTAGGCGGAAGCAAGTTCGCACTACACTCAGCTTCAAATTCCGGCCCTCTAAATTTACTCAACAGAAATTCACGAAAAGAACGTCGTCTTTCCTCCAGCGATCTCCATTTGAGTTACCGGAGCATTTCCGTGACACTCGCGCATTGGTCGAACCTACCCCCAATAAACCGAAGTCGGCTGTCCGCCTTACTCACAACTGTCCTTACATGTTCGTTCCATTTCATATCGCTCTGCAATATTACGCCTAGATATTTGAACGACGCGACAGCATCAAGAAGCTCACTACTAATGCTGTATTCGGTCGTTTGTAGGTGTGCATCGCTCGGTTTACTTGCTTCCTTGAATTCCCATTCTTTAGGAATACTGTCTGCAGGTGTTCCAGTTCCAGGCTGTCGGCATCAGAGATGGTATGGATTCGATGGATTAAAGTCTTGACGCCCATTGTTTGTGCTGGATGGTGGCAACTAATAGCTTGTAAGTACAAATTTGTATGAGTGGGCTTCCTGTATACTGAATGACCAAGTGAGCCATCACTTCTACGTCGCACTGAGACATCTAAAAATAGCAAACTACCATTTTCACGATCTCCATAGTAAACTTTATGTTCGTATGATATAAAAACTCTTGGAGACGGTCCACGCCATGAGGTCACACTATAAAAGTGTTATCAACGTATCGCCAAAATACTGTTGGTGTAAAAGAAGCTGACTCGAGTTCAAATGTTCAAATGTTTGTAGCACTTATGGGACTTAACTATGGGGTCATCAGTCCCTAAGCTTACAAACTACTTATGAACTACTTACGAACTAGGACGGCACAAATGTCCATGCCCGAGAGGGATTCGAACCCCCGAGCGTAGTGGCCGTGCAGACCGTGACTGGAGCGCCTCAGTCCCCTCGGCCACCGCGGGCGGCCTGACTCAAGTGCTCTCTCCTCAAAATCTCCCATAAAAAGATTGGCCACCAGGGGAGACAAAGGACTCCCCATGGCGACTCCGTCAGATTGTTCATAAAACTCGTTGTTAAATAAAAAATATGTAGAGGAGAGCGTGTGCTCAAATAGCGATGTGCCGGCCGCGGTGGCCGAGGTGACTGAGGCGCTCCAGTCACGGTCAGCACGGCCACTACGGTTGGGGGTTCGAATCCCCCCTCGGGCATGGATATTTGTGCCGTCCTAGTTTGTAACTAGTTCATAAGTAGTTTGTAAGTTTAGGGACTGATGACCCCGTAGTTAAGTCCCATAAGCTTAACAAACATTTGAACATTTTTTGAACAAATAGCGATGTAATGTCTTCAGAAAAATGTTCAAATGTTTGTATAGTTCATGGGACTTAACTACGGGGTCATCAGTCCCTAAACTTACAAACTACTTATGAACTAGCTAACACTAAGGACGGCACAAATATCAATGCCCGAGGGGGGATTCGAACCCCCGACCATAGAAGCCGTGCAGACCGTGACTGACGCGCCGCAGTCCCCTCGGCCTCAGCGGCCAGCTGTAATGTCTTCACCAAACATGTTGCCAATGAGGTGTAGAGAGTCCACAAGATGCACCTTTGTGAAAAGTGAAACCACATCAAGACTGAGAATCCAGATTTAGGTTTTTCCGTGATTTCCTAAATCACTCCAGGTAAACGCTGGGATAGTTACTTTCACATGGCACGGCCGATTTCCTCCCTCCTCCTTTCCCAAAATCTGAGCTTTAGCTCCAATGATCACACTGTCGACGGGATGTTAAACCCTAAATTTCCTTCCTTCCTCCTATACAGTCAACTTAACATTGTCGAGATAGAGCGGTACGAGTTGGTTAGATAAGATTAATACTTGTTCCATAGATCTCATATACGACATTTCGTAATGCCTGTGACTTTAGTAAATGTTGTCTACACTTGACAATCAATATTTTAAGGTTTTTTATTACATTTTTATAGTTTTATCTAAATATTCATCTAAATTGTAGAAGGAGTTCCCATTCAGAAATTCCTTTAATTTCTTTTTAAATACTAGTTGACTATCTGTTACACTTTTGATGCTGCTTGGTGACTAAAGGCTTTTGTGGCAGCATAATTCACCCCTATCTGAGCCAAAGTTAGATTTAACCTTGAATAGTGAATATCATCCTTTCTCCTAGTGTTGTAGCAATGCACACTGCTATTACTTCTGAATTGGGTCGGATTTCTAATAACAAATTTCATGAGTGAATATGTATATTGTGAAGCTACAGTGTAGATCCCTAGATAAACGTCAGCAGGATGCTCTTGGGTGGGCTCCAGCAATTATTCTGATTACACGCTTTTCTGCAATGAATACTTTTTTACTCAATGTTGAATTGCCCCAGAATATGATCCCATACGAAAGCAGTGAATGAAAATAGGCGTAGTAAGCTAATTTACTGAGATGTATATCACCAAATTTTGACATGACTCTGACAGCATAAGTAGCTGAACTCAAACGTTTCAGAAGATCTTCAATATGTTTCTTCCAATTCAGTCCCTCGTCAATGCAAACACCTAAAAAATTTGAATATTCTACCTTAGCTACAGATTTATGTTCAAAGTCTAAATTTATTAATGGTGTCATGCCATTTACTGTATGAAACTGTATATACTGGGTTTTATCAAACTTTAATGAGAGTCCATTTGTAGAGAACCGCTTAATAACTCTTCAAGTTCAAGTGTTTGTTAAGCTTATGGGACTTAACTACGGGGTCATCAGTCCCTAAACTTACAATCTACTTATGAACTACTTACGAACTAGGACGGCACAAATATCCATGCCCGAGGGGGGATTCGAACCCCCGACCGTAGTGGCCGTGCTGACCGCGACTGGAGCGCCTCATTCACCTCGGCCTCCGCGGCCGGCCTTAATAACTCTCTGAGAGATATCATTTACAATTTCATCAGTTAATTCCTGTTGGTCAGGTGTGATAGCTATACTTGTATCATCAGCAGAAAGTACTAGCTTAGCATCTTCGTGAATGTAGAATGGCAAGTCATTAATATATATTAAGAATATCAAAGGACCCAAGACCGAACCTTGTGGGACCCCATTTTTTATTCCTCAGTTAGAGGAATTAATTGTTTCATCTATATAATGTGAACTGATTTTTTCAACTCTTCCAGTTAAGTATGATTTAAACCATTTGTGCAGTCTCCCACTCCCTTTGTTTTGGCCATTTTGTCATCTGGCTCTGAAGTAACGAAGTAGCGAAGCGTTTTCTGAAAATAGTATTGTTGTCGGCGACCAGAAGGAGGAGAAAAGGAGGAAAGCGCCCCGTCACAGTGGACGTGCAGCAGAGTTTCACGCTCAGTCGAGACAGCGGTCGTGCCGGCGGATCTGTGGCTCTGCGACGCGACGCATTGACAGCGAAGCGGGCCCGCTGCGCGCGAACAATGGAACAAAGGCGCGCCCAGGAAGCGGCCAATGGACTCTGGGATTTAGGACCGGCGCGCACTCTCAATGCGGATCGCTCATGACGAGGCGGACGCGACAGCCGTACCACACGCTCCGAGGCTCAACGACGCTTCTCCGTCCAAGGATCACCTCAGCGGGGACGACCCTTCAGCCGTCCTAGCACGGAGAGTGCACGAGGGGGCAGACCCGAACTGGGCAACGTTTATTGGCTATTAGAAGGGTACTTTGGGAAGGACAATTAACCCTACACTGCATGGTGTTGTCGTTTGGCAACGCAAATTTTTGGTACTTTTTCAGACATACTTCTTGTCGACAGATGGAAACATATACCGTATAAAACTTCCTGGCAGATTAAAATTGTGTGCCGGAACCGGGACTCGAACCTGGGACCTTTGCCTTTCGCGGGCAAGCGCACTACCGACTGTGCTATCCCGACACGACTCACGATGCCGCCTCACAACTTTACTTCCGCCAGTACCTCGCCTGGTACTGGCGGAAGTAAAGTTGTGAGGCGGCATCGTGAGTCGTGTCGGGATAGCACAGTCGGTAGTGCGCTTGCCCGCGAAAGGCAAAGGTCCCAGGTTCGAGTCCTGGTTCCGGCACACAATTTTAATCTGCCAGGAAGTTTCATATCAGCGCACACTCCGCTGCAGAGTGAAAGTTTCATTCTGGAAACATCCCTTAGGCTGTGGCTAAGCCATGTCTCCACCATATCCTTTCTTCCAGGAGTGCTAGTCTTGCGTGTTTGCAAGAGAGCTTCTGTGAAGTTTGGAAAGTAGGAGGCGAGGTACTGGCGGAAGTAAAGTTGTGAGGCGGCATCGTGAGTCGTGTCGGGATAGCACAGTCGGTAGTGCGCTTGCCCGCGAAAGGCAAAGGTCCCAGGTTCGAGTCCCGGTTCCGGCACACAATTTTAATCTGCCAGGAAGTTTCATATCAGCGCACACTCCGCTGCAGAGTGAAAGTTTCATTCTATATACCGTATACATTGGAGTCTCTTCTAAGCATTTAGTTGATCGTTTCCTCTATAGAAGGCAGCGCAGTCATGAATTGACGATAAATGCAACAAAGAGCGCTCCAGCGGATTTTACTCAGTTGAGCATTAATGTAATTATAAACTAATACGTCTTCTGTCAAGAAATTTTTTTATCATGTTACAGACATCTAATTGCAGTAAAAAAACATGTTAGATATCAATATTTTCCTTCAGAGTGACCTATGTCTAAATGCATCATGTTGACTATGGCAACAGGTAAATGCGAGTGTTGTCAACTCTAGTGGTCTTGGGAGTTTCAGCTTGGTGTTTACATCGTCAAATAGAAGCAATACGATACAGTAGTTAGCATACAGTATATGTTCAGATTCATAGCAGCTTAATTCACGTATCATTTACTTTGGAAAGCGTTATTCGAGCACGTAGAAGCGGCTGAGGTGTAAGAACACGTGCGTAGATTTACTACAACAAACCGCTTGTCACAGACGTTTCGTTGGCTGGGTGGTAGGATGATGGTTTACGAACATCAGGGGCGCGAGTTCGAGTACTACTAGGATCAACTTCTTAATTTTTTTTTTAAGAAATAGATCTGTGCAGGTAATATTTTTAGCATTAATTCGCCATGAATATTGTGCAATTATAGACTTTTCTCACTCCACATTTTTAAACGTATTCCCTTTCGGGTTAGCCTAATCTTTAAACAACGAGACAAATGATAGCTGTAGTAAAAATGTTGAAAATGGATGCATGTATTTACAATTACTTCGACTGAATGTATAGTGTTAAGCTAAGATAAGCGTATCAGCAGTCGAAGTAATTAGAAACGAAATACACCCATTTTCAATATTTTTACTATGAACATGTGTCTGTCTGGTTGAAGATTCGGTTGTTATAAAATATAATCTTCTAAAATCTTCAAACGCCTACAAGAGGTCTAAAAATAAATAAATAAATAAATAAATAAACTTCAGGGGGATTCTAACGGGTACCCGTTGCGTTCATAAACCGTCAGCTATCCACTTACCCAAGGAAATATACGTGAGAAGCGGTTCGTCGTAGTAAATGTACTCACGTCGAATTCTTATATCTCAACCGTTTCTGCGTGCTCAAATAATGTTAACATAAGTGATACGTCAGTCAAAGTGCAATGAATCTCGACATCTTAACTATTGTATTGCTTCTATTTGACGATATAAACATCAAGCTGAAGGTGCACAGACCGCTAGAGTTGGCAACACTGGCACTTATGAGGTTGGGCATGCGCAATGGACTTTAAATAACTCGGGCCGGGTAATCTTTTTGTCCCCCATTGTACACTTGGAAACACGTCGATTTTGTTCCAATGACGGCAGATGCCACTTGGGGAATAGTAGGTGTACTGATCTACAGCTACATAAATACTCTGCAAATCACATTTAAGTGCTTGGCAGAGGGTTCATTAATCACTTTCATAACCTTTCTCTACCGTTCCATTCTCTAATAGCGCGTGGGAAGGAAGAACACACAAATCATTCCGTTCCCGATCAGATTTCTCTATTTTTTTGGGATGGTCATGTCTCCCTGTGTAGGTGGGTGCTAGCAAGAAGTAAAAGTCGTGATTGACATTTCGCAAATATATCTCGCCGCAACGAATAACTTCTTTCTTTTAATGATTTCCAACTCAGATAGTGCAACATTTCCGTGACGCTTCCCCGCCTCCCCCCATAACGTGATAAAACAAAACGAGCTGCCCTTCTCTGAACCTTCTCAATGCCCTTCGTCAGTCCCAGCTGGTGAGGGTCCCACACTGGGTAACAGTACTCTAGGAGAGGACGCACAAGTGTGATGAAGGGAGTCTGTTTGGCGGAGCTGTTGCATCTTCGAAGCGTTGAGCCATTGAAACGTAACCTTTGGTTCGCCTTCCCGCCTATGTTCTCACCAGTCTAATTGTAACTCTTAGGTATTTGGTAGAATTTACGACCTTAAGGTTTGACTGATTTTTCATGTAACAGTTCAGCAGATTTCTTCTAGTAGTCGTGTGTATTACTTGGCACTTTTCATTATTTAGTGTTAATTGCCAAGTTTCGCACCATGTAGAAATTTTGTCTAAATCGCTTTGCAGTTGCTTTTCATCCTTTGTTGACTTCACTAACCGATAAACGACAGCATCATCTGCGAACAGTCTAAGGCAACTATTTCAGATTGTGTCCTAAATCATTTATAAACACAGAGAAGAGGAGGCGACCTATAACGCTTTCCTGGGAAGCGCCAGATATCACTTCCTGTTTTACTCGGTGACTTAATGTCAATTACTACGAACTGTGTCCTTTCTGATAGGAAATCGTGAATACAATCGCACAATTGGGGCTGTATTCGATAATCACGCAATTTCATGATAATGATTTAAACGTCATTCGTCAATATGGAGCATAGTGCTGTAGCTGTTAGTGCACCATCTTCGTGTACGGTACAGCAGAAAAAGTTTACAGTGTAAAGTCGTCCTGACATGGGACGTGGCGCACACCAGAGATGTTTTTCTATGTAGCTACTGCACGCTCTGAATCGACCCGCTACATCCCAAGAAACGTGCTGCTCATCCTGGTTTGCATCCGCAGCGCTCTCCAGCGCCCGTTGCGCGCTGTATTGGGCGCGCAGATCCATGTGCTAACGAAGAAGGATGTGCGGAAAACTGCACGTTATCTCTGTTAGCAATCAACGTAAAAGTAACCTGAATACTGTAGCTTACTTATGTCACAGCTACAGCTGTACGTTTGCTTGGGCGTGACAATCAATACTCTTCCACAGAAGGTATTTTTTTAAGAAACACAAAGACGGTACATGTATCTGAAAGCAATTGACAATGATAACAAAAATTACACAAACCACCAAAGATTATCAACTATCAACGGTAAAATAATCTGCGCCAGCTCTTGCTATCTTCTGTTCCTATTTTCCACGTTTTATAGACTATGGGTCATTAATTTGCTACACAAAGAAGAAATGCAGATGATAAAAGGGTATTCACTGGACAAATATACTAGAACTGACATGTGATTACATTTTCACGCAATTTGCATGGATAGCTTGTGAGATTACCGCCCATTAGAAATATAGGTAATTAATAGCATTTGTAATTAAACAGTATGAAGTTTACTGCAAACATTGACCATGCCAATACACCAAATGTTACACAATTGTAATCTTAATAATTATGGTAGCAATGTATGTTAAAATGTTCAAATGTTTGTAAATCTATCGGACCAAACTGCGTGGTCATCAGTCCGTAGCTTACAAACTACTTAAACCTAGGTAAACTAACCTACGGACAAATACAAACGCCCATGCCCCAGGGAGGACACGAACCTCCACGGGGAGCAACCGCGCGCTCCGCAGCGAGACGCTTTGGACCGCTCGGAGCAATGTATGTACGCAGTTGGGTGACAACATTTATAATTAGGCCATAGGCAGCAATTCTCCACGTTGAGATTTGCTGTGTGCTTGTAGCTGAGGGGAGGCGGCGAGCAGGCCGACGTTGGTGGCTTGTTCCAGCTTAGGATTTTCCAGGCTCGTTTCCAGTGAGGGGAGAGAGGGACAATGGCGAGTGCCAGGCGCAGTGCAGTGCACAGCGTGAAATAAAATATTCTAATACTACTTGCATTTGAAGTAATACGATGCAGTTAGGAACCTTTAAGGCCCTCATTACAAAATAGCCTGTTGACAAATAAACAATACATTAGCTGATATAGTCACATCTGGCGTAATATGTTTAATTGACAATGAAAAGTAATAAATTACCAATGAATATAAGACAGTTACACAACTAGCATGGCAATGTTTGTTTATAAAAATAATATATTAACTATTTCTCATTTTATTTTCAATTAATCTTGTGTATTTTATCTTTCAGTATTCAGTTAAATCACATATCTGTGATATAAGAAATTGCACGATTACAATAAATAGTACAAAGGATGTTTATACCAATATAAAAACCTAAGAAGATATTTGTTTAATGTGTAGTGTAATTATTTTGATTTTAAGTAAAGTTTTAGAAATGTATTGGCTGAGCGCTGTACGTTGGCAAGTCGGTTAGAACAGCTCACATGGGGAAGTTGATGACGTAGGGAAAAAACCCGGCAGTTGGGCTTTTGGCGCGCGCGAGGGCAGGAAGTGACGAGTCGGGAGCGAGTGGTGGAGCTGGCCGGCCGGCGTCGCTCTAGGCAGTCGGCATGTGGATCTCCAGGTGGAGACTTTAGATTTTTGTGTGGCGATCGCCAATTATATATACGTTACAGAATGGATGGCATGGCCGGCCGCGGTGGCCGAGCAGTCTGCGGCGTGCCAGTCACGGTCTGCACGGCCGCTGCCGTCGGGGGTTCGAATGCCCCCTCGGGCATTGATGTTTGTGCCGTCTTTAGTACAAGCTAGTTCATATGTAGTTTGTAAATTTAGGGACTAATGACCCCATAGTTAAGTCCCATAAGCTCTACAAACATTTGAACATTTGGATGGCATGCGAAACCATAAATAATGGCCTGAGCGCAGGCGAATGGATCGTCTTATGCACGCTGTATTGAAGACGTCAGGGGCTGCCTATTGGCTTCAGTGACTGTTGTCGATGCTTAATTGCCGTACCTATTCTTACAAATAAAGGGCAGTACTTGCAGCGTACGTACGTCTTAATGACGTCACGTCTGACGCTATTGGAATCTATTCAATGCTACCATTCGCCTGCGCTCAAACGTGTATTAGTTGCCGACCACGATCGACGGTCTCTTTTGACAGACACCTGCTTCAATCGACGCCGCGGACTCAGCAGCCACGGTGTCAGGTGTCCTCGCGACAGGTGGAACGAGTCCATTGTTGCGCGCTGCGGCCGCGCACCTCGTTAGGAGGTGGGAGCGCTTTCTGGGCCGTTGCGCACGGCGTGGGCCGAGTGTCCGCACTCCCACGATGTCGCCGCCGAGATTGCGCAATCAGTGCCGCAATTAAGGCGATGCGTATCTGGCCGTGACGGCCGCGACGTTTCCCACCGGCTGACGGCTGACGCCTGACGGCTTCTCACGCGGCCGACAACCCGCCCCCGCCTGTGGGAAAAAGAGTTTGACGGCCGCCGGCCACGCCGCTACCTCCGCCTCCCTGGGATTCGACGCCGCAAGGCACAAGTTAGCGGCTCAGGCGGAGGAAAAGATGAGGCGCTAGTACTCCAACACCGGCGTATCGCACGGGACGAACTGCTGAACGAGGATCAGATGCCAAGATCTTTTTGCGACTTTATGAAGGCAGCACGCTATAAACAGCCGTTGAAGAAACACCGTCTTCATTTTTGCAAGAAAAATGGTACGTCGACCGGACGTTAAACAGTGATCTTCCTTCCTGTCTTCTGTTACTGAAGAACAAAATAAAGTGGTACACCCAGGGCCGGCCCGTCCATATAGGAAAACTAGGAAACTGCCTAGGGCGCTCGAATTTGTGGTCGGCCGCGGCGTCGGAGGGGACTGAGGAGCTCCAGTCATGGTCTGCACGGCCACTACGGTCGGGGGTGCGAATACCCCCGTCGGGCATGGATATTTGTGCCGTCCTTAGTATTAGTTAGTTCATAAGTAGTATGTAAGTTTATGGACTGACGACCCCGTAGTTAAGTCCCATAAGCTGTACAGACATTTGAAAATTTTTTTTTTTTCGAATTTGGGGGGCACGACGAAACGTCCTTAACTCACAGTGCGTTTTCCTTTGCTGTTACACTTCGGTCCAAGGAGCGAAGAGCTCCCGGTAACTACACATAGACAGAGAGCAACTGGCGAGAGAAAAGGCGCAAGTTAATGTTGCATGTATTCCCTTTGAATCTTCAATGTTGTTGTTGTTATGGTCTTCAGTCCGGAGACTGGTTTGATGCAGCTCTCCACCCTACTCTATCCTGAGCAAGCCCTGCATGTCCTCGGGAAAGGTAACGGCTGTAGTTTCCCCTTGCTTTCAGCCGTTCGCAGTAGCTGTGTGGCAAAGCCACATTAGCTGATGTTACAAGGCCAGCTCAGTCAATCATCCAGACTGTTGCCCCTGTAACTACTGAAAAGGCTGCTGCCCCTCTTCAGGAACCACACGTATCTTCAATACTTTTCTAGAAAGATTTTAATGAACAGACTAGTAGCGGTTTGCAACCAATCAACCCGTGATAACAGCCAGCGATACCGCAATAAATTCAATTGACCAACCTAAATGATGTACATACATGATGTACAAAATAAAACTCTCAAACCTGTTCAGACATTGTACCTAATTTAGTTACTGCACTAAGAGTGCTGCTCACTTTTCCTGTGTCTGTAGCCAGTGGTTTGCGCAGCTTCTCGAAATTAAACTCGTAAAAAACATATCTGCGATTCACAATGACTCAAGAAAGACTTGTGGGGTCGGAAACTTTGTCAGTTGAACTATAAACAGCGCACATAATTGAAAATGTTCAAATGTTTGTTCAGCTTATAAGACTTAACTGCGGGGTCGTCAGTCCCTAAGCTTACAAACTACTTGTAAACTAACTTAAAGTAAAGACAACAGAAACATCCACGCTCGAGGGATGATTCGAATCCCCGACGGGGAACGGCCTCGCGCATCGCAACAAAGCGCCTCAATGCGCTCGGCCACACCGCCGCGGCGACACAATTGATTTAAAGGAAATGTTATCAGATTTTGCAAAAGCCAAGGCAAGAAAAATTACATTTGTATGACACTTTGTGTAATGAATTTTCTAACTGTATCAATTATTCTAAACTATAAACCAAAACCTTTTTAAAAGAAAAAATTTAAAAACGATGACAAAGTAACATGGAAGTTTAAAAGTTTATGATGTGTCCCATTTTAAAGGGGAATTATGTTTATGTAATGCATATTCTGTGATTACGCATTTGAATCAAAAAGGTGCAATGTGTATTTTACATTGCTGATTTATTGCGATTTTATTGAATGGGGCGCCATTAAAATAATTTGCCTAGGGCGCCGAATTTGTTCGGGCCGACCCTGGGTACACCGGGCAAACCCGAACTGGTAAACTTTTAGTGCCCATTAGTATTATCGCAGGGGACGAACTACTGAACGAGGATCAGATGCCAAGATCTTTTTGCGACTTTCTGAAAATAGGGCAGCACGCTGAAAACAGCCGTTGAAGAAACACCGTCTTCATATTTGCAAGAAAAATGGTACGTCGACCGGACGTTAAACAATAATCTTCCTTCATTAATTAAAACTTCCGTGTTAAGTTGCCATGGTCCATCAATAACACTTCTTACTCCCGACGTTTCGTTGCCTACTGCGAGCATCATCAAGGGTGAGTCGACGACTGCCTACTAGGCTCTGGAGTTCCTGCTTATATAGAGGGCATAGATGGCGCCACCACTTGTCACGTGCTGCCGACTATGAAGCTATCTTTGACCAACGTCAATCTCTCTCGATTAAAGGTAATCGATTGTCATACCTTTGGTTCATAGTTGACCGCCAAATCTTATCTAATTTCAAACCTTCTTCATTCCTATTAAAATGATTGTCTTGTTTCTGTATTTCTATAGCTTCTCTGTACATGCGTGTGTAATAATGCGACGTCCTGGCTAGCACACTCGTTTCACTAAATTTTATTTCATGTTCACCACGTGTAATAACATGCTCTGCCACAGCTGATTTGTCTGTGTGACCCAGACGACAATTCCTTTTATGTTCCAATATGCGAGTATTAACACTCATTTTTGTTGTTTCTATATACACCATGGCACGGCTATAGGGAATTTTATGCACCCCAGGCGTTTCTAGGAGATGTCGTGCGTCTTTCACCGATCGTAAGCATTCGCTAATTTTCTTGTTAGGTCTAAAGACGGTCTGCACTTGAAACCTGGCCAAAACTTTCCCAATACGGTCCGTATATTTATGGATGAATGGAAGAAAACCTTTTCCGGCTGACAGTTGTTGTATGGCTTGTTTTCGGACCTTTTTCTTCTTAGATGGAGAGCTCGATCTATCTCTTTATCGGTGTATCCATTTTTCTTGAACGCTGTTCGCAAATGACTTAATTCATATCTCAGATAAATAGGCTCACAGATATTATTAGCTCGATCCACCAATGTTTTAATAACACCTCTCTCCTGCCTAGGATGATGGTTCGAATCCTTATGAAGATAACAATCTGTGTGGGTGTCTTTTCTGTATACCTTATGCCCCACGGTTCCATCTGCCCGTTTGATTACAGATACATCCAAAAACTTCAACTGTCCGTTTTCCTCTTTCTCCATAGTAAATTGTATCCGCGGATTAATACTATTCATGTGCTCCAAAAAATCATTTAATCCTTCATCACCGTGATTTCATATCACAAAAGTATCATCCACTTACCGGTACCACTTTGAGGAACTATTGTTGGCCGACTGCAGCGCTTGATGTTCAAAAGATTCCATATATAAATTAGCGATAGCTGGACTCAAAGGACTACCCATGGCCACCCCTTCAATTTGTTCATAAAATTCACTGTTGTATTGAAAATAAGTCGTGGATAGGCAGTGTCAGAATAAAGATACTATATCAGTTGGAAACATGTCAGCTATATAAGAAAGAGCTTCGTCTACTGGGACCATGGTGAAGAAAGACACTATATCAAAACTGACAAGAATATCACCTGGACTGACAGTAATATCTCTCAATTTTTCTATAAAATGCATAGAATCTTCCTTCCTTTCTTCTGTTACTGAAGAACGAAAGAAACTGGTACACCGGGCAGACCCGAACTGGTCAACTTTTAGTAGCCATTAGAAGGGTTCTCTGGAAAGGACAGGTAATCCCACACTCGAACTGGGCACTCGCAGGCAGCAGGACGGTTCGACCCAAGGCCTTCCTGGCCCTAACTGAATTCGTCAGTCCTGTGAATGACACCAGCTCGCTACCACCTCTGTAGAATCACATAGTGTTTCGTTTTGTACTTCAGTTTAGTCATGGAAGAGAATAATACGGCAGAAAGTCGCGATTTGCAACCTGTTATTAGTGATCATGGTAATACACATTTGATCAGTGACGGTTATAAATTCAAACCTTACAGAAGATTTGTAACAACGGAAGAAAGTAGATGGCGATGCTGCGGTAAACGGTCGCGGTGTGCTATTAAGTTATTTACAATAGGCAGCAAACGCGTATGGAAGGCACTCATGACGACGCACCTGTTGCCGAAGACTTGTTAAACAAGAGAATTATAATTCTCTAAAAACAAAAGGCGACGCTTTGGTTGAAAGACCGTCAAAGGAATGGTGAAATTTGCTAGTTAGACTTTTGCAAAGTGCGTTTCACACCAAGCAGCAGTGAGCAGAATATGAGCCAAACTAAATGCGGGCAAATATTTATGTGAAATTTGTAATAAAATCTTTATAATTGTGTTAAATCTGTTTTTATACCTAGTTCCTTGGCACGGTATTGACATTATTCCTTAAGAACTATACAGATAGGGGCAGAGGTTGTGCACTTGGTAAGTTGTGTGAGATTATGCAGTCGGTCTGCCAGGAGCAGGTAGGAGATGGCGAGTTGCCCAGTTCGTGCGTGCCACTCAGGGAGCACTTTGGGGACAGTTGCGCAGTTTGAGTCTTGCGTTTATCACCAATAGGTAAAAGTTGCCTAGTTCGGACGAACCCGATACGCCTTCCTAATATCATCTAGTTCCTCCGCGAACACGCAATAGCGCCGCAAGGCGACATTGCAAGGAGTCGAATGATGTCAGAAGTAGTACTGGAGGGATCTGACGCCATATAGCCTTCGCGGCTGTCCATAATTTCGTAAGCGGCGATGGAGATCTGTTCTGATCAGCACGTTGCAAATCCCAGATATGATCAAGGAGATTTGTGGTATATAAACCCAGAGTGTTCCTGCAATCACTCTGTAGTAATTCTGAACATGTGAGGTGTCTCTGTCAAAGTCGTATCTAGACTTATCAAAGGTCCCTATTGCTCCAACTGGTGGAGGTCCAGTCCTTCCTGGGGCATCCGGCCGGCAGCGGTAGCCGAGCGGTCTGCGGCGCGTCAGTCACGTTCGGGACGGTCACTACGGTCGGAGGTTCGAATTCCCCCCCCCCCCCTCGGGCATGGATATTTGTGCCGTCCTTAATATTACCTAGTTCATAAGTAGTTTGTAAGTTTAGGGACTGATGACCCCATAGTTAAGCCCCCTAAGCTCTAAAAACATTTTCTTTTTCGGGCATCGGCGTATGTGTTAGTATGTGTTAGTTTAACATAGTTTAAGTGGTTTGTAAGCTAGGTACTAATAACCTAGCAGTTAAGGCCCATAGATTTACGAACATTTCACTACAATTGCACACGCCCTATACCATTTCAGAGCCTCCACCAGCTTGAACAGTTTCCTACAACTGGAAACGAAACTCGTCAGATCAGGCAACATGTTTCCAGTCACCAACACTAAATTAATGGGACCAGGCAAGGCAAAGCAAAAAAGCTTGTGCCGTGCGCTGAGCAAACATAAACCAGTGAGTTTGCAGTCCCGAAATCCCATGTCGATGAGACTTTTTCGAAACCCATGCTGATTCCTACAGAGCAGATTCCTAGTCTCCAGAAACGTCATTATACTCGAACACAATACATGTTCCCAAATTCTACAACTGACCGACGTCAGATGTATAGGCCTATAGATTTGCACATATGTTCGACGTCCCTTCTTAAAAACGTGGATGACCTACGCCATTTTCCATTCTTTCGGAACGCTACGCTCTTCTAGAGACCTACAGTACACCACTGCAAGAGGGGGGGGGGGGGGGGGGGGCAAGTTCCTTCGCGTACTCTGTGTGAAAACGAACTGTTATCCCATCTGGTCCTGCGGCTTTTCCTCTTTTGAGCGGTTGTGTTTTTCTATCCCTCTGTCAATTATTTCGATATCTGTTATTTTGTAATCTGTGCGGCAGTCTAAAGAAGGCACTACAGTGCAATCTTCCTCTGTGAAACAGCTTTGGAAAAAGTCATTTAGTAAGTCAGCCTTTAGAGTGTCACCCTCTGTTTCAAAAGCCATTTTCGTCACAGTATGAAGACTTTGTTTTGATCCACCTGCCGATTGATAACCGCAATAGCTCTGTCTGTGATCGTGTGTTGTATACATCCTCAAGAATATGCCAATAAAATTTCCTTCTGCTAGCACGACGAACTCATGGTGTATTCTTTTTTAATTTTCCAGGAGTGTATTTGAACACTTGTGTAGACAACACTGTGTAGGAGATACAGAGTTGAACCAATGCAGTCAAGTGTCTTCCAATAATTATATTCTAGGCTTGCCTACGCTCGGTGACACATTACATTTCACTCAGACCATCTTAATTCAAGAAACAGGAGGTTTAGATATATCACGTGTCAGCTTACAAGTGCTTAGGTGTATCTTATACATACTCACAAAAATAGAAGAGGTAACATTGCTGATGGATGTTGACACAGGCAGACATAAGCCACCAGCACACAAACGCGCGTCTCGTCCTTTTGTAACGTCGCGCTCGCAGCTTCGCGCCACTATTCTCCTACAATGACCATTACGTGGCTCCAAAGCATCCATTACGCCATCTCGCGTGAGAGGCGCGTGACGAACAATCGCCGATACTCCTCTCTTTTTCCGCGCGCGCGCACGTCGGACATGGAAAATAACACAAGCGATTTGGATTGCGGCGGTGCGCGTTTTCCGCCGACGCGAAATGGACGCAATTTTGTATGCAAATGGCGCTTCATTAAGTGCGGACAGTCCCCTGATTACACAGGCGCGGACACCGCCGGCCGCGATGTAGCCGAGGGCGCTCACACCCAGTCTCAGACACACGCACACAATTACCGGCGAACCTATCCAGACACAAGGCATTTTTCTTTTGCGGCAGCACCAACATATTACCTGCCGTCTCAGTGGTACACCTGACATCTATGTTTCACAATCCAGTTCTCCTCATAAGCAAAACTGTGCTTGTGTGTGTGTGTGTGTGTGTGTGTGTGTGTGTGTGTGTGTGTGTGTGTTTGTATACACGTGCGTGATTGCGTGTGAAGTTGTTTGCCAGAAAGAGAAAGACACGAGCACAGTTGACACTCACCAATTAATATTGTCGTACTCGTTTCTTTTCTAACTCTAGCCTAATTGAATATCTCGCGTGCGGAGTATAATGATAAGTTGTCTTGTCCATCCGACAATTTAGTAAAGACGCCTGACATTGAAGTAATGTGGAAAGGATACGGGTACAGAGAATTATCTCAGGCTGCGTTAGAGCACTGAAATCGTTCAACGGCGACAAGTGCCTGATGGAGATTCCAACGCGGTATTCTTACTGTAGGGTCAGCAGTCACCGTAACCACTTGGCTATCCGAGTATGCTTCTCGTATTCTCCAAATTCGTATAAGCAGCACGCTGAGGAATTTACACCCATACGGTTCATGGTCCCCTGATGGTGGCTATACTAGATTCATGCTGGAGGTGTAAAGACGCTACTACCTGCCAGCAGCGGTGGCCGAGGGGACTGAGGCGCGCCAGTCACGGTCTGAACGGCCACTACTGTCGGGTGTTCGATTCCCCCCTCGGGCATGAATATTTGTGCCGTCCTTAGTGTTAGCTAGTTGGTAAGTAGTTTGTAAGTTTAGGGACTGATGACCCCATAGTTAAATCCTATAAGCTGTACAAACATTTGAACATTTTGCTACTGCATCTGCAGGGAAGAAATGAAGCCAACACTATGATCGCCTACTTATATATACAGGGTGTTGAAAAAAGTGTCTAATACGTTCAAAGTTTCTGGTACTCATCGAAACAAGTTGTTGTGGTCCTCAGTCCAGAGACTAGTTTTATGCAGCTTTCCGCCCTAGTCTACCTAGGGATGCTGAAAAGTAATGCCTCCGATTTTTTTTTCAGCGAATACCTTAAGCCTTTGCAGTAAACCAGACTGTATTACAGTACCACATCTTTATTCACCATTTCTACATATTTATTTCTCAACATAGTCACCCTGGCGACGCACACAATTACCGGCGAACGTATCCAGACACAAGGCATTTTTCTTTTGCGGACGCACCAACATATTACCTGCTGTCTCACTGACATCTATGTTTCACAATCCAGTTCTCCTCATAAGCAAAACTGTGCTTGTGTGTGTGTGTGTGTGTGTTTGTATACACGTGCGTGATTGCGTGTGAAGTTGTTTGCAAGAAAGAGAAAGACAAGACCGTAGTTGACACTCACCAATTAATATCGCCGTACTCGTTTTTCAACCCTAGCATAATGGAATATCTCGCGTGTGGAGTATAATGATAAGTTATCTTGTAGATCCGACAATTTAGTGAAGACGCTTGACATTGAAGTAATGCGGAAAGGATACGGGTACAGAGAATTATCTCAGGTTGTATTAGAGCACTGAAATCGTTCAACGGCGACAAATGACAATTTGTGCGTGACGGAGATTCCAACGCGGGTTTCTCGCTTTAGGGTCAGCTGTCACCGTAACCATTTGGCTATCCGAGAACGCTTCTCGTATACTCCAAATTCGTATAAATAGCACGCTGAGGAAGTTACGCCCATACGGTCCGTTGTCCCTTGATGGTTGCTATAATAGATTCATGTAGGAGGTGTAAAGATGCTACTGCATCTGTAGTAAAGAAATGAAGCCAACACTATGATCGCTTACTTATATACAGGGTGTTACAAATAGGTACGGCCAATCTTTCAGGAAACATTCCTCACACACAAAGAAAGAAAATATGTTATGTGGACATGTGTCCGGCAACGCTTAATTTCCATGTTAGAGCTCATTTTAGTATTTCTCTTTACATGTAAATTGAAATAATTCGTGCAGACAATTGTCAAAATACCCAATTGTTTCGTTAGTGTGTACTGTACTTCCTCGATTCGCCGCATTTGTAAACGTTGCAGTGACTGCAAAATCACGTTCGTGATGAACTCTAATCAGTTGATGCTACGTACTGATGTGCTTGATGCTGGTACTGTAGAGCAATGAATCGCATGTCAACACAAGCATTGAAGTCAACATTATCTTCCTTGAATCGGGCCAACTGGCGGTATACAGGGTGTCGAAAAAAGTGTCAAATACTTTAAAAGTTTGTGGTACTGATCGAAACAAGTTGTCGTTGTTGTTGTTGCTGTTGTAGTCCTCTGTCCAGAGACTAGTTTTATGCAGCTCTCCGCCCTAGTCTACGTAGGGATGCTGAAAAGTAATGCCTCCGATTTTTTTCCCTGGGATACCTTACGGATTTTGAAATAAACCAAACTGTATTACAATATCACATCTTTATTCACCATTTCTACGTATTTATTTCTCGACATAGTCACCCTGGAGACGCATACATTTCTCCCAACGAGAGACCAGATTGTGGATCCCGTCATTGTAGAAGTTTGGAACTCGTTGTCTGAACCACCGCCTCACCTCCACTTGCACTGCTTCATCAGTTGTAAAGTGGACACCGCGAAGCTTTGGAATGAGGTGGAAATCGGATGGAGCCAAGGTTGGACTGCATGGAGGATGATCGATTACAGTGAACCCAAGGCAGCGCTCGCATGCCGTCCGGCATTGTCATGCTGATGGAGAGAGTGTTCCATGTGGAGACGAGGACTTCTTAACGATCAGTTGACCTCAAAAGAACAAACCTTTTTCGACACAACAGATTAATCATCCTCTTAAAGCGAAAAGTTCGTTGCCAACGACAACAAACTAAACCGCTGCAAGTAAAGTTTAGCCCTGTGTGTGTAGGACACACACAACTTTTTTCTTCCCAGCTGTATCTCATATGCTTTTCATTGTCATGGAAAAGAAAGAAGTGCATCTTTCGGGTATAACTACTAAATTATACATAGAGTAAAAATATCTATGGAGTGAGCATTGGCTTCTGTGCATCTTCTCAACTTTAAGCTGGAATTACCAAGTGATACTGAGACAAATCCACCCTTTCCACGCATTTATTTGCTCTTAGGATTGGTAGTCACAGTCTGCACGGCCGCTACGGTCGGGGGTTCGAATCCCCTCTCGGGCATGGATGTTCGTGTCGTCTTTAGTATAAAGTAGTTCATAAGAAGTTTGTAAGTTTAGGGACTGATGACGCCGCGTTAAGTCCCTTAAGCTTAACAAACATTTGAACATGTTGATTGTAGCGCATTGGCTGCAAATAAGCCCTACCTCCTTTTCGCAGAACAACCACGTAACGTGAAATAATATCTAAATAAATGTCGCAGAAGCAACAAGAAAGTTGAGGAAGCGTCGCTACAAGGGCCATTTACACACTGTCTTAACAGAACAACAAAAGGACCAAGATGAAGACATCGATTAGTAGATTTTTCCCAATATCAGGTGATATTTCCATCTTCATGTTGAGGACAGAAAATCCGTTCTGTGCATCTGAATGCTCCAATTTCTGCTCTGTGCCCGCCACTAGAGATAATATACATGCCGGCCGCGGTGGCCGAGGTGACTGAGGCGCTCCAGTCACAGTCAGCACGGTCACTACGGTCGGGGGTTCGAATCCCCCCTCGGGAATGGATATTTGTGCCGTCCTAGTTCGTAAGTAGTTCATAAGTAGTTTGTAAGTTTAGGGACTGATGACCCCGTAGTTAAGTCCCATAAGCTTAACAAACATTTGAACATAATATACACATGCGAGCGACAAACTCATCAGAAACCTCCCTGCTTTCATAATTGTTCGGTACTATATAGTGATTAAAATTTGTAATTACTTACTTTTGGTGTGAACTACATTAAGATAGAAAAAGACGTCTTCTTTTGCAGAGAAAATTGTACTTAGAATTATAATCCGACTTCTGAATATATAGTTATATTAGCCAAGATTGATTTCAATTTCGTGCTTTACGAAGTAAACACTGCAGGGCGCGAGGACATGTATTACATGTACATCTACATCTACATCTACATACATACTCCGCAGTTCACCGTAAGGTGCGTGGCGGAGGGTACACTGTACCACTACCAGGCATTTCCTTTCCTATTCCACTCCCAAATTGAACGAGGAAAAAAAGAATGCCTATATGCCTCCGTACGAGCCCTAATTTCTCTTATCTTGTCTTTGTGATCTTTACGCGAAAAGTAAGTAGGCCGCAGCAAGATCGTACTACACTCAGATTCAAATTCCGGCTCTCTAAATTTACTCAACAGAAATTCACGAAAAGAATTTCGTCTATCTTCCAGCCATCCCCAATTGAGTTGCCGGAGCATTTCCGTGACACTCGCGCATTGGTCGAACCTACCAGTAACAAATCTAGCTGCTCGTCTCTGAACCGCCTCTATGTCTTCCTTTAAAATGATCTACTGCGGGTCCCAAACACTTGAGCAATACTCAAGACGTGGTCTTACAAGCGTTTTATACGCGGTCTTCTTTACAGGTGAAGTACATCTTCCCAAACTTCTCCCAGTAAACCGAAGTCGGCTGTCCGCCTTACTCACAACTGTCCTTACATGCTCGTTCCATTTCATATCGCTCTGCAATGTTACGCCTAGAAATTTGAACAACGCGACAGCATCAAGAAGCTCACTACTAATGCTCACTACTTATTAGCTGAAAGAGTGGCCGATGCTGCTAACACAGTCAAGTCAATTCACTGGAAATACTACTATATTTAATGGAAAGTTCTATACGGACGATCAGCTGACGCCATTCCTTCAACGATTACCCAGACTTACTTTATCACACATTGACACCACCATGACGTCTTATTTAAACAGACATGAACTGCTCTGTAGATTGATTTACCAGATTTTTAGTATTCGTCGACTTTTCGATAATATGGAGCACTGCATACAGAATAACGGCATTGTCCCCAGTGCAACACTGCAACATGCCAATACTTCAGCATACACTTACTGTGAAAGATAAACAGTTTAGTACCACGCCATAGAACATATACATGACGCTGTTATCATTACTACTATTTCTCATCTCAACGATAGAAGTGTTTTCAGAAGTTTATGCCAGACAACTACAAACCTTAGTCATAACTTTATGAACTAACAATGAATTTACATCGTTCCGTTGTAAGGACTTAAATTTTAGTTATATATATATATATATATATATATATATATATATATATATATATATATATATATATATATATGTATATATAAACACCAACTTTGTGAATATTCTTCGTTTTCGACAATGACCTACTTAAATTTGACATCTTGGCTAGGAGAACTGAGTTTATTGACATAGCGGTCCAACAAGGATTCTGTTTTTGCTGACCTAGGTCCGTAATATACACAGGTTGCAAAGCACGGACATATAAGCTAGTAAATAAAAAAATAAATAAACTCCAGTAGTCAGTTTCTGGGATTGAGTTATTAAAGAATTGGTGGAAATACGTCTTGCCGACAATCTTATAAATAGTGACAACGGTTTTTAGCAGGACAAATATTGGTATCCTGTGATTAATATTATCCAGTCACAGTGTAATCAACGTTATTAATCGATTATCAATTATTAGAAGACTGTCACTCTTCCATTTTCGAGGGCAGCACAAACAATTCGACTGTATCGCGCATGACACCACCTAACGCATGCGCAGAACGACACCAGCACTTTTGGCATGCGCAAGAACCACCATAAATACCGCGACAGCACCTAGGCTCTTCAGTCGGTGCCTTGATTGAATAAACACAAAGCAACAACAACAGTTAATAATATGCACAGTTCCTCAACCAGCAGTTAAAAAATTAGTAAAGCACTCCACTAACTGTTATTGACGCAAGAATGATGCAGGCTAAGCCATTAGGTTAAAACTACACTACAGTACGTCTCAGGGCGCTACCTGAGACCAGATAGTTACTGGAATAAGAATCAAAGATGATCTATAAAACTAAAGAGTTTATATCGCGGCCTTCTAGATGCATCCCGCACTTGTTTGGTTGAAAGTAATACAAAGAGCTGGTATTGAAGTGCTGCTTCAAAACCTGGGCATTGCAGGGAGGCCGTATCACACTTTTAATTAATTTTCGGGCACTTCGGGTGCGATTTCAGCATTGAAACTTTGGGAACTTCTTGTCCATGAGTTGTACTAACAAATAAAAAATAAATAGAAAATTGAAATTTTTCGTTAATTTCATCAACGTCCCCCTTAAATAAAGCAGTACAATAATCGTAAATACGACATTTATTTACTTATTTGTGAAACAGTTTTCAAGACTTTTGAATCACCATCCCCTGATGACTACCACAGATAATCAATTGTGACAGAGTAATGCTTGCTAACCAGAATGAAAAATGATCCTACCACAGCACCATAAAATGCGAATATGTCGTGAGTAATTTCAGAGGTATGTGAGATGAAAAATCGCTTTTGATGTACCTTGCACCCTCAGACTTAAATAAAAAATTCTTGACATATTTCCTCTTTCTTACGAGATAATCCTAATTCCCCAGGGCAGTGATACTCGAGGAGAATGCATCTGCAATAGCGAGCACCCCCTAGTGGAGATCTACGCCACCTAAACTTCAGTGGCACGAAGTGTCGTATTGAGGAACATTATGCTGTGTTATTCATGACTTTATGAATCGTCTTGCTTTACATATGTGGAAATATGTAAAGACTTCTTCCTTTAAATGTTTTTGAATTCTCCCCTTTTAAATCTTTTGTCATTAACCACGACTTATTAGCCTTTTATTGTGATGTGATAGGAGAATTTGTCCTCGTGCTTGTCAATGATTTTACATAGTAGGTATCATATAACCATTCTGTATGCCGTGCCGCGCGATCCGCGGACGCCTGACAGGCGTCTTTCGTGAGACACCTTGCATTTATAGTACTTCAGGACCTATGGCTCTTACTAACAAGCGCGAGGGCATTCCCTACTTTTGGTGACAATGACAAGGCTGCGGCTAACCCACATCTCCACGATAGCCTTTCTTTCAAGAGCGCTACCCCTGCAAGGTTCGCAGGAGAACTTCTGTCTAGTTTGGAAAGTAGAAGGCGAGGTACTGGCGGAAATGATAGGGTGAGGATGGATCGTGAAGTGTACCGGGATAGCTCAGTGGTAAAGTGCTTGCCTTCGAAATGCAAAGGTTCCTGATTCGAATCCCGGTTCTGGCACACAGTTTTAATCTGCCAGGAAGTTTCAGTTGCTGACGTTATTTCTATAGTTTGAAACCTTCGGCTCTGTCTGCCCAGAACCTGTTCCCTATATTAGCCGACCATTGGTGTTCTTCATGGGTTTGCGGCCGGATTACGTCGTTTTGCGTGACACGATAATTCAGCGGTCCACCTGGCCGTCATTTTCAGATGTGACTGGTGCACAATCACGCTGACGTAATCCGACCGCAAACCCGTGTAGAACACGAACAATTATTAAGCCGCGAAAATATACGAAGTTATATGATAGGAGACTGTTACTGTAATTACTAATACCTGACGAGGTGCTGTAGGACGGAATTGTAGGAGAGGAATTGTGGGTACTATTGATTACACATTGATGCAGAAGAGTCTTTGTAAGGAACAGTAGCTGACAGTGTTTTTACAGGCTCTGACTTAAAGCCTAGAACCATTTCATACATTT
Organism: Locusta migratoria; assembly: GCA_026315105.1. Taxonomy (NCBI): domain Eukaryota; kingdom Metazoa; phylum Arthropoda; class Insecta; order Orthoptera; family Acrididae; genus Locusta; species Locusta migratoria. The sequence continues at coordinate 180,436,745 of CM048749.1, forward strand.
GGTGCCCGTGGCAAGGTTGTTTTACCGCAATGGTTAATAGTTGTTGATGTGCCGAGGGATGGGAGTACTGCTCATGACACGTTGGTGCTCAAGACTATTTGTAAGAAAGAGCACCTGGCAGTTTTCTACAGCGTGAAATAATTGACCCTCACTCTGTGACTAGAAGTGTTTACTTATGTTTGGTAACTGTGTCAGGGCATTTCTGCTGTGATTGCAGATATTTGATGGGGTGCTGGAAGATGGTACTGGATGGAGCCTTCGAGTACGGTTAAATACACTCATTATACGTTGATGGAGCAGAGTATATGCGAGAAACAGTTCCTGGCAGTATCTCTACAGTCTGAAACCTCTTACTGTCTGACCAGACCGTTTACCTGCATTTGGCGACCGTGACAGAGGGAATGGGGAGGGGGGGGGCGTTGCTGTCGTGATGGCTAATACTACGTGAGGTGGTGTATGATGGGTTTGAGGGGGAGAGAGGGGGGAGATGAAGCGAGGAGATGTCCGAGTCAGAATACGTGTTTACAACGTGAAATATTTGACTCTTACTCTGTGACTGGAAGCATTTGCCTATGTTTGGTAACCGTGACAGGACATTTCTACTGTGATGGCAGATATTTGATGGGATGCTGGAAGGTGGTACTGAGAGATGGAGCTTTCTAGTACTGTTAAATACACTCACTGCACGTTGGTGGAGCAGAGTATTTGCGAGAAACAGTTCCTGGGAGTATCTCTATATAACACTCCCCGCACTAATCGGTTGATTAATCCTGTGACAGATTAACGTTAAATTGACCAGTGTGTTGCCTACAATAAAAGTTGGTCAAGGCTATCTTTACCGAAAAAATATTGTGCAAACGAAAACCAACAAGTGAGGGAATGTTGCCACAACGAACTACCACACCAGACAGCCCGTTCCCCCTACTCTACTGATTACTAATTGAACTGGTGTAATTACGGGACACTCACACTCACAATCATATGTATTACACATTAAAGAAAGTAACAAACATTGAAAGAGTAAAAAAACATTGATATATTAACACGGTCGCCAGCCCAATGTGGCACTCAAAGTGAGTTGTAATTAACCATGACAATTATGAATGGGTAATCACACACGTTAGTGCTGCACAACAGAATGTTGGCAAACACTTTTGCAATCGAATAACTTTTACGAAAAAATGATGCTTTGGTTTTATCAGTTTATAGTAAGAAAGAAAATAAACTACGTAATAATTTTGAAATGAACTGTTTTAACTCTGAAATAGTGTTGGATCGGAGGCCAATGTTGCACTCAATTATTAACGTCGCTTCACTGACACTCACCTGCATGAGAATTACATAGTGGGCAGCAAAGCACTTGATTGGCAGAATAACAAATATTAAGATTACCAAAAAAGAAAGTACTCAAAGTAAATAGCAACTAGATCACAACTGGACAACGCCGAAGTACGAACCAACATAGCAAATCAACTGTACACATAAATTTCCCCAATGAAATATAAAATAGTGATGAACCAGTTTTTTCAGAATTAATATCTATTTTTGTTTAGTTGCTTAATTGTGCCAATTTTGTTATAAAGAAAGCAGTTCTCTCATTCGAAAAAATTATTGTGTTGAAATCAGCTTTAAATTCAAACTTTAGTTATTTAAATTTTATAGTTTGGCACTGAACTTAATATTCTTTTCACTTTTCAACGACACTCGGGAAACTTCTGGAAAGGATAGGACCCTACTTGGTAACAATGTCTTAGGATAATGACGTGGTAGAAGTTCTTTAAATTTTAGATTATTATTAGGAAAAACAGTTTCTCAAGTACAAAACTGGGTAACATCTTACAAAATGTCTAAACTCTGTGTGGTCGGAAATTATTGGAGCGGTCTTACATTGCGTCCTCGTTGTTGAAGAGCTGGATGCACCGACTCCGACAATGCTGCAGGTCACAATACAGGCGCGGGTCCAATCCAATGAGCAATTTGAGGGCAGAATCTTGACAAACACAGAAGAACTGCCGTGTGCCCCCGCTTGTATTGGAAGCATGTGCGCTAATTATGGAACTCCGCCAACAAGGCCTGGTAACTGCAAAGAGCGCACTTGCTAGCGTCCGAGCTCTGTTGTTTGACTCCCCAGCTACTACTACTGCTCCCGGTCTGTTGCTCCGAAGACCACATACCATACACACCAAAGATGTTTCCTACATTCCCTATCGGCGATTATCCAGATACATAAAAAATAAATTACATAGATTCACATAAACAAACTAAACAGTACTACAATATACATCAGTTATGACAATAAGCTTCAATAAAACCTGTTGTTGTTGTGGTCTTCAGTCCGGAGACTGGTTTGATGCAGCTCTCCACAATACCCTATCCTGAGCATGCCTCTTCATCTCCACATAAGAACGGCAATCTACATCTGTCTGAGTCTGCTTACTGTATCCATCTCTTGGTCTTCCTCTGCGGTTTTTACCCAATACACTTCCCTCCAACGCTAAATTCACAATTCCTTGATGTCTAAGAATGTGTCCTACCAATCTATCCCTTCTTTTAGTCAAGGTATGCCAGAAATTTCTTTTCTCCCCAATTCTGTTCAGTACCTCTTCATTAGTTACGCGATCCACCCACCTAATCTTCAGCATTCTTCTGTAGCACCATATTTCAAAAGCCTCAATCCTCTTCCTGTCCGCACTGTTTATCGTCCATGTCTCACTCCCATACAAGGCAACACTCCATACAAATGCCTTAGGCTTAAATCAATATTCGATGTTAACAAATTTCTCTTTTTCAAGAACGTTTTCTACCCAATGCCATTCTGCATTTTATATCCTCTGTACTGCGACCATAATTTGTTATTTTACTGCCCAAGTAACAAAACTCATCTACCTCCTTTATTGCTTCGTTACCTAATCTATTTCCTTCAGCATCGCCTGATTTTCTTACACTGCACTCCATTACCCTAGTTTTGCTCTTATTAATGTTCATCTTATATACACCTTTCAGCACACTGTCCATTCCGTTCAATTGCTCTTCCAGCTACTGTATCTAACAGAATATCGTCGGCAAAAAGCAATGTTTTTAATTCTTTACCCTGAACTTTATTTATTCCTTCTCCAAATTTCTCCTTGATTTCCTTTATAGCTTGCTCAATGTACAAATTGAATAACAATGGAGAAAGACTACAACCCTGTCTTACTCCCTTTCCAACCACTGCATCCCTTTCATGCCCTTCAACTCTGACAGCCGCTGTCCGGTTTTTGTACAAGTTGTAAATAACCTTACACTCCCTATATTTTACTCCTGATTGCTTCAGAACTTGAAAGAGTTTATTACAATCAACATTGTCAAAAGCCTTCTCCAAATCTACAAAAGCTAGAAATATATGTTTGCCTTTTCTTAATCTATCTTCTAGGATAAGCCGTAAAGTGAGTATTGCCTCCAGTGTTTTCCTGATGATCACATCCTCCTGAGTAGTCCCCGCCCGGATATCCGAATGAGTAAAAAAACCTATATACATTTAAAATTTAATACATATTTGAAATACACATCTGGATGTTACCGTCACATCTACAGTCTGATACCTCTTTCTCTTACTGTCTGGCCAGAACCGTTTACCTACATTTGGCGACCGTAACAGGGAGGATCTTATCGTGATGGCTAATACTAGGTGAGGTGGTGGATTATGGGTTTGAGGAAGTGGTGGGTGGGGAGGGGGAGAGGATGAGAGGAGATGTCCGAGTCAGAATACGTGTTTACAATGTGAAATATTTGACTGTTACTCTGTGACTAAAAGTATTTACTTATGTTTGGTAACCGTGACAGGGCATGTCTACTATGATGGCAGATATTCGATTGGGTGCTGGGAGGTGATACTGGGAGATGGAGCCTTCGAGTACTGTTAAATACACTCATTGCACGTTGGTGGAGCAGAGTATTTGAAGAAACAGTTGGTATCTCTACAATCTGATACCTGTTTCTCTTACTGTCTGGCCAGAACCGTTAACCTGCATTTGGCGACTGTGACAGGGGGGATCCTATCGTGTTGGCTAATACTAGGTGAGGTGGTTGATGATGGGTTTGCGGGAGGGATTGGTGGGTAGGGGGAGAGGAAGCTAGGAGATGTCCGCATCAGAATACGTGTTTACAATGTGAAATATTTGACTATTACTCTGTGACTAAAAGTATTTACCTACGTTTAGTAACCGTGACAGGGCATTTCTATTGTGATGACAGCTAGTTGATTGGGTGCTGGGAGGTGGTACTGGGAGATGGAGCCTTCGAGTACTGTTAAATACACTCATTGTACGTTGGTGGAGCAGAGTATTTGAAGAAACAGTTGGTATCTCTCCAGTCTGATAACTGTATCTCTTACTGTCTGGCCAGAACCGTTTACATGCATTTGGCGACCGTGACAGAGGGGATCCTATCGTGATGGCTAATACTAGGTGAGGTGGTGGATGATGGGGTTTGCGGGAGGGGTTGGTGGGTAGGAGGAGAGGAAGCGAGGAGATGTCCGAATCAGAATACGTGTTTACAATGTGAAATATTTGACTGTTACTCTGTGACTAAAAGTATTTACCTATGTTTGGTAACCGTGACAGGGCATTTCTACTGCGATGGCAGATATTCGATTGGGTGCTGGAAGGTGATACTGGGAGATGGAGCCTTCGAGTACTGTTAAATACACTCATTGCACGTTGGTGGAGCAGAATATTTGCAAGAAACAGTTGCTGGTAGTATCTCTGAAACCTATTACTGTCTGGCCAAAACCGTGCGACCGTGCGACCGTGACAGGGTGGATCCTATCGTGATGGCTAATACTAGGTGAGGTGGTGGATGACGGGGTTTGCGGGAGGGGTTGGTGGGTAGGAGGAGAGGAAGCGAGGAGATGTCCGAATCAGAATACGTGTTTACAATGTGAAATATTTGACTGTTACTCTGTGACTAAAAGTATTTACCTATGTTTGGTAACCGTGACAGGGCATTTCTACTGCGATGGCAGATATTCGATTGGGTGCTGGAAGGTGATACTGGGAGATGGAGCCTTCGAGTACTGTTAAATACACTCATTGCACGTTAGTGGAGCAGAATATTTGCAAGAAACAATACCTGGCAGTATCTTTACAGTGTGAAACCTCTTACTGTCTATCCAGAACAGTTTACCTGCATTTGGCGACCATGACAGAGGGGCGGGGAGCGTTGCTGTCATGATGGCTAATACTAGGTGAGGTGGTGTATGATGGGTTTGAGGGAGGGGTGGATGGGGAGGGGGAGAGGAAGCGAGATGTCCGAATCGGAATACGTGTTTACAACGTGAAATATTTGACTCTTACTCTGTGACTAGAAGTATTTACCTATTTCTACTGTGAAGGCAGATGTTTGATGGGATGCTGCATTGTGGTACTGGGAGATGGAGCCTTCGAGTACTGTTAAATACACTCATCGCACGTTGGTGGAGCAGAGTATTTGCTAGAAACAGTTCCTGGCAGTATCTCTACAGTATGATACCTCTTTCTCTTACTGTCTGGCCAGAACCGTCTACCTGCATTTGGCGAATGGGACAAGGGGGATCCTATCTTGATGAATGATACCAGGTGAGGTGGATTGATGATTGGTTTGCGGGAGGGTTTGGTGGGGGATGGGAGAGGGAGTGAGAAGATGTCCGAATCAAACACGAGAACGGCGACGCGCTGAAGAGGCGGCGTGGTTCTTGCAGCCACTGTGCGTCTGCCGCTGGAGGCGCGCTCTTATCTGATGGCGCTGAATGGCCGGCAGTGTGACCCAACACAGGCGAGGCATTCACGGCGATGCGCCGACTGCGGAACCCGAGACGGGAGGCGCGCGCCCGCTGCAGAAACCGCGCCTCTTAATGCCGGCCCTGTGTGGCCAGCGCAGCGCGAGGGAAACCAACCCGTGCTGACCTGATGTTTCTTTCCTAGGCCTCAAACATTCCTCACGAATCTTCGTCCACCAGCAGAAAATTGAAAAAGAATACTCTGAAACCATAATCGAAAATGTATATGAAACGTCGTGGCAGATTACAACTATCAGCCACACCAGGATTCGAACCCAGGACCTTGGTCTTAGGTCGAGTAGCGCTCTATCGACGGAGCTACCTGTGCACGTCTCACGACCTGTACTTACAGCGCAAGTTCCACCAGTACTTCGTCTCCAACCTTCCAAATTTCACAGACGTTCTCCTAACAGGACTAGCTCTCCTGGAAGAGAGGATATTGACATGGCTTATCACTGCTGGGGCAGAGCGGTATACTCCCAGCTTTATGTCAGGATGAGGTATGAAACCTGGTGGAGCGCCAGAGGATGTGAGTAAAAAAAGTATTAGTGTTTTCAATTAATATTACAAAAAACAGTCTTCATCGCAAAAATTAAGTTTCTATTAACCGGTTTCGACCTGATGTAGGTCGTCTTCGGAATAAAAAGTAGCCCACTGTTACCTGCTGTTACCTGCTGGCCGCAGGACAGCCCAGCCCAGCCCAGTCCAGCACTGGCCACATGGGCTACTTGTTATTCCGAAGATGACCTACATCAGGTCGAAACCGGTTAATTGTTAATTTTTGCGATCAAGGTTTTTTTGTGTATTAATCATACCAAATGGATCGCTGTTTCTCTCCTCTGACAATTTTGTCTAAATTAATTAGTGTTTTCAAGTTTATTGAACAGAATACAAGATTCCGTAGTGTAGACGCTAGCTCTGCAGGAGCTGACGTCCTCTTCTGCAGCGTTAGCTCATCGTCTCGCCGCGTCTTCTGTGGACCGGCTGCTATACGGTTAGGACGGATGTGAGCGGGCTGCGAAGTCTGGGATTCGAGGCAAAGACTGCCAGGTGGAATACTCTGTCCCTCCTATCTATGCAGCATCTTGTGGATCCAGACTTAGAATTTGTGGAGTCGGCAGTGGTGGCAGTTGACCTCTTGATACCGCTGACAGGGTTAGCACCAGTGCTAGTTTATCGGCAGGATCATTGGTCCCATGAGAAACCAACCAATGAAGACTGAGCTGACGTCAGGCAGCAACCAAATTTAGCAGTTCACCATCTCCCCAGATGATTGTGACTTCAAAGCGCAGTAATTATCTTCGGAATCCATCTCTGAGTTATCTGAGACATCAGCTGAACACGTAGATCATTCGATCGACGACTACTCTCCTGAGCATCTTCGATTCTAGAGATCAAATTACTTAAATTCTAAAAGCGGGAGTTTATATACAGAATCGACTGAAGCTATGCCATATAGGATGGTTTTTAATGATCGAATGTGTCCTACTTTTGAGTGCAGCGTTCAGTCAGTGAGTCCTTTAACCGCTGACGTATCCTCGGCCTTATTCACTCTTGTTACAGAGTTACGTGTAGTTATGAAATGTGTACAAGATGATGAATATACCCTCTCTCTCTGCTGATCTGTGGAAGCCAACAGTCTGCTGACGGTAGGCTTTCAACTCGCCGACGCAGCGTCTGCTTCCTCCTAGCTTGGCTGGCGATTGCTTGAGCAATCCAGGATTTTAACAAGTCTCTCTCTTACAGTTTTTCGCACTATTCAACACAGTTGCCTGAGTAAATTAGTGAGTTCTCTACCTTAAGGCTCAGTGTCATAGCAACGCGTGATGCTGCAGCCTAGGGGATGTTTCCAGAATGAATTATAGATCTGCAGCGAAGTATGCACTGATAAGGAACTTATTGGATTTTCGTGGGGAGGCGATCTACCGACTGAGCTATCTGTGTGGAAGTTTCATATCAGCGTACACTCCGCTGCTGAGTCAAAATTTCATTTTGGAAACATCACTCAGACAGTGGCAAAGCCATATCACCACAGTATTCATTCTTCCAGGAAAGCTTTAAGATTCGCAGGACAACATGTCTGAAGTTTGGAAGATAGGAGGGGAGGAACTGAAAGAACTAACGTTGGGAGAACGGCTGTGTGACAACTAGGTTAACAGAATGTAGTCTACGAAAATCATACAATGCTGATGAAATTATGTTACACAACGAGACATTAAAATATGAGGTGTGTTTGGTTATTTCGGTGGATACATAACTTGCGTTTGAAGTAGAGACGATATAAGATACAGAATGGCTATGGGATGAAAAGCATTTCTAAAGAAACAAAATTTGTTGACATCGAATATTATTTCAGGTGTTAGTCTTTCTTTTTTAGGGCATTTGTCTTGAGTGAAGCCTTGTATGACAATGAAACGTGGACGATAAAGAGTTCTGGCAGAAAGAAAAAAATGATGGAAACTTTTAAAAATTTTCTTTACGAAATGCATTCAAGTTATAAACATTTTTTCCTAACAAACCAAGCACATGCAAACTTCTGTCACTTCTCGATATAATCTCCCTTCAGCAACGACGACGCCATGATTCCATGGCCTCTGAGAACGCTTCTTTACAAGTCTGCTCTGACCACTGGGTAACCTTTATCCAATTTCAGAACGGCTAGTAAATGTGAATGAAAAATGTCCTTGTCACAATTAAAAATTGCCCCACAAAATGCCATTTGCGCTGCCTTCCGGTCATCAGCCAATATTCGCGCCACTCGCCTGGAGGACACGTTTCGCAGTTTCAGTTCCTCATGCAGGATTGTGCACACAAATCCTACGGAAAAGCCAACTTAGTAGGCGTCGCGTACCACAGTTCTTCAGTTATCCTTAAAAATATTTTTTTTCCACTCGTTCGAGTACGTCATCAAGCCCCTGGTGCGAAAGAAGACGGAAGATTAGGGTTTGACGTCCCGTCGACGGCGTGATCTGTAAAGACGGAGCTGGTGCGAGACCGAGATTGTCTTGATGTATTTTCACCCGACATTAAGCCTTCTGTGAACTGTCGCACGTTGGACACATCCATGAAACCACCATCACAAGTCTACTTCTACATAGATACTGTGCAAATTACATTTAAGTGCCTGGCAGAGGGTTCATTAACCACTTTCATAATCTTTCTTTACCGTTCCATTCTCTAATAGCGCGCGAAAAGAAAGAACACCTAAATCGTTCCGTTTTCGATCTGATTTCTCTTATTTTCAAATGTTCAAATGTTTGTATAGTCTATGGGACTTAACTACGGGGTCATCAGTCCCTAAACTTACAAACTACTTATGAACTACTTACGAACTAGGACGACACAAATATCCATGCCCGAGGGGGGATTCGAACCCCCGACCGCAGTGGCCGTGAAGACCGTGACTGGAGCGCCTTAGTCCCCTCGGTCTCTTATTTTATTGGGATGGTCCCTATGTAGGTGGGTCACATTCAGAAGTAAAAGTCGGTGATCGAAATTACGCAAATAGATCTCGCCGCAACGAATAACGTCTTTCTTTTAATGATTTCCACCTCATATCGTGCAACATTTCCGTAACGCTTTCCCCTCAGTAACGTGATAAAACAAAACGAGCTGCCTTTCCCTGAACCTTCTCAGTATCTTCCGTCAGTCCCACCTGGTGAGGGTTCCACGGTGGAATACAGTACTCCAGGAGAGGATGCACAAGTGTGATGAAGGCAGTATCTTTGCTGGAGCTGTTGCAACTTCGAAGCGTTCTGCCAATGAAACGTAACCGTTGGTTCGCCTTCCCCACAATACTTTCTATGTTTTATCTCCAGTCTAAGTTGTTCGTAATTGTAACTCCTAGTTATTTGGTAGAATTTACGATTATCGTGTAACTGAAGTTCAGCAGATTTCTTTTTGTAGTCATGTGTATTACTTAATGCTTTTCATTATTTAGTGTTAATTGCCAATTTTCACACCATGTAGAAATTTTGTTAAAATTGCTTTGTAGTTGCTTTTGATTCTCTGTTGACTTCAGCAACCGATAAACGATAGCATCATCCGCGAACAGTCTGAGAGCTATTGATTGTCTCCTAAATCGTTTATAAACACAAGGAAGAGAAGGGGACCTATAACGCTTCCCTGGGGAACGCTAGATGACTTACCGTCAATTACTGCGAACTGTGTCCTTTCTGATAGGAAATCGTGAATCCAGTCGCACAATTGGGGCGATATTCCATAAGCACTCAGCTAGCGATGAATTCCAATTGTTGGCATGCCATGTTCTTGGAGAAAACGAATGACTACACGCTGTTGTACGCAAAACGGTGCCATTTTAAGTATCAGTAACAGTAACTCTCTTAATTGCCGCTAGAGTTCTGTGTACCGTAAGCTTCTGCCATCAGTATCAACATTCACAATGAGTTTGCGCTTACTTTCAAATGAACCACGAGTTTCTATCAGTAGCCAGTGTCGAGAAGAAGAAACTCGGAGTTGTTATAACTAGAATGTTCCTTGCACGGGAGAATGCTGAAAATTAGATGGGTAGATCATGTAACTAATGATTAGGTACTGAACAGCAATGAGGTGCAAAGAAGTTTCTGACATACATTGACCAAAGAGACATTCACAGATATGTCATATGGATTGCCAAAATAGCTTTATTGAAACTATTTTATTCATGTCCAGTCTCAGCAGACCGTGCTGCCATCCTCAGATGCTCTCCATCATCGCCGTCGTAGCATCCAAGGATGGTTGCACAGTCTGATGAAACTGGTCATGAATTGAAATAAAGTAGTTTCAACAGAGCGATCCTGGACAATCACACAGCTGGACTGACATTAAGAGCCAGACGTTTCACACTGTAGAGATACTTCCAGGTACGGTTCCTTGCAAATACTACCAACGTGTAGTGAGGGTATTGAACAGTACTCGCAACCTTCCTCTCCCAGTCTTGTCTTCCAGCACCCCACCAAGAATTAGCCTTCACAGAAGGACTGTCCTGACACGGTTACAGTGTGGCAGTAAGAAGGTACACCAACGTGACACGGTTACAGTCTGGCAGTAAGAAGGTACACCAACGTGCAGTGAGAAGTACTCCTACGCTCCAGCACGTCACCAAGTGTTAACCATTGCGGTAAAACAACCCTGTCGTGGTCGCACCAAAAAATATGTAAGACATCAAGGAATCGTAAATTTCGTATCTGAAGTAAACATGTTGCGAATGAACAGCAGAGCGGCCGGGATTAGCCGCGCGATCTGAGGCGCTATGTCAAGGATTGCGCGACCGGTCCCTTCGGAAGTTGGATTCCTCCCTCGGCTATGTCTCTGTGTGTGTTTTGATCTTAGCATAAGTTGAACAGACGCCGAATCCAACTTCCGAAGGGACCGATCGCGCAATCCTTGACATGGTGCCTCAGATCGCGTGGCTAATAACGGCCGCTCTGCTGTTCATTCAGATGCGATATTTACGATTCCTTGATGTCTAAGAATGTAGAACTTACACATTTTTTTGGTGTGACCACGACAGGGTTGTTTTACCGAAATGGCTAATACTTAGTGACGTGCTGGAGGATGGGAGTTCTTCTCACTGCACGATGGTGTACCTGGCAGTACTTCTGCGGTGTGAAATATTTCTCTTACTGGCAGACTGTAACCTAGCTTTGGTGACCGTGACAGGACAGTCGTACTCTTAAGGCTAATACTTGGTGGGGTGCTGGAAGACAAGACTGCGAGAGGGAGGTTGCGAGTACTGTTCAATACACTCACTACACGTTGGTAGTATTTGCAAGGAACGGTACCTGGAAGTATCTTTACAGTGTGAAACGTCTGGATCTTAATGTCATTCCAACTGTGTGATTGTCGAATAATGCAGGTCATGGACAATGATCCTTTCGTTAGTGGGAAGGGATGGGCAAGTTTGTGGCCCTTACTCTTACGGGAATTAGTTTCATAATTACGAGTTTGAGTACTGTGGGCAGGGGGGAGTTCGAAATTTGTATCTGACAGAAGACGTGCTTAGGTAGTCCTTGCAGGTGCGGTGATCACTGTGTCCCCAGTGGTGTAGTGGTCACTGCCTAGAATGCAGGAGACCCGGGTTCGAATCCCGGCTGGGTACACTTTTTCAGCTTAGCCCATTCGCTGTTGATGTAATATATTCTGTGAATATGAAAGAATAACAACTGCAGGATCAGAAGTGACGTCTGTTCTATCGGAACAGACGCCACATGTTAATATAAAGTGAAGTAGTATGTAAGTCTAGTGACCGATGACCTAAGTAGTTTGGTTGCTTAGTTTTACAAACATTAGTACATTTAAATTTGAGTTCGTCTGCGTAGACCAGTGGACAGCTTGGTAGATTTCCAAGCAAGGGTCCAGGTTCGATTGTCGGACGCTACAGAGATTTCTTCATTATGACGACTGGGTTTTGTTTCGTCCTCATCATCACTGTATCATCATCGACGCGATAGACACTCAAGTGGCGTCATCAAAAAAGACATGCTCCAGGGGAACCGAACACGATCAGAGCGGAGTCTAACGACCAAAAATGCGACACGATCATAATCATCTGAATTTGAGAAAAAACGGCAGAGGAAAACTGAAAGAGCAATACAGCAAGCAGATTCGAAGGGGTGTATGATGCTGTTCTTATTCAGAATTGAAGGCTCTTGTGCAGGAGAGGATAGCATCAAACCCGAGTTTTACTTAAAGAACACAAAAACAACAACGTTGTGAAAGGCTATAAAAGAAGTTTATCTGCCACCTCTGAGAAAACTGCATTTGTGTCGGCATCGTGTGGATGTGTTCGTAATCCCCAAACGTGAGTTTGGATTCCTTCACGGAGGGCTCCGAGCGGAATTCAGGGTGTAGGTGCGTTGTGCGTGTGCGGCGTGGATTATTAGACTCGATACGCAACACTTGTTGTGTATGGGCTGCGGGTGGCGCGGGTGTGAGCAACTTGCAAAGGGCCGCCGAGGCGCGGCTGGGGCATTAGCTGCCTCATGAGTGGGAATTACACGCTCCCGGCCAGCCCGGCTGCTCCGTATGTATGGCATGTTAAACGACGTTTCCGTCCTCAATTCTTTTTATTAGTTTCCCATCACCACAGTAGGTAACCCACCACACTGACAGCGTGGTAGGACGGACAACGTCATAAATGTAGAAAGAAATGAAAGAAAACCTTCTGTAACTAAAGACGTCAATGCCCAAAAAATACAAACTGAAAAGCAATCGACATCCTCGACATCGTCCGAAAGTAGATGCGTGCCATGTGCACACAACATTCATCAAAGCTGGTAAACTAAAAGGACGTCTCCTTGCAGAAAATAATAATAATCAATATACATACATATAAATGGAATGTGGGACGTTTTTGGTCGACATGTATGAGAGTAGCCTTTAGGTTCGCGGTGTGCACTTTGGTGTTTTGGTCGCGGAGTGTGGCGGTGGATGAGTGTGGCGAAGAAAAATCCGTAAAATGTGGAGCAATTCGACGATCAACGGATGCTTAAAGATAAAAAGACTCAAAGATAAAAAAGTGGGAAACACAGATGTACATTAACTGAGCACTGGTAATACACCAATGATCTCAATATACAACTGTAGTGCTTATGACCAAAATATTGATAACTGGATTAGAGAGACAAATATACATCGAGCGTCACGGTTCCATAATACGTAGCACCAACTCCATATTATCTTTGAGGTCTGCAATACACAGACTGTAGACATACGTTAATGTATGTCTGTGACGGAAAGTTCTTATGTCATAAGTTTCTTTGGTTTAGCGGACAGTATCGCCTTACTAACAGCTTAATACCATTCAGTTAGGTATGTAATTAACATCTGTGTTTATATTCTTTATTTTAGCTTTTCTAGAGCAATAAGTAAATGATTGAAATGCATTTAATGCGGCCCGGCTAGCGCTCGCTAGGTGAAGTCGCGTGTAGCAATTCACAGGGAATGTGAAAATTACTAATTTACTAACAGTACAAGGGTACATCAAGAACTTGCCAACCACAGAGCAGGAACAGCACACCGATTCACAGGGAATGAGAGGAATTGTCTTTACGCCACCTAGCGAGCAGTAGCCTGGTCGCATTAAATGTTGTTGTACCAAATACTTTTAGGAAAAGCTACTTACTCCGAGACTTACGAAGTTTATCGTACATGTGAAAATACGGTTATTGTACAATTCTTAAATTGAGATAGATTCAAAGGAAAATACAGACATACATTAACTACACAGACAATTCACAGACTGTAGACATACTTTAATGTGTGTCTGTGATGGAAAGTTCGTAAGTCATAATTATGGTGCTCAAGTTCCAAAATTACGACCATGAGAATTCTTTGAATATATTTACATAAGAATTCTTTGCAAGGAAAATCGAATTTATGTAGTTTCCTTTGTGGCTTCGGTTAGGCCTATCCTCATTAGATTTTGAGTTCTTTATGTTTAGCAATGCGTAGAAGATGCCATAGTTACAGGAAAGGACAAATTGAGGAGATGTTAGTTACATAGCAAACCAAATAACTAACAGATGCCGATGCAATAGGGACTGCCAAGTTATATCAAAGTACTTGATTAGGCGAGAGTTTTTAAAGCAAAAACCTATGAAAATGTATGTTTAGAGATAGAAACAACCAATGCAGGCCATCCAGCCTAAGCTAGTAATAAATAATAATAAAAAAGTGGTATTCCCCTTTGCCATATTTAAGTCATCCACTGCACTTTCATCGTGGCAGGCTTATATTAAAACATGTATAGCGTAATAAAGTAAGAACGAAATGCACCTTTCTTGATACGCAAGAAATGTATCTCGCAACTAGGAAAGTAAGTAAAGAGGAAGGGATTACCAATCTAAAATTCGTTAAGAGTGGATACCTATTCCGGCCAGCTAGCTGCCCAGCTCTAAAAATAATATCCATGAAAACTGGTGTTGCTCCCCAAGGAGACCAAGTTCTCTTAAAGAATTAAGAATATACTTTAAAAGGAACAACGGAAAGGAAGTAAGGAAATGATAAAACGAAATAGAGCAGAGAGTACTGAAAATTTTATGGGTGTCCTATATTTAAGTGTTAAGCATCTTTTGATAGCCGTGGACTAAAAGCACGACAAGAAAGTTCCCAAACAGGTCGTCGTATTTTCTTCGTTGCCGTATTTGTACTTGGTTTTGCCATAAATACCCCAGGGAGGGAATCTCATCTTTGAGTCCGAAGTGTTTGATGGCATATACTCTGTGGCCAAGGTTCCACACCTCCGCGTTCAGTTTGGTTGTTGGAGAGTGTTTCATGTCCGATATCAGGACCCAAATTATCTGGACCGTTGCTGGTACTGTGCCGCGACAGATGTTCCACACTGTGGAGACGTGCCGGCATTGAAATCCGTGTTCCCGTTTATCTGCGGCGTCACAGTTCCTACAAGCTGCCGAGACATTTCCTACGTTTTACTTCAGTATCAGCATGAAATTAGACCGTCAACTGGGAGAAAATTGCACAATGCTTGAGAATAGCACAATAAAACTGATACGGTCGACAGAAAAAACTCGTATGTCAAAATAGAAACATGACGAAGATAAGGCACTGTAGTTTTCTTACCGACGATGAATTTTGAGTCAAGGAAAAGAAGGGAAGGAATGTTATGTTTTAACATCCCCATTGACAGCGTAGTCGTTAGAGATGGAGCTGACACTTTGATTTTTTTTCTTTGTGGGGAAGGAATTCGGTCGTTCTCTTTAAAGGAACCATCCCGGTATTGCCTGGAGTGATTTAGAGAACTCATGGAAATCCTAAATCTCGGTGGCCGGATATGGATTTACACCACAGTCTTTCCGAATGTCAATCCTGTGAATGTCACGGTGGACATAAAGCGTCCAATTAAAAACACATAAGTCTGTGTTAAAAACACATTTGCTTTAGTTTTAGAGTGTTTCAAAATATTTACATTCATGAGCCCTTGCTTTACATTGATTCTGATGAAAGTCATTTTACAATAGCTGTTGTTGTTCCAGAGGTATTCTGGGTGGTGAAGAATGTCACTTTCGGAAGTTGAATGGATTGCGCAAGATTCCAGTTAAGAAATTTATTTTTGAAAACATAATCTAATACACATCGTACAAGCTAAATAACAATAATCTTCAAAAGAAAAATGCCTGTTAATTGCTACTCGCTGACACAAACAGTTCATGGTTTCACACGTGATAAGATGAGAAAGAAAAAGCATTCATCAACCAAGCCTGCACAACTGCGCACTAACGATTCACGGCAAGTCCAGATATAATCACAGTTAGTTCCGTATGCAGGCTACACAGCGCTGGTCAAAGGGCGTCAAGCTGCAATGGTCAACCGCACGATCAGCAGTTATCTCGATATATGCGGATAGAATAGAGCGTCATCATCACGAAATTGAATCTTATTGTGCCAAACGAAACAAGAAGTAATTCACTAGGTTTTAGGACCACCACATGGAATGAGTAGAAGTGCTGTAACCAAGAAAGGAAAACGCTACGAAAATAAAGAATTAGTTTAAAATAGCATTGCAAAATGTAATTACACTAACACAGAAGATTGGTAAGACGAAAATCGAAGTTCACAAATCCAATCAGCTAATATGAGAATGAATATTTGTTTGTTTGAATGTTCCTTCGATTTTCATACCACGCCCCACCGTTCATCCGATTCGCTGAAGCTTTGTCAACATACTGCTTGCTGTTTCATGAAGGTTATAAGCGTAAATTCATCACTTTACAGCACACAGTTCAGAAGACATGGCGTCATGAACACTGAAATGCGTGAAAAACTATCGGATTAAGAATGACGTTTAAATTTATCATTTCCTTGCTACTAAATGTATTCGCGACATATTTTGCAAACAGTCCATTTATGTCAATCAGTGAACCAACACAATTATTTCATTGTACGACTTATAATTTAGGAGGTAAGGTGTCGTACACATTGAAACGCAACACATTTGTTCCTATTTTGTGACCAACCGCACCGTCCATCTGATTGCGATGAAACTTTGCACACTTGGTTTTCAAAGCAAGAGAAAAAAAATTGTTTATGTAAAATTTTGTATGGTACATGGCAGAGAGTACATTACCTAAGAACTTCTACAAAATATGTGGTTTTATTCTGCTCTTGAGGAAATGTGCATACTAAAGGGAAATCACCGTCTACATACGATACATGGTGATGGATATATTTTCAGTGATGTTAGCTAATACTGATGTTGAAGGATGTTATACGCCTCCTTATGTAGGAGGTGGATTAACTTCTGAGGATGTAGAAGGCTGATCATCTTCTGTGCTGACGGATTTCAAAGCTGGCACATCAACAAATGACAGCGTGCGAACCTTTGCTGACTTTACGACACTAAGCTTTACTCAATGCTTGGCCCTTCAATACCGACAATGGAAGTTGATGAATGGAAACATTTTGCCTGTTCTGACGAGTCTCGTTTCTTTCTAGCTGGTGGAGGCTCTCAAATGGTATAGGGCGTCTTCAGTTGGAATGAAATGACTGACAAGCGACCCTGACCCGTCAAGATATGACTCTGAGAGGTGACACGTGGGTACGCATCCTGGCTGATCACTTTCATCCATTCAAGTCCATTGCACATTCCGACTTACTTGGATGATTCTAGCAGGATAGTACGACAACCCACGAGTCCAGAATTGCTACAGAGGACCTGAGGAACACTGATTTTTATTTTCAACACCTCCACTGCCCACCAAATTCTCCAGAACTGAACGTTATTGAGCATGTCTGGGAAGCCTTGCTGCGTGCTGTTCAGAAGACATCTCCACCCCTCTCGTACCCTTGGGCTTTATTAACAGCAATAAAATGGTCAAATCATCATGACAACAAATAAGAAAACAATGTTAAAAGGAAGCAAACCTCAATGGGCGTAGACATATTGTATCTATGTTTTTGGTTTATATTATCACGTTAAAAATTGTTATATTATTCCTGTGTTGTGGTCTTCAGTCCGATTGGTTTGATCCATCTCTCTACCCTACTTTATCCTGAGCAAACCTCTTCATCTCCTCCTAAGACCTGCAACCTACATCCATTTGAATCTGCTTACTGTATTCATCTCTTGGTCTCCCTCTGCGGTTTTTACCCCATACACTTCCCTCCAACGCAAAATTCACGATACCTTGATGTCTAAGAATACGTCCTACCAATCGATACCTTCTTTTAGTCAGAGTATGGCAGATATCCCTTTCCTACCCAATTCTGTTGAGTACTTCATTAGTTACGCGATCCACCCACCTAATCTTCAGCATTCTTCTGTAGCACCACATTTCAAAATCCTCTAGTTTCTTCCTGTCCACACTGTTATCGTTCATGTTTCACTCCCATACTATGCAACACTCCATACAAATGCCTTCAGAAAGGACTTCCTTACACTTAAATTAATATTCGATGTTACCAATTTTTTTTTCTTTCAAAAACGCTAATCTTCTCACTGCCACTCTGCATTTTATATCCTCTGTACTGTTATTTTACTACCCAAGTAACAAAACTCATCTATCACCTTTATTCCTTCAGCATCGTCCGAGTTTTTTAGACTGCACTCCATTACCCTCGTTCAACTGGTCTTCCAGGTCTTTTGCTGTCTCTGAGAATTACAATGTCATCGGCAAAACGCAATATTTTTTTCTTTTTTCTGTTTTTTCTTCACCGTGAACTTCATTCATTGTCCAAATTTCTACTTGCTTTCCTTTATGGCTTGCTCAATGTACAAATTAAATAGCATTGGTGAAAGGCTACAACCGTGTCTTACTCCCTTCTCAACCTCTGCATCCCTTTCATGTCGTTCAACTCTGATAACCGCTGTCTGGTTTCTGTACAAGTTGTAAACAACCTTCTATTCCCTATATTTTACTTCTGTTGATTTCAGAATTTCTTTCAAATCAACATTGTCAAAAGCTTTCTCCAAATCTACAAAGGTAGAAATGTAGGTTTGCCTTTCCTTAACCTATCTTCTAAGATAAGCCGTAAAGTGAGTATTGCCTCCCGTGTACTTACATAGGTAGAAAAGATCATCAGCTTAAAATACGAGAAATCAGAGCTCGAACGGAGAGATTCAGGTGTTATTTCTTCCCGCGCGCTATTCGAGAATGGAATGGGAGATAAATAGTATAATGGTGGTTCGATGAACCCTCTGCCAGGCACTTAAATGTGGTTTGCAGAGTATTCATTACAGATGTAGATGTGGTGCCCTTAATAAACAAAATTTCTTACAATGTCATTATACGACATATATGAAGCAGCGGGCCCAGATGAATACAAAATAAGTGGTTCAGTTGTAATGCAGGTACAGGGACGTGAATGATGGACGATAGTCCACCTGCAAGATTGCGGCAGCGATGTGTGGTTTGGCAATATCGAGTGCGAACACTGGCGGCATAGCGTGTGCCGGTGAGGCGGTTCCTCACTCGTCACGACTGCCGTGCTGTGCGACCGGAGGCCGTTGCGGTAGATCGCGGCAGTGTTTGCACACAGCGCGCGCCTGGCCTCCAGGCACTGCGGACGATGGCCCGGTCAGCCGGGTTGCGTATCCGCCTACCAGAAGGATACCCACGGAAGGCACTGGCCGCTCAAGTCGTTGACACACGTGCCGTGCAGCGGACGTGACGTTTAAAGGCTAGTCTACACGACGACAGTAGGTTGCGAAACTCGTTGCATGAAATGAATTGCGCACAACTAGTTTCGTGTATGTCTGTAGGCACGGCGCCAATACCACACACTTCAGTTTCGTAGTTTTGTGAGTGCCGTAGTCGCCGTAAACTGAAAGTTTTGGTAGCTGTAAGAGTTGTGGCGAATCTATTGCTTGTCTGTGTGAATTCGCTGCATAAGACTAAACATAAAAAGAATAAGAAACATAATGAAACTTTCACTCTGCAGCGGAGTGTGCGCTGATATGAAACTTCCTGACAGATTAAAATTGTGTGCCGGAACCGGGACTCGAACCTGGGACCTTTGCCTTTCGCGGGCAAGCGCACTACCGACTGTGCTATCCCGACACGATTCACGATGCCGCCTCACAACTTTACTTCCGCCAGTACCTCGCCTCCTACTTTCCAAACTTCACAGAAGTTCTCTTGCAAACACGCAAGACTAGCACTACTGGAAGAAAGGATATGGTGGAGACATGGCTTAGCCACAGCCTAAGGGATGTTTCCAGAATGAAACTTTCACTCTGCAGCGGAGTGTGCGCTGATATGAAACTTCCTGGCAGATTAAAATTGTGTGCCGGAACCGGGACTCGAACCTGGGACCTTTGCCTTTCGCGGGCAAGCGCACTACCGACTGTGCTATCCCGACACGATTCACGATGCCGCCTCACAACTTTACTTCCGCCAGTACCTCGCCTCGCCTCCTCGCGGCATCGTGAATCGTGTCGGGATAGCACAGTCGGTAGTGCGCTTGCCCGCGAAAGGCAAAGGTCCCAGGTTTGAGTCCCGGTTCCGGCACACAATTTTAATCTGCCAGGAAGTTTCATATCAGCGCACACTCCGCTGCGGAGTGAAAGTTTCATTCTGGAAACATCCCTTAGGCTGTGGCTAAGCCATGTCTCCACCATATCCTTTCTTCCAGCAGTGCTAGTCTTGCGTGTTTGCAAGAGAACTTCTGTGAAGTTTGGAAAGTAGGAGGCGAGGTACTGGCGGAAGTAAAGTTGTGAGGCGGCATCGTGAATCGTGTCGGGATAGCACAGTCGGTAGTGCGCTTGCCCGCGAAAGGCAAAGGTCCTAGGTTCGAGTCCCGGTTCCGGCACACAATTTTAATCTGCCAGGAAGTTTCAATAAGAAACATGTTTGGGTTCGTGAATAGATTTAAAAAAAGACGTCAGCTCTGTTACTCAGCGACCTTACTGGAAGAAATTGTGATTGAAGACCCTAGAAGTTATTTCAATCAAACTTAGAATGTCACCAGAGCAGTTCACGTTCCTGTTAGAGTTAGTAATGCAGTAAAGAAACAAGATACTGTTATGCGTGAAGTATTGTTACCAGAACTGAAATTACAAATTGCATTACTTTTCTTGTCAAACAGATAATCGTCTCTGCAGTACTTGTTCCGTGTTCCGAAATCCACAATTGCCATACGTCGTTTGTATAGGTATTTCGAATTGCATGTATTTTAGTCTGCAATTCATTAAGCGTCAACCCATCAATATTTAATTCACAAATAATTGCTTCAAGAGCACTAACATGCCGCTGCCTATTCCTCAAATTTTCATCGTTAAAATGGCACAAACACCTATGCATCGCATATATATTCAAAAACCTCATTATTTCTTCCTCTCCACCCTTTATGTTGTGTTTTGTTCTGTACTGGTTATCACCTAACCTCAAAACACCTGCAATCAGTTTCGCCAAAGTTGGAAGGTGCCGAAACTGTTTAGTTTCGCCAACGAGTTGTGCGAACGCCTGCTGCGCATGCGCACTGGCCAGTAGCGCAGTTTCATGAAACGTAGTGTCGTCGTGTAAACTAGCCTTAACGTTCCTGTCCGCCGTAGTAGTGTACGCTCAGAAACTGTGTGTCTTACGTGTACGAGGCGTGCGCGTCAACGAGCTTCACGCGATCTCAGCGCGTTCCAAGGCAGTTATCGGCTGCATCAATTGTGCGAGTGAAATCTGATAGCGCAATGTTTTGGTAAGGTATGAATTAACACTTTATAAGTTTGTGGTCGATATTTTAACCACAGGATATAAGGTTCAAAATATATGCTAACTGATGTCTCTCATAGACACTATCACATTCAGCTACTGCGCGGGGATGGTCTTTGGCCAAGAAAGCGACCACAACGAGCTTACGTTGTTTTATCAACAGATGGCAGCACTTTTTATTGTTTGTGGTTGATAAAGCAACCACAAGCGCCGTAAGTTTTCGACGAATGGCTTATGTCGTAATTTTGCTCGTAAGTCTTTACATTTTCAAAATGAAATCGATTTAGGTTGTGGAAATAAAATCCGCTACCAGTCACAATTATTGGTGGTTTATTAAAACACTACCGGTTTCGGGCATGTGCCAATCTTCAGGTGTTTACATTAAGTGTTGTTGACTGTTTAAAGGAAACGTAAATTACATTGTGCTTATCATACAGATATACATACACAGGTATCATGTAGATATACATATACATAAAACAAGTATGGCATGTGGTGGAGTGATTTGTGTTAAGGCTAAGAGGGGACTCACATACAAGTAGGGTATCCAGTTCGTATTCGTAAATTTCTCATGGATATTAGTTGAGAATATTGTAGTAACAGCAACATGATGCTAATTTGCACTCCCATGTCTCAGGTTTTGCACAATACACCGTACACTTTATAACTGTCACTCCAAACATCGCCATTCAGGCATATGTTATGGTCAAAGAACTTAGCTCAACATATACAGAGATATTGCACACACAGAATATCTCTGTATATCTTGAGCTAAGTTCTTTGACCATAACATATGCCTGAATGTAAACATGGCGATGTTTGGAGTGACAGTTATAAAGTGTACTGTGGCGATGTTTGGAGTGACAGTTATAAAGTGTACTGTGTATTGCGCAAAACCTGAGACATGGGAGTGCAAATTAGCATCATGTTGCTGTTACTACAATATTCTCAAATAATATCCATGAGAAATGTACGAATACGAACTGGATACCCTACTTATATGTAAGTACACTTATAGCCTTAACACAAATCACTCCACCACATACCATACTTGTTTTATGTATATGTACATCTATATGATACCTGCGTATGTATATCTGCATGATAAGTACAATGTAATTTACGTTTTCTTTAAAGAGTCAACAACACTGAATATAAACACCTGAAGATGGGCACAAGCCCAAAACCGGTAGTGTTTTAATAAACCACCAATAATTGTGACTGGTAGCGGATTTTATTTCCACAACCTTTAAGGAACAGTCACGGAGTTCAACATAATGGATAAAATTAATTGAAGTCGATTTATTATGATTTTATGTTGTAATATAGATATGGTGAGAGTAATTTGCCTCCAGAAGTACCATGTATAGTGCAAATTCTACGGAAATGATCGTTTTTGTTTCGTGGATGCCACGAGAGGTTTATAACTATTTATCTCGAGATTACGTAATATTTCGCTTCTAAATAAATACTTCTGAACAGGTTATATTATGTTATTCTGTTATCTGAGTATTTACTTGACAATTTTATCACACAGTTTCGTGAAATTTAGTATTTCGCTTAGATGTTAGTAAGGAAGGTGAGCAATTTGTGAGCAGTCAGCTGTATATAGGAAGCAGAAGTACTAGTTTTCTGTGCAGTGATTACGTGTAATCTTGTTGGTAAGTCTTTACATTTACAAAATTAAGTCGATTTATTATGATACTATAGCATAATGTAGATTCAAATAAGCTGCCTCTTACTTGTACAGTAATTGCAGTTTCATAATGAAAGCAATATTTTAATTTTTTGTTTTATTTTATTATTCTTATTATTATTTAATTTAAAAATTTTTTTGTATAGTCTATGGGACTTAACTACGGGGTCATCAGTCCCTAAACTTACAAACTACTTATGAACTACTTACGAACTAGGACGGCACAAATATCCATGCCCGAGGGGGGATTCGAACCCCCGACCGTAGTGGCCGTGCAGACCGTGACTGAAGCGCCTCAGTCCCCGCGGCCACCGCGGCCGGCTTATTTAATTACTTTTTTTTTTACAACTTTTGTACACGAAACAAACCTAAGCATAGTAAGTTGGCATGCACTGCCTGCAATGTGCAATGTAGCTTTGTGTAGGCAATGCTTTGGACCCTTCCACCAGCAGAACTAAAGAACTGAACAAATGTGACATGTGATTTTATGTATGACTCTTTTGTATGTATTTTTATAGTTATGTTGTATCAGTTGCAGTGTAACTTTGTGCAGACAATGCTTGGACACATCTATGAATATTTTGTAAGTATTTTTATGTATGTATGCAAAATAAAAGAAAGGAAACGACAAATGATTTTATTTCTTCTTATTTACTGCTATTTTCATAAAATACCTAATTTTCATGAAGTGGTTAAATTAGCGGCAACAAAAGCAACTGATCCACAGAATGGATTGTGGTCAATATTTTGACAAGTATAAAAATTTATACTAATTAATAATAAAAGAATTTTCAAATCTCAAATATTTGATATGTGTTTGCTACGATAAGTAATTTAACTAACAAAATTTCAATTCTCTGTTTTAAAAATAAAGTTTTGCCATATATAGGCTTAAAAGCCGTCTAAAATTTAATAAAATGCTTCTTGAACCATCAGTTGTTTATTAATTCCTTAAAAATTGACTAGTTTCGGTCGTAGTCCGTCGTCATAGATCGATTAATTTCGTGTGGCATTCTTGGCCGTTAAAACCCCAGGTGGGGTCGTGTTCGGCCTTCCTTGGTGCAAGTCTTTAGGTGACGCAACTTGGGCGACTTGCGAGTTATTGTTAATGGAATGATGACGAGCACAACAAAAGACCCAGCCCCCGAGTGGGAACGGGAATCGATCCCAGGCCTCCTGCGGGGCAGTCTACCACGCCGTCCACTGGACTACGCAGGCGGGCATCATCATAGATGAAAGTGTATTAAAACAGATAAGTCAAATGCGTTACATCAAATAAATCTGGCTGATAACATCAGAAATCAGTTTGGTTCAAAAATGTTCAAATGTTTGTAAGTCTATCGGACCAAATTGCGTGGTCATCAATCCGTACCTTACAAACTACTTAAACTAAGGTAAACTAACCTAATGACAACGCAAACACCCATGGTCGAGTGGGGATTAGCACCCCCGACGAAGATCGGCCGCGCGGATCGTACCACGGCGCCCCAGCCCAGTTTCATTAAAAACAAAATTGTCATCCAATATGGCAACTTTAATTTTAATGTATTTGACTAATTTGTTTTAATACCCTTTTATCTATGTTGATGGTGTACGACAGAAATTAGTCGATTTTTAAGGAATTAATTAACAGCTGATTATGCAAGATGCATTTTATTAAAAATCTTTACAAAATGGACGGACTGAGTGTCTTATTAAAACACACATTTCAGATCTTGTGTATATGTTACTGATGTTTTGTCGGTGGCATTCGTAATTAACAACTTGACTACATATGAAGTTACGGTTAAATGGATACTTATGAATCTCTTATGAGAACTTCATTTGCCATAGATCGCTTCTATAGATTGATTTTACACTGATGACTAGTTTCGACTCTTTAATGAGTTATTATCGAATCTTATTTGTCCCAGCATGGTAAGACATGTTTTTGATGAGCCGACACCATAGTGGCAAGCTATAAACGGTATGCACATCGCCAGCCAAATATGCCTCAACGATATGTGGCTCAATACATTGTACTTTCCTGCCCCACATGGCCACCTGGGGGATAGTAGATGTACTGTTAATATTTCAACATAGTGACTTTGATGCCACAGCGCCAACTGTGTTCGTCCTCTGAAATGCAATGTTTTCCGCTTTACGGTTTATGAAGCAAACTGGCGCCATACTATGGAGACGCACTCGTGTTTCCTAGAACCGACTGAGCGAGACTGAAAGGGGTAAAATTGTGTGACCTCGAGTGTGGCGGGATGGTCCTTTTCAGAGAATTGCCACACAAGTTTGTCTTGCTGTGTCAGCTGTGCAAAGTTGCCGGTTGCAATGGTCACGTGAACATTCTCACACACATAGAGGAGATTCTGGAATTCTGCGCAAGTTAGACGACAGCCAAAGATAGTTAACATTGAAGGAAGTCTGTATGCAGAATGTTAGCTGCTGATATGTCCTGGAAGTCACCTAAAAAACAAACAACAACAACCGAAAATGACAGTTTTTCCTGCTTGGCGCTTGCGGTGACGACTGCCCACCCCTGGAAATGGCGAGTCTCGAGCTGTTGTTATGGTGAGCGTTGTGCGCATGGGCGGGAGGTGCGGCCGTCTTATCGCGGCGTTCACGAAAGACGAATATCGTTGCACCGTTTTGGTGGAAAGGGGAAACGAATATTCGTTTCTGTGGCATGCACTTCTTTTCATTTCTGGTACGTATTTTGAAACATACCGTCTTGAAACTGGTTAGAGATGTGGAGGATGTTCTGTTCATCTATACTCCGCAAGCCACTTTACGGTGAACATTCAATCTCCCCTCGCAGGTGATGGCAAACCCTGTGCTGCTTGCCATCGAGATATACCACAGACGCCAAATGCAATCAACAGAAAACACGGGTGAAGAATATGTGATGTGCGGCATGGTACTTAAACTTCGAGACGAGCATGTAAATACCGCAGACAGTGGCTAGAAACGAATGAAACACTCGATATTGCAGACTGTTAACGTACAGACGGCGAAGAAATGGAAGAAAGTTGCACCCATGAAGACTCTTCGAGTGATAGTGCCACGTACCATCATCAATTATCTCCGAAAGCAACACCAGCAACTACAATTAGATTATCAGACAAAGAAAAAGCGGTGTAGTGTTGTTTGAACGAAAGTGGTAAGAAACGCCTACACATCAGTACTGTTCAAAATAGCTATCACTTTGTCCGTTCTGAACGTGAATTGTATAGATGGAAAAAGGAAGTCGCTGGACGACGTAAGAGTCGACTGGGAATTGCGACTGAGTGTAATAGCAGGTTTGTTTCATTCCATAACTACATCAGTCGTCGTGATTTAACATTAGCATAATTACTTAATTATGAAATTTACAAAGGTTTAAAATATTTACGACGAATACAAGCAAATCACTTGCTCAGAAAGTTTCTTGCAACAGTGGAACGACCACAAACTTTGACAAAAGTCAAAATGAACTTAACTCGGAAACAAAGTGATATCGCAGCCGTGACTGAGCAGACAGCTACTAGCTCGCGCAAGCGTAGTGAACTCACTAGTACCGAATTTATGACTGGCCCTATTTGTTTATCGCTACGATTATAGCGCGCCAATTCTAGCGCGATCGTAGTAGTGACCCAATTCAAGCGACTGACCGCCGCCATTAACGCAACTTATTACCATTCTAATGAAATAAATCGCAATTTGCGATCATTTATGGCATCACTGTACTAGGTTTAGATGGAATACCGAAATGCGGCGAATGAAAATTTGTACCCGGCCGGGATTCGAAGCCGGGATCTGCTGCTTACTAGGCAGACGCGTTGACCATTCCCCCCACCGAGGACACAATGACCAGCCCCACTATAGAGGACTCATCCCTGCACGTCTCCCGCCACAACCAAATCTCCATTCGCCACGCTGTCTCTTTCCTATTACCAGTGGCGGCTGGTGATAATGTGCTAATGTGCTGCAGCACACTGTAAATATTTTACTAAAATTTTGCCATTTCTCTTCGAAAGCAAGCGAGAAATCGCTGTAAAATTACATCCTTTCTCTTGGAATGCGATCCAGATATCACAATAAAATTATGCCAATTCCCTTCCAATATGTATTACAATGCTAGTAATAAGAATGAAAACGCATTTTGGAGCGCTCTCGCCGCGATAGCTGGAAACCAGCTCCGTGTGCTGAAGTGGGATTCAGCCACGCTGGTACATGCGCAGAGAGGCGGCGCAGTCGTCTGTTCACTGGTGCGCATGCGCAGACGTGACGTCAGGCCTGGCGACTCGTGTGCTGAGACTGACTGCAGCACCAGATCAATATTTCTCTTCGCACTGAGTGTAACGGTTGCGGAAGAATAGTATATGACGAATATTGCGACATATAGAGTCAAATAGCGCGCTGGCTCAGGTGCCTTGCACGTTGTCTCTCAAACCTACTTGTGTGAGACTGGTATTCAAATACCTCTGAGTCCAAATTTTTAATTTATGTAAATAAAACTTCAATCACAAATAACATTAGTAATCTATAGCCAACATGCGAGTGAAACTGCACTTTTCAGCCAAGCAGTTTCATTGGTCACTTGTGTAGAACGCAGATGACGTGGTGGGGATATTGCTAAGCTCCGTTATTGCCATTGTCAGTGACGCTTTTTATTTTATTTTTTTCCTGTTTATTTTTGTAATATTGTAGCACACTGGACAAATTTTGTACGAGCCGCCACTGCCTATTACCATAGCCTGGAGATTTGAGTGTGGCGAGAGATGTGCAGGGAAGAGTCCTCTGTAGTCGGGCTGGTCACTGTGTCCTCGGTGGCGGAGTGGTCAACGCGTCTGCCTAGTAAGCAGGAGATCCCGGATTAGAATCCCAACCGGGCAGAAATTTTCATTCGCCGCATTGCGGTATGCCATCTAAACTTAGTACAGTGATGCTATAAATCAGAGGTGGGCAATGAGCGAGCCGCGCTCTCGGAGCCGCCTGCCTGAGCGGGAGCAGAGCCGCGAGCAGCTGGCGTCCATCATGTAGTTCCTGCTGAAAAGACTAGATGGCGTTATGCGCAGCCAACGCGCTAACGTAGCTGCAGAAATGCATCTCGTTGAGTGCGTAATAAAATAACTTATAAAGATAATAGTGCAAACTCTTCAGTATCCAACTCGAATGAACAGATTCCACTGCTAGGGGTACTCCTGAAAAATGCTATTATGTTTATAAGTAAGTAACTTATAAACAAAATACTGGAAACTCTTCTCTAAAACGTCCAGCGCGTGCAGTCGAGCCAGCAAATATCTTATAAAGACAAGAGCGATTTTTTATTTTGTTTCAGAAGACGCCGCCTACAGTACCATCTGTTAGTTCGAATTTTGTACTTTAGGGTTTTCGTTATAATCTATGATATTACGTTATGGTACAGTACGCTGTGGAGTTGAAATGGCTACTCAAAACGGCGCGGTAAAGCGGCGTTCTGTTTTCCAGTTCAACTCTAGTTGGGAGTGTGATTACTTGTTCACTGACAGCGAAGGAGGAGCAAAATGTTTGGTATGTGGTAAAATACTAAGCATAAAAAAGTACAATTTAGAATGCCACTATAGAACACATCATTTCAACCAGTATGGAAGTGTAGAAGGTGAAATGCGACTTAATCTTCTTAATAATCTACGCGAGGAAGGAAGTAAAGTACAGCTATGTATTATAATGCTGTACCTACATACGAGATAACTTAATCACAGTGTTTTATTTAATAAAACCAATAAACCAATTTTCCTTTGAAATGACAACTCTTGTTAATTTCTTACACAGGAGTGTGATGCCTCATCCTCCGATCCAGCTGTTCGTGCTAGTTACAGAGTAGCTTTGCTGATAGCCCGTACTTCCCGACCATTTTGTGATGGTGAATTTTTGAAGCAGAGTTTGGAAGTCGTAGCAGACTAACTATGTCCACAGTAAGGCGGGGCTTCTTTTTTAAAAGACAGGGAGGGAAGGTCAGTGCATAGTTGACAAAGTTCCTAAAACACCTCCCCTCTTTCATGCCTTCCCTCGGCGATGTTAAAAACGCACTTCGTGCCTGTGCCCTGGTTTGTAAACGGGGCAGCACTGCACTCGAGGTGCCGTGTCGACATGCAACTTCAGTGCATATGTAAAATCACTCTTTTACTAAGCTTGTGTCTTCTGTCGTAGTTGATGTCCCATTGCGCAGTTGAAGCACACAGGTCGCACATCCGTTGTACTTGAAGTGATGCTAAAAGAGGTGTTGAGATGTGGCTAGGAAGTACTGCACTACGAATAGCTTTAGCTTTTGTAGGATGCCAGTGCTTGTTTTTATTGAAGAAATGCCAGTGTATATCCAAGCACAAATATACAGACTGAGCAATATATAAACGATACATAACGTATAAAGTATCCCTGGCCCGCACTGAACTAACATGACTGTGCAAGGTATCGCGGTCGGCGCTCGACTGACTGCCGCCGCCTCTCGCTGCGCGCCACAAGCCACCGTTTTGGCGCCAAGCGAAACTTCTAGACTAACATTGTTCAACTTATTACAAAATATACAAATAATTAAATCTTTGAATTAATCGAAATATAGCTTAGCACAAAAACATTACATAAAGTATACAGATAATTTTAATTGACATAGGAAAGTTAAATATTAATAAAAGAAGCTGAAAGTTTTGGCGGACAACTAGTGTAAGCGGGAGCCAATCAGATCTCAACTTGCAATAGGGGTGGAGCTTTCCCACGGGATACAAGCTCATCTACTGTCTCTCTCTCACCCTTTCTGATATTGCAGCACACGGTTGTCCAACCAAGAAAACTTCTTTAACACCTAATATATTGAGATGCGAAATAAACGGCTGCATGTCAGCCCCCTCACAACAGTTATCACGTTCTTTCGCCAGTTTGAGTCTGTCGCGGCGTACTGTAACTTGCCGTATCGAACGTTTGTCAGGTGCGCCAGGAAGCTTGCAGACCTCTAGCGGCAACTAGGATAACTACCGGCCGAGCGCGAACGCTGCTCTTTTTCCGGCCTGAGCTGATTTGTGCCCACCTCTGACATAAATGATCGTAAATTGCGATTTATTTCATTAAAATGAACGCTGCAAGGTCGCCAAAGATATATAATTATTATCATTCTATTACAAGTTCGTTCATCGTTTAAAAAGGGCTGTAGGCACTGGTGCTAAGCCTTCCTCGGTTGCTTCCACACTAGAGTCTACGGTTTCATGGTTTCGAAACCAGGTTTCGATACACACAACAGTTTCAGTGTTTCAAAACCGGCATCTTTCATGGTTTCGAAACCGTGCGGTTTCATTCCGTTCTGTTTCGGATCACATTCGCGGTCGATTGTCGATACACTGAAACCGTTTCTTTCTGTTGGTTTCACGGTATCGTGTCGGTTTCACCATTTCACGTCGGTTTCACGATTTCATGTCGGTTTCACAACACCGGTGTTTCAAACCACTAATGCAGAAACGCGGAACAGACTAATGGTATCGAAATGTGGTGTTTCATTTTACTGAAGCTCCACACAGATACTCATATAACTTACTAGTATATAAACCATTTAGAGAGTGTCAAATAGTAGTTGAGACTCTTGCGTCTGCAGTTATGATTACTGATATCAAGATTCGTTTGCAAGAGACTGCTGTATTCCGAAATGACAATGTCTGCTTTATAAATGTAAAAGAACAATAAAACAACGTTCCCTATTTGCATTGAAAAACCAGTTAAAACCAGACACACGAGTGAAACTACATTCTTTAAAATAAGATACAACATGAAGCCTGAAATGACATTTTTTATACTAACAAGGGTAGATCGCATATTTAATCTCGTGTTAAAAAGTTGGTTTCTTATGAGCGAGAAAGGAAGTTACCTACTGTCGTTATAATTTTTCGACACTCATGTTAAAAGAATTTCGGCGGTAGTGTAACGGTTAAGACGTACAAGTGGTGAACTTGCCTCTTACTTTATTATTTTTGTAATTCCATAGCATTACTTGTGTGCCCTTTATTCCCTATAATTTATTTAGTATGTATAGAAAGTAGTATTTATGATCGATCACTGTAATATGCGTACCGTATTGCAGTTTGTGAGTTCCTAACGGGATAAACTTTTACCTACCATTCCGGCGGCCTCGTTTGACTATGTTGGCAACATCAACAACACTGGAGAAAATCTTTATCAACATGTTCCGTACAGACCAAGAAGTACGCAGTACGTTGTTGTCGGTGGCGAGTGTTCATCAGAGACGAGTGTATCGTCAGGCGTGCCCCAGGGGAGTGTTATAGGACCGCTATTATTTTCTACCTACATAAATGATCTGATGGACAGAGTATGTTGTAATTTGAGGCTGTTTGCTGATGATGCTGTGGTGTATGGTGGGAGGCTGTCGTCTGTAACTGACTGCAGTAGCATACAGGACGACTTAGAGAAAATTTCTAGTTGGTGTGAAGAATGGCAGCTAGCTCTCAATGTAGAAAAATGTAAGGTGATGCGCATGAATAGAAAAAAAATCCCATAATGTTCGAATACAGCATTAGTAGTGAGCTTCTTGATGCTGTCGCGTCGTTCAAATATCTAGGCGTAACATTGCAGAGCGATATGAAATGGAACGAGCATGTAAGGACAGTTGTGAGTAAGGCGGACAGCTGACTTCGGTTTATTGGGAGAATTTTGGGAAGATGTACTTCACCTGTAAAGGAGACCGCGTATAAAACGCTTGTACGACCACGTCTTGAGTATTGCTCAAGTGTTTGGGACCCGCAGTAGATCAGTTTAAAGGAAGACATAGAGGCGGTTCAGAGGCGAGCAGCTAGATTTGTTACCGGTAGGTTCGACCAATGCGCGAGTATCACGGAAATGCTCCGGCAACTCAATTGGGGAACGCTGGAAGAAAGACGACGTTCTTTTCGTGAATTTCTGTTAAGTAAATTTAGAGGGCCGGAATTTGAATCTGTGTGTAGTTCGATCTTGCTGCCGCCTACTTACATTTCGCGTAAAGATCACGAAGACAAGAGAAATTAGGGCTCGTACGGAGGCATATAGGCATTCTTCTTTTCCTCGTTCAATTTGGGAGTGGAATAGGAAATGCGTAGTAGTGGTACAGTGTACCCTCCGCCACGCACCTTACGGTGAATTGCGGAGTATGTATGTAGATGTAAATATATACTCTATGGTTGACAGGTTCTTGTATGTACCCTTGTCCACATAGTGAAAAATATTGCCCTAATAGAACGAAGATTTCATGAAAAACATACATTGCTTCGCGGTTTCATGGTTTCGAAACCACAAATGGTACGGTTTCATTCGTTTCGAACCCGTCAGATGTTTCAGTTTTTCCATCTCTATTCCACAGGCAAAGACATTCGAGAGACGCGAAGCGATAGGTGGCGGCTGGCGGCGGCGTGTGGTGGCGGTGCTGCTATCTGATGGAGGCGCGGTGTACCACTGCGGCTGCCGCCAGCGACGCCGATGCGAGGGCCGGGCCGCGGTATCTGCCGCGCTGCGTAGAGCCGTTTCTCCGCGCACCGCCGAGCGTGTCGGCCAGACGCGATGCTATCTGCCGGCGGGACGCGCTGTTTCGCGAACGGTGGCCGGCTGCCGGCTGCCGGCGAGGGCAGCAGCTAGCCGCGGCGCTGGTGGTCGCTCTCCACCGCGCCAGGCAGCCGGTCACGGGACTCTGTAGCCTGTGGATGTTCATAAAAGCAACTATAGCAGCAGTCTTTCCTTTCACGACAAGGGTTCGCAAATTGATTCCGAACTTCTTGATTTCCATAATGCTTTTGAAACCGTACCTCACAAACGGCTTTTAATGGAATTGCGTGGTTATGGTATATCGCCCCAAATTTGCTACTGGATCTCCTGTCTGTGGCCGTCACAGACAATATGGGGCTCTGCACTAACGCCTTAGTAAAACACAAAATACACAACACAAAATATTTGTAAGATACATCACTGCTGAAGAAGATAAATAACATATGTGAGTTGTAATAACAAATACTCTTAGGATAAGAATGTACACAAATTTAAGTTCACTGTGAGACACAGAATACCAGGATTCGCAAGCTGACCAGGGAGAACTTCATAACAGTACTTCTTCTTCTTCTTCTTCTTCTTTTTTTTTTTTTTTTTTTTTTTTTTTTTTTTTTTTTTTTTTTTTTTTCACTGCTGCCAGCGATTA
The DNA here is from genome assembly GCA_026315105.1 of Locusta migratoria. Classification (NCBI taxonomy): domain Eukaryota; kingdom Metazoa; phylum Arthropoda; class Insecta; order Orthoptera; family Acrididae; genus Locusta; species Locusta migratoria. The sequence continues at coordinate 180,470,065 of CM048749.1, forward strand.
TGGACCCGCTGCCTGTGTAATATAGCGGGTCGGTCTTCCACAACGGTCTCATAGCCGCCACACCGGTCGTCTAGACTCATTTGGTATAGAGGACCGGTGTGCCGTTGCCCATGTTCCACCCCGTGGAGGTGGAACTGTGTTGTGAGAAGTCTGCAGTATTTACTCAGCAGCTACTGTATTCTTTTATTAAATTAATTACAATAATAAAGAAATACATATGTTTACAATTATATACAGAATCATTGAAATGTAACATGGTTAATTATATATAATTCATCACATACAAAATGTACTTGATAATATAAGAAGTATAATTTAACATTTACCTACATTAACATAAAGGTACTCTTCATTATAAGAAAAACAGATACATTACTTTGCTGAAAACATAAAAGCTACAATTCTGATTTGAATTTTTTCTATTTTCCATGTATCTTTCTTGTAAATAAATAACAAACAAAATATACTTAGTCATGTAAAAAGTATAATTAAATATTTACCTACACAAACATAAAGGTTCTCCAATTCCATGGGCAAGATATCTGATGTTTAGGCAGACAAGTGCAGGCCAACTCGCTAAAAAAATTCAACCACAACCAATCGCGGCCGTTCAGACTGCAACCGACCGCATCGGCCCAAGCACTTCCACTGACTTCCCAGGATCGGTGTTCCTCCTTCCGGCACCACAAGTCAACCAAAACCTTCCACAGCCACAGGCCACCCCACGTCCCAAAGGGCACGCCCTCTATCCCAGTTGCACAGCCAGGAAGTCCTTTAGTGAGTGAGGGAAGATACCGGAGAAGTGGGAAAACAATCAACGCAAGCCGTAACACGGCACAGAGTAACATATACAGAGAAGCAGCCCCCCCTAAACCACTGTCCTACGCTCCCCTGGTAGTTCCGTAAGATGCTAGCAGGTGTCAGGCGGTTCCCTGGCTTAGTACTGGTAGACCACACTAGAGGCACTTCTGAGAGTGCCTCTTGCACGTCAAAGGGTACCGTGGAGGGGAGGCCGAAGGGAGAGCTCGTGCCGCCTGCCATGAGGCCACGGCTGTGTCCGGCTTGCTGGCATTTGAGGGGAGGTGGGGGTGGGGACAGCCGCCACCTGCCGCCTGCTCTGGCCAGTTTAAAGAGCTGCTTCTGACCGCAGCGCCATCATGGGACATCTTACGGAACTGCTTCAGCACCCCCTACCCCGCACCCCTGAGCGTGGGACCGAGCCCTTACGGAGGTTTCCCATCTGTATATATTTCTCTGTGAACACGGCTGAACATCCCCCACCAAAGTCCAACTAACCGTTCCCCCAAGGAGGACATCCGAACCAAAACCAGACCCTAGGATCTCTGGACCAATTGGATCTGCGACACATGAACACTCATGATTTTGTTAGTCTGGAGATTCTGAACCAGGAGGTTAACCGGAGTTAGAATTTTGCGGACAACACAAGGCCCGAGAAACTGGTGAGAAAGTTTGTTCGCAACTCCACTTGTCTCACGTTGTGGGTTTAAATTTCGAACAAACACATGATCCCCCACCCCAGCAATGAAAGTTCGTCTACCACGATCGTATCACTTACGGAGACGCTCATGAGCTGAATGGATGTTATTACGCGCCCTGGCCCAATTCTGTTTAATAGCTCTCGGATTAATCTTGTTAGGCAACATCTCTTTGATATCCCAGAGATTAGAGAGGGGGGAATTCAAAGGATAAGCCAGCATGAGGCTAGCAGGTGTAGCTTTCAACGCCTCATACCGACCGGAGTGGAGAGGCGGGAAAACAAACCACGCAATCCGTAACACGGCTCAGTTACGAGACCTTTACTTTCGCTGGTGCAATGAATTTTTGTCACGCTTGTACGAATTATAAATACTTGCGAGGGAAGTTCGAAAAGTAATTCAAGACTTTTTCTGCCAGTTTCGGTGAAAAATATTCGAAATCGGGTCTGGAACCTCATTGAATATTATCGCTTCGTCTCCAGTAGTTTCGTTATTACGATAGATGGCAGCACTGTAACTAGCGTTGACAATGGCGTCTGTAACGGAGGTGCGTTCCAGAGAGCAGTTATTGAGTTTTAGTGGGAAACGAAGGTATGACATAAATTATATTTACAATAATTTCTTTTACATGGTTATTTTTTGTTTTCGGCTTCCTTCTCCCCTCAGTTACAGTTTGCAGTTTGAATGGGTTAGATTATCGTCTTCTGCAACCGTAAAAATTAGTCCAACTTGTTTTGTTGGGGATCCACAACTACATATATTTCAGAAATTACTACACGTAATTTCATTAATTACAAATTTGTATGGAGGCTGGGAATGCGGCTGACAAGTATTCAAGAAGATAAACTCCACCAGCCTTATTTTATTTATTTATTTGTTGATTTAGCCTGATCGGGTTAGAACCATCAAGCCCTTTCTTACACTGTCACACCCATATCTCTTACCACATCTTTTCCGATTTCCATTGATCACATTTGGTACAGTTTTCTTAAACTTCCTACAATCAGAAATTGTCATGTCATAATTAATTTCTGCTTACCCGAAGTAAATTTTTCATCTGCGAATATCACTGCTGATATTTAATTATTACATCGGCAGTAGCAGAAACCGTTTGAGCAGTACTGTTGGTATTAGTCTAATTAGATTTTAATCAATACAATTTATATAATTCTCTTTAAATGTATTCAGCCCATATTATGTTGTTAATATTTTATTAATCGTTTCCTATTCAATGTTATTTCATAGGTAACTCAGACGTACCATAGGATTTTTATTTAATTTTGCTCCCAGTTGCGGTGTTCCATTAAGACGATCGACAAGCTCCCATTAACGATGTCTAAATTGGGCTACTTCAAAAAATTTTGTATCTATGGACTATAAATTTTTCCATGTATCTATGTTTTGTTTATTTATTTTGAATAGGAAAAGTTACTGTCTGGATGCGCCTCGTATTTACAATACTAAATTGATACATGCAGCATCTGTAATCGTCACAAATTCAATTATTTAACTATACCATGTACGTGATAACGAGCCGCGGCAGAATAGCCGTGCGCACTGGGGCGCCATGCTACTTTGTTTAAGTAGCTTGTGAGCTACAGACTAATAACGACGCAACAGTGTCCAGTAGATTTACAAACATTTTTTCGGGATTACGTTAGTTGCTTTGTATAACGAGTAGATGACTAACTTTGGTTCTGATCTCTACGATCGTTACGAATTTTACTAGGCAATGTGACGATGAGGATGAATAGATCGAATTCTTCTAGAAAGTCCGTTACTGTGTCTTTAGAATTTTATATATTATTTATAGGGCTCTGTCAGTGTTTGTTAGTGACGTGTTTATCATTTTGTAGATCCTGAAAGATAGTAGATGGATTGTGCTATGTTCTTCCTGTGTGTTCTCTGGATCGTATAATGAAATTTCTTGCAGTTTGACTGATGCATAATTTGCTGTAGTTTTCGCACATGATTTTATAAATTCCTGAACCATTAAACTTTGATGTGTTGGGTGTGTTTTTGTGAAGTTTTGTGTTTGAATTTTTTAATCGTACGGAATGCAAGGCTTATTTGAGGTTTTTGAAAATTGCATAATTTTTTATTTTATTTTTTTAATTTTAATTTAATTTTATTTTATTTTTTAGATAATGCCAAATAAATATGAAAAATACCTTTCCTTTCACTTGTTCAATATAACACGAAAGTGTAATATAAGTGCAAGTGATGCCTCCTAGCTGTGTTGCCATACTGTGTAGGTTCTTTTTGTGCTTCGAGTTTAGCGGTGGTAACTTAAGAATTCTTAGAGCGCTACAACGGAATGGTAATTACATCGCGATACCCGTTTGGCCTTCAAAGTAAAGTTGGAGAGCCTCTTCAGTAAACATTTCACTAAAATAGCGGAGGAGATAGTCGATCCGGGTTTGCCTTCTAAATGGTCCTTCGCCAACAGAGCAGCAATTACGACTCGTAGCATGTTCCAGTGTAGCGCTCAGGCCAGCATCGCGTGCGATAACTGCAGTAACGACGTGCTTTCGCACCATCGTCTCGTGATAAGAAGCGGATAAGCAGATGATAGAGCCTCATTGTGCTCGAACAGCTTTGAACGCGGATAGCGAGAACGCTTCGAGAAGAATAATCTGCATGTTATCGTAACTGACTGTGATACAGGTAGTATTCAGTTACATCAATTCAGAAGATTGCGGGAAATTAGATGAGTTGACTACTTGTAACATTGTTATTCTAATTGGTTTCTTTAATAGGAGACGAGCTCGAACATTCGGAACCGTGCGATACCATGCGAAAATGATATCGATCTTAGAAAAGGGCAAAGAAAACCAGATGTTTCTGCCTTTTCGATGCAAAACGTTTCATTCTACGCCACAAGTGACATTTTAATAAGTCGGGAAAAAGTGACAATTATCAATACCATAGGAGGGAAAATTCAATGACGTCAGTGTATCATTAGATTTTTAATCAGCATTGCCAAACCTCTCTTCTCCTCCTTTGCCCGCTTAAAGACGCAGAACATAAAATATAGAGCAAATATTAGTATTCAAAGTGCAGATGCGGGCTTTAGATGAAGTAGCTAAAACCAAGTTGACGAGATCGATATACACACTTTATTACAGCCACATTTTTCCATTCAAAATCCCTTTTTCATTCAATAAGTCCAATATGTAAATCCACACTAATTACAATTTGAAATGATATGAGTACGTCTATGCTATAAACTGCCTTCGGCAAACATATTGCAACTTATTCTTTGGCGCAAAAAACTAATTGTAAACCACGAAGTGAAGATTCAATATAGTAAAATGATCCGAATGTATCTTTTCAGATTGTTCTAACCACTTCATCGAAATATCTACTTTGACAACTGATTAGTGTTTCCCGCTATTTTAACTACTTCAAGAACTGAGTTTTGTCATGGGATTCAATGTATTTTCGCTCCTGCGGTACTGATATCGTGTTACGTTATTTTTCTCTTCTGAAATGCTACTGGTCCTTAATTAAAGTGTTTCATCATCAACTGCATGATTTACATTTATTAAACTTTGTGGTGATGCAGCTCACATAATGAGTATTAATTATGTAACTTCCATTTTGTTCGTAAACTTCATTCCTGCGCAGTCTGACGTCCAATGACACGAATACTCTCTTCTGCTACTTGTGGCAGCGAAGCAAACAGCCTTTTAATTTAGTTTTGAGTAACTTCTTACTTTTACAGGAAAATATACTGTGACAGTTCAAAAAACGACTGACATTGCTAAGCGAAAAAATTACTTACAAGTATTATACAGTTATCATTCTGACAGTACAAATACCTTCAATAAGAATATAAAAAAGTCTACACCGATGAAATTGTTTTTATTTATTTATTACGGCGTTTCGGATCTAAAAACGTCTGAACATGAAGAGGAAAATTCAGTTCCAATAATAAAATCTCTACCTATTACTGGCGTCCCTCCGAGGTAGAGATATTGTTATTGACGCTGAATTTTACTTTGCTAGTTCAGAATTTTAGATCTGATGATGGCAGATGCAAAAGTACATATACCAGCGTAAACAAATGTAATGGAAGAAATTATGAAAAGGAAGTCATATTAGTGATGTTAACGACATACGTGAATGATTAACTTAAATGATATTTCGCATTATAAGTTTGTTTGTGGGTGTATGGTATGACTTTATTTATACTCACACCAATATCCTTGTAACTTACTAACAATGAAGAAGGAAAAAAAGAAGAAGAATAATAAAAAAGGAAGCTTGGAGTTTAATGTCCCGTCGACAGCGTGGTCATTACAGACGGAAGTTTCTAACAGTTTGAATCAATTACTTAAGTTAGACTGTATTGTATTAACCGTAAGTGCTGTGATTTCTCTCTCTCATAAATTTCTACTGAACAGATGCGTGAGTAAATGTTGAAAAACTCTGTTTATTCATTGGATGGAAATTATATTTTCATCCTTATTTATTCTCAGTGAGGATATGACAACAATAATTTGTATTTGAAGAAAATGTTCAAAATAAATCGATCCAAATTAGTGTACTGTGTGATAAATGTATTTTTTTCCAACTTTCTTGTATCTAGCTTATATATACACTTTCTGCGGAGCTATGAACATTATTGTATCATACCTTCAAAGTATATATATCAAATGCCCCCATAAATGTCAAGAGGGTTGAGGTCAGGAGAACGTGGAGCCCATGGAATTGGTCCGCCTCTAACAATCCATCGGTCACTGTATCTGTTGTTGAGAAGCGTACGAACACGTCGGCTGCAATGTGCGGAAGCTCCATCGTGCATGAACCACATGTTGTGTCGTACTTGTAAAGGCACATGTTCTAGCAGCACAGGTAGAGTACCCCAAATGAAATCATGATAACGTGCTCCAGTGAGTGTAGGTGGAAGAACACGAGGCCCAATCAAGACATCACCAACAATTCCTGCCCAAACGCTCACAGAAAATTTCGATGACGTGATTGCACAATTTGGTGCGGATTCTCGTCAGCCCGCACATGTTGATTGTAAAAATTTACAATTGGATCACGTTGGAATGAAGCCTCATCCGTAAATACTAAACAGAGATCTAACATGGAAATTAAGCGTTTCCGGATACATGTCCACATAACATACTTTCTTTCTTTGTGTGTGAGGAATGTTTCCTGAAAGTCTGGCCGTACCTTTTTGTAACACCCTGTATTAAGCATTAAGATCTACATTATTTGACGGATGTATTCCTTCTTCTTTCCTTACCGTTTCTTCCCTCAACAGCTGCTGTTGAGGCCATTCCCTGATTTCTTATGTCCTTTCATCCTTTGCTTCCTTCTTGCCAATGTTTCCCATATGTTGCTTCATTACGCTGACAAGAAGAAGACACTGGATGGTATGACATGCGTTAAGATATCGGTGCACATGTTGACTAATATTTTTATATATTCTGAACTGTTCATTGTTCATAAACCATGCTATCAAAATTAAAGCGAAAAAGTTACAAAATTACACAAATGTGGAAACTATACGTAGAAGTCCATATTTGCAGAAACTTATGTTGTACAAAGTGCTGAAAGTGACACAGAGTTGCCCAGTTTCAAGGCCATAAGAATGTCACACCAAATTGGTATCCTGAAGAAATATTATTGTCACTAACTAAAAGGTTTAGTGAGATATATGATGTAGTAGGCACGAAAATGATGCTTTAGTACGTATGTGTTCCTGCTGTAGAAATCTGTCCGATAAGCAGCACACACACCTACTGCCACTGTGCTCCTATTCTGTTCGCGACGTCTGCGAGTTTCTCCTGACTATGAGGTGAACGAAATCAACAACTCTGCGTCAGTATTTTAAGAGTTTTAACGACCTTTGTATTGTAATAATACACTATAATTATCGGCTCTAACAGAAACGTCAGCTGCATTGTCCACCAATGTAAGCGTTTAACACAGGGTGTATCGTTGGTCTAGGTGAATCACGGTGGTCTTATCGTTAAATTGCAAGACATGGGGGTCATTCACTTGTCACTGTGGCCCAGTGTTGAAACCATAGGGTACAAGAAGGTACCCAGTTACGTCGTACAGGTCCTGGTTGCCCAGGAAACACCACCTCAATAGAGTGTCATGGTGATCCAATCAGATGGGTACCCGCCGTCCTCGGAAACCCTGTAACATCCTATGAGTTCCCGCAGAGTGTCTCGACAGCTCGCTCATAGCGGATTGGGCTCTACCGTCGCATACTGAGGGTTGTCACGGACAATATAACATCAACGTAGCCGTGCCCAGGAGTCGTAGACAATGTAGAAAACATGCAGGCGTAGCCCCTTGCATCACGGACCGGGGAGCCAGAGGGTATGCATTTACGTCACCTCTGGTCGTGCTTCGGCTGACATTAATGACATAGCAATACGTCACAGACATTCTGAGTTCGCACGGTGTACCTATGACGATACAGCATGCTGGTACGGTGTTCCAAAAAGATCATGCACGCTCATACGCGACATGTGCGTTCACTTACTGCAACACGTTTAGGTTGTACCGTGGCCAGCGACACCCCCACACCTCTTCATATGGAGCACGTGTGGGATGACATTGGAAGGAGCCTCCGTTCCATTACTAGCCCACGGGATTTGTAGGAACAGTTCAACAAGTGGACAAACTTGCATCAGAGGAGGATTCGAAGGCTTTTTGACACCATAAGAACCGTATAACTAAAGGTGGTACAACAAAAAAAAGTTATGTTTTTAATTGTTATGGGACCAAACTACTTTGGTCAAACTACTTAAACTAAGTTAAAGTAACCTAACGATAACATATCCATGCCCGAATGGGATTCAAACCCCAGACGCGAGGTGCAACATCCTGTAACCATGAACAGTGTTGTCTCTTTCATTCCATATTATGCTCCCCTCCACAGCTTAGTCCACAGCGTCGCTGACTGCCATGCAGGGGTGACTGGGCAAGGGATTGGGTCATGTGTTTTGTCATCATTTCATCATCATTAACACGTAAGTCGCAGAAGTAAAAGGGGTTGCAGTAAGGTGGCCGAACCCCAGTTTGGGATTTCCCAGCCAATCAATGCCATATGATCATCATCTTCCCATGTTATTTAAATAAAGTCACATCCCGCGGCGGATTAGTTGTGCGCACTGGGGCGCCATGCTGCGGTTCGCGCGACCTTTCGCCGTCTAGGGTAAGAGTCCCCCCTCGGGCATGGGTGCTTGTATTGTCCTTAGGTTAGTTTACCTTAGTGTAAGTAGTTTGTAAACTACGGACTGATAACCACATAGTTGAGTCCGATAGATTTACAGACATTTGAACAAACAAATAAAGTCACATGGTCTTTCAGCATATGTAGTTCAATTCAGTTCTAACCACTCATTTTGGGTGCATTACTTTCTTTCCCAGGCAGTGTATTTTGGCAACTGTCGTCTAATGTCGACATATGTGGATTTTTATTTATTTTGCTTTTATATTCAATTGTATTAACTGTTTAAACATTAGCTGTGACACTCATTATGCTCTAATATTAAATCTTAGAACTTTCATGTCCAGAAGTCAATACTGTAGATTATTTAGTCATGACAAGATCACATTACCCCGTATGCACCACTTTGACGCTTATATATTTTGCATCCCTATATATCAGAAATTTCCCTTGAAAATGACCTGAAAAAAGATGGATGAATATTTTTAACTATTGCGATTTTATTCCAACGTCACAAGGACAGAAGCCGCCTTATTTCACCTTAACAATAAGCAGACACACATCACACCCAGAATCGTATTCAGGTGTCAAATACTCAGATATAACCTTCCACCAAATTACCTGGAAGTAGACATTTAGCGCACTGCCACATGCAGAACCCACCCAGAAGGACAATACAAACATCCTTGCCCTAGGGGGGGACTTGAACCCCCTACGGCGAATGGCCGCGCGCACCGCTACACGGCGCTCTTGTCCTCTTCGGAGTACTGCTGCTCTACTTAGTTAAAGAGCGCTCATACAAGAGTGGTAGATAGTCAACGAAACGACACTATGGGGTCTCGGGAACCATTCCCAATGTTTCCCTGTCCTAACCAACATTTCTACCCTACACTTCCTAAAACAGGTAGAACTCGGAAAAGTGTGCTAAAAAGTCTAGATAACCGTCAAGATATCACCTTCCAATTTCGATCCAGGACTCGATATACCATATTGTGGACGTTAGTTGGCACCGAAAAGGGTGTACCATCAATTCATATGCAAAACAGTTGAAAGGGCTCAGCGTACTGTGGGAGCCACCAAAAAAGATACTATACATCACTCAACTAGTTCCCAATACGGGATGGAGACATTAAATGTTACGTTATTGATAGATCTGACTGTGGCTGCGAAAACAGAAAAGACTACAACATATCGTCCCTCAATACTTGCAAGGAAATTCTACGGCACCTTCCAGGACCTTCATATGTTTTTGGTGGAAACTGTCGACTTGAAAGGAAGAGACGCGAACTTCTGAGGAGTACAGTATTGCCAACTATCTAGGCATCTTCTGATACTTCGCATTAACAAGGTCGTCCGGACAGTAGTACTCGTTTGCACCGTATGACGCGCTAGTGAGTAGAGCACCCGCGCGGGAGCAGCCGAGCGGTCTGGAGCGCCCGTTACGGATAGCGCAGCCTCCTGCGTCGGAGGTTCGAATCCTCCCTCGGGCGTGGATGTGTGTGTTGTCCTTAGGTTATTTTAACTTAGTTTAAGTAGTTTGTAAGTCTAGGGACTGATGACCAACGTAGTTTGGTCCCCTAGAATTATAAACATATGAGTAGAGCAATCGCTGTTTACATTAGGTGGAGTATGAGGCTTTTGATATATATATATATATATAATGATGACAAGTCAACAATAATGTTGGCGAGTAAGTGTAGTACACTTAAGCTTGGGCAGCTCACAAGCCTCGAATCGGAACTATCGAGTCTTGTCAACACTACCTTAGAACACGCCGTGCCCCCCTGCTACGTCACACTGACCAGGCCGCAGCTGCCAGCTGGATGGCTGGCTGGCCTCTGGGACACGCCCCCTGCCTCGTAGTGGGCAGTCAGTAAGCTGGCGGCCGCGGCCTGGTCAGTGTGACGTAGCACGGCCTGTTGTAAGGCCTTGTCCCTAGGTGGTGTTGGTCTTGTGCCTTTGTATGAACACGCAATAACTGCATATGTAAACATAAATTTTTCAAAGAAGAATTTTTCTGTGTCAAAATTCACGTTCACGTTTTCCTCCTCAAACCTTTCATTCATTTTGGCCTTTTCATACAGCAAACACTCATGCTTTATGTGATATATTCGCGACTAAGTCTCTAAACTAATTGGCTCACATCAGATTTCTGCCCCTGGATTATCGGCTCGTTATATAATACTCATGACTTTCACTGAAAAGCCTAAGGGACAAATCGCAGGTCAACCTTCAGAGATTTTAAGCGCATGAATATGCTTGAGCGTACTGCTAACACCTGTGGGACCTGTTGACAGATTTCCACCAATATAATTTCACCAAGAAACGCATTAAATTGTATGTAAAAATGCTCCTCTTATAACAGTATAAGCGAAAGCCTGCACCATGGCTTGCAGAAGACCTTAAACACCTTATGGGTGTAAACGACATCCGATCTCCGATAATCAACTCGCCTACAAGCACCAATGAAATCGAGCTAGCTGAACGGTGAGAAATGAGAAATAATGTATGCTCACTCGCTAATCCGTCTTCTCGCGGAACGTGGAATTGCACGTCGACGAGGAACTGGTGGCGTCACAGCGTTTAATTCCCTGAGAAGCGTGAAACCAAGGTTCTGGCATGTTAGACTATTTGCTTCTTGGTGTGTAACTTTGTCAGTGAGACTAGACTTGGGATTCACTTGACAAGCAGAAACTTTGAGCGGACACATTAAAAACTGAGCTCCATCATCTTGCCTTCTTTAACTGTAGCCCACGATGTATGAATATAACCTTTTTTAAGTGTCAGAAAATTGAGGAACTCTTGGATACCCGTCGTTTTCGATTGATTTATTAAAAATAAATAAATAAATAAAAACACCAAAATCTACATATTCATAGCTTTAAAGGTTATCGCATTTACCGACTGTTAGTGATGTTTTGGACACCGTGAAAGAATATTTTTCCTATAGTACAGTACAATGTCGTTCTTTCAAAGTGGCGCCATTGAGACGCTATGTCATAGCTAAATAACAAATTATAACATGTTTGAGGTGCTTATATTGGAACGCGTGCCGACTGTGTAACGGAGAAGGGAAATAGCTTTCTTAGTAGTGTCACGAAGTGCGAAGCAGAAGTAGCAAGTGTATTGGATACGTGTCTACCTACTTCAAAATTTTATTTTTTCCTTTTTTGTTTCCTCAATGTTTCTGGTTATTTCTTAGTAATTTGATACAATCTTCGATATTCATTGCTATTTGATTTTGATTGCGTCAACACTCTCCCCAATATTTTTAACGATTCGGTTCAATGACGGTTTATGGAGATTTTTATTAATTTAATAACATTATGATAACCAACAATCGACATTATTTATTACAAACAAGAACGAACTCTGAATTTGTTGAGTTTTTCGTACTATGGCGTGCGAACCGATGAACGCAGTATCCTACGTCACTCCGTTTCCCCAATGCGTTTTAATCAGTCGCAGTTCAGTGCAGTGCTGGAAAAGTTCAGTTTCACAGTGCAAAGAGACATGGCTAGCGTTTGAAAAGCTTAAGGGACTTAACTACGGGGTCATCAGTTCCTGAACTTACAAACTACTTATGAACTAGCTAACGCTAAGGACGGCACAAAGATCCATGCCCGAGGAGGGATTCGAACCCCCGACCGTAGTGGCTGTGCAGACCGTGACTGGCGCGCCGCAGTCCACTCGGCCACCGCGGCCGGCAACATGGTTAGCGTGTGGTCGCGATAGTAGATGCAGTAGAGGATGAACGGTGTTTACGTACAATACTAAAGGCAAACATTATCACAAGGAACATTATGGAGCTGAGGCGTTTTCCCGCGTGTATGAACAAATTAAATGTATCAGATAGGATCTATGAAGAAATGTAAAACTAAATTTCGAATATGTAGAATATGTACAATGTGGAAAATAGGAATATAAAATTAAGACAAGTGGAGCTGCTGCAGGTGATGTATTTCACCGTTGATAGATGTTTATGATTTTTTCCCAAAAGTGATTTTATCGTACATTTTGTTGTCATTAGCAAATGCTTTCCGATATATGTACCTTCTGTTCCTTGAAAATATATAAAAAGGGTGGATCTAAATTCGCGCACTCGGGCTTCGCAGCGCGATTCCTCACATGCTAGCAATAAAAAAATGTCTGTCACAAAACTACGTTCTGAGCATATTTCCGGCAGTAAATGGTCGTCGAAGATTGAGATGGGTGTGTGTCCAACACGTCAGTGTGTTTCAGAATTTCAAACTTCTAGGGCCCTAGGGGATGTGGGAGGTGAGTTGAGGAACAAAGTGAACTTAGAAATCCATGCGCGGAAACGTCATTCAATGACGCTACAGAGCGTCGAAGTAGCTGGAGGGGATGTCTAGCGGCAGGAGCTGGTGCCTGTAACATGGACTCTCCGTAGCGTCGTTGAATGGCGTTTCCGGGCATAGGTTTCCATGCCCATTTTGTTCCTCAAGACGCCTCCCACATCCCCTAGAAGTTTGTTGGTGTAGTAGTGTAATTCTGAAACACACTGACGTAAGGGACACACACCCATCTCAAACATCGACGTCCATTTACTGCCGGAAATATGGGCAGGACGAAATTTTGTGACATACATTTTTTTTTAATTGCTAGCATGTGAGGAATCGCGTTGCGAAGCCCGAGTGCGCGAATTTAGATTCACCCTGTATAGGCATGCCACCTGCAAGTAAACGTAGAGCTCTACGTGTGACTTAAGAAAGCTACGATCGCTAACAGAGATACCGTTATTCATTTTACGCATGTCCTTGTTTGTAAACACATTGATCTTCGTGCCAGCCCGCAACGGGCTCTAGAGAGCGCTGCAGTCGCAAATTACGATGAGCAGCACGTTCCGTGGGGTGTAGCAGGTCGTTTCAGAGCGTGCAGCAACTAGAGAGTATGTCTGGCATGCAGCACATATGAATCCACGTCCCGTGTGAGAACGACGTAACTGAGAACCACTACACACCTGTCGCGCTGTGGGAGACAATACGAGGTCTAAGTATGGATCAGCAAAATGTTGCTGCCGAACTTGTATTTCAGGATCTTAATGAGTATGTCACGCCGATATCTTTACTTGACTAGCGCACGAGGTCGCAAACCATCTATTCCCTTAAGGCGTCAGTGGCTGAAAGTGATAAAATTTTCTGCAACCAGTAAGTCGCACCACGCTAAAGATGTCTATTACGCGAATTCATTCGGCAGCTGAATGACATATCATTACTATTAAAATGAACAATATTTCATTAATCCATTACTACCTATAATAACAGACATAAGAGATTATTTATATATGTCTCCACTACATTCGTAGTGGAGTTATAAAACCATTACCAAAAAAAGGACTCTGCCAGACAACCTTCTGTCTACAAACCAATTTGTATTTTACCAGCTTTACCCAAGAATTTGGAATACATAGTTCACGTGTAGCATGCAAGATATTTAACATTATATAACCTACAGTGCGCCTTGGTTGCACAGTGGTAGAGTGCCAGACTATAAATCCGAAGGTCGCGTGTTAGATTCCCGCCAGGTCCTAGGATTTTTATCTGTCACTTTCCACTTCTTTCATCTCTGGCAATATTGCTCATGTGAAAAACACCGAGTAGCACCGTGGTTCGGAACCCACGCAAAACTGTAGCTGCTGGCTGGGTAAGTCAGGTCGAAGGAAGGCAACGGTTACCACCTCCAAACAGGAACATTCCTAGTAAAGCACTGTGGTGTTCAAAGCAATCTTCGAATTGTTGACTGCTTTACCTTACCTAATCTTTTAGACGAATACCATTCGCAGCACAACGACCGCTCTTGTAAAAGTGACTGACGATGTAATGCAGGCAAGTATTGTGTGTCGCTTAGAATTCAGTAAAGCCCTTGATACATTCCACTTGCTAGACGTTCTAACCTAAATCTTTCTTCAAGTACTGTTCAGTACTACAAATCTTGTTGGGTCTCTACATTATGCCGCATGCTGGGAGCTGGTCAGCTTCTTAAGACGTCCAGAATATGGCATATCACGGCACTAAGGTCTTCATTTCACTGTGAGGCATGTTTGTTCGCAGTGATCAGTAGGTACATTTTTGCCCGAGAGTGAGTTTTTTCTGATTCTTACTCGTGTTTTCGGTTCGACCCGTATTACCCGGTGTGATACTGGATATTAGCTTCATCCGAACGGGATCTCCCTACTTGATAAATTTGCTCGTTTTTAACATGATTGGTGCGACTAATTCGTATAAAGTCAAGATGTTGTTTGAAACTTCCTGGCAAATTAAAATTGTGTGCCGGAACCGGGACTCGAACCTGGGACCTTTGCCTTTCTCGGGCAAGCGGTCTACCACTGAGCTATCACGACACGACTCACGGAAAGTCCTCACAACTTAAGTTCTGCCAGTACCTCACCTCCTACATTCCAAACTTCCCAGAAGTTCTCCTGCGGGCCCTTAACCTGTGGCTAAGCCATACATCCACTATATCCTTCCTTCCAGGAGTGCTAGTCTTGCAAGGTTCGCAGGAGAACTGTGAAGTTTGAAAAGTAGGAAGCGAGGTATTGCAGAACAAAAATTGTGAGGACGGTCCGTGAGTCGTGTCGGGATAGCTCAGTGGTAGACCGCGAAAGGCAAGGGTCTCAGGTTCGAATCCCAGGTCCGGCATACAATTTTAATCTGCCAGGAAGTTTCATATAAGCGCACACTCCACTGCAGAGTGTTAGTTTCATTCTGGGAGATGTTATTTATTGATTTGTATGGACCCTTCCAGTGTATGTTTATACAGTATCCCATTTGTCCTTCTTTCCTGAAATCTGGTTCGTAGGTACAACTTTATGCAAGTAATGGATTTGCGTTAAACTGACGCGTATTTGACTCGTAATGAGAAAATTAAAATAAGTTTGCGTTAAGATAAATTTTCAGTGAACGTTTCTCACAGGCGTCTAAGTACTGGAATATCGGTTTAGCAATTTCGGTGGACGTGCAGATTGTATATTACTTATAAAAATTTTTCTTTACTCAATGCTTATTGGTTGCAAATAGGGTTAATTGGCAATTTTATCATCTGTTTCGGGCGTTTCCCATCATCAGATACACTGTGAATGAAACATACCATCATGAGCACAAAAGGATAGCTGCATAAAAAGGTAGATGATGTTATTGTAGTCCTTTTTTATGGCATGACATGGGTGAAGCTCTACTTTATGCCATATATATTGCCGCGAGAGACAATGTACACCGTCTGCCGGCGTGGCGCAGGCGATAGCGTCTCCGGTTCAATCCCGCCTACCGGCAAAAATTTATTTCTTTGTAATTAACAATTCCAGAATGTTCTACATCTTTCTTATGTTCACTTGTAATATCTACTTGTTTCTTATGTTAACTGTTCATCTAATTTCTGGTACATCTGCCCGAGAAGCAGTCAATGCTGCGTGTATGTTAAGTTCGTAATAAACGTGCTTTCAGTATAAGTGCTGTATTCTGTTGCTTTCGAAGTCAAGCCTGCTTCCATT
The DNA here is from genome assembly GCA_026315105.1 of Locusta migratoria. Taxonomy (NCBI): domain Eukaryota; kingdom Metazoa; phylum Arthropoda; class Insecta; order Orthoptera; family Acrididae; genus Locusta; species Locusta migratoria. The sequence continues at coordinate 180,486,272 of CM048749.1, forward strand.
TCAACGCTACAATATTACTCTGTTAAAAAATTCCATTGTCAGATGAGTATTTTTTAATTTAATACTCTTTAATAATGTTGTATTATACGCCATGTACAGCACGCCATCTGGTGGGTACTTGTAACTTTGTCACTTGTTTTGTTTCTATTTAATGGCATGACAAGGATAAGCCCTCTATTATATTGTATATGTTAGTCAGGTTTTAAAAAAGAAGCTCTCTTTGTCATTTGGGCTTTAGTCCTTTTTAATAAAATTGTATTAATCACCATGTATAGCACGCCATCTGGTGGCGCCAATGTTAACGTTGTCGTGAGCACAATGACATGCTCATTCACGTAGTAGTTTTCACTGTCTTCACTTTTCTTTCTTGAATGCCGAAGGTTTGTTCTGTTCATGTTATTATTCTTAAGTACTGTGTTATTTGTTAACCTTTTATATCATCTTTTTATGCAGCTATCCTTTTGTGCTCATGATTGTGTGTTTCATTCACAGTGTATATGATGATGGGCAACGCCAGAAACCGGTAATATTGTCAGTTAATTCTATTTGCACCCAATCAGAATTGAGTAAAGAAAAATTGTTATACATTAAAAAATGGTTGCTCACATCATGAACGATTTTAAATCGTTTTTGGAGTGTATCTGTGTACCATGTATAATTAGCAAGAGCTGTACCCGTTCTATGGAATTTATACCCTCCAGTATATAATTTATCCGTCAGAGTGGCTCTCTTATTTTACTGGTATTTAAGCGAATCAGTCACCGACACTCGGCTGTAAGATCCTGATAAGCCTGTCCAGCAAGAACTTAAAAGTCTGAAGAAGCGTGCCCTCAGAGTCAGTGACTCTTGAGCGTGAGCGGGCGTTCACGCGTCGTGGAGGGAATTGTCTCCGCTCCGAATTTCTGTCACGCCGCAGAGAATCCATTCGGTCCGGCTTGACTGTTTCTGCAGGAGCAGCCGTCTCCACACAGGGCACAACTCTCAACGCACACATTCACCACACGCCTGTGGCTCTGTAGCACAGTGTTAAACAGTGGATACGTTCCATATACTAGAACAATCAGTGTTGATTATTCGTACCATGAAACTTCTCTTAAAGGATAAATAAAAATTAAGTGGTATGTCTATCACGGTTATACCTTCTGCTTTCTTGCTCGTTCGTTAATCTAAGTTTTTGCCTTTCCATGGCCCGCTAGTCTAACATCCTCGGCTCTCCTTATCCACCTATGCTTGTTACTTCCTGTACTTCAACCGGTCGCCGCAGAGCGCTGTCTACCAATTGCTGCGGGCTGATACCACACTCGTTTACACGACGACACTAAGTTTCATGAAACTGCGCTACTGGCCAATGCGCATGCGCAGCAGGACTTCGCGCAACTCGTTGACGAAACTGAATAGTTTCGGCACATTCCAACTTTGGCGAAACTGTTGCACGTGTTTTTAGGTTAGGTTATGACCAATACAGAACAAAATACGACATAAAGGGGGGAACGGGAGAAATAATTCGGTTTTTGAACATATATGCGTTGAGTAGGTGATTGTGCGATTTTAACGGCGTGTTAGTGTTCTTCTGGCAATTATTTGTGAAATTAAATATTGATGGGTTGACGATTAGTGCATTGAAGACTAAAATACACCCAATTTGAAATACCTATACTAACGAAGTATGGCAATTAAGGATTTCGGAACACGGTACACATACTCAGAGTCGAGTATCTACTTGACAAGAAACGTAATGCAATTTGTAATTTCTGTTCTGGGAACTATGCTTCACACATAACGGTAACTTGTTTCTTTATTGCATTACTAACTCTGTTTAAAAGGAACGTTAACTGCTCTGGTGACATTCTAAGTTGATTAAAATAACTTCTAGGGTCTTCAATCACAATTTCTTTCAGCAAGGTCGCTGAGCAACAGAGCTAACGTTTCTTATTCTTTTTATGTTTAGTCTTATGCAGCGACGTCACACAGACAAGCAATAGATTCGCCACAACTCGTACAGATACCAAAACTTTCATTTTACGGCGACTATGGCACTCATAAAACAAGAAAACTGAAGTGTATGATATTGGCGCCGTGTCTACAGACATACACGAAACTTGTTGCGCGCAATTCGTTTCATGCAACGAGTTTCGCAACCTAGTGTCGTCGTATAGACTAGCCTTAACATACCAGTCACGACACTCAGACTAATTTTTGTTACCCATCGTGACAACAGCGCACCAAGTGGTCAGCAGGGGACACTACTGAGTATCTCGTGCGTTGTAAGTGGTATTATTCGTAGGTTGTACTCGTTTTCGTGATGATTTTTGGAACCGACAAGACTTGCAGTGAACCAAATGGAAAAACAACCAGTAAAAGGGACATAATTTGTCATTTTTCAGATTTCCTAAGTACTCAGAGAGGCATGTAATATTGCTGCAATGTTTCAGTTACCATTCACCTGAAAATTACATAAATTTAATAAAAATTGTTTGATTTTTATAAGAGTCGCTAGTGGCTCATATAAAGTACATTGAAAACTTTAGAAAAAAATTATAAGATACACTGTAACATTCTTAAGAATGACCGAGGAAGGTGGCGCAGTGGTAACGCACTGGACTCGCATTCGGAAGGATGGTGGTTCAAATCCACCTCCAGCTATCCGGATTTAGGTTTTCCGTGATTTCCCTAAATCATTCCAGGCAAATGCCGGGATAGTTCCTTTCAAAGGGCACGGCCGATTTCCTTCCCCATCCTTACCCAAAACTCCGAGCGTTAGCTCCGTCTCTAATGACCAAGCTGTCGACGGGACGTTACACCCTAAACTTTCTTTCCTTTCCTTCTTAAGAATGTACTACCAAATTCTAAAGCTTTATGTTGTATGGAAAAATATAAAGTTGGGAAAAGATCTAGAGCACTGCGAGGAAGTTTGACAGGCAGATACCAAAAATATGTGGAAAATATGAACACCAAATCAGATCAGACCGTTAGCTGTCACACTCGTCCGTTTTCTTCGGAAATACCGTGGTAAAGATAGGGATAGCAGTTGGTAAAGTTTTAACAATAAAGTTTTGAACGAATTTCTGCTGTTAGTTGGAAGTACCTCATCCGAGATGGAACAATAATATAGTACTGCCAGAACGAAACGGAAAGGACAGTGTGTCATACCCGTTTACTGTGGAGCTACACATCCAACCATCGTACGCTTATAACTGTCTGTTAATGTACATTATTTTGGTTTCATTGGGGGAAGGTCGCAAAAAAGTATTTCTGCGTGAGTAGGTTCTTGGTTTCGTCATTAATCCGTGTTTGCTCCACTGCTGTTTATTTTAGGATCATCCTTTTCGTTCCTTATTGTAATAACGCCTTCGAGTCTCAAACAGCACAATCTTATCTTAATTTACGTATAAATGGGATATGAAATAATGCTATTCGTGCTATCTATATGGCGTTTAAGAGGCGACTCCCTTCCTCACCGCTAGGAGCGCTGGTGTCGCCTCAGTTGTCAGGCGGTAACAGGTTTTACACCAGTGAGTGTCGCGGCTGGTATGTCAGACTGTGATGATACTGAGTACAACGCTTATAGTGTTTCAACATGATGTTCCTTTTGTTTCAGTGGTTTGGAGTTCAACAACTTCGGTTATTTATAATTCTCTTAAAAACAGCTAAGAAACATTTAGAGATGAAAGTGCTGAAAAGTATTGGTTGCTTTTCCCCGAAGAGTTTATTGGCGAAAATTCTGCACTTGTTAGTCCATTGACACCTCATCAATTACTGAGCTACGTAGAAATCCCGCCTTGTTTAGACAGGTAGTTTCTCTCTTTAACAGAGGCGTAGCTCCTATTTCTAATGAGATAAAATCAACAAAACGAGAACGAGTATGGCCACTTGGCAATTTTAAAATAACATCGTGACATATTTGTAACCATTCGGTAAGCAGTATTGCCAAATCACAACTGTTTAACAACTTAAAAATCCAGCAAAATGACTATTTTAATTATAATTTTATATTTGCTACAACAAGAATTCCATTTTTGACGTGTTACTTTCTACTGATAATTAATGATTCCAGAAAGCACGCGTATTTTACCTCATTTATTTATTTACTAGCTTATATGCCCGTGCTTCGCAACGGTTGTTAAAGAAAGGCCTGCGCGTACCATGGCTTCTTAGGGTTCCGAACCTTGGTAGCCTCTCGTGTGTGTTTCGAAAGGTTCGGACGTTTTCTTGACATTTCTACACATACCTAAAGGCACCGAAACCACAAAACAAACTACACACACTGGATTATCCTTCCAAAGAACTATTATGTAAATGAATACTTTTGTATCCCATTCTCGTCGCCACTTTTGTGTCCCAGCCTCGTCGCCACTTTCGTGTCTCGTTTCCGCCGGTTGTCGTAGGTGTCGGTGGCCGAGTAGAAAGAGTCCGACGCAGGAATAAAGGATGCACGCGTGTGCAGATACGGAGGTGACCAGCCAGTGGGACAGCAGAAACTAGAAATACTAAGTTTAAATTAGAACAAGTTGTATATTTCGTAGAAATAGGTTAATACTTAACTTTTACAAATTTCAAGACTGCAGAATGCTGTAGTTAAACTAGAGAGAGGCCTGCCTACTGATGAGTCCTAGTGCCTATTCTATAGCCAAGTCTTAACTGGTGTCTATCTGATTCCCAAGTGAACGATGCAGTCCAGTGGTGGCAACCAGCGGAATTGTAGCAGAGGGCGCTCGTGGCTGACATCGTAAGAACGCCGCGCCGTGCGTGCATGGCGGCGTGCGGCGTAAGTACGTGGCGCGCACTTCATACCTGTGCGACACCACAAATACAATTGAGAGACACGAAGGAATGTCGGTATGTTTTAAACATAAATGAAACGTGCCGAAATAGGCAAAGAAATGTCGGTAAGCATGTAATACACAAAGGGAAATCAGTAACACTGTGTTCAATATTTGTTGGTATTCATAGAGATAAGATTACGTCGCATAATTTATTTGTAAGTATTTATTGCGTTCTCACACTGGAGTAATCATAAGAGTGGGCCGCGATGGAGTCTAAAGCGTCTCGCTGCGGAGCGCGCAATTGCTCGCTGTGGAGGTTCGAGTCCTCCCTGGGGCATGGGTGTGTGTGTTTGTCCTTAGGTTAGTTTACCTAGGTTTAAGTAGTTTGTAAGCTACGGACTGGTGAGCACGCAGTGTGGTCCGATAGATCTACAAACATTTGAACATTTGAAGTAATTAAAAGAGTGGAAATGCTACAAACTCGAACGTTAGCTTTCGATCGTGATAATAATAATAATAATAATTTCGTGTAGCTCATTCGCCTGGTGGAAGTCTTTCAACTGGACGCCACTTCAGCGACTTGCATGTCCCTAGCCTATCCCAGTTATCCAACCGGGTAAAGGAGACCTATAGCTTAACATGCAATCCGAATCACGTGTCGTTTCTGGCGTTAAAGTGGATTAAAGTGCAGACAAAAAAATCTGAGGTCTGACCGGGTTTCGAACCCGCGATTCAAGTCGAGCGATTTACCCCAAGACCACCGGACTCGACTTCGATCGTGAAATATCGGCAGTCTTCGACGCTGTTCGCGAGTGAGAGATCGCGAGCTGAACTCACACCATGCACGCAGTACCCCCGCAGAGCTTTGCAGGCAGCTCACGAGCCCACCCAACGTGTATAAGTTCCGAGAGCTAGGTTGAGCAGAATGTGAAAATCCGTAATTTTTTATTGGAAATGCCACTTTCGTGTCGTAATGTTTTTTTGTTAAGGGGTTTGGCCACTTCGTGTACTAGTAAATACATGCTCGTGTTGGTCGCGACTGGGGAGAGTGCAGCGTGAAGCACGGCGCCAGCACCTAGAGGAGGAGGAGGAGAATATTGAGGAGGACAGCGAGAGAGATTAAATCATTTACACCGCGCTGCATCGCTTTCCAGGCCGGTGGCGTTTCTTTACGCACGGTGAGCGGCGAGTTACGGTGGCGGCGGGCCTGAGCCATGCGCACGCCGGCAGGAACTGACAGAACACGACCCGGACGCCGCGCGCGGGGCGTTCGCGCGTTACCGCGAGTGCGGGCCGACTTGCAGGTACAAACGACGGCGTGGGCGGAGTACGGCTGGCGGCACGTCGTGAGCCACGGCCGTGTCCCACACACCGCCCTGACAACACTATCCCAGCACCTGCTGCGAGCGCGGTTTATGCGCCAGAGGTCGCTCCCTGACGGCCATCGTGGCTAGACAACTAACGTTGCGCTCCGTAACGATCGCGTTAAGCTCTCTGTCACTTTGATCTCAGATAGAGGATGTGGAAAAAATATTTTAATTATAAGTTGAGTCAGAGACTTGATTTATACAGCAATAGAGACTGCAATGCAATAACTGTAGTTGCTACTTTTTTTTTTTTTTTTTTTTTTTTTTTCTTCATTCCGCAGACTGGTTTGATGTAGCTCTCTACGCTACCCTGTCCGGTGAAAGTTTCTTCATTTGAGAACAAGAACAGCAATCTACATCCTTTTGAATCTGCTCCTTCTAAGATTTTTACTCCACACACTTCCTTCTAATGCTAAGTTGACAACTTCCTGGCAGATTAAAATTGTGTGACAAACCCGAGACTCGAACCTGGGATCTTTGCCTTTCGCGGGCAAGCGCTCTATCGGCTGAGCTATCCCGACACGACTCGCGATACCGCCTCACAACTTTACTTCCGCCAGTACCTCGCCTCCTACTTTCCAAACTTCACAGAAGCTCTCCTGCGAAACTGGCAAGACTAGCACTCCTGGTAGAAAGGATAGCCTAAGGGATGTTTTCAGAATGAAACTTTCACTCTGCAGCGGAGTGTGCGCTGATATGAAATTTCCTGGCTAGTCTGCAAGGTTCGCAGGAGACCTTCTGTGACGTTTGGGAAGTAGAAGGCGAGGTACTGGCGGAAGTAAAGTTGTGAGGCGGTATACGTGAGTCGTGTCGGGATAGCTCAGTCGGTAGAGCGCTTGGCAAAGGTCCCAGATTCGAGTCCTGGTTCCGACACACAATCTTAATCTGCCAGGAAGTTTATCAGCGCACACAAGTTTCATTGTAAGTTGACAATTCCTTGATGTCTCAGAATGTGTCCTACCGATCTAGCCCTCCTCTTAGTCAGGATTTGCCAGAAACTCCTTTTCTCCCCGATTCGGTTAAGCACCTCCTCATTAGTTACGCGATCTACCCATCTAATTTCCATCATTCGTCTGTAGCACCACATTTCAAAAGCTTCTATCATCTTTTTGTCTGAACTCCTTATCGTCCATGGTCACGGTCCCATAGAATGTTACACTCCAGACAAATGCTTTTAGTAAGGACTTCCTAACATTGGCCCACTTTAGGTTACGGTAGTAACACTAAAAGTGGGCCTTTGTATTAGTCTTAGGACAGCTCGAAATTTAAATAAAAATAACGGCTTAACTATTTATCTGACACGAAAATTGAATAACCTAATTTGTAGAGGAGAAAATTCTCTACAACTTTGCTCTGTTAGGTCTTTTTTCATATCTCGTAGCGTTTCAGAGATATTTGCAAAAATAAGGGCGTTTTTGGGATGTCTGTCTGTCCGTAACGTGTTCCCTGTTTTTAAGATGAACCGTTCAACCGATCGCAACAAATTTTCCAGACATAATTTTAGGCCACCAGAGACCAGAACCTACCATTTTAAAATTTTTCGTACAAAAAAAAAACAAAAAAAAAAAAAAAAAAAAAAACAAAAAAAAAAAAAAAAAAAAAAAAACAACACGGTAGTAATACGGATGGCGGCGCGCCGTCCTGAGCCACGGCCCGTGTCGCACACACCGCTCTGACACTATCCGAGCACCTGCTGCGAGCGCTGTTTATGCGCCGCAGGTCGCTCCCTGACGGCACTACGCGACGGTCGCCGTCGTGGATAGACAACTCACGTTGCGCTCCTTAACGATCGCGTTAAGCTCTCTGTCACTTTTCTCTGTCACTTTGATCTCAGATAGAGGATGTGGAAAGAATATTTTAATTAGAAGTTGAGTCACAGACGTGATTTATACAGCAATGGAGACAGCAATCAGTGTGTTTTGTTGTTGAGGTCTTCAGTCCGCTGACTGGTTTCATGCAGCTCTCCACGCTATCCTGTACCGTGCAAGCTTATTCATTCGGGAACAAGAACGGCAATATACATCCTTTTGAATCTGCTCCTTCTACGATTTTTACTCCACACACTTCCTTCTAATGCTAAGTTGACCAATCCTTGATGTCTCAGAATGTGCCCTACCGATCTAGCCATTCTCTTAGTCAGGATATGCCAGAAACTCCTTTTCTCCGCAATTCGGTTAAGCACCTCCTTATTTGTTACGCGATGTACCCATCTAATTATCATCATTCGTCTGTAGCACCACATTTCAAAAGCTTCTTTTTGTCTGAACTCCTTATCGTCCACGTTTCAATCCCATCTACATCTACAGCTACATGGGATACTCTGCAAATCACATTTAAGTGCCTGGCGGAGGGTTCATCGAACCACCGTTATACTATTTATCTCGCATTCCATTCTCGAAAAGCGCACGGGAAGAAAGAACACCTGAATTTCTCCGTTCGAGCTCTTATTTACCGTATTTTATTCTGATGATCATTTCTACCTATGTAAGAGGGAGTCAATAATATATTCCCGCATTCGGAAGAGAATGTTGGCGTTTCGAGTTTCGGAAGTAGCCCACGCCGCAGCGATGAGCGCCGTAATTGTAATGATTCCCCTCCCAGATCCTGTATCATTTCCATAACACTGTCTCCCCTGTATCGTGACAATACAAAACTAGCTGCTCTTCTTTGGACTCTTTCGACGTCGTCCGTCAAACCCACCTGATAAGGATCCCACACTGGGTAGCAATACTCAAAAAATGGACGGACAAGCGTAGTGCATGCATTCTCTTTAATAGTTTTATTGCATCTTTTAAGGGTTCTGCCAATAAAACGCAGTCTCTTGAATAGATCTATTGCATCTTTCAAGGGTTCTACCAAAAAAAAAAAAAAAAAAAAAAAAACAAAAAAAAACAAAAAACAAAAAAAACAACCAGTCTCTGGATCGCCTACGTGTTCTTTCCAGTTTAAGTATGAAGTAATAGTAATTCCTAGGTATTTTGTGGAGTTTACGGCCTTCATTTATGATTAAATTATCTGTAAACAAAGTTTAACGGATTTATTTTCGTACTCATGTGGACGACTTCACACTTCTCATTATTTAGAGTCAAGTGCCAATTTTTACACCATAGTGATATCTTATTCAGATACAATGCTACACTCCAGACAAATGCTTTTAGAAAGGACTTCCTAGTATTTCAACTAGTATTGGATGTCAATAAATTTCGCTTCTTTGGAAATGCTTTTCTTCCCATAGCCATACTGCTTCTCTACTTCGGCCATCAGAAGTTGTTTTGCTACTACTTTCATTGTCTTATTACTTGATCTTACTCCTTCAGTATCCTTTGCTCTCTGTGACAGAATTTCTATGTCGTGAGAAAACCGCAATGTTTTTACTTCTCCTCCTTTAACTTTAATTCCGTCTCCAAATTTCTCCTTGCATTCCTTCACAACTTGCTCAATGTACAGAATGAACAACATTCGCGAAAGGCTATAGCCTATAACCACTGCGACTCTTTTATGTTTCTGTACAAGTTGAATATAACTCTTCGTTCCCTATATTTTACCCCTGCTACCTTCAAAATTTGAAAGAGTGTATTCCATTGTCAAAAGCTTTCTCGAGATCTACGAATGCTAAAATGCTAATATAAGTCGTAATATGAATATTGCCTTGCGTGTTTCTACATTTCTTCTAAATCCAAACGGATGTTCCTCAAGATCGGATTACACCAGTTTTTCCATACGTCTGTATATAGCCGCGGTGGAGTAGCCGAGCGGTCTAAAGCGTCTCACTGCGGAGCGCGCGATTGCTCGCCGTGGAGGTTCGAGTCCTCCCTGGGGCATGGGTGTGTGTGTTGTCCTTAGGTTAGTTTACCTAGGTTTAAGTAGTTTGTAAGCTACGGACTGATGACCACGCAGTTTGGTCCGATAGATTTACAAACATTTGAAACATTTGTCGGTAAATAATTCGTGTTAGTATTTTGCAACCATGACTTGTGAAACTGATAAGTCTGTAGTTTTCACATTCCTCTACACTTGCTTTCGTAGGAATTGGAATTACTACATTGTTCTTGACATACAGATTTCATATAGAAGAACGCCTAGATAACATATTTTACTTCATAATTCATTACGTGACTAGTTTCGACAACAAGTTGTCATTTTTAAATGTAAAATTAAAATTGTAAATCTGTATAAAAACTTTCAAAGGCACATGCATCTGGTGTACAAAGTACATAAAATACTCCACCTGTGTGTTGGTTACTGTGGTACCACTGCCATGGTTGGAACAGTAACGTAGGATGGTACATTCCATCACTTAAAAATGACAACGACTGCAGAGTATAGTTGAGGCTGCATGGAAAATACATATCTGATATATAGTTACAAAGTATAAGCGCTACATATGGTCTGCGGTTAACTACCTGTAGTAATTGCAAACCAATGTGAGCAAATCGGCCTTTCATTTGGCTGATGGAATCAATTTCCAAATCCTCCAGTTGTGATTGGTATAACTATGAAGAAAATTATAATAAATGCGTGAACTTTAATAATTACATTGGAATGTTATCCAGCACATATACAAATTACAACTGTATACTACGAGAGCATGAGCACAACTGTGAGGTATTACATTGCTCATGTTTACAAGTTAAATCGTCACAGCGCCACCAGCTGGCGCTCTAGTCAACCACAAGATTTATTTGTGTCACGAATATCAAAATATAACTTTTACAGAACTTGAACAAACTGAATACAGATAATTTCACATACATCTTCGATACTACACCATGAATACAATTGAAAAATAAATTACATAGTTGTAAATACAAAGCGTGTTATACGATTGGCAATAACATTGCTTTACAATTATTTACATCGTATTTCATTTGCACAAATCGAACATTTGAGTGTAACAATGGGGTATTAGTACAAGGCCTTATACCAAGTACATGGTTAACAACATCGTTAACCATGTCTATACAGTGTGAGTCTGAATGATGACCGATCAAGCAATCATAGTCATATAATGACAGACGGATTAGAGTCATCCGTATCATTTCTTTTCGTAGCCTTTGGGTTTAAGTGTGCAGGTTACCAGGCAGAGCATAAAATTCAATGAAACGTTCGTTATAAGGTATCCAAGCGTTTAATCGGATGTGGCTGTAGGTTACATTACGTAATGGCTGCAAGTGTAGGTAATATGAGGTGAATGGGTATTTGACAATATCTCAGATGACAAATAGCCGCAGGTCCCACGTTATTGGTGGATCGATATCTGGGGCATAGGGTACTTCAGGTCTACGTTTAGAGGTGGATACAGGCCTAGGTTCTCGGCTATATGTTTAGGTCTAGGCTGACAAGTAGCCTCAGGTCTGGGTTGTTGGTTGCTCAATGTCTACGTGTAAGGTGCCTTCAAGTCTACTTTGAGAGGTGCCTAAAGATCTAGGTGGCTACATGTCTAGGTGGCTACAGGTCTAGGTTTTGTGGCGTGTATGTTTGAGCTACGTAACGACATCACGTCGAAATTTAGATTATAACATCCGAATCCATGGTAAATAGAGGGATCTTAAAACTAGCAATAGACTAATCTGGGAGTTAGAAGATCTGCCATTAATAGTAAGTCGAGTTATTGGAGATGGGAATATGCCATAAAATATCGTATACGCTTCCTTCAGGGTAGAGGATGAAAGCATCTGTCAGCCAATTCAGGAAGCCAGTATAGCAATCTATTGTGTAATTATTGGCTCCAAGGAGGTGGGATGCTCTTAGTGATTTCATAATACATCGTCAAATATCATGCAGAACTGTTTAAACTTAACCTCGAGCTGGTTATTTATGATTTTATACGGTTCTTTTTTATTTTTGTTATAGAAATTAATATTTTCTAACAGATCCAATTTTCTGCCTTTCTCGCTCTTATGTAGAATTTCCATGCTATGTTGAATGTCACCTATGTGATGTTTTGTGTTTTTCAAGTGCTCGCCAATAGCCGTTTTATTTTTCCGTATATGTATGTTCTCGAAATCTAGTTTTAAATGTACTTGAAGACGCAGGGTATTTCCCCTGCTGCAACAAGACGTGCCATGGATTCAACTAATGTCTGAAGTAGTGGTGGAGGTAACATGAGCCTTGCATGCTCCAGAGCTGTCCGTAATTCTGTGAGTTGCAAGGCATCCCATTTACGCTCAATAATGCTCGCTGGTTGGGCAGGAAGGGTCGAAGCTTGCTTCTAGAGCCAATCTGCAGTATTTCTTGACGTGGTGTGGCACTGTCCTGCGCGGATTGCTCAAGTCCGTTGGAATGCGTAATGGACTCAAATTGATGCAGGTGATTGGCGAGGATGAGTACGTACGTGTTACCTGTCAGGGTCCTATATAGACATATCGGGGGGTCTCATATCACTCCAACTGCTCGCCCTACACCACTACGGAGCATCCACCAGCTTGAACGGTCCCTGCTGACATGCAGGCTCCATAACAGTCCACATCCACCCGCTCGATCCAATTGGATACTATACTCGTCAGACAAGGCGTCAACGTCAACAGTCCAATGTCGACGCCGCGGTGGAGTAGCCGAGCGGTCTAAAGAGTCTCGCTGCGGAGCGCGCGGTTGCTCGCCGTGGAGGTTCGAGTCCTCCCTGGGGCACGGGTGTGTGTGTTTGTCCTTAGGTAGTTTTAGTAGTTTGTAAGCTACGGACTGATGACCACGCAGTTTGGTCCGATGAATTTACAAACATTTAAACATTTGAATCAATGTCGGTGTTGATTGGCCCAGGTGTTGCGTAAAGTTCCTGCTAAACTACTGGACCGATTTAAACCAAACTTGGTACACATGACCCTTACTCAAAAATATTCAAATTTTTGTTAAGCTTAAAGGAACAACTGTCGGGCCATCACTCCCTAAACTTACAAACTACTTATGAACTACCTTATACTAAAGATGACACAAACATTCATGCCCGAGGGGGGATTCGAACCCCCGACTGTAGCGGCCGTGCAGACTGTGACTGCCGCTCCGCAGAACGCTTGCCCACTGCGGCCGGTTGAACCTTACATTCAGGCAACCAATCGCTGTCGTGGTAAGAACCACTTATGACGTCATAAACAATGACAGTCGTGAAAAACAGCCGCATCATCCGATAATATTACATATCTGGTCCTAAGCTAATGGATTTCAACCAAATATGCTACAAATATTCTTTAAGGTCAGGAATGATTTGATGTGGTTGCAAAAACCACATATCACCTCATAAAGAATGATATCTGTCCCATCGTGCGGCGTGTGATAGCTTGATTTGATTCGTCAACTGTTTGAGAATGAGAGCACTTAGCGGCTTTCAATAAATAGTAGCCAGCCGCGGTGGCCGAGGAGACTGAGGCGCCTCAGTCACGGTCTGCGCAGCCACTACGATCGGGGGTTCGAATCCCCACTCGGGCAATGATATTTGTGTTTTCCTTAGCATTAGGTAGATCATAAGTAGTTTGAACGTTTAGGGACTGATGACCCCGTAGTTAAGTCCCATAAGCTCTACAAACATTTGAATATTTTTTGAATAAATTGTAAACATAATTTCAAATCTTTACGAAACTTTTTCTCGCTGACAACCCCAACATAATGATGAAAGAAAAAAGGTTTACTGCTTACTAATTTTTCGATGTTCATGATGTATATTTACGGCATTTGGCATGACGTTACGAGTTATTACTTCTACACTGTAAATTGTATATGCCAGACAATTCACAGACAGTACACCAGGGAATGTTCCTTCGATATTATATCACAGTTCGACATATAAGTCAAGAGATATGAAATCATAAAAAAATTTGGTTCATGAAAAACCGCATCATCATGTATGTGGTTTTGATTTATTACGTCTTTACTGCTAACACCATTCACGATACATACCACTGAATGTACCTTCGAATTTACATAATAATACATCTCATATTTCAGGAGATATGACGACGTAAACAATGAAATTTCCGAATAACTGCTACATCATGAGCTCTTTTTCAACATCTCCTCCTAAAATAAAGGACCGATTTCAATTAAACTTTGTACAAATATTGCTTAATATCAGGCAACAATCGCTGTGGCGTTAAAAACTACCTACGACAACATAGTTCGTAAACAATAAACTTTCCCATTACGCGACGCGTGATTTACGACACTCTATTCATTCACTATTTATTCGACGCCGACAGTTTGCTAATACTACTCTCTACAAATGATCTGCATGGAAACGAAACTTAAAATGGGCAGATAGTAAGGTAGAAGTCGATGGACAGAAAGGGAAGAACGATATGTCCTAAGATAAGGAAGGAATAAATACAACAGAGGAACGCACATAAAGCATTTATACCAATGAATATATACCTGCAAAATTATATCATTGTGCAACACAAACATCAATAGATATGACATAGTAAATTAACACTGCGATACGTAAAAACATGTCACATCATGCACCGCGTTTTAATACATTTCTTATTTAGTACTAACAAGACGCTACTGTTCCAGTCAACCTGAAAATATTGCTGAAAGCTGACTGTGCTTTGACATCTTCGAACTGTGAAGCGCAAACAGCTGTATGCGAAATCATAGGTTTCTATAGAACTATGACGAAGTGTTGCCCAAGGCACGTTTACAAAATCGCGTTTTAGAAACGTGAGACAGAGGCGTATAGCCAAACACAGCAGTGCGGGAGCGATTCACACCGATTCGCCTACAGCAGTGCACAATAATACGGTAAGGACAAATAATGAAAATGTTCGTGACTATTTCCAACAAGGGGGTTAGAATACAGGATGATGCCATTGAACTAAAAAAAGTGAAGCCTGCTTCCGCCATATTGCAAATATTGGACAAGTGTTGGTATTGTGGAGCTGATGTTTCATGTCACTCAAAACAGGAATAAAACGTCCGGCGGTTTTGCCGTGGTGTACAATGTGTTAAAAGACTGAATATTAGCATTAAAATTAAGTTTTTAAATAACTTTAGCGAGCAATTTTTACTATTTATTCGAGTAAGTATACTGTTTACAAGCATATACTTCGCAATGACTGTCAATTCAATGCATTAATACTAAGAGGGTCGGCTTATCGCATAGTTTTAACGGAGAAATAGTATTCCACGATTCGCCGCGGTGGAGTAGCCGAGCGGTCTAAAGCATCTCGCTGCGGAGCGCGCGGTTGCTCGCCGTGGAGGTTCGAGTCCTCCCTGGGGCATGTGTGTGTGTGTTTGTCCTTAGGTTAGTTTACCTAGGTTTAAGTAGTTTGTAAGCTACGGACTGATGACCACGCAGTTTGGTCTGATAGATTTACAAACATTTGAACATTTTTTATTCCACGATTCGCCAATATTACAGACTAGCTTCAAAACATACTTGATTTCACACATAGTGTAATTAATATTTCATGTTTACGTGTAAGGTTACAAATGTAAATGTGGCTTAAAATTTAACAAAATATAAATTTAGGTACTGAAGTATTTCCTGATGAGTCATTTCATTTCTTAGTATGGTATACGAATTGTGGCTACATGGTCTTCTTTGTCCTTTGTAAAAGATGCGGTGCTCCTACCATGGTGGTAAAATTTTAGTTACTGTGTCGCGGCGCAGTGTGCAGTGTGGCGAAGGTGGCAGCGGCCGGAGACGATCAATCGTAGCACAAGTGGAGACAGTCACACAGATATTAACCCATAACATTTCTTTTGTCTTCGTAACAAATAATATTGTTTTCTTATGGAATATCTAATGTTTTAGTTTGTAATACGTTAAATTTCCTGTGAAAGGCGATGGTATTAATGTACAATAGAGAAATACTCTCTGTAATCGTAAGAAGGCACAGTTACGAGAATAATTCTTTCCGTTTTCTATGAACGAGAAACGTATGCTATTTCCGCACTGCAATGTTATTCACTTATGTCACTACACTGAAACAATACGTTTAACGCAACTACAAAATATTGAGAACGAAACACCCAAATTCATTACTGGCCATTAAAATTGCTACAACAAGAAGAAATGCAGATGATAAACGGGTATTCATTGGACAAATATACTAGAACTGACATGTGAAGACATTTTCACGCAATTTAGGTGTATAGATCCTGAGAAATCGGCACCTAGCACAACCACCTCTGGCCGTAATAGCAGCCTTAATACGCCTGCGCTTTGAGTGAAACAGAGGTTGGATGGCGTGTACAGGTACAGATGCCCATGCAGCTTCAACACGATACCACAGTTCATCAGGAGTAGTGACTGGCGTATTGCGACGAGCCACTTGCTCGGCGACCATTGAGCAGACGTTTTCAATTAGTAAGAAATCTGGATTATGTGCTGGCCAAGGCAGCATTCGAACCTTTTTCCGTATCCAGAAAGGCCCGTTCAGGATCTGCAACATGCGGTCGTGCATTATCTTGCTGAAATGTAGGGTTTCGCAGGGATCGAATGAAGGGTAGAGCCACGGGTCGTAACACAACTGAAATGTAACGGCCACTGTTAAGTGCCCTCGATGCGAACAAGAGGTGACCGAGACGTGGAACCAATGGCACACAATACCCTTCCAATGTGCGTTCACCGCGATGTCGCCCAACACCGATGCGTCCATCATGATGCTGTAAACAAAACCTGGATTCATCCGAAGAAATGACGTTTTGTCATTCGTGCACCCAGGTTCGTCGTTGCGTACACCATCGGTGCATCCGTGATGCAGCGTCCAGGGTAACCGCAGCCACGGTCTCCGACCTGATAGGCCATGCTGCTTCAAAAGTCGTCGTCGAAATGTTCGTGCAGATGGTTGTTGTCTTGCAAACGTCCCCATCTATTGACACGGGGATCGAGACGTGGCTGTATGATCCGTTACAGCCATGCGGATAAGATGCCTGTCATCTCAACTACTAGTTATACCAGGCCGTTGGGATCCAGCAAGGCGTTCCGTATGGTCCTCCTGAACCCACCGATTCCATTTTCTGCTGACAGTCATTGTTTCGCGCGATCAACGCGAGCAGCAATGTCGCGATACGATAAACCGCAATCGCGATAGGCTACAATCCGACCTTTATCAAAGTCGGAAACGTGATAGTATGCATTTCTCCTTCTTACACGAGGCATCACATCAACGTTCCACCAGGCAACGCCGTTCAACTGCTGTTTTATTATGGGAAATCGGTTGGAAACTTTCCTCATGTCAGCGCATAAAAGTGAAATCCCTTCTTCCATGTGTGTCTTCATACTAACGAAAAGAACCTTTCTACACCGTGTCTTCTCCATAGTTTGGTCGGGGAGGGGGAGTGTAGGGAGCCATTCAAGGAAATATCGACATACTAGCTTAATATTATTATTATATGCCCTTGCTTTGCAACGATTGTTAAAGAAGGGCATATGCGTATCATGGCTTTTTGGGTTGCAGATCTCAGTCACTAAAAATCCTTGTTGACTGAGCGGCCAAGAGTGCATCCAGAACCTGTCAACTATAGAACAGGAACAGCATCAAATGGTAGCCCCATGACTCTATACGATTTTGTTTCCGTAATCTACTGATACGTTGTCATTGAATTTCTAGCGTGTTGTTCATTATAAAGTTTGGTCTTGCAAATACACTCCTGGCCATTAAAATTACTACATCAAGATGACGTGCTACAGATGCGAAATTTAACCGTCAGGAAGGAGATGCTGTGATATGCAAATGATTAGCACAACGTTGGCGCCGCTGAACATGGAGTAAATATTTGTTGAATTGAATGAAATAACAGAATCACTTACTCCCTATTTCGAAGTACTTATACCAACAAATACAGTCTTAGGTTGCTGAACGACATATTTACATCAATCACTGACTTGTATTTGAACGAAAATGGTACCAACGAAAAGATCAAAGGTTTTACAACTGAAAAGAGAAATCCACAGCCTTCTATTTCTAGTATTTTCGGAAATGTGAACATTTACATATGTAAGCATCGCAAGTTGGGTAATTTTCCTGGGCGCAGATATAGTTTTGAAAAATGAAATAAAAATACTTCCTATCAGAATTTCTTAACAAATTTGGCACCATATTAAGCAGAAAACGTCAAATTACTTTATAAGCTTATAAACACAAAATATTTTTTACCTTTACGTATTGATCCCAAACTGTTAGTCCAATTTTTATTTTTTTTTATTTATTTACTAGCTTAAACCCGCGGCTCCGCTCGCGTGTTGGTTGATTATGATAGATAAGCTATCTTTCAGTAGTGTTCTATGAGACTGGTTTTGAAGATGAGATGGCATTCAACAATAATGATTATAATAATATCACAGATCTATCACTTGATGTAATGCGCGAAACGTCAAATCGACTTTTTTTAAAGATATGTATTAAAAGAAATTTCTTCTTTACTGCTTTATTTATTTATTCTTATATTTCCTTATTCGTATGCTTATCCTTACAGAGAAAGAGCTGAAGACATTGTTGCACGCATAGACCAAGATATGGTCTTTGGCATCACGTTTGCTATAGAGTGATGGCCTTCAGTCCGAATTTTCAACCATCATATATTCCACCTCCTCATAGCAATCGGCATGGAACTGCTATTGTGTACAACGGGAGACTTTGGACAACAATTACCCACAGATCATTCGTTTGCGTTCTGTAGTTTTCGCTGAATAGCGAAATATTAACACACACACACACACACACACACACACACACACACACGTGTAGGATTTTATATACGCCGATAACTTTCCATCCCAATATACTACACCCTTTTATCATTATCAACCCTCAAGCAACAATGAAACCAATAAAACCATTTTCAAAGAGTAAATAAAATTTTCAAAGAGTAATTATTGTTCCTTAATTCTTCAAATTACTAAATAAACTATCACATTGCTATAAAATCATGCCTAAAACCTTCCTCAGGTTTAAATTAGTAACTGTACAAATATTTAAGTCTCTGCGTCTTGTCGTTCGGACGTGATAAGCGAACATACATTCACTTTTACTATATATACATAAATAGCTATCCTATCGCCATAAAACCGTGCCTAAAGCCCTTCCCGGGTAGACATTAGTAACTGTACAGATGTTTAGCTCTTTATGTCTTATGGTTCAGACGTGATAAACGTACTTCGAACAGACATTCACATTTATAGATACAGAAGAAGAAGTTTATTGTTTTAATACAATATCTGATAAAATGTTTTCGGACACCTGGCTGAGAATGACTTACAAGTGGTGGCACCCTCTCTAATGCTGGAATTCAATATGGTGTTGGTCTACCCTTAGCCTTGATGACAACTTCCAACGTTCAGTCAGGGGCTGGAAGGTTTCCTGGGGAATGGCTTAACGGTAAAAAATTCATAAATAAATATTATACCAACAAAAAAGAAAACATTGGTTCTAGTTCAGTTAGCTAACAAGATATGCTGAAAATAGCTGACAAAATTTCAAAGCCGCGGTGGATTAGCCGAGCTGTCTAAAGCACCTCGCTGTGGAGCGCGCGGTTGCTCGCCGTGGAGGTTCGAGTCCTCCCTGGGGCATGGGTGTGTGTGTTTGTCCGTAGGATAGTTTACCTCCTAGGTTTAAGTAGTTTGTAAGCTACGGACTGATGACCACGCAGTTTGGTCCGATAGATTAAAAAAAAAAAAAAAAAAAAAAAAAAAAAAAACATTGGTTCTAGTTTAGTTGGCTAACAAGATATGGTGAAAATAGCTGACAAAATTTCAAAGCCGCGGTGGAGTAGCCGAGCTGTCTAAATCACCTCGCTGTGGAGCGCGCGGTTGCTCGCCGTGGAAGTTCGAGTCCTCCCTGGGGCATGGGTTTGTGTGTTTGTCCGTATGATAGCTTACCTAGGTTTAAGTAGTTTGTAAGCTACGGACTGATGACCACGAAGTTTGGTCCGATAGATTAAAAAAAAATTCAAAGTTGTAATATAACAATTCCAGAGAAAAAGCTACAGGAAGTTAGCAAATTTGGCGAGATAGGGCATTTCGACTCCCCTGAAGCTACAGCGACTGACCATGAATGATCATTTCCGAATCAGTGGCTCTACTTGTGGTCTGATGTGCGTCCTGACTGCTTGTGTTTAGGCAGGTAGTTAGGCGGGAAGTGAGTGGGTGGGAGGGCCAAATGGGAAGAGGTTGAGCTGGGTGCGAATGACCGGCTGCCAGGGGCGACGTACCCGCCGAGTGGGCGTGGGCGCCTACACGACCACGCGCAAGCCTGCCGGCGCGGCGGACGCAGGCGTGCGGAATAAAGCCGGGGGCCTCCGGAAGGAGCAGCCGTCGACCCCGATTGTTCACCGCGGGTCCCTGGCCTCTTCTCTTCCGCCTTGATCCTCGGACCAGTAGCAAGTCCGCCGTCCTCTACAATCTTCCGTCGATGCTTTACGGACCCGTTTGCGTCCTACGACCATACCTGTTGCATACAGTTGGAGGTAGATGTTTTGAAATGTGCGGCACGTTGGATGCTCTCTGTCCGGGTACCGTTCTGCATACACCCTGCAGGCTTCAGCTGCATTTTGTCGACACTCGCCGTAGATATCATCTCCGCCTTTTCCGAGTTAGAATACACCGTGGTCAAAGTTCCTACAACACTAGACTATCACAGACGTCTGGTAACACAGTGCACTACAGTTAGTCTGCGTGGCAAGACGAATGTAGAATAACAATAGGTGCAAGCGCTACATGCGGACACTGCGCCAGGTAGAAATGTTCAAATGTTTGTAAATCTATCGGACCAAACTGCGTGGTCATTGGTCCGTAGCTTACAACCTACTTAAACCTAGATAAACTATTCATAGAATATATGACATCAACTGCGATTGGGCAAAGCTGAAAATGTGTACCCAGCCGGGATTCGAACCCGGGTCTCCTGCTTTCTAGGCAGTTGCGCTGACCCCTACACCACTGGGGACACAGTGATCACCGCACCTGCAAGGACTACCTAGGCACGCCTCCCGTCATATACAAATTCCCAGCTTCGCCCTGCCCACAGTACTCGAACTCGTAGTTATGAACTAATTCCCGTAAGAGTAAGGGCTTCAAACTTTGCCCACCCCTCCCCACTAACGATAGAGAATAACATTTTCAGCTTTGCCCAATCGCAGTTGATGTCATATATTCTATAAATGTTGAATAATAACAACTGCATGATCAGAAGTGACGTCTGTTCCCTCAGAACAGTCGCCACATGTATATCTAGATAAACTAACCTACGGACAAACACACACACCCATGCCCCAGGGAGGACTCGAACCTCCAAGGCGATCAACCGCGCGCTCCGCAGCGAGACACTTTAGACCGCTCGGCTACTCCACCGCGGGGCGACAGCTAGACCAAACCACAACAGTGCACTACAGCCACACTCGTAAACACGGTCGTCATCGTAAACATGTCCCTGCAGATGCTGCTCGCCGAGCGTGGCCCGTGTTTGTACAACACGCAACTGATCGTCGAAGGTTTGAAGCGTCAAATTTAGGTTACAATATCTCCGGATGTAATTAACATTTTACAATGCAATAAACGGCACTGATTACGTCTTTGTTTATGTGTTCTGATGTGCTAACAAAACTAACAAGGTTCCATTAAAAAAAAAAAAAAAAAAAAAAAAAAAAACGTAGGTTTGTGTTAACATACTTCCGTGCAGCCGGCCACGGTGGCAGAGGGGACTGAGGCACTTCAGTCACGGTCTCCACGGCCACTACGGTCGGGGGTTCGAATCCCCCCTCGGGCATGGATATTTGTGCCGTCCTAATTCGTAAGTAGTTCATAAGTAGTTTGTAAGTTTAGGGACTGATGACCCCCTTAGTTAAGTCCCATAAGCTGTACAAACATTTGATTTGAACTTCCGTGCATTTTTTATGGTTTGTATGAACCAGTTACACTAGCCCCTCTCCTCACGTTCGGGCTATGGAATCGGTTCGCCAGTAATTGATGTGGTTTACGAAATATATCCAGCGATAATGTTAGGTGACTCACCCTGTATATATACACTGGTGATCAAAAGGTCAGTATAAATTTTAAACTTAATAAATCACGGTATAATGTAGGTAGAGAGGATAAAATTGACACAAATTCTTGGAATGACATGGGGTATTATTAGAACAAAAATAAATAAATAAATAAAAATAAAAAGTTCAAAAATGTCCAACAGATGGCGCTGGACAGCAAACTGTCAGTGACTGCGCATGAAAATCTTTATGTATAAAAGCGAAAGGACACTCATTCAGACACTCACTCACTGACTAAAAAAGATATCTCGAAACCTACTTCACCTGTGAAGCTGAAATTTGGCAGGAATGTAGTTCATCGGTAGAAGACGTCAGCTAAGAAAGGGTTTTGCTATAGGATAGAACTACGTGAAATTAGCAAATAAACTTCGAAAATTTAGCATTTTGAAAATCAGATTTAGCATTCATTTAACGTTTATAGTTTTAAACGTTTTTAAACATTAAAATGAGCTACGGGTTTTTAATTCTTTGATATACCTATAACTGGCGCTTTGAATGTGTTTTCTACATTTTCGTTTTCCCAGTTGTTTCACATTGCAAAAGTGACACCAAAGAATTTCACCCATGAACCTTATTTCAGATAGTCATTGAGTCACGCCTAAAACTCAGTTCATGCGTAGCCATTTTTAACACCGTCAGGAAATTAAGTACAGGCTTCTGTGACCGTTAACCACTACAAATTTGTTTAGGCCACTATTGCAAGTAGGTACCTCAAGGTGCAGATGAAAGCAACTTACACTATGGTTAAAATGCAGTTCACTTTTATAAATTGAGAATAGGAAAAATAGCAGCCATTCCAAAATTTCAGTATTTGGTATATAATTGCCATTTTTCTAAGAAATAGTTCCGTGTTTACTGCGAAGTTTTTGAATTTTTATCTGTCTAGGTCATGAAGGAAATAAAGGAGAAAGAAAACATTGATTAGGATGAAGTCTTCTAGTAAAGATTGGTGTTTTTTTTTCTTATCTTCTTCTTTTTTTTTTCTTATGCCTCCAGGTATAAATGAAATACCTTTGGCGTTTCACTTATGTTAAATATCACAAAAAGGTTTCTCATGTACTCTATGGTAGCTCGGTAATGCACAAATGTGACTTGGAAAGTTTAACAGAACATTGTAGTTACACAACAAGTACTCTTTACCAATCTTCATTTTCGGTCTTTTGGTCACTTTATCTGGTGATATCACATATAATTGTAGATATATTATAATCAGTAACATTCTGCTGCCTGTATATTAAGATGTTTTATCAATTGAGCAATAAATTCTGCTGAAATATGTAATTTTAATAAATGTCATTGACTTTTACTTATTTAGCATTTATAGGATATACGAATTTCACGTAGCTCTAGTTAAGAAGATATGACGCCATAAACAATGAAAACTTCTCCGTATTGCGGCACGTGATAGTGTAAATTTATCAGTCCACTATTTGAGAAGGAGAGCACTTAGCCACTTGCAACAAACATCGAACATAATTTCAAACCTTTAGGAAACTTTTTCTCGCTGAAAACTTCAGCAAAATGGTGATAGGGAAAAAGGTTGTCGCTTACTACTTTTTCGGCGTTCATGAAGTAAAATTATGGCATTTGTCATGACGTTACTATTTAAGCCTATTACACGTAAACTAGTAATTGTATTCGAGAGATAAGTTACAGACAGTATACACACGTATCACTGAACGTACGTTCGAAATGTTATCATAGTACGACTCACAGTGCATGAGATATGGAGTAATAAAGTAGTAAAGTGATAAATAAGTGCCGGTTGTAGTTTCCACCCAGTTATCCCGAAGAGTACCTCCTCCCCGTCAACACCCCTAAGTTTTTATCGTCGTGTGACGAAACTTCAATCATAAATGTTGTGACAAAGTGAACATTCACCAAAGTGAAGTGAACTTGACTATTTCTTTAAAGACATTGGCAGGAGTGAAAAACATATCTTTTGTAAGTCATTTTTTTTGTATTAATTTGTAAAATGTTTTGTTTATGCATGTATTGTTGTCCTCCCATATGATTTTTCTTTGCGCACCACCTTCTTCACCATTTTTAAATGTTATTTAAATAAGTTAAAATCTTTACTTATGTTAAATGTGTCTTAATTTATCATTTGTTTTGAAATGCCCATTATGTGCCCACAATGCCCAGACTAGGTAGATTTTTAAATTTTTTTATCATTATGTTTGTGTGACTAATTTTAATCTGGACCCAGTTGAGTATAACAGGATTGGTTCCAGTCTATTTATTGCCCCTAAGTGGAGGGTGATGCAACACGTCCACTGATTGTGTGGTTGTGTTCCATTTTGATTTATTCATTAACCTAAAGTGTTTCTGCACCATTACCGTTATCTATCTGTGTGTCAATAAATTTCATTAACGAGCAATGCCACACGATTATATATGTTTGCCCCATATTTATAAATGTTTCCACCCTGTGACTGAACTTGTGTGTTCATGTGAATGTGAACATGTCCTCTTAATATTAACTGACTGCCGCGTAATGGCTTACAGTCGCCGCCTCCCACTTTAGGCATCGTTTTGCTGTAGTTAAGAACGCATGGTTTCGTTCGTCGTCTGTGCTAGCGTCTGTTGGGTGGCCAGAGACAAGCTTACTTGGCGAGGTGGCGGTGTTCTTAGTGTCGTACCGACCTAATCTTGGAAGAAACAGGTGACAGGAGACCTCTATGGGAGCGGTCGAAGAGGGAATTGTCTTGGCCAGGTATCAAGGGTTGGTAAATACTAGTCTCTGAACGTACTCTGCATCACCTTTAGCGCGCTCTACATCGGGTATATGGCGGGGGGAGGTTTTTCGAGGTCTTACAGCATTAGTCTTCACTCTTCATTCTGGTTCCGACGAATGAGGAAGTAAGTACTCCGCCAAATCATGCTGAGGAGAAGGCATGTTGTTAGGACTTTGATTTATTTGTAACTTAGGCAGTCTTGGTTTTTCAGTGATAGCTCTTTTGAGTAATTCTTTCGCTATGAGAGGCGAAGTGTTTCTTAATTTACAGTAATGACTGTGTGTCCAGTTTTGATAAATTTAGTATACACGTGTGTGGCCTTCAGTCTTTTTTGTAAACCTAGTATGTTTGAATTTCCTTCGTGTTTTTAACTAACATTTTCGCATCGTTTCTGTATCTGCAAGTATGTTAAATATGTCTCAGATTTTCTGATTTGATTCCTTCTTTTCTGTCTTGTATGACCGATTGCACCACCAGCTTTCGTAACGGTTGTTACTTCGGCCTTCAGTCATGGTTTTATTAATACTCTCTTCTATAAGAATTCTCATGTATGCTGTATTCACTTATTCTGAATTAGATTCCTTTGTGAATTGTATGTAATTCACAGTGGTTGCACACAACATGGTACTTAAGAATTGTATGCCACTGCCTTCCCACACGAGTTCGTTACTGCACAGTATAATTTATAATTTTGTGATCAAGATGCCCACCATCTCGTCAAGTCGCCATGGACGCTTCGTTTCGCCGTTGCTTTCAAGTGTTCCTGCAGAGTGATGTACCACTAAGCATTATGCACACATCTGTAAATGAATGAATGTGGTTTCAGCTACCCATTGTGTGTTTGGAAATTTCCTACCAGGTTGCCTCCATATTTTGAAAAAGGGCAGAAACAATTTTAATATGGGCAGTAATTATATGATTTAATTCACTTTTGTACACGGTGTGTGCTTAATTTGGTCTCTCCACATTTATTTCCTTGTTATTTTTCTGAATAGATTATGATTTTAAAGTATCATACCTCTCCTTTATGATTTCATGCTCCTCATCCCATGTTTAATTATCTATTCAATTATTTTTTTAACATTGATTTTGTGTTTGTTAAAACGTTGAATGTTCCCTTAAGGAGTGAGCAGTTAGATAAATTTCCGTTGCGCATATACTGTGGCCATTCATAAAGTAATTTAGAGCAGCATTGAGCGTTTTAACATTCATTTGCGGATCTCAACTGAACGAGATTTTGCCAATTTTAAAACAGGCTTCTTTCAAGTACGCTGGTAGAAATAATTAGTAGATCAGTCGACATATCTCGCTTCTGAAGTACTGTCATCAGGAGAATGAACTAAAATGGTGAGACCTCTTTCTACCGGTTTGTACAGAATGAACATAACAACATACGGCAACCGAGATGCTGTAGAAGGGGTTACTCTACTAAACTAATTACACAAGCAGTTGAGTTCAGACAGTGTGTTGAGCAGGTAGTTGCAGCAAGAGCGTGACTTACCCAAAGCTATGGCATGCAGAGTCATAGGAAGGTTCGGACTGACGCAGAGGTGGCTGCAGCTATTGGAATGTCCCAAAGTGTAATTTCCGGGATATGGACGCGATTTCAGACAACAGGAACCGTTGAAAAAGGGCATGGTTAAAGTCGTCCATGGGCAACCTCATCAAACGATTACCGTTATCTCCAGTTAACAGCCCGTCCAGGCAGAAGGCTGGGCTGCAACGCAGACTCCAGGTAGCAAGACGTCGCGCAATATCACCGAAATCACCTTTGGGGATGTGGTTTATGGTTTGTGTTCCTTTAAAACCACGACACCGTTTAGCTCCCAGACACTGGGCGGAGGATCGTCAGGATTGAACGAATGGAGCCGGATTGTCATCTAGAGAGAATAAAAAATGTTTGTATAGCTTATGGGACTTAACTACGGGGTCATCAGTCCCTAAACTTACAAACTACTTATCAACTAGCTTATCCTATGGACGGTACAAATATCCATGCCCGAGGGGGGATTCGAACCCCCGACCGTAGTGGCCGTGCAGACCGTGACTGAAGCGCCTCAGTCCCCTCGGCCACCGCGGCCGGCTCTAGAGAGAATGTGTAACGCGGAACAATCCTGCTTATGTGCAGGAAACATTACCATATCGTGGTTATCGACGGACTTAGTAGCGGCGGACTTACGGATCTCTATGTGATTCAGAATGGCACTTTTACTGTTCAGAAGTATAGGGACGAGATCCTTGGACATTTCCTCGTGCTCTGTGATAGTGCCATAGGAGATGTTGGACAATACTGCTCCACAGAGCTGCACTGGTGGACAATATGCTTGAAGCTGACGGAATTAAACGAATGCAGTGGCTGGCTTGTTCGTCGGACTTAAACCGATAGCACATCTCTGAACTGCAATTGGGAGACGCTTTGCGGTCAGACCAGCAGCTCCCACAACTTTTGCAGAGCTGGATATTGCACTCACGTAAGAAACGGCCAAATATCACTCAACAGTTGATTGATAACCTCATACTATCAAAGACACAAGGTGTGCAACTGCACTGACCATCCTAGGTGACCATACACAATATTAGAGGGCGTCGAGAATGACATTTTTCCACTATTATGTTAGCCTCATTGTGCCTCGCTTTAAGTAAACGCCATGTAAACCTCAAGTAAAGAGTTGAGACAGCAAAATATCTGAATAAAATACTTTAGCATATGTATATTTTGTATCATATCTCACTTGAACCCCTAATTGATTTAAGCAGAGTACGTATGCATCACATCGTTGTTCATTTGTATGGGAATACTGAAACAGAAGAATTTGATGCGTGACGGTAGAGGATTGTCCAGCCTACCTCCCGGGTCACAAGGAAAGAAAAGAAAGCGAGAATTTTTGCACCATGTTACACAGAGCAACAACAAAAAAAAACGTGATTTACAATTTGCTGAATTATGAATCAGTTATAATTAATTTGATACACAATTTTGTGTATAAGTAATTACAAATCATGTAAGTAATGTGATTTTGTACTTTGATTTAGAGGAACTAATGCATCAATGTCAGAACCGACCGAATTACAATTCTAAAAATGTTCAGTTAAGACTTTAGTTCTATTGTTGGTCTTTGTGTGTTTGCTCTTGAAAATGTCTGTCCTCAAAAGTAAATGCTTACAGAGATGACATATACCGGATGATCAAAAAGTCAGTATAAATTTGAAAACTTAATAAATCACGGAATAATGTAGATAGAGAAGTAAAAATTGACACACACGCTTGGAAAGACATGGGTTTTACTAGAACAAAAAAAAAATGTTTAAAAATGTTCGGCAGATGGTGCTTCATCTGATCAGAAAAGCAATAATTAGCATAACAAATTAAGACAAAGCAAAGACGATGTTCTTTACAGGAAATGTTTAATATGTTCACCATCATTCCTCAACAATAGCTGCAGTCGAGGAATAATGCTGTGAACGGCACTGTATCCGGAGTTATGGTGAGGCATTGGCGTTGGATGTTGTCTTTCAGCATCCCTAGAGATGTCGGTCGATCACGATACACTTGCGACTTCAGGTAACCCCTAAGCCAATAATCGCACGGACTGAGGTTTGGGGAGGCCAAGCATGACAAAAGTGGCGGCTGAGCACACGATCATCACCAAACGACGCGCGCAAGAGATCTTTCACGCGTCTAGCAATACTTTTTTTTCTAATAAAGCCCCATGTCATTCCATACATGTGTGTCAATTTTTACCTCTCTATCTACATTATTACGTCATTTATTAAGATTTCAAATTTATACTGACTTCTTGATCACGCGGTACATAACATATGAATAAGCAGCAAGGGATATCTGTGGGTAGGTATGACTTGTAAAAGTCGAATATGACACTAACTGCAATCCACAAGAAAATTCCTCTTTTGTATCAATTTGTACCGATCAGGAGTACGCTGATATAGATCTTTTACTGCAATAGTACGTAAAGTACCTCGACTTTCCTTGTAGTTCCTTGACCTAATTTTATTACACTTCTCCAGTTTTCCAATTGCAAATGAAGTGGTCGTATAGTATTACACTAGCGCCTCTGAAGGAGAGTTTGAATCAATTTCTTTCCCTTCTTTTTTTCGTTCGATAGATATTTGCTGGCCCACAATGTCATCCCTGGTATAGAAATTTCTTGAAAATTATTTAGACTGATATGGTAACAAATGACGAGGTTTCCATAGAGTTCGAGTACAAGTGTTTGTAAATCTATCGGAGTCCGTAGCTTACAAACTACTTAAACTGAGGTAAACTAACCTAAGCACAACACAAACACCCATGCCCGGGGTGTAGCTTACAAACTACTTAAACTGAGGTAAACTAACCTAAGCACAACACAAACACCCATGCCCGACGGTGAACGGCCGCGCGCACAAGAGCATGGCGCTCCAGTATGCACGGCTAATCCGCCGCGGTTTTCTCCGTAGAATCGGTAAGGAAACTATCATATTGGAAACGCAGATAAGTTGATAGGACATATGATAAGACATCAGGGTACAACTTTCCTAAAATTTAAGTAAGTACTGCATGCTAACAAATCTCTCTTCGGTAGAAAAGTTTTTCTTCCCCCACAGCCATACATGTCTTCTTCGGCCATCATACGTTATTTTACTGACAAAAAAAAAAAAAAAAAAAAAAAAAAAAAAAAAAAAAAAAAAAAAAAGAATCTCGTACAATACTTTTATTGTCTTTGATTTCTTCAGCAGTGTCTGATTTTCTTATACTACATTGCGTTACTTGTTTTGCTCGTGGTAATTTTCATCTTAAATCAGTACACGCACAAAAAAGTACTCTGTCAACACTTTCGCATTTCTGGACGACTGTAGCACCAGTGTGCTTCAATATTCCTGCAGGAAACTTCCGAAGGCCCGTTGACTCCATACCATGACGAGTTGCTGCATTTCGCCAGGCAAAAGGAAATTAGATTGATTTTTATTTTTTTTATTTTATTTATTTATTTATTTATTTATTTTTTTTTTTTTTTACGAAGGAGAGGAAGAAATTAAGATGTGGTTTCTGTCTTTACATTCTATGTGATGTCTCCAATTCCATAATTCTCTGTGGTAATCTGTACTATCGCGTCCTTTTTATATGTCCATAACAGAAGAACTGTTTTTCTTCTATAAAAATCCGTAGTGAAATTTGTAACGGCCCTTTTCTTCCTAATGACTTCATTTGTGAGATTTTCTCGCCTAGATATCCCTGCGGATCGCCCTCAAGAGTCCATTTCCGTTGCCATCAATATTTATACTACTTGTAGTTTAACTGTCCATTCTAATTATCTATTTTTTTTTCCTTGCGAATTTGGCCAGCTGTGAATTGATTACAACTTCAGACTAATTATGTTTCTTTGTCTTCTTTCTCTCCCAGTACTTCATTTTGTCACCAACTGCTTGCTTCTATTCATCTGTCCACACTCTCTGTGCTCGGGGTTTTGGCTTACCTCCTTCATAGGTTACGTTATCTATCAGTACCCTGATGTGATTCCTGTCACATATTACTTTTTCTGTAACACTTATTTTGTTTCCATCTTTATTCAGTGCTTTCATCCATCTTACAGTTTTTTCAGTTTATTAACGTAATTAAAATTTTTCTTTTTAATCGCTGTGACCTAGATTATTTTTAAATGGCCATAAAATTTTAGCCGTTTTTTCATTATTTTGTCTGAAATGTTTTCGGTATTTTTTTTTAATATAAATGTTCAATTCTCCTTTGCATCCACATTATTTTATCATTTTTCTCGGGAACCAAAATTTTTCTTAGCATTTCCCTCTATATTTTCTCTTGCTCTCTTCGTTTGCCTTACTTAGTTAATGTTAGTCAATCTGATCCATAGATTGTGTCCTAATAACTGAACTGCAATGCCTAAGCTTCGCTTGGATGACTAACGATTTCTTATTGTAGTAGTATTGCGTTAATTTGTATGCAAATTCTAACTTCTTTACCTTTCTTTATTTGTTCTGTTGTTTGTTGGTTTCGATCCTTTTGCAATGAATTTATCAACTTTTAATTTTTATGTAAGAGGGTAAGTCAATTATTATCCGCAATTTAGTTATATTTTTGTTTATGTTGGTAGTACTGTCGTTTTACGTTGGTGACCCATGCTTTGTTTATTTGTTGTTATATCTTTGCAATTTTCAAGCTGTTACGTTAGTTTCGTTATCGCCGCCATGCTGTTGATCATGGCTGCTCCGCTGTCTATTTGCACCAAAGAAGAGCAACGTTCAGTGATACGTTTTTTGTGGGCGGAAGGTGTATCAAGAGCCGAAATTCATAGAAGACTTTCAGTACAGTACGGAAGCAGTGTTTGGCCACAACGAAGTGTGTACGAGTGGATTGAAAAATTCCGAAATGGTCGCACGAGTGTTAAGCACGATGAAGGAGCCGGACGACCGTTTACCGCCACAAATGAAGAAACCATTGAGCGACCACGCGAAATGATTCTCTTAGACAGACGATTAACTATTGATGAAGTGGCTCATCGTCTTCAAATTAGTCGCGGTTCTGCCTACGAAATTATTCATAACAGACTTGGGTTTCTTAAAGTTGGTGCAAGATGGGTTCCAAAACAATTCACACAGTTGCATAAGCAAACGCGCCTCGACATCTGCAAAAAAATTTGGATCGCTATGGTAACGAAGGGGACAACTTCTTAGACAGAATCATTACTGATGACGAAACATGGATGCATCATTACGAGCCGGAGAGTAAACGGCAGAGTATGGAATGGAAACATCCAAATTCGCCGTGCAAGAAAAAGTTCAAGACCCAGCCGCCGCAGGAAAACTGATGCTTACGTTTTACGAAAGGGGCACAGCAATAAACAGTACGTTACAGTGAGATGCTTACTGACAGGCTAAAGCCTGCAATTCGAAGCAACCGCCGAGGATTGCTGTCAGAAGGTGTTGTGTTGTTGCACGACAATGCCCGTCCGCATACTGCTGTCCACACTGCTGAAACGCTCCAGAAACTCAAATTCGAAGTACTGGATCATCCTCCATATAGTCCCGATCTTGCCCCTTCTATTACTTGTTTGGTCCACTCAAACAGGCGTTGAGGGGCCGTCGATTTGACTCGGACGAAGCAGTGAAGGAAACGGTGCATTCCTGGCTCACAGCTCAACCGAAAACCTTCTTTTACGAGGGCATAAGGAAGCTTGCAGAGCGATGGACGAAGTGCATAGAAAAGAAAGGAGATTATGTCGAAAAGTGATGTTCATGTAAGTTTCGTATTTTATTACAATAAAATTTTATAACTACTTTGCGGATAATAATTGACTTACCCTCGTATGTCCGTGTGCCATATATCGTCTGATTTATGCGTTATAATACTTTTCTTCATTTCCCTAAACTCCTCCAGACAAATGTTGGATGCCTTCACTGGGGACGACACATTTCCTTCCCCACGCCTGACAAAATCCGAGTTTGTGCTCCTCCTCTAATGACCACAATGAGTACGAGATGTTAAACCCTTAGTCTTCCTCATCTGCTTTGATAGTACCACAGTCTAACATACCAGTCACGACACTCGAGCGAATTTTTGTTACCCACAGCGACAGCAGCGCACCAAGCGGCCAGCAGGGGACGTTACTGAGTTGGCGGTATTTCGTGCGTTTTACGTTGGGTTACTCGTAGCATATATTCGTTTTCTTTATGATTTCCGGAAAGGAAAACGATTGTAGCGCTGGAAAATGTAGCAACATCCAGAAAAAAATATACCTCATTTGTCTGTTTTCAAATTTCCTGAGGACACTGACAGGTATGTAACAGTCATTCTGCTGAAAAGTTTCCGTTACGATTCACCTGAAAATTGCATATATTCATATATAATTGTGATTGACTGACCTTTTTAGGAGAAGAAAATGGCTCGTAGTGTATATAGACAACTACGTACTGCAATCTAGATGTCGAAAGAAACAGAAAAAGAGCTTATATAGGCCTAAGATATAAAGTAACATTCTGAAAAATATGCTACAAAACTTTGAAACCTTTAGCCTATATTTTGGTAAAAAATGGAAAGTTCGGAAAATAAGATGAAAACCATCTAGGGAGATTGGCATATACCCAATATTTGTAGAATATATGAACACCAAACTCATATCATGGCGTCAGTGGTCATACTCTTCCCTTTTTCCTGAAATATGCACGTAAATCTAAGGAGGACAGTTCGTAAACGTTCAACTAAGTTTTCTACATATTTCAACTGTTAGTTGGAAGCATCACGTTCGACACAGAACAACAAGAAAGGCGAAAGTCGTAGTTATGCTAATAGTTGTCCTAAAAGCTAAAACAGAAAAGTAAATGAAAATAAATTGTGTGTCACACGCGTTTACTTTGGAGCTACACGGTACGCTTCTTAGGCTTACAAAACTTCCGTTTCAACGGGAAAAGCTGCAAAAATATTCGGAGGCACATGTTTCTGCGTGAGGAGGTTCCAGGTTTTATCATCTGTTTTAGTTCCACTATTGTTTATTTATGCAACATCCGTTACGTCTGATATTAGACAAAAACCTTTGCATCTAAGATAAAACAATCGTATCGTGAATTACGTAGAAAAGGGTGCGAGAATAAAGTTTTATTTATGCGACTAGCTTAATTCCCGCTGTTTCGCATGCGTAGACTGGATGGTCTGCATCGGTTGTTTCTACTTCTAAATATGACTTTTCATACATCTAACTTTAAAAATGCTACCTACTCAAGTATTTTGATACAAATTGCCACTCCCTAATGCACCATTGATGGCAGAATTCAAAACATCCCGAAACAAATTTTGGTTTTAATTCTAACCATGGTTCCAACTCCAAACCCGTGTTTTTAAAATTCCAATTAAAAACCTAAATCCAACGTTTTGTATTTCTTGCTTCAAAATAGCCTGTTACCAACGTATTAAAAAAAAAGCTTCATCCCCTATTTAACCCCCTTAGGTATGGAAATATGTAAAATCGCTGATGCGTACAGTTTAAGAGAAACAACATCCAGTAATGTCAAGTTTCTATCGTCTGTAGATTCACCTTTTAGCGCCGTTTCGTGTCATTTACAAAAGGATCGAGAACGCGAAATTTCTTTCTTATGCTTTGCCATCTTTCTTGGTAGTTTTACTTTTCAAACTGCAATATGCATTTATTTTTCTTTATTCGTATGCTTGTTGCAGAAAAACGACTGAAGAGTGTGCATCACGTTCGCCGTAAATAAGATCTTTGCTATTATAGTGTTAAAAGTCATCGTTGGTTTTCAGTGCGAATTTTATATAAGCTGACGATATCTGTGAATCGGTTTGCTGTTCCTGCTCTATGGATGGCAAGTTCTCGGTGTACCCTTGTCCAGTTAGTAAATTAGTAATCTTCTCATATCATGTGAATCGGTACACGCCACGCCACTTAGCGAGCGCTAGTCGGGCCGCATTAAATGCAGTTCAACATTTTATTTGTTGCTCTAGAAAACCTAAAATAAAGAATACAAACACAGATGTTAATTACTCACCTAACTGAAAGGTATTAATCTGTTAGTAACGCGATACTGTCCGGTAAACCAAAGTAACCTGTGACGTACGAACTTTCCGTCACACATTTACATTAACGTACGTCAACAGTCTGTGTATTGCAATGAGCTCAAAGATAATATAGAGATGGCACTATGTATTATGAAACCGTGACGCTCGACGTATATTTGTCTCTCTAATCCAGTTGTCAGTATTTTGATCCTAAGCACTACAGTTGTCTTTCCAATGTCTATATTGAGATCATTGGTGTAATGCCTGAGTAGTTAATGTTCAGTTAATGTATGTCTATGTTTCCCAGTGTTTTATCTTTGAGTCTTTTTATCTTTGAGCATCTGTTGATCGTCGTATTCCTCCACATTTTACGGACATTTTGTTCGCCACACTCACCCACCGCCACACACCGCGAACCTATAAGCTACTCTCATGCATAACCGCCATTGGTCTGCAGTGAATAATTTTGGCTATGAAGTGAAATATACGGACACATGTCCCACGTTCCATTTTTATATATGTATACTGATATATACGACGTTAACAGACGGCTGCCTTGCTCACCGCTTGGAGTGCTAGCTGTCAGGGGGTAACAGATTTTACACCAGTGAGTGTCGCGTTAGACTGTATATACATGTGGGGTCTGTTCAGAAAGAACAGACGTCACTTCTGATCCTGCAGTTGTTATTATTTAATATTCACGGAATATATGACATCAACTGCGATTGGGAAAAGCTGAAAATGTGTACCCGGGCCTCCTGCTTTCTAGGCGGTTGCGCTGACCCCTACACCACTGGGGACACACAGGTCACCGCACCTGGAAGGACTACCTAAGCAAGCCTCCAGTCAGATACAAATTCCCATCTTTGCCATGCCCGCAGTACTCAAACTCGTAGTTATGAAACTAATTCCCGTAAGAGTAAGGGCTTCAAACTTGCCCACCCCTCCCCACTAACAATAGGATCATTGCCCGTCACCGGCATATTATATATATACATGTGGCGTCTGTTCCGAAAGAACGGACGTCACTTCTGATCCTGCTGTTGTTATTATTTAATATTCACAGAATATATGACACCAACTGCGATTGGGGAAAGCTGAAAATGTGTACTCAACGGGATTCGAACCCGGGTCTCCTGCTTTCTAGGCGGTTGCGCTGACCCCTCCACCACTGGAAAGACAGTGATCTCCGCACCTGCAAGGACTACCTAAGCAGGGCGAAGATGGGAATTTGTATCTGACGGGAGGCGTGCTTAGGTAGTCCTTGCAGGTGCGGTGATGACTGTGTCCCCAGTGGTGTAGGGATCAGTGCAACTGCCTAGAAAGCAGGGGACCCGGGTTCGAATCCCGGCTGGGTGCACATTTTCAGCTTTGCCCAATCGCAGTTGATGTCATATATTCTATGAATGTTGAATAAATACATCTGTAGGATCAGAAGTGACGTCTGTTCTCTCGGAACAGACGCCACATGTATATATATAATATGCCGGTGACGGGCAATGATCCTATCGTTAGTGGGGAGGGGTGGGCAAAGTTTGAAGCCCATACTCTTACGGGAATTAGTTCATAACTACGAGTTTCAGTACTGTGGGCAGGGCGAAGCTGGGAATTTGTATCTGACGGGAGGCGTGCTAGGTAGTCCTTGCAGGTGCGGTGATCTCTGTGTCCCCAGTGGTGTAGGGGACAGCGCAACTGCCTAGAAAGCAGGAGACCCGGGTTCGAATCCCGGCTGGGTGCACAATTTCAGCTTTGCCCAATCGCAGTTGATGTCATATATTCTGTGAATACTACGTTAGACTGTGATAGTACTCCGCCCCTAGCCCCTAGGCAACCAGGCGCGCGCTGCCGCAGCTCACTGGCCGTCGCGCCTGCAAGAAACGGCAGCGCCGCAGCCGGGCAGCCGGGTGCGCCGCCGTACAAGGGCACGGGTTCGGGCCCTGCCGCTTTTGGCGGGCCAGACTCCAGCCTGCAGCTCCAGCTCCAGCTCCAGCCTCCAGACTCCAGCCTTGAGACGCGCCCGCCGCTCTTTGTCTGGGGGCGAGCAGAGACGCGCCGGCCACCTGTCCCAAAAAGCAGGCGCGGCCGCACAGCTCCAGCGCACGCACTCCCGACAGCCGGAGCGCGCGGCCGCTGCCTGCTCCACCAGCTCTACTCTAGTCTTGTTCTGACAATGAAACGTAATCTGTGGTACGCCTTCCCCACAATAATTTCTGTGTGTTCTCTCCAGTCTAACTCCTAGGTATTTGGTTGAATTTAGGTTTAAAACATTTATCCATTATGGATCAGGAACACTGCGACTGTGGTGAGATAAGGTATCTTGAATAACAGCCGGCCGAGGTGGCCGAGGGGACTAAGGCGCTCCCGTCACGGTCTGCACGGCCACGACGATCGGGGGTTCGAGTCCCCCCTCGGGCATGGATATTTGTGCCGTCCGTAGTATTAGCTAGTTCATAAGTAGTTTGTAAGTTTAGGGACTGATAACCCTGTACTTAAGTCCCATAGACTATACAAACATTTGAACATTTTTGAACATCTTGAATAACAGCAACCAGTCGCCTTTTATGTAAAATGTTTTTATTGCATTTCTCCCATTATCGGTTTCGATATGCCTAGCATATCATCATCAGATGGTGAACGGTTTTTTTTTGTATATTGCAGGTGGTGTGTGGAGGAATTTGTGCATCCGTTATAATTACAAAAACAAAACAAGTGAACTATGTGGCGAGCATAACTGACATAATAATGTTGGCTTAGATCTAAATGTTGCTACTTACAATAACAAAAACAAAACAAGTGAACTACGTGGCGAGTATAACTGACATACTAATATTGATTTAGGCCTCAAAGTTGCTACTTACAGTTTATGGATAACTCAAACTGTAAGCAGCAACTTTGAGGCCTAAATCAATATTAGTATGTCAGTTATACTCGCCACGTAGTTCACTTGTTTTGTTTTTGTCATTGTAAGTAGCAACATTTAGGCCTAAGCCAACATTATTATGTCAGTTATGCTCGCCACATAGTTCACTTGTTTTGTTTTTGTTATTGTAAGTAGCAACATTTAGGCCTAAGCCAACATTATTGTGTCAGTTATACTCGCCACATAGTTCACTTGTTTTGTTTTTGTTATTGTAAGTAGCAACTTTTAGGCCTAAGCCAACATTATTATGTCAGTTATGCTCGCCACATGGTTCACTTGTTTTGTTTTTGTAATTATAACAGATGAACAAATTCCTCCACACACCACCTGCAATATAAAAAACCGTTCACTATCTGATGATGATATGCTAGGCATATCGAAACTGGTAATGGGAGAAATGCAATAAAAACATTTTACATAAAAGGCGACTGGTTGCTGTTATTCGAGATACCAGAATTTAGGTTTGACTGATTTATCGCGTAATTGAAGTTCAGCGGATTTTAGTGGTCATGTGTATTACTTTTCTTTATTTGGTGTCAACTGCCAATTTTCGCACCGTGTAGAAATCTTGTCTAAATCGCTTTGCAGTGGCTTTTGATCGTCTGTTCACTTCATTAACCGATAAACGACAGCATCATCCGCGAACAGTCTAAGAGAGCTATTCAGATTGTGTCCTATATCGTTTATAAACACAAGGAAGAGTAGGAGACTTATAACGCTTCCCTGGGGAACGCCAGATATCACTTCTGTTTTACTCGATGACTTAGCGTCAATTACTACGAACTGTGTCCTTTGTCATAGGAAATCGTGAATCCAACCGCACAATTTGGGAAATATTCCATAAGTACGCAATTTCGTTAGAAGGCGCTTGTGAGGTACAGTGTCAAAAGCCTTCCGGAAATCCAAAAATATGGAATCGATTTGAGATCCCTTGTCGATGACACTTATCATTTCATATGAACAAAGGGCAAGCTGTGTTCCGGTTACTGATCCATTCACATATGGTTCGCGGGAAAAACAACTGCCGACAAGCCTTCGATGGGCTCTAATCATCTAATTTTATCCTCTTGGTCTTTTTGCGAAATATACTTGGGAGGCTGCCATATACTGGTTGAACAAGTTACGCAGGCCGCCTTTTATATCCCGATACCCGCCAGATAACCGAAATTAAGCATCGTCGGCCGTGGTCAGTATTTGGATGGGTACATCACAAGCTGTTGCCAAGTTTACCTTTGCCTTACAGCAGGGTAGTCTTGTGCAGTTCGCGAACGAACTAGTTCGGAAGATCGCTCCCACAGGCGAACTACGCGAACTAGTTCGCAGATCCCTCGCCTCTTAGTTCGTCTGCTCCTTTTCCGAAGGCTGACGGGAAACAGCGAGAGGACGCGAGAGCGCGCAGTATCGCGTGATTTCCTTCTGCCAGTTGCCGTCATTTCGAGCTGAGATGCAGCTCAGCTGTAGTTTTAGTAGCGGTAACAAAACCAAAACGAGCGGACGAACTAAAAAGAGCGACCTACTTCGCGGCCGAGCTGCGAACTAAAAGGAGAGCTACCGGTCGCGAAATAAAATATGCCCCATGGGTAGCGAACTAAAATATTCGCGATGGATAGCGAACTAAAATATGCGTGATAGGTCGCGAACTAAAATATGCGCGATAGGTCGTGAACTAAAATAAGCGCGATAGGTCGCGAACAGAATTAAAAATCATGTTGTTTATAAAACTCTTCTGTATGTTGGACCGCATCGTCAATATATCAAATACTTCACCTACGTTTCGGCCACTATTGCAAGTGGACATCTTCTGGGTGCTACGTTGACTGCTGGATGAGGGAAGGCTGGTGTCTTAAATATTAAATGTTGCTAGTTGTTATTGGTGGTTTCAGCTCTCTTTCATTGGTGTTTACGTTATTTCTTTCTGTTGGTGGAAAAGTCACGTGTTTGCCTTCTGCTGATGAGAGCCATTTTGGGGTTAGCGTCTGCCTGCTAGATTACATAGTTCAGTGCTACAACATTTATGCTTTGAAGTATTCTGCACTCTACAATATCTGACTAATAAATTCCATAATGCCAAGATATAGAGATAAACGCGAGAAATTATCCACAAACTGTTTCTTTTGGTTTGCGTGATATCGTTAGCGGCTCAAGCAGTAAGAGCATGAAGCAGCTAGGTGGGGGAACATCTCCCTCCACCTGCATGCGCAGACCACGCCGCTCAGCCGTCAATGGGAGCGGACGGACTAAAAGAACGAACTAGTTCACGGCAGAGCTGAGAACTAAAGTGAGGCTCCCGATCGAGAAGTATTATGCGCAAGTCTACTGTACTCCCTCCCTCCAGATAAAGTACGACGAGACGTGTGACAATATTCTGCGAGGCACTGGTAAGAGGGACAGGTACACGTTAAGAGAAACATCGTTACGATATTTATGAAAACTAATAAACACGCTGTTCAAAACAATTAGGGGATCAGGTGAGATATCATACACAATATACTTAAGGCGATTTCTTTTTGTAGAATTTTGTTTGCCACGATGGCGTCTGTATTTACCACATTTCAGTCAACATATGAGCAGTGGAACTGTGGTGAATTTAGTCATACCAGTAAAACTATGTAGCTTACCTAAAAGGCGTTCTGTGTGTTTGTCAAATACATAAAATTGCACGCACTCATGGAAAATAAAAAAGTAAACCGTGAGCTCTTTGACCCAGCAGAAGGAAATTTTATTGACGCATTCTTGAGGATGAATACACGATCACACAGAACCATACGCCCGTGAGTACAGCCACCAGAGCGTGAGCAATGTCGACATTAGTACCGTGTATCTTCCTTTTAATACATTTGTAATTCTCCCATGGAGAACGTAGTCTTGCGGAATGGCTGTCATCCACTTTCCACCTGGTGCCTCAGTTGGGCCAGATTTCGTGTCACTCATGCAGACCGCCCGACATGACGTTCCATCCGGTCCCAAACATTTTCAACGGGGGACAGATCTGGGGATAATGATGGGTAGGGTAGCTGACGTATGCCTAGAAGACTACGTTGGGTTGTACGGGACACGTGTGGACGTACATTGTCCTGTTGGAAAAGAATATCGCCTTGTTGGTCCAAGCCGGGTTCCATGATGATTTTACTGTGCGATTTTTTCCTCGACGGTCACCAGAGGAGAATGGCTGGTGTAGGATATGGCTCCCCATACGATGATGCCAGACTGATGTCGGTCCCTCTGCCGCGTACACTCCAGATTTTCGCGCTGCCCTGCAAGACACCACACACTAGTACGACCATCATTGGCACCGAGGCACCAGCGACTCATCACTGAAGACAGGACATGTCCATTCATCCCTTCATAAAGTGCCTACGGTGACGCCACTGGAAGCGGGCTGAACGATGTTGGGACATGAGCGGAGGCAAGATCGTGCATCATTGTGTGGGGAGCGACATTCTACACTGTCCCTTATCCTCTAGCGATCGTCTAGGGAACATTGAAACAGTACACGTTACAATGAAACCACCATTCAGCATATCTTGCTATCACTCATGCACCAACAAGGCGATATGCTTTTCCATCAGGAAAATAAACGTCAACATGCATCCCACGCCATTCGACGTGC
Organism: Locusta migratoria; assembly: GCA_026315105.1. Classification (NCBI taxonomy): domain Eukaryota; kingdom Metazoa; phylum Arthropoda; class Insecta; order Orthoptera; family Acrididae; genus Locusta; species Locusta migratoria. Next base: position 180,527,165 of record CM048749.1, read on the forward strand.
TCTTCAAGGTGTGCAACAACTACCCCAGCCAGCAAGATCCTCACATTTGTCACCCATTCAGCCTGTTTGGAACCGCATGAAAGGTCATGTTGGACGGTCTGCATGAGCGACACGTAATGTGGCCCATTGTTGCAGCAGGTGGAAACTGATGGCAGGTCATTCCACAGGGCACCTCTACGATCGTCTCCTTGGAAGAATTACAACTTACATTCCTGCAAAAGGAGGATATACACGGCACCAACTCCGGCATTGCGTCTGGTGACTGTATTCTGGTGACTGTACTCACGCGCGTACAGCTCTGACTGTGTGATCGTGTGTTGTATACATCCTCAAGAATGTTTCAATGAAATTTCCCTCTGCTGGATTGACGAATTCATGGTGGATTTTTTTTTGGTTTTTGTTTTTTTTCTTTTCTTATTTTTTTTTCAGGAGTGTAGTTACACATTTTGCTGGTTGCGATTTCTTTTAATGCGGGACCCCGTTATTGTTTACCACGATCGCTTCTCTATTTACCACATTAACCGGTTTCAACTGAGTTTGCAGTCATCATCAGATCTGTGAAACTGTGGTCTTATAATAAAATAGACGCACGTATATTGAGGGGGCCATGAATGGTTTTGAATATATTACTTTGGAATTTTATGTATTTGACAAACCCACAGAACGCCTTATAGGCAGAACTGCATAGTTTTACTGGTATGACTCAATTCACTACAGTTCCACATATCTGATGATGATTGCAAGCTCAATAGAAAGCGGTTAATGTGGTAAATAGAGAAGCGATCTTGGCTAACAATAACTAGGTGGCATCGTGAGTCGTGTCGGGATAGCACATTCGGTAGTGCGCTTGCCCGCGAAAGGCAAAGGTCCCAGGTTCGAGTCCCGGTTCCGGCACACAATTTTAATCTGCCAGGAAGTTCACATCAGCGCACACTCCGCTGCAGAGTGAAAGTTTCATTCTGGAAACATCCCTTAGGCTGTGGCTAAGTCATGTCTCCACCATATTCTTTCTTCCAGGAGTGATAGTCTTGCATGGTTCGCAGGAGAGCTTCTGTGAAGTTTGGAAAGTAGGAAGCGAGGTACTGGCAGAAATAAAGTTGTGAGGCGGCATCGTAAGTCGTGACGGGATAGCACAGTCGGTAGTTCGCTTGCCCGCGAAAGGCAAAGGTCCCAGGCTCGAGTCCCGGTTCCGGCACACAGTTTTAATCTACCAGGAAGTTTCAATAACTAGGTTATTTATGGTAACACATTTTATTCATATATTGGTTACAATAATTTGTATGTCACACAGCATGATATTTTGCTGTCTCAACTTTTTACTTGAGGTTTACCTGGAGTTTACTTAGAGCGAGTCATTCTCGTTGCCAGTGCAGTTTAAATCCGGTGAAGAAACTAGTCACTTCGTTAGTTGGATTGTTCCAGTTTGACGCATGTTGTCCATTAGTGCAGCTCCTTGGGGGCCACCAGAAGGAACCCCTATTCTATTGTTCCAGCGTAGGACACAACAGAAAATAGAAGGACCTGAGCAGTCAAAGCGACTTTCTTAACAACATAGAGGTCCGTACGTCCGCAAGTACTCTCTCTTGCCCTTATCATTCGTCTACCACTACCTGCACATAAGCACGATCGTTGCGACTTCCCCGTTGTCTCCAGATGTTGAGATGTTGAAGACAAAATCTATACTCATCTGTGAACAGAACCGACGCCATTCGTTACGACCCCAGTCCTGATGTTCCTCCGCCCAATTTCTGCTGTATAAACGGTGTCGTCATTTTAATGGGCCTCCTGTTGCTGCCTGGAGGGTACATTGCAGCTGAGTTGCATTCAGACTCCTGTCCAGATGGGCTGCTAACCAGAGATATCGGACCCGTGGACGAACTTGGTCTTCCCTTATTTCAATGGTTCCTGTTGTCTTAAATCGCGTCCAGGAATTGTAAATTACCCTTTGGGACACTGAGATAGCTGCATCCACCTCCCTCTGTGCAATATTCCTATGGCTCTCCATGCCGCAGCTACTGGTAAGTCACGTTGTTGCTGCAGGCACTACGTGCCCAATACACTCTCTGAACGCAACTGATTTTGTAATTTCGACCGATTTAAGGCCTACTTGAGGAGTACGTAATTGACCTTAAGTGTTCGATCCAAGCACGTATATGCTCTTCCACCAGTCTTGGTCTGAATACTTAAAATCACTGACATACATATGAAGAACGGCACGAAGAGCTCGAAACCAATCAAAATAAAAATTTTCAGCTGCGCATTCGGTTACAGTTTTATTTATTTTTTAATAGTTGCCGAGGATGGTAAAGGTAATAAAGTACTTAAAATGTTATCTTCAGTAAATACAAGAAAAACATTTTATTTCTACATAACAAAGCGTAGTTATGTTCCCTACACGTTCTACTAAACCAGTGAATGTGGAGTGTAGGAAACTTGCACGACAATAAATGTTCAAACGTTTGTAAATCTATCGGACCAAACTGCGTGGTCATCAGTCAATATCTTACAAACTACAAACCTACAAGACAACACACACACACACACACACACACACACACACACACACACACCCATGCCCGAGGGAGGACTTGAACCTCCGACGGCGAGCATCCGTGCGCTCCGCAGCGAGGCGCCTTAGACCGCTCGGCTACTCCACCGCGGCCTTGCACGACATGCAAAACATTTCTACCATGACAGTGAACACCATAATTTTGTAGCTAAATGTCAAACAACATATACTTGATACTAAAACGTGAAAAGTAATAAATTGTTTTCCCAACGCAGAAGAAACCAACTTCGTAATTTTTGCCAAATCTGACCCACAAACAGCAAGGATCTTCAATTGTATCGCCTCTGGACGAAAAGCAGTTACATAAACAAAAATATTCTTCTATTAGAATGCCTATTTACTTCCCGATATAATGGTGGAGTGCCATTTTCTGTGAAGATCGTATATACCCGCGATTTTTGTTTCGAATTATGACGCCCGGATTTATGGGAAACGCGTATTTCCCAGACTCGAAATATCGAGACTCCGATACATTGACCTCAGAATACTGATTCTCTAACTTACTTTGATTTTTTTTCTTTTTTAATGGAGAAAATGTCACAATGAAGAGAAAAAATCCAAAGTAATTTGATAAAACACCGTCGATTTGTCTAAATCTGTTCGCTTGCCGTTACATATTCTACGGTCTCCTGGTTAGGCTTACACTCAAGAAGGCTTAGTTCATGGGAGGGATCATTCAATTTGTTGAAGAACTAGTGATTTGTGCTGTAAAGTAAATTTACCGAAATTTGAACTGAATTACTCATGTTTCGGTTACGGTTTCGGAAGAAACCAGAAGAGTACCTTAATATTCGGTTACGGTTTAGGCCGCAAGTCATGTTTCGGTGGGACTGTGAAACGTGTCCATAGAAAATGTATATTGCTGAATTTGTAACAAAATGTCTAATATTGTGCCTCCTGTTTTGTGTCGAGTAACTTGCTTGCAAGAAAATGTATAATATTGCTTCTACTGTGTGTATCGATATGTATACATAAATCTGTGAGGTTTCATCTTTGGCAAAGATTATGTATCACATAGCATTGTAGCCCGTGTAGAGAGACAGAGAGTCAGATCCTATATTTGATAATTAGATATTTGTGGATTTAAAGTGCAGTATTGATTTTGGTAATCTTGTTGAAGAGATTTCTTTATTGGTACCATAGTAAATGATTGTTATGCTACACTGCAGTTAATTGAGTATGATATTGAGTTTTGATAATCAGGTACTGATCTGCATAAAATTCTCGTAGTCGAACATTAAGAAAGTGGTTTGTGTTTTCAATATCTTTCTCGCAGACAAATTTTTTGAGTAGTCAGTGTGTGTTTCATTCAGGTTACATGTCACAGACGTTTTGTTAAAAGATCCGTTGCGCACATAATCAGTTTAATGCACTGTTTCTTATTTAACAGTATATACAACAATATTAGGGCCATAATTAAACCAAATTAATGTGTTAATGAACAATGTACGTGTTCAGTTAAATTTTGATATAGTTATCTGATGACGTAGTGATCTTGACTGTTAAACATCAATGTATGACAACTATTTGGACTGCAACTAATACCAGATTAGGTTTTGATTGAGTAAATTTAAAATAAACTACTTCTGTTGTCTGATTAAACGATAGATTCAATATTAAACAACATGTACAAATGTTAATTGTAGTAGCAACCTTCAGCACAGAGCGTGTCGCGGCTGTATTAATAAGACTGTGGTGCTGCTAAGGCCGGTATTACACTATCAAATTATTGGACAAAGAATTGGACGAAAAAATTGAATGAAATATTGGTCATATTTTTTGACATAGACATTGGATGAATCGCAAAAGGGGGTATTTTGTCAAATTTGCTTCAAAATGGCGGTGTAATGCTCAGCTGTTGTTTATACTACAGTTGCGTTGTGTCTGCATTTAGAAGAGAAGGAGGGGAAAAAGGAAAGGAAACACACTTGGATGAAACCGTGGGTGGCAGAGCAAGATAAATAAAATTTGTTACGGGACCGGGAGGATATTTTTTTTTTATTATTTTTTTTTTATCCGTCGGCAGAACAGCCAGGCCGTTCACTGCTATTTATTTTGTCGCTCTTCATCCTTCACAGTTAGCTATAGAGTAACAAAAACGCTGACTCAAACAGTGTATACGAATAAGATTGTTAAGTTGATAAAGCAAGTTTCGTTAAATAACGTTTTAAATGGAAAATGTGAACACTGACAAAAGGATAATCTAAATTGTTTATGACGTTATTAACAATGTAAGGGGGGAAACATTGCTGATAAAGTAAATAGGCTCTATTTATTTCCTTACAAAAATTGGCTGCTGTATTTATATGTACATAGATTCGCTTGCAAACAGATGTCGATGGTTTGAAAGTTGTTTCACTTCCCAACACTTAGCACGCCAAGTCACCAAAAATCATACATTCTAAAATCTGTTTCGGCCGTAAATAAGATTTAGGGGTTTTACTTCTCCAATTCCGATAGTATATAATGACTTTTTTACATCACTGTTTGTAATTCAACCTCACTTTCGCCGCAGGGTATTGGGCTACGCGAATTGACGTGACAGACAGTCTGAATTAGCCTTGTCGCCTGTTATACTACGCTCCATCTGATTTTTTAAAATTTTCTTGTTGCTAGAAAACACTACGCAAACATTCCACTACTAGCCATGTTTACGAATACCAACGTTATGTCCAAGTAAAGTCAGATATTTAACCTCCAAATAAAATAAACGAAGCTGTATACTACTAGCGCTCAAAGCGGTCACATTTCTCACTGCAGGAAACACAAGACGAGCGATTTCTTTGATCAAATCTAGGCTGAGGCCTTAGGTATTACACTATCAAATTATTTGTAAAAGAATTGGACAAAGAAAAATTGGACGTAGTGTAATGGGAACGTCGTTCAATATTTCATCAAATTTAAGGCCTCGGCCTATATTTGATCAAAGAAATCGCTCGTCTTGTGTTTCCTGCAGTGATAAATGTGACCGCTTGGAGCGCTAGTAGTATACAGCTTCCTTGTCACTACAGCTGTTTTATTTGGAGGTTAAATATCTAACATTACTTGGACATAACGTTCGTATTCGTAAACATGGCTAGTAGTGGAATGTTTGTGTAGTGTTTTCCAGCAACAACAAAATTAAAATGAACGTATAAATCAGATGGGGCGTTGTATAACAGGCGACAAGGCCATTCACACTGTCCGTCACATCATTTCGCGTAGCTCAATACCCTGCAGCGAAAGTGAGGTTCAGTTACAATCCGTGATGTAGAAAAAGTCATAATATACTATCGGAATTGAAGAAGTAATATCCCTACATCTCATTTACGACCAAAGCAGATTTTAGAATGTATGATTTTGGTAACTTGGTGTGCTAAATGCTGGGAAGTGAAACAACTATCAAAACATCGACAGCTGTTTGCAAGCGAATCTATGTACATATAAATACGTCAGGCAATTTTAGTAAGGAAATAGTCTATTTACTCTATCAGCAATGTTTCTCCCCTTACATTGTTTATAATGTCATAAACAATTTAGATTATCCTCTTTGTCAGTGCTCTCATTTTCCATTTAAAACGCTATTTAATGAAACTTGCTTTATCAACTTAACAATCTTACTCGTATACACTGTTTGAGTTAGCCTTTTTGTTACTATATTGCAAATTTTGAAGGATGGACAAAATAATTAGCAGTGAAGGGCCTGGCTGTTCTGCCGACGGCATAAAAAATAAATCCTCCCGGTCCCGTAACAAATTATATTTATCCCGCTCTGACTCCCATGGTTTCATCCAAGTGCGTTTCCTTTTCTTTTTTCCCTCCTTCCCTTCTAAATGCAGACACAACGCAACTGTAGTATAAACAACAGCTGAGCATTACACCGCCATTCTGAAGCAAATTTGACAAAATATTGGATGATAGTGTAATACCCCCTTTTGCGTTTCATCCAATTTTTTTGTCAAAAAATATGACCAATATTTCATCCAATTTTTTCGTCCAATTCTTTGTCCAATAATTTGATAGTGTAATACCGGCCTTAGATTGGATGAAATATTGAACGACGTTCCCATTACACTACGTCCAATTTTTCTTTGTCCAATTCTTTGACAAATAATTTGATAGTGTAGTACCGGCCTAACAGACGAAGAGATTCGCACAGGAGTGAAATTCGTGGTTAAAAATGCAGAAGACGACCTAAGAAATTTAAAATACTGCTACCAACTAAATGTAAAGGCTGGGGCTCCCCTGTCCAATTACCCAGCCAGCCACGTACTACGGTACTCAGGTTGATGGCCCCTCCGCTGTTTTGAGTGTAGCAGAAGATCTGCCGCGGACAAAGGAGCTGGTGGACCGTGCTCACGGTAGCGGCCGCAAGCAGCAGGTGTTGCACGGATAACGAGCCGTTGGGCTGGAGAGGGGGGGGGGTGAGGTTTAGGGGGAGAGGCAGGGAAGAGTCATGGAAGGGGGGGGGGGGGGGGAGTGGGCCGCACGCGCTCGCCCGGACACAATCGGTAATGGCGGGCCCCGCCTTCATCAGGCGCTCAATTAACGATTTCATAGGGCCGAGCCGAGTGCCCAATTAGACGGCCCTGCGCTGTGCCAACACCGGGCCGCGCATGCGCACAGCCTCCGCGCCGTGGCTGGGAACGCTGCTTTCGTTTCCTCACGTCTCCCGTCTCCTCAAAAATACGTCGATTGCTCTCTCTGCTGCATCTGCTAGTCCGAAGAGCAGCATTTAGAGATATCAGCCTTATTGTCGTTTGTGCGACAAGAATGAGCTGCGCTCTTTTTTCCAATCAATACGGACAAAGGAAGAAAGAATAAACCAAGAGTGGTATGCAGCATTGGTCGTTACTATAGTCGGCGTCAGCCGTACTGCACACTCCCCTCCATTACCTCAATGACAGCCAATAATGTTCTTTATGTAGGCACGTGACTGGCCGCGAGTTGCTCTTTCAATCTCTTTATCTTTTAACGACTTTGATGATACCGTTATGAAAAATAATGCATACACGCACAAATAACCTTAAAAATTGATATTATCGTTGATAATCAATTAGCTTTTGTAGATTTGGAGAAGGCTTTTGACAATGTTGATTGGAATAAGCTCTTTCAAGTTCTGAAACAAGCAGGAGTAAAATATAGGGAGCGTAAGGTTATTTACAACTTGTACAAAAAACAGACAGCGGTTGTCAGAGTTGAAGGGCATGAAAGGGTTGCAGTGGTTGGAAAGGGAGTAAGACAGGGTTGTAATCTTTCTCCATTGTTGTTCAATTTGTACATTGAGCAAGCTATAAAGGAAAGCAAGGAGAAATTTGGTGAAGGAATTAAAGTTCAGGGTGAAGAATTAAAAACATTGCGTTTTGCCGACGACATAGTAATTCTGTCAGATACAGCAAAGGACTTGGAAGAGCAATTGAACGGAATGGAAAGTGTGCTGAAAGGTGCATATAAGATGAACATTAACAAGAGCAAAACTAGGGTAATGGAGTGCAGTGTAAGAAAATCAGGCGATGCTGAAGGAATTAGATTGGGAAACGAAGCAATAAAGGAGGTAGATGAGTTTTGTTACTTGGGCAGTAAAATAACAAATGATGGTCGCAGTACGGAGGATATAAAATGCAGAATGGCAATGGGTAGAAAAGCCTTCTTGAAAAAGAGAAATTTGTTAACATCGAATATTGATTTAAACCTAAGGAAGTCCTTTCTGAAGGCATTTGTATGGAGTGTTGCCTTGTATGGGAGTGAGACATGGACGATAAACAGTGCGGACAGGAAGAGGATTGAGGCTTTTGAAATATGGTGCTACAGAAGAATGCTGAAGATTAGGTGGGTGGATCGCGTAACTAATGAGGAGATACTGAACAGAATTGGGGAGAAAAGGAATTTCTGGCATAACTTGACTAAAAGAAGGGATATATTGGTAGGACACATTCTTAGACATCAAGGAATTGTGAATTTAGCGTTGGAGGGAAGTGTATGGGGAAAAATCGCAGGGGACGACCAAGAGATGGATACAGTAAGCAGATTCAGACAGATGTAGGTTGCCGTTCTTATGTGGAGATGAAGAGGCTTGCTCAGGATAGGGTATTGTGGAGAGCTGCATCAAACCAGTCTCCGGACTGAAGACCACAACAACAACAATGTACTGTTTCAGAAGTCCTCCAAGGCGTCACCTGAGACACTAATTTGGAGAATGGTGCAGTATTCTGATACCTCTTTAACTCACGAAATACTAACCGGAAACACAGCATCTAACAATCCGTATTAAACGGTATCACTTCACTAAGGGCTACCAAGAAAACAAGCGCCATCTCCTCTTAACATACTACGTATTGTATCTCTATTGCCTGCGGTTCTCCAGGAGCTCACAAGAAAAGTTAAAACTAAGGTTTGATGTCCTGTTGACATGATACGGTTTGGAGACGGAGCAAAAGCATGGGTTGATTTTTGCCAAGGCTGGTGAATGAAATTAGCCGTGCCCTTTGAAACGAACCATCCCGGCCTGGTATATGATTTAGATTTGTATGAGTTCTGACACAATCTGAAAGCTATTTCCATTTTTCTTGCCCGTTCTTCAATTGCTGCCTTTTCATTGTTGTTTGGAGTCAAAATGTCTTCTAGGTACTTGAACCTCTGAACTCTTTTGATGTCTCCGTATGTGGTCCTCATTGTCCCTACTGCATCAGCGGCATTTATGTTCATATATTCTGTCTTCTCAAAAGATATTTGCAATCCTGCCTTCACTGCTGTTTCCTTGAGGGCTTGAGGGCTTCTATCTGTTTAGTTGCAATGCGGAGTCTTTGCAAAAAACACTATTATCATCTGCAAATGCCAGGCATTCAAATGTAAGCCCAGCCTGATTGCGGCCTAGCCTGATTCTATTTGGAAAGTTGAACTGACTCATTTCTTTTCGCCATTCCCTGACAACTGTTATTTATTATATACATAAACATTTCTGTATGTACAAAAAACGCCTTATGATGAGCAAAGCATACTCGAAATGCTATGTTTGATTAAACACTAACAAATGAAGTGGTGGCAGAAATACGAATATTTATTTTGTTTCTCACACTCGCGGTTCCTAAACTTAGCCATTATGGCTACCATTAACTCCCGAATGCGACTCCAGTGTGTTACCACTGCGCCACCTCGTCCGACCTCAGTTCAGTCATTGGTACCGATTCCAGGGAGCGTGTATATAGAACTTTGAGTGTCATGTGGACGAATAGAATAAACAGGGTTTGATTTGATCGTAGCGTTCGAAATGCATTCCTAAAGAGTAGATTTTCGGTCTCTAGAAATGTCGTAACACATTTCCCGCTTTTGTCCCATGATATTAAATCAGAAAAGATGGAAACCACGTACTGAGACACTCTAAGCTTAACAGCACTGAAACAAATGATGACACTTACTCACACACAGGACGGAATCAGTAAATTTGTCTTTCCTAAGCTGTTTGACAAAGGAAGCTACATTGTAGTTCCTCTGCTAATTCGTCGCGTGAACTACAGAACGGCAGATATAGAAATAAAAGATCAAAACGTTCAAACGTTTGTGAAGCTTATGGGACTTAACTACGGGGTCATCAGTCCCTAAACTTACAAACTACTTATGAACTACTTACGAACTAGGACGGCACAAATATCCATGCCCGAGGGGGGATTCGAACCCCCGACCGCAGTGGCCGTGCAGACCGTGACTGAAGCGCCTCAGTCTCCTCGGCCACCGCGGCCGGCAAATAAAAGATCAAGGATTAGAGATAGGTAGGTATGTAGGATATCAGGCGGCTCGACCAACATCGTAATTCGGCATTTCCCTTCCGCCCCCCTCCCTCCCTAAGTATTTGGACTTGATACAAACGAAACAATTGTGTTCTTATTAATTTCGTTTATTATCGGGGACTGAAGTCTACAACAACAGGGGCTTCATTTCGTAGTATCTCAGACAACTGATATAAAATATTTATAAAGTATATGCACAAGTAGTCCAAGTAAATCATTAAAAATGTTAATGAAGAATAAAATCCCATAGAGAAGTCGCTGAGACTTCTAACAGAATACGAATACAATGAAAGTTTTGTGGCAAAAACTTTCGTCATATAATTATAAATTAATTTTCAGATATTACTTTTAAATGTACTGTGGAGATCAGTTCTTTCGTGGCAGTAAGGAAAGGAGAATAAAATTCTAACCTCTGTGAATCAAAATAGTACCCTGTAGGTTTCCATTGGGCTATAATGTGTTTCCTCGCCACAATTCATAACCCTTTACAGGAAAATGGAATAAATACGAGGGATGTTCAAATCAAAAGGTACGAAATGTCATTCGTCGGCATCATCGAAGTCATTAATTAATCACCAGAAGCCTAAGCACAACTATCTCACTGTTTAACGTGCCGAAGGCTTCCACGTTCCCGAGTTCTTGTGGCTGTTACAAGTGCCAGTCGTCTACTATGTCATTCAGATCGTTGACGAGTTGAATCGCATCCCTTTGACTTTTAACGGACCAAGTGTGTGGAAGTCACAGGGCGACATATACGGGTTTTAGGGCGGTTGCTCAAGCTGTTTCCACTTGTCCAGTACACGTTGGGGGTGGCCCAGGAGACGTGTGGACGCATGTTATCATGCAGCAAAATCACGTCCTCCATGAGCAGCCCAGGTCGTTTGCTCTAGATGCACTTTGCTTGCTGTCTTGCAGTGCACGTCACTGTTAACGGTTTTTTTTTCCGTGCGAGGACCTGGGACATAGAAAAAGACGTTGAGCAACACCTTTCCTGCTGATGGTACAGCCTTCAATTTTTGTACAACCAGGCCGGACACTAAATTTCCATCCCTACATGTCACACTATGTTATCCCAAAACGGCATATTCAAATTTCAACCGGTTTGGTTGTTGTTTCGTACCATTTAATTTGAACACAACTCTTATGCAGGGTGCCCCAAAAAAGGACCGAAAACGCGTAGTATGTAGTGCTGGACGGTTAAGTGATCGATTTTCAAGGAACCCTTATCGCGATTCCACGTTCGCGGCCTTTGAAACACGCCTACGAGAAGACGGGAAGTTTCACCTGGGTATTTTCTGCCCAAGGTTCGTTCATTGTGCAGTAAACCTGTACAGTAAAACCTTGTAGGAACATCTTGTGCTTGGTACCTGCCAATACTACTGTTTGATAGGTGCCAAAAAGTGATGCGGGTCGTCCACGTTCGACTCGAACACTTCTGTGGAAGGAAAACGGTCTGAGAATGTTCCAGCCACCAGTACCCGTTAGGTGGCTCATGCGTTGCACACGGATAAAACTGCCGTGTGGCTTGTTGTTCATGATTACCATATTCATCCTTACCATCTGCAGAAAGTCTCCAGATACTAGGGGAGGAGGATTACCCACGACGGGTTCAGTTTGCGCAGTGGTATTTACAACAGTGCTAACTCCAGCCGTAATTACCGAGCTTGGTGCTATTCACAGATGAATGCACGTTTACTGGAGACAGGTTGGAAAACAAGCACAACATGCATGTTTTGGAGGACGAAATTCCGCTTGCCCAAGTCGTTCAAAATCAAGAAGTTCGCTATTAACATCTAGGCTGGGATAATTGGTGAACATATTGTTAGACCATATCTACTGCCAAACAGTGACAGGACTGGAATGAAACTTTCACTCGCAGCGGACTGTGCTCTGATTTGAAACTTCCTGGCAGATTAAAATTGTGTGCCGAGACCGGGACTCGAACCTGGGACCTTTGCCTTTTGCGGGCAAGCGCTCTACCGACTGAACTATCCCGTCACGACTCACGATGGTACCTGACAACTTCACTTCCGCCAGTACCTCGCTTCCTACTTTCCAAATTTCACAGAAGCCCTCCTGGGAACCTTGCAAGACTATCACTCCTGGAAGAAAGGATATGGTGCAGAGACATGGCTTCACAGCCTAAGGGATGTTGCCAGAATGAAGCTTTCACTCTGCAGCGGAGTGTGCGCAGATATGAAACTTCATATCAGCGCACGCTCCACTTTTATGACTCTGACGAGTTAAAGAATCATGTCGACTACTTGTCAAACCTAAATTATTATATGAATACCTTAGGTCTTCACTCATAGGATCAAAACGATGCTATTTGGTGTGAATTTTTACATATTTCTTAAACCATGGAGATGTACAAAGAGAGTGAGTTTCAATACGAGATTTTCGTCATTAAAAACGAACTATGTCGCACAATTCCGTTGAAAGGGCAACAGGACTCATGAGGAAACAGGTGGAACCCTCTTAAACATAAATCCATATCAATCATGTATATCTGTAGTACAATTGTTGTATGTATTGTATTCGAACATTATGCATCACCTTGAAGAAAACAATCTATTGATACATAAACAATACGGCTTCAGAAAATATCGTTGTAGGACATCACTACTAGCTCCTTATTCTAATAGCTTACGTATTCTCTAGACATTTAGGGGGTTATCACAGCGTTGCTCACAAGTTAATTATATTGTTTGCCTGTGGAGCAAGTGTCAGCTGTTCGACTGCGTCCTTGAATTCCTGTCACAAAACCTACACCTAGTAAAACATAAATTGTTTGGCGTTTCGTAAGAGACTGTGACAGGCACTCTGCTATTAAAAATCAATATGGGTAGATCGACAATATTAATTCTAGAGTAATTTATATCAAATTGATTGACTTGTAATTAAATTGCTCAGTTAATCTCTCTTCCATCCTGGGAAAACCAGAGCATTGGCTGTCAGCCAAGCGACGTTCGGTACTGCCAGTTATAGCCGAAGACGCCTGTTGGCTCATCAACTCCAGTTATGGCGTGGAAATTGAAATTGCAAGATTATTATATCCTAGCTTTCCATTGATGAGAATTTAATCAGTTTACCTGCACTATGACATTGAAATAACTCACTGGTGACAAGTGAAAATACGAGCCGGTCCGGGTTTCAAACACGGGCCTTCCGCCTCGGCCCAGCGTTTACCTTCACTGCTTGGCTACACCAGCTCGACTGCTGTCCGTCTCAGATTACTACAAACCGCACACATGGGTATATTGTGAGGGAGTTCGAAATGGTGAGAGCAAGAGGGCGCGCTATAGTACAAGCGTAATGTCAAATTTGAAAAATTATTACCTGAAAATAAAAAAAAATAAAAAAATGAGCATATACGAAATTAAATTGTAAATAGAGTTTGTTTCATGGAACTTGAGCAAAGATGTCGAACACTGAGAAAAAAATTTTCAGAGTTGCAAAAAACTGTGTTTCTTAAACGAGAGACAATAACTCGGTTGGGGCATTATCAATGTAAAAAGCTGTAGGCCTTATGATTATCTATCAATTGCTTCTGTTATGTAACTATTGCTTTTTTACGTTTAGAGATATATCTAAAAAGCCAATAAAACGTTTAAAATCTAGATTCTTTATAACTCGTCAACAGTCACATTTCCAAACTTACTATTTATATGTTATGAAAAGAAATAAGTTGTTAATTTTTTTCACAAATAATGCTGTACTAAGACCTTCTGGAGACTACTGCTTGGATTAATACGGGTGCTATGGCCGTAGTGAGCGACTAATTGAGACATATGGGACACGAGCGAAGAGGTTAAGGCGACCACTGGCCTGAAGACCCGGGTTCGAATATGCACAGGTCTTCCCTACACACTAGTCTTGTGTAGTTCGCGAACGAACTAGTTCGAAAGAGCGCTCCCACTACGCAAATTAGTTCGCAGATCCCTCGCCTCTTAGTTCGTCCGCTCCTTTTCCGAAGACTGACGGGGAACAGCGAGAGGACGCGAGAGCGCGCAGCATCGCGTGATTTGTAGGTAATGTTCCTTCAATAACCTATTAAATAAATAAATAAATCCATTTTAAAATTAGAATACGAGTACTCTATATGCACAGTAGTTGAATATCATTGTATCACCCATTCGTGTAAATAACTGGTTTATTTGCTTAAGTATTTGGTGTCTAATTTCCCAAAAATAAGGGTAATAGCACACGCTTGGACAACACTGATCATTATATAAAAAAAAGATGTCATATAAAAAGAAAGAGCTCTTGTAGTAGCGGTAGCAAAAGCCAAAAAGAGCGGACGAACTAAAAAGACCGACCTACTTCGCGGCCGAGCTGCGATCTAAAAGGGGAGCTACCGATCGCGAACTAAGATATGCGCGATCGGTTGCGAACTAAAATATGTGCGATCGGTCGCGAACTAAAATACCAAACGTATCTCGCTTCTTAGTTCGTTGGATTCTTTTCCGAAGACGGGCAATAGCGAGAGTAGCGCAGCAGTATTAAAAATCACGTGTTTCCTTCTGCTGAAGAGAGCCATTTCGAGATGAGCGTCTGCCTGCTAGATCACGTAGTTCAGTGCTACAAAATTTCTGTTTTGAAGTATTCTGCACTCTACATTATCTGACTAATAAATTCCATAATGCCAAAATATAGAGATAACTCTAAACTTAAACGCGAGAAATTATCCACAAACTGTTTCTTTTGGTTTGCGTGATATCGTTAGCCGCTCACGCAGAAAGCGCATGAAGCAGCTAGGTGGGGGAACTTCTACCCCCACCGGCATGCGCAGACCACGGCGCTCAGCCCTCACTGGGAGCGGACGAACTAAATGAACGAACTAGTTCGCGGCAGAGCCGCGAACTAAAGTGAGCGCTCCCGATCGCGAACTATTATGTGTAAGTCTACTTCACACTTACCATGGCCCGTTGCACGTTGGTGGCAATTGCCTCATACGTCAGCAACGGATTTTTGTTCGATCTCTGAATCGTCCACCGTAGGGCTGAATCACGTATCGGATAGAGATCGCACCCTCTTTTTTAACTCTTAGATGACGATAAGGACACGTAGGAGAACGAGCCTTATTGTTTGCCTCTTGTCGACTCAAGCGCGGGTGTCGCTATCTAATTGGTGATAAGGTCCTCATCCACTTTGCCATAATTGACTGTTCATCGACGTGTTGCATGAAGGCTATAAAGGCTTGAAGAATTTTAATGTTATCATTGGCTGAGTACTTTATGAAGGGAGAAACCGGTTGCTCAACAGATGGATGTAGATGATATTATCTTGTGAAGTCATTAGCCTTTGCCAGAAAGAAGAGCGTTGACACAATCACACAGTCACATTTTACAGAAGCACAACCGTCATCTGTCAGAGGGTTCATCGAATCGCTTTCACAATATTTCTTTACCGTTCCCTTTACTTGTGTATTGCAGGCAATATCTTTTGTAGAAATGTTGCATCTTGTAATCGTTCTGCCAATAAAACACAGTCTTTGATTTCTTCTTCCCAATAATACTTTCGATATGTTTCCTCAAGTTTAAATTGTTCGTGATTGTAATTCTTAGGTATTTATTTGAATTTACGGCCTTTAGATTTGACTGGTTTAGTGTGTAAATGAGGTTTTACGAATATTTTCCAATAATAATATAGATCATACTTTTATTTATTTACGGTCAATTGCCAATTTTCACACCATGTCGATAACTCATTTCAATCGTTTTGTGGTTGCTTTTGATACTCTGGCGACTTTGCAAACCCACAAATGACAGTATTTTATACATTTCCACTAGCCTCGCCTTTTGCTGATGGTAGAAATTTTGAACCAGGAATATTACCACAGCTCAAAAAACAAATTGAAACTCTTGGAGAAATTGTGGAAAAATATGACTACACATATCATTAAAAAGAAAAAACGGAATATATTACATGTAACAAGCGAGCACCAAAGTTTTTGAACACGAAATACGGAAAAGAAAAGGGTCTCTTAAGTTGAATACTTGGGGAATATCATAACGGTGTATGAAAAGCTGCAAACAAATTTCGGTTTCAGAAAATGGCAATTGAATTCAGACTGACACAAAATATTCGAAGTAAGAAAAATTTAGTAAACTTTGGCATTACAGCACTGTAATGAAACCAGAGTATCCCTATGGAGCAGAAACTGTGAATTGAAACAAGGATATTAAATAAATTCATAAGGAGGAAAGAGAGATTATTATGAAAATATTAGGCCACAAAATTACTGACGGATGAACTTTGAAGCGGAGAAGTAATAAGGAAATGGAAATACACAGAAATACATGGTGACATGAGAAAACAGAAACTTAAATTTTATGGGTACCGAAAAGAACAGCTTCTACGAGGTTGGCGAAACAAGTAACACAATTCTACGAAAACAAAAGTAAGGCGAAAACCGAGCCAAGTGGATGGCAGTGGTTCAGGAGGACCTTAAAGTCGTCAGTATAGCTCAGGTGGATGTTACAGACAGTTTAACGTTCAGAAAAAAGGTAATTCATTGCAAACTTGGTGAGAAAAGACTTAGAAATTCTCCTGGAAAAGCGTCGTCTGACGAAAGAAAGAGACTTCTTTCTGGAAGAACGAAACAAATTAAACACAAAGGATGGCTAACCATAAAAGGCGACATTGACTAATTGTGACTTTAGTTCATACGTGACCAACGAGCTTAAATTTCATAGAGTGGCTAACATACGAGTTACAGCGCTCTTTGCGGCAACTTCTGTAAACTCGGCCGCCATATTTTTGGTGGTCATTACACTTAAAAGGAGTATGTCTATCGTATGTTGTTGTTGAGCTTGAAGTGTTGTATTTAGTTTATATTGTATTTACTGTGTATTGCCTATACAATTTTTGCTGATGAAATATGCCTAAAGTGTGTGCAGCATTTAAATGTCCAAATCAAAGTGATAAAACGACAAGTACTTCGACCAAGAACACCAAACGTTTTGCCTTGTTTGATGTCAGTCTGTCTAGGCTGAAACAAAATTCCTGACTGATGGCTCTTAGCTGCCCCAAGAGTGAAGCTTCAGATGACCTGTCCTCCAATTCCCTTCAGTACACGTCATAAAAGAATGCTCAGTTTTGTACCTAGTATGGTTTGAGATATTTCTTCTTCTGTCGCTCCTGTGGTTGACGGAACCACATTTTGGAGCGTCTATACTTTCTTTAAAAGAATTTTCGTTTGTTGCTGACGATACTTGATCGAGCATGGTTGACATGCAACTAGTGCCAAGTGTGGAAGCAGTAGTGACAGCCAGAATTTTTTCACTTGTATATGTCTTTGTTCTTTGCAACAAATAGGTACTTATTTCAGCGTCGCAACAACGAAAGTTATTAATGATACGTTATTTCGTGTGGAATGCTTTTGTGGCAGATGACCTAGGTGCAATTTTAACTGCAGTATCTTTTTGCCACTTTCGTCTTTGTACGCAAATTTCGTCCACCAAAGTTCACAACATTAACCGTTTAATAGCAATTTTACAGGTTTATAGACTTAATAGGTTCAGTAAACACAAGGTAAATGTATACTAGACTTTATGAAAGCAGTTGTTACAATACATTAACAACAGATACGAATCAATGGCCATGATTGTTCGTGATAACAAGTACTATAAACTGTATCTTTTGCAGCTCGTTTAGACCATCAACTTGCATTGAAATCTACACAAATATTTTCACAGCAGCACTTCCGCTGTTGTTGCAAACCTCAGATAATTCTTATACTTTGACCTGGAATTGTAATACCGACAGGTTCGTGATATTTCATTACCGAATTTTTAGGAAATATACTATCTCTTTCGACCAACTTTGTTGTATGGGAGTGAAAGTTGGGTGGATACAGGTTACCTTATTCATAAGGTAGAGGTTACAGATATGAAATTAACAAGAATGGTTGCAGGTGCTAATAGTTGGGAACAATGGCAGGAGGGTGTCCATAATGAGGAAATCAAGGAAAAAATGGGAATGAACACCATACATGAAGCAGTTAGAGCGAACAGACTGAGATGGTGGGGGCATGTTACACGCATGGGAGAAGCAAGGTTACCTAAGAGACTCATGAGCTTGGCAGCGGAGGGTAAGAGGAGTCGAGTTAGACCAAGAAGAAAGTACTGAGATTCGGTGCAGATTTATTTTGAAGTAAAAGGCATAACATGAGATGAGGCGGTGGCCGAGGGGACTGAGGCGCTTCAGTCACGGTCTGCACGACCACTACGGTCGGGGGTTCGAATCTCCCCTCGGGCATGGATATTTGTGCCGTCCTTATAATTAGCTAGTTCATAAGTAGTTTGTAAGTTTAGGGACTGATGACCCCGTAGTTAAGTCCCATAGACTATACAAACATTTGAACATCAATGTTAGCATTGAATAGGGGATCATGAAGGAATTTTACTAGCGGTACTATGCTCCAGACTGAACGCTGAATGATTGCAGGTACTAATAGATGGGAACAATGGCAGGAGGGTGTCCATAATGAGGAAATTAAGGAAAAACTGGGAATGAACACCATAGATGAAGCAGTTAGAGCGAACAGGCTGAGATGTTGAGGTCATGTTACACGCATGGGAGAAGCAAGGTTACCGAAAAGACTCATGAGCTCGGCAGCGGTGGGTAAGAGGAGTCGAGGTAGACCAAGAAGATAGTACTTAGATTCGGTGTAGAATGATTTTGAAGTAAAAGGCATAACATCAGACGAGGCACGAATGTTAGCATTGAATAGGGGATCATGGAGGAATTTTATTAGAGGTACTATGGTCCAGACTGAACGCTGAATGATTGCAGGTACTGTTAGATGGGAAAGATGGCAGGAGGTGTCCATAATGAGGAAATCAAGGAAAAACTGGGAATGAAAACCATAGATGAAGCAGTTAGAGCGAACAGACTGAGATGGTGGGGTCATGTTACACGTATGGGAGAAGCAAGGTTACCTAAGAGACTCATGAGCTTGGCAGCGGAGCCGGCCGCGGTGGCCTAGGGTACTGAGGCGCTCCAGTCACGGTCTGCACGGCCACTACGGTCGGGGGCTCGAATACCGCCTCGGGCATGGATATTTGTGCCGTCCTTAGTGTTAGCTAGTTCATAAGTAGTTTGTAAGTTTAGGGACTGATGACCCCGTAGTTAAGTCCCATAAGCTTAACAAACATTTGAACATTTGGCAGCGGAGGGTAAGAGGAGTCGAGGTAGACCAAGAAGAAAGTACTTAGATTCGGTGCAGAATGATTTTGAAGTAAAAGGCATAACATCAGATGAGGCATCAATGTTAGCATTGAATAGGGGATCATGGAGTAATTTTATTAGAGGTACTATGCTCCAGACTGAACGCTGAAAGGCATAATCAATCTCTAATGATGATGATGATGATACTACCAGGCTCATCTATTCACAGCTTCGAAAAAGTCTGGCGCAACTTGCTGCACATCCGTATTCAATAGTTAATCTTTATTTAAAACGTGGAACTGTAAATAAGTACAATGCTCGAGTGGGTGTGGCATACGAGCTGTCAGCCGATACCCCAAATAACATGGCGGACGCCAGTTCAATTTTCCTCAATCATGGCGGACCTATCGCCACTCTATGAAATTTAAGCTCGTTGTACGTGACTAAAGATGGACCCAACATGGCGCCTCAAAGGCTACGAACGTGCCCGCTTTCCGACTTTAGCCGAACGCAGGCGCCGCGGCGCAGTGGTACCTGGCTTTTGTTTTTTTTTTTGGTGAGTCGCCGGCGCACCTTGCAGAGGGGCGGGTCCGGAAATGCCCGAACCTACCTGCGGCTGCTGAGTCAGTGGGTCAGGCGGCGCCAGCGCTCTGACTCATGCAGGGTTCTGGCGCCAAAGAGTCCCGCCTCCACTGCTTGCTCTCACCACACTCCATAACTGGCCGTCTGCTGCACGACCTGCACAAAATGTCCTCTAGTGACCACTACAGACAATTACTGAAATAAAAGGTGGCGATATGAGATGTTTATTTTATTGAAATTTACAACATATCGATTTCGTCCCTATGATGGGACATCATCAGTGCGTGCTGTTAAAAATAAGATACCTTAAATCAGACATTGAAATCAAGATAAAATTACATACACCAAAAATGTTACAATTATATAATGGAATTACATACCAGAATTGCAAGTCATGATGACCTATGTGCTCTGTCAAATTCGTTTCTCAGTATGGTCTCACTTATTTCGTCCACGTACTTCCTTTCCATTCCTACAATATTGACTCTCAGTTTGTTTCCTTTATAGAGCCTCTATACATATTATTTCCACCTTTCAGCTTTCCCTTCCTTGCTCAGAACTGGTTTTCCATCTGAGTTCTTGATATTTACACAGCTGCTTTTCTTGTCTCTCTTTTATTTTATTTATTTTTTTTTTTATTTTTTTTTTTTTTTTTTTTTTTGTAGACGGTATATATTTTTGCCCTACTTACTCATTCTACTACAGACTTGCATTTGTTTTCTAGACACTCCTACTTGGCCTGTTTGCACTTGCTGTCAATCTCATTTCTTAGTCGTCTGTACTCCATTTTATCTGCTTCGTTTACTGCATTTTTATATCTTCTCATTTGATCAATTAAATATAATATTTCCTGTGAAATCCAAGGATTTTTATAGGTCTTGTCTTTCACCTGTTTTGTCCTCCACTGCCTTCGTTATTTCGTCTGTTATAGCTACCCATTCCTCTTCTACTGTTTCATTCTTTCCCGTTTCTGTCAATTGTTGCCTAAAGCTCCCTCTGATATTCTCGAGAACGTTAGGTTCCTTCAATTTTACCAGGACTCGTCTCCTTAATTTCCTACCTTTCTGCAATTTCTTCAGTTTCGGTCTACAGTCACAAAACTCATAACCAGTAAGATATGGTCAGAGTCTATGCCTCCCACTAGATATTTCTTACAAAATTTACATAAACAAAAACAAATAACCGAACATCACCCTTAAGGAACTCTTTGTGGTCTCTCAAAGACTTTTGTAAATAATGGGATTCTTCTAGATACGCTTAAGCGTTGTTGTATTAGTGGTGTACTGCAGTAACGCTTTAATTCATACTTACCTAAAACAGTGCAAAAATTAGTGGGTCAGGTAAATTGCAAAAATCAGCTGATTACTCACACTGGGGAGCTATCAAGAATGGGATCCCACAGGATTCGGTCTTGGGTCCTTTGCTGTAGTTGACAAATATTGATGATCTGCCATTCTATATTCAAGATGATGCCAAGCTAGTTCTTATTGCTGGTGATACAAGTATAGTAATCACAAATGACAAACAAGAATTAACTGATGAATTTGTAAATAACGTCTTTCAGTAAATTATGTGGTTGTCAACAAATGGACTGTTATTAAATTTTGATAAAACAGATGAAACAATAAGATTAATAAGTTATGGTTGCACAATTTTAACACGAATTATTTTCAGAAGGTAGGAAAGGATGATAGATGCTGACCTTGGGGAAGATCAGTTCGGATTCAGGAGAAATGTAAGAACACGGGAGGCAATACCTTAGGACATACCTTAGAAAATAGATAAAGGAAGGGAAAAACTAATTTCTAGCTTTTGTAGATTTGTAGAAACTATTTGACAATGTTATTTGTAATAAACTCTTCCAAACTCTAAAGCAGGGGTAAAATATAGGGAACGGAAAGTTATTTCCAACTTGTACATTATCCAAACAGCTGATATTAGAGTTGGATGGCACGGAACCAACGCAGTGGTTGGGAAGGGAGTAAGACAAGGTTTTAGCCTTTCTCCAATGTTATTCAATTTATACATTGAGGGAGTCGTGAAGGAAAGCAAAGAGGAATTTGGAGAAGGAATTATTCAGGGTGAAGAAATAAAAACATTGCGTTTTGCTGATGACATTGTAATTCTGTCAGACAACAAAAGATCTGGAAGAGCAGTTGAACGGAATGCACATTGTTTTGAAAGGAGCGTATAAAATGAACTTTAACAAGAGCAAAAGAAGGATAATAGAAATGCAGTATTATAAACTCAGGTGATGCTGAAGGAATTACATTAGGCAACGAAAAGTAAAAGGTAGTAGATGAGTGTTATCACTTTGTTAGTGAAATAACATACGACGGTTGCAGTACAGAGTACATGAAAAGCAGAATGGCAATGGAAAGATTTTTTTTTTTTTTAATAGCAATTTACCAACTTGGAATATTAATTCAAGTGTAAGGACGTCTTTACTGAAGTCATTTGTGTGGAGTGTTGCGTTGTACGGATGTTAAACTTTGACGATAAATAGTTTAGACAGGAAGATGATAGGGACTTTTGAAATGTGGTGCTAGAGAAGTTTGCTGAAGATTAGATGGGTAGTTCGCATAACTAATGAGGAGGTACTGAACAGAATTGGGGAGAAAACGAATTTTTGGCATACCTTGACTAAAAGAAGGGATCGACTGGTAGGATATATTCTTAGACATGAAGTAATCGTAAATTTAGTTTTGGAGGGAAGTGTGTTGGAGAAAAATCGCAGAGAGAGGCCAAGAGACGAATATAGTAATCAGATTCAGATGGATGTGGGTGTCCGTTGTCATGAGGAAATGAAGAGGCTTGCTCCGGACTGAAGATCACAACAACAAAACAGATAAACGGTTAAGGAGTTATTTGGAATTAAATTTCGAGGTGGCAAATGGCTCGGTGTTCAGAATCTGATTAGGTGATCATAATAATGCAGGATACATTTCAAGGTCATATAACACGTTAAGAACATTTCCTTTACGCACCCCATGTAGCACTGAAAGATTGGAAAAAATGCAAGTAACCGAGTGATCCTTTGTAGAAAAATGGTTACCAGGTCCGAATTACAGCTTGATACATATAATTTTTCCCTAAACGTGACCTCGAATGTACTATCCGTCTGGCCGATATAATTATACGGACGATAGTAATCGTGCAAACGCCCGCATATTTAAGAGCACCACTTTTCATTCTTCTGAATTGCATGATTCTCTCTATTCCTAGGAATAAAACTAGCCGGGACCATACTACTTGTACAAAGATTTTTGCCTATATGACTTCAAGCCGTACTATAGTACGGAACTCTACAATACGAAACTTTCTTAAGATTTCTTTTACGGTTGGAGGAAGGGTTGAGGAACCATTTAGTTTCTTAATAAATCTTATATTAATCTACAAATTTCGCAGATTGCTGAGTGCGTTCTGTCCTTTTTGTAAATTTGTCAGTATCCAGTGACAATTTTAACACGTGATCTTGGCTGGATACTATCAAGTTCTGTTGATGTTTCTTTGGAAACACGCCTTGAACTGTTTCACTTTGTATGTCCGGTTGATGTTACGCAACCTCAGCACCATAGGCTGGAACGCATACTGTTTATAACGCAGAGAATGACTGGACGATCTGTGTGTCACTAAATCAACGGTGGCGAGCTTAACATAAATATTGAACTTAAAGACTTCCTAGTACACTGACCAAAAGCTCATTGACGCTGTTAAGGTATAGGAGAGATTAAATACATTCGGAATTTATTCTATATTATGGGACTGATTCTGAATGCATGTTTTTTATTTTTTGTGTATATTGCGTTCTCGCCCCCTGCCCCCTAAACTATTGTACCGATTTCAACCAATCTTAATAACGTAATGCACATATTCCTTACAATCAGGAAACAATATCTTTTGGCTTAAGAACAAACTACGATAGATAGTTCCGGAGTTATGATGTCATAACCAATGAAAATCACGAAAAACATCCACATCTCTCCTCCTAAATTAAAGAACCAGATTTTCTACAAATATTCTTAAGCGCAAATAAACAATGGATATGGTGGTAAAATCGATATACAGTACATACACTATGTGATCAAAAGTACTCGAAAACCTGCCTGAAAATAACTTACAAGTTCGTGGCACCCGCTATCGGCAATACTGGAATTCAATATGGTATTGGCCCACTCTTAGTCTCGAAGAAGCTTCCACTCTCGCAGGCATACGTTGTCAGGTTCTGGAAGGTTACGTGAGGAATGGCAGCCCATTCTTTGCGGAGTTCTGCACTAAGGAGAGGTATCGATGTGGGTCTGTGAGTCCTGGCACGAAGTCGATGTTCCAAAACAACCCAAAGGTGTTTCATAGGATTCAAGTCAGGACTCTGTGCAGGCCAGTCCATTACAGGGATATTATTGTCGTGTAACAACTCCGCTACAGGCCGTGCATTATAAACAGGTGCTCGGTCGTGTTGAAAGATGCAATCGCCATCCGCGAATTGCTCTTCAACAGTGGGAAGCAAGAGGGTACTTAAAACATTAGTATATGCGTGTACTGTGATAGTGCCAAGCAAGACATCAAGGGTTGCAAGCCTCCTCCAGGGAATATTCGGCCATAACACCAGCGTCTCCGAAGAAGACGTTCACCACGCATTCGCCATACCCACACCTTGTCATCGGATCGCCACATCGTGTGTCGTGATTCGTCACGCCACAGAACGTTTTACCACTGTTCAATCTTCCAGGGTTTACGCTCCTTATTCCAATAGAGGCGTCGTTTGGTATTGAGCTCCGTGGCTTATGGGCACCTGCTCGACCATGAAATCTAAGTTTTCGCACCTCCTGCCTGTCATAGTACTTGGAGTGGATCCTGACGCAGTTTGGAATTCCTTTTTGATGTTCTGGACAGATGCCTGCGTATTACACTGTACGACCCCCTTCAACTGACGGCGATCTCTGTCAATCAACAGACTAGGTTGGCCTGTACGCTTTCGCGCTGTACCTACCAACTTCACTATCACGTCAGAAACATCGCGTACAGGCTTCTGACACAAGTGACACGCCAGCAGTAGATCACGTCCGAACTCCAGGAGTTTAGCCGAGTCCACTTTCTGCACAACACGATGTCTAATGACATCATTGATATGGAGAACCTGGTGGTAGCTTACATAACAATGGCCCAAATATGAAAAAACGTATTTTTGGGGTTGTCCGGGTACTTTTGATCACATAGTGTAGTTAATGAGTTATGACGTCATGAAGCAAGAGATGTCAAAAAACAGTTCCGTCATATGATGCAGCTTTATTCATTCACTATTTGAGAATGAGAGCACTTGCAAGAACTATCACCAGAATTTCAAATCTTTACTAAGCTTATTCTCTTTTTCTCGCAGACAACCACAGCAATATGAAAAAAGGAAACAAGTTACTCTCGTGCTACTTTCACAATATTAATGTAATAAGACAATGGCATTCTGCATGAAGTTACAATTTACTGTTAGCATATACAGGGCGAGTCATAAACGAGGAAAAATATTTCGTGCTAGTTGTCACTCACTGAGCTAAAAACATACATTCGTTTTCCGCATGGTGCTATATCAATAAATAACAATGCAATTGGATGGTAAAAATCTGGATATATGAAGTGGACTTTTGGGTGTTACTGTGCGCCGACATTGGCTAAGGGGACAGATCGGCATCAGGGCACAAGTTCCTTTCCCTATGCCAACTAGCCACAATACATAATACTGGCCAGCGAAAACGGTACGAGATAGATGTGAGCGCTGTCATTGCTCGCAGTGTCCCGCCGCATGCCTCGCCTTCTCGTGAGCGGCTAGACTACCTACGACACTCACATGTGGTGCCCTGTTGCCAATCTGTCCCACTGGCAACCGTCGGCGCACAGTAACACCCAGAAGTCCACTTCATATTTCCAAAGTTTTATCATTCAATTGCATTGTCATTTATTGTCATAGGAACATGAGGAAAACGAATTTAATTTGTAGCTCAGTGTATGACAATTTGCACGAAATATTTTTCCTCATTTATGACACACCCTGTATATGTACACCACTGATTGTACCTTCGAAATTATATTATAGTACCATATTGTGTGCAGAAGATATGATATTGTAAACAATTATATGCATGAAAAACGACTCAATCACGCATGAGTTTCTAATTTATTATGTTTTTAATACCAAGCCCAATCGCATCTCATTTCCAAGACGTTTCCTAATATTACACTCTACGAACTTGTAAAATTACATTACACATAGTTCAGGATGTATCACGTCATAAATATAGGGCTGCATCCAAAGGAAACTAGGACAGAAGGCGACTCACTTAGTGGGAAGAAGGAGATGTACCAACATAAGAAAGCAATAAATACACACCGGAAGAAGACCAGAAAGTAATGCTAGTAAAATAAATAACTGATCTTCCCATAACTGAAGTCTGATGTAACATTGTCTCATTTCGATAATGATGTCATCACTGTACATTATTAATATATAACTATACGTTATTAATATATTCTGAATTTATCTCTAGTAATCCTTCCCTAAATGTTCAAATGTTCAAATGTTCAAATGTTTGTACAGCTTATGGGACTTAACTACGGGGTCATCAGTCCCTAAACTTACAAACTGCTTATGAACTACTTACGAACTAGGACGGCACAAATATCCATGCCCGAGGGGGGATTCGAACCCCCGACCATAGTTGCCGTGCAGACCGTGACTGAAGCGCCTCAGTCCCCTCGGCCACCGCGGCCGGCTCTCATATAACAGCACAAGATACTTCCACTGGGTCTGTCAGTCCGCGACTAATTCAAGCACTACCGAACGGACTTTCATACGCTTTTCACCATTATACGATGTGATTCATTAAGGTCGTTTAAGGTGCGTGGCAGTGCGGGAGTGTGACGAGCAAAAATTTCGCGGAAGACGACAGTAGATATTCTTAGAAAATGGTACCTATTCTGTGACTTGCGAACTTAACTGTACAGTTGAAAATGCGTTTATTTTTTCATAATACCATGGATGTGCCATTTCGTCCTACAGAGAATTTAATAACGAACAAGACACAACGTCAAATGTAGGCATCAAACACATAAGACTTTAATCTCTCAGCATGTTTTCCTTAATCACCAATTATCAACAGAGACACAGGTTTATATATATATATATATATATATATATATATATATATATATATATATATATATATATATACAAAGATACAAATCGTAACAGAAGAGGAAAGGGGATCTCTATTAATCCAACTCGCCTCTCTCGAGATCACATATACATGCGTTTATTTAGGGTAACGAAGTTGAAAGATGTCATTAGAGGCGAAGCACAAGGTGGGATTAATTTTTGTCTAGGATTGGGAAGGAAATTGGACTTACACGTTTGAAAGCAACCATGGCAAACCTAAATGTGGATAGCCGGAGGGGAATTTGAACTCCCTTTCACTCGAATACCAGTCCTGTGTGTTACCATTTAGCCACCTTGTTCAAAAGTTTCTAAGCTTCAGAGACTAAATTCCTGATACTTTTTTACACAATACGAAATATTTTGTTTTTACTTCCCTTCATTTCGAACCATCTTTGGTTTTGGTTGCGATTTGTATTGTTTTTGTGATCCCAGTGGTTGGATGCAGCTCTCCACACGACTCTGTCCTCAGCAAGCCGTTTCATTTGAGAATAAGAACGGCAACAAACAGCGTTTTGTATTTGCTTACTGTATACGTCCCTCGATCTCCCTCAACGATTTTTACCCCTCACACTTCCTTCTAATGCTATGTTGACGATTTCTTAATGTCTCAGTATGTGACCCACCTACCTATCATTTCTCTTTTTGTCCCCAATTCTTTTTAGAACCTCCTATTGATAACGTGATCTAATATTACCTTCATCATTCGCTTTTAGGACCACATTTCATAACCTTCTATCATCGTTTTGTCTGAACTTTTTATCGTCCATGTTTCACTTCCATACTATGCTACACCACAAAAAATTCTTTCAAAAAGGACTTCCTAACTTTCAAATAATGTTCTTCTCATAGCCATTCTGCATTTTACATCTTCTTTACTTCGGCCATCAGAAGTTAATTTGCTTTCCAATTAACAAAATTCATCAACTACTTTTATTGTCTCATTAACTAATCTAATTCCTTCGGCATCATCTGATTTTCTGACGCTACATTCTATTATACTACTTTTGCTTTTGTTAATAATTATACCCTGCTTTCAAGTCACTGCGCGCTTTATTAAATTGCTCTTCAATGTCCTTTCCTGTCTGATACAATTTCTATGTCATCGGAAAACCGCAAAGTTTTGCACTTTTTCTCTCTGAACTTTGATTCCCTCTCCAAATTTCTCCTTGCATTCCTTCACAGGTTGCTTAATGTGTAGATTGAATAACATTGGGGAAATATTACAACCCCGTATTACTCCCTTCCCAACCATTGCGTCCGTTTCATACCCTTTGACTCGTACTATTGCTGTCTTCAGAATGAAACTTTCACTCTACAGCGGAGTGTGTGCAGATATGAAACTTCCTGGCAGATTAAAATTGTGTGTCGGAACCAGGACTCGAACCTGTGACCTTTGCCTTTCGCGGTCAAGCGCTCTACCGACTGAGCTATCCCTAAATGACTTATTAAACTTATAGTTCTGTAATTTTCTCATTTGTTTGAGTCAATAAAGGTCTTGAGTCACAGTGTTTGCCTCCGAAGTATTCTTTTACTCCTGTCTTGTTTTTGCACAAGTTGAATATAACTCTTCGCTCCACATATTTTACTGCTGTTACTTTCAGAATTTGAAAGAGTGTATTCCAGTCAACATTATCAAAAGCTTTCCCTAGATCAATAAATGCTAAAAATGTAGGTTTTCATTTCCTTAACCTATCTTCTAAGATAAATCGTAATGTGAGTATTGCCTCTTGTGTTCCGACATTTCTCCTAAATCCAAACTCACCCTCTCAAAGGTCAGATTCCACCAGCTTCTTCATTCCTCAAATAATTCATATTAGCATTTTTCGTACATGACTTATTAAATTCATAGTTCTGTAATTTTCTCATTTGTGTGCGTCAATAAAGGTCTTGAGTCACAGTGTTTGCCTCCGAAGTATTCTTGTTTGGCACTCCTGTTTCAAAATGTGTCGCAATAATTTCGTGTTTGGTAGTTTTAATTCTCTGTTTATGTCCCTTTTGTGTTCCAGATTGGAATGCTGTGTATTTCACCCACAATCTGAGACGGTTACTGCTGTAGCATTCCTTTTATTCTGTTCACAGCTGCAACTACTGTTATCTCTTTATTCATATCTTAGTGTTTTCTAACGAGATCGATTAGTGTGTGAGTTGCTTTCGCTGAGGTCATCAGCTCCAGAGGTGTACACTCTGTTTTCACTACTCCTTCGCCGTTTTTACTCTTCCTGTTTACGGGAGGAAGGGGATCCGCAGGAAGATACGTCATCCGAGCACTCTTCTTGGTTTTCTAGCGCTCTTTTTTTATTTTACAGATAGCATTCACGGATCATTGAACCGTGGTTTGATCCCGCTTCTAAAGGAGCAAAGTCGTTTTCACAGGAGATGAGCACGTCAGATGTACCTTCTTTGTCACCATTGACCGAAGCAGGTGTTTCATTACTCGGCAAAGTATCACTGACTGATTTTTACGTCGAGTTAAATTATTTTTCGACAGAAAAACATGACGTCGGCAATCTTCGCAAAAATGTCCTGAGTCATTGCACTGTGTTCCTCCATTATGGGTGAGTTTCTTCTTCGTGTAAAGGTCATTGCACGGAACCACACTCATGGAAGCTATGCAGTATAAAAGCTGTTACGTTACTTTGAAGACAAAAAGCGGTTCTTGCTTCCACCAAGCTGGGAATGGTTTCTAAAAGAGGAACCAAATATATAAACTTAAACCATAAGCAGGAAATTAATAGGAGAGAAAACATCGATATGTATAGAAACGGGCAATTTCAAGCATTTGTGCAATGATCAAAAGTGGCTGTTACAGTACCAATAAAAGTATATTACAATAATATAGTAAGGACAGTTTACAACTCACCGCAAAGACCTAGCGACGAGCTGCGACAGGCACATACAAAAGACACACACACACACACACACATATATATATATATATATAACACTTTCAGCTACCGGCCATGGCCTTCTTCAGAAAATAGAACACTCACGCAATCACACAGGCACACAACACTATGTCCGCACTTCGAAGTGCGGCAGCCGGAGGTGATGGTTGTATGACTGTGTTGTGAGCCTGTGTGATTGCGTGAGTGTTCTATTTCCTGAAGAAGGCCATGGCCGTTAGCTGAAAGTGTTGTACGTGTGTCTTTTGCATGTGCCTGTCGCAGCTAGTCGCCACGTCATTACGGTGAGTTGAAAACTGTCCTTACTATATTATTAATTCCAACCTGGACTTTCCATTATTATATTATATTACAAGTTATATATTTGTGGCGTCTATTCGGACAGGTCCGAAAGAACAGACGTCATCTTTGATCACATTCACAGAATTTATGACATTAATTGCGAATGGGCAAAGTTTAAGATGTGTACCCAGCCTTGAACCTGGGTCTCCTGCTTTCTAGGCAGTTGCGCTGACCCCTACACCACTGGGGACACAGCAATTACCATACCTGCACGGAATTACTCAAGTACGCGTCCCGTCCGTACTATGTCCGAAATAACAGACGCCACAAATAGATATAACTTATAAAATTCCGATCCTTTCTTCAGTGCGGAGGCACTCGTAGGCCCTTACTCAAACGGGAATTATTTTACATCTACTAGTTTGAGTTCTAGTGGGCAGGGTAACATTGGA
This sequence comes from Locusta migratoria, assembly GCA_026315105.1. Taxonomy (NCBI): domain Eukaryota; kingdom Metazoa; phylum Arthropoda; class Insecta; order Orthoptera; family Acrididae; genus Locusta; species Locusta migratoria. The sequence continues at coordinate 180,558,094 of CM048749.1, forward strand.
AATTCGTATCTGACGGCAGGAGTTCTTGGGTAATTCCGTCCAGATGTGGTGATCGCTGTGTCCCCAGTGGTGTAGATGTCAGCGCAACTGCCTAGAAGCAGGAGACCCGCATTCGATTCCCGGCTGTGTACACATTTTCAACTTTGCCCATTCGCAGTTAACGTCATACATTCCGTGAATATGAACATTATATTACGTGAAACTTCAGGTTATAATCACAAAGAAATTTTCATCTAAAGCAATAAATTAGTAACGGCCTCTACCATCTTTGATTTATGGAGCAAGCGGTGCCGGCCGCGGTGGCCGAGGAGACTAAGGCGCTCCACACACACAGACACACACACATGTTTGTTAAGCTTATGGGACTTAACTACGGGGTTATCAGTCCCTAAACTTACAAACTACTTATGAACTAAGACTAAGGACGGCACAAATATCCATGCCTGAGGGGAGATTCGAACCCCCGACCGTAGTGGTCGTGCAGTAAGGCGCTCCAGTCACAGTCTGCACGACCACTACGGTCGGGGGTTCCAATCCCCCCTCGGGCATGGATATTTGTGCCGTCCTTAGTCTTAGTTAGTTCATAAGTAGTTTGTAAGCTTAGGGACTGATGACCCCGTAGTTAAGTCCCATAAGCTCTACAAACATTTGATCATTTAGATCCGTCATCTATAAATAAAAATATATGTCCCAACGGCGAGAAATAGGGTGGTTGAGTGAGGAAACAGGGTCTCGATATGTTTTGCACTTCCGATCACTTCTAAGAAAGGTGCATTTTATAAATATAATTATTAGAACTGACAGTTTTTGCAAGAACTTGCGCATATCCATACAAAATCAGGTGTACTTATGTCACAAGAAGTTACAATCATTATTGCAGAATTAAATAGCATTTACACATGGTATTGAAAGTGAATCCCTTAAGATGCCGTCAACTGGTACACGTACCCTATTGGATGAAATTGTGCTGCTGGATTTTTCGTTACAGCTCCGCCAATACTGAAATACTACCATGTATGTTTTCCATGGTGACAGTTTTTACGTCCAGTGAGCAAGAGAATCATTCCACATTGGAAAGCCATGTATTCCGCATGAACTCCCTGCATCTGACGTCACGCCAAACCAGAGGAGGATAGTCACACAAGCTGCCTTGTATCATCTGCAGAATGACAAAGCCTAAGTCGAAATGGCGGGCATTTAATTTACACCGTAATGAACGGATGCTTCATCTACATCTACATAGTTACTCTGCAAATTACATTTATGTGCCTGGCAGACGGTTCATTTACCACTTTCATAAATTTTCCTTGCAGTTCTATTCTCTAATAGCGCGCGGGAAGAAAAAAATATCTAAATCGTTCCGTTTTCGATCTGATTTCTCTTATTTTATTGGGATGGTCATGTCTCCCTAAGTAGGTGGGTGCTAGCAAAATATTTTCACATTCAGAAGTAAAAGTCGGTGATTGAAACTTCATAAACAGATCACGCCGCAATGAATAACGTCTTTCTTTTAATGATTTCCACCCCAAGTCGTGCAACATTTGCGTGACGCTTTCCCACCGGTAACGTGATAAAACAAAACGAGCTGCCCTTCTCTGAACCTTCTCAATATCTTCCGCCAGTCCCCCATTGTGAGGGTCCCACAATGGGCAAGAGTACTCCAGGAGAGGACGCACAAGTGTGATGTAGGCAGTCTCTTTGGTGCAGCTGATTGCGAGGGTGAAGGTCGGGGTGAGAGTTTAAAATAGTTAATTTTTTAAACTCAGAACCACCAGCTGCGAACCAAATTCCTAAACATGCAAAAACACTGGAACTGAGATTGCGACTGTTTGACTCGCTTTCTAGGGGATGATATCACACGTTCGCAGCTTTCCTTCCCTGCATATGATTAACAAAACAAATTCATAATAAAATTAAGTTCATGAGAGAAAAGGGTGTACTAACTACTATTTTTGAAAACACGTGAAAGTTCACTTTATGTTGTTTATTTCACAATATTTGAATCCTGTGGCTGATACATATGTACGTCGACACATTTACCAAATAAAGTTATAGCTTGTGAGCCCCAGACAAAATGAATATTTGTCGCGAATTGTTTTCACACCACGTGGCTGTCTCAAACACCGTTTATGTTCATGCCTATGCGACGACACGTGTTACATTGACAAATCACAGTCACTTTAATTCAATGCGATGCACACCTTTTTCCACCGGCTAAATATTCACAAACACACAGTAGCACTCGATTTAACTTGGTACAGTCTACGACGAGCAACCACACGTGGCGATTGCCACAGACAAATCTGAAGTCACCACCTCGAGATCCACATGCCGACTGGTGCAGAGCGACGCCGCCCGGCCAGTTCTCCACGTGCTCCGGAGTCCTCACTTCCTGCCCTCGCGCGCGCGCGCGCGCGCGCGCGCGCGCGCCAAAAGCTCAACTGCCGGGGTTTTTTCCCCTACGTCATCAACTTCCGCATGTGAGCTGTTCTAACCAACTTGCCAACGTACAGCGCTCAGCCAATACATTTCTAAAACTTTACTTAAAATCAAAATAATTACACATTAAACAAATATTTTCTTCCGTTTTCATATTAGTATAAACATCCTTTGTACTATTTATTATAATCGTGCAATTTCTTATGTCACAGATAAGTGATTTAACTGAATACTTCAAGATAAAATACACAAGATTAATTGAAAATAAAATGAGAAATAGTTAATATATTATTTTTATAAACAAACATTGCCATGCTAGTGGTGTAACTGTCTTGTCTTCGTTGGTAATTTATTACTTTTCATTGTCAATTAAACATATTACGCCAGATGTGACTATAACAGCTAATGTATTTTTTATTTATCAACAGGCTATTTTGTAATGAGGGCCTTAAAGGTTCCTAACTGCATCATATTACTTCAAATGCCAGTAGTATTATAATATTTTATTTCACGCTGTGCACTGCACTGTGCCTGGCACTCGCCATTGTCCCTCTCTCCCCTGACCGGAAACGAACTGAAAAATCCTAAGCTGGAACAAGCCACCAACGTCGGCCTGCTCGCTGGCCTCCCGTCAGCTACAAGCACACAGCAAATCTCAACGTGGAGAATTTCTACCTTTGGCCTAACTATAAATGTTGTCACCCAACTGCGTACATACATTGCTACCGTAATTAATAAGATTAAAATTGTGTAACATTTAGTGCATTGGCATGGTCAATGTTTGCAGTGAACTTATACTGTTTAATTATCAAATGCTATTAATTACCAGTATTTCTATTTGGCGGTAATCTCACAATACCCCCACTTGCGACATCCAAACCATGTGCAGGATGGCGCAAGTAGCACCAAAATTAATACTTTCAAATGAGCAAAATTTAAAATTACAAAATTATTGAATCGGATTGACTCAAACACTATACCAATTATGACCTCAACTAATGCAAAATAAATAAATAAAAATAAACAGGGCAGTGAGATAATTTCCCAATATTTGTACCATTAAGACTACTTATAGCGTGTGCATATTTGTAAGAAAAGAATCCTTATAACTAATTACATCCATGAAATTTAAGTGTGCCTGTTGTTTATATACAGAATTGGCACCTAATTTATAATATTATTAAACTTTAGTCTTTAGAGAACCTTGTCCTACATGGAGAAACTAGAATTCTCACTATAAAAACTTTTGACGGTGTACACTCCACTTGTTTAAAGGAAATCTCTCACCACTTTGACACTGAGAACCCCAGAGTCATCGTTGCAGCAACTCTGGTCCATGGTGTACTGTCCTATGTCTCCGTCATTTCAACCAACATGCTGTTGCAGCTTAGATTCATGGCACTGGATCAAGCGTTCTTGTTCACACACGTCATATGCACCCTACATGGAACAGGAAGAGCAGAAGGCACTCATGAGTCAACATAGACAAAAGTTTGTCTGGATACAAGGATTCGGTTGGATTTGTATCCCACCCCCCCCCCCCCCCCCCCTTGCCATCCAGACTTGGTACAATTGAAACTAAGCATTGAGACATGTACAGTAACATGTAAATCAACAGAATTAAGAACTGAAAGTGGCTGGTGTTAGTCATTATCAGATTAACCCAAACCACCATGCCTGCACTCTCATCAGCCATAGCTTCAGATGAAACAGACAAGAGAGAATATGTGGCCTACTTGGAGTATTACTCCATTAAAAAAAAAAAAAAAAAAAAAAAAAAAAAAAAAAAAAAAAAAAAAAAAAAAAAAAAACCTGCCTGTGTCAAAAATATATCTTAAAGTTCAAATAATACTACCAAACGAATGCAATCATAGAGAATTTTCTCTTCTATCAAAATGACACCTACAAACGTAAATACAAATCCTACCCCCTCGCACCAAAAAAAATTATTTTTGCTGGTGTGAGATTTAATTGGATCCCTGTCATCAGCCTCATGTGCCTTCCACAAGTATTCCCCACAAAAAAATATCTAAGGTTAAAGTCTAATTTCAAAATTAGTTTATCACAAAACATCTACATTTTTTAAATAAAATATCACCAAACCCTATTGATACTCAGGCTAGACAGAAAAATAGTTCTCGTTAACTGTTGTTGCAGAAATTGTTCAGTAAACAGTTGAGCACCATTAAAGAAACCAAAATGTGTTATCAGAACCAGTTTAATATAACAATACAGAGCATTCCCTATTAGACACGTTACCTACCAAACACTCAAAGAGACAGACATTAAGGAGCAAACACTTCCTCTCATTGAAACATTTCTCAATCCAACCCACCTTTAGCCAAAACAGCCACAACAAACATACATTCCTCAGTTCTGACCCATATGGTCAGTCACACACACATATGCAACACTGTCAGCTGACATTTTCATCACAATTTATGTAACCCACAGACCCCACTGCCTGCATCAATGTCCACCACTTTCTCATTCTCCAAGTCACCCCACAACTCACACCACATATCCAGCCCTGCTCACATATACACACACATAAACAGTACACTCCCACTTCCTCTAACCTTTAGTGTTGGCATACATACATACATATTTACCTCATGTACAACTGTTGAACTGCAAATCTGATACAAGCACATGTTTTAACACAAACAACAAAAGAAAAACATTTACAAATAAAACTTGTAAACTTGACCCCAATGCTTAAATCTAAACACACAAGTAGATACTAACACAGACCACAGAATAAATATACACAAATTCTTTACCTACTATTTACGATACATTGAATCCCATACTTCATGACAGTTACTTGTGTAAACATGCCATTAAATCTTTATCACTTACAAAATTTTTGAATTTCACCCTCTTCATGCATCCCTCCAGACTTAATTCTAATACTTTATCTTTATACTTCAACTGAGCTTCATATCTGCACGGGAAATCACTTCCTAACATTAGATTTAAACGAAGTCCCTTTATGACTAATAAATCTTGAATAAACAGCTCCTCCTCAATGATTACTTCAAATTCTGGGTTCCCTTTCATATAGTTTGGTTCGTTCAAGAATTCATTTTGTATCTTACCTTGCTTGGCCTCCCCCCAATACTTATTTAAAAACAACTTTTCAAACGCCTCAAAAGTTAGAAATTTATTAGCACACTGATTTGCCCAAGTTTGAGCAGAACAGTCAAGCATTCTCTTTGCTAACTTCATTTTACACTGGTCTGACATACCAGGCACAAATTGGTCCTTGCATGCAGCCAAAAAATCTACTGGATGATAATTACCCACTGCTGAAAACTTTCTGCCATTAGGTGTCTGCACCATGGACCAATTAGTGTTTCCTGATGCAGTACACAATTCTAGACTATTTATTCTAGTGTTCACCTTCTCAGTCTCAGTATAGTTTACTGTCACTACTTGTTCTATCTTTTTCCTAAAGTTACATCTCACATGGTGCATCTTCGAAGCGTTCTGCCAATGAAAAGTAATCTTTGGTTCGCCTTCCCCACAATATTTTCTATGTGTTCTCTCCGGTATACGTTGTTCGTAATTGTAACTCCTAGGTATTTTCTAGAATTTACGACCTTAAAGTTTGACTGATTTATCGCGCAACTGAATTTCGGCGGATTTCTTTTAGTGGTCATGTGTATTACTTCACACTTTTCTTTATTTAGTGTCAATTGCCAATTTTCGCACCATATAGACGTTTTGTCTAAATCGCTGTGTAGTTGCTTTTTATCCTCTGTTAACTTCACTTACCGATAAACGACAGCATCATCCGCGAACTGTCTAAGGGAGCTATTCAGATTGTCTCCTAAACCGTTTATAAACTCAAGGAAGAGCTGGGGACCTGTAACGCTTCCCTGGGAAACGCCAGATATCACTTCTGTTTTACTCGATGACTTACCGTCAATTACAACGAACTGCGTGCTTTCTGAATCCAATCGCACAATTGGGGAGATATTCCATAAGCACGCAATGTAATTAGAAGCCGCTTCTGGGGTACAGTGACAAAAGCCTTCCTGAAATCCAGAAATATGGAATCGATTTGAGATCCGTTGTCGATGGCACTTATCACTATTTTCCGTTACTGTTTGACGGTACAGTTATGTTGAGAAATGTGCCACCATCTATAAAAACCGGCTCACACACAAACACCGCAACTTTTACCTGCTCAAACCATGAATTCTTCAACTTGCACGAAACAGTCCTGACCGCCAGTTAACGACCTCCGCAACTAACAGTTTTCGCTTTTCCATTAGTAAGCTACAAGCTACTTTTGGTTTTGTCCATTTAGGGCTAAGAACCACTAAAACTAAACTAAACTCAGTCCTCTAGGTCTCCAAAGGCCACTCGGGAGGCGTCATTGGATGTGCCGTATGGAGGGGTACATGGTCGTCACCCCACTTCTCCTCCTGGCCGTTGTGCCAGTTTTCGTGATCGGAGCCGCTACTTCTCAACCAAGAAGCTCCTCAGACGGCCTCACGAGCGTTGAGTTCATCCCGCTTGACAACAGCGCTCGGCAGACCCGAACTGTGATCCATCCAAGTGCCAGCCAAGCCCGAGAGCGATTTTCTAGCTAGAAGCGGTGTATACACTGCGGCACGGCCTTTGGCACAAGAAGCTACACCTAACGCTATCTGTCCATTGTAAGAGTCTGTTTATACTTTTCTCAGGGTAGTCAGAAAAAAAATAAATGTTGGGATGACTCAGTTTACTAGAGGATTAAATCGATAGTGAAAGCTCTCACATGTGTTCATAGCTCATCTCAGTGGAGTCGTCTGCCCAAATATAAAGTAGAAAGACGCATTTTCTTCATAATAACAAATTCGCAACAGGAGGTCAGTGAACTGCAGGTTTCCTAACATTCCACACTACGAACCTGGTAAATAGTACGTTTGGTTGTGTGGCCATCTTCCGCAGCAGCTGTTAAAATTGATTATAAGAGCTAATACGTCTTATGCTGATTGCAATAAAGAGACTTATTTTACACCAGAAGTTTTTCGCTTTTTATTTTAAAAGCATCTTCTACGGTCTGTAAATGATACAAAATGTTTGTACAGTTTGTTTTCGATACATAGATTAAAACAGTTATTAAAGTACTTTGTGCACGTTAAGCTATGTGTCTTTAACTTGATATTTTATCTACTCACGATGTTGTTCTCTTCTTTACTACATCTCACTGCTGTTTCTCCGTCTTGTTGGCTGAAGTTGGTTCGTTTATGGCGTGTGTCTTTCGGCCGTGTACAGCACTTTTCGTCTGTTTTTGTGTCGTTTCTTCCGTTTAGTTCACAGCACATCACACATTTCACTTCACTTATTTCGACTGCATCCAGATTGCATGTCACTTTGTTTTAAATGGAATGCCTTTCGATTTCTTTATCACTTCACTACAGTGTGGCTATGATGTTTCTGTCTGTTCATTTGTTTTTCGTGTGGTCTGTGGGTGTTGCCAACATTATATATTTGTATTTATTTACATAAATACAATTTAATTCCACGTGTGCATGTGTGTATGTGTGTGTGAGAGAGAGTGAGAGAATATAATTTCGGCTAACAGGATGTTCAGATTATTTTTCAGATGAGTAAATGCAGTTTTACTTGGGTTTTGGTGGTAGAGGTGGGGGGGGGGGGGAGCGAGGGTATCGCCATTTGCATTTTTGTGAAAGGTAAATATGTTTTTGTAGGACACATAATTCAGGAGATATTACGTCATAAACGTGACTTCCGTAAATAGGTACTGCATTATGTTTGACATTCGCGGGTAACAGCTAGCTCCTGGACAACTAAACATAGGTATTGTTTATAATCAAGTTTTGTATCATACGAATGTTACATATCTTTGTATATTGATGAGTACCTTTGTTTGTTTGGACACTGCACTTATTATTCTGTACATTATGCAAAGCAGGTTTATTTCTTTATGCCATGTTTTTAGAAGAAAAGGAGATGGAGAGAGAGAGAGAGAGAGAGAGAGAGAGAGAGAGAGAGAGAGAAGGGACAGAAGAAGGCATGAATAAATAAACTAGTATTGTTGCAGAGCGACATGTTGACCATAGCTGTTTATTTTTTCTCATGCTACCGGAAGCCACTGTGATAATATCAATAACTAGAGCAATGACAACGAGTACTTGTGTTATAATATTGTATTTTTGTATTTCGACTTGTTAAGCTATTAGCTAATCTCTGCTAACGCTTGACAATGGTAAATAACCGAAACCGGTAGCATTGAGAAATAATAAACAGCTATGGTCAACATGTCGTTCTGCAATTATCTGAAAGCTGTTATGCCCCATCTATTCACCTTTCTAAACTAGTATTGCCTGTTGTCGAAATTTGACCAGCTGTGTTTGCAAAGTCATGAAAAAAAATTTAATTGGAATTTATTGAGTACTGCAAATTTATAGGTTTTATGTGAATGCTCTGAGAACCCACCCCCATGAACCACAGACATTGCCTAGGTGGGGTGGCTTGCGTGCCTCAACGATGCAGATAGCCGTACCGTAGATGCAACCACAGCGGAGGGGTATCTGTGGAGAGGCCAGACAAACGTGTGGTTCCTGAAGAGGGGCAGCAGCCTTTTCAGTAGTGATAGTAGGGGCAACAGTCTGGATGATTGACTGAGCTGGCCTGGTAACATCAGCTAATGTGGCTTCGCCACACAGCTACTGCGAACGGCTTAAAGCAAGGGGAAACTAAAGCCGTTACTTTTCCCGAGGACATGCAGCTCTACAATGGGGACTACTCAGGAGGATCCTGTCATCAGGAAAGACAATACTGGCATTCTACGGATCGGAGCGTGGAATGTTAGATTCCTTAATCGGGTAGGAAAATTAGAAAATTTAAAAAGGGAAATGGTTAGGTTGAAGTTAGATATAGTGGGGATTAGTGAAGTTCGGTGCCAGAATGAACAGGATTTCTGGTCAGGTGAGTACAGGATTATAAATGCAAAATCAGTTGGGGGTATCACAAGAGTAGGACTGATAATGAATAAGAAAATAGGAATGCGGGTAAAATACTATGAGCAGCACAGTGATTGCATTATCATTGTAAAGATAGATACGAAGCCAACACCGACAACAGTAGTACAGGTTTATATGCCAACTAGCTCTGCCGATGATGAGAAGATCGAAGAAATATATGAGGACCTAAAGGAAATTATTCAGACAGTTAAGGGAGAGGAAAACTTAATTGTGATGGGAGACTGGAATTCGGTAGTAGGAAAAGGAAGAGAAGGAAAAATAGTAGGTGAATATGGACTGGGCAAAAGGAATGATAGAGGAAGCCGCCTGGTAGAATTTTGCACGGAACATGATTTAATCGTAACAAACATGTGGTTTAAGAATAAAAAAAGAATGTTGTATACGTGGAAGAGACCAGGAGACACCGGAAGGTATCAGATAAATTTTATAATGGTAAGACATAGATTCCGGAACCAGGTTATAAACTGCAGGACATACCCAGGGGAGATATAGACTCTGACCATAACTTGTAAGTCATGAACTGTAGGCTGAAGCTGAAGAAACTGCGTAAAGGTAGGAAAATAAGGAAATGGGACTTAGATAAATTGAAGGAAAGTGAAGTTCTGGAGAATTTCAGAGGAAAATTTAGGCAACAATTGACAGAAACAGGGGGAAATGAAACAGTAGAAGAGGAATGGGTAGCATTGAGAGATGAAATAGTGAAGGCAGCAGAGAACAAAATATGTAGAAAGGCAAGACCTACAAAAAATCCTTGGATATCACAGGAAATACTAAATTGAATTGATGAAAGGAGAAAATATAAAAATGCAGTAAATGAAACAGGCAAAATGGAGTACAGACGACTAAAAAATGAGATTGACAGGAAGTGCAAAACTAGATACCGCCTACAGGAAAATAAAAGAGACATTTGGGGACAAGAAAAGCAACTCTACGAATATCAAGAACTCAGATGGGAAACCAGTTCTCAGCAAAGAAGGGAAAGCTGAAAGGCGGAAAGAGTACATAGAGCAGCTCTACAAAGGAAATGAACTTAGAGACGATGTTGTAGGAAGGGAAGAGGAAGTAGATCAAGATGAAATAGAAGATACTATACTGAGAGATGAATTTGACAGAGCCTTGAAAGACCTAGGTCGGAACAAGGCCCCAAGAGTAGATGACATACCCTCAGAGCTACTGAAGTCTCTGGGAGAGCCAGCCATGACAAGACTATTTGAACTGGTGTGTAGGATGTATGAGACAGGCGAAATGCCCTCAGACTTTAAGAAAAATGTAATAATCCCCATTTCAAAGAAATCAGGTGCAGACAGATGGGAAAATTACAGAACCATCAGTTTGATAAGTCATGGTTGCAAAATTTTAACACGAATTATCTACAGGAGAATGGAAAAGCTGATAGAAGCTGACCTCGGGGAAATCAGTTTGGATTCAGGAGGAACGTAGGAACCCGGGAGGCAATACTCACTTTACGTCTTATCTTAGAAGATAGATTAAGGAAAGGCAAACCTACATTTTTAGTTTTTGTAGATTTGGAGAAAGCATTTGGCAATGTTGACTGGAATAGACTCTTTCAAATTCTGAAGTCAGCAGGGGTATTTACAAATTGTACAAAAGCCAGACCGCAGTTATTAGACTCGAAGTGCATGAAAGGGAAGCATCAGTTGGGAAGGGAGTAAGACAGGGTTGTAGCCTTTCTCCGATGTTATTCAATTTGTACATCGAGCCGGTGGTGAAGGAAAGCAAGGAAAAATTTGGAATAGGGATTAATGTTCAGGGGGAAGAAATAAAAACATTGCGTTTTGCTGATGATATTGTAATTCAGTCAGAGACAGCAAAGGACCTGGAAGAGCAGTTGAATGGAATGGACGTGTGTTGAAGAGAGCGTATAAAATGAACATTAACAAGAGCAAAACAAAAATAATGAAATGCGGTCTTAGAAAATCAGGCGATGCTGAAGGAATTATATTAGGTAACAAAGTAATGAAGGTGGTAGATGAGTTTTGTTACTTGGGTAGTAAAATAACATGCGATGGTCGCAGTACAGAGGATATAAAATGCAGAATGGCAATGGGAAGAAAAACATTTTTGAAAAAGAGAAATTTGCTAACATCGAATATTAATTTAAGGGCAAGGAAGGCTTTTATGAAGGCATTTGTGTGTAGCGTTGCCTTGTACGGGAGTGAAACATGGACGATAAGCAGTGCGGACAGGAAGAAAATAGATGCTTTCGAAATGTGGTGCTACAGAAGAATGCTGAAGATTAGGTGGGTAGATTGCATAACTAATGAAGAGGTATTGAACAGAATTGGTGAGAAAAGGAGCTTTTGGCATACCCTGACTAAAAGAAGGGATCGCTTGGTAGGACACATTCATAGACATCGGGGAGCTGCATCAAAACAGTCTCCGGACTGAAGACCATAACAACATAACATCTATGAGAACAGGTGAGATAAAGAGCAAAGAGGAAACACGAGAGAATGAAAAACACAAATCAGGGAATTATTTGCTTTATTTCACAATTTAGCATTAAATTCTGAAGCAAGCAGGAGTAAAATATAGGGAGCGTAAGGTTATTTACAACTTGTACAAAAACCAGACAGCGGTTGTCAGAGTTGAAGGGCATGAAAGGGATGCAGTGGTTGGAAAGGGAGTAAGACCGTGTTGTAGTCTTTCTCCCAAGTTATTCAATTTGTACATTGAGCAAGCTATAAAGGAAAGCAAGGAGAAATTTGGAGAAGGAATTAAATTCAGGGGGAAGAATTAAAAACATTGCGTTTTGCCGACGATATAGTAATTATGTCAGATACAGCAAAGGACCTGGAAGAGCAATTGAATGGAATGGACAGTGTGCTGAAAGGTGCAGATAAGGTGAACATTAACAAGAGCAAAACTAGGGTAATGGAGTGCAGTCTAAGAAAATCAGGTGATGCTGAAGGAATTAGATTAGGTAACGAAGCAATAAAAGAGGTAGATGAGTTTTGTTACTTGGGCAGTAAAATAACAGATGATATGAAATGCAGAAGGGAAGGCAATGGGTAGAAAAGCGTTCTGGAAAAAGAGAAATTTTTTAACATGGAATATTGATTTAAGTCTAAGGAAGGCCTTTCTGAAGGCATTTGTATGGAGTGTTGCCTTCTATGGGAGTGAAACATGGACGATAAACAGTGCGGACAGGAAGAGGATTGAGGCTTTTGAAATGTGGTGCTACAGAAGAATGCTGAGGATTAGGTGGGTGGATCGCGTAACTAATGAGGAAGTACTGAACAGAATTGGGGAGATAAGAAATTTCTGGCATACCTTGACTAAAAGAAGGGATAGATTGGTAGGGCACATTCTTAGACATCAAGGAATTGTGAATTTAGCGTTGGAGGAAAGTGTGTGGGGTAAAAACCGCAGAGGAAGACCAAGAGATGGATACAGTAAGCAGATTCAGACAGATGTATGTTACCGTTCTTATGTGGAGATGAAGAGGCTTGCTCGGGATAGGGTACTGTGGAAAGCTGCATCAAATCAGTCTCCAGACTGAAGACCACAACAACAACAAGCATTAAAACACTTCAGTAAAAACGACATTTTTCGTAAAAATTCTTTCATCATTCGCTAAATTATCTTGTGTTTTAATTTCACCAATATAAAGTTTCAAACACAAGATAATTTAGCGAATGATGAAAGAAGTATATATATATATATATATATATATATATATATATATATATATATATATATACTATCAAAAAATTTTCAAATATTTGTCCTTGAGATTTATTAAAATTCTGCGTTCCTAAACTGAATTATTTAATTACATTTAAAAACTATATTTAAAAGTTAACAAATGGACTTTTACTCTTTATGGAATGCGTGTTAAATGTGTTGATGGGAATTGCTCGCTCGAGATCTACATCTACATGGGGAAATCTCCGAATCACACTTAAGTGCCTGTCAGAGGGTTCATCGTACCACCATTATACCATTCATTTACCAATCCATTCTCGAAGTTAAAAGGATTTATTTTCGTAGTCATGTGGACGACTTCACACTTCTCATTATTTGGAGTCAATTGCCAGTTTTTACACCATAGTGATATGTTATTCAGTTGGTTTTGATCTTCAGATGGTTTTACTAGACGGTAAATGACGGCGTCATCTGGAAACAAGCTAAGAGAGCTATTTAGATTTTCTCCCAAATCGTTTATGTAAATAAGGAATAGGGGAGGACCAATAACACTACTCTGTTTAATGCCCGATATCACCTCTGTTTTAGTCGGTTCCTTACCATCAATTACTACAAACTGTGTCCTCTCTGACAGAAAATCCCCTATCCAGTAACAAATCTGGGGCAATGTTCTATAACCACGCAATTTGATTAAAAACCGTCTGTGAGGTACAGTGTCAAAGCCTTCTTGAAATCTAGAAATACGGAATCTATCTGAGATCCTTTGTGGATAGCACTCATTACTCATCCTATTGCCTTTCTTGATTACTGGTGTGGGATGTGCAATTTTCCAATTTTTGGTCTGTCCGTTAGCCGACGTGGCGACGAGCGGCGCGCCACCTGCAGCACGGGACTGGCAGCGCCGGTCTGATGGGAGCGGCGACCCACAGAACTACGCCGGCCGTCTTTCCGGAGGAGGTTGGGACACTTACGCGCAGAGACACTTGCGCGGCGACCGGAGTCCTTGCCGGGCTAACCGGCTATTCACTGGTAGAGTTAACTAACAAGTCCAGCAGTTCAGTACAGCCGCTCATGCGAGCTGGCTGGCTGTCACGCCACGGCAATAAGTAAACCATGCATTGCTTCAACGTGGCTCGTTAACGCGTTCTGTGGCAAATTTATTTGTTACGACTGTTGTGGTAATCAGAACTGACAATGAAATTCAGCATGACAACTGATAATGAAATTCATAATTTGTTCTAATATTATGATGGTGCAAAGATCAGGGGGCAGCCAAGATGGTATTTCTTACGACTGTTAAAGCCTTGTGATAGTTTCAGTTTTAGTATGAAATTTAAATAGAAAATTTCATATTTCATTGTTATTTTATTTAACTATTAAATAGAAAAACACAGAATATGAATTCATATTTCTACATCTACGTGGGATATTCTGAAAATCACGTTTAAGTTCCTGGCAGAGGGTTCATCGAATCACCTTTATACTATTTACCTCCCATTCCATTCTCGAATAGTGCGTGGGAAGAAAGAACACCTGACTCTCTCCGTCCGAGCTCTGATATCTCGTTTTTTATTCTGATGATCATTTCTACCTATGTAAGTGGGAGTCCACATTATATTTTCGCATTCGGAAGATAATGTTGTTGAGTGGATTTTCGTAAGTAGCCCACGCCGCAGCGATAAACGCCGGTGTTGTAATGATTCCCATCCCAGATCCTGTATCATTTCCGTAACGCTGTCTCCCCTGTATCGTGACAATACGAAACGAGCTGCCCTTCTTTGGACTCTTTCGATGTCCTCTGTCAAAGCCACCTGATAAGGATCCCACACTGGGCAGCATTATTCCAAAAGTGGACGGACGAGTGTAGTATATACAGTTTCTTTACTAGTTCTGTTGCATCTTTTAAGGGTTCTGCCAATAAAACACAGTCTCTGTTTCACCTTTTGCACGACATTATCTAAGTGTTCTTTCCAGTTTAAATCTGAAGTAATAGTAATTCCTAGGTATTTTGTGGATTTTACGTCCTTAACATTTTATTGATTTATCTTGTAAACAAAGTTGAACAGTATTTAAAGACAGTACCATTTTGAGTGAAACACACGAGATAATTGTGCAATATTTCTTTTCGTACTCGTGTGGACGACTTCACACTTCTCATTATTTAGACTCAATTGCCAATTTTTACACCATATTGATACGTTATTCGGATCGTTCTGTAGTTGATTTTGATCTTCAGATGATTTTGCTATACGTTAAGTGACGGCATCATCTGCAAACAACCTAAGAGAGCTGCTTAGATTTTCTCCCAAATCGTTTATGTAAATAACGAACAGCAAAGAACCAATGACACTACCCTGTGGAAAGCCTGATATCACCTCTGTTTCAGTCGATGCCTTACGATCGATTACTACGAACTGTGTCCTCTCTTACAGGAAATCCCCTATCCAGACGCAAATTTGGGGCGATATACCATAACCACGCAATTTGATTAAAAGCCGTTTGTGAGGTACGGTGTCAAAAGCCTTCTGCAAATCGATTGTTCTCCTTTTCAATAAAGTATCAGTGTCTGATACCAGTATTCCTAAAATGCTAATTCGAAGACAAGCATTTAAGTTGAAATCTGCCAGTGAAATTCTATATGTGAATTTAATACTTTGCGTAAAAAAGCAGCACATACTTGCAAATCTAAACATCGGCATAATAGTAGCTGCAAATTTACGAAGATAAACGTAAGTCCACGAAATTCATTTTCCAATGAAACTAATTGCTCTAACTTTACTATGTAGGTGTATACCTCCTAGTTGTAGACGAGTTTCCACACTGTGAACATAACGCAAAAATCAGCGAAAAGGCACAACCTTATGCAGGCTGAAGATCAGCATAGTAACTTGATCTGACTACAGAATAGTTCGATCAGCGTTCCTCCGGAAAACAAAAATGTACTTTCACGTGAAAATGTTAGGATAATTATTGACGTTTATTTATCTGCTATCATATAATGATGACTCTTCACACTAAGCATATCGAGACTTCTTCGCACAGAATAAATATAACAGACACACTGCACAGAAATGTTAACGTCTGACCACTTTGCTACTTTCAACTCTTTAAAACAGCTTCTTTTCATTTTAACGGGAGACTCTCTACCCTAAGGCTTCAATTTAAAAAATAGACTGTTTCACATATTTGTAGTATTAACTCTTAGATCCCAAAACGATTTAACGATTTGTCTGTATTCGAATCTTCTTCTTCTTTATATATAAAGCAGTGTGACCGTGTTTTTTTTTTTTTTTTTTTTTTTTTTTTTTTTTTTTTTTTTTTTTTTGCGTTCGTATTGCATACATATCTACAGTTTTCTTACAATCCTAATGAAATTTTTCACAGGTGACCTTCAGACCAAGACGACGGCCACCGTAAGTATAAGAATCATTTACAACACATAGTTCAGCAGTTATGACGTCATAAACAATGACATCCGCGAAAAACTGCTGAATTAGGCGACTATGTTGCACATTGCCTCCTAAACCACTGGGCCGATTTCAACAAAATTCGGTACACATATTCATACGGTGAAGTAACAATTGATGTATGGGTAAGAACCACATACGCCATATTATTCAGGAGATATAACGTCATAAACAGTAGAAGTTCCAAGAAACTGCGACATAATACGACGAGACTTTCAAAGTTCACTATATGAAAATGAGAGAATTAGCGAATCGCAACAAATTTTAAACATAATTTCACACCTTTATTAAACTTCTTCTCTCTTTCAACCTTTACGCTGTTCATTGAGTAAAACAACGGCATTCGGTATGACGTTACATTTTATAATTTTTACCATACATACCGTACTTGGAGGAA
Organism: Locusta migratoria; assembly: GCA_026315105.1. Taxonomy (NCBI): domain Eukaryota; kingdom Metazoa; phylum Arthropoda; class Insecta; order Orthoptera; family Acrididae; genus Locusta; species Locusta migratoria. Next base: position 180,575,070 of record CM048749.1, read on the forward strand.
ATTTTGCAGACACTATGCATACATGCAGCTGATTGTACCTTCGAAATTGTATCACAGTACGACAGGTAGTTCATGAGATATGAAGACATAAACAGTAACGATCACGTTTCAGGTTTCAATATATTACTTCTTAACTTCTAACCATACTCGCAAACAGATTTTACAGACGTACAGCGCTTTTACAAATGAAAATCTATCTGCTCAATTAGAGTTGTCCAACACATAATTCAAAAAATGTCTCATCTTGCATCACGTTTTAATCTATTTCTATTTTACTACTAAGACACTCCTGCATTCCTGTAAAACAAAGGAAATTCCTGAAAGCTGATTATGCTGTTGAGAAGCGCAGGTGGCTACAAGAAAAGGAAGAAAATGAAATAGTGTACATTCAACGAGTAGCCAGTATTTCTGACAAATATACCTTTTAACTTCAAGAGACTGCAGTTTTTAGTGAGACTTGTACTTTATATTATGATAAATTAATCACAGGGCACTCTATTAAATACTTTGGAGTGGATTTGATATCTCCTTAGAAGGACAATTTTATGTCACTTGCTCAGGGGACAGCTCACTAAAGAATTTATTCATACTAGATCCCGGACAAGTAACAAGAAATATTGTTTATAGACAAATTTTGAATTACATGAATGTATGAATGTTACATATAATTGTACGAGGCGCGTCCAGAAAGTAAGTTCTGTTTGGTTATATAAAATGAACGGGTACAGATACAGAAAACTGTTAAACTACTTTTATACATAGCTTCCGAAATTTTGTAGGCAATTGTCATAGCATGGCACAAGGTTTTGTGTGCCCTTTTCATAGAATGTTGCTGCCTGTGTATTCAACCATGTGGTAACATGTTCTTTCAGTTCGTCATCATCGTTGAAGTGTTGTCCACCAAGGACAGATTTTAGGTGTAAGAAGAGGATTACTGTCAAAAGATTTTTTTTTTTCACGATAATACCTCCCCTCACACACCGAATGTGACCAAACAATTCTTACGGAAATTTCAATGGAACCTGTTTTATCATCCTCCATACAGCTCGGACCTCTCTCCTAGCGACTTTCATCTCTAAATCTCTAAAATCTGTCCTTGGTGGTCAACAATTCAACAATGATAAAGAGCTGTTACCATATGGTTGAATACACAGCCGGCAACCTTCTGTGAAGGATGCATGCAAAAACGCGTGGCACGCTATGACAAGTACATACAAAATTTCGGCAGTTATGTGGAAAAGTAGTTTAAGAGTTGTAGAATTTTGTGCAATACGAATTTCTTCTGTATCTGTGTACAATTTCATTTTATTACCAAACGGAACTTTGTTTCTGGACGCGCCTCGTATTTTGATTACTACCTTTCTTTGCTTATCGTCTCGCTGCGGAGTGCGCGGTTGCTCGCCGTGGAGGTTCGAGTCCTCCCTGGGGCATGGGTGTGTGTGTTTGTCCTTAGACTAGTTTACCTAGGTTTAAGAAGTTTGTAAGCTACGGACTGATGACCACGCAGTTTGGTCCGAGAGATTTACAAACATTTGAACATTTTTTTCTTTGCTTATAATTTTGTACATTATGCTGGACAGCCTTATTTCTTATATATTCTATCATAAATATAAGATGTATTTAGAAAAAAGGGGATGGACAAAGAGAGAAGGGATAAGAAAAGTACTAACTCAAGGCTCGAGCAGGGGTGTGCGTGTTGTTATATAAAAAAAAGCGAGACGCTTTAGACCGCTCGGCTACTCCACCGCGGCGGCAATCAGTCCCTAAACTTACAAACTACTTATTACCTTATACTAAAGATATTGACCGCATTAATGGGTAATCTTACCCAAACATACGCCACACATAACAGTTCCCGCTCCTGTGAATCCTACATTAACTAATTATCAGACGTGACAGGAGACCTTTTGAGATGGTCACCATGTTAGTGCAATCATGCACGGATCCAACTCTAAAAAAAATCGCACTGACGTGTTTTACGGCTCACTTTAGATTTGTAGTTTTATAAGTTTTTGCAAATATTTTGGACAAAAATAATAATCTAAATAATAAAAAATTAATTAAAAAGTGTGTCTGATACCTTTTTAAGAAAAAAAATTTGGTGGTGGTGGGTTTCGAACCACTGACATTCAGCGTAACAGTCTAAAGCATTGCCTACTACGCTATGGACAACAGTTAGCACTTGCGTTCTTTAATTTCATACTATTGATGGCCGTTGTTAACTGACGCTAATATGGCATTTGTGGACACTAGATTATCATTTATCGTACGAAGAACGACGTGTTTTTGTTAATTCTTCAGTGCGCCATTGGTTTTAAATGACAACGTGTAAGTTACAATAAGAAAATCATCAAATACGCAACACAAGATGGCGTATGCCACAGAGAGTTCTGGGCGAGGAATGTCACGTGACATATGCGAACTGCTGGTTTTCGTTAATTCAATGGAGGGTGTCAAGACTCCGTTATTTTTGCAGATATCTCTCAAACGATACAAGATATGGAAAAAACATTACAGAGCAAAGTTGTAGAGAAATTTCTCCTCTACAAATTCGGTTATTCAATTTTAGTGTCGGGTGAATGGTTAAGCCGTTATTTTCATTTAAATTTTGAGCTGTCAAAAGACGATCGCGAAGGCCCACTTTTAGTGCCACTGCCGTAACCTAAAGTGGCAAAAAACATAAATAAATAAATAAATAATAATAATAATTTCTTCGTCGCTCCGGGCGAGGTCGCCCTCTGACGTCCGACGCTCGTCACGGGCTGTGGGTCCTTCCGATGTCGCGGCACAGCAGGACCACCGTCGCTGCTGACGCTGCGAAAAGCCGCTGTCTCTGCTCGCAGCTTGGACAACGGCGGTGTTGTATTTAACGCCCACACGGCTGCTGCCCGCTGGATAATCAGGTCGGCCAGTGCCGAGAGTCAAGCACCGCCGCGGCAGTGCGGGCACTGCTGCAGACAGCGGGATCCCAGCAGAGGCCGCTGCTGCCAACTGTAAGTGTAGCCAACACCACTGTGTCATTACCTCTTTACAATTGTACACCATAACTGAAAGTAAAAGCGAAATAAAAATAAGAAAAAACTGTCCTATTTCTATCTGAATGCCTTCGACACCTTACCAGGTTATCATTTAACATGCAACTGACAAGGAATGCACTTGGGCTAGAACAAACAAATATACACCAAAATCGTATGACAGATAATGTAAAGATCCCTTATTGCACTAGTGATACTCCCGCATCTGCAAAACTGCAGTCGTCCGTTAGAGGCCTCTGTGTGTACCATGCCGCATTGCACTTTGATCTGTCGGTTCACCAGTAGGGACGGTGCAGTGTGCCTCCGAAGTTGCGTTTTGTGACGTTATTTGTGTGGTGAAGCGTCAGATAGGGCGGCTATTGCTAATCAATCCTGCTAATGTATTGCGATTAGTTGAGATGAAGTTACGAAGAACTCTTCTTCGTAAAGATGATATTAGTGTAGAAGATGAATCATTTGCATGCTTTCTCGTATCTGTTACGGTACAGAAATATGAACATAACTTACATTTGTTACAATTTCATAATAATGATAATAGGGATGATAATGACGAACAAACTCATTGCAAGCGGTAGTGCTACGGTAAGTGCGGGAAGAGGCGATGGAAGCAGTGGCAGTGAATACCAACAGTCTTTCGGGAAGAAGGTTAAAGTTGCAACTATCATCACGGCTTTTGATGACAATTCGCTAGAGATCATGTACGATGATTATTACATAAGTTATAGTTAAGATATCTGCATTACGTATGGCGTCTACAGTTATATCTACAGTGCTATATAGAGCATGGTTGCAGAGCCTTGCAGAAAAACGACACCCACCAGCACAATGAGGTGTACGTAGAGATCCTGTAACCAAACGTTCATACAGATATGTTTGTTCGAGCTCATGTACTTTCCTTTTGAGTTGAAGTGGCTCTAGTACTTGGTGCTACTTCCTAATTAAAAGGCAACGCCACAAGATATGATTTGTAAACATAAAATATGTATTTAAATGCTGTAAAAAGAAGACAGGAAAAATTAAGTACAATAATGTTATAAAATTGCAAAAAACGGCAGATGGCAGCACCAAACACACAGGCTCTGTCCTAGTTTCGTGTAGTGAATAGAATGCATGCCAGATGGCACCACCTGCACATACACACATCTGATCCATGTGGTCTTGTTATCTGTGTGCATTGTTATAGCAACTGCCTACACATTGTCGTTTACTTTTGTTAATAGTAAATGTTCCTATGGATCATCGTGCACAATGTTGATAAACGGAGATGCTCAAACGGAACCACATGAAAAAGATGACATGAAAGCTGCCAGAACGAAAGAAATTATCTACGTGAATCACAGTGGTACAGAAATTAATTCTGTAAAAATAAAATCTGATTGTCAGTAAATTCTAAGACTGTCTGAACAACACAAACGTACTCCCCCACAAAGGACCTAGCGTAGTATGTTCGTTTATGGTTGATTACATCAACACAAATGTTTCTGGTGGTGTTACTGAATTGTACCTTTTCTCAGATGGGTGCTCTGCAAAAAACAATAACAGCCTAGTGGTCATGGTCATGCCTTGTAAGTTTCAGTAGATTCAAAGATTAATTCCAGCATTTTCCTGTTCGAAAACATTCATTTTTACCATATGATCATACATTTGCTTGCATAAAATTGGTGATAGGGAAACAAGACACATAATTTATATGAATTTGGAGACATCATCCAAAAAACCAAATATTCAAGTAAAACTTGTTGACACAGAAGTGATATTGGATTACAAACATTTTATAAGCGATTCTGTTTATGTGACGACAGTTTTGGGAAGAATGTAGGCCAGATCATTAAGTTTGAATTCACAAAGTCCTCATTTAAGAACTTCTATCACAGTGAAATGTTTCCAGGGAAAGTTGAGTATTGTTATCATATTTATTGTTTCTTGAAATACCGTTTCTAATTGCAACACTCTTTACAAACAGAACCAGAGTTGCCGAGAGAAATGGCATATAATAACAAAGTTGCAATCAATGTCAAAAAACTTAAAAGTTGTAGGATAACTAACGCAGCATATTCCTGATGACCACTAAGCCTTTTATTTGGAGTTGTCTAAATGGCCGTCTTTGGGCACTCCTGAAGTTGATTAATAATAAATTTTTGGAGTAAAGCAACCTTTGCGTTGTGTTAATCGATCATTTTCTTGTTGGGTGAAATAAGACATTTAAGACCTAATGATCTACTTCGTTATATTTTCGGTATTTCCATGCAGAGTGTGTGCACATTTACATTTTTTAATTCTCTTTGTAAAACAATATTAGACAATGTGCAAAGTCACCCTATCGGTAATGCTGTAAATTAAATTTACACAATAAAGTATTTTTTTTTTGTATCATAAACATATTTTAGAGTTAAAATGTAGTTCAAAAGGTTTGTCCTGCAATAACAACATTGGTACGCACAGTTAAAAATATCGTACATGCAAAGTTGTTACATTAAAAGTACTATGATTTATTGTTAAAGTTTACCTAACGTATACATTCATTATTAAAATTAATGGATTTGTTCTATACATCTACATCTACATGGAATACTCTGACAATCACATTTAAGTGACTAGCAGAGGGTTCATCGAACCACCTTTATACTATTTATCTCCCATTCCATATAGTGCGCGGGAAGAAGGAAAACCTGAATCTCTCCGTGCGAGCTCTGATTTCTCGTATTTTATTCTGATGATCATTTCTACCTATGTAAGTGGTAGTCAACAATATATTTTCGCATTCGGAGGAGAATGTTAGCGATTGGTGTTTCGCAAGTAGCCCACACCGCAGCGATAAGCGCCGTTGTAATGAATCCCATCCCAGATCCTGGATCATTTCCGTAACGCTGTCTCCCCTGAATCGTGACAATACGAAACGAGCTGCCCTTCTTTGGGCTCTTTCGATGTCCTCCGTCAAACCCACCTAATAAGGGTCCCACACTGGGCAATACTTCAAAAATGGACGGACTAGTTTAGTGTATGTATTTTCCTTAACAGTTCTATGGTCAATTTTATAGTTTGTTTACAGTTGTTTACTTCTCCTTAAAAAATTACTTTTATGGACTATAGTCCATTATATAGTTTGTTTACAGTTGTTTGCTTCTCCTTAAAAATTTTCATTTATGCACTAATGTTGTTTTTGCAATTACCGATTCTTAGACCATTCACTTCCCCTATACATGAGACACTCATCTACGAAACTGAACGAACTGTTCATGCACCCACCATACGATTTAGTGTGCCTTTAAAGAGACCATTTTATAATGTTTATACAAATTCAGTACCTATAAGCATTTAACACCAATACATCTGTCAGAGATGAAGTACCGCTGCTGGCAGAAGCTGTTTCACAATTAACCCCAGATGATATGAACTGCATCCAAGTTCTATGGACTGCTATTAAAACGAGACTACGCCGTTCCTTTGTTTCGCATGAAACTCACGACATGAGCTACTCACCTTCCTGACTAACGTCAGACGTTACTGCATCCGCCATGCAATTTACTACCATATTAGCAATCCATTTTAAAATTTCAGCAGCCCAAGAAGATGAACAATATGGGCCTACTGAACGATACGGAAAACCACCATTGTGAGACTCGGGTATTGTTTCCGCGTCTGCCTCTCTTGCAGTATAACTGTCATCGCCCCTTAACGCTATGCAAACCGCATACCCATTGAGGCACATCGGTCGCATAAAATGAGGCGTTTACCTTCTACAGACATTGGAAATCGTCAGAACATCTGCTTCAGCAGCTGAAGGTAGTATGTCAACTTGCTGGCTGTATAAACCTGTGGACCAGCAGACGCCAGTACTACCATATCGCGTACGGCCCTTCCCCCTGGTATGTTCACAGAGAACGCATCGAGCACAGGCGGCGATACCGACACATGGGACATTATATTTCTTGCACAGTTGCAGATATCGACACGAGGTTTTCAGAAAATGATAGTGCACTAGTGGGCACGTTCTTTGGTATGTGATAAAGAGTAGTAACTCTTAGATCGATCGATATACTAAAGGAACAGTTCTTAATGAATATACTTTTCATGAGAACGACAGTCTAGACTACAGAATAAAAGTCTCAGTCTTCTAATATATAAAGCAGAGTGTCCGTATGTTCGTACGTGTTGCATATAAATCTACAGTTTTGTTCCAATCTATATGAAATTTTGTACACGTAAGCTTCAATTCATGAGGACGGTCGCCGTAAGTGTAAAAATCACATACGATATACAGTTCACGAGATATGACGTCATAAACAATGAGATGCGCGAAAAACTGCTGCATTTTGCGACAATGCTGTTCATTTTCTCCTAAACCATTGGACAGATTTCCACCAAATTTCGTACACACATTCCTTACCGTGAGGTAACAATTGCTGCATGATTAAGAATCACATAAGGCAGATGGTTCAAAAGATATTACGTCATAACCAACAGAAATCGCAAAAAAATGCCATATAATGCGGCGAGACTTTCGAAGTACACTTTATGAGAGTGACAGTACTTACCGACTTGAAACATACTTTATACATAATTTCAAACCTTTATTAAATTTTTTCTCGCTGGCAACCGTAGTAAAATGAGGAAAGGAAAAAGGTTTCTCGCTTACTACTTTTCCGCTGTTTATGGAGTAAAACTACGGCTCACGTTATGGCGTTACAATTTATAATTTGAACACTATAAATTGTAGCGACAGGTAATTTTACAGACAGTATACACATATATAGTTTAATGTAGCTTCTAAATTGTATCACAGTGTGACACGTAGTTCATGAGATATGAGCACATAAACAGTAACTTTCATGGAAAACCGCCACTATCACACACCAAGTTTTAATCTGTTACTTCTTTACTACTAATTGCATTTCCAAGACATTTTAACAGACATACAGCCCTTATACAAATGAATACATACCTGAAAAAGGCAGGAATAAATAAGTAAATAATTACCGGGGCAACGTCGGGTTTTCGGCTAGTTATGTATTTATCAAAATCGAATCTTTTTGTGTACGTATTGCATACAAATCTTCACTTTTGTTCCAGTCTTCATGAAATTTTGCAGACGTAAGCTTAAATCCATGAGGACGGTCGCTTTAAGTGTAAGGATCACGTACAACATTTAGTTCAAGAGATATGACGTCATAAACAATGAGATGCGAGAAAAACTGCTGCATTACGTGACAATGTTGCACGCTTCCTCCTAAACCAACGGACCATTTTCAACCAAATTTGGTACACATCTTCTACCAATTCTGTAATTCTAAGAACCACATACGACACATAGTTCAGAAGATATAACGTCATAAACAGTAGTAGTTGCAAGAGACCGCCACATAATGCGGCGAGATCTTATAATTACAGTATATGGGAACGAGATTACTTGGCAACTTGCAAAATTTTTAAACATAATTTCAAACCTTTCATAAATTATTTTTCGCTGACAACCATAGCAAAATTATGAAAGGAAAAAAGTTTCTGTCTTACTACTTTTCCGCTGTCCATGGACTAAAACTATGTCATTAGGCATGACGTTAAAATTTATAATTTATATACTTCAAATTATAGCCACAAGAAATTTTACGGACAATATGCACACAATATACATATATCCATACGCCGCAAGTCACCCTATGGTGTGTGGCGGAGGGTACATTGAGTACCACTATCGGTTCTCCCTCCTATTCCAGTCACGTATTGTTCGCGGAAAGAAAGATTGTCGGTATGCCTCTGTGTGGACTCTAATCTCACTCATTTTATCCTTATGATCTCTTCGCGAAACATACGTAGGAGGGAGCAATATACTTATCGGTGAAGGTATGTTCTCGAAACTTTGACAAAAGCCCGTACCGAGCGACAGAGCGTCTCTCTTGCAGAGTCTTCCACTTAAGTTTATCGATCATCTCCGTAACGCTTTCACGATTACCAAATGATCCTGTAACGAAGCGCCCTGCTCTCCGTTGGATATTTTCTACTTCCTCTATCAACCCCACCTGGTACGGATCCCACACTGGTGAGCAGTATTCAAGCAGTGGTCGAACAAGTGTACTGTAACCTACTTCCTTTGTTTTCGGACTGCATTTCCTTACGATTCTTCCAATGAATCTAAGTCTGGAATCTGATTTACCGACGATTAATATTATATGGTCGTTATGGAATTAACGGCTTCCAGTTGCTGACCCGCTATAGTGTAGCTAAATGATACAGGATATTTCTTTCTATGTCAAAGACATTATTGATAGATCTGAAGCATTGAATTAAAATTTGTGGTGCGGCCGGGAATCGAACCCGGAGCTCCATGCTTACTAGGCAGACGTCTTAACCGTTTTTTTTTTGTCTGGCACTCTACCACTTTTTTTGGCTTCTCTCAGCCTTTTGTGAAAATTAAACTATCTTCTTCTGTTACTTGTTGATGTCTTGAATAGCAGTTTGCTTTTCGATTTCCGCTTGTAGAAAGAAAATAAAAGGTATTGTATTCGACGTTTTCTGTGTTCAAAATAAAAACTTTCTAAGAATGATGAATAAATAAAGCATCTTGCTGTTAGTTCCATTTCACTACGGTTCAGCGGTTGCCCTGACGGAGATCGTCTTCTCAAAAGTGTATTGGTAAGCTTCCGTTTCTCTATCACCTTGAGCCATTCTGTTCTTTAGTTTTTGTTTGCCACTAGTCGTACAGTCAAGTCATCTTCTCTTATCTCCGCAGAACTTCCCACGAGCCATAAGCTTCATGGCTATAATAATTAAAAAAAAAAAAAAAAAAATAGTAGCCTTTCATGAGTTTTCCTTCATGAGCAATGAGTTATATATATGTATCTATATATACTGGTAGTCCTCTCGAGACGAAATCAATTCGTAAAATGTCTAAAACATCCATATTCCAATCAGAATCATTTATTATACCATAGTACATTAATTGTTCGTTGACAGTGTTGTTTAAAAATTTTGCGTAGTATAATTTGGGGTTGCTCGTAGTTTGTTGTGTTGTATCTGTAGATACATGGCAAAGTCTTCTTTACGTGGATTTTCACAGTTAAAGATATAATAAACTGTGTGTGCTTTTATCCAGTTTACAGAATTTCTTTTTGTCTGTGGGTAGGGCACAGTGTCGGGTGTAAGGAAATCTGCTGGTGTTATCGCCGTGGCAGACGTTCTCATTATACTTGCCAACAGCTGCCTAACTATGTTCCAAACACCTCTCACTCTTAAGCATACAAATCTGTGTTCTTCACTGTCTTCGACCGTGCAAGTGTTACAAAGAGAGGAGTCGACTAAATTAATTGAGTATAACTTCGAATTGATCGCTATTTTCCTATTCACAGCGGTGTACCAAGCAGATCGCGCGGCAGACGGCAAATTTCGTGAGTTGACATTTTCCCAAATCACGCGCCAATTGTTGTTCTTGTACTTTTTTTCTACGTTATTTTGAGGTTTTGTGGCAATTAACGAATTGTAGATTTGCCTTGCCACCATTATCTCTTTTTCTGGTATCCTTTTCCGAACGTAACTGAAATCCAATAAAAACTTCCGTATATGGTGTAGTGCAGGTGGTATATGATGAACGTCAATCGGTGGATTTAAATCTGGCGGTGCTAATTTCATTGAGTAGGTGGGAAATTAAACTGTGCGTTGACGTTTTCCACAGCTTATAAGTACTACTGGTATACAGTGCTTGTGCCTTTGTGTGCACGTTCGTGAGATTCAACCCACCGTTTTTTATTGGAAGGGTTAAAGTTTCATATTTGACTTTGAAAATGCTGCCTCTGCTCACGAAATAACCAATTGCAGACAACATACTTTGTGCGATGCCGCAGGGAATGGGCAGCACTTTTGCGACATAATTTATTTTAGATAGGATGTAGGTGTTCCCCAGTGCAACTTTTTGTATAATATTCAGTTGCCTCAGGCTGGTAACGTGGGTGAAGCCGGTCATTTCGCCGTGCAAGCAGGTCCACGTGTCGGTTAACCCGAGATCCTGAACAATATGTAAGAGTTCCGCGCAAAAATTAAAGTTTGGAGTTTGATCTATATGCTTGAGCACACAGTTGAAATCACCGGCGAAAATGATATCATTGCAATTGGATGTGAAGAGAGGCAATACTTCGTGTCTGAAAAATTCAGCACGGCGTTTTCTGTTACTAGATCCGGATGGAGCGTACACATTTATCAGCCTGGTATTATTAAAACTGACAGCGATCCCTCTGCTGGACACAGGTCTTTCGACATCTTTGACAATGATTCCCTATTTAAGGAGTATCGCAGTCCCTAATTCATCTCCACTGCCGGGGTTGGTAAAAACATTGTATCCGGATATTTGCTGTAAATTAATGTCGGACACTTCCTGGAGCATCGCGACATCTATGTCTCCGGCGTACAGAAAATCTTGTAAATTTTTTAACTTCAAGGAACTGCAAACTTTTGTCACTCACTGTGTTAATTACGTTTTATTATAATGACTTAGTGCACTTATGCACTGTAAATCGTTTTATAGAACAACTATTTGACATTACAAGATCATGGCCTTGTAAAATATTTTTATTTGACCTGATGATGCTGACATAGATCAGTGAAACCGGTCGTCATGAATAAAAACTGATGATAAGCGATCTTGGCTATTTTATATCTTTTTACAATAAGATTAGAAGACTGTTGCTCTTCCACCACCGAGGGCAGCACATACAACTGGGCTGTATCGCGCATGACACCACATAACGCTTGCGCAAAACGATACCAGCACTTTTGGTATGAGCAAGAACCACTATAAATACCGCGACTACACCTGGGATCTTCAGTACTTGCTACTCACCTGAAGATGGCCGGACGTTTCCAGGCCAAAATATCGTGTCAATATGACGACCGCATCCAGCTGTACAGTGCACACCCGAAAGTTACCGGAAGAACTTCATGTGCTCCAAATATTGCTGTTATACGGTTTCGGTAATCGTTCCAAACAGGGCCTGCCCGAACAAATTCGGCGAGGCAAATTATTTTAATGGCGCCCCATTTAATAAAATCGCAACAAAACATCGATGTAAAACACACGTTGCTTCTATTTATTCAGATACATAATCACAACATACACATTACATAAACACATTTCCCCATTAAAATAGGACACATCATATACTTTTATACAAAAAATGTTACTTTTTCATCGTGTTTACATTTTGACTTTTAAAAAGGTTTTGGTTGATTGTTTACAATAATTGATACAATTATAAGTTTCATACGAAGAGTCACACAAATTTCATTTTTGTTGCTCTGGCTTTTACAAAATCTGAGAAGATCTCCTTTAAATCAATTGTGTCTGCTGTTTCTCATTCAAATGACAAAAGTTGCCAACTCCACAAGTCTTCCTTGAGCTATTGTGGATGGCAGATAAGTTTTTATGAGTTTTAATTTCGAGAAGCTGCGCTCACCACTGGCTACAGACACAGGAAGAGTAAGCAACACTCTTACTGCAGTACCTAAATTAGGCACAATATCTATAAGTCTATTTTTACAAATATAGTTCAGAAAGTCCTGTGGCCCTACGTTACTGGGTACTCTGCAAGCAAAGGCTTGTAAATAATTACATAGAACAGTGGCATTAATATGTTTAGAGTCTTTGTGAGTTAGACTCTCATCCAAATGAACATATTCTTCAAGAATGGGAGTTTAATTTTTAAATCATATTTGTTGTACAGACAGAAAAATACACGATTTGGGTTATTAATCTCATGAAATCTCTCATCAAATGAATTTGTTCCAATATCCCAGCTTTGATTAGCTGCAAACTGCTACTCGTCTATCCATTAAACTGTTGTTGTCTTCAGTCCGCAGACTGATTTGATGCAGCACTCCATACTACCCTGTCCTGTGCAAGTCTCTTCATCTGAGAAAACGTTCGGCAACCCACATCCTTTTGAATCTACTTTCTATATTCGTAACTCGCTTTCCCTCTACGATTTTTACCCCACACGCGTCCTCCTAATGCTGAGTTGACAATTCCTTGATGTCGCAGAATGTGTCCAACCAATCTATCCCTTCTGTTAATCAGGATATGCCAGAAACTCTTTTTCTCCCCAGTTCGGTTAAGAACCTCGTCATTAGTTACGTGATCTACCCAACTAATTTTCATCATTCATCTGTTGCTTCACATTTCAAAAGCTTCTATCATCTTTTTATCTGAACTCCTAATCGTACACGTTTCACTCCCATATAATGCTACACTTCAGACAAATGCTTTCAGAAAGGACTTCCTAAGATTTAAATTAATGTTGGATGTTAACAAGTTTCATACGTTGCTTGCAAGTTTCGCTTGTTTAGAAACGCTTTTCTTCCCATAGCCATTCTGCAATTTATATCTTCTTTACTTCGTCCATCAGAAGTTATCTTGCTACCCAAATAACAAAATCCATCTACTGTATTTGTTGTCTCATTACCTAATCTAAATCCTTCAGCATCGCGTGATTTTCTGACATAGCATTCCATTACCTTCGTTTTACTCTTGTTAATGTTCATCTTACATCTTCCTTTCAAGACACTGTCCATCCCATTCAACTGATCTTCCAGATCTTTTGCGGTCTCTGTCAGAATTACTATGTCATCGGCAAACCGCAATGTTTTTTATTTCTTCTCCCTGCACTTTAATGCCCTCTCCAAATTTCTCCTTCCATTCCTTCACTGCCTGCTCAGTGTACAGATTGGACAACATTTGAGAAAGGCTACAACCCTGTCCTACTCCTTTCCCAACCTCTGCGTCCCTTTCTTGCCCTTCGACTCTAATAACCGCTGTCTGGTTTTTGTATAGGTTGAATATAGCTCTTCGCTTCCTATATTTTACCCCCGCTACCTTCAGAATTTGGAAAAGTGTATTCCAGTCGACATTGTCAAAAGCTTTCTCCAAATCTACAAACGCTAAAAACGTAGGTTTCCCTATCCTTAGCCTATCTTCTAAGATAAGTCGTAATGTAAGTTTTACCTCCCGTGTTCCTACATTTCTCCTAAATCCAAACTGATCTTCCCCGAGGTCGGATTCCACAAGTTTTTCCATTCGTCTGTAAATAATTCTTGTTTGTATTTTGCACCCACGACTTATTAAACTGATAGTTCTGTAATTTTCACACACATTAAACGGTTACTAGCAAAATTCTGAAGAGTCAAAGAGAATGCGTGTGACATTGAGTTTGGTCTTGTCTCTCGCCCATCGTCTGTGTGTAGTAACCGGGAATTCATCGCTCCTGGACTGCAGTGCAACAGCAAAGTAAACCGCAATGCGAGGGTTGGTCGCGCAGCACGAATTTGCAACTCCCCCCCTCCCCCAAATTCGAGCGCCCTAGGCAATTGCCTAGTTTGCCTATATGGACGGGACGGCTCTGCTTCCCGACCTTAAGAGGATCCAAATTCTAAGCCCCGAAAATCCGGCGTTTCATGGGTCCACGCAGTTGAGCTGTACATAGATTCGCCTCGCTCGCAGCGCCTTAGAGCGGTACTACTAGAGTTGGCTCCTGAGTTGATGTTTCGACTCAGTGAATCGACTCAACGAATTGTTCGAATGAGTCGAAACATGAATCGGCACTGTTTCAAAACAACGAATCTTGTGACTCGTATATCAGACGCTAGGTACCGTTATCATGCGTCCTGCTGTCCGTCTGCCTGGGTGAGTTCGACCTCAGATCACGTAAGATCTAGGGTTCGACACAGCGCTCAGCCGTCCAACGAGTTTGAAGTTTTACCGCTAGAGTGTTCGCCAGTCACGTCACTCGGGGCTTTCAGTAATTATTATGCTGAGGTTGACAGAGCTTTTCTTTCCGATTTGTTAGTTTTTAGTGTGACGTTTGCATGAACGTAACTGATGTTTCTAAATTGATAATTTGTAATGCAAAGGTAATAAAACAGAAGTTACTGCAAAGAGTATTATAGCTTACATGAAATCCTACACAGACGTATAACTACTCGATCACAGTCCAAATCCCGGTAGGGACACTTACTAGTGATCAAACCAAATGAGAATTTTCAGCGGTTGTAACTTTTTTCACTTAAGAACAAAGGGTATTGTTAAACAATCGCCATCCCTTGCACTATAGCTATTTCATTCTTCGATAATCTAACCTTACGGAAAAATATATTTTTTTGTGGTATGAAGTGTTCTCGACAATTACACTGATGTCATTGAGAAAAGTAAAAAGAATTAAGAAACGTAACTATAACTGACTGCGCTTAAGTATCCTAGTTTCTTCACACATAAAAGAGTTACAGTGTTCTAAAAATACGTGGAAAGATGTGATATTAGCGTTTTGTGGCATTTAACCACTATAATATCTACAGAGTGTTTCACTAAGTGTGTTTGCCTCTGAAACCTATAAAATAATAGGTGACGGGAAATTTTAATGCGGTAGGTCAACACAAGAAAGGTTACACTTTTTGCGGAGCTAGGAACAAAGTTTATTGTATCATTTTCCAAAGAGTTACAGCACAAAGATATATTTAAAAAAAAATGGAACAATAGTTTTTCTAAGGTGCATTGGATTCGTTGAAACCAGCTGCGTCCAAATCAATTTAAACTACATTCCTATCACTGTTAGTTTGGGAGCTACAACCCTTCAAAGTTTCAGGGGCAGATACCACAAGTGCTGCGCATAATGCAATGTGCCTTCTAAATGTGGTGCTGCCGAGTTGTAACGTCGCCGGTGTCACGGAGCGAGAAGCTTCCTTGATGCGCTGTTAGACTGCCGACTGTCGCCGCACACGGCCGTATACCCGACAGTTGGAGCCACAAAAACAACCGGGGCTTAATACACCAAAGTTACTGACATCGGATGACGATGGCATACACGAACAACAGCGCATCGAGGAAGCTTCTCGCTCCGTGACATTGGCGACGTTACAACTCGGCCGCACCACATTTAGAAGGCGCATTGCATTATGCGCAGCGCTTGTGGTATCTGCCCCTGAAACTTTGAAGGGTTTTAGCTCCCAAACTAACAGTGATAGTGATGTAGTTTAAATTGATTTGGACGCAGCTGGTTTCAACGAATCCAATGCACGATAGAAAAAAAAACTATTGTTCCATTTAAAAAATTATATCTTTGTGCTTTAACTCTTTGGAAAATGAAACAATAAACTATGTTCGTAGCTCTGCAGAAAGTGTAACATTTCTTGTGTTGACCTACCGCATTAAAATTTCCCGTCACCTATTATTTTATAAGTTACAGAGGCAAACACACTTAGTGAAACACCCTGTATATGACGTAAGAAGGCGTGATATCTATGCTAGCTTTCGAAAATCTGAAGGAAATGTAGAGTTGGAACATCCTTTTATAGACATCGTCTAATTCCTCTAATAGTCAAATCAGTCAGCTGATCAATCACTTCCAATCCATCTCGCTAGAATGTGCCATCAATGTGTGAGACTCATTCAGTTAAAACCATAATTTGGAGCAGAGGTGGACTAAGGCTGGCGGAGGCCCAGGGCGGTAAAACAAAATGAGACCACATTGGAAATAAATGTATGACTAAAAATAAATAAATAAAATCCCCCGCAGGACTTGGATTGGAGGCCTCCCTAGAATAACGAGGCTAAGGACCGCCAAAAAAAAAAAAAAAAAAAAAAAAAAAAACGTCTTTCTGAGGCATTTGTAAGCCCCCCTAGACGAAAGGCCAGATGATTCGAGTGCCGAAGCAGTGAGCCGACTCATACGGTGCCTGCAGCTGTCGCGGTTCACGTGAATCAGGGAAGGTAGAGTGACGCAAGACACTGTGAGGCACCAGATGTTTCGTGTGCCGAAACAGTGAGCCGACTCAGTAAACTCAGATAATCCTTATGTTTCGAAACAGTGAAATGATCCGAACTGCCCATCGCTAGATAGTACCACAGCCTGGAAAAAAGAAGGAACAAGAAGGAAAGATTCACCTAAGAAGACTGCTAAAAATCCCTCTTTGTTTGTAAATTCAAAATTGAGAAGAATAAAAAACTTAGCAAAAAAATTGAAGTAGAAAGCACATTAGACAGTGCGTGCCTATATTGTGGCTATTTCTACTTGCAGTCAACAGAAGGATGGGTATCATGCGTCTCTTGCAAAAAATGGGCTCACTGTTCGTGTGACGGAGATGAGGACGAGGATGCCGAGGTACATTATGTGTGTGAATTTTGCTTACAAAACGGCGATAATAGCTGATAAAAGTAAACTGAACTTTAACATCACACAATGTTTACTTCATGCAATTTTCATTAGATATTAGAATAATCCTTTTATAAATTTGTAAACCTGTGTTCATTGAATAATTTAATTTAATAACCCATCTTGCCTCACCTGCGTACCCCATCTTGCCCTCACTGTAGGGCCAGATGGGATAGCCGGCCGCGGTGGCCGAGGGGACTGAGGCGCTTCAGTCACGGTCTGCACGGCCACTACGGTCGGGGGTTCGAATCCCCCCTCGGGCATGGATATTTGTGCCGTCCTTAGTTGTAGGTTGTTCATAAGTAGTTTGTAAGTTTAGGGACTGATGACCCCGTAGTTCAGTCCCTTAAGTTTAACAAACATTTGAACATTTGAACCAGATGGGATACTTCGTAAACCCTGGGAATATATATATATATATATATATATATATATATATATATATATATATATATAGCATTTTTGAAAAAGAGAAATTTGCTAACATCGAATATTAATTTAAGTGTAAGGAAGTCTTTTCTGAAGGCATTTGTGTGGAGTGTTGCCTTGTACGGGAGTGAAACATGGATGATAAGCAGTGCGGACAGGGAGAGAATAGAGGCTTTCGAAATGTGGTGTTACAGAAGAATGCTGAAAATTAGGTGGGTAGAGGTACTGAACAGAATTGGTGAGAAAAGGAAATTTTGGCATACCCTGACTAAAAGAAGGGATCGCTTGACAGGACACATTCTTAGACATCGAGGAATCGTAAATTTAGCATTGGAGGGAAGTGTGTGGGGTAAAAAATCGCAGAGGGAGACCAAGAGACGCGTATAGTAAGCAGATTCGAGTGGATGTGGGTTTCCGTTCTTATGAGGAGATGAAAAAGGCTTGCTCAGGATAGAGTAGGGTGGAGAGCTGCATCAAACCAGTCTCCGGACTGAAGACCATAACAACAAAATTTCTTATTGCTGCTACAATTTATCGCGTCGCAATAAGCTCCGAAATGCGGTCGCATTTTAAACCTGTCGTTCGACTCCATGTCTAATCTCTCGCCTCTCGATATGTTCTTACGACTCGGCCGATTGCCAGCGTTGCAGACGCCAGTTTGCAGAAAATTACCAGAGAGTTTCGTGACTATGATAGACTCTGGTTATACTGCATGAGAGACAGAGGCACTACCCAAGTCTCAGAATGGTGGTTTTCCGTATCGTTCAGTAGCCCACATTGTTCAGCTCATCTTCTTGAGATGCTGAAATTTTAGAATGGACTGCTGATACGGTAGTAAATTGCATGGAGGATGCAGGAACGTCTGATGTTAGTCAGGAAGGTGAGTAGCTCATGTCGTGAGGATAGAGTAGGGTGATAAAGCTGCATCATACCAGTCTCCGGACTAAAGACCATAACAACATATATATATATATATATATATATATATATATATATATATATATATATATATATATACTAACAATTTTGGTCCTATTCTTTCCATAAACTCTAGAAATACTGAAGTTTAAGGTGGAATATCCGGTATTTTACTAGAGTATTTTGTAAGCCTACAAAAAACTGTTAACTGCTTAAGTACCCCGCCTTGTCCCACTCTCCCCTAATCCTTTCAAACCTTAAGATATTCCGAATTCTAAGCCCCTAAGCGTTTCACGGGTCCACGCAGTCACCGCTCGCAGCACATTAGAGCGGTAGCACCACAACAGCGTCCGCGTGGTGCGGCTGCCTGCGTTGTTGCAGAAGCTAGGGCGTCGTCCGCCGGCTGACTCAGCCACTGGAGCTGTCGCGTCCTGGCCTTGTATAGCGACGCGGCTGGCGCGGCGGCCGTCCTATAAGGGGGCCCGGGTTTAAAGCCCGGCGGTCGCGCACCTGTCGTTGACACTGAGTCACCGCGGTCAGCCACACCACAGCCGGCTCACACATCCAGCTGCCAGTCACGCGCCGACCACAAACCGCGCTCTGGAAGCTAATGCGGCCGAGGAGGAACTGCCGTGCTCACCAGCTAGTCCTCAGCAATGTCTACTCTCACGCAGTACACTGCTCCCAAGAGATATCCAAACAAGTCGTTGTTTCATGTTGTTAACAAAAATATCTAGATTATTATTATTCTCGAGTCAGAAACATACAAATTTACAGTAGCCATACATATCATACTTTGATAAATAGGTACAATTGTGAAACTTCCTGGCAGATTAAAATTGTGTGCCGGAACCGGGAATCGAACCTGGGGCCTATTGCCTTTCGCGGGCAAGCGCACTACCGACTGTGCTATCCCGACACGACACACGATGCCGCCTCACAACTTTACTTTCGCCAGTACCTCGCCTCCTACCTTCCAAACTTCAGAGAAGTTCTCCTGCGAAACTTGCAAGACTAGCACTCCTGGAAGAATGGATATGGTGGAGACATGGCTTAGCTACAGCCTAAAGGATGTTTCCAGAATGAAACTTTCACTCTGCAGCGGAGTGTGCGCTGATATGAAACTTCCCGGCAGATTAAAATTGTGTGCCGGAACCGGGACTCGAACCTGGTGCCTTTGCCTTTCGCAGAAGTAAAGTTGTGAGGCGGCATCGTGAGTCCTGTCGGGATAGCACAGTCGGTAGTGCCCTTGCCCGCGAAAGGCAAAGGTCCCAGGTTCGAGTCCCGGTTCAGGCACACAATTGTAATCTGCCAGGAAGTTTCATATCAGCGCACACTCCGCTGCAGAGTGAAAGTTTCATTCTGGAAACATCCCTTAGGCTGTGGCTAAGCCATGTCTCCACTATATCCTTTCTTCCAGGAGTGCTAGTCTTGCATGGTTCGCAGAAGAGCTTCTGTGAAGTTTGGAAAGTAGGAGGCGAGGTACTGGCGGAAGTAAAGTTGTGAGGCGGCATCGTGAGTCGTGTCGGGATAGCACAGTCGGTAATGCGCTTGCCCGCGAAAGGCAAAGGTCCCAGGTTCGAGTCCCGGTTCCGGCACATAATTTTAATCTGCCAAGAAGTTTCATATCAGTGCATACTCCGATGCAGAGTGAAAGTTTCACTCAGGTACAATTGTAATTATATTACATGTGCCCAATACTTCGCAACCTCCAAGGCGTTTCGAGTGTCTTGCAGGAGATCAGTCTTTGTGCAGGATGTAGGGACCAAAGGGCACTGGAGCATATGGCTTGTGGCTTTTTGTTCTCCACAGTCTCTTCAAGTTGTCTCGGGATCGTCCAACTCCTGATCGTAATCTGTTCGAAGCTTTCCACACGAGCCAGTTTTCATTGTGTCCAGGTGGTAGTTCTTCGGCTTCAGGCATCCATCCATGAAGGTGACGCGTCATCTTCTTCCATAACTCCAGCCTTGCCTTCTCTGGTGAAACGGTGAGTTTCTCAGATGTCCTTAGGAAGTTCTTTCGCAAGCTCAGCCGTTGCTGTGGTGGATAATATCCGTGCAGTGGGTGGGCGCTGTTCACTTCCACTTTCAGTCTCTCCTTGTTGGCAGCCACTTCTCTGCGTACACTTGGTGTGGTGCTATTCCAGCCAGATAGTAAAGCTTCTCGGTTGGAGTGGGTTTTAAACAACCAGTGATCAACTGCATGTTTCATTGACAGCAGTGTCCTTCTCATATCGATGAATCTCGAGAAGTTCTTCACTTTATATCAATACTAGCTAAAAACCGGGCGTTGATCGGCAATTTATTTATTTATTCCAACTTCAGTTGGTACTTCTTCTGCATTTACATCTACCTGAGATTGCAAATTACATTTAAGTGCCTGGCAGAGGGTTCATCGAACCACTTTTATACTATTTATCTCCCATTCCATTCTCGAATAGCGTGTGGGAAGAAAGAAAACATGAATTTCTCCGTTTTAGCTCTGATTTCATGTATTTTATTCTGATAATCATTCCTACCTGTGTAAGTGGGAGTCAACAATATATTTTCGCATTCGGAGGAGAATCTTGGCGATTGGAGTTTCGTAAGTAGTCCACGCCGCAGCGATAACGGCCGTTGTTGTAATGATTCCCATTCCATATCCTGTATCATTTCCGTAACGTTGTGTGCCCTGTATCGTGATAGTAAAAAACGAGCTACCCTTCTTTGGACTATTTCGATGTCCTCCGTCAAACCCACCTGGTAAGGCTCCTACACTGGGCAGCAATAGTCCAAAAAACGAAGGACAAGCGTGGTGTATGCAGTAGTTCTGTTGCATCTTTTAAGAGTTCCACCAATGAAACGGAGTCTCTGGTTTGCCTTTCCCACGACATTATCTACGTGTTCTTTCCAGTTTAAGTCTTAAGTAATAGTAATTCCTAGGTATTTAGTGGAGTTCACGGACTTCACTTTTGATTGATTTATCTTGTAAACAAAGTTCAACGGATTTCTTTTCATACTCATGTAAACACTTTCACACTTCTCATTATTTAGAATCAATTGCCAATTTTTACACTATGATCGTTATGCAGTTGTTTTCATCTTCAGATGATTTTAATAGACGATAAATGACGGAATCATCTGCAAACGACCTAAGAGAGTTACTTCGATTTTCTCGCAAATCGTTTATGTAAATAAGAAACAGCAGAGGACCAATAACACTACCTTGTGGAACGCCCGATATCACCTCTGTTTTAGTCGATGCTTTACCATCGATTACTACACACTGTGTCATATCTGACAGGAAATCCCCTATCCAGTCGTAAATTTGAGGCGATATACCATAACCACGCAATTTGATTAAAAGCCGTTTGTGAGGTACGGTGTCAAAAGCCTTCTGGAAATCAAGAAATACGAAATCGATTTGGGAGCACTTGTCGATAGCACTCATCATTTCGCGTGAGTAAAGAGCTAGTTGTGTTTCGCATGAAAGATGTTTTCTAAATCCGTGTTGACCTTGGGTCAATAGATCATTCTGTTCGAGATAATTCATAATATTTGAATACAGCATATGTTCCAAAACCCTGCCACAAATTGACGTCAATGAAATAGGCTTGTAGTTTTGTGGGTAACTACTACTGCCTTTCTTCCAGCCCTTCTCTCTCTCTATCCACCTCCTCTTTTATGGTAGAATATATAAAAATAAGGCCATTTTGCATAATGTGCAGTATCCAAACAAAGAAAGGTTAAAAGTCGACCACTGTACGAAACAAGAGCCTGGTTTTGTCACTAAAATTAGTAAATGAGGTCCGCGTGATCTACCGGTTACTCCCTGCTACAAAGCCTTGTTCCCTGGCCCAAACTGAGAACTGACTCGTTTAAAATTACATCAAT
Source organism: Locusta migratoria (assembly GCA_026315105.1). NCBI lineage: Eukaryota > Metazoa > Arthropoda > Insecta > Orthoptera > Acrididae > Locusta > Locusta migratoria. The sequence continues at coordinate 180,597,507 of CM048749.1, forward strand.
AACAGGAAGTGAATACTACAGTGGGCATTATACATAGCAGCTCACACGTTATTACATACAGACGTTAATAAACAGGCCACCACAATTAAACTTATAAAGGTGGTTAAGTAAACATTTATGGCGCAACGGAATTTAGACATATGAAACATTGCATCTGAGCATGTTGTCAACACATGTGCAGAACAATATTAAAAAAAGAGGGAAGATGCTCTAAATTACAATTTATAGGCAACTTACGGATTACGCTGAACTTAAACTTGTTTATTCAGATAGAAAACAAGCAAAATGGGGAACTAATTTTGTTAATACAATAAAAATGCATCTCTTACATGGAATAATGCGGACGGTGCCCAGCCTAAATTATACATGATTTTACACTACTAGGAGGGAAGGATTCACAAACAACACTCATTCTTTCACACATACGCAATGCCACAGCGAAACTCGCCAAAATCAGCCAGCTGAGACGATGCGGAAGCAGGCGCCGCGGTGGAATAGCCGTCGGTCTAAAGCGTCTCGCTGCGGAGCGCGCTTGCTCGCCGTAGAGGTTCGAGTCCTCCCTGGGGCATGGGTGTGTGTGTTTGTCCTTAAGTTTACCTAGCTTTAAGTAGTTTGAAAGCTACGGATGGATGACCACGCAGTTTGGTCCGATAGAATTTACAAACATTTGAACATTTCGGAAGCAGGCGCCGCTATCGTAGGCGAAACTCAGCAAGTCGGCGATAGCAGAAAACACAATATACAAAATCACTTTGAAGCTGACTCTGGTCTGTCGTGCCTGTTTTGAGATGGTGCGTGTGTATAGCCAAGTTAAATTACATCTGAATTGGATTGCTAGCAAACACGCTAACGGCGACGCACGGCTGCGTTACATGAAGGCACTCCATTGAAGGTGAGGTGGTTGAAAATTGGATTCATTATACAATATCGTGGTGTATTCTTAAGTTGACGTATGTTAGAAATTGATCTAGGTACTGGTATTATATCAGAAGTGGCGTGAATTCAGGCGACTAACTGCCAACCCCGGAAGTTGGAACTCGGAACTCGGACCAACGTGGTTCCGAAAACCGATAAAATTTAACAAATTCAGTTTCCGAAAAATAAAGAAAATGAACTACAGCATGCAACCCATAGAAATGCTTAGAATTACATAAGGAAGCGAATGAAATACAGCTACATGCGATACGGGGCGATGACAGAGACGGATGAGGCCCTGTCTCAGGAAAACCACAAAAATGAAATAATTACAAAGTCGGAAAAATAAAAATAAGAATTACGGCATGCAACCCATAGAAATGTTTATAATTACATGAAGAAGTGGAAGAAATGGAGCCACACTCGATAGGGAGCACTTACAGAGACGGATGAATTCCATTCTCAAAAAACTCGTAAAAGTGAAATAATTACAAAGCCGGAAAAATAAAAATAAGAATTACAGCATGCAACCCATAGTAAGGTTTAGAATTACATAAGGAAGCTATTTTAGGAGGTTGTACAAGGCGCAGAGAGAGTTACTGACAAATACAGAGTGCGTACTTCCACTCGGAGAAGAGACAAACGGCAGAATTAAAATAGGCGGGGAGAGAAGATCGTGAACTATTAATGGAAATCAGAAGGATACCCGCATAGTTACTTGCCTAATGGGCATGGAATAAACAAGAGTGGAATCTGAAGGCCTTGTTCTATGAACCAACCACATGGAACACATATCACTCACGGAAGGAAACAATAAGGCGATTTTTACATGCACTGTCCAAAAATGAACATATCACCTATTAGAAATCGGGCCCCACAAAGCTAGAAAGTATTTACACAGAGTTCATATGCCGCCACATTATCACAAAAGGTTTGAACATACCAGGCCGTTATCAAACTGCAACGAGTATCACACACACCGCGTTTATCTATTGGAAATCACTGAACAACGAGAACGGATTTCAGCTCTGGATTGGAGAAAATAAAAAAATAAAAACAATAAAATAAATAAATAAAATAAAATAAAAAATAATAATAAAAAATATATATTTCTAAGTTAAACGTGCTAGTCAATTAAACGCTACCATCTCCAGAAACAAGAGCAGAACCGACCTTACCTCACCAGATGACCTGCCCAGATTGACCAGACCGATCGGCCACCGGGCGCAGGAAGCCTGAAAAAGCAAGATACAGCGGTGGTGGGGACGGAGAGCGAGTAGATTCACACTGAGGGAAGACTCGCTAACTCGCTCGCATCCAAAGGGTGTGGAAACATCTTTCGTAGTATCAACAGCTATTGACTCTGAGTCAGAGAGAACGATGCAAAGTGAGCTACTACTCCCCACATTCAGACAGATTCTCACACATACACTTAAAAGTAAAACAAGTTCACATTCTCACAGGGACAGTGGGAAAGCGGAGAAGCCACATTTATGCCACATTAATTAATATAATAATAAATCATTAACATTACAAAATAATAAAATGTTCAAATGTTTGTAAATCTATCGGACCATACTGCGTGGTCATCAGTCCGTAGCTTACAAACTACTTAAACCTAGGTAAACTAACCTAAGGACAAACACACACACCTATGCCCCAAGGAGGACTCGAACCTCCACGGCGAGCAACCGCGCGCTCCGCAGCGAGACGCTTTAGACCGCTCGGCTACTCCACCGCGGCTAACAAAATAAGAAAATCCTAGCAAATATTAACTAATATTTTAACACATGAAATAAAAATGCCATTCCTCAAGCTTTGAAAAGAGTGGGGTTCAAATTTTAACAAAATGATAATCTAGCGACATTAAATAAATTATAACTTTACAGAAATATACGAAAAAAAAAAAAAAAAAAAAAAAAAAAAAAAGAATACGACAGATGGTCGTCTTGCAAGTTATTAATCAAAATACAAATGGTATGTAACATTTATAAATTCATTTAATTCAAAACTTGACTACAAATGTTATTTCTTGTTAGTTGTCCATGATCTAATTTGAATAAATATGTTGGTGCGCCCACCCCTGAGCAAGCGACATAAAGTTGTCCGTATCAGAAACATGGAGCTCTCAAATCCACTCCACAGTATTTAACAGGCTGAGCTGTGATTTACTTATTGTAATAGAAAATACAAGTATCACTGGAAACTGCAGTCTCTTGAAGTTTCAAGGTGGATGTCGGAAATAATGTATACTAGTTGGAAGTACATTGTTTCATGCTCTTCTTTCCTTGAAGCTCTATAGAAGTCTATATGACTATTGCTTTCGCCTGCAGCGCTCAGTCACTACACCGCGACCAGGAGTACGGGACACGGTATGTTCAAGAAATACAAACCCAACTAGGAGGAAATCTTCAATATCATCTGCGTGAACCTCCAGTTCAAGCCGTATCCAAGCACTGCAATCAACATACAAGCTAAAATTGATCTGCAATGTAAGCAGGCTATTCAAAGAAATAAAATATAACAGTATGCAAGAATTCTTAAATACAAGAATGAAAAAGTAAGTTACCGTTCGCATCTTTCAGGAAGAAAGTCAGCGCTATCTGCGTTTTGTAAAGATAAGTAATTTTAAAAACCCACCCCATTATGTATTTTATCAGTTTTACTGCTCTTATTCAGAGCATAATTTGCGGTGAAGCCTGTTTTACTTTACTGAGATCAAGCTTTTTTATTGTTCTTTATATTTATTATTTCCGGGAGGGCAGCAGCTCCCCTATATACGCCACTGATGTGTAGACAGAATGCAGATAATATAGTTACCTGCCCTCTATATTAATAGGGAGTTGTTGTTTTGTAAATTTTTACAATGTTCTGCTGTTTTGAAGCCCCGTGGTCATTGAGTTTTCAGTATTGGTGTGATTAACACAGCCCGTATCTCTTGAGTTTTATATAAATTCGAGTGTCCTTTGTTTGTTTGTACCTCATACGAATCATAAAGATTACTGTCTATGAACAATACCATACGGTGCATGGCGGAGGGTACTTTAGAACAGACATAAATATATAGTTTTACTCCTATATATTGAAATTTTGCAAGCGTGCCGTATAAAACGAGAGGGACATCATTGTCCACCTAAGATTTCGAACGAACACGTTGCATGGCTGGGGGTACTTTACAAACGATTTCGACACCTTTCGACACCTTTGTTCCTTTTGTACATTTGACCCTCAAAACAAAAGGAACGTCGTTTTGCACATCAGATTTCATACGGAGAACGGCGGATAGCGAGACACCTAGCTGTCACATTGGCGACACAATACAGGCGTCAACTCCACTGGAAGCTGTGGCGAACAACAAAATTTTTTGCTTGATGACGTAGTCCAGAGCTGATAAACAGACCTAGGAAGCGCTACGTCTCAGTTAGTGCTGTACAAGTGTTTAATCTCATCTCATGCCTCCTTAATTATCATTATCCGACCCGAAACGGCTTTTCATTGTGAAACCGCTTACACAGAGATACTGCTTATCTCTCAGAGCAGCTGAGTCTCACACTGAACAGCTGGCAGGCAATCGTGAGAGGTCAACGCTCACCAACTTTGAGTTTGTATTTTTCCTTGTAGAATAAAAAACTAGTCAACGCAAACCGGAGCCTGAACACAGTTGTGGTGTGCAGAGAGAAATGGGTACATGCGTTTCTAGCTATATGATCACGCTGAACTCTTCAATTCTTTTTATTTTTCTTCATGAAATTTAAATTTCTCACTTTTCTTTAACTGTAAGAGACAGCTTGTGTACAGTCAGGAGTTTCGCAAGTCCTAAACTACTAAAGCAAATTAACCAAAGAGATGAAGCGCAGTTAAAGAACATAGGAAGGACTAGCCTGGGGTATTTTGAGTGGAACACCATTTGCTCAAATATTTACATTTACAATTTGTATACGTTATGGGACCGTCTTATGCAACTGTAAAATAGTCTACTTTAGACCACACGCGTTTCGCTTTAGCATCTTCAGTGGTCAGCTGTACACGAGATGGTTTGCAATACATTATTTGCTTGATTTTTAGTAAATTCGATCGGTAACAGTTCTCATGCATTTGGATTGTTTTGATTCAGAATAAATTGGACTACTAATATTACTCAAGAATTTTTATGTTTTCCTCTTTATGTGTGATTTGTAGCACATTGCCACTTGCTGGCATTGCTTATATTTACACTTTTTTACTGTAACAGTTCTTACAAAAGTTTGTGAAAAATAGCCGTTTCTGTGACTTGGCAGGTTGTGTATGTCGTTTGTTTTGTTTCTGTTTATTGTCTGGGTGTGTGTTATTTGCTTTCGAGTTCTTTGGTTCGTGCTGTGAGATGTGTTTTTGTTTCGTTTCTGTCAAAACAGGTGTCTTCTAGCAACTTTGTGTCTGATGTTCTGACTGTGTTGTGTGTGTGTTTATGAATATGATTTTAGTTCAACTAGCGACTTTCTGTGTGTGTGTGTGTGTGTGTTTTACTGTAAAAAGTGTAAATAGTGTAAATATAAGCAGTGACAGCAAGTGGCAATGTGCTACAAATAACACATGAAGAGGAAAACATAAAAATTCGTGAGTAATATTAGTAGTTCAATTTATTCAGAATCAAAAGAATCCACTTGCATGAGAACTGTTACCGATCGAATTTAGTAAACAACAATAGTAATACAAACCATCTCTTGTACAGCTGACCACTGAAGATGCTTTAGAATAAAGCGAAACGCGTCTGGTCTAAAGTAAACTAATTTACAGTAGCATAAGACGGTCCCATAACCTATACAAATTGTATAACTGCAACTGTGAAAAAGGAGGCCAAAAACACGATGAAATATGTATTTACATTTATCAAGTAAAAAAGTGTCAAATTTTATGTGTTGATTAATTACGGGATAAGACACCGTAGTCCATCTGTAAAACTTTCTTCTCCCAAGGTTTCGTTACCCACTGCGGCCAACATCTTCAGGGGTGTGTCGACGACTGGCCTTTAGCCGCTGAAGGTCCTTCTTATATAGAGCGCATAGAGGGGGCCACCAGCGCCATCACTTGTCACCTCCTAACGACTATGAAGTTGTGTCTAACCAATGTCACCTCTCTTGATTACAGGTAATCGATTGTCACATCGCTCGTACAAAGTCGGCCGCCATATCGTGGCGCTCTCTATGCGCTCTGTATAGGAGGGATCTCTGAAGAATTTGTCCGCAGTGGGCAAAGAAACGTCGGTACAAGAAAGTTTTAGAGATGGACCACGGCATCTTAGCCCGGAAGTTTTAATTAACGAAGACGCCGGCCGTGAAAGCTTACATGTTATAATTTATATGTAGGAAACACAATTTTGTGTGTGTTCAACGAGTTTATTTTTGTTTACTTAACCGATTTTTGGCTTATAAGGCCATCTTCCGAGATCCGACTGCTGTGTCAAAGAAGTTACAATGTTTAGATACTGTATTGAAAGAGATGAGAATCGTCTAGATTGACATACATAGCACAACACATCTTTGATATTGTGTTATTACAATTGGCAACTTAAAATTAAACAGTAATCGATGAAAATACAGTGTGTGGAGGATAAAACAAGAAATAAATTTGAACATCCCCTGGGAACTGAAACTACCTACTATTATAAACAAATTGATAATGCTAAGAAATATATATAAATAAGTGCAGTCCTAAAATTTAGGCCGATAATTTTAAATAGGTGTTACATATGACAGTTGTAAGACTAGGTTCGGAGTGGCATCAAGAACAAGACTGAATTACAGTATGAAATAGTTCCTGGATTAGAGAAAAGTAAAATAGGCCTGTCTTACTAAATTACTATTTCAAAAATTTAGGTAGCTGAAAATGGATATAATGCGGTAAGCTGCATTGGAACAAAATTTGATAACTTATAAAATGAATCGGTATAAAGACACAGGAGTGTGGGACTGTGGGGCTAAACAAGGAATCCATTTTTAGAATTAATATTAAAACTGTGACTGACTGTAACTGCGTGGTGGCATCACTGCACTTGAAAGCTGCAACATATCGTGTGCCATATCAAGCACATGAAGCGTGGAAACCTAGAAGGAAATAATCATCATCCTGAAGGCGAGGCAAATCTTCTAAAGAAGGCAAAATTACTTTTGCTGAAACCTGGGTCAAGGGTTACGTATGTAAACAATTTTATGCAATTGGTCGGCTGAAATTTTGTTCACTAATTGATCGTGTTCCACCGTTGCTGAACTGCAGCCATGTTTAAGATTTTAAGTAAATAAATGGGTAGGTCAAAATTTAGGTTATTTTGTATAAATTTTACCTATTGCAGTTGTAAGCCCTGGTTACTTAAAGTAGGTTAAATAGCCTTAAATGAATACAAGTAGACGTATTTTGACAACCAAAATATTCAAAACAGAGGCACTTGGAAATTACTGTAGTGTATGTACCTGAATGCAGGAACAATTGAAAACATGAAATTAAACTATTAATATATGTACAGGAGGTAGAGGTCGGAAAAGGTTGAATTTAATTTTATCTATGAACTGGTAACTGCGACACACTAAAATATTTATTCATTAAAATTATCAGTTCCAACATATAAACGCCTCGATCATCATCTTATAGATTATTTTGTATAGATGTTAACTCTGATGTAAGCACTGGTTTAGTTTACTTAGGTAGCATCAGCCGTATAGCTATATTTTCAAGTGAAATATGTTACAGATTTTTAGGTTAAAAACTGAAAAATGGGGACATTAATGGAGGACTGGAAAACCAGTGCGGGAATTGATTGTACTATGAGGAAATGTATGGAGAGACAGGAACTGACAGAGTGGAAGGTAATGTTACACAGGGATGAATGACCAAACACAACTCAACAGTTCACCCCTACTGGATTTCACTTCATTCATCCCTGTGTTACATTAACTCCCACACTACTGTGTATTTATTTATTGCGATTTAGTTTTTTAGGTTTTCAAATTTTGTCCCAGTGCAGCTTAACACATTATATCCATTTTCATCTACCTAACTTCAGAATCACGCGTCACGTTTTAATTTACTACTCCCTGACGTTTTCCAGAAATTATTGGCATATGTCACTGAGTTGGTTTACGTTTTAGGAGGCGATCCACTTATAATATTGTAAAAAGATATAAAATAGCCAAGATCGCTTATCATCAATTTTTATTAACGACGACCGGTTTCGCTGAACTATGTCAGCATCATCTGGTCAAATAAAATATTTTACAAGGCCATAATCTTGTAATGTCAAACAGTTGTTATATAACAATTTACAGTGCATAGGTGCACTATGTCATTATAATCATTATAATCATTATTGTAATGACATAGTGCAGCTATGCACTGTAAATTGTTATATAACAACTGTTTGACATTACAAGATTATGGCCTTGTAAAATATTTTATTTGACCAGATGATGCTGACATAGTTCAGCGAAACCGGTCGTCGTTAATAAAAATTGATGATAAGCGATCTTGGCTATTATATCTTTTTACAATATATGACACTGAATCTATCTGCAAATTTATTCTACGGCACAACAGGAGATATGACCACTTATAAAATGATATACGGAAGGAAACTAGTTTTTGTCCACATTGGGGCACAAAGTATTATGTATTCATCCAATGTTTGGTAATGACGGCACTTAATGATTTTGGACCAGCTTTAAACAGAATTTAAAACTATTTGTGAATTCTTTCCTAATTAGATGCCTATAGTCAAACACTTAGCACTTTAAATGTTTGAGGTAATCCGATGTATGAAACAGTTGTATACATAGTAATTCCATTCTTTACTATTTGTGGATGAAAGAAATATTTGATTACTGCACTGTAAAAGAGCTTAACACGTTTCTCCAGTATCTCGATACATTATCTCTACCGCACTACCTATCATGCTTAGAGCGCTCATGTTCCTTCATTAAAGCTAATATCCAATAAGAGTGTACGGGTACCATCCTACAGCAACTTCCAATTTGCTTGGTAACTTGTTTCTGCTGCCCTCACATTATCTCGTATCTGCGGACTGCGAACTCTACTGCAGCCCACCCCTGTCAAGCACCGGGCACGTTGATCGTTACAACTCTGCTATCTGGAACGGTGTACGGTAATCAATGGCGGTTACTACACCGGCTTTAGTGCTTGTAATTCAACCCCGCGCAGTTAACTGGGTACATGCGAAACGCCGGTAACTGAAGCATGAAATAGGTCTAACGTAATCTTTGGAGGAGTAGCAACCTGTACTGGATACAGATTTGGTCATTTCTGTCGTATACGTTCAACACTCTCTGCGTAATACGCACACGATTAATGATTTCCTAGTAATGGCTTCTTTTGATCACCCGATCACAGTTCTTGCATGTGTGTGTGTGTGTGTGTATGTGTGTGTGTGTGTTATTCTTAGCATAAATTAAATTCTAGTAGTTTGTAAGTTTACGGGACAATGACCACTGCAGTTACGTCCCATAGTTTTACACATATTTGAACTTTTATTTTTAATTTTTATTTATTTATTTTTTATGTGGCACAATAGATAGCCCCTGTAAAACTGATCGGTCACGAACTCTACGGAACTTTCATAAGCAGTCTAAGAGCAAAATTTGGAGTAAGTGGCTAGAGCCATGCTGGTTTTGATTCTGTGCTCATGGCGAAGACGGCGACGTGGAAGATCGCTGCAATATTCCCCTCTTCCTCGAGATTTTTATTTCTTGTTTTTCACAAAATAATGAATTGCCCACCAGACCTGTGACGTGTCTGTTTCCTGTTTTCCATTTTTCTCTGGTGCCGCGCAAATGCTCTGTTACCAGTCGAATGGAAGTGGCTCACGCATGGGAGTCAACCAAATCTTCCCCGGACAATGACATTGGTGATTGTGTGTGCTTCATAGGACACAAATCTCTTAAAGATAAACCTTATGTGTACGCGTGGTCAGTGAGTGCCCATTCAGGTTTTCGAAAGAATGTAAATGTGGTTAATCCCTTAGAAATGAAAACATCACATTACCTGCAACCAAATAAACTCAACACAATCACACAGTCTTCCATATGTTCAGCCAAAACATATATTTTTAAGTTTATGGAGTTTTGAAAAACTTAGATATATGAAACCACAAACATAAATCGACGTGGATCGGTATTTAGGCAGGAGATCACCTTGCAATTCTCAAGGAAATACTGCTCTGAGGAAGCAATGTGCAACGTCGTTTATAACCTCGGTTTTCAATGACAAGAGGAAAGGCAACACACACCTAGCAAACAGCACCATCACATGACCAAAGATGAAAACCGTCAGAAATATCGAAAATAAACATCAGTTTTCAAAGGGTGAGGTAACATTAATTTTTTTCCTTCTGTTATTCCATTCAGAAATTATACAAAAGCCTCCATCCCTATTCATAAGGTTATCCGCTAGCTTTATTTCAATCGCTTCCTTGATAACACAATCCAAGTAGCTGGAAGTTCAAGCCAAAATATCCATTTTGTTATATTGCATTGGGTTTTAAACGTCGTTGCACATTGCTCCCTCACTGCAGTATTGTTTTGAGAACGGCAGGGTGCTCTCTTGCCGAAATATCAAAATTCAAAATGTTCAAATGTTTGTATAGCTTATGGGACTTAACTACGGGGTCATCAGTCCCTAAACTTACAAACTACTTATCAACTACCTTATACTAAGGACGGCACAAATATCCATGCCCGAGGGGGGATTCGAATCCCCAACCGTAGTGGCCGTGCAGACCGTGACTGGAGCGCCTCAGTCCCCTCGGCCACCGCGACCGGCGCCGAAATATCGGCCGACGTTGATTTCTATACCTGAATGCCGTACTCGTAAGGTTTTCTGAATATTCTACACACTTGGAGAAATTATGGAATCACGTTTTCGAATTTTTTCACATGTAAACTATTAAATAAAAATGTGAACATGTCATGAAATTTCAGAGAGCGGAGCTAATTACGTGTGAGACATTAGACTATCTAACTCACATCTGTTTATTCGTTGTTTCCATTTCTGTAGGAGGTATAAAAGGAGTCTCATGTGCACTGTCTGTCCGTCACATTTACTTTGAAAGTATGTGAGATTTTTAAATCTGATATAAAATTGACTGTAATTGGTTTACAGATCAAAATGATATGCATATAGCCAGCGAGATGAGTGAAAACTCACAATACTACTTAAATGTCATTTCGTAAATTGAAGCAATCATTTTGCTTATAAACTATTTCTGAAATCAAATGTAAGGGTCGCCATGTATACTGAATTTACTTTAGTCACTAACTGTATGCAGTGGCGACATGTAAGCTTTTCATTTGTCAATAACAATAATTGGCAATATTGCACACTCGGTGCAATTGAAATATTTTCCCCTGACCTACCTATCTTTACGAGAATTTTACAAGAATTTTCCCTCCAAAAAATTTTAGTCAAATGTGGTTGAAATGAGGTAGGCACAAATTTGAATAAAACTATATTCCCGGTTTCTATTTCACAGCCTGACCAATACAACACAAATGAGACCATATGCCACAAATGTATATAAAATACAAAAATAATACAATTAATATCAAAACGGGTGACTACATAAAGTAGAAATTAGCTAAGGTTGCTACACGAATATAAAGGTTTTGGCTGGCTAAAAAAAATCAACAAGTGAAATTTAACCCCAACTTCGATCCCAGTCTATTTTTGATCTACAAAAGCGTCCCTTCTGGTACACCATAAACTCCCACCTAACTACTACCATTCGACTCCCCTTCCTCAGCAGATGCGTTGGCGCAACCTTAGCGTCTATCTGTAGAACAACGTTGGAGTTGGCGAAGAACAGCTGAGGGCAGTCAGTGTTGACAGCAGCGATCCCGAATGTGGATAGATACGAGTAGAACAGGTTTTCTCGGTTAAGCCGAGGACAATACTATAGTGAAAAATAGAACTGTTCCCTCAAGAAACGGTAAAATTGTGATTACGAGTGGTGTAGCTGACAACGAATACGCACTTCAGAAAATTACAAGTTTCAATTTATACTACAGTAGTCACGCAGGACTCTAAGACCTAACTGTGCAGAAAGCACACTAAAATAATTCAAAGTCCACGATCTGTATCGGAGAACAGCTCCAGCCAGAGACTTCAAGACAGCACGATCTAGCCAGGTGCGCGACCCAGACCAGAGTAACTTCTCCCTACATCAAAATTACACAACTCAAAATCTTCTTCTCAGGCCCCTCCCATTGGTGACTCATGCCAATCACAAATTTTGCTTTATGGTCAAACCTATGGAATACAAGAGCCATTGATCAACACGCCAGGCTCTTTCCCCATAATACTGTCCCACGCTGTACTCTGCACATAAGCCAGCATTTCTCAGAAATCCATAGAAATTGTGGACCATCGGAACGAACCTGCAGACGCTGAAATGACTTAACTGCCGACCAGACGCCAGCGCCCCATCGCGAGAGCGCCGCTCTAACTTCGCCAGAAATCACCTTTATAAATTTACACACACATTCGCAGACGCCCGCCCCCGGTGTTCCATGAACTCGGGCGCACGTGCAGACCAGAACGGCGCCAACTTTTACTGCCTCTGCTCATTATACTCCAGTGCCCTTCCGGTACGTTGTGACCGGAGAGCCTCCCTACACAATACAGCACCTGGACTGAGGTCAGCCATAGACGTGCCCAGCCCAAATGTATATGTCGATATGTCGAAACGCTCGCCCTCCAGGCGGAGTTGGCAGAATGCCTTGGAACCTACTTCAGCGAACTTGCAGCCAGCAAACCCCGCCCACTCTCGGCACCACAGAAGTGCCGGTCTACTGGTATTGCCAGCGCCTTCTGCCTCGGAAGACAATTATCCCATCGGCGATACAATAATCGAAACTCGTATCCTCTGATAAATACAAGACAAATGAAAGATATTGAATATATACAAGATAATACTATTACTATCCTTCCAGAATAAATCCAGAGCCTAGTGTCCAAATAAAATGGAGAAAATAATTCTGAAATATGACCACCAACTCTCAACTTGTCTCGGTAATATATTCCTTCTAAAGTTCAAATTTTCTTTGACTAAGGGGCCAAAGTTTAACAACACGACCGTAAGATCATCGTCCCCTAGATTTAAATTAACTTTTCTAAAGACAACAAATACACTATCATGCCCTTGGAGAGACTCAAATCACCAGCGGAAGTGTCCACGCAATCCCAGACTTTTTTAGCGCCTCAGCGGCCACTGACGCAGCAAAAATAACGACGATTTAAATGTCTGCCTGTTCCAATTTTTAAATCGAACCATCCAAACGATCGACACCAAATTTTAAAGACATAATTGTTGGCCGCCAGAGACCAAAACCTCCTTTTTTCAAATATTATGATAAAAAATACGTTCCTAACTTTAAAAAAAGGCCGTTTGTGATGGCCTTTTAACAGCAGTAAAATTAATTTCAAATAAACTGTTCATCTGACACGAAAATGAATAAAAGAATTTGTAGAGGAGAAAATTCTTTACAACTTTTGCTCTGTTATTCTTTTTCATAACTCGCACCGTTACAGAGATATTTGAAAAAATGACACCGTCACTTGATTTTACGTAAACCAGCAGTACGGAAAAGTCACTTGATATTCCTTGCCCAGAACTCTCTCTAGCAAACGCCATCTTGATTTCTGTATTTTATGATGTTCTTATTATAACTTACGCGTTGTTAGTTAAAAACAAACAAAAACACGTCGTTCTTAGTACGATAAATTATAATTTAGTGTCTAAAAAGCCATATTAGCAGTTAACAACTGCCATCAATAGTACGAGAATGAAGGATCAGGTAATTGTTCGCTGTAGTGTATTGCGTTAGGTTGTCATGCACATGGTCGGTAGTTGGAAACCCGCCACTACCATATTTTCACTAGTAGCCTATTCTCTGTCATCTTTTATTGAACGCTGAATTGGGTTAGTGAATAATTGTGATTTGGTTGCATCGTTTTAGACATATTTACAAAAATAACAATGATTTAAATATATCTGTCTGTCTCTCTGTCCATAACGTTTTCCCACTTTTTACGTCGAACCGTTGAAACACGTCCATTGAATATGTGGTCGTGTTCCATTTTGACTTATTCATTACTCTTAAGTGTTTCCCCACCATTAATATTGCTTATTTGTATGTCAATCATTTTATTCCTTTATTTATGATCAATGCCACATTTATAGATATGTTTCCACCCCTGTGATTGAACTAGTGTGTTCGTATGAATGTGAACGGTTGCTTTTAATATTGACTGACTGCCGCACAATGGCTTACAGTCGCCGCCTCGCTCTTAAGGCCTCCTTTACTTTAGTTAAGAACGCATGGCTTTGTATGTCGTCTGCACTGCTGTCAACTGGGTGGGCAGAAACAAGCTTTCTTGACAAGATGGTGAGGTGGCCTGTTCATAGTGTAGTACCAACATAATCATGGACGAAAGAGGTGGCAAAAGAGAATTCGCTGGAATTCTAGTAGAGGGTATTTTCTTCTTCAGGTAGCGACGGTTGGTAGACACTAGACTCTGAACGCACTTTGCATTGCTTTAAGCCGGCCGCGGTGGCCGAGGGGACTGAGGCGCTTCAGTCGCGGTCTACACGGCCACTACGGTAGGGGGTTCGAATCCCCCCTCGGGCATGGCTATTTGTGCCGTCCTTAGGATTAGCTAGTTCATAAGTAGTTTGTAAGTTTAGGGACTGGTGACCCCCTAGTGAAGTCCCATAAGCTCTACAAACATTTGAAAATCGCTTTAAGTGCGCCCTACATCCGGGGCGTGGAGGGGAGGCTTTTCGCGTGGCCTGAGACTCCACTTTTGCCGAGCCCGCCGAAGTGAGTATAACGTCGAATCATGCTGAGGGGATGGCATGCTGTAGAAATTTACTTCCTTTGTGACCAGGCAATCTTCGTTTATCGGTGAAAATTTAGTAATTGTAATTTCATTCCAGGGATGACTTTGTGTTCAGTTTTCTCAAGTTAGAAGACATGTGTGGCTTTCAGCCTTTGTGTAACCTTGGTAAGTTTGAATTCCTTGTTGATTTTAACTAACGTTTTCGTGTGATGTCTGTTTTCCCGAGCATGCTCATTTCTTTCTAGATATTTCTTGGTTGATTCCAGCTTCCTATCATGGTATGACCGAATGCACGATGTGCTTTCATAACGGTCTTTACTTCGGCCTTCGGCCATGCCTTTACTGATACTAGCTTTCTTCTATATGAATTCTCGTGTGTGCTTTATTCGCTTATTCTAAATTAATTTCGTTTTGTAAATTCTATGTAATTTTCCGAGGTCGCACACCACGTGGTACTTAAGGATAGTATGCCGCTGCCTCCCCGCACATGTGTTCATTTGGTGCATAGATTTATTTTAATTGTGTTTGAAGACACCCGCCATCTCGTCAAAACGCCGCCGATATTTCGTTTGCAGTTACTATCAAGTGTTCCCACATGAGTAATGTGTCACAAGCATTATGCGCGTGTCTGTGAGTGAATGAATGTGCTTTTTTTTATCTACTGTGTAGTTGCAAATTTTCTTCCACGTTACCTCTATATTCATAAAGGGCAGAAACAATTTTACAAATTTTAAACACGTAATTATCGCCTGCCAGAGACCAGAACCTACCTTTTTCAAACATTCTGACAAAAAATACGTTAGTAACATTAAAAATGGGCCGTTTGTGATCGCCTTTAAAAGCAGGAAATTTAATTTCAAATAAACCGTTCCTCTGACACGAAATTGAATACACGAATTTGTTGAGGAGAAAATTCTCTACAACTTTGCTCTGTTATACTCGCACCGTTAGAGAGATATTTTCAAAAATTACGGCGATTTGACACCGTCATTTGATTTTACGTAAACCAGGAGTTCGGAAAAGCCACGTGACATTCCTTGCCCAAGCCACGTGACATTCCTTGCCCAGAACTCTCTCTGGCAAACGTTATCTTGTTTTCTGTATTTTATCATTTTATGCGGCGCGCCACTACCATATTTTTACCAGTGATCTATTCTCTGTCGTCGTTTATTGAACGTAGAAATGGGTTCGGTTAGTGTATAATTGTGGCTTGGTTGCTCAGTGGTAACCCTCGAAATAGTTCAGCGCGTCCTCTCGACATCTTCGGTAATAAAGAAAATTGAATCATAAATTCAACGATAGTAATAGAACAAACACAATCCTACGTCCGCAAGGAACCGAACCACCATAATGGGTTAGATAATTGCAGGGAAAACTAAGAGAGAAGGAAGGAAGATTATAGTTTAACATTCTTTCGACAGGTGATCATTAGAAACGGGTACACGCTCGCATAGTTTTGGTGTAGGATAGGGAAGGAAATAGGTTGTGCCTTTCGGAAAAAAACCACCCGGACATTCACTTGGAGTGAGTTAGGAAAATCACGGTTCATCGCAGACGGGTTTGAACCGCTGATATTCAGAATGCGAAACCAGTGTGCTACCACTGCGTCGCCTCACTCGGTCCAGGTTATCTCAAGGCACTCGCCTAGCCGGCCGCGGTGGCCGAGGTGACTGAGGCGCTCCAGTCACGGTCAGCACGGCCACTAAGGTCGGGGGTTCGAATCCCCCCTCGGGCATGAATATTTGTGCCGTCTTAGTTCGTAAGTAGTTCATAAGTAGTTTGTAAGTTTAGGGACTGATGACCCCGTAAGCTTTACAAACATTTGAACATTTTTGCACTCGCCTATTTCCTCGTTTGAGTGAGGATCGTTTTTCTCTTAGAGACTCTCCATGTACAGGAAGGTCGGAGTGTAATGAAGATGGTTCAAACGCCTGTAAGTATACTCGAGAACCGGAAAATATGGTCATTTCATTACTGCGCGGCTTTTTCAAGCAATGGGGAACACGTGCAGAAAAAAAAAAAAGAAAAAAGAAAGGCCAGTGTATGGCCACTGCTCACTCGTCAACTCTCATCCTGAATCTAAATGCTGACGATAAAGGGTGTCTTTATGTCAACATAAGGAAAAGAAAAGAATGGTGGGGCCGAGTACAACACAGCACCTCGCCGTACAAAGACGTGCTCTCATCCACACGAGGTCATGTTACACATCGTGTAGAACACCGACGGTGTGCTGTGCTTTGCTTGCCCGAGATGGAACTGTCAAAAGCTGAAACACATTGCAGACGCATTCAAGAATAAGAAGAAAGGACATAATACACCTTTGTGTTCCTGACCTTTCCACAGCGGAAAAGCCTGTTGGTGCTAAGAATACTGGGAACCTCGTTAGGAACTCGATATAAAACTATTAGGCAATGACAACTTACTTACGTAGTACTAGACGTAAATGTACATCTTCATCTACATTAATTATATGAATGAAGTGCCTAACAGAGAGTACCTAGAATCTTTTTGAGACTCTCTCTGAGCGGAGCTGGTGCAGTAGTAACACATTGGACTTGCATTCGGATGGACGGGGGTAAAAACACAGTCTACTCTATGTACAAATAGTCCCTACTATTCGGGAGCAGTGACTAGGTATCACAATGTGGTTTTGAAAACTAGGCTTAAGTCCAGTCTAATTTCTTTCGGAAATGTGGCAGGTCTAATATAACTTGATTTCTGAATAGTTACATATAGCTAAAAAATAATGTAAATTATTAAACCATTTGCCCGTCTGGGTGTTGTAGTGAGCCTCATCACCTTATTAAAAGACAATACACTTTTGTCACCTTAATTTATTACTCATGTGCATATGGTTATGATAATTCTGTACTTAGAAGTTTAAACTATTTACGTCCAAAAATGTCGAGTTAAGTACATCTTAAAACTCAGAAAAAAATTTCGATAGATTGGTATAAAGGATTTAAGTCTGTGTCACTTGGTCTTTGAGATAATTCATTGGCAAAAAACATTCAAGTTAGAAAATCAGCATCTTGTTGGTATAAAAGTGTCAAGTCAATTTGTTCCCTTAATTAAATGAAGATTGCCTATTACTTGAATGGTACAAAGTGTATAAGTCAATATATTCCATTATTTTTTTCCATTAACGTTAAAAATTTCTCTAGTTGTCAGTAAGAAAACCGTTGATGGGAGCCATTCAAGTGATAAGAGATACGAAAGTCAAATTATTTCCAGAAAGAAATTCACGTATTTTATACGGACTGTTTGCTGAGGGCCCATTCAGACAAATCAGTTTTCTTCGAAGAGGCAAAACAAATCTCAAAACTGCCGAGATTCAAAAACGGTATATCGAATCTGGTCTAGTCTCAGTGGAGATGAAGTTAGATCTATTTACTTTGCTTCCTAATATGCCTCCAGTATTACATGGCGTCTACAAAATTTCACGAACCCAGCAGGCCCAGGGAACATCGCCTTAAACTTTAATGATACTGGTGAAATGAACATTAATGACCATGATCCATGATTCAGTGGAAGTGAAAGACGAATATAAAATACTGAAGTCTTTTTGAGCATTAATTTTCAATAATTGCGTAATGATTCCTATCTTTTAGTATGATAGTCTACAACTTGATTTTCTTGTATCAGATAATAAATTATTTTAATAATATTGATTGTCCAAATTACACAAACGTGGATTTACCACGGAATAACCCCTTACCTAATAACCTTCCATTAACCTTAGCTATCTAAGATTAACGAATTTGGTTATCCTGCGCAACTTTGATCGTTAATGTCACGAACCAATACGCTGAGGTAGTTAGAATTGGTAAGAAGTTATTTTTATTACGGTCCAAAACTTTTGTACATCTACTGTGATAAATCAAGTATATCTTAATTCTGCAGCCAAGAATTTGGACTATCAACATAATCGAATTATAAAATGGGATGTACACCCCTCATAACAATTAGGGGATTAGGTTGGATATCATACACACTATACACATGGCAACATATTTAATTATGTAAAACACACTTACTTCAGCTAACATCACTAGTTTATTAGCTGTTCTTTTTTTGGTTTCAATGAACTATGTCATCACCTTCAGAAAAAGAAAATTTATTCTTTTTTATTTTTTACAGAGTTTTCCTATTTTCACTGCGAAAAGTTACACGACTTTTTAAAAACTCTAATGTCCTTGTGTGTATACAAATAAGATAAAAGATAACAAAACATGTACAGAACCTTTGGGGCTTACACAAAATAAGAAGTTACTTGTGAAAATGTAATATAAGAAAAAGAACATTGTCAAACGATTCAAATTTGCATCACCAAATTGGATCGTCATCTGTATAGCATATTTTAAAATTATGTGTGTTCTTGCCACAAGTAACAATAATGCCATTCCCAATTCAATTCTTCTTCACTACAGTAATTTTTCTAATTTTTGATGCAGAAATCGCATTAATTTTACTAATGGTAATTATTATAAAACATCAATTTTTGATGCAGAAATCGCATTAATTTTACTAATGGTAATTATTATAAAACATCAAATATTATAATATGAACAAAATCTACAATATTCCTTTTTATCATTTTACTAATAGGACTATGCTATTCTCCCATAATTTTATTTACAA
Source organism: Locusta migratoria (assembly GCA_026315105.1). Classification (NCBI taxonomy): domain Eukaryota; kingdom Metazoa; phylum Arthropoda; class Insecta; order Orthoptera; family Acrididae; genus Locusta; species Locusta migratoria. The sequence goes on from CM048749.1 coordinate 180,616,941, forward strand.
TTAAAATAGTTCAGATCGCAGAATTGTTGTTTTTATTTCACTGGCATCGTCTGCTATCGTTGTGGTATTCATCCGAAGATAGTCTCCAATAGACAAACTGCCAGCCGCAGTGGAGTAGCCGAGCGGTCTAAAGCGTCTCACTGCGGAGCGCGCGGTTGCTCGCTGTGGAGGTTCGAGTCCTCCCTGGGGCATGGGTGTTTGTCCTTAAGTTAGTTTACCTAGGTTTAAGTAGTTTGTAAGCTACGGACTGATGACCACGCAGTTTGGTCCGATAGATTTACAAACATTTGAACATTTTGACAAACTGGAAATGAAACAAAACAACAGTTTTGCGATCTCGATTGTTCTTAATTTTCATCTTAAGTATCACATCATGACCTCTGTTTATCTCCGTTATGCTTTTCAAAAGTGCTGTTTTTATAGATATGTTGTTTTTGTAAACCTACTAGACCAAACTGTTTTGGTCGTCAGTCCCTAGACCTACAAACTACTTAAACATACATTAAGGACAAGACACACACACACACACACACACACACACACACACACACACACACACACACATATATATATATATATATATATATATATATATATATATATATATATTGTCCCAGCTATCTTGTCCACCCAAAATATCTCTGGAACTATAACAGCTATTGGAAAACGACTTTCACCGGTATCAATGTACGGCTGGGGGCCATGAATGTACATATTTGGAAACATTCTAAAACGAAAGCAAATGTGTTTTTTAACACAAACATGTTTTTCTAATGGAACTTTGAAGGGTTGTAGCTCCCAAACTAACAGTGATAGGAATGTAGTTTAAAGTGATTTGAACGCAGCTGGTTTCAACGAATCCAATACACGATAGAAAAAAACTATTTTTCCATTTAAAAAATTATATATTTGTGCTGTAACTCTTTGGAAAATGATACAATAAACTATGTTCATAGCTCCGCAGAAAGTGTAACATTTCTTGTGTTGACCTACCGAATTAAAATTTACCGTTACCTATTATATATATATATATATATATATATATATATATATATATATATATATATATATATTCGAAGTGTGGCAGTCGGAGGTGATGGTTGTATGACTGTGTTGTGTGCCTGTGTGATTGCGTGAGTGCTCTATTTCTGAAGAAGGCCATGGCCGATAGCTGAATGTGTTGTATGTGTGTGTCTTTTGTATGTGCCTGTCGCAGCTCGTCGCCACGTCTTTGCGGTGAGTAGTAAACTGTCCTCACTATATTATTTATTCCAACCTGGACTTTCCATTATATATATATATATATATATATATATATATATATATATATATATATGCCCCAGGAAGAACCACTGCTATAGCCTATTAATGATTTACAAAATTTCAAGGTAAATTGTCCTCACTTTTTCCTCTCCGATCGTAAATCGAGTAGTCCCTCTATGAGTTTAATCATGAACGTAAACGACAAGGCACGGCTACATTGCGTAGCTAACTTATGGAACATCACTACTGTACGTCTAAATTGTGAAACGGCGACGGTAGCGAACTGGTTCCCGCGCGCTGACCACTCCCCCACCTTGCAGAAACTGCTTCAGCACGCAAATTAATCTGGACGCGGCACAGGTGGTGTCGGGCGGTGGAGCTGCTAAATTCCCGGCAGGCCGGCGCGCGGCGTGCGGTTTGGTAGTCTCACGGGAACGCGCTGGCGCTGCCTGCGGCCACGTAATCACGATGATCCTCCAGCCACCGCGGGGGCCTTCCCCCCCCCCCCCCTCCCAAACACTCACCCCCACCACAGGCGTGGCAGCGACGTGCGCCGGAAGGCCCGCTGGCCGACGCGCTCGCGTCACTCACACATTGGGAACCGTGACGACATACCAGATACGTCATACGAGATTCAGAATCTTCGAAGGCAAAGAACGGCCGCATATCAACGTATCAGCCGTGGTCCCGCAATTTGCTATTGATCAGGACGCTGTTTTTTACTGATTAGTATCAAGGACTAAAGTCCATAACGATTTTTCAAGAGACGAAAAACAAAACATCTTGATGTATATAAAAAACTGTTGTATATATACCTGTGGCGTCTGTTCCGAAAGAACAGACGTCACTTCTGATCCTGCAGCTCTTATCATTTAATATTCATAGAATAAATGACATCAACTGCGATTGGGCAAAGCTGAAAATGTGTACCCAGCCGGGATTCGAACCCGGTTCTCCTGCTTTCTAGGCAGTTGCGCTGACCCCTACACCACTGGGGACACAGTGATCACCGCACCTGCATTTTCAGCTTTGCCCAATCGCAGTTGATGTCATATATTCTATGAATATTAAATAATAAGAGCTGCAGGATCAGAAGTGACGTCTGTTCTTTCGGAACAGACGCCACAGGTATATATATAATATGCCGGTGACGGGCAATGATCCTATCGTTATTGGGGAGGGGTGGGCAAGTTTGAAGCCCTTACTCTTACGGGAATTAGTTCATAACTACGAGTTTGAGTACTATGGGCAGGGCGAAGCTGGGAATTTGTATCTGACGGGAGACGTGCATGGGTAGTCCTTGCAGGTGCGGTGATCACTGTGTCCCCAATGGTGTAGGGGTCAGCGCAACTGCATAGAAAATAAATGAGGTGTTTGTGCCTATATTTCACTCTGCAGCCAAAACTATATGATATGGTAGGGGGGTGAGGAAGTGGTAAAGTACTGAGCCTAAATAGTTATAAAGTATAGCCAATTTATTACAGCAATTATTTACATAAAACAAAACTTAGAGGCCTCTTTTGGTTACTAAACACATATCTCATGACACAGAATTTTCACCAACAAACAAATATCAACAGAGAATGTACCTTAACTACCGAAGCTTCCTTTGGGCTTCTTTATTATTCAGGTGGAATGCAGTAACCTCAGTTTTATTTGGGTTTGGTTGAAGTCTCCATTTATGGAAGTAATCACTTAATTTAATCAGGTTACTTGTCAGTACCTGCTCGCAGTGCTCGAGGTCGTTACCTAGCATTAGTCTTCCTGAGTAACGACCTCAAGCACTGCGAGCAGGTACTGACAAGTGACCTGATTAAATTAAGTCATTACTTCCATAAATGGAGACTTCAACCAAACCCAAATAAAACTGAGGTTACTGCATTCCACCTGAATAATAAAGAAGCCCAAAGGAAGCTACAGGTGACTTTTGACGGAATTGAAGTGCCACATAACTACAATCTGGTGTACCTAGGTAACACTCTAGATCGATCCTTGACATTCAAAGAACAGTGCTTAAAGCTTTCAAAGAAACTTGCCTCAAGAGTGAACTTGCTTCGTAATTGCTGGCAGCAATTGGGATGCGGACGCCAATACCCTACGCTCTGCTGCGTTCGCTCTTGTGTATTCTGCTGGGAAATACTGCGCGCCAGTGTGGGAAAACAGCGCTAACACAACAAAAATTGACGTCCAACTTAATGAAGCCATGAGGATTATCACTGGCACTGTCAGATCTACGCCCATTCAGTGGTTACCTGTCCTGGCTAACATTGCTCCGCAAGATCTGAGGAGGAAAACAGCTAAGGTGAAATTGATAAAGAATGTCGAGGCTCACAACAATTCTCCCTTGTATGATGCTCTAAGGGATCCCTCAGCATGTCGTCTGAAATCACGAAAACCTCCCTGGTGTGACACAGAAAGCGCCACTTCCTTCGACGTGACCGCCAAGTGGCAAGAACGCTGGAACAAAAATCCCCCGCACAACGGCCACTTCGTGCAAGATCCATCCAAGAAAGTTGAGGGATTCCATCTACCACGCCAAACCTGGTCGAGACTGAACCGCATCAGGACTGGTCAAGGGAGGTGTGCTTACAACATGAAGAAGTGGGGTTTCCTTCCATCTTCTGACTGTGACTGCGGGGCAGAGGAGCAAACCGTAGGGCACATCGTCAAGTAGTGTCCACTGTGAGCATTTAATGGTGACTTGGAGAGTTTACATCAAGTGACAGAAACTGCTCTGGACTGGCTGTTAAATTTGGATATTTCCATTTAATTGTATGTATATATTCTTGAATACTTGTGAAAACCACACGATAAATAAATAAAAAAAAATACGACAACCTTTAACAAAATGAAATCAATGAATTAATAACAGTAATCTTAACCTTGCTCAGACGGTACTTGAAAGCAAACAAATCAGTCAGGTTTGGTCTGAAGGCATTACGTAATTACATAGTATGAAGGTATTACTCAACTTGAGAGGTTGGCTGTAATTGAGTCATCATCACAGGAGCTATATTTTACGTCCTCCCGACGCACTGCCATCCAACAGTAAGACATTTCCCCTTTTCTGGACCTTAAATGTTTTGCCACTTATATTTAGTTACAAGGCGCAAGGAACCAACTTGAGTGAAACACCAGAAACACAGGAACTCTTACCACACATACACAGAAAACATAAGGTTAGACACCTATAGGCCAAACACCATGTAAATGTCAAATTGAAACAATCGCAGCAAAATGTGGCATGACATGTTAGCAGCGCAAGTCTCTCAGCGGGACGGCTGTACACAAGCATCAAACCATTTCCGTCCGTAGGAAGCACAGACAGCACAATAACAAGTGAACACAATCCTCGTACATCCCGAAGTTTCGGAACAGTTTGGCCACAATTGGTTGACCTTTCCTCACGTTGGCTCCTGCAGTTAAGGTTTATCCACAACACCAGCTGTCCCTGAGAGCTGACTAGACTTTTCAGATCATTTCCGCGTCGAGCACACACACATGCCCCCGTGTATAACTCCGACCATGATCTTTCATTGTGGACACTTCACTCACTCCGGCGCCATCGCCCAAACTTTACTGTTCACCCGCTCCGACCTTTTCGCCTCCAGGAAAAACAGCGCGCCGCCTCTTACGCCCTCTGGCCTTTAGGTCGAATTCGCTGTCGATACCACCAGCGATACCAGTCCGCCCGGCGACACGTAACTTTCAAAAAGGCTCCGGCACGGCACACTATACATCACAAACGAATAGTCTTTGTATGTGGTAATCAGTCTCCCAAACTGCACTATGGTGGTAGATGTTTGATAACGTTAACGGTGTGGAAGATATGGGAGTTGAAAGGTACCGACTTACATAACATTCTACGTGTGACCATCAATATTTTGCTCTTCATCAAAAACTACACAATGAACGATCTCTCTTTGTTGTTGTAGTACAAAGTCTTCCGTTGTACACCATAGCAGTTCCGTGTCGATAGCTATAAGAGGGCGGCAGACATAGTGGTTGAAAGTCGTCAGCTTATATGAAATGCGGACTGAAGACCAGCGATGACTTTTGATACTATAATAGCAAAGAGATTATATAAAGCTAAACGTGATGCAAATTCTTCAGTTTTTCTGCAACAAGCGTACGAATAAAGGAAAAGAAATCGATATTGCAGTTTGAAAACTAAAACTGCCAAGAAAGATGCCAAAGTGTAAGAAAGAAATTTCGCGTTCCCGAGCCTTTTCTAAAAGAAAACGGCGCTGAAAAGTCAATCTACAGACGATAGAAACTTGAAATTTGTAGACGTCGTTTACCTTACACTGTAGGCATCAACGATTTTTCGATATTCCCATCCCTAATGAGGTGAAATAGGGGATGAACGGTATTTGAAAATACGTTGCTATTCAGGCAATTTTGAAGCAAGAAATACAAAACTTCGGATTTTAATTTTTGATTGGAATTTTAGGCACTCGTGTTTCGATATTTTTGGAAATGCAACCATTGTTGTTGTGGTCTTCAATCCGGAAACTGGTTTGATGCAGCTCTCCCCCCCCCCCCTCTACTCTATCCTGAGCGAGCCTTTTCATCTCTTCATAAGAACGGCAACCTACATCCATTTGATTTTGCTTACTATATTAGTCTCCTCCTGAACGATAACGCTGGTGCTTATAGAACTGCACTGCTGGACAACATCCTTGAAGCGGAGGGAATTGAACGAATGGAGTGTACAGCTTGTTTGTCGGACTTATAACCTATTGATCACATCAAGGACGCACTTGGCAGACCCATTGCAGCCAGACCAGCAACTCCCACAACGGTAGCAGAGCTGCATATTGCACTCATGGAAGGAGGGCCAAATATCCCACTAGAGAAAGTGGCGAACGTGGTGTGGCGTCGCTGCTCGCCAGAATGCCGTCGTTTCACTCAAGTCTCCGCGCCAGTACAAGACGCGATAAATCCCTCGATGGTACTTCATCCGCCTAGGGCACCTGCAGTCTCGGTACCTCTTTGCCTGCTTTACGCGCCGGCCAATAGGAAGAAGGGGGCTGGCCTACATATTCCGGCGCACCGCAACAGTATGAAACTGTTCCAGGGACTTCGACTTTTTCGACCAGGAGTCAACAGACGTGCGAGCAGTATACCTTAGCTCAAGTCGGAACCGTATTGTCAGAACTCTTAAGATACATTGCAGAACTGTGTATTAGATAGGAAGAACTTTGTACGATATACATCTACATGCGATACTCTGCAAATTACATTTTAGTGCCTGGCAGAGTGTTCATCGAACCACCTTTATACTATTTATCTCCCATTCCATTCTCCAATAGCGCACGGGATGAAAGAACACCCTTATATCTCCGTTTGTTATCTGATTTCTCCTATTTTATTCTGATGACTATCACAAGCATATCAAAGTTTTCATTTCATCATGTCAATGAACATTTATGTGGACTAATCAATTCTTTTCGTTACAGACGCAAGTCCACATCCTTGTCAGTCACAATTCACCTCCTGCTCACGCTGCATGTTGGAGGCACAACACAACGCACTGAAGAAATTTTCTCGGATTGCTAGCCGCCTCAAGTGGGTTAATGTTGGCGATATAGGCGTCAGGAACCCACGAGTTTCGTGCTGGGCAGCCCGTGCAGACTGCTGAAGAATGCCGTGTTGGAGTGATTCTTCCGCCAACTAAACCCCGAGAAAACTGCGGTAATGTCACATGATCTCCAAACGGTCACAGTATGTCGTCTGACGAGACAGCTGTCATTACGACAAATAGCTTCTGGGACAATGTCATTGAATTAAAAATCTGTGAGGACACCTTCAAAAAGATGGCGACTTGCAACTGAGCAGCTATGCGAAATGGTCTCGTGGGGTAACAACGAGAAGACGCCTACTCGTCATCGCCGAATTCGTCCAAATTTATGGTACATATAGGGCGTGGTGAGATATGAATGTGCACCAAGTTGGAACTCCAGATGGCTAAGCGTTTAGGAAATGAAAGGAATTTTGATATGGACCTATCACCATATGCACCTTATTAGTTGCCTCTGACAGAATCTGTATAGAAAGCGGTGTTCGGCTCAGCGGTAAGGGATCGGATTTTTGTGAAAGTCGATGTAGTTCCATTTTATTCTGGATTTGGGATTGTGGCTTGTTTATTTTAAATCCAAATATAACATCTTCGACTTTGTCGATGCTACCTATTTTGACAGCTGCTGTCACATGTGCGTATTAACAGACGTTTATTCGGAAAGTGAGAGATATTAAATAAACAGGTGCATAAGGCTATTTCAACAGTTCTTTTGGATATCTATTATGCCATACAAACTGAAGATGGTATTATTATAATACCGAAACCGGTAGTTAAATAAAACATAAAACTTTCCGGCTGTTGGGAATTACATTTATTATTTGGATTTTAAAAAATGCTCACTCTGTTGCAGTATTTTATTTTCCAATAACGCGTTTCGCAGTGTTAGCGCATCGTCAGATTGGGCGGAGATGGAGCCACAGAACTATCTATTGCTATGTAGGAGGTATCTTAACAATTTGTGTTATTGGGCGCCATAGCAGCAGAGGAGTCGCTGTCGCGGTAGGTCCACGTTTAGTTGTAAACGTGGACCTGCCGCGAGAGCGACTCCTCTGCTGCTATGTTGTTTTGTATTTATATGTGCCCAATATCACATGGCAGAGGGTACGTCCCAATGTACCAGTTATTAGGGATTTTTCCCATTCCGTTCACGCACTGAGCGTGGTAAGAATGATTGTATAAATCTCTCCGTGAGTGCTGAATTAATCTAATCTAATCTTGTTCTTCCCTATGGGAACAATAGGTATGTGTACGCATCACCAGGGAGCATAAAAAAATCTGCTGCCAGGTGCACTCGCGACGTTCTCAAAACGAATTTGATCTTTTACCGCTGAACCAAAAACCGCCTCCTAAACACGCCGTCGCAGGGATAGTTGATAAGAATCATATGATTATAAATCCGTATCAAACTTCCTTTAATTTCCTAAACGCTTGGCCATCTGGAGTTCCCACTTGGAGCACTTCCGTGTCTCACCACACCCTACATGTACCATAAATTTGGACGAATTCGGTGGTGACGAATAGGCGTTCTCTCCTTGTAAGGCGTCATGTTACAGACAGTGCTGCCGTTCACGTCGGAGGCTCGAGTCCTCCCTCGGACACGACTTTCTCTCTCTCTCTCTCTCTCTCTCTCTCTCTCTCTCTCTCTCTCTCTCTCTGTGTGTGTGTGTGTGTGTGTGTGTGTGTGTGTGTGTGTATGTGTTGTCCTTAGTGTAAGTTAGTGAAAGTTTCATTTTGGAAACATCCCTTAGGCTGTGACCAAGCCATGTCTCCACTCTTTCTGCCAGGAGTGCTATTCCTGCAAGGTTCGCAGGAGAACTTAAGTATGGAAAGTAGGAGGCGAGGTGCTGTTAGAAGTTATGAGAACGGATCGTGAAGCCTGCCGAGATAGCTCAGACGGTACAGCGCTTGTATGCGAAAGGCAAAGGTACCAGTTTCGAATCCCGGTTGCGGCACACAATTTTAATCCGCCAGGTAGTTTCATATCAGTGCACACTCCTCTGCAAAGTGAAAGTTTCATTCTAGATTTAGTAAAGTTTGGGAACTGACGACCATAGCAGTTTGGTCCAAGAGGTTTACAAATACCTGAACGTTTTTTTATTTTTTATTTTTTTTTTTTTTTCAGCTTAGCACTGCCTGGGACACGGCCATCGGAAGATTGAAGCGGACGCGGCGGTCTCTCAAGGTAAACATTACCATATATAGCACCGGTGACGTCACAAAACGGAGCGCCGAGGCAAACGATAAATACAGGCCTGGTCGCAGGCGCATTTGCCGCCAGTTGAGTGGATCTCGATAGCTTCAGACGTGACGTCATTAAGACTGACGCACGCCGTACTAAAGGCGAAAGAGGCCGTGCATCGACTGATTTGAGCGTAAATAAGTTAAATGGTGACGAAATCCTCATTTGTCTTCTGAACAGCATGCTTAAGTTATATGACGTCATGTATGACGCTATCGAGAGCCATTCTGCTGACGGTATATTCGCTAGCACTCAGGCCTGTATTTATCTTCGCCCAGAGGCAGCACGGGTAACGGCTCCACAATAAGAGCAACAGATAGCATTGTTCAGTCAGCGGGCCATCCCTCCTCATCTGGATGCCTAGTTACTCACTGCGCCGCACTGCTATCTCAGCGAAAACTTAGGGGGAATGAATTGTAGAGGCGATTTTTGGCATTCGAAAAATAGCATTTGTAGATCGTTGTTGCAGAGGTAAAGAAATGTAATTAAGTTTGTTTTTGGAACTGCTCTGCACTAATAAAATTGCCCGAACGTGTAAAACTGTTACATTTCAAATAAGGTATAGAAAAAGAGGCAAAAAAAAGTAGCTGCTATAGACAGAAATAACGGATGTAATAGGTTATTACAACAACAAGAGAAAAAAAAACTACCTAACGCTTTTATATGTCTGCAGTTCTCCGCAAAAAGTATCGAAAACAAACAAAAATCACTTAATTCATTTTGATTCGTCGCTGTGGAGAGCCGAGCGCTTTATGGCGCCTTGCTTTGGAGTGCGCGGATGCTCATCGTCGGAGTCCTCCCTCGGGTATGTGTGTGTGTTCGTTTGTCATCAGGTTAAGTTAGTTCAAGTAGTTTGCAAGGGATTGATAATCAGAGTAGTAAAGTGCCATAGATTTACAAACATTTGAATTTACTTTTGATTCGCTCAAAACGTAATGAATGCATATTTTCGCTGCGAGCTATGCTCTAAATTCTCTCGGGCTTCCAGCCGCGTCAAGTGGTATGATATCCATGAGCTTTCGGCCGAAATCTCCTCGGCCTTTGTCAAATAGTGACATCTTTGCTGCCGCCGTCCTTATATACCTGCGAGGCCTCCCTGTGACGTCACTGGTGCTCAGCCACATCGCCATATATGCCAATGTTTTGGCCGCGTGCCTGCCGCGCACGTTTCAACCGTCCGATGGCCGGGTCCAAAGTTATGCTCAGCTGCAAGCCGCCGTCTTTATTAAGAGATTTTTCAGATATTTTGCTTTCGGTAGCCTCTTTTATTGCGCTATTCAAAAAAAGTATTTTTTTCTGGTAATGACTGATGTATCCTCGAACGCAATGCGATGTTTGTTTTCTACAGCGTGCTCCGCAATTGCTGACTTCACGGGATAACGTAGGCGGACACATTTTTCATGTTCAACACAGCGCTGTTCAATATTGCGCACTGTCTGTCCGATGTACAACTGTTCACACCCACACGGTATCTTTTTCACACCTAGCGTTCTAAGGCCTAGACCATTTTTCACAGGTCTCATCATCTGTCGCAGTTTTGTAGGAAGCCTGAAGACAGTGTCGATCTCGTGTCTTAAGAAGCCGGCCGATTTTTCCCGTCATCGAGCCAGAAAACGGCAAAAAATGCAAGCTTTTTCCTCTCCCCCTTGCGTGTCTTCGGATGGAGGGCTTGTGTTACCTGGCGATCGCTGTAGCCATTTTTCTTAAACACTTTCCGTAAATGGCTCAGTTCCTTCTGCAGATGTTCATTGACCGAGACTACTTCTGCTCTGTGCACCAGCGCCCTGAGAGCAGATCGTTTTTGCGATGGGTGATGGTGGCTCGTAGCGTGCAGATACAGGTCCGTGTGGATGGGTTTCCAGTAGACACTATGGCTAAGGCATCCATTTGTTTTGAGACTGACAAGGCGGCAGCAACAATAAGATAGTCACCACATGACAATGGCCGAGGAGAGTTCGGCCGAAAGCTTTTGGATATCAAACCACTTTACGCAGCTGGAAGGTCGACTGAATTTTATCAACATTATTTTTGTTAATAACTGTCGGCACACTGCTAGGCAGAGGTTCCTTAAATTGTCAGCACTCAAGCTGCCAACACAAATTGAGCTAAGCATGGATATAACGTTTGCGGACTCATTATCAAGATGTCGAAACTCTTCTCGAGGAAACCCCTCGTAGAACTTCCGAACAGTTTTAACGTATTACAAACGAAAATTGCACTACAAATCTATCAGTTCCATCCGCAAATGGTGAGAGAACTTTAAACTAATTGAGTTTGAAAACGTCTTCGGAAAAAAAAAGATTCTAAGTTGACGATTTCACGAAAACGGTTTTTTGGACTATTCTGTATTTTTGCAAATTTACAAAAAATGTTTTAAAAAATTGAAACTTACTTGTATCGTGTGATAGTGCTTCTGATGCATTTGAAGTGGTGGCGGGAGTAATTATGAAGATGCAGCCGTTAAGGGCCCCTACAAAAGAGGTTAACATACAAAGTACACAGTGGATGCTTGAGATGGTCCATCACAAAATTATTAAACTGTTCCCAACATGGCTTCAAATGCATCAGACGCACTATGTCTCGATCCAAGTAAGTTTCAGAGTTTTTTTTTCCGAAATTGCTCACTTTAGCCATATTTCATTTGCTGCATGCTAGGTACTCGAACTTGAAACATAACATTTGCCTATTCTTCTAGTCTGATGATGCGCTAACCGCTCTAAACGCCTGGTTGTATAAAATAAAACCTTAAAATTGCAATAGAGACTGCTGATTATTTGATTAAAGGAAAAAAGGAGTGGTCCATTCAAATTTATGGACCACCAGTTTTGATCTTAGTGTGGATCGGTTTCTGATCTATTTCAGTGTTAACCTGTGGAGAGGTACAGACCTAAAAGTGATCCACATTTGGAGTGAAACTACTAGTCCTTGAAATGTGTACTACAGATGTAAAAAAAAAAATTATTATCATTGTCAAAGAGAGCGTGGTTATTCCCTCCCCGCTTCCGAAAATATTTTAGTCTGATATCATTAATTGTGAACTCCATCCATTGTAAAGACAGAAAGCAAACATTATTAGAAATTCTGGCTATTAACAAACATGAATCGAAGATCCGTGATCAAACACAACTTCTGTATACACTGTTTCATTCACTACTATAGACTCATTTTACCCTCAGCCATCATTCATGAACCCCCCCCCCTCTCCTCCCCCATCCTTTTGCACCCCTCGGCCACTGTACTTTTTATCCATACAACACGCTCCTTTATCTGTACAAGAAATTTTGATTCATAAATACAGAGTGTGTTTCAGTTAGTATATTCAGTGACATCATTCATTCATTTATTCCAACGTTCCTCTTTGTTGCTAGACCAAGCACCAGCATTGAATATATAAATATTTCGTTTATTCAAAGAATAATCAGTAAAGGTACAGTCCTTCTTTTTCAGTTTTCAGCTCCTTTCATAATTTGTCCACAAGTTACAGTCCTCCCAGGCTGACCTACATTAACTATTGTTTACTATATTGAAAACGATTAATTGTGGAAGATGAAATGAGGGATTAGACTATCATGGGAGACAATAATGCATTGGAAAACAATACTTTATGTGGAGGGCAGCCTAGATCGCGAATTTATAAGTTATTTATTGTGACTAGTTTCGACAACCTTGTTGTCATTTTCGAACATAATATAAAATATTCAAAAATATTGTGAAAGGTGGATACACAATAAGACGTAAATAATAAAAGTGCAGCCTGTGTGCTGTTCACAATCCAGTGCATAAGACTGTTTTAAAATTACCATTAGCACACAGAACCACAGATGGAAGGTTATAATGTGGCATATCATACACTGTACACAATCCAAAAGGACCTTGAAATCTAGTAAGCCGGGCGCGGTGGCCGATGGGACTGAGGTGCTTCAGTCACGGTCTGCACGGCCACTACGTTCGGGGGTTCGAATCCCCCCTCGGGCATGGATATTTGTGCCGTCCTTAGTTGTAGGTAGTTCATAAGTAGTTTGTAAGTTTAGGGACTGATGACCCCGTAGTTGAGTCCCTTAAGCTTAACAAACATTTCAACATTTTCAAATCTAGTAAATGATGCTTATACGTGGAGTCCAAGAACTAAAGCATTCTACAATATATGTACAAGAGCATAAAGCATTCCACAATACCAGGCTATCATGAGCTGGCACTTGTGTAATTCAGAATCAGTATCTTCTGTATGTGTGCACATCGAATGTCTGGACACAAGTATTATGTTCGAAAATGACAGCACGTTTGTCGAAACTAGTCACAATAAATAACTTATAAATGCGCGATCTAGGCTCTCTTCCATATGAAGCATTGTTTTCGTATTCAATACATCGCTCTTCCATTCCGGCAATGTCGGCTCTTAATAATAATGCCTGGTCCTGGGGGTACCGCAATACACCAAGTAGCGAGATTCAAAATGTTCAAATGTTTGTTAACACTCCGCGAGTGCCAATCACGTCAATTGACGGGATACGGAAATTTCTGTAGAATGCCAATCACGTCATTTGACGTGATCTTTGTTTTCGTGCTTTTAAGAACAGAATCAAGTTTATTGACAGGCTAGATCTACCTTAAATACCTTACTTGGTAAACCTAGTGTCTAAACCAGCCTATAAATGTAGAATGCCAATCACGTCATTTGACGTGATCTTTGTTTTCGTGCTTTTAAGAACAGAATCAAGTTTATTGACAGGCTAGATCTACCTTAAATACCTTACTTGGTAAACCTAGTGTCTAAACCAGTCTATAAATGTTGTAAATTTAGTTTCTAAATCGGTGACACAGCAACATATCGTAGTGACTCTACAGAGGGGTGGACTGATACAGACTAAGTACAGACTTTTTGGTGGGGCCCTTGACGTCGGAGTTGTATGTGACTTAGATGCTCTGTGTTCAGTTCTTTATTTATTTCAAAGATCAGACTATTTTTTACGCCAGATATAAGGTAAAGAAACTAAGTGCAGCTCGGGTTACTTCTGCAAGCAGAATGTCTGGCACTCTAAGGGATGGAATGGTTTACATGGCCGGCAGTCAAAGTGTTAAGCTTAAGGGACTTAACTACGGGGTCATCTACTTATGAACTACCTTATACTGTACTAAAGACGAGGAGGGATTCGAACCCCGGACGGGGAGCGGCCTCGCGCATCGTACTATAGCGCCTCAATGCGCTCGGACACGCCGTCGTGGCGTAGCGAGATTCGGATCCAGCGAGAGAGAAGTGAACGTAGTCAATGATACACATCAGCGTAACGCGTACAGCCGAGAGCGTCTTCAGTGTTTACACCGAGCACCTCCGCACGGGCAACACAGAACTTAGTGTGACTGTTGTTTTGCCAACTCCCTTTCGCCCACGGTGGTTACGTAATCGCCGAAGCGCGAGCGCGTCCTTGTGCTGCGGCGGAAAAGAGAAACAAAGAAACCGAAGAGGCCGAGCAACAAACACAAGCCGTGGCTCCGGAGTGGGGGTAGCGGCAGTGCGGATGTCGTAGTGGGGGGAGGCGGCGGTCACGTTCCTTTTTAAAAGTCGTGAGGCGTCGCGGGGTCGGCGAACGGCCGCTGACCGCGGAGTCATCGCTCGCCACTCACAACAAGGCAGGCCCGCCTGGCCAGGTAGCGGCCGGACGACGCCCCGGCCAGGGGCTCTCGCAGGGGCCGCGGATCCACGCGAGGGGCGCCTCTTCTGGGGGGCCAGGGACAGGCTTATGCTACGCCGCAGTACCGAAATCCCGAGGGCGCGGGACACTGGCAAGACAACCAGTGGCGAACTAAAGGCTAGTCTGCACGACGAAACTAGATTGCGAACTCGTTTCATGAAATGAATTGCGCGCAACTGGTTTCGTGTGTGTCTGTAGACACGGCGCCAATACTGTAGACTTCAGTTTCGTTGTTTTGGACTTAACTACGGGGTCATTACTCCCTAAACTTACAAACTACTTATGAACTGGAATGAAACTTTCACTCTGCAGCGGAGTGTGCGCTGATATGAAACTTCCTGGCATATTAAAATTGTGTGCCGGAACCGGGACTCGAACCTGGGACCTACCGACTGTGCTATCCCGACACGACTCACGATGCCGCCTCACAACTTTACTTCCGCCAGTACCTCGCCTCCTACTTTCCAAACTTCACAGAAGCTCTCCTGCAAACACGCAAGACTGGCACTCCTGGAAGAAAGGATATGGTGGAGACATGGCTTAGCCACAGCCTAACGGATGTTTCCAGAATGAAACTTTCACTCTGCAGCGGAGTGTGCGCTGATATGAAACTTCCTGGCAGATTAAAATTGTCTGCCGGAACCGGGACTCGAACCTGAGACCTTTGCCTTTCGCGGGCAAGCGTACTAACGACTGTGCTATCCCGACACGACTCACGATGCCGCCTCACAACTTTACTTCCGCCAGTACCTCGCCTCCTACTTTCCAAACTTCACAGAAGCTCTCCTGCAAACACGCAAGACTAGCACTCCTGGAAGAAAGGATATGGTGGAGACATGGCTTAGCCACAGCCTAAGGGATGTTTCCAGAATGAAACTTTCACTCTGCAGCGGAGTGTGCGCTGATATGAAACTTCCTGGCAGATTAAAATTGTGTGCCGGAACCGGGACTCGAACCTGAGACCTTTGCCTTTCGCGGGCAAGCGCACTAACGACTGTGCTATCCCGACACGACTCACGATGCCGCCTCACAACTTTACTTCCGCCAGTACCTCGCCTCCTACTTTCCAAACTTCACAGAAGCTCTCCTGCAAACACGCAAGACTAGCACTCCTGGAAGAAAGGATATGGTGGAGACATAGCTTAGCCACAGCCTAAGGGATGTTTCCAGAATGAAACTTTCACTCTGCAGCGGAGTGTGCGCTGATATGAAACTTCCTGGCAGATTAAAATTGTGTGCCGGAACCGGGACTCGATCCTGCGACCTTTGCCTTTCGCGGGCAAGCGCACTAACGACTGTGCTATCCCGACACGACTCACGATGCCGCCTCACAACTTTACTTCCGCCAGTACCTCGCCTCCTACTTTCCAAACTTCACAGAAGCTCACAGAAGCTCTACTTATGAACTACTTACGAACTAGGACGGCACAAATATCCATGCCCGAGGGGGGATTCGAACCCCCGACCGTAGTGGCCGTGCAGACCGTGACTGGAGCGCCTTAGTCCCCTCGGCCACCGCGGCCGGCTTCGTTGTTTTGTGAGTGCTGTAGTCGCCGTAGAATGAAAGTTTTGGTAGCTGTAAGAGTTGTAGCGGAGCTATTGCTTCTCTGTGTGAAGTCACTGCATAAGACTAAACATAAAAAGAATAAAGAACGCGTTTTGGTTTGTCACTGGATTAAAAAAAGACATCAGCTCGGTTGCTTAGCGACCTTGCTGAAAGAAATTGTAATTGAAGACCCTAGAAGCTACATTAATCAACTTAGAATGTCACCAAAGCAGTTTAAGTTCCTTTTAAACAGAGTTAGTAATGTAATAAATAAACAAATATTGTTACGCGTGAAGCATTGTTACCAGATCTGAACTTAAAAATTGCATTACGTTTCTTGTCAAGTAGGTATTCGTCTCTACAGCACCTGTACCGTTAATTTTAATAGAAAGGAAGAAGCAATGAAACTTAATGACATATGGACTGTGGCTCTTCAGAGTAGGTAGTTACGCTTTTATCTTTGACCATCGACTATCGAAAGTTATGTTTTATCTTTGACAAGGCTTATCTCTGCTGCGCACGTGAACACTTGACCACGCCCCCCTTTTGGACAGTATTTATACCGCTCTCCGACGCCCGACTCGTCAGTCGGCAAGACTCACCGCTACCAGTAGCACCTCTGAGGATGTCCAGCGCAGCTCTGGACGAAACGTCAGGAGCAGATATGTTTCTTCGAGTACGACCACATAACCCGGAAGATTCAACAGCAATTACCTGTACCGTGTTCCCAAATCCACAATTGCCATAGTTCGTTTGTATAGGTATTTGGAATTGAATGTATTTTAGTCTGCAATTCATTAAATCGTCAACCCAGCAATATTTAAGTCACGAAAAATTCTTCAACAGCACTAACACGCCGCTGCTTATTCCTGAAATTTTTCGTCGTTAAAATCGCACAAACACCTCTACACCGCATATATGTTCAAAAAAAAGGAATTATTTCTCCCGTTCCCCCCTTTATGTTGTATTTTGTTCTGTATTGGTCATAACCTAACCTAAAAACACGCGCAATCAGTTTCGCCAAAGTTGGAACGTGGCGAAACCATTTAGTTTCGTCAACGAGTTGCGCGAATACCTGCCGCGCATGCGCATTGGCCAGTAGCGCAGTTTTATGAAACGTAGTGTCGTCGTGTAAACTAGCCTTAAGGCTGTGGGAAGCCCGGGGATTTAAAAGCACTTACTTTAGTTCAAAAAGGGGTCCACTACTCAGGAACACACATTTTCAATAATTTACCATCAAGTATAAAAAATTTAGCTACAAATAAAGATCAGTTTAAGAGGAACCTAAAAAACTTTCTAGTGGCCAACTCCTTCTACTCCATTAGTGAATTTATAAATTGTACCAAATGATGCATGCACTCATACTATATTAGTATTATTATATTATCAGCAAAAAAAAAACCTTAAAAATTATGTATCTGTATTTATAAGTGTATGTATTTGTATTTATATTATCAGTAAATTGTAAATTGTAAATTGTAAATTTTGTTTCTTGACATGTTCCACATCCACGAGGATCCCCTCAATATGGATCTACGGAACAAATAAATAATCTAATCTAATCTAATCTCACAGCGGTCTGAAAGGTCGAAAAGATGGCCAAAAGTCGAAAAATGAAAATCATAATTATGGGTTTAGAGGACAGACGGCAGCGTTGTTTACTACGTCACAGGGAGGCGAAGCTACATTTGATGCCGAAGGAAAATTGCTTGGTTATGGTATATCGCCCTAAATTTGTGACTGGATAGGTGATATCGTGTCAGAGAGGACACAGTTTGTACTAATCGATGGTGAAACGGGCGTTCCACAGGGTAGTGTTATTGGTCCTTTGCTGTTCCTTATTTACATAAACGATTTGGAAGAAAATCTAAGTAGCTCTCTTAGGTTGTTTGCAAATGACGCCGTCATTTACCGTCAAGTAAAATCATCTGAAGATGAAAACGAACTGCAGAACGATCCGAATAAGATAATCACTAAAAGTAAAGCAGTCAACAATCCGAAGATTGGTTTGAACACCACAGTGCTCTACTAGGCATGGTCCTGTTTGGAGGTGGTGTACCGTTGCCTTCCTCCGACCTGACTTACCCAGCCAGTTATAGGGGGACCTACAGTTTAACGTGGGTTCCGAACCACGGCGCTAAGAGGTATTTTTCACATGAGCAATACTGCCAGAGGGGAAAGAAGTGGAAGGTGACAGATAAAAATCCTAGGACCTGACGGGGATAGAACTCGCGACCTTAGGACTTGTAATCTGGAAATCTACCACTGTGCAACCGAGGCGCACCCCAAATTGGCGACTGGATTTCCTGTCCAGTTTGTAGTAATCGATGGTAAAGCATCGACTAAAACAGAGGTGATATCTGGCGTTCCACAGGGTAGTGTTATTGGTCCTCTGCTGTACCTTATTTGCATAAACGATTTGGGAGAAAATATAAGTAGCTCTTTTAGGTTGTTTGCAGATGACGGCGTCATTTACCGTCTAGTGAAATCATCTGAAGATCAAAACCAACTGCAGAACGATCTAAATAGGATATCAATATGGTGTAAAAATTAGCAATTGACTCTAAAAAATGAGAAGTGTGAATTCGTCCACACGAGTACGAAAAGAAATCCTATAAATTTTGTTTATAAGATAAATCAGTCAAAAATGCAGAACGATCAAGATAAGATGTCACTATGGTGTAAAAATTGGCAATTGACTCTAAATAATGAGAAGCGTGAAGTCGTCCACAGGAGTACGAAAATAAACCCGTAAAACTTTGTTTACAAGATAAATCAATCACAAGTGAAGACCGTAAACTTCACAAAATACCTGAGAATTACTATTACTTCAGACTTAAACTGGAAAAAACGTGTAGATAATGTTGTGGGAAAGGCGAACCAGAGACTGCATATTATTGGTAGAACCCTTAAAAGAAGCAGCAGAACTACTAAAGAAAGTGTATACACTACGCTTGTCCGTCCTATTTTGGAGTATTGCTGCCCAGTGTGGGACCCTTATCAGGTTGGTTTAACGGAGGATATGGAAAGAGTCCAAAGAAGGGCAGCTCGTTTTGTACTGTCACGATACAGGGGAGACAGACTTACGGAAATGATACAGGATCTGGGATGGGAATCATTACAACAACGGCGCTTATCGCTACGGCGTGGGCTACTTACGAAACTCCTATCACCAACATTCTCCTCCGAATGAGAAAATATAATGTTGACTCCTACTTACATAGGAAGAATTAAATACGAGAAATCAGAGCTCAACAGACAGATTCTCTCTTCTCGTGCGCTATTCGAGAATAGAATAGGAGATGAATAGTATAAAGGTGGTTCGATGAACCCTCTGCCAGCAGAGCATCCCGTGTAAATGTAGATGTAGAAAGGTCGAAAACCTGGCCAAAAGTCAAAAAATGAAAATGATAATTATGCGTTTAGACAGAAAAAAAGCAGGCGCAGACAGGTGTGAAAACTACAGAACCATCAGTTTAAGAAGTCGTGGTTGCAAAATATTAACACGAATTATTTACAGAAGGATGGAAAAGCTGGTAGAAGCCAACCTCGGGGAAGATCAGTTTGAGTTCAGGAGAAATGTAGGAACACGGGAGGCAATACTCACTTTACGGTTTATCCTAGAAGATAGATTAAAAAAAGGCAAACCTACATATCCAGCTTTTGTAGATTTGGAGAAGGCTTTTGACAATGTTGATTGGAATAAACTTTCAAGCAGGAGTAAAATATAGGGAGCGTAAGGATATTTACAATTTGTACAAAAACCAGAAAGCGGTTGTCAGAGTTGAAGGACATGAAAAGGATGCAGTGGTTAGAAAGGGAGTAAGACAGGGTTGTAGCCTTTCTCCAGTATTATTCAGTTTGTACTTTGAACAAGCTATGAAGGAAAGCAAGGAGAAATTTGGAGAAGGAATTAAAGTTCAGGGGGAAGAATTAAAAACATTGCGTTTTGCCGTCGACATAGTAATTCTGCCAGATACAGCAAAGGACCTGGAAGAGCAATTGAACGGAATGGACAGAGTGCTGAAAGGTACATATAAGATTAACATTAACAAGAGCAAAACTAGGCTAATGGAATGCAGTCTAAGAAGATCAAATCAAATGCGGAATGGCAATGGGTAGAAAAATGTGCTTGAAAAAGAGAAATTTGTTAACATAGAATATTGATTTAAGCCTCAGTAAGTCCTTTCTGAAGGCATTTGTGTGGAGTGTTACCTTGTATGGGAGTGAAACGCGGACGATAAACAGTGCGGACAGGAAGAGGATATAGGCTTCTGAAATGTGGTGCTACAGAAGAATGCTGAAGATTAGGTAGGTGGATCGCGTAACTAATGAGGTACTGAACAAAATTGGGGAGAGAAGGAATTTCTGGCATACCTTGACTAAAAGAAGGGATGATTGGTAGGACACAATATTGGACATCAAGGAATTGTGAATTTAGCATTGGAGGGAAGTGTGTGGGGTAACAACTGCAGACGAAGACCAAGAGATGGATACAGTAAACAGATTCAGACAGATGTAGGTTACCGTTGTTATGTGGAGTTGAAGAGGCTTGTTCAGGATAGGGTATTGTGGAGAGCTGCATCAAACCAGTCTCCGGACTGAAGACCACAACAACAACCCATACAATCATGTTTAGAGGACAGACGGCAGTATTGTTTACTACATCACAGGAAGGCGAAGCTACATTTGATACCGAAGAAAGTAGTTCAAAGTTACGGTTGGCGAAGTAGCACATGCTACGCAGAACCGCTTCGGGTTACATGCAGTGCTTAAAGTTTGAATAACCTTTGTTGTAGGTGGTCATTTTCAATTGCGTTTGATGGAGGATGTTAAGGAAGAGATGTGGAATATTTTTGTATCTTATGTGCTCATAAATTTATGCTCAGTGTGTGGTAAAATTCACGTCAAAACATAATTTCAGAATGTCCTCCATTCACATGTAGATCTATCTTAAATGATCGAAAAAGTTATGATCGCCGGAGATACCGCGATGTACGAGAGTGTAATATGTAGCGTAGGATGTCTTGTGTCGAAATGTACAAGAACTGTCTGCGACTTGTAGCGATTCTCGTTGTATTGTATTTACTGAGACCGTGCGGAGCGAGCTAGCCAGCACAGTGTGCAAAGGGTCCGATACGGGTACTCTACATCCAGTATGAACTTTGAGATTTAATACAAAGTGGTCAAATATCACTCGCCACTTATATTTCTTTCACGGTTAATGAAGCTGACAAAATAAGACAATAATGAATCATGTATACATTTCGACAAATTACACACATTTGAATGTTTATGTTTCTATTTAGTATTAAATTGCATCAATTTACCCTCCGGAGTCGGCTGACAACCAGTTGGTATCCACTCGGAAGGAAATCTACATGATAAAAAAGTGACCGGGATTCAGATTTGAACTCGCAGGTGACGGTTTTGGAGGATGAATTGGCTGAGAAGGCCAAGGTATATTTCACCGGTTACTGGTATCTTCGGATCCAGTGTGCAACCGAAGCCAGGAAAACATAGTCTGAGGTCTTAGAACTTCAACTGCCTCCAGATGAAAGGTGTATTATTGCTTTTCGTGACAATTATGAATCAGCCTAAGGGAACGATACGGATTAATTTTGTAACAGCAACGAGTTGCACTGTTTCAAAATGAACGCTGTTGCCTTGTTAGTGTAAAAACTAACGTTGTTCGTTCATTTTGCTTATGCTTTGGCCTTTCTTGTGCATACTCACTCAATTTGGTTTGAGCAACGTGAAAATATAAATAAAAAATAACAATAAGAAAGAATATGTATATAATATAAAGTATACTGTTTGTTAGTTCGTGCGTAGGTATCACTTAACCTGCCCGAAAACGTAAACAACCACACATGGTCAGTGTCAATGTGACGGAGTGGTTAAGACGCGATAATAGGAACTATGCCACTTATGTTCACTGTAGTTCTACTATGTCTTGCAACCATACATCAGCAGAGGAAGAATGCATTATTCAAATACTGCTCTCTTCAAATATACTGACAGTTTTGATCTGAGTGCTGTTGCATTCCTCCCAAATGCTTGCCAGCCAATTTTGATGCGCCGATAGAGTTCAGGCCTTACATCTCCCTTTATATTTATGATATGGCCACTGACCTTTTCTAATGGACTTTGACTTTTCATCACCAGCTGGGACCCATTTGTAGGACATTACTTTTGTTTTGGAAAGGTCCAAGTTCAAGCCAACCAACTGACATTCCGATGCAAGATTCGTAACTAAGTTTTGGAGCTCTGTGAAGTCGTTGGCCAGTAAGGCAATATCACTAGCAAATCTCAAGTTGGTAAGCCTTCATTAATACAAATTCTCTTACCTTCCCAGCTCGACTTTGACATAGCCATTTCCAGTACAGCCAAGAATAGTTTTTGGGGATGGGATCGCCTTGCTTGACACCCTTCATTATGAGGAATTCTTGAGTTGATTTGCCAATATTAACGAAAGCTGATGTAGATTTTCCTGAGCACTTCAATGTACGCTGTATCTACTTCTTGCTCTCTCGAAGCTTGGAGGGCAGCTATATGGCTAACGGAGTGAAGCGTCTTCTCTAAATTAACAAACACATAACGCTTCGTATTGTGAATGGTACTCCTTCCAGCAGGGGAGACAAAGTCGACCAAAAAACGCTTACAGTTCCGGCCTGTTAGGCGACGTGGAATGAAGACTGCTCCCAAAATGCGTTTGCTAATTATCCAGACAGTCCGTGTCAACGATGCTAATGAGTCGCTGCCGCCATACCATCCGGGTTCTCTATTGGTCTTTGTGGTGTCGCACAAGTACAAAGTGCGCGCCACCTACTTTCGCCGCGCGCCGCCATGCATGCACGGCGCGGCGTTCTTCCGACGACAGC
Source organism: Locusta migratoria (assembly GCA_026315105.1). NCBI lineage: Eukaryota > Metazoa > Arthropoda > Insecta > Orthoptera > Acrididae > Locusta > Locusta migratoria. The sequence goes on from CM048749.1 coordinate 180,640,147, forward strand.
CACGAGCGCCCTCTGGTACAACGCCGCTCGTGGCCACCACTGAAGGACATCGGCCACTTCGCACTTCGGACTGAGATAGCAACGAGTTAGGACCTTCGTAATCACATAGGCACCAGTGAAGACTTTGCTATTGTACAGGCACTAGGCAGGCCTCTAACAACTATGTATCAACATTCTGCAGTACTATGTAAAAGTTAAGTATTGTTACATTCTGTGCAATATATCTCCTTCTAATTTACTCGAGTGTTTATAGTTTCTGGCTGCTCCCCTCCGTACCTGCACCAGCGTGTCGGTCTCATTCCACTCGGCCACCGACACCTACGACGAGGCTGGGACACAAAAGCGGCGACGAAGTCGGGATACAAAAGTCTTCAGTCGTTGTAACTAAGTATGTTTGAGTAAATTGTCTCTAGCATGGAAACCACGCATTTCAAGACGTCATTAGACTCTTTTTGTTCTGTTTTATTGTAAGGGCAGCAGTGAGAGATCGTACAATTATCACAGCACAGATGAGAAGGTTTGTGAGCCCAGAACTTTCAAAAATGAACTATTGTCATCCGATTACTAACAGTGGGACTACGCGCATGCACACCCCTAGGTCTCCCACTCATTCCGCAGCATTGAAGTGCATGGTTCAAGACTGGTGCGTCGGAGGATCACTTGGAATGGCGGACATAGTCTTCAGCGATGAAAGCAGTTCTGCCTGCACATACGACATACGTTATGGTAGGTTTATGCATACCATGTAGGCTTGGCAAGAGCTGTCTAGTAGAATGCATTGCTCCAAGACACACTGGCCTTACCTCAGGTCTTATGGTATGGGATTTGGTAAATTACAACTCTCCTTCACATTTGTGCAGGGAACGCTAACCAGCACTCCATAAGTGCGGAAATGGCCCCAAGACCAGGTATCACGCGGATTGAGGTCCTGTGAACGAGCAGGCCATACAAAAGGACCTGCGCGTCCGATTCATCGAACATGGAATCATCATCATCAGCTATTTCAATCATTAAATGATGTGGCCTCTTTGAGTCGTGGATTCAGGTAGGCTTTCAGCAGTTCAAGTGGAGCGGTCTTGAGCATTTTACAGGTGCTGCCAGCGATCTCGATATGTTTGTCCCCTCTTCCGGTGGTGTTCCTCTAGCCATCAGACGCTCACTCGGACTCTACTCCAGTACTAGCTTCGTCCATCTGCTCTCTTCTCTCTCGCGACGTGGCCAGTCCACTGCAATTTCAAGGATCCTCCTGTGTCTAAGTTGTTCTTAACCTTCGTCACGGAACGGGTGTCATCTGCCCTTTCCCTATCCTCTCTGTGCTGTCGTAAGTGCCCTTTTTGTAAATGAGTTCAGAGTCCATGTCTCGCAACCATACGTCAGCCGAGGAAGAATGCATTTATCAAATACTGTTTTCTTCAGATTTACTGGCATTTTTGATCTGAATACTGTTGCATTCCTCCCAAATGTTGGCCTGCCAAGTTCGATGCGCTGAAGGATTTCAGCCTTGATTTGATTTGATTTGATTCTTTCAGGGAAGCCAAAACAGTCTTGGTCTAACCCGCCACTGCCCGCACCGAAACTTATTGTGCGGTATCGCTCCCTGTATGTCTAGTAAAGCCAACCAATGCCCTTGAACAGTGCAAGGAGTCCCTTTACCAGTTCTTTATTAGACACAATTTCTTCGGGTTTGGTTGTCCCAAATGTTCTGTATCTTTTACTCTCCAATGCAATGCATTCGAAGATCAGATGTGATGCAGTTTCATCACCGTCATCACAGATCCTACATTTAGGGTCCTCTTCTGTTATTCCCATTGTATGTAGGTGTTTTTTGAAATTCCCATGGCCTGTCTTTTAAAACAAGGTTTTGGCATCATTACCTTGCCATGTTTTTGTTGATGGACTTTGGTCCATTATTCTACGTGCTGTCTTCTGAGCCAGTTACGTAGCTCCAATTTAATCATTGCCTTGGTGATTGTCAGGACAGGTTTCGGTCCAATAAATGGAGCCTCTGCCCCCATCCTGGCTAATCTGTCGGCATGTTTGTTGCCACTGATCCCCGAGTGGCCAGGAACCCACAATAGGTTTACTCTATTGCTTTCCCCTAGCTCCACCAGAACCCTGTGACATTCTGCAACAATTTTAGACCTTGTTGTAGGAGCTGCCAGTGATCTCAGGGCTGCCTGGCTGTCTGAATAGATATAGATGCTTCAGCCTTACATCTCTCTTCATATTTATAATATGGTCAAGGTAGATCTATTCACTGACCTAATGGACTGTACTGGACTGTACTTGACTTTCACATCATCATATGGGGCCCATTTGTTGGAGATTACTTTTGTAAGACCGTTCTTTTATCATTCAACAGAAAGCTGGTGTGTTGCTCCAGCAGGATAGTGCTTTCCCACGAACTGCGACTGCAACTCAACGTGCTTTGCAAGGCGTGGAGCAACTTTCCTAGCCATCAAGATCTCTGGACTTGTCTTGAATCGAGCACAGAGGGACATGACGGGATCAAAACTGACAAAAACGACTCGTCAACCCACAGCTCTTACATCTACATCTACATCTACATCTACGTGCATATTCTGCGAGTCACAATGAAATGCATGGCAGAGGGTTCATCGAACCACTTTTATGTTTCTCTATAGTCCCAGTCTGTAATAGCTCACAGGAAAGAGGAACACCAAAATCTTTCTGTTTTCGAACTGATTTCTCTTATTTTACAGTACTATGACGGTCATGTCTTCCTATGTAGATGGGTGCTAACAATATATGTTCGCATTCTGAAGAGAAAGTTGGTAAAAGAAATTTCGCAAATAGATCTCGCCGCAACAAATAACGCTTTTCTTTTAACGATTTCCACCCCAGCTTGTACATCATTTCCGTGACACTCTGTCCCTATATCGCGCGATTCTCTCAATTTTCTCTAGATCGTTCGTCAGTCCCACCTGGTGTGAATCTCACAATGCGCAGCATTACTCCAAAATAGGATGCATAAGTGCAGCGTTGGCAGTTTCTCTTTTATTTTCTTCTACGATCTTGCATTTCTTCATAGGCCACTCCTACTTTATATCTTCATCTTTGTGGTGATTGACAAAGTTTTACTTTTGAGTGGGGTGCTTAGTGCGTAAACACTTCTTGATCCTCATTTATATCCAGTGCAATGCTATTTTTACTGGTGAAGAGTGATACAAGGTATTTAAAGTGATGAACTTTCTGAGTCTAGAACGTTGGTCAATTTCAATGTATGGAAATTCATTTATCACTCGACCTTTTTCCATATATTCTGTTTTATCTTCGTTTATTAAATTCCAATTTTAGTGGCACTGTGCCTGAGAGATTTGTACATGTCCTACAACTCTTCTTCAGTTTCACCGAGCAACACTATATCATCTGCATATGCCAGAATTTTAACTTCTCTGTGTTCGAATCGGAGACCACTGTACAAGTGCAAATTACTCTCCTGCAGAACGGAAAAGTCTGATTACATTTTTATATTGACGGAAATAGGTACTGTTTGTCATTCGGCGTCAGGCTGTAGCAGTGGTTTCGCAGTAATGTAGGCGTGTCTCCTCGCACGTACAGCCACAGTATAAAAAGGAGCAGTTCTACACTGGGACTCTCCTAGTTGCCTCAAATTACCTGCAATCCAATCGCGATCTCTGTTGTAGAGCGAGAACTGCCGCTCAGCCTCCGTGGTGGGTAATTTGACGTTGTTGGAGGCGCCACGTAATTAGAGCAGATGGAGCGCGCGATGCGAAGGCGTACGTGCCGGGAGCAGCCGCCTTCTTGTACGGCGCCGCCTCTGTGCGTACGTGCGTGTGTGTGTGTGTGCGTGTGTCTAGCTTCTGTACGTGCCTGGCGGGGCTCCGGTAGTCGCCTCCAATTTGTCGTCCGCCAGTTTTTAGACGTGTAATTAAGGGCCGTCTGTCAGACAGACGCCGCTTCTTGTCTTCTGGCGAAGCCGGCACGCCTCCGGCGGATATTGCCTTACTCGGCCACAGCCTAGGGCACACGCGGCTGACTGTGATTGAGACTCCTGACTAGCGGTGTTACGAAGGTTTGATTCCACATTCCAGTACTTCGGCCACATCCCACTCTCTTGACATTTAATTGACACTGCACACAAAACGCAACACCACTCTCAGCCACGATCGCTTAGCTTACCGCTATCTCCATGCCTGCCTCCTCGCTTTCCATCCATATATAATGTCATCCTATCAAATGTTCAAATGTGCGTAAAGCTTAAAGGACTTAACTACGGGGTCATCAGTCCATAAACGTACAAACTACCTAATACTAAAGACGACAAAAACATCCATGCCCGAGGGGGGATTCGAACCACCGACGGCGGACGGCCGCGCGCACCGCAACACGGCGCTCCAGTACGCGCGGCTAATCCACCAGCTTCATTTCTGACAAGTGGAAAATGTCCCGCATCCTGATGGTCCGTAAACCTAACAAGTCCCCATCAGCCACCTATCCCTATTATCCTAGCATCTTCATACAAATTATTCTGTCTCGCTGCATGCATCAATATCTCCGTTAACACCAAATCCTTCCCTCTCACAATGTGTCTTCCTACCTTTCTTTTCAGCGGATGACAAACTCCTTTACCTCAACCAACTCTCAGTCAAGCTCAACTCCCGTCGTTCCGCCATCTTCGTTTCCCTCGACATAGAGAAAGCATACGATCGTGTGTGGCATTCTGGTCTCCTGTGGATCTTCTTGTTTTCGCTGCGTAGTGACTGTTCAAATAAATTTCAGGCGTGCTGCATAAAGTTAACTTCATCTAATATTTCGGCTGAGTACCTTCCAGCGATCTTCAGAGAGAAAGAGAGTCTAGTAATCGTATCGTGCTTAAAAATGCGCGAACGGCGCTGCTGCGCATTCGGACACAACTGCTGCTGAGATAAGTTGACGTAATCTTGAGGCCAACCCAACGGCAGTGGGTAGCAAAAAGTCTACACAGTTACGTCGGCTTCCATGAATAATAATGTCGGCTTCCATGAATAATAATGCCTTTTTCTGTTTTGGAGAAATGAGTACACATCATCGCTTAAACGACAGTATGAGAATGAGAACTGTAGATAGTCTTGAGGTAGGGCACACCCTACTTTAGGTTGGAAGAGAATTGGATGTGACACAAAGTGTAATCATGAATTTATGGAAGCAATTCAGAAGACCAGGACAATAATACCCGGGAGCCACAACGGGCAGTGACCATCGGTATCAGGAGCTTTCTCCTAAGTGCCAAAGGACGTCCACACCTCAAAAACTCACTCGTGAGCTTGCTAATGCGAGAGCAATGAGGTTTTCGGAAAGGAAAATTTCCATAAGTATCCATGGACAGGGATGTATGCTAGCAAGTCGGTTGTGTGCATTCCTCACCTCCGCCCCCTTCCCCACACAATGGAATGTTTATAATAGTGCATAAAATACAGACAATGAATACAGATTTAATGAACTACTGTTCCCTTCATAGATGAATCCAGATTTGTACAAACTCAGACGACAATAATACAATCCCCGCATCAGGGAATGGGACAAGTAACAGTCGTTCAGAGTCAACGGATTTCTGAGAAAATAGACATGAAGTTTTCGTTGATTAATTAACTGCACCAGTTTAAACTGTTTAATTGTAAGAAGGGTAAATTTAATTCAATACACATGCTCCATGAAAGTGAAATTTTGTTTCGGACTTGAATCTTCTTCTTTATTCTAGTCTCCAGGCTCCATAAAGGAAACAATAAAGAAAATATACATCTTGAATTTATGGTTGCAGTCTTAACTTGTTCGTCCGCTTAGAACAGATATTTACAAACAGAAAATTACAGGATTCAGGTTCGAAGAAAATGAGTTCACTTACGCCCGTTTCTTCTTCCAAATCCTTGTAAACTGTGTCACAGGAATTATTAAAATAATAAAAAGCTGATATACAGTAAAAATGTATGCCGGTACATCCCTCACGTCCTAATTCTTCTCTTTTGTTATTGAACGACGTTTCATATAAGGAGGTCTCTTTTGGATATTGCGTAAATACAGCACGAGATGACCAGCTTTTCTTTTTTGTAAGTCATGAGTTTTTAATGTGCTGAAAGAAGCTTTGCAAAGAACAGTTAATTGTGAAATTAATGCAAACTGTCCAAAACTGCACTCGATTCCCTTGTGCTCCGAACGCTCTGAAAGGTAGTGAAGGTGTACTGATCTGCTTAGGGTAGATTCACAATACATGCATATCGCACCGTGTGTTTTTTCCACTGGTTACAGTTGTCAGATCAGTATGTGCAACTTCAGGATTGCTGTTGCCCTGTAACTTCATTTATATGCAGAGGGGGTAGACAAAATAACACGTAAACCTAACATAGACACAGTATTATTGTTTAGCGAGGAACTGGCCCACCATTGGCTTTAAGAACAGCAACAACTCTGAGTTGAAGAGATTCATGAAGTGTCTTTATAGTTCACAACAGAATGTTATCCATTTTGGTAGTAAAACATCCTTCAATTATTTCTACTGTGTTGAAGCTATACATTTGCCCTCACTCTCTGCAGGAAACTCACCATAACGACTCAATTATGTCGAGACATAACAGTTTTGCTTTCCAGGGGAGATGTTTCGTAATTTTCTGATTCTGTACAAAGCACGCCTGAACCTAGTTGGCGTGCCGAAGTTTAACTTCTCTTGGTTATCACCGTTACCTTTGAATCTTGAAATACCTCGTGTGTGACGCGAGCGTCTTTCTTAATCCCTTTACTACGAAGTACAACGAGCGGAATTTATGTGCCGTTTTGCCCTTCTGCGTCCCGGTTGTCGTCCCCAGGCGTGGTCGGAAATCAGCTTTTGGCCCTATTCTCTCGCGTCGTTGTTGCTGCCGGCGACGAGTTGTAATTTTGCAGTTCTTCCATTTCAGTTGATCTTTCTCTGTGGGCTGGTCGTGGGTAAGGTGCGGTAGATATGCGGTCCAAAAATGGTTCAAATGTTTGTAGAGCTTGTGGGACTTAACTACCGGGACATTAGTTACAAACTACTTATGAACTAGCTACTACTAAGGACGGCACAAATATCCATGCCCGAGGGGGGGATTCGAACCCCCGACCGTAGTGGCCGTGCAGATCGTGACTGACGCGCCGCAGTACGCTCGGCCACCGCGGCCGGCCGTCTTTCTGGGAGAAGGTTAAAGTTGCAACTATCATCACGGCTTTTGATGACAATTTGCTAGAGAACATGTACGAAGGAAGGTAAGGGGAAGAGTTTTACCATTTTCTCTTCGGCCACTTCAGCTGTCAGCCCTGTCGGTGCACTCCCCACAATGTAGTTACAGTGTGTTGTGAAGCACATGAAGGTATACTCAGTGCGGACAGCAAATTCTGTCGATGTGTAGACTGTTTTAGGTTCTAAGGCCTTAGCTTTTAATTAATGCTTTACCTTGTCGTTCTGGCCTGGAAGTGTGATTTCTTGCTTGTATCTACTGATGTGGGTTGTGTGTTTGCCGAGATAGTGGAGCATTCACTTGCATAAATGTATTAAATTGTAATCCGCTCATGCTGAGTGTCTGACTCTCAGTTTTTGTTACCGAGTTATTTTAACATACCTCTGGTCAATGACTGAGTCTAGAGACATTTTAAAATAACTGTTATTCTTTTATATTTGTTGTCAAATTTGCCTACCGTTTTTAAGAAGCTTGGTTATTCTCCATTGTTATTGTATGATCATGCGTTCATTGTAAAATTTTATTATATTGTTAAATTACTAACATTGTTGATTGAACCATGATAGTAAATCCTTCTGAAAATTATTAAAAATGCAAACCTTTTCCCAATAAGCAAATTGTTAAGCATCCCCAGGTGTTGTGTTAAAAGAGTTTGCCAAATTTCAAAATTTGTGTTAAATTTTTAAATAACTGTTGTTCCTTTTATATCTGCTGTCACACTTCGCTATTGTTGCTGGATCATGATTAGTATTTTTTTAATGTCTTCTTTTATTGCCTCAGTAAAATAGATTATCTTGTGCCTTACTAGTGAAAACATCTGTCAGTATCACCCTTGTACTTTCCAAAATCGTTATTGAATCTAATTGTAAGTTTTGGTTTCCAACAACCAGGTTTCAGTTACCCAAATCATGAAGGAACCTTCCACATCAATCAGTGTTTTGAGGTTTTCGATACACAGCACTCGGTTGTAAGCGACGATTCATCGTTTCACACCACATACTTCCAAATTTCCATGTTTTACGATCGTGGCACAACTTCCTTCGGAACTTTGTGTTGGCTTCCGTTATTGAGGGCTTAGCAAATGCAGCAGGTCGATGAGTGTCAAGTTCCATTCGTATCGTTTTCATCGAAACATTATTACTACTCAAGTGCGTCTTGGGTTTTTCACTCACATTTACCGACGTCCTTTTACGTTATCTGGCCGTAGTTTTACGTAATGCTCATGAATCGTTGTTACTCAGGTTCGTCCTTTGTCCACTATTCCTCCTCGCCAATGAGTTTTCACGCTACGTTGTCTTTACTGAGGATACTGTAGCTAAACAGTGAAGCCGTTTACATCTAAGGTGCTCCCACTGACTGCACATCATCGAGTTACCTCTTTGGATGTCTGACGAAGCTTACAAGAGAGACAGGCCGCGTTGCGCACGTCATATCACGTGATCAAGTGAGGCCTGTGCTGGCGCGATCGCTATCGGATTGGCTAGCCGCTATGAGACAGTGGGCTGTGCCCCAGCGACCGGCCAATCTGCTAGCGATCGCGCCGTCTCAGGCCTCTCTTGATCACGTGATATGACGTGCGCGACGCGGCCTGTCTTTCTCGTAAGCCTCGATGTCTGATGTCAGTGATCATTTGAGTCACCTGTCACACAACAGAAGGTAAAATGTACTGCAAGGTAACGTGCAAGAATTAATGCTTCAGTTGTTTACTGCGGTCGCGTCTAAGGCCCGGCGAACACTTGACGCAGCACAAGCAGAGAATAGGCCGCTAGCCAGCTGTAAACCATGATTTCCAATGGGACCGCGTACACTTCAACGCAGCCGAGGCGGAGGACAGGCGTTTCCTCGGTCAGGCCTCTGTCAACACAGTCTAGATACAAGACTTCACAACAAGTCTGCGTCAAGTCTGCGGCTCTGCCGCGAACTAATTCGTTCTTTTAGTTCGTCTGCTCCCATTGACGACTGAGCGGCGTAGTCTGCGCATGCAGGTGGAGGGAGAAGTTCCCCCACCTAGCTGCTTCTTGCGGTTCCTGCTTGAGCCGCTAACGATATCACGCAAACCAAAAGAAACTTTGTGGATAATATCTCACGTTTACGTATAGAGTTATTTCTATATCTTGGCATTATGGAATTTATTAGTCAGATATTGAAGAGTGCAGAATACTTCAAATCAGAAATTTTTTAGCACTAACTATGTATTATAGCAGGCAGACGCTAACCTCGAAATGGCTATCATCAGCAGAAGGCAAACATGTGATTTTTAATTCTGCTGCGCGCCCTCTCGCTATTGCCCGTCGGTCTTCGGAAAAGAAAACAACAAACTAAGAAGCGAGATACGTTTGGCACAATAGTTCGCGACCTGTAACGCATGTTTTAGTTCCCGACCGATCGAGCATATTTTAGTTCGCGACCGATGTCGCGATCGCGCACATCGGTCGCGAAGTAGGTCGCTCTTATAAGTTTGCCCGCTCTTTTTGGCTTTTGCTACCGCTACTAAAAAGCTCCTTCTTTTGTTATGACAGCTTTTTTATATAATGGTGTTGCCAAAGCGTGTGCTATTACCTGTACTTTTGGGCAATTAGACATCAAATACTTACGCAAATAAACTAGTTATTTACACGAATGGGTGATGCAATGGTATTCAACTACTTTGCATACAGAGTACTGGTAGTAAATATTATTTAGACACTGCTGAATACCTTAGAAAAAAATTTGTGGCATTGAACTATGAAACTACAGCTGAGCTTCATCTCAGATCGCAATGACGGTAACTGGCAGAAGGGAATCACGCGGTTCTGCGCGCTTTCGCGTCCTCTCGCTGTTCCCCGCCAGTCTTCTGAAAACGAAAAGGAACTAGTTCGCCTTTGGGAGCGCTCTTCCGAACTAGTTCGTTCGTGAACTACACGGCCGGCCGCGGTGGCCGAGGGGACTGAGGCGCTTCAGTCACGGTCTGCACGGCCACTACGGTCGGGGGTTCGTATCCCCCCTCGGGCATAGATATTTGTGCCGTCCTTAGTTGCAGGTCGTTCATAAGTAGTATGTAAGTTTAGGGACTGATGACCCCGTAGTTAAGTCCCTTAAGCTTAACAAACATTTGAACATTTTTGAACTACACAAGACTAGCCTATAGGTGTGACGTGACACGGACAGGTTGTGATGCCTTGTATCTAGACGGTTTTGCCTCTGTCCGGTTGTCCAAGACGCACAGTTTTCCTGCGTCTGTGTTCCACCTCTGCCGCAAAGTGGAATTTCAGTTCATCTACTTCGAAAAAATAATGGTTTTATGTAGGCGAATTAAGGCTACACACTTCTCTGTGTTTAGTTTCTCTTTAAGACTTTTACTTTTTGCGTAAAAAAATTAAGAACACTATTTTACGATTTGTGTGTGTTCTCCGCTAACGCTGCTTCCTCAATCGATTTCACAGAAATTATTTGGTAGAAAAAAGTTATTTTTCTATTTTTGATAGCCTAAATCCTGCGCATTATATTGGACTGGTTTTCTTTTAGTTGTTGTCCATACTTATTTTTATTTAAAAAAAGTACAACGCCGGGCATATTTTGAAGAGTTTACAGTGAAAAATGTCGTCGCTGGCCACTTTGCGTTTTGAGAGTTTCACACTATACATTACTGCGTACGAAATGTAGCTAACACATCGAAATTCTTTTTAACTGTGGAAGGAGAGCCATACCTCTTTCCATTCTCGAGAAGATACGTGAGATGCGTTTGACGCGACGCGGTCGGCAGCTCCGCAGCACACGCGCGGCTGTTGCGCCTGCTTTGCACAGTGCGGAACTGCCTCGCGTCTCTCTTCTTCGTATGCTTCCGATACAGACCCAAGCTGAAACTGAACAACTTACTGAAATAAAAAGACACTAAGTTTCGTAATTTGAAGATGCTGATTGTGTACTTTTATCGTATACATTATCTGATTTTCCTAAACTTTTGGCACGCATGACAGCAGTATGTAAGCAAAAATTCCCGTTACTACTGAATGGTAAGTTCGGCAAAGGCAGAAGGATCTCGCAACGATTTTCTTTACCAGCTGTGCTTATACGTCCAGTATTTCATTACATTGCATTCCTGTTTTGTCTCTGACATCATTTCTAATGATAATTACCTTCAGCAGCCAACATATTTGTTGGTATTTAGCAATGTCGTTCTAGTATTTTTGAAATTGTTGAATTTCTATTTAAGTAGTATAGAATTCATATTGAGAAATACTGACGAGAGACGTTGCTAGCACCATCTATGGTTTAGCAGTGTGCTGATGCTCCACGAAGGGTGGACATTCTGTATCAAGAAATGTAAGAAGGTCCACGTAAGAAGCCGCGGTGGAGTGGCCCGGCGATTTGAGGCACCTTGTTGGGAAACGCGCGGTTATTCGCGGTCGAAGGTCCGAGTCTCCCCATGTGCAAGGGGTATGTGTGTTTTGCTAGGGTTAGTTTAGATATCAGACTTATTCCATGGTGGAATTTGTGTTCCTCGACTGCATTTGACATGTGGAAATTTTTCAGCAATCAGTCGTACAGATATTTATTTATTTGCAGATCTCGATTTCGACCACTGTGTGGTCATTATCAGTGCTAAAAAATAAAAAAAAAAAATAAAAAAATAAAAATAAATAAATAAAAAAAAAAAATAAAAAAGACATCCCGAAACCGGTTATGTGTAATATTTATCTCCATCGAAAAAGAGGACGACAGCTTGTAGTAATTTATGAAACCCATTAAAATTTAAGTCGCTCTTGATTTACCTAAATCACTCCATAAAAATGCGAGAATGGTTACTTTGAAACGACGCAGACGATTTCCTTCCCCATCCCTAACAAAAACTATCCTGAGGAGTGTTCTGTCTCTAATGGCCACGTTGTCGACGTGGCGTTACATTCTAGTAATAGAGTGACGGAAGTCCTGTGTTGTTCTGCTCTGGTGAGTACCTCGCTTTCATGAGCACAGGCGTTGGCAGTTGTGATGCCAAGGAGGGTGCTTGTGGAGCGAGGCGTCATGAGCGGCCGCCACTTACGGTGAAATTTCCACGGCCTGTTCCCGGGGCGATGTCATTGTTTCCGGACGGTTAGAGGTGACGTTAACGTGGCTGTAAATGCCGACGAGGCGACAGCCCCGTGCTAGCTCGGCCGCTCGTAAAAGTCGCTGACACGGACGGCTGTGGGAGCGGCCTCAGAGGTTGGATGGTAGGGGGCTGGAGGCTGAGGTGGAGGGGGAGAGGGAAGTGGAGGTGACAATTGCGCGCACCGCCCCACCCCCGTGGCCTGTCATTAGGAGACTGAAGCAGGGGCCCGCTGGCGTGAGCACGTCCAGAGAGTCCACAGCACGTGCCGCGGGCAGAGCGCTGAACCTGCGGTGAGCCACTGTGGGGACCGAAACACATGCCTGTGCCGTGACGAATCAGTTTCATCTACATCTACATCTACATAGATACTCTGCAAATCATATTTAAGTGCCTGGCAGAGGGTTCATTAACCACTTTCATAACTTTTCTCTACCGTTCCATTCACTAATAGCGCGCGGGAAGAATAAATCGTTCCGTTTTCGATTTGATTTCTCTTATTTTATTGGGATGGTCATGTCTCCCTAAGTAGGTGGGTGTTAGCAAAATATTTTCACATTCAGAAGTAAAAGTCGGTGATTGAAACTTCGCAAACAGATCACGCCGCAACGAATAACGTCTTTCTTTTAATGATTTCCACCCAATTCGTGCAACATTTCCGTGACGCTTCCCCCCCCCCCCCCCAAGTAATCATCTCAATATCTTCCGTCAGTCCCACCTGGTGAGGGTCCCACAAGGGGCAACAGTATTCCAGGAGAGGACGCACGTGTGATGTAGGCAGTCTCTTTGGTGGAACTGGTGCATCTTCGAAACGTTCTACCAATGAGACGTAAACCTTTCGTTCTCCTTCCCCACAATATTTTCTATGTGTTCTCTCCAGTCAAAGTTGTTCTTAATTGTAACTCCTAGGTATTTGGTAGAATTTACGACCTTAAGGTTTGACTATCGCATAATTGTAGTTCAGCGGATTTCTTTTAGTGGTCATGTATATTACTTCACACTTTTCTTTATTTAGTGTCAATTGCCCATTTTCGCACCATGCAGAAATTTTGTCTAAATCGCTTTGCAGTTGCTTTTGATCCTATGTTGACTTCACTAACCGATAAAAGACAACACATCCGCGAACAGTCTAAGGGAGCTATTCAGATTGTCTCCTAAATCATTTATAAACACGAGGAAGAGTAGGGGACCTATAACGCTTCCCTGTGGAACGCCAGATATCACTTCTGTTTTACTCGATAACTTACCGTCAATTACAACGAACTGTGTCCTTTCTGATAGTAAATCGTGAATCCAATCGCACAATTGGGAAGATATTTCATAAGCACGCAATTTCATTAGAATCCGCTTGTGGGGTACAGTATCAAATCCAAAAATATGGAATCGATTTGAGATTGAGATTTCAATTGCTTTCACCCAATAGAGGCTCTTGCAGTGATTCAGTGACAACGAAACCCAGTCACGTAATTTGATCGAATATCCAAAGAAATTTAGCTCATATGTTGAGTACGAGAGGGGACCCAAAAGAAACTGGACTCCGACAACACCACCTAGAAGACAAGGCCTCACAACTGGCTATGCTACGTCATACTGACCAGATCGCTTCTCCCAGCTTACTGGCTGCCTGCTACAAGGCAGGGGGTGTGCCCCAGCGGACAGCCATTCAACTGGCGGCTGCGGCCTGATCAGTATGACGTAGCACGGCCAGTTGTGAGGCCTTGTTTCTTAGGTGTTGTTTACTCCGAGGGCGCTGCCATTCGTATAGTACAGGGTTCTCACGCTAGATGGCGTTAGTAGAGACCTTCATGAAACAGATGTGCAGACTGCGTCAGTGTAGAGCTGAACGTGCAAGTGTGGTATTGTGTTTCTCTGAATGTTGGCGGATTACCAATGCGAAGTCTTTATGGCAACTTTAAAAGAACGAAGAGTGTGTGTGAAATTTTGTTTCCGGCTTTAAAAAAGCTGCACTGGAGACACACCAAATGCTTCAGGAAGCTTTCCAAGAGAACTCCCAACTCTCCCAGACAAAAAGAGCAAGGCAAATGAGGTCAAATGTGAAGACTCTAATCATCGTCTTTTTTGATGTTCGCGGAATTCTGCATCGGGATTTCGTACCCCTGACCAGACTGTTAACCAGCACTTTTACTTGGATGTTTTAAGGCGTCTGCGGGAGGATGTGAGGAGAAAACGCCCGAAACTTTTGCGATCAGGTGACTCATTTCAGCATCTCGACAACGCTCCAGCACTCATGGCCTTACGAGTGATCCACTATTTGGCATCTCAGAGGTGGTCTGTCGTTCCCCACGCTCCGTATTAGCCGGACCTAGCCCCGTGCGACTTTTTCCTATTTCCACGAATGAAATAAACGCTTAAAGGGTAGCGTTGTGATGATGTAGAGGCGGTAAAAACAGCTTCGCAAAGGGCACTGGACAATATCAAACTTGAAGAGTTCCAAACATACTTCCAACAGTGGGAAAAGAAACTTAACAAGAGCATCGCATGTACTAATGGAGAGTATTTTGAAGGTGACTGAAGTAATTTTGTAAAAAGGTTCATCAATAATTTTTTATGACAATTGGGTCCCCCCTCGTATACTACTGACAACATACAATACCTTCACTACGGTATAGCAATGGTGATGCTAATGTTGACAGTAGTACTGACTTTATTATGAAAATATGGAGAAATATTTCTGTATGATAAGTGAGAGCATGTGAAATAAACGTATGTCCTATGAGCATTAGGTAGAGCCCAGCAACCGAATTTGAAGAAGAGGCCAGTTCATCCGCTACAACTATTGGGTCACATTTCTGAAGACGCAAAGTTACTGCCTTTCAGATAATATTGCGAAATTGACATCTCCAACCTCAGCCTTCACATTTACTCGGACATAAACAGAGACTGGGGCACACAAGGCGATTGTTGCAAAAGGGGCGTATATTCTATTGTATGGTGAGCTTATGACACGCCATTGTAATTCAAAAATTCTGCTTGATAAAGAAGTGGGAGATAAGGTCTTTGTAAAGAACCAGCAATTGCTAGAGGAGACCCTGCTGTCCAAAGACTGGCGTACCACAATTGAGGCAATAGTGCAAACAAATTAACAAATCAGGAATTAATTTTTGGCTTTGTGTTAGAAATTTTTCGGAGGCACACGCTTATTCACAAAAGAGCGCAGGAGAAACACAACAAAAGAAAAATATCAAAAGTGCCGATTTTATCGAGGTCGCTTGAAATTTAGCTGTCTAATCAGTGCCTGGTGTATGACCATAAACGCGAAGGGAGAAAATCAACAAAAGTGTGCATTGAACATGACATTTAAAGGGGCAGAACCTATCCTTTGGATGCTATCAAGGGTATGTGGTGCAGCCAACTGCATGTAGTGGCTCACGGCGGTACCTTATGTCACTTTGGATCGCAAGAGATTCTATCTGGGTTTGAGCGACTATCTGAAGTGGTATAAATCGCCGGTCTATCTTGGAAGATGAAAGCAGAACTACCATTTGCAGCATAGTTGACCGGACCAACTGTCGACCTCTGGTACAGAGCGGAGAGGAGGGTCTGAAATAGAGGTTCAGACGGAGAAGTCGACTGCAGATCTCTCGACTTGAGTCATCAGGTGGTAGGTTCCAGGTTCCGCTGAATATTAGGTATAAAAGGAAAGGGTTTCAATCACAAACTATGTAGGTCAAAGATATAACGCACACAGACCTAAAATCCATTGGTCTAACAGTTGTAAATTGTCAAAGCTGTGTGGGAAAAGTACCAGAGCTTCAAGAGCTAATAGGAAGTACTGAATCTCAAATCACTGCTGTGACAGTGCGAATTAAGGCGCCCTGCTGCGGTTCGCGCGGCCCTTCACCGTCAGGGGTTCGAGTTCTACCTCGGTTGTTTATGTTGTCCTTAGCATAAATTACTTTAAGTTACTGTAAGTAACTACTGGCCATTAAGATTGATACACCAAGAAGAAATGCAGATGATAAACGTGTATTCATTGGACAAATATACTAGAAATGTGACGACATTTTCACGCAATTCGGGTGCATAGATCCTGGGAAATCAGTACTCAGAAAACCACCTCTGGCTCTAATAACGGCACTGATACGCTTGGGCATTGAGTCAAACAGAGCTTGGATGGCGTGTACTCGTTCAGATTCCCATGCAGCTTCAACACGATACCACAGTTCATCAAGAGTAGTGACTGACCTATTGTGACGAGCCAGTTGCTCGGCCACCATTAATCAGACGTTTTCAATTGGTGAGACATCTGGCCAGGGCAGCAGTCGAACATTTTCCGTATCCAGAAAGGCCCTTACAGGATCTGAAAAATGTGGTCGTGCATTATCCTGCTGAAATGTAGGGTTTCGCAGGGTAGAGCCACGGGTCGTAACACATCTGAAAGGTAACGGCCACTCTTCAAATTACCGTCATTGCGAATAAGAGATGACGGAGACGTGCAACCAATGGCACCCCATACCATCAGGCCGGGTGCTACGCCAGTATGGCGATGATGAATACACGTTTCCAATGTGCGTTCACCGTCATGTCGCCAAACACGGATGCGACCATCATGATGCCGTAAACAGAACCTGGATTCATCCGAAAAAATGACGTTTTGCCATTCGTGCATCCAGGTTCGTCGTTGCGTACACCATTGGATGCAATCCTGTCTGTTTTGCAACGTCAAGGGTAAGCGCAGCCATGGTCACCCGGCTGATAGTCCATGCTGCTGCAAACGTCTTCGAACTGCTCGTGCTGATGGTTGTTGTCTTACAGACGACTCGACTGCTAGTGATACAAGGCCGTTGGGATCCAGCACGGCGTTCCGTGTTGCCCTCTTAAACCCACAGATTCCATATTCTGCTAACAGTAATTGGATCGCTATCAACAAGAGCAGCAATGTCGCGATACAATTAACCGCAGTCGCTATAGGCTATAATCAGACCTTTATCATAGTCGGAAACGTGATGGTACGCATTTCTCCTCCTTGCACAAGGCATCAAAACAACGTTTCACCAGGCAACAGCGGTCAACTGCTGTTTCTGTATGAGAAATCGGTTGGAAACTTTCCTCATGTCAGCACGTTGTAGGTGTCGCCACCAGAGCCAACCTTGTGTGAATGCTCTGAAAAGGTAATCATTTGCATATCACAGCATCTTCCTGTCAGTTAAATTTCGCGTCTGTCGAATGTCATCTTTGTGATGTAGCAATTTTAATGGCCAGGAGTGTAGTTTGTAAGCCTATGGACTGATGACCAACTTAGTTCTTTAGATTTACATACATCTGAATATTTCATTAATCAAACCTGCCTAATCCGGAGATAAGTTCAGCTGAAGTTTTTACAAAGGGGCAAATTGTGTTCAGAAGAGATAGATTGAATAAAATAGGTTGAAAAACGTTCAAATGTTTGTAAAGCGTCTGTGACTTAATTACAGCGTCAGCAGTCATAAACTTACATACTACTTATAAAATACCTTACACTAAAGACGGCACGAACATCCATGCCCGAGGGGGGATTCTAACCACCGACGGTGAATGGCCTTGCGGATCGCAGCATAGCGCCTCAATGCGTTCGGCCACTCCGCCGTGGCAGTGAAATAGGTGGTGGGGTATTATTGCTGTTACAAGCTGTTTATCCCGTAGCGAAATTGAAGTATATAGTTCCTGTCCGGTCGTATAGCTAAAGGTTATACATTAATAATTAGTTCTTTTTACACCCCCTGACGACCAAACAAATTAAAGAGGGGACTGATCTGTCGCGATTCACAAAACGGGTAATATCACTTTTGATAAAGTAAAGAAAACTGCATGCCAGACATAATCAGACATATTCAAATAAATTCTGTTCATATTGTAAGACACCTGCTATGGGAAGGTATACATTTCATATTCAAATGTACTGCGAATTTGAGACCAGTGTCAAGCTAGTCAGGCATGGGCCATTTATCTTTGGTTGCAGGCTTATTTTTCGATGGCAGTACTATCGATATTGGAGACGGTGATAGTATTGTTGCCGGGAAGTAAGGTTGTGATTATTGAGAGAGTAGACTTTGCTACGCGTGCGGATGAGATTGCAGAAGCTTGGGGACCGTGGTTGTGTGCAGTTGTCGCTCCGGCGGGATAGCCGAGAAGATGAGATTTTGAGACTTGAATGCTGAGCCAAGCTGTTTGTTTAAGATATGGAGACAAAAGTTATAGATGACTTTGGAGAAACGATTTTTTAAAGTTTTTATGAGGTAAAGTTTTTCATGAAATAGTTGGCATGTTTCTATGGTACAACTTCGCATTGTTAGGCTGAACTGATGGTAACAGCAACGGTCGGGAAAGATCTTGCTGTTAACTTGTGATCTCACGATTCATGCTAGGGACTCCTTTCTGTGTTAGGAAAAGTATTTATTGTAATAGTTTAGAAAATGCTTTTTTTATGAAATAGAAATTTCATGGGTAGTGTTCTTGAAATATAGTATTGTTGTAACATTGTTTGTGTAAATCGAGTTAAATTTATTAACAGTAAAGAAATGTTTACCTTTGTTTAAAAATAATTTTGTAGGCAGATTAAATATTTGAGTTATATTTTTCTCTGAAAGTTTTTAAAATCATAAACATGACATTGTTAGTAATTCTTATGAAGTTACATCAGTTAGAAATAAATCAGATATTTCATTTTTAATAATTAGTTCGAGTTTCTTAAACAGATTACCAGTTTATCCCTCCTCACATTTCTATTAAAAGTGCCATAGATGTTTCCTGTAGTTACTACAGCAGGAAGCAGTTTGGTGTTGCGCAGATTTATGCAGTAAGTGAAGGTGAGAAAGAATCAGTTTTTGTCAAACTTACAGTTCAGGATGATTTACAGATTTCAGGGTAGGATAATTCATACAGTATTCAGGTTAACAAGTGTTTGCACTGAAGCAGATTGCATTGATAAATACTGTGTTCGTTACATTCCGTTAAAGATTGTTAGTTCATTCAGAAACAAGTTTGTAGGGCCAGAATTATTAACACAGTGATTTTTATTATCAGCAATTTTCAGACAGTTAACTTTGTTACGACATTTTCATACAGAAACAATTAGCAGTTTGTATCTCATTATAATAAACATTACGCAGTCATATAGGTTTTGCAATACCTTTACATTCACATAGAATACAGTTAAAAATACGCAGTCAGATTAACATAACGTGGTACAAAGGCATTCAGCTAGAACAAGTTCAAACACACAGTAGCCGGAAATTTTGTAAGAGAGAAGGAGAAGCGAGAAACTTTCAATATGCAAAAATCTAAATTTTAACACGAATTATGAAAAGCTGTTAGAAGTCGACCTTGAGGAAGACCAGTTTGGATTCAGGAGAAATGTAGGAACACGGGAGGCAATTCTCACCTGATGGCTTATCTTACAAGATAGAATAAGGAAATTTATATTCATACAGCTGCTTTTCTTGTTTTCAAATGTTTCTTTTATTTTCCTGTAAGTGGTATTTATTTATATATTCTTATACAGACTTGAATTTGTCTTCTAGAAATTTGGAGAAGGAATTAAAGTTCAGGGTGAAGAAATAAAAACATTGCATTTTACTCATGACATGGCAGTTCTGTCAGAGACAGCAAAGTACCTGGAGAAGCAATTGAACGGAATGGACAGAGTGTTCAAAGGAGCATATAAGATGAACATTAAGAAGAGCAAAACAAGGATAATGGAATTCGGTCTTAGAAAATCAGGCGATTCTGAATGAATTAGATTAGGTAATGAAACAATAAAGGTGGTAGATGAGTTTTGTTGCTTAGGCAGTAAAATTACATATGATAGTCGCAGTACAGGAGATGTAAAATGCAGAATGCAAATGGGAAGAAAAGCGTTTTCGAAAAAGAGAAAATTGTTCAAATCGAAATCCTTACTGAAGTTATTTGTGTGGAGTGTTGCCTTGCATGGGAGTGAAACATGGACGATAAACAGTGCGGACAGGGATAGAGGCCTTAGAAATGTGATGCTACAGAAGAATGCTGAAGATTATGTGGGTGGATCGCGTAACTAAGATTTGGGGAGGAAAGGAATTTCTGGCATACCTTGACAAAAGAAGGATTTATTGATAGGACACTTTCTTAGACGTCAAGGTATTGTGAATTTAGCGTTGGAGAGAAGTGTGTGGGGTAAAAACCGCAGAGGGGGACCAAGAGATGAATATCGTAAGCAGATTCAATCTACATCATCTACATCTACATCTACATCGATACTCTGCAAATCACATTTAAGTGCCTGGCAGAGGGTTCATTAACCACCTTCATAACTTTTCTCTACCGTTCCATTCTCTAATAGCGCGCGGGAAGAAAGAACACCTAAATCGTTCCGTTTTCGATCCGATTTCTCTTATTTTATTGGGATGGTCATGTCTCCCTAAGTAGGTGGGTGCTAGCAAAATATTTTCACATTCATAACTAAAAGTCGGTGATTGAAACTTCGCAAGCAGATCACGCCGCAATGAATAACGTCTTTCTTTTAATGATTTCCACCCCAATTCGTGCAACATTTCCGTGACGCTTTCCCCCCCGCAACGTGATAAAACAAAACGAGCTGCCCTTCTCTGAACCTTCTCAATATCTTCCGTCAGTCCCACCTGGTGAGGGTCCCACAAGGGGCAACAGTACTCCAAGAGAGGACGCACAAGTGTGATGTAGGCAGTCTCTTTGGTGGAACTGGTGCATCGTCTAAGCGTTCTGCCAATGAAACGTAACCTTTGGTTCGCCTTCCCCACAATATTTTCTATGTGTTCTCTCCAGTCAAAGTTGTTCGTAATTGTAACTCCTAGGTATTTGGTAGAATTTACGACCTTAAGGTTTGACTGATTTATCGCGTAATTGAAGTTCAGCGGATTTCTTTTAGTGGTCATGTGTATTACTTCACACTTTTCTTTATTTAGTGTCAATTGCCAATTTTCGCACCAAGTAGAAATTTTGTCTAAATCGCTTTGCAGTTGCTTTTGATCCTCTGTTGACTTCACTAACCGATAAACGACAGCATCATCCGCGAACAGTCTAAGGGAGCTATTCAGATTATCTCCTAAATCGTTTATAAACACGAGGAAGAGTAGGGGACCAATAACGCTTCCCTGTGGAACGCCAGATATCACTTCTGTTGTACTCGATGACTTACCGTCAATTACAACGAACTGTGTCCTTTCTGATAGGAAATCGTGAATCCAATCGCACAATTGGGGAGATATTCCATAAGCACGCAATTTCATTAGAAACCGCTTGTGGGGTACAGTATCAAAAGCCTTCCGGAAATCCAGAAATATGGAATCGATTTGAGATCCCTTGTCGATGGCACTTAACACTTCATGTGAATAAAGGGCAAGCTGTGTTTCGCAAGAGCGATACTTTCTGAATCCGTGCTGACTATTGGTTAATAGGTCGTTCTCTTCGAGGTAGTACATAATATTCGAACAAAGTATATGTTCCAAAATCCTACTGCAAATCGACGTCAATGAAATAGGCCTGTAATTTTGGGGATCACTCCTATTGCCTTTCTTGAATATTGGAGTAATTTGGGCAACTTTCCAGTCTTTGGGTACGGATCTTTCGCTGAGTGATCGGTTGTAAATTATAGCTAAGTACGGAGGTATTTCATCAGCATACTCTGAGAGGAATCTAGTTGGTATACAATCTGGCCCGGAAGATTTATTTTTGTTTAGTGACTTAAGTTGCTTTACTACTCCAGGAACATCTACTTCTAAGTTTCGCATGCTGGCAGCTGTTCTTGGATTGAATACTGGAGTGTTCACTTCGTCTTCTTTGGTGAAAGAATTTCGGAAAGCTGTGTTTAGTAATTCTGCCTTAGCAGTACTGTCGTCGGTAGTATTATCATTGCTATCGCGTAGTGAAGGTATTGTTTGTGTTTTGCCGCTAGTGTACTTCACATATGACCAGAATTGGGAGGAGATGAAGAGGCTTGCTAGGATAGAGTAGGGTGAATTGATGCGTCAAAGCAGTCTCCGGACTGAAGACCACAACAACATGTAAAATCTATTAGCGGTGAAACACAATCCATATCTTCACTTCGGGATAGGCAGTGTTGCTAAAGCATAATTATTAGCTTTCCGACATTCCTTCACCAAAGAAGACGAAGCAAATATTCCATATTTCTAATCACGAACAGGCACTACCGTGAATAATGTGGAAGTAGATATCCTTCGAGTAGAAAGAAACTTTTAGTTAACAAAAGTCGTCCAGTTTTGTTTGTAAACCTATTCGGTTCCCTTGAGTCTGTGCTGATGCGTTACCTCCATACCTATCTACAATATATATCGCTCGCTCAGCGAAAGATCCGTACCCAAAGACTGGAAAGTTGTACAGGCCAAACCAATACTGCTAAAGGCAATTGAAGTAATTCGCAATATTACAGGCCTATAACACTGACGTCGGTTTGCCACAGGAATTTGGAACATATACTGTTTTTGAACATCAACACGGATTCAGGAAGTAACTTCTAACTTAGGTGAAATAGTGGTATCGATAAGGGATCTCAGATCGATTCCATATTTCCGGAAGGCTTTTGGCACTGTAACTCTCAAGCGGCTTCTAATCAAATTGCGTGCTTATGAAGAATCGCAATAACTTTGCGATTGGATTTGCGATTTCCTGTCAGAGCGGACACAGTACAAAGTAACTGACGGAAAATCATCGAATAAAACATAGTTCAGCGAAACCGGTCGTCGTTAATAAAAATTGATGATAAGCGATCTTGGCTATTTTATATCTTTTTACAATATTATAAGTAGATCGCCTCCTAAAACGTAAACCAACTCAACATATTTAGATCCTTGAGAAGAGGTGGAGGAGAGCAGCCTTTGCTCACGTGTAATTGACGTGCGGGTGGTGATGGTTACAATGTCCCGTAAGCCCAAGCTACCTTGTAACAGTGTTTTTCTTACGATCGCTTAACAGTGATTCATTAATTTTCTGTACTTATATTGTCCATATTCAGGAAGACGGGAGGCAATACTCACTTTACGATTTATCATAGAAGATAGATTAAGGAAAGGCAAACCTACAATTTTTAGCTTTTGTAGATTTGAAGAAAGCTTCTTTCAGTGTTGATTGGAATACACTTTTTCAAATTCTGAAGTGAACAGGAGTAAAATACAGGAAAAGGAGAGTTATTTGCAATCTGTACGAAAGCCAGATCGCAGTTATTAAGAGTAAAGGTGCATGAAAGGGAAGCATTAGTTGGGAAGGGAGTAAGACAGGGATGTAGCCTTTCTCCAATGGTATTTCATTTGTACATCGAGCAGGTGATGAAGCAAAGCGAGGAAAAATTTGGAATAGGGATTAAAGTTCAGGGTGAAGAAATAAAAACATTGCGTTTTGCTGATGACATTGTAATTCTGTCAGAGACAGCAAAGCACCTGGAAGAGCAGTTGAATGGAATGGACAGTGTGTTGAAGAGTAAAAATTGTGGCATCGTATCTCATACTGATGCCTAAAATGAATCAGAAGAAGTATACAATCATTGACCTTCGTGGTGTAAAAGGGGCTGCCTGAACTGCCAAAACTACTCTTGTTTTTGAAGTGTTCACGAGTGAATATATTATTAAGAAAGTTTTATTTCACACAGATGAATAAATCAGTAAAAGATAGCCTTCTGGTCTGAAGTTGGAGAGGTACACACTGCACTGCGGTTCATACGATAAATTAGGCTCTTCTTGAATATTGAGTGTTTCTGGTGTCAATAAATTACTTACGAGTTTTAGTTTATTCGTTTAGTTTTACATCAGTGAACCTAAATCCAGGGCCGGCGCAAGGCACGTGCGAAACGTGCGGCCGCACGGGGCGGCACTTTCAGAGGGGCGGCAAATATG
The DNA here is from genome assembly GCA_026315105.1 of Locusta migratoria. Lineage (NCBI taxonomy): Eukaryota > Metazoa > Arthropoda > Insecta > Orthoptera > Acrididae > Locusta > Locusta migratoria. Next base: position 180,664,278 of record CM048749.1, read on the forward strand.
CCGCCCCCCCTTTTTATTTTTGTAGGACAAACTCAACATTCATGCCCAAGAGGAGATGAGGGGATTCGAAAGCAAACCTTGGAGGGAGCGGCTTTGGGAACTGTGGCATGGCACTTCGACTACTTGCCAGCCGCCCCTGTTCAACAGGGGGGGGGGATGACTAATTTCTTCCTCGCCACTGTGGGAGCACCGTCGTGTTTACGCCGTAGGAACACAGAGCGGGAAAGAGTCTGGCGTACACGCCAGTATTCTTATAGAGCGTTGCCAGTCTGTTACGCCCTTGCGTTTACTCACAACTAATATTGAGAAGATGAAATCTAATTTGGAAATTCAAATGCAATGTTCGATACTGTGATTATGTGTAGAGCCTCAAGCAATTTTGCTAAGCCCTTCAATAGCAGTTTCCGAGTGTTTTATTCTTCCCGCATTATGGATAAAAATTGGTTGAACATTACTAGTCAAACATGTCCAACACCTACAATGACTAAAGGTATTCCAAATGGGTAAATACGCAGGGAGTAATTACAAGGGATAAAGACATTGGTAGTAAGCCTGGCATAAGTTGGGTTTCAACGTAGTTTTCAAAATTTTTGCTACCCGTTTCTGAGAGATGGTCAAACGTTTTGCTGTTTTAGCTTGTTCAAATGCTTCTAAATGAATCGGACCAAATTGCGTGGTCATCAGTCCATAGTTTACAAACTACTTAAACTTAGGTAAACTAACGTAAGGACAACACACACCCCCATGCCCCAGGGAGGACTCGAACCTCCACGGCGAGCAACCGCGCGCTCCGCAGCGAGACGCTTTAGACCGCTCGGCTACTCCACCGCGGCTTGGTTTTTGGGCCATTAAACACCTGTCTGCGCCTGCATGAACAATAATTACTCTCTGACCGGCACTTTTGTTTGACAATACTACTCGCACACTATCACTTTGCCAACATTTATTTACTGTATACGGTTTTCCGTTGAATACATTGTCTGTTCACAACAACTGAAAAATATTTATTTACGTTAATTTTGTGAGTTCATGTTGCGCGGGAATAACCGAGCGGTCTAAGGCGCTGCAGTCATGGACTGTCCGGCTGGTCCCCGCGGAGAATCCCTCCCTCCGGTATGAGTGTGTGTTTTGTCATTAGGATAATTTAGAGAGAGAGATATAGAGATAGAGTGTATGTATGTGTGTGTGTGTGTGTCTCTGTGTGTATGTGTGTGTGTGTGTGCGTTTGTGGCTACGTAGCACAGTGGTAGACTAAAAATCCAAAGGTCCCGGGTTCGATCCCCGCCAGGTCCTAGGATTTTTATCTGTCACTTTCCACTTATTTCACCTCTGGCAGTGTGCTGATGTGAAAAATACCGAGTAGCATCGTGGTTCGGGACCCACGTTAAACTGTAGGTCCCCCTATAATTGGCTGGGTAAGTTAGTTCGAAGGTCGGAGGAAGGCAACGGCATACCACCTCCAAACAGGACCACGCCCAGTAAAGCACTGTGGTATTCAAACCAATCTTCGGATTGTTGACTGCTTTACCTTATGTAAGGTCTGTGAAGGTATTACCTTAGTGTGTGTGTGTGTGTGTGTGTGTGTGTGTGTGAGCTTAGGGACTGATGACCTTAGCAGTTAAATCCCACAAGTTTTCACACACATTTGAACATTTTCGTAAATGTACAAGGCTTGTTAAAATTAGATATATTTCTTCAATCAGGTTTAACTCTATTTTTGAGCTGGAGCCCAGCGACTGTCTTGTACAAATCTGTAGAGAATGTCACATATCAGACGCATTTTTTGTTTTTATTTTCCAGATCTACATATATTTCGTGTACAGTGTGTTTACATCTATACTGTAATGGTCATGCTGAACATAACTGTCAACCTGGCGGTTTACATGTAAGCACATATTAAAATCTTTTGAGACTGGCCAGTCAGCGACCGAAACCTAGTTAGATCTGAAAAGTAAAAACAAAAATTGCGATTTATTGCTGACATTTCCTATAGATTTGTTTAAATGAAATTCCACAAACGTTTTGAAAAACAAAAAATCGTGAGGTTGGAGAGTGGGCGGCAATTTAACAGCTCGCACGGGGCGGCACTTGGGCTTGCGCCGGCCCTGCCTAAATCCATACAGTTTTCTAGCATTGTTGGTTTTCTGAAATGAGTGAATGCCTTTTACATGTTTTACAGTTCTGGCAGCCACAATTCTGTTTTTTGAGACTTGTAATTCGAAGGAACCCCTTGACACCACTACAATGCGATTAAACTGCGTCAGTGCTAATGATGTAAGTGGGGTTCGAAAAGACCCCACGTGGGAGAGAATGATCAACGCTGCCACGTGAGGAACGGATGTTAATGATAATTGTGCTTTTGCGGATCCGTTCACTCAGCTATATTATAATCACCTGCCCCTGGCCCAATGACGGTTGATGCTTCATATGACTGGAGGTTCTTTGAGTGCCCCATTTAATATCTGCAGAATGTCTTATCTCGGCTTGTTTGCGCTTGATTCAACTTGAGCTGAGGCGCCGGTCTACCACGTGGGAGAGAATGATCAACGCTGCCACGTGAGGAACGGATGTTAATGATAATTGTGCTTTTGCGGATCCGTTCACTCAGCTTTATTATAATCACCTGCCCCTGGCATAATGACGGTTGATGCTTCATATGACTGGAGGTTCTTTGAGTGCCCCATTTAATATCTGCAGAATGTCTTATCTCGGCTTGTTTGCGCTTGATTCAACTCGAGCTGAGGCGCCGGTCTACCACGTGGGAGAGAATGATCAACGCTGCCACGTGAGGAACGGATGTTAATGATAATTGTGCTTTTGCGGATACGTTCACTCAGCTATATTATAATCACCTGCCCCTGGCCCAATGACGGTTGATGCTTCATATGACTGGAGGTTCTTTGAGTGCCCCATTTAATATCTGCAGAATGTCTTATCTCGGCTTGTTTGCGCTTGATTCAACTCGAGCTGAGGCGCCGGTCTACCACGTGGGAGAGAATGATCAACGCTGCCACGTGAGGAACGGATGTTAATGATAATTGTGCTTTTGCGGATCCGTTCACTCAGCTTTATTATAATCACCTGCCCCTGGCCCAATGACGGTTGATGCTTCATATGACTGGAGGTTCTTTGAGTGCCCCATTTAATATCTGCAGAATGTCTTATCTCGGCTTGTTTGCGCTTGATTCAACTCGAGCTGAGGCGCCGGTCTACCACGTGGGAGAGAATGATCAACGCTGCCACGTGAGGAACGGATGTTAATGATAATTGTGCTTTTGCGGATCCGTTCACTCAGCTATATTATAATCACCTGCCCCTGGCCCAATGACGGTTGATGCTTCATATGACTGGAGGTTCTTTGAGTGCCCCATTTAATATCTGCAGAATGTCTTATCTCGGCTTGTTTGCGCTTGATTCAACTCGAGCTGAGGCGCCGGTCTACCACGTGGGAGAGAATGATCAACGCTGCCACGTGAGGAACGGATGTTAATGATAATTGTGCTTTTGCGGATCCGTTCACTCAGCTTTATTATAATCACCTGCCCCTGGCCCAATGACGGTTGATGCTTCATATGACTGGAGGTTCTTTGAGTGCCCCATTTAATATCTGCAGAATGTCTTATCTCGGCTTGTTTGCGCTTGATTCAACTCGAGCTGAGGCGCCGGTCTACCACGTGGGAGAGAATGATCAACGCTGCCACGTGAGGAACGGATGTTAATGATAATTGTGCTTTTGCGGATCCGTTCACTCAGCTTTATTATAATCACCTGCCCCTGGCCCAATGACGGTTGATGCTTCATATGACTGGAGGTTCTTTGAGTGCCCCATTTAATATCTGCAGAATGTCTTATCTCGGCTTGTTTGCGCTTGATTCAACTCGAGCTGAGGCGCCGGTCTACCACGTGGGAGAGAATGATCAACGCTGCCACGTGAGGAACGGATGTTAATGATAATTGTGCTTTTGCGGATCCGTTCACTCAGCTATATTATAATCACCTGCCCCTGGCCCAATGACGGTTGATGCTTCATATGACTGGAGGTTCTTTGAATGCCCCATTTAATATCTGCAGAATGTCTTATCTCGGCTTGTTTGCGCTTGATTCAACTCGAGCTGAGGCGCTGGTCTACCACGTGGGAGAGAATGATCAACACTGCCACGTGAGGAATGGATGTTAATGATAATTGTGCTTTTGCGGATCCGTTCACTCAGCTTTATTATAATCACCTGCCCCTGGCCCAATGACGGTTGATGCTTCATATGACTGGAGGTTCTTTGAGTGCCCCATTTAATATCTGCAGAATGTCTTATCTCGGCTTGTTTGCGCTTGATTCAACTCGAGCTGAGGCGCCGGTCTACCACGTGGGAGAGAATGATCAACGCTGCCACGTGAGGAACGGATGTTAATGATAATTGTGCTTTTGCGGATCCGTTCACTCAGCTTTATTATAATCACCTGCCCCTGGCCCAATGACGGTTGATGCTTCATATGACTGGAGGTTCTTTGAGTGCCCCATTTAATATCTGTAGAATGTCTTATCTCGGCTTGTTTGCGCTTGATTCAACTCGAGCTGAGGCGCCGGTCTACCACGTGGGAGAGAATGATCAACGCTGCCACGTGAGGAACGGATGTTAATGATAATTGTGCTTTTGCGGATCCGTTCACTCAGCTATATTATAATCACCTGCCCCTGGCCCAATGACGGTTGATGCTTCATATGACTGGAGGTTCTTTGAGTGCCCCATTTAATATCTGCAGAATGTCTTATCTCGGCTTGTTTGCGCTTGATTCAACTCGAGCTGAGGCGCCGGTCTACCACGTGGGAGAGAATGATCAACGCTGCCACGTGAGGAACGGATGTTAATGATAATTGTGCTTTTGCGGATCCGTTCACTCAGCTATATTATAATCACCTGCCCCTGGCCCAATGACGGTTGATGCTTCATATGACTGGAGGTTCTTTGAGTGCCCCATTTAATATCTGCAGAATGTCTTATCTCGGCTTATTTGCGCTTGATTCAACTCGAGCTGAGGCGCCGGTCTACCACGTGGGAGAGAATGATCAACGCTGCCACGTGAGGAACGGATGTTAATGATAATTGTGCTTCTGCGGATCCGTTCACTCAGCTTTATTATAATCACCTGCCCCTGGCCCAATGACGGTTGATGCTTCATATGACTGGAGGTTCTTTGAGTGCCCCATTTAATATCTGCAGAATGTCTTATCTCGGCTTGTTTGCGCTTGATTCAACTCGAGCTGAGGTGCCGGTCTACCACGTGGGAGAGAATGATCAACGCTGCCACGTGAGGAACGGATGTTAATGATAATTGTGCTTTTGCGGATCCGTTCACTCAGCTTTATTATAATCACCTGCCCCTGGCCCAATGACGGTTGATGCTTCATATGACTGGAGGTTCTTTGAGTGCCCCATTTAATATCTGTAGAATGTCTTATCTCGGCTTGTTTGCGCTTGATTCAACTCGAGCTGAGGCGCCGGTCTACCACGTGGGAGAGAATGATCAACGCTGCCACGTGAGGAACGGATGTTAATGATAATTGTGCTTTTGCGGATCCGTTCACTCAGCTATATTATAATCACCTGCCCCTGGCCCAATGACGGTTGATGCTTCATATGACTGGAGGTTCTTTGAGTGCCCCATTTAATATCTGCAGAATGTCTTATCTCGGCTTGTTTGCGCTTGATTCAACTCGAGCTGAGGCGCCGGTCTACCACGTCGGAGAGAATGATCAACGCTGCCACGTGAGGAACGGATGTTAATGATAATTGTGCTTTTGCGGATCCGTTCACTCAGCTATATTATAATCACCTGCCCCTGGCCCAATGACGGTTGATGCTTCATATGACTGGAGGTTCTTTGAGTGCCCCATTTAATATCTGCAGAATGTCTTATCTCGGCTTGTTTGCGCTTGATTCAACTCGAGCTGAGGCGCCGGTCTACCACGTGGGAGAGAATGATCAACGCTGCCACGTGAGGAACGGATGTTAATGATAATTGTGCTTTTGCGGATCCGTTCACTCAGCTTTATTATAATCACCTGCCCCTGGCCCAATGACGGTTGATGCTTCATATGACTGGAGGTTCTTTGAGTGCCCCATTTAATATCAGCAGAATGTCTTATCTCGGCTTGTTTGCGCTTGATTCAACTCGAGCTGAGGCGCCGGTCTACCACGTGGGAGAGAATGATCAACGCTGCCACGTGAGGAACGGATGTTAATGATAATTGTGCTTTTGCGGATCCGTTCACTCAACTATATTATAATCACCTGCCCCTGGCCCAATGACGGTTGATGCTTCATATGACTGGAGGTTCTTTGAGTGCCCCATTTAATATCTGCAGAATGTCTTATCTCGGCTTGTTTGCGCTTGATTCAACTTGAGCTGAGGCGCCGGTCTACCACGTGGGAGAGAATGATCAACGCTGCCACGTGAGGAACGGATGTTAATGATAATTGTGCTTTTGCGGATCCGTTCACTCAGCTTTATTATAATCACCTGCCCCTGGCATAATGACGGTTGATGCTTCATATGACTGGAGGTTCTTTGAGTGCCCCATTTAATATCTGCAGAATGTCTTATCTCGGCTTGTTTGCGCTTGATTCAACTCGAGCTGAGGCGCCGGTCTACCACGTGGGAGAGAATGATCAACGCTGCCACGTGAGGAACGGATGTTAATGATAATTGTGCTTTTGCGGATACGTTCACTCAGCTATATTATAATCACCTGCCCCTGGCCCAATGACGGTTGATGCTTCATATGACTGGAGGTTCTTTGAGTGCCCCATTTAATATCTGCAGAATGTCTTATCTCGGCTTGTTTGCGCTTGATTCAACTCGAGCTGAGGCGCCGGTCTACCACGTGGGAGAGAATGATCAACGCTGCCACGTGAGGAACGGATGTTAATGATAATTGTGCTTTTGCGGATCCGTTCACTCAGCTTTATTATAATCACCTGCCCCTGGCCCAATGACGGTTGATGCTTCATATGACTGGAGGTTCTTTGAGTGCCCCATTTAATATCTGCAGAATGTCTTATCTCGGCTTGTTTGCGCTTGATTCAACTCGAGCTGAGGCGCCGGTCTACCACGTGGGAGAGAATGATCAACGCTGCCACGTGAGGAACGGATGTTAATGATAATTGTGCTTTTGCGGATCCGTTCACTCAGCTATATTATAATCACCTGCCCCTGGCCCAATGACGGTTGATGCTTCATATGACTGGAGGTTCTTTGAGTGCCCCATTTTATATCTGCAGAATGTCTTATCTCGGCTTGTTTGCGCTTGATTCAACTCGAGCTGAGGCGCCGGTCTACCAAACTTCTTTATTTCACATTTATCTCTGAAGTTTAAAGCTAACTAATTTGTTTATAAAAGATACTGAACGTTGTTCATTTTTCTTTCGTAATAAAGACCAAGAACATATGAATATGCACATGAACACTAAAACACAGTAAGTAACTGATTACACTATTAAGTGACTGTAACAAAATGATCTTGTTCTATCTTTGGGTCACGTGACACTGTAAGCAGTGCAAAGGCTAATATCCCCGACATACTCCTTACAACGATGAGTATAAATGTAATTTACCCTCAAAATCAAGACACATTTGCTTAAGCGCTCAAAGATATGTGGCAAGTAACAATACAAAAGTTGTTGTTGTTCCCATAAAATAAGATTGTGTTTAGAAATAATTACTTGCAGTCGGTCTCGAACCCACTACCTTCAACGGCGCAACGCGATGTCGCTAACCGCACGGCCATTCTTGCTAGCTGGAAAGCAGTGACTTCATTATTATTCAGGATGTCGCTAACTACACGGCTATTCTTGCTAGCTAGAAAGCAGTGACTTCATTATTATTCATGATTGGACCTTCTGAAGGTGTTTTTATATTTTACCAAATATGACGTGCTTGTGATGAATTTTCAGTGCGCCAAAAACAAATATGAAGGTCGGATGTGGTCTTAATGAAGGATCTGCCGATGCACAAGGCGAGGTGGGCAGTAGGTCCATTGTTTTTGCTTCGGGATCATTTGTGTGTAACCACCAGAGCTCGAGGGGACAGGACCTCGCGTCTCTACCAGCTATGTTAAAACCGACGTTTCCCCTCGCCTCTCCTTGGCGTGGGAGCACCAATATGCTGCCTCCATGTGGGCGCATTGTAACGCTGCGGCCCTGCCGCCTATATTAAGGGGCTACGACTCATACGTGTCGTCTCCGCAACGTAAAACGTTTCTCATGCGACAAAAATAGTTTGAATGTGCATATACACTCCTGGCCATTAAAACTGCTACACCACGAAGATGACGTGCTACAGACGCGAAATTTAACCGACAGGAAGAAGATGCAAATGATTACCTTTCCAGAGCATTCACACAACGTTGGCACCAGTGGCTACACCTACAACGTGCTAACATGAGGAAAGTTTCCAGCCGATTTCTCATACACAAACAGCAATTGACCGGCGTTGCCTGGTGAAACGTTGTTGTGAGGTCTCGTGTAAGGAGGATAAATGCGTACCATCACGTTTCCGACTTTGACAAAGGTCGGATTATAGCCTATCGCTATTGCGGTTTATCGTATCGCGTGTGGTATACGCTCCCGTAAGTCGCGATCCAATTAATGTTAGCAGAATATGGGAATCGGTTCAGGAGGGCAATACGGAACGTCATGCTTGATCCCAACGGCCTCGTATCACTAGCAGTCGAGATTACAGGCATCTTATCCGCACGGCTGTAACGGATCGTGCAGCCACTTCTCGATCCCTGAGTCAACATATGGGGACGTTTCCAAGACAACAACCATCTGCACGAACAGTTCGACGACGGTTGCAGCAGCATGGATTATCAGCTCGGAGACCATGGTTGCGGTTATCCTTGACCCTGCATCACAGACATGAGCGCCTGCGATGGTGTACACAACGACGAACCTGGGTGCACGAATGGCCAAAGGTCATTTTTTCGTATGAATCAAGGTTCTGTTTACAGCATCATGATGATTGCATCCGTGTTTGGCGACATCGCGGTGAACGCACATTGGAAGCGTGTATTCGTCATCGCCATACTGGTGTATCAGCGTGATGGCATGGGATGCCATTGGGTACACGTCTCGGTCACCTCTTGTTCGCATCTAAGGCAATTTGAACAGTGGCCGTTACATTTCAGATGTCTTACGACCCGTGGCTCTACCCTTCATTCGATCCCTGTGAAATTCTACGTTTCAGCAGGATAATGCACGACCGCATGTTGCAAGTCCTGTACGGGCCTTTCTGGAGACGAGGAATGTTCGACTGTTACACTAGCCAGCACATTCTCCAGATCTCTCACCGATTGAAAACGTCCGGCACTGGTGGCCGAGCAACTGGCTCATCACAATACTCTTGATGGACTGCGGTATCGTGTTGAAGCTGCATGGTCATCTGTACTTGTACACGCCATCCAAGCTCAGGATCTATGCACCCAAATGTAATCACAAGTCAGTTCTAGTATAATATATTTGTCCAATGAATATCCATTTATCATCTGCATTTCTTCTTGGTGTAGCAATTTTAAAGGCCAGTGGTATATATATACCACTGGCCATTAAAATGGCACCGTTAAAATTTGCAGGTTATATATAACGTCATATTTTCGGGTGAATCCAGGTTCTGATTACAGCATCATGATGGTAGCATGCGTGTATGGCGACATCGCGGTGAAATCACATTGGAAGACATGTATTCGTCATCGCCATACTGGCGTATCACTCAGCGTAATGGTATGGGGTGCCATTGGGTACACGTCTCGGTCTTGTTCGCATCGAGGGTACTTTGAACATTGGCCGTTACATTTCAGATGTCTTAGGACCCGTGGCTCTGCCCTACATTCGATCCTGCCGGCCGCGGTTGCCGAGAGAACTGAGGCGCTCCAGTCACGGTCTGCACGGCCACTACGGTCGGGGGTTCGAATCCCCCCTCGGGCATGGATATTTGTGCCGTCCTTAGGATAAGCTAGTTGATAAGTAGTTTTTAAGTTTAGGGACTGATGACCCCGTAGTTAAGTCCCATAAGCTTAACAAACATTTGAAATATACATTCGATCCCTGCGAAACACTACATTTCAGCAGGATAATGCACGACCGTGCAGGTCCTGTAGGGCCTTTCTGGATACCGGAAATGTTCGACTGTTGCACTGGCCAGCACATTCTCCAGATCTCTCACCGACTGAAAACGTCTGGTCAATGTGGCGGAGCAACTGGCTAGTCACAATACGCCAGTCACTACTCTTGATGAACTGTAGTATCGTGTTGAAGCTGCGTGGGCATCTGTACTTGTACACGCCATCCAAGCTCTGTTTGACTCAATTCCCAGGCGTATCAAGGCTGCTATTATGGCCAGAGCTGGTTGTTCTGGTTACTGATTTCTCAGGATCTATGCACCCAAATTGCGTGGAAATGTAATCACATGTCAGTTCCAGTATATTTGTCCAATGAATACCCGTTTACCATCTGCCTTTCTTCTCGGTGTAGCCAATTTAATGGCCAGTAGTGTAAAATGATCTAAAGAGAAATCATAGCTACACTCCTGGAAAATGAAAAAAGAACACTGTGAATTCGTCGACCCAGCAGAGGGAAATTTTATTGACACATTCTTGCGGTTGTATACAACACACGATCACACAGGCAGAGCCGTACGCACATGAGTACAGTCACCAGAGCGCCCGCAATGTTGGCGTTAGTACTATGTATACTGTCCTTTGCAGCAATGCAAGCTGTAATTCTTTCATAGAAATGATCGTAGAGGTTCCGAATGTGGTTATGTGGAATGGACTGCCATGCAATTTCCACCTGGTGCCTCAGCTGGACCAGATTTTGTACCGCTCATGCAGACCGCCCAAAATAGCGTTTCATGCGGTCCCAAATATGCTCAATGGGAGAGAGATCTGGGGATCGTGCTGGCCAGGGTAGTTGACCTACCTCTTGAAGAGCAAGTTGGGTGGTACGGGATACATGTGGATCTGCATTGTCCTGTTGGAGAAGCATATCACCTTGTTAGTGCATGAGTGGTAGCAAGACGGGTTAAATATGGTTTCAGTGTACTGTGCACTGTTCAGTGTTCTCTAGACGACCACTAGAGGAGAATGGTGAGTGTAGAATATCGCTCCCCTTACAATGATGCACGATCATGTGCGCCGTTAGAGTGTCCTCTGTTCACACTCCAACATCTTTCAGCCCGCCTCCAATGGTGTCATGGTAGGCGCTTATGAAAGGACGAACGGAGACGTGTCGTCTTCAGTGATGAGAGCCGTCGCTGCCTTGGTGCCAATGATGGTCGTACGCGTGTGTGGTGTCGTGCAGAGGAGTGCTAAAGTCTGGAGTGTACGCGATAGAGGAAAACAGGGCCGACACGTGGCATCATGGTGTGGGGAGCCATATCCTACAGTCGCCGTTCTCCTTTGGTGTTCATTGTGGGAAAATTGAAGAGTGCACGGTACACTGAAACCGTTATTCAATCCGTCTTGCCACTGTTCATGCACCAACGAGGAGATGCACTTTTTGAACAGGAAAATGCACATCCAAACCTATCCCCTACAACCCAACGTGCTCTTATAGGTGTACGTCAACTACACTGCCCATCATTGTCCCCAGATCTATACCCCATTGAACATGTCTGGGGCCGGATGAAACGTCATCTTGGCGCGGTCTACACGACCGTGAGGAGATCTGGTTCAGCTGAGACATCAGATGGAAATTGCATGGCAGGCCATACCGTAAGACTTCATGCGGCACCTGTACAATCGTCTTCATGAGAAAGTTGCACCCTGCATTGCTGCAAAAGGAAGGTGTACACGATACTAGCGTCGACATTGTGCACGTTCTGGTGACTGTACTGACGTGCGTATGGTTCTGACTGCGTAATCGTGTGTTGTATACATCCTCAAGAATGTATCAATAAAATTTCGCTCTGTTGAGTTGACGAATTCATGATGTTCTTTTTTCATTTTCCAGGAGTGTATTTTCAGGACTAGCTTCTTTCCTGGGAAACAGTGAACCAGTGAGGACATTGGACGCGCCGCCACTGCCCTCCCTGACTCATATATACCCCTCCCCAGTCCGGTCTGTGTGCGCGTCGGCTAAGATACTGCGAGCGACCGGGCTCTCGTATTCGCGTTGTTTTGATCGGACCCCCCTCCAGCGCGCCCGCGGAACTGGTCCAGCTGTGCCTCGCCGCAGCCGCTGTCCTTGAACCCGCCGCCGTACGCACGCTGCGATCAACGACCGAAGCGTAGCCTGGCGGCGAGGTCACGCAGCTGCCACTGCGTGCGTGCGTGCGTGCGTGAGCGGCGCCCGCCCATTACAGCTCGTCAACGGCCCGGTCATTACGGCCGAGGACAGCTGTGTTTTATTGCCGTTTTTTTGTCCCCCTCGCGGGTCTCCGTGGTACTCGCTCGTTGACTGCGAGGAAGCGTCTCGGTCCGGAGCGTCCACCCACACGACACCTCGCCCGAGCCCAAAGGTGCAGAATCCCCTCTCCGTCTCCCTCCCCCCCCCCCTCCGACCACCTGCCAGTGCGCTCGCTTCCACAAAGATCCATAAAGCGCCTGGCGAAGCCATTCTGGTTTCGCGGTAAGGCACGTCCAAATTGTCTATCGCTTTATCTGAACACCTGCGCCCTTCTGCGAACCGCTGGCAGTAAACGGGCAACAGAGCTGACGCGCACCTGCTGTACTGATTGGTTTCTCAGCGTTTACGTCCCGAGAGGGCGGGGGAAAGCGGCTGGTCTATTAAGGGGCTCTCACGCCGTCAATACGTATTGACAATAATATTGTCAATAATATATTGTTCAAATGTTTGTATAGCTTATGGGCTTAACTACAGGGTCATCAGTCCCTAAACTTACAAACTACTTATGAACTAGCTAATACTAAGGATGGCACAAATATCCATGCCCGAGGGGGTTTCGAATCCCCGACCGTAGTGACCGTGCAGACCGTGACTTAAGCGCCTCAGTCCCCTCGGCCACCGCGGCCGGCAATAATATATTGTCAAACCTTCAATATATTTCAGTGGTCCTCCCACCATCAATTATATAGTAATCACTGGCGTCGCGATTTCGTCAAGTAAAAATGTCTGACCGGCAGAAAGCGTGTGCTTTAATCATCTTAGCGATGGCTGCGAAAGAAAGTCAACCGAGAAGGACGAAAAGGAGGAAATGGGTTCGTGAGTGGTTAAACAAAAGGAACGACTTTTCACATGTGAATCTGCTTACGGAAATCCGAACTTCTGACCCAAAATATTTTTTAACTTATTTTAGAATGAGCCCAGAACAGTATGAAAAAAACACAAATATGAGATTCGCGATTCCTGCCGATGAAAGATTGTCCCTTAACGCTTCTTGGCCACAGGAAGATCATTTGAATGTTTGAAGTTCAGCGCAGTCATGTCTGCTAACTCATTTAGTAAAATTGTCATTGAAACCTGTGAAACACTGATATCTGCTCTGCAAGGATACATACAGGTAATTTAATATATAAAAAACAAAACATTTCGCTGTCTCAAGTGCTGCTTGTATTGTACTTCCCGAAATATTTGTTTTCACTTGCAGTGTGTAGAACTACTGTATGGTGATAACACAAAGTGTCTCAGGAAATCTTCCAGTTCACATTTACTGCAAACTTGTGTCGTTTTACAAAGGCTGTTTAAAATCAGCAACTTTAAAGCTGTGCCAACATCTGAAAGGCGAATACTGTCAAACCGTCAGTACTGGACTTCACACGCTCAATATATATTGACAATTCTGAAAATATTTTTGTGGCCATCAATACTTTTCGTCAATATTTTAGGTATTGACAATACGTCAATACGCGCCCTCAGACGGTCAATATATTGACGGTTTGGCAATATTATTGAACGTGTGAGGGCCCCTTTTCATCTCTCCGTCGCACGCGTCTGTCGAGTGAAGAAACACTTTTGGAGTTAGTCGTAAATACGGGCATGTTGACTACAATTGTAACTGGTGGCATTCAAATTCTGTATAATCAGCAATCAATCTAAGAAGGCCCAGGCTTGAGTAATAAGAAAAACAGTGGAAAGAGTCTTTTAATGAAAGTAGTCTCGTTTGCAAAGCTTTAATTTATTCATGACAACTGTCCATTTCGGTCTCGTGAGGCACTACACATATAAAATAATGAGAAACAGTTCTTCGGTTGCAGAAGACTTGGTAAAATATTTACTTTACCATGGTTTAGGCTTCACTAGGGGAGCCATCATCAGAAGTAAAAGTTTTTTTACATATGAATGTATAGTCAGCAGAAGGTCTCAAGCGATACGGCTCACGTTAAAAATTAAGAAGTTTGACATTGCAAAGTTTGAAAACAAATAAGATAACGTGCCGCTAAAGGTCGCGTTGTCTTATTTGTTTTTAAAATTTGCAATGTGCAAACTTCTTAATTTTTAACGTGAGCCATATCGCCCGAGACTTTCTGCTGACTACACATTTATATGTAAAAAGACTGTTTACAATATTTTTTACGTTATATACTGGCCATTAACATTGCTACACCAAGAAGAAATACAGATGATAAACGGATATTCATTGGACAAAGGTATTATACTAAAATGACATGTGATTAGATTTGGGTGCATAGATCCTGAGCTTGGATGGTGTGTACAGGTACACATGCCTCTGCAGCTTCAACACGATACCGCAGTTCATCAAGAGTTGTACAGGCGTATTATGACGAGCCAGTTGCTCGGCCACCGTTGACCAGACGTTTTCAGTCGGTGAAAGATCTGGACAATGTCGAGTATATTCCGTATCCAGAAAGGCCCATACAGAACCTGCAACATGCTGTCGTGCATTATCCTGATGAAATGTAGGGTTTCGCAGGGATAGAATGAAGGGTAGGGCCACGGGTCGTAACACATATGAAATGTAATGGCCACTGTTCAAAGTGCCGTCGATGCGAACAAGAGGTGACCGAGACGTGTACCCAATGGCACCCGATACCATCACTCCGGCTGATACGCCAGTATGGCGATGACGAATACACGCTTCCAATGTGCGTTCACCGCGATGCGACCATCATGATTCTCTAAACAGAAGATGGTCTCCGAGCTTATAGTCCATGCTGCAGCAAACGTCGTCGAACTGTTCATGCAGATGGTTATTGTCCTGCAAACGTCCCCATCTGTTGACTCAGAGATCGGGACGTGGCTGCACGATCCGTTACAGCCATGCGGATAAGATGCTTGTCATCTCGACTGCTAGTGATACGAGGCTATTGGGATCCAGCACGGCGTTCCGTATTGCCCTCATGAAGCCACCGACGCGAACAGCAATGTCGCGATACGATAAACCGCATAGCGATAGGCTGCAATCAGACCTACGTGATGGTACACATTTCTCCTCCTTAGACGAGGCATCACAACAACGTTTCACCAGGCAACGCCGGTCAATTGCTGTTTGCGTATGAGAAATCTGTTGGTAACTTTCCTCATGTCAGCACGTTGTAGGTGTCGCCAGCGGAGCCAACCTTGTGTGAATGTCCTGAATAGCTAATCATTTTCATATCACAGCATATTCTTCCTGTCGGTTAAATTTCGCGTCTGTAGTACGTCATCTTTGTGGTGTAGCAGTTTTAATGTCCAGGAATGTATTTTGGAAACTATGAAGTATGGGCTTGTAAGACAAAACACGTATATCGGTACAAATTCGAAATATTGAGATATCTCGACCGTTTCAGGGAATGGAATTAAATTCAACAGCGAAGTTAAAAATTTGTGCCAGACCGGGATTCGAAACGGGATTTCTCGTTTCGGTCCAGAGGTCTTATAAAGCATCTTTTTACAACAATTGATCAGGCAGAGAAAATAAATGCTGCATCTCTTAGATTTGAATCAGGACACCTTTATAACAGAGTCTACCACGCAATTACTGAGCCACATTTATTTATTCTTGTTTTTCCCAATAGTTTGAGGAGCTGTGATTGTGTTTTTTTTTATTATGATTTTTATTTATGTATGTATTTTAAATGGAATTCGCCTTCGTCGTCTACCTTCGAAAAGTAAATAAGATCTTTCTCCTGACCATAAAGAGAAGGTTTCCTCCTCAGTCGGCCGCGGTGGCCGAGGGGACTAAGGCGCTCCAGTCACGGTCTTCACGGCCACTACGGTCGAGTGTTCGAATCCCCCCTCGGGCATGGATATTTGTGCCGTCCTAGTTCGTAAGTAGTTCATAAGTAGTTTGTAAGTTTAGGGACTGATGACCCCGTAGTTAAGTCCCACAGACTATACAAACATTTGAACATTTTTTTTCCTCCTCATCTTGACGCATAAGCAATTAGGATATCCAGGCAGACGACCCTCCATTCTAAATATTCAACTCACAGCACACTACGTTTGTAGTGCCCCTGCCCTGTAGTTCCTCTCGCTCGCAAGGAATCGGGGGGGGGGGGGGTATTAAAGCGCCCTCATTTAAATTGTCAATTGCCTTCTGGGGGGATATATGTAGTTATTGAAAGGAACAGACACCATATCAATAATTGTAAAATATGCCCCCCAATTGGCAACTGACAATTTCATTGCGGACGCATTAATACGCTGGATGTCTGACGGTAATCCACCATACGCTGCGAGCCAGAGGAACTATTGGGGCACTGCCAACGTAGTGTGCTGTGAGGATTTGAGCAGAAAGGGAAGCGTGTATGGATAGTCCAACTGGTTAAGGCGGCCGCTGAACCGAAACGGCAAATCCGGTTTCGAATTCCGGCACACCACAAATTATCATATTCGAGTTAAATTTATTTCATGACCCATTACGGTTGTGATGTCTCAATATTTACGGTCGTTAATGTCAGCCAATGGTGTACGCTCTTTCTGATATGTCATTTGCAGACAGATACCATATCAATATAAATGTTGTAACGATTCTGCTTATTGTTTGTAAGGAGTCATTCTGGTTATCATCATTGCTCCGTTGTACAGGGATGTCTTGTCATTTTCTCCGTACCAACGACGAATACGGTAGCCACACTGATCCATGCAGGGTATCTCAATCTTATGACAATATTTTGGCCGAGATAATATTTCAAATTGCGCAACAGATAATAAATTTAAAAGAGAGGATACTCCTGCCGTCAGTGGGACAACGTATTGCAAGCTATATACTATTTAAAATGGCTGTGCCTATTGAGCAATCTTTTCAGCAGTGTAGTAAATGGGAATTACGAAGGTTATGGGCACTGTTATAAAGAAACAGGGTTCCTGATTATTAACATTTTATTCTGGGACGTAGCCCTTTTCGTAGTGATTAATGACATTATTATTATAAAAGATAGTAAAACTAAGGTGGGGTTTCTTAACATTTTACGTGGAGCACAGGTAGTGGGGATAAAACGGATTTTACTAATTTCCCCATATTTATCATGCATATCATTCAGTCCTGATTACTGCATTAGATTAATTTTACATACGGTGAGCAATGCAAGGAGGACAAGTTTTCTTTCATAAGTGAGCCAGATATATACATTAATATTAATATTGAGACACATTGTTACCTCACATTGTATTCAAGGAGGGACGCTGCTGCATATTATTTATATTCTACGTCTGCAAGGCTTTAACAGAACTCACCTTATTTTTTTCTTCGAAGTCTCTGCTGGTTTTCTGCGGGATAATAAAATCAAACCGACTCAATATTTCGACGGTACAGCTGTTCGCCATCTTCAGGAAACTGCTGCTGCTGAGTCCAGCTGAAATACTGAATCGCTCTGATTTTATTATCCGACATAAAACCCGCAGAGAATTCGAAGATTTGTCACGCCGAGAAAGCCTACGAAGTTATATAACTCGCCTTATTGTTCGTCCTAGAACTTCCAATACGAATATTCACATGCAAGCCTAACTGAATTTACGTTACATAATTTTCTTAGGTCATTGGTCATTGAGAATAACTCAACTTTGTCCCTGTCGTCGGCAACTTTACTGCAAATGTTCATACGCATGATTAATTTTAGGTTGAAGGTTGGGGCATTGTCTTGTATTAGAAGGTACTTGAATCAGTTCAAGTCGAGGACAAAGCCCAACCAAGAATTACAAAATATAAAAATAATCATCACACGCTATTTCCTAGTCATTGGTAGAAGACAGAACATAAAATATATTGGAATCGGTCCCAGACCATGAGACTTAATTACTTCCTCGCCTCATGGGTTAAAAATCCTATCATGCAAACAAAAGACTTTAAATACAATTATCTCGTCTTCCAAACTTCCTCTGCAAATGAAACATTACCTCCATGTAACTATTCCTGTACTGAAAACTCTGTAAGTGGATGAAAAGTAACGGTTACCTATGTTCAAAGTGAATGCTGGAGAGGAAAATTTGGAACTATTACTTGAAAAAAAAAAAAAAAAAAAAAAAAAAAAGCTGAATTTAAGTAAAAATTCTGGTTGTGCCTACTAGTACTTCGACGGAGCTGAAAGAGGCATTATTAAGTACTTAAATTAAAATTATCACCATCTTTACAAAATCTGGGTGGAGCTCTATCACCATGCGACTTACATCGTTGGTTCCTGCTTCAAAACTGTTTAAAACAAGGCGGTTATCTGCCTAACAGATCCCGTGCTAGCCACGCCCTACCAGGGGCGGGGAGGCTCTCTACCAACCGTTTTCGAACCATTCACGACTCTCAAGTTAACAGGTGCATCGCGACCTTCTCATCTGTGGCTGATACGTTAGCAAAAATTATGTTTGTACTGCTCAAACTAGGTTCAGCCTCGTAGGAATACTTTCTGCTATTCATTCACACAATTATACTAGTTTGTCTAATGTGGAAAGGATAAATGGATGTGCTGAAAATGTATGTGGAAGTAAAAAGTAAAGTAGAAAATTAAGTTAATTAGTATTGCCCATATACCATCCAGACTAGTTCGATACTGCTTATTTAATTATTTTATGACAATTATTTTCTTTATTGTCATTTCATTCCCTAATACATGGATGGGCTGTCAGGGCTCGCAGGCGCTCTTCAGCCTACAGAATATAAAATATGACATAGAAGAACAGAAAGACGTAAAAAGCGATTAAAAGTAGGAGATAAATTACAAATAAAATATGGAGATTTTGATGGGAGAAACATAAACTGCTTAAAATGGAGGAAAAACATTTGAGTAAAACACTGGGTGGTGGCTACGGGCTGCCTATTCGCTGACGAAATAAAAATAAGAAACACCACACATTCAGAGAAACACACAATTTAAACGTAAAGGAGTTGGCTACGGGTTAGCCGTTCACGGTTAAATAAAGCAATGTACTAAAAGACGAAACACACTTACAAAAGTTAAGACGTCGGCGATGGGTTGGTAGTGCAGCGTACGGTAAAGTAAGATAAAAAAACAGCGTATTAAAAGGTTCCACAGACGGCGGAGCAGTCACAATAAGGAAGCTGAGATGTGGGGGAAAAGGGGATGAGAGCAGAGGGTGAGGAGGGGCCACAGGGCCAGTAGGGGAGGTACTGGCACAGACAAATATATGCGGGTAACCTCCGTAAGGGCCCGGTCCTACGCTCCTGGGTGTGGGGAGGGAGGGTTTCCAGCAGTTCCGTAAGATGTCCCATGATGGCGCTGCGGTCAGAAGCAGCTCTTTTAAACTGGCCAGAGCAGGCGGCAGGTAGCGGCTGTCCCCACCACCACCTCCCCTCAAACGCCAGCACGCTGGACACAGCCGTGGCCTCATGGCAGGCGGCTCGAGCTCTCCCCTCAGCCTCCCCTCCACGCTACCCTCTGACGTGCGACAGGCACCCTAAGCCAGCGAACCGCCTAACACCTGCTAGCATCTTGAGGGGAGCGTAGGACAGTGGTTTAGGGTGGGCTGCTTCTCTGTATAGGTTACTCTGTGGTACTGGGGCAAGGATGTCCCAGGAAGCACAGACAAAAAAATACAGATTAACACGCTCAGGGGTGCGGGGAGGGAGGGCCAGAGTAGTTCTGTAAGATGTCCCATGATGGCGCTGCGGTCAGAAGCAGCCCTTTAAAACTGGCCAGAGCAGGCGGCAGGTAGCCGCTGTCCCCACCACCACCTCCCCTCAACCTCTGGCACGCCGGACACAGCCACGGCCTTGTGGAAGGCAGCATGAGCTCTCCCTTCAGCCTACCCTCCACGATACCCTCTGATGTGTGAGTAGGGCAGTAGGGGAGGGACTGGGACAAGGATGTCCCAGGAAGCCAAGGGAAAGGAGGAGTTCCCCATACGGCGGAGCACTCACACCAAGAAAGGTGAGACATGGGGGAAAAGGGGATAAGAGGAGAGGGTGAGAAGGGGTCACAAGGACAGTAGGGGAGGGACTGGGCCGAGGATGTCCGAGGAAGCCAGGGGGATGGAGGGATGGGGAGGAGAGAGGAGGAGCCAGAAGGAAAGTGGGGTGGAATGTGGAACAAGGCCAGGAGGAAGGGGGGATGGATGGGGCCCTCAGGGAGAGAATGGGAAGAGCTAGGGGAAGGATCATAGTGTGTAGGAAAGGGTGATGTCAGATTGGAGGGCATCACCTGGAAGGGGGACGGTTGAGGAGGTGTGGCAATGGACGGTGTGCTGAGAGTATTAGGTGGGTGTAACTTGCGAGACAGGTAATGGAGGTGAAGATGTTCAATAAAGAGGATGAAGTGGATGAAAGAGTTCCGAACAGGGGAGGGGGATACGGAAGGCGAGGCAGAAGGCATGCCGCTCCAGTATCTCATGGGGGAGATCTAGGCTGGATGGGCTACGGAGAGGATGGATGGATGAGAGATTTACAGGTATAGAGGATGGTGGAAGGATTTAGGCCCCAGGTTCAACAAATAAGGAGTTTGAGGAGGTGGAGGCGGGAGCAGGCTTAGTCATGGATAGTGCAGAGATGGGGAGTCCAGGATAGGGTGCGATCAATAGTGAGACAAGGAAAGCGGTATCAGCAGCATATTGCAAGAGTAATATGGAGGGGGGACAGGCATATTGGAGGTATAGAGAAGATAAGGAAGGGGAGAAAGGACGGAACTTTGGGGAGAGAAAGAGAGGGATAGAAAAGGCAGAGTCGGTGTTGTGGGCTGTAACATAAGTGGGGCGGTTCGAGAGGAAGGAGGGAATGACCCAGATTAGGTTGATGGGAACAGCGTAGGTTTGGAGTTTGAAGAGCAAACCAGAATGTCAGACCCGATTGTTGGCCCGTTCAAGGTGTAAGGACACAACGATGGCGGCACGATGGGAGTTTAGCTGGAGGAATTATGGCAACTCATCATTGTAATTAGTAGTGTCTGCAGTATCCGAATGAGATGTTACCGATAGTACGCGCTCAACATTTATCTTCAGGTTCGCTCCACTTTCTCCTTTGAAATTATAGACCCTGTCAGTGAAATAGCTAGTGCGGGTGGTCCTCGTAAGACACCGGCCACAAAAGGAGCGACATTGTTGGTTGGCAGCAGCGGCTGCGCTTGTGGGCTGCTTGCCATTCCGCGGGCGCGCCGAGCGTCGCCACCTGCCAGAGACTGATGGCAGCTGACAGCCGCGGCCAACACACGAGCTGCAGCTGACCACTCTGCCCTCTGTGTGAACTCTGCGCTCTCCGTGGGGGGAGTGCACGGATCTCAATTATGATCACTAGATATACAACTGTCGTGGTTATGATCTGCGAAAATTATGACGGTCTATTATGATTATGTTGGCAACTCCGTACGTGTAAGTCTTGTTGTTGTTATACCGCGGTGGAGTAGCCGAGCGGTCTAAAGCGTCTCGCTGCGGAGTGCGTGGGTGCTCGCCTTGGGGGTTCGAGTCCTTCCTGGGGCATGGGTGTGTGTGTTGTCCTTAGGTTAGTTTACCTAGGTTTAAGTAGTTTGTAAGCTACGGACTGATGACCACGCAGTTTGGTCTGACAGATTTACAAAAAACATTTTGTTGTTGTTGTTATGACCGTTGTGTCCTCTGAAAGTAAGTGATGGACCATTGATTAATCTTCTAATATATAAAGCAGGGTGTCCATACTTTTGTGCCCTCCCTCCTACTCCTCCCTTCCCCCACGCGGATCCTATATGATCTTATGCCTTTCCCCCACCTTCTCAAATTCCTTGAACATATCCGCATCCTATACACCTCCCGTAAAATAGAATCTCGTCACCCACTGGTCTCTCCTTTCGTCCTGAATCCCGGGCCTGTGCCACACATTTACCAGCATGTTCTTCCCTCTCTCCACCTCCATACTCTGCACATCCTATCCATGGGTAACTTCCAATAGCTTCCTCTCCCGGATGACGCCATCCGTCCTGACATATACCCCTCCTATCAACCTTAGCGCTTCGTTGTAGCTTAGTGCCACGTTCCCCTCCCTTTTTTTTCCCTTCCTTCCCTTGGATCTCTGTCCTCACCCATTCCCTTGGTGTCCTTCTGTCTCATCCCCATTCCCCCCTGCTCCTCTCCCCATCATCCCCCTCCCCCCCCCATGGGGCTCATGTGCATGGCGAGCATGGGGGCCCCGAACGTATGCAGTCTTCCTTCTTTCTTTACTTCCCAGACTGTCTTTCCCCCTCCATCCTTTCCTATCCTCACTCTTTACCCTCCCCTCAGTAGTTTATTCCCTCTATCCCAGAGAAACAACCCAACCCTTTTCCGCCCACCGCACCACCTTCCCCTTCCCTCTCTCCTGCAGGGTCTGTTCACTGATTTTAATTTTGTGTCAGTCACTTTAAATGTGCAGTGAATTAGTGCTTCGTGTGTACGTGTGTTTTTAAAACATCAGCAACCGCCGCACAGGCAGAACATAGCGTTGCCATGTGTTTTTAAATGTGTATCTTAGTCTCATTGTCGTCGTTCCGTTAAATAAACATGAAAGTTTTCTCCACCGTGGCTGTTTTAAGAGCTGAATATGTAATTTTTGCCATTCTGCTTCAAAGGCATTGTCATTTCACCCATTTATCTCTCCATGTTCATTTGTAAATTATTCATGCATTATCACATGTCAAACCCACCTGATAAGGATCGCACACTGGGGAGCAATAATAATAATAATAAAGGGACAAGCGCAGTGTATGCAGTCTCTTTAGTAGTTCTGGTGCAGCTTTTAATGATTCTGCCAATAAAACGCAGTCTCTGCTTCGCCTTTCCCACGACATTAACTACGTGTTATTTCCAGTTTAATTCTGATGTAATAGTAATTCCTAGGTATTTAGTAGAGTTTACGGCCTTCACTTTTGATTGATTTATCTTATAAATAAATTTTAACGGATTTTTTTGTACTCGTGTGGACGACTTCAAACTTCCCATTTATTGGAGTTAATTGCCAATTTTTACACCATAGTGATAGCTTAGTTAGATAGTTCTGCAGTTGCTTTTGATCATCAGATGATTTTACTAGACGGTAAATGACGGCGTCATCTGCCATCACCCTAAGGTACTTAGATTTTCTCCCAAATCGTTTATGTAAATAGGGAACAGCAGAGGACCAATAACACCACCCCGTGGAACTCCCGAAATCACGTCTGCTTTAGTCGATGCCTTACCATCGATTGCTAGAAACTGTGTCCTCTCTGACAGGAAACTTCTTATCCAGTCGCTAATTTGGGCGATATACCATAACCACGCAATTTGATTAAAAGCCTTTGTGAGGTACGGTGTCAAAAGCCTTCTGGAAATCAAGAAAAACGGAATCAATTTAGAATGTATTTTTCATATAACTGGAATCTTGAAATGAATATTATATAGGAAAGTAAACACAGCATTTCTGATGTTTGCAACTTTTAAATTTAATGGGTTTAGAAGTCGATACCAGTATGAGTATTACGCAGTAACAACCTGTGGGTGATTATTAGGAGTTCTAATGCTGAGGACCAGTTATTACTAGACGGCGGAGCGGATCCGGGTGCGTCATATTTAATTCGAATTATCTTTACTTCCAAAAATGTTCTCACAGAGTTCCTATTCGGAGTGGATGAAAGTTTGATGTACTTTGAACATTTCATTCCCTTAAGGTGTTTACATAACTGAAACGGAAAAAAAGTTCTTCTCCTGTCGAAAATTTCTTCGTGAGAAAGTGGAAGTTCGTAAACTGTCAGTATATCCTCTTAATAAATTAATGGCTCTGGAGAAAAATAAATGTGTTGTGTAGTTCTTCACGAAGAAAATGTTGAAATATTTGTTAAGCCTGAGGGACTTTACTGCGGCGTCATCAGTCGCTAAACTTACAAACTATTTATGAACTACCTTATACTGAAGACGTCACAAACATCCATGCCAGAGGGGCATTCGATCCCCCGACGGGGAACGGCCTTGCACATCGTAGCTTAGCACCTCAATGCGCTCTGCCGCTCTGAGTGTGAGCGAGTTGAACGAAACGCAAGATAGAGCTTGAGCCTCATCCGGAAAGTGGCAACTCCTACAGCTTGGGGGAAAAATGGCGGAAAGTTCAGCTCGGGTTTATATTCGTCTTAATTCGAACGGTGAACGTCAATATTATGGCGTGAATGGAAGATGGGCTAAATGTGTGCATGCCCGTAATGCCACCGTTAGTAACCAGTTGGCAAGAGTTCTCCTTGACAATGATTGGCCTAGAAAGCTGCTTATCTGTACTTTGTTATCTCAACGACCTGTTTCTGCTGTCCTTACAATATAACGATGTTGCTCGACGTCTGTGCAGCGTGAACGTCTAGAACGTCGTATACCGGCGTGAGAATGTTCACGTGACAGTTGCAAACAGTATAGTTGCACAATTGACGCAACACGTCCAAATAGTGTGGCGATTCGCCGGGAGGACCATCCCACCACAAGCTGCCGCCATTCAAACGCGCTCAGTTCAATGTAGGAAGCACAAGAGCGTCTCCGTGCTATGAAGCCTGTTTACCTCAGCCTTTGGGATTATGGGCCGTATAGCTGTAAACGTTCCATATTGAAGGGTATACTACGATCGCGCTTGGAAAGCTGTTGGCAGACGACGCTGAAACCATTATATTCAGCACGGCTTTAGAAAGCATCGATTGTGCGAAACCCAGCCTGCCATTTTATCTCATGACATCTTGCGTATTATCGATGAAGAACAACAGGAAGACTGCAATATTTCTCGATTTTAGAAAGGCATTTGACACGGTACCGCACTATGAATCCCTATGAACCACAGACAATGCCGAGGTGGGATGGCTTGTGTGCCTCAACGATACAGATAGCCGTAACGTAGGTGCAACTGCAGCGGAGGGGTATCTGTGGAGAGGCCAGACAAACGTGTGGTTCCTGAAGAGGGGCAGCAGCCTTTTCAGTAGTTACAGGGGCAACAGTCTGGATGATTGACTGAACTGGCCTTGTAACATCAGTAACATGGCTTTCTCATGCAGTTGCTGCGAACGGTTGAAAGCAAGGGGAAACTACAATAGTTGCTTTTCCCAAGGACATGCAGTTCTACTGTACATAGAGAGTTGCATCGAACCAGTCTGCGGACTGAAGACCACAACAACAACAACCGCTCTACAGACTACTAACGAAGATACGAGCTTATGGAATAGGTACCCAGATATGTGAGTGGCTCGAAAACTAAGTAATAGGACACAGTTCGTTGTCCTCGACGGCGAGTGTCCGTCAGAGACCAGGGTATCGTCATGGGTGCCCCAGAAAAGTGTGATAGTACTGCTATTACGTTCTTCCTATATAAATGATCTGACGGACAGAGTGAGTTGAAATCTGATAATACTTTGGTATACAGAAGGTGTCGTCTGTAGAAGGATGCAGGATGTCTCGGACCAAATTTCTAGCTGATGTGAGGAATATAAACTAAGGCTAAATGTTGAAATATGTACGGTGATGCAGATGAGTAGAACAAACAATCCCGTAATGCTCGAATACAGCATTTGTAGTAAGCTGCTTGACAGAGTCGCGTCACATAAATTAATATGAAATGGAACGAGCATATAAGGACAGTGGCGGGGGGAGGCGAATGGTCGACTTCGGTTTATTGGGAGAATTCGTCTGTAAAGAAGTCCGCGTTTGAAACGCTTCCACGACCTGATCTTGAGTATTGCTCAAGTGTTTGGAATCCCCACCAGATTGGTTTACAGGAAGATACAGAAGCAGTTCATAGGCAGGAGGCTAGATTTGTAGATGCGCAAATGTTATTGAAATGCTTTGGGAAGGGAGTCGCTGGAGGGAATGCGACGTTCTTTTCTAAAAACACTGTTGAAGAAATTTAGAGGGTCGGAATATCAGTCCCACTGCAGAAAGATTGTATTGCCGCCAATCTACATTTAACGTAAAGATCACAAAGACAAGATCGTAGAGATTATGTCTCATACGGATGCATCCAAGTAATCGTTTCTATCTCTCGTTTTGTATGTGGAAGAGGAAAGCAAGTAACTAGTAGAGGAACTGAGTACCCTCCGTCACGCACCTTTGGGTGGAAATTCAAATGTTCAAATGTTTGTATAGTCTATGGGACTTAACTACGGGGTCATCAGTCCCTAAACTTACAAACTACTTATGAACTACTTACGAACTAGGACGGCACAAATATCCATGCCCGAGGGGGGGATTCGAATCCCCGACCGTAGTGGCCGTGCAGACCGTGACTGGAGCGCCTTAGTCCCCTCGGCCACCGCGGCTGGCCCTTTGGGTGGATTGCGGAGTATATATGTAGGGAAAGTCTAGTAATATAGTGATCTTAAGGTATATTACAGTTTTTTTTTGTAGCAGTTACGTTGTAATCGGATACTAAATTTATGGAAAAACGATTACGTAATGTATCTCCTTCGTAATAAAGCTCTTAAAAGTTTCCTAAGACAAGATTTTTTTTTAGCTAGACCTGTTTTTATTAATGATAGTACTATTCGTCGACTTGTCCTGCAGGTAGGGTAAGATGACTAAATGTACATTTTATTTAGTAAATGAAGACTTTTGTTCATGCTTCTCTACTTATCGAAAGAGATATTTCTCCAATGCTCCTTGTGATTTAAGCCCGTACACTGAGCAGATCCTACTTCATCAACAAGTTTATTATTTATTATTTATTTTTTCTACATTGTGACCTGATGTAGCATCAGGGGTATGAATTTTCTAGCAGTGCCTTTAACAGGTTTACCACTCCTTGCACGCTGCATTGCCTCTTCCAATGATTCCTTGCACCATTTCTGTCATCATGTTTTCCTTATGAACTTCATAATGCGTCATCTTAAACGCTGTCGACATTTTGGATTCAGACTTACAAATGCACACAGTCGTACACAATAAATTCATTAAACCGTTATTCGTACATCAATATATCCACAAGGTTTAAGAGGAATGAACTCATATTCATTAATGCAAACGTATTACTTTCATGAAGCTTATTTAAACCGCAGGAAAAACTGTTACAAAAACAGCATCCACTTCTGAGCCTTTGTTGTCAACAAAACTTAATGGCGAAGCCGTTCTCTTCAAGCCCCCACAGTCGCATAAGTGGTCGACGGCGAACAGCAGACAAATTGAAGAGCGCCTCGGCGGCCATTGTAGTGGCAAACTTCCGCGCGATTTCTTTTGATTAGAGAGAGTATTCATTTCAGTTAAGTCTCGAAGACTATGTCTAATTGAAATACAAGAGTAGAAAACAGCTTCAGACTCCTTGAGCCGGCCGCGTTGGCTGAGGAGACTGAGGCGCTTCAGTCACGGTCTGCACGGCCACTACGGTCGGGGGTTCGAATCCCCCCTCGGGCATGGATATTTGTGCCGTTTTTAGTATAAGATAGTTCATAAGTAGTTTGTAAGTTTAGGGACTGATGACCCCGTAGTTAAGTCCCATAAGCTTACTAAACATTTGAACATTTGAGACTCGAATATACAGCAAGTATCGGTTGTGTGTAAATTTATTACACATACGGTGTGAAATTGGCCAGAGCGTTTCCTCTTCCTAACGGAACCGAACTATAACATGTAGTCTTTTTGCGTTCTGAGTGCAGCATATGAAAGGAATTTATCGTCAGACATGATTTTTTGGCATTTTCTCAGTATATTCTACGATTGTGAAACTTTTGTACAAACATTGATTTCGGAAGAGTTTCACACTTTACGTCTTTGCTTTAACGCTGTATTCTCGAATATTTAGATATTTCATTGCATGGAAAGATCAAACAGGGCTGACTGAAACAGTTAATGTTAAAAATCGATTGTGAAATATGCCATCAGATACATAACTTAAAAATAGCTTCTTACGTTTTGAATACAGCAATCAGAAAGTGCCAAAATCTTTTAAGACCACGAAGTATGCCGTAACTTTTTCTTAAATAAGGCATCTAACATTACCTTTATGGTATCTAGCAAGATAATTAGCATTTTTAATGCTGTAAGCCAAATACCTTATAGCAGTGCGAACTGCTC
Organism: Locusta migratoria; assembly: GCA_026315105.1. Taxonomy (NCBI): domain Eukaryota; kingdom Metazoa; phylum Arthropoda; class Insecta; order Orthoptera; family Acrididae; genus Locusta; species Locusta migratoria. Next base: position 180,692,618 of record CM048749.1, read on the forward strand.
AAAAGTCAGCAACTATCGTCACACGGTTGAACTTCACAATGTGCATCCACTGTGGATGTGCCGTTCATATATGTAAGTATTTAAAATTCTGCAAGTTGCTAATATTAATTTAATAAACAAAAATTCGAACTGCAATAGTTATTTTATACAATCATAAAATGAAACTTTTGAACTTCCTGTCCACCAGTATTGCCTAAAGTAGCTCCTTTTTAAGAGCTACGAGTATGGTAAAAGCCTGTTATTTATTTCATTCAATCCTATATTGTCTTGACAAACAGTCTGTTAAGCAAGAGTAACTATCTCTTAACACAAGTAGTAGGGCTACTTGTATTCCTGAGAAATATAAATGGGAATACAGTTTTCGATCTTTTTATTCCTTTCTAAAAATTGATTTATGTATTTAAACGCTGAGAAGCTCTTCACCATCGTGCTTCATGTACACTGCGATAGTCAAACAATACAGACGTGACTATCAACTGTGTATATATCCCGCAGTAGCTATTTAATACGCGATTTACGTGCTAATAAAACTCGTATTTATGTGACCACTACCATGGAGGCCGGCGGAAGGTTCAAATTATACCGCGACAGCAGCGCCGTCAGGGAGTCTAGTTATTTTTACAAGGTCTTTGGTTCTATTACAACTGACATGCCTGCAGAGCGTGCTAAGGAAGCAATACCATATTTCACGTTGGACAATCTGTAGAGTTATCGGAGAAATTCAAAATTCATCATGTTAGACTCCTCGTCAACTTATCCGACCTTTCCCTAGATCTCCCAGGTGCGTAGGGTCAAACTCGACAACGTCTTTCCAAGTGCACCATTTCATTCCAGCTATTTATGTAGTTAGCATTGCGACGTTCGCAGAGCTACTCCCAGTTGGATACCTCCACGCAGTGCGCCGCGTCCCATCGTCCCACGAGGACCACGTCCCGCGCTGTGACGCCCCTACGTGTACAATAACAGGTTGTCCGAGCAGTTGGCGCTGCCGAACCACTTATTAGTGCCAGGAACCGTAATGGCAGCTCTCGCTGCGGAGCCCGCTGTCCTAACGCGGGACCCACTAATGACGACCGTTTCATCCGATGATGGTCTCTCTCAAACCGACAAAAAGACGCCTGGCTCATCCTGTGTAACCACTCCTCCGTTCCCCGAAATGAGGAAGGTGTCTCAAAAAAATGGAGAACATGTAGTTGTGGACAGTCTCGGATTAGTGTTACTATTTTGTCTCGGTCGGATTCTGTGTCACTGTGTGTTTTATTCCGGCTAAACAAATGGAGGTGTGTAAATGTCCTCAAAAACAAGTTTTCTTACCGTACCCGCTGTGTTTCGGGTTTAACGAGGCACAAACACTTTTCAAAGACACAAAGGAATATGACAATAGCTGGCAGTGGACATCACCGGGGAAACTTGAAAATTCGCGCATGACTTAAATTGGGTCTCAGGTCTCTTGCCCACTAGGCATCTGCGCTGACCACTAAGCCATCCGGATTACCTTAGTACGCCTCCCAGCTCAACTTATCTACACACAGATGTATAGCCCCTGATTATTATCCTTAGGGCCGGTGTGTCCGTGTCTTGTTAAGTTCCAGTTAAGATTTTAACTTGTCTTTAGCGGAGAATTGCGTTTGTCAATGTTTCGTCATGACAAAAGGACAAAAATGAAGCTCTCGGTCGCAAAAATGTAATTATGTAACCTGGTTTCGGCAATAACATCGATTGCCTTCATCAGAAATTATAAATGAAAACAAGTTACATAATAAAAGTTACAACCCAGCTCTAAAGTTTACGTCGAAAAACAGAAAGTGCTAGCCACTATGGGCTGCACGCCTGTACAGAGGATTCCAAAGCGCTAAAACACCGCAATATATTCACGTGATAAACACTGATTTATCGAGAAAATAACAGATGCATCAGTTTGATTGCTCCGTGCAGGCGTGCAGCCCAAAGTGACTAGCTCTTTCTATTTTTTTAAATATAATTTTAGTGACGTAAGCTTTACAGCTGAGTTGTAACTTTTATTATGTGACTTGTTTTATTTTACAATTTCTGATGACGGCAATCGCAGTTATTGCCGAGCCGCGGTGGAGTAGCCGAACGGTCTAAAGCGTCTCGCTACGGAGCGCGCGGTTGCTCGCCGTGGAGGTTCGAGTCCTCCCTGGGGCATGGGTGTGTGTGTGTTGTCCTTAGGTTAGTTTATCTAGGTTGAAGTAGTCTGTAAGCTACGGACTGATGACCATGCAGTTTGGTCCGATAGATTTACAGACATTTGAACAGTTATTGCCGAAACCAGGTTCAATAATTTTATTTTTTCGACCGAGGGCTGCATTTTTATCCTTTGACGTTGTAAAGGTCGCTGACAATAGCAGCTATGTTCAGAATTTTACGTTTCGTACTGAGTTAACCTGACGTTTAAAGACCTCAAACTGGCCGTTAAGTTAACGAGTAAAATTCTGCTCGTTACCTGGCTAACGACTACTTAAGTGTGAATCTGTATGAAAATGGCGGGATTCCAAAGCGATAAAACACCGCAATATATTCAGGTGATAAAGACCAATTTATCGACAAAATAACAGAAGCACTACATGTATGAAAAACTAGTGTGGAAAGTAGCTTTATTGGAAAATTTTATCGTCATATTTCTTGTCCCATCCATGCCAGTAGCGATTAGATGAGTTTGATATATTGCACATACGTAACATAACCTAAAAATTATTGTTGCGATATAAAAATACAAACTTACGGGTAACGGCTAGTTAAGTGAGAATCGGTATGATAAGAATGGCTGGAACAAGTGAATTGGATGGCAGTGAAGAGGATTATAATATTTTGGACGATCTAGAGGTCATTGTCCCACGTCCTAGGCGTATTTATGCTCGTCCAAATCATTTTGAATGCTGGGATGATGCTGAATTTTTTTACGCGATTTCGTCTTCGAAAGGCCACTGTGGAAACGCTGCATGGAAAACTCCACGATCATCTGAAGAGTCCAGCAGAGAGGTATGTATTTTGTAAGTTATCTTTCGTAATAGAAAATATAATACATTATTTATGTCTGCAAGCTTATTGATTCATTATTTACTTATGCTCGTTGCGCTTAGCGTAACAAAATTGCACAGTTAAAGTGCACTTTCGCCTATGTGCAAGTTATTGCTTGCACTAAGGCACTTGACAGTATGTTCATTGCCGTAGGGGGCTTCGCTGGTATCTGCAAAACGTCTGCTTGGAAAGCTGTTCGGGAGGTGACACCGGCATTGGCCTCTCTCAGTCCTATGTGTCCTTATATTTCTCTGTTAAGGACACAAGACTTCCAACGCACTTCTTGTAAAATTCGAGCCTCTTTCGAGTTTGTTTTCCATAGCGCCAAATAAAACTGTCTGATAACCTTGTAAGATACCTGCTAAGGGAAGGTATACATTCCATATTCAAATATACTGCGAATTTAAGACCAATGTCAAGCAAGACATGGCTCGTTTATCTTTGGTTGCAGGCTTATTTTTCGATGGCATATATTTGAAACGGTGGTTGTATTGTTGCCGGGAAGTAGGGTTGTGATTATTGAGAGTGCAGACTTTGCTAGGCGCGCGGAATGAGATTGCAGAAGCGTGGGGACCGTGGTTGTGTGCAGTTGTCGTTCCGGCGGGATAGCCGAGGATATGAGATTTTGATACTTGAATGCTGAGCCAAGCTGTTTGTTTACGATATGGTGACGAAGGGAATAGATGACGTTGGAAACGATCTTTTGAAGTTTTTATAAGGTAAAGTTTTTCATGAAATACTTCCCATCTTTCTGTGGCAGCACTTCGCATTGTTAGGCTGAACGGATGGTAACAGTAACGGTCGGGAAATATCTTGCTGTTAGCTTGTGGTCTCACGATTAATGCTAGGGACCCCTTTCTATGTTAGGAAAAGTATTTATTGTAATAGTTCAGTTTTGAGATTGATTTTTTTTTTTTTTTTTTTTTTTTTTTTTTTTTTTTTATGAAATAGGAATTTCATGGATGTTTCCTGAAATATGGTTTTGTTTTAGCGTTGTTTGTGTAAATCGAGCTAAATTTATTAACAGTAAAGTAATGTTTATCGTTGTTTAGAAATAATTTTATAGGCAGATTAAATATCGGAGTTATATTTTTCTCTGAAAGAGTTTAAAATCCAAAACATTACATTTTTAGTAATTTTCATGAAGTTACATCAGATAGAAAATAAACCAGAGATTTCATTTTTAATAATTAGTCCGAGTTTCTTAAACAGATTACCAGTTTATCCCTCCTCACATTTTTATTAAAAGTGCCATTGATGTTTTTTGTAGTTAGCTCTCCAGTAGTTAGTACAGCAGGAAGCAGTTAGGTGTTGCGCAAATTTATGCAGTGTGGCTAAAATAAAAAATAAAATAAAATCCAGTTTAATAAGTGAAATTAATCGAAAAGTGAAAGTAAGAAAGAATAAGTTTTTGTCAAGCTTACAAAGTTTGTGTTGTACAAATGTGCAAATGTTTGTAAAGTCTATGGGACTTAACTACGGGGTCATCAATCCCTAAACTTGTTAACTACTTATGAACTAGCTAATACTAAGGACGGCACTAATATGCATGCCCGAGGGGGGGGGATTCGAACCCCCGACCGTAGTGGCCGTGCAGACTGTGACTAACGCGCCGCGGAACGCTCGGCCACCGCGGCCGGCGTCAAGCTTACAGTTCAGTATGATTTACAGATTTCAGAGTAGGACAAATCATACAATGTTCCGATTAACAAGTGTTAGCACTGAGTCAGATTGCATTGATAAGTATTGTGTTCCTTACATTCCGAATAAAGATTGTTAGTTCAGTCAGAAACAAGTTTGTAGGGCCAGAATTATTAACACAGTCATTTTCAGACAGTTAACTTTGTTACAACATTTTCATACAGAAACAACTAGCAGTTTGTGTCTCATTATTATAAACAATACGCAGTCAGATAGGTTTTGCAATACCTTTACATGCACATAGAAAATACGCAGTCAGATTAACTTAACGTTGTGCAAAGGCATTCAGATAGAACAAGTTCCATTACATTTCATTCAAGTAGCATCAGTCAGTTACATATCTTAGATCATATGGTAAAACACGCAACTTTCGCAGCAGTCGTAAATTTGGTAAGAGAGAAGGACAAGCAAGACACTTCCAACCTCTTCCCTGCTAGTCAAAGGTGGCGAACAGCTGTTTATTCAGACGGTACTTTAATTGTTTCCGTTGCCAACATAGTCCAAATATATCGTACGTTCTCGTTTTTTTCAGGTCAGCAAACGAGAGGTGTATCTGGCAATGACAAACGCAATGCGTTTGACGAACACATTTAACTGGACGTTAAAAGCATCTTCTCGTTTACTAACGAGAAGGTTAACGAGACGAACGACGCTTATTAGTCGTGCCGTTTGTCCATTCCTGTGAGTTCGATTGTTGTGTATCTACACTGAAGATATTATTGGCCTGTTAATTACATATGTGGTTTCTGTTCTTTCGGTCATGCCACTATAGATAAAGAAACCCAGAAATTAAAGAATTTAGCTGACAGTGGCGACTGAAATACATTAATAGAGAAAATAAAAAATTGTGACAAATAATAAGGACAATGGACAGAGGTACTGTGCAGTTGTGGTGACCTTTGTGTCCAAATGGCAGAGTGGTCATAACACTTGCCTACTTGGAATCCAGGTCAAGCACAAATTATCACATTTTCTCGTCGATATAATTTAATGCCCACTGGCAGAAAATATCTTTCTCTTTGTTTTTGAATTCATAGTGAACTAGCTGAAAACCCGGATTTGCCCAGGTATTTATTTATTTATTCCTACCTTCAGTTAGACTTCTCCTATCCGTTCTCTCTCTCTGTCCATCTCCTTTTTTTTCTAAAAAATTCTATATTTATCGGAGAATAAATAAGAAATAAGGATGTCTCGCATAACGTACATTATAAGTGCAGTTGACATATAAAATTCGTACGATCTTATATTTATTGAGTTATATGTTCACAACTGTATAATTTTTCAGGTATGTATTCCTTTTTATAAGTGTTGTATGTCTTTAAAATATGTTGCGAATACAATTAGTAATAAATAAGCAATAGATTAAAACTTGCTGCGTGACAGGGCTATTTTCCACGAATGTTACAGTTTATGTCCTTATACCTAATGAACTACGTGTCGTACTGTGATACAATTACGAAGGTACATTCAGCTGTATGTGTGTATACTATCTGTACAATTTCCTGCGATTACAATTTGTAGTGTAGAAACTATAAACTTCAACGTCATGTCGAATGTCGTAGTTTTCTCCATGAACAGCAGAAAAGTAGTGAGCGAGAAACTTTTTTCCTTTCATCATTTTACTATGGTTACCAACGAGAAAACGTTTAATAAAGGTTTGAAATTATGTTTAAAGTTTGTTGCAAGGTGCTCAGTACTGTCATTCTCATACAGTGTATTTCGAAAGTCTCGCCGCATTGTATGGCGTGTCAGTATGTGTGAACGTGTTCAGTACAAATCTACAGTTTACTTCCAATCTTTATGAAATTTTGTACACGTAAGCTTCAATCCATGAGGACGGTCGCCGTAAGTGTAAGAATCACATACGATATATAGTTCACGAGATATAACATCATAAACAATGATATGCGCGAAAAACTGCTGTATTTTGCGACAATGCTGCTCATTTTCTCCTAAACCATTGTACCGATTTCAACCAAATTTGGTGCACAAATTCCTTACCGTGAGGTAACAATTGCTGCATGGTTAAGAATCATATACGGCACATGGGTCAAAATATATTACGTCATAGCCAATGGAAATCGCAAAAAAATGCCATATAATGCGGCGAGACTTTCGAAATACACTGTATGAGAATGACAGTACTTAGCGACTTGCAACAAACTTTAAACATAATTTCAAACCTTTATTAAACTTTTTCTTGCTGGCAACCATAGTAAAATGATGAAAGGAAAAAAGTTTCTCGCTTACTACTTTTCCGCTGTTTATGGAGTAAAACTACGGCTCTCGGTATGACGTTACAATTTATAATTTGAACACTACAAATTGTAGAGACAGGAAATTTTACGGTCAATATACACATATATAGTTGAATGTACCTTCGAAATTGTATCACATTTCGACACGTAGTTCATGGGATATGAGCACATAAACAGTAACGTTCTGCTGTTCACGGATTAAAACTACGGCATTCGGTATGACGTTACAATTTATAATTTCTACACTACAAATTGTAGCCGTAGGAAATTTTGCAGACAGTATACACGCATATAGCTGAGTGTACCTTCTACATTGTATCACAGTACGATACGCAGTTCATGATATATGATCACATAAACAGTAAAGTTCACAGAAAACCGCCCCATCACGCAGCAAGTTTTATTCTATTACTTCTTTACTACTAATTATATTTCGAAGAGATTTTACAGACAAACAGTCCTTATACAAATGAATATATACCCGAAAAATGGCAGGAATAAATAAATAAATAAATAAATACCCGGGCAACGCCGGGTTTACAGGTAGTAACGTATAAAAATGTCGATGGTTAACCAAATGATTAAGAAATTTAGTCCACCCTGAACCAATCAAATGCTTTATTGCGTTTACGAAATTTGCAACTTTAATACCCTCCCCAATTTCCGAAGTAAAAGAAATCAGAAAAAAAGGCGAGCACAATATATAGTGCTTGATTTGCGGCGGGATAACTGTGATCATCGCGTCGGAGAGGTCATAATGTCTTTTATTCGGAATGAACGGACCATTTATAAGAAGTGCACGATCTGTGACGGAACATCTATGAACACTGCATCAGAAAGGTCAGCCACAGATTCTCACAGATTTGCCGCAGATGACGCACCTGCTGGCACATTCAAAGGCTGTTTTCTCACCTGGGCAATTAATGACAGCATTAGCGGGGGGCAGATGTCCTGTACCTCCACACATGCAAGCCGCTAACGAGGTTTCGACCGCTCCCACAGTTTGCCAGCTGACGTAGCATCAACAGTGTTTACAACCGTAGGGCAATTGTCGTAAATGTACGACACTATCGTACGAAGATGTACGATAACTTCTAAGTTAATAGAATGTAACGATAGAGTGCCTCTTCGATGACTTTTACACGCAGCCATACCGGCAAATAACTTTCATAATTAACACTACAATGGTCACATAAGATCTCACAGATACAGTTGCCGGCCGTGGTGGCCGAGGGCACTGCGGCGCGTCAGTCAAAGTCTGCACGGCCACTAAGTCGGGGGTTCGAATCCCCCCTCGGGCATGGATATTTGTGCCGTCCTTAGTAGTAGCTAGTTCATAAGTAGTTTGTAAGTTTAGGGACAGATGACCCCGTAGTTAAGTCCCATAAGCTCTACAAACATTTGAACATTTTGAATAGATACATATGCCCGGCCCGCGTGGGAGTAGCCGAGTGATCTGGAGCGCCACGTTGCGGATCGAGCGGCCTCCCCCGTCGGAGGTTCGAATCCCCCTTGTGTTGTCTTTAGCATAAATTAGTTCATAATTAGTTAGTAAGTTTAGGGACTGATGACCCGCAGTTAAGTCCCATAAGCTTAACAAACAAAACATATGCCCGGAATAGGAAACCCGCGCGTGAACGGATCTAAAAATTCTATTGTAAATTTTCATAAAACAATTGTTCAGTTGCTACTATTAAGATACTGAACTGTATTTTTCTTTCGTTTCGTCCACTTATTCGCTGCAAGATCTGAAGTTAATTAAAGCTAACTGTGCAATTTTGACTTTGTATCTCACAGATACAACGCGACCACCAATGTTCCCCCTAATGACGCGACTATTGCAGTGTTAAACTTGTCGCTTCAATGATTTCATTGGGTGTAAACGGCTACTTTCGTAACTCAACTCAGTGGCTGTGGACGTCAAACAATATGTGAGCGACAATGTAATGCCGTTGTTGGGTAAATAATTTTATTTTTGATGTTCGCACTTTTTCTATTGTAGTGTTCGCAGTTAACGTGTGAAGCGAGTTTAGTGGTGTTGAAGTTCCATGCAATCCCTTAAACAAAGCGGCATTCTGGCAGAAGAACTTTTAACTCGACGAGTGATTGCTTTTGTCTTGAGAAGTAAGTATGTCTCTCAAACACGTTAGTTGTTCGGCTGTTTATTACGTCTGGATTTATCGCTACACACAAGGAATATAAATCCGTAAAAGCGAAGATAGTAACATCGAGGGAAATGAATCATCCCCAAGAAAAATCTCCAAAATCAGCAATAAACATCAACAAAAATTCAGAGGTGCCTGGTTGAAAGACGAAAATTACAAACAATGTCTTAGAAAAGTGCCTGAAGAACAGTACAAAGCTAAGCGTTATTTATGCAGAGTTATACCTCTTTGGCAATTCTCCCGTACATGAAGAGTCGGCACGGTGTTAAACGCGGATTTGACATGTGTTACTATTTACTGGGTGTCCGAATGCCCTTCCTGCCGCCACCATGCCCCTCCACCCCCAGGAGGATACGTGTACCCCAAATGTCTGCCTATAGTGCGAGATGTGTGTGAAGGTGTAAAGTGTGACGCAATGTTTGCGAATCGTGATACTGAGGCGGGACTTGGGGACCAGCCCGATATGCACCTAGAGGGATGTGGAAAACCGCCTAAAAACCACATCCAGGCTGGCCGGCACTCCGCCGGGCGGATTCGAACCGTTCCGGAAAGCGGTGCGTTAGACCACAAGGCTAACCGGGCGGGTCAGTAACAATGAAAGCAGTGCTAACTGTGATTAAAAACCAAGTGACATCAAAAACTCATTTTCGTAAGCTCGTGCCAGTGCAGGCCAAGATTTTTTCTTTCATTAAAAAGAGTGATGAAATCAGTGCAATGTAAGTTCTGGAAATAAAATTGTACGGTTTATTTGATTACAATATTTCCTTCACTGTTCTGAATCACGGATCACATTGTTTCTGTGCCTCATTCTGAAAATATTAGAAGCATGCAGTCAAAGGGTACGAAAGGAAGTGCAATAAAAATACTTGATCGCCTCCTCCGAAAAAGAGCACCCACAAAAAATGCAGATCAGTCAGTTTAGCGTTTTAATAGACGAATCAATTGATATTGGGAGCATGGAAACGATGTGTGTGATTGTGAGTCAATTATTAGTTCGTTGTCTGTATTTCCTAAAGTATAATTATGCTTACTGTATTCTTATATATTGTAGTATGTAAAACAGGTTTTTCGATCCGAAGAGGGCCGAGTACCTAGCAAATTTTGGGTTCGCAGTCAAGTTCTTGAGAGAAATTCGGACGTGGGATGTGCTTCAGCGGAAAATATCATCGATATACTCTCAAATTCCTTTGGAGATTATGAAATTCCATTTACAAATATCATCGGCTTCGTTAGGGTATAGCCAGTACAATGATGGGTAAAGGTAATTCATTAATTTCAGCATTCCTCGGAAAGTGCCCTGGCATTTTTATTTTCAGGTGCTTTTGTCGGTCATTGCATCTTTGTGCTAGCAATGCTTGTAAAAAATTACCAAGAAGTTGCTAACATCTAGTACAAAATATTTGCAGTGAATTTAAGAGGAGCGCAAAACGGCAACATATTTCAAATATTTTTAGACATTGTCGTCCACAAAATTCTTTGCCCAAATCAAACCTGGTGGTTGTTTCTAGGATAGTTGGACAGTTGGCTGCCTCCCGTTGTATCAACTGACAAATTCCAAACAATCGATGAAGAGTGGCGACAGTCACCATCCTGGGATGCGCTTTAGCAATATTCACGACTCTGACTTTGTAGGCAATAGAAATCATGTCACTTTTACATCTTTTCGGTGACGGTTTATATTCGTCTGGAGACGAATCAGCTCTGTGGCACTTCGAACTCTTCGACGATCTCTTAAAATTCTTCACAATCCTCATGAGCGTGAATTAATTCCTCTTCAGTTACGAATGTTTTTTCACCCAAAAGTTCCAATGTATTATTATAAAGTTTTCCGGCCAATAACATTGCATCGCGAGAGATTTCTTCCGAAGATGTCGATGCAATTAAATTATTTTCCGTTAACAGCTTTGCGTAATACAACATTGCGTCCTTCAATCGTAATTTTGATCGATCAGTGTGAATAGAAGGAATTTCTTCTCCCATACCAGATGAGCCAGCAACTTAACCTCCGATCGGAATAACACGTTGAAATTTGAATCAGGCACGGCTGTTCACGACGAAATCGAAAAACAAACTGCCGTTTACTTCTCACGGCTGGCGCACAGTCATATGCGCAGATGACCTTTATAATACCAAGGAGACCCCTACAAAGCCTCTTTAAACCTTGATACCCCATAAAACGAAATAGAACAACGAGCACGAATATTTTTCAGTGAGTGAGAAACTTGACCTAAAATAATGTTTTAAAAATAATGTAGGTTTGAGAAACCTTTTGAGTAATTGGTAGAATAACAAAAGAAAATGAAACAGAAGAAAAATAGTGCCGGAGGAGGAATTGAACACGTGACCACTGTCGTAAGAGTCCGAGCTCTAGCCATCCACGCCAGACAGCGGCTGGGCAATGGACTAACAGTTTGTACTCATATGACACCTAAGAAACTTCGGATCGATTTTTCTCGTGATTTTCCGAGTAGTGTGTCCTAATATTTTAACCACGTAAGGTGTAAGGGGTCCACTTTCACCACACAAAAATTCGGGCAAATCCCTGATCCAACGGTCATGCCGTCTTCTTGTTAGTTCCGTTGCGGAACTATTGTGTCCCAATTGTTAGACTGATGGAATTGACAACAATCGGAGGAAGGAGAAAGTAAACGCAAACTTTCCGGTGAAGAATCGGTCGCAATTTAACTGGGAGCATTCGTACCAATTTTCATGAAAAAGTTTTCTACGTCATGCATAAAAAATTATTTTTGAAACACCGCTCTTGATTCTAAAACATATGTTTTGCAAGAGAGAGTACAGTACGGTGTAAAGTATAAAGAACCATATTTACTAGTAAATATTATGTATTATGAGAATTTTGCAGGTAAAAGCCGTGGCGGAGTGGCCGAGCGCATTGAGGCGCTTTGCTGCGATGCGCGAGGCCGTTCCCCGCCGGGGGTTCGAATCCCCCTCGGGCATGGATGTTTGTGTCGTCTTTAGTACAAGGTAGTTCATAACTAGTTTGTAAGTTTAGGGGTTGATGACTCCTCAGTTAAGTCGCATTAGCGTTACAAACATTTGACCTTTTTTTTTCAGGTATGTACGATTATTTTAGTTAAATCCGGTCCCTTTACGATAATTTTACGGCCCGGGTACGATACTTGCCTCTTTTCAGTCTATGAACCCTGAGCATCAGCAATCTAATTTTTCTTTGGCCTTTACCTGAGATTTCTTGAAGACATTTTTACACATTTCCCTGTGAAAACCCGCAATAAACTCGTGAAGACACAGTTACTATCCAAACGCTCTCAGCTAGTACCCCATCATGAACTCTTCCGCGAGTTCACAACCGAGTTGGAGGAAGCTTTCGCAAGTGCGCGTACAAACAAAGTGGACGGTATCAATTAAATGTATCCAGAGTTCTTGAAAAGCAGACGATTTGAGATATTCGTTGAAGACAAAGAGGGAAGATGGAGAACGCTAAATGATGGAGTGCAGCAGAGTCTGTGCTGTCACCAGCCTTGTTTATACCAGCGATGTGCCCAATACTAGCGCTAAAACGTTACAAGAAACCTGGAAGTGTGTGAGGGATCATTGACCACAGATTTACACATATTGGGCGAAGTTTAGAGAACTGGAGACTGAAACCGAATCCGTCAAAAACTGAGATAAATGCTTACCATCTTAATAACCAGGAGGCATATCGCAACTTTAATGCGGTCCACGAAAATATGTTACTAAATCAAAGGGTCTTAACTAAGGTGGACGTTATCCCAAAGCTTACAAAATACTTACACTAATTAAAAGTAACTTATACTAAGGACTACACAAACATCCATGGCTGAGGGAGGACTCGCACCTCCTATGGCGAACGACCGCGCGAAACGCGATTGGGCGCCTTACTGCGCACGGCTTTCTGCCGCGGCACGAAAATGTCCCCTGGAACATAAGCGACACACAAAATACTTGAGGGGTAGTTTTAGACAGGGCTTGTATCTTTGCGAATCATTTTAAAACAGCAGAAAAATAGTGAACAATTGTCAGAAAACTGGCTCTATCACAATAGGTTCAAATTCAGATACTCTTTGTTGTGTTAATTCGCATTCATTTACTCCTCTCCAAAGTAATGGGTTCCAGTATGGAAAAACATTGAACATGTACGACGTAACACTGCATGAAGCAATGTGAACAGTGGCACTACAAAATGCACACCACATTCACGGATGTCTGTATCATATAATATTGCACCTTCATAACAAGACGACAAGCAGCAGCAATTAGAAAGTTCGTGAAATTCTCCACTCACTAGAACTCACTTCCATGTACTCAACTACAGAATATGCCTACCAGAAGACTCAAAGCTTGAAATCCTCCCTGGCCAATGCAAGACGCGCCTCTAACATATGGCATTTCTCGAGAATGGAAAGAGATTTGATAAAAGTTTCCTCCAACTTATTCTAATCTTATAACTGACTCTAAGAAGCGTGTGAATTGATTTGGTATCCGAAAAAAATTATCGACATCACTGAATCGATTCCGTATGGGGCATGGAAAATATGGCGCCTGTATTTCTGACTGGAGGTATAAAAATGTCCTGAGTAGGACTGCGATGATCCTCTGCAAACAGTACAGAATCTGTTTGAAGAACTAATACCACCCAAACTTCGCGATGGAATCAGCGAGCTGCATTTGGTAACACAAAGAGCTGCATAGTAGTAATACCTAGATATGCAGATACAATACTTTTCAAAAATCATATTTTCAAATATTTGTAATTCTATGGGACCAAACTACGTTGGTCAGCAGTCCCTAGATTTACAAAATACTTAACCAAGTTAAACTAACCTAAGGACAAATTCAAATTCAAATGTTTGTAGAACGTATGGGACTTAACTACGGGGTCATCAGTCCCTAAGCTTACAAACTACTTATGAACTACCTAAGACTAAGGACGGCACAAATATCCATGCTCGAGGGGGGATTCGAACCCCCTACCGTAGTGGCCGTGCAGACCGTGACTGGACCGCCTCAGTCCCCTCGGCCACCGCGGCCGGCTAACCTAAGGACAACACGCACATCCATGAGAGAGAGAGAGAGAGGATTCGAACCTACGACACAGGAGGCCTCACGATTCGCAACTCGGCTACTCCCGCGCGGGAATATTTTTCCTGGTGTGTTTGTTTGCTTGTTTTCATGGTGTGTGTTTGAAGTTTGTGTGAAGTCTTTAACTAAGACTGTAACAAGACCATGTAAGCTATACAAATAAATAAAACTCTGAAGGTTTCTATACTCCATAACACACCGTTTTGTACATGGTGGGGGATACTTAAAAATTACAGTAGACAGTTTGTTCGATCACTATGAAGGTTGGCAAAAGTGGAACTTCATGTCGACAGAATTGGACTGTGGTAAGAAACTGCGTTTGTATGTGAGAGTGAAACTTCAAATAACAGCTATCATTAGCACCAGGCACTCTTTTTAATTATCCCACTACAGGTTTCGAGAGTTTATAATCTCAAATTCAGGTGGATCAATGGATTATGTTATATATCTGGTATCTGGATGCAGTAGGTTGCCTGGAGGGAATAATAGGGAGTTCTGAAGAACATGCTCCCGTCGGAGGTTTCCTCTGGAATGGTTTTGTGTGTATGTGTGCGTGTGTGCGTGCGTGTGTGTGTGTGTGTTTTGTTAGCATAAGTTAGTGCAAGTTTCTTGTAAGTCTAAGGACCGATGACGCCAGTAGTTTGGTCCATTAGGTTTACACACATTTGAAGATTTTGGACAAATAAAGACATTGGCTGATGCAGATAATTGTTTTTATTTGAAGTTTTATTGGTATATGTTCCTTTTTTCATGAAGAAGCTTATATATGCGGTATCGGAAGCCTCCGACCGCTGCAAACTGGGCACCTGTTACAAACCGCGCCGTACCAAGTACCGTACGCCATAGACGGCTTACGAAGGAACTGTGAAGACCACCTGAGCACCCAGCCAATACGAGTCCCCCACTGTATGTCGCTACTCTGAAGAATTTATAATAAATTAGATTTGGTGGCTTAACTCCCCACTTGTGGTTGTCAATTGAATGTGTATATATATACATTGTCTAATACCTAAGCGTTTGTTCTTGCGATTGAATCTTTCGGACTTGTGAAATTGTAGCGGCCACTGAAGATCTTTATGTATAGAGCATTCAAAGTGCACAAGTGTACATAAATATTACCTCAGATCAACATCCTTCAGTTAGATCAACATACGTCAGTAATTATACTGGGCGATCAAAAGTCAGTATAAATTTGAAAACTTAAAGAATTACGGAATAATGTAGATAGAGAGGTAAAAACATGGGGTTTTATTAGAACACAAAAAAAGGAAAATAAAATTGTTCAAAAAATGATCGACAGATGGCGCTTCATCTGATCAGAAACGCGATAATTAGCATAACGAATAAAGACAAAGCAAAGATGATGTTCTTCACAGGAAATGCTCAATGTGTTCACCGTCATTCCTCGACAATAGCTGTAGTCGAGGAATAATGTTGTGAACAGCACTGTAAAGCATGTCCGGAGTTATGGTGAGGCATTGGCGTCGGATGTTGTCTTTCAGCATGCCTAGAGATGTCGGTTGATCGCGATACACTTGCGACTTCAGGTAACCCCAAAGCTAATAATCGCACAGACTGAGGGCTGGGGACCTGGGAGGCCAAGCATGACGAAATTGGCGGCTGAGCTATTGTGAGATTGTCCATGACTTTAAGTTTACGTATTTTAACTGAGGTTTTGCACTGTTTGGTTACTGACACGTTTTGTGACAGTTGTTTTAAAGAAATTTATATGTCTCTACATATGTTATGGTTTAAATCAAGTCTTACCAATTTTAATATAATTGTTGTAATAAATTGTTTATATTTAATGGTAGTTTATTTAAGGCTCAGTACCTTACCACTTCCTCAAATGCCTACCATTCCATCCGAATTACATGTACGGACACGTTGACTATACTGAAACATACAGGGTGTCCAGAAAAGGGCTTCCTGATTTCAAAGTTAAATATCTCGAAAACAAAGATCGATAGAGGAATGCGGTGAACGGTATGTTTATTGTGAAAGCTGTAAGAGTTTTATACAGCAGTTTGAAATAATAGTAAGAAAAGCTTCCATCAGATGGCGCTGTACGCTCTACAGCTCATATCAGCATACGTAAGTGAAATAATCGTATGAAATACTCTTTGCAAACAATCACATGACAATGTTTTCAAAATGTTCACCATTGGCACTACAGAGGTGGCGCAAAAGAAAAATGAAATTTGCCATCACATTTCGTAGTGTCTCAACCGAAATGGATTCACATGCCACAGAGTTCGCCGATTCAAGCTCGTCCAGAGTGGCGGGATGCTTCGGGTAGACCAGTCTTTCACTGTGCCCCACAAAAAAAAAGCCACAGGGAGTCAAATTCGGCGAATATGGAGGCCATTCCATGCCTGCACCAGTAAATTTGGGATATTCCAAAACAATGACTCGATTGCCGAAGTATTCCTCAAGAAAGCGAAACACTTGTTCGGTCCGATGTGGTCGAGCTCCATCTTCCATAAGCCATTCAGTTCCCGGTCGATCCTCTAACGCCTGCTGTGTGGCGACAATTTGATCCCAAAATTGCAACGTATCGTGCATCAGTGACCGTTTCTCGAATGAAAAAAGGGTCAATAATGCCTCTGCTGCATACTGCAGCCCACACAGTAACTTTAGGAGAATACAGGGGTTTCGCTTTACACCAATATGGCTTTTCGGAATCACTGGATTTCGCTGAATAATTCCAGAAACTGTGGCGATATTTTCAGGCGTAACTGCGGTTTGCTTGCGGCCAACATGCCCCACTAAATCATCAGTTACGCTGCCTGTTCGTTGAAATTTTGCGAAGAGCTTACGAATGGTTTTCGCATCGGGTCCTTTTGGAACATTAAATCGTGCTTGAAAACTTCGCCGCCGTAGGACTCTCTTCTAACCTGTGGTACTCTAGCAGCAGGAAAACGCGTTGTTCAATGGAGTACGCGGTTTTAATCTCTTCCTTCGGTACGCTAACCTCCTTTCACGTTTCAATAGTGGAACCGATCTCTCTGGGCTTCGTATCACTATTTATACTAGGCATTTCGTATGGCGATTACAACGCCATCTGTTAGCAGCTTTTGTAACTATTATTTCAAACTGCTGTATAAACTTCTTACAGCTTTCACAATAAACATACAGTTTACTGCATTCCTCTATCGATTTTTGATTTCGAAATATTTAATTTTGAAATCAGGGAGTCCTTTTCTGGACACCCTGTACAATTATCCATCCAACGCCGAGTTTTTAGCTAGTTACCAATAACACGCAAGTAAGGAAACATTTAGAGTGCTTAGAGTCTCGTGGAATACTCGTTACTCAATAACGACTACATGCAACATGCAACAGCCCTAATTGGGAAATGTTGAATGGATGCCAGTATCGGTCCTATTAATTGTTCCCTGACGGCTCTGTTCCATTTGTGATTACAGCCCCCTGGCATGTTTACTAATTTTTCCGAGATGAATGGCCGGAATCCAATTAGGCGTAATTAATTATCAGCAGCGAGTGACAGGCTGGGGAAGCCCGCCAGCATTGGGCCTGGTGGCGTGCTGCGCGCAGGGCCGGGCGCGGCCCCCCGTGGCAGGCCGCTGAACTGGGGGGCCCCGGAAGGTGAGGCCGGCCAGTCGTTGACCCACCGGCACCAGCCACTGGCGTGCCGGCCGCACGGTAGCCGCGCATCCGCCCCCACCCCGCTCACAGCCGCTCCTGGGAACTTCGCACGGCCGGATGCTGCGTCCATCACCGACACTGGAACCTGCTCGAAGGACGGCCACACCTGTTTCCACTCCCGGCCCTTTCCGGTGGCTCCACATCTGCATCTGAGCTCTGAGAGCCACCTTGCGTCGTGATGCAGATGATGCTTCTGGTCTGTTGCTCATCCAAACTAGAGGGGAAGGTAGATATTGCCTACGAAAGGAACGTCCGGAGACGAGAAAAGTAGCTGCATGAATATCAAGAGCTCAGATGGACAACTGGTACTACACAAACAAGGGAAAGCTCAAAGATGGGAGGAAAATACACAGCCTATTTCAGAAGTGATGGTCACTTTATTTATTTATTCCTGTCAGAAGCATCTTGTACAAAACATAACATGAAACACAAAAACAAAAATGAAGATCAATGAATATAAATACATATTAGCCATTAATAGTACACATATTTACAAGTAACAGTGGTAACAGATCACCGACACTGGAACCTGCTCGAAGGACGGCCACACCTGTTTCCATTCCCGATCCTTTCCGGTGGCCTCTGAGAGCCACCTTGCGTCGTGCGGCAAAGGATGTTTCTGGACGGTCGCTCATCCAAACTAGGGGGGAAGGTAGATACTGCCTACAAAAGGAACGTCCGGAGACGAGAAAAGTAGCTGCATGAATATCAAGAGCTCAGATGGACAACTGGTACTACACAAACAAGGGAAAGCTCAAAGATGGGAGGAAAATACACAGCCTATTTCAGAAGTGATGGTCACTTTATTTATTTATTCCTGTCAGAAGCATCTTGTACAAAACATAACATGAAACACAAAAACAAAAATTAAGATCAATGAATATAAATACAAATTAGCCATTAATAGTACACATATTTACAAGTAACAGTGGTAACAGATCACCGACACTGGAACCTGCTCGAAGGACGGCCACACCTGTTTCCATTCCCGGTCCTTTACGGTGGCTCCACATCTGCATCTGGGCTCTGAGAGCCACCTTGCGTCATGCGGCAAAGGATGTTTCTGGACGGTCGCTCATCCAAACTAGGGGGGAAGGTAGATACTGCCTACAAAAGGAACGTCCGGAGACAAGAAAAGCAGCTGCATGAATATCAAGAGCTCAGATGGAAAACTGGTACTGCACAAACAAGGGAAAGCTCAAAGATGGGAGGATAATATACAGCCTGTTTCAGAAGTGATAGTCACTTTATTTATTTATTCGTGTCAGAAGCATCTTGTACAAAACATAACATGAAAAACAAAAACATAAATGAAGATCAATAAATTTAAATACAAATTAGCCATTAATAGTACACATATTTACAAGTAACAGTGGTAACTGGCGGAAGTAAAGTTGTGAGGCGGCATCGTGAGTCGTGTCGGGATAGCACAGTCGGTAGTGCGCTTGCCCGCGAAAGGCAAAGGTCCCAGGTTCGAGTCCCGGTTCCGGCACAAATTTTAATCTGCCAGGAAGTTTCATATCAGCGCAAACTCCGCTGCAGAGTGAAAGTTTCATTCTGGAAACAGTGGTAACAGTTCAAAGGTCTTTTCCCCAGGATTAAACTATGATAGCCCAAAATCTGGCTGAATCACACGCAACACGGGTAGCGCCAGTCAGCAGGCTGGACAAAGCACACACTATAGCAGATGCTCGGTGGTTTGTTCTTTTCCACACTCGCACATGGCAGATGCATCAGGGAGGCCCCACCTTCTCATGTTGACTTTGTATCTTGTTAAGTTGGTCCGCAGTCTATTTAGGGACTTCCACGTCATCCAGTCCTCCTCATAGCCAGATGGGAGTGCTTCCTGTGGGGTCATCCAGCCACCCGATCTATGCTCTCCACATATCCAGCCTGGTCAGTTGTGGTGATTTGTCGATGTTTACTAACTCATACATCGAATTTACAGGCTAAAAGTAGCTAAAAAGCTCCGGTAGACATGGGTCCACAAATCAACCGTTCCGAGTTAGAGCATTAATTAGAATTTGGAATTGACTTCAAACGCCCCTCGATACCGCGGCATCTACGAGTTACAGCATTAATTCGAATTTGGAATCGACTTCAAACGTCCCTCGATACCGCAGTAGCTACGTTCGAATCTCGACGTCAAGGATTGACAATCTTTTTACCAACAGCATGTCCAGCGACATTTTTGGGACTGGCGCTCTTCAGGTAAAGTGCTTGACTGGATTCCGAAGGGCCCCAGCTTCGAAAACTGGCTCACAGATGTTTTAAGTCTGATTTTAATCCATAATGCACGTCTCAACTAAGTTGGGAGTAGTCAGCAGCGACTACAACGGGAATAATGTCTACAGGGGGTATGTTAACCGGTTCTATATCATTTCCTTTCCTCCTCCATATTGCCATGGATGACGCACAACAGTTTGCGTTTGTATCGCATTGACAGAGTACGCGAGGGTTTTAGTTACTCGCCACTGCACAGTGTGAAGAGTATAAACTCTAAAAGTTCACCAACCTGACGACTTCTGTAGATGTCCCCACGCAGATGGTAGCACGCAGGTCTGAGTTCTTGAATGAGGCTAAAATTGCCAAACTATTGGTAGTAACTGATCTAATTACTAAATAAAACTGAAATCCGCAAGAATCGGGATGCCAACTGATTTATTTAAAGTCAGCAGAAAACCAGTAAACTGCATAATAACATCCACTTGACACAGATTGTTTTAAATGAAATTAATTATAAAGTCATTTCCCTAGCTCTAAGATGATTTAACAATGTATTATGAGCGCCTACGTATGCATGTTACTTCACCGAGTGCACGTACTGAAGTCACTTGTTACTCTTCCGAGTGCCTGTTCTGAACTGAAGAGTGGCGGCTCGATGCAAGACTGCCTTCGTCCCACAATTTGGCGCGCAAACATGGCTGCCGTGCACCGTCCGTCGTAAATTAATTGTTTTGTTTATAGTATTAGCAATTATATGTTTTACGTACGC
Organism: Locusta migratoria; assembly: GCA_026315105.1. Taxonomy (NCBI): domain Eukaryota; kingdom Metazoa; phylum Arthropoda; class Insecta; order Orthoptera; family Acrididae; genus Locusta; species Locusta migratoria. Next base: position 180,713,527 of record CM048749.1, read on the forward strand.
AGGGCATAGCTTAGCTTTGAGGGGTTTTTATGAACTGAGTTTGACACTGAATATATTATTAGTTTATTAAATATTAATAAAAATATGTTTTCGTTTTGGCGTGTGACCGCCAGTACTACAGCCAATAGGCGTCCAGTGGCTGCCGCTCGGGGACTTCCCGAGAATTCTGGGAGATTTTCCAGTGCTCTTTCCCATGAGAACCCGACCTATTGTACCACCTGCCTTGGTTCTCACCAGCTTTTTCCATCTGTCGCCTACTGGTCCTAACCGGCTGCACCGAAGCAATACTTCGAACTTAATATGATGGCTTTAAGCCAGAAGTATTACACTACACGTGGTTCGAATTCCACGTTTAACTGTAGGTTCCCTTTCTTCGGTTGGATAACGTAGCGAGGTTAGTAAATTGTGACTGAAGTTGTAAACGGCTTTAGTTAGATTTCATTATCTATAATGTTTTTTGGTTTAGTACTTCCTATTAGGACTTGGAGCTCTAATGCTTTCCCCACACAGCGTCGACAATTTACAACTGTTAGACCGATGGGTCTCAGATCTGTGTTCGTCCTATCTGTGACCTGTAGCCTCTGAAATCCTCGTTTGTGTGTTCCCGAGGCCCTCTCTCCTATAAAAAGCCCAGTTCACGTCACAGTGTCCTCGCTACCCGTGGAGGCGCTTTCTGCGTGTTCTGACACCACCGAATGGAGTTAGTCCAGAAATTTGCATCCTACACAGTTGCTAAAACATCTGAGTCTCTGATCCTCAACTCTCTACCAAAGGACTGTAGTCGGTCAGGTCAGCTATGCTGCAGATGTTGAGATCTGCTTTTATCTTACAAGCAAGACTGTCAGTGTTTCAGATGACTCCCAAAAGCCGAGAGCTCTTCCGTTCCGAAGAGACACACTTGGTGGGTACAGACATGAGCCACCTCCTGCTGCTGACTGTCCACTTTAAAGGACCCGTTCTACAGCTGGAATGACTGTACCCGGTTTGCACACGGAGAGAACACTGGCGTCCTCCCCATCCCTAGCAGCCATATCCCTAATGGGCTCCATGAGCCACCTTGCGTTGGTGCTGCCAACTACAGACTGTCCCACCCTCAGCAACTGCCTGGATTTCGCAGGCTGAGACGTGACCTCAGGACAAACCATGCGGCTCAGGAACATTGTCTGGCGCCTGAAGCTTGTTGATAAGACGAACCAGAGAGGCCTCTCGATCAGTCTCTTCGGAAATCCTTCGCTGCCACCCACGCTCTGTCGCATTGCGAGCAATAACAAGTCTCGCCACAGACACGGGCCGAGCAGTGGACACTTTGGACGAGCTGGTTCCCCATGATGGGCCACAGCCTCCGTCTGTGTAACAGAAGTTACACCGCCTGAAGCTGGAAGCATAGTGTCACCAACTCAGTTTGCATCCGTACACAGCAATAATGTTCAAATCTTTGTAAATCTATCGGACAAAACTGCGTGGTCATCAGTCCGTAGCTTACAAACTACTTAAACCTAGGTAAACTAACCTAAGGACAACACACACACCCATGCCCCAGGGAGGACTCGAACCTCCACGGCGAGCAACCGCGCGCTCCGCAGCGAGACGCTTTAGACCGCTCGGCGTACACAGCAGTATCAGACGATATCAATAACTACAGAATCCAGAAAAACGAACGACTGTGAAGACACGCTAGAGGATTCTACAGTAGGTAACGTGTAACGCGAGAAAAGCGGCTAGAAGTGAGGCTATCACGTAGTAAGGAAAGTAAGTGAGCTAAGACTGTTGCGGTAATGGAGGCGCAAATAACAGACGTCAAACGAGACTATTTTGGAAAAAGAAAGAACGAAAAAGCGAGAGAGAAATAGTGAGTGGGCTTACTAAATGCAAAAACAAGCAACGTATTTAAGAGCTAAAACTGTAGAGCAGATGAGGAATGAAAATAGCTCGATGGTACTTTTGAGCGTTGTCAGTGCCGCATACTAGATAGCCGCCGCCAAACTGTACAATACGAATCTAACCCGAAATGGCGAGAGCCGTACAAAATTACCAATTTAGATTTTTTCTGTGTTTGAGCTGGGCGGGTGCGGTAAGTGGCGGCGAGTGTCCGTCAGCGGGCAATAGCGACGGCTGCGGCCAGCGAGTGGGACTCTCAGCAAGTGCTGCGGATTAGATGGCATTGTATATATTCAGTATCCGTGTTACGAACTACTGCTACCTCTCACCACTTTGAGAAAGAAAGTATGCAAGTAGTTCAGATACAAAACAACCACACTTAACAATTAAGATTGAAAAAAAAAGGGAGGGTACATAAATAAATAGACGTTTCTCATCACTTGTGTCCCACAAACACATTTCCTTTAGACCTACGTTGACGTGAATCGAAAACCTTGGTGTCTTAATGCAGCATAAAATGTAAACAAACTTGCCTGTAGCCCCTACTGTCAAATGGATATCCATTTATTTGAATGTAGGTGAGGCAGTAACATTTGTCACATCATTGATACAAAGTGCAGGAATATATAGTGTATTTCCAGGCCCTGTATTCTCCCACACGAGAAGGTCAAAGTTGGATCGCATACCGGTCGTTGCTGTATGTCAACAAGGAATTTCATCAAGAGCAGTTGTATGGCGAATAGTCGTCAGTCAATGTGTGCAGTAAGCATTTCGAATCATTTTTCAAACTACAGACATCAAATGTGAAGTGACCGTACAGGTTACCCTAGAGCAGTGTTTCTCAACCTTACCCACCCCCTTAGCAACGACCGTTATGCGATCCACTTGTTAACAGCCATTATTGAGTTAAATTTTAGAAAATCCTTTCTGAAAGCATTTGTCTGGAGCGTAGCATTGTATGGGTGTAAAACGTGGACGATAAGGAGTTCAGACAAAAATAAGATAGAAGCTTTTGAAATGTGGTGCTACAGAAGAATGATAAAAATAGGATGGGTAGATCACGTAACTGATGAGGAAGTGCTTAACCGAATTGTGGAGAAAAGGAGTTTCTGGCATATCCTGACTAAGAGAAGGGATAGGTTGGTGGGACACATTGTGAGACATTAAGGAATCTTCAACTTAGCGTTAAAAGGTATTGTGTGGGGTATATGTCGTAGAGGGAGACCGAGGGACGAATATAGTAAGCAGATTCAAAAGTATGTAGGTTGCGAACGTATTCTCAAGTGAAGAGACTTGCACAGGACAGGGTAGCATGGAGAGTTGTATCAAACCAGTTTGCGTCAAACAACAATAACATCATTATAATTAATTGTTTAGAGAATAATATGAGATGGGGATTTGTGTGTTCGTCCCAGGGCTGGCTATATGTAATTTACTTATTAACTTTTTTTTAAATATTTCTTTTGAAGTTTTGTTTCGTCCTCTATGAAACAGAATCCGTGTGAGGTTTTCTTTTCTAATTACTGTCTCATTCATTTGATTAAGTTTAGCAGTGTATTTTCATTGATGTTTGAGAGTAGTCCGTGCAGTCGTGCTGTTCCCCTTATTCAGGTGGTCTAGTGGTCAGCGATAATGCCTAGCACGCAGAAGACACGGGTTCGAATCCCAACCTGTCACAAATTTTCAATTTCCCCATTGAATTAACTCATTTTCCGCTGGCGGCCCATTTCGTAAATTCTATTGTGAACTTAGTTGACTTTGGATAGTGTTTAAACGTAAGCGAAACTGTATCTGTCACTTTTCTGGAGGTACGGACAAAACCACAAACACTTGCCGGTAGACCGTCTGAAGCAAGCCGGAGCTCTCGTAGCTGACAGCAGCAGGACGCTGCCGAGTGCCAGCGACTATGGAAACAACCAGCACGAGGCGGTGCGGAAGGCGTTCCCTGCGACCTCGGAGGAGCCTCTTCCGCCTCGTAATTACCGCAAGAGGAGGAGGCGTGAGGGGCGGAAGGGAGGGGGGGGGTGAGAAGCGCGTGGGCGGAGGGCCGCTCGGCGGTCCTTGACTCTGCTGAGCCAAAACACCGCCGGCCGTTGATCCGGGCTCACATGCGCCTCGCTACTCATCAAGCCGCTTAAGTGCCGGCCAGCTCCACGTTGCCCGAAATTGCCGAGCCTGATCGCGCCTCTCGTCGACCTAATAACAAACAAACTGTTGGCCGCTAAATCACCAGAGGGAGCACTGATCCGTAAATTTCTCGGTATCGACTGTGAGAATCTCGAGCCCGTTTCTCCTCTAATGCGCACTCCGTCTCTCCTCAGCGTTCCCCTTGCCTGTCAACCAGATTTACGGAACAGCTAATTGTACTTTGGCGCGCAGAAGATTTGAATCGGGCCACTTCATCTACACCTACATACATACTCCGTAATTCACCGTAACGCGCGTGGCGGACAGTACCTCGTACCACTTACAATCATTCCTCCTAGTGCTCGGTTCCCAGATAGGAGGGAAAACCGATTGTTGTTGCGGATCTGTACAGGCACTGCTTACCCTTTGCTGTCTTGTTCAAATGTTTATAAAGTTTATGGGATTTAACTGCGGGGTCATCAGTCCCTAAATTTACAAACTACTTATGAACCACCTTACGCTAAATGCAGCACAAACATCCATGTCCGAGGGGGGGGGGGGATTCAAACCCCCGACGGGGAACGGCCTCGCGCATCGTAGCATAGCGGCTCAATGCGCTCGGCCGCTCCGCCGCGGGTCTTTGCGGTCTTAACACCATATATAAAGTCGTAGACCCGGTAATGCTTCGCAATTGTTAATATGTATGAACTCTTGCTTTGAGCCGGCCGCGGTGGCCGAGGGGACTGAAGCGCTTCAGTCACGGTCTGCACGGCCACTACGGTCGGGGGCTCGAATCCTATGGATATTTGTGCCGTCCTTAGTTATAGCTAGTTCATAAGTAGTTTGTAAGTTTAGGGACTGATGACCCCGTAGTTAAGTCCCATAAGCTCTACAAACATTTGAGCAGTTTCTTTTGTTATTGGTCCTCTGCTGTTCCTTATTTACATAAACGATTTGAGAGAAAATCTGAGCATTTCTTGCTTTGAACGTCAAATGTACTAAATTTTATGGCAATCGTACAAATGGTGTTGATGTCCCAAAGAAAAGAGCTGTTTCAGTTTTTCACAAATTTTCCAAACTTTTACTTCACTCAAACCTTCCTCTCGCTTTGAACGTCGAATGTGCAAAATTTTATCGCAATCAGATGAATGGTATTGATATTTCATAGAAAATTATCTCTTTCTATATTTCTAATTTTTCCAAATTTTTATTTCCTAAGAACGTTACTCTGGCCTTGAATGTAAAATACGCAAAATTTTATCGCAATCAGACGAATGATATTGATATCCCATTAAAAAAGGCTCTTTCGTTTCTCGCAAATTTTCTGGGTAACTTTCCCAAATTTTTAGTTCATAAGAATGTTGATCGTTCGTTGAACGTCAAATGATCAAAATTTTATCGCAATCGGATGAACGGTTTACAACTTATAGTGTTGAGTACATTTAGAAACACAATGAAAATGGAACTTGGTTCGTATTTTGCTGCTTTCCTTTTAAACTGTGCTTTTTCTGTGTGAAATCTTCTCTGAGACCATAATGAACATAACAAAAGTAAGAATTACCCATCTACGTCGTGCGAAAAGTCAGTTATAGTGCTGAATTCAATCAAAAACACACTGAAGAACTCACTTTCAGTTTTTCTCATATTTTTCAATTTTCCGGTAGATTTTTCAAAAATTTTATCTAGTACAAATTTTTCCTGTCAGGCGGTACTCAAGTGATGCTCTTACAGTCATGTGGCAATTGATTTTTATTCATAGAAAAAAGTCGCTTTCGGTTTTTTCTAAATTTTCCTATTTTCCGGGAGACTTTTCCAAATTTTTATTTGATGCAAACCTTCCTTTTGCTTTCAAAATGAAATGTATAAAATTTTAACGCAATTGGACGAGCGGTATTGATAGCTCACTGGAAAAGGCTGTTTCAGGCTTTCCAGGTTTTCCTCTTTTCCGGACAACTTTTCCATATTTTATCACCGATTAAACCTTCCCTGGACTTACACGAATATTTCAAGACTAAAATTAGCCATATCGGTTCAGCCGTTCTCGAGTTTTAGCGCGACTAACGGACAGCAATTCATTTGTAGGGAGTAGAACAGTTTTGCAGCCAGCTTTATATTCCGGCCCTCTAAATTTCCGTATCAGTATTCCTCGAAAATAATGTCGCCTTCCCGCCAACAATTCCCATTTGAGTTCCCGAAGTGTATCACTAACACTCTCGCACTGATCGAACTTAACCACTAACCAACTTCTGGGATGAGACGAAAGAAAGAGCTTTCCGGGCACTTACGTTCGCTTTGAGAAACGCACTAGCACTAACCTTATAAGACGAGAACGCGGAAACCGAAATTCACGCTGACGCTAGCGGTTATGGGATTGGTGCAGCGCTTGTACAAATTAAGAAAGGCACTGAAAAAGTGGTAGCCTATTCATGTACGCGCTGAGGAGTAGGAAATTCTGCGATTACCCTTACTTTATCAGTATCAGGACGGACAAAATTTCCGCTGACTAGGTGCCCAATGATTTTTCCTCTTTCTTCTTTGGGTTGAGGTGGAGTCAGGAAGTTGCAAAGTTTGTCCTAGAAATGCTGACAAAAAAACGGAGCTCTTCTATTGCAAACGTAACTAATTTTTGTATTTAACTCATATGAAAACCATCCGCAGTCAATATATTAATTCAGAATCTTCTTCCAGTGATAATGAAAATGTTCAATGTGGAAATGTGATTTTTCTCTTGTCTTTTGACATGAAAGATTGTTTTGAGTTATCTAAATACGAATGTTGCTTTGTCTGTTAACATCGCTCTATAATTTGAAACTGTTTAAAGTTTTTCTTATTTGATTAATTTGAAAAATAGTATGTATACGAACATTTGAAATCATTTCACACAAGTTATTGATTTATTAGGTATGGATTATTCGAGTACCACAGTGTTTAAAATTGTCTTTAAATGAATTAATGAAAGACTAAAAGCTTTGTTAATTGTGTAATAAACAATTTAAGAATGAAATAGAAACCTTAGTATCATAATTATGTACGGTCCTGTGAACACCCCACGTCCCTAGTTATGTTATGAATGCTCACCTCTCCAGTTACAGGTTAAGATATTTACTATTTTAGTGGATGTGGGTAGAATTTGTAGGTCCATAAAATTTATTGACGTATAAAATTACAAGTTAATCGTAGTAAATTACATCTTCCCAGTTACTTTGCAGATTTTTTTCTCTTAAAATAATTTATCGCCTAGCTGACTGCGGGTCGGCGCGCGACTACCAGCGATACAAAAAGTTGCGCCACTGCAGCAGTCGAGCTCGTCCGTACTGGGCAACTTCTACCTGTTGGTGATAAACGGAAGACTCGAACTGGGCAACTGTCCCCAAAGTGCCCCCTGGGTGGCAGGCACGAACTGGGCAACTCGGCAACTCCTACCTGCTCCTGGAAAACCGACTACACAATCTCGCAAAATGCTACCAAATTTAAAGTTACCGAGTGCTCAACCTCTGCCCCTATTTGTAAAGGAATAATGTCAATACTGTGCCATGGAACCAGATATAAAAAACAAATTATATACAAATACAAAGATTTTATTAAAAAATGTGCATATAAAAACATTTGCAGAAAACAAATGCATTTAGTTTGGCTCATATTCTGCTCATGGCTGCTTTCTATGAAACGCACTTCACAAAGTATAATTTGAAAATTTCACCATTCCTAAGTAATTCAAATTTCTGTTGCAGGAAAGCGTGCCTCTTCCTGGTAAAAGTCCTTTTGGATGGTGATATTATTTCTTGCTCAGTTGATTATAATATAAGTAACAGTTGGTTCATGCTTCAGGCTTTTCACAAACTGAAAGATGTTTGGGTGAGGAGATTCACACGAAGCATTGAATCGGGAATGAAAGCTTTCGCAAGCGTTAGTCGGCCTTGAAATGTTGCACCTGTGCTCAATATTTAAGTTACGCACTCAAAACGACATTTCACTGCAAATCCTCAGAAATTTGTCCATAGGTAAGTCCAAATTAACTGGATAGTCTGACAGGTTCTCTACACAGATCACTATTTGTTGGGAAGACAAACAAATTTATTTGAACCACAGGAAAAAAAGGTCACTTGCACTTACAATTCCTTTATACTGTGTATACTCATACCATAGATCCTACATAGTCTCTAGGTTTCACTGCTGGTGCTACTACCACCGGTACTACAAATACAGTACACATTTTCCTTCTGCCTTTGGCATCTGCCAACAGGGTTTTTATATCATTCAATAAGGCGGCTACGTCAAGTTTCGTCATGTCATGTGACATCATGTGACGTTCAAAAAGTTTCTATTAAGGTTATTTTGGATTTTTAAATAGAAAATATACTTCAAATTACAATATAAATTATATTTTAGTGTTTAGTAAAGAATTTTTATAGAAATGAAATTGAAAGTAACAGTTACAACGGCTACGCACTTTTCTTTTAAAGGTACAAACAAATATTTAATTTTTAAATAACAGATATTTATGTAATAGCGTTATTATTTGATTCTTTGTGCCTACTAATGGCTTTTATACAAAATAACATTTTAGTAGCGAGTTACAATCATTGCGTACGAATGCAGATAAGATCGTCTTCTATGTTTAAGATCTTTGGCACAGTTCTTATGACAAATCAAAACAAAAGTCAATCTCATACATGCTTTGCCAGTGATTTCCGATTACAAAAATATACTTAACATTTATATCCAGTTTAAGATAAGTTTAACCCATACAGATAACTGAGGTAGTTACAGTTCACGTAAAACACGTGAATATTTGCGCGATTTTCTTACGTTACTAATATTGAAAGTGCCTATGAATCGTAACAGCCTCCACAACGTTTGGAGGAAAAACGGTATCTTCTTCATCAATGTAGTTTCCAGTTATGTAATCCGCGAATTCTGTGATGTTGTCGTCTTGGGATTGTTTCATTCATCGTCAAGTCAGTAAAAACTTCAGAAACATCAAGAGGATTTAAATAGATTAGCCCAAAGATGTAATGTGACTTTCTGCCATATTATTCGCTTCCATGACTAAACTGAAGTACGAGGTACGTCCAGAAAGTAAGTTCCGTTTGGTTATATAACGTGTACAGATACAGAAAAAATATTTATTGTACAAAAATCTACAACTGTTGAACTACTTTTCTACATAGCTGCCGAAATTTTGTAGGCACTTGTCATAGCGTGGCACAAGTTTCTGTATGCCTTCTTCATAGAAAATTGCCGCCTGTGTATTCAGCCATGTGGTAGCATCATCGTTGAAATTTTGACTACAAAGGACAGATTTTTAGGTGTAAGAAGAGGTGAAAGTGGCTAGGGCTGTACGGATGATTATCAAACACGTCCTAGTGAAATTCCAGTAAGAGTTGTTTGGTCACAATCGCCACATGAGGTCGGGCGCTATCGTGGAAACAAACGCCACCTTTTGATGGAAATCCTCTTCTTACACCTAAAATTTGTTCTGTCAACACTTGAACGATGACGAGCTGAAAGCACATGCTACCACATGGCTGAATACACAGGCGGCAACCTTCTATGAAGAAGGCATACAAAAACTTGTGTCACGCTATGACAAGTGCCTACAAAATTTCGGCAGCTATGTAGAAAAGTAGTTTAACAATTGTAGATTTTTGTACAATAAATATTTTTTCTGTATCTGTACATGTTTGTTTTGTATAACCAAACGGAACTTGCTTTCTGGATGTACCTCGTACAAAACGAAATACTATGTGATTCTACACAGATGTCAGCGAGCAGGTGTCGTTCACAGGACTGACGATGAACGTCTTGGGTCGGACCATTCTGCTACCTGCGAGCGAAAGTTGCCCAGTTTTTGTGTGGCATTAACTGTCCTTTCCGGAGTACCCTTGTAATGGCCACTAAAAGTTGCCCAGTTCGGGTCTGCCCAAACAGTCGAGGCGTCAGAACTGGCCCGCCGCTTGCTCTCGGGACGCCAGCGATCGTCGGCTCGGCAGTGGCAGTACGTTCTTTCGAGTGGCCCAAACGTTGATAGTTCCTGCTGGTTACTCACGATTTGGAAGGCCTCCACTGCGCATGCGCGCTTTTTGACAGTTGCCAACTTCGAAGCCAACTCGAACGCTTATTTCACCTGTTTCGCAGTTTGGCCACCTGTAGCGCTAGTTGGCATCTTTGCTCTCTACCGATGTTGAAAGTGAGGTTATGATTGGCGATATGTTATGTAGGAGGGCGCTCAATTGAGAAAACTAAGTCGTCATGAAACATTTGCAATTTACCGTTAAACCAAAGTATAATAATAAGGATTAACAAGACACATTTGCGTGCAAACCGTGTATCTGTCGAGTATAATATGAAAATCGCGTGACGAAACTAGGTTAACTTGCGAGGCGCGATGTTACCAGACGACCGTTCCATCAAAACATTCTTCTTGAGAATGCTCACGTTGACGTGAGGTGACGGACCGGCGACGGATAGTGTGAATTCCGCCTTTAGAAATACATTGTGGAATACATAAACTGCGACAAAACGCAAAAATACGTAAACATGTGCCCCCCCCCCCCGCCCATTTATAAATAATGTATCCAGTTCAAGCTGACAATACCTCAAACAAAAATGAGGTAAATTGGGATAGTGGTGTGTGAAAAGAATATTCAATAACATACAACTTCATATGTATTATGTCCCATTATTGTGAGTTGCAATAAAATTAAAAAAATGAAACATACAAATTAATATACAAAAATTTGCAGGTGTTGTGCAAGAATTATCATCGTATATGATTTTCACAGAAGTTACACATTTAGTGTAGAAACGCCCACATTGGCACTAATAGATTTCTATAATAAATAACCACAAGGAGAAACAGACGGAACAGTAATTGTGAGACGCTATAGTGCCACATATAAAGCTAGATGACGGTTATAAAAATCTGTCAGTGCTAATGCCTGTTGTGAACTATATTATTCTTATGTGTCAATCACTTCATTTACAGATGGCACAGAAAATCTCAGTAGGACTATTTTGACTTCATTTTCAGGCGAATATATCACAATCCAAACTGTAAAAACCATAAGCATCCATCTTTAAAATAGTATGTTATGAAAATTTCCACACGTTTCATTTATAGTATGTATGGGTGTAATAAAAAGGGGACGTACTGTATTAGAAGGCCACATAAGTTGAAAGAATGCCTGTCTAATATACAAAGCTCAGCCTCACTCAAGTGAAAATGGAAGACTTGGAACACAAACCTCTTCGTAAATGTGCAGGCTTGTCTTTTGGAGGAAGCTTGTTAAACGCTTTGAAGTCAGTCAGAAAACAGTTTGACGAAAATCCGCTAACTTAAATAAACGATCTCAGACTGTCAGTTCCGCCACTCGAACACCCGATTGGTCAGTCAGATATCGTCAGAAAGAGTCAAAAGTGCCACTCGAACTCCTCAAACCGTTTCAGATCGTCAGAAGCGCCACTTGATCGAACCTAGCGTCTACATGTACATCTACATACATACTCTGCAATTCACCTTAAGGTGCGTGGCGGAGGCTACACTGTACCACTACTAGGCATTTCCTTTCCTATTCCACTCCCAAATAGAACGAGGAAAAAAAGAATGCCTATATGCCTCCGTACGAGCCCTAATTTCTCTTATCTTGTCTTTGTGATCACCACGCGAAATGTAAGTAGGCGGCAGCAATATCGCACTACACTCAGCTTCAAATTGCGGCCCTCTAAATTTCCTCAACAGAAATTCACGGAAAGAACGTCATCTTTGCTCTAGCGATCCCCAATTGAGTTACCGGAGCATTTCCGTGACACTCGCGCATTGGTCGAACCTACCAGTAACACAGTAACAAACCTAGCTGCTCGCCTCTGAACTGCCTCTATGTCTTCCTTTAAACTGATCTGCTGCGGGTCCCAAACACTTGAGCAATACTCAAGACGTGGTCGTACAAGCGTTTTATACGCTGTATCCTTTACAGGTGAAGTACATCTTCCCAAAATTCTCCCAATAAACCGAAGTCGGCTGTCCGCCTTACTCACAACTGTTCTTACATGTTCGTTCCATTTCATATCGCTCTGCAACGTTACGCCTAAATATTTGAACGACGCGACAGCATTAAGAAGCTCACTACTAATGCTGTATTCGAACATTATGGCATTGTTTTTCCTACTCATGCGCATCACAGTACATTTTTCTACATTGAGAGCTATCTGTCATTCTTCGCACCAACTAGAAATTTTGTCTAAGGCACCCTGTATGCTATTACAGTCAGTTACAGACGACACCCACACCACAGCATCATCAGCAAACAGCAGCAAATTACAACTTACTCTGTCAATCAGATCATTTATATAGATAGAAAATAACAGCGGTCCTATCACACTCCCCTGGGGCACGCCTGACGATACACTCGTCTCTGATGAACACTCTTCGTCGAGAACAATGTACTGCGTTCTATTACTTAGGAAGTCCCCCAGCCAGTCACAAATCTGTGAACCTATTCCATAAGCTCGTATCTTCGTTAGCAGTCTGCAGTGTGGTACCGCGTCGAACGCCTTTTTTTTTTTTAAGTCGAGAGAAACACAATCCGCCTGTTGCCCTTCATCCATGGCTCGCAAGATGTCATGTGAGAAAAGGGAAAGCTGAGTTTCACATGAACGTTGTTTCCAAAACCCGTGCTGATTCATGGAAAGAAGCTTTTCCGTTTCAAGGAAATTTACTATATTCGAACTGAGAATATGCTCCAAAATTATACATGAAACTGAAGTCAACGATATTGGCCTGTAATTGTGTGGGTCAGTTCTCTTTCATTTCTTATAAACGGGAGTCACCTCCGCTTTTTTCCAATCACTAGGAACTTTGCAATGAATTAAAGATTCGCGATAAATGCAAGCTAAGTAGGGGACCAACGCCGCAGAATATTCTTTGTAAAACCGGAACTGGTATTCCATCTGGACCAGGAGACATTTTCGTATTTAGCTCCCTCAGCTGCTTCTCTACACCGGAAATACCTATTGCTAAGTTCCCCATTTCGGAATTAGTACGTTGATCCTGCCTGAAAGATTTCTTAAAGGTTAAATTTAGAACTTCACCTTTCCGTTTGCTTTCTTCTATTACTGTCCCGCAATGATCAACGAGTGACTGGACAGTGGGCTTTGACCCGCTTATCGATTTTACATAGGACCAGAATTTTTTCCGGTTCTCGGAAAGATCTTTTGGTAAGGAATGGCTGTGATAATTATTGTATGCTTCGCACATTGATCTTTTTATAGACGCAAGAATCTCTACTAACTTTTTCCTGTCATCATTTGCGTGTTCTTTTTTGAATCGAGAGTGCAACAGCCTTTGCTTTCTCAGCAGCTTTCTAACATTATTATTATACCACGGTGGATTTTTTCCATCCTTAATCGTTTTTACTGCACATATTTCTCTAGCCCTTTAATTACAATGCACTTAAATTTATCCCACAATTCCTCTACATCCATAGCCCCGGAATTAAACAATGCCCATTCATTTTCTAAGTGCGATAGTAACATTTGCGTGTCTGCTCTTTCCAACAAAAACACGCTGCTAGCCTTCTTGATTGGTTTATGAACTTTGGTCACCATCGACGCTATGACGATATCATGATCACTAATTCCTGTCTCTACACAGACATCGTTAATAAGGTCAGGCCTGTTTGTGGCTATAAGGTCTAGAATATTTCCATTGCTCATGGGTTTGTAATGTTACTTTTTTTATCGCTGGTGTTGTCAGAAGATCGAAGTTGAAAACCGGAATTGAAATTTAACTAACCGTAAGATCAGCAATGAATATTAATTTTTGAAATGGTTAATACACTGAAAGAACTACAAAAGATTCCGCCGTCAGTTCTCAGTAGCAATGTAAGTTAAACATTACGACAACACCAGAAAGCACCATTACATAAGAAAATCGCGGAATCAGTTACCTGGTATGCATTCATTGCTGGAAGCCGTGACACTGCAGTTGAACCTGTATGAATTGATTAATATCTTCGTTCTCGTAAACTGATGCTTGGTTTCATGACTATTAATTATTAAAGTTTTAAGACCACTATGGTTATCGAAAGTTAAAGAAATTACCGGACTTCGCTTTTAACAGAATGAAGATTTCCTGCAGGCATTGAATTCAATGTTTAATATAAAATGAGAGTAAATAAATTTTGTATCGAGAATGTTCTTTTGTCATCATGAGACAATAGGCAACAATGACCAAGCATCAATTTACTAATATTGCTGAAAATAAGTCATCAATTAAATGAAAGATGGGGAGAATTAGTCATTATTTAAATAAAATAGGAATTCCAAATGAAAGTTAAAGTTTATTACATAAAGGGTGCTAACCAGAGCTCACACTTACAGGATTATGGAGGTCGAGTAAAATACGTCGCTCAGTATGAAGGTAGAAAAACGAAAGACCACAAGCGATTCCGTTTTCTCTCCAGATCGTTTGAAATAGTTGAAGGTATAACTTGAAACAAGGATAATCACAGATTTATTGGCAGAGAGAACGGATGCTAGCGACAAGCGTCGCAGATATAATTTTCAATAAAAAAATATTAATGTATCGCTACAGGTTGCCGGTTTAAGTGCTCAAGAACGAACGAACGGACCTAGTGTCTGCGGGTGTATCTGTAACAGCGGCCGGCAGATAAACGGTACCGGGAAGGCGTCTGCTGCGGCGCCTTCCAGGAAGCCCTGCAGCCCCAGTTCCAGCGCTCTCGCGCTCACGCACGCACGCACATTCCAGCGTAGCGCCGGTATCGTGATGGCTGGGGCCCCGGGCCAAACACCGGAGCCAACGACCGCAGCAGCAGCAGCAGCAGCCCACAGCCACAGCGCGCTGCCGCCTGTTTTGCACGCGGGGCGGGAGGCCCGGAACACACAGCCATTACTCTCTGGTCGGCGACCGGGTAATTGGCCTCGTGTAAGCCGTGCGTAACGACGTGCTAGCACGCGGTAGCCGTCTCTGCATCAATCTCTCATCAAACGCTCTTCCACGCCCCGTCCTTTCTTTCGTGTTCTCTCTCTGCTTTCTATTTTCCCTCTATCTATTTCATTCCATTCCATGACGGTGGTGGCGGCGGCTGGTGCAGCAACAGTGTTGAATAATTACAAAATGCTCAGTCTCTGTTGCAATATTTTATAGCATACAGGATGACTTAGACAAAATTTCTAGTTGGTGTGAAGAATGGCAGCTAGCTCTCAATGTAGAAAAGTGTAAGGTGATGCGCATGAGTAGAAAAAGCAATCCCTTAACGTTCGAATACAGCATTAGTAGTGAGCTTCTTGATGCTGTCGCGTCGTTCAAATATCTAGGCGTAACATTGCAGAGCGATATGAAATGGAACGAGCATGTAAGGACAGTTGTAAGGCGGACTTCGGTGTATTGGGAGGATTTTGGGAAGATGTACTTCACCTGTAAAAGAGACCGCGTTTAAAACGCTTGTACGACCACGACTTGACTATTGCTCAAGTATTTGGGACCCGAAGCAGATCGGTTTGAAGGAAGACATAGAGGCGGTTGAGAGGCGAGCAGCTAGATTTGTTACCGGTAGGTTCGACCAATTCGCGAGTGTCACGGAAATGCTCCGGCAACTCAATTGGGGATCGCTGGAAGAAAGACGACGTTATTTTCGTGAATTTCTGTTAAGCAAATGTAGAGAGCCGGAATTTGAAGCTGAGTGTAGTACGATCTTGCTGCCGCCTACTTACGTTTCACGTAAAGATCACAAAGACAAGATAAGAGAAATTAGGGCTCGTACGGAAGCATATAGGCATTCTTTTTTTTCCTCGTTCAATTTGGGAGTGGAATAGGAAAGGAAATGCCTAGTAGTGGTACAGTGTACCCTCCGCCACGCACCTTACGGTGAATTGCGGAGTGTGTATGTAGATGTAGATGTATTCTCTAATAACGCCTTTCGCGCTGTTAGCGCATCGTCAGATTGGGCGGAGATGGAGTCACAGAACTTTCTATAGCTGTGGAGGAGGTGTCTTAACAATTTGTGTTGTCATTGGGCGCCATAGCACCCAATGACAACACAAACTGTTAAGATACCTCCTACACAGCTATAGATAGTTCTGTGGCTCCATCTCCGCCCAATCTGACGATGCGCTAACAGCGCGAAACTCGTTATTGGAGAATAAAATATTGCGACTGAGAATTTTTAATTCCCTCTATCCCTTCTATTCCCCCGCCCCCCCCCCCCCACCGCCATATCATCATGTGTGTCTACCTTTCTCTCTCCCGCTTTCTGACCCCTCCCAGTCCTCGTTTTCTCTCTCCTTCCGTCTTATCATTCTCTCGCTCTACACACACACACACACACACACACACACACACATGCCAGAGGGTGGACTCGAACCTCCAGCGGGAGCAACCTTGCAGTCCCCTGACAAGGCACATCGAACCGCTTGGCCATTTCAGCGCGGCGTGCATTCTACATCTACATGGAATACTCTGAAAATCACATTCAAGTATCACGCAGAAGGTTCATCGAACCACCTTTATACTATTCATCTACCATTCCATTTCCATTCCAGGTCCTGTACCATTTCCGTGACACTGTCACCCTTGTATCGTGACAATACAAAACGAGCTGCCATTCTTTGGACTCTTTCGATGTCCTCAAACCCATTTGATAAGAATCCCACACTGGGCAGCGATGCTCCAAAGCCGGCCGCGGTGGCCGAGGAGACTGAGGCGCTCCAGTCACGGTCTGCACGGCCACTACGGTCGGGGGTTCGAATCCCTCCTCGGGCATAGATATTTGTGCCGTCCTTAGTTGTAAGTAGTTCATAAGTAGTTTGTAAGTTTAGGGACTGATGACCCCGTATTTAAGTCCCATAGACTCTACAAACATTTGATTTGATACTCCAAATAGGGAATGACAATCGTGGTGTATGCAGTCTCTGTAGTAGTTCAGTTGCATTTTTTAAGTGTTCTGCGAATAAAACGCAGCATATGGTTCGCCTTTCCTACGAAATTATCTACGTGTTCTTCCCCATTCTAGTCTGATGTAATAATAATGACTAGTACTTTGTGGAGTTTGCGGCCTTCACATTTAATTGATTTATCTTGTAAAGAGAGTTTAACGGATTTATTTTCGTACTCATATAGACGACTTCACAATTCTCATTATTTAGAGCCAATTGCCAATTTTTAAACCACAGTGATATCTTAGTTAGATCGTTCTGCAGTTGGTTTTGATACTTCACTAGATGATAATTGAAGGCGTCATCTGCAAACAACCTAAGAGAGCTACTCAGATTCTCTACCAAATCGTTTATGTAGATGGAGAACAGCAGATAACCAAACACACTACCCTGTCAAACGCTTGATATCACCTCTGTTTTAGTCGATGCCTTACCATCGATTACTACAAATTGTGTCCTCTCTGACAGGAAATCCCCTATCCAGTCACAAATCTGGGGCGATATTCCAGAACTACGCAATTTGATTAAAAGCCGTTTTTGAGGTACGGTGTCAAACGCCTTCTGGAAATCTACAAATATGGAAACAATTTGAAATCCCTTGTCGGTAACACTCATCGCTGCGTGTGAGTAAACAGCTACTTGTGTTTCGCTTGAACGATATTTTCTAAATCCATGTCAACCTTTAGTCAATAAATCATTCTGTTCGAGATAATTCGTGACATATTAACACAGGATATGTTCAAATGTTACCAATTATATCGAACAGAATGACCTACTGACTCAAGGTCAACACTGATTTAGAAAATATCGTTCATGTGAAACACATCTAGCTCTTTACTCGAAGTCCATTTAAAATTCCAACGGTGTTTGCCAATATCAGGGTCATAAATGGCTTTCTAGTCAACGACCTGTTCTCATTCTATGTTAAAACAGCTCATACCATTATGGAACAACCACCAGCTTGCACAGTGTGTCATGAAGTCGTAGAAGAGAGAGGCGGCCTTGAACTAATGAAAGGATAGTGCTGCCAAAAAAGCAGGAGAGGTCGTAAAATTTTTATTACAAGCCACACTTCATGTGCAGTGTAATTTCAGTGACGCGTTTTGGATTAACCATCATCAGATTTGTTTAGTCTTCACGTGTGTGTGTGTGTGTGTGTGTGTGTGTGTGTGTGTGTGTGTAACTAACAACTTTTTAAATTCATGTATCTGAATACATGTGGCTATGTCACAAAAAGGTTAGGAATCTGATTATGGTTAATCGAAAACGCGTCGTTGAAGTCACACTGTAAATGAAGTGTGACATGTAAAAAAAAAAAAAAAAAAAAAAAAAAAAAAAAAAAAAAAACAACTATTCGTTTCATTCTTACTGCGTAGTTGCATGGTTTCATTGGATTTACGCCACACCAAGAGACTACTATAATCTCCTACCAACTATAATGTTATGAGAAAGAAGAACTCGTGTATTTTCTCGGACTTCAAAATAAATAAATAAATAAAAGGAAAAACACATCGACGGATCAAATAATCTGGTTCGCGAAGTGCGAATAGAATCGTCGAATGTAACAAATAACGGTAGCAGCTAGAAGCTAGCGTACGTACGTCGCGATAATGACTGAGAATGTTACTGACTAGTTGAGACATATTTCGCCAACTAAAAATGTTTTTAACTAGGCATTTCATTTACGGAAATTCGAGACGATAGCAAGAGATACGTAGTTACTGCGTTCCAAATATGATGCAGCAAATCGAAGACTTGAGACACAAGCATCTGATTGTCTACATAAATGTGAGGATCTTGTGTTATGGAAGATATTCTTACAGCGGTAGTGGATTTCGTTAGCAAGATTCTTCCCATCAAGTTTGAAAGATTAAATGGAAAAATGGCAGTGCCGTAACTATTGAATTAAAATCTCTTAGAAGTTCCCGACCCACTAAATATGTTTGCGCAATGTAATATCAAAACTGCACGGCCGCTACGGTCGGGGATTCGAATCCCCCCTCGGACATGGATGTTTGTGTCGTCTTTAGTATAAGGTAGTTCATAAAAAGTTTGTAAGTTTAGGGACTGATGACCCCGCTGTTAAGTCCCTTAAGCTTAACAGACATTTTAACATTTGAACATCAGAAACCTCAATACTTCCGCACATAAGTAATGGACCAAAACACCTTTTAACTGTCGTACGGTGTCAATATCGTCCTCTGTAAAAATGTTCAAATGTTTGTAGAACTTATGGGACTTAACTACGGGGTCATCAGTCCCTAAGCTTACAAACTACTTATGAACTAGCTAAGACTAAGGACGGCACAAAGATCCATGCCCGAGGGGGGATTCGAACCCCCGACCGTAGTGGCCGTGTAGACCGTGACTAGAGCGCCTCAGTCCCCTCGGCCACCGCGGCCGGCCGTCCTCTGTAAACTCCGTGCAAATCATAAAGGTACTACGAAGACTTTCGCCAAGAAAACAACTATTACCCTTCTGACAGATCCCCCACTCGTTTTATATTTATTAGGTATAATAATTATTTGTACTTAACTTTTATATCTCAGTGTAGTTATCAGGATATAACACTGATTTCCTTCATAGAGTCAATCGTTAACTCCTGTAAGGTCTTACTGAGAATAAACACCGTAGAAATCAAGAGTTTGCAACCTGATTTTTCACTTAATCAAGGCGTCCTCCGGTGTTAAGTTTCCATTATTACAGCAACAAACGTAGTAAAACGTTAACTTTCTAAGAAATCACAAGCGTAACAGACTTCCACATTTCATATAAATAAAGACTTCATCTTTTCGCATCTAGTTCATGCTAGCAAATGATATCATAAGAATAGATCTTCTTACTGTATTTCGCTAGTCAACAGTGATCTTTATGGAACTTGTTCACAAGGTGTCCCAGCTATATAGCTCACTCAAAATGTCTCTGAAACAAAAGTAGCTATTGTAAAACGTCTTTCCCGGTATGACAAATCACATAAGCAATGGCGTTCGTTGCTTCACAATACGCCAATTACATGCCGAGATATTGCGAAGCGAAGTTGACGCTAGAAATACGCGAGACGCGGCTATCGCACGTTCTGAGAAGCATAGGGTTCTCACCTGAGACTCAGGACGTGCGCTAGCCGCGTCCCGCGTATTTCTAGCGTCAATTTCGCTTCGCAATATCTCGGCATGTAATTGGCGTTTTGTGATGCAATCAACGCCGTTGTTTATGTGATTTGTCATACTACAGTTGGTTAAAGAAATAATTATTGTGTGTCCATTAAAAACAACTTAAGTTGGTTTTAAAAACACAGATGCTTTCGTTTCGGAATGTTTCGAATTATGTACATTCTTGAGCCTCAGCCTTACATTGATACCTGTGAAAATCGTTTTACATTAGCTGATGTTGTTCCAGAGATATTTTGGGTGAGCAAGATAGCTGGAAAACCCTAGAATATAACTCTGCTCTCTGAACGAAGAAATGCAGCGTGCCTGGGCATTTATATTATATTTTTCACACGATTTCTTTTTGTCCGCCATGTTGTAATTAGACAAACTAGTTTGTAGTAGGTTTTACGTGACGAAGGAGTGCTTGCTTACTTGTTTTGAGCCTTACGTCGATATGCGATGTAGTGTGCTAGTGTGGGAGCAGTATCTAAACCCATTTTTTTCTGCTAACATCTCGTAATAGACGTGTTGTAATTCAGCAAGAAGCAGAATATCAAGGTCTACGGTATGCACATTAAGACCGCAGACGTTCAACGTCCAGGTAGTGTAGAGTGATAGGCAATGATTCATCGATACGCTGATCGCGGTAGTTATGGAGCAGTTCATACACGGATCTCTACACTCCCTAGACGTTGAACTTCAGCTGTCTGACCGTACGAGCCAAATATGTTAATATATGGCTTCTGCGAAATATGGCTGGTACGAAGTGTTACTACAAAAGAAAGTACGTTTTGATTCTGTCTCATTGTAGTTATTACATCGCTTATTGACATAAAATTCGATATTACAATTAAGGTAATTTATTGTCATGTACAAAGTGATGGAAAATTGTTTGCCAAATCACAACGTGGAGAACAATGCAGAACCATGAATTGGCATGTAGCAGTTTTATGCTCCGAGTGCTGAGATATACGTGCAGGTTGTCTAGAGATCGATGATTCGCATTAACAACCAAGTTCGGTTCATTCTGGTTTAGAAAACTTGTAGAACATCAGTTCATAATTAATATAAAAAGCAGAGTGTCCGTATGTTTGTGTGTATGTATTGCATACAAATCTACAGCTTTGTTCCAATCTTTATGAAATTTTGTACACGTAACTTCAATCCATCAGGACGGTCGCCGTAAGTGTAACAATCGCGTACAACACATTGTTCAAGAGATATGACGTCATAAACAATAAGATGCGCGAAAAACTGTTGCATTAAGCGACAATGCTGCTCATTTTCTCCTAAACCACTGGGCCGATGTCAACCAAATTTGGTACACACATTCCTTACCGTGGGGTAACAATTGTAGCAGGGTTAAGAATCACATACATGGTTCAGAAGATATGACGTCATAAATAATAGGAATCACAAAAAACTGCCACACAATACGGCGAGATTTTATAATTACACTATATGAGATTGAGATAACTTGTCGACTAGCAACGAACTTTAAACACAATTTCAAACCTTTATTGAACTTTTTCTCGCTGACAACCATATAAAAATGATGAAGGGAAAAAATGCTCACTTACTACTTTTCCGCTATTCATAGAGTAAAACTACGGCATTCGGTATGACGTTACAATTAATAATTTATACACTACAAATTGTAGCCGCAGGGAATTTTACAGACAGTATACACACATATAGTTGAATGTACCTTCTACATTGTATCACAGTACGACACGTAGTTCATGAGCATACCAGCACATAAACAGTAACGGTCCGCTATTCATGGACTAAAACTACGGCATTCGGTATGACGTTACAATTTATAATTTGTACACTACAAATTGTAGCAGCAGGATATTTTACAGATACTATTACAGACATGGAGATTAATGCACTTCAGAAATTGTATCATAGTACGACATGTAGTTCATGAGATATAACAATAACAATAACGTTAATGGGAAACCACCCCCTCACACATCAGGTTTTAATTTATTACTACAACACAATTAACTCTGTTCGCAACGGAATTTACCGACGTACAGCACTTATAAAAATTAATATATAACTGCAAAATTATACAATTGTACAACATACAATTCAATAAATATGATATCATATGAGTAAAAACCAGTCATATCATGCAGCTTAAGGAAATATTGATTATAGTAAAGTTGTGAATTAAATATATGTACGACTGTTACACATAATTTGTATTTTACTATCTTTCTTTGTTTGGATACCGTAATAAAAATATTGTATATTACAAGTCAGCATTATTTCTTATATATTCTCCTATAAATATAATATGTTATTAGAAAGAAGGAGATGGACAGAGAGAGAAAGGATAGGAGAAGTACTAACTCAAGGCAGGAATAAATAAATAAATACCCGGGCAACGCCGGGTTTTAGCTAGTCTACTGAATAAAAGACGCGGCGGAGTGACCAAGCGCATTGTGGTGCTATGCTCCGATGCGCGAAGCCGTTGCTCGTCGGGGGTTCGAATCGTCCCTCGTGCATGGATTTTTGTGTTGTCTTTAGTATAAGTTACTTTATAAGTAGGTTGTAAGTTTAGGGACTGATGACCCCGCAGTTAAGTCCCATAAGCTTAACAAACATTTGAATTTTAAACAGAATCAAATTTATTGTAATTAATTGTATTGCTACAATTGGACCGTGTTTTTGGTACATAGTGTGTATCGGATTCTTCTGTATTCAACTAAGATTCCTGCGTTTCCAGTTTTATTAAATCTACAATAGAACCCCTCTAATCCGACCTTGGATGGTCCGTCATTCTGGTTAGTCCGACCACGCTCAGACTCGCGAGCCCGTGCCGACTTCTTACCAACCTGATTCCATGGAAAGACGTAGACACGAATCGTAAAAAGAAGGAGAAAAATGTAGAATTTCGAAAATAAAAAAAATCCTTTTTTTTTCTAATTTCCCTGACATTTGCCTGAATATTATTTATTTACAGCTTACCTATCATACCGAAAAATTATTTTTTTTCTAACTAAACCATGTAAAAGAAGCACTTACAAAAGACGTTACAGTTCCTTGACTTACAAATCTCTTGGTATTATTTCAGTGATTCTGACTTTCAGTATGTTTGTCCAGCCCTGCTTTGCAATATGCAGACTTACATCCCTTTTTACTTTCCATTAACTAACCCTTTAAGTTACTGCATTGCCCCCATTCTGATCTGTAAGTTTTAGAGTACTTGGGTTTTTTCCTAGCTCCATCACTCCTGGTCACTGATCATTTAACACAACATAAAACGTAACACATCATAAAATAATCACAACCACGTGCACTATTAAACGTGAATGACGCAGTTCACCAATCCGCTTTTTTTTGGGCCCCTCACTTATGCACGATGATCATTTCACCTGAATTCAACGCAAGACAACAAAACCAGTACCGTGTGCAGTATGAAACATTAATGACTCAGTTCACCAATCCTGTAAGTTGCTCGCCAACATAAAAAAAATAATGACCAGAGCACCAAACAAACAAAGCGAAATACAGAAAGCATTCGGCAACGGCTGAAGTGCAACTGTTTGCGGAGGTAGGCATTGTCATGCAACGAAGTAGTTCCGGGCTGACCTCTATCGGTTTTTTACAGCCACCTAAAACCTCTACGTCACGATGTCCGCGTAGCAAGAGAGACTTGGCTGTAACTATTATGGGAATCCCCTTTCACTCTTCAGCGCGTAGAGCTACTACGCAGTGTGTTTCTCATGGGAGACCACTTGAAAAGCACTTCAGCATAGTAATGAAGATGACTGACTGCATTCCTTGTCGACTGCGAATAACCCTAAGGAAGAAAAAGAAAAAGAGAGAGAGATAAAATTAGGTAGATTTTCGCTTATATAGAAAAAGGAGATTTTGCATTTTTGCAAGGAAAAAAAGAAAAAGAGAGAGAGATAAAATTAGGTAGATTTTCGCTTATATAGAAAAAGGAGATTTTGCATTTTTGCAAACAGCAGAATGTAGAAAAGTAGAAGCCCCCCAAAAAGGAGATCTCCTAAAGAAGTAGACATGCAACACTGCTTGTCACTGACTGGAAGCCTATTGGGCCATTGTTGCGGTGTCTATCACGGTGCATATTGTTATACTGTACGTTATTGTGCAGTTTTAATCTATGTTGAGATTAAAAAACGTCGTTGTTTGTTTTATTCCGTGTTCTCTAGAGTACTTATTAGATTAATTGCGTGTACAGTTATCTGTTTTTCAACATGTCTGGATTCAAACATAAACAAGATACTCTTTCACTAAATGAAAAATTAGCAGTGCTACAAAGACTGGTCAAGGGAGAATCGCTCCAAAAAATTGCAAAGGAACTGAATGTAGGTGTTACGACAATTAAGGATTGGAGGAAGAATCGGAAAGATATAGTTACGATTGATGGTGAAAACACTCTGAAGAATTGCAATACATTAAAAAAGCCTAAACTTGAATTACTTGATAATGCATAGTGGATGTGGTTTTGTCACGAAAGAAAGAAAGGAACTCTAATATCCGGGCCAATTCTCAAAGAAAGAGAGATAGTTTTGCACAAAAAACTTGAAGCCGAAAGTAGCTGCCAGCGAAGGCTGGACTGATCGTTGGAAAACTCGTCATGGTGTCCAATTTGTTTCTATTTCCGGTGAAAAACTATTCGCCATTGCCGCAGCTGCTAAGGAGTTTTCTGTTAAGTTTCAAGAATTTGTAAAAGAAAATGAAATGTTACCCTGCCAAGTGTATAACATCGTTTTCCCTTTTAGAACCAATACCCAGTTTAGTTAATATATTGTTTAACTCTGTGTAAAAAAATCTTTATATTACTGTAGACGTCTTTTAGTTCTTAAATCGTTCAGTTTTTTGTACTATTTTTTTTATATTTTTGCAATAAACATTAGATTTTTCGGATAATCCGACCTCTTTTTCGTTCCGACCATGGTCCCGGTCTGGAAGGTGACGTATTAGAGGGATTCTACTGTACTACAAAACAAAATTATGTCATTAAAAGTTAGTTTGATGACCATGTACTAAATTGAAACAGCACTTTATTAGTGTGGCCAAAACAAAATGGCACAACATTCTGACCAGTGAGATCTACATCTGCATCTAAATGGGATACTCTGCAAATCACATTTAAGTGCCTGGCAGAAGGTTCATCGAACCATCATTATACTATTTATCTCCCATTACATTCTCGAATGGCGCGCGGGAAGAAAGAACACCTGAATCTCTCCGTTCGAGCTCTCATTTCGCGTATTTTATTCTGATGATCATTTCTACCTATGTAAGTGGGAGTCAACAATATATTTTCGCATTCGGAGGAGAATGTTGGCGATTTGAGTTTCGTAAGTAGCCCACGCCGCAGCAATAAGCGCCGTTGTGGCAATGAGTCCCATCCCAGATCGTGTATCATTTCCGTAACGCTGTCTTCCCTGTATCGTGACAATACGAAACGAGCTGCCCTTCTTTGGATCCTTTCTATGTCCTCCGTCAAATCCACCCGATAAGGATCCCACACCGGGCAGCGATACTCCAAAAATGGACGGACAAGCGCAGTGTATTCAGTTTCTTTTGTAGTTCTGTAGCATGTTTTAAGGTTTCTGCCAATAAAACGCAGTCTCTGGTTCGCCTTTCTCACGACGTTATCTACGTGTTCTTTCTAGTTTAAGTCTGAAGTAATAGTAATTCCTAGGTATTTTATGGAGTTTACTGCCTTCACTTTTGATTGATTTATCTTGTAAACAAAGTTTAACGGATTTCTTTTCGTACTCATGTGCAGTAATATGTTATTTATTTATTTCATTTCATGGTGAGCAATGTTATGACAATCCATGCTACGATGGTTAATCTGATTCGTTTTTCAGTTTCTTTTGCTGTGCAAAATTTCGTTCATTGCTCCAATGCTCTGACACCGGAATGTTAGCAGGAAATGTGTCGCTTGTGAGTAGCCTGGGGTGGCCTCTGGCTCAGATTTTGGAGGCGTCGTAAACCCGGAAGGAGAGGCAAGGCACGCGGTCGGCGCCTGGCCATGTGGCCGCATACCAAGCGGGGCCGTGACGTCAGCAAGAGGCGCGGCCCACCAGCGAGTCGTTGGACGCGGTCGTGACGGAACGAACGCCAGCGGCGGGAGTCCCCTGGTTGCTCACCTCGTCCCTCGAAGGGGCAGTCTGAGCTAGGGATGGCCAAATTTTAGAAATATCGATATATATCGTATCGATATTTATAAAAGATATCGATTTTATTGAAATAAGAACCGATATTTCGGTGAAATCTTTACATAGAATGCTGAATTCATAATCTCAATCAAAACCACATAAATTATAACATACAATTAAAAATTGACAAATATTTTATAAATTTAAACAGTAATCAATATAAAAGCACAATGTATAATCAGTAAAAGAAACACAATGTAGAGTAAGATATTCATTTGAAAAAAATTAATGCAGCCAGTAGTCATCAGTAACAGACATTAGGAGACCTCTTTGCTTTATATGTTCACCAGTTATTCTACTTCTGTTGTCTTACACCACTAAATTGATCAATGAAGAGTAGAGGATTGGCATATCAGGTACTTCTGCGCAATGTCTGATAAAATGGGCGTTAAGTGTCGAGTGTCAGCCCAGAACTTCAGAGGATCACTGTTACGCTCTAAATATGGATGGTCAAGGTAATTCTGCAGCTCGTTTGGTACAGAATCTTGGCTTGAAATTTGCTGTGAAACTGAACTTTGGGTCAACAGTTTTTCATGCCGCGACCAAATGGAAGTCTTCCTCGGGCTTTCCTGTTCAATATCTAAAGCGCAATGCTCAAGAGAGATTTGTCCTTTTCGCCTATGTTCGGAACGAATTTCTTTGCTAATATGAGCTACTGCAGCTGACACTGCAAGTGGGGATTCAAAATGAATTCCCTTAAACCGGGGTCCAAAATTGTTGCCACAGAGAGAAAAATATTTTTTTCAAGGGAACTAATCTTTCCAGTATTCCTTTGAATAGAGATTTTTTTTTTACTGAAAGTCCTATTTCAGTCAAAGGAGTTGTGTGCTCCACTTCTTGCCGAAGCAGGTTTGCGATGGGAATACTCAAGCTTGCCGTTAAAGAATCTAATCCAATTTTTAAAAAAGGGTGGCTTTTAAAAATATCGCTTTCGATATTCAAAATTTAATATCGATATATCGGAAAATAAAATATCGTCCATAAATATCGATAAATTTACAAAATAATATCGATATTTTGATATATCGATAATTTTTGCCCAGGAAGGGCATTTATCACACTGGGGTACTAAACGAGGAATCTCTGTCACGCTGAACGCGATGGGTCTCTGATTTTCACTGAGACGTTGCACCTCGTTACTGAAATATGGTTGCTATAATCTCGAAATCCAAAACCAGGACAAAACGTACCGTCAGCTATCAAACGAAACCGAAATATGTGGAATAAGGAATCTTGAGACCCCTAAGCTAAGGAAAATTTGCATTTAATTATTGATTCAGAGTTTAGGAAGCACTGCTTCATTAAGATAGCATTTATTACCAAAAATGAGAATAAAAAGCAGTCTACAATCCGAAGATGACTTTGAGCACCACAGTGCTTTATGATGCATGGACCTGTTTGGAGGTGGTATGCCGTTGCCTTCCTCCAACCTTCAAACTGACTTACCCAGCCAGTTATAGGAGGACCTACTGTTAACATGGGTTCCGAACCACGGTGCTACATTTTTAACATCAAAAACGCTGCCAGAAGTGAAACAAGTGGAAAATGGCGGATAAAAATCCCATGACGTGGCGGGGAGCGATCCTTTGAATTAATAGCCTGGCAATCTACCGCTGTGCTGCCGAGCCGCCAAACATACAATAAATTATTCAGTACGCGATGTTTCCTTGTCATTGTTTAAGCTGGTCTCATACCAATCGTATCTTTCAGAACCTTTAATAGATGAAAGGAAGTTGATCTGGTTCCCATTAAGTTTATGAAGTTCACTGCAACTTACATTTTTCACATTGTACTGTATTTGCAACATTGCATTAACTGATTGTACTATTAACCAACTCCTTTCTTCTCTCCATTGATAATTCAGAAGGGAAAAAACTCTCTACATTGGCGTTATGGCCGGGAACGGAGAAATAAAGTTCCATAATTTTTTTACCACCTATCTGTGTTTTGTGAAAGCTGGTGAGCTGTTAGGAAGATGATGAACCCACTATCGTCTTACACTTTTTTGATTGCACGTGGTCGTGAATATCAAATCTACCTCCATTACTGATTGAAATGTAGGAACTGTGATGAGGAAAAACGTATAACAGAATAACTCTTCTAGGAAAACAAAGATGTAGCACCTGCAAAATCAACAATTTAAAACCATTTCAATGGATCTGTGTATAAACGTACTGTTACTCACCCGCAAACTTTGCAGAAAGCTTCATATTCTGTTCTTCCTCCCTTTATACTTGGAAACTGTTTAATATATTACTCCCTGAACTTAACCATTCGTCTAGTCGACTTTATTAAACCACCAGGCAAATAATAACAAGTATTTAATGCAATACAACTAAATGACAATCACAACAAACTATGCGAACATTCAACAAGTTAATCAAAGAGGCTAAAACTCTTCATTGCCAGAGATGACTGACCGCATACTGCATTGACAACTCACAATCTGGAAATCAAAGATGATGCACTGTATACCATCAGAGATGACTGACTGCCCACTGTTTTGATATATCAAAAGTTGTTTTGCTTTCCTTCGATTTTATATAATGTGTAGGCAAAGAGATAACATATTGCTGCTTCACTGGCAGCAATTTTTTAAATTACTAGTTGACTTCAGTTCCAGCAAATATCGCGGACATTTGCCTTTTCGTCCCGGACGTTTTAATTTACCGTAAAATAGCGGACTGTCCGCGTAATCCGTGGCATATGGCAACCCTAGACTGAAACTGCGCATGCCCTTCTTAAGATAAAATCTCACGCTGACAAATCTAGGTCTGTACAGGGAGTGTTGCAGTGTTTTCCACCTAAATAGCTGAAGTGAAACCTTTGTCGGAGTGACATTATGGAAGGACGATATCGTGAAACAATATTCCTTAAAATACTGATTTCCAACCCAAAACGCAAACCTCGTTTGCCGATAGAAATTTCACGCAAAATTATCCCCACATTGCATGAAACAACACTTTTTCCGTGCGAGCTCTGACAATTATTATTTTTCCTCATGTAGGTGAGTACCAAAAAATCAAAATAATTTTGTCATGGTTCTTGATGTTGGAAACAGTGACTGCTTGTAAATCTTTTATATTAAGATTAGAGGAAAAGGAAGAGGAGGAAAAGTGGTAGTTAAATTTGGACTGAGGAAAGGAATGAAAAAGTCGTCTAATTTTGACGACCACAAAAATATCATATCAATTACTTGTTTTTGTGTCCAAGCCTCGTCGCCGTTTTTTTGTCTCGTTTCCGATGTAGGTGTCGCTGGCCGAGTAGACAGACCGACACAGGAATAAAGGTAGCACGCTTGTGCAGGTACGAAGGTGAGCAGCCAGTGGGACAGCAGAAACTAGAAACACTAGAGTAAATTAGAACGAGATATATATTGCACAGAATTTATACAATACTTAACTTTTACATAGTTCTGTACTGCAGAATGCTGATACATAGTTGAGCTAGAGGCCTGCCTAGTGTCTATCCGATAGCCAAGTCTTCACTGGTGCCTATCTGATTCCGAAGTGTTAACTGGTTCCTATCTCAGTCCGAAGTGAACGATGTCGTTCAGTGGTGGCCACGAGCGGAGTTGTTGCAGAGGGCGCTCGTGGCTGACGTCGTAAGAACGCCGCGCCGTGCGTGCATGGCGGCGCGCGGCGAAAGTAGGTGGGGCGCACTTTGGACTTATGCGACACCACACTTGTTTTAATTATAATGAAGTTGTATACTTGAGGAATTGAGAATCATCTAAGCAGGAGTAGCAATTCCAGAGAAGAATGCATAACTAGGGGGACGATCGGTACAGCACACAGTAAAATAAAACAGACGTTTGGAGGGAAGAAATTAGCTGTATGAATATCAGGAGCTCAAATTGAAAACAATACTGACCAAACTTGTGGACCGCACCATTCCCCAATTCCAGGGGCGTAGATAAATTTTTCCTCTGGGAGTTCAGTTCCAGAGCTACATTGGTGTTCCCTCGCACACTTGACAGATGCCAAAGCTGTGACGGTGCCACCCCTCCCCCAAAAAGCAAACGCGATTTTTTTCTATGAATTTGGAATATATTGTGAATATTTGATAAGAGAATGAAGCGTTATTGAAAAAAAAAACTGTAGACATGAAGATCAGTCTTTTCTGGTATAGTCGTATAGCTTCAAAATGACGGGCGTTCACCTTCCGAAATACTGGCTGTTGTCGAAGACGTTGCCCACCTATATTCCCGTAAATTATTTGAACGTTACTTACAGAATAAACCCAGTTTCCAGAGCAAAAGTAATCGCTGTAGGCATTAGTAAATTAGAAATACCTTGCGCACTACCACATCTGGTTAAAGTCATCAGTAGTCAGCAACTGTATTAAAAAAAAAAAAAAAAAAAAAAAAAAAAAAAAAAAAAAAAAAAAAAAATTAAAAAATAAAAAAGGCTTCCAGACAAATAACGTATAGGACATATAGGGGAGACCAGGGGATGGCACCACCTTAAGGGAAAACAGTTTTTGTACCTTATTAAAAGTGTGTCTTTTTCGCACAGAATAATTCTACAGCTTCGCCAGCTAATACTATTTTATCATAATTTTTTTCAGCCGTGTATCTTGTTAAGTTTTATTGTTAAAATATATTTTGAAAGTATACGCAGTGGCGCCATTACCCTGGGTTCCTGGATAATAACGCCATACATTGGAAAACAGACATTTAGAATGCTTCAAGTACTTGTCGATGTAAAATTGAAATAAAAAAACATTTTATAATTTAGGCTTGATTAAGACACCGCAAAAGTGAGAAATATACTTTTTGGCACTTTGAAACTATCTACACATTCTGCAAATGGCAATTTAAAAAAATTCATGCATTGTTTTTCACTTCATTTTGCCTAAATTCTCCATCATGGCGTCATATCCCAAGTTGCAAAATATGGCTAAGAACGTCAATTTAAAGCCTTAAATTTGGCAAAACAGACACGAAATTAATGGTAAATATCAACAGATTACGTTATTACGAGTATTAAAAAGTACTGACTCATTTAAAAAAATACAGGCTCGAAAATTAGATCCGAAACATCGAAACTAACAGTTTTTTTCACACGATTAATACCTGTCAACAATCACGGACGGCGACCACAGGAATTAGTTTCGCGTTAGGTAACAGAGATAGAACACTGGCAAGCGTACGTCATAAAACTGGAGTGGCGCAATTACCCAGGGTGGCGCCGTTACCCTTGTCTCCCCTATGTTTTAGCACCTGCACATCAGCCTTTGGAAACCCAAATTACCGTAGTGAAGTTGCATTATTCACGAATATGAGCAAGCTGACAGATGACAGTTATTAACAACGTCCACTGTCGTCTCTTATGTTTGTCTGTGTCACGTACAAGTTCGCCGCCCTACTGTAGTAGTAAAGTTTTTTTTTTTTTTTTTTTTTTTTTTTTTTTTTTTTTTTTTTTTTTCAGGGAAGCAGAAACTGTTTTGGTCCAAACCGCCACTGACCGCACCGAAACTTATTGTGCGGTATCGTTTCCTGTATGTCTAGTAAAGCCAACCAATGCCCTCGAACAGTGCAAGGAGTCCCTTTACCAGTTCTTTATTAGACACAATTTCTTCGGGTCTGGTTGTCCCAAATGTTCTGTGCCTTTTTCTCTCCAATGCAATGCATTTGAAGATGAGATGTGATGCAGTTTCATCACCATCATCACAGATCCTACATTTTGGGCCCTCTTCTATTATTCCCATTGTATGTAGGTGTTTTTTGAAATTCACATGGCCTGTCAGCAATCTAACCATGAGTCTAATCTCTCTCCTGTCCCAGCCCAGGATTACAGAGCGTGTTTTAAAACATAGCTTTGGCATCATTACCTTGCCATGTTTTTGTTTATAGACCTTGGTCCAATATTCTACGTGCTGTGTTCTGAGCCAGTCCGATGCTGGCAACAGAAGATTAACAAGCAAGTCACCTGTTAATTGAGAAGTGGAAGAGAGGCAGGTTTATTAATCCCACAATCTCATTTCCTACCAACCGGCCACCAAATGAGCATACGTTACAATTTCACCTGTCTCAACCATTTTCCATACGACGGCAAATAGTTTCGTCATGACTGGATTCGAATCATTTATATTGAATTTAATTATCGATTAATTATAATAAAACGAATTTGAAAATAGGAAATTGGGGTGGTGTTAGTAACTTAAATCTATGCTATAATTCTAAGAAGAGGTGAAAATATGACAGAATAGTGGTAAGTGGGGGAGAGACAACTTCGCGATGACAGGTCAGGGGCGGAGGCCTCGTAATTAACATCGAGCCCTGCGGCCCTGGCCAGTCTAATGTACAATTTATTTTTTCCTAAACTATTTGATAAATTTCAGTGCATTCTAGCTAAATTATTTAGGCTAATCCATGTGTAAGTTATTGTAGAGATAATTCAGAGGTGTCCGAGTCTGTGCTGGAGTCCTCATCAGTGTCTGTGACTTCATTGCTGCTGCTGTGCCATGAGTCATGTCATGTCGTGTTCTGTGTACGTACCGAGGTGTTGAGTGCGTGTATTATTGTATTCGTGTTGTTTTAGGGTGGATACCGCATCGTCTATCCGATTTAGTGTCTCCCATATGTCTTTGCCCCGGATGATGGTCTGTATGTCTTGGTCGTCTCGTAGTGTTGCGTGAATTGGTGTTCTGTATATTGTACAGTGTAAGACTGTGTCTTCGGGGTAGCCAAACTCCCCGCACGTACATGCTACGGTGTTGTTGAGCCCCATGTAGTTGAAGTACGTGGGGTTAGGGACCATGACCTGTCAGAAAGTGGACAATACCCCGGCTAGGATTGATATGACCCAGTCTCAGACTTTGCCTGATGTCTGGGAAGAAATTACACAGCCTGCGTCCCTTTTCAGATACGTCCCATTCCCTTTGCCATGTGTCCATCCAACATTTGAAGAGTTGGTGCCTCTCAGTGATGTTTTGGCCTGTTATCTCCTGAACCTTATCAAGTCTCCCTGTCTTAAGCCAGTACAAGGCCGCCCTTAAACCTGATGGTTAGGACTATTGGTGGGACTCCTAGCACCACGCACAGTGCTAATCCTGGCTTTCTTGGGAAAGCCCCGGACAGCCTAATGAGAGCGCTTCTTTGCCCTTGTATGACATTCTTAACGCCCCCCCCTCCCCCAGGAAGCTCACGGTTCTTTCGTGAGTACGTGCCTGGCGAGCACGAGGCTCCGAGCTAATGCAGTCTTCTATCTTGACTTCCCGGACTGCATTTCCTTTCCCCCTCCCCTCCTTTCCCATCCTCACTCCTTCCCCTCCCCACTGGGGGACTGATGACCTCAGTAGTTTAGTCCCCCTAACCCAATCAAACAACCCAACCCAACCCTTCTTTTTATAGGTCTCGAGCTGCAAGCGGTGAGCCCATGCACTGCCTCTAAAGCATGCTACTGAATCAAATAGGGCTTTGTGATACGTTCTGAGTGTTTGTATTGGGAGTCTGTATTGTGTTCAGCCTAGCTAGTGCCTGTTATCTTGGTTGCCCTTTCTGTCGCCAGTTTAGTAGAAAGTCAGTCGCTCATCACGTAGGACACCAAGATACCTTGTTGTCCTGTGTCTGCAAATGCATTTTCCACACGACAGCAAATAGTTTCGTCATGACTGTTTTCGAAGCCAAGTCCGTCAAAAATTTTCACTCGTCGGCACAGAATTATGCCAGTGACCTAGAACAGCTGAAGACCAATGTTTTCCATCCTTTCCCTATTCCTTTCCCCATTGGAAGCCTGGGATGCGTATAGAAGCCCACCTCGGCCCGCGAGGTATGAAGAACCGAGACGGAGAGGGCTCGTTAAGCTGGCGTCGCTATTTGAACGGCTAATGGGGCTGGACGCCGGCGAGACACCGCCCATTTATCCGGGCTCACGTGCGTGCTGATGACAACGATTGTGCGCCATAGCCGCTATTGTGGCGCTGCCATTGTCCGACCAGGCGGCGTCCCGATGTTGTGGCGCCTGCTGCCCCGCTATCAAACGCTGCGTCACCGTGCTTACAGCTCTGTGCCGCGTGCAGCGCTCGCTTGCGTCTCTCGTCAAACTGCAGGGAGTCAGAGCTTCGTTAATCATTAATCCGTTACTACATCCTCCCACCCAGATCCACGTAGATACTCCGCAATCCACCGTAAGGGGCGTGACGGAGGGTACACTGTACCACTACTAGGCATTTCCTTTCCTATTCCACTCCCAAACAGAACGAGGAAGAAAAGAATGCCTATATGCCTCTGTACGAGCCCTAATTTCTCTTATCTTGTCTTTGTGATCACTACGCGAAATATAAGTAGGCGGCAGCAAGATCGTACTAGACTCAGCTTCAAATTCCGACCCTCTACATTTCCTCAACAGAATTTCACGAAAAGATCGTCGTCTATCGTCCAGCGATCCCCAATTGAGTTGCCGGAGCATTTCCGTGACACTCGCGCATTGGTCGAACCTACCAGAGTAACAAACCTAGCTGCTCGTCTCTGAACCGCCTCTATGTCTTCCTTTAAGCTGATCTGCTGCGGGTCCCAAACACTTGAGCAATACTCAAGATGTGGTCGTACAAGTGTTTTACACGCGGTATCCTTTACAGGTGAAGTACATCTTTCCAAAATTCTCCCAATAAACCGAAGTCGGCTGTCCGCCTTACTCACAACTGTCCTTACATGTTCGTTCCTTTTCATATCGCTCTGCAATCGCCTAGATTTTTGAACGACGCGATTGCTTCAAGAATCTCGCTACTAATGCTGTATTAGAACTTTATGGGATTGCTTTTCCCACTCATGCGGCATCACCTTACAGTTTTCCACAATGAGAACTAGCTGCCATTCTTCACACCAACTAGAAATTTTGTCTAAGTCATTCTGTATAGTATTACAGTCAGTCAAAGACGACACCCTCGCATACACCACAGCATAATCAGCAAACAGCCGCAAATTACAACTTACTCTGTCCATCAGATCATTTATATACATAAAAAATAACAGCGGTCCTATCACACTCCCCTGGGGCACGCCTGACGATACACTCGTCTCTGATGAACACTCGCCGTCGAGAACAACGTACTGCGTTCTATTACTTAAGAAGTCTTCCAGCCAGTCACAAATCTGTGAACCCATTCCGAAAGCTCGTATCTCCGTTAGCAGTCTGCAGTGTGGCACCGCGTCGAACGATTTTTTGAAGTCGAGAAAAACACAATCCGCCTGTTGCCCTTCATCCATGGCTTTCAAGATGTCATGTGAGAAAATGGCAAGCTGAGTTTCACATCAACGATGTTTCCTAAACCCGTGCTGATTCATAGGAAGAAGCTTTTCCGTTTCAAGGACATTTACTATATTCTAACTGAGAATATGCTCCAAAATTCCACAAGAAACTTATATGAAAAATATTGGGTCACTTCTCTTTCCTTATAAACGGGAGTCACCTGCGCTTTTTTCCAATCACTAGGAACTTTGCGCTGAATTAAAGATTCGAAGCTTTTCCGTTTCAAGGACATTTACTGAGAATATGCTCCAAAATTCCACAGGAAACTTATGTCAAAAATATTGGCCTGTAATTGTGTGGGTCACTTCTCTTTCCTTATAAACGGAAGTCAACTGCGCTTTTTTCCAATCACTAGGAACTTTGCGCTGAATGAAAGATTCGCGATAGATGCAAGCTAAATAGGGGGCCAATACCGCAGAATACTCTTTGTAAAACCGAACTGGTATTCCATTCGGATCAGCAGACTTTTTCGTATTTAGCTCTCTCAGCTGCTTCTCTACAACGGAAATACCTTTTATTATGTCCTCCATTTCGGAATTAGTACGTTGATCAAATCTGGTACTGAAAAAGTTATCTTCGCTAAACGTTAAACCGTTACTCCGCAGACAAATGAAAGGAAGTTAACGTTAAAGCTGGTAGAAGCCGACCTCGGGGAAGATCAGTTTGGGTTCAGGAGAAATGTAGGAACACGGGAGGCAATACTCGCTTTACAGTTTGTCCTAGAAGATAGATTAAGAAAAGGCAAACCTACATATTTAGCTTTTGTAGATTTGGAGAAGGCTTTTGACACTGTTGATTGGAATAAACTCTTTCAAGTTCTGAAGCAAGCAGGAATAAAATACAGGGAGCGTAAGTTTATTTACAACTTGTACAAAAACCAGACAGCGTTTGTCAGATTTCAAGGGCATGAAAAGGATGCGGCGGTTGGGAAGGGGGTAAGACACGGTTGTAGCCTTTCTCCAATGTTATTCAATTTGTACATTGAGCAAGCTATAAAGGAAAACAAAAAGAAATTTGGAGAAGGAATTGAAGTTCAGGGTGAAGAATTAAAAACATTGTGTTTTGCCGACGACATAGGAATTCTGTCAGAGACAGCAAGGGACCTGGAAGAGAAGATGAACGGAATGGACAGTGTACTGAAAGGTACATTTAAGATGACCATTAACAAGAATTAAAAATATTGTTTTTTGCCGACGACATAGTAATTCTGTCAGAGACAGCAAGGGACATGGAAGAGTAGATGAACGGAATGGACATTGTACTGAATGGTACATATAAGATGACCATTAACAAGAGCAAAACTAGGGTAATGGAGTGCAGTCTAAGAAGATCAGGTGATGCTGAAGGAATAGATTAGGTAACGAAACAATAAAGTAGTTACATGAGTTTTGTTACTTGGGCAGTAAAATAGCAAATGATGGACGCAGTATAGAGGATATAAAATGCAGAATGGTAATTGGTATAAAAGCATTCTTGAAAAAGAGAAATTTGTTAACATCGAATATTTATTTAAACCGAAGGAAGTCCTTTCTTAAGCCATTTTTGTGAATTAGTTTCTTTACATTAGCAAGTTCTCAATATTTTGGAGGAACATTTTGTTTTTTAGTTCAGTCTGATGATTTGGTTGGATGCTGTATTTGCATTGATGAGGATTTCAATTTCTTCAAAGAGGTCAAGTTTCATACCCTTATTGGCAAAATGGAGTATTTGTTGGTTCTTTTGAATGTTATCCGCAGAATGACCTTGTTGGGCAAGGTGTACGGCAAAGCTGGATTAGTTTAAGTTATTAAGGCGCAGTGGGTCCATATGTTCTTTAAATCTTGTTGTGAAACTTCTTCCAGTTTGACCAATATAGAAGCTTGGGCATGAGTTGCAAGTTAGTTTATAGGTATCTGATTTTTGAAATTTATCTATGTTGGTTTTTGTGTTGTGGATGATTTTATTTTGCATTATGTTGTTTGTGGAGAAACTAATTTTTATCTCATGTTTTTGAAGAGGTTTGCAATTTGGTATGAAACCATTCCTAAGAAAGGTAGGCTTATAAACATTAACATTCCATTTGGATTTTCTTCGACCGGAACCTGCCTTCAATCTTTCTTCAGACTGTAGGGACTCCGATTTATAGCATCTCCTCGTGTGTTGTTTAAGATTATTAAGACTCGAAGCGTGAGCCTTAATTGTTGATTTTTTCGGAAGGCACAATTTAAGTTGAAAAGTATTTGTACTCCCAATCTAGATATAAAATCAACAAAATCGCTTGGACGTGGCCACGGAGTTTCATCAGTTGTTGAGCCCATGATAACGTTTTCACACACAAATCTTATTTGACACTGATCACCTTCACTGGCGAAAGGTGCACTTATCGCAAACTTATCAGGTAACAACCTACTGCCAGCGAACACAGACCACCGACACGGGACGTTAAACTCTCAAGCTTTCTCCCTTCCTAGACTCACTAGAGTCGCGGTTTTCCCCTCAGTTGCAGCAGGCTTACGCTCAGTTGTAGGTCTCCCCCGAGCCCCCATTTCCGCAGTTCGGGAATTGGCGGCACCATTCAGAAGATCAACCGCGCGCTTCCAGGGAAAGATTCAACCCACAGCCTGGGCGTCGCCGCTTACAGAGTCGACCTGCGTTAAAATGAGCATAATATACGCGGCAAGTGGGTACAAAAGGCACGAATTAACGGAATTTAGCAAATTAACGGAAGTTAAAGTGTCCGTTAACGTTTTTTAATATTAACTTAGATGTTAATCCGTTACTCAAAAAGTGAACATGGTTAATTAACGATTAACGGATTAACGAGGTTGGGTTGGGTTGTTTAGTTGGGTTAGGGATACTAAACGATTTTTAAAAAATTCTTTTTTATTATGGCTTTCGGTTACAGTGACCATACAGCCAGCGGCTATTACAGTGGCAACACTAGAACAGAATTGAAATTCTTACAATGCATATCACAATATTAATAAGTATCTAACATCATACAGCCTTAGAATAAAAGGTAGAAAAATCATATGTACAAGATATAAAACAATACATATTTAACAGTACTGGTGACAGATGTAATACATCGAAAGTGCAAACGGCATAAAACAAAATGAGAGCTGCAAATACATATAAAAGTCAAAATAGCCCGTCGCAACCAGCTTTCTATAGAAGACACTTTGTGCATGCCAGTAGTGCCACTTCCGTTGGATCTTTATCGCAATGTCGAGAAGCGATGATTTTCAAACGGTGTAGGTGGGCAGGGTAACATCCATGTCCCAGTCTCATCCGAATGAGAGACGTTGCATTACGTCTACTAAACTTCATCGACGAAAACCGTGGTGGAAAGGAGACATTTGGTTGTATAGCTGCCAGGTGTCCTCCTTTAAATGCTTGAGAGACGCGCCATTCTAGGGGACTAAACTACTGAGGTTATCAGTCCCCCGGCAGGGAGGGGAAGGAGTGACGATAGGAAAGGAGGGGACGGGGAAAGGAAATGCAGTCCGGCAAGTAAACAAGGAAGGAAGACTGCATTAGCTCGAGACCTCGTGCTCGCCACGCACGTACTCACGAAAGAACTGTGAGCCCCGTGGGGGTAACGGATTAACGGACTTGTGCCCAGCTCTGCTGGGGGCGTACACTGCGGTCACAAAAGGGACGGGATAGCGGTGTCACAGAATAGAAACAGTATATAGAAAGGACACTTCGCTGCAATCTGTCCGCCAAAATTTGCTGCTCTTGCGCGAAGTACGCCATCTTGAGAAATAGTAAAGCGCTGTTTCTGATGCGAAATGCGACTGAATACGTTTGTTCCAGTGCCACAGCCATTGTGGTTGGGGTGGGGGGGCTGAAGCGACCGCAGCTCCTACCAAATATTGTTTAATTTTATTATTATTTATTGTTCTCATTTTTTATATTTTTGAAAATGGGTCGTTACCGAAATTTGGAATAGTACACATGTAACAAAGTACAACATAACTATAATTTGCCAAGCACACGTGAACGTGAAAATGAGTCGTCAACGTGATGCCGCCACTAGGAACGTGTGCTGCTGTTACTGACAGCGGTTTTAATGCCGCCGCGACCAGCTTTGATGCTGCCGCTTTTGTCACTGCTATGCTAATCATATGCGGCGACCGCTGCTTAGCACGTCAGCGGTGCCACCGGGTTGAATACTATGAACAATAATAGTGTTATTTTAGTTAAATTTTTACACATAGACTCCCATGTTAATTAAACTGTGGAGACCTTTCTCCTCGGCTAGTAACATGGAAGCTGCTTAATTCTTTTACGAGCTGATTATATACACTCCATTTCCACCACGTTGCTCCTCTTCTACCTTCAAATTAATGCGAACCAACTCATTTTATAATCTTGTGCAATTGTTGTGGTAGTGTAAAAATATGTTATAGATTAATAAATTCAATTGGTTAACTGATTCTTCCGTCGCTTCTTGGTAGAACAAATTCATTATGAAAATTAAAATACACATTTTGTTTGTTTGTTCTACAGGTAGAACAGGTACAACAAACACAAAATTGTGTGTTTTAATTATCTTAAATCAATAGGCTTTATGTTTAAAAAATTAGCCCCACCCTCTCCCAAAACAAATCCTGGTTGCGCTACTGTCTTTTTTTTTTTTTTTACTTCATTAACTGTGCATTTTACCTGCTTGGATTGCGTACAAGTAAAATATTATTTGATGCAGTATAAAAGGTAGAAATGTGTGGTAATACTTGGAGCGGTATCATCGCTTAATAGTAAGAGTAAAGCAGTGGATCGTATTCAGCCCCTAATTGCCGAAAAGATCTAAAATATTATAAAAAGTGGGTGTATGTGTATGTATTTAGGTTCCACATTTCCTTTTAAACTATTGGAGCTGCGGTGGAGTGGTCGACAGTGCTAACGTGCCTTGCTGCGGAACACGCGGTTTATCGACGTCATAGGTACGTGTCCTCCCTGAGGCTTGGGTGTATTTGTTGTCCTTAGCATAAGTTACTTGAAGTAGTTTGTAAGGGTAACGACTGATAAACGCAGCAGATAAGTCCCTTATATTTACAGCATTTGAACATTTTGGAACTATAGGATCATTTCAACCTAATCTGCTTGCAACTGAAGCAACACCGTGTGGGTTATAACCACCTAGCTTCCATAATAGCGGAGATATGGGCAGATGATAGCCCTTGCCTTATGGGAAGTCCTGCACAATGGATGGGTTTCGATGAAAAATATCGACCTGCATTCCAGGACAGTCTAAATGTCAGAAGGATGAAGAAAATGAGAGGATGAGGTGGACAGAGAGAGTTAGCAGGAGATGAACAGAAAGATAGGAAAGTTGTATGAAGAAATTGTCAGAGACAGGCGAGGAGAAAAGACATAGAGAAGAAGGGCCGAGCAACCTGTTTCGGCTGAAGAATAGGATGGTAATCGGGGGAGGGGGGAAGGAACGGACAGAGAGAGGGATGAGAAGATGGACAAACAAAATGAGGTCGAGATGGAATGAGAGAAAGGATAGGAAGAGATGGATACATAGGTTTGGATGTAGTAGAGTCTGATTATGGGATAAGGGGTAACAAATTAGTCATCGCCGTATCACTTCACTTTTCTTCGCTTTACGTTCATTCTAGCTATTGGGACGACGAGAGCTATTTGCCCTCCAGTCACGGTCTGCACGGCCACTACGGTCGGGAGTTCGAATCTCCCCTCGGGCATGGATATTTGTGCCGTCCTTAGTATAAGGTAGTTGATAAGTAGTTAGTAAGTTTAGGGACTGATGACCCCGTAGTTAAGTCCCATAAGCTTAACAAACATTTGAACATTTGATTTTGCTATTTGCCGTCTTGCCAACTTTTGAAGCAATAGATCATAAATAAATTTGCCTATTCTGCAATCTTAAAGGAGAAAATAGTAAATATATGTTATATGAAAAGCACTTACCTATAACATCTCAAGTTGCAAGAAATTAGGACGCAACAATTCTTCTCTACTTACGATACTCAATGAAAGTGCTTCTGACCAATCTTGATTCCCTCGGCCAACTACCGAAACGAATACTGTAGTTTTCGTTGTAGACAACACAAAAATACGAATTGCCTGGAAAGGCGAAGTGGTGACGCCAGGAACTAGGTCACGTGACGAGGTACAGAGAGGCTACGGTTAAAATAGCTCCCAAGAAGAAGAAGCAAGATGCTAACAATAAGTATGTGACCGATGATATGAATAAATGTATTATCAGGCAGCAATTTCTCTGGCATTACGAGCAATATAATCGAATACGAACTGAGCGAAAACTGCACAACTTTTGTCAAACAGAAATGAGTTTCAAAGCTAGCAACGAAACCCTTAGAAGCAATGTTCTGTCTATGGATTTTCATTTTAGAAGGTGTCACAATTAAAGATTTAGTGCGGACGAGAGGGCATTGTTGCTAGAAGACCACACTTTCTCAGGTTTTCATCAGAATCAAAGCGACCAGTAGTTTACTTAGATGAAACGTGGATTCACATGTATTATTCCGTAAACAAAGTGTAATTAATCTCCGCGTATTTACCCATTCGTAATACTTCTAGCCATTGTAGGTGTTGGACATGTTTTACTGTAGTAATGTTCACAATGCGGGAAGAGTAAAACAATCGGAGACTGTCATTGAAGGGCTTAGCAAAATTGCTTCAGGCTTAACATGTTACCGCAGTATCGAACATTGCATTCGAATTTCCAAATTAGATTTCGTCTTCTGCAAAATTAGTTGTGAGTAAACGCGCGGCGCGTAACAGGCTGGCAGCGCTCCACTCATAAGAATACTGGTGTGTCTATCAGACTGCTTCCCCCTCTCTGTTCCTCCGGTGTAAACACAACGGTGCTGCCACAGTGGCGAGGAAGAAATAGAAATTAGTCCTCCCTCCCGTTGTTCAATAGGGGCGGCCGGCAGGTAGTCGAGAAGCCATGGCACAGTTCCCGAAGCCGCTCCCACCGATGTTTGCTTTCGAATCTCCTCTTGGGAATAAATGCTGAGTTTGTTCTTAAAAAAAAAAAAAAAAAAAAAAAAAAAAAAAAAAAAAAAAAAAGCACGTTTCGCACCTTCCTTGCGCCGGCCCTGAGCTGCTTTCCCGACGCTGGGCGAGTCCATTCTTTAGTTTTGGAGGTGCGGCCTGCTCAGTTGTGTGTGGCATCCTGGTCGCAGGGCGCAGTTGACAGCCGACTGACAGAAGAAGCGAACCGCCCAGCAGGCAAGTGCAACCAAATAGATTATGGAGATAATAGCGGGAACTCCGTGGCATTTACATGCGTTTGTCTGGCGACACCGCTATCAGTGCCATCTGTTGGTTCGAGTTCTAGGCTATGCCTTCCTTGACATCTGTGATTCCGTATTTTATTTTGCTGCATACCACAAGGATCGGTACTAGGACCTTTACTTTACTCACTTTATGTAAATGATGTGTCCACTGTTCTGTCACACTTTAAATATCACCTATACGCTGATGAACTTCAGTTATATCTGAGTGTAAGCCCTAAAAACCTAAATGCAGCTTTCCAGCTTGTAAATGCGGACTTACTTTCACTATCAAGATGGGCACATAGCATTGGCTTGAAATTGAAACCATAAAAAACGCAGGCAATCTTAGTGGCCCATAAAAGACTCGTTACTCCGCAGCTCAGAGAATCTCTTCCACCTTTGTTACTTAACGACGCACAAATACGCTTTTCTCATTCAACAAAGAACATTCGATGAGCACTTGGACTGGACACAGCACACAACCACAGTCTGTAAGAAGGTATATCCGTCACTTCATTCACTGCAGATATACAAAAAAGCACTCCCTTTGCAGCTGAAAAAGAAGCTCGTCGAGACACTAATACTTCCCAACCTAGATTATGGTGATCCTATTCTACAAGGACTGTCACACGAAAATTCACATAGGCTGGAGTTGGCGTTAAATTCTTGTGTCCGATGCATTTGTAACCTACGCTTCTACGACCATATCAGTCCCGCATACAAGCAGTTATCTTTATTATGTGCAGATAAGCGTCGAACCTACCATACATTATGTTTGATGCATCGCTTGCTCAAACATTGTAAAGCTTCTTACTTATCCTCAACCTTCATACTACTATCTGAATAGCACAGCAGAAACACACGCTCTCACCAAACTAAAACTCTCTCTGTACCATCACATAACACTGCAATCTTCTCTACGTCATTTTCTGTATCGGGAACACGTCTCAGGAACAATCTTCCTCAAAAGTTAAGAGAGATGAAATCGATTCCATACTTCAAAAGGCAGCTAAGGGTCCACCTTCTGGCAACATAGCCATCTTTTTACTCCACTTACCAGTCTGTAGCTCACCGTTGTCAATTCCTCCTCCCCCCACAAATATTTCCCTGTCTTTTCGTCAGCAGAGATCTTTACTCATATTTATCTCCACTTCCTAACAACCACAGGCACTTTTTCATTTTTCAATCTTCTCCACTTTCATTAATCTTTTTTTTTCTTTCTGTTTATATTAATGTGTTAAACCAATCGACCTCCATGTAGGTATCTACTGTTATTATTAGTATTGGCATGCACCACAAATCACTATTGATACTGTGACTTTTGTGTTAATATTATCATTATTATTATTAGTATTAGCATCTATCATTGTTATTAATATTATCACTACTGTGTTTTTCGTTTCTTAAATCCTTTGTATATTTTGTTCCTGGTCAGCTGTAAGAGAGGACCTTAAGGCCCTAATCTGGCCAGGTTAAATAAGCAAATACATAAATAAATAAGTAAACTACTTTGCAAGTAATTACATTGTTACGGCATTTAAGATATTATGTCAGATGATAATTTTTTTAAAGTCTACGGCAGAAGAAACTAAAGCAACCGTCTGTGCTATGAACTGTATAGCACGTCGGCGCATTACGTTGGCAGGCGAAAAACATTTCCGTAAGTACAGAAAAAACTACATTTTACAATTTTTAAGAAA
The DNA here is from genome assembly GCA_026315105.1 of Locusta migratoria. NCBI lineage: Eukaryota > Metazoa > Arthropoda > Insecta > Orthoptera > Acrididae > Locusta > Locusta migratoria. Next base: position 180,758,060 of record CM048749.1, read on the forward strand.
CTGTTTTTGACTATAAAAACAAATAAAATTGAAGTATCTCTTATTTCAGAGCACTGAAGATGTCTTACATTCATTGAAACTAAACGCGTGTGGTGAAAAACGATCGCACTTATTGTAGTTGCGTAGACGGACTAATAATACTCTTTATAAGGTGCACAGTTTATTTGGATAGAATTCGAAGTTGAAATAACACAATACATAACGTACGTTTTAACCGTAGTATTTTAAATTTCTGTTTAGTCTTGTGTTTCATAAAATATAATTTTTGCTTAAATACAAACAGTTGACAGTGAAGGTATTGTGCTGATGTTTCTAAAGCCACGTCTATGATTTACATGAAGGGATTCAAATAAAACTTGCCGTTATACATTTGTTGTTATAATACATAAACCATCGTTTCATTTAATATTAAAGACAATAAACAAATTACCTTTATCCTAGGCCTTACAAAAATCTTATTTCTGAACTTTTGTTTCACAAAGCCTTTATTCAAATGCCCTGAGCCCTTCTTTCTCAAACTTTTCTCCCAGTCAGCTCTTCGCTTACCAATAACCCACTGCTTGTATTTATGAAGAATTTTCAAGAAATGGGAAATCAAAGCGTTAAATACGAGAAATCAGAGCTCGAACGGAGAGATTCAGGTGTTCTTTCTTTGCCCGCGCTATTCGAGAATGGAATGGGAGATAAATAGTATAACGGTGGTTCGATAAACCCTCTGCCAGGCACTTAAATGTGATTTGCAGAGTATCCCATGTAGATATAGAGACACTGTTTTATTAAAAGTGAAAGATCTCATTAGGCCTAATAGTAACCTCCTTGAAGTATCATATTTACAGTTTTTTTTTTTTTTTTTTTTTTTTTTTTAAATCACACTGGTACCCCTCTGAAGCGTCCCAGCCAGAGCACAAAGGCTGTGTCCACATTCCACATGAACTAAAGTACACCTGCATCAAAGTTCAGCATCCAGACCAAAGTCATCACAGAAAAAGAACTCGTAGATGTGGGAAAGGCGAACCAGAGACTGCGTTTTATTGACAGAACCCTTAAAACGTGCAGCAGAACTACAAACGAAACTGCATACACTACGCTTGTCCGTCCATTTTTGGAGTATTGCTGCCCAGTGTGGGATCCTTATCAGGTGGGTTTGATGGAGGCCATCTAAAGAGTCCAAAGAAGGGCAGCTCGTTTCGTATTGTCACGATACAGGGGAGACTCCGTTACGGAAAAGGGTCTGGGATGGAAATCATTACAACAACGGCGCTTATCGCTGCGGGGTGGGCCACTTGGGAAACTCCTCCGAATGCGAAAATATATTTTTGTCTCCCACTTACATAAGTAGAAATGATCATCAGAATAAAATACGAGAAATCAGAGCTCGAACAGAGAGATTCACGTGTTCTTTCTTCCCGCGCGCTATTCGAGAATGGAATGGGAGATAAATAGTATAATGGTGGTTCGATAAACCCTCTGCCAGCACTTAAATGTGATTTGCAGAGTATCCCATGTAGAAGTAGATGTAGAAAACACTTTTCTTTGTCGCTCTCCATATCGTGAAATTCATCATCACCGCAGAAATCAACGTCGCTTAAATCTTCTTCCAATTTGGATTGAAATTCCTTGAGAAGTTGTTTGTTAGCCTTGCTAATTTTTCTTTCATTTGCGATTGCTTGGCATCTGCAACACTTAAATCCCACAAAAAACACGTAGAGTAAGCGACAATTATGGGGAGGTTAATGACGAACAAACGGCGGGGAATATCGAACAGTGTACACCATTACCCGAAACTAGGACTCCACGAAAAGAAAAAATAATATCTTGTGAAGAAACGGTTGCATATTTACTTGAATCTCAACTGTATTCGTGTTAAATATATGTTGGACAATCTATGAGTATATTATTAAAACATCAACAGTGAATAATAACATATACATACCTCAAATCATAAGGTGATGTTCTTAGATCGTAAACACAGAAAACGCACTTTCGTCATCCCCTAACTCAACTGAACTGGCAAAACGGGCGTCTTTGGCGCTGCGGTTTTGCACTGTTTCCACTAGACTGCAGCACATCACGGAACTAAGAAATTACACGCATGGAGAGGGAAAGATTTGTGTTCGGTACTGCCCGCTGTTAGTCATTACCCGGTTCTCCCCTAAGTGTTAAACAGCCGTTCACTTAAATTGTAGTTTGCAACTCAAGCCGCTAGGAGGTGCTCTGGAGCGGTGTCTCACGATTCAGCGAAGAGTTTCTCCTCTTATCTTTATAAGCTATTTGGTGTAATTGAGTCCCCTGCCCCCCCCCCCCCCCCCAAAAAAAAAAAAAAAAAAAAAAAGGACTCACCCTGCCACCCTGCGCAGAACTCGAGATACGTTTCTGCTTCTTCGCACCGGCCATGACTTCTTGCGCGAGCTCTAGAAATGAGTCACGTGGTTGAAAATGCTTGGTGGAATACATTTTCAGGAGATGTGACATTGAAAAATGTTCAAATGTCTGTAAATCTATCGGACCAAACTGCGTGGTCATCAGTCCGTAGCTTACAAACTACTTACACCTAGGTAAACTAACCTACGGACAAATACACACACCCATGCCCCAGGGAGGACTCGAACCTCCACGGCGAGCAACCGCGCGCTCCGCAGCGAGACGCTTTAGACCGCTCGGCTACTCCACCGCGGCGATGTGACATTCAATGTTATATTAGAGGCGTCCTCTGTTTCTAGTAAAACACTTTGTTCCTTTTTCTGTCCTCTTTTCCTTAATCATGTTACCACAAGCGAAGTGCGCCTGTCGCTCTTTTTACTAACAATTTAGATCATGTGAGAGGCGTAATTGTCTTCTATCACGTCGAAAAGTTGAAAAAGCCTCTATAAAAGAGTACGTGTTACATTCATGTTCCAAAGCCGTCAAGGACGAAGATCTGTCCTGCAATTCCAATGCTTCTGTGGTGCGTCCTGATTCCTCTCGTCGTTTTCTAGGGTCTTCCGTCTACCATTCTGCAAACATCCGTTGCTCTACCGAAACATTTCGTGCCACAGGAGCAACAGTTTCCCGGATGGATGCATCACACTTGTGATCTTTTAAGGTTATGACGGTACGGTTCGCGCGGGACGTTCTGCACAAGTAGCACTGTTTCGTTACCTCCGGATTTTTTATCAACAAGGGATCTTAAATGGATTCTATATTTTTTAAATTCCGGAAGGCTTTTGATACATTACCTCACACGTCGTTTCTAATCATAGTGAGTGCGTATGGAATATCGTCCCCGTTGTAAGGTTGGATTCGTATTTTCCTGAGGCATGGTCACAGTACTTTATAATTGACGCAAGGTCCTCAAGTAAAACGGAAATAATACGTGGAGTTCGCCAAGGAAGTGTTACGGGGCTCCCATTCTCCCAAATCTTTATAAACGATTTAGGAAATGATGCTGTCGTTTATCGATTAGTGAAGTCAGCAGATGATCAAAAGCAACTCCAAAGGGATTTAGACAAAATTTCTACATGATGCGAAAATTGGCAATTAACACTAAATAATGAAAACTGCGACGTAATACACATGACCATTAAAAGAAATCCGCTGAAATTCAATTACACGATAAACCAGTCAAACTTTAAGGTCGTAAATTCTACCAAATACCTAGGAGTTACAATTACGAACAATTTAGACTGGTGAGAACACGTAGGAAATATGTGGGGAAAGCGAATCAAAGGTTACGTTTCATCGGCAGAACGGTTCGAAGATGCACCAGCTCCACCAAAGAGACCGCCTACATCACACTTGTGCGTCCTCTCCTGGAGTACTGTTGCCCAGTGTGGGACCCTCACCATGTGGGACTGACGGAAGACATTGAGGAGGTTAAGAGAAGGGCACCACGTTTTGTTTCATCTCGTTACAGAAATGTTGCACGATTTGAGGTGAAAATCACTGAAAGGACGACGTTATTTGTTGCGGCGAGATCTATTTGCGAAATTTCAATCAACTTCTTTTACTTCTGAATGAGAAAATATTATGCTAGCACCACCTACATAGGGACATGACCATCCCAATATATTAAGAGAAATAGGATCGAAAACCGAACGATTTACGTGTTCTCTCTTCCCGCGCGCTATTAGAGTATGGAACGGTAGAGAAAGGTTATGAAAGTGGTTAATGTGCCATGCACTTAAATGTGTTTTGCAGAGTATCTATGTAGATATAGATGTAGGAGATAATCTGAGCAGCTCTCTTAAGACTGTTTGCGGATGATGCTGACGTTTATCGGTTAGTAAAGTCACCAGTAGATCAAAACCAACTGGAAAACGGTTTAGATATCTGCTTCGTGTAGAAAATGCCACTTGACCCTAAATAATGTAAAATTTGAAGTCATCGTTATGAGCTCTAAAAGATATCTTTTAAACTGCATTTATCCAATAAATTAGTCAAATACAAAAGCCTTGAATTAAACTAAATATCTGGGAATTACAATTACGACAAACTTTAATTGCAGACAACGCATAGGAAGTATCGCGGGGAAGGCAGACCAGAGATAAAGTTTCGTTGGAAGAATAGTAAGAAGATGCAATAGTTCTACCAAAGAAACTACATATACAATACTCGTCCGCCCTATTTTGGAGTAATGCTACGCATTTTGGGATCCTCTCCAACTGGTACTGACAGATGGTTTTGTATCACCGTGACACACGGGGAGAGAGTGTCACAGAAATGTTGCACGAGTTGGGACGGAAATCTTTAAAAAGTATAGCGTTATTGGTTTTAAAGCTTATGGGACTTAACTGCGGGGTCATCAGTCCCTAAACTTTGTTACGTCCTATAATTGGTTCGTAGTAATTTATGGTTTGTATGTATTGCTTCTGTATGATGGAGGCGACGTCAGCAGCCATGTAAGCTTTCGTCGTCTTCAATGCTAGGATTCAATAGGCTAGTAAAATTTTATTTGAGGCATACGTGAGTATTTAAGTTGGTACACCTAATGATTGTTCACATATTCAGTTTACTAATACCTTTGGAGTAAACCTTTCAGAGCCTAACACAGTTTCTTGCATATTTTCTTTTCTTTCCCGGCAGTTCCGTTCCAAGAAGCACGTCACATAAACCCTTTATTTCAGAGACAAGTCAAAGATATTATTTTTGAAATGTTCCTCAAATTTCAATATTTAAGTACAGGTGCTAACTACAAAGGACGTGGCCGAGACAAATTTTAATCACCATTTTACCTATATTTCACCGTAGAAACACAATTGTAACATACAATGTCCAAGTCAGACATTTTTTTTTCTAGTACACAGTTCTCGACAGTACATATCATAGGCTAACAGTTCAATATCTTTGACAAAGCTAATATTCGTAATAGTCTTCCCAATTCAATTTTAAAGTTATTTAACTCAAAACTTTCTGATTGAAAAAAATCCTTTAACAATATTTGATATTCCCTTGAATATTCACGGTCCTATCGGTAGACAGAATTTTTTTAAGTCCGTAGTCCAACCCGAATTAAAGTCCACAGATAACTTTTACTCACTCGCTTAACAGTTCGACCCTTTCATGATAAATAATTAAGTCTTTAAATTATAAAAAAAAAGATTCCATCGCAATTCAAAGAGTTTGGAATATTTTCGCACCTGACTGTAACTATTTCGCAAACACGACCACTAAGACTGAGACAAGACAGAGAGATATTAATGCAACAACAAACAAAGACTGAGAGAGCGAGTAGCTATTCTGCGGAACTATTTATACTAGTATTTGCAACAAAAGATTACTTTGAATTACGGTGTTTAGACGCGGTTATTCTGTAACTATAATACTCCGAAACTTCAAAAATATTCTGATTTTACTGGAATTTTCGAAAAAAAGTGAAAATTCTGACTCTTACAAAATCATTAATACTGAAATTCACTGAAAATGGTTAGTTTATGCGATGTAGTGTCACAACTTACAAACTACTTATGAACTTGTTCTAAAGGCGGCACAAACATCCATGCCCGAGGAGGGGATTAGAACCCCCGACGGGCAACGGCCTCGCAAATCGAAGCATGGTGCCTCAATGCGCTCGGTCGCTCCGCCATGGCTAAGGCGTTATTCATCACGGTGAGATCTATTTGTGAAATTTTGTTAGCACCCACTTACAGCCACGCGGGAGTGGCCGCGTGGTCTAAGGCATCATGCTACCTACTCCCGCCGGAGTTCCGAGTCCACCCTCGGTCATGGGTGCGTGTGTTTTGTCCTTAGTGTAAGTTAGTTTAAGTAGTTTCTAAGACTAGGGACTGATGACCATAGCACTTGGGTTCAATAGGTTAACAAATACTCCTATTACAATACTTTTGAACCCACTTAACATAGGGAATCACGATCATAATAATAAAACAAATCTGAACACAATATTTTATTCATCGGGCAACCACGGCCTAATTGATTCCTTTATATAATATAACACCGCTGCGACAGTTAAAAATTCTTTACTAAGAACTCACGACCGGTTTCGCAAATTAAATTTGCATCATCAGGTGCTTATTTCATTCCGATCTTAACCATATGTCACTTTGACTCTAAACTAGCTGATCACCGTTATTATTCTTAAGTTGAAGAAAGGGATTTTATAGATGGTTTTATAGGCAAGTTGGCTACAAATCAAAAATAATAATGTGGATCAACTATTTTAGAGTCAAAGTAACATATGGTTAAGATCTGAATGAGATAAGGACCCGATGATACAAATTTAATTTGCGAAACCGGTCGTGAGTTCTTAGTAAAGAATTTTTAACAGTCGCAGCGGTGTGTTATCAAAAAAATTAAAACAAATGTGATCTAAAATAGAAACGTTGGTTGTCCTTTTTCCGTCGCGCTATAAGCGAATGGTTTGGTATGAAAGCTGTTTGATAAAACCTCTTCCCTTAAATGTGATTTGCAGATTAAGTATGTAAATACAATTGTATATAGCGAAAACAGGCGTCGCAGGGACATATTGTCAGTAGGTGTTGCAACGCCACTATATCAAAATTGACTTCGAACCCGTAAGGCGAAATGGTTGAACTGCTCATTATTTCTGTAGGTCTGATGAATATGAAAATTCTGTATTTTAATACCCAGAAGGGGGCAGGTTGGCAGCAGCCTCATATGCTGCTCTTCAGCCCAGTGTGGATATGTGTTTGACAGTCGGTAATGGTATTTTAAAATGAGAAAATGAATGTTCAATTTGATAATCAAACAGGAGATAAAATTGTCAAATTAAAAACAACGAAATGAAGGATTTGAAACACACATTATCGGTATTAAAAACTGACAAGGTGGCTACAAAACTCAGACTTTGCACAGTTAATGGTGACGAGAACAGAACGATGATAAAAAATATGGCTACACATTGTTCTGCCTACGCATCGGTTGCTGAAGTCTTAAAATTACTCTCACAAGTGACACTGACAACACTTTAGAACGATGTACTGTTAAAAGTACGGCACTGAGACCCCACAGGGGGAGAGGGGAAGGAAAGAAAGCATGGAGGTGTGGGGATGGGAGGGATGGGGGAGTGGGAAAGGAAAACATAAGAACTCCGAGGGAGGGGAAGGGAGATCCAAGCGAGGGAGGGAAAGGAGCGGGATTGGAAGAAAGGGGAAACGTAATATATGGGGATGGATTAGGGCTGACAGGATGGGTAAATATCAGAACGGAGGACGTCATCCGGGAGGGGGAGGTGGCGAAAGTTATCCTGGGGGAGAATGTGGAGAGTGTGAAGTTTAGGGAGGGACGGATATGCTGTAATCAGTGCACCAGAGACCCAGGGTTCAGGAGGAGGGGAGAGACGAGAGGGTGACGGGATTCTGTTTTTCAGGAGGTGTAGAACATGCTGATATTCAAGGAACGTTATGAGAAAAATGAATAAGATCATAGAGGATCCACAAGGGGAAAGGAAGGCCGATGAGGTAAGCGAGGTGGAGGGTGTGGCGTTCGAGGATTCGTATTTATAGTATGTGGGGGAGGCGGCAACCAAAGTGGGATGGAAAATGCAAAGGATGGGACACATCAAGGAACGGTAGGTGTGTAGGATTGTGGAGGGGTTAACTCCCCATGTTCAACTAGAGAGGAGCTTGAGGTTGTTGCGACAGGAGAGGTCTTTTTGATGGATAATTTGAAGGTGAGGATTCTAGGAAAGGGAGCGATCCAGGGCGAGGCCAAGGTATTTGGGAATGGAGGTTTGGGGGATGGGAAGACCATGTAGCATGTGGTCATGGTGACGGAAGGATCGGGTGATACAACCTATAATAATTACCTGGGGTTGACGGAGAGGAGCCACTGGTTACACCAAGTGGAGAATTGGGAAAGGTGAGACTGGGGAAGGTGCTGAGATCCAGCAAGGGAGAGGGTGAAGGCTATGAAGGCGGTGTTGTCAGCTGAAATATGTGTCGTCTTCCATATATTTTTTATAAAATTATAATTTATTTGATGTTGCTGGATTGGCATTTTGTTAAAACTAGAACCCCTCTTTTCAAGGAATGAGGAATAGCATTTCATTTCATGTTTTAAAATGTTCGTTAATATTGCTAGGATTTTGTTATTTTATTTATGATTGTACCTGTGAGAATGGGTGCTTGTTTTGTTTTTGGGTGGATGTGCGAGAATCTGTCTGGATGTGAGTGGTGATGGCTTGCTTCGCATGGTTCTCTCTGGCTCAGAATCGATAGTTGGTTGATGCTAGCCCCTGCTGCTGATGCGACCAGAAAGGTTTCTACACCCTTTGGTTGCAAGATGGTTGACGAGCCTTCTCCAGGGCGAGTCATGCGATCTTCTCTCCCCACCACCACTGTTTTCTTTGATTTTCCAATTTCCGATAGCTTTCCCACGGCTCCTGGCTGCTTTGTCGTCACTTTGTGCTCAGATTGCGGTGAGGCAAGGTTGGTTCTTCTCTTGTGCCTGCAGAGATGGTAGTGATTCTTTGTCTAGCATGTTTAACTTAGACTTTTGAACTTAGATTCATTTTTTTGAATATTCCTTCTAATCGTGCGCGGAAATGTGTTCTAATTTTTGAATCCAGTGATTTCCAACATATAAACTTGGTGTATGTGTTACTAGTTGCAGTTTGATAATGGCCTGGTATATTCAAACCTTTGTGATTATGACGTGGTGTACGAACTCTGCGTAAATTCATTCTAGCATTGTATGGCCCAATTTCTAACAGATGATAAGTTAATTTTTGTACAGTGCAAGTAAAATTTGTCTTATCGTTTCCTTCCGTGAGTGATATGGGTTCAACGTGGTCGGTTCTTAGAACAAAGCCTTCAGCTTACACTACTGTTTGCTCTATGCCCATCAGGCATTTCCACTAACATTTCGCGATCTTCTCTCCCCGCCTACTTTCAATTTTGTGTCGTTAACTTCCTGTTATTAGAACAATTTGAACCAAATCAGTTCTCAATTTGGGTCAGGGAACACGGTTTTGTAGCAGGGAGTAGCTGGTAGCTCACGCGGATCTTTTGCTAATTTTATTGATAAAATTAAGCTTTTTCATAACAGTAAACTCTTATCTGGATACCTCCTCCCAGAATTGAGCTTTTATTTCGTACAGTGGCCTACTTTTACAGCATACTGAAGGAGATGGACAGGAGGCCGGGGTTGCGGCTTGTTATGAATATTTTTTCTTTTTCTTTTTCTTTTTTTCTTTTTCTTTTCATGTATGTGAGAGTAAATTTTTGTCACTCTCCATCACATATTCTGCTTTCGTTGTGCAGTTAGAGGAGTATTTTGCAATCTTGTTTGTAGCGTACTGTACACGTAACTCCATTACATGCAGAGCAAAACTGCTTTGCAATTGTATTTCGTACAGTGGCCTACTTTTACAGTATACTGAAGGAGATGGACAGGAGGCCGGGGTTGCGGATGTTATGAATATTTTTTTATTTTTCTTTTTCTTTCTTTTTCTTTTCTTTTTTTTTTTTTTTTCTTTTCATGTATGTGAGAGTACATTTTTGTCACTCTCCATCACATATTCTGCTTTTGTTGTGCAGTTAGAGGAGTATTTTGCAATCTTGTTTGTAGCGTACTGTACACGTAACTCCATTACATGCAGAGCAAAACTGCTTTGCAATTGTATTTCGTACAGTGGTCTACTTTTACAGCATACTGAAGGAGATGGACAGGAGGCCGGGGTTGCGGATGTTATGAATATTTTTTATTTTTATTTTTCTTTCTGTTTCTTTTTCTTTTTCTTTTTTTTTTTTTTTTTTTCTTTTCATGTATGTGAGAGTAAATTTTTGTCACTCTCCATCACATACTCTGCTTTCGTTGTGCAGTTAGAGGAGTATTTTGCAATCTTGTTTGTAGCGTACTGTACACGTAACTCCATTACATGCAGAGCAAAACTGCTTTGCAATTGTATTTCGTACAGTGGCCTACTTTTACAGCATACTGAAGGAGATGGACAGGAGGCCGGGGTTGCGGATGTTATGAATATTTTTTTTTTTTTTTTTTTTTTTTTTTTTTTTTTTTTTTTTTTTCTTTTCATGTATGTGAGAGTAAATTTTTGTCACTCTCCATCATATATTCTGCTTTCGTTGTGCAGTTAGAGGAGTATTTTTCAATCTTGTTTGTAACGTACTGTACACGTAAATCCATTACATGCAGAGCAAAACTGCTTTGCTATTGCGGTCGCACCTTGCTCTCGTAAGGGACCACCTGTCTGACTGCCGGCAAGGTGTGAGAGCTGCAGTGGCAGAGAGCCACTCGACGCCAGCGAGTGCAGCCCGAGCCAACACGGCGCGGCGCCAGCGCCAGATGTGTCGTGCCGCCAAACGCAGCCGAGCAGCACCGCGGCAGCTGGCGAGCGGACGCGGGTTCGTCGCCCGGACGTGACCGCGCACCTCCTTCTGCACGAGTGGACGAGTGTTTACCTTGCGGCGCCCGATACATTAGCAGATCACTCGAAGAACGCATTAAGGCATGTGCACTTTATGACTTGACATAACACGCGAATGGCATACTGAAGTGTTCGATACCGGACTTCAAACATTTACATGTCTCAATTTTCTAATTAGCAACACATGCAACGATTTTGAAACACAATTGCACCATGTTCTTATGTGGCTGTTAAGAGCTAAATAACCAACTGACGATGAACTTTATTGAAATAAATCGCAATTTGCGATCGGTTATGGCTTCACTGTACAAGGTTTAGATGGAATACCTAAGTTCGGCGAATGAAAATTTGTGCCCGGCCGGGATTCGAACCTGGGATCTCCTGGTTACTAGGCAGTCACGTTGACCACTTCGCCACTGGGACACAGTGACCAGCCCGACTGCAGAGGACTCTTTCCTGCACGTCTCCCGGCACACCCAAATCTCCGTTCGCCAAACTTTCTTATTACCACAGCCTATTTGTTCTGTAATCCTCGCAGCCACAATACTGTATTCCCGCTGCATGGAGAACAGACCGTGAGGTTACGATACACAATTAATTGTCGTCAGGAGTCCAGCCTCTGCTTGTATACAATTATATATTTTTGACGACGTTACAGAGTTCAATGAATGAAATAAATCGCAATTTGCGATCAGTTATGGCTTCACTGTACTATGTTCAGATGGAATACCAAAGTTCGGCAAATGAAAATCTGTGCCCAACCGGGATTCGAACCCGGGATATCCTGCTTTCTAGGCAGGCGCGTTGACCACTCCGCCACCGAGGACACAGTGACCAACCCCACTGCAGAGGACTCTTCCCTGCACGTCTCCCGCGACACCCAATTCTCCATTCGCCACGCTGTCTCTTTCTTATTACCACTGCCAATTTGTTTTGACGACAATTAATTGTTTCTCGATACCTCATGGTCTGTTCTCCCTTATGCGGGAATTACAGTATTGTGGCTGCGAGCATTACAGAACAAATAGGCCGTGGTAATAAGAAAGAGACATCGTGGCGAATGGAGTTTTGGGTGTGGCGGGAGACGTGCAGGAAAGAGTCCTCTGCAGTCGGTCTAGTCACTGTGTCCTCGGTGGCGGAGTGGCTAACGCGTCTGCCTTAGTAAGCAGGCGATCCCGGGTTCGAATCCCGGCTGGACACATATTTTCATTCATCGAACTTTGGTATTCCATCTAAACCTTGTACAGTGAAGCCATAACTGATCGCAAATTGCGATTTATTTCATCATTGAACGCTGTAACGTCGTCAAAAATATATAATTATCAACTTTATTGGTTGGTTGGCTTGGACAGGGGTTCCAAACGGCTAAGGTCATCAGCCCCTGTGGGGAGGGAAAGGAAATGAGAAAGAAAGATTGCATTAGCTCAGGGCCACATGCTCGCCACCCACTACTCACGAAACAAACGTGATACTAATGGGGGCAAAACATTTATTAATTACCATTTATGTCGTATTGTATAAATGTCTTGAAATACGTCATTGATCGTACAGTAAAACAATACCTGCCAGAAAGTAAACCCGAAATTACGTCCCATAAAATGAGATCTATTAATTAGCGCATTAGTATAATAAATCCTGTACATGAAATCACTTAAAATTTTGTCTACATTATTTCGTAACCATGTCAATTATACAAAATTCATTCACTGCGATAATCCAAATAAAAATTTCACGAATTTTCATTTAAATCTTCTTAACTAAGTACTTCATTCCCAATATTAACTTCAAAACAGATACACTTACGTCGTCAACTATGTTTATGTCAATTTTATTTCTGTCACAATTTGATGTGTTAATGAAATACGATATCTTCTTCTTTACATAAAGTATGGAGTCCGTGTATTTGTTTATTGTATAAATAACTGCAGTGCTGTTCTGCTCTACATGGATTTTTTCACAAATGAAATTTAAATAAAAGGAAGGTCAGTGTTTATGTAAAATTGTGAACGGTGCATGGCGGAAGGTAGTTTACCTCCGCACTTCGACAAATTCTACGGTTTTATTGAATTCCGACCTATAAGAAATTACTCACGCTTGACCATCAAAGTCTAAGATTTCATACAGTGCATGGTAGAGGGTACCTCATGGTAGGGGGTACCGTGCACTAAATTTAGTCATCAGTTCACTACCCTGAAAGAAGTTAACAGATGAGTTCGACCGACGAAGAGGTTATTGGCAGCAAAATGAGAAGATAGAGAAGAGTAGAGAGAGACGTAGGAGGTGAAGAGAGGAAATGAGGAAATTAACAGACAGAGGACAGAAGGAGATTGACAGAGAGAGAAGGAAAGAGGACAGGGAGAGAAAAAGACGAAAAAATGTTCATATGTTAGTAAATCTATCGGACCAAACTGCGTGGTCATCAGTCCGTAGCTAACAAACTACTTAAGCTAACTAACCTAAGGACAACACACACACCCATGCCCCAGGGAGGACTCGAACCTCCGATGGCGAGCAACTGCGCGCCCATCGCGGCAGAAAAAGGATAGATGTACTAAGATAAGACTGTAATGAATAAGTACAAGTGTGACGCCGGGTTTTCGGCTAGTATATTTATAATATTTAATGTGAAAGTCAAATATTGTGAACTCAGATTTGATAGTAATGTAAAAACAACTGGGCAGAGTACACAAGGGCCAATTGTAGTCAGTTTAGCAGGCTATTATGTGGAGGCATGTTTAGTAATGAAATACTGTCGTGGAATAATTACTGTCGAAAGATCTCGGCCTCTACGTTAAGATGGGTTGAAAGAGCTGTGCAGACGACATATATGAAAAAATAAATAACAACTGCTCAGTTATAGAATGTAAGTAACAAAGTTATAACTAATTTGGTGGAAAAACGAACCCTTCTTTTGGAGAATCATATTTCCTGAACCAAATTATGGATTTTATCTTTTATTATTCTGGGTTAGTGGATGCCAATGCTAGATGATTTAAAGTTTAAGAAGTAACTTAGAGGTCGGGATGCCGTGTTACTAAATGCAAACAATGGAAGTGTTACAACTTGCAGTTTTGTATAGTATATGCTTAAAATTCAGTCGGTCTAGGGAAAGGAAACTAATTCGGAGACAGACATGCCGATATCATCGGCCTTCTGCCGAGGTTTTGCCGACTCAAGCAGCGTTTCCGAACACAATTATTTTGTTTACACACGAAGAATATACAAACTTAAGAGCGGGATTCGAACCTGGATCCTGCTGCTTATTTTTTTCCTTTTCTTCTTTTTCATTTTATTTTTGCGGTCATTGTATCAAGATCGTTCTGTGCAAAACGTGAGTTCTAGAACCGGGATTTTTTATTTTTTTTTATTACACCTTGTTGCCATAATGTGCTGAGTTACTGCGCTGTCATCGAAATTTCAGCATAGGTTTAAAGACAATTACCGTCAACTAAGCACCGGATACATCTGGGGACACAGCAAATCATTGCGGCCGTGTGGTGTAACTCTGCACAAATTCTGCCAGAAACAAACTTGTCGCTATCCACCCACTTCTGACATAGTGCCCCTTTCCATCAGCACTCATACTCATGGCATGTAGCCGATTACCGTCAGAGTTAGGACCTGGTGTGCATTCGCATCGCCAGATCATATGTGATGTCTGTTCTTTCGGATATGTCCATCAAAATAGACAACACATGTGTAACTTATAAAAAATATTTTAGCCATGGGTTTTCCAATCGCCAAAGGAAGCTGTTACCATCCTTTCATAATCGAAAACATGGCTTCACATTTTGTACAGGCTATGCAAACAGTCCATAACGTGTCAATATATATATATATATACAATAACCTCATTCATTTCTATAGCATTACTGCTGGGAACGATTAAACTTCTTGTAATATTTTATGAATTTTATTTTCTACCTTACGCTTCCGTAAAAAATTTAAAGGTTGTAAACTTCTTTTAAACTCCTCGTGTTGTTGTATACAAGAACGTTTAAAAAAGTGAGATCAGATTTACTTTTTTACAGGGGGAAATACTTTATTGCTCGGACCTTTATTACATGGCAACGAATAGTACACCGTTTCAGCTATTTCTCAATGTAAATTTAATGCTTATTGGAGAGGTAGGTGAAAAGTTAGGCCCAATCTACATATTTTATTTCCGTTGTGAGTACCACGGTTTACTGTCAGTGTGCACTTTACTATGGATTACTGTTATTGTGAGAAAAAGGATTTGCTTGCTGAGAAAGTGACACATGAATATTTTGTAAAACACAGATTGTATATAGAATTAAACGTTTCAGATGCTTCACCCAGATGACACGTATAATTGTTTTCATGTTGTTGTTGTTGTTGTGGTCTTCAATCCACAGACTGGTTGGGTGCAACTATCCACGCTACCCAGTCCCGTGCAAGTCTCTTCATCTGAGAATACGTTCGGCAACCTATATCCTTTTGAATCTACTTACTATATTCGTCCCTCGGTCTCCCTCTACGATTTTTACCCCACACGCTTCATTCTAATACTAAGTTGACAATTTCCTGATGTCTCAGAATGTGTCCAACCAATCTATCCCTTCTCTGTCAGGATATGTCAGAAACTCCTTTTCTCCCAGATTTGGTTAAGCACCTCCTCATTAGTAACGTGATCATTCGTCTGTAGCACCACATTTCAAAAGCTTGTATCATCTGAATTCCTAATCGTCCACGTTTCACTCCCATACAATGCTACACTCCAAACAAATGCTTTCAGAAAGGACTTCCTAACATTTGAATTAATATTGGATGTTAACAAGTTTCGCTTCTTTAGAAACGCTTTTCTTCCCACAGCCATTCTGCATTTTATATCTTCTTTACTTCGGCCATCAGAAGTTATCTTGCTACCCAAATAACAAAATTGATCTACTACTTTTATTGTCTCATTACCTAATCTAATTACTTCAGCATCGCCTGATTTACTGACATTGCATTCCATTACCTTCGTTTTACTCTTGTTAATGTTCATATCTTCCTTTCAAGACACTGTCCATCCCATACAATTGCTCTTCCAGATCTTTTGAGGTCTCTGACAGAATAACTATCTCATCGGCAAACCGCAATGCTTTTATTTCTTCTCCCTGCACTTTAATGCCCTCTCCAAATTTCTCCCTCCATTGCTTCACTGCCTGCTCAATGTACAGATTTAACAACATTGGAGAAAGGGTAGAACCCTGTCTTACTCCCTTTCCAACCTCTGCGTCCCTTTCTTGCCCTTCGACTCTAATAACCGCTGTCTGGTTTTTGTATAGGTTGAATATAACTCTTCACTCCCTATATTTTACCCCTGATTCCTTCAGAATTTGGAAAAGTGTATTCCAGTCGACATTGTCAAAAGCTTTCTCCTAATCGACAAACGGTAAAAACGTAGGTTTCCCTTTCCTTAGCCTATCTTCTAAGATAAGTCGTAATGTGAGTATTGCCTTCCGTGTTCCTACATTTTTCCTAAATCCAAACTGATCTTCCCCGAGGTCGGATTCCACAAGTTTTTCTATTCGTCTGTAAATAATTCGTGTTAGTATTTTGCAACCATGATTTATTAAGCCGGTAGTTCTGTAATTTTCACAGTTGTCTGCAGTTGCTTTCTTTGGAATTGGAATTACAATATTCTTCTTGAAGTCGGAGGCTATTTCCCCTGTTTCATACATCTTGCATACCAGGTGATTTTTTCATGACTTGTTCTCCTAACGACATCAGCTGTTCAGACGGAATATCATCTACTCCAGGGGCCTTGTTTCGACTCAAGTCCTTCAGCGCTCTGTCAAATTCTTCTCGTAGTATGATATCACCTATCTCATCTTCCTCCGTCTTCCATTTCTAGAATATTGCCTTCAAGTTTATTTCCTTTGTATAGGCTCTCTATATATTCCTTCCACAGTTGAGCTTTCCTCTCTTTGCTAAGTACTGGTTTTCCGTCTGAGTTCTTTATATCAGCTGCTTTTCTTGTCTCCAAATATCTCTTTTATTTTCCTGTAGGCGGTATCTATCTTTCCCCTAGTCATGCATTCTTCTACGGTTCTGCATTTGCCTCTAGCCACTCCTGCCTAGCCAGTCTGTACTTCCTGTCAATCTCATTTCATATTACCTCGCAGATTTTTCAGTATCATCTGAAATTGCACTGTAAACCTTAGAAGTGTTCCATCAAAAAGAAGTTTCTTAAAAATGCTCAAATGTTTGTAAACGTTTTGGACCAAAATGCTAGGTCACCAGTCCGTGGACGACCAAACTACTTAAACTTACACTAAGGACAAAGGACACACACACACACACACACACTCATGCTCGAGGGAGGACTCGAAACTCCGGCAGGAACGGCCGCTTAGTCCGTAGAATGACGCTTTAGACCACGCATCCATTCCGCACGTCCGATGTTTCTTAAACCTATATTTTAAACACGTGACATTCAGCATTTTTTTAAAACTGTGAAAGTTTAACCCTGCACTGCACAGTTTGCTTGGCACTTGATTTTGCTCTATTTCCATCCCCTTTCCGTCTGAATCGTAACTGGATGTGACTGGAAGAACGACAGTTATTGTTGATATTCGAGCAGTGGAACACCAGATTTAATGATTTCATCGTGATTTTTCTCGGTGTTCTTATATCTTCAAAGGATAAAAAGCAGCCCTCGGTTACAAATTAAAAATTATTAGACCTGGTTTCGGCAATGACTATGATTGCCTTCATCAGAAATTATATAATAAAAAAAGTCACAGCTGTGAAGCTTAGGTCACATAATTTAAAAGGGAATTTTTAGATAAAGCTAGCCGCTATGAGCTAAAAATGTTTCATAGTCATTACCGAAACCAGGTGAAATAATTTTTAATTTGCGACCGAAGGCTGTTTTTTTAATCCTTTGATGTTGTAACGGTCGCTGACAATAGCAGCTATGTTAAAAAATTCTTATATCTTCGTCTGTCAAGTGTATGATTTGCAATAGGCCTACGTCCTTGTTTGACTTGCCCAATTTGTAAGGTTGATAGAAAGGGAAAACAGAGATAACAGCAGTGAAATATTAACACAGATCACTAGCCAAAAGAACTGTCCTTGTGGTACCATATACGATCTCGATTTGGAAATGGGTGTCAAATCTGCTCGTGACATTGCATTCAATCGACTGTGAAATACCTACAAGGAAGTGCCTTTCGGTCTACCACTTTGAATTGTGTGGAGAGGCACACAACAATACAATGTATACCATTGGTGTTGGCAAATGAAACCTTATAATGACTAGTCCTAAGGAGTAACTAATCAGAGCAGATGTGTCGGTGGGATAGAAATTGAAGCGTTTGAAACATGCAATGTAAAACGGATTTATGCAAGCACTGTGTTACTAACAATAAATTACTACGCACACAACTCAGAATGTTCTCCCAAATTTAGACAGACAAACGACAATAAAGCACACTTTATTAAGTTTTTACTGTTGATACTAATGTTAGCCAAGCTGGGGCCTACTGTACGTTACCAGCGTCACAGCGGTCAAGGCATTAACGCCTAGACGTTTTTGCTATTACACCCTTGCCGAGGGAAGTGGGAACGTTGGGAGAATACTAGCGGTCGATGTCCGTTGTTACAAAGGTAAGAGTCTAGATTACTGACTCAGCTGGCCTTGAAACATTAGCTAACCTGGCCTTACCAGGCAGTTACTGCAAGCTGCAGAAAGCCAGGAGAAATTACAGTCGTTACTTTTCTCGGGGACACACAGCTCTAGTACATTTCGCTGTATTTGGAAGTATTTTTCAAGCGTTATCTTAAAGAAAAAAATGTCACGAGCAGATTTGACACCCATTTCCGAGTTGAGATCGTATGTGGTACCACAAGGAACGTTCTTATTGCTAGTGATCTGTGTTAATATTTCACTGCTGTTCCCTCTGTT
Organism: Locusta migratoria; assembly: GCA_026315105.1. Taxonomy (NCBI): domain Eukaryota; kingdom Metazoa; phylum Arthropoda; class Insecta; order Orthoptera; family Acrididae; genus Locusta; species Locusta migratoria. The sequence goes on from CM048749.1 coordinate 180,776,815, forward strand.
TTTCCTTTCTATCGACCTTGGGCAAGTCAAACAAGAACATAGGCCTATTGAAAATCATACACATGGCAGACGAAGATATAAGTATTTTTAAACATAGCTGCTGGTGTTCCTGTTTTCATCTGCTTCCTTGACTATAGGGAAGCCCTTGACTGTGTTGTGTGGGAAAAGTTATGGCAAAAACTTGCAGAAATCGGTGTCCCTCCCCACTTGACAGCATTGATAAAAAATCTGTACAATGATCACTCCGCAGTTGTAAAGACAAGTGCTGGCACGTCTGATTTCTTCAGAGTTTCAAAAGGTGTGAGACAGGGTTGTGTTCTATCTCCACAACTATACAACATCTATACAGAACACGTCATTAGGAAATCTCTTGATGGTTGGACCAAAGGCATATCAATTGGCGGAAGAACTGTCAACAACCTCAGTTTTGCTGATGTCACTGTACTTTTAGCCAACAGCGAAGATGAACTTGCTGAGTTACTAACTAGAATAACAGACATTAGTCTAGCATTTGGACTAGGCATCAACCTCAGTAAGTCCAAACTCATGTTAATTGATCGAGAACAACAGATCCAGCTCACAGGTCAATTAAAGGAACTGGAAGTCGTGCAGTCCTTCACCTATCTTGGGACGGATCACGCTAGAACGAGTAGCTATAAAGAAGCTTGCGAATATCTGGCAGAGCAGAGCAATAACAAATAGCACAAAGATTCGGATAGTTGAAACACTCGTGTTTTCTGTCTTCTTTTATGGCGCTGGCGTAGGATGCTACGCATAAAATGGACCGAAAGAAGAAAAAATGTGTCCATTATTGAACAACTGAATATCTCCAGACACCTTTCTTCTCGAGTCGACGAAAAAATTCTCCAGTTCTTTGGCCATATTGTGAGAAGTGACGGAGAAAACCTAGAAAAATAATCTTACAAGGAAAGATCGAATGCACAAGACCAAGAGGAAGAGCAGCGAGCAGATGAATAGACCAAATCAAGAAGATCTCCGGTCTACCTCTTCAGCAGGCACTGAGAGAAGCTGACAACCGTCCGGGATGGAGAGACGCTTGGTTCATGGTGTCACGACGCTCAGAAATGAGCACAACGACTTATGATGATGATGATGATCTTAAAGAACTTCTTTTCCTGATATTCAGACAAAAAACTGTCGTAGGTTCGTCAAGAGGTAGTATTAATCACGGTACTGTCATTTCCTGAAGGAAATTAACAGGCAACGTGGTATGCAGTGTGAAATAATGAGACTTGCTATAGCACCGGCTCCGTGCGGTTATTGCAGTACTCTATTACAGGACTAGAAAGTCCGGGAACGCGTAAAAGCGTTGAGGGGCTGTTAAGATTATTTATTGTCATTCTGCTGGCGTGATGCTCTTCCTAATGAGTGCTAAGGCTGTCAGCACTCGGAGACAGCGTGAGATCATTCAGGCGCCTGTTCTTTCTTTTGCCTAAGAATGGCATACACGCGGCGCAGCCTCGTAAGCATTTCTACGTGTCAGGCGAGGCACGTAATGACCCCCGCTCTAGAGGTGTCCATGCTATTTACGCTAGAATGCTCGGACGAGCAGGGCTTCGCTTACGTGCGTGTCGACGGCGAGCAGGCAGGTAAAGCGACGTAAATCGCTCTCTTATTACCGCACGTGCAAACTGAGGAAGTACGACCACAACGGGCGAAGGAGGCAGGGTAACGTAACACACTGACAGTCCGCAGACCAGTACTTAGGATGATTCTCCTGTGACATTTCTTTATTTGCCCAGATCGCTTATTTACATGATTGATTGATGACTAGTTTCAACTCATTAACACTTTAACTGCCAATCCCGTCAATTGACGGGATACAAAAATTTCCGTAAACTGCTGATCCCGTCAATTGACGGAATTCGATTTTTCATGTTTGTAAATACGAAATCCCGTCCATTGACGGTCTCAGCATCTCTTCATTGTGCTGCAAGGGGTAAGTAGAATCTTAGAAAAGGAGAAGACAGGTCTTGTTCGAACTGTAATGAAAAACAGGAAGGGAATACCTTAGGCTTTGAAATCACTCAACATACAAAGAAGGGAACAGGTATTCCGGAAGAGTGGAAATCTTTTGGCTGTGTACTTGGAAAGACAAAAGATATGTATATATGCTTAGTACAAGACTCAGGACAGAAATGATATAATTCAAATGTTCAAATGTTTGTATAGCTTATGGGACTTAACTACGGGGTCAACAGTTCCTAAACTTACAAACTACTTATGAACTAGCTTATACTAAAGACGACACAAATATCCATGCCGGAGGGGGGATTCGAACCCCCGACCGTAGTGGCCGTGCAGACCGTGACTTGAGAGCCTCAGTCCCATTGGCCACCGCGGCCGGCAATGATATAATTATGAAGACAGAAAATGTAAACAAAAAAACAAAAACCTGCTTGTGTTGTGGAGTACAACAAAAAGAAGGTCGGGGTTGATCTGTCCGATCAAAGGATGTCATACAGGGCTTTCGAACATAGAACAGTGAAATGGTTGAAGAAACTTGCATTTCACTGTCTCCTTATGATGCCTGGTATATGCATGTATTCTCCCTAACAAAATAAAAGCTGAGGAGATGCTTCTATCCAAGTTCATAAACGTGTTGTGTGCAGAATTGGCAATGTGTGAAGACGGTACTCCCAAACCAACTTCCGATAGAGGCCAACTGAGCAGGTTATCTGCAGGAAAGCATTTTCTAGAAAAAATTCCACCTCCCACAGTTAAAAGTAGAATTCAAAGGATGTGCAAAGTATGCTCAACCGGAGGAAAAAAGCAAACTGGAAATGCAGTAAGAAAAGACTCATCATACCAGTGCAGTGAGTGCAAAATCGCAATGTGCAACGAACCATGTTTTACATTGTATCATACGAAATAAAAAAAGAAAAAAAATACACTCTGTGAAAATAATGCGTGTATATATGTAGTAAGTGTTTTTATCAGTGTTTTATTATTGAAAGTGGAATAAAAGCTTTTCTACTACGACAAGAATGATGTAAACACTTTATGATTTCCGTAAACTTTTTTCTTTTTCCCAAAACATGACATTGTTTGAAAATATGTGGAAAAGGAAGTAAACATTCAAAGAAACTGAAAGTAGATAATCAGGAAGAAGAAGTCCAAGGCTTTCAGAAAAGGTTATTACCGCATTTAAATGTTGTCTAGATTTTCTAATACAAAATACTAAATATTGCTAAAAACACCTGATATTCTTAGAAATGGCACAGTTTACAGGGCCGGCAGTCAAAGTGTTAAAGAGCCGTTTTACAATCTGTAACATTTAAACAACTACTACAGTGACTTCCTGATATCTACAATTGATGTTATACGAGGCGCGTCCAGAAAGTAAGTTCCGTTTCAATTTACCCCCACTGCAGCGCTGCGATTGCAGTTCCGCACATGCGCTGTAGACGATGTGTATCAAGGAGAAGAACGTGCGGCATTCGGAGATCGCTGTCAGTTACGCACGCTTTGTTGTGCTTGTTTGAAATGTTGGCGTTGATTGAAACTCCCGTTGCCTGTGAAATCGGGTCGCTGATTCGGTTTCTGAATGCGAAGACAGTGAAACCAAGTGAAATTTATCGGTAAATTTGCGATGTTTACGGACCAAATGTGATGAGTGATTCGGTGGTGAGAAGATGGGTCCGACAGTTCCATGGCGGGCGTAGTGATGTGCACGATGAAGATCGAAGTGGGCGTCAACCTTTGGTTACAGAAGAACTGGTTCATCTGTATCTCGAACAGAACGATCTATCAACCCAAGGTCAACACTGATTTAGAAAATATCGTTCATGCGAAACACAACTAGCTGTTTATTCACACGAAGTGATGGGTGCTATCGACAAGGGTTCGCAAATCGATTCCGTATTTCTTGATTTCCAGAAAGCATTTGACACCGTACCTCACAAACGGCTTTTAATCAAATTGCGTGGTTATGGTATATCGCCCCAAATTTTCGATTGGTAAGGGGATTTCTTGTCAGAGAGGACACAGTTCGTAGTAATCGATGGTAAGGCATCGACAAAAACAGAGGTGATATCGGGCGTTCCACAGGGTAGTGTTATTGGTCCTCTGCTGTTCCTTATTTACATAAACGATTTAGGGGGAAATCTAAGTAGCTCTCTTAGGTTGTATGCAGATGACGCCGTCATTTACCGTCTAGTAAAATCATCTGAAGATCAAAACCAACTGCAGAACGATCTGAAAAAGATATCACTATGGTGTAAAAATTGGCAATTGACTCTAATTAATGAGAAGTGTGAAGTCGTCCACATGGGTACGAAAAGAAATCCGTTAAACTTTGTTTACAAGATAAATCAATCAAAAGTGACGGCCGTAAAATCCACAAAATACCTAGGAATTACTATTTCAGACTTAAATTGGAAAGAACACGTAGATAATATAGTGGGAAAGGCGAACCAGATACTGCGTTTTATTGGCAGAACCCTTAAAACATGCAACAGAACTACAACAGAAACTGCATACGCTACGCTTATCCGTTCATTTTTGGAATATTGCAGCCCAATGTGGGATCCTTATCAGGTGGGTTTGACGGAGGACATGGAAAGAGTCCAAAGAAGGGCAGCTCGTTTCGTATTGTCACGATACAGGGGAGACAGCGTTACGGAAATGATACAGGATGTGGGATGGGAATCATTACAATAACGGCGCCTATCGCTGCGGCCTAGGCTACTTGCGAAACTCCAATTGCCAACATTCTCCTCCGAATGCGAAAATATATTGACTTCCACTTACATAGGTCGAAATGATCATCAGAATAAAATACGAGAAATCATAGCTCGAACAGAGAGATTCAGGTGTTTTTTTCCCGCGCGCTATTCGAGAATGGAATGGGAGATAAATAGTATAATTGTGTTCGATGAACCCTCTGCCAGGCACTTAAATGTGATTTGTAGAGTATCCCACGTAGATGTACATCTCAAGTCTTTCCTTCGCGGTCTTCACCAATGACGACGAGCTGAAAGAAACTGTTTCCAAATGGTTGAAGACAAAGGCGGCAGATTTCTATGAAGAACGTATACAAAACCTAGTGTCACGCTATGACAAATGCCTGCAAAATTTAGGCAATTATGTGGAAAAGTAGTTTAAGAGTTGTAGAATTTTGTGCAGTAAAAATTTCTTCTTTATCTGTGTACAATTTCATTTTATTACCATACGGAACCTACTTTCTGGACGCGCCTCGTAAAAGGCAACTAAACATGCTATACACGAGTAAATGTTGTCAATGTACAGTAATTGAATACTATTATAAATCAGATTACAAATATAAACTAACATATTTGTCATAATAATACCTTAATCGTCCAGGCATAATAAAATGTTTAAAAGATGCAACACTGTGGCATGATATAAATGGTATGCGCCGGCCGCGGTGGCCGAGGGGACTGAGGCGCTTCAGTCACGGTCTGCACGGCCACTACGGTCGGGGGTTCGAATCACCCCTCGGGCATGGATATTTGTGCCGTCCTAGTTCGTAAGTAGTTCATAAGTAGTTTGTAAGTTTACGGACTGATGACCCCGTAGTTAAGTCCCATAAGCTGTACAAACATTTGAACATTTTGAAATGGTATGCACATATTTATCCATTCAATGTGCGTTGGTGTCAAGTTCCGTTCTTGCATACAGTTCGCTTTCACACATCAATAGGCAGCATATCATGACTGCAAACGTTGCTGACAGACTGATAGATTCAGTTTTAAACACTTGCGTGTGCTTATCTGCATATAGTTCACTTCCCCACATCACTAGGCAGCGTGTTATGCCTGCAAATGCCGCTGATAGACTAATGGCTCCAGTTGTAAACAATTATGTGTGACCTATCTGCCACAAGGAGGCATTAGGACAGGGTTATGAATCGATATGTCTAGTGCTCAATCGGATATATTTATGGTATGGTGCCTCATTTATATCTGCCACAGTTAGTCAAAAACATAAACTTTATACTATTCTGCTACAATAGTCATTTTGTGTAATTTACGGTAAATTTGAGTTTACAAACCATTCGGATAATTTGTAATGTGATATAATACAATGCTTTATTTACATTTCAGTCAATTACAAGAATAAATATAATGTAAAATCCTTTTTTTCTTCCATTACATATTTACGATATAATGATAATTTTTAATTGTTAATCAGTACCACGGTCTAATGCAAACTCTTAGCTCAAATATAATTCTGAACTATATATTTTAATACCACAGAGATAATTAAACATCATCTATATAATAGATGACTGTCTGTATTACTAGTTAAAGTAAGATATACATGATGTCTAGGTTACTTGAATATTTTCAGGTTGCTGTATAGCTTAATACCTTTTAAGAGTGCTAAAGTGTTCGAGGTGTAAGAGTTATTTAGTGGTATCATGATAACATACATTACTTAAGACTTACGACAAAGATATGCATTTAAGCCTTCTTTGCCATACAGGATGTCGAAAACTGTGAAACGTGCAAAATTTAGTCCAATAAACGTTGGTTTACTGAAGGGCGATTACTTTGAGCGTTTTTTAATTTGACGATGGGAAACACAAATGGAAAAACACAAAAATTATTTTAATCACAGAAGTTGCATACATTTCGTTTGTCGTTTGTGCTTCTACTTTAGTGAGCTCAGTACAAGCAGCATAGGCACATTTACGTCAGCAGTCCCTAATTTACCAAAGTTCTTATCTAACGAAATCATGAGATCGTCGTCTTCAGTATAGCTTACTGATATATATTCCAAAAATGGAGCATCACAATAGCTTTTTTAAATATTTTTCTATTCTCCTATAATCTGCTTCTTGAGTTCGGCTTTTGTTTGTGATGGGCAATGAGGGTAACTTTTTCGTCTGATTCATTTTCGAAGTTGCAAACACCAATGCGCCATTCTTTACCTCCTGCAGAGCTCCGGTCATCGATTCCTGCGGCCGTTGCTACCTGTGCCATCTTGTAGCCGCCCGGTTTCACGAGGCGCTGGCTCATTTTGCACATAATGTTCCCTTGGGCGCCTTTGTCTACTTCACGTACATCATGTTCTAAAGAGAAGAAAAAATGGTACCTCATAGAGGGTGTTACAAAAAAGTACGGCTAAACTTTCAGAAAACATTCCTCACACACAAAGAAAGAAAATATTTTATGTGACACGTGTCCGGAAATGATTAATTTTCATGTTAGAGCTCATAGTATTTACAGATGAAGCTTCATTCCAACGTGATCAAATTGTAAATTTTCACAATCAACATGTGTGGACTGACGAGAATCCGCACGCAGTTGTGCAATCACGTCAACAACACAGATTTTCTGTGAACGTTTGGGCAGGGTGGGCCTCATCTTCTTCCACCTACGCTCACTGGAGCACGTTATCATGAATTCATACGGGATACTCTACCTGTACTGCTAGAACATGTGCCTTTACAAGTACGACACAACATGTGGTTCATGCACGATAGAGCTCCTGCACATTTTAGTCGACGTGTTCGTACGCTTCTCAACAACAGATTCGGTGACCGATGGCATTGGTAGAGGCGGACCAATTCCATGGCCTCCACGCTCTCCTGACCTCAACCCTCTTGACTTTCATTTATCGGGGCATTTGAAAGCTCTTGTAACCCCGGTACCAAATGTAGAGACTCATAGTGCTAGTATTGTGGACGGCTGTGATACAATACGCCAATCTCCAGGGCTGCATCAGCGCATCAGGGATTCCATGCGACTGAGGGTGGATGCATGTATCCTCGCTAACGGAGAACATTTTGTACATTTCCTGTAACAAAGTGTTTGAAAGCATGCTGGTACGTTCTGTTGCTGCGTGTTTCCATTACGTGATTAATGTGATTTGAAGAGAAGTAATAAAATGAGCTCTAACATGGAAATTAAGCGTTTCCGGACACATGTCCACATAACATACTTTCTTTCCTTGTGTGTGAGGAATATTTCCTGAAAGTTTGGCCGTACCTTTTTTAACACCCTGTATAGGACTGCACCTCCATCGTTTCAAATGTTCAAACGTTTGTATAGCTTATGGGACTTAACTACGGGGTCATCAGTCCCTAAACTTACAAACTACTTATGAACTAGCTAACACTAAGTACAGCACAAATATCCATGCCCGAGGACGGATTCGAACCCTCGACCGTAGTGGCCGTGCAGACCATGACTATAGCGCTTCAGTCCCCTCGGCCACCGCAGCCGGCTTCCATCGTTTAGGATGGGGTTGAGGTACCCCATAAAGTGAATGCTCTAAGTTCGTAATTTGCTAACCTGGCATTTCTTTGTAACTGCTGAATATGTATAGCAACTGGATACATAAGGTGTTAAAAATCTTTTTAAGAGGTGATAGCACTTAGTGAAAAGTTAACGGCCGTTTCCCGTCAGATCACCGAAGTTAGACACCGTCAGGAGTGGTTAGCAGTTGAATGGGTAACCATTCGGGTACGTCACATGCTGTTGACAATAACCCCTTTGCCTTACGACCAGCGAGAGTGGTGTGGAATGTCCTGATCACCAGTCTTTGCACCAATGTCCTTAATTAAAATCCAAGTCTCTCTGCAGTGTATGATGGAGTGACGGCATGGGACACTGTTGATGGCGATCCGTCTGATGCATGGGGACGTTAAGCTCGGCGGCCTCCTTGGTGCTTTTAGAGAGGAGTAGGTTATGTGCCGGCACTGGGTTACACCCTCTCCTTCTCCTATCATCACCTTTCCCCCATCATCTCCAACACGAACACGGCAGTACACTATACACGCACCCATTACAGTCACCTACTCTTTACTTATATACTTCAGTACACAGTTCTCACACTTCACGAAGGAAAGGTGCCTTCGGGGTCTCCCAGCCATTCATGCCGTACATTACTTTACTTATCGAAAAACGAAAACTAAGTACAACAAACAAGTATCGAGAAACGCATAGTCTCTGAGAAAAAGTCACACATCAACAGGACCCATAATAATGGACCACTCCCGCTGGGTGGAACACCTTTTGTCTATCAGTCAGTGTATATCCAATGTCTGTCTGAATGTTTCATAGAATACAAAATGTTGAAATTTTTTAAACCTATTGGAACAAACTGCTATTGTTGTCAGTCCCTAGACTTTGAAAGTAGCTTGTTAAATTATCTAAGGAAGATCTTCGGCAGTAGAGATCTATAAATGCAAGTTAAAATGTTCACTTCTGCTCTAAGTTATTTTACGAGTGGCCACAGTAGTTGCACAACAGAAATTTATCTAACTGCTCACTCCTTAAGGGAGCAGCCGACGTTTTATCAAAACACAAAATTAATGTTATAAAAGGAATAAATAATTAAACATGGGATGGGGAGCATGAAATTATAAATCAGATGTTTGATACTTTAAATCATTATCTCTTCCATAAAATGAACAAGCAAATAAATGGGAGGGGATCAAATAAAGCACACACCTTGTAAAAAGTGGATTAAATTATAATGTTACTGCCCGTAATAATTTTTTTTCTTATCGTTATGAATATGGAGGTAATGTGGGAGGAAATTTGCAAATACACAGTGGATAAAGGAAAGAACATTTATTCACTTACAGACACGCACATAATGCTTGCAATACATTACTCATGCAGGAACACTTGATAGCAGTGTCAAACGAAGTGTTGGCAGCGCTTTGACAAGCTGGAGGGTGTCTTCAACCACAATCGAAATCAAACTATGCTCCAAACGAACTGAAGTGCAAGGGGACAGCAGCATACTATCCTTAAGTGTGACCACGACCACAGTGAATTGCATAACATTTACAAAAATAAATTAATTTAGAATAATCAAGTAAAGCACACACGAGAATTCATATAGAAGAAAGCTAGTATCAGAAAGCATGGCTGAAGGCTGAAGTAAAGACCATTATGAAAGCATGTTGTGCAATCGGTCATACCAAGACAGAAAAGACAGAATCAATCCAGAAAATCTGAGAAAAAATGTAACATACTCTCAGATACAGACATGACACGAGAATGTCAGATAAAAACAACAAGGGAATTTAAACATACTCAGTGAACACAAATCTGAAGGCCATACACATGTATTCTAACTTTAGAAAACCAGACACAAATTCATCACTGGGATGAAAATGGAATTATTAAATTTACACTGAATTATTCGAGTTCTGTAAATTAAGAAACACTTCGCCTCACATAGAGAAAAAATTACTCGAGAAAACTATCACTGATGAATCAAGAGTACCTGGTCACGAACAAGGTTCTAACAGCATGCCATCCCCTCAGCATGATTCGATGATATACTCACTTCGGTGGTCGTGGCAAGAGTGAAGCCTCAGGCCATGTGCAAAGCCTTCCACGCACCGGTTGTAGGGTGCGCTAAAATAGATGCAGAGTGCGTTAAGAGCCGTCTACCAACCCTTGCTACCTGAAGAAGATAATACCCTCTACTAGAGCTCCAGAGAGGTCTCTTTTGTCACCTCTTTCGTCCATGATTATATTGGTACTATACTAAGAACAGGCCACCTCGCCATCCTGTTAAGTAAGCTTGTCTCTGACTACCCAGCAAAGGGCAGTGCAGTCGACATACCGAACCATGTCCTTCTTAACTAAAATAAACGAGACCTAAAGTCCGAGGCGGCGACTGTAAGCCATTGTGCGGCAGTCAGTCAATATTAAAAGCAACCTTCCACAGTCATTCGAACACACAAGTTCAATCACATAGGTGGAAACATAAAAAAAGGGACATTGATAACTGATAAAGGCATAAAATAATATTGACATACAAATAGACAATATTAATGACGGAGAAACACTTAGGAGTAGAGAATAACTCAAAATGGAACACGACCACACTTTCTGTGGATTTATTTCAACTTACAAACTACTTACATTCACATAAACTAAGAACAACACATACACACACACACACACAGACAGACATGCCTCAGCAAGGACTCCAACCAATGACGGCAGGCAACCCCGCACTTCGTAGCGAGGCGCATTAGAATGCTCGACCACTCCAAGCGTCCTGTTTCATAAAGCTTAGACGAAGAATTTGAAGTATATCACTCAAAAATCTTTCAAGACTTTTGCTAAGAACATATTCTCTTACATATACATATCTCACAAAAAATGAAGCTGATGTATATTGCACTAGAACGTGTTGTGTGAAAAATTTAGTTAAATCGACGAAAAGCCTTTGGGGATTTTTCCTCTGTATATACAGGATGGTCCGTCGATAGTAACCGCGTCAAATATCTCACGATATAAGTGTTGTTGTGGTCTTCAGCCACAGACTGGTTTGATGCAGCCCTCCACTCTACCCTGTCCTGTGCAAGTACCTTCATCTGAGAATACGTTCGGCAACCTACATACTTTTGAATCTGCTTACCGTATTCGGCCCTCGGTCTCCCCACACACTTTCTTCTAATGCTAAGTTGACAATTCCTTGATGTCTCATAATGTGTCCCATCAATCTATCCCTTCTCTTAGTCAGGAAATGCCAGAAACTACTTTTCTCCCCAATTCGGTTAAGCACCTCCTCATTTGTTACGTCATCTACCCATCTAATTTTCATTATTCGTCTGTAGCACCACATTTCGAACGCTTCTATCAACTTTTTGTCAGAACTCGTTATCGTCCACGTTTCACTCCCATACAATGCTACACTCCAGACAAATGCTTTCAGAAAGGAATTCCTAACATTTAAATTAATATTGGATGTCAGCAAATTTCTCTTCTTCAGAAACGCCATTCTGCATTTTATATCTTATTTACTTCGGCCATTAGAAGTTATCTTGCTACCCAAATATCAAAACCCATCTACAACTTTTATTGCCTCATTACCTAATCTGATTCCTTCACCATCACCTGATTTACTGATATAACATTCCATTACCTTCGTTTTACACTTATTAATATTCATCTTATATCTTCCTTTCAAGACATTGTCCATTCCATTCAACTACTCTTCCAGATCCTTTGCAGTTTCTGACAAAATTACTATGTCCTCGGCAAACCGCAAACTTTCTATTTCTTCTCCCTGAACTTTAATTCCTTCTCCAAATTTCTCCTTCCATTCTTTCACTGCTTTCTCAATGTAAAGATTGAACAACATTGGGGAAAGCCTACAAACCTGTCTTACTCCCTTCCCAACCTCTGCGTCCCTTTTCTGCCCTTAGACTCTAATAACCGCTGTCTGTTTTTCGTACAGGTTGAATATAACTCTTCGCTTCCTATATTTTACCCCTGATATCTTCAGAATTTGGAAGAATGTATTCCAGTCAACATAGTCAAAAGCTTTCTTCAACTCTACAAATGCTAAAAATATAGGTTTGTCTTTCCTTACCCTATCTTCTAAGATAAGTCGTAATGTGAGTATTGCCTCCCGTATTCCTACATTTATCCAAAATCCGAACTGATCTTCCCCGAGCTCAGATTCCACAAGTTTTTCCATTCGTCTGTAAATAATTCGTGTTAGGATTTTGCAGCCATGACTTATTAAACTGATAGTTCTGTAATTTTCACACTTGTCTGTTCTTGCTTTCTTAGGAAATGGAATTACAATATTCTTCTTGAAGTCTGATGGTATTTCCCCTGTCTCATACATCTTGCATACCAGGTGATACATTTTTTTCACGACTGGCTCTCCAATCGACATCAGCAGTTCAGACGGAATATCACCTACTCCAGGGGCCTTGTTTCGACTCAAGTCCTTCAGCACTCTGTCAAATTCTTCTCGAAGTATCATATCTCCTAGCTCATCTTCCTCCACTTCCTCTTCCATTTATAGAATACTGCCTTCACGTTTATTTCCTTTGTATAGGCCCCCTATATATTCCTTCCACAGTTCAGCTTTCCCCTCTTTTCTTAGTGCTGGTTTTCCATCTGAGTTCTTGATATTCATACAGCTGCCTTTCTTGTCTTCAAATATCTCTTTTATTTTCCTGTAGGCAATATCTATCTTTCCCCTAGTTATGCATTCTTCTACGGATCTGGATCTGTCCTCTAATCACTCCTGCTTAGCCAGTCTGCACTTTATGCCAATCTCATTTTTCAGACCTTTGTACTCCCTTTTTCCAGCTTCACTTGCTGAATTTTATATCAATTAAGTTCATTATATCTTTTGTTATTCAGGGACTTCTACTAGGGCTTGTCCTTCTGCCTATATGATCCTCTGCTGCCTTCACTACCCTATCTCTCAGAGCTACCCATTCTTCTTCTACTGTATTACTTTCCCCCGTTTCAGCCAATCCGTGCCTAATGCTCCCTCTGGAATACTCAATCACCTCTGGTTCCTTCAATTTGTCCAGGTTCCATCTCCTAACATTTCTACATTTCTGCAGTCTCTTAAGTTTTAATCTGCAGTGCATAACCAACAAGTTGTGGTCAGAATCTATATCTGCCCCTAGGTATTGTCTTACAGTTTAGACCCTGGTTTCTAAATCTATTTCTTATCATTATAAAGTCAATCTGGTGCATGCCAGTGTCACCTGGACTCTTCCACATATACAGCCTTCTTTCATGATGACTAAACCAAGTGTCGGTGATCATTAGATTGTGCTCTGCACAACATCCCACCAAGCGATCTCCTCTGTCATTCCTTTATCTCAGCCCATATTCACCTACTACACATCCTTCTCTTTGCTTTCCTACTACCGAGTTCCCGTCGCTCATCACAATCAAGTTTTCTTCACCCTTAACTTTCTGAATGATTTCTTTTATCTCCTCATGCATTTCTTCGATATCCTCATCATGGGACGTGCTAGTTGGCACTACTGTAGTCGGTGTTGGCTTCGTGTCTATCTTTGCTACGATAATGCGTTCACTGTGCTGTTCATAGTAACTTACCCGCATTCCTATTTTCTTATTCATTATCAGACCTACTCCTGCGCTACCACCAACTGATTTTTATTGGTAACCCTGTACTCACCTGACCAGAAATCCTGTTCATCCTGCCACCTAACTTCACTAATCCCTACCATATCTAACTTTAACCTATCCATTTCTCTTTTCAAATTTTCTAGCTTGCCTACACGATTAAGGTTTAGAGCATTCCACGATACGACCCACAGAATGCCTGTTTCGTTTTTCATGATGACGACATCCTCCTGAGTAGTCCCCGCCCGGAGATCCGAATGGGGGACTATTTTAACTCCGGAATATTTTACCCAAGAAGACGCCATCATATGTTCATACAGTAGAGCTGCATGTCCTCGGGAAAAGCAACGGCTGTAGTTTCCCCTTGCTTTCAGCCGTTCGCAGTGGCTGCATGGCAAAGGCATGTTAGCTGATATTACAAAGCCAGCTCAGTCAATCATCCAGACTGATGCCACTGTAACTACTGAAAACGCTGCTGCCCCTCTTCAGGAACCACACGTTTGTCTGGCCTCTCCACAGATACCCCTCCGCTGTGGTTTCACCTACGGTTCGGCTATCTGCATCGTTGATGCACGCAAGCCACCCCACCTCGGCAATGTCTGTGGTTCATAAGTATCAAACGAAAAATCTACAAAAGTGTGTGTATGTGTATTTCTGTCAGTTCTACGGAGTGGTGACAAAAGTGTGGCAACCGAGACAGTGATAATAGTATACAGTAGCTTCCCTGCATTTAATCCACCAAATGTATTACAGAAACAGGTGGTTTCAGATACTGTTGTGAGCAAACAGTGCAGTGTAACAACAACGTGACTTACCTGAAGCTATAGCATGGAGAGCCATAGGAAGGTCAGAGGGAGGAGTCTGTAGCTACTGTAGTGTCCCAACATGTAATTTCCAGGACGTGGACGCGATTTCACACAATAGGAACTGTAAAAAGAAGTCAAAGGCAAGGTAAAATCAGAAAGAGATGTCCGTTGCCTCCGGTTAACAGCCCGGCGAGACAGGAGGCTGAATGCAACTCAGCTGCAACGGACACTCCGGTCGGCAACAGGCCGCACAATATCAACACAGTCCGAAATCGGTTTCGTAAATGTGGCCTCTACGCACCGTGCCTTGTGGTGTGCGATCCTTCGACCTTTTCTTGTGCCCTACGGAGATGGAGTCCTTCTGGCGGACAATAAGACTGGCTGTCCGAGGTGATCACCCACCATGTTATCCTGCAGGTGACTGAGACATGTAACCAATGGCAGCCCATACCATCAAGCCGGGTGATACGCCAATATGGCGATGACGAATATACGCTTTCAGTGTGCGTTCACCACGATGTCGCGACTATCATAACGTTGTAAACAGAACCTGGATTCATCCAAAAACTGAGGTTATGCCATTCGTGCACCCAGGTACGTCGTTGCGTACACCATTGCTGGCGCTCCTTTCTGTGATGCAGCGTCAAGGGTAATCGCAGCCATGGTCTCCGAGCTGATAATCCATGCTGCTGCAAACGTTCCTGCAGATGGTTGTTGTCTTGCAAACGTCCCCATCTGTCGACTCACGGATCAAGACGTGGCTGCACGATCTGTTACAGCGTTCCGTATTGCCCTCCTGAACCCACCAATTCCATATTCTGCTAACAGTCATTGGATCGCGACCAACGCGAGCAGCAATGTCGCGATACGATAAACCGCAATCGTGATAGGCTACAATCCGACCTTTATCAAAGTCGGAAAAGTGATGGTACGCATTTCTTGTCCTTACACGAGGCATCACAACAACGTTGCACCAGGCAACGCCGGTCAACTGCTTTTTGTGTATGAGAAATCGGTTGGAAACTTACCTAACAGCACATTGTAGGTGTCACCACCGGCGAAAAGCCTGTGTGAATGCATTGAAAAGCTAATCATTTGCATATCACATCATCTTCTTTCTGTCGGTTAAATTTCGCAACTGTAGCATGTCATCTTTGTTTTGTAGCAATTTTAATGGCCAAGAGTTTATACATACAGGGTGAGTTATAAATGAGGAAAATATTTCATTCAAATTGTCACACACTGAGGTACAAACAGTTCGTTTTCCACCTATTCCTATGGCAATAAGTGGCAATGAGAGTGAATGGTAAAAATCTGGAAATATAAGTGAACTTTTGGGTTTTACTGTGGACCAACATTGCCAAGGGGACAGATAGGCAACAGGGTACAACATGAGGATATTTTAGGTAGACTAGCCACTCACTACAATGCGAGGTATGTGGTGTCAAGTGACAGTCTGCATGACAATGCGAACATCTGTCTCGTACCGTTTGTACTGGCCGCTATTATGTATCATGGCTAGTTGGCAGAGGGAAAGTGACTTGTGCCCTGTTGCTGATCTGGAGCACAGCAAAACCCAAAAGTCCACTTATATTTCCAGATTTTTGACATTTAATTGTATTGTCATTTATTGACAGAGGAACATGTGGAAAACGAATTTATGTTTGTAGCTGTGTGCGACAATTTGCACCAAATATTTTTCCTCATTTATGACTCGCCCTGTATTATCAAACCAGATCGAGGTAAGAGAATACATTTCATACAACAGTCAGATGTTACTGGCAAGAGAAAGAGCAGGTATGAAGGTTGCGAAACATACCTGTGACAGACAGTCGAGTGCGTTTATCGATTCGATAAACGCGTTTCAGGTATTCCATGAGTGACGGACGGCAGTAGCAGAGAAATCAAAATGAAATGTTTTACTTTATTTTATTCTGTGGTTTCTCTCTGGAATCCAAACATTCATTATATGGTACATAAGATTAGTGGCAAATTTTGCTAGTCCATCATTATTATGGTGTGACGGACGGGACAAGGGATCTCAAATCGATTCCATATTTCTGGATTTCCGGAAGGCTTTTGACACTGTACCCCACAAGCGGCTTCAAAAGAAATTGCGTGCTTATGGAATATCTCCCCAATTGTGCGATTGGATTCACGATATCCTATCAGAAAGAACACAGTTCGTTGTAATTGACGGTAAGTTATCGAGTAAAACAGAGTGATATCTGTCGTTCCACAGGGAAGCAGCCAGCCGCGGTGGCCGAGGTGACTGAGGCGCTTCAGTCACGGTCAGCACGGCCACTACGATCGGGGGTTCGAATTCCCCCTCGGGCATGGATATTTGTGCCGTCCTAGTTCGTAAGTAGTTCATAAGTAGTTTGTAAGTTTAGGGACTGATGACCCCGTAGTTAAGTCCCATAAGCTTAACAAACATTGACATTGACAGGGAAGCATTATAGGTCCCCTACTCTTCCTCGTGTTTATAAACGATTTAGGAGACAAGCTGAATAGCTCCCTCAGACTGTTCGCGGATGATGCTGTCGTTTATCGGTTAGTGAAGTCAACAGAGGATCAAAAGCAACTGCAAGGCGATTTCGACAAAATTTCTGCATGGTGCGAAAATTGGTATTGACACCAAATAAAGAAAAGTGTGAAGTAATACACATGACCACTAAAAGAAATCCGCTAAACTTCAATTACGCGATAAATCAGTCAAACCTTAAGGTCGTAGATTCTACCAAATACCTAGGAGTTACAATTACGAACAACTTTGACTGGAGAGAACACATATAAAATATTGTGGGGAAGGCGAACCAAAGATTACGATTCATTGGCAGAACGCTTCGAAGATGCACCAGCTCTACCAAAGAGACTGCCTACATCACACTTGTGCGTCCTCTCCTGGAGTGATCTGTTTGCGAAGTTTCAATCACCGCCTTTTAGTTCTGAATGTGAAAATATTTTGCTAGGACCCACCTACTGGGGAGACATGACCAACCCAATAAAATAAGGGAAATCAGATCGAAAACGGAACGATTTAGGTGTTCTTTCTTCCCGCGCGCTATTAGAGAATGGAACGGTAGAGAAAAGTTATGAAAGTGGTCAATGAACCCTCTGCCAGGCACTTGAATGTGATTTGCAGAGTATCTATGTAGATGTAGACAAGAAATGAGCCTCAAGTGTTGCAGCTTGCAAAACATTACAATATTTCTGTGATTTATGTATACATATGAAGCTATGCACATGAATTTCAAACTCAAAAATGTAACATATGCTATGTACAATGTAAGACCATTAAAAATTTACGTTTCTGAAACAATAAATATTACGTGACGGACGGAACAGGTAATGTGACGGACGGGACTCGTCCAATGACCTGCCTTCCAAAATTATATTTTACACGTATTTCACTGTAATGTTTTTAAAGAAAACGCCTTTTGCTACTGCAATGTAGGGTTTTATTTTTATAAGTCACCCATACGCGTTTCGCCGTTGTCCAAGGCATCATCAGTGGATGTCCTTAAATACTTACATGTTTCTGTTTAACATAAAGGTTAGATTTCTTACATATGTACAAAACATTTCGTTTCTGATTTAAAACAGTGTCTCTTTCTGGCAAACAGGTCAAAAGGTTACACTGTTTTGTAAAAAAACTTTGCATTTTTCTGGTTCCACTGTCATCTGCTGCCGTACTGTGTCCACTGTAGTTTATTTTGTAGTGTTTCCAACCTTTTCAGCTAATTTGAAATTCAACTGTTTCATTGAGAGTGTGTTGAAAGTATATTTGTGTGTGTGTGTGTGTCTGAGTGTCTATGTTATGTGTGAGTGTGTGTGTGTGTGTGTGTGTGTTTGTAAGGTCTTTTTTTTTTCTTTTCTTTTCTTTGTGTGTGTGTGTGTGTGTGTGTGTGTGTGTGTGTGTGTGTGTGTGTGCTTATTTGTAGGAAGGAGGGGGGTTTGGGTTTGAATCATAAACCCAACCCCCCCCCCCCTACAAACACACACAAAAAAAAACCTTACAAACACCTCGTATTGCAACAACGAACTATTTTAAATCAAAAAAGAAATATTTTGTACATATGTAAGAAACCTAACCTTTACGTTAAACAGAAACATGTAAATATTTCAGGATTCTTACTTATGATGTCTTGTGACAAAGGCGAAACACGTATGGGTGATTTATGAAAATAAAACCCTTCATTGCAGTAGCAAAAGGCGTTTCCTTTAAAAACATTACAGTGAAATACATAATATTCAGCTGCTGCTCGAATGGCCACTGCAAGCAGTGTTTATTTTACACCTCTGAGAGAAATAACATTACACAAAATGGTGGTAGTAACTTAAATAATGCTTAATTGAAAGAAAGGTGTCTTAAAAACAAGGAAAACAATGAACTATTAGTCAACTAGGGGGGAGGGGAAAGTCACTGCTAATTTGACAACCTGTTTTACTACTAGCACCCATGATTGTAACATCTCTAAGTTGATGGTGATAAATTAAAGGAAAAAAAAAAAAGAAATTGCAAGATGTTTCTATCCTGTACATATAACTTCAGTACCTTAAGATTTTGTGGAAGTACTCATAAACATGATTTTCAGATTTTTAATTTTCACTCATAGGCTCACTCACTCGTGGAATGCCTGATATGCTTCTACGATCTATGTTTCGGAAACCTACAGAAGTCATGCAGTACTGATGATAAACTACATCGCTACCACAAAACCAATGTCTTATCGAAAAATATCTCATTACTAAGCATTGTAATATTTAAATTTTATGATAGACTGAATAATTCGGTGAAGGGGAGAAATAAAAGAGGAATAAAACACATAAAAAACAACTATCATTCTACATTATTCCTCTAATTACTTTTACGGAGCTGAGGAAATTTCTGCGATTTCTAGTATTTATCCCTTAGTTATAGACTGAAGCGACGTTGTATTCGCGCCTTTTGTTAAAGTTTATTGCAGGGCGACTTGTAAGATATAATTGGGTGATTGTAGACTAAAGAAAAATAAATACAATAAAACTTCCAAACGCAAGAATTCACACTCGCACACTTCGACGATGGAACAGGAACAGACTGGTTTTCCAGCATCAGAAGACGTGACTGCTTGAAGAAAGCGCAGGAAAACACAAACGCCATTGTGACAGCTACTCATTTTCCTACATTAGCGGACCATGTAAACAGCAGATGGGAGATGTCAAGGGCAGTGAACTGCAGAGAGTGGAACCAGATAGGTAGGAACAGCAAAAACCTTGAAGAGCTGTTCTCCAGCGTTCTTCATAAACCTGGGACAGCTCACAGTAGCTTGGCACGCTAGCGAGAGAAGCAGGCCAGCGGACCAGCAATAAAACCATAATGAGGGTCATCACCGCAACAGCAGGGTTACAGAGGGAACCTTGCCGAGGAAGAGGTTTCCTTTATAAGAGACTCTCAATGTAAACCAATGCAGCAGAAACAAATATCATCGGAAAAGTGAATACAGACTGTGATAGGGCAAGCGATGTATAGCGACGAATCCCATAAATTCTAAACCACAGGTCGTACTAAAATACAACAAGCCCATAAAAGAAAGAAAATACAAGTAAGAAGGTTTCAATAGTAGATCACCAAGAATGGAGAGAAAAGAAAATGGACTAGAACAGAGTAAGACAACCGCAAAGCCGTGGCGATCTATTTCACACCATTGTATCAGAGTGATTTAGTTCTTTTCATAATACAGTAATTTCTCATTTTCTAACATTTAAGTACTGCAAAACAACTAGATTCAACTATAAACTTTTGCGTCAACACTATTTGTTCAAAACATATAAATATTATTCCAGAATATTTTACAAACATTATTTTGCATTTGGGCCTACTCTGAAACTTGAGTACATGTTCAGTTAATATTGCCCTTGATTTTTGGTGTATAACGTGTTACACATAGTCAAATACAAGAGTCAAGGTGTTCCTCTCTCAAACTTGTCTGCGTTGATTTTTAATAAAATTCATATGTGAAAAGAAGTATCACGTATTAAGAAGAAGCAAACAATGCCTTTATTATAAGTGCAACATTAACTAATACATTGTATTTCTCCTGGTGAATTACAGCCCAGCATTTATTGGGTTCTGCAACAATTTGAGAAACAAATACTTTTTGACCATGTTATTTCAAGTTCTTGGTACAAGAAACCTTTTGAATACTTTAGTTACAAAATGTACCGTCCACACACTGAACACGCCGAAGATCGTAGTTTATTGCAGCAAAGAAGTTAATGTTCTAATCTTCTTGAATGACTTGGGGTATGATACTCGACGCCTTCTCCAAACACGTAGCGAACAAATATACATGTTGTATATTTCGAATCAACTAGTGTAGTAACGAATGGCGCGAAGGTAGCAGCTGACTAAAGCAATGTGAGAGAAAACAGTTATAAAGATTCAAGGGAGATGTTGATAATAGTTCTACACGATTGTTAAAAAGTCATATTAGCTCGTATGTCAAACAACCGCACATTTTGAGTGCCGCGAAAAGCAGTTGTCATTCTTATTCTAAAATTTTTCTTCTGCACTCTCAGTACTCACGCGATCTACCAAATAATCACGGGCGATCTACCATTAGATCGCGATCGACATGTTGCCGATCCCTGGACTAGAAGATGGAGACTTTACTTCCCTTATTCTATCCCAGAAACTTAGGTCAGCAATATGAGATCAGAAAAGCCTGTCTTCAGTGGTACAAATCATCCGCATTTCATGTCCAAGCTGACAGCTCATTTCACAATGGAGATTAATACAAGAGTTGTCCAATGTAATGAAATAAAAAAATCAAATTTCAGCACATAATATGGGGCCATCACAATTGACATCCATAAGCCATGGAAGAAGTGTACCATTGCTGTGCCATAGCAGTCAGCCAGTGCAGCTCGTCAGACATGGTACTATCCATGGATAGCAAACATGTTATTCTCTAGATACACACTGTAATCCATTACTGTCACCAAACTCCTATTCCAAATGTCATGCCAGGTACGTTCTAAAGACTGTGGTGGAGACAGACAGGTTACTTTCCAGGGAAACACAACGAATCAATATCAATAAAATTCTTCCGGGTATGAGAAGGCGTCGTCATTTTATAAACTCTACTGACGTTTCGGCTACTGTTGCAGGCGGCCTTCATCTGTGTCAGACACAGACCCAGATGAAGGCCGCCTACATCAGTGGTGGCCGAAACGTCGGTATAGTTTATAAAATGACGACGCGGTCTCATACCCGGAAGAATTTTATTGATAGTGACAACAGCCGCAGAAGCGGATCAGCGAATCAAGTTAACAGAAACCGCATGCAACAGCCCAGTGTAGTAAAGGAAAATAAAATAAAAGATTTTTTAATAATGATTCTAAAATTGCTAGAGATTGCTTGAATAATCAAAAGATATTATCAGTAGATTATATATTGTCAATTCACAACATGTTTTGGGCTTAGGCCATTATCTGGTGATCTGTCAATAAGATACATATAAAGCCAATAAGTATATAAACAAAATTATTTGCAATTTATAATTAACATATGAAATATTGTTATACTTTTCCATAATTTGGAATTACATACCAATATTATATAAATTCAGATTTTAATGTAACCAAATTTGTCATGTACAATACTAGGTGTTTTGTACTGATAAATAAGAATAAACATCAGTTGTATATAATATTTTTTGGCAATTATGGTATTTATTTTATTATTGATATTTGTTTAAAGGCAACTGTTCAGCCTCTACTCAAACTTCCATGCTACTCATATGATAATTTGCCATAGAAGCTTTATTTTATATATATATATATATATATATATATATATATATATATATATATATATGGAGACATCGCTTAGCCACAGCCTAAGGGATGTTTTCAGTATGAAACTTTCACTCTGCAGCGGAGTGTGCGCTGATTTCCTGGCAGATTAAAATTGTGTGCTGGCACCGGGACTCGAACCTGCGACCTTTGCCTGTGACTGTGGCTAAGCCATGTCTCCACCGTATCCTTTCTTCCAGGAGTGCTAGTCTTGCAAGTTTCGCAGGAGAGCTCTGTGAAGTTTGGAAAGTAGGAGGCGAGGTACTGGCGGAAGTAAAGTTGTGAGGCGGCATCGTGAGTCGTATCGGGATAGCTCAGTCGGTAGAGCGCTTGCCCACGAACGTCAAAGGTCCCAGGTTCGAGTTCCGGTTCCGCCACACAATTTTAATCTTCCAGGAAGTTCATAATTAACATAATTTGCGTAACAGTGAGCAATGCGCAAGTATATGGATGAAAAAGTAACCGATATTCAGTACAACCTTTCAACATGGGCTGAAGTGAAAAGAAAGGGTGTTTGGGTTTTTATCCAGAAAGGAGAGGAACAATAATTCATTTGTCATGTTTCATGGCCAGGTGGCATTAATAGCAACCATAAATCTTGAGACGCACCTAGGACGCAGCGGGATGCAGCGATGGAATATGCAGACAAGCGGCATGTCCCACCACAGGGAGCCCAATTAAGAGGCAATAGGCAGTCCGGGCACAGGAGATGGGAAGATGAGTGTGTGTGTGTCACCGTGTCTGCAAAAACCTCGCATCATATCGCAAAGGATGCGATATATGCAGAATGTTTCTGAATATGTGGTAAAGCTGTGGGAATTCGATTTAGGGCCGGACAACAAGAATAACATGTCTTGGAAACCTATGGGTTATTTGCTGTCTTTACCGTGTTACAGGCATTTGTTGTTTTGTACATAATAAAGACCAGTTCACTATGCAGATTGGTGATGGTTTATTGGAAGACGTTGGAACTTTCACATCATATTTTATGCGCTGTCTTAACGCTCATCCGATTACACAAACGATTCCCAAAACGAGAGTATAGTTAGTCGCTGTCTCCATAAAATTTTGTATGCAATATGACAGAAGCTACTTTACTTAAGAACTTAGGCAAAATCTACGGTTTTATTCCAATCTCATCCTATCAGGCACAGTGTCTCATTTCAGATTTGCATGATATTACCCTTGTTTTACCTTTGTTGGTGTTCTTGTAAGGGTACCTCCACAATCCTACAAACCTACCGTTCTATGACATGTTACGATATGAAGGTCAGGAACAAAGAGCAGAGGGACAGTTTCAAGTACTTAGGATGTATTTTCTCACAGAATGGCAATATACTGAAATAACTAATCAATGCTTAGTAAGGCTCATGCAATGAGTACTCAGCTACGATCTTCTCTCTTCTGCAAAAAGGAAGTCGGTACCGAGACTAAGTTCCACTGTTCCGTTCAATGTCTCGACGAACTTCGTTGGAATGAAATCTTGGTTGTTAGAGATTACCTTATTTACGGATATGAATGTAGCAAGGATGATTGAAGATGCTAATAGATGGGAACAAGGGCAGGACGGTGTCTATAATGAAATCTAAGAATCATTCGCAATGAAGCAGTTAGAGAGAACTGGCTTAGATGTTGTGGTTATATTACAAGCACGGGAGAAGCAAGGTTTACTAAGAGACTCAGGTGCTCAGCCGTAGAATGTAGGAAGAGTTGAGGTAGACCAAGGAAGAGGTACTACTTCGATTCTGTCGAGAATAATTTTGAAGCAACAAAACAAGTCGAGGCATCAATGTTAGCAGTGAATAGGGAATCGTGAAGGTGTTGCATTCGGGACTATTCTCCAGACTCAACGTTGAAAGGCATAATCAGACTTAAATGGCGATGCCTTACAATCATTTTTAAAGGATTTAGCGACTTATTTTATAATGTGTGTCTGGCGCATAATGGATATCGATAAGCGTGAAGTGTTACTTTTCCGAACTTCACGGTAAAAATAGCTCATTCTGAGAAAACACAATAGTAAACAATCTGTATTTTAAATTCTCCTTCCTTATTACAAAGGTATTTCACGGAAATATGTTTATTAATTCTCTTATCCAATGAATGTTTCAGGCTAAGTGATTTCGATATGGAGCAGTCGTAGAAAGATATAAATTGTCTGTGATAAAATGTGAAAATCATAAAATCTATCTTTCACCTTAAGCAAGCAAGAGCCACCCATCCCCCCCCCCCCACACACACATACATACACGCACATTATCTGTATTCAGCATGGATCAGACGGAATTGCATCTGTATCTGCTTAACTGCACTTGTTCTATCTGGCTATTCTTAATGAAGTTAAATTTGAGGACCGTGCTCTTACTTAATCAATGGTCCTTCTCTTACCATCTTGGATTAATTAATGTCTCACAAAACTATAGGTACGCGCTCCTGGGATATTAGCGGGAGCCATGCTAATTATTGAAGGTCAGAATAATCACATTACACTATCGTAATTTCCACAATTTTTGCCAGATGCCGGCTGCTGTGGCCGAGGGGACTGAGGCGCTTCAGTCACGGTCTGCACGGCCACTACGGTCGGGGGTTCGAATCCCCCCTCGGGCATGGATATTTGTGCCATCCTTAGTTGTAGCTAGTTCCTAAGTAGTTTGTAAGTTCAGGGACTGATGACCCCGTAGTTAAGTCCCATAGACTCTACAAACATTTGAACATTTCTTGCCAGATATCTTAGCGGTCTTCAGACTTGTGATCAGTTTTGTATATTTAAAGTTAATTCTTTGAGCTGCCATACTTTTCACTGCATTATCGGTAACGCTGTCTCTAATAACCGCTCACTTAACATTCTACGGAAGTAAACTTCGAGTTTAATCATTTCTGTTCTGGTAATTGGCGCAACGAAACGTGTCAGTCAGTACTAATTTTTTTTTTTTTAAATCATATTCGAGTATCGCTTCGATTTAACGGTCCGTCATATTTAAATCTGACTTAATCAAAAATTATACCTTACTCTTATCTGGCCGCATCATATTGTGAATCTTGTCCTTTGAAGTAATACACACATAAAAGAAAGTGTCTATCTCCACGACTCTAGCGATTAATGGTCCATTGCATAAAAATGGAATAGACTTTTATTTTTCAAGAACACAGAATTTGACGAGTTGCATGGCAATAACCTAAACATTCTAAATTTGTTTTCCAGATTGTAGCATACACCAGTACCCGTAATACACGGTAACACCACAGTCTAACATAGCAGTAGCGACACTCACTGGTGTTTAAAAGAAACGTAAACTTCTCTGGTGACATTCTAAGTTGATTAAAATAGCTTCTTGGGTCTTCAAGTACAATTTCTTACAGCAAGGTCGCTAAGCAACCGAGCTGAATTTTTTAATCCAGTCACAAACCGAAACACGTTTGTTATTCTTTTTACGTTTAGTCTTATGCAGCGATTTCACACAGAGAAGCAATAGCTCCGCCACAAGTCTTACAGCTACCAAAACTTCCATTCTACGGCGACTACGGCACTCACAAAACAACAAAACTAAAGTATATACTATAGGAGCCGTGTCTACAGACACACACGAAACCAGTTGCGCGCAATTCATTTCATGAAACGAGTGTCGCAACCTAGTGTCGTCGTGTAGACTAGTCGCAACCTAGTGTCGTCGTGTAGACTAGCCTTTACGGGAATTAGTTTCCGAAACTACGAGCTTGAGTACTGTGGGCACGGTAAAGCTGGGGATTGTTGTCTGACGGGAGGCATGCTTAGGTAGTTCTTGCAGGTGCAGTGATCACTGTGTCCCCAGTGGTGTAGTAGCGCAACTGCCTAAAAAACAGGAGACGCGGGTTCGAATCCCGGCTGGATACACATTTTCCGCTTTGCCCATTAGCAGTTGATGTCTCAGTCACGGTCTGCACGGCCACTACGGTCGGGATTCGAATCCCCCCTCGGGCATGGATATTTGTGCCGTTCTTAGTCTTAGCTAGTTCATAAGTAGTTTGTAAGCTTATGGACTGATGACCCCGTAGTTAAGTCCCATAAGTTCTACAAACATTTGAACATTTTTTTAAACATAAGGAGAGGCATTCGAACCCGTGACCTCCTACTTACTACTTAGGCGCTTTAGACCACTCAGCTAACACAGCGTTGCAGCCAAAGCGACTACACGGACTGTCTTAAAGCTCCACACCATACACCTTAATTCTGTCTCATGTTCCGTGTGAAATGCATCAAATTGCCAGGACTCTCCTACATTGGAATAGCACCCCAGCAAAAAACGCGAATAGCAAGAATCCCGCCTTGTTCCTCAGGCCGAAGTGTTATAAATATCAACAAATAATACAATTCTTTGAGACAAAATTGTCTCGTTGTACCAAAGGTATTAAACATAAGGAGAGACATTGAATTAAAATTTATGCTGTGGCAGGGATTCGAAACCGGTCTTCCTACTTACTAGCTAGGCGCTTTCGAACAATCAGCTGTGTTAGCTGAGTGGTCTAAAGCGCCTACCTAGTAAGTAGGTCCGAATCCCGGCTACAGCATAAATTTCAAATCAATGCCTCTCCATATGTTTAATACCTTTGGTATAACGAGACCATGTTGTCTCAAGGAATTGTATTATTTGTTGATAAACTATTTTGTTTATGTTTCAATTACTAGTGGCTTTTTAATGCGTGATTTTCACAACGTAATGGGTGCATACCACGGCTTATGTCACTACATTTAGTATTTGCGACTACCGTAAACATTCAGACTAAAGAAAAAAAATATAAGGAACTGATAGTTCGATGGGGCGATCTATAATTGTTTAATAATGATTTTGCAGCCAGCCGGCCGCGGTGGCCGAGGGGACTGAGGCGCTCCAGTCACGATCTGCGCAGCCACTACGGTCGGGGCTTCGAATCCCCCATCGGGCATGGATATTTGTGCCGTCCTAGTTCGTAAGTAGTTCATAAGTAGTTTGTAAGTTTAGGGACTGATGACCACGCCGTTAAGTCTCTTAAGCTATACAAACATTTGAACATTTTGCAGTCAAGATCGCATTTTTCATTTATTATGTTACCGGTTTTGGCGTGCTCGACGCCATCTTCAGATCTGTCGTAATTTACATAACTTCACAACATTTTTATATACTAAAAGAGTACATCCAGGTTGAGGCATCACTAAACATAAAACAGAACCATTAGAAAATGTTGTTCAAATGTTTGTTAAGCTTATGGGACTTAACTACGGGGTCATCAGTCCCTAAACTTACAAACTACTTATCAACTACCTTATACTAAGGACGGAGAAATATCCATGCCCGAGGGGGGATTCGAACCCCCGACCGTAGTGGCCGTGCAGACCGTGACTGGGGCGCCTCTGTCCCCTCGGCCACCGCGGCGGCAGAACCATTAGAAGATGTATGTATATATTTTATTTGTGACTACTAATTTTATGTTTAGTGATGCCTTAACCTGGATGTACTCTTTTAGTATATAAAAAGTCATGAAGTTATGTAAATTACGACAGGTCTGAAGATGGCGTCGAGCACGCCGAAACCTGTAACATAATAAATGAAAAATGCGATCTTGGCTACAAAATCATTATTAAAGAAAAAATATTCAAATGTTTGTTAAGCTTATAGGAAAAGATATAAAATAGCCAAGATCGCTTATCATCAATTTTTATTAACGACGACCGGTTTCGCTGAACTATGTCAGCATCATCAGGTCAAATAAAATATTTTACAAGGCCATAATCTTGTAATGTCAAACAGTTGATCAGTTTGCTTTTGTCACTCACTGTGATAATTATGTTTTATTATAATGACATAGTGCACCTATGCACTGTAAATTGTTATATAACAACTGTTTGACATTACAAGATTATGGCCTTGTAAAATATTTTATTTGACCTGATGATGCTGATATAGTTCAGCGAAACCGGTCGTCGTTAATAAAAATTGATGATAAGCGATCTTGGCTATTTTATATCTTTTTACAATATTATAAGTGGATCGCCTCCTAAAACGTAAACCAACTCAAGCTTATAGGACTTAACTGTGGGGGTCATCAGTCCCTAAACTTACAAACTACTTACAAACTTACTACAGACTACACAAACATCCATGCCCGGCAGAGGATTCGAACCTCCGACGCGGGAGGCCGCGCAATCCATAACGTGGCTACTCCCGCGCGACTAAAGAAAGCAATAGGAAATTGTTACTTATCAGTCGAGATGATGTCCACGCGCCTTCTCTACGTGAAAAAGAAATAAGAAAGAACAAAGAACACGTTATAGATGGCTGCCTCGAAAGGGTGCCACCTGTCCGATAGCGCGTCCCCGCAATTCGACACCGACAGCAGCACGCCGGGGTCCCCGGTTTAAGGTGACGCGGGTTCGATACTGTAAGCCGATACAGTTAACGGCGAGGCGCGGCGCGGCAGCGAGATCGTATCCGGCGGTCACGTGCTCACACCAAACCGGCGCGTCACCGGGAAAGGAGAGGAGAGGAGAGGTTCCGAGCGTGGCCGCGCGTGCGTACGTTACGGCGGAACGTGTTTGTGGGTGTGTGCGGGGCGCGGGAGGAGAGCGAGGAGGGGTAGCGGTGGGTGGGGGCCGCGAGGCAGCATTTAAAAGGAGCAAATGGTGCGTACAAATGAGGCGCCCGTGGCGTGGCTGGCCGAGAGCTGGCAACGCGGTAGCCTTGGCTCCGGACCAGGGAGGGGCCGAGCCGAGCGCGCCGGAGTCCTGCCGCACAGCCGCTCCCCGGATTCGCAACCTGCCACCTGGAGCAGCAAGTGCCGCGGCTACCGTGGCCGGCGCGCAGTGGCTCAAGAGACCTCTTCTTGCGTTCCGGCCTTCTAAGGGCCGCGTTACAGTTTCAGTTCTTCGTCCTTAATCGTTCTTGCAGTCTGTGGCGTAACAATAGGGTGGCAAAATTCCACGGGCCCCCGATGTGGTATCGCACAAGTATGAAGTGCGCGCCACTTACTTTCGCCGCGCGCCGCCATGCACGCACGGCGCGGCCTTCTTACGACGTCAGCCACGAGCGCCCTCTGCTACAACTCCACTGAACGACATCGTTCACTTGGGACTCAGATAGGAACCAGCTAACACTTCGGAATCAGATAGGCACCAGTGAAGACTTGGCTATCGGATAGGCACTAGGCAGGCCTCTAGCTCAACTATCAGCATTCTGCAGTACTGAGCTATGTAAAAGTTAAGTATTACTAAGTCTCTAAGAAATATATATCTCGTTCTAATTTAGTGTTTCTAGTTTCTGCTGTCCCACTGGCTGGTCACCTCCTACCTGCACAAGCGTGCATCCTTTATTCCTGTGTCAGTCTTTCTTCTCGGCCACCGACACGTATGACGGAAACGAGACACAAAACCGGCGACGAGGCTGGGACACAAAACCCGACCCGAAGGGGGCCCCCGATGACCACAAGAGAAAGCAAGCGTTCATTACAAAAGTTAAAATGTTTGTAAAGCTTATGGGACTTAACTGCGGGGTCATCAGTCCCAAAACTTACACACTACTTATGAACTAGCTTATACTAAGACGAGCCGGCGGCAGGTGCCCAGCGGTCTGCGGCGCGCCAGTCACAGCCTGCGCGGCCACTACGGTCGGGGGTTCGCATTCCCCCTCCGGCATGAATCTTTGTGTCGTCTTTGGTATAAGGTTGTTCATAAGTAATTTGTAAGTCTAAGGACTGATGACCCCGCAGTTAAGTCCCTTGAGCCTAGCAAACGTTTGAACATTTATACTAAAGGCGGCACACACATCCATACCCGAGGGGGGATTCGAACCACCGACGGCTACAAAAGTTAATGTGGTGTCTATTCCGAAAGAACAGACGTCACTTACGGCGGGGCTTCTTTTTTTAAACGTCAGGGAGGTAAGGTCAGTGCATAGTTGACAAAATTCCTAAACACCTCCCCTCTTTCATGCCTTTCCTCGGCGATGTTACCATCGCACTCCGTGCCAGTGCCCTGGTTTGTAAACGGCGCAGCACTGCACGCGAGGTGCCGTGTCGACATGCAACTTCAGTGCATGTCTGAATTCACTCTTTTACTAACCTTGTGTCTTCTGTCGTAGTTGATGTACCAATGCGCAGGTGAAGCGCACAGGTCGCACATCCGTTGTACTTGAAGTGATGTTAAAAGAGGTGTTGAGATGTGGCTAGGAAGTACTGCACTACGAATAACTTTAGCTTTTGTAGGATGCCAGAGCTTGTTTTTATTGAAGAAATGCCAGTGTATATCCAAGCACAAATATACGGACTAAGTAATGTTAAAAATATAAACGTTGCATAACGTATAAACTGTCCCTGGCCCGCACTGAACTAACATTGCAAGGTATCGCGGTCGGCGCCACAAGCCACCGTTTTGGCGCCAAGCGAAACTTCTAGACTAACATTGTTCAACTTATTACAAAATATACAAATTAATAAATCTTTGAAATAACCGGAATATAGCTTAGCACAAAAGCATTACAGAAAGTATACAGATAATTTTTAATAGACATAGGAAAGTTAAATATTAATAAAAGAAGATTAAAGTTTTGGCGGACAACTAGTATAGGCGGGAGCCAATCAGATCTCAACTTGCAATAGGGTCGGAGCTTTCCCACGGGATACAAGCTCATCTACTGTGTCTCTCCCTCTCACCCTTCCTACTATTGCGTAACACAGTACTCCAACCAAGAAAACTTCTGTAAGATCTAATATATTGATATGCGTAATAAACGGCTCCATATCAGCCCCATCACACACTTCTGATCCTGCAGTTGTTATTCTTTCATATTTATAGAATATCTGACGTCAACTGCGAAAGTGCAAAGCTGAAAACGTTTACCTAGCCGGGAAAGCTGGAAATTTGACGGAAGGCGTGCTTAGGTAGTCCTTGCAGGTGCGGTAATTACTATGTCCCCAGTGGTGTAGTGGTCAGCGCAACTAGGAAAGCGGGAGACCTGGGTTCGAATCCCGGTTGGGTACATATTTTCAGCTTTGCCCATTCGCAGTTAATGCCATATATTCTGTGAATATGAGTTAATCAAGGATTAATTCTGTTGTAAAGTGGCCTGACTTTAGTAAATTTTAGTTAGAGAAGATAGGTATCGTAAGGGAAAAAATATATGTATATACTTCTAGCCAAATGTTTATTCTCATTTATTAGAAGTTCTTCTTCCGTGATTTTTGTTCGCTAAAAGTGTCAATGGCAAACAGAATTTTCGATTGATGATGGGAAACCAGTTCTCAGCAAAGAAGGGAAAGTTGAAAGGTGGAAAGAGTACATAGAGGAGCTCTACAAAGGAAATGAACTTAGAGACGATGTTGTAGGAAGGGAAGAGGAAGTACATCAAGATGAAATAGGAGATACTATACTGAGAGATGAATTTGACAGAGCCCTGAAAGACCTAGGTCGGAAGAAGGCCCGAGGAGTAGATGACATACCCTCAGAGCTACTAAAATCTCTGGGAGAGCCAGCCATGACAAAACTATTTGAACTGCTGTGTAGGATGTATGACACAGGCGAAATACCCTCAGACTTTAAGAAAAATGTAATAATCCACATTCCAAAGAAATCAGGCGCAGACAGATGTGAAAATTACAGAACCATCAGTTTGATAAGTCATGGTTGCAAAATTTTAACACGAATTTTCTACATGAGAATGGAAAACCTGGTAGTAGCTGACCTCGGGGAAGATCAGTTTGGATTCAGGAGGAACATAGGAACCCGGGAGGCAATACTTACCTTACGTCTCATCTTAGAAGATAGATCAAGGAAAGGCAAACCTACATTTTTAGCTTTTGTAGATTTGGAGAAAGCATTTGACAATGTTGACTGGAATACACTCTTTCAAATTCTGAAGTCAGCAGGGGTAAAATACAGGGAAAGGAGAGTTATTTACAACTTGTACAAAAGCCAGATCGCAGTTATTAGACTCGAAGGTCATGAAAGGGAAGCATCAGTTGGGAAGGGAGTAAGACAGGGTTGTAGCCTTTCTCCGATGTTATTCAATTTGTACATTGAGCAGGCGGTGAAGGAAAGCAAGAAAAATTTTGGAATAGGGATTAAAGTTCAGGGGGAAGAAATAAAAACATTGAGTTTTGCTGATGACATTGTAATTCTGTCAGAGACAGCGAACGACCTGGAAGAGCAGTTGAATGGAATGGACAGTCTGTTGAAGAGAGCGTATAAAATGAACATTAACAAGAGCAAAACAAAAATAATGGAATGCGGTCGTAAAAAATCAGGCGATGCTGAAGGAATTAGATTAGGTAACGAAACAATGAAGGTGGTAGATGAGTTTTGTTACTTGGGTAGTAAAATAACATGCGATGGTCGCAGTACAGAGGATATAAAAATCAGAATGGCAATGGGAAGAAAAGCATTTTTTACAAAGAGAAATTTGCTAACAATGAATATTAATTTAAGGGTAAGGAAGTCTTTTCTGAAGGCATTTGTGTGGAACGTTGCCTTGTACGGAAGTGAAATATGGACGATACGCAGTGCGGACAGGAAGAGAATAGAGGCTTTTGAAATGTGGTGCTACAGAAGAATGATGAAGATTAGGTGGGTAGATCACATAACTAATGAAGAGGTACTGAACAGAATTGGCGAGAAAAGGAATTTTTGGCATACCCTGACTAAAAGAAGGGATCGCTTTGAAGAACACATTCTTAGACATCTAGAAATCGTAAATTTAGCATTGGAGGGAAGTGTGTGGGGTAAAAATCGCAGAGGGAGACCAAGAGACGCGTATAGTAAGCAGATTCAAGTGTATGTGGGTTGCCGTTCTTATGAGGAGATGAAAAGGCTTGCTCAGGATAGAGTAGGGTGGAGAGCTGCATCAAACCAGTCTCCGGACTGAAGACCATAACAACAACAACCATATAGCCAACTTGCGTAGCCTTCACCTCTGACACTTAAAAGTAGCACCCTTGTCAAGAGTATGATCACTTTGTCTACACCAGTGACGGGAAACGTCGGTGACTCTTTCGTCTCGCGCTTAGGTTGGCAACGCATTACTTTTCGAGTTGCCAATGGCATGTCTCTTTGACGTAAGGAATGAGAGGAGATGAATGTTTGAATGTGTTATCCGAGGATTGGTTTGAACACCACAGTGCTTTACTAGGCATAGTCCTGTTTGGAGGTGGTATGCCGTTGCTTTCCTTCGACCTTCGAGCTGACTTACCCAGCCAGTTATAGGGGGATCTACAGTTTAACGTGGGTTCCGAACCACGGTGCTACTCGGTATTTTTCATATGAACAACACTGCCACATGTGAAAGGAGTGGAAAGTGATAGATAGAAATCCTAGGACCTTGCGGGGATCGAACCCGCGAACTTTGGATTTGTAGTCTGGCACTCTACCACTTTGCAACCGAGGCGTACGTTGAAGGTACAGACTGGTTTGTCTTTTGTAACATATAGTAAATAAATAATATTTGTTACGTTACTGATGTGCCCCTACTTTTTACGATAAAATTTTACGTACGGCAACGGCGGCGTCTTTTTGCGTTAATGTTCGTTTTCGAGGATAATTTACTAATCAAACAAAGGTACGTACAAGTAAACGTTAACTATAGAAAAGGAACAACGATATTTATTTTATTGCCAACACAAAATACTGTTCACCTCATTCTATGTCACAGTTTTCATAGAGCATATGCTCATTCTGGTTACAGTTTCTTACAGGCACGAAAGAAAACTTTCAAAACGAACCCACTCTTAGTGTTGTATTCTTAGCCCGGCAGAGAAAACGTTACTTAAAAATAAACCACAAGATCTTCTTATTGGCTGAGTAAAAAATTATGTACTTGACGTTTCCTCTATGAATACATTATTAAAATTTCGTTAAAATTAGTCAAATATATTTCGAGCGTAATAGCTGTCAATTTGGGTGCCTAGTGAACACGTCCAAAAACGCACAATCCACAATACAATATATATAATACTTTAAAACTAAATTGCTGCATATACTATAACGTCAAATAAAACAAGGAAGATACTGTAATAAGTTATTTTACAATAAACCTGTTGATTCACTTAAAATTAAAGCTTACACTCAGGTCTCTGTAATAAAAAATTCCGTTAGTAAGAACTGCTACCAACTAACGCGATTAGAAGTGAGCGGCATTACAATGAGCAGAATATCAAAGTTTTTGTCCTGTGTGCTAAAGGGTGTGGCTGACCTACATATTCCAAGCACACTGAAAACTCGAATATGTTATACAGTGATTGCAGATAGCATTTTTGAAATAGCTGTTGGCGAAGTAATAATGACTGCTAATGGCAGGGATAGGGATGATAATGAGGATATTGAAATAGAGTTCTGAGATAAATCGCCACGGGACTGAGATCGTATAGTTACGCCACTGCTTGCAGTATTGCTTCATTGTTTCATTGCGCTTCGTTTTCCTGCCTTCATTACTGGTTAGTCTGAAAATTGGGACGACGTCCTCCCAATAAAATCAATCACAAAATACGTACGAATAAATTACAAATCTACCAGAATAATTTTCGTATGCAACCAGCCAATGTAAAAGAATGATCAATGCTTTTGGACTGGGTAGTCTATCAACGGACGCTTGGGGTGACTGAAGGTACCGGGTGTTGAATGGGGGCAGTGTGCCGATTAGGGCGGCTTAGGACGACGTCCGCGCCGAGGGCGCGAAATATGCAAAGCAGCGATGGTGAGGCAGTTTCTTTCCAAAACGAAACAGGTGCACTGAGTAAAACGAAACAGGTGCACTGATCTGGCACTAGTGATGTAGTGAATGTGAGTCCTATTGACTAACTGATGTGCTCGTTTCCTATTTACCGAGCGGTGGTGGGGTGGTAAGACAGTGGACTGGCATTCGGAAGGACGGTGGTTCAAATCCACGTCCGGCCATCCAGATTTAGGTTTTCCGTGATTTCCCTAAATCACTCCAGGGAACTGCCGGAATGGTTACTTTGAAAGGGCGATTTCCTTCCACATCCTTACCCAAACACTCTGTTTCAGATGACTACACTGTAGACGGGACTCCATGCTTCTTCCTTCGTTTCCTATTTAGAATGAGTAGTATAATTCTATTTTAACTACTTGTAGTGAAAAGGTTAGTACCGCCAAGACTTGAATTAAACAACGTACCGACGGAAATTACGTGAGAAACCACAAGTAATTTTACAAAAAAAAAAAAAAAAAAAAGAAATAATAATAATAATAATAAATTAATTAAGTAATACTGCTTCATATAAACACGCAGACTGGCTTTGTGGATGTGAAATAAAAAATGCTTTCTTCTGCTACATGTGCCTGTTAATGAATTTTGCGTACTATCCTTGGACCACAAATGGGGTAACAGACATTAAACATTTAGCTGATACAGTTAAAAAACATAAATTAAGTGAACTTCACATCGGTAACATCGAGTTTGTTATTTAATGCACGGTGGAGTCGATATTAGATGTCAGCCTGATTCAGCTTACATACTGAGGATTAAGAAGTTTAAGGAAGATATTAATGACATTTTTCATAGTAGTGTGTATCGTTTGATCCAACTTTAAAGATTCGATAATTTATGTCTGGATTAATAAACGCAATATAATTTTTCTGCAAAGAAATGCCTTTATCTAGTGTGGGTATGTATCCCGTATTACGTACTTGTTTCCAATGTTAGCCTGGGCTAACGGCTAATTTCGTGGTTGGAGTGCGAAAGGCTGCAGGTTCTAAACTAGCTGGCATCTCGGATTTTTTCACTTTGAATTTTAACCCAGTTTTCACCTCTAACGATGTAAGTCGCCAGCTACGACAAGTAGTTCGGGTTCCACTTTTGACTTTAGGCCCCCTTTTGCCGCATATATTACTCTGTAGATTAGGGAAATGTCAGGCAATGAAGTGGCATCCAGTCGAAAGACTTGCTCCAGGTCACTGAGCTACATGAAATTATCATTATATTCGATTCAGGACATTTTCTTGATGTTACAATTCATTTCAAATTAAATATTTGCACAAAACATAAACGTACATTTAAAATGCTTCGTGTACTAATTGTTTTCTAATATTATTGTGTATTTTCTGCATATATAAATAAAAATCAATTACTGTGCATAATAGAAAAAATAACACACACACACACATCCCGCAATGAACTGCGAAATTACTGAACTGGTATTAATGAAATTTTTCACAGTGTGCGTTATTTGATCCAGCTGGAAAGTTTCGATAGTTGATATCTGGTGGATTAATAACCGCAATATTGTGTTATCGCAAAGAAATTGTCTTTATCTAGGTTGGCTAAGTATCCCATAATAGTCAGTACCTAGGTTGGCAAAGTATCGCGCAATAGGTACTGCTTTCCAACGTTGAGTCTGGGCTAACGGCAAAATTTCATGGTTGGAATGCGAAAGGCTGCGGGTTTGAAGCTCGCTGGGATCACTGCTTTAGCCACTGTGAATTTTAACCTAGCCTTCACCTCACAACGATGTGAAGAGTCACCGGTAATTTCACGTGGTTCGGGTTCCACGTTTAACTGTGGGTTCCATTTTGCCACATGGATAACTCGGTGGATAAGGGAAATGGTAAACACTGAAGCTGTGTCCAGTCGAAAGACTTTCGCTAGGTTATTATGTTCGATTTAAGACGTTTCCTTGATGCTACAATTCATTTCACATTAAACATTTTTTTTTCCAAATTTACATAAAGCATAAAAGTGCTTTTTAAATTTTTCGAGTGTTTCATTTTTTCTAATTTTCTTATGTATTATCTACATATATAAAAACCACTTGCTGTGCATTTGTCTCGCAAAACCTCAGAAACAGCTATTCCGCTTTAGTCCTGTATTCAGATGTTACGAATTATCTCGAACAGATTGAACTATTGACCCTAGGTCAACATGTATTTAGAAAATATCGTTCATGTGAAACACAACTCACACGACAAAGGATCTCAAATTGATTCCGTATTTCTAGATTTCCAGAAGGCTTTTGACATCGTGGCTCACAAACGGCTTTTAATCAAATGGCGTGGTTACGGAATGTCGCCCCAGATTTGTGTCTTGATAGGGGATTTCCTGTCAGAGAGGACACAGTTTGTATTAATTGATGGTAAGGCATCGACTAAAACAGAGGGTAATGTCATTGGCCCTCTGGAGTTCCTTATTTACATACACGATTTGGGAGAATATCTGAGCAATTCTCTTACGTTGTTTTCAGATGACGCCGTCATTTATCGTCTAGTAATGTCATTTGAAAATGAAAAACAACTGCAGAACAGTCTAAATAAAATATCAGTTTGGTGTAAAATCGGAATTTGACTCTAAATAATGAGAAGTGTATAGTCGCCCACAAGAGTACGAAAATAAATCCGTTAAACTTTGTTTACAAGATAAATTAATCGATTGTGTAGGCCCTAAACTACACTAAAGACCTAGGAATTACTATTCCATCAGACTTAAACTGGAAAGAACACGTGGATAATGTCGTAGGAAAGGCGAACCAGAGACTTGGCAGAACACTTAAAAGATGCAACAGAACTACTAAAGAGACTGCTTATTTGGAGTATTTCTGCCGAGTGTGGGGTCCTTATCAAGTGGGTGTGACGGAATCCATCGAAAGATTCCAAAGAAGGGCTGCCCGGTTTATCACGATACAGGGGAGACAGCGTCAAGGAAATGAAAGGAAATGATTCAGGATCTGGGATGGGAATCATTACACCAACGGCGCTTAACGCTGCGGCGTTGTCTACTTACGAAACTCGGCCCCGCCAACATTCTCCTCCGAAAGGGAGAGTATATTGTTGATTGCCACTTACATAGGTAGAAATGATCATCAGAATAAAATACTAGAAATCAGAGCTGGAACGGAGAGATTCAGATGTTCTTTCTTCCCGCGCGCTATTCGAGAATGGAATAGATGAATAGTACGAGGCTTCTTTCTTAAGTAAGCATCGTTTTGAAATTCAAAAAAGACGTTCTAACATATCTCAATAATTTTATTTATATATGACAGCCTGTATCGTAATCTAATTTTCTACATAATTTTCGTCAATATTGAGGCACTTGACATAACGTTGTACCAGTTTTTGAATACCCTCCTTATAGAAGTCTGCCGCCTAACTTGTTAACCACTGCATCATAACTGCTTTGACTTCGTCATAGTCTTGCTCGGTCACAATGCCACAAAAAACACTACAAGAAACACGAGCTACGTCATCCCGCAAGGAGGAAATCGTAAAGCGTCTGTTTTCTCTCACCTTATTGTCCACTTCCTGCACGAAACTTTCATTAACGACCGAAGGACGCCCCCTGCGTTGTTCATCATACACATTTGTGCGGCCATCTTTAAATTCTCTCACCCACTTTCTTACCATTCCATCACTCATAATTTCTCCGTAAAGTGCAGAGGTCTCACGATGAATATCAATCTCTTTTAGGCCTTTAACACCGACTTCACAGTCGGCGTCAGTGCGTAAACAACAGATGTGCATAAAATTATTGAGATATGTTAGCAAGTCTTTTTTTTTTAATTTTAAAACGCTACTTACTTTAAAAAAAAACACGCCTCGTATAAACGTGGTTTGATGAACCCTCCACCAGACACTTAATTTTTATTTTATTTTATTTATCTTTTGCGCTGCCATACCGTTCATCCGCCAGATAAAATTTTCACACTTGATCTTTAAAACAAGAGGTGAATGTCGTGGGCACTTTCCAATAGATTTCGAAAAATATCTGCAGTTTTATTCCTGTCTATATGAGATTTTTCACACTTGACTTTCAAAACCATAGAAATACCACTACATAAGATTTCGTGCGCTGCATGGGGAAGGGTATGTTAGTGCAGACTTTGACTTTGCTTCACTCACCACCATGAATTTGGGATGTCCAGTAATTCGCAGACATAGGGGAGGAAAGGGATGAAAGGGAGAGGGGACAAGTGGAGACTGGCAGACGGGGTTTGAGTAGTCACAGAGGTAGGTGGCTGGATAGGTAGCTAGAGGGGCGAGGGGGTGAGGAGAAGGAAGCGGAGGTATAGGTAGGTACACAGAGAAAGAGAGGGGAGGGAGAAGATGATAGAGAGAACAGTCAGGGAGAGGGGACAAGTGGAGACTGGCAGACGGGGTTTGAGTAGTCACAGAGGTAGGTGGCTGGATAGGTAGCTAGAGGGGCGAGGGGGTGAGGAGAAGGAAGCGGAGGTATAGGTAGGTACACAGAGAAAGAGAGGGGAGGGAGAAGATGATAGAGAGAACAGGCAGGAGGAGCTAGAAGGGAAGAGGAGTACGTGGACTAACTGAATGCTGGGATAAATGAATACCCGAGAAACGGCGGGTTTTTATGTAGCTAATACGGTGAGAAGCCCAAGAAGGCAACAAGGTAAGAAACAGGCATAGATATGCGGGAAGTGTTGGGCAGAGAGATCAAGGAAAGGAGTATAGGATATATATATATATATATTTCTGATGCATATTTAGTAACTGCGATGCAACGACGGTGTGTGTGTACAGTCACTGCGCACCAGTAGCGTCTGTCTATGAGTATCGCTTTCCGCTTTCTACATAGAATGCCCACCCGTTTTAATTAATGTTTGTGACGATAAATGTAAATGATTACGTAAAATGTGCAATAAAAGACTATTTACAATGTGCCACTTGTCTTTACCCAACGTGCTACCAAAGACTTCTATGCTTTAATTATGCAGAGACTATAATGTAATTATAGTTAAAATATTATTATCTATGACATTACTAATGTATAAATATTTGTAACTCAAAACAATTGTTTTCTTGTTCGTTAGTACTTCGTTGTGGCAGGACTTACTAGTTACAATTTCAGTTCAGGCGTCACTAGATTGTTTTTAGATATAAAAGGATTGGATCAGTAAAAAAAAAAAAAAAAAAAAAAAAAAAAAAAAAGGAGTGTTAATACAAAAATAATGCCTACATATGTTAAAATATATGTATTAAAATGTGTGTGTCGAATTCAATTTATTTCGGAACTATTTGAGAGATTTCAGCAAAACTTTAGTAGTTGTTGCAGCGAGCAGCCGACGACCTGGATTGCAGTATCATACTGCCATTACGTAGCAAACAAATAGGATAGTTCTGAATTCCTTTATAAGGTCTTTATTGCCAGATATCGCTTATTGATTTTATATGACTAGTTTCTACTCGTTAAAGAGTCATTATCAAATCTTAATTGTCCAGGCATGTTAAGAAATATACTTTAGATGAACCAACAGCATAGTGGCAAGTTATGGTATGCACATCATCAACGGAATATGCCTTTGGGTCATGCTGTTCAAGACCCTGTCTGTCACGGTCTGCACGGCCACTACGGTCGTGGGCTCGAATCCCCCCTCGGGCCTGGATATTTGTGCCGTC
This sequence comes from Locusta migratoria, assembly GCA_026315105.1. Lineage (NCBI taxonomy): Eukaryota > Metazoa > Arthropoda > Insecta > Orthoptera > Acrididae > Locusta > Locusta migratoria. Next base: position 180,817,692 of record CM048749.1, read on the forward strand.
CTTAGTGTTAGCTTGTTCATAAGTAGTTTGTACATTTAGGAACTGATGACCCCGTAGTTAAATCCCATAAGCTATACAAACATTTGAATTTGAATATATTGTGCCACATGTATAGGTAGTGTGTTATCACAGTGAAAATTTTTCAAACAGTAAGATATAAAAATAAATCATAGTGAAACTTTTTTTCAGTTAGGGAACGTCCATTTATTTGTAATTTGGTGTGTAGATTTCAATTATGGACAAGATCTTTAATAATAATAATTTTCTATAGTATCAACTGAACACTGATTTAAAAAAAATATTAACACCATCAAAGAATTTACGTAAGAATAGGGATAGGTTCCATATAAAGTTTCATATAACTACAATGAATTTAAATCCAGTAATATTCAAGTTATTTTCGCAGTTAATAATGTGGAACTGAGTTGTAAAAATACTCATACGGTCAAAACCCTATAGTAATATTTATCCCTAACAGAGCCAATTAATAAACCACCAATGCAATATCAATATTAACAAAAAATTAAATAAAAACAATATACGATTACTTTTACATACACTAGGGTAGTTTTGCGTGATGTGTGGCAGTTGATGAGTGTGGCGAGTAAAAATGGGCGAAATATTAAGTAATAAATACTCATTGGATAAGTTATAAACTCTGTGACTTACGAGCATAGCCGACCATTGCAGCGTTTAGTGTGGCATGTTTACTATGGTAGTTAACTTACTCATGGGTGCAAGTGGATGAAACGTTACGGTTCGTCATTATTTCTTATAGCCACTAAGCGTCACTAATCGAAGTACTGCTTACAGCCGAAAATTTCTGTCTACCGATCAGCATCTACGGCTTAGACTCATTTATAAATTAAATTAGTAGCGAGAAAGTATAAATTAAATTAGTAGCGAGAAATACAACAACCGCTTGCTTAATTTCTTTGTCATGAGAATTGTAACGGCGCTGGAAATGGCATATATATATAGTACTATGCCTGTTACTTTATACACACAGTCCTGTCGTAAGTAAGCAATGACGAAAAATTTCAAGATTGGATAGAAGACAATGTGTACTTAATAGTGTTGCTATCACTAGAGAAATTGCGGTATATCTTTTTGTTTTTTGACTGGTTTCGATATGACCTAAGGCGCCGTCATCAGATCATCCACATGTACATGGGATACTCTGCAAATTACATTTAAGTACCTGGCAGAGGGTTCATCGAATCACCTTTTTACTATTTATCTCCCATTCCATTCTCGAATAGCGCGCGAGAAGAAATAACACCTAAATCTTTGATTTCTCGTATTTTATTCTGATAATTTATGGTGAAACTCACGGGCAGTTTCCATACTAGTATCTGATAACTACGTTTTCGAATACTAGCGTTATCTCCTGTTGTTTGTTTCTAATATCTGATACGTTCGAGTGTATTACAAACTATTTTGAAGTTTCGCATTAGCTAATAATAGTAATATGAGGTAATAATAATAGAAGAAATTGAAGAATAAAAGACTAAACGGTTCGTAAGGACTTGAGAGCAGTCTCGAAACAGTTGCGCTAACAATCACGCACACATTTTTCCTAATAAAACAAAAACAAGAAAATGTTACTGCATTATTAAAATTTTTATTTCGTAATTTAATAAAACGGCTAAAAGACAGTTAAAACTTCAGAAAAGTGGTTTGTTATTAGGTACTATGCCTGTTACTTTATACACACAGTCCTGTCGTAAGCAAGCAATGACGAAAAAATTCAAGACTGGATAGAAGACAATGTGTAGTTAATAGTGTTGCTATCATTAGAGAAATTGCGGTATATCACTTTATTTATTTATTTATTTTTTTTTTTTTTTGACTGGTTTCGATATGTCCTAAAGCGCCGTCATCAGATCAAAGATTGCACTGGATTATAATAGGAGGTCGCTAGGAACATTACTATACCAAGACTGAAAAATACATCAAAATACTATATAAATATGTTCGCTTAAATCCCTTCATACTGTTTCTCTCTATATGACTCGGCATCGTGTTATTGGGTGTAAGAGATTCGCGATCATTGTTCATTAATAAATAAGCGATGGCGCTTTCTGTAAGAAGAAGTGATTAGTTTGTAATCTGTTGCTGCTGCCGGGAATTTGATTGAGTTCAACTTTTATATTGTTTGTCAAATTGCATTGAAAATTTAATAAATTGATGCATCATGAAAAAAGCGTCGAAACGCAACAAAATTATTAACATGGTTGTTGTGAGGCCGATCAAGTGGAGCAGTGGTTATCACACTAGATCGCATTCGGGAGGATGGCGCTTCAAATCCGCCGTCAGCTATCCAGATCTAGGTTTCCTGTGGTTTTCGTAAATCACTCCACGCGAATGCCGGGATAGTTCTTCGAAAGGACACGGCCGATTTCTTTCTTCATCTTGAACAAATGTCTCAACAACTCCGTCTCTAATGAGGACGCTGTCGACAGGATGACAAACTCACCTTCCTTCCTTTTGCTTTTTTGCGTTTTAAAAATTTCCTTTATTATTTATTTATTATTTTCACTTTTTAATTAAAAAATCATTCCAGTTCAAGGTAAGTACACAAGCAAATGTCACAGTACTCTTTAACATGACTAAAGCGCTTTAATTTTCCTTCTTAAAGGTTACTTATTTTTCAGGCACATGTGTATACGGTAACATTCAAAATACTTGTGAGAGTGACATATCATAAACTTTTTTTCAAGAAGGTGCTGTCGAACAAGACTTAAAAAACCTTCCCCTCTTCCCTTGTCTTCAACTTCCAGCCAATACGAGGGCTATGATTGTCATACTGTTGAACAACAAGTGCTTCGCGCTTTGGTACTCAGCAGATATGAAGAGGAGCGACTGACGAAGCAACCAATGCACACTTAGTTGAAAAGCCAAGAATTCAAAACATGAAACTGTACAGCCCAATGTGGTTCCCTCGGAATTTAATCTCTTTGCTTACATGAAATCCTGGTTACGAAGACAGTATTTCGGCAGAGGGACGAACAGCTGATCAGCGTGGAGAATTGACTGGGATTTTGGTGCCATGCTACAACATTTCTTAAGCACTGACTATGTAGAGTTGCTGGAAGATGCAGTTAAAACTATTTTGATATCCTGTCGTTTCCATTTCGCGACTATTCAGACTCGGAATGACAGAAAACGAGTTTGAACACAAGCAATGATATTTTGCAATTGTAGTTGCCTATGTTGATTTAGATACCGCTTACAGCAAGAGAACCGCACCAAGTATATTAAAAAAAAAATTCAAATGTTTGTAAATCTATCAGTCCGTAGCTTACAAACTACTTAAACCTAGGTAAACTAACCTAAGGACAACACACACACCCATGCTCCAGGCAGGACTCGAACTCCACGGCGAGCAACCACGCGCTCCGCAGCGAGACGGTTTAGACCGCTCGGCTACTCCACCGCGGCAAGTATATTCGTAACGTAAATTAGTTAAATGGCAGATAGATTTAGATACATGATTTTCGGTATTTTTGATATTCCGGTCATTCTGTTATAAAAAGATATCTCAAACACGGCGTTTGAAATGCTTTAGAAGGCACAAAAAAGAAGTAAGAAATAACTAGACATTTCCGCAACGCTCGGTCTGCTTTTTCCAACAACGGTAAAGTTCGATACAGCATTATTTGTGTAGATTACAGTGAAGTTAATGCTATATTAAACAGGGAACTAGCTGTGTATGTACTATAATCTAATGGTAATACAAGCGGGGTTCAGCCAATACCGTCTGAAGAGAAGGCCTGCGCCCTGCCGTGCCACGTCACGCACAGTAGGGCGCGATCGCATAGCTCACTGGTTGATCGATGTAAGGCCGTGAGCTGTGCCCTATCGGCCAACCAGTGAGCTAAGCGATTATGACCTACTCTGCGTGACGTGGCACGGCAACGCGCAGGCCTTCTCTACCTGCCGGCCGCGGTGGCCGAGGAGACTGAGGCGCTTCAGTCACGGTCTGCACGGCCACTTCGGTCGGGGGTTCGAATCCCCCCTCGGACATGGATATATGTGCCGTCCTAGTTCGCAAGTAGTTCATAAGTAGTTTGTAAGTTTAGGGACTGATGACCCCGCAGTTAAGTCCCATAGGACTGACAAACATTTTTTTTCTTCTCTACCAACGGTGTTGACTCAGGACCGTAGTGTGGCGTACATCATGGTTGCATACAACTACGTCGCAAGGGGTAACTGAATCACCCTTGAACGTAATAAATTTTGACGGTGATATATAACTTGTCATAAATGTTGACTTTAGGCGCGTGCATTTTCCCTATTTAGGAAACACTCTCATCATATGACCGCCTCCGTTCGAGGTGGAAGTTCTACCATAGGCATGGGTGTGTGTGTGTTGTCCTTAGCGTAATTTTGTTTAAGTAGTTTGTTACTCTAGGAAGTGATCAACACAATAGCTTTGTGCCATAGGATTACGATCAGTTGAACATTTTGAAAATTTTGTTTATGTGACAAAAAGGAGAAAAAAAAGAAGAAAGTAAAGAAGAAAAGAAAATATGGAAAGAGAAACAAAAAATATCGACGTCAGACTTCAGGTGAATAAGAACAGATGAGTAAACTGCAGTCATCCCCTTGTACAGCTTCCAAAGGCTATTAGTCGTCTTCCATATATTTTTTGTATATATCTATAAAGTTATAATTTATTTAATGTTGCTAGATTATCATTTTGTTAAAACGTGAACCCCATTCTTTTCAAGGCTGGACGAATAGCATTTTTTTTATTTCATGCGTTAAAATATTAGTTAATATTGCTAGGTTTTTCTTTTTTTGTTATGTTAATAATTTTTTGTTCTATTAATTAATGTGGCATAAGTACGGCTTCTCCGCTACGCCACTGTCCCTGTGAGAATGTGCATTTGTTTTAATTGTGTGCGAGAAGCTATGGCTGTCTGAATGTGGGGAGTGATTGCTCGCTTTGCATCATTCTCTTTGGCTCAGTATCGATAGCTGCTCATGCTACCACAGAGGTTTCCACACCCTTTGGTTGCGGGCTAGTTAGCGAACCTTTCCCTCCAGAGCGAGTATCGCTGTCCGCTCCCACCACCGCGGTTTTCCAGGGATTTTCTGGGCTTCCGGTGGCTTCCCGCGCTAACCCTGGTTGCCGCTCGGCTGATCACTCTGTTCTGGGCGTCTGGTGAGGTAAGGTTGGTTTTTCTCTTGTTTCTGGAGATGGTAGCGTTTCATTGACTAGTACGTCTAACTTAGATTCGTGAACTTAGAATCATTTTTTGCAATATTTTCTCCGATCCTGTGCTAAAATGTGTTCTCGTTTTTCAATTCAGTGATTTTCAATAGATAAACGCAGTGTGTGTGATTCTAGTTGCAGTATAATAACGGCTTGGTATGTTAAAACCTTTTGTGATCATGTGAGGTGTATGAACTGTGTGCAAATGCTTTCTACTTTTGTGGTGCCCGATTTCTAATGGGTGATATGTTCATTTTATGAAGTGCATGTAAAATTCTTCTCATCGTTTCCTTTCGTGAGTGATATGTGTTCCACGTGGTTGGTTCATAGAACAAACCCTTCATCCTCCACGTTTGTTTGCACCATGCCCATCAGGCAAGTAACTATGTGGGTATCCTTCTGATTTCCACTAATATTTCGCGATCTACTCTCCCCGCCTATTTTAATGTTGCTGTTTCTTCTCCGGCTTGTAGTATGAACTCTGTCTTCGTCAGTAACTCTCTCTGAGCCTTGTACAACCTCCTTCAATAGCTTCCTTATTTAATTCTAAACATTTGTCTGGGTTGCATGCTGTAATTCTTAATTTTATTTTTCCGACTTTGTAATTATTTCACTTGACGAGTTTTTGGGGACTGGACTTCATCCGTCTCTGTAATCGCCCCCTATCACATGTAGCTGTATTTCATTCGCTTTCTTATATAATTCTAAGCATTTGTATGGGTTTCATGCAGTAGTTAATTTTCTTTACTATTCGGAAACCGAATTTATTCAATTTTATCCGTTTTCGGGACCACATGGGTCCGAGTTTTGCAGTTAGTCGCCTGAGTTCACGCCAGTTCTCATATAAAACCAGTACCTAGATCGATTGCTAACAGACTGCAACTTAAGAATCCACCGTGATTTTGTATAATGAATCCGACTATAAACCACTTCACCTTCAGTGGAGTGCGTTCATGTAACGTGGCCGTGTTACGAGACGGCTCTTTACCGGAAGGTAGATAGGTAACGGAATATCGAAATTGTATCGCAGTTACAGCCTGATCCAGCACTTCTATACGAGGCTGCAACCATCGTATCCACTGTAGCTATTTAAGGCGCGAGATTTGTGGATTTCAAAAACCACTTCGACTGATTTGCGTATCTCCAATTGCAACTTAGCGTGCCTCAACTAGTGTCTGGAACACTTGGTGCTAATGCAGAGAGAGTGCTGCATATTCACTTGCAACTGGTTCTTAAAACTCAAATGGAACATGAATGAACTGTACGAATATATGATGATGACATCTTCTTGGGTAAAATATTCCAGAGGTAAAATAGTCCCCATTCGGATCTCCGGGCGGGGACTACTCAGGAGGATGTCGTCATCAAGAAAAACAAAACAGGCATTCTATGGGTCGGAGCGTGGAATGTTCTAACCCTTAATCGCTTAGCCAAGATAGACAATTTGAAAAGAGAAACGGATAAGTTAGATAAGGTAGGGATTAGTGAAGTTCGGTCGCAGAATGAACAGGATTTCTGGTCAGGTGAGTACAGGGTTATAAATACAAAATCAGTTGGTGGTAACGCAGGAGTAGGTCCGATAATGAATAAGAAAATACGAATGTGGGTAAGTTACTATGAACAGCATAGTGAACGCATTATCGTAGCAAAGATAGACACGAAGTCAACACCGACCATAGTGGTGCACGTTTATATGCCAGCTATCATGGCTGATGATGAGGATGTCGAAGAAATGTATGAGGAAATAAAAGAAATCATTCAGAAACTTAAGGGAGACGAAAACTTGATTGTGATGGGGGACTGGAACACGGTAGTAGGAAAGGGAAGCGAAGGAATTGTAGTAGGTGAATATTGACTGGGAAAAAGGAATGGAAGAGGAGATCGCTTAGTGGAATTTTGCGCAGGGCACAATTTAATGATCACCAACACTTGGTTCAAACATCATGAAAGAAAGCTGTGTACGTGGAAGAGGCCAGGAGACACTGAAAGGTACCAGATTGGCTTTATAATGGTAAGGAACAGATTTAGAAACCAGGTTTTAAACTATAAGACATATCGAGGGGCAGATACAGACTCTGACCATAACTTGTTGGTTATATACTGCAGATTAAAACTTTAGAGACTGCAGAAAGGTAGTATCGTTAGGAGATGGAACCTGGAGAAATTGAAGGAATCAGAGATGGTTGAGAGTTTCAGAGGGAGCATTACGCAAGTAATACATTAGAAGAAGAATGGGTAGCTCTTAGAGATAGGGTAGTGAAGGCAGCAGAGGATCAAATAGGCAGAAGGACAAGGCCTAATAGAAATCCCTGGATAACACAGGATATAATGAACTTAATTGATGAGAGGAGAAAATATAAAAATTCAGCAAGTGAAGCAGGAAAAAGGGAGTACAGACTTCTGAAAAATGAGATTGACAGGAAGTGCAGATTGGCTAAGAGTCTGGCTACAGGACAAATGCAAAACCGTAGAAAAATGTATAACTAGGGGAAAGATAGATACCGCAAGCAAAGAGGGGAAAGCTGAACTGTGGAAGGAATATATAGAGGGTCTTTAGAAAGGAAATAAACTTGAAGGCAGTATTCTAGAAAGGGAAGACGAAGTGGAAAACATGAGATAGGAGATATGATACTGCGAGAAGAATTTGACAGAGCGCTGAAGGACTTGAGTCTAAACAAGGCCCCTGGAGTAGATGATTTTCCGTCTGAACTGCTGATTTCGTTAGGAGAGCCAGTCATGAATAAAAATTTTCAACCTGGTATGCAAGATGTTGGAGACATAGGAAATAGCCTCCGACTTCAAGAAGAATATCGTAATTCCAATTCCAAAGAAAGCAATTGCAGACAAGTGTGAAAATTACAGAACTATCAGTTTAATAAGTCATGGTTGCAAAATACTAACAAGAATTATTTACAGACGAATGGAAGAACTTGTGGAATCCGAGCTAGGGGAAAATCAGTTTGGATTTAGGAGAAATGTAGGAACACGGGAGGCAATTCTCACAGTACGACTTATCTTAGAAGATAGGGCAAACCTACGTTTTTGGCGTTTGTAGTGGAGAAAGCTTTTGATAATGTCGAATGAAATACACTCTTCCAATTCCTGAAGCTAGCAGGGGTAAAATATAGGGAGCGAAGAGTTATACTCAAACTATACGAAACCCAGACAGCGGTTATTAGTGTCGAAGGGCAAGAAAGGGACGCAGAGGATGGGAAGGGAGTAAAACAGGGTTCTAGCATTTCTCCAACGTTGTTAAATCTGTACATTGAGCAGGCAGTGAAGGAATGGGGGGAAAAATTTGGAGAGGGCATTAAAGTGCACGGAGAAGAAATAAAAGCATTGCGGTTTGCCGATGAGATAGTAATTCTGTCAGAGACCGCAAAAGATCTGGAAGAGCAATTGAATGGGATGGACAGTGTCTTAAAATGAAGATATGAACATTAACAAGAGTAAAACGAAGGTAATGAAAAGCAATGTCAGTAAATCAGGTGATGCTGAAGTAATTAGATTAGGTAATGAAAAAATAAAAGTAGTAGATGAATTTCGTTATTTGGGTAGCAAGATAACTTCGGATGGCAGAAGTACAGAAGATGTAAAATGCAGAATGGCTATGGGGAGAAATGCGTTTCTAAAGAAGCGAAACTTGTTAACATCCAATAATAATTTAAATGTTAGGAAGTCCTTCCTGAAAACATTTATCTGGAGTGTAGCATTGTTTGGGAGTGAAACGTGGACGATAAGGAGTTCAGACAAAAAGATTATAGAAGTTTTTGAAATGTGGTGCTTCTTACGAATAATAAAGATATGGGTAGATCACGTGACTAATGAGGAGGTGCATAACCGAATTGGGGAGAAAAGGAGTTTTTGGAATATCCTGACTGAGAGAAGGGATAGATTGGTAGGACACATTCCGAGACATCAAGGTATTGTCAATTAGCATTAGAAGAAAGTGTGTGGGGTATCGTAGAGGGAGACCGAGGGACGAATATAGTAAGCAGATTCAAAAGGATATAGGTTGCCGAACGTATTCTCAGATGAAGAGACTTGCACAGGACAGGGTAGCGTGGAGAGCTGCATCAAACCAGTCTGCGGACTGAAGACCACAACAACAACAACATTAAAATAATTGAAAATTAATTTCTTGCAATTAAAAATTTATAGAATTTACCGTTGGAGTTCTCAGCAGACCTTGGAACTAAACTGATGTAACACTCCTTCGGTATCTGAGAAGGACAGTTCGAGAATTTTGTGAATATTTCCTTTCTGGTAACACAACCCTACCACTGAAGCAAAGCTTCTACCTCCAAGGTCATCCCATATAAATGTTTAAAAAAATTACTGTCAGCCGTTTATGTGAACGGCATGGTTTCAAAAGTAGCTCGCTGATACTCTAAATGTATTATACTACATTTTTAGTTTTGTAAAGTATACGTTTTTTTAAATATATTCAGAAGTTGATCTTGAAGTCGACTTATGGTGTGCTGAAACCAGTTCTGCGCTTGCAAGTTGTCGACGTTAATGGGCCACGTCTGTATAAAGTGCTCCCCTGGGCATATTCTGCCAGACCTTACAATTAACTCGCTGTATTTCAGCAGTCCACATACCCACAATATTCAGATGAGACGTCGTTGCTGAGTTTAGCCGAAGTAATGCCAAAGCCATTTTTCTCCCTTTTCTCTGTTGTGAAGCCACTTACCTAGGGGAGACCGGGACACATTTTCCATAGGGGCAAGTTTTCCAAATCCGTTTATTTTCGAAACAAACCGCTAGGTGTCACCACCGGCGATACTGTAGGAAGTAGCAACAAAGCACGCTTCATTTACGAAAGTTTCAGTGTTGTACCAGCAGTCACAACGTCGGCAGGGCTGTTTTCGTCATTTTTGCAAATGTGAGTAAACTTTCACGTTTTTATTGAGACTTAAAATACACATACTAGCGTTAAACGTATAATTTTGACATTGCACACACTAAAAGTGGGTTTCTTTCTTCACGTAACTGTGCATTTGTTTTGTAAATAGCTTACACTGTTACTCATGGACGTAGTGTTATAGTTCCGAATATGGCGACGGGGCACGTTATCCGAGTGCATATGGGGGCACATATTCCTTATTGCTTTGAGTCTTACGCCAAGTCTAAAGCAAATGAAAAGTGTGTACAGTGTACGAAATGGGCGCATGGAGACTGTACGAAAGGGAACGTTCCATTTTTTGTTTGCTTACATTGTGATTCAGGCAATCAGTATAAGTATTGTTAAAAATGTTTGTATTTGTAAAATATTTAAGTCACATATTTTGTAAAACCATTAAATAGCATTTGTTTTTATTTAATGTGGCTATTTTTACTATCCTCTTTTGTAAATGTATTGTAAATTCATGATAAAAATACGTATTCAGTGAAATAAAGATAATTATCTCTGTTTTAACATCGAAAGTATAATTGGAATATTTGCCCATGTACATTTTAAGTAAGCTGGAAAACTTACCCCACATACGGGGCAAATTTTCCAACGGAACATGGTCAAACAAAACCATTTACTACCAAGAATGATATTTACTATTTTCAAAAATATCTGCACAAGACTGTAAATAAAGGTGTAGGAAATATAATTATCCGCTGTTTACCGCAAAATCGATAAAAGTAAGTAGTACAAAAATAAAAATGTAAAATAGTGGAAAACGTGCCGCGGTCTCCCCTACAATTTTCAGCCTTAATGATTTTGCTTACGGCGAAAAGGAAACTGAAACTGTTAGACAAATTACAAGCAGCTTAATGAATTGAACTTCATAATCATAGCGTGATGATGAAAAATATTTCTAATAGTCATGTTTTTTTGAAACCAAAAGTTCTGTTTGAAAGAGTGGCACGATTCCATTGCGTGCTAAATATCAGACTAACTGTGAGATTGGACTGAGAAGTTTCTATTAAGTACTAAGTTCCATACCGTTTTCTACCAAAGGATGTCTTTAAATGTAACAGTAGCTTCAGGCGTACCAGAAATAAGTGGTATAAAAACATTAATTTCGACAATATTCTCTACATTTTGTAGTAGACATTGTCATAAGTTCCACAGGCTTTCCATGTTGGATGATAGTATTGCATACAGAGGACACACAAAGTTAACGTTTGCAGTGAAATGCGGGAAGTACTGCAGTTGAGAGGCATTTAACCCTTTTCATGAAACGTAAAAATACTTTAACTTACTGTGTGTACATAGGGCAGAGAGCCACAGTGTCTTATGATTGCACAATTACAGAAAGAAAACTCTATGCGATGACTTCCATAAAATATCCAAGAGTAGTCGCACACAGGGATGAAAAGCGGCACAGCCGATGAAATACAATCACAGATCAGTTACATGTGAGATCGGGATTTATACGAATAACCCGCAGGGCGTAGTCCACCAATAAAAGAGGTAGCTTAAACCCTAGTTGGACGGTTCTGCACTGGATACTGTGTAAATAGACAAGAAGAAGAACAGCACATTTCGTTGCAGGGCTATTTTTCCAGTTATAGTTAATTGATTTGTTTTTGAGTCTTTCGACTAGTTTGAAGAGCGCCACCACGAATTCTTCTTCCGTGCCAAACGCTTCATTTCGGAGTCGCAGTTGCAACCTATGTCATCATTTATCTGCTGGAAGTATTCCACTCTTCCCTTCCATTATAGTTGTTTTCCTTCCACGGTTCGCTTTAGTGATATGGATGTCATATTTATCTTCCTGTCCTTTCTTCTAATCACTGTTTTCCATATCATCCTTCCTTCGCTTATACTATGGAAGACATCTCACTCGTTATCGTATCATTCCATATAATTTTCAACATTCGTCTGTAGCACCACATTTACAGTACTTCTATACTCTTCTAGTCCTATTCCCTAGTTTTGCCTCTCTCCATGCTCCACTCCAATACAAACATTGAAAGAGACGGCTAATTGTTGGAACGTAGTTATAGACTGGTCGATGACAGAGATATTTTGCTGAATGGATAGACAGTGAGAGCAGCAGCAGTTGACAGTGAAATTAAGAAAGTTGTTGCTGTTAGAATTATTATTTAAGTCATTCGATATTTCAAAAATGCCTGGAACGCAAAAATTACAAAAACGTTTTGCTTAATTACGTAAAAAGTATAAACAAATGTTACTCTTACGGCATCTTGTCGCAACTGTCAGTCCACAGCAGTGAATATCCAGACTGAATGTTGACTGAGGTGGAAGGGAGACAGGGTTTGAAATAAGGTACAGGGCTGGAGATAGTAGCGGTGGAATTAACGATGGAGGAGACGTTGAAGAGATGAGTCGAGATCACACCAAAGACGTTTGTTAATCTCGCGGCCGATCTGTTCAATAGATTTATTATATAAAACAAACTTTCCCGTATTTGTTAAGAACGGGTCTTAAAAAATTGCTTGCAGTCGGTCACGAACCCACTTCCTTCGACTGCGGAGACTGCGCATAGCGATGCTGCTAACCACACAGATATTCTCGCTAGTTGGGGGAGTATTGATTTCATTATTATTCATGCTCGTATCTTCTGAAGGTTTTTACAGTTGATGCTTCTATAACTTATAAGATATTTTACATAATATGATGTGTTTTTTTTATGAATCTTCAATGTGCCAAAAACAAATATGAAGGGCAGATGTTGCCTTCATGGAAGATTTACGCATGCGCAAGGCAAGGTGCGCATTAGCTTCATTGTCTTGCTTCGTGACCATTCGTACATAAACCCCAGAGATCGAGTAGCAGGAGCTGATGTCTCTACCAACTCCAACACCAGTGTTAAAAGCGGCGTTTCCTCTTGCCCCTCCTGCCGAGGGAGTGCCCATATGCTGCTTCCAGGGGGTTCAGAAGAGAATTTGCACCTCAGCTGCGCATGCGCATTGCAACGATGCGGTCACCGCCACGTATAATAAGCGACCGCGCTATGACTCTTATACGTGCTGTCTCCGCGACGTTAAACGTTTCTCATGCGATAAAAATACCTTGAATGTACATGTAAAGTGATCTGATAGAACAACGAAACGAAGAATCATAGTTTAAAAACACTTTTATTTTATTTGTTTACTTTTTCTCACGACGAGATTTGTTGGGGGTTCACTCAACCAGTGTTCACATAGGACGCGCCGCCACTGTCCAGGTTCCATCTCGGAATATTCCTACCTTTCTGCAGATTCTTCAGTTTCAGCCTACAGTTCTTAATCAATAAGATATGGTCAGAGTGTTTATCTAACCCTGGATATGTTTTAAAGATGAGAAAATTAAGGGAGTAAATATATTCGTATACTAATTTTGCATTCTGCTCTTATTGTTGCAAGCATGATATTGAAGTACTTCGGAAGCAGGTTGCTAGCATTACTTCCCCAGGGCCCCTCTGGGTTTTACCCCTAACGGTTGAGGGACTAACCGGTGAATTTGGTAGTCTGAGGTCTGAGGTCAAAGATGGTGACGACTCAGAATTATGTCCGAAATGCCGAACCTTATTCCAAAGTAACTCATATCCCAACTGTCAGGACCACTTACATCGCCACTCATACGTTGCCCGTGGTTCATGAACTAGGACATGACTACAGGAACCCACACCATGATGTCTGTGGGAAAGAGATTTAAACAGATTGAGTGCCAAATAGTAGGAACAACGTTAGAACAGGAAGACAGTTTCAAGTACCTGGGATGTATTTTCTCACAGGATGGCAACATAGTGAAAGAACTGGAATCGAGGAGCAGGAAAGCTAATGCATTGAGTGCTCAGCTAAGATCTACTCTCTTCTGCAAGAAGGAATTAAGTACCAAGACTAAGCTAGCAGTGCACCGCTCTATCTTTCGACCAACTTTGTTGTGTGGGAGTGAAAGTTGGATGGATACAGGTTACCTTATTCACAAGGTGGAGGTTTACAGATATGAAAGTAGCAAGACTGATTGCGGGTACTAATAGACGGGAGCAATGGCAGGATGGGGAAATCAAAGAAAAACTGAGAATTAACACCATAGATGAAGCAATTGTTGTTGTTGTTGTTCAGAGGGGACTAAACTACTTGGTAATCAGTCCCTGAAGCAGAGCGAACAGACTCAGATGGTGGGGTCATGTTACACGCATGGGAGAAGCAAGGACCTAAGAGACTCATGAGCTCGGCAGCTGAGGGTAAGAGGAGTCGATGAAAGTACTTAGATTCGGTGAAGAATGATTTTGAAGTAAAAGGCATAACATTAAACGAGGCATCAATGATGGCATTGAGTAGGTGATCATGGAGGAATTTTATTAGAGGTACTATGCTCCAGACTGAACGCTGAAAGGCATAATCAGTTTCTAATGATGATTATGATGATGTTGACTAATTTTTCTGCCAGTCGTTTTTTATACAGGAACGTTGTTCGCCTTTTCTGTGATCTGACTGCAGGATTTTTCAGCTGGGCACAGAAAAGGGTTAGAATTACATTTCCAACACGTTACATTTCTTGAACTTTTTGGGACGAGGGTGACAAAGGATAAAGCCACTGCATCGTCGATGCCAATCCAGTCCCAACGGAGGCACCTGCTTTGTCAACTACATGAATGCGCTCAAGCAGCGTGATCCCCTCAACAATGAAACGCATCAGGAGCTCCAGCCAACAGTCATCCGATTTGCTTTTTGTACGACACTGGACGCCCGCGATGTCCTCCGGCTGTGGATCTTGCTGCAACCTATCGCCTGCACGCTAGCAAATCTGATTTAGAGACCTCATTTCAGCGCACGGTTGGTTTAGCGTCGGTGCACCCGCATCGAATCATCAACAGTCCACTTGTTATGCGACATGGACGAGACTTTCCTGCCAGACAGACTTGACGTTTTGTGACGAATCGCGTCTAGATCGAGACTCAGCGCACCATTCCACAGCATTCCTTAAGTATTCTTCATTCTGTAATTTATGCTTCGAGCAGTTTATATGAAACTTTTCGTTGAGCTTTATTCATAACCGCTTTCGGCGAGCCTATTGCCCTCTTTGGACTTGTTAAGACGGCACAGAAAAATGCGAGCTGTGTCTAGATGCAATCAATGCTGAAATTTTATATATATGGAGGGAGGGCTTGCGAACTAAGACTTTTTACCCACTGCCTTTAAGGATGCTGCTGAAGCTACAAAATTCCTGATGATTGGAAAACCACCCAAGCAGTGTCTAAAACAGGAAACAGTTATTTATAGTTGTGTGTTTGGGAGAGAAACGAAGATAGTTTTAGAGAAACTACAACCATTCTATTTAGAAACACATGTTGCTTTTACTGACTTTGGAATTGACTTTACCTTGGTCATTGGGTACTAAAGTAATGATAAATACAAGCAGTTCTGAAACAGATACGAGGTTAATAAATTGATGAGTCAGAAAGGGATGTAGCACCTGATTAGAAATAAGAAGAACGAAAGTATACAGCTGAAAACTATCATCCAAATGATGTGCTGTGTGCACGTTATGTAACTATATTACAATATACAGAGGCAAGCTTACAACGATGTACTATTTAAAAACACAGTCTCGATTTATAAGTTACTGGGAATTCATTATAAACTAAAAAATTAAGTTGTACTAAAACGAAGTTTTTAACCACCATGGAAAATAGTTTGATGCAACATTTATATCGCAAACAAGATACTTGAACAAGCCTCTATTTTCAGATATTTAGGCAGTGGTGTAATTTTGGACATAGACAAACACACAGAAAAGAAAAAATCAACATATATCTGACTCTATAAACAAAACTTTGAGAAACAGTGTGATGAAAAATACGAAACTGAATCCTGAATTGAGAGTGGGAGATAAAAATAACATACAGGTATCAGAGGTGATTTCTTTTTCTTTTTTTCTTTAGAACTCTCAAATTTTGCACAAGGAGGAAATACATAGAAGTAATGATGACATCCGTGGAAATATGGAAATTTATTATTTAAATGAAAGATCCAAGAATAATTGAACAATTTCTTAAAAGGATGGATTTCCAGTCATTATAAAAGAATTAGGAGCCCTCGGGAAGAAGAGATCTACGACGCCAGAGAAACGGGATTGATCTGACCATGTGAAGTCGGAACAGGCAAATTGACTTTGCCTATTCCTATAAGTGGAGAAGAAGAGAAGAGAAAGAATATTACATGATAATATTGAAGTATTCAGAGATCCGAAAACAGTAACACAGATTCGACGAAAATGGTAATGGATTAAGTTTAATGTAGAATTTCATTATAAGCGAGCAGACGGAGGACGTCGAAAGAGTCCAAATAAGAGCAGCTCGTTTCGTATTGTCACGATACAGGGGAGACAGCGTTACGGATATGATACAGGATCTGGGATGGGAATCATTACAACAACGGCGCTCATCGCTGCGGCGTGGGCTACTTACAAAACTCCAATCGCCAACATTCTCCTCCGAATGCGTAAATATATTGTTGACTCCCACTTACATAGATAGAAATGATCATCAGAATAAAATACGAGAAATCAGAGCTCGAACTGAGAGATTCAGGTGTTTTTTCTTTCCGCGCGCTATTCGATAATGGAACGGGAGATAAATGTGATTTGCAGAGTATCCCATGTAGATGTAGACCGCTTCTCCGAGATGCAGGATGTGAAGAAGAAAATTCCTAATTTTCGAACAATTGCGTGCCCCCATTTTTCTTTTTGACTTTAGGGAGACAGCAAAAGAGTAAGAGTTTCAACGTGTTTGGTAATACAATTTTACACTGGCATTATGGGCTCCATATCAGATTCACCAACGACCTCCATTCTTGTTTTGAATAACTGCTCTGTACCTTGACACCAAATTTAACTTCTGTTGTTACTGTTAACGTAATCAACTAGTAAAATTCTCTCCATCCTATTTGTGATCTGCGAATAATTTGCCAGCAGTTTTAGCTTACGTTAGTTGCTATTTTTTTTTTTTTTTCAGGGTACCCCTCAGACAAAGACTGATTTTCATAAGTATTTGAGCTGCAAAACCGTTCATGTAAAGAACAATTCGGTCAACATTGAAAATCAACGTGTTATTTTTTCTTAAGGTTAATCTCAGTATTGCAGCCTTGTGTAAGAGAGAAAATAATTACCAAGTAGTTGTTGTTGTGGTCTTCTTTTCAAAGACTGGTTTGACGCATCTCACCATGCTATTTTATCCTATGTAAGTCCGCTAATCTCTGAATGTTAACGGCAACGCACATCCATTTAAACAGCTAACTGGGTACGTGTCCTTGCCTTCCTCTGCGATTTTTACTCCCCACACTTCCCCCCAATCTATCTATATATATAAAACTGAATTGCTGTTCGTTAGTCTCGCTAAAACTCGAGAACGGCTGAACCGATTTGGCTAATTTTAGTCTTGAAATGTTCGTGTAAGCCCGGGAAGGTTTAAACGGTGATAAAATATGGAAAACTTGTACGGAAAAGAGGAAAATCGGGAAAACTGAAACAGCTTTTCCCAGTGAACTATCAAGACCGTTCGTCCAATTGTGATAAAATTTTGTACATTTCATGTTGAAAGGAAGGGGAAAGTTCGCATCAAGTAAAAGTTTGGAATTGTCGCCCGGAAAGTAGGAAATTTAGGAAAACTTCAATGTGTTTTTGATTGATTTCAACATTATAATTGGCTATTAGCGCAAAGTAGAGGGGTAATTTTTTATTTTTTTATTTTTTGTCTTGGAAAAGTTTCCAGTAAAAACTGTAAGTTAAGAACCGTTCATCCGATTGCGATAAATTTTTGATCATGTGATGTTCAAAGAAAGATGAACGTTCTTATGAACTAAAAATTTGGGGAAGTTACCCGGAAAATTTAAAAATTCGCGAGAAACCGAAAGATCTTTTTTCAACAGGATATCAATATCATTCGTTTGATTGCGATAAAATTTTGTACATTTCTCACTCAAAGCAAGAGTAACGTTCTTATGAAACAAAAATTTGGAAAAGTTTCCCGGAAAATTAGAAAATTCAGAAAAAATAGAAAATTTTTCCTATGAAATAACAATACCATTCATCTAATTGCGATAAAATTGTGCATATTCAATGTGCAAAGCGAGAGGAAGGTTTGAGTGAAGTAAATGTTTGTAATAGTTGGCCAAAAAATAGAAAAATTTGTGGAAAACTGAGAGATCTGTTTTCTTTGGGGTATCAATATCATTCGTACGACTGCAATCTAATTTTGCACATTTGAAGTTCAAGGCAAGAGTACATGTATATTAGCAATTGTGAAGCATTGGCGGGCGAACTTCGTATCACTTACCTCTTAATATAAACCATATTAATTTAAATCATGTGTATTTTAGACCTAGTTGCTTTATAAAGGCATCATCAGATAGTGTAAGTAGCGGCTCGATAGTGGGCGGAAGGAGTTTACAAATCACGCACACATTCGTGGAAATTCAGGGAAGGTTTAAACGGTGATAAAATGAGGAAAAACTGCGAGGAAGATTTAGATTTAAAACATGTAAAATAATGACAGGCACTTCTGTTGTTCTGCCGTTCTATCCACTTTTTACAAAAGGGACAGTGCATTTTTAAGAGTTAATTATAACTTCTGGAAAGTAGTTAATAAGTCAAAGAGTAAATAGCTTATCCAGAGAGTAATTATTGTTGGATATTTCGCTTTATATACTTCAAATCAAAAAATATCTTGAGTTACACACTTTCTAAAGTATCTTATCCGGTACTACAGTTCTCAAGCTATCTCCACAGCATATTTCATCACAATAGAGTCAGTGGTTTATGTAATGATATATAGCCAAATCGATTCAGCCGTTCTCGAGTTTTAGCGAGACTAACGAACATCGATTCATTTTTATCTTTGACAGTTCACACATGGCTTCAGATCGTATAAAGCGAAATTTAGTCTTTCAAAGTATATTTCTGAACGCACCCAACACAACAACCAAGTCATTATTTTACACGCATTAAATTTAAATTTTCCTCGCAATTTTTCCATATTTTATCACCGTTTGAACTTTCCTTGCACTTTCACGAATGTGACATGAACGTTACCCTTGACATGTGTGCGTGATTTGCATCCTCTTTCTGCTCTTTATCGAGACGATACTAAGACTATCTGATGATGCCTTTATGAAGCTATTGGGTCTAAAATACACATGATTTTAAATTAATATTGTTTATATGACGGGGTAAGTAATACGAAGTTCACCGGGTCATCTAGTACTAAATAAATAACCAACCAACCAACCAACCAATCCAATGCTAAGCTGACAATTCCATGATGTCTCAGAATGCTCCCTACAAATCGAGCCCTTCTAATAGGCAAGATCCAACAGCTGCGCATGTATTTTTACATTGAACTGTTTTATTTCTTCCGGAAAATGCGCAGCTGTCGGCTGATAATAAGATAATAAATAGTTTCTAATATTAGCAGTCGCTGACTCTCATGGAAGTTCTGCCATGGTATATTAACGCATGTCCTATCATGCGGTCCCTTCTTTCTGTCAGTGTCGTAAATTATATGGCGAATCACGACAGTCCTTTTCGCTTCACCTAATTTTCAACATCTCAAGGTCTTCGAATAACCACTTCTGGCCCATGCTTCACTTCCGTACAATGCTGTGCTCCGAACGTACAGTCTTAGAAATTTCTTCTTCATAGTAATATTTGATAGCAGAAGAGAAATTTGTTGACATCGAATATTGATTTGGGGTTTAGGAAGTCTTTACTGTAGCCTTGTAGGGGAGTGAAACGTGGACGACAAGCAGTTCAGACAAGAAGAGGTTGGAAGATTTTGATATTTGGTGCTACAGGACAATGCTGAAGATTTGTTTGTTAGATCGTGTAAGTAATGAGAAGGTATTGCATACAATTGGGGGGAAACGAAATTTCTGGGGTACCTTGATTAAAGGGATCAATTGTTAGGACACAAACAGAGACATCAACGACTCGTTAATTTAGAATTGTAGAGATATATTGATGGTAAAAACCTCAGAGAGAGTTCAAGAGACGAATACATCAAGCAACTTCAAAAGGATGTTTGTTGCCATTCTCATTCTGATGAAGAAGCTTTCACATGATAACGTAGTGTGGAGAGCTGCATCAAACTACTGTTTTGAAGGAGCCCACAATCCAAAACACTTCGGAAGGTTATAAGCATCAGCCTTCGTAACCAGCGAAGTTAAATTTCTGGTCTGGAAACACTTCAAAATGTTTGCAAGAGAATTTTCTTGTGCTGGTGATGAATTAAGCTCACGGGAGAAAAATAGCTACCTCTGAGCGCACCCACACCCGAATTGCACTTTACTCCGTATTATCTGTATGATCATAAGGTACTATAATAGCGATTCGTAACACATTTCTGGTTCAAGTGGACATAGTACCTAAACATGCCAGAACCTAACAGAATAGAGAAAAGCATGAATCGTGTCTGACCGTGGCCATGAAAATAATATGGAAAGTTGCTGGATTTGTTGGTGTTTCTCGGTGGTGTTCAACGTGTCAACAAGTAGTGGTGTAATTTACGATGCCAGAAAACACGATATCAGAATTTTGTTGGGAAGAAGATCCTAACTGAGAACTGGAGACGGATTTCAGGATTTACGCATCAAAATCGTTTCCAAACTCCACTACACATTTTACAGTCAGTGAATGAATATCTATCCAAACCAGTTATCCAAAAGAACACTACGACGCGCCCAGTATACAAATAAAATTTGAAGTAGGTCAATTAGCTTAAGATCATTGTTCTCAGAAGCGTGTAAACCTGCTCGTTTCTAATGAACTAGAAATCATCGAACGCAGACAGTATCTTACTGATTGAAATTGCTGGGACGATTGACGATTTTGCCTTTATTAACAGTTGCGTGCCAGTACTACCAATAATAATAATATAGTTTTCTGTTCCATAGGGCCCAATGGAGGAGTGAGACGCCATGGTCATGGAACAAGTCAATACATGAAATTTTTACACAAGAATGGTAATAGAAAATTTTTAAGTAGTTCTATGTACGTGACAATCTTAAGACAAAGTGAAAAGAATCAATAAACAAAAAATGAATTAGCTCAATTCTTTAACTTTTCTAGGAGTTCCTCGACAGAATAAAAGGAGTGAGCCATGAGGTAACTCTTCAATTTAGATTTGAAAGCGTGTGGGTTAGTGCTAAGATTCTTTAGTTCCTGTGACAGCTTATTGAAAATGGATGCTGCAGAATACTGTACACCTTTCTGCACAAGTGTCAATGTGGAATGCTGCAAATGTAGATTCGACTTCTGTCTAGTAATCACCGAGTGAAAGCTACTAACTCGTGGGAATAAGCTGATATTATTGTGACACCAGTGTCAAAATTCCCAGACTACTGAAAAGGGGTCGACATGACGTTCGTGAATTTACACCACATATTGCTCGAACCGCCCGTTTTTGATCCAGAAATATCCATTTTGCATCAGGAGAGTTAATAATGCCGTACGCCATAAGTGAGTGTTGAAAAATCACTTATTTCAGATATTGTTCTAATGGTAAATATAGCAGAATTTAGTGTTGGAACAAGATCCTGAACACGGGCTTTCCACGTCAGATTACAGTCTTCTGAATACCTAGAAATTTGAACTGTTCAGTCTCACTTATTATATGCCCATTATATGTGATCAAAATAACAGCTTTCATCAAATTATGTGTTAGAAATTGTAAAAACTGAGTTTTACTGTGATTTAACATCAACTTATTTCTAAAAGCCATGAACTTATCTCTTGAATTGCATTATTTGATGTTGTGACAATATTACGAGCAACATCCTTCACTACCAGGCTGGCATCATCAGCAAACAAAAATATTATACAGTTAGCTATTATACTCGAAGGCATATCATTTATATACATAAGAAACAGCAACGGTCCCAAAACAGACCTCTGGGGCACCCCACACTTAATTGTGCCCTATTGCGATTGTACATTATTGTCATTTTCTACACTGCGAAAAATGACCTTCTGTTGTCTGTTATTGAAGTAAGAGGTGAACCAGTTGTGAGCTACTTCTCCTATTCCATAATGTTTCAACTTCTGCAACCACCAAACTATCATTAAACTTCCTCTATATAGGATAAACCATATTACTTAAGTATTTCCATATCTTTTGTAGACTAAAAGTTAAAAATGTTGATTTTTATTATTACTGGGGAAGGATTTCTGTGACTTGTTTTCATAAAAGAATGCCGCCTTAGTAAAGTGTCTGAATAAATTATAAAAACTGATTTTACATTAATTTACATTATTTTCAAAATTACAAGGTTTAGTCAGTTTCATATACAAAACACTTCACAGTACGAATTATTTCTTCTTTCTTGATGTGTGCACGGCAGATATACTACTTGCAAGAACTGCAAGCCTTCGTGTATGTATTTGCGTGAATAACAGTGTCCTTTCTTTGGCAGATTATCCACAGCTGCACGTGTTCCTTTCCAAGCTTCTGTCGTGCTCTGTAATGACGTTTCCTGTGTTTATGGCACCGTAATGTTGATAACAGTCATACCCACAGATATTAGCTGTCATTCAACGCACTGTTTACTGATGACTGCGGGTGGTACATGTTGAGCTGCTACACCTTCCGTCACAACAGTTGCTATAACTCAACAATGGATGCAAACCAAAAGCTCCTCTTACCATAAATTGTGTCACAAACGATTAAGATATATGTCATAGTCATCATCATCATCATTTTCCAACTCCAGTTTCTCGGGTGTGGTTTACAAGCGCTCGTCATCTCCTCCTGTCTTCATACATCTTCTGTTCCAGAATATCTTCCCATTTATGTCCTTTCTCCTCCACATCTGATCTTACAGTCTCTATCCAGCGTTTCCTTGGTCTTCCCCGATGTCTTCTTCCTATGAGGAGGAGGTGGAAATAATTTTTGCAGGTCTTTCACTATTCATTCTCATAAAGTGCCCATACCACTGAACTCAACGTTTCCTTATGATGCTGGTGACAGGAATCTCAGTACCAGCAACTTTTCTATTCACCTTATTCCTAATTTTATCCTGTCTGGTTGTTTGATTCATAGTTCTAATGAATCTCATTTCCATTGCTTGAATTCTACTGAGGTCTCTGGTTAGTAGGGTACATGTTTCTAAGCCGTATGTAAGGATTGGGACAAAATAGGTATGGCACATTGTTGTTTTTGCTTTTTGCGGCATTTTATCATCCCGGAGAAGATTTCTTTTTTGACTGTAAAAACTAGATGCTTTCTGTGTTCTGCTGAGTATTTCCTGCTTAACGGTGTTGTCTTTAGAGATCATACTTCCTAGGTATTTGAAATAAGAAACAGATTCTATATTTGATGTTGTTCCTTGCCTGTTGATGATCATTTCTACTGTCTTTATTTTACTTATCTTTAGTCCGAAATTTTTGAATGTGTTCTTCCAATCATTCAGTTTCCTCTGTGCTTCAGCTTCTGTCTCTCCCCATACCATCAAATCATCGGCAAAAACAAGGGCATTAGGTTCGCTGTCTATTTTCTTGATAGATTTTATAATTTTGTCCATTACTATTACAAAAAGGAGTGGTGATAGGGCACTTCCTTGCTGGACACCTCTCTTTGTTTCGAACCAT
Source organism: Locusta migratoria (assembly GCA_026315105.1). NCBI lineage: Eukaryota > Metazoa > Arthropoda > Insecta > Orthoptera > Acrididae > Locusta > Locusta migratoria. The sequence goes on from CM048749.1 coordinate 180,841,448, forward strand.
TCTGATCGTCCTTTGCTTATCTGGACACAGCCATAACACTTTTGGTATAGCATTTTGACTTAATCAATCAGATACTTTGGCACCTTTAGGTTTTCCAAACATTCCCATAGCTTGTTTCGAGGAACACTGTCATAGTATTAAAGAAAATACTGAACACAACGAGAGTTGTCGTCCAAAAACTACGTTAGGGTCAGGTCCCCCACTAACCCCCATTGGTACGAAACTATTAAAAGGATACACGTCGTCATTTGCACCGCCTGAATGAGTGCAAGGTCAGATACAAGCATGAGTTGGGTCGCTAATGTTTCGCGAGTTGATATTGGCCCGATATCTGACATGATCACTAACATCAACCGCCTTGCTATTTAAAACGTTTTCAACCATCGGGTGTTGCATAGAACTCACCATTTGCATTAGTGATAGCCCGTCTTTTCAAGATGACAAATTCCATGTTCATCAGACTGGTGTAATATGTCATCTTGTATAAACGCTGCCCTCCCGTCGATTGCTGTTGAAATTCACTTACATCTACGTACTTCTTCCGCACGCCACGGTGCGTTGCGGAAAGTACCTCGTACCACTCCATTTCCTTACCTGTTCCACTCCGAAATGGTGCGAGGGAAAAAAACTGTATAAATGCCCCCGTACGAGGCCAAAACTTATCTATGTGGTCGTTATAGGAAGTGTAAGATGGGAGCAGAAATGCACTTCAGTCACCTTCAAATGTGGGCTCTGTAAACTTCAGTGTATTTTCAGAAACGTCGTCCTCCTGACATGGATTCCATTTTAAATTCTTGAACCATGTATGTGACACTGGCATGTTGATCTAACTTACCAGTAACAAATGTAACAGCCGCCTCTTAATTGCTTCTGTAACTTCCAATAATCTGATGTCCTAAGGATCACAAACACTTTAGCAGTACTCGAGTAAGTCGCGCTAGAGCTCTATACACGGCCTTATCTTACAGATGAATCACTTCTTGCTAAAAAATCTGAAAGTACGAATCCCATCGAAAACATAAAATGTACATAAATGCAAGTCTCGCGACGACTTCCTTCCACCATAAAAAGTCGTGAGATCTCATGGGAAATAGAGTCAGTTATTTTGGTTAGTGTTCATGGAATCACCTAATCAACACATTGTCATAATTTTTATATAATTAGTTATCTACCAACATCTGTAGAGACTATATCAAAATTATACATCTTTATTTCTATAATAAATATAATGACTTGGCGATGGCACCATAATATAATGACATAAGAATAAATCTAATGATCTGGCCACAATTTATATTACATTACGCAACCAAAGGCAATCACTTCAGAATGAAGGACACTCATATGTGCTATAAAGTTTTTAAGTATTAGTGTATGTTGCCATGGCTAACCAAGTCAGTTATTTTAGTTAGTGTTCATAGAACCACTTATTTGTTATCTAGCAACATTTATAGCGACTATATTAGTATAATACTTCTTTAGTTGTATAAGACATTTAATAACTTCGCAATCGCACCGTAATATAATGACATCAGAATACATATAATAATCGGGCAATTCCGCATCGACCTATAAAAATAATTGATATTCCACTATGTAACCAAACGAAATCACGTAGGAGTGAAATACCTCACATTTGCAAAAAGTAGTTTTAATGTTACTTTACATTGCCATGCGATTGCCAAGTCATTATATTTATTATAGAAATAAAGATGTATAATTTTGATATAGTCACTACAGATGTTGGTAGATAAGTAATTAGCTAAAAAGTTATGACAAGTTGATGAGTAGCTGGTTCCATGAACACTAACCAAAATAACCGACTTGATTTCCCCTGAGATCTCACGACTTTTTAGGGTGGAAGTAATTCGTCGCGAGACTTGCATTTTTGTATATTTTATGTTTTTGATGGGATATCATTTCTTTGTGTAGCTAGTCTTTTTTATTTTACTTATTTATTTATTTTTATTTTACTTTTTATTTTTATTTATTTTAATTTTTTAATTAAATTGATTGATTAATTATTTTTTTCCTTTTTTTTGTAGGGCCTACATCAGCCACGGATTTTCTTGAATCCCATTCCCTGTCTTTTTGGTTTGGTTTGGTACCTGGTTTCGTTTTGTTTGATGTAACAGTATTTGGGAAGTCCTTTCAACATGTATAGTACTGCCACCTGTGGTGGATCACTATACAGATATTAACAAGTTAGTGTTGTATTTCGCATCGGTTTGTGAACTTCATAATACACGGAAGTTGCGAATAACTGAATGTATTACTACACAAATATCAACAAGTATGTCTAGTACGCGACAGAATTTTACTTACGGCAGTCGTTGTGTAGTGTGCTGAAGTTGGCAGCGACTGACGAGTGAGACACTTCGGAAAACGAGTCACGTAGAATGAGGGGCATAGTCTTTCGTGTTGGCCGAAGTAGGCCTAAATAATTAATTATGTTCCTGCTCTGTGGCTGGCAGGTTATTGTATGTACCCCTCATAAAGCGAACATTGTATAATCGTATAATGGTATCACGTGTCATTACCAACATTTCCACACTACGCCATCGCCTTAGGTAAAATTTAGCGTAACATTATTAGTTTATCCCTTTTTCTTACGACTTTTATATCTGTACACAAATAATTGTTGATACATTGATTAAAGTGACAGGGAGACCAATAATACTGTTTTCGGTAGTGCCGGTGGTGTGTCTGTGGTTCTGACGAGGACTGTTTGTTTCGGCACCCAAAACACTAAATATTCTAGGACGGTTTCCTTTCGATGCTCTTCGTACATCGATTTCTTTGAATTGAGCATTGATGTTATCATCGATGTTTTTCTAATATCGATCATCACCAGAGTAATTCTTGGTAGCACTTCAATTTTTGACGTTCACTTTCTGTTAGAGTTGGAGATTTTAAATCGTGATCCGAGCTATAGATCTGAAAACATCTACTCCGTTTTACCACTCTTAACGGCTATGTACACTCATGATTACTGTATTGTGAACATCTACAGTAAACCATCTTTCGAATTATATGTTTCATTGCCTGCTGACAAAATTATCGTAGGAAACCGGTACTTCAATTTTCAAGTTCGCGTATTTGTATAATCGTATAATGGTATCACGTGTCAATCGTAGCTTAATGTTGATGATCAGAAGCAGCACGTCCTAGAGAAGACAGAACGCAATACTCACCCCAGAAAATTTGTGCTCTATGACACAGACCATAGATAGCGCATAGATAACATCCCAGATCAATGGCGTCTCCCCACCATGTTGTGGTTTGAAACCAACATCAAACGTTTCTGCTCCCGGTCTTAATTTTTTGCTCCACGTCATGTGACGGACTTTTCCACATTACGAGCAACATTTTTCTCATTTATACCTGAAATCAAGGTAGAATGTAGGTGTCATTCGTACTGTTTCTATTTCCAACAATTTAAGCTATATCTTATGAGTCATCAACTACCATCCACCACTCTAACTCCCTCCCACCCCATAAATAGTTGGACATATATTCCACTTGTAATTTCTGGTAACTATGTCCCCCTCTCCTGCCCTGTCATATTAAGGATTGGCTGCAATATACTTCCAATTTGTTAAACTGCACTATGCAATAGTCACTACCATTGTGATAGTGACTTGTTTGTTTTCAGGATACCGGTCACCACATACTCTTATTGTGTCTTAGAGCACCATGATCTGCTCTTCAGGATTGTCCTCTTTGGTATATTTCTAGCAAGTTGACTGTTGAGCTTTCTTCAGTCTTACTAGATGCACCTGTTGTAACACTAACTTAATATTACTACTGGAACCAATCACTTTTTTTTTTTTTTTTTTTTTTTTTTTTTGCACTTCACTTTTCTTAATGCTTATAACCCACATCCTTAACTTAGTTTTATGAGAATCACTTCTCAGTTCACCCCTACTAATATTTGAAGCCATAGACACAATGACACTTTGTCGATACTGACAGTTGCCTGATAGCGGCATTCCAAGTGCCCTACTAGTGTGTCAGTGGCTAGTTCCGAAATATTCCGCCTCTGTCGCCACTTATCATTGTACTTCTTATGCTATTGAATATTAATCTGAATATTAACCGACTTATTAGTCACCTGCTCCCCTTTTTTACGCTTTTATTGTCAACTATATCGATTATTGCTGTTTTTCATCACACTCCTGTTTTTCCTTATTTCTTTTTACCCTTTCATTATGAGGCTCAGCCATAGATACTTTGTTAGCAGCTGATTGTTATTCCTTGCTTAATCTCTGCACTTGGCGTTTAGTCACCTGCTAGCATGTACATAGATTAAGTTGCAATACTAAAATGTAAGTGTAAATTTTATCACTTTATCTGAACATATATTTTATTACACTCTATTTGTTTCTAAACTGCATCACTTATTGTATCAGCTTTATAAACTTTCACACTCAGATCGAATACTTTTATACTCATAAATTCAAATTTCTGTAACCGACTTTTGTTCGTTTTATATGGTTTACTGTAATAGAAATGCACTTGTTTGCCTTTACAGAGACCAGAAGAAGTGGCTGAAACCGCTCGTCACAAATAAATTATTAGAAGAAACTGGTTGCTACATTTTGTGAATTAATTATCTAGATACAAAATTTTACGTTTGTATGTCTGCTAGAAGTACTTTAGAATTTTGATGATCGGTGAGTTAGTGACAGATTTAGCGATTTTCGACTGCTAATATTTCGTAAACTATAAGGTGTGGACTAGTATAATTTGAAAATATAGCTAGTTGTAGTAGATACTCTTGGTAACCGAGAATTCAGGCTTCTAGCTTTATCCACAACTGCGATACGGGGGGGGGGCGAAAGTGCCATCTACTGCCGTGTCCACAGATCTCACCATCCGCCTCCCCTTCAATTGTCTTTATCTGTTAGTCCCATTTCATATACGTCTGCAGCGTTACACCGAAATATTAAATCGACATGACTGTCTCAGGCGGTTCACTACTAATTCTGTATTCAAACGTTACGGGATTGTTCATCATACTCATCTGCATCACCTTACATTTTCCTACATTCAGAAAATAACTACCGTCTTACCACATTTTCATTCGGCACTTCCGACGTTTCCCTTGTCTCCGATATACACTCGCAATCAAGGACAATGCACTGGGTTCTGTTAAGTCTTACAAGAGGACGACCTCAGATATGGCAAACCGATTCGGCTCAAATTCGTCGGGTCGCTTGTGTACAACCTAAAACGAAGGAAGGGAAGGGAAGCGGAAGACCCGGTTTCCAATCTTGAGGAAACTATACGTTTCTTGTTAAAGTTGTTGATAACAAGTTTTGTCTGATATTGGATTCCTGGGGTGTACAAACCAATACTCAAAAGTAGGAAACTATGTTTGTAGATGACGAAGTTGAGCCGACGTGCTCGGTAAAAGTAATACCGCCAACTCAACACTTGTGTGCCAGCCGTGTTATGTTTGCTTCTATCGATTTCGAGGCTTCAAAATTGCGGCGTGCTTCTGCAAACCCAGCGGAAATTGCAAAAATTGCTACTCACAGCATAATTCATAGCCAACTTTCGGCACCGATTTTTCAGCAAATCATAGCGTTTGCATGGGACGCATCAAAATTACTTTCCAAAAAAGACATATTCTTAAATGTAAACAAAATTTGTTCTCCGCCGACTCTTCGGTAGAATTTTTTAAGATGGAAACATTTAACCAATGCACTCACATCCCACAGTCGCAATTTTACTTTTATCTTTTGTCTTCGGAGAAATCGCGTGGCTGTAAAAAGATTGCATCCGTTAGGCGTTTTAGGTACCGTGAGTATATTTGATATGTATGTTTGTACGACAAGTGCTGTCCAGCTAGCTGTTCGAAGAGAGGTGACGACACGCAACGGAGACTGCAAGAGTTATTGTAAAATGACCAGAAACAGCCTTTAATTGTTTACTATCCCAAGTAGTTAGCGAAATTTATTTACCTTATTTACCTTATTACCTTATTAACCCTCCTACCCCTACGCATTCTGATACGAAAAACTACAATTTGAGGAAATTAAAATCGTTCAGTTTCCTCGAGATTCTAACGCGGTTCCCTGTTTCCCAGTCAGTTCAAATGTTTGTTAAGCTTAAGGGACTTGACTGCGGGGTCATCAGTCCCTAAACTTACAAACTCCTTATGAACGACCTTATACGAAAGACGTCACAAACATCCATGCCCGAGGGGTGATTCGAACCCCCGACCGTAGTGGCCGTGCAGACTATGACTGGCGCGCCGCACGCCGCTCGGCCACTACCGCCGGCCCCAGTCTGTTACCTAGACCGTTGCGCTGTTTACCATGTGGGTACAAAAGTTTCTTTACTCGATTTATGGAAATGTTTGTTTGTAGCCCCCATACATGATGATGAAAAATTCTCTATTTACAATTACCTATCAGTCCAGCAATTTTGAAGCGATTGCTCGTCATAATCTGTATAGATGATTTTCTGAAGTCGGTTAGGAGGTGGGGGGGTGGGTGGGAGGGAGTTGAGCCAAAATATCTTTGAGTCCTTCGTTTGAGGTTGTACACAAGCAACCTGCCAAATTTGTGACGAATCTATTGACCGTGTCTGAGGCCTTCCTTTTGTTAGAGGAACTTATATATTATGAAACTTCTTCCATATAATAGTATCGTCGCTAGCGGTACCCCTGACGTGGACCCCACAGAAAATATGTCCCTGCTGGAACAGCCAGTGATGCGTGGCGTTTAACATCACCGTAAATTGATGACACTGTGTGATCACGTTCCCAGCGAATAACTTCACCTGAATGCGACGTGTCTGCACAACTGTATGGACTCACTTCGTTGTTAAGTTCTAGAACATTTACTAAATGGTGTTAAATGATTTTTGTAATTGGTTGTCTGGGGATCAATAACTTTTTGTGCGCCAAGCTTCGTTACATGTGTTTTTTTTTCTTTTATTTATTATTATTATTTTTTTATGTTACGGATTAGTGAGCATTAACTCTGTAACTGCAGTTAATTTCTAGCCAATAACTAGCTTCTGGTAGTGAAGGATAAAACTGACGAAGTTGCCTGAGGTTAATTGATGACAGTAAATTTCAATTATTTCTTTGTTACTTTGAGTGTGGTGGACTAGTGCGGCTTTTTCCCTGCAGATGTTAAATTATATTTCTGTTTACTGCTATCCTGATTGCCGATTAGAGTTGTTAGTAGTTAATCGCGACAGTTGATTCAGTGAACGGAACTGTCTGTGGTGGGAATATTCCAGTCTCAAAAAAGTCTCGAAAAATTTCTTGCAAATAGTTCAAATGTTCAAATGTTTGTAAAGCTTATGGGACTTAACTACGGGGTCATCAGTCCCTAAACTTACAAACTACTTATGAGCTAGCTAATCCTAAGGACGGCACAAATATCCATGCTCGAGGGGGGATTCGAACCCCCGACCGTAGTGGCCGTGCGGACCGTGACTGAAGCGCCTCAGTCACCTCGGCCATCGCGGCGGGGTTGCAAATAGTTAACTAGCTACATGTAAGAAATGTGACCGTTTCTTGTTGTTTGGAGCGACGCTGGTGACCAATTTCTACATACATAAAGAAATGGTTCCGTTTGTTTACTTGTTTACAACTCTACAAATCTAGTTTTGTCGGGATCTTGAATAAATCTTACACCCTATAGCCCTTTCAGACGCAAGGTTATAGGTGACGTGACATTAATATAGAGAGGGACGTTTAATATACAAAATATATACAGTAATTCATTACAAAAAAGAAAATAAATTTATTTTCAAAATCTTTGTACCCACACAATTGCCTGTTTTGGGCCTTCACTACAAATTTTTATGATCTGCATCATCTTACAGTAACATGCCTTTGAAAGAAACGACATAACATCAGATGATCCTATAAAATCAACTTGCTGTCAGATATGATAGCTTCACATGTCAAAACTAGGTTATCAACACCTTCTCAACAAGTCTTTCTTGCCGCCATTGTAAATGTACCGGAAGTTTGCCGACTACTGATACCACAATGGAACTAAAACACGTCGCGCACGTTACCACAGTTAGTAAATCACAAAGAAATAAAGCGAGAAAAACCAGAACCGCACACTTGTGCGTGGAGCGCCTGAAAGGGTTATGTACAAAACTAGAGGAAATTGCAGTTTACATAAGATTTCATACGGTGCATGGCGAAAGGTATTTCACAACAGACCTCGGCAACGTTAGACCGACCACCATGAAAGTTTGCCCATGTATGTATGTTTGATAGAGAATGTTTTTATACTCCACAAGTCACCGACTGGTGCATGGCGGAGACTGACAGATCACTGTGAAAACAGATATATGTTATTGTTAGTTTTGAGGGGACCAAACAGCTAGGACATCAGTACCTTAGAAATATATGTATTTCTTCCTTGGATGAGGTGGAGGAGATGGGCGAAGAGAGTAGTAAGAGATGGAAGGGGGGTTGCGATGGGGAAATAGGCCGTGAGAGAAGAAAGAGGAACTGAGAGAGGGAAGATCAGGTGATTGACAAAGAACGGAAGGAAGAAACGTAGGACAAGTTGTGACATTACAGAAACAGGGGGAAGCTGATTGTTTTCCATGTGAAAGGCGGGTTTTGTCAAGCTGTTGGGTTCTCGTCGGCCGGCTAACAGTTTGGACCTAGTGAATGAAATACAGGTAGTTAGGATTTTCCTAATCTGCTCGGAAACCAGAAACGACGCTCTTGGCAGAGCGAGGGTGGCTCTCTCAGATTGCAACTGAAATACAATATGGCCACATACATTATTCTAAAACTCCATATAAAATCAGCGAATGATCTTACGGCAAATATGATTATTTATCCTACACTCTCGTACTCCACATCCTCTCCTCCCCTCTCTCTGCATCCACCTCTTTCTCTCCCATCTCTCTGTTCGTTGCAACATTTCCTTCTCTCGGCAAAGTTTTCTGCAATTCACTCTCTGTCATGTACCATACAAACATTTATGTACCCAGTGATCTTCTAACTGGTTTAAAGGTCATGTGAGTAAAAATTCATAAAGATTGGAGCAAATCAGTGCATTTTGTAAAATTCCTCGAGTTTAGTACCCTCCACCACACACGGAACAAATTTTTATACAGACAGTGACATTCCTCGTGTTTTTAAGGTAAAGTGTGCAAAATTTCATCAATATCGGAACAAAATTATAAATTTATATCCAATAGAAACGGAGGGTCACATTTAAAAACGCAGTTTGTTTTTCTCAAATATTCCAGATTTATTTCATAAAACCCTTGTTCTAAAAATAACGAAAACAGGGAGAGAAAAAATAAAAGGCTCTTTGATATCGTTCGAGCCGTTCGCAAGTTATGGCGCGGCCAAGGTAATTAGGGATCCATTTTTATGTTGCAAAGTACCCTCCCTCATGAACCACATGAAACTTAAGGTAGACGGTTAATTCCTCTTGGTTTGAAGGTCAAGCGTGCGAAATTTAGTGAAGATCGAAATGAAACTGTAGATTTCGTGAGTCTGTAGGAGAAGTATGCTCCGCCAGGCACCTATCACAGAATACTTTCTTAGCTGACGTTTTATGCTTAAAAACTACATTCCTGCCAAATTTCAACTTCATAGGTGCAATAGTTTTCAAGAAATCGAGTTTAGTCAGTGACTAACTTTTATATAGATAGAGATTCAATGTTCAATGTTTGTATAGCTTATGGGACTTAACTACGGGGTCATCAGTCCCTAAACTTACAAACTACTTATGAACTAGTTAATCCTAAGGACGGCACAAATATCCATGCCCGAGGGGGGATTCGAACCCCCGACCGTAGTGGCCGTGCAGACCGTGACTGGAGCGCCTCAGTCCCCTCGGCCACCGCGGCCGGCAGATAGATTAAGAAAACAGATTGCTCACTTTTGGGTGCAAGAGAATTAAGGGAGACTCGCAGACAAAAATAAACAGTAACATTCAATCTCTAATGCCAAGTTTATTTTATACAAGGTCATGCCTGATATGAAAGTTTTACGGCGTCTACAGCGAAACTGTCCGTTTCATCATTTTGTGTGTGTGTATGTGAGTGAGTGAGTGTGAGAGAGAGAGAGAGAGAGAGAGAGAGAGAGAGAGAGAGAGAGAGAGAGAGGGGGGGGGGGGGGGGGGGAATCGGTTACAAAACGCTTCATAAACGTCCGAAATTACATGCAAACTTTGTTGCAGGTCGCTAACTACTCCCATTTTCCAATAACTGACGCATAAATCTGGGTATTCTCACGCGGTGGCCTCTCATTGTTCATGACATATCTCCTGAGCTATGTGTCGCACTCTTTTGTTTTTGGATCAGGAAGCTTCGTGGGCGTACACTGAACTGTTCACCAAAGTTTCATTGCAATCGAATAAATGGTTTATGAACACATAGAGGACATGCAGACAAACATTCATTTTTATACATAGAGATGAATGGATTCAGGAGACTTGTAACAAGCAAACGCCTTAATTAGAATTTCAATGTTCCTTACAGATAAAAAGCCGACAAATTTCAGTACTATAATAATATTGTTATAGGACTTATATTTACAATTATTGACACGTAGTGTTTATCAGTAACAGTTTAAGGAGCAAATGAGCAGCATTGCATCACGCTATCTATCTTAAAAGACGCCGCGGTGGAGTAGCCGAGCGGTCTAAAGCGTCTCGCTGCGGAGCGCACGGTTGCTCGCCGTGGAGGTTCGAGTCCTCCCTGGGGCATGGGTGTATGTGTTTGTCCTTAGGTTAGTTTACCTAGGTTTAAGTAGTTTGTAAGCTACGGACTGATGACCACGCAGTTTGGTCCGATAGATTTACAAACATTTGAACATTTCTTAAAAGACGTACCACTGTAAGGAAAGAAAATATTTGTTGGCGATATTAGGTGAAAGATATTTATTTTACTGAAGAAAAGTGTGAGTGGAAGTAAAAAGAAAATAGTTTTACGTGTTATTAACTGTGGTGGCTGTTGTTGTAATGTTTGAGCAACATAACAAACCTGACCTTAATTTCGTGGTTGGTTACGTTAAACTCGTGATTAATGCAAGTGGTGTAGTTAAATTTTGAAAATATTTAGCAAGACAATTAGGGTAATTAACAAATACTATGGCCCTATCTAACAAACATTTCAAAAGATCACTCACCTTTCCTTTCCTTACAAAATCTCCTACAGAGACTGTGCACACACAGATAGTAGAAATTAACTTACTCCGTCTGTGCAATATGTATGACTCAATTAGTACGCTAATGGTACTGATAGTTTATAAAATTATTAATAGTAGGATTTTTTAAAATCAAGTGGGTGCAGTCCAACTACTAAAGTCAGTATCTGATTAAATTAATTCACTCAAGTGAAAAGGAAATTTAAGTAAATCAGTCTTAATTAATGCAATCCATACGACATTAGTACGAGTTTGGTTCTTTATAGGATAGATGTGGTGGCTATTATTGTTAAACTCAGTGCAAAACGCAATAGAAAAATTATTCATTAATCTGTATTCATTAATAAGTTGACAATACGTAATACTGGCATGTAACTGTCTGTTATCTTCTATTATCAATTTTAGCAAAATTGTTTCAACTGAAATTATTATTATCATAGTCTCTAATAATTAATGACACTCACTTGACTGTAAATTTGTGTAGTAATATTATTCATACATTATTGAGGATTGTCATATTAAGGTTAATTAGTTGTTCCTGTATTGAAACAAAATTTAAATGTGCATTCACAGTAAATTGCAACTAATAGCATTTAACTTATCTTATTTATCCGTCCAGCGACGTGGTACTCTGCAGTCACATAAATGGTACATAAATTCATATATAAATCATTTTGATGGTGGCTCCTCTTTTGGCAGCTTGCTAGCAGTTCGCCGTGATGCTTCGTGAATCGGTTAATTAATCGCGACCGTTAGTGTCCGCGATGACGCTACCGCGTTTCGGACGTCTGGGACGGTTACCGAACACGTAACGAATTTCTGCCTCAGCAGAAAGAACGAATAAATGTTTCATTAAGATCAATTCTTACTTCACTTATGTACATTGGTTTCACATAAACTTTCATATCGTTGCACTTATAACAAATTAGAACTTTCACTTTGTTTTAACTTTATTACTTATATTGTTTGAGCACTCCGCGGACAGCGTACGAACGTCTGATCTACGTCACGAGGCGGCAGATACTGCTGCTTGCTTGCTCTCCCTCAGGCGAGCGCTGCTATACCATATAGTCTCTGACTTGAGGAGCCATATCGATAACTGTTCACAGAGAAATATTTTACATTGACAAATTTAAACATAACAAATAATCAGTCATATAGAAAACATACAAAGCACAAATAAAATAAAATAATATATACATAAACAATTACAATACAGATAATAAATAAATGACAGAAAATTTTCACAGTTAAGTTACCTACATACATTGTGCATCACGATAATTAATTAAGTCACATAAGAAGTTAGTTACTGTATATTCACTATAAACAGGTTCTAACGAATAATATGTTCAAAATGAAGCTCATTCCTCGTTATAATGTAAGGCTTACCTTAAGGGTTTCCTTACACCACGTTATTTCCGTATTCTTTCAATAAACTTTATTTTAATCTCTAGTTCTGTTTTTCGTTGAGATAGTAATATTCCTGTGTCAGAACATAGATTCCGCCACAGAAACACAAAACATGAACCCAGCGAAGCTCATTACATTTATATATGTATTTTATTGTTTTTAATATTATTCTTAGTAAAGACCGTTTTACGTTGTAGACTGCCACTTAAATATTTCATGGACGACTAAAAATTAGAAATGCAGTTGATAATTTATACATAAACTATTATATGTATTAATTGTGGGCAAGAACTGAATAAATTAAAATTTAATTGTGTAACTATATTTCGACGGCGGCAGTAAATTTTTCAGTGAGACGACACGCTTAATAGCTACATGAGCAAAGATTTTCAGTCTTAAACGATTTTAGTATTGTTAAATATGTATTTGTTTTTTAAATATAAACAACATTTGTAGGGAGGTAGTCAAAGCATTTAATTCTGTGATATTTAAATGTATAATATTTTGGAAGGGAAATTGTATTTTAAACATCAGGAGTTAGGATACGTGGAAGGATACAATTTTGGGAGCAGGGAGAGCATGCTTTCGAACGCTTGGGAAGGGAATCGTAACTTGCACGTGGTGGTGAAAGGTGGTGACGCTGGGCGGTCTGAAGGCGAGTTACAAACTTGTGATTTGAAGAGATAGGAATGTGTGGACTTAGAAAATTTACGGGACTGTGACTGCAGAATTTAGTTTCTGGTGAAAAGTGGTAAATTATGCACGGTAGTAGGGCTGTGGAACTGTAATAATTCAGCATGTACTCGTGTGATGACAAACTGTGTTTTATAACAAATACTGTATTTAATCGTGGATTAATCTCGAACTGCAATGTTCGTTGGACTTCATTAATTTACGAGTGATAATTTGGAACTTTTACTCTCGAGTGCGTGTGATACTTACTGTGCCTCTAATGAACAATAGTTGGAGAAATACTCAGTTATTTACCGATGTATAATGTAGGACCAAAATAAGTAATAAACTTAATTTATAAAGAATTACTTCGTGAGTGAATCACTTCTTTATATTAGAACCCATGTTGTTGGTTATTCAGAGGTTTAATTTATGTTTGTTTAAAAATTATTTTAGTCATCATATGCAGATTGATAGATTGGCAAAACTACAGATTATTGATCTTGTTTAAACAGATTGGGTAGCTGTTTGGGGTGTAGAAGCTGACGTACATAACTCACCTATGTACAGAGACAACGAGCCATAAATCTTTTACTACCCTGAGTTATGTATTGCCAAATTCTCATTGGTGACTACCTACAGGAAGTTCGGAAATGCGGTTTTCTCGTTATAAGAAATAAAGCCAGATTTTTTGTCTGGTTTTAGTAATATTCTGTTCGAATAGATACTGTAAATTTTGCTGTACGCTAGTTTAGAAGCCAAGTCTAATGCATATTGAGTGATGTGTGGGGGCTCAGAGATTTATAGTAAAACAGCGTTTTCGTGCCTGTTATAATACAAAGATAGGAGAGGTATAGGACTCCGTATAGGACTCGGTATTCGGACCGGAGAAGAACGTAGTGCACTAATTACGAATACGACAGCGCAGAATTTCACATCGCGGACACAGACGCTGTCAACAGTCCTTTCTGAATGCATTTGTCTGGTGTGTAGCATTGTATGGGAGTGAAACGTGGACGAACAGGACTTTAGACGAAAAGATGATACAAGGTTTAGAAATGGGGTGCTACGGACGAATGATGAAGATTAGATAGGTAGATCACGTAACTAATTAAAGGTGGTGCTCAACAGAATTGGGGAGAAAAGGAGTTTCTCACATATCCTGACTAAGAGAAGGGATAGGTTGTTGGGGCACATTGTGAGAAATCAAGGTACCGTCAACTCAGCATTAGAGGGAAGTGTGTGGGGTAAAAATCGTAGTGGAAGACCGAGGAACGAATAGAGTGAGAAGATTGGAAAGGATGTAGTTTGTGTAGTTTGACACTCGTATTCTCAGATAAGAAGGCTTCCACATGTCAGGGTAGCGTGGAAAGCCGCATCAAACCAGTCTACCGAGTAAAGACCACAACATACTTACAAAGTAATTAAAGTAACGTACGATATAGGTATCACATACACCCAAGCCCGAGGGAACACTCAAACCATTAACAGAGCGGCCGCGGAATCCTTTACATTGCGCCTCCAATCTGTAATGTAACAACATGAGCCACGGTCTTCTGAAGTACAGGATACCTTTCTTTTCCTATAGTGAAGTTCAGGATACCAGTTTTCTTCCTTCCTACCTTATATCAACCACATTGTTTCTAGATCTAAGAATCCCTTTCCTTTTATTCCCTTTATTAAATTTCAATAAAATTTGTAGTATTCAGTACATCTAGTAAATTAAGCAATTATTGACGATTGATTGTAAAGTATTATTTACAAATTTTTATTAACAGTACGTTCTAGAAGTTCGATTATTTAATACAATCCTATTGTTAAATAATGCTGTAGTTTATCAATTTCTTGTAACGTAAAACTATTTTGTCTTAAGGGGTCTATCCAGTTATAATTTACATTTCATCAGAAAATTATATTTTGAAAGATTTAATTGTGTACCAATAATTACAAGTCATTGTTGTGCCAATGTTAATTGTCATTAACTCTATATAAGGCAGACGAACGGAGCACCAGGAGGATGGAGCGGTTGTTTAGTTCTGGAGCTGTTGTACAATATGAATCTGTGATAGAAATAAAAATTCTTCAAAGTGAACTCGTGTCTAAGTTTCAATTAAATTAATATTTATGACGGTAGGCCAGATTCGCCTCGGTTGCACAATGGTAGAGTCCCAGACTACAAATCCAAAGGTCGCGGGTTCGATACCCGCCAGGTTCTAGGATTTTTATCTGTCACTTATCACTTCTTTCACCTCTGGCAATGTTGCCCATGTGAAAAATACCGTGTAGCACACACGTTAAACTGTATGTCCCCCTATAATAGGCAGGGGTCGCGGTGGCCGAGAGGACTGAGGAGCTTCAGTCACGGTCTGCACGGCCACTACGGTCGGGGGTTCGAATCCCCCCCTCGGGCATGGATATTTGTGCCGACCTAGTTCGTAAGTAGTTCATAAGTAATTTGTAAGTTTAGGGACTGATGACCCCGTAGTTAAGTCCCATAAGATTTACAAGCATTTGAACATTTGGTAAGTCAGTTCGAAGGTCGGAGGAAGGCAACGACATACCACCTCCAAACAGGCCCATGCCTAGTAAAGCACTGCGGTGTTCAAACCAATGTTCGGATTGTTGACTGCTTTATCTTATCCCAGATTAAATGGGGATCGTCATAAAACGCATGGCCATTCCCGCGCGGCGAATAAGTCTGCAGTGCGATCTGGCGTACTCCGATTGAACGACTCTCCACTGTATTTGACAAACTGCGAATCTTAAATCTACAAGCGGTCGAAACCGACGTTTTTCCCGGCCCACTTTGTTTGCCGCATCACTGCTTTTCCGTTCGGAAAACGCCCCGTGCGTGTTCAGTCACCAGTGCGTGACGGGCGAGTATCGCTGGTTCGCGGTCTCCCGGGACGGGGCAGCGCACAACTCCGGCAACGGAGAAACCGGTATTCCTCCCAGAGAGCCAAATTATGAACTAAAAATAAACACCGCACCCTAAGGCCACGGTCTCGTCCGCTTGAATGTATCCGTGGGTATTTTCTCCTGTGTTTGTGTGCGTATGTCAGAGAGAAAGTGTGTGTATGTGTGTGTGGTGTGTATGTGTGTGTGTGTGTGTGTGTGTGTGAAGGAAGGGGGGGGGGAGTGGGAGGGGGCAGGGGAAGGCGGGGGAGGGCGCCTCGTCGCAGGCGTGTTTTGAACCCGGAGTCGGTTGGTAGTTGGAGGACGTCGTCAAACGGTCGCCATCGACCAGTTCTTATTCCTTCCTCTTTTTTCCCCGCCGCCCCTTTCCTATCCTTTTCCCCGCTGCCCACGGCTCCTCCTCGCTTTGGTCGTTTTCGCCCGTGGCCGTCGCGCAGGGGGAGACGGGCCCTCGGAGTGGGAGTACGGCGCAGCAACATCTTACCGACATCACAGCGCGGAGATTTAAATTTAAATAACAGCCGCTATAAATTGTCGATTCCGCGTGGACGTCTGTCGCCGCAGTCGCCTGCTTCTTTTTCTCGCTGGCCGCGTCCCCTGCCGGACACAGACCCATTATGTGATCTTTTTATTCTTGCCCCGCCGGCCGTCTCGCTCGCCAGTCTTTGTTCAGGCGGGCGCTACGCGCCGACTCCGGCGCGACCTATGGGCTCTGCAGACGCCACACCTTCCGCTCCGATGTGACATTATGCTTATTAAATATCAAATAAACACTTCCCAAACACATATCTTGTCTCGATATCTACTAAAGATATGAAACCGAATGAGAGGTATTGAATTAAAATTTAGGTCACGGCCGGGATTCGAAGCCGGGATCTCCTGCTTACTAGGCTGACGCCATTACTATTAGGCCTCCGAGGTTTAATGATTACAGTGACTGCTGGGATAGTATTAAAGCACGCACACTTCCACTACATAAATTTCAACTCTGCCTCTTTCTTTCCCTTATTACTACACTACTGGCCATTAAAATTGCTAAACCAAGAAGAAATACAGATGATAATTGGACCAAAAAAAATGTTCAAATGTTTGTTAAGCTTACGGGACTTACCTACGGTGTCATCAGTCCCTAAACTTACAAACTACTTATCAATCCGAGTGGGGATTCGAACCCCCGACCGTAGTGGCCGTGCAGACCTTGACTGGAGCGCCTCAGTCCCCTCGGCCACCGCGGCCAGCGACAATTGGACAAATATATTATACTAGAACTGTCATGTGATTACATTTTCACGCTTTTTGGGTGCATGGATCCTGAGAAATCACTACTCACAATGAATTTACATGGGCTCCAACAAACATACCTGTATGAACGTTTGGTTACAGGATCTCTATATACACCTCAGTGTGCAGGTGAGTGTCGTTTTTATGCAAAACTCTGCAATCTTGCTGTAGGTAGCACTGTATATGTAATTGTAGACGCCATACGCAATGCAGAAATCTTAACTATAACTTTAGTAATAATCATCTTACATATTCTTTAGTGTATTGTCGTCAAAAGCTGTGATGATAGTTGCAACTTTAACTTTCTTCTTGGAAGACTGTTGGTATTCACTGACACTGCTTCCATCACCTCTTCCCGCACTTACCGTAGCACTACCGCTTGCAATGAGTTATTCGTCACTATCATCCCTATTATCATCATTATGTGTTAGTGTTACAACAGTATGTAACTTATGCTCATATTTCTGTACCATAACAGATACGAGAAAGCACGCGAATGTTTCATCTTCTACAGTAATACCATCTTCACGAAGAAGGGTTCTATGTAATTTCATCTCAACCAATCGCAATACATTTGCAGGATTGAATACCAATCGCCGCCCCATCTGACGCTTCACCACACAAATAACGTCACAAAACGCAACTTCGTAGGCAGACTGCACCGTGCCTACTGGCGAACCGACAGGTCAAAGGGCACGGACGACTGCAGAGTTTTGCTGATGCGGGAGTATCACTAGTGCAATAAGGGATCCTTACATTATCTCTCATTCCATTGTGGTGTATATGTGTTTTTTCGAGCCCAAGTACTTCCCTTGTCAGAACGACCACCTCAGGCCGTAATAACGGCCTTCATACGCCTAGGCATTGAGTCAAACAGAGCTTGGATGACAAGTACAGGTACAGACGTCCAAGCAGCTTCAACACGATACCACAGTTGGTCAAGAGTAGTGACTGGCGTATTGTGATGAGCCAGTTGCTCGGCCACCATTGACCAGACGTTTTCAACTGGTGAGAATGTGCTGCCCAGGGCAGCAGTCGACCATCATCCGTATCCAGAAAGGCATTTACAGGACCTGCAAGGTGCGGTCGTGCATTATCCTGCTGAAATGTAGGGTTTCGTAGGGATCGAATGAAGGGTAGAGACGAATCGTAACACATCTGAAATGTAACGACCGATGTTCAAGGTGCAGTCGATGCGAACAATAGGTAATCGAGACGTGTAACCAATACCATACCACCAAGCCGGATGATACGCCAGTATGGCGATGACGAATACACGCTTCCAATGTGCGTTCACCGCGAAGTCGCCAAACATGGATGCGACCATCTTGATGCTGTAAAAAGAACCTGGATTCATCCGAAAATATGACGTTTTGCCATTCGTGAACACAGGTTCGTCGTTGCGTACACCATCGCAGACGCTCCTGTCTGTGATGCAGCGTCAAGGGTAATCGCAGCCATGGTCTCCGAGCTGATAGTCCATGCTGCTGCAAACGTCGTCGAACTGTTCGTGCAGATGGTTGTTGTTTTGAAAACGTCCCCATCTGTTAGGGATCGAGACGTGGCTGCACGATCCTTTACAGCCATGCGGATAAGATGCCCGTCATCTCGACTGCTAGTGATATGAGGCCGGTAGGATCCAGCACGGCTTTCCGTATTGCCCTCCTGAACCCACCGATTCCATATTCTACTAACAGCCACTGGATCGCGACCAACGCTAGCAGCAATGTCGTGATGCGATAAATCGCAATCGCGATAGGCTACGATCCGACCTTTATCAAAGTCGGAAACGTGATGGTACGCGTATTTCCTTCTTACTCGAGCATCGCAACAACAAACTTCCAAATGTTTGTAAAACTAAGACGCTAAACTGCTAGGGTTATTGGTTCTTATACTTAAAGGTAAAGCAGTCAACAATCCGAAGATAGGTTTGAACACCACAGTGCTTTAATGGCATTGTCGTGTTTGAAGGTGGTATGCCGTTGCCTTCCTCCGACCTTCGAACTGACTTACCCAACCAGTTATAGGAGGAACTACAGTTTAACGTGGGTTCCGAACCACGTTGCTACTCGATATTTTCCACATTAGCAACACTGACAAAGGGAAAAGAATGGAAAGTGACAGATAAAAATCCTAGGACGTGGCAGGCATCGAGCCTGCGACCTATGGATTTGTAGTCTGGCACTCTACCACTGAGCAACCGAGTTTTCTTTTTTTTTTAATCCTCCTGTTCCTCATAATCAACTCTCTTTGTTCTGTAGTATCGAGTTATTTACATCTGGTACTATGGAAAGGCACACGCCCAGGCCTGAAGGGAGGTCTCGAACCTCCGACGGGAAAGGCTGCACACTCGTTGTCATGGTGCCCTAGATCGCATGGTTATTCCTGTAAGGCAAATTCGAAACGTTTCGTATCCGCTACTACAGAGGGAAACTGAAAACTACTTGGAAAGTTAGACACTGTCTACCCGAAACCCTACTCCTGACGGAAACATATTATGCAGCTTCTTCTTTATATTTTCCTTTGGAATGTATCCACACCGTGTCGACGTGTCGGATGTAGCGCTGTTAATCTTGGAGAGTCATCTGATGCCATTCCTGTCGCCATCCGTTTATCCTCCGGGGAGATTTGTGTGTCCCGTCTGACTGCGTGTAGTTTTATATGTGTAAAAGTGCGCGAAAGTTTCGTATGTGAACCGTGTAGTGAGGGAGAACGTGGTTACCAGCTCGGTGTTCACCGAGTTGGCTATGGGAAACTGTCTCAATACCGGCTAGGTTGACTGGCACACTACACTTTCTCGTTAAATCGCATGGTAAATTTGATACATGGCCTTTCTCGGAAGCATTTCTGAAATCGATGGGCTACTTGGGCTGGTTGGACATATTAAATCTAATGACAACTAACAGTCTTGATCTCTTTACAGATGTCAACGAAACTGTTATAAATGACCAAATAAACATGTAGTTTTGTGTCACATCTCAACGAGTTTAAACATTGTGTATTAGTTGGGAACTGCACAAATAGTTTAAATCACACTTAATTGGAAGAGCGCAGAAAGTTGAAGTAACTGGCTGAGTGCTAAAATCAGCTGATTCCTGAACCTGGGGAGCGATTAACAATGGGGTCCCACAAGGTTCGGACTTGGATCCTTTGCTGTTCTTGATATATATTATTGATTTGCCGTTTTATATTCACGATTATCCAAAGCTATTTCTTTTTGCTGATCATCCGACTGTAGTCTGTGAACAGAAATCTGCAGCTAAGGTAGAATATCAGATTAGGAGCTCAGGCCCTGTCTTACACCGAACATACTTTTTTTACATACATAGTTTGTAGCAATCAGTCACTGGGAAAAATCTATAGGAAGAGTAGCATATTTATTTTACAGTTTTTCAATTTTGTAACATGGTATTTTAAACCACTGGCTAAACTTAGCTAGCGCTTGAGAATTGTACACTAACCGAAACCGGTAGCTTTGAGTTAATATAGCAAACAGCTATGGTCAACACGTACAATACTTTTTACATGTCAGTTGCCTATAATATAACGTTAATTTAACTATATAATCGATTACTAAGGTATTAAAAAGGTAATTTAAATTGATTAAATACTTTAAAGCGGATGTAAATAAATGGTGTTGACTAAAATCTAATACATCTACATCTACATACATACTCCGCAATTCACCGTAAGGTGCGTGGCGGAGGGTACACTGTACCACTACTAGGCATTTCCTTTCCTATTCCACTCCCAAATTGAACGAGGAAAAAAAGAATGCCTATATGCCTCCGTAAGAGCCCTAATTTCTTTTATCTTGTCTTTGTGATCTTTACGCGAAATGTAAGTAGGCGGCAGCAAGATCGTACTACACTCAGCTTCAAATTCCGGCCCTCTAAATTTACTTAACAGAAATTCACGAAAAGAACGTCGTCTTTCTTCCAGCGATCCCCAATTGAGTTGCCGGAGCATTTGTGACACTCGCGCATTGGTCGAACCTACCGGTAACAAATCTAGCTGCTCGCCTCTGAACCGCCTCTATGTCTTCCTTCAAACCGATCTACTGCGGGTCCCAAATACTTGAGCAATACTCAAGACGTGGTCGTACAAACGTTTAGTTGTAGCAGTACTACTCAGAAAGCTTCTGCTACAGCCGATATCATAATGGAAATAACATTGATATTGGCAGATACAAACTGTACTTTTGAATTTGAGTAAATAGATTATGAGTTTGCGAGTTCTAATAGAAGGTGGTTAGGAATGCTGTATCTGGTGAGAGCAATGGCAATATTGGAGGAGGTATAGATGTAATCTTATAAGAAGAGCATAGGGGAACACGGAATGACTTAATTGTTGCTTTACGTGATGTTCCGTTAACTGTCGTTTGAAGCTAGCAGTGTTATTCATTTATCTGAAGGGAGATTGTTCCACAGTCTGGTCCTGCTGCTGAACGGGACGTCGAGAAAGTAACTAAGTGATGGAGATGTCTTGATCTGATAGGAACGTGTATTTCTGCTATGCTGTTCAGCCAAGAGTTGAAATATCCATGAAAGATATGAACAGTTTACGTTAATAAGAAAGTAAAGGGAGCAGAGTTTACGAAAATCACTGTGCTTATCAGCATGGAGCCAGGAGAGCTACGTATATGATGGTGAAACACACAATGATGAGAAATTGAATCGGTAGCAACACATTAATGATCTACTGAAACGTTTGAGTTCAACAACTTGTGCCCTTAGGGTTTTTGCTAATTTTTGTGACAAATATCTCGAAGAAATTAGCTTACTAGGCAAACTTTAATTCACTGCTTTCATGTGGCATCATATTTTGAGGTAATTCATCATTGAGCACAAAAGCATGTGATTTGAATAATTAATGTAGCCCACTCGAGATCATCTTGCAGACATTTAATGATCTAGGGATTCTCACAGTAGCTTCACGATATATTCTCTCATGAAATTTGTCATTAATAACCCATCCCAGTTCAAAAGTAACAGCAATGGGAATAGCTACTACACAACTGCACTGATGGATTTGTTGAACCGGTTGAAGGATTTTCTCTGGTATGTCACTCTCTATAAGTTTCAATTCATGTGCGAACTGACTGATATTTAATCTAAAGCATGAATTTCATCTCGTCACTTAAAATATGCCTGGTAATAAAAATGTTTTAACAGTGTTCATGGTTATGTGTCACAAAAATAGAAGCAATATATAAAAAAACCTAAAAGTTAAAATCTGCAATGTCACAGTGAAGTACACGGCGAAGTGATGAAATAAAGAATCAAAATTCCATCCCTCTGGAGAACACACACACAACTCCAAGAAGTTGCACATGGAATTAACACTAAAAAACTGCCATTGATGATGTTTCACAAATAAAGAACCAAAACGCCTTTCATTTAGTTGCAATAGACGCAAATAAACCTCCATAAATATTAAATACTGTTTAATTAATACCTCATTTCATCGCAAAAACTATAGTTCTATATACCTGTAGATAAATAAGCTTTGATTATTAATGATTGTGTAAAACATGAATTCCTTCCCAGGCTATCATTTCAAAAAGGATCCAATATCTTTAATACTTTATAAGATGTGATAGTTGTCACCATACAACTCACGTTGCATGTGGGCCCAGTTACAATACTATTAAAGAAGAAATGCATAATAAAGTCATTGTATAAAAAAGATCAAGCAATAAACGTCATATATACGAAAAAAAAAACATTGCCCTAAGTTAAACATGTTACAAGGTCACTAAGTAAACAGATTAGAGTCAATTACACCATAAAATGGCAAACAGCAATATTCCATTTTATGATGTGATTCACTCTAATCTATTCACTTAGTGACCTTGTGACATGTTTATTGTTGGACAATAGTTTTTTTCTTATTTATGCCAAGTTTGTCGCTTGAAAGTTTTCATACATCGACTTTACTATGCATTTGTTGTTTAATAGTATTGCAACTCTGGTATTTGTCTTGCTGAGTTAGGGGCCTGAAGATGTTGTGATTGTAACACGGAAGCCAGCCATAACAGGCGGAATTAGCAGCACACCAACTGCTGGGATGGAAACCATGCTGGATATGCCCCCATTACACCTTTGGGTCAAGATGGAGGCGGCAGATGATGCCTACAGACTCAAATCTGTCAACAACTGGAACTCTTTGGGATATCCAGAATCACACACTAAAATAGTGAGTGAGGTAAATATAGGAAAGGTTGGGGAAATGCCAACCGACTATATTATAACCTCATACTGTTTCAACAAGCCTTTCAGATAACAATTGGAAGTAGGGAGCAGTGGGAGAAAATAGTTCGACACCGTACGGGGGATATTGTCTGGTTCACTGACGGGTCGAAATCAAATTAAGGCGTTGGGGCCGGGGTATACCGGGTGCAGCCAAGACTGGAGGGCGTCATCTCCTTAGGAAAACTGGCCTCAGTATTCCAGGCCGAAATCACTGCCAACAGGGCGTGTGTGGAGGAGAATTTGCGTAGGTGCTACAAAGACCCTAGCATCTATATCTATTCAGACAGCCAGGAAGCCCTGAGATCACTGGCAAACTCCTGCAACAAGGTCTAAAATTGTTGCTGAATGTCACAGGGTTCTGGTGGAGCTAGGGGAAAGCAATAGAGTAAACCTATTGTGGGTCCCTGGCCACTCGGGGATCAGTGGCAACGAACATGCCGACAGATTAGCCAGGATGGGGGCAGAGGCTCCATTTATTGGACAGGAACCTGTCCTGACAATCACCAAGGCAATGATTAAATTGGAGCTACGTAACTGGCTCAGAAGACAGCACGTAGAATATTGGACCAAAGTCCATCAACAAAAACATGGCAAGGTAATGATGCCAAAGCCATATTTTAAAAGAAGCTCTGCAATCCTGGGTCTGAACAGGAGAGAGATTAGATTCATGGTTGGATTGCTGACAGGCCATGGGAATTTCAAAAAACACGTACATACAACGGAAATAACAGAAGAGGACCCTAAATGTAGGATCTGTGATGATGGTGATGAAACTGCATCACATCTGATCTTCGAATGCATTGCATTGGAGAGTAAAAGGCACAGAACATTTGGGACAACCAGACCCGAAGAAATTGTGTCTAATAAAGAACTGGTAAAGGGACTCCTTGCACTGCTCAAGGGCATTGGTTGTCTTTACTAGACATACAGGGAGCGATACCACACAATAAACTTAGTTTCTGTGCGGTCAGTGGCGGGTTAGTCCAAGACTGTTTTGGCTTCCCTGAAAGAATCAAATCAAACACCGAAGCCAGTCGCATACTTGAATAAATATTATTTATGCACCTGCTGGTACTTTCTTACACCTCCATAGATATTGAGGTTGTTTCGTTTGTGTACACGTCCATCCGCTAGATACAATAAGAGAGTCGTCAACCCAGGAATCATGTTTCCAGTCATCAACTGTCCAGTCTTGCAGTTGACGGATTCAGGCGATGCGTAAAGGTGGGTTGTCCAAGGCGCGATTGATGCCTGCGTCTGCGATGGATCGGCTCGTGACGTCAGAGGCTGGCTGCTCGCGCATGCGCACTTTGAGTTTGGAGTGCAGTGCGCGGTTGATGCGGCGGCAATCGCAGGACTGCACCAGTGAGCAGTGTTGCGATTGGAATCACGACGACTCAGGGCACTGGCACAAAGATATCGTGCCAAGCGGGCCGAACAAAAACGGCTATGAACCAGTCATAAGATACGAACTCGTCTCGCCATTAACTACTGCCTTTGTACGTTAAACAGATTTAGATTTCATCGCAATCTAGTGACATATACTGGAAAAGACAGAAATAAAAGAAAAAGAAGGTTGTGAAAGGACCAGTTTTGGCTTCTAAGGCTTTGGAAATAATAAATGTGATCGGTTGTTACTGACTTTTTTATTTAGGTGATCTATACAGGTGTAAGGAAATGCGTGACAACCTTAATGTAATATGTTCATAAATTTCATTCATACCCGTTCAGTTCATTTTGTGGCGCGCCATAAAGATTATCTTAGTTCATAAGAACAAAGATTAAATGTTGTTGTGTACCATTAGATTCAAATGTCTCGTGTATGGTATGGATGACATCTTCGATATTTTAAAATCTTATTGTTTTCCATATTCGCTGGAAGATGTTTTAGGTCGGAAACCGGTCAGAATGAAATAAGTTATAAGAATACAGCAAACATTCTTGCAACTGTTGTTGATACAGTTAACGAGTTACAGAAGAATATATTGTTTGGTAAGTGTTTGCTATATTTTGATCTCTCTTTGAAAAAATTCCAGCTCTACATTTTTGAACTGTTGGTCTTATTTCAGAGGAAATACAGAATTTGAATCAATCAGTTACAAAAAAATAAAATAAAATAAAATAAAAAAAGGCCTGAGACGAGAGAGATGTAAGATGCATCAGGAGTTTCAGACAAACACACTCCTGGTCTCATAAAATAAAAGAACTATTACCTCAGCGTCTCTGCGTTTATTTTTATTTATTTTATTTCCAGCTGCACTTATGGATTTGTTGAATCGGTTGAAGAATTTTCTCTGGTATGTCGCTCTTTACAAGTTCCAATTCATGTGCAAACTGACTGATATTTAATCTAATGCATCAATTTCATCTCGTCATTTAAAACATGCCTGGCAATAAAAATGTTTTAACAGCGTTCATGGTTATGTGTCACAAAAATAGAATCAATATACAAAAAACCCTAACAGTTAAAATCTGCAATGTCACAGTGTACACGGCGAAGTGATGAAACAGAGAACCAAAATTCCATCCCTCTAGAGAACTCACAGACAACTCCATGAAGTCGCACATGGAATTAACACTAAATAACTGCCATACATGATGCTTCACAAATAAAGAAGCGAAACGCATTTCATTTAGTTGCAATAGACGCAAATAAACCTCCATAAATATTAAATACTGTTTAATTAATACCTCGTTTCATCGCAAAAACTATAGTTCTTTATACCTGTAGATAAAAAAAGCTTTGAGTATTCATAATTGTGTAAAACATGAATTCCTTCCGAGGCTATAATTTCAAAAAAGGGTTCAAGATCTTTAACAGTTTATAAGATGTGATGGTTGTCACCACACAATTCACGTTACATGTGGAGAGAACTGGCGCTCTAGTCGCGGCGCTCCCGTACAAAACGGAGACATGTATCGTCCTGCTCTCAACTTTAAAAATAATTTCGAATTATTAGCTTCAAAACGATGTGTGACCTAAACCGAACCACACCCAAAGTAGCCAGCGACTACATTTTTCGATGTAAACACTTCAAGTTTAATGCAATAGGTTACTTAAAAATTAAGTATCTGAATAACTACGAGGACTTTCGAGAAAATATATATCCAAAAACCATTTCTTTGCACGCGGTTTTTCCCTCTAACTCGACAGATCTAATAAAAAACTGCACAACCGAAAGTAGCGCTTTTTAAATTTGTAAAGGAAAACGAGAATCTGTAACGAAAAACTAAATATGGGAACTGATCTAGCTTTGCTTCCTTAACATGCAGTATTTTTTACAGCAAAAAAAAAAAAAAATCGAAAATTTAATTTTCGTCATGAATTTCCCGAGTTGCCGAGCTCTTCGCCTTAGTAAACGACAGCGGCTTCCGTCGTGTTACCGCCTCGCAGCCGTTCACCACAGCCGGAAAATGGAGGGGGGCCGAGACGCAGTCGCTAGACTTGCGCATAATAGTTCGTGATCGGGAGCGCTCACTTTAGTTCGCGGCTCTGCCGCGAACTAGTTCGCTCTTTTAGTTCGTCCGCTCTCAGTGACGGGTGAGCGGCGTGGTCTGCGCGTGCAGGTGAAGGGGGTAGTTCCCCCACCTAGCTGCTTCATGCGCTTGCTGCTTTAGCCGCTAATGATATCACGCAAACCAAAAGAAACAGTTTGTGGATAATTTCTCGCGTTTAAGTTTAGAGTTATCTCTATATCTTGGCATTATGGAATTTATTAGTCAGATATTGCAGAGTGCAGAACACATCAAAACAAAAATTTTGTAGCACTGAACTATGTATTCTAGCAGGCAGACACTCACCTCGAAATCACTCATCAGCAGAAGGCAAACACGTGATTTTTAATTCTGCTACGCTTCCTCTCGCTATTGCCTGTCGGTCTTCGGAAAAGAATCCAACGAACTATGAAGCGAGATACGTTTGACATAATCGTCCGCTGCTCCTAGTTCGTCCGCTGCTCCTAGTTCGTCCGCTCTTTTTGGCTTCTGCTAACGCTACTAAAAGAGCTCTTTTTCTATGACAGCTTTTTTTTTATATAATGAATCAGGGTTGCCAAAGCGTATGCTATTACCCGTACTTTTGAGCAATTTGACATCAAGTACTTAAGCAAATAAACCAGTTATTTACACGAATGGGCGATACAATGGTATTCAACTACTTTGCATACCGAGTACTCGTAGTACCTTATTTTTAAAATAGATTTCTTGTGGCAGTGAACTATGAAACTACAGCTGAGCTGCATCTCAGCTCGAAATGACGGTAACTGTCAGAAGGAATCACGCGATTCTGCGCGCTCTTGCATCCTCACGCTGCCTTCTGAAAAGGAGCGGACGAACTGAAAGGCGAGGGATCTGCGAACTAGTTCGCGTAGTTCGCCTGTGGGAGCGCTCTTCCGAACTAGTTTGTTCACAGCCTCGTCTTGGACAACCTTTGTGTCGTGCAATGTGCAAAGGTACGCAAGTGGGCCTTCGTCTCCGGTAGCCCATAGTATTATATTCAGCGAGCACAGAATAACATAGAGGCATTACAATGACAGGGAAATGAAGCCGGCTGAGAGCGCGACACCCAACCAACATGGCGACCGAGCGCCACCCGGGACGAGCCCAGGGTAGTTTACGCTGTCTGTTAATTACTTTTTCATATATTTTAAGGCGTTCCTTTTTACAATCTATACTTTCCATAAAAATATAAATTTCAGTTAGGGACAGGAAATAATACTATTATATAAAATAGAAGCACATTTTTCCTCTGTCCGCCCCTTTAACCTTTTATAACTCGGGAAGTACCGAACGTTAGGTTTCTTTTAATTTCTTCTTTAGAATACTGGGATAATCTTACGCTATATTTACTCTCAATACGAATATATGAAAGAAAAAGTTAAGAATCATAACAATGAATCGTTTATCGTTTCTGCACTTTACTCAGCTCTGCAGACTAAACTATAATAGCTAGGCCGTGTACTTAGTATAAACTTGCAGAACTCACAAAAATCTACAGAAATACGTGAAAGCATGTGTCTAACTCTTACGAGTGAATCACATTTATAACTTTTCTTCTCTAAAGAGCTGGAGCCAGACGGCTTCAGACTGCAGATATAGAGATATAGTGATTGTGGGAGATCTGTAAAAGTTTGACATATGATCTCGCGGTCATTTTTTTTTTTTTTTAGCCGTCGTTAGTTATATAATTCTATACTCTATTATAATCTATACTATGTGCTTTGATGAACACAGGATTATACCGAAGAAACTGAAAGAAACTGCACCACGATGCGTTCTGCAGTTCTCGACTTAAAGTAGTTTAAAGATTACCCGTGCAAAGCTGGAGCGGCTCAGCTAGTTAGTAATAAAATAAATAAAAAGTGTCAAGTCATAATTATTGAATACCAAATTTCAAATGTCTATCAATATTGGTCACAACAAAATCTGTGCTCGCTGATGGGTAAGCTCGCTGAAAGTAACGAGTAGAATTTGATAAGTTGCACCGCTCTATTGTATCCAAATTTATGAGAAAACCAGGGAAGCTATAAAGACGTTGATTAAATAAAAAATTCATTTCAGTATCTACAACTTTCTCGCAGACGAAAATTTCCTGACCACAAAACAAAACAAAAAGGCAGGGGACAAACTTTTTCATGCAGCAATTTTTATTTCATATAAAAGTAATAGTTCCAGTTATTATTTTTATACACACACACAATACATATAGTACTTGCTAAGAACACTGTTGCATTCCTTCAACATTCACCTGTCTACGTGAAAAATTTGATAACTTTTTTTCCTATGCTAAGGGGTTCAAATGACAATGTAATTAAGCTGAGCGCCACTTTAAGAACTACGCATCTATCGGCCCATCTCCGTTTCTACACCCAACCAAGATGGCTACCGCCGGCCGCGGTGGCCGAGGGAACTGAGAAGCTCCAGTCACAGTCTGCACGGTCACTACGGTCGGGGGTTCGAATCCCCCCTCGGGCATGGATATTTGTGCTGTCCTTAGGATTAGCTAGTTCATAAATAGTTTGTAAGTTTAGGGACTGATTACCCAGTAGTTAAGTCCCATAAGCTATACAAACATTTGAACATTTTTTTTAACAAGATGGCTACCGGGCTTCACTGCCTGTACGCTGAAGTAGGCGGTATAGTATCTCCATGTTATTCTGTGCTCGCTCATTATGTTTTGCAGTTTTCATTTGTGTCAGATTGTAGCCGATAGCTATTATAAACGAATTTCCTCGACCTAACTGCCAGAGTGTGATGCTCTGTGCTAGAGCGAAAGATATTCCTCCGTTGCAGTGTACTTTGAGCAATTTAACAAGTAGAAAAGGGAAACCCCGAGGGGCAGTAAGTAAAAGGGCGTCCTCGCCGCCTACTCTGAGTAATTCAGTTTCAATTAACAGACACCTTTGCACAGATATTCTTAACCAGATTTCATAATATCGCGAACAGCATTCAATTCTGTTGACTGCCGTGCTTTTACTAGTTCATAGTACACGAGTGAAATATTCGCATGAGAAAATTTCCACCTTATCGCTACCTAGGAAATTCTGTTTCCTGTCTCTCGTGCGCAGGGAAAATTGCAAGGCACACTTAAATCAACCTGCCACTGTACCTGCAGTGACCGTTCTAACTGCTACGCCACACATTTGTTGTTTGATATTAGCGTTGTACACCACAGTGTCGTCTTCTGAGTACTGGCCATTAAATTTTCTACAGCAAGAAGAAATGCAGACGATAAATGGGTATTTATTGGACACATATATTAGACTAGAACTGACATTTGATTTACATTTTCACGCAATTTGGGTGCGTAGATCCTGAGAAATCAGTACCCAGAACAACCACCTCTGGGCATTGAGTGAAACAGAGCATTGATGGCGTGTACTGGTACAGATGCCCATGCTGCTTCAACACGATACCACAGTTCATCGAGAGTTGTTACTGGCGTATTGTGACGAGCCAGTTGTTCGACCACTATTGACCAGACGTTTTCGATTGGTAAGAGATCTGGAGAATGTGCTGGCCAGGGCAGCAGTCGAACATTTTCCATATCCAGAAAGTCCCGTACAGGACCTGAAAATTGCGGTCGTGCATTACCCTGCTGAAATGTAGGGTTTCGTAAGTATCGAATGAAGGGTAGAGCCACGGGTCGTAACACATCTGAAATGTAACGGCCACTGATCATATTGCCGTTGATGCGAACAACCATCACGCCGGGTGATACGGCAGTATCCGATGACGAATACACGCTTCCAATGTGCGTTCACCGCGATGTCGCCAAATACGGATGCGACCATCATGATTGCTGTAAACAGTACCTGGATTCATCCGAAAAAAAAAAATGACATTTTGCTATTCGTGCACCCAGGTTCGTCGTTGCGTATACCATTGGAGGCGCTCCTCTCTGTGGTGCAGCGTCAAGGGTAACCGCAGCCATGGTCTCCGAGGTGATAGTCCATGCTGCTGCAAACGTCCTCGAACTTTTCGTGCAGATGGTTGTTGTCTTGGAAACGTCCCCATCTATTGACTCAGGGATCGAGATGTAGTTGCAGGATATGTTACAGCCATGCGGATAAGATGCCTGTCATCTCGACTGCTAGTGATACGAGACCGTTGGCATCCAGCACGGCGTTCCGTATTGCCCTTCTGTACCCACCGATTCCATATTCTGCTAACAGGAATTGGATCGCGACCAACGCGAGCAGCAATGTCGCGATGCGATAAACCACCATCACGATACGCTGCAATCCGACTTGTATCAAAGTCGCAAACGTGATGGTACGCATTTCTCTTCCTTACGCGAGGCATCACAATAACGTTTCACCAGTCATCGCCGGTAAACTGCTCTTTGCGTATGAGAAATCGGTTGGAAACCTTCCTCATGTCAGCACGTTGTAGGTGTCGCCATCGGCGCCAACCTTGTGTGAATGGCTTGAAAAGCTAATCATTTGCATATCACAGCATCTTCTTCCTGTCGGTTAAATTTCGCATCTGTAGCACGTCATCTTCGTGATGTAGCAATTTTAATGGCCAGTAGTGAGAAACAGCGACACTTAGTAAAGGAAAATACGCAAATAAACATGCAGATTCGTGTTCACGAGATCCATAATAAGTGGCACGGCAACCGCACACAAAACACCGACCCAACACTTCCGCCTGACACCGCGGGGTTAAATGGCTCGCTGACCCGTCGCTGCACTCGACCCTTGCATCATTTGAGAACAGGCGACCACAGGCGCCTCGTAAGTCCGTGTCCTTTGTGTCGCCTAGCCTTATGAAGTCGGGAAATTTTACGTTCTTCTGTGAACACCGGCGCTTAAGTTGTCGGACAGGAAGTGTGTTTCTGAACGTACCCTCAGGGTCCGATTTGCTGACATCTCAATGTAAAAATGTACACTGGCAGGCTTCCAAACGTGCAGTGCAATATAAAGCACGTCAGATATTCTTAACGTGCGTCACAGCGCTCACCAATGAAATGGGAGAAAGCACCTACGTCGGAAGGAGGCTATTCTGGCCCTGAGCTCTTTTCGGGTACAGAGATAAAGACGAAAAATTGGATAAGCACTAACTTGGTTGGTTACGGTATGTGTACGTAACTTATGTCTTATGAATATATGACCATTCGAAGCATTGCAAAGTAATTTGGTAAAACTCCAAATACTGTTTGTTGTATTAAAATGAAATCTCCTGAAAACTGTTTGTTGTATTACAATGACTGGACACGTAGTATTGAAGGCCGTTTCAACGAAACTGCATATTGAAGATACATAAAAATGCATTGTTCTTGATACGAATTTTTGTAGTTAAATGTCAGTTAACAACAAATCTACGTTCAGGATAGACAGTAGACAGTACGCTGTAAGGACGCCACGCTCTTCAGCGATAACTGGCGTAGCACTGATAGCAGTATCGTGGCCTATACATGGTGTCCAACTTAAGTTTCTTACCACAGATTTCTGTGGAATAATAACATACATTGAAAAACCTCTTCCATGGGCATTAACGAACGGCAGGTGCTTAAGAAAGTAAGTATGATGGTTGGAACTTAAATAGTGACAACTATTTATTCACAGTTGCTATTGAATCTTCCGACTTGTATGGTCGGGGTCGAAAAACATTTGTGCTCCTGAAGTTCCGTCCAGAGCTGCACTGGACGTTTTCAGAGGTGCTACAAGTAGCGGTGAGTCTTGCCGACTGACGAGTCGGGCGTCGGAGAGCGGTATAAATACTGTCCAAAAGGGGGGCGTGGTCAAGTGTTCACGTGCGCAGCAGAGATAAGCCTTGTCAAATAAAAAACCATAACTATCGATAGTCGATGGTCAAGGAAAAAAGCGTAACTACCTACTCTGAAGAGCCACTGTCCATATGTCACTAAATTTCATAGTTTCTTACTTTCTATTAAAATTACCTCCATGTTTGCATATTTCAATTTCTTCGCTATACAGCCATGGGTAATAGTTCGTCGTTGTAGATTTCACTTCATGATTTCCTGATTGAAAAACATGTTCAGCAACAGCTGATTTTCCTGTTTTCCCTAGTCGGCAAAGACTTTTATTCACAACTGATACAAAAGCGTTACATTTTTGCACCTGTTACTGTTCTTCAAAGTAGTCACCAGCGTCATGTAAAACCCGTTGCCAGCGATGTGAAAGGCGTAGTATACTGTTAGCAGAGCCTGTTCTACTGAAGGTGTGAATGGAGCGGACTCCTGCCTGTAGAATCTCAGGAACAGTTCTTAAGCGAATGCCACGAAGTGGTTCCTACATCTTCGGAATCAAATCAAAGTCACAACGACTTAAGTCTGGTGAGTATAATGGGTGGTACAGTGCTTTTCAGTCGCATCGACCGTACAGAGCAGCCACAGCTTTCGCTGTATGCGCTCGAGCATTGTCGTGCAAAATGATGGGTGGGTTGTGCAGAAAGCGTTGCCACTACTTCCGCAAAGTTGCTCGCAGATGATGTTCCAGAAATAATACTGTGCACTGACGGTCTGCCGTGGGGGAACGTAATGCGTCTGGCTAACACCACCACAGTCGCACATGATTTGATTGATTTTTCCAGGGCAGCCAAAACAGTCTTGGTCCAGCCCGCCACTGCCCGCACCGAAACTAAGTTTATTGTGCGGTATCGCTCCCTGTATATCTAGTAAAGCCAACCAACGCCCTTGAACAGTGCAAGGAGTCCCTTTACCAGTTCTTTATTAGACACAATTTCTTCGGGTCTGGTTGTCCCAAATGTTCTGTGCCTTTTACTCTCCAATGCAATGCATACGAAGATTAGATGTGATGCAGTTTCATCACCGTCATCGTAGATCCTACATTTAGGGTCCTCTTCTGTTATTCCCATTGTATGTAGGTGTGTTTTGAAATTCCCATGGCCTGTCAGCAATCCAACCATGAATCTAATCTCTCTCCTGTTCAGACCCAGGATTGCAGAGCTTCTTTTAAAACATGGCTTTGGCATCATTACCTTGCCATGTTTTTGTTGATGGACTTTGGTCCAATATTCTACGTGCTGTCTTCTGAGCCAGTTACGTAGCTCCAATTAGATCATTGCCTTAGTGATTGTCAGGACAGGTTCCGGTCCAATAAATGGAGACTCTGCCCCCATCCTGGCTAATCTGTCAGCATGTTCGTTGCCACTGATCCCCGAATGGCCAGGGACCCACAATAGGTTTACTCTATTGCTTTCTCCTAGCTCCACCAGAAAGCTGTGACGTTCTTCAACAATTTTAGACCTTGTTGCAGGAGCTGCCAGTGATCTCAGGGCTGCCTGGCTGTCTGAATAGATATAGATGCTACGATCTTTGTAGCACCTACGCAAATTCTCCTCCACGCATGCCCTGATGGCAGTGATTTCGGCCTGGAATACTGAGGCCAGTTTTCCTAGAGAGATGACGCCCTCCAATCTTGGCTGCACCCCGTATACCCTGGCCCCAACGCCTTGGTCTGATTTCGAGCCGTCAGTGAACCAGACAATATCCCCCGTACGGCGTCGAACTATTTTATCCCACTGCTCCCTACTTCCAATTGTTATACTGAAAGGCTTGTTGAAGCAGTATTGGGTTATAATATAGTCGGCTGGCATTTCCCCAACCTTTCCTATATTTACCTCACTCGCTATTTTAGTGTGTGATTCTGGATATCCCAAAGAGTTCCAGTTGTTACCAGTTTTGAGTCTGTAGGCACCAGCTGCTGCCTCCATCTTAACCCAAAGGTGTAATGGGGACATATCCAGCATGGTTTCCATCCCATCAGTTGGTGTGCTGCTAATTCCGCCTGTTATGGCTAAGCAGGCTAGTCTCTGCACCTTACCAAGCTCCTTAGCAGCTCCTGCTGTTCTACCTTCTTCCACTACACGACCGCCCCATAGGTGATCCTGGGTCTAATCACCGTGGTGTATATCCAGTACATGCCCCAATTTGTGCCACAAGCTCTCCTGATACTTAATAAAGTACGTTTTGCCTTGGAGCAAATGTTCCTAATGTGAGGGGTCCATGGCACTTTCTCATCTAGGGTAACCCCTAGATATTTCACTGTCCCCTCCACAGGTATCGAAGGTCGTGTTGCTAAAAGCCCTCTCAATGTCCAGGAAGATACAGAGGGCTATTTCCTGAAAGTGTAGTGTTTTCTCCACCTTCGCAACAAGCTGGTGGAGAGCTGTCTCACATGATTTACTTGGTTGATATGCATGTTGGTTTGAATGTAGAGGAGCCCTGCTTAACCTCCTTTCTCCAACATGCACATTAACCAGCTTTTCCAATGTCTTAAGAATGAAGGACAGCAGATTTTTCTGTTTTACCTAGTCGGCAAAGACTTTTATTCACTACTGATACAAAAGCGTTACATTTTTGCACCTGTTACTGTTCTTCAAAGTAGTCACCAGCGTCGTGTAAAACCCGTTGCCAGCGATGTGAAAGGCGTAGTATACTGTTAGCAGAGCCTGTTCTACTGAAGGTGTGAATAGAGCGGACTCCTGCCTGTAGAATCTCAGGAACAGTTCTTAAGCGAATGCCACGAAGTGGTTCCTACATCTTCGGAATCAAATCAAAGTCACAACGACTTAAGTCTGGTGAGTATAATGGGTGGTACAGTGCTTTTCAGTCGCATCGACCGTACAGAGCAGCCACAGCTTTCGCTGTATGCGCTCGAGCATTGTCGTGCAAAATGATGGGTGGGTTGTGCAGAAAGCGTTGCCACTACTTCCGCAAAGTTGCTCGCAGATGATGTTCCAGAAATAATACTGTGCACTGACGGTCTGCCGTGGGGGAACGTAATGCGTCTGGATAACACCACTACAGTCCCACATGAGAATCAGTATAACTTTCACCATACTGGGACTTTCAACTTTCGCGGCGACCCATAATGACGTCATTCGTTGGTTTATCGTTTCAGTTTTGGCTCGTATGATGTGGCCCATGTCTCATCCAGTGTTACGATACGGCGTAAGGCTAGGCGGAAATTGAGATGCGTAAGCACTCGCGTAGTGACGTGGCACAGTATGCGTTTTTGTCAGTAACGAATTATAGTGGGACCGCGCAAATTGGCACGTAGTACGACGCTGCGTGGCGTTGTGGCCGAGGCACAGTTTCCTGCGCCAGAGCAGTGCTCGCACCGTGGGAAAGGCGATGCCAGGAGGAGAAAGGCGTCTGACATCTGCTCCCTTCGACAACATGCAAGCGGAACTTCCTCATTCAATGGTGTTTCGATGTTTATTAGTACTGTTTTCTAGTTATTTCTGTCTGTCAGGGTAGGTGGTACATTTTATATGCCATCGTTCCGTCTTGCATAAATGCATGGTGGTACAAAAAATGTACCAGAAATCTTCCCATTCCATTTTTACATGGTGTGGTACAGCAACCGTGCTCAGTTGAATTCTTGAATAACAGAGCGTCTTGATTGCAAATATTTTTATGACAATGACGCGTGGACCCGGTTAGTGCATCTTCAGACATCTGACAAAGAAGAAACGTTTGAAGCAGAACTTACGATATTTACATGACATTATTTCGAAAATTTTTAGCTACAAACCAATCTGAAACTGTTTTAAGAAAGTGTGATAATGTACGGTACTAATGTTTTTTCTACTCTGTGGTGGAGGGTGTTTAGATTAAATGCGGTCATAGGGTATCTTACACAGGCAATAACATATATACCATTAATATCCGGTAACATTGATCGTTGAAACAGATTGTTACATTGTTTAACTGAATGGATATTGCAAGATTTATCTTGTATGTTGTAACTGCACCTTAGATCGTCAACATATTAATACGACTTGCATCGGTATAGGTGCTGCGAGTAACCACCAATACAGCTAAGTGTCCACAACACTGTAGGTGTTGGGTCGGTCGATAACAGTTGTTAATTTAAAATATGGGCACCATTTACATCAAATACCAATATCACATGAATGTAATTTGTAGGGATACCCAGTTACATAACAGTTAAACAATGTATCAATCTGTTTTCAACGGTCAATGTTACCGGATATTAATGGTTTAGATATTATTCTCTATAAGATACTCTATGCCCGCATTTTAATCTAAACACCCTCCACCACAGAGTAGAAAAAACATTAATACCGTACATTATAACACTTTCTTAAAACAGTTTCAGATTGGTTTGTAGCTAAAAATTTTCGAAATAATGTCATGTAAATATCGTAAGTTCTGTTTCAAACTTTTCTTCTTTGTCAGATATCTGAAGATGCCCTAACCGGGTGAAACGCGCCATTGTAATAAAAATATTTGCAATCAAGACGTTCTGCTATTAAAGAAAAATGTACCAGGTTAGATTAGATTAAAATTTGTTCCATAGATCATATATACGATATTTCGTAATGATGTGGAACGTGACAGTTTAGTAAATGGTGTCAAAACATGACAATATTTTAAGGATTTTATAATTTCCATTTTTTCATTTATTTATTTATTTTTTATTTTCTAAGTATTATCTAAAAATTCATCTTAAGTGTAGAAGGAGTTGCCATTCAGAAGTTCCTTTAATTTATTATTAAACACCAGTTGCCCATCTGTCAGATTTGATACATTACAGAAAATACCTGATGCTTGTTATTTATTGTCAAATGAATTAAGCACCTTTCGTTCTTGAGAGAGTTTATTATTTTCCTAATTTCTGAAAGAGACGTGGGTGGAATTTCAATTGTATCAAATTGAGTAGGTATGCCTCTTCCATTAATTGCCTTTCTCCTTCTAATGAACATTTAGATCCTATTTTTTCTTCAACATTTAAAAAGTAATAATTAAAAATGTTTTCAACTTCTGACTTCTGTTACTAAAGTTTCCATTTGTTTTGGTGGTAATGCCCTCTTCCTGTTCACTTGGTTGCGCTGTCTCCCTTTTGATAATATTCCAAATTGTTTTAATTTTATTATCAGAGGAATTAATCTCAGACATGATGATGCACATTCTTCTGGATTTTTAATAACTTTTCTTAATGTAGCACAGTAGTTTTTATAATATTTGATTGTTTCTGAGTCATTACTCTTTCTTGCATA
The DNA here is from genome assembly GCA_026315105.1 of Locusta migratoria. Taxonomy (NCBI): domain Eukaryota; kingdom Metazoa; phylum Arthropoda; class Insecta; order Orthoptera; family Acrididae; genus Locusta; species Locusta migratoria. Next base: position 180,879,659 of record CM048749.1, read on the forward strand.
TAGATGTAGTTCCATTTTTGGTTACAAGATATTTTTATTCTCTTATTAAGCCATAGTTTCTTGTATGGTTTCTTACAATTATATTTAACTAATTGCTTGGAGAAACAGTTTTCAAATATCCTTACAAATGTATCATGAAATAACTTATATTTTAAATTGGCATTAGGTTCCTTATAAACTTCATCCCAGCCTGTAGGCTTTCTTTGAAATTTCTAGTTGTTAGGTCATTAATCGATTGCACAACTCTGGAGGACTGTTTCGAATTACTGAATGGAACTATGTCATATACTGTTACTAGCTGTATAGTATGATCAGAAAGACCATTCTCAACAGGACAAGCATTTACGTTGTTTAATCAATGTTGGTCTATAAAAAAGTTATTTATCAATGTAATGTTGTCCTTTACCACCGGAGTAGGAAATTCAATAACGGATGTCAGATTGTACGAGCCAAGTAAGATTTCTACGTCATTATACCTATTACACTCTTTCAGTGAATCAATATTGAAATCAGCACAAATAATAATTTGCTTCCCCCTATCTGACAGATAGCACAACAAGGTATCCACGTTTTTCAGAAATAACTGTAAGTGTCCTGAAGAGAACCTATGTACTGTGATAATTATAACATAGTCATCATTGCGTTTAAGTTGAGAATCACATGCTTCTGTAGTTTCTCTACACACAACTTTTTTGTTTTTAAATTTTTTACCATGCGATAGGTTTTGAGATAAATGGCAACCCCTCCTCTTACCTTATTATATATTGCAGCTAATGACAATGTGATGCTCAGACAGGCATAGTATATATATTACATTTTCAGTTTCTATATCATCTAAACAAACCAAAAGCTCATCTATTTTATTCTGTAGTCCCCCAAAATTCTGGTGAAATATGCTGACCTCAGTTTTTACTTTACTTTTGTGAGAAACATTTGATTTTTCAACATCTTTAGCACCTGCATGCCTGAGCTTCTCATTGGACACTGTACTTAGCCTAAAAGAAGTACTACCGTGTATTGCGTGTCCCCCCTTAAGGATCTTGCTATCAAACCAGCCAGTTTCCCCTACCCTTTCCTATTGAGATGCAGGCAATGCCTAGTGAAATCCCACCTATCAATAGCATCAACAGAACCAAACCTATGTCTGACATCGTAGCCGCCCTATGATTAATCTCCATATTGACCCTACTGACAGAGCGGTTCAGTTGGGACGATCATAGTGCATGAAAGCATTCAACAATCCAACAATTATCTGATTCGTTGCAAAAGCTATGTTAACCAGGTCACACTCAATACCATAACTCTGATTCGTATCAATGCTGTTACCCACCCCACCCTCTATCATAACATGATCCTGTTTTGTGAAACCCTTGCACAGGGAACCTATATCCTATACCACCTAGCTAAGACCTGCATTGGGCTTGATGAAGTTTGTGACCTGGTACCTGTCACCTAATTTTTCCTCGAAAATCTGGCCCACACCTCTTCCATGTTTACTTTCTAACAACAGAACTTTCCTCCTACTTTCTACTTGTTTTGATTACGTTGGTTTTCTAGTGAAAATCTGCTGTTCCTTAACTGAACCTACTACTATAGTAGCCTCTTACTCACTTTGGTTGCAAGGCAAATCTGTTGGATGTGCCAATTGTGAAGCTGTCAGAAACTATGTCTGTGGTCCCTGTTCCCTGCTCACCATTCTCCCACGTTAACGTCGTAAGTTCCTCCCTAGCACTAACCAGTTCAGCCTGAAGGGCTCTAATCATCCCTTCCTGTGCAACTATTTTTCTGTCCCTTGTACACACTTTGCAAAACAAAGGAAGAGAATCGTTTGCGTCCCCCTTTCCCACACCGCTACGCCTACTCCCCTCCCCCCAACCCAATGAATTGCTGCGTGGAACCCCAGCACAAATAAACCTTCTGCAGCTCAAACACTTTGCATTCACGATTGTTACGAGATTTACTCAGGTAATATCGACAATATATAATTTACTAACAAAGATACAGAGGGTTAATATATATGTTTAGGATACTAAAATATGTGTAAGCTGTTGGTAAATTATTTTGCTCTGACTCAACCAGTATGAAAGTTCATTTCGTGAACCACCCATTTTATGTAACGTGGTAGTTCATACAATGACCAGGAGATGTCAGAAGTAGATTTGCTCGTCTGTGGCGATAGTTATTTCCCAAAGCGTGTACAGTGTTGTTGGTTTTTCCCTCTCTGCGGTCGAGTGCATATTTTGTCTGTCTTTATGTGGTATATTGTTGATTCATCTCTTTCATAGAGGTAAGATGTCTATACATTTGGAGTCACCATATACTTCATGGTTCTTGGATTTATTTTATATAAAATAAATAATTCATGAGTAATGCAGAGTTCATAATTTGTACCATCAGGCATCTAAGGTTTTCGACTTAAAACGTTAGCATCCATTTCAGTTAAAATCAAACACTTCACGGAAACACTGAACGATGATGAGTTAATGGAAAAATGCAGAAGTACCCTCAGGTCAATCAACTGAAGAGGCAGATTTTAGTGATGTCGACCCAGTTTGAGGGTATATCATATTTACCAGCACTATTTTCGAAAAATAATTTGTAAAAGGTATTATAATGTTCATTAACGTTCTCATTATAATGTAATCCTATAACTTTCACCAATTTCTATAAAATTGTTCAACAAATAAAAGTGTTGTTCAACAAGGGCCTAAAGTTGACCTCTATCACTTTGCACAAAAGAGTTATATCGGTGTAGTTATACTGCTTTCTTCACTGTAGGGCTAACGCTTACAAAGTCATAATTAAAATGTATTATCAAAAACATGTTCAAATGTTTGTAGAACTTATGCGACTTAACTACGGGGTCATCAGTCCCTAAGCTTACAAACTAGTTATGAACTAGCTAAGACTAAGGACGGCACAAATATCCATGCCCGTGGGGGGGTTAGAACCTCCGACCGTAGTGGCCGTGCAGACCGTGACTGGAGCGCCTCAGTCCCTTCGGCCACCGCGGCCGGCAATGTATTATCCCATGCAGTTTTGAAAACTTGTCTATTCATTCTAAAATAATTTGTGCAATCAGCATCAGTCATCTTCTTCATAGTTTCAAACTGTCTACACCATTTCCTTTCACTCAAAATATATTTGTACTTTCTATTCGTTAGTGAGAGAAGAAAGGCTTCGGAATCGGATTCGGAACTCTGCTATAATAAAACAGCCTTAAAAGCGAATCACACATTGTTATTCTCGCAAGTAACCTTTGTCTGGTATGCTCGCGCCATTCTGCTCTACTCCACCTACAGACAAGGTCTCACAACAGCCCGTGCTACGTCATACTAACCAGGCCCGAGGCCGACGAGAGAGACAGGCCGCGGCGCGCACGTCATATCACGTGATCAAGTGAGGCCTGAGCCGGCGCGAGCGCTGGCGGATTGGCTAGCCGGTATGAGACAGTGGGCTGTGCCCCATCGGCCGGCCAATCCACTAGCGATCGCGCCGGTTCAAGCCTCACTTGATCACGTGATATGACGTGCGCGCCGCGGCCTGTCACTCACGTCGGCCACGAACCAGGCCGCGGCAGCCAGCTGAACGGCTGGCTATTGGGGCACGTCCACTGCCTCGTAGCGGCCAGCTGTTCAGCTGGCGCCCACGGACTGGTCGGTGGCCTACAAGAAAGACAGACCCCAGTGCAGTCGTCATGCCACGTAAGCAAGGCAGTTCGGAGCCGCCGCGATCGGTAGCTCAGTGGCTACCCTCTCTGACGCAATGGGCCATGCCCCAGCGGCCAGCCAATCAGCTAGTGATCACGCCGGCTCAAAACTACCTTTCTTGGCATGACAACTACGCTGGGGCAACGCCACCTAGACGGAAGGCCTGTGCACTGAGCAGCGCCCCTGCCAAGAGTAGTCATAACAAGTCTTCTCCACCCAAGAGCGGTTTCTACTATATTCTGAGTGAACAATGTACTATAGGAGTACAAAACTGTTTTTAAATAAATCCACTCTTTTTCAGTTATTTTATATGCTAATACCCTGAACCTACCTGTTTTGAAGCAGAAAGTCCAGAACTTTCTATGAGACAGGTGGTTTAATCAGGCCTGTAAACGTTTTGATAAAAGAAAACATTAGGGTCATTCCTATGAGAAATCAACCAAATACTTTAATTCGAGCCATAAGCTTTAGAATTTTTCCGTTTTTTTGTGTTGCACCTTCGCAATAACGAAAATCTAAAACTTGCACTTTTCAAAGTGACCAAAATTGTACAATTTGTCACATTTTGAAACTTATTAAAAAACAATGAAACAAAAAAAAAATCCGCCAAATTTCGAAAACTGTCTGACTTACTTATTCAATTTCTTATCAGGTTTAATAATACTGCTTAACTATATTCATAAAAATGCACCTTTTTTGAAAATTATATATGATCGTGTGTGCAAAATTTCATGATGCTATTCCAAAGAGAAATATCACATCTATTCAGACAAGTTAATAAATAAAGTGGGCCAAAAGATGAAATATTGTGTAATAATTAAGCAAACTTCTGAATATTAATTTAAAAATGTAGTAAACAAGGCATAACAAAAAACTAAATAACTGAATATGTACGTTGCATTTCATGCTGAATAAATATAATTTAGGCCTAGTGTCTTTTTTCAAAGGCAAATTTCATATTAAAAAAGTTCTAGTATTTATTTCCCTATCCACAGGTTTGCTGGGTACTTATATACAAAAACTGTATATATCTGTACTGTATCTTTTATGAACATTCATTGACTTGCCATCATGTTGTTTTAATGAGATGTACCTAACAAAAAGGATTACATCTTCATTAAAAAAGCATGATTTCAAGTCAATGCATGTTTATAAAATCTACGAAAACTGTACAGACAAACCCAATCGAACTATCCACAGGTCCAAAACTGGAATCACAAAATTAACTGTATCAAGAAAAAAATGCATTACAATTTGTGGTTGTGGAATACACTCACTTAGTCCTATGCATTTGCACCACTCATCCAGTTTTAAACACACAACAATCCTAATTAAACATTTAAATTTGCTAAACAAAATTCCTTCTTAAATTACTACGAGCAGCTCAGTTGATATAGTAATAACACTCTCACGTGTAGTGCTGTTAATCATTAATAAAACGATCTCCCCAAGAAAGTTGTGTTTAGTTCTGTTATTCCTTAGACGACTTCAGGGTAAAAGTTTACGACGCTTCTCGCCGGACTCCAGTGCTTACGTTGGCAACATTTGAACAATGAAGTGTAGAATTGCGTTAATATTTTTTACGAGCTACAGAGTATATGTTTTTGCTGCTCGTTTCACTCGAAGCAAAATTAATACTGTACCTGATCTATGGTTGACAGGTTCTTGTATGTACCCTTGTCCGTTCAGAAAAAAATTCGTTTTAATTGAAATTGTCAAAACAAAACATTTATTGGTCATCTGAGTTGCGCCATTAACGGCAAGCAAATAACTAACTATGAGCAGGTAGAAATAATAGGCAGTAAATAAAAAGTTGCGGGCACAGAGTCGGGCAAGAAATGGCCGTTTAATTTTCCGAAACGTCCGTGAACTCGGCAACAAACACAGTCGTCAAAAAGAACAAAACTGCGAATAGGAGTGTTCACACTTCATTCACCGTGTTTCGTGTCGATCTCCCATTACAAAATTTAAGATACGTTAGTGACGATAATAATAACCGAATACTGCCAAAATATCACAACCTAGGTTATGTTTAACGTTTTAAACTTAATACTACTATGTAGCAGTAAAAGATAGTTGACTGACTTACTTTTGTTGTTTTCTTGATGATCAAGTTTTCCAGTTTTTTTCTAACAATTCTTCTTCTTTTGGAAAAGAAAAAACTTGCACTTTTGGCCCTGTCGGATAGTTTCCTTTACAGCCGGCCACACAACATATGTAGGGCATTTTGTCTGCTACTAACAAAATGCTATGCGTATAACACCCAACAAGCCACAAAAATAACGTTATAAAAGTATAAAACGGTCACGATGTATAACATTCACGTCTTTTCAAACGCGTCACAAGCTACACAACACAACTCGCTACCTGTTGTTATGACTACTCTTGGTATACCCAGCATGCCTTTCGAAGGCAGCGCACAGCAGAGTTGCCAGGTTTTTCTATTGCTCTGTCGCCAAATTTTAAATAAAAAGTAGCCAAAATATCGCCATCTTTTCATCAATAAAATGCCAAAATATAAGGATCAGTAAAAATAGTCAAATATCGCAACCTTTAATTTGTTAACTTTATTATGCTATGGTAATTATGGCATGTTACTCGACAATAATAATCCTGAAATTCAGGGAGTAAGCTGATTACTGAGTAAAAAGTATCACAAACTGTGACACTCTCACAGACATCAGACTGAACTTTCAAAGGAAACTCATACTTCACAGAAACATTTATCTGAGTCCAGCCAAAAACTGTACCCAGTCACATCACCAACTGACAATGAGGGCAGTCAAAATATTGTCACATTGTAAGTATAATAGAGAGACTCCGGAAATTCAGTTACATTTAACTACCACGTTTATTAATGTCATAACTTACACAAGGTATGTTCTCATGCATAGGTTCGATTATCAATCACTTTCATCCTCTTAAAAACAAATATTTACTGATGTTAAATAGAGTTATTGAATCTTTCAAACATTTCTTTAATACACGCAAAATCATTACAACATCTTGAAGTAAGGTAATTTATAATAATGCACTAAGCATTTCATACTTTGAGGTGAGATGGACTTTAATTCGTAATAATGCGTCATTACACACTGAAGAATCAGCCATGAGAACGACTGGTAAATCACCCCATGTTCTTCATCGACATTTATACTCTGTAAACCATTGTTAACCACTGTGGAGTGCGTAGCAAAGGGCTCGCTTCCCAGTAGCAGTTGTTACAAATTTCTGTTGTGTTGTCGTATGGAACGCGGAAAAAAATTCTTTTTAAATGCCTCCTTGCAAACTATAATTTATATAATCTTATCCTCATGTTCTCAGCGGGAGCCATACATACGGTGTTGTAGTATACTTCGAGATATCATTTAAAGCCAGTTCTTGAACCATCGTAAGTACGGTACATGAAGTAATTTACGTTTATCTTCAAGAGTCTGTAAGTTGAGTTTGTTTACATCTCTGTGACATCTCCCACACATCCATGAAAACATTTGTGCTAACTTGTGTAGATTGATTACATTTCTTCAGCATTCTACCGAAGTTTAGCCGGTATTATTGACGTAATGTCTAAAGAGTGATTGCTTTACATTCGTTGTATTTGAAGTAAAATAAAATAGCCATTAAATCGCCAACCAATTCCTTTAATAGCCAAATTTAATCGCCAGTCGCCAGACTGCTAGAATGGCTACTATTATAAGAAAAATATAGCCAAGAATGCGAAAAATCGCCACACCTCGCAACCCTGGCGCACAGGCCTTTCGTCTAGGTGGCGTTGGCTGGGGCCTGTCTTTCTCGTACGCCTCGGCCTGGTATGACATAGCATGGGCTGTTGTGAGGTCTTGTCTCTAGGAGGTTTTAAGCACTCTCGCACTCGTCCCAATTTGCGCTGGTCTGGCACAGCACGTGCCGAAGGCGAGTGTCGAGTTGTGTGCCGCGTCACTACACGAGTCCTATAAATGTCTCAATTTGCGCCTAGCCTGAAGCTCCTTTTCCACGATGAACTTTCTTGTCTCAGTTGACTACTCGAGACGAGTGTGTCTACTGCAGCGCCCCTGGCGTTCTATTCCTGTACTGCAGCATCTCGCCTGTCTCGAGTAGTCGTTTTTGTTTGGACGTAATCACCGAAAATCTAGAGCTGTCTGCTACGTAGTTTCGCAACTGAATGAAGAAGTGAGGTTATGAGGGCACGTTTTATGTAGGAACAGGAAAAGGATAGTGGAATTTTTTAATGACAAAAGGGTAGTTAATAGTTGATGTTCTCCTCAAATATCATGTAGCAAATTTTAAACACAGTTGAGAACATATATAATAGGAAAAAGTGTTATTCAAACATTTGAAAACATATATATTTATTTGCTGAAGAAAATTTATACCGGTAAAGACACATGAAACAATATTGAAAATGCAGTAAAAAGCGACTATTTACTTTAGTTTTCATATCTTGTTTTCTTGCTAACGGTCAAAATAACATCGAAAATCATTTCCTCATCTAATAATTCTGACTCTTCTGTTATTAATATAAATCCAGCACTCCTGCAAGAAAGGAGGACATACCATGAAGAGTGCAGTGATAGCTCAGTTGGTAGAGCGCTTGCCCGTGAAAGCCAGAGGTCCCGTGTTCGAGTCCCCGTACCGGCACACAATTGTGATCTGTCACGAGGTTTCATATCAGCGCACACACCGTTGCAAACCGAAAGTTTCATTCCAGAAGAATCCCCTAGGCTTGGGCTATGTCTCTATCATATTCTTTCTTCCAGGAGTGCTAGCCCTGCAAGGTTTGCAGGAGAACGACTGTGGAAAGTAGGAGGTGAGGTACTGGTAGAAGTAAAGTTCTGAGGACAGTCCGTGAAGCGTCCCGGGATAGCTCAGTCGTTAGAATGCTTGTCCACGAAAGGCAAAGCCCGCAGATTTGAATCCCGTTCCCGGAACACAATTTAAATCTGCCAGAGAGGACAGTTCGTAGTAATCGATGGTACAGCATCGAATAAAACAGGTGATATCGGACGTTCCATAGGGTAGTGTTATTAGTCCTCTGCTGTTCCTTATTAACATAAACGATTTGACAGAAAATCTAAGTAGCTCTCTTAGGTTGTTTGCAAATGACGTCGTCATTTACCGTCTAATAAAATCATCTGAAGATCAAAACCAACTGCAGAACGATCTGAATAAGATTTCACTACGGTGTAAAAATTGGCTGTTAACTCTAAATAAAGGGAAGTGTGAAGTGGTCCATATGAGTACGAAAATAAATCCGTTAAACTTTGTTTACAAGATAAATCAATCAAAAGTGAAGTCCGTAAACTTCACAAAATACCTAGGAAATACTTTTACTTCAGACTTAAAACTGGAAAGAACACGTAGATATTGTGGTGGGAAAGGCGAATCAGAGACTGCGTTTTACTGGCAGAACCCTTAAAAGATGCAACAGAACTACTAATAAAACAGCATACACTACGCTTGTCCGTCCATTTTTGGAGTATTTCTGCCAAGTGTGAGATCCTTATCAGGTGGGTTTGACGGAGATAGGCAGCGCGTTTTGTATTGTCACGATACAGAGGACACAACGTTACGGAAATGATACAGGATCTGGGATGGGCTTATCGCTGTGGCGTGGGCTACTTACGAAACTCCAATCGCCAACATTCTCCTCCGAATGCGAAAATATATTGTTGACTTCCACTTACATAGGTAGAAATGATCATCAGAAGAAAATACGAGAAATCAGAGCTCGAACGGAGAGATTCAGGTGTTATTTCTTCCGTGCACTATTCGAGAATGGAATGGGTATAAAGGTGGTTCGATGAACCCTCTGCCTGGCACTTAAATGTGATTTGCAGAGTATCCCATGTAGATTTAGATGAAGCAAATTGCTTCAGCATCGCCTGATTTTCTGACATTCCATTCCATTACCTTCGTTTTACTCTTTTTAATGTTCGTCTTATATCTTCCTTTCAAGACACTGTCCATTCCATTTAACTGATATTCCAGATCCTTTTGTCTCTGACAAAATTACAATTTCATCGGCTAACCGCAAACTTTTTATTGCTTCTCCCTGAACTTTAATTCCGTCTCCAAATTTCTCCTTCCATTCCTTCTCTGCTTGCTCAGTGTACAGATTGAACAATGTTGGGGAAAGGCTACAACCCTGTCTTAATCCCTTCCTGATTCCCTTATTTGCGCTTCGTTTCTAATAACCCCTGTCTGGTTTTTGTATAGGTCGAATATAACTCTTCGCTCCCTATATTTTACCCCTGCTACCTTCAGAATTTGGAAGAGTCTATTCCAGTCAACATTGTCAATAGCTTTCTCCAAATCTACAGACGCCAAAAACGTAGTTTGGCTCTTCCTTAACCTATCTTATAAGTCGTAATGTGGGTATTGCCTCCCGTATTCCTATATTTCTCGTAAATCCAAACTGATCTTCCCCGAGGTCAGATTCCGCAAGTTTTTCCATTCGTCTGTAAATAATTCGTGTTAGTATTTTGCAACCATGACTTATTAAACTGATAGTTCTGTAATTTTCACACTTGCCTGCACTTTCTTTCTTTGGAATTGGAATTACGATATTCTTCTTGAAGTCGGAGGGTATTTCCCCTGTCTCATATATCTCGCATACCAGTGGAACACATTTTTCATGACTGGCTCTCCTAACGATAACAGCACTTCAGACGGAATACCATCTACTCCAGGGGCCTTGTTTCGACTCAAGTCCTCCAGCGCTCTGTCAAATTCTTCTCGCAGTATTATATCTCCTATCTCATCTTTCCTCCGTCTTCCATTTCTATAATACTGCCTTGAAGTTTATTTCCTTTGTATATTCCTTCCACAGTTCAGCTTTTCCCTCTTTGCTTAGTACTGGTTTTCCGCCTGAGTTCTTGATATTCATACAGCTGCTTTCCTTGTTTCCAAAAATCTCTCTTATTTTCCTGTAGGCGGTATTTATCTTTCCCCTAGATATGCATTCTTCTACGGTTCTGCATTTGTCCTCTAGCCACTCCTGCTTAGCCAGTCTGCACTTCCTGTCAATCTCATTTTTCAGACGTTTGTACTCTTTTTTTCCTGTTTCACTTGCTAAACTTTTATATTTTCTCGTCTCATAAGTTAAGTTTAGTATATCCTGCGTTATCCAGGGATTTCTATTAGGCCTTGTCATTCTGCCTATATGATCCTTTGCGGTCTTAACTACCCTCAGAGCTACCCGTTCATCTTCTACTGTATTACTTTCCCCCGTTAGAGTTATCACGTAAAATCTACATCTGAATGGCCGTAGGTGGTCGCTCCAATATTCAAGAAAGGCAGTAGTAGTGACCTGCAAAATTCGTCAAGTCGCTTTAAAGAATTTGAATGATATACTTTTCGCAAACATTATGAACTACCCAAAGAGAACGACCTATTGACGCGTAGTCAACACGGATTCAGAAAGCGTCGTTATGGTGAAACTTTACTCACGTGAAGTGAATGAGTTCTATCGATAATTGATCTCTAATAGATTACATATTTCAAAATTTCTGGAAGGATTTTGACACTGTACCTTACAAGCGCCTTCTAATCAAATTGAGTATTTATGGAACATCCCAAAGTTGTGCGACTGGATTTGCGATTTCCTGTCAGAGAGAACAAAGTACATTGTAATTGATGGGAAGATATCGAGTACAACAGAAGTGACATCTAGCGTGTCCCAGGGAAGAGTTATAGAGCTCCTACTGTTACTTATTTTTATAAACAATGTAGAAGACTATCTGAGTAGCTCTGTTAGACTGTTCGCGTATGATGATTTTGTGTCCCAGCCTCGTCGTCACTTTTGCGTCTCGTTTCCGCCGGTTGTCCTGGGTGTCGGTGGCCGAGTAGAGAGAGACCGACACAGGAAAATAGGATGCACGCGTGTGCAGGTACGGAGGTGACCAGCCAGTGGGATAGCAGAAACTAGAAACACTAAGCTAGATTCGTATAAGATATATATTTCAATGAAATAATACATTACTTAACTTGGAGAGCAGCAGACTAGTAGAATGTTGATACATAATTTAGATATAGGCCTGCCTACTGATGATTCATAGTGCCTATCCGCCGGCCGCGGTGGCCTAGGAGACTGAGGCGCTTCAGTCACGGTCTGCACGGCCACTACGGTTGGGGTTTCGAATCCCCCTCGGGCATGGATATTTGTGCCGTCCTAGTTCGTAAGTAGTTCATAAGTAGTTTGTAAGCTTAGGGACTGATGACCCCGTAGTTAAGTCCCATAAGTTTTACAAACGTTTGAACATTTTAAGTGCCTATCCGATAGGCAAGTCTTAACTGGTGCCTATCTGATTCCCAAGTGGGCGATGCAGCAGTCGTGGCCACGAGCGGAGTTGCAGCAGAGGGCGCTTGTGGCTGACGTTGTAAGAACGCCACGCCGTGCGTGCATGGCGGCGCGCGGCGAAAGTACGAGGCGCGCACTTCATACTTGTGCGACACCACAGATGCTGCTATTTATAGAGTAGTAAAGTCACCAGAAAATCAAAAGGAACTGCAAAATCATTTAGATACGATATTAATATGGTGCAAAAAGGCAAGCTATCCTTAATAGTGAAAAGTGTGAAGTCATCCATAAAACCACTAAAAGAAATCCGTTAAACTTCATTTATACGATAAAACCAGTCAGATCTACAGGCCGTCTATTGAACTAAATTCCTAGAAGTAACAATTACGAACAACTTAAACTGTAACGGACACATACAAATATTTTTAGGGAGGGGAACCAAAGGATATGTTTGATTGGCAGAACACTTAGAAGATGCAACATTGCTACTTCGTTCACTACACTAGTGCATCTTAATTTGGAGTATTGCTGCGCATTGCGGAATCGCCATCAAGTGGGACTGTCGGAGGATATGGAGAAAGTTCAGAGAACGGCATCTCTTTTGTATTAGTAAGATATGAGCCAGAGAGTGTCACGGAAATGATGAACGAGTTGTAGTGGAAATCTTTAAACTAAAGGGTTTATTGATGGCTATAGGATTTATTTGCAAAATTACTTGCACCAGCTTTCTTTTCCGAATGCGAAAATTTTTGTTAAGCACCCACCTACACAGAGACTCGATCATAATAATAGAATAAGTCAAGTCAAATGGAAAACGAACAAATTTAGATTTTCCTTTTTCTCACAGGCTATTACAGAATGGAACGATAGAAAAACGTTTTTTGTGGAGTGTTTATGTATATTTGAAATGAAACACCGTGCATCCGTTGCGAGTCCAGCGTGTAACCACTCTCTCGGTCGGCACAAAAAGAATGGTCTTGGTAGTATCGCAATGCGTGCATTACAATCCGAGTAATATCAAAGCGAATTTGACGCTTGAAATAAATGAAGCCCGCAAATAGAGCATGATTACGGGTATGTGAGGTTTACGCTTGACCTTCGGGAAGTCCGCTAGTTGCTAGTTGCGTTTATTTCACCTTCACTTCGATATATGTCGGAATGTAACTCAGGTGCTGCGATACAACGAATGCCATTCTTTTTTGTCATTTTTCATTTTGTTGATTGCGTAAGAATAAAAGAAAACATAAGTTTGTGTTAAAAATAATACTGTTTGGGTTTTATAATGTATCATAGCACTTACTTTCTTAAGCCCCTGTCGTGTTTACATGACCGTGAAAGTCGGTTTTCAATATATACTGTTGTTCCAGAGACATTTGGTACTGTCGAAGGATCTACAGGTAAATAAATACTCTGCAAGTCACATTGAAGTGCTTGGCAGAGGATTCATCGAACCGATTTTATTATATTTTTCAATAGTTCCATATTCTAGTAGCTCTCGGAAAACAGGAAAATCTAAATCTTACCATTTTCGATCTGATTTCTCTTATTTTATTTTAATGATCATGTCTTTTTTGTGTAGGTGGATGGTAAAAATTGCTTGCATTCGGATGAGAAAGTTGGTGAAAGAAATTTCGCAAATATATCTCATCACAACCAGTAACGTCTTTCTTTCAATGATTTCCACCCCAACCCGTTCATCATTTCCGTGACACTCTCTCCCCTATATCGTCAGATGCCCTTTTCTGTACTTTCTCTAAATCGTCTGCCAGTCCCATTTGGTGGGGATCCCATAATGCGCACCAATACTGTAGTGTAGGCAGTTTCATCATTAGAGATGTTGCATCTTTTAAGTGTTCTGCCAACGAAACATAGTCTTTGGTTCGCTTTCCCTAAAATATTTTTATGTGTTCTTTCAATTTAAGTTGTTTGTAATTGTTACTCCCAGGTATTTAGTTGAATTTACGGCCTGTAGTTTTAACTAATTTATCGTGTAAATGAATATTAACGGACTTCTTTTTGTGGTCATATGGATGACTTCACACTTATCAGTATTAATGGCCAATTGCCATAGTTTGCATAATGCAGATATCTTATCTAAAATATTTTGCAGTTTCTTTTGATCTTCTGGTGATTTAACTAATCGATAAGTGACAGCATCATCCGCAAATAGTCTAATGGAGCTACTCAGCTTTATCCAAAGTCTTTGAAAAAGTTGGAAGAGTGCAGAAAGTTGAAATAAGCAGTTCACTTGATATAGATGAACAATTAATTCCTCTAACTGAGGAGTTATAAAGAATGTCGTCCCACAAGGTTCGGTCTTGGATCCTTTGTTATTCTTAAAATATATTAATGACTTGCCATTCTACATTCATGAAGATGCTAATTATAAGCTAGTTCTTTTTGCTGATGATACAAGTATAGCTATCACACCTAACAATCAGGAATTATGAAATTGTAAATGATGTCATTCAGAAAGTTTTTAAGTGGTTCTCTGCACATGGACTCTCATTAAACTTTGATATAACCTAGTATATACAGTTTCATACAGTAAATGGCATGACACCATTAATAAATTTAGACTTTGAACATAAATCTGTAGCTAAGGTAGCATTTTCAATATTTTTAGGTGTTTGCATTGACGAGGGATTGAATTGGAAGAAACATATTGAAGATCTCCTGAAACGTTTGAGTTCAGCTACTTCTGCTATCAGGGTCATTGCAAAATTTGGTGATAATACATCTCAGTAAATTGGCTTACTATGCATATTTTCATTCACTGCTTTTATATGGGGTCATATTCTGGGGCAATTCAACATTGAGTAAAAAGTATTCATTGTACACAAGCATGCAATCAGAATAATTGCTGGAGCCCTCCGAAGAGCATCCTGCAGACATTTATTTAGGGATCTAGCGATTTTCAAATCAAATGTTTGTTAAGCTTATGGGACTTAACTACGGGGGCATCAGTCCCTAAACTTACAAACTACTTATGAACTACTTACGAACTAGGACGGCACAAATATCCATGCCCGAGGGGGGATTCGAACCCCCGACCGTAGTGGCCGTGCTGACCGTGACTGAAGGGCCTCAGTCACCTCGGCCACCGCGGCCGGCTCTAGCGATTTTCACAGCAGTTTCATTCATGAAATTTTTTATTAACCCAATTCAATAGGAACAGCAGTGTGCATAGCTACAACACAAGGAGAAAGGGTGATATTCACTATTCAAGGTTAAATCTAATTTTGGCACAGAAAGGAGTGAATTATGCTGCCACAAAAGTCTTCGGACACTTACCAAGTACCAGCAAAAGTCTTACAGATGGCAAAGTAGTATTTAAAAAGAAATTAAAGGAATTTCTGAATGGCAAATCCTTCTACATTTTAGATGAATATTTAGAAGAAAAAAATTAAAAAACAACAATAAAAAAGTAATTAAAAAATCTTAAAATATTGATTGTCATGTATAGACAACAGTTACTAAATTGACAAATTCTATATCATTATGAAATGTCATATATATGATCTATGGAACAAGTATTAATCTAATCTAATCTCTTAAACCGTTTATAATAAGGAACAGTAGGAGCCCTATAACACTTCTCTGGGGAACGCCAGATATAACTTCAGTTCTACTAGATGACTTCTGTCAATTACAACGCACTGTGTCCTTTCTGACACGAATCCAATCGTACAATTGGGCGATATGCCATAAGCATGCAGTTTGATTAGAAGACGCTTGTGAGGTACAGTGTCGAAAGCCTTCAGGAAATTTAGAAATATGGAATCTGTTTGAGATCCCATGTCGATAGCGCTCATCGCATCATGTGAGTAAAGTATAGCGTAGTATATCGTTAGCAGAGCATGTTCTGTTGATGGTGCGAATGGAGCGGTCTACTGCCTATCGAATCTCTGGAACAGTTCTGAAGTGAATGCCACGAATGGTTCCTCCATTTTCGGAAACAAATCAAAGTCTCAAGGATCAAGTCCGTGGAGTATTTTAGATGGTACAGTACTTCCCAATCCCATCGATCGGAAAGAGCAGCCATAGCTTGCACTGTATGCGTCCGCTCATAGTCGTGCGAAATGTTGGGTGTGTTGCGCAGAAAGTGTTGCCGCTTCTTTCGCAAAGTTTGTCGCACGTGATACTCCAGAAACGAACAGTAATACTGTGCACTGACGGTCTGCCATGGAGGAACGTAATGGGTTCGGATAACACCACCACTGTCGTACACGAGAATCACCACAACTTTCACCATATTGGGACTCCGGCGCAGTTTCGACCTTGGCGGCGACTCATAATGACGCCATTCGTTGGATTGGCGTTTCAGTGTTGGCTCGTAAGATGCGACACATGTCTCATCCATTCTTACGACACGGCATAAGAAAGCCTCTCCTTCGCTCTCTTAGCCCTCCAAGTACGTCATAACGCATCCATTTCTGCGTATTCGTCAATTCATGCGGAATCCATCGAGATGCAATTTTTCGCATGTCCTGAAGATCCTTGAGGATGCGAAGCACATTCGTATGCGTATTGGTTTCGTGGTCGAGATCACTAATCTTCTAGCATCCATCACTGTCCACTAACGCGGCAACAGTGTATACTTCCTTCATCAGAGACGCTATGACGACCTGCTGACCTGCTAGATGCATATTTGCAACAGCAGATCTTCATTGATGGCTTTTATCCAAAGTACCCCTGCTCTGTACGGCAATTCCGATTCTCCTCACGCCTCTTGAAGACCTTGATGACACGCCCTCTGGCACATTCAATCGATCCATCTCCGTCGTTGCTGTGACTATGTTTCCCTCGATTGTGCGCACGCCGGTGACGTGGCACGGGCGAGTCCATTTCCTCGGAGGTAAGGTAGGTATGTTCACAACGTGTGCTTTCAGCGACAATAGTAGCGTTTTCTTACTATTTAAGTTTCAACCCTCGTATTTTAAGCAGTTTAATTTATGTATTTATGTTATATGCACATTGTGGAGCTCTTGCGTTGATAGAACTAAATGTTACTGAAACTGGTCATAAATTGAAATAAAATTGTTTCAACAAAGCAATCAACATAACAATTTACACCAGATCGCCCCAAAATGTATAACTTACACTGTTTTATCGGATGACATTTATTGTGTCGTGTGAACATAAATACGTCCCTAGTTTCGACCGTCAGCGGACTTAACGCAGAATGTTTTCATATTTGTTCTGGCAATGACAAGTTACCGATATTCCTCACGAAACTCAAATACACTAAGTCGAGCCTCACACATCCAAGCTCTTCTTGGTTACAATCCTTTCAAATCACTTGCATCAACATACCGAGTTTGCAGAATGTTTTGTGTGCCATGCTGATTACTTGGTCCATGGCTTCGTGGGGTGTGTACCGACTTCAAACCATACCTTCAGTTCTTATCAGCTGAAAGCCGCGGCGGAGTTTCTGAGCGCTTTGAGGCACTATGATCCCATGCGCGAGGGCGTTCCCCGCTGGGGTTTAGAATACTCCCTCGGGCATGAATGTTTGTGTTGTCTTTACTATAAGTTAGTTTATAAGTTGTTTGCAAGTTAGAGTCTGATAAATCCATAAGCTTAACAAATATATGAACATTTTTGAACCAACTGAAATCGGGACTCATCGGACCAAGCTACGATTTTACAGTCATCTGCGGTTCCACCGACATGGTCTAGACTCCAGGAGAGACACTACCAGTTAGGCTGCTACAGTCTCTTGGATAGTAGGTACTATCAATATGCTCGGATCGAGATCTCTGGTGCGACTCTGTTCTTAAATTCAGACGAGAAATTCTTAAATCTCTACTATATATATATATATATATATATATATATATATATATATATATATATATTTCTGATTTGAATTGTGCGTAGTTTCCGTATAGCACTTTACCCAACGGGTAAACATCATACCTTTCATAAAGCAACTCTGTCGATGTAAGCAATTGAATGAGGTTGTTAATCTGCATTTACACACACACACACATACTCAGGAAGGCCCGGCTCGTTGTGTGGGTGATTCATGCCCAATTAGGTCCTTTCTGTCGGAGTGGGAGAAGGAGGATGACCATTTTATACCGTAATAGACGTAACTTTGTGGCCCTTACGAGGAATTAATGTAACATGGCGGCGGTAGAATTGTTCTGGAGTCATGAAAGGATGCTGGTACTACTGGAAAAGATCGTCACCTTCCGCCAATAACCAATAATTTACAGTGAGGTCAGACACAGAAGATGCAGCTGTACTTTAGGGAAATGGAAACAGGTGGGGAGCTTAGGGTGTGTCCAAGTCATTGCAGAAACTAAGGCGAGGGTGAGGGGGGAGGGGAAGGAAGGGGAAGATTTGACCAAATGTAAGACAATGTGGAGTTAAGGATTGACTGAACCGTCCCATACCTCTTGTCTACATTGACACGTAGCGTGTGCCGCCTGGGAGTAGCAGTGTGGCCTCTGGCTTGGTATGGAGGGCAGAGTCTTCCCTCGGGCAAATGTGTTTCTGTTGTCCTTCGTCTAAGTTAGTTAAAGTAAGCTACTTTGTAAGTCTAGAGACTGATGACCATAGCAGCTTGGTCCAACAGGTTTACAAACATTTTCATTTGCCCCTGACATGTGTTATTTCGCATTGTCGCGTGTTGTAGGCTTTCGTGGCACGCTTTCGTGGTGATGTTAAAGGTTTGAAAGGGTCTGTTGTCAGTAGTAACAAATTTGTATGTTTTTATTTCTTTCTGGTAGTCAGTGTTCGTTAACGGTGTTACTTTTCGACGATTTAGGTTTATTTATTTATTTTTCTAAGAGTGGATGTGAGTGACAAGTTAGCACATCGTGCGTGTTCGTATCTACATCTACGTGGGATACTCTGCAAATCGCATTTAAGTGCCTGGCAGAGGGTCCATCGAACCACCGTTATACTATTTTAGCTCCCATTCCATTCTCGAATAGCGCATGGGGAGAATGAACACCTGAATCTCTCCGTTCGGACTCTGATTTCTCGTATTTTATTACGATGATCATTTCTACCCATGTAAGTAGGAATCAACAATATATTTTCGCATTCGGAGGAGAATGTTGGCGATTGTAGTTTTGTAAGTAGCACACGCCGCAGCGATAAGCGCCATTGTTGTAATGATTCCCATCCCAGATCCTGTATCATTTCCGTAAGGCTGTCTCCCCTTTATCGTGACAATACGAAACAAGCTGCCCTTCTTTGGATTCTTTCGATGTCCTCCGTCAAACCCACCTGATAAGGATCCCACACTGGGCAGCGATACTTCGTAAAAGGACGGACAAGCGTAGTGTATGCAGTTTCTTTAGTAGTTCTGATGCATCTTTTAAGAGTTCTGCCAATAAAAATCAGTCTCTGGTTCGCCTTTCCCACGACATTAACTACGTGTTCTTTCCAATTTAAGTCAGAAGTAATTGTAATTCCTAGGTATTTTGTAGAGTTTACTGCCTTCACACTTGATTGATTTTTCATGTAAACAAAGTTTAACGGATTTCTTTTCGTACTCATATGGTCGACTCCACAATTCTCATTATTTAGAGTCAACTGCCAATTCTTACACCATACTGATATTTTATTCAAATCGTTGTGCAGTTGGTTTTGATTTCAGATGATTTTACTAGATGGTAAATGACGGCGTCATCTGCAAACAAACTAAGAGAACTACTTAGATTTTTCCCCTAAATCGTTTATGTAAATAAGGAACAGCAGAAGACCAATAAGACTACCCTGTGGAACGCCCGAAATCACCTTTGTTTTAATCGATGCCTTACCATCGATTACTACAAACTGTGCTCTCTCTGAGAGGAAATCCCCTATCCAGTCGCAAATTTGGGGCGATATACCGTAACCATGCCATTTGATTAAAAGCCGTTTGTGAGGTACGGTGTCAAAAGCCTTCTGGAAATTAAGGAATACGGAATCAATTTGCGAACCCTTGTCGGTAGCACACATCACTTCGTGTGAGTAAAGAGCTAGTTGTGTTTCGCAAGAACGATATTTTGTAAATCCATGTTTACTTGGGCCAATAGATCATTCTGTTCGAGATAATTCATAATATTTTAATACAAGATATGTTCCAAAACCCTGCTGCAAATTGGAGTCAATGAAATAGGCCTGTAGTTTAATGGGTTACTCCTACTGCCTTTCTTGAATATAGGTGTGACCTGTGCAACTTTCCAATCTTTTGGTACAGATTCTTCATTGAAAGAGCGGTTGAATATGGCTGTTAAGTAAGGAGCTATCGCTTCAGCATAATCAGATAGAAATCTAATGGGTATACAATCCGGAGCAGAAGACTTGTTCTTGTTAAGCTTGTTAAGTGATTTTAGTTGCTTCACTACTCCGATGATATCTACTTCTACGTTACTCATTACGGCCTCTGTTCGTAATTCGAAATCTGGGATATTTATTTCGTTTTCTTTGGTGAATGAGTTTCTAAAAGCTATGTTTAGTAACTCTGCGCTGTCATCGGCAGGATCGCCATTTCTATCACGTAGTGAGGGTATTGTTTGTGTTTTGCCCCTAGTATATTTAACATATGACGAATCTCTTAGGGTTTTCAGTCAAATTTCGAGAAAGAGTCTCGTTGTGATAAGAATTGTAAGCATCTCGCATTGAAATCTTCGCTAAATTTCTAACTTCTGTGTAGGATCGCCAATCCTGGGGATTTTGTGTTCGTTTAAATTTAGTATGCCTTTTCCGTTGCTTTTGCAACAGTGTCCTGACCTGTTTTGTGTACCAAGGAGGATCACTTCCTTCTTTTATTAATTTATTTGGTATAAAACTGTCAATTGCTGTCGATACCACTTCTTTGAATTTGAGCCACATCTGGTCTACACCTACATTCATTGTTAGTGTTTCATGTGATTGAGAGAGGCCATTCCACTATATTGATTGAATTACGTGAGTGGTATCTCCTTACGTTTAACCATACACCTAGCTAGTTCAATCCACAAATAATTTGAAATATTGATCATTTTCATTCCGCGCGCGCGCGAGTGTGTGTGTGTGTGTGTGTGTGTGTGTGTGTAGTGATCGAATCCAAGTGTTGTTATTGTAGGTTTTATCATATTTTATTATATTTTATTTTAATATGTGCTTCCTTGATTTTCTGTAATTCTGGGATGAAGTAGTCCCAAAACATGTCTTGCTGGTAAAAAAAGTAATTTAATATTAAACTCACAACCAGTACGTCATTTGCCTCAGTACTATTGAGACACAGTTGTACGGTTATGTCAAAACAGAAGATGGCGTTCGTTTTAAGTATGAGTTTCCGTCATGTTGATGATGTCACAGGTCATCGTGGACGGGTGCTATCGAACGCTTCGATTTTGCCCATTCCCGCACAGCAGATTCTGTCACACTCCTGACCATAAATTTGCTTCTGCTTTCAGGCGACACTTCCCATACGTTATGCTAATGTGACATATAAGAAACACGCTTACTTCTGCCAGGATCACTAGTTTATTTGTTGTTGTTTTTTTTCTTACCGGTTTCGATGGACTATGTCATTATCTTCAGAAACACTTCTTATATAACAATTTCCTCCTATTTTTACTGCAAAAAGTTATTGTTAAAATCTGTAAAGTCCCTGTTTGTATACACATACAGAAAAGTTAACAAAACCTGTACAGCCGCGGTGGAGTAGCCGAGCGGTCTAAAGCGCCTCGCTGCGGAGCGCGCGGTTGCTCGCCGTGGAGGTTCGAGTCCTCCCTGGGGCATGGGTGTCTGTGTTTGTCCTTAGGTTAGTTTACCTAAGTTTAAGTAGTTTGTAAGCTACGGACTGATGACCACGCAGTTTGGTCCGATAGATTTACAGACATTTGATTTGAAAACCTGTACAACACCTTTGGGACTCACATAAAATAAAAAGATACTTGTGAAAATGATATACAAGAAAAAGAACATTGTCAAATGATTAAAATTTGCATCAACAAAATGGTTTGTCTTCCGTATTTCAGATTTAAAAAGTGTGTGTGTGTTATTTTTCTTATATTTCATTTTCACAAGTATCTTTTTATTTTTTGTGAGTCCCAAAGGTGTTGTACAGTTTTCGGTAACTTTTATCTTATGTGTATACAAACAAGGACTTTACAGATTTTAACACTCTATATAACTTTTTGCAGTAAAAATAAGAAAAAAATTGTTTCTGAAGATGGTGACATAGTTCTTCGAAACCTGTATGAAAAAAATAAACAAGAACAACAAATACTCGTGATGTTATCAGAAGTAAGCGTGTTTTATATAAATTTTGATCGCTCTCCATAGGCATAATATGCCACTTAAATATAATTTGACATATGTTGTACGCCACCTTCAACGTGATGTTTGAACTGCCAGCAGTGTAGTTAAATGGCTTGCGTCTCTCAAAGAAGTGGTTACTAGTGCCCGAGAAGCCCGTGCTGGTATATTCGAGTGAAATGGTAACAGGTACTTCTGCAGCCTGCAGACAACATGAATGCTAGTAATTAAGTCACGAAATCCCGTAAAAATATAATAATAAAAACAAGTACTAGTGGGAGGGATGAGGTCTGAACACGTGCAGGGGAAGACGGGAAAAAGGCAGAGCGGGCAGTAACGTATATCCGTCGGAGGTAGGCCTGACTTGCGCTGGCTCCAGCGCGGCGTCCACGCAGGTCACGAGCGACCTAGGCTCGCCTCGCCGGCCTGTACTTTGCGGAGTACTGGGGACCATGTGTGTGTGTGTGTGTGTGTGTGTGTGTGTGTGTGTGTGTGTGTGCGCAGCCGAGTGTCCGCAATTACCTGCTACGTGCTACCGTGCGTGCGGCAGAGTAATTGGCGAGCGCCGCGGCGGTCACGCGAGGCGGCCGTCCGCCTGACCAGTGGCCGGTGGACGCTGGACGCCGTCTCCCGGCAGCGTGGCTGGCCTGGGGTTGCCGACCTCAGCCGCGTACGTTTCCACAAAACACGGCGCTGTCCCGCATCTCGGAAACCGGTTCTCCGGCGCTCGGGCGCCTGCACGACGACACATGAGATGTCTGACCTACCTGGCCCTGGGCGCCAGGCGCGGTGATGCTCTTCATACGAGGGACCGTCTAGTAAAATCATCTGAAGATCAAAACCAACTGCAGAACGATCTGAATGAGATATCAATATGGTGTAAAAATTGGCAATTGGCTCTAAATAATGAAAAGTGTGAAGTCGTCCACATGAGTACGAAAAGAAATCCGTTAAACTTTATTTACAAGATAAATCAGTCATAAGTGAAGGCCGTAAACTCCACAAAACCGTACCTCACAAACGGATTTTAATCAAATTGCGTGGTTATGGTATATCGCCCCAAATTTGCTACTGGATAGGGGATTTCCTGTCAGAGATGACACAGTTCGTAGTATTCGATGGTAAGGCATCATCTGAAACAGAGGTGATATCGGGCGTTCCACAAGGTAGTGTTATTGGTCCTCTGCTGTTCCTTATTTACATAAACGATTTAGGGGAAAATCTAAAGTTTTCAGATGACGCCGTCTAGTAAAATCATCTGAAGATCAAAACCAACTGCAGAACGAGCTGAATAAGACATTATGGTGCAAAAATTGGCAATTGGATCTAAATAATGAGAAGTGTGAAATCGTCCACATTAGTAAAAAAAGAAATTCGTTAAACTTTGTTTACAAGATAAATCAATCACACGTGAAGGCCGTAAACTCCACAAAATACCGAGGAATTACTATTACTTCAGACTTAAATTGGAAATAATACGTAGATAATGTTATGGGAAAGGCGAACCAGAGACTGCGTTTTATTGGCAAAACCGTTAAAAGCTGCAACAGAACCACTAGACTGCATACACTACGCTTGTACGTCCTTTATTGTAGTATTGCTACCCAGTGTGGGATTTTTATCAGGTGGGTTTGACTTCGAAAGAATCCAAAGAAGGGCAGCTCGTTTCGTATTGTCACGATACAGGGGAGACAGCGTCACGGAAATGATACAGGATCTGGGCTGGGAATCATTACAGCAACGGCGCTTATCGCTGCTGCGTGGGCTACTTACGAAACTCCAATCGCCAACATTCTCATCCGAATGGGAAAATATATTGTTGACTTCTACTTAAATAGGTAGAAATGATCATCAGAATAAAATACCAGAAATCAGAGTTCGAACGGAGAGACTCAGGTGTTCTTTCTTCCCGCGCGCTATTCGAGAATGGAATGGGAGGTGAAATAATATAACGGTGGTTCGATGAACCCTCTGCCAGGCACTTAAATGTGATTTGCAGAGAATCCCATGTAGATCATGTAGATGTAGATGTAGATGTAGAAGGTCCATTTGTGGAGCGCCATGTTTTTATTATTCGACTAGGCGAAAACCCGGCGTTGTCCGGGTTTTTATTTATTCCTTCCTCTAGTTAGTACTCCTATCACTTTCCCCTTTGTTTGTCTCCTTTTTTCTAAAATCATGTTATGTTTATCGGAGAATATATAAGAAAATACGCTCTCTTTCATAACGTCCAAAATTATTACTGCAGTATCCAAACAAAGAGAGATCATACATATTATTTCTCATCGGTGTTTTGTTGTGTGTACGCCCTATCTCCCGTATTACTTACCATAAATTAACGATTCAGGTATCCAGACGGCAGTTATTAAACTCGAAGGGCATGAAAGGGAAGCATTAGTTGGGAAGGCAGTAAGACAGGGTTGCAACCTTTCTCCGATGTTATTCAATTTGTACATCGAGCAGGCGAATAAGGAAAGCAAGGAAAAATTTGGAATAGGGATTAAAGTTCACGATGAAGAAATAAAAACAGCAAAGGACCTGGAAGAGCAGTTGAATGGAATGGACAGTGTGTTGAAGAGAGCGTATAAAATGAACATTAACAAGAGCAAAACAGAGGTAATGGAATACAGTCATAGAAAATCAGGCGATGCTGAAGGAATTAGATTAGGTAACGAAACAATGAAGGCGGTAGATGAGTTTTGTTACTTGGGTAGTAAAATAACATGCGATGGTCGCAGTACAGAGGATATAAAATGCAGAATGGCAATGGGAAGGAAAGCATTTTTGAAAAAGAGAAATTTGCTAACATCGAATATTAATTTAAGTGTAAGGAAGTCTTTTCTGAAGACATTTGTGTGGCGTGTTGCCTTGTACGGAAGTGAAACATGGACGATAGACAGCGCGGACAGGAAGGGAATAGAGGCTTTTGAAATGTGGTGCTACAGAAGAATGCTGAAGATTAGGTGGGTAGATCGCATAAGTAATGAGGAGGTACCGAACAAAATTGCTGAGAAAAGAAATTTTTGGCATACCTTGACTAAAATAAGGGATCGCTTGGTAGGACACATTCTTAGACATAGAGGAATCGTAAATTTAGCATTGGAGGTAAGTGTGTGGGGTAAAAATCGGAGAGGGAAACCAAGAGACGCAAATAGTTTGCGCGACCGATATAAAAGCAATGTAGAAGGTGCCATCTATTGACAAACTGTTTAACTAACATGAACGACAGCACTTGCAGTTGTTTAGATTTTTTATTCTGTATGCACGGCAAAGACCTTCTTCGATGCAAGCATAGTTTATCACACGATTTCGGTTAACTACGAAAAATACACTGACAATTTTAGAAACCGGCATGGTGGCTCTTGCAGTTGTTTAGATTCTTTACGCAAGCGTTTATCACCAGTTTTCCGTCTCACACGTCGATGCACAACAGCTTTTGGAATTGTTCACTTTGTTTAAGAATACGTTGTGTACTGCGCGAATCAACTGAATATTGTAAAATAAACAAGTTTTCAAAAAATAAAAGAAACTTGAAAAAATCACTATATATATTTTTATATGTTTCGTAATTAATCAAATAGTATTTAATTATATAAATTTTCTTACAAAGAGACTAATATTTGTTATACTATTCAGTGTTAATATTTGTTATACATATATGTACTTGTATCTACATATGTTATTGCATCTGCCCCTTCTCCATTACTATCTTACCTACCTGTCACTGATCTGGATAGAGTGCTAATTATTCGCATGTGTCAGCTAATATAGTCAAAATACAAATGACGTATAAAATCTTTACGATCTCATATTTATCGAATTATATGTTTCAGCAAAACAAGGAAAAGAAGAGTAAGGGTACATCCAGATAATACCTGTTATTTCCGCCAGATCTACCCCTCAGCTTCAACAGACTGCAGTTTCCAGTGAGACTAACGATTAATAAATTATTGGGCAATGTATTAAAAATTTCGGTGTGTTTGACATCTCCATGTTTCTCACGTTGAAAACTTTATGACTCTTGATCAAGGGTGGGCACACCAAATAACTTGTTCATGTTAGATGCTGGACAAGAAAAAAATCGGTTTGTAGTCAAATATTGAACTAAGTGAATGTATGCTGAATGAATGTGTTACAGAAAAATAAAACCTTTGTAAGTCTAAGGGACTTTTCTACTCTGGTCATCAGTCCTTACGCTTACAAACTACTTAAACTAACGTTTGCTAAGGACAACAGCCCAAGGAAAGACTCGAACCTCCAACGGCGAGCAGCGGCGCGCTTCGCTGCAAGGAGCCTTAGAACGCTCGATCACTCCACCAAGGCTGAATGTTACACATCATTTGTTTGGATACTACATTTATAATTTGGAGAAAACCATTTTTATTTTTCGACATGGTCTCCTTTTAGAGAGACACTTCGTTCAATGATGTTCTAATTTGTTGATCCCTTCCGAATAATAGGAATTGTCCAATCCTGCAAAATAGCTATTACTTTCTGCTAGCACCTCCTCGTCAATGAAATCTTCGTCCCGCCAGCCATTTCTTCAAATTGGGGAACAAACAGTAGTCCGAGGGAGCCAAGTCTGGAGAATAGGGGGAATGTGAAACGGGTTAGAATTATATTTTCAATAACTTTGCGACCACAAGTGCTGATGTTTGTGTTGGTGCATTGTCATGATGGAAAAGTACTTTTTTGTGGACTAATAGCCGTCGTTTTTCTTCCAACTCGGGTTTCAAGAGGTCCAATTACGATCAATAATATGCACCTGTCTATTACAGGTGCATTCCAGATAGTCCCTTGCGAATCCCAAAAGACCGTCGCCATAACCTTTCCGGCCGAAGGACCGGTCTTCGCCTTTTTTGGTGGAGATTCTCTCTTGGTAACCCATTGTTTAGATAGTTCTTTGGTATCAGGACTACAGTAACGTATCCCTGTATCACCTACAGTGACGAAACGACGCTTAAAATCCTGCGGATTCTTCCTGAACAGCTGCAAACCTTTCTTGCAAGACTTCACACGATTCCGTTTTTCAAATGTTCAAATGTTTGTTAAGCTTAAGGGACTTAACTACGGGGTCATCAGTCCCTAAACTTACAAACTACTTATGAACTACCTACAACTAAGGACGGCACAAATATCCATGCCCGAGGGGGGATTCGAACCCCCGACCGTAGTGGCCGTGCAGACCGTGACTGAAGTCCCCTCGGTCACCGCGGCCGGCGATTCCGTTTTTCGTCAAGCGTGAGCAATCGCGGCGCCCATATTGCTGTTAGCTTTATCATGTTCACATGTTGATGGAAAATATTATGTACCCGTCCATTCGAGATGCCCACAGCACTAGGAATCTCACGCCTCTTAACTTTCCTGTAATCCATCAAAGTATCATGGATTTTAACAATGATTTCTGGAGTCGTAACCTTCACAGAGTGTCCAGAACGTTCAGCGTCACTTTATGCCGATATGGCCACTCCGAAAATTTTGAAACCACTTACAATATTTAATCGAAGGCACAGATAATAATGTTTATCGAGCTTTCCTCAAGTCTCCTGAGGCATTTTGCCTTTCATAAAGTAATGTTTAATCACCAAACGAAATACTTTATCGTCCATTCTTTGACAATCACTTGAATTCCTTGATTCACACGGATGCCGAACATTAAAAAATAGACCAATATGGCTGAAACTTGGTGTGCGTTCTTTCCAAAGATGCTACTTACTAAACATGACCTAGATACACACCGATGATGAAATCTCTCGGAATTTGCATGGACTTTTCTAACGCCTCTCGTATAACAAGTTATTAGAAAAAAGGAGAGGAACAGATGGAGACAATGGATGGGAGAAGCAGTAACTCAGGGCTTGAATAAATAAGTAAGCAACCTGGCAACGCTGAGTTTTCAGCTAGTTGTCCAACAAAGAAAGCTAATAATACAACCATAATTTTACTATGTTTCCTACGCAATGTTCCGTTTTTGAATGACAGGAGATTGGAGCATATGTTACGGATATGAATCGGTTTGACTATTATTATAGCAAGTTGAGTAACATTTTGCAGGTCGGCTTACAGTTCCCATGATCACAGTATGTTGTTGTTGTTGTTGTCGTGGTCTTCAGTGCGCAGACTGGTTTCATGCAGCTCTCCATGCTACCCTGTCCTTTGCAAGTCTCTTTATCTGAGAATACGTCGGCAACCTACATCCTTTTGAATCTGCTTACTTGTATTAGTCCCTCGGTCTCCCTCTACGATTTTTACCCCACACGCTTCCTTCTAATGCTAATTTGACAATTCCTTGATGTCTCAGAATGTGTCCAACAAATCTATCCCTTATCTTAGTCAGTATAATCTGGTCAGGTTAAATAACCAAATAAATAAATAAATATATGCCAGAAACTCGTTTCCTCCCCAATTCTGTTCAGCACCTTTTCATTAGTTACGTGATCGACCCATCTAATTTTCATCATTCGTCTGTAGCACCACATTTCAAAAGCTTCTATCATCTTTTTATCTGATCTCCTTATCGTCCACGTTTCACTCCCATACAATGCTACACTCCAGACAAATGCTTTCAGAAAGGACTTCCTAACATTAAGATTAATGTTGGATGTTAACAAGTTTCGCTTCTTCAGAAACGCTTTTCTTCCCATAGCCATTCTACATTTTATATCATCTTTACTTCGGCCATCAGAAGTTATCTTGCTACCCAAATAACAAAATTCATCTACTACTTTTATTGTCTCATTACCTAATCTAAATCCTTCAGCATCGCCTGATTATCTGACATTACATTCCATTACCTTCGTTTTACTCTTGTTAATGTTCATCTTATATCTTCCTTTCAAGACACTGTCCACCCCATTCAATTGCTCTTCCATATCCTTTGCCGTCTCTGACAGAATTACTGTCATCGGCAAATCGCAATGTTTTAATTTCTTCTCCCTGCACTAATGCACTCTCCAAATTTCTCCTTCCAGTCCTTTCCTGTCTGCTCAATGTACAGATTGAACAACGTTGGGGAAAAGCTACAATCCTGTCTTACTCCTTTCCCAACCTCTGCGTCCCTTTCTTGCCCTTCGACTCTAATAATCGCTGTCTGGTTTTTGTATAGGTTGAATATAACTCTTCGCTCCCTATGTTACCCCTGATACTTTCAGAATTTTGAAGATTGTATTGCAGTCGATATTGTCAAAAGCTTTCTCCAAATCGACTAACGCTAAAGACGTAGGTGTCATGTCCTTAGCAGTATAATTTGCCGAATCCGGTTATCTATATTAAAATAATAAGCGGTCATGGGTGTTGTTATACACAATTTGTTGATCAGATCGCCCAAGAAAATGACAAATTTCTAGAAAGGCAAGAGTGATGTGACGTAAAGGAGCAAGTAGTATTTTTCATCGCTCCATTTATGAGTGATAACAAACTGGTATTACTAGCAGAGCAATGAGGTACTCACTGCAGTGTGGTATTTGGTTGCTTACGAAGTGAGCAGATGTAAATGCAGAAAAAGATGCGATTACTTTTAATCGCTCAAGTTCTTCTAGTACAGATTCTGCACCAGCCGTAAATTTTCTTTGTAAAAAATGCAACCTCGCCAGTGTTGAAGCACGGCCCAGACGAAGCGCGACCCCTCGACCCGCTGCCGGGCTACGCAGCAGGCAGCTGTTTTATTGGGGAAGCTGAGGTGTAGCCATTAAATTTACTGCGGGAAGCGACCACACCAGCTACCTGTCCCTTTTATGTGTCCCACGGGCCTTTTTTCGTTTGTGTTTTGCTCTTTTTGTGACTGCTGTCACGTGTAGCTGTCTACTGGACGTTTTACGTTATAGCCACCGTGGCTGTTCTTCCAAGAGATTTATGTCTTTCCTGAGGAAGCTACCTGTGTACACACCATCCTGAAGGCAAACGGTCCTTATTACAAGACAGAAATTACACAGACCATCCTGACTATTACTTTCTTTCCTAAGAGAGGATGTTGCACCCTGATTGTGACTGTAGCCAGGACGAAGAGAGAGAGAGAGAGAGAGAGAGAGAGAGAGAGAGAGAGTTGAAGGGGGTGGGGGTGTGGCCGAAGTAAAGAAGATATAAAATGGGGGTGGTCGAAGATATAAAATCTAAAATGGCTATGGGAAGAAAAGCGGTTTCTAAAGAAGCGAAACTTGTTAACACCCAATATTAATTTAAATGTTAGGAAGTCCTTTCTGAAAGCATTTGTCTGGAGTGTAGCATTGTATGGTAGTGAAACGTGGACGATAAGGATTTCAGATAAAAAGATGATAGAAGCTTTTGAAATGTGGTGCTACAGACGAATGATGAAAATTAGATGGGTAGATCAGGTACCTAATGTGGTGCTGAACCGAGTCCGGCATATCCTAAGAGAAGGGATAGATTGGTTGGACACATTCTGAGACATCAAGGAATTGTCAACTTTGCATTAGAAAGAAGCGTGTGGGATAAAAATCGTTGAGGGACAACGAGGGACGAATATAGTAAGCAGATTCAAAAGGATGTAGGTTGCTGAAAGTATTCTCAGATGAAGAGGCTTGCACAGGACAGGGTAGTGTGGAGAGCTGCATCAAACCAGTCTGCGGACTGGAGACCACCACAACAACAACATGTTTACAATTATTTCGAATAACGAATGTCGCACCGCTGGATAAAACTTTTTGTTATTACTTGAACCAAAATTATTTAAATTTGATATCTGCAGAATAGCGGCCTTATACACTTGTTAGAGAACAGTATCAAAAGTGCAAAAACCAGTGCACGCAGATAGGAAAAAAATAAATGTCTCCACCTGTGGGAAAATACATTCAGAAAAACTACAATTCAGCTAAATGTTGTGTCACAATCACGTAATATTTTCATTCACGGTAAAAACTGATCATATGAATTTCATTCAGTTTTGTTGTTATTTGATCAGATTGCATTTCCAAAGTTACTGAAGATATATTTTTGATAATTGAAGGTTCACTTAGTTTGGTATTGTAGGCAGACTGCTACAACAGAGCACCATTAATCGTACAACACAACCGAAGACTCAAACATCGCACAATAGACTAACATGAACCAACATTTTGAGAGGGCACGGACGTCAAACGGCCCAACTTGCAGCAGGAGTGGCAACACAAGACATTTTAGTATCCCCTGTCTATACTTTTACAAATAAATTTATGAAACTTTGTTAACAAGAGAAGTAATGATTCGAATTCGCACTCACAGCAGTGGAAGTTCGAACACATAAGAAAATAGCTTTTTTTATTATTTTTTTTTCTTTTACTTATGTAATTTTATTATTTTTTCTCTTACTATTGACTGCATTTGTTGCAATAGGTCCGCTTTTCTTCATTATTAAGAGAGATTCTTCGATGATCTTTGCACAGCATAGAAACAATACTTAATAGTGTATGAAACTCTGGAATTTATTTAATTTTTTAAAAATTAATGTTTTTTTCTCATTTTAAGCTTTCTGTTTAGAAAAAATAACTCAAATTTTATAGTTTATTATTTCAATTTTTCGTGTTAATATTAACACGAATTATATACAGAAGGATGGAAAAGCTGGTAGAAGCCGACCTCGGGGAAGATCAGTTTGGGTTCAGGAGAAATGCAGGAACACGGGAGGCAATACTCACTGTACGGCTTATCCTAGAAGATAGATTAAGAAAAGGCAAACCTACATTTCTAGCTTTTGTAGATTTGGAGAAGGCTTTTGACAATGTTGATTGAAATAAACTCTTTCAAGTTCTGAAGCAAGCAGGAGTAAAATATAGGGAGCGTAAGGTTATGTACAACTTGTACAAAACCCAGACAGCGGTTGTCAGAGTTGAAGGGCATGAAAGGGATGCAGTGGTTGGAAAGGGAGTAAGACAGGGTTGTAGCGTTTCTCCATTGTTATTCAATTTGTACATTGAGCAAGCTATAAAGGAAAGCAAGGAGAAATTTGGAGAAGGAATTAAAGTTCAGGGTGAAGAATTAAAAACATTGCGATTTGCCGACGACATAGTAATTCTGTCAGAGACAGCAAAAGACCTGGAAGAGCAGTTGAACGGAATGCACAGTGTGCTGAAAGGTGAATATAAGATGAAGATTAACAAGAGCAAAACTAGGGTAATGGAGTGCAGTGTAAGAAAATCAGGTGATGCTGAAGGAATTAGATTAGGTAACGAAGCAATAAAGGAGGTAGATGAGTTTTGTTACTTGGGCAGTAAAATAACAAATTATGGTCGAAGTACAGAGGATATAAAATGCAGAATGGGAATGGGAAGAAAAGCGTTCTGGAAAGAGAGAAATTTGTAACATCGAATATTGATTTAAGCCTAAGGAAGTCCTTTCTGAAGATATTTGTATGGAGTGTTGCCTTGTATGGGAGTGAAACATGGACGATAAACAGTGCATACAGGAAGAGGATTGAGGCTTTTGAAATATGGTGCTACAGAAGAATGCTGAAGATTAGGTGGGTGGATTGCGTAGGAGGTACTAAACAGAATTGGGGAGAAAAGAAATTTCTGGCATACCTTGACTAAAAGAAGGGATAGATTGGTAGGACACATTCTTAGACATCAAGGAATTGTGAATTTTGCCTTGGAGGGAAGTGTGTGGGGTAAAAACCGCAGAGGAAGACCAAGAGATGGATACACTAAGCAGATTCAGACAGATGTAGGTTGCCGTTCTTATGTGGAGATGAAGAGACTTGCTCAGGATAGGGTATGGTATTGTGGAGAGCTGCATCAAACCAGTCTCCGGACTGAAGACCACAACAACAACAACATTTCAATTTTTATCAAAATTTATAATATATTTGGAAAATTCTAGTTTTTTATTTACCTGTAAGTATGGTTTGAATACTGTCCAAAATTCAAGTAGAATCTCTCTTACCTACGAATAATTTATTTGATAAGTATAGACAGTGGAAATTAAAAAGTCCTGTGGTGCCCCTCCTGCTCCAAATCGGCCCGTTTGACGTCCTACCAACCCCTTAATTAATTAGTTTTTATGAGAGAACTTTATATATGACATGCAATTTAAAGAAATACTCGTGTGCGCAACGGGGAAGAGAGTAGAGGAGATATACGTTGTCACGCTGAATCACCTACCGGGTCCAGTTCGGAACCAAATTTGTAGTAATTGAAATGCAAATTAGGGTTGGAAGGCGGCCATAAACCGGCTTCCACATACGCGGGATCAGGTAATAATACGCGCGGAATACGGACACCTGGAGATCTGCAAATGATAAGCTGTCACTACCACTGGAGGTGGAGCGGTGTCGGTTTACAACGAGTTTTTAACTACTGGAATTATGCGAAATTCGCGTTCGGAGCTGCGTTTTCCATCTGCTGCAAATCCTTGACAGAAGCTGAACGGAATTTCTGGTCTGGAGTGAACACGTTATTTCGGCAACATTCAACAAGACTTTTAACCAATAAGACGCAAGAACACTCTTACGTCACAAGCAGAACTAGGGAGACACTATAAGAGATCTACCAGTTTTCAAATGAGGTTCAATTGTTGTTTCACTTTTATTAGGATTATATTATTGCTAAATGCTTTTACGGAAAAAGAGGAATACGTAGTGGTGTGAGAATGAAATGCCTGACAGTTGGTGATGACTTGGTGTTAGCGGCAGAAAGCTACAAAACTGCATATAATATGCTAAAATATCTCATAGAGGCTTGTAGTGAATATGGGTTGAGGATAAATACAACAACAACAACAAAAAAATGCATCCTTTTAGTTCCATTTGTAGATTTCATAATTATATATCGCCAAGTCAGTGTGATTCCCAACGTCTACACGTGAATTCAAAGCAACAAGTAAAAATACACATCACTTTTGTGAAATGTTTTTTTTATGTTAAAAATGATTAACCTCGTTTCTGAACTCAAAAATGTTCAAATGTTTGTAGAGCTTATGGGACTGAACTACGGGGTCATCAGTCCCTAAACTTACAAACTACTTATGAACTAACTTAAGACTAAGGACGGCACAAATATCCATGCCCGAGGGAGGATTCGAACCCTCGGCCGTAGTGGCCGCGCCGGCCGCGGTGGCCGATGGGACTAAGGCGCTCCAGTCACAGTCTGCACGGCCACTACGGTCGGGGGTTCGAATCCCCCTTCAGGCATGGATATTTGTGCCGTCCTTAGTATAAGGTAGTTGATAAGTAGTTTGTAAGTTTAGGGACTGATGACCCTGTAGTTAAGTCCCATAACCTATACAAACATTTGAACATCGTAGTGGCGGTGCAGACCGTCACTGGAGCGCCTCAGTCCCCTCGGCCCCCGCGGCCGGCTATTGAACTCAATTTTTTTACGAAATAATGAGACCAAGACTGACAACACATACAAGCTTTATCATTAAAAAGCATAAATATTGTTCTGCGACTTTCAGTTAGAATGTTCAGATTTCCTTTCATACAAGCTAAGCGAAAAAAATGCTCCCTTCTCCTAAAATAGTGTAACTGAAGGTAAACTGACAGCCATGGCCCCATACTGTTTTGGGACGGACTTCCATTGGCGCGAGAGTTAATATTGCAACATTCACCGTAAATGTCGCTAATCAGATAACATATTATGACGATGTTGTTGAACAGGTGCTTCTATGGGCGTTAACTACAATGATTAACTTGATTGTACATGAGATCTAACAATTTTCTATGGGGAAGGAATGTAGTACGAGACTTGCATGCTTGGACATTTTCCAGTTTTGATGGTATATTTGTTACACAAATGAAGGTGTCTAATACTGATATGGTCGCTATAAAAGTTGTTACCTTGAATAACAATGATTGACGAATTAATTGAATAAGTTCTTACATAGATACTAATTTAAATAAGTGACTTGTTTTTACGTGAAATCTCACTACTTTTTGCGGTGGAAAAAATGCGTTGCCACTTTATCATTTTTGTACATTTCATGTTATTGATGTGATAGCTAGTTACTGTGAGAGTCCGTTGTTAATAGCTTCAAAATGTGGTAGACAGCTACACAATCCTATGGTTAATACGCCGTTGCATTCTTCAACTACCTCTTTTAGGAAGTCAGTGTGAATCCCAAAGTACACACGTAAATGCAAAGCGACGAGTAAAAATCCACATCACTTTAGTGAAATGTATTTCTACATCTACATCTACATCTACATCTACATGGGATACTCTGCAAATCACATTTAAGTGCCTGGCAGAGGGTTCATCGAACCACAATTATACTATTTATCTCCCATTCCATTCTCGAATAGCGCGCGGGAAGAAAGAACACCTGAATCTCTCTGTTAGAGCTCTGATTTCTCTTATTTTATTCTGATGATCATTTCTACCTATGTAAGTGGGAGTCAACAATATATTTTCGCATTCGGAGGAGAATGTTGGCGATTGGAGTTTCGCAAGTAACCCACGCCTCAGCGATAAGCGCCGTTGTTGTAATGATTCCCATCCCAGATCCTGTATCATTTCCGTAACGCTGTCTCCCCTGTATCGTGACAATACGAAACGAGCTGCCCTTCTTTGGACACTTTCGATGTCTTCCGTCAAACCCACCTGATAAGGATCCCACACTGGGCTGCAATACTCTAAAAAACGACGGACAAGCGTAGTGCATGCAGTTTATTTTGTAGTTCTGTTGCATCTTTTAAGGATTCTGCCAATAAAACGCAGTCTCTGGTTCGCCTTTCCCACGATATTATCTACGTGTTCTTTCCAGTTTAAGTCTGAAGTAATAGTGATTCCTAGGTATTTTGTGGAGTTTACGGCGTTCACATTTGATTGATTTATGTTGTAAACAAAGTTTAACGGATTTCTTTTCGTACTCATGTGGACGACTTCACACTTCTCATTATTTAGTCAATTGCCAATTTTTACACCATACTGATATCTTATTCAGATCGTTCTGCAGTTGGTTTTGATCTTCAGATGATTTTACTAGACGGTAAATGACGGCGTCATCTGCAAACAACCTAAGAGAGCTACTTAGATTTTCCCCTAAATCGTTTATGTAAATAAGGAATAGTAGAGGACCAATAACACTACCTTGTGGAACGCCCGATATCACCTCTGTTTTAGTCGATGCCTTACCATCGATTACTACGAACTGTGTCCTCTCTGACAAGAAATCCCCTATCCAATTGCAAATTTGGGGCGATATACCATAACCACGCAATTTGATTAAAAGCCGTTTGTGAGGTACGGTGTCAAAAGCTTTCTTGAAATCAAGAAATACGGAATCGATTTGCGAACTTTGTCAATAGCACCCATCACTTCGTGTGAATATAGAGCTAGTTGTGTTTCGCATGAACGATATTTTCTAAATCCGTGTTGACCTTGGGTCAATAGATCGTTCTGTTCGAGATAATTCATAATATTTGAATACAGGATATGTTCCAAAACCCTGCTGCAAATTGACGTCAATGAAATAGGCCTGCAGTTTAGTGGGTTACTCCTACTGCCTTTCTTGAATATAGGTGTGACCTGTGCAACTTTCCAATCTTTTGGTACAGATCCTTCTATGAGAGAGCGGTTGTATATGACTGTTAAGTAAGGAGCTATCGCTTCAGCATAATCAGATAGAAATCTAATGGGTATACAATCCGGACCAGAAGACTTGTTCTTATTAAGTGATTTTAGTTGCTGCACTACTCCGATGATATCTACTTCTATGTTATTCATTACGGCATCTGTTCGTAATTCGAAATCTGGAATATTGGTTTCGTCTTCTTTAGTGAATGAGTTTCTAAAAGCTAAGTTTAGTAACTCTGCTTTAGTAGCGCTGTCATCGGCAGGATCGCCATTACTATCACGTAGTGAAGGTATTGTTTGTGACTTTCCCCGAGTATATTTAACATATGACCAAAATCTCTTTGGGTTTTCAGTCAAATTACGAGAAAGAGTTTCGTTGTGATAAATGTTGTAGGCATCTCGCATTGAAATCCTCGCTAAATTTCGAGCTTCCGAGTACAATCGCAAATCCTGGGGATTTCGTGTTCGTTTAAATTTAGTATGCCTTTTCCTTTGCTTTTGCAACAGTGTCCTAACCTGTTTTGTGTACCAAGGGGGATCGCCTCCTTCTTTTATTAATTTATTAGGTATAAAACTTTCAATTGCTGTCGATACCACTTCTTTGAATTTGAGCCACATCTGGTCTACACCTACGTTTAGTGTTAGAAACGAGTGGAAGCTGTCTTTCAAGAAGCAATGTATTTTGTTTCTATCTGCTTTTCTGAACAAATATACTTTGCGTTTATTTTTGGTAACTTTGGGACTTTCGATATTCAATTTCGCTACTATAGCTTTGTGTTCACTAATACCTGTATCCGTTTTGATGCTCATTATGAGCTCAGGATTATTTGTTGCTAAGAGATCAAGTGTGTTTTCACATCCATTTACAATTCTAGTTGGCTCATGAACTAATTGTTCGAAGTAATTCTCAGAGAATGCGTTGAGTACAATTTCGGACGATGTTTTATGCCTACCTCCTGATTTGAAAATATAATTTCGCCAACAGATCGAGGGTAAATTAAAATCACCACCTACTATTATCGTGTGAGTCGGGTATGTTTTTGTAATTAGACTCAGGTTTTCTTTGAACCTTTCTGCTATTGTATCGTCAGAGTCGGGAGGCCGGTAAAAGGAACCGATTATTAACTTCTTACGATTTTCGGGTACAACCTCTACCCATAATAGCTCGCACGAACTATCAACTTCAACTTCGCTACATGAAATACTACTTTTGACGGCGACAAAGACGCCCCCACCAATTTTGTTTAATCTATCCTTTCTGAATACCGTTAGATCTTTTGAAAATACTTCTTCTGAACTTATTTCCGGCTTGAGCCAACTTTCGCTGCCTATAATGATCTGTGTTTCGGTGCTTTCTATTAACGCTTGCAGTTCTGGAACTTTCCCGACACAGCTACGACAATTTACAACTGTTATACCGATAGTTTCCGGATTTACATTTCTCCTGTGATCCACCTGAACCCTTTGAGATTGCCCATTTTCTATTTCCCCGAAGCTCTTTATCCTAAAAAACCGCCCAGTCCACGCCACACAGCCCCCGCTACCCGTGTAGCCGCTTCCTGCGTGTAGTGGACTCCTGACCTATTCAGCGGAACCCGGAAACCCACCACCCGATGGCGCAAGTCAAGGAATCTGCAGCCTACACCGTCGCAGAACCGTCTGAGCCTCTGATTCAGACCCTCCACTCGGCTCTGTATCAGAGGTCCACAGTCGGTCCTGTCAACTATGCTGCAGATGGTGAGCTCTGCTTTCATCTTGCAAGCAAGACTGACAGTCTTTACCACTTCAGTTAGCCGCTCGAAACCTGAGAGGATCTCTTCAGATCCGAAACGACACACATCATTGGTACCGACGTGAGCCACCACCTGCAGTTGGCTGCACCCCGTACCCTTCATGGCATCCGGGAGGACCCGTTCCACATCTGGAATGACTCCACCCGGTATGCACACGGAGTGCACGTTGGCCTTCTTCCCCTCCTTGGCAGCCATCTCTCTAAGGGGCTCCATCACCCGCCTAACGTTGGAGCTCCCAACTACAAGTAAACCCACCCTCTGTGAAAGCCCGGATCTTGCAGGCTGGGTGGTGACAGGGTGAGAGACACCATCCGACTCAGGAACGTCGTCCTGAGCAGACAGCGCCTCAAACCTGTTCGCAAGACGAACCGGGGAGGCCTCACGATCGGTCCCCCGGAATGTCTTGCGCCTCCTGCCACGCACTGGAGCAACCTCCCACGCAACCACGGGTGGGATGTCTGCCTCACTGCTAGCAGTTTCAGGGCATGTCGCTGCCCCAGGCCGATCGGTGGAGACGACGGGAGTCCGTTCGGTCCCCACCGCCGGCCAACAACAACGACGCCCATCGATCGCAGCTTCCAACTGTGCAACCGAGGTTAACACAGCTTGAAGCTGGGAGCGAAGAGTCACCAGCTCAGACTGCATCCGCACACAGCAGTCACAGTCCCTATTCATGATTACAGTGCCAACAAAAACAAAAACTACAGTCGCGATGCGTTCAAAGGAAAACTAAACTGTTCGTTAGAACGCTGATGTGAATCCAATACGCACGACAGCTCAGTATAACTTTACAAATTGAGACGAGAAAGTGTAGACGAAAATCAAAATACTATATGTCGCTTCTAATCAGAAAACTAAGACAGACGACTGTCGCGACGCGATTCACACGGCGGAATAATACACTAACCAGATATTTAACGCGAATATGAATCAAACAAAAACGCGAGCACACAATAAATTTAATGCACTCAAGGGAAAACGCACTGAAAAGTAAAAAATATGTAGCTTCTAGAGAGAAGCCGGTTACACTTACAACTGATAAATTACTGCTACGCTACTGGAGAGGTGTGCTCTGGGCGATGTTGAAGAATCATTAACCTCGTTTCTGATTCCAGTTTTCTTAAAGAAATAATGAGACTAAGACTGACATGTTGAAAGCCTTACAATACAGACAAGCTTTATCATTAAAACGAATAAATATTATTGTGAGACTTTCAGTTAGAATGTTCAGATTTTCTTTCATACAAGTTAGGCGAAATAAAATGCTCCTTTCTTGTAACATAGTGTAACTGAAGGAAAACTGCATAAATGGTAATTGGTACTTCACAGTATAAACACAAACTACCATGTAGCGTCACATTCCAAAATGGTAATGGTGAGGCACTGAAATATGGGAGATGCTGTAATTATCATCAAATGATGCTGGATATAATTTAACGAATCAGTATGATACAAACGACTATCTAGCTTCCGAAGTAAATTTGGTTTCTGATATCTCCTACTCTCCATTTCTTTCTTTTTTTAAGTGCACCTCGTAAAGTTCCTTGCACAGCACTGTTCCATTGTATTATACTATGAAACTGACACGGTGTGCGCCTGTCAAAATGTCGTCTGCTATCGAAGGCCTCGTTCGTGTTCATTCCCGTAAACTCTTCGATCATGTATACCATACCAGCGATTACACACTACAGAAACGAATTTTGTCGCACAGAAGATTATTTATCAGACGTTCTGGAGCAATTGAAGTAGTGCAGTGGCGTTTGACAGTTTTGTTTCGCATTGCGCAATGCCATATTATGAACTCAGTATAAAAAAAAGAGGAAAGCGGTTAAGGGATACAGAGTTTTATCTCAGTGGACGTTTCACTGGAGACAGCGCTGAGTGGTTTATGAACGAATACATCACCAGTATCGCTTGACCTCGTGAAGGGTCTGGCGAAAGGAAATATCTTAAGTAAATTCTGTCAAAATGTGACGTGTATAAAATAACGAGAAGTAGTGTCCATTTCCTGAGTTACAACTGAAAACGGGAAGAAATAAACATGAGCCACTGACAGCTAAGTTAAATGTCAAGTTGTGGCAGCGTGATTGTACCTCTCAAGAAGTCATGGTGGTCGTGAGGTACCATGTTTGTCAGGAGGTACAATCATGCGGACATTCATGCCGGTGTCAAAGATTAGGCTAAGTGTGAAACTTGTGTGTCGTATAAAACAGGACTAATAATAATGAAAGTTGTCTCAAGGTTAAGCGAGGGCAGCGCCTCGACAAAAAATTCTATTTTCTACCGGTCACGGAGAATCGGCAGCGGTCGCTCTTTAATTTAAAGACCACGCAGATGTGAATCTTGTCACTACACATTTATGACGATTATTTTATTAGAAATGTTAATGATATAGTTTATGTTTTTGGAAATTTCAACGTTAAAAGTCGACAACTGTACAAAACAAGAGCCTTGTTTTATCACTAAAATTAGTAAATGAGGTTCGTGTGAACTACTGGTTCCTCCCTGCTACAAAGCCTTGTTCCCTGGCCCAAACTGAGAACTGATTCGTGTCAAATTACTTCAGTAAAAGGAAGTTAATACTACAGTGGTCAATATTCATAGCAGCTCATACTTTATTAGACACAGACATTAATAAGCAAGCCACCACAATTAAAATTATCTTAGAAAGGTGGCTAAGGAAACATTTATGGTGCAACGGAATTTAGACATAAGAATTGCATCTGAGCTAGTTCACAGCACCTGTGAAGAACAATATTAAATAAAAGAGGGAAGGTGCTCTAGAACTACAATTTATAGGCAACTTACGGATTATGCTGAACTTGTTTATTCAGAAAGAAAACATGCATAATGGGGAACCAATTTTGTTAATACAATAAAAAAGAATCTCTTACATGGCTTAATGAGGACGGTGCCCAGCATAAATTATACGTTAATTAACGCTACTGGGGGGAAGGATTCACAAATACCATTCATTCTCTCACACACACGCAATGCCACAGCGAAACTCTCTGAAATCAGCGTGCTGACACGAGGCGGAAGCAGGCGCTGCTATCGTAGGCGAAATTCAGCAAGTCGGAGGTAGCACGAAACACAATATACAAAAACAGTTTGAAGCTGGCTCTGGTCTGTCGTTTCTGTTTTAATATGGTGCGTGTGTATAGCCAAGTTAAATTACATCTGAATTGGACCGCGAGCAAAAAATACGCTAACGGCGACACACGGCTACATTACATGAACGCATTCCACTGAAGGTGAAGTGGTTGAAAATTGGATTCATTATATAAAATCACGGTGGATTCTTAAATTGCAGTCTGTTAGAAATCGATCTAAGTACTGGTTTTAAATTAGAAGTGGTTTGAATTCAGGCGACTAGTTGCGAACCCCGGAAGTCGGAACTCGGAACCACGTGGTTCCGAAAACCGGTAATATTGAATAAATTCAGTTTCCGGAAAATAAAGAAAACTACTGCATGTAATCCATAGAAATGCTTAAAATAATATAAGGAAGCGAATGAAATACAGCTATACGCGATAGGGCGCGATTACAGAGACGGATGAAGTCCAGTCTCCAAAACTCGTAAAAGTGAAATAATTGCAAAGTCGTAAAATAAAACCCATAGAAATGTTTAGAATTACATGAAGAAGCGAAAGAAATGCAGCTACATGCGATAGGGAGCGATTACAGAGACGGATGAAGTACAGTCTCCAAAACTCGTAAAAGTGAAATAATTACAAAGGAAAATCCATGAAAACAGCGGTGGTGGCGATGGACAGCGACACTCGCGCTGGAGGGAAGGTTCGCTAACTAGCTGGCAACCAAAGGATGTGGAAACCTCTTTGGTCTCTCAAGCAGCTATCGACTCTGAGCCAGAGAGCCAGAGAGAACGATGCAAAGCGAGCTATCACTCCCCACATTCAAACAGTCATAGATTCTCACACATCCACTTAAATGTAAGACAAGTACACATTCTCACAGGGACAGTGGCGTAGCGGAGAAGTCACATTTATACCACATTAATTAATATAATAATAAATTATTAACATAAGAAAAACCTAGTAATATTAACTAATATTTTAACACATGAAATAAAAATGCTATTCCTCAAGCCTTGAGAAGAGTGGGGTTCAAGTTTTAATAAAATGATAATCTAGCGACATTAAATACATTATAACTTTACAGAAATATACAAAAAAATTG
Organism: Locusta migratoria; assembly: GCA_026315105.1. Classification (NCBI taxonomy): domain Eukaryota; kingdom Metazoa; phylum Arthropoda; class Insecta; order Orthoptera; family Acrididae; genus Locusta; species Locusta migratoria. Next base: position 180,922,416 of record CM048749.1, read on the forward strand.
TGTAAGACGGCAGACGGTCGTCTTTCAACGTTACCAATTTAATTTTTGTTAACGCATCTCACATATTTTTATTACTGTTAACCCATCTAACTTGAAATTAAGCTGATTCAGAAAATAAAAATGATAACGTTTTTAACACTATTGACAATAATGTACATCTTTGTAAGCGGACTGTGGGCTACATCTTTGACTGTCCGAGTGATCGATTGTCGATAACGTCCAAGGAGACGAGTTTTGAGCAGCAGTTGGTGTGCGTGGCTGAAAGCGGGCAAATCTAGCTAACTACGGCAGTGGCACGAACGAAATGGTTATTATTGTAGCTGGTGCAACTAATTAAATAGTGACTCTTACTGATGAGCCACGCTAAGCTATCATGTATCTTTACAGTCAGAGGAATGTGTATTTCTGTCAAAGTGTGCATTAACGTGTATCGTGTCGTCGAGAGAACAATCAACCGCGTCGCAACGGTAACGGTTATATATATATGGACTGGATCTAAATGAGGAAGATCTGACTAACGTGGAACTTTGATCTCGTAAAATACAAACTTTCGTCGCAACCGTGACATCAAGATTATCGGGCATCTGCGTCGCGATCGGACGTGTCGAAATGGCAACAATTGCTGTAACTGAAGTTGGACTGCCATTGCACATGAATAACATATTGGGTTAGCATATTGTGTAGTATGTGCTAAAACCTCGATTACTCGCTTGTGTACTGTTGATTTGGGACGATGGGTGAACCTTCAACCTGTCCGTTATTCCCTTTGTTTTACTACAGTGCAACCAAATATTATTGCATGAGTTTCAGTACACTGATTCAAAGCTGAATTAACGTGTGTTAATGAATGAGAATCCTTTATTGACGATAATGCATCAGAGTGAAGTGCATAATCTAGAAGTAGGGTATATTAATGACTCAGGGGAATAATTTTGGGCAGGCACACGGTCAGTTCCAGCTAAAATTCCATCCACAATTATCTAACGATCATAATCAAAGCAACATTTCATAACTATCTTAATATACAGGGTGTTACAAAGAGGTACGGCCAAACTTTCAGGTAACATTCCTCACACACAAAGAAAGAAAATATCTTATGTGGACATGCGTCCGGAAACGCTTAATTTCCATTTTAGAGCTCATTTTAGTATTTAGCTCACTGGACCACGTTATCATGATTTCATACGGGATACTCTACCTGTATACTCTACATGTATGACACAACATGTGGTTCATGCACGAAGGAGCTCCTGCACATTTCAGTCGACGTGTTCGTACGCTTCTCAACAACAGATTCGGTGACCGATGGATTGGTAGAGGCAGACCAATTCCATGGCCTCCACACACTCCTGACCTCAACCCTCTTGACTTTCATTTGTGGGGACATTTGAATACTCTTGTCTACGCAACCCCAGTACCAAATACAGAGACTCTTCGTGCTCGTACTGTGGACGGCTGTGATACAATACGCTGCATGAGAGCATCAGGGATTCCATGCGACGGAGGGTGGGTGCATGTATCCTCGCTAACGGAGGACATTTTGAACATTTCCTGTAACAAAGTGTTTCACGTCACGCTGGTACGTTCTGTTGTTGTTTGTTTCCATTCCATGATTAATGTGATGTGAAGAGAAGTAATAAAATGAGCTTTAACATGGAAATTAAGCGTTTCCGGACACATTTCCACGTAACATATTTTCTTTCTTTGTGTGCGAGGAATGTTTCCTGAAAGTTTGGCCGTACCTTTTTGTAACACCCTGTATATACAAATATTTATTCCCCGAGCCCGTTACATCTTTACGAAAAATAATTTCCTGCTTTCTCATTAATCAACTTCTAATATGCTTTCCGCACACTCGAAAATGCCCTTCTTGCTATGCAACCATGAAGCTCATGCATTTACACAGATTTTACATTTGTAAATCAAAGTGGGTTAAAATGATACTAAATACAATAATATAGCTGAAGGTTATTTTACTACTTCATTTAGTACTGAGAAATTAAAACATTGTTATACAAAACTCTACATAAATGACATCCTTGTCAAAGCTTTTTACACTTTCAATTCAAAATTACTTATACAAAATACCTCACAACAATACGTACTCGGCAAGTGATTCTTTCACTACGCAAAATCTCTACAAAGTTACAAAATTTCTTTACTATTAATGCTGGAACATATAATATCGATCACTGTCTGCCGTCCCTGCGCATCTGTAGAGCTAAGACTTTTCACAGACCAGCACAGAGGTGTCATAAACCAAATGGGCAGCCATTAGGACAAAGAGAGTGGGCATAAATAAAATAATTCTAAAATTCCTAACGACGGATTCCAGTCTATTGATAAATGACGATTCGTCTGAAGTATTACAAAGTTAGGTCCGATTAATATTCAAGAAGTTGGTAAAATTAATCGCCAATGAAATCATATAAAACTAATTTTCCCCGAAAATCTAAAATTACCGTTTGCTTGCCTGACCAGAGGACCATCGTATCGTGGGGGCGAAATAATTTTCCGTATCCTGTATTAGTTGATATATTAAATTGGCAAGATAGCGATCAACCACAAAGGCTACCGCAGCCGTTATGTTCAAACTCGGAGAGCCAACGTCTTCGCGGAAGGACACTTATGTTCCCGCCGTCTTTGACGATTTGTCGTCAAGACAGGCCGCCACCCTAGGAGGCGCGAAACCGGCCCTTGCGGACCAGAACGAACTCTTAACTGTGCTCTGGTAAGGCTGGTAACACGTCAGTAGTTTTGCCGGCGGAAGAATCAGCGGTGCGAAACTCGCGTTAATAAAACTGGCGTGAGCGACGTGCCTGCTCTCAGTCGGGCAGTTGCTTCAGATGCTTGCAGTTCTTAGGACAGGTCCGCGATCGTTTATTGTGCAGAAGCCGTCATGCTCAGTCTTGGTGATATTTCGTTGACCGACAGGAACTTCACAGTTCCACCGAGCAGGTATTCGCGATTAAAGTGAAGTAATTGCATTCGGTCGCGGGTTTAATAAATATGCAACGGTCTGCATATCGGGCGATAGGCGTGATAATTACTAAGATGCTTTTTCATTAGCTTTTGTGCCGCCCCTGTTCCGGGCTCAATCTACTGTTCTCATGACCAACGGAAATTTTCTTGAAAGTCAATACAATCTTTTTCTCTCTCGTTAAAGGTTGGTCGAACTATTTCAATGTGCTATATCTTCGATGTTTGATCTATATTGTATGTCTTGTCCTGCAGCAAGAATCATTAACCGTTTAATAAGATGTAACAGGCTACCTCGTAATTCTATATGCTACTTTCGCAATACAAAGATTATTTCAACGAACTGTCCGACTTCTTGTCTGTAGCCTTCCCTTGTTGCTATCATTTTTATTCATTTACAAAATAATAGAAACCCCTGCTAGAAGAGGTTCGATTCTGGCAAACGGTCACAGCAACAGAAGTTTAACAGGTAAGTCACCTGTTAATTGGGAAGCGGAAGTCAGGCAGATTGATTTAACTGATAATCTCGTTTCTGTTTTCCCACAACCAACCATAGGAAGATACAGGCGCTACGCACTGTATCTGCCGCCATTGAGGATCCGACGACCTCTCTGTACGACGCCAAAAACAGAAGTGTTCGTCTCCGGACACTCAGTAACCTCTGCGAGACGAGCCAATGATGGTAGTACACCTACGTACACCTTAGCAACCTACTACCAACGTAATTATTTTTGTGCCAAAGATAAACAGATGTGTTTCAAGTGATTCGTCTGGTCATATGCCGATGTGTTAACGGATTACCATTTTTGTTATACGTTGGGCGGAAAGTTTTACTGTGGTCTTGGATATAGGCCCTGGTAGTAACATTTTGTACTGCCGACACCGTTTACCTGTGGTATAGTCAATAAGTGCTGAGTCTGACCGCATGACGACACTTTGGTGCACTGTAGCGCTTAGGTGGCGCTCTGGTATGGTACCAACAGAGTCTAACATAAGAGTCGCGAAACTCCCAGTGATTTTCTGCAACTTCGCGACTGCTGCGCTGCCAAGCGGCTGGGTCTTAAGAACATACCGCGATACGATTGAGTAATTAATGTGTGTTTAGAGTGAAGCAGCACTTAATATCTTCGTATTTACGAGATTTTGTGGCGTTATAAATTGGACCAATTATCAAGAATATAATTCGAAAATCCCCTATTTGCAAAAGATGCGCAGAAGTAAGAGACTAATTCTACGAACAAGTGTTGATTTACGAAGGTTTGCTATACTTTCAGGCATAGAAGTAAATCCTTAGCAATTGATTCACGTCCAAACTTCTGCTGTTAATCGGAATCACAAATATTAGACCACTATTTCATAATATTACTGCTATATAATAGCAGTGTCTGAATGCTTCCAATAGTGGTAAATCACCTGTTTCAGTAGAGCCTGCTTAGCATCCTATTTCAGTTTCACAAAAATTATAGGTCTGTATACCAACGTATTTCGGCGGTTACCTATTAGTTTCATAAAGTGAATGTGTAGCTACAAATAAATAATATGTCTATATATAAACTATTAATATTAGAACGTCACATTCGTGAAGCTATTGATTTTGATTCCTGAGAAGTAGCTGGAAAAAAATATGATAGGTACACGAAAGGCACAGAAGAAAAGACAAGTTGAAAAGAGCGTTTATAAGGCGATGTAGAAACTAGTCTCCTCTCATATAAAAATCGCAAGTAGTTTTGAAAATATTACAATGTCCGAAATCCGCTAAAACAAGACTCGCGCACTGTGACAGTACGTAACGAGCACGTGAACATAATCATAATCAGTCCTTTTATACATGAGCACATCAGATTGCAGTTCATTTCTGCTTTCAAATACTTTTTGGACGATATGATTACGACCCCGCTATTGTCAACTACACTGCATTGAGAATTTGTTATTGTAGACAGCTAGTTACAGAAGCAGTGATATTACTTTAATGATGCTTTTGTATTTGAAATTTCACACCAACGTTTAGTGGCTAGGAAATACGAGAGTAACAGAATTAAACATAGCAGCTTCTCCGTTTGTAGCATGGCATTCCTCCGTTACTACCTACCGGCCGCTTGGTGCGCTAGTGTCGCTTCAACTGCAGTTTTTCTCTACAGAGTTTCGCGACTGTGATAGACTGTGGTACCACGTCGTTTAGTCTCTCGTCCTTGCAAGGGACAGTTGAGTGCATGCTCTGGAAACAGGCGCACGGTCGTTGTTGTGACGATGAGTTGATTGCGCCAGTCGGACCTTCACGTGTCACAGTTTGAGCAACGGGTAAACATCAAGTTCTGCCAGGAATTAGGCAAAACGCTGCAGAAACGTTTGAAGTGATGCGGGAGGTGTGCGGTGAGAACTCACTGAGTCTTAATGTTTTGTTAAGTGGCACCGACGTTTTGTGCAAGGACGGAACAGTTTCGAAGATGATGTCCGTGCTGGTTGGCTGATTGCTGAGTGTAAAATGGATACGCCAAAGGGTTTCTAAAGCTACAGTGTAATAGCAAGCGATTAACTGTATGGAAGACTATATATATATATATGAACGGGCGAATTTCAAAAGGTACCTAAGTCAATTTTTTCACATTTTGAGATAATTGCATTTTCGATATCTATGGGTGTTTACATACGTCTGAGTTTCAAAACGTGCCTCAAGCATTCATTGTACGATCTACAAGCAGTCGCTTTTACTGAGTGAGTGTTAAAAGGTACCTAAGTCACTGACTCTCGCCCATTTTAACACGCAACTGTTGGTAACACTACAAATTATTTCCTGAACATGAATATCTGTCCCTCTTTTATTTGTTTATTTGTTTGTTGTTCTGCGTATATTCTGTTCATTGTTGAATAGTGGAGATAAAGTTATTGTAGTACTAGTAACGTGTGGTATTTATTACAAAATGAGTGAATGTAGCAGTTTAAATGACACTCCATTAAAATCACGAAAGAGGAAGGCAAATCCAGAATCATACAAAAGGAATGTTATAAAGAAGCTGAAATTACAAGGTAAAGAATACATCGGACACGGAGGAAAGCAAAACCGATCAAGGTCAACCCGTTCGCCTTGCAGGTAAGGCGTCCATAAATGCTTATCAATGCGTCATTGAAACTATCCGTCATTTAGTGTGACAAAATTGTTTTTTTTTTTTTTTTTTTTTTTTTTTTTTTTTTTTTTTTTTTTTTTGCTTAACCGCGATAGATATTATTGTATTGGATTTGGCCATATTTTAGACGTGAAACAAGTTTTATTTAATTTAACTCAATTATCTAGCAGTTTTACACTGTTTCTCATGGGAAAAAAAAATGTGAGATTTTCCGAGACCCCCTCCCCACCACGTGACATTTGGTGAGATTCTGGTCGAACCCCTCCCCCCTAAAGGCCTCACGTAATTTATGGACGCCCCCTTACTGGTATATATACTGTTACAGCTCGTTTTTTTGGTTTTAGGTGCAAGAAAAACTGCTTTACAAAGTTTGATGACATAGACAAACCTTGATATACAAGGGACAATGCCGATTTGCAATCTAAAGATGAGCAAGATTTGCATTTACAACGGATGATAGAGGTGACTAATGTTAAACAACAGCGTCCAAGGAATGAAGATGCTTCTTTGAGGATGCACTCATATAAATACCATGCTATTCTCCGTGAAAGTTTGTCGGGAGGCATTTTTTAGGCTATATGATGTGAGCGACAAGCGTATTAAACGTATTAGAAAGTGACTTCTGGAAGGAAAATCGCCACGTGACAGACGTGGCAGACATCCTTTTGCAGGAAAAATTGGCCCTAACGAACGTTTGAAGATACATGAACATTTAAGCTCATTTCCTGTGTACAAAATGCACTATGCGTCTGATACAAACTTTACGTATTTGTCATCTGAACTGTCCGTCAAGAAAATGTATGACTTGTATAAGGTGAAATATCCTGGTTCAAATACCAAGTACGAGTTTTTTCTTACTTCAAAGAAAATTTTAACCTAAAGTTCGGAAAACCACAGATTTACACCTGTTGCTTTTGTGAGGAGAAAAAGGTGTGCATATGTAGTCCTCATTTACATGATACTGCAAAACGAATCGCGACAGTAGAATTAATGGTGTACATGTGGCGAGCTAAGAAGTTCATGTCTGCCCTTCATGAAACGACTAAACAGAGTAAAGAAAATGGAAACATTTTAGGCCTTGTATTTGACTACATGCAAAATGTAAGTTTACCAAAAATCCCTATTCAGGAAATTTATTATTTGAGGCAACTCACAAGTGAATGTTTTTTGTATTTTCAACACGAATACATATTCAGCCCATTACTGCATCTACCATGAAGGACAGACCCACAAAGGACCTGATGAAGTTGTTTCATTCCTGTTGGACTACATTAAACATCATGTGCCTGAGACAGTTACCGAGCTACACCTCTTTTCGGATAATTGTCCTGGGCAAAACAAGAATTACACATTGTCAAGAGTTTGTCTTGCCCTAACCGATACGTGCAGGTTTAAAAGGATTAAACAGTTCTTTCCGTTACGTAGACACTCCTACAATCCATGTGATCGAAAGTTCAGCGTAATAAAATGTCCCATTAGGAAATGTTACCGTATCTACACTCCACGTGAATTTTGTGAGCTTATCGCTAATGATGAGAAAAAACATCCAGGGACAATTACGCCGGTCGAAACACACATGATCATTGGGTGTTCTTCTTGGTGGCCTACTTATTAAAAGAAGTCTACACAGTTCTTCAAAGCAGACATCTTCCATGAAATGAAAAGGTGCAGTTTAACATTTCAACATATCACTATTTTGAGTATTCACATCAGCTGGTTTTCAAAGAATGAATACCTTTATCGTCAAGAAAACTAACGAAGTATATTTACCTTCTCAAGAAGCTTATCCAGAAGGAAAAATATCAATAAAAAAAGCAAAATTGAGGACCTGAAAAAAATTATGCCGTATATTGTAGAACAACACAGAAGATATTACGATCGACTATCACAGAGTTAGGTAGCTGATAATGAATAAATTTCAGAAAAAGATATCTATGTAATGTAATAATATTCTTTGACTATTAAAGATGTTTGTATTATGAGCTATCAGATAATACTCTTTTTTAATTAAAACCTTCATTATTTCTAGTAAAAGAATGCTTTAAATTTTATAAATTGTTAAAAGGGACCTAAGTTAGCAAAGTAAAATATTTTTTTCTGGTGTCCGATTACGTATATTGGGTCAAAAATGTAGGCCTACCTAATTGTAGATCTGTAAGGTATAATATATAATTTTATCAGTGCACTATTTTATAGCACAAAAGAGAAAAAAGGTTTTTTTTGTTTTTCTCGAAACTATGAAAAAGTGACTTAGGTACCTATTAACAATCAGCTACATACGACACAGATAACTTAAATCCAGAAATGGTTTCTGGAGGTTGTGACATGGCTGCTCTGTATCCATTTACCTATCCTTTCGTATTCTTATTCTGTGAGTTACCTTTTACTATGTTGGAAAGATCATTACACACTATGTGGTATGAGTAAAGCATACAGCACATGGTTCGGTGACTAGTATCCTGAGGGAAAACTTCGCCCACATTTCAATCTAAAATCTGTTTGGCTCTTACTGGTCTCAGTCCGCCAATACCCTTCAGCACTTTTACTAATATTTATTATATACCGCAATTAATTTAAATGTGTCGGTATTCGGAAAAGAATCCAACGAACTAAGAGGCGAGGTACGTTTGGCATAACAGTTCGCGACCAATCGCGCATATTTTAGTTCGCGACCGGTAGCTCTCCTTTTAGTTTGCAGCTCGGTCGCTAAGTAGGTCGCTCTCTTAGTTCGTCCGCTCTTTTCGGCTTTTGCTACCGCTATAAAAGAGCTCTTTCTTTTGCTATGACAGATTTTTTTTTAATGAATCAGTGTTATCAAAGCGTGTGTTATTGCCCGTATTTTTGGGCAGTTAGACATCAAATACTTAAACAAATAAACCAGTTATTTACACGAAAGGGTGATACAATGGTATTAAACTACTTTGCATACAGAGTACTCGTAGTACTTTATTTTAAAATGGATTTCTTGTGGCAGTGAACTATGAAACTACAGCTTAGCTGCTTCTCAGTTTGAAATGACGGTAACTGGCAGAAGGAAATCACGCGATTCTGTACGCTCTCGCGTCCTCTCGCTGTTCCCCGTCAGTCTTCGGAAAAGGAGCGTACGAACTAAGAGGCGAGGGATCTCCGGACTAGTTCGCCTGTGGGAGCGCTCTTCCGAACTAGTTCGTTCGCGAACCACACAAGACTACTAGCAAGTAAGTAAATATAATTTTGGAACTAACTCTTGACGGCATCGTCCATCAAAAAGAACATTAAACATGATAGTCGTATAAGCCCTTAAATAGGGGACTCATATACCTCATTAGTATAGTAAGCAAGATATAAAAGCAAGCATTTTAATTCATATTCGATTATTTTTTTTTTGTAACCTGTTCATTGAAAGATTTAATTTGGATAATAAGATCAAACTGCTTTGCTCATCAGTCCATCGGCGTACAAACCACATTAACTTATACTAAGGACAAAACACACACACACACACACACACAAAAAAAAACAACACCGCATGTCCGAGGGAGGACTCGAACCTCCGACGGGGAAAAGACGCGCTTCCCGCAGCAAAACGCCTTAGAGCGCACGGCTACCCCAGCGCGGCTTACGATAAAAAAAAACCTACATAATAATCGATAACAATAAGCACTGAAATTGAAAAACTGCCAAACTTTATCTACTAAAACTATTGTTCTGTAGAATGTTTGCTACTAAAAATTTAAAACATTCTTCAATGATTCGCAAGTTGGATAGCTGTTCAGTCAGAACTACAAATGAAGACTCGACGCTAGATTCACACTAGTTTCAATGTGGTGCGAAAAGCAAGGCTGGAGGTTACAGAAAGCCACTTGGCACATTTCCATTAAATGCAGCTGGCACATTTCCATTACCGGCTACGGCGGCTTTCTCTGATGCTGGCAGGAACTCGTTGGATTTCCATTGGCATCCCAGTCGAAGCAATCGCACCAGTTGGCACGAGCCGACGTGACCGTACACTACCGAATCCTGATAAGCCTGCTGTTGGAGTGAGACACAGGATGGACATTTTATATGCAGCTAAGCATATCAAAAGGATCCCTGAAAACTTCATGAATTTAAATTAAGGATTTTTATGCATTATTCAGGTACTCTGATGCGTAACCATATAGTACCCATGCAAAAGTCGGCTGTTTTCAATCGTAATCTACCAACTCTTGGCGAAGCGTGACTGTATTTGATTATTAAATATTTCGTGTAAAGCTTCCCTCCTTTTCTCCAACATAACTATATCAGGAAGTAACACATTGTCTTTCTGCTTGTCATATTCACCTGGCTCTTAAGAGGACTTGGAGGCAACCAGCTCCCCAGAATGGCAAATATCTTAAAGATACGATTTATTTCTCTTCAGAGAGAAACACGTGTGCCCAGATAATTTCATTTAATACGTATGGACTTTAAATGGTCGTATGACAATGTACACGGTAATAGTGATAATTTCGAGTGGCGTGGTGGCATGGTGCATGTCATTCAACCGGACACCACTTCGCTTACTTACATGTTGATAACATATCGCAATTATACAATCGGGGAAAGTAGAATAATGTTTAAATTGGAATCCAAATCGTGTATTGTTCCTGGCGATTCCTCAGATAATTGAGTAGAAGGCTGGGTTGAAACGCAGTATATATAACCATGATTCGACCGCATTTCGAACCTGCGAACTTTCGGTTTCCTATCGAGTACATTACCTCGAGATCACCAAGCCCGACACTTCACATCGTGTGTAACAAGGAAAATACTTTCGCTCGAACAAACATATCTGTATGAACGTTTGGTTACAGTATTTCTACGTAGCCCTCAGTCTGCTGGTGGGTGTCGTTTTTATACAAAACTTTGCAATCATGCTCTAGATAGCACTGTAGATGTAACTGTAGACGCCATACGTAATGCAGATATCTGAACTATAACTTATGTAATAACCGTCGTACTTCTTGAATGGTTCACGGGAGCACCGTCGGATACTATTGTAATAATCGCACAATATTTCTGCGAGACAGCTGCTCGCCATCTTCAGGTGAAGTGCCGCTGTTGCTGCTCTGCTCGCAATATATATGGTGGCTTGTTAGCACGGCGCAGGCGCCGCTGCTGTGACGTCATGGCAGACCAGAGCGTCGACGGCGTAATCATGGAGAGCCCCCTACCGGAGGGCCGTTGAGCGGGCCGCTGGTGGTCTGCGCAGGCGCGGCGCGGGCAAGAGCGGCCGCTGGCGGTGGACCCCTTGTGCGCGCGCCAACCGGAGAAAAAAATGCGTGCTTTACGCGTCTCGACTTCGATGACCCATCTGCGTCGATTGGTGACCATCGTCTGTCTGCGGCTGATGTCTCAGTACTGCCAAGGCCGGTTGTTTAAAAAACATAATATAAAGTGTGTCTTCCGCCCTCCAGCGAGAGTGCAGACAATGCTAGGCTCCGTTAAAGACAACATCGGCCTCAGGAGATCGGGAATATACAAAATCCCGTGCCAGTGTGGAATGTCTTATATTGGACAGACGTGTCGCACTGTGAAAGACAGATGCGACGAACATAAACGCCACACAAGATTGTGTCAACCAGAAAAATCGGCTGTGGCTGAACACAGTCTTCATTCGGGACACTGCATGAATTACGAAGAGACCAAGATCATTTCTTCCGCTTCCACCTACTGGGATTCAATAATTAAAGAGGCCGTAGAAATACGTATTGCAAAAGATCTAATTAATAGAGGCACGGGATTCCAACTTAGTAAAGCATGGGGGAACCGGCCTTGGCAGTACTGAGGCAGCATCAGCCGCAGACAGACGATGGTCACCAATCGACGGCGATGGGTCATCGAAGTCGAGACGCGTAAAACACGCACTTTTTCCTCCGGTTTGCGAGCGCACAAGGGGCCGCCGCCAGCGGCCGCTCTTGCCCGCGCCGCGCCTGCGCAGACCACCAGCGGCCCGCTCAACGGCCCTCCGGTAGGGGGCTCTCCATGATTACGCCGTCGACGCTCTGGTCTGCCATGACGTCACAGCAGCGGCGCCTGCGCCGTGGTAACAAGCCACCATATATATTGCGAGCAGAGCAGCAACAGCGGCAGTTCACCTGAAGATGGCGAGCAGCTGTCTCGCAGAAATATTGTGCGATTATTACAATAGTATCCGACGGTACTCCCGTGAACCATTCAAGACTATGTTACGTCGGGAAAGCCTGAAACAGCACATCGTCGTACTTGTTCCTTAGCGTATTGACATCAAAAGCCGTGATGATAGTTGCAACTTTAACCTTCTTCTCGGAAGACTCAAAATGTTCAAATGTTTGTTAAGCTTATGGGACTTAACTACGGGGCCATCAGTCCCTAAACTTACAAACTACTTATGAACTACTTACGAACTAGGACGGCACAAATATCCATGCCCGAGGGGGGATTCGAACACCCGACCGTGGTGGCCGTGCTGACCGTGACTGGAGCGCCTCAGTCACCTCGGCCACCGCGGCCGGCCTCGGAAGACTGTTGGTATTCACTGCCACTGCTTCCATCGCCTCTTCCCGCACTTACCATAGCACTACCGCTAGCAATGAGTTCTTCGTCATTACTATCCCTATTATCATCATTATGTGTTAGTGTTACAACAGTATCTAACTTAGGCCCAATTCACACAGAACTGGCGCGGCGCGGACGCCTGGCTAGGACGTGGCACTGTCACGCGCCACCTCCACGTTAACAAATGCAGCAGTTCAGTCCACACAGAGGCGGCGTGGCGGGACGCGCCGCTTCGCAGTCCGCGCCGCGACCGTTCGCCGCCACCAGTGGCGCAAAAAAATGTTCAAATGTTTGTAAATCTATCGGACCAAACTGCGTGGTCATCAGTCCGTAGCTTACAAACTACTTAAACCTAGGTAAACTAACCTAAGGACAACACACACACCCATGCCCCAAGGAGGACTCGAACCTCCACGGCGAGCAACCGCGCGCTCTGCAGCGAGACGCTTTAGACTGCTCGGCTACTCCACCGCGGCCCAGTGGCGTAGTGGAAGGGCGCGTACAGGGGGCGCGCTGCAGTTTCTCCCATTCAAGTTGCAAAATGCGAGACGATTTCGAGTTTAACGTCATATTCTGTGATATCCGCAACTGTACGATCATAATCGTTACTGATGATGCATAACTGAATCGTTCACCCGAACAATGCTGTAATTAATGAGAGCAAATTTTTCAGGCGAAAAAAAAAAAAAAGTTTTCATGTAACTAGATTCCATTTTGTGTGCCAGCCCACCACAGAATTATAATGAAATAACAGGTTTTCGCTTGGTAGGCGATGTGAGATGTTTCTTTTATTTAACTTTAAAACATATCGATTTCGTCCCTATGATGGGACATCATCAGTGCAGAATTGCAAGTCATGATGACCTATGTGCTCTGCTTAAAAACATTTTTATCAGTCATGTCATAAAAAACATTTAAAGGTCTTGCCGGTACAAGTCACAACAATAAAATCAGGTAGCCGCTTACGTACACCTACGCAGCTTAGTTTTTTTGTTCCTTTTTTTTTTTTTTTTTTTTTTTTTTTTTTTTTTTTTTTTTTTTTTTTTTTTTCTATGTACAAGCTAAGCTGCGTAGGTGTACGTAAGCGGCTACCTGATTTTATTGTTGTGACTTGTACCGGCAAGACCTTTAAATGTTTTTTATGACATGACTGATAAAAATGTTTTTAAGCAGAGCACATAGGTCATCATGACTTGCAATTCTGCACTGATGATGTCCCATCATAGGGACGAAATCGATATGTTTTAAAGTTAAATAAAAGAAACATCTCACATCGCCTACCAAGCGAAAACCTGTTATTTCATTAAAATGTTTTCTATTTACCTATTGAGGGTTTCTTGATGCAAACACTATATAAGAGTTAAAACGTCATTTTGCCTGTTTTGTAACAGTTCCTACAAAGTTGATTTTGTTATCTTTGTGAGAAAATAGTCTTTTTTCCTAGATGAACAATTTGCATTCTGAAATACATACATCTACACCATGTGAATTATGTCTCCACCAAATGTGTATATCGCATATTTGTTATAAACTTAAGACTTTAGGCAAAATTCTCGTATGTTTGCATACAATATTCGCTTTTGCCTCTTACCTCGTACAAACGATGAAATTCTCGCATGCGTACGAGAGCATATCAGATCCCTGTTGTATAATAATGCTTTTCCGCTTCGCTCATTGTTCGCCTCCACAAAGAATGTTTTTGGAGCGACAATGGTGCTAAAATAATGTGAGTGTGAAACATTTTAACCAGTAGATTCAGAGCGTCAGATACAACACCATTCCAACTCTTCATTTGCACAGCGATAAATGATGATTATTTATTCACGCTTTTAGAAAATGTTTGAAACAAATGCTTTCTTAAAGAACATACATAGATGTCTAAGTTAGTTTACCTGAAGGTAATCAGTAATCTCTCTTCTGGACAAATAAGCTGCCTCCAGTTTGCTTTTCTCTGAAGGGTGTCCTTCACTTTGTCTAACACAATGTAGAAACACTTTTGCGACATTCTGTAAAAATTCTGGAAACGGTCAGGATACATATTCAGCTCCTCATCACATCGAATATGCCGCATTTTCTCAATTTTTGCAACGATAATGGATGTACCCAATATCTTCTGCGCTGCTGAAAATTGAGTAACTGCAAAAGATCCAGCGCGTCGCCATCTTCGTCTGACGTCGACGACATATTTTGAGAGACTGGTAGGAAGGCCGTCGCGCGCCTCCAGACAGCGCCCCTGCAGTCTGAGTTGCTCGCTTCCCGCCAGTGCGGCGTCGCTGCCTCTCCAACGGCGGGGCGTCCGCGCCACGCCAACTCTGTGTGAATTGGGCCTTATGCTCATATTTCTGTACCGTACCAGATACGAGAAAGCATGCGAATGATTCATCTTCTACACTAATACAAAAGTTACAGACGATCTCAAGCATGCTATGGATAACCAACAGGCGACAATTATGTGTTTTTTAGATTTTAGCAAAGCTTTCGACAATGTCGACTTTGACATTTTACTCGCTAAACTATCAAATCTAAATTTCTCTACAAGTGCTATTGAGTGGTTCCACTCATACCTCACCACCCGTAAACAGTGTGCCATAGCAGCAAAAAATAGGTCAAAATGGAGGGATGTTGTATCAGAGGTTCCACAAGGATCTGTACTGGGGCCGTTACTCTTCTCACTATATGTTAATGATGTGTCCACTGTTCTGTCCCACTGTAAATGCCATCTATACGCTGATGACTTACAATTATATCTCAGTGAAAGTCCTAAAAACCTAAGCACAGCCATCCAGCAAGTAAACGCAGACTTACTTTCACTATCAAGATGGGCACATAACATGGGATTGATACTGAATCCATCAAAAACACAGGCAATCTTAGTGGCCCATGAAAGACTCATCACTCCACAGTTCAGAGAAACTCTTCCACCTTTAATACTGAACGACACACAAATACGCTTCACTCATTCAGCAAAGAACTTAGGAGTAATATTTGATCAGCACTTAGACTGGACAGAGCACACAACGAGAGTCTGTAAGAAGGTATATGCCTCACTTCATTCACTGCAGAAATATAAAAAAGCATTTCCTTTACAGCTGAAAAAGAAGCTCGTTGAGACATTAATACTTCCCAATCTAGATTATGGTGATGCTATTCTGCAAGGACTATCACACGAAAACTCACGTAGGCTGGAGCTGGCGATGAATTCTTGTATCCGATACATTTGCAACTTACGTTTCTACGACCATGTCAGTCCCGCATACCAGCAGTTATCTTGGCTACATGCAGATAAGCGTCGAAGCTATCGTACACTATGTTTGCTGCATCGCTTTCTCAATCATTGCAAACCTTCATACTTATCCTCAACGACTATATTACTATCTGAACAGCACAGCAGAAACACACGCTCTTACCAAAATAAAACTCTCTCTCTACCTTCACATAACACTGCAATCTTCTCCAAATCATTTTCTGTTTCGGGAACACGTCTGTGGAACAATCTTCCTCAAAAGTTAAGAGAAATAAAATCAATTCAAAACTTTAAAAGACAACTAAGGGTTCACCTTCTGTCACAATAGCCATCTTTTTCTCCACTTACCAGTCTGTAGCCCACTGTTGTCAATTCCTCCTCCCCCCATAAATGTTTCCCTTTCCTTTCGCCAGCAGAGATCACCATTCATATATGTCTCCACTTCCTCACATCCATTAGCACTGTCATTTTTCAATCTTCTCCTTTTTCACTAACCATTTTCTCTCTTCTGTTTATTTTAAACTTAATTCAAATGTGAATATCTCTTGTTATTATTAGTATTACTTTCATTTTTGTGTTATTATTATCATTATTATTATTAGTACTATCATATATTGTTATTATTTAATATTATTAATGCAGTGGTTTTTGTAATGAAATCCTTTGTTTATGTTGTTCCTGATCAGATGTAAGAGAGGGCCCTATGGCCCTAATCTGGTCAGGTTAAATAACCAAATAAATAAAATAAATAAATAAAATAATACCATCTTCACGAAAGAGGGTTCTTCGTAACTTCATCTCAAGCAATCGCAATACATTAGCAGGATTGATTAGCAATTGCCGCCCCATCTGATGCTTCACTACACAAATAACAACACAAACGCAACTTCGGAGGCACACTGCACCGTCCCTACTGGCGAACCGACAGGTCAAAGTGCAATGTGGCAAGGCACACGCAGAGGCCTCTAACGGACGACTGCAGAGTTTTTGCAGATGGGGGTGTGTCACTAGTGCAATAAAGGATCTTCACATTATCTCTCGTACGTTTTATATATATATGTGTTTGTTCGAGCCCAAGTACTTCCCTTCTAAGAACAGAATTGAGACTAATCTCAGAATTAAGCTCCTCACTGCACTTGTGCATAGAATGACATTATTAGAATCTGGGTTCAATCCAGGACAAATAATTTGTGTCACCTAACCAATTCCATGGAGTAAATTAAGGTGTTTAGAGAATGTACCATATTTTAAACTACAATTTTCGAGACTGTATCTTAAATTCTTTTCCTTCTGAAATCTACATGGAAACCCTTAATGTAGAAGGTCGGAGGTGGATTTGTATTGGTCACGATACTTACAAACTACTTAAAACTAGCTCGAACTTGCCGGCCGCGGTGGCCGAGGTGACTGAGGCGCTCCAGTCATGGTCAGCACGGCCACTACGGTCGGGGGTTCGAATCCCCCCTCGTGCATGGATATTTGTGCCGTCCTAGTTCGTAAGTAGTTCATAAGTAGTTTGTAAGTTTAGGGACTGATGACCCCGTAGTTAAGTCCCATAAGCTTTACAAACATTTCTAGCTCGAACTTATGTTAGGTCAACTCTCTCTCTCTCTCTCTCTCTCTCTCTCTCTCTCACACACACACACACACACACACACATCTATACTCGAATGAGGATTCGAAATTCGGACGGGACCGGCCTCACGTTCCGGACATGGCGCCTCAGATCACACGGCCATTCCCGCGTGGCGAATGTGAGTGCAGTGTGCTAACCACTGTCACCTCTCTGTCACTGGAGCTATGTTAATGTCAGTGTACATAAGAAGTTATTACATCTTACTTCATAATGTACGGCCTTTGCCCATATGATCCATGATGTACAGTGATAGCGATTCGTTTCACATTATAAAATTGTTTTGTGCCGTATGGATGATACACAGGAAGCAAATAATTTTTATTGATCTGACGAGGGTGGATTGTCGAGTAGCTAAAAGAAGTTATCTATAAAGATATTTTAGGGGTCTCGACTTAAGAATTTTAATAATTAGATTTTCAAAATTCTTAGATGGTTAAGGAAATACGCAATATATGAGTCTAAGCACACATATTTATGAATATAAGAACGTTAAGTATGAAATCAATAGTGATGTGTCGGCTACTGGGAGATGTAACAGCAGCAGTCACACAAATATGGATACGGACTTGGAAGCTAAGCTAAAACAAAAATTCCCATTAACGGAAAATCTATTATCTATATACAAAAGCAAATACCTTACTTCTTCAGACTTCAAGAGAGCTGCCGTGGAATGGGCGAGCGGCCTAAGACGCCTTGATGGGGAACGCTCGGTTTCTTCCCGTCGGAGGTTCGAGTCCTAAGAACGAAGTGTTTTTGATAATTTTCGGTGTGCCGTTGCTTCGAATTGACAACGCTTGAGTTATAATAAGAAAATCATCAAAAACAGAAAGCAAGATAGCGTATGTAAGTTTCGAGCAAGGTTTCTGGCGAGGTATCTCACATTTTTCCGAACGCCAAACGTACGCTACGTCCCTTTCAGACTTAATTCACTCGTAACCAGCACGGACAAAGAAAATACACTTAGAATAAACTTCCAAGGCAAGACATGTTATAATAGTTAACGCAAAATATAATGAAACTGTAGGAGAGGTATTAAAATAAGTAGAGGACCCGTACGAATACTTCGCACGGTTAGTGGAATGACAAAAAACTTGAGGAAAAAAATGGAAATTTTCTTCAGAATCAATCAATGTAAGTGTTTAAAAGCGGAAATGAAAGAGCTTGATCCGTTGAGTGTTGTTAGGTGAAAGAGAACTGCGTACCTTAATTAGAACCGAATATATCGTAAAACAAACCGATTAAAATATTCAGTGCGAGGACAGAAGGATACCGTGTTTGAATAAAAATAAAGGATGGAGAGACTTAAGCTAATTCTGCTACTTGATGACAAATCTGCGAATGAGTGCCTTTCGTATAAAGCAAAAATAAGGAAATCGGTCGGATAGAACGGCCTGACTGACTGACTTTAGTTTACAGCAAGGACATCCCCGTAAGAAATATACAGAAGAAAATCGCGTTTGAGTATAGAAAAAGGAAGGCGAGAGTTATGTAAATTATGATACTTATTGACAAATCTGTGGATGAATACCTTTCGTTAAAAACAAAAATGAAGGAAATCATCCAGGTAGTTTGGTCTAGCCGACAGACTTTAGTATTCATAGATTCTTTTAATATATAAGATAGTTTAAAGATGTGAAAGTTCAATGTAGAGTATGTTTGTCAAAGCTAAACCGAAACATCGAATAATTTTTGCTGTTTGTTAAGAAAACTGTCTGCAAGAATGGTTATGTGCATTTGTATTGTCATAAGAGTTTGGTCGTAATCGTAACGTCCATAATTTTCTATCATTTATAATTTTGTTATTTGGGGTGTTTGCAAAAAATCATGGAACTACAGAAAAATATAAAAGTGGGCATAAATCACGCCAGGGCGATTTATTTGTTTATTTTACTTATATCTGGCTGATCGTATGCCACTGTCAACATTTCAGGTGTTTTAGGGCACTTCATTCCATTTTTCACACAAACTTTGGTGCAAATTCTATGCTCCATTTTTTTTACAATAATGGAAAATCGCCGAGCACACTAAAACACGTCTAACCTTTTGAGACGTGGAAAACAAACGAAGTATGTTGCACATGTGAAACTGTGAACGTGTGTTCGGAAAATGTGTACCAACATAAAGAAACGAAGATCGAAAATCGAATGTACCTTGCTTGCGCAATTTGAAAAGTTACCTTACAGGGGGGAAGTTGAACACGTACTTTGTCTAATACACACTGTACCATGCTGCCAGAGTTACAGTATGTGTTGATTCATGGTGTCCATGTGCCTCGACGAACGCTTGCACGCACTGATGCAAGTTCTGCCTCACACTTCCACATCGGCCAGGCTGCACCCGAACAGAGGCAGCTTGATACGCTGACCCATGTCCCTAGATCTGGAATGGGCTCCGTGTACGCGATAATTCTCAGATGGTCCCATAACCAGAAATCATACATGTTGAGATCTGGTGAACGAGCAGACCATGCAACTGGACACACTCTTTTTATCCATCGAGCAGGGAAATCATGATTGAGATGTGTTCAGATGTTAGCGGTGAAGTGGGCTTGAGTATTGACATAATCCATCCAATCACCACTGGGATTTCTTCCTGCAGGGGAGACAAAGTCACCCACAAGAAACACCGATGCTTCTGGCCTGTCAGGTGATGTGAAAGGAAGACTGTCCCAAAAAAGGACGCCAATTATATTGGCCCACACATTATGGCTGCGCCGATGACGAAA
Organism: Locusta migratoria; assembly: GCA_026315105.1. NCBI lineage: Eukaryota > Metazoa > Arthropoda > Insecta > Orthoptera > Acrididae > Locusta > Locusta migratoria. Next base: position 180,942,659 of record CM048749.1, read on the forward strand.
ATTCGTTGTCACCATATTGTCTCACAGATGCGTAAAGATAGTCTGCTCTGTGAACAGGATCCTTGGCACAAATCGCATAATCGCGATTCCTATGTAGAAACTGCATCGCCAGTGAATCATGCATCCGCTGTAAGTGATAAGGTTAGTAACAATTGTAGTGTTCCACACGGCCGTCTGGCTTATACTTTACTGGAGGGCCAACTGCCTGTACTGATACGGAGGTCATTTTCCACATTGTTAATCATAATATTAAGAGGTCCAGATCACTGCTATAATTAATATTTTTATTTATTGCACAACAGCAGTTCACCATTTTCAAGTGCCTGCGATTATGTAAGAACAACATAAATTACTTTTTGTCTATTATAAATGACATGTTACATACGTAAAAAATTTCTACTTACAGCTATGTTGGTGTAACGTCATATGAGTAGCCTAATATCAAACCTAAACATCTAACCTAACGGTCGAAATTTAGTTAGCAGGCGATCCTGAAGGAAGTATTTCCGCTCTTTTCATTGGCGAAGTCCGTTTTATCCAAAAATTGACGTAAATGCGATAAATCACACGTTAAATTCGACTGTTGACATCAAAAGCGGACACCTGCACAAGAACTTGATATCAAATTCGGACACTTGTTCAATGAGACAGTGTGCACCAGTAGGAACACAGTGTACTATCACATGACCTCGAAGATCAGACATGGCGACACCATGTGATAGGTTCTAAGACATATTAGGCCGTAGTTTTTCAGTAATTTTTCATAGTATTATTACTAATAACCTTTTCAAGACGAGCGAAATGGAACATAATATATCACCAACGTCCGAAGGAAAAGCTAGGAAGCGGTTGAGACAACCTGAAAAGTGGAAAATAAACATTGAAAACAAACAAAGGTAGGACTAGCTTGTAAACTACACTGTTCTATAGTAAGGTGTGTTGTACGAAATTATCACTTGTTGGAAAGAATTCGACGTCGGAAATAACGTAAGGACGTTTACGGAAAAATCTGGCGACAGTTTTGAGGGGGCTGACATGGAGCTATTTATTTCGCATATTAATATATTAGATGTTAAAGACGTTTTCTTTGCTGGAGAACTGTGTGAAGTGTGAGAGAGAGAGACACTAGATGAGCTTGTATCCAGTGGGAAAGCTCCGCCCCTATTGCAAGTTAAGATCTGATTGGCTCCCGCCTATACTAGTTGTCCGCCAAAACTTAAAGCTTTTTTTTTAATTATTAATATTTAACTGTTCTATGTTTATTAAAAATCATCTGTATACTTTTTGTAATGTTTTTGAGCTAAGCTATATTTCGATTAATTCAAATATTTAATTATTTGTATATTTTGTAATAAGTTGAACAATGTTAGTCTAGAAGTTTCGCTTGGCGCAAAAACGGTGGCTTGTGGCGCGCAGCGAGAGGCGGCGGCAGTCAGTCGAGCGCCGACCGCGATACCTTCACATTCATGTCAGTTCAGTGCGGGCCAGGGACAGTTTATACGTTATGCAACGTTTACACTGGCATTTCTTCAATAAAAACAAGACTGGCATCCCACAAAAGCTAAAGTTATTCGTAGTGCAGTACTTCCTAGCCACATCTCAACACCTCTTTTAGCATCACTTCAAGTACAACGGATGTGCGACCTGTGTGCTTCACCTGCGCAATGGGACATCAACTACGACAGAACACAGAAGGTTAGTCAAGAGTGAATTCAGACATGCACTGAAGTTGCATGTCGACACGGCACCTCGCGTGCAGTGTTGCCCCGTTTACAAACCAGGGCACTGGCACGAAGTGTGTTGGTAACAACACCGAGGGAAGGCTTGAAAGATGGGAGGTGTTTAGGAACTTTGTCAACTGTGCACTGACCTTCCCTCCCTGTCTTTTTTAAAAAAGAAGCCCCACCGTACAGTTTCAACAGACCTTATGCTAATTAATAATTTTAGAGATTCAGTGCCGTAACATTTCATTTGGATATAAAATTAAAAAGATTATTATGATTATTGTAGTTCTTCACTTTTCCAATATGTAATAGAGTTCAGAATTTAATATTTTCCACTTTATGTCGATATTCCTATAATTTTCCAGATTCTACAACTGTAAAAGATTTTCGTTAGCAGTAAGCAAATCTCTGTGTATAAAAAACGGACATCTGAAAGCGTGTTCACATCAAAAGCGGACACCTACACGTTTTGGTTTCAAAGACGGACATCTGTATTTTTGAACACAATTTGAATCTCCTTGAGTAATCAAATAGAAATAAGCCACTTCCAGGTATAAATCCTCGAGTATTGAAGTTGATAATGCTCAAATCAGCTTATAAATATATTAGCTCTAATTTTCGTAATAAAAAATGACGTTTAATTCAGTTTCTGGCAAACGACGTCAGTCTTTGATAATAAGCTATAACTTCTGGCATAACTTATTATATAATCATACTTTATAACAGTATGTTGTATGCATTTAGCTGCTGTACTTTTTGCAGCCTGAAATGTTAATAATATTTATATTTTTACTTTTTGTATATACACGTTTTTAAATGTAACAGTTTGCCAAAGATGCTATACAATGTAAATAATTACAATACCAGAAATGTTTAATAGGTCAGAGGGTTATTTTATTAACTATTTATAATAGCTATCGTTGGTTTGTTGTTGTGTACTCAGCCTTTCTCGTCGATGAAGTCAATAAAGTTAACTAAATTATCTTCTGTTTAAAATCCTTGTGTTCATTAAGCACTTTGTCTGGATAATTTTTAGTGTGAATATATATCTCGACCTCTTGTAAACCAACGATAGCAATTAGAAATAGTTATAAAATAACCAAGGAGGTTAGAATACAGGGTGACGCCCTTGGGCTGAAAAAGTGAAGCCTGCCTCCGCCATATTGCTACGTTTTGGAGAAATGTTGGTATTGTAGAGCTAATGTTATTTGTCACCTTAAAGAGAAATAAAGCGTTCGACGGTTTTGCGTTGATGTACAACGTGTTAAACGAGTGCAAATTAGCCGTTAATTACGTTTTCAAATATAATATGCTGAGTATTTATTACAATTTATTGAAGAAAGTATATTGTTTGAAAGTATATACTTCGCAATGACTGTCAGTCCAGTCCATTGACTTAACGCATAGTTTTAACGGAGAAATAGCAATCCAGCACTGGCCAAGCTGGAGGACAGGCTTCAACTGACGTATGTGCTCTGCATAGATAATGCTACTTCCCTTTATTCTTACCTTCTTGAAAATAAACCTATGACCTATTTAACATCTCTGATATGATAGTTATTTACATTGTAAAACATCTTTGGCAAACTGTTACATTTAAAAACGTGTTTATACAAAAAATAAAATATAAATTATTAACATCTCAGGCTGCAAAATGTACAGCAGCTAAATGTAAATAACATACTGCTATGAAGTATGATTATATAATAACAGTTATGCCAGATGTTATATATGACGCTAGACCATCATAGCTGTAAATAGAAAATTTTTACGTATGTAACACGTCATTTACAATACTCAAAATGTAATTTATGTTATTCTTACATAATCGCAGGCACTTGAAAATGGCGAACTGCTGAAGCAGCTGTTGTGTAATAAATAAAAATAATAATTATAGCAGTGATCTGGACCAGTTAATACTTATGAAATAATCACTTATGACTTCACTGTACTAGGTTTAGATGGAATACCAAAGTGCGGCGAATGAAAATTTGTGCCCGGCCGGGATTCGAACCCAGGATCTACTGTTTCCTAGGCAGACGCGTTGACCACTCCGCCACCGAGGACAAAGTGACCAGCCCCACTGCAGAGGACTCTTCCCTGCACGTCTCCCTCCACACCCAAATCTCCAATTGCCACGCTGTCTCTTTTCCTGTTATCACAGCCTATTTGTTCTGTAATGCTCGCAGCCACAATACTGTATTTCCGCATCAGGGAGAACAGACCATGAGGTATCGGGACACAATTGATTGTCGTCAAGAGCCCAGCCTCGGAATACCAAAGTGCGGCGAATGAAAATTTGTGCCCGGCCGGGATTGGAAACCGGGATTTCCTGCTAACTAGGCAGACGCGTTGACCACTCCGCCACCGACGACACAGAGACCGGCTCGACTGCAAATAGGCTGTGGTAAAAGGAAAAGAGACAGCGTGGTGAATGGAGATTTGGGTGTAGCGGGAGACGTGCAGGGAAGAGTCGTCTGCTGTCGGGCTGGTCACTGTGTCCTCGGTGGCGGCGGCGGAGTGGTCAACGCGTCTGCCTAGTAAGTAGGAGATCCCGGGTTCGAATTCCGGCGGGGCTCAAATTTTCATTCGTCGCACTTTAGTATTCCATATAAACCTAGTACAATGAATCCATAATTGATCACAAATTGCGATGTATTTCATTAAAATGAAAGCTGTAACGTCATCACGGTGTCCTCGTTGACGAGGTGGTCAACGCGTCCTCCTAGTGAACAGGAGATCCCGGGTTCGAATCCCGACCGGGCACAAATTTTCATTCGCCGAACTTTGGTATCCATCTAAACCTAGTAAAGTGAAGCCATAACTGATCGCAAATTGCGATTTATTTCATTAATATGAACGCTGTAAAGTCGTCTATATACTATGTCCTTTGGAGACATTTACTTCACTGTGGGCCCAACAATCAAGAAGTTAATTGTTAATAATATTTTCCTCAAAAATCTGGTGTCCCAACATTTAGGGTTCACCCATCATCATTTCCTGCTTCTCAAAAAAAAAAAAAAAAAAAAAAAAAAGTTTGTTAATCTATTGGATCAAACTGCGTGGTCATCAGTCCGTAGCGTACAAACTACTTAAAAGTAATCAAAATATCCACGGGTGTACTGCCGGTCTATAGTGTCTAACGGGCACAATATTTCGGCGATCACACATGTCGCCATCATCAGGTGAACTGACGGACTGAGCTCCTGGAAACGCGCCGGTACGGAGATCCGCACGCTACGGCTGCCCGTTGGACACTATAGACCGGCAGTACACCCGTGGATATCTTGATTATCAAATACGCCGGGAGAAACTGAAGAATCATACTTAAACCTAGGTCAACTAACCTAAGGACAACACACACACCCATGCCCCAGGGAGGACTCGAACCTCCACGGCGAGCAACCGCGCGCTCCGCAGCGAGACGCTTTAGACCGCTCGGCTACTCCACCACGGCTGCTTCTTTTAAAGACCCTGTGGAAATTATGTTGTAAAAATAACTTCATTGTGCCATATCCTCTGATCAATCGATGCCTGGAGTTTGTAAACAGTGGAGATCACCCAGTATAAATCAAGTGCAGGTAATACTGATCCCTGTGTCACAGTGATTACTCTCGGTTCAGAGGACGCTTTTTCACTGAGCTCGCTCGCCGGCGGCTTGAAGGGGTGGACAGTACACGCGAGTGGCTCGGCGTGCCTCGGGCCGCTCCCGTGTGGTAATCAGAGCCCGGCACGACCCCGCCGGTGCCGCTCCAGACCCCAGGCTTCAACTCTCTGTCTCTGTCTGCCCGCGCCTCTGCAATTAGCGTCTGAAACGGGTGTCAGTGGCGAGGCGCGCCACAAAAAGGGAGGGGCGACCGCGCGGGGGCAAAAAGGCCGCCGGGCCGGCCGGGAACAAAAGCCGTAATCTGCCGCCGTGGCCGGGAAACTGCCGGCCAGAGTCAACAACCTGGAGCGGGCAGCACGGCGGAGGCGGCAGTGGCGGCGGCACGCTCACCTGGTACCGCACGCCGACGCCACACGAGGGCCACGAACGTCGTGCGGCCGTCGACGCTCTCTATACGTGGGATCCACGAAAATGCCACATCAAGATATCACGGCCAAATCCGTTGGCGAGGTCACACATTTTGCAGGCACAGTCGATCCAAATGTTAACTAACTGTATGGTGTGATGTGATGTTTAAAGCTTTCCCGGCGAACAGATATCCCCATAAAATCTCGGTCGAACTGCCGGATGTCTATAACTTCTTGCCACGATATTTCGGCGCAGAGTCTTCTGGCCATCTTCAGGTGAGTACCGCCGAAGTACTGGCGAAGACGCACTGTGCTGTACTATTTATGACCAATACAGCCAACATTGCGCATGCGCGTACTTAGCGTGCGCGTTCACTACAAATACGTACGCTGATCCGAGCGCCCTCCGTGGTACAGGCTTGCTGCTTCGATATCAGATCGGTTATCATTGTCATTCAGTTGCAAGGAACTACGCCGACTACGAAGTTTTTCAATGACAGGATTCCATGCAGCATTTATTTGGAAACAGCTGTCTCGATTGATAAGAGTCTCACTGTCAGACAGTCTTATTTCCACAGCTTCATTAGTAATTGAGCTCCTAAAGTTTGATGTGTGGGCCACAATTTTCGCATTGTAGTTCATTGAATGACTTGTGGAAATTCATTGTTCGGCGATTGCGGATTTGATGGGCTGGAGTAGCCGACTATGACGAGTATGATGCCGACAGCCTTCGCTCGGAAATAGAACACCTGCAGACAGTATTCCTAAAGAATGGATATTCACGGAAGCAAGTAAACCGAGCGATACATACCTACAAATGACAGAACAAGGAAGAAGAGGCTTTCAAATCGACTGCTTATCTCCCATATATTGGAATATTTCATCGTAGCTAGGGGGAATACTAAAAAAAAAAAATAAAAAAAAAAAAATAAAATAAAAAAAAAAAAAAAAAATAATAATAATAATAATAATAATAATAATAATAAAAATAATAAAAAGTATAAAGTAAGAGTCATCTTTTGCCCTCCTAAAATTTCAGCGCTGTTGGGTTCTGTCAAAGGCGATCTGGAGCTGCGTAAAGCAGGTGTTTACAAGATCCCTTGCGAATGCAGCAAGTCATATATAGGACAGTGTATTTGTTCATGTCATCTCGCCACCTGCAGTTGGTTTCCAAACAGTGAACTCCACCAACATGCTAAACTAAACTCCGCCCCATAAAGGCCGCTAGAGCTCAAGGGGTACTGACCGGCCGCCGTGTCATCCTCTGCCCACAGGCGTCTCCGCATGCGATATGGAGGGGGGCGTGGTCATCGCCCCGTACTCACGGCCGTTGCGTCGGTTTTCAGACCGGAGCCTCTACTTCTCCATCAAGTAGCTCCTCAATTTTGTCTCACAAGGGCTGAGAGCACCCTGATTGCCAAGAGTACTTGGCAGACCTGGACGGTAACCCATCCGAGTGGCAACCAAGCCCGACAGCGCTGAATTTCTGTGATCTCACGGGAACCGGTGTATACACTGCGGCACGGCCGTTGGCCTCCACCAACATGCTACACATATAAAATTCTGAATGTTTAAGCACCTAAAGATGCACACAAGCCCGAAACCAGCCTGTCATAAATAAATGATAGCATCTCTAATTCTCAACCCAGTAAATTCTGCCTGTACCACTTCGAACGTCTGATGTCATACTGTCGAGGGGAAAAACGAATAAAATAAAATAAAAATTAAAACTGTTAAAACCACTACTTCGGTCCTGTAAAGATGAGACTTTTGCTACCCGAAAAAGATGCTACTATCCCACCTTGTCCAGTCTTTCTGATAAACAAATTGTGCATTAGTTAAATAGTTATTAACTCTCTATGGATTCAACTGAACGCAAAATTACATACTCAGTTGATGTATTATATGATCAAAGGTATCTGGACATCACCAAAAACATACGTTTTCCTTATTGGGTGCATTGTGCTGCCACCTACTACCAGATACCCCATATTACCGACCTGACTAGTCATTAAACATCTTGAAGGTGCAGAATGAGACACTCACAGACTTTGATCGAGGTCACATGATTGGGTATCATTTGTTTCAGATATTATATGTACACGAGATTTTGACATTCCTAAATATTCCTAGGTCTGCTGTTTATTATGTGATAGTGAAGTGGGAACATGAAGGAACAAGTACCGCACGGAAGCGTACAGGCCTACCTCATCTGTTGACTTATAGAGACTGCAGATTGTGGTGTCGCACAAGTCCAAAGTGCGCGCCACCTACTTTCGCCGCGCGCCGCCATGCACGCACGGCGCGGCGTTCTGACGACGTCAGCCACGAGCGCCCTCTGTTACAACTCCACTCGTGGCCACCACTGAACGACATCGTTTACTTGGGACTGAGATAGGAACCAGTTAAGACCTACGGAATCAGATAGGCACCAGGGAAGACTTGGCTATCGTACAGGCACTAGGCAGACCTCTAGCTCAACTATGTATCAGCATTCTGCAGTACTGAACTATGTAAAAGTTAAGTATTGTATAAATTCTGTGCAATATATATCTCGTTTTAATTTACTCTAGTGTTTATAGTTTCTGGCTGCTCCCCTCCGTACCTGCACCAGCGTGCTATCTTTCTTCCTGTGTCGGTCTCATTCCACTCGGCCACCGACACCCACGACGGAAACGAGACACAGGGGCGGCGGCGAGGCTGGGACACAAAACAGATTGTTGAAGAGAGTCGTACCGTGTAATTGGCAGTCATCTCTCCAGATCTTGATACAGGAATGCCAAACTGTATACTACAATAGTCAGGAGGCGAGAAAACAAATTACATGGTCGAGCAATTGCCCGTACGCCACACGTAACTCAGGTAAATGCCTCTCTTGGTGTAAGAAGTGTAAACATTAAACGATCGAACAGTGTAAAAACGTTGCGTGGGATGACAAATCACGGTACAAATATAGCGATGCAATGGCAGGATGTGGGTATGGTGAATGCCTTGTGAATGTCACCTGCCAGTGTGTGTAGTGCCAACAGAAAAGTTCAGAGGCAGTGGTGTTATGGTGAGGTCGTGTTTTTCATGAAGGGAGCTTGCACCCCTTGTTGTTTTGTGTGGCACTAGCACTGCACAGACCTACATTGACGTTGCTAGCATCTTCTTGATTCCCACCATTGAAGAGCAATTCGGGGATGCCGAATGCATCTTTCAACACAATTCAACATGTCATAGTGCACAGTCTGTGGCAGAGTGGGTACACGACAGAAACATCCCTGTAATGGACTGACTTGGACAGAGTCCTAACTTGTATCCTATAGCACATTTTGGGAGGTTTTGAACGCAAATTTCATGGCATACCTCACCGTCTTAAATGTTGTAAGGAGTCAAGTTATGCTCGCTGTCATTTCCTGCACATTCCGCCCTTAAACTCACATTCTACTCGCCAAGACTACAATACAAATTTGTTCAGGTACATGCATTTTAACGATAATAATTACAGTTGGGTACGCAAATGAATAGCTCATGTCACAAGTGGGACAAGATAATCAAGGCTGAGGTGTCACACACTTGTTTTTCTAAAGCGAGGCAAGGCGCCCGCATGGCGGCATCCTGTGAGAATAGACAGGTAGGGGGAAGAGTCCGTACTCCACTCCTCGGCCCCAGGCGGAAATCTACTTTCCATCTTGGGGAAATACGGATACTTAAAATCCTTTTAAAAGCCACACAATACCGCTCTCTAAAAAAGGTGTTTACTGGCAGCTTTTAGCCGCAGGTGGAATGCGAATTCGAAACTGGCGCCATTTAGTCAGAGAGGGAATACCTAAATGAGACTTTAGCTGACTCACTATTGGCCGGCGAGCCATATGGCGTTTTAAGATGCACCATCAGATTAGTAGGCGAGCCACTGGTGTGGAAGTGGTAGCATCACCAGAAGATATACACAAGCAGAATGAGAAAAATTAAGGCAGACTCACTCTCTCGTTTGCACCAGCTGTATGTCGCTGTACACATAAGCTAGCAGTGCAATACTCGCACAGTATTTTTTTTTTTTTTTTTTTTTTTTTTTTTTTTTTTTTTTTTTTTTTGGAGAGACGATAAAGATTCCTATACAGTATTGCAATGTAAGGAGCACCTCGGTCGTGGAGTGGATCTTAGTAGTGAATCTCCGGTGGAGAATGCTAAGGATTGGGCGCTGTTCATAGTATTGACCGATATACTACTCGGTGTGAACATAGAGAAAGTGCATTAGGTAATGCTTGCGAGCGCATTTTTGAGTGGCACTACGGTGGGTTACTCTGAGACTGACATTCCACACCAATTTAAAGCCAGACAGGCATTTACAGGTTGACGGCCGCGGTGGCTGCAGGTAGAGATGGAGCATCTTTCTGTATGCTGTGTGCCATGCTGTTAATGTCTTCCTTGCAGGAGCCTCAGGTAAATTAAAAGGTTAGATTTGTCCGTTGCGCACTACAAATACTTAGAAGAGTAGTATCAAAATCACAACAGCATAGTATATGCACATCACAACTATACCTCTCTTCAGTGCAGCACTTGTGAAGAATGGGCTGCCTTTCCCCAGGAAACCTTCCATTACGTAAATGAAAGTATGCCTGTGAGAGTGGAAGCTTTCATCTACGCTAAAGGTAGGCCAACACCATACTGAATTCCAGCATTACCGATAAAGGGTGCAACGAACTTGTAAGTCATTTTCAGACAGGTGTACGGATACTTTTGATCACAATGTGTACGTCACAAGGTACAGCCCAATTAAAATTATTAAAGACGATAAATTAAATCGGCAATTGAACCACATAAAATTAAATTTTCCCTTGCAATCTAATGTCACAGAATACTTACCCAACCAGAAGACCGTCGCCTCGTGGAGACAGAGTACTTTTCCATGTCCCAAATTAGATACTATCATAAATTTGCGCAACAGCCGTTCTAACAGTTATTTTGAACAGACTGGACACGGCTTCGTTTGACAGAAGGACACCACTTGACCGCTGTTTCATTGGCCGTTGCCGCTTCTGCAGGACAGCAACTTAAGAAGCGTGAAACAAGACCGCACAGGCCGGAAACGAAATTACTTGTTCCTCTGGAGTGGTTCGCTATGTTCGTAATTTTTCCAACAGACGAATACTGCGGTTCGACTTATGAGGTAAGAAAACATACAAGAGAAGCCGTCTCACCTACAGTTGCTCGCTAGTATTGAAAGGTATACGGTGATGAAATACTCTTTTGCAGCAGCTATAAACTTCACAGTCACGGTGTATACGTATTCGCGATCACCACAGAGTATAAAGAAACACAACAGTTTGCATATACACTGGTCAAAACAATTAGGGGAACAGTTGCAATATTTAGGTTTTGAAGTTTTGTCATTGGCAGAAGGTTTTTCTGTCAGTTCTGCAGCGTGGAGACAAAAACATTACTGCAACCAAGTTAGTGGTAATAACAGAAAGTTGTTGTTGAAAGGGTTGGTGTTGTGTGTACTGTGCCAAACAAATTACACAAGTAGTTGGGTACAGATAGTGTAGTGTACTGAGAATGTAGTACAATGTAACAACAACTGGACTTACTCGAAGATATGGCACGGAGAGTCGTAGGAAGGTTGGAGGCGGGACAGACACGGAGGAATGTGGCTGCACCTATTTGAGTGTCCCAAAGTGTAATTTCCAGGACGAGGACGAAATTTCAGGCAACCGGAACCTTTAAATGAAGGCAAAGCCAAGGTCGTCCACAGGTAACATCGGCAAGAGATGACCGTTATCTCTGAGTAACAGCCAGTCCAGACAGGGGACTGAATGCAGCCCAGCTACAACGCACCCTCCAGGCAGCAACAGGACGCGCAGTTTCAACACAAACAGTCCGAAATCGCCGTCGGGAATGTGATCTCTACGCACTGAGGCCTGAGATGTGTATGCCCCATTAGAAACACGACACTGGCTAGCCTGCAGAAAGTGAGCAGAGGAACATAAGGATTTGAGTCGTAACGAATGGCGCCGGGTTCTGTTCGCATACAAGTCAAGCAGCAGTCCATTTTGTTTGACGTACAGACCTCTACGTCGTTAGAATGGACCTTTGAATGGTCAGAGGTATAGAGAGAGATGACGTTCTTCGACCTTTTATTGTCCCCGACCCTGCACTGTTGCCACAGGAGGTGTATTCCGGTTGACAATAACGCTGGAAACTGAGGGAACTGAAGAAATGGAGCGAACCGCTTATTCACCGATCTTAACGCGATTGAGCATGTTTGAGATGCACTTGGCAGACCAGCATCTTCCACATGGGTTGCATATCACTCATGGAAGATTAACCAAATATCCCTCAAGAGCTGATTGATAGCCTCATACTGTCCATGTTACGCAAGTACGTAATTGTACTGGCCATCCTAGGTGATCGTTCACCATATTAGAAGGTAACGAGAATGACTTTTTCACTATTATAGTACTCCCATGGTGCCTCGCACTAAGTAAACGCCATGTAAACCTCAAGTAAAGAGTTGAGACAGCAAAATATCGTACTGTGTCACAATAAAAGAAGTATATATTGTATGATATCTCTCTTAATCCCATAATTGTTCTGAGCAATTTAACCATCTTCTCACTGTAATATTAATGCGGCTCCTGCCTGAACTCAGTTGCTCATTCTCTTTGCTAATCCCACTGCCTCTCATTAAAGGCTTAATATAACTATCATTTACTGCAATGTGTGTTCTGGTTTTCATCTTGTCTCGCAGAAAAATGTTCTCAATGTCAGGATTTATGTCTTGTGTTTGACTGTGTATCAAGTGTAATAGGCTTCATCAACTTTAGGTATGTGAGTTGCAGGATATAATGAACATTTATTTTAACTAAGCTGACCGACGTCTGGTCTGTACTCTTTCCAGGTTGCTATCATTTCTGTCCATTAAATAATAAACAGAAACCCCTGACAAAAGAGAGAATCTTCTATGCTGGTAACTAAAGATCCTCAGGAAACAGACCCTTTAAGTGGGGACGAGAAGTTACGAACAACTTCGTATCATGACAATTAACGAAAGTCACAACAGCTATAACCCGAAGATGGCATATGCCACTTGGGGGATAGTAGATGTACTGATAATAGTTTCAACGTCGTTGACCAACAGATTAGTGACAAACCTGCCAGAGCACCATATATGTGTACCCTTTAATGGGGAATGTAAGGCGCAGTATTACATCAAAGTGTGAGGCAAAGAGGCAGCATGCCAGGAACATGTGCTGCCAACTAGAGATGGATCATTCTCGAACGAATGTGTCCCAGGGAACGGTTAAAAAAAGTGACTGGGACAGTTGGAGATAGCAGTTTGTATCAAAATTCTTGATTAGAAAAGCATTTTTCAAGTTATTATGAGAAAATTTATATTTAGAAGTAAATCAATGCATACCATCCAGTCTAAGCGTGCGAAGCATTGGGAATTAAGGTAGTACTTCTGTAGTTACAGCTAGCTGAAGTTCATCAGACCATCTACAAATCACCTTGTATCCTACAATAGTCTCCCAAAGACGACACGCAGTATCATCAGCAAACAGCCGCAGATTACCACTAAAGAATGTCCGACATATCATTTATGTAGAAAGAGGGGCATTCCTATCGATACCCACTTTTCTCGTGAACACTCGTCATCAAGGGCAACTTACTATTACTTAAGGAGGAGTGTCGTGCGGGAATGGCCTTGTTGCACATCGCACGCCGGTCGCATCGGAGGTTCGATTCCTCCCTCTGGCATGGATGCCTGTTGTCATTAGTACAAGGTAGTGCGAATAGTTTTTAAGTGTAGGCATCGATGACCTCATTGCTGCGGTCCCTTAGGTTTACAAATATTCAAATATTTGAACTTAAGAAGTCTTCGGGCGATACACATAATTGGAAACCTATACATTTAGACACATTACTGGGCGTCTTCTGTTTTTACGTATTATTATTATGTTATCGCTAATTCAAAATTTCACTTGTTTTTTACCAGTTTCGGTGGATCTTGCCGTCATCATCAGAACTAAAAAACACAAAGAAGAAGATCAATAAATGCACCTGCATCGATAATCTCAGTAAACACTAAAAATTTTAATGTGTAAATACGGCCTACAATAGTGTTTATATACGTGTGGAAACTTCATAGTCCAACTATTATACATTACTTGTGCCTGCACGTCGTATTCCGGGTATGTATTTTATATACAATATTTTAATCAAAGAATAAACACGCATTTCTACGGACACACGTCCTCCTTGCATGTCATCGTTAGGCTTTTTGACTGAGAGAGCTAGAGATGGTTTCAAGAGTAGACAGTTCTCAAATTGATCACTAAGTGGCGTACATGGGTCATGAAATTTCTCTAAATTACCAATATAGCTTGACTATTGTTCCTATCGTGTGGGAGTGGGGATCGCGGATCTTATCACACATCATCAAAAATGTTAAAAAAATTGTTATCTACTGTTTCCGTTGAGCACTTTTTTTCCTTTGGTGTTAAAGTTTATATATCTACGTATTTTCTAGTATGTTTAACATCTTTCCGTATTCGCGGAATGTATGAGATGAACTGCGAATAGGTAAAGTTAAAAATGTGTACCCAGACGGGACTCGAAGCCGGGTCTCCTGCTTTCTAGGCAATTGCGCTGACCTCTACACCACTTTCTTTTCTGCATGTAAAATCAATGGATCTTTTCACGAAGAAAATCAAAATCTTTTTCCATAAATAACAACCACTGGAGACACAGCGATCACCCCTCCTGCACGGAATTACGTAAGTACGCCTCCCGGCAGATACAAATTCTTATCTTTACCCTGACCACTAAAAGTCAGACTCGTAGGTATTGTAAACTTAATTCCGTAAGAGTAAGGGACTAGTAGTGCCTCCCCACGGCACAGAAAGTTTGAAAACGGCGCTAAATGTCGTTGGTAACGATAGCTTGTTACAACTAGTGGACAAGACAACAACACCCGCTCTCGTCCTGGCCATTTTATTTTCAATTGTGCTACTGTCCTCTTATTTTCACGGTACGTTTCATCTAATGCAATCGCTTCGGTCATGAAGTATTTGTACTGGTACAAATGTATATGTGTACAGATAATTGTGCTGTATTATGATAGGTCCATAATATTTCCCCCCAAAAAATGTTTCTTTTTAAACAATAAACACACATCCGTTTTAAACGGGTAGTTCCCAAAAAGGCCCGTCATAGAAAATGTAATGATTAGACGTATGTCCCTATTAACTTACGATAAGGAAACTTACTGCTTTCAGAACAATGTTAGTTGCTCTTAAAAGTTAATAATCTTAAGAGTTAATAACCAGTGAGTAAGTTACCAACAGTACTGTACGAAACGTTTGTGCGAAATAAAATGTAAATATAAAATTCTATGTATCATCTCATTCCACTTACGTCGAAAATAAAATTACATTAATACTCTTGCAGTGTTTTCCAACAGTTTTCCGGCTATTTACGTGCATCAGACGTTAATATGAAGTAGATGTGGCAGGGGTTAAACGTTTTTTTAAGTGATGATATTGGTTACATAAACTTTCCATTGTAATTTATTTTTGAAATTCCTAAACGTTAGGTGGGCTTTATTTGGTTCACGTACTTTATATAAACTTATTTTATTCCTTTCTTTTAGGAGCTTTATACAATATCTTCATGCTCTGACGAATGTCTTGGATTTTATGCTTGCTCTTTCGTATGTGTTATTCAAAGGTAGTTTTATTATGGTTTTCAATATGTTCGCGCAACCTAGTAAAAGATGGCATTCCCGTTTCCCCAACACGAAAATCTTCACAATCACCCACAGTGTGGGTTGTTAACCCTTCATTTTTCATACTTATCCTCAATTGTCCCAAATTTGTGGTGCAGTTTTGTTTGTAGCTTACAGCTCTATATTTTTGTCGGAGACACATTTTTTTTCGTTTTATTGGTAATTTTTAAAGCCCTTCCAATAGCAGGCTGGCAGTTGCTTCAGCGCCGCGCTTCAGCCGACGGACAAGATAACAGTTAGGATAATTTATAACAAGGTGAGAAAAAATAATTTAAAAATATAAACGGTGAACAATTGTGAATAAAATGACATTAAAAGCATTCACGCATTCAGCGTTAAAACTGCCACATTGGCTGAAAAACACTAATGTCAACACTGATCACAAGACTACGAGACGGGACCACTGATTAAAACACGTGACGACTCTTTTTCTGCCGGTACAGCCGTTGCTGAAGTTTTAAAATATGATGAGACGCCACAAACACTAGAACGAAAACACTTGCCCAAGAGTTAAAATACTGTACGAAGAACTAGCAGTGCACAGGGCAGGGACGGAAAGCGCGGAGCATCGGGAAGAGGGAGGGGTGGGGGAAGGAGGGGGTAGGAGGCTTGCTGGAGGAGGGGAGAGGAAGGGAGAAACAAGCGAGGGGAGATGTTGGGGGGAGAGTGGGGCGTCTCATACATGGAGGATTAAGGCCGGTAGGAGGGACAGTACTGAGGGGGTCATCCGGGAGGGGAAGCTGACGATAGCTACCCTCGGAAAGGGCATGGGGTGTGTGGAGTTGGAGGGAAGCAGGGATACCATATGTTGGTAATGGCGCAGCAGAGGCTCGGAATTAAAAAGGAGGGGAGAAAGCAAAGGGTGACAGGATTCTATTTTGAGGAGGCGAGCAAGAGGAATAAGGTTAAATAGGATAAGTGTCGGAGGTTGGGAAACGGATGTGGTAAGAGAGGCGGAGGGCGTGGCGTTTAAGAATCTGGAGGGACTTGCAATAGGCAAGGGAGTCGGAAACCCAAGCGGGATGTACAGGAAAGGGCACATTAGGGAACGGTACGTATATAGGATGGTGGAGGGGTTCAGTCCCCATGTCCGACCGGAGAGGAGCTTAAGCAGGTCGAGATGGGAAATGGCTTTCTGATGGACAGTCTGAAGGTAGGGCGTTTTGGAGAGAGACCTGTCAAGGGTGAAGCCAAGATATTCGATGGCGAAGATTTTAGGGGTGGGAGGGTCATGGAAAGTACGATAAAGAGCCTGTGGACATAGGAATGAGCAAGCTTAAAATCCAAGACGTCAGAGCATGAACATCTTACTTATAGTACCTAAAAGAAAGAAGTAAACATTTTTGAAAGAATTCTAGTATGTAAAAATTAAAACACCAACGGAAAAATGTGCTCAGCGATCAACCGAAGACAATAGATATAATTTCTTTACATTTTTGATGACGTATTATAAGATTAGCACACTCTCTTTAGACGCAATAGGTACTATAGCCGAACTATATTGATAATTAAGAGAAATATCATGACCAATGTACGCCACCTAGCAATCAATTTCATAACTGTCTACTCGTGAACCCATTGCAAGCTTGTACAGTTGTATGTGATAACGCCTGACGATAGCATGCCAAGAGAATGCGTGTCGGTTGAGATACTTTTATCAGGCTTGATTCCATATTGGACTGGGTGCTCCACGACTGTATTTTATTTGTGGTAATTATTCAGCAATCAGTCGTCATAAATATAAATTCTTTAAAAAATAAAGAATTTATTTTTATGACGACTGATTGCTGAATAATTACCACAAAGTTCAGATACTTGTTGTGGGGGCAATAAAGTGTAGTTTTTATCCTTTAACAAATAATTGTTGGGCAATGGCGTTTCAACAGGTATATAAACACTATTGTGGCTGTGTTTACACATTAATATTTTTAGTTTTTACTGATATTAGCGATGCAGGTGCAGTCATTGGTGATCATCCTTGTGTTTTTCAGTTGTGATGATGGCGGCAAGAACAGCCAAAAACAGTTAAAAACAAGTCAGAATTTGATTAAGCAACGTAACAATTTAACGATTTTTACCTATACTTTTAGCTGAATACTCTTAAACTTTACTTAACACTTGTGACCAAGATTGCTTGCGGGTGGAACGGGGAATTCTGTTTCCTCAAGTGAACACATTCCGCTCGTCATTTTCCTAGTTTACTTCCCCATTTAACTGTTAATAGTGAAAATATTTCGTTATTGTGTCTCATTAAATTAGCTAACGGACTTACAAATGCCATCCACCTAAGTCTTGCTCATTTAATGACCCGACAGCACCTATAAAACTTGTAAGTAAGTTGAGCCATTTACGGGAAACGGCTACCTGCTAGTGTATCAAAACAAAACGAGACGCGTCGTGCAAGAAGCCTCAACTGGCGGTTTGGGTGGCAGCTTAGTCGGGCGTACTCAACTGCTGTCAGCCCGTTATTACGCGGGGTGCAGCGGACAAAAACTTGTTTCCTCGGTGCAGCACGCCAGAACGCGTCCACGGCTTAACTACTAGTTGATTAAGGAAACTTTTAATCGTAAACTAGATCACGTACATGGCAGTCGGTGTTGTCTTTAGATCAGAGAGAATAAGAATATTTGCGAACGTTATCAGTCTGACTTATAAACTTACGAATTACTGGCGATCGCGGAAGACAAAGAAAAATGACGGGAACATTGAAGGAGGATTATTGATTCACGTGCAGCTTGGGTCTAAAACAGTGGAGACAAGAACTGTTTCAGACTGGGAAAGAAACGAAGTCTTTCCAAGGTAACAGCCCGCTGCATGGAAATGGTGTAACTCATTTGTAACTATTTAACCTGACCCAATTAGTGGCTCGAGTCCCTTTCGCATTAGCAGAAACAACACAAATCAATTATGTTACAAAATATTTATACTGCGAATCCTGGAATGTTTCTCAGCTGCTATATATATATATATATATATATATATATATATATATATATGACGATTGGATTTACATCCTAAACTCCTTTCTCCAATCTTTCAGTTCATTACCTTCCATATATCTCAAAATGTTCAAATGTTTATGAACCTATTGCACTAAACTGCTGTGGTGGTCAGTCCCTAGATTTACAAACAAACACAAGGAAAATTTATACACTCATGCCTGACAGGATCCCTCACAGCTATTTCCTGTCTTCCTCTCTGTCTATTCTGTTAGTTCATGTGGAAATCTTTCTTCTCTCTCCCTCCCTCTGCCTCTGCACATCTCCTCCTCCGCCCTCCTCCCCCCTCCCCTCCACCCGTTATCCGCCCACCTATCCTCACTCTATGGCAATCTCACCCTCCTGTTCCTTTTCTCCGTTCAAATTCAAATGTTCCAACATTTGTACACTTAAAGAACCAAACTTCAGAATTCATTGGTCTCTAGACTTACAAGGTATTTAAAGTAACTTACACTAAGAGCAACATACAACCATGGTCGAGGGAAGGCCCAAAGATCCGACGCGAGCGGCAGCAGGATTAGTAACATGGTGACCCACATCACACGGCTGTACCGGAATGGCTGATTCAAATTTATCTCCATTATAGTTTTAGTAACTGTTATGAAAACTACTTGGATGTTTAAAGTTTGTAAATCTAACTTCGTTCCTGACCGTTCTTATACAATCGAAAAGTAATGAGAATATCAATTCGCATAAAAAACTTTAAACAATCTTCAGTAGCAGGTTCTTGTCCAATGTAAAATGTTCGAAAGCCAATATTTGGCTCTTTAAACTCAAAACTTGATACGTAATTCCATAAAAATTTTTGAAACATCCGTTGAAAGTACTGCAGTTATATTTCTAAACCACGGATGTGCTTCTTGAACTAGTAAAAATATCGATTCGTAAAATCCGATCACACATTCTTCAACAAAAAAAAAAAAAAAAAAAAAAAAAAAAAAATAAATAAATAAATAAATAAAAATAAAAAAATAAAAATAGTAATAATTTCCTAATAGATGCATAAAATTTCGAATGATCGTTGTTGCATCTTCAACATATTACTTCAGCACATTAATTAAATATTTGATTCTCTTAATGGCTGAAATAGTTTTCTTCAACGCTCGGAAACTTAAAGTATAACGTCAAGTTTTATTTCCCGTAACATACATTAATAAAACAGATGCGTAAACATTAAAGGATCTGAACTTGGTTTTGCACATACATAATTGGTAAACTTCTTTTACTATGGTATTCATTGTATTTTTCAAATAATATAATTATGACTGTTGGCGACGGTACCCTTAACAAGATCTCTAGCTGTCGACTCGCGACGTTTGATGGCCAGCTGTATCATCTCTGGCCCCGACAGAGAAGATGCTGTTGTGCGTTGCGCCGTTGTCACCGCACACGAAACTAAGAAAATACGCACACTTTTCACATTCACATAATAAAAATGGTTAACATTAAATATTATTATTAACAAAATTATAAATAAACATTTCTTTACCTTCAAAACTGAGCTTATGTAAGGCAGTAGCAGGGCAAAAGACACAATTGAAGCGGTTCGCTGTTCTTTCTCTCTGGCGGTAAAACAAGGGAATGTACAATTTTCAGAGATTATTTTTCATTAGAGAGAAAGAAAAACGATCCTTGGTCGTATCTATAATCTCCCAGGCGCGAAATTAATTATTCTGTATTTATTTACATTTTTATTTGTAGTGTTTCAACACTTGCCATATCATTAGATCTATTTTTGTATTCTTGTGTTATAGAAGAACTGGTGAAAGGAACCGGCAAGTGATAGTTGTTCGTCGCTGTCCGATCGATGCGGGAGGACAGGAATTTCTTCAGATGCAATAAAAGATGGATAACGCTAGGATCAAGATCAGGGCTGTATGTTGGATGATCAATAAACTCCCAGCCGAACTTCTACAAAGGAGTTGCTGTGCTCCACGAGGACGAGCATTGTCACGGAGCACCACTATAGATGTAGCAAACACTGCACGCCTTTTGTTCAGAATTTCATGACGCCGTTCCAATAGTGTTTCTCATAAACGGCCAGTGTTCATTATTTCACATCTGGGCAGGATGTCATTGAGCAGAATGCCCTTTTCTGCCCCAGAACAATTTTCTTGGCTAGCTACTGCTTCTTTTAAAGAAAAAAAAAAGTCGAGAAACTTACTTTATAGATGCCGAGAGTACACCTTGATGGGCGTGTATTTTGGGTTGTGCCATCAGGCAGTGCAGGCGTCGTACGACATAAGCGTCTTCTAATCATATTGTGTGCTCGTGGAACATCGCCTCAGTTGTGCAAATGGTTTTGTTGTAACTGACGGAAAGTCATAGTGTAAAACAGCAGTGACATCTGGCATCCACTAGGGAAGTGTTAGGGGTCCGTACTGTTCCTTATCTTTAAAAACGACACAGGAGATGCAAACAGCTCTCCTATACTGTTCGTGGCTGACGCTGACGTTTCTAGGTTCATAAAGTCACCACAAGACTAAAAACCAACTGCAAAACGATTTTGATAAGATATCAGCCTGGTGCAAAAATTGGCAATAGACCGAAAATTGTGAAAAGTGGTAAGTGATGCATATAAGAAACTACAAGATATTAGTTAAACTTCATTTCACGACAAATGAGCAAAATCTAAAGGTCGCAAATTCAAATGGAAACCAAGGAATTACAATCACAAACAACTTTAATTGAAAAGAACGCAATGAAAATTCCGGGGGATATGCGAACCAAAGGGTGCGTTTCATTTAGAAGCTCTGATAAACTTAGTAGACTACATATATCCCTCCCATTCTGGAGTATTGCTGCGCATTGTATGATCAACCCCAAGGGAGACTGACGGACGACTTAGAGAAATGTCAGAGGAAGGCAGCTGAATTTGAATTACCGCGCTACAGGTGTGAGAGTGTAAAGAAAATTATGCACGAGTTGAGGCGGAAATTAAAAAAAAAGGGGGGGGGGGGGTTTATTCGTTGCGGCGAGATCTATTGGTGAAATTTAGTGCATCAAATTTCTCCTCCGAACGCGAACGTATTTTGTTAACCCTTACTTACATAGGGAGATGTGATCACCTTAATAAATCAGATTGAAAATGGAAAGATTATGTGTTCGTTATCCCACGTGCTAGTAGAGAATGGAACGGTAGAAGAAAAATCGCACTGACGTGTTTTACGGCCCACTTAAGATTTGTAGTTTTATAAGTTTTTGCAAACATTTTGAACCAAAATAATAAAGAAACTAATTAATAAGAGTGTCTGAAACCCTTTTAGGAAGAACAAAATTTTAGGTAGTGGTAGGTTCCGAAACACTGACCTTCAGCCTCATAGTCCAATGAAGTGCCCACTACGCTACGGCTAACACTTAGGAGTTGTTTTCTTCAATCTCATACTATTGATGGCCGTTGTTAACAGATACTAATATGGCATTTGTAGACACTAGATTATCATTTATCGTACGACGTGTTTTTGTTAATTCTTCAGTGCGCCATGGCTTTTAAATGACAATGTGTAAGAAAATCATGAAATACGGAACACAAGATGGCGTGTGCCACAGAGAGTTCTGGGCGAGGAATGTCATGTGACATCTGCGAACGGCTGGCTTAAGTTAATTCAATGGAGGGTGTCAAAACTCCCTTACTTTTGCAAATATGAAAAAAAAAAGACATAAGGGAACAAATTTGTAGAGAATTTTCTCCTCTACAAATTAGTTTATTCAGTTTTCGCGTCAGATGAACGGTTTATTTGCAATTAAAATTACATTACAAACGGCTTTTTTGGTATTACTAACGTATTTCTTGTTCGAAATATTTCAAAAGGCGAAGTTCTGGTCTCTGGTAGTCAACAATTATGTCTGTAACATTTGGTGACGATCGGTTGAACGGTTCGACTTAAAAAGTGGGAACACGTTACAGCCAGATAGACATCGTCAAATCGCCGTTATTTTAGCAAATATCTCTGCAACGATGCAAGATATGAAAAAAAAATAATAGAGCGAAGTTGTAGAGAATTTTCCCCCCTACCAATTAGGCTATTCAATGTTTGTGTCAGATGAACGGTTCGTTTGCAATTTCAATTATATTACAAACGGCTTTTTTTGGTATTACTACCGTAATTTTTGCACGAAAAATTTGAAAAAGGGAGGTTCTGGTCTCTGGCGGCCTATAATTATGTCTGTACAATTTGGTGCTGATCAGTTGAACGGTTCGTCTTAAAAAGTGGGGACATTTTACGGACAGACAGACAGACAGAGAGACATATCAAAATCACCGTTATTTTTGCAAATATCTCTGAAACGATACGAGATATGAAAAAAACATAAGAGAGCAAAGTTGTAGAGAATTTTCTCCTCTACAAATTCGGCTATTCAGTTTTCGTGTCAGATTAATGGTTAAGCCCTCGTTTTCATTTAAATTTCGAGCTATCAAAAGACGATCGGTAATGCCCACTTTTAGTGTTACTACCGTAACCTAAAGTGGGCGAATATTATGTAAGCGGTCCGGTTAACACCCTGCCAGGCACGTATAATTATCTGCAGTGGAAGTATATAGGTGTAGATGTGGAGGTGCTAAAACAGGCACATTACACTCCTGAACGTCGATTTCGCTGCCAGTCTTACCTTCTCTGATTTCGGTTCACAGATTTGTGACTGGCTGGAAGACTTTCTAAGTAATAGAACGCAGTACGTTGTTCTCGACGACGAATGTTCATCAGAGACGAGTGTGTCGTCAGGCGTGCCCCAGGGGAGTGTGATAGGACCGCTATTAATTTCTATCTATATAAATGATCTGATGGACAGAGTAAGTTGTAATTTGCGGCTGTTTGCTAATGATGCTGTGGTGTATGGGAAGGTGTCGTCTGTAACTGACTGTAATAGCACACAGGATGACTTAGACAAAATTTCTAGTTGGTGCGAAGAATGGCAGCTAGCTCACAATGTAGAAAAATGTAAGGTGATGCGCATGAGTAGAAAAAGCAATCCCATAATGTTCGAATACAGCATTAGTAGTGAGATTCTTGATGCTGTCGCGTCGTTCAAATATCTAGGCGTAACATTGCAGAGCGATATGAAATGGAACGAGCATGTAAAGACAGTTGTGAGTAAGGCGGACAGCCGACTTCGGTTTATTGGGAGAATTTTGGGAAGATGTACTTCACCTGTAAAGGAGACCGCGTATAAAACGCTTGTACGATCACGTCTTGAGTATTGCTCAAGTGTTTGGGACCCGCAGCAGATCAGTTTAAAGGAAGACATAGAGGGGGTTGGAACACTTGCGGGGAGTGACACTTGCGTGGAGTGACCCTTGCGAGGAACCTGTGCCCTTGGGGCGGCTGATGGCTTTTCCTGGGTACAGGCAGACCAAGAAGTCTAGCACTGCTGTTGTCAAGTTTCCACAAACATAACACGAAATCAGTGAAATTGCACACCCCTTTGAATAGCAATATAGTAACTTGTTCTAACTTCATATTAATTCGTTGAATGTTCCTCCTGAAAACAAAAAGGTATTTGAATAGTGATAATGTTTGGAGAGTTATTAAGACATTCTCTGCTACTACAAGACGATGAGTTTCCACAGTCATACCACCTAAAAGCTTATTATTCAGAACACTAAGCATATCAAGACACCTGCGAAATCAATAAATATATTAGGCACCCTGCAAAGATACGTTGATGTAATTGACCGCTATGTAGTTAACACCACTATCACGCAACTACCATCTCTTTAAAAATAGCTACTATGCTTTTTAATAGGAGACGCAACCTTAAACCTTCAATTAAAAAAACGTTAATAATAAGTCAATGAGTATTTTACATACTTGAAGCTTTTATTCGTAGACCCCAAAACGATTTGGCTGTATTCGAAATACAAATACAGCTAAGAAATATATGAAATACGGAATGTGTAAGGGAATGTCACACACCGAAAAATGCTAAAGATAAATTCTATTTTCTATCACCGTCATATAGAACCATTTTCACTCCGAACTTGGCATAAACCAAGAGGAAGAAAAAAGTTGCAAGACTTCCAGGAAAAATGAAGCGTCCCGGTCTCCCCGCAAGTGTCTACACATTCCCTGTCACTCCCCGCAAGTGTCACAAACTCGACATAGAGGCGGTTCAGAGGCGAGCAGCTAGATTTGTTACCGGTAGGTTCGACCAATGCGCGAGTGTCACGGAAATGCTCCGGCAACTCAATTGAGGATCGCTGGAAGAAAGACGACGTTCTTTTCGTGAATTTCTGTTAAGTACATTTAGAGGGCCGAAATTTGAAGCTGAGTCTAGTACGATCTTGCTGCCGCCTACGTACATTTCGCGTAAAGATCACAAAGACAAGATAAAAGAAATTAGGGCTCGTACGACTTCGGTTTATTGGGAGAATTTTGGGAAGATGTACTTCACCTGCAAAGGAGACCGCGTATAAAACGCTTGTACGACCACGTCTTGAGTATTGCTCAAGTATTTGGGACCCGCAGCATATCGGTTTAAAGGAAGACATAAAGGCGGTTCAGAGGCGAGCAGCTAGATTTGTTACCGGTAGGGTCGACCAATGCGCGAGTGTCACGGAAATGCTCCGGCAACTCAATTGGGGGTCGCTGGAAGAAAGACGACGTTCTTTTCGTGAATTTCTGTTGAGTAAATTTAGAGGGCCGGAATTTGAAGCTGAGTGTAGTACGATCTTGCTGCCGCCTACTTACAATTCGCGTAAAGATCACAAAGACAAGATAAGAGAAATTAGGGCTCGTACGGAGGCATATAGGCATTCTTTTTTTCCTCGTTCAATTTGGGAGAGGAATAGGAAAGGACATGCCTAGTAGTGGTACAGTGTACTCTCCGCCATGCACCTTACAGTGAATTCCGGAGTATGTAGCTATCATTTACAACCGATCACTCAGCGAAAGATCCGTACCCAAAGATTGGAAAGTTGCCCAAGTTACTCCAATATTCAAGAAAGGCAATAGGAGTGATCCCCAAAATTACAGGCCTATTTCATTGACGTTGATTTGCAGCAGGATTTTGGAACATATACTTTGTTCGAATATTATGAACTACCTCGAAGAGAACGACCTATTAACCAGTAGACAACACGGATTCAGAAAGTATCACTCTTGAGAAACACAGCTTGCCCTTTATTCACATGAAGTGTTAAGTGCCATCGACAAGGGATCTCAAATAGATTCCATATTTCTGGATTTCAGTAAGGCTTTTGACACTGTACCCCACACGCGGCTTCTTAAGAAATTGCGTGCTTATGGAATATCTCCCCAATTGTGCGGTTGGATTCACGATTTCGTTGTAATTGACGGTAAGTCATCGAGTAAAACTGAAGTGATATCTGGCGTTCCACTGGGAAGCGTTATAGGTCCCCTACTCTTCCTCGTGTTTATAAACGATTTAGGAGACAATCTGAATAGCTCCCTTAGATTGTTCGCGGATGATGCTGTCGTTTATCGGTTAATGAAGTCAACAGAGGATCAAAAGCAACTGCAAAGCGATTTAGACAAAATTTCTGCATGGTGCGAAAATTGGCAATTGACACTAAATAAAGAAAAGTATGAAGTAATACACATGACCACTAAAAGAAATCCGCTGAACTTCAATTACGCGATAAATCAGTCAAACCTTAAGGTCGTAGATTCTACCAAATACCTAGGAGTTACAATTACGAACAACTTTGACTGGAGAGAACACATAGAAAATATTGTGGGGAAGGCGAACCATAGGTTACGTTTCATCGGCAGAACGCTTCGAAGATGCACCAGCTCCACCAAAGAGACTGCCTACATCACACTTGTGCGTCCTTTCCTGGAGTACTGTTGCCCCTTGTGGGACTCTCACCAGGTGGGATTGACGGAAGACATTGAGAAGGTTCAGAGAAGGGCAGCTCGTTTTGTTCTATCACGTTACGGTGGGGAAAGCGTCACGGAAATGTTGCACGAATTGGGGTGGAAATCATTAAAAGAAAGACGTTATTCATTGCGGCGTGATCTGTTTGCTAAGTTTCAATCACCGACTTTTAGTTCTGAATGTGAAAATATTTTTTTAGCACCCACCTACTTAGGGAGACATGACCATCCCAATAGAATAAGAGAAATCAGATCGAAAACGGAACGATTTAGGTGTTCTTTCTTCCCGCGCGCTATTAGAGAATGGAACGGTAGAGAAAAGTTATGACAGTGGTTAATAAACCCTCTGCCAGGCACTTGAATGTGATTTGCAGAGTATCTATGTAGATGTAGATCTAGTTAGAGCTTTCTGTTACTCCACAGACGTTTACACGCCTCAGTGAGAGGCTCTCTCCTCAGTAGCTGTCGGGCCGTCATTAAGGTGAGGGTCGGACGTATCCCATTATAATATCAACTAAGCGCTGTCCGGATACTTTTGATCAGATAGCGTGCGCCCCAGAGAGCTGCAGGGCCGTAAGATGTTCAGCCTCCCGAGTTAATCACTGCTCTGTCTCTCTGGGACGTCGCCTTAATAGCCGCATGCAGGCGGTAGCCGCCGGACGGAGATTAACAATAAACATACACGGCGAGGTGGCTGTGGGCGGCCGCTGCCGACTTTACGACGAGCGGCGGCGGCGAGCGAATATAAGCGAGGTGAATGCGAGCGGCCCCTGTGTGTGTGTGTGTGTGTGTGTGTGTGTGGAGGGGGGGGGGGGGCGAGAAAAAGTGGCTGCCGGTGGCTGCTACCTGCCGCCGAGTTACGCGCATGCGCATTAGTCACGGCTACCGGCGCCCGCCCCACCTGCCTTTCACGGCGACAGCTCTGCATAGCCAACGAGACTCGGCTTTGTCCGGGTTTAGTGCTCGCCGGGAATGAGGCTCGGCTGTCAGCGTGCCCGACGACGAGAGGAGACGCCGTTGCTGGAATTTGTTGGGATGAAGGATGTGCGCGGGGACAATCGGCCACGTTGATTTATATTGCTCGCCGTTTCCTTAATAGTGCGGTAGGCTACCGAGGAGGGGGCCTGCGCCGAGCGAGACCGGATGCCGGGAAGTAGTCAACTCTTTCGTCTCCTACCGATAATTTGTCGCATAAGGCCAATGGTGAAAGATGTCCATTCCTTGTGTGTGGTTTGTGTCAGGGGCGGATCCAGGACGTTCTGCCGGGACGGGGAGGGGGGGGGGGGGCAGAGCGGTGAAAGAATTCTCATCGTCAGCTAAACTCTGGCTCAGTACAAAGCCCTAGTACCGGCCACCTTTTTTTTACCCCACGCCCAATCAAACAAAAGCCTCACAGTTTCGTAGGCTCACTCTTTTTTTTTTTTTCAATTATATACATCTACACCTACAACCGTACTCCGCAAGCCACCCGACGGTGTGTGGCGGAGGGTACCTTGAGCACCACTATCGATTTTCCCTCCTATTCCAGTCACGTATTGTTCGCGGAAAGAAGGATTGTCTGTATGCCTCTGTGTGGGCTCTAATCTCTCTGATTTTATCCTCAAGATCTCTTCGCGAGATATGCGTAGGAGGGAGCAATATACTGCTAGACTCCTCAGTAAAGGTAAGTTCTCGAAACTTCGACAAAAGCCCGTACCGAGCGACAGAGCGTCTCTCCTGCAGAGGCTTCCACTGGAGTTTAGCGATCATCGCCATAACGCTTTCACGATTACCAAATGATCCTGTAACGAAGCGCGCTGCTCTCCGTTGGGTCTTCTCCTCTTCCTCTATCAATCCCACCTGGTACGGATCCCACACCGGTGAGCAGTATTCGAGCTGTGGGCGAACAAGTGTACTGTAACCCACTTCCTTTGTTTTCGGACTGCATTTCCATAATTCCATTACCATATAATTTCCATTATAATAATCGAGCTGGGTTAACGCATTCCTAGGGTCCCGAGTTCATTGCCAGCCATCAGGATCTGGGATTTGGGTTTTCTGTGGCTGATATAGACAAATGAAGAGTGGAATTGGTAAAGGTGCTAAGTGCCAAAAATGAAATTGTTGAGGAAACGAAAAAAACTACACACCTCCGTGAGAAATCGATATTTAATTCAAACAAAACACAAATTAACTCTTTACATGGTTATACAAATGTTGACAAAGATTTTTCTACTTATGTTGAAAAATCAAAAAAGTTACGTAGCGTTTTATGCAAAAAGGTGTTAAGTGCTATAGGTTTTGTCATAGCTAATAGATCTAAGTGCCACGAGACAACATTGACTTTATGGAGATAACAGCTGTCGGAAAAAAAGTACTTGTTATTTTCGTCCACGTAATCAATAATAGTCGAAAAATCGTATTCTTATTTGATGCCAGTGGAACAGTAGCTGGAAGTTTTATCAATTCTACAGCTGCAGTGTCTGTCATTGTCTTGCCTTTATTCAGGTCACGAAAATTCTCCGAGGCACACTGATCGGAAAAGCTTCTTTTGCAGGACACAATATAGGCTGTTGTGTGCTTATTTTGACCAAAGGAAGCTGTGTCTTTGAAAACTTCAGAACCTGCTTTTTTCTTCGTAAAAATGGTTTGATTTTTTTTAGCAAAAGTATTAAAGGTATTTAAAAATTACCTTTGCATACTCTTTTGAGGTCTCCTGCCCCAAGTGTGTAGCAGAGAGTAGACTGCCTTTTACCTATCTGCGTCTTCATGATACGTCCCATTGCGTCGTCTTTGAGTAAGATTCAGATTCAAATGTTTGTAAATCTATCGGACCAAACTGCATGGTCATCAGTCCGTAGCTTACAAACTACTTAAGCCTAGGTAAACTAACCTACGGATAAACACACACACCCATGCCCCAGGGAGGACTCGAACCTCCGACGGCGAGCAACCGCGCGCTCCGCAGCGAGGCGCCTTAGACCGCTCGGCTACTCCACCGCGGGTTTGAGTAAGAAAAACCTCTATAAGCTCCATCAGGTAATTATCTTGTCGGTTCAGGTCAAGCTGGGGTGTTCTTCAAAGATCTGAGAGCTGAGTTTTCATATCAACGGTACTTACACTTGTAGAACACCTAAACACAAAACAAACGAAAAATATGTACATCAACCTGCTACAACTGGATAAGGTAGGCTTGTTCCATATCATAAGTTTACTTCACCTGTAAAGATGACGGTTGTTTTGCAGCAATTTCCCTTCTTTTTCTCCTTATTCTGCGTGAGGTACGACGTTCCGCTTAATCTTGCCTTATCGTGTTTCTTCCTGAACGTAACATTCTCAACACTCTCACTGGCGTTCATGTTATCATTATTAACAGGCACATCATATTAGATAGCAAGCAACAGCTTCAGTAAGCAAACCAATAGTGTTGTGGCATAACCTTGACTGCTGTTCGGCTAGCGCCAGATGCCTGTGGCACATAGATTCATTAGCAGAGCAGGCCCATCTGTACATAGGACTAGTGCAATCTCTTGCGGTCAGTAGCAACTACAATCAACGACTGGAGCACATAAATCTGTTAGTAGAGTATTTGCGCGAAGACATAGATCGGTTAGCAGTGAAAAACCCCGAAAGTCGAGAAATGGCACTTACATCCTTTAGCATTTTCACTCTTGAAATGGGCAAGCAAGGGAAAAAACTGCTAGGGAGGGGGCAACGACCTTTCGCCCCCCCCCCTGGATCCTCCAATGGTTTGTGTGCACTAGCAAACCGAGACAGACCATTCTACTCTGCTAGAATTACATTTGGGAAAGGAATGTAAGATTCCTACAGTCATCATCATCATCCCCATCCATTAGAGTTTCTATCCGCCAGCCGGGTCTGCTTGGAACATGGGCCTCTGCATCGAACCCTATGTTCCCACCACTTTTCCTCCTCCAATTTCTTCCAGTCTTCTCTCTTCTGCATTCCTTCCTTTGTTACCCTGATCCATATATCCCTTTGTCTTCTTCTTGGTCTCCAGCCTCCAATTTTTTTTTTTTTTTTTTTTTTTTTCATACTGCCGTCTTCCATTCTCTTGACGTGTCTACACCATCTCAATCTTGACTGTTCTATGATCTCTTGTAGAGGTTTCTCCTTCACCATTTCCCTCACTTTCTTGTTTCTTATTCTATCCATTCATATTACACTAATCCTGCTTCGATGGAATTTCATCTCATACGCTTGTATTCTGCCCACCTGCCTTTTCTTTAGAACCCACGTTTCTGATGCATACGTGAGTATTGGAGCGTAACACTGTCGATATATCACCTGGTTACTCTTCTTGGATACTGTTTGCTACACACGAGACTTGGCATACTTCGCAGGAATCTGTGGGCTGGCTTTCCTCTTTCACTGATGATTGCTTTACCTTTTTTACTTACCATATCATTTCTCCCACTTTCTTCGATAACACTTCCCAGATACTTTGTCCATCCTCCCAAGCATTTCGCCTCTAGTCTTTACATCTGCTGCTGATCTTTCTTTATTCCTTGTTGATAGCATAATTTCACACTCGTTAGCATTATATTTCATTCCGTACAAAGCCATAACCTTTCCCATGCATTTAGTATATCTTGTACTTCTCCTTCTCGATTACCATACACCATTATGTCATGTGCATACACCGTCACTTTAATATCATCTCCTATTCGTGTTGCAACCCTTCCCATTATTTCGCTTTTTACAATGATGAATAGATGATGAGATTGAGCACTCCCTTGCTTCAGTCCATTCTTCTGCAGATGACGACAGTAACCTTCGGAAATTTTTATTCCCTTATTTTAGACATTACACCTAAATGGATACTTCAGAGATACCGTTAGAGATTTGTTTCCAATTACAGACTTCGTTGTTTTTCTAAATTTAACATTTATAGCGATTATATTTTTGTTAAAATGATCTCAAACGCGTCAGCTTTCCCTCGTTTTGGGGTAAGATGACTAATGTCGGCGGGTAATCTGACGAAGGAAAAAATTGGATAAAAAAATCATTAATTTAGCTAAGCGCGTTAGTGGCCAACATTTGCTTTGCTCTTCCCATATGTCGCAGTGAGTTCGGTACAAGCAGCATTCGGTACGACATCTGCAATAACCATGAAATGTCCCAGAATTACCACAGTCATTTCTGACTTCACTGAGTTCTCCAAGGAAATCATGATCGTCGTCGTCGTCGTCTTCAGTGTAGTTGACTGATATCGAGAAATTAAGTAGTGCCTCATCACATTTTTTTCTTCTCCCCTTTTTCCTGCTTTCTTATTTTATATTTATTTTCCTTCAATTCGACTTCTGTTTGTGATGTGTAATGAGGACAACGTTTTCCTCTGTTTCCTCTTCATAGTTGCTCATGCCACTTCACCGTTCTGAACCTCCTGCATAATGGTCATCGAGTCCTGCCTTCATATGGCCATTTCTGCCTTTCGGTCCTTCATTTATACTTATTACACACGTTCAGTATTTCAAATCAGTATGAAAAGTTCATTAAAATAATTCACGAATTCCTTGGGAAACATGACGAGTCATCATCTTGCCGCCCACTAAATTCATCAGCATACCCGATACGGCTATTCATAATTTAAACCTAAGAACAACATTTAATCAAAATCTCCTTAGAGTGTAGTATATGCATTATAGGAGCAGCATGGTTTATAATTTACGAAAAAACTGAAACCAGCTTGGAAAAATTTACCACACGTGTTCCAAATGCTATTTCGGTGCACTGAAATATTACAACCAATATGTGTGTAGACATAAGTGATAGCGTGTCAGTGCTAAATGATGACGTCTGGCTTCAGTACATATTGTACCACACGTAGAATGCTAATCGCTAGCAAGGAAAGATTTTGATTTGCTGTTTTGTCTCGAGAATCGCATTACATTAATGTTTCGTCATCGTTGACTCATCCTACCTTCCTCTACAGCAGGGGAAGACAGGCAGCGTCGGTGTGACGTAAGCCAAGCTCGCTCTGCCGGCTCACAAGGAAAGCCGGGCGCCGTGGCTCAGCGCGCCCGGTCAGGGGGCTCCACGTCCTCTGTAATAAAAAAGCTGAGCCAAAAATTCAACGAACAACCTCGAACAAAAACGATCAGCGTCCGCAACGAAGAGAACTACCCAGAGAACAAAAAAAAAAAAAAAAAAAAAAAAAAAAAAAGGAAGGAGAGTTGACCGTGTGACGTCACGCGCTCTGTTTTGATGCAGCTGAGAAATAGAATGCAGCGTGTAGAGTGCAGCGGTTTAGGAAATACAGGGAACACATCTTTGAAGAATACAGTCTAAGATATCCTAATTTTAAAACATTGAGTTTTAATTAAATAATAGACACAGATTACAGACAATTGTAAATCGTTTCTATACCATGAGAACATCATAATGTAAGAGTAATTTAATGTGAGGACACCGCTGTTATAAAATGTTCAAATGTTTGTATAGTCTATGGGACTTAACTACGGGGTCATCAGTCCGTAAACTTACAAACTACTTATGAACTATCTAAGACTAAGGACGGCACAAATATCCATGCCCGAGGAGGGGATTCGAACCCTCGACCGTAGTGGCCGTGCAGACCGTGACTGGAGCGCCTCAGTCCCCTCGGCCACCGCGGCCGGCATTTTATAAAATAAGGAAACTGGAACATAATACAATTTTCTCAATAATTTAAAGCAAAGCTGTACACTACTATTAAGCACACATTTTCCGCCATTTTCGTTTTTCTTTTGTTAGTTTTTCAATGTTACGATGCAATGTTTGAGATACTTTTAATTGAAGACTGCGTGTTAGGATGTGACCTGACAAGGTGTTTCGTTATTGGGAACTTTACCAATTTCATAACAGAAAAGAATTGTTCACACAGATACGTGAAACCTAACATACCCAATATCTGTGAAGCAAGGGCCTACAACCTCGGATATCTGTTTTCAGAAAAATTCTTATAAAAATCTGCCAAGCCTTCATTGTGTATGTATTTGTCCTTCAATAAATCATTACACTTTCAATTTAACAGTTCCATTTGAAACTTGGTACGAACAATGTTAATATCCACTGACAACGGTGTTACAAAGAGATGGAACATTGTAGAAAGTGTTTCAACATTCGCTACTCCGACAGCCCTCCACATCAGCACGTTCATTTAATTCAGATATTAAGGCGTCTCGTTATTCTTCTTCATATTTTCCATACTCATTTGCATGGCACAGGAAATAATAACGCTGTAAATTACAGTTTTTATACTTCGTACTTCTCTGTTACACACCAAACACTTTCCACTTTCACCGCATTGCACAAAAAGGAACAGATTTTCCCACACAGCAAGAAAAACCAATTTCTCCGTTTTGCTCGAACTCGCCATTTTATTATTGTCTAGAGTGCTGTCGCTGAGTGAGCCCTCCAGCTCTGTACCCACGGCCCCTTTTATCTAGGCAACATTGCGAACACGGCTCTCGCCTGACGTCACACGGATTGACAGGCTTGCTCTTCCTGCTCACACGTCACACCGCCTCAAGTTGCCTTCCTCTGCTCTAGTTTTGCAAACGACCTAAAATTTATTGTGTAGAAATGAAATTTCTTACATTTATAGATCAACTGCTCAGGCGGTGCTGAGGTATCAGGTGTCAATTCAGACAGAGGCCCCCAAATTAGTACGTCTAGACAAGCTCTTTTCGACGAAGGTAGGCATCCTGACTGATCACCTTCATCCATTCATGTTCTTTATCAATTCCGACGGATTTGGACAAATTCAGCAGGACAATGCGACACCCCACACTCCCAGAATTGCTACATAACGGCTGCAGAAACTCTTTTCTTAGATTAAACACCTCCACTGGCCAATAAACTGCCAAGACATGAACGTTATTGAGCATATCTCGGATGCCTTGCAACATGACATCTACCGTTTCGTACTCTCACGGATTTATTGACAGCCCTGTACCATTCATGGTGTCCTCTCCAGAACTACTTCAGTCATTATTCGAGTGCATTTCATGTCGCTACTTCTGAGTGCTCGCGAACCCCCTGCATGTTAATAGGCAGTTGCTTTTGCGCTTCTGTTTATAGTTTTAAGTCTTGGTTATCGGCAAACTTCTCGGATCCTAAAATCGCTGAGATTACGGATCTTTTTACTCTGAGTTTTAACCTAGCCTTCACCTTTTACAGCGTTGTAAAGAGTCGCCAGAAATGACATGTAGTTCGGGTTCCACGTTAAACTGTAGGTTCCGGTTGGATAACTAAGGTAGGTTACGGATATGTTACACGCCAAAGCGGCGTCGAATCAAAACTTGCACCAGATTACTAAGCCACAAGAATTTATTATTATATTCATTTTAGGGTGCTTCCTTGATTAATTTATTTCACGATATACATTTTTTTTTCTTTTCAAGTTTACATAAGGCATAAATATACTTGTTAAATTTTTCGTGTCATTCATTTTATTGTACTTTTGCTGTGTATTATCTACACATAAAAAAATCAATTGCTGTGCGTTAGTCTCGCTAAAACCCGGAAATGGCTTCACCGATTTAAATAATATGTTTTTTGTTCTTTTCTTCACTTTAATAAAGGGCTGGCTTATAAAGAAAAATAGGACAGGGACCAAAGGAACAGCTGAAAATAGATATAATACAAACTGGTGACTTTGTAAGATGGCAACGCCACTTCTCATTAGATTCGTATTTTATGCGCTACCATACCGTTCATCCGACATTAATATAAATCAGCGTACATCTTCTTCAAAACAAGGGGAATACAATAATTCGCAGGGTGCATGGCAGAGGTTGCTTCACAACAGACGTCAACAGCAGTCTACAATTTTACTCCCAACTTGTACAAATTTTACACACTTGTAAACTATAGAAACATAACTGTCTACATAATATTTTGTACGATGCCTGCCGGAGAGTGCCTTACACCAGACTTTGACACCGTGTGACCGATAACCACGAATTTGGCAGCAACTGTAATCTTTCATTATCAAGGGACGGAGGAGATCAACGGAGAGACGGGGGATAGGAGGAGATTGATAGCGGTCGTGGTAGAGGTAGAGGGATGGATAGGTGGATTGAGGGGGAATGAGGAAGAGGACCAGGAGGAAACAAAGGGAGAAGTAGCTGAAGTAGCTGGAGAGAGGAGGGAGGTGGACAGACAGGCGGGGGCAGTACATGGAGTAAGTGTGTACTGGAATAAATATTCATCTGAGCAATGACTGGTTTACAGGTGAGAAACCTAAGAGAACAAAGAGATAACAGGCGTAGAAATGGGGGAAGTGATGCATATTTAGTAATTGGGAAGCAGTGCCTGTTTTGCTAGTATATGTACATATGTTATTTGCTGGATGTATTCAAATGTTCAAATGTTTGTAAAGCTAATGGGACTTATCTACGGAGTAAACTATTTATGAACTAACTTATACTAAAGACAACGCAAACATCCATACCCGAGGGGGGGGGGGGGATTCGAGAGCCCGACGGGGAACGGCCTTGCGCATCGTAGCATTGCGCCTCAATGCGCTCCGCCGCTCCGCTTCGGCTTGATGTTTCCCAGTACTTATTTTCTCCTCTCGAATTCCCAGCTTCCTCTTGTCTGTGGAGGTCATTCCCTGATGCCGTAAAAAATGGTCTGACATTCTGTTTCCTGATTTTGTCAGTTTTTTCCATATGTTCCTTTCTTCGCTAATTTGTCAGAGAACCTTGACATTCGTTATATTCCTTTGCACAGGGAACAAATTTACAATGAAACAGCTCCACTGAATGTGTGATCACGTTCCATTTGATGTATTCATTAACCTAAAGTGTGTCTGCATCATTAATGTTATCTATTTGTGTGTTAATTATTTTATTTTTCTTATTATTGACCAATGCCCCATGTTTATATATGTTTCCACCCATGTGATTTAACTTGTGTTCGTATGAATGTGGAAGGTTGCTTTTAATATTGACTGACTGCTGCACATTGGCTTACAGTCGCCCTCTCTCGCTCTAGGCCACGTTTTGTTGTAGTTTAGAACGCATGGCTTCGTTTGTCGTCTGCGCTGGCGTCTGCTGGCTCGCCAGAGATAAGCTTACTTGGCAAGATGGCAATGTGGCCGTGTTCTTAGTTTCGTACCAACCTAATCTTGAACGAAAGAGGTGACAGGAGACCTCTCTGGGAGCTGATTAGAGGAACTGTCTTCGCCAAGTAGCAAGGGTTGGTAGGAAGCTCTAAACGCACTCTGCATCGTTTTTAGCGCGCTCTACATTCGGTGTGTGGCGGGGGAAGGTTTTTCCCGTGGCCTGAGAGCCACACTCTTGCTGCGACCGTGGAAGTAACTTCTTCGCCCAATCATGCTGAGTGAAAGGCATGCTGTTAGAACTTTGCTTTCCTTGTGATCAGCCAGTTATGGTTTTTCAGTGAGTTTTCTTGAGTAATTCTTTCGCTATGCAAGGCAAAGTATTTCTCAATTTACAGAACTGTAGTAATACAGTGTGAATTTAGTATCTGCATTTTCATTACATTGATGATTTTGTGTTAAGATTTTCCCAAGTTAGAATACACGTGTATGGCCTTCAGCCTTTGTGTAAACTTGGTATGAATTTCCTTGCTGTTTTAACTATTCACGTCGTGTCTGTATCCGTGAGATTTTCTCGTTATATTATCCTTAGAGGAGGAATCCGAGCCAAGCGATAATTTCAGTCAGAGATGTGGAGCTAATATCCATTCGCGACACAGGCAGCGTCATCTCCGTAAAACGTGATGTGCCATACGAGCGCTGCCAACCAGTGGCCTCTTAGCCGGAACTCCCCCTGCAACACACCAAGGTTAAGGGTGCCTTGGTTGGGCATTGCGTATAGGTACGGAGGCATGCAGAGATAGTTTTCTCATGTCCAGAAAATGTTTTTGCGGCCAACTTTGTCGTGCCGTCATTAGTTGTTGATGTGTTGCTCGGTGTGAAATTTCTGGTGGCATCCCATGCTACTTTGCACTTTGTCGAAGGCGAAGCGCGCCTTCGGCTGAATGAGAAATAAGTCAGGTTAAAATTCAGTGAGTGCACCACAGGGCTGTATTCCGCGGGTCTGTGTTGCCAATTTTTGTCATTTTATCAGACGATATACGAGCCAGATCCCGTGCTATCGGAGTATGATGACCAATATATAGTTTTCGTTGATTATGAGAAAGTAGAGGTCCTGGCCGAGATCGACCGAAAAAAGAGTTCGTTAGAGGGTGCCCCAACCCGAGTGAAAAGTAATTTAGATTCTATTTTCCGAAACATGCCATGGTTTTATCTGATGCCACGGGTACGATCAAAGGCTTTCTATATAAGTTTAAAGTGCAGCCATACAACAAGTTTTTTGTGAAGCCGTACCAAATTCCATGGATATACACGAGAGAAGTCGACGAGTAGATTGCGCGGATGTTAGTGGACGGCGTCATAGAACGCACTGTGAGTTCATATAACTGTCCGTTGTTTATCGTCCCCAAGAAGGATAAATCGATCAGGCTTGTCCTGGATTCGACGCAAATAAACACCATAATTGAGCCGGAGACTGATCGACCGCAGACGTTGGATGAACTTCAACAGCGTCCATGTACTCTCCTCGATCAACTTGCGGGCCAGCTACTGGTAAATAGAACTGGCCCCCTTGTCGACCTTACACGGCCTTTCTTTGCTTCTGAATCTGTTACCTGTTCCGAAAACTTCCTTTTGGCTTTAATATCAATTCTGCGGCCTATATTCGTGACTTTTACTCTATTTCACCGGAGGAATTGCGGCGGCACCCCGGTGAATCAGCATACGTCAAGCGTCAGGTGACTGAACAGAACACAAGTTAACTCACCCAGCGCTGCATATGCTTATATGCAGGATAACAAATATTACAAATGCGTCTTCTACGCAACAAATTTTTGTCGCGTTCTTCAACACTGTAAAACAGTGGGAAACACACAAAACAAATGCGTCTTCTATGCGAGGCGCTGTGAGCGTATTCTTTGACGCCGAAGCACAGTGGAAAAAAAAATACAAAATACTCTAATGAAACATGGAACTTGTAACCTATAGAAAATCCACAAGAAAAATACACAATCATTCTTTGAAATGCCTAAGACTAGAAACATGGTGCACTCCACGAGACTTTCGGGTCCGTATTATTTCCAGTTCAACTGCGTTTTCATGAACAATCCGCCTTATGCGAAAGGGACCAACAAAAACTGGAAAGAACCTCCGCGCCAGAGCAAGAGGCTTGTTGGGTAAACGAAGGGAACGACCCAAGACTTTCCACCAGACTTCAAAGTAGCGTACTACACGTTGCGTCTTGTCATACTGGCACCTTTTCTCAGCGGCCTGTTTGATATGTTCAGTGGCACATTTAATCACCTCGCTGTGCCTCAATTTTACCGGTGGATGAAGAGGTACTATCTCCGTACCTTGACTGCTGGACATTCATTTTTCAAAACGAGCCTCGGTGGCATAGAAGTAGAATTACTCAGCAATTCGTTGATGACTTTCAGGAACCCCTGAATATACTGATCCCAGGCGTGATGACGTCGGTAGCAGTACATACGGCACAATTTCCCCAGTTCTCTCATTATGTGATCGCACGGATTTGACTCCGCGTGATAAACGGAAATGAAAATAGGTTATATGCACCTCCGCTGGAGCGTCCTCTTATAGACATGAGAGCAAAACTGAGGACTGTTGTCAGATAATACCGTCTCG
The DNA here is from genome assembly GCA_026315105.1 of Locusta migratoria. NCBI lineage: Eukaryota > Metazoa > Arthropoda > Insecta > Orthoptera > Acrididae > Locusta > Locusta migratoria. The sequence goes on from CM048749.1 coordinate 180,981,700, forward strand.
ACGTACCCAACTTGGGACAGAATTTTTTCACAAATGCATGTGATACAGACCTGCTCGTGGCTTTTTTTTTTTTTTTTTAACAGGGTTAAAGATACATTTCGAGGTCAACTCGACGGCAACGAATATGTAACTGTGTCCACCAGTTGTTCGTGGGAGGGGACGAAACATATCCACGGCAGCAATTTCTCGTAAACGAGAAGAGATAATGGGGAAAAGAGGAGCAAGGTTAGACACTGTGGGAGCTTTGGACTTTTGACATGCATTACAAATAGCAAGCTCTTTCCGGATCCTCTTTTCCATGTTTGGAAAGTAGCAGGTCTCACGGAGCTTAACAAAACATTTATAGGGCCAATAGTGCGCGTAGCTATGGTGTGTATACCAAATGAGTTTGTTCATCAACTCATCAGGTATTCATACAACCCAGTTGGACTTCCCAGGGTTGCTACCGCGGAACAATATGTTATTTCTAATTATATAATAGTTCCTAAACGATGGATTGTTGTAGTCATGCCATAAAGCCTTCACGTCTTTCAGAACTGGGTCCTTGTCTTGTTCCTGTGCTTTGTCGTGGAGGGAAGCAGAAATGAAGTTTTCAAAAGCAACGCCGCGCAAATAGAAAAGGCTGTAATTATTTTCATTAGGCTCATCATTGTAACCCTGAGTCAAACCCACCAGGGAACGAGAAATGGCGTCAGAAACCACATTCTCTTTCCCGGGTATGTGTACAACCGCGAAACGAAATTACTGGAGATAGAGAGCTCACCTGCCCAACCGTCCGTGTGTCAATTTCGCCGACATGAGGAACTGCAATGCATGGTGATTTGCATGTATATACCCTCGTCGCTGAGGCCTGAGAGAGCCACACTCTTGCTGCGACCGTGGAAGTAAGCAAATCGCCAATTCATGCAGAGGGGAAGGCATGCTGTTAGAACTTTGATTTCTTTGTGATCAGGCAGTCTTGGTTTTTCAGTGATAGTTTTCTTGAGTAATTCTTTCCATATGCGAGGCGAAGTGTTTCTTAATTTACAGACCTGGAATAATACAGTGTGAATTTAGTATCTGCATTTTCATTACATTGATGATTTTGTGTTAAGATTTTCCCAAGTTAGAATACACGTGTATGGCCTTCAGTCTTTGTGTAAACTTGGTATGAATTTCCTTGCTGTTTTAACTATTCACGTCGTGTCTGTATCCGTGAGTATGCTAAATATTTCACAGATTTTCTAGTTTGATTCTGTTTTTGCTGTCTTGTATGACCGATTTGCACCACGTGCTTTCATAATGGTCGTTACTTTGGCCTTCAGCCATGCTTTTATTAATACTAGCTTTTTTCTATACAAATTCTTGTGTGTGATTTACTTGCTCATTCTAAATTAATTTAAGTTTGTAAATGCTATGAAATTCGGCGTGGTCGCACACCATGTGGTACTTAAGAATAGTGAGCTGCTGCCTCCCCGAACATGAGTTTGTTTGGTGTATAGTGTTCTTAAATTTGTGATCAAGACACCTGCCATCTTGTCAAAACTCCGCCGACGCTTCGTTTCGCCACTGCTCTCAAGTGTTGCCATATTGTAATGTACCGCAAGCATTATGCGTGTGTCTGTGAATGAATGTGCTTTTAGCTACCCATTGTGTATTTGCAAATTTCCTCCCATGCTACCTCCATATTCATAAAGGGCAGAAACCATTTTATTACAGGCAGTAATTTCATGATTTAATTCACTTTTGTACAAGGTGTGTGCTTAATTTGGTCTCCCCACATTTATGTGCTTGTACATTTTACTGAATAGATTATGATTTTACAGTATCAAACCTCTGCTTTATGATTTCATGCTTCTGTCCCATGTTTAATCATGTATTCATTTATTTGTTAACATTAATTTTGTGTTTGTTAAAACGTTGGCTGCTCCCGTAAGGAGTGAGCAGTTAGATAAATTTCTGTTGCGCAAGTACTGTGACAACTCGGAAAGTAATTTAGAGCAGCAATGAGCGTTTTAAATTACATTTGCAGATCTCAACTGCCCGAGATCTTAGTTAGAAACCTGACAAGCTACTTTCAACTGGGGTATTCGGGGTAAGACGTATCATCTAGGAGAACGCACTTGATTGTATTACTTAGTGTTCGATTCACTTACAAAGCTGGGAACTTTATTCGCACCTTCAAACTTCTCTTAACAGCCATTCGTAAGACGTCACCTGAGACTCTTTCCGGTTATTGAAGAATAACCAACTGTGAACTATCGCAAGTACTCAATAGCCAATGGAGTTCAAAAATGTTCAAATATTTGTAATTCTATGGGACTAAACTACGTTGGTCATCAGTCGCTGGTCTTAAAAACTACCTAAACTAAGGTAAAGAAACCTAAGGACAACACACACACATCCATGCCCGAGGGAGGATTCGAACCTCCGACGCGAGACGCCGCGCGATCCGTAACGTGGTGCTCCAGGTCGCTTGGCTACACCCGCGCGGCGCCAATGGAGTGATGAAAACCGAGAAACGTAATCAGAACACTTATGGTATCAACATATAATCAGGAAAGTGGTCTGTCTGACAGCAGTGAATTGCGAGAAATGATGATTTTCTACCAGTGACTAATACGACTAAAATAATACAATTAACTAATAACGTTAGAAAACGTTGTGCTAAGTCATCATTATCATCATCATTTATTGCAATCATGGGCCTTTGAGGCCTACAGCGGAATAAAAGAGGGTACAACCACAGCGGTAAAGGAATATATACTACACAATATAATAAGTTTACAAAAGGTATAGATTGCAAAAGTAAAACCAAAATTAAAAAAATAAATCATCAGTCAGTCACCATCTCAATACAGGAGATGGCGATGCAACGTTTTCGGTCCAAAGCCTCATCTTCTAACATTGTCAGCCTTACAGGTTGCTTTTTTAGTTGTTGCTGAAATTGCCCAGGTTTCTCAACCATATAACACTACCGGTCGTACTAGTGTCATGTACAATCAAATCGTGTTTTTCTATGATAGTAGCCTGACTTTGAGAAGATTGATTATTATTCTTTGTTGGGCCTCTTCCGTTCCTCCATTTTTGCTGGTCAGTATGGATCCCGGATATTTGAATTCTTTCACTCGTTCGAAAGCATGCCAATCTACAATAACGGAAGGAGGAAGAACTTGATGTCGTGAGACGACGAGGGAATCGTGAAGTGTCAGCACTTACTTGCTCCTGGGTGTCGCCATTGTCGGTACCAAACTCGCTGAGAAAACAGGAGGGATAAAAGATCGGCCAACCCCTCACTTTTGTTATAAAAAAAAAAAAAAAAAAAAAAAAAAAAAAAAAAAAAAAAAAAAAAATCCGTTTAAAGGAAAACACAAAAGCAACAACCGGACGGATCAAAACGTTGACAAAACTGCGATACATCTTTGGAAATAAAATGTTTTGAAGAGCATGATCTTCATTACCAGTTTGTGCTAAACGTGAGATACTGGTCACTTCAAATTGTTGGTAACAAGCTGCAAGATGCTTATGCTTCCCCAGCACTTTTATAAGTAATCAACTTTTCCACTTTTCGTGGTTTTTTGCAGAGTAACTGATAGCTAAATAGCACACAAATGGCACTAAGATTGTATCAGAATGCAGGCAACATTCCATGATGTAATCATGTCGCATTCATTTCGGGATATACGAGTCGACAGGGTAAGGAAAAATGCAGAAACAGTATACCTGGCCCTCCAAGCACTGGGCTTTGACTTAATGAGCTTAACGAAATAGCAGTCACGGGTGTCACTTTTCATTTAGGCCTGTGTAATCGGAGACAGCCAAATCTCTATAGGGCACCAGAGGACCGTCGTGTCTAATATATCACGGTCGAAAAGCGCATTCCACCAGGCATTATTACGGAGCCGCTACGCTTGTAGCAGCGACACTCACCATTATAATTGTACGATTGTAAATCCTACGGCTACACTGAACTACTGCACCTAAATCACTAATTAGACACATTATTCTGAATATCTCTCTTTCTCATTTTTACTTTGAAAATAGCACAGTGTGTCCCTACTTGAGTATTCAAATGGAAAGGTTTAGTAGAGAAAAACCAGTAACTATTTTGAACAAGAGTCAGATATGCTTAACTGTGAAAATGCGACTCAAGCGAACACGGCAATTTTTACTTGGTGAACCCACGAATTCCGCAACTTGGCTAACTCCTTGGTGCCCACCAGTACATAAGATTTCGCAAGTCACTTGTAGACCCGTAGTTTTCTCTTGGCAATCAGAAAACCACATACATATGTGTAGCAGCATTTATGCACTTTACTGTGGAATAAGGAAAACGATGTAGGATTTTCATAAAGTGCTAAACTGAAAGAAGGTGACACTACAAAGTATATAATAACGAACTTAAGTTAAAAACGTTTTTGAAACATATACAGGACGTATATAAAGTTCGGGAAAACTTTCAGTTATTTATTGCGCAACAACCAATCATTGTACAGATAACATGCATACGTCATTTTGAAGAAAAAATCTTTTATTTCTGATGAAAGCTCCCCTAGCGAAGCCGAAACCATGGTAAAGTAAAAGTTTTACCAAAATTTCCGCACCCGAAGAGCTGTTTTTCAAGTGATTATTTTATATTTTGACGAACTGTCTTTAACAGCCATGTTTAACATTGACATATCAATATGATAAAAGAAAAAGAAACTTTGCAGCCTTTATACTTTGCCTACTAAGTTGAAATTACATTTATTTTCCAAAACACCTACACCAAGTAACACGGACATAGTGTCTTATATCGTCCTTACACTCGTGGCACATTTTCCAACTACTACTAAGGTCTACCCGTGTGCGGTTGCTAGTCCCCAATCGGGGAAAGCCTCCCAGATATGGGTTGTACCGGGGAAATTAAATACCCGGGCTGGATGAAAACTAGCAACAAGGTCTGCGTCTGTACTCCAGCTGGCTAGAGTTGTCTGTACCTCATGTTAAAGGCGCTCTGGGAAATTATATCGCCTGACTCTTCTGAAGGAAGCGTACCGATTCATGATGTGTAACAATAAGGTAAAATGTTCCGGAGTTAAAATAGCCCCACAATCGGATCTCCGGGAGCTGCTTTAGTGTCAAAAAATAATAAGTCTACAAAAAGAGAGAAACAATTCCTTCAAATATGTACATACAATTGTCTTATTCTAATGGGAGACGACAGACTGATGGAAATAGAAGAGGAAATATAGAAAATTAACTGGACCGTCGTTGGATTAAGTGAAGTACGCCGTAAAGGTGAAAAATGTTTTCGCTTGAATTCAGGTAATCTCTTATATTACTATGGTGAACCAAATGGAAAACTAAATGGAGTTGGAATTTTAGTAAACAAAACCATTGCCGACAAGATAACAGTATTAGAAGGAATTTCAAGCAGAATTGCACTCCTGGTCCTAAAAATATCAGAAAGGTATAAGATCCAAATAGTTTAAGTGTATGCACCTACGTCTACTCAATCAGATGAAGAGATAGAATCTTTCTACGAACTTCTGAAAGAAATCTGTGAAAAAGGCAGCGATTGTTTTTATAAATTCATAATTGGAGATTTTAATGACAAAGTTGGAACATACAAAGAAGTTGATTCAGTTGTTGGCAAATATGGATTAGACGAAAGAAATGACAGAGGCGAGAGACTGGTACAGTTTGCAGTATGTATTAAGACACCTGTTATGAATAGGTTTTTCAAGAAGCATCCAAGTCGTAAATGAACTTGGAGAAGTCCTTTGAAGTGTAAAACGAGATAGACTTCATTCTCACAAATAGGCCTCAAAACTTTAAAGATGCTACCGTCTTAAATAGGTTTAAGACGAGCAGCGATCATCGTTTAGTAAGAGCAAAATATGAAAGATTAAAACTAATTCAAGGAAAAAGAATAATTTTCAAAGTAAAAAATCTTGAAGAACGGAGAGAGGAATTTCAAGAAAAAATCAAGAGAAGATTAAAAGAATGTGAAGCAGGAGAAACAACAGAGGTACGAATCACGACAGCGAAAGAGGTGGGTGGCTTATGTAAATTTCAAAACCAACTCAAGAAACTGACAGAAAAAAAACAATACGTTTGATGAACAAGAGAACAAAATTGATACCTGATACAGACAAGGATGAGATAGAATATGCAGAGCTGTGCAAATATGAAGAACACACGCTGAAAGCCACTCTTGAAAATAAATGTAGTTTAAAGCCAAGCGAATGCATAGAATGCTCATGAATGGAAGGAATCAGCTAGTAGCACTAGACACAGATAGTGGCTGAATTACAGAAAAGAAAGAGTTACTCGAATATATTAAAAACTTTTATAGTAACCTTTACAGTAAAATCAATGATGATACCTTAATCCTAGATGAACTGGATATTTCTGTCTCCCAAATGCCAGAAATCAATCAAAAGTGAAAAACGCAATAGATAATATGAATAAAGGGACTGCTCGAGGTAGTGATGCCGTCTCAATCGAAATCATAATGCTGATGGATGAGGAATCTATAAAGCATTTGGCTAAGATATTTGCTGTTTGTTTGCATAGTATAAGGTTACAAAAAGATTGGTATAAAGCCAAAATAGTTCTAATACATAAGAAATGTATTACTACGGCCAGAATATTACGCAAAGCGAAACCACCTCACAGCAATTTGTCTCAAGTGGAAAGAAGGGCTCTAAGGGAGATCAATGCGGACAACAATATCATTGTACTATCCGCTGACAAAGGAAATGCTACAGTTGTACTAATGAGCAAAGATTATCACAAGAAGATCACTGATCTCTTGGATCCCACGACTTACAACAGACTTGAGAAGGATCCTACTGTGAAAATTTTGAAAACAACGAATCATATGATAAAACAGTCTTCTCTCTCTTCGGATGATAAAAAAACAACTGTGAAAAACAGAAGCTAATCCACCCAGATTATATGGCCTACCAAAGGTGCATAAGCCCATGGTCCCGTTAAGACCGATTGTGAGTGCCATAGGATCTCCCACCCATGAGGTGGCCAGACATCTCGCTTCTCTGCTGCAGCCGTATATTGGAAAAACGGACAGCCACATCAAAAACTCTGTGCATTTTATTGAGAAACTGAAGGAGATTAATGTCAGCCCGAGTGATATTCTGGTGAGTTTTGATGTAGTGTCCTTGTTCACTGTGGTTCCTGTAAACGAAGCTATTGCATATATAGAGGATATGTTTCCATCTGACATCGTGGCCTTGTTCAGACACTGCCTTACCACAACGTATTTCCAGTACAACGATGAGTTCTATGAACAAATTAACGGAGTGGCTATGGGCAGCCCTCTTAGTCCAGCTGTTGCCAACTTATTTATGGAGTTCTTCGAACAGCAGGCGCTGCAGACTGCCAGAAAGAAGCCAACTAATTGGTACCGATATGTTGACGACACCTTTGTAGTGTAGAGCCATGGTGAAGAGGAGTTGGATGTCTTCCTATTGCTTCTCAACAGCATTAATCAGAATATACAGTTCACGATGGAGAAAGAGAGCAATGGCCAACTTAATTTCCTGGATGTATCGGTAATAAAACGAGTGGACGGAACTCTGGGCCATAAGGTATACAGAAAGAACACACATACTGATCGATACCTCCACAAGGAGTCAAAGCATCATCCGAGGCAAAAAAGAGGTATCATTAAAACCTTGGTGGATAGAGCCAACAAAATTTGTGAGCCAGTTTACTTGGAGGATGAATTAAATCACTTACGGTCGGCCTTCAAGAAAAATGGATATGGTGCCAAGGAAATTGATCGAGCTCTCCATCAAAGAAGAGAAGAATCCAGAAGTTCTGAGCAACAACGACAACAATCTGGAAAAGTTTTTCTGCCGCACATTAGCAGGATTACCGATCGAATCGGGAAAGTATTGGCCAAACATGGCGTCGAAACCGTCTACAGACCCACAAAAAAGATCAAAGAATATTTGAGATCACCAAAAGATGCACGTCACGCCCTAGCAACACCTGGGGTTTATAAAATTCCTTGCAGCTGTGGTAAAGTATATATTGGTACAACAAAAAGAAGCGTCAAAACTCGTATATCTGAACATAAAAGGAACTGTCGTCTGGGCCACATGGAAAAATCGGCAGTGGCTGAACATATTTTCCAAAAAGGAAATCATGAAATAAAATTTGACGAGACGAGCGTTTTAGCTAGGACACCTCAGTACCATGCACGCATGTATAGAGAAGCAATAGAGATCCACAAACATCAGAATAATTTTAATAGGAAAGAAGAAGGTCTGAAGTTAAATAAAATATGGATGTCGACACTGCACCAGCAAAACGACAATCGATTATTTCTAATCGAGAATGACGACGTCATCCAGAGATAGTTACAAAGTCAGCATCACGTGACGTATGGTGGCGCCCTCTATGCGCTCTATAAATGCGAGAGCCCCTCGGCCCACAGTGGCAGTAGCCGGAAGACCCTTGAAGATGTCTCCCACAGTTGGAGACGAAACGTCGGGAGGTAGTTTTACATCTGGACCACGGCCCATCAGCCCGGAAATTTTACCTGAAGACAACGCCGGCCGTGAAAGTTTACATTGTATGATATTACTCTCCATAGTATACAAAGTGTTCACCAGAATCTTGATTACCAGATTGAGCAGCACACTCGAAGGAGCGCTACCCATTGAGCAAGCAGGTTTTCGAACAGGTTTTAGCACATTTAACCACATTTTCACCCTACGGGAAATAATCAGTTGAACAAATGAATACCATATACCTCTTTGTCTTGCTTTTATAGATTCCTTTGATTCGATCTGTTACCCAGCTATGTTTGCTGCTCTAAAAGAACAAGGAATAGTACAGGGCTGTATTTAAATCTTACGTAACATTTACAAAATCTCCACAGTCTTTGTAAGTGCTGTCGAGGAAACTGATGAATTTCCCATTAAAAAGGGTGTAATTCAAGGTGACCCTATATCTCCGAAACTATTTTCAGCAGTCTTAGAAAAAGCTATGTCTAAACTGAATTGGGAGGAAAAGGGGACCCAAGTTCTCGGAAAATGAACAACTTGGTGTTGGCAGATGATATTTTAATATTTGCAAATGACAGAACAACTTCAAGCACCGAACTTGCATTAATATGCTCTGAAGTTGGGCTAAAAATGAGCATTGATAAGACCAAGATCATGATCAACGAGTGGACACCTGAGGAAAGTATATCGGTTGGAAATAAAGAACTACAAAGAGTCGCAGAATATTTCTACCTGAGACAACTGATAAACATGAAAGGTGATCTAAAACCAGAAATATTACAACGAATTAAATTAGGCTGGCAAGCTAACGGGAGACACACTTCAATTTTAAAATCGAAGATGTCGATTGAGCTGAAGAGCAATGTTTACTACCAGTAATAACTTATGGCTGTGAAACATGGATATTAAATTAGTGCAATGTTAGGAAACTAACAGTAGCCCAAAAAGGAATGGAGAGATCAATGGTGGGTTACAGAAAAAAGACAGAAAGAAAGCAATCGAGATAAGACGAACAACAAAGGTCACCGACTTTATGGAAAGGGTTGCTACACTGAAATGACAGTCGGCTGGTCGTATTGCTAGAGCCGCGGCGTAGTAGTCGAGTGCACTGAGGCGCTAGGCTACGATGCGTGAGACTATTCCCCCTCGGGGGTTCGAAACCCCCTCGGGCATGGATGTTTGTGCTGTCTTTATTATAAGTTAGTTTATAAGTAGGTTGTTTGCAGATGACGCCGTCATTTACCGTCTATTAAAATCATCTGATGATCAAAACCAACTGCAGAACGATCTGAATAAGATATCACTATGGTGTAAAAATTAGCAATTGACTCTAAGGAATGAAAAGTGTAAAGTCGTCCACATGAGTACGAAAAGAAATCTTTTAAAGTTTGTTTACAAGATAAATCAATCAAAATCGAAGGCCGCAAACTCCACAAAATACCTAGGAATTACTGTTACATCAGTTTCAAACTGGAAAGAACACGTAGATATTGTCGTGGTAAAGGCGAACCAGAGACTGAGTTTTATTGGCAGAACCCTTAAAAGATGCAACAGAACTAATAAAGAAACTGCATACAGTACGCTTGTCCGTCATTTTTGTGGAGTATTGCTGCCCAGTGTGGGATCCTTATCAGATGGGTTTGACGGAGGACATCAAAAGAGTCCAAAGAAGGGCAGATCGTTTCATATTGTCACGATACAGGGGAGACAGCGTTACGGAAATGATACAGGATCTGGGATGGGAATCATTACAACAACGGCGCTTACGGCTGGGCTTGGGCTACTTACGAAACTCCAGTCGCCAACATTCTCTCAGAATGCGGAAATATATTGTTGACTCCCTCTTACATAGAAATGATCATCAGAATAAAATACGAGAAATCAGAGCTCGAACGGAGAGATTCAGGTGTTCTTTCTACCCGCGCGCTATTCGAGAATGGAATGGGAGATAAAACAGTATAAAGGTGGTTCGATGAACCCTCTGCCAGGCACTTAAATGTGATTTGCAGAGTATCCCATGTAGATGTAGATGTATGTTGTAGGTTTAGGAACTGATGACCCCGCAGTTAAGTCCCATACGCTTAACAAACATTTGTAACATTGTACTGCTACGGTAAAAGATGGTAGATTGTCTAGACAAGTCTTAGACTGGAGCCCAATCTACCAAAAAGACCTAGAGGAAGACCACCAGACAGTTTGGACCGAGACCTGAGGAAGACAGAAGGACTCAGTTGGCAACGGGAAGCTCAAGAGCGGATGAAATGGAAGAACCTACTGCGATCCTTTGTTACACGCCCACTCAAAGAGGCCACATCACCAAGTGATAGAACTGGGTGATGATGATGAAGACTGAGGAGACCAATTGCAACTACCGGGCCACCAAGGATATTATTTCACCTTCTCCAAAGATACTGAATTACTTTGACTACCAGCATGACATTGTGACGACCAACATAAGAAGGAGCGAACAGAACAGCAACTGTCTACAAAGTAGCTCCCCTTCAATGAGTCTTTAAGTGTGGAGCTCCTACTCTTTTCAATATTTGTAGGGTCCTAAATAAATGATTCCGTCACAATTGGTTGTTCGATGTGGCGCCATTTCGTAGCCACCACGCACTCTGTACCTACAGCAACTAAACTTTATGGCATTATTTGAAAGTTCTTGTGTACTGAATCAGGGAACAAGATGTCCTCTTTGTGCCCATATTTAGGAACTCTCTGAAACAATACGAATTTCACCAGAGATCCAACAGTGCATCAAAGATTCAATGCGTTTTGATGCATGTTATCTTTGCCTACCGAGGGCGTTTAGAAAATATTTTAGCAAAGCGAATCACATGGAGGTGGTGCGTTATTTGGTTGACAGGTAGTCGGGTTGTAGAAACTGAGTTCTGACATGAAAGTAAGGCCTTTCCCGATCCATATCCATATAACGTTTTTTCTTCCGCTACGTGTGATGGATGTTTCCTGAAAGTTTGAGCAAATATTGTTATTTCATGTTTCCAAGGCAAGGTTGTGCTAGTTTCGAGTATAAAGAGCAGAAACGTTTCGGAGGTACAAAAGAAAAAGAATTTAATACGAAATTGACTATTCCGTACTGCTAAAAGCTTGCTGAGCTAAGTTGGTCTTTTTATACCCACCAAGATTGGCTACCTGTCTGTAGATTTAGTTGTTCTATTTGCGCAGTGGAAAGCAGCAAACACGTAATCGTTTCTGGAGACAAGAGTACCATTTTAATTAGCGCAATCGTTTCCCATTACTCTTGGCGTTATCTCTCGGTTCGTGGCGTCCCCGAGTGCGGCATTCCGTGTACAAACAAAGAACTAATTTTTCACGAGAAACTGTTTTGGAACCTGGTGTGCACTGCTGCATTTCGAATGTCAGTGTTAACTGGGGCAGTTGAAACACCGAATCTCGAGCGCTGGAGTCACGCACGAAAACGCTAACCTCACTAATGAAACCACCACCGGCGCCACTCACTAAAACAACATTCTTTTTGTTTCTAGTACGAGAGCGCAAACAGGTTTCCGGAGGACGCAACGTACGTTAACTGTGGTAAAATATACTGTGGGTTCTGGCGAGTACGCCGCTACCGTGAATAAAATATAGCCACGTATTCTGAATTGCGTTGAAAATGTCGCCACGGCAGCTTTCTTACGTCAAAATATGTGCGGCATTTACTTCAAATGAAATGAAATTTTGAGTATTTGCTTTTTAGCATTTTACGCAATCGTTTTAGGCTCTACGATATAAGCTGCAATAGCAGTACAGTTAAGAGAATGCCTTGGAAATCACGAAGTCTGGAATGAGATACCACTTTTTATCTACCAACGTTTATGTTGGGAGCACGCGAAAGAGAAGGTGTTACGGAATCGAATTATTCACACATATCGCTTCTTACATGGCAATGAAAAAAATTCATTTGTGCTGGACCGGGGTTCGATTCTTAAGACCAGCAGTCGCCATAACCAATTAGAATATCCAGACATGCTTCCCGTTCTCCCCAATTCTCCAAGGTTGTAGTATGTCTTGCCCATTACTTCCTTTTGCTCCAAGCTTTGACTATATCCCTACAGAGAACAGACACCATTCTGTAAAAGAAAGTATTACTTCAATTATTTAAGTTACAATCACAACATTATTTTCCCTCCCATTCGTTTCAGTATCTATGTATATCCATCAAGTCTTCAGCATTGTTCTGTAGTGCCACATTTCAAAACTATCTATTTTTTTCATATACAGAATAATTATCGTCAGCATTTTACTTCCATATATGGCAATACCCAAAACAGTTTGTTCTAGAAAAAAGGCCTGACGTTGAAATATGTCTGTTTTATATCCTTTCTGCTTTCGCCGTTGTGAATTAGTTTGCTACAGAGAGCTGAATTCATTTACTACTTTTAGAGCCTCATTTTCTGAATAAATTCCCTCGACATCACGTTATTTAGTAACGACTATATTCTAATATGTGTGAGACCAGGAATATATAACCTCTGAAACTAAATTTCGACAAATAGTCCTGCAACATTAACGTACTGTACAAGAACTACAAACTACAGTTACCTTACTGTCACCTCCCATAACTATGTACCGCTGAGCAATGTCCTAGAAACTTTAGAGCTAGGTTTCCTTTGCGATGGTGTTCAAAAGTCTCTTCACGTTTCCTTGGATGTCAGGAATGTCGTCATATCTCTTTCCTTTCAAAGCGAGTTTGAATCAAGGGAATAGGAAAAAGTCTGGAGGACTGAGAACCAGTGAGTCTGGTGGATGTTCAAGTTGCATGACAATACTCCCCTAAACACAGCTAAACAGTTCCTCCGAAAATAAATAAATAAATAAACAAATAAATAAATAAAGAGGGGGGTGGATCAATTTGAACATCCTCCATACCGGATCTCAATCCTTCAGACTTATTCTTATTCACTCGACTCAAACTAGCTTTGAAAGGAAACAGATTTGACGATTTTCATGAGATCCAAGGAAACGTTACGAATCTTTTGAATACTATCCCAAACGAAGACTTCCTGCAAAGTTTCCAGGACATGTAACGCATAACTCAGCGGGACATACGAAGGGAGGAGACTTTATCGAAGGACAGTAAGGTAAACGTAGTTCATAATTTATGTACATTAATGTTACAGAATTATTCACTGAACTCTGTTATCCGAGTCTGTATAAAATACCGTGCCATTCTTGAAAATCATACTTTGATCAGACGTATCGGACAGTTAAAGATAAATAAGTCATCCAGAGAAGTCTGCTGTTTACCGTACATTATCTTGACTCGGGACGTAGTATGAACCATGGAAAGAGAAATGTTATCACGAATGCATCCACGTACTGGGACTCTCTCATTAAACACAATTTCCTTTCTTCAGGACATCCACTATCTTCATCCTAAATAATTAGATCCGCAACAATTGTTCATTTTAAACTTTTGTATTTTATACAGCACCCGGGTTTCAAGACGTATATGTCATCATGAGCAACTGCAAAATACAATCGAATAAAAGAAAAAGACGATGTCAAATAGTGTATTTACTACCTTGGCTGGCCGCGGTGGCCGAGCGTTCTACGGCGCGCCAGTCACAGTCTGCACGGCCGCTACGGTCGGGGGGTTCGAATCCCCCCTCGGGCATGGATATTTGTGCCGTCTTTAGTATTAGCTAGTTCATAAGCAGTTTGTAAGTTTAGGGACTGATGACCCCGTAGTTACGTCCCATAAGCTCTACAAACATTTGATTTTACCTACCTGATTAACAGACTCACAAGATTTAAACTTATCTTAGATGTCAACACTGGCGGTATTAAGATATCGTCAGTAGCAATCGAACGCAGATGGGTCGTCGAAATCAAGACGATTAATCTGTGCTCTACACGACCCGCGCCCACGCGTTAAGAAGCGCGACTTGCGGCCTCACTTTTCTCCCCGTATTGGTTGGTTGGTTGATTGGTAGTTTGCCTACGTCATCAGTGCCCCCCTCCCCCCGCTGGGGAGGGGAAGGGGTGAGAATAGGGAAGGAGGTGAAGGAAAGGAAATGCAATCCAATGAGGAAAGTAGGCAGAAGACACTAGCTCGGAGGCCCGTACCTGCCATTTAACTACTCACGACAGAAGCGTGAGCCTCCTGGGGGGGGGGGGGGGGGGGAGAAGGGAGTCCCGTCCCGCGTCATGTACGCGACTGGAGTTTGTCATTGAAGTGCCAACAGTAGATTCGTAAATAAATCAACATCCACACGCCTGCAACGGGAGATGTTGCAATCTACTTATGGGCCACTGACTGTTGTCAGATAAAAGACTGCCACCATGATATCTTCCAGTACAGACAGTTCAGACTGTGAAGTCCATAAGTCAAGTGATTTATAAACGGTAGGCCGAAGGAATGCACAGCCTTTAATTTGTTGATTTTCAGTGGGCCTGCAGGGCATGGATGAAACAAGTATCAGCGGACGTGGTGCACTTTGGCTGGAGCAATTGGTGAACCGTATCTACCCAATGTGGAGAGTTGTCGTGTTCTCTGAGCGGACTAGTAGGCGGCATTTGTGGCGTACATAGAATTGTTTCATTAGTTTACAAAGAGAGTTGTGAGAAACGGCCAGTACCACTGTCCGCATCAGAACGTACTCCCACACTCCGCAAGCCACCTTACGGTGTGTGGCAGAAGATACTTTTGTGCACCACTGGCGTTTCCTCATTCCCCTAAGTCAGTCGGGTATGATTTGCAGGTAAAATGCCTGCAGTTATGTCTCCGTGTAAGTTCTAATATCTCTCTCCTCGTGGCTTATACGCGAGACATCCGTAGGAGGAAGCAATATACTTGTTGAAACTTTCTGGCAGATTAGCTGCTTGGAAAACCATTACAATAGTTATGGAGATGACATTCCAAATACAGTGTCGTAGATCTTCACATACTAACAATCAAAGTCTACAGCCGTTAAGTAATAGGGAAGCCAATACTGTAAGAAAATGTATCTTCTTATGTTCTTTTGGCTAAAACCGTCATTATTAACTAACTTCTATGAAATATAGAAAATTAAGAATAAAGAAGACTAATGATTTTGCAGCCAAGATCGCATTTTTCATTTATGTTACTGGTTTTGGCGTGCTCGATGCCATCTTCAGACCTGTCGTAATTTACGTAACTTCACGACATTTTTATATACTAAAAGAGAGCATCCACGTTGAGGCATCACTAAACATAAAATTAGTAGTCACACACACACACACACACACACACACACACACATATATATATATATATATATATATATATATATATATATATATATATATTCTAATGGTTTTGAAACGAGGTACTTCAAAGTATAAGTTCAATACTAATTCAAATACTAATTAGTATTGAACTTAGACTTTGAAGTACCTCGCTTCAAAACCATTAGAAGATGTGTATATATATATATATATATATATATATATATATTATTTGTGACTACTAATTTTATGTTTAGCGATGCCTCAACCTGGATGTACTCTTTTAGTATATAAAAATGTCGTGAAGTTATGTAAATTACGACAGGTCTGAAGATGGCGTGGAGCACGCCGAAACCGGTAACATAATAAATGAAAAATGCGATCTTGGCTGCAAAATCATTATTAAACAATTATTGATCGCCCCATTGAACTATGAGTTCCTTATATAATAAAGAATATCTATACTTTCAGAAAAATTAGCATTAGGTATTAAAATTGTATAATTATTCGAAAACAACGGAAAAAAAAAAAAAAAAAAAAACTTTCACGACAGGATCCGAACTACCGACTCTAGGGTTGGGAGGCTAGAACGCCACCACCTGAGCTACACCAAAAGTTACTGTGTGCCGTGTAGGGTACATGAGTATGTTAGATACCCTGTGATCGATTGCAGCGTTGGCGTTTTTTCACATATAGGAACTCTGCTAAAGGGGGAAAAGATCTTTGGCTGTTTAGGACACTGTGTGCTGAAGAGGGACAGGAGGGCAGGCAGTGGTGATGATTGCACTCAGAAAAGTAGGGAACCATTGGACTATGGTGGCAAGCAGGTAGTTTGCATTCTGAGGACGAGAAAAATCGCGAGAAATATAGAATTGCTGTCTAGATCTGCCAGATCTTGTGATTGTTTGAGTAGCGTCATCTGGAGCGCCAGTGAGCAGTTTGGCGCTGGATTAACGGCGGCTGTGGTAATCGAGCGAGCACCGCCGCCTAATGGAGCCCCCCCCCCCCCCCCAGTACCTCTATTGTGTGCCGTCCACAAATCTGGACGCCATGTTTACGAGCCGCGCCACAAACGCCCCGAACCGGGTTCACACCGCGGCGAGTGCTTTACTGCTGATGGCACGCAATGCTCCATCTCCCCCTCTCTTAATAGGCCCGCCCATTCTAACGCGCTATTCTGGAATGAAAGGCACCAGCCGGAGAGTGAACAACTGCCACACTACACGAAAGTTCGTGGGTCACAACGTTTGTCACTTCACTGCTAATAACACAGAACAGCTCCACCAGCAGCAGCGATATGCTGCAGTATTTACCACTGAGGGTTCTACCTCGTTTTTCTCGCTTCAGGCATCATTATCGTGGCTCTTTGATGCTGTCCCTACACGGATTCCTCCCCTGTGTCTACTTCTTGTAGTGAGACAAGGACCTAAACCTCATCACAATCCGCTTTATAAGCTCAGTTTGTCAGGTAAGAGTTAATTTCGGTTAATTGTTTGATTATATGACCTGTAATCGTGTTATTAATTTACCGGGTGGTCAGAAACTCACAAGGAAAGTACTTAGGCTCTAACAAACGCATATACACCAAAATGTAAGAGAGATAATGTGGAGATCCCTTATTGCACTAGTGATACTCCCGCATTTGCAAATCTCTGCAGTCGTCCGTTAGAGGCCTCTGCGCGTGCCATGCCGCATTACACTTCGACCTGTCGGTTCGCCAGTAGGGACGGTGCAGTGTGCCTCCGAAGTTGCGTTTTGTGATATCATTTGTGTGGTGAAGCATCAGATGGGGCGGCGATTGCTAATCAATCCTGCTAATGTATTGCGATTAGTTGAGATGAAGTTACGAAGAACCCTTCTTCGTAAAGATGGTATTAGTGTAGAAGATGAATCATTTGCATGCTATCTCGTATCTGTTATGGTACAGAAATATCAGCATATGTTAGATACTGACTGTTGCTACAAACTCATAATATTGATAATAGGGATGATAATGACGAACAACTCATTGCAAGCGGTAGTGCTACGGCAAGTGCGGGAAGAGGCGATGGAAGCAGTGTCAGTGAATACCAACAGTCTTTCGGGAAGAAGATTAAAGTTGCAACTATCATCACGGCTTTTGATGCCAATTCGCTAGAGAACATGCACGATGATTATTACATAAGTTATAGTTAAGATATCTGCATTACGTATGGCGTCTACAATTACATATACAGTGGTATCTAGAGCATAGTTGCAGAGCTTTGCAGAAAAACGACACCCGCCAGCACATTGAGGTGTACGTAGAGATCCTGTAACCAAACGTTCATACAGATATGTTTGTTCGAGCTCATGTACTTTCCTTGTCAGTATAAATTTGAGATCTTAATAAATAACGGAATAATTTAGATAGGTAAAAATTGACACACATGCTTGGAATTACATGGGGTTTTGTTAGAATAAAAAGAAAAAAAAAAGGTGATCAATAAGACAGCATAAGTTTGAAAACCTAATAAATCACGGAATAATGTATACAGAGAGGTGAAAATTGACTCACATGCTTGGAATGACACGGGGCTTTACTGGAACAAAAAAGAATGTCCGCCAGGTGGCGCTGGACATCAAATCGATGGTGACGGCGCATGAAAATCGTGTATAAAAGGAGCTGTAATGAGAGAATCAGATGCACCAGCAGTCACAGCATGTTGACGTTACCTGAATAGGCGCTTTTAGTGAAGCTGTATTATCAGAATCGGAAATGTGCTTGTTCAGCGTTACGATCCTATCGCCATAGGAAGGGATTCGAACGGGTAATGGTCCGTTGACAAATGCAGCGGTGGCGAGAATGATTTCGAAGTTCGAAGCCACGTGTTGTTTAGACGATAGACCCCGTAGTGGCCGACCGAGCACAAGGCGTAATGCTGCTGAGACAGTTCAGGAAGAAATAAAGACTGTAGCGGGTTCGTCTATGCACCGGGATGTCGGCGCCCGTGCATTCGCACGTCGCATCGGCATTCCATACTCTACTGTTTGGTTGGCACTTAGGCGACCCTCCGATGCTATCCTTAGCAAATCCATCAGCATCATGAACTGTTACCTGGTGATGTAGTGAAGCGGAGGGCATTTGCGGTGTGGGCGTTTCAAAAGATGGCGGAAGATGACGATTAGTTAAGTAACGTGTTGTGTACCGACGAAGCTCATTTCACGCTCCGAGGGTCTGTCAACGCCCAGAACTGCATAATTTGGGCAACCGAAAATCCCAGGGCTGTCGTGGAAACTCCATTGCACGACGAGAAAGTCACGGTATGGGTTGGATTTACCACATCTACTGTTATCTGGCCATTTTTCTTCGAGGAACTGCGTGATTCTGGTTTTCCAACTGCTACCGTGTCGGGTGAGAAGTACGCCGGTATGTTACACAATCGCATCATCCCCAGCCTGGCTGATAAACACCTATTGAAACGTACGATTTTTATGCAGGATGGCGCTCCACCCCATATTGCTAGACGCGTGAATGATCTCTTGCGCGCGTAGTTTGGTGATGATCGTGCGCTCAGCCGTCACTTTCGTAATGCCTGGCCTCCCAGGTCCCCAGACCTCAGTCCGTACGATTATTGGCTTTGGGGTTACCTGAAGTCGCAAGTGTACCGTGATCGACCGACATCTCTAGGGGTGCTGAAAGACAACATCCGACGCCATTGCCTCACCATAACTCAGGACATGCTTTACAGTGCTGTTCACAACATTATTCCTAGTCTACAGGTATTGTTGAGGAATGATGGTGAAAATATTGAGCATTTCCTGTAAAGAACATAATCTTTGCATTGTCTTGATTTGTTATGGTAATTATTGCATTTCTGATCAGATTATGCGCCATCTGTCGAAAAAATTTTTAACAATTTTTTTTCTAATAAAACCCCGTCATTCCAAGCATGTGTGTCAATTTTTACCTTTCTATCTACATTATTCCGCGATTTTTTAAACTTTTCAGTTTTATACTTTTTATCACCCGGTATATAAATTGTCTATTTAAAAGTCTTATGTCTCTTCGAGAGCTTCACAACGCGGTCGTTAGAGCCCTCTACGCCAGAACCAAAGATGAGACTGCTGACCATCAACCATCGCGACGTAAGGAGAAGCTGCAGCCCGCCGTTGCGTCGTGAGCGAAGAAGACGTATATTTGAAAAATAATTGAATTTCTCTTAGTAATAAGTTACGGGACAATAACTCCTGACAACTATGTCAGACTTATGTCAAGTTATACGGATCGTTTTGTACTAATAAATGTGCACGCTTGTTGAATTGTGCTGAGACGTGTGAATGCTTATTCAAGTGTGTGGACAATTTACATTGAACAGATTCGCAGTATCCAAGGCTGTACCAAATAGAAGTGCTTCGAGGATTGGAAGACGTGTTGTCACAAATGTATGTAATTGGGATTACTATGAGGGGGACGACATGAATATTGATGAATAAATAAATATTTTTTGTTAAAAATATACATTCACCTGACTTTTTGAACACATCTCGTATTTTGCGATGAAGTATGCAGTGGATTGGTGTGACTTGATGTGTTACACCGGGAACGTGTATCATATCTTCTTTCAGTTGTGCTACTATTAATCCTTTATTGACACCTATCACACACGGAGCTCCTTTTTTTGCGACAGAAACAAAGTAATTCCAACACAAGCCAGCATCTTCCACATCTCTATTAACACCTTTGAAAGTATCCAGCGACACGATAGTGCCCTTATTAGGGACAAAATCCATAATTTCCTCTGCTAAATCGAACTGATCATCTGAAAATAGTCGACAGTGCAGTATCTGACATGTCAGAACCCGTATCGAAAGATAATGTATAAACGTACTTGCCGCAACACCCAGTATATCCGTATCCATGTGATGAATATGTCGCATAATGGTTTTTGCAGACAAATTCACTTTCTACCAAATGTTACTAACTTTCTTCAGCGCACAACACAATCACTTCTTCCGCAAAGTCTAACTTCTGTAGCTTGTGGTGTTCCCCCATGTTGATTAATTTCACCCCGTTTTCATAAATTTTCATATCTCTTTCTATGTCCTGTCATTGGCAGTCCATACAGTTTTATTGAAGAGCAGCCCGTTACACGGAAGCTAGCAGCGTACCGGCAGCGACAAATGGTCGCCTTACCGCGAGAAGGTTGCTGCAGTGCGCGCAGGCAGCCCGGTGCTTTTCGGTCGTCAGTATGGCGGGAACAGCAAACGTGTAATTTCATTTATTTGTTATTTACAGTTTATTTTTCGTAACTCCAGCACTATGACAGATTATGAGCATGGTTGATGATATTAACTAAAGTTTTCCTATTAATTAAAAGTACAGTTTATTTGAAAGAAGTCGGCCGCGGTGGCCGGGGGAACTGAGGCGCTCCAGTCACAGTCTGCACGGCCACTACGGTCGGGGGTTCGAATCCCCCCTCGGGCATGGATATTTGTGCCGTCCTTAGTATAAGTAGTTTGTAAGTTTAGGGACTGATGACCCCGTAGTTAAGTCCCATAAGCTTAACAAACATTTGAAACATTTGAAAAAAATTATATTTAGAAAGTGATGTCTTACTGGCTGCTTTGAACCAGCCAATCGTGTGGAGGCTTCTAGAACTAAGGAGCAAAGTAAGAGCTTGGTTTCTTGTGGTAGTCGGTGGCGGGCATCTGGACAGGCGCCAAGTATGTCGAGGTGCGGTTCTAAGTGAAATAGCGGAAGTGTTATCCGCCTGGTGTTACTTTCGTTGGTGGGCCTTAAGAGCACTGAGGAAGTGCATTTGCGTTTGGAGGCCTTACGCCAGCATTTTGTGAATTAAACGAGCTGTTTCTCTGGTGATAGTGAGGGAAAACCACTAGATTGGTAGAGTTGCTCCAAATAGATATTCATAATTAGAAGTTGCTCATTAGATTAACGTTTATCGCGAGATTATTGATGATATCTGTGCGTATGGCTCCAAGGTTACACGCCACGCTGATCGTAATAAATAAAAATTATTTCCAAAAGGCCGTTCTTATTTCAAGTAGGCAGAGACAGTTTCCTTGCTACCAATTCAGAGCATCACACATCGAGAGCTGCACTATGTTAGAATCTGCGACCTGAGGATTGGATACCTCTGATGGGACTGAACATTCTATCAGGTAAGCAATCCTGATCTGTCGTGGAGCATGCAGGTAGGAGAGGACACTAACCACCGCATAATAGGAACTTTCAGTGATAGTAGTGTGTGTGTGTGTGTCCTCGTGTAAAGCTCGCTTGGCAAATTAATCAAGTGTTATGCAAAACATGCATGTAAATATGTACTGTAAATTATTATAAATAAAGTATGCAGATTGTACAAATACAACATACTGTAATTAATTTACAAATACAATATGTTCCCTTAAGAAAATTTAAGACACATTTTTACGATTGAAACCCGAGGTACACAAGTGTGTACCATCAACATTCAAAAAATTAAAATTTTCCAAATTGGAAAAGAGCTAAATAGGACGCCTAAGCAACCTAAGAACAAAAATATACTGACATTTTCAAAATTTTAAATTAACCTTAGCACTGGGACTGAAAAGGTTATAAGCTCAGACGGACAGAAGCTGCGCTACTCTCACAGTGCTTCACATCAGCATGTACTATTAATTCCGATATCGTAGCGTAACGTGATTTTCCTTCATATTTCCCATACTCATTTCCATGGCTCACGGAATAATGACACTCAAAAATACTTTTCTTGATACGACATATTCCTCCGTTACACATCAAATAGCATCCTCACCGTACTGAACATGGAAAGGAATGATGGAAGCTCCGCTTTGCTTATATTCGCCACGTTACTGTCGTCGAGAGCTCTGCAGCTGCCGGCCGCGGTGGCCGAGGGGACTGAGGCGCTCCAGTCACGGTCTGCACGGCGACTACGGTCGGGGGTTCGAATCCCCCCTCGGGCATGGATATTTGTGCCGTCCTCAGTAGTAGTTAGTTCAGCTGACTGACCTCCGATCCTGCCCGTTATTCACGGCTCCGTTTATCTAGGCAACACTGCTGTACACAGCTCTCGCCTGACGTCCCACGAACTGACAGGCTTACCTACTGCGTCAACACGACACAAAATGTTCAACTGTTTGTTGAGCTTAAACGACTTAGCCGCGGTTGAGTAGCCGAGCGGTCTAAAGCGTCTCGCTGCGGAGCGCGCCGTTGCTCGCCGTGGAGGTTCGAGTCCTCCCTGGGGCACGGGTGTCTGTGTTTGTCCTTAGGTTAATTTACCTAGGTTTAAGTAGTTTTTAAGCTACGGACTGATGACCACACAGTTTGGTCCGATAGATTTACAAAAATTTGAACATTTTAAAGGACTTAACGGCGGGGTCATCAGCCTATATACAAACTACTTAGGAACTACCTTATACTAAAGACGACACAAACATTTATGCCCTAGGGGGGATTCGAACCCCGACGGGGAGCGGCCTCGCATAGCGCCTCAGTTCGTTTGGCCACTCGCTGCGACAACAAGACACATCGCCTTAAATTATCTTCGTCTGACATGCATGGCTATACTGATGATGGACGACTCTGAGTGCAGTTTCATGCAACAAACATCTCAGTTGCATGAATGAAAATCTCGGCCGAATCTAGTGGTGATATGTCCAGCGGTGGCATGTTATTTAGTTTCGATGCGTAGAAGAAGTCATTCCATCTTGTTAGTACCGGAAAGCATCCGCAATCAACTCTATAATTGTTACACACTACTAATTCTGAGATATCGTCTTGGATGGTTTTTGTGGCACGGTGGAGTGGCCGAGCGTTCTAAAGCACGTTGCTGCGAAACGTGCGATTACTTGCAGTTGGAATTTCGAGTCCTCCTTCGGGCATGGGTGCGTTTATGTGTGTGTTGCAGTTTGCGTAAGTTAAGGTAGTTTGTAAGCCTAGGGACTGATAACCTCAGCTGTTAAATGTCTTAGATTTACAAACATTTGAACATTCTGATGTTTCTGTCACTGCAGTGCGACGTCCAGCCGCAATACTTTTCAGATCCCATTGAAACCACAAGCGAATGCGAACAATACAGCCAAAACAGAATTCTGCGCTCAATACCTTGATGAGGAGACCAGTTTCTTCAGCTATTACATCTGGTGGTTCTGCTGGGTTGATCACACATCGTAATCTACTGCAACACCGTCGATAAGCAGACGTCCATGTCCGAAGTGTCAGTGTTAGCAGACAGTATGAATAATATTACAAAAACACAGTCTTGATCGCAAAAATGAACAGTTTCTATTTACCGGTTTCGACCTGATGTAGGTCATCTTCGGAATTATAAGTAGCCCATGTGGCCAGTGCTGGACTCGGCTGTGTTGGGGTGTCCTGGGCTGTTCTGCTGGCAGAACTACCTATGTAAACCTATGGTGTAAGAAAAAGCTATTCTGCTGGCAGCAGAACAGCCCAGGACAGCCCAGCCCAGTCCAGCACTGGCCCTGTACTGGGCACCTATACTCAAAAAATGGACGGACAAACGTAGTGTATGCAGTTTCGTTTGTAGTTATGTTGCATTTTTAAGGATTCTGCGAATAAAACACAGTCTCTGGGTTCGCCTTTCTCACGACTTTATCTGAAGTCTGAAGTAATAGTAATTCCTAGGTATTTTGTGGAGTTTACGGCCTTCGCTTTTGATTGATTTATCTTGTAAACTAAGTTTAACTGATTTCTTTTCGTACTCATGTGGACAACTTCACCCTTCTCATTCTTTAGAGTCAATTTCCAATTTTTACACCATAGTGATATCTTATTCATATCGTTCTGCAGTTGGTTTTGATCTTCAGATGATTTTACTTGACGGTAAATGACGGCGTCATCTGCAAATAACGTAAGAGAGCTACTTAGATTTTCCTCTAAATCCTTTGTGTAGATAAGGAACAGCAGAGGACCTATAAGACTATCGTGTGGAACGCCCGATATCACCTCTGTTTTAGTCGATGCCTTACCGCCGATTACTACGAACTGTGTTCTCTCTGACAGGAAATTCCCTATCCAATAGCAAATTTGGGGCGATATAGTATAACCACGCAATTTGATTAAAAGCCGTTTGTGATTTACTGTGTCAAAAGCCTTCTTGAAATCAAGAAATACGGAATCGATTTGCGAACCCTTGTCGACAGCACCCATCACTTCGTGTGAATAAAGAGGTAGTTGGCATGAATTATAATTTCTAAATCCGTGTCAATACATAATTCTGTTCGAGATAATTGATAATATTTGAATACAGGATATGTTTCAAAACCCTGCTGCAAATTAACGTCAAAGAAATAGGCCTGTAGTTTAATGGGTTACTCCTACTGCTTTTCTTGAATATAGGTGTGACCTGTGCTACTTTCTAATATTTTGGTACAGATCCTTCTTTGAGAGAGCGGTTATATATGGCTGTTAAGTTAGGAGCTATCGCTTCAGCATAATCAGATAGAAATCTAATGGGTATACAGTCCGAACCAGAAGATTTGTTTTTGTTAAGTGATTTTAGTCGATATCTACGTTACTCACTACGGCCTATGTTCGTAATTCGAAATCCGGAATATTGGTCGTCTTCTTTGGTAACTCTGCTTTAGTAGCGCAGTCATCGGCAGTATAGCCATTACTATCACGCAGTGAGGGTATTGTTTGTGTTTGTCACCCAGTTTATTTAACATATGACCAAAATCTCTTTCGGTTTTCAGTCAAATTTCGCTTTGAAATTCTCGCTAAATATCGAGCTTCTGTGTAGGATCCCCAATCCTGGGGACTTTGTGTTCGTTTAAATTTAGTATACCTTTTCCGTTGCTTTGGACGAATTCGGCGATGACTCACAGGCGTCCGGACTTTTCATTACAGAGGGGATCTATCACACCGGGGTTTGCACCGCCGTCCCCCCGAATGCGATTCCAGCAACTGCTTTTTAATTTTGACAACATTGTCAGAGGAGAAAACAGCGATCTATTTGGTATGATCAATACACAAAAAACTGTCTTGATCGCAGAAATTAACAGTTTCAATTAACCGGTTTCGACCTGATGTAGGTCATCTTCGGAATTACAAGTAGCCTGCAAAGGTTAATAGACGTAATTACAAAAACGCCTTAATATGAGTTTAGATGTGACATAAAATATATACAGAGTAATGTTTGTGGCGTTTATCCATGTGGCCAGTGCTGCACTCGGCTGGGCTGGGCTGTCCTGGGCTCTTCTGCTGCCAGTAGGTAACTGTTGACTAGTGGCCATAAGGCATCTGGTTAAATAGTGTATGACTTTGGCGCCAAGTCAGCAGCAGCCAATGGGAGAAGGCTTACAAAAAGTACGTTCTGAGTAATGTATCAATTAATACATAGTCTAATAATAAAAATATATAAATGGAATTAAGAATTACAATAAAAAAGGATAATATAAAAATGCTGTGTATTAAAAAATGCATAACGAATATAATCAGCAAGTGAGATTTAATGAATGATTTAATCATTCATTAAATCTCATTTGCCGGCCGCGTTGGCCGAGGGGACTAAGGCGCTTCAGTCACGGTCTGCACGGCCACTACGATCGGGGGTTCGAATCCCCCCTCGGGCATGGATATTTGTGCCGTCCTAGTTCGTAAGTAGTTCATAAGTAGTTTGTAAGTTTAGGGACTGATGACCCCGTAGTTAAGTCCCATAGACTATACAAACATTTGAACATTTGAAATCTCACTTGCTGATTATATTCGTTATGCATTTTTTAATACATAGTTTTTTGTTCAAAAATGTTCAAATGTTTGTATAGTCTATGGGACTTAACTACGGGGTCATCAGTCCCTAAACTTACTAACTACTTATGAACTAGCTAAGACTAAGGACGTCACAAATATCCATGCCCGAGGGGGGATTCGAACCCCCGACCGTAGTGGCCGTGCAGGCCGTGACTGGAGCGCCTTAGTTCCCTCGGCCACCGCGGCCGGCTCAGTTTTTTGTATTATCCCTCTGTTTTATTGTATTTCTTAATTCTACGTATATATTTTATTATCAAACTATATATTAATTTATATATTGCTCAGAACGTACTCTTTGTAAGCCTTTTCCCATTGGCTGCTGCTGGCTTGGCGCCACAATCATACACTATTTAACCAGAGGCCTTATGGCCACTAGTCAACAGTTACCTGTTGGCAGCAGAACAGCCCAGGACAGCCCAGCCCAGCCGAGTGCAGCACTGGCCACATGGGTAAACGCCACAAACATTACTCTGTATATATTTTATGTCACATCTAAACTCATACTTGGGCGTTTTTATAATTACTTCCATTAATCCTTGCAGGCTACTTGTAATTGCGAAGATGACCTACATCAGGTCGAAACCGGTTAATTGAAACTGTTAATTTCTGCGATCAATACTGTTTTTGTATATTATCTAGTAACTGCGCCTGCTGGCTCGGTACTGCTGGGATGCATTACTGTGACACACTTGGCTACGCGGCGGGGCTGGAGAAGTGCGTTGAGGAAAGAGGAAATCGAGAGAACGAGAAACACAGCGAGAGAGATGCACGGAGAAAGGAGGGGCAGGGGCGGGAGTGGGCGCCGTAAAGCTGGTCTGGCGGGCAGACGTTATCTGGGGGAGCGGCCGGCGTGGCAGTTTTACTGCGCGCCGCCCGACACACCTCGGCGTGTCCCGGTAGCCGGCTCGAGCCCCGCCGCGCATAAACAACCCGAGGCAGCCATCTTGATAGGCCCGCGTATCGAGCAGGCAAGAGGACCAGCCGCCCAGCCGCCCCTCTGCTGCCGCAGCCACGCAGTACAAGCTGCGGCCTGGTGCACTGCTCTCAGAAAGAGGACTGTATTTCCGCTGGTGGCCTTTGGTACATAAATCTTTCTCGCTGTGATTGGTGCCACCTAGGAATTCGCAAATTTCTTAATATAATTATATAAGCAACGCATGTGCGCCTCGGTTGCACATTGGTAGAGAGTGAGACTACAAATCCAAAGGGCGCGGGTACGATCCCCGCTAAGTCCTAGGATTTTTATCTGTCACATTCCACTTCTTTCACCTCTGGCAGTATTGCTCATGTGAAAAATACCGAGTAGCACCGTGGTTCGGAAGCCACGTTAAACTGTAGGTCCCCCTATAACTGGCTAGGTAAGTCAGTTCGAAGGTCGGAGGAAGGCAACGGCATACCACCGCCAAACAGGACCATGCCTAGTGAAGCACTGTGGTGTTCAAACCAATCTTCGGATTGTTGACAGCTTTACATTTTTTTACCCTATGGAACATATTATTGAAGCGATCTAGAATTGTTTAATAAGAGTTTTCAGCTAAGATCGCTGTCCTTTTATTTAACTACATGACCGGTTTCGGCGTGCTAGACGCCATCTACAGACCTGTCGTAATTTGTTACATCATTGCTATTGCAACAATTTTTAACATAGCAAATTGGCATTGACGTGTAAATTTTATTTGGATGACACATCAATGTGGATGTATACCAATTTGCTACGTTAAAAAGTGTTGCAATAGCAATGATGTAAAAAATTACGACAGGTCTGATGATGGCGTCTAGCACGCCAAAACCGGTCATGTAATTAAAAGAAGACAGCGATCTTGGCTGACAATCTGTTATTAAATAATTACATAAAGCAACAGCAGTGCGTTAGTAGGCAACTACTCACCTGAAGGTGGCCGGACGTATCTGGGCCGAAATATCGTTGCAGAATGCCAATGAGATCTGGCTGCATACCCGAAAATTACTGGAAGAAGAAATACGCCGGGAAAATTTTAGAAGTCACACTGAGTTATGTTGTACAATTGTATAATATTCATTTGTATAAGTGCTGTATGTCTGAAAAATCTGTAGCGAATGTAATCTCTATATATAAAAGGAAGTGTCCCGATTGACTGACTCATCATCGCCCAGCCCAAACCATTGAAGATAGAAACTTAAAATTTGTGGAGGGTGGTGATCTTACTCCGTAGGCGTCATTTAAGAAGCGATTTTTCGATATTCCGTCCGTAAGGGGGTGAAATAGGGGATGAGACGTTTTTTTGAAAATACGTAGCTATTTAGGCAATTTTGAAGCTAGAACTACAAAATTTCGGATTTTAATTCACGGTTCGAAATTACAAGACACGTGTTTCGGCATTTTTTGAAATTCGACAAATAAGGGGGTAAAATAGGCGACGCAAAAAATTGATTTTCAAAAATATGTTGCTGTTATCTCAAATTTTAAGCTACAGCTACGAAACTTCGGATATGAAATCTTGGTCAGAATTAAAAATCCATGATTTTTAGTATTTTTGGAAATTCAACAAGTAAGAGGGTTAAATAGAGGACCAAAATTCTTTTTGAAAACACGTTGCTATTCATACAATTTTGAAGCTAGAGCTGCAAAAATTGATATTCGTATTGTTCGTTAGAATTTAAAAAAATACGTGTTTCTGTATTTTTGGAAATTCAACCATCAAGGGGGTTAAATTGAAGAGCGTGTGTTTTTTTTAAATACGTTGCTATTTAGGCAATTTTGAAGTTAGAACTACAAATTTTCGGATTTGGATTCGGGGTTCAAATTTAAAAGACACGTGTTACTGTATTTTTGGAAATTCGACCAATAAGGGGGTGAAATGCGAGATGCAAAAATTGATTTTCAAAAATATGGTGCTGTTAACTCAAATTTCAAGCTATAACTACGAAACTTAAGATATGGATTAAAAAGGAACAACTGGTGCAGACCAACCAGCCTACGCATGCGAAGCAGCGGGGGTTCAGCTAGTATAATTATACAAAGCAACAGCTGTGCGTTACTTCTTTGCTGTCTCCATTAGACATTTGTGAGACTTGGCCATTTCGATGCACTTGAAATAAACTTTAGAACAGAGGTGGGCACAAATCGGCTCAATGAGCAGCACTCCGGCTTAAGCCGGAAAAAGTGCAGCGTTCGCGCTCGGCCGGTAGTTATCCTAGTTGCCGCTAGAGGTATGCATGCTTGCTGGTGCACCCGACAAACGTTCGATACGGCGAGTTATAGTACGCCGCGACAGACTCAAACTTGCGAAAGAACGTGATAACTGTGGACATAGTTCGTCTGCTACGACTTCCAAACTCTGCTTCACAAATTCACCGTCACAAAATGGTCGGGAAGTACGGGCTATCAGCAAAGCTACTCTGTAACTAGCACGAACAGCTGCATCTGAGGATGAGGCATCAGATTTCTGATTAAAAATTAACAGAGTTGTAATTTCAAAGGAAAATTGGTTTTATTAAACAAAACACTGTGATTAAGTTATCTCGTAAGTAGGTACGGCATTATAATACATACCTCTACTTTACTTCCTTCCTCGCATAGATTATTAAGAAGATTAAGTCTTATTTCACCTACACTTCCATACTGGATGAAGTGATGTGTTCTATAGTGCCAATCTAAATTGTACTTTTTTATGCCTAATATTTTACCACATACCAAACATTTTGCTCCTCCTTCGCTTTCAGTGAACAAGTACTCACACTCCCAACTAGAGTTGAACTGGAAAATAGAACGCCGCTTTACTGCACCGATTTGACTAGCCATTTCAACTCCACAGCGTACTGTGCCATAATGTAATATCATAGATTATAACGAAAACCCTGAAGTACAAAATTCGAACTAACAGATGACACTTTTAGCGGTCTCTTCTGAAACAAAACAAAAATCGCTCTTATCTTTATAAGATACTTGCCAGCTCGACTGCACGTGCTGGACGTTTTAGAGAAGAGTTTCCAGTATTATGTTTATAAGTTACTTACTTATAAACATAATAGCATTTTTCAGGAGATACCCCTAGCAGTGGAATCTGTTCATTCGAGGTAGATACTAAAGAGTTTGCACTATTATCTTCATAAGTTATTTTATAATGCGCTGAGCCAGGTGCATTTCTGCGGCTACGTTAGCGCGTTGCTGCACATAACGCCATCTAGTCTCTTCAGCAGGAACTACGTGATGGACGCCAGCTGCTCGCGGCTCTGCTCCCGCTCAGGCAGGCGGCTCCAAGAGCGCGGCTCGCTCATTGCCCACCTCTGCTTTAGAGTCTTGACCACAAATTTCAATTTATTGAGGCCTTACACGTTTCGATGTTTCGACATTATCGAAGGCTACAGCAAGACAATGGAATTAATATTCATGAAACATTTTGATAAAACATAAATGAGAACACTATCTTCACACTCACCATATCTTTTAAAACTTATTAAAAAGTGAAATAATCACTGTCAAAGACATATGTCAAACATTAAATAAATTTAAAATTCCCCCCAGAACATCCCTGTAGGATGGTCAAGTGCATACTGAGGTTAGCAAAGTGGTCAGTTATTAAGTGGAGAATCCGCCAGATGGCGCTGTTGTCATTCTACTTCTCTCTCACTCTAACTACCCTTAGAGTTTATATTGAAGATATCGTTCCACATCAGCATTGCCTGTACATAGTACTTTCTGACCCACCTCATGTTACAAAGAGTAATCAAATTTATATAAATGTGACACTACTTTAACATATTGCATTGCTGTTTGTAGGCCAACATTGTAATTTAAACGAGAGGCAAATGCAAACTTGTATGGTATAGAAACCACTGTGTGGTTTTTGTAAGCAGATGGTGCTTGGTTGCTGCTCTTCCTTGCCAGCACTTTTATGTATGCCACCTTCCATCGCCCCCCCCCCCCCTCCCACCCAAACACACACACTTTTCCTCACCTGAATACTGGATAATACCGTGATTTTGATGACTGTCAGCAATGTGTCACTTAATACTATCTGTCATAACGGTGTCAAAATATAGTATGGAAAAAAATATTGGTAGCACTAATTTTATTGTATAATCTAAAATAAAATTATTGTACACAGTGATTGTAAAAGTTGTATAGCTATAAGTTTATAATTGTATAACTTAACAGAAACAAAATATTGTGCAGGTTTAAGGTATTAACATTATTTAAGAAAAAAATCCCACAGAGGGAGTTAAAAAAATGTTTCTTAAGCTTATGGGACTTAACTACGGGGTCATCAGTCCCTAAACTTACAAACTACTTATGAACTAGCTAACACTAAGGATGGCACAAATATCATTGCCCGAGGGGGGATTCGAACCCCCGACTGTAGTGACCGTGCAGACCGTGACTGGAGTGCCTCAGTCCCCTCGGCCACCGCGGCCAGCTCAGAGGGAGTGAGTACGCATATATGAGAGAGAAGTAGAATGACAACATTGCCATATGGCGGATTCTCCACTTAATAACTGACCGCTTTGCTAACCTTAGTGCGTACTTGACCATCCTACAGGGATGTTCTGGGGGGAATTTTTAATTTATTTTATGTTTGACATATGTCTTTGACTGTGATTATTTTAAAAAGAATGTTTTAGTTTCACTTTTTAATAAGTTTTAAAAGGTATGGTGAGTCTGAAGATAGTGTTCTCATTTATGTTTTATCAATATGTTTGATGAATATTAATTCCATTGTCTTGCTGTAGCCTTCGATAATGTCGAAATGTCGAAACGCGTAAGGCCTCAATAAATTGAAATTTAAATTTGCTTTACGGGTTTGGTCCGCCTTGAGCAAACACAAATGTTTTTTAATTCCTCCCAGACATGTTTCGCTGGCGTTGCAGCATCATCAGTGGGATGTTTATTATCTGTCAAATTAACAGTGGAATGATTATTACTTTTTACATTAACAGTGAAAACTACAGATAATTGTGAGACGACTATACATAGTTTATTATTTTCATAGGTATGCTAGGCCTACCTTAATACCACATGTTGTTATGTTTGTGGTTTTTTCCTCTCACAAAATGTCTCTGATAGGTTTTGACAGTTTGTCATCTGCAAACCAAAACGTGTGTATTTAATGAGGTGAATAGTTCAATTGTAAATAAATATCGGGATTTTTACGAAAATACAGGGCGTAGTTTTTGTGTTTTGGTTTGATTTTATTGTAGCTACTGCTTCTATAACAAAATGTCTAAGTGTTTATAACAAGTTTTTGTCACTTACTTTGGTGGATATGCGCTGATTTTCGTGTTGTGGACAGGCACTGTGTCACTATCACTTTCACTCAATGTTTATGTTATGAACACAAGATGGTGGGCAGTTGAATTCTGGGAGTAGTGTTAGGAACAGCTGACTGTGGTGGGGGTGGGAGTTTTGAATCATGTTGTTTTTGTTTTAGTGTGTGTGTGTGTGTGTGTGTTTATAAGTTTTCTGTAAGTTCTTTGAGGGCAGAAAATATGGTTCCGTTGCAGAGGGCTGTGTATTCGTTTATTATTTCTTTTCTTTCTATTATGGCTTTCTGTATATGGTAGTTCTCTTCGATTGTTAATTTTTGTGGGAGGCTTTTGCTATGTTTCAGAATCTTGAGATCAGTATTTATGTCAGTTGGTTTGTGGTTCATGTTTATGAGGTGTTCTGCAAATGTGGAATGACTATTGCTTTTTAGTGCTCTTCTGTGTTCTGTGTATCTGGTATTGAAATTTCTGCAAGTCTGTCCAATGTAAACTGAGTTACAATCCTGCCATGTCAGCTGGTAGATGCCAGAAGTGTTATGTTTGTCTGTGTTGGTGTTGGTTGTCTTTAGTTTTCTTTGTATTGAGTTGTCTGTTCTGTATGCTACTTTCAAACCTTGTTTTTTTTTTTTGAGGATGTTTCCTATTCTGTGTGTTGCTTTGTTGTCATATGTGAGAGTGTGCCATTTATTTGTTGTTATGTTTGATTTTTGTTCCTGTGTGTGGGTGTTTGGGGTATGAGTGTTGAGTGGGTTTATGTTTTGTGTGCTTGTCTTGTGTTTCTGGTCTGTTTGTTTTTGTGTGTTAGTTGTTCCTTTTAACTTAGCTTTAATTTTGTAGTTTAATTTGTCTATGATGTTAGTGTCATACCCATTCTCTGTTGCTATTTGTTTGATTGTTTGTATTTCATTTTTGTACTGTTCATCACTAAGTGGGGTTTTGTGCAGTCTGTGTAGCATGTATTGGAATCCGGCTTGTTTCTGTGTAATTGGATTGTTTGAGTGTTTTTGTATGGCTGTGCTTGTGGTGGTGGGCTTTCTGTATATGGAGAATTTGTGTTGATTTTTGTCTCTGTGTATTGAGAGGTCGAGGATGTTTAGCACAGAAAGTGAATTCATAATAAAACAACAAGAAGGAAACACAAATTTCAGTGCAGGCCTCACAAGAGAATTAATTGCAGAGGAAATTAGATGCATAATAAAAGAAAACAAAAATGACATAATGTCAGGAACAAAAAGTGCAGAAGAAAAAACATGTAGGAGGATTAGGAACAAACTTAAAAATGAGGGTGCCCTCATCACAAAGGCAGACAAGGGAAACACCATGGTCATAATGAAACAAGATGATTATAGAAACAAAACATTAACATTCATAGAAGACAACAACATACACAAACTAACCAGTGACCCAACACAAAGATTTCACAAAAATACTCAGACTCTTCTAAAATCCATCACACACATCTTCCCAAAACAAAAAATAAAATGGCTAAAACAAAAGAACCCCAAAGCACCTACCTTAAACTGCCTACCAAAGATCCACAAAGAACACATCCCTGTACGTCCTGTTGTGAACTTCAGGAATGCACCCACATACTACCTAGCCAGAGAAATATACTCATACCTACAAAAACACTATGTATTCACTAACAACAGGAGCATACGAAACACCTCAGAGCTAATACAAAAAATCAAACACATCATCATACCGTCAACAGCCACCCTCACATTATTTGACATCACATCCATGTACACCAATATCCCCATCACAGAAACCATCAACATCATCAAACAACAATTACAACAACAGACAGACACCCCAATTCACACATAAAAGAAACAACAAACATCCTAAAACTAATAACAGAGCAAAACTATTTCACATTTGACAACCAATTTTACTCACAGGAAGATAGACTTCCCATGGGGTCACCAGTCAGTGGACTCCTAGCAAACATTTTCCTCAACCACATCGAAAACAAAATATTTGACACCATAGTAAAATCCAAACAGTACAAAGTAATTTACTGGCACAGTTATGTAGATGACATCATATGCCTCCTGGATGAAACACCCAGTCGCATACAAGAACTTCATAATGACATCAACAGTGTTCACCCAAAAATAAAATTCACTATAGAAACAGAAAATGACAAAAAGCTAAACTTCCTCGACCTCTCAATACACAGAGACAAAAATCAACACAAATTCTCCATATACAGAAAGCCCACCACCACAAGCACAGCCATACAAAAACACTCAAACAATCCAATTACACAGAAACAAGCCGGATTCCAATACATGCTACACAGACTGCACAAAACCCCACTTAGTGATGAACAGTACAAAAATGAAATACAAACAATCAAACAAATAGCAACAGAGAATGGGTATGACACTAACATCATAGACAAATTAAACTACAAAATTAAAGCTAAGTTAAAAGGAACAACTAACACACAAAAACAAACAGACCAGAAACACAAGACAAGCACACAAAACATAAACCCACTCAACACTCATACCCCAAACACCCACACACAGGAACAAAAATCAAACATAACAACAAATAAATGGCACACTCTCACATATGACAACAAAGCAACACACAGAATAGGAAACATCCTCAAAAAAAAAAAAACAAGGTTTGAAAGTAGCATACAGAACAGACAACTCAATACAAAGAAAACTAAAGACAACCAACACCAACACAGACAAACATAACACTTCTGGCATCTACCAGCTGACATGGCAGGATTGTAACTCAGTTTACATTGGACAGACTTGCAGAAATTTCAATACCAGATACACAGAACACAGAAGAGCACTAAAAAGCAATAGTCATTCCACATTTGCAGAACACCTCATAAACATGAACCACAAACCAACTGACATAAATACTGATCTCAAGATTCTGAAACATAGCAAAAGCCTCCCACAAAAATTAACAATCGAAGAGAACTACCATATACAGAAAGCCATAATAGAAAGAAAAGAAATAATAAACGAATACACAGCCCTCTGCAACGGAACCATATTTTCTGCCCTCAAAGAACTTACAGAAAACTTATAAACACACACACACACACACACACACTAAAACAAAAACAACATGATTCAAAACTCCCACCCCCACCACAGTCAGCTGTTCCTAACACTACTCCCAGAATTCAACTGCCCACCATCTTGTGTTCATAACATAAACATTGAGTGAAAGTGATAGTGACACAGTGCCTGTCCACAACACGAAAAACAGCGCATATCCACCAAAGTAAGTGACAAAAACTTGTTATAAACACTTAGACATTTTGTTATAGAAGCAGTAGCTACAATAAAATCAAACCAAAACACAAAAACTACGCCCTGTATTTTCGTAAAAATCCCGATATTTATTTACAATTGAACTATTCACCTCATTAAATACACACGTTTTGGTTTGCAGATGACAAACTGTCAAAACCTATCAGAGACATTTTGTGAGAGGAAAAAACCACAAACATAACAACATGTGGTATTAAGGTAGGCCTAGCATACCTATGAAAATAATAAACTATGTATAGTCGTCTCACAATTATCTGTAGATTTCACTGTTAATGTAAAAAGTAATAATCATTCCACTGTTAATTTGACAGATAATAAACATCCCACTGATGATGCTGCAACGCCAGCGAAACATGTCTGGGAGGAATTAAAAAACATTTGTGTTTGCTCAAGGCGGACCAAACCCGTAAAGCAAATTTATTTTTGTAAGGAAACACGGTGATTGAAGAGCTTTTAAACCCCAAGATGAAATTGAAATTTGTTGTCAAGACTGTAAAGTTTATTTCAAGCTGTGCGTTAGTCTCGATAATATTCGGAAATAGCTTCGCTGATATGATTGAATTTGTCGCTTTAGTACAGGGGTAATTTGAGGGGAAAAAATAGAGAAACCGAAAGAATCCAATAAACAACTGTTGGGGAACTGCAGCAGTAGGAAGATAAAGGGCCAGGCGGAAAAGGCCGTGCGCTCTAAGCCACCTTGTTGCAGAGCCTGTGGCTGCTCCCCGTCGGAGGTTCGAGCCCTCTCTTGGGGATGTGTGTGTGTGTGTGTGTGTGTGTGTGTGTGTGTGTGTATTTTGTCGTTAGCATAATTTAGTTAAAGTAGTTTGTAAGTCTGGGGTCAAATAATCACTGCAGTTCGATGTCAAAGTTTTATAAACGTTTGAACTTCTTTTTTTTTTTTTTTTATCCATCGTAATATGAGGCGCGTTTTTTAAGTAAGTTTTATTTAAACCGCATTAAACAACGAAATGTTATTTCAAAAAAGTTAATTTATTTCCAGAAAGTACATACTTTATTTTTCGACATAGTTGCCAATTTTGTTTAAACACTTATCATGCCTCTCAACCAATTTTAAAATATCCTCTTCATACAGAATGTTCATATGTTTTTCAAGTTGACTTGACTGCGGGGACATCAGTCCCTAAACTTACAAACTACTTATTAACTACCTTATACTAAAGACGACACAAACATCCATGCCCGAGGGGGGATTCGAACACCCGACCGTAACGACCGTGCAGATTGTGACTGGCGCGCCGGAGACCGCTCGGACACTGCGGCCGGTTCTTCATACAATTTTGCCGCCTGTTCCTATAAACAAGAGTTCATTGCCATTTTGTAAAGCACTGATCTCGACATGTTAGGAAATTCGTTTGAGAGACCAGTTTTTGTGAAACTTCTGTTACCACGAATCCTCGCTTCAGCTGAAACCTTTAAATCGTTTGTAATCGAAGATGGGCGTCCTCATCATGGACG
Organism: Locusta migratoria; assembly: GCA_026315105.1. NCBI lineage: Eukaryota > Metazoa > Arthropoda > Insecta > Orthoptera > Acrididae > Locusta > Locusta migratoria. Next base: position 181,019,202 of record CM048749.1, read on the forward strand.
TTGTCAGAGTCATCTTTGAAATCTAGTTCCCACTTACGAAATGTTGAAATGAAATGTTTGTTAAGCTTAAGGGAATGAACTGTGAGATCATAAGTCCCTAAACTTAGAAACTACTTATGAACTGCCTTATACTAAAGACGACACAAACATCAATGCCCGAGGGGGGATTCGACCCCCCGATCGTAGCGGCCGTGCAGACTGTTACTGGCGCGCCGCACACCGCTCGGCCACTGCGGCCAGCCTCCCACTTTGCCTTTACTCGTAACAGTATCACTGTACACTTCGCAATTTCTGCAGCAGACAGGTTTCTTGGTGACAAAATCCATATCACTGAGCGAACCTCACACGCGGCGGGCGAGTTGATAGTCTTAAACATTTTGAAAGCACACAACACAACCGTGAAGGTTAGCTACAGAGCTGAAACTGAGCACAGTTGTTCCCGAGGCATGCGGGTACACGACGCATGCGCTTGTTGTGGTATGTGCGCGAACTACAAACAAACGGAACTTACTTAAGAAACGCGCCTCGTATATATATTAAATCATAAAATTTAAGTAAAGATTTCAATCTTATATTTCTAATATATAAAGAAGAGTCCCCCTCGTATGAGATCTTAGGTGGATTAAGCCAACAAATAATTCAAGTTACGCTATAGATGGGAAGATGGCAACGCCGCCTGGAAATAGTTCCAGAAAGAACAGAGCCTAAAATTACCCTGCGGAGCCGCAGGCAAGAATGACAAAACAGAGAAGTAAATGCTACAGAACTTACTCCAATGCACCGAATAGCAACCACCACGTGAAATGGTACAGACTATAAACAACCACTTGTGATGGGGAACTAGATACGAATGACCATTAAGCAATAGAAAACGAATGTACAAATGTTTGTGTACGTATAGGACCAAACTGCTTTAGTCATCGGTCCCTAGACAAAGTACACAAGCTAACTTATGCTACGGACAACACACACACACACACACACACACACACACACACACACACACACACACACACACACGCACACACACGTCTGAGGGAGGACTTGAACCTCAGGGGTGAAGGACGCCCAGTCCGTGGCATCTACATGTACATGGGATACTCTGCAAATCACATTTAAGTGCCTGGCAGAGGGTTCATCGAACCACAATTATACTATTTATCTCCCATTCCATTCTCGAATAGCGCGCGGGAAGAAAGAACACTTCAATCTCTCTGTTCGAGCTCTGATTTCTCGTATTTTATTCTGATGATCATTTCTACCTATGTAAGTGGGAGTCAACAATATATTTTCGCATTCGGAGGAGAATGTTGGTGATTGGAGTTTCGCAAGTAGCCCACGCCGCAGCGATAAGCGCCGTTGTTGTAGTGATTCCCATCCCAGATCCTGTATCATTTCCGTAACGCTGTCTCCCCTGTATCGTGACACTACGAAACGAACTGCCCTTCTTTGGACTCTTTCGATGTCCTCCATCAAACCCACCTGATAAGGATCCCACACTGGGCAGCAATACTCCAAAAATGGATGGACAAGCGCAGTGTATGCAGTTTCTTTAGTAGGTCTGTTGCATCATTTAAGGGTTCTGCCAATAAAACGTAGTCTCTGGTTCGCCTTTCCCACGATATTATCTACGTGTTCTTTCCAGTTTAGGTCTGAAGTAATTGTAATTCCTAGGTATTTTGTGGAGTTTAAGGCCTTCACATTTGATTGATTTATGTTGTAAATAAAGTTTTACGGATTTCTTTTCGTACTCATGTGGACGACTTCACACTTCTCATTATTTAGAGCCACTTGCCAATTTTTACACCATACTGATATCTTATTCAGATCGTTCTGCAGTTGGTTTTGATCTTCAGATGATTTTACTAGACGGTAAATGGCGGCGTCATCTGCAAACAACGTAAGAGAGTTACTTAGATTTTCTCCTAAATCGTTTATGTAAATAAGGAATGGCAGAGGACCAATAACACTACCCTGTGGAATGCCCGATATCAGCTCTGTTTTAGTCGATGCTTTACCATCGATTACTACGAACTGTGTCCTCTCTGACAAGAAATCCCCTATCCAATCGCAAATTTGGGGCGATATACCATAACCACGCAATTTGATTAAAAGCCGTTTGTGAGGTACGGTGTCAAAAGCTTTCTGGAAATCAATAAATTCGGAATCGATTTGCGAACTTTTTTCGATAGCACCCATCATTTCGTGTGAATAAAGAGCTAGTTGTGTTTCGCATGAACGATATTTTCTAAATCCGTGTTGACGTTGGGTCTATAGATCGTTCTGTTCGAGATAATTCATAATATTTGAATATAGGGCGATTACGCGTGGCTAATGGAAAATAAATGCCACCTCAGTGGGATCACCTCAGACAATTCCACTGGTGAACAATTTACCCAATCGAAATTAAATTATTGAATCTTGGAAAACTCGTTTCCAAAATCGCAAACACAAGTTTGGTGCCGTCGGTGTCACCTGGCCAAAAAAGAATTTGGAAAGATGGACACAAAGGATAATTTCAAAACGCAAAGTGATTGGCAACAGCGGAACAGGCAAGGGTTTCAACGCTCCACCAGGAGTATACCGGCGAACTTCTGATAGATTACAATCAAGTCATCACACTTAATTTAAAAATAAACAGAGAGGTCTAGGAGAGAGGTAGGAGAGAGGGGAAAGATAGAGAATAATTGCAGCGGAGATGGACTCCGGGATTACGAAATAAATGAATATCCAGAAAACGCTGTATTTTCAGCTAGCTCATACTCCCAGTTAGTGCCAACTTCAAACAGCTTCTACTTGATCTGCATGAGAAGAAAAACAACATACGGGAGGAGTTCTATGCATCGTCTGCAAGACAGGACCCGGAGGGAAGCTAATCAGGAAATGCGACACGTGACAACGAGACATGCAACCCATGGATTTCACCACAAGATGTGTCGCAACAAATTATTTCACGAACCTAATGATGAGAGTGTGAGTGTGTGAACTGTGCTTAGAATTTTGTGATCGATACCATATTATCAAATGCAGGAATAGACAGAAATCCATCGTAACTTACAGCAAAGACAAGTAAAGTTATTGTAATGTAATCCTACAAATAAAAAAGTCTCTAGCGGAGTGAAGCGTTCCTAAGGATTTTGAAAATTATAGATCACTAGGTTATATGCCCGTGCTTCGCAACGGTTGTTAAAGAGGGACCTATCTATATCAAGGTTTCTTTAGGGTTCCAGACCTAGCAAAAAGGAATCCTAGCCAAGATGTCAAATTTAAGTAGAAGTCATTGTCGAAAACGATGAATGTTCATAAATTTTTTATACAACAAGTGAAATTAATTAAAGTCCACACTCCGGGACGAAGCAAATTCAATGTTAGGTTGTGTTCATAAAGTTAAGACTGCGAGGTGTAATTGTCTGTTTCGCGTAAACTTCTGAAAACGCTGCTATTGTTGAGATGAGAAATAGTAATAATAATAACAGCGCCATGTATTGATTCTATGTGGTAGTACTAAACTGTTTATCTCTCACAGTAAGTGTATACTGAAACTTTACAATGTTGCGGTGTTGCACTGGGGGCAATGTAGTTATTCGATATGGAGTGCTCCCTATTATCGAAAACTCGACGAATGCTGAAAGTCTGGTAATTCAATCAACAGAGCAGCTCATGTCTGTTTAAATAAGACGTCATGGTGGCGTCAATGTGCGATAAAGTAAGTCTGAGTAATCGTTGAAGGAATGGCGTCAGATGATCGTCTGTCTAGAACTTTCCATTAAATATAGTGTTTCCAGTGAATTGTCTTGACTGTGTTAACAGCATCGGTCACTGTTTCAGCTAATACGTGAACCCACGACGTGCAGTGATTACTTCGTAAAGCACGAAGTTGAAATCGACCTTGTGTAGTAGAAGTCGGATTATAACTCTAAGTACAATTTTCTCTGCAAAAGAAGACGTCTTTCTCTATCTTAATGTAGTCCGCACCAAAAGTAAGAACTTACAAATTTTAATCACAATATTGCACCGAACAATTATGAAAGCAAAGACGTTTCTGATGAGTTTTTGTCGCTCGCGCGTGTATATTATCTCTAGTGGCAGGCAGAAAGCAGAAATATCTCTTGAGTGAATATTAAGATGCGCAGAACAGATTTTGTTACTCAGCATTAAGGTGGAAATGTCACATGATATTGGGAAAAATCTACTAATCGCTGACTTTATCTTGGTCCCTTTCTGTTCGGTTAAGATGCTATGTGTAAATGGCCCTTTTAGCGACGCTTCCTCAACTTTCTTGTTGCTTCTGTGACACATTTATTTACATATTATTACATGTTATGTGGTTGCTCTGCGAAAAGGAGGTGGAGATCCTTTGCAGCCAATGGGGTACAAACCAGTCGTAATAGCAAATAAATGTGTGGAAAGAGTGGATTTGCCTCAATTTCATGTGGTAATTCCAGCTTAATGATGAGAAGATGCACAGAACGCAATGCTCACTCCATAGATATTTATGTACAATTTAGTCGTTATATCTGTGGAAAGATGCAGTTTTCTTTCCATGACAATGCAATGCATATGGGATACAGATAGGAGGAATAAAAATTTTTTGTGTCCAACCTGGATTAAATTTTACTTGCAGTGGCAGCGGTTTCGTTTTTTCGTGGGCAACAAACCATTCGCTTTAGGAGGATGATTAATTTACTGACCAGAACAATATAAATTATTTATTTCATCATGAACATAAAGAATTGTTCCCCTCATTCTACGTGAATGATTTTTGAAAAAGCATTCAACGGTCATTACGAACATCAGCGCACAAGGCCGCAGCCGTATGTAAAATTGTACCCCTTCTTGTAGTGTATTACACCATTGTTATGAGAACGAAAGAACGAAAAGAAAAAACCGTAGCAACGCTATAATTAGTTATTAGGTGTACTATGTAATTAACGTTGCCTCACTTTGTCATTTCCTGTCTGTGGCGTTTTCGAGGCATTCCTATAAAGAACGCACTCAAAATGTAATGAAGATATACCAAAATCAGAAAAAGAACTACATAAATTCGATTTTTCTTGCAAAGAAATCTTATGTGAATTGGAGCATCGATAAATGCGAAGGAATGTCGTTGCGTTTTATAATCAAATGTTCCCTGTCAAAAGAAGCAAAGAAATGTCGTTAACTTGTGAATATACGAAATGTAATCAGCAACTCGCTGTTCAATGTTAGTTTGTATTTGCAGGGAGAAGACTGCGGCTCTTAATTCAAAATACTTTTGTTACTGAAGGAATAGGCACAACACGATCATGTATTGTTTCTTTGCAGCCCTACAAAACCAATAGCACCTTTAATTGTGCGTTGCTGTTCTATGGCATAACCATCGAAAAGAAATAAAATTTTTTAAAAAAATGCACAGTGCCAACTATTAGCCTAGTTCTTTGGTGCACTATGTAACTAACAGGGCCTCAATTTGTTCTGTACTAAACTACACCATTTTCTAGGCATTCCTAAACAGAATGGACTCAAGAGGTAATAAGTACGCACCGAAATCAGAAAGGAAACTACATAAATTTTTGTTTCCTTGCCAAGAATTATTAGTAAATGAAAACATCGACAGACGCGAAATAACATCGTTATGTTTCAAATTCAAATGATACCCGCGGAAAGACGAACTTTTTTATTTCCATAGCATTGCAAGGCATGCGAGATACAGTTGATAATTTTATTTTATTTTTATTTATTTATTTCATTTTTTGTCTTACTTGAGTTAAATTTTAATTGCAGTGGCAGCGGTTTAGTACGTTAACGTTGGCAACAAATATTCGCTTTAGGGGGATCATTAATTTACTGATCGGAACAAAATTAATTATTTATTTCATTATCAACACAAGTGATTATTCCCCTCATTGTACGTGACTAAGTTTTCAAAAAGGATTCAACAGCAACACACTACACCGCTGCCGTAAGGAAAATCGTAGCCCTTGTTCCACTGTATCACTCCTTAGTTATGTGGAAAAAAACGCAGCATCACCATTTATTAGGTATAGCATCTTTGCTATACTACGCTAAGATTCAAGAGTAGCATAGACTAGAAATTAGAAATTACGATATAATTTCTTCCCCTGATCCTATTTTGATGTCATGAAGCTTATATGTTGCCCCAAGGTACTCTCAGTTAACATATGATACCCCATGAAAGTTCGTATAGTACTCTAGGGTATTTGCTGTACTAGACCATTCAAATTACGATTTCTTTCCCCATACTTAACCAAACAATCCGAGCGTAAGCTCCGCCTCTAATGACCACGTTGTCGACGGGGCGTTAAACGCTAATATGCCTTCCTTCCTTCCTGACTATAAACAATACTTCATGTGACTTGTCCAGGATAAAATATGAATATTTTCTGTGGAGAGCCCATGCCTGAGCAAGTGATATAAAGCCGTCCGTGTGAGAAACATGGTAATTTCAAATACACTCCACAGTATTGAATATATTTCCCTGTGATTTACTAATAATAATAGTAAATGCAAGTTCCACTGCAAACTGCGCCGTCTTAAAGTTAAAAACCAGATCTGTCGAAAATAGTGGGTATTCTCTTCCTTTCCTTGTAGCTTTGCATATATCTATAACTTCCTCCTACAGCGGTATGCGCTTCACAGTTCAAAGTTTTCAACAGCACTGTCATCTTTCAGAAATTTCCTTCAACTCACTGGAATGCAGGAGTATCTTAGCAGTAAATAAGAAATGTAATAAAACGTGATGCCTGACATGAAAAGTTTTTACCCATCGCAGTATATATGATCTCATATTTACTGAGTTATATGTTGTACAATTGTATAATAATCATTTGTATAAGTGCTGTATGTCTGAAAAATCTGTTGCGAATGTAATTAGTAGTAAAGAAGTAATAGATTAAAACTTGGTACAAGATGGGGCGCTTTTCCATGAACGTTACTGTTTATGTGTTCGTATCTCATTAACTACGTGTCGTACTCTGAAACAATTTAGAAGGTACATTCAACTATATGTGTCTATACTGTCTGTAAAATTTCCTGCAGGTACAATATGTATTGTAGAAATTATAAATTTCAACGTTATACCGAATGCCGTAGTTTTACTCCGTGAACAGCGGAAAAGTAGTAAGCGAAAAACTTTTTTCCTTTCATCATTTTGCTACGGTTGTCAGCGACATAAAGTTTCCTAAGGGTTTGAAATTATGTTTAAAGTTTGTTGCAAGTCGTTAAGTGCTCTTCTTCTCAAATAGTGGACTGATAAAATCACAGAATCACGTGCCGCAAGACGGGGAAGTTTTCATTGTTTATGACGTCATACCTCGTGAACTATCTGCCCTATCGAAAAATCGTTTCTTAGTTGACGTCTGCTACCTATACATTCCTGCCAAATTACAGCTTCATATGTTAAGTAGTTTTCGAGATTTCGTCTTTAGTCAGTATGTGAATGAGTGTCCTTCCGTCCGCTTTTATATAGGTAGAGATTCCCTTTTACAAGAATGGTCGTAAAATACAGGCGTATATCTATGAAATCAGTCGGGTGCACAATTTTGGAGCACATTATTATATTCACTATTACGTCATTTCTGGAGAACGGAAAACTTTTTTGTAGCAACAATATGGGTTTTGAAAACAACGAGCATGTGAAATACAACTCGCCCTATTCATTCGCCAGATCCAGAGGGCAATAGATACTGGACAGAAAATAAATGCCGTGTTTCTGGACTTCCGCAAAGTGTTCGATACTATTCTGCACCGTCGCCCGATAAACAAACTGCGATCTTACGCAACATCAGACCAGCTGTGTGACGGAATTGAGGCGTTTCTAGTTACAGAATGCAGTATTTCATCCTCAATGGAGAGAAGTCTTCAGACGTTAAAGCAATCTCAGGCGTGCCCTAGGGGATTTTATTGGACTGCTGATTTTCAGAATATATGTAAATGACCTGGTACCCGCGTGGGAGTAGCCGAGTGGTCTGGAGCGCCACGTTGCCGATCGCGCGGCCTCCCGCTTCGAAGGTTGAATCCTCCCTCAGGCATGGATGTTTGTGTTGTCTTTAGTATAAGTTAGTTCATCAGTTTAGAGACTGATGGAGGAAGGAAGCTTAGGGTTTAACGTGCCGTCTCATTAGAGACGGAGCTCACGCTCGGATGCTTGGGTTAAGGATTTATCTCGAACAGAATGATCTATTGGCCCAAGATCAACACGGATTTATAAAATATCGTTCATGCGAAACACAACTAGCTCTTTATTCACACGGAGCGATGGGTGCTATCGACAAGGGTTCGCAGATCGATTCCGTATTTCTTGATTTCCAGAAGGCTTTTGACACCGTACCACACAACGACTTTTAATCAAACTGCGTCGTCATGGTATACAGGCCCAAATTTGCGAATGGATAAGGTATTTCCTGTCAGAGAGGACACAGTTCGTAGTAATCGATGGTAAGCCATCAACTTAAACAGAGGTGATATAGGGCGTTCCACAGGGTATTGTTATTGGTCCTCTGCTATTCCTCATTTACATAAACGATTTAGGGGAAAATCTAAGTAGCTCTCTTAGGTTGTTTCCAGATGACGCCGTCATGTATCCTCTAGTAAAATCATCTGAAAGTCAAAAACAACTGCGGAAATATCTGAATATCTGAATAAGATATTATTATCCTGTAGAAATTGGCAAGTGACTCTAAATAATGAGAAATGTGATGTCGTCCACATGAGTACAAAAAGAAACCCTTTAAACTTTATTTAGAAGGTAAATCAATCAAAAGTGAAAGCCGTAAACTCCACAAAATACCTAGGAATTAGTATTACTTCAGACTTAAATCGGAAAGAACACGTAGATAACGTCGTGGGAAAGGCGAACCAGAGACTGTGTTAACCCTTAAAAGATGCAACAGAACTACAAAAGAAACTGCATACACTACGCTTGTCCGGCCATTTTTGGAGTATTGCTGCCCAGTATGGGATCCTTATGAGGTTGGTTTGACGGAGGACCTCGAAAGAATCCAAAGAAGGGCAGCTCGTTTCGTATTGTCACGATACAGGGGAGACAGCGTTACGGAAATGATACAGGATCTGGGATGGGAATCATTACAAAAATGGGCTACTTACGAAACCCCAATCGCCAACATTCTCCTCCGAATCCGATAATATATTGTTGACTACCACATATATAGGTAGAAATAATCATCAGAAAAAAATACGAGAAATCAAAGTTGGAACAGAGAGATGCAGGTGTTCATTCTTTCCGCGCGCTGTTCGAGAATGAAGTGAGGGATAAATAGTATAACGGTGGTTCTCTGAACCCTCTGCCAGGCACTAAAATGTGATTTGCAGAGTATCCCATGGAGATGTAGAAATCGGCCGTGCCGTTTCAAAGGAACTATCCCGGCATTTGCCTGGAGTGTTTTAGACACGGATGAACCCGCAGTTAAGTCCCACAAGCTTTACCAAATTATTTATTTATTTATTTATTTTCAGTGATGCTTTTCGCGGATGATGCTGTAGTTTATCGATAAGTCGCACGAGGATCTGCAGTGTTTTGACGCATGGAACGCAGGGAACGGCAGCTGAACCTCAACATAAACCAAGGTAAAGTGCTGTGTTTACATAAAAGGAATATTCCTTTATTGTACAACTGCGCGATAGTAGAAAAAACACTAGAGGCAGTTAATTCTGGGAGTAGACATAAGAGGCGATCTAAAATAGAACGACCATATAAAATCAGTCGTGGGTAAGGCAGATGTCAGACTCAAATTCACTGAAGAATCTTGAGTGGGTTTAGTCCGTCGACGAAGCAAGTAGGTTACAAAACTCTTGTTCGGCCAGCGCTCGAGTATTCCTCATCCGTGTGGGACCCGTACTAGGTAAGGTTGATAGCACGCTTCGTTACTGGCTCCTTTTGTAAGCGCGAAAGAATCACGGAGATGATTAGGAAACTCCAGTGGCAGACTCTGAGACGGTCTGTATGGTGGTACGGGCTTCTGTCAAAGTTGCTCCTAAGTGTATCTCGAGAAACAGCCAAAAGAGTAAAATTATAGATTAGCGGCCACATACAACTGTAATTATCACACCTGACAGACGAGGCCTAACTGAAGAAAATCATTAAGTGATTCTCAGCAAATGGTCTGTCATTAAATTTTGATAAAACACAGTACATACAGTAAATGGAATGACACCATTAATAAATATAGACTTTGATCATAAATCTGTAGCAAAAGTAGAATATCCAAAATTTTTAGGTGTGTGCATTGATGAGGGGTTGAACAGGAAAAACGGCATTGAAGATCTGCTGAAACGTTTTAGTGCAGCTACTTATGCTATTAGGGTAATTACAAATTTTGATGATATACATATCAGTAAATTAGCTTACTATGCCTAATTTCATTCTGTGCTTTCGTATGGCATCATTTTATGGGGTAATTCGTCATTGAGTAACAAAGTATTCATTGCACAAATGCGTGTAATCAGAATAATTGCTGTAGCCCATCCGAGATCATCCTGCAGACACTTATTTAAAGAGCTAGCGGTATTCATAGTGCTTCACAGTATATATATATTCACTTATGAAATTGGTTATTACCAATCCCACCGAATTCAAAAGCAACAGCAGTGTACATAACTACAACACTAGGAAAAGAATGATCTTCACTATTCAAGGTTAAATCTAGCTTCGGCACAGAAAGGGGTGAATTACGCTGGCACAAAAGTCTTTGGTCACCTACCAAACAGCATCAAAAGCCTGACCGATATCCAACTAGCATTTAAAAATAAATTAAGAGAATTTCTGAATGGTAACTCCTTCTACACTGTAGATGAATTTTTAGATATAAATTAGTAAATCTGCAAAAGAATAAGTAAATAAATAAATAAGTAAATAAATAAATACGAGGCGCGTCCAGAAAGTAAGTTCCGTTTGGTGAATTGTACACAGATACCGAAGAAATTTTTATGGCACAAAATTGTACAATTCTTAAACCACTTTTCCACAACTGCCGAAATTTTGCAGGCATTTGTCATAGCGTGGCACCAGGTTTTGTATACCTTCTTCATAGAAATCTGTCGCCTGTATCTTCAACCAGTTTCTTTCAGCTCGTCGTCATTGGTGAAGTGATGACCGCCAAGGTAAGACTCGAGATGTCCTGGATCTTGTCATCAATCGCGTGAACCAGTTCTTCTGTAACCAAAGGTGGACGCCCACTTCGTTCTTGATCGTGCACATCACTAAGCCCGCCATTGAACTGTCGGGCCCATCTTCTCACCATCGAATCACTCATCGCATTTGGTCCGTAAACATTGCAAATTTGCCGATAAATTTCACTTTGTTTCACTTTCCTCGCATTCAGAAACCGAATCACCGACCAGATTCACAGGCAGCGGGATTTTCAATCAACGCCGACATTTCAAACAACCCCAAAAAGCATACGTAACTGACAGCGATCTCCAAATGGCGCACGTTCTTCTTCTTGATACACATCGTCTACAGCGCATGTGCGGAACTGCAGTCGCAGCGCTGCAGCGGAGGTAAATTGAAACGGAACTTACTTTCTGGATGCGCCTCATAAATAAATAAATAAGTAAACAAAAATAAATAAAAAAAATTGTTTGAGGTAATATTTAGTACAAAGTAACAATTTGTGAAGATACCTTTCATTAACATGACACGTTCCACGTCATTACGAAGTGTGGTATTCATGATCTAATCCGTACTAGGCACTGAGGCATACAGACAATCAATTTTCCCCAGCGAACTATACGTGACTGGGATAAGACGAAACGACGATAGTGCGCAGACTACCCTCCACCACGCACCGTAATCGCCTTGCAGAGTACGGATGCAGACGTAAATGTGGAATGTAGCGCACTTAGCTGTGGTGTAGGGATACGCCGTACATGTGCACATTGAGACGCTACAACTGGCGCGGACCAGGCGGAGAAGCTCAGCATGCACCTTCCTCGGGATCATCCGTCAGCCCACTTCCAGCAAGACACCGGAATCCTGTTTCTGCGGTACCGCTTTCGGCACTCCGTACATAAATTTTATTAAACGAAACAGGTGTCTCACAACGTACGCATCAAGGGATTGGGCTGCCAACTTCATCGTACGCCACCAACTCGCTGGCCCGACCAGCTGCTCGTGTAATCCCCCTCCAGCAGCCAGCTCCTGGTATTTCCTACCCACATCGCCTCGTCTAGTTACGTCCAAAGCCCTCATAAGGGGAGTCGTAGGTGTCTATGCTGCCCATGTTAAAACTACTATTTTTTCAACATATAGAGTGGTTTATTATTGCAGTTATGATGGATGGATATTAGAGTATTCGATACAACCCGTCGGCTTTGACCAATGACGTCATTACTCAAAGATGTTTATGTATATATATATATATATATATATATATATATATATATATATATATATATATATATATATATATATATGAAGATGATATTAATTCTTTTGTATCAATGATATGGAACTACTTGCATAAGGTCTTTGATTATATTAAAGATAGGCAATATCTCGATTCTGTATTGATCGATGTTATTCAACAATTTTGTTTTAATTTAAAGATAAATATTTTCACTGAGAAATTGATTGCTTACATTCGACAGTAAGTAATATAGTTTGTTATTCGTTCTTATTTTATGTGAATTTACATAATTAATTATTGAGTTTTATCCGTATTTAATTATTTTATCGAACTTTTTAGGAATGGATGATAATGAAAAAATTAATGAAGATCAACTGATTGGTGAAGACATTGTGTCTCTAACTAAATTTTTACACTTTTTTGGATTACTTGCTGAAGTTTTTTACTTAACGTTTCCTGATCGGGTATAGAATACGATACAGATATCTCATGAAACAGCATAATTTGGTAACATTTAAAAATTGTATCGTAAACTAGACTTGACCTCCCCCTGCTCAAGTCAAGAATACGATACAGTTATCTCATGACATAGCGTCATATGGTACCACTTAAAAATTGTGTCGTAAACTAGAATTGACATCCTCCTGATCAAGAATACGATATATATATCTTTTCAAATAGCGACATATGAACAGAAACATATATCATTATGCTACAATTTTACGCGAACATTATTGTAGATGTAGCTTTTAACAAAATCGCTCACATTTGTAGTAGTATTTGTTAATATAATAATAAAAAAGTATATTTCTTGTACGTAATGTTGCAACTTCTTTCTTTGTTTTTGTTTCAGACGCTAGACTTGGAACTGTTTCACCTCTAAAGAAATCAATACTTTTCATTTATTATTCATTTTTAAATAATTTAAAAATGATTCACTGTTTTTAATAAATAAAAATACAATAATGTAATAGATATGATATGTTTCATTTATTATACACATTACTTAAACGAAATAATTATTTATCTGTAAAGTCGGTTATAGTATTATCTTTATTGTATTAATAATCGATATATTTCTTGACAGACGTCAAATGTTCAGATGTTATTACTTCCATATCTTTGCTTCGTATATGACGTCATTGGTCAAAGCCGACGTGTTGTATCGTATTCTTTACTATTTCCGAACAATCTACCAAACCGAAGAATTTGAATTTTTTTCAACATATACAGTGGTTCATTATTATAGTTGGGGATATTGGAGTATCTTTTCTAGTTTCCTTTCAATATCTTTTTTATTAATGACCCATATTTTTTTTACAAAAATTGGTTTATTTCATAAAATTGAATTGAAACTACTGAACATATTGCTAAATAGCTGTGTTACAATTTCAGTTTGACCACTAGGAGTGCTGTATAAAAATTTCATCTCCCTAGTTTGAGTGGATTTTGAGAAAATGTTCCTTACATTCGGAAAATTCTAATTCACGAGAAATGACTATCAAAGTTTTTCAATGCATTCCTGCACTGTAGGATGGATTATCAGGGTCTTCTTCTTCATCCTCCAAAAGCTTCCGTTTTGGTTTTCTCTTCTGGCCTGTTGTTCCATCATATTTCATATTTCTTTCTCTTCTTCTGCTCCTCTTACCCTCTCTGTCAATATTTCTTAGTGCTCTTATACTGTTCACTCCAGCTTGAAATCCTTACTTAACTCGGTATTAACAAGACAGTATAGAATTTTAAATGAAATAACAAACTTTTACAATACTGGTAGTTCTTAAAAACCAGCTACTGTAGGTAGAACTGGTGGACACTGCTTCCTTGGTTGTAGGTTGCTATTGCATCATAAATGCCGAAGTGTAGTTTTTTTTATGCTTACAAACACTCTTTTAGCAATCACTGTCAAAATTAAATTGTTTACGCTCTCATTAGGATTCTACGTTTTTTCGTGTAGACATTTGTGTAACAATTCTGGCTGTGCTGTCATGAACAATTGCCGCTATTATAGTGGCCAGCATCAGATCACTATCAGTGTTTTTAGAAGATAATTTGAGAATTACTTAGTTACTGTGGGGGCGCGGTGGAGTGGCCGAGCGCTCTAAGGCGACTAGCTGCGGAGCACGCGTTTCCTCACCGTCGGAGTCCTCCCTCGGACATGGGTGTGTGTGTTTGTCCTTAGGTTAGCTTAAGTAGTTTGTAATCATAGGGACTGATAACTAGAATAGTTAAATCCCATAGATTTGAACATTTTGTAGCTACTGCGGTCTATATACTCAGTTGGCAGTCACGTCTGTACTGTTTGACTTTTGCAGTACTAATGATTCACGATGGTATAAATTTCCAAAGTAACTGTAGATATCTTAGTCCATACTGCGAGTTGTAGTGAGGTAATCGTGCAGTTCAGAAATGATACTGCCTTTCCATTTATATTCCGCAGGAGTAAAAATGTTCAGAGATCGTAACTCTTGTGTAACCGGGTATTAACGAGACAGTATAGGATTTTAAAAGAAATAACGAACTTTTACAAAACTGGTAGTTCTTAAAAACCAGCTACTAGCGGTAGTACTGGTGGACAGGAGGTTTAAAAAGTTTGAATTTATGAGAGTGTAAATTAACTACTGGGACCACAAGATCAATTGCCACGCCGTAGTTAGACTTATTGTTTATGTAATGAATATTATCAATTTGTAACACATAATTTAAAGGTCTTCTGCATTACACAGAGGTGTAACAACTGTGTGGGTTTGCAGAATTGTGTATATTTCCATATGTGACTGATACATAGTCACATAGGATGCACATTGTGAAGATGAACCAAACGTTCATATTTGTAGACTTTCTAACAGGTCGCACTACTGTATGGTATTTGGATTACGGCATTCGTACTAGGTACCCTAATACTAATGTTACATGCACTTAGTTAAAAAAAAAGTTATTGCATACATCATGTTCGTAAAAGAAGTTGGTAGTGGCTGGTTGCTGTATTTACAAGTTAAGAAGCTCTTTTGCATTTATCTATCAGATGGAATATTTCATTTTCGCAGACGATTTTTTTATTTTTAACATCAGCTGTTTTAGGCAGTGATTCAAAACGTGTCATTTTGTGATGCTATAAAATATCTAAATATTGGAGAATACAGCATGCATTCAAGCAAATACGTCAAGTGTTGTTAAACTCTTCCGAAATTAATGTTTGTACAAAAGTTCACTATCGTTGAATATACTGAGAAAGTGCCAAAATATGTGTCTGACGATAAAATCCGTTCATTTCCTGCACTTAGAACACTAAAAAAAGTACATGCTATAATTCGATTTAATTAGGAAGAACGCACGCTGTTGACAGAGTCCTACATCGCATGTGAAATAAATTTGCACAAAATTGATAGCTGCTGTATATTCAGAGAGTCTGAAGATGTTTTGCAGCTACGTATTAAAATGAGACATAGTTTTCACGACGTATCGCGAATCAATACATACTAACCAAAAGATTCTTAAGCACATTTACATTTCTCTCGTTTGTCTCCGACTACAATGGCCACAGACGCGCTCTTCAATGTGCACGATGCTGGCAGTCGGCCACTCACGAGATTATGGGCGCTTCCTTACGTCAGATCCCATCTCTTTCCTTCCCGTGACCAATTGCAGGAATAGCATTATATTGCTTACTCTGCCACAACGCCCAGCACATGAACAGTTTGCCAGTATCCTTGTCTTGCGAGCAGCAAAATCCAACGTAAATCGCTCACCTGAAGATGACTTGAATATCTGTCAGCTGAAATACTATTATAATAAGTCAACGTCACCAGGCTGCAATACCGAAACTCCTTGGGATACTACTTCTGACATTATAAAATCTCTGTTTCGCATAGGTGTTTCAGGATGGAGTCTCGCTTCGTCCTATACAGAGATGGTATCCATCCATATTGATGCCGGCCGCGGTGGCCGAGGAGACTGAGGCGCTCCAGTCACGGTCTGCACGGCCACTACGGTCGGGGGTTCGAATCCCCCCTCGGGCATGGATATTTGTGCCGTCCTTAGTTGTAAGTAGTTCATAAGTAGTTTGTAAGTTTAGGGACTGATGACCCCGTAGTTAAGTCCTATAGACTCTACAAACATCCATATTGATTTAGAGAGTGTGACCAGGTACCTCAGGCGGTAGAGAGCTTTTTGCGAAATGCATTGGTCATGGCCTCGACCCCGATCCGGTTCACAATTTTAATCTACTAGGAAGTTTCATACCAGCGCTCACTCCATTAGAGAGTGAAATCAGTGAAACATTCATTCTGGAAACATCTCATACGGTTTGGCTAAACCATGTCTCCATCATGTCCTTCCCTCTGGCTGTGCTAGGCAGTGTCAAATGTGAGCTTCTGTGAAATTTTGAAGGTATAGTTACACCCATGAACGATGGCGAGTACCGTATATCTAGTCAAAAGCATATTTGCCGGTTTCAAGAGACAGTTGAAGCACGTACACGTACGAGCTTTGTGTTCGAAGATACCCTATAGACCACAAATGACTCCTCGCTTGTTTAGATAGAATTTGTTACGTGCCAGCACCATCAGCGATTACAACTTGCACAAATAGACTCAAATACACTGAATAAATCGTTACAATCTAGTTTAAATATGGCACTTCGTATGACAGTCGAATCATAGCATTCAGAACATTACTGAACTCTCGTTGGCTGTCGACGAACGTGTGACGTACATGCGAACTCCTCCGAGGCATACGAGAAAGACAGGTCCCAGCGCAGACGTCATGCCACGTAAGCAAGGTGGTTCCGAGCCGGCGCGATTCGCTAGATCAGTAGCTGCCAGTTATGACGCTGTAAGCAGTGCCCCAGCGGCCGGCCAAATGGCTAGTGATCGCGTCGGTTCCGAACTACCTTGCTTCCGTAGCATGACGAATACGCTGAGGCGTGTCTTTCTCGAAGGCCTCGGAACTCCTCCATCCGACTGGCCACAGGGGGCCCACTGGATACCGACCGGCCGCCGTGTCATCCTCTTCCCAAAGGCGTCGACGGATGCGGTATCTAGGGGGACGTGATCAGCGGCCCCGCACTCCCGACCGTTATGTCAGTCTTCGTGACCGGAGCCGCCACTTCTCAATCAAGTAGCTCCTCATTTAGCCTCACAAGGGCCAAGTGCTCCCCACTTGCCAACAGCTCTCGTCAGACCCGGACGGTAACCCATCGAAATGTTCGCCGAGCCCAACAGTTCGTAACTTCGGTCATCTAACGGGAATCGGTGCAACCACTGTGGAATTGCCGTTGGCACGTAGATGCGAAGACTGCAGTCGTTTGTGGTTCCAACTATAGGGGGCGAGTCAGTGGTGGAAGTACAGCTGTGAGGCATGTCTGGGTTTCTCAGTGGGTAGAGCTCTTGCCCGCGAAAGGCAAAACGTCCTGGGTTCTAGTCCCTGTCCGGCGCACACTTTTAATATGCCAGAAAGTTTGCTATCAGCGCATAATTGTATGAGTGCAGATAAAAATACGAGAAAGTCATAGATTACAATCCAATAAAGATTTCAGTTGCAAAGATAACTAAAATTTACGATACTAAGATCACACTTGCCAATAACGATTCGGCTAAAAAAGGGCACTAAATTTTCCGACACGTACCGAGATCATACCTTCCACCAACTACTCCAATAGCAAAGATTATCCGAAATATTAACAAACAACATGTGACTATATAATATCGCTGGTTACCTGTCAAGGACCTGTCAAACGTCCGTAAGAAAATCTTACAAATTTATGAGAACAAATATTGCTCTCATATATGGATGACACAGCCATCCGGCTTTTTTACATTTTGAAATGGATGTTTTATTACGCTAGACATGGAACTCGATGTATAATTAACAATGTCACTTTTCACAGATTAGCTGAAGATGACAGTTGTGCCGAAATAGGTCCTATAGTAATAAGGAATAGTTATACCTAAGCAGCATTTGGAAATTTTATTACATAATATCTGTAAATGACATATATAGTGCTGCAAGCCCAAGAGATACCAGAAACAGCACGTTTGGGTACAAAACATAAAAAGTTTCATAATAGTTTGAATTATGTTTACAGACATATGTCAGTGCTGGCTACCCTAGCACGTCTCACGTCAAACGCAAAATTTCACTTTGTCAACACAATACTGCTGACGTAGTGGTCTCGCCCATTGACACTCATTACTTGTGGTATTTGGCCGATTGCCGTAGGAATTCGGTCTAGAGCTCATCTACGTCTAAGAAAGAATCATTGGCTGTCAACGCCTTAGTTGTATACATATGTGGTGTCTATTCTTTCGGGCAGTAGTGGTGACCACTAGAATAGAAAATGGTGCTGGACTACTCCACCCCGTACTGATTATCACTTTGTCCTCATGGCGTAATGGAGAGTAAGTAAGAGCACCCGGGTTCGAATCCAGGCTCAGCATAAATATTTTATCTTTCGTCTTAGATTTTATTCAGTGCCCACTGGTAGCTAATATCGTAAATTTCTTTGTATCTTGAAATACATTTTCACGCTATAAAAATATTCTAAGCCATTTGTTCTTATGGTCCATCCAGCTCCAAATAAGTTTAACGAGATGAGATGCTTATATTTTTCAAATTCATAAATCAGATACGTTTTTTTGCATTGTGAAAATTTATGGCTTGCGATAATTTATTTTGTTTACTAGGTAGTGTAAGTAATTAATGTTCCTGAATAAGAAGAGAAATGTAATCTTCTGCACAACCTTTCATATACATCTGTATCTGCTTAGTCAGACTGAGAAAGGATTTAGGCCATTATTCTTTTGTGAAGAACGCTAATGCTCCCATTTGCTGTCTCTTTAATATCCTGGTCGTTCAAGAGAAAATTTATGACGAAAAGGAATACTTAAAGAGACTAAATCCGAGATATATAACTCTAGTATCGATAGATGACACTGGTATTTTTTCTGTTCCTCGCTTGGCATACCGTTCTGTACTTAATGTCATACCGCAGTAATTTAATTAATGGATAAAACTTTCGAGGCCGTGTGGTCAGACAGCTCAGTTGGGAAGTAGCCAAGAGAGTAATCTATACCACCGGATTGTACTCAGAATATATTATGCAACTTGAAATGATGGAAGGAGGCGGTAGAAAAATATGGAAACCGCTAGAAACAAAGCAGTTTATTATGCCCATTATTATGAGGTATAGGAAAACAGTCCCCCGAATCGAGCAAATACAGATTCTGTGAGGTTTTGAAGGAAGTCTCCTGTCACTCTCTTTAAAAAGTAGAGAGCAAATTAAGGTTGCGATGATGGAATTGGTTGATCACCTACCATTATTTCAGAAGAAGATCATAAAAAATCACTAATACTGAAATCTGGAGGCTGGTGGGATAGGAAGATGTGACAGTTCATCCCCATTTCCACCAACTGAGATTTGGAGGCTTTCGTGTCAACAACGTGTAGAGCTACATAGGCCTACCTACTCAGTTAGCAACCATAGGGAACGTGGCATGCGGAATCGCTTACATATAAAGCCATGACATTTCCTGTTGCTCTTCCAAATGAAATCCGCACAAGCGCATGATCGAGACCATGAAATTATTACATTCATAACATTAGTACAGAGTTTTCCAGTTTACTCAACATTTATTGTTCAAATAGAGCATGTGGATTACGTAAAATGCACACATATTCAGATCAATAGCTCAATCGGTACTGGGGCATGAGGTGTTTATCCATGCAGAAACACTCATATTAGTACGTGGTGTAGCATCCACGGCTGCCAATGTAGGCGCTAATTCTGGCATCCATTCTATCACAAAAAAAGGCAAATTCGGAACTGAGATTCATTATTTCACTTTTCGTAGTCGTGTAACAAGCACGTGCTACTTGCCGTCCCATCATATCCCACATTGGACTTTTGGAGCCACGTCCGGAGTTCGTAAAGGCCAGGTAAGTTACAGCATGGTTTCAGAGCACATTGAGTTTCACGTGCCGTCTGTGGGCGACAATTATCCAGGTGTAAGAATACGTCACTTACCTGCTGCAACAGGTTCTTACAGTTTCTTGCAGGTACCGAGCACTGGCCAACGTTTCCTCCATACAAACGAAAGGTGAACAAGATTATAGCTTGTGGGATACTACCCCTTATAGTGTGGGATAAGGCCAGTGCGCCATGAACGAATGTACAGCGCGAGGCAGTTCGCAACAGGTTTAAGTGCTAAGCCCAAATGACCATCATTTGAGTGCAGAATATGCCTCCATTGCTGGCGACCTTTGCCGGCCATTCAGAGTGATCCTCTAACGACACCAGTTTTACCCTTGAAGTCTATGGTTTGGCGTGAGTGTAAGTCGGGGTGTAGCTGTGAGTGCCAGTAGTTCCAGTGTTAGTAAACGGTTGGCAACAGTTCGTTTCGACTAATCTGGCTCACAAACTCTTCTATCTGTACCGCGAGGATATCCACTGGCGTGGTAATATTCACGTGACCATTACAACCAGCCTCACTGAAAAAAACCCAGCACATCAGTTTCTATTGCAATTTTCTGAAACTACGATCCCGGCACTTAGAAAGCCTAAATTCATTTTAAAGTAGCTCAGTTGCCTATAGGAAGTATGAGTGCACCTCTGTGGCTTAATGCCTGTTTGCTTCACAAGTCGATATCACACTGAGCCTGAAGGCTGAAATGCCCTACTGAACGGCACTCACAGATGGCGCCCTGGAAGCTATAACACTGTGATAAATCATGCATTTCTGACATTATATCAGACTTTGGGGGTGAGCTCTTTTTTATGCAAGAAAGTATAGGTTCCCATTTTAGCATTTTTGAAAAACTCTCCTATCTGTTGGCGGATGACGTTGAAACCATTATCAGTACATCGACTATCCTGCAGGTGTCATCTGCCGTCATCGGAGGAAACTCTAACAAGGAAAGTACTTGGGCTCGAACAAACACTTATACACCAAAATCGTATGAGAGATAATGTAAAGAGCCCTTATTACACTAGTGATACTCCCGCATCTGCAAAACTCTGCAGTCGTCCTTTAGAGGCCTCTGCGTGTGTCATGTCGCATTGCACTTCGACCTGTCGGTTCGCCAGTAGGGAATGGGGCGGCGATTGCTAATCAATCCTGCTAATGTATTGCGATTAGTTGAGATGAAGTTACGAAGAACCCTCCTTCGTGAAGATGGTATTAGTGTAGAAGATGAATCATTTGCATGCTTTCTGGTATGTTATGGTACAGAAATATGAGCATAAGTTAGTTACCATTGTTACAAACTCATAATAATGATAAAAGGGATGATAATGACGAACAACTCATTGCAAGCGGTAGTGCTACGGTAAGAGCGGGAAGAGGCGATGGAAGCAGTGGCAGTGTATACCAACAGTCTTTCGGGAAGAAGGCTTTTGATGACAATTCGCTAGAGAACATGTACGATAATTATTACATAAGTTATAGTTCAGATACCTGTTTTACTTATGGCTTCTACAATTACATATACAGTGCTATCTAGAGCATGGTTGCAGAGCTTTGCAGAAAAACGACACCCACCAGCACATTGAGGTGTACGTAGAGATCCTGTAACCAAAAGTTCATACAGATATGTTCGAGCCCATGTACTTTCCTTGTAAGTCCTCTTACCAAGTGTACTTTTTCCGGCAGTGTAACACAAACACGTTAAGATAGATTTCCCACTAAGAGTGGAGACGCTGATTTACTGTTCCGTGGGACAGGGTAGTATACTGACCCTCTCGTCAGACATAAAATGAAGTCCACTCTTATCTATCCGCATTTCACCAAAGCTGTGAAAACCACACCGAAGGATACTGATTTTATGCAGGACGCGGTACTGTTTCCCATATAAGTTGCTGAAACGTAGCCGATTGTCACTGTGAATGTAGGGTGTTGTCGTTCGTCGCTCGTGTCCCGTCAAGTCACAGTGGAAGAAACTTTGTGTCACCAATTACAGCCTGAGGGCCGACGAAGTCAATAGCGAGAATATCTCATGTCTCCCCCGACAAAGCAATCCAAAGCTGTTCGCACTAGTTCTTGTTATGTCGTGATGATCTTCCTCTTCCACGGCAGGGAGTCTGAAATCGTCGAGTAACTCAAGCGTGAAACCACAGTCAACGTGCAGCGCTGAGGAGACATTTTGCAAAAGTTGCGTCACACCATAAAATCAATACGCTCAGGAATTCAATCTGGTAGATAGCATCTTCAGAATTTCCTTTCTGATAATCAGTTTCGACAAACTTAGTAGCCCTCTTCATATCTCTACATTTTAAAAAATAGCACCTCTCCATTCATTATTTATGACCGAATAGTTCAGTCATTTGGGGACAAGAAAAGCAACTCTACGAATATCAAGAACTCAGATGGGAAACCAATTCTCAGCAAAGAAGGGAAAGCTAAAGGTGGAAAGAGTACATAGAGCAGCTCTACAAAGGAAATGAACTGAGAGACGATGTTGTAGGAAGGGATGAGGAAGTAGATCAAGATGAAATAGGAGATACTATACTGAGAGATGAATTTGACAGCGCCCTGAAAGGCCTAGGTCGGAACAAGGCCCCAGGAGTAGATGATAAACCCTCAGAGCTACTAAAGTCTCTGGGAGAGCCAACCATGACAAAACTATTTGAACTGGTGTGTAGGATGTATGAGACAGGCGAAATACCCTCAGACTTTAAGAAAAATGTAATAATCCCCATTCCAAAGAAATCAGGCGCAGACAGGTGTGAAAATTACAGAACCATCAGTTTGATATATCATGGTTGCAAAATTTTAACACGAATTATCTACAGGAGAATGGAAAAGCTGGTAGAAGCTGACCTCGGGGAAGATCAGTTTGGATTCAGGAGGAACGTAGGAACCCGCGAGGCAATACTCACTTTACGTCTTATCTTAGAAGATAGATTAAGGAAAGGCAAACCTACATTTTTAGCTTTTGTAGATTTGGAGAAAGCTTTTGACAATGTTGACTGGAATACACTCTTTCAAATTCTGATGTGAGCAGGGGTAAAATACAGGGAAAGGAGAATTATTTACTACTTGTACAAAAGCCAGACCGCAGTTATTAGACTCGAAGGGCATGAAAGGGAAGCATCAGTTGGGAAGGGAGTAAGACAGGGTTGTAGCCTTTCTCCAGTGTTGTTCAATTTGAACATTGAGCAAGCCATAAAGGAAAGCAAGGAGAAATTTGGTGAAGGAATTAAAGTTCAGGGGGAAGAATTAAAAACATTGCGTTTTGCCGACGACATAGTAATTCTGTCAGATACAGCAAAGGACCTGGAAGAGCAATTGAATGGAATGGACATTGTGCTAAAAGGTGGTTATAAGATGAACATTAACAAGAGTAAAACTAGGGTAATGGAGTGCAGTCTAACAAAATCGGGTGATGCTGAAGGAATTAGATTAGGTAACGAAGCAATAAAGGAGGTAGATGAATTTTGTTACTTGGGCGGTAAAATAACAAATGATGGTCGCAGTACAGAGGATGTATAATGCAGAATGGCAATGGGAAGAAAAGCATTTTTGAAAAAGAGAAATTTGCTAACATCGAATATTAATTTAAGTGTAAGGAAGTCTTTTCTGAAGGCATTTGTGTGGAGTGTTGCCTTGTATGGGAGTGAAACATGGACGATAAGCTGCGTGGTCAGGAAGAGAATAGAGGCATTTAAAATGTGGTGCTACAGAAAAATGCTGAAGATTAGGTGGGTAGATCGCATAACTAATGAAGAGGTACTGAACAGAATTGGTGAGAAAAGGAATTTTTGGCATACCCTGACAAAAAGAAGGGATCGCTTGGTAGGACACATTCTTAGACATCGAGGCATCGTAAATTTAGCATTGGAGGGAAGTGTGTGGGTTAAAAATCGCAGAGGGATACCAAGAGACGCGTATAGTAAACAGATTCAAGTGGATGTGGGTTGACGTTCTTATGAAGAGATGAAAAGGCTTGCTCAGGATAGGGTATTGTGGAGAGCTGCATCAAACCAGTCTCCGGACTGAAGACCATAACACAGTTCAGTCTTCTTGTGTTATGATTTATAAGGATTTTTGTCTCCTCGTCATTTATGATGATTATAACTTCATGTCAATTAGATGTCTCCTAATTTAAAATTATAAGCCATATATAAAGTTACGAGATACAGCATATGATTATGACACATTAATTTATATGACGATATAGATATCATAAATGAGGAGTAGACGTAATTTGTTATAAATCACGTCACAAATGATTGACCTATGCAGTCATAAATCATGTATGGAGATGCCCTATCTTTTAAAATGACGGCGGCGGATTAGCCGCGCGTACTGGCGCGCTGTGTTGCGGTGCGCGCGGCCTTCCGCCGTCGGGGGTTCGAATACCCCCTGGGGCATGGATTCTTGTATCGTCTTTAGTATAAGGTAGTTCATAAGGAGTTTGTAAGTTTAGGGACTGATGACCCCGCAGTTAAGTCCCTTAAGCTTTACAAACATTTGAACGTTTTGAAATGTAGAGATCTGAAGATGAGAACTAAGGTTGTGGAAAAGTGAAACAATATACTGAACACGCTTGTTCAGTATTTTACTTCAGATGACTGGTTTCGACAAACTTAGTTGTCATCTTCAGATCTCATATATATATCTTTGTTTACCTGAAGAAAGAAACGCTTGGACGTCGGTTTCAATAGAGGAAGAATGGGTGCTCACGTGGATTCGTCAGTGTCAGTATATATATATATATATATATATATATATATATATATATATATATATATATATATATATATAAACCGTAAGGTAAACAAATCATTTTTAGACATAACATGGTGAATAACTACTTTTGGTAAAGAATAATTATATTTGTGTGAAAGTTGTTACAACAATTTTAATTAATGAACGATTCAAACTAACCTTACTTCGTATTACTTGGCAGTTAGTAATACCAGTCAGTTCCTATTTAATCAATTAGTTTGATTAATATTTAAATCATGTGTAATAGCCGTCTTCTCTAGTACAATGCAAGTACAACTTCAAGTGATGCTCTCACAATGAAAAAAAGTTGTAAATTATTCATGGATATATAATAAGAGTTGTATATACGTATCTACAGTTAAAATGCAACAGAATTTGATTAATCAGAAGTTGTCAAAATTTCATGTGCAGCGACTACAGTTTCATGTTCGTTATATTAACACTTTGGAGCCAAATAAATTCACAAAATAAGTCGTTATATTTTATTTCAGTGAGATGCGTAATTTAAGATTTAGTTTTTGGATTTTTAGTAACCGGAAACAATACTTTGTCAGAGCTGTTATTGTTGATTGTTGTAATAACAGAACAATTCAGTCATTTAAAGTAAAATATGTTAGTGTTAAGAACAACTTATAGAAAAAGTCAGTATTTGCGTCAGAGGCAGACAGTATTTTGTAGAGAAGCTCCAGTTGTATTTACGTTTCGCTTATTTAACAGTTCGCCTGGCGATCAAACCAACGCACACTTGTGAACTC
Source organism: Locusta migratoria (assembly GCA_026315105.1). NCBI lineage: Eukaryota > Metazoa > Arthropoda > Insecta > Orthoptera > Acrididae > Locusta > Locusta migratoria. Next base: position 181,045,044 of record CM048749.1, read on the forward strand.
GGAAGGCCGTTAGGTGTAGCTCACATTATTTACGAGTTAAAAACGCCGTTCCGGAACTGATTGGAAAAGCTATTCGTTTTCTTTGGGTCCACACTCGGAGTTATTCTTGAGAACAATTACGACATTATTTAACTGTCTGATGGACTTAAAGTAAATTAAATGCAATGATATTATTAGTTAATTCTAAATACATTGTCGGGGCTTCTGTTACGTAAATTTTATGAAGTGGTGACAATTTCATTTTTAAACACATGCAAGGCATTATAATAACTGTCTCTTCAAAAAAGGTTCAAATGTTTGTAATATGCGACCCCCTGCCAGTAAAAATTGTCTGGCGTCCTCGTTCCATATAAAAATACTTTGGTGACCCCATTCCAAATAAAAATATTCTGGCGACCTTCCCCCTCCCCCCCCCCTTCCTCACAAACCGTAACAAAACGATGTAATCTCAAAGGAGATAAATCTTCTTTCTTTTGCTTCAGATTTCCATTAAATTATTGGACGTGTTTTTGTGTGTTTTTCTCGGAATCGAACATATTATTCCATTTTTATACGATCTTCGACAGAAAAATATATTTTCTCAACGAGTTTTTAGTATTTGAAGCAGCACTCAAAGCAACTAATTATAATGTTCCAGCCTGGCTATTAATGTTTGAGATTAACAAATTTACAGAAGGAAAAGGTTTGAAGTTAGAAGCTATGGAAGATCCCAATCAGAAATTTACGGAAAATTTTTTGGAAAATTATTACATGCATTTGAATGAAATAGCAAGCTAATTAACAGTTAAGTGTTGTGCAGGCAGAACATTACAAAAAGGATCGACGAGCGGTTACCTTTAACAGGAGATCCATCGGTGGTTGAAATTTTCATAATATGATAAGCACTCACAGAACAGTGGATGGCAGTTCGTCAATTTTAAACTACGACTCGTGTAGCAGACCGTAAAGTAAGATAGGTGACATGATAAAATTCGGATAGGAATATTACGTAAGTCAAACACATCGGACATTAAAAAAATTTAATAGAAAATCGACTGCAGATTCTATTGCCGGAAATGATAATAGTATGGAATAAATTTTGAATAAAAAGAGTTGCAGGCTACACGAAATATCACCATTCGATATTAACTAAAAACAGTGCCATTCATTGTTGCGGTGATGCAACAAGGCTGAAAGAAAGCATTATGGGCGGAGGGAGGAAAAGACAAAATTAATAATAAAAATTCATAAGTGCGAATTTACGTGAGAGGTGGGGTTTATTTATAAAAACAAGATGCGCGCAAAACACATATATTTACCTAAATGTACAAAATCCACATAATAGCGGCCACATAAAAAAAATTAAGTACAGCTCTCGTCTGCAAGATGCTATCGCTACGGAGTACAAGCCAAGAGTGGTTACTATCTTCCGTCGCTAAAAAAAAAAAAAAAAAAAAAAAAAAAAAAAAAAAAAAAAAAAAAAAAAAAAAAAAAACTGACATTGATGTTCTTAAATTTTTTTCTGACATTCATAGATAATTATTTGTACATGCCAAAATAATATAAAAATACAAAATTTTCTTTTCATAATAGCGGGGAAAGGAAACCGTGTCATTATATTATGTACATTAAGAAAGATCCCACTCTATAGACACTGAAAAACACTGTTACATAGCAAATAAATAAATAAGTTTCTAAATCTATCGGACCAAACTGCGTGGCCATTACTCCGTAGCTTACAAACTAAGGGAAACTAACCCAATGGCAACGTACACACACCCATACTCCACGGAGGACTCGAACCTCCACGGCGAGCAACCGCGTGCTCCGCAGCGAGGCACTGTAGACCGCTCGGCTACTCCACCGCGGCTGTTCTAAAGCATCCAGGGGGCCGCATAGTTTTGTTCGCCATCACAAGAGGAAGTACTTACACAAGAAAACATCGAGACCAGGCACGTCTTGGTATTTGGTCGTTCGGAAATCAAAATTGGCTAAGAAAAGTGACATTTCTTTTATACAAAACTTACGTAATACCTTATTATCATCAAGTCTAATTTGACTAGAATAGACGTTTTAAAATTTTTTAAGCAATCGAAAGCTAAATTAACAATAGGCAATAAGTAATTTTCAGAATTTCTTTAGAAATTGCCCATGGAGTGGGAGTCAACGAGCATAGTTCACTTCTGAAGCTTACCTGCAACACCAAACATTCGTCATGAAAAATATATTTTTCTATCGAAAGTACTGTAAAATATAAATGTGTGTCCCATTCCGGAAAATAGACTATAAAATTCACCCTAATGTAAAGAATACTGTACCCTTTTTTCCCAACACTGTTTTATCAGCAGAAGAAATCTAAAATTCCGTGTACTTGAATTCTCACACATAGTTGTGTTATAGTACAGTGAAGGCGGGTTGGGGGAGGGGATCGCCAGAATTTTTTTTTTTTTTTGCTTGGAAGGAGGGTAGCGAACTCAAAAAGCGTGGGATACACTGTTGTAGAGGAACAAACTACTCTAGTCATCGGTTCCTGCACTTACAAAATACTGAAACCAGAGATTTCATTGTTATGAGCAGGAGCCATGACGCTGAAGAAAAATCAACTGTGTATATCGAAAAACAAACTTCAGTCAGAAGTTTTAACGTAGTCGTTAAACTGAAAATTAATGTGTGTTAACAGTCCTGTCACAAAAGAGACATTTAGTGGTTTCAGAGTTCGATAACCCTCGGGCTGAGAAAATGTTTATAAATCTATCGGACCAAACTGCGAGGTCATCAAATGTTCAAATGTTTGTTAAGCTTAAGGGACTTAACTACAGGGTCATCAGTCCCTCGTGGTCATCAGTCCGTAGCTTACAAACTACTTAACCTAGGCAAAGTAATCTAAGAACAACACACACATACCCATGCCGCAGGGAGGACTCGAACCTCCGACGGCAAGCAATCGCGCACTCCGCAGCGAGGTGCCTTAGACCGCTCAGCTACTCCACCGCGGCCACGGGCTAAGACTGTTGCTCAAAGGTAAACGAATATCGCTAACTTTCAGTCGATACGGCCCTTTTTGCAAGCAATGTAAGAACTCATTAACTTGCTATAAGTGAATTGGAATGAAGGTCTCATCGCCGCAAACTGATGATGCAGATTTCACCTGATTTCAATGCTTCCTGCAGCGTGTTGCATTCCGGGTTGCCAGCAGTGTACCCCTGTAAAGTGATACTGTTGGAACAATCACGATACTCATGTCGTGCTGTGGCACGTCCCCCATGGCATATGGTTAAACACGTGTAAGTATAAACAACACGAAGCCGGCCTCGCTCACTGCAGCGGTGATAATGTATCCCGTGGCTGCCTAGGCCCGTCAGCCGACCTTGAATTTACTACCTGGACCTCTCGCCTCTTCCTGGCCGAGTGTAGTAGCGGTACCATGTGGAAAGACAGAGGAGACATACAGTGAGAGATAGAAGAGTGGTGGGAGAGTCGTGTGGAGGGGAAGCGGGGAGGGAATGGGTGGAAGGCGAAGGAACGGAGGAGGGGCAGATAACGGGAGGAGCCGTAACAGTTTCAAAAATAACACCAGCCCAGCGGGCCAAACATGAGTACGGACGCTCCGCTCCTTTTAACGGAGCCTGTTTGCCTTCCGCTTAACGGCCACGCCGGAGTCGAGGTCCGTCGTGGCTGTGCGTCACAGCGGGCCACCTCATAACGGCACAACGGCCTGCACTGCCTTATCTCTCTGACTTAATTGTCTTCCTTTACCCATTAGTAAGACAATTATACAGGGATTAAATTAGCATAATTAAACATGTTACTATCTCTCACATTTACATGGGACGAAAAATTCGTTAAACCATGTAGCTTTGCGACTTGGTATATTGGGTGTGTACGTGAGAGAGTGCAAAGAAACAGCAAAGCAGCAATTTAAAGGAATGGACAGTTTATATATAAAGAACAGTCTAGAGTGCAAAAATTTTTATTTTTTTTTCGACTAGTTTCGGTCTTATTTTAGACAATCTTCAGGAAATTAAGCTCCATTGATGTTGTGGAGCTGGCAGTGACGCACTAGACAGTGACACAGTAGAAGTCTCCAAGTTTCCTGCCAGCTCCACAACATCAATGGAGCTTAATTTCCTGAAGATGGTCTAAAATAAGACCGGAACTAGTCGAAAAAAGAAATTTTTTTTTTTGTACTCTAGACTGTTCTTTATATATAAATTTAAATGAGAGTGCTGTTCCCCATAAGTGAAACAAAAATGTTTTCAAAAATATATGATGGAATGGACAGTGTCTAGAAAGGAGCGTATATTATGAACACAAAAAAAGATCAAAGCGTGATAATTGAATGCAGTGTAAGAAAATCAGGCGATTCTGAGGGAATTAGCTTAGGTAACAAAACAATAAAGATGAAATACGTCTGTATAGCGTGTTCCATTTATCCCCACTAAATAAATGTTGTTGAGCTTCATTCTTTTTGTCTGAAATAAAATCTATATCTATAAATGTGAATGTCTGTTCGGTGTACGTTTATCACGTCTGAACCACAAGACATAAAGAGCTAAAAGATTATATAGTTACTAATGTCTACCCGAGAAAGGCTTTAGGCACGGTTTTATGGCGATCGGATAGCTATTTATCTATTTATATTAATGTGAGTGTGTGTTCGGTGTACGCTTCCACGTCCGAATAACAAGACGCAGAGACTCAAATATTTGTGCAGTTGCTAATTTATACCAGAGGAAGGTTTTAGGCACGGTTTTATAGCGATCTGATAGATATTTAGTAATTTGAAGAAAATAATGCGAAATGCGAAACAATAATTACTCTTTGAAAATTATATTTACTCTTTGAAAATGATTTTATTTGTTGCATTGTTGCTTGAGGGTTGATAATGATAAAAGGGTGGAGTATATTGGGATGGAAAGTTATCGCTGTATATAAAATTCTACGTGTGTGTGTGTGTGTTAATATTTCGCTCTGCAGCGAAAACTACAGAACGCAAACGAATGGTTTGTGTGTAATTGTTCTCAGAAGTCTCCCTTTGTACACCATAGCAGTTCCATGCCGATAGCTATAAGGGGGTTGGTTGTTGAAAGTCGTCAAATTATAAAAAAATTCCGAATGATGGCCAGCGAGGAGTTTACATAGAGCGAAACGTGATGCCACAGACCATATCTTTGGTCTATGCGTGCTACAATATCTTCAGGTATTTCTCTGTAAGGATAAGCATACAAATAAGGAAATATAAGAATAACTAAATAAAGCAGTAAAAAAGAATTTTTTTCTAATACCTCGATAAAAATAATTGATTTAACGCTTTGCGCATTATGTATCATAATCAACCAACACGCGAGGGAGCCGCGGGTTTAAGCTAGTATATAATAATTTAGTTATATTTCATAATTTTAAATGTCTATTTTGTGTATGAGACCCTATGTGTGATGTTGTATGCTGTGATATCTTTCCACTGACACCGCTTGTGCAGAATGAATGTTTTGTGTCTCGTTGCCGCCGGTTGTCCTAGGTGTCGGTGGCCGAGTAGAGAGAGACCGACACAGAGAAACAGGATGCACGCGTGTGCGGGTACAGAGTCTGAGGTGACCAGCCAGTGGGACAGCAGACACTAGAAACACTAAGCGAGATTAGAACAAGATATACATTTCGTAGAAATATGCTACAATACTTAAGTTTTACATAGTTCTTGACTGCAGACTAAGTGTCATGCTGAGACATAGGTTAACTAGGTAGCGGCCTGCCTACTGAGTCCTAGTGCCTGTCCTAATCCAAAGTGACCGATGCAGTTCAGTGGTGGCCACGAGCGGAGTTGTAGCAGAGGGCGCTCGTGGTTGACGTCGTAAGAACGCCGCGCCGTGCGTGCATGGCGGCGCGCGGTGAAAGTACGTGGCGCGCAATTCAGACTTGTGCGATACCACAGAATGGGACTTGTGTACAAAACAGTTGAAACAAGCGTTAGCCGCGCCTCGCTGCTCTTGTCGTCTGCTGGTTCAAACAGCATGGCTGCACTTGCCTCTGGTGCTGATCAAGATCTGGCAACTGCCGGCCACAGATAAATCTTTAGCAAAGATTCTTAGTGAACGTTCTCATTCACTCCCCTTCTCCGGTGTACACGTTAAGTTTGCCTACCTGAGAACAGCTAAACCCTTCGCAGAGGTTCCCTCCTCCAACTTAGGTAGCTGGAGAGTTGCGATCACGAGGGTGGCTAGAGGAGTCGTTGGCTGGCCTTTGGTGGGGTGAGTTGCTTTCTGGTGTTGGCTCTGTTCTGAGCACGTGGCTAAACTTCGTTCGGATTCGATTGTAAGTTGAAAATGCTCATTCGCATCTCTATTTCTAGTTATAACATCACAGAAATGCCTAGCGGTGAGAATTTATTTAATTTTGTTCTGGTTTGCTATTATCATGATGACTTTTGCCGAAGTTTGTTTTCGCGGACTCACTGGTGTTCGTTAACAGAATCCTTGCACTCACTGACTGTAGTAGAGTCCTTCCTTACTACTTTTATACATGTTTAAATGTTTTCATATTCATTTGGTTGGTAAATATGAAGTTTTTCGGGAACTTTCCGATACTTCCGGTGTCTGCCATTTGTCCATAGAACTCCCTATACGCACGATATGTTAACTATAACCTTGGTTAGATGTTGTGATTTTTAGTATGTGTAACGTGGTAATTTACCCCGAATTTTGGTACTTCTAAACTTGTAACTTTAGTACTCACTGCCCCACGTGTATGGCAAATAGCGTGTTCTATAACGTAGTCATTCCTATTAGATATCTCTTCTTCCCCTGAGTAGAAAGAACCGTTACACGACATATCTCGCGTTTTTATTTTATTTATTTATTTATTCTAAATTGTAATTTTTCCTTTTACAACTTTTTAGGATCCAACACCGCGAAGTACTGTAGGATTCTGTAACCTTCCTATTATCTACATAGCATCCCCCGAGTAGAATCAATAGCTTCTCGCGTTTTTATTTTTCCCGACATAGTGTTCTTTTCATTCTGCTCAAATGCTGTAGCATGTCCTACCTTTCGGCAACCTTGCGTATTAGCCAGACATCATTCGCCTGGGTAGAACGAATGGTTGCACGACCTATTTCGATATTTTACTTTGTGATAAAAGTATATATTTTTTTTAATTGTGTTGGGTGCTGGTAAGTACCTGCATGGTTTGGCGCGTGTATCTGTGTGACAATGTGTATCAATTCCTCCCTTCTCCACTCTGAAAAATAATCATTATTAATTACGCTAGTATGGCTACTGGGCAGTATTAAGCCCATATAAGCTTCTGTAAATGTGGATTCTCTTATCTACATCTACATGGGATACTCTGCAAATCACATTTAAGTGCCTGGCAGAGGGTTCATCGAACCACAATTATACTATTTATCTCCCACTCCATTCTCGAATAGCGCGCGGGAAGAAAGAACACCTGAATCTCTCTGTTCGAGCTCTGATTTCTAGTATTTTATTCTGATGATCATTTCTACCTATGTAAGTGGGAGTCAACAATATATTTTCGCATTCGGAGGAGAATGTTGGCGATTGGAGTTTCGCAAGTAGCCCACGCCGCAGCGATAAGCGCCGTTGTTGTAATGATTCCCATCCCAGATCCTGTATCATTTCCGTAACGCTGTCTCCCCTGTATCGTGACAATACGAAACGAACTGCCCTTCTTTGGACTCTTTCGATGTCCTCCGTCAAACCCACCTGATAAGGATCCCACACTGGGCTGCAATACTCCAAAAATGGACAGACAAGCGCAGTGTATGCAGTTTCTTTAGTAGTTCTGTTGCATCTTTTAAGGGTCCTGCCAATAAAACGCAGTCTCTGGTTCGCCTTTCCCACGATATTATCTACGTGTTCTTTCCAGTTTAGGTCTGAAGTAATAGTAATTCCTAGGTATTTTGTGGAGTTTACGGCCTTCATATTTGATTGATTTAAGTTGTAAACAAAGTTTAACGGATTTCTTTTCGTACTCATGTGAACGACTTCACACTTCTCATTATTTAGAGTCAATTGCCAATTTTTACACCATACTGATATCTTATTCAGATCGTTCTGCAGTTGGTTTTGATCTTCAGATGATTTTACTAGACGGTAAATGACGGCGTCATCTGCAAACAACCTAAGAGAGCTACTTAGATTTTCCCCTAAATCGTTTATGTAAATAAGGAATAGCAGAGGACCAATAACAGTACCCTGTGGAACGCCCGATATCACCTCTGTTTTAGTCGATGCCTTACCATCGATTACTACTAACTGTGTCCTCTCTGACAAGAAATGTCCTATCCAATCGCAAATTTGGGGCGATGTACCATAACCACGCAATTTCATTAAAAGCCGTTTGTGAGGTACGGTGTCAAAAGCTTTCTGGAAATCAAGAAACGTGTGTATTTATTATATTTCAATTCGTCTCCCCCAATTTGTTGTTAATGTCTTGTACAATAAATAATTTTGTTAAACGATAACCCCTTATCCTAATTTAAATTCTCCCACACTATATATTTTGTATAGTGAGATGAAATATCTTGTCCCTTGCTCCCTTCTGGAGGAGAAAAAACGAACCCGCGTTTCCTTGTCACCATTTATTATTTAAGATCCATAGCTGGGGATTTTTAATTAATTAAGTGCAGTTACATTAAGAAAAATAGTAAAGATATGCTTCTTTCACTTGGCTATCAGAGCCAGAATTTTGTTTAGAGAACTGCAAGATACTTTTATAGGTGGTAGGCAAGTTCTGTTACTAGTGCGTAACGTGCTATGGTCGCAGTGCACAAGATATAAACTGCATTATGGTAATGTGAAGAAAAGCGTTCCTGAAAAAGACAAATATGTTAACAATGAATATTAATTTAAGGCTTGGACAGTCCTTTCTACGGGTATTTGCGTGGAGTGTACGGGAGTGAAACGTGAACCAGAAGTAAATCACACAAGAAGTGGATAGATGCTTTTGAAATGTAATGCTACAGACGAAGGGTGGGTAGGTCGCGTAACTAATGAGGAGGTACTGATCAGAAATAGAAAAGAAATTGCTGACAAACCTTGATTTAAAAAAAAAAAGTAATTGTCAGTTTACCTTTGGCAGGATGTGTGTGGGGGTAAAAATCTCAGAGGGAGACCAAGATATGACTGCAGAAAGAAGTAATACTCACCATACGACTCATCTCAGAAGACAGGTTAAGGAACGCAATCTTTTGACAATTTTGACTGGAACACAAATTCAAATTCTGAAGTCACAAGAGGTGGAACAGATGTTTTTTAACAGAATGTTTAACAGAGTGTTTGAGCATGGTATCTGGATAATTTATCAGTTAATGGAGCAAACCACTACCGTCCAGACATTGAAAAGTAGGAAACTGCAATGAGCTGGACACGGGGCTAAAATAGAATGTAAGAGAATTCCGAAGATTGCAATTGAGAGAACTCTACAAGCAAGAAGATCATTGGGCAGACCTCGAACACGGTTGAAGGATGACACTAAGATCGACATCATAGCAGAGCGGAGAGAGACCGAAGATGACGGAATCAGGTCGTTGATGCTACATTATGTTCTACAGGGGCTATGAACGCTGATAAGAAGAAGAAGAATGAGATATCAAAAGTTGTACGTGGTTTTTTTTTTATTTGGGTATCAAAATAACTTCTGTTGAGCGAGGAATGTATATAATAAAGAATGGCTATGGGGAAAAACGAATCTGTGAAGAAGAAAATTTGTTGAGAGCCAGTATGAATTTAAGTATTAAGAAGTCGTTTTTGAAAGCTTTAGGCTGAAGTGCAGCACAGTGCGAGATTGAAACATGGGCGATGAGAAGTTCAGACAGAAACACATATGATGAAGTTTAGATGGGTAAATCACGTAAATAATGAGGAGCTCCTAAAGAGAATTGGGGAGAAATGAAATTTCTGGTATACTTGACTAAAGGAAGGAGTCAATTTAGCATAGGAGTGAAGTGTGTGGGGTAGAAATCGCAGAGGGAGACGAATGCAGTAAGCAGGTTCAAAATGATGTAGGTTATTATCCTTATTCAGAGATGAAGGAGCGTTCACAGGATAGTGTATGGTAGAGAGCTACATGAAACCAGTCTTCCAACTGAGGACTACAACAATAACAGAGACTGCTCCACTAAACCATTTGAGGTAGAGAACATAGCGTCGGTGAAGCCGGCTTAAGCAGAAGCGGAAGTAAAAGTATGTATCGCATAACTGTTTTCCGACATATCTACAAGTAACATACTTACTAGTTTACAAGCAGTGTACTGTTTATTTACGTGTACATTATTTATTTCCTCAAAAGAAACTATGAGAGTTATTCTGATTACTAGGAGGTAATGATGGAGGTTTTGTTCTTTACTTGTCCGTCAGATAGCTGTGTTGCATCTTATTTAAATTGTTCAGTCACACTCAATACTGTTCTACATCTACGTAAATACTCTGCAAGTCATACTGAAGTGCATGTCAGAGGGTTCATCGAAACGCTATTATGATATTTCTCTACAGTTCCATCCTCTAACAGCTCGCAGGAAAAAGGAATACCTATGACCTTTCATTTTTTGATTTCATTTCTCTTATTTATTGTGATGATCATGTCCCCATATGTAGGTGGGTGCTAACAAGATATGTTCGCATTCAGAATAGAAAGTTGGTGAAAGATATTTAGCATATACATCTCATCGCAACGAAGAACGCCTTCATTTAATGATTACCACCCCCACCTAGTGCATCATTTCCGTGACACACTCTCTCCTATATCGTGATAATATAAAACGAGCTGCTCTTTTCTGAACTTTCTCTAAATCGTCTGTCAGTCCCACCTGATGAGGATCCCACAATGCGCAGCAATTTTTCAATATAGACCGCACAAATGTTTTGTAGACACTTTCATTAGAAGAATAGTTGCATTTTCTTTCTCCCAACGAAACATAGCCTTTGGTTCGCCTTGTCTACAATACTTTCTATGTGTTCATTCCTGTTGAATTTACAGCCTGTAGATTTCATTGATTTATTGTGTAAATGAAGCGTAACGGATCTGTTTTAGTGGTCATATGGATGACTTCAGACTTCAAACTACGTTAATTATGTGAAGAATAGTATTTGAACTCAACTATAAGTAATAAAAAAAAAGAAAAATAGAGTGTGATTGTATTCCTATTATCTCTTTAATATGGCTTCTCCGACCTCAAATTGTTCCGTGGAACTTTCTACATGACCTATTAAATTTCTGCACATTTACGGAAACACCCTGTTTTTCTTAAATGAAAAAAAAGAGAAAAATGCAAAGGTCCAGGAAAGTATAAGTTGGAGCAAAAAGAAGGAGTCCCGAGAACAGAGGTTCAAGGTACCAAGAAACACAGCAGATGAAATACGCCGCTAACCTGACTATACTAGATGTTGGCACTTTTGTACCATGGTCAGCAAGTTGTTGAGCAAAGCTGGACTCCTGGAATTGCTGCCATATTATCCGAAGTGTTCCGCTCCTGTTCTCGCAGACGTTCAACGCTTCTTCCGTATGCAATGCCCTGATTTTTTTTTTTCCTGGACGTCTTTTTGAAGCTTATATAGCAGTTTGACAAATGTCACAATCTACTTCGAAATTACGTTGCAAAATAAAGATATGTCTTTCCTTTAATGTCTCATTCTACTTTTCTTCCTTTTAATACACAACTCTGCCCACAGTCGACAGTGGAAATTTATTTTCCGACTCTCCCTTGTATTATCGCGAGCTCGAGAATATTTGGTATCAATATGTATTTTACCATTCCATCTGCTGGTATAAGTTGTGATGTTTTCTACCATCTTCTCAGTTAAAAAAATATGAAATGCTTCCAAATTTGAGTGTGCATTTCTCGCGTTCTCTTTTGTACCTGGAAAAACTGTAACGATGCTTTAGCACCTTTTTTTTGTTATTAGAGGCTGGATAATCCAAAGAGTTTGGCTATTTTTCCCGATGTGAAAAGTTACCTGTCATAACATCTAGCAGAACAGTTTACCTATTGTCATCTCCCACATGTGGCAGTTCAGAATCACTGTTGTAATCAGTTTCAATAATTTCCTCTTCCATATTAACATCGTCATCAAACTTATCTCGCCATCTTCAGAAACTTGCGCCAGTATTCATAGATTCTCTTCAGTGTCCCCTACAATATCACTAATTCTGGAAATAGGTAGATGTATAAACAAGGTACTAAAACGGTAAATAAGAATAAATATTGAAGATGTGAAGAAAATAGTAAGAAAAAATGTTGAGCAAATACTTACACGATAAGGCACGTGGCAGTAAACACACTGCAGAGGCTGATCGCTACATAGAAATGGTGTTGCAACTAAACAATGACCAGGTCTGGTTTAAAACCAGGCGAATACTAGAACACTAGATTCCATGTAAGTCCACTGTTAGCAGTACCGAGTGGACACTGAGTACAGCAATCAAAAGTAAAGACCGTAAACTCCACAAAATACCTGGGAATTACTATTACTTCAGTCATAAACTGCAAGGAAGACGTAGATAATGTCGTGGGAAAGGTGAACCAGAGACAGCGTTTTATTGCTAGAACCCTTAAAAGATGCAACAGAACTACTAAAGAAACTGCATACACTACGCTTGTCCGTCCTTTCTGGAGTATTGCTGCCTAGTGTGGATCCTTATCAGGTGGGTTTGGCGGATGAGATAGAAAGAGTCCAAGAATAGCAGCTCGTTTCCTATTGTCATGATACAGGAGAGACAGCGTTACGGAAATGATACAAGATTTGGGATCGGAATCTTTACAACGACGCTTAATGCTGCGGCATGGGCACTTACGAAACTCCAATAGCCAACATTCTCCTCCGAATACGAAAATATATTGTTGACTCCCACTTACATAGGTAGAAATGATCATCAGAATAAAATACGAGAAATCAGAGTTCGAACGGAGAGATTCAGGTGTTCTTTCTTCCCGCGGGCTATTCGGAATAATGGAATTGGAGATAAATAGTATAAAGGTGGTTCGATGAACCCTCTGCCAGGCACATGAAAGTGATTTGCAGAGTATCCCATGTAGATGTAGATTTAGAAGTTGCGGTGTGAATGCCGCGGAAGGGTCAAACCGCAGGGTGAACCGGTAAACAACGATGGCTCTCTGAAAGCTACGTCACTGCGTCATCTCAAATGTTCAAATGTTTGCTTATGTTATGGGACTTAGCAACGGGGCATCAGTCCCTAAACTTACAAATTACTTATGAACTAACTAATACTAAGGAAGGCACAAATATCCATGCCCGAGGGGGGATTCGAACCCCCGATCGTAGTGGCCGTGCAGACCGTGACTGGAGCGCATCAGTCCCCTCGGCCACCGCGGCCGGCTGCGTCATCTATTGTCAGATGATTCTGAAGCCATTATCCATACAATTCCTCAAGTGGTGCACCATCGTATAAAAATTGATGTCGTTTTTCAGGTGTATTAATTTTATTTCCCGTCGGTGCACGTATTGTGGTCCTTTCTGAACAAAAGATTGGCAACAAGTGATATGAAGTAATAGGGACCAAGTACGTAATGTTGGCACCAGTTCAGAGTTACGTAATCCAATGGATTACCCGTTGAAACGTATCTCCAGAGCGAGAGCGTCGCTTCCAAAGTAGGACTCGTGGGGTGGCCCGGCAATTACCGGGCATTGTGAGCGCTGGTCCGGTGTAAGTGGAACCTCTTTCTGAGGCGCCGTCATTACAATCGTTACTGCTCCGCTCATTGTGTCACAATAGGATACTGGCCGTGCCTGGCGGCGGGCCCGTCTTAACAACAGAGTGCCTCGCCGGTTGTACAACGCTCTACTCCCAGCGTCTGTCAAGTTTTGGTGTGTGTGTGTGTGTGTGTGTGTGTGTGTGTGTTAACAGTAGTTACAGTGTGTGCTGGAAAGAATATGGTATTGTCAGTCCTTGAAGGTTCGCAAGAGGACTTCTGTGAATTGTGGGAGGTAGGAGGAGGCGATGTCTTGGCGGAATTTAAGCATCGAGTCTTGCCTCCCCAGTCGGTTTTCCCGCGAAAGGCAAAGGTCCCGGATTTAAATCCTAGTGTGGCACACAATTTTAAGCGTACCAGAAACTTTAATATCAGTGCACAATGCGGCACAAAATATCTGTTCGCTCCTCGGCACCATTTGAAAAGGCCGTTTGCAGGGTGACGACGACTTCTAATTTCGGAAGACTTCAATCGCCTTTACTGGTGAGTTTTATTCTTTATTTTAGCAGTGACTGACACCGAAACTTCCAGATTTCAGACACTCAGATTGGTACCAAACGTTGCATATTGACAGAGTATCAACCAAAACTCCGATATAATTCATGCCATGCGCAGTCGTCGATGAGAACGTGGATATACTATAATACAGGGATAGACAACACGTCGATCGGGATCTACTGGTAGATTGCGAATGCTTATTAGGTAGATCGTGTGAGTACTGAGAGTGCAGAAGAAAAATTGTTCAATAAAATTGTTTTCGTAGCAGCGATAACACGCGTTAGTTTGATACAAGTTTGTTTTATTTATCAACAATCGCTATTAAATACCAACTTCTGCATTTATGTAGTGTATCGACGGGTTACTTTGTGAATTATATATTCAACCGTGACCTTGTGCCAAGAAAATAATACCGTATACGTACTATCTTTACGCATAATGAGTATAATATCGCATAAGTACTGTAATATCTATACGCATAATGAGTAGCGTATCAAATAATCGCAGCGTGTATCGTTTTCATTCTGAATGTGAACGCGAAAAAAGTGGCACAAGCAATTTTTTTATTTATTTATTTTTTTTTTTTCTGTGTGAAGCTATGGTTGCATTTCTGAAAAGGAAAATTTCGAAACACATTTCAAAATTATGTACCCTTTGTGTCATTGCCGAGTTTACACAGTGAACTGAGGAAAAAAAAAACAAGAAATTTAAAAAATCATGAAATTAACAGTGAATGTTATGCAAACGTGATCTCTACTTTCTACTTTGTTGGATTATTTCAGTCATGCGTTTTCAGACCTTCAGAATATTTTAGCGGTAACCCATTTTTTTATCTTTACCTTCAAATAACTTTAAACTATTGAATATATCTTCTTCCATTGAAATTAACTTAGATATTGCGGCACTTGAAATAATATTTACAAAACGGTTTTACCTGGAAAGTGTTGCAGAACCCAAACATTGCTGATCCCTAATTCCTCAACTGAAATACGCTGTATCAGTTAATGTTGTACTTACACTGAAGACTTTGTTTGGATCTACGTACTTTTGAAAATCATTGTTTCCAAATATGAATTTTATTAAAAATAAACACAGAACAGTTTGCCTGGCGAACCGTTGACTCCCGTACTCGAACAATTGTAACGAGTTACATTCCAATCATTGGCAACCGTACATCTAATCCACTTCTATATAAAATTTAATCTAATATTTCTAAAAATAACGTAGATCACTTTCATAGGGTGGTATGAAGTAGATCACGAAGTCTTTGCGGTTGCCTAACCCTGCTATAATAAGTAAAATATGACAAGCGGAGTAAAGGAAAAGCATAACTGCGAGAGCATATAATGTCGAGCTTCTGTGGGAAAATTGGTTCCTGGGTGCCGTGGCTCAGCGCCACCGGTCACAGGGCTGAATGCTCTATGAATTAAAAAAAAATTATAAATGAGAAATAAAAAACAGCTGCGCCAAGAACACAACGAACAAACACGATCAGCGACCGCACGGAACAGAACGAACAGAACTATCCATAGAGCGAAAATCATCATCATCATTAGAGACTGATTATGCCTTTCAGCGTTCAGTCTGGAGCATAGTATTTCTAACAAAATTCCTCCAATGCTTATATTGATGCCTCGTCTGAATGATTCAAAATCATTCTGCACCGAATCTAAGTACTTTCTTCTTGGTCTACCTCGACTCCTCTTTCTCACCGCTGCCGAGATCATGAGTCTCTTAGGTAACCTTGCTTCTCCCATGCGTGTAACATGACCCCACCATCGCAGTCTGTTCGCTCCATCTGCTTCCTCTATGGTGTTCATTCCAAGTTTTTCTTTGATTTCCTCATTATGGACACCGTCCTGCCATTGTTCCCATCTATTAGTACCTGCAATCATTCTTGCTACTTTCATATCTGTAACCTCTACCTTATGAATAAGGTAAACTGTATCCACCCAACTTTCACTCCCATACAACAACGTTGGTCGAAAAATAGAGCGGTATACTGATGACTTAGTCTTGGTACTTACTTCCTTCTTGCAGAAGAGAGTAGATCTTAGCTGAGCACTCAGTACATTTCCTTTGCTACACCTCGATTTCAATTCTTTTAACTGTATTGCCATCCTGTGAGAAAATATATCCCAGGTACTTGAAACTGTCTACCTGTTCTAACTTTGTTCCTCCTATTTGGCACTCAATGTGTTTAAATCTCTTTCCATCAGACATTAATTTCGTTTTGGAGATGCTGATCTTCATATCATAATCCTTGCACCTCTGATCGAGATTTTAATCCCGCCCTGCCAGTCTACGGTTTTCAACATATGATCCATGAATAGTTGTCTTACCCCTGAAACTACCCTGAACCATGTGCTTAATTTGCCATCTACTCTAACTGCTGCCTGACAGTCGACGTAAAGCCTATTAATTGCCTGCATAGCGAAAAAGATGATAAATTAAATTAAATTAATTAAAAAAAGGAAAAAAAAGAAAATAAGTTGGTAGAGCATTAGTTTGCCATATCGATGGTCCTGTGTTCAAGTCCTCCTCGTAGCATCTGCTTTTACTCCACTACGTCTGCAATTGTCCTATAGGACAATGTGTTCCTGACATGTGAAAGGGCTGTTCGTATTTCATAACACTGTGTTGTCGGCCGTTTGCTTTTGCATCGTTTACTTGAAAGTATCAATCTTATAGGGTTTATTCGCAATTTCACCGAATGAACAAACACAAACGTATGTTTAATATTCAAAGAATATATTACATCAACTGCGATTGGGCAAAGCTAAAATTTGTACCCAGCCGGGATTCGAACCCGGGTCTCCTGCTTCTGACCCCTACACCACTGGGGACACAGTGATCACTGCACCTGCAAGAACTACCTAAGCACGCCTCTCGTCAGATACAAATTCCCATCTTCGCCCTGCCCACAGTACTCAAACTCGTAGTTATGAAACTAATTCCCGTAAGAGTAAGGGCTTCAAACTTGCCCACCCTCCCCACTAACGATAGGATCATTGCCCGTCACCGGCATATTATATATAAACTTCAAGTATCCTAAAAAGGAAAGACGAAGTGGAGGAAGAGGAGATAGAATATACGATACTGCGAGAAGAATGTGACAGAACTCTGAAATATTTAAGTCGAAACAAGGCCCCTGAAATAGATGATATTCCGTCTGAATTGCTGGTATCGTTAGGAATGCCATTCATGAAGAAATTGTTCCACCTGGTGTGCAAGATGTATGAGAAAGATAAAATATCCTCCGACTTCAAGAAGAATTTAGTAATTCCAATTCCAAAGAAAGGAAGTGCAGTGCGAATTACAGAACTATCAGTTTTATAAGTCACGGTTGGAAGACACTAAATCCGACAGGTCTGCGACGCGCCAGTCACAGTCTGCAAGGCCACTACGGTCGGGGGTTCGAATATCCCCTTCGGGCATGGATGTTTGTGTCTTGTTTAGTATAAGGTAGTTCATAAGTAGTTTGTAAGTTTAGGGACTGATGACCCCGCAGTTAAGTCCCTTAAGCTTAACAAACATTTGAACATTTAGAAGATACTAACACGGATTATTTACAGACGAATGGAAAAACTTGTGGAATCCAACTTTGGGGAAGATCAATTTAGGAGAAATGTAGGAAGATGGGAGGCAATACTTACATTACGACGTATCTTAGAAGATAGGCTAAGGAAAGGTCAGCCTACGTTTTTAGCATTTGTAGATTTGGAGAAAGCTTTTGATAATGTCGACTGGAATAAACGATTTCAAATTATGAAGATAACAGGGGTAAAATATAGGGAGCGAAGAGCTATATTCAACTTATACAATAACCAGACAGCGGTTATTAGAGTCGAAGGGCATGAAAGGGACGCAGAGGTTGGGAAGGGAGTAAACAGGGTTGTAGCCTTCCCCCAATGTTGTTCAGTCTGTACATTGAGCAAGAAGTGAAGGACTGCAAGGAGAAATTTGCAGAGGGAATTAAAGTTCAGGGAAAAGAAATAAAAACTTTGAGGTTTGCCGATGACGTATGAACTGAATTAAGTGGACAGTGTCTTGAAAAGTGAGTATAAGATGAACATTAACAGGAGTAAAACTAGGATAATGAAATGTAGGAAGTCAGGCGATGATGAAGGAATTAGATCAGGTAATGTGACAGTAAAAGTAGTAGATGAGTTTTGATATTTGGGTAGCAAGATAACTTCTTATGGCCAAAGTAAGGATGATATGAAGTGGAGAATGGCTGTGGGAAGTAAAGAGTTTCTGAAGAAGCGAAATTTAAATGTTAGGAAGTCCTTTCTGAGTGCATTTGTCATGAGTGTTGCATTGTATGGGAGTGAAACGTGAAAGGTAAGGAGCGCTGACTAAAAGAAGCTTTTGAAATGAGGTACTACAGATGAATGATAAAAATTAGGTCGGCGGATCACGTAACTAATGAGGAAGTGCTTAACCGAATTGGGGATAAAAGAAGTGTCTGGCATATCCTGACTAAGAGAATGGATAGATTGGTGGGACACATTCTGAAAGATCAAGGAAACGTCGACGTACCATTAGAGGGAAGCGTGTGGGATAGAAATGGTAGAGGGAGAACGAGGGACGAATACAGCAAGCAATTCAAAAAGATGTAAGTTGTCGAACTAATTATCAGAAGCAGAGACTTGCACAGGACAGGGTAGCGTGGAGAGCTGCATCAAACCAGTCTGCGGATTGACGACCACAACAATAACGTTGTCCGTTCGGGTTTCTCCCACTATTCCTATTCGTAATGCTATTTTATTTTGTGTAGCTTATAATTACCGGGGATATTGTCGTTAGGGGAGCGTTAAACAGTACATCCCTTTTCACACGGATACTCCAATTAATTACGCAACATCGAGTAGGCCTCTTTGGAATTCATTTGTGTTGACCGTCGCAGAATAAGACATATAATATACTGCGAGGTATTAACGCGCACCTAGTGGTCCACACACCTAGAACATGATTGTAACACCCTTCCTTCGCAGCAAAGTAAGGCGGCCATAGCCCAGCACCGTATTTTTTGATTAGTAATTTTTTAAACCCCATACTGGCTGGCAGCAGCTTCAATGCCGCTCTACAGCCGAGTGAGAAATGTAATTAACAATGTTAACAAATTTTGGAAAAGTTAAAATAAAAGAAAAATTAAAAAATACAAATGGCTAAAATAGTGAATAAAATAACATTATTATTAGCTGTTTGAGACATACACATATCCTTAGTTACAATTGCCAAGGTGGCTAGAAACAGTGATGTTAACACATTTCACAGGCGACGAGACGGCAGCACTGATTAAAACACATGACAACACTTTGTTCTGCCAATATGGCGGTTGCTGGAGTTTTAAAATACCATGAGACACCACAAAACACTAGAACGAAAAAACACTGGCACAAAATACTGCTCGAAGACCCCGCAGGAAAATGTTCAATGTTTGTAGAGCTTATGGGACTTAACTGCAGGGTCATCAGTACCTAAACTTACAAACTACTTATGAACTTTCTAAGACTAAGGACGGCACAAATATCCATGCCCGAGGGAGGATTCGAACCGCCGACCGTAGTGGCCATGAAGACCGAGACTTGCGCGTCGCAGTCCCCTCGGCCACCGCGGCCGGCACCCCTTAGGAGACAGAGCAGGGATGGGAAGAACGGATGGGTGGAAAGAGGAAGGGGTGAAGTGGAGGGGAGGATGAGATGCAAGGACTCCATGGAGAGGGAAGAGGAGCGAAGAGCCAAGCGTGGGAGAGCATTCTACGGACTGCTGTACCACAGATCAATTGGCCACGACGAGCTGCTTCTGGTATTCATTGATTAAATAATCTTTAGAATTGACACTAGTCTTACTAGTAGTGACGGTGGTTTTCAGCTGGACAAGGCTCGGAACCCAGAGATCTCTTTAATATCTCCAGAGAGAAAACATTTTATTCAAAACACGTCAAGCGACAGGTACATTTTATGATTCGACACCTGAGTTTTTGTGCGTGTTCATACAGACGGTGGACATGTCGTTTCACCTTTGCGCATGCGACTGCGCCCCAATTTTGCAATTAGATCTGTTTATGTAGTGGGCGCGAAATTCGAATAATCGCGCTCATGTAATGGCGGCTTCTGCGCATGCGTTTCCGCGCCATTTTTCTTTATAAAGGCACCGAAGTGATTAATCTCCAATGGTTGACACTTACCTGGAAACAGCTGAACGATTGTCAGCCGAAATATCGTGACAGGAGGTCGACGTTTACCGGCTGCAATCCCGAAACCTTATCAGGTAACGTACGGTGTCAGACCAAAAGAAAGAAAGAGAGAGAGATTCGAAGAAGACTCACGCTCTGAGACTTCAATGCAAACTTAAATGTGTGTAATGATAATAATCATCTCGTATAGCTGAATGGCGTGGTGAAAATCGTTCTATTGGAAGCCATTTATTTTACTATCCCTCACGTAATCCTGTAATCTAACTGGCAATGGAGAACCACCAATTTACCCTGCAATCCAAACCATATTTTGCACACATCGTATAGACGTGAGGGCTAGGTAAAAATGAAGAACTGAAACAAAAAACACGGTGGACCGAACGACATTCGAATTCGCGATGTACCAATAGACATCCAGGCCTGGGTAATACAGGGTATATTAATCTATACCGGCCAATGTCTCTGGAGCGGCAAAATTTTGCAAAAATGAATAAAAGTCTCTAGTAAGAGTTGTATGCTTTGAAAGCGGTCATGGAAAGATTATCTCGACATGACCTTGAACAATTTCTTCAACGGAGAACATAGGTGAAGATCATTTTCTCGAAAGGTAGCCTATATATTTTATTCCGTATTTGATGTCCACGCGAAAAAAACATGTTTGTAGGGAACGTTTTTTCCACATATCAGCTTTCCCGTCTTTGCTTTGTACTGGTTTTCGTCTGAGTTCTTGTCTCCAAATATCTCTTTTATTTTCCTTTATACCGTATCTGTCTTTCCCCTGGTATAACGACCCATGAGAATTAATAACGATTTTCACCACACAACATAAAACTACTATGCTAAAACGACTGCAGGACTCAACAATCGGATGAGTGAAACACTGTTCCTATGAAAACAGTACGGTGGTGCTTATGATTCATGGACGAGCTGCAATTGCTAAATCCTTAATAACGCAAGCCAACGCAGTACTGTAAGCAAGCATGAGGGCGGGGAAGTTCCGTCATGAATTGGGTATTTGTTTATTTATTTATTTAATTCTTACACCCATAAAGGATCACACAAACACACACACACACACACACACACACACACACACACACACACACTGTTGTTGTGGTCTTCAGTCCGGAGACTGGTTTGATGCAGCTCTCCACAGTACCCTATCCTGAGCAAGCCTCTTCATCTCCACATAAGAATGGAAACCTACATCTGTCTGAATCTGTTTACTGTATCAATCTCTTGGTCTTCCTCTGCGGTTTTTACCCCACACACTTCCCTCCAACGCTAAATTCACAATTCCTTGATGTCTAAGAATGTGTTCTACAAATCTATCCCTTCTTTTAGTCAAGTTATGCCAGAAATTTCTTTTCTCCCCAATTCTGTTCAGTACCTCCTCATTAGTTACGTGATCCACCCACCTAATCTTCAGCATTCTTCTGTAGCACCACATTTGAAAAGCCTCTATCCTCTTTCTGTCCACACTGTTTATCGTCCATATCTCACTCCCATACAAGGCAACACTCCACACAAATGCCTTCAGAAAGGATTTCCTTACGCTTAAATCAATATTCGCTGTTAACAAATTTCTCTTTTTCAAGAACGCCTTTCTACCCATTGCCATACTGCATTTTATATCCTCTGTACTGCCACCATCATTTGTTATTTTACTACCGAAGTAACAAAACTCATTTACCTCCTTTATTATTTCGTTACCTAATCTAATTTCTTCAGCATCACCTGATTTTCTTACACTGCACTCCATTACCCTAGTTTTACTCTTGCTAATGTTCATCTTATATGCACCTTTCAGCACACTGTCCATTCCGTTCAATTGCTCTTCCAGGTCCTTTGCTGTATCTGACAGAATTACTATGTCGTCGGCAAAACGCAATGTTTTTAATTCTTCACCCTGAACTTTAATTCCTTCTCCAAATTTCTCCTTGCTTTCCTTTATAGCTTGCTCAATGTACAAATTGAACAACATTGGAGAAAGGCTACAACCCTGTCTTACTCCCTTTCCAACCACTGCATTCCTTTCATGCCCTTCAACTCTGACAACCGCTGTTTGGTTTTTGTACAAGTTGTAAATAAGCTTACGCTCCCTATATTTTATTCCTGCTTGCTTCAGAACTTGAAAGAGTTTATTCCAATCAACATTGTCAAAAGCCTTTTCCAAATCTACAAAAGCTAGAAATGTAGGTTTGTATTTTCTTAATCTATCTTCTAGGATAAGCCGTAAACTGAGTATTGCCTCCCGTGTTCCTACATTTCTCCTGAACCCAAACTGATCTTTCCCGAGGTCGGCTTCTACCAGCTTTTCCATCCTTCTGCATATAATTCGTGTTAATATTTTGCAACCATGACTTATTAAACTGATGGTTCTGTAATTTTCACACCTGTCTGCACCTGCTTTCTTTGGAATGGAGATTATAACATTTTTCTTAAAGTCTGAGGGTACTTCACCTGTCTCATACATCTTACCAGGTGAAACATTGTCATGGCTGGTTCTCCAAGAAACTTCAGTAGCTCTGAGGGAATATCTACTCCAGGGGTCTTGTTTCGACTTAGGTCTTTCAGGGCTCTGTCAAATTCTTCTCTCAGTACAGTATTTCCTATTTCATCTTCATCTACATCCTCTTCCCTTCCTACAATAGTGTCTCGAAGTTCATTTCCTTTGTAGAGCCCCTCTATATACTCTTTCCATCTTTCAGCTTTCCCTTCTTTGCTGAGAACTGGTTTTCCATCAGTGTCCTTGATATTCATAGAGCTGTTTTTCTTATCTTCAAATGTTTCTTTTATATTCCGGTAGGCTGTATCTATTTTTCCCCTATTTATACATTCTTCTACATCCTTGCATTTGCCTGCTTCTATCATTCTATCAATCTCAGTGGTAGGATTGTGTACGAATATCTCACCATCCGAAAACAAAAGAAAAAACAAAAACAAAACCTTACTATGACTAACGGATTGCCAAGAAACACTGTCATACTTAAGGATAATGAGCCTACATAAAAACGCGCAACAGGTTCAGGCGTGCTATGCATAGCATCAGAACATTAACAGATATCTCGACTGGGTAGAAAACTCACTATCCTCAAAGGTAAAGTTACATGGGTTTTAGAACGGAGAGTAAGGACAAAATTGACAGTTCCAACAAAGTTCAAATAATTGATGTTCTCTCTTGGAACAAGAAAACGTTCTCTTGGAAATTACACTCCTCAAAACATTTAAGGGATCAGGTGACATATACTAAATATACATAAGGTAACGTACGTTATTCAGATATTGGTTAAAATTGTAATTTTTATGTGACACAGTACGGTATTTTGCTGTCTCAACTCTTCACTTAAATTTACATGGCGTTCACGTATTGAGAGAGAGAGAGAGAGAGAGAGAGAGAGAGAGGAACCATAGGGCTACCAAAAGTCATTCTGGGCCGTCTAACATGGTGTGTGATAACCTCGGATGGAGAGTACAGATGCACACTTGCGTGACATAGACAGTATAAAGTTATCAATCAGTTCTTGAGGAATATTTCGGCATTTCTCCACGAATGTAATATCCAGCTCTACAACCGTTGTGGGAGGTATCGGTCTGGCTGCACGGCGTCTGCCAAGTGAATCCCAGGCGAACAAGCTGGCCACTCCATACTTCCAATTCCCTCAGCTTCAATAATGCTGTCCAACAGTGCAGCTCTGTGGGGAAGAGCATTATCGTCCACCAGAAAGAACCCAACTCCTATAGCACAAGCGTAGGTCGAAGGACCTCGTCTCTATACATCTGAAGATTCAAAGCGCATTTCTAAATGACATAGACGCCCGTACGTTCAGCAATACTGACTCCTGCCAACACCATTTATCCACCACTGCAAACTTGATTTTCAACCACCCAGTTTCTGCGGCAAAAAGGCCTCTTGGTTTTAATAGGATACACACCATAGGCTTCTATGCATAGAGGCCACATTTCCGAAGGCGATTTTGGGCTGATTTTGTTGATATTGTAGCTGAGTTCAGACTCCTGTCGTGACGGGCTGTTAACCTAAGATAACGGTTTTCTTTTACTGATGTTATCCGTGGACGAGCTTCGCATTGCCATCTTTTATCGGTTCCTGTTGTCTGAAATTGCGTTCAGGTCCCGGAAATTGCACTTTGGAACACTCCAATAGCCACAGCCACTATCGACTGTGTCTCTCCATGCCACAGCTTCCGCTAAATCACGTTGTTGTTGCATTTCACTACCTGCCCACTGCACCATCTGAACCCAATTGCTCGCGAAATTCGTTTGGCAGAGTAAAAACAAGTCAATACCAACCCCGTCTGCAGCACATTTCTGTTATTACCACTCTCTCGGTAGCCGTAGTGTTGTTTTCTCCACTCCGTAGAAACGACAGAAAGACGTCGAACAATTTCAGTTCATTCTGCCGATTAGAATAGTTCAGAACCTAGGTATCTCAGCTGATCCTGTAATTATTTTGAAAAGCGTTTAAGACCCTTTACTGATCTGCCCCTGAAAGTGTTACCATTGTTCTCAAAGCCTGTGGTGGGATAATTCTTTACTATTGGATTTTAAGTGAAGCTGCTAGTAGGAGAGGTAATGAAATAAAAAACATTTGAAAATTTGCGCTGGGGCTTGGAATCGAAGCCGGGACCCCTTCAATACTACGAAGCAGCACTAAGACTTGGCGCTACCTCATGCGCAAGAGCTTAAGGCATTGGGAAGGGCTACCCTAGCACGGACCCCGTTCGACCCAAACCTTCATATGTTCTCCTACTTTGCCACTGTACTCCATAGCTCTAAGCAGCCTCTGTATTCACGCAAGGAGTCCGGTCCTTGCGTGCACCTGGACAAGGTGGATTATAAATAAGAATGTCGCCTTTTTTTCGGGCATGAACGACGTGTGTTGCAGATGTGCTAAACCCGCATGAGTCAGGTGGCTCAGATACCGGAACATCTGTTAAGTTGCGGGTTCGAATCCCGGTCACAGCACAAATGTTGTATGATTACAGCACCAACGAGCAGCTGAGATTCCAAATCCCAACTTACAAACTATATTTATAACAGCTGCAGTGTCGCATGTCCGAAATAACAAACGTTGTAATCATTAACCCTTACTGTGAAATAAAAATTGCGTCCATGTCGGCATTAAAGTTTTATGGGTGTAGTACCACGCCATAATGTAAGTTGACTGTTGCTCTAATAAGCTGCGAACGTTACAGTGGTCTTCTGAGTAAACGCTGGTTGTTACGCGTCACTATCTTTTGTCAGTACTGTTAACTGTTCATCAGGTCATTATTTTAAAATCATCGACGTTATTCGTGATTTCTTGGCGGAATAGTGGAAAGTGGAGGGAGGGGAAGGGGAATCAGTCGTTGTCTATTGCTTCTTGCACAAGCAAGACATGATTGTGGACGTCGGCGAATGAGGTGAGGGCTTCCTTTTCTCTCCTGCTGGCCGCGGGCCGCGCGGTGGCAGTTGCTTACGCGTTGCTAGCGCGTTGTCATTGCAACCTATTTGGCTGTGATAGCTGGTAGCCAGGAGGGG
This sequence comes from Locusta migratoria, assembly GCA_026315105.1. Lineage (NCBI taxonomy): Eukaryota > Metazoa > Arthropoda > Insecta > Orthoptera > Acrididae > Locusta > Locusta migratoria. Next base: position 181,070,990 of record CM048749.1, read on the forward strand.
GCAAGCCTGAGTCCATCTTCTCTGTTCATGTTGTTAGGATGTTCCAAAATTACGATGACCCATTATCTTGCGTTTAACTATCCCTCGTTGCTTAGCGAGTATTCTGGCATCGTTAAATTTTATCTTTTTGTTGCAATCTTGCTGGTGTTCATGTACTACAGATGTTTTGTGTTGGCCTAATCGAATGTACCGTACGTGTTCGCGAATGCGCGTTGCCACTGTCCTCCCTGACTCACCTATGTATACTTCCCCACACTCGGATTCCACCTTGTGTACTCCTGCAGCGTTTAGTACCTGTATCTTGTACTTTATGGAGCCCAGCACATCCTGGATATCGTGGCTACAATAGAAGACAGGCTGGACATCAACCCCGAGAAGATGTTTAGCAATCCGATCTGTGACTTTTTTACATAAGGTAAGTGTGCTGCTGGCTGCGTTTTATCGGTTTCCTCCCTATCGCGGTTGCTTTTATTTTTATCCATTGCGGTGTGGATCACTTTGTTGTTGTAGCCATTGGCCCCACTCCTTCCACCCCATATCCTATCATAATAAAGTCTCTACTATTCCAGCCGAAACATCATCAATAAAATTACGTAATAATTTTAAAATCATCAATATTATTGATGATATTTTGGCGGATGAGTAGAAACTTTATTTTGATAGAATACTGAGGTGGAAGGTGTTAACAGTAGTACCAAATATAGTGACACGTAGCGACCTACTCATATAAGAATACACAGAAGAAGGCCACTGTAACATTGCCCGAAACGTCGGTTGTTACACCAATAGCCATCTTACATTATAACGTGGTACAACGTCCAGAAAACTTTTATGTTAACTCCAACTGTTCAACTGTTAGTGTTAGCTAGTTGATAAGAAGTTTGTGAGTTTAGGGACTGATGACCCCCTAGTTAAGTTCCATAAGCTATACAAAGAACGACACAAATATCCATGCCCGAGGGGGCATTCGAACCCCGGACCATAGTGGGCGTGCAGACCGTGACTGGAGCACCTCAGTCCCCTCGGCCACCGTGGCCGGCCTTTTATGTCAACTGACTGGCCGCGTAGTCTACGCAATTATATGTATGTTATTAATCATATTATTTTCTTGACATCCTGTCCCTCCATAGACTAATACCCGAGTTTTCCTCTGCTGGCTCCTAGGAAAACGACATGAAAAATCTCCTGTCACCGACTAACCCCTCACACGTAGCCTCTCACGTGCGCTGAAATCAAATACACCTTTAAAATTCCGACGGCGGGTTACGACATCACTAAGATGACTCCCCCCCTCCCCCGCCACGCCTCTCAACCAGTAAGTATGCATAGTGTGGTGGTACATGTTTTAGGCAAGAGCGAGAGTGAAGTGTAATGTGCGCCAGCTAAGGCTACGGAGACCGCAAGTTATGTTTACGTCATGCGTACACCTACGTCGGAGACGTGTACGTGTGCTGCATAGTGTGAGGTGGGCCGTGTTTATTGCTGCAGTGCAAGTGTTCCCGTGAGAATCGGCAAGTTGCCAGTATGCACACACCCAAACCGCTGTTTGCAGTCCTATCCCCTTGCTTTATTCGGCATTCTGAAACAATGAAGAGTTATCCAATGCGCGCATCCTGTTTGCCCGCTGATGGTTTCTCTCACATTTCATACTATTCCAATTACAGCTTCACCACGAAAGTTCCGAACTAATAAATTCGAATATGATTTTGTTTGTTAAGCCTTGAAACTGTCGGTTAATAAGAAAGCGGCTTATTGAGATTAACAAAATAAAAAAAAAAAATCTTATTTATACAAAATTCTTCAATGGCTTATACCGAAGTAAAAGTTAAAATTAACAACATTAACTAGTATCATCTGTGGTATACAATCGTATTTGATCTGTAAACAAGATAGCGGCGGCGGAATGGCCAAGCGCATTGAGGCGCTATGCTACGATGCGCGAGGCTCCCCGTCGGTGGTTCGTCGAGGTTCGAATACCCCCTCGGTCATGGATGTTTGTGTCGTCTTTAGTAAAAGGTAGTTCATAAGTAGTTTGTAAGTTTAGGGACTGATGAACCCGCAGTAAAGTCCCCTAAGCTTAACAAACATTGTAAACAAGATTAAAAAAATACGACAGAGGCCTTGCTGTCTAAATACAAATGCGTTTCTATGAAAATGCTTTAAATCCACAAGTAATCAGGACAGTATGTACAGTTTTGTATTAACATTATTGTCGATACAGCTTTAGTAAATTACTTTTCTTGGTTCGGTTCTGACTAGTGACATAGTCCACACATCTAAATTCTTGATTGTTCTTTCATTGTCAATAGTTTCTAGAGCAATATTGTTTTCTTGTTTACTGGTCGGAAAATGATTGACAATGGGAACTGTACATCTTGTTGTATATTGTAATTTTATTGTGGACTAGGCAAAATGAAGTGTGAATTTGTTTGTTTGGTTATTTTTGAGCTTTCACTCCTTAACCAGTAAACGATCATGAAAGTATGCGTGCATGTTATCAAATCATATGACATGTTTGTTAATCTTATGGGACTTAACTGCGAGCTCATCAGTTCCTAAACTTACACACTACTCATAAACTTGCTTATACTAAAGACAGCACCAACATCCATGCACGAGGGAGGATTCGAACCCCCGACGGGGACCGGCCTCGCCCATCGGAGCATAGCGCCTCAATGCGCTTTGCAACTACGCCGCGGCTGCAGGTAATCGTGGGTATAAAAATGGACATACGGCAACTCTCATCCAGAAAGAAGTTGTGTCCCCGAGAAAGAGAAAAATAACTATTATACACTGAAAAGCAAAAGAACTGGTATAGGCAAGCGCAAACAAACACAGATAACAAAGCCTATATAAGGCAACAAGTTTCTGGCAGAGGTATTAGATCCGTATTGTTGCTACAAAGGTAGGTTATCATGGATCAAGTGAGTCTGAAGATGGTGGTGTAGTTGGCGTACGAGAGATGGGACACAACATCTCTGTGACAGCGATGGGGTGGGAAAGCCTTAAACCTTTATTTGAGGCCCTGTGGTAAAACCGTCGTCTCACAAACCATTGAATTCAAATTGCACTGCGATGACCTCATCTCCATTGTGATCCTCGAAGTTGAAAAATAACCAAGGTTGTCGTTACCATACAATTCATGTGATTCAGTTGTATATGCCATCGTAGCGCGGAACAGCAGCAGTTTCGGCCGTATATCGCTCCATTACACAGTTAATTTATGATATGGACCGACGCAAAACTCTTTATCTTTATTAAAAAGCACATTTTCTGCCTTCTACATATGCTGCAAGTTTTCTGTTCGTAGTATGAAGACACACTTCACATCAATAAACACGTTGTGAGGTAATATGAGAAGTTCATGTAGCTTCAGTAAGAACATCGGCTTACAAAAGTTCCGTAACAATTAGTGTGATATGGATTTATAATGTGTTTCACAGAAGATAAATACAACTGCGTCCCTTCGTGTTAGGACAGTTCCAAATTTAAGGTGGAAAACAAATAAACTGTTTTTTGTTCGAATTCAAATGTTTGTAAATGTATGGTACTACTATCGTTATCAGTCCATAGGCTTACAGACCACCTGAACTAAATTAAACAATCCTATGTACAACATACTTACCCATGATTGAGGGAGCACTCGACCTCCAACGGAGAGCAACCGCGCTCTCCCAATCAAGGCACCTTATAGCACTCGCACACTCCACTACTTCTGTGTTTTTATTATTATTTTATTTTATTATATATTTATTTCAAACCAGTTTCCAGCCTCTTAGACCATCAGGAAACAGCTGACCATCATCGCCAATAGACACTAGTTCTTTGACTGCCAAACGTGATGGTTGTTTATCGTAAATAAAAATTAGTTGAACATAATATAATTTTATTTAAAACCTTAAATATTTCATCATTTTCATTTTTTACCAAATTTCTTAGGCAGGGATTCCCAATTATCTTCTGACGAAACAAATGTTTGTAAATCTATGGGACTTAACTGCTTGGTTATTAGTACCTAGGCTTACAAACTACTCAAACTAAGTTAAACTAACATTAGGACATCACACACACCCATGCCCGTGGGAGGACTCGAACCTTCACGGCGAAAGGCCGTACGTACCTCTGCACGGCGCCTCAATGCGCAAGGCTATTTCGCCGCGGCCTGACGAAATACTGATGTAACATCTTGTTTCTTTTGAACTTTAATAGAATTAATAAAATTTAATAAATGAGAAGTACTTGTTTTGTTTAGTGATTTCTACAAGAAAACGCCTTAACCATTTCCCGTAGACTGCCCGCATTCCTCAAAACAAAGTTTGGAAAACCCTGCTGTAGGGCCATTTGTTTTTGATTTGCTAGAATATTGTTTCCATATAGTTGGAGTATCTTTACAACAACTGAAATACAAGACCTAAAGCAAGGAAGGCGAAAACTTGGCAGTTTGGAAGATATGAAACAGGTACACGATGTACTCGACACTATCTCCTGAGATCTACAATATAATTTCTATTTCTCCGTTTCTGCTTATTTTACAAGGTGTGGTCTGTGCTGCTGTACCACAATATTGCTTCTCAAGTCCATCGCTGAAAGTTTCAATCAATGGTTTTCATTTCATTGAATGTCCAGACACCTCATGGTACGTACATTCCGAGCTGCCATCCAGGTCTCTACGCTGAGTTTATGAAGCCCAAGATTCGACTTCGTGCAGAATGTTGCCATCTCCTGGTGGCTCCAGTTATTGATATGTTATGACCTAATGCTTCTTTGTGGTAAATCGAACCAAGATCAAAGCATTTCTCATGGATTTATTTTAATAAAACACTGGTCATAATGAGAACTTTTTTTAAACACTAGTTATAAAATAACGTTTTTGAAACATGACATTTCCTTAGATTTTATTTCAAATCGTGTCAATAACGAACCGTTTTCAAGAGATCATTAGTGTTATGGTGCTTTTGAATGGTGTATTATACACATAGATACGAAGGAATTTACATTACCTACCAATGGGCAATGAATTGAAACACTGGGTAAAGTTGAAAATTTGTGCCCAGCCAAAAATTTGAACGAAAGTGAAATGAGCAGTTTGGAGCAGAAACTGATGGACTAGGGCGGGGATGGGGAGAGGGAGATAAGAATAAGATGGACTAACATACGAATGGAAAAAACACACACCCAAACATAACCGAAAACTAACGCTAGCATCAATGTAAAAATTTAGACAAAAGTATGTAGTTAAGGTCACAACAGCACTCCTGTGTACATTTTAATCACAAGTGAATTTTATACATTGAATTTAACCACAAATGAATTTTAAGCATTTTATCAATAAATATGTATATTTACGGTTAACAAAATGATAATATACACTTTCATTGACTACTACTACAGACACACACACGCACACAAACGCCAAAACACAAGGCACACATTGCGCAACTGCAGCATTAATTCATATTTCGCAGTTTAGCTATACTTTAGCGCGTCACAGCTGTGGCACATTCACATGTCTGTGAACTCAGGGAGAGGATTCAGAGTGCCATTTCATAGAGCTGGTACTTCTTGCTACATAAAGTGCAAGAGGGACCTGCTTCTGCTCTCCCTTTGCCTACCGTTGAAGTGGGCAATCCAGGAGAATTAGAGAACTGCACCAGATAGAAAGCCGGGAAAACTATTAGTATGTGAGACACTATTTTTTAAATACCGCATTTGCCGGCATATAAGACGCACCGGAGTATAAGACGCACCCCACTTTTAAGACTTCTGTTTTAGGAAAAAATAAATCATACCTAAGAGGTAAAAAGGTAAAGTAACATAATTACAACACATTTGTTCATATACATCAAATATCTAAGGCAGAGCCTTCAAGTAATGTTTATAAACTATACGCAGTCGATTTTCTTGATAGTTTGCGCTTATTCCAACGGATATGAAATCCAAAGGTAAACTGCTGCATCACGCGACAAGATTGATACGTATTTTGGTCGCGGTTGTCTTCAAATTGGGCGGAACTTCAGGAACTTTTGCATCTGTCTTGGTATTTAAATAAGTAATTACGCCACTTTGCCCTCTCTCACACTCATGTTTCAGCAAATTTGAAGTTTCACTTTCGTGCCCAGTGTAAGAATATACTTCTTTACACACAAAACAGGCCACAATATCGATCTTTTCCTTGCCATCAGATACGTATCCAAATTTTTCCCAAATTGAAAGCACTTGATAGACCGCAGATCAGACACGGTCGCGTAAGCAGCCGAGGCGCAGGTCCCTCGGGTACAGCTACGTCCGCTGTGGCCGGGGGATGAGGACAACAGACTTCCGCTCTACCTGGGCCCTGTAAGGATTCCAATAATGTCCACAGGCTTGAAGTTTTCAGCTAACATTTCGACAGATGTACTGGGCAGATACCTCTCTGTTTATCCGCACATAACACACGGATATCCGCGGCGCTCACAATTTTATCCGCAGAGTAAGAAATACTGCGTATATCCGCATCCGCGCAGACCTCTTAAGTTACGGGGTTGCGGCGACTCTGCGACGCCGCTACTCAAGTATCCCCATGTACATGATTCCATTTAACTACGCAAGCGGCGTCTCTTGGTCGCAGAGTATCTCAGTCGCTTGGAGACTTCAGTATCCCCGAGTGAATAGGTCCTAAAGGCTAGTCTACACGACGACACTAGGTTGCGACAGTCGTTTCATGAAATGAGTTGCGCGCAACTGGTTTCGTGTATGTCTGTAGATACGGCGCCAATACTATGCAGTTCAGTTTCGTTGTTTTGTAAGTTCCGTAGTCGCCGTAGAAAGTTTTAGTAGCTGTAAAAGTTGTGACGGAGATATTGCTTCTCAAAAGAATAAGGAACGTGTTTGGGTTTGTGACTGGATTAATAAAAGACGTCAGATCGGTTGCTTATCGACCTTGCTGAAAGAAGTTGTGTTCAAATGTTCAAATGTTTGTTAAGCTTATGGGACTTAACTACGGGGTCATCAGTCCCTAAACTTACAAACTACTTATGAACTACTTACGAACTAGGACGGCACAAATATCCATGCCCGAGGGGGGATTCGAACCCCCGACCGTAGTGGCCATGCAGACCGTGACTGAAGCGCCTCAGTCTCCTCGGCCACCGCGGTCGGCAAGAAGTTGTGATCGAAGACGCTATAAGTTATTCTAATCAATTCAGAATGTCACCAGAACAGTTTACGTTCTTTTTAAGCAGAGTTAGTAATGCAATAAACAAACAAGATACTAAGATTACCTGACATCATCTAGTCTGGAGGAGATCAATTCGTTTTATAGTTTCCAAATGAAAAGCCAAGATCGCAAACTACCAATTTATTAAGTGACGACCGGTTTCGGTGCACTTTGTCACCATCATCTGGTCATATATATATGTATTATAATCTGGTCACCTTGTTAAAAAAAATTGGGTATAAAAAAGAAGTGCAACATTGCACTTAGTCACTATATAAAAAATATTTAAGTTAAAAACATGACAGCTTACAAAATACAAAAATACAAAAGTATTTTGAAAGCTTTCATGTATTTAACTTAAGTATTTTTTTTATATAGTGACTAAGTGCAATGTTGCACTTCTTATTTTATACCCAATTTTTTTTAACAAGATGACCAGATTATTATACATTTGGTGACACAGTGCACCGAAACCGGTCGTCACTTAATAAATTGTTTGTTTGCGATCTTGGCTTATCATTTGGAAACTATAAAACAAGATACTGTTATGCGTGAAGCATTGTTACCAGAACTGAAATTACAAATTGCATTACTTTTCTTGTCAAATACGGTAGATATTCGTCTCTACAGTATCTGTACCATCTTCCCAAATCCACAATTACCATGGTTCGTTTGTATAGGTATTTGGAATTGAATGTACTTTAGTCTGCAACTCACTAATCGTCAACCCATCAATATTTAAAATTCACGAATAATTGCTTCAAGAGCACTGACACGCCGCTACTTATTCCTGAAATTTTGATCGTTAAAATGGCACAAACACATATGCATCGCTTATATATTCAAAAACCAAATTATTTCTTCCTTTCCCCCCTTTTTTTGGTGTGTTTTGTTCTGTATTGGTTATCACCTAACCTAAAAACACGCGTAATCAGTTTCGCCAAAGTTGGAAGGTGCCGAAACGGTTTAGTTTCGCCAACGAGTTGCGCGAACGCCTGCCGCGCTTGCGCACTGGCCAGTAGCGCAGTTTCATGAAACGTAGTGTCGTCGTGTAAACTAGCCTTAACTCTCCACACCGCGGTGGAGTAGCCGAGCGGTCTAAAGCACCTCGCTGCGGAGCGCGCGGTTGCTCGCCGTGGAGGTTCGAGTCCTCCCTAGGGCATGGGTGTGTTTGTTTGTCCGTAGGTTAGTTTACCTAGGTTTAAGTAATTTGTAAGCTACGGACTGATGACCACGCAGCCGGCCGCGGTGACCGAGGGGACTGAGGCACTCCAGTCACCGTCTGCACGGCCACTACGACCGGGGGTTCGAATCCCCCATCGGGCATGGATATTTGTGCCGTCCTTAGTCTTAGTTTGTTCATAAGTAGTTTGTAAGTTTAGGGACTGATACCCCGTAGTTAAGTCCCACAGACTATACAAACATTTGAACATTTTTTTTTTTTTTTTTTTAATGACCACGCAGTTTGGTCCGATAGATTTACAGTCATTTGAACAGACATCTCCACACCAGTTTCACAGAACTGTATTACGACACGCAGTCAGGAAGGACCCCAGTCTCTTTCCAGCTCGGACCCTGTGGACCATTTAAACGCCGTTGGAGCACCGGTCGGTTGGCTGCAGTCAGCCCGACCCAATTGGACACAGGTCTGGGGCTGCGATCGCTGCGCAGGTAGAGCGCGCCTGGGGGCCCCGGCCCGACAGATGGGTTATTAAGATGGGCGGCGCACGGTAGCCAGACAACAGCGCTGCAAACGACCGCCCCTATCGCTTACACGTATCGGCCCTGCCCTGCCGCCTCGCTCCCAGCGCCGCTTTTTCCTCGTCTCCCGCGGCCATCCGTCGGGCAGCACGCCAGCACCCACGTCCAATCCTCTCCTCTTTCTCTTTCTCGTCTTCCTTCTCTTCCTCTTTTCCCTTTCCTCACTATCACACCAGCTAGCGGACGTTGCTGGCCCAGCCTTCAGACACAGACGGTGCTTCTGTAGTAATGACAGCACGCCCATGACGCCGAGATCACTGTCGATAAGGGATTTACAGTTTGGGGAAAAAAGACGAGTACAGATTTATTGACGGCAGCAACAACCGCCTTCGGACTGCGTGCGTGCGAGGACGTGCTGTGTGTGTGTGTGTGTGTGTGTGTATGTCAGGTCGAGGGGAAAAACAGCGCGAACAGAATGGTGGTAGCGATTATAGAAAGTACAAACACGACAGTTGTTAGACCTCGGTAATAAAATTATACGACTCTCCGAGACGATCTACGACTAAAAATCACTAGAGATGATTAGTCTGTAATGGCGTAAAAGTGCCACTGTGCGAGGAGCAATAATATTGGTGGTTTATATGTTTGTGCAATTACGCAGTGCTGTCGTCAGGGAGGAAATCGTGTCGTAATTTCACAATTCAGTGCTTCGAAGAGTGATGTAGAGTAAACCGTGTGACTCAGCGACTGTGCATTTCGAGGATGGAAATAAAATGAGCTGTGACCTCAAATCGGCATTTGTGTGGAAGCATTTAGATTTCTACCTTTTAGAATGTGCGACCCTTTTCCAAGTAAATATATTCTGGCAACCCCGTTTGAAATAAAAACATTCTCGCAACCTCTCCCGGCCCCCAACCCCAGCCTAACGAATTGTAACAAAACTATGTTATTACAAAGCAAACAAATTTGATCTACTTTATTTTGCTTCCGCTTTCTTTTAAATTGTTTGACAAAGTTTATTTCATTTTTTTCCGTGATGGAACCCATTATCTAAGTATTACATGATTTGCTTAATGTTCCCATTTCAGAAAGGACCAGAATCGCACTATGCTTGTTGCTGGTGAGAATGAATGTGTACGGCCCTATCGCTAATTTGCGTGTGTTTCACCAGGCTTATGGTATGATTACGAAAATATATAAGAATCACTTCTTTCAATTAGACAATTATCGATACATAAACACATGGTTTCAATCTTAGACTTTCTTATCACTAGGGATAGCTGGGATTCTTAATCCTAATAAATAAGAAATCGGAGGATTCAATGTTCAATATAGTAATTTAATTGTAAAAAAGGAAGTTACAAAAATTCAGCGATGAATTATGAAATAAGTAAACATAGCATGCGTAAACATAGCATGTAAGGTGGTGAAATTTCCTGCCGCCTTGCAAAGAAGCACATAACTTTTTTCGAATTTTTCAGAATTACTTATTGTTAATCTACATTTCGCCGTGGGCTGTCCGTGACTGTACCGTATAGTTTAGGGTATATAATAATAATAATAATAATTATATAGTTTCGAAATGATAAGCCAAGATCGCAAACTAGCAATTTATTAAGTGACGACCGGTTTCTGTGCACTGTGTCACCATCATCTGGTCATAGACCAGACGATGTCAGGTAATCTTAATAATAATTATGTTTTAAATATCGACTGTTTTTTAAAAACAGTTTAAGACCTTGCGCTAATCCATTATTTACATGCTGTATAATAAAACAATCAAAAATCTGTTCAGTTCACAATGAACTTTGCACAAGGAATTCTGTAATTTTATCATTGAATATATTTCACTTAAGAATACATTTCTGATGGTGAGCCCCTCTCCTCCCCCCAGCATGACTTTCGCGACCCCCTTGGGAGTCGCAACCCACAGGTTGAAAAACACTGATTTCAATATGAATCCCAGGTAAAATGTGCGATATCGGAAGCCTCCGACTGCACACATTTCAAAAAGTGTTCTACTACCACGCACCTTACCAAGTACATTACGCCAACGACGGCTTACGAGGGCGCTGTGAAGACCTCATGAGAATTCACCCAATGTGAGCCAAGCGGCCACCCACTATGTGCCACAGTCCTGAATTTATAAGAATGAACATTCCAGTAATCTGTGATTTGAATGTATATACAATAAGTGATCTAAAGTATAAGGACAACTGGCTAAACCGAATACAAGTACATGAGGCCCTCGATCAGCAATCCTGGAATTCGATACGGTGTTATTACACCCATTCCACTCTCACATATGCCTGGATTTATCTTACAATTTAAAACTGTTTTCTAAATCTACAACTTATCGCAGCCTCTGGAGCTGCTGCCAGCCTACTGGTGTAATCGCTGGTGTAGAAATACAATAAAGAAAAAAAAATACAACTTATCATAAGAAAGCCAATTCTTCCATGTATACAATCTTCTTGCATGGTGCTTAAACCAAGTGTTTGTTATGATTACATTGTGTTCTATACAAAATTCTACAAGGGTCCCTACTCTCACATACCTTTTTCCCCAGTCCATATTCACCTACTATTTTTTCCTTTACTTTCCTTTTCGTACTACTGTGCTCCAGTCCCCCGTCACAATCAAGATTTCCTCCCTCTTAATTGTCTGGATAACTTCTTCGATATCATCATACATATTTTCAATTGCATCATCGGCAGAGCTAGCTGGCGTGTAAACCTGTACCATTGTGATCAGAATTGGCTTCAGGTCTATCTTTATTACGATAATGTGTACACTCTACCGTTCATAGTAACTTTTCTGCATTTCGTGTTCATTATTAGACCTACTCCTGGATGCCTCCCCCACCAAATGTTTCTGTGTTTGTAATTCCTATTCACCTGACCAGTAATCCTGTCGATCCAGAATTCTCATCTTCGCTAATCCTCCACTATAACTAACCCAAACATATTCATTTCTCTTCAACACAACCATTTCTCTTGTCAAATTTTCCAACTTACCTACCCAATCAAAAGATAAGAAATTCCGTGCTGAGATCGCTAAAATGCCTGGTTTGATTGTCTTGATGATTACATCCTACTGAGTAGTCCACTCCTGGAGACCAGAATGGGAAACTATTTTACTTGCGGAATATATTACACATACATTTGTTCTTTTCTCATATATTCACACAATAGAGCTGCGTGCCCTTGCGAAAAGTAACGACTGTTGTCTCTCCTTCCTTTCAGTTCTTGTTAGGGAAAGTTGTCCTGGCTGAGACGGCAGTTAGGGCTGGTAATTCGCCTCCAAATAAAACGCCTCGGTCCTAAGCCCACCTACATATAAAGAGAAAAAAAAAGTTCATCCTTCCAGTTTCCCTCTTGGTGGCGCAGACAACTGACAAAATTAATAATTTAGTTTCTAAAATGATAACTGTCGGGTAACGAAAAACATCGTCGTATGGGTCAGACACTTCAAGTAGAAGTATCAACTCTAGACTTACATATCCAACTGCAGCTATCACATTTTTAGGATGTTTAGAACGATGGCAGTGTGCTACGTACAAGATGTTCGACATGTTATCTTCCAACAAGATAATACAAGACCGCTTGTTTTCCGTGCTGTCTCAACAAGATCGAGAGCGGTGGCGCCGTGGTGGATTTGCGTTTGGAGGGACAGCGATTCAAACATGCTTCCGGCGATTCTGATTTAGTTTTCCGTGATTTCCCTAACGACCACGATGCCGATGGTATGTTTTATATGCCTCCCAGCATGCTTCGAAACAACTATTATCCTCTTTGTGCTTCACCCTCTGAAATTTCTTACTTTACCGAGAAACTTAAACCCGCAATCCATTATAATGTTGAGGCAGAATGGTACCACAGAACGGTACAGTTTATTGAACGACATGTCACCACTCGGGTTTTTGCTGCTCGAGCTGTTAACTCTGTGAGCTAAATTCTGCACTACAAACGTCTTTTATACCACACGGTATACCCAGAAGTAAAATTTCGTTAGTTTTAATTTTTCCTAGTGCTGCAATTTTCATAACAAAAACTCGCGCGGGAATGGCCGAGCGGTTCTAGATACCATGTCAGGGACTGCGAGACTGCTCCCGTCGGAAGTTCGAGTCCTCTTTCGGGCATGTGTGTGTGTGTGTGTGTGGGGGGGGGGGGTGTAGTCCTTAGGTTACAGTAAATTTGTAATTTTTGGGACTGATGACCACAGTAGTTTGGTCCCACTGATTCAATAAAACGAAAGGCATATTTTGGAGATTAGAACTGTCACACAACAGCTACGAACGTCACTGTCATTGGACGTCATGTTGGGAGCAGATGGATCTTTCGGCAAGACCTCAGCGGACCACCCGAGCAGCAGATCATCTGATACGGGGATGAACTCAAGTGGATCTAAGTACATAATGGCTTGCATCCAAGCACAGCGGCACTGCGTAACTGCCCAACTGCAGCATATGCCGGGTGTTTGGCGGAGAGACGTTGTTTCCAACTCCTGATAATTAAAATGCTCACAATGTATTAAATAGCAGACGATATATAAAATACAGGAAAATGAACACATGGTTAGGAGGAGGAGTTACGGAACTGCTGACAGATGGAGTAGTAAAAGTAAAGTTTTCAGTGAAATCCTATATTGCATCAAAGCAATTCATGGTAAAAAGGCTTCTTTCAAGAGTAAAAAATAAAAAAAAAATAAAAAAAAATAAAAAGAAAAAAAAAAGAAAAAAAAAGAAAAACTGTGTAATATCATCATGACGCGGCAAATAGCTTCAGAGGATTTCAATTTTAGTAGATGTTCGCATTCGCGAGAGAAATTTGGTAAAATAAATTTCACAAATAACGCCTTTCTTTTAATGATTTCCCGCCCAACTCATGCATCATTTCCGTGACACTCTCTCCCCTACATCACGATAATACAAAACGAGCTGCCCTTCTCAACAGTCTCTAACTCTTCAGTAAGACGCCTGGTGTCGTTCCCGCAATGCGCAGCAATACTCCAAAATAGGACGCCCAGGTGTAGTGTAGGTAGTTTCCTTAGTAGAACTGTTGTATCTTCTAAGTGTTCTGACAATTAAACGTAGTCTTTGGTTCGCCTTCCCTACAATATTTTGTGTTTGTTGTTTTCTCATTTAAGTTGTTCGTAACAGTTATTCCTAGGTATTTGGTTGAATTGACGGCCTGAAGATTTTACTGATTTATCGTGTAGCTCAAGTTTAAAGGATTTCTTTTAGTAGTCATATGAATGACCTCACACTTATCATTATTAAGCGTCAATGGCCAATTTTTAAATCATGCATATATCTTATCTAAATCTTTTTGCAGTTTTTTTTATCTTCTCGTGACTTTAGTAACTGATAAATGTCAGCATCATCCGCGAAAAGTTTAAGACAGCTTTCCTATTATCTCCTAAATCGTTTATAAAAAATAAGGAATAGTAGGGGCCCTATAACATTTCGCTGTGGAACTCCAAATATAATTTCTATTCTACTCGATGACTTATCGTCAATTACGACGTACTGTGTCCTTGCTGATGGGAATCAGGAATCTTATCGCACAACTGTGATGATATTCCGTAAGCATGCAATTTGATTAGAAGACGTTTGTGAGGTACAGTGTCATTAGCCGCCGCGGCGGAGCGGCTGAGCGCATTGAGGCGCCATGCTACGATACGCAACGCCGTTCCCCGTCGGGGGTTCGAATTCCCCACCCCCCCTCGGGCATAGATGTTTGTGCCGTCTTTAGTATAAGCCAGTTCATAAGTAGTTTGTAAATTAAAGGACTGATGACCAAGTAGTTAAGTCCATTAAGCCCTACAAACATTTGAACATTTCGTCATTAGCCTTCCGGAAATCCAGAAATAAGGAATCTATTTGACATCCCTTGACGATAGCACTCATCACATCATGTCAGTAACTTTCCACTATTTGCGTACGGTTGTATGTGAAAGCCAGGTATGGGGCTATTGCATCAGCATACTCTGAAAGGCACCTAATTGGTATACAATCGAGAGACTTATTTGGACAAGTCATTATTCGTAAAGGTACATATAATAGTGACACTGCCATATGTTATGGAAAGTGTTTAGTTGTTCCTAATGGTGATTGCTAGGGATTTAGGGTGACATAGCGGAGCCGCGGTGGAGTGGCCGAGCGGTCTAAGGCGTCTCGCTGCGGAGCGCGCGGTTGCTCGCCGTGGAGGTTCGAGTCCTCCCTGGGGCATGGGTGTGTGTGTTGTCCTTAGGTTAGTTTACCTAGGTTTAAGTAGTTTGTAAGCTACGGACTGATGACCACGCAGTTTGGTCCGATAGATTTATAAACATTTGAACATTTGAACATAGCGGACCGTGAGCGACTCAGTGACTGATTCATTTTTCCTATGCTGAAACCAGATTTTTTCTAAAAATACAACGAGATGATTTTCGAAGTGGAACGTTTCGTGGATGTCTAGTTCTCAGAGCTTTACAACATAGGTTTCTTCAAGGGCATCCAGCATTCAAGAAAGAGAAATAATGGTCACTATGCAGAGAAAGACCAAGGCCACTAAGCGGTTCCGCCGCCGCAGGTGTTATTAGAGCTGATGCTGAGTGCCCCTCTTTGTAGCACAGCCACGTGGGCAGCAAGCGAGCATCAGCGGCGGCTGCAGTGGCGCACGTGGAGTGTGTCGGTAATGGGAGCCGGGGCAATTGGGGCGCTCGGCCAGTTCGGCCAAATGACATTAGGCCGAGTTAAGACGTGATACGCCGTAATGGCCGGCCGGGCCCCGCCGATTGCCGCCCACCAGGCCTTCCGGCTGCCCTGGGTGCCCCAGGGGCCGCCGACACAGCACCAGCGCCGCAGCTCCACATCTGTAGGCTTGCTATATACACTATGTCATCAAAAGTACCTGAACAGCTGGTTGAATATGACAAGTTCGTGGCGCCCTCTATCGGTAATGAAGGAATTCAATAGGGTGTTGGCGCACCCATAGCTGCCACTCTTGCAGGCATAAGTTCAATCAGGTGCTGGGAGATTTCTTGGGGAATAGCAACCCATAGTTTCCAGACAGCGGTTATTAGAGTCGAAGGACAAGAAATGGACGCAGATGTTGGGAAGGGAGTAAAACAGGGTTGTAGCCTTTCCCCGATGTTGTTCAATCTGCACATTGAGCAGGCAGTGAAGGAATGGGAGGAGAAATTTGGAGAGGGCATTAAAGTGCAGGGAGAAGACATAAAAACATTGCGGTTTGCCGATGACATAGTAATTCTGTCAGAGAGCGCAAAAGATCTGGAAGAGCGATTGAATGGGATGGATAGTGTCTTGAAAGGAAGATACAAGATGAACATTAACAAGAGTAAAACGAAGGTAATGGAATGCAATGTCAGAAAATCAGGCGATGCTGAAGGAATTAGATTAGGCAATGAGACAATAAAAGTAGTAGATGAATTTTGTTATTTGGGAAACAAGATACCTTCTGATGGCCGAAGTAAAGAAGATATAAAATTCAGAATGGCTATGGGAAGAAAAGAGTTTCTAAAGAAGCGAAAATTGTTAACATCCAATATTAATTTAAATGTTAGGAAGTCCTTTCTGAAAGCATTTGTCTGAGGTGTAGCATTGTATGGAAGTGAAACGCAGACGACAGGGAGTTCAGATAAAATGATAGAAGCTTTTGAAATGTAGTGCTACAGACGAATGATGAAAATTACTTAGATGGGTAGATCACGTAACTAGTGAGGAGGTGCTTAACCGAATCGGGGAGAATAGGAGTTTCTGGCATATACTGACTAAGAGAAGGGATAGATTGGTTGGACACATTCTGAGACATCAATGAATTGTCAACTTAGCATTAGAAGGAAGCGTGTGGGATAAAAATCGTAGAGGGAGACCGAGGGACGAATATAGTAAGCAGTTTCGAAAGGATGTAGGTTGCCAAACGTTTACTCAGATGAAGAGACTTGCACAAGACTTGGTAGCGTGGAGAGCTGCATCAAACCAGTCTGCGGACTGAAGACCACAACAACAAACAACAACAGTTTCCAAAGTACTGCACTGAGGAGAGGTATCGAAGTAGGTCGGTGAGACCTGGAACGAAGTTGGTGTTCCAAAACATCCCAAAGGTGTTGGAAACATAACAGTGTTTTGGCAAGGTTACTTTATTAGCAGATTACAAATGCTGCTGGAGTGGGTGTCACTAGCCCATAAGAGGATACATTCATTCACAAGTTTTATTTAAACATTAAAGATAAAGGTGATGCAATCCATTACAATTTGTGATGCGGTCGGGAATCGAACCCGGACCTCCATTTTTACTAGGCAGACGTTTTACCACTAGACACCCCACCACTAGTGATTAATTAATACATGTGGCTTCTATTCCGAAAGAACAGACGTCACTTCTGATCCTGCAGTTGTTATTGTTTTTATTTTCACAGAATATATGACTTCAACTGTGAATGGGAAAAGCTGAAATGTGTACCCAGCCGGGATTCGAAACCGGGTCTCCCGCTTTCTAGCCACTTGCGCTGACCCCTACACCACAGTGATCACCGCACCTGCAAGTACTACCTAAGCACGCCTCCAGTCAGACACAAGTTTTCAGCTTTACCCTGCCCACAGTACTCGTAGTCACTACATACCAATTCCCGTAAAAGTAAGGGCTCCAAACATGCCCACCCCTCCCCACTAACGAAAGGATAATTGCCTGTCACTGGCATATTATATATCTTTAATGCCTTTCACGTGTTCTAGACGAACAACAGTCTCAGGGTTTGTGAATTTCTGTTTACATTGATATTTTTATTTTAAACCTTCTAAAATTTTAGAGCATTCATAGATTACTTGTAATGACATACATAGTACCTGATTTTTAAACAAGCGATAAACTGCTGTCTGAGTGTTTTGATTTATTTAATTTTTCTTTTGACTTGCAGTTACTAGGCCCCTGCCTTTAGATATATCAACAAGTGTTTTTCAAAATATCTTCAAACGGTTAAAATCGCCCACGGCCGTAACCTCTTGTGAAATGATAAAATTTAAAGGAACTTTAAAATTTTTTGTAAATCAATTGGTGTACTATAATTTACAATGTATTAATTAATCATTTAACCAAACTTCACCAAAGCTATAAGGAAAGTAACTCCTTTCTCTCTCTCTCTTCTCAGTATTTAAAGAGAGCGGACTAAACCGTTCTTTCTTCCAGTATCAAGTAGGTACCTATAGCATAAGGAGCTATGTAGTTAAATAAAAACCTGTTTTATATAGTGGCACCATTACCAAGATATTTTAACACAACAGCATCCGTCGCCATTGATAGAGTATTTAACACGTCTCGTGACATGTTACATAGTGCCTATGTAACACACAAACTACTGTTACAAACAAGTGAAGCACAACAACAATACATCAATACTCCATTGGTGGAGAATAACGTAAAGGAAACTACACGTTTAAACAATCAGGGAAATATTAAAACAGTGATTAGGAAAACATTTAGCACAATTTAAAAAGCAAACCACATCGATCCTCAATTAACAACTAATATTGCACGAGGTCGGCTTCACAGTGTATACCTCTTTCAAAATAGCGATTCGCATGACGGTACCTCGACACTGAGTGTCACCTGAATCAGGAGAGACGATAGGGCGAGCCTCAAACGTTCAAATGTATTCCGGCAGCAGGAGTTGGTGACTATTATAAAGGGGGCTCACCGTTAATTCTGATTGCTTCAGATACTCCAGACCAGCCGAAATGCAGCCAAGCACCCACGCCTCCAAGAGAGAGGGACTCGTCCAATATCAGTCACATGACGCGTCTAACACCAACAGGCCGCTGGCCGACCGCGGTGTCCTCCAGTTCCGCGGCAATCGGACTGCACACTGTGTCAAATACGACGTACACACACCGTCGAGCACATCCATCTGCCCACTGGTACCAGTATGCAGCCCCTATACGTCACAGCGACTTTATAACGTCACTCACTGCCGTTCAGCCAGACCTCCTAGCGCACAACTTCCGTCTCACCATGCGCTCTCGCCTGCTCCTCTTTTCGCCTGTCAGTGCGTGCTCTTAACACGTGATCCAGCCAACCACAGCACGACCGGTCCAAAGTTTAGATAGCTATCCCTCAGTAAATCAGAGACTTCACAGCTCAGTGTTCTATAAGTTTCATTTTGTGCAGGCCAGTCCATTAGATGGGTGTTCTTGTAGTGTAACCACTCCGCCATATGCCATGCATTATGAGGATCTCGATCCTGTTGAAATATACAATCGCCATCCCTGAATTGTTCTTCAACAGAAGGAAGCAGAACGTACTTAAAACATCAGTGCAGGCCTGTGCTGTGATAGTGCCTCGCAAGCCTCAAGAAAAACACGACCACACCATAACACCACCGCCTCCGAATATTGCTCTTGGCACTACACACGCTGACTGATGACATTCACCGGGCATTCGCCATACACATATCCTGCCACATTGTGTACCTTGATTTGTACCTCACACGCCGTTTTGCCAATCTTCAATCGTTCAATATTTACGCTCCTTACTCCAAGCAAGGCGTCGTTTGGCATTGACCTGTGTGATGTGTGGCCCCTCGACCATGAACTCCAAGTTTTCACATCTTCCACCCAATTCTCATAGTACTTGGCGTGGATCTTCATGCACTTTGTAATTCCTTTGTGATGGACAGACGCTTACCTATTACACTGTACGACTCTCTTCAACTGCCGGCGGTCTCTGTCAGTGAAAAGATGAGTCGATCTGTACGCTTTTCTGCGGTACGTTTCTCTTCGCATTTCCACTTCACTGTCACATCGGAAACAGAGCACGTTGGGAAGTCAAGAGTGTGAAAAATCTCGCGTACATAATTCTGCCACGAGTAGCATCTAATCACATGGCACGTTCGAAGTCCCTGGATCCGCGGAGCGTCCCATTCTGTTTTCCCACGGCGTCTAATGACTGCTGAGGTCGCCGATATACAGTACGTGGCAGTAGGTGGCAGCACAATGCAGGTAATATCTAAAACGTATGCTTTGGGAGGTGTCTGGAAACTTTTGGTCACATAGAGTATTTCCACTTCCTTCCCTCCTCTTCCTCCTCCCACCCGCCCTCTATGTGTCATTTTATCCTCCCGCCCCCCCCCCCCACACACACACTATCTTTCAAGCTACAGCAAATGTTCAAATGTTTGTAAATCTATCGGACCAAACTGCGTGGTCATCAGTCCGTACCTTACAAACTACTTAAACCTAGATAAACTAACCTAAGGACAAACACACACACCCATGCCCCAGGGAGGACTCGAACCTCCACGGCGAGCAACGACGCGCTCCGCAGCGAGACGCTTTAGACCGCTCGGCTACTCCACCGCGGCAATCTATCGCTGTCCCCTCTTAATCTCCTCTTTCTGTCTCACATCTCCTTCCCCCTTTCCCTTCCGCTTCCTCTTCCGTCTCCACCACATTCTTGACCCCTCTTTTCTCCATCTTCTCTTCTTCTCTTCCTCTATCTGCCTCCTTTGCTCCTCTGTTGCCTCCTCCCACTCTACCCATCCCCATACCTCTGTACCTGCCGTCCTTCTGCTATAAACGATGGTATATATAGTTCACGATAACATTTCGTGCAATACATATTTATTAAAATCTGCAATTAGTCCATAACCCATTCTCTCTCTCTCTCTCTCTCTCTCTCTCTCTCTCTCTCTCTCTCTCTGTTTACCCTGTACCCTTTACTTGTCTGGCTTGTGCACCATTGCCTCCTCCCCACTCTGTCACCTTTTTCCTTTCTCCTCTTTCCGTCTATCTTCACGTTTTCCTCTCTCGGCCCATATCTATTTTTTCCTCCTCCGTCAACCTGCTCTTCAGCCTCCTCAGTCCATCTCCTCGTTACTACCTTCCCATTTCTATGAATAATTACATACATCAGTCAACATTCACGGTAATCGCTGGAGCGGATATAAAGTTCACTGTAAAGTACCCATCACCATGTACTTTTCAATGTGTTGCACATTTCTCCACAGAAACATTTATATGCCATCTGTCACGGTGACCAATCTAATTGCGTCGAAGTCTGTTATAAAGTACGCTGCAACATTCACTGTAAGAAATTATATTAACACAGTGACCGTCTTGTTGCGAAACGTGCAAAAGTTCAACAAGAATAAAACTGTAGATTGGTCCTGGAATTTGCCACGTACCATATAAAATTTTATGAAGACAGTAAAATTTCTCTTGTTTAGAAGAGTCTAGAGTGCAAAATTTCATCAGTATTGCATCATAATAATCGAAACAAGATGCTACCTATTGGATGCTTACCTTCCCTATATAACATTTACTTTTGAATGAAAGAAATATTGAGGGCATTAGAAGACTAATCTCCATCTCACACAGATCTCGTATGGCCCATCGGGTACCGACCGGCCGCCATGTCACCCTCCGCCCGAAGGCGTCACCTGATGGGTTATGGAGGTGGACGTGGACAGCGTCCCGCGCTCCCCGTCCTTGAGTCGGTTTTTCAGACCGGAGCCGCTGCTTCTCAATCAAGTAGCTCCTCAATTGGCCTCACAAGGGCTGAGTGTGCCGCGGTGGAGTGGCCGAGCGGTCTAAAGCGTCTTGCTGCGGAGCGCGCGGTTACTCGTCGTGGAGGTTCGAGTCCTCCCTGGGGCATGGGTGTGTGTGTTAAGTAGTTTATAACCTACGGACTGATGGCCACGCAGTTTAGTCCGATAGAATTACAAAAATTTGAACATTTTGAAGGGCTGAGTGCAGGCTGCTTGCCAACAGCGCTAGGAATACCCGGACGGTTACTCATCCAAATGCTATCCAGGCCCGACAGTACTTACCTTCGATGACCTAACGGGGATCGGTGTATCCACTGCGGCCCAGCCGTTGGCTATTGAGGTTGTAGTGATCCAGCTCCTTCGTTATTACGAACAAGAAAATACCGAAATTCATAGAACCCACCCGATACCAGCGCCTTAGAGACAAATACAAAACGCGTAATCTTTAGCGTACTGACAGTCATCTGTAATGAAGTGTTTAAAATGTACTGTGAGTTTACAGATTAATAAAGTGTGTATAGGGATCAGATTGAGTAATTTGGTGAAAATTTGATGGTTAGTGAGAAAAATAATCTGTTAAATTATGTCTTCTTTTTACAACATTCTAAACATATCAACACTGAATTAACGAATATAGGAAAGAGACTGAGTCCTAAAATAACCGATTTATGTCTGTAAATGTTCTTTAAAAAGTTACCAATCCGAAAATTCGCGAAACAAATAAAAATACGTAAACAAAGCAATGCAGAACGCCATCTGAACTATATGAAACGTTGTAATATTTCCTGAATAACAATAGTATTGTCCATTTTGACACTTTGTACTAATTATTCCTTGTTTATGGACACTATGGAAATGTTAGGAACACTGAAATCCATCTAAGTATTTAAATAACCATTAATAATCATTTCACATTTTAACTGATGTATGTATTCGTAGTTGTGAGATGTAATGCAAACAAACTGTTAAATTATGTCTATATGTTATCTCAGCTTAGTGTAATCTAATATTTGGTGTGTGTAAAATCATTTCATGTCACCCTTGGTAACTGTAATTCGATTAATGCCATTATTGTATACAATACATTTGTAGTAACGATTGTTAAAAGATCTATATATAGCGGTGCCAGAGGGCACTCGGTAGTTGAGGTCGACAGTTCAGTAGTTCAGTTGTTGTAGTAGTTGTTATTGTGTTCTGATTGTAAAGTTGGTACTTCGGAAATAATGCATTTGTTTTTTCGAGAAGGTTGTAATGAGAGATGATGATTAAAGACTAAGAAAATGAATTGCTAGAGTTCGTTCTTTATTTGAACAATACACACCAGGACACTAAATGCAGCGAAGAGATAAACTCCGAATATAAAAACTTGATGTGCTACCTGAAACGTAAATCATTGTTCAGAATTCATTGCTTCTTGAAAGACAGTGTAACGTCAAAAGGTAGTTAATCGAGATTAAAAACTATGCAAGGTTTAAATTCAACTAAATCACACGCAAGCAGTGCTAAGTTTTCATATAAATTGGTTGAGTAATTTGGCAGTTTTAAGAGCCAAACATCGTGACAGAGGAATTATGCGCATTGAATGTTACAGATCAAAGATGCTGTAAAGGCTGAGTTGAAACAAAATACACCGAGCTGGCCTATGTTTCGATACCTCCTAATATCCTGTCAGACATGCTGCTGGCAAATTGGCGCAACTAGTCATGGCATGTACTCAACAAGTGGTTTGTAGTCTCATGCGTAAATATCGATCATGCCCCTCTACAGCCATCCAAAGTGCGAAAGTGTTCCAGTGCATCTCTCTGTCCAACAACTGACCTCTCGTAATATTATCCCATAAATGTTCGGTGGAATTATTCAGAATGATTTTTCAACTACTTGCGAGTAACTGTGTCTCGGATACATGACACATCGTCCACACAAATTTCATCTTTTTCTGGGGGACATGAAGACCAAACGTATCCATTTTCTATTAAGGATCGGTTCATTTGGCCCAGAGGACCTAGTGAGTTCCATGTAAAATGATTCAATGTAAAATGACACAAAGCATTATGTAGCTGACGTCGTACTGCACAGTGCCTTCAAGGCCACTTATGTTCATGACTTCAAGGGATATGCGTCACACTAGAACCTAACTAAAATCGGACTAATTTGACGAATTCATGATTTTACACTCGTTAGATAGCCGAAAAGAGGCGCTTTAAACGATTTCATGACTTTAGCATAAGCAATCCATTCCGTCATTTGCTGCTATGGACCATTAACGTCTGATTTCGCCCCAATGTCCAAACGGAAACATTCGTCGTACGCCCCACAGTCATTTCTGGGGCTCTTTCACGTCTCCTACAAATCTATATGCAACTATACGCAAACGCCGCTGCTCTTCGTCATTAAGTGCAAGCTCACTCTTTTGTACGCGGTCAGGTCTATTGCCCACTACAGTGTTATATTGTCGCACCCTCTTGACACTTTATTTAGAAATACTGAATTTCCTAACGATTTACGAAGTGGCTGGCCCCATGACTATAATGACGTCGGAACCCTTTTCATGTGAATCACCGGAGTATAAATTACAGTTATGCCAATTCACCGCTCTTTCATGCGCGTACGTTTATACTATCCCTATCAATTACTTCTGTCAAATTAGTGTAAATGTGAAACACGAAAGAAGAACAGCTGTAACACGTCTCTGTCGGTCTCACCGTGAGAGCTTGTTGATCACTTCTGATGTCGAAGCCTGATTAGTTACAATGATCAAGGAATGCGAGTTTATAGAGGGGATGAAAACAACAAAAATCAGTTTATTTCCTTACCTAATAAGGTGCAAGATAATTATTAGTATTTTAAGTCATCTATGGTTAAATGCAAGACGTATGAGGTTTTCGACGGAGTCGTCCAACATTCCTAAAATTACACTGACAGAGGAGAATCTCCATAACGCTCCTTTCTCTCCAATGTAGACCATAAACGTTCAATTAATACTGAAAACTCGTCGCCTCTTGGGAAATTGCAGTTAATTCTTGTGAGCTGTGTTGAACAGGGGCTCTTTCGTCTTTCAACAATGTGTCGCCCTTGCTGAACAAACATTATACCTATTCCGTAACGCTATCTATATCATGACTCCTTCTGCATTTCCAGCTCAACCCGAAATTTCTTACTTTAGGCCTCCCTTTGTATTTTGGCTTTCGCGAGTGGGAAATTCAGTACTGCAGTGACTTTTGCAACACGCGTCCAAATTGTTTTTATTTATTTATTTATTTATTGCGGAATAGTCTATTTCCTATTTTGATTATTACTTGTTTATTTGTCTATTTTAAATATTTGTTCAGAAATCATAGTTGATATTGAAAAGTACTAAAATTTTTTCTAATATACTATGTAACTTGCGGCCTGTGTAATTTTACTGAATAAAAGCTATGATCATAATATTCTCGTAGAAATCATATTTAAAACTCTATGAATGAAACAAATTAGTGGCAAACTTTACCAAAATTGTGGATAGAGTGTTACAAATAGAGATGGAGAACTTATAAGCAAAATGATACTTGCTGGTAGAAAAATTGTGTGCCAGAACCGGGACTCGAACCGGGGCACCTTTGCCTTTCGCGGACAAGCGATCTACCACTGAGCTTCCCAACACGACTCACGGTCCGTCCTCACAATTTTACTGCCGCCAGTACCTCGCCTCCTACTTTACAAACTTCACAAGAATTCTTCCGGAAGTGCTAGCCTTGCACGTTTCGCAGGGGACCTTCTGTGAAGTTTGGAAAGTAGGAGGCGAGGTACGGGCGGAAGTAAAGTTTTGAGGACGGGCCGTGAGTCGTGTCGGGATAGCTCAGTGGTAGAGCGCTTGCCGCGATAGGCAAAGGTCCCTGGTTCAAGTCCCGGTTCCGGCATACGAAACAAATACAAATTGTTTGTAAATCTATCGGACCAAACTGCGTGGTCATCAATCCGTAGCTTACAAACTACTGGAACTAAGGTGAACTACCCTAAGGACAACACACACCCCCATGCCCTAGGGAGGACTCGAACCTCCGACAGCGAGCATCCGCGCGCTCCGCAGAGAGGCGCCTTAGACCGCTCGGCTACTCCATCGCGGCTCACACAATTTTAATCTGCCAAGAAGTTTCATATCAGCGCACACTGCCCTGCAGTATGAACCAAATTAATGGAACTGTATTCCATGTTACGGGAATCTAAGAAAGACAACAGTAATAGTACACGAATAAAAAAAAAAAAACGTAAATTTGTAACAGATATTTAACTAGATTACTTCTCGGTGGTATAATGTTATTCCCGTGGAGTGTCTATAAGTTTGCACCTTCTTAGTGATGACGTCAGAGCTAGTGGAAATCTTACAAATGTGCCCAATCACAGCGGATTATAGAACTACAAACAAGAACTTGACGTAGCTAAAAGATGGAAAAAAAGGGCGTGACATATAACGTAAAACCCCGCAGTAGGAACGGCAGAAAATTGGGAACGTCGGACAGAAGGAACGGGCTGAAGCCACAAAAATATGTTAATTGACAGGTACAAGACGTTCAGACCGCGGTTCTGCTTGATGGGAAGTGGTGTCCTTTAGGAGCGTCCTCCTGAAACAAGCTCGGCCCGTGGCATTTACAAGGCAAATCGAGCAATAAATAAAGCTCACACGTCGTAGCTCTCGCGACCCCACTAGCGACGTAGCCTTCGTCCCCCCTCCCTTTACCCAGGCACTTCCTAGGCCACGTTGCTTCACTTTGTCCGCCTGTCTCCTCCGTACAATGGGCCGAGATGCATACACAAATTATGTAAATCCCGGAACCATTATGTCATTATACTAATTAAACTCAAGCCTCCAACGTGCCCCGGCCGCGCACCGGAATTTCGATACTTTAACCACACAGTAGTTATTGCCATTGTGTAGTTAACGCCCAACTAGCGCGCGCCCACGCGGAGCATGTCGGACGGCGGAGTAATTTTTTAATAAAACGAGATCTTGATTGCGCGCGTGAGAAGCGGGCTGGCGTAACGAGGGGAAAAAGGCGAGCGGGTCGAGCTGTGCGTCATTAGGGCGGCAAGAACGGCCGCGCCTGGGGAGCACTCGTGCACGTCGCTCTCCTTTGTTTCCTACTTGCTGTCAGCAAACGTAACGAGGCCATCTTTCTGATTTTCTGTCTTCGGCTGCCCATGCCCAATCATAACCTCACCCCTTTCCCCCACACAAACACATTGAAATCAGGCTTCATTCCATGGTGGAATTTCTGCTCCACGACTGTATTTCACTTATGGAATTTTTTTTAGCAATAAGTTGTAAAAATATTTATTTATTTGCAGATCTAGATTTCGACCACTGTGTGGTCATTATTAGTGCTAAAATAAATACAAAAGAACCAGTTAGAATAACATACATGTCATGCTATAAGCCAGTTGTACAAGTTTCAGTTAAAATCTATGATAAAAAACATACCTTAAAAACAAGATACTTAAAACATCTCGACCTCCATGTTGGAGGTTGCGTTCGTACTGACGCAGCTGTTACAATTCTTACACAGTTGACGTCAGCATGCGTCATTAGCGACTAAGGCGCCCTCTTTAAAGTGTCATAAAAAAAACTAATTTAGTTGAGGTATATTTATGGTGTATCATTATAATTTTAGCAGGCACTTTTACTTTAAACTGTTCTGTATTAATAAGTCTCGTTTGCTGTTTATATAACTGGTGGTACAAATGTTTCTTAATATATATTTGATTTTATGATTTTGACTTTAAAGAACAAACTTTTCGGGAAACGTAATTTGAAGGTCAACCTAACTTTTTACCTTATGTCACTTATTCAGAAGGCACCACATTTGTACTCTGGGTCGTCTTTCCCTTCAAGGTTTCTCTTATGGTTTCTTGTTGTCTGCCTTCTTTCCTTTACCAGGTCTTCAACTGACTTTTCAGCTGCAGAGACGCGCTGTAAATCTATTTTTCTCACGATGTCTTGAGTAAAATTTCTTATCTTGAAGCCAATTAATTGTAATATCTTCATTCTCCCGACATTCCTGATCGTAAGTTGCATTTCTGACAACTGTAGCAGAAGCGAATGTGGATTTAGGGCATCGTTTTCATATGTGCGAATTTAGGGACTCATTTGGATTCTAGGTTTTGCGAGGAACATACTTTTGTGAAGTGCAGGATCGGCCAGGGACCGAGATCCATCACTCTAGTATGCACCATTCACCTCAGTAATTTTTCACTTGCAGCTACTAGGAGACGAGTTCACATTTTCAGCAGATGTTCTTACTTTGGACGTAGCCTCATTGTTGTTTTGTCGTTGTGTCTCACGTTTTCTATTCACTAAGTTATTCAATCACGGTTTATCCAGTGCTTTATACTGCCATCGCGATCGTGCCATAACTGAATGAAGAAAGAATCGAAAACTTTTATAGATCTCCGTCAGTATCACAAGGTAAAAAAAGAATTGCTTCGTCATAAACGATGCAGCTAGTGTATTATTTTTTATAAGAAGCGGAACAAAGATGATGTATAAAACGAAAGAGTATTATCACGGCCTTCTAGATGTATTCCGGAGCTGTTTGGTTGAAAGTAATACACGGAATTGTTGTTGACTGAGATCTTATTGAAGTGCTCCTTCAAAACGTAGGCGTGCCAGAAAGAACACGTAACACCTTTAATTAAATTTTTGTTAATTCGGATGCGATTTCAGCATTGAAACATTGGGAACTTATTGTCCGTGAGTTGTATTGACAACAACAACAAAAAATAACGAAAATTGACATTTTTTGTCAATTTCATCAATGTCCTCCCTTAAACTACCTTAATATAAGAACAACGCACTTGCCCATTCCAGAGGGAAGACTCGAACCTCCTTTGGAGAGAGGCCAAACTGCAGACTATTTATTAAGTCATAAGGTTTTAAGAAAACTGCAGTCGGTTGTGCCGTACATATACAGTCACAGAATGCATGGCTTCTCGTAGAAGGTGGTGCTGTTTGTCATACATCGTGTCATGGCGCCCTCTCCTAGCACAATAACCGGAAATGTATCTGATTCACTTATCTTTGGGACTCACCTGGTAGAAGACGTAATACAGCTGGGCTAGGCACGAAACTGGCGCGCGGGCAGTCTGTTACCTTTTGGACCATCCCTTCACGTCTGGCTAAACATTTGCCCGAGTTTGAGACACTTTCACGGAATGGCATTTGCCTGGAGAGGGAATCTGTTGTCACTTGCCCAGAGCTCAGGTAGTAGACAGGGTGTTCTACAAGTATGATACACCGTAACGTCCGTCGCACTTACAATTGCGCTCGTTCGTCATCTGAGTTGTGAGAGTTCACGATGAAATGAAATGGCCCGATGTCGTTACGTAGCACAACACGACCAACTGGAAATGCATGAGAACTGCAAACAACTTGCAGTCTTCAGAGAAATGAGCATAACTAGACTGTGTGTAGAATAATATACTAAAATAAGGTATGGCTAAGTGTTTAAGGCAGTGCTTTCCAAACTTTCTCTCATGGCGGCACCCTTGTATAGCTTACAGTTTTGCACGATACCCTTTCACTAATAAAAAAATAACTATGGTAGAATTTAGATGGTTGTAGTGGGGGGAGGGGGCGGGGGGCGGTCGGAAATGAAGTATCGTCGCTTAAATGTAGTTTGTAAACGAAACTGAAATCCTCGTACGCGTTGACATGTTTAATGTTGATCCAGACTGCAGCAATTACGTACACTCATCACAAGAAAAAGAAACATTAGAACTACGGAGATGTACAACAGAGTAACATCGCAGACAACAATGCCTAACTCACGCAGTAATACTTGCTTCTTCTACATGCGACCTAACTTCCGAAACACGAAAGCTGAATTTCGGAAACCGTTTTTCGCTGTCGTGTGTACATGTCAGGGGCAGATACTGTTTTGCTGGATCGATTGAAACGGCATCTGAAAATTAGCTGCTCGGATTTCTGATTTAGACAGCACAGTGGCTGTTCCCTTTGAGTTCAATATTATCACATTTTCAGAAATAAAGAGGTTGAATTTATGACAAGTGATGAATGATTATTTTTCGATTGTTAAGTTCTTTGCTCACCACGACCTCGGAAGTCCCGCATATTCGTAAAAAATGGATAAATATTTGTGACAAGTAAGAATATGAATATCATTTCTAGTCCCTGAATCTGTTACATACAGGAAACTGAGAGAAAAAAATATTAACGCATGCCAGGGTTCGAACCAACGATCTCTGCATTTAAAATAATACTCTCCGTTAATCACCCGGCCATAGTCCATACTAAACATCACTACTGAATAGCTTTAGTCACTGGACAATTGTGACTGTTTTTACAATCTGTGACAGTTTTTACAGCCACTGTGTCGTTGATTGACATTTAATTGTAAGAAACGCTACCGAGGGTAACGTGGCTTTGACAAATCCATTAAAAAACGCTCAGATGCAGCATTTTCGGAAGGAAAGCAGACTGCAGTGAAGGTTCGTTCAAGCAGCTACCAGTTCCAGCAAACTGCGCATGGGAAGAGCTGTTATCGAATATCAGCAGCAGCTCTGCGCATGCGTAGTTTGCTGGAATCTGGCAACTGGCACCTGGCAGCTGCTTGAACGAACTCTGAAGCAGAGCTGCCGCCTAGCCGGTGAGCACGCAATTAATGTGCATGGATCATTCCTTTAATACGTGATCTGTGGTGCACTGAATGGAGAGATGGATGATTAGCTGCAGGCGAGTCTTCAGGGTAGTATTAAGAGAAGGATATTTTGTGTTATTTTATGAAAAGTTTTTTTGTTTAGAGTCTAAATTTGTTAGTCTCGCAACACCCTTGATACTACTACGCGACACCCCAGGGTGTCGCGACACCCAGTTTGGAAAGCTCTGGTTTAAGGGGAGACTCCACCCCAAAATTCTAACTTGGCGACAGCAAGCACATGTTGAAATTGTGGTTACCATGTAGCAATGTCTAAGATTTTACCACCATAACTTCATTGGTTTTTGAGTTCTGAATCTTTAATATTCTTTTAAGGTATTCTGTAAAACCAACTTTTGGTACACTCACAACAATTTTCATACGACAGATTTTGTAGGTTCATCCATAAGACAAAGGTCAACGGATCTGTGCATTCATTTCATCAAAGACATTAATCTTTTGTATTCAGTGTTTGTTTCAAATTTCAGCCTTCAATTTTCCCTAATTATTGGTACTTTAATGTGATGTTAAAGTGGACTGAATGTTTGAATCAGCGGATGAAAGTACACAAATACGTAAAGAGTACTTCATGGTGAAACTTTCATTCAGATTCATTAATATTAATGATGATGATATATATGACACTGAGACTAGAAAAACAAACTTCTGGGAAAATGGCTTTAAGATTTTATCAAAAAATGAATGTTACTGCAAGAAATGCACCCTTTAAAATTTACCAATAGCACAACGTTTTCTCTTCTAGTTTATATGAGGCTTCTTCTGATTGTGCAACACCAGTGTTGCCTTTTCTTGAATTTGTAATTTAATTGCAGCCAAACCGTTTTGGGATCTAAGAGTGAACACTCCAAATATCTGTAATATTCTTAATTTTTTTAATTTTATTTGAAGAACTTTAAAATCGAAAGAGCTTTTTTGAAAGAGATGAAAATAGCATGATTATCGGGTTAGTAACTACAAAGCAGTTAGTCACAGGATGCCTAATACGTTTATTGTATGCAAAGGTGTCTTGATATGCTAAGTGTTCTAAATGAAATGATTTGGAGAGGTAAAACAGAGAAAAAGTCATCATCGTAACAGAGAAATAAACGTACCAATAACCTTTCAAAAATTTTCACTGTGAAAATACATTTCATTTTTCAGGAGGAGACCCCAACGATATAATCTTCTCAGCTTACAAAGGGTTGTGCAATTTCTCTGATTTCTGTGTTTTGTTGACAATTGTGAAAACGTGTCTTCAGCTAGAAGCTGCACACCTACAGCGTGAAATTTACGAGATTAGTTTCATAGCAACATTACTCTCGTAGACTTCAGTTTCCGCAATGCGAGTCTACAGCTACGATTATGTCAATGTTTATACAAATACACATCTGACATTCCTATGTTTTGTACTGTCATACCCTAAATAAATAAACTGGAAAAGTAGTGTCAGACGTTGATCCTTGAGTAAAAAGGTAAATGAGTAATATTCATTTACATTCTGTTTTTTTTAATGTTGATGTTTCAATAAAATGGTAATGACATATAATGTTGTCAACTTAAATTTCGTCGTAAGAAATAACCATGTTTCGTACTTGGCTGCTCGATTTTCCCATCATAAAAATATTAAAAGAGATCATGAACTTCGTTGTTAGTTCTCATTACTACAACAGTCTTAAAATTAAGTGTGTCATCAAACGCGTTAATGATCCACCGTGAAGCGATACACGATTATTTACTACCGTGCTGTGAACGCCATCCAGGTTACATGAGCGGCTATGCTGAACTGCTGGACATAGGGTGACTGTACCGATGAAAAGCCGTTTAGCCTAGAAAAGGCCCCGGGTTCCGTGCAAGTGTCATTCCATGCAAATGTCTCTCCGTGCAAGTATTACAACCCCCACTTGCCCTACCAACCCGCTGTGATATCAGAACTAGAACGTTGCAGGAATAAATTGCAGATGGCGCTGGACGGAGCGAGATGTCTACTGCTCTCAGCTGCGAGTGGCCACTAAGCCGTATTGGGCGCCATTACGTAAAATGTTTGGATACGTACGAAATTGCGTAACCAAGCCAGTTGGTAAACACGTAGTTTAGAAGGCTAAAACATAACTTACGACCAGCATTGTACCTCATGCGCTGGTTTTACGTTACGTTGTAGCCTGCGAAACCACTTGTTTACTGTACATTTTGATGATGGCCTTACAAGCCAAAAACCTGTTAACTAAATAAAAATATACGTGTAGAACACACACAAAGTTGTGCTTTTAATTCAACATGATGACATTCTGCGAAGAATCAATGGAAGAAATCATTGTCCTCATTCGCCCTTGCTTTGTTTAGATTTCTGAGTGAAAATTTGACACATATTAAATGGATTTTATAGCATTCGTCTACACTACCAACATCCAGAATATTTAATATTCCTCTGGATAGACCCTTTAAACAGTAGAGTTAGTTGCCGGCTATGTATTTATTCCATTCTTATGTTATTCCACGCCAGCCGCGGTGGCCGAGGGGACTAAGGCGCTCCAGTCACGGTCTGCACGGCCACTACGGTCGGGGGTTCGAATCCCTCCTCGGGCATGGAAATTTGTGCCGTCCTAGTTCGTAAGTAGTTCGCAAGTAGTTCATAAGTAGTTTGTAAGTTTAGGGACTGATGACTCCGTAGTTAAGTCCCATAGGCTATACAAACGTTTGAACATTTTGTTATTCCACCTCCTACTTCCCCCTTTGTCCGTCACCCTCTGTCCCACTTTCCATCCATTTATTTTCGTTTACATATTTCTAAATACTTCATATCCCCATAGTAATATGTCCTACAAGTACATGGTGTGGAATGTTAAGAAAATATCTGTTGAATGAGATGCGAAACAAAGTTAGTACTTTAAAAAAACCTATTCCAAAACAAATATGCACTAAAAAGTAAAAAAAAAAATAATTGCATATTCTTCTACAACTTAATAATCAACTTACTTTTTCTACTCATCATTATGTAGGTACGATCTATGTGTTTGCCACGCAAGAAGATAGGTAGGAATCTATCCACTTTACATCTAAACGGCTGAAGCGTACTCTTTTATTCAAGACATACCTATGAATAACAAACAATGATCAAATGACTTCTAGACTTCTCCTAAGTAAAATGAAATGAAAAATATGAGACTACTTAAAAGTCAATCAAGTTATTACGATAATATAGTGTAGTTACAATTATTGTTATTTTTGGAGTCGTTTCAGCCAAAGAAACATCCTATTCGACTTTGGTCTCAATATTCTCGTATTATTTTGCTAGGTATATTGTATTGTTTCCTTGGCTGACACCGACTCCAAACATAACAATAACTGTAACTACATTATATTATAGTAATAACTTGATTGACCTTTTAGTAGTGTAAAACCTTTCAATTCATTTTACTCAGGAAAACTCTTTAAAATATTTTGATTATTGTTTGTTGTTCATACGTATGTGCTGAGTTAGATTTAAAGGCGGTAGGTATCTACCTCTCTTCTTGCGTGGTAAACACACAGATCGTATCTATATATTGATTAGTAGAAAAATTAAGTTGATCATTAAGTTGTAGAAGAATATGCAATTATTATTTTACTGCTTAGTGCATATTAATTTGTTTGGGAATAGTTTCCTTAAGTCGAGTTTTATTGTTAAAATTTTTGTTTATTTTGATTTTTAGTGAATCTGAAGTACACTAACTATTTTTTCTGAATAAGGGTAGACCTAATAAACGCGCTGCTCATATGATACAGTGCCGTTTAAATGAAACAATCGAAGTCAGGGAGAAATGCCTATCTCAACAGAGGAAATCTAACTCGAGAACAATTTCAAAAGAAACTCACGACGAGCGCAAAAATAGACTTCCAAAAATGCGGCTATGCATGAAAAAGTTTTGAACAGGGAATTACTTGACCATGACGACGTTACAGTCGATGACTCAAATATCCAGACAGCCTATAAAAGATTCGGCCGAGTATCGTTAATTTGCTCCTAAGAATTAAAGCCTTCCGTTACTTTGTCATTGATCCCAAAATCAGAACCTAACTCTCATCAAACTACTCTTGATGTACCTCTTCTCCAATAAAAAAAAGAATCATCGTAATCGTTTGGCGTGATTTGAGTTTTTCGTCCATTTGTAGCACTCGTACTTAATGCCAATGTAAGACTTACATGGTTTTCTTATGGATGCCATAGTCAGAACTAGACCAAACTGATATGGGACCACATGGGAAGCACCAACTTTCAAATAAAAACAGCCTCTTCAAAGTCGGTTTACACAGTCGAAGGTTCTGAGGTAACAAATTAATAATAAAGAAAGGGGGGCAGTCGAATTGAGAATCTCCTCCTTTTTTGAAGTCGCTTAATAGATAAAAATAACAGCATCATGCAGCGTAGGATGCGTTTCCAAAAATCTCATTGTTTATGACATATTTTCTGAAATATGTCCAGTACTGAGGTACAATTTACATTGTACATTCAGTGGTATAAGTGCATACCTTCTGCAAAATATATTTCGAATGGATTTAGTAGCAAAGTCGAAAGCTCGGGTGTGATGGGGCGGTATTTCGTGAACATTATTGTTAAAGACAACGTATCTTAGGAACTATGTATTGCACTATGATATAACTTGTAAAACACATACAGTGGTACACTTACATTTTGCCAGAAACATTACGTGAATACATTAGTAGTGAAAAAGTAATATACTGTAAACATCATGCCGAATACAGCATTTTTACTGCTTGAATAGCGGAAACGTAAATGAACTTTCTTCTCTTCAACATTTTACCGGCTATCCCTGAGAGAAAAAGGTTCGTAAAAGTTTGAAATGAGTTGTTCGGTGTGATGTAAGTCGCTAAGTGTTCTTATTCTCATGTAGTGGATGATTTCTTGCGTTGGATGTTAATGCAGTTTGTTGCGACTCTAGTTCTTTGTTACGTACCTCCTGAATTACGTGCTGTAGATTCTTCTTACTCCTACATTTTTATATGATTGTAAACATTGTTTATACAAAGATTGGTTGAAATCGGTCGATTAGTGTATGGATGAGTTCTGATAGTTTCTCGCCTGATGTGCCAGTTTTCCGTACATTCACATTTTGTCACGTTAAATTCGCAGAATTACATGTTTCACATGTCTTACTCCGAAAGCGTTTGTTACCTGGCAGTGTGAAATATGTGTTTCAAGATCTGTTGAATTCGATCAAAAATGTTCAAATGTTTGTGATCCTAAGCGTCTAAACTACTGAGGTCATCGGTCCTTAGACTTATTCTAGGGACAACACACATACCTAAGCTCGATGGAAGACTTGAACCTCTGACAGGAGATGCCACGCAATGCGTCACTTGACGGCTCAGACAGTAAGGCCATTCCCGCGAGGAAGTTGATTTCGGGCCAGTGGTTTAGGATGAGATTTGGAGAATTTAAATACGTACACTTAATAGTTTTTATAGAGTAAGAGATTTAAAATATTTCACTTCAAAGGACAGCGCTCAATCAATCTCATTCATAAAAACCAAGAAATCTTATTGAATGCTTTTAAATCATCATTACTGCGGTTCAGATACCTTCAAGGTAGTAAATAAAACCTAGTGGCTACTTTATGCGTCCTGGTCACAATGACGGTACTTACGTAACGTTGTATGTTACTTTCTCTTTGTCTGTCAGATAAAACTACTATGGTTTGTGGAGAGGGGGGGGGTTCTCAGTATAAGTTTTGGTGGCTATAAAGTATCCCTGGAACTGGGAATTTACGTTGGAAACTAAAGTGTTGATCAACGACAAGCCCTTTCTATATGGAGATAAGTTGGCGTTGCATTAACATTAGTACAGTATTCACCAGTTATCTGCCCATTCTCCGCAACGTAAGTTAACGGAGAGTCTTTAGATTTGAGTAGCTTTGTAGATAAAAAATTAACTCTTATAGGATCACTTAGTTAATAAAATACTTGAATGAAACTTTCACTCTGCAGCGGAGTGTGCGCTGATATGAAACTTCCTGGCAGATTAAAATTGCGTGCCGGAACCGGGACTCGAACCTGGGACCTTTGCCTTTCGCGGGCAAGCGCACTACCGACTGTGCTATCCCGACACGACTCACGATGCCGCCTCACAACTTTACTTCCGCCAGTACCTCGCCTCCTACTTTCCAAACTTCACAGAAGCTCTCCTGCGAACCATACAAGACTAGCACTCCTGGAAGAAAGGATATGGTGGAGACATGGCTTAGCCACAGCCTAAGAGATGTTTCCAGAATGAAACTTTCACTCTGTAGCGGAGTGTGCGCTGATATGAAACTTCCTGGCAGATTAAAATTGCGTGCCGGAACCGGGACTCGAACCAGGGACCTTTGCCTTTCGCGGGCAAGTGCACTACCGACTGTGCTATCCCGACACGACTCACGATGCCGCCTCACAACTTTACTTCCGCCAGTACCTCGCCTCCTACTTTCCAAACTTCACAGAAGCTCTCCTGCGAACCATGCAAGACTAGCACTCCTGGAAGAAAGGATATGGTGGAGACATGGGCTTAGCCACAGCCTAAGGGATGTTTCCAGAATGAAACTTTCAGTCTGCAGCGAAATGTGCGCTTGCCCGCAAAAGGCAAAGGAAGTTTTAATAAATTACTTGTTCCTAGCCAAGAAGTCACATCTAGTTAAATCTATCGATAGAAGGAAAGAAGTTTCGCATACTTTTTAATGTGCTAAGCAAATCAGTAAGACTCTATCCTAGCTAAGTTCATGCAACGTTGGTTTGTATTTGTAAAGACAAGAATGTGACATAACGCAGGCATGACCATCCGAAAATATTGCTGTCACAGATTCAAAGCAAATTTGTTTTCTTTTTAAGTAACAGCGCTTCTGTTTGATATATACTGTACTACAAAGTTAATAGCCCAAACGTTGATTATTCCCTGTTTTATGTGACGCTAATAATCGGAAAAAACTCTCAAACATTCAGATTGGGGTATCTTTTCCTCCTGATCCTATGTTAATGAAATCTATATGTTGCCCCAAATACACTCAAGTTACCTGTGATTACCTCACGCTAATTACTCTCAATTATTCTGAAGGTCAGCATTTTCAGACAAACAGATGCAACAATTTAAAACTCTAAAATATTAATCTTGATATTTTTTATTTCCATGAACCGATCTTGATAGAATTAAAACCTATATGTTGCCCCACGTAGCGCTCAACTTACCACTGAAAACCCGTTGCAAATCCGTCTTGTAGGTTCGGAAATTAGTGTGTTCAAAAAGATAAACAACTACGAGTAATACTGTAGTAAATAAATACCGGAACCAGCAACAAGACTTTCATAAATCAATTTATTTTCCGTTAGTAGTTTCGGGCCTTAGCCCATGATCGGTAGTGTTGATTTCAGGTTTACATTGGTGTCCTAAAATAACACAGTTATGTGAATCCATAGGTTACAAGGTCAAATATTTTTATCCTAAATATAACAAAGTTTTCTTGCTTGTATTGCTTTCACTTGAATTAAAATTACATCTGTTCCTTTACACTGAACTTAGTTTAGAGAGAGATTATTTGTATCGATCCACGTTCATCTATGAGGTATACTAAATTCAAGATGGCGGCGTTTGTTTCATCAGATGATTTGATACACAAAAGAACCTAACTCCCTTGAAGGTAACGAACTGTCTACCCATACTCCACACGGATCCTGAAAGTATCGTTCTTGTGTAATATAGCTAACTCCTTACTCACTTGATGAGTGGTATCGACAAGAGATCTCAAATATATTCCCTACTTCTAGATTTCAGGAAGCATTTGGACGCTGTATCTTACAAGCGTCTTTTAACTAAATTACGTGCTTATGGAACATCGTCACAGTTGTGCGATTGGATTCGTTATTTCCTGTCAGAAAGGACACAGTAAGTAGTAACTGACGAAAGGTCATTGACTAAAACAGAAATATCTGGCGTTCCCCAGGGAAGTGTTATAGGGCCCCCTACTGCTTCTTATATTCATAAACGATTTAGGAGACAATCTGAGCAGCTCTCTTAGGCTGTTAACCCTTTCAGTACAACATTATAAAATCAGCTTTGGAAAAAATAAACTTCAGTGTTTTCTGTATTTATACAGTGCGGTAAATATCAAAATATGTTTTAAAATGTTTGTCGAACTATTAATTTTTTATGTCATGTGTCTCATGCACAACACAGAGGTTTGTATCCAGGTATTTTATTACTTGTTGATAGTTAACACTGCCAAATCAATAATTGTAGCATAATCTTCGTCACTGCACCAAAGACAATTCACTGCTGGAATAAAATAAAAGGAGCCACACTCACGCTCACACTCTCAGCCAAGTACAGACGACTACGCAACACGACCTCCAAGATGCACAGATTAATGCCTCAGAAGTGATTACTCGCCGTACCAAGCGGCAAATTGTCGTACTAGAAGCACGTTGGTTATCAACAAAAACGCAACTTCAACTACCGAAATTCGATATAAATCAACTCTTTAATACATTGTGGTCCAGGAACAGCACTGGAAATGAAAAGTTTAACGACGAGTGATGCTGTCATTTATCGGTTAGTAAAGTCACCAGAAGGTCAACGCAAAAACTATTTAGAAAAGATACCTGCATGAGCAAAAATTAGCAATTGTCCATAAATAATGAAAAACCTGAAGTCATCCATATAGGCACTAAAATAAATCGATTAAACTTAATTTACACGTTAAATCACTCAAATAGACTGTCCGTAAATTGAATTAAATGTCTAGGAATTACGATCACGACAAGCATCTGTTGGAAAAAACATATAGAAAATATGGTAGTGAACGAGAACGAAATGCTACAAAGTGTTAAAATATTTGTAATCTTATGGGACCAAACTACGCTGGTCATCAGTTCCTAGTCTTACAAACTACTTAATCTAAGTTAATCTAACCTGAGGATAACACACACATCCATGCCCGAGGGAGGATTCGAACCTCCGACGCGGGAGGCCACGCGATCCGTAAAGTGGCGCTCCAGACCGCTCGGCTACTCCCGCGCAGCCGAAATGCTTCGTTTCACCGTCAGGACACTTAGAAGACACTACAGTTCTAATACAGAGACTGTCTACATTACTCTTGTGTGTCCTATTTAGTAGTACTAAAATTGTTCAAATGTTTGTGTAGCTTATGGAACTTAACTACGGGGTCACCAGTCCCTAAACGTACATACTACTTATGAACTAGCTAACACTAAGGACGGAGGGGGATTCGAACCCCCGACCGTAGTGGCCGTGCAGACCGTGATGACGCGCCGCAGTCCCCTCGGCCACCGGCGGCCGGCTTAGCAGTACTGTTGCGCACTGTATGGTCCCCACCAAATGGGACTGTCGGGGCATATAGACGAAGAGTCAGCTCGTTTTGTATGGAAGAATGTCACGGAAATGCTGAACGAGTTGGGGTAGAAATCATTAAAAGAAAGGCGTTATTTGTTGCGGCGAGATCTATTTGCGAAATTTCTTTCAACAACTTTCTCCTCCGAATGCGAACATATTCTTTTAGGAACCACCTGCAAAGGGAGACACGATCAGATCTAAAACTTAAAGTTTTAGATTTCGCCCGCCCGCTACTAGAGAATGGAACGGTGGAGAAGTATCTACCATTGACTTAAATGTGATTTGCAGAGTATTTATGTAGGTGTAGTGACAGAATCGTTTACTAGGCAAATGCAGGTACAGTTTATTACTAACCATTCACACTTAGTGAGTAAACTGAGCACATCATACTCTACCGACGTTTCCTTTATATGTCCCTTTTATTATCCACTCAAAGCAGTGAAGAGGGTGGATTGAGATCCAGACCTACACAGGGTCGTAGGGATTGTGGGGCAAAAGACGAAATCAATCGTGAATCAGTGGGAAGGGCTTATGAGTTTCGCGTATGCCTTACAACAAAAGTAAAACTCCCGAAAAGCAAAGTGGGGTATTGAGTCGCTATTGACTTATTTCTGGAACGTTGCCCATGTGAAAAAATTTAATATCGGGAAAGCGCGAGTGCCGTCCCGATAAAAATTGAGAGCCCAAGTAAGCCTTCTATAACCACAGAGATCAGCTCGACAATTTGCAGTGGACAAGTCTCTCCATGGAGAAACCACAATCAGTATTTCGATAACGTGAGAGTTAAAAGCCGTCATATATTTGATAAAATGCGTTTTTAACTATCATCTGTTTATTAAATCCTTAAAAATCGAGTAGTGTCAGTCATGGACCATCATCAGAGATAAAGAGGTATTAAAACGGATTCGTCAAATGCATTAAACAAAATAAAGCAGGCCGAAAACAGCAGGAGTCAGTTTCACTAAAACTACAATTGTCATAGTGGATTATCCTATCAGTCAAATAAACATTAAACACGAAAATGAACGAGATCCTCGTCTTTTATGTTTGTTCGACTGATATAATAATCCAGTATGTTCACTGTATTGTTAGTGGAGTTGACTCCTGTTGTTTTCAGGCAGTTTTATTTAATGCGTTTGACTAATCTGTTCTAATACCTTTTTATCCACGACCGAAACTGGACGTTCTTTAAGGCTGTAATAAACAGCTGATGGTTAAAGATTCATTTCATCAAACCACAACCAAGTGCATGATATCTTCCGCGCCGGCCCGACGTTTTCTGCGCAACGCCCAATTTCTGTAGAACATAGTACATCTGAACTGAGAGAAATGTACCGCCAAATGTGCAAGGAATACGTGGAATATTTACAACATCATTATGAAACTAATGCATCGAGAATGGCCATTTAATAGCCGAAATCTGGATTTACGGTAATAAAAGATTGTATTTCAATGCTAACTATCCAGTTTAAAAGTGTCCCGCCTACTTTCAACAACTGTCAACAAGAGCTAACATTTGCCTCTTCGCTCGTAAGCACTCTAAAAAAAATTACACCATTAGAAAGTTATCAGATTTAACAGTTACATTTGATTTCTTGGTTTCAGAAAGAAGAATCAGTTGATAAAGCAGCCGGTTCCGTTCGATGCGGCAGCTGGCCCTGGGCCGAACAACTTGGCGTCGCGATTTGTTGCCACCCGTTGAAAATACCAATGTCAGGCATCTGGCTGTGATAAGCATCTTCTCCCGATCCATCTTCGTGCTGTGTCGCTTCCTGTTTTCGGCTTTCGAAGCAGCATTCACAACACATTCCATAGTAGGCAACCGACTTAACGCATGGGCCCCGGAAGCGCTGTCTGCCTAGCGGTACAAACTGGTCCCCTGTCGACGAGACACCAATTCCACGCATCACTCTGCTACGGCCGACGCCTGCGCAAGTGATCCAGAGCTGAAAGCACGGCTTTCATTACCTCCGTGCGGATACCTTGACATAATTTTTCCAGAACATCCCCTAACATATCTATTGTTTACACAAAATTTCCTGAAACTCACTTTTTTCTACACAGGTTTATGCATTTTTATATTTATTACTTTCGCAATTAAGTTGTATTCCTATGTTGAAGATCTAACGATTTATATAAGGTTAGAGTATGTGAGAAGTATTACCCCAAGTTGTCTTGAGTTCAACCAATATCTATGAAAATAGTCGATCAAACACGTTATAGAGGGTGAAAAGTATTTAAGCCGACAAACTCTGGGACGTTGTAGCGGACACCAAAACAATTTTTTTTTTCCTAATGTAATTTTTTTTTTTCCTACGAGGAGTATTGAAACCGGTGGGAGGGCGTATCACGCTCTGCAGTTGTTCTTCAACGTGCACAAATCGCATGTTTAGAGTGTGAATAAGCCACTTGCCACAGTTATTAGCGCACATCAAGTCCGGTTCTTCGTTAATGTGTGGGTCGGTGTTGTTGGAAACTGTTTAATTGGGTCGTGCGTGCTGCCTAGATCATGAAATAGCAGGAACTATTAAAATTTTCTGGCCAGAGCATTGCCAGAATCGCTGTAAGGCGTCCCGCTCCCTATAAGACAACGCATGTGGCGCCGGCACATTTCATTCTTCGTATGCGTCGATTCCTGTACCGACGGTTTCCAGAAACGTGGATTCGCAGGGGTGATCCTGTACCGTCGCCTCTTCGATCCTCAGATATGTCCCCTCTCGACTTTTTTGTGTGGGGAGAGACGCGCAACCTTGTTTGCGTAACTCCTGTTGCATCAGAAGAGGATCTGGTTGCCCGGATAGTAGCAGCAGCAGGTACAATTCAGGATACTCCTGCGGTTTTTGCCCGTGTCAGAACATGATGCGACGGCGTAACCTTTGTTTACGTCTCATTGGAGGCATTTTTGAAAAATCTACTGTAATTGAAATTGGGTTGTGTTAATTTGTTGTCTCGTGGTACTAAAAAAAATGGAAGAGTGTTTGTTGGTTTAATTAATTTGCCGCCAGAGAAATCTTCATCTACCGGTTTAAATACTCCTCATAGGAAAGAATGAGATTAGGGAAAAATATTTGCTTAGGTGTCCCCTACACCTCCCGCAGTTTGTCGGTTTAAATACTTTCATCCTGTATACTATTGAGCTTCCTCACAGGAATAATCAGTATTCATTTCGAATAACTTCTGGTAGATGAAGTGATGTAGTGACATCGAAATGATTCTAGAGGTCGCAGTATTGGTTCAATAAATAAAGAAAGGCAACGTCAGTCTCCAAAATGCCAGTTAGCAGCAACAGAAGTAACTATAGCGCTTTTATTCGTTATACTGCTTCAGGGTCGTGAAACATTTGGGAGCCACGGTTTTATCGGTATAATATTTCACAGCAAAAGATTCTAATCCGCGTTTTCTCGCTA
Source organism: Locusta migratoria (assembly GCA_026315105.1). Lineage (NCBI taxonomy): Eukaryota > Metazoa > Arthropoda > Insecta > Orthoptera > Acrididae > Locusta > Locusta migratoria. The sequence goes on from CM048749.1 coordinate 181,113,899, forward strand.
TAATCAGTTAGGAGGTCAAAACGTTTACCAAATATCAGCAGAGCCTTTAATTTCAGTTTCTTTTTTAGAGTTCTAACTGCAGCATATGAACGGAATTTATCGTCTGAGACGATTTTCTGGAATTTTCTCAGACGGGGAAACTTTTATACAAACAGTATTTTCGGAAGAGTTTCACAACAGTTTACGTCTTTGAGTGCCTGCTGTATTCTCAAATATATAGATATTTTATAACCTCAAAAAATGAAACAGGGCTGCCAAAAACATCACATACATAACTGTAAAATAGCGTCTTACGTTGTGAATGCAGCAACCAACCACTACCAATTTTTTTTTAAGAACAGGAAGTATGCCATACCGTTTTCTTAACTAAGTGCATCTAACAGTAGCACTAGGGCATCTAGCACGAATATCGGCATTCTTAATGCTGTAAGCGAAATACCTTACAGTAGCGTGGACTGCTGGGTCCGAATTCACAATGTGCACCCAGTGTGGCTATGTATCATTCATATAAGGAACTATACACAGTTCTGCGAACCTCTTTCAGTTGTTATACCTTTTTTTAAAGCAGATGAACTTTAAATTCTGTGTTACAAGTTGCTAGTATTAATTTCATAAACAAAAATTCTAACTGCAGTGAGGCAACAATGTCATGCCCTCAATAGTTATTTTACACAATCATAAAGTGAAACCTTTTGAACTTCTTGTCTACCAGTACTGCCTAAAGTTGCTCGTTTTGAAGAGCTACCAGTATTGTAAAAGCCCGTTATTTATTTGATTCAATCCTATATTGTTTTGACTAACAGCCTCTTAAGTAACAGTAATTATCTCTGAACACAGCTAGTAGGGCTTGTATTCCTGACAAATATAAATGGGGAGATAGTAAACGTTCTTTTTATTCCTTTCTTAAGTCGGCTTATGCAGTTAAATGCTGAGTATTCAACGTCGTGTTTCAAGTATATTGTAATAGTCAAACAGTACAGACGTGACCACCAAATGAGTATATATATCGCAGTAGCTATATAATAAAGAATTGTAACATCATTCGTATTTATCTGACGTTTTCCACTATCATGGCGGTGGGCCGAAGGTTCAAATTATTCCGCGACAGCAGCGCCTTTAGGGAGACTAGTTTATTTTACAAGGTCTTTGGGATCTCCATAGAATCATTGAAAAAGAGACTATATGGAAAATTCTGACAAGAAGAAAGGGCATTCTGACATGACAGTGTCAAGACATCAGAGACTTAAAGTCCATGGTGCTAGAGAGAGCTGTGGAGGGTAAAAACCATAGAGAGATACAAAGACAAGGATATATCTCGCAAATAATTGAGGATGTAGAGTGGAACAGCTGCTTTGAAATGAAGACGCCGGCGTTGGAGAGGAATTCATGGTGGCCGTGGTAAACCATTTATAAGACTGACACCAACAGGTGACTATTTAGAACGGAGTTGTGAAACTAATTCTTTTTTTTTAAAAAGTGATGTTAAGTGCGGTCAGAGATGTGTATTTATTTATCATTAGGTTGGAGTGCATGAGTTCAAATTGAAAATGTGCAATTTATCATTACTTCAATTAAAGGTTTTAATTTTTTAATATTATTATTTTACTTTTTAAATACCCACTACTTGGGCGGTATGGTTGGGCTGCGTGCGGCCTGCTGGTCGCGGTTGGGAATCAATGGTTTAGAAGTTTGGTTTCTTCACGAACTGTTTCCAGCTATAGAAAATTTTGTTAGAAAGGAAGAAAGACATTTCTTGTTCATGTCTTTCAGAGATCCCTAATATCAGAAGTTAATTTCTCGCAATAAATGGAAATTTTCTTAATTTCGTGATAGGACATAGGTTATAAACGGACAGAAAGGGCTACAAATATTGGAAGTATGAGCGGTAAGTCATGGTTTCTGTGAACATAAAAAAAACCGCACGTAGTTACTTTCAGTAAATAAGTAATATTTAGTCATTAAGCACTCACTACGGTTGCCTCGAAATTGGCAATTTCTTCGTCTTGAGAGTAGCCGCGCGGTCTGGAGCGCCACGTTGCGCATCGCGCGGCTTCCCGCGTCGGAGGGTCGAATCCTCCCTCTGGCATGGATGTTTGTGATGTCTTTAGTGTAAGTTAGTACATAAGTAGTTTGTAAGTTTAGGGACTGATTACCCCACAGTTACATCCCATAAGCTTTACATACATTTGTGATCTTCAAGAGAAATCATAAATTTCACTTCGGATATATAATGGTTTTCCCACCAGTCGCGTATTGCAGTATCGTCACTGAATGGCCGCCTCAACATCTTCCTGATGGGAATCAACTGAAAAAAAAAAAAAAAAAAAAAAAAAAAAAAAAAACACGTCGTGGACCATAAACATGGAGCCTAAGTAATGACGAAGAATCACTACAAATCAGAAATTCTGTTTTCTGTCGCAGTAGCTAATGAACACATACATAAGATTTGTATACGAGTGTGTGTGTTCCGAAATTCTTGGTCGCCATTGACAAATCGTGTGTCTCTCGAATACGACCTTCGCAGACGTGAAACACGTCCATGCATGCAAATCAGGGCTCACGCGACCAACCCTTTCAGTTTGTAAATGGAATAAGTCAGACCTACTACCTTGACATTTGAAACGTCTTTAGTCGCAGCAGCCAGAAAACTTTAAATGGTCAAGGGAAGCAAGTCTTGTGAAGGTTGTCTCACTAAGCGGATAAAGCGGCGATGTGTTATGGTAGAGTTCGCATAATGTTTGATTTAGAAGACGCTATCCTATATTCGGAACGGTTGCGTAATAGTTCTAATACACATGATGAAGAACGTTGAAAATGTACTGAAGAACACGCTCTACAGGCTACTGCCACTGTAAGTTACACATTGGTGTGATTGTACTCGTGTACTCGTGTACTCGTGTACTCGTAAGCAATAATTCATTCAATTTTAGTGAAGTCTAATGTTCTGACAAATAGGGCACGTATGCGTGCAAAAATTTAGATGAAAAAAACTGTAATTTATATAATGTATAACAGTAGCAAAGTAAAATCTTCATTGATTTGTAAGAAAACTGCTACAGTATTCACAGAAAATGCTTTGTAATGTAGCTGAACGCGTAGTATCGTCTAAAAAAGACCATTTTTACAGTGTCACAAATGATATACGCAACCTCTAATAAATACGATTTCCCTCAGATTTCTGGTTATATAGGGATACTCACTATCTATTTCCACCAAGAATAACTCCGAAAGTATGACAGGAGCTGAACGTTTGTGGAACAAAAGTTGGCCGCGCGGGAGTAGCCGAGCGGTCTGGAGCGCCACGTTGCGTTTCGCACGGCCTCCCGCGTCGGAGGTTCGAATCTTCCTTCGGGCATGGATGTTTGCGCTGTCTTTAGTATAAGTTAGTTCATAAGTACTTTGTAAATTTAGGGATTGATGACACCGTAATTAGTTGCATGGGCAACGGGGGCCAGAAATTGCCGTTAGTTTTTGTTGCTATGCGAGGTCCCTTCAGAAATATGAATATTTTTTATCATTTTTTTTATGTTACAGTTTGCTGCTTATATTCTGATAGCTATCCTATGATGAGTAACAGTAAGGTCTTTGAAGGTCAACGAAGATATAGAAGGTGGCATGAACGTCTATTTATAGAAGGTCTTTGAAGTGATGATCGCGTTGGTATCAATGCAGCGCTGCAATCTTCTTATCGTAGATTGAGTGGTATTCCGCATAACTTCGGCACTTATCGAAACACAAGTTCTGACAGTTCCCTCTGCATATCTTCAGGTGTAGTTGCAACTTCTGTATAAACATTGTCTTATTCGAATACCCAGAGGAACAAATCCCGAGGCGTCAAGTCTGGCGAACGAGCTGGCCACGACACATTTCTTCCGCGTCCAAACCAACGATCTGGCAATCGTCTGTACAACTCATTTCTATCTGTGAGCGGAAAATGTGCCGTACACCCATCGTGTTGAAAAAAAAATAGCAGCTATTATCGAAAGTAGAAACTTAAATGCTATATGAATGCAGATGGCGGGAACGAGCCCGCAAGTTCAAAATCCGGAAATAAACTACGTTCACCAGGAAAACCGGAAGACCATCCCCAAATCCGGAAATCTTCCAGGAAAACTGAAAAACTTGGCAGGTATGTGTTATGTATCTCTCAATCACTGTTCCTACTACTTTGAATTCAAACCACATCTTGAAACAACCTCGCATTTAACCATAGGCAAGTGCTAATCCTCAATGTGGGCAATAAATGGGACAGCCACAATAGTGGAAGGACCAGGGGATGTGCAGAATGAGCTGGACTCAAAAATGTTCAAATGTTTGTAAATCTATCGGACCAAACTGCGTGGCCATCAGTCCGTAGCTTACAAACTACTTAAACCTAGGTAAACTAACCTACGGACAAACACACACACCCATGCCCCAGGGAGGAGTCGAACCTCCACGGCGAGCAACCGCGCGCTCCGCAGCAAGGTGCTTTAGACTGCTCGGCTACTCCACCGCTGCTGTTGATATGACTTTCTGTACCTTATTCCTAAGCGCATTTCTTCCAATAACAGACGAAATGTTTCTTGTACATCCTACACGATTTCCTTCGACGGAATAGGGGCCCATGATTCTGTTCGCCAGAATCCCTCACCATACATTCACCGACCACGGTGTTTGGTGTGCAACTTGCCGCAACCAACATGGATTTTAAGTTGTCCTATGGTGCGTGTTGTGCAAATTAACATTTCTATGGTTCGTGAATGTACCCTCGTCAGTAAATAAAATTAAATCAGTAAATGTATCATCCCTCCCAATCTAACGTTGAGCCCATCGGCAGAATTCATTACGACACATACAGTCCGTACTAGTTAATTCTTGGTGGAGACGTATATGGTACGGATGATATTAATGACGATGCCAAACACGATCAACACTACTCTGGCTCATACCAGGTGCCCTTGTGATTTTAGACCGAGCGAGGTGGCGCAGTGGTAACACACTGGACTCGCATTCGGAAGGATGGTGGTTCAAATCCACCTCCGGCAATCCAGATTTAGATTTTCCGTGATTTCCCTAAATCACTCCAGGCAAATGCCGGGATGGTTCCTTTGAAAGGGCACGGTCGATTTCCTTCCACATCCTTACCCAAATACTCCGACTTTAATGACCACGCTGTCGACGGAACGTTAAACTCCAAGCTTCCTTCCTCCCTTCCTTTCTTGCGATTTTACTTGAAGTATCACAACGGAGCAACTACCAGAAAGATAGGACGCCTCCTGAAGAGACATGAACTGAGACCAGTTTCCCGGCCCGCCTTCAAGATCAGAGACGCCCCAATAAGGACAGTACAGGTCTGCGTGTTCCAGGTGTATATGGCGTCTCCTGTGAGTGCGGAAGTATTTACATTGGACAGACTATTAGAACATTTGCTGAATGTTGTGCAGAACACACTCGGCACATAAAACAAAGAGAGCTTCAAAATTCGGCATTGGCAGAACATTGTCAACAAATGGGCATAAAATACTATTTGAAAACACGAAGATTCTGGCCCAAACGTCATATCACTGGGATTTTGTTACAAAAGAGGCGGCTGAAATTAGATTAAACGTCAACATTTTCAAAAGATACCAGGTTATACACTCAGCAGGGCTTGGGGTGGGCCCTGGACGTAGAGCGGAAACAGAGGTCTCGCGCGAACAGAGAAGCGAGAGCGCCAGGTTCAATTGTGTCGCCGGTGGCACGCTCCACGTGACGTCACGCGGTACCGCGTCGAGGCCGACGAGAGAGGCAGGCCATGGCGCGCACGTCATATCACGTGATCAAGTGAGGCCTGAGCCGGTGCGATCATTGGCTAGCCGCTATGAGACAGTGGGCTGTGCCCCAGCGGCCGGCCAATCCTCTAGCATTCGCGCCTGCTCAGGCCTCACTTGATCACGTGATATGACGTGCGCGCCGCGGCCTGTCTCTGACGTCGGCCTCGGTACCGCGGCCCATCGTCCTGCGCTGTCTCCCGCGGAGGCGCTCTCCGACCTTCCAGAAGCTTCCAGAAGCAGCGCTGCAGCTAGATAAGCAAGACGCCTTGCCAACACCGGCAGTCAGTGATTCTACTCCTGATGACGATGGCGGAGCTTGCCATCGAAAGCTCGAGGATTGTATCCGAGACGACGAGGCTTGTAAACCGAGAATATTTTATGGAAGTAACACAAGGATCTCGAACCACAGTGGCAAGAGTATATCTACATATATACTCCGCAATCCACCGTAAAGTACATGTACCGCTACTAGGCATTTCCTTTCCTATTCCACTCACAAATTTCAGCTTCCTCGTTAGTAACTCCCCCTTTCTCCTTTGTCGGATATGTTTCCGATACGTTAAAGATCTAGTTGTTCTCAATTCACCATACACGTATTTAAATGTACGACTTGTAGAATGAAAATGTTGAGAATATCTTTCAGCGTATAAGTCTCTAGCTATCACTGAATTTCGTTGGCATTCTCTGTAAATGAGCAGCATATCGTTTTTCAAAGGAATACATTTTTCACATCCGCTTGATTAGATGATACTAGTCTTACCATTACTATCCGTGTTGGGAAGAGCAACCGTCAAATGCTGTTTACATGTCAACGACACATTGGATGGATACGCTGAATTCGGCGAGTATTTACTATTTGCACGATATAGGGAGATATTTGTTTTATTCAAATTAAAATGTTTGTAGAGCTTATGGGACTTAAACTTATGGGACTTATGGGACTTAAACTACTTATGAACTGACTTATACAAAAGACAACACAAACATCCATGTCCGAGGGAGAATCAGAACTTCCGACACGGTAGGTCGCGCGATACGCAGCGTGGCGCTCCAGACCGCTCGGCTACTCCCATGCGGCGAGATATTTGTCAGAAAAAGTGCTGCCGCTATCAGAAAATAAGAACTGTAGCATCGACGTTGACCTTCGTATCCGTGGATCGATCGCAACTAGCAACAAAAAACCAATGTCATATTCTGACTCCTATTGTCCGATACAACCTTTGGCACACTTAAGTTTCAGCTCCTATCATACTTTCGTTCTTGATGGCAATAGTTCGTCACTCACCTGTGAATCTAATATCTTCATAAAAATATTTCGGAAAAGTTAATCAAATCCATGTAAAATGAGACAAATGGACAACTACCATAATATTTTCATTGACACCATTCAACAGGGTATCTTTCATTCCATTAAAAACAGACACCAAAATTAAAATCAGATCTTCTAATAGAATGAAATGTGGCCTGTTGAATGATTTTAATGAATATAATGTAGTAGGTGTCCATTTTGAGATACATGAATTTGAACACGACTATATTTTGAAACAACGGTGCCCTTTCTTCGTATGATGCCATAATTGTTAAAAGTAGATTCCGCGAATATATTTTTTGGACAAAGAATTGATGGTACCGAATATTTGAATTTGAAATAAGTTAAAGTACAGCACAAAATGAATATTAAAGCAAATAAACCGCGGATTGCATATTAAAGTTGGGCACCATATAAGCTACAGCACGTTATAAAACTTACGGAAAGCATCTAGCTGGATCCTGCGCTTCGTATTGTAGAAGCTGGAAATAATAACTTTTTTTTTAATATGTGAACGTTGGAGATACTTTCCGTAGTAGATCAATGTTCAGACTGTTCACTTCGCTTTTCATTGTTGTGTGACCGTGGGTGGAACATGAAGTTACTGGTAGTCATAAAAAAATTTGAAAAAAAATGATCGGACTTCGTGAAATTACAAAAGAAATGATTGCAAGTTCTAAAATCAAGCAATGTATAGTATAAGGATGATTGATTGATTAAAATTTTGCAGATAATGCGATGCGATTCTAATGGCGTCTGAACATTAAACTATTACGGAGGCGAAGGAGTTGAAAACAATAGAAAATAAGTATTTCACGCGGAGGGATTCATTTAAATAAAAACCAAAGAGAGGGGATGATTTTAAATTTAAGTAATATATTTTTACAACTTGCATCACGATAACTTACATTGAATAGATACATGAATGGCAGACGTCCGTACAGAAAGAACATAGACAAGAGAGTCAGTAAAAACTACTATCTCGGTTCGGTCTTCTCGCTTGTTTGGGAGTAAAAAATGACGAACGAAATTAAATTAGTTGCATTGCGAGTCAGAGGGAACTGGAGGTGATAAGTATCGCTGATCAAAGATAAACAAAAAATAAATAAAAACTTCAGTGTTTCGTTACATTGACACATTCATGGTTTTTAGCATATTCACAAGATCGTAGCACAGTAATTAAACACAAAACGAGGTCCAAATTGGTGATATCAAGTGCCATATAATCCTTCAAATTAAGTGCAGCTAAATATTAACTGTATGAATTATGTGAACAAACCTTTGTTTGAAAGTGTTTACTATTTGTTGAGTTTGAGTGTTCAATGATACACCGAGAATAATCCTTTTACATCACTTCAGAACAAAATTAATGTCATTGTATATTTCGTATTCAAGTAGTATGTATTTCTCACACTGTCACTATAATATCTTCATCTTCCGCGGATAGATCATTTTCAAATGTTCAAATGTTTGTGAAGCTTAAGGGACGGTGTCATAAGTCCGTAAACTTACAAACTACTATTGAACTACCTTAGACTAAACACGATACAAACATCCATGCCAGATGGGAGGATTCGAACCTCCGAAGGGGAAAGGCCTCGCTCACCGGAGCATAGCGCCTCAATGCGCTTTGCCACTCCACCGCGGTTGATCATTTTCGACCACACAGAATCAACATTCGTAACCCTTCCTTTTTGCCCAATATTCCTCCATATGCAACGAAAGGTTTTTCTTTGTTTTCGTTGCACAGACCATAATATCGTTTACCTATTCTCTCTTCCTCATAAACAAAAACCCCGCGAGTTTGTGATATTTTTTTTTTTTTTTTTTAATTTCAATTCAGTCCTATGGGTTACGAGATCCTAATTGTTTTATGAGTTTTCTGTCTGTTTGTACCAGCATAGATTGAGAATGAGCGGATTTTGTGCGTTAACCTGTTTGAGTCCATTCTTTATATATGCTCTTCGTATACGCATTATGCCTTCGGATATATATATATATATATATATATATATATATATATATATATATATATATATATATATATATTCTGCATTATCTTTCGGATTATGTAAACTATTTTTCTTCATTATTTTATGTTCCTTCACTTTTAATTGCTCTTCTAGTGTTCCATGTCGAAGATTGTGTCTCAGACGCATAGAGAACTTAGGGTTTGGTTGTTACATGGTGGCGGATTCTGCAGTTTCAGGACTGACTATTTTGTTGTATTTTTTGACTAAAAAATTATCCCTAGACTATAGATTTCTTTCCAGTACTATTATTGGTAATCAGTTAACCTAAATGTTAAAATCCTTTCAATCTCAGGTTGCAGTTATAGCCAATTTTCTTCTGTCAAATGAACTTTCTAATCCAATTTTTCCTGAATGGTCTTCTAATAGTTCCAGTTATTTTTGTTCACCGGGGATGTCTTGGGCAATTAGTGCCATATTAAGACCATTTACTTTTATACCCTGAAGTTTGGGTTCCAGCCTGTGTACTAGTTCACCTACTTTTCACCATTCCCTGACGACTTTTACAACCGCACAATTGAAGAGTAACGGTGTCTATCAATTTCCTTGTCGACTGTTGAGCCTGTTTAAAAATCTGTGATCAATCCTCCCACATACGTTCGATTTGGTCTCCATGAGTGATTCATTGACGACGTCTGTTGGCTCCTGATACATTCCGAATTCTGCTAATCCTTCAGAAAAAGATTCTCTTTCTTCTATACTGTAAAGTACTTGTTATTGATATAATGTTGGGTTCGAAAGATTATTATATATAAAATCAACTCAAATAATATGTCGATGACGAGCAATGATTCTTTCTTCAGTGTGGAGGCATTCCTAGGCCATTACTCTGACGGGAATCAGTCTACAAAAAATGCAAGTTTCAATAGTAGTGGGGAGTGAAGTTGAGAATTTGTATCTGATGAAGGCGTGCTTGAGTAATCCGTACTGCCGCAACTGCCTAGCAAGAAGGAGACACGGGTTCGAATCCCAACTGGATACTCATTCGCAGTTAATAGCATACATTCCGTGAATATGACTTTTTATGTGCTTTTGCACTTTTTTTTTTTTGGTAAGATCTAACTTGGGACCCCATAAACGTTCTCGACTTTCTGTGGGTTAATTTGCTGCTCTGAACATCACGAACTTCTTCCTTGAAAATTTCTGGATCATAATTACAGCGTACTTGAGAATTGTGCTTGCGTTTATAAGTTCTCTGAGTTGTCCTAAATCAGCCAACACAGTACACAATTTTGTAGAAACCTCCGTTATTTTCTAACTTCACACTAATTCTCGACAAACTTGTACAGAATGTTTCACAGTTCCGAAGTCTACTGGTCTCGTTGACAATTGGTGCATTATACTTTTACGCTCCTTAACGCAGCGTGATCATTTGATTCTTAAAATGTTCGTCAGTTTTCAAATATTTCATTGAGGAGGAGCAGGAAGAAAGATGGAGAAGGCATTTAAGTAACTGAAATGTGACAAGTGAAAATGTGATTTAGGCCGAGATTCGAAACTTGCTCTTCGACTTCGAGGCAGTGTTCGGCCTAACCGCTTGGCTAGCCGCGCTCGCCTCTCGTCCGTCTGAAATTCCCCCATCGATCATGCCTTCTTGTTCCCGCCATTTGCTATTCCCGTACGAGGTCGAACGTCGAACGCTGTAACCGCATCTGCGGTGAAGTGGGTAAGCCTTACGTCGTCAACACGTATAAATACATTTATATAGGTCAGTGTGGCGTCTGTTCCTATCGCACATGTCAGAAAGAACAGACTCCACACTAATCAATATAAATGTTCTTCTATAAAACATTCTCGCTCTTCTTGCCACGTCAAATCTTGATAAAACTTCAAGCTTTCGGCGATTACCTCCATCGCCTTCGTCAGGAGCAACTGACTGGTTGTGTAGAGCTGCGGTGGTCTTAAATAGGAAGTAGATAGCTTGTAGATAGCTTCTGATTAGCTGGCGGCTACGTAATGCCGTCGAAGATGATGTGTAAGTCTGCGCTGGTGGCGCCACCGCTCCCGTTGTATCGTGGAGCTGTATGGGATGTCTTTGCCGCTTCTCTATAGCGAGTCCTTGTTTCCGCGCACCGCTGGGATTGTACCCGCTGACACGGTTAAAACTGTCACTGTTAAAACTGACAGCGGGTACAATCTTAGCGGTGCATGGAAACAAGCGTTCGATACAGAGAAGCGGCAAAGACATTCCGTACAGCGCCTAGCGCCTAAATACTATCCCTTTCCACCCTGAACACCTTTTATTTGAAAGTGGCGCATCAAGTTGAATTCTCTGTATACATGGACATAGTTGACATTGGAAAAAATTATAAGAAAATTCTTCTATAAAAAAACGTAGCGGGAAAACAACTGGCACAATTGTGAGAGTCAGGTTTTATTTCACCATAATTATTTTCTGACTTCCTGCCATTTGTTTGATATTATAATTTACCTGAGGAACAGAATACAAAATTATTGTTACATTACTTTTATTTATTAGTTATCTACATCTATATCTACATACATACTCTGCAATCCACCGTAAGGCGCGTGGCGGAGGGTACACTGTACCACTACTAGGCATTTCCTTTCCTATTCCACTCCCAAATAGAACGAGGGAAAAAAGAATGCCTACATGCCTCCGTACGAGCCCTAATTTTTGTTATTATGTCTTAGTGATCACTACGCGAAATGTAAGTAGGTGGCAGCAAGATCGTACTACACTCAGCTTCAAATTCCGGCCCTCTAAATTTCCTCAACAGAAATTCACGAAAAGAACGTCGTCTTTCCTTCAGCGATCCCCAATTGAGTAGCCGGAGCATTTCCGTGACACACGCGCATTGGTCGAGCCTACCAGTAACAAACCTAGCTGCTCGCCTCTGAACTGCTTCTATGTATTCCTTTAAACTGATCTGCTGCGGGTCCCAAACACTTGATTAATACTTAAGACGTGGTTGTACAAGCGTTTTATACGCGGTCTCCTTTACAGATGAAGTACATCTTCCCAAAATTCTCCCCATAAACCGAAGTCGGCTGTCCGCCTTGCTCACAACTGTCCTTATAAAAAGTGTTACACAGATTGCAATAATTTAATAATCATAAAAATTTTATTTTTTTGTAACACGAAGTCATGGTGCAGACTGCTTCACTTCTCGTGAAAGAAGTTGAAACAATTATTTCCTTTTGCAAGACACTGAAGTATGCACAGAAAAATTTAGCAGTAGCTCCAATTGGTGAAGGACTCTAAAATTAAAAAGCTATTTTAGTGAGACAATGGGAATGATACATGAAATATGTAACTCAGATCGCACCTCTTTGTTACTGACATCAACAGCACTGCAATTAATTTCTGGTGGATGAAACTCTAGAACAAAATTTGATCTATGAAAAAGCAGTGGTCTGACACCTGCGACACTGTGTGAACGCCTGCGCTCCTCAGCAACTTTTTCGGCACTCGGATTACCATCACTGAAGTCGTCTGCGTGCTGACCATTTGAAGGAGAAGAAACAAACTCGTCTTCTTCGTCTGACGAAATCCTCTAATCTTCTAATAGAGAACGAATTTGATTGTCTGATAAAATTGCATATAACAACGGGAATGTACATAAAAACTTCCCGATTCAAAAATTTTTGCAAAGTAGTAATAGAGGAAGGCCAAATGTCTCAATCAACAACACCCGGTCACGGATGAAGTCACACAGTCAACATCTAACCTGCACCATTGTGATAGTACAAATTTAACGCACAGTTACTGTGTTAAGATATGAAGATACTAATAATTATCAATACACAACGTTGTACACACTATTACTAAAAATCAGATCCAGCAAATCACCGAAACAATTCAGTTTCACTTAATTATAAGCTACTAACCTGGCGTCGGCGTAATGCTCGCTTCTCGATCAAATTTAACAAACATGTGCTGCAATTTATTAGCGCCGAATGGCAACATAAACATGAGAAACGCGTAGCGCACAGTCTGCACGATCGTCGTAGGTCTGATGGAAACAAGGCAAGAGATTCAGTTTGTAGTAAAATAGATAAACGCACGATCGTGTGGTCTTGGGTGGAAAAGGGATACGGGAGTGTTGGCGCCACCAACGCAGACCTAGACACCGTCTGCGACGGCATTACGTAAACAGCATTCGACGGTTGCTCTTCTCAACACTGATAGTAATAGTAAGACTATTATCATCTAATCAAGCGGATGTGAATAATGTATTCCTTGCTGCTTATTTACAGAGAATGTCAACGAAATTCAGTGATAGCTACAGACATACGCTAAAAGATATTCTCAACATATTCATTCTACAAGTCCTACATTTAAACACGTGTATGAAGAATTGAGAACAACTAGATCTTTAACGTATCGGAAACATATCCGACAAAGGAGAAAAGGGGAGTTACTAACGAGGAAGCGGAAATTTGTGAGTGGAATAGGAAAGGAAATGGCTAGTAGCGGTACATGTACTATACGGTGGATTGCGGAGAATATATGTAGATGTACTCGTGCCACTGTGGTTCGAGATCCTTGTGTTACTTCGAATCAAAAGCTGACCAATCACAAGTCATCTACTTGCTATTTAAGACCACCGTAACTCTACACAACCAGACATTTGTCCCTGAAGAAGGCGATGGAGCTAATCACCGAAAACTTGAAGTTTTATCAAGATTGACACGGCACGATGTCCGAGACTGTTTATACAAGAGTGCCGTCGCGGAAGACTTCGTTCTCATATATAACTTTTCGTCAGATTATTACGTCGGTAAAAGAATCGACCCAAAACACTAGTCGCAGAATGCAGAAAGTACTGTACGTGCATAAAGTAAGCTGCGTTCTGAGATGAAAATTAGGGTAAGGTCGGCGGAATCGGGTCGGGAGATGAATCGGGTCAATTTTAGAAATTCCCGCCTAATTGCCATGTACGAAGTGGTATGGAAAGTGCTTCCATACAGCGGTGACGGCTGGAACTCTGTGTGTAAGTTATAAAGTGATACACATTGTCAGGCGTGTTCGTTGTTGTGTAAAAATTTGTAGATGTTTGCGCTGTTTGCGGTAAGTTCTTAGAATTTTCTCCTTTGTAAAACAGCTTTGGATTCGAATTCATATATCTCTGGTAATTCGTTTAGTAATTTGTTAAGTATTCGTTTAGAAATAAGTTTATATAATGGATGAAAGGTTATAGTGTTACCGGCGCGTAGCTATGCTTGTGCAGGACTGCCAACATAGGGAAAAATAATTTGCATTTCCGTCGAATCGGGTCAATGCAATCCGGGTGAAAAGGGTCAATGATTTTATTTCGATTCATTGCAGTTATTATATTGTTTCGTTTCTTTTATTATTATTATTAATTCGTTTTCGGTTTTTTATCGCAGATGGGGAAATATAATATAGCGAGGATGACATACAAAATGCAATTATAGCTTACCGGGAGGGTAGAAGTCAGCGCCAAGCAGCGAATTGTTTGGGATACCGCATTCCTGTCTACAACGGAGACTGCAAAGTCGAAAGGATTATCCAGCAAAAGTAAAAGGTGGTCAGAAAACAGAAAGTACTACTTGTCACATGCCCAGAAAATATAAATGCAACAAAAAATAGATTGGAAAGAAAAATCGCATCCCAGCTCAAAATTTTGGAGGAACGACAGATTGAGAACAGACAAGACCTTCAGCATGAATCATCAGCGTAAAGTTCATCAGAATCCTCCGAAGAAACAGATGACGATGACACATCTTGTGAACTCTGCAACATTAAATACAGCAATCCAATATCAGCGAAACTCGGTGACTGGATTCAATTTCAAGGAAATGGCAGGGAATGGTACCATGAGAATCGTGTTGGTGCAGTAGGGAAGAAGATATTTATTTGTGGAAAATGTGTTGCTATTTTAAAGTGATGCATACGTTTTCGTACTGACCCTATTCGCCGAATTGATGACCCGATTCCCCTTATTTGAAGAAGGCAATTAGAGCCATGCAGTTCAGCTTTCAGATTTATTTTGTAAAACTATGAACAATATTTACGAAGTGTTAGATTAGATTAGATTAATACTTGTTCCGTAGATCATATATACCATATTTCGTGATGATGTGGAATGTGTCACTCTAGTAAATGTTGTCTACACTTGACAATCAATATTTAAGGAATTTTTATTACGTTTTATTATTATTATTTTATTTTATTTTTTAAATTTTTAATTTTTTTAAAAAGTTTTATCTAAAAATTCATCGACGTTGTAGAAGGAGTTGCCATTCAGAAATTCCTTTAATTTCTTTTTAAATACTAGTTGGCTATCTGTCAGACTTTTGATGCTACTTGGTAAGTGACCAAAGACTTTTGTGGCAGCATAACTGACCTTTTTCTGAGCCAAAGTTAGATTTAACCTTGAATAGTGAATATCATCCTTTCTCCCAGTGTTGTAGCTATGCACGCTGCTATTACTTTTGAATTGGCTCGGATTGTTAATAACAAATTTCATGAGTGAATATATGTATTGTGAAGCTACAGTGAAGATCCCTAAATAAATGTCTGCAGGAGGCTCTTTGATGGGCTCCAGCAATTATTCCGATTACACGCTTATGTGCAATGAATACTTTTTTACTCAATGTTGAATTGCCCCAGAATATGATCCCATATGAAAGCGATGAATTAAAATAGGCGTAGTAAGCTAATTTACTGAGATGTATATCACCATAGTTTGCAATGACTCTGATAGCATAAGTAGCTGAACTCAAACGTTTCAAGAGATCTTCAATATGTTTCTTCCAATTCAGTCCCTCGTCAATGCTATTTTATATGGTGTATGTTAGAATTTATAAACAAAAGAACATAGTTTTTATGGATATCCAATGAAAATTTGTTTGTGTGTAAATTTGTCTTTTATTTCGATTATAACAAATTTTTATCCGATTCGGCCGACTTTACCCTACCAGTAATTGTTTGCTATGCAGCGAGAAAGGGAAGAAAAACCTTTCTGTCCGAAATCCTTCAGTCACCCCGTTTATATGGGCTCCCAAAACCGGATTTCGTAAACTGATTTCCCAATTCCGCTTTTGGATGGTCATGTAAACACTCCAAAATCGATTCTGGAAATCCGCTTCTCTAAAGCGGTTTTCCAGTTCCACAATCGATTTTCGTACCCATGTAAGCGCAACCGTTTTTGAAGCGTTCTTGGCTTGTCAGATTGTGTTTTCTTGTTAAGAATTTTTGGCACACATGGATAGAGTGATGTTTTGTAATGTGAAATAAAAGTATAAATATTAGATTGAACATAAATCTGTGTATTTAAATAAAGAAAAATAGCGATTGTGCGGACTAAATCAGGAAATGAATCAGCTGTTTTTCAGCCGCCATTTTAAGTGGGCTAGGAAATCCGATTCAGGCTATGCCATGTAAACACGACAGCGAGAAACGGTTTACGAAAATCGGTTTTCGACTTCCGGAAGATGTGTTGCATGTAAACGTAGTGAGTGTCCGAAATCATCTCGGTGGACGGTACAGTTTTTAGAGTACTGGCAACTGGCGTCCCTGCTTTGTGAGTCCAGACGCTGATGCAATGAATCCCGGCCAGTAGCACGTGCAGCGGCGGCGCTCCTCCCACGCGGTGTGACACCGCCGCGGCCGTCACAAAGGCAGGTGGCTGGTGGCTGCGGCCGCGTGCTTTTTGTCGCGGGGCGGCGATAGCATCGCGACGCCAGCGCCATAGCCGCACTCACCCCCTCCCCTGGAATGCGCCCCGCGCCAGGTGTCGGACGCCGAGGTCGCCGCCGGCAGCAAAAACCACCCGGACGACGACCCGTCTCCAGCATCTGTCCCCCTCCTACTCGACACTTGCTGCACCAGCCTGAGTCTTACCGGCCGTCACTGCTTGCCTACAAGTAACGCAACGGGGGTGGACACATTCTCCCTTTCATGATACTCTCCCTTATTTGTGAAGGAGATCAAACGGGATAAATGTAGAAATACAGCTCTTAAATTTGTAGAGAACAATAATGTAATACAATTTACCTGTGACCAAACAGAAAAATATGGTACAACAACTCTATTAAAAACTTCAAACACATTTTTTCTCAACTGGAAGTGAAAAGGGGAATACAAAATATATCTCATGGCAGCCACATTAAACGAGTTTGTGACACTTGCGGGAGTGACACTTGCGGGGAAAGGGAATGTGTAGACACTTACGGGATGACCCGGACGCTGCAGGTAGTGAACAGGGTGTTCCAGAAGTAGGGATACACCACCCCTAACTCAACACCACAGTACCCTTTTTCTTGAATGTTCTGAATATAAATCTTCACACAGACGTCTTAAGGAGGAGAGTATTACGGATATCTGATTGTAAACCACTGCCTATTAGCTTAGACCTTTTTAACTGTACTGAACAGGAGTTCCGCGTATTCCATAATTTACATTTATACAGTTAATAGACAATGTAATTTATAACCAACTATTGGCTGCCAATTTCGCTTCATTTTTCCTGAAAGTCTTGCAACTTGTTTCTCCCTGTTGATTTATGCCAAGTTCGGAGTAAAAATGGTTCTATATGACGGTGATAGAAAATAGAAGTTATCTTTAGCATTTATCGGTGTGTGACATTTCCTTACACATTCCGTGTTTCATACATTTCTTAGGTGTATTTGTAATTCGAATACAGCCAAATCGTTTTGGGGTCTACAAATAAACGCTTCAAGTATGTAAAATACTCATTGACTTATAATTAACGTTTTTAATTGGAGGTTTAAGGTTGCGTCTCCTATTAAAAAGCATAGTAGCTATTTTTAAAGAGATGGAAGTTGCGTGATAGTGGGGTTACTACATAGCGGTCAATTACATCAACGTATCTGTGCAGGATGCCTAATATATTTATTGTTTGCGCAGGTGTCTTGATATGCTTAGTGTTCTGAATAATATGCTTTTAGGTGGTATGACTGTGGGAAGTCACCGTCTTCTAGTAGCAGAGAATGTCTTAATAACTCTCCAAACATTATCACTATTAAAATACCTTTTTGTTTCAGGAGGAAAACTCAATGAATTAATATGTAGTTAGAACAAGTTACTATATTGCTCTTCAGCTTGCAAAGGGTTGCGCAATTTCACTGAGTTTCGTGTTATATTGACAGTGTGGAAACTTGACAACAGCAGTGCTAGACTCCTTGGTGTGCCTGTACCCAGGAAAAGCCATTAGCCGCCTCAAGGGCCCCGGTTCCCCGCCAGTGTCACTCCCCGCAAGTGTTCCAACCCCTATTAAACAGCCTTTTAAATGTGATTCTTGAAGTTTTCCCGGCGGACATAATATTCCATCATCTTTCGGGAGTGCACACGGGACAGCGACAATTCTTCGTCCGACCTTTCGGCTGCAAACCTTACAGCCATCTTCAAGGCGAGTCCAAGACTGAGTTCTCAGCGTCTGCGTGTGGCTATTTATACGGTCATGGTTACGACATCTTTGTTAATAGCTCAAGGAATTCAATAATCTTGCTCTTAAAGTTCGTACCTTATCCAACCTCCGGATACTTGAAAACCATCTCCTCCCTGAAGAGGAGATATCCGCAAGGAAAACTTCGAGAATCACATCGCAGGCCTCTTCGGGTAGGAGATGGTTTCAAGTATCCGGAGGTTTGATAAGGTACGAACTTTAAGAGTAAGATTATTAAAGGATAAGGTACGAATTTTAAGTGCAAGATTAATGAGTTCCGTGAGCTTTTTACAAAGATGCCGTAGCCATGGCCGTATAAACAGACGCGCGCAGACTCTGAGAACTCAGTCTTGGACTCGCCTTGAATATGGCTGTAAGCTTTGTAGCCGAAAGGTCGGACGAAGAATTGTCGCTGTTCCGGGTGCACTCCCGAAAGATGATGGAATAGCCTTTTAAATGTCCACAAAGATGATTTACCAATACGTCCTATCGTTAATTTGAGAAGTCCACTTACATACCACGTAGTAAGGGAAAAACACACATATCTAAAAAACCTGGATGTATAAACTACAGAAACATACATAACACCGAGATAATAGAATGTATAAAACAAATCAACATACGTACTACAAACACAGTTATCAGTCAAGAACACATCCATTTACAGGAACATCACGAATACAAAAATAATAGTCACCATAAAACAGAATCAAGAACAGTAAGGTGACATTCCCAAGCTCACATAAAAGAAATAAGAAGCTTTATCCCACTCATTAAAAAAGGAAATTATTTTAGATTTGACTGCCAGTTCTGCACACAACAAGAAGACTTCACATAAGTTCAATCATTTTAGCAAACATCTTCCTCGACGACATTAAATAAATAAATAAAACCATAAGAAAACTAAACAGTACATGATAATATATTTCCGGCATTATTTCAGATTTTGGGGGTGATCTATGTTTTGCTTTTTTGTATTTTCATTTAAACAAGTAGACATTCTATGTCTCCTAGGAACAATAACTCCACAATAACATTTATACAGTCCACCCAAAAATAAAATTCACCATAGAAACAGAGAAATGAAATGCTTAGTTTCCTACTCGTTACTATACACAGATACAACAATGAACATCAATTCAATATATGCAGGAAAATTATAGTAATTCACGCAAATTGCTTTAGACAATGAATGTGACACAAACATTGTAGAGAAACTGAATTATAATATAAAATAAAGAAGGGGACATCTGACATATAAGGAAAACAGATTATTACCATAATGAAAATACAGGCACACCAAATACCATCTCTCTCTCTCTCTCTTTCTAACGCACGCACACACACACACACACACACACACACACCAGAGAAACGCACCATACATACATACAAAACACAAGCACAAACATGAAAACCATGCCTAAATTAACAACAAACTCTCACCTACAACACCTAAACTTCTCATAGAATAGCCAACTCAAAATTCAAATTTCCTGACAACATTGTCATGGAGTCGGAGATATTTATTACTTACTAACTTAAACCCGCGGCTCCGCTCGCGTGTTGGTTGATTGTGATGTGGTTTTGAAGGATGAAATGAAATACAATACCTTCTTTAAAAACAAACATTTTTAATCAACATTAAAATAAAAAAATATGTAAAGTGCTCAATGATTTACATTAAATAATACGTTCTTTGTTCCTTATAGCCTGTGATGCAATATTTCAAACACGTATGGTGAGAGTAATGTCCAAATTCATTTTAATTTCATTTTAGGGCATTCTAGTAAACTACGTTATTTATAATATTCTTTGAGGCGTAAATGTAGAGACTTTTTGGGTTGCCCAACCTTGAGCAAGCGGCGTATAATTGACCATGTGAAAATCATGAGGGCTGTAAATGGATTTCTGTGACGTTTAATGATTGCCCTTGAGCTTTGTTAATTGTCATGGCAAAAGGTAGACGAACTGGAAACTGAAGTCTTCTGAACTGAAATGGCATATCTGAAGGGATTAAAGGAAATTCGACAATAATGATTGTAATAATATCACAGATCGATCACTTGATGTAAAGCGCGAAACGTCAAATGGATTTCTTTAAAGATGTATTAAAAGAAATCTCCTTTTTACTGCTTTATTTATTTATTCTTATATTTCCTTACAGAGAAAGACATTGTAGCATGCATAGACTAAAGATATGGTCTGTGGCATCACGTTTCGGTGTATGTAACCTCCTTTCTATAGAGTCGCTGGTCTTCAGTCCGAATTTTTTAATAATTTGACGACTTTCAACCACCATATCTTCCACCCCCTTATAGATATCGGCATGGAACTGCTATGGTGTATATATATTTGTATATATATAATATGCCGGTGACGGGCAATGATCCTATCGTTAGTGGGGAGGGGTGGTCAAAGTTTGAAGCCCTTACTCTTACGGGAATTAGTTCATAACTACGAGTTTGAGTACTGTGGGCAGGGCGAAGCTGGGAATTTGTATCTGACGGGAGGCGTGCTTAGGTAGTCCTTGCAGGTGCGGTGATCACTGTGTCCCCAGTGGTGTAGGGGTCAGCGCAACTGCCTAGAAAGCAGGAGACCCGGGTTCGAATCCCGGCTGGGTACACATTTTCAGCTTTGCCCAATCGCAGTTGATGTCATATTTTCTATGAATGTTGAATAATAACAACTGCAGGATCAGAAGTGACCTCTGTTCTCTCGGAACAGACGCCACATGTATATACTTCACATTAGATCAATCATTCTAGCAAACATCTTCCTCAACGACATTAAAGTAAATAAAAGTAAATAAAATAAAATGGAACCATAGGAAAACTAAGCAGTACATGATAATGTATTTCCGGCATTACTTCAAATTTTGGGGGTGATCTATGTTTTGCTTTTTTGTATTTTCATTTAAACAGGTTGACATATAGATGACATTTTATGTCTCCTAGGAGCAATAACTCCACAATAACATCTATACAGTCAACCCAAAATTCACCATAGAAACAGAGAAATGAAATGCTTAGTTTCCTGGACGAACATAAATTCAAGATATGCAGGAAATTGTAGGAAATCACATAAATTGCTTTAGACAATGAATGTGACACAAACGTTATAGAGAAACTGAATTATAATATAAAATAAAGAAGGGGACACCTGATACATAAAGGAAAACAGATTATTACCATAATGAAAATACAGGCACACCAAATACCATTTCTCCCCCCCCCCTCTCTCTCTCTCTCTCTCTCTCTCTCTCTCTCTCTCTCTCTCTCTCTCTCTCTCTCACACACACACACACACACACACACACACGCAGACTCACACACACACACACACTTCAGAGAAACGCACCATACATACATACAAAACACAAGCACAAACATGAAAACCATGCCTAAATTAACAAACAAATGGTAAACTCTCACCTACAACATCTAAACTTCTCGTAGAATAGCCGACTCAAAATTCAAATTTCCTGATAACATTGTCATAGAGTCGGAGATCGTTATTACTTATTAACTGATGAATCTCACAATGATCGCATTATTTATTTATATGTATGAAGAGCGGTTTCGCCCTATTAATGGGCCATCTTCAAGTATTTAAACAGTTACAGGAAATGCCAAGTCAGAGAGTAAGTAAGAAAATTAGGTATAAATCTAAAATTAACGTTGCATAACCCATGTGGCTGCGACTTGACCTCACACAGCAAACAGACGGGCGTTGTGTTTGTTAAATGTTCGTGGTGGCTTAATTTCCGCAGGCTATACATCGTAAAAGCGTGTGCATTTTTCCTCTTGAAGACGGGATCAGCCAATGGGGGAATGTTCACATAACAAGGAGCTCGAAATAAGCCAATAAAAGTACAAAAGAATAAATGGAAACAATTTTATAACGTTATTTATCAGAAATTTTGAAAACAACGTTTATATGGTATACAATTTTTTCATTAAAAGTTGCAATGATTATCGTCTTCTCGTATGTGGAAAATCAATTTAATTTCTAAAGATCCGTCATTATAAGTATAAAGAAGCTTAAATCGAAAATCTGTCAAACTTTCAGTTCATTAATGGAACTAATAATTATTTATATTAAGAAAACCGTCGATGACACCGTTTCCGTTGAGATGTCTGGGTCTTGATGGTCGGCTGCAGTTAGCAATGTGTGCAGTGGACTCCAGTGGTTGCCATAACGATGCTACGTAATGGTCGATGCTTACAGACGATTTCATTTATGATTATTACTTGTCGCCGATAATATTGTAACTGTGACAGAAATAACATTTTTATGAGTGTGTACGTGTATGTCCACATCTCGTGAATTTTTTTATTAAAGAAAACAACAAACTGACTTTCGCATCTGTGTTAGCGTAATAAAATGTTTCTTAGAAATTTATAATTGTATTTGAAATATTTCTACCAAATATTATGTTTATTAATCTTTCTGGAAGTGTAAAATATATAATTTTTGTTATTTGTTACTTTCCAGCGTTTTGTTATCGGTGTGAAACAAGGATTCTTTTTTTATTTTTTTATTTTTATTTTCCTAACAACACTTTTTATGGCATCGTTGTGAGCGACATAACACATATGTCTGTTTGCATCCTGTGATTTTGTTTTAAACGATACATTGAACTGGGAATCGTTGTGAGTGGCATAAAACCGATCTGTTTGCATACCATCATTTAGTTTAAACAAGAAATTGGATTGGGTATCATTGAGACCACCATAAACATATAAATATGATCTGTTTGCATTCCGTGATTATTTTGACAGCACATTTATTTGGTCATCGTCGAGTGACATAAGGATTTGTTTGTATCCCATGACATTTTTTTGAAATAACTTGTAGATCTCGTGAACGATGACTACATGGATCTCTTTGCATCTCATGATTTTTGTTTGTTTTAAAAAGTAACACACATAAGATACCAGCTGTTCGTATTTTTAGTTCTGAATTTACTTTGCTTTTTTTTTATTTTTATTGTGTTGTGTAATGGAATTTCGGCATCGTAGGTTTCAATCAGGAGTATTAGAGCTCAATTATAGAGATCGATACTAGTCTTAGTATATTTGTTTCTCCAGGGTGGTATCTTCGGTATCATGTGAGGTGTATTAGAGGTAATTTGAAGTAAGCGATTCCATTCGTCAGTTTGTCGATATTTTTTCAGTTGTGTGCTTTTTTATATTTTATTTGTATTTGTGTATTTTTTTCTGTTTCTTAATTTAGTACGCCCCCACCCAAACCCTCTAATTCACGTTGTGGTCCCGTTAAATTCTTTTAGTTTTTATTTTTATTTTGATTCTATCTATATTCGTGTGGTTCCTTATTTCACTATAATCCAGTCGTATGAACAAATTTATAGAACCGACAATATATTCAAATAATAATAAGAAAAGGTCACCTCTGGTTACCGATACCGGCTACACATTTCGTAAATATATTTAGTAATATAGTTCAGAAACATGTTTTCAAGAATTTTGTAGCTTTCAATTTAGTACGTCCCCGCCCAGAACACCCATATTCCCATGGTAGTCCCGTTCAGTTCCGCGAAAATTATTTATTCCACTTGATAATTATTCTCGTGCCAAATGTACATAGTTTTGCACTATAATTTACTCATCATCAAGATATTCTCTGTTGATCTTTCACGTACATAAAGTTCTGAAATGTTATTTTAAGTGGGGCCTAATTTCACTTAAATCATAACACATTCTTATATTCCGACGTAAAAAACGACGTAAAAACATTCAATTGTTTACGGCAATGCATTCCTTGTAAACGGATAATGTATGACGTCATTGATCAAAGCTCACAGGTAGTATCGGAAGTATTGACATTTATAGTTCTATGTAAACAGGCATCTGTAGTTTGAAGGTCTTATATTAACTTTCCCTTCCATTTTTATATTGTATCAGCGTTAAGCTATAGAATTAACAGCATTGTGCGTGTGAGTTTAGTAATAACGTTAGTAAAATTATTTGAAAAGGTAACATACATGTTATTTAAGAATCACATGTTTTAAGAAATATTGGACGTTGAGATAACTAGATGAGATAACAATTTACCTTGTCATAGACACAAGGAAGGATGGAATATTATGATTAATGCTTATCATAGCTAATAAGAAATAATCCTTTGAGTTCAATGAACTTTTCTATTTTAATAAAATTATCAAAAGGCGGATTTCCTAGTTTTGTAATTTCTAACTACGATGTACAGGCTATATAAAACATTCGCTGTTGTTCGCTGACAATGAATAAACGCCCATTGAATGTGCTGCAAGTACAGTGTAAAATGTCTGGGTAATGAGAAGAATGAATACAGTGTTTTGCTGAAGGCAGATCAATCCGATAGAAAGAGAACTTTGAAGCTTACGTGGGGTTTACACAGGCACGTGTGCGCCTGTTGACTTACGCGCGTAAAGACGCACATGTAAGCAGCCAAACAGACATGCCACCACAAATGGTGGACGTAAAAGTGAATCAGCACGGGTTTACGAAACATCATTCATGTGAAACTCAGTTTGTCCTTTTCTCACCTGACATCTTGTGAGTCATGGATGAAGGGCAATAGGCAGATGGTGTTTTTCTCGATTTCGAAAAGGGGTTTGACGCGGTTCAACACTGCAGACTACTAACGAAGATACGAGCATATGGTATGGGTTCACAGATTTGTGACTGGCTGGAAGACTTCCGAAGTAATAGAACGCAGTACGTTGTTCTCGACGGCGAGTGTTCATCAGAGACGAGTGTATCGTCAGGCGTGCCCCAGGGGAGTGTGATAGGACCGCTATTATTTTCTATCTATATAAATGATCTGATGGACAGAGCAACTTGTAATTTGCGGCTGTTTGGTGATGATACTGTGGTGTATGGGGAGGTGTCGTCTTTAATGACTGCAATAGCATACAGGATGACTTAGACAAAATTTCTAGTTGGTGCGAAGAATGGCAGCTAGCACTCGATGTAGAAAAATGTAAGGCGATGCATATGACTAGGAAAAACAATCCCATTATGTTCGAATACAGCATTAGCAGTGAGCTTCTTGGTGCAGTCGCGTCATTCAGATATCTAGGCGTAACATTGTAGAGCGTTATGAAATGCAACGAACAGGCAAGGACAGTTGCTAGGTGGACAGTCGACTTCGGTTTACTGGGAGAATTTTGGGTGTACTTCATCTGTAAAGGTGTGCGCCTATAAAACGCTTGTACGATCACATCTTGAATCTCGCGCAAGTGATTGGAACCCGCAGCTGATCAGTTTAGAGGAAGACACAGAAGCAGTTCGGAGGCGGGCAGCTAGGATTGTTAGGATTGTTTCTGGTAGGTTCGATCAATGCACGAGTGTCAAGCTTGGTATTTGTCATCTGTATGTAGGAAGTGGGATTCTTTGTTCATAAGCTGTCTGTAGGAATGTATTCAATTATCTTGGTATTGTAATATAAGAGGATACAATTTAAATTTTGGATTGGGACATAAAGTTGATTTTCAAGTGTTTGCTTTAAATTTCATGTCAATTTTTTTTATTAAGTGTAGTCTATGTAGAGATATTTGTCGTACAAATCAAGTTTCCATTCTTGTTCCTTATAGGATTTCAATTAGGCCTATGTTGTGTACAGTTTTATGGTAGAAAGAAATATTTTTGTACAATTAGTGATAAGTTTTATTGAGGTAGTAATGAAGGGAATTTTCTATATTTTAGATGTACTACGTTGGAGGAGATCCATCTCCAGGACAAGAACACTGCACGACATGTGGGGCAACCATTTTTGAGGACCTGATGAAGGCATGGACCCACCGTGAAGCTAAGTGAAAATTCAAGTGATATATGTATAGTGTGAAGTGTAGTGAAAGAACTGGGAGATAACGTTTGCCCCCTTCTTTAATAATCATTTTGTTCTGTGGTTTGATGTAATTTTATGGCCAGCAAGGGTAAACAGAATGTGTTGTGTACATTAAGGTTATTTTTGTAATTATGTACCTAGGTGTAATTCATATGATTTGTTTCTATATATATGATTAACAATATATTTTTATCATTTAATTACCCAGTTAATTATTTTTTCAAATAACTATCTAGTTAATTAAGTGAGGGGCACAAGCTATGCCAGTTGAATATTTATGTAGAAGCTTAGAGTGGAGAGTGTTCATACGGGTAATTGTGAACTTTTGTATTCAACACACGACCAGTGTTAATACGTATTATTGATGTGTGGAATGAGCTTATCTGGTCAAATTAAGTGTAATTAACCCTTCGATGCATAACAGGGGTCTTTTGGACCCGGCAACCTTTCGTTTTATCCATAAATTCCCTTTAAAGTTGATTATGCTTCATTAGGTTCTGTGTAATCCTTCAAAATACTGTTGTCTTTCTTTAGACAAAACTTCATTTGGTGGAAATAAAATTATTTACCTCCCTTCATTACACGCTAATGCATGACAGGGGACTTTTAGACCCCTTAGTGAACAAGGTATTTTTGAATAGTTTACTCACCTTTTATCTGAATGGCACGTCTTGTTGGCAACATTACTGACAACAATTAGAGCTTCGTCGCTGTTATGGTCATTATTGAGGAGCTGCAGCTGAATCTTCTTTTGAAAGGTACGTCTATGTCTATGTACGTACATATTTCATATGAGCGTAAGTTCAGTTTTATAAATAGAATAGTTATACAGTACATTTTCATTCTTTATTTTCAGGATGGATGCCCTATCATCTGTTAGAAGTAAAAGAACATCATCTGAAGTCGGAACAACTGATAGAAATTTCGAATCAGACCTTTCAGAATGGATTAAGGCTCTATTTCATGAATAAGATGACAGTGCTTCAGAGGAGAGGAGATGGCCATTCGTCTTAGAGATAAACATTATGAATGTAGCAGCTATAAATGCCCTGTGTTTATTTTCAGAACAACATCCCAACTATCAGGAAGGCAGATCCGATATAAGAAGAATTTTTCTCAAGGATTTAAGAGAGGAAATGATGCGTCCTCTCATGGAAAATAGTCAACAATGCACGCCTTCGGAAGAATGTTCACAAGCCATGGTACGTTGCGGAGTCACCCGCCAACAGCTGCAGTTTTCAGAGACTGGAAAATCACCAAAAAACTATTTGCAAAGAGCACAGTGTAAATATTTAATTGATTTATGCCACTGTATTCTTTGTACTAAAATAAAGGTCATTGTATCATTACAGATATTATGTTTTTATAGCTTATGGGACTTAACTACGGGGTCATCAGTCACTAAGCTTACATACTACTTATGAACTAGCTTAGACTAAGGACGCCAGTAATATCCATGCCCGAGGGGGGATTCGAACCCCCGACCGTAGTGGCCGTGCAGACCGTGACTGGAGCGCCTCAGTCCCCTCGGCCACCTAGGCTGGCCCAGTTAAAGAACTGGAATTCTGTGTGTTACCTACGTTATTCGTAGTGAATTAGTTTTCGCCCTTGACATTTCTGTCATCCGCTACCAAGAGCTACGATCCTCGACAACTTCTAGAATCATCGATCTACGACCAGGTAAGGGCACACAGTTACAAGAAAATTTCACCAAGCGCAAGTTCATCAGTAGTTTACCCTAACACATACTAGCAGCCGCAATCACCTAACCAATTGTGTGAACTTTGAACATATCACAATTAGGATAACATATGCTATTGAATTTAGACACAATAACCGGTCAAGAAATACAGAAGATAACTTAATCAGTAATGCAGAAAGAAAACAGATTAGCAGCAACAAAGTTTGATGGTTAATAAAACACTGCAGACCATCAGAACATTTGTTTAAATGACGAAGTTGGAATGGCGCCAATGATCGGTAAACTACCCGTCGTCATGTAAGAAGGCGCTTCCGCGCATAGAGGCGGAGCGTGGAGGGGAGGAGCTACGCCGAGTGTCAACAGTTGTGCTTGCGGGAGAAACATTGCGTAACTCGCGGTCAGCCACGCACCTACAGAATGGCCATTATTGGCTGTCATGGATGGGGATGCGCAGAACGGCTGATAACTGGGCCGCCTTCGTAGCCGACTACAGTGACCACATCTACGAACGGAGGAATGTAGATAAAGGAGAATGGAATTGGTAACCATAAATGTAAACTGCACATCCACTGGGCGGCTGCATCTCCGCTTGGAAGAAATAGGCCCTATGAAATAGAACGCCTGTTCCCCAGGCAAGGTAACGGGGCAACAAATGGTCACACGCTAAATAAAAACACCAGACCCAACTAGCAATCAGGATGTTAATTAATTTGAATACCGAAATAATTCAAGACGACGATCAGTACTGATACGTCAGGAACGAGAATGCAAATTTGATCATCAATAACGAAGAGGACACACGGACATTAGTCCAAGGAAACCGCTGAGGTTCGGTTACGAGGCCTAGTCGAAGTGACGTGCACACACAGAGAAGTAAAATTACCAGAAGAATGATGGACCAATAGGCAGTAAGTCAAAACAGGGCACTAGACACAAACAGCAGAATCGTATCATGAAGCGGAGCCACAGAAAACAGTATCTGTGCTTCAATCTAGGCTTAATGGAAATACACACTACAAAAAGAGTGACAAAATACTCCATTTTAAGTCACCAAAGCCATATCTCGGCCCACTCCATTCCGATGTCTCAAAATTACAAAACTTGATCTTTCGGTGATGAATACACTAGTCGGATGTCACCATGATGTACTTAACGGGACGAGATGAAGAAACAGAGCACGCTCGGAGCAATTCCAGAGCGGGCACATCGTGACTAACCGCCGGCTGTTTTCACAGCTGCCTCTACATGATAACTCGCATCGGCCAGCGTCGAGCCGGCTTTCAATTCAGCCGCTCTGAATTACATGCCCTTGCCACTGGACGTCAAAGCCGCACTGTCTCTTCGCAATGACAGACCCTCTCGCCATTTCCTCAGTCGGCGGCGAACTCGCTGTGCCTTTCGCTTGCGCCACCAGATATACTCGCCGATCGCGGCAACTACCGCCGGCCGCGAGACAAATGACAAACGTAAACTAGCCATGCCACCCGCGGTGAAGTAACAAATAGATATCGATATGCCAATTGGAGCGAGGTAACTGGCGCCAATTCAAGTAAATCGAGCTAGCATGGCTCAGATATGATGTGCCACTGATTTTGTTAACTCTTTCCTACACATTTCTAGAAAATCGTCGAGCAGGGTTTAGCTCACCAAATATAGATGCCATTATGTCAGAAGCACTGCGATTGATTCAAGTGATTTGTATTTTATTTGTTTCTCGGCTTCGCCCTTTCTTCTTTTAGTCTAGCTCCTGCTTTCGCCTCTGTCCATCGTCTTTTGCACCATACTCAGTCCGACTTTCCTGTCATGCAGCTCCGTACTTATGGTGCCAAATCTCCAGAACTATGAGTTGTACATTAATGAAATTTTGCCGGAATTTAGAATCGAATATTAGGAAACTGCCTTCAAAATGTTTTGCAAATAGAGTTATCAGTAAAGATGTAATAGATTAGGACGACATGCGTGATGGACAGTTTTTCATACATTTCATTTTTAAGGAAATGCATACTGTAAACCATCAGCTGTTTATTATTTTCTTGGTTCACCATCTCACAGTCTGGCATTGCTTTTATGTTTTTAACCAAGACTTGATGCCTATTGACGTCTTATTTATTTTTATTGTGTGACATGCATGCCAATATGCATAAGGAGGCATATAATGAATCTGTTTAATCAGTCTGTGAAGATGGTTTATAACCGAAACCGGTAGAAGTTTAGAAAAATAATAAACAGCTGATGGTTTACAGTATGCATTTCCTCAAATATATTACGGCTGTTGAACCTCATCTCAATAAAAATTTGAATTTCATTTTAAATTACCCCACGTCAGTTAGTAGTAACGGCGAAACAATTTGTAAGTCCATGTGTAACGTGGTGGCCTTTTACAAACCTTACTGCTTGTTACCTCATACCTCATTAACTGTGTCTCGTACTATAATTTCGATGGGTCAATACAGTATGCAAAATGTCTACCAACTGTAATTAATAGAGTAGAAGTAATAAATTTTAACGTCTTGCCAAATGGCGTAGCATTACTCCATTAACAGAATTTTGCTTGGGATGTCAGCGAGGAAATGTTTTCTGACGGTTCGAAATTATGTTTTAAGTTTTTTACAAGTCGGTATCTGCTCTCGTCCTCAAATAGTGGTTGAATAAAGTCTCATTATTCACGAGTTGCATGGTGCGCCGCTTCGTCTCGTCATATATCCTGTAGTCCGGGCCATGGGTTATTTTTTACCCCCACGACGATTATTTCCTGATGTTACAGACTATTTGCACTAATTTCCGTTGAAGTAGGATTAGATATGGAAAACTGCTGCATGATATGGATCTTTCCTGGGAATTTCATGTTGTTTATGACGTTATAAGTCCTGTATAACTCCTGAACTATGTGTTGTATATGGTCCCCTAGCAAACGAGCAATGGAATTTCAGTTTGGTTATGAGTATAGGTCTTCATTATTTTTTAAACGTCAGTTTCCTCTCTACGTCGTTACACAGGCATTGTATTACATAGACGTTTCAGAACACTACAAAAGTTTTCACGAAGGGCCATATATGTGCGTTCAGTTACATGTAGGATAAATAAAAATTTCCCAGTTTATTTCCAAACGATATAATCTGTTTCTCTTGGCAGCATCTGGAAATAACGTCGCAATTGATCACGTTTCCGCATTCAACACGCCCAGTGAGCCGCACCGCTTTCGTTGACTGTGGAGGTATGCGGTCCCCGGTTGGAGCCCACCCAGCGGATTAACTATGTGGATCGGTTTTTGCCCAGCATGGAGGTGGTTTGTAGGCGAATTTTTACACTCCACTAGGAATCGTACTTCCGCTTACGTTTTACCACTAGCAAACATCGGAAAACTTTTGCACGCTATACCAATATGCACTGATATTTGGAGTATTTTTTCCCTCAGGATACTGGGATGGCGACACGGGTGTTAAATAAGCAGACCAGGTCTATAAATAATAGGGCGGCCTCGCGTCATATCGGGATGAAGGCGAATTGAAAAGAAGACGATTTTATATCTACGGATTTGCCGATGTACGTCGGAAAGACCAGGTTGCCGCTAGTCTTTCGTTTACAAGCCAAAGATATGTGGCATGTAACAATACAAAAGTCATCGTTGTTCCTGAATCTGTTGAAAAGAACATCGGGTTCTAAAATAATTGGCTTGCACTCACGCCGGCCGCGGTGGCCGAGGAGACTGAGGCGCTCCAGTCACGGTCTGCACGGCCATTACGGTCGGGGGTTCGAATCCCCCCTCGGGCATGGATATTTGTGCCGTCCTAGTTTGTAAGTAGTTCATAAGTAGTTTGTAAGTTTAGGGACTGATGACCCCGTAGTTAAGTCCCATAAACTATACAAACATTTGAACATTTGATTTGCTTGCACTCAGCCTCGAACCCACTACCTTTGACACCATAGCGCGATGCTATTCTTGCTAGCTGAAGAGTACTGACTTCGTTCATGATCGTATCTTCTGAAGGCTTTTACAGTTGGTGTGTCTTCAATCGACAGTTAGCCAAATACGACATGTTTTTAATAATTCAATGAGCCAAAAACAAATATGAAGGGCGGATGTTGCCTTCATGGAGAATTCGCCCAGTAGCTCCATTCTCTTTGCTTCGGGACCTGCCGCGCGAGGGTAGCCGAGCGGTCTGGAGCGCCACGTTGCGGATCTCGCGGCCTCCCGCGTCGGAGGTTCGAATCTTCCCTCGGGCATGGATTTTTGTGTTGTCTTTATGATAAGTTAGTTCATAAATAGTTTGTAAGTTTAGGGACTGAAGACACGGCAGTTAAGTTCAAATGTTCAAATATTTGTAAATATATCGGATCAAACTGTGTGGTCATCAGAGCGTAGCTTACAAACTACTTAAACCTAGGTAAACTAACCTAAGGACAAACACACACACCCAAGCCCCAGGGAGGACTCGAACCTCCACGGCGAGCAACCGCGCGCTCCGCAGCGAGACGCTTTAGACCGTTCGGCTACTCCACCGCGGCCCGCAGTTAAATCCCATAAGCTTTACAATCTTTGGAAATGTGCATGCGAAATTGGCTTCAGGACCATTCGTACATAAACGCCAGAGTTCGAGTAGCCAGGAGCTGGTGGTGTCTCTACCAGCTCCAACGCCAATGTTAAAAGCGGCGTTTCCCCTCACCTCTCCCTGCCGCGGGAACGCCCATGTGCTGCCTGCAGGGGGTTCAGAATAGTATTTTATACTCAGCCGCGCATGCACATTGCAACGCTGCGCGCTCCGACTCGTATACGTTCCGTCTCCGCGAAGTAAAACGTTTCTCATGCGATAAAAACGCTTTGAATATGCATACAAAATGATCTGACAGAAGAACGAAACGAACAATGATAGTTATTTTTTATTTTATTTACTTATTTACTTTTTTCCACGAAGAGCTATTTTCTTGGGGACCACTGAACCAGGACGCGCCGTCACTGATTTCAGCCGAAGTATAGGGCCGACAGTTTCGGTCTGCAGACCTTATAAGTTTGCTAGCTCACTTACTTTGTGGACTGCCGCCATTGTTTGTTTCCATTTGAGTAAACCGCTCGCAACCCACAAAAGCTGACGTTCCAATACGGACCGTGCAGCGTTCGTGGCCTTGGCTACTGTTACGCAGCGGCGCTTTCTGTTTGCAGCATTGGCATTCAGAAGAGAAGGCTTTGTTGCTGCCGCGGTTTCTAAGAAACGCACACAGCACTCACACTGCAGCGATCAACTGACTTACGACACCTGCTGTGTTATCACAACACGCTTCTTCCATTACGCACAAAAGGAAACTAGAAGGCGTGTTTGATTGAGTCGCCTATTATGTAACCTCCTGTCATTATCCAGATTGAAAATTTGGTCTCAGTAGATGGATCATTAGGTGCTTAACGTTAGGTACTCCTTTTTGTGATGTAACTGTGTTGAATTCTTTTATTTGGGATGCAACATAACAGACATTTCCGACGTGTGCATTAAATGTAGTCGTGTTGTCCAAATGTTTCTTAAGCTTTAGGGACTTAACTGCGTGGGCATCAGTCCCTAAACTTACAAACTACTTATGAACTAACTCATACTAAAGACAGCAGAAACATCCATACCCAAGAGGGAATTCGAACCCCCGACGGGGAACGGCCTCACGCATCGTAGCATGGCGCCTCAATGCGCTCGGCCGTTCCGCCGCGCCGTGGCGTATTAAATGTAGGGTCAGCGGAAGATGAAAGAGGTGAAGTTGTTAAAATATCTACAAACTAGTAAATTGTGATGAAGTAGTAGATGAGTTCAATTGTTCAAATGTTTGTAAATCTATCGGACCAAACTGCGTGGTCATCAGTCCGTAGCTTACAAACTACGTAAAACTAGGTAAACTAACCTAAGGACACCACACATACTCATGCTCCAGGGAGGACTCGAACCTCCACGGCGCGCAACCGCGCGCTCCGCAGCGAGACGCTTTAGTCCGCTCGGCTACTCCATCGCGGCAGATGATTTACAAATAAAGTAGTATATTATTATGAATATGAAAGATCCTGTATTATCGTAATTTAGCTAAAAGCCGCGGCGGATGGCCAAGCGCACTGAGGGGCCATGCTCCGATGAACGAGGCCGTTCCCCGTCGGGGGTTCGAATCCCCCCTCGGGCATGGATGTTTGTGTCGTCTTTAGTATTAGGTAGTTCATAAGTAGTTTAGGGACTGATAACGCCATAGTTAAGTCCCATGAGCTCTACAAACATATTTAGCTAAAAAAATTTAAAAATTTAATAAAGTATATGGGCATATACTCTTTCATCTCATTCATACTTCTTAATCACTATTCTTCTCTATGAGCGACTAAACCATTTAGGATCACGTTAAACATTTCTTTCTTTGTTATCTTCCGTTTCCCTCGTCGCCAGTACTCCTGCGTGCGTTCACTGGTCTGCAGTGTCTAATCTTTTCAGAGGTTTACCAGATTTTCTATTTTGCTCCTAAATGTACGTCTCTCTAACATTTACGACTCCGCGATGTTCGACTTTTGTAAAACATTCCTAGCCTTTAATTTCCATATAGTAGTGGTATTTCCATTCAAGAAGAATTTAAATGCAGTGTGAGTCAGCAGGAGGGGTACATACTTTGAGGGGTGAAACTACCGATGAGTCTGAAGAAAAAACTTCCAATAAACACACGCCCTTTCCTCAACCGTTTCCGAGTAAACTAATGAAAACGAGTAGAAACTGGAAACGTGCAGGTGACAGTAATTTAAGCTGCTGTTATGTTATAGTTTCTTTAACTGTTCACGTTTTTTCACAGATGTTCAAACAGTCCACCTTCAACGCATTTTGCTGCTCTTGTGTACAGTTGTTGGGTTGCCGATCCGGGGTTCACTTCTGCATTAGTTTACTTGAGCAAAAGGATGTAAAATACGAGCCAAAAGTTCCTCTCTTGTGTCCACTATGCGCTTGTACACTTCTCTCTTCAGCTACCCACGTAAACATTAATCCAATGCGATAAGATTGGGAGACGTCGGTGGTCAAGCAATGACTCCACGGCGACCTATCCATCGACCAGTGTATGTTGTGTTGAGATACTGAATCACTGGCCGTATGGAATGTGTAGAAGTTCCGTCATGCTCAAAGTACATACGAGCTCGAGTTTCCAAAGGGACATCCACCACTTATTCTGGTAACACATACTGAAAAAAAGTGAAGATACTCGGTCCGATTTAGACAAAAAGTGTTCAAATGCTTGTAATTCTATGGGACCAAACTAGTTTGATCATAAGTCCCTAGACTTGCAAACTGCTTAAACTACATTAATGATAAACGTGAAACATTGAATTAAAATTTGTGATGCGGCCAGGAGTCGAATCCATGCTTAGTAAGCATACGTCTTCCCGCTAGCCCACCACATCACTAGCGACTAAGGGGCCTCGGAATAGTCTAAGCGCAGGCCGCGGTGGCCGAGCGGTCTGCGGCGTTCCAGTCACGGTCTGCACGGCCGCTGCGGTCGGGGGTTCGAATCCCCCCTCGGGCATGGATGATTGTGCCGTCTTTAGTATAAGCTAGTTCATAAGTAATTTGTAAGTTTAGGGACTATAGTTAAGTCCCATAAACTCTACCGACATTTGAACATTTTTTGAGAAGTCTAAGCACGGTTTCTCTCCATGTCACAAACTTTAATTCAGCTTCTGTGTTTCAATGAAACACTGCCACATCTATCAAGGCTCTCCGTTTCATAGGAAGACAGAAGCTGAAATAAAGTTTGTGACTTGGAGAGAAATCGTGCTTAGACTATTCCGAGGCGCCTTAATCACTAGTGATGCAGTGGTCTAGAGGTAGCCGGATGTTGTGGCTCAGCGCGCACGGTCAGGGGGCTAAACGCCCTCTGTAATAAAAAAGCTGTGCCAACCATTAAACGAGCAACCACGAACTAACTGAACGAACGACCGCGAACCATAGATCTACGAGATGAAAAACAAAGGCCGTAAGACGTCTGCGTAGTAAGCATGGAGGTCCGGGCCTTGCAATTGAGAACTTAGTAAAGCACTGTTCAATTCCACAGCGTCTATGACATTGACAGCATGAACTGTTTGTGCAATCGGCAAAGCACTGTTTCTAACGGTACCGTTCTGTGAGTTTTTATTTTGCATACACACAGATTGAACATGTCCCAATTTGCCACATTGATAACAGGTTGTGTTAAAAAAAAAAAAAAAAAAAAAAAAAAAAAATCCCGGTCGTATAACTAATTTTAATTTAACGTTTCGCGTTTATCATTAATGTCTCTGTCATTATTGAATAGAAAAACAATCTCAGGATATATGAATTTCTATTTATAACGCTTAACTACGTCAATCTAAGGATAACACAAACTCCCATTTCCGTGGATGGACTCGACGCGCGAGGCCGCGCGGTCGGTAACGTGGCGCTCCAGACCGCTCGGCTACTCCCGCTCGGCCCGTTTAGACAACGGTTATGTAACACAACTGGACCGTTGAGTTGCTCATCAATGACACCGCACCACACGTTGACTGAGAATCGTCGTTGAAAATTCGTTTCCCTAGCAACGAACACATTTTCATCTGCTAATAAATAAGATTTGAGCGTGTTGTTGATTCCGTTGCGAATAAATGTTGACTCATCAGTGAACAGAATACGTTGACTTGGCAATGATCCATTATTGCCGGGCGGCAGCATCTCCTTCATGCAGATTTCGTACACTTTGCTGATGAAATCGATACAGACCACAGACCTTGCTCGTGTACTGTGCGTATCACCCGTGTTTGTGGAATACCAAGTTGGACAGCAATTCTTCTTGTGCTAGTAGTTGGGTTACGTTACACTAACTGAAAAATATTCTCAACATCATTAACAGGTCATTGTACGCGACATTCAGAGACAACATTTACGCTGGGAAGTGTACCACGCCACACAATCCTTGAAATACTCTGTGAAAATTTTCTCTAGCACACTGTGATTTCGAAATAGTTGTTGGTACTCTCACACAGCAGCTCTGGAATTCCGGTTGGACATGCCGCTAACACACATAATGTCAGCATACTTTGCATGTGTGAAGATCCGTGGCATTTGCATTACACTAAACTATTCTTTGTTCACATAACAATACTGTAATACCATGCACTACGACAAGCACTGCGAACTGAGGCTTAAGGTGATCAATTGGAATTGCGCAAGTGAACTGCGTACTCACACGTTTATAAAGATAACATTACTCTTTTCCCGTACCTAGTTGTGTTCATTAGTTTATACGGAAGAAAAGGGCATATGTTTATTAGGTTTTTGTTCAGAATCGCTAGTAGTACCATCCCTCGAAGCATATAGCTCTCCTCCTGATTTATTTTGTACTTCGCCTATTATTGTTCATTCTGTGGAACTGTGAAGACAAATGTGAAAATTACATAACTATTAGTTTAATAAGTCATGGTTGCAAATACTCACGCGAATTATATACAGACGAATGGTAAAACTGCTGGAATTCGACCTTGGGGAAGAACACTTTGAATTTAGGAGAAAAACAGGAACACGGGAGGCAATATTCACATTAATACTTATCTAAGAAGATATGTGAAGGAAAGGCAAACCTACGTTCTTAGCATTTCAGATCAGGTGAAAGCATTTGACAATGTTGACTCGAATACACTTTTTTTCAAATTCTGGAGCTATCAGGGGTAGCCGGCCGCGGTGGCTGAGCGGACTGAGGCGCTCCAGTCACGGTCTGCACGGCCACTACGGTCGGGGGTTCGAATCCCCCCTCGGGCATGGATATTTGTGCCGTCCTTAGTATTAGTTAGTTCATAAGTAGTTTGTAAGTTTAGGGACTGATGACCCAGTAGTTAAGTTCCATAAGCTATACAAACATTTGAACATTTTGGTATCAGGGGTAAAATAAAGGGAACGAAGAGTTATATACAATTTGTACAAAAACCAGGCAGTAGTTATTACAGTCGAAGGAAGTGAAAGTATGCAGTGGTTGGAAATCGGATAAGGGTTGTAGCCGTTCCCCAATGTTGTTCAGTCGGTATATTGAAAGAGCTAAGAAATGCTAGTATAAATTCGAAGTGGGAATTAAAGTTCAGGAACAAAAGGTGTGCTGTTTGCCGATGACGTAACAATTCTGTCACAGACGCAACGGACCTGAAAGAGCAATTGAATGGAATGGACAGTGTTTTGAAAGGAGGGTGTAAGATGAACATTAACAAAAGCAAAACAAGGGTAATGGAATGAAATGTCAGAAAATCAGGCGATGCTGAAAGATCTAGACTAGGTAATAAGGCAATAAAAGTAGTAGATGAGTTTCGTTATTTGGTAGCAAAATAACTTACGATGGCCGAAGCAGAGAATATATAAAGCTCAGAATGACTATGGGAAGAAAAGAGTTTCTGATGAAGCGAAATTTTTTGATATCCAATATTAATTAAAATGTTAGGAAGTGCTTTCTGAAAGTTTTTGTCTGGAGTGTAGGTTTGTATAAGAGTAAAACGTGGACGAATAATTTAGACAAAAAGGTGATAGGAGCGTTTGAAATGTGGTGCTACAGGAAAATGACGAAGATAACATGGGTAGATTAAGTAACTAATGAGGAGGTGCTCAACAGCATTGGGGAGAAAAAAAGTTTCTAGCATATCGTGATTGAGAGAACGTATAGGTTGCTCGGGCACATTCTAAGACATCAAGGAGTCGTGAACTTGTCATTGGAAGGAAGTGTGTGAGGTAAAAATCATAGAGGGAGACCGAGGGACGAATATAGTAAGCAGATTCAAAAGGATGTAGGTTTTCGTTCTTATTCTCTGATAAAGAGGCTTGCACAGGACAGGGTAGCGTGTAGAAATGCATCTCACTTGTCTGCGGACTGAAGACCACAAAGACTATACAGACGCCCGAGAAATGACAGTAGTAGGGTAACGAGAGTTTCAGCACAGCGTACCATTTCGCTACTTGGGCACATCCTCACCCTCAGGCCCGCGCACTCGGCCAATTGTCAGACGACCGAAGTACTGTTACTTTACCCCACCACCGCCCCCGCCCTTCGACAGTTAAGGTTTCGGCCTTCTCGTAATCCAACACCTTTATGGTTTTACACGCCTTCCGACTACACCGAGAATTCGGGTAGTTTAATTCTATCTCCAGCGTATACCCATGAAAATAATCTCTCCGTCCTGTTACAATGCAAACTATTCAACAGATCAAATACCGATAATCGAGCAGCCCAGAAGACATTTACATCTTCTTGCGTGTACCCATGTAAGGAATTTCTCGGTCCTGTTATAATGCAAACTACAGGGTCATCAGTCCCTAAGCTTACAAACTACTTATGAACTAGCTTACACTAAGGACGGCACAAATATCCATACCCCAGGGGGGATTCGAACCCCCGACCGTAGTGGCCGTGCAGACCATGAGTGTCCCCTCGGCCACCGTGGCCGGCAACGATTCTTTACAACAGGTCAAATACCGACAATCGAGCACCCCATAAGACGTTTAAACCCTATTATACAACGGAGAGTTCCTATAACAAAAAATGCACGAAATAATCTACTGGCCGCGGCAGAGCGGCCAAGCGCATTGAGGCGCTATGGTACGATATTACGCGGGGCCGTTCCCCCTAGGGGGTTCGAATCCCCCCTCGGGGATGGATTTTTGTGCCGTCTTTAGTATAAGCTAGTTCATAAGTAGTTTGTAAGTACAGGGACTGATAACCCTGCAGTTAAGTCCCATAAGCTTTACATACATTTGAACATTTGATAATTTACTGATTTCCGAGCGTCTACACTATAAATTTTTGTCTCTCGAAAGCATTGACCTAACAAAACCCTTAGTCGACAAAACAGCAACCACGGAACCGAGGTAGTACTTTAACTGCCGGATGCAACACTGATTTTCAGTTTTGTAGAGCAAGCTCGACCAGCCCTTTAACCACAAAAATTCCTACTCCAAGTTCCTTTCTCGTGATATATTTTATCATTCCACTAAACCAAACTCGGATTTTTTAATTACAACTAGCGGTCCACCGCAAACTAAGATGCTCTAACACCACTAACACACGATCAAACAGACAGTACTTCGTAACGTACACATTTCGACTTATGATTATGTTCTTAAAACTCTGCACTGTGTTCGTTACGAAGTATTGTCTGTTTGATCGTGTGTTAGTGGTGTTTAATTTACGAGTGGTATGCGATGGTAAATTATTGCTGCTCTTTTAACTTATACATGTTTAGTAAATTTGACAAGTTCGTCATGGGGACAATGTTAAGTTACCATTTCGCCTACCTGGCGGCTGCGGTGTGAGAGCCCTCGGCATACTGGAGGAAAACTCAGCAAGGAGATACTGGAGAACATCGCTAGGAAATCATTTGGTTGTAGCTTATAAAGTGGGGATAGCCGCTGTTAAACTAAGAACTCTCCAGTCACGGTGCCTAAAAGCACTCAGTATTTTAAAGTGTCTTAGTCTCACCTCATGGGGAGCTGACAGGTCTCGTCTGCTCCAGTTTTATAGAGCCTTTGTACGATCCCGACTTGATTACGGCTGCACGGTGTATGGATCTGCAAGACCTTCCTACCTCAAAATGTTGGACGTGGTGCACCATGAAGGGATTCGGTTGGCTACCGGGGCATTTCGAACCAGCCCTATACCAAGCCTTTGCGCCGAGGCTGCTGAGCCACCGCTTTCCATACGGCGACAGCTCCTCATGGTGCGTCAGGCGTATGCAGCGTTGTCCACCCCATATACATCTGCTTACGATACTGTCGCCCGGCCGCCTATGGAACGGTTGTTTCGTAATCGGCTTCGAGCTACGAGGCCTTTTGGGATACGTGCTAAGGACTGTTTTTTAGATATGGGTGTTTCAGATTTTACTGTTTTGCGTCGAGGATGGAGTCGATATCCCCCTTGGTTATTACAGAGACCCAGCCTCCTTTTAGATTTAACCAGTTTTAAAAAAGATTGCACCCCGGACATAACGTTTCAGTCAGAATTTTACGACATTTTAAATAAGCATCGTGATTTTACAATTGTGTACACTGAAGGATCAAAACAAGGGGACTCGGTGGGGTGTTCTGCAGTGTTTCAAGGTCACCTCATAGGGATTCGCCTGCCCGCTGCCTACTCCGTTTTTTCGGCAGAGCTGCATGCTATCCTCCAGGCACTGGAACACATCCGTCGTGGTCGAAGTACAAAATTTCTACTCTGCTCAGATTCCCTTAGTGCCCTCCAGTCACTGCTGGTCATGTACCCGGCTGAACCTATATCACAATTGATCCATGACCAATTTTACCTCCTCCAACGGCGGGGTAAAGAGGTGTCATTTCTTTGGGTACCTGGGCATTTTGGGATATGCGGAAATGAAGCGGCTGATTTGGCTGCCAAGGCGACCTGCGGTGACCCAAATGTCACGGAGGGTGCCATTCCCTTGCAGGATGTCTACTCGGCGCTGCGCCAGAGGTCCCTTCAGTTGTGGGAGGAGACGTGGGTGGCAGCGACAGGTAATAAACTGCGGTTGGTGAAACCAACTGTCCGACCGTGGCGAACCTCCTGCCAGCCATGCAGACGTTTCGAAGTGACACTGACGCGCCTTCGCATTGGACACAGCCCTTTGACCCACAGCTTTTTATTCCGTCGGGAGAATCCACCGATTTGTGATGCTTGTGGCGTGCAAATCACTATAAGCCACATTTTAATTGAGTGTATATCGTGTTGAGAGGGCAGCGGCTAATCTTGGCCATGCCCTACCCATTGTTTTAGCTGACGACGAGGCGAGTGTGACGAATGTTTTACAATTTTGTGAACGTTCCCGACTCTGGCCTAAGTTCTTAGGCCAGAGGTTTTAGTGTGTTACAGGAAGGCTCGCTGAACAGTGATCAGCGTCCTCCTATACTCTGACATTTTCGTTTAACGACTTTGAAGTACTCAACCTTACGTCTGCCAACTTCCATTGCTGACTGGCAATGTGGGTTCGGGTTGTTGCCAGGACGTACTTTAGTTACTGTTGTCTAATTCTTTCGTCAGGGCGCTAAAACCTTGCTGTTGTGCGCCCAAAACATCCTATCCTATCCTATCCTATCCTATCTATCCTATCTCCAGTCACGTGTTGTTGGGCATCCCACACGATTTCGTTGAGATTTTTTTAACAAACTGGGTATGTGCAAGTACTTAGTATCCACACGTGACTTTCGCATGGAAGGAGGCTGTATAGGGCAGTTGGAGTCGATTGCTTATGAATACATTTATTTGTCGAATCACCTTATCTATTTTATTAGAGGCGTTTCGGGCTGGAGGTGCAATATACACTTACGGACTAGATGGAAAACGGGGATAGCCAATATTTACAAAGTGCGGCCCTGTACTGTGAGTCAGGCCTCTCCATTCCTTAGAGAGCAGCTTATGATCGGTGTTTGCAGGAGTTGGGCTGCGATATGTTTGCGAACATTACGTTGCACGTACTCAGTTGTATTGTAACAGAAAAGTGTAGACACACCATGTTCTTTTAAGGAACAGGTGTTATGCTGTGTAGGTGAGCATCTTCGTTTGCGGTGGACCGCTAGTTGTAATTTAAAAAAATCCGTGTTTGGTTTAGTGGAATGATAATTAAGATCTCTTTTATCATTAACAACAAGTCTGTCGCAACACAACATCATCCACAACTGGAAACAGATATTGCAACGCATATTTTGAAACTCATTTTACTTAAATTCTATCCCAACTAGCCTACAACACTATGTAATAACAACCATCTCCAACCCAACGACCGAACTACAACACGAACCTACAACAAACAGCTCTTCTTTAAATGTTTGTAAATCTGAGAGCCTTAACTACAGTGGTCATTACTCCCTACGATTGCAAACTACTTACATTAAGCCGGCCGCGGTGGACGAGGGGACTTGATATACTAAAAGTATCTCGTCGACATACCCGGCATATATGTGGATATTATTTTTATGTTAAACGTTTGCCTTTTCTCCATTACTATCTTAGCTATCTGTGACTGATCAGAGTAGAGTGAGAATTATTCGCACGAATTAACTAGTAATATTTTAATTGCACAAAATGAGTGATTGTAAAATGCAATACAGACGTTACAGTAGCGGTATTATTTATTTATTTATTGACGTGCGTTGGCGGCCCTGGGACCTGGGCGACTGCCTGGGTCGTCCCACCCTAAAGCCGGCCCTGGCTGTGGTATACCAGCTGTCAGGCGATACCCCAAATAACATGGCGGACGCCAATTCAGTTTGCTTCAAACATCACCGACCTAACTCCACCCTATGAAATTCAAACTCGTTGATCCATACTGGACGAAGCCGAGCCAGAGTGCGGCGGACGAGCGAGCATAATCCTCAATATGCAGACCTCTACCCGCCACTGCAGGCAAGGCTGCGGCTGTGCTTTGCGGAAGTCCTTCCTGTGTTTTCTGCAGGAAACGGCGGCGCGTGGCGTCGCCCGCAGCCGCCTGCCGCGCAGAGCGGCGCCTTTGGCAGGCGACGCCGACGCCAGCGAGAAGTCTCAGGGGCGGCAGAGGCCCCCACCTCACCTCGCAGCACACGTCACGCCGAAGCCCGGTGCATCCAGATGAGGCGGTCCTCCTCCCACGTTTGGCGCCCGGCCACGGACGCCAAGCACCGGCACCGGACCGCGCTGCCACAAACCATTTATCCACCGAGATAAGAGCAGCTGGACGTGTTTTCTGTGGATGTGATCAGTGTACTGATTCTCTGGGAGTGGACGGACGCTGGGGAGCCAAGGCATTATGACCGCAGCGAGCAGCGTGGCTGGCTGTCGCCTAGAGGTGATGTCTACTCGCGACACTCCAAACGAAAGTACACAGCGTGTCTCACAATTCTTATTACAGGCTACAACAACAACTTCATTCTTTGCATCTTCCACTCCGAGGAGTGGAGCGGGCTCTTTGAGATCGACCCCATAAACAGTTCTTTTCAGCCAATTACCAGACAAAAACGGGAAACCCATTTTTTAAAATTTCTAACAAACATTTTTTAACCCAGCGAGAATATGGTACAAAATGCATACATGTAGGATATTTTGAATGAATGATGGGAAGTGGACCCACAAATTAGTTGTTAATAAAAGGGAATTTCGTAAATCAAACACCATTATTTCTACAAATGTTTAATTATTTCAATTATACCAAAAGTCCAAAAATATATAATCTTTTTCGGCACTTTACATTACATATTTTCAAAACCAACAAATGTAATCATTCTGATGAATATTTTTTTTTTGTAAGTATTTATGAGATCAACATTGTCAATCGAAAAATAGGTAATAAATCAGTGAACTCAC
Organism: Locusta migratoria; assembly: GCA_026315105.1. Taxonomy (NCBI): domain Eukaryota; kingdom Metazoa; phylum Arthropoda; class Insecta; order Orthoptera; family Acrididae; genus Locusta; species Locusta migratoria. The sequence continues at coordinate 181,158,292 of CM048749.1, forward strand.
CAGATGTAATTAGCAGCATTGGCCGTTAATGTTTTATTTTAAAAAACCACAGATCGATTTCGATCACATAAATTCAGGGCATGCATATGCTCGTTGGAAGGACACTGAAGATGATCATTATGTGATCGAAATCGATCTGTGGTTTTTAAAAATAAAACATTAACGGCCAATGCTGCTAATTACATCTGGTGAGTTCATCATTGTGTGGTCGTGGAGCACCTCCAAGTAATAAATCAGTGTTATAAATTACTAATGATTACTTGCTGTAGCCCATGACTGACAGAATGGAACAATGTGTTCTCGACAAATGTAGGTAGATAGATAATACGAAGCATATTTTCGTTGCAAGACAGAATCCATGATTCAACCTCTGACTGTGCTGATCTTGCTGCCAAGCTTAGTTCAGGTACCTGCCTTATTATATTTTCAGAACGGGTCCGAACTTGATGCTGGGGCGGATTTTTGCGCCACTTAGTTCCATCTTTACAAAATAATATGATCTGTCTTTCCGACTGCTCGACTCTTTCTGGTAACATTGAACCTTTGGTAGTAGTTTGCAACTCATTTAGTCGTATATTGTCCTTATGTCACTGCCATCACTTCCATCTTTCTCAGTGTTGCTACTGTGACTGCGCTCACTTCTCGCTTTCATCTCACATAAAGTCGTCTTCACTGTCTGTTGTTTCCGCTAGCCAACAACGTATCCGTTCAGCCTGTTGTTTTTCATTGTCCATTTTGATCAAATAAACCCAAAAACACAAAATATTCACTAGAATTAATAGATCAAAAATGGCACACAAATACTATGTCGCGGTTGTGGAAGGGTCACAATTACCATCTTTGTGTTTACACACGTTTATTTCCTTGCACAGGCTGCGACCGACTGAGTGACGGTGTGCTGAGGGGAGGGGATTCCATTGTCACAGCTACTGAGAACTGCAACAATGTGCAAATGCAGAACAAAAACCTCTGCCCAAAACAAAATGAGAGGGGTCAAATTGACTCCACCACATCCTCGCCTGGTTAAATTCAACTAGAGAAAATCGTTTATAGCTGAATAACTTCATTTTTCTTCATAGTGAAATTTAATGTAATCTGCAGATAGAGATTTAATATTCTTGGGAACTTTGAACTATTTTATTCTGACAACAGACACCTAGAAACTATTCAGATGTAGAACTGAATCAGGGACAAAGAACAAAGGAAGTTACTTAAATGTAAACCAAACGCTTCAATGGCTACCCGAGTGGTAGCTCATAAGAGACTACCCACCATCCACAAGAAACATCAAGAATCTTAAGAACGTGAAGTAGAAATAAGAAACCCACTCTATAGCAGGACACAAGGAAACTAATGTATATAGCATCTCCAATGCTAATTATGAAAATTTAAGATAACATGTCGTCAAACTTCAATGGTTTGTTGATAGCGGTGAATCAAGGGGGCAGCAAGAAAGTCTGCAAACGCACCACGGTATTTTCGGTTCTGCTGTATCTGGAGGTGTTCCCAAAGGTAGGCTAAAAATGGTACAGTGGCGTTGATCTTGCGTCTGGTGATTGCATAGACCATGTGCCCCAGCAGCCACGTGGTGGCGTTATGTTTGGTCTGTGGGAAGATATTGATGCCGGGGGCCAAGACCCAGCTGAACGGCATGGTCGCCGTCGTTTTCCCGTTGATCAGCACCACCATGCACCGAAAGGCGTCCCAAACGTGTAAGACATGTTGACACAAGAAGCGGTGTTTACGGTTGTCGGGTGTGACACAGTTCTCACAATTCCCTCATGCGTCTTTCTTTTAATGATTTCCACCCCAATTCGTGCAACTTTTCCGTGACGCTTTCCCCCCGGCAACGTGATAAAACAATACGAGCTGCCCTTCTCTGAACCTTCTCAATATCTTCCGTCAGTCCCACCTGGTGAGGGTCCCACAATGGGCAACAGTTCTCCAGGAGAGGACGCACAAGTGTGATGTAGGCAGTCTCTTCGAAGCGTTCTGCCAATGAAACGTAATCGTTGGTTCGCCTTCCCGACAATATTTTCTATTTGTTCTCTCCAGTCTAAGTTGTTCGTAATTGTAACTCCTAGCTATTTAGTAGAATTTACGACCTTAAGCGGATTTGTTTTAGTGGTCATGTGTATTATTTCACACTTTTCTTTATTGCCAATTTTCGCACCTTGTAGAAATTTTATCTAAATCGTTTTGCAGTTGCTTTTGATCCTCTGTTGACTCCACTAACCGATAAACGACAGCATCATCCGCGAACAGTCTAAGGGAGCTATTCACATTGACTCCTAAATCGTTTATGAACACAATGACGAGTACGGGACCTATAACGCTTTCCTGGGGAACGCCAGATGTCATTTCTGTTTAACACGATGACTTACCGTCCATTACTACGATCTGTGTCCTTTCTGATAGGAAATCATGAATCCAATCGCACAATTGGGGAGATATTCCATAAGCACGCAGTTTCATTAGAAGTCGCTTGTGGGATACAGTGTCAAAAGCCTTCCAGTAATCCAGAAATATGGAATCGATTTGAGATCCCTTGTGGACAGCACTTATCACTTTATGTGAATGAAGAGCAAGCTGTGTTTCGCAAGAGCGATACTTTCTGAATCCGAGTAAATTATAATGGCTGAACCCGGGAGCGGGTATCCACTGCTTCCGGGCTTCTTGGGAACGTATATATCGTTTCGAAAAGCAACATTCACTGCGAAAACTAAAAGTTAGAACATCCTCTTAGTGTTATCCAGTTCACTTAAGATTTTTTGTTCAAACATTGCTTATGGAATATATGAAATTATTATATTGCGACACTGAGGAACCATGTGTACATTCCATCATAGAAGTGACAAATAGTCTTGGGATACATTATAGCACACATCTACATCTACATAAATACTCTGAAAGTCACATTGAAGTGCACTGCAGAGGATTCATCGAGCGGCTTTTATGATGTTACTCTACAGTTCAATTTTCTAATACCTAGAGTAAAAAAGGAACACCTAAATCTTTTCATTTTCAATCTGATTTCTCTTATTCTATTTTCATGATCATGTCTTACTATGTAGGTGGGTGCTAACAACGTATGTTCGCATTCGGAAGAGAATGTTAGTGAACGAAATTTCGCAAATAGATCTCGTCGCAACGAATAAAACCTTTGTTTTAACGATTTCCACCTAAACTCGTGCATCATTTCCGTGACACTCTTTCCCCTATATCGCAGTAATACAAAACGAACTGCCCCTGTCTGAATTTTCTCTAAATCGTCTGTCAGTTCCACCTGGTGTGGATCCAAAAGTGCGCAACAAAATCGGAGGCACAAGTGTGGTGTAAGCAGTTTCTTTAGTAGAATTGTTGCATCTTCTAAGGGTTCTGCCAACGAAACGTAGTCTTTGGTTCGCTTTCCCTACAATATTTTCTGTGTGTTCCTTCCAATATAAGGTGTTTGTAATTGTTACTCCTTGGTATTTACTTGAATTTACGGCCTGTAGTTTTGACTGATTTATCGTGTAAATGAAGTTTAACGGGTTTCTTCTAGTGGTCTTATGGATATCTTCACTCTTCTCATTACTAAGGGTCAACTACCATTTTTTGTACCGTACAATATGTTACCTAAATCATTTTGCATTTCATCTGCGAACAGTCTACGGAAGCTACTCATTCTGTCCGCTAAATCGTTTATAAAAATAAGGAACAGTAGGGGCCCTATAACACTTTCCTGCGGAATACCTGATATCGCTACTGTTGTACTCGACCAGTTTGACCTCGAATCCTAGTTCTGCAAGAGCTGTGGATTGATGAATCACATACACTCTTCGCCATTAAAATTGCTACACCACGAAGATGACGTGCTACAGACGCAAAATTTAACCGACAGGGAGAAGATGCTGTAATACGCAAATGATTAGCTTTTCAGAGCATTCACACAAGGTTGGCACCACCTACAACATGCTGACATGAGGAAAGTTTCCAACCGATTTCTCAGACACAAACAGCAGTTGACCGGCGTTGCCTGGTGAAACGTTGTTGTGATGCCTCGTGTAAGGAGGAGAAATGCGTACCATCACGTTTCCGACTTTGATAAAGGTCGGATTGTAGCCTTCGCGATTGCGGTTTATCACATCGCGACATTGCTGGTCGCGTTGGTTGCGATCCAATGACTGTTAGCAGAATATGGAATCGGTGGGTTCAGGAGGATAATACGAAACGCTGTGCTGGAGCACAACGGCTTCATATCACTAGTAGTCAACATGACTGGCATATTATCCGCATGGGTGTAATGAATCGTGCAGCCGCGTCTCGATCGGGACGTTTGCAAGACAACAACCATCTTCACGAACTGTTCGACGACATTTGCAGCAGCATGGACTATCATCTCGGAAACCATGGCTGCGGTTACCCTTGACGTTGCATCACAGATAGGAGCGCCTGCGATGGTGTACGCAACGACGAACCTGGGTGCACGAATCGCAAAACGACATTTTTTTCGGATGTATCCAGGTTCTGTTTACAACATCGTGATGGTCGCATCCGTGTTTGGCGACTTCGTAGTGAACGCGCATTGGAAGCGTGTATTCGTCAACGCCATACTGGCGTATCACCCGGCGTGATGGTATGGGTGCCATTGCGTGAAAATGTCTGTTCTAGTATAATATATTTGTCCAATAAATACCCGTTTATCATCTGCATTTCTTTTTGGTGTAGCAATTTTAATGGCCAGTAGTGTATGTTAGTTGTCGTACTATCATATCTCACAAGTACTCGGATGTAGACACGTCCATTGATTCCAATGGCCTGGCTGTTGCTGCACGTTGACGTTCATACGCAGTGTGTGGACGAGAATTATCGTGTTGGAACAACAGTACATCTTGCTTCTGTAAGAATGTCATAAGGATGGGTCTTACAACATTCTGTAAGTAGTGAGCGCGTGTTAGTGTTCCCTCCAAACATACCACAGGTGAACATTTAGGCCTCTGGGCTAGTGTATCCTGAACGAATGTACTCTGTTTGGAGGAACATTATCCTGTTAGAATAACACTTCACCTTCCTGTTGCAAGATTGGTAAAAGAACAGACCTTAAAACATTCACCACGTTTTAAACACCAAAGCAAATGCAACGTAATTGGCAGGTTGTCCAATGTCAGACCACAATGCCAGAGTTGGGGCCAATGTATCTTAGAGTAATGCACGATACTGGGCAGCACTCGCAAGGTCTACGTTATACATGGACTGTTACTCGCGTGCAGGAAGTATCAGCTTTCATCGCTGAATAACATGGCCCACCTTTACAGTCGAGTCTTGCAACACTGTCCAGAGACAAAGCCTTACAACCGTGTTACGTCATAATGATTGCTAGGTGACTGGCTGCCTTTGTGACACAGCCCACTGCCTCATAGCGGCCAGCCAATCAGCAATCGCGGCGTTATCGGTGTGACATGGCGTGGACTGTTGTAAGGCCTTGTCAGTGTTGGTTGTGCACGCCGTCTGTGGGCTAGATCTGTCAATGATCGCAATTTCCCTGCTCGTAACCGGTTCGCAATATTGCTGTTGATACACTTCTGGGGTAACAGACCCTCCTATCTATGCTGTGGTAGCTGTACGATGTGCCGCTGCATTGACGGACGTCCGTGACGTGTGTACATACTTTACTGGTGTGGAAACTTCCACGTGACCAACATTCATAGAATATATGACATCAACTGCGATTGGGCAAAGCTGAAAATGTGTACCCAGCCGGGATTCGAACCCGGGTCTCCTGCTTTCTAGGCAGTTGCGCTGACCCCTACACCACTGGGGACACGGTGATCACCGCACCTGCAAGGACTACCTTAGCACGCCTCCCGTCAGATGCAAATTCCCAGCTTCGCCCTGCCCACAGTACTCAAACTCGTAGTTATGAACTAATTCCCGTAAGAGTAAGGGCTTCAAACTTTGCCCACCCCTCCCCACTAACGATAGGACCATTGCCCGTCACCGGCATATTTTATATATACATGTGGCGTCTGTTCCGAGAGAACAGACGTCACTTCTGATCCTGCAGTTGTTCTTATTCAACATTCATAGAATATATGACATCAACTGCGATTGGGCAAAGCTGACCATTGCAGCAAGCATCATTGCACAACTGATATAGCTCGTCCAACCTGTCACTCTGAAGGCCACAATTTAATTTTTTTTAAAGTCGCTCAGTTGGCTGTGGGAAGCAAGATTGCGTCTTCGTACCATAGCGCCTGTTTCTTTTCTTTTTTTTTCTATTTTTTCTAATTTTTTTAGATGCTTGCACTCAATACACAACATTTTGACTTCCCGGAGCATATAACGAGCCCTCAAACTAAGGTCGTATAAAACTCTAATTCGTCCTGTCATTCTATATGGGTGTCAATGCTGGAGCACTAGAAAATAGGAATTAAACAAGCTCGCAGTTTTCGAAAGGAGATGCTTGAGGAAAACATTTGGACCGGTTAAAGAACATAACAGGAGAACGGAGGAGATAGCACAATATAGAATTAGAACAACTCTTTAGTGAACTGAACATTATGGGTTTGATAAGAAGTAGAAGATTAGAATGGGCAGGGCATGTGGTATGTATGAGTGGGGAGCGATGGCCTAGGGTGGCTTTTGAGATGATACCAACAGGAAAAGACCAATGGGACGACCGAGAAAGAGATGGGTGGATGGGATAAGAGAAGACCTACAAAAACTTGAGACGTGGAAAAACTGGAACAGACAGCAAAGAATCGCAGTGAATGGAGAGCCTACATTATATCATCGTGTGGTCCATTGGACCTGATCGCGTAAAGTAAGTATTTTTTTAATTTATTTTTATACACGTTAATCCACTCCCATGAACCACAGACATTGCCGAGGTGGGGTGGCTTGCGTGCCTCAACGATACAGATAGCCGTACCGTAGGTGCAACCACAGCGGAGGGGTATCTGTGGAGAGGCCAGACAAACGTGTGGTTCCTGAAGAGGGGCAGCAGCCTTTTCAGTAGTTACAGGGGCAACAGTCTGGATGATTGACTGAGCTGGCCTTGTAACATCAGCTAATGTGGCTTTGCCACACAGCTACTGCGAACGGCTGAAAGCAAGGGGAAACTACAGCCGTTATTTTTCCCGAGGACATGCAGCTCTACTGTATGAACATATGATGATGGCATCCTCTCGGGTAAAATATTCCGGAGGTAAAATAGTCCCCCATTCGGATCTCCGGGCGGGGACTACTCAGGAGGATGTGATCATCAGGAAAGACAATACTGGCATTCTACGGGTCGGAGCGTGGAATGTTAGATCCCTTAATCGAGTAGGAAAATTAGAAAATTTAAAAAGGGAAATGGATAGGTTGAAGTTAGATATAGTGGGGATTAGTGAAGTTCGGTGGCAGGATGAACAGGATTTCTGGTCAGGTGAGTACAGGATTATAAATACAAAATCAGTTGGGGTTATCACAGGAGTAGGACTGATAATGAATAAGAAAATAGGAATGCGGGTAAGATACTATGACCAGCACAGCGATCGCATTATCATTGTCAAGATAGATACGAAGCCAACACCGACAACAGTAGTACAGGTTTATATGCCAACTAGCTCTGCCGATGATGAGGAGATCGAAGAAATATATGAGGAGCTAAAGGAAATTATTCAGACAATTAAGGGAGAGGAAAACTTAATTGTTATGGGAGACTGGAATTCGGTAGTAGGACAAGGAAGGGAAGGGAAGATAGTGGGTGAATATGGTCTGGGCAAAAGGAATGAAAGAGGAAGCCGCCTGGTAGAATTTTGCACGGAACATAATTTAGTTATAACAAACACCTGGTTTAAGAATCACAAAAGAAGGTTGTATACGTGGAAGAGACCAGGAGACACCGGGAGATACCAGATAGATTTTATAATGGTAAGACATAGATTTCGGAACCAGGTTTTGAAGTGTAGGACATACCCAGGGGCAGACATAGACTCTGACCATAACTTGTTGGTTATGAACTGTAGGCTGAAACTGAAGAAACTACAAAAAGGTAGGAAAATAAGGAGATGGGACCTGGATAAATTGAAGGAACCTGAAGTTGTTAAGAATTTCAGAGGGAGCTTCAGGCAACAATTGACAGAAACAGGGGAAAATAAAACAGTTGAGGAGGAATGGGTAAAATTGAGAGATGAAATAGTGAAGGCAGCAGAGGACAAAATAGGTAGGAAGGCAAGACCTACAAAGAATCCTTGGATATCACAGGAGATACTAAATTTAATCGATGAAAGGAGAAAGTATAAAAATGCAGTAAATGAAACAGGCAAAATGGAGTACAGACGACTAAGAAATGAGATTGACAGGAAGTGCAAAATGGCTAAGCAGGAATGGCTAGAAGGCATATGCAAGGATGTAGAAGAATGTATAAATAGGGGGAAAATAGATACAGCCTACAGAAAAATAAAAGAAACATTTGGAGATAAGAAAAACAGCTCTATGAATATCAAGGACACTGATGGAAAACCAGTTCTCAGCAAAGAAGGGAAAGCTGAAAGGTGGAAAGAGTATATAGAGGGGCTCTACAAAGGAAATGAACTTCGAGACACTATTGTAGGAAGGGAAGAGGACGTAGATGATGATGATGAAATAGGAGATACTATACTGAGAGATGAATTTGACAGAGCACTGAAAGACCTAAGTCGAAACAAGGCCCCTGGGGTAGATGATATCCCGTCAGAGCTACTGAAGTCTCTGGGAGAACCAGCCATGACAAAATTGTTTCACATTGTGTGTAAGATGTATGAGACAGGTGAAGTACCCTCAGACTTTAAGAAAAATGTTATAATCCCCATTCCAAAGAAAGCGGGTGCAGACAGGTGTGAAAACTACAGAACCATCAGTTTGATAAGTCATGGTTGCAAAATATTAACACGAATTATATACAGAAGGATGGAAAAGCTGGTAGAAGCCGACCTCGGGGAAGATCAGTTTGGGTTCAGGAGAAATGTAGGAACACGGGAGGCAATACTCACTTTACGGCTTATCCTAGAAGATAGATTAAGAAAAGGCAAACCTACATTTCTAGCTTTTGTAGATTTGGAGAAGGCTTTTGACAATGTTGATTGGAATAAACTCTTTCAAGTTCTGAAGCAAGCAGGAGTAAAATATAGGGAGCGTAAGGTTATTTACAACTTGTACAAAAACCAGACAGCGGTTGTCAGAGTCGAAGGGCATGAAAGGGATGCAGTGGTTGGAAAGGGAGTAAGACAAGGTTGTAGCCTTTCCCCAATGTTGTTCAATTTGTACATTGAGCAAGCTATAAAGGAAAGCAAGGAGAAATTTGGAGAAGGAATTAAAGTTCAGGGTGAAGAATTAAAAACATTGCGTTTTGCCGACGACATAGTGATTCTGTCAGATACAGCAAAGGACCTGGAAGAGCAATTGAACGGAATGGACAGTGTGCTGAAAGGTGCATATAAGATGAACATTAACAAGAGTAAAACTAGGGTAATGGAGTGCAGTGTAAGAAAATCAGGTGATGCTGAAGGAATTAGATTAGGTAACGAAACAATAAAGGAGGTAGATGAGTTTTGTTACTTGGGCAGTAAAATAACAAATGATGGTCGCAGTACAGATGATATAAAATGCAGAATGGCAATGGGTAGAAAGGCGTTTTTGAAAAAGAGAAATTTGTTAACATCGAATATTGATTTAAGCCTAAGGAAGTCCTTTCTGAAGGCATTTGTATGGAGTGTTGCCTTGTATGGGAGTGAAACATGGACGATAAGCAGTGTGGACAGAAAGAGGATAGAGGCTTTTGAAATGTGGTGCTACAGAAGAATGCTGAAGATTAGGTGGGTGGATCGTGTAACTAATGAGGAGGTACTGAACCGAATTGGGGAGAAAAGAAATTTCTGGCATACCTTGACTAAAAGAAGGGATAGATTGGTAGGACACATTCTTAGACATCAAGGAATTGTGAATTTAGCGTTGGAGGGAAGTGTGTGGGGTAAAAATCGCAGAGGGAGACCAAGAGACGCGTATAGTAAGCAGATTCAAGTGGATGTGGGTTGTCGTTCTTATGAGGAGATGAAAAGGCTTGCTCAGGATAGAGTAGGGTGGAGAGCTGCATCAAACCAGTCTCCGGACTGAAGACCATAACAACAACAACACGTTAATACCACTGTAGACTTACGGCACCGCAGTGGTGTGGCCGAGCATTCCAAGGCGCCTTGCTGTGCAGCACGCTGCTGCTTGCCGTCGGAGGTTTGTCCTCCCTTGGACATGGGTGTATATGTTACCCTTAGCATAAGTTAATTTAAGTGTTTTGTAAGCCTAGGGACCGATAACCAGAGTATTTAAGTCCCACACATTTACAAACATATGAATAGTTTTTAGACTTATGGCTGTAAACATTCCCTTACAAAAGGTACACTCAGAAGACGATATGACAGCTACGTCACTATGCTATTGGCCGAGGCCAACGAGAAAGACCGTGGCGCGCACGTCATGTTACGTAAGCAAGGTAGTTCTGACCCGGCGCAATCGCTAGCTTAGTGGCTGGCCGGTATGAGGCAGTGGGCTGTTTTTCAACGGCCGGCCAATCAGCTAGCGATCGCGCCGAGTCAGAACTACCTTCTGGGACAAGAGAGAAGCCTCCACGAAGAACGTTATCTGCACGTTCGGGCGTCCCCTGGGCAACGGTATAACCGGCAAATTCTCTCACACCAGAAGCATCGCTAGTAAAATGCCACGTAATACTACGAAACGGTTATTATCAGAACCAACTATGACGATTATCTCTTTGAACATAGAAGGTCTCTCAGCAAGCAAAGAACAACTCCTGCATGAATTATGTCGAGTTAACAACTGTGACGTACTGTGTATTCAAGAGACACACAGAGACACACACCATCGGCGTCCCAAAGTTCCAGGGATGAAACTAATAGCTGAAAGACCCCACGCAAAATATGGAAGTGCAGTTTTTGCTAAGCCAAACCTGCAAATAAGAACAACAAACCAAACAGAGGTGAATGATGTTGAAATCATAAGAGTGGAGTTCGATCATTACACAGTGACCTCAGTCTATAAACCACCAAGTGTGGACTTTTCCTTCAACCCTCCACAAAACTTCACCGATTCAAAAGCTGCTTTCGTTGTCGGTGATTTTAACAGTCACAGCACTGTCTGGGGTATATAAGCAGGACGACTGGAATGGAGAAGGTGTACTTGCATGGGCCGAATCATGTCACCTTGCATTAATCCACGACAGTAAACTTCCTCCCTCCTACAACAGTGGAATATGGCGCCAAGGATATAACCCTCTTCATCAGCGAAAGCATAGCACACCAATGCTCTAAATCCATTGGCAACCCAATCCCAAACACTCAGCATCGCCCAATAGTATGTAGCATGTTAGCTGCAGTAAGGCCTCAACATATTAAATTTAAAAGGCGATACAACTTCAAGAAGGCAAACTGGTCCAAATTTACCGAAGTTCTGGAAGAGAGGGTCCAAGCTATCAGTCCAGTCCCAGAAGAATATGAAAGCTTCGTTGATCTCATCAAACTCTGCTCATGTGCGTCAATCCCTAGAGGATGCAGAACAAATTACATACAGGGACTCAGTCCTGCAACAGCTGCTCTTCTGGATGAATACTATACTTTGTATAACAGAAATCCTTTCGCGGAAGAAACCCTCGCTAAAGCAAGTTGTTTAATGTCCTCAATAAGCGAAACAAAAACGGACCAATGGATGAAGTTGATGGAAGAAATTGATATGAAAAAAAGCAGCCAAAAGCCTGGAGATTACTAAGTCGTCTGAACAGTGACTCCACTAAGACAACTATGTTCTCGAATGTCACTTCAAACCAAATAGCGCATCAGCTCCTTCAAAACGGCAAGCCCTCAAGCAAGAATACCTCTAAAGAAAAAATAGTACGTGACGTTGTACAGGAAACTCAGACCCTCTTCAAGCCTTTTGCCCTGGCGGAGCTAAATAACGCTATCAGCAAATGTAAAACCGGCAAGGCTGCTGGTCTCGATGACGTTTGTGTTGAACAAATAAAACATTTTGGCCCAAGGTGGCTAGTTGAAATGATGAACAGCTGTATGACGGGATGTAAAATCCCAAAAATATGGAGAAAGTCCAAAGTCATAGCCATCTTGAAACCGGGCAAAACACCAAATGACCCTAAGAATTATAGACCGATCTCTCTGTTGTGGCACCTGTTTAAGATTTTCGAAAGAATGATACTCCACAGGCTCTCCGACACAGTCGACCCGCTTCTAATCCCGCAACAAGCTGGATTCCGACCAGGGAAGAGCTGCACAGCACAAGTGCTGAGACTGACGCAACATATTGAAGATGGTTTTGAGAACAAACTGATAACGGGAGCAGTATTCATAGACCTATCAGCAGCCTACGACACAGTCAATCACCGGCGACTGCTAACCAAACTATATGACATTTGCAAGGACTACAACCTAACATGTATGATAGGCAATCTTCTCCAAAACCGGAGATTTTCCGTGGAGTTCCAGGGACAGAAAAGCCGATGGAGAAATCAAAAACAAGGTCTTCCACAGGGTAGCGTTCTGGCCCCTATGCTCTTCAACATATACACCAATGACCAACCCCTTCCTCGAGATACCCAGAACTTCATATATGCAGACAGACGACCGTGCTATCACCGCCCAAGCAGACAATTTTGAGAGTGTAGAAGAAAAGCTATCACGAGCCCTAGAAGGGCTCACAGCATATTATAGGAAAAACCAACTCAAACCCAATCCTTCAAAAACTCAAACCTGTGCTTTTCATCTAAAGAACAAGGAGGCATCAAGGCCCCTACAGATAAACTGGGAAGGTATTTCACTAAAACACAACGCCACCCCTAAATATCTGGGTGTGACTCTTGACCGAACGCTTACGCACAAAGAGCATTGCATGAACACCAAATGCAATGTAACTGCTAGGAATAATATTGTTCACAAGCTCGCAGGCTCAAACTGGGGTGCACAACCCAATACATTAAGAACCACAGCCCTGTCCCTGTGTTGCTCAGCTGCAGAATACGCGTGCCCAGTATGGTACAACTCATGCCACGCTAAACAAGTGGATGTGGCTCTAAACGAAACCTGCCACATCGTCACGGGATGTCTAAGGCCAACGCCAGTTGAGAAACTATACTGCCTGGCTGGTATAGCGTCACCTGGGATTAGAAGGGAATTCACAGCCAGAATGGAAAGAACAAAGGCTTCGAAATTGTCAACCCATCCCCTTTTTGATTATCAACCAGCCCATAGCAGACTCAAATCAAGGAAAAGCTTTCTGCGTGCAACGACGGAGCTCGACAAATCACCACAACTGACCAGGCTGGAGATGTGGAGAGCAAAGATCGGGGACCTTGGTGGCTGGATGACCCCACAGGAAGCACTCCCACCTGGCTATGAGGAGGACTGGATGACGTGGAAGTCCCTCAATAGACTGCGGACCAACGTAACAAGATCCAAAGTCAACATGAGAAGGTGGGGCCTCTCTGATGCATCTATCATGTGTGAGTGTGGAAAAGAACAAACCACGGAGCATCTGCTACAGTGTGAGCTTTGTCCAGCCTGCTGTACCATGCAGGACCTGACTGGTGCTACCTGTAATGCATGCGATGTAGCCAGATTTTGGGCTAGCATAGTTTAATGTTTAATCCTGGGGAAAAGACTTTTTGAACTGTTATCACTGTTCTTTGTAAATATGTGTACTATTAATGGCTAATTTGTATTTATATTCATTGATCTTAATTTTTTTTTGTATGTTTGATGTTATGTTTGTACAAGATGCTTCTGACAGGAATAAATAAATACAGAACTACCTTGCTTACGTAACATGAATTGCGCTCCAGAGCCTGTCTTTCTCGTTGGCCTCAGCTGTTGCAGACTACGTTGAAACTATTGTCACTATATCTACGATCCCAAAGGTGGCACCATCCGTCATCGAATCAAACTCAGTGTCGTCTTTTCAAATATATTATTTTTTCCGGTATTTTATATCAAAGTAATGTACAGTTTTAATGTAAGATGCGTACTCCAAACTAACGTTCGGCGGCCAGTTCTGATGGTAGACCTGAATCAAGTTTCATGCTTGCAGCTCTGTCTACCTACTCTTAAAAAAAGTATTGCAGTGTTGTTTTGATTCAATAGTCGTCTGTCAGTCAGTGGGAGTATATCGTCAGGTCGAGACAATCGTAGATCCCCCCAGTTGTGGAGTACATTGTGCGATTTCATTTACGCTTGGAATAATACCTCCAGATGCTGAAACGAGTTGCGCCTCGTGTAAAGAAATAATGAATGAAAAACAAGGTCGAAATTGGTGTCGAGAATTTTAAAATGACCACACAAATGATCACGATGAATGACGGAATAAGAAACCCAGTATTCGGACCGACGACACCGTTGGACAAGTGAACCAGAAATTTCGATGTCGTAGGCGACTGTTGATTAATGATTTGGCTATACAATTCTCAAATATATGTGGTGTCTGTTTTCCGTACGTGACACAAGAGACCACATTTATATGTATAATTATTGCAACGATGGGCATAAAGATAATATGTTTCACTGTTGAGCCACTCGAAGTTCGATCACATTACGGGATTAAGGTAACCATGGCTGCGAGTAAACAAGAATAATAGACAAGGGGCACTACCAGAGTAGTGTATGATGTATGTGGAGAATTCAGCTATGTGTGGGGGGGGGGCGGCTAGAGGTGTCAGGGTAGTTCCTGGAGCTACGCCCACTGTGTCCGGGTGCTAAGTAATGAATCTGGATTCGATCCCTGGTCAGGATACAAATTTTCAACCGCCTCATTAAATTTTAGTTAGTGCCCACTAAAGAGCAGTTAGAGCGTCTCCGGCATCCTTGATTGTAATTCCCAAATGTTATTCGACCTTGATTTGCAGGACTATCCCTGATCAGATTGGATGTCGCAAACTGTGTCGTGGTGGGTTTCAAAACTACTCACTGGTAAGCATAAAACAAAGAATCCGTAGTGCAAGACAGGTTTTATATAGCTGTAGACAAGATGGAGGTGATTTCTTTCCACGCATTCTTACGGGCGGCGAGACTTGGACACCACATACCAACGCAGAACCGCAACCATAGTTAATGCAGTGCCACCATTGAAGTTCTCCCAAACCATAGAGTTTAAGAAATCTGTCTTCTGGAATAGAAAAATAATGTCTACCTTTGTTTGGGACAGTAAAGTTGATTGTTTTCCTGCGCCCTGGCTCAATGATTAGAGCAGACGTTTACTATGAAACGCTAACAGAACTGTGCCTTATGACTGACTACATTTTTAACCTACTGTCACGACATATTACCATGGGTGATCTAAGACCCTCATTAAGAACAAGTTTTGAAAGACAACGAGCCCTAAGTTCAAGGAATTTAATGGACATTTTACTATTCCACCTTATTTATCTGAATTCACCTATTTATGAAGAATAGTGCATTGTTCAGATATTGTCGCAGACACGCTCAAGATTTTAAAGTTTTTCTAAGCATTCGCGAATCGTTCAATTGAGGCGGGACTTGCAGACTAGAGCAGACGCGGTAGCTCGCGTCGAAGGTTCGAGTCCTCCCAAGGGCATGGGTGTTTGTTTTGTCGGTATTTTAAGTTAGTTTAAGTAGTTTGTAAATTTTCAGATCGATGAACAGACTAGTTTCTTAGAATTACAAACATTTGAACATTTCAGCCAAAGCAGAAGTCAACTATTTGGATGTGGGAAACTGCATAAAACCATGCCCGATATTTGAATAGCATGGTTTGTTGTGTGAAACGATGCCTGTGAAAAGTGCTTGGCGCAACAGTCTAGAAGAGGAGATACTTCTGTTCTTGTAATCATTGAAGCCGTGATCAATTCCTAAACTATGTCTCAGATTGATGATGAAATTCTCGCACCAGCCCACTTTCAATTAGGTGGAAGAGTTTCGGCTTTACTGAGAGGTAGCGTACCTCTGGAATAAACTGGCTTAGCAAAATAAGTCAAGCTGCTGCTGAAACTAACAGAATACTTCTAGGATCGTTACAACGATACTTACTGCTACTCCGGAGTTTTCATCAAGTCCAGCACGTCAGTAAAACCCAGACGAGCAGAAAAGGCGATATCGTCCTTCTTCTACAGAACAGCTTGCTCCGTTGTTTGTGAAAAAGGTCAAGAGTAAAGGACTTACGAACTGGCTGAGGTGGAATTTATAGGATCGTTAACCTCATTACTCCAGAGAGCAGAGACACTACCCAGCTAATCCAACTGGTTATGTCGCTGGAAGTTGTCCAGGGTAGAGTGCATGTCACGGCACATTATGTAGAACCGCATACGTACATTAACTAGATTCGCAATATCGTAAGCCGTATTACTGGTGTCAGTGAAGCCAGGATTTATCGCTAGTCACCATGTCACAATTTCAAAACACATGTTACTTGTGTACATATAAAACCGTCATAGGAAATACGAATAAGCTGATATAACTACGACGACGAAATAGTCAATATAACTGTCGTTTCTGGCTATAAATTTTCTTATTAATGTATCTCCAATGAAGAAATCTGAACAGCTAGCTGACAACATAAAATAAGAGATTTGTTGGAGCAGAAATGCCAGACCATTGAAAACTTCATGATACGTAAATGGTTTTACAACTACAATCACGACACTATTGGCGCAGAAATAGAAAGGAACCTCTTGGTGAAATTAAACATAATACGTGAGGAATCACAGTACAAATGGGGTTATGGGGTTTTGTGGTCTCCGGACAGTGATGGTGGACCCTCGAAACAGACAGTTAGGAAAGAGTGCTCTCTGCGATCCTTCCAAGGGAGGGATTTTATGAGGGCTAACCCTGCAGTGCTGACCTGGATTAGAAACATAGATATTAAATAATTACGTAGGCTTCCGCGGCCAGAGTCAGATGACATAAAAGTTTTCTGGGTATGGTACCGCGTCATTATGTAAGGCTATTACTTAAATAATCCAACGTTTCGGCCAACGTTACAATGGCCTTCATCTGGGTAACCCAGATGAAGGCCACTGTAACGTTGGCCGAAACGTTGGATTATTTAAGTAATAGCCTTACATAATGACGCGGTACCATACCCAGAAAACTTTTATGTCATAGATATTAAAGTTTAGATAATTGTAGGCTTACATGTTGTTTATATATTACGATCATTGATCTGTAAAAGTATTATCTGTTTTACGTTAACTCTGTATGTAAGCCATACGAAAAATAAAAATTAAAAATAAGTAAATCTTCCTGACGTTTGGATCGATAAGGCGGGAACGTTTGGCTTCAATAATATCTGGAACTTTTCCAGTCTAGCTAATGTAAGTACAACTGATGTGAGTACAAATCTTCGACCAGTAGAAGCAATGATCTCTATACTACATAGATGTTGAACGTCAACGTGCCACTCATAGATGCTCATATTCCATTTTTGTCATATTGAAACATGGCTGTTACGAATGTTATTAACAAACGAAAATAAAATACGTTTCGAAACTTAGTTCAAAGAACATTGTAACTATATTCGTAATTTAAAAAAGTCTTTTGATTTTGTTGACAGGGAAAATATACATAAAACAATTCGAGAATTTGGCATAAAGTCTAAACTAGGTATCTTAATCCGTGGAAGTGTTTAAGAAAAATTTGTGGGAGAAATTTTACAACCTTTCAAAATAAAAAAATAAAAAAATAAATAAATAAATAAATAAAATAAAACGTTGTACTGCAGTTTGACGACCCATCCCCAAATCTTTGTAACTGCACCTCAAGCTTTTTGTAAAGTTTAGCAGGAGTGAATCCAAAAAGGGTTATTGTGGATTGTATTATTATGATTTTGTATTATACACAGCACTGTCCAATATTTAAATACCATGAGGTTACACTTAACAGAACGCTGTCTTTCCCACAACATTGCCAAAACACCGAGGCCACAATTAATTCCCGGAAAAACATCATCCGCAGGCTAACAAACTATGAATTGGGAGCTCAGCCAACAGTACTAAGAACATCAGCACTTGTTCTACGTGTCTCAGCAGCAGAATATGCAGCACCAGTATGAACTGCATCCGCGCACGCTAAACATGTAGATGTAAGTGTAAACGAGACTATGCTCATTGTTACAGGCTGTCTCAGACCCACACCAACAGGTAATATGTACCTCTTTGCTGGAAATGCCCCGCCCAGGATCAGAAAGCATGTAGCAGCAGACGCTGAAAGAAAAAAGAATGACAAAGATTGTTGACACCCTTTGAATGGGAACTTCACTCAGGCTCGGAGGCTTAAGTCTAAAAACAGCTTAATTGGAAGAACAAAGATCCTTCACGGTTCGCAGGAAGATAACAGAGCCTGTAAATGGAAGAATGAACAAACCGCACTGCTGATAACGCCAAAATAGGAAATGGCACCTGAAAACAACCTTCCTTATACAGTCAGGAGAACACTAAACAGGCTGAGGGCTGGTGTACGCAGATGTAAAACTAATCTGCGCCGGTGGGGCCTCCTGGCTAACGATGCTATTTGTGAATGCGGAGAGGTTCAGGACGAGGCACATCTGCTTACGTGCCGACTATTGCCGGAGCCCTGCAGTTTCAGTGACCTGCTACAAGCCAACGACAAAGCCGTGGTGGTGGCTAACTACTGGGAAAACAAAATTTTATCTGGACACGGAAATGAATGAATGAAGGAATTACGTATCATTATTATGTATTTTTATGAGTGTATTATTATAGTAGATTGACCAATAAGATGTTTTAATATCTATAGATGTCTGAAGCTCAAAACACGTTTGGGCAATGAAGTAAAAAAGAGTTTAGAATGAAACAATTTAAAAATAGAGAGGTCTTTTAGAAAAAGTATTGAAAATGGAACGATTCCAAGGCAGGATGACTAAAGAAACATGTGCAAAAATGGTCTGAAGATAGAAAGAAGAATCATTTGGAACTGATGAAAGTAAAATGGAAAAAAAAAAATAAGATGAAGAGCAGAAATTGGAACGTGGTCCACAGGTGGCTTATTCGCAGCAAATAGAAAGAAACAATCATTTAGCAACACAACACAGGGACCATTTTGGTCCTGGTGATGGAAGGATCTGCCCTTAGGATTTCTCCTAACGCCCAGGGTACGCCCGATCGTTCGAGATTCCATATTTCAGTACAGTTAGATCGAAGCCAAGATGAAAGTATCTGCCCGGAACAACATCATTCGTAAACTCAGTGGCTCCACATGGGGATCACAGCCAAGTGTATTCCGCACATCTGCCCTGACACTGTGCTTCTCTGCAGCGGAGTATGCAGCACCAGTCTGGACAAACTCGACACATGCCAGAGAGGTGGATACGGGACGAAATGAGACTGCACGCTTAGTGACGGGCTGCCTCCGACCAACTACTGTCAGAAAAATCTACGAAATTATGGGCATAGCGCCTCCATACATACGCAGAAGAACAGCTGCAGAAACAGAGAAAAAGAAACAGGAAACCGACCAAGACATCCCCTCTTCGAACATGAGCCAAGAAAACCTAGGCTTAAGTCAAGGAGGAGCTTTATGAGTACAACAAGATCAACTGCATTGAGACCTGGAACTCGGAGAAAGGATTTACGGAAAACGAAAGGGCTGAAGAGAACATCAAAGAGGAACCTGCCGAAGGATTTTATCTGCCATATGCAACATGGAAGGCACTAAACAGACTAAGGACAGGAGTGTCACGCTGCAAGACGAATCTCAGAAAGTGGGGCTTCACAAACGAAGATGAGCTCTGTGAGTGTGGCGATGTGCAGGACACACAACACCTCCTGGTCTGCAGAAACCTGCCCAAACCCTACACGCACATCAAGCAGAATTTTGGAGCTTGCGGTCCAGCTAACAGAAACTAGCAGCGTCCTACAGAATTGGTCACCTCTTTCCATATTTTATGTTTCTAGTTTGTAATTTGTGTATTTTAATTGTATGTTTACTGAATTTTGCAATCTTGGATTGTAATTTTCTCAATGAAATTGTACACTGTAAACATATATTTAGTGAATTTGGTGTCCCCAGATTGTAAATTGTTTATTATAATTGTATTGTAATTGTATATTTATTAATAGAGCTAGAAATTTATACAGTTATTAATGTCTACCCGGGGAAGGCTTTAGGCAGATCGGACAGCTATTTATCTATATATGTTAATGTGAATGTCTGTTCGTGTACGCTTATCGCGTCCAAACGACAAGACGCAGAGACTTAAATATTTGTACAGTTACTAATTTGTACCTGAGAATGTTTTAGGCACGGTTTTATAGCGATCCTATAGATATTTAGTCATTTGGAGAATATAATGCGAAATGCGGAACAATAATTACTCTTTGAAAATTATATTTACTCTTTGAAAATGATTTTATTGTTTGCATTGTTGCTTGAGGGTTGCTAATGATAAAAGGGTGGAGTATATTGGAATGGAAAGTTATAGGTGTATATAAAATTCTGCGTGTGTGTGTGTTAATATTTCGCTTTGCAGCGAAAACTACAGAACGCAAACGAATGCTCTGTGTGTAATTGTTGTCCGAAGTCTCCCGTTGTACACCATAGCAGTTCCATGCCGATAGCTATAAGACCATATCTTTGGTCTATGCGTGGTACAATGTCTTCAGCTCTTTCTCTGCAAGGATAAGCATACGAATAACGAAATATATGAATAACTAAATAAAGCAGTAAAAAAGAAATTTCCTTTAATACATCTCTTTAAAAAAAATCGATTTGACGTTTCGCGCTTTACATCAAGTGATCACTGAATGTCGCAGGAATCCATTTACAGCCCTCATGTTTTTCACACGGTCAATTATACGTCGCTTGCTCAAGGGTGGGCAACCCAAAAAATCTCTACATTTACACTCCAAACAATACTACAAATAACGTAGTTTACCAGAATGCCCTAAAATGAAATTAAAATGAATTTGGACATTACTCTCACCATAGGTGTTGAGATATTGCAATGCAGGCTATAAGTATGTATTATTTATTGTAAATCATTAAGCACTTCACGTCATGTTGATTAAAAATGTTTGTTTCTAAACAAGGTATTGTATTACATTTCAATACCAGTCTCACAGCATACCACTGAAAGATAGCTTATCTATCATAATCAACCGACACGCGAGCGGAGTCGCGGGTTTAAGCTAGTAGGGAGATATGTCTTAGTCCTGGACACGTAAAATAAGTAATAAGGGACCACTTTCAAGAAATTTAATAGCTACAGCCTATCCATTTACAGCCCTCATGTTTTTCACACGGTCAATTATACGTCGCTTGCTCAAGGGTGGGCAACCCAAAAGATCTCTACATTTACACTCCAAACAATACTACAAATAACGTAGTTTACCAGAATGCCCTAAAATGAAATTAAAATGAATTTGGACATTAAAATGTTCAAATGTTTGTTAAGCTTATGGGACTTAACTACGGGGTCATCAGTCCCTAAACTTACAAACTACTTACTAACTACCTTATACTAAGGACGGCACAAATATCCATGCCCGAGGGGGGATTCGAACCCCCGACCGTATTGGCCGTGCAGACCGTGACTGGAGCGCCTCAGTCCCCTCGGCCGGCAATTTGGACATTACTCTCACCATAGGTGTTGTGATATTGCAATGCAGGCTATAAGGAATAATGTATGTATTATTTATTGTAAATCATTAAGCACTTCAAATAATTATATTATTCATTTGAATGTTGATTAAAAATGTTTGTTCCTAAAGAAGGTATTGTATTACATTTCAATACCAGTCTCATAGCACACCACTGAACGATAGCTTATCTATCATAATCAACCAACACGCGAGCGGAGCCGCGGGTTTATTTATTTTATTTATTTGTTTATTTAGCCTGATCAGATTAGGGCCATCAGGCCCTCTCTTACATCGGACCAGGGTTTTACACTTACAGTATTTCTTTACCTGTGAGTTACCTATAACATAACAATGATTTTTACAGATAAACAATTAATAACATAATTTATACAAGTTGATTACATGTAAAAGGATGTAGATAAAAGGTATTGACTTAACTCTAATAGGATTAATACTAGTAGTACCACTGAGACACTTTCTGCTGCTGTTAGTGTAATAATAGAAGAAACAACATTGATATTAGCAGATACAAGATGTACTTTTGAATATATCGAGACTGGTTGAGGCATGGCGAATTCTGACAGAAGGAAGTTAAGAAAGCTGTACCTGGCGAGAGCAATGGCAGTAGGAGAATATCTGGGAGGAGGAATGGATGTGTCGTACCTGGACCGTAGGGTATTAAAGACTGGCGTAATTATTGCCTTAGTAGATAATCCATTAACTGTCGTTTGAAGCTGGCAGTGTTATTCAGTTCTCTGATATGCTGAGGTAGATTGTTCCAGAGCCTTATTCCTGCAACTGAAAAGGATTTTGAGAAACCGGTTGAGTGATGGATAGGGACAGAAAGGGGTTTGCTCTGACAGGAACGGGTAGTTCTGTTATGTTGATCAGATAAGAGTGTTAAGGTCGAGGAAAGATATGAGGGACAGTGTACGTTGATAAGAGAGTAGAGGAAACAGAGTCTATGAAAATCTCTGCGCTTGTCAGCACGGAGCCAGGATAGTTGCTTATAAGATGGTGTAATGTGATCAAAGAGACGGATGTTACATATATATCGAACGCAGGCAGTCATGATTAGTTCCAGACGTCGTGAGCTTTCCCAAGAAAGATCTTCCAAGATCAGCTAGTAGAAAGATATGTCTTAGTCCTGGACACGTAAAATAAATAATAAGGGACCACTTTCAGGAAATTTAATACCTACAGAGAAGAGACACGATGAGCAACACCCTTTTTTGGACTCGCTCCTGTCTAACAAAAAAAAAAAAAAAAAAAAAAAAAAAATGACCTTCAGTTTTAAACTGTCATCTGAGCATGGGACCTGACGCCTATTAGGGAGGACACCTGGTACTTACTAAAATGTTTTGTTGGTCACCACCCACCACCCCCCACCAGAAACGCCACTTTATGCAGCTATGCAGTGTCCTCAGCAAGAGCTCTCTCCAGCGCCTCCCGTAGAAGGCGTGCCCCGGTGTTGTTGACGGCGGCGGCAGCTCCCGCTTCTGCGCAGACGGTCGCGTCGTCCTCGTCCTTGTGCAGGTGTCGACCGGTCGGGAGGTAATGCGCTAGCCGTGTCGCGTCGCGCGCGGCCCATAATTCTCTGCGCGGGCCGCTTTCTGCCATCGTCGCCACTCCCCCGGGACTCTCTCCTCGTTAACGGCATTCCACCACCCATCTGCCACCGAGGCACACCCACTCCAGGACGAGCATCACCGCTGCCACACCTACTTCGTCTTTATCACCTCCTTCTTCGTCTTTAGTGTTTGTCCCGCATGCTGTCGGAGTCAGATGGTTTGGATCTCTGTCGTCATTTTTCTAAAATTATTTCATGCCTGTTCAGCTTGATGGCCTGAGACCTTGAGATCTCCATGCAGGGTGTCAAGCCATCGAAGCCCTACATCTACATCTACATGGGATACTCTGCAAATCACATTTAAGTGCCTGGCAGAGGGTTCAACGAACCACCGTTATACTATTTATGTTTGTTAAGCTTATGGGACTTAACTACGGGGTTATCACTCCCTAAACTTACAGACTACTTAACAACTAGCTTATCCTAAGGATGGCACAAATATCCATGCCCGAGGAGGGATTCGAACCCCCGACCGTAGTGGCCGTGCAGACCGTGACTGAAGCGCCTCAGTCCCCTCGGCCACTGCGGCCGGCCTATTTTATTCTGATGATCATTTCTACCTATGTAGGTGGGAGTCAGTAATATATTTTCTAATTCGGAGGAGAATGAAGGTGATTGGAGTTTCGTAAGTAGACCACACGACAGCGTTAAACGCCGTTGTTGTAATGATTCCCATCCCAGATCCTGTATCATTTCTGTAACCCTGTCCCCTGTATCGTGACAATACGAAAAGAGCTACCTTTCTTTGGATTCTTTCGATGACCTCCGTCAAACTCAGATGATAAGGATCGCGCACTGGGCAATAATACTCCAAAAAAGGACGGACAAGCGTAGTGTATGCAGTTTCTTTAGTAGTTCTGTTGCATCTTTTAAGTGTTCTACCATTAAAACGCAGTCTCTGGTTCGCCTTTCGCACGACATTATCTAAGTGTTCTTTCCAGTTAAACTCTCAAGCAATAGTAATTCCTAGATATTTTGTGGAGTTTACGGCCATCATGTTTCATTGATTTGTCTTGTAAACAAAGTTTAACGAATTGTTTTCATAGGTATGTGGACGACTGCACACCTCGCATTATTTAGTGTCAATTGCCAATTTTTAGACCATAGTGATATCGTATTTAGATCTTTCTGCAGTTGTTTTTGATCTTCAGATGATTTTACTACACGGTAAATGACTGCGTTATCTGCAAACAACCTAACAACCTAAGACAGGTACTTAGATTTTCTCCCAAAACCTTTATGTAAATAAGGAACAGCAGAGGACCAACGACACTACCCTGCGGAACGCCCGATATCACTTCTGTTTTAGTCGATGCCTTAACACCGATTACTACAAACTGTGGCCTCTCTGACAGGAAATCCCCTATCCAATCGCAATTTTGTGGCGATATACCGTAACCACGGAATTTGATTAAAAGCCGTCTGTTATCCAATTGGCCGTAACCCATTTAATTAAAAGCAGTTTCTGTCAATGTTGTTTCATGTGTTCCAATAACATGCACCTTGAAGGGGTTGTTTCGTCTGTTCTAAAAATATGTCCGGCGACGTCTCATGCCGCGACCAGGTGGGCGGGGTAGTCTCCGACCCCCTTGCGAACGGTTGGTAACAGACGTCAGGTGATGCGAGGTACCACAAGGTGGCCGACTGGACCGGCGCCGTGCCGGTTCTCGGCCCGGCGATCGCGCAGTCGGGCACCGAGTGGTATCTCAAGTCCTCGGGGAATGGATGCGTCTAATATAGCCTCTCCTTCCCAAGTGCCCTTATCCGCCTCCTCGTGGTGCCGGACGCTAACCCTGACATGTTAACTTGTTAACTTGCCAGGCGACGAAAGGGTGAGGGTGCGCAGAGGTGGTAAGGCGCTGCCGTCTCTGTTCCGGAAACCCACAGAGTGCTTCAAAGACCGCCGTGAGGCGCCCGGAGGAACGTCGCACGCTGTGTGGACTGGGTACCTCGGCTTAACTGGTCGGAAAATCACTATAATCACCCCTAAATCCTAAGGTGGAGTCTGTGCCGAGGGGATGTATGGCTGCGGGGTATAGTCAGTCTTTAACGGACCACCTCTGGAGCACCAGCCGAACTCCAGTTGTATAATTGGCTTACCTGGGTGAGCGGGGCAACGCCCAGGCGGACCGGTATCCCTAGCTGCTCGTGGGAACACCATGGCAAATTCTGATTCTCTTTTAGATATTAATTCACAAACGTCACTACGCTCACAGGAGTCGACGACGGGGGCGCCAGAGGGATCGGGCTTCCTGGCCTCTGAAAAGTACACAGAGGTCGTAGATTTCCTGGACCAGCTGGCTGCTTCAGGTAAGGGTAATATACCTGTTAAACATATTCGTACAATCAAAGATAAATTGGTTAACTGGGCAGTTATCACTGCCAAGCTGGAAGGTCAAGTCGAGGAGCTCAGAAGAGAAAACGAGATACTAAGATCAGCTCCAGCAAAGAATTATGCAACTGTAGCCGCGAGTCCAACTAATCGAGCTATAGTGGAGACGTCGGTCGTGAGACCGGTCTCCACTATTTTTATAAAACCAAAAGAAGGTAATAACATTGAAGAAGTAAAGCAAACGTTTATGAAAACGATGGATCCCAAAAAGGAGAAAATGAAAATTAACAAGGTCCGTGTAGCAAAAAATGCATTGGTGATAGAACTCCCAGCCACAGAAGATCCGGGCAAGATTTTGAATAATCAGACACTGTCTTCGAAGTACAACTGTGAGACCCCAAGGAAGAGAAGGCCCTTGTTAATTATGTTGGGTATTCCATCTTACATGAATAATGAAGATGTACTCGAAGCAGTGTATGAACAAAATTTTTTTGATCGATACACAAAAGAGAAATTCCTGCAAGAATTTAAATTAAGATTCAAAAGAGGAGAAAAAGACAAAGAGACAATTCATCATGTTTTTGAAAGTTCTCCCGAACTCAGGAAAGAGATAATGAAAATTGGGAGAATCTATGTCGGATATAACTCCCTAACAGTAAGAGATTACACCGTGGTACCCAGATGCAATAGATGTTGTGACTTGAACCATTTGGGCAGATTCTGTGATAAAAAGCACTCAGTGTGTGCACATTGTGGAGAGACAGGTCATATGAGGACAGACTGTCCCAACAAGAAGGAAAAGGCCATCTGTATTCCGTGTAAATATCGGTAGAAGAAATGTGATAAACCAGGTCCTGAATGTTCGACTTACAAAATGTTTCTCAGTAGGTTAAAACAAAGAACTGATTATGGACAGTTCCGCTCACATAATAAGTAAACCTAAGTCTCCTGCAAAAATCAAACGTGATAATCAGAGGGCCTTGGTTAATAAACAGGCCCTAAGAGTTTCTAAAGACAGTGCACTTCATGAAGGATGTGAAGCGATGCAGGACTTGGAAATTGCAGAGATAGATGGAGTATATATAGAACCTAGGGTAAGGATAAATGTAGGTATCCAGACCAGGAAGAAAGAAGAAGATGAAGAAGAAGAAACCAAGAAGAAGGTACTTTCGTTGAAGAAGAAGGCGAAGGAAGACGGCGAATCGGGTCAAAACGTCGACCTAGATGTTGGGGAAGAAGACACCAAGCAAGATTTAGATCAGTCTTGTAATGTAAATCAGCCAGGGACTCATAATGTAAAAATTTCACCTGGCAAGTTGTATGAATTATATGATGATGCAGTCAGAATGAGTAGACTCGAAGAATCCAATGAACTAACTGCTGCGTTGAGGCAGCTCGTGCGTTATGGGCACCCGGACGGCGCCAGAGTTACCTTCTCAGTTCTGGAGGATAAAGTTTTTGATCTTGGAAATATTCATAAACAAATGGTGATTGGTTATGTTCGCTTGGTCTGTGACCAATGTCGATCGTTTCCTGACTGTTACGTGCATACACATCATCCATAGCTATGCCCTTAAAAATATTTCAATTAAATGCGCAGCGTAGTAAACTTGCTACGCATGAAATTAGAAAAGTTGCAGAGGACAAGGAAGTAGATATTCTTTGTCTACAGGAAGCATACGTTTGTAGGGGCAAGATCCCAAGTATGCCTGTTACATCGCAAGTCATAATGCACGGTGATCAGCCTATGGCATCCATCGTAATTCTTAATAAAGCCATAAGAGTAGTCAAACTAACACAATTTTGTAATGAACATATTGTTGTAATTCAAGTTTTGCTTCATAATAGTAGTTGGTATATCATCAATGTTTATTGTTAGTATGCACATGTTATAGATATTTATCTAATACAAGTTAGAACTATTTTTCGAGCACTAGTGGGTAAGCAACTTATAATAACGATGGATGCAAATGCAAAGTCACTGATCTGGTTTAGCAATACTCGTGATGAGAAAGGAGCTTTACTTGAAGATCTAATCATGGAGCTGGACTTGCATGTTCTTAACGAGGGGGGTAACCCCTCCACGTTTTGTAACAGGGCGGGTGTTGAATCCAACATCGATGTTACACTAGCCACAGGAGGTATTATGACAAAAATCCATGATTGGAAAGTTTTAGATAAAGTGGTCAATAGTGACCACAATGTTATAGAGTTCAGTATTGGAGAAATTGGTTCTGAACCGGCTCAATGGCAGTTAGTCAAGAACTTTGGGAAAACGAATTGGGACTTGCTTCTCCGACGTTTTGATCCTCCAGAGTTGGGAGAGCCCCTGGATGTTCACGCGTACGCGCAAGAACTTTATCTTTCAATTCAGAGGTTGATTGAGGAAGTTGTCCCGGACACGAGAAGGTCGACAGCACCGAGTTCTTTATCATGGTCCACGGAGCTCGATGACCTTCGTCGATCTGTGAGACGATCGCGGAAACGTTATCAAAGAAATCTTTTCCCAGATCAGAGAAGATACCTATTAGAAATTTACAGACGTAAGAAAATAGAGTACAAAGCCAAAATCCAGGAAGTTAGGCACAGAAGCTGGGAAAAATTTGTAAGGGAAAACATGTGCTTGGACCCCTG
Organism: Locusta migratoria; assembly: GCA_026315105.1. NCBI lineage: Eukaryota > Metazoa > Arthropoda > Insecta > Orthoptera > Acrididae > Locusta > Locusta migratoria. The sequence continues at coordinate 181,186,513 of CM048749.1, forward strand.
GGGAATACCCTATAAGATAGTAAGAGGGAAAGTTAGAGCCCCCACTGTGTTGTCATCTCTGCGTTGTGGTCAAGAAGCCACAACAGATTGGCGAACCACAGCTGAAAGGTTACTAGAAGTGTTGTTGCCAGATGATGTCATAGAGGAAGACTCGCAAGAACAAACCCAGTTAAGAGAGGAACTTCGACAGCCGTATATTAATGAGATTCAGGTATACCCATTTTCGTATAGAGAAATCAATGAGAAAATTCAATCCCTAAAAAGGGGGAAAGCACCAGGACGGGATAAGATTCCTGTAGAAGTGCTACAACATTTAGCTCCAAAGTTGGTTGGTTGGTATCCTAGGTGTTGGAAACGAGCTCATGTTGTTATCTTGAGCAAAGGAGAGGACAGAGACCCTTTAAATCCCAAATCGTACAGACCAATTTGCCTTCTCGATATACTGGGGAAGCTTCTTGAGAAATTACTCTCTGACAGATTGGCGAGTCATCGAGTCCTATGTGGTCTGAATGAGTGGCAGTATGGCTTCCGGAGGGGCAAGTCCACGGAGGACGCCATAAATCAGGTGGCCAGGCTTGTCCACTCATCGGAATGTACATATGTTACCGGGATCATGATTGATATAGCGGGGGCTTTCGACAACCTTTGGTGGCCGGCGCTCTTTTCCCGCTTAAGGGAAATGGAGTGTCCTGGCTCACTATATGGTTGTCTGAGAGCCTACTGCGAGGAGAGACTTGTAGAGCTGGTGTCCCCAGGTGGAACCGTCTCAAAGAGGGTAACAAAGGGTTGCCCTCAGGGCTCCGTTCTTGGCCCAGTTTTCTGGGATATAAATATGGAGCCGCTGCTGAACAACTTGCAGCAAGAGGCGGGGATACTGGGGGCAGTAGCCTATGCTGACGATCTTCTCGTTCTGGTTCAATCGAACTCAAGACGTCAGATGGAGGACAGAGCCTCAGTGGCCACGGAAATAATTCAGAGCTGGTGCAACAAGGTAAAACTATCAGTTGCACCAGGAAAGTCCAATTACATGCTCTTCAAAGGAAATTTGCAAAGAGACCCAATCATAAGATTTGCAGGCGAAAGAATTGGCCGGCAAACAGTTGCCAGATACCTGGGTGTCTATCTCGACCAGAGACTCCACTTTGATGCTCATATCGAGCGAGTTGCAAATAAAACCTTAGCATTATATAACAAAATAATTTCAATAGGACAGAGGAGGTTCCATCTGCCTCCAAGTGTAACCAAACTTTATCATAACATTTTACTCGCCTCGATTATGGGGTACGGTGCGAGCTCCTGGGCTCATAGGCTCAGACTGGTCAGGCCCTCGTTGGCTGTCAAAAGAGTGCAAAGGAATATCATAATTAGATCGGTTGGGGCTTTTGGGACCACACCTACGGATGGGCTCACGGTGATTATGGGGCTTTACCCTATTGATTTAATAATCAGGAAAAGGGCGGCGGTCTATTGGTTGAAAAGACACGACTTCATTCAAGTAGAAAGGATAATTGGGAGGGACTGTGAAAATAAAAGAGAAATTAACGAAGCCATTAACGATATTTGGCAACGGGACTGGGATTCATCTGAAACAGCCAGGCGCGTACACTCCTTCCTACCATCAGTGAGAGAAAGGATGAAGTTAAAATTTCTTCCATCTAAAGGATTAGTGCACTTTTTGACAGGTCACGGACCCTACCCGGTGCACTTGCACCGAATAGGGAAATGGCCTGATGCAGTTTGTGAATGTGGTGCTGAGATAGGCAGCCCGGAACACGTAATCTTCGAGTGCCCAGTACACGCACGAGTTGCCTCTGTAGAGCGGCAAGCCATACCCACCAGGGACATCTATGAAATAATAAGGAATGATGAGTTAGTAGAGATCCTAATTATACTAACTGAGAAAGTATAAACCCACGCGCAGCAGATCTATCGAGGATAGTCTGCTGCGAAACAACAGGAGAGAAAAGCCGTGCATGCCTCTATGAGGCATACATTGGCAGCAATATACTGCGTACCTAAAACCGGATTGACATCACCATCCCTGGCGTCTGGCCGGCTAACATCGATTTGGCACCACGGATGGAACCGAATATGACCGGAAGGTTAGTTGAGGCAAGGAGTGAAGAGCTGGACGACTTTCCCGCCTTGCGTGAGCAAGGTATAAGAGAGAAGTCACTGGAATAAGTTCTCTGGTGTTGGCTGCCTCGCTACCTTCCAAATCCAATCTAGACTAGAAATCCAGTGGTGTAAATGAGATGGATAGTGTAAATCAGTGCACCACTAGTAGTAGTAGTGTAATTTACTTTTTTACTTTACTTTACTTTACTGTATTTTGTTTTGTAAATTTAACAATCTGTTAAATTAATATGAGTTGCAGTGGTGTAATTTGTGATGTATAATAATTGATTGTAAAGGTCTGTTTTAGTTATCCAGGTAACAGACCTAAATTGTTATTGTAATTGTAAAAATAATTGTAAATTGTTCTAAAAACATGTACTTTGTATTAGGACAAGATTAGCTACCAGTCACAACGCCAAGCAGCTCAGTTTCGAAGGTTGTTGTTGTGGTTTTCAGTCCTGAGACTGGTTGATGCAGCTCTCCACAATACCCTATCCTGAGCAAGCCTCTTGAACTCCACATAAGAACGTCAACTTCCATCTGCCTGAATCTGCTTACTGTATCCATCTCTGCGGTTTTCACCCCAAACACTTCCCTCCAACGCTAAATTCACAATTCCTTGATTTCTAAGAATGTGTCTACATCTACATCTACATGGGATACTCTGAAAATTACATTTAAGTGCCTGGCAGAGGGTTCATCGAACCACCTTCATACTATTAATCTCCCATTTGACTCTCGAATAGCGCGCGGGAAGAAAGAATATCTGAATTTCTCCGTTAGAGCTCTGATTTCTCGTATTTTATTCTGATAATGATTTCTACCTATGTAGGTAGGAGTTAACAATATATATTCGCATTCGGTGCAGTGATGGCGATTGGAATTTCGTAAGTAGACCACGCCGCACCCATAAGCGCCGTTGTTGTGATGATTCCCATCCCAGGTCCTGTATCATTTCCTTGCTGCAGTCTCCTCTGTATCGTGACAACACGAAACGAGTTGCCCTTCTTTGAACTCTTTCGATGTCCTCCGTCAAACCCACCTGATAAGGATCCCACACTGGGCAGCAATACTCCAAAAAAGGACAGACAAGCGTAGTGTATGCAGTCTCTTTAGTAGTTCTGTTGCATATTTTTAGAGAGTTCTGCCAATAAAACGCAGTCTCTGGTTCGCCTTTCCCACGATATAATCTACGTGTTCTTTTCAGTTTAAGTCTGAAGTAACAGTAATTCCTAGATATTTTGTGGAGTTTACGGCCATCACGTTTGATTGATTTATCTTGTAAACAAAGTTTAACGGAATTATTTTCATAATCATGTGGACGACTTCACACTTCGCATTATTTAGAATCATTTGCCAATTTTTACACTATGGTGCTATCTTATTTAGATCATTCTGCAGTTGGTTTTGATCTTCAGATGATTTTACTCGACGGTAAATGACGGCGTCATCTGCGAAGAACCTAAGAGAGCTACTTAGATTCTCTCCCAAATCGTTTATGTAAATAAGAAACAGCAGAGGACCAACGACACTACCCTGTGGAACGCTCGATATCATCTATGTTTTAGTCGATGCCTTACAATCGATTACTACAAACTGTGTCCTCTCTGGCAGGAAATCCTGTATCCAATCGCAAATTTGGGGCGATATACCATAACCAAGCTATTTGATTTAAAGCCGTTTGTTATCCTATTGGCCGTTACGCATTAAATTTCAAATTAAAAGCATTTTCTGTCAATGTTGTTTCATGTGTTCCAAAAACATGAACTTTGTAGTGGTTGTTTCGTGTGTTCTAAAAACATGTACCTTGTATTAGGACAAGATTAGCAACCAGTAACAACGCCCGTCAGCTCAGTTTCGAAGGTTGTTGTTTTTGTGGTCTTCACTCCGGAGACTGGTTTGATGCTGCTCTCTACAATACCCTACCCAGAGCAAGCCTCTTCAACTCCACATAAGAACGGCAACCTACAGCTGTCTGAATCTGCTTACTGTATCCATCTCTGCGGCCTTTACCACACACACACTTCCCTCCAACGCTAAATTCACAATTCTTTGATGTCTAAGACTGTCCTACCAATTGATCCCTTCTTTTAGTCAAGGTATGCCAGAAATTCCTTTTCTGCCCAATTCTGTTTAGTTCTTCCTCATTAGTTACGTGTTCCAACCACCTAATTTTTAGCATTCTTCTGTAGCGCCACATTTCAAAATCCTCTATCCTCTTCCAGTCCGCACTGTTTATGGTCCATGTTTCACTCGCACACAAGGCAACACTCCACACAAATCCTTCAGAAAGGACTTCCTTAGGCTTAAATCAATATTTGATGTTAACAAATTTCTCTTTTTCAAGAACGCTGTTCTACCCATTGCCATTCTGCGTTTTATATCCTCTGTACTGCGACCATTATTTGTTATTTTACTGCCCAAGTAATAAAACTCACCCATCTCCTTTACTGTTTCGTTACCTAATCTAATTCCTTCGGCATCACCTGATGTTCTTAGACTGCACTTCATCGCCCTGATAAAGGTAATGTTAATTTTGTATATATTTTATTAAAATAATGAATACATTTATAATTCAATTAGACGTATTGAAAAATATGTTCCTTTCTTAAGCTTCATGTTCGCTGCGAGTGACGCTGGGCGTCGTCGCTTCCACTGGAGGTGAAGTTATCCATGACGAGCATATAGATCAGTTGAATCCTGTCCGTCATCTCCGTGAGTTGTGAAATGCTCTCTTTCCGTTGAAACTATGCATTATATCGACACTATTACTGTTAATGCATTGAACTGTCTGTCAGTGCAAAATATGTGCTTACAAATAGTTTACTTTGTTCAATAAATAGTAATAAATACCCGTCATAATATATTTGAAAACTAATTTTCACTTTTTAACACGTTGTACATCACAGCAAAGCCGCCGAGCGCTTTATTCCTGTTTTAGGTGACATAAAAATCAGCTAGACAAAACGAATACTTCTCCTAGACTTAGCAGTATGGCGGAGGCTGGCTTCACTTTTTCAGCGTAAGGCCGACATAACACTCTCAAATTATTGAACAAAAAATATTGGACGTAGTGTTATGAGAATGTCATCCAATATTTAGTCAAATCTATGGCCTCGGCCTAGATTTGATCAAACAAATCCCTCGTCTTGTTTCCTGCACTGAGAAATGTGACCGCTCGGAGCGCTAGTAGTATTATATAGCCCGCTTGCCACTACAGCTGTTTTATTTAGATGCTAATGTTGGACCTAGCGTTCGTATTAGTAATCATGACTACTAGTGGCAAGTTTGTGTACTGTTTTCTAGCAGCAACAAAATTGATACGAATTTATAAATCACACGGGGCGTTGTATAAAACGCGACAAGGCTTATTAACACTGTCCGTCACCTCATTCCCTTAGCCCAATGGCCTGCAGAGTGAAAGTGAGGTTATGAGTTACACTCCGTGATGTAAATAGTCATAATATACTATCGAAATTGAAGAAGTAACAGCCCTAAACTTATTTACGGCCAAATCCTTCTTTATAATTTATGATTTTAGTCAAGGTGTGCTAAGTGCTGGGAACTGACGCAACATTCATAACATCGACATCTGTTTGCAAGCGAATATATATATATATATATATATATATATATATATATATATATATATATATATATATATATATATGAATTGCTGATCGTTAGTCTCGCTAAAACTCGAGAACGGCTGAAACTATTTGGCTAATGTTAGTCTTGAAATATTTGTGTAAGGCCATGGAAGGTTTAGACGGTGATAAAATATGGAAAAGCGATCCGGAAAAGTGGAACATCGAGAAAAGCTGAAACAGCTTTTTCCAATGTGCTATAAATACCGTTCGTTCAATTCCGATAACATTTTGTACATTTCATGTTGAAAGCAAGTAGAAGGTTCGCATCAAATAAAAATTTGAACAAGTCACCCGAAAAATAAGAAAATTTAAGAAAAACCGGAGCCGATTTCTTTTTTTCTAAAAATAAAACTCAATCGCCAGATGGTTGTAAGAGCATCACTTGAGTACGGCTTGAGACGACAAGGTATGTATGAAATAATTTTTTTTTTTTTTTTTTTTTTTTTTTTTTTTTTTTTTTTTTTGAAACTTCGTATAACGTACCTCTTAATATGAACCATATTAATTTAAATCATGTGTATTTTAGACCCACTAGATTTATAAAAGCATCAGACAGACTTAGTATCGAGCGATAGTGGGCGGAAAGAGTGGGCAAATCACGCACACATGTCCTGGATAATGTTCATGTCACATCCGCGGAAGTTCATGGTAGTTTTAAACGGTGATAATATAGCGAAAAATTGCGTGGAAAATTTAGATTTAAAACATGTAAAATAATGACTTGGTTGTTGTGTTGGGTACGTTCATAAATATACTTTGAAAGAGTATATGAACTGTCAAAGATAAAAATAGTTGCTGTCCGTTAGTGTCGGTAAAACTCGTGAACCTGGATATAATTTTTCTGTAGGATACACAGTTCACCTGATATGAAGTTATAAACGATGTGATGCGCGAAAAACCGCTGTATTAAGCGAAAACGCTGCTCATTTTTTCCTAAACCACTGCACTGATTTCAACCAAATTTGGTACACATGTTCCTTTCCGTGAGGCAACAATTGCTGGAAGGGTAAGAACCACATACGACGCATGGTTCAAGATGTATGACGTCATAAACAATAGGAGTCGCAAGAAACTACCATAACGTGTGATGCGACTTTTTTCATACACTTAGCGACTTACAACACACATTAAACATAATTTCAAACCTTTATTACACTTTATCTCGCTGAGACGCACAGGAAAACGATGAAAGGAAAAAAGATTCTCGCTCACAAGTTTTCCGCAGTTCATGGACTAAATTACTGCAGTGGATATGACGTTACAATTCATAATTTCTAGAGTACACACGCATATAGCTGAATGTGCCTTCGAAAAGGGACATGTTATTAAAAAAAAAAAGGAGATGGACAGAGATAAAAGAGATATGAAAAGTAGTAACTCAGAGCTTGAATAAATAAATACCCAGGCAACGCCTGGTTTTCAGCTAGTATATACATATAAACATGTCATACAATTTTCGTAATGAAATAAATGGTCGATTTACTTTATCACCTATATTTTCCACTATTAGATGATTAATAACGTCAAAAACAACTTAGATTTTCCTCTTTGTCAGTTTTCCCTTTAAAACTTTATTAACTTATAATCTTATTCGTATACATTGTTTGCGTCAGCCTATTCTGTTACTGTATTGCAAATTGTGAAGAATGGAGAGCTACAAAATAATTAGCAGTAAATTACCTCCCGGCTGTACTGCCGACGCCATAAAAAAGAAAATCGTCCCGTTCCCGTAACAAATTTTTATGACCACTTATTTATCTCGCCGTGGCACGCACGGTTTCAGCCAAGTACGTTTCTTTTTCTTTTTTCCCTCCTTCTCATCTAAATGCAGACACAACGCAACTGTAGTGTAAACAACAGCTTAGCATAACACCGCCATTTTGAAGAATGAAAAAATATTGGGTGACAGTGTAATAGCCTCTTAAGCGTTTCATCCAATATCTTTGTCAAAGAAGAGGGTCAATATTTATCCAGTCTTTTTCGTCCAATTCCTTGTCCAATAATTTGATAGTGCAATACCGGCCTACGGGCGTCTCCCTGTATTCTTAAATCCTTGGTCTCTTCATCTCCCCCAGCAGCGCCAGAGATATTTCTAGCTGCCCACTGTCTGACGTTTCCCGATGGCCTTCGCTGGAAAGAAGATGGAGGAGGACGTCTTCCGTCTCTCAATTTTGAAGTGTAACATTTTATGTTTAAAAAAAATATATATCTAAATCCCTTTTGATTTTGCTGGAAGGAGACAAAATAAATCTACTTTTTTTTATCTTTAATGTACTGCATGCAAGAGAAAGGTATTGCAAATAATAAATCAGTTTGCTGTTCATTTACTGTTTGTCTGATAATATGTTTCTAGTTAATCGAAATTCCTGTTTGGTAAAAAAAAAAAAAAAAAAAAAAAAAAAAAGTCTCCCGCAACATGTTACATTTCCTAATGGCACTGCATTTACCATGAACTGTAAAACATGTACCACGGGAAATTTAATTAAATAGTTAGCTTCAAAAGTTTAATGTTGATCCCAAAAGATAGCAGACAGTGCACTATTATTTATAGATTGGTAGTTGTTGGTTTTTGCGGAAGAATCCAACTGTTGGCGTACTGAATGCCAATTTGTTAAACGTAACCCAACCAGCTCAAAATCATATATCTAATCAAATTTAAATAAATCGGCAGATCTCCGGGACGTGATATATTATAAATAGTTATTTCTCTTTTATATTACGTGAACGGAATCAGTTTTAGCACCGTACGCATCTCCAAGGATTGCATCCGTTAAGCGCCGAAATGGAGGTCCGCATATTTCTGAAATAGAACACATAATATTATATTTTTTGTAAAATTATGAAAAGAAGATCAAGGTTGTTTAAATCATCACAACGCATTCAGAAGGGTGTACTGGTAGATCATTATTGCAAAATAATCTTTTTCAGACACTCTTACATACACGACAGAATGTTCTCCACATGAAAATCTAATAAAGTAAAGAGAAGGTAAGTAGAACATCCTGTCAGCACAAGGTCCTAAACGAGAGAGAGCGATCTTTCTGTCCGCGCTCCTGGCGCTAGCTCAAGACAATTGACAACTGAAAATATTAATTTAAAAAAAATCGTTTGTGCTGTCTAGTTAGTTAAAATAGTTCTTTGCCTTCGGCGTTGTCAAATTAGTTAAATACCAATGTAATTTGCTGTTAATCTGCCAAAGCGCACTTACAGTTCGCATTAAATTTAATTAATCCTCAGTAAATCATTTCTTGTTACCCATAATATTATAATTTTACAATAATAAAAAGAAAAAATGTATGTGTTAACATTGTAAATAAAAAAGAATTTTAAAATACTTAAATATTTTGAAGATTAGTTTATGTCAATCTTCATACCGATCACTTATTTAGATATATATGTACATCTTATATGTGTTGCTGTAGGACCAGTGAAAAGAGATAATCAATCGTATTCAAGAGTGTCGAGTACATTATTATTTGAAAAAATATTTATTTGTTTTCTCTAAAATGAAACTGGCTAATATTTTGGTAGAAATATTAGTCTTTTTCTGATTAACAGAATTTCAATAGAGCAATTTATAATAGTTAATATTAATTATTAGAGGACAAATTGGTGGCAACAAGTCAAGAACGATATTTTGAATTCAAGCTAAAATTCTTTGACATTTACCTGAGTTGAAGATTGTGATAGAACATTTCTGGATATCGTTTGATATAATTAATTGATATTTTCGAAATATCCGGTGTCTGTTTGATGCTTTTAGCGAACTATTAACGCAGTTAATTTTGAACGATTTTGAAATATTGAGACATTTCGATCGAGTTGAAGTAAATTCAACGACAAAGCTGATTCCAACCAGGATTTACCACTTCGGGCCAGCGGCCATGCAGGCACGCTTTCCTTCCAACCCAAATTCTCACCTTCTAGCCCCCCACTGACCACTGATTCCTCTTGCTCGCAGCCTATTCTGGATTCCCCCAAGGGATCGAGCGTTTAAACGCGTCCGCATTGAAATTTTCATTGCCGTTATGGACATATTTACAATTATTCATATGGTGTCTGTTGTTTCGGACATGTCCGAAAATAACAGACACCATATCAATAATAATTTTGAAGGTCGATTGCTACAGTTAACGGAAACTAATTAAACTACATCGTATTTACGCTACGATACGACGACGCATTTTCACAACTCAATCTCTCAACGCAGTTGACTTCCTCTCGTCTTACCTAATATTGATACTACACTGCATAGCATGCAAACATCCTTATGCGTGATATGGTAGCGAAATAGTAATCCAATCGCTCAGAGCATCTTTGACTCAATCATGGCATTCATTTGTTGGAGGTTAACATTCATTCCCATACTGTAGAAATGGACGAATTACTGAATGGTATACATTATAATTCAGCCTGTTTTGGGTGCACCTGTTACAGACTGCCATTTAAGACACGCGCTGTTCAGGATTTCTACACTGATATATCAATCAGTGGCAGTCGTCGAGAGTAGGTACATAATGGTGTGAGGTGAATACCATTCATTCTGTTGGTTACAGTTTTTAGGATTTACGATGAAGTGATGTATTTTCTTTATAAATTATCTACCACTCCATGAGTTTTTCCGTTACAGTAGCCGTATGCATACATGTAGAATGATCACAGACTTTGTTCCTAGATTTCAAATTAATACAAATAAAGAATCCCTGAGATGGATTTTTGTCTCGAATATTTCAAAGACAATAATGATGATCTGAAGCATAGAATTAAAATTTGTGATGCGGCCGGGAATCGAACCCGGACCTCCGTGCTAACTAGGCAGACGCCTTACCGTTAGACCACCACAACACTAATCATTAACGCGCTTTAATCGTTAGTGGTGTGGTGGTCTAACGGTAGCCGGGCGCCGTGGCTCAGCGCGCCCGGTCAGAGGACTGAACGGCCTCTGTAATAAAAAAAAAAAAAAAAGCTGAGCCAAGAACACATCGAACAAAAAAAAAAAAACGAACAAACTTGATCAACGTCCGCAACGAACAGAACTACACATAGAGCAAAAAAAAAAAAAAAAAAAAAAAAAAAAAAAACGGTAAGACGTCTGCCTAGTAAGCATGAAGGTCTGGGTTCGATTCCCGCCCGCATCACCAATTTTAATTCTATGCTTCAGATTTATCATTATATTTCAATTTGTTCTACGTTTCGCCTTCGTTGTGAATCTTCAGGTAATGTTTATAATTTTTCTTTCACATCATTTGTAAACGTTAAAAGAGCTCTTCACTAAAATCGCGTCGGGTCCGCTAAATAGGAGGCAGTTTTAAAGCCAATTGTAGAAATAGCTTGTCTAAGTAGTCAGAGCATGTGAATGTCCTCATCAGACATTGTCCTTCTTCGTGAGAATGCTCGGCTACAATGTAACTCCTGAAGCTTTTTTAGCACAGGCAACAAGGTCCAGCCCATCATATAAACTTAACCTAAGGCACTGGCAGCTGTCTTTATATCACTGCTGTCAAAAAAAGTAATGCACTCAGGTATATTCGGTATACATGCATACCATTGGTGTGTGAATGAATGATTAAATTTACACGGCTCTGTAAAGCGTACAGCGCCCCCAGAGTGCATTCGCAGTATCACCGCCCTGTTGTTGTGAAGCTGGTCGTACTCAATCTCCGTAAATCAGTGAAGAGTGAGTTTTACGTACAGTACGAAGCACCCGCGATTCCTTACAGACGTGCTGGACAGCCTCGACACCAAATGAATGTATTTTGCAGAGCACGCTTCCTTGGACGATGAAGCAGGGTGGCCGCTTCGTGTACTCTCTAGGCATATGAATGATTTAAATGTCACAGTGGTCCAATTTTGAAATCAGATCAATGAAGTCGTTTCATCATGTGTAGCTCCATTCATTGCAGCCACCTACTGGGTGCGTCATTTTCTTTTTCAGGCAGTGTTTATTGGAGATCTTAAATGCAGTATACATTTCAGTTAATGGCTCAAATTTGAGCTTCTACATTTTTATAATTATATTTCACTCATTCCTATTAAGCTGCATTTAAGCGATAATATTTTATTTGTCAAAAAATTCTCGAAAGTAATACAGACACGATTGAGCCAGGATTCCTTTCCATGAATTATCGCAATCCGCCTTAGCTGTCTTATATGTCTTTGTTAGGTTACAACCGGTTTCACACCATTAAAGGTGCATCTTCAATTATCTTAATTTACATGAGGTGGAATGGCTTATTGCGACGTCTCAATATTCATGTTAGGTGCCGGTTTTATGGGGGCTTTCCTCAAAGTTCTTAGATAGGTTTATATGGGAGACCATTAAGTAAACGTATGTATGGTTGGAGTCAACAGCTGGTGAAACCACGTTCACTGCTTAAAAAGTTTTATTAAATTGAACGTTGGGGGCGTGTTCTGTTTCCCCTGAATCGAAAGCAAATGGATTGTACCAATTGGTTCCTCGGACGACCAGTAAAGTTGCCCGCCTACATGGCGTGGACAGTATGAGGTTATCAATCAGCTCTCTAGGGAGCTTCCATGGGTTCACTAACTACCTCTGCAACCGTTGCGGGAGGCTGATCTGGTTTCAGTGTGTCTGCCAAGTACTTCCCAGACATGCTCAATCGGGTTTAAGTCCTGTGCAATAGCTGGCAACTCCATTCGTTCAATTCTCTCAGCTTCAAACATGTTGGTTACCAGTGCAGCTTTTTGGGACGAGCATTATCGTGCACCAGCCACCTCCTTCTGTGTCTGTCCCTGTTCCATCCTTCCTATGGCTCTTTATGTCATAGCTTCAGATAAATCACGTTGTTTTTGCATTGCACTACCCAGTCACTACACTGTCTGAACACAAATGCTTGTGTAAATCTTTTGGTAAACACAAGTCAACGCCTCTGCAGCAACTGCCTGTTATAACCGCTATCTCGTCTGTCGTAATGTTTAATATTACAAAAAACAGTCTTGATCGCAAAAATTAACAGTTTTTATTGAACGGTTTCGACCTGATGTAGTCCACATGGGCTACATTTTGTTACGCAGATGACCTACATCAGGTTGAAACTGGTCAATAAAAACAAGTTGCAAGCTGGCAGCAGAACAGCCAGGACATCCCAGCCTAGCAGAGTCCAACACTGGCCACATGGGATACGTTTTGTTTCGAAGATGAGCTACATCAGGTTGAAACCGGTCAATAAAAACAAAAGTTACTAGCTGGCAGCAGAACAGCCAGGACAGCCGAGCCCAGCCGAGTCCAGCATTGGCGACATGGGCTACATTTTGTTTCGAAGATGACATACATCAGATTGACATTGGTCAATAAAAACTGTTAATTTTTTTTGCGATCAAGACTGTTTTTTGTAATATTAATCATACCAAATAGATCTCTGTTTCTCTCCTTTGACAATGCTGTCTACATTTTAGCCATAATGTTGTTGTTTCCACTCCATAGAACCGACAGAAAGGCTTCGAACCATTTTATCTGGCTAATCACAATATGTCCGAACCTAGAGATATCAACTAATCCCCTAAATGATTATTTCCCACTTTGAAAATTGTAGGCAGTGTTACATTTACAGATCACAGAATATGTTACTATACATTAAAGCAATCTTGAAAAAATTAAGACGAAGACGACAATGTAAGCGTCTTTAACCCAGTATTCAGAGGTTGTGAACGTAAAATCCAATTCAAGGATTTTGGTCTGTGGGTGAGAAAGCGTGTCCATGAGGATGGAGGTCATAGAAATTATTTTTCACTGTGCCATCTCCAAACTTTCTAGAACTAACGAAGATGTTGCCTTAATTTACATCTATACAAGATACGATTATCGAGAATAAATATCAATATCTCCCTCCTATTTCCTCTCAGTTTTAATTGATTAATTTTGGTAAACAGAAGCAGTCTTGCTAGAGCTTCAGCCCCCATAGTCACCCACTCTATCCCCTCCCGGATATGCTTATTAGATGAACGGAAGTCAATGCAATTCAAAGAACTTTGACAACAACGCATCAAAAGTAGTGTGATTGACTCTGCTACCTTTCCGTTGAATTACCTTTAGTAAGATTCCGTAGTGAGCCTCTTCGCGAAAACGATCACAAAAACGAAGGGCCGTCTTCCACGTGTGAATATGCTAGTTTAACTCGTTTTATAGACCTATAGCAACTTCGCGATGCTAATCAACAAACAGCCAATAATGAAACAAACGGAGGTCGCGAATGTATGCCAAGCGTCACGCGTTTGTAAGCAATCCACCTTGCAGTTTAGTGGCTGCGGTGTTCGGTCAAAGCACATCTACCTCCACGCAGGGAAACACTAGTTGCATAAATACATGTAGCGTCTGTTCCTGCAGTTGTTATTGTTTTCATATTCACAGAATATATGAGATCAACTGCGAATGGGCAAAGCTGGAAATGTGTAAGCACCCGGGTCTCCTGCTTTCTAGGCAGTTGCGCTGGCCACTAAACCACTGGGGACACAGTGATCACCGCACCTGCAAGGTGTACCTAAGCACGTCTCCCGTCAGACACAAATTACTAGCTTTACCCTGCCCACAGTACTCTACCCGTAGTTTTGAAACTAATTTCCGTAAGAGTAAGGGCCCCAAACTTGCTCACCCCTCCCCACTAACGAATCCCGGCTGGGTTCACACTTTCAGCTTTGCTCATTCGCAATTGATGTGATGTATTCTGTGAATATGACTAGTTGCATTATTTTTTCTCCACTGCTGATGCATGTTGTAATCGTACAACCTGGACATGCAGTATGAAAAATTTGTGTCACGATCGAGATCCGAACCAAGATATCATGTTTACTGGGCAGTTGTGCTAACCGTTGCACCACCCAGGTTCACGTGCTTCACACACCTGCGTGGACAATATCCGAAAGAATAGTGGCCACAGTTACTAACTCATGTTCCCTAAGTTCTTAATCACGGCAAGTAGTGTTCACACTGACTAAATGAATCGGAACCCAAAAAATGTTCAAATGTTTGTAATTCTATGGGACCAAACTACGTTGATCATTAGTCCCTAGACTTACAAACTACTTAACCTAAGTTATACTAACCTAAGGACAAACACACACATCCATGCAGATTAAGCAAAGACAAATCTACATTTCTAGATTTTGTAGTTTTGGAGAAAGCTCTTGACAGTGAGCAGTGGAACATACTCTTCCAAATTATGAAGTCAACATGTGCAAAATAAAGGGAACGGAAGGTTATTTACAACTAGTACAGAAACCAGACAGCATTTATAAGAGTCGAAGTCCACGAAAGTGTAAAATTGTTTCGGTAGGGAGGATGACAAGGCTGTAGCTTTTCGCCAATGGTATTCAATCTGTACATCGAGCAAACTGTGAAGAGAAACAAGGGGAAATTTCGATAAGGCATTGAAGATCAGGGCAAAAAACATCAAAATTTTGCAATTGCCCACTACATTGTAATTCTGTCAGAGACAGAACAGAATCTCGAAGAGCAATTCAACGGAATGGACAGTGTCTTGAAAGGAGGTTATAAGATAAGTATTAATCGTAGCAAAACAATGGTAATAGAATACAATGCAAGAATATCGGGCGATGCTGATGGAATTAGATTAGACAACGAAACAATATAAATTGTAGACGAATTTCTTATTTGGGGAGCAAAATAATTTTTGTTAGCCGATGTGAATAAGATACAAAATGCAGTATACATATGGCAAGAAAAGAACTTCTGAAAAAGCGAAATTGGTTGATATCCAAATTAATTTAAATATTCGGAAGTCCATTCTGAATGTATTTGTGCATGTAGCATTCTATGGGAGTGAAACGTGCATAATAAAGGGTTCATTCAAAAAGATGTTAGAATCGGTTTAAAATGTGGTGCTTCAGATGAATCCTGAATATTAGATGGGTAAATACTCTAACTAACAGAACAGAATTGGAGAGAAAACAAGTTTCTAGCGTCATCTTGAGTTAAAGAACGGATCAGTTGGAGGGACCTATTCTAAGACTAGAGGAAGCATCAATTTACCATTGAAGGGGAGTGTGTGTGGTAAAAATCCAAGAGGGAGACCGAGAAACGAACGAATACAGTAAGCAGACTTAAATGGATGTGGATTACCGTTCTTATTCGAAAATGAAGAGGCTTTCACAGGATAGAGTGGGTTGGAGAGCTGTATAAAACCAGTCTCATGACTGAACACCACAATAACAATAACAGTCTCAGAATGGTCCTCACCTAATCAGTCTATTTATACGCATAAAGAAGATTGTTCCATTGACAATAACCTTGTCTCTGATTGCATGTCCACCCGCGTACCTAGGAAGCCCATCCAAGCCACGGTAAACTGCTCGCTATTTATTGTAGGCATAGAAGATTATATTCGCAGCGTGTGTGCAACGACTTGAACGTAAAGAATTTAAAATGTGGAAAACAGGAAACTGAAATGCTTATGAGAATTTTTCCAGTTACCGCAAAAACTTTTATTCGCCTGTACTTATTTATTTACTGCACAATAAGCTTAAAAGTTTCGGCTTACCGCCATTATCAACTGCACCTGTGGTTGTCGTGAGTTCAAAATGTTCATATGTCTGTAAAGCTTACGGGACTTTACCGCGGGGCCATCAGTCCCTAAAATTACAAATTACTTGTTGTTGTTATGGTCTTCAGTCCGGAGACCGGATTCATGCAGCTCTCCGCCTTACTCTATCCTGAGCAAGCCTTTTCATCTCCTCATAAGAACGGCAACCCACATCCACTTGGAATCTGCTTACTATACGCGTCTCTCGGTCTCCCTCTGCGATTTTTACGCCACACACTTCCCTCCAATGCTAAATTTACGATTCCTCGATGTCTAAGAATGTGTCCTACCAGCGATCCCTTCTTTTAGTCAGGGTATGCAAAAACTTACTTTTCTCACCAATTCTGTTCAGTACCTCTTCATTAGTTATGCGATCTACCCACCTAATCTTCAGAATTCTTCTGTAGCACCACATTTCAAAGGCCTCTATTCTCTTCCTGTCCGCACTGCTTATTGTCAATGTTTTACTCCCGTACAAGGCAACACTCCACACAAATGCCTTCAGAAAAGACTTCCATACACATAAATTAATATTCTATGTTAGCAAATTTCTCTTTTTCAAAAATGCTTTTCTTCCCATTGCCATTCTGCACTTTATATGCTCTGTACTGCGACCATCGCATGTTATTTTACTACCCAAGTAACAAAACTCATCTACCACTTTCATTGTTTCGTTACCTAATATTATTCCTTCAGCATCGCCTGATTTTCTAAGATCGTATTCCATTATTTTTGTTTTGATCGTGTTAATGTTCATTTTATATGCTCTCTTCAACACACTGTCCATTCCATTCAACTGCTCTTCCAGGTCCTTTGCTGTCTCTGACAGAATTACAATGTCATCAGCAAAACGCAATGTTTTTATTTCTTCCCCCTGAACTTTAATCCCTATTCCAAATTTTTCCTTGCTTTCCTTCACCGCCTGCTCGATGTACAAATTGAATAACATTGGAGAAAGGCTACAACCCTGTCTTACTCCCTTACGAACTGATGCTTCCCGTTCATGCCCTTCGAGTCTAATAACTGCGGTCTGGCTTTTGTACAAGTTGTAAATAATTCTTCTTTCCCTATATTTTACCCCTGCTGACTTTAGAATTTGAAAGAGTGTATTCCAGTCAACATTGTCAAATGCTTTCTCCAAACCTACAAAAGCTAAAAATGTAGGTTTGTCTGTCCTTCATCTATCTTCTAAGATAAGACGTAAAGTGAGTATTGCCTCCCGGGTTCCTACGTTCCTCCTGAATCCAAACTGATCTTCCCCGAGGTCAGCTTCTACCAGCTTTTCCATTCTCCTGTAGATAATTCGTGTTAAAATTTTGCAACCATGACTTATCAAACTGATGGTTCTGTAATTTTCACACCTGTCTGCGCCTGAATTCTTTGGAATGGCGATTATTACCTTTTTCTTAAAGTCTGAGGGTATTTCGTCTGTGTCATACATCCTACACACCAGTTCAAATAGTCTTGTTATGGCTAGCTCTCCCAGAGACTTTAGTTGCTCTTAGGGTATGTCATCTACTCCTGGGGCCTTGTTCCAACCTAGGTCTATCAACGCTCTGTCAAATTCATCTCTCAGTATAGTATCTCCTATTTCATCTTGATCTACTTCCTCTTCACTTCCTACAACATCGTCTCTAAGTTCGTTTCCTTTGTAGAGCTTCTCTATGTACTCTTTCCACCTTTCAGTTTTCCCTTCTTGGCTGAGAACTGGTTTCCCGTCTGAGTTCTTGATATTCATAGAATTGCTTTTCTTGTCCCCAAATGTCTCTTTTATTTTCCTGTAGGCGGTATCTACTTTTCCCCTTCTTATACATTCTTCTACAGATTTGCATTTGGCTTCTAGCCACTCCTGCTTAGCCATCTTGCACTTCCTGTCAATCTCATTTTTTAGTCGTCTGTACTCCATTTTGCCTGTTTCATTTACTGCATTTTTATATTTTCTCCTTTCATCAATTAATTACTTATAACCTAGCTTATACTAAGGAAGGCACAAACATCCATGTCCGATGGGGGATTCGAACCCCCGACAGGGAACGACCTCGCGTATCGTAGCATAACACCTTAATGCGCTCGGCCGCTCCTCTGCAGCTGTAGTGAGTAATACACCTGTTGTACGTCTTTGTTACGAAAAATATATTACATTTATTAAATACATTTATACTTATGTCTAGATATAGCTGGCGTTTATGTGGAACGCAAAGGGCAACTGTCTGCTGTTTTCATACTATTAATTACACACATTTTATCCTAACTGAAATTTTCGTGAAACAATTTTGATAGCTCGTTTTCACAGTTCGGTCATGAAGCAATATGTTTACAGCCTTTTATCTTTGGAGTCAGGTATGTGGCATAGATAATAATTTGCGAAATTATTATGTGCATGTTCAAATCAAATGTTCGTAAAGCTAAGGGACCAAACTGCAGTGGTCATCGCTCCCTAGACTTACAAACCAATTAAAGTAACTTACGCTAAGAATAACGTACGCACCCATGCCTGACGCAGGACTCGAACCTCCAACGGGGAGCAAGGCGCCTTGAGCGCACTGCCCTTCCCATGCAGCTTTGTGTTTCTGCTATTCTATACGTTCATCCGTCTTCATGCATGCAAATATGAATGAAATTTTCTAAGTAGCCCCTACATTTTTGATCAGGCTCTTCACTGAGTATGTCATTCCGGAAATTTTTTATGTGGGTGAATTTTTCCAATTGTTCCCTTATATTTATAATATGTTGTTTACAGGTATATACATAAAATTTGTAGTTTCTTTTCACGAAATAGTATCTGTTACATATACACCGTCCTTGACCACCAAAGATAAAAGATTATAAACATATTAAACCTCTGACCCAACTCTCAAATTCAGCTGTCAAAATAATACTACGAAAATTACAGTTTGAATACAAAATGAGTAACTAACAGGTGTATAAAAAAGGATGGAGCAAACTTGCACGATTGGAAGTACACGATAATAGAAGCAAAAATGTCCCACTAAACATGGGTTCGCAAACGAGCCGTTTGCGAGATAATTGCGAATGTATGGTCCCAAGCCGCCACTGACGTCATTGTAAACATTGTCTTAGTACAAATTAATTTGAAATTTTTGGTGATCGCTGTGTCCCCAGTCGATTAGAGCAACTGGCTAGTAAGCAGGACATCTGGATTCGAATTCCGGCTGGGTACACATTTTCAACTTTACCCATTCGTAGTTAATGTCATAAATTCATTATCTGTATCTCTATATATAAAAGACAATGTCCCTATTGACTGAGTGACTGATTGACTGACTCATCATCGCCCAGCCCAAACCACTGAAGATAGAAACTTGAAATTTGTAGAGGGTGTTAATCTTAATCTCTAGGTGTCATATAAGAAGCGATTTTTCGCTATTCCGTCCGTAAGGAAGTGAAATAGGGGATTTTTTTTAAGTACGTTGCTATTTAGGCAATTCGAAGCTATAGCTGCAAAAATTGATATTTGTATTGTTGGCAAGAAATTAATAAATACATGTATCTCTATTTTTGAAACTTCATCAATATAGGGGGTTAAATTGGAGAGGGGATGTTTTCCCAAACTCTGTTGCTATTTAGGTAATTTTGAAGTTAGAACTACAAATTTCCGGTTTTGGATTCGGGGTGCGAATTTAAAAGACAAGTGTTTCGGTATTTTTGGAAATTCGACCAATAATGGGGTGAAATACGGGATGCAAAAATTTGCTTTCAAAAATATGTCGCTGTTAACTCAAATTGTTAGCTACAACTACGAAACTTTGGATATGGGATCTTGGTCAAGATTAAAAAGAAACGAATTTCGGTATTTTTGGAAATTCAACAACTGAGGGGGGAATATAAGGGGATCAAAAATTATTTTCGAAAACACATTGTTGACAAAACAATTTTGATGCTATAGCTGCAAAAATTGGTATTTTTATTGTTATTTAGAATTTAAAAAATACGCGTTTCGGAATTTTTGGAAATTCAACCATCAAGGGGGCTAAATTGGAGAGGAGATATTTTTCGAAAATCTTTCGATATTAAGCCAATTTTGAAGCTACAGCCACATAAATTGGTATGTGTTATCTTGGTCAGAATTAAAAAGACACATGTTTCGGTATTTTCAGAAAATAATGAGGGATGAAACATTTTTCGAAAATACGATGCTACTAAGCCTTTTGAACCCAGAATTACAAAAAAAAATGTTATTTGTATACTTGATTGGAATTTAAAAGACACATGTTGGGTATTTTTCGAAATTGAACTATCAAGGTGTGCCATAACTGACAGGTGGCACTCGTCCTTTCGATGCCATATGAAAGTCGACTACCTCTAGACGTAACTATAAATATAACTAGCTAAACCCGACCACGCTTCACTGTGGCTGACTCTCATATGAAATAAATAGAAAAGTAAATACTGTAACTCATGTGAACATAGAATCATCACCGAGAGAATGCTTTAGTCATATCAATGTCGTTCGTTAGGCTACTGTGCCTATGTAAAATGAAAGTTATACAAAATATATGTTCACAGATACTCATTATTTTAAACCCATAAGATAGATTACATTTTTGTCGTTGGTTTTCTCCACACACATACAGATCAGTTTACCGACTCTGGATCATGTGACGTGTAATTCACCTTAGTGAAAGGCTATTGTTTTCTACATTGTTTCCTCTTATTTCCCATCCGCTATATCTATCTTCTGCTGCCTCACTTCAACCTCCATCTATCTAATCCCCGGCCTCGGTTCCTCACTCCCTTTCCTTCTATCCATCTTCAATCTCCTCCTCCATCTATATTTATGCACGTATAGTCTTTCGCTCGTCGTACCTATATAAAATAAAGAAATTAAAAATCAGGGACTTGCTTCAAATTATGTGTTATCTGCTGGAAACTATCACAAAGTAACTGTTACATAAAATTAAATGAAATAACGACGCCCATAAACAACGTTTTGTTCAGAATTTACTTCTATGGTGTTTTGATTTCCACTGCTAATATCATGATCGATCTTACTGAAAATTAGCGATTAAACACAAACGTATCTAAAATGCGTTTTCACGAAAAGTTGTTGCTTTAGTGTCGCATTTTTACCCTAGCACCTGACGAGGCAGAAGTTGGTACCACTTCAATTTTCGACCCTCAGTTATTTGGCAGCTGCAGAATTTAAAACGTGATCAGAGCTATGATATGAAAACATTTGCTTCCTTTTGCCTCTCTTAATGGTTACATATACAAATGATTTTCGTTTAGCACACATCTATGGCAAAGCGCCTTTTGAATTGTGAAAGTTTCATTCGCCTTCCTGTATGATTATAATCAAAAATCGATACGTCAATGTTCATGTTGATGTATTTGTATAATGATTTCGGTAAAATTTCGCTTGCGGCAGCTGCTGATGTTGTCAAAAGCTCTTGACTGCTCTTTGAAAACTCAGTGACATCCATGAGGTTAATAATCTTCCTTGTTTACCAGGAAATATTACATTACCACGAATGCCGCAGCTGCCGTAAGTAAAATTAAATCTTCATTTTCAAGTAATTCTACGATGGTAAACGTTCATTTTTGGTTCACAGGGATTTAGAAGCGACTACTTCAATTGCAAACATTATTAGAAAGCATCTGGTTTCCGAGCGTTATTCGGTAATGTTGTTTTCCGTAACGCAGTGGTAATTCGAAGGAGATTCTTATCAGATTAAATATTTTGAACGAATCGTTTTTGACGATATGTTTTTATGTTTTTTTAGCGCTTATGGGACTTAACTACGGGGTCATCAGTCCCTGAGCTTACAAACTACTTATGAAATAGCTAAGACTAAGGACGGCACAAATATCCATGCCCGAGGGGGGATTCGAACCCCCGACCGTAGTGGCCGTGCAGCCCGTGACTGGAGCGCCTCAGTCCCCTCGGCCGGCTTTTGACGATAAAATAACCATTTAATGTAAACCAATTATACTCGTAAACTGAACATTTCGTTGCCAACGACTATAATTTGGCTCTCGGGGGCCGGTATGTTCATCGTGCATCAATTCGTTGAGTGGTGGGGTCGTCGTCCTAGTCATCCGACTTAGTGGGCGGCTTTGTAAGCGACTCCGCTGCGCTCTGCTTGATAATACTCAGTATATTACAGGGGACACTGCAAAGACCACCTTCGAGAGTTATCACAACAGCTTGCAACGCGTAATATCTAGAATAAAAGGCAATGTTACGAGTCACTGACTGATTAAACGAATGACTCATCATCGCTCAGCCAAAATCACTGATGATAACAACTTGAAAATTGCAGAGGGTGTTCATCTTACACCGTTAACGTCGTTTAAGAAGCGATTTTTCGATATTCAAACCATGAGGGAGTGAAATAGGGAATAAAAGGTTTTTTGAAACTACGCTGTTATCCAGTCAGTTTTCATGCTAGACCTACATAAATTGGTATATAGATACTTGGTTAGAATTGAAAATAGGCGTTTTTCAGCTTTTTCTGAAAACCAGCCTAAAGGTAGTGAAATAGGGCATGAAAAGATTTGTGAAAAATGTTGCTATTAAGTCAGTTTTGAAGCCTGAACTACAAAAGTTAGTATTTGGAGCCTTTTTTACAATTAAAAAAGTACGTGTATGTCTCCCCTCCCCCTCTCGTCATCACCTACCCTTCCTGTATCTCGTCTTAGAAATCTAACTAATAACCATGTTTAGTCTTATGTTCAAAATCTAATGTCTCCGAAAGTTCTTGATGGAATGCTTTGAAATATTGATAAAAACGTACTACTGGATTACACGCATGTTTTTACATAAATATTTTCTTAAATATACATCATATACGAATTTAGTGTCATATAGGTTATAAGTAATATATTAAATATACAGGGTGTTACAAAAAGGCACGGCCAAACTTTCAGAAAACATTCCTCATACACAAAGAAAGAAAGTATGTTATGTGGACATGTATCCGGAAACGCTTAATTTCCATGTTAGAGTTCATTTTAGTATTTATCTTTAAATGTAAATTGAAATAATTCGTGCAGACAATTGTTTCGTTAATATGTACTGTACGTCCTCGATTCACGTCATCAATACAGATTTTCTGTGAACGTTTGGGCAGGATTTGTTGTCTTGATTGGGCCTCATGTTCTTCCACCTACGCTCACTGGAGCACATTATCATGATTTCATACGGGATACTCTACGTGTGCTGCTAGAACAAGTGCCTTTACAAGTACGACACAACAGGTGGTTCATGCACGATGAAGCTCCTGCACATTTCAGTCGATGTGTTCGTACGCTTCTCAACAACAGATTCGGTGACCGATGGATTGGTAGAGGCGGACCAATTCCATAGCCTCCACGCTCTCCTGACCTCAACCCTCTTGACTTTCATTTTTGGGGCATTTGAAAGCTCTTGTCTACGCAACCCCGGTACCAAATGTGGAGACTATTCGTGCTCGCATTGTGGACGGCTGTGATACAACACGCCATTCTCTAGGGCTGCATCAGCGCATCAGGGATTCCATGCGACGGAGGACATTTTGAACATTTCCTGTAACAAAGTGTTTGAAGTCACGCTGGTACGTGCTGTTTCTGTGTGTTTCCATTCCATGATTAATGTGATTTGAAGAGAAGTAATAAAATGAGCTCTAACATGGAAATTAAGCGTTTCCGGACACATGTCCACATAACATATTTTCTTTCTTTCTGAGTGAGGAGTGTTTCCTGAAAGTTTAGCTGTACCTTTTTTAACAGCCTGTATAGGTATCTAAAGACCTTTTTGTATTACAGTGCAACATTGTGACAAATTTGGAGCTCAATCGGCGAAGAACTTTTGAGGTTTTCAAACACACAAACCAACACAACATTTATATATATAGCGATTAATAATGTAACACATTCAATTGTAATGAAGACGTAAACTAAATGCTTTCCTCACAATACGCACAGGTGCAGTTGATAATGGCATTATGACAAAACAGGCAAGGTTGTCGTCAAATAAATCAACAAACACAAAACATATCAAGATTGTTTGCGACGCCTGGAACAAACTTGTTGAAAATTGTATTTCGACGTAATTCACGTTGCAAGGCCAACTGACATGATAATGAAATGTGAAAGTATCAAAGTAACAAACAACTCTCGAAGTTGGTTCAATATGATAAAGATGGGGAGACATAGAGAGCCTGTGGCCGCCATGTTTTTACCAGACTGTGTGCGGGACGGACTCTTACATAGCGAACCAACCTGAAATACAGCCACTTGAAAACTGTAATAAGCCACACATGATACCAAAGCATATCTTTTATCTTACTGATCAACACCTGGTTAAATAAATGCCATTAATCTATGTTCATATGGACTTAATAAATTTGAAAGCAAATAAGTCTCGTGAAAGAGTTTCTCTGACTGTCGAATGTGAAACAGGTCCTCTGAATGTATGGTCGTGTTCCATTTTGAGTTACTCATTACTCTTAAGCATTTCTCTGACATTAATATTGTCTATTTGTATGTCAATTATTTTATACATTTATTAATGATTAATGCCCCATATCTATATATGTTTCAACCTGTGTGATTTAACTTGTGTATTCATGTGAATGTTGGTACATTTAATATTGACTGACATTCGCCACCTCAAGCTTAGGGCCTCGTTTACTTTAGTTAAGAACGCATTGTTTTGCATGTCGTCTGCATTGGCATCTGCTGGGTGGCCAGAGACAAGCTTACTTGCCAAAATGGCGATGTGGCCTGTTCTTAGTGTAGTACCAACACAATCATGGTCAAAAGCAGTGATAAAAGAGACCTCTCTGGAGCTGTAGAAGAGGGTATTATCTTCATCAGGTAGAGAGGGTTGGTAGACACTCTGCTTTGAACGGGCTCTACATTCCGTGTGTGGAGGGAAAGGCTTTTGGCGTGGCCTTAGTTTTCACTCCAGCTGCAACCGTCGAATCATGCTGAGGGGATGGCATGTTCTTAGAATTTTGTCTTCTTTGTGATCAGGCAGTCTTGGTTTATCAGTGATAGTTTTCTACTGTAATTATTTCGCCATGTGAGGTGAAGTGTTTCTTCATTTACAGAACTCGAGTGATTCAGTTTCAATTTAGTATTTGCATTCTCATTCCGGTGATGATTTTGTGTCCGGTTTTTCTCAAGTTAGAATACACGTGTGTGGCCTTCATCCTTTATGTAAACTTATTATGTTTAAATTTCCTTGCTGTTTTCTAACTAAAATTTTCGCATCCTGTCTGCATCCGCGAGTATGCTCAATATTTCTCACATTTTCTGGTTTGATTCCGTCTTTCCTGTCTTGGTATGACCGATTGCACCACGTGCTTTCGTAACAGTCTTTACTTCGACCTTCAGTCATGCTTTTACTAATACTAGCTTTCTTCTATATGAATTTTCGCGTATGCTTTAGTTGCTTATTCTAAATTAATTTCTTTTTGTAAATTATATGTAATTCACCATGGTCGACACCACGTGGTACTTAAGGATACCATGCGGCTGCCTCCCCGCACATGATTTCCTTTGGTGCATAGTAGATTTTTAATTCGTGCTTCAAGATACCCACCATTTCTTCAAAACGTTGCCGACACTTCGTTTCGCTGCTGCTATTAAGTGTTGCTGCACGAGTAATGTGTCACAAGCATTATGCTTGTGTCTGTGACTGAATGAATGTGCTTTCTTTCATCCACTGTGTATTTGCAAATTTCCTCCCACGTTACCTTCATATTGATAAAGGGCAAAAACAATTTCATTAACGGCCGTAACTATAGGATTTAATTCATTTTTGTACAAGGTATGTGCTTTATTGTGATTAATTTGGTATCCCCACATTTATTTGCTTGTTCATTTTGTTGAATAGATGATGATTTAAATTATCAATCCTCCGCTTTATAATTTCATGATCCACGTCCCATGTCTAATTATCTATTCCTTTGTTTTTAACTTTTTTTTTGTGTTTGTTAAAACGTTGGTTGCTCCTTTGAGGAGTGGGCAGTTAGATAAATTTCCGTTGCGCAAGTACTGTGGCCACTCGCAATGTAATTCAGAGGAGCAATGAGCGTTTTAACTTGCATTTTCAGATCTCATCTGCCCGAGATCTTACTTACGAAAGTTAACAAGCCACGTTCAAATGTTAATACCATATTTTACGATATTCTGGTAATTTCTATAGTTAACAGTTGACTAATAAGAAAGAAATATGCTCCATGTTATGTATCTCAAAGAAAATAACACTATTTCAGAATATTCTGTCTGAATATCCATCGTCGAAATTAGTTATCACTTTCTGCCCCGATATAATGCAGTTTAAGTGTGCTGTCGATCTTATAACAATTTCCTGCACTGGGAAATATGAAAAACGTCAGTCTGTAGATACGTTTAGCGTCAGAGTATCACAAAAAAAGAAAACGTAAACATACCAATACTATCCCTAGTGAACAGCATAAACAGACTCAAAATAGGTAACTCAATATATCCCCTCCCTTTCTGATGTCACATCCCATAACCAATTCTGGGAATGTGAATAGCCAACAATACACAGCCAAGGGGGAGGTGCCTAGCAATGTTAAAACATACCTTGTAGCAAAGCGCATCAAAAACCATAACCACGAACTAACAAAAAACTAGCAAATACTATTAAAAAAAAAATAAAAAAACATACTGCCTATCTGATTCAAACTCGCATCCTTCACATTATGAATTCAGTACGCAACCACTACAGCACGCGCGAATAGGCAGTAGTTCTATTATTGAATTTCGTCAACGCCTTTCTTGCTTTATAAGTCGCCTTTACGGTTCCCGCTTTCTCGGTTAATTTTCACTAACCACTTTTTCCGTATTTCCTTATTCCTTGCGAATACAAGCTTCATATAACAAATCTTTACTTCGGTTTTTACAGCCAACAGAGGAAGAGGAAAAACGAGCCATTTATCTTGATTGTGCTTAATGATTATGTAAAACACATTATTAATTACACTCAGTAAATCACTTCAAAGCTTATGTAATATTATAAATTGCAGCGAAGTTCTAAGGTTATCATCAACGACTAACGAACAAGTTTATTTACGTAAACAGAACCCACAAAAGATATGCAAGAGTGGAGCAGTGCCTACCATAATACAACCTGTACGTAAACGTACAGTGAAATCGCTGGATTTCCTGTCAGAGAGGACACAGGTCGTAGTAATCGACGGTAAGGCATCGACTAAATCAAAGGTGATTTCGGGCGTTCCACGGGGCAGTGTTATTGGTCCTCTCCTGTTCCTTATTTACATAAACGATCTAGAGGAAAATCTAAGAAGCTCTCTCAGGTTGTTTGCAGATGACGCCGTCATTTATCGTGTTGTAAAACTATCCAAAGATGAAAACCAACTCCAGAACGATCTCAATAATATATGATTGTGATGTAAAACTTGGTAATTGAGTCTACAAACGAGAAGTGTGAAGTCTTCCACATGAGTATGAAGAAAAAAACCGTTAAACTTCGTTTACAAGGTAAATTAATCAAAAGTAGAGGCCGTAAACACCACAAAAAACCTAGGAATTACCATTACTTCAGACTTAAATAGGAAAGAACACGTAGATAATGTCGTGGGAAAGGCGAACCAGAGATTGAGTTTTATTGGCAGAACCCTTAAAAGATGCAACAGAACTACTAAAGAGACTGCATACACCACGCTTGTCCGTTCTTTGCTGCCCAGTGTGGGATACTTATCAGGTGGGTCTGACGGAGGACGTCGAAAGAGTTCAAATAAGGGCAGCTCGTTTTGTACTGTCACGATACAAGGGAGACAGCGTTATGGAAATGATACAAGATCTGGGATGGGAATCATTACACAAACGGCGCTTATCGCTGCGGGGTGCGCTGCTTACGAAACTACAATCGCCAACATTCTCCTCCGAATGAGAAAATATGTTGTCGACTCCCAATTACATAGGTAGAAATGATCATCAGAATAAAAATACGAGAAATCAGAGCTCGAACGGAGAGATTCAGCTGTTCTTTCTACCCGCGCGCTATTCGAGAATGGAATTGGAGATAAATAGTATAACGAACCCTCTGCCAGGCACTTAAATGTGATTTGCAGTGTATTCCATGTTGATGTAGAAGCTTTTAAGACACACCGCATTACAGAAACGCACATTGTAACGTGAAGCCCGTCAAATCTGGTAAAAACATGGCGTCCAGTGTCTGAGCCAGAATCTCACGCATGGGCACACTCTGCCTCTGCAGGCTCTCTAGGGACACAGCGACAGCCACGCCGTCACTAGAGCAGCCAGTGTCCACGTCGTGCCTCCCGCAGGAGACGCCGGACTTCTTGCAGCCGTGGCAGGTCGGCGCGCTCTTTACGGTTTGCCAAGCGCGCGGTATTCCGACCTTCGCGGAATTTCTGCTACGGCCCGAGCGGCATCCGCAGCCGCGGCCGCTGCTGGTGAACCGGTGGCGTCGCGCTGCGTCCGTGTTTTACCTCCCATATGTCGCCCGCGAATACCAGCTCACCTAGGAGGCAGCCGCCCCGCGGCTAGACGACCTGCTCAGGGCTGTCCAGCGGGCGGGTTGCCTGTGCTCATCCTCCTCCTCGTCCTCCTTCTTCGTGTATTACTCGAAATTTCCTCTTATAGTTATCCATCTTTTTTTCGTTTTTTTCTACATGCTTCCAAAGCATGTAAAATTGGGAATCTTTGCCGAGAGTCTTTCTCCACCTATACCGTCTACACGTTCCTTTCAGGACCTCCTATTTTCCTTTACGTTGTGGAAATAAAATCCGCTACCAGTCACAATTATTGGTGGTTTATTAAAACACTACCGGTTTCGGGCTTGTGCCCATCTTCAGGTGTTTACATTCAGTGTTATTTATTGTTTAAAGAAAACGTAAATTGCATTGTGCTTATCATACAGATATACATACACAAGTATCATATAGATATACATAAAACAAGTATGGTATGTGGTGGATGTGTATGTGTTAAGGCTGTAAGTGTACTCACATATAAGTAGGATGTCCAATTCGTGTTCGTACATTTCTCATTGATATCCGTTGAGAATAATGCAGTAACAGGAAAATTATTCTAATTTGCACTCCCATATCACAGGTTTTGCACAATACACAATACACTTTATAACTGTTGATCAGTAGTCACTCACAACATCACCATGTTTTCATTCAGGAATATGTTATGGTCAAAGAACGTTGCTCGAGATATACAGAGATACTGCACACACACAGCCGGTCGCGGTGGACGAGGAGACTGAGGCGCTCCAGTCACGGTCTACACGGCCACTACGGTCGGGGGTTCGAATCCCCCCCTCGGGCATGGATATTTGTGCCGTCCTAGTTCGTAAGTAGTTCATAAGTAGTTTGTAAGTTTAGGGACTGATGACCCCGTAGTTAAGTCCCATAGACTATGCAAACATTTGAATTTTTGCACACACAGAAGTACAGAGACGACACATACAGAGATATATATCAGATGTTACAAATACCAAAAGCGAGATGTTTTGTATTATTATGGAGCTAAGTTCTTTGACCATAAAATATTCCTGAATGTAAACATGGCGAAGTTGTGAGTGACTACTGATCAACAGTTATAAAGTGTATTGTGCAAAACCTGTTTTCTTTAAACAGTCAACAACACTGAATGTAAACACCTGAAGATGGGCACAAGCCCGAAACCGGTAGTGTTTTAATAAACCACCAATACTTGTGACTGATAGCGGATTTTGTTTCCACAACCTATAAGTAACAGTCACGGAGTTATTCAACATCCATAATGGATAAAATTCACTTGTTTTCCTTTACTTTCCACGCAGATTAGGTATTCGTAAATTTTTCCTTGTATCCTCGTAGCTTTAACGTTGTTCCTTGTACGTGCTTCCACATCAGAAATCTCATTTCATTTGGTCAACTGACATAGGATCAAAGATGATAACATCTTTAGCCAACTGCCATAACATCCAGCTGTCAAATCTGGTGATAAACTGTCAGATAAAATATTACGAAACATCCTTATGTTGATAAGTGTGAAGCTAAACCTCACCTTATTGTTACATGAGAGCTTGACATTGTCCGCTGGTGTGATATGGACATTGTCTGAAGATGGCACTATAGATTAACTGGATCCATACCAGTACATTTAAAAAACATATAAAACAGCAGCACTTTGGTATATTTACATAATGTCTTTTATTCAATACTAGCGAACCCGTTATTACTTCAAAATTGCTAAATATGCATGGAAATTCTGGTATCCCACACTTATTCATTCAATCTCTCTGTCCATCACTTCTCCCATCTCTATTCCTATTTCTTACCTTCCTCTTTGTCTTCATAGTCTTCTATCTGTATCAGCAGGCTGAAAACTCGGCGTTGCTCGTGTACTTTGATATTCAGTTAGTCCATGTATTCTTACTTCTTCTCCCTGACCATCTCCTTCTCTCTTCTCTCTCTCTTTCTACCTATCACTACCTCCTCCTGCTCCTCTTCCTCATCATCCCCCCCTTCCATCCATCTCTCCCATTCTCTGCCGAAGAACAGAGAGGAGATGAACAGAGAGAGTGGAACTCCTCTCTCCCATATATATATATATATATATATATATATATATATATATATATATATATGTGTGTGTGTGTGTGTGTGTGTGTGTGTGTGTGTGTGTGTGTGTGTGTGCGTGCGTGCGTGTGTGTGTGTATAAAACATTTATCTGACAAACTTTTTAGTTATTGCTCAAACGGTGTCGAAATCCGGAGTAAGGTATCATCCGTAATGGACCGTAACAGATCTCACCTAGACAGAAAGTGAAATATGCAATATTTTACTACATTTGAATGAACGGCATGACAATGCATAAAATACCAAACCCATCAAAAACATGAGATGTCCAAATCTCGTGACGTAAAAAGTTGACAGTTCTCACGGGATACTAAGTCGGTTATATAAGTTAGTACTCATGGAACAATCTATTTAAGTCATTGTCGTAATCTGTTATATAATGAGTTATCTACCAACATTTATACCGACTATATCAATATTATACATATTTCTGATGAAGATCTCTCGGGTCTCCAGCCGGGTGGCGGCGTTGATGGATCGCGACATTTCGGGAAGTGTCGTACTACCCATGTTCAAGTGAATTCACTTCGCTTTATTTCTAAAATAAATACAATGACTTGGTAATAGCACCATAATGACACACGAGTAAATATAATGGTTTGGCAAGTGTACATCGACATAATGACTTAATAAGAATTTATAATCCATTTTATAACCAAATGTAACAATTAACTACTCTCACATGTGCATTTAGTATTTTAAATATTAATTTATGCGATTGCTAAGTCGATATGTTTATGATAGAAATAAAGATGAATAATATTGATGTAGTCGCTATAAATGATGGTAGATAACAAATTACGACAATTCATATTCACGGAATGCATGACGTTAACTGCGAATGAGTAAAGTTGAAAATGTACACCCAGCCGGGACTCGAACCCGGGTCTCCCGCTTTCTAGGCAGTTGCGGTGACCACCACACCACTGGAGACACAGTGGCCACAACACATGCACGGTATTACTCAAGTATTCCTCCCGTCAGAAACAAATTCTCAACTTTACTCTGCCCACTAGAACTCAAACTCGTAGGTATTCCCGTAAGAGTAAGGACCTAGGAGTGCCTCCGCACTGAAGAAAGGATCATTTCCCGTCATCGGCATTTCCGAAAGAACAGACGCCACATGTATATAACTTAAATTATGACAAGGCGTTGAACAATTGATTCCATAAACAGTAACTAAAATAACAGACTTGGTTTCCCATGAGATCTCACAATTTTTACGGTGGATGGAATTCGTTACGAGACTTGCATTTTTTTTGCCCATTTTATGTTTTCGGCGGGATTTTATTTCTTTTTGCGGTCAGTCCATTTCTGTTCTTCTTGGGTAACAATTTTTTAACAGCAGTCAAGGATTTTCTTGGTATCCATTCTGTCTCTCTTTACAATTATCTCAGAGACTTGGCAGGTCTGGAAAGTCGATTGTATTGTTAATATTCAGTCCTTTCATCATGTATGCCTATTTCAATCTGTGGTGGATCACTGAAAAAAATCAACAAGTCAATCTCGTGTTTCACATCAATATGTGAACTTCATAATACATGGAAGTTGCGGATACACTATATTTTCCTGTATAACTGAAAGTAGTAGTTGTTATTTGGAATGGTCCTCGAAGAATCAGGATCTCCTGGTTAGCTGAAGTTATTCGCTTGCGACAGTGTTAGAATCTACGTGGCAAACGGCCATGATTTCGGTACTCTAATTTTGCCAATGGCTAATGATATAGTTTTAAAAATATTAACTTTTTCCGATTTCATTTGTTACAGGACCATGTATGTGTGTGTACGCAAGAATTTACGAGTGTTGACAGTGATTGGGAGGTGGGCTGCGGCCTTTCCCCAATGTTATTCAATGTGTACAGTGAGTAAGCTTTGAAGGAACGCAAGGAAAAATTTAGAGGAGGACTTACAGTTCAGGGAGAAGACGACGCTATATTTCTATCAGAGATAGCAGAGGACCTGGAAATTGAACTGAATGGACACATTCAGTAGAGGATAGCATAAGGTCAAAAGAAGTGCAATGGAATGTAGTGTATGAAAATCGGACGTTGCTGGATGAATTATAAGGTAACAAGATAATAGAATAAGTAGGTCAGTTTTGTTATTAGGGTAGCAGAAAACTTCTGAAAGCCGAAGAAAAAACATGTAAAATTCAGAATAGCTATAGGAAGAAAACCATTTCTGAACAAGTGAAATTTGTTCAGATCTAAAAATATAAATGTTAGAATCATCTTTCTGATAGCATTTGTCCCGAGTGTACCACTGCATAGGAATGAAACGTGGACGATAAGGAGATGAGATTATTGAAGCATCTGAACTGTGGTGCTACAGACAAATGTTGAAGATTGGATGGGTAGCTCGTGTAACTAATGAGGAACTGATGAACAAAATAGGAGAGAAAAGAAATATATGGTCTATCTTGATTAAGAAAAGGTATCGACTGGTGATAATCTGAGACATCAAGGAATCGTCACTTAAGCACAGAAGGGAACTGTGTAACTACTGTAACTGCTGTCTGATTCTTGTACAATTAGAAAATGGCTCATCGTTTCCTATATTTTACCTCCGCTACAACCAGAATTGGCAAGGGTATACTGTAGTCAACACTGTCAAACGCTTTCTCCAAATACATAAACACTAAAAGCGTGTTTCCTTTACCTAATCTGTCTTCTAAGATAAGTGGTAATGTATTGCCTGGCGTTTCTCCTAAATACAAACTACCATCACCAAGGTCGGATTCTACGAGTTTTTACAGTGGTCTGTAAAAAAATTCCTGTTTGTAAACTGCAACCACGACTTATTAAACTTATTCACTTGTCTGCATTTGTTGTCTTTGGGAGTGGAATTATTATTTTCTCCTCGAAGTCTGAACGTACTTCCCTTGTGTCATTCACCTTGCACACAATGATTAAAAGTTTCTGCAAGACTGGCTCTCTCAACGACATCAGCAGTTGACAGGTCCAATCCTTCAGTGCTCTGTCAAATTCTTCTCGCAGTATCACAACTACTATCTCATCTTCAGCTACTTCCTGCCCTCGGTGGAGTGGCCAAGCGCTGTAAGGCTCCTTACTGCGGAGCGCGCTGTTGTTTTCCATCGAAGGTTCGGGTCTTCCCTCAGGCATGTGTATGTGTATGTATGTGTGTGTGTGTGTGTGTGTGTGTGTGTGTGTGTGTGTGTGTGTTTGTTGTCCTTCAGTTAGTTTAAGATAGTATAAGGAGTTTGTAAGCCTAGGGACTGATGACCACAGTTGTTAAGTCCCAGAGATTGGCAAACATTTGAAGCCGCGGTGGAGTAGCCGAGCGGTCTAAAGCGTCTCGCTGCGGAGCGCGCCGTTGCTCGCCGTGGAGGTTCGAGTCCTTCCTGGGGCATGGGTGTGTGTGTGTGTTTGTCCTTAGGTTAGTTTACCTAGGTTTAAGTAGTTTGTAAGCTACGGGCTGATGACCACGCAGTTTGGTCCGATAGATTTACAGACATTTGAAACATCTTCGTGTCATTTCTCTTGGAATGGCTGCCACTTCTTGGGTAATGGCCTCTTTAAGTGCTTGAAGTGTTGTGGGACGATGTTTGTACACTAGAGTCTTTAAGTGCCCCAAGGAAAAAAAAAACACAAGGCGATAAATCAGGCGACCTAGAGCAACACCACCTAGAGAGAAGGCCGCGGCGCTCTCGTGGGACGTCATGTAGAGTAGGCTGCACGTGCATAGCTGACTGGCTCGCAGCTACGGCATAGTGGGCCGTGCCCCAGCGGCTACCCAGTCAGCTATGCACACGCAGCCTACTCTACATGATGTCACACGAGAGCGCAGCGGCCTTCTCTCTAGGTGGTGGTGCCTAGAGTGCCACGCTATATCTCCTCGCAAAGAGATAAGATGACCAGGAACCCTCGCGCAACATTTCCATAGAATGCCGAGAGGTGTGAGATGTTGCTCCGTATTGCTGTAACCACACTTTTTGATCTCCATGATCTGCAATTAACTTGTTTAGCCAAGTTTGGAGGTAGGTCTCTACCATGTGACTATAACGGTTTGAATTCATCGTTACCGTGTCCCCACACAAAAGATTCGCAAACGACGCACCAAACTGTCACATGAGGGCTGTGTAGTGGCAACACTACCTAGAAGACAAGACCTCACGCCGTGCCTACGTCACACCTAAAGGCCGCGAACGCTAGTTGACTGGCCAGACGCTACGCAGCGGTAGTCGTGCCCCAGCGGCCAGCCAGTGAACTGGCTGCCGCGGCCTTTAGTTGTGACGTAGGCACGGCCAGCTGCGAGGCCTTTTCTTATAGGTCGCTGATGAATTTCACGAAGGTTTTCTGCAACCTAATAGCTAAAAATCTGTTTGTTTACTGTTTCTGATAAGTGGAAATGGGCCTCATCCGAGGAAATAAACAAAGCGCCAGGTGGAATGTATTGAAGAATATCCTCACACGCCGCTCTGCGAGTTTAAAAATCCCTTTCACTTAATTTCTGTGTAACCATGATTTTGAAGGGAAGCATATGAAGTGCTCTATGAAGAATTCTTCTTATAGTCTTATCAGATAATCCAAGGGCAGCGGCATGTTTAAGTGCTGAACGCAATGGCGATGATTGGACAGACACTCTCACACGTCACATTTTCCGGCGTTATTGCAGTCGGAGGATGGCCAGTAGTTTCTCTTTTCAGTGCTGTACCTTTATTTCTAGTTTGACACACACATTTGAATAATTTTCTCATCAGGGACACGATCATCTCGGTCACGTTCGAAACGTCTCCGAAACGTTCGCTGAGTACTAATCACAGAACCACCATTATGAATCAATTCCTCCACAACAAACGCGCGATGCTCACCAAGCCACACCATGGCACGCACAGAAAATGGCAACAGCAATGCTTTCAAACAAAACATAATCCATGTCAATATCCTCAAAACATTTCGCACGCCGGCTACGTCAAATGCGGGAGGTTTTTTTTTTCCGGACCCTTGTGACTCGGCTTTGGTTGGTTGACCTGTATTTGGCTTTAGTTTGTGACTTATATGCTGCAGATTTCGGCTTTGTGGTGTCGCACAAGTCCAAAATGCGCGCCAC
The DNA here is from genome assembly GCA_026315105.1 of Locusta migratoria. Taxonomy (NCBI): domain Eukaryota; kingdom Metazoa; phylum Arthropoda; class Insecta; order Orthoptera; family Acrididae; genus Locusta; species Locusta migratoria. The sequence goes on from CM048749.1 coordinate 181,222,503, forward strand.
CTACTTTCGCCGCGCGCCGCAATGCACGCACGGCGCGGCGTTCTTATGACGTCAGCCACGAGCGCCCTCTGCTGCAACTCAGCTCGTGGCCACCATTGAACGACATCGTTCACTTGGGACTGAGATAGGAACCAGCTAACACCTCAGAATCAGATAGGCACCAGTGAAGATTTGGCTATCGGATAGGCACTAGGCAGGACTCTAGCTCATGCTATGTATCAGCATTCTGCAGTACAGAACTATGTAAAAGTTAAGTATTGTATAAATTCTGTGCAATATATATCTCGTTCTAATTTACTCTAGTGTTTCTAGTTTCTGCTGTCCCACTGGCTGCTCCCCTCCGTACCTGCACAAGCGTACTACCTTTATTCCTGTGTCGGTCTTCCTACTCGGCCACCGACACCTACGACGGAAACAAGACACAAAAGCGGCGACGAGGCTGGAACACAAAAGGCTTGACTTTCACAGTTTGTAATGGATGTATAGGTTCTAAATTTTATTTGTAATTATAGTATGAAATTTAAGTTGGTAGACCTGCTACTTCTTCGTAATTAATAAAATTGATGTCTTTCTTGAATTTTTCACACGTAAATATTTGTTCTGAGCATAATTTAAACTTAAAGACTTTTTGTAATGTTTGAGCATGACATTTCGTTTCTCAGGGGCTGATATTTAATAAACAAAAAAACTTGAATCATTGAGTTCCGGTAGTTCAGAGCTTTTGAAGCTGTTACAAAAGATATTATTTGTGCCTGATTCCCTTTTCTATCGAATTATTCTTTAAAAAAAATTATTAAAAGTCTCTCCTACCCAAAGCTGTTAGATATTTTTCTTTCACATATTAACTGATATCTTACGAACTTCACACATATTATTATATGTTCACCTTGAGAATAATCTTGGACCATATTAGGGAACTATATACATGAATAACTGTTTAAGACATTTAAGTTTCACATGTTCTCTATTTTGAAATTAATAGTTACAACCAAATTAGTTTCACAGAAAATTCTTCGTAAGTTCACAATTCGTGACTATTTTCGTAAAAGTCTCATTTACATTAATGTCTCTGGATCCTATTACATTGACTATGAACTTTAATTCTTCCAGATAAGTTTTTTTAAGTTATTTCCTTAAAACTTGCAAATAAGTTCGAATTCCAATATCACGAATATTAATCAGTTTATTCGGGAGGCAGAAGTTTCTAATTCTTCCTTCCTAGCCTATCCTGATCAAAGTCCAAAGATATTGCACGCACTAGCGTATGATCACGACACGAAAATTTATTTTAAGAAATAAATAATTTATCGGGTTCCATTCTGTCTCGTAAATAAACCGCGTATGATATCTTGAAGCACGGAATACTGAGAGCTAATCACATAGAGCTAATCATATTGAGCGTTAATCACATAGAGAGCAAGTAACTCAACTGCGGGTACTATTTATAATGGCAATCTTATAAATGATCTCTAATATACAAGGTGTTTTGACCTGCTTATTCCCTGGATACTATTATTCAGAATTACGCTGATATAATTTGAATTTACTAAAAATTTTGAAAAATGAGAAATTTCTGCCTCTTAACAAATAATTAACATTACGAAACGATGAAAAATGTTGGATAATGGTGATTCTAATGCTATGGTCACGATGTGGTGTTACCCCCTGTATATAGATAATTGTGAAAATCGCGTTTTTACGAAAAATACAACTATGTAGGTGAACCGCAAAGGAATGAAACATTGTAAATACAAAATTTTAACGAAATTGTTATATGTAAGAATTGCTCTTATAAAGATAGTACTACTTTCAGGTGTATAAATTGCTTCCAACTTTGGGCCTTCGCATCAATTTCTTAGTACTGGTTTTCCATATGAGCGCCTTTATTCAAGCAGCTGCTTTTCCTGTTGGTTTACGCCTGCTCAATTTTGGTCTAGGTGTTATCAATAATTTTTGTTTAAATTTTTTATTATAATTTCATACAATATAATCCATCACCTATAATTAAATTGGCCTTAATGATTTTCAATGATGATACTGATTACCTACTAGGAATCCATTGGCCACGTTACTTGAAATCTTATTCTAGTACTATGGTTAGCTACTTAAACCTAATAAACTACAGGCTGCAGCGTTACAGTTGTGCCAGCATGGAAACCTGCATTTGCGTTCAACTCGCCGAGCTAAAACCAGTGAGCGATTCCCCGGCACTAGAGAGGCCAAGAATGTCAGTGCAGGCCCCCTCGGAGAAGTATCTACCTCTCCGCCCGAATTATAGTTTCTTCTGCAGACTTGTTCGGCAGCCACACCTGCTTAACCAGTCTGTTCTTAAGGGGAGTCGTACCGCCCAAACTAATAAATTTTCACAGTTCTACTTCGATGAAAAAATTGATGTTTACGTTTAATTTGGTGTTGGCTGTATTGAAATATTCGATTATTTACTTTTTCAATAAATATTTGAAAGTAATCATGCTCTGACATTTTTGAGAATTTAGTTTTCCACCATTTCGGATATTGGCATTTTTCTCTGAAACTATACAGTCTAGAAGGCCGCGGTTTCTTTTGTTTTGTAGAGAACAGTCCGTTTCGTACGTTGCCTACACTAGCGGTACTTCGCAGTAAACTGTTTGAACTTTACATTTGTTTGTGTTTGACAATAATTTTCCACTAACCGTGTCTTAGTTCCTCTTTTTTCCTATGGTAGTTTTCATCATGACTCAAACCAAATTAGTTTTCTTTCTTGTAATGATGGCTATTCTGGAAGACTATAGGTTTCGGAATATCTTGGAATTGATGATGTTTACGACACCATTAAAAGTGTGATGGACCAACTGCGAATCATGAAAGCAGAGATTGCAACAAGCAATATATCAAAAGAAACCAGATCTAAGAGAGGGAGGGTAGCACTTGAAGATGGAGGAAGAGAAGAGGACTACCATCCTGCAAGATTCGAACATATTTTTTATGTTTTAGTTGGCAGTATATTAAATTTTTTTCTTTAAGCACATTTTTCACAAAGTGACATTTTTCATTATAAATGCCCCTTTTTCTCAGAGTCTTCTGAATCTACATCATGAATTATTTCTGACATATCACAGATAGTACAATGATGTTGTAGTTCTACTAGTATTTACCTTAATAGTTATAACACAAGAAATTACAATTGTGAGAATTAACACCAAAAAATTATATGTTTAGAGGAAAATCATAATTTCTCCCAGCTCTTATTTTAAAGTGATTGTAGGACAATACAGCCACAAAACGTGCGAAAACATGTGATAAAAATACCACATTTACATATTCAATAGTTCGTGAGAAAACGGGGCATTTTTGTTGTTGTTGTTGTGGTCTTCAGTCCGGAGACTCGTTTGAAGTAGCTCTCCACCCTACTCTATCCTGAGCAACCCTCTTCATCTCCTCGGTAACCTACTTCAATTTGCTTACTAAATGCATCTCTCAGTCTCCCTCTGCGACTTTTACCCCACACACTAAGTTCACAATTCTGATGTCTAACAATGTGTCCTACTAATCGAACCCTTCTTTTAGTCAAGGTATGACAGATATTCCTTTACTCCCCAATTCTGTTCAGTACCTCCGCATTAGTTGCGCGATCCATCCACCTAATCTTCAGCATTCTTCTGTAAGATCACATTTCAAAAGCCTCTATCCTCACTGTTTATCGTCCAAGTTTCACTCCCATACAATGCAAAATTCCACACAAATTTATTTATGCTGAAATTAATATTCGATTTTAACAAATTTCTCTTTTTCAAAAACGCTTTTCTTCCCACTGCCATTCTGAATTTTATACCCTCTGTACTGCGACCATCATATGTTATTTTACTAGCCAAGTAACAAAACTCATTTACCACCTATATTGATTCGCTACCTAATTTAATTCATTCAGCATCCCCTGATTTTCTAACACCGCATTCCATTACCCTTGTTTTGCTGTTGTTAATATTCATCTTATATGCTCATTTCGACACAATGTCTATTCCGTTCAATTGCTCGTCCAGGTCCTTTACTGTCTCTGACAGAATTACAATGACATCAGCAAAACGCAAGGTTTTTATTTCTTCAGTCTAAACTTTAATTCCTTCTCCGCATTTCTCCTTGCTTTCCTTTATAGCTTGCTCAGTGTAAAAATTGAATAACATTGGGGAAAGGCTGCAACCCTGTCTTACACCCTTCCCATCCTCTACATCCCTTTCATGCCCTTCAACTCTGATAACTGCTGTTTGGTTTTTGCACAAGTTGTAAATAACCTTCTGTTCCATATATTTTATTCCTGCTGATTTCAGAATTTGAAAGAGTGTATTCTAATCAACATTGTCAAAAGCTTTCTCCAAATCCAGATAGAAATGTAGGTTTGCCATTCCTTAATCTATCTTCTAAGATAAGTCGTAAAGTGAGGATTGCCTCCCTAGTTCCTACACTTCTCTTCAATTCAAACTGGTCTTCCCCAAGGTCGGCTTCTACCAGCGTTTCCATTCTTTTGTAAATAATTCGTGTTAAAACTTTGAAACAATGACTTATGAAACTGATGGTTCTGTAATTTTCACATCTGTCTGCACCTTTTTTCTTTGGAATGGGGATTATTAGATTTTTTCCTAAGGTCTGAGGGTATGTGTCCTGTCTCATTCATCTTACGTACCCGACAATACAACCACAAAACACGCGACACCCGTTGATAAAAACATCACATTTTTATACTCAACGATTCCTGAGAAAACGGGGCATGTATGTATCCTATTTAACACTGCCGAGATGGGTCGGTACGACTCCCCTTACTTCCATCAGTATCACGCGATTTTCCTAGATTCTTGTTAGCCGCGGTCTAAGGTGCCTCGCTGCGGATCGCGCGGTTGCTCGCCGTCGGAATGTCGAGTCCTCCCTGGGGCATGGGTGTGTGTGTGTGTATGTGTGTGTTGCCCTTAGGTTAGTTTACCTTAGTTTAAGTAGTTTGTAAGCTACGAACTGATGACAACGCAGTTTGGTCCGATAAATGTACAAACACGTGAACATTCTTTTTAAGAATGTAACTTTCACTCTGCAGCGGAGTGTGCGCTGACATGAAACTTCCTGGCAGATTAAAACTGCGTGCCGGAACCGGGACTCGAACCTGGAACCTTTGCCTCTCGCGGCGAAACTTCACAGAAGCTTTCCTGCGAACCTTGCAAGACTAGCACTGCGGGAAGAAAGGATATGTTGGAGACATGGCATAGCCACAGCCTAAGGGATGTTTCCACAATGTGAGGCGGGATCGTGAGTCGTGTCGGGATAGCACAGTCGGTACAGCGCTTGCCCGCGAAAGGCAGAGGTCCCAGTTTCGAGTCCCGGTTCCGGCACGAAATTTTAATCAGCCAGGAAGTTTCATGTCAGCGCGCACTCCGCTGCAGAGTGAAAGTATCATTATGGAAACATCCCTTAGGCTGTGGCTAAGCCATGTTTCCACCGTATCCTTTCTTCCAGGAGTGCTAGTCTTGCAAGGTTCGCAGGAGAGCTTCTGTGAAGTTTGGAAAGTAGGAGGTGAGGTACTCGTGGTAGTAAAGTTGTAAGCCGGGATCGTGAGTCGTACGGGATAGCTCAGTAGATAGAGCGCTTGATCGTGAAAGGTAAAGGTTCCAGGTTCGAGTCCCGGTTCTGGCACACAAATTTATCTGCCAGGAAGTTTCATTCTTGTTAGGGTTCCTTTCATACACTCCTTTCAAGAAACTGCCCAGTCAATTGATATTTCTGCTCCTTTGGCCTAACAACAAACTGTCACTAACTACGCTAAATATTGAAAAACCAACTTTCTGAAAGTCGCGCGCATCCTAGGGGCCCGTGTCTCGGTGTGGCCCCTCAGTACCAGAGATTCGCGCGGAGTGCCCCCGCAGCGCGGGATACGAATGCGTCTGTCAGCTTCTTGGGCTGCCCCCGCGCCCCCCGTCCATCAGCCGGCCCGGCCGCACTCCTCCTTCCGCCTCCGCCCCCTGCCCCCTGCCCCTCTCCTCCCACCCCCGCCCCGCCCCTACACATTCGGGAGGCCGTAAATGCGGCCATTACGGGGTGAGATAAGCCCACGGCCGCCTCTTAAAACGCGCGCACGCAGTAAAAGTGCGGGCCCGCCGTAACTCAGCCGGATATTAAACGCCAGCCAGCGTCGGGGCCGGGGCTCGCCCCCTATTCGAGCAGACCGGGCTGCGGGAAATTTATATCTCGCCGGCCCTCCTCCCCCTCCTTCTCCCTTTCTGCTTTCGGCCAGCAGCAACGCGAACCGAGCGGCCGCGACGGGTAAGCCGGTAGGCGGAACCGTGACCGCCGATCGTGTCGGAATTCCCCGTCGCGCATATTGCTTTCCCGGACGGGACCCGGTTATCTTCACTGCACAACCGTTCAAAACTCGGATACATCCGTGCGGTCAGAAAAATTTATGACGGCAGTCCAAACCGACCATTGCCGCGCTTTTCAGTGCAGCCACCAGCATGATATTACGATGTGAAAGGCTCCTTCCCTGTGGTTGCGTAGACTTTCCCCTATACGTTCGAGTTGCGGCTGACAGCTCGTCGCATGAAGATAAAGATCGGTATGTGGGGGCTTGCGATACACTCCATGTCCTAAGGTCCAATCACAGTTCTCTTGAACCAAAACATCCAGAAAACGAATTTTCCCATCTTTTTCTACCTCCATCGTATGGCCGATAATATTATTAATAGGGACAAGTAAAACTTTGAACCCGATCTTATCTGACATTAAGCAAGAACGGTCTTCATTTCGACCTGCTGTTTCTTTTAAGTAGCCTTGTTTCGACGCATCGTTCTGCCGATTTTTTCCACCGGCGCGCTACTAGTTCTATTGCGCCTAGAGGGCCTCTACTTTGGTTTCGCGCACGCGCGGTGGGTCGTCAGCGGTGTATGAAGGGGTGGCTGTTTCTTTTCTGCCTCAATTTCCGGCGAATAAGTGTATCAGTGCTCTCACCTGAAGATGGCAGCCAGTTGGTCTGCCGAAATATCGTGTTTAGTTGACTACGGTATCCGGCTGCGCACCCGAGATGAATATTATGCTCTTTCCCTGTTTGCCGTAAATGATCTGCGTTTACCAGTGAACACAGAACAACAAATATACGAAATGAAATAAATCGGAATTTGCGATGGTTATGGGTTCACTGTACTAGGTTTAGATGGAATACCAAAGTGCAGCGAATCAAAATTTGTCTCCGGCCGGGATTCGAACCCGGGATCTCCTATTTACTAGGCAGACGCGTTGAGCACTCCGCCACCGAGGACAACACAGTGACCGGCCCTACTGCAGAGGACTCTTTCCTACACGTCTACCGGCACACACAAATCTCCATTTGCCACGATGTCTCTTTCCTGTTACCACAGCCTATTTGTGATGTAATGCTCGCAGCCACAATACTGTATTCCCGCATCAGAGAGAACAGACCATGAGGTATCGAGACACAATTGTCGTTGGAGCCCAGCCTCGGCTTGTATACAACTATATATATATATAGGCTGTGGCTGGGCTCCTGACGGCAATTAATTGTGTCTCGATACCTCATGGTCTGTTCTCCCTGATGCGGAAATGCAGTTCAAAATGTTCAAATGTTTGTAGAGCTTATGGGACTTAGCTATGGGGTTATCAGTCCCTAAACTTACAAACTACTTATGAACTAGCTACTACTAAGGACGGCACAAATATCCATGCCCGTGGGGTGATTCGAACCCCTGACCGTAGTGGCCGTGCAGACTGTGACTGACGCGCCACAGTATGCTCGGCCAGCGCGGCCGGCGGGAATGCAGTATAGTGGCTGCGAGCATTACAGAACAATTAGACTGTGGTAACAGGAAAGAGACAGCGTGGCGAATGGAGATTTGGGTGTGGCGGGAGACGTGCAAGAAAGAGTCCTCTGAAATCGGGTTGGTCACCGTGTCCTCGCTGGTGGAGTGGTCAACGCGTCTACTTACGAAGCAGGAGATCTCGGGTTCGAATCCCGGTCGGGCACAAATTTTCATTCGCCGCACTTTGGTATTCCATCTAAACCTAGTTCAGCAAAGCCATAACTATCGCAAATTGCGATTTATTTCATTAAATGAACTCTGTAACGTCGTCAAAAAATAATAACAAATATATCAGGCCATAGGACATGAGGACCAATGGACGATACTCAATATACTAACAGACAAAATCTCGCACGCGACATATGACGAATGCAAACGAAATAGACCATACAGAAGGCAACAATATATGCAGCGAGTAAACACAGTGCATAGAGTGTACCAGCAAAGGAACCGAAATCAAGAAATCGACAGGGACAACATCTCGGATCCCAACACAGACACGAACGCGGACAGTGATCATCATTTAATAGACAATAATTAGTGTAACTATAGTAGTAAGGACAAATATGAAATTGTCGCTCTTTGTCACCGGCAAAACAGCACTATAAACCTGTTAAACTGTTGGAGATAATCTAACGACGGTTGTGAGGGTTGCCGACTTGATGGGGCTGCCAAGTCCTCGACTCTCAAGCAACACAAAGTGTCGATCTTCTCCACCTTTTTCTCTCCTATCATCTTCTCCTATTAAATAAACTCATGTTATTCTTTCACTGTGTTTTTCAACATAAACGTCTGTACTTGCTCTACTCTTTAATTCTTCTTCTTAAATGGATAAGTATTCAAAAATGTTCAAATGTTTGTAAATCTTATGGGACTTAACTACGGGGTCATCAGTCCCTAAACTTACAAACTACTTATGAACTACTTACGAACTAGGACGGCACAAATATCCATCCCGAGGGGGGATTCGAACCCCCGACCGTAGTGGCCGTGCAGTCCGTGACTGAAGCGCCTCAGTCCCCTCGGCCACCGCGGCCGGCGGGTAAGTATTGTTTAATTAATTTTTCTAATTATTATTTAAAGTTTTATTTCATAAGTTAGTTAAGCTGTACATTGTTAAATTTTAACTAGTTATAAGAAGAAGTTATTCAGTGTAAAAAAATCTATTATCTGTGCAAAATACGACCTGTTACAGTATCTAGATAACAGGCCATTGTAAAAGACAGAAAAATAAATAAATAATAAATAACTAAATTAGTAGTGGCGGCTGGTGCTTCAGATGACTGGGGTTTCACTTTTTTCTGTGCCGGGTCTTGATAGCGGTGCACCTCCCGCCCCCCCCCTCCCCCTTCGCCATCCGGCACACCGCTTGGGAGTAGCGCCGGGGGGGGGGGGAAGCCCCCCCTCCATTCAGATATACTTTCTTTGAAAAGATTTGCAGATTGCCTTACCTCGGCTTGTTTGCGCTTGCTTCAACTTGAGCTGCAGTGTCGGCCTACCAAGCTTCTTTATTTCACACTTCTCTTCTAAGCTTAAAGCTGAGAAATTTCATTTTTCTTTGATAATAAAAATCAGGAACATATAAATATGTACATGAACACTAAAACACAGAAAGTAACTGATTACACTGTTAAACGACTGTAACAAAATAAATCTGTTACAATGAAGAGACAAGTTACCTATGGGGCATGTGACACTGTAAGAAGCACCCTTCGTAACCTTACGAATGGGCAAAGGCTGCTCTTCCCTACATCTTTTCAAACAGTTAGATATTTTATACAACAAAGAGTATAAATGTCATTTACCCTCAAAATCGCGACACCTCTGCAATAACCCCCAAAGGATATGTTCCAAGTAAGGTAAGGTAAAGGAGTCAACGATCTGTAGATTGGTTTGAGCACAACAGTGCTTTACTAGACATGGTCCTGTTTGAAGGTGGTATGCCGTTGCCTTCCTCCGACCTTCGAACTGACTTACCCAGACAGCTATAGGGGGATCTACAATTTAACGTGGGTTCCGAACCACGGTGCTACTCGGTATTTTTCATATGATAAATACTGCCAGAGATGAAAGAAGTGGAAAGTGACAGATAAAAATCCTAGGACCTGGCGGGGATCGAACCCGCTACCTTTGAATTTTTATTCTGAAGGAACTAGGATAGCAACAGCCGTATGTATAATAAATATTTATTGTATCACAACCAGTTTCGGCATTCCGCTATGCCATCTTCAGGTCCCTATATCGGAGCATAATATCCATAAGTGGTATCCCTACTTACGGATATTATGCACTAATGTAGGGACCTGCAGATGGTATAGTGGAATGCCGAAACTGGTTGTGATACAATAAATAATTCATTATACATACGGCTGTTGGTATCTCAGTTCCTTCAGACTCTTGCCCAGCCGCTGTCCCGTTTCCACCACCAATGATGGATTCAATAAGACTTTGGATTTTTAGTCTGGCACTCGACCACTGTAGCAAGACAAAATCCATTGTTGTTCCCGTATCTGTTAAATACAAGATTGGGTTTAAAAATTGCTTGCAGTCGGTCTCAAATCAACTACTTTCGACAGTACACAACGATTATGCTAACCACATGGCTATTCTTGCTAGGTGGACGGTAATGACTTCATTATTATTCATGATCCGATCTGCTGAAGGCATTTACAGTTGATGCGTCTTTAATTGATGGTACAAGATATTTTACCAAATATGACGTGTTTTTTATGAACCTTCAATGGCCGTGACGGAGTGGCCGAGCGCATTGAGACACTAGGCTCCGATGCGCGAGGCTGTTCCCCGTCGGGGGTTCGAATCCCCCCACGGAAATAGATCTTTGTGCTGTCTTTAGTAAAAGTTAGTTGATAAGTAGTTTGTAAGATTAGGGACTGATGACACCACAGTTAATTCCCATAAGCTTTACGAACATTTGAATCTTCAATGCTCCCTAAAGAAATATGAAGGAAGTTTGTTGCCTTCATGCAGGATTTGCCCATGTGCAATGCGAGTTGTGCAGTAGCTCCATTGTCTTGCTTCAGGAGCATTTGTGTGTAACCGCCGGAGCTCGTGTAGACAGGAGCTGGCGTTTCTACCAGCTCCAACGCCAATATTAAAATGGCGTTTCCCCTCGCCCCTCCGGCCATATGCTGCCTCCAGGGGGTTCAAAATAGAACCTCAGCGGCGCATGCGCATTGCAACGCTGCTGCCACTGCCGCCTTTATTTGGCGTCCGCGCTACGACTCAGATACGTGCGACGTAAAATGTCCCTCATGCGATAAAAATACTTTGAATGTGCATGTAAAATGATCTGATAGAAGAACGAAACGAAGAACGATGGTTTATTTATTTACTTCTTTTCATGACGAGCTTGTTTTCCGCAGGGTTCACTGAACCAGTTAACACTTGGGACGTGCCGCCACTGGCATTTACAAACATGCAATCCACTGTATAGCTCATGGTGGAAGGTTCCTCGCACCAGTACTGTACCATTTCTGTTTCTCCCGCGGGGATAGCTGCGTTATGTGGTCCTACAGCTCGAGTACGTCATAATTTTCATAATTTTGGTGGTGAATGAACAATTCACCATCAAAATTATGCCGTACTCGAGCTGTAGGACCAGATAAAGCAGATATTTGCTAAGTATGTTTGTCAATCAGACTACGTCTGCACAGTTCAGTCGCAGAGACACATAATGTTACTCTGAGCTGTCAGTATCCCGGCAATGTCTTGCCGCGACTCCACTCTCACACATACCCTCAGTGCATCCTGCCAGTGACGAAACAGTCCTTACACCTTCCACGGGCCAGCAGACTCGGCTAAGTGCAGTTCCGTCCAGGGTGCCGCACATAGCTTACTACTGGAAACAACCGCTGCAGTAAGGTGAAATTCGCAAGACAAAGAGTATCAAGTGGGAATCGAAACTAGTGGTCAGCACAACTGTTCCTGACGCCAGTTAAACTCCTTTCACTTGGTATTTTTCTAGAAACGATTTTCACAGGTCTTTTGTGCATTATTTAAAGTACGTCATTGACAGCAAGTCTGTTTTCCAGTCACTGTTCATTAATATCACACAATTATGTTTCATGATATATGACAAATTGACAACTGTTTCAATAACGGCAGTGTAGCACAGCCTAACTAAAGTTACGTAAACCGCTCGGCTCCCCCGGCCTTCCGACTGGTGAAGCTGCTGGACGGATATCCCATAGTCAGCAACCATACGACACAGCCGACTATAGCCCACTCTGAACATTGCAGTCCCATGCAGTCCCAAGAAAGAAAGAAAAAAAAAAAAAAAAAAAAAAAAACCTGCTACGACTTGATATCCCCTTAGTGGTTCTGCCGTCAACTACAAGTTTTTCTCGTGACGCCACTTGGGGGACTTGCGTGTTCGCGATGATGAAAGTGATGATTAGGACAAACACGCTATACTCCGTCCACTGCCGGGCATCTAAACCGGGCCCCTTAAAAATTTTTTCTTCGTCATTTTGTCAGGTCACACCGCTGCCCGAGGGAGGATTCGAATCCCCGACGGGAAACGGCCTCGCGCATCGGTGCATAGCGCCTCAATGCGCTTGGCCATTCCGCAGCGGGCCGCGGTGGAGTAGCCGAGCGGTCTAAAGCGTCTCGCTGCGGAGCTCGAGGTTGCTCGCCGTCGGAGGTTCGAGTCCTCCCTGAGGCAGGGGTGTGTGTGTGTGTGTGTGTGTGTGTGTGTGTGTGTGTGTGTTTGTCCTTAGGTTAGTTTACCCTAGTTTAAGTAGCTTGTAAGTTACGGACCGATGACCACGCAGTTTGGTCCGATAGACTTACAAACATTTGAATTTGTACTCCGCCGCGGCCCAGTGAACATAGCTGCGTCTCCTCCTTCGTTGCCCGGAAACATCTATTGTGCATAACTAATAGGCAGTGATACCGGACCATTCTTTACATTACAAATTGCTGGCAGAATGTACCCTTTGTTCTTCTTCAGAGGCGTAAACCGCCAGACCTGCTGATCTCTGGCAGCCGTTAGCGTCAGCATGCGCGCCACCTGGAAGTTTACGGCGGATTCGGGGTCGCTACCTCTGGGAGTCCCGCGATCGTAACTCTGCAGGCATTGTGCCGTCGCACGGCGGAGTCTGCATTTATGACGTGTCGGATTTTACAGCTGCATGCGCCCAACCCCGTGTAAATTGTGTGGCCGCGCCGTAACGGAGAATAACTCTGACGGCCGCAGAACGTCGCTCGGTTATTCTTCCCGAGTCGTGAAATGATGAAAAGGGCGGGAGATTTACGCCGCGGGGTATATTGTGCTCTCTCTCGCCTCTTCTTTTTTGGTGAATGTAAAAGTCGAAATGTATTGTGAGCTGGAAATTCCTTAGGGGATGTAACTGTCTCGGAATTTATAATCCGTACACTTAAGTGATCGTGGAGTAAATTTGTGAACAAAGGGAACACATGCTTAGGAAGTAGTAGAATGATGTTTCACGGTACGTTTCTTATGGAACAGGGTACTTATTCACAATTTGCGAAATCTTCAGATTCGGGCTACACTTGATGAGCTTGATGAGCTTAACTGTCCTTCGGTAACATGTGAAAATCTACGTCAGACCCTCACAAAATGGTAGCCCATATCTCGGTGTGCAGTTGACATCAGAGGATTACGCAAATCGTACAAAACGCATGCACACACGTACACCTACAAAACAGAACAGCAATAAGCATAAAAAACTACACACAGAAAATGAACGAAATAAAACAGCGTTTGAGAATGGTTACGAAACTGATATAGTAGACAAACCAACAAACATTCCAAAAGAAAAATAATGAACGGGCCATGAACACGTGAGACCTCACACAATACAAAAGAACGCAACACACACGGACAAGGACCACATACAAGACACAATGGCACAGACTCACCACCAACAACAAAATAGTTTACAGGATAGAAGACATATTAAAGAAACAGGGACTCCAAATAGGATACAGGACACTGTACAGAAAAAACTCAGAACACAGTTAACAACATCAGACAACAAATCAGATATCTTTGTACTCACACGCAGCACATTTCAGTCAGTATACGTAAGACAAACTTGTAGGAATTTCAAAACACCTCAAAGCACTAAAAAGTCAGTTTCCATAGAACATTTTGTAGACCACCTACCAGCCCGAAACAAGCACCCAACGAAAATAGACTTAAAAATATTACATACAAGCCACAACCTATAATACGAATTCACAATAGAAGAAAACTACCATTACAAAAAGCAATATCAGAAGGAAAATTAGTCATGAATGAATATATCACACTATGCAAAAATATATTATTTAACACACGAGAGAGAGAGAGAGAGAGAGAGAGAGAGAGAGAGAGAGAGAGAGATAGAAATAGAGAGAGAGAGAGATAGGGAGAGGGAGGGAGGGAAAGCAAAATTCAAGTCAACCGCCATTCCCACTGGAGAACAAATGAAGGTCTAGTATTAGATGCGAATAATAAAATAGCGGACAAAATCGATTTTACCGAAGTATGGAGTGATGGCATAAGAAACAAAGTCTGCGAAATATGTGTACTGCTTGTGTGTTTTCCACAGAAAAGCAGAAGAGACAGTGTGCTTCGTAACGAACCATAATTAACAGATAATATAGGCTGATGATTGAAGATCCCTGCTAGCCAAATTTATGTTTCACACTAGAAATAACGTGTTAACTCCTCACAATGTTCACACAGTTTATTTGTTTGCACATGACAACGCTACCATTGTTTAACTATGTAAAAAGGGACCTAAATGACTACGAAATGTAAAACCAAGTTAATAACTTTAAATAAGACATACGACTTTTAGACCTAATGTTCACATATTAGTACTGAAACAATGTGAGCCGGAATGGAGTGGTCGAGCACTTTAAAGCTCGTATTTGTTTTTCAGTCTATTTAAATAACATACTTCTCTTGAAAAAAAAAAAAAAAAAAAAAAAAAAAAAAAAAAAAAAAAAAAAAAAAAAAAAAAAAAAAAAAAGGAAAATTCAAAACTTCATGATATTTAACCGATACCCAACCTTTCCAAAGCAATTTTCAGCATGTTTCCGTACTATTTTTTATGATCTCTGTAGTTTTTGCTTTTATGAAATTCACACTTCATGTATGCGCGGAATTCTGTAATGTTGTCCGTACCTAACTTGTTAATCAAATAGCTGACATACTTGCCTATCAGTCAGTGTATGGCGTTATTTTTTGCTGCCGGATAGTACATGTTTTGTGGTCTGTAAATTATCTCAGGAGAAATGTAATCAGGAGACGATCTCGAAAGAAGTGCGATGCTTTGCCTGATCCATTTCCAACAAAGTGACCCGCACATGTGAATCTGTGTAGAATCGTGTCCACAAGTTGGCATTTGGAGCAAAGATTGGTGTCGCTTATACCCACTGCATGCAACCTCTCATTTGTGCTACAGATGTTGTTGACTACGTTGTTCCATGTAGAGACGACATCAGATGACAAACACTTCAGATGAATGTTAACCGTCGGAGGTTGGAGTCCTCCCTCGGCATAGGTGAGAGTGTTGTCCTTAGCTTAAGTAGTTTGTAAGCCTAAGAACTAATAACCACAGCAATGAAGTTCCTTAGATTTATAAACATTTTGATTTTCACAGCCATAAAAAATTAAAACACACACACACACACACACTGATAATGGCACAGAGATGCTGAAACATGTTGAGGTGAAAAAAAAAACTGTTTAGCATATCAGAATTATTAACTGAAAACACGGAAATGATAAGAGCTGCACATCCAAACTTACGATTATTGTATATTACTTCCTGTAGAAGGTCAGCTTGCTTTGGAAAAAAACATGGTAAAATGAATCAGTAAGAAACTAATAAGTGATTTAAACTAATCTAGTATATGTAGAACAGTTAAATATAGGAAATCGTTTTATTTATTTCTATAATCAAAGTGGTTAATCAATAAACTGAGGTGATATAAGTCAAAGGGTAGTAATATGTACAGGTGCAGCTGGCGGAATATAGTTCACAAGGAGTGAAAGGGCAATTTAATAGCAACGCTGTCATTCGTGCAACGATAATTTTTACTCTCGTACATTCGTAGTTGGTACTAAAGGCGTGGGCATTCCGTTTAGGAAATCGTTAGAGAGCCACAGTGACAGGAGTATGGTGATCATACAAAATCAGCCATTATCTCTCTCTACGGACACTTACTGACTGCGAGCAGCGACGTTAGTATGTAGTTGCCACTGATAAGATACTGCGTTAAATAACTACAGAATTCGGTGTGGAACGTACCGCTAGGATAAAAGAAGCTAAACCATCCAACAGTTTAAGTAAAGTTTGTTAAGCTTAAGGGACTTAACTACGGGGTCATCAGTCCCTAAACTTACAAACTACTTATGAACTAGCTACAACTAAGGACGGCGCAAATATCCATGCCCGAGGGGGGATTCGAACCCCCGACCGTAGTGGCCGCGCAGACCGTGACTGAAGCGCCTCAGTCCCCTCGGCCACCGCGGCCGGCATCCAACAGTCCGAGGTTTGGAAACATTACATAAAACAGCAGTGGCCGTAAAATTCTTTTTGCATTTATTGTCGCAAATCTATTTCGATTATATTAGTGACCATCCTCAGTGCAGAAGCAGAAATTCACAAAAGATGTTTGATGAATGTTGGCATAACTCACATTTGACGTATTACATAATACACTTTCCAGTCATGTGTAATGCCAAAATTCATCGACATCTTTTGTGAATTTCTGCATCTGCACTACGGATGGTTACTTAGATAACCGAAATCGATTTGCGACAATAAATTCAAAAGATTTTTTCCGACCAATGCTGCTTCATTTAATGTTTCTAATAATTATTTTTGGGCTGTTGAGCACATCATTCCATATAATGGAATCAAACCTTAAGTCCGAAGATTAGTTCACAGTGCCTTCCTAGGCATTGGTCCTGTTTGGAGATGCTATGCCGTTGCCTTCTTCCGACTTTGGAACCGGCTTACCAAGCCAGTAATAGAAGAACTTACAGTACAACGTATATTCCGAACCACGGTGCTAATTGACATTTTTCACATGAGGAATATTGCCAGAGGTGAAAGAAGTGATGGATAAAAACTATAGGACTAGCAAGGAATTGAACCCACAACCTTTGGATTCATAGGATTGTAGTCAGCTGCTGTGATACCGCGCCACACCTCATTAGTATTGTGGGTGAGACTTTGTCTTTACTAGGCTACCAGTGGATCGATTCGAGTGTCCTTTCCTAAAAATACGACAGCGTCTACAGAGGCTCTCCTAGTCTTGTAACTGTATCGGATGGACACTGGAGGACTAGAAAACAGTAGCTTAGTCAGACAAGTCCCGAGCTGAGGAGGAAAAACTCGTCTGAGGAAGATGGCATACATTGTGCCATATGCATTTCGCCTGTATTTGTAAGGCATCATCAGTGACAATCTTTGTTGGATGGTGGTCTACCTATTGTGTTGCTTGGTGACTGTAGGTTGTTTTGTTTCCGTCTTTTATTCCATTGGCTTTTTCGTTTTTGAAGTTCATTACTAGGCACAAGCCATTATGTTTTTCGTTTAATTTTGTATTTTTTTTTCTTTTTTCTTTTCTCTCTGATATGGCATGTGCCTAGTGATGAAGTGCAAAACGAAAAAGCCAATGGAATAACGGATGGAAGCCGCGGTGGAGCTGCCGAGCAAATTGAGGCACTGTGCTACGATGCGCGAAACCGTTCCCCGTCTGTAGTTCCAATTCCCCCCCCCCCTCCCCCCCTCGGGCATGGATGTTTGTGCCGTCTTTAGTATAACCTAGTTCATCAGTAGTTTGTAAGTTTAGGGACTGATGACCCCGTAGTTAAGTCCCATAAGCTCTACAAACATTTGAACATTTGAACAGCCGGCCGCGGCGGGGCAGCCGAGCGGTCTAACGCGCTTCGCTGCGGACCGTGCGGTTGCGTGCCGTCGAGGTTCGAGTCCTCCCTTGAGCATGGTTGTATGTTTTGTCCTTAGGTTAGTTTACCTTAGTTTAAGTAATTAAATAATTCTCAGTATCTGCTGCAGTATTCTTTATGACTCCAATTACGCGTATCGCGCTGTTAGCGCATCATCATCAGATGCCGGACCTGCCGCGACAGCGACTCCTCTGCTGCTATAGGGCCCAATGCCAGAACAAAAATTGTTAAGCTACCTCCACCACAGTTTTAGATAGTTCTGTGGCTCCATCTCCGCCCAATCTGATAATGCGCTAACAGCGCGAAACGCGTAATTGGAGTAACAAAGAATACTGCAACAGAGACTGAGAATTATTTATTTATTCAATACTGTTACTGCACAAGCCACCACCACCACCATCATTATGGAACGGTAAGAAATGTTTAGTTTAAGTAGTTTGTAAGCTACGGACGGATGACAATGCAGTTTGGTCCCATAGATAGATAAACATTTGAACATTTTTTTGAACAGACGGAAACAAAACAACCTAAAGGCACCACACAGCACCACTTGTAGACCAGAATGCACAAAAAAATTGACACTGAAGATGCCTGACAAATAAAGGAGAAATGTATATGGCAAAATAAACTCATATTGGCCCACTTTACGTTACGGTAGTAACACTAAAAGTGGGCCTTTGCGATCGTCTTTTGACAGCTCGAAATTTAAATGAAAATAACGGCTTAACCACGCATATGACACGAAAATTGAATAACCGAATTTTTAGAGGAGAAAATTCTCTACAACTTTGCTGTCTCTCTCTCTCTCTCTCTCTCGTTTTTTTTTTTTTTTTTTTTTTTTTTTTTGTTTTTTTTTTTTTTTTTTTTTTTTTTTGTATCTCGTATTGTTTCAGAGATATTTGCAAACATAACGGCGATTTTGGGATGTTTGTCTTTCTGTCTGTCTGTCTGACTGACTGTCCCTGTTTTTAGCAGGAACCGTTCAACCGATCAGCACCAATTTTTGCACACGTAATTGTAGGCCACCAGAACCTCCAATTTTCAAATATTTCAGACAAAAAATACGGTAGTAATACCAAAAAAAAGCGGTTTGTAATATAATTGTAATTGCAAAGGAACAGTTCATCTGACAAGACAATTGAATAATCTAATTGGTAGAGAACCTAATTGGTAGAGGGGTAAATACTCTACAACTTAGCTCTATTATGTTTTTTTTTTTTTTTTTTTTTTTTTTTTTTTTTTTTTTTTTTTTTCATATCTAGCTTCGTTGCAGAGATATTTGCAAAAATAATGGCGGTTTGACGATGTCTGTCTGGCAGTAACGTGTTCCCACTTTTTAGGTCCAACCGTTCAACCGATTGGCACCAAATTTTACAGACATAATTGTTGGCTTCCAGAGACCAGAACCTTACTTTTTGAAATATTTCGGACAAGAAACACGTTAGTAATCCCCCCCCCCCCCAAAAAAAAGCCGTTTGTAATGTAATTTCAGTTGCAAATACCGTTCATCTGACGCGAAAATGGAATAAACGAATTTGTAGAGGAGAAAATTCTCTACAACTTTGTTCCCTTATGTTTTTCTCATATCTCGTATAGTTTGAGAGATATTTGCAAAAATAACGGAGTTTTGACACCCTCCATTGAATTAACGAAAACCAGCCGTCCGCAGATATCACGTGACATTCCTCGCCCAGAACTGTCTCTGGCATACACCACATTGCGTTGCGTATTTAATGATTTTCGTATTGTAACTTACACGTTGTCATTTCAAAGCAATGACGCACTGAATAATTAACAAAAACACGACGTTCTTCGTACGATAAATAATAATCTAGTGTCTACCAATGCCATATTAGCATCAGTTAACAACGGCCGTCAATAGTATGAGATTAAATAACGCAATTCGTAACTGTCAGCTGTAGCGTAGTGGACTGTGATGCTGAAGGTTAGTGGTTCGGAAATCACCAGTACCTAATTTCTTTTCTACAAGGGTTTCAGACAGTCTTATTAATAATTTTTTTATTATTTAGATTATTATTTTGTTCCAAAATGTTTGCAAAAACTTATAAAACTACAAATCGAAAGTGGGCCATAAAACACGCCAGTGCGATTTTTTTTTTTTTTCATTTGCACAGACGGATTACATCAATAAATATCGCATTATGTTACAAAGGACGTCAATAAACAGAAGATAAACATTAGTAAGAGAGGCAACAACATTAACCTTCTTCAATAAATATAGCCTGTGACCATAGTCCTCTTAACTGAGATGAACTATTAACTACAGTTACTTTACTATCCTTCGAAATAGTCATCTCTATGTGGTGCTGAGCTCTGCGATACATGCCCTGGAAACTTTGCAAGAAGTCTTCCTTTGGGAAGGTGTTCAAAAGCCTCGTCACGTTTCGTTGTGTGTCAGCAATATCGCTAAATCTCTTTCCTTTCAAAGCGAGTTTGAATCGAGGGAATAGGCAGAAGTGTGGAATATTGAGACCCGGCGAGTATGGTGTTCAACTTGCAGGACGATGTTTGCCCACACAAAGCCAACATGTGAAACAGTTCTTGGCAAATAAGGGTATGGTGCAAAGTTAACATCCACCATGCTCGCCGGATATCAATCCTCCAAACCTCTTCCTATTCCCTTGAATCAAATTGCTTTGAAAGAAAACATATTTGATGATATTTCTTACATTCAACGAAACGGACAAGGCTTTTGAATACCATCCCAAAGGAAGATTTCTTGCAGTTCCCAGGATATGAATTGCTATGGGAGATTACAGTAAGGTAACTGTAGTTCATAGTTCATCTACTTTAATAATAGAGGGCTAGTCAATGAATTTTAATGCCAGAGGTCGTACATGGAGTCTGAACTAGAAAATTACTTTGAAGCCGTGTCAGTTAGTTGCTCAAAAGTGAGTAGCACCTTGTAGGACCTGTAACTGGAAAATAAATACTCTTCACTAAGGGAAGGTAAGCAATCAACAATCCGAAGATTGGTTTGAACACCACAGTGCTTTACTAGGCATGGTTCTGTTTGGAGGTGGTATGCCGTTGCCTTCCTCCAACCTTTGAACTGACTTACCCAGCCAGTTACAGCTTAACGTGGGTTCCGAACCACGGTCCTACTCGGTATTTTTCACATGAGCAACACTGCCAGAGGTGAAAGAAGTGGAAAGTGACAGATAAATATCCTAGGACTTGGCGGGGATCCAATCCGCGACCTTTGGATTTGTAGTCTGGCACTCTACCACTGTGCTACGGAGCCGCACTACTAAGTATCGGATTTAGCGCTATGAAACGCATCTGTCTTGATTAACGAAGTTTTCGATACACTTTACTTTTCGATACCATTTACTTTTCGATACCCTTTACGTCTATTTATGTCACAGTAAAGGCTACTAATGGGTAGTTATTTTCTAAATCCGTAGCCTACTAATAATATATGTGTATACCATAATTACTGAGACAGTCATTTACCTGTCAGTACTTTCGTTCAAAATTTGTCACAATATTAATGGAGTAAACGTTTCTAAATGTTTTTTTCAGAACCAAAAATCTTTTAACATCCTATAATTATGTTACAATGCAAAAAATATGAATTCTCTGTCACGCCTTTAACTATACTATTTTGACCAATCTCTATGAAATTACTTTTGATTAATCACAGATTATACAAAGCTTGTAATAATGATAACATTATTCCAGAATGAAACTTTCACTCTGCAGCGACGTGTGCGCTGATATGAAACTTCCTGGCAGATTAAAATTGTGTGCCGGAACCTGGAACTCGAACCTGGGACCTTTGCCTTTCGCGGGCAAGCGCTCTACCGACTGAGCTATCCCAAAAGGACTCACGATTCCGCCTCACAACAAGGCAAAAGTCCCAGGTTCGAGTCCCGGTACCGGCACACAATTTTAATCTGCTAGGAAGTTTGATAACATTATTGGCTGCTAACATGATGCAATTATGCGTATTATTACAAGAATATAACAATTCCAGTTATGTAAATAAACCAGCACTCCACTAATCATATTTTGCATATATTTTTAGTATATAATTTTATACAATTTATAAATATTTGTAAAATTTCCTACTGTTTGTGCTGATTAATCGGGTGCATATCTTGTTTGTGAAAGACATCTAATTTAAATACAGAAGCAAAATTCAGGAAGGTGATTGTACAAACGTTTTTATGTAACTTTTTAGAACCTAATATTGTCTATAAATGTGGGTGCTACGAATTACAGTTGGTCTTAGTGTTCTCAGACTCATTCACAGCCTTTCTGTTCAGCTAAGTGATTGTAATACCAACTTGTAGCATCTATTTCTTTTTATACCGATGCAAATTCATGCCTTTGAAGATAATAATTATAAGATAAACAAGCAGCAACATACTCCCATTTCAAACAAAGAACCCACGCTGTCAGAGAAAATAGTTTCGAGACAATATTGATTCTACGAAGAAGATGATCAGCATAACAGTTTTGTCTACATGAGCAAAACAGGTAGTCATATTGTATTAATTATTACTTGTGTTTCGGTGGTGGCTTTCCTGTTCTGACTAATAGGTAGGATTGTCACAACTACCCTCGGCTGTTCCTTAACTCTTCTTTTTCGAACTTGTTGACTTTTCCTGTGGTTCTTGCAATCGAAATGATATGCGTGGAAAGAAAATTCAGATCACGACGTAATTACGTCACAAACGCCAAATGCACATTTTGTTAGTAGCCCCGAAAGGTCTGCTACATTCTCAAACATGTGAAAAACGTAGCAAATTCATTTTCACCTATGAGACAACGTCGATTATTCAAAATTCCTGCATTACTGATCTCATCACAGCATCATTCAGATTACAGTCAGTCCACGAAACACGGCGACTTAACTAAACTTTCAAATACTCTAGATAACAAGCTTATCGTCATAAGAGGTAAAAAGGATAACGGTTTCATAGTTCATATATTTCCACGGAACGGTTTTGGCTCTGCAAGCTAACTCAAGAGTGGTATGGTTAAAATAAAGTTGTTTCGCCAGAGGTAACTTTAACGACAGTCCCAAACGGTATAAAATGTTCAAATGTTTGCATAGCTTATGGGACTTAACTACGGGGTCATCAGTCCCTAAACTTACAAATTACTTACGAACTAGGACGGCACTTATATCCATGCCCGAGGGGGGATTCGAACCCCCGACCGTAGTGGCCGTGCAGACCGTGACTGGAGCGCCTTAGTCTCCTCGGCCACCGCGGTCGGCAAACGGTATAAAAACTGCGTATCCACATCCCTCGTCATTGAATAATTAAGTCACATCAATGTCATCTTCCTTCTGTAGAAGTAGTTTTTTTTTCCCATGTATGATTTAAGTTTCATCGAGTTATGTTAGTTGACAGTGGCGCTTCATGCGAAAATCACATTTTTGTACACCAATGTAGCAAGATAGCATTATATTCAAAATAGCTTTAAAATACCCAGAAATTTTGTAGCTTTCACACGTTTATAATTATTCGTTTCTCACCTTAAACTGCGCATCAGCAGTTGGTTTTGCTTGCCTCCGACTGTAGATGCTGCTTCTTATTAAGTACAAACTGTAATAGCCATTTTAGCAAGTATTTCAACCGAAAGAAATAGTGGCAGAACGCCCTTCTATTAAACTGTCCAATTGAGTGAGTAATTTATGGTGCGCATATAATTCAATTGAATGGCTGCCAACTGTCTCAATTATTTACGAGCTGTCTGTTTTTATTGCTGGGAAGCGCCTGCGCAGCTAATTGCATCTGGTGGTAAGACTCATTGCACGCCACGGCTCGGTACCGGCGCTTTTCTGGCACCAAGGCATCTCGCAGAGAAACTTAATCAATACGGTATGAGCACTGTAAGAAATACGCTCGAAAAAGCCACCCATAGGAGCGTGTATTAAGAGAGAATCTGTGCTGGATTCCTATTGAAAGTAAGAATGTAATGTAATAGAATTTTGATTTTACCGAGACCAGCGTCCATTCGATAGCCATTACAACAACTGTAAAACGAGTACAATAATTATTATTTATTATTATTTATCGAATGATGATACAGAGTTTGGTTCAGGTACATAGTTCTAATTGTATACATTGTAAGATATGTATGACAAGGACAATATATGTACAGGGTCATATGTACAGTGTAATATTAAATTTTGTACACATTACACACGTTCTTAGAATTCTAAGTCCAAACAGGTGATCCAGTTGAGCCCTTCAAGTAATGCATGGTGAATGTCATTTATTGATCCCCCGAAGGCTCGTTTCGGGCATTCACCTGTAATATGATTTATTGTTTCTAGGGCAACTCCACAGTCACACTCGGGAGATGTTACCGTCTCATTTGAGCTGTAGATATCCACAGTTCCCTTGTCCTGTTCGGATGCGGTTTATGATTCTCCACTGGCGTCTAGGGAGTGAGAAACCTGGAACTCGCATTGAAAGGTTTTCAATCAGATGACCGTTGACCACTGTCGATTCTTCCCAACGGCTTTTCCATGCTTCATTGATGTCAAAGTGGGTGACATCTAGATGATGTGCAGTTTTCCAAGATAGTTTTCTTGGCTTCAAACGCTGGTGATCTGCTGTTGATGTATCACTGTGTATGGGTAGCTGGGGGTTCTTCTGAATTTCCTCCAGAGCTTCAGGAGAGCAACTGATCTACGTAGAGCTGGAGGTTGGATGTTACTTAAAACTGGTAGCCAAGCAGTTTGAGTATTATGTATACAACTCGTCTGGTTGAGTTGCACATCTGTTTTCTTAGTGTGAACACTGTTCATACAAGTTGGACAACAGTATTCAGCGATAGAGTATGACAGTGCCGAATCAGTTGATGGTAGGGTTTGAGCACTGCAACCCGAGGTACAAGCAAGCTTTTGGATGATATTATTAAGGACAGCCACGTTAAGGAGGTGTTGACAGAAGGTTAAGGATCTGTCGAGTGTTACTCCAAGGTACTTCGATGTGCTGCAGTACTGCAAGGATTGTCTTCTAAGTTTTACTTCTGGTTTATAGTCAGAGTGCCGATTTCGTAGGTGAAATGCTGAAGTGACAGTTTTCTGAAGGTTTAGGTGGAGGCACCATTTCCTGAAGTATATGTCCAGAATTTCCATGTCGGCAGTTAATGTACATTCAGCAGTAGTGAAACTAGGGCTTTGGGTTACCAAACACATGTCATCAGCATATATGAATTTCCTTGAGGATGTGGCTGGCAGATCATAGATATATAAATTGAAAAGGAGAGGGGCCAATACAGATCCTTGAGGTAATCCGTCATTTAACTTGAAGACCTTGCTTCTGTCGTTATCAGAGTAGATCTGGAAAAGTCTGTTGCTTAGCATGTTGCTAAATAGGTTTTTGAGTTTCCGACGCTGAATGATGCTCACAAATTTTAAGAGAAGGCCTTCTCGCCATACGGTGTCATAGGCAGCGGATAGATCCAAGAAATCAGCTATGCTTACAAATTTCTTCTCGTATCCACTTTCAATATGTGTTGTTAAGGCATACACTTGGTCATTACAGCTCTGTCGGTATTTCATTATTAATCGTGTCATGGATCCTGTTGTAGATGAGTCGTTCAAGTAGTTTGTAAGTAGCACTTAACAGAGCTATTTGGCGGTAACTTTCTACTTTTGTTGGGTCTTTGTTCCATGACATTCCTTAAGTCACATGTGCCCCCTGGGTGGTGTTAAATGAATATCAGCTACAAGATGAGACCGAACTGCCTGTAAGGCAGAGCAAGCAACCAAGAAGTCCTTTTCAGGACGCACAAGTACAAAAATGAAGTTGATAGTATTTTATAATTACGTAGGCTTCCGCGGCCAGAGTCAGATGACATAAAAGTTTTCTGGGTATGGTACCGCGTCATGATGTAAGGCTATTACTTAAATAACCAACGTTTCGGCCAACGTTACAGTGGCCTTCATCTGGTTACCCAGAAGAAGGCCACTGTAACGTTGGCCGAAACGGTGTTATTTAAGTAATAGCTTTACATCATGACGCGGTACCATACCCAGAAAACTTTTATGTCATCTGATAGTATTTTGTTAATTACCATTTCGTTGTTTATATGCCAAGTAAAATAATTATAAATATATCGTTAATTTCCCGTAAAGAATTTTTGAAGTCCTTTCAATTCAGAAGACCAATCGATTACGTAGCCAATCACACCTATGACAGAATAAAAATTGGGAAACGAAATCGAAAATGCTTCGTATCACAACGAAAGGGGAATGCGTTCTATCGAGAGTTAAAAAGGTGAACTACACTCGCCAAAACAATTAGGGCTTCAGTTGAGATGTCTACGTTTTGTAGGATTGTCATCGGCAGGATGAATTAAATGGTTCGACGTCTTTCTGCCAGTTCTACGGAGTGGAGACAAGAACGTTATGGCAATGGTAGTAACAAAGTTGCTGCAGAGGGGATTGGTGTTAAATTGTGCTATGCTACCAAGCGTATCAAACAAGCATTTGGGCTCAGATAGCGTAGTGAGCAGTTAGCGCAATGTACAACGTGACTTATCCGAAGCTATGGCATGGAGAGGCAGGTTGGGACCGACGAAGAGGGAGGTGTCTACAGCTATTGGACTGTCCCAAAGTGTAATTTCGAAGACCTGGGCGCCATTCCATACAGCATGAAACGTTAAACGAAGACCAAGGTCGTTCACGAGTGACATCAGAAACAAGTCAGAGACCGTTACTACAGCTACCTGCGTCAGTTCAGTGCCTGTTGCTGTCGCTGCTGCCGCTGCTGCATCGTACAGAGCGCTAAGTGTCATAATTTAATTTTCGTTAAATTTTGTTGACAGTTAATTTCTTAATTTTCGTTTAGTGCTCCTGTTTTTGTCTTCTTGTCACCTACTTGAAAGATTTCGTTTGGGTTACTGTTTTAAGAGTACATTCTCTCGTATTTTGATAAATACCGTTGTTTGTGCATGTTTGTCAGTCTCCTGCAGCTTTTCTTTGGCTTAGGAGCTTCTATATTTTGTGTAGATCTTTTACGTTAGAGCAGTGATTTCCGCGTATATTTTTATTTCAGCCCAGAGACCGTTTTTGCTAATTTCTATTGTTTCCAACAAGAATTTTCTAGTAACGACTGTTTAGTCAGCTATTAGTCACATGTAGTGAATTAGCGGTCTTGTTACAAGTCGATTACTTAATCTCTACAATAAATTGTTGATTTGTTAGGATGGATAGGATGTGTGACTGCTGCGTACGGCCGTAGGAGGGGCTGGCCGCCGTTCGCGAACAGCTGAGCGTGCTGATGGCCACGATCAGCCGCCTTCACGCTGCTGCCTCGGATTGTAGCGTCAGTGGGGAGATCGGTGTGTCGCATGGGGCATCTCAGGTGTCACATGCTTCACCCACAGTCCCTGATGTGGAGACATCTTTGCGTGTACCGGACCCGGTTGGACCACCCTCTCGCCCAGGGGAATGGCGGGTTCAACGGCGTTCGCGTCGCTCGAGGCGGAGGCTCAAAGGGGAGGCTGGCCGTGTAGCATCGCCCGCTCTGCTTGTGAGTGAGTATGTGGCCGCTCCTTCAGCAAGGTCCGAGCAGGCACACGGGGGGAGGGGTTTATTAGTGATCGGGAGCTCCAGTGTTAGGAGGGTGATGGAGCCCCTTAGGGAGATAGCGGAAAGGGCGGGGAAGAAGGCCAGTGTGCACTCTGTTTGCTTGCCCGGGTGGTCTCATCCGAGATGTGCAGGAGGACCTTCCGGCGGCGATAGAGAGCACTGGATGCACGCGACTACAAATTGTCGCTCATGTGGGCACCAATGACTCCTGCCGGCTGGGTTCAGAGGTCATCCTCAGTTCATACAGGCGGTTGGCGGAGTTGGTGAAGGCAGAAAGCCTAGCCTCGCGGGGTGGAATATGAGCTAACTATTTGTAGTGTCGTTCCCAGAACAGATCGCGGTCCTCTGGTTTGGTTGCAAATTTCTCGACCTCCGCTATCGGGTGGAGAAATGTAGGGTTCCCCTGAATAGGTCAGGCTTGCACTACACGCAGGAAGAGGCTACAAGGGTAGAGGAGTACGAGTGGAGTGCACATGTTTTTTTTTTTTTTTTTTTTTTTTTTTTTTTTTTTTTTTTTTTTTTTAGGTTAGAGAATTCCCTCCCTAGGCCCGACAAGTTGCCTCCTGAGCCGCGACAAGGTAGCAGTATGCAGAACACAACAGGGAAGGAATTGATCAATGTACTAGTAGTTAACTGCAGGAGCGTCTGTAGAAAGATCCCAGAATTGCTCTCAATAATAAACGATCACAACGCCCACATAGTACTAGGGACGGAAAGTTGGCTGAAACCAGATATAAACAGTAATGAGATTCTAAACTCAGACTGGAATGTTTACCGCAGAGATAGGCTGGACAGTGAAGGGGGAGGCGTGTTTATAGCGATAAAAAGTGCACTAGTATCGAAGGAAATAGACGGAGATCCGAAATGTGAAATAATTTGGGTGAAGGTCACGGTTAAAGCAGGCTCGAACATGGTAATCGGATGCTTCTATAGTCCTCCTGGCTCAGCAGCTGTTGTGGCAGAACACCTGAAGGATAATTTGGAAGATATTTCGAGTAGATTTCCCGATCATGCAATAGTTTTGGGGGATTTTAATTTACCTGATATAGATTGGGAGACACAAACTTTTATTACAGGTGGCAGGGATAAAGAATCCAGTGAAATTGTTTTGACTGCATTATCTGAAAACTACCTTGAGCAGTTAAACAGAGAACCAACTCGTGGTGACAACATATTAGACCAGGGCTGGGCAAATGCCGTTTCGCGAGCGCGAGCGCTCTCAGCGGCTCACACGGCCTGCTCGCGGCTCCCCCCCACTCCGCCAGTCTGCAGTGCCCCCACTCATACTCGAATAGCCGCGCACGTCACTACAACACGCGGAACCACTCGTTCTGTGTACTAGTGTCTCAAAAATGGCTGAGGAGGACGTAAAATGTTTGAAATGAAAGTCTTCTGAACAGCCACAGTGGGAAGAAGAGTACTTTTTTGTTGGAAAGCAAAACGGACCTCAGTGTTTGTTTTGCAATTCAACATTGTCTTCGTGGAAGAAGTACAATGTGAAGCGTCATTTTCAACTGCTTCACGAAAAAGATGTAGTTAGTTTGAGTAAAGAAGAACGAAAAGTCAAACTTATAGAAATGAAGCAGAAAAAGGAGAAAGACGTAAGTATACTTGTAGATAATTATGTTATTAATTCAATTTACCGCTGTTATTAATATGTTGTGTGCATTTTCCGTCAATTTTATCTTCTCCTGTACGTATTTACCGGAGAAAACCTTCTAATCCACAACGCTGCAACGATGAGAGTAAGCTATCATGTAGCTCTTAAAATAGATAAAACTGTGCGGTCCTTCAGCAATGCAGAATTTGTGAAAGAATGTTTTGTTGCTTCCGCAACAATTTTGTGCCCAGCAAATCTTCCTCTTTTTGAAACCGTTCCTCTTTCACGGAGAATGGTTAGCAGGCGCATTGAAGAAATGGCAAACGACGTGGAAGCTTAGTTGAGAGACAGGATCAAAGATTTAGTTTTCTTTTCTTTAGCATTGGATGAAAGCACTGATTTATGTGCACTGTGCATCAGCAAGCGGCCAGCCACATGCACAACCCTGCTACCCGCACTGCTGGCTCTCAAGGCCGCTCAGCGCGTACCTCGCGGCTCTCGCTGCTCGCGGGCAGCCGCGCGAGCAGCTCTCGTGCCCACCCCTGTATTAGACCTTTTGGTGACAAACAGACCCGAACTATTCGGAACAGTTAATGCGGAACAGGGAATCAGCGATCATAAAGCGGTTACAGCATCAGTAATTTCAGCCGTAAATAGAAATATTAAAAAATGTAGGAAGATTTTTCTGTTCGGAAAATGACAAAAAGGGGATTTCAGAGTACTTGACGGCTCAGCTCAGAAGTTTTACCTTACGTACAGATGGTGTTGAGGAACAGTGGTTTAAATTCAAAGCCATCGTACATTATGCATTAGATGAGTACGTACCTAGCAAGGTCGAAAGACATGGAAAGGAGCCACCGTGGTACAACAACCGAATTAGAAAGCTGCTACGGAAGCAAAGGGAACTTCACCGCAAACATAAACGTAGCCAAAGCCTTGTAGACAAACAAAAATTACACGAAACGAAATGTAACGTGAGGAGGGCTATGCGAGAGGCGTTCAACGAATTCGAAAGTAGAGTTCTTTGTACTGACTTGGCTGAAAATACTAAGAAATTTTGGTCTTATGTCAAAGCGGTAGGTGGATCAAAAGTCCAGACACTCTTTGACGTAAATGGCATTGAAACAGAGGATGACACTCTAAAGGCAGAATTACTAAATGTATTTTTCCAAAGCTGTTTCACAGAGGAAGATTGCACTGTAGTTCCTTCCCTAGATTGCGGCACAGATTACAAAATGGCAGATATCGAAATAACTGACAGAGGGATAGAAAAACAATTAAAATCGCTCAAAAGAGGAAAGGCCGCAGAGCCTGATGAGATACCAGTTCGTTTTTACACAGAGTATGCGAAGGAACCGTGGTACAACAACCGAATTAGAAAGCTGCTACGGAAGCAAAGGGAACTTCACCGCAACCCCCCCCCCCCTTCTCGCAGTGGTGTATCGTAGGTCTCTAGAACAGCATATCGTTCCGAAAGATTGGAAAATGGCTCAGGTCATCCCCGTTTTCAAGAAGGATCCTCGAACAGATGTGCAGAACTATAGGCCTATATCTCTAACGTCGGCCAGTTGTAGAATTTTGAAACATGTATTATGTTCGAATATAATGACATTTCTCGAGACTAGGAATCTGCTTTGTAGGAATCAGCATGGGTTTCGAAAAAGGCGTTCGTGTGAGACCCAGCTCGCGCTATTCGTCCTCGAGACTCAGAGGGCCATAGACACGGGTTCTCAGGTAGATGCTGTGTTTCTCGACTTCCGCAAGGCGTTTGATACAGTTCCCCACAAACGTTTAATGAACAAAGTAAGAGCATATGGTCTATCAGAGCAATTGTGTGATTGGATTGAGGAATTCCTAGATAACAGAAAGCAGCAGGTCATTCTCAATGGAGAGAAGTCTTCCGAATAGGAGTTATGTCAGGTGTGCCACAGGGGAGTGTCGTGGGTCCGTTGCTGTTCACGATATATATAAATGACCTTGCCGATAACATCGGAAGTTCACTGACGCTTTTTGCGGATGATGCCGTACTATATAGAGAGGTTGTAACAATGGAAAATTGTATTGAAATTCAGGAGGATGTGCATAGAATTGACGCACGGTGCAGGGACTGGCAATTAAATCTCAATGTAGACAAGTGTAATGTGCTGCGAATACGCAGAAAGAAAGATCCTTTGTCATTTAGCTACACTATAGCAGGGCAGCAACTGGAAGCAGTTAATTCCATAAAGTATCTGGGAGTAGTCATTAGGAGGGATTTCAAATGGTGGGCCATATAAAATAAATCGTCAGTAAAGCAAATGCCTGACTTAGATTCATTGGAAGAATACTAAGGAAATGTAGTCGGAAAACGAAGGAAGTAGGTTACAGTACACTTGTTCGCCCACAGCTTGAATACTGCTCACCGGTGTGGGATCCGTACCAGGTGGGATTGATAGAGGAAGTAGAAAAGATCCAACGGAGAGCAGCGCGCTTCATTACATGATTATTTGGTAATCGTGAAAGCGTTACGGATATGATTGACAAACTCCAGTGGAAGACTCTGCAGGAGAGACGCTCTGTCGCTCGGTAAAGGCTTTTGTCGAAGGTTCGAGAACATACCTTTAACGAGGAGTCTAGCAGTATATTGCTTCCTCTTACATATATCTCGCGAAGAGGCCGTGAGGATAAAATCAGAGAGATTAGAGCCCATACAGAGGCATACCGACAATCCTTCTTTCCGCGAACAATACGTGACTGGAATACGAGGGAAATCGATAGTGGTACTCAAGGTACCCTCCGCCACAGAGTATGGTTGCGTAGTATGGTTGTAGATGTAGAAACAGATGACCGTTATCTCCAGTTAACAGGCCGTCGAGACAGAGGGCAGAATGCTCTCTAGGCAGCAGCAGGACGCACAGTATCAACAAAAACAGTCCGAAATCGCTTTCGGGAATGTGGCCTCCACGCACTGAGGCCTATATTGTATTCCATTAAAATCACGACAACTTTTAGCCCGCAGTAAATGGGAGGAGAAACATTAGAATTGGAGTCGTAACGTATGGCGCCGGTCCTGTTCATAAATGAGTCTGCTTTGTGTGTAGCCAGATAATCGTCGTTTCATCATCTGGCAGAACGTGAAACAATCCTGCGTATGTGGAGGAAACAGCACCTTATGTTCGTGGACGAATGGTTTGGGCAGACGTCAGTATTGACGGAGGTACGGACATCTGTCAGTCTAAGAGCCAGCATAAGAAATATATACACTCATCTGTTATTTCATTTTAATCTATCTGGTAGATAATGTGTACATTGATATATCGCTAATAGGTTGCCTAGCTAAATCTGGTGCCGATGATGTTAAACAATAAAATGTTTCATTAAATTTTTTCGATCAACTTCCCCCATCTGTTATTGATGAAAGTCAAGCATCAGCTGAGATAATATACCCCAATGAACTGATAAATAAAGATTGCCTACTTTAACCTGTTGCCACCTATATGGTTGCCTAGTATGAAGAGGAAAGTAAGCGTAGATAATATACCCTCATACATTTCAATTGAAAAGTTATTTTATTCCAAATCCAACTGTAATAGGTAGCCTAGATTTAAAGTTAAAATACCAGAGTGTTTAAGATAATATTGTAGGATGGCGTAGAACTAGAACTAGAACTGATACATCGATCTAAGGAAATATCTAGGTTTAAGAATGGACGGGTCAATTGTAAGGAAAAAAATTTCTCATTTTCGGAAAGATATTGCAGTGTCCGAAATCCAGACGTTGTCGCAAAGTGAGGGTGATTTGAGCTGTAATGGAGGAGTGGTGTCAGAATTCTGTGTATGCAGTACGCAAAAGGATTCTTTCACAATGGATTCCGGCCATGTAACACCTGCTATGGTCGGCTGCGGAAATCGGGCGCGTCTTCGTGAGGGAGAGATTCTGCGCTCATCTGTCCCTTCCTGCAGAAGAGAAAAAATGTAGTATTTCCAAACGCCTTTACCGTAACTGCAGTGTGATGATCAGATAACTTGTAATCTAGATGCAGTGTGTAATAATAAATAAACGCGGTCACGTGTATCTCCGAGGATCGGATCCCCGTCAGTTTCGTAGTGGAGGAGGAGGGGTTGGGGTATCTCGTGCTCAGGTGTGTGTTGGAGAGATGACTACGCGTCTTGGAGTTAGAACCTTCCCTGTACCTGTCGATTTACTGGTTGAAGGTTAAGAGATAGAAGCCGCCTATACATCGAAAGCTGTGACGTGTATTTCGTTGATCTGTGTGTCTATTTTCTTTAAAATAGTCGCTAAAGAGAGAGAGTATTGTAGTCTAAGATCCGGCATAAGAAAAAAGTCCCCTCATCCGTTATTTAATTTTAATCAAGTATATATGGTAGATAATGTGTAGATTGATATTTCGCTAATAGGTTGCCTAGCTAAATCTGGTGCCGATGATGTTAAACAGCAAGACGTTTCATTAAAATTTTTCGATCAACTTCCCCCATCTGTTATTTATGAAAGTAATGTATCAGCTGAGAGAATGAACTTAAAAAATTAAGGTTGCCTAGTATAAAGAGGTAAGTAAGCGTAGTTAATGTACCCTCATACGTTATTTAATCGAATTACATTTCAAATGAAAGGGTATTTTATTCCAAATGCATCTGTAATAGGTTGCCTTATCAAAATGTTTGCTAAATCCATGGTTGCCTAGATTTAAGATGTTAACTTTTCTACGCAGTTGCGGTGGTCTTGAGCGGAACTACTTCCCTCCTTCTCGGAGCTAGCGAGTGTGAACAGTGAGCGTTTCGGAGTATCTGAGGTTTCTACTTCTTTTTTTTTCAGTAATAAGGTTTGAATACTGAGATACCCAACAGAATATGGGGGATACACCCCATATAGACACTGTCTAATGATACCGGCCGGTATTGCGGCATGGTACACTGACTCCACTATTGTGTACGACAATAATATTCCTGTGAATCACAGTGTCAGCCAGGCTGCTCATAAGTTACAAATCAATAAATATGTAATGCAGCTATCAGCCCAACAATCATTTTCAGCGCAACAGCAACTCTCACAGGTCGTCGGCCCCAACGAGTGCCACGACACTAAAAAAGCTAAATCCACTGTTCCTTTTGAGCGGGCGCAACACCTGAAAATCTGTAATATGCGAGACGTTGTCTATGATTGCCAGCACCCCAACTCTGCATACAACACTGGCATGTCAACTCGCGGTAATAGTTTTGTAAAGCGTGAAAATACCGGAGGTGATCGGAATAATCGCACGCTTGCGAATGTAATCAATGCTGACAGCACATTGTGCGAGCGTTGCG
This sequence comes from Locusta migratoria, assembly GCA_026315105.1. Classification (NCBI taxonomy): domain Eukaryota; kingdom Metazoa; phylum Arthropoda; class Insecta; order Orthoptera; family Acrididae; genus Locusta; species Locusta migratoria. The sequence goes on from CM048749.1 coordinate 181,256,776, forward strand.
AGCGAAAGAGAAGCGTTGCGAGTGCAGTATATTCTTAAATTATCTATATATGACTTGATGTCCTCCTCTTGCAGCTCCCACAACACTAAGTGATTCGCACGATTCACCCATGTAAGTCCCCCCCTTTCCCCCCCCCCCTTCAAAATGAGCACAAAATGCAATTTTCGTAGCAGCAACGGCAATGCATGATACAAGTTTTAATTGTCCGCAATATTGAAATATGGTGATGTTATGCCGATAGTGCGTTCGTTCCAACAGCTGCCAGTTACCACATTCAAGTAAACTGAGCATGCGCAGAGCTATATTGAGTTTGTACAGCAGCTCTGCGCATACTCAGTTTACTTGAATGTGGTAACTGGCAGTTGCTGAAACGAACATAGTGTAATATCCCTGTTTAGCGCCCGTCAAAGATTTACTTTGTAACGTTACAGTAAATCTCTGCATCACCCGTTGACTTGACGTTAGAACAGACTATTAATGCTGATGCCTCAAATCAATAACATGTAATCTTTCAGCAGAATCCATATCAAGCGACAAAGATGGGCTCTTAGTCACAGCATAAGGACCAAAATTATATCCACGGTTAAAGAATAAGTCAATCTATCGCAAAAGGTGATACCTGTCATGCCTTGCGGAAGAGTCGGATCAAAAAGGATATCGACAGTGTTCAGACTCTCATTGAGATAATAAGAAATCCGTTGAATACATTGGCTGAAAGCACTGATAAAAATGTTCTGGTTAATATTTCAACTGGTAAGGCAACATCTACTGAAGTTTGTGATTTTTTATTCAACGTTACGTCAGTTGGAAATCAACCAAAGTTGTTTATTTCAGAATGAAATTCCACTCCTGAAAGGTTTGAAAGACCAATAAAGCGTAACAAAATCCTGAATTTCGCTTCACAGTCAGCCGTCAAAACTAAGACCAGCAAAGATAAAACTCCAAAGGCCGTTCTTAAAATGAAACGAGACATCTTTGGCCGATGACTTGCCATTAGTATTAAGAAAGACACCAACATAGAACACTGTTTAACGTTTCCCTTAGCACCTTTGCCGTCTGCTATTTTCTCGTCTACTAGTGACTTGCTGAAAACTGAGAAGTCAAAACTAGCCCAGATATTAAAGTCCAACGTAGAATCAGTTGAGCCTACAGATATCGACATTGAAATAATAGTCGGTTTTTATTACTTGCATGTGATCGGGTCATTTATGCCGCAGACATTTGACAAGGTTGCTGAATCCATCTTAATGAAACTGTGTTCAACTAAAGCCTCAGAAATACACTTAATTTTTGATAGACACATAGCACCCTCTATCAAAGACTCAACGTCTACGTCGGATGGAGTTCGATAGACCGTATGCCATACAAGAACCTCTACAACCAAGACCTAGCTATTACCTCAGAAATCTAAAAAATTACCGTTTCACAGAATCCCTGGTACATTTCTTGACTAATTACTGGGAGAATTACAATCTAATTTCGATAATCCAAAACAAAACAAAAATTATAACAGCTGGAGAAGACTGTTTTTCATACCGTACTGTCAGAAAGAACATCGTGAAACGTGAAGATTATTTATGTCAACATGAAGAGGCAGATACGCGGATAATGTTCCATATGTCAAAAGCGCAACCTAATTCGAAAATATTGGTCAAAGCTAATGACACCGATGTGTTGGTAATTTTACTGACCAATATCCACAAAGTTCCTCAGACTCAAATTTGGTTAGTAGGTTCATCATCAAAGTAAGACAATAAGAAAGATGTTGACTGCATTAAATGCACTGAGCTTGCAATGAAATTGGGCCCTACTTTATGCTTGAGTCTGGCAGCTTTCCATGCATTTACGGGCTGTGATTACACAACCGCTTTTTACAACAAAGGGAAAGTCAAACCTCTTAAAATATTTTCAAGGCGGAAGGATTTCCAGGAAACGTTCGCATCATTGACGGATCCAGTAGATGTACTCATGCAAAATAAAATTCAACCTGTTCAGGAGTTTACTGGCCTTCTCTACGGGATCGGGCACTGTTGTGACATCAATGACGCAAGGCATCAGCTGTATCGAAAAACGTATTCAGTGAACAAAGATAAAGAGCATTTTATAAAGACGGTTAAAGGCATCGACTCCAATCTGATTCCACCGTGCTGGATCTTACTAAACAGAAAATTTGGCGCACAATAAATGTTAATTCAATGAGGCGTCATGCAACCAATGCATGCTGCGTTAAAATCAATCCTGAAGGATGTGGTTGGTTTTTGGATGGCTATTTGAAATGTATGTCGTTTGAAGGGGATCCAGCACCCTTACAAGTTAACGATATATTAAGGGAATCGAAAAACAAGGAGATCGATGAAGAACTAGACTCTGATTTTTACATAGGCAATTCTGACAAGTCAGAATGCGAATAAGTTTATGTATAAATTTTGTATTTTGTTATTTAATAAACATTTACGTATTACTAAAAAATTCATATCATTATCTGATATTTTATTTAATTTTACCGTTATTTCATCCGCACTGACAAGATCGGAAAAATCTCCGGTTGAAATACATGCATTTTAAACAGAAAAATTATTTCATAATTGTGTATTGTCACTGATACATGAATGTGTGAGTGAAAAAAGAAATTGATGTCGTTAATATTCACGTTATAGGAGACACCTTTAAAAAGAACTGTCAACGCTCGCGTTGAAAACTTAACATCTTAGCCCTTTGGTGGGCGCGTGCACGGCAAACCCACAGCAAAGGCTGAATTTATTTCACAATGTTTCTGCTACTGAACAATAGCCAGGTCTGATTTCAAACTATGTGACACTCACTATCTCTTTGATGAAGACTGTGTATTAGATTTCACGAAAGCAGGATTACTGGACGCTCAATAAACTAACATTAGCGGTGCGTATGCCTGAGGGGTTTAATCTAGGCAACCATGGCTTTAGCAAACTTTTTGATGAGGCAACCCATTAGAGATTAATTTGGAATAAAATAACCTTTCATTTGAAATGTAATTCGATTAAATAACGTATGAGGGTATATTAACTACGCTTACTTACCTCTTCATACTAGGCAACCCAATAGTTGGTAACAGGCGAAAGTAGGCAACCTTTATTTTTTCATTTCATTGGGGTATATTCTCTCAGCTGATGCTTGACTTTCATAAATAACAGATGGGGGAAGTTGATCGAAAAAAATTTAATGAAACATTTTATTGTTTAACATCATCGGCACCAGATTTAGCTAGGCAACTTATTAGGAATATATCAATTTATACATTATCTACCAAATATAGTCATTAAAATGAAATAACAGATGAGGGTGTATATTTCTTATACCAGATCTCGGACTATTACATTTCTGAACGTGATAATATTAACAGCGTGCACAAAGTGTAGTTGGACATACATGTGTGTAGCGTTCGTTACCGTTACATTCCAACGCACGCTATATTTAACACATTCGTCGGCTGTTGCAGACGTAGTCTACACGAAGAGCTGCGTTTATTTTGCTTATAGATCTAAGGTAGCGGTCAAGTTCCGAAACGGACCATTTCTTTTCTTTTGGTTAGTCGCAAACGATTGACTCTGGCTATAATTGTTTTTAAATTATCCGGACATCGAAAGAATATTTGTTGAGATGGATACGTAAGTTTGTGGCGTTCGTTACCGTTTATTATCTAACCTGCGCTGTTATTAAACATGTCCGTCGGCTGTTGTATATGTAGTGTATGCGAAGAGCGTGGAGAGAGAATGCTTGAAATAACAATAATAATTAAAAAATTCCGTCTGTGTTGGAAATCTTTAATTTTTGGGCAGACGTTGTGCTAGATGTCTTTGCCGATTTTCATTATTTCACCAGTAAAATTTTTTTTAAACGCGTATTAAGAGCGTGTGGAAGTACTTGCGAACAGATTAATTCTTACATGCAAATTTTGCATACGAGCTGTAATATTTTTATTTTTATTTTTTGTCCAGCGGCCAACTAAACATTTCTGTTCTAATTGCTTTTTAGCATTACACCAAAATTCTTGTTAAAAATACATACGATGAACAATATGGTAGCTTTATTTTTCCGAGAATAATAAACGGCGGAAATTTTTACATAGGTTGTCAGAATTAATAATTTTACATGCGAATAAAAAAAATCGAGGTTTGGCGTATGGATCCCTCCGGTGTCTCGCATCGCGCTTAATAAATATGCAATTTAATTGGCTGCTGACCTTGCGGGGCGCGGTCGCCGTATGAGTGCAGTACGCCCCTGTCCTGAGTGTAGGGCCGGCCGCGTTGGCCGAGGGGACTGAGGCGCTCCAGTCACGGTCTGCACGGCCACTACGGTCTGGGGTTCGAATCCCCCCCCTCGGGCACGGATATTTGTGCCGTCTTTAGTGTAAGGTAGTAGATAAGTAGTTTGTAAGTTTAGGGACTGATGACCCCGTAGTTAAGTCCCATAAGCTTAACAAACATTTGAACATTTGAACATTTCCTGAGTGTAGGGGGCGGCTGGCATGGGCGGTCTTGCCTAGACATGTCGGTTCGGTGATGACAATCATCGCTAAGTGCGGTATTGTTTGTTCTGTCCATCCGGGTAGGGGTGGTGGCGTCCTTCGAGAAGCGGTGGCGAGGGTGGCGTTTGGCGGCGGAGGCGGCGGCGGCGGGGATGGAGGGGGTGGCGTGTCGGCCTGGTGTGTGGCTGAGGTTTGGAGGTAGCACAAGTACAGACATGTCAGAATGTGTTTATGTGTCCAGTGTTAAGTGCAATTACATGTAATTACATCATCTTTCGTCCTTCCGGGAAGGACAGGTGGCGGCATCCTTTCATCTGCGGTAGGGCAATTGGCCGAGCGCGGTAACTGTACCTGGCGTCGATGACACTATCATCGACGGGCGATTCTCAGTGAACCCAGAGCGGTGTTGGCCTACTAATAGGAAAATGTTCGTATGTTTGTATAGCATATGGGACTTAACTAAGGGGTCATCAGTCCCTAAACTAAAACTACTTATGAGCTAGCTAACACTAAGGACGGCACAAATATCCATGCCCGAGGGAGTATTCGAAACCCCGAGCCTAGTGGCCGTGCAGACCGTGACCTGCGCGCCGCAGTTTCCTCGACCACGGCGACTGGCTACTAATAGGACAATCAACCGTCCTGCGAAGTGATTATCGCGAAAATGTTGAACTTCCGCGAGGAAATGAAGTACTGCACCATCTTGTTGGTGGTAAACCATCTCACACAACTTCCATCTGTAAAACTAAAAAATTTTGAAGCACATTCATATGTTTAACTGCTCACATTAAAATCGCTAAAGCCATAATACACATTAATTTTACGGTTGTGACGAACATGTTCCTAGCGTGCATGTGGATTTGTGTTGCCCCGTATTCTGCAGTTGAGAGTGTTCTCCATGGCACTGATAAGAAATATTGATTGAGAGGCGAAGATTATTGTGTGCAGAAAGAAATATTTCGTTATCCTCTATCTGATGCAACATTTCCGAAACTCTGATTACTCAAGCTTGTAACCTACCGAAAGAACAGACTCTGCAGTTTGAATTTATAATCCACCAGAACGAGATTTGACCCTTATTTTATCTTTTTTTTTTTTTTTTTTTTACACGATCTCGGGACTATTGTTGGGAATACAGGGTTAGCTGCGCGCTATAGAATACATTAAGTACGAAGACGTAGACCAATTTGGGTTGGTAAGCAGATATGTGAGGGCCGTATGTCTATCTTGTGCACTGGTTATCACACAGGAAACCCACGTTCTTCTCCAGAATGCCACACTAATTATCCTATGTCCAAGTTGTTTGATTACAACACTTAGCAGCTGATACACATATGCCCCAGATTAGATTATAGATTAGATTAATACTTGTCCCATAGATAATAAAAACGACATTTCGCAATGATGTGGAACGTGTCAGTTCAATATTTTAAGAATTTTTTATAAAATGTTTTAAATGTATTTTTAGCGAAATTTCTGCGCTTTATCTAAAAATTCCTCTGAATTGTAGAAGGAGTTGCCATTCATAAATTCTTTTAATTACTTTTTAAATACTAGTTGCCTATCTGTCACCTTTTGATGCTACTTCGTAAGTGAACAAAGACTTTTGTGTCAGCATAATTCACCCCTTTCTCTGCAAAGTTAGATTTGACCATTCTCCCAGTGTTGTAGCTATGCACACTGCTGTTACTTTTGAATTGGGTCATATATATATATATATATATATATATATATTGTGAAACTACACTGAAGATCCGTAGGTTCTTAAATAAATGTGTGCAGGATGATCTTGGGTGGACTACAGCAGTTATTCTGGTAACACGCTTTTGTGGAATAAATACTTGTTACTCAATGCTGAATTACCCCAGAATATCATCCCATATGAAAGCAATGAATTAAAATAGGCATAGTGAGCTAACTTACTGAGATGTATATCACCAAATTCTGCAATGACCCTGATATCATAAGTAGCTGAACTCAAACGTTTAAGCAAATCTTCAAAGTGTTTCTTTCAATTCAACCCCTCATCAGTGCAAACACGTAAAATTTTTGAATATTCTACCTTTGCTACAGATTTATGTTCAAGTTCTATATTTATAATGGTGTCATGCCCCTTACTATATGGAACTGTATATATTGAGGTTTATAAAAGTTTAATGACAGTTCACTTGTAGAGAACCACTCAGTAATTTTCTGAAGCGCATCATTTACACTTTTATCTTTTAATCCTGTTTGTCAGGCGTGATAGCTATACTTGTATCGTTAGCAAAAAGAAATAGCTTAGCATCTTCGTGAACATAGAATGGCAAGTCATTAATATATATTAAGAGCAGCAAAGGACCCAAGACCGAACCTTGTGGGATGCCATTTTTGATTGCTCCTCAGTTAAAGGAATTAACTGTTTCTCGTATATTAAATCTATATCCACCTTATGGATCAAGCTGACTAAAATGTTGCATTTACCAACGTCAGTGAACTGTATAGTTCATAAACGTTTGTTTACCAAATCACTTGTCACTTGACTAAATTACGTCCTAGAGTGAAACAGATATTATTTTCCACCAGAAGACCTCTCCGTTGAGAACTACATTTTGCTAGAAAGTCTTGAATCCAGTCACCAGATTGTTTGATATTAAGTGCGAGGCCACTACACTTGTACACACACACACACACACACACACACACACACACACACACACACATACGCTAGCATACACGAGCTGTAGCAGCAGCACCCTAGTGAGAGGAGGGAATGAAGAGAGCCCCTTGCGGATGTGTATGGGAACAGTTCTGTGTATGGTAGTTCCTACCGAGAACACCTACCCAGACCGCATTCCTTCCCTGGCAGGGCCATACAGTACTCTGCAGCCGGAAGCACTTCCAGGCCCTCGACGTGACAGCCTAAGTGGGGTCAACGACCGGGCGTCCTCCAGTTTCCGTGAGTGGTGCCAGATACCAGTGCATCGAGGGGCGCTGTTATCGTGAAGGCCCGTGGAGAGAGCTGAAGCTAGCGGGAGAAATCCCCCTCTATCCCGAGCTGAAGATACGATATCCAGAGCTCGGCGGCACACGGAGGCTGGGCTGATACGTTTATCTGTGCCACATTAAGAGGCAGGGGCCAAGGGACCGCAGAAAAATCCCACCTCTTTTCGAGACGTTCTCTCTCCATATCACCTGAAAGGGTTTTTGGAGAAGCTTGAGCTATCTTTAGTTTAATCTTCGCGTATTCAGTAGAGTGCAGACAAGAGTGAAAATTACAGATCAGTTTAATGAGTCATAGTAGCAAAATACAAAAATGATAATAATAATAATAATAATAATAATTACTTACGAATGGAAAGACTCGCAGAATCAGACCTCGGAGAAAATCTATTTGGGCTTTTGAGATATGTAATGAAACGTGAGAAGAAGAAGATAGGTTAAGAAAAAGTGGATTTGGAGAAAGCTTTCGACAATGTTGACAGAAATACACTTTTTCAGACGTAAAAGACAGGCAACAATAAGTTACACCCAAACTGTACAGAAACCAGTCAACTAGAAGGGTATGAAAGGGACGTAGTGGTTGGGAAGGGAGCAAGACAGGTTTGTACCCTTTCCCCAGTGTTATACAGTCTGTACATTGATCAAACTGTGAAGGACAGTAAGGCAAAATTTGATAAAGGGATTAAAGTTCAGGGAGATGAAAAAAAACTTTGCGGTTTACCGATAACATTTTAATCTAGAAAACCGACAATGAAGTTTTTCGAGGTCGTTTAATTACTCATCGTAAACTGATAGCTGGGTAACATAATTGGCTGTCAATGAAATAATAGTAACATCATTAGTTCGAATCCTACCATGCCATTCTTCTTTTTCTATTTCGTACGAATACCTACATATTTTACTTATAAAATTCATCAAATATGTTGTAATTATCGCAGTTCAATAATAATCGTTATGCAAACTACACGTCTTTTTTGTATACTGTCAATTTTCGAAATTTTATGAAAGTTATTATTGTTAGTTATGATTGTTTCAATTTAAAAAATCACAGAGTTTTCGAATAACATAGAAAAATCAGAAACTATAAACCTGGACTGTGTTCATTTCTCATACCATAGATATCACCATCAAGGGCGCACGCAGGGGTGGGCGAGGGACAGGGGCCCGCGCCCCCCAGAAATGTTTGGGCTTACAACGGATAAAATGGAAGTTTTCTAGTACCAAAATCCTACTTCATTATTTAATATTGCTTCTGCATAGCACATATCAAGTTCTACTTGAAACCAGAACTAATTTTTCATAGCCACAACATCGAACGGTAAACGTATACACCTAGTCAATGTTATTGTTCTCGTGGTTGTAGTCTTCGGTCCGCCGCGGTGATGTGGCCCAGCGCATTGAGGCGCTATGCTACGATGCTCGATGCCGTTCCCCATCGGGGGTTCGAGTCCCCTGGGACATGGATGTTTGTGCCGTCTTTAGTATAAGGTAGTTCATAAGTAGTTCGTAACTTTCGGGACTGTTGACCCCGCAGCTAAGTTCCTTAAGTTAAACAAACATTTGAACATTTTTCTTCGGTCCGTAGACTGCTTTGATGCGGCTCTCCACGCTACTCTATATTGCACAAGCCTCTTCTTGTCTGAGAATGGCAATCCACATTCCTTTAAGTCTGCTTACTGTATTCGTCTCACAGTGTACCTCAGTTATTTTTACCCCACCGCTTCCCTACAGTACTAAATTGACAATTCCTCCATGTCTGAGAATGTGCCCTACTAACGGCTCCCTTCTTTTAGTCAAGATTAGATTAGATTAATACTTGTTTGATAGATCATGAATACGACACTTCGTAATGATGTGGAACGTGTCAATCATCCAATCAGTAGATTTGTCATTCATAAATTCTTTAAATTTATTTTTAAATGGTAGTTGGCTATCTGTCAGGTTTCTGATGCTGCTTGGTAACTGACCAAAGACTTTTGTGGCAGCATAATTAACCCCTTTATGTGCTAAAGTCAGATTTAGCCCTAGATAGTGAAGATCATCCATTCTCCTGGTGTTATAAATGTTCACACTGCTATTGCATTTGAACTGGATTGGATGGTTTGAGGAATCGACTGATGTTTTGACATTACACGAACCACTTATTTCAATTTTCTGCATTCTTCCAATTAAGTATGAATTAAACCATTTGTGCACTGTCCCACTCAAACCATAATGATTAAACTTATCTAGAAGAATTCCATGACTTACACAATCAAAGGCCTTGAGAGATCACAAAAAATAGCAATAGATGATGTCCGCTTATTCAGAGCATTTGATGTGTGATCAGTGAAGGCATGTATAGCATTTTCTGTTGAAAAACCTTTCTGAAAACCAAACTGACATTTGGGTAGTACATTTTTTTTTTTTATTTATTTATTTATTTTTTTTTTTTTTTTTACAAATATGGCAGGCTACTCTTGAATACATTACTTCCTCAAAAATTCTTGATAAAGCTGTCAGAAGAGAGATTGGGCGGTTGTTATTGACATCTGATGTGTCCCCTTTTTTATGCAATGGTTTAAAAATAGTATATTTCAGTCTATCAGGGAATACCCCTTGCTTCAGAGAGGTATTATATATGTGACTGAGAATCGTACGTCTGTGGGGGACAAGATTTAAGTACCTGGCTGGAAATGCCATCAATTCGTAAAAGCTTTTACTTTTCAGTTAGTTTATTATTTTACTGATTTCAAAGGGAGAGGTTGGTGGAATTGCAATTGTATCAAAGTGTGTAGGTATGGCCCATTCTAATAGTAGCCTGGCCTCTTCTCAGGAACATTTAGAAAATGATTATTGAAAATATTTACCCTTTCTGACTGGAGAATGTGCTGAACAGGACAGCAGTCGAACATTTGCCGTATCCAGAGGCCCGTAAAGGACCTGCAGCACGCGATCGTGCATTATGCTGCTGAAATGTAGGGTTTCATAGGGATCGAATGAAGGGTAGAGCCACCGGTCGTAATACATCTGAAATGTAACGGCCACAGTTCAAAGTGCCGTCGATGCGAACAAGAGTTGTCTGAGACGTGTAACCAATGGCACCCAATACCATCACGCCAGGTGATAAGCCAGTATGGTGATAACGAATACACGCTTCCAATGTGCGTTTACCGCGATGTCGCCAAACACGGATGGACCATCATAATGCGGTAAACAGAACCTGTATTCAGCCTAAAACATGACGTTTTACCATTCGTGCACCCTGGTTCGTCGTTGTGTACGCCATCGCAGGCGCTCCTGTCTGTGATGCAGCGTCAAGGGTAACCAAAGCCATGGTCTTCGAGCTGATGATTGGGGCCATGATTTCGATACATTACATCTGAATTTTGAACCGAATTCTGTGGCATTAGTTAATATTTCAAGACTATATTTTACTTTTTGCATTCTGTAATTAAAAATTATATCCTCTCTCATCAACACAGGAACTTGTAAATACATTGCATCTAATGCGTTTTCCAAATTACCACAAACAACATATTGTGCGAGATTATACAAAGATGAAATGCCCATTATTCAGTGTACGTACAGGTTGGTCGCGTCCATTAGATGATGTGCCAGATACCGGATTCACGATTGAAGAAGACATTGTGATTCCAGAGGTTTGGGGACCCATTTATGTAGCGACTTTATCGCTGTGGCGCTAACGGCGCTGATACCAAACATTTTCTCCAGGGAAACCTTTTGCTAGCGTGAGTGCTTGCCCAGATAATGTCCTGACCGGACTATTATCTCAGCGTCACTTTGAACGTGCACCATGTCGACCTTGGAGCCCGCCTGACCTTGGGGACTCATGAAACATGGCACCACAGTTCCGTTTCGTTTCGAGACCCCACGGTGAAGGAGGCCATATTATTAGATAATGAAGCATCTACTCTGGAATTTGCTGCTCGTGTGAGACGAAGTGTTTGGCAGTGGAACAAGTGTGTGCTGGATTATTCACGGAAGGCCACAGAACACGACAAGATTGCTCAGGTTGCTCCGCGCAGACTACCATCCCGAACTGACACCTCATTCGTATCCCACTGCAAGATAGTTCTGATAGTTCTGCGTCGTTCTCGGTTCTGGAGCAAAAGGCCTTCGACGTTTATTACGACTTGGGTTGCGTGGACCATGTCCATTTGTTCGCCTACCTTTCACAGATGTGTAACAGCATTCTAGAAGGCAATGGTGTACGGAATGACGTCACCCCTGGGGGATTCGAATCCTCCCTCTGGCATGGATGTTTGTGTCGTCTTTAAATAATATAAGGTAGTTTATAAGTAATTTGTAAATTTAGGGACTGATGATCCCACAGTTAAGTCCCTTAAGCTTTACAAATATTTAAACTTTTTTGAATGGTGTCACTGTGGACAAGAATTGCATCAGACAGTGTTTTCGGAGGAATTCAAAGCTAGAAATGACGGCCACAGTTTGGTTCGCCGAAGACAGAAGAAGAGGCGTTACTGTGATTGCGTTCATACATCACATACAGCACGAACTGAAGGCTTATGGTGGAGGACGGGTTGCTCAGAGTATAACCACAGATGATGGAGGGTGTATAGGGCAATCCGACTAGTTTGGCCAACGTAAATGTTTTATTTTTTATTTATTTTATTATTTCAATGTTTCCTCTTTTTTTTTTTTTTTTTTTTTTTTTTTTTTTTTTTTTTTTTTTTTTTTTTTTTTTTTTTTTTTTTTTTGCAACCCTTTGCAAAAGACTAACACGAATTATTTACAAACGAATGGAAAAACTGGTAGAATCCGACCTTGGGAAAGATCTGTTTGGATTTAGGAGAAACGCAGGAACACGCGAGGCAATATGTTACTACTTATCTTAGAAGATAGATTAAGGAAAGGGAAACTTACGTTTCTTTTAACTTACGTTTTTAGTATTTGTGTATCTGTAGAAAGCTTTTGACAATGTTGATTGGAATACACTCTTTCAAATTCTGTTGGTAGCAGGGGTAAGCTATAGGGAGCGAAGAGTTATATTTAACGTGTACATAAACCAGACAGCAATTACTAAGAATCGAAGGGCATGAAAGAGTCGCAGTGGTTGTATCCTCTCCCCAATGTTGTTCAATCTGTACATTCAGCAAGCTGTGAAGAAAAGCAAGGAGAAGTTTGGAGAGGGAATTAAAGTTCTGGGAGACGGAATAAAAACCTTGCGGTTTGTTGATGACATACCAATTCTGTGAGAAACAGCAAAGGAACTGGAAGAACAATTAAATGGAATGGACAGTGTCTTGAAAGGAAGATGTAAGATGAAAATTAACAAGAAAAAAACTAGGGTAATGGATTGTAGTGTCAGAAAATCACGCAATGCTGCAGTAATTAGATTAGATGATGAGACGATAAAAGTGGTAGATGAGTTTTGTTATTTGAGTAGCAAGGTAACTTCTAATGACCGAAGTAAAGAAGATAGAAAATGCAGAATGGCTATGGAAAGAAAAGCGTTTCTGAAGAAGCGAAATTTGTTGACAATTAGTTTAAATGTTAGGAAGTCCTTTCTGAGAGCGTTTGTCTGGAAGTAGCATTGAATAAGAGTGAAACATGGACGAGTTCAGACAAAAAGATGATAGAAGCTTTCGAAATGTGGTGCTATAGACGAAAATTAAGTGGGTAGATCACGCAACTAATGATGAGGGGCTCAACAGTATTTGGGGGGGGGGGGGGGGAGTTTATGGAATATCCTGACTAACAGAAGGGATGGGTTGGTGGGACACGTTCTGAGACATCAAGGAATCGGCAACGTAGCACTAGAAGGAAAGTGTGTGCGGTAAAAATTGTAGAGGAATACCGAGGGACGAATACAGTAAACAGATTCAAGAGGATGCAGGTTGCCGCTCATATTCTCAGATGAAGAGGCTTGCACAGGACAAGGTAGCATGGAGAGCTGCATCAAACCAGTCTGTGGACTGAAGACCACAATGACAACAAATGATATTCTGCAACCCCTAGCCACACCCTCCTGCACTATACCCCACACGACATTCTTCAGCAAGACAATGCACGACCAATTTGACAGGTTTTCAGCCTTTTGCTCTTGCCCGCCTGTTCACCAGACTGTTCGCCAAAGAAGTTATATCTGGGAAGAGTTATAGGGCCCCTACTGTTACATATTTTTATAAACGATTTAGGAGACAATCTGAGTATCTCTCTTAGACTAAGACGATCGTGTCATTTCTCGATTGCTAAAGTCACCAGAATATCAAAAGCAAGTGCAGAATAATTTAGATATCTGCATGGTGCAAAAAATTGGCAGTTGACCCCTAATAACGATAGCGAGAGGTCATCCATATGACCACTAAAAGAAATCAGTTAAACTTCAGCTACATGATATATCAGTCAAATCTACAGACCGACAATTCAACTAAATACTTAGCAATAATAAACAACTTAAATTGGAAAGAACACATAAAAAGTATTGTAGGGAAAGCGAACCAAATGCTACGTTTTATTGGCAGAACTCTTAGAAGATCTAATAAGGAAATTGCCTACACTACACTTGTACGTCCTATTTTGGAGTTCTGCCGGCTTAGCATCGGCCATATTTCGCTGACTCACGGCCTTCTCCTCCGTTGTAAGAATCGTAGCCAGTGTAGCTGTGCTTCAAAAATGACAGTCACCTACATTTTCTTGCACTGCCCTAATTTATCCGCCCTTTTAATCTCCCTGACGTTTTATTTACAGTTTTAACAGAGACTGCCTCAATGTCTGGTAAATTTTAAAATTGTATTCGTAAAACTGGAATTTATTATTCCATTTAGGATTTAGTGTATGTCCTTTTTCCCCATCTAGGTTTCTCTTGCCTATTATTTTAGTCTGGATGTTTTCATGTGTTGCAAAGTGACTTAACCATCATTTTTATTACTGCAATTAGGCAGCCAAGAACTCTTCACGCTTTTTTAAACTCTTCTACCCTCGTATTAGTTACTGTATTTAATTTTGACGCGGTACTCACGTTTTCAGTTTGATTGAGGGTTTCACACATTAGTTTATGCACCTTTTTATTATCGACTGGTTGACCTACGTAATTTAATCACCTAAACTAGATACCAATGAACGAGTCCCGATCTATCACAAATATTCAACTATTCTCATTCATGTCATCCCTGTCCACTGGCAGCTAATGTCTGTAAATCCCTCGTGTCTAGATTCGTAATGGCTGCAGAATCAAGATGGTGTCTATGACTTTTAACGTTTTCCCGGCGGATTTGTTGCCAATATACTTGTTTAACGTTGGATAACATTGTGAAATCCCCAGAGTATTAGCAACTGCACTATATCCTTAGGTAGTGGTAGTAGTTTCTGTCGCCAACACTGCAAGCTGCGGCTACAGAAGATATTGCCAATGCGACGAGATTTATAAGGCCAGGAGCAGGAATTATGTATGCGCGGGAAGGCGATGACAGTTGGAAGGTAGCGGTGAAAAGCTGAATTAACTTGCTGTGACCTTCCGCATCTGGTTGTAAATAGATGGTATTTGTTTATCCTGTTTCAATTTTAAGGCAGCCAGTGTTGGCTTCCAGGAGTTATATAGCATCCTTCTTTATAAGATTGTCTGTGGTGCGGGTATGTATGGCTTCTTTAAAAACACAGCCTCAGAAAGATGACGCGGCGGATAAAACTTCAGTATTCTTATAAAGAATGCGATGTCTTGACAATGTTCCGCCATTGGTGATTTATCAGGCTGGCCCAGGTGTGTGCGTCGGCGGTGTTCAACACTTCATTCTTGTACAGTGAAACATCTCTGTAGAAAATAAGATTTACCACAATGGCAAGGAATCTTACATACACCGCGTTTGCTAAGGTCAAGATCGTCTTTGATAGTACATAACAGATCCCACAATGTTGTCGGTGGACGAAATATTGGACAGACATGGCTACCACCACACCTTTAGAAAATCTATCAGTAAAATTTCCGTAAAATTATTTGTACAGTGCTTAATCAAAAGGGGACGTAAATATGGGTTTCTGACTGGTAATTTTGTGTAATTTGTGTTCGCAATCCAGAAGTACCTGAACAAGGGGCACCTATGTCCAAAAATCCTTCACTGTTGGATTATGTGCAAATACTTCATTCATAATCAGGGCTCTATTTTCCATAGAGATTATACTGTTTTTTATTGGACCATAAACTTAACGCATTCTACTTGTTTGTACCTAGTTGTTTTAAAGTAATATTTACAACAATTTTGTATCAGGTTGTGAATAATAGTTTGTACATTTTCTTGGCTAATCAGGCTGGCGACCGTATAAATAACTTTCTTTAAACTGATTATCTTTTGTAAACAGAATTTTGTCCCCGTTTAGCAAATAGTCTGTCCAAAGCCTGATACAAATTAAGAGTGTCTTATTCTTAGGTACCCACAGGTCAAATCAAAAATCCCACCACGGGTTGTGCCCTGACATTCGCTTTAGACGCGATTTTATCGTATTTAGAGTGATTAGTATTTATACCCAGAGGTAAGAGGTTACAGGAGGACTCGAAGCTCCGACAGGAGTGGTACGTTACAGTAACTTCACGTAATCACGCTTAGAAAATAATAAATAAGAATCCAGACAACCTTGAAAGACTTCCCGTGCATCAGTAATTCTTCATCAATTCCTTATAAAGCTCGATGCAGTGACAAAATCATCAGTAGCTTCAGTGTCAGAGTTGACGACAGCAACTACTACCACCAACTGATGATTTCGCGCAGTTATTACGACGAAATATTGTGGGATTTTCACAATGTTATCCAGCGTGAAGTATATTTGCAAGATCTGTTCTTTCGGACATGTCCCAATGAAAAGGCAACACGTAGATAAATAACTTTAGTTATTTGAAAAACTCAACAGACTCAAGAACAAATTACCGAAATGACAAGGAATGCGTGAAGGTCAGTCAGAGTAAGGTCGAGTCCTAGAAGACAGATTAATGGATGCCGTCACTCTCACACACGGTAGAACAACATTTTTCTGGTACAAGAAGACGAAGAAAAAATTCGAAGAAGGTCGGTAGTACGCAGTCTTTGCATACTAGGAGCAAACTTCTCGATACCCATCTGCTGTTTGAAAATTCAGCAACACCGTAAACATTTAACTTGTCGGAGATTCCTGTCGTAGGCCAACTGGTATTTTTACTCCCATGAGAGATTTACTGCCCGTCACGGTGTGACCAACTTCGGAACAGGCTTAGCTCTTTTTTGAATTAAACATTTCCACGTCAAACGATCCTCTGAAGTAAATACGCTCGCCCTGTATACGTAACACACATTCGTGAATACAACCAGACAGCCGCAATTTCGGCACACGTAAGGCAAAAGAAAGAACCAGAGAAGAGCGATACAGCGCCGCGCAACTGGTTCGACTGCCACACGTGGCCCGCTGGCACAGAAATGC
Source organism: Locusta migratoria (assembly GCA_026315105.1). Lineage (NCBI taxonomy): Eukaryota > Metazoa > Arthropoda > Insecta > Orthoptera > Acrididae > Locusta > Locusta migratoria. The sequence continues at coordinate 181,273,670 of CM048749.1, forward strand.
ACTGTTTTTCCACGGTCCAGAGGACGCAACAGCGAGCTGGATAGTGGGGGTGATGTAGAGGGAGAGAGGCGGGGGAGTGAGATTGTGGGAGGAGAGGGGGAATAAGGAGGGAGTGTGGGTCAGGTTAAGAGGCAGGTGGAGCCACGCTCCCCGCGTCTCCGCGTCCGGTTTACCAGCAACGTTTCTGGGACTAATGCTTGTTATTTCACATTCATAATTCACTGGGCAGCGATCAACAGATTTGGGCCGAATTACAGGTCGCCCGTAGCGGACGACTGGTCTCCCAGAGCTCCATGTAGATTTATACTGGCCCTCCGCCAGTGATGCCCCCCCCCCATCCTTTCCCTCGCTCCCACCTCACGATAATCTGATTTTAAAGCCGCCATCGCTCGAAATCAAAATAACGTAAATTATCGTAAACGTCTGAACCTACTCTCGAGCGAGCAAATAGAAGACAGGACGCATTTAATTGATCGTAAATCGAGACCTAAAGGGTAGGCTTTTAACATGCTTTGTGGTACGCGGTATTGCTATCAACAGTGGCGCTGTTTGGTAACTCTGGCCTACTAAATAAAAACACAATGGAGCAACGTAGAACACAAATCAATAGGAAATTTTAAAAAAATAAAGGAAGGAACTCTCAGACAGTTAAGGTATTTTCTATATCCGTCATACATCGCTGCCGCGGTGGAGTAGCCGAGCGGTCTAAAGCGTCTCGCGGCGGAGCGCACGGTTGCTCGTCGTGGAGGTTCGAGTCCTCCCTGGGGCTTGGGCGTGTGTGTTGCCCTTAGGTTAGTTTACCTAGGTTTAAGTAGTTTGTAAGCTACGGACTGGTGACCACGCAGTTTGGTCCGATCGCTGGGTTTTCAACTGCTTATGAATACTTTTCTATCTGTTTACTGAAATATGACGTTTATAAAATTTGGTTTTGTGTAGCATCAGTCTTGAGGGAACACAATGTTTTCTTCTGCTACTACGCTAGACATAGCTGAAGTTACTGTTATATAGCAGGAAAACTGCTGTTTACTATCAGTACATACATAAAAAGTTTTAAGAAATATTTCACAAATCTTGAAACAACCATGAATTTTTATGTATTTACATATACTACGACTTCTACAACCATCTATATCACCATCTACATACATACTCCGCAATTCGCAGTAAGGTGCTTGGTGGAGGGTACACAGTACCACTACTAGGCATTTTATTTCCTATTCCACTCCCAAATAGAACGAGGAAAAAAAAAGAATGCCTGAATGCCTCCGTACGAGCCCTAATTCTGTTATCTTGTCTTTGTGATCACTACGCGAAATGTAATTAGGCGGCAGGAAGATCGTTCTACACTCAGCTACAAATACCGACCCTCTAAATTTCCTCAACAGAATTTCTCGAAAAGAACGTCCTCTTTCCTCCATCGATCGCTATTTGATTTCCCGGAGAATTTCCGTGACACTCGCCTATTGGTCGAATCTACCAGTAACGAATCTAGCTTCTCGCATCTGAACTACTTCTATGTCTTCCTTTAAACTGACCTGCTGCGGCTCCCAAACACAATATTAAAGACAGGGTTGTACAAACCTTTTATACGCGCACTCCTTTACAGATGAGGTATATCTTCCCAAAATTCTCCCAATAAACCAAAGTTGGCTTTCCAGCCTTACTCTGTCCTTACATGTTCGTTCCATTGCATATCGCTCTGCAATGTTACGCCTAGATATTTGAACGACGCGACTGCATCAAAAAGCTCGCTACTGATGCTGTATTCGAACATTATGCGCTTTACCTTCCATTTTTCTACATTGAGAGCTAGCTCCCATTCTTTGCAACAACTAGAAATTTTGTCTAGTTCATCCTGTATGCTATTGCAGTCAGTTAAAGACGACACCCTTCCATACACCATAGGATCATCAGCAAACGGCCGCAAATTACAAGTTACTCTGTCCATCAGATCATTTATATAGATAGAAAATAATAGCGGTAGTATCACATTGCCCTGGGGCACGCCTGACGATACACCCTCTCTGATGAACGCTTGCGGTCGAGAACAACGTACTGCGGTACAGCGTTCTATTACTTAGGAAGTCTTCCAGCCAGTCATAAATCTGTGAACCTACTGCATAAGCTCATATCTTCGTTATCAGTCTGCAGCGTGGCACCGAGTCAAACGTCTTTTTGAAATCGAGAAAAACACAATCTGCCTTTTGCCCTTCATCCATAGCTCGCAAGATGTCATGTGAGAAAAGGGCAAGTTGAGTTTCAATTGTTTGTGGTGTTCTCTGTATCGCATTCAAGCTGTTTTCATTTCATACTTTGTCATCTGCGTCCATAGTCATCTTAATGTGGAAATTTATATCAAAAATTTCCATTAGATAATGTTACTAGTGTTCTGATTAACATTATTTAATTGTAAGTTGTAAGTACGCACGCGCATTTGTGTATGTGTGTTTGCATGTTTGAGTGTGTGTGTGTGAATTAGTAAATGATTATTGGCAAATGCTAGTTATTAGATGACAAGAAAACAGAGTTCCGTTATAGACAACAGTGTACTAATTTGTTAGGAGAAACGAACCTACTGAACAATACATTTTTTAAAAATTAATAATACGAATGAGCCAGCAGTTTTTAAATTATCTAATGATCTATACTATTGCTAGGTAATCTTTAAATACTGTAAGAAATATGTTGAATTTTTACTTATTTTGTAGCAGCAGTACAAAGATTTAAAACTGATAATATTTAACCTTTAACTTTGTAAAATGTGGTTCCTAATTTCGGGTTATGGGTAGCTAATTAAGGATTTAAAGAAACACTATAATTTAATGAATAATAACTTGGCCTTCATTCACGCCAAATGTTTGTTTCAAAAGTACAATGTTTTCATAGAAATTTGAAGAAAATGATTATCTTATCACAAATCAAATTTAGCTGTGGAGAACGAAACGATCACAGCGTCACCATCAAAATCTTAATAGTATATCAGAATGACTTTGTGGGAAAGACTACAAAGTTCAGCACCAAGCGAGAGAGCTATTCAGCTTCCTAGATTTAGAGAACCATCTGAAATATGGGCACTTTACCCTATTTCTGTACCTCAACTATGGCTTAATTTTCTTTTATTATTATTATTATTTTAATCGAGACTTTGCTGCTTTTGCCCACTTTTAAGTCGCTGTTGAAATCTGATAGATGTTCCAAATGTTGAAAAACATCTTCAAGTATTACATTCCAAGATGTTGACGTAAATATTTCATTAGTTAAGTTCTATTGGGTCGAAGATGAAAAACATGAAAAACAATGGAAGTAAGCCTGGAGAAAAATCTAGAGACGTTCATAGGATCTGATCACCTGAAAAAAACGTTCGGCAATGTAAAACGCTGCAAGATTTTCGAAATTCCGAAGAGAAACAAGAACAAGCTATAGGGAAAACCGAATAGTAATCTATATAGTATGGAGTAGAACCAAAAGTGTACAATAGGAATGAAATCAAAGAACAAAGTGCTTGAATTTAAAAAGATGTACGAAAGGGAATGTATTTTCAACGCTATTGTTCAATACGAAGAAGGACTCAAGAGTAGGATAAAAATTCAGGTGAACGGATACACTGATAAGATTCTCTGGTGACATTTCTGTCCTCAGTGAAAGTTGAGAATACAGGATGTCGTGAATCAAATGAATAGCGTAGTGGGTTCACTATCTGGAATGAGAGTAAATAGAAAGATATGGAAGGAATTAGAAGTAGAGAAAATTACAAGATCGAGAAACTGAACAAGAAAATCGGTGAGCATGATGTACATTAAATTAGAGGTTTCTTCCACCTTAGAATAAAACTAACCCACGAAGGACGGAGCAAGTGTGACATAAAACTAGACTGACAAAGAGGGCAGTAATGGTCAAGAGGAATGTACTGGTATCAAACTTTTGCCTCAATGTGACAAAGAAATAATTCTCAGGCTGTAAGTTGTGGGCATATCTGTAAATGGATTTGAAATATGGACTGCGGTAAAACCTGAACAGAAGAAAAAGAAAGCGATTTCTATATGGTGCGATAGAAGAATGTTGAAAATATACTGATAAGAGAACGATTAAATAATCGGCAAGAAAGTACTATAAAGATAACACTGGCATCGTGAAGGAACAGATTGGTAAGATATGTTTTAGCCATGCACTTCAATATCAGTTGCAGAGTATTTATTTAGATACAGGTAAAAGAGGTCAGGGGATAACTACCATAGTACTACAGATTTATGTAGAAGGTAAAAAGAAAAAAAAAAAAAATGTTGTGGTAGGCTAAGCTTGGAATACATCAAGCAAACAATGGAGGCCCTCGGTGTGATGGAGGAGAACAATTCATGAGTGGAAGCGTCAAACCAATCGTTACACTGATGGCATCAAAAAATTACATATGGTAAAAAGATTTTTTCAGTTTTTTTGTAATTATTCTGTTTCAAAATGTAATTCAGTTTACATTTTCCAGTACCCCGAAATTATACAGGAAATTTCAGTTCCATTCCCCATTTGTTTGTATCAGTCCATACATTATTTTTAGTATTTATTCTTCTGATAGCAGTCTGAAAGCCTTGAGACCATTTTGACACCGGTCTCACTCTTTTCTTTCTTATTGGTGGCCCCTATGCCATAGTTTTCTGTGGTAATCTCTCCTTTGACATACATACCGTAATAGTTGTTTTTCTTCTAAAAAATCTGTGATGAAATTTTTAACATTCATTTTCTCTCTAATAACTTCATTTCTGAATTTTTGTCACCTAGATATCCCTGTGAATCGTCTCAAAGAATCCATCTTACTTGCCATCAATCTTTTTTTACTTATGATTTTACTGTCCACACTTCTGATCCATGTGTTATAATGCTTTTAATAATTGTGTTAAAGATTATTTTTTATGTTCCTTTCTAATCTGTTGGTCCCATAAAACACCAATTAATGTTCCAATAGCAAACTTCCCAACATCGATTGTTGAATTAATTTCCTTCTCTTTTTCGCCATCTTGAATAATACTGACTGCAGGATATTTGTATTCTTCAGTGTGTCTGATAGTTCTCATTCCTTCTTCCGGTGTCGAATCTTGATTTGAGTCTCCTATTACTATATTTTTGTTTTATTCTTATTGACCTGAAGTCCCCTTTTATATACTCCTCTATTAATTTCATTGTAATGTACTCTGCGTCTTTGTTATCTTGTGCAAAAATTACCTATTCATTAGCAAATTGTAAAAAATATATGATAATATCATAGACTGGGATCCCTACGTTTTTACATTTTCTTTTATATATTTCCAATGCTTCCCCTGAATATAAAGTTGGTGACTGACTGCATACCTGCCGTAATCCTCCAGGTGAGAGATAATTTTGTACTTTTATCCTTCCTATAGACTTTTCCTAAAGGTTCTGATTGCTTTAATTACAATAAGATTAATATTAAATGCTTTTGAAGCTCTTCACAATATACATAGAGGTATATTATTTTACGCATCATATACTAAATGAAAGTCTTGAGCCGCGGTGGAGTGGCCGAGCGTTCTAAGGCGCCTAGCTAAGGAGCACGCCGCAGCTCGCCGTTGGAGATTCGAGCCCTCGTTTGTGTTGTCCTTAGCATAAGTTAGTTTAAGTAGTTTGTAAGCCTAGGGACTGTTGACCAGAGTAGTTATATCCCATAGATTTACAAAAATTTAAACATTTCGAAGTCTTGATTTCGACATTTTCTTCTCAATTATCTGTTGCAAGCAACAAATCAAATCTATAGTCGACGTCCCTTTCCTGAATCCAGCCTGTTCCTCAGCCTCCATTTCCTTCAATTCTGTTTCCAAAAAATGATTTATCATGCTTTGAAATAGCCTTAAAATACACTAGTTACAGTTATTCCTCTGTAGTTTGTGCACTGATCTGTGGTAACAAGACATACCGTGCATTTAGAGTGTCTCAGAAATTTTTAATTATCACTCAAATTTACAGACGGCAAAAGCATTTTCCTCTTACTGAATGTAATAAAACTACCACTGATGTTGCTATAGCTTTAGCGTAACACGTCTCGGTAAATGAAGAAAATGAAATAGTGGTTGGTAAATGCGATTCTCATCTAAAGACAATGTTGTTAGTAAGCAAACAGGAAAAAATTATGAGGGTTGGAACTTAAACAGCGGTAACTATTTATTTACAACCGATACAAAAGCGTTACATGTTTGCACCAGTTACTGTCCAAAACAAAAATCACCAGCGTTGCGTAGAAACCATTTCCAGCGATGTGGAAAGCGTAGTATACAGTTAGCAGAGCCTGTTCTCTCGATGGGGCGAATGGAGCGGTCTACTGCCTATCGAATCTCTGGAACAGTTCTGAACCGAATGACAAGAAGTGGTTCCTTCATCTTCGGAATCAAATCAAAGTCACAAGGATTTAAGTCGGGGGAATATGGTGGATGGTACAGTACTTCCCAGTCCCAACGACTCAATAGAGCAGCCACAGCGTGCGCGTTTTCGTTGGCGAGCTCACTAATCGTCTGGCGTCGATCAGCGTCCACTAACGCGGCAACAGTATGCACTTCTTCTTCAGAGACGCTAGAACGACCTGACCGATGCATGTCTGCCGCAGTCTGCCTACCTTCGATGAAGGCTTTTACCCAACATGCCACTGTTTCGTACGGCAATGCCAATTCCCCGCACTCCTCTTAAAGACCTTGATGACACTGTCGTGCTGTACGACCTCTGGCACATTCAACGTGATCAAACTCCGTTGTTCCTGCTTCGAAAACATAGTGACACCGTTAGACCACTTGCTCACAAGTGGCTATGTTTCCCTCGATTGTGCGTAAGCATGGGAAGGGCGGGTCCATTTGCTCGAAAGTGAGGTAGGTATGTCAACAAACTGTGCTATCATCCAAACACACTGGACTCTTGTTTAGGGAGATTAACTCCTCATTTTTGTTGTAATTTCCCTAATTTGCATAAGCCAAATGCGTGGATTTTTCGAACTGAATCCTTCATTCAGCACTACCGTGTGGTCTACTTTCAGAGGTGTTTGCAGTATGTGCTGTGAGGATGGGACGTGAGACGTACTGGTCGCAAAATGCAAAGTTTGCCACTCGATTCCCAGTGCGATGAACCTTTTAAACTTTCAGTAAGTTTTGAATGCCAGTATTGTTACTTGGAGTAAGTGCAAGGCGGCCCATTGTTTCTCAAACTTATCTTTTGCTTCGGCTACAACGAGCACATGGTTAAACGCCATTAAACAATTAATTTTCCGACTTTTTTAAAAGTAGTTTTGTTCTGTTGCTCATACTGTAGTTATTTGGCAGATACCTATTTGTATATCCATTTTTATGATTTCAATGATAATTAGTTTCGAGATGTTTGCTCTTTTCAAGTGATCAACTGAGGATTCATCTCAGGAATATCAACACCATCCCCCCTCCTAGCACGTTCACTCTAACTGACGACTCTCGTAGGCTTGAGCGTACTCTACGACATTTTTATGGTGTGTAATCATCTATAAGTAACGAATTTCTCACCTGGAATAATGTATTCCAGTGTTATCTTCGCCTCTCTCTTGACATTTTCAATTTCTCATCATGATTGATGCTGAGTCTTGTTGTAATAGCTTTATTGGAGTAAGATTATTGGTATGACGTTCATCAAAGTCCGTACAGTGGTTTGTATAAAATAGTGTAGATTAAGACTCAAAGGAATTACTGATATTAAATGTCAGTTTCCAGAATGTTCTAGAATAAAGACTGTACAATAATGATACTTGATTTAACTTCCATAAAAGTAAGTGTACATTTTTCACAAACAACATGTAGTGTCGGTGTGTTTACATAATTGTAATTTGTTATTATTAACACAATCGCATAGTCCTACAAAAACAGGTTATGTCAAACTGGTAAGCACATTTTAAACAACATCAGGAAATGTTGGTAAGTCAGATTATACAGTAATATGAACAACTGTACAATACTACAATTGACTGCTTTTACTAAACTTTTATAAACAGAAGTAATTTGACAAAATGATCCAGACAGCAAAGTTAATGGTATGACTGTTTCCATAATATATTGTAATAACCTGTAGATATAATCATAGTTGCACAGGGGTAGAGCTTCTATTACGCACATAAACATAGCTAGTAATCGGAAGTGCACTTTCCAAACCAATAGATTCCCTAAGGCTAAATCCATTACAAGTTGCATGGCCTGCTCGTTCACCGGATCTCAACCCATGCGATTACCTGTTATGGGGCCACCTCCAAAGAATCGTATATTCAGAGCCCATTCAAGATGTGGAGGCAGTATTGCAGCATAACGCGCTGCCTTAGTTATTATACAGTCTCGCCGATGTCAACGTGTTACACTGAACAATTTAAGGCACTTCACACTTGCGTTCAGGCACGTGAAAACCATTTTCAATACGTGCTGTATCTGTTACTGCATGGTAGAGCGCGTCTTACACCACAGTCTCTGAAACAAAGTATGAATGAACAAATGGTATCTAGAAAAGTTCATTAGACTTTTCTGTTCCAAATCCTGTCCTCGATCAATCCCTAGAGTTTGAACCCGGTGGAAAGAATCACCCTGTGAAATAGTCAACTACCGTACTGCTTACTCTTACGTACATCTCCGAGAGAAGAGCATGTGGATAACATTAGCGAAAATTGAGCTTAACTCCAATCGCTTTTCGCTGAAACCATACGCTACCAGAACAGTAAAAGTAGGAAACGACTCTGGTACAGTTATTCCCCTTCGCCAGACCCATGAGTTGGCTTGCAAAGTACAGATGTAGAGGGTAAGTGTTTTACTGATTGCATATCTGCTAAACTTATCAGAACTGTGTGCTTCTAGTTCTTCAAGGAGAGGGAAAAAATGAGATGTTATTCTCCGTCTGCTTCGTCTCTCAGCGTATAATGTGAACGCATCCAACCATCCCCTCCCAACCTCTCCCCCTCTCACCACCACCCCCAGCTAACCCCCCTATTTGGAGAGATGTGAATCGCTCCTGACGTCCAAACGCCAGCCCACAGAACGATTTCGTGTTGTAAGACGGTTAGGTCCCCGCGGGAGGCCATTGTGTAGGTGAGGCGGATGTGAGAATGCGGGGGTGCCACGGCGGGGTGAGCAGGACCAAAGGCCTCTGAGGGCAGAGGGGAGGGGGGCCACGCTGCGATGCTATCGCGAGCGATTGATTCACCTGCAGCGGCGTAATCTCTTCATCGCCCAGTGCCCAACAACTTGATGGCTGAGCTCAATGTAAGGGGCTGGATGGTGGCTGAGAAACTTCATAGCGTCTGTGCTTCTGAACATGTTACTTGTGAGGCTTTCTGGGGACTGAGAGGAATACTGTCACTGAAATATATCCTCAAACAAATAATTACAAAAGTGTCAGTCTTCTGCATAGTTCTTACAAGTTCTAAAGCAAAACTATTATTTGACTTTATTTCATTACAACATCAAAAAGGCCTCCTTAACCGAAGATCATGTATCTACGCTTTCACACAGACACAAATTATACAGAAAAGACTAGCATTCAATTCCAAAACAAGGCTATTATATCACTGCGAAAAATGGTCAGTAATGAAGAGGTTTCGCCATAGATTACATGGTTAGAGACTGGTAAAGAGCTGACACCAGAAACAGAGATAAAAGATGGATTAAAGCAAAGCTGAGTGTTCAATATATACATCTACGACCTTGTCAGGTAAAGCACGAAGGTATACGAATTGGAACAGATAATTCTGTATAATGGGCAACCACGGTTGAAATATTGACACATTTTTTAACTTTAAGTTAATAAATTGAAACGCCTCGGTTGCACAGTGGTAGAGTGCCAGACTACAAATCCAAAGTTCGCGGGTTCGATCCCCTCCAGATCCTACGACTTTTATGTGTCACTTTCCACTTCTTTCACCTCTGGTAGTGTTGCTAATGTGATAAATACCGAGTAGCACCGTGGTTCGGAACCCACGTTAAACTGTAGGTCCCCGTATAACTGGCTGGGTAAGTCAGTTCGAAGGTCGGAGGAAGGCAACAGCATACCACCTCCAAACAGGACCATACCTAGTAAAGCACTGTGGTGTACAAACCAATCTTCGGATTGTTGACTGCTTTGCCTTTTACCTTACCTTATAATATTAAGATTTCTTGAGTGAAAGACCGTGGTACACTGTAGCTATATTCTATTAAGTCTTTTAGACTACACGATCTGTTTCACAACAATTACACTAATCAAAACAGTTTTTTTCTCCAGTCACAACAACAAAATACGATGTTTCTGGGAGATAATTCACCCCTTAATCCATATTTAATTTCAGAATATATCAGCCTTAGTTTCCATGTAACGCTGCCTTCTGTACATGTAGATGTGAGCCAGTGTACAGATGAGCTCTGCAATACAGTCCCGGGAACTTTGCACGAAGTCTTCCTTAGAGCTGGTGTTCAAAAGCCTCGTCCCGTTTCACTGGATGTTAGGAATATCGTCATAACTCTTTCCTTTCAAAGAGAATTGGCGTCTGGAGGATTGAAATACAGCGAGTATTGTGGATGGTGAAGTCGCACCAACTTTTTGGAACTGTTTGGTAATATTGCCTTTGTGTGGGGGGAGCGTTGTAGTGAGCAGAAAACCAGGGCCAGGAACCTTGCTCATCGAACTTGGATTGTACCCTGCGTAGACGTTGCATGAAACGGGTAAAAATTTTAACGTATCTTGCAGTGTTCAACATCGTTCCCTCAGGTAGAAATTCCTTGTGGATAATGCCTTGCCTGTAGAAAAAGGGGATGAGTATCGTTTTCCTGCTTGACTCTTCGGCTCTGACATTTTTACGACGACAAGATGTCGGACAAAGCCATTCCAGGGTCTGCCGTTTCGTTTCAAGGTCTTTACCAGAGACACCGGGTTTCATCCTCAGTGACAATACCATTGAAAAGATTGGGTGTCGCATCAGTCATCCGGCAGTCAAGTGATGTGGCAAAAGACACACTTTTCCTCTTCCCTAACTTCTGGGAAAGGATTTGTTGCATGGATTCACGGGTGATCAGCATTTAATCTAGTATCATGCTCACAGTTGATCGTCCTCACTTTCTCAATGTTTTCGTCAGTGACGGCGGTCGCCGGTCGTCCGCTACCGGGATTGTCAGAAACACTTTTCCGAACTTTTCGAAAACAAGCGAAGCATTCGTACACACAGTAGTTGATCCCCGTAAAGACGTCCTACAATTGGATGCGTTTGTTTAATTGTCTTGTCAAGCTTCAAGCAACACTACTGATCCATTGCTCGTTCATTGTCCTGTTCTCAGTTCAAAAACCAAAGCACTGAACAAGCACTTCGCCCATCAGGTCTAACACGGAACACACACGATGCTCAACTGAACTACTATGGGGGTAGGTTGTCAATAGAGCCCACTACGCAGGTGCAGCTTTGTGATTCACCTGTGTTGCCCGATCGACTGTCCTGACTTCATTAACTGAAATTAATTGTCAAAGGTTTTGTGACATTGATGGCCAACAAGGTACACTAGGTCCCCGTCGTCACACAATGCTCAGAGAAAGCTAAAAACTGCGTGACCCGCTGGTACTTCATTATTAAAAGATTCTGTGCAGGTGTTTTGATGGATCTATTAATTATAAAAACATGTACTAGCAGATCACACATGTTTTAGCTTTTCAATTGTTGTGGGCATTGTGTGACAACGGAGAACCAGTATGCCTTGTTAGCCTTAAATGTCATGTGACATGAAATAGCAGTCACATACAGCAGAAGATGCAACTAATGAGTGTTGCGAAACCGGTCGTGTAGTCTAAAGGATCTAATTAATTTCAGCTGCAGTGGACCTCGGTCGTTCACTAAGAAAATCCTTATATTTTGAGATGCATTTATTCTAATTTACTAACTGAAAGTTCCGAGAAAAATTTACAAATACAATGCCTTTTCAACTTGATGTATTAATAGCTTTTCCTTACAAATAAATTTGCTTTTTTTAGGTATGATCTGCCTTGAGCAAACACAATTGTTTTTAGTTTCTCCCAAACATGTTTCGCTGGCATTGCAGCATCATCACTGGGATATTTATTTTATACTGTCTGTCAAATGAACAATTGTGAAACACCCAGTCGCATACAAGAACTTCATAATGACATCAACAACTTTCACCCAAAAATAAAATTCACCTTAGAAAAGGAAAATGACAGTAAGCTAAACTGAAAAACTTTCACTCTGTCGCGGAGTGTGCGCTGATATGAAATTTTCTGGCAGATTAAAATTGCATGCCGGAACCGGGACTCGCGCCTGAAACCTTTGCCATTCGCGGGAAAGCGCGCTACCACTGAGCTATCCCGACACGACTCACGGTCCCACCCCACAAAATTCTGCCAGTACTTCGCCTCCTACTTTCCAAACTTCACAGAAGTTCACCTGCGGCTAAGCCATGTCTCCACCAAAGACTTTCTTCCAGGAGTGCTAGTCTTGCAAGTTTAGCAGGAGAGCTTCTGTGAAGTTTGGAAAGTAGGAGGCGAGCTACTGGCAGAATTGAAGTTGTGGGGCGTGACCACGAGTCTTGTCGGGATAGCTTAGTGGTAGAGCGCTTGCCCGCGAAAGGCAAAGGTCCCCGGTTCGAGTCCCGGTTGCGGCACGCAATTTTAATCTGTCAGGAAGTTTCAAAAGGCTAAACTTCCTTGACCACACAATACACAGAGACAAAAATCAACACAAATTCTTCATATACGGAAAGCCCACCACCACAAGCACAGCCCTAAATAAACACTCAAATAATCCAATTACACAGAAACAAGCCAGATTCCAATACATGCTGCACAGACTGAACAAAACCTCTCTTAGTGATGAACAATAAAAAAATGAACTACAAACAATCAAACAAATAGCAACAGAGAATGTGTATGACGCAAACATCATAGACAAATTAAACCACAAAATTAAAACTAAGTTAAAAGGAACAACTAACACACAAAAACGAACAGACCAGAAACACACCACAAGCACACAAAATATAAACCCACACAAAACACCCACACACAGGAACGAAAATCAAATAAAACAACAAATAAATGGCACACTCTCACATATGACAACAAAGTAACCCACAGAATAGGAAACATTCTCGAAAAACAGCATACAGAACAGATAACTCAATACAGAGAAAACTAAAGACAACCAACACAGACAAACATAACACTTCTGGCATCTACCAACTACATGCCAGGATTGTAAATCTGTCTACATTGACATGTAGAAATTTCGATAACAGATACACAGAATACAGAAGAGCACTAAAAAGCAATAGTCATTCTGTTATAGTCGACATGGTCGATTTGAGAATGTCCGCAACTGCACTATGTTATTTTAAATGTGTTTATTTCAGTCAACAGTTGCTATAAAATTGTTTAATGACATGTTTCGATCACTTGGATCATCTTCAGATCTTTTAGTTGCGTCCGCAACTCGTCTGGCTGAGTACCAATTAGTACTCAGCCAGACGAGTTGCGGACGCAACTAAAAGATCTGAAGATGATCCAAGTGATCGAAACATGTCATTAACAATTTTATTGCAACTGTTGACTGAAATAAACACATTTAAAATAGTCATTCTACATTTGCAGAACACCTCATAAGCATGAACACAAACCAACCGACATAAATACTGATCTAAAGATTCTGAAACACAGCAAAAGCCTCCCACAAAATTTAACAATCGAAACAGCCCTCTGCAACGGAACTATATTTTCTGCATTCAGAGAACTGGCAATACCCATATACACAGACACACTAACACCTAAGTAACATGCTTCAAAACTCCCGCCCACACCACACCATAGACAGCTGTTCTTAACACTTCTGCCGCCCGTCGTCGGGGGTTCGAATCCCCCCCCCCTCGGGTATGCATGAATGTGTCGTCTTTAGTGTAAGGTAGTCCATAAGTAGTTTGTAAGTTTAGGGACTGATGACCCCGTAGTCCCTTAAGCTTTACAAACATTTGAACTTTTTTTTAACAGTACTCCCAGAATTCAACTGCCCACCACCTTGTTTTCGTAACATAAACATTGAGTGAAGTGAAAGTGCCAAAGTGCTTCTTCACAACGTGAAAATACCGCAAATTCATCAAAGTAAGTACCACGAAATTGTCATCCAGACATAGACTTTTGTTATAGAAACAGACACAACAAAAATAGTCGGCCGCGGTGGCCGAGGGGACTAAGGCGCTCCAGTCACGGTCTGCACGGCCACTACGGTCGGGGGTTCGAATCCCCCCTCGGGCATGGATATGTGTGCCGTCCTAGTTCGTAAGTAGTTCATAAGTATTTTGTAAGTTTAGAGACTGATGACCCCCGTAGTTAAGTCCCATAGACTACACAAACATTTGATTTGAATTTGAACAGAAAAATAAAGCAAAAGACAAAAATGAAGTCCTATATTTTCGTAAAAAATCCAGATATTTACAAGTTAACCATCCACCCCATTAACTACACACGTTTTGCAAATGACAAACTGTCAAAATTACACAGAGATGTTTTCTGAAATAAAGAAGAACCACAAATACATGTGGTATTAAGGTAGTGTAACTATAAAAATAAGAAGCAATTTATTTTGGTTTCATAATTATCTGTAGTTTCTACACTTAATGTACAAAAAGTAATAATCATTTCATTGTTCAGCGAAACATGTTTGGGAGAAACTAAAAACAGTAGTGTTTGCTCGAGGCAGATCATAAAAAAGCAAATTTACAATGACTTTTATTCGGGCGTAAATTATCAAACAGAATGGACAAAAATAACAAGTAGCACCATGTAGATTTAGCAGTGCAAGCTTAAATTATGAGCCGAATATGAACTAAAACAATTTTTTTTTTTTTTTTTTTTTTTTTTTTTTGTAAGAGAAAGACAGCATTAGAACCAAAATAGACGTCCGTAATACCCTAACCACGGTAGAATGGTCAAACGCTCTAAGGCGTCTTGCTAAGGAGCGCTCGGTTGCTTCCCATAGGAGGGTCGAGTCCTCCCTGTGGAATTTGTGTGTGTGTGTGTGTGTGTGCGTGTGTGTGTGTGTGTGATTTGTCCTTAGGTTAGTTTAAGTTAGCCAAGTTTGTAAGCCAAGGAACTAATAACCTCAGTAGTTAAGTCCCATAGATTTACAAGCATATGAAAATTTTTCGTAATATACTAATAGAACAAGTGTCCATTTTAGTATCTAGCATGTGACATGACTTTGGAAGAAAAGATATAATTAAGAAAATTAATACTCATCGGCATCAAGCAGTTAAAGTTTTATGAGCACCTACCTAACAGCTGGTACGCGTTCTTTTGTCACGGGTAACAAGTCAAACTAATTCGCGTAAATTACGGGGAGGAAGCGATGAGATCCGACCCTACGTTCAATCAATTTTCAGATGTGTTCGATCGGATTCAGATCTTGCGAGTTAGGGTAACAGCACATAAAAAACAACTCCCCACTGTGTTCCTCAAACCACTTCATCGCAATGCTGGCCTTGTGACGTGACGCTGTCTTCATTCCTAGGTGCGGGTGCCAAAGAGCTGTTCCCCTGAATAGGGATGGATTCACATCCTCCTATCGGCATGATTAAGAGGGGATCCATCAGACTATGCAATACTCTGCCTTTGCACCAGCTTATAGTGATGATGGTTACGTGCCAATTTAAGTCGGTGCTGTCGATGTCGTGGTGTAAAAGTTGACACAGATACACAACTAGCATTTAAAAATAAATTAAGAGAATTTCTGAGTGGCAACTCCTTCTACACTATAGATGAATTTTTAGATATAAATTAGTAAATCTGAAAAAATAACAATAAAAAATAAAAAAATTGTGTTATTTAATTTTAGTACAAAGTAATAATTTGTAAAGACACCTTTCATTAACCTGACACGTTCCAGATCATTATGAAGTGTCGCATTCATGATCTATGGAACAAGTACTAATTTAATCTATCCAATGGTAGGCTTGTAAGTTGCACTATACTTGAGATGAACTTGTATTGGATAATGTTAGTTTGTCCACAGCCGCCTGTCTAGTTTTACCTGTATGACCATGCGAAAACTGTAATGAGAAGTAATCGTCCAAACCTTCAACGTTTTCACGCGGTTTCACATTCGTTTCGCCACTTGTTGAAGACATCCACCACAGGACTCCTCGAGAGCCCAACCAGACGTGCAGTTTCCGAAATGCTGGTGCCAAGCCTTCGGGCAATACCATTAGGCTCGGTCAAATACAGTTACATCGCACCAATTCCGCATTCTACATACGGACACCACGTTTAATATATACACGGTGCCTGTGTCTGAGTAGCAGTCATCCCTCGTCAGTTGACGCTACTAGCGCCTGGACGTGTTTATATCGATAAGTAGGTAGGTGGTCATAATAATTTGGCTGATGTCTGTAACTGAGCCACGCTAAGAACACTGACTGGTAAGACGAGAAGAAAAGAAACAAATGAATTTTATTGTCCTGTCACAACTCCAACACTACATGGAACAGAAAGTTGCATATTAAGACCAAAAGTCCAAGCCAATAAGAGAAGTCCCTTAAATCAGTGAATGGCTGCACACGTATCAAATGTAGAAATGAGGAAAGAGCTAAGAATAGTAATCAAGTGACAGCTGGGCTGAGAAGAGCATGTACTTTGCCACCTCAGAGAATTCGCCGCGGCGGAATAGCCGTTCGCACTGAAGCGCCGTGCTGCGGTGCGCGCTGCCGTTCGCCGTCGGAGGTTCGAGTCCTTCCTCGGACACGCATGTGTGTGTTGCCCTTAGGTTAGTTTAGCTTGTAAGCCTAGGAACTAATAACCAAGCAGTTAAGTCTCATAAATTGACAATCATTTTATATCTACTTTATTTTATTTATTTTGAGACTTCGTCGACAATCGATGGAACCGATACATATTACGAGTATAAAAATGTTCGTATGCATACGCCAGTGTGTGTGTGTAGGTTACATATTGACTAATAGACCGGTTCCAAAGAAATTAAATATAAACATTCTTTAATTTAAAAAAAAGTCCGTGTGTGGGTAAAAATCTCCTACGGCACATAGTACAGGATATAGGACGTCAAATTAAATGCTTGAAAATTTGCCCCAATATGCATGATTTTTTTTACTACAACTCCATTCGCATTTATCTCACCCACTGTTCCCTAATATTGCACTCTACCAACCTGGCAAATTTATTTTACTGTAGGACACATAGTACTTGAGATACATCTTCTGGATTGAGCTGCATGGATATGAAATAAATGGGTAGAGAGTAGGATAGAAGGCGATGGACACAATGGAAAGAAGGAGTTCAACTGATACAAGAAAGAAAGAAATAAACATTCGGTCAACGTTAGGACCTAATGCTAGTACGGTCATTCTAGAAGTAGGAGTGACCGAGAATGAGATGGTGACGTCTGGACAGACCATGTAGCCTAATGCTAGTTACCAGAAGAAGAAGGAGAAGAAAGGAAGAAAAAATACGCTAAGGACCGTTATGCCAATCAACCTGCGCATGGCTCTTAGGTAGTATCCCACAGCCGAATACGCGAATATCGTGTTGACGTATTATCCGCGTCATTATACTAACATTTATAAAACGTTCGCACAATTTCACATGCAGGAACTAGAGGCACTCAGTTAGGGTACCACGGACTTCGCGGCCATTTCTGACGGACGTTCGAGTCATCTCTCTGGAAGGGGTGCGTGTTTTGTCCCTAGTTTAGTGTAAGTAGATTAAGGTAGGTTCAAACAACTTGCGGGTATGCTGCCGGATGACGTCGTTGACAACCACAGATATTCCGGCAGGAGGACACCCTGCCATTCTCAAGGCGGAACTGCACTTGTGCCTTGAGAATGGCAGGGTGTCCTCCTGCCGAAATATCGGCGGTTGTCGACGACGTCACCCGGGAAAATACCCGTAAGTTGTTTGAACATTCATTACGCCGGGAAAAGTTAAGGTTTCACAAAATTATGTAGTTTTTAAGTCTAGGGACTGACGACCACTGCAGTTTGGTCCCATAGGTTTAGAAACATTTGAAAATTTAGTTAGGGTACACAAGCACGGGGTGGCTAAGCCAGGCCATCCGGCCATGCTCTTTACAATAACAAAGCCTAATCAGGAAAACGGCCAGAAGAGCAGACGATCAGAACAAATCAAGTTCAGATGAAAGAACAGTCGTAAGTTGCAAATTTGTAATTTACTTACGACGCTTTTAGCCCAGGAAGGGCTTCATCGGACAGTCTGGAAATACATAATTAAAGACAAAATTAAGAGTAGCTCGTATAGCCGTATTCGATACTGGCATAAGTTTAGGATACACTGTTTGAAGTCAAATCCAGTGGAAAGGCTCTTCCACTTTTTAGGTATTTCGCTACCTTCAATTCGAAGAGGAACAGCAGTAAAAAAGGAAAGAAATCTAGAGCAGAAAGTAATGCGTCTCATGTACGGACAAATACCTTACCCTTAATGACTACGATCAAGGAAAAGTCTCCTCAGAATATCTAAGAAAGTAACAATTAGGGAAGACAAAGCCAGGTTTCAACTATGGAGAGATCAGACATCTTACCTTCCTGGATGGAAAATATTTTGAGACTCACTATGAGAATTGGCTAACCTGGAAGTCCTTGAATAGGCTGAGGTTCGTAGTGAACAGATCAAGAATATACATGACAGGATGGGGATGCTTTGAAGAAAACTATATTCATTGTGAGTGTGGGGAAATGAAGACTGTTCAGCAAATGCTTCAGTTTCGAGTTCGTCCAAATTCTGATCAAATGTTATTTGAACTGCAATGATCAGTGAACAATTTTTGTATTGCAAGTGTTGGCTTTCACAGTATAAAATGTGTTCTTATGTACGTTACCGACACGAATTACATAGATAAAGAGTGACTGCTCCTGGCTGCTTAAAATTAGTAATTCGCAAGCAGTGCAGTATCCCTAACAGCGAATACTGAAATAACGCAACTGTTCCGTTCGCGGTCATAGACATTCAATAGCAAAGGGAATCCGATCCTACAATGCACACCTATGAGTATTGCGCAAATAGTATGCAAAACAGATAGATCAGCTTGCCAGTACTTAGTACCACCTATAGTAACATAATAAAGAAGAAAACTCTCGTAGAAGTCAAGCTTTCGGAAGTTAACTCCTTCGTCAGAGGAAGAAGAAGAAAGAGGATCGAAGTGTTATTCGCACCCTAAGACGTAAGGTAAAGACGCAGTCCTTACGGCGCAGGTTTAGAATAACACCCACTATCCTCTTTCTGCTCTCTTCACTCTCCTTTCTGATGTTTAACCCTTTAATGCATCATTTTATTAATCCAGAAAACGAATTATTTTCGTGTTTTATAAGTTCTACAAACAAAGGGAAATATGATGCTAAAATAATAATAATAATAATAAACAATATCACATACTGATGATACAGAAAATGTTTATATAACTTTCAAAGTTAGATAGTATAAACAATTTTTGTGCTTATTATGGTTCTTCATACCTGTCTTAATTGGTGTTTTTTTCCTTCTTCTAAAACTGGCTCTTTATATGGAAAATAAAACGTCAAAATCTGCAATATCTCTCATTCTCTCCAAACACAATCAAATATGTTAACAGAAGTTCACACTGAGCCAACCTTGACACAGGAAACACCAAAGAAACTTTCTACCAACTCTGGTGCAACTGTTAGACACGTGTTGATTCACAAAATTCCCACTAGACGCAGATAAAAAAGTATTACAATCAGTGTTGCAGATATGCAACACCGTGCATTTAAGGGTTAACTTTCGAAAGCTCTCCAACAAGGAGAGGTCGCCTACTCATCGTCGCCGAATTCATCCAAATTTGTGGTGTATGCTGGACATGATGAGACATGAAAGGGCCCCAAGTGGGAACTCTAGATGACCAAGCATTTAGGAAATAAAATGATTTTTGATACTATCACGATATGCTTCGTAGAATTTGTGCTTGTAAGAGTTGTTTAGGAAGCGGTGTTTGGCTGAGCTGCAAGAGCTCGGATTCGCATTAAAAGGGTTGACTGGTCGACTCCGTCCAGCTGCAAATATTTTTTTTACTCTTTGGAAATGCATACACTAATGACGTCACAATTAACCGCAACATCATATAGGTTATTTTATTAATTTATATAAGTACGCCAACGGCCGTGCCGCAGTCCACACACCGGTTTCTGTGAGATCACCAAAGTTAAGCACTATAGGGCTTAGATAGCACTTGCCTGGGAAATTGTTCCGGTCTGTTGAGCGCTGTTGGCAGGCGGGGTGCATTCAGCCCTTGTCAGACCAACCGAGGAGCTACTTCATGAGAAGTAGTGGCTCCGGTCACGGGGCGCTGACCACGTCCCCCTCCATTCCGCATCCGTTGACGCCCTTAGGCGCAGGATAAAGGCCAATTCTCACTGTCCGTCACATCAAAGTCACGTCACGGCACCGTCACGTCAAGCTGTATTCAAACTGTCTATCAGTATCGGTCACGTCAATTCGCCCATCTCAATACGCGATGTTGAAAGTAAGGTTATGAGTGGCGATCTGTTATGTTGAAAGTCATAGTTTAATACTAGAATTGAGGGAACAACAACGCTAAATGTTATTGATGGCCAAATAAAACTTTACATTGTATGTTTCTGGCCAACTTACTGGGAACTGAAACAAAATTTCATAACATCGACATCTACTTTCAAGCGAAAAAATAAACAAATGGAAACATCAAACAATACTTATAAGAGCCTAAACAGCGCCTGTTTACTTTTATCCATTACGATTTGCCCGTTGGCATTGTTAATACCGTCGTAAACAACTGAATTTTTGTCGTTCATTAAAACTGATGTTTTCATTTAAAATGTTATTTAATGAAAAA
Source organism: Locusta migratoria (assembly GCA_026315105.1). Lineage (NCBI taxonomy): Eukaryota > Metazoa > Arthropoda > Insecta > Orthoptera > Acrididae > Locusta > Locusta migratoria. Next base: position 181,294,536 of record CM048749.1, read on the forward strand.
TGCGTAATCAAATTACAATCTTATTCGAATAAACAGTTTGCTTCATTCTTTTCTGTTACAATGTTATGTAACATAAACCATTTTTTGGTTTCAGATATCCGACCTCGATTTTAGTAGGACTCTCAGTTGATAAAAATATTTAAGTCGTCATGAAACATTTGAGATTTACCACAAAAACTAAGTAAAACTACAAAATAAAGATGAACAACGCACATTCGCATATAAACAGTGCAATCGTCAACTGCAACACGTAATTCTCGTGACGAAAATACGTTAACTTCTGACTTTAGCAGCCGGCCGTCCCGTCAAAACATTCTTCTCGAGAAAGCTTGACGTGACGTGACGGTCCGGTGACGGACAGTGTGAATGCTGCCATTAGAAATACATTGCGGAATGTTCTGACGGACGGTGACGTAGCGTGACGCGACGGACAGTGTGAACTGGCCTTAACCCGGAGGTCAGTCAATAAACAGTGACCCTCTCGAGGCCTGTCGGATCGAGACTGCAAACATTTAAAACAAATTGTGGTTAATGCGTACACGGGAACGTTGTGTATGTAAATTGATACTTTCATTCTTTTCCAATTGATCAATTACATGTACCGTGATAATATCCACTGAAGAAACAGAGGAAGTAATACTTATGTTGACCCTTATGTGGTGTCGCACAAGTACAAAGTGCGCGCCACCTACTTTCGCCGCGCGCCGCCATGCACGCACGGCGCGGCGTTCTCACGACGACAGCCACGAGCGCCCTCTGCTGCAACCCCGCTCGTGGCCACCACGGAAAGACACCGGGCACTTCGGACTGAGATAGCAACGAGTAAAGACTTCGGAATCAGATAGGCACCAGTGAAGACTTTGCTATTGTACAGGCACTAGGCAGGCCTCTAACAACTATGTATCAACATTCTGCAGTACTATGTAAAAGTTAAGTATTGTTACATTCTGTGCCATATATATCTCTTTCTAATTTACTCGAGTGTTTATAGTTTCTGGCTGCTCCCCTCCGTACCTGCACCAGCGTGCTGTCTTTGTTCCTGTGTCGGTCTCGTTCCACTCGGCCACCGACACCTACGACGAGGCTGGGACACAAAAGCGGCGACGAAGTTGGGACACAAAAGTGGCGACGAGGATGGGATACAAAAGTGGCGACGAGGAGTGATAGACGAACCTTGGACCAGCAGCGAGACAGCAGCAGTCGAGCACGTAGAAATTGCTCCCGCCCACCCACCCTTATTATAAGAATTTTGGGGGAACATATTCAGTTGCGTGTTTTGTGGACTTTTTTGTTGCAGAGCGTCCTCTTTCGTATTGCATTTGTGTTTTGTTATAATTTACTTGTATGCGCGGCGCCTAATCGGTCAGCATGGCCACTACCCCGAACCCAAACTTAATGGAAATTATTCAGTTACAGACGGCGCAAATCACTCAACTACTGCAGGCCGTGTCGCAGTTGACGACACAGGCTGCTCACCAACAACAACAGCCGCCGCTTCAGCAGCCCACACCTGCCGTCGCAACGCTTCCTACATTTCGCCAGTACAACGAACGTGAGGAAGAATGGAGCGACTATTTCGCACAGTTTCAAGAACTCGTCGCGGCTCATCAAATTACAGGTCAGAGAGTGAAGAACCTTTTCTTATCGATTGTGGGGCCCCAGACCTTCGTACTATTGCAAAAACTTTTCCCTCTCGCCTCTCCTCGTGATGTAGACTTTGAACAAATTGTAGATGCACTGAATGCTCATTACGAGAGGAAAGTTCTCGTAGCCGCTGCGCGGTACCGATTTTTCAGACTTAAAAAATTACCGCAGCAGTCACACCAAGAGTGGATTACGGAATTGAAGGGCTTAACCCGCCAATGTAAATTTACTTGCTCTTGTGGACTTTCTTATAGTGACGTTATGTTGCGAGATGCGATTACGCAGAATATTCAGGACCCCATAATTAGAGCAGCAATTCTGAAACAGTCTGACCCCTCATTAGACAGTGTACTGCAGCTTATAGATGCGCATGATGCTTTTGACTTAGCAGATGTAGAAATGCAAAGCCACAGTGTTAACTCAGTGCGCCGCAACGGACGCTTTCCTAGCCGTAGTTCTCAGTGTAGTCCAAGTGATTCTTATTTCTCTATCGGCCGTGCTGAACAGACAGTGAACAGTAGCCAGTGTAAAAGTGCGACACAAAGGTCGCCCCGTCGTGTTAGACAAAGTAATTTGAATAACGGGCGCCAACGCTCATTTCAGAAAAATGTACGTAAGTCTTGCCCCCAGTGTGTATCTCGCCACAAACGTGCACAGTGCCCAAGTCGCAACGCAACCTGTTATCAATGTGGCAAATCGGGACATGTACAGTCTGTGTGTATGCAAATTAAAAACTCAAAGAACAGTAACGTTAGAAACAGTGCTTCGCAAAGTGCGAGAACAGTGCATGCAGTAAATGTTATAGACGCTGTGGAATTGAACAGTGCTTTGCTTGGTTCTCAATTGCAAGAAAGTTCTTCTGCGCCTACTGCAAAACTATTTAGTGAGCCATGTAGCAAGCGCCGACGAGCGCGTAAAACTGTGCAACGGAAAAGGATTCGGGACAAGCAAAATCACTATGTACAGTGCAATCCTGTAGTGAAAATAGTGCCTTCTGCAACTGCTCCTTGTAATAGTGCCCAGTACTGTGTAGCTAGTGACAGTAGACATCAAGTAGCTACTCAAAAGTGTAGTGCAGTAGTTAGTGACTCTGTAGTAGCCTCGCATTGCGCGGACGCCGATCCGGCGGTAGTGCCCTCTAGTGACAGTGTTGTTAATCCGCTGCGTGCCGAGTCTGCGCCGCTTCCTTCACTACGCGGCCCGCGCAAGTGTAGTAAACAACCCGTAGCAGACGTTGCCCACATTCGCGCACCTGTCGAGCGCCGCAAGCAAAAACTGTTTGTGACTCTCTTCATAGAAAATAAGACGGTGCAATTTCAGCTTGATATTGGTTCCGCTGTGACATTAATTAATAAAGACACTTATGAACTGCTGGGTTCGCCAAAATTGTCGCCGTGTCAACAAGTGCTCACAGCATATACCGGTCAAAATATTCCCGTGCTAGGAACGTGTAGCCTGCCTGCCTCTTTTCAAGGTGTAACAAAAACAGTTGCTTTTGTAGTTCTTCAGGCCAAATCGACACAGAACATTTTTGGACTAGATGCTTTTGACTTGTTTGGTTTATCAATTCAACGAGATGTGCATCAAATTTCGTCAATAGTGCCTCAGGATAAAATCAATGCATTGTGTGACAAATATAGTGACTTGTTTTCGCCGGAACTAGGTTGTGCAAAAGACTTCGTGGCACATGTAACTTTAAAAGAATCTGCAGTTCCAAAATTTCGTAAAGCTAGACCAGTGCCTATCGCATTGCGTGATACGGTTGCCGATGAACTTAAACGTTGGCAAGATAGTGGTGTGATTTCTCCTGTTTCTGCAAGTCAGTGGGCCTCGCCTATAGTAATTATACCCAAGCCGTCAGGAAAACTTCGTCTCTGTGCGGACTTCAAATCAACAGTGAACAGTCAAGCAATTGTCGACACTTATCCCCTGCCCAGACCTGAGGAACTGATGGACAAATTAGGACAGTCTCGTTTCTTTTCCAAGATTGATTTAGCAGAGGCATACTTACAGATTCCACTTGATGACGAGTCAAAAAAGTTTTTCGTCATTAATACTCACATGGGCCTTTTTCAATTTCAACGCCTACCCTTTGGCAGTTATTCCGTCCCGCTATTTTTCAGCGTTTTTTGGAACAGCTGACAGTTTCTGTACCGTGTTGTTCGAACTATTTAGATGATATTGTGGTATCCGGACGTACAGTTGAAGAACATTTAGCACACCTGGAGTGCCTTTTCAAAGTGTTGACTGCAGCAGGTCTACGTTGTAATAAAGCAAAGTGTTCATTTTTCCAGACTGAAATAGAGTACCTAGGCCGTGTGATTAATGCCCAAGGAATTCATCCCTTACAGTCACATCGCATTGGATCTCACGATCGACCTATTGCCTTTGCGTTCAAGCTACTGACGCCAACGCAACAGAATTAGTCAGATAGAAAAAGGAGGCCTTAGCAATCATTTACGGCGTCACAAAGTTTCATCATTATCTCTATGGCAGAAAATTCTATTTGTTGACAGACCACAAGCCTCTCACGTCGTTGTTCTCACCCATAAAGCCAATTCCGCCACGAACGGCGCAAAAGCTTCAGAGATGGTCCTTGATATTGTCAAATTATCAGTATGAGATTTTGTACCGACCTACCACTCAACATGCCAACGCGGACACACTTTCCCGACTTCCGGTTGGCCAGGATGTTTCGTTTGATTCTTCAGAAATGGCATGTTGTCAGATAGACTCCAGAGATGCTTCCGCTGTCGCAGATTTCCCTTTAAACTCCCGTCGGGTTGCACAGGAAACAGCTGCGGATGCAGACCTAAGTGTGGTAGCACGTTTTGTTCGCTCAGGGTGGCCTGCCAGAGCCAAAGACACTGATCGGCCTCTGGTTCGACGTTATTTTGCACAACGTCATTCATTGTCTTTAAGTCAGGGTGTACTGTTGTTGCATACTGACAACGACCAAGCAAGAGTGATTGTTCCTCGTTCCCTGCAACGAGAAGTGTTACGCCTCCTGCATCAAGGACATTGGGGTATTGTTAGGACAAAGCAACTGGCCAGACGTCATTGTACCTGGGTTGGTATGGACGCTCAGATAGAGAACATGACGTCACAGTGTACTGTTTGTGCGGAGCATCAGGCGGCTCCTCCGCAACGTTTCTCAGATTGGCCACGCCCCAAGGGACCATGGCAACGTTTACATATTGACTTTGCCGGACCTTTCTGGAATACGCGCTGGTTAATCGTTGTAGACACTTTCAGCAAGTTTCCTTTTGTGATTGCCATGAACTCAACGACAGCTTCTAGTACAATCAGTGCCTTAACATCAGTGTTTTGCATCGAAGGCTTGCCTGAAACTATCGTCAGTGACAATGGACCTCTGTTTGTTAGTGCGGAATTTCAACAGTTTTGTCGTGTGAATGGTATTCAGCATATCACCACCGCACCTTTTCACCCTCAGTCCAATGGTGAAGCAGAACGTTTCGTTCGAACATTCAAGTCTCACATGGAAAAGATGAAAGGTCAGCACTCCAGGCAGCAAGCTCTTCAAATTTTCCTGTCTACGTATCGGTGCATGCCACGTGACGGCCCGTCTCCTGCCGAGCTGCTACACGGCCGCCGTCACCGCACTCTCCTTCACCTGCTGCAGCCTCCCACGCACCGAGTCGGTTCGTATGGCGCTACGCGTTTTCAGGTTTCCACGCCGGTGCTGTACAGGGTGTTTGCTGGAAACAAGAAGAAACTATGGATGCCGGGCATCATTCAGCGTGTGCTCGGTCGCAATATGTATGTTGTACGTTCTTCCACAGGGTCGGAGCTGCGGCGCCACGCAAACCAATTGCGTCTGCATAGGCCGCGCGATCCTGTCTCCGGTTTCTTGATTCCAGACCCAGTTCACCGCCAGGGAGCACAACCACATCGTTCGTCCCCGGACTACGAGATTGTCCCGATGGAGATCGACGCGACGCCGCCGCCGTCGCCGCCGCAGATGACAGCGTCACCGAGAGGGACTCCGGGACCGTGCGTGCCGCCGCCGCCTGGGCCACGCACCTCAGAAGATGACCTGCTGGGCGGGGGGGTGCGCCCTTCCCCAGGTTTCGGTGGGTTCCCTGGAGGATCGCAAGGCGGATGCCGGGGCGCGGACGGCGTCTCGATCCCAGCCTCAGCTACGACGCCCGTCCCACCAGTAACGCCCCCGCCCAGGCCCTCCTCCCAGTGCCGTCGCCGTGGCCCTCAGCCCTACGCCACGACGGCGCGGCGGTTTGGGGGGGAGGGGTGTGGTGTCGCACAAGTACAAAGTGCGCGCCACCTACTTTCGCCGCGCGCCGCCATGCACGCACGGCGCGGCGTTCTCACGACGACAGCCACGAGCGCCCTCTGCTGCAACCCCGCTCGTGGCCACCACGGAAAGACACCGGGCACTTCGGACTGAGATAGCAACGAGTAAAGACTTCGGAATCAGATAGGCACCAGTGAAGACTTTGCTATTGTACAGGCACTAGGCAGGCCTCTAACAACTATGTATCAACATTCTGCAGTACTATGTAAAAGTTAAGTATTGTTACATTCTGTGCCATATATATCTCTTTCTAATTTACTCGAGTGTTTATAGTTTCTGGCTGCTCCCCTCCGTACCTGTACCAGCGTGCTGTCTTTGTTCCTGTGTCGGTCTCGTTCCACTCGGCCACCGACACCTACGACGAGGCTGGGACACAAAAGCGGCGACGAAGTTGGGACACAAAACCTTATACCGCACATGATAAACGACGCCTTCTTTATATAGTGACATGGTTTGTTAATGTATCCATAAAAAAAATAAAAAAAAAAATAAATAAAAAACTTGACTGACATTCTGGATACAGCTTCTTTCATCGTTCAGTCCAGCAGCGAACCACGAGTAACGCAGCATGTCGCTGAGTACTTGGAGGGACAACTGGTGATTTCGTTTGATGCAAGCTTCTCGGGACATAATTTCTTCTTCTTGTTTAATGACGTAAGTGGAGTTATGAAATTTTATACTGCACGGTGATAAAAATATACATTGCAAAGTTGCACTAGTGGCGTACGTTTGGTATGGATTACTTGGATACTGCACTTTGGAAACCGTCTTCATCTTGGAACAGTTCGTCGTATATTTGTCTGTTTGTCCTCCCCATGAGCCAATCAACAGAATACATTTTCTTGCACTAAAATATTTCTTGCCAGACTGAGTAAAACCAGTGACCCTTTCAATACGAATCCGACCTCTTCCACTGTGACTATTTATTTATTTATGCCAACTTTTGCCTTTCCTGTCCGGCTTAGTTGCCTTTCAATTAAAGATATTCTGAATTTAAATTAAACGTCTTTCTGGTAAATTATAATTGGTGTCAGTTTGTATATTGTTAGTCGCGATGGAGTAGCCGAGCGGTCTAAGGCGCCTCGGTGTGGAGCGCGAGGTTGCTCGCCGTCGGAGGTTGGAGTCCTCCCTGGGGCATGCGTGTCTGTGTTTGTCTTTAGATTAGTTTACCTTAGATTAAGTAGTTTGTAAGCTACGGACTGATAACCACGCAGTTTGGTCCGAAAGATTTACGAACATTTGAACATTTTGAATTTGTATATGGCCGAGGGGACTGAGGCGCTCCAGTCATGGTCTGCACGGCCACTACGGTCGGGGGCTCGAATCCCCCCTCGGGCATGGATATTTGTGCCGTCCGTAAGTAGTTCATAAGTAGTTTGTAAGTTTAGGGACTGATGACCCCATAGTTAAGTCCCATAAGCTAAACAAACATTTGAACATAATAATTTTGAATTTGTATATTGTTATCCCTTCTTGTTTCTTTCTTGTTGACTTTCCAGCAGACTGTCCTCAGTAAGAGCTCTTCTTCACGTCATATTGTAGTTTCCAGGCACTAAGCCTGGTCTCGTGTCCTACGCCTGTTTGCCTCTTCCCCTAGTTCGGCATCTCGTAGCACTTCTTGCAGTCGTCGAAGCCACATGATGGCTTTCGCTCTACATAGTTGTAAAAAGGCATTTGCAGCAACAGCAGAACGCCGTACGTGGTTATCAGCCCCTAGGCTGACAAACTTAAGAACAACACACAGACATCCATGCCCGAGGGGGCAGTCTAACCTCCGACGGGTGCATCCGAAATCACCACTGAGTCGAACATCACTTCCTGAACACACGTTCACAAGGAAGATTGATAAGGTGCACATGATGATGGGTCTGGATCAAAAATCTATTGATTTCCTAAAAGCTTGGCCATCTGGAGTTCCTACTTGGGCCACTTTCATGTTTCACAACGCCCTACATGAACGTAAATTTGGATGAATTAGGCGATGACGAGTAGAAGTACTGTCCTTGTAAACACTGGTCTTCCACTCCACTCTTTAGAATAATATTTTCGCATCTCATTAGAGAATTTCTGTCCGATTAATTAAACCTTCGAATGGTGCTCTTTTTTGTTATCTGAATTTACTGATTCAAGGAACAAAATCTCCGGCATTCAAACGTCGTAATCACTACGTTTACAGGCAACACATCTTCCGGAAGACGAAAAGCGAATTCCGTAAACCGTTTTTCGCTGTCGTGTTTACATGTTGTAGCCTGAATCGGGTTTCCTAGCCCAATCAATAAGCTGGCTGAAGAACAACTGATGCAGTACTTGATTTAGTCAGCACAATCGCTATTTTTCTTTACTTAGATACATACATTGATGCTGGGTCTACTATGGACCATGCTTGTTCAACTGTTGGGCTTTGACATTTGTCCAGTACTGTCGCATCCTCTGCCGGTGTAACCCCTTACTTTCTTTTGTCCAGGGGGTAACTTTCCTTCGGGGATTTTCCTGAAATCCTCGGACTTCCTTCAGATCACGTCTTAGAGATTGTCTGTTCTGGAGATCAGTGATTCCCAGTTCTTTAATATCCTTCTCGGTTTCTGTCAGCCAAGTGATACGAATCTTCTTGTTTTTCCAGAAGGTTAACAGACGGTCGGTTTCTCTGTTTGGAGTCAATCTTGCAACATGGCTATAGAAAGCAACTTCTTTTTCTTGCACAATCCGAGAGCTTCTCGATATGCTCATAGAGCTCCGAATTATGTCGCCTTCTGAATTCTCCTACTGGGCCTAGGATCTTCCTGAGGATTCTCCTCTTTCTGACTTCTAATCTCTTTATCATAACCCTCCGGTTCCCGGAAAGACATTCCATGGCATACAGGGCCGCTGGTTGTATGACTGATGTGTAGTGCTTAGGTTGCGTGATAGACATTTTTTGCTGTAAGTGTTCATAGTGAGTAGATAGGCTGGTTCAAACTTGTTGACTTTCGTAGATAATGATGTTTTTTCCGATAGGTTGGGTCCAATCCATTCGCCGAGATACTTAAATTTCTCAGTCCTTTTGATGCTTCCCTGGTCTAGTAACATCTCTCTGTTACCTTCTTTGACGTTGGTCTAAAATTCTGTTTTCTCCGAGGATACTTGAAGACCCACTTTGGCTGTTTTCTGAGGCAGTTTACCTGTATTGTTGACATTTCTAGAGAATCAATGCCAAGTCATCTGCAAAAGCCAGGCAATCTGCAATCCTTCGTTCTTACTGCCCAGGTAGACACCACTCTGCACACCTAAATTGGTCTGTTCCTTGTGCCATTGTCTCACAACCGCTTCAAGGACAGAGTTAAAGAGAAGCGGGGAGAGTCCATCCCCTTGCCTTACTCCAGTTTATAGCTATAAAATTTCTGATATCTCACCACTAAATTTGACCTCGGAGTGCGGGTTAGTCAAGGTTTCTAGAATAAGTCTGCGGGTTTTGTTGTCTTGCCCTAGTTCCTGAAATATTTATACTTTTATTTCACGGTAGAAAATGTCACTCTGTCCATATGTGCCGAAAATTCGTAACGAAAAAACACAATCTTATAAACAAAGAACAAATCAAAAACGGTAGCGTTTACATGGTCACGAAAATCGACTGTGGAACTGGAAAACCGCTTTACAGAAGTGAATTTCCAGAATCGATTTTGGAGTGTTTACATGACCAACCAAACGCGGAATTGGGAAATCGGATTACGAAATCCGGTTTCGGGAGCCCGTGAAGACGCGTGAATGGAATCGTATTACAGTTCGGCCACATCCCCTCCTCAAGGGCAGAAGGAGGCGGGGCATGTTGTGCACGTGACTATTCTGCAGTAGCGCTTCCCAGTGGCAGAAAGCAAAAGCTTAACGCTGTCAGCTGATGGCACTGTTTTCGCACGTTTATGCTAGTTATATTTTGTCGCTGGCTACGTGTGATCTCGTTTTCGTTTTGCTTTTTAATACCGTTGATTTTGTCTGTTAGGTCGCAGCAAATCCGTCAAGATTACGTTCAGTGACAGTATTGTGGACGAGGAAAAGAGTAAAACTGCCTAATATCATTTTCTTGAATTATGTTCTTTTTGGAACTTCTAGTAAACCTCAATGATTTTCCCCCTCTCAACAGGAAATTCTTCCGCAATAGGAATCTTACGTGCTCCACTCCCACAGAAGTGTCGATTGTGTGCCAGAAATGGAAAGCTTGCATATCCTCCTGGCTGCAAAATCGAGGAAAGAGTTAAGGCAGTGGTTGTCCCAATTTGAGGAAAAAACTAAAACAAAACAAGAAAATGCAATATTCTGAATTCATTTTTATATTTTTGACGTCTGTATCACTTAAATGAATGTTACTATTTTTGTGAAATTTCAGATTAGATACTACCAAAGTTACGTTTTTCCCTACTAGCCCTACAATAGGCTACATAAATTGCAAACATGAAGGAGTGGATCAGTTCTGAGATACAAACAAATGACAAAATTGGAAAAGTGTAAACATTAACTTAGACCTACCGGTAGCGTAAATGTCATCTCATATACATATATTTGATTTCTGTTCTAAGTACCACAGTCTCCACAACAGGAATACAAATTTATGAGTTTTGCTTGCACTTGGCCAATGAGCCACACGAAATTATTATTATAAAATGTTCAAATGTTTGTAAATCTATCGGACCAAACTGCGTGGTCATCAGTCCGTAGCTTACAAACTACTTAAACCTAGGTCAACCAACCTAAGGACAAACACATACACCCATGCCCCAGGGAGGACTCGAATCTCCACGGCGAGGAACCGCGCGCTCCGCAGCGAGACGCTTTAGACCCCTCGGCTACTCCACGGCGGCTTATTATTATAGTGAGATGAATGTAGCCCACGTTCCTTTGATACGTATACTTATAAATGTTTCGCACTTACAGCAAATGAGTCATTCTATATCAGATGGTGCGAAATATATACTTATCATTTCGTATGCTTCGCATAAATTACACACGACGGCTGTAATATTCGTATATCGGTACAATAACATTGTGTCAGTATCATTCTTTCCATTTTCTTCCGCGGAGAGACTTCAGAAATGCTTGCATACTCAACTGACATTCATTACAAAATTAATCATTTTTTACATATTATATATTAAGGTTATGGGACTTAAATACGGGGTCATCAGTTCCTAAACTTATAAACTACTTATCAACTACCTTATACTAAGGACGGCACAAATATCCATGCCCGAGGAGGAATTCGAACCCCCGACTGTAGTGGCCGTGCAGACCGTGACTGGAGCGCCTCAGTCCCCTCGGCCACCGCAGCCGGCAATTAATCATTTTCTTCATGGGTAGTTACATTACAAATAGAAGAATATAATATTGAAGCTTTTCCGTTTCGTTTGAGGTTACTAAAATCACATATGAAAGGCAGCAATTCACTCTTGTGTTCAGATTGCTTTACATTATTTTCATGTTACTTTGGAGAACTGCTCTGGAAATGGAATTCACACATCCTACAAGTAAATTCACCCAATAGTGCACGTAAACTGTAAACAAAACTGACCGAAGTATATTAGCTTAAGCCTTTGCTGTCTGCCGCTAGGAAGCGCTGCTGAAGACGTCACGTGTTCAAGATTCTCCGCCTCCTCCTACCAGTCTGGAGGGGGTATGGCAGAACTGTACAGGGCCGGCGCAAGGCACGTGCGAAACGTGCGGCCGCACGGGGTGGCACTTTCCGAGAGGCGGCAAATCTGACGCCCCCCCCCCCCCTTTTTATTTTTTTTAGGACAAACTCAACATTCATGCCCAAGAGGAGATGAGAGGATTTAAACCTTGGAGGGAGCGGGTTTGGGAACTGTGGCATGGCGCTTCGAATATCTGCCGGCCGCCCCTGTTCAACAAGGGGGGCGGGAGGACTAATTTCTTAATTTCTTCCTCGCCACTGTGGGAGCACCGTCGTGTTTACGCCGTAGGAACACAGAGCGGGAAAGAGTCTGGCGTACACGCCAGTATTCTTATAGAGCGTTGCCAGTCTGTTACGCGACTTGCGTTTACTCACAACTAATATAGCAGAAGACGAAATGTAATTTGGAGATACAAATGCAATGTTCGATAATGCGATAATGTGTTAAGCCTCAAGCAATTTTGCTAAGCCCGTCAATGGCAATTTCCGAGTGTTTTATTCTTCCCGCATTATGGATAAAAATGGTTGAACATTACTAGTGAAACATGTCCGACACCTACAATGACTAGAGGTATTCCGGATGGGTAAATACGCAGCGAGTAATTATAACGGATGAAGACATTGGTAGTATGCCTGGCATAAGTTGTGTTTCGAAGTGTTTTTGAAAATTTTTGCTATCCGTTTCTGAGTGATAGTCAAACGTTTTGGTTTTTGAGCCATGTTCAAAATGTTTGTATAGTCTATGGGACTTAACTACGGGGTCACCAGTCCCTAAACTTACAAACTACTTATGAACTACTTACGAACTAGGACGGCACAAATATCCATGCCCGAGGGGGGATTCGAACCCCCGACCGCAGTGGCCGTGCAGACCGTGACTGGAGCGCCTCAGTCCCCTCGGCCACCGCGGCCGGCTTTGAGCCATGAAACACCTGTCTGCGCCTGCACGAACAACAATTAAACTCTGACCGGCACTTTTGTTTGACAATACTACTCGCACACTATCACTTTGCCAACATTTATTTACTGTATCCGGTTTTCCGTAGAATACATTATCTGTTCACAACAACTGAAAATGTGTATTTACGTAAATTTTGTAAGTTCATGTTGCGCGGGATTAACCGAGCGGTCTAAGGCGCTACATTCATGGACTGTGCGGCTGGTCCCGGCGGAGATTCGAGTCCTCCCTACGGCATGAGTGTGTGTATTTGTCCCTAGGATAATTTGGGTTGAGTAGTGTGTGTGTGTGAGCTTAGGGACTGATGACCTTAACAGTTAAGTCCCACAAGATTTCACACATATTTTAACATTTTCGTAAATTTACAAGGCTTGTTGAAATTAGTTATATTTCTTCAATCAGGTGTAACTCTATTTTTGAGCTGGTACCCAGCGACTTTTTTGTACAAATCTGTAGAGAATGTCACATATCAGTCGCAATTTTTTTTTTTATTTTCCAGATAATAATAATAATAATAATTTCGTGTGGCTCATTGGCCTGGTGCAAGTCTTTCAATTGGACGCCACTTCGGCGACTTGCGTGTTCCTAGCCTACCCCAGTTATCCAACCGGGGAAAGGGCACCTACAGCTTAACGTGGAATCCGAACCACGTGTCGTTTCTGGCGACTCCTCACATCGTTGAGAGGTGAAGGATGGGTTAAAGTGCAGACAGAAAAAATCCGAGGTCCGACCGGGATTTGAACCCGCGACCCTTCGGTTTCCAGTCAAGCACTTTACCCCAAGACCACCGAGCCCGACTTATTTTCCAGATCTACACATATTTCGGGGTAGCTATTCTCAATTATGTTTACATCTATACCGTCATGCTGAACGTAACTGTCAACCTGGCGGTTTACATGTAAGCCCATATTAAAAGCTTTTGAGTTCAAATGTTCAAATGTTTGTAGAGTCTATGGGACTTAACTACGGGGTCATCAGTCCCTAAACTTACAAACTACTTACGAACTAGCTAATACTAAGGACGGCACAAATATCCATGCCCGAGGGGGGTTTCGAACCCCCGACCGTAGTGGCCGCGCAGACCGTGACTGGAGCGCCTCAGTCCCCTCGGCCACCGCGGCCGGCAAGCTTTTGAGACTGGCCACTCAGCGGCCGAAACCTAGGTAGATCTGAAAAGTAAAAACAAAAATTGCGATCGATTGCTGACATTTCCTATAGATTTGTTTAAATGAAATAAAAAAAAAATTAAAAAAAAAAGGTCAAATGTTTGTTTAGCTTATGGGACATTACTACGGGGTCATCAGTCCCTAAACTTACAAACTACTTATCAACTACCGACAACTAACGATGGCACAAATATCCATGCCCGAGGGAGGATTCGAACCCCCGACCGTAGTGGCTGTACAGACCGTGACTGGAGCGCCTCAGTCTCCTCGGCCACCGCGGCCGGCTAAATGAAATTGTACAAACATTTTGAAAAACAAAAAATCGTGGGATTGCAGGTGGCGGCAATTTAGCAGCTCGTACGGGGTGGCACTTAGGCTTGCGCCGGCCCTGGAGCTGTAGTACGATTCAATTTACGCCGTGTAGACGGGGTGAATATGAATCGCACGGAGAAGCTAAGATGTAGGAGAAGGCGCAGGTCCCTACTTTCACCGCGCAGCTACCTGCTGGAAGCCACGATGAACGCTGGGCGGAGGGCGGGTCGGGAGGATGTCGCGTTGTGGGAGAGGCGTCCGCCGGTGCCTGGTGCCGTCGTAAATCGGCTGCAGCGCAATTAGGGGAGCGGCCGATAGCCGCGCCAGATATGGACCCGTGTTGACAGGGGCGGGGGCGCCGGCCACAAAGGGAACGCTCAACTCCGGTAGCGGTAGCGGCCCGGTTTTTTACCGCCGCGCCGCGCCTCCGCTCACCTGCGCCTGCGCGCCAGGGACGGATGGCCTGGCGGGAACAAGGGGGGGGGGGGGGGAGGAAGACGGCCTGCACCCAGCCTCTGGCCGCTACCGGCTGCCACGCAAGTCAGGAGGACCAGAGCAGCACAGTAGGCGTTTGGCTGATATTACAGCAACAAGTACATTTGTCCAATTTATTGGTTGCCGTGTAATAGTGTACATTCGTCAAACATCGCCTATGGACCAATTCCTTTCAACAGATCTAATGTCTCGCTTTAGATTTCTGATAATATTCTTTTCGGATCTGCATCCGGATAGCATCGTGAACTAGACACAATATCTCGGCAGACCAACTGGCTGCCACCTTGGGGTGAGGGCACAGTGGGTGAAGAACTCGAACATCTCGAGGTTGTCTTTAAACACAATGGGTACACTGCTCAACAAATTTGTCGTTCGTTTCAGTTTGGACAAAAGGTGAACCATAAGAGGACAACTACAAATCTATTGCCTTTTTACCTTTCGTCGGGAATATATCCTCGGAAATTTCATAAATTTTAAGAAGATTTGACATTAAAAATGCTTTTATGCCATCAGCAAAGACTAGGGCCTTTTTTGCATCAGTTAAAAGTGATTTTGGACTGAGGAAACCCGGTGTTTATAGAATTCGGTGTCATTGTGGTAAGACGTACATCGGCCAAACGATCCGCACAGTTCAGGATCGGTGTGTACGACATCACCGTCATACACGTTTACTTCAACCAGAAAAGTCATCTGTTGCTAAACATCATCTGAATGAGGGACACAAGGTATATAATGAAACAAAAATGATTTCTCCTGCTTCCCGCTACTAGAAATGTGTTCTTAGAGAATCAATGGAAATTTGTATGGCCAATAATATCATTAATAGGGGCAAGGATTTCCCTCTAAGTAAAACTTGGAACCCAATTTTATCTGATATTAAGCAACAACGGTCTTCATTTCGATCTGCAGTTTCTTTTAACTAGTCCTGTATCTATCCATCGTTTTGCCGATTTTCTCCACTGGCGCGCTACTACGCCTAGAGGGCCTCTACCTTGGTTTCCCGCAAGCACCTCTTACAGCTGTTTGACGACTGCTGAGCGAGTATGGCTGCTATGTGTTGTTGTTTTTGTGGTCTTCAGTCCGGGGTATGGTTTCATGCAGCTCTTAACAATACCCTATCCTGAGCAAGCCTCTTCAACTCCATATAAGAACGACAACCTACAGGGCAGCTCGTTTCGTATTGTCACGATACAGGGGAGACAGCGTTACGGAAATGATACAGGATCTGGGGTGGGAATCATTACAACAACGGCGCTTATCGCTGCGGCGTGGGCTACTTGCGAAACTCCAATCGCCAACATTCTCCTCCGAATGCGAAAATATATTGTTGACTCGCACTCACATAGGTAGAAATGATCATCAGAATAAAATACGAGAAATCAGAGCTCGAACAGAGAGATTCAGGTGTTCTTTCTTCCCGCGCGCTATTCGAGAATGGAATGGGAGATAAATAGTATAATTGTGGTTCGATGAACCCTCTGCCAGGCACTTAAATGTGATTTGCAGAGTATCCCATGTAGATGTAGATGTAGATGTAGATCTCTCTGAATCTACTTACTGTATCCATCTCTTGGTCTTCCTCTGCGGTTTTTACCCCAAACACTTCCCTCCAATGCTAAATGATTCCTTGATGTCTAAGATGTGTCCTACCAATCGATCCCTTCTTTTAGTCAAGGTACGCCAGAAATTCCTTTTCTCCCCAATTCTGTTCATACCCCCTCATTAGTTACGCTATCCGCCCACCTAATCTTCAGCATTCTTCTGTAGCACCACATTTCAAAAGCCTCTATTCTGTTCCTGTCCGCACTGTTTATCGTCCATGTTTCACTCCCATACAAGGCAACACTCCACACAAATGCGCTTCAGAAAGGACTTCCTTAGGCTTAAATCAATATTCGATGTTAACAAACTTCTCTTTTTCAAAAACGCTTTTCTACCCATTGCCATTCTGCATTTTATATCCTCTGTACTGCGACCATCATTTGTTATTTTACTGCCCAAGTAACAAAACTCATCGAACTCCTTTATTGTTTTGTTACCTAATCTCATTTCTTCAGCATCACCTGATTTTATTAGACTGCACTCCATTACCCTCGTTTTGCTCTTGTTAATGTTCATCTTATATGCACCTTTCAGCACACTGTGCATTCCGTTCAACTGCTCTTTCAGGTCCTTTGCTGTCACTGACAGAATTACTATGTCGTCGGCAAAACGCAATGATTTTAATTCTTCACCCTGAACTTTAATTCCTTCTCCAAATTTCTCCTTGCTTTCCTTTATAGCTTGCTCAATGTACAAATTGGATAACATTGGAGAAAGACTACAACCCTGTCTTACTTCCTTCCCAACCACTGCATCCCTCTCATGCCCCTCATATCTTACAATAGCTGTCTCGTTTTTGTAAAAGTTGTAAATAATCTTACTTTCCCTGTATTTTATTACTACTTGCTTCAGAACTTGAAATAGTTTATTCCAGTTATCGACAACCTTCTTAAAATCTACAAGAGCTAGAAATGTAAGTTTGTCTTTCCTTAATCTAACTTCTAGGATAAGCCGGAAAGTGAGTATTGCCTCCCGTGTTCCTACATTTCTCCTGAACCCAAACTGATATTCCCCGAGGTCGGCTTCTACCACCTTTTCCAGCCTTCTGTAAATAATTCGTGTTAATATTTTGCAACCATGACTTATTAAACTGATTGTTCTGTAGTTTTGGAATGGAGATTATTACATTTTTCTTAAAGTCTGAGGGTACTTCGCCAGTCTCATACATCCTACACACTAGGTGAAACAGTTTTGTTATGGCTGGTTCTCCCAGAGACTTCAGTAGCTCTGAGGGAATGTCATTACTCCAGGGGCCTTGTTTCTAATTAGTTCTTTCAGTGCTCTGTCAAATTCATCTCTCTATGTATTATTTATATTTAATCATAAACATACTAAATTTCTCGTCTTGTTCAGATTTCATTCATCAATACAAGACCTGATGACATTCTTCTAGGGGCTGCAGCTGGATAGCATCATCAACTAGACACAATATTTCGGCTGACCAACTAGCTTCCATCTTCAGGTGAGTGCGCTGACTGCATTTACTCGTCGGAAACTGAGACAGAACAGAAACAGCGGCCCCTTTACATACCGCTGATGGCTCACAGTGCGTACGCGAAACCATGGTAGAGGCCCTCTAGGCGTAATAGCGAGCCAGTGGAGAAAATCGGCAAAACAATGCGTCGTTACAAGACTAGTTAAAAGAAACTGCAGAACGAAATGAAGACCGCCGTTGCTTAATATCAAATAAAATTGGGTTCCAAGTTTTACTTAAAGGGAAGTCCTTGTCCCTATTGATGATATTATCGGCCACACGAATTTCCGTTGATTCTCTAAGAACACATTTCCAGTAACGGGAAGGAGGAGCAATCATTTTTGTTTCATTATATTTCTTGTGTCCCTCATGCAGGCAATGTTCAGCAACAGCCGATTTTTTAGGTTGAAGTAAACGTGTGTGGCGGTGATGTTCCACACACCGATCCTGAACTGTGAGGATCGTTTGGCCGATGTACGTCTTACCACAATGACACCGAATTCTATGAACACCGGGTTTCCTCAGTCCAAAATCATTTTTAACTGACCCAAGGCTAGCCCTAGTCTTTGCTGGTGACATAAAAACATTTTTAATGTCAAATCTTCTTAAAATTCATGAAATTTTCGAGAATATATTCCCGACAAAACGCAAAAAGGCAATAGATTTATAGTTGTACTCTTATGGTTCACCTTTTGGTCCAAACTGAAACGAACGACATATTTGTTGAGCAGTGTACCCATTGTGTTTGAAGAAAACTTCAAGATGCTCCTGTTATTCACCCACTGCGCCCTCACCTGAAGATAGCAGTCAGATGGTCTGCCGAAATATTGTGTCTAGTTGACGATGGCATCCGCATGCAGATCCGAGAAAAATATCATGTCATTACGCCGGTAAAGTCAACGCAACCGCAATACAAGACCTGTTTCTCCTATTCATTGCTCGGCTTCAGTGAGCCAAACACAGAAATAAATAAATAAATGAAAGAAGAAATATATATATATATGAGGAATTCACTGTGTATGTTTTGATTCGGGTATGTAGTGACTATTTGGCAGTTTTTAGTTATCTATTTTTCATCCTGTTCATGCCTTTCAAAATGTGGTAAAAGTACACAGTGCAAAGAACTGATCACCTTGCAGAATATCCCCTTTTAAATTCCCATCAACAACTACAAGAGCACGCAGTGCATGTTTTCCAGCAATAACTACCTCTCTTTCCAAGTTTGCTCGTAACCACTGCTTACTACACAGTTGGACTGTTCGACTGCTTCTGCCTCATGCATTTATCACGTTTAGAAGAGCCTGAATAGGATTCAAAAGTGAAATGTTAGAATGTATATAAAATAATGTAAGTAATGAGATAGAGTTACAAGATTGTCAACAGAACCATTACAAATAAACGTTAAAATTTGACAGACATTTCACAAATGTCTGTCTAGGTGTGTTTGCGTTTCGATATGTCTGAGTGTGTGTGTATTTGTTTACCTTCCTTTTTTTCCCCTAAGGTAAGTCCTTCCACTCCTGGGATTGGAATGACTCCTTTTCCACTTCCTTAAAACCCATATCCTTCCCTTTTCCTCCCCTTTTTTCCTCTTTTTCCTGAAGAAGCTGCCAGTGGTGGCGAAAGCTTGTATGTGTGTTTGTGTGTGATTTTATTTGTTTCTCTCGACGAGCCGGTCCTTTTGGTAAGTCATCTCTTTTCTATATATATATATATATATATATATATATATATATATATGTGTGTGTGTGTGTGTGTGTGTGTGTGTGTGTGTGTGTGTGTGTGTGTTTTAGACCAGTGAAGATGTCTAGCACTTAATAGGAATCATGCCTTTCACTGATAAAGAAACTTTCAATAGCAAAATATGGAAATGTTCATATCTTCAGATAGGTGACTTTCACCAATCAGTCATTATTTTTAAAACCTGCTTTATTGTATAGAGAGAGATTTCGGCAAGTGACTTGCCATTCAACTAACGCTAACTATGTGCATTCTTTAATTACCTTCTAAAATACTCATCACAGTTTAACTTAGATGCACCACTGTTGTGGATCTTCACAATAAAGCAGGTTTTAAAAAATAACTACTGATTGCTGTAATCACTTATTTGAAAATGATTAGAGTGATGGGAGAAAAAGAAACATTGATAATAGACGTCAGCTTGAATGATGAAACTTACAAACCAACATATTATACTCAACATTGATTTACGTTGTGATATTCCACCTTTATTGTTATGTAAATAGTTTCACGCATTGCTCGTATTAATTTCGTCAATATCCGATTCAGTATTCGAGTGCTGTGCTGAGAGAGTAGCTTTCTTCTGCAGCCGGAAATTTCTAATTAGCAGAGGAGTATAACTAAATGAAAGGCGTTTTTATGCCAGACGCGTTTCGCTTCTTTACTTGTAAGGCATCATCAGTGCCCTGTAATACATGTTTGTTTTTCGTATAATACTGTAGTACAGTTATAAATATTATTTTGCTATGTTTCACAGTATGACAGTTATCAATCTTTGCTGTGTTACAATTTCTTGACTTTTGACCATCTAGACTAAAAAGAACCTTTGTAGCACAAGCTTTTATGAAGTTAATGTAAATTGGCAGTAGTACTTAGGTTTTTTTTTGTGTTACTTGATGTGTATCTTCATGGAGCTATTTGTATTCTCCAGGTGAATGTATATTTTCGTTCTTGATTAATACATTTATATCATCACTTCACTGTGTAGTGTTTACTCGTTTTGTGAGAGATTGTTTATCATGTGAAATGTTGCCAACTGTCGTATTTTTTTTTTTTAATTGTCTTCCTCGTAAATCTGAATGACAGCTTTTTTTTCCACTGTGTAGATGTATGTATGTGTGTTTTGGGGGGGTTTGTATGTTTGTGGCTGTGAGAGTTGGAGAGGGGGGGGCAGGAAAGAAAGGAGGGAGGGCATTTCATGTTTCATCACTTTCTTTCTATTTTACTTCTTTTTTTATTGTTTTTGTGGTCAGTGAGTTGTTGCTTATGTTGATCTGATCATTAATCACTATTTGCAGGTGGAAGTTTTTTTGTAGTGTCAGGGGTTTTGTCTCGATTTTTGAGTCTGATAATTGTCATATTTTGCTCCATATTGGAAGGATTGATATCCGGGTTCTGTCAGGTGTTCTGCAAATGTGGAATGGTTATTTTCATATTTCCAGCCTTTTATTTGTTAACTTCACAATGTGGTGCAGAAATTTTTCTAACCTAGTAGGTCAAAACTTCAGAACTTGTAACAAAGCAAAGATTTATAACTGTCATACTGAGACAGCTTTGACGAAATATTGGATAACAGTCTAACAACCATTTCGGCACCAGTCAAACACCTTTGTAAAAGAAATAGCATCAAATATTTTTGTCCAATAAATATGATATTTCATACTACATTCTGTAGTATTCTTCGTGAACAATGTTGTCTTCCCTCCATGGATTATCGACTCAGCATTGTGAAACATTTGTTTATTAATAGAACCAACAGTGACACATTTAGCAGCTCGTGTTCGATTTGTTCCTTTGTCTTCCTTTGACGGGATCCGACGGGGACTAAATAATC
Organism: Locusta migratoria; assembly: GCA_026315105.1. NCBI lineage: Eukaryota > Metazoa > Arthropoda > Insecta > Orthoptera > Acrididae > Locusta > Locusta migratoria. The sequence goes on from CM048749.1 coordinate 181,315,750, forward strand.
GAACAGTACCTTATTTTCAGTTTGTTACTGTACACTACTTTTATATTTTTTAAAAAGAATAATTATTTTTTGCCTTAGTTACTAGAGTAAGTTTATGTTTTATACATAAGGGCCTAAAGGTGGCATAATGTAATGCGGAAACTGATAGCCAAGAAATAAATGTTTCTATAAAACAATGGCTAATGGTAACCTGTTTCCTACATAATCTTCACCAGCCAAGTCCCAGCTCCACCATCGATGGTGGAGTCAATAATCCCTTCATAACGGCTCCTATCGTCACATTAATAATCGTTATCCCTTTAAACCACCATACATTCCCAAACGAACGCTTCCCACTCCCCACTAGGTCCCTCTGTATTCAAAGTCCTGTGTTCTGGTCTTCAATAAAGAACATCGACATATAAACTCCTACCCTGTCTTCACTCGCTCTGACTGGGCGCACATCACGAATGGATCAGTTCAATGGCAGCGGGATGTCGGCGGGGATGGAAGGAACAAATCAGACGCAGAGGATCTATCCACCAAACAGATCCAGAAGGAGAGACGGAAAGAGAAATCCGCCACTTCTCCCCGCTAGACTACTTGCAGCCCAGGAAAACCCATCCGCTACACAGAGCAACAGTCCTTATGACGTTAAACATCCACTGCATTCAACAGCAATCCCATTAACCTCAAATTGCAGTGAAAGTAATCTGTCTATGTAAATACGACCCTGATGAAGTTATATTATTTTGCACATCAATTCATGGAAGTACTAGCCAAAATGCTGAAGCTTCACGAGACATCGAGAATTATGGAAGAAGAATCTCCATGAACACTGCACTTTGGTTTAGTGAAGACAGTCAGTTGCTCCTGACGATGGCGATGAACGCTATCGTCGAAAGCTCGAGATTTTATCCCGAATTAACGCGTCAAGAAAATCGAGAAAATTTTATTTGTGATAATAACAATTCGTGGATCGATGGGTTGGCGCAATTGTCTCAGATGAGTACGTTTTCGGCGATTTGTGTGTTCCCAAACCACTCCACACAAACGGTGACACTGTGTATGCCGTCACAGTTGATATTTGTTGTGATATGTTCTTAGAGGCCGGCCGCAGTGGCCGATGGGTCTGCGGCGCGTCAGTCACAATCTGCACGGCCGCTACTGCCGGGGGTTCGAATCCACCCTCGGGTATGGATGTTTGTGTCGTCCCTAGTACAAGGTGCTTCATAAGTAGTTTGTAAGTTTAGGGACTGATGACCAGCAGTTAACTCCCTTAAGCTTAACAAATATTTGATTTGTTCTTAGGGTAGGTTCTTTGCACCTGTTAGTTAATAAACAATCATTGTGTCTGCGGTAGTTTATATATGGGGTACTGATCGAGAAATGAACCTGCCCACTGAAAATAATTTTATCGATTTATTTTCATATTTATCTTTTTACATTTAAGCTTCAGTGAAAGATTTGTAAAAAAACACATTCCGAAGTAGTGTCTTTGTATTTTCCTTTGTGGACAGTACCACAGTTTATCCTAAAGTTGTAACAGTCCAAAATATCAAAGAAAAATTAAATAGAGGTTTGAACTTCTGAACGCGCTGCAGAATTATAATAGGAGTAACAGCAGTATTAGTAAACTTTGTGTTCCAATCAATAGATACACTATGTGATCAAAGGTATTCGTACACCCCCAAACACATACGTTTTCAATATTATGTGTATTGTGCTTCCACCTACTGCCAGATACTCCATAGTAGCGTCCTAGGTAGTCATTAGACATCGTGAGAGAGAAAGATGGGGCGCTCCGAGCAAGTGCTCAGGTGATTGGGTGTCACTTGTGTCAGAAGTCTGTAACGCGAGACTTCCATATTTCTAAACATCTCTAGGTCCATTGTTCATGTTGTGATAGTGAAATGCAGTGACGGCTCGTACAAAATTTGACCAGTGTGCTACTATATTACAAAAATAAACAGGAAACAAAATATACTAAAATAAAAGGCGTGACTGACAATGGAAATAACGGAGCTTAGCAATATCCCCACCACGTCATCTGCGTTCTACACAAGTGACCAATGAAACTGCTTGGCTGAAAAGCGCAGTTTCACTCGCATGTTGGCTATACATTACTAATATTGTTTGTGATTGAAGTTTTATTTACTGAAATTAAAAATTTGGACTCAGAGGTATTTGAATACGAGCCTCACAGAAGTTCGTTTGAGAGACAACGTGCAAGACTCCTGAGCCAGCGCGCTATTTGAGTCTGTATGCTGCAATTTCGTCATATACTATTCTTCCGCAACCATTACACGCAGCGCGAAGAGAAATATTGATCTGGAGTTGCAGTCGGTCTCAGCACACACGAGTCGCTAGGCCTGACGTCACGTCTGCGCATGCGCACTAGCGAACAGACAAATGCGCCGCCTCTCTGCGCACGTACCAGCGCGGCTGAATCCCATTTCAGCACACGGAGCTGATTTCCAGCTATCGCGGCGAGAGCTTTCCAAAATGCGTTTTCATCCTTATTACTAGCATTGTAATACGTATTGGAAGGGAATTGGCATAATTTTATTGTGATATTGGGATCGCATTCCAAGAGAGAGGATGTAATTTTACAGCGATTTCTCGCTTGCTTTCGAAGAGAAATGGCATAATTTTAGTAATGTATTTACAGTGTGCTGCAGCACATTAGCACATTATCACCAGTCGCCACTGGTGAAATGGAAACGTGAACGGACACTTGCAACTCGAAAGTGTACAGGCCAACTTCGACTGTTGACTGACAGAAACCGCTGACAGTTGAAAAGGATCGTACAGTGTAATAGATAGGTAACTATCCGGAACATTATACAGGAATTCAAAACTGCATCAGGATGCACTCCAAGTACTATGACAGGCGGAAGGGGGACGGAGGGTGAGAAAACTTAGATTTCATGGTTGAGCGGCTGCCGGTAGGCCACACATTAGGCAGGTAAATGCCAAACGACGCCTCTCTCGGTGTAAGGCGCGTAAGCACTGGACGATTGAACAGTACAAAAACGTTGTGTGGAGTGACGAATCACGGTACGCAACTTTCCGATGCGATGGCAGGGTGTGGGTATGCCGAATGTTCAGTGAACTTCATCTACCAGCGTGTATAGTACCAACAGCGAAATTCGAAGGTGGTAGTGTTATGGTGTGTTCTATTTTTCATGGAGGGGGCTAGCACTTATTTTGAGTGGCATTATCAAATAGACTTGCGCATAATAGTTCGCGATCGGGAGCGTTCACTTTAGTTCGCGGCTCTGCCGCGAACTAGTTCGTTCTTTTATTTCGTCCGCTCCCAGTGACGGGTGAGAGGCGTGGTCTGCACATGCAGGTGGAGGGAGAAGTTCCCCCATCTAGTTGCTTCATGCGCTTGCTGCTTGAGCCGCTAACGATGTCACGCAAACCAAAAGAAACAGTTTGTGGATAATTTCTCGCGTTTAAGTTTAATCTCTATATTCTGCTGCGCGTTCTCTTCTCTATTGCCCGTCGGTCGTCGGAAAAGAATTCAACGAACTAAGAAGCAAGATACATTTGGCATAATAGTTCGCGACCGGTAACGCATGTTTTAGTTCGCGACCGATCGCGTATATTTTAGTTCGCGGCCGATCGTACTTATTTTAGTTCGCGTCCGGTAGTTCTCCTTTTAGTTCGCAGCTCAGCCGCGAAGTAGTTCGCACTTTTTAGTTTGTCCGCTCTTTTTTGCTTTCGCTACCGCTACTAAAAGAGCTCTTTCTTTCGTTATGACAGCTTTTTTATACAATGATCAGTGTTGCCCAAACGTGTGCTATTTCCCGTATTTTTGGACAATGTCTATGAAACTACAGCTGAGCTGCATCTCAGCTCTAAATGACGGTAACTGGCAGAAGGAAATCGCGCGATTCTGCTCGCTCTCGCGTCCTCTCGCTGTTCCTCGTCAGTCTTCGGGAAAGGTTCGGAAGAACTAAGAGGCGAGGGATCTGCGAACTAGTTCGCGTAGTTCACCTGTAGGAGCGCTCTTTCGAACTAGTTAGTTCGCGAACTACACGAGACTACTATCAAAGCAGGGGCGTACATTGATGTTGCGACTACTTCCTTGCTCCGCACTATTGAAGAGCAATTCGTGGATGTCAGTTGCATGTTTCAACACGATCAAGCTCCTGTTCATAATACATGGTTCGTGGTAGATTCACGACAATAACATCCCTGTAATGGGCTAGTTTGCACAGAGTCCTGACTTGAATAGCTTTGAGATGGTATGGAACGTCGACTACCTGCCAGGCCTCACCGACCTACACCGATACTTCTCCTCAGTGCAGAACTCCGTGAAAAATGGGCTATTATTCCGCAAGAAACCTTCCAACACCTGATTGAATGTATGCCTTCAAGAGAGTAAGCTGTTATCGAGGCTAAGGGTGGGCCAACACCATACTGAATTCCAGCATTACCGATGGAGGGCGCCACGAACTTGTATGTCATTTTCAGCCAGGTGCAGGTGTTCGGATACTTTTGATCACATAGTGTATATGTGTTAGTAAGCTACTTGTGAAGGTATTCCTTTGGAATGTATGTAAGCGAAATAGGGCCTTAAGGAGTTCGGCCAAGAAGAGAGTAACAGATTCTGCAATAATGAAAAATCTGAAGCATTGAATTAAAATTTGTGATGCGGCTGGGAATCGAACCCGGACCTCCATGCTTACTAGACAGACACATCACAAATTTTAATTCTGTGTTTCAGATTTATCATTATTGTCTTTGACATATTCGAGACGAAAATCTGTCTCAGGGATTGTTTGTTTGTATTAAAGCTTCTGCAATGTTGGGTTGCGGAGAAGTAGAACAAGTAAGTAATGAGGATTTTTGGAATCGAAAAGAAAGAAAGGAACTCTATTTTATGCTCTTAAAGGCGGTATTATTTGGCAGTCCATCTCCTGATGCACAAAGGAATAATAAGTTCATAATGGAATGTATTATGGAAGAGGGTAAAGAATTGCGAAGAAGGACTTCGGTATGAAAAGGAATGTACGAGGCGTGCTTTTTATGTAAGTTCCGTTTCGTTGTCAATAGTAGTTCGCTCGCATACCGCAACGAGCACGTGCGTCGTGTACCGGCGTACCTCGGGAATAACTGTGCTCAGTTTCAGCTCTGTAGCTAACCTGTACGGTTCTGTTCTGTTCTTTCAAAATGTTTAAGACTATCAACTCGCCCGCCGCGTGTGAGGTTCGCTCAGTGATATGGTTCTTTTCACCAAGGAAGCTATCTGATACAGAAATTCATCGACAGATTTGCGAAGTGTGCGGTGATATTGTTATGAGTAAACGCAAAGGGCGTAAGTGGATTAAGAGAATTCAAAGAATGATTGTGACAGCGTCCATGATGAGGGCTGCTGAAGTTGCCTATCTTCGATTACAGACGATTTGGAGGTTTAGCTGAAGCGAGGAGAACAGGGGCTTCACAATAACATGTCTCTCAAACGAATTTCCTGACGTGTCGAAATCAGTGCTTTACAAAACGGCAGTGAACTATTGGTTATCGCAACAGGCGGCCAGATTGTATAAAGAGGGTACTTTAAAATTGGTTGAGAGGTGTGATAAGTTTTTGAACAAACTTGACAATTATGTCAAAAAATGAAGTTTGTACTTTCTGAAAATAAATTTACTTTTTTTAAAAAATAAACTTTCAATGTATACTTTTGTTCAAACTGAACTTACTTCAAAAGCGCGCCTCGTAGATTGTAGTAGATGAAGAGGCTTGCACAGGACAGAGCAACTGAAGACTACAACAAAAACATTCTTAAGTATTCTGTTATCTTTCCTTTATCTGATGCCGATACTTTACCTTTATATTAGACCCTGAACACTATGAGTGAAATATTTCTATATTGTGACCAAAACTATATATAGGCAGGTGGCAATAAATTCAAAAATATGGAAAATATTGCTTTGACGCCTAATAATCCACCAAATATTAAAGAACTGGAAAGCTGCAGCCATCATCTGTGCAGTTCACTTGTTACAAACGGTAGCAAGGAAGATGTTTTTGTTGATGTCTTCAGATCCCTGACTGGTTTGATGCAGCTCTCCACGCTACCCTGTCCTGTGCAAGTCTCTTCATCTGAGAATACGTTCGTCAACCTACATCCTCTTGGATCTGCTTACTATATTCGTCCCTCGGTCTCCCTCTACGATTATTACCCCACACGCTTCCTTCTAATGCTAAGTTCACAATTCCTGGATGTCTCAGAATGTGTCCAACCAATCTATCCCTTCTCTTAGTCAGGATATGCCAGAAACTCCTTTTCTCTCCGATTCGGTTAAGTACCTCCTCATTAGTTACGTGATCTACCCATCTAATTTTCATCATTCGTCTGTAGCACCATATTTCAAAAGCTTCTATCCTCTTTTTATCTGAACTCCTTATCGTCCACGTTTCACTCCCATACAATGCTACACTCCAGACAAATGCTTTCCTTTCAGAAAGGACGTCGTAACTTTTACATTAATATTGGATGTTAACAAGTTTCGCTTATTTAGAAACGCTTTTCTTCCCATTGCCATTCTGCATTTTATATCTTCTTTACTTCGGCAAACAGAAGTTATCTTGCTACCCAAATAACAAAATTCATCTACTACTTTTATTGTCTCATTACCTAATCTAATTCCTTCAGCATCGCCTGATTTTCTGACATTGCATTCCATTACCTTCGTTTTACTCTTGTTGATGTTCATCTTATATCTTCCTTTCAAGACACTGTCCATCTCATTCAATTGCTGGTCCAGATCTTTTGCGATCTCTGACAGAATTACTATGTCATCGGCAAACCGCAATGTTTTTATTTGTTCTCCCTGCACATTAATGCCCTCTCCAAATTTCTCCTTCCATTCCTTCAATGCCTGCTCAATGTACAGATTGAACAACATTGGGGAATATTCAGTCGTCGCTTTGTTTCCCTTTCAGACTCGCATTTTTCTTCCAGAAATGTGTCAGAAGTAACTGGTTTGGTGTGCTATGACAGCATTTTGCGCTTTCCTTAACAGTGCCGTTTCCTTTCACTCGAGACACTCAGGAGCCAGCAGTTAACTCCTTTTAGCTCTACTTGTGTGACTCACGCTGCTGGAGATACCTTCTCTGTCCGAGGTGGTTGTTACGCGTGTAGGGTTGGTTTTTTGTAGCCGTCTGGAAGACGCCTCCGAGGAGGGTATTATAGCTGGAGGAAATGTAATATTAATTAAGACGAGAGGCATCATTAATAATAGACGGCCAGGGAAACGTCCAGAAGAACCGGGCGTCCCAAAAGGTTTGCCTGGGAAGTGGAGGGTGCTTTCATGTTGGCGTGTGGCGTCGGAGGAACGTACACTGGGATATGCTGTCACGTATATTTGCAGTCTCTTTTATACGATTTATCTTGTATACAAGTAAGAAAGACTGCTGATATCCTAAATGATTAATTAATTGAAGCAAAATATTTGTAAAGATAATAAAAGAAAGAGAACTTGATAACCGAAGAATGAGAACAACGTCAGAGGAAAAAGTAAATGTTTAGAAGTTGTAAGAGGATGAGTGTGATAATTACTTAGGAATGATAGATTAAGAGGAATAGGACAACGATGACATATAGTTAGGACAAAAAATTCATTATCAGAAGTATAGCAAGTGTCCTTCTACATCTATATGGGATACTCTGCAAATCACATTTAAGTGCCTGTCAGAGGGTTCATCGAACCACCATTATACTATTTCTCTCCCATTCTGTCCTCGAATAGTGCGCGGGAAAAAAGAACACCCGAATCTCTCCGTTCGAGCTCTGATTTCCCGTATTTCATTCTGATGGTCTTTTATAGCTATATAAGTGGGAGTCAACAATATATTTTCGCATTCGGAGGAGAATATTGGCGACTGGAGTTTATTAAGTAGCCCACGCCGCAGCGATGGCGTCGTTGTTGTAATAATTCTCATCCCAGATCCTGTATCACTTCCGTAACGCTGTCTACCTGTATTGTAACGATACGAAACGAGCTGCCCTTCTTTGGACTCTTTCGATGTCCTCCGTCAAACACAACAAGGATCCGACACTGCGCATCAATACTCCAAAAATGGACGGACAAGCGTAGTGTATGCAGTTTCTTTTGTAGTTCTATTGCATCTTTTAAGGGTCCTGCCAATAAAACATAGTCTCTGGTTCGCCTTTCCCACGACATTATCTACGTGTTCTTTCCAGTTTAAGTCTGAAGTAATAGTAATTCCTAGGTATTTTGTGGAGTTTACGGCCTTCACTTTTGATTGATTTATCTTGTAAACAAAGTTTAATGGATTTCTTTTCGTCATCTGCAAACAACCTAAGGGAGCTACTTAGATTTTCCCCTAAATAGTTCATGTGAATAAGGAACAGCAGAGGACCAATAACACTACCCTATGGAACGCCCGATATCACCTCTGTTTTAGTCGATGCCTCACCATCGATTACTACAAACTGTGTCCTCTCTGACAGGAAATCCCCTATCTAATCGCAAATTTGAGGCAATATACCATAACCATGCAACTGATTATTGCTTACACTAGAAAATGAAAATTATTACTAGAAGACAGAGATCGTATCAGAAGTCCAGGAATAGCTTCCTGTACAACCTGTTATAAGTTCGTAGTTTGTACTTCGCCAGGTTTTTATAAATCGCCTTTTTTACCAGTTAATTAAGCGTAGGAAAAAGACTTTAGTGAAATGCTACAAGAGTAGAACATATAGTTTGGAAGTTGCTTCTTTACAAAATTGGCACAGCTAATTAGAATTCATACTAATGAATCACCTGCCCCCACCCCTCAGCCTCATCAGGCTGTTCCAGAGCGCTGTAGCTACACTCGAGGCAGATGGTTTCAACCTCACTGACTGGTGATTACCTGACATTGTCAGCTATCTGGCGACGTCCCTGTATTCAGTTCTGTACTTCTTTATTAAAGAAGATTTATTTGCTTACATCGCTGTTACATGACGTCCGATTACGAATAGCTTTTCTAAATTGCACTCTGAATATTTTGTTCGCTAATTCATTTCCTCTCCTAAGGACCTATTCAAAAATGTATCATAGTATACCATTCACTGAAACACCAATTTATTAATACATAACACAACATTGACATTGACACTCCCAGTGCTAAGTGCAGGTACTCGGGGTAATGGAACACGTCCACGTACTGATGTTGACAGAGGACAAATGTAAGCATAAGTAGAGTGTACAACTTGCCTGGTGGATATTTATTTTTAACGACTCTTCTAATGAAATGAGAGTTCATCAAGAGGGGAGAAAATAGTCACTGGCCTAGAGAAACTCTTCATATATGATGTTAAAACTGTCTAGTTATACAGTTCCTTACTGTCTCTCAGCACAATCTTCTACCCTCTTATAATTTTCCCCTGCTTTACCCTCACTCTTATTACTAGGGATGCATGCTCTTATGATCCTATTTGCACTAGCTAACGCATATTGTATGAGGGGTCGTATGCTTCACCAATTCCTCAGACTTGTGAAACGAAGTTCTTTTGTTTGTTGCTGATCTTAGATCTCTAAAGAGATTATGTCCCACGAAATTTCAGCACATAGGTCGCAGATTCTTTATGCTAAAAGGCTGTGAAAATGATTTAAGGGCTCTAACTATGATTTTCTTCATAAAACACGGGATGTCAGTGGATTTTACATTTATTCTTCCACCGTTTACACACGCTCAGCGAAATCCACAAATCTAAGCGGTACATAGTCTATAGTCACTATAGTCACTTTACAATAAATACTAGTGCCATGATGATAACTGTACAAGTTTTTGTAATGCTCCATAATGAGACCAAGTGCTTCATGTTAACAGTTCGAAGGTCGGCACTGGACTGTGCTTAACCAGGCGTGGCTTCTAAGTTGCGGCCTCTGTCTTTTTGACGCCAAACGAACCTTCTAGATTCGTTGCTCGTATTTTCTTTACATAAAGTACACTGAAAAAAGTACCAAATGGGTTCAAATGAAAGATTATCAAGAGAAAAGTGTTACATAGAAATTACGTTGTATCTAATGATCACTTTCTTAAATATTAATACATGAAATGTAGCAATGGTAGCAACAGGAGGGGAGGCGGCAGTCAATCAGATCACGGCTAAGCTTCACTGCCGTGCATTCTCACGGTCCATACGTGATATGTGCTATCTGTTATGCTTTTCCCACCCCTTCCATCGATTACATCATGCTACTTCGCCTACTGCCAGCCATCTACTTGGCTTCTATAAAATTTAAAAGTCCAAACTAAGATATGAAAACTCTGAATATTATTATTAAACTAATAAAGATATAAAACCAGACTTGTCACAACTGCATACCCGTCATTCCGTCAACCATCGTCAGTTGGAGAGTTATGTGAGGAGAATGTACACCAAAGTAGAAAATGTACAAATGTTTCTAAATCTGTGGGACCTAACTATGTGGTGAGCCGGCCGCGGTGGCCAAGCGGTCTGCGGCGTACCAGTCACGGTCTGCACGGCCACTGCGGGCATGAATGTTTGTGCCGTCTTTAGTATAAGCTAGTTCATAAGTAGTTTGTAAGTTTAGGGACTGATGACCCTGTGGTTAAGTCCCATAAGCTCTAAAACATTTGAACTAGTGCGGTTATCTTTCCCTAGGCTTACAAACTACTTAAACGAACCTAAGGAAAACACACACCACACCCACGTCCAAAACGAACTTCGGACGGCGAGCAACAGCGCCTTAGAGAAAGGCGCCTTAGAACGCTCGACCACTCCACCGCGGCACCAACGAAGGTAAAAGTAGAAATGCTATTCATCTATGGGGAATGTATGTTAGTGGAACATTCATTGCAATACTATTTTCTTATGTACAATACGGGTACATTTACTACAGTACTTTGGTCCTTTTAAAATTCTGTTGTGTAGCGTCGGCATATAGTAAAGGCTGTCCTTCCTTCAAACTGCATCAACATAACGTTTATTTTATTGTTATTGAAGGTACGCTAAATGCTACACAGGCAAACGAACTGATAGAGAGCGATATCCTGACAAGAATCCACCTCCCCGACAGATGTTTTCTCGTCTGGTTGTGACGTTTTACGGAACGGGAAGTTTCAACCCACGACAACGCAACCGTTGTAGCACTTGTACAGACGAAGCTGCCGAAGTTACTCTTTTCGCTTCAGTTGCTATGACTCCATATGTGAGTACACGACAGCTTGAACACGGTACTGGCTTTCCTAAAACCAGTGTACATCGTGTTCTTACAAGTCACCGGTTCCATCCCTGTCATCTACACCTACATCAACCGCATTGGAATGATTTAAAGAATCGTGAACAATTCTGTCAGTGGACACAGCAGCAAACCCTCGACAACCCGAACTTCTATTTATGGATGAATGTTCCTTCTCGAACAAGGAACATTAATTTTTGGTCCAGTCAATGGGAACGTCTGGTGTGATGCTTGGTACTACAAATATTGGCCCCTATTTCATCAATGCTGTTATAAACGGCACAGTGTATGCCAACTTCCTCGGACGCAACATGGCGCTCCAGACCACTAGGCTACTCCCGCGCGGCACTGCTTTCGTAATCTCGTCGCTATTCTTTATTTGCTATGGTGCCCGTTGTACGACAGCAAGTATTACATGATTTCTGTCGTTCGAATCTATTATAGATCGTTCGCAACTAAGTCGACATAGGAAGAGGGGGTGCAACCATTTAAGTGCAGACCATAATGAAATAAAGATTTACGCAATAAAGGGCGCGTCCATCTGAAAGAAATTACTGAATGTTTTGCTACAGTTAGATCCAGAGTATAAAGTTTAGAGAACTAGTGTGTACTTCTTGATGTCTACAGATGATAAAATTCGTTACTTAATATAAAGGAGTCCACCCAAGTTCATCTAGTTGGAATTTCATCTTTATAAAATGAACTATATAATAATTATGAATGACTTTGGTAGATGTTCAATTTCTGTCAAGCTTAAGGGACTTAACTGCGGGGCCATCAGTCCCTAAGCTTGCAGACTACTTATGAACTACATTATACTAAAGACGACACAAACAGCCCTGCCCGAGGGGGCATTCGATCCCCCGACGGGGAACGGCCTCGCGCATCGTAGCATAGGGCCTCGATGCGCTCGGCCGCTTCGCCGCTGCACACCTGTTTAGATAGTACAGCTATCACAAACGTTTCATGTAGAATAATTTAGTCTAGCAGAAAACTGGAAAGTATTCTACGCTATTTAAGTTTCACTCAAAGTTTTAGAAATGTTCTCAAAATACTTAACGCATCTACAGACGCCATGACCTAGTAATAGGGACAGATATGTTTATACTTTCCTTAGGTATGGGGCCACGAACTGCATACCGCGTCCTGTGTCCAGGTTTCTTATAAATACGGTAGCGATGATTATCCTTGACACGACACAGCCTTCCTTTCGTGGTTGTTATCACTTCCATCGTGTACAATGCACAGAAAAGAAATCGCGTACGAAAATGCTCGGAGCGAAAGATATAGGCGATGACACTGTCTGAGAAAGGGTGACAACATTTGCAGTGACGATGAGCGACTGGGGTAGAGAGGCAGTTCAGAAACTGGTTGGTCGGGAAAGCTAAGCTGCCTGCGGCACCCTTGTAGGAAACCCCACAGTAGGAAAGCCCACGTAGCCTGTACAACGGATTGAGCTGTCCTCCAGGAAATTGCATGAGGAATGCAAACCCCCTAAGCTTGTCACGAGGCCAGCAGTGCTTTTCGGCGGTACGGAGAAACAGGACGTTGTACAACCCAAAGTAGCTGATCACAACTAATTTGATGATACAGGTTAGACTTTCTATAAAAAAATAAAAAAATAATAAAAAAGATAAGAATACTATATAAGAAATGTGACGTACATAGGTTTAAAAATTGGGATTTGTGCAACACTGCAACAATACCATGTGTACCCAACGGTGTCTCTGCGACAGGCCTGATTTTCACTTGTAATGCACCAGAATTATCTCGTACTCAAAATTTTTAATGGAAAGCTCTAAAAAGAAGGTTAAAATTACATCACAGAATTTATGGTAGGGCCGTGCCCCTCTAATGCTTACGCACGAGCGTTGGTAACTATGCTGAAAAGTCAAATGTATGCATACTGCAGTTTGTGATGCAGTTTATTATTCATAAAATGTTTCAAATGTTTGTATAGCTTATGGGACTTAAATACGGGGTCATCAGTCCCTAAACTTACAAACTACTTAAGAAGTAACTAATACAAAGGACGGCACAAATATTCATGCCCGAGGCGGGATTCGACCCCCGACCATTGTGGCCATGCAGTCCGTGACTGGAGCGCCTCAGTCCCCTCGGTCACCGCGGCCGGCTGCAGTTTATTATTAATATGTTGTGTTCTGTCAAGTGGTAGGTTTATGTCGTAGTATAGACAATTTATGATGCCATTGTTCCCTGTCTTCAGCTTCATCCTTTAGTCTGCTGCAGCTCCTTCCATCTTTCTTCGTCTTGTACTTCCGTTGATCTTCCCTTCGATGACGTCATGTCTTATGTGTAAGTATTTGTCCGATTCAGTTCGCCTTTCTCTGCAGAATTGTTCTCTTCTCGATACATCGTCATTGGTCATCCGATCTGTCTGTTTCATCTTCTCTATTCTCCTCCAGCACTGCATTTCAAAACTCTCCAAGTATTCTTTACTCCTTTCTCCTCAGAGTCCATGTCTCGGCTCCATACAGTGCAATGCTCCAAAGTGTAGCTCTTGACTAATTTCTTTTTAATAACAAGATCAAATTGCTTGTTGAAAGCAGCTTTGACAATGGCCATTCTTTCACAATTTCTTTTGTGCATCGAGAATCGTCCGTCATAAAGCTTCCCCAGTACTTTAACTGCTTCTTATTCTCCAGTTCTCGATTCTCGGCTGTTAACCTCAAAGACTTCTCCAGTTTCAATATCCGCATCACTTTTGATTTCTTGATGTTGATTTGCATACCAGTTGATTTGCTACCAGTTTCCTCCAGCCGATTCATCATGTGTTGCAGCTGTCTTTGAGTTTGGGCGAGCACTACCAGGTCGTCTGCATACTTAAAAGTGTTGATGAGGCGCACTCCTATCCTGAAGTTTTCACAACCACTTCAATGCTTCTCTAGCCAGCCATTCAATATACATATTGAAAATGGACATTACCTTGTCTGTATTTCCATTCTTCTTTCTTCGTAGTTCAGTCGCATCTTTACCCTCTGACCCAGGTACAAGTTCAGAATTAATCCCCGTGTCTCTCCAGGTGATCCCTAACTCCTTAAGGATGTTCATCCATTTTATCCAGTTTGTCGAAGGCCTTTTGCCAGTCTGTAAAACTCCGTTAACAGCCAAAACTCTCTCCGACAATATAATCAACATACTCAACAATATACTCAACGTCCTAGGGTCATTTTCCAGTTTCACAGATTTTGTTGCTACGTTGCTTCTGCGCTTTCTAATCTTCATTTCCGATTTCTTTCAGCAAGTCCACTGGTATTTCGTCATATCCTGTAGCTATCCTCTGTTTCGTGTTCTTTATCTCCTTCTCTATTTCCACTGATAGTATGCTGGGTCTTTTTTCGTCTCCATTAGTCGTCTCCTTCGTCTCTATTCTGATGTCATGCGGACGATGTTTCTTATCATATAGTTCCTTTAGGTATTCTTCCATATTTTCAGTGCCTCCTATTGTCCAGTAACCATTTTTCCTCTAGAATCTTCTATACCGAAAGTCCTTAATCTTTTGTTCTCGCTCCGTTGTGGCTCCTTTTTCTGGTACATAATGTCGTACCTTAATTTACTTTGCAGTTCCTCTATTTCCTCACACATTTCTTCAATGTACTTTTCCTTCGTTTTGTCTGTTACTCTCCTGAGGACATTGTTATTTCTGTATTCTTCCTGATTAATATTTTTATACTTCCTTCTTTCCTCCTCTTCTCTAGTATCTATTTGGTGATCCAGGATTTTCTCGCTTTCTCCTTTTCTTTCTCTGCTTCACTCTTCGAAGTATATAACAAAACCAGTTTAACATTCGCCACTGTACTTCCACACTTGCTCTTGCATTTTCGTCTTTCATTTCCTAAAATTTTTGTACCAAAGAATATCTTAATGTCTAACTGTTCACTGTCAGCTTTTCCCAATCCCACCTCTGCTTCTCTTCCCATGCTGTCGTATCCTCTTCAACCCTGTGCTAATTTCTGCAACCAACACGTTATGATCCGTGTCGATATTGGCAGCTGTTATAGTCTTGGCTTATTTGACACTGCTTCTAAAACTAAACGAGTGGTAGTGTACGTGATATCTGTTCATGTCTCAACGGCACTTTCAATTTAAGATTTTCTTTTTCCTTTTCTTGAACCAGGTGTTAATCACCACCAAGTAGTTTCGCTGACAGAATTCTATTATTAACCCTCATCTGCTGTGTCTTGTCCCACAATGGGTGCTTCATATCCTTGTGTACACTATTCCAGTTCAAATGTTTGTAAATTTATGGGACCTAATTTCATTAGTCATCGGTCCCTAAACCTAAAAACTACTTTAACTTACTTATCATAAGAACAACACAAACGCCCATACCCGAGAGATGATTCGAACCTGCTCCCAGACACGACACACAATGTTGGCGCCAGCCAGTTGCCCTCGGTCTGGGGAACCGTCCACCTGCTCTCTTCGCACAAACAATGTAGCCCGTACCCTTAGGACGCCGGTTTCACTTTTCCGATGAGCTACAACGTGTAAGAGTCCTAACCTTCTGGCGGGTGGTGATGCAGGTAGCGTCGTAAAACGCCAGCCCTGCTTTCGCTCCATTCCCCCAACCCTCCAGTGGAGGCCTACCGCCTGCCAACCTTGTGACTTTTTTCTACACAGCAAGCTCGCTTTTCTCCCAATGACTAAAACATCCCCGCACCTGATATTCAGCCTCGTTTCAACTTACGAGCAACGTATTGCTCAACAACAAGAAACTGCAATGAAAAATCTGATGAGAGATGAGCTGACATCTCTCAATGTCCTCTACTGCATCATACACTTTTTCCACTTCTCCGTCGCCATTTTCTGGTGTTGCTATGTACAATTGAACTATCAAAATGTCCACGGGTTCTGCACTTACTTGCACAATCATTAAACGATCAATAACGAACACCACTTTAGTCACACTTTGCAGTAGTTCATTTCCCATGACTATTGCAACACGACGGTTCAAAAGTTTTTCCTTAGAAATAAAACATGGCACTGTATCATCACTGTCTGTCCATCTCCCTTCACTTAAACCCATTATGTTCACTTCGCATTTGCCCATTTCTCTCTACATACTTTCAAGTTTTCGAAGTGTTCTTACGTTCCAGGTCTTAATACTGAAATTAAAATGTTCATCTCTTTTGATGGCTCCCTATGAAGTACCCTCCACCTGTAGATTGGAATGTAGGGAAGAGATGGTCAGCACCTCATACTCCCAGCCGTTGAGTCGGTTTACCAGACCGGAGCCGCTACTTCTCAATCGAGTAGCTCCTCAATTGGCCCCACAAAGGCTGATTGCACCCTGCTCGGCACACCTATTTGGTTATCCATCCAAGAGCTAGCCAAGCCCGGTAGTGATTAACTTCGCTTATCTAACGGGAATCGGTGCATATACTGCAGCACGGCCATGAAGGAAATATAATAATGCGGTAATGTTTCTTTTCCACATCGAAGTATCAAGGCCGAAACTCCAAGTATAATTGGTTTTCACCATCAGTCTCAGATCTTGGACCATCTGAAGCATCATTTGCTCCGTTATCAATTCGATACTGGTGCCCGCTGCTGCCCGTACCCGCCTTCCCAGTTCACAAGCAGTAAAGCTGAGCCACTCCTACAACCTGTAAGTTGGATTGCGGGATGATTCTTCCGTTTCGCCGAACCTATGCCCTTCATGTCCGCCTTCACTGCCGTTGACTTCTTCACAGTATCCCTGGCACGGGACATCCACTAGGTCTATCACCTGGGATAGGTGAACCAAGATTGTGTTATTCCTCCCCTTCCTCCTTTCTCAACCGTGCTTAAGACCGGCTTTGGCAGAATTTACAGTCTACTTTCATACTTACTTTACTTTTCCGTGTCCGCATCCATTTCATAGAACATCAACCCACATTTAAATCTGATGTGGCTTTCGTCGATGATTCGCCATTTCACTAGGTTCGTCTTTACAGGGGCGACTCCGGTTCTGAAACGGTCCAGAGACTTCCAGCTTCTCCAGTCCAAGTAGTAGCCTGGTTGGAGTTTCTGAGTTAGTGGATATTTGTCTGGTGGTTCCATAGCGACAGAGCTCAGAAAACTTCTTCGGAATTTCAGCCACATCAACGGCTCTGGTGCATCGAATGCTTGTCTAATCTTTCTGTATGTTCTACAGCAAGTCTTTGAGTTGCAGGTGCTTCACAACCAGCAGGTTTACAGAGTTCACCCAGTGGCGTTGCATTCAAACAGCCAGTCATAAGACTACTTGTTTCGCATGTGCAGATCTGTACCACGCTGGGCATGCACACTTAGCTGTAGAAAAACACTCTGCTTCAGACGTCGTTCTGATCACGTGAGGGCTAGCTCCCCATTTACTTCCTATCAGCTTCTTCAGAAGTTGATTCCTGATCACTGTCTTTTGTTGGGTCTTTTGAGAGTGAGACATGTATGAGACCACCGAATCCGGTAGAACTGAATATACAATTTACTTTCATAAACAGATGTTCTTTCACTCTGTAACAAGTAGGTTCTTACTTTAAAAATGGCCTTCGAATTTTCTTACCTTACGCTTCGTAGAATGTAAAGTATAATCTTGAAGGCTCATTCAATGGCGTAGATCATCCAGTGTGGGTTCGGCTGCAGATGCTTTTGCCCATCAGTCATCGTCGCAGCTCTCGCTCTGGACAGACAGATAACGACGTTCAATAATGAGCGACAGCCAGGCCATCAGGAAGCGCAGCAACGCCGGGCCTAGGACGCATCCCATCAGCAGAGTCCGCTGATGGACACAGCGGGGCGTCGGTAGCTACTGGCAGGGAAGACGGCCCGGTGCGCGCAGCGGGCGGTTCCTCCGTCAAGGGGCCCAGCTCTGCTCGCCTGCTCTCCGCGTAGCCTCCGGTGTAGACTTGTATAGTTCGCGAACGAACTAGTTCGGAAGAGCGCTCCCACAGGCGAACCACGCGAACTAGTTCGCAGATCCCTCGCTTCTTAGTTCGTCCGCTCCTTTTTCGAAGACTCGTCAGCAAAAGGAAACGAGAGCGTGCAGAATCGCGTGATTCCCTTTTGCCAGATGCCGTCATTTCGAGCTGAGATGCAGCTCAGCTGTAGTTTTAGTAGTAGCAAAAGCCAAAACGAGCGGTCGAACTAAAAAGAGCTACCTACTTCGCGGCCGAGCTGCGAACTAAAATGAGAGCTACCGGTCATGAACTGAAATAGGCGCGATAGGTCACGAACTAAAATATGCGGGATAGGTCGCGAACTAAAGTATGCGCGATAGGTCGCGAACTAAATTATGCGCGATAGGTCGCGAATTAAAACATAGGTCGTGAACTAAAATATGCGCGATAGATCGCGAACTAAAATATGCGCGATAGGTCGCGAACTAAAATATGAGTGATAGGTCGCGAACAAAAATATGCGCGATAGGTCGCGAACTAAAATCGCAATAGGTCGCGAACTAAAATCTGCGCGATAGGTCGCGAACAGAATTAAAAACCACATGCTTGCCTTCTGCTGATGAGAGCCATTTCGAGGTTAGCGTCTGCCTGCATTGTTCAGTGCTACAAAATTTCTGCTTTGAAGTATTCTGCACTCTGCGATATCTGTCTAATAAATTCCATAATGCCAAGATATAGAGATAACTCTAAACTTAAAAGCGAGAAATTACCCACAAACTGTTTCTTTTAGTTTGTGTGATATCATTAGCGGCTCAAGGAGCAAGCGCATGAAGCAGATAGGTGGTGGAACTTCTCCCTCCACCTGCAAGTGCAGACCACGCCGCTAATCCGTCACTGGGAGCGGACGAACTAAATGAACGAACTAGTTCGCGGCAGATCCGCGAATTAAACTGAGCGCTCCCGATCGCGAACTATTATGCGCATATCTACTCCGTTGCAAGGAGCAGTTCAAAACCGTCATCAGCTTTGCGCAAGCGACGGGCGATCTTGGATCGGTCTTTGGTGAACCGATCTTCTGGTGACCGATCATTATGTAAGAAGGTCCAGGAGAAACTGGGAGGTAGCCGACTTACTTTTATAACGGTAAGGAAAAGCTTTAGAAACCAGGTTTTAAACTGTAAGGCATGTCTAGGGACAGATATAGACTCTGACCATAACTTATTGGTAATGAACTGTAGATTAAAACTTAAGAGACTGCAAAAAGGTAGAAAATTAAGGATATGGATACCAGATAAACTGAAGGAACCAAAGGTGACTTAGAGTTTCAGAAGGTGCAGCATTAGGCAAGGATTGGCTGAAACGGAGGAAAGTAATAGAGTAGAAGAAGAATGGGTAGCTCTGAGAGAGTAGTGAAGGCCGCAGAGGACCATATAGGCAGAAAGACAAGGCCTAATAAAAATCCTTGGATAACACAGGAAATACTGAACGCAACTGATGAAAGGAGAAAATATAAAAACGCACCAAGTGAAGCAGGCAAAAGAGAGTACAGACGTCTGAAAAATGAGATTGACAGGAAGTGGAGACTGGCTAAGCAGGAGTGGCTGGAAGTGAAATGCAAGACCACAGAAGAATGTCAAGTATATCTCCATAAAAATTTATTTATTGTAATAATAACGGGAATGGTTGTTATAAAATTTAAGTGCGTCAAACAATAAATTGCCCCGCCAATTAATTGAAATTCTAATACAAAATTTTTCATAAAGCTAAGAATTGTATTTGACGCAAAATACTAACCAGGAGACATATTCCAAGTTATTGGTGTCGTTGCGTTTACATTTAAAGTTCCTACATTCATAAGTGTGTAGAAATTTAATTGGCACAGCGAAAGCAACGCAAGGAACGCATCTTTCAATCAATCTACTAAATAGTTTTGACTGTACTGATCCTGCTGATGGTATCCGTAATTCAACATAACTGTTGGAGACATGTTTTACTGATCGAATCCAATTTGACCACGGCTAGCACTAACTCGTGTAATAAATTTATTAAATCAACATAAAATAATCTCAGGAACGTTTTAGCAGAGCTATAAACAAAAAATAATAATTTATTTAATCAGCACGTCTCCAACAATTAGTTTCTTTCCTGAAATGGTCGCGGTAACCATAATCGTTGTTTTCTGTAAAATAAAACGCCTCTTACATTAATGATGGGAAAGAAAAATAAACTCTGATGAAATAAATCCAACTACGAAATTAAAATGAAATCATCTTTATCATTACTAAACTATTTTCACCATCACCACGTACATTTTACAATCTGAAGCAACTAGAGAATCTTATACATAATCAGAGCAAAAGGACAATGCATTCGAACGCTACGATTGCCTATCAGAGAGTGAGAGAGGATCTGCAGATATATATATATATATATATATATATATATATATATATATATATATATATATATATATATATATATATATAATCCGTGTTGACTATTGGTTTATAGGTTGTCCTCTTCAAGGTAGTTCATAATGTTCGAAAAAAGTATATTTTCTAAAAAAACTCCTGCAAATCGGCGTCAATGAGATGGAGCTGTAATTTTGGGGATGTCCTATTGCCTTTCTTCAATATTGGAGTGACTTGGGAAACTTTCTAGTCTGAGCTCTTTCACTACCGAAAGTGATGCAGAATGCACAACGCGTAGTAATGCATAGCATTGTATTCTTAGGATCCTTCGTTTAGGTTGTATACATGCGACTTGCCAAATCTGAGCCGAATCGGTTGATAGCGTCTCAGGTCTTCCCCTTGTAGAAGCACGTTCCTGGGGCTGTCTGCCCTCTGGCTGTCGGGTGTCCCTTTCACCAGTTGTGGTGTGTGTATTTTGGTGAACATGAGGCAAATGACCTTCGTGGTTTTATAGCTTACTAGCTGACAAACGTGTACAGATTTATTTCAGTCTAAAGTTAGTCAACCTCTCCTTCCCTTTTCTCTCTCTCATTCGACCTTCTCTGTCTGTCCATCTCCTCTTCTGCTTCTCTGTCATTGTTCGTATCATTTCAAATCCCTCTACCCCTCCCTCTGCCCATATCCACCTTCTCATTTCTCTGCCAATCACCTCCTCGTGTCTTACTAGGAAAGTACTTGGGCTCGAACAAACACAAATACACCAAAATCTTGTGAGAGACAATGTAAAGGTCCCTTATTGCACTGGTGATACTCTCGCATCTGCAAAACTCTGGAGTCGTCCGTTAGAGGCCTCTGCGTGTGCCACAGCGCATCGCACAGTGACCTGTCGGTACGCCAGTCGGGACCAGTAGAGACGTTGCACTGTGCCTCTCAAGTTGCGTTTTCTGACGTTATTTGTGTAGTGAAGCGTCAGATGGGTCGCAGATTGGTAATCAGTCCTGCTAATCTAGTGCGATTGCTTGAGATGAAGTTACGAAGAACCCTTCTTCGAGAAGATGGTATTGGTGTAGAAGATGAATCATTCGCACGTTTTCTGGTATCTATTGGAGTGCAAAAATGTGAGCATAACTTAGAAACAGATACTGTTGTAATATTAACACATAATGATGATGGTAGAGATGATACTGACGAGCCAGTGGACAAAAGTATCACTGACGTGGCGTTCAACACTGATATCGTAGAATGTGCAAATATGCCATTCCATTAACTTGCATTTATTCACTGTGCGTTGTGCAGTCATTAATATTGATCGGAGCATTTGACTGACAATCACCATTTGCATTTATAGTTAAGATTTCCGCATTGCGTATGGCGTCTACAATTACATATGCTGTGCTATCAACAGCATGAATGCAGTGTTTTGCAGAAAAACGACACCCACCAGAACAATGAGGGGTACGTAATGGTCCTGTAAACAAACGTTCATACAGACATGTTTGTTCGAGCCCAAGTACTTTACTTGTTAGTCGAATTCCTCCTCCACCTCCTCAGTCCATTGCGTCCTTTTCATGTGAAAAATTGTATAGCTCTGTTAACTTTCACGGAAATCAGTAAAGTGTTGTCTAAGTGCAAAAGTGCAAAATTTCATGATGATCGGAATAAAACCTAAGGCTTTGTTAAAGTTCTTAGGTAAAGTGCCCTCCTCCATGCACCGTATGAAATTTCACTTAGTAACTTTTCTTTTGTTTTGAAGATCAAGTATGCAAAGTTTCAATGCAATTGGATCAACTGTACGACAGCGCATAAAATATGAATAAACATGCGGCAATTTTTATGACGGCAGATCTCCTGAACTGTAAGTTGTAGGATTAATTAACTTGGTAGGTACATTCATTGCCACACATGGATACTCTGTGTAAAATGTGTTGAAAATGATTTAGTAGCAAAGCAGTAATAAATTAAGAAGCTATTCGTAATGCGGCAGTACTTCATGCACCTTAGTGTTCATGATGTCATATTTCCTGTTGTATGTGTTGTACAGGGATGTAAATATGACTATAGCATTCGTGTAAGTGCAAGCAATGTATTTACAAAGTTTCTTCGCAATCGTATGAACAGCACGAAAAAACGAACAAACATACACACAAACAAATATTCATTTTTATACACTGAATAAAGGAACTGATACACCTGCGTAATATCTCGTAGGCCCTCCGTGAGCACGCAGAAGTGTCGCAAGACGAAGTGGCATAGACTCGACTAACATCTGAAGTAGTACTGGAGGGTACTGACACCATGCCTACAACAGGGCTGTCCATATATCCGAAAGAGTACTTACTTGTCACCTGTCACAGTCGTATCTAGACGTATCAACTACACACGCCCCCACTCACCTTTACAAGTTCCCACCATTTTGAATAGTCCCCTCCTGACATACAGGGTTCATGGATCATGTGGTTGCCTCCATACATGTACACGTACATGTGCTCGACGCATTCTACATCTACATGGGGTACTCTGCAAATCACATTTAAGTGCCTCGCAGAAGGTTCATAAAGCACATTTATACTATTTTATCTCCCATTCCATTTTCGAATAGCGCGCGGGAAGGAACACCTGAATCTCTCCGTTCGAGCTCTGATTTCTCGTATTTTATTCTGATGATCATTTCTACCTGTGGCGGTGGGAGTCAACAATATATTTTCGCATTCGGAGGGGAATGTTGGTGATTGGAGTTTCGTAAGTAGACCACGCCGCAGCGATAAGCGCCGTTGTTGTAATGATTCCCATCCTAGGTCCTGTGTCATTTCCGTGATGCTGTCTCCTGTATCGTGACAAGACAAATGGAGCTGCCCTTCTTTGGATTCTCTGATGTCCTCCGTCAAACCCACTTGATAAGGATCCCACACTGGGTAGCAATACTCCAAATAAGGACGGACAAGCGTAGTGTATGCAGCTCTTGCATCTTTTAAGGGTTCTGCCAATAAAACACAGTCTTTGGTTCGCCTTTCCCTCGACATTATCGACGTATTCCTCCATTTTAAGTCTGCAGTAATAGTAATTCCTAGGTTCTGATTGATTTATCTTTTCGTACTCATGTGAACGACTTCACATTTCTCATTATTTAAACTCAATTGCCAATTTTTGTACCACAGTGATATCTTATTCAGATAGTTCTGCAGTTGGTTTTGATCGTCAGATGATTTTACTAGACAGTAAATGACGGCGTCATCTGCAAACAACACCGTGTTCTCCTCATCAAACTGCGGTTGATTAGAATTACACTCATGATGTATTTTACACTAGGGCAATGATATAATTATTTATTAAGGCACGCGGGAAAAGTACCGGTATTTGAATATAAACCTTTTGAACACTCCTATATTGGTGTTTTGGATGTTATTGTCCTTTTTGCACATAAACTAAACAATGAATACTTTTGGACAACTTTCTAGCTGATTCAGGTTTCTCTTTAGACAGTAATTTGCACCAAAGATTACTCCGAAATAATTACCTTTTATATTATGTAAAAATAAAATTTGTAAAGGTATTTAGGAGAGACATTGAATTAAAATTTATGCTTTGGCCGGGATTGAAACACCGGACCTCCTACTTATTACTCAGCTAACACTGCGTTGCAGCCAAAGCGCCTACACGGACTGTCTTAAAGCACGTCTACCTCCACACCATATACTTTAATTCTGTCTCATGTTCCCTGTGAAATGCGTGTGTAGGGAGACGTGCTTTTAAGACAGTCCGTGTAGTCGCTTCGGTTGCAATGCTGTGTTAGTTGAGTGGTCTAAAGTGCCTAACTAGTACGCCATCAATATAGCGAACACTCCGTTATGCCAGGTATGCCAGGTTCTAGACGTCGATGCTCAACGTCTCATGTGCGGGCCCTCTGCGGAAGTATGGCGGCTGGTGACGCAGATGATTGGCTTTCTACTGCGCGTCGGACAGCAAAATATCGACCCTAAGATTGTCCTTTTTCCTGACAGAACATATTACCCACGAGCCAAAACGAGCGCGGTGACAGGGATTCCAGCCTAGGTGGTGTATTATTTGCATCGCGACGGCGCGAAGCATGTGCCGAACTTCTGGAACCATTTACAAGAACAACATATGGCGCTGATACGGAACCCGAAGTATCAACAATATTTTTTTAACTTTCTGGGGAGTGTGTTACGAGATCCTCCACGGAGCTGGAATGTCCCGGGTATGAGAAGCTGATTTGATAACGATGAAGAGGTATATGATGAACATGATGAAACGGTTACCTCTTATAATAAAACGAGAAGACGTGCCTGGCGGCAGAAGCACTGGAGTCGACCGCTCGGAAACTCACTCCCCACAGAGAGTTTTCTTTACTTTAATGTTTTTAGTTATGCATGGACACGCTACATCCGTTAGTATAAAGCGCATGGAAGTTACTTGCGTGAGTCAATTTGAAACACAATCATTATCATTTCAAGGAAAAAAAAAATGGGAGAGAAAAAACCCTAAATGGGGCGACAGGCGAGTGGAAAATAATACAGATGCTTGAGAGGAATCCGGCGACGTAATTTTATTTTGTTTTTCAATATTTTTATGTCTTCCAGGAAATGGCTGTTTTATTTTGATGAAGTTGAAAAAATAAAATAAAATAACGAATGTATACATTCCAAAAACCACTCCCCACACCCTCCTCAAAAAAAAAAAAAATAAATAAATAAATAAATAAATAAATAAATAAATAAAAAAATAATAATAATAATACAACTAGTAAGTACGAGGTCCGGGGTTCGAATCCTGGCCGAAGCATAAATTTGAATTCAATGCCTCTCCCTTACGTTTAGTACCTTTGGTATAACGAGACGATGTTGTGTCAAGGAATTGTATTATTTGTTGATAATAAAATTTTATTTCTCCATATTTTTCTGCGTGTATTCATCCAAGCCAGGGGTGCAAGTGCACCAGATTGCACCACTCTCCCGGCGCCCATACACAAATAGTCTCTAGGAGATATAATTCGGTCAACTGAAACTGAACTAGTTACGAAAAGCACGAGTGGGCGGATATCCTTGAGGAGCACAGACAGCGCTGGTGGCAGAGTGGAGAGCGAGGACACGTGCGGGGACAGGGGAGCCAGCAGCTATCCCCGGGGCGCCTGCCGCCACGCGCTGTGCTCCTCCTCCTCCTGCGCCCCGCTGGGCTAATCTCCTCGAAGGCCGCCCACCGGATCCAGTCCGGTCGCAGCGCTGACACGAGGGAGCGCGGCCGGTACTGTTCGCCGTCCTCTCCTGCAAGCTGCTGTCGCAGCATTCTTGTGCTGCCACGGTTTCGTCTACCCTGAACTCTCGTACAACCGAACTTTTAATCCGATCGTTGGCATCAGCATCTACATAAATACTTCAGAGAATTAAATTAAATTTGCCACATTGTTTTTGTGGTCTTCAGTCCGGAGACTGGTTTGATGCAGATCTCCACAATACCCTATCCTCAGCAAGCCTCTTCATCTCCACATAAAAACGGCAACCTAGATCTGTCTGAATCTGCTTACTGTATCCATCTCTTGGTCTTCCTCTGCGGTTTTTACCCCACACATTCCCTCCAACGCTAAATTCACAATTCCTTGATGTCTAATAATGTGCCCTAACAATCTATCCCTTCTTTTAGTCAAGGTATGCCACAAATTTCTTTTCTCCCCAATTCTGTTCAGTACCTCCTCATTAGTTACGCGATCCACCCACCTACTCTTCATCATTCTTCTGTAGCACCACATTTCAAAAGCCTCAATCCTCTTCCTGTTCGCACTGTTTATCGTCCAAGTTTCACTCCCATACAAGGCAACACTCCATACAAATGCCTTCAGAAAGGACTTCCTTAGGCTTAAATCAATATTCGATGTTAACAAATTTCTCTTTTTCAAGAACGCTTTTCTACCCATTGCCATTCTGCATTTTATATCCTCTGTACTGCGACCATCAGTTGTTATTTTACTGCCCAAGTAACAAAACTCATCTACCTCCTTTATTGCTTCGTTACCTAATCTAATTCCTCTTGTTAATGTTCATCTTATATACCTTCCAGCACACTGTCAATTCCATTCAATTGCTCTTCCAGGTCCTTTGCTGTATCTGACAGAATTACTATGTCGTCGGCAAAACGCAATGTTTTTAATTCTTCCCCCTGAACTTTAATTCCTTCACCAAATTTCTCCTTGCTTTCCTTTATAGCTTGCACAATGTACAAATTGAATAACATTGGAGAAAGGCTACAACCCTGTTTTACTCCCTTTCCAACCACTGCATCCTTTTCATGCCCTTCAACTCTGACAACCGCTGTCTGGTTTTGTACAAGTTGTAAATAACCTTATGCTTCCTATATTTTACTCCTGCTTGCTTCAGAACTTGAAAGAGTTTATTCCAATCAACATTGTCAAAAGCCTTCTCCAAATCTACAAAAGCTAGAAATGTAGGTTTGCCACATTATGTGATACGAATATGATTGCCAATCAGTGCTTTAAGGAGACGTGGACGTTAACGGGCTGCACTTTCATACCTTTCTTTCGCTGCACATTGGTCTTGATGTATAATCGTGGACAAAGTTTCGATTTTGTACCAACACTGAATGACAGCTTCACCTAAGGTGCATTGGCCCCTTACTAAGCTTGCATTTATTGCAAATCTTTAATTCAGAGCAAAGTTCCTAGTGATTGAAAAAAAAGCGTAGAAAGGAAAGAGAACTGACCCACATAATAACATATCGTTGACATCAGTGTGTAACATCTCTGGAAAGGTCGCAAACAGTGGTGGACCTGAGCGGTCGCGATACGGGCCGTCAGAGGGCGCCCGCGTGTGTGCAGAGCGCTCACGTGTAGAGGCCTGCTGAGGCGACAGCCTTTTTCTCGTTCTCAGTTGCTGTTGAGATCTACTAGCAGTCGTTTTTACTTGGAATTACATATTGGATTGTTGCTAACCCGGGGGTTACGGTAGTATCACTAAAAGTGGGCCTTTGCGATCGTCTTTTGACAGTTCGAAATTTAAATGAAAATAACGGCTTAACTATTCATCTGACACGAAAATTGAATAACCGAATTTGTAGAGGAGAAAATTCTCTACAACTTTGCTCTGTTATGTTTTTTTCATATCTCGTAGCGTTTCAAAGATATTTCCAAAAATAACGGCGATTTTGGGATGTCTGTCTGTCTGTCTGTCCGTAACGTGTTCCCTGTTTTTAAGACGAACCATTGAACCGATCAGCACCAAATTTTACAGACATGATTGTAGGCCGCCAGAGACCAGAACCTCCCTTTTGCAAAATTTTCGGACAAAAAATACGGTAATAAAACCAAAAACAGCCGTTTGTAATATAATTGAAATTGCAAACGAACCGTTCATCTGACACGAAAATTGAATAACCTAATTGGTAGAGGAGAAACTTCTCTACAACTTAGCTCCCTTATGTTTTTTTTTTATATCCCGTATCTTTTGAGACATATTTGCAAAAATAATGGAGATTTGACACCCTCCATTGAATCAAAGAAGATGTCACGTGACATTCCTCGCGTATTTGATGATTTTCTTATTGTAACATACACGTTGCCATTTCAAAGCAACGGCACACTGAGGAATTAACAAAAACACATCGTTCTTCGTACGATAAATTATAATCTAATGTCCACAAATGCCATATTAACATCAGTTAACATTGGCCATCAATAGTATGAGATTAAAGCACCCCTGTTTTTATTTATAGCCGTAGCGTAGTGGGCAAGGCGCTGGACTGTGACGCGAAACGTCGGTGGTTCGCAACCCGCCACTATCCAATTTTTTTTTCTGAAAGGGTTTTAGACACTCTTATTAATTAATTAATTATTATTTAGATTATTATTTTGGTCCAAAATGTTTGCAAAAACTTATAAAACTATAAATCTAAAGTCGGCCGTAAAACACGTCAGAGCGAGGTTTTTTTTTGTTTGTTTTTTTTTTTTTTTTTTTTTTTTTAGTTAGCAAATGATGAGCTGTAGCTTATGCCAGTTTTGTATGGACCGCGCGTGTTGCGCACTAATGGTTAAAATGTTATGTTCTCAGTTTCAGACAGTAACCAACTGTACTTAATAGTCCCCTGTTCCAATACGTGTTAGCCTGTCCCAAATTCATGGCATCGAACCTGCAATTTTATAAATCACTGTGCTAAATATGAGCTCAGGGGCATGGAATTGTAAGAAAACGGCGTTGTTGCCTTCCACACGCAACTAATAAGATAATTATGTATTTTTACGGAAAAAGGGGTGTTGTAAGTGTCATGTACAATTTTGGAGCATATTCTCAGTGCGAATATAGTAAATTCCCTCGAGACGGATAAGCTTCTTTCAATGAGTCAGCACGGGTTTAGGAAACATCGTTCATATCAAACTCAGCTTGCCCTTTTCTCACATGACACGTTGTGAGCCATGGATGAAGAGCAACAGGCAAATTGTTTTTTTCTCGATTTGAAAAGTTACTTGACGCGGTTCCACACTGCAGACTGATAACGAAGATACGAGCATAGGTTTACAGATTTGTGACTGGCTGGAAGACTTCCTAAATAACAGAACACAGTACGTTATTCCCGACAGCGATTGTTCAGCAGAGACTGGTTTATCATCAGGGGAGTGTGATAGGACCGCTATTATTATCTATCAACATAAATAATCTGATGCACAGGCTGTTTGCTGATGATGCTGTGGTCTAATTGACTGTAATAGCATACACGATGACTTAGACAAAATTTCTAGTCGGTGTGAAGAACGGCTCTAAATGTAGAAAAATGCAAGGTGATGCACATGAGTAGGCAAAACAATCCCATCATGTTCGAATACAGCATTAGTAGTGAGCTTCTTGATGCAGTCGCGTCGTTCAAATATCTAGGCGTAACATTACAGAGCGATATGAAATGGAATCAACATGTAAGGACAGTTGTGAGTAAGGCGGACAGCCGACTTTGGTTTATTTGGAGAATTTTGGGGAGATTTACTTTATCTGTAAAGCAGCCGGGATATAAAAAGCTTGTACGACCACGTTTTAAGTATTGCTGAAGTGTTTGAGACCCACAGCAGATCAGTTTAAAGGAAGACATAGAAGCAGGTCAGGGGCGAGCAGCTAGATTCGTTACTGGTAGGTCCGACCAATAGGTGAGTGTCACGGAAATGATCCGGTAAGTCAATGGATATCGCTGGAGGAAAGACGACGTTCTTATCGAGAAATTCTGATCAGGAAAGTTAGACGGCCGGAATCTAAAGCTGATTGCAGAACGATCTTCCTGCCGCATATTTACATTTCGCATAATGATCACAAAGACAAGAGAAATTAGGGCTCGTACAGAGGCATATATTCTTTTTTTCCTCTTTCTATCTCGGAGTGGAATAGAAAAGGAAATGCCTTGTAGTGCTACAGTGTAAATGGTTCAAATGTTTGTGTAGCTTATGGGACTTAACTAAGGGGTCATCAGTCTCTAAACTTACAAACTACTTATGACCGTAGCGGCCGTGCAGACTGTGACTGGCGCGCCGCAGGGTACAGTGCACCCTCCGCTATGCACCTTACGGTGGATTGCGAAGTATATATGTAAATGTAGATGTAGACATTATGTAATACGAATATGATTACCAATAAATAACTTCTTAGACTCTGATTTAAGGGGACCAGAATGTGAACGGGTTGCAGTTTAATAACTTGCTTTCAATGTACATTGCTCTTGATCTACAATGCGGAAAACGTTACGATTTTGTACGAACACTGATTGACATTAACTCAAACTGAAGTAGGAAATTTATTGATATATCTCCTATAGTTTAAAAAATTACAATGTTTTCCTAATAGATGTTTTTATAATACACGTTCGCATTCTGGAACCATTTTCAGGAGCATCGTCAGCATTTAGACTGTGGCAGGCTGCTGTCAACATTCGTAGGAACACATTATGCCTCTTGTTCTGTAGTTTATATCTGAGGAAATAGAAAAACCCTTATCACACCTCATTACTATGTTGTCTAAAAACTACCCTTAAAATTATATACAGAATGACAATCACTGATCATTTCTGCAATGTATTAAGGCAAAATACAGAGATACTGTCCCATTCTTCAAACGGGAGAAATTTAGTGATCATAGCGAAAAAGTTCTGAATATGTAGTTTCGAGATAATGAGAAAAGTATTTTCAGTGTTTTTGACTCACCGTATGCCTCTTTCAGAACATTCCAGTGTCATTATCTTACAGGCCAGCTGCTTCTTTAACCTCTTCATGCCTTTCAGGAGTCTTTTCCTTACTATGGACTTTTTAGTGTTGTTTACCGCAGCTCTTTCATCTTCAACTAGTCGCTGATGATCAGAGCTGCTATTACTTCCTGATTGGATACATAATTCGTCCGTCACTTTTGTCCTCGTAATTACACCATCACTGAAACAGACAACAGCATCCATCTCACCTATTTTGAGTACTTTCCAGCCAATAATCATTGTTTTCGGCACGCGTTGCAACACGCAGCTGTTGAAACTCTCATTAGGATTTTGTGTATGGTGATGTAGAGATTTGGTAAGTCATTTTTTATCTGCAGGGTCCCTGTATATAGGCTTTATTGTTTCCATGACTGTGGCAGGCATGGAATGTTTCTGGTAATATTTCTTGCTTGAAGCATCAGCGTGGCCAGTGTACAAACACTTGTTCAAAGAAAGTTAAATACTATAATTATTTAAAAGTAAACAAACCATACATTTTTGGAGGGCAATAAATAAAACTAAAAAAATCGACTTTTCAGTCATTTTCACGTCCAGGTCCCCTTAAATTGCATTCATATCTGAAGGAAAGTCCACAGCGAAGGCAAGATGAAAATAAAAGGAGATAAGACGGTATATCCAATATGCACTGATTAGCCAAACAAACTGATATATCCGCGTGTCATATGCGGATAAAGAGCGAGGAATCTGCCCAGTACGTCTGTCATAATGTTATCTGAAACTTCAAGCCTGTGGACATTCTTGGAATCCTGAAAGAAATGTTTGTTAAGCTTCAGGGACTGAACTGCGGGGTCATCAGTCCCTAAACTTACAAACTACTTATCAATTACCTTATACTAAAGACAACACAAACATCTATGCCCGAGGGTGGTTTCGAATCCCCGACCGCAGCGGCTGAGCAGACTGTGACTGGTGCGCCGCAGACCGCTCGGCCACCGTGGTCGGCTCTTGGAATCCTTGCAGAGCCCAGGTAGAGCCGCAGTCTGTTGTCCTCATCCCTTGGCCACAGCGGACGTAGCTGATCCGAGGGACACTAATCTGTTTACGCGACCGTGTCTTTTCTGCGATCTGTCAAGTGATTTCTGGGTGTCAAACCGGCCCACTTCCCACCAGAGGTGTAATGCCAAATTTCCGCTGCCTTCGGTTAGCACTGTGTTATGACCGAGTGACAACGTATATCTTAGTAAATACACATCAATGGATACCATATCGTTAAAAAAGGTGTTTTGACATTAGTGAAAGAAAACCAATTGAAAGCGTCAATTTGGGAAAAAATGGATATATATTTGATGACAAAGAAAAGATTAACGATATAGTGACCTGTTCTGCTTCACTTTTGAAGAATATATTAAACTATCAGATCGCCTCCAAAACCTGCACTGCCAGGTAATATATATATATATATTTCAACACCGTATCACACAGTTTTAGTACTACTTCGTTTCGAAGTTCGAAGTAGTACGAGAGACAGGGCAGAGTCAGGCCCAGTTCCCCTCCCCGCAAGGAATCTGTCACAGTGACTAACTTGTTACCTTACATGCTGTCCGCCACGGAGGGCCATTCGTAAGTGGCCCATACTCCCACCAGACACCCTGCTCTGAAAACTGCAGACATAGTGACGTCACCAAGCCGTTTCTCTTTTCCCTCCCTCCTCATTGCCTATGCATAGCTTGGGGCCACGTCGGCCACGCCAAACTCATGATCTTTACGGAGCCACAGTGATGTCTGCTGTTCAGCCGGCCTTCCGTAGCCCCTGAAAACACTACAACCCAACCGACACAGAAGATTTCCGGGCAACCTGCATGCCCGGTGAGCCGCTGGGAAATACAATAACAAAACAATATCAGCTTGCTTCCGTGGTACACCTTCTTGCAGATGCTCCGACGAACTGCACACTGGCGTATTCCTATGCCAGAATGCAATCGGTGAGCCTCCTGTACTGAGGCCGGTATTATACTATCAAATTATTGGAGAAAGAACTAGACGAAAAAATTGGATGAAATATTGCTCCAGTTTTTTTTACAAAAATATTAGATTAAGCGCTAATGTGGGTATTACATTATCATCATTATCTTTTGTCAAAGTTGCTTCAAAATGGCGGTGTTAAGCGCTAACGTGGGTATTACATTATCATCATTATCTTTTGTCAAAGTTGCTTCAAAATGGCGGTGTTATGCCCAGCTGTATTTTATAGTACAGTTGCGTTGGGTCTGCATTTAGAAAAGAAGAAGGGACGAAAGAAAAGGAAACGTAAATGGATGAAACCTTGGGTTTCGCAACGAGATAAATAAGTATTCAATAATATTTGTTTCAGGAAAGGGAGGATTTTCGTTTTTATATCGTCGGTAGTACAACCGGGCCATAATTCACTGCTAATTATTTTGTATCTCTCCATTCTTCATAATTTACAATAACAGAGATTGTAAGTTGATAAAGTTATTTTCAGGAAATAACATTTTAAATAAAAAATTCCATCACTGACAATGAGGAAAATCTAATTTGTTTATGACGTTATTGCCAAAGTAAAGGGGAGAGGGGAGGAAACATATTTTATAAAGTAAATAGGCTCTATTTATTTACGAACAAAAATTGTCTGACGTGTTTATATTTATATATTTTCGTTTGTAAACAGATGTCGATGTTTTGAATGTTGCTTCACTTCCCAGTACTTCGCACACCACTTTAACCAAAATCATACACTATAAAGTCTGCTTTGGCCATAAATAAAATATAGGGGTGTTACTTCTTCAATTCCGGTAGCATATTATGACTTTTACATCACGGATTGTAACTTAAAAGTAGGCCACTGTACGTAATAAAAGCTTAATTCTGGAAGGAGGTATCCAGATAAGAGTTTACTGTTATAACAAAGCTTAATTTTAGCAATAAAATTATCAGAATATCCGTGTGAGCTACCGGATACTCCCTGCTGCAAAACCCTTGGTCCCTGGCCCAAATTGAGAACTGACTTGGTTCAAATTACTCTAATAACAGGAAGTTAGCGATACAGTGGCCAATACACGTAGCAGCTCACACGAAATCCCACACAGGCATTAATAAACAAGCCACCACAATTAAAGTTGGTTCATAAAGGTGGCTAAAGAAAAACATTAATGACGCAACGGAACTAAAACATAGAAAATTGCATCTGAGCTTGTTTTCAGCACTGGTGAAAAACAATGTTAAATAAAAAAGGGGGAAAGTGCTCGAAAACTACAATTTATAGGCAAGTCAAAATTATACTGAACTTAATTTGTTTATTCAGGTCGAACGAAAGCAAATCGGGGAACCAATTTTGTTAATACAATAAAAATGCATCTCATTACCTATTCTAATACTGACGATGCCCAGCATTGAATTTAACATAAATTACACAGAAATTAACGCTACTGGGGGGAGGATTTACAAACGACACTCACTCGCTCACACACACGAAATGCAACAGCGACACTCACCAAAATCAGCGTGCTGAAACGAGGCAGAAGCAGGCGCCGCTATCGTAGGTGAAATTCAGCAAACCCGGAGGTACAACACAACACAATATAGAATAACACTGCGAAGATGGCTGTACTCTGTCGTGCCTGATTTGAGATGGTGCGTGAGTATTGCATGAGTTGCATCTAGATTGGACCGCGAGCAAACACGCTAACGGCGACACATGGCTACGTTACATGATCACACTCCACTGAAGGTGAAGTGGTAAAAAATTGGACTCATTACATAAAATCACGGTGGACTCTGAAGTTGCAATCTGAGAGTAAACTATCTAGGCACTGGTTTTATGAGAAGTGGCGTGAATTCAGGTGACTAGCTGCAAACCCCAGAAGTCGGAGTTCGAACCCACGCGGTTCCGAAAACCGATAGAAATGTATAAATTCAATTTATGAAAAATAACGAAAATTAACTACGGCATGATACCCCTAGAACTGTGCAGAATTTCAAAAGGAAGCTACTGAAATGCAGCACCATGCAATTGGGAGCGTTCACAGAGACGCAAAAAGTCCTATCTCAAAACACGGAAAAGTGAAATAACTACTAAATAGGAAAAAAGAACCTACGGCGTGCAACCGATAGAAATGTTTAGAATTTAATAAGCAAGCTATTGAAGGAAGTTGTACAAGACTCTGAGAGAATTACTGACAAAGACTGAGTGCATACTACAAGTTCGGAAAAGAAACACCAAAATTAAAATAGGCGGGGAGAGAAGATCGCGAAATGTTAGTGGAAATCGGAATGATACACGCATAGTTACTTGCCTGATGGACACGGAACAAACAATAGTGGAAGCTGAAGGCTTTGTTCTAAGAACCGACCACGTGGAACAAATATCACTCACAGAAGGAAACGATAAGAAAAGTTTTACATGCACTGTACAAAAATGAACATATTATCTGTTACAAATCGGGCCGCACAAAATTAGAAAGAATTTATACAAAGTTCGTACACTGCCACATAATCATAAAAGGTTTGAATATACCAGGCCGTTATCAAACTGCAACTAGTAACGCATACACCGCGTTTATCTGTTGGAAAACACTGGAATGAAAAACTAGAACACATTTCCGCACATGATCAAAAATAAATATTCCGGAATAATGAATCTAAGTTCAAGAGTCTACGTTAAACATGCTAAACAACGAATCACTACCATCTCCGCAAGCACAAGAACCAACCTTACCTCACTACGATCCCAGCACAAAGTGAAGTCCGAGCGGCCACCAGGCGGGAAAGCTACCCGAATCTGAAAAATCCAAGAAAACAGCGGTGGTGGGGAGATAAGATCTCGTGACTCGCCCTGGAGAAGCCTCGTCGACTAGCTTGTAACCAAAGGGTAAAGAAACCACTTTGGTCGCATTATCAGCAGGGCTTGGTAATGACTAACTATCGACTCTGAGCCAGAGAGAACCACGCAAAGCGAGCTATTACCACCCACATTCAGACACCCATTAGATCCTCGCACATCCACATAAAAGTAAAACAAGTATACATTCTCACAGGGACAATAATAAATTATTAAAATAACAAAATTCCAGCAATATTAACTAACATTTCAGAAACTAATATTTTTAAAAAAAAATGTTCAAATGTTTGTTAAGCTTAAGGGACTTAACTACGGGGTCATCAGTCCCTAAACTTACAAACTACTTATGAACTACCTACAACTAAGGACGGCACAAATATCCATGCCCGAGGGCGGATTCGAACCCCCGACCGTAGTGGCCGTGCAGACCGTGACTGAAGCGCCTCAGTCTCCTCGGCCACCGCGGCCGGCCTAATATTTTTAAAACATGAAATAAAATGCCATTCCTCATGGCTTGAAACGAGTGGGGTTCTAGTTTTATCAAAATGCTAATCTAACGACATAAATAAATTACAATTTTATAAAAAATATATGGAAGACGACAGACGATCGTCTTTCACTAATAACCTCACTTTCACCGTTTGGCATCAGGCTACGCGAATTGACGTGACGGACAGTGTTAATGAGCCTTTTCGCGTGTCATACAACGACCCGTCTGATTTATACATTCCTATCAACTCTGTTGTTGCTGGAAAACATTACACAAACTTGCTACTAGTAGCCATGTTTTCGAGTACGAACGCTAGATCAAACATTAGCCTCCAAATAAAACGGCTGTAGTGGCAAGGCAGCTGTACTACTACACATTTAGGCCTTAGATTTGAGAAAATATTGAGCGACATTTCCATTACACTACGTCCAATATTTCTTTGTCCAATGCTTTTTCCAATAATTTGATAGTGTAATACCGGCCTTAAGGACACGCCGACATTTTCCAGACATTCTTCCGTTCGTGAACGCCATATTACAAGATAACCTAATAAATCTAGATGAACTTTCTCATAGTACAGTGTACCTAGAGAAATACTGAACTGTGAAAATTAAAGTTGTATGAAGACTGACCGCTGTTCATCTGCTGTCCCTGCCCCCATTCTTCCAACCTGTCTACACATAACCACTAGTTGCTGGTTCAGCCAATTTAGGCTCAGGCCCAAAGTAGAAAGCAGTTTTGCGAGTGGCTGATAAAATAATGTTTATTATTCTGCATTTTAACAGTTACAGTTCAGTTACTTACCTGTCACGGAAATTCCTCTATGACGATAACTTTGAAAGACGAGGTACAAAAATTATCAACGCTTTCTTTAGCACAGTATTGCAGTATTAACCTGTATGTAATGTATACAGTCTGTTCGTATAATTCTCCAGAAAAGGTAGGCTACAGAATGAGTACAGAAGGAAAAAATGTCATTTTTTTCTAGTTCCTAAAGTCAACGTAGATAAGATTATCTCCGATGAGATACAGATTATTTAGTTAACAAATATTAAAAGGTAAAGGAGTGAAAGATCCGAAGATTGGTTCGAACACCACAATGCTCTACTACGAAAAGTCCTACGTGAATGTAATATGCCATTACCTTCCTCCAATCTTCACACTCGCTTACCCAGTCAGTTATAGAGGGGGGGGGGGGGGGGGTTGGCTACAGTCTAACGTGGGTTCCGAACCACGATGCTACTCGACATTTTTCACATCAGCAACATTGCTAGAAGTGAGAAAGTGGAAAGTGATAGTTAAAAATCCTAGGACCTGGCGGGAATCAAACCCGCGACCCTTGGATTAATAGAATCGCAGTCTTTTCACTATTCTACCGAGCCAGAGAAACCAAACTTTCTAAGTATCTCAGAGGATTTTCAATAATACAGATCTTCTTTCACTGCCGCATTTAATTATAAATGAGTGGTATGAGCAGAACAAAATTTTCGTTAAGACAAAAGGTTCACGCTGGTTTGAACCATCTTCGAATTGTGTGTAAAATAGAGAAGTGAAAAGTAGGTCCTTTCACGGAACCGTTAACTTTTTAATAGTTCTCCTTACTGAATTAGTTCAATGAACTAGTTCAAATGAACTACACAGTTCACTTTAAGTAGTTGAGTGAGTTATTTCAGATGAACTAAATAGTTTACTTTATTTTTAGAATAATTTTTCACCTTTTATTTCACCCCCCCCCCCCCCCCCGTTTTACAGATTGAATTTCAAATATCTTTGAATTATGTATTTTTTTTTTGTATGCTTGAAAAAAGATGCACGGATTTTCTTATTTCTAAATGCCAAATTGAATTAAAATATGTGAAGATGAATAGAACCTAATCAGACTGACATACACTCTCTTGGTATGAGGTGGGGCTTCGGTTGATGAATAATTTTCATTGTAGGGCCCGCAGTACGAAATATGTCAAAGTAAGACATTTTAATAAATAATAAAGACAAGCTGTAGTGGCATGTAGCTGTATTACTACTAACGCTCCGAGCGAGTCATTTCTCACGGTAGAAAACATGAGACGAGCGCTTTCTTTGATCAAATCTAATATATAACAATAAATCTTTGAAAACATTTCGCATCTATACCATCTAAGATAAATATTAAATCTTGTGACGATACGAAATCGTAATCTCTCTATATAAAAATGTTGTGTTCGTTTGTGTGTGTTTCAAAATCTCATAACGTTATTCACAAAATGAGCTCCAAATTTACCACAACGTTGCACTGTAACACGGGAAGGTTCTTAGACACCTGTTTAACATATTACTCATAATCTATGCATATGGAACTTTTGCGATTTTTGCCTCAACGTTTCCACATTGTAAAATTTATATAAATTCGTATGTGATATATATTTAAATGATAGATATGTAAAAACATCCGCTTAATCCAGTAGTGCGTTGCATCAATCTTTCAAAGCATTTCGAAGATATAAGGAAAAGTACTCCAGGATGTAACCAATCACCCATCGCTAGTCATGGCGATGCAACTAGGCTTTTGGATTCTGAATAGCGTAAATCATCATATGAAGAATAGTCGGAGCTTCATGGAAATTTTTCAAAAATAAGTCCCAGGAAAAAACACCTACTGGGCACTCTTAACGTCGACACACTAACGAAGGTAAACTACAGCACCTAACTGACAATGTCAGTAAACGGAATATACTTACATTAGCATTTCAGGAGACAAAATATCCCGATAAACAGGCAGTTGAGTCAGGTGGATAGAGAATTTACAAAGGGAAACCAGCCATTAGAAATTCCAATAATACGACTATGTTAGGGACAGCTTTTATGGCCAAACAGCAATTTACAGGATCAATAACCAATTTTGCAATTTGTATAGGTTAGAATATCGTATTTTTCAAACTGTAAAAATTAGGCTACTTGAGATAAGACGCGTTTCGCTTTATTTCAAATCATCTTCAGTGTTCAACTGTACAATAAATATTTTTTCTTTTATATTTTTGTATGGTTTTTACTGAATTCGGTCATGAAAAGTTCTTATTCTGTGGTTTTATTTTATTCTGAATAAAATTAACTACTGAGATTACTCATGTTTTTATGTTGCCCTCTTCATATATTTTGCGTAGACTCACTTTGCCACTTATGCTGTCGCTCTATTTTGAATTAAACCTGTTTACAAAAGCTGCCAAAAATTCGCCATTTCTGTAGCCTTTGTCTTTTGTTTTATTTTTATTTATCGTCTTGTAAGTTCTTTGGTTCGCATTGTGAGATGTGTGACAGCCATAGAATGATAGAATCACTTAACAAAAAATGTTATAATTTTATAACTGTCACACAATGTACTGACATAGTATCAATTTGTATATCTCAATTACGATACTGAGGTTCCCTGGTTTAAAGGACATATTTTGTCTACAATATTTGCACTCCAGGATTGATCTTGGCACTAACGAGATATGTTTAACTGTAATTTTGACAGAGGGCATTGACATCTTCTGACTGAATTTACTGCTCGCATTGACGGAGGGCGCAGACGGTTTCTGATTGCGCTTTGCCTGGTTAAATGAATTTTATTTTGTGTATGTTAGATTTTTCCTTCCCTTGTGAATTTTAATCTGCAGATTTTTGTATTTTTATTGGAATGACGACATATTTGCAATATTTGGTTAAGACATTGTATAGTGTTATAGAGGACATCTCTGCCTGTTACATGATTTGGAATATTGTTTTATACGAATTCATTACTTGTTACTGGCATCTTTTATCCTTCCTAGATCTGAAGTACGTATCTTGAATTTATAATGTTGCTTATATGATGATATGTTGTCATCCGTGTAGAGGGTGCTATGTTCTCTCCGCAAACGCACAGTTGTACAGATAGGTTAGCAACGAACCAGGTATGCATTGTGCATGACGTTGTCTGTATACTTCTCTCCATTATTAATCAATTGGAACATACCTGATTTGATTTTGTAGGTGGATGGAAATACCACCAGCAGCTGTATAGAAATTCTTTATTCAATTTTGCGCGACCGGTTTCGGTACTTCAATTTTACCATCTTCAGGCCTCCGTTTTCCAACTGTCATTAATGGCACATTTGAACAGGGTAGCCGTCGTTGAGATAGTAATAGAGGAAGAAATTTACTGCTATCTATATTAACGGCTACCCTGTTAAAATGTGCCATTAATGACAGTTACACAAGGGGGGGGGGGGGCTAAAGATGGTGTAATTGAAGCACCGAAATCGGTCGCGCAAAGTTAAATAAAGAATTTCTATACAGCTGCTGGTATTTCCATACACCTACAAAATTGACTGTATACATTTGTATAATATTCCGTGTTAAGATGCAATTTGCTACTTTCTGTCGGCCCACAGGGCTTCATTTCTAGGAATGGTAATAAGATTTCCTATTTCTATTCGTGAACTGTAAGGACGTTTACATACGTTAATTTGGCGTTTGATTTTATTATTTTATAGCACTGAAGATGGCCAATGAGTGACCGAAATCGATATTCACTCGTCAATAAAGATTTCATGCGTCCTCAGCTGTTTCTTGCATTATTTATAATTTTATTAGTATGGACGCTCTGCACTTGATTCGCGATGGAGCCGTCTGTAACAGTAAAGAAGTCAGAATTCGCATACCAATTAACATAGAAATACTACAATCAGAATCGAGCCCGATGGTCTTGGGGTAAAGCGCTCGACTGGAAACCGAAAGGTTGCGGATTCAAAACCAGGCCGGACCACGGGCTTTTTCAGTCTGCACTTTAACCCATCCTTCACCTCTCAACGATGTGAAGAGTCGCCAGAAACGACGCGTATTTCGGATTCCACGTTAGGCTGTAAGCCCCCTTTCCCCGATTGGATAACTGGGGTAGGCTTAGGGACACGCAATTCGCCGGCGTCCAATTGAATGACTTGCACCGGGCCAGTGTGCCACACGACATTATTACTACAATAAGAAATCAGAACCCATCCAAGAGAAACTTATATATTATTATTCAATTATTAGGACACAAGCAACATATGAATCAGAGTGTCTAACATTGAATAATAAATGCGAAATATAAGAACCAGAGGAAAAGAGGGGGAAAGTACTAAGAAAAATTCTGGGCCCGGAGAAAACCAATGAAAATATATTGATGAAAAGGAGAATTGAAGATTTATACACTGCTCAAAACAATTAAGGGATAAGGTAAAATATCATACATATATGTTAACTAATTTTATTCAGATATTTGTTACAATTGTAATTTGTGTGTGATACAGTACGATATTTTGCTGTCTCAGTTTTTTGCTTAAGGTTTACATGGCGTTTTCTTAGAGCTGGTAGCTGGGGCTACCACGACAGTCAAAAAGTCACTCAAGTTGCCCTCTTATATAGTGTGTGATCACCTCGGACAGCCAGTACAGTTTCACACCTGCTTTTCATGGACTGTTGAGGGTTAGTTGGCCATTCTTCCATGAGTGCAATATCCAACTCTGAAATCGTTGTGGGAGGTGCTGGTCGGGTTTAAGTCCGTTGAACAAATTGGCCACTCCATTCTTTCAGTCCCCTCAGCTTTAAGCATGTTGTCCACCAGTGTAGTTCTGTGCGGACGAGCGTTATT
This sequence comes from Locusta migratoria, assembly GCA_026315105.1. Taxonomy (NCBI): domain Eukaryota; kingdom Metazoa; phylum Arthropoda; class Insecta; order Orthoptera; family Acrididae; genus Locusta; species Locusta migratoria. The sequence goes on from CM048749.1 coordinate 181,357,426, forward strand.
GTCCACCAGCAAGAACCCATCTCCTGTGGCACCAGCGTAGGACACAATGAAAGGGCGCAGAATCTCGTTTCTATACCTCTGAGCAAAGCGTTATTCAGAACGTCATAGAGGTCAATACTGACTCCTGCCCACACCATTCGTTCAGCACTATGCTATGGTGATGTTTCCTGTACATTGCAGGACTGTTCAGAGATGCACTTTGTCTCCAGATGAAAAAACGACGGTTGTCCGGCTGAACACAAAACCTCATGTCATATGTGAACAGAACCAGGCGCCATTGATTACGACTCCAATCCTGATGTTCTTCCGCCCAGTAGCTGGGGTCTAAACGGCGTCGTGGTTTTAACGGGACACACACAATAGGCCCGTTCGTAAAGGCCACATTCCCTAGGGGATTTCAGACTGTGTTGATATTGCACTTATGTTGCTGCCCGGAGGGTGCATTGTATCTGAGTTGCATTAAACCTCTTGTCTAGAAGGGCTGTTAACCGGAGATTACGGTCTTGGCTCTCTCTCCCTTAACGGTTCCTGTTGTCTGATATCAAGTCGAGGTCGTGGAAGTTACGCTTTGAGACACTCCAGCAGTTGCAGCCACATCCCACTGTGTGTGTCCCGCTTCCAAGCTTCCTATTGCTCGCCCAACCATAGCATTAGGGAGGTCACTTTGTTGTTGCGAAAAATGTTCAAATGTTTGTGAAGCTTAAGGAAGTTAACTGCGGGTTCGTCAGTCCCTAAACGACACATCCTGTAGTGAGACAAGGTAGTCGTACTACATTTTTCTATGTCAGCCCTGTTTTGAATTTGTAAATAGGAAAAACGAAACTTTTTATTTACAATGTATACATATTTGATGTTCGTGTAAATATTGTTATTTTATAATATGATTCTTAAAATGTTTTATTTTCTGTATGTTAAATGTACGATCGAGGCGCCGCAATCAACAAGGGCAGTCGTCGCCGCCGCTGCCAACCTTGAAGTATGTGACCGCTAGCAGAATTTAACCGACGCTACGAGGCTACGAATGCAGCTGCGCCTTCTTTATTGCCGCGCGTCAATCGTTTCAGAGAAGAAAGGAAAAGAACATTAAATGATTACTTATTATTATTTAAGATTCAGTCCAAGCTGGTTGTACAGGTTCAGGTCTCTTGCTAAACTGACTTCGTATTAGTATGAAGAAGAATAAATATTTGTTAATATTTATGAAGAGTTATTTATAATCAAGAATATATTATGGCAAGAGTAATTTAATTTTTTGTGAAGAACTTCTACTTATTTCAGAAAACAATTTAAATACTGATTGAATTTATTATTGACTGGCTTCGAATGTGATATTACATTGGTATCGAGTGTGAATGTGGAAAAACTGTGTTTAGCAGGCGGTGGAATATTAATATTTTCAGTACAAGTTAGCGACAGCAAACAGTAGTGCCTGTGTTTGACTTCGATAAAATTTTAGTAACGGCCACAGACTATTTCCTTGCCCCGCTCGTACAAGAACCTAATTTATTTATTTATTTATTTTTTTTTGAACTATTTAAAGGAATTATTCCTATATTTTCTGATTTATATTGTGGTGCGGGACACTTCGGACGGTCTTGAAATTTTTCATGGTTAGAATGTGACGGTGTTGCTAGGGGACTGCAAATAACAACTTCCTAGCAACTGATAAAATCTTGCTAGGATCAATATACTTTCATGATTAGCGACTAAAGATAAACATGAGTAACTGTATTAACCATCGCAGTTATCCCGTCCCCGCTCCACCACAATCCATGCCCGAGGGGGGATTCGAACCCCCGACGGGGAACAGCCTCGCGCATCGAAGCATAGCACCTCAATTCGATTGGCCACTCCGCCGTGGCTTTTTTGTTGCATTGCACTACGTGCTCACTGTACTATCTGAACCCAACTGATTGAATAATTTGTTTGGTAAACACGAGTCAACAAGAACCCCTGTGCAGCAACTTTCTTACTAGTATCTCGTTGCTGTAATGTTGTATCCACTCTGTAGAACCAACAGAAACGTCGAACCATTTTAGTTCATTCTGATAATGACAGTACCTCAGAGCCCATATATCTCATATGACACTATAATTGCTTTGACATGTGTATAAAAACTCAGAAAAAAATCTTAGTTACAATGAGGAAAAGACGGCAAATTTTGATGACAATTAAAAAGAATGCAAGAAACACGTATTACAAAGAAAATTTGTAATTAGATTAAGAAACTGATTAAAAACACAATCTATGAAGAAGATAAGCCAAAACTTCGAGTAAAGAGATTGGCATTGAGCAGAGACGAGCATCTGGAGAGAAAAATGAAGGAGTACTGGGAAGAAAGGAAGAGAAAGATTAAAATTGTATGTGGGCCACAGCTGGCATTAAAGTGAAACTTGTTTATAAATAACAATACTGCTACTAGTCACTATTTTTTTATTTATTTAGCACGACGCGTTCAGAAAATAATTCCCATCTTCAAGTGCGTTTTTTGTGCTGTTTCGTATTATTTATGATGTTTTGAGTGTGTGAGCGCCTGCTTCATTCTGCTGTTGTTGCTGTAATATATAAATACGCCCGATTTTACTTTTTGGAGTTAATGGTGGAATTTTTTGAAGAGCGTTTAACTTAGTTTTCCTCTGGTCCATCTGTGACAACTTTCACACATGTCAAACATCACACGCAATATTTTTGTACACAACTACATCAGTTGTCACAAAAACAAACATACATATAAACAAATAGTTACAGAGATGTACTAAGCATAAGCTTACCAAAGATACATTTTTACAGCGTATGCTACAAAGGAATCTTTAGCTGGATTTTATCAATACAACATTTCCATAAAGTATGCTGCGTTTTTATAGAGGATATTTTACTTTTGTTCATTGTCCTATTTTATGCATACTTACAATGGTGCTACATTTATACTTATTAACATTTTTATTTGAGTATGCTATCGAAAGATCGGAAAAAATTTAGAGATTCACTTTCCAATTTTTCATTTCATATTTTGTCTTCATATTTTCTATAATGTGAATACACTTCCAGTTCTTCATGTAGGTCCATTTTATGTCCTTTGTCTGGTCGGTGGAGTACTGTCACATTCTACTCAATTTCTTTAAATGGGTGTCCAGTGTTTTTTTTTTTTTTTTTTTTTTTTTTTTTTTTTTTTTTTTTGTTATTGCTGATATTGTGTGTTTGTTGTTTTTGTAGGCTTTGATGTGTTCTGTGTATCGGGTGTTTAAATTTCGGCCTGTTTGACTAGACAAAGGAGATAAAATGGGCCTATATGAAGAACTGGAAGTGTATTTACATTATAGAAAATATGAAGACAAAATATGAAATGAAAAAGTGGAAAGTGAATCAGTAGATTTTTTCCGATCGTTCGATAGCATACTCAAATAAAAATGTTAATAAGTGTAAATGTAGCACCATTGTAAGTATGCATAAATTAGGACAATGAACAAAAGTAAAATATCCTCTATAAAAACGCAGCATACTCTATGGAAATGTTGTTTTGATAAAATCTAGCTAAAAGTTCCTTTGTAGCATACTCTGTATAAATGTATCTTTGGTAAACTTATGATTAGTACATCTCTGTGACTGTTTATTTATATGTATGTTTGTTTTTGTGACAACTGATGTACTTGTGTGCAAAAATATTGCGTGTGATGTTTGACATGTGTGAGAGCTGCCACAGATGGACCAGACGAACACTGTAAGTAAAACGCTTTTCAAAAAATTCCACCATTAACTCCATATAAAGATAACCAAAAAGTAAAATCGGGCATATTTATATATTACAGCAACAACAGCAGAATGAAGCAGGCGCTCACACACTCAAAACATCATTAATAATATGAAACAGCACAAAAAACGCACTTGAAGATGGGAATTATTTCTCTAAACGCGTCGTGCTAAATAAAAAATATTGTGACTGCTAGCAGTATTGTTATTTATAAACAAATCCGTTTATCTCACAGTCTCAGGCTTTCAAAAAACCCATTTTCTAATGGATAAAATCAAGTTACTATATCTACAACAAACAGCTGATGGAAATCGATCGATATCTATGTTGTGGATACTTGTTGACACAGACTTGAGGTCATCGCCGCTACAGAACGCGTTTCACGCCGCACAGTAGCACTCGCACCGTGCGAGCTGCCTTTCCTTTAAACGGTAAGTGGAGCAGAAGGCGTCCCTTACAGAAAGCCTCTAAACTGCCCAAGAATGTTTCCCTAGAGCAGCGCGCGGAGGGTGCGAGGAATTATCACTTGCCGGCGGCAGGGCCATTCAGGGCGCACAAAAAGGAACAGAGGAAAGGAGGTTGCGCGTAGCTAGCGACTCGCCAGCCATTGTTCGCACTCTCGTCCACAGAGTTCGGTTAAGATTCGTTAGCGGCAAGGGAAGAGGCGTTAAAGGCCCTACCTGGCCTGGGAAGACTGCGTCTGTCACACTCGCACGCGGAACCCCCTGTTAGCACTGCCATTCCAGCTACACACACTCTGATCGGCTAATTAATATACAGCTCATTCTCTCATAAACGGGGAAGGCACTAGTGTTTTCTGTCCTTTAGCACATTGAAAGGAGCCTCATTTGCAAGATATCTTTATTATATATTCCGCGGTATTTTGGGCATATTTCCATTAGTCGGCCTGGGAAGACTGTAACGATGACAATTATTGAACCATAGAAATAAAATCTAATATTCACAGAATATATGACATCAACTGCGATTGGGCAAAGCTGAAAATATGTACCCAGCCGGGATTCGAACTCGGGTCTCCTGCTTTCTGGGGGACACAGTGATCACCGCAACTGCAAGGACTACCTAAGCACGCCTCCCGTCAGATACACTTAGCACTGACAGCCTCTCGGGCAGAGTGCTCTGCTATTTATACACAGGCAAAATGTACCAAAAATTAGAAGTTAACACAAGAAACTTGTAGAAATTACAAGTGATCATAAGTAACATGTGGAACATTCTGGAAATGATAATTACAAAGAAATAAATTTTTGTCAGTGGACGGGATCTTTTTTTTTTTTTCACCTGGTAGATCTATGGTTCGCGGTCGTTCGTTCAGTTTGTTCGTGATTGTTCGTTTATTACAGAGGGCGTTCTGCCCCCTGAGCCACGGCGCATGGCATGAAATGTTTGTAAGGCTTAAGGGACTTAATTGCGGAGTCATCATTCTCTAAACTTACAAACTACTTGTTAACTACCTTATACTAAAGACGACACAAACATCTATGCCCAAGGGGGGATTCGAACCCCCGACGGCGGACACCGCAACACGGTGCTCCAGCATGCTCGGCTAACCCGCCGCGGCGATTGAACCGGCGACCTTCAACACCGCAATCGGTGATGCTATCCATTGCGCCAAGCCGTCAGTCGGATAACTTGGGGTCTTGCGGCAATATAACATAGAACTTATTCTCAGATGAAGAGACTTGCACAGGACGGGGTAACATGGAGAGCTGCATCAAGCCAGTCTGCGGGCTGTTGTTGTTGTTGTTGGGATTTGAAAGGGACTCAACAGTCCCTAGTCTGCGGACTGAAGACCACAACAACAACAACATAACAAAGAAATTTAATTCAACGCAGAACTTTACACTTGTTTACGTTGAGGTTCACTTATCATTCCCAGCGCAATGCCTCATGACGCTGCAGATCCTACTGCATTTCGCTACCATTTTACAGTTATTAGAATTCTCGATAAACAACAGCATCATCCGTAAACAGCTTCCTGGAAATTATGTTATCTAAAAGGTCAGTTGTGAAAAGCGACGGTCCTATAGCACTCACCTGCGGCGGTCCTGAGATTAACGTCTGAAGATTCTCTCGGCTGAGAATGACATGCTGCTTTCTGTCTAGGAACACCAAAATCCAGTCACACAGTTCATCAGGCGACGGTGCGGAGTGGCATCGAACGCCTTGCAGAAGTCAAGAAATACGGCTTGTACCTCGGAACCTGCATTAACTGCCCTCTGGATGTCGAGGATGAATATCGCAAGTTCTGTTCCACATGATCGTTGCTTTCGGAAAACATCTTGATTCGTACAAAGGAGTTTTCCAGTCTCCAAAAATGACAAAATATTCGAAAATAAAATGTGTTCCAAATTTTTGCAACTAACCGATGTCAGAGATGTAGGAGTATAGGCTTCCACATCTAACTCAGGACCCGTGTAAACTGGAGTAATCTGCCCTTTTTTCTAGACCTTAGGAACACTTCGCTCCTCTAGAGACCATCGGTGCACTGTTGCTAAAAGGGACAAAGTTCATACCTACGCAAACTCCGTGCAAAATTCAATTCGTATCTCATTAGGTCCAGCGGCCTTTTCTTTCTTAAGTCATTTAATTTCCACTGACACTTATTTCATTATCTTCCATTTTGTCGTTCATGCATGGCCCTAGAGGAGGCACTATATAGCAATCGTCCTCTCTCAAAAAGCAATGGAAACATCATTGCACAATGTAGTGTCCGAGTGTTCTAAGGCGCCAACCTGCGAAGATCGGTGTTTCTTGCCGTCGGAGGTTCGAGTCCTCCCTCGAGAATTGGTGTATTTTTTTGTCCTTAGCAGAAGTTAAAGTAGTTTGTAAACATAGGGACTGACGACCAAGGTAGTTAAATCCCATAGATATACAAACATTTGATTTTTTGAAAAATCATTTAATCTATCGGCCTTTTCTAAGTTGAAACTAGATGTTAAATTTTCTGTGTAAGATCTCGTGCAGTAGAGTTCTGTAAATGCAAGTTAAAACGCTCACTGCTGCTCTAAATTATTTTACGAGTGGCCACAGTACTTGTGCAACGGAAATTTCTCTAACTGCTCACTCTTTAAGGGAGCAACCAACATTTTAACAAATACAAGAATAGATAATTAAATATGGGACAGGGAGCATGAAATTATAAAGCAGAGGTTTCATGCTTTAAATCATCTATTCAGTAAAATAAACAAGCCAAATGAGAAGAGACCAAATAATCACAATAAAGCATACACCTTGTACAAAAGTGAATTAAATCATAAAGTTACTGCCATAATGAAATTGTTTCTGCCCTTTATGAATATCGAGATAACTTTAGAGGAAATTTGCAAATATGCAGTGGATAAAGAAAAGCACATTCATTCACTCACAGACACGCGCATAATGCTTGCGACATTATTACTCGTACAGGAACACTTCATAGCAGCAGTAAAGGGAGGTGTCTGTGCCGATTTGATGAGATGGCGGGTGTTTTCAGGCACAATTAAAATCAAACTATGTGCCAAACGAACTCATGTGTGGGGATACGGCGGCATACTATCCTTAAGTACCATGTGGTATGCAACCAGGGTGAATTACATAGAATTTAGAAAGAGAAATTAATTTACAATAATCAATTAAACTACATGTGAGAATTCATATAGATGAAATCTAGTATCAGTAAAAGCATGACTGATGGCTGAAGTAAAAACTTATGAAAGCACATTGTGCAATCAGTGATACCAAGGCAGGAAAGACTGAATCAAACCAGAAATTCTGAGAAAAATTTAGTATACCCGCAAATACAGGCATGACACAAAAATGTTAGTTGAAACAGCAAAGCAGTTCAAACATACTAAGTTTACACAAAGGCTGAAGGCCACACACGAGTAGAGAAGACTGGTCACAAAAATCATAGCTGGATTGGAAATACAAATACTAAATTTACACTGAATTACTCGAGTTCTGTAAATTAAGAAACACTTTGCCTCACATAGTGAAAGAATTACTCAAAAGAAACTATCACTGATAAACCAAGATTGCCTGGTCACGAACAAAGTAAAGTTCTAACAGTATGCTATCCCCTCAGCAGTTTTCGATGAAATACTCACTTCGGCGGTCATGGATAGAGTGGAGCCTCAGGCCACGATCAAAGCTTTCCCCTCTACGCACAAGATGCAGGGAGCGTTCATGGCGATGTAGGGTGTGTTCTCAAAGCCTACTGTCTACCAACCCTCTACCTGAGGGAGATAATACTCTCTACTAGAGCTCCAGAGAGGTATTTTTTGTCACCTCCTTCGTCCATGATTGTCAGTACTACACTAAGAACAGCCCACCTCGCCATCTTGCCAAGTCAGGGTGTCTCTGGCTCCCCAGCAGACGGCAGTGCAGACGACCTACGAAGCCCTGCGTTGTTAACAACTAGCCCTAAAGCGCAAGGAGGGAACTATAAGCCATTGTGCGGCAATCAGTCAATATCAAAAACAACCATCCACATTCATACGGACACACAAGTTCAACCACATATGTGGAAACATATATAGACATGGGGCATTGATCATTAATAAAGGAATAAAATAATTGACTTACAAATAGACAATATTAATGACATAAAAACACTTTAGAGTAATGAATAACTCAAAATGGAACACGCCCACAAATTCAGTGGACATCACCCTCCGCTTAGTGGCAATAAATAGTCTTGAACCAATCCTGTTAAACTGCATTGGATCCAGATTAAAATTAGGTACAGAAACAAAAAAATTAAGAAGTCTTTCTATTCTGGGCATTGTGGGTAACTACGGGCATCCTCTGTGTGTAAAATAAAAAAAAATAAAAAAAAAAAAAAATAAAAATAAAAAAAAATAAAAAAAATAAAAACAATCATTTAAAAAACATAAGCAAACATTTTAAATTATTTAAAAATAGTAAAGAAGGTGGTGCGTAAAAATACTGGTTTGTCATATTGAAGAGTAACAATACAGAGTTATACACGTTACAAAACATTTGCTTCAACAATAAATAAGAAAATCATGATAAGCTTTTTACTGGTGGGAGTTTCTTAAAAAAAAAAATCAAGTTCGATTGATTATGGTGAGTGTTCACTTCCTTGTAATAGTTTTATGATTACAGATTCGCCACACACTTCGATAAAAACTTAGGGGCATCGACGGAATAACTGGGTGGAAACTAGAACCCGCACGTATTTAACACTTTACTACTGCCAAGTTCTCGTTCAGTGTCCATGGTCGTAGTTGATTGTCCCTCTTTTGAGCTCCAAGTGCATCTTGCCTCGCCGACGTCTCTTCCTCGCTGACTCAGCACCAATGGTTGGATCAGTCATCATCTTGCATTAGACACAAAAGAAGAGGAATTTTGTGACCTCCCTCAGTGGCGAGCGATCACAAGAAGTAGTGCCTCACCTTCGTGGCATAGGATTTGTGAGTTTCTGAAATTCAAGCAGGACCTAAGGATGTGAAATTCCTACGTAAGCGCCTTCCACCTAATAGGCAAATGATCAGCATGGTTTTTCGGAGGGCATCGGCAAAGCCATGTTAAGAACTGTCCGGGAAAATCGTGAAAGATTTGATCCTATATCAGACGAAGGGTTCTCGCATCGTTAACAATATTTTACTGAATTGTACTTTTAAATGTACCGTCATGTAATTTCCTTTAATTCTTTCTACAATTTTACTACATCATGCGTGTATTAACGACATCTAGGATAATTGAACGGTTTAAGCATGCACGGTGATTCTGAGTCGTATTGCCTTTACATGGTCTCAGTGCACCAGAAAGAGAGCTGTGTTCAGTTTGTATTATAATTTTTATTACCTACTATCAATCTCTTAATGTAATGGATAATGTGTTTTTTTAATTATTACTTCATTTTATTTTCCCTTACATAGATTATAAAGGTGACATTTGATTAGCCACAACCGATAAATCTAATTCTGATAAATTATATTAACGATGAAGAAAATTAGATAAAATTATGTAAATCACATGCTCACTGCAGCGTTTGAATGACCGAGCACGCTAAGGTGCCTTGCTGCGGAACGCACGGTTGCTCCACGTAGGAGGTTAGGAGGTTGGAGTCCTTCCTCGGGCATGGATGTGTGAGCTGTCCTTGGGTTAGTTGTAGTAGATTGTAAGCCTAGGGCCTGATAACCTCATTAATTAAAAATTAATTTTACAACATTTTTTTCACAAGATCGCTCCCCAGATTGTTCAAATGTTTATTAATCTTACTGGACTGAACTACGGGCTAATCAGTCCCTAAGCTTACAAACTACTTATAAATTACCTTATACTAAAGATAACACAAACATCCAGGCCCGAAGGAGGATTCGGACCTCCAACGGGGAACGGCCTCGCACATCGGAGCTTAGCGCCTCATTGCACTCGGCCACTCCGCCACGACTCCAAATTGTTATTTTATGTCAAATTCTATTGGATCTATGTTTCCGATGTTGATAATTTATTTTTCGTATGTCTTTGTTAATCCCTCAATGTCGACTGTTGCAAATTCAAAATGTTCAAATGTTTGTTAAGCTTATGGGACTTAACTACGGGGTCATCAGTCCCTAAACTTACAAACTACTTATGAACTACTTACGAACTAGGACGGCACAAATATCCATGCCCGAGGGGGGATTCGAACCCCCGACCGTAGTGGCCGTGCTGACCGTGACTGGAGCGCCTCAGTCACCTCGGCCACCGCGGCCGGCTGTTGCAAATTCGCATCATATCGTTTGCGGCCCTAATATTTGGAAGTATGTTTCCGAGGGCCAGAGCCGGTTGAAGGGATTCTACACGAAGGGGCCCAGTGCGTGTAACGAGTGCTGTGAACAACTAAGCGCCGCGGTGTAGTAGCCGAGCGGTCTAAAGCGCTTCGCTGCGGAGCGCGCGGTTGCTCGCCGTGGAGGTTCGAGTCCTCCCTCGGGCATGGGTGTTTGTGTTGCCCTTTAGGTTAGTTTAACTTAGTTTAAGTAGTTTGTAAGCTACGAACTGATGACCATGCAGTTTGGTCCAATAGATTTACAAACATTTGAACAACATTTCAACTACTAAGTACTGACTGCACTTTTTACGACGACCTGCGTTTATCGTGTGCTTTGTTCGAACAAATATCCCAGATTGTGGTAATTCTTGCGTGAAAAATAGCTAAATAAATAGGTAAGTTTCAGTTTGAAAATTACATTTCGTTTTGCTAATATCTATAGTATTGAAATACATTTATTTTCGATAAAGTAGATACAATTTTTAGCGAAAACGAAAACACTGTTTGGTGTAAAATACACATCATCCGCCACTTAAACACATTTATTGCCACATGCAAGAAATGAAATAAAATTGAGAATTTACTGTAATTTCCATTATTCTTTTGCGCTAAACTGCTTCATTACTAGACTGTGTTTGCGACTGGCGATTTTACAGTTTTATTTATAACAGTGATCAATAAATTCATCTGCTATGTACTTTTCAGTACGATTTTGTTTGATTACGTTTCACTAGTGGCGTGCTTCTAATGAAGTATTGTCACTCTACAGCTTCTTTAACGATGCCATGTGTACGAAATACAACCTTCACCTTTGCCTAAACAAAAATTCAATTTATTTGAGGCAATTTGATGAGTAAGACAGCAAGTCACTAACTATAAAAATGCTCCTTTCAAAGTCATACGATATAGCTCTCCTCCTTAATATTACAACAATTTTACAGTTTTATGCATGTGTTCAACACACCTACGTCGATTTTATACCGATGAATGTATAAATATTCGTTTATATGAAGTGCTTTCCCGCACGTGAATGGCCGCATGGACTAAGGCGGCATGGTACGGATTGCACGGCCGCTGCCGTCGGAGATTCGAGTCCTCCTTTGGGCATGAGTATGTGCGCGCCCTTATCATGAGTTAGTATAAGAACCGACGACCTCAGCAATAAGGCACCAAAGGTTCACGAAAATTTGAACTTTTGCTTTTGAAGTGCTTATCTCCTTTACCAATAGCGCAAAAAAGCATTGAAATTATATTCCAATAACCATAGATTCCTGTTAATAATGGGCGACATCAGTGTACTTGAGAAAAAAATAGATGCTCACAACCTTAGAAGCCCTGCTTTTCACATGTGACGCTTTTGCTCCAATATTTGCATATTGTTGTCTCTCGAAATCCAGAAGTGCTGATGGACGTGATACCGTGTCCAAAATATTCATTTCTTCATATTTACTCAAACAAATACTACAGTGGGAACGTGCTCTAGATGGACTGTGTTAATAAAGAAACCCAAAATTTTCTCCGTTCATATTGGCATCATTTCGTCATACAACATACTACAATCGTTCAAACTCCGTTACTCACACCTTTCATCAGCTACTCTAAACAGGTACTGGGTCCCTCAACGTTCGGGGTCAGTAAGAGGGCGTCGCCCTCTTCAGAACAGGGCGTGGTAAGATCTTGTGCTTGCACGTGCAGAACGGTTGGCACGGTCTCCTTGCAGCGTACCGACTTCTAACGCCAGATCTTGTTCACGTGCTGCGAATGGTAGTGTGCCGAAGATAAAGGCCAAAATACGTTTCACTCTTTCTAGGAAAGGAGAAAGCTTGTGCATTTCTGATGACACTCGAGTCTAGGACTCATATCGATGCCCAAAAGGACGAGTGTAACTCTAATAACGATGTCGGAGATATTTTTCAATTACAGCCCTATCGAAACTCTCTGAAACTTGGATTCGCTTAAACATGAAGATAATGAAACATAGGGGAAAATACTTGTTATCAAGTTAATTCAACCTTTACCAGTAGTAGCCTGATCTACTGACTCTAAACAATCGCATCAACACGCATATGATATGGATGTTCTTACACGTCGTGACATCAAAGATTGTATTCATTCAATGAGACGACCGCAAATAACATCCCAAATAATTTAGATAGAAATCCAATTTGTAACTGTAGAGAGAGCGCAATCACTGCGGTGAAATGGCCGAGCGCGCTAAGTCGCCTAGCTGCGGAGCGCACGGTTTAATTCCGTGGAACGTTAGAATCCTCCATCTGGCATGGGTGTGTGTGTTGTCCTTCAGTTAGTGTAAGTAGATGGTAAGTCTAGGGACTGATAACCACGGTAGTTAAGTCCCACAGATTAACAAACAGTTGAACGTATTGTGAACTCAATCTTTTGCTATTGTTAGTGAACTCCCCATAAAAGCGGGATTATCGGTAATGAATAACAACCTGAAGGTGCAGAAGGTAGCCGGCCGCCGTGGCCGAGAGCTCTGCGGCGCGCGAGTCACGGTCTGCACGGTCACTACGGACGGGAGTTCGAATCCCCCCTCGGGCATGGATATTTGTGCCATCCTTAGTATTAGCTAGTTCATAAGTAGTTTGTAAGTTTAGGGACTGATGACCCCGTAGTTAAGTCCCATAAGCTCTACAAACATTTGAACATTTGCAGAAGGTAACGGACACCCCGGAATTAAAATGGGTCAAGTGTATCCATAGGACTTAGTATGACACCATGCAAATACACATAAATATGCTGCATTTACATCCATATTAGATAAAGAACATACAGAACCTTTAAATCCTGAAACACTAAAGGAAGAGATTGATACAATCAAAACAATTGCATCAAATAATGGGTATTGAGAAAAATCAATTGATAAACTATTAAGAAAAATACAAGCTTACATCACTGAGAAAATCACAGTCAGTATAAACTGAAAAAAAAAAAAACATTTTTACAAGTATTCAATACTTGAGCACAGCATCACAAAAAATAGCCAACTTATCCAAGGACACCAGTATTACAATATCTTTCTACACTAAAAACAAATTATGACACCACTTACCACACACAGCGAACAAAAAGACTACAACTACAAATCATAATGCGATATATAAATTACAAACTAACAGCCGCCCTGAGAACACACTGATTCTTTTAGACTGAACCATTTTGACAAATCCACAATAGCTAACCACCTGTATCTCAATAAACACAAACTGACATTTACAGTAGCCAACAGCACTCCATACACAAGTAAACGACCAAATAACTTGATTTACATGAACAGTTAGAAATATTGTTACATAAAAAATAAATTGAAAATATGTTAAATGAACAAACAGAATTTAACAGCCATGGTTTTTTCAGTAATTTCAAAAGTTTATTTTTTACTTTTTAATACTTAGTATTACAACCATAATTAATGTGTCTACAAACCTCTCATGAAGGAATACCAATTCATGGATATATTATGTGGAAAAGTAACGTAAAAATTGCTTCTTAAAAATCTAATTCTAATAAATTATATTAACGATGACGAAAATTAGATAAAACGATGTAAATCACATGATCACTGCCGCGGTTGGGTGACCGAGCAGGCTAAGGTACCTTGCTGCGGAACGCACGCTGGCTCCACGTAGGACGCTGGAGTCCATCCTCGGGCATGGGTGGGTTGTCCTTAGGTTAGTTGTAGTAAGACTAGGGACTGATAACCGCAGTAATAAAATCCCATAGATTTACAACATTTTAACATTTTTTTCGCATGATCGCTTTCCAGATTGTTCAGACGTTTAAACTTTTGGGACTTAATTGCGGAATCATGTCCCTAAACTTACAAACTACTTACAAACTACCTTATACTAAAGACAACACAAACATCCATGCCCGAGGGAGGATTCGAAGCCCCGACGGAAAACGGCCTTGTTCTTCGGAGCATAGGGGCTCATTGCGCTCGGCCACTCCGTCGCGGCTCCAGATTATTATTTTATGTCAAATTCTATTGCAAATATGTTTCCGTTGTTGATAATTTATTTTTCATATGTCTTTGTCAATCCATTAATGCCGATTGTCACAAATTCGCACCATATCGTTGCAACCCTTATATTTGGAAGGGCCAGTGCCTATTTAAGGGATTCTATACGAATTATGTATATAAAACACATTTATATTTATAGATCATCTTTTTAATATAGAAGTGGGACAACTTCATAGCTGTAAGTCTTTGAGTTGCTGTTATTTCACGATGTGCTTCTACATGGAAAATGTTTGTGATGATGGTTATATATACCTGCAAGTGTGCTCCAGGGCAGACAATTCTTATGACGCACCCGACTCGTTTGTGCACAACTGTGAATAAATAAGTCAATTGTTCAATCTCTTTGATGATGTGAAACTATATTTAAAATCCGCCATATTATTACCACCCATAACTGATTGTTACAGGCCATCGTGCACAAATAAAACACGATTTATTTGACTGAAAGCGAGTAAGTTTTATTTTACCGAAGTAAATCAATCACGCAATAATCACTGACAACTATCGACAAAATTAAGAAACATACTGGATGAACTGAAGTTGTGAGGAAAGATCAGCCGGCCGCTTTGGCCGAGCGGAATGCGGCGCATCAGTCACAGTCTGCACAGCCGCTACGGTCGGGCGTTCGAATCCTCCCTCGGGCATGATGTTTGTGTCGTCTTTAGTATATTGTAGTTCATAAGTAGTTTGTAAGTTTAGTGACTGATGACCCCGCATTTAACAAACATGTGACCATTTTGAGAACAGACCGTGAGTCCTGTCGAGATAGCTCAGTGGTAGAGCGCTTCCCCGTGAAAGGCAAAGGTCCCAGGTTAGAGTCCCAGGAAGTTTCATATCAGCGCAGACTCCGCTGCAGAGTGAAAGTTTCATTCTCTTTACCTTTATTTGGTGATCGCACTGACTCCTAAATAGCGAGAGCCTGCCGCAGTGGCCGAGGGGTCTGCGGCGCGCCAGTCACAATCTGCAAGACCGCTACGGTCGGGGGTTCGAATTCCCCCTCCTTCATGGATGTTTGTTTCGTCTTTAGTTTAAGGTAGTTCACAAGTTAAGGGACTGATGACCCCGCAGTTAAATCCCTTAAGCTTAACAAACGTTTGAACATTTGAATCCTCAATGGAGGGCATAGTACGGGGCAGAGTTGAAAACAAACAATGCGTCAGGTCCAGATGGGGTACCAATCCTATTTTGCATTTATCGCCAAGTTCCATCCGACTGGAAAAAGGCATAGGTGATTCCCGTGTATACGAGAGACAAAATAACGAACTACTTAATTATAGACCAATAGCATTAACAATAATTTGCTGTAGAATTCTTGAAGATGTTGTCAATTCTAATGCAGTAAATTTCCGTGAGGTTTGAAAGCGTCTGTGCGTGCTTCAGCACGGCCTTAGGAAGCATCGATCATCCGAAATCTGGCTTGCCATTTCCCCTTACATCTTACGTGGTATGGATGAAGGGTAACAGGTAGACTGCATATTTCTCGAATTTCGAAAGGCATTCGACGCGATGCTGCACCGCAGACTACCAACGAGGGTACGCGCATTAGGAATAGTTACCTAAATATGTGAACACCACTGCGTGGTCATCAGTCCGTAGCTTACAAACTTCTTAAATCTAGGTAAACTAACCTAAGGACAACACCCATGCTGCAGGCAAGACTCGAACCTCCACGGCGAGCAACCGCGCACTCTGCAGCGAGACGCTTTAGACCGCTCGGCTACTCCACCGCGGAGAAGACCACTTAACTAACACCACCCAGTACGCCGTCCACGATAACTAATGTTCAATACATACGAGGGTATCGTCAGGAGTGCCCCAAATAGGTGCGACAGGATCTTTATTTTTTTCTATCTTTATCAATCACCTGACAGGAGTGAGTTGCAATCTGCGGCTGTTTACTGATGATGCTGTGGTGAACAGTAAAGTGTCGTCATTGAATGACTGTAGTAGGATGCAGGATGAGTTGGATCAAATTTCTAAGTGGTGTAGCGAATGCCAGTTAGCTCTGCAGGTAGAAAAATGTAAGGTGATGCAGGTGAGTAGGAGAAACAATCCCGTAATGTTCGAATTGAGTATCAGTGCTGTGCTGCTTAAAAGAGTCGCGTGAATTAAATATCTAGGCGTAAAGCTGCATAGCGAGATAAAATGGAACGAGCGTATAAGGTCAGGCGTGGGGAAGCGGTCGTGGTTTCATTGGGAGAATTTTGGGAAGATGTGATTCGTCTTAGATGACACCGCATATAAAACGATTGTGCAACTCCGTCTTAAGTAGGCTATTGCTCAAGGTTTGTTACTGGTAGGTTCCATCAATGCGCGAGTGTTACTGAGATGCTTCGGCAACTGACATGGGCGTCGCTGGAGGGAAGGAGACTTCCTTTTCGTCGAAAAACACTGCTGAAGAAATTTAGAAGGTCGGAATTTGAGGCTGACTGCAAGAAGGAAGGAAGCTTAGGGTTTTACGTCCCGTAGATAGCGTGGTCATTAGAGAAGGAGCTTACACTCTGATTTTTGGGGAAGGATGGGGAAGGAAATCGGCCGTGCCCTTGGAAAGGAACCATCCCGGCAATAGCCTGGAGTGATTTAGGAAAATCACGGGAAACCTAAATCTGGATGGCCGGAGGTGGATTTGAACCACCATCCTTCCGAATGCGAGTCCAGTGTGTTAGCACTGCGCCACCTCGCTCGGTCGGCTGACTGCAGAACGATTCTAATGCAGCCTGGAAGATTAGGGTTCGTACAGATGCATACAAGTGTTTGTTTTTCCGTCTTTCTGGAACAGGAAAGCAAGTAGTGGTCCTGGGTACCGTCCGCCACGCATATTTGTGTGGATTGTGGAGTATGAATGTAGATTTTCTTTACTTCTGAACTGGAAATCAAATCTTTTGACAGATACGAACTTGCCAGAAAATGCAGATGTTATTTAGTGTATCACACGTTTCCCTTCGAATTAAAAACAAAACATATATACAGTAATTCATTACAAACAAGAAAATAAATTTATTTTAAAATTTTTTGTACCCATCCAATTGTCTGTTTTGGGCATTCACTACAAATTTTTATGATCTGCACCATCTTACAGGAACATACTTTTAAAAGAAATGACATAACATCACAGGGTCATATAAAATCAACTGGCTGTCATATACGATAGCTTCACATGTCAAAACAACGGCATCAACACCTTATCAACAGGTCTTTCTTGTTGCCATTTTAAGCGTACTGGAAGTTTGCCGACTGCTGATGCCAGACAGTGTAGAAACATGGAAATAAAACACGTTTCGCGCATTACTACAGTCCATCCACGATTGTGTGATACAGGCCCTAACGCCCTGGCGTGAATCACAAAGAGATAAAGCGAGCAAAGCCAGAAACGCACAATTGTGCGCGCAGGGTATAATGTCCTTCCGATTTGATTACTTTGTGACAATAAAACTGTGTATTAATGAAAGACTATTTCAGATACGCCCCTTGTGTAAACAGGAGATGCCAACAAAGACATTTGTGTTCAGTATCACACAACGACTATAATGTTATTATAATAGTAAATGTGTGTTGCCCAAGAAATTGTTCTCTTTGTTCTTGTTCTTCTTGTCTGATTGTCGATGTTGTAGGAAGCATGAGAGAAAGTATAATTTTACATCAGACGTCATTAGATTGTTTTTTGATATTCATGGAATAATTTATAAATTAGGTGTGTAACAATTAAAATACAAAATATAGGTATTGAAAATAATATGGGTGTTAATTTCAATTAGTTTTGGAACATTTTAACGCATTTTCGAGAGATTTCTTTTAGAAACAGTGTTAGCAGTTATCGCAGCTAACAGCAATCGACCTGCATAGCAGCATCCTGACGCAGAAATAAAAACTGTAATTAATATAAATCAGGTTCGGGTGGTAACGAAACTATTAAAGATTTACTAATTTTATTTCAGCTCATCTGGACGCGACAGTGAACTTATATGCTTTTAAAAAAATAAAAAATAAATAAAAGTACAATAAAAAAACTGGAAAAATAATATTACGACAAAGGTATGGTATGAAGAAATGCAGATTGTGACGTGTTATTAACTCTTAACAGTGATTTATATTTCAGAATAAATGGGAAGGATGAAATACTTATCTCATTTAAAATTTTCTGAATAGGCAGATTTTAGAAAGCAATTACAGTGAATCAGTTTTCATGTCAGGAAACTTTCATTTATTTTTCATTGTGGAGTGTAGATATTAAACCATGGACAGTGAAATAAAAGTTTGAAGCTCATTAAAAAAACTATTCTAGGTTCGTTGCACGTGTTTAGTTTCACGTAGTATTTCAAATAAGTACTAACAAACTTCAATGGAAAGACATTTTGCCATTAGTTATGTGGAACTGCGCTGTAAGAATACTCGGAGACCTTAAGTAAAATTTAGCTGAGAATGAAAATAAATAAAATAAAATACAGAATAACCTATTTCAATCAAATAATAATAAACAAATACTACTTATTAACGAGTATTTTTACAATATGGTGCCCAATGTGGGGCTCGAACTCACGACCCTGAGATTAATCTAAGGGTTATCAGTCCCAAAGCTTAGAAACTTATGCTACGAAACACACACACACACACACACACACACACACACACACACACACACACGAGCCCAAGGGAGGACTCGAACCTCCGAAGGCAGCCACCGCGCGCTCCGCTCGATAAACTTTATTGGAAGACTCAGCAAGAGAGACGCTCTGTAGCTCGGTATAGACTTTTGTGGACGTTTCAAGAACATACCTTTACCGAGGAGTCAAGCAGTATATTGCTCCCTCCAGCATATTTCTCGTGAAGAAATCGTGAGGATAAAGTCAGAGAAATTAGAGCCCCGCACAGAGGCATAAAGACAATCTACCTTTCCGCGAATAATACGAGACTGGAATAGGAGGCAGAACCGATAGTGGTACTCGAGGTACCCTCGCCATGTACCGTCAGGTTGCTTGTGGAGTATGGATGTAGATGTAGAAAGCACCTTGAGAGCTCGGCCACTCCACCGCGGCATAATGTAATATTAAGATTTCCCAATTCCTAGGAAGGAAAGAAGCTTAGGGTTTAACGTCCCGTAGACAGCTTGGTCATTAGAGACGAAGCTAACGCTCGGAGGTTTGGGTAAGGAAAGTGAAGGAAATCGGCCGTGCAATTTGCAAGGACCGATCCCGGTATTTGCCTGTAGTGATTTAGGAAAATCACGGAAAACCTAAATCTGGATGGACGGAGGTGGATTTGAACCACCATCCTCCCGAATGCGAGTCCAGTGCGTTACCACTGCGCCACCATCCCCAATTCCTACAGAGCTATTGAATTAAAGGTGTGTACCGAGACTTGTGACTCGTTTGACCTGCCCTGTAGAACGTTCCCTTAAATGGATGCTCGCAGAACTGGAGTCGCAAATGTCTGACCAGTCGGGCAGTAAATGCTGACGGCGAGCGGTGTGAGTGCGTTCGTGTGTTAGCGCGAGACGCCGTTAAAATGCCGTCGCGGTGAGCGCCACATTAACGGCGCAGCGCGGCCGGGCGTGAGCAGACGTGGACGAGTCTTTAATGGGCAGCCTGAGCACTCGACCAGGTGAGCAACGGGGGCCTCGACACACACACTGGACATTCCCGGTACCGAGCGCCCCGAACGACCGCACTGAGTGCGCTTATATTTGCATGGTGCACACTGTGCCCCTATCTCGACTGCCTCTAGAGCCAATATGTTAGCGGCTCTGGCACGTTTCTAGAACCCACGTGTACGTTCACTCACGCACGTTTCTAGAACCCACGTGTACGTTCACTCACGCATGTTTCTAGAACCCACGTGTACGTTCACTCACGCACTTTTCTAGAACCCACGTGTACGTTCACTCACGCACGTTTCTGGAACCCACGTGTACGTTCACTCACGCACGTCTCTAGAACCCACGTGTACGTTCACTCACACACGTTTCTAGAACCCACGTGTACGTTCACTCACGCACGTTTCTAGAACCCACGTGTAAGATCACTCACACACGTTTCTAGAACCCACGTGTACGTTCACTCACGCACGTTTCTAGAATCCACGTGTACGTTCACTCACGCGCGTTTCTAGAACCCACGTGTACGTTCACTCACGCACGTTTCTAGAACCCACGTGTACGTTCACTCACGCACGTTTCTAGAACCCACGTGTACGTTCACTCACGCACGTTTCTATAACGCACGTGTGCGTTCACTCACGCACGTTTCTAGAACCCACGTGTACGTTCACTCACACACGTTTCTAGAACCCACGTGTACGTTCACTCACGCACGTTTCTAGAACCCACGTGTACGTTCACTCACGCACGTTTCTACAACCCACGTGTACGTTCATTCACGTACGTATCTAGAACCCATGTGTACGTTCACTCACGCACGTTTCTAAAACCCACGTGCACGTTCACTCACGCACGTTTCTAGAACCCACGTGTACGTTCACGCACCCATGTTTCTAGAACCCATGTGTACGTTCACTCACGCACGTTTCTAGAACCCACGTGTACGTTCACACACGCACGTTTCTAGAACACACGTGTACGTTCACTCACGCACGTTTCTAGAACCCACGTGTACGTTCACTCACGAACGTTTCTGGAACCCACGTGTAAGTTCACTCACGCACGTTTCTAGAACCCACGTGTACTTTCTCTCAAACACGTTTCTAGAACCCACGTATACGTTCACACATGCACGTTTCTAGAACCCACGTGTACGTTCACTCACGCATGTTTCTAGAACCCACGTGTACGTTCACTTACACACGTTTCTAGAACCAACGTGTACGTTCACTCACGCATGTTTCTAGAACCCACGTGTACGTTCACTCACGCATGTTTCTAGAACCCACGTGTACGTTCACTCACGCACGTTTCTAGAACCCACGTGTACGTTCACTCACGCACGTTTCTAGAACCCACATGTAAGTTCACTCACGCACGTTTCTAGAACCCACGTGTACTTTCTCTCACGCACGTTTCTAGAACCCACGTATACGTTCACACACGCACGTTTCTAGAACCCACGTGTACAATCACTCACGCATGTTTCTAGAACCCACGTGTACGTTCACTTACGCACGTTTCTAGAACCCACGTGTACGTTCACTCACGCATGTTTATAGAACCCACGTGTACATTCACTCACGCATGTTTCTAGAACCCACGTGTACATTCACTTACGCACGTTTCTAGAACCCACGTGTACTTTCTCTCAAACACGTTTCTAGAACCCACGTATACGTTCACACATGCACGTTTCTAGAACCCACGTGTACGTTCACTCACGCATGTTTCTAGAACCCACGTGTACGTTCACTTACACACGTTTCTAGAACCAACGTGTACGTTCACTCACGCATGTTTCTAGAACCCACGTGTACGTTCACTCACGCATGTTTCTAGAACCCACGTGTACGTTCACTCACGCACGTTTCTAGAACCCACGTGTACGTTCACTCACGCACGTTTCTAGAACCCACATGTAAGTTCACTCACGCACGTTTCTAGAACCCACGTGTACTTTCTCTCACGCACGTTTCTAGAACCCACGTATACGTTCACACACGCACGTTTCTAGAACCCACGTGTACAATCACTCACGCATGTTTCTAGAACCCACGTGTACGTTCACTTACGCACGTTTCTAGAACCCACGTGTACGTTCACTCACGCATGTTTATAGAACCCACGTGTACATTCACTCACGCATGTTTCTATAACCCACGTGTACATTCACTTACGCACGTTTCTAGAACCACGTGTACGTTCACTCACGCACAATTTTAGAACCCACGTGTACTTTCTCTCACGCACGTTTCTAGAACCCACATATACGTTCACACAAGCACTTTTCTAGAACCCACGTGAACGTTCACTCACGCATGTTTCTAGAACCCACGTGTACGTTCACTTACGCACGTTTCTAGAACCCACGTGTACGTTCACTCACGCACGTTTCTAGAACCCACGTGTACGTTCACCCACGCACGTTTCTAGAACCCACGTGTACTTTCTCTCACGCACGTTTCTAGAACCCACGTGTACGTTCACTCACGCACGTTTCTAGAACCCACGTGTACGTTCACTCACGCACGTTTCTAGAACCCACGTGTACGTTCACTTACGCACGTTTCTAGAACCCACGTGTACGTTCACTCACGCACGTTTCTAGAACCCACGTGTACGTTCACTCACGCACGTATCTAGAATCCACGTGTACGATCACTCACGCACGTTTCTATAACCCACGTGTACGTTCACTCACGCACTTTTCTAGAACCCGCGTGTACGTTCACTCACGCACGTTTCTAGAACACACGTGTACGTTCACTGACGCATGTTTCTAGAACCCACGTGTACGTTTACTTACGCACGTTTCTAGAACCCACGTGTACGTTCACTCACGCACGTTTCTAGAACCCACGTGTACGTTCACTCACGCACGTTTCTAGAATCCACGTGTACGTTCACTCACGCACGTTTCTAGAACCCACGTGTACCTTCATTCACGCACGTTTCTAGAATCCACGTGTATGTTCACTCACGCACGTTTCTAGAACCCACGTGTACATTCACTCACGCACGTTTCTAGAACCCACGTGTACCTTCATTCACGCACGTTTCTAGAATCCACGTGTATGTTCACTCACGCACGTTTCTAGAACCCACGTGTACATTCACTTACGCACGTTTCTAGAACCCACGTGTACGTTCACTCACGTACGTTTCTAGAACCCACGTGTACGTTCACTCACGCATGTTTCAAGAACCCACGTGTACGTTCACTTATGCACGTTTCTAGAACCCACGTGTACATTCACTCACGCACGGTTCTAGAATCCACGTGTACGTTCACTCACGCACGTTTCTAGAACCCACGTGTACATTCACTCACGCACGTTTCTAGAACCCACGTGTAAGTTCACTCACGCACGTTTCTAGATCCCCCACATGTACGTTCACTCACGACCGTTTCAAGAACCCACGTATACGTTCACACATGCACGTTTCTAGAACCCATGTGTACGTTCACTCATGCATGTTTCTAGAACCCACGTGTACGTTCACTCACGCACGTTTCTACAACCCACGTGTACGTTCACACACGCACGATTCTAGAACCAACGTGTACGATCACTCACGCATGTTTCTAGATCCCACGTGTACGTTCACTTACGCACGTTTCTAGAACCACGTGTACGTTCACTCATGCACGTTTCTAGAACCCACGTGTACGTTCACTCACGCACGTTTCTTGAACCCACGTGTACGTTCACTCACGCACGTTTCTAGAACCCACGTGTACTTTCTCTCACGCACGTTTCTAGAACCCACATGTACGTTCACTCACGCACGTTTCTAAAACCCACGTGTACGTTCACTCACGCATGTTTCAAGAACCCACGTGTACGTTCACTTATGTACGTTTCTAGAACCCACGTGTACGTTCACTCACGCACGGTTCTAGAACCCACGTGTACGTAACCCACGCACGTTTCTAGAACCCACGTGTACGTTCACTCACGCACGTTTCTAAAACCCACGTATACGTTCACACATGCACGTTTCTAGAACCCACGTGTACGTTCACTCATGCACGTTTCTAGAACCCACGTGCACGTTCACTCACGCACGTTTCTAGAACCCACGTGTACGTTCACACACGCATGTTTCTAGAACCCACGTGTACGTACACTCACGCATGTTTCTAGAACCCACGTGTACGTTCACTGATGCACGTTTCTAGAACCCACGTGCACGTTCACACACGCACGTTTCTAGAACCCACGTGTGCGTTCACTCACGCACGTTTCTAGAACCCACGTATACTTTCTCTCACGCACGTTTCTAGAACCCACGTATACGTTCACACACGCACGTTTCTAGAACCCACGTGTACGTTCACTCACGCATGTTTCTAGAACCCACGTGTACGTTCACTTACGCACGTTTCTACAACCCACGTGTACGTTCACTCACGCACGATTCTAGAACCAACGTGTACGATCACTCACGCATGTTTCTAGAACCCACGTGTACGTTCACTTACGCACGTTTCTAGAACCCACGTGTACGTTCACTCACACACTTTCCCATAACCCACGTGTACGTTCACTCACGCACCTTTCTAGAACCCACGTGTACATTCACTCACACACTTTCCCATAACCCACGTGTACGTTCACTCACGCACGTTTCTAGAACCCACGGGTACTTTCTCTCACACACGTTCCTAGAACCCACGTGTACGTTCACTCACGCACGTTTCTAGAACCCACGTGTACATTCACTCACGCATGTTTCTAGAACCCACGTGTACGTTCACTCACGCATGTTTCTAGAACCAACGTGTACATTCACTCACGCACGTTTCTAGAACCCATGTGTACGTTCACTCACGCGAGTTTCTAGAACCCACGTGTACGTTCACTCACGCACGTTTCTAGAACCCACGTGTACTTTCTCTCACGCACGTTTCTAGAACCCACATGTACGTTCACTCACGCACGTTTCTAAAACCCACGTGTACGTTCACTCACGCATGTTTCAAGAACCCACGTGTACGTTCACTTATGTACGTTTCTAGAACCCACGTGTACGTTCACTCACGCACGGTTCTAGAACCCACGTGTACGTAACCCACGCACGTTTCTAGAACCCACGTGTACGTTCACTCACGCACGTTTCTAAAACCCACGTATACGTTCACACATGCACGTTTCTAGAACCCACGTGTACGTTCACTCATGCACGTTTCTAGAACCCACGTGCACGTTCACTCACGCACGTTTCTAGAACCCACGTGTACGTTCACACACGCATGTTTCTAGAACCCACGTGTACGTACACTCACGCATGTTTCTAGAACCCACGTGTACGTTCACTGATGCACGTTTCTAGAACCCACGTGCACGTTCACACACGCACGTTTCTAGAACCCACGTGTGCGTTCACTCACGCACGTTTCTAGAACCCACGTATACTTTCTCTCACGCACGTTTCTAGAACCCACGTATACGTTCACACACGCACGTTTCTAGAACCCACGTGTACGTTCACTCACGCATGTTTCTAGAACCCACGTGTACGTTCACTTACGCACGTTTCTACAACCCACGTGTACGTTCACTCACGCACGATTCTAGAACCAACGTGTACGATCACTCACGCATGTTTCTAGAACCCACGTGTACGTTCACTTACGCACGTTTCTAGAACCCACGTGTACGTTCACTCACACACTTTCCCATAACCCACGTGTACGTTCACTCACGCACCTTTCTAGAACCCACGTGTACATTCACTCACACACTTTCCCATAACCCACGTGTACGTTCACTCACGCACGTTTCTAGAACCCACGGGTACTTTCTCTCACACACGTTCCTAGAACCCACGTGTACGTTCACTCACGCACGTTTCTAGAACCCACGTGTACATTCACTCACGCATGTTTCTAGAACCCACGTGTACGTTCACTCACGCATGTTTCTAGAACCAACGTGTACATTCACTCACGCACGTTTCTAGAACCCATGTGTACGTTCACTCACGCGAGTTTCTAGAACCCACGTGTACGTTCACTCATGCACGTTTCTAGAACCCACGTGTACGTTCACTCACGCACGTTTCTAGAACCCACTTGTACGTTCACTCACGCACGTTTCTAGAATCCACGTGTACGTTCACTCACGCATGTTTCTAGAACCCATGTGTACGTTCACTTACGCACGTTTCTAGAACCACGTGTACGTTCACTCACGCACGTTTCTAGAACCCACGTGTACGTTCACTCACACACGTTTCTAGAACCCACGTGTACGTTCACTCACGCATGTTTCTAGAACCCACGTGTACGTTCACTCACCCATGTTTCTAGAACCCACATGTACGTTCAATCACGCACGTTTCTAGAACCCACGTGTACGTTCACTCACGCACGTTTCTAGAACCCACGTGTACGTTCACTCACGTACGTTTCTAGAACCCACGTGTACGTTCAATCACGCATGTTACTAGAACCCACATGTACGTTCACTTACGCACGTTTCTAGAACCCACGTGTACGTTCACTCACGCACGTTTGTAGAACCTACGTGTACGTCCACTCACGCACGTTTCTAGAACCCACGTGTACGTTCACTCACACATTTTCCTATAACACACTTGTACGTTCACTCACGCACGTTTCTAGAACCCACGTGTACGTTCTCTCACGCACGTTTCTAGAACCCACGTGTACGTTCACTCACTCACGTTTCTAGAACCCACATGTACATTCACTCACGCACGTTTCTAGAACCCAAGTGTACATTCACTCACACACGTTCCTAGAACCGACGTGTACATTCACTCACGCACGTTTCTAGAACCCACGTGTACGTTCACTCACGCACATTTCTAGAACCCACGTGTACGTTCACTCACGCACGTTTCTAGATCCCACGTGTATGTTCACTCACGCA
The DNA here is from genome assembly GCA_026315105.1 of Locusta migratoria. Lineage (NCBI taxonomy): Eukaryota > Metazoa > Arthropoda > Insecta > Orthoptera > Acrididae > Locusta > Locusta migratoria. The sequence goes on from CM048749.1 coordinate 181,384,495, forward strand.
CGTTTCTAGAACCCAAGTGTACGTTCACTAACACACGTTCCTAGAACCGACGTATACATTCACTCACGCACGTTTCTAGAACCCACGTGTACGTTAACTCACACACGTTTCTAGAACCCACGTGTACTTTCTCTCATGCACGTTTCTAGAACCCACGTGTACGTTCACTCACGCACGTTTCTAGAACCCACGTGTACGTTCACTCACGCACGTTTCTAGAACCCACGTGTACGTTCACTCACGCACGTTTCTAGATCCCACGTGTACGTTCACTCACGCACGTTTCTAGATCCCACGTGTACGTTCACTCACGCACGTTTCTAGAACCCATGTGTACGTTCACTCACACACATTCCTATAACCCACGTGTACGTTCACTCACGCACGTTTCTAGAACCCCCGTATACTTTCGCTCACGCACGTTTCTAGAACCCACGTATACGTTCACACACGCACGTTTCTAGAACCCACGTGTACGTTCACTCACGCATGTTACTAGAACCCACGTGTACGTTCACTTACGCACGTTTCTAGAACCCACATGTACGTTCATTCACGCACGTTTCTAGAACCCAAGTGTACGTTCATTCACGTACGTATCTAGAACCCACGTGTACGTTCACTCACGCACGTTTCTAGAACCCACGTGTACGTTCACTCATGCACGTTTCTAGAACCCAGGTGTACGTTCACTCACACACGTTTCTAGAACCCACGTGTACTTTCTCTCACGCACGTTTCTAGAACCCACGTATACGTTCATACACGCACGTTTCTAGAACCCACGTGTACGTTCACTCACGCATGTTTCTAGAACCCACGTGTACGTTCACTTACGCACGTTTCTAGAACCCACGTGTACGTTCACTCACGCACGTTTCTAGAACCCACGTGCACGTTCACTCACGCACGTTTCTAGAACCAACGTGTACGTTCACTCATGCACGTTTCTAGAACCCACGTGTACGTTCACACACACACTTTCCTATAACCCACGTGTACGTTCACTCACGCACGTTTCTAGAACCCACGTGTACCTTCTCTCACGCACGTTTCTAGAACCCACGTGTACGTTCACTCACGCACGTTTCTAGAACCCACGTGTACTTTCACACACGCATGTTTCTAGAACCCACGTGTACGTTCACTCACGCACGTTTCTAGAACCCACGTGTACGTTCAGTCACGCACGCTTCTAGAACCCACGTGTACGTTCACTCACGCACGTTTCTAGAACCCACGTGTACGTTCACTTACGCACGTTTCTAGAACCCACGGGTACGTTCACTCGCGCACGTTTCTAGAACCCACGTGTACGTTCACTCACGTACGTTTCTAGAACCCACGTGTACGTTCATTCACGCACGTTTCTAGAACCCACGTGTACGTTCACTCACACACTTTCCTATAACCCACGTGTACGTTCACTCACGCACGTTTCTAGAACCCACGTGTACGTTGACTCACGCACGTTTCTAGAACCCACGTGTACATTCACTCACGCACGTTTCTAGATCCCACGTGTACTTTCACTCACGCATGTTTCTAGAACCCACGTGTACGTTCATTCACGCACGTTTCTAGAACCCACGTGTACGTTCACTCACACACTTTCCTATAACCCACGTGTACGTTCACTCACGCACGTTTCTAGAACCCACGTGTACGTTGACTCACGCACGTTTCTAGAACCCACGTGTACATTCACTTACGCACGTTTCTAGAACACACATGTACGTTCATTCACGCACGTTTCTAGAACCCACGTGTACGTTCATTCACGTACGTATCTAGAACCCACGTGTACATTCACTCACGCACGTTTCTAGAACCCACGTGTACGTTCACCCATGCACGTTTCTAGAACCCACGTGTACGTTCACTCACGCACGTTTCTAGCACCCACGTGTACGTTCACTCATGCACGTTTCTAGAACCCACGTGTACGTTCACTCACGCACGTTTCTAGAACCCACGTGTACTTTCTCTCACGCACGTTTCTAGAACCCACGTATACGTTCATACACGCACGTTTCTAGAACCCACGTGTACGTTCACTCACGCATGTTTCTAGAACCCACGTGTACGTCCACTTACGCACGTTTCTAGAACCCACGTGTACATTCACTCACGCACGTTTCTAGAACCCACGTGCACGTTCACTCACGCACGTTTCTAGAACCAACGTGTACGTTCACTCACGCACGTTTCTAGAACCTACGTGTACGTTCACTCACACACTTTCCTATAACCCACGTGTACGTTCACTCACGCACGTTTCTAGAACCCACGTGTACCTTCTCTCACGCACGTTTCTAGAACCCACGTGTACGTTCACTCACGCACGTTTCTAGAACCCACGTGTACGTTCACTCACGCATGTTTCTAGAACCCACGTGTACGTTCACTCACGCACGATTCTAGAACCCACGTGTATGTTCAGTCACGCACGTTTCTAGAACCCACGTGTACGTTCACTCACGCACGTTTCTAGAACCCACGTGTACGTTCACTTACGCACGTTTCTATAACCCACGTGTACGTTCACTCACGCACGTTTCTAGAACCCACGTGTACGTTCAGTCACGTACGTTTCTAGAACCCACGTGTACGTTCATTCACGCACGTTTCTAGAACCCACGTGTACGTTCACTCACACACTTTCCTATAACCCACGTGTACGTTCACTCACGCACGTTTCTAGAACCCACGTGTACGTTCACTCACGCTCTTTTCTAGAACCCACGTATACATTCACACACGCACGTTTCTAGAACCCACGTGTACGTTGACGCACGCACGTTTCTAGAACCCACGTGTACATTCACTCACGCACGTTTCTAGATCCCACGTGTACTTTCACTCACGCACGTTTCTAGAACCCACGTGTACGTTCACTCACGCACGTTTCTAGGACCCACGTGTAACGTTCACTCACGCACGTTTCTAGAACCCACATGTAGTTTCTCTCACGCACGTTTCTGGAACCCACGTGTACGTTCACTCACGCACGTTTCTAGAACCCACATGTACGTTCACTCATGCACGTTTCTAGAACCCAAGTGTACGTTCTCTCACACACGTTCCTAGAACCCACGTGTACGTTCACTCACGCACGTTTCTAGAACCCACGTGTACGTTCAGTCACGCACGTTTCTAGAACCCACGTGTACGTTCACTCACGCACGTTTCTAGAACCCACGTGTACGTTCACTTACGCACGTTTCTAGAACCCACGTGTACGTTCACTCACGCACCTTTCTAGAACCCACGTGTACGTTCACTCACGCACGATTCTAGAACCCACGTGTACGTTCATTCACGCACGTTTCTAGAACCCACGTGTACGTACACTCACGCACTTTTCTAGAACCCACGTATACATTCACACACGCACGTTTCTAGAACCCACGTGTACGTTCACTCACGCATGTTTCTAGAACCCACGTGTACGTTCACTCACGCATGTTTCTAGAACCCACGTGTACTTTCACTCACGCACGTTTCTAGAACCCACGTGTACGTTCACTCACGCACGTTTCTAGGACCCACGTGTAACGTTCACTCACGCACGTTTCTAGGACCCACGTGTAACGTTCACTCACGCACGTTTCTAGAACCCACATGTACTTTCTCTCACGCACGTTTCTAGAACCCACGTGTACGTTCACTCACGCACGTTTCTAGAACCCACATGTACGTTCACTCATGCACGTTTCTAGAACCCAAGTGTACGTTCTCTCACACACGTTCCTAGAACCCACGTGTACGTTCACTCACGCACGTTTCTGGAACCCACGTGTACGTTCACTCACAGGGTCAATCGAAGAAACAGGAGCCGGCGTGGCTCATTTACTTCCATTTTCTTCTAACATTTATGTCATTCCACTAACTGTGCTTAGTATTTTCACGGGTCCTCTAGGTTGATTAGAATACGGTTGTGAGGTACAGTATCAAAAACCTTCCGGAAATCTAGAAATGTGTAATCTACAATACTGGCCATTAAAATTGCGACGCCGGTTGCTGTGGCCGAGCCGTCTGCGGCGCGCCATTCTCTATCTGCACGGCCACTACGGTCGGGACAGGAGAAGGACCGTCAGCGGTATAACGACAAGCACCGATCTGTTGTGTACAGACCAGGAGATCTGGTATGGATTTTTACCCGTGTACGAAAGGTTGGACTTTTAGAAAAGTTATTGAAGCGATACTTTGGTCCGTATCGAGTCATACGCCACCTATCATACGTCACATATGAAGTTGAGGATTATGAGCCCTCGTCGAAACGACAAAAACGAAGAGACATTGTTCACGTCCTGCGTACGAAGCCTTACTACGATCGTGAAGAGCAGGTAGGCGAAAATGGATTCTTGTTCAAGGACTCTAAGGTCGGTAATGTTACTGATGAAGCCACGACAGGAACGTCTGTCGTCGATAATCGTGGAGAAGGGCCATGGATATTTCTGCCGTACTTAGTATTAGCTAGTTCATGAGTAGTTTGTAAGTTTAGGGACTGATGACCCTCTAGTTAAGCCCCATAGCTCTACAAACATTTGAACATTTTAAAATTGCTACACCAAGAAGAAGTGCAGATGTTAAACGGGTATTAATTGGACAAATATATTATACTGGAACTGACATGTGATTACATTTTCACGCAATTTGGGTGCATATATTCTGAGAAATCAGTACCAACCACCTGTGGCCGTAATAACGGCATTGAGTCAAACGAGCTTGGATGGCGTGTACAGGTACATATGCCCATGCAGCTTCAACACGATATCACAGTTCATCAAGAGTAGTGACTGGCGTATTGTGACGAGCCAGCTACTCGGCCATCATTGACCAGACGTTTTTAATTGGTGAGAGATCTGGAGAATGTGCTGGCCAGGGCAGCAGTCGAACATTTTCCGTATCCAGAAAAGTAGTGATTCAGCACGGCGTTCCATATTGCCCTCCTGAACCCACCGATTCCATATTCTGCTAAGAGTCATTGGATCGCGACCAACGCGAGCAGCAATGTCGCGATACGATAAACCGCAATCGCGATAGGCTACAATCCGATCTTTATCGTGATGGTACGCATTTCTCCTCCTTACACGAGGCATCACAACAACGTGTCACCAGGCAACGCCGGTCAACTGCTGTGTATGAGAAATCGGTTGGAAACTTTCCTCATATCAGAACGATGTAGGTGTCGCCACTGCCACCAACCTTGCGTGAACGCTCTGAATAGCTAATCATTTGCATATCACAGAATTTTTTTCGTGTCGGTTAAATTTCGCGTCTGTAGCACGTCATCTTCGTGGTGTAGCAATTTTATGGCCAGGAGTGTACTTGACATCCTTTTGGTCCACTTTAGGTTACGGTAGTAACACTAAAAGTGGGCTTTTGCGATCGTCTTTTGACAGCTCGAAATTTAAATGAAAAGCACTCCACTCACATGATGAAACGAGTTCTGTCGAAGAAAAAAGTCGCGCTGACGTGTTTTACGGCCTACTTTATATTTGTAGTTTTATAAGTTTTTGCAAACATTTTGGACAAAAATAATAATCTAAATAATAGAAAATTAATTAAAAAGAGTGTCTGAAACCCTTTTAGGAAAAAAAAGATAGTGGTGGGTTCTGAACCACTGACCTTCACAGACCAACGCATTGCATATTACGCTACGGATAACAGTTAAAGGTTGCGTTGTTTAATTTCATACTATTGATGGCCGTTGTTAACTGATGGTAATATGGCATTTGTAGAAACTAGATTATCATTTATCGTACGATGAAAGACGTGTTTTTGTTAATTCTTCAGTGCACCATTGCTTTGAAATGACCACGTGTAAGGTACAATAAGAAAATCATCAAATACGCAACGCAAGATGGCGTATGCCAGAGAAAGTTCTGGGCGAGGAATATCACTTGAGATCTGCGAACGGCTGCTTTTCGTTAATTCAATGGAGGGTGTCAAAACACCGTTATTTTTGCAAATATCTCTCAAGCGATGCGAGATATGAAAAAAAAGGGAACAAAGCGGTAGAGAATTTTCTCCTCTACAAATTCTTTTATTCAATTTTCGCGTCAGATGAACGGTTTATTTTCAATTAAAATTACATTACAAACCGCTTTTTGTTTGGTATTACTAACGTATTTCTTGTCGGAAATATATCAAAAAGCCAGGTTCTGGTCTCTGCTAGCCAACAATTATGTCTGTAAAATTTGGTGCCGATCGGTTGAACGGTTCGACCTAAAAAGTGGAAACGCGTTACAGCCAGACAGACATCGTCAAATCGCCGTTATTTTTGCAAATATCTCTGAAACGATACGATACATGAAAAAGACATAAGAGAACGAAGTTGTAGAGAATTTTCTGCTCTACAAATTAGTTTATTCAATTTTCGCGTCAGATGAATGGTTAAGCAGTTATTTTCATTTAAATTTCGAACTGTCAGAAGACGATCGCAAAGGCCCACTTTTAGTGTTACTACCGTAACCTAAAGTGGGCCAAAAGGATGTCAAGTACACTCCTGGCCATTAAAATTGCTACACCACGAAGATGACGTGCTACAGACGCGAAATTTAACCGACACGAAGAAGATACTGTGATATGCAAATGATTAGCTTTTCAGAGCATTCACGCAAGGTTGGCGCCAGTGGCGACACCTACTTCGTGCTGACATGAGGAAAGTTTCCAACCGATTCCCACCAATTCCATATTCTGCTAAGAGTCATTGGATTGCAACCAACGCGAGCAGCAATTTCTTCTCCTTACACGAGGCATCACAACAACGTGTCACCAGGCAACGCCGGTCAACTGCTGTGTATGAGAAATCGGTTGGAAACTTTCCTCATGTCAGCACGAAGTAGGTGTCGCCACTGGCGCCAACCTTGCGTGAATGATCTGAAAAGCTAATCATTTGCATATCACAGTATCTTCTTCGTGTCGGTTAAATTTCGCGTCTGTAGCACGTCATCTTCGTGGTGTAGCAATTTTAATGGCCAGGAGTGTACTTGACATCCTTTTGGCCCACTTTAGGTTACGGTAGTAACACTAAAAGTGGGCCTTTGCGATCGTCTTCTGACAGCTCGATATTTAAATGAAAATAACGGCTTAAGCATTCATCTGACGCGAAAATTGAATAAACTAATTTGTAGAGCAGAAAATTCTCTACAACTTTGCTCTGTTTTGCCATTTTCATATACCGTATCGTTTCAGAGATATTTGCAAAAATAACGGCAATACGGAACGCCGTGCTGCATCCCAACGGGCTTGTATCAGTACCTTTCTGTATACGGAAAATGTTCGACTGCTGTCCTGGCCAGCACATTCTCCAGATCTCTCGCCTACTGAGAACGTCTGGTCAATGATGGCCGAGCAACTGGCTCGTCACAATACGCAATCCACTACTCTTGATGAACTGTGGTATCGTGTTGAAGCTGCATGGGCATCTGTACCTGTACACGCCATCTATAATGTTGCCCTTGCTTCGTATGATGCCATAATTGTTAAAAGTAGATTCCGCGATTATATTTTTTGGACAAAGAATTGATGGTACCGAATGTTTGAATTTTGAAATAAGTTAGTTATAGTACAGCACAAAATGAACATTAAAGCAAATAAACCGTGGATTACATATTAAAGTTTGGCACAATACGAGCAACAGCACGTAATAAAACTTACGGAAAGCATCTAGCTGGATCCTGCACTTCGTATTGTAGAAGCTGTAAATGATAACTTTTATGTCTTATTTAATAAGTGAATGTTCGAGATACTTTCCGTAGGAGATCAATGTTCAGACTGTTCACTTCGCTTTTCATTGTTGTGTGACTGTGGGTGGAACATGAAGTTACTGTTAACGATAAAAAAAATTAAAAATAAAAAATAAAATGATCGGAGTTCGTGAAATTACAGAAGAAATGACTGCAGGTTCTAAAATCAAGCAAAGTATAGTATAAAGATGATTGATTGAAATTTTGCAGACAATGCGAAGCGATTGTAATGGCGTCTGAACATTAAACTATTACGGATGTAGAGGAGCTGAAAACCTTAAGAGATTAAATATTTGGCGTGGAGGGATTCATTTAAATAAAAGCCAAAGAGAGGGGATGATTTTAAATTTAAGTAATATATTTTTACAATATCTTGCATCACACTTACATTGAATGGATACAGGAATGGAAGACGTCCGTACAGAACGAACAAAGACAAGAGAGTGAGTAAAACTAGTATCTCGGTTCCGCCCTCTCGCTTGTTTTTAAGTAAAAAATGACGAACGAAAATTAGTTGCATTGCGAGTCAGAGGGAACCGGAGGCGATAAGTATCGCTGATCAAAGATAAACAAAAAATAAATAAAAATCTCAGTGTATCGTTACACATCCTAGCTCGTTTGACTCAATGCCGTTATTACGGCCAGAGGTGGTTGATACTGATATCTCAGTATATATGCACCCAAATTACGTGAAAATGTAATCACATGTCAGTTCCAGTATAATATATTTGTACAATGAATACCCGTTTATGATCTGCATTTCTTCTTGGTGTAGAAATTTTAAAATGTTCAAATGTTGTAGAGCTATGGGGCTTAACTACGGGGTCATCAGTCACTAAACTTACAAACTACTGATGAACTAGCTAATACTAAGGACGGCACAAATATCCATGCCCGAGGGGGAGTCGAACCCCCGACCGTAGTGGCCGTGCAGATTGAGACTGGCGCGCCGCAGACGGCTCGGCCACCGCGACCGGCGTAGCAATTTTAATGGCCAGTAGTGTAGATTACGCATTTCTAGATTTCCGGAAGGTTTTTGACACTGTACCTCACAACCGTATTCTAATCAACCTAGAGGACCCGTGCAAATACTTCGCACAGTTAGTGGAATGGCAAAAAAGTTAGAAAAAAATGTAAGTAAATGAGCCGGCCCGGCTCCTGTTTCTTCGACTGACCCTGTCCTTGATTTAATTACTGGCGCAAGTACCAACGATTTCTCTGTGCTTGCAGCACTCGTGGCGCTGTTTGCTCTATCGCTCGTCGATTGTGTTCTGATGTGTTTTCCTTGCCGCATGTGGCGCGACGGGTGCGCGCCGAGGCAGTTGGAGAACGGACCTTGTATCATGCAGTTTTAGTTTTATATGATGCATGGCATCGCCAGGGTCGAATTATTTTGATTACGGGGCCGTTCGTGGCCAAGTCCGGCGTGTGCATCGAAGTTGTTCTGGGTGGGACTCTGTCCGTGGAGAGCCATGCATGCCATGAGCTGAAGAGGTTGGTTGGGAGAGACTTTTCTGTCAAGTTATAACAGCACCTCGGCGCGGGCTGTTTACCTCGTTACTCGGATATGTGGTCGCGTTCCTAGCGGCCGTGCGACTCCAAGTCCGTCCCTCGCCAAGCGTCGGAGTTGTCAACAACTGCTAGAGTACTCCGCACTCAGCCCCGGCTGCGCCTCGCATCATCCCAGCTGCTTTTCATCTGGGATCTATGAAATGTTTCCCGGCGTTGGTTGACACCCTCCTCCTACACCATCGTGAGGGTGCCTGCACCTGTCGTGGACTAAGAAATAAATAAGTGACTGATAAAGCTTGCTCCGCAAATTTTTGTGTGTGAATTTGTCAGGAGCGGTAGTCGTTCCACAGGGGCCGTCGTTGCCTGTGTCTACGTCATTAGTTATTTATTCATGTGTTATACCGCTCTTTCAGTTCGGTTCAATTGAATTTTTCTTTTCTATTTACTCTGCGTAGCAAGTACTCTATGTACCGGATAATCAAAAAGACAGTATAAATTTGAAAACTTAATAAATCTCGGAATAATGTAGATAGAGAGGTAAAAATTGACACACACACTTGCAATGACATGGTGTTTTATTAGAACAACAACCCCCCTCGGGCATGGAAATTTGTGCCGTCCTAGTTCGTAAGTAGTTCATAAGTAGTTTGCCGGCCGCGGTGGCCGAGGTGACTGAGGCGCTCCAGTCACGGTCAGCACGGCCACTACGGTCGGGGGTTCGAATGCCCCCTCGGGCATGGATATTTGTGCCGTCCTAGTTCGTAAGTAGTTCATAAGTAGTTTGTAAGTTTAGGGACTGATGACCCCGTAGTTAAGTCCCATAAGCTTAACAAACATAAAAAAAATAAGTAGTTTGTAAGTTTAGGGGCTGATGACCCCGTAGTTAAGTCCCATAGACTATACGAACATTTGAACATTTGAGAACAACAACAAAACAACAGTTAAAAATGTCTGACAGATGGCGCTTCGTCTGATCAGAAAAGCAATAATTAGCATAACAAATTAAGACACTGCAAATATGATGTTCTTTACAGGAAATGCTCAGTATGTTCACCATCATTCCTCAACAATAGCTGTTGTAGAGAAATAATGTTGTGAACAGCACTGTCAAGCATGTCCGGAGGTATGGTGAGGCATTGGCGTCGGATGTTGTCTTTCAGCATCCCCAGAGATGTCAGTCAATCACGACACACTTGCGACTTCAGGTAATAATCGCACGGACTGAGGCCTTGGGACCTGGGAGGCCAAGCATAACGAAATGGGCAGCTGAGCGCACGATAATCACCAAACGACGTTTCCAAGAGATCTTTCTCGGGTCTAGCAATATTTTTTTTCCAATAAAAACCCCATGTCTTTCCAAGCAAGTGTGTAAATTTTTACCTCTCTATCTACAGTATTCAGTGATTTATTAAGTTTTCAAATTTATACTGACTTTTTGATCACCCGGTACATTAACTCGGTTAACGTAACTGGAGAATTTATCTGGTTTCTTCCCATCTGCTGGGGCGGTAGGTGTATAGCTTGGTCTTTCCTTTTTCTATCTTCTCCTTGCAGAAACTTTTTCCTCCATGAGGTATCGCCACCCTGCGGTTGCAATCTGGCGTTCTATCCGTTTGTGTAAGCCCCTTCCTGTCAGTTGTAGTTCTTGTTGACCTTTGGGCACCTTATTCCTTTCCTTCCTATTTTGAGTCATCTCATCTGTTTTACCTGTTCGGGTTCATTAAATTAACGAGTAACCAAGTCCTCACCGAAGTGTGATTTTCCTGTAACTAAGCTGAACTACAGTCATTTACATTGCAAGGCTTATTTGTAAATTGTATTGTGAGTTCTTTAATTGCCCTTGTGCCTATTGATGTCATTGCGCGGGGTTTCCTCAGACTTTTACTTCAACTTTTGAACTCGTCTTTAATGTGTTTTGGTAATTGTATTTTTATAGGGCTGTGTTCACTTAAATTTTGGAGCTCCACTTTAGTGTGATTTTGAAAATTAAGCTGAGCTTTTCATTTAAATGGCAGGTTCATTTGTAAATTATATTGTATTTAAAAGGCTTGCTCTTCATTTGAAATTTTTCACTTTAACTTAAATTGCTAGGTTCATTGTCTCTTATTGTATTTTAAAAAGTTGCTTTTACTAAATTTGAAGCCTTATTAACATGTCAAAAAATGTTTCTCTCAGATTGGCCTTCTGCCTTGCATCACTTATGCCTTGCTTAACTTCACCCACCAACTACCCACCGCTCCCACAACCACCGTCTCAGTAAATTTGAATGTTAACGCATAGCTTCCTTAAGAATCAATCAATGCAAGTGTTTAAAAGCGCAAATGAGTGATTAATCCGTTGAGTGTTAGGTCAAAAAGAACTGCGTAACTTAATTAGAACCGAAGATATCGTCAAACAAACCGATTAAAATATTCAGTGCTCGTACAGAAGGTTACAGCGTTTGAATAAAAATAAGGGATGGATAGACTTATGAATACCTTTCGTTTAAAGCAAAAATGAAGGAAATCGGTTGGATACAACGGCCTGACCAACTGACTTCAGTTTACATCAAGCACATCCCCATAATAAATATACAGAAGGAAATCACGTTTGAGAATGGAAAAAGGAAGGCGAAAGTTATAAAATCCTGATACTTAATGACAAATCTGCGGATGAATACCTTTCGTTTAAAAACATAAATGAAGGAAATCAGTCGGGTAGTTTAGTCTGGCCAACTGACTTTAGTAGATTCTTTTAATACATAAGATTGCGTGCTTATGGAATATCGCTACAGCTGTGTGATTCGATTCGTGTTTTTCTGTCAGAAAGGAACCAGTTCGTTGTAACTGACGGTAAGTCATCGAGTAGAACAGAAGTGATTTCTGGTGTTCCCCAAGGAAGTGTTATGGGGCGCCTACTGTTCCATATTTTTATAAACTATTTAGGAGACAACCTGAGTGGCTCTATTAGACTGTTCGCAGATTATGCTGTCATTTCTCGGTTAATAAAGTCACCGGAAAAATGATTTAGATATCAGCATGATGCAAAAATTGGTAATTGACCCTTAATAATGAGAAGTGAAGTCATCCTTAACAACAGTAAAATATATCCGTTTAACTTCAGTTACACGATAAATCAGTCAGTGTAGTAGGACGGATTATTGTCTCCGCTATATATCTCATGTCAGCTCAGTTTGTGCAGGATAACTTACTTATATTTGTGTTCTTAAATTATTTTTATGTAAATGGTTAATGTTATATGATTCTTAAAGAAGTTTTTTGTATGTTTTTTTATGTTTCGTGTACTGTGAGGCGAGTCAACCTACGAGGGCAACATCTTCGACGCCGATTCCAAGGAGTAAATATCCGGCCACATGAAGTCGCGGGTCGACGGCCACGAGGCAAGAAGATGTTGATCTCTGCGGTTGTCGTCGCAAGAGTTGACATTATTATCGAATTTTTATGTTAAAACAACAAATTTTAAAAGTCAATTCCATTTTGTATGTCAATGACTACATATTTAAAGTCATAGAAAGCAATAAATGTTATCGTGTTTAAACTTGACGAAAGTGTCAGAGTACATCATTTATGAAGAATTATTTTACGATAAATAATATATTAATGAAACGAGGAGAATATTTAATTTAAATATTCTTCAATCTGAAGGAAGATTTTTTTATGAATTTTTATTGGTGGAAAAGTTACGTCAAGAAGACTTCGATAAATGTTTCTTTTAGAACTTTGATTAATCGATCGATAATCATTGAAAAAAAAAATTTTTTTATCTGTGGCTATAGCAACGACCCCAAACTGAAGAATTTCTTTTGACCGTCTTATCCGTGAGAGAACTCAGAAATATTTTAACAAGAGTGACTGTTAAAGACTTCTTACCTCGGCGCAAGAATCTGATTGTGAAATATTGCAACGTATAAAGATTTTACATGAACATATTTTTTTTTATTTTATATAAATTTTATGGGCGAGTGGACACCTCAAGGATTACGAAGTCTGACACGGCCACATTCAACCCTAATCATACAAGACGAGTGTTTTTGAAGATAAGGTTTTAGCACACGTTCTGCTGCACGAAGAGGTCGTTCCGTCGCATCAGACCTACAGGCCGTCAATTCAAGTAAATACCTGTGAGTAACAATTACGAACAACTTAAATTGGAAAGAACGCACAAAAAATATCGTAGGGAAGGCGAACCAAATGATGCGCGAGTTGGGGTGGAAATCATTAACAGAAAGGCCTTATTTGTTGTGGCGAGATCTATTTTCGAAATTTCTTTCAAAATGCGAGCATATATTGTTAGCACCCACCTACATATGCAGACATGATCATCATCATAAAATTTATGCGTTCCTTTTTCCTGCTAGCTATTATAAAATATCATAAGTGGTTCGATGAACCCTCTGCCATGCACTTAAATATGACTTTCAGAGTATCCATGTAGATGTAGAACTGACTTATGTAATCTAACCGCGGTTACCTGTAAAATTTAATCGTTGTCCGTAGTCTCCGACTTCTTACATTGACAAGTATTGCCTGTGCTCGAAATTCGGCCTTTTTTTTTTTTTTTTTTTTTTTTTTTTTTTTTTTTTTTTTTTTTTTACAAAGTAAAATATGGCTGCGTACCCACATAATTTTTATTTTGTTCACATCATATTAGTTTTTTATTTATTTCACATGCCCCATTACATTGTAATATTATATGTTTGAATGATAACTTCAGGTGGTTACGTCGGGTACTTTGGCAAACACACACAGTACATAAGAGGGAAGAATTTACAAAAGAATGCGTTTTGGCTATACAAGACGTATCACTTTACATAAAGAAATCAGTGTGTCTTACACAGTGGGAAATCTTATTGAATTACAGAAGTTGTACAAGTCTGTAGTGAATTTATGTACAAAATTAATTTACTGACGGGTCATCCTCCTCCTTTTTCAGCTACCGGGTGATCAAAAAGTCAGTATAAATTTCAAAACTTAATAAATCACGGAATAATATAGATAGAGTGGTAAAAAGTGACACACATGCTTGGAATGACATGAGGTTTTATTAGGGGAAAAAATACAAAATAATGTCCGACGGATGGCGCTTCATCTGATCAGAAAAGCAATAATTAGCATAATAAATTAAGACAAAGGAAAGACGATGTTCTTTACAGGAAATGCTCAATATGTTCACCATCATTCCTCAACAATAGCTGTAGTCGAGGAATACTGGCCGGCCGCGGTGGCCGAGGGGACTGAGGCGCTTCAGTCACGGTCTGCACGGCCACTACGGTCGGGGGTTCGAATCCCCCCTCGGGCATGGATATATGTGCCGTCCTACTACTTCGTAAGTTGTTCATAAGTGGTTTGTAAGATGTCTATCAACATCCCTAGAGATGTCGGTCGATCACGAAACACTTGACACCAGGTAACCCCAAAGCCAATAATCGCACGGACTGATGTCTGGGGACTTGGGAGGCCAAGCATGACGAAAGTGGCGACCAAGCACACGATCATCTACAAAACGACGCGCGCAAGAGGTCTTTCACGCGTCTATCAGTATGGGGTGGAGCGCCATCCCGCATAAAAATCGTACGTTCCAGTAGGTTTTTATCAGCCATGCTGGAAATGATGCGATTCTGTAACATATCGGCGTACCTCTCACCCGTCACTTTAGCAGTTACAAAACCAGAATCACGAAGTTACTCCAAGAAAAAAGGCGAGATAACGGTAGATGTGGTAAATCCAACCCGTACCGTGACTTTCTCGTCGTGCAGTGCAGTTTCCACGACAGTTCTAGCGCTTTCGGTAGCCCAGATTCTACAGTTGTGGGCGTTGACATACCCTCGGAGCGTGAAATGAGCTTCGTCGGTCCACAACACGTTACTCAACCAATTCTCATCTTCCGCCATCTTTTGAAACGCCCACACAGAAAATGCATTGAAAGAATGCAGTCACAGTTGCAAACAGGATTTTTATTATTTATAATGCGTTTTTTCCCGCGCGTGGAATTCATCTTCTACATCTATAAAAATCGATGTGTGTGAATTTGATAATAAATTTCGCTATCCGATCGTTACCAAACTTCACAGGTTCACATGTTAGGCTATTGTGAACATTTCATGGAAATTTGTCCAAACGTGTAGGAGTCCGAAGGAAACTTACACACACACACACACGCGTGTTGCCAGGTAAGACGTTTTTCCGAGGGATGAAGCTTAAATATGTCTGGAGATGCAGCAGGTGTCTCATAGATGGACTTGCTTTTGTATCTACATAAGTACTCCGTAAAATATTCTTGAAAAGATAGATTGGCTGGCCAGTACTTACGTTGGTTCTGTACCGCCGACAGTCACATAAAAAAACGAAAATGAAAACGACTGATATGGCACAAACTTTCGGAAGGAGATGATGCAACAGAACTACTAAAGAAACTGCATACACTACGGATGTCCGTTCATTTTTGGAATATTGCTGCCCAGTGTGGGATCCTTATCAGGTGGGTTTGACGGAGGACATCGAAAGAGTCCAGAGGACAGCTCATTTCGTATTGTCACGATAGGGTAAACAGTGTTACGGAAATGATACAGGATCTGGGATGGGAATCATTACAACAATGGCGCATATCACTGCGGCGTGGGCTAGTTACGAAACTCCAATCGTCAACATTCTCCTACGAATGCGAAAATATATTATTGACTCCCACTTACATAGGTAGAAATGACGATCAGAATAAAATGCGGGAAATGAGAGCTCGAACGGAGAGATTCAGGTGTTCTTTCTTCCCGCGCGCTATTCTAGAATGGAATGGGAGATAAATAATATAAAATGGTGGTTCGATGAACCCTCTGCCAGGCACTTAAATGTGATTTGCAGAGTATCCAATGTAGGTGTAGATATCTTTGCCGCGATGGAGTATCCGAGCGGTCAGTCTGCGCCAGGCAGTGCAGCGGTGAGGACGGACTGTTTACGTCCCGCCGCCGAGTCTGCTGCTCGCGTGTGTTTACGTGGCACAGTCGCCTTCGCTTGCGTAATTTACTTCGAACAAGAATGGCCCACTCCTGGCGAAAATCAACATTGAAAATCAGTTTTTCGAATGAATATGCACGACCGAAGGCACTTGAAGTCGAACAATTTATTAGAGACGAAGTGAAGATTGACTGTAACGATCTTATCGGCATCCACTTCTCTATAGTGAGCAGTGTAGTGTATGTGAAGCTTACCAGCGACGCCGTCTGTGAGAAGATTCTAAACAGATCAAGAAATGGACTCAAATTCCGTCACTCAGATGGAAATATCGGTGAAGTGACTATCGAACACGCAGGTCTTGGACTACGAACAATTAGAGTGTTTGAACTTCCGTTTTAAGTACCTTCAGACGTGGTTGTTTCTGCGCTGCGCCCTTATGGGAACGTTATTAGCCACATGGCCGAGCAATGGGCTCAATTTACAACATATCCGGTATTCAATGGGGTGCGGCAGGTACGCATTGAATTGACCAAACACGTGCCATCTTATCTATATATTGGAGGGTGCCGAGCCATCATAATTTATGATGGCCAGCCGAAGACGTGCTCCGGTTGTGGCCAAGAAGGTCACGTTCGTTCTAGTTGTATGCAGCGCAGAATAACGCAGTTACCACCTGGTGATGAGCAGATCCCATCGGCATCCACGACGCTCCCATTGACATACGTACAGGTTCTTCAAAATGAACGCAGCCAGCAGCCTGTGACAACACCACTTGATGAAACTATGCCAAACACGGTAGAACTTCAGGGCAACGAGGACAGGATGGAGGCTACACCTGCGCCGGCCCCTGAACGTCACGTGAGGAAGGATAACGAAGTGTCTCCGAAGGAGGGAACAGATGCCGCCTCTATGGTCGTGCCTACCGCCGCCTTCGTGCCAGACAGTCAGAATACCCAGACTTCGTCTGATACTGAAGTACACGTGCGAAAACAACGGTCACCACAGAGAAGGAAGAAACGTCGGCTTGCTCCGTCTGATATCAGCCGATCACAATCTAATGATGAATCCCAAGACCTTCTACCATCAGAAGACCCTAAAGTGGAACTTCCTGCCTCACTCCAGTCGGAAGCGGAATCAACACGGCGTATGTCTATAACTCCTACTACAGATGATGACCAGCAGTCAGCCATTCGTCAGTCGTACACCGACGACACATCAATGCATGTTGACTCACCAGGGGCTTCAACTGACGACCAGCGTCCAAGCAACGCAGCATGGCACGAAGATGTTGAAGATAATTCATCCACAGCTGACGTAGCAACAGATGTTGCTACTAAACTAAATGTATGCTAATCGATGAGGGTTTGGGGGAGAATGTGCTACCTGATCTTCGTGTTACAATGAGCATTCCTGCAAATATGGCACAAGGGCAGGCTTACAGAATTGGATCTATCAACATTAATACAATCCAAACGCAGATAAAGTTTCAGTTATTCCGTGACATGATGCGGGCGTCAGATCTAGATATTGCCCTTCTACAAGAAGTTCGCCTCGAGTCATTTCCAGATATTTCTGGTTATGATACATATCAAACGCCATCTTCTTCCAACGGTAGTGGGACGGCCGTACTTCTGAGAGAAGGTATTGTCGTTGAAGACGTCACTTATTTACCATCGGGCAGGGGCCTTGCTGTGACATTCCATGGTGTCCGGATCATCAACGTTTATGCTCCCTCCGGCACGGACAAACGAAGGGAACGCTCGCACTTCTACTCAGAAGAGATAGCTCCACTGTTTGCAGGTCAATACGATCACATTATTCTTGGAGGAGACTTCAACTGTGTACTCGCCATAAAGGACCAAATTCCTCATTTTACCACGTGCCAAAAACTTAAATTACTTATTCAAGAACTGGACCTGATAGACACATGGGAGCATAAGCATGGTGATCGACCTGGATACACTTTTTTCACCAGCCATTCTGCGAGCCGTCTGGACCGAGTCTATGTCTCCCGCGGACTCACAACGGCAACACTTGATGCCGAGCTGTGGCCTACCGCCTTCTCGGACCACATAGCCTACATTTGTACTGTTTCTCTTCGACGGCAGGGCGTGTGGCGAAGTCGAGGTACTTGGAAGTTAAACGTTGCACATCTTAAGGATCCCGAGTGCAGACAGCATATAGAAGCGACGTGGAACAACTGCCAGAGACGTCTTACGGCATATCCTTCAACGATTCGATGGTGGCTCGAGTGTGCTAAGCCAGCTTTGCGTCGCACGTTGGTACAGTATGGACGTGACAAAATGAGTTGGCATCGACGAACCATGGAATTTTACTTTACGGCACTCCGTGAGCTTGCTAGCCAAGCACCGTCTCCTGAACGACAGATTGCAATTCAGCGGATTAAGGCGAAGATTACTTTACTTATGCGCCGCCGTCTTGAGGGAACAGTGATACGTGCGAGATGTCATGATCGAGTCGCTGGAGAACCTCCTTCCATGCATCACGTTATTCGAGAGAAGCAACGGTGTAGAAGAGCGCTGGTGCACGCTATTGATACCGCAGATGGTCGTCGACTGACATCTCAGAATGACATCGCCGCTGCTTTCGTGGGTCACTATCGACAGTTGTATGCAGAAGAAGATCAGGGTGCTATATCAATGGAAGAAATACTCGACTCCATGCCTGGTACTCTTGATGGGGAGTCTGTGCAGACCCTTACAGATACGATTACTGCTGATGATCTCGCTGACGCTCTACGCAAGGGAGCAACAAACAAATCCCCAGGCCCAGATGGCCTCCCGCTGGAGTTCTACCGCGCCTTTCAAGACATCATGGCTCCTCGCTGGATAGAAATGTATAAAGAACTGACGATACCTGACGTCCCACTCCCACCTGCTTTTGTCGAAGGCCTGATCATTCCAGTCCCGAAGAAGTCCAGGGGACAAAAAGTGGAACATTTTCGGCCGTTAACCATGCTGAACTGCGACTTCAAGATTTTTACCAGGATCCTCGCTTCCAGACTCCGGCGTGTCTTGCATCAAGTCGTATCTACGGATCAAACATGTCTTGGTGGCAGAAGTAACATCCAGACAGCACTAAGTGATTATCGTGACATCATAGCCTTGGCCGAGACTTGCCGCATTCGTGGTGTCTTAGTGTCCGTAGACCTGGACCATGCTTTTGATAGGGTGAGTCATGACTTTCTTGAAGCAGTGCTGCGAAGAATGGCGTTTCCTCCCGCCTTTACACACACCGTCCTGCGCCTTCTCCGATGCGCCACCTCACGTGTACTGGTCAATGGACGTGTGGCAGGCACTGTTACCATTTCGCGATCTGTACGACAAGGCTGTCCGCTATCGATGATTCTTTTTGCCATTGCGCTTGAGCCATTGTTACATGGACTGCGATGTCGACTGTCTGGGATGAAGATGAGGGACCGGTCCTTTATCTGTCGCGCATATGCTGATGACCTTCTGTTCTTGGCTCAATCACGGGACGAAGTGCGGATAGCACTAGAATGGATTACCAAGTATGGAACTACTGCGGGCAGCCGTATGAATCTGACCAAGTCTGCCGCTATGAACATTGGCAGGGGTCTTCCTGAAGGAAGCGTGGCCCCGCTACAATCAGTGGACAAGCTCAAGTGTTTAGGGATAACCTTCACGCGCGACATTCGACGAACCTCGGCAGTCAACTACAAACGCCTTCTTCAGGTACTACGAGCTAACGTCCGAAGCAATCTACTACGGTCGTTAGACTTAATACAACGAGTTGCTTTCGTGAACATCCATCTGGCGTCTAGGATACCGCACCTGGCCCAGATTCTACCGATGCCGAAGACGATGGCAACAAGACTGCTGGCTGTGTTTGGATACTTCGTGAGCGCCGGCCTTATCTTCAAAGTCCGTTATGAAACATTAACTCTCCCCCCTCGAGACGGAGGTCTTGGGCTTGTCAATGTACATGTCAGAGCGTCTGCCCTTTATGTCAGTACAATGATTACGCTGTGGACACATCGCCAGACCGGAATATCTGGGATTCTGATCGACGAACTTGCTCCTATATCTCTAATGCCGCCCATAGCAGTAGCGCATATCTCTACCCATCTCTCACATATTAAGACATTTTTTATAGAATATAGTTACGTCCATGAAGACTTGCCCCATACACGGACTCCAACGACACGTGATGTGTACCGCATAATGATGAAGGGCCACACCCGGAATTGCGTGGAGAGACGACATCCAACAATCAGATGGCCCGTGGTCTGGCGTTCTGTGCATCATACCCTCCTCGATACAGATGCTCGTGCTACCTGGTATCTGGTTGTCAATGGAACTTACATGACGCGACATCGGCTGCATGCAATTAAGATGACGGACTCTCCACACTGCCCTCAGTGTCACGTGTTAGACACTGATGAACATCGGCTGATGTGTGGACCTGCTGCAGAGGTGTGGCTGTTCATAAAGAAAATACTTGCCTTTCTTTGTCGTACAGCTCCACACACTATTGAACCGCAGTCACTTCTATTTCCGGACGAGAGCTTTTTTCCACCCACAAAGACTAATGCAGTGAACTGGATCAAAGGCCTATCTATATATTATTTGTTTCACGATCGAGAAAAGAGTGTGCTTGATTTTTGGACGTTCCTCCAAGATCGCTTCACGTCTCTACTACATAATTCAAGACACCGCCAATACTATGCCAATTTTCTGGGTAGTGTTTTCCTGGATCCTCCCCACAGCTTGGGTGTGCCGGGTATGAGACGATAATTTTAGTATGAATGATCCCTCGGAAGAATGAACCTATGTAACGGATGAAAACAATTTATTCGAGAAGACGTGCCCGGAACTCGCGTGAGGAACAGAAATTCAGTTAATATCTATCCGCATATGGTCGGTGTGCAGTCACCATTTATGTTTGTTCCGCCGGGAGGGCGGTCTTATTTATGTTCACTATCAGACGCTATTAATGCTGCACTTCATGTAGAGATATTTTACTTCCAGTGAAAATCCTCACAAAAGAAGGAGATATTTTTCTTTTCCTTTCTTTTATTTTCTCTTTCATTGATATATATAGAAATAAAATGAAGTGCGTTAATCTTTAAATAAATAAAAATAAATACATAAATAAAAAAAACAGGACCCTGCCTAGTAAAGAAAAAAAAAAAAAAAAAAAAGGGGGGACTGAAAAAAAAAAAAAAATACGCCCGGTCAGAGGGATCAACGCTCTCTGTAATAAAAAAGCAAAAAAAAAAAAAAAAAAAAAAAAAAAAAAAGGCAAAGGTCCCGGGTACGAATTCAGGTTACGGCACACAGCTTTAATCTGGAAAGTAGCTCCAGAATAAAAACTATTTAATAAAAGTGTTGTTTAGTTACATTAACCCGCAATATATCTTTTCTTTATACATTGTTCGGCACAAAAAAAAAAAAAAAAAAAAAAAATGGTAAGACGTCAAAAAAAAAAAAAAAAAAAGCGGTCGGGAGCGCCACGTTACGGATCGCGCGGTCTCCCGCATCGTAGGTTCGAATCCTCCCTCGGGCGTGGATGTGTGTGTTGTCCTTAGGTTACGTTAATTTAGTTTAAGTAGTTTGTATGTCTAGGGACTGATGACCGACGTAGTTTGGTCTCATATAATTACAAACATTTTTTTCATACTTTTGTTCGTAGGGATGTTCCATCTGCTGTAATATGCAATTAAAGTAAGTGCCAGTTTTTTTCTGCAATCTGTACTTCATGATCTTTTAGTTACTAGTCGTGTTATGATGTTTAATATCAGACAAGTTAATTATGAATTTGGAAGTTATATCGTACACATGTACGTCTTAGGAATACGGATTTAAATTAGTCGAAACTAAGGAAATAGTTGATTAAATCGCTATTTTTGGAACTGGATGCCTGATTATTAATTTGCGACAAAATGTATAGTAATATAAATGGCAAATTTGTTCATTAGCTAGTGACTAAAGTTGTATTGTGGTTTCGTGGCTTCCCCGTAGATTTTCTGGGATTACTATAACTATTCCCGCATTGTTTGAACATTCAATAAGTAATTAACGGTAGTTTTCATGAGTCGTCGAGCGTGTTTTGCAGCAAACACGACTGCTATTTAGCGAGGGCGTATGCCGTTGTCAATGCTATCGTTTCGGCCTGACGTGAGTAGAATTAATGTTCAATGACTTTTCATGAAGTCATGATTTTTCAAACTAATAGTAAAGTAATCCTAAAGCCATTTATGTGTTACAACTACGCTGCACTAAAAAAAAAAAAAAAAAAAAAAAAAAAAAAAAAAAAAAAAAAAAAAAAAAAAACTTAAAATTACTTCGCATAACTAATTATTACAGTGTGATAACGATGCTAGATCAGTATAAGCTCATGTCGTTTCAGGAGCATCTGCACGGCCACTCACTGCCATAGCGATTGCCAGTCATAAAATTATCACGATCGCATCCTACATTTTTCCCACTTTAAATTTTGGGCGATGTATACGAGGTGAGATGTTACAAGACACACCAGATACCATTAAGTCTCTATATACAGAGCGAGGCAGCTAACTCATAACTCCTCTTGTGTCGCCCCAACCTTAAAAGATACAAAGATGCCGTTTGGACAGTGAATTGCAGGTACAAGAGGTACTTGAATACATGACATTTCATGATTGTTTTTTTTTGTTACAGAGATATGAGATCATCATTAGGTTTTTTTTAGGGAACCCTATGTTAAATTGGACTTAAAAATATGATACACATATTTGAAAACGTCTTTTTTAAGCCCAGCATGTTACGCTAAGATTTAACATAGGGTTCCATTAAAACAAGATGGCCTCATATCTCCGTAATAAAAACTAGCACAAACATGTGATGTATGCAAGTAGTCCCTATCCCTGCAATTCACTATCCAAACGTCATTTTGTATCTATTACGGTTGGAGTGGTACAAGGGGTGTTATGTCTTAGCTGCCTCACCCTGCATATTAGAAAATTGAATGTGTGTGTGTGTGTGTGTGTGTGTGTGTGTGTGCAAACTACTGGATCGATTTCATCCGTACGTGTTACACGTATATCTTATGTAACAGTTGTTGTGGAAGTAAGGACCCTCCCACTAGACTTGCGCATAATAGTTCACGATCGGGAGCGCTCACTATAGCTCACTATAGCTAACTTTTTAGTTCGTTCGCTCCCAGTGACGGCTGAGCGGCGTGGTCTGCGCATGCAGGTGGAGGGAGAAGTTCCCCCACCTAGATGCTTCATGAGCTTGCTGCTTGAGCCGCTAACGACATCACGCTAACCAAAAGAAACAGTTTGTGTATAATTTCTGGCGTTTAAGTTTAGAGTTATCTCTATATCGTGGCATTATGAACTTTATTAGTCAGATATTGCAGAGTGCAAAATACTTCAAAGCAGAAATTTTGTAGCACTGAACATCTAATCTAGCAGGCAAACGCTAACCTCAAAATGGCTCTCATAAGCAGAAGGCAAACACGTGATTTTTATTTCTGTTCGCGACCTATCGCGCATATTTTAGTTCGCGACTTATCGCGCATATTTTAGTTCGCGACCGGTAGCTCTCCTTTTAGTTCGCAGCTCGGCCGCGAAATAGGTCGCTCTTTTTAGTTCGTCCGATCGTTTTGGCTTTTACTACCGCTACTAAAACTACAGGTCGAAATGACAGCAACTGGCAAAAGGGAAACACGCGATTCTGCGCGCTCTCGCGTCCTCTCGCTGTTACCCGTCAGTCTTCAGAAAAGGAGCGGACGAACTAAGAGGCGAAGGTTCTGCGAACTAGTTCGCGTAGTTCGCCTGTGGGAGCGCTCTTCCGAATTAGTTCGTTCGCGAACTACACAAGACTACCTGCTACGTCACATTTTTAAGAATATTTGACGTCATGAACGATGAAACGCAAAACAAATTGTCGCATCATGGATTTTTTGAATAACTAGACTTTTTTTATTTTATTTATTTATTATTTAACATGCCCAATTACATAGTAATATTACATGTTTGATGGTTAGATTCAGGCGATTACATCAAATATTTTTGCAAGCACAAGTACAGTATATAAGTTGACAGGGTTTACAAAAGAACAAACAGTTTTATACATCAGGAAATCTTATTGAATTACAAAAATTGTAAGTCTTATTCATCCATTTACGAAACGTTTTCTTCCAGTCACCCTCAACAATGATAAAAGTAATGAATATATTATTTACCCAGACGCGTTTCGTCTGTAATTTTTTTTTTTTTTTTTTTTTTTTTTAAACGCAACTATTTTCTAGAAATTTGTTTTGTTTGCAGATGTAGTATTTATAGATTATAAACAGTTAACTCTTTTCTCTAAAATAAAAAAAGAGGATTGGTTAATCGTCTTTCGGGTTTCCGTTTTGCTGTTCTTCCCATATGACCAGACTGATTTCGCACAATTCATCCATTTATATAACAATTTGTTCATTTTTCTCACTTTTTGAACGTGTTATTTATCCGTCATACAGTTTTACAGCTTTCACTCATTTTGTTTCTATTCATAATTAAGTTTATTTGTTTGGTTGTCAACTTAAGGATGAATATGTTAACAGACGAGATTCTACGTTAAACAAGCAGAAAAAAACTGCACAAAAAGCCTCACGGGTAGAAGAATTATGTGACATAGATCTGTGACCAAACGATAAGAACAGCAAAACCCAATGCAGTTAATTGTATGTAACGACTTATTTACTTTACAAGAAAGACATGAACTGTTTATGATGTGCAAATAATACATCTAAAACAAAATTGTAATTCTTAAATCCACTGATGATGGCATGAATTAAAAGAAGTAAATAAATAAGGGCGAAACGCGACTGCGCAATATAAATAAATTGCAGTAAGAAAACGGTGGTTTTATATCCAAAAAAGAATAATTCGACTCACGCTGCAGTAGATGCCTACACAAATAAAATCTGAAAGGAAATACGTTTATAGCTCACTATTTTCCTTCTCTTCATGCAATAAAACTACGATATGCAGCATAACGTTACAGTCTATTACTTATGTACTACTAAATGGATTTGCGAAACATTTTACAGAGTATGATTTCACCACTGAATGTACCTTGAAAATTATATCGTGGTAATTCAGGAGCTGTGACGTCGTAAATAATGAGGTAAACTATAATTGCTCCATCATACATCAGGTTGTAATCTGTTACGGCTTTCCTTTAAACTTTATCCGAATCACATTTTGTAGAAGTTATCTTAATATTTACGGTGAAATCTTACTATTCCCCTCTACATACCTGGAAAAGTGATATGCCGTCGTAAGGACTAAAATGGCCGAAAACGAAACCAGTAGCGTGGGATAAGGAGACAGATAGTGGGAAAAGGAGAACTACTATGCGAATGGAATGAATGTACCCGTGTAAACCGATTACTTACGCTAGTATTTTGTCTCAAGAAGGAGGGGCGAGTTACAGGAAAGAAAATATGCTTGTCACTTTTATTAATATACCAACCATGTAAAACCAGCGTATCATTTAATTACCGACTTTACACGATCCCACGGAATCGTATGTAACCAGTTCGTTTCAATAACCACCATAAGTTCTACAGACTCGGTGTGATCAAGAGGTCGTACAGCTTTACTTACACACAGAATTTTATTGAGACGGCTTGGACATCTTGCTAAGAATTAGTTCGTTTACAGCTGTTGTGTCGAATTCCGTCTCTAAGTACAACAGACAGACGAAAACATAATGGCGAACTTCAATGTAAATGAATAGCCCTTGGCGTACTTTTTATAGAAGAAACAAATTTAGCGACAAGTGTCCCACATGAATTTCGAATATAGTGCCATAAATAACCTCCTGCTATGCCTACAACTTATTCCTGGCAGCAGAATTTCGTTCGAACTGGTTGTAGTGTTCGTCATAACAAATCTCCTGGCCTCCCACGAGCTTCTGAGGTTGTCACTGAGCGAGTGCCAGAGAGTGTTTTTCTCAGCCCCCCAGGAAATTAACGCCGGTGACTGGAGAGTGTTACGAGACAGATTACACTTAAGACATACAGACGCAGATAAGGTGGCAAGTAACTCATTTTGTTACGTCTGACTGAAGAAGATGAGGCCTTGCGTACATCGTTTTTAACAACGAATCGGCGTTTCACATCAGTGGCAGCGTCAACACGTGCTATATTTCAGACTACAATAAGACAAACCAGTAAGTGGTCCGACATTCGTTACAGACCAAACCGGATTTTTTCGCCTTTTTTAACAGCAATATAAGGTTGTATCTGGATATGCTCAAATATCTGCTGTTCCTTTCAGTTACATATCTAACAGAGATGGTAGT
The DNA here is from genome assembly GCA_026315105.1 of Locusta migratoria. NCBI lineage: Eukaryota > Metazoa > Arthropoda > Insecta > Orthoptera > Acrididae > Locusta > Locusta migratoria. The sequence continues at coordinate 181,411,036 of CM048749.1, forward strand.
CCTTGATAACTGGATATTTGGGTTTATTCGTGTGAGTCTTTGCATAATTGGTTGATGAATTAGTGATAATAAAGATTTGTTTTCACAGCAAAGTAGTACATGATTTTTACATCAATAACATAGTATAAGGTACATGTACCAAATAAGGCCCGGTTCCTAATAAGGTCCATTGTCATTTTCTACATAGAAAGTTTGAAAACAGTGCTAAATGTCGTTGGTAATGATAGCTTCTTACATTTAGTGGGCAAGGCAACAGCAACGTCCGCACCAGCTCTCGTGTCGGCCATTATACGAGGCGCGTCCAGAAAGTAAGTTCCGTTTGGTAATAAAATGAAATTGTAGACAGATACAGATGAAATTTTTATTGCACAAAATTCCACAATCCTTAATCAACTTTTCCACATAACTGCCGAAATTTTCCAGGCATCAATCAGAAACTAAAACATCACAACGCCTTAATAACCAAGGCAGATAAGGCAAATACCTTGGTTATCACATACACACGCGATTATGTGGAGAAAGCAGAAAAGTTCTTTTCGGAAAATAATATTACAGAAATAAATTACAACCCAACAAACAAGCTTCAGGCAGAGATTAGGAAAGCTATAGATAGGAACTGCTTTATATTCAGAGACAAAAAGAAAAAGACAGCTTAAAAATAATGCATCCTAGAACTCCTTCTTTACAAATCAAGACCCACAAGAATAATGCGCCTAGGCCAATTGTTAACGCTATCGACAAACCTAGTTATTTACTGGAGAAAAAACTAAATAAACTACTGAGAGAGCATTACACTTTTGAAAATAATTACTCTGTAAAAAACAATTACGAACTTGTGGAAACAGTTATACACATCTCAATCCCGGCCAACGCTAGGCTCGCCTCGCTCGACATAGCAAACATGTATACTAACATACCTATAAACGAAACAATAACAGTAATTAAAAATAATTTGCTGATGCACAAGAAACTTCCTCCCGGGGAAATCATTGAAATGATTGAGCTGCTGAAAATATCACTAAAGTACAACTACTTTATATTTCACGACAAAATCTACACACAGAAAGACGGACTAGCAATGGGATCTCCCTTGGCAGGTACACTGGCAGATATTTTCGTCAACCGCTTAGAAAACAAATTCTTTAATTACCATCCTGAAATTAACGCTAAAATAGTGTACTATAAACGGTATGTTGACGATATTCTCGTCTTATTCATTGGCTCCCAACAAGAAATAGACCAGTTTGCCAAAGCTTTTAGCGAAATGCACAATAACATCTCATTTGCCGTTGAGCATCAACAGGACAACAATATTAAATTTTTAGATCTTTCCATCAGCATGGTTCAAAACAAACACACCTTTGGTATTTACCACAAACCAACATCTGACGTCATTATCCCGGCTGCATCTTCTCACCCTGCTCAATATAAAAAGGCTTATTTCCGTTCAGCAGTACATAGACTCTTCAAACTGCCACTACAAGATAATGAAGTAAAAAAGGAACTTAACTGGCTCCGAAATATAGCACGGAATAACGGCTATCATAGCATGATCGTAGACGAGATTTTTAACGTGGCCAAATCCAACAAAAACCAAGTGAGCCAAAATATGGAACCGGGTAAGAAACACTTTGTTTCATTCCCCTTCAGTGGTCAGGTCTCGTATAAACTAATTAATTTGTTTAAAAATTGTAACGTGCAAATTGCGTACATATCACAACCCTCACTTCTGCGTCTTTTAATACATGACATAAATACAACGCAGGACATATATCAAAACGGTGGCATATACAAAATTCACTGCTCCGACTGTAATGCATACTACATCGGGCAAACAGGACTCAACTTCAAAATGCGTTACAAGGAACACACAGATCGCGGCAGAAAAAACGCTGAAAGCAAATCCACCTTCGCTGCTCACCTTATACGCAACAGTCACAAGGTAGACAGTATCGAAAACAACCTGACAATACTCCATACAATGAGGAAAGGCTATTTCATTGATTTTTATGAAGAGGTTGCTATATACACTCACCTAAAAAAGTCCAAGAAAGACACGCTTAACGAGCAATGCACTTTAAAGAAATACTAATTTCTTAGATATCTGCCGCCCAGTAATTGACAAAAATTTTTAGAAATGCTCCGCAAGTTCGTGGCTGTTTTTAAAACATATACTACTGTTTGTAAACAGTGCAATGTAAGCAATCAAAGACGCGTCCAAACAGCTCTAGAGCCCACACCAGCGTTCAAATTTCGCTCGCTAGAGGCCGCCCCTCAACTATCGGCTTGGACGCCTCGTTTCTTGCAATCATTTTACATCCTAAGAATTTTTGTACCTTATTTAAACAATACATCCAACTTTAATGTAAACTAAATTGAATACAATTGGTCTTAAGCTAAATTATTATACTTCCTGTATCAAAATTTTAAATTGACGACACGCCCACTTTTCACATAGCCTCATTGGCCGCTATATGTTCCGTTTTGTATCCTAACTGACATTTATAATATTTTACTATTGACCTTTACATTTTATCAACTAATGTTTAGAATTTCATGCTTGCAATGATGTAATGTTTATATCAGAACACATCAGAACATGCCGATTATAATGTTTCGGAATGTTAAATACGACACGCCCATTTTTCTCATGTCGCCATTGGGCAACAAAATTTTAAAATTTCTCTGAGTTCTATTGTTGTAATCACTTGACGTTGCTTTCTCTATGGCATAACGTAAGTTTCCTTCTGCTTTTGTACAGTACCTTTTTACATATATAACATTCTGTCTTGTACCATGTAATTCTTGTAAACGTATTGTTACACATTATATGCAGGTCTGTCACACTTGAAAATGGCCAAACATAGAGGCCGAAACCGGTAGTGTGGGCTTAAATAAAGCACCAATAAATGCAACTGGAGCTGGAGTTTCATTAAAATATGTATATGTGTATAGAAATATGTGCTGTATTTAGATAGTGCCATAATCTTCCTAATGAAACGTTTCTTTTTAAACAATAAACACACACGCGTTTTAAACTGGTTGTTACCAATAAGGCCCGGGCGAGCCTTATTAGGCACCCTGTTGTATAGAGCCGTGCATATCGACAATGCCCGGAAGATGTAAAATTGCCCCTGAAACAGGGGAACTGCCAGAGACTAAATCAATCCCAAAGGCTTCCCGAAAAAAGAGGCGCCAGTCCATTCATTCCAGTTCACAAGAAAGCGAGGCATATTCGGTAAAGGATAGTTCAAGTAACTTCAGTCTTGAAGACAGTGACGCAGCTGAAGATATCGATTGTTCCTTCAAGGAACTGTTGTAAACCCCAAACCTGCAGAAAGAAACACCTCGGTGGTAGGCATTAAATTACAAGGCACAAGTCGTACGTAAGGCGCTGCTCACGCAGAATCAAAAGAAAAATGGCAATACCAACGAAAGCACTGGGTCTGAGGTAGATACACATCACAAAATAAATAAATAAATAAATAAATAATATAAAATAAAATAGAAAAAAATAAATACAAAAAACTGCCAGTAAAGAATAAGAAAAATGCAAAAATAAAGACAACGCTGAAGAAAGCAGCAGTTCTGCCTGTGGGAAAGTGTTGCAAGACGCTGGCTGATTTTGTCACGTGTGCTATGAAGACAGGATATTCGACATGTGACTTTGCAAAATATGTATGAACTATGTGCATGGAGACTGTATAGGATTGAAACCCAAAGGCAAAGTTAGAAATTTCGTGCACCCCACCTGTAAAAAATAATTTAAATGGGCAAGACCAGTTTCACGAATCATTATTCATGTGTTCATAGAACATTTAATGATCAGATTTATTGTTCCTATTAACTTACGATAATGAAACTTACTACTGTCAGAACAACGTTGATTTCTAATTAAATTTAATAATCTGAAGAGTTAATAACCAGTAAGTAAGTTACCATCAGTACTGTATGAAACGTTTGTAAGAAACTTTAACTATAAAAGTCTGTGTATCATCGCATTCCACTTATGTCTAAAATAAAATTACATTACACTCTGGCAGTGTTTTCCAAAAGTTTTCCTGCTCTTTACGTGCCCCAGAATGTTAATATGAACTAGATGTGGCTACGGACCATATTAGGAACAGGGTCTCCTAACAAGGCCCACATGCAGGGGTTAAAAAAATGTCAAATGTTTGCAAATCTATCGGACCAAACTGCGTGGTCATCAGTCCATAGCTTACAAACTACTTAAACAAAAATACTCTAACCTAAGACAACACACACACCCATGCCCCAAGGAGAACTCGAACCTCCGACGGCGAGCTACCGCGAGCTCCGCAGCGAAGCGCCTTAGACCGCTCGGCTACTCCACCGCGGCTTTGCAGGGGTTAAACATTTTCTGTAACGTGATGATTTTAATTACATAAACTTTCCATTTTAATTAATTTTTGAACTGAATATAGTTGTAGGATGTTTCACGTACGATCTCGGAATATTCCCACTTATAAATACTGCATACGAAATTCCTAAATGATAGGTGGGCCTTATTTGGTTCACGTACCTTAGAAGAAAATGTAGTAATGGTGCAATTTAGTTTGCTACCATAGTCAAGTAAGAAACAGGCTCCGGTAAAGTAAGTGTAACTGACAGCGGACTTTCAATGCAAATCAAGTGTTCAAAAAAATTTAGAAAGTAGTAGAAAAGTTCTGTTGTTGGGTAGAAGCCATGGAAGAGGTAAGGGCCAGGTATTTTTAGAAAAATTAGGTGACAGATATCAGGTCATAACCTCAGTGCATCTCTTAGTTGATGAGGATATAGGATCCTTTTGGAAAAGCTTTACAAAGCTGGATTATGTTGTGATAATGGTTGGAGTGGGACGGGCATCAGGGCTACAATATTGAAAGTGGCCTGGTAAAAATCGCAACTGCAAAGAGTCACAAAAGTTGTGCCTGCATTCATTCGTTTGACCGGCCCCAGTTGAACAGCTCTATAAGGAGGGTCAATGTGGAGTTAGATGGGCTATCAGCGAAATTTAAGAAATTTGTTTTATTCTACAGAAAACTGTGTTCCTTCATGCCAAAATTTTATCTTTATCGGTGTGTCCCAAAAACCCACAATGATTTACAATGTTTCAGTAGCCTAAATTTTACTGTGGCTGTCGACCCATTCCTCATCAAAATTAGGCAGCAGTCCAAACTTGCTACTGATTTAACATGAACTTTTGATTCTCCAATTATTAATTTGTTATTCATAGATAAGAACCCATCAAGCGAATAATTACTGCACTCTACTATTCTTCGTTCACATTCAGTGTTTTGCTAACTAACTACAATTTTATACTATTTAGTTTTACGAATACTACCAAGCTATATGAATGGTACATTGCTGTTGTGGTCTTCAGTCCAATGACAGGTTTGACGCAGTTCTCCATCCTACTCTGTCCTATACAAAAGTCTTCATCTCTGAATAAGAACAGTAACCTACAGCCTTTTGAACCTGTTTACTAAATTCGTCTCTCGGTGCCCATGGGCGACTTTTACCACACTCACTCTCCGCCGAAGCTAAACTGAAGATTCCTTGATGGCTTAGAATGTGTCCCACCTAACGATCCCTACTCTTAGTCATATGCAAAAAAATTCTTTCCTCTCAATTCTGTTCAATACTAAAACATTAATTACGCTATATACACATTATAACAAAACATTTCAAATACTTCCATCATCATTCTTAATGAACTCCTTGTCGTCCGCGTTTCACTTCCATACAATGATACACTCCAGACAAATGCTCTGTCAGGATGTCCTAAAATTTAAAATGATCTTGGATGTAAACAATAGTGTAACTCCTCTATCTCATACATTTTGTACTCACCGCGATTGGCTCTTCCAACCATCTTAGCAGTTCTGAGGGAATATCACTTTCTCCAGGAGCCTTGTTTCGACTCAGATCCTTCAGTAACTGTCAAATTGTTCTCACAGTATCGTACATATCTCCTTTCTACAATACTGCCTTCATTGTCCTTGTATTGGCGCTCAATATATTCCTTTTACCTTTCGGCTTTCCTTTCTTTTCTTAGTACTGGATTTTCATCTGAGCTCTTCATATTTGCCGCGGCGGAGTGTCGAAGCCCATTGATCCGCTATACAACGATGCCCCTAACCGTCGGGGGTTCGAATCCCCCCTCGGGCGTGGATGTTTGTGCCGCTTTAGTATAAGGTATTTCATAAGTACGAAACTTTGCAGCGTAGTGTGCGCTGATATGAAACTTCCTGGCAGATTAAAATTGTGTGCCGGGAACGGGTCTCGAACCTAGGACCTTTGCCTTTTGCCACAGAGCTACCCTGACACGGCTCTCGGTGCCGCCCCACTACTTCAATCCTGCCAGTACCTCGCATCCTACTTTCCAAACTTCGCGGAAGTTCTCCTGCGAAACTTACAAGACTAGCACTCCTGGAAGAAAGGATATGGTGGAGACATGGCTTAGCCACAGCCGAAGGGATGTTTCGAGAATTAAACTCACTCTGCAGCGGAGTGTGCGCTGATATGAAACTTCCTGGCAGATAAAAATTGCGTTTCATTCTGGAAACATCCATTACGCTGTGGCTAAGCCATGTCTCCACCATATCCTTTCTTCCAGGAGTGCTAGACTTTCAAGTTTTGCAGGAGAGCTTCTGTGAAGTTTGGAAAATAGGAGGCGAGGTACTGGCAGAATTGAAGTTGTGGAGCGGCACCGTGACTCTTGTCGGGGTAGCTCAGTGGTAGAGCTCTTGCCCGCGAAAGGCAAAGGTCCCAGGTTCGAGTCCCGGTCCCGGCATTGCTGCAAAAATGAACATCAGTGTCGAATCAGCCTATCATATTGTTAAAGACGCACGTATGTCTAATATAGTGTGTGAAAGGTACCATCAAAACAACTGATGTCAGAAATAAATAAAAAACGTAACTTTCTTTCTTTTTTTTTTTAATGTTCAAATGTTTGTTAAGCTTATGGGACTTAACTACGGGGTCATCAATCCCTAAACTTACAAATTACTTATGAACTACTTACGAACTAGGACGGCACAAATATCCAAGCCCGAGGGGGGATTCGAACCCCCGACCGTAGTGGCCGTGCTGACCGTGACTGGAGCGCCTCAGTCACCTCGGCCACCGCGGCCGGCAAAAAAAAAAAAAAAAAAAAAAAAAAAAAAACGTATCGAGTGACAGTAAGATATGATTGGACCTCATGATCTTATGAAAAGGAATAAAGATGATTTACATACTGACTTTACAGTTTCTTATTCAAATCATAATCCGGCAACTCCCTGAAGACTTACATGCCTAGATTTGAGAAACACGCTTCACAGTGTGAAGCGATTCTGGCCACAAGTCAGTTTGAAAAGAGAGAGAATCGCTTCGCACAACACAGTGTATTCATGACCGTCAGCGATATGATCCCTGCACTCCCTGGAATTAATGTTGAAAACCTGGGATATTCTTGAGATACTTCTTTCTCAATGAACAGCCACCTCCCGAACCGTGCAAGAAATAGAAACCACCTTGAAACAGGAGGGGGAGAATATCTCCCCCCACCCTAAGAACTTCTTAACATATTGATGTAGTGGACGTTGGGGGCACATTCCTTACTGAGAGTCCAGTATCGACCTTCATGTTCATGGTATGACCTGTGTCAAATGTTGCTTCTGCGGTCTTCAGTCCGTTAATTGTTTTGATTCACCTCTTGTACAGTTGAGATCTGTAAGTGCAAGTTAAAATGCTCACTGCTGCTCTAAATTACTTTACGAGTGGCCACAGTACTTGCGCAATGAAAATTTATCCAACTGCTCACTCCTTAAGGGAGCAGCCAACGTTTTAACAAACACAAAATAAATGTTAAAAAGGAGAATAGATAATGAAACATAGAATGGGCAGCATGAAATTATAAAGCAGAGGTCTGCTACTTTAAATCGTCTATTCAATAACATGAACGAGCAAATTAATATGGGGAGACCAAATTAAACACAATAAAGCACCACCTTGTACAAAAGTGAATTAAATCTTAATGTTGTTGCCCATAATGAAATTGTTTCTGTCCCTTATGAACATGGAGGTAACGTGGGAGGAAATTAGCAAATACACAGTGGATAGAGGAAAGCACATTCATTCACTCACAGACACATGCATAATGCTTGCGCCGCATTACTCATGTGGCAACACTTGATAGCAGTGGCGAAATGAAACATCAGTAGCGTTTTGACGAGATGGCGAGTGTCTTCAAGCACTAAATAAAAATCTACTATGCACCAAACGAACTCATGTGCAGGGAGGCAGTGGCATACTATCATTAAGTACCACATGGTGTGTGACCATGGTGAATTGTATAGAATTTACAAAAAGAGATTGATTTAGAATAACCAAGTAAAGCACATGCGAGATTTCATATAGAAGAAAGCTAGTATTAGTAAATGCATGGCCGAAGGCCGAGGTAAAGATCGTTATGAAAGCATGTGGTGCAATCGGTCATACCAAGACAGGAAAGACGGAATCAAACCAGAAAACTGAGAAATATCTAGCATACTCACGACGCAAAAACATTATTTAAAAAACAGCAAGGAAATTTAAACATACTAAGTTTACACAAAGGCTGAAGGCCACACACTTGTATTTCAACTTGAGAAAAAAACGGACACAAAATCATCACTGGAATGAGACTGTAACTACTAAATTTAAACTGAAATACTCGAGTTCTGTAAATTAAGAAACACTTCGCCTTGCATGGCGAAAGAATTACGCAATAAAACTATCACAGATATACAAAGACTGCCTGGTCACTAACAAAGTAATGTTCTAACAGCACGCCATCCTCTCAGCATGATTCCACGATATACACACTTCTGTGGTCGCAGCAAGAGTGAAGCCTAAGGCCACGCCAAAAGAAACCTCCCCCCCCCCCCCCCCCACACACACACACGATGCAGGGCGCGCTAAAAGCGATGCAGAGCGAGTTCAGATCATAGTGTCAACCCATCCTCGCTGTCTGATGAAGATAATACTCTCTTCCACAGCTCCAGAGAGGTCTCTTGTCACCTCTTTCGACCATTATTATGTTGGTACTACACTAAGAACAGGCCACCTCGCCATCTTGCCAAGTAAGCTTGGGCCACCCAGCAGACGCCAGTGCATAGGACTTACGAAGCGATGTGTTCCTAACTAAAGTAAACGAGGCCTAAAGCGTGAGACGGCGACTGTAAGCCATTGCGCGGCAGTCAGTCAATATTAAAAGCAACCTTCCACATTCACATGAACACACAATCTCAGTTACCCTTGTGGAAACATTTATAAATATGGGGCATTGATCATTAATAAAATAAAAAAATAATTGACATACAAGTAGACAATATTTAGAGTAATGAATAACACAAAATAGAACACAACACATTCAGTGGAAGTGTTTCAATTTTAAATCTGCTAACTTTACAATTTAAAAAACTGTATTCCAGTCCGTCGAAATCTTTCTCCATATCTAGAAATCTAGGATGGCCTTTCCTTATCCTATCTTCCAAGATAAGTCGTAGAGTCAGGATTTTTTATAAATCCAACATATCTATTCTGAGGTCGGCTTGTTCGAGTATTTCCATTTCTCTGTAAATATTTGATTTTAGAATTTAAAACTGGCGGTTTTTTTTTTTTTTTTTTTTATTTTTTTTTTTTTTTTTTTTTTTTTTTTTTTTTTTTTTTTTTGTCTAATATGAACGTTAGTAGTGTCCTTAACTGTTTTCGCATATGGTGAAATCTGTACCACTTTTGTTGTAAACATACCACTCTACCATCATTACATATTTAGTGTTCCACGTCATCCATCATTGCCTCTTATTATTCCTCTTCAACAGTCTCTCCGTTCCTTAATAATTGTCAAGCAGTGTATCATTACAACAGTGGACAGCAGTGAAAACTGCACGAGAAATCCTCGCAGAACTCGTCACAAGGCCTCCAGCATTCCAAGAAGATACGGTAGTTTCTAAACCAAAAGGCAGCGGCAGCTGCGTGTGGACAAGCGCACGAAAAAAGAAGAATACGGACGCTGAAAGAAATGAGGCAGTGTAAGCTCCCGCCGCAACAGCATCCATTCGGCACGCAACATTAACTTACACAATTTCTCGCAAAATAATGACCGGCAAGCCCCACCGGACGTACAATATTCTATACTCTTCTCCGCGGAGGAGAGATTTAAAGCAATTTTCCTTGTAGTCCTGGCCCGGGGAATTGCGAGCGTGCACCTTGAGTCCCGCTGTTTTCTTTTCCTTTGTGAACAGCAACGCAGTGCGCCGAGCTCCATCTGGAGCAGGTAGCCGCTGGTTACCTTAAAGGTCGGCAAAGAACGTCCCCCGTCTGGATTATGGCACTAATCCCCGTTATTTAAAGGAACACTGCAGCCTATTTCGCGGAGCTGCGAGACCGACTAATGTGCGGTTTAAACATATAAATTTTCTTTACGACGTTTATATCTCTCGGTGGCGTGCTTTCCTAGTATGTCAGTCTGGAGCCAGGGGGAAAGGGGGGGGGGGGGGAGCGTGGAGGCACAGCTTCCCAGCAAGTTACGACATAGCAGGAGACAGTATGTTTAATACGAGAGACTAAAGAATTATGGCATCTGCATATGTGCGAACCGCAGTAAACTCCATGAAGAAGTGTACTGTTAATGCTACGATTGCGATTTCTTCCCGCTTCATTCATGGATTCAGTTTCTTTTTACTCTTCAAACAAATGACGAAACTTTCCTGCAGTTCAGCTTATGTGGCCATTCCGTTCCATATACCTACGTACGCTGCAAGAACGCCACCTCATTGAACAGTAAAATGAGCTGTCAAACATTATTGTAGCCTATGACGGAACTACCTATTTGACACTCAATTGTAGTACCCGATACCACCCGGCACAATTGACTCGTTCGCTCCGTCACTTAATATAAAAAAAAATTCATTACATCTTAAGCAAAGCTTTTAAACAGAGTTTTAAGAACCTAACCTATTATATCTTGCGGACTGACACATACCACACACGTAGTTTATTTTCACTTAAAATATAGATAACCAGTTTACTTACGTAATTATCTTATGTTGTAGTTGTAGCACTCTTGCGTTAATTGTTCATTAAGGTAAAATTCGCACTATAAATCACTTTATTTACGTAAAAGATTTCTAAGCCTATTATCTCACTAGGAGAATAACTAAGGATTGATTCAGTTTTCAATGTTATTTAGGTCGAAGCAGTCACATATTTGCAAAATTGAATTTATAAATAAAATTTTATATTCACTACTTTAAGCAAGATTGATACTATTAAGAATTGTTAAATCACTCGTTTCATACTATCAAAATCACTACACTGTTTGTATTCGATTATGAACCTTAACGTCATAGTGTTCTGTTACCGTGAAATTGTGTATTTGTAAAATTAGATGGAAAATTAGAGAGTTGTATATGTATTAGTCGTTGTTTTTCCAGAGAAATGATTTGAGATTTTGCCGTTGTATAAAACTAAGTGACGTAGAACGGCTTAGGTTCTTCAGATTTTGGCTTGATGGAGAGAGGACGTATTGACAGTGTGTTTACTTTGTGTATAAACAGTCCAAAGCACCTGCTTGGACAGATATGTCATTGTAAGAAGGGCATGTGATAAGATGGCGGCGTAGAGAGATTTATCCATTATTTGTGTTTACCGAAGTGTTTTGAAGTTTTATTAAATCCAGCGCTACTTTCAGATGTTCATCGTCTGTTTCATTGATGAATTGACAGTGCTTCCAATGTCCCTGCATTTTAATCGCAACGGAGAATCATACTCCATAGACCATATTGCCATTAACTAGAAATAGTTCCATATCTCGCAACTACAAATAGCGAGGTATTGAAACAGGTCGACTTTGTCAGTCAACATTAGAGAATTTGGCAACTTACAGCTTACACCATCTGGACATCATTCTACGAGTTCATCAGGCGGAATACTGCGGGCATAAATGCAGAATTAAGTCCTGGAATCGGCGGAGTTGTGCCCCTGTTACAAGATGTACTAGGGAAATGCAAGTTATTACATGACCGGCATAAAAGAGGTCCTTTCACAGCATAACAACATGCAAATATCTCTTGGTCTGAGTCGATTATATGAAACAGCAGTACTTTTCTGGCACCTTCGAAAATATTCGTGCCACCTTTTACGAGGAAACCCTCATTAGCATATTAAACAAATACTACATAATGTCGTACTACACGTCATGAAAATTCGATGTTCGATGACATTTTACCATGTGTCACATTACACGAACGAAGTAGGAAGGAATATTAGTATTTAACTTCCCGTCGACGTCTTGGCTACTAGAGACGAAGCGCAACCTCGGGTAACTTTTTCCTAACCCTAACAACACCAAGGTATTTTACGTTACATGTAGCACTAAGCTGTTGTATGTCAAACATATGTACATTGCGTTATCCTTATTGCAGTATTGGATTACCTGCAGATGTAGGACCGAAAGAGTTACTTCCACAATCTTGTGAAATTTACTTTATTATTATTTACAATAATAATAATGTTGGTTACGCTTGTAAATAGCTGGGATATACTGAAATTAGAGCTGATGGACGCTGATTTTACAATAATATTTTTTGCTCTAATGCGTAGTGGTTGTAGGGAAGACACTAAGAATTATGATCACATGGAATACTAACCCACGGCTAAATGTGCCCTTGGGCATAAAATTTCTATAATTTATTTGCAGTTTTTAAAATTGTAACCATAGAAATGTACATCATAAGGTGAGAGACATATAGCAAAAGGCAATTAAAATATGACATAGAGCCTCTGCACATACTACATTTTACACCAAATCATCATTTCACGACAATGCATAATTATTGATAGATAAAAATATCATTTTGACTGTATTCGTTTATCTAATTTCGTAAGCGTTTGAACTGATTTGTATAACAAAACACCGCCTCAAAAACGATTAAATAAAAAACCCAAGTAAAGTAGGAAGAGTGGGATTTTTCGTCTCGTAATGGCAGTGAACACGCTCGAAATGTTTCTGTCAGGTATGGGGAAGAAATTCGTCCTTGTCCTTTGAAAGGAGCTATCTTGGAATTTGCATGGAGTGTGCTAAGTACTCATCGCAGCCGGCCGCAGTGGTCGAGCGGTCTGCGACGCCCTAGTCACAGTCTGCACGGCCGCTACGATCGGGGGCTCGAATACCCCCTCGGGGCATGGATATTTGTGTCGTCTTTAGTATAAGTTTGTTCATAAGTAGTTTGCAAGTTTAGGGACAGATGACTGCGCATTTAAGTTCTTTAAGCTTAACAAACATTTGAACATTATGTACTCGTCGCCATTTGTTGTATCATCCTCGATGTCTGGTCAGCCTGTCTTTCAGGAAAGGTAAGGTGCAGGAACGTGGTCAGCTGAAACAGTTCTATCGAGATTACTATTACAAGTTTTATTGACTGAAGAACACAATATTCGATTTCTAACTGTTCTTGTTTTCTCTCTTCTCGCGGCGTCTTCTTCTGTACGATGCTAGCTACGCTGAGACCTTGACTGCCTAGTTAGTAGCCGAGTTCTGACGTTCGTCCAGACGCATGTCGGCCTAGATATAGCAGCTTGTAGAGGGCGCGCGTCTAAGGTTACTCCCTCAAAGAGGCGCGGCGCCGGCGTGCGATAGGCTGTCGGACGTCATCCGCTGCCTTCTCATCGATCGTTCTCTTGCGTCTGGCGCTGACGTTACGCCACAGCATCCCCCCCCCCCCCAAAATGCCTAACCGTTGTCGTGTAGGGAGCTCGACAACGGGGAGGAGGCAGGCCTATGGACGAACTGATGGACCGGACGGCAGACTACCGGACGGGCCCCGCCATCCGGCCTGAGCTCGCGAGGGAACGTCCTTCGGGAAACCTCCGAAGGGCCCACGTCCACGACCTATGGCCCAGATGATGACGGTGATGTCGGTAGCGATGTCGGCGTCGGATGCTGCGTGGCGTCTTGGTCCTGCTCTATCGGGATGTCCAGGTGAGGCGGAGGCGGAGGCGGCGAGGGCGCCATGATTTCAGACCGTGGTGACGTGGAAATCTGCTGCGGGAGCGACCACCGAAGTGGCGCGTGCGGCGGAGGCCGCGTGGTCTGCGTGTTGCATGAATCTGCCGAGAGAAATTTACAAGGATCACAGGGTACACAACAAGGGCGAATTTGGTTGCGGTGCTGGCGTACGATGCCATCAAACATGTGAACACCGCATCATGTGATGATGTGGCCCCGCTCCAACCGTCTGCGACCGCCAAAAACTCTGAAAAAGACTGGGTTACGCGGAGCGAAGCGATAGTTGCCTGTCGGCGGCTGCTGCTCCGGGCGGCTCTGTGGGTGGAGCAGATGGAGCAGGGTGCGGTGGCGGCGGTCGTTTAGATGACGGCGATGAATCTTCTCGTGGATACGAGCGACAGGAGGGGAGGAACAGTTCCAAAGCTGCCTCCCGTGAGAGTTTGGACATCTGCGGCTTGAATGTCCGCACGAGGCGTTCCGCAGCGCCGTTTGACTGCGGGTGGAACGGTGCACTGGTGAAATGCTTAATACCATTACGTTCACAAATGGAGCGAAATTCTTGCGATGTGAACTGAGGGTCGTTGTCAGAGACTATCAGTTCAGGGAGACCTTCCAGACTAAAAATTGAAGACAACGCCCTAATTGTGCTACTAGAAGTCGTAGAAGACATTGGTACTGCAAATGGGTAACGACTAAAAGCATCAACCACAATAAGCCATTTAGTGTTCCAGAAAGGACCAGTATAATCAATACGCACTCGTTGCCATGGTAACTCTGCTTTTGGTCACGCAAAAAATTTCTGAGGTAGGGCTGACTGGTTGGTAACGCAGACTTTACACTGTGACGTCATCTGTTCTACATGGGCGTCCATACCCTGCCAAGTACAGGGTCGTCGTGGCAACTGCTTAGTGCACCCTGCCAAGTACAGTGTCGTCGTCCCAATTGCTTAGTGCGAACCATTCCAGAATGTTCTTGGTGAAGTAAGTTCAATACATATTTCTGCAAACGTCGTGGGATCAATACACGCGATTGTCCACTGTCATTTGAACTATAATGACACCTCTATGGACTGAAAGTTCATTTCTTCTAGTAAAATAGCGACGCACCAGAGAATTTTGAAAGTCACGTTGTGAACGAGGCCATTCTGTGCGAATGTAGCGCAGCAAAATTCGTAAATCGGGGTCTGTTTCTCTAGCCCGAGTAATTTTCCTAAAGTCCAAAGGAAAGGATAGCAACAAACTATCTTCCTGTGCATCTATCTGACAAGACATCTCAGAAGCATCAAAGTCTTTGTCATGGCCAACCGGAAGACGGGAAAGTGCGTCAGCATTTCCATGGCGAGTTGTGGGTCTGTACACATCTGTACACATCTCATATTGATACTGCGATAAGAACAAAGCCCAATGTTGCAATTTGTGTGCCGTGCGCGAAGGAATTGGCTTGGCTGGATGACCAGTAATGGCTTTTGGTCAGTGATTAAATAAAATTTTCTCCCATACAAGTAGTGATGGAATTTTGTGACACCATACACAATTGCTAAACTACCTTCTCAATTCGAGAATAATGGCACTGTGTGTCTGTCAAAAGTTTGGATGCAAACGCTATCGGACGGTCCGTATCCCCATGTCTATGTGAGAGCACTGCACCTAGACCATACGATGACAACTTGCGAAAGAACTGGTTTTTCTTGATCGATGTGCACCAAGCATCGATCACTGAGCAATGCATCTTTTAACTGCTGAAATGCGCGTTGGCATTCGTCTGTCCAAACAAAACGAACATTTTTACTGCGTAGCTAATGCAAAAGGGCTGCAGTTTGTGCTGCGCTTGGAATAAACGTAATATAGTGCGTTAACTTTCCCAAGACTGACTGTAATTCTTTCACATCTTTTGGTGCTGGTAGGTCGCGAATTGCAAGCAAATGTGATTGCATGGGGTGCACACCCTGACTGTTAATCACGTGTCCTAGATACTGCAGTTCCGGTTTGAAAAAGTAACAGTTATCTAAGCGACACTTGATACCTGCATCTGACAAAACTTGAAACAATTTTCTCAAATTTTCAATGTGTTCTTCTGGGGTACGGCCTTACACAACTATGTCGTCCAAGTAGTTTAAACAACAAGGCACCCGAGCTGTAAGTTGTTACAAATATCTTTGGATACATTGCCAAACGGTAGACTCAAATGTTTAAACAAGCCCAGATGAGTATTAACAATACAAATTTCTTGTGATTCTTCGTCGAGTGGCAGCTGAAGGTAGACACTGCTCAAATCTATTTTTGAGAATAATTTACCTGCACCTAATCTGTCCCTTAATTCTTTTGGTCTCGGCAAAGGATAATTGTCTACAAATATTTCTGGATTCAGTGTGACCCTGCAATCAATACAAATGCGAATGCTACCAGGCGACTTCGGCAAAATTACAAGTGGACTCGCGCACTGGCTATCTTGTATTGGTTCAATTGCACCATTTTCTTGCAGTGTGCGAAATACATGTGCTACTTTGTCTGTGACGTGAGCGGTAAATTACGAGCTTTGCAAAATTTTGGTTTGGCATTTTCCTTTAGAGTAATGTGTGCAGCAAAATATTTAGCTTTTTCTAGATCTGCAGAAAATAAATCCGGAAAGTCTTTCAGCAACTTGTCGACACTGTCTTTAGCATCAAAATTGTTCACAACTAAGACATTGTCTGGCACAGTAAAACCAAAAAGATCGAGAAGAATTTAAAACAAAAATATTTTCTCCATCATAAGACTGAATCACTTGAAATATCACTGTGCGCATTTGCGATCGGTACTGGGCCGGTAGTGAAAACTGTCCTAGTACAGGAATTTCATTGCCAAATGTTCAAATGTTCAAATGTTTGTATAGCTTATGAGACTTAATTACGGGGTCATCAGTCCCTAAACTTACAAACTACTTATGAACTACCTAATACTAAGGACAGCACAAATATCCATTCCCGAGGGGGGATTCGAACCCCCGACCGTAGTGCCCGTGCAGACCGTGACTGGAGCACCTCAGTCCCCTCGGCCAGAATTTCATTGCCATTGTACGCTGTCAACCGTAACTGTTCATAAGTTTTCTAATTGAGAAATGTGACTGATGCACCTGTGTCTAGTTGAAATTTTACAGAAATGTCATTCACACGCAAATTGACATACAGTTTTCTGGCCTGGCGTACAACTTGTGCTACTTCCGTATCCTTGTTGTTACAAGGAGTAACCACTAGTTTGGAAAACACTGCATTTACTGAATAAGTATTGTCGTGTCGCTGTTTGGGCCGGGAGGGCAACATCCGTTTCTTTTGCTGTAAGCAGACTGATTGTATATGACTTTTCTTGCCGCATGCATAGCATTTTGCTAACCGGAAGGGACAGTTCTGCCTTTTGTGCCGTGAGAAACATTTCGGGCATGACTTCACTTCGTTATTAGGCAAGGCTCTATGTCAATCAACATATTTATGCTTTGGACGGGCAGGCGGAAATGCATGTCGTTTGACCTTGTGCTCGCCAGCGCTTGGCGTCGTTGCACTACATGGTGGAATTGAATCAAAGTTTTCCGCTGCTGCGGCACTTTTCCAAAATCTGTTCTATTTGATTGAAAGATGGATCTGCTATTTTTAGAATCTGTTTCCTTAGTCGGACATCAGATACACTATAGACAATAGCCTAACGTAACATCACATCTGAATACAAATCTCCAGACGAACATTTAAATTTACTCTTCCTAGTGAAACCTTGAAGCACTGTTATCCACTGTCTGTATGTTTGATTTTCACGTTTACCACACCAGAAAAACTGATACCTAGCAGCCACTACATTGATTTCCCATTCATAACCTGCCGTTAGGGCTTCTATTACGGAATCATAAGAAAGTTCCGAAGGCTCTGCAGTACACAACACGGAACGCTGAAGGGCCTACACATGATATCTACATATACATAGATACTCTGCAAATCACATTTAAGTGCCTGGCAGAGGGTTCATTAACCACCTTCATAACTTTTCTCTACCGTTCCATTCTCTAATAGCGCGCGGGAAGAAAGAACACCTAAATCGTTCCGTTTTCGATCTGATTTCTCTTATTTTATTGGGATGGTCATGTCTCCCTAAGTAGGTGGGTGCCAGCAAGATATTTTCACATTCAGAACTAAAAGTCGGTGATTGAAACTTCGTAAACAGATCACGCCGCAATGAATAACGTCTTTCTTTTAATGATTTCCACCCCAATTCGTGCAACATTTCCGTGACGCTTTCTCCCCGTAACGTGATAAAACAAAACGAGCTGCCCTTCTCTGAACCTTCTCAATATCTTCCGTCAGTCCCACCTGGTGAGGGTCCCACAAGGGGCAACAGTACTCCAAGAGAGGACGCACAAGTGTGATGTAGGCAGCCTCTTTGGTGGACCTGGTGCATCGTCTAAGCGTTCTGCCAATGAAACGTAACCTTTGGTTCGCCTTCCCCACAATATTTTCTATGTGTTCTCTCCAGTCAAAGTTGTTCGTAATTGTAACTCCAAGG
Source organism: Locusta migratoria (assembly GCA_026315105.1). Taxonomy (NCBI): domain Eukaryota; kingdom Metazoa; phylum Arthropoda; class Insecta; order Orthoptera; family Acrididae; genus Locusta; species Locusta migratoria. Next base: position 181,429,594 of record CM048749.1, read on the forward strand.
TATTTGGTAGAATTTACGACCTTAAGGTTTGACTGATTTATCGTGTAATTGAAATTCAGCGGATTTCTTTTAGTGCTCATGTGTATTACTTCACACTTTTCTTTATTTAGTGTCAATAGCCAATTTTCGCACCAAGTAGAAATTTTGTCTAAATCGCTTTGCAGTTGCTTTTGATCCTCTGTTGACTTCACTAACCGATAAACGACAGCATCATCCGCGAACAGTCTAAGGGAGCTATTCAGATTATCTCCTAAATCGTTTATAAACACGAGGAAGAGTAGGGGACCTATAACGCTTCCCTGTGGAACGCCAGATATCACTTCTGTTTTACTCGATGACTTACCGTCAATTACAACGAACTGTGTCCTTTCTGATAGGAAATCGTGAATCCAATCGCACAATTGGGGAGATATTCCATAAGCACGCAATTTCATTAGAAGCCGCTTGTGGGGTACAGTATCAAAAGCCTTCCGGAAATCCAGAAATATGGAATCGATCTGAGATCCCTTGTCGATGGCACTTAACACTTCATGTGAATAAAGGGCAAGCTGTGTTTCGCAAGAGCGATACTTTCTGAATCCGTGCTGACTATTGGTTAATTGATCGTTCTCTTCGAGGTAGTACATAATATTCGAACAAAGTATATGTTCCAAAATCCTACAGCAAATCGACGTCAATGAGATAGGCCTGTAATTTTGGGGATCACTCCTATTGCCTTTCTTGAATATTGGAGTAATTTGGGCAACTTTCCAGTCTTTGGGTACGGATCTTTCGCTGAGTGATCGGTTGTAAATTATAGCTAAGTACGGAGCTATTTCATCAGCATACTCTGAGAGGAATCTAGTTGGTATACAATCTGGCCCGGAAGATTTGTTTTTGTTTAGTGACTTAAGTTGTTTTACTACTCCAGGAACATCTACTTCTAAGTTTCGCATGTTGGCAGCTGTTCTTGGATTGAATACTGGAGTGTTCACTTCGTCTTCTTTGTTGAAAGAATTTTGGAAAGCTGTGTTTAGTAATTCTGTCTTAGCAGTACTGTCGTCGGTAGTATTACCATTGCTATCGCGTAGTTAAGGTATTGTTTGTGTTTTGCCGCTAGTGTACTTCACATATGACCAGAATTTCTTTGGATTTTCTGCAAGACAGGATTTCGTTGTGGAAACAACTATAACATTCTCGCATTGAAGTCCGCGCTAGGTTGCGAGTTTCAGTAAAAGATTGCCAGTCTCGCGGATTCTGTGTCTTTTTAAATTTTGCATGCGTTTTTCTTTGTTTCTGCAACAGTGATCTGACCTGTTTTGTGTACCACGGGGGTCAGCCCCCTCTTTTACTAATTTATTTGGTATAAATCTCTCGATTGCTACTGATATTATGTCTTTGAAAGTAAGCCACAACTGATCTACACTCGCATTTTTAGTTTTGAAGCACTGGAGACTATCACTCAGGAAAGCGTGAAGCGAATTTTTATCTGCTTTATTGAATAGATATATTTTTCGTTTATTTTTGGTGCATTTGGGAATTTCGATATTCAGTCTCGCTACTACAACTCGATGTTCGCTAATCCCTGTATCTGTTTTGATGCTCTTTACTATCTCGGGATTATTTGTTGCTAGGAGATCAAGAGTGTTTTCGCAACCACGTACTATTCTAGTGGGTTCATGAACTAACTGTTCGAAGTAGTTCTCAGAAAAAGCATTCAGAACTAGTTCGGACGATGTTTTATATTTGCCTCCGATTTTGAATACGTAATTATGCCAACATATCGAGGGGAAATTAAAGTCGCCACCGATTATAACAGTATGCTTCGGATACCTATTTGAAATATGATTCAAGCTTTCTTTGAACATTTCTGCAACCGCATCGTCTGAGTCAGGGGGCCGATAAAAAGATCCAATTATTAATTTATTTCGGTGGTCAGGTATAACCTCTACCCAGACCAATTCACAGGAAGTATCTGCCTCAATTTCGTTGCAGGTTAAACCGTTTGTAACAGCAATAAACACGCCACCCCCTGTTTTATTTATTCTATCCTTTCTGAAGACCATTTGGCCCTTTGAAAAAATTTCGGCCGAATTTATCTCAGGCGTCAGCCAGCTTTCAGAACCTATAACGATTTGTGCCTCAGTACTTTCTATCAGCGCTTGGAGCTCTGGAATTTTCCCAACACAGCTACGACAATTTACAACTGTTACACCAATGGTTTTTATGTCTACTTTCTTCCCGTGTCTGACCTGCCCCCTTTGAGACTGAAACCCATTTTGTGTATTCCCGAGGCCATCTAACCTAAAATACCGCCCAGTCCACGCCACACAGCCCCCGCTACCCGTGTAGCCGCTTCCTGAGTGTAGTGGACTCCTGACCTATTTAGCGGAACCCGAAAACCCACCACCCTTTGGCGCAAGTCGAGGAATCTGCAGCCGACACGGTCGCAGAACCGTCTGAGCCTCTGATTCAGACCCTCCACTCGGCTCTAAACCACAGGTCCGCAGTCAGTCCTGTCGACAATGCTGCGGATGGTGAGCTCCGCTTTCATCTTGCAAGCAAGACTGGCAGTCTTAACCACTTCTGATAGCCGTTCAAAACCAGAGAGGATCTCTTCCGATCCAAAGCGACACACATCATTGGTCCCGACATGAGCCACCACCTGCAGTTGGCTGCACCCTGTACTCTTCATGGCATCCGGAAGGAGCCGTTCCACATCCGGAATGACTCCCCCCGGTACGCACACGGAGTGCACATTGGAATTCTTCCCCTCCCTAGTAGCCATTTTCCTAAGGGGCTCCATTACCCGCCTAACGTTGGAGCTCCCAACTACCAACAAACCCACCCTCTGTGAGTGCCCGGATCTTGAAGGCAGAGGGGCGAGCACAGGACAAGCGACTCCATCCGCATCAGGAACATCCCCTGCCACAGACAGCGCCTCAAATCTGTTGGCAAGACTAACCGGGGAGGCCTCCACTTCGGTCCCCCGGGAAGTCTTACGCCGCCTGACACGCGCTGAGGGGACCTCCCAATCCACCACGGATTGGGGGGCTACCTCCTCGCGGGCAGTGAGCGGGCTGGCCACAGCCGCAGGCCGATCGGAGGGCACAACAGACCCACAGGGCGTCTGCTGGACCCCCGCGAGCGGCCCACAACAGCGGCGCCCACCCACCGCAGTCTCAAGCGTTGCCAGCGTAGCCAACGCCGCCTGAAGCTGCGAGCGAAGAGTCACCAACTCTGCCTCCATCCTTTCGCAGCAGTCACAGTTCCTAGCCATTCTAGAAACCTTTGTTTCTTCCAAGTAAGTACGTCAGAGGACTCAGTAGTTTGATAAACAGTGAGCTTTGTAAAGTATAAACCTAACGCTGAACTGTTTATTAACGGCGAATCTGAAAAATATATACGCGAGCTAATAAATCAAAAATTCAGTAACTGAGCTGACAAATAAACGCGATTCTTAATAAACAAACACGCGAGGACACTAAAGTATAAAGAGCTGCAAGAGAAAGCACACACGAAATGTAAATAAGTCGGTTCTATTAAGAAGCCGGTTACCGTACAATGTAGAGCTGCTGCTGGTCATGTGTGCACTGGCCGCCGGTCACTGAGCAACTGATAACAGATAATGAAGTTTGACAGTACCTTGTATCCTGTGGAGTAGGCTTTAAACTGTTGCAACCACTCCGTCCATTCCTCGTTTGCTTCTTCATGGTGGCGGAATGGTGGAATTACTGGTCGTGGCTGCTGCAGTGCTGCTGCATTAGCTGCTGTGCATCGAGAGCAGCAAGCTGTGGCGTAGTGGCAGGGATTCTTGTGTTAGTAGGACTAGTCAAGGTGCAAAACCAATAATAAGAAACAGTGAAAAAATATAGAAATTGACACTATTCCTTGCAATAGAAAAATTCACAAAAGATTATATATTGGTATCGCTGCGACCTGTAATAAAGCAAAATACTAGCGAAGCGTAATTAATTTAACAACTCGTTGCAATGTGGGTCGTTGTCTGCTATTTTAACATCTAGTCGCCATTTGTTGTATCATCCTCAATGCCTGGTCAGCCTGTCTTTCAGGTAAGGTACGGTGCAAAAACGTGGTCTGCTAAAATTCTATAGAGATTAGTATTACAAGTTTTATTGACTGAAGAATGCAATACTCAATTTCTATCTGTTCTTCTCTCTTCTTGCGGCGTTTTCTTCTGTACGATGCTAGCTGCACTGAGATCCAGTAACTGCCTACTTCGTAGACGAATTCCAACGAGCGTCCAGACGCATGTCGGCCTAGATATAGCCGCTTGTAGAGGGCGCGCATCTACGGTTACTCCCTCCAAGAAGCGCGGCGCCGGCGTGCGATAGGCTGCCGGACATCTGCTGCCTTCTCCACGATCGTTCTCTTGCGTCTGGCGTGTGGCGATGACGTTACGCCACAACAGTGTGAATTAGGAAAATTAGTGTGGTCGGAGGTGTGTTTGAACCATCATTCACCACAATGCGCGTCCCAGAAAAACAGTATTTGGCGTATAAAATACGAACAGTTAACATATAGATGGTCCCTTTAACTGAGCATTAATTTCAGTTCAATTGACATCTTTGGAAAATTTAATTAAATTGCACAATATGTGCTGGAGTTCATCGTTCAAATTTTCCTTGTATAGTGTAACATAGCTACAGTAAGATGGTCAAATGGATATGCAAATAGGCACTGGTCCATACTAAGCCGGAAAGTTTTCACTCTATGTTCGTAGCTTAAATGGAGACCGATGTTCCCAGCTTAATTATAGATCGTGTACAAATTCACCTCCCACAAAAAATTAAAAATTATAGAAGAAATAAGAAAAGTGCACAAGCTTTTCTTCGCACAACGTTTTCAGTATCTTTGTTTTGGCATATCTGCTGCTTTTGGTAGATGCAAAGAAATCAGTTCCTTTTTTTATCAATAGGATGAAGCTCTTAGTAGGATGCTTAGGGGCATCAATCAGCTAAGATATTGGCAATGTTCAGTCCGGTATGGGCTTTAAATAATTAATGCAGCAGAGATATTAAACTGAAGGAGAGGCATTGAATTGAATTTGTGCCGTGGCTGGGATTAGAAACGCGGTTTTCCTGCTTACTAAGCAGGGGATATACCACTAAGCCAGCATAACTTATGAAAGGACTGTCATAAGGGACGTATACCTCCATAAGTCATGGTGCCTAAGTGCTACAGCACCTACTTAGGAAGCGTGAGGTCCCATGTTCGAATCCTGGCCATTTTAATTCAATTACTCTCATTCAGTTTAATATCGTATTATGAGACAAAATCTGCCTTTGGGCAATGATTTATTATTTGCCATTTACGTAATTCATGTTACATTGACTCAAACGAACTGTATAGTGAAAAATAAGCTGCGGACTGTAGACATTGTAAATCCGCCCAAACGCTATTATGACCTCCCTATTTATTTATTTTACTACATAAGCGCACTATGTTTCCTAATGCAATTCCATAAGTCTGCAGCGCCGCGGCGGACTAGGCCCTCTGGGGCATGGATGTTTGTGTTGTCTTAGATTAGTGATCGCATTATCATTGTCAAGACAGATACGAAGCCAACACCGGCAACAGTAGTACAGGTTTATATGCCAACTAGCTCTGCCGATGATGAGTAAATCGAAGAAATATATGAGGAGCTAAAGGAAATTATTCAGACAATTAAGGGAGAGGAAAACTTAATTGTTATGGGACTGGAATTCGGTAGTAGGACAAGGAAGGGAAGGGAAGATAGTAGGTGAATATGGTCTGGGCAAAAGGAATGAAAGAGGAAGCCGCCTGGTAGAATTTTGCACAGAACATAATTTAGTTATAACAAACACCTGGTTCAAGAATCACAAAAGAAGGTTGTATACGTGGAAGAGACCAGGAGACACCGGGAGATACCCGATAGATTTTATAATGGTAAGACATAGATTTCGGAACCAGGTTTTAAACTGTAAGACATACCCAGGGGCAAATATAGACTCTATATACTTGTTGGTTATGAACTGTAGGTTGAAACTAAATAAACTACAAAAAGATAGGAAAATAAGGAGATGGGACCTGGATAAACTGAAGGAACCTGAGGTTCTTAAGAATTTCAGAGGGAGCTTTAGGCAACAATTGACAGAAACAGGGGAAAATAAAACAGTAGAGGAGGAATGGATAAAATTTGAGAGATAAAATAGTGAAAGTAGCAGAGGACAAAATAGGTAGGAAGGCAAGACCTACAAAAAATCCTTGGAATGTATAAAAAATACTAAAATACTAAATTTAATCGATGAAAGGAGAAAATATAAGAATGCAGTAAATGAACCAGGCAAAATGGAATACAGACGACTAAGAAATGAGATTGACAGGAAGTGCAAAATGGCTAAGCAGGAGTGGCTAGGAAGCAAATGCAAGGATGTAGAAGAATGTATAAATAGGGGAAAAATAGATACAACCTACAGGAAAATAAAAGAAACATTTGGAGATAAGAAAAACATCTCTATTAATATAAGGACACTGATGGAAAACCAGTTCTCAGCAAAGAAGGGAAAGCTGAAAGGTGGAAAGAGTGTATAGAGGGGCTCTACGAAGGAAATGAACTTAGAGACAATATTGTAGGAAGGGAAGAGGATGTAGATGAAGATGAAATAGGAGGAACTGTACTGAGAGAAGAATTTGACAGCGCTGAAAGACCTAAGTCGAAACATGGCCCCTGGAGTAGATGATGTTCCCTCAGACCTACTGAACTCTCTGGGAGAACCAGCCATGACAAACCTGTTTCACCTGGTGTGTAAGATGTATGAGACAGGCGAAGTACCGTCAGACTTTAAGAACAATGTAATAATCCCCATTCCAAAGAAAGCAGGTGCAGACACGTGTGAAAACTACAGAACCATCCGTTTAATAAGTCATGGTTGCAAAATATTAACACGAATTATATACAGTAGAAATCTGGTAGAAGCCGACCTCGTGGAAGATCAGTTTGGGTTCAGGAGAAATGTAGGAACACGGGAGGCAATACTCACTTTACGGCTTATCCTAGAAGATAGATTAAGAAAAGGCAAACCTACATTTCTAGCTTTTGTAGATTTGGAGAAGGCTTTTGACAATGTTGATTGGACTAAACTCTTTCAAGTTCTGAAGCAAGCAGGAGTAAAATATAGGGAGCGTAAGGTTATTTACAACTTGTACAAAAACCAGACAGCGGTTGTCAGAGTTGAAGGGCATGAAAGGGATGGAGTGGTTGGAAAGGGAGTAAGACAGGGTTGTATCCTTTCTCCAATGTTATTCAATTTGTACATTGAGCAAGCTATAAAGGAAAGCAAGGAGAAATTTGGGGAAGAAATTAAAGTTCAAGGGGAAGAATTAAAAACTTTGCGTTTTGCCACGACATAGTAATTCTGTCAGATACAGCAAAGGACCTGGAAGAGCAATTGAACGGAATGGACAGTGTGCTGAAAGGTGCATATAAGATGAACATAAACAAGAGCAAAACTAGGGTAATGGAGTGCAGTGTAAGAAAATCAGGTGATGCTGAAGGAATTAGATTAGGTAGATGAGTTTTGTTACTTGGGCAGTAAAATAACAAATGATGGTCACAGTCCAGAGGATATAAAATGCAGAATGGCAATGGGTAGAAAAGCGTTCTTGAAAAAGAGAAATTTGTTAACATCGAATATTGATTTAAGCCTAAGGAAATCCGTTCTGAAGGCATTTGTATGGAGTGTTGCCTTGTATGGGAGTGAGACAAGGACGATAAACAGTGCGGACAGGAAGAGGATTGAGGCTTTTGAAATATGGTGCTACAGAAGAATGCTGAAGATTAGGTGGGTGGATCGCGTAACTAATGAGGAAGTACTGAACAGAACTGGGGAGAAAAGAAATTTGTGGCATACCTTGACTAAAAGAAGGGATAGGTTGATAGGACACATTCTTAGACATCAAAGAATTGTGAATTTAGCTTTGGAGGGAAGTGTGTGGGGGAAAAATATCGCAGGGGAAGACCAAGAGATGGATACAGTAAGCAGATTCAGACAGATGTAGGTTGCCGTTCTTATGTGGAGATGAAGAGGCTTGCTCAGGATAGGGTATTGTGGAGAGCTGCATCAAACCAGTCTCCGGACTGAAGACCTCAACAAGTAGTTTGTACGCTACGGACTAATAACCACGCAGTTAAGTCCGATAGATTTACAAACAAACATTTAGTTCCGTAGCGTAGATGTTCACTTATAGCTTCGCCATTTGTTTGAGTAATCATCCCCCTTACGAGTATGCAAAACAGTGTGCACTACTTTAGAACGTACTAGTATCAAGCCACGGAATTAGGGTATGATGACCTCGAGAAAGTGGCCAAACGCTCTAATACGTCTTGATACAGACTGAGAAGCCACTCTCCGTTGGAGTTTCGAGTCCTCCCTCGCTCATGGGTGTATATCTTGTTTTTACCATAATGTAGTTTAGTTTGTAAGTCAGAAGCTAATGACCACTACAGTTTTATTCCACACCTTTACAAATATTTGAAGATTTGTAAAGATTCGTTATACAGGGTGGAGAAAATTGTGTCACGAATTTTCTTAACCTTGAATAGCTGACGCCGGTAGAAACCACAATTACTGAAGTTGTGTGGGTCTTAAACGCACGATTTTCAAACTACGGAAACTTAGCGCCACGCGCTCTTTTTGGCCGCGGTCATTGTACTCCAATGTCCAGAGCAACCGGCAACAGGAAAATCTCGTGTCCAATCGGAGCTCTTTGCGCCAAGTTTCAAAAATTCAATGTTCAAATGTTTGTAGAGTTTATGGGACTTAACTACGGGGTCATCAGTCCCTAAACTTACAAACTACTTACGAACTAGCTAAGACTAAGGACGGCACAAATATCCATGCCCGAGGGGGGATTCGAACCCCCGACCGTAGTGGCCGTGCAGACCGAGACTGGCGCGCCGCAGCGGCCACCGCGGCCGACGCGCCAAGTTTCCAAAGTTTTGAATTCGTGCATTTTCTACCAACTCAATATCAGTAATTTTGGTTCCTACTGGCATCAGCTATCCAGAGTCAAAATTTCGTGATACAAATTTTTCTCTACCCTGTACCAGTGATATTTGATTCAGTAACGTGCTAGGGCGTAAGGATCCGTTAGTTTTCGTTCTTTAGTATTACTTATATAAAATGATTGTGAACTTCCATTTGTAATTGCAAGTCAGGCACCGAGCAGTTAAAAAGTGTATGTATAATAAGTGACATATCGAGCACTTCAAAGATGGTGCAAATACAATAAACCCATCAGACCAGAAAAATTGTACCACTGTGCATAGAAATCGGTAGGTTGTAAATGAATGTATTAGCCTACTTCGATCTTGGCAAATTATGATTTTAAGTATAGTGAGACGATCCTTGACACATTATGAGTAAACAAAATTATCAACGCCAGATCGTGGTTGAAAGGTAGGTAGCCAACATCCAACTACGAGAATTACATCACATTTCCTTGGAATCAGTAATGATGGAGCTGTAAACAACGTCACACTTGGATTGCTTTTATTTTATTGCGTCATACGGTATCATATTTTGGCATAAGTCTAGAAAAAAAAAGATTGTAGAGGGAAAAGCTTGTAATATCTCATTTATAGAGTACAATCAACAAAATTCGAAATATAATCAAAGACTTTGATTACTCCTCCTCCGTCTTGGATTGCTGCCAATTTAAGACATGTTACCAGTACTGGCTCTTGAAACAAGATATTAATCCTTTGTCACGGTTCCAATTATACCTTTATTAAAGACGACCGGTTTCGCTGCGGTATCATCCGATGAAGTTACTACATGTTTACAGTAGTAGATATGCGTCGACAGTTAACAGGAGTCATATGGTGAATATTACTGCAATTTTTTTAATTTATTTTTCATGTGACATGCAATTTGTTGTACGTACACTATAATCAACTGATATGTCGACCTCTTCTAAGGCTTTACAAATGTAGTTCCTCAGCAGTGAAAAACCTGTCATCATGAGTAAGTGAATAAGTGCTATCTTGATGAAAGTTCAACATCACGTTTCAAGTGAGGTAAGATCGCTCCTGAACCCATCAAGTACCGGCTTCTTCAAAGAGTTAGGGAATGTTGTGCTGTGTGAGTGAATTGTGTTTAAACATAGACCTCTATAGCAAGCTCTCGATAGTCCTTATAACTCCTTTCTGCCACATATGGCGGCCACATATGGAAACAAAGGGCAATGTACCAACCTCCCCTATTAGTTCTCAGGGAAATGAAAAAATATAGTACAGTTGAATATTTTCTTTGATGAAATGATTTAAAAAACAAAAGGCGTTATTTTGGTAAAAATGCTAAGTTTTAACAGGATTGGAACTGTTTTAAGGCTACTTGAAACCGGCCAATCGTCTTTCAAAACCACACACACACACATATACACAGAATGCAAAACTGCGTCTTAATTGTCGGACTAGTTTCGACCCTATGTTATGGCATCTTCAGGTAGTTGCTTCGATATGGTGTGGAGCGCTCAGGTTCTGTCACAGTGATAGGATCTGAGGAACTCACAGCTCCTGCAGTCACTGTGACAGAACCTGAGCGTCTCACAATTCCTCTTCCGCTCCACACCATATCGAAGCAACTACCTGAAGATGCCATAATATAGGGTCGAAACTAGTCCGATAATTGAAAAGCAGTTTTGCGCTCTAGACTGTTTTTATGTATAAAATTTATCATAAGGACACTGCTTTCCCAAAGGAACTAAAAATGTTTCCAAATATAGGAAAATCTATTTCTCCCCAGGTTTTGCAGCTCCCCCTCCTCCTCTCATCACCGCCCATCCCGACAGACTACAATATGGGCGCATCCGTAGTTTTCCAATTGCCGGTAATGACCGAGAAGCAAGTCAATATTCCGTTCAATTGATCGCTGTATAAAAGGAAGATAAGGATTTAACGTTCCGACGACATTGTGGTTATTAGCGATGGAGCACACGCTCGATTAATTTCTGTGAGGGATGGAGATTAAAAGCGGCTGCGACCTTTCGTACGAGCTATCCAGGCATTTGCCTGGAATGATTTCCGGAAATACGTAAAACTGAAATCAAGATAACCGGAGGCGAGTTTGAAATGCAGTCCTCCCGGATGCGAGATCAGTGTGTGACAACAACACCACCTCGTCTGTCGTCCTCGCATAGGCGTGATGTAATTTTCTTCGCTTCCGTCTTCCCTTGAGACAAACTTTCTTCTTCTTGCAGAAGCTAGAACAAGAGAAACACTACAAACATGCGAAACGTTTTCGAGATCTTTTGGTCAGTTAATCTTAATATCGATAATACTGGTGGAGCCGAGCGGTAGGTTCGCAGCTTTATTACAGGATGATGGAGCACCAGAAGTTGCTAGTAAAACAGTATTAGAGTTTACAAGTTTATTCAGCTGAATACAAGTTTCAGTGGTGTAGGCGCTATCTCGGCAAGAGCTAGATTAGCAGGTGACGTCTTCTTCGGCCGCGTTAGCACGCCGTATCGACGCGTCCTCTATGGACCGGCTGCTGCAACGTTCGAACGTAGGTGTCTGCGTCATGACGTCTGGGTGTTGAATCAAAGACTGCCAGGAGAAGTCCTCTATCCCTCCTCCGGTCTGTGCAACTGGTTGTGGGTCCAGCCATGAAACCACTGGAGTCGGATGCCATGATGCCAGATGAGCTCTCGATACCGCTGGCAAGGTTAGCACCAGAGTGGTGAGGCGGTATGACTTCTTCTTGCGTTAGTAGGACTGAATAACAACTTTGATGTGGCCGTGTAATTCGTAATCCGCAAGTCGTCCGCTCGTCAAAAAAAAAAAAAAAAAAAAAAAAAAAAAAAAAAAAAAAAAAAAAAAAATTCAGGTAAAACTTCCTGTATTATGAAATTTCAAAAAGAACTGATTCTTGCGCAGATGGAAGAAGCATTTGATGCTACAGCTTCTTTAAATTGTAACTCTTAATAAAATATTTCAAAGTTCATTAATAGTTCAAACTGTCAAAAGGAGGTTCGTATTTTACAGATCGCTATAATCACAGATGATAAAAGTTCCTTTATATCCTGATAGATCGATATGCTCGATCTATTAAATGAAGTATTCAAAATTAATTAAATTCTTGTTAATGGATCTTTCGCACAAAATAATGTTTCATAAATTTCATCGTTCAAACTGTAAAACGGTTAGAAATTACATCTTTCGATTCTATTAATGTACCATTTCTTGTAAATAGCCGGCCGCGGTGGCCGAGGTGACTGAGGCGCTCCAGTCACGGTCAGCACAGCCACTACGGTCGGGGGTTCGAATCCCCCTTCGGGCATGGATATTTGTGCCGTCCTAGTTCGTAAGTAGTTCATAAGTAGTTTGTAAGTTTAGGGACTGATGACCCCGTAGTTAAGTCCCATAAGCTTAACAAACATTTGAACATTTTCTTGTAAATAAATAATATCAGAAATAATTGTCTGGGACACTCGATGACTTTTCAAGACACACGAACATTTATTGACGTCAGAGTACAGATCGTGACTCAACAATAGTTAAAACAGAACTAATATTTAAACCATGTTGATTTTTCATGACACTTTCTATAATAATGTCAATATCCTCGACGATGACCGCAGAGACCAGCATCTTCTTGCCTCGTGGCCGTCGACCCGCGACTTGAAGTGGCCAGATGTTTACTTCTTGATATCAGCTTCGAAGATGTTGCTCTCGTAGGTTGAATCGCCATCACAGCACATGAAATATAAGAAACATATAAAATTTTTAAAGAATCACATAAAATAAAAATCTTTACATTAAAATCATTTAATAACATAAATATTAACCGATTATTCTGCAAAAACTGAGCTGACATGTGGTAGTAGCGGAGACAATAATCCGTCCCTCTACTGTGCTAGCACATCTGCAGGATCATTGGCCTTTGGGAAACCAATCAATGAACACTTAGCTGGCCTGAGGCAGCAACCACATTCAGTGTTGTGAAGACTGTCAGGAGAAGTCCTCTGTCACTCTTGCGGTCTATGCAACTGGTTGTGGGTCCAGCCATGGAACCACTGTAGTCGGATGCCATGATGCGATATGAGCTCTCGATACCGCTGGCAAGGTTAGCACCAAAGTGGTAGCACGTCGGCAGGATCATTGGCCTTTGGAAAACCCACCAGCAACCACATTCACCTCTCCGGATGATGGTCAGTTCGAAACGTAGTAGTTGTCTTCAGACTCTATCTAATAATTGTGACTAGTAGCTACTAGTCTGTACTACTTTATTTGAGACATAAGCTGAATACATACATTAGATCATTGGATCAACGACTACTCTCCTGAGCATCGTAATTCCAAATACCAAGTGACTCCAACTTCTAAAAGTGGGAATATACACAGAATCGGCTGAAGATGTGACGTATCTGAGGGTTCGTGATGACCGAATGTGAGCTATTCAGCGTTCACTCAATGAGCCCTTTTACCGCTGACGTATCCTTGGTCTTATTCCCTTTTGTGACAGAGTGCAGGAATGCAAAACTAGCCATTCATTATAATACTGCATAACACCTTCTCATACCAAGACGTAGCCGACAACTGTCATATCGACAGAATTACCAAAGAGACTGCATACACTACGCTTGTCCGTCCTTTTTTGCCCAGTGCCCAGTGCGGGATCCTTATCAGGCGCGTTTGACAGAGGACATCGAAAGAGTCCAAAGAAGGGCAGCTCGCTTCGTGTTGTCACGTTACAGGGGAGACAGCGTTACGGAAATGATACAGGATCTGGGATGGGAATCATTACACCAACGGCTCTTATCGCTGCGGCGTGGGCTACTTACGAAACTACAATCGCCAACATTCTCCTCCGAATGCGAAAATATATTGTTGACTCCCATTTTCACAGTAATGATCATCAGAAAAAAATACGAGAAATCAGAGCTCGAAAGGAGAGATTCAGCTGTTCTTACTTCCCGCGCGCTATTCGAAAATCGAATGGGCGATAAATAGTATAACGGTGGTTCGATGAACCCTCTGCCAAGCACTTAAATGTGATTTGCAGCGGTATCCCATGTAGATGTAGATCAACCATGTTGATATGACAGTCGTCTGTACGTGTTGGTGTAACAGGGTGTTATGCCGTATTATAATGGATGGCTAGTTTTGCATTACTGTACGGATACTTATAAGAGAATATTGTATTCTGGAAACTAGTAATTAAAAGTCCAAAAATAACGGCTGAAGTTTTTTCATTTGTCAAAATACACCCTCTCTCTCTTCTGGTCGTCCGTCGCAGTCAACAGTCTGCTGACGGTAGACTTTCAATTCGCTGACGCAGCGTCTGCTGCCGTCACGAGATACTGGCGTCGCATTTTACGACTAGCCGATGACCTTTTTCCGCCTAGGTAGCTTGGCTGGCGATTGCTTGAGCAATCTAAGATTTTAACAAGTTCCTCTGTTACAATTTCGTCCTGTAACAATACGATACCAGTGTCAAAATATACGGAACAAATTACTGTTAGGGAAAATTGAAAATAATTTAATACGGGAGTTGTTGTTGTTGTTGTTATGATCTTCAGTCCGGAGACTGGTTTGATGCAGCTCTCCACCCTACTCTATCCTGAGCAAGCCTTTTCTTCCCCTCATTAGAACGGCAACCCACAACCATTTGAATCTGCTTACTATATGCGTCTCTTGGTCTCCCTCTGCGATTTTTACTTCACACACTTCCCTCCAATGTTAAATTTACGATCTCTCGATGTCTAAGAATGTGTGCTACCAAGCTATCCCTTCTTTTAGTCAAGGTATGCCAAAAATTCCTTTTCTCCCCAGTTCTGTTCAACACCTCTTCATTAGTTATGCGATCTACCCACCTGATCTTCAGCATTCTTCTATAGCTCTACATTTCAAAAGCCTCTATTCTCTTCCTTTCCGCACTGTTTATCGTCCATGTTTCACTCCCGTACAAGGCAACACTCCACATAAAATTCCTTCAGAAAAGACTTCCTTACACTTAAATTAATATCCGATGTTAGCAAATTTCTCTTTTTCAAAAATGCTTTTCTTCCCATTGCTATTCTGCATTTTATATCCTTTGTACTGCGACCGTCATATGTCATTTTACTACCCAAGTATCAAAACTCATCTACCACCTTCATTGTTTCCTTCAGCATCGCCTGATTTTCTAAGACTGCATTCCATTATCTTGGTTTTGCTCTTGTTAATGTTCATTTTATACGCTCTCTTCAACCCACTGTCCGTTCCATTCAACTGCTCTTTCAGTTCCTTTGTTGTCTCTGACAGAATAGCAATGTCATCAGCAAAACGCAATGTTTTTATTTCTTCACCCTGAACCTTAATCCCTCGTCCAAATTTTCCCTTGCTTTCCTTCACCGCGTGCTCGATGTACAAACTGAATAACAACGGAGAAAGATTCTTCAGTTTCTCCCGGCGTATTAGATAATCAAAATATCCACGGGTGTACTGCCGGTCTATAGTGCCCGTTGGACACTATATCCGGCAGTACACCCGTGGATATTTTGATTAACAACGGAGAAAGGCTACAACCCTGTCTTACTCCCTTCCCAACTAATGCTTCCCTTTCATGCCCTTCGAGTCTAATAATTGCGGTCTGGCTTTTGTACAAGTTGTAAATAACTCTCCTTTCCCTGTATTTTACCCCTGTTGACTTCAGAATTTCAAAGATTGTATTCCAGTCAACATAGTCAAAAACTTTCTGCAAATCTACAAAAGCTAAAAATGTAGGTTTGCCTTTTATTAATCTGTCTTCTAAGATAAGTGGTAAAGTGAGGAGAACCAGAGAAATATAGGGGAGATAGCAGTCCACTGACTGCAAGCTTGATCCGAGTGTGTAGACACAATAAACAGGCCTCTGTACAGACGCGACTTGCCCCTCCCTGGCCCTCAGTTTTAATGCCCTCCCTAATTAAAATAGTTGCCTTTATGGCAGCTGCGCTCCCCGGTGCATAAATAAGTGAACCCCGCACGCCGTAGCGCCGGCCGCACTGCCTCGCTGTAACTCGTAGCCGTCACATACAGAACCTAATTGTATTACCGCGCTAAGCGTGCTAAGCTAATTATTGTTCCGCATGGCAATTACGTCGCATGAGAAGGAAACATAACTCTTGTTTATGCCCGCTTCTCAAACCCTTCACATCCTTATTAACTCTGATACACGATATGTGGTCATATTTTGATGTAATGTATCGATTTTATAATGAGATTTGACATGCTTTACAAAGGAGTTCACTTAAGGTAGCTCTTCACTGCGCCGTCATTACACTTAAAACTTGACGCAAACTGTTATTTTCCTCTTGAAAAGTAGAACGATTATGACCGTAAAGTACTGGCGGGTAAGTAATTATTTGAGCTATGCATTCTTATTTATTCAGTGAAAGCAGACTGACGGCATTGCGATTGTTAAAATGGGTGCTGTTCAAGAAAATCCATTGTCTATTGTTTATTTAAAATACGGCCGGTTTCTGGATTATTCCCATATTCAGTTTCATCTTCACACAAACGATATTAGAGTTCATTGTTTGCTTAAAAAGTAAATAATGTAGTATTGACTGACAAAGGGATCATCAGAAGTGTAAATAACGGGTTTTGATGGGGTCCCGGATATGTTGTAGAGGGACATGCCTTGAGTATGAGACTACGCTTTTTTAGCGACGGACCTAGGTGTTCATATAGACAGTAGGCTGTCATGGAAAGCCCATGTTCAGGATCTTGTTCCAAAAATAAATTCTGCTATATTTACCATTAGAACAATGTCTGAGATAAGAGATTTTTCAACACGAAAAGTAGTCTATTACGCTTACTTTCACTCACTTAAGACGCACGGCATTGTTTTTTGGGGTAACTCGCCTGATGCAAAAAGAATATTTCTGGCTCAAAAACGGGCGGTTCGAGCAATATCTGATGTAAGTTCGCGAACGTCATGTCGACCCCTTTTCAGTAGTCTGGGAATTTTGACTCCGGTGTCACAATACGTTTTTTCTTTAATGTCGTTTGTTGTTAATAATAACAGCTTATTCGCACGAGTTAGTAGCTGTCACTCGGTGAATACTAGACAGAAGTCGAATCTACATTTGCATCACACCACCTTAACACTTGTGCAGAAAGGGGTACAGTATTCTGCTGCATCCATTTTCAATAAGCTGCCACAAGAACTAAAGAATCTTAGCACTAATCCACAGGCTTTCAAATCTAAATTGAAGAGTTACCTCATGGCTCACTCCTTTTATTCTGTCGAGGAACTCCTAGAAAAGTTAAACAATAATTAAGCTAATTCATTTTTTCTTTATTGATTCTTTTCATTTCGTCTTAAGATTGTCGTTTGCAAAGAACTACTTTAAAATTTTCTATTACCATTCTTGTGTAACAATTAATGTATTGACTTGTTCCATGACCATGGAGTCTCACTCCTCAAGCCGAGGAGACTGAGGGGCTCCAGTCACGGTCTGCACGGCCACTACGGTCGGGGGTTCGATTCCCCCCTCTGGTTTGTAAGTTTAGGGACTGATGACTCCGTAGTTAAGTCCTGTAAACCATACAAACATTTGAAACATTCACTCCTCCTATGCAACAGAAAAAAAACAATTACCCAATTAAGAGAAAATTGGTGTTGAAGTTCACTGCGGGCTGTAAGACGCGTAACATTAGCCGTGTACCTCTTAAGTGAGCATGTCGCAGCGGGCCCGACCTAGGTATGTGGAAAAGATTTTTTGAATTTATTTTAAAAAAAGTGTTAAAAATGAAATTTAAAATGTGCCAGTCCTGCTCCCAGTAGGCCGGTTTGACGTGTAAAAGAAATCAATATTGTAGCTTCTATATATCAGCGTAGATAGAAGACGGCAAAAAGTATACGACTGATATTGTGTTGACCAATACATTAGTTGTCTGTAGGTAATAAAGATATAACAGCGTGCTTTGCCCTCCTCTCGACGGGTCTTCAGCTACTGAATTTCTGTCGTGTTACAACACACTAATTGGCACTTAAGAAGAGCAGAGGGGAAAAGAAATGATCTGCTTCGCTCGCGTGTATAAAGCTTATTTACCAACAGTGACCTCGTCCGTACGCACGAAAACACCGGCAACGAATGTGCTCGAGGCAGGAACAGGATGCTCCAAAAAGCCGGACCAGAGCGCCCGGCGAAAAAGGAGGGGAAAAAATTGAGAAAAAAAGGGAAGAAGGAAAGAAGAAAAAGATGAAGAGCAGCAGTGGGCGTAGGGCGTAACCCGGAGGCCGGTGCTCTTCTTATTGCAGGCGGGCGGGAGCCGTGCGTCCGACACGCAGACACGCGCCCCGCACCTGCGCTGCCTTCCAGGCCCTCTGCGTGCGTGCGTGCTTGCATTCTGTGTACACTCCGTGTACGTATGTGCCAGGGCCGTTCCCAAAGTAACGCCTCCAATTTTTTTCTGCGACTTCAGATGTCCTCATCAGATATCATCTGACACGTGCACTCTGTCTCTCTTTGTACACTCCTTTTGTCTCATTTGGGAGTACATTTCAGTTGGTTTTCGTGTGTATATACGGACAAGGACACGCGCGGTGGTCATGTAATAGATTTAATAGACAATCATTAGCGTACATTCACAGAATATATGTGAATATATGTGAATGGGTAAACCTGAAAATGTGTACCCAGCCGGGATTCGGACGCGTGTCTCCCGCTATCTACGCAGTTGCGCTGACCCCTACACCACTGGGGACACAGTGATCACTGCACCTGCAAGGACTATCTAAGCACGCCTCCCGTCAAACTTCCAGCTCTACCCTGGCCACAGTACTCAAACTCGTAGACAGTATGTACTAATTCCCGTAAGAGTAAGGCCTCCAATCTTGCCCACCCCTCCCCACTAACGAAAGGATCATTGCTCGTCACTGGAATATATATATATAAGGCATTTTACGCCACTGGAGAGCGATCAATAGTTTATATAAAACACTTCATTCAGCCAAGATCGCAAAAAATTTATTTTTGTCCTTTAACCGGTTTCGGTGAGCTCAGTAACCATTTTCGGAAAGTCCAGTACAGTCACTGCAAAAAGTTATACAATGTCTACAAACTGCAAAGTTATTGTGGTATACATTAAAATCACAGTTGAAAACAGATGTACATTACCTTAGCGTCATATGTAAAAATAGGCCGGCCGCGGTGGCCGTGGGGATTGATGTGCTCCAGTCACGGTCTACACGGCCACTACGGTCGGGGGTTCGAATCCCCCCTCTGGCATGGATATATGTACCGTCCTTAGTGTTAGCTAGTTCATAAGTAGTTTGTAAGTTTACCGACTGATGACCCCGTAGTTAAGTCCCATAAGCTGTACAAACATTTGAACATTTTGTAAAAATAGAAACATAACCTTCTAACGCACGTAAACATCTTGTTAAAGCATTTCATCACAGGGTGGTTCGTCATTAAAAAAAAAAAAAAAAGTATTTCACAACTCCACTGTAGGACGCTTTTCTGTGTTTGGAAAAGTGTACATATTAATTCACCTATATTTATATTTCTACTCTATGTAGACATTAGGCAACTTGCACAGTGACTTACTTATGTCTTCATATGAAGTTGAATTTGCATCCATATTGTTTTGTTTTGAGACCAGTGCCACCTAGTGGCAAACTGTAGCAACACTGTTGTGCAATGTTTTCCTGTTCAGTCTCCTGTTTGCTTGGGCAAAGACCACATTTTATTCATTATGACGAACCACCCTCTGATGAAAAACTTTAACAAGATGTTTCCGTGCGTTAGAAGGTTATGTCTCTATTTTTACATATGACGCTAAGGTAATGTTTTGTTAACTGTCATTTTAATGTATACCACAATGACTTTGCAGTTTGTAGAAATTGTATGAGTTTTTTCAGTGATTGTACTGGACTTTCTGAAGAGGGTGACTCAGCTCACCGAAACCGGTTAAGGGACAAAAATAAATTTTTAGCGATCTTGGCTGAATGAAGTGTTTTGTATGTATGTGTGTGTGGGGGGGGGGGGGGGGGCGTCTATTCCGAAAGAACAGACGTCACTTCTGATCCTGCAGTTGTTATTATTTCATATTCACAGAATATACAACATCAAATGCGAATGGGCAAAGCTGATAACATGTACCCAGCCAGGATACGAACCCGGCTCTCCCGCTTTCTAGGCAGTTGCGCTGACCACTACACCACTGGGGAAAGTGATCACTGCACCTGCAAGAACTACCTAAGCACGCCTCCGTCCGATAAAAATTCCCAGCTATACCCTGGGTACACATTTGCAGCTCAGTTCATTCGCAGTTGATGTCATATATTCTGTGAATAAGAAAGAATAACACCTGCAGGATCAGAAGTGACGTCTGTTCTTTTAGAATAGATGCTACACGTATATAATTAGTGTAAATATAGTAGTAAGAAAAAAACATGAGTGTCAATGAATTGCCGGCCAGTCACGGTCTGCACGGCCACTACGGTCGGGGGTTCGAATCCCCCCTCGGGCATGGATATTTGTGCCGTCCTAGTTCGTAAGTAGTTCGTAAGTAGTTCATAAGTAGTTTGTAAGTTTAGGGACTGATGACCCCGTAGTTAAGTCCCATAGACTATACGAACATTTTGTCAATGAATTGTCGTTTTTTGTCACCGGCAAGAGGGCACTATAAACCTGTAGTGCAAGTACCACTATTCTTCTGTCATTATAACTTGAATTAGTACTTACAAGGAGTTCTCGTGGGTATCGACTTTTAGAATATTTTGGTATTTATGGTACGTAAAGTACAGAACTTAAATAACAATCAGTCCAAGCCATTCGACCCAAATGTAAAAAATTCTCGAGAAAATCGACATTGCCGGCCGCGGTGGCCGAGGGGACTGAGGTGCTCCAGTCACGGTCTGGGGTTCGAATCCCCCCTCGGGCATGGATATTTGTGGTGTTCTTAGTCTTAGCTAGTTCATAAGTAGTTTTTAAGCTTAGGAACTGATGACCCCGTAGTTAAGTCCCATAAGTTCTACAAATATTTGAACACTTGAAAATCGACATTGAAGTTTTGCAAGTACAAGTAAGTACCAATAATTAAACCAGTTGCAGCATCTCTTGGTGTAGCTCAAGTGGTAGCGTTCTGCCATTACAACCATAGAATAGACACGGTGGTTCGAATCCTACTGCAACCGGTGGTTTTTTTTTTTTTTTTTTTTTTTTTTTTTTTTTTTTTTTTTTTTTTTTTGTCGTATATTTTAAAATGTACTATCCAGTGGTGATTTTTACGAATAACGCACGTAATTTTGTTTTATTTCGTAATTTTCTATATTTTATAAAAGGTTCTTTATAATGATGGTCTCCACCAAAGAACCTTTTACAGTAATGGCTTCACTATTACTTAAATCAGTGTTGTAAAGCCATATGTAGAAACGAAAGATCTCTTTTTAGTGACTGATTCTTGGCGTGGAGAAACCGATCCCGTTTTGTACAATAAAGCTTTGCGAAAGAACAGGTGTATGCCTACCTGCACCGTGCTGGTAATTCTGTCAAAATGCACTCCACTGACGCAGCCTTGTGACGTGTATTTCTACCGTCAAGTAAAATATTTCATCAAGCGCCTGCAAAACTGTGCCTACCTGATCGAACGAGGACGTGAAATTAAGAGAAGATTTCATCAAACTTCTAAACTGTGCGAGTCATCGCAAATCAAGTTTTGCTTTCCCGTGACATATATAAAAAAGTATCCGACTGCAAAGATGCATATTTGTAAGATGTGCTCGATGCCGTGAAAGTTATTGTATCCCATGTTTTTACGATGCTTATCATCCTGGCATGTCTGAGAATGAAGGATTGTTTTTATTTTTCCGTATTTCCACAAACGTTTTTTGTGTTCTCTTTTTTTAAATTTAAATCATTATCGAGAACCTTTTATAAAATATAGAAAATTACGAATAAACAGAAATACGTGCATTTTTCGTACGGAATACCATTACATATTAAAATTGTGTAAATATTCGAACACAACGAAAAATAAATAAATAATCTTCACGGCAGGATTTGAACCACCGACCTGTAGTTGAAATTCCAGAACGCTACCACCTGAGCTACACCGACAGACGCTGCAGCTGTTTTAATTATTGGTACTTACATATATTTACAAAACTTCAAAGGCTAATTTCTCGAGAATTTTTTAGAGTTACCTCGAATGGCTTTGGCTGATTGTTACTTGAGTTCTGAACTAAAAGTACAATGGATATATTAAAAAAAAAGGTCTGATACCTACATGGTCTCTTTGTTAGTATAACATATAGGTAATTCTGTCGGTGGTTGAGGGCTTACGACTTGATGAGCATTCAAGTCTTCGACTCCCAGGCACCGCAAGCTGTCGGGCTTTATCTTCTATTACTATCCCTTCCTATCATCTTTATTATATACAAATTTGTGTTATACTTTCATTTTTCAATTTATCTTAAGCAATTAGGTGTGTGTGTGGGGCGGAGGGGGGGGGGGAGGAAATCCTAATCTAGGGTAGTAAGTGAAAAAAAAAACTTGGGTGGTGGGATCTTTAACACAAATCGCTGTACTTGTCTCTTATTCTTTACTTATTCTTTTTAAATAGAAGAATCCAGTTGTATATACCCCGAGGTTATAATGTCACAAATTTATTTGTCATAACCTTTGTTTTCTCTTTGATGACCTTTTCCATGAATATTATTGAATTTCAATTTTAGTGATAATTATTTACAGTTTCATTCCATCACGTGATAAGCAGTACATTACTCTTTTTATGTAAAAATTCACAATGTAAAATACAACCTGCCTTAGTATTTTGATGACAGATAATCGTATATAACACCGAAAAAATAAATAATGTGCAAAGATGAAGCACTATAAATCAGAGACTTTTAACTTCACATTCTTTGGCCAGAGATCAGTGATAGGAGTGTGTGGACTGAGTTGATGACAAGCAGTCATGAAACTAGCCTTTCCTGCAAAAGAGGCAACAAAATTTGAAATTTCTAAAGGATATTTCCATAAGAGAGTTGCCGCGGCAGAATAGCCGTGCGCACTAGGGCGCCTAGCTGCGGTGCGCGCGGCCGTTCGCTTTTGAGTATTCGAGTACTCTCTCGGGAATGGGTATTTGTGTTGGCCTTAGCATAAGTTACTTTAAGTAGTTTGTAAGCTTAATGACCACCGTAGTTAAGTCCGTTAGATTTACAAACATTTACCATTTGAGAGATGGTTCGTTATTATGTACAAATACAATCTACAAGGTAAAAATAATCATTTTTGTATATTTAATTGTGGTGCTAAGTTATTATTTTTACCTGAAAGTATAAGAGTCAATTTTGCACTAATAATTCTGTAAATGGAAATATGATTCGTATTTGTGATGGTAAGAAATGTTAAAAACAATAATTGAGTATGGAAAACTCTGAAAGAATAGTTGTTGTTCTTCACGAGTTTGCGGCTGGATTATGTCGATCTGTTGATACGATATTTCGGCGGTCCACCTGGCCGCCATCTTCAGATATGACTGGTGCACAATCACGCCGGAACTTAGGGCACATAAGTTACGGCGGCTCCTTTATACAACGGAAACAGGCCAGTGCGCATGTGCAAGAAGTGGAAGAACGCCCTCTGGGAAGTGAAGAGTATTGCAGCGCCACCAGCGGTAGAAGTTAGCTAAAGCGAGTAATCGAAAATTAAGAAGGAGCTGGTCTAAAACTAGACCGTTGTTGTTTATTATCAGATAAAATGGGATTCCACGTTTTACTCAATGGAAATTCTTTTTCCCTATTAATAAGGTTATCTGATAAACTTATTTCGATCGATACCTTAAGGACACAATCCCAATAACGTGAGGCAGGAGCAATAATTTGCGTGTCTTTAAATGACATGTTATGTCCTTCATTGAGACAATATTCAGCCACTGTAGACTTTTCTGGTTGGAACAGACATGTGTGCCTTTGATGTTGTACACAACGGTCGTGAATCGTACGAATAGTCTGTCCAATATATACTTTTCCACAGTGGTAGGGGATTTTATATACTGCAGGCTTCCTTAATCCCAAATCATCTTTTACCAATCCTAGAAGAGCTCTGGTCTTGGACAAAGGCAATAAGATACTTTTGATGTCGTATTTTTTAAGGATTCTTGATATTTTTGAAGAAATACTTTCCTCATAAGGTAAAAATGCAATTGATTTTGAAGTGTCCTTGGGTGGTTCACGCAGTGATCCGAATTGTGAAGCTCGACTTATTTGATGATTAGTGTAGCCATTCTGCCTAAAAACAACCTGAAGATGATCCAATTCTTGCGTCAAATATTCAGAACCAGAAATGGCATAAGCTCTTTTGACGAGTTTACGTAGAACACCCAACCGTTGATGTGGTGGATGACGGCTAGCAGCGTGGAGATAGCGGTCCGTATGTGTGGGTTTACGGTACACGCTGTGCCCCAAAGTCCCATTTTCGTATTTATGAACTAAAACATCCAAGAAAGGCAATTTACCATCCTTTTCAATTTCCATCGAAAACTTTATGCGTGGATGAAGACAGTTAAAATGATCTAGAAACCGATGAAGGGCTTTCATTCCGTGTGGCCAGACAGTAAAAATATCATCCACATATCTCAAAAAACATGTAGGCTTAAGAAAAGAAGTGCGAAGAGCAATGTCTTCAAAATTCTCAAAAATGTACAAATGTTTGTATAGTCTATGGGACTACTTATGAACTGGTTTATGTTTTAGGAGGCGATCCACTTATAATATTGTAAAAAGATATAAAATATCCAAGATCGCTTATCATCAATTTTTATTAACGACGACCGGTTTCGCTGAACTATGTCAGCATCATCAGGTCAAATAAAATATTTTACAAGGCCATAATCATGTAATGTCAAACAGTTGTTATATAACAATTTACAGTGCATAGGTGCACTATGTCATTATAATAAAACATAATTATGTTTTGTTGTAGCCTTTCCCCAATGTTGTTCAATCTGTACATTGAGCAGGCAGTGAAGGAATGGAAGGAGAAATTTGGAGAGGGCATTAAAGTGCAGGGAGAAGAAATAAAAACATCGCGGTTTGCCGATGACATAGTAATTTTGTCAGAGACCGCAAAAGATATGGAAGAGCAATTGAATGGATTGGACAGTGTCTTGAAAGGAAGATACAAGATGAACATTAACAAAACCTACGTTTTTAGCGTTTGTCGATTTGGAGAAAGCATTTAAGGGTTCTGCCAATAAAACGCAGTCTCTGGTTCGCCTTTCCCACGACATTATCTACGTGTTCTTTCCAATTTAAGTCTGAAACAATAGTAATTACTAGGTATTTTGTGGATTTTATGGCCTTCACTTTTGATTGGTTTATCTTGTAACGGATTTCTTTTCGTACTCATAAGGACGACTTCACACTTCTCATTATTTAGAGTCAATTGCCAATTTTTACACCATACTGATATCTTATTCAGATCGTTCTGCAGTTCTGGAGTTGGATTTGATCTTCAGACGATTTTACTAGATGGCAATCTAAGAGAGCTACTTATATTTTCCCCTAAATCGTTTATGTAAATAAGAAACAGCAGAGGACCAATAACACTACCCTGTGGAACGTCCGCTATCACGTCTGTTTTAGTCGATGCCTTACCATCGATTACTACGAACTGTGTCCTCTCTGAGAGGAAATACCCTATCCAATCGCAAATTTGGGGCGATATACCATAACTAATTTGATTAAAACCGTTTGTGAAGTACGGTGTCAAAAGCCTTCTTACAATCCAGAAATACGGAATCGATTTGCGAGCCCTTGTCGATAGCACCCATCACTTCGTGTGAAGAAAGAGCTAGTTGTGGTTCCCATGAACGATATTTTCGAAATCTGTGTTGATATATAATTCTGTTCGAGATAATTCATAATATTTGAATACAGGATATGTTCCAAAACCCTGCTGCAAATTGACGCTGGCTGCAGTGGCCGAGCGATCTGCGGTGCCCCAGTCACAGTCTGCACAACCGCTACGGTCGGGGCTTAGAATCGTCCATTGTTTTTGTCGTCTTTAGTATAAGGTTCATAAGTAGTTTATAAGTTTAGGGACTGATAACCCCGCAGTTAAGTCCCATAAGCTTAACAAACATTTGAACAATTTTTGAGCAAATTGACGTCAGTGAAATAGACCTGTAGTTTAGTGGGTTATTCCTACTGCCTTTCTTGAATATAGGTGTGACCTGTGCAACTTTCCAATCTTTTGGTACAGATCCTTCTTTGAGAGAGCGGTTGTATATGGCTGTTAAGTAAGGAGCTATCGCGTCAGCATAATTATCAGATAGAAATCTAATGGGTATACAGTCCGGACCAGAGGACTTGTTCTTGTTAAGTGATTTTAGTTGCTGCACTACTCTAATGATATCTACTTCTACGTTACTGATTACAGTCTCTGTTCGTTCAAATGTTCAAATGTTTGTATATTCTATGGGACCTAACTACGGGGTCATCAGTCCCTAAACTTACAAACTACTTACGAACTAGGACGGCACAAATTTCCATGCCCGTCTCTGTTCGTAATTCGAAATCTGGAATATTGGTTTCGTCTTCTTTGGCGAATGAGTTTCTAAAAGCTATGTTTAATATCTCTGCTTTAGTAGCGCTGTCATAGGCAGGATCGTCATTACTATCGCATAGTGAGGGTACTGTTAGTGTTTTGCCCCTAGTATATTTAACATAGGGCGAAAATCTCTTTAGGTTTTCAGTCAAATTTCGAGAAAGAGTTTCGTTGTGGTAATTACTGTAACCTGATTTACATATCAAAATATTTTTTCGCCAATTGATTTTGATGCGTACCACGCATACCATATCTAGATCCCAGCGAGTTACCTTAGCCGTTGCGCTATCGGTGCTCTGGACGAAATGAGTTTGCCATGTGGGTATATAAGCGGCAGTTGTAAACGTTTGTGTCCTCTATTTCAAGAGTTTGCATTTGCGGCCCCCGTATGTGATGATGAAAACTGCTCTATTTATATTATCTATCCCGTCATCTTGAATAGACTGCTCGTCATAACCCTAATGGGCGATATTATGAAAAAAGAAAAAAGTGTGTAGAGCCATAACTTAGGGCGCCTCGTTATAGGTTGTACACCAGCGACCTGTGAAATTCAAGCCGAATCGGCTGGCCATCTTCGTAGCTCCGAACGGAAATAGCCGCGTGTTCTAAGTCGTCGTGCTACGTATTGGGCGGCCTCTCACGACGGAGGTTCGAGTTCTTCATCTGGCGTGTGTGTGTAAGTGTGTGTGTGTGTGTGTGTGTGTGTGTGTATGTATGTGTTGTCCTTAGTGTAAGTTACTTTAAGTAGTTAACAATATATACAAGATCGATTGTTGAATTGATTTTCGATATCGTCATGTAACATAGTGCTTCATGAAGTGCTATTCTGAGCTTTAAATGAAGTAGGAATGACGTTTTACTAAACAAGTAAACTTTTCTCATTCCTTCTCTGAAAATATTCTTGACATAATTTGTTACATTTCCTATTGACGGTAAAGGCATAGCAGCAAAATTTATCTTCATCGCTATAGTTTCAGGAGCTAGAAAGCGTTACGGCAACGTGCTGCAAAAGGAAATTGTATCCTTCGTAAAAATACAGCTTGACTACAATGTATAAGCTCATACTGAAACATCGCAAAAACAGCTTAAAGTATTTTGGAAGGCCTTGAATCCATAAGTAAAGAAAGACGCTGTGAAGGAGGTTTGATATGTCTGGTAAAAATAGTTACTAATTGTTTTAAAGGGGAAAATTTACATTATTTCTCGACATAAGCACCTTGTAAGGGTATATATTTGGTCCAGAGAATTTCCAATGTTTTCAACCCAACGGTAAAGTAAGTTTTGTCAAACTATGCAAAATAGTCTGTGACAGCGGCGAAGACTTCAATATTCGATGAAAATTTCTTCCCACCAAGGCAAGTTTTCAACTTTGTGAAGAAGGAGAAGCCACTTATAGCAATGTCTTTTGATTAGGGTGGGGGATGAACCAAGTGTAATCCCAAATTGTGCACTGTAGCCATTGCGATAGCTGCCGTGTGGGCTGAAGCATTGCCGTGATGAAACAGCGCTTTTTACTGTGCCAGTCATAGATGTTTTTCAATTATTTTCTGTTTCAAAGAATCTAGCAGAGTAGCATAATAGGGCCCGGTTATGGATTTGCCTTTTTCCAAATAATTTAACAGGATTATACTCTGTGAATCCCAAAAGGCAGTGGCCATCACCTTTCCATCTGACAAAACAGTCTTCCCCTTCTTTGGTGCACTCTCCCCCACTTCGTCCATTTATTGGACTGTTGTTTGGTCTCTGGAGTGTTATGGTGGATCCAGGTTTCATCCACAGTTATGAATCTGCGCAAAACGTCCTGAACAGTGTGAGATTCTGAGCAGAAATGTTCTTTCGTTTCCGTTTTTGGTCCAAAATGAACAGGCGCGCCATTCATCGCGCACAGAGCTTCTCCATGCCCAGTTTTTCGTGAAGGATGTAATTTACTCGTTCAGTTGAGAATGTCTAAAATGTTAGCAATCGCGCGAATTTTTAATCTTCGATCTTCCATTACCATATCATGCACCTTATCGGTGGTGTTCTGTGTGGAGACTTCAATGGGCCGACCGGAGCGTGATCTATCTTGCGTGCTTATCCGACCACTTTAAACTCATTGATCCAAAAGTAAATGGTCTTTAATGTTGGTGCAGAACCCACATGAGCTTCATTGGATTTGATCTGTGTAGCTTCAATGAAAATGTTTAATGACCGCAAGAAATTCCTTTTTTTTCCATCATAAGGAACTAACTACGCGGTTACCACTTCAGCTGGCAACCCAAAATCAACTAATACCAGCAGCAGTTCAAAACTCTCTGCAATAACCGTGTAAATATCAGGCTTACGAACAACATTGCAGGTTCCGAAAATTTCCCGCTCTTTCATACAAATTTACCAGACTTAACAAACCACCCTCGTGAATGTAATCTATAACAATTTCAAACCGTCTGGAGAGTGCTAAGACGAAGCCACATGAAAGATAAATGAAGTATTGACGACAATAACAGCAGCAGCTCCAGTAAACATGGGCTCTAAATAGTACACTTTACGAACGAAGAGCACGTCACCATCTATCTTCGTTATTGTAAACAGGTCTCTTATACTGGTCAAGTGATAAGTTTTAAGGTACGGTTCCGTATTTTTACAATAGTATTTTTATTTATTTATTATTTTTTTAAGAAAATGCCTTCTGCTACTGCAAATGAAGAGGGTTTTTTTTTTTTTTTTTTTTTTTTTTTTTTTTTTTTTTTTTTTTCAACACCCATACACGTTTCCCCTTTCTCACAAAGCATCATCAGTGCGTGTCCTGAAATATTTACATGTTTTTATGTTTTTGTTTAAGATATAGATTAGGATTTTACATATGTACAAAAGATTTCGTTTCTGATTTAAAACAGTTTGTTTTTTGGTATAAACCGGTGTACCTACAGCACTTGCTAATCCATATCTTCCTCTTTCTGGCAACAAGGTCGAAATGTTGCACTATTTTCGCATTTTCATAGTTTCACTGCCATCTACTGCCATAACTGTATAGCTTGTTTTGTAAGTGTTGCCAGCTTTCTCAGCTTATTTCTTTCATTCAAGATATGGAGTAACAAGTGCTGTAAGTACTTCATTTTATACCATAAAACTGTTTTGAATCAGAATTGAAATATTTTGTACGTATGTAAAATCCTAACGTATATGTATAAACAAAAACATGTAATTATTTCAAAACACCCCCTGATGATGCCTTGTGAAAATGTCGAACGCGTATGGGTGAGTAGTAAAAATAAAAAACCTTTCATTTACAGCAACAGAAGGCGTTTTCTTAAAAAAAAATACTGTTGTTGTTGTGGTCATCAATCCATAGACTGGTTTGATGCAGCTCTCCACGCTATCCTCTCCTGTACAAGTCTCTTCAGCTGATAATACGTACGGCAACCTACATCCGTCCTAGGTCTCCCTCTACGGTTTTTACCCCACACGCTTCCTTCTACTGCTGACAATTCCTTGATGTCTCAGAATATGTCCAACCAATCTATCCTTTCTCTTCGTCAGAATATGCCAGAAACTCCTTTTGCCGGCCGCGGTGGCCTTGGGGACTGAGGCGCTCCAGTCACGGTCTGCACGGCCACTACGGTCGGGGGTTCGAATCCCCCTCGGGCATGGATATTTGTGCCGTCTTTAGTCTTAGTTAGTTCATAAGTAGTTTGTAAGTCTAGGGACTGATGGCCCCGTAGTTAAGCCCCCCCCCCCCCCCCCACAAAAAAAAAAAAAAAAAAAAAAAAAAATAAAAAAAAAATAAAAAAACTCCTTTTATTTCCGATTCGGTTAAGCACCTCCTCATTAGTTACGTGATCGAGCCACCTAATTTTCATCATTGGTCTGTAGCACCACACTTCAAAAGCTTCTATCATCTTTTTATTTGAACTCCTTATCGTCCACGTTTCACTACCATACAATGCTACACGCCAGACAAATGCTTTCAGAAAGGACTTCCTAACATTTAAATTTATATTGAATGTTAACAAGTTTCGCTTCTTTGGAAACGCTTTTCTTCCCATAGCCATTCTGCATTTTACATCTTCTTTACTTCGGCCATCAGAAGTAATCTTGCTACCCAAATAACAAAATTCAACTACTACTTATATTGTCTCATTACCTAATCTAATTCCTTCAGAATCGCCTGATTTTCTGACATTGCATTCCATTACCTTCGTTTTACTCTTGTTAATGTTCATCTTGTATCTTCCTTTCAAGACACTGTCCATTCCATTCAATTGCTCTTCCATATCTTTTGCGGTCTATGACAAAATTACTATGTCATCGGCAAACCGCGATGTTTTTATTTCTTCTCCCTGCACTTTAATGTCCTCTCCAAATTTCTCCTTCCATTCCTTCACAGCTTGCTCAATGTACAGATTGAACAACATTGGGGAAAGGCTACAATCTTGTCTTACTCCCTTACCAACCTCTGCGTCCCTTTCTTGCCCTTCAACTCTAATAACCGCTGTCTGGTTTTTGTACAGGTAAAATATAACTTTGGAATAGTGTATTCCAGTCGACAAACGCTAAAAACGTAGGTTTGCCTTTCCTTAGCTTATCTTCTAAGTCGTAATGTGATTATTACTTCCCGTGTTCCTATATTTGTGCTAAATCCAAACTGATCTTCCCCGAGGTCGGATTCCACAAGTTTTTCCATTCGTCTGTAAATAATTCGTGTTAGTATTTTACAGCCATGACTTATTAAATTGATAGTTTTGTAATTTTGACATTTGTCTGCATCTGCTTTCTTTGGAATTGGTATTACGATATTCTTCTTGAAGTCGGAGGGTATTTCCCTTGTCTCATACTTCTTGCGTACCTGGTGGTACAATTTTTTCACGACTGGCTCTCCTAACGATATACTACCTTGAAAATACATAGCATTCAGCTCCTTCTAAAATGGCTACTACATGCAACGTATTCAAGGTACTAGTACGCTCTTTTACTAGCATTTTTTTTCTTGTTTTGCTTTATACTACCTCCTTCCAGAATATGGAAAGCCTGCAGTGGTTGATAGTTTCAGAGCATCCTTAGTAAAATATTATATACGCGCTCCCTTCTACAGGTCCTCGAAGTTTGTATATCATTTACGACCTTGTCGCAGGACGTCGAAGTGACACGGGAAAAGAGACGTAAGGAGACCCTGACAACTCCTCATCGACGGAGCGCTAGAGAGACGGCTCACCAGCACAGAGGTACGGAACGGAAAGGGAATCTACACTTGGACAAGGAATAAACCGACTTAATCAGTTGCGCTTTGCATTATGTATGTCCCGCGGCCTCTAAATAATGCATAAAATATTTTATCCGGGCAGATGCCGCGTGTACCGGCTTCATCTTTATACATGACTCTCGGAGAGGCAGCGGCGTTTTTCTCCGGCGTTCGCCAAAGTGCGTCGGATTATTCACCGAACGGGGAACGCCGGGAGTAATTTATGGGGACGCCTCGCCTTCGCCCACCTTTACAACCGCAAGACGCCCTTCGTCCACTGTTCGTCCGAGGTTCGTGAAGTTCCCGCAGGAGCGCGCCTCGGGCGCCGGACCCACGTGGCCTATTCAAATTGAAGGGCGCGCGATGCGTCACGGGGCCCGGGATTCAATCTGCCGGTTGCTGCCCGGCCGGGTGTGAGCTTTAAATTCAATCGCCGGGCCCATCACGTAGCCGCTCTCTGCTGGAATAAACATGGCCCCCGGCCGGTCCAGATACTCGTGCGTTGCCCGCCGTCGACCGCGCCCTTGAGGGGGATTACTCGAGCGAGGAGAAAGGATCGGGCCGAGGCGAAAGGAGCAGAGCGCGCCGCTGAAGCCCGTAGCGGCCTTGCGCCGTAACAACAGTGTCGTGTCCTTGCTCGGTAGTTGCGCGCACGAGTGGTGTGGATGCACCACCAAAACAAATAACGAGGGCAAAGGCCTCAAACACGAGATGGTCAGGTCGTTGTACACCTATTGGACCAAACTATTATTGTCATCAGTCCCTAGGATGACCTATGTTTGACCTTTTTGAAGCGAGGTGGCGATCTAAATTATTTGTTAACCCGTGAGAAGGCGCGCTGTGAGCATTTCTCTCACACAATAATTCATTTCGCTGTTAGCGCGGCGAGCGTCTCACAAGGCGGGGACGCCAAATTCGTCGAAATTTATGGTACATGTAGGTCATGATGAGATACGAAATTGCACCAAGTATGAACTCCAGATGGCTAAGCGTTTAGGAAAAATAAAAGGAATTTTGTTACGAATCTATCACCATAAGCAGCGTATCAACTGCCCATACCGAAGTTTGTTTGGCTCAGCGGTATTGAAAGGTTCGCGGGTTCGATTCCGCCCAGCGGCAATTTTTTTTCTTTGGCAGTTACATGGGTTTTTAAATGTCGTCGGTCGCGGTGGCCGAGGGGACTGAGGCGCTTCAGTCACGGTCTGCACGGCCTCTACCGTCGGGGGTTCGAATCCCCCCTCGGGCATGGATATTTGTGTCGTCCTAGTTCGTAAGTAGTTCATAAGTAGTTAGTAAGTTTAGGGACTGATGACCCCGTATTTAAGTCCCATAAGCTTTATAAACATTTGAACATTTTTTTAAATGTCTTCATAGAAAAACAAATTCGGTTGACATTCCGAAAAAAAGCTTCTTTCATCGCACAGTCCAGCAGCGAACCACGCATAACGCAGCATGTCGCGGAATACTTGCGAGGACAGCTGGTGATGTATAATGGAATGTAGCGTGATGCAAGCACAAAAAAGTACAAGATAACATATATGATGTTGCCGTTAATTGTGAAATCAGTCTACATCTACATCAATGCTCTGCAAACCACAGTGAAGTGCATAACTGTACCAGTTATTAGGGATTTTCCCATTCCTTCACGAGCGTGGGAAAAATGATTGTTTGAATGCCTACGTGCGTGCTGTAATTAATATAATCTTGTCCTTACGATCCCTACGAGAACAGTATGTAGGTTGTGACGAATCCCTCTGTATGCCGATCCCTGGGTGCATCCACACGAACTGTATCCGTATTCCAGGACAAAGTTCTATTAACAGGACGCCGGGGAATGGTGAGGTACACGCTATAAAAAATAAAATAAATAAACAAAATAAAACAAAAATAAAAACCACTTAGCATGGATTCTGATGTTCGATGAGATGGCCGGTCTGCGTTGTGGTTCAAGTTCCTTTGATCCAGGTTTACTTTGGAGCTACATGCACTTAAATGAAATAGTGGTCGACGTTAAATGATGAAAATGACGAACTCACTTCTTTAAACTTTTCTGAATAAATGTTTTATTATCATTATTGAATGTTGCACAATTAAATTTTCGGACAACCAGACAAACCACACCTTGTCAGGAACACAGCCCGATATAATCTAACACAATATGGCCTCTCTCCAAACATTTAAGAGAGTACCGTATAAACAGGAAAATAACTATATTCCGTAAATTTTATTTATATTTCAAACAAAGATCAAAAATAGGTTATAAATTTTGTCTGAAATTCCTCTTCATAATAACAATATTTTTGTTAACTTGGTTGCACACAGTTACTGTAATTCTATTTAAACTAGGCATATAAATAACAAGTATGCACGTGACTTTATAAATTTACGTATTATGCCTACTCAAATTAAGGGTTCTATATATGATTTTTAAGTAGGTAAGTCAATAGTTTGTAATTAGCGTACTGGTGTTTTGTGTTTTAGACTTGTAATCTTAATGTATTTCA
Source organism: Locusta migratoria (assembly GCA_026315105.1). Classification (NCBI taxonomy): domain Eukaryota; kingdom Metazoa; phylum Arthropoda; class Insecta; order Orthoptera; family Acrididae; genus Locusta; species Locusta migratoria. The sequence goes on from CM048749.1 coordinate 181,463,872, forward strand.
ATTTGTGGTTTAAATTTTTATAAATACGGATTTGTATAAAGTCGTAGTGTTGTTGTTGTTGTTGTTGTTGTGGTCTTCAGTTCGGAGACTGGTTTGATGCAGCTCTCCACAATACCCTATCCTGAGCAAGCCTCTTCATCTCCACATAAGAACGGCAACCCACATCTGTCTGAATCTGCTTACTGTACCCATCTCTTGGTCTTCCTCTGCGATTTTTACCGCATACACTTCCCTCCAACGCTAAATTCACAATTCTTTGATGTCTAAGAATGTGTCCTACCAATCTATCCCTTCTTTTAGTCAAGGTATGCCAGAAATTTCCTTTCTCCCCAATCCTGATCAGTACCTCCTCATTAGTTACGCTATCCACCCACCTAACCTTCAGCATTCTACTGTAGCACTATATTTCAAAAGCCTCATTCCTCTTCCTGGCCGCACTGTTTATCGTCGATGTCTCACTCCCATACAAGGCAACACTCCATACAAATGCCTTCAGAAAGGACTTCCTTAGGCTTAAATCAATATTCGATGTTAACAAATTACTCTTTTTCAAGAACGCTTTTCTACCCATTGTCATTCTGCATTTTATATCCTCTGTACTGCGACCATCATTTGTTATTTTACTGCCCAAGTAACAAAACTCATCTACCTCCTTTATTGCTTCGTTTCCCAATCTAATTCCTTCAGCATCACCTGATTTTTTTACACTGCACTCCATTACCCTAGTTTTGCTCTTGTTAATGTTCACCTTATATGCACCTTTCAGCACGCTGTCCATTCCGTTCAATTGTTCTTCCAGGTCCTTTGCTGTATCTGACAGAATTACTACGTCATCGGCAAAACGCAATGTTTTTAATTCCTCACCCTGAACTTTAATTCCTTCCCCAAATTTCTCCTTGCTTTCCTTTACTGCTTGCTCAATGTACAAATTGAATAACAATGGAGAAAGACTACAACCCTGTCTTACTCCCTTTCCAACCACTGCATCACTTTCATGCCCTTCAACTCTGACAACCGCTGTCTGGTTTTTGTACAAGTTGTAAATAACCTTACGCTCCCCTTACATACCAGGTCAAACAGGTTTGTCATGGCTGGTTCTCCTAAAGACATCAGTAGCTCTGAGGGAATATCATCTACTCCTTGTTTCGACTTAGGTCTTTCAGGGCTCTGTCAAATTCTTCTCTCAGTACAGTATCTCCTATTTCATCTTCATCTACATCCTCTTCCCTTCCTACAATATTGTCTCGAAATTCATTTCCTTTGTAGAGCCCCTCTATATACTCTTTCAACCTTTCCGCTTTCCCTTCTTTGCTGAGAACTGGTTTTCCATCAGTGTCCTTGATATTCATAGAGCAGTTTTTCTCATTTCCAAATATTTCTCTTATTTTCCTGTAGGCTGTATCTACTTTTCCCCTATTTATACATTCTTCTGCATCCTAGCATTTGCCTTCTAGCCACGCCTGCTTAGCCATTTTGCACTTCCTGTCAATCTCATTTCTTAGTCGTCTGTACTCCATTTTGCCTGTTTCATTTACTGCATTTTTATATTTTCTGCTTTCATCGATATTTAATCGAAATAGACAAAACTACTACGACTTTCATTAGTCGAAGAAAGTCGTAGTAGTTTTGTCTATTTCGAAGATAGTTTCTTAGTACCATACGAGTGATTAATTTTAGTGTGTGAAAAACGATCAGTATTTAATTTTGGATCCAATTGTACATAAAACATGGTCTGTCCTAATTTATTTAAACAAAAGGTATATATTTACTAACGTTGTGCAATAGTTACAACATGTAGTAGTGTTGTTTTTATACAAACTAGTATCTTTATAGACTCAGCATATTCAACAACTAAGTGTAATGCCTTTTTAGTGTTTGTAGTTATTATTTACGAAAGTATAAAAACCGAAAATCACGTAAAAAAAGGAAAGCAAAAGTTATGTTTAAATCAATGTACTATTTCTTAAAAGCGTTTTACAAATAGTGTTAATAGTATTTCAAACTGAATGCGAAAACTGATATTTTACTTCTCCGGTAGCGAAGTTTTATTTCGGTGTCCGATATTTCGTGTTTGTGATGTTGGTAACGGATTTGTAAGGAGCGTGCAACATAGCGGAAACGTTACAAGGTTTACCCATTACTTAAGAGCAGAAAAGAATTTGCCCCCAGGTGGAGTTCAACTGCGCCTTCTCAACACGACTCCGATCTTTTACCGCTGAGCCAAATGCCGCTTCGTGTTTCACCATGCCCTACATGTACCATAAATTTGGACGAATTCAGCGCTGACGAGCAGGCGTCCTTGTCAGTACCTTCCAATGCATTATCCCCTCCCCGCGCACGACACCTTCGCGTCGCTCAGTCTGCCTGTGACCTCACAGTGAATTGGTTGTTCCACCCCGCCATAAGGTGCGACATTTTGCCCATCGTGCTCCTATCGGTGTAAATATTATTCCTTGCTATGGAAATGTTTATTTCTTGCTTTATTAGATTTTAACAAGTGTAAGGTAATTTTTTTAATCATTATGTTTTTTATTATACACAGCGTACAATAATCAGTATGGAAGTTCGACAAACAAAACAATACTAGCATGGCTGGAAGACCCTGATTTGGACAAAGAATGTATATTGTATCCAGATGATACAGATGCATGTGACATTCGTGTGCACGGGATGTTATGAAACACACATTTCTCAAGATTAATTAAAATATGACATTTTTTTAATTTTTTATGTATTATATTCTTTATATGTGCCCTAAGTCAATAACCGAGGTTTTTTGTTACTTATACCTTAATAAATGCTATGAATCACGTAGATAAGTGACTTTCATTTCATATAATGTTTTTTTATTATAGTAAAATATTTCCTTTTGATTGAAACAGAAGGTGTTACTGTTACCAGTCTTTTTTTTTTTTTTTTCGTACCCACGAAGTGTTTCGAGGGTTTAAAACCCCAACATCAGGTGAAATAATATTAAGCTGTGTGCAGGTAGGTTAGGTTGAGCTATTGCATTGTCTACAAGAGAAAATACAAAACGCCACATGAGAATGTAACTTTGTACAATTGTTCAAATGAAGTTAAATGTAAACAATTAAAATATCATACCTTTATTGGTCACAGGTCCCTTACATTGTCTTAACCTCACTTATGTGTAACAGTCTAACAAATCACAGCCACCATCTTCGTTTACTTCTAACAGAAGCAGATAACCTACACTAAAGACATAATGCAACAAAGACAGACTCTAATGTTATTCTTTAAATGGTGATAAACTGAAGACTAGTACACAATGCACACTAATAATTAATATATCTACATATACAATATTTGGAGGTTAACATAATTTAGGCTTCTGTCGATGACCGAGATTATACTGTTGTATATGTTGTCATTTTTGTCATTGGATTTGGGGTCTTTTTCTTTTGTGTATGTAGATCTAAAGGGTCTTTCGACTGGATGTGTAGATTTATGAGAGTTTTAATGCTGGTTGTTGGTATGATGTATCGTTTCATATAGATGATTGGCTACTGCTGATTTATGGTTTTTTTTCCATTATTGGGTTTTTCGTTGTGTCTGTTATGGAACTATTTAAGCCATTTTCAAAAGCTATTTGTCATATCTATTTCTTGTTTGAATTTGTCTTCAGAAAGAGGTAATTGTACTGCTCTATTGATCATGTATCGGAATGCGATCATCTTGTGTGCTATGGGGTGACAAGAGGAGTCATGGATAGTGGTATGTGTTGTAGTGGGTTTACGATAAATTTAAAATTGGTGTCTGTTCTCTTTTATTCTGATGGTCAAGTCCAAAAAATGTATACTATTATCTAGCTGGTGTTCAACAGTGAACTCTACGTTTTCATGGAAACTGTTGATCAGTTCATTCAACACACTGATATCTTCTTTTGTGCCATTGATTAAAATGATAGTGTCATCTACATATCTGTAGTAGTAGATAATGCTTTTAAGGATGTGGTGTTGGGAATTGATAATTTTATCCTATAAGTTGCTAATGAATATTTCAGCTAACAATCCTGCTAGGCCATCTGTTTGTTTGTAGAGTTTATTTTTGAATGAACATGCCCCAAAGAACTGACACCACACTAATATAATAAGTATTTACACGCGAAGACGGCGTTAGCTTCACTCATTTCACTGCAGATGTGGTCATACTTTCGCCCTGGCACGTAATGGCGAGTGTAAGAGGGCATGGACGGCAGGGGCGCTACAGCCAAAGCGAGCGACATGTGGAAGTTTGAGACGGGACATTAAGTCTTATTAAATCCATCATCGATGGTGGAAACAGGACAGCGGCTGGTCAAGAGTCTGAAGGATCTGAGATACTAACAGTCGTAAGTATAATGAAATATTTATTCAATTACAACCATTTTCCATCTTCAGGTCCCTACATCGGAGCATGATATCTAAAAGTAGGGCTACTATAAATGGATACGTGGACTTCGTCTCCTAGTTGGAAACAACTAAGAGACGAAGTCCACGTATCCAGTTTTAGTAGCCCTACTTTTGGATATCTTCCTTTCCTTCTTCATCAATAATTTGCAATGGGTTACAGATTCTAAGTGTTCCTGTAGACTACCTGCCAGTGGCGGACTAAGGCTGTCGGGGGCCCGGGGTGGCGGCAAAGAAAATGAGACCCACGTCCACTTGGAAATACAGGAATTACTATAAAAAAAATAACTTCAGAGATTTGGAGGCCCCCAGAACGAGAGGCACTGGGCAGTATAAAAGACAATCTTCAGGTATTGGGCACTGTAACCTTGCGATGCCTTTATCGTGTGCAAAGCAATCACAAAATGTGCACAATGAGCGCGAGAATTGTCGTCCATTACGACGGATCCTTAAGAGAAATGCTACCGATATGGTTGCATCATACATACTATGATAACATCCACGTACCGTATAACCGTTTTGTTGCCCTCTACAACCATAGATGTAGTACTTTGACCCCACAAAAGGCGCCAATACGACGCTTGCGGCTCGCGGTGCGTAGCAGAACAGAAACAGCGGCCCCTTTATACGCCGCTGATGACCCACCGCGGGTGCGGTGCCAAAGTAGAGGCCCTTTAGGCACAGTAGCGCGCCGGTGGAGAAAATCGGCAAAACGATGCGTCGAAACAAGTCTAGTAAAAAGCAACAGCAGGTAGAAATGAAAACCGTTGTTGCTTAATCACCCCGATTACATGGGCTCCCAAAACCGGATTTCGTAAATCGATTTCCCAATTAAGCTTTTAATTGGTCATCTAAACAATCCAAAATCGATTCTGGAAATCCGCTCCTCTAAAGAAATTTTCCAGTTCCACAATCGATTTTCGTGCCCATGTAAACGGCACACTGGTTCTTCTTGGCTTGTCAGATTGTCTTTTCTTGTGAGAAATTTTCGGAACATGCGGAAAGAGTGATATTTTCTAATGTGAAATAAAAGTACAAATATTAGAGTGAACATTAATCTGTCTAAATAAAGAAAAATAGCGATCGTGCTGACTAAATCAGGAACTGAATCAGCTGTTTTAGCCTCCATATTAAGTGGGCTAGGAAATCCGACTCAGGCTATGCCATGAAAACACGACAGCAAAAAACGGTTTACGTCTCCCGGAAGATGTGTTGCATGTAAACGTAGTGACAGATAACATTTGATTCCAAGTTTTACTTAGATGGATGCCCTTGTCCCTATTAATATTATCGGTCATACGAATTTTCATTGATTCTTTAAGAAGACATTACCAGTAGCGAGAAGCAGGAACAATCATTTTTGTCTCGGCAGGAGCAATCATTTTTGTTTCATTCTTATAACATCTTGTGTCCTCCATTCAATGTTCAGCAACAGCCGACTTTTTATGTTGAAGTAAACGTGTATGACGATGATGTTCCACACACCGATCCTGAACTGTGCGGATCGTTTGGCCGATGTAAGCCTTACCACAATTACGCGGAATTATTTAAACACCGCTCCTCAATCCCAAATCATCTTTGACTGACACAAGAAGGCCCTAGTCTTTGGTGATGGCATAAAAACTCTTTCAATGTCTAATTTCTTAAAATTCTTGAAATTTTCGAGGATTTATTCCCGACGAAAGGCAAAAAAAGCAATAGATTTGTAGGTATCCTCTAGTGGTTCACCTATTGGACCAAACTGAAAGGCACGACAAATTTGTTTACCAGTGTACCCATTCTGTTTAAAGACAAAACATGCTCCAAATCTTCACCCAGATATTCGGCATCAGATTTGGCGTACGCTCTTATATGATATTATATAACGAAACAAAAATAATTTCTCCTGTTTCTCCTGCTTCCCGCTAAAGGGAATGTGTTCTCAAAGAATCAATGGCCGATAATATTATTAATAGGACAAGGGCTTCCCTCTAAGTAAAACTTGAAACCCAATCTTATATTAAGCAACAACGGTCTTCATTTCGACCTGCAATTTTTTTAAACTAGTTTCGACCCATTGTTTTGCCAATTTTATCCACCGGCGCGCTACAGCGCCTGAAGGGCCTCTACTTTGGTTTCGCGCACGCGCGGTGGGTCGTCAACGGTGTATAATGGGGCCACTATTTCTGTTCAAAAAAAATGTTTGTTAAGCTTATGGGACTTAACTACGGGGTCATCTGTCCCTAAACTTACAAACTACTTATGAACTACTTACGAACTAGGACGGCACAAATATCCATGCCCGAGGGGGGATTCGAACCCCCGACCGTAGTGGCCGTGCTGACCGTGACTGGAGCGCCTTAGTCACCTCGGCCACCGCGGCCGGCCCGCTATTTCTGTTCTGCTTCAGTTTCCAGCAAGTAAGTGTAATTAGCGCACTCACCTAAAGATGGCAGCCAGTTGGTCTGCCGAAATATTGCCTAGTTGACGATGGTATCCGGCTGCAGACCCGAGAAGGATATTATCAATATCACGTACTATCGCTTCGCATAAATCATTATTGGTTATGCTGGCGTTCCTATCAGTTTTCCTACGAGCTGAAATCTGTAAATAGCGGTTATCGGCCGCTACGGTAGCCATTAGGCGCCCAGAGCGAGGCAGTTCATCGATCCTTTATCTCTGCACCTCCATAATGTCCGAACAACATCGATTCGAAATGACATTCTAGGTGTGGCAGGACTAAACACGAGCAGTGCACTTCCTTCCTGTTAGTATGATCGGCCGTCTTACCCATACTGTCGCATTGGCACTAATGATGTACGGTTGTTTACATCTTTGCTCGAATCGAGTGGCATCTATGGACAATCTAAGAAACAGTGTTTTTGCTTCAATTCACACATTCAACGTCTGTGTTCATCTACGTCTACATCTACATAGATACTCTGCAAATCACATTTAAGTGCCTGTCAGAGGGTTCATTAACCACTTTCATAACTTTTTTCTACCGTTCCATTCTCTAATAGCGTGCGGGAAGAATACCTAAATTGTTCCGTTTTCGATCTGATTCCTATTATTTTATTGGGATGGTCATGTCTTCCTAAGTAGGTGGGTGCCAGCAAAATATTTTCACATTCAGAAATAAAAGTCGGTGATTGCAATTTCTCAAATAGATCTCGCTGCAACGAATAACGTCGTTCTTTTTATGATTTCCACTTCAAATCGTGCAACATTTCCGTGACGTTTTCCACCCTGTAACGTGATAAAACCAAACGAGCTGCCCTTCTCTGAACCTTCTCAATGTCTTCCGTCAGTCTCACCGGGTGAAGGTCCCACTCTGGGCAACAATACTCCAGGAGAGGACGCAAAAGTTTGATATAGGCAGTCTGTTTGATGGAGCTGTTGCATCTTCTAAGTGTTCTGCCAATGAAATGTAGCCTTTGGTTCGCCGTACCCACAATATTTTCTGTGCGTCATCTCCAGTCTAAGTCGTTCGTAATTGTAACTTCTAGGTATTTGGTAGAATTTACGACCTTAAGGTTTGACTGATTTATCGTGTAATTGAAGTTCAGCTGATTTCTTTTAGTGATCAAGTGTATTACTTCACACTTTTCATTAGTTAGCACCAATCTCCAATTTTCGCACCATATAGAATTTTTGTATAAATCGCTTTGCAGTTGCTTTTGATCCTTTGTTGAGTTCATTAACCGATAAAAGACAGCATCTTTCGCGAACAGGAGCGAAGAGACCGAAGGGAGTTATTCAAATTGTCTCCTAAATCGTTTAAAAATACAACGAAGAGTAGGGGACCTACAACGCTTCCCTGGGTAACGCCAGATATCACTTCTGTTTTACTTGATGACTTACCGTCAATTACTACGAACTGTGTCCTTTCTGATAGGAAATCACGAATCCAATCGCACAATTGGGACAAAATTCCATAAGCCGCAATTTAATTAGAAGCCGCTTATGAGGTACAGTGTCAAAAATATTCCGAAAATCCAGAAATATGAAATCGATTTGAGATACCTTGTCGATGGCACTTATCACTTCACGTGAATAATGGGCAAACTGTGTTTCGCAAGAGCGACACTTTCTGAATCCGTGTTGACTATTTCTTAATAGTTCGTTCTCCGGGGTAGTTCATAGTGTTCGATTAAAGTATATGTTCCAAACTCCTACTGCAAATCGACGTCAATGAGATGGGCCTGTAATTTTGGGGATCACTCCTACTGTCTTTCTTGAATATTTTAGTGACCTGGGCAATTTTCCAGTCTTTGGGTATGGATCTTTCGCTGAGTGATGGATGGTATATGATAGCTAAGTATGGAGCTATTGCATCAGCATACGCTGAAGAGTGTTCAGGAGATCTCGCAACCAAGTGATGCAAGATTGTTAGTACTTCTAGCTAACAGTTTATCTGTTCTGAAATGAAAAATAAATTTGTCAAGTATTTTCGCAGCTAAGAGAACTGAACGTACTGGCAGGGGAATACAACTCAGGTGGTAGGCATCCAAGTGGCTCTAGAGACTATTGCGCAACCAAGAGGACGACCGTACCTGCACAAGCTATAGTGATGTTGTATATATGGTGATGTTTCAAAAAATCTGAGATATAATGCACTTACCATACCTATACAAGTCTCATTATTATTTGTAATGTAAACTCTGTTCCACATACAAGATCCGTGTCGATATCGGTGTAGCTCCACTCACAACATCCTCTCTGCTTGTTATCATTTCGGGTGACTAGATAAATCCATGTACTTTTGTGGGTTGACAAGTATTAAGTTGCAAAATTGTACGGTTAACGGCGTGAACGAACTGTTCATTTCCTATCAGCTGAGTTTGTTCGTTGTCTAATGGGTAGAAGAGGTATTGCAGTTTTGCAAATCTGGTTGCCGGGAAATTTACTTAGGTGAAGCCGAAGGGAATTTGATATGCCTGACGGTAGCTGTGTGATGCGAGGTGGAAAGTGCTTTTGTGTTGTTCGCGCGGGACTGCTGAAGTGAAACAGGACACCTTATGTGGGGGTGACAGACTGGAAACGTAACGAGCGACAAGCAGGTAGGGAACTGGTTCTAGCGGTTCTGCAGTAGTCTGTAGTGGATGGCAGGACGGGCAGAGTATAGCAGAACGAGGCAAGAAAAAAGAGAGAGATTAGATTAATGGTGCAGAGTGTGTGACAAGAGAGTGAATAAGATATTATGAACTTTAAATAAAATGTTACAAATTATTTCGAATTTTGAGAGGATGTGGTTGACGAAATACTAAAATTACAATTTTTGGAGTTACATTTCGGGTGCATGAAGCCGTCAGTAACTACCGTAGGTGCCAGTCACGGTCTGCACGGCCGCTGAGGTCGGGAGTTCGAATCCCCCCTCGGGCATGGATGTTTGAGCCGTCTTTAGTATAAGCTAGTTCATAAGTAGTTTGTAAGTTTAGGGACTGATGACCCCGTAGTTAAGTCCCATAAGCTTTACAAACATTTCAACATTTCATTTCAACTACCGTAGCTTCATTATTAGTATTATCTGTACAAACAACTCACTTAAGTTTGATCGTATGTTAAAAGTACCTGTGACACAAACGTCAATTCCAATACACTTGACCGAAGTTGGCGACGCAGTGGTAACGCACTGGACTCGTATTCGGAAGGATGGTGGTTAAAATCCACCTCCGATCACCCAGATTTAGATTTTCCGTGTTTCCCTAATTCACTGCAGGCATATGCCGGGATGTATCCTTTCAAAAGGCACGGCCGCTTTCCTTCCCCAACTTTACCTAAACAATCCGCGCGTGAGCTCCGTTTCTAATGACCAAGCTGTCGACGGGACGTTAAACCCTAAGATTCCTTCCTTCCTAGGAATTGAGAAATCTTAATATTAAATTATGCCGCGGTGGAGTGGCCGAACTCTCAAGGCGCTTTCTACATCTACATCCATACTCCACAAGCAACCTGACGGTATGTGGCGAGGGTACCTAGAGTGCCACTATCGGCTCTGCTTCCTTTTTCCAGTCCCGTATTGTTCGCGGAAAGATAGATTGTCTTTATGCCTCTGTGTGGGGCTCTAATTTCTCTGATTTCATCCTCAAGATCTCTTCGCGAGATATATGTAGGAGGGAGCAATATACTGCTTGACTCGTCGGTAAAGGTATGTTCTTGAAACGTCCACAAAAGCCCATACCGAGCGACAGAGCGTCTCTCTTGCAGAGTCTTCCAAAGGAGCGGTGGCTGCCTTTGGAGGTGCGAGTCCTCCCTTGTGCACGGGTGTTGAGTTAAATTTTACTTAAGGTCTCCGGTTTGTACGAGTATTTTTTACAACACATTTCCACATAACTAATGGTATAACATCTTTCAATTGAAGTTTGTTAGTAGTTATTTGAAAGGTGTTGATTTCCTTGTTTTGACATATGAAGCTATCGTATCTGACAGCAAGTTGATATTATATGATCCTGTGATGTTATGTTATTTCTTTTAAAAGCATGTATGGTGCAGATCATAAAAAATTGTAGTGAATGACCAAAGCACTCCTTCTAACAAATTATTACTCTCGATAAACATCTGCAACACAGTGTAAAAAATGATCTACGTACACGCACAGAACAGCTAACAAGAAAAGATCTAGATCAAAGCCAAGTTCTTATAATCCTTACAAGGAGCAACGCCATTTCGAACTAATGCAACACCAGATTTTTTTTTAATGATCTCCCAGAGCAATCCTTAGAGACTAAAAATACGATTAAATGCACCTCCAACGTAGGTAACTAATCCTCTTTAAGTTATCTAACTCGATGCTTATCGACCAAAGAACATTTATTTTTCCACTGCAATCATCTCCGATACGCTACCGAGAGACTTCCATTCGTAAACACAGCTAAAAGAATATATAAATGCCCTACATCCATGCTACTAAGTATCTATATGTATTTCCACAATTGTGGATCACATCTGCGTTGCATCGTATCGCACGACTAAACAGTTCGAAACAGGTACTTCGCGCAAGCTAGCATGCATAGTCACATTCCATGCTATTTCTGGCGCCGGCCGCGGTGGCCGAGAGGACTGAGGCGCTTCAGTCACGGTCTGCACGGCTACCACGGTCGGGGGTTCGAATCCCCCCTCGGGAATGGATATTTGTGCCGTACTAGTTCGTAAGTAGTTCATATGTAGTTTGTAAGTTTAGGGACTGATGACCCCGTAGTTAAGTCCCATAAGCTTTACAAATATTTGAACATCTATTTCTGGCTGCAGGCGAACGCGGACCTGTTGACTCATCGTAGACGCCGGTTTGGAGCGTGTACGTCCTATACATGTAAACATACCTGTCCACGCTCGCACATGACCTGGAGAAGTTTTCGGTTTAATTTTTCCTGGCCGCACCAGATTCCGAATACAAGAGAGCTATTTACGCGAAGATATATTTACATTTGATTGGAACAACAGACATAAGAATAAAAAACGATCGAAATGCTGCAGCTATACCATAGGTCTTAATACACAATCATCCCACAAAGAACCAACCGCTCACATACGTATTACTACAAATACCGCAACATTTCCTCGCAGCTGACACAAACGATGTTTTTACCGTACGAGCTGTCGTTATAACTTTTATACGCAGATACATATACAGACAGTAGGATGAACGCAAATTTGCGATGTAGCTCTTACAGAAACGAAACATAGTTTTTTTAGAAATTGGATAAGAAGATGAAGAACGAAATTTATACAAGATGAATCAATGTGCAATAAGTCAAACCCCACTCCATGTAGCAATGTACCGAGCAACATTCATTTAAACGAACGCTTTGCTTAGCTGTAGAATAGAACAACACAGAATTACACCTCCCTAACAGATACTTTACCGAGGGAGTTACTGCTCTCTGGTAACAAGCAGCCTGTCATCTGGTATCTTCTCTTAAGCCCTGTAAGACCGAAACGTTCTACTCGAGAAGTTAGACACACAATACAAATCATTCTTTACTATTCTTGTTATGTGTGACTTTAATTTTCTCCGCTGAAATTTTTTAACTCGTATTTTTAGACCCACATCGGCCTCTCCTATTACCTTTCCAGCCGGAATTTCGAAAGGTAGAGGGAAGGTATGTTCTCGAACTTCATTACATATCTTCGTTTCCTCCTGCATTCCAAATCCTTTATAGCTCTGCACCTTCGGGCAATGCGTCTATACGAGAACAATCGGGTATTTTAACTTTACCCATTATTTCCTGGTTATAGCACTATGCGTCCCTATGACTGTACGTTAGCAACTCCTGTGGTAATATCTGTATAGAGCACTAGGTTTACGACTATTGCAAACGATTGCTTGTTATTCCTTCCGTTTTTAACTCTGCAAATGACTGCCCCCAGTCCTCGACATTTGGATGCAATGTAGTCCCTTCTCCAAACGATAATGCAATACGTTTTTCGTGTGTTCCGCTATTTTCGGTCAGTACACCGACGCGTGACCAATCTCCCTGACAGTTTACTGTCAAAAGCAAATATTTTATGTCCCAGTCGTAACCAGATTTCTAGACATCCTCTGTTTAAGCCGGGCTTACACATATGTCATGGTTTCGTCTTTCTCCAGCATTAGTTTTTACTCGTCCTCTATGCCAGCTGCTTTAGCCATATAGTCTAGCTTCCTTCTCTTCGTCTCGATATCCACCATTTCCAGTTTTCTTTTCGCGCACATAAGACATTAACTGCACGTAGTGAGCAGTAACTCCCTCGGTAAAGTATATGTTAGGGAGGTGTAATTGTGTGTTGTTCTATTCTACAGCTAAGCAAAGCGTTCGTTTAAATGGATGTTGCTCGGTACATTGCAGCATGGAGTGGGGTATCACTTATAGCACATTGATTCATCTTGTATAAATTTCGTTCTTCATCTTCTTATCGAATTTCTAAAAAAACTATGTTTCGTTTCTGTAAGAGCTACATCGCAAATTTGCGTTCATCCTACTGTCTGTATATGTATCAGCTCGTACGGTAAAAACATCGTTTGTGTCAGCTGCGAGGAAATGTTGCGGTATTTGTAGTAATACGTATGTGAGCGGTTGGTTCTTTGTGGGATGATTGTGTATTAAGAGCTATGGTATAGCTGCAGCATTTCGATCGTTTTTTATTCTTATGTCTGTTGTTCCAATCAAATGTAAATCTATCTTCGCGTAAATAGCTCTCTTGTATTCGGAATCTGGTGCGACCAGGAAAAATTAAACCGAAAACTTCTCCAGGTCATGTGCGAGCGTGGACAGGTATGTTTACATGTATAGGACGTACACGCTCCAAACCGGCGTCTACGATGAGTCAACAGGTCCGCGTTCGCCTGCAGCCAGAAATAGCATGGAATGGGAGTATGCATGCTAGCTTGCGTGAAGTACCTATTTCGAACTGTTGCGATACGATGCAACGCAGATGTGATCCACAATTGCGGAAATACATATAGATACTTAGTAGCATGGATGTAGGGCATTTATATCTTCTTTTAGCTGTGTTTACGAATGGACGTCTCTCGGTAGCCTATAAGAGATGATTGCAGTGGAAAAATAAATGTTCTTTGGTCGATAAGCATCGAGTTAGATAACTTAAAGAGGATTAGTTACCTACGTTGGAGGTGCATTTAATCGTATTTTTAGTCTCTAAGGATTGCTCTGGGAGATCATTAAAAAAAATCTGGTGTTGCATTAGTTCGAAATGGTGTAGACTATTTTGCGTTGCTGCTCGTAAGGATTATAAAAACTTGGCTTTGATCTAGATCTTTTCTTGTTAGCTGTTCTGTGCGTGTACGTAGATCATTTTTTACACTGTGTTGCAGATGTTTATCGAGAGTAATAATTTGTTAGAAGGAGTGGAATACGATGATGGTTTTTTTTACGAGAATGCTAGTCTAATGGCTGATAGCGTTCCAGAAATATTGTCTGCCGGGCTATGCATTGGAAAAAAAAGTTGTGGTTGGATGTTAGGGACGGGCCAAGCAACCAACGTAGTTATTGGGTGGAGAGAGAGAGATCGAAACTTTATTAAAACGCTGTGTGTCTGGGAGATCTTGTCTGTTACTGATCGCGGTTATAACACCATCTGTGGTAACTTGTTTAGAGTTAGTGCTGGGCTAGTGACGGATGTAAGGATAGCTCTTCCAGAGTTGTTACGAACGTATACATAGCTTTCAGCATGCTAGTTCGGACAAAAAACTAGTTGGATTCGTTTGTTGTTGTGGGTTCGTGTCGCCTGCAGTTGTACTTGTGTTACTGTGTTGGGAATGTTTGGCGCTTACAGAGAGTGTTGTAGGTTAGATGAGACGGAATTTAAGTAAAAAGTGTTGATAAACCCTAAATATACGTCACGGTAAAGTTCTAAAGAAAACCGACTTTGGTGGTGCAGTGACCTTTCGTCGAAGCATCGCCTGTTTAATCGTATGCTAGTGTTGTCTGGTGTGCATTACGTTACGTAGCGGATGTGCCTGCTGCGGTAATTCAACGTGTTTTATAAAACTCCTATAGTTTCGTAACTTAAAGTGCGCTACTTGTAGCCAACGGAGAGCGCGCGCGCGCGTTGTGTCTGTGTTTGTAAATTCCGCAAGTTCGTTACTGCAAACGTTGGAGATAAGACGAAGTTACTATTTCCGGAATACATAGGGGAAATATGTACGTCCTGTGGGTATATATCTTATAAACTGCAGCTAATCGATGTTTTTAATGGAGGCGCTCCCATTTACACTACAGCAGCAGCTTCGTGTAGATGGCTTCTATCTCCTGGATTTTTGGACAACACTTTAACCAGAGGGCGTTCGTATCCGAGCATGACTTTCGGATGGAAGGAGCAACAGCAACGTGGTTGCGGGCGAGGAAAAGACATTTGGAAACGACTGCTTAACTTGGTTGGCGTCGAATTGGAGAACCAAAATAACTTTATCGAAAAATCACGAGCCCTGGTGTAAGCAAAGTTATCGATTTTATAAAGCGTCCAGGCAGTTGATTGTTAGGACTTTTATTTTTTCGCTGGGTCGAGAAGATGGAGGATTGTGCAAGAAGATTGTTTAAGTGTTCTAAAAGAGAAGCTACGGTATTTACAAAGTGCGCCGTTGTACTGTGCAAACGCTTTTAGATTTGATAACTGGGGTATTAAGAGTACCCGAAAATTGACCGCTCTCTCGGACATTATGTTTTTTTTTTTTTTTTTTTTTTTTTTTTTTTTTTTAATTTCGACTGTAAATTACTTGTAGAGTCGAGCAAGGAACTATATTTTTTTTTTAGCATTCCAGGACTTTATTCTCCACAGACGTAGATATCGTCTACGTTATTCCACAAGTCTTAAGAAGAAGGGTAAACGAAAACTGGGTTATATGGCGAAGACATAGGCTTTTAAAAGGAGGCTATTGCATATGTGCAAGCCCGGTTTAAACAGATAGTACGGGGGAAAATATTTGCTTTTACAGTAAACAGGCGGGGGGACAGGTCTCGAATCGTTGTATTGGCCGAAATTAGCGGAACACGCGACAAACGTGTTTGTACTGTGTGTGACTCCCATCCATTCCTTAGAGAGCAGGTAATGATCGATGTGTGCGGGAGTTGGTTGCGATATAAGTGTTTGCGAACATTACGTTGCATTTACTCAGTTGTACTGCAACAAAAAAAAAATTGTAAACACTCCATGTCCTATATAGGATCATGTGTTGCGGTGTGTAGGTTAGCATCTTCGATTGCGATAGTCACATACTTGTAATTAAAATAATAAATCGTAGATCGGATTAGTGGAATGCACCAGAAAGGAACTTGGGGTAGGAATTTTGTGGGTAAAGGGATGGTCGATTTGGAAATCTGTGTTGCATTGCGCAGGTAACTTCGGTTCTGTGGTTGCTGTATTGTCGAATAAGGGTGTTGTTAGGCCAATAATTTCGAAAAATTTTAGTGTAGACGGTCGGAAATCGGTAAATATTTCACGTATTTTTCCTTTATTTCGTCTCTCCGTTGCACAATAGGGTTTAAATATCTTCGGGGGCGCTGGGATATCGGTGTCAGATAAATGTAGTTTGCATCGTAACAGGACATAGAGATTCCTTAGGTGGGATGTGTACTGCTGTAGCAAGGAAATAAGAGGTAAAATTAAAGTACTCGAATTTTCCGAAGGCGCATCTATACCTCGATCTAAGAAGAAGGAAACGTAACAGGACAAGATTGCTAGAGTGTTAAATTTCGGAACTTTCGACATGGCTCAGCTCCATTAAATAAATGCATTATGAGTTATCCTTGTCAGAGTTGTGCGTCTGCGTAGAAGGTTTTGATCATTTGGAGATGTAACTTAGGTGTTTTTGTTTAAACACTTAGCATATGTTTCTTTTATGTAGCCTGCAGAGAGCGCTCTGCGTTCTGGACGATCGTTAAAGGTGCTTGCAGATGTATGTTTAGAGACTTTGTGCTAGACGTCATTGCCGATTTTCGTTATTTGGAATTTTTTGTATAAACAATATGTCGTCTTTTGCTGCTGCTGCTGTTTTATCGAAAGAGTGGTTGGCATACAAGTTACATTCCGTTCGATGGCTGTTGCTTGCATCGTCTAAACGAAGAGATACATTTATAGATCTAAGGTTGCGGTCGAGTTCCGAAACGGACCATTTCTTTTCTTTTCGTTCGAATTGTTTTTGTATATCGAAAGAGTATATGTTAAGATGGATACGTAAGTTTGTGACGTTCGTTACCGTAACCTGCGCTATTGTTATTATTAAACACGTCTGTCGGCTACTGTAGTATATGCGAAGAGCATGGAGAGAGATGGGAGTGTAAATTCTTACTTGCAAATTTTGCATACGAGTTTTAATATTTTACTACTACATGCTGTAGTATACGAGACCAACTAAGTATTTCTGTTCTAAATTGTTTTTTTAGCATTACACCGAAATTCTTGTTAATAATAATAAACGGCAGAAATTGTTGTTATATAAATCGAGACCTGGCGTACGGATCGCTGCGGCGCGCTATATAATAAATATGGAATTTAAATGGCTGCTGACCTGGCGGGGCACGGTCGCCGTAAAAAGATAGCAGGGTTCGGCCGGCGGGGGCGGTGTCGATGCGGTCAAGACAATCGTCGCGGTATTGTTTGTTCTCGCGGGTAGGGCGGGTGGCGGCGTCCTTTGAGAAGCGGTCGCGAGCGTGGAGGAGGAGGGGGTAGCATCTGTCGGTGGCGGCGGCGGCGGAGGCGGCGGTCCGGCAATCGGCCGAGCGAGTAGGGGTCGCGGGTGCGAGTACAGACATGTCGAGGGGTCTACAGGTCTGGACCTGTCGGAGGTGCTGCCTGTCTGGCGGCGGCGCCGAGGGGTGGAGGGGGGCGACGTGTGTGGCCGAGGGAGGTGTTGCAACCTGTCAATCCTTAAGTGCCTTATGGCGACGTCCTTTGATTAGCGGTCGGACAAGTAGCGTTGATGACCTAAATGTAAACTGTCAATCATCTTTCTTTCTTCCAGGAAGACCTGTCAATCATCCTGTGGCGGCATCCTTTGGTCTGCGGTCCGGCAATTGGCCGAGGGAGTAGGGGTAGGGGGTAGGGGGTAATTCAAATTTCCCGCCAAAAAACAAAAGACGCGCGAATCTCAGTGGCGTAGAACCGGCGTCATTATACTACTTTTGGCAAGAACGAAGACGTGCTAAAGAAGCCATACGTGATTCTAAAGGGTCCTAACGAAGCAGAAGAAGAACAAATTTCGAAAAGTTAATTTCAAGACTTTCCTCATCAGAAAATGAAATCAAGGATATTGCCGTTACTAAACAGTCGAGCCGCTGACAATACGTGAGACACGGAAACGAGCCCTAGTGCTGAAATCTATGGGCTCAATAACGCCTGAGAATACGGAGGAGAGTATTGCCGAGTATCACAGCGAACTCGCGAGCTACATTAGTGGCGCTCGTTAGTTCAGTTCGCCACTTATCACAGATCCCTTTGGCAGATATAGGTGGTCAGTATTTGGTTAAGAACTGAGGCCGCGGGATGTCTGCACCATTTGTTACGAACGTAGGCTGTCTCACAATGCCCAGGACGAAAATGCAAATAAAGTTACAACACGCGTGTTTCACTAAAGTTACGAATTACGTTTGTGTATGCTTTATATCCTTTTAGGTATTTTTTTTTTCTAAATTATAGGTTCCTATATTTTCACTAAACGTTTCAGGTCTCGCACGCACAGTTGTGCGGATTTGGATTTTCTCGCTTTCTTTCTTTGTGATTCACGCTAGAATGTTCGGACCTGCATCACAGAATCGTGGATCCACTGTGGGAACGCGTGCAACGTGTTTTAGTTGTCACGGCGGATTAGCAGTGCGTACTGGGGCGCCGTGCTGCGGTGCGCGCGGCCGTTCACCGTCGGGGGTTCCAGTCTCGGCCATGGTTGCTTGTGTTGTCCTTAGGTTAGTTTAACTCTGTTTACGTAATTTGTAAGCTACGGACCAATAACCCAGCAGTTGAGTCCGACAGATTTACAAACATTTGATTTAGTGTGTGTGTGTGTGTGTGTGTGTGTGTGTGTGTGTGTGTGTGTGTTTTAGTTCCATGTTTCTACACTGGTTGACACCAGTAGCCGGTGATCTCCCAGTATACTGATAATGACGGCAAGAAAGACTTACTGACAAGTTGTTGATATCCTAGGTTTGACATGTGAAGCTATCATATCTGACAGCCAGTTGATTTTATTTGATCCTGTGATGTTATTATTTCATTTCTCGCAATGCATGTGACTGTAAGACGGTGCAGATCATAAAAATTTGTAGTGAAGGCCCAAAACAGACAAATGTGTGGGTACAAAATTTTTGAAAATAAATTTGTTTTCTTTTTTGTAATGAATTTCTGTTTGTATTTTGTTTCTTAAACGTCCCTCTCTATATTAATGTCACATCACCTACACCTTGGGTTTGAAAGGGGTTCAGAATATGACGAATTGCAATCCAATTTAATTATGTTGTTGTTTTTGCTGTGGCCTTCAGCGCGGCTTCAGTCCTTCAGTGATTCTCAGTTCTTTAATGTGTTCTTCTGTTTCATTTACCCGTTTGGTATTTGGTCTTGTTTTTGCTACTTTTAACTGATTTAAAGACTTGTCTTGTAAGCCTGTTCTGTTATGTCCATAAAGTTGCAGCCCTCTCTTTCTAAAGATGTTAGTTATTGTGTCTCTGTGTTTGTAAATCTCTCTTGTCGGTCTATTTATACAAGTACCTTCACTAAAAACTAGTCAGAGTATTTTCCTTAAAATTTTCCTCTGCGGCGTAGAGTGCTTCGGGTACAACTACTCTTTCGAAATGTCTTATTTTTGTGTTGACATCGTTTTTTATTGTAGTGATTCCAAGTGAGCTATGTTATTTATAATGTGGAGATTCTTTCTTGATTGGCTACTGCCTTCAATCCTGATGGTTGGATGATGATGTTGTTGTGGTCTTTAGTCCGCAGACTGGTTTGATGCAGCCCTCCACACTAAACAGTGCGGTGCAAGTTTCTTCATCCGAGAATACGTACGGCAACCTACAACCTTTTGAATTTGCCTGCTGTATTCGCCCCTCGGTCTCCCTCTACGATTTTTATCCCACACACTTCCCTCTAATGCTAAATTGACGAGTCCTTGATGTCTCAGAATATGTCACACCAATCCATCCCGTCTCTTAGTCAGGATATTCCAGAAACTCCTTTTCTCCCCAATTCTGTTGAAAAATCCCTGATTAGTTACGTGATCTATCCATGTAATTTTCATCATTCGTCTGTAACAACACATTTCAAAAGTTTTATCATCTTTTTGTCTTAACTTCTTATCATCCACGTATTAACTCCCATACAAAGCTACTCTCCCGACAAATGCTTTCAGAAAAAACTTCCTAACATTTAAACTAATATTGGACATCAACGAATTTCGCTTCTTAAGAAACACTTTTCTTCACATAGCCATTCTGCATTTTGTCTCTTCTTTACTTCGGTCATCATCAGTTATCTTACTACCCAAATAACAAACCTCACTTACTACTTTTATTGTCTCGTTACCTAATCTAATTCCTTCAGCATCGCCTGATTTGCTCTTACTATGAATGAGAATTTAACACTTAGGCCTACTACCGGCGGATCCATAGTTCTAATGCAGTCTTGTAATCTGAGAAATGTTCATTAAAGTTTATCTGATAGTGTCTGAGAAAACGGGGCAAATGTTTCAGAATTTATTAGCTTTGATAAAATAAGGCATAAAGTTGTACAACATGTTTATGCTAGGAAAAACAGATATGTCCCAAAATCAAAATGTTCAAATGTTTGTTAAGCTTAAGGGACCTAATTGCAGGGTCATCAGTCACTAAATTTACAAACTACTTATGAACTAACTTATAATAAAGACGACACAAACATCCTTGCCCGAGGGGGGGGGGGGGATTCGAACCACCGACCGTAGCGGCCGTGCAGACTGTGACTGGCGCGCCGCAGACCGCTCGACCACTGCGGTTGGCAGATCTGTCCCCAAGAAGTGATTAGAAGCAACCTGCACCATAATGAAAGTCCTCATTATCTTAGGGTTTATTTGGCTGTTTCCTTTTCCTGCTTCTTGATTCTTCAGACATTAGAGAAGCAGCAGAATCTGATTTAGTAATACGCAAGCTGTCAAGATCTCTTAGAATAGTTATAGTTTTCTGTCCGGGTGATGTGCCCAACTATTCTAAGCCTTTTCGTCTGGCAATGTTTCCATTCTTCCACGTTATCACAGCATCTGACACTCCTAGTGGTAAAGTTCTGTAACCAACAAACACATTTTTAGGGATGCGGGTCCACACGATGTTCTTGAAAGGTTCATTTACGTTTTGAGTTTTTCCTCAGTAGATCAGGGTGGACAGGGTCTCAGTAGATTGGTTTGATTTGATTTTCGGGGTGATGCTGCTCTGCTGAATCGTTTGAAACAAGAACTAGAAAACGTTCAGCATTGGCACGGAATAATGTTCTGTTTCATCAGGACATGCCGCGAGGACATGGCCGAGCGGCGTGATGGGCTACGTTGCGGATCGCATGGCCTCCCGCATCGGAGGTGCGAATCGTCCCTCAGGAATGAATGTTTGTGTTGTCTTTAGTATAAGTTACACTTCTGGCCATTAAAATTGCTACACCACGAAGATGACGTGATACAAACGCGAAATTTAACCGACAGGAAGAAGATGCTGTGATATGCAAATGATTAGCTTTTCAGAGCATTCACACAAGGTTGGCGCCGGTGGCGACACCTACAACGTGCTGACATGAGGAAAGTTTCCAACCGATTTCTCACACACAAACAACAGGTGACCGGCGTTGCCTGGTGAAAAGTTGTTGTGATGCCTCGTGTAAGGCGGAGAAATGCGTACCATCCCGTTTCCGACTTTGATAAAGGTCGGATTGTAGCCTATTGCGATTGCGGTTTATCGTATCGCAGATATTGCTGCCCATGTTCGTCGCGATCCAATGAATGTTACCAGAATATGGAATCGGTGGGTTCAGGAGGGCAATATGGTATACCGTGCTGGATCCCAACGGCCTCGTATCACTAACAGTCGAGATGACAGGCAGCTTATCCCTATCGAGCAGCCACATCTCGATCCCTGAGTCAACAGTTAGGACGTTTGCAAGACAACTATCTGCACGAACGGTTCGACGACGTTTGCAGCAGCATGGACTCTCAGCATGAAGACCATGGCTGCAGTTACCCTTGACGCTGCATCACACATAGGAGCGCCTGCGATGGTTTACGCAACAACGAACATGGGTGCACGAATGGTAAAACGTCGGATGAATTCAGGTTCATTTTATAGCATCATGGTGGTCGCACCCGTGTTTGGTGACATAGCGTCGAACGCACATTGTAAGCGTGTATTCGTCATTGCCATACTGGCGTATAACCCGGCGTGATAGTATGGGGTTTCACGTCTCGGTCACCTCTTGTTCGCATCGACGGCCCTTAGAACAGTGGCCGTTACATTTCAGATGTGTTATAACTCGTTGCTCCACCCTTCATTCGATCCCTGCAAAACCCTACATTTCAGCAGGATAATGCACGATCGCCTGTTGCAGGTCCTGAACGGGCCGCCGTGGCGGAGAGGCCGAGCGCATTGAGGCGCTGTGCTATATGCGCAAGGCCTGTCCCCGTCAGGGGTTCGAATCCCCCCCCCCCCCCCGTCTATGGCATGGATCTTTGTGTCGTCTTTAGTATAAGGTAGTTCATAAGTAGTCAGTAAGTTTAGGGACTGATGACCTCGCTGTTAAACCCCTTAAGCTTAACAAACATTTGAATTTTTTTTGTTTCTGAACGGGCCTTTATGGATACGGAAAATATTCAAAAATGTTCAAATGTTTGTAGAACTTAAGGGACTTAACTACGGGGTTATTAGTTCCTAAGATTACAAACTACTTATGAACTAGCTAAGACTAAGGACGGCACAAATATGCATGCCCGAGGGGGGATTCGAACCCTCGACCATAGTGGCCGTGCAGACCGTGACTGGAGCGCCTCAGTCCCCTCGGCAACCGTGGCCGGCGGAAAATATTCGACTGCTGCCCTGGCCATCACATTCTCCAGACTTTTCACAAATTGAAAATGTCTGGTCAATGATGGCCGAGCAACTGGCTCGTCACAATACGCCAGTCACTACTCTTGATTGACTGTGGTATCGTGTTGAAGCTGCATGGGCATCTGTACCTGTGCAGTGTACACGCCATCCAAGCTCTGTTTGACTGAATGGCCAGGCGTATCAGGGCCGTTATTACTGCCAGTGGTGATTGTTCTGGGTACTGATTTCTTAAGAACAATGCCCCCAAATTGAGTGAAAATGTATACACATGTCAGTTCTAGTATAATATATTTGTCCAATGACTACCCGTTTATCATCTGCATTTCTTCTTTGTGTAGCAATTGTAATGGCCAATAGTGTAGTTTATAAGAGGTGAGTAAGTTTGGGGACTGATGATCCCGTAGTAAAGATCCATAAGCGTCACACACATTTGACAATTTTTGAACATCAAGACATTACTCCAGCCCCACAGAAGCTATCGCAATGGCAAAAGTGCAAGACTTGGTATTCTGATTGGTTCCTTGCCCATCCTATTCAGCAAAAAAAGCTAAGTTGTTCAAATGTTTGTTAAGCTTATGGGACTTAACTACGGGGTCATCAGTCCCTAAACTTACAAACTACTTATGAACTACTTACGAACTAGGACGGCACAAATATCCATGCCCGAGGGGGGATTCGAACCCCCGACCGTAGGGGCCGTGCTGACCGTGACTGGAGCGCCTCAGTCACCTCGGCCACCGCGGCCGGCCCTATTCAGCAGAATGGGCATTGAATGACTTCTTCTTATTCTCAAGAAGAAATTTCCATGGAATTATGAAGTGTCCGCGGCTGTGACAGACTATTTTGCAGAGTCTGACAAAGCCTACTTTGCCGACGGCTTGAAAAAATCGGAAATTAGCTGGACGAAGTGTATAGCCTTGCAAGGAGACTATGCCGAGAAATAAAGTGAGTTTTCGCCTTTAAAGCAATTTTCATTCTATTTTTACCAGTATTATCAAACCGCTGTTATACAGGACAGGGCCCTGACCATTCAGGAAGTGGACCAGCACCGTTATCGGCTTTTGATGTTTCACAATCAGGCGTTCCCTTTTGTTGGGCATTAAGCTATATGTCCAGCTTCCAATAAATGTCGCACCACAGATTTCTTGCCAGAGTTCCAAGATGATCTGCCCTACCTTCAACGTGCTGTGCGCTGGATACCCCGGTGTGCCGCGTACTCTATGGGCCTCTTACTAAGGCAGCCTAGAGTGTTGTCGTATACTGACGTCCAGTGGACCTACATACCTAGATTACAAATCGTAGTGCACTTATTGATTATGTGCGACGTGCGCTAATTGCTCTTAAAATCACACACCTCTGCGCCCTCCGTGCATCCGGAGAAGGAAGCCAATGCACTCACACTCCACGTCCATACACCACTAAGTGCAAGAGGCTGCTGCTGTCAATTCTTGTAAGACCAGAATGATATTTTCACTTTTCAGCGAAGTGTGCGATGATATGAAACTTCCGGGCCGCGCGGGAGGAGCAGAGCGGTCTGGAGCGCCACGTTGCGGATCGCGAGGCCTCCCGCGCCGGAGGTTCGAATCCTTCCTCGGGCATAGATGTTTGTGTTGTCTTCAGTATAAGTAGTTTGTAAATTTAGTGACTGATGGTCTCACAGTTAGGTCCCTTAAGCTTTACAAACACTTGAACATTTGCACCATATTACTGGGATTCTTATCCGGAGACTTTGCCATTTGCACCTTCCAAACGTCACAGAAACTCCCCTGCGAAAATTGCAGAAGTAGCACTAAAGGGGATAAAAGTGTTTTCGACACATGGTTTAGCCATAGCTTAGGGGATATTTACAGAATGATATTTTCACCTGCAGCGGGTTGTGCGATGACATGGAATTTCCTGACAAGTTGAAACTGTGTGACACATCGGGATTTGAACCCACCACCTTTGCGATTCATAGATAATTGCTCTACCGACTGAGTTACGCTGGCACTCCTGATGTCAGGGCCTCGTCTCGGGAATTTCACAGAAGCTCCCATGCGAAACGTGTAGGACTAGCAGGAAGGAAGCTTGCCGGCCGCGGTGGCCGAGGAGACTAAGGCGCTCCAGTCACGGTCTTCACGGCCACTACGGTCGGGGGTTCGAATCCCCCCTCGGGCATGGATATTTGTGCCGTCCTAGTTTGTAAGTAGTTCATAAGTAGTTTGTAAGTTTAGGGACTGATGACCCCGTAGTTAAGTCCCATATACTTTACAAACATTTGAACATTTGAACATTTTGAAGGAAGCTTGGATTTTAACGTCCCGTCGACAGCGTGGTCATTAGAGACGGAGCTTACGCTCGGATAGTTTGGGTAAGGATGTGGGAGGAAATCGGCCGTGCCCTTTTAAAGGAACCATCCCGACATTTGCCTGAAGTTATTTAGCGAAATCATGGAAAACCTAAATCTGGATGTGCAGGAGGTGCATTTGAACCACCGTCCTTCCGAATGCGAGTCCAGTGAGTTAGCACTGCGGCACCTCGTTCTATATAGTATGACTAGCACACTAGGAAGAAAGGGTAATGACGGGGACATGATTTGGCCACAGCCTAAGGTATTTTTGGACCTGTTCCGATAGTCATCATCTGATTCAGTACTTTCGGGTCTCTTTGTGACGCCGACTCCCAACGGAACATCATCGACTCGATCTCATATTTTCTTGAGAAAAAAAAAGATATGAGTTAGATATCAACCACAGAAATCGATATCAAGTGAAAATTTGGGCCTTTATTAAGATACTATGCAGTTACGGCCTCCTCAAAGTACAGCTTTTAAATATTCGCGCTCTCGGGTTGTTCCTCACTCGGCCGCTTTACTGCGGTCACTTAATGCCCGTACGTCTAATTCTGTGAGCAGAGAGTAGTAAGAAGTTTGTGTTCGCGATTTAAATTAACCCACAGGCTGTCGTGCGACATCTCCAGGAGCGGTATGGAATTAAGACTAATCTGCAACGATTAAATGTCAAAGAATTAGAGCTCTTTAAAGTCGTCACCGGTAAGCTTAATCGTTTGCAGTTATTATACGTACTATAGACGGCAAAGGAGAATATATTGCGCTTTCTGTATGCTTTTATTATCTCTTTGACCTGTGTTGCAGATATCATAGACAATTGTACTGATGAAGACGTGCTGGATACAGAAGAAAATAGCGGGTTGACGTTCGGTGCAGATTTATAAGAATATGACGTCGACGATAACGACGCTGCCGTCAGATTCGTAGAGCACTTACATTGCTTCAACGAAGCTTGAGCGTGGAATTGAGGTCGTCAGTGATGGTGGAAGCTGCTTTGATGGTTTTTAATCGTCGAATACCACTTTGTCCGTCACCGTAACAGAAGAATATATGCAAAGAGCCGTTTGCATTTTTTACAGCGCGTCACAACTGCAGTGGAAACGAATGAGACCGTTTTTCAACAAGCCGGATAACGTAATTTAATTTTCAATACCTTTTAAGCTCATCATTTTGTTATATGTAAAGCTGTCACTATTGAAGTGGAGTAAACTTGAACGAGTTACAGTACATATGTTTAATTTTGTAATATTGTTTACTCCTCCACTTCCCTAGCTCTTCAAATTTCACATTTCGGGGACAAGCTGTCGTTGTTGTCCCTTCATTGCAGCACTTCGCGTTCGGACATTAAGCGGCCGCAGTGAAGTAGACTTGCGCATAATAGTTAGCGATCGGGAGCGCTCACTTTAGTTGGCGGCTCTGCCGCGAACTAGTTCGTTCTTTTAGTTCGTCCGCTCCCAGTGACGGCTGAGCGGCGTGGTCTGCGGATGCAGGTGGAGGGAGAAGTTCCCCCACCTAGCTGCTTCACGCGATTGCTGCTTGAGCAGCTAATGATGTCACGCAAACCAAAAGAAACAGTTTGTAAATAATTTCTCGCGTTTAAGTTTAGAGTTATCTCTATACCTTGGCATTATGGAATTTATTAGTCAGATATTGCAGAGTGCAGCATACTTCAAAACAGAAATTTTGTAGCACTGAACTATGTAATCTAGCTGGCAGACGCTCACCTGGAAATGGCTCTCATCAGCAGAAGACAAACACGTGATTTTTAATTTTGTCCCGCGCCCTCTCGCTGTTGCACGTCGGTCTTCGAAAAAGAATTCAACGAACTAAGAAGCGAGATACTTTTGGTATTATAGTTCGCGACCGGTAGCGCATATTTTAGTTCGCGACCAATCGCGCATATCTTAGTTCGCGACCAATAGCGCATCGAGCATATCTTAGTTCGCGACCAGAAGCTCTCCTTTTAGTTCGCAACTCGGCCGCGAAGTAGGTCGTTCTTTTTAGTTCGTCCGCTCTTTCTAGTTCGTCCGCTCTTTCTAGTTCGTTCGCTCTTTCTAGTTCGTCCGCTCTTTCTAATTCGTCTGCTCTTTCTAGTTCGTCCGCTCTTTTTAGTTCGTCCGCTCTTTCTAGTTCGGCCGCTTTTTCTAATTCGTCCGCTCTTTTTAGTTCGTCCGTTGTTTTTGGCTTCTGATACCGCTACTATAAGAGCTCTTTCTTTTGTTATGACAACTTTTTTATTTAATGATCAGTGTTGCCCAAGCCTGTATTTTTGGGCAATTAGACATCAAATACTTAAGCAAATAAACCAGTTATTTACACGAACTGGAGATACAATGGTATTCAACTACTTTGCATACAGATTACTCTTAGTTAATATTATTTAGACACTGCTGAATACCTTAGAAAAGAAAATTTATGGCAGTAAACTATGAAGCTACAGCTGAGTTGTATCTCAGCTTGAAATGACGGTAACTGGCAGAAGGGAATCACGCGATTCTGCGCGCTCTCGCGGCCTCTCGCTGTTCCCTGTCAGTCTTCGTAAAAGGAGCGGACGAACTAAGAGGCAAGGGATGTGCGAACTAGTTCGCGTAGTTCGCCTGTGGGAGCGCTCTTCCGAACTAGTTCGTTCGCGAACTACACAAGACTACAGTGAAGCGGGGCGAGTGAGGACCAACCCGAGCGCGCGAATGTTTGAAAGCTGTACTTTGAGGAGCTCGTAGCTGCATAGTATCTGAATAATGGCCCAAATTTTCACGTGATAACGATTTCTGAAGTTTATATCTAGCTCATGTATTTTTTTCTGAAGAAAATAAGAGATCGAATTGGTGCTGTTTCCTTGTCAGTGTGAGAGAGGCAAGGTTCCAATATTAATCAAGGACAAAGGGCTTTCACTTGACGCGTTCTCTGCCCGGATGCTCGGATTACTTTTCAACATTGCTTTCAATAATTAAACTTTTCACTCTGCAGTGGAGTGTGCGCTGATATGAAACTTACTGGCAGATTAAAATTGTGTGCCGGAACAGGGACTCGAACCTGGGACCTTTGCCTTTCGCGGGCAAGCGCTCTACCGACTGAGCTATCCCGACACGACTCACAATGCCACCTCATAACTTTACTTCCGCCATTACCTCGCCTCCTACTTTCCAAACTACATAGAAGCTCTCCTGCGGAACATGCAAGACTCCTGGAAGAAATGATATAGTGGAGACATGGCTTAGCCACAGCCTAAGGGATGTTTCCAGAATGAAACTTTTGACTCTGCAGCGGAGTGTGCGCTGATATGAAACTTCCTGGCGGATTAAATTTGTGTGCCGGAACCAGGACTTGAACCTAGGACCTTTGCCTTTCGCGGGCAATGGCTCTACCGACTGAGCTATCCCGACACGACTCACGATTCCGCCTCACAACTTTACTTCCGCCACTACATCGCCCTGCTACTTTCCAAACTTCACAGAAGCTCTCCTTCAAAACATGCAAGAATAGCACTCCTGGAAGAAAGGATGTGGTGGAGACATGGCTTAGCCACAGCCTAAGGGATGTTCCAAGAATGAAACTTTTCACTCTGCAGCGGAGTGTGCCCTGATATGAAAGATACTGGCAGATTAAAATTGTTTGCCGAAAACGGGACTCGAACCTGGGACGTTTGCCTTTCGCGGGCAAGCGCTCTACCGACTGAGCTATCCCGACACGACTCACGATGCCGCCTCACAACTTTACTTCCGCCAGTACCTCGCCTCCTACTTTCCAAACTACACAGAAGATATCCTGCGGAACTTGCAATAGTAGCACTCCTGGTAGAAAGGATATGGTGGAAACATGGCTTCGCCACAGGCTAAGGGATGTTTCGAGAATGAAACCTTTCTTTCTGCATCGGAGTGTGCGCAGATATGAAACTTCCATGTGTGCTAGTCTTGCATGTTTCGCAGGAGAGCTTCTGTGAATTGTGGAAGCACAGGCGGAAGTAAAGTTGTGAGGCGGCATCGTGAGTCGTGTCGGAATAGTTCAGTCGGTATAGTTCTTGCCCGCGAAAGGCAAAGGTCTCAGGTTCGAGTTCTGGTTCCGGCACTCAATTTTAATCTGCCAGGAAGTGTCATTGCTTTCGATATTTACTTGTTTGGGGCAAGGGTCAGCAATGTGCAGCAGACTGCAGGAAAATGTTCAAATGGTTGTAGAACTTATGTGACTTAACTACGGGGTCATCAATCCCTAAGCTTACAAACTACTTATGAACTACCTACGAACTAGGACGGCACAAATATCCATGCCCGAGGGGGGATTCGAACCCCCGACCGTAGTGGCCGTGCAGACCGTGACTGGAGCGCCTCACTCCCCTAGGCCACCGCAGCCGGCGCAGACTGCAGGATGTGCGACTCGACGAGCGCCCACCTGTTGCGGCACTTTGCCGGCGTGGTGACGTCAGCGGGGCGGCCGCACCCTGGGCTCGCGCACGCCCGATAGCGCGCGCGTCAGCAGTCCGTCGCCGAACACGCGGAGCGGGCGGCGGGGCGCGCGCGCACGGGCCGCACGGCACAAAGGCCCCTCTGTGCGCGACAAAGGCGGCTCTGTTCTCGCCACAGGTGCCACGCCAAGGACTGCCCGGCCCGGGGCACGCCTCCCGCCGCGATTACGGCCACACCCCGCACACTTACACTCGACGCCGAGCGCGTTGCGAAAGTTGCCGAGCCGGAGTTGGATTAAGCCGACGAAAACAGCTGACATCTGCTGATTTTATTCCTCGTGTTTGTTACGCCGCGGCGATTACACTAATTTACCTCGTGTCGAGAAGTGGCAGAGTCCCATAAACCGTTCGGAATGATGTTGTGGTGGAACAACCGATTCTTCCATCTGGTTAAATGTTCAAATGTTTGTATAGCTTATGGGACGTAACTACGGGGTCATCAGTCCCTAAACTTACAAACTACTCATTAACTAGCTAAGACTAAGCACGGCACAAATATCTATACCCGAGGGGGGATTCTAACCCCCGACCGTAGTGGCCGCGCAGACCGTGTCCATCAGGTTATAATGTAATTCAGTGGCGTAACTAGGACTTGGCTTTGGGGAGGGGGGGATAGATCTGCTTGACGAGCAAAATTATAGTCAGTTTCCAGACAGACTACCATCTACCACTCCCATCCAATGAAAGATTATGGTAAAACACCCCAAGTTTTCAATCTTTACCTTTACCAGATTGCTGTTATACGATTTTTTTTCTTTGATGGGTTCTGGGAGAGGGTTCTATCCCCCTCATCCCCCCCCCCCCCATAGTTACGCCACTGATGGAATTGTGTATTCAGGAGGAAATTTCGTCAGTTTGATTTAGTCGGACTTCGACCCTGGCCATTCCACTACACTCGAATTAATAAAAATCTTCATTCATAGGGGAAAAAAAGAGAAAAGAAGTCTTTTAAATAATCGCTGCTAGGTTCTTGTGCAAGATAATAGAAAAATTTATTTATTTAGCGTATGTCTACGTCACAAAATTTGCAGTTCTTTCATGTTTTAATAACAAAGGTACATATAATATTACACGTGTAACAAACTACAAACTAATATCAAGTCCAGGAATATAGTCCAGTGATCCTTCCGTAACCATCAGGAACTCTGGTCGCCAGCGAAAGCTCTCAGGGGACATTCTTGAACCACATGGTAGACAGTCTGCTTTTCAGCGCCATAGTCACAGCTTGGAGAAGCTATTTTCTTCCACTTGTACAGAAGGTCTGCACACCTTCCAGTGTTGGTTCTTATTCTATTAAGTACTGACCAATGTTCGCGCGGTAAATCAAAGCCAGGTGGCTTAGTTGATATGCACGGCATCTTCAGTTGTTCTGGTGTTGCATTAATCTGCCATGTTTGTCTCCAGCAGTCATCGGTATTAAAGCTGTTGGTAACTAAAGTTCTTGCAGTCTCAAGGGGTGGATAACGAGAGCGAAGCCTTGCTTTTCTTATGCTTGGTATGTCTTCATGCACAGGAAGGTGGGGATTATTTTGCAGCTTTTTTGTACTCGGATACTAGTGCATTTTTCCGCTGTAAAGATGGAGGTTGTATATGACTAAGTATGGGTAGCCAGAAAGTCGGTGTGGGCCTAATTGTGCCTGTTAAATAAAAAACTGTACCAAAAAGAAATACGGTAAAAGTTCAAAATCTGGTACACACTTTCGTTGAATATTCCTTACATAATCTTTTACTATCACAGATGTTACTCACTGAATCAGTCGTAAAATAAATCGATTCATAAAACTTGATCTCACTGTTTTCCAGTTAATAAAATTATTGCTGAGTCCCTACACTGGTATAAAATCGGAGAAATTCTGTCATAAGTTCAAAAAATATAAATTCAGTTCAATATGTAAATATCTTCTCTTCTTATTCAGTACTGGAAGTAAAAGTTTACGTTTTATTTCGTAAGTTATATGTCCGCAAAATACATGACATACAATCAGAACTTGCTTGTAAGGGCTCAACATCAAGACTGAAACTGTTTTTAACATAAAACATGAACAGACTTTTTATTACAATATATTTTTCAATTTTTCTTGTTTATATGATTGTGACGGTTGGCAACGGAAGTACTCCAATAGGATCTTCTCTGAGCCTGTGGCTGTCGACCCGCGACGATTAGTGGCCAGGTACATCATCTTTGGCTTCAGCAGAAAAGATGCTGTTTTCGTTGGTTGCTCCGTTCTCACCGCACACGAAACATAAAAAAAAACACACATATTTCCTTTGAGAATGAAATACAACCTATTGTGACTAAATATTATTAATGTTCAAATGTTTGTAGAACTTATGGGACAACTACGGGGTCATCTGTCCCTAAGCTTACAAACTACTTATGAACTGGCTAAGACTAAGGACGGCACAAATATCTATGCCCGAGGGGGGATTCGAACCCCCGACCGTAGTGGTCCCGCAGACTGTGACTGACGCGCCGCAGACCACTTGGCCAACGCGGCCGGCTACCATGTTTTTCTTTCTTTCTTTCTTTCTTTCTTTCTTTCTTTTTTTATTTATTTTTTTTTTTATTTCTGTTTTTATAGCTCATATATAGTGACAGAAATCAACTATAACTTCTAATTAAACTCAATTTTTAACAGAATAGAAGCCTAAAATGAAACTAAAATAACAAATAACAGGAAAAAGTAGCTAATACATTATTACGTATCTACAAAACATTCGACTTTCACAAGCAGCGAGACTTTTCAATCCCATGCATTCTCATGTAATACAAAGCTGTCGTATCTGTTTTTATCGCAGCCATATTCCAAAATGATGATGTGACCCCCCCCCTCCACACACAGCCAGAAAAGGGTCAGGCACCCTTTTTAAAGAATAAAAAAGGTATCATACACCTGCACGTCAAAATCGCCGTGTTCTAGTGAATTTTAGAACAGTGAGGAGCAGATTATTTTATAGCGCCAATGTATTTTAGTATCTGGTGGATAACATTCAGTTCGACACTATATGTAATCTGTTCCTCAACGAATGGCGCTTCAACTCTTTACGAATAAATAAATACTGTATCTTTGTTAGGTGTAGACATTTTTTTGTGCCGCGGCGGAGCGGCCGTGCGTATTGAGGTGCTATGCGCAAGACCTTTCCCCATCGGGGGATCGAATTCCCTTCTCGGGTATGGATGTTTGTGCCGTATTTAGTATAAGCTAGTTCATAAGTAGTTTGTAAGTTTAGGGACTGATGACCCCGCAGTTAAGTCCCACAAGCTTTACAAACATCGTCTACATCTTGTATATGATTTAAGAAAAATGCAGCCAGTCACCTTCACTTGAAATGATACTGTTTCTTCCATTAACCGGTTTTCGAACCTTTTCAGGTTCATCTCCAGACGGTGTATGTGTTGCAGGATCATTTTAAGCGTGATTTTGGGTGCTGAATCTGTGATGGGAAGATAGAAACATATTTTAGTAAGTCGACATGTACGTTGTTTAGGTCGTGTTTAGCATCTGGAAATTTACGTGAAATTTGTTCATTTACTTACTGCGACTGTGTGGCCAGGTTTTTGTAATTATTTTCCATTTCACGGGTCTCCTTGTTTTTATATAACAATGTCTGTAAATCTGTCGGACCAAACTGCGTGGTCATCAGTCCGTAGCTTAGAAACTACTTAAACCTTGGTAAACTAACCTAAGGACAACACACACACACACACACACACACCCATGCCACAGGGAGGACTCGAACCTCCACGGCGAGCAACAGCGCGCTCCGCAGCGAGACGCTTTAGACCGCTCAGCTAGTCCACCGCGGCTATATAACAATACCACATCATTTTTTCACTATTGAGCTCCATAATACTGTCAACACCACTTCACCAGCGTCCAACGTGTGCTTTTACAACTGATGTTACTTACATACGACTTCAATTCGAATATATAACACTCTTTGTACAGGTACGTTTGGTTTGTTTGTGTATGATACAATCGATCAGTTAGCAAATAATTTTGTCAATATTAGCCTTCAAAGGTGAATCATAAATTCAGTCTATATCGTTTGCATAGGTTTTTTAGTCTTAATATGTATGTATATAATCAGTTAAAAGGATACGAATAAAAATGGTACTATTGCTCATATTTATTCATAGACTACTGTGTCCTAGAATATTAGTAAAGAGTAGGTTGTGTTTAAATGACAGTAGGTATATGGTTATTCTATTATTGTAAAATACAAGTAATAGGTATTTAGATAAAGTAATTATGCATTTGGTAGTGTTTTGACCTTATCAGAAGCATATGAAAAAGCTGTCATGATGGGGGGGGGGGGAGAGGTGGTTGGGGAGGAGGAGGAGGATGGTGGGATTAGGAAGGGGGGCTTTTGGTGAACTTCGTTATCGTCTTGAAGACTGCCCAGGTGTTTCTTCAAGTGCAGGGGCAGATGGTAGTCAGCTTACTGTAAGACATTGCACAAATAAGAAAAAAAAGACGTGGCAAGTTGAGCAAGAACATCGTTTTGCTGCAAGAAAATGCCCGTCTGCATGCGGATAATCAGACCACAGATCTCTCTACATCTTTTCGATGGGACGCTCTAGATCATCCTCCATACAGCCCTGATCTGGCGCTCAGTGACTACCATCTATTCCAGCACTTGAAGATCCATCTGGGTGATCTTCGAGACGATGACGAAGTCAAAACAGTTGTTAACAGTGGTTAACAAGTCAGGCGGGAGACCTCTATGAGGAGGGTATACAGAAACTTGTACAACGTTATGACAAGTGTCTCAATATTGACGGAAATTTATTGAAAAGTAGATGTGGGAACAGGCTTTCAGTTGTTAACAGTGGTTAACATGTCAGGCGGCAGACTTCTATGAGGAGGGTATACAGAAACTTGTACAACGTTATGACAAGTGTCTCAATATTGACGGAAATTTATTGAAAAGTAGATGTGGGAACAGGCTTTCAGTTGTTAACAGTGGTTAACATGTCAGGCGGCAGACTTCTATGAGGAGGGTATACAGAAACTTGTACAACGTTATGACAAGTGTCTCAATATTGACGGAAATTATATTGAAAAGTAGATGTAGGAACAGGCTTTCATGTAAAAATATAATTACTGAGCTATCTTAGGACGTCTCTTTTTTTAATTTCAAAACGGTAGTTACTTAAAGACGCCTCGTAAATTAATTCAAACAACAAAGACAAAACAACCAATTTCTGAACAGATAAACACTGTCACACAAAAAATATAATTAATGAACTCTTCTCGGGTTACAAGCTGCGTCATGTGGTTTACTGCCCACGAGCTTTCGACAGAGAACTCCTCTGCCATTGTCAAGTGGGCGCGGCGTACGCGCGACCAAAACACTGTCTTATATGGTCAAGGAACTGGGCACCAGTGACGTCACTGGCGGCGGCCCCGCTATATAAGCACGTCAGCAGCCGCGAATTGACAGTCATGCACTTGACAATGGCAGAGGAGTTCTCTGTCGAAAGCTCGTGGGCAGTAAACCACATGACGCGGCTTGTATCCCCAGAAGATTTCATTAATAAATATCGTCGCGAAAACATGCACTCAAAACATTATAAGCTTACCTTTCGTAAGAAAGGTTTCACACCAAATTTCAAAACTCTTCAAGAAATAATTGAATCATTGCCCTAGCTTAAAGAGTTTTCCACGCTGCACCAGTTTATAACATTCCACAAAGCCATTCCGTAAAAACTACAAAGCATAATGACGTCACAGGCAATACAATTGACAAGTGCAGTACCTCCATTCTACATCTACATCTACATCTAGATGGGGAACTCTGCAAATCACATTTAAGTGCCTGGCAGAGGGTTCATCGAACCACAATTATACTATTTATCTCCCATTCCATTCTCGAATAGCGCGCGGGAAGAAAGAACACCTGAATCTCTCTGTTCGAGCTCTGATTTCTCTTATTTTATTCTGATGATCATTTCTACCTATGTAAGTGGGAGTCAACAATATATTTTCGCATTCGGAGGAGAATGTTGGCGATTGGAGTTTCGCAAGTAACCCACGCCTCAGCGATAAGCGCCGTTGTTGTAATCATTCCCATCCCAGATCCTGTATCATTTCCGTAACGCTGTCTCCCCTGTATCGTGACAATACGAAACGAGCTGCCCTTCTTTGTACTCTTTCGATGTCCTCCGTCAAACCCACCTGATACGGATCCCACACTGGGCTGTAATACTCCAAAAATGGACGGACAAGCGCAGTGTATGCAGTTTCTTTAGTAGTTCTGTTGCATCTTTTAAGGGTTCTGCCTGTAAAACGCAGTCTCTGGTTCGCCTTTCCCACGATATTATCTATGTGTTCTTTCCAGTTAAAGTCTGAAGTAATAGTGATTCCTAGGTATTTTGTGGAGTTTACGGCCTTCACATTTGATTGGCTTATGTTGTAAACAAAGTTTAACGGATTTCTTTTCGTACTCATGTGGACGACTTCACACTTCTCATTATTTAGAGTCAATTGTCAATTTTTACACCATACTGATATCTTATTCAGATCGTTCTGCAGTTGGTTTTGATCTTCAGATGATTTTACTAGACGGTAAATGACGGCGTCATCCGCAAACAACCTAAGAGAGCTACTTAGATTTTCCCCTAAATCGTTTATGTAAATAAGGAATAGCAGAGGACCAATAACACTACCCTGTGGAACGCCCGATATCACCTCTGTTTTAGTCGATGCCTTGCTATCGATTACTACGAACTGTGTCCTCTCTGACAAGAAATCCCCTATCCAATTGCAAATTTGGGGCGATATACCACAACCACGCAATTTGATTAAAAGCCGTTTGTGAGGTACGGTGTCAAAAGCTTTCTGGAAATCAAGAAATACGGAATCGATTTGCGAACCTTTGTCTATAGCACCCATCACTTCGTGTGAATATAGAGCTAGTTGTGTTTCGCATGAACGATATTTTCTAAATCCGTGTTGACCTTGGGTCAATAGATCGTTCTGTTCGAGATAATTCATAATATTTGAATACAGAATATGTTCCAAAACCCTGCTGCAAATTGACGTCAATGAAATAGGCCTGTAGTTTAGTGGGTTACTCCTACTGCCTTTCTTGAATATAGGTGTGACCTGTGCAACTTTCCAATCTTTTGGTACAGATCTTTCAATGAGAGAGCGGTTGTATATGAGTGTTAAGTAAGGAGCTATCGCTTCAGCATAATCAGATAGAAATCTAATGGGTATACAATCTGGACCAGAAGACTTGTTCTTATTAAGTAATTTTAGTTGCTGCACTACTCCGATGATATCTACTTCTATGTTACTCATTACGGCATCTGTTCGTAATTCGAAATCTGGAATACTGGTTTCGTCTTCTTTTGTGAATGAGTTTCTAAAAGCTAAGTTTAGTAACTCTGCTTTAGTAGCGCTGTCATCGGCAGGATCGCCATTACTATCACGTAGTGAAGGTATTGTTTGTGACTTTCCCCTAGTATATTTACGAGAAAGAGTTTCGTTGTGATAAATGTTGTAGGCATCTCGCTTTGAAATCCTCGCTAAATTTCGAGCTTCTGAGTACAATCGCAAATCCTGTAGGCTTAACACGTGTTAGGCATTATTAAGAAATTTCTTAATTATGAGTTACTCGAATCCGGCTGTACTTGAGCGACGAGCGAAAAGACGTCTTCAAGTCAAACAAATATTTTTTTTTCTCGTGCGAATAATGGGCAATTGGCTGTAGGTGTGTGTAACTCACAGAACGATTAAACGCCGCTCCCACGGCCGGCTTCTCACGGCTTGCTTTTATCTGCTGTTTTCGGCAAACAGGGCCAGGTGCGCCGACTGTCGGGCTACCTGCCAGGCACGCTCCACGATCAATGCCGGCTATCTTTCTCTCTCTCTCTCTCTCTCTCTCTCTCTCTCTCTCTCTCTGGGCGGTCTTGTTCGCCGTCGTCGCTGCTCGAGTTTTCTTTTTGCCCCACGGATGCCATCGCCATGAGGAGCGGGAGCCCAGTTGCTGGAGGAGCCAACCGTTAGGTGTGGTAAAGCGCGATAACCGGTCTTCTTAAGCACACTGCAGCCTTAAGGTGTCGAACAGCACGGGCGCGGAGATAAAAACTGGCTCCCATTGGAACTACAAAACTCAGTGACATGTGAAAGGGAGTTTTGGCTCTGAAAAGAAAAAAAAAAAGAAAGAAATCTCTGCATTCAGCTACGGAGAATGAGGGAGAGACGAAAGGTCACAATCTGCGTCTCGTTTCAGCCAAAGGGACGACCTATTCAATAGTAAATAAACGTGTAATCTTTTTTAGTGCCTTCTAAAATAACTGTTAGTAGAAACGCGCCACTGACCTGTTGTGGCCTTCACCAAGAAAACTTCACTGTCTTTACCTTTTTGTTGTTTTTCCCCAAAGTGTAAACACAGTTCTTATTTCACAACGAAAACGTTTGTGACCGGTGGCGGGGCACCGTTCCTACACTGTGCGAGATCTCAGGCGCCACTTGCCTCGACTATCGCCGGTAACCGCCTTCAGGGTGGAATATCTTTGCCTTACGTGCGGACGTTTTTGAATTTCGCCGAGAGTTGTCAGTTGGCGTTTGAACTCCGAGAGGGTGTTTTGGCCGACAGGACTCGTTGAGACGACAGTCTTTTTTTTTTTGTTTTGCGCGAAACTGTGGTGTCCGCTGTGGACGGCTACCGCTGAACAGTGTGTTTAGCTATTGAGGGAATTATGTCCATATTCCAATGTTGTCGCCGAAGTCGCCAACTCTGCTGAAATTTCAACAATGTTATTTGAAAGTGAAGAGCGCTAGTTTTGCTGAGAGCAGCTCCTTGGATTCCAGTAAGCTCCTGACACAAGATGAGTGTTGTACCAGTTACTGTGTTCCTTTAATGTTAAGTATAATAACTGTACTGTGAGCGTGGTGTGATTTACTGTTGTTTACGTTGGTGCCGAGTTGTTACTTCAAAATCATAAAGGCAAAATCTTCCAATTAGGCAGTAAATATTTATTTACGAGTAAGCTGTGCTTGGCGAGTCAAGTACGTGAAGGGAGCATGTAACATGCTTACCTTAGCTGCACAGTTGATATTTTGTGGGCCAGACGTTGTTACTTATAGTAAATAAATGGGAAGGCCCCAACATTTAAGATTTGGGATATGTATGTGATTTATGTTGTCCTTTGTAAGAAACGGCCCTCGCTGTAATTATGTTTACTGGTTTGGGCCCTGTGTCCAGTTTGTCACATCAGCGCCGAGGGGACGCCTGGCTCGTCGTAGCACGCACAGATCCAGAAGTCTCGCGCACGTCTTTTGGGCGCCTTCTCCGTTAGTTAAGTTTTATTTTCCTACTCTTTCCGTCTTGAGAGACGTCGTGAACCACAGTCAGGGGCACTGAGGCGTGTTTAGTTATTGGTCTTAAGGATATTAATATTTCTCATATAAAATTTCTGACGTGTAATTTGGGGGGTTAAGCAAGTAAATTTAATTCGGATTGCTTCTATTTATACCTTATTACAGTTTTTTCTTATTTGTATTTAATTAATGAACTTTGTCTTTTGGTTTTTTTAAAGGTATACATTTTCTAAGCAGGGCGAATAAAATCCGGTACCTTGTCTGTTGCTTTGGCTAATTAATGTGGAAGATAGTGTCTCTAGCCTGAGTAAGTGAAATTGGAATCTTATGTTTTTCCTTCACGCCCTGCTATTTCGCATTTTGGCTTGTCAATTTATTGAAACTTCCTGGCAGATTAAAATTGTGTGCCGGAACTGGGACTCGAACCTGGGACCTTTGCTTTTCGCGGGCAAGCGCACTACCGACTGTGCTATCCCGACACGACTCACGATGCCGCCTCACAAGTTTACTTCCGCCAGTACCTCGCCTCCTACTTTCCAAACTTCACAGAAGTTCTCTTGCAAACACGCAAGACTAGCACTCCTGGAAGAAAGGATATGCTGGAGACATGGCTTAGCCACAGCCTAAGGGATGTTTCCAGAATGAAACTTTCACTCTGCAGGGATAGCACAGTCGGTAGTGCGCTTGCCCGCGAAAGGCAAAGGTCCCAGGTTCGAGTCCCGGTCCCGGCACACAATTTTAATTTGCCAGGAAGTTTCATATCAGCGCACACTCCGCTGCAGAGTGAAAGTTTCATTCTGTCAATTTATTGGTTAATCAAGTTTAAAGCTATGTTTAAGGTTGGTCCTTTGCTCTGGGCAGTTATTTGTTAATGAGGTTTAAGGATAATGTAAAGTTTTCTTTTTTTTTAATTTTATACACTGCCTCATGTTAAAGAGTTTTCAGGGGATGTTCTTTGGATAATATTGCTTTGGTTTTACGATGTATTATTGATAAATAGATTATTATTAAATAGAACGACAAACGACAGGTGTTTGGTCCCGCCCTTCCATGCAGTTTCATAATATACCTTCCTTAATTTCGAAATCTTGACCTCAGTTTGTTTATTCCAATGTAGCACCAAAAGTAAGACCAAATTGGAGCTAGTATTGGAACAGGCAATCAACCCTCCTCCCGTCGGAGGTTGGAGTCCTCTCTCGGGCATGTATATGTGTTTGTTGTGTGTGTATGTGTGTTTGTGTGTGTGTGTGTGTGTGTGTGTGTGTTGTCCTTAGCATAAGTTTGTGACTCTAGGGACTGACGACCTCTGCAGTTCGGCCCCTTAGGATCGCAAACATTTAAACATCATTAAAAACAAGAGTTGGCTGTTAAGACACTTCTTGAGGCCACAAAATATTCAAATGATCGGGCTTAGGACGACTAAAACTTATTCCTCGATATTCTAGGCATGGGAGTGCTTTACGTAGCGTCCACCAGAGATCACGAACCACGACTGCCGTCGCAGTCGCGTCAGCGTGAACACCAACAGCTGATAACAACATCACAGTCTAAAGTATACAGTCACGACACTCGCAATAATTTTTGTTATACGCCAAGACAGTAGTGCTCCAAGCGGCTGGCAAGGTTTATTTCTGAATACGATAACACATGAGTGTGAATAGTATCGTTTTAACTGATTTTAACACACTTTTTTACAACAGGGAAGTTGTGGGTGCCATAAAAATCAGCAACTAGACCGGCCGCGGTGGCCGAGGGGACTGAGGCGCGCCAGTCACGGTCTATACGGACACTACGGTCGGGGTTCGAATCCCCCTTCTGGAATGGATATTTGTGCCGTCCTTATTGTTAGCTAGTTCATAAGTAGTTTGTAAGTTTAGGGACTGATGACCCCATAGTTAAGTCCCATAACCTATGCATACACTTGAACATTTGGCAACAACTAGAAAATAACTTCACATTTGTTTTTATTAGGTTTTCTAAGAATGGTACTTAACAGGACGATTTATTTTAGATTACCTTGAAATATGCGACTTTTTTAGAATAATTCCTCTTCTATTAAGATCAAGAAATGGCTAATAAAAACATAAGACGCAACCTCCTGGATTTTTCACTACAATTCTAGTCAAATCATTAAGCGTTGGACATAAGAAACTTATACGTAATACAATACCTACTTTATTTAATGTAACATACCAGCCCCTACAGTTGTAGCTGAAGGAAATTCCTCACGAACGTGCCAATAAAACATCGAAAACGAAAAAAAGCATAAACCGGAACGAAGCAGAGACCAATTCCACAATTGTTACTACTTCTGAAACACACACTTGAAGACTTTCGTTTCATAAGCTAATTGCACTCAAAGGTATATGCGTTCATGACAAATACGAGTGAAGCGGAAAAATGTTCGAATCATTAGACTCCATACCAAATTCATACACGTCAAAGGAAGTACCTGTCATATAAGGACAGCAACAGGAATTATTTTTTCTCGCCTATTTATATTCTTTTACCTTGTTTATATTACTGAATCAGGAAAATTCGGTTGTTTTTACATTTATTTCATGATTATTTATATCTCTCGATATTTTACTAATGCCTTTAACCCAAAAATTACAGAAACTATTTGGTTAATTATATTACTCTTACTTCTCTTTGCCCACCACTAGGAGTGGACTGTAGTTGCAGCTGTCAGTTGGTAACAACTTCCACAGCAGTGTTCAAATGTTTGTATAGCTTATGGGACTTAACTACGGGGTCATCAGTCCCTAAACTTACAAACTACCTATGAACTAGCTAACACGAAGGACGGCACAAATATCCATGCTCCAGGGGGATTCGAACCCCTGACCGTAGTGGCCGTGCAGACCGTCACTTGCGCGCCGCAATCCCCTCGGCCACCGCAGCCGGCTACACAGCAGTGAGTGACGCGACTGTACGTGTTAGTTTGTTAGACTGCGATAACTATGATGGTACTGATCTGTAGCCATTTACTTGCTGTTTCTTTTTTTATTTAATTTATTTATTTTGTAAGATTTCTTGGGAAGAGCATTGCGTAGTAAGTGGTGTAAGCAAAACACAGAGCTTATGCTCCAGTGAACAAGTATCCCGTGGGAAACCTCCGCCCATATTTCCTTCTAAAATCTGATTGGCTCTTACAAGTGATCTCAGACCACCAAAACACTTCAGCATTTATACTAATATTTAATATACTGTAATTAATTTAAATATCTCTGTCTGTACCACGTAATTAACTTATATTAAGCATGTTTCTTTCTGTGTCTCGTTTCCCCCGATTGTCGTAGGTGTCGGTGGCCGAGTAGAAAGGGACCGATACAGGAATATAGGATGCACGCTTGTGCAGGTACGAAGGTGACCAGCCAGTGGGACAGCAGAAACTAGAAACACTAGAGTAAATTAGCACAAGATATATATTTCGTGGAGTCTTGGTAATACTTAACTTTTACATAGTTCTTGACTGCAGAATGCTGATACATAGTTTAGATAGAGGCCTGCCTACTGATGAATCCTAGTGCCTATCCGACAGCCAAGTCTTAACTGGTGCCTATCTGATTCCGAAGTGAACGATGCAGCAGTTGTGCCCACGAGCGGAGTTGCAGCAGAGGGCGCTCGTGGCTGACGTCGTAAGAACGCCTCGCCGTGCGTGCATGGCGGCGCGCGGCGAAAGTACGTAGCTCGCACTTCATACTTGTGCGACACCACAACCCTCAACCTCCTCCCCCCCCCCCCCCCCCCGCGAAACCGCCGCGCCGTCGTAGCGTAGGGCAGAGGGCCACGGCGACGGCTCTGGGAGGAGGGCCTGGGCGGGGGCGTTACTGATGGGACGAGCGTCGCAGTTGAGGCTGGGATCGAGACGCCGTCCGCGCCCCGGTATCCACCTTGCGATACCCCGGGAAACCCACCAAAACGAGGGGAAGGGCGCACTCCTCCGCCCAGAGGGAGCAGGTCATCTTCTTCTAAGGTGCGTGGCCCAGGCGGCGGTGGCACTCACGGTCCCGGAGTCCTTCTCGGTGACGCTGTCTGCCGCGACGGCGACGGAGGCGCGTCGATCTCCATCGGGACGATCTCGTAGTCCGGGGATGCTGGACCCGTCGGCGAACGATGTGGCTGTGCTCACTGGCGGTGAACTGGGTCTGGAAACAAGAAACCAGAGACAGGATCGCGCGGCCTGTGCAGGCGCAATTGGTTTGCGTGGCGCCGCAGCTCCGACCCTGTGGAAGAACGTACAACAAACATATTGCGAACGAGCACGCGCTGAATGCTGCCCGGTAACTATGTTTTCTTCCCAGCAAATACCTTGTACAGCACCGGTGTCGAAACCTGAAAACGCGAAGCCCCATACGAACCGACTCGGTGCGTGGGAGGCTGCTGCAGGTGAAGGAGAGTGCGGTGACGGCGGCCGTGTATCAGCTCGGCAGGAGGCGGGCCCTCATGTGGCATGCACCGATACGTAGACAAGAAAATATGAAGAGCTTGCTGCCTGGAGTGCTGACCTTTCATCTTTTCCATGTGAGACTTGAATGTTCGAACGAAACGTTCTGCTTCACCATTGTACTGAGGGTGAAAAGCTGCAGTGGTAATGTGCTGAATGCCATTCACACGACATACCTATTGAAATTCCGCACTAACAAACTGAGGTCCATTCTCACTGACGATAGTTTCAGACAAACCTTCGATGCAAAACACTGATGTCAAGGCACTGATTGTACTAGACGCCGTAGT
Source organism: Locusta migratoria (assembly GCA_026315105.1). Lineage (NCBI taxonomy): Eukaryota > Metazoa > Arthropoda > Insecta > Orthoptera > Acrididae > Locusta > Locusta migratoria. The sequence continues at coordinate 181,507,665 of CM048749.1, forward strand.
TGAGTTCATGGCAATCACGAAAGGAAACTTGCATCTACAACAATTAACCAGCGCGTATTCCAGAAAGGTCCGACAAAGTCAATGTCTAAACGTTGCCGTGTTCCCTTGGGGCGTGGCCAGTCTGAGAAACGTTGCGGAGGAGCCGCCTGATGCTCCGCACAAACTGTACACTGTGACGTCATGCTCTCTATCTGGGCGTCCATACCAACCCAAGTACAATGACGTCTGGCCAGTTGCTTTATCCTAACGATACCCCAATGTCCTTGATGCAGGAGGCGTAACACTTCTCGTTGCAGAGAACGAGGAACAATCACTCTTGCGTGGTCGTTGTCGGTATGTAACAACAAAACACCCTGACTTAAAGATAATGCATCACGATGCGCAAAATAGCCGGCCGCGGTGGACGAGGAGCCTGAGCCGCTCCAGTCACGGTCTGCACGGCCACTGCGGTTGGGGATTTCGAATCCCCCCTCGGGCATGGATATTTGTGCCGTCCTTAGTATAAGGTAGTTGATAAGTAGTTTGTAAGTTTAGGGACTGATGACCCCATAGTTGAGTCCCATAAGCTTAACAAACATTTGAACATTTTGATGCGCAAAATAACGTCGAACCAGAGGCCGATCAATGTCTTTGGCTCTGGCTGGCCACTCTGAGCGAACAAAACGTGCTACCACACTTAGGTCTGCATCCGCAGCTGTTTCCTGTGCAACCCGACGAGAGTTCAAAGGAAAGTTTGCGACAGCAGAAGCATCTCTGGAGTCTGACAACATGCTATTTCTGAAGAATCAAACGACACATCCTGACCAACCGGAAGTCGGGTAAGTGTGTCCGCGTTGGCATGTTTAGTGGTACGTCGGTACAAAATCCCATACTGATAATTTGACAATATCAAGGACCATCTCTGAAACTTTTGTGCCGTTCGTGGCGGAATTGGCTTTGTGGGTGAGAACAACAACGTGAGAGGCTTGTGGTCTGTCAACAAATAAAATTTTTTTCTGTCATAGAGATAATGATGAAACTTTGTGACGCCGCAAATGATAGCTAAGGCCTCCTTTTCTATCTGACTGTAATTCTGATGGCGTCAGTAGCTTGAATGCAAAGGCAATAGGACGATCGTGAGATCCAATACGATGTGACAATACTACGCCCAGACCGTACGTCGAGGCATCCACTGCCAGCACTACAGGCTTCTGTAAGTCAAAGGGAATCAAACATGCATCACTGAGTAGTGCAGACTTTAATTTGTCAAAGGCAACCTGGCAATCTTTAGACCATACAAAAGGAACATTTCTCCTATGTAAGCGATACAGTGGAGCTGCTATCTGAGAGGCATTCGGAATAAACCTAAAATAATAGTTAAGCTTTCCCATTACTGCTTGCAATTCGTGCACATTCTTAGGAGCAGGCAAGTCTTTGATTGCTCGAATATGTGACTGTAAGGAATGGATTCCTTGGGCATTAATCACGTGGCCTAGGTACTCTACTTCAGTTTGAAAAAATGAACACTTTGCTTTATTACAACGTAGACCTGCTGCACTCAACACTTTGAAAAGGCACTCCAGGTTTGCTAAATGTTCTTCAACTGTGCCTCCTGAGACCACAATATCATCTAAATAGTTCGAGCAACAAGGTACAGAAACTGTCAGCTGTTCCAAAAAACGCTGAAAAATAGAGGGTGCGGAAGACCTGCTAAACGGTAGACGTTGAAATTCAAAAAGTCCCATGCGAGTATTAATGACGAAAAACCTTCTAGCGGAATCTGTAAGTATGCCTCTGCTAAATCAATCTTAGAAAAGAAGCGAGACTGTCCTAATTTGTCCATTAGTTCCTCTGGTCTTGGCAGGGGATAAGTGTCTACAATTGTTTGACTGTTCACTGTTGATTTGAAGTCCACACAGAGACGAAGTTTTCCTGATGGCTTAGTTATAATTACTAAAGCCGAGGCCCACCTACTCGCAGAAACAGGAGAAATTACCCCACTATCTTGCCAACGTTTAAGTTCCAAAGCAACTTCATCACGAATTGCGATAGGCACTGGTCTAGCCTTACGAAATTTTGGTACAGCAGATTCTTTTAAAGTTACATGTGCCACGAAGTCTTTTGCACAACCTAGTTCCGGGGAAAACAAATCACTATATTTGTCACACAATGCACTGAGTTTGTCCTGAGGCACAACTGACGAAATTTGAAGCACATTTCAGTGAATTGTTAAGCCAAACAAGTCGAATGCGTCTAACCCAAAAATGTTCTGCGTAGATTTGGCCTGAAGAACTACAAAAGCAACTGTTTTTATTACACCTTGAAAAGAGGCGGGCAGGCTACACGTTCCTAGCACGGGAATATTTTGTCCTGTATACGCTGTTAGCACATGTTGAGACGGCGACAGTTTTGGCGAACCCAGAAGTTCAAATGTGTCTTTATTCATTAATGTGACAGCGGAACCAGTATCAAGCTGAAATTGCACAGTCTTATTGTCTATCGAAAGAGTGACAAAAAGTTTTTGCTTGTGGTGCTCGACAGGTGCGCGAATGTGGGCAACGTCTGATACAGCTTGTTTGCTACGCGTGTGGATGCACGGGCCGTGTAGTGAAGAAAGCGGCGCAGAATCGGCACACAGCCATTAATATCACTGCCACTAGATCGCTCTACCGCCGGATCGGCGTCCACGTAAGCATACGAAGCTACTCCAGATTTACTAACTACTGCACTAAACTTTTGAGTAGCTACATCAAGTCTACTGTCACTAGCTACACATTACTGGGCACTATTACAATGAGAAGTTGCAGAAGGCACTAGGTTCACTACAGGATTGCACTGTACATAGTCATTTTGTTTGTCCCGGACCCTTTTCCGTTGCACAGTTTTACGCACTCGACAGCGCTTGCGACGTTGCTCACTATATAGTTTTGCAGTAGGCGCAGAAGAACTTTCTTGCATTTGAGTATCAAGAGAAATACTGTCCAAGTCTACAACGAGTATGATATTTACAGCATTAATTGTCCTCGCACTCCGCGAAGCACTGTTTCTAACGCCACCATTCTTTGAATTTACATTCTGCATACACACTGACTGCACATGTCCCGATTTGCCACATTGCGCCTAGGGCAATGTGCACGTTTGTGGCGAGATACACGTTGGGGGCAAGACTTATGAACATTTTTTCTGAAATGAGCGTTGGCGTCCGATATTCAAGTTACTTTGTCTAACACGATTTGGCAACCTTTATGTCGCACTTTTACACTGGCTACAGTTCACTGTCTCTTCAGCACAGCCGGTAGAATTATAAGAACCACTAGGGCTAGACTGAGAACTGCGACCAGGAAAGCGTCCGTCTAGGTGCACTGAATTAACACTGTGGCTTTGCATTTCTTCATCTGCTAAGTCAAAGGTATCATGCACTTCTATAAGCTACAATACACTGTCTAATGAAGGGTCAGACTGTTTTAGAATTGCTGCCCTAATTCTGGGGTCCTAGATGTTCTGCGTAATTGCATCTCTCAACATAACGTCACTATAAGAAAGTCCACAAGAGAAGTAAATTTACATTGGCGGGTTAAGCCCTTCAATTCCATGATCCATTCCTGGTGTGACTGCTGCGGTAATTTTTTAAGTCTGAAAAATCGGTACCACGCCGCAGCTACGAGAACTTTTCTCTCGTAATGAGCATTCAGTGCATCTACAATTTGATCGAATTCTATATCACGAGGAGATGTGTGGGGGAAAAGTTTCTGCAGTAACACGAAGGTTTGAGTGCCCACCACTGCTAAGAACATATGCTTAACCGTCTGACCTTTAATTTGATGAGCCGCGACGAGTTCTTGAAATTGTATCAAGTAGTCTCTCCATTCTTCCTCACGTTCGTCGTACTGGCGAAAAGTAGGAAGCGGTGCGGCGGCAGGTGTGGGCAGCTGATGCGACAGCTGTTGTTGAGTTGCCATCAACTGCACCATTGCTCGGAGTAGTTGCGTGATTTGCGCCGTCTGTAACTGAATAATTTCCATTAGGTTTGGGTTCGGGGTAGTAGCCATGCTGACCGATTAGGCACTATGCATACAAGAAACTTATAACAAAACGCAAATGCAATGTGAAAGAGGACGCTCTGCAACAAAAAAGTCCACAAAACATATAACAAAATATCTTCCCCCAAAATCTTATAATAAGGGTGGGTGGGCGGGAGCAATTTCTGCGTGGTCCGGCTGCTGCTGTCTGGCTGCTGCAAGCGGGCTGGTCTAAGATTCTTCTATCCCTCCTCGTCGCCACTTTTGTATCCCATCCTCGTCGCCACTTTTGTGTCTCGTTTCCCCCGATTGTCGTAGGTGTCGGTGGCCGAGTAGAAAGAGAATAAAGGATGCACGCTTGTGCAGGTACGGAGGTGACCAGCCAGTGGGACAGCAGAAACTAGAAACACTAGAGAAAATTAGCACAAGATATATATTTCGTGGAGTCTTGGTAATACTTAAGTTTTCCATAGTTCTTGACTGCAGAATGCTGATACATAGTTTAGATAGAGGCCTGCCTACTGATGAGTCCTAGTGTCTATCCGATAGCCAAGTCTTAACAGGTGCCTATCTGATTCCGAAGTGAACGATGCAGCAGTCGTGGCCACAAGCGGAGTTGCAGCAGAGCGTGCTCCACGAGCGGAGTTGCAGCAGAGCGTGCTCGTGGCTGACGTCATAAGAACGGCACGCTGTACGTGCATGGTGGCGCGCGGCGAAAGTACGTGGCACACACTTCATACTTGTGCGACACCACATTTCTATCATTTAAAATTTTTTATTCAAATATCATTTTAACAGGTGAAACATTCTAGAATGTTCCGTTGGCGCCAAAATGTAGCCACAAGTGTAGAATGTTAATCCTGCCATAGTCAGTCAAGCACCTCAGACCGTTAGCATCTAAGAATCAACCTAAGCGCCTCATCTATGTGTGTTTCGCGTGTAATTTAATATAACACTGTTATTTCACATGTTGTCAGAGAGGTGGTCTAAAATTTTTTGATTAAGTTAAGACAATGTCTATAGTCTTTATTAATGTCTATAGTCTTTATTAACAATGATGACCGGTTTCAACTCATTTCTGAGTCATCTTCGGATCTAAAAGTAACAGAAGATATACATTTTGTGAACAGTTAAAATATGAAAACACTACGACTTTTTACCTTATAATATATACCAATTTTCTTGTTTGTCAATAGTTGTCTCTGCCATCAGACAGTATAACCTTCCAATCATAAGATAACAATTTATGGAAGCCAAAAAATGCAGTATGACATTTGAAGAAAATCAGGTTGGTTGTTGCACATATGTGATACTAGTTGGCTAAAATATTTTTGAAGAACAGTAACCAAAATTAGGCACTGCTGGTAGTGTCTTGTACATGAACCATAGGATGTTTAAATTTACGTTTCTGATTTGTACCTTCTTGAACTGTTGGAGATAAGTGAGCAACATGGTGACTAATGCCATATTGAAGCAGAGTTAAGAAGTTACATAGTAACCACAACCACAACGTTCTCTCCCCCCTTCCCCGCCGGTGTCTGCCCTCTCTCATCATGATCCCCAGTCACCAAGATAAGCCTGATGATCACAGAGTAGAATGTGTTTCATTACTGCGGTCTTCCAGAATATCTAACCATTTCAACGTCCCAACACCCTTTAACAGCTTGCCCTCGCCACACCAGTCTTCCAGTTTGAAACTTTCGCCCCCTCTGCCACAACCACTCCCATGTTAGCCTATCCTGCAATGCTGCGAGGACAACTTTCTCCTAAATGAAACCTTCCTCCAACCCCGCAATTCCGTCAGCACTGCTCCCTACATCTTCCACTACACTGATGGCCCCCCTGCCCCTTTTAAAAGCTGAAGTGGTGGTTGGCAACCTCCGCCACCACCCTGTCCGGATAAAACGTCTCCTGAACGATCTCATCAAACACCTCATCCTCAGCCTCTTGCTTCCAATTCGATTCTACCTTGATGACCTATATGGTTGCTGCCGACCTTAACCCTTCTCCCTTCTTCATTCTGTGAACACCAGCAGAGTCATCAGTTTATCACCTTGCTTAGAGGCGACTCCAATCCCTTCCAAATCCCACACGCCTCGAGAACACCATCATCATCATCGTCATCATCAGTTTCCAGCTCCAGTTTCCCGGGTGTGGTGTACAAGCGCTCTCCATCTCCTCCTGTCTACATACATCTTCTGTTCCAGAATTTACCATTTATGTCCTTTCTCCTCCACATCTCGAGAACACCACAACCCCCAAAAGTTGTCCTCGTGTCTCCCAACCTCCTGGGCGACCTGCATGCGGAAATCCTCGGCCTTATTGACAGTGATTATGCCCCCTTCCCCCCTCTTAGAACTTTGCACGCCCATCATCACCACCCCTGACATCGAACATACTCTCCTCACAAAACGCAACATCGTTTTTTGTTTTTTTTTAATTATTATTTTTTTCTGTTCCATAGGACCCACTTGAGGAGTAAGACTCCATGGTCATGGAACAAGTCAATACATTAATTGTTACACAAGAATGGTAATAGAAAAAATTTAAGTAGTCCTTTGCAAACGACAATCTTAAGACAAAGTGAAAAGAATCAATAAAGAAAACATGAATTAGCTTAATTGTTTAACTTTTCTAGGAGTTCCTCGACAGAATAAAAGGAGTGAGCCAAGAGGTAACTCTTCAGTTTAGATTTGAAAGCATGTGGATTAGTGCTAAGATTCTTAAGTTCTTGTGGCAGCTTATTGAAAATGGATGCCGCAGAATACTGCACCCCTTTCTGCACAAGTGTTAAGGTGGTGCGGTGCAAATGTAGATTAGACATCTGTCTAGTATTCACCGAGTGAAAGCTACTAACTCGTGGGAATAAGCTGATATTATTAACAACAAACGACATTAAAGAAAAAACGTATTGTGACGCCAGAGTCAAAATTCCCAGACTACTGAAAAGGGGTCGACATGACGTTCGCGAACTTACACCAGATATTGCGCCCGTTTTTGAGCCAGAAATATCCTTTTTGCATCAGGCGACTTACCCCAAAAAACAATGCAGTACGTCATAAGTGAGTGAAAGTAAGCAAAATAGACTACTCTTCGTGTTGAAAAATCATTTATCTCAGATATTGTTCTAATGGTAAATATAGCAGAATTTAGTTTTGAAACAAGATCCTGAACATGGGCTTTCCATGACAGCTTACTGTCTATATGAACACCTAGAAAGTTGAACTGTTCAGTCTCACTTATCACATGCCCATTATGTGTAATCATAATGTCAGATTTCGTCAAATTATGTGTTAGAAATTGTAAAAACTGAGTTTTACTGTGATTTAACATCAACTTGTTTTCTATTAGCCATGAACTTATCTCTTGAACTGCATTATTTAATACTGTGCCAATATTACGAGCAACATCCTTCACTACCAAACTGGTATCATCAGCAAACAAAAATATTTTACAATCACCTGTTATACTCGAAGGTATATCATTTATATAAATAAGAAACAACAATGGTCCCAAAACAGACCCCTGGGGCACCCCATACTTAATTGTGCCCCATTGGGATTGCACGTCATAGCCATTTTCTACACTGCGGAGAATTACCTTCTGTTGTCTATTATTAAAGTAAGAGGTGAACCAGTTGTGGGCTACTCCCCGTATTCCATAATGTTCCAACTTCTGCAACAATATTTTGTGATCAACACAATCAAACGCTTTTGTTAAATCAAAGAAGACGCCTAATGTCCGTAGCCTCTTATTTAACCCATCAAGTGCCTCACAGAGAAACGAAAATATAGCGTTTTCGGTCGTTAAACCACTTCTAAAACCAAACTGTACGTTTAACAGGAAATTATGTGAACTGAAATGATCAATTAATCTTGACTATACAGCCTTTTCAATAACTTTGGAAAAAACCGATGGCATAGATATAGGTCTATAGTTGTCTACATTATTCCTTTCTCCTTTTTTATAAAGCGGTTTCACTACTGAGTAATCTGTTAGGAAACTGACCATTCTGAAAGGAAAAATTACAAATATGGCTTAGTACTGGGCTAACATATGGAGAACAGTACTTTAGAATTCCGCTAGATACCCCATCATATCCACAAGAGTCCTTAGTCTTTAGTGATTTAATTATTGACTCAATCTCACCTATGGAAGTATCATGAAGGATCATTTCAGGTAACAGCCTCGGAAACGCATTTTCTAAAAACGTTATATGATTACCTGTAGAAACTAGAGTTTTGTTTAGTTCCTCTACTATATTCAGAAAGTGATTATTGAATATTGCACATATATCTAACTTGTCAGTAACAGAAACATTCCTACTACGCACTGACGTTATATCTTCTACCTGCTGCTCCTGACGAGACACTTCCTTCACGACTGACCAGATAGTTTTAATTTTATCCCGAGAGTTTGCTATTCTTTTTGCGTACAACATACTTTTTGCATTCTTAATGACATTTTTCAGAACCTTACAGTACTGTTTGTAATGAGCTACTGCATCTTCGTTCTGACTGCTTCTAACATTTTGATACAACTCCCGCTTAGTTCTACATGATACTCTTATCCCCTTTGTCAGCCACCCTGGCTGTCTGTTACTGAAAGTACCCTGTTTTGAGCGTTCTAGCGGAAAGCAACTTTCAAACAGCATAATAAATGTGTTCAGAAAAGCATTATATTTATCATCTGCATTATCAGCACTATAAACATCCTGCCATTCTTGTTCCTTAATTAAGCTTAAAAAGGTCTCAATTCCAACTGGATTAACTTTTCTGAGTAGTTGATATTTATGTTTAACATTTGTTTGAGAACAAATACTTTTTAGAATTAAAAGTTGGGCATCGTGGTCTGATAGGCCATTTACTATTCTGCTGACAGAGTGCCCCTCTAATAATGAAGAATGAAAAAAAATATTGTCAATGGTAGAACTGCTATTTCCTTGCACTTGGAAAAAATACTGTTTGCATCATGTTATAGGAATTAAATAGATCTAACAGCTGACTTTTCCTTGAGCTATCACCTACACAATTAATGTTGAAATCTCCACACACAATTAAATTTTTATACTTCCTATACAGTGAACCCAGAACCAATTCCAGCTTGGGCAGAAACATTTTAAAATCTGAATCAGGTGATCTATAAATAACAACTATTACTAGTTTAGTTCCATTAACATTAACAACTCCTGCACAACATTCAAATATCTGTTCTGTGCAGTGTTTAGAAAAATCGATTGACTCCGATGAAAAATCGTTTTTTACATACATGGCCACTCCCCCACACTGCAAGGAACTCCTAGAGTAGAAGGCAGCTAACCTGTATCCTGGCAAAGGAAGTCTCTTAATTGTCACACCACTTAAAAAGTGCTCTGAAATTCCAATAATGTCAGAATCAGTACCAATAAGCATTTCATTAACTTTATCTCTAATACCCTGTATATTTTGATGAAAAACAGTAATTCCCTTATTACTTATATTCTTAGACTTTGTCAAAGGTGGTTCATTTCTTAGAGGGACTTCCTTTAAGCAGGAATATCTATCAGCTGTCTTCAGTCTAAAAAAGGTGCAGCTCTAACACCAACTACTACAGGAATTTTTCCATGAGTGAAACCCCCACCCCCTACTACACTGTCACCTATGAGCTTTGCCAAACTCCCCTTCCCAAACCTATTGAGGTGCAGACCGTGCCTAGTAAAATCCGACCTTTGGATAGTTCCTGGTCACGACTGCCTAATATATAGGCACCTGTCCTTTCTCACCCTTGCTTCCTTATACAATGTCATCGTTTATATCGGCTTTTTCTTCGAATGTGTGAAGAGAGGCAGAGGCCCATGATTCAAAAGGAGGGGAGAAAGCAGAGGATGATTGGATTGTATTTTACTAGAAACGTAAATGGTACGGTTATGCTCGAGGTATTTGATGTGGTTTGGAAAAAGATTAAGGTTATATAGGATCTGGATGGGGGAAGGGAGATGGATGCGGTAAGACAGGCGGAGGGTGTGGCGCTCAAGGATCTGGAGGGACTTGTAACAGGCAGGGGAGGTGGAAAACCAGGCGGGGTGGAAACTGTACAAGACAGAACGCATCAGGGAATGGTAGATATACAGGATGTCCCAGCTATCTTGTCCACCCGAAATATCTCTGGAACATTAACAGCTATTGGAAAACAACTTTCACCGGTATCAATGTATGGCTTGGGCCCATGAATGTACATATTTGGAAACATTCTAAAACGAAAGCGAATGTGTTTTTTTAACACAAACTAATTTTTTTTAATAGACACCCCACATTTTTTTCTTCAGCAATTCATAGCATGACAAATCACATAAACAATGGCGTTGATTGCATCGCAATGTTTCAATTACATCCCGAGATATTGCGACGCGAAGTTGACGCTTGAAATACACGAAACGCGCGGCTAGCGCACGTCCTGAGCAGCATGGGGTTATCGCCTGAGTCTCAGGACGTGCGCTAGCCGCGCGTTTCGTGTATTTCAAGCGTCAACTTCGCGACGCAATATCTCGGGATGTAATTGGAATATTGCGATGCAAACAACGCCATTGTTTATGTGATTTGTCATGCTATTGATTGCTGAAGAAAAAGTATAAGGTGTCTATTTAAAAACACATACGTTTGTGTTAAAAAACACATTTGATTCCACTTTAGAATGTTTCCAAATATGTACATTCATGGGCCCCAGCCGTACATTTATACCGGTGAAAGTCGTTTTCCAATAGCTGTTATTGTTCCAGAGATATTTTAGGTGGACAAGATAGCTGGGACACCCTGTATATATATGATGGAGGGTTAATTTCCTATTTCCGTCTGGAGAGGAGCTTAAGCAGGTTGAGGCAGGAGAGGACTTTCTGATGAATAGTCTGATCGTGGGGTTTCCAGAAGGGGGAGTTGTCAAGGGTGAGGCCAAGGTATTTGAGGGTGAGGGTTTGTGGGATGGGATGGTCATAGAGAGTAAGGTAAAGGTCTAGGAGGCAGAAGGAGCGGGTGGTGTGACCTATGATGATTGTCTGAGATTTGGTGGGGTTGGCGGTAAGCACTGGTTACACTAATTGGAGAATTCAGATAGGTGAGACAAGGGAAGGTGTTGGGAGTGGGCGAAGGAGGAGGCGGTGCCATCAACTTCTTGAAGGACATGGGCAGTAGGTTGGGGTTGTGGCATGTCCATCAAGTAAATCAGGAAGAGGAGGGAAAAGCTAATGCGAATTTGAATTGTTCAGTGATCTAGCCAAAACTGGTCATGTTACATAAATAATTTCCATACAATCGATCGTGGTCTTTGATAAAACACAATCGTTCAAGGTCGCTCCATCATGGTAACATATACTTAATAGTAAATCCGGCTTTCAGAATGAAAAAGAAGGAAGGAAGTAAGGAAGATTGGAGTTTAACGTTCTGTCGACATCGTGGTCAACAGAGATGGAAAACCCGCTAAGATTGACTTTTGTTAAGGACGAGGACGGAAATTGTCCGTGGCGTTTGGGAATCACCCGGTCATTTGCCTTCACTAATTTAGGGAAATAACGGGAAACCTAGCTGTGAATGGCCGAAGGAGAGTGTGAATAGCTGTCTTTAAGTCTAAAATAATGATATGTATGTAGACCTCAGGAACCAAACTGCTAAAGACATCGTTCCCTAAACGTACAAACTACTTAAACTAACTTATGCTGACGACAACATACGCGCTATGGAGGATTCGACTTCCGGCGGGAGCAGTCGCACAATCCGTGGCGTGGCACCTTAGACAACGCGGGCATTCACACGCAGCTCTTGTGTCATCTTCATTATCTTCAGGTGCAGGTCCTTATTTATGCATCATTTTGAGGGATAATTGGTGGTCCTAAGGTAGGCTTTGCTTGGTGTACACATGAATGAAAGTGAGTGTTGCAATGACTATAATAAAATATATTTTCACATTCTAGTCCCTAATGTACACATCAGTACTTCTTTAAAAGTTTGTTTTAAAGACAGATCAAAATTTTATTTGTTTCTACTTTTTTTTTATATATGTTGTATCGGTCAGCAGATGATGAGTTCAGCCCGAAATATGTCAAGTATTTACAATAAATAAACTAGTAACAACAACTGATTATTCAAGCAACCTATAAGCAATTTAAGAATCAGTTAAAAAAAGTTTTGATCGTGACGGTTGCATACCTTTATCAAGTCTTTCAGTCGAAAATATGCTTTAGTATTCCATTTGTTAACAATTTTGATCAAAAGTGATCTTACAAAAAGATTTGCTATTGACAACAGGTTTCTGTCATATTTTACATATTTCATGTTTCTGCAAAGTAAGTCTCACATTCGAAAGTGTTAGGTCAAACTGCAGAATTTCCTTAGACAACCTCGTAATGATTAAGAGGTCGTTTCGTTTCAGATTATTCTAGCTATGTACACAAACTTATAATAATTTGGTGAGCTAACATGACAGCGTTCGCATTCGAAACAGTTGCGTCCTTGCCAGTCTAGTAGATTAATGTATGTCTGTGACTGCAGACACGAATTGTATCTTCGAAATAGTGGCAAATGAGAATGTAAACTGGAATTTAAGCTGTAAACAAAATGTGACACGTAGGCTAAGAGAGTGTATAAGTACAGAGTTTGAACAGGAACTTACAAATAAAATTCATAGTCATATACTAGGGAATACAAGTGTATTCTAAGCCACAGCTGTTTGTTGAAAAAGGATATTTTTTAAACTTCATATGTAACGCACAACCAGTTTCGATTCACTATGATATCATTTTCAAGTGCTCCACTGTAAAGAAATGTTTTATAAAAGAACAGAGTAAAGATAAAAAGTAAGATACATTACAATTTTGAAAATGCTCAAAAGAGTGTTATAACATACGATCTAATATTTATCATTTTGCCCAGCAGCTGTTTTAGGACCAAGTTGTACAAAAGCCTGTGCTTGAGAGAGATGGTCAGTCCAATTCAACATAAAAATAAAATAAATTGTGTACTATCTTTCTTTCTAATATTTAACTGGTAATGCACAGTCATGTTTTAAAAAATACCTCCCATTTTTATATGTAATTATCTATATGTATAAATGTCAATGTATGTTCGCTGTACATTTATCACGTCTGAACCACAAGACATAAAGAGATAAAAATTTGTACAGTTAATAATGTCTACCCGGGGAAGGTTTTAGGCACAGTTTTATGGCAATCGGATAGCTATTTATCTATATATGTTAATATGAAGGTCTGTTCGGTGTACGCTTATCACGTCCGAATGACAAGACGCAGGGACTTAAATATTTGTACAGTTACTAATTTATACCTGAGGAAGGTTTTAGGCACTGTTTTATAGTGATCTGATAAATATTTAGTAATTTGAATAATATAACGCGAATTGGGGAACAATAATTACTCTTTGAAAATTATATTTACTCTTTGAAAATAGTTTTATTGGTTGCAGTTTTGCTTGAGGGTTGATAATGATAAAAGGGTGGAGTATATTGGGATGGAAAGTTATCGCTGTATATAAAATTCTACGTGTGTGTGTGTGTGTGTGTGTGTGTGTGTGTGTTAATAATTCGCTCTGCAGCGAAAACTACAGAACGCAAACAAATTGTATGTGTATAATTGTTGTCCGAAGTCTGCCGTTGTACACCATAGCAGTTCCATGCCGATAGCTATAAGGGGGTGGAAGATATGGTGGTTGAAAGTCGTCAAATTATTAAAAATTTCGGACTGAAGGCCAGCGATGACGTTTGCGACTCTATAGAAAGGAAGTTACATACAGCGAAGCGTGATGCCACAGACCATATCTTTGCTCTATGTGTGCTACAATGTCTTCAGCTCTTTTTCTGTAAGGATAAGCAAACGAATAAGGAAATACAAGAATAAATAAATAAAACAGTATAAAAATTCTTTTAATACATCTCTTTAAAAAATAATCGATTTGACGTTTCGCGCATTACATCAAGTGATCGATCTGTGATATTATTACAATCATTATTGTTGAATTTCGTGATTGGATTATTCGAAACGAGTGCATTTTTACGTGTGATTTGATCTACACTACTTACTTTCCTGATAAACGGTAATTGCATAGACTTCAGCAATCTTTTAGGAATAGTTTTCAGTTTGTTTCTTTCATCCTTCAAAACCATAGCTCACTAATGAAAGATAGTTTATCTATCATAATCAACCAACACGCGAGCGGAGCCGCGTGTTTAAGCTAGTATATCAGGATAAGAGTCAAAAATTTTAAATGACCATTTCCAAAATTGTAATGTATCTTACTTTATGGCTTTACTTTGTACTTTTATAAAACATTTCTTTACTGTGGAGCACTTGAAAATGATGCCATAGCGCATTACATATGTTTTTTTTAACAAGTAACTGGGGTTTATAATCCACTTGCATTCCCTAGTACATTAATTATTCAGTTGCACTCCTGACATTATGTCAAATTACATTAATACAAAGTAATTTACTTTATGTGCCAGTGTGCATTGAATCAAATCAAAGGGAGAATTGTATGTACCCATTCAGAATATCTAATCCGGGTCTCCTGCTTACAAGCCAGTTGTTGTGCCCACTACGCCACCGGGACACGGTGATCAAGATGCCCACACTGACTACCGTGGCACGCCTTCTTCCATATGATTTGCAAAACTAAGTACATGAAAGTACGGCAAAAACAATATATCCATGAAAACTCGGTAAAGTTGCACGTTACACTGTTTAAATATCTAGATCATCCAACCATCAGGATTGAAGGCAATAGACAATCAAGAAAGAATCTCAACATTATAAACAACATAGGTCACTTGGTATCACTACAATAAGAAAGCTATTTCTGTCAACGCAAAAATAAAACATTTCAAAAGAGTAGTTCTACTCGAAGCACTCTACGCCGCAGAGGAAAATTTTAAGGAAAATACTCTGACCAGTTTTTAGTGAAGGTACTTGTATAAAAAGACCGATAAGAGAGTTTTACAGACACAGAGACACAATAACTAACATCTGTAGCAAGAGAGGACTGCATTTTATGGGTATATCAGCAGGATGGGTAAGAACAGGCTTACAAGAGAAATCTTTAAGGTAGATAAAACTAGCAAAAACAAGACCAAATGGGTAAATGAAACAGAAGAACTCATTAAAGAACTGGGAATCACACAGGATAAAATAAACACTCGAAAGCAGTTCAGAAATATCATAAATGAAAAAACATCATAAAACACACCATAAAAAATAAAGGGAAATAAATAGCCAGAAGAGCGCAAGAAAGAAAACAGCGAGCGTATGAAGAAAATTTGGGAAGAAAGGTGGAAAAAGAAAATGTGATGACTACTCAAGTTCAATCACCCTCGTGAATACAATTAAGCACCGTTCACAAAATTAATATCTCTAAGGATGACACCTTCCTGACCTGAAATCAAACCACCATCCCCGTCCCTTGGGGGTGGAGGCGGGGGATAAGTTTCAAATCATAAATAGTAACCCACATTTTTATTGCAGATTCTGATTTCACCCCAAAAATGCCTAGGGTCGGTTAAACACGTCATTTTTCAGTCGTGGCATAAGGCATTGTATTCGAAAGAAACATTATTTCCGGTTATTGTTGTAAAATTACATTTTTGGCTGGTTAAATAAAGAAACGGCTGTTCAAGTCTCAAGAAACGTATCTAACCATAGCAGTAAAGTCCTCATCTCAACGTTCCACTGAGATTTTGTGAAGTAAAGTGAAGTCCAACCACAGTGGGCTGCCTTTAATCATGTGCTGTAGTGCTCCGTAGGGCTGCCGTATTGCACCGCCATGTGCAACATAATATCTGGCAAATAAATACGTAGACAACATTCGTGGATGGTGCAACCTGTTCTTTGCTTTGAATATGTCTAGAGTATGTTTTCTTCGATATCCATTGTTCTAGATATTCTAAGATTCCAATTATTAGTTTACCCTCATTGCCCAGTGGGCAGAAGGTTTTTAATCTGAAAACTGTTGCGTGCCTTATCTCACATTACTGAAAAAGTACATTTTATTGTTCACGTTACGGTGCAATGTTTCGAAAGGTGTAATAAATCGTATTTTTATCGATTACAGTACACCCTATGAGCAATGGAAAGTACTGTGTCGAGCAATCCCTAGGTATCTTTTGACGAGGAACCCGAAATTGCAATAAAAATTCGGGTTCCTATTTATGATTTCAAAGTTGCTCCCACGAGCATCTTCCTCGGAGGGCGGGGGGGTTTGATTTCATCTCTGGTATCTGTTCCGCTTGGAGATATTCATCATGTGCCTGGAACATTTTTTGGTATGATTCATATTTTTAGACTCGTTTAGAATTGTCAGGTTAAATAGCCCACCCTATATATACTACCGCTAGTTCGCGGCTTTGCTTTCTAGTTATTCATTCCATTGAAGTAGCCAAGCGGCCTAAGGCAACTCGCTTCGGAGTGCGCGGTTGCTCGACGTCTTCGATTCCTGCCTTGGGCATTGGTGTGTGTGTGTGTGTGTGTGTGTGTGTGTGTGTGTGTGTGTGTGTGTGTGTTGTCCTTAGGTTAGTTTACCTTAGTTTAAGTAGTCTGTAAGCTACGGACTGATGGCTACGCAGTTTGGTCCGATAGTTTTACAAACATTTGAACTCTATTATTATTATTATTATTATTATTATTATTATTATTATTATTATTATTACTATTACTATTATTATTAATTCCATTCTTATGTTAGTCTATTTCCTTCTTCCGCATCTGTCTAACGTCCTTCTCTGTATATGTCAGTTTCGTTAACACGCAACTCAATCCTTATGATGTCGTATCTCCTGAATAATATGCCCTACAGTAACATATTTTACCAGGTGCGTAAAATAGAATATTAAGAAACTGAAATGTGTTGCGAATAGAAATATTAGTAAAGATGTAGCAAACTGCAACCTCATGCGTGATGGTGCGCTTTCCATGCGTTTATGATGTCATATCTACTGATCACACAGCGATATAATTTCGGTGTGCATACTGTACGCAAAATATGTCGCGAATAGCGTTGGTAGTGAATGAGTAATAAATAGAAACGGCATGCGTGAAGGGTATAGCTCTTCATTATTCTTATTGATTATGATTTCGTATCTCAATGTCTTACTAATACAGTTAGTAGTGTAGGATTGATAAATTGTAGCGTCATTCTGAATGCCGTAATTTTACAGCTTGAACAGCGATCAGTGGTGAACTATACACTTCTTTCTTTCATCATTTTGTTGGGGTTATCAGTGAGATAAAGTTTCATACAGCCTTAAAATAATGTACAATGGTTGTTGAAAGTCGCTAATGTGTTTCGCGAAATATATTATACTCAAGCTAAACATTATGAAAAAAACTTCAGATGATGGACAACGCCTGCATAAAATTGCAACGGGCAAAAATGAGAACGTAACGGAATTTGTTAACTGCTCCTATTGCACTGTATTTTGAGAGCGAGAATTTTTTATGAACCTGTAAACGTAATTTCTGCACGGTCACAAAACGAGACGCTAAACGTCAGTCGTCCATAGAAAGCACGTCTAGACAGAACCCATTACGTGGCACAGAACGCAAAAAGCAAAGTTTTCAATGAAGCTGACTGGTACGATTTGCTCCTAAATACATAATACCGCGAAGCCCACTGTTTTTGTTAGTTTCACGTTAAAGCCGTATACAAGGAAAAGGTGACGTGTTAAGTGTGTAGAGCCTTACGTGACAGGGAATCACTTATTAGCCTAATTGAAGGTCAGCGGGAGTATTTTCGCCTCCCCACTCTCGTCTTCCCCTCCGCAACCCCCACCCCTCTTCTCTTACTCGCCATCAGCTACCTCCATACCACCACTATTTGCATTTATCCGATACCGTCGGTGCACCTAATTGGATGAAGTATGGACTGTCCTCCTAATTGGGCCTTAATTGAAGGGTGGACGCTAGAGAAGAGCAATATATCAAGGCGTTTATTACGTGACCAGTACTTAGATGCGGTTACTCCTTCAATCAAAGAGCCCTAAATGCTGGATGCTGATTACGTAATAAATGTTAGATATCAGAGTGGATAAGACATTCCACATAAATTTTATAAGCAAAGTGTTCTTCTCATATTAATCGAACAAACACGGCGACAATGTTACTGGCATACGGCATACGGACAGTTTGGCTTCTGAACACTAGGTCTTGTTTACATATTGACGAGGGCCTGGCGTAAGAATAACTGAGTGGCAAATTGTGATCATTATCATCCCACTGTCTTTTAACTGTAGTTCTAAGTGTGGCCTGTATACATAAGACCAGGTTACTTTGCACATGCAAAAAAGGTGCGTATTAAAATGTAACTGGTGGAATAGTTTACTAAATAGGCAATAAGAGTGATCCCCAAAATTACAGGGCCATCTCATTGACGTGGATTTGCAGTAGGATTTTGGAACACTTTGTTCGAACATTATGAACTACCTCGAAGAGAACGACCTATTAACCAATAGTCAACACGCTCTTGCGAAACACAGCTTGCTCTTTATTCAGATGAAGCGGTAAGTGCCATTGACAAGGGATCTCAAATCTGTGGTGTCGCACAAGTACAAAGTGCGCGCCACTTACTTTCGCCGCGCGCCGCCATGCACGCACGGCGCGGCGTTCTCAAGACGACAGCCACGAGCGCCCTCTGCGACAACGCCGCTCGTGGCCACCACTGAAGGACATCGGGACTTCGGACTTCGCACTGCACTTCGGACTGAGCTAGCAAACAGTTACGACCTTCGTAATCAGATAGGCACGATTGAAGACTTCGCTATTGTACAGGCACTAGGCAGGCCTCCAACAACTATGTATCAACATTCTGCAGTACTGTGTAAAAGTTAAGTATTGTTACATTCTGTGCAATATATATCTTTCTAATTTACTGGAGTGTTTATAGTTTCTGGCTGCTCCCCTCCGTACCTGCACCAGCGTGTCGGTCTCGTTTCACTCGGCTACCGACACCTACGACGAGGCTGGGACACAAAAGCGGCGACGAAGTCGGGACACAAAAGTGGCGACGAGGAGTGATAGAACCTTGGACCATCCCGCTTACAGCAGCCAGACAGCAGCAGTCGGAGCACGCAAAAACTGCTCCCGCCCACCCACCCTTATTATAAGAATTTTGGGGGAAGATATTTTGTTACGTGTTTTGTGGACTTTTTGTTGCAGAGCGAGCCCTCCTTTCATATTGCATTTGTGTTTTGTTATAAGTTACTTGTATGCGCGGCGCCTAATCGGTCAGCATGGCCACTACCCCGAACCCAAACTTAATGGAAATTATTCAGTTACAGACGGCGCAAATCACCCAGTTGCTCCAGGCGGTGGCCGAGCTGACAGCGCGGGCAGCTAACCAACAACAACAGCCGCCGCTTCAGCAGTCCACACCAGCCGCCGTACCGCTCCCTACGTTCCGCCAGTACAACGAACGTGAGGAAGAATGGAGCGACTACTTCGCACAGTTTCAAGAACTCGTCGCGGCTCATCAAATTACAGGTCAGAGAGTGAAGAACCTTTTCTTATCGATTGTGGGCCCCCAGACCTTCGTACTATTGCAGAAACTATTCCCTCAAGCATCTCCTCGTGATGTAGACTTTGAACAAATTGTAGATGCACTGAATGCTCATTATGAGAGAAAAGTTCTTGTAGCCGCTGCACGATACCGATTTTTCAGACTTAAAAAATTACCGCAGCAGTCACACCAAGAGTGGATTACGGAATTGAAGGGCTTAACCCGCCAATGTAAATTTATTTGCTCTTGTGGACTTTCGTATAGTGACGTGATGTTGAGGGATGCGATTACGCAGAACATTCAGGACCCCAGAATTAGGGCAGCAATTCTGAAACAGTCTGACCCTTCATTAGACAGTGTTCTGCAGCTTATAGAAGCGCATGATACTTTTGACTTAGCTGATGTAGAAATGCAAAGCCATAGTGTAAATTCAGTGCGCCGCAACGGACGCTTTCCTAGCCGTAGTTCTCAGTATAGCACTAGTGATTCTTATTTTTCTACCGGCCGTGCTGAACAGACAGTGAACAGTAGCCAGTGTAAAAGTGCGACGCAAAGGTCGCCCCGTCGTGTTAGAAACAGTAATTTGAATAACGGGCGCCAACGCTCATTTCAGAAAAATGTACGTAAATCTTGCCCCCAGTGTGTGTCTCGCCACAAGCGTGCTCATTGCCCTAGTCGCAACGCAACCTGTTATCAATGTGGCAAATCGGAACATGTGCAGTCTGTGTGTATGCAAATTAAAAATTCAAAGAACAGTAACGTTAGAAACGGTGCTTCGCGGAGTGCGAGAATAGTTAATTCTGTAAATGTCATACACGCTGTAAACTTGAACGGTGCTTTCCTTGGATCTCCATTGCAAGAAAGTAGTTCTGCGCCTATGGCAAAACTATATAGTGCACCACGTAGCAAGCGCCGACGAGCGCGTACAACAGTGCAACGAAAAAGGGTTCGGGACAAGCAAAATGACTATGAATAGTGCATTCCTGTAGTGAAAATAGTGCCTTCTGCAACTACTAACTGTAATAGTGCCCAGTACTGTGTAGCTAGTGACAGTAGAATTGGTGTAGCTACTCAAAGTAATTTTAGTGCAGTAGCCTCGCATTGCGCGGACGCCGATCCGGCGGTAGTGTCATCTAGTGACAGTGTGGTTACTCCCCTGTGTGCCGAGTATGCGCCGCTTCCTACCGCACGCAACCCGCGCAAGCGCAGAAAACAATATGTATTAGACGTTGCCCACATTCGCGCACCGGTCGTGCGCCAGAAGCACAAGCTGTTTGTTACTCTCTCTATAGAAAATAAGACTGTGCAATTTCAGCTTGATACTGGTTCCGCTGTTACATTAATTAATAAAGATACTTATGAACTTCTGGGTTCGCCAAAATTGTCGCCGTCACAGCAAGTGTTAACAGCTTATACAGGTGAAAATATTCCCGTACTAGGAACGTGTAGCATGCCTGCCTCTTTTCAGGGTGTTACGAAAACAGTTGCTTTTGTTGTTCTTCAGGCCAAATCTACGCAGAACATTTTTGGACTAGATGCTTTTGACTTGTTTGGTTTATCAATTCAAAGAGATGTGCTTCAAATTTCGTCAATAGTGCCTCAGGATAAAATCAATGCATTGTGTGACAAATATAGTGACTTGTTTTCGCCGGAACTAGGTTGTGCAAAAGACTTCGTGGCACATGTAACTTTAAAAGAATCTGCAGTTCCAAAATTTCGTAAAGCTAGACCAGTGCCTATCGCCTTGCGTGATACAGTTGCCGAAGAACTTAAACGTTGGCAAGATAGTGGTGTGATTTGTCCTGTTTCTGCGAGTCAGTGGGCCTCGCCTATAGTAATTATACCCAAGCCGACAGGAAAACTTCGTCTCTGTGCGGACTTCAAATCAACAGTGAACAGTCAAACAATTGTCGACACTTATCCCCTGCCCAGACCTGACGAACTAATGGACAAATTAGGACAGTCTCGTTTCTTTTCTAAGATTGATTTAGCAGAGGCATACTTACAGATTCCACTTGATGACGAGTCAAAAAAGTTTTTCGTCATTAATACTCACATGGGCCTTTTTCAATTTCAACGCCTACCCTTTGGCAGTTCTTCCGCTCCCGCTATTTTTCAGCGTTTTTTGGAACAGCTGACAGTTTCTGTACCGTGTTGTTCGAACTATTTAGATGATATTGTGGTATCCGGACGTACAGTTGAAGAACATTTAGCAAACCTGGAGTGCCTTTTCAAAGTTTTGACTGCAGCAGGTCTACGTTGCAATAAAGCAAAGTGTTCGTTTTTTCAAACTGAAATAGAGTACCTAGGCCATGTGATTAATGCCCAAGGAATTCATCCCTTACAGTCACATCTTCGAGCAATCAAAGACTTGCCTCCTCCTAAGAATGTGCATGAATTGCAAGCAGTGATGGGAAAGCTTAACTATTATTTCAGGTTTATTCCCAATGCCTCTCAGATTGCAGCTCCACTGCATCACTTACGTAGGAAGAATGTTCCTTTTGTATGGTCCAAAGATTGTCAGGTTGCCTTTGACAAACTAAAGTCTGCACTACTCAGTGATGCATGTTTGATTCCCTTTGACCCACAGAAGTCTGTAGTGCTAGCAGTTGACGCCTCGTCGTACGGTGTAGGCGCTGTTCTCTCACATCGTATTGGATCTCACGATCGTCCTATTGCCTTTGCATCCAAGCTACTGACGCCAACGCAACAGAATTACAGTCAGATAGAAAAGGAGGCCTTAGCAATAATTTACGGCGTCACAAAGTTTCATCATTATCTCTATGGCAGAAAATTCTATTTGTTGACAGACCACAAGCCTCTCACGTCGTTGTTCTCACCCACAAAGCCAATTCCGCCACGAACGGCACAAAAGCTTCAGAGATGGTCCTTGATATTGTCAAATTATCAGTATGAGATTTTGTACCGACCTACCACTAAACATGCCAACGCGGACACACTTTCGCGACTTCCGGTCGGCCAGGATGTATCATTTGATTCTTCAGAAATGGCATGTTGTCAGATAGACTCCAGAGATGCTTCCGCTGTCGCAGACTTTCCTTTAAACTCTCGTCGGGTTGCACAGGAAACAGCTGCGGATGCCGACCTAAGTGTGGTAGCACGTTTTGTTCGCTCAGGTTGGCCTGCCAGAGCCAAAGACATAGATCGGCCTCTGGTTCGACGTTATTTTGCACAACATCATGCATTATCTTTAAGTCAGGGTGTACTGTTGTTGCATACCGACAACGACCAAGCAAGAGTGATTGTTCCTCGTTCCCTGCAACGAGAAGTGTTACGCCTCCTGCATCAAGGACATTGGGGCATTGTTAGGACAAAGCAACTGGCCAGACGTCATTGTACCTGGGTTGGTATGGACGCTCAGATAGAGAGCATGACATCACAGTGTACAGTTTGTGCGGAGCATCAGGCGGCTCCTCCGCAACGTTTCTCAGACTGGCCACGCCCCAAGGGACCATGGCAACGTTTACACATTGACTTTGCCGGACCTTTCTGGAATACACGCTGGTTAATTGTTGTAGACGCTTTCAGCAAGTTTCCTTTTGTGATTGCCATGAACTCAACGACAGCTTCTAGTACAATCAGTGCCTTAACATCAGTGTTTTGCATCGAAGGCTTGCCTGAAACTATCGTCAGTGACAATGGACCTCAGTTTGTTAGTGCGGAATTTCAACAGTTTTGTCGTGTGAATGGCATTCAGCATATCACCACCGCACCTTTTCACCCTCAGTCCAATGGTGAAGCAGAACGTTTCGTTCGAACATTCAAGTCTCACATGGAGAAGATGAAAGGTCAGCACTCCAGGCAGCAAGCTCTTCAAATTTTCCTGTCTACGTATCGGTGCATGCCACGTGACGGCCCGTCTCCTGCCGAGCTGCTACACGGCCGCCGTCACCGCACTCTCCTTCACCTGCTGCAGCCTCCCACGCACCGAGTCGGTTCGTATGGCGCTACGCGTTTTCTGGTTTCCACGCCGGTGCTGTACAGGGTGTTTGCTGGAAACAAGAAGACATGGTTGCCGGGCACCATTCAACGCGTGCTTGGGCGCAATATGTTTGTTGTACGTTCTTCCACAGGGTCGGAGCTGCGGCGCCACGCAAACCAATTGCGCCTGCACAGACCGCGCGATCCTGTCTCCGGTTTCTTGATTCCAGACCCAGTTCACCGCCAGGGAGCACAACCACATCGTTCGTCCCCGGACTACGAGATCCCTATGGACGTCGACGTACATCCGACGCAGTCGTCGCCGCCGCTGTCGCCGCCGCAGATGACAGCGTCACCGAGAGGGACTCCGGGACAGTGCGGGCCCCCCCAGCTTGGGCCACGCACCTCAGAAGAAGATGACCTGCTCCCTCTGGGCGGGGGCGGGCGCCCTTCCCCAGGTTTCGGCGGGTTCCCTGGAGGATCGCAAGGCGGATGCCGGGGCGCGGACGGCGTCTCGATCCCGGCCTCCGCTACGACGCCCGTCCCACCAGTGACGCCCCCGCCCAGGCCCTCCTCCCAGTGCCGTCGCCGTGGCCCTCAGCCCTACGCCACGACGGCGCGGCGGTTTGGGGGGGAGGGGTGTGGTGTCGCACAAGTACAAAGTGCGCGCCACTTACTTTCGCCGCGCGCCGCCATGCACG
The DNA here is from genome assembly GCA_026315105.1 of Locusta migratoria. NCBI lineage: Eukaryota > Metazoa > Arthropoda > Insecta > Orthoptera > Acrididae > Locusta > Locusta migratoria. Next base: position 181,531,827 of record CM048749.1, read on the forward strand.
CACGGCGCGGCGTTCTCAAGACGACAGCCACGAGCGCCCTCTGCGACAACGCCGCTCGTGGCCACCACTGAAGGACATCGGGACTTCGGACTTCGCACTGCACTTCGGACTGAGCTAGCAAACAGTTACGACCTTCGTAATCAGATAGGCACGATTGAAGACTTCGCTATTGTACAGGCACTAGGCAGGCCTCCAACAACTATGTATCAACATTCTGCAGTACTATGTAAAAGTTAAGTATTGTTACATTCTGTGCAATATATATCTTTCTAATTTACTCGAGTGTTTATAGTTTCTGGCTGCTCCCCTCCGTACCTGCACCAGCGTGTCGGTCTCGTTTCACTCGGCTACCGACACCTACGACGAGGCTGGGACACAAAAGCGGCGACGAAGTCGGGACACAAAAAAATCGATTCCAGATTTCTGGATTTCCGGAATACGTTTGACACTGTACCTCATAAGCGGCTTGTAATGAAATTGCGTGCTTATGGAATATCGTCCCAATTGTGTGATTGGATTAAGGATTTCCTATCAGAAACGACACAGTTCTTAGTAATTGACGGTAAGTCACCGACAAAAACAGAAGTGATATCTGGCGTTCCCCAGTGAAGCGTTATAGGTCTCCTATTCTTCCTTGTGTTTATAAACGATTTAGGAGGCAATCTGAATAGTTCTCTTAGACTCTTCGCGGATGATGCTGTCGTTTATCGGTTAGTGAAGTCAACAGAGTATCAAAAGCAACTGCAAAGCGATTTAGACAAAATTTCTATATGTTGCGAAAGTTGGCAATTAACACTAAATGATGAAGAGTATGAAGTAATACACATGACTACTAAAAGAAATCCGCTGTAAGGTCGTAAATTCTACCAAATATCTAGGAGTTACAATTACGCACAACTTAGACTGGAGAGAACTCCAAAGGTTACGTTTCGTTGGCAGTACGCTATGGACTTCCTCGGGGTTCATACACTAAAACTACTGCACTGGACATGACGTTTAATTATTTCTTCCATTAAATGCTTTCGCGAGTAATTTCGTAGACATTTCTTTATGTATCTTCGAAATGATATCACAGTACCACACCAAGCCCGGATACAATTATGACTTCATAAGGAATATAAAGTCTGAAAACAAGCCCCATCACGCATTAGTTTTATATAATTTCACTGTGCGTAGCAGGAAAATTTGCATGACACATTTTAAACAGATATATTCTGTTAATGGGTGAGTTACTTGAAAACACAATTATAGGCAAAAAGTATCTGCAGGTACAGATCAGATGAAGAGTTGAGAAGAAGGCGAAGGTCAGAGGATGAGAAAAGGGACGGACTCATAATGGCATGCAAGAAAAATAGCGTATACATTGGTGACGCGGGTTACTAGTCAAGTTTACAAAACCAGAAGGCGACAGATAACAGAAATCTTCGATTGATTTTGCCGTTATATCACATCTCCTTACAATATTCCTAAGTTACGGATCGGATGTAGCATTGTATTTGATGGCGAATGGATTCCTTCCGTAGAGCCACGATCGTACGTATTTCGTTGCAAGCCGTGAATAGTCTATAACCAATGGGACAGTATCTGGACCAACTGTGTTTATAGATACATCCACGGCCTACAACGAAATACTTAACATATTGCTATCAATCACTTGCAATGATAATGGGAAGTTACCAAGCGAAATCTACTGCGTAGTATAGATTCAAAAACTTAATAAATCGCTGAATAATGTAGATAGAGAGGTAAAAATTGACACACATGCTTGGAATGACATGGGGTTTTATTAGAACCAAGGAAAAAAGATCAAAAAAGGTCTGACAGATGGCGCTTCGTCTGATCAGAAAAGCAATAATTAGCATAACAAATTAAGACAAATCAAAGATGATGTTCTTTACAGGAAATGCTCAAAATGTTCACCATCATTCCTGTAGTCGAGGAATAATGTTGTGAACAGCACTGTAAAGCATGTTCGGAGTGAGGCACTGGCGTCGGTTGTTGTCTTTCAGAATCCGTAGAGATTTCGGTCGATCACGATACACTTGCGACTTCAGGTAACCCGAAAGCCAATAATCGCACGGACTGAGGTCTGGGAACCTGGGAGACCAAGCATGACGAAAGTGGCGGCCGAGCAAACGATCATCACCAAACGAGAAGCGCAAGAGATTTTTTGAACTTTTTTTTCTAATAAAACCCATGCCATTCCAAGCATGTTTGTCAACTTTTACGTCTCTATCTACATTATTCCATGATTTATTAAGTTTGCAAATTTATACTTACTTTTTGATTACCCTATAGATCTGGATAAATAAAAATTTAAAATAAACGTCACTGATTGCTGCCAACTAGCAATTTAAAAAAATGATTCCACCGTGGGGCGCACATGAGCCAATATGGTAGGTAATCTAACCTAATGTATCAAAACATATGGCAATTAACTCATGAATATTTAAAAGAGTTTACAATTTGCTGGTATGCAATAAATGCTCAGTAAAGTTTCTAAAATAATATTGTAACTTACTTCCCGAATATTTTAAACATATAAAGAAAAAACAGAGGGCGATTCAGTATGAATGTCATATACACTCAAATCAAATGTTTGTTAAGCTTACGGGACTTAACTGCGCAGTCATCAGTCCCTAAACTTACAAACTACTTATGAACTACCTTATACTAAAGACGACACAAACATCCATGCCCGAGGGGGGATTCGTACACCCGACGGGGAGCAGCATAGCGCATCGTAGCATAGCGCCTCAATGCGCTTGGCCACTACGCCGCGGCCATATACACTCAAGAGCTAAAGAAATTAGAACAGGCTTGCGTACGCAAACAAAGAAAGATGCAAACAATCAAAGGACAGCGCTTGTACAAAACAATAGGTGTTGGGCGCAGGCTGTTAGATCGGTTAATGCTCCTACATTGGCAGATTATCGAATTTTAGAGAGTTTGAAGGTGGTGTTTCAGTCGGTGCGACACAGCGTCTTTGAGTAAGTGACGAGGTGGAGATTTTCCACGAATATCGTCAGTTCCGGTGAAACATCAGACCTCCGACATCGCTGCAGACTGAAAAAGATCCTGCAAGAACGCGACCAATACAGACTGAAGAGAATCGTTCAACGTGATGTATTGCTGTGGATTTCAGCATCATCGATAACAGCTTTCGGAGCCTCCGTGTACCTTGCTAACTGCACGACACAAAGCTTTACACCTAGCCTGGAAATATTGTCTCGTCTGACGTCTCGCTTCCAACTGTATCTAAAGGATTTACGTGTAAAGTTCTGGAGAATTCATGCACTCTGCATGACCGCAGGAATGTTCAAGCTGGTGGAGACTTTCTGGTGACTGTGTGCAGTTGGAGTGATATGGGACCCCTGATAGTCTAGATACGGGCTGACAGATGAAGTGTACGTACGCATCCGGGCTGATCACCTGTATCCATTCCTGACCATTGTGCATTCTCACGAACCTGAGCAATTCCAGTAGGGCAATGCGATACCCCACACATTCATAATTGCTACAGAGTGGCCCCAGTAACACTCAGAATAGTTTAAATGTCTCCCATTGCCACCAAACTTGCAAGACATTAGGATTATTGAGCATATTTGGAATACTTTGCAACGTTCTGAAGAGGTCTCCAACTCCTCGCCAGAAAACTACTGCTGATTCATGTTAATAGAAAAACAGATACTCCCATTTTGTTGTGTTGTCAAAGGACCATTTTTATGCCGGTCATGGAACAACTCGAATTTGATGTTGCAGCTGTAATAATGTTTGATAGCTCATTTTCCACCCCCATGAACCATAGACATGAACCACAGACATTGCCGAGGTGGGTGGCTTGCGTGCATCAGCGATACAGATAGCGGTATCGTAGGGGTATCTGTGGAGATGCCAGACAAACGTGTGGTTCCTGAAGAGGGGCAGCAGCATTTTCAGTAGTTACAGGGGCAACAGTCTGGATGATTGACTGAGCTGGCCTTGTAACATCATCTAACATGGCTTTGTCATGCAGGAAACAGCTTGGGTGATGCGAGCGTGTAACCAATTTCGTAAGGGTCTCAACCTTTTTTTAACTAGCCGTATCAAGTCTAATTGGGTTAGCTTATGTGATCCGACAGGCCAAGTAATGAATCCGTTATAGCCAATCCACCGTTGAGGAAATGTGTTACTGAGATACTGGGAATGCAGGAATATTTACCGTTGTTGCTCTAATGGCATGTCTTCTATCAGAATATATAGGATTGATGAGACAATTGTTCCTCAATTATTCTGCCCATCAAATCCACTGCACAAAATTTCGATGAGATCTGTGTTCATATTCGTTCCTGGATGTGTGTGTAGTCTTCAATAGGAAACATGTTCGTAGTGATTTTTCAATTTATTTTCACATACAAAATGACCTCTCAAATTATTCCTCCTGATTCAGCCCTTATGAATACAAATAGGAGCACAATATTTTTGAATATGTATACGTAAGTGATAAATATAATTCAAATCCGTTGGCAAGAAATTAGTAAGATGGTTCACGTCTTATTAGGATACCTGCTCATGATGTATATTCGTTTTCCGTTCAGCTACGTTGGTAACAAGAGAGTTCAGTTAATCTTTTGTGATGGTGTTCTTGCATCGTTGGAGGCACTGAACGTGTGCGCAGTGAAGCTAGTGTTGGGTTTTTTTTTTTTTTTTTGTAGTGAGAAGTAACTGTGTGGAGAGAGGAATAGTAGGCTGCGATTGCAGTGAGATTTTTTTCTGGAAGTGGAACGCAGAACATAACAGAATATGATGTTAGAGAGGTCAAAAAGTTTGCCTGTTGGACCCATGTCGAATTTTTTGTCATGATTTGAAGTTGGGTTTTTGGGACGTTTGTCACAGGTAATAACACTTTATGTCATTCCTTATTGGAAACTTAGGTGGCATTCAAGTACAGATTATTCCAGTTTCTTAACTCTCATTATCATTTCTACTTGGACTAAAGCCAATCTTTTTTAAAGATTATTCAAGTTTTTCTTTATCATAAAATTGATTTTTTCTTTTTTTTTTTTTTTTTTTTTTTTTTTTTTGCACCCCTAAATTGTCATTTGGGAGCAATTGAAAGTACTGTTAAATGACATTGAGTCCTTCTTCAGATTAATCTTTTTTCACTTCACTGCTCACTGAAGTTTATCTTTTAATATCGCAGCATTGCACTTCGCGAAATTGATATTTGTTGTGATCGTTTCTCGAACAGAGAGAGCACGTGTGGGTTTCCGGTAGAGCAGGTGCAAATCTTTCTGGTAGCCAAAAATATACTGCGTAATGTTTACACTGTGTATGTCGAATAAACTTACGTCCGGAAATGCATGGTTTTCATGTTAGAGACCGTTTATTCAGTCGTACTTCGTTGCAGAGACTGCAGTCGAATACGCGCTCTACGTGCAGTCACTGTTACAGTAGGTGTCGTTTCCTCGTAGAGGGTGGTACTGTTCTGCATTCGTCATGCCCTAGTGACCTCTCCTGCAATTGCTAAATTTGTGTCCGATTCACTAATCTTGCTGACTCAGCCTGTAGTGAATGTAAGCAATGGTTCTGTATTCGAATGTTGGAGGTCTCTTGGGTTGCTACTGTTGTCAGGAATGGCAAGGCGGGTGGTGAGTTCAAGCAGCAATCTCTTGCTAATACCCATTTATTCCCAAAATACAGAGAGGACTAAAAATGTATCCACTGTTTAAAAGTTCATAACTAGCAAACTAATTGACGGAGTTTTCTCATTTTTGGTGAATGATGTCACTGTAGGGGTTCGAAATGGTCACCATTAACATCCACACACAAACGATGCCGCCGAACTGCAGCAAGAACTACTGATTGTAACGTATTCAGTTGGATATCTGCACATGAATGTACGATGGATTCTCGAATTTCATCCAATGTGCGTGGCTTTTGTCGATAAACGTCCTTTGGTGTTCCCCACAGGCAAAAGTCCAGAGGAGTTGTCTGGAAAACGTGGTGGATACAGCATCTCTTCGGCTCTATCCACCAGTCGTAGAGGTGCTGTAGGCCTATCCATCACGTTGTTGCAGAACTGTTGCAAGTCTTGGCACCGGTCACCCTATGGAATACAAAAACACGGAGATTCTGGCATGCACTTCCACCTATTGGGATAGTGTTATTAAGGGAGCTGTTGAATTTCAACTAGCAAGCGACCTTATAAACAGAGGTGGTGACTTTTGTTTAAATTCTGCTTGGAATCCGGCACTACCTCTCGTAAAAAAAAGAAAAAAAAAAGACAAAATAAATGCTGGTTCACCTGTTGATTAATAGTCACTATCGATATTTTTGATGTGTGGTCATCTTTGGTTGTGTTGACTCCACAGTGACTTGTACTGTGTGTGTTATCTTCTTTCTTTTTTACCCTTTGCAAGCCGAGGTATTAAATACAAGTGTTCAAATGTTTGTAAATTTATGGAACTCAACTGCTTGGTTATTAGTCCCTAACCTATAAACTACTTAATCTAAGGTAAACTAACCTAAGGACAACACAAACACCCCGCTTGCACATTGCTTACTTGAGTAAGTTGTGACGTGAGAATGGCAAAGTGTCCTCTTGTAGAAATATCGGCGGTTGTCGACGACGTCTACCGGCAGCATACCCGTAAGTTGTTCGAAAGTTCGTAAGTAGTTTGTACATTTATGGACTGATGACCCCCCAGTTAAGTCCCATAAGGTTTACAAACATTTGAACACTTTTGATTATACACTGCCACTAGGTACCATTTACTTATTTATTTATTTATCTTTTATTTTATTTATTTTTTTATTTTATTTTATTTTTGTCATCTTTTAGTGTGTGATTGGACCGCCTTTACCCTGTTCTTATATGTGCATGGACGCGTAGCAGGTGCTGTTTTAGATGCTAAGGGGAAACTGAAACATGTGGACGAGCCTCTTACTTCGTCTAGTATTTCAACCATGTCAATAGCGATGATTACCGGTCACGAAGCACGTACTCCTTCCCCGCTTCCTCCAGCGTTCTTATTCTACGCGTTTCTGGGAAAGCGTCATGGACTTGCTTCCGACGCATCACGTACGAGACCCGCTAGAGAAGCGGGGGGGGGGGGGGGGAGGGTTGTTGAGCAGGGGGCGCGCGCGCACACCAGGACTGGTCCCGGCCGCTGGCCAGCTTTAAATGCTGGTCACGTTCTGGGAATGAGCCGGCATTTAAACCACAGCACCAACGCAACGCAACGCAACGCGCCGCTCGTGCCAGCGACCGCGGCCAGTGGAAACGGGGACGGCGCCTACCCAGCGCAACGCCAGCGGATAGACGCGGCGACGTCGGCGCGGACGCTAAAAACGCAGTCGGTGCTGGGACGCCTGTGACGTCAACTCCGGGCTGGTTCCCACGCTCGCTACTTGCGCACGCCTCTACGCTCGGCTTCTGCAGTGACCGCAGGCAGCCTCTGCGAGGGGTCACCGACCTCTGCCGTCACGCCGCAGTAGCCGCAGGAGGTACACTATAGGTTCGTTCGAGTGGCGCTGCTGACAATCTGAGGCGTTCGAGTGGCACTTTTGACTCTTTCTGACGATATGTGACTGACCAATCAGGTGTTCTAGTGGCGGAGCTACTACAAAACAGTCTTGGTCCAACCCGCCACTGCCCGCGCCGAAACTAAGTTTATTGTGCGGTATCGCTCCCTGTAAAACCAACCAATGCCCTTGAACAGTGCAAGGAGTCCCTTTACCAGTTCTTTATTAGACACAATTTCTTCGGGTCTGGTTGTCGCAAATGTTCTGTGCCTTTTACTCTCCAATGCAATGCGCTCGAAGATTAGATGTGATGCAGTTTCATCACCGTCATCACAGATCCTGCATTTAGGGCCCTCTTCTGTTATTCCCATTGTATGTAGGTGTTTTTTGAAAGTCCCATGGCCTGTCAGCAATCCAACCATGAGTCTACTCTCTCTCCTGTTCAGACCCAGGATCGCAGAGCTTCTTTTAAAACATGGTTTTGACATCATTACCTTGCCATGTTTTTGTTGATAGACTTTGGTCCAATATTCTACGTGCTGTCTTCTGAGCCAGTTACGTAGCTCCAATTTGATCATTGCCTTGGTGATTGTCAGGAGCTGATTTTCTGACAGCATTTAACAAGCCTTCTCCAAAAAACAACCCAGCAAATTTACGAAAAGATTTGTGTTCCAAGTCTTCCATTTTCTCTTGACTGAGGCTGAGTTTTGTATATTAGACAGGTATTCTTTCAACTTACGTGGCCTTCTAATACAGTACATCCCCTTTTTATTACATCCATACATACTATAAATGAAAGGTGTGGAGATTTTCATAACACACGAATTTAAAGATGAATGCATATAGAATGAAACATTCACTCTGCAGCGGAGTGTGCGCTGATATGAAACTTCCTGGCAGATTAAAATTTTAATCTGCCAGGAAGTTTGATATCAGCGCACACTCGTCTGCAGAGTGAAAGTTTCATTCTAGAAACATCCCTTAGGCTGTGGCTAAGCCATGTCTCCACCATATCCTTTCTTCCAGGAGTGCTAGTCATGCATGGTTCGCAAGAGAGCTTCTGTTAAGTTTGGAAAGTAGGAGGCGAAGTACTGGCGGAAGTAAAGTTGTGAGGCGGCGTCGTGAGTCGTGTCGGGATAGCACAGTCGGTAGTGCGCTTGCCCGAGAATGGCAAAGGTCCCAGGTTCGAGTCCCGGTTCCGGCACACAATTTTAATCTGCCAGGAAGTTTCATATCAGCGCACACTCCGCTGCAGAGTGAAAATTTCATTCTGAACACAGAGGTTATTTATTTATTTATTACTTTTTTTATTTATTACTTTTATGGCCAACATAAATATTATGAACTAGGTTCTTCTGATATTTTTTATTTTTATTTATTTTTTGTTGGCCCAATACTTTTTCATTCTTTCAGATCGTGTCCTTCTCTCTTCATCCGAAATCACTCTTCCCAGTCTCTCTTTCTTAATTTTTATTGGTAGTGTGAAGTGCTTGTCCTGAAGTATCTTGAGTGTGTCTGTCTTGTTTTTCAAATCTTCCATCGTTATCCGTAGTTTCATCATGTCTTCCTTGATTTCTGTGATCCATCTTATGTTGCTCTTGCTGTTCCATAACTTTTCAATTATCTTCCTGCTGATTCTATTTTCTGGTGTTCCATCAAATGTCCTAGGAAAGAGATCCGTTTCTTTTTCATTCTTCTTGTCACTGCTTCTACTTCTTTATAAACAGTTTCATTTGATGCTATTCTCTAAATCCCGTCTTTTTTGTATTTCTTATTTATGCAAGTTCTGACTATCCTCCTTTCTATTTTGAGTAGCCTGTCTGTTGCTACAGTGCTGCTTGTTTTAAATATAGTTTCGCTAGCATATGTTATTTGTGGCTGTGTGACTGTTTTGTAGTGTTTCAGTTTTGTGGCTATTGAGAGGCATTTTTATTATATGTGTTCTTGGTAACATGATAGTTTAAGTAAGCAGATTTTCGTCAAACCGTTTTCTGACTGACTCCATTGCCAGGGCCGGCGCAAGTTACGTGCGAAACGTGCGGCCGCGCGGGGCGGCACTTTACGAAGGGCGGTAAATCTGCTGCCGTCGGACGGAGCGGCTTCGGAAACTGTGACATGACGCATCAATTTTCTACCGGTCGTCCCTTTTGAAAAAGGACAAGGAGGAGGACCAATTTCTACCTCGCCACTGTGGCAGCACCGTCGTGTCTACGCCGGAGGAACAGAGAGGGGGAAGCAGTCTGACTTACATGCCCGTATTCTTATGAGTGGAGCGCTACCAGCCTGTTACGCGCCGTCCGTTTACTCATAAGTAATTTTGCAGAAGACGAAATCTAATTTGGAAATTCGAATGCAATGTTCGATACTGCGGGTACACGTTAAGCCTGGAGCAATTTTGCCGAGCCCTTCAATGGCAGTTACCGAGTGTTTTATTCTTCCCGCATTATGGAAAAAAATGGTTGAACATTACTACAGTCAAACATGTCCAACACCTGCAATGGTTAGAAATATTCCGATTGGGTAAATGCGCTGTGATTAATTACAAGGAATAATGGCATTGGTTGTCAGCCTGCCATAGGTTCGCTTTTGACGTATTTTTGAAAATTCATAAGACTTATTAAAATTAGTTTGATTTCTTCAATCAGGTTTGACTCCATTTTTGAGCTGGTGCCCAGCGATTGTTTTGTACCAAGCTGTAGAGAATGTCGCAATTTTTGTTTCTATTTTCCAGATCTACATAGATCTCGGGCACAGAGCGGCTACTCTCAATGCTTCGAGTTACGTTTAAATCTATACCGTCATGCTGAACGTAACTGTCAACATGACGGTTTACATGTAAGTACATATTAAAAGCTTTGAGACTGGCCACTCAGTGACCGAAACCTAGGTAGATCTGAGAAGTAAAATCAAAAATTGGGATTGATTGCTGACATTTCCTATTTCCTATAGATTTGTTTAAATAAAATTCCATACATGTTGTAAAAAATGGGGTCGGCAATTTAGCAGCTCGCACGGGGCGGCACTTGGGCTTGCGCCGGCCCTTCCAAAGCGTTTAACAAGCCTCCTCCAAAAAAACAAGCCTGCAAATTTACGAAGAGGTTTGTGTTCCAAGTCTTCCAGTTTCTCTTGATTGAGGCTGAGTTTTGTATATTAGACAGGCATTCTTTCAACTTATGTGGCCTTCTAATACAGTACATCCCCAGTACTACGCTCGTATAAATGAAAGATGTGGAGATTTTCATAACATACGAATTTAAAGATGAATGTATGTTTTTTTACAGTTTGGATTGTGATATATTCGCCTGAAAATGAAATCAAAATAGTCCTACTGAGATTTTCTGTCTGTGCTGTCTGTAAATGAAGTGATTGACACATAAGAATAATGTGTCGGGCAGTATTTCCTTCACAACAGGCATTAGCATTAATAGATTTTTATAACCGACATCTAGCTTTATATGTGCCACTATTACGTCTCACAATTACTGTTCCGTCTGTTTCTCCTTGTGGTTATTTATTATAGAAATTTATTAGTGCCAATGTGGGCGTTCCTGCACTAAATGTGTAACTTCTGGGAAAATCATGTACGATGATAATTCTTGCACAACACCTGAAAATTTTTGTATTTTTTGTATATTAATTTGTATGTTTCGTTTTTTTTTAATTTTTTTGTACCTCATAATAATGGGACAAAATGCATATGAAGTTGTATGTTACCGAAAATTCCTTTCATACACCAATATCCCAATTTACCTCGTTTTTGTATGCGGTTTTGTCAGGTTGAATTTGCTACATTATTTATAAACGGGGGAAATAATAGTGAGAAATACTGTGGCTTACTGTTTCATATTCAAATGATATATAATGTAAGGTGCAGTATGAAGAATTTAACAAATTATCTGCATGTTTAAAGTTGGTTAATGGGTAGCGTGAATAAGACAAACACGTTGGAGCAAAGATGCCAACTAGCGCTATGGGTGGCCAAACTGCGAAACAGATAAAATAAGCGTTCGAGTTGGCTTCGGAGTTGGAAACTGTCAAAAAGCGCGCATGCGCAATGGAGGCCTTCCAAATCGTCAGTAACTATCAGAAACTATCAGCGTTTGTGCCACTCGAACCTAATGTCTTCTGCATAATTCACCGCCGCTGTCTCGCACAAAGCCGTCGGCACACGGAGCGTGTATCTGAACGACTGTGGCCAACTTTGCGAGTATCTGACGTCACAACGTGCGAACCGCACGTTGGTGAGGCTTTCCCAACGTGTCGGGCAGTATCAAGCATGCCAGGTATTGCGTCTGAACGATCACCAATAAGGTGGCAGAACACCACGTCACGTGATGTAACGGTGTCACAACGTTTTCGAAACAGGAACAACGGAGTTGGATCAAGATTGAATGTGCCACAGGTCGTGCAGCAGGGTAAGTGTCATCAAGGTCTTCAAGAGGCGTACGGGGATCATTATCGCCGTACAGAACAGTGGCACGTTGGGTAAACGAAGGTCGGCAAACTGTGGCAGACATGCATCTGGAAGTATTACTGTTCGTTTTTTGGAGCATCACCTGCGACCAGCTTTGCGATAGAAGCGCAACGCCCTAACCATGCGCCCTGTGACTGACGCGTCGCAGACCGCTCGGTCGCTCGGTCACTGCGGCCGGCTAGGATCCTCTTCCCTCGATCCGTTCATAGTGAAACGGTCTAAGCGGCTGAAGACTTCGTTCAGTGTACATTTTTCTCATTGTACTTCCGGATGGCCCAAAAAACGCGTACGAATGAAAGGAAAATATATTGCCTCCGGAAAACATTATTTACTGAAAATATGCGGTTATTATGCCGATATAGAGGAAAAATTAAACCCATTAATGACCACTTGTTGCCTAATAGCGAAAACAATTGTTACTGGAAAAACTCAAGTATTCACTGTTGGGAAACATCCATGAAGCTGAAACGAAGGACGCGAAATCAGTGGCGAACTAAGGCTGTTGGACGCCAGGGCGGCGGCGAATCAAAGTGAGCCCTCCACCCCCTCCCGAGCACCCCGTCCATTTGGAAATATATTACTATAAAACAGGAACTTTGGAGGCCCCCACAGGACGAGATGCACAAGCCACTCTAAACAGAATAACTTACGAGATTTGGAGGACTAGCAGAAAAAAAAAAAAAAAAAAAAAAAAAAAAAAAAAAAAAACAACTTTAGATCTAGCGCAAGAGACAGTGAATCATTCACTCATAACAGTAAAATTCATGTTGATGGTTTTAGTGATACGAGCAACTGGACTAAAGGTTTTACCGTTGTTTAGGTACAAATGTTTTGATTTGGGAAGTTCAGGTTAAACATAGAAGACGAATGTAAACATGTTTAATCAATTAGTTTTATTATCACATAATTATCAATGCTACGTTTATCTAATGCGTTACATGACATATTGTTTCAAACAAGTGTTTCTGAACATCACTGGGTAAAATGGCCTTTGTAGAAACTTGCACTGTGATACCAGAACTACATAATAAAGATAGCGTTAACATATGCTCAAAGTAACAACCATTGGCTTGCATACATAGGGTCACTCTGCGAATGAAGGATGCCCTACTTCGTGCTACTGATTCCTCTTTGATGCCTGTACAAGCATCAATAATGCGTTGCTTCATGTCCTCTTGTGTTGTTGGTTCATGTTGGTAAACAGCATCCTTCACTGCTTCCCAAAGAAAAAAAAAACCAGCGGTGTAAGGTCCGGAGATCGGGCAGGCCACCTAACTGGGCCACCACGTCCAATCCACCTACCAGGGAACTTACGGTTCAGAAGTCATCGTGCTCTTAAGTCGTTATGTGCAGGGCATCCGTAATGCTGATACCACATGACCATTCTCCTGTTCAGAGGAACATCTGCGAAAAAATTTGGATTAGTCAGAAGATTTTGCTGAGCCCACCGACAAAATGTTACCCTGTTGCTGAAGTCATTTCCATGAAGATCCTGGTGTAAATGAACATGGTAAGGATGAAATTTATGACGTTTAAGAATACGCTGTGCCCTTGATTTCGACACACCAACTTCACGTTCAATTTTACGTGTGCTGATGTGAGGATTCACAGCTACGGTAGCGAGCACAGCAACTTCAGCACGTACATCTGTGCGTGTTTTAGGACGATGTCTAGGTCTTGGATGTAAGCTTACCGTTTCACGTAGACGAGATGTGAGACGACCAAACATCCGGCGCGAAGGCGATGGCTCGTCAGGGAATCGTCTTCTGTACAGTCGTTCTGCCTGAACAGAATTTCGCCCGCCTACAACAGGGTTCAGTACAGGTATGTAGAGTAGGGTAGAAAACAGACATATTAACGTAATAATCATAATGTTCTCTAACAGTACTATAAACAAACAAGCAATCTCATAACGTATTTCCCGTCAACGTACATTCTCCATAGATCAGCAGCATTTCTACCATATTTTCATGTGTGTACACAATACAGTATAAGTTCCACAACACAACGTTTGTTCACAATGTGTACTACCTCCGTGCCATCACTAGATTACTCTGATGCACTACTACACTGGCAAGCGGTGTACTGCACGCCAAAGCAACAACAAATGGGATGCTCGGATGGTGGTGAAGTACATGAGTTTGCATGGGTCGCAAGTCACAAACAATGCGAAGTGGTAACTGTGGCTGTAGTAAGAACTACGTTGGACACGTGTCTAGGTAGAGCTAGGCCCTGGATGAACGAGTGCGCGAAAGGCACAATGGGTCATTTAACGCATTCGATAAACCTTATTTTGGGTGTGCAGGATAAATAACACAACCTGACTGGTGTATATCGATCAGTAAAGTTCATATTGTGTACGTATACACATAAAACGTGCAAGAGAGAAACCATTATGTGCTTATGAGAGTTGATGGCAGCAGACCGTATTATTCGTTTCGGACCTCTTGATAAGTATGGAGGTACGATTACGCATGTCAATCACATCGCGATTACGACCAGCATGGGGTTCTCGCCTGAGCCTCAGGACGTGCACTAGCAGCGTATTTCGGGTTTTTCAAGCGTCAACTTTTCGTCGCAATATCTCGGGATGTAATTGGAATATTGCGATGTAATCAACGCCATTGCTTATGTGATTTGTCATGCTATTAATTGCTGAAGAAAAATATAGGGTGTCCGTTTAAAAAAAACCATAAGTGTTGAAAAACACATTTGATTTCGTTTTAGAATGTTTCCAAATATGTACATTCATGGGCTCCAGCCGTATATTGATACCGGTGAAAGTCGTTTTCCAATAGTTGTTATTGTTCCAGAGATATTTTGGGTGGACAAGATAGCTGGGACACCCTACTCGGATGCGTGCGCCGTTCAGGAAGGATAGAACGTATTAAAGATATTGAGGGTGAAATCATGATGATACAATCTTTCCTGGAGTAAAAGTGAGGTAAGAGACTGTGATTAAATTTTCAGATTTGGCTATCGAAAACAAAAACGGAGGTCAAATTTATTGTCGAAATGACAGTTTATACGAAGACAACATGATCGAAAATACAGCCCCTTGTGAAGCAAAAACGATGACGAAATCATTATTGACTGTTTCTGCCAATGCTGGCAGTGACCTCTGCGACACGCCTTGATGTTGAATCAAATAGGCTCTTGAGGGGTTGTCGAGTTGTAGTAGTCCAAAAGGATGGATGCAAGCTTAGGGTTTAACGTTGCGTCGACAGCTGAGTCATTAGAGACGGAGCTAACGCTCGGAGTTTTGTGTAAGGATGAGGAAGGAAATCGACCGTGCCCTTTGAAAGGAATCATACCGGTATTTAGCAATATGGCTCGCAAGCTCCGAAGGTACCGGATTCGTAACAGTTAAGAGGTGTAAAGGAAACGTGTACTATTGGAAATTTTCAACATAGCAGCTATTACACCGTTACAACGTCAAAGGATAAAAAATGCAGTCCTCAGTCACAAAATTAAAATTATTTTACCTGGTTTCGGCAATAACTATGATTGCCTTCATCAGAAATTATAAATTAAAATAAGTCACATGATAAAAGTTAGAATTCAGCTGTAAAGCTTACATTACAAAATTTAAAAAGAGTGTGATGCCTCTGTGCAGGCGTCCAGCCCATAGTAGCTAGCTCTTTCTAAAAAATTTCTTTTTCAATTTTGTGATGTAAGCTTTACAGCTCAGTGGTAACTTTTATTATGTGACTGGACATGATGGAATACCAGCAGAATTACTTAAAGTTATTGGGAAAAAATGCACTCAAGATGTCAGAAAATATGGAGCACGCAGCAGCGGTCAGAAGACTGGAAAAGGTCAGTATTTATCCCGATTTCAAAGAAGGGAATCTCTAAGGAATGTTCAGATCACCGAACAATTGCACTTATCTCGTAAGCTAACAAGGTCATGCTGAAAATCTTACAAAACATTCGCCAATATCTATATAGAGAGCTACCGGAAAAACAAGCTGGGTTTAGAAAAGGGAGAGGAACCAGAGATCAAATTGCCAAAATTCGGTGGATTATGGAAAAAGCAAGATAATTCCAGAAAGATGTATACCTCTGCTCATTTGATTATGCCAAAGCCTTTGACTGCGTCGATCACAACAAAATATGGGATGTACTCAATAAAATGGGAGTACCTGTTCATCTCATTCATCTGATACGGAGTTTATCCCTTGACCAAGAAGCCACAGAACTTTGTACGGCAGAACGAAATGGATACAGTTTCAGAAAAGGCCCGGCAAGGCTGCATATGGTCTCCGTTCTTATTAAATCTGTTTTCAGAGCACATTATGAGGAATGCCAGGATCGATGAAGAAGAGACAGGAATTAAAATAGCTGGAATAAATGTAAACAACCTCAGATATGCCGATGATACCATACTGCTGGCGGAAAGTGAAGAAGAGTTAAAGAATCTGTTGCTGAAGGTAAAAAACGAAAGTGAAAAGGCCGGTCTCAGGCTAAATGTGAAGAAAACCAAAAATATGACTACTAAACCATTTAATTCATGGGATATAGGAGAATCCCTGGAGGTGGTGTGCACGTTCAATTATCTCGGTTCCTAGATCTCTGATGATGGCGACTGCAGCAACGAAATCAGGAGACGCTTGTTGCTTGGAAGAAAGGCGATGTCAAACCTTGAAAAGATTATAAAGTCCAGAGACATAGCGTTAACAACAAAGCTACGTATTGTGAAGGCTATGGTCTTCCCAGTTGTAATGTATGGATGCTAGACCTGGACCATTAGAAAGGCTGAAAGGCGAAGAATTGACTCCTTTGAATTGTGGTGCCGGAGGAAAATACTTAGGATTTCATGGATGGCAAAAAGAACAAACAGATCTATATTACAGCAAATAAAACCAGATTGCTCTCTGGAAGGTCTAATATTAAAACAGTAGCTGACCTACTTTGGACACATAATGCGAAGACATGCCTCACTGGAGAAAACATTAATGCTGGGGAAAATCGAAGGCACTAGAAAATGGCAGAGGATGAGGTGGATCGATGGCATCACAGAAGCAACGGGTTCCAACATGGAAGGTCTACGGGAGAAAGTGCACGACAGAGGAAAGTGGCGTGCTTTGGTTCATGGGGTCACGAAGAGTCGGAATCGACTAAACGAATAGCGAGCGAGCGAGTTTTAATTTATAATTTCTGATGATGGCAATCATAGTTAATGCCGAAAACGGGTTAAATAATTTTAATTTTGCAACAGAGGGCAGCATTTTTTATCCTTTGGTGTACTATTGGGTTGCGGGACCACCACAAGCAATGACACCGAATGCAGGGCCAGAAATGCGATGCATAAGGCAACAGTACGTCTCTTACCCTGCAGTCTCCAGACTCTAACGAGACCATCGCACAGTGGGAAGGAATCCCCAAACCGTGGCCAAAATGAATTTTCGGTTCTCGGTATTTTTATGGCTGGGGTGGGTAGGAGAGGGATTGTTGCATCTCATTCCAGAAGAAGAGGTCGCCACCTTGGATACCTGTCGAGTTACGTCAGTTTAAAAGTGACCCTCTTCGTTAGCACACGCGGCACTGTGAAATAAGGCAAATTTACTCTCGGTTTTGGAACTAATATTTTGGTAGTGAAGTGAAGATTTTAAGTTCTACAAGATGGAAACGGTTGATAGAGTTATGTACAAAATGTTCATACACTTAATCGGTATAAATTTCGTGGTTATCATATTTATAATTTTTCCGATCCCTGTGCAAAACGACCATGCTTTGCCGAACTTGCATTTTCAACTGGAGCAAAAGCAGCATATACCGCAATATCCCGCGGAATTTCAACTCCCAAACTATAGACATTAATTATGTGATGCAATTGAGAAGAATCAGCCAAATTCTGCCATTTCTTTTGTATGATGAATTTTTACAGGTACCCGTGCGGCTGACAAATTGTAGTACAGCGCGTGGCGCGGTAGGTGACGGAACTATGTTTCCCGTGCCACACGCTTACTATATCTGACCATTTGTCTACACTTAATGTGTTACTAATGCTACTGCAATATTTGTCACACAATTTCGGTTGGTCAATACGTGAAATTCACTCGGCAAGAAATATTCAGCATTGTGAAACAACGGTTGAATGATGGTCTACCTGCATTAATACCTTACCTGGAGGAACAACTTTTTGAGATAATTGCTGCACCGTTACAGAGAACGGGGGAAATGAAAGTCTCTCTTTCCTCATTCCTAGGTAAATTGAGAATAAGGTGGCAAATGGCTAAAAAGACAGAGGGCATATTTTTGGAAAAAAACAACAAGTAATGGCTTAGTGCACACATTTCATTTCTTTCATTTCTGGCACCTACTATTAGTGGTAATTCCTAGGCCCGCCATGATATGCCACCGCCCATGGAAACTTCAGATATGGGTTCTGACTCTGAGACCTTCGAGAGTGATAATGACTCTGATTGCTAGATATGAAACCAATCATACCATTTTGTACGCATCAGAATAACATCTTCAATCATATTATGTTTTCAGTGTTAATTGTCTATATTAGTTACGATTGTCTATATTAGTTACGATTGTCTATATTAGTTACGACTGTCTATATTAGTTATTACTTCTATCGTTGATTATATTATTACATTTATTATTTGTGCTCTCATCACCGACTTTGAAGATTGTTTCATTATATTATTGAATTACTATATGTGTGGTATCGAAGAATTTTTTTCCGGGATATTTTCGACAAATATTCTGTTATTTTGTTACCATAAACAAATTACTTTGGCGCTATATTATTAGTGTCTAAATACTATATATACGCTATTATTAGTAAATTAGTATGGATATTCCTGGGTCACGTTGGTACAGTCTCTCCGCCGTTTTGTATGGACAATTTTTACGACCAAATTCGTTTTCAGCGACTTCAAAAAACCTCGCATGGTGAGTTTTTTTGTGAATTAAACATATTTTTGGGGTTTTGGCCACGTTTTGAGGATTAAATACCACTGTGCATCGTGGTGGTGCAGGTAGAATCTCGATTCGTAGGTATAAACGATGTCGGTTGTCTACTGACTTCGGTTATCGCACTGTTGTCGGCTCAAACACCAGTGGCGCTGCCTGAGTGGTAAAAACACCAACGGACACCTGTGCAGCAAACGACATCGGATGATACGTAAGGACACTGTTTGATCGGCAAAAAAAATGACTGACTTGTGGTAAGGTCCGTGATGTGCCCGATAGAACTATCACTGTCATGTGGACTATATACCTTCTATCACGTGTGGTGGTTCAACGTAGCTAGTACAATCGGTCCCTTAGATCTGTCGACCTCCCTGCATTAAGGGAATACAGTCATGCAACATAATTGCTTGGTTACATTCGAGACGATCACGAAATAACACCTCCAGAACGACCACTTGGCCGACTGTTCTCCCTTTATATGGTAACGCCACTGTCATCAGTGATATGCGCATGCGCAAAGCACTAACCACGTGAACGCCTTTCTCACCGCAAAAGTATGCAACAAGTATCATGTGGCTTTTCAACACAGCTTTTCCGAGTTGCTTCACTAAAGAAGACGAAGCAAATACTCTAGAATTCAGATTAAGAACAGCTGTAAGCAAGCCTAATTTATAAGTACATAGCCCTACAGCACTATAGCAGTGTAAATCACTGGTCTCTTGGTCCAGATTGAATAGGAGTTGCGTTCCTTTCAGGGCATGCTGATGCAATACCTCCATACCGAGCTACAATGTAAAACAGCTCAGCGAAAGATCTGTACCCAAAGACTAGAAAGTTCCACAGATCACTGTAGTATTCAAGCAAGTCAATAGGAGTGACCCGAGAAAGTACAGGCTTATATCATTGACGTCGCTTTGTAGCAGGATTTTAGAACATACTTTCCTAAAACACTGTGAAAAGCCTGGCACATTCTGAGAACGGATTTAGAAAGAATCGCTCTTCTGAATCACAGCTAGCTCTTCACTTACATGAAGTGATAAGTGTTATTGATAAGGCATCTCAAATAGCTTATATATTTCTAGATTTCCGAAAGGCTTTTGACGCACACCTCTAATCAAATTGCGTGCTTATGGAATGTCGTCACAGTTGTGCGATTGAATGATATCTGGCGTTCACCAGGAAAGTTTTATACGACCCCTACAGCTTCTAATCTTCATAAACGATTTAGGAGATTATATATATATTTGACGAAATACAGTGTTCAAATGAATGAAATAAATCGCAATTTGCGATGTTATGGCATCACTGTATTAGGTGTAGATGGAATACCAAACTGTGTCGAATGAAAATTTGTGCCCGGCCGGGATTCGAACCGGGGATCTCGTGCTTACTAGACAGACGCGTTGACCACTCCGCCACCGAGGACACAGTGACCAGCCCGACTGCAGAGGACTCTTCCCTGCACGTCTCCCGCCACACACAAGTCTCCACGCTGTTTCTTTCCTATACCACAGCCTATTCATTCTATAATGCTCGCAGCCACAATACTGTATTCCCGCATCAGGGAGAACAGACCATGAGGTATCGAGACACAATTAATTGTCGTCAGGAGCCCAGCCTCGGCTTGTAACATCGTAAATTGCAAATTGCGATTTATTTCATCGATTTAGGAGATAATTTGTGAGCGCCCCTCTTAGACTCTTCGTGGATGATGCTGTCAGTACCAGTTAATACAATCACGAGAAGATCAAAAGCATCTGAAAAATGTTAGATAAGATATTATAGCGTTGAAATGGAAGCAGGCTTGTCAACTGAACACAGCACCTACACTGAAAGCACTTGGGCAGAGTGCTCTTCTATTTATACACAGACAGAATGTACCAGAAATTGCATGAATAGTTAACATAAGAAACATGTAGAAATTAAAAGTGAACGATGATCCTTACAGTTTCGTCCCATAGCTTTAGAAACATTTGAACATCCAGGAGTGGTCGGTTAAGGTCGCCCCACAACTGTTGCCGTTGCATCGTCCCGCGGCGCGGGGCGACACTTATTTGAAGACGATGCCTGTTGTCTCTCTGTCTATCTCGCGGGGTCGGCCACTTTCTTTGAAGATCTCCGAAGTCGGTGTGTTTGTGTGTGCCGTGCGCCTGTGTTTGTGTGCGAGCCCGAGTGTGTGCGTGTGTGTGTGTCTTTTCGGGGCGTTTCGCTAAGGATGGCAGGTGGGGAAGGTCTGGAGATAAAAGAAAGAGAATACAAAAAAGAAAAGACACTGCGGCGGGGAGAGGCTTTAATACCGTTGGCGGCACATCAGAGAGGTGAGAGAGGGCATACTAACGCGGCGAGACAGCCGCCGCGGCCCTTTCAAGTCGCCGCTATCTCGCCGGTGTGTGTGTGTGTGTAGTGGTGAGGGGGGGGGGGAGGGGGGAGACGGCCTTCCCCCTCCACCCGCCCCCGCCGCCCCCTTAACTCCTGGGACGTGTGCCGCTGGGGCCGTTGAGGAGGCCGAATCCGCGAAAGAGGCACGGCCGGCGTCGGCTGCGTCCGCAGCGCTATCCAGTTACTGAAAGACCCGCCGACGCCGCGCTCCCGACTCCTGCAGCCAACAAACTAGTTCTGCCGGTGTTGCGGAAGGCCCCGGAAGCCCGTTTAGAAAGCCGCAGTGCCCGAAGGGCGGACACGCGCCGACAGGACGTGTAACAGGAGCCGAAATAATAGACGACGCAGGGAGACAACGTTGGACCGCCTCTGCCTCCGTAGCTACACACCTGAAAGGCGTCCTCGATGTAACTGACGGATTTTCTCCACCTAAATGGCGACATAGTTGATATTCTGAATCGAATGCCTCGGCAGATATTTATAAAAAAAAGATCGCACTACGTGTTTAAATTTGTAGTTTTACAGGTTGCAAAATTTTAACACGAATTATCTACAGGAGAATGGAAAAGCTGGTAGAAGCTGACCTCGAGAAAGATCAGTTTGGATTCAGGAGGAACGTAGGAACCCGGGAGGCAATACTCACTTTCACTAATCACGTGAACGCCTTCATCACCGCAAAAGTATGCTACAAGTAACATGTGGTTTCTCAACACGCTTTTCCGAGTTGCTTAACTAAAGAAGACGAAGCAAATACTCTAGAATTCAGATCAAGAACAGCTGTAAGCAAGCGTCATTTATTAGTACATAGCCCTACAGCATTACAGCAGTGTAAATCACTGGTCTCCTGGTATAGATTGAATAGCAGATGCGTTCCTTTCAGAGCATGCTGATGCAATAGCTCCATACCGAGCTACAATGTAAAACAGCTCAGCGAAAGATCTGTACCCAAAGACTAGAAAGTTCCATAGATCAAGCCAGTATTCAAACAAGTCAATAGGAGTGATCCGAGAAACTACAAGCCTATATCATTGACGTCGCTTTGCAGCAGGATTTTAGAACGTGCTGTGAAGAGTCTGACACATTGTCAGAACGGATTTAGAAAGAATCGTTCTTGTGAATGATAGTTAGCTCTTTACTCACATGAAGTGATGAGTGCTATCGATAAGGCACCTCAAATCGGTTATATATTTCTAGATTTCCGAAAGGCTTTTGACGCAGTACCTCACAAGTGTCTTGCAATCAAACTGCGTGCTTATGGAATATCGTCACAGTTGTGCGACTGAATTTGCGATTTCCTGTCAGAAAGAACACAGTACGTACTTATTGAGAGAAAGTCATCGAGTAAAACCAAATGATATCTGGTGTTCACCAGATAAGTTTTATACGACTCCTACAGCTTCTAATCCTTATAAACGATTTAGGAGACAATTTGTGAGCGGTCCTCTTAGACTCTTCGTAGATGATGCTATCAGTATCAGTTAATAAAGTCACCAGAAGTTCAAAAGCATCTGCAAAATATTAGATAAGATATCTACGTGGTGCAAAAATGGCAAATGATCCTAAGTAATAAGCATGAAGTTATTAAACTCGAAGCGCATGAAAGGGAAGCATTAGTTGGGAAGGGAATAAGACAGTGTTGTAGCCTTTCTCCGATATTATTCAATTTGTACATCGAGCAGGCGGTGAAGGAAAGCAAGGAAAAATTTGGAATAGGGATTAAAGTTCAGGGGGAAGAAATAAAAACATTGCGTTTTGCTGATGACATTGTAATTCTGTCAGAGACAGCGAACGACCTGGAAGAGCAGTTGAATGGAATGGACAGTGTGTTGAAGAGAGCGTATAAAATGAACATTAACAAGAGCAAAACAAAAATAATGGAATGCGGTCTTAGAAAATCAGGCGATGCTGAAGGAATTAGATTAGGTAACAAAACAATGAAGGTGGTAGATGAGGTTTTCTTACTTGGGTAGTAAAATAACATGCGATGGTCGCAGTACAGAGGATATAAAATGCAGAATGGCAATGGGAAGAAAAGAATTTTTGAAAAAGAGAAATTTTCTAACATTGAATGTTAATTTAAGTGTAAGGAAGTCTTTTCTGAAGACATTTGTGTGGATTGTTGCCTTGGACAGGAGTGAAACATGGACGATAAGCTGTGCGGACAGGAAGAGGATAGAGGCTTTTGAAATGTGGTGCTACAGAAGAATGCTGAAGATTGGGTGGGTAGATCGCATAACTAATGAAGAAGAATTGGTGAGAAAAGGAATTTGTGGCATACCCTGACTAAAAGAAGGGATCGCTTGGTAGGACACATTCTTAGACATCGAGGAATCGTAAATTTAGCATTGGGGGGTAAAAATCGCAGAGGGAGACCAAGAGACGCGTATAGTAAACAGATTCAAGTGGATGTGGGTTGTCGTTCTTATGAGGAGATGAAAAGGCTTGCTCAGGATAGAGTGGGGTGGAGAGCTGCATCAAACCAGTCTCCGGACTGAAGACCATAACAACAACAAGTTTTTGCAAACATTTTAGACCAAAAGAAAAAAAAGCGCGTCCATAAAGTATGTCCCGTTTGGTAATAAAATGAAACTGTACACTGATACAGAAGAAATTTTTATTGCACAAAATTCTACAACTCTTAAACTACTTTTCCACATAACTGCCGAAATTTTGCAGGCATTTTTCATAGCGTGGCAGCAGGTTTTGTATACCTTCTTCATAGAAATCTGCCGCCTGAGTCTTCAACCAGTTGGACACACTTTCTTTCAGCTCGTCGTCATAGGGAATTCCATAGCAAGAGAACTAATTGTAAACCTACGGTTTTGCTGGATCTTGTTCAAAATGTTGAAATGTTTGTGTAGCTTATGGGACTTGTCATCAATTGCGTGAACCAGTTCTTCTGTAACCAAAGGTGGATGCCCACTTCGTTCTTCATGGTGCACATCACTGCGCTCGCTGTTGAACTGTCGGACCCATCTTCTCACCATGGAATTACTCATCGCATTTGGTCCGTAAACATCGCAAATTTGCCGATAAATTTCACTTTGTTTCACTTTCCTCGCATTCAAAAACCGAATCACCGACCTGTGATTTCACAGGCGGCGGCATTTTCAATAAACGCCGACATTTCAAACAAGCACAACAAAGCGTACGTAACTGACAGCGATCTCCAAATGGGGCACGTTCTTCTCCTTGACACACATCGTCTACAACGCATGTACGGAACTGCAATTGCAGCGCTGCAGCGGAGATAAATTGAAACGGAAATTACTTTCTGGACGCGCCTCATATCTAAATTATTAAAAGTTAATTAATAAATCTGAAACCCTTCTAGGAAAAAAAATTTAAGTAGTTGTGGGATCCGAACCACTGACCTTCAGCGTCACAGACCAACGCATTGCCCACTACGGTACGGCTAACAATTAGAAGCTGCACTCTTTAATCTCATACTATTGATGGCCGTTGTTAACTGATGCTAATATGGCATTTGTTCACACTAGATTATCATTTATCGTTTGCTTTGAAATGACAACGTGTAAGTTACAATAAGAAAATAATCAAATACGCAACGCAAGACTGCGTATGCCAGAGAGAGTTCTGGGCGAGGAATGTCACGTGACATCTCCTAACGGCTGGTTTTCGTTAATTCTATGGAGGGTGTTAAATATCCGTTATTTTTTGCAAATATCTCTCAAACGATACAAGATATATAAAGAAAAACATAAGGGAACAAACTTGCAGAGAATTTTCCCCTCTACAAATTCGGTTATTCAATTTTCGTGTCAGATGAACGGTTCGTTTGCAATTACAATTATATTACAAACGGCATTTTTTTGTATTACTGGCGTATTTATTGTCCGAAAGATTTGAAAAAGACGGGTTCTTGTCTCTGGCAGCCTACAATTATGTCTATAAAATTTGGTGCTGACCGGTTGAACGGTTCGTTCTAAAAACAGGGAACACGTTACGGACAGACAGACATCCCAAAATCGCCGTTATTTTTGCAAATATGTCTGTAACGATACAAGATATGAAAAAAAAAACATAAGAGATCAAAGTTGTGGAGGATTTTCTCCACTACAAATTCGGTTATTCAATATTTGTGTCAGATGAATGGTCAAGCCGTTATTTTCATTTAAATTTCGAGCTGTCAAAAGACGATCGCAAAGGTCCACTTTTAGTGTTACTACCGTAACCTAAAGTAGGTCAAAAATTCTGAAATTATTTTGCATATGACTAACAAATGTTGGCAGCGTGCAGTTTATACTTCATATCATCCAAACAGAAAATTTTCTTAATTTTCTCATCATAGGAAACGATCTTATTAATATATTTTGAACATCAGAAATAGGTAGAACTACAGACATTTCCGAGGTAAAGGTGGCTTGCGTGCCTCAACGATACAGATAGCCCTACTGTAGTTGCAACCACAGCGGAGGAGTATCTGTGAAGATGCCAGACAAACGTTTGGTTCCTGAAGAGGAGCAGCAGCCTTGTCAGTAGTTACAGGGGCAACAGTCTTGGATGATTGACTGAGCTGGCCTTGTAACATCAGCTAATGTGGCTTTGCCACAGATTTACTGTGAACGGCTGAAAGCAAGGGGAAACTACAGCCGTTACTTTTCCCGAGGACATGTAGCTCTACTGTATGAACATATGATGATGGCATCCTCTCGAGTAAAACATTCCGGAGGTAAAATAATTCCCCATTCGGATCTCCTACTCAGGAGGATGTGATCATCAGGGAAGAAGGCCTTTCTGAAGGCATTTGTGTGGAGTGTTGCCTTGTATGGGAGTGAAACATGGACAATAAACAGTGTGGACAGGAAAAGGATAGAGGCTTTTGAAATGTGGTGCTACAGAAGAATGCTGAAGATTAGGTGGGTGGATCGCGTAACTAATGAGGAGGTACTGAACAGAATTGGGGAGAAAAGGAATTTCTGGCATACCTTGACTAAAATACGGGTCTTTCTTGGTAGGACACATTCTTAGACATCAAGGAATTGTGAATGTAGCGTTGGAGGGAACTGTTTGGGGTAAAAACCGCAAAGGAAAACCAAGAGACGGATACAGTAAGCTGATTCAGACAGATGTAGCTCGCCGTTCTAATGTGAAGAGGCTTGCTCAGGATAGGGTATTGTGGAGAGCTGCATCAGACCAGTCTCTGGACTGAAGACCACAACAACAACATAATTTGTAAACAAGCAAAAACAAAGAAAAATAGATATATACAATAAAACTGGATCCACTCCATGCTGGTGGCTGGTAAAGCAACTGGTTATGAATATATCACAAAAGTCAGTTCAGTTGCAAAGTTTTTTTTCTCATTACTGACACTTTTTTGACGCATCATAAGATTATATAAGTATGAGGTTAGCTATTTGTCATCATAAAACCATCTAGGAAGTAAACCTATCGTCGTGGCTGTTTAAAATTATTTTAAAATTTTGGCCTGAAATGGGAGGATGTGGGCAAATGTAAAGTGCTATCCCAAGCTGCTAAATGCGAATGCGCGACATTGTGACTTAAAGTGACTTACGTAAGGTGACACCAAACACAGGACTCAGCGGCCACACGGAGTGCGGCTGGCGATGGCTGTCGACCTCGTTGTGGACCAAAACAGCATATTACATTTTCCCATATCCTCCCATTTCAGGCTAAAATTTTAAAATAATTTTAAACAACCATGACGACAGGTTTTCTTCCTACATGGTTTTTATGATGACAAATAGCTTACCTCATATTTACATAATCTGATGATGCCTCAAAAGGGCGAAACGCGTCAGTAATCAGAAAAAAAAAATTTGCAACTGAGACTGACTTTTGTGATACATACACAATAGCTTGCCGGCCGCGGCGTAAGAAAGCTCATTCATGATAGTGGTGCAAACAATTATCAAGAGAAACTCTTCTCTCACAGTTTTAAAGAGAAGTGTCATTTTGGCGTTATTACGGCGATTATAGGAGGAATCGTGGTACGAAATGTTCAAAAGTTCAAATTTTTGTAAAGTTATGGGACCTAAATGCAGTGGCCCTCGGTTCCTAAACTTAAAAGTACTTAAACTAACTTATCCTAAGAACAACACACACACAAACACACAGACTCTCTCTCTCTCACACACACACTTCCCCGAGGGAAGACTCGAACCTCCGACGTGGAACGGTCCCGCGCACGCTAGGAAGACGCACGGCTATAGCTCCGTGGCGATCGTGGAACTATCTTCCTCAGTGAAATGTGTTTTGTAATAGTAGATTTAGTATTTCTGAGTTCTTTGTTATCTTCCTTTTCGAAACCATTTTGATTACAGAAAGTCTGGATTGGTAGTGGCTAGTTATGCTATGTTATGCGTGCACTATATTTTGATACCAACATTCTTCATATCACTAACACGTAAGATGTACTAGACCGAAGTACAGGACACTGTTTGCTACAGATACATAACAGAAGGATGCCAATAATTTTACTAATCGGATGTCATTCGATAGCCTAGAATCCCAATCTCCAAACTTGTAGTTTGCGTTCAGTGGTCAAATGAAATGTCTTCTTGAAGAATCATGTTACTTAGTTTAATTATTATGGATCTCGAAATTAAACATAATTCCTTTAATATTTACTGAAGTAGGCACGCTTCATTACATACATTAATTGTTATCCACTTCAGATAACTAGCCCCTTGAGTGTTCCTACTTCTTTCAAGACCGACCGAAGCTGTCCTCATAGCAGCTGCTGTTCAATTTCATAATCGCATAGATGGAACACATCTTTCACTAGTGTGTGCTCAAGATGTCAGGGAGTGTTAGACATAGTGACTTTCGGAAAAGAATTCCGGTTACAAACAGTGAACTACTTGTGATTACGAGACAGAAACTGTCCAAGAAATATCAGTCAACAAGAAAAGCTGTGCGATGGGGCGCACTGGTTAGAACATTGGACTCCATCTCTAATGAGTTTAATGAAGATGGGACATGTAACCTTAATAATCACTCCTTTCTTTCTTTCTTTCTTTCTTCAATAATAAGAATGAAATTAACGTTGTAAGAGTTATAATATGAAATATTGAAGGGTTTATAGTGTCAATGGGAAACCGGAAATGCCAAAGTTATGTAGTTAGAAGTGGCGAAGTGAAACGTAAGAAATCATTATTTCTAATCACAAAACTGATAGGTAAATCACAATATTATTAAATGCTGTTGCAATAGTTCTTTGAATCTTTATCAATTTTAAAATAGGACAAGAGTGAAGTAGTGTCATTAACTCTGCGCTGAAAAACAGATTTTTATATAGAATGTAGGGTTTCACGGCCGGCTAGTTAGAAGTTTTATTGATGGACCACGGCAACTTACCCCGGAAGTTTTAATTAATGAAGACGCCGGCCGTGAAAGCCTACATTCTACGATTCGACGCCTCTACGGGGAGGATATGTCGGTTATGGTACGACGACTGGAGAACCTACGTAAGAAGAAAGGACAAAAACTTTCTTCACTCACCTTCTTGCTACGTTGTCGTGACACCAGGACAGTTCCAAAGTTTTTGAAGGTAAGAAGAATGTTTCATTCAGCGCAAGCCAGTCGCATCTATCTTCGCATGGAACTAGCGATGCTACGGGAGCGGATTCACCAAATACGTCGTGAATTGGCGGTAAGTAGTAGTCAACTATTGAGTTTCCATTTACGCATTAGCAATGCAATGCAACTGTGTGATTGGGATAAGGTGGACAGACTAACGTTTAGGTCTATGGAACTTAGTGCAGAAGTGGCTTGCAATAGACAGAAGAAGAAATTTGATCATTTACAAGTTAGACAGGACGCTTCAATTACAGATAATGCGAATACAGTGATTAATTTGTCCGGGAAAGAACTGTCGAGAGAAGAAATTTCTGTTCTCTCGAAAGGAGGGAATTTTGCAGTCACTCCATCAAAGATTCCCTCGGAAGATATTGTTGCCAATTTAGAGGCAGGGATTCGCATGGTATCACCACGTTCTACCGATGAAATTAGGATGGAAAGCTAAACCACCTAGTAGCAATTTGTCCCAAGCAGAACGGAAAGCATTGCGGGACATCAATGCGGACAAGAACACTACTGTACTTTCTGCTTATAAGGGTAATGCTACCGTTGTATTGAAGACCGAGGATTACCATAGGAAGATCAATGACCTCCTTGATCCTACCACTTATAAAAAGCTGACAAAGGATCCTACTACAAAAGTGTTAAATGCTATCAACAAGTTAATAAAAAAGTCTTCCATCCCAACAGAGGATATAAAACATCTTCTCAAAACGGAAGCACACCCCCCCCCCCCCCCCAAGATTGTATGGGTTGCCTAAGGTACATAAACCTAGTGTCCCGTTAAGACCAATTGTGAGTGCCATTGGATCTCCGACGCAGGAGCTGGCTCGATATCTCGCCTCCATGTTGCAACCATACATAGGCAAAACTGATAGGCACATCAAAAATTCTATTCATTTTATAGAAAAATTGAGAGTTATTACTGTCAGCCCAGGTGATATTCTTGTCAGGTTTGATGTAGTATCTTTGTTCACCATTGTCCCAATAGACGAAGCTCTTTCTTATATAGCTGACATGTTTCCAACTTATATAGTATCTTTATGCCGACACTGCCTATCCACGACTTATTTTCAGTAGAACAGTGAATTTTATGAGCAAATTGAAGGGGTGGCCATGGGTAGTCCTTTGAGTCCAGCTATCGCTAATCTATTTATGGAATTTTTTGAACATCAAGCTCTGCAGTCTGCCAACAAAAGTCCCTCAAAGTGGTACCGGTACGTGGATGATACTTTTGTGAAATGGAATCACGGTGATGAAGAATTAAATGATTTTTTGGGGCACCTGAATAGTATTAATCCACGGATACAATTTACTATGGAGAAAGAGGAAAACGGACAGCTGAACTTTTTGGATGTATCGGTAATCAAACGGGTAGATGGGACCTTGGGGCATAAGGTATACAGAAAAGGCACCCATACCGTTCGTTATCTTCATAAGGATTCGAACCATCATCCTAGGCAGAAGAGAGGTATCATTAAAACATTGGTGGATCGAGCTAATAATATCTGTGAGCCTATTTATGTGAGAGATGAATTAAACCATTTGCGAACAGCGTTTAAGAAAAATGGATACACCGATAAAGAGATAGATCGAGCTCTCCATCCTAGAAGAAAAGGGTCCGAAAACAAGCCACAACAACAACTGTTGGCCGGAAAAGTTTTTCTTCCTTTCATCCACAAAATTACGGACCATATTGGGAAAGTTTTGGCCAGGTTTCAAGTTCAGACCGTCTTTAGACCTACAAAGAAAATTAGCGAATGCTTACGATCGGTGAAAGACGCACGACATCCCCTAGCAACGCCTGGGGTGTATAAAATTCCCTGTAGGTGTGGCATGGTGTATATAGGAACAACAAAAAGGAGTGTTAATACTCGCATATTGGAACACAAAAGGAATTGTCGTCTGGCTCACACAGATAAGTCAGCTGTGGCAGAGCATGTTTTTACACGTGGTGACCATGAAATCAAATTTAGTGAAACGAGCGTGCTAGCCAGGACGTCGCATTATTACACACGGATGTACATAGAAGCCATAGAAATACAAAAAAACCACAATAATTTTAACAGGAAAGAAGAAGGTTTGAAATTAGATAAGATGTGGCGGTCAACTTTGAACCAAAGATATGACAATCGATTACCTGTAATCGAGAGACATGACGTCGGAAGCACGTGACAAGTGATGGCGCCATCTATGCCATCTATATAAGCAGGACCTCCAGCGCCTAGTAAGCAGTCGTCGACTCACCCTTGAAGATGCTGCCCGCAATAGGCAACGAAACGTCGGGAGATAGAAGTTTTATGGATGGACCACGGCAACTTAGCCCGGAAGTTTTAATTAATGGAGATGTTTATATAGTATGAAATAATGTAATGTTTGAAAAAAAAAGGAAAGTAATACGTAAATTAGAAAGAGTGACTTGTATTTGCGTGAAGATGTAAAGCGTTTTAGAAAAGAATTATAGACGAAACAGTCTGGAGACGAAAACAATATTTGGAGTTTTGTGACGGTTGCTGTTGGTTATTTTGCAATAGATATAGTTTCCCTTAATTTTCTCATGTTTGGAATTGGCGAGCTTCTTCTGAAATCACATCAATGTTATGCCAAGGTCGACGACCGGTTTAGGCACCCTGGTCTGTTATCTTAGAGCATTTCGGTATAAATGCTCTAGTGATTTACAATAAAGTTGTAATCTAACCGTATTTCTTGGCATAATGCTGCAAAAAATCTCATGTTTACTTACATTCGGGAACACCATCCGTTCCACCGATCCTTGATCTGCTGCAGGATTTCGTGCATTTCTATTCGTCGGATGGCATTTTGAAAGAAATGCTGACGTCGAAACAAACGGTTCAACGCTTTTTCCGTACGAATCGCCCTGGGCGGCTTTTAGAAGCTTATAAAGCGGTATGACAAAGTCTCAGTACATTTATACATTTGGAAATTATGTAGAAAATGTAAGATATGTCTTATCTTTGGTTTCATTTTTTTTCCATGCGCAATTCTGACCTTATTCGACAGGGGAAACTTGTTTTCCAACTCCCCTCGTATATATACACCGAAGAAAGAATGACGGATATACACTCCTCGCCATTAAAATTGCTACACCGTGAAGATGATGTGCTATAAACGCGAAATTTAACCGACAGGAAGAAGATGCTGTGATATGCAAATGAAGAGCTTTTCAGAGCATTCACACAGGTTTGGCGCCGGTGGCGACACCTACAACAGCATGCCTTCCGGTCAGCATGATTCGGAGGAGTACTTACCTCCCCTAGTCGACGGAACCAGAATGAAGAGTGACGACTAAAGGTCTAAGGCCTCATAAAATCTTCCCCCTACCATACACCTGATGTACAGCGCGCTAAAAACGACGCAGAGTGCGTTCAGAGACTAGTGTTTACCAACCCTTGCTATCTGGCCAAGACAATTCCATCTTCAACCGCTCCTAGAAAGGTCTCCTGTCTCCTCTTACTTCCAAGATTAGGTTGGTACTACAATAAGAACACAGCCATCTCGCCAAGTAAGCTTGTCTCTGGCCAGCCAGCAGACGCCAGCGCAGACGACAAACGAATTCATGCGTTCTTAACTACAGAAAAACGGTGCCTAAAAGCGGGAGGCGGCGACTGTAAGCCATTGCGCGACAGTCAGTCAATATTAAAAGCACTCATTCACATTCACATGAACACACAAGTTCAATCACACGGGTGGAAACATTTATAAATATGGGGCATTGATCATTAATAAAAAGAATAAAGTAATTAACACATTAATGGTGGAGAACACTTTAGGTTAATGAATAAATCAAAATGCAACACGACCACACAGTCAGTGGACCTGTTTCATAACAGGATTAGTTCCAGACTATTTATCGATCCCAAGCGGAGGGTGATGAAACACGTCCCCTGAAGGTGTGATCGTGTTCCATTTTGATTGATTTATTAACCTATTATATTGAGAGTAAAGCTCAGAAAGAAAGTAGTAAAAAAATATCAGAAACGAAAATATCTAAAAACTCATCAAAATTTGAGATCACGACTTGGATAAAGTTCAGGGATTCTACTACATCGGCAGCAAAGTACCCGCAACGCCGAGGCAAAGAGGTCATGAAAAGTTGATTGGCACAGACAAAGAAGGAGTTTATCTCTAATAGAAAATTACTGGTATCAAACATTGGCTTTAATTTGTGGAATATTATCATGAGCATGCATGCCTGGAGCACAGCTGTGAATGGATGTCAAACACGGACAGTGGAAAACCCGGAATCGAAGCGTTCGCCTCGTGGGTATGGCGCCAGATGGAGGTTAGAGTCCTCGCTCGGGCATGTGTGTGTGTGTGTGTGTGTGTGTGTGTGTGTGTGTGTGTGTGTTTGTGTTGTCCTTAGCATAAGTTAAAGTAGTTTTTAAGTGTAGATACTGATGACCATTGCAGCGTTTCAGGTAGGGTGCTATAGATGAATGCATCGGATAAGGAAGGACCATTTCGGGCATGAAGAAAAACAGGATGTTCGAGCACTTGTTAAAGGGACCTGGACGTGAACGGGCTGCATTTTCATACCTTGCTTTCGGTACAGCATTACTCTTGATCTACAATGCGGAGGAAGCTGAGATTTTGTACCAACACTGAATGACATTAACTCAAGTTGTAATA
Source organism: Locusta migratoria (assembly GCA_026315105.1). Classification (NCBI taxonomy): domain Eukaryota; kingdom Metazoa; phylum Arthropoda; class Insecta; order Orthoptera; family Acrididae; genus Locusta; species Locusta migratoria. The sequence continues at coordinate 181,565,332 of CM048749.1, forward strand.
GGAAAGTTATTCAAATATCTGTTATAATTAAGAATTACAATATTTTGCCTAATAGATGTTTTTGTATTACGCGTTCGCATTCTGAAACCATTTTCCGGTGCATCGTCAGACTAACAGCATTTAGACTGTGGCAGGCTGTTCTCAATATTCGTAGGAAGACACCTCTTGTTTTGTAGATTGGAGTATATCTGAGGAAATAGAAAATCAGATATTACACTTCATTATTTTTTTGTCTAAAAATTACCGTTGAAATTATATACAAAAAGACAAACATAAACCATTTCTTCAATGCATTAGTCATAATACAAAGATACTTTCCCATTCTTTAATTGGGAGAAATTTGGTGAACACAGCTAAAACCATTATGTTCTGAAAATGTAGTTTCGAGAAAATGTGAAAAGAATGCTCACAGCGGTTTGGAATCATCATATGCCTCTTTCAGAACATTCCAGTGTCGTAATCTTGCTTGCCAACTGCTTCTTTATCCTCTTCAGACTTTTTCAGTAGTCTTTTCCTTCCTCTCGACTCTTTAATGATGGCTTCCGAAGCCCTTTTTGTTTCATATAGTCACTGACGATCAATAGCAGTGACAGCAGCTATCATATTTTTTCCTGGTCGGATGCCTAGTTTGTCCATTACTTTTGTCCTGCTAATTACACCATCATTGAAACAGATAACAGCATCCATCACACCTATTTTGAGTACTATCCATTCAAGAAAGACTGTTTTCGATACACGTTACCACAAGCAGCTGTATAAACTATCATTAGGATTTTTTGTACGATCATGTAGACATATTTTTCTAACTAATTTTTTATCTGCAAGGCTGTATGGGCTTTATTGTTTCCATGAGTGTGGCAAGCATGGAATGTTTATGGTGATATTCCTTGCCTGAAGCATCAGCGTGGCTAGTGTACAGACCATTTTAAAGGTACATGAATCGTACATTTTTGTGCCGGAAGAAATTTGTCTTTCACATGGAGGCATTTTTTCCGATTTTTCAGTCATTTTCACGTCTAGGTCTTCTTAATACGTCGAGGAATACTCCAAGGTAGTTTCCGGGGCTATAGGGGGCGAAAACTGATGGGTTAGACAAAGAATGGAATACATCCCTCAAATAATTGAGCGCGCAGAGGTTGTAACACACCAGTTATAAAAGTTGTAAGGAGTCAAGTTTTCTTCACTGTCATTTCCTTCATATTCCGACCTCAAAATGACATTCTACTCGCCAAGACGAATCTTTTGAATATTAACTCAATTGGGTACAGTGACTTCCAGTGATAATAAACATAACACCCAGAAGATGACCGCTTGCAATAGTGGCCGAAACGTCGGTGAAACATTTGATATATTGACGATGCGGTCCAATACCCAGAAGATTTATCAACAATTACAGTTTGATATGCAAATTACTTAGCACAGTGGTAGAGTGCTATACTACAAGTTCGAAGGTCCCGGGTTCGATCCCCGCTAGATCCTAGGACCTTTATCTGTCACTTTCCACTTCTTTCCCCTCTGGCAGTGTTGCTGATGTGAAAAATACCAAGTAGCACCGTGGTTCGGAACCCACGTTAAACTGTAGGTCCCCCTATAACTGGCTGGGTAAGTCAGTTCGAAGGTTGGAGGAAGGTAACCGCATACCACCTCCAAACAGGACCATGCCTAGTAAAGCACTGTGGTGTTCAAACCAATCTTCGGATTGTTGACTGCTTTATCTTACCTTATGCAAATTACTAGATCATCTATCAAGTGCAACAAGATAATCAAGGCTGACGCGTACTAGTGACCAAACACTTGTTTTTATAAAGTGAGTCGAGGCGCCCGTATGGCTGCCACCGGTGACACATAACAGGTGCGCAGAAGGCTCCTCACCCCAACTCCCTCGCTCTGGGTGGTCTACGGCCAGAAAGCCACTGCCTTCATTGAGAGGTCCAATGTATACACTCAGTTCATCAGTCGTTGTTGAGCGTTTAATATGAATAGAACAAGAAATTTACGGCTACCGGTTTTAATGGCTACCCAGTTCAAATGTGCTTTTAAACAGTTACACAGTGTGGGCCTGAAGATGGTGTTTTCAAACACCGAAACTGGCCGCACAAAATTAAAGAATTTGCATTCAGTTGCTGGTACTTTCATCCATCTATATGAGATACTTCATATCCAGTGTGAACATAGAATGAATTAGTTTACGCTTGCGAGCGCATATTTGAGTGGCAATGTGGTGGGTTAGCCTGAGACTGATGTACCAATCCAATTAATAGCCAGACTAGCATTTATAGGTTGTTATTGACTTTATCAAGACGCAGGCAATAGTCGATCAAGACACAATATTTAGTTTCACTTTCAGCAAAGACTTAGCTAGCAGCCGTTGGTGCAGTTAACAGCATCATGTGCAAACGCTTTAGGCGAACTCCACCCATCCCCAAACAACAATAACAAATACATTTTTTTACCATTGCGTAATATTTCTGACATTGGGACAGCCTTGAACGTAAAGTGAAGAAATTGAATTAATTTTAAACTCAAGTAGGCGCGGTTCTTTAACCATTCTACCAACTTTATTTTATTTTGAAATTGGTTATACGTTTCATCTATCCTATCAACCTATCCGGAACTTGAAAATCAAAAATTTAATTTGTTTCTTTATTAATTTGAGTTTTCGTAAAAGTAAATAAAGCCAGAATTTTCAATCAGATTTTTATTTCAGTAACTAGCGACATCACTTTACAACCTGAACTGGTTCTCACTAGTTAGACTCTGTTAATTTTAAGATTTTTTCTTACAGAAGATGTCACCTATCTTTACATAAGTGATAAAGTGTCACCGATTGTAGATAGCCAGGGAGCATCTTTCTGATTTATGTTGTATACTTCTTCCTTGCAGGAGTCTCAGATACAGTAACTACTCAGATCATGCCATTGCACAGTATAAATAGTCGGAAGAGTAGAATAACAATCTCAGCAGCATAGGTTTCACGTTAGAAAGTGGTTAACCATAAATGACAGACATGTTTGGTGTACTCCTGACATAACTTGATGTCTGTTTCTGAGACTGTCTCAAAGCACGTCTCCCTCCACGCCATATACTTTAATTCTGCCTCATGTTCCCTGTGAAATGCGTATCAAATTGCCAGGGCTTTCCTACATTGGAATAGCACCCCAGCAAAGAACGCGAATAGGATCTATCCCGCCTTGTTCCTCAGGCCGAGGTGATATAAATATCAACAAATAATACAAATCCTTAACATTGTTTCGTTATACCAAAGGTATTAAACGTAAGGAGTGGGTGGTCTAAAGCACCTACCTAGTAAGTAGGAGGTCCCGGGATCGAATCCCGGCCACGGCATAAATTTTAATTCAATGCCTCTCCTTATGTTTAATACCTTTGGTATAACGAGACAATTTTGTCTCAAGGAATTGTATTATTTGTTGATATTTATATCACCTCGGCCTGAGGACCAAGGTGGGATAGTTCCTATTCGCGTTCTTTGCTGGGGTGCCATTACAAATTATAAGAGCCCTGGCAATTTGATACTCATTTCACAGGGAAAATGAGGCAGAATTAAAGTATTATGTGAGAGGCACATATTGAGACCTGCCTGCATGGAAATCCTGAAACGACTGTAAAATCGGATCCAATGCTAGGGTAGGTCTTGTTTTCTTCACTGACAGTGCAGAGTGGTATCTTAAGTCTTCCTGAAATCAAGGAGCTCGACGTCAAACTGCGCGCCATTTCGTGCGATGACCACATCAAATCACCTGGGAAACTCATGAGGAAAAAAAAAAGATTAAAAAGAAGCACTTACCGAAAGGAACTACAAGTGCAGAAGTTATTCGCAGTGGAATTCTAGCACCTGTGAGTCTTATTTAAGCACCAGACCAGAGTGTAGGAACGATCCGCAGTGACTTGTGCTCACCCTTTACCATCAGCAGTTCCGCGAGCAGGAAATAATCACACGAGGCTGCTGGAAATCCTGCCTAGGCCGCTGATCTCAGCGATTAATATTTAAAGCAGGTAGTCGGCGAACCGGTTCCCGATGTCCGTTCCTCATCCGGAGCTTCCAATAAATGGGCAGTCGCCGATAACTTGCGCAAAATGCTAATGGCGGCGGGAAACTCATGCCCCTTGGACGGCAATCTACTAACTTACTATCCAATTTTCTGCCTGTACTAGAATACATTACAAAACTCATTTAGGTAGCAGTTTAATCGGGTAAAAAGTCGACAGTGTGCTCGGGCAGACTGACGACGACATTCGCGATATTCTCATCATTATCTGCCCATTATGCTTACTATATACAGGCAGTTTAATGTCAAGTGCAATTGAGTTTTCTAGATGTCATTCTCTTTCTCTCTCTGTATAAATATCTTTGGCGCGCGCGTGTGTGGGTGTGTGTGTGTGTGTGGGTGGGTGGGTGGGTGGGTGGGTGGGTGTGGGTATGGATGTGTGTGTGTGTATGTGTGTGTGTGTGAGAGAGAGAGAGAGAGAGAGAGAAAGTGAGTTAGCGAGAAGAAGAGAGAGATAAGTGGGGAGGGATGGGGCTATAAGACAGTACTGGCGAATAATCTTCGCTTCTAATATGTATAGTGTGACAAGATAGTCGTACCACATTTTCCTATATCAGCACTGTTTTGAAGTTGTAAATACGTGAACTAAACTTTTTATTTAAAATGTTTATATGTTTGATGTTCTTGTAAATATTGTTATTTTATAATATGATTCTTAAAATGTTTTATTTTCTGCAAGTTACATGTACGATCGAGGCGCCGCAATCAACAAGGGCAGCGTCGTCGCCAACCTTTATGTATGCTTCACGCTTCACTTTCATGACAGACCTCGACCTTGGTCCGATGCTTATGAAGGCTAAGCATTTGCTGCTATTCCTGCTGTACCTGAAACATAGGAAAGAAGTATTAGAACCTGGGTGTTTGAGTGGACTTAGACTGTCAGATTACTGACGATTATTATTATTATTATTATTATTATTATTATTATTATTATTATTATTTTCCTCCAGGTTTGCTACTAGATTTGTATTAATCTCGCAGCAGGTCAGGCCAAGGGGTTGTCGGACTGAAGTGTTGTTGTGTCCCCAATTGCCGGATTAGCCGGTTGTGGGACTGCTCCGTCCTCTCGTAAAAGGTCCTGGCGGTGACGCGGAATCTCTCTCGGAGCGGTAGAATGCCGGCTTCTTCGTCAAGCAGGTCGATGTCGCGTTGGAAGATGCAGGGCAGTCTTCAGGGCGCGGTTCTGGATGGTCTGCAACAGCTGGATGTGGATGTCAGCGGCGTTTCCAAAGACTGGGGACGCGTACTCGAGCACTGGACGGACCAGTGACAGGTACAGCGTGATCCCGTGTTGCGACGGTAGCGGCGACTACTGGTTGAGCAGTGGGTAAATAACGCGTAGGCGTCCAGTGGCCCTCTGGTGAGCCTTTGGTCTAAGGTTACCCCTAGGTATTTCGCCGTTGTGCTCCAAGGGATGGGAGCCCCCAGGATCTCGGTCGGCGGTAACCTTGAAGTATGTGACCGCTAGCAGAATTTAACCGACGGCTACGGCGCTACGAATGCAGCTGCGCCTTCTTTATTTCCGCGCGTCAATCGTTTCAAAAGAAGAAAAGAAAAGAACATTAAATGATTAATTATTGTTGTTTGAGATTCAGTCCAAGCTGGTTATACAGGTTAAGGTCACTTCCAAGACTGACTTTGTATTAGTATAAAGAAGAATATCTATTTGTTAATATTGAAAAGTATCTTGCATTTATGAAGAGTTATTTATAATCAAGAATATATTATAGCAAGAGTAATTTGATGTTTGTGAAGAACTTCTACTTATTTCAGAAAACAATTTAAATTCTGATTGAAATTATTACTGATTAGCTTCGAATGTGATATTATTTTGGTATCGAGTATGAATATTGAAAAACAGTGTTTAGCAGGCGGTGGAATATTATTTTTTTCAGTACAAGTTGGCGACAGAAAACAGTAGTTCCTGTGTTTGATTTCGATAAAATTTTAGTAACGGGCACAGACTATTTCCTTGCCCCGCTCCTACAAGAACCTAATTTACTTTTTGTGAACTATTTAAAGGAGATATTCCTATATTTTCTGATTTATATTATGGTGCGGGACACTTCGGACGAAGTCTTGAAATTTTGTACGATTAGATTGCAGCAGTTGGTGTTGCTAGGAGACTGTAAATAACTAAACAACGTCCTAGTAACTGATACAACCTTTCTAGTATCAAAATACTCTCATGACTAGCAACTAAAGATGAATGTGAGTAACTGTACTAACCATCGCAGTTATCCCGTCCCTGTTCCACCACATATGCTGTTACACGTCCGAACAGGAAAATACACGAGGGTCTATACTTGCTTTTTTATTATGTTACATCGAAATGTTGATTATCTGTTAATAGATCTGTCAATTTAAATATTTTAGATTATGACAGATTCCTTTTGAGAACGAAGACAGCATGTACTATAATAGCAAATCAAAAAATATTCAAATGTTTGTAAATCTATGGGACCCCACAGCTTGGTTATTAGTCCCTAGCTTACAAACTACTTAACTCAAGGTAAACAAAACTAAGGACAACACAAACACCCATGCCCGAGGGGGGGTGAATCGAACCCCCGACGGCGTGCGGCCGCGCGAACCGCAACACGGCGCTCCAGTACGCGCGGCTAATCCGCCACGGCTAGCAAATTATCTGGAATCACCAAATAATTTATTTCAGGCTTCTGTTAAGTAGAAAAACAGATCATACGTAGATTGCTTTCAAAAGAATGACTAATCATCAAAACTTGCAGATTTGTTGGCACGATTTTGTAGTAAAATGGATCAATGCTTGACTCAAGTAGTATTTCAGTACTGAATCTACATCTACGTGGGATACTCTGCAAATAATATTTAAGTACATGGCAGAGGGTTCATCGAACCACCATTATACTATTTATCTCCCATTCTATTCTCGAATAGCGCGCGGGAAGGAAGAACACCTGAATCTCTCCGTTCAAGCTCTGATTTCTAGTATTTTATTCTGATGATCATTTCTACCTATGTAAGTGGGAGTCAACAATATATATTCGCATTCGGAAATTGTAGTTTCGTAAGTAGCCAACATCGCAGCGATAAGCGCCGTTGTCGTAATGATTCCCATCCCAAATCCCGTACCATATCCGTAACGCTGCCTCCCCTGTATCGTGACAATACGAAACGAGCTGCTCTTCTTTGGACTCTTTCGATGTCCTCCGTCAAACCCACCTCATAAGGATCTCACACTGGGCAGCAATACTCCAAAAAAGGACGGGCGTAGTGTATGCAGCCTCTTTAGTAGTTCTGTTGCATCTTTTAAGGGTTCTGCCAATAAAACGCAGTCTCTGGTTCGCCTTTCCTGCGACATTATCTACGTGTTCTTTCCAGTTTAAGTCTGAAGTAATTTCTAGGTATTTTGTGGAGTTTACGGCCTTCATTTTTGGTTGATTTATCTTGAAAACAAAATTTAACAGATTTCTTTTCGTACTCATGTGGACGACTTCACACTTCTCATTATTTAAACCCAATTGCCTAATTTTACACCATAGTGATATCTTATTCAGATCGTTCTGCAGTTGGTTTTGATATTCAGATGATTTTACTAGACGGTAAATGACGACGTCTTCTGCAAACAACCTAAGGGAGCTACTTAGATTTTCCCCTAAATCGGTTATGTAAATAATGAACAGCGGAGGACCAATAACACTACCCTGCTGAACGCTCAATATCACTTCTGTTTTAGTTGATGCCTTACCATCGATTACTACGAACTGTGTCGTCTCTGACAGGAAATCCCCTATCCATTCGCAAATGTGGGACGATATACCATAATCACGCAATTTGATTAAAATCCGTTTGTGAGGTATGGTGTCAAAATCCTTCTGGAAATCAAGAAATACGGAAACGATTTGCGAACCCTTGTCGATAACACCCATCACTTCGTGTGAGTAAAGAGCTAGTTGTTTTTCGCATAACAAACGCCAATCACAGTTGAAGAGGTGCGGGGTATACTGTGGCAGTAGAGAGGATCCGGGCGTGTGTTAACTCGTTTTATTGTGCTACGGCAGCATGCCACTCCCCGCTGACACTGCCGTTGTGGTGTTGGCGTCGCTACTAGGCAAGCTGCCTTCGAAGGTCGATGGCGAAGCCACGACGCTCCGCCCGCTTGTTGATCACTGGCCGACTCAGATTGAGAGTTTACACATTAATAATTGCAGGTTGATCTTCTAATTCAAATTATTCATTGTTAGGTACGATGCATCGCCGCCGGATGAGTGGTGAGGGCGTCCCTTCAGTGCCGCTGCTGCGCCTAGGCAGAGCGGTTCGAACCCTGGCGCTGTCCTCCGGTCAGTGACTTCTCCCCATCTCAGTGCGTCGATATTGCTTCAGGTGGCTGGCGAGAAGACTAGAGCCCCTCACTGTGAGATGACATCACGCTGACATCTCGAGTGGCCCGTTGTTCGGTGTTGGGAGATGAACCGCGTACCACTGACGACGACCTCCGAGGTTACTTGCTGCCAGTTGCTTACTTGCTGGCGTACTGGTGCACTTCGAGCTGAGCTGCGAACTGTCGAATGCTCTTGAAACACGTCCATTGAATGTGTGTGGTCGTGTTCCATTTTTGAGTTATTCATTAACCTAAAGTGTTTCTGCTCCATTAATATTGTGTATTAGTATGTTAACTATTTTGTTTATTCAGAATGAAACTTTCACTCTGCAGCGGAGTGGGCGCTGATATGAAACTTCCTGGCAGATTAAAATTGTGTGCCGGAACCGGGACTCGAACCTGGGACCTTTGCCTTTGCCTTTTGTTTATTACTTATCAATGCCCCATGTTTGTATGTTTCCACCCATGTCAGTAAACTTGTGTGTTCACGTGAATGTGGAAGGTTGTTTAATATTGACTGACTGCCCCGCAATGGCTTACAGTCGCCACCTTGTGCTTTAGGTCCTCGTTTACTTTAATTAAGAGTGCATGACTTCGTTTGTCATCTACGCTGGCGTCTCGGGGTGGCCAGAGACAAGCTTACTTCGCATTACGGCGAGGTGGCCATCTTCTTAGTGTGGTGCCAACCTAATCTTGGACGAAAGAGGTGACAAGAGACCTATCTGGGGGCCGTTGAAGAGGGTATTATCTTCCTCAGGTAGAGAGGGTCGGTAGACACTATGCTCTGAATGCACTCTGTATGGGTTTTTAGCGCGCTCTACATCCGTGGCCTTAGGGCTTCTGTCTTGCTGCGACCGTAGAAGTAAGTACTTCGTTAAATCATGCTGAGGGGAAGGCATGCTGTTAGATCTTAGCTTTCTTTGTGATCGGGTAGTCTCGGTTTATCAGTGCTAGTTTTCTTGAGTAATTCTTTCTCTATGCGAGGCGAACTGTTTCTTAATTTACAGAATTCGAGTAATTCGGTGTAAATTTAGTGTTTGCATTTTTTTCATTCTGGTGATGATTTTGTGTCCAGTTTTTCTCAAGTTAGAATGCTCGTGTGTGGAATTCAGCCTTTGTGTAAACTTAGTATGTTCCAATTGTTGTTTTTCAACTAACGTTTTTGTGTCGTGTTTGTATCTGCGAGTAAGCTAAATATTTTTCACATTTTCTAGTTTGATTACGTCTTTCTTCTCTTGTATGACCGATTGCACCGCGTGCTTTCGTAATAGTCATCACTTCGGCCTTTATCCATGCTTTTATTAATACTAGCTTCCTTCTATATGAATTATCACGTGTGCGTTACTTGCTTATTCTAAATTAATTTCATTTGAATATTCGGAATAATTCCTCAAGGTCGCACACCACGTAGTACTTAAGAGTAGTATGCCACTGCCTCCCCGAAATTTTTGCTTCAAGAAATCCGCCATCTCATCAAAGCGCCGCCGGCGCTTCGTTTGTCGCTGCTATAAACCGTTCCTGTATGGGTAATGTACCGCAAGCATTATGTGCATGTCTGGCTTTGAATGAATGAATGTGCTTTCACCTATCCATTGTGTGTTTGCAATTTTCCTCCCATATTACCTCCATATTCATAAAGGAGAGGAACAATTTTATTATGTGCAGTAATTTTATGATTTAATTCTCTATTAAATGCAAACGTAGGCTTCCGCGGCTGTTGTCACTATCAATAAAATTCTTCTGGGTATGAAACCGCGTCGTCATTTTACAAATTCCACCGACGTTTCGGCCGCTGTTGCAGGCGGCCTTCATCAGGGTCTGTGTCTGACTGCTGAATATACGATATCTTGGGATTTATATAGCTGCGGATGAGGGAAAGGAAGGGGGACGTTGGTTTGCCTTTATTGGTGGTTATATTATTTCACGCCATTGGTGGAAATCGGCAATGATGATTGGTGTTTTAGAGGCTAGTTTTCCATGTGATTGGGGGTTACATTCTTCCGCAGCTATATAAATCCCAATATATCGTATATTCAGCAGTCAGACACAGACCCTGATGAAGGCCGCCTGCAACAGCGGCCGAAACGTCGGTGGAATTTATAAAATGACGACGCGGTTTCATACCCAGAAGAATTTTATTGATAGTAATTCTCTATTGTTCTCTATTGTACAAGGTGAGTGCTTAATTTGGTCTTCCCACATTTATTTGCTTGTTCATTTTATTGAATAGATGATGATTTAAAGTATCAAACATATGCTTTATGATTTCATGCTCCCCTTAATTATCTATTCATTAATTTTTAACATTGATTTTGTGTTTGTTAAAACGTTGGCTGCTCTCTTAAGGAGTGAGTAGTTAGATAAATTTCCGTTGCGCAAATACTGTGACCACTCGCAAGATAATTTAGAGCAGCAGTGAGCGTTCTAACTTGAATTTTCAGGTCTCAACTGCCCGAGACCTTGCGTAAATAATTTCACTCTGAAATACATGCTTTTTATTCCACTCGGCTTGCCCTGTTCCCCCAAAAATGCTGTTCCAAGTCACGTACAAACTTCAACAAACCCCTGTTGTATTGACCTCGGCGTTACACACTTGCGGCTAAAGCTGTGTCTGCAGTTCTGTCCGGTTTCAGTCCCAGAGTCACGTATTTCATAGACAAAGCTGTTGCGCTATTGGAATGCAATTCTTGCCTATATCGCTACCTGCTTCTTCCACACTGCGACTATTTCGTTCATTTACGTAAAATTTCTACATAATATCCAGCGGTGCTGCAGCAGCAAGAATGAGTAGCATCAATGGCCCCATGCGTTGTTATTGCGGCAAACGTAATTTACATACAGTATTTATCATCTCAGTATGCTCCTTAAAAGTTAAATATATACTTTTGCTGAAACAGGGTGATAAGTAAGCAATAACAATTCTCAGGTTGCAGAATGAAACTTTCACTCTGCAGCGGAGTGTGCGCAGATACGAAACTTCCTGGCAGATTATAATTGTGTGCTGGAACCGGGACTCGAACCTGGCACATTTTGCCTTTCGCGGGAAAACGCTCTACCACTGAGTTATCACGACACGAGTTGTGTCGCGATAGCTTGATGGTAGAGCGCTGCCGCGGCGGAGCGGACGGGCGCATTGAGGCGCTATGCTACGATGCGCGAGGCCGTTCCCCGTCGGGGGTTCTAATCCCAACTCGGGCATCGATGTTTATGCCGTCTTTAGTATAAGCTAGTTTTGATTACCCCGCAGGTAAGTCCCATAAGCTTTACAACCGTTCGAAAGTTCGTTTTTTGGTAGAGCGCTTGCCCGCGAAAGGAATGAGGCCCCAGATTCGAGTCCCGGTTCCGGCACACAATTTTAATCTGCCAGGAAGTTTAATTCTCAGGTTGACCACATGTGTGACAGCGTCGTAGATCAAATAATGCAGTGGTTCGTTTACTGCCCTTTTAAACCTGGTAGTTTTCGCGAACTGTGCCTTCCACACGTAAACTAGTTAGTGTTATGAAGGCAGTTACATCCGAAACTAAGAATTTTTTGACATATCCTTCCTTCAAGTGTACAAATGTTTGTAAACCTAGGCACGAAACTATTAATATCATAGGTCCGTAGGTTTACATACTACTTGAAATAACTTATTCTAGGGACAACACACACACACACCCACGATCGGGGGGGGGGGGGGGAGAGAAAAGAGGGAAGCGGTCGTGCATATCCCCATCTATATTTGTTAGTTATATGTATGTATGTATGTAGGAAAATGATTCTGTTCCATTTACTCCATCGTAGCAAGATCTATTTGGCATTCAGCAGTCAGCTTAGTGATGCGAAATTTTACGTTTTCTACACCTCATATCTTTCATTTCAGGTTTTTTTAAGTGTTTCATATGGAAACTAGCAACTGTATTATGCAGCCCCTCGTCAATAATATCATGTTCATTATTTTAATAAAGATATATACGGAAATGAAATATTTCAATCATTAATATAATATGGAACGAAGATACAGTGCCAACAATTTTAGATGTTTAATGTGACACGGTTTAGAAGAGTATACCACAACTTCAAAGCCACAACAATGTTTTGAAACAACGAACCTCAAGGAGTGACTCGTTAATTTTCTGTATGCCACTGCTATGTCCCATATAAAGCCGTATATTTATGAAAGCATAACCTAACCTACGACGGTGAGTCAGTAAAAAGTCGCAACCTGAGGTGGGCACACCAGTACTGCGCGCGGTGTAGGGGTATTTCACTACCACTACGACACATCCGTCTTGGGGGTTGCAGCAGTTTAAGGAACCAAATAAAGTTACAGCTCAAGAGCGTCACCCTAAATATCTTGGTGTATTTCTGGATCGGTTTGTAACTTATAAACAGCACTGCATCAAAACGAGACAGAAAATAACGACGAGAAATAATATACTTAGAAAGCTAACGGGTAGCAAATGGGGTGCATGTCCTGGTGTACTACGAACAACGGCACAGGCGCTCTGTTTCTCCACGGCTGAGTACGCGTACCCTGTATGGAATAGATGCGCTCACACGAAACAAATAGATGTGGCCCTCAATGAGACCTGCAGGATAGTGACAGGGTGCATGAAACCAACGCCGGTCAGACTCTTGTACAAGGCAGCTGGTTTTGCAGATTCCACAGCTCGCAGAAACGCTTTAGAACATGTAGAGAAAATAAAACAACTCGCAGATAGTGGCATGTCCTATACAGAGCTCGACCACCAGAAACACGACTGAAGTCTAGGAGAAGTTTCATTGTAACCGTCCAGGACGAACCGCCTGAAAATTTCCCTCTCCCCCAAGTTCAGTGGACCGGTCAAAACCTAAATTTTAAAACCTGAAGGACCTTGAATAGGCTCAGAACGGGGGTCGCACCAGTAAAAGTAAATATGCTTAAATGGGGTATAATCGACCAAACCGATGTAAACTGTGACTGTGGAGAAAGTCAAAATATGGAACACCTTCTTACACATGAAAATGTCCACACCGGTGTACCCTCGAAGATTTGTGGCTCGCGAATACTAATGGAATAGACGTAGCCCAGTACTGGGCCGATATCCTTTAAATAGTCCGGACACGATAAAGTAAAGTAAAGTATAGGATGCAAACGCTGCTACAAAAATTTCAAGCAGCCTTTTGAAGCCTTCTCAAACGATGGGACGAGTGTTTTAATTTACTGGCAGAGTCAGCTGAAAAGTAAGGCAATTTACAGGCGGAGTACTGGCGTGTCTACCTTAGTTTGCGACTTATTTACTGACTTACCCTCGTATATAAATAATTTCGAGAAGAAAGCGATAATTCTAACCATAAACAGCTGTTTTTCGGATTTGAACCTCGTTTCAATTATTTTAAGGTAATCGTATCATAGAGGAAGTACATAATCAAAAGAGATAGTTGCTCAATACCATTAATGAAATTAACATCAACGAACTAACAATTTATCTCGACACAATTGTCACTGTCGATGGTTTACATGTTATTCAATTTTTGTTGTTAATGAAAGGAGCCACTCACATCTTCATCTCCTCTTTTATTTATGTGTTTATTTATTTTTGCTTTTCGTACCTAAGAGCATTGTGTGAACATCCGATACGAGAAAGAACGGACATTCGAATTCTCCAAGAACATAGACATGAAAACAGTAATTTGGATTAGTCCCAAGTTTAGCTAAAATCATACACACGCTTCCACTTGTAGTTTCATGCCAACTGTACTAAATGTCTTCGAGTTTGCTACACAGCAGATGGTTTGTATACTTGGAAATTTCTGCCGATGTTCGCCTACAATGGCGGAAAACGCTCCGCTCTCCAGTTCGGAGGGTTGCATAAGTGCAAAGGGAACATTTTACGACACTCGTACGGAGCAGACCCTACCACACGCTGCTTTATACATGATCTCGTAACCCACTGTACATAGATAACGTAAGTCGCATGTCGGTGAATCATTGTGCAAAATCGAGACAGGGTGTAATTCGGACATCTGCCTTGAAAATGTCCTCCGCACATAGGGACGATACATTGGATTTTAATAAAATTGCATCCGACCACGGCTAAACAGCCCCGAATGTGTTAGTGACTTTAACATTTCCGGCCGTGAAAGTATACATATTACAATGTTTTCTCATACTTCTTACTTACGCTTCTTACTTACGCTGGTTCTAGGACCTTGGATTCCTTAACGTCTTCATGTCATCCTGACATATCTAACAATACATCTCACTCATACCTTCCCTAGCCTATAATGCGGAGAGTAGTCTAATTTATTGCCAGTATATTTTCATCATCCTTCTACGGCAACAGCATCTTCGTGCAGCAGCACATACGGAGTGTAACACGAAACGACACGACATGTATAGTTTAATAGAGAGTGTAACATAACTGAAAATACTTTCATATGTGGAGCTCTAATGTGTTCAATACCCTATTATTTTTCCTCAGAGTCGAACAGTCCATCAGAACAAGCATCAACGTTGCAAACTAATGTTTCCTGTTTTGCCTTATCTTTGCCGCAAGTGAACGACGCCTGGCCGTATAGACTTCCATTGCAGCAGAGTGACCAGCAACCTCACTACCGCGAGGCCTACAGCACCGCTTTACCCCAACGACCTATATAAACAACATAGACTGGCTAAGGAGCTACCATACTTCAAGCAAATTGAAAGCTGGGCCGCCATGTTTTACAACGTCACGTAGGCGTAACCGTCGTCTGCTATAGCACCGAATCATGTCACTTTTACTTTGCGCAATGACTTAACAAACCATTCTCTACTTGCTTATTGTTATTTTTATAGCCAAGCTAATATGGATAAAGGATAAATGACAGAAAACAAGTGCGTGGCAGGCAAATCGGAAAGTTTAATTACAAATTACACTACATCGACTAAACATCATCTCATTCATACAAAAAAACACGCCTTTTCACTGTCCTTTAAACAGTACTAATTTCGTGTACATTTGTATAATCTGCTTACCTCTTTCCTGCGCAGATTTAGCTTTAGA
This sequence comes from Locusta migratoria, assembly GCA_026315105.1. Lineage (NCBI taxonomy): Eukaryota > Metazoa > Arthropoda > Insecta > Orthoptera > Acrididae > Locusta > Locusta migratoria. The sequence goes on from CM048749.1 coordinate 181,580,767, forward strand.
AAAATATGTATTCTACTTCTGAAGTAATGTTTTAATAACAGCTTTATTAGGCTGGAGTAATGAGATTCCTCCCAAAATTCCGAGGATACCATTAAGTGCTCGTAGTTGGTAAATAAAGTTGGACTGTTTCCAAAATTCTAAATACATCTACATATATTTGCAAAAAAAAAAAAAAAAAAAAAAAAAAAAAAAAAAAAAAAAAAAAAAAAAAGCAAGATCTTTAGAGGGATTGAACAGGCTGCTTTTTATTCCTTATAATCCGATTAATCCCGCTTGATTCTCATTTTTAGGAGCACGGAGAACTTCCAAGCAATCTAAACACTTACATTTTCTACTCACTTGACTAATGATGCTTCCAGATATATATTCAACTATTTTTTTATTTTTTTTAATATAATGTCAGCATTTCGTATTCTGCCACATAGTCATGGTCACAATGAATAGGCATACTGCTCTCTGAATGACTTAAATCGTGCTTTGCAATAGGTAATAAAAGAGGTTCCATCTCTCCTGTTTGGCTACAGGGCATATTTTCAAAGGAAGCTGATTCAGTCATCTGCCTTTTTTGGAGACCTCCTTGCTGGCGTTTTTGCTGTTTGAAGATGTTCAGGGAACGAAAATATCGTTGGAATCGCATTAGCCAGAAGCCGCTTTGTATCATTTGTTGCATACATGTATTTCTCCTCAAAACGCGATGAACAAATGCAACTGTATGCAGTAGGTTTCCACTTATCTCGCCTCATATTGGATAACCATCGTTTTGTAAGTTCTTCATTTTTCAAAGGAAAACTTAATAATATAATTACAGATTACTTTAGTTACAGTAGGACTTTCGTATTAGGCGCACTAGACGGAAAAAATGGCTGCCACAGTTCCTGCTTGCTACCACAAGATGCGCTGTTAACCCAGAGATAGGCACTCTATGTAGTTTATATTGCTCGTTGCTTTACCCCTAATGTCAGGGAATATAGGCGTCCAAGCGCTACGTAGAGGTATTATCTAAACTGAAAACATGCGACTTTTAATAGCTATGTTCAAAATTCTCCAAATGACTGAATGGCCTTATTTAATATTTTTCGGTACATTGTCCTGAGCCAGTTCGAGAAATATTTGCACTTACACATATTAACCCGGTAAAGCTGCAATTTATCTCGTCGAAAAAAACTGTAATATAAATTGATTGGATGATGCGATAAAAATAAAACAGTGTTTATTGTAAAATATTATTTAATTTGAACAGGTAATTGATTTCTGTCAAATAAGGTTTCTCTTCAAGCCCTGTGAATGAGAGTGCAAAGCCCTGGAGGTGGATGTAGCTCCAGTCACGGTCAGCACGGCCACTACGGTCGGGGGTTCGAATCCCCCCTAGGGCATGGATATTTGTGCCGTCCTAGTTCGTAAGTAGTTCATAAGTAGTTTGTAAGTTTAGGGACTGATGACCCCGTAGTTAAGTCCCATAAGCTTAACAAACATTTGAACATTTTTTGTGGATGTAGCAAGTATTTTGGCAGTACGAAAGTTAGCTGTTCCCTTATTTGACTGAAATGGATACTTGCTCAAATTAAATGTTAAACTGTGATTCAGACTGTTTCTATTTTAATATGACATTTCTTGTAAGTACTCTCAAAACACAACATCCACCTGCTGACTTGCGTAGTAGTCCACATTAGAATGCAATACAACAGTAAATCTCCAAGGATTGAACTCATTGGTGGGTTGGTAAGTGGCACCATATAACCAAAGGTCATGTAACCCTGTTAAATTAAGGGCTTATCGTTTGTGAGCACCACTAGTGACCGAGATGTGTTCCATGAGATTCAGCTCAGTTCACTGGTATAGAAGATATTAATGTGATTTCAGTTTTGTTCTTCTCAGCCAAGCATAGCACAATGCCACCCATGAAACATGGTCAGTTATTGTGCTGACAGTTGCCAATGGTTTTGTGAAATGTATATCACATAAGGAGATACTAATAGTTCCCTATAATGTTCATGTGTATGCTATTATCGACTCTCGCGTTGTGTACTATTGATGAAAAACTCTCAGGTTTCCATAGGGGTTGAGCGTTAAAACAGCGCGAGGCGCCTAAAACCTATCTACAACAAATGACAATAACATTCGGTGAAATCAGAGACATCAATCGCGCAAAACAGGGGGGCCAGAACGCTGCAGCTGTGTACCGGCCGCTGTTGATAACCTGTAACTGCTCAAATGTTTGTTAAGCTTAACGAACTTAACTGCGGGGTCATCAATCCCTAAACTGATAAACTACTTATACTAAAGACGACACAAACAGCCATGCCCGAGGGAGGGATTTGAACCCCCGAACGTAGCGGCTGTGCAGACTGTGACTGACGCGTCGCAGACCGCTCGGCCACTGTGGCCGGCTGATAACCCGCCCCCACCACAGTTCAGATGAGCATCGTGTGTGTTCAGTGTTGGACGAAGTGGTTGTTTAATGCGTTGGTTCTGAACTGATAACAAGACCCTGACATTAGTGCAGAAGAAAATGACTTGTCTTGTGTCACGTCACTTAACTGATGATCAGAAGCAGGCACTTATCGAGGCTTCACAGTAATTTGTTGAAAGGGCGGATGCGACTCCCGATATCTCTTGAACCGTATTCTCATTGAGGATTAAAACCTGGAACCTCCAGTACGTCCCTGGAATGGCGAAGCATGGGATGACGTTCAACGACATCACCTCGTCGGAAAAAGAACAGAGCCGATAAATCACGCATAAAAACTCTGCTCATCTTCTTTTTCGATAGTCATTGTGGCACTATTGTTGTTGTGGTCTTCAGCTCGCAGACTGGTTTGATGCAACTCTCCACGCTACCCTGTCCTGTGCAAGACAATCCATCTGAGAATAAGAATTTTGAATCTGCTTACTGTATTTGTGGAATATGATGGGAAAACTGACAAATAAACTCGTAGTCATTGATTAATGGATCCCGAGATGTATTCGCCGTCTTTATGATCAAATCGATGCCAGAGTTAGCGGCTGTATTTCCGCCTTTGGAGGTTATAACACGTACTACACTGGTCCAAACAAATTAATGAATCAGTTGAGATATCTAAGTTCTGAATGAACTAAAAGGGTTGGACGTCTTTCTATCGGTTCTACGGAGTGGAGACAACAACATTACGGCAACCGAGATTGTGGTCATTAAAGAAAGTTACTACAGAGGGTGTTGATGTAGACTAAAGTAGGTGTAGACGAATTACGCAAGCAGTTGGGTTCAGATCGTGTAGTGAGCAGGTAGTGCAATGCAACAACAACAGCATGACTTACACAAAGCTTTGGCATTGAGAGCCATACGAAGTTGGGAATAGTAAGGACACGGAGATGTAATGTCCAGGATCTGGACGCGGTTTCAGACAACAGGAATCGTAAAAAGTAGGCAAAACCAAGGTCGTCCACGGATAACATCAGCAAGGGATAATAGTTATCCCCAATTAATAGCCCATCGAGACAGGAGGCTGAGTGCAACTCAGCTGTAAGTTTCCCTCAAGACAGAAACAGGACGCGCAATATCAATATAAACAGACCGGCATCACCTTCAGGAATGTGCCCACTATGCACGGAGGTCTATGGCGTGTGTTCCATTAAAACCGCGACACCGTTTAGCCCTCAGAAACTGGGCGGAGGAACATCAGGGTTGGAGATGTAAGGAATGGCTTCGTGTTTTGCTCACAGGTGAGTCAAGATTTTGAGTTCAGCCGAATAATCGTCGTTCCCCTATCTGCAGAGAACGTGGAACTCGGAACACACACTCACACACACACACACACACACACACACACACACACACACATACACACACTTCTGTCAATGATCACAAATTTCTCGTCTTTTGACGACCGGTTTCAGTCACTGATGACTATTTTTTAGTCTACAGCAAATGACAAACAGAAGGACACAAATTTATTTTAAACTTACATCACGACTCATTGTGACGATGCCATTATGGCAATACCACATTAAGAATGGAACAACAGGTATACTACATAATATTTTGAACACGTTTTATGTATTGATGACTGTAATGTATTTTTATGAGGTGGTCTATTACTAAATGTGTCGTGTTTCTGATTTGCTGTAGAGTTGAAAATGGTCATCACAGATCGAAACCGGTCGTCAAAACGACTAGAAATTTGTAATCATTGACGGAAATAAAAATACTGAATTCTCGATCATGTCGCAGTCTTAGAGGGCTGCTTATATGCATGAAACATCACCACATCATGGTGACGGACGAATGGTGTCGCTAGGAGTGGACGTACGACCCTTAAGTCTTTCATAATGGCGCTTTGACCTCTCAGTTGTAGAGACGAGGCGCTTCAATCTTTTGTTGCGCCCTCCGCTGGTGCCATAGCAGATGGAGTCCGTCTGGCGGACAATAACGCTCGAACCCACAGAGCTGCACAGGTGTTCAACGTGCTTGATGCTGAGGCCATTGAAAGAATGGAGCGGCCAGCTAATTCAACGGACTTAAACCGGATTGAGCATGTCTAGGATGTATTTGGCAGACGCATTGCAGCCAGTCTAGCACTTTGCACAACGGTTGTAGAGGTGTATATTGCAGTCATGGAAGAAGGCCCAAATATCCGTCAAGAGCTGAATGATAATCTCATACTGTCCACGCCATACAGGAGTAGTGCCCGTCCGATGTGATCACACACGCTATTAGAGGGCAACGAGCATGACTTTTTTTCACTATTATGGTGGACCCATGGTGCCTCACTCTATGTAAACGCCACTTAACCTCAAGTAAAGAGTTGAGACAGCAAAATATCGTACTGTTTCACACACAATTTAAAATTGTAACCATTGTATATATTATACGTAACCATATGTGATTTGTGTATCTCACCTGATACCTTAATTGTTCTGAGCAGAGTTTTTGACTGAAAACAGTGAAAGAAAAAAATTCTGTTTATTTAGTTTACATACCGGGTTATCTAAAATCACTTAGCATGTCTATATTTACACTGGTTAGTTACTTTAAGTTGTTTGTAAGCTTAGGGACTGATGACCAACGTAGTTAAGTCCCTTAGATCTACAAACGTTTGAACACTTTTTATGATATCTCACCTGATCCCCTTGGAGCAATGTAAAATTGGTCTTTCAGTAGGGATCGACACCTGGTACCACATTACCGCATGAGTTACTCATCTGTAATGGTAACAATTGCATGTACTCTATATGTACTGGTTCAACAGTAAACAGCAATGTTTACTGTGGTGTCGCACAAGTATTAAGTGCGCGCCACGCACGGCGCGGCGTTCTTAGGACGTCAGCCACGAGCGCCCTCTGCTGTAACCATGCTCGTGGCCACCACTGAACTGCATCGTCCACTTGGGAATCAGATAGGCACCAGTTAACACATGGGAATCAGATAGGCACTAGGAATCATCAGTAGGCAGGCCTCTCTCTAGTTTAACTATGTATCAGCATTATGCAGTCTTGAACTTTGTAAAAGATAAGTATTATCTTATTTCTACGAAATATATCTCGTTCTAATTTACTCTAGTGTTTCTAGTTTCTGCTGTCCCACTGGCTGGTCACCTCCGTACCTGCACACGCGTGCATCCTACTTCCTGTGTCGGTCTCTCTTTACTCGGCCACCGACACCCAGGACAACCGGCGGAAACGAGACACAAAAATGACCTCGAGGATGGGATACAAAATTTATCTTTGGCAGTGTACTTCGGCTGGACGATTTGTTACGATGCGGTAAATATTGCTGCAATAAGGTCAAAAACCGTCTAGATGGCTAAAATTGTATTTATTTATTACGACGGTTCGGCATCTGCCATCATCAGAGCTACAAACCTCAGAACTTGCACAGTAAAGTTCAGCGTCAATGATAAAATATCTACCTAGTTACGTCAACTGCGTAGACTAGGTAGGTATTTTATTACTGACACTGAACTTTACTGTGCAAGTTAAGAGGCTTTTAGATCTGATGATGGCAGATGCCGAAACAACGTAATCTATATTAATTAATCTAATATATAAAGCAGAGTGTCCGTATGTTTGTACGTGTTTCATACAAATCTACAGTTTTGTTCCAATCTTTATGAAATTTTGTACACGTAAGCTTCAATCCATGAGGACGGACGCCGTAAGTGTAAGAATCACATACGATATTTAGTTCATGAGATGTGACGTCATAAACAATGAGATGCGCGAAAAACTGCTGCATTTTGTGACAATGCTGCTCATTTTCTCCTAAACCATTGGACCGATTTCAACCAAATTTGGTACACATATTTCTTACCAGGAAGTAACAACTGCTGCATGGTTAAGAATCACATACGTCACACGGTTCAAAAGATATTACGTCATAACCAATAGAAATCGTAAAAAATGCCATATAATGCAGCGAGACTTTCGAAATACACTGTACGAGAATGACAGTACTTCGCGACTTTCAACAAACTTTAAACATAATTTCAAACCTTTATTAAACTTTTTCTCGCTGTCAGTCATAGCAAAATGATGTTAGGAAAAAAGTTTCACGCCTACTACTTTTCCGCTGTTTATGGAGTTAAACTACGGCATTCAGTATGACGTTACAATCTGTAATTTGTACACTACAAATTGTAGCCGCACGAAATTTTGCAAACAGTATACAAACATGTAGTTAAATGAATCTTCTAAATTGTATCACAGTACGACACATAGTTCCTGAGATATGAGTTGATAAACAGTAATGTTCCGCTGTTCATGAACTAAAACTACGGCATTCATTTTGACGTTAAAATTTTTAATTTCTACACTACAAATTGTAGCCGCAGAAAATTTTACAGACGTTATACACGAATAGAGGTGAGGGTACCTTCTAAATTTTATCACAGTATAAACAGTAACGTTCAGGAAAACCGCCCCATCACGCATGAAGTTTTGATCTGTTACGACTAACAGTATTCCCAAGAGATTTCACATACAGCCCTTATACAAATGAATATATACCTGGAAAATGGCAGGAATAAAGAAATAAATATCCGGGCAACGCCGGGTTTTCAGCTAGTATATTAATAAAAATTAATTGCCGCATGTATGAAAGCGCATCACTTGAGAATGGGTATACCGATTTGGATGATCTTTTCTTTGTTCTGTTCGTAATTCTCAGTACAAGGCTTATAAGACAAGAAATCTTTGGAAAATCTAGTGGAAAATATCAGAATATTAGAGAAACTGAAAGTGCGCTTCCAGCTCGGATCATTTTTTACATTCTCCAACGATCAGCTTATTCATTCACTATTCGCCTAGCGACCATATACGCTGCAACAGAGCGAACAAATACGCCAAGGACGTTAGAGTAAAGAGAGATGACATTATCTATGCAGAGAACAGGCATTTATTGAAGCCATGTAGCAATTGGAAAATCTATCGGAAAATATCAGAATTTGAGAAAAACTGAAAGTAGTTTCCAGACGAGTGGAATCGCGTCATAAAAATTACCATTATAGTGCACAGTTCTTCCTAAACTAGCGACAAGCCATGTACACAAGGTTAAAGCAGCCAGACAGATTTAACATGAAACGTCGCTCCTTTAGAAGCCCCTCCGTATTATTCTTACCTCCATGGTGTTATCGGTGGTGATCATATCTTTGGAGCCGTTGCAAAGATAGAATTGATACAAGTTCGTCGTATTTTTGTGTGTTGCAAACAAAGTGAGTACAGATCGTGGTTTATTATTTTAATACCTCCATTGTGGCGTAATATCGGTGGGAGTACGCGCAACGCAATCCTCGAAGAACGTACACAGCTCTCGGAGGTAAATCGAGAAAGATAGTATCGTCCACGAACAAGAGTTACAATCAACGCAACACAAAGACTTTCGAAACGTTGTACTTTCATTGCACTTATTGTATTTCAATTCATTATTTTGTTTCATATGGCATTTTTATCATTTAAGTATGATCATGCTGTAATTATTGTTTTCAATTACAAATCTATGTAGAAGATATAAACATATTATAAAAAGTGTTTATATTCTGCTCGCTGCGAGAAAAAAATACTAAGCTGTGTTATAGAAATGTGCGTGTGTTCTTTTATTTTTATTTATTTACTTTTTTTCATTCATTTTCAACACAAAGCAGGAAAATTGTTTTCATGCCTAAATTTATAATCATTCATTTCGTACAATAAAACCATTAAAAGTGCAGCCATTAAATCTACTAGCTTCACAGAGCAGCGCGAAAGGTCTCTCCAATAACCCTTTTCCAATTGATTCACCCATCCTTTTGACTTCTATTCCCAATCAAGGTCCCGATTGCCATAACAAAAAATAAGATTAGAGAGAGTGGGAGGAGGAGATAGAGAATGCGGGAATGGAATGGATTTCAAAAGAGGGGATAATGTAGACGCAGAGAGGAGGGGCCGCGGTGGAGAGGCCGAGCGGTCTAAAGCGCCTCGCTGCGGAGCGCGCGGTTGCTCGCCGTCGGAGGTTCGAGTCCTCCCTGGGGGCATGAGTGTGTGTGTGTGTGTGTGTGTGTTGTTCTTATGTTAGTTTACCTTAGTTTAAGTACTTTGTAAGCTACGGAATGATGACCACGCTGCTTGGTCCGATAGATTTACAAACATTTGAGCAGTTCTTTTAGAGAGGAGATGTGTGGAATAAAGGCCCCTTCACACGCTCCGATTTGTCATACGACCAACAAGATGTCCATCGAACCAACCAATTGGTAGCAGCCTACACACATTCCGACCAACTGCACACAACGCGACCTTGTTCTGATGTCTGTCTGTCGAACTGTTCTTGTTTCCGCGTGTTCGTTATGCAGACGACCTCAGGCATGGAAGTTGGTCGGGAAGCGCGACACACTGTACAATTTGTCGGGTGAAGTGGTGGGGGAATCGGAGATCGGGTGGTCAGGCACAACCAACCGATCGACAAGGAAAGTTGGTAGGGTAGCGCCTAAAAGCGCCCAATTTATCGGGTGAACAAGGAATTGGCCCAATAAATCCCATCGTGTGTAGGGCCCTTAAGAGGGAGTGGTGTGAAGGTAGGAGGAGGAGATGGACGAAGGAAGGAAGAAAATAGAGAAGAATAGAGATTAGGGTATATTTCGCATACACTTTTGTTACTGCCGGGTTTGCTAGTAAATAAATATTAACAATCTAGACAGTTTTTGTTCATATTGAAAAAATGAAGATCGCGGACTCGTACAGGAAGTTCGTTTCCTTTGTACAAAAATCTTGCTGCGTCGCGATCTACATCTACATAGATACTCTTCAAATCACATTTAAGTGCCTGACAGAGGGTTCATTAGCCACTTTCACAACTTTTCTCTACCGTTCCATTCTCTAATAGCGCGTGAGAAGAAAGAACACCTAAATCGTTCCGTTTTCGATCTGATTTCTCTTATTTTATTGGGATGGTCATGCCTCCCTAAGTAGGTTGGTGCTAGCAAAATATTTTCACATTCAGAACTAAAAGTCGGTGATTGAAACTTCGCAAACAGATCATGCCGCAATCAATAACGTCTTTCTTTTAATGATATCCACCCCAATTCGTGCATCATTTCCGTGACGCTCCCCCCCCCCCCCCGTAACGTGATAAAACAAAACGAGCTGCCCTTCCCTGAACCTTCTCAATGTATTCCGTCAGTCCCACCCGGTGAGAGTCATACAATGGGCAACAGTACTCCAGGAGAGGACGCACAAGTGTAATGTAGGCAGTCTCTTTGGTGGAGCTCGTGCATTTTCGAAGCGTTCTGCCAATGAAACGTAACCATTGGTTCGCCTTCCCCACAATATTTTCTGTGTGTTCGCTCTAGTCAAAGTTGTTCGTAATTGTAACTCCTAGGTATTTGGTAGAATTTAAGACCTTAAGGTTTTACTGATTTATCGCGTAAATGAAGTTCAGCGGATTTCTTTTAGTGTATTACTTCACACTTCTTTATTTAGTGTCAATTGCCAATTTTCGCAACTTGTATAAATTTTGTCTAAATCGCTTTGCAGTTGCTTTTGATCCTCTGTTGACTTCACTAACCGATAAACGACAGCCACATCCGGGAACAGTCTAAGGGACCTATTCAGGTTGTCTCCTAAATGGTTTATAAACACGAGGAAGAGTAGGGGACCTATAACGCTTCCCTGTGGAACGCCATATATCACTTCTGTTGTACTCGATGACTTACCGTCGATTGCAAACAACTGTGTCGTTTCTGATAGTAAATCGTGAATCCAATCGCACAATTGTGGAGATATTCCATAAGCACGAAATTTCATTAGAAGCCGCTTGTGGGGTACAGTGTCAAAAGCCTTCCGGAAATATGGAATCCATTTGAGATCCCTTGTCGATGGCACTTAACACTTCATGTGAATAAAGGGCAAGCTGTGTTTCGCAAGAACGATACTTTTTGAATCCGTGTTGACTATTGGTTAATAGATCGTTCTCTTCGAGGTAGTTCATAATATTCGAACAAAGTATATTTTCCAAAATCCTACTGCAAATCGACGTCAATGAGATTGGCCGCCGTGGTGGAGTAGCCGAGCGGTCTAAAGCGTCTCGCTGCGGAGCGCGCAATTGCTCGACGTGGAGGTTCGAGTCCTCCCTGGGGCATGTGTGTGTGTGTGTGTGTGTGTGTGTGTGTGTGTGTGTGTGCGTGTGTGTGTGTGTGTGTGTGTGTGTGTGTGTTTGTCTTTAGGTTAGTTTATCTAGGTTTAAGTAGTTTGTAAGCTACGGACTGATGACAACGCAGTTTGGTCCGATAGATTTACAAACATTTGATTTGAGATTGGCCTGTAATTTTGGGGATCACTCCTATTGCCTTTCTTGAATGTTGGAGTAATTTGGGCAACTTTACAGACTTTGGGTACGGATCTTTCGCTGAGTGATCGGTTGTAAATTATAGCTAAGTACGGAGCTATTGCATCACCATACTCTGAGAAGAATCTAGTTGGTATACAATCTGGCCCGGAAGATTTGTTTTTCTTTAGTGACTTACGTTGTTTTACTACTCCAGGAACATCTACTTCTAAGTCTCGCATGCTGGCAGCTGTTCTTGGATTGAATCTGGAGTGTTCACTTCGTCTTCTTCGGTGAACGAATCATCTTCTGGTCTCTGCTGCACTTGGCATTTAGCTGCTTATTATAGCGCATCACATACCATTCCGAAATCGTGCTGGTGGATAGTCAAATATAAAACCATATTTTGCTGGTGGATAGTCAAACATAAATTTATGGAGGCGCTCAGCCTGCAGTGTACACTATTGTGGTTCTTTTTATATGTCTACATTATTCCTTTATGTTTGACTATCGAACAGCATAACATGTTTTTATACTTGACTATATACCAGCACAATTTCAAAGTAGTATGTGAAGCGAAAGGGAAGAAAAGAGTATTTTGAAAGAGACATTTGCTAATGTAGAATATTAAGTGTAATGAAGTCTTTTTTGAAGGTATTTGTACGTATTGTTGCCTTGTACGGGAGTGAAACTAGGAGAATAAATTGTTTTGACAGGAGGAGGGTAAAACGTGTTCGACAAGGATGCGCATTGATTTCATTTGATTTGATTCTTTCAGGGAAGCCAAAACAGTCTTGGTCTAACCCGCCACTGCCCGCACCGAAACTAAGTTTATTGTGCGGAATCGCTCCCTGTATGTCTAGTAAAGCCAACCAATTCCCTTGAACAGTGCAAGGAGTCCCTTTACCAGTTCTTTATTAGACACAATTTCTTCGGGTCTGGTTGTCCCAAATGTTCTGTGCCTTTTACTCTCCAATGCGATGCATTCGAAGATCAGATGTGATGCAGTTTCATCACCGTCATAACAGATCCTACATTTAGGGTCCTCTTCTGTGATTCCCATTGTACGTAGGTTTTTTGAAATTCCCATGGCCTGTCAGCAATCCAACCATATCTCTCTCCTGTTCAGACCCAGGATTGCAGAGCTTCTTTTAAAACAAGGCTTTGGCATCATTACCTTGCCATGTTTTTTGTTGATGGACTTTGGTCCAATATTCTACGTGCTGTCTTCTGAGCCAGTTACGTAGCTCCAGTTTAATCATTGCCTTGGTGATTGTCAGGACAGGTTCCGGTCCAATAAATGGAGCCTCTGCCCCCATCCTGGCTAATCTGTCGGCATGTTCGTTGCCACTGATCCCCGAGTGGCCAGGGACCCAGGAAGCGCATTACTCAAATTATCTTTAATTTAAACATAAAAGAGGCGCTTAAAACAGTTACGGAAATTCATCTCCTTCTAAGTTTCGCATGCTGGCAGCTGTTCTTGGCTTGAAAACTGGTGTGTTCACTTAGTTTTCTTTGGTGAACGAATTTCGGAAAGCTGTGTTTAGTAATTCTGCCTTAGCAGTACTGTCATCGGTCGTATTACCATTGCTATCGCGTATTGACACAGGTGGTCCTATGCACGAATGGTGGTGATTGATGAACGACTAGACATACTGACCCCATTGTGGTCTGGGGACATGATAAGCTACAACTCCCGTTCACTTTCGTTGAGCGAACGCTGACCATAATACGCTACGTGCAAAGTATTGTTAGACCCGTTCGTTTACCATTCTTGACACAAGAAGTTGATTCCTTGTTCCACCAGGATGATGCTCGCCCACATACTGAACGTCTAACGTAACGTTCTCCACAAGACGTGCATCAACGTCCCTGGCCGAAACGATCTTTAGTTGAGTATATGTGTGATTTTATAAGCTCTCCGCTCTTCTCGATCTAGTAATAATCGACGCTGTTTGTGCTCTGTTGTCGAGAGGTTCTTGTAAGCGTTCTTGTCCGTCCAGTAAGTTAAAATACTTCTCCTATAGCGAACATTTCATTGCCAACATAAACAAGTTACACCGCCGCGCCGTAAGTAAAATTTAACCCCAGTAGCAAGAAATTGCTGTGTCACTGAAAACCTGTCTTCTGCCGATATAGTCTTCTGACCTGCATATACTGATTTTTAATGTGAGGAGCCACTTTACTGAGTAAATACCGATGAGTTGGCGCCCTACGCTTGCAGCTGCAACACGAAATGATTTCCACAGTTTCCCCAAGTAAGCCCACCATTTTTCTTCAGAATGCAGTTTTCGTAGTAGCAATGACAGCGCTTGATAACATGTCTTTACTGTCAGCCATCTTGAAATATGATCAAAAATATGACGACAGTGTAATACCACAGTCTAACATATACAGTCGCGACATTCACTGCTGTGAAACTTGTTACCAACTGACAGTTAAACGACACTAGCGCTCCTAGTGGTGGGTAAGCCGCCGAAAGAGTGATGTTTGTTTATAATTATTTGTGTACGTAATTAACGAAATAGTTATTATAATTTTCGTGTTACAAGCATTAGTAATATATCAAGAGACATACTTAATACGGAAATTATGTAAAAACAGTCGAATTTAACTGATTCAGTGGTATAACGAAGAACTTCGTCGTGAAACAATACTTATGAATTTGTGTATATTTGCAGCTTATTCCGCTGAAAGTAAGTAGAATATAAACATAATAGAAACATAAATTTCTATTTTCGTCTGTTCTTACTATGACAAAGAGTTTTTTGACACGTACCATTGTGGTATGGAGTCTAATAATTTGCAAATTTTTTAGCTTCACACGTCTTTATTATAAGCGCATATTCTTTTGAGTGTGATTACTTTAGCTTAAGATGACAATGTCTTGAAGATTCTTGCCGTTTGTGGTTAAGCTGTAGCAACAATTGTGGAATTGGGTTCTTCTTTGTTGAATACGGTTTGACTGCTTTTACAGTTTTCTTGTCACGTTTTCCTTCAGCTACAGCTGTGGTGGCTGATTTGGTACGTTAAATACTGTAGTTGTTGCATTTTATATTCATTTCCTATGTTCCAACCTCACTGATTTCACTGGAATTGGAATGGAGATACGTTAACGTTCCTGAGAAGAAAAAACTCGTCTTTCTGCCAAAGGGCGGGTATTCGGTGTTTCCTAGCCATTTTTCTATTTTTAATAGTAAATTAAATTATTCAGTATAACCGTGTGGTTTACAAGATAACAGTAAATAAACCGTGCCGCGATGTACCGTTTCCAACCTTGTCAGTGATCTTAGGAAACCTAAGAAACACAAAGGTCGAGCTATTTTAAGTTATTACCTGTTTTATGATATTACATACGTTCCCTAATGTAAAAAATGTGTTAAAATCAATATAAACGATACTATTCGCACTCATCCACTATCGTATTCATAAAAGTAGCTTGCCCTCCGCTTGGAGCGCTGCTGTCGCAGTGTATAACAAAAATCTGCGGGAGTGTCGTGACTGTATATGTTAGACTGTGGTATTACCCCTTTTTAGCGTCACGTCAAAGATTTACATCAAAAAAATATTACGAACTTATGATTATATTTTTATGTCAAAGATTTGATCAAAAATTTGACAGTGTAATAGCGGCCATAGCGATGTCTTGACACAGGTGGTGCCACCACAAAGGACTACGCAGGCTGTGGCTGGCGTGCGCGGGCCCTGGACGCTGCGCCAGCTCCTTTGGAGGGGCCGGGTGAACGGCCTGCCGGCCAACCGGACATCCTGCGCGGTTCGCGCGCAGAAACCTCTCGGCCAGCTGCCGGCCTGCGCAGGCGCGCTGCAAATAATTGGCCACGCGGCAGATGGCCACTTCCTTCCGGACGGCGCCGAGATGGTCGGCGGCCCGGTGGCGGCCCTGTGGCGGGTTCATCGTCCGGCGGCGGCAGGTGATTTCGCAATGGAGGTCACACGCTGCTCACACGCGCAGGTGTGGCCCGTCAGGCGCCGGGCGTCCGCGATTATCCCGACAACATCGCGTTTTATACCGGCGAGAAAGCGACGCCGTCCACCCGGACACCGCCATCTTGCAGGTGGCGCGCCGCTTTCGGATCGGCGCGTCATGTAGCCGCACCACGCCGCCGCTTATCCATCGCAACCTCACATCCGACCTCTGGAAATGGACAATGATTACGAAAAATAAAATGATGGAGCACAGAGTGTCGTAACGCAGAGTCTCGCGGCGATAACAATGAATAATTTTTTTTTTTTTTTTTTTTTTTTTTTTTTTTTTTTTTTTTTTTTTTTTTTTTTTTGAGGTTTGATTCCTATTGTGTCGTACAAGTCTAAAGTGCGCGCCACCTACTTTCGCTGCGCGCCGCCATGCACGCACGGCGCGGCGTTCTTACGACTGTAGCCACGAGCGCCCTGTGCTACAACTACGCTCGTGGCCACCACTGAACGACATCGTTCACTTGGGACTGAGATAGGAACCAGCTAACGCTTCGGAATCAGATGGGCACCAGTGAAGACTTGGCTATCGGGTAGGCACTACGCAGATCTCTAGTTCAACTATGTATCAGCATTCTGCAGTACTGAGCTATGTAAAAGTTAAGTATTACTAAGTCTCTAAGAAATATATATCTCGTTCTAATTTACTCTAGTGTTCCTTGTTTCTGCTGTCCCACTGGCTGGTCACCTCCTACCTGCACAAGCGTGCATCCTTTATTCCTGTGTCGGTCTTTCAACTCGGCCACCGACACCTACGACGGGAACGCGACACAAAAGCGGCGACGAGGCTGAGACACAAAAATTCCATTTTCAGGATGGTACTCAACGACCAAACAATAATGAACACATCAAATGTATAGAGCGCCGGCCGCGGTGGCCCAGGTGACTGAGGCGCCCCAGTCACGGTCAGCACGGCCACTACGGTCGGGGGTTCGAATCCCCCCTCGGGCATGGATATTTGTGCCGTCCTAGTTCGTAAGTAGTTCATAAGTAGTTTGTAAGTTTAGGGACTGATGACCCTGTAGTTAAGACCCATAAGCTTTACAAACATTTGAACATTTTTGATGTACTAAGCAGCATTGGCCGTTAATGTTATTATTTATAAACAACAGATCGATTTCAATCACATAGTGACCATCTTCAGTATATCCTTCAAACAAGCATTCTGAATGCCATTAATGTAACTGCAACTGTGTCGAAATAACATTCGGCAACCAAAAAATTGCAGTGTCAAAGTTTGAAATCGATCTGTTGTTTATAAATAATACATTAACGGACAATGCTGCTCAATACATCTGATGTGTTCAGTGAATAAAATGAAATAAATCGCATTTTTGCTATCAGTTCTAGCTTCACTGTACTAGGTTTAGGTGGAATACCAAAGTGCGGCGAGTGAAAATTTGTGCCCGGCCGAAATTCGAAGCCAGGATCTCCTGCTTACTAGGCAGACGCATTGACCACTCCGCCACTGAGGACACAATGACCAGCTCGACTGCAGAGGACTCTTCGCAGCAAGTCTCCCGCCACACCCAAATCTCCATTCGCCACGCTGTCTCTTTCGGTTAAAGTGCAGTTTATGCGTCGGGCTCCCTAGGTTAGGAACGGCAGCGCAGCCAATCAAGAGTCGAGTTATGCTGGCCAATAAAACTGCATGTTTCATGACGAGTAAATTTGGAGTCAATTTCGTAGTTTATTCGAGGATTTCGGTGCGGCGTTTGTGTGATTTTAATTGATTTTCTAATTGTAAGAGACTTTTAGATAATTGTATTACACTCATAAGTGACCTATTATTAATACACCTCAGCAGTCAACCAGAGAACAGGTATAGCATGTTTTATTTATTTTATATCCTGTACGAAACAGTGGTAATTGTAAGTGAAGGTTAAGTTAGGTATAGGTTAAACGAGAATTTTTCTTTAGCTCCCGAATCTCCGGTTCAGATACACTCAAGCGATTTACAGTTGTACTCTCGAGATTTCAGTCCGAGCTACCTCGATTGAAAGCATTCTTGGAAATTACCGCAATTACGTTTACTAACCGGACAAGGGTACATACAAGAACCTGTCAACCATAGAGCAGGTATACCATGTTTTATTTATTTTATGATATGTTCGAAACAGTGATTTAGTGACATCCATACTGATAGCAACTATAAATTGTTGTTCGTAAAAAACGTTAGCATACAACGCTTCGATTTGTTTACACAGTACAATTGTAACGCTGTTTCTTAATGGCCGCGGCATCGCGAGTCCTGATTGGCTGCTCTGTCGTTCCTAACCTAGCAAGCGCGACTGCTGGCCGCTGCCGCATAAACTGCACTTTTATCGCCTCTTTCCTATAGCACAGCCTATTAGTTCTGTAATGCTCGCAGCCACAATACTGTATTCTTGCATCAGAGAGAACGGACCGATATACAAATAATATAGGAAAGAGACAGCGTGGCGAATGGAGATTTGGGTGTAACGGGAGACCTGCAGGGAAGAGTCCGCTGCAACAGTGCTGGTCACTGTGTCCTCGGTGGCGGAGTGATCAAATCGTCTGCATGCTAAACAGGAGCTCGCATGTTCGAATCCCGCCCGGGCAAAAATTCTTATTCGCCGCACTTTGGCATTTCCATCTAAATCTAGTACAGTGAACCCATAACTGATCGCAAATTGCGATTTATTGCATTCATTGAACGCTGTAACGTAGTCAAAAATATATAATTCTTGAATAAAATGTTCTCGGGCGTCCGCGTCAAGTGCATAAAACACCCCGAACTTTTTGCCAATCTCTTCTTCAGACACTTGAAGTGGTATATGTGAATATAGGTGATGATTCTCCTGTGAGATTTCTTTATTTGCCCAGATCACTTATTTACGTAATTGCTTGATGACTAGTTTCAACTCATTAAAGAGCCATTTTCGAATCTTAATTGTTCAGGCATAATAAAATGTTTAAAAGATGCAACGCTGTGGCATGATATAAGTGGTATGCACATATTTATCCATCCAATTGCATACCGTTTATATCGCACCACAGTGTTGCATCTTTTAAACATTTTATTATGCCTGAACAATTAAAATTCGAAAATAGCTCTTTAATGAGTTGAAACTGGTCATCAAGCAATTATGTAAATAAGCGATCTGGGCAAATAAAGAAAACTCACAAGAGAATCGTGACAAATTTGTAGATCGCCCCCTAAATCTGAATAATAATGTCAGGTAACTCTATATGTGAGTATAGTATACAAAATTCGTCGCGAATACAGTTATACAGAAGCAACAAAGCAAAACGTTAGGTCTGGTGCAGTAGATATACTGCATGAACGATGACAATGTATAAGTGATACATTTTTTTCGTCTTTCTGTGGGGTTTCACGAAGAAAAATGTCCACAAAGTTTTGAAATCGTCTCTCACATTTATTGCATTTCACTACGTGCTCTAATTCTCAAACTCTGGAGAAATAAAATTCTTGGTATTCGCGCGTCGTTGACTACAAGACTTTGTCATAACCATCTCCACCTCTTTAATTTTTACAGCTAAGCGGATAGCATACTAACCTTTTACAATATCGTTATATCAGAATTTCACTTCAGTCGACCAAATACTATTCGGTTGAATTTTTATAGTATGTACACACATAAAAATGCTTTGCTTCATCCATAAATCAAAAATTTTATTTAAATTAATGCATCCTGCGATTTTTTGACAGAGAGAACACAACAGTTCACTTCTTTAGTATTCAACAGCACCTAGAAACATTTTTCTTGAAGTAAGCTCATTGTGTAGCAGCTCGTTCAATATAGAGTTGCATGACTTTGCAAGTATGCCCACGAGTTGATTTAACCGTTACAGCTTTAATTTATCCCATTCTTCATAGCAATCCTGCTCAACTCCCGTAAATTTCATGGTTGGTCAGTACGCGCTCGCGTAGTTCTTTGCAAGTTATTGTCAAGTGATATGAGTGCTTGCCTGCTGCTATATATACGCTTATGTACACTACCAGCTGGCTGTCACGGCATTGTCGCCCGCGATATCGCCATATCGGGTGATTCTTTGCACCGTCTTAAAACTCTACAGACTGAGAAGAGAGGATACGAAACAAAAAATGTCTAATGGGCTTATGTCCCGGAATCCATGATCTCCATGCTAGAGAGCATTTATTCAATCATACTTCGTGGTCTAACACGCACTTTACCACCCAGTCACGGTTACAGTATGCGTCGTTAATGTTTTTCATGTGCCTCATGACCTCCATATTCATGCTTCCTTTTGACATACGTGTCTTAAGATCGCAGTGGTGACAACGCTGCCTGAATACACTGCTCCAGTGTTTCCATATTTGAAATGGACTCTGCATACACGATACTTTTGAGATGGCCCCATAACCAGAAATCGCATGGGTTGAGGTTCCGTGAGTAAGCATGGCATGCAACTGGACCTCATCGTTCCATCCAAGGACCAGGAAGAGATAAGTGGGCTCGAACATCACAATGTAGCAGCCACCTGACCCTCCGAAACATCATTGCCATAGAATGAGGAACATCCTCTAGGAGGAAACAATGCATATTCTAACCATGGCTGCATGCTACAGCACATGCAGTAGTGCGTAACAAAGCATCATTGAATAAATTGTCTTTAGCATGTAAATCACGCATTTCCGTACAGATGTTCATTACACATTTTTCTTCCGTATCGTCTCTTCAATAAATCCCTATAGTTTTTACACGGAAGAAAAAATCACGCAATACATTGGCAGGCGTTGGTTCGCCCTTCTATTTAA
Organism: Locusta migratoria; assembly: GCA_026315105.1. NCBI lineage: Eukaryota > Metazoa > Arthropoda > Insecta > Orthoptera > Acrididae > Locusta > Locusta migratoria. The sequence goes on from CM048749.1 coordinate 181,600,293, forward strand.
CCGTTTCAACCTTGTGATCGTGGGCAACGACTTCGCATTGATCTGCAGGCAGCCGTCATTATTGAGGGTGTTGTCGGTGATTTTAATTTCGATGGCATCGAAACGGATACTGGTATTAGTGAACACAGGGCTGTCGTAGCGAGATTGAATTGTTCAGAAAATCAGACAGAAATACACTAAATTGTTTCTTGAAAGACAGTTACGACTCACCCTAAACGTAAGTCTAGACCAGATGTGGCTCCAGTTCAAAGAAGTAGTATCGACAGCAACTGGCAAATGGACTCTGAAGAAGGAGGTGATCCCCCTTGGTACATAAACAGGTCAGGACACTGTTGCAAAACCAACGAAAAAGGCATGCACAATTTAAACGAACACAAAATCCCAGGATTGGCGTTCCTACACAGAAGCTCGAAATTTAGCGAGGACTTCAATGCGAGATGCTTGCAATACTTTCTACAACGCTCTCTTTCTCTAAATTTGGCTGAGAACCCAAAGAGATTTTGGTCATATCAAATATACTATAAGCAAAACACAAACAATACCCTCACTACGTGATGCAAAATGGCGATTCAACAGATGATAGCGCTACTAAAGCAGTGTTACTAAATACAGTTTTTCGAAATTCATTCATCAACGAAGACGAAACCATTATCCGAGATTTCTAATTACGAACAGAGACCAGAATGAGTAACATATAAGTATATATCATCGGAGTAGTGAAACAACTGAAATTACTTAACAAGAACAAGTCCTTTAGTCCGGACTGTATACCCACTAGATTTCTATGTGATTATGCTGACGCGATAGCTCCTTACTTAACAGCCACATACAACTGCTCGCTCAAAGAAGGATCTGTACCAAAAGACTGGAAAGTTGCACAGGTCACACCAATATTCAAGGAAGGCAGTAGGAGTAACCCACTAAACTACAGGCTTATTTCATTAACGTCAATTTGCAGCAAGGTTTTGGAACATATCGTGTATTCAAATATTATGAATTATCTCGAACAGAATGATCTGTTGACCCAAGGTCAACACGTATTTAGAAAATATCGTTCTTGTGAAACAAAACTAGCTCTTTACCCACACGAAGTAATGAGTGCTATCGACAACGGTTCTCAAATTGATTCCGTATTCCTTGATTTCCAGAAGGCTTTTGACACCGTACCTCACAATCGGCTTTTAATCAAATTGCTTGGTTATCGAATATCGCCCCAGATTTGTGAGTAGATAGTGGATTTCCTGTCAAAGAGGACACAGTTTGTAGTAATCGATGGTAAGGCATCGACTAAAACAAAGGTGATATCGGGCGTTCCACAGGGTAGTGTTATTGGTCCTGTGCTGTTCATTATTTACATAAAAGATTTAGGGGAAAATCTAAGTAGTAGATGACGCCGTCTGTTATCGTCTAGTAACGTCATCTGAAGATCAAAACCAACTGCAGAACGATCTAAGTATCAGTATGGTGTAAAAATTGGCAACTGAATCTAAATAATGAGAATTGTGAAGTTGTCCACAAGAGTACGAAAAGAAATCCGTTAAAATTTGTTTACAAGACAGATCAAATGAATGAGAAGGCCGTAAACTCCGCAAAATACCTAGGAATTACTATTACTTCAGAGTTAAACTGGAAGGAAAACGTATATAATGTCGTAGGAAAGACGAACCCACTACGGTCGGGGGTTCGAATCCCCCCCCCCCCCCCGGGCATGGATATTTGTGCCGCCCTTAGTCTTAGCTAGTTCATAAGTAGTTTGTAAGCTTAGGGACTGATGACCCCGTAGTTAAGTCCCATAAGTGATACAAACATTTGAACATTTTTTTAAAGACGAACCAGAGCCTGCGTTTTATTGACAGTTGTAACAGAACTACTAAAGAGCCTGCAAACACAACGCTTGTCCGTCCTTTTTTGGAGTATTGCTGCCCAGTGTGGGATCCTTATCAGGTGGGTATGACGGAGGACATCGAAAGAGTCCAAAGAAGGGCAGCTCGTTTTGTATTGTCAGATAATATCGTGGGAAAGGCGAACCAGAGACTGCGTATTATTGGCAGAACCCTTAAAAGATGCAACAGAACTACTAAAGAAACTGCATACACTGCGCTTGTCCGTCCATTTTTGGAGTATTGCAGCCCAGTGTAGGATCCTTATCAGGTGGGTTTGACGGAGGACATCGAAAGAGTCCAAAGAAGAGCAGCTCGTTTCGTATTGTCACGATACAGGGGAGACAGCGTTACGGAAATGATGCAGGATCTGGGATGGGAATCACTACAACAACGGCGCTTATCGCTGCGGCGTGGGCTACTTGCGAAATTCCAATCGCCAACATTCTCCTCCGAATGCGAAAATATATTGTTGACTCCCACTTATATAGGCAGAAAAGAACATCAGAATAAAATTCGAGAAACCAGAGCTCGAACGGAGAGATTCAGGCGTTCTTTCTTCCCGCTCGCTAGTCGAGAATAGAATGGGAGATAAATAGTATAAATGTGATTTGCAGAATATCCCATGTAGATGTAGCAAGAGCCACCACGGAGGCTTCATCAGATTCGATAAGGCGGCCGTTTTCTAAAATAGATTTCTCGAGATGTAGTAAACAATAAAACTTCTCATGGTATATACTGCTTAATTCTACAGTTCGTTCTGTTTTTCCGACGTATAACTTGGCGCGCACACACAAGGTATCTTGTCGACCCCAGGTGTTCTGAGACCTGCTGCATCTTTAAGTAGTCGGGGTCTGAAGTCCGATTTAATCTTGTGCAGTCGCAGCAGGCGGCTTGTTTTGCCCGACACAGACCCACAGTACGGAATGAAAGAAAGTTTACTCTCCTCTTCGTCATTGGTCTTATTGTGACTTTCACCTGCAATCGTGTTACATATATATTGACCAGTGTAGCCGTTTTTCCTGAACACTTTGCGTAGGTCGTTCAACTTACGGGGCAGGTTGTCAGTGTCTGATAATGTTCTTGCACGATGCACCTGCTTTGTGCCGGGTGACTAAGGCTTGTGGCGTGGAAGTGCAGACTGGGGTCAGAAGGTTTTCTATAAACGTTGCCGTCCAAGAATGCATCACAATAATACCAAGGAGGAGGAGAAGACACGTGATTTTGTGCAGACCTGTCGTTTTGTGTCGAGCAAACTAGGCCGCCTTCTGAAAAGACACGAGTTCAAATCGGCCTTCAGGCTCCCGACGAAAAATGGTAATCATGGAGACCAGTTACAGACACAGCAAATCTCAGAACACCTGGGTCTACAAAATAACTATGTATTTTATGCCACCTGGTGAGCGAATGGGACCACATTTCTTTTTGCTTGGCACACAGTTAGTTGAGGGAGCTCTCCCTAGATGGCACAGTATTGGATAGCATGCATTTCGCTTTCCTATTTATCGGTACAGCAACTTTTGTTTGTCACCTTGCAGCAGTTTTGCGCGGTTCAGTTGGTGTACGTTTTCAAATCAAATGTTCAAATGTTTGTAAATCTATGGGACTCAACAGCTTGGTTATTAGTCCCTAGCTTACAAACTACTTACCCTAAGGTAAACTACACTAAGAACAACACAAACACCCTTGCCCGAGGGGGGAATCGAACCCCCGACGGCGGACGACCGCGTACACCGCAATACGGCGCTCTAGTACGCGCGGCTGTACGTTTCCAAGAATAAATTTGGCACACATATACTACTTTCATTTCCAAGTAAGGATTTTCATATGTAAATTTAGTTCATAGTAGTGAAATTCAGGCATTATTTATGTGAAAAAATTTTATTTGTTTTATTTTTTTCTTATTTTGATCTTAGTTAGTGCTGCTAACAGCGGTGCAACTGGGATACAACTTTCATCCAGCATGGCCAGGAGATGTCACAATGATGACGAAATACGAGAAAGTCTCTTCAAGTACCTTTAGTCACACTCAGGTAGTGAAATACGTTTGTTTGAAGAATCTGTCATTTACCCAAAATACGAAGCTCACTTTGAGAATATAGTATTATTATCATGTTCCCAAGACACAAGCAATGGATCATGATTGTTGACTCCCACTTACATAGGCAGATAAGATCATCAGAATAAAATACGAGAAACCAGAGCTCGAACGGAGAGATTCAGATGTTCTTTATTCCCGCGCGCTATTCGAGAATGGAATGGGAGATAAATAGTATAAACGTGGTTCGATGAACCCTCTGCCAGGCACTTAAAAGTGATTTGCAGAGTATCCCATGTAGATGTAGCAAGAGCCACCACGGAGGCTTCATCAGATTCGATAAGGCGGTCGTTTTCTAAAACAGATTTCTCGGGATGTCGTAAACAATAAAAATTCTCATGGTATATCCTGCTTAATTCTACAGTTCGCACTGTTTGTCCGACGTAAAACTTGGCGCACCCCAGGTGTTCTGAGACCAGCTGCATCTTTAAGCAATCATAATAAATGTATTTTCGTCGGGTTCTGAAGTCCGATGTAATCTTGTGCAGTCGCAGCAGGCGGCTTGTTTTGCCCGACACAGACCCACACTACAGAAGGATAGAAAGTTTACTCTCCTCTTTGTCATTGGTCTTACTGTGACTTTCACCTGCGACCGCGTTACATATATATTGGCCAGTGTAGCCGTTTTTCCTGAACACTTTGCGTAGGTAGTTCAACTTACGGGGCAGGTTGTCAGTGTCTGATAATGTTCTTGGAGGATGCACCACCGGCTCTAACACAGCTGCTTTGTGCCGAGTTACTAAGACATGTGGCGTGCAAGTACAGACTGGAGTCAGAAGGTTTTCTATAAACGTTGTCGTCCAAGAATGCATCACAATAAGACCGAGGAGGAGGAGAAGACACGTGATTTCTTGCACTTCTGTCGTTTTGTGTCGAGCAAAATAAGCCGCCTTCTGAAAAGACACGAGTTCAAATCGGCCTTCAGGCTCCCGACGAAAAATTTTAATCATGTATACCAGTTAAAGACACAGGAAGTCTCAGAACACCTGCGTCTATAATATACCTATTGAATATGGTCAGTTTTACGCAGGAATGTACATTAGAGGTTCTATCGTTAACGATATTCCAAGAAATCTGCTGAATCTGAGCATGCTTTGTAACCCGGCCACCGAATCAAATTTGAGGAAACTTCCGTCGTGGTTCGCGCAAACGGCTTCTGAGATTGTGTCATTAAAGAAGCCATCGAAATTTATGTCCGGCCTGCAGCTGAGCGTGGCGTAGTGTCCAGCGATCATGAGGTAGCAGCGTGAGCATCGGAACCCCCAGTCAATTCATGCATGCCCATATATGGCGACGTCGCGGACACAGCGTCACAGCCGGCTGCTGGTGTACATAAAGGCGTACTAGCAACGTCAAGCAGTTATACCAATTTACAGTGACCTATGAGTGCTTGGCCGAAAGCTCGGGGAGTATTACCAACTTGACGAGGACGGAATCCCGAAAAATTCAAACTGTTCAAATGTTTGTAGAGCTTATGGGACTTAACTACGGGGTCATCAGTCCCTAAACTTACAAACTACTTATGAACTAGCTAATACTATGGATGGCACAAATATCCATGCCCGAGAGGGATTCGAACCCCCGACCGTAGTGGCCATGCAGAACGTGACTGGAGCGGCGCAGACCGCTTGGCATCCGCGGCCGGTAAAGTTTTACTCGTGGAGCACTGAGATCTGTCGAATGTTGACGATGTCTGACACAATCGTATTGAAGTATCCAGCGACTTAAGTTCAGAATTTCTAGATGAGACTTTCTTTTTAAATTCTATTACTGTTTTTAATGTATAAAGTTCATTATCAGACATATTTTAACTTCCGAAAGTAGCAAACTAAACTAATTATTTTTAAAAACTTGTCTAGATGCGCACATACACAACCGTGTATGCCATTAACCTAAGTTGACGTGATTCGAAAAACCTGTTCTTTGAACTGCCGCCGGCCGCAGTGGCCGAGGGGACTGAGGCGCTTCTGTCACGGTCTGCACGGCCACTACGGTCGGGGGATCGAATCCCCCCTCAGGCATTGATATTTGTGCCGTCCTTAGTGTTAGCTAGTTCATAAGTAGTTTGTAAGTTTAGGGACTGATGACCCCGTAGTAGAGTCCCATAAGCTTAACAAACATTTGAACAAGTGTTAGCTAGTTCATAAGTAGTTTGTAAGTTTAGGGACTGATGACCCCGTAGTAGAGTCCCATAAGCTTAACAAACATTTGAACCAAAAAAATGTTCAAATGTTTGTCAAGCTTATGGGACTTAACTACGGGGTCATCAGTCCCTAAACTTACAAACTATTTATGAACTACTTACGAACTAGGACGGCACAAATATCCATGCCCGAGGGGGGATTCGAACCCCCGACCGTAGTGGCCGTGCTGACCGTGACTGGAGCACCTCAGTCACCTCGGCCACCGCGGCCGGCAACATTTGAACAAGTGTTAGCTAGTTCATAAGTAGTTTGTAAGTTTAGGGACTGATGACCCCGTAGTAGAGTCCCATAAGCTTAACAAACATTTGAACATTTTTTTGAACTGCCATTAAAAGTAAACAAAGTTGGTATGTCGCCATATATCGAAAGACACCCAATTCGCTTATTGCAGGTGAGTCAGTAACATTTGCACATTCATTCAAAACACATTGTAGGAATACTATATAGCGTTTTAAGACAAAGAATCGACGTTTCCCGATGGCAGTAAGAAGACTATTGCCGTGTGACAGCACACTTAATGTTAATTAACGTTAACAAGTACTTTCATCAAAAGAAGGTGAGTAGTTGCGAGTCAAAGTGGCACGTTAAGGATCTGAAATCGTTTTCAAACAATAGTAGTAGTTACACCCCACTCTGGTCGCCCTAGGGCAACAACTGCGACAGATGATTGGTATCTACAACTTCTCACTCGAATGAACTCCGATCAGCTTGACAATCACTTTGTATGGACCCTCGGCAGATAAGTGCCAAACAACACTGTACGTAACAGACGCGACAGTTAACGTTAACATTCTTCTGAGCTATTTGCCGCGTCATGATAATAAAATCTTTCCGACGTTTCGGATCCGTTGCAGGATCCTTCCTCAAGGATCCGAAACGTTGGAAAGATTTTATTATCATGACGCTGCAAATAGCTCAGAAGAATTTTAACGTTAACAATAATGAGCGCGAAAGCCTACGTTCGTACAGTATTCACTGTATTCTAGATACCCATGGAGAGGCGGGGCCAATCGACCCATACACCATGCCGCACGGTACAAGTGAGCCCAAAATTAGCAGGAATCGAGTATGGAAGATTCTCGCACATTTCTCGTCAGTCGCATATCGTCGATCGAGAACAGAAAGCTGACAATTTAATGGTGTTTTGGGCGGGTATCATGTAAAGGTTTCTGACGCCATCGTTGCCTATCAAAGGAAAGCTCAATGATCCACAATACAGCGATATCATCTTCCAACCCATCGTTGAACCGTTTCACCAGCATTCCGTGTAGACATTAAAGTTTTAAGACGACAACTCCCGCGAATGGACATCGACACGCCACGCTCAGCTGTAGGCCGGATATAAATTTCGATGGCTTCTTCAACTCTTTGAGGGGCAGAAATATGTTTTTAAAAGAAGTGCGTGATTTGACGAAATTCTAAACCTTCTTGCCAAAGAAAACTATTTATTTTAATACATTTTTACAATATTTTGCTTACTTTTGCAATTACGGCCAATTAAATTGGGTTTACCTCTGTTAATCACTACACATTTATTTGTTGGTAAATTTTGAGAGTTAAAACTTTAATCATGTTTCCCCGGATATTATTAACACAAGCAACTCAAAAATGTTCTTATTGAGAATTAAATATCTGAAATCATGTTTTGTCTTTTTGTAGACATTACATGAAGAACACATCCACACGGTTCTAATAGGAAAAGCATGTGTGCTGCATACGATAGCTTGATGTGACCTGTTTTGAGTGATGTCCACTGCCTTCCAATCTGATTTGTTTGTCCACATGTAGTTTATGTTTACTAAGATGTACACTCTTCGTTTCTTGCATATGCCACTACAGTGGACAATTACATCGACAAGCAACCCTTCACACACCTTTCTTCGGAAGTGCCGGTACTGCGCGATTAGACTGGCCTGCATGTTCTCCTGATACAAATGCAATTGAAGATACTCAGGGCATACTGAAAAGAGCTACGCGATCGCGTCCTGATCAACCATGAAATTTACGTGAGCTGAGTAGGATTGCTATGAAGAATGGGATAAATGAGAGCAGTAATGGTTAAATGAACTCGTGGTCATTCTTGCAAAGTCATGCCAATCATTAATGAATGAGGTTGCTACACAATGAGCTTACCTCAAGAAAAGTGATTCTAGATTCTGTTGAAAACTTAATAAGTGAACTGTTGTGTTTTCTCCGTCAATAAAACTGAGACTGCATTAATGTAAATACTATTTCACCATTTTATAGAGTACCAAAGAACTTTTGACTTGTAGATGAAGCAAAATCTTTTTTTGTATGTACTCATTATAATAATTCAACCGAAAAGATTTGCTCCATTGAACTGAAATGTTGATATAACGTTTTTCTTTTATTGTAGAAGGTGATTATGCTACACACTTCGCTGTAACGATCATAGTGATGGAGACTGCTGTGCCAAAAGCTTGTAGGCAACGTCGTTGTTACACACAAAAGATGAAAAAAAGTTTATTACTTACTACATTGTCATCGTTCATGCAGTATCACTGCTGCGCCAGACATAACATGTTATTACTTCTGTCCATCTGGATTCACGACCATTTTGCATACGACATTCACATATATCACTTTTAATGTCTGAAGAATAACATTATTGTACGACAAACACTTCAGGAGATATGACATGCCGCGGCGGAGCTGCCAAGCGCATTGAAGCGCTATGCTACGATGTGCGAAGCCGTTCCACGTCTGGGGTTCGAATCCCCCCCCTCGGGCATGGATGTTTGTCCCTTCTTTAGTACAATTCATAAGTAGTTAGTAGGCTTAGGGACTGATGACCCTGCAGTTAAGTCCCTTAAGCTTAAAAAACATTTGATTTTTTGAACATAGATATGACGTCATAAATATTGTGATCTGTGAAAAACTTCCGCGTCGTGAGTGACGTTGTAATTTATCGATTCCTTATTACTAATTCTATTCAGAACAAATTCCGCACATAGTATACACAGAGCAACTGAAAGTACTTCCAAAATTATATCATTGTACGATCTTTTATATATGATTACATAATTTTGAGCTGCAGGTAAACGAAACTGCTGAGCAAATTTCGCTATCAAAACACACTGTTAAATACCTTATATATTAATGATATATATTTGCAACTGCGTAGGAGGCCATAAAACGTTTGTTAAGCTTATGGGACTTAACTGTGGGGTCATCAGTCCCTAAACTTACAAACTACTTATAAAGCACCTTACACTAAAGAAAGCACAAACATCCCGAGGAAGGATTCGAACCCCCGACGGGGAACGGCCTAGCGCATCGGAGTATAGCATCTCAATGTGCACGGCCACTTACAAACTACTTATGAACTAGCTAATACTAAGGACGGCACAAATATCCATGCCCGAGGGGGGATTCGAACCCCCAACTCTATTGGCCATCCAGACCGTGACTGGAGCGGCTCAGTCCCCTCGGCCACCGCGGCCGGCCGTAGTGAAGTGGCTAGTACAAAATCATATACATTATGTGATCAAAAATATCCGGGACACCCGCAAAAAACATACGTTTTTCATATTAGGTGCATTGATCTGTCACCTACTGCCAGGTAATCAATATCAGCGACCTTAGTAGTCACTATACATACTGAGAGAGTAGAATGCAGCGCTCCGCGGTATTCACAGACTTATAATGCGGTCAGGTGATTTGGTGTCACTTGTGTCAGAGGTCATTACGCGAGATTTCCACACTCCTAAACGTCCATAGGTCAATTGTTTCTGATGTGATAGTGAAATGGAAACGTTGAAGCACACGTTCACCGCGAAAGCGAACAGGCTGACACCGTGTTTACTGTTGAAGAGGGTCGTTCAGTGTAATATGCAAGCTTCTGTCCACACAGGAATTCCGGACTGCATCAGGATCCACTCCAAGTAACGACAAGCAGTAGTGAGAAGTTTGGATTTAATAGTCGAGCTGCTGCCCATAAGCCACAAATCAGTTAGCTTGTTCCATTATGTAAATAAGGACCTCTAAGATTACGGCATCAAGCTGATCCTCATATTTGTCCGGCTCTTCACCATTTCCTGTTCACCATATTCACCATACAGTTAATTAGTTAATGCCTATATTTAAAACATGTACCCACACTTTGACCAATATTAATATTTCAAAGTTATTTCATTACAATTCACAGGTATCATGTTTGTAACTTAATTTTTTTTACATACATTATGTTGTTGTTGACTGTTGTTATTGTCTGATACAGGGTCTGAAGATGCTAATAATGTATTGTCGAAAGTAAGGGCTGAAGGTTTTTCATTTGCCAGATTCCCTTTTTACTACCCACTACAGTGTTAGCCTGCTCTATCAGTAATGATTTACACCGACTTATCTCTTCACTTGGTCGGTGTTTATCAGTACGCTCCTTGCTGCATGGGCCGTGGCGGAGTGACTTAACAAACATTTGAACATTTTATTGCTGCATGGTACATGTTGGCCCAGAGTCAACGAGACTGGTGTATGGAAAATTTCCACAAAGTTCCGTTCAAAGACGAATGCCAAATACGTCTGATACCAGACGACCGCTGACAACACGTGTTAAGGAAACCTGGTAAGTTTTGGACGCCAAAAGTACATCATCAATCGAGTACAATAAGGTAGCGAATCAATTATGTTCTGGGCAAGAATCATTTGCAGGTTTCGGACGCCATTGTTTATTGTGGTAGGATCTCCAAGGTTCCAAACTACAGTGGTGACATCCTCCAGCCCCTAACCGTTTCATCAACATTTCGGATAAGTTTTCAAGTTGACAACATCTCTTAGTCCAACGTGTAGGCATCGCCAACTGCAGTCAGTAACGAGCCAGGGTGTGTACCGGACTTGATCGCCCTTCAGAATGTCCTCCGCAGATGAGAGCGAAACATTGGGTTTCAGTAACAAATCCGTGAGACCATGGCATAATATCCCGAAAATTTTTAGTAATATTGACATTTCCGGCCGTGAAAGTTGACATTTTACAACTTCTACATCTACGTCTACATACATACTCCAAAAACCACGCAAAGGTGCGTGGCAGAGGGTACCTGTTACTACTAGTTACTGGGTTTCCTGTTTCACTTCCATACAGAACGAATGCTTGTATGCATCTGTACGGAGGCTAGTCTCTAGCCGCCCGCGGTGGCCGAGGGGACTGAGGCGCTCCACTCACGGTTTACACGGCCACTACGGTCGGGGGTTCGAATTCCCCCTCGGGCATGGATATTTGTGCCGTTCTTAGTAGTAGCTAGTTCATAAGTAGTTTGTAAGTTTAGGGACTGATGACCCCGTAGTTAAGTCCCATACGCTATACAAACATTTGAACATTTTTTAGCTAGTCTCTAATTTTATCTTTGTGGTCTTTACGCGACAGAGAAATCGATCTGCAGCGCGCTTCAAATTCCTGCTCTCTAAATTATTTCAAGAGTGTTTCTCGAAAAGAACATTGTCTTCCTTCTGTGACTCCCAGATGAGTTCTCGAAGAATCTCAGTAGCAGTTGTGCAGTTATCGAACCTACCGGTAATAAATCTAGCCGCCAGCCTCTGAATTGCTTCCATGTCCTCCTTCAAACCGAACTGATGGGGTTCCAAACACTTCCAACTCAAGACGGGGTCGCACAAGCGTTTTATAAGGGTTCTCCTTTACAGACGAATCCTCCCAAAATTCTCCCAATAAACCGGTCGACCATCTGCTTTCCCTACTACTGTCGTTATATGGTCGTTGCATTTCATACGCCCAGATATTTAATTGATGCGACTCAATCAAGCAGCACACATGAAACGATGTATTCGAATATTACAGGATTTATTCTCCTACTCATCTGCATCGTCTTACATTTAGAGCTAGCTGCCATTCCTCACAATACCTAGAAATTTTGTTCAGGTCATCTTGCATCCTACTACAGTCATTCAATGACGACACCATCTTTTATACTACAGCATCATCAGCAAACAGCCGCAGATTGTCACTCACTCTGACCATCAGATCATTTATATAGATGGAAAATAATAGTTCTCCTATCACACTTTCCTTGGGCAACCCCGACGATTAGCTTCTGATGAACACTTTCATCGAGCACAACGTACTGGGTTCTGTTACTTAAGTAGTATTCAACATGCTCGTACCTTTGTTAGAAGTCTGCAGTGTGGCACCAACGCTTTTCAAAAATCGAGAAACATTCAGTCTGCCTGTTGCCCTTCATTTATAGCACGCAAAACGTCTTGAGAGAGAAGGGCAAGCTTAGTTTCGCGCTATCATTGTTTCCTAACGCCGTGCTTACGCATGGACAGACGCTTTGCTATGCTAGAACAGAGAATATTGTCAAGAATTCTACAGCCAGCTGATAATGATGTTGGCCGGTAATTTTTCGGGTCCATTCTCCTGCCTTTCCTATACAAGGGAGTTATCTGCGCCTTCTTCCAGTCATTTGGATCAAATATTCGCGACAAATGCAACGTAACTAAGGGGCCAATGCCACAGAGTAAACTTTGTAAAAACGGATTGGTACTCCATCTGGACCTAGCGAGTTGTGCCAGCGCGCTCTGGCCAACAACGAAATCTACAGAGCTGCCACTGAAGAACGGGTTAAAGTACTAACTAGACTCATGCTCATAAATTAAGGATAATGCTGATAATACATGGTAAAACAAGGTGGTATGCGGGTTTAAATCACCTCGGAGTATGACCATGAGATGCATTTGACTTGCGGTCATCGCATGGTGGCGCTGCCAGCATGGATTTCGACAAAGTACGTATGTTTGCTGCGAAAAATAAGGAATGGGTTTGAGTAAAGATTCTCAGATCTTAAAACTCAGAAGCCCTATATGAAAGCGTTCCAAAATCCCTCTGAATTTATGATTTAAGACGCCATATTACACCTACAGATGGAGATGGCTGAACTTCACTGAAAGCCTGAAAACAGCCTATCATAGCTGCCTGTAGAATGGATTGATAGAATTTTGTAAAAAAAAAAAAATATATTAAACCCGATCAGTATCCCATGCTTTAGAAGTTCGAGTGTTTTTCGTAAGCACATACATCTCTGACACTTTTTTTTTTTTCACTTTTCACGAATGAAAAATGTTAAATCCAAAACGAGATCTTCGCTAACAGATGGCCATCTGAGCGAAATTCTTCGAATTTCTACATCGGACACATCACCAAATATCTAGGAAATCTACAAGAAAATAAAATCAAATTAAATGAAAAATGTAATTTGTATCATTACCTTTCCCTTTCTTTCTTTTGTTTTTTTCTTTAATATTAATTTTCTTTAAAGTTTATAATGTTACTAGCTGAAAACCCGGCGTTGCCCGGATATTTATTTATTTATTCGAACCTTGAGTTAGTAAAAATGTTCAAATGTTTGTATAGTTCATGGGACTTAACTATGGGGTCATCAGTCCCTAAAGTTACAAACTACTTATGAACTACTTACTAACTAGGACGGCACAAATATCCATGCCCGAGGGGGGATTCGAATCCCCGATCGTAGTGGCCGTGCTGACCGTGACTGGAGCGCCTCAGTCACCGCGGCCACCGCGGCCGGCTTGAGTTAGTACTTTTCCTATCCACTCTCTCTTTGTCCATCTCTTTTTTTCAAAACCCATTTTACATTTATTAGAGAATATATAAGAAATTACAAATCACACGTAAAAAGGCACTCGTTTCGAAGAATCCAATCACGAAATTCAACAATAATGATTGTAATAATATCACAGTTCGATCACTTGCTGTATTGCACGAAACGTCAAATAGATTCTTTTTAATGGGATGTATTAAAAGAAATTTTTTTACTGCTTTATTTAGTTATGGATATATTTCCTTATTCGTAATCGTATCCTTACAGAGAAAGAGCTGAAGACATTGTAGCACACATAGACCAAAGATATGGTCTGTGGCATCACGTTTCGCTGTATGTAACCTCCTTGCTATAGAGTCGCAAACGTCATCGCTGGCCTTCAGTCCGAATTTTTTTTATAATTTGACGACATTCAACCACCATATCTTGCACCACCTTATAGCTATCGGCATGGAACTGCTGTGGTGTACAACGGGAGACTTCGGACAACAATTACACACAGACAATTCGTTTTCGTTTTTTATCAGTCATGTCATAAAAAAAACATTTAAAAGGTCTTGACGGTACACACACACATACACATACACACACATACACAAACACACGTAGAATTTTATATACACCGAAAACTTTCCATCCCAATATACTCCACCCTTTTATCATTATCAACCCTCAAGCAACAATGCAACCAATAAAAACATTTTCAAAGAGTAAATATAATTTTCAAAGAGTAATTATTGTTCCGCATTTCGCGTTATGTTCTTCAAATTACTAAATATCTATCAGATCGCTATAAAACCGTGCCTGAAATATTCTTCATGTATAAAATTAGTAACTGTACAAATATTTAAGTCTCTGCGTCTTGTCGTTCGGACATGATAAGCGTACACCGAACATTCATTGACATTAATATATATAGATAAATAGCTATCCGACTGCCATAAAACCGTGCCTAAAGCCTTCCCCGGGTAGACATTAGTAATTGTACAATTTTTTAGCTCTTCATGTCTTGTGTATAAATACATCCTACCTGCCTGCTTAGAAAAACAGTGTATTATTTCCACTGTTTTAGTAATTGATTCCTTTGCAATCTTCAGCAATCCATAGCATCACAAATCACATAAACAATGGCGTTGATTGCATCGCAATATTCCAGTTACATCCCGAGATGTTGCAACGCTAAGTTGACGCTTGAAATATGCGAAACTCGCGGCTAGCGCACGTCCTGAGACTCAGGCGAGAACCCCATGCTGCTCAGAACGAGCGCTAGCCGCGCGTTTCGCCTATTTCAAGCGTCAACTTCGCGTTGCAATATCTCGGGATGTAATTGGAATATTGCGATGCAATCAACGCCATTGTATATGTGATTTGTTATGGTATGGATTGCTGAAGAAAAATACTGGGTGGCCATTAAAAAAAAAACATAATGTTGTGTTAAAGAAACACATTTGCTTTCGTTTTAGAATGTTTTCCAAATATGTACATTCATGGGCCCCAGCCGTGCATTGATACCGGTGAAAGTCGTTTTCCAATAGCTGTTATTGTTCCAGAGATATTTTTGGTGGACAAGATAGCTGGGACACCCTGTGCCGCGGTGGAATAGACGAGCGGTCTAAAGCGTCAGGCTGCGGAGCGCGCGGTTGCCCGCCGTGGAGGTTCGAGTCCTCCCTGGGGCATGGATGAGTGTGTTTGTCCTTAGGTTAGTTTACCTGACCCTGATGAAGGCCGCCTGCAACAGTGGCCGAAACGTCGGTGGAATTTATAATATGACGACGCGGTTTTATACCCAGAAGAGTTTTATTGATAGGTTTAAGTAGTTTGTAAGCTACGGACTGATGACGACGCAGTTTGGTCCGATAGATTTACAAACATTTGAACATTTTGGACGCCCTGTATATTATTTCACTGGCCTGCAGACAAACAACGAAAAGGCAACTAATTTTTATTTAAAACGCAAAAGTCTTCCTACAGAATCCTCATTCTTATGTCGGTGCAGACGGAGCCCCTAAAATGCAGCGCAGCGCAGCGCAGTGTTCCGGCTGTTGTCGGTACATCAAAGGGAGCGGCGCGTCTGCGCGCGCGCAGTTTAGACGGGGCTTCGGCTGGCGGGCGCGCTAGTTCATTGAGTGCGTCAGTTCGCGGCGACAGGTAGTGTTCTCTCGTAAGTGTCCTCGTTATGGAGTGGAACCGGAAGCAAAGTGAGAACCTCATAGAGCAGATACATCAGACTTGTAAAGGAATCTCCAGTTGCCAGAAAGCGCAAAGTTATTGCCAGTATCTCTTTGGTAGATATAGCACGTCTACAATGTGTGTCTTTCTTCATTATGTCTGGTTCGATCACTCAACATATATTCGAAGTCTTCGAAAGACATTCGAAAAATGTTCAAATGTTTGTATAGCTTATGGCACTTAACTACGGGGTCATCAGTCCCTAAACTTACAAACTACTTATGAACTAACTAAGACTAATGACGGTACAAATATCCATGCGCGAGGGGGGATTCGAACCCTCGACCGTAGTGGCTGTGAAGACCGCGACTGGAGCGCCTCAGTCCCCTCAGCCACCGCGGCCGGCTGAAAGACATTCGACAAAAGTTTTCGAACTGTCCCCTTTCGCCTGCAACTAGTTCACTGAAAAGATCATTTCCACCTTACTGGGGTTACCCAATGACGACGATTCTTCCTTAACTGATGGTACAGCACAATAAATGCACCACTCACAACCTTGGCTCGCTCCATCTTGAGACGTGCGCGCGCTCCAACTGGAACCACAGTGCGCCCTTCGAACGGCGCGGCGCGGACGGCGCCTTCTACTTTGCTACAGCAGTGCGCGGGCTACAGCGGCGCAGCGCAGCACGGCGCGGCGCGACGCGCTCAGTGTGGACCCGCCTTTTACGGGTAAATCCGACACTGACGCCCTAGAGTGTCGCGACACCCAGTTTGGATCAAATGTTGAAATGTTTGTATAGTCTATGGGGCTAAACTACGGGGTCATCAGTCCCTAAACTTACAAACTGCTTATCAACTAGGACGGCACAAATATGCATGCCCGAGGGGGGATTCGAACCCCCGACCGTAGTGGCCTGCAGATCGTGACTGAAGCGCCTTGCCCAGTTCGGAAAGCTCCGCAGTAGAGACTGGGCCAGCCCCACGGCGGCGTCAGCCAGCTCGTGTCGTGTGACGCGCCAGGTGGGCGCAGCTGAGTGGTCGCGCGCACAGTGGAGGAAGCGGCCGGCCGCCTCCCTCATTACCGGCGGCAGCTGGCGGCCGCGGCAGCAGCAGCAGCAGGCACGCGACCTTTGCGGAAATCTGCGCCCCCCCCCCTGCCTCCAGCCAGACTTCTGACGCTGCCGGCAACAGCCGGCGCGGGCCCGGCCGGATGTTATTACACTTTCCCTCTCGGTAGCGCCCGGCCGCTGACCGCGAGTTTCGCGCAAAAAGGAACAACCTGTGCCGACTGCCAGAGTGGTAGCGGGGTAGGGGAGTGGGGGGAGGGCAGAAGGGAGGTCTCTGCCTCGTGCTGTGGGCAACTGGAGAGGGAGGCCGACACGGAGGCAAAACACCTCGCACAAGCGACGCTACAAAGACAGCCGTGTTGTGTCCTTTTGTACACGAAACACCATCATTGCCGGCCGCGGTGGCCGAGGTGACTGAGGCGCTCCGGTCACGGTCAGCACGGCCGCTACGGTCAGGGGTTCGAACCCCCGCTCGGGCATGGATATTTGTGCCGTCCTAGTTCGTAAGTAGTTTGTAAGTTTAGGGACTGATGACCCCATAGTTAACTCCCATAAGCTTTACAAACATTTGAAAATTTTTTGAACCTACATCATTATGTCAGTCTGGAACTGCGTACGTTTCCGGCTAAAGCCTAAACGTCAGTCTACAGACCACAGAGCAAAAAATAAATAAATAAATAAACTGTATAAGTAACAACTTGCGGGTATGCTGCCGGGTGACGTCGTCGATAAAATGTTGAAATGTTTGTAAAGCTTATGGGACTTAACTACGGGGTCATCTGTCCCTAAACTTACAAACTACTTATGAACTGTTCAAAGAAGTTTCCAGGCGTGCAGCCGCATAAAGTTTACTTCTTCTAATATTTCGGTTGAGAAACGTTCAGCCATCTTCAGAGACGAGTCGAAGACTGTCGCTCCAGCACACGCTTCGTGCTTATAAACGCACGGGCCGCGCTACTGCGCATGTGGCCACAGATACAACTAAGGACGGCACAAATATCCATGCCCGAGGGGGGATTCGAACCCCCGACCGTAGTGGCCGCGCAGACCGTGACTGGAGCGCCTCAGTCCCCTCGGCCACCGCGGCCGGCGACGTCTTCGATAACCGCCGATATATCGGCAGGAGGACACCCTGCCATTCTCAAGGCACAACTGCACTCCAGGAAGCAATGCCGCGGTGGAGTAGCCGAGCGGTCTAAAGCACTTCGCTGCGGAGCGCGCGATTGCTCGCCGTGGAGGTTCGAGTCCTGCCTGGGACATGTGTGTGTGTGTGTGTGTGTGTGTGTGTGTGTGTGTGTGTGTGTGTTTGTCCGTAGGTTAGTTTAAACAGTTTCTAAGCTACGGACTGATGACCACGCAGTTTGGTCCGATAGATTTACAGACATTTGAACAGTTTTGAAGGAAGCAATGTACAGGCGTATTTAATACCTCGGTTTGCAAAGGGTAAACAAGGAAGATAACACACACAGTACAAGTCACTGCAGAGTCAGCACAACCAAATATGAACATCAAAATTAATTATAGTAACACTTGATAGGTGAGGCAGCATTAATTGTGTCCCTCTGTTTTTTGACAAGAGACAGTGCCGGATTTAAACAAAAACCACCATCTCTGTTTATAAGGTCGCTTGCTAGTTCAACAGCTTCCTTAACAACACTGTCCCAATAGGTGGAAGTGCATGCTAGAATCTCCGCGTTGTTATATTCCATAAGATAACCGGTGCCAAGACAGTGTTCTGCAACAGCGGATTTGTTTGGCTGTTATAAGCGCGTGTAACGCTTGTGTTCAATACACCGGTCTTCCACAGTCCTGAGTTTGACCAATATGTGACATGCCACAACTGCAAGGAATACGATATACATCTGCCTTACGCAAACCAAGATCATCCTTTACGGACCCCAATAGGGCCTTTATCTTAGAAGGTGGTCGAAAAATTATGTTTGGTCGTATTTGGTTGGGTTCACTCTGCAGTGACTTGTAGTGTATGTTCTTTCGTACACGTCCCAACCAACAAATATTTTGATCCTGCAGTTAGCATCAATTCATATTCATGGAATTTACGTTAACTGCGGAAGGGTATAGTTGAAAATGTGTACCTAGCCGGGATTCTAACATGGGTCTCCAGATTTCTATGCAGTTGCCGTGACCCCTACACCACAGGGAATACAGCAGCACAGGGAATACAGCAGTCCTCATATTTGCGTGGACTTTATCCATCCGCAATTATCGTCATAAATTCCGTGAACATGAATTTATATATATATATATATATATATATATATATATATATATATATATGCAGGATCAAACGACGGTAAGGACACCACACATACAGGGTGTCACAGCTATCTTGCTCCCCCAAAATATCTCTGGAACAACAACAGCTATTGTAAAGCGACTTTCACCGGTATCAGTGTCAGGCTGGGACTCATGAATTTACACATTTTCAAACATTATTAAACGAAAACACAAACTTATGGTTTTTAAATGTATACCCAATATTATTTCTTCAGTAATCTACAACATGAGAAATCACATAAACAATGGCGTTGATTGCGTCGCAATACGTCAATTACATCCCGAGATATTGCGAAGAGAAGTTGACGCTTGCCGCGGTGGAGTATCCGAGCGGTCTAAAGCGTCTCGCTGCAAAGCGCGCGGTTGCTCGCCGTGGAGGTTCCGAGTCCTCCCTGGGGCATAGGTGTGTGTGTTGTCCTTAGGTTAGTTTACCTAGGTTTAAGTAGTTTGTAAGCTACGGACTGATGACACCACAGTTTGGTCCGATAGATTTACAAACATTTGAACATTTGATTTAGTTGAGCCTTGGCATACGCGAGGCTAGCGCACGTCCAGAGACTCAGGCGAGAACCCCATGCTGCTCAGGACGTGGGCTAGCCGCGGGTTCGCGTATTCCAAGCGTCAACTTCGTTTCGCAATATCTCGGGATGTAATTGGTGTATTGCGATGCAATCTACACCATTGTTTATTTGATTTTTCATGTTATAGATTGCTCAAGAAATAATATAGGGTGTCTATTAAAGAAAAACATCAGTTTGTGTTCAAAAACACATACGTATGTTTTCGTTTTAGAATTTTTCAAAATATGTACATTCATGAGCCCCAGCCTTACATTGATACCGGTGAAAGTCGTTTTACCGATAGCTGTTGTTGTTCCTGAGATATTTTGGGTGAGCAAGATTGCTGGGACATCCAGTACATATAACTTACATAATTAGCCTATGAGAGAGTGTGCGGTGCAGAGTGAAGGTTCGTTCTGGAAACATCCCTTAGGCTGTGGCTAACACATGTGTCTGCCATTCCCTTTCTTCCATGAGTGCTATTCCTGAAAGTTTCGCAGGAGAACTTCTATGAAGTTTGGAAAGTAGTTGGCATGATAATGGCGGAAGTACAGTAATGAGGACGGAACGAGAGTCGTGTCGGTATACAGGGGACTAGCTGTTTAGCCCCCTAAAAGCCACCAACAACTACGTGTCGGGATAGCTCAGTCGGTAGAGCGGTTGCGCGCGGAAGATAAAGGTTCGCTGCGGTGGAGTAGCCGAGCGGTCTAAGGCGCCTCGCTGCGGAGCGCGCGGTTGCTCGTCATTGGAGGTTCGAGTCCTCCCTGGGGCATGGGTGTGTGTCTTTGTCCTTAGATTAGTTTTCCTTAGTTTAAGTAGTTTGTAAGCTACGGACTGATGACCACGCAGTTTGGTCCGATAGATTTACAATCATTTGAACATTTTTGATAACGGTCCCAGGCTACAATCCCGGTTCCGGCACACAATTTTAATCAAAATGTTCAAATGTTTGTTAATCTTATGGTTCTTAACTGCGGGGTTATCTGTCCCTAAACTTATAAACTACTTACATACTAACTTATACTAAAGACAACACAAACGTCCATGATCGAGGACGGATTCGAACCTCTGACAGGGAATGGCCTCGCGCATCGGACCGTAACGCCTCAATGCGCTCGGCCACGCCCCCGCGCCAATTTTAACCTGCCGTTTCATATCAGCGCACACTCCGCTGCAGAGTGAAAGCTTCACTCTGGAAACGCGGGCCGCGGTGGCCGAGGGGACTGAGGCGCTTCAGTCACGGTCTGCACGGCCACTACGGTCGGGGGTTCGAATCCCCCCTCGGGCATGGATATTTGTGCCGTCCTTAGGATTAGCTAGTTGGTAAGTAGTTTGTAAGTTTAGGGACTGATGACCCCGTAGTTAAGTCCCATAAACTATACAAACATTTGAACTTTTTTTTTGAGCAGGTGAGCGTCGCAATAGCAACTATTTATTTATTGAAACCTTCATTTAGACCAGCTGCCTGTGGGTATAAAGCTGGTCGTGAATTGTGGCCAATATTTACATTCGATTTAGTATATTACAATTAGTTCTCTTCTTATCTAAGTGCGATAATAATTCTTACATAAAAATATTAGGCTGATCAGTGTATTTATTGATAGTCTGGTATATTTACATTGAATTTAATTATCGGCAATAGCAACTGTCCGTTCATAGTACTAGTCATTAAATCATGGCTACTACGAAATGTTACTACAAAACGAAAAATATTATTTCATTCCGCTACCATACAAGCTCATCACATAGCATATCAGCGGTAAGTTCAAAACAAGAAATAAACAAGAAAATTTGTCATAAATGCGTCTGCATTATTACAATATGGGAAGGGGCAACAAAACATTAACGCGCAGGCACGTCGCTGTTCTATGTTTAGAGACCAGAGTTATACATCCAATATGTATAGAGATCACTGGGTCCAACCGATAAGTTTCTCTACAGTTTCCGTCTCTAATGGACACGAAGTCGACGGGACGTTAAACATTCATCTTGCTTCCTTCTTTTTTCGAGGATCATGCTACAATGATCCTCTGCGAGTCGTGTTTATTTATTTGACTGTCGAAGGCAAAACCGTATTAAATTATCACAAATACATCTTTGTATTATTAAAATTAACTCAGATGGCACAATAAAGAGATTGATCTAAAACAATTTCTCATATAGGAAACTTTCAGAAGGAAGTTGTTGGCTTCAGTCACTGCTCTTCCTTAACATTCTATATTTCTTGATTAAAAGTTGTCATCATCTTCAAATCCGTTCTAATATAAATATCCCTAAAAGCATTTCCTTGGAAAAAAAGGTGTACAATCTTGTAAAAACGTTTATGTACACCGTCATCTCCAAGCTGTTTCCTGTGTGACATTTGTTAAGGAACTTGCTACAGACGTACATTGTACTTGTAGTACTGTTAGCACGGAAATACTTTTAAGAACATAAAGTTACAACGTTGAAGAAGTTGTTGACAACAAAGATAAACACTCCGTATTTTTTATATTTTAACGCATCTGACGATGATGATTAAGATTCATCCAACAAGTAATCAACAATAAAGAATTTCGTAAATAAAGTAGCTACCTTGGTCAATAACTACCTACTGCGACTTTTTTGTTTTGTTTTTTGTTTTTCAAAAACCTTGGTACTAATGGTTCTAATTAAATATCAGTTCGTGATAGATTACGGGTAGACATCTTCGAAACAATGTAAAGATAAAGCATAGTGTAATTTCGCGCAATTGCAGCGTAGTGTAATCAGCAGAAGTATAAAGCCGTAAAGAGGAAGTACTGTAGCTGGATAATTAAGTTCGAGTTCGGCCAAATACGTTTTTTTATTCTTCTTCCTTCAGCATTTGGTAAACTTTCTAGGGATTCAGTATTAATTTAATAGAAGAATGTTCTTCGATCTTATTTACAAAGAGCAGCGCTCTGTTAGGAGTGACTATTAGATTTAGTGACACTGTCATTAGATAACAAAAGCATGGATAAAAGCATGGGTACTAGGATTTTGTACATTAACCAAAAATGAGACTTGAAACCAGGTTACGTCGTTCAGAGTTTTATCTGATATATAAAAATGAATTTTTTGGTGTTCGTATTTTATGCGCTGCCGTACCGATCAACCGATTGTGATGAATGTCAACATATTGCTTGCACTTTCGCGATGGTCATAGACACCACTAAATGTACGACAAATAGTTCAGGACATATGACGTAATAATGAAATGCGCGGAAAAGTACTGCATCATGCGACGTCTGCTTCTAAACCAATGTACCGATTTCAACCAAATTTGGTACACCTTTTCCTTCCGTGAGGTAACGATGTGGGGGTAAGAACTGCTTACGACGTATAGTTCAGGAGATATGACGTCATAAACAATTATGTAGTTAAAAACTTGTGGCATCATGCGGCTTGCGAATAAGGATACTTTATTCATCCTAAAATCTTCATGACGTTTTGGACACTTGACCTTCAAAACAAGAGTAAGATCACTGTCACATAAAATGGTGCATGACGGAGGATACTTTACATATGGACTTTGTCAGATTCTACAGTTGTATTTCGATCCTAATGAAATTTTTAAATGTCATTGAACAATTCAATTTATCAGTGCAGTATTAATATAATCAGATTACCTACAATCAATTACCTAATCAATTAACGTGACTCAACAGTTAATTTTCAGATTTCGGCGATGTTTCGAAGGAAATATAATATTTGAAAATTCTAGCAGATCTCTCTGGAAGTTACGTTACATTTGTCAAGGTGATAATCATCAAAGAAACATATAAAACACATATATTGTTCAGACTATGTGAATTTTATGTAATCGATTTAAAGTAAGAGTATTTATTAAACATATGCTTCAGTGGAAATCATGCATTTTTAAATGACGTTATTTTGGCATTCATCTTTGATGCATACCAAGCGTACCGAATCATTGGGGTGAAAACCACCAGCAGAAGGAATTTGTTGTTACCAACGTATAGTTTTAATATATAAAAAATAACGTTTGTATTTATGTTCGTATATAAAGTACGGCCATACCGTGCATCAGATTGCAATAAAACTTCGTCAACTCATTGCTTGCACTCGCGCGAAGGATATAAGCATACTAAAATTAACTTCATGTGGTGTATGCCGGAGGATGCTGTACAATTAATTATTTCGTTTCTTACGCCTCCACGCTGAAATGACTGGACGGATATGAATGAAATTTGAAGTAGAGGTAGCTTATACCCTGATTAATACATTAATACATGGGCTACCTTTCGTAAGAGATCGTATGGTGCGTTGCGGAGGTTACCTTACAATGGATTAATATATTTGCTAC
Source organism: Locusta migratoria (assembly GCA_026315105.1). Lineage (NCBI taxonomy): Eukaryota > Metazoa > Arthropoda > Insecta > Orthoptera > Acrididae > Locusta > Locusta migratoria. Next base: position 181,624,488 of record CM048749.1, read on the forward strand.
CCCCCTTTACCGAAAGGGACGGACAGATATGAAAGAAATTTGGAATGGAGATACCTCATACTCGGAATTAATACATGGGCTACCTTTTGTAAGCCACCGTACGGTGCATGGGGGAGGGTATGTTACAAGAAGCATCCAAATTGTTTAATTGGTCACCATGAAAGTCGGCACATAAGTGTAGGTAGGTGGATCAAAACGAAGTGTCCAGACACTCTGTGACGTAAATGGCATTGAGGATGACACTCTAAAGGCGGAATTACTAAATGTCTGTTACCAAAACTGTTTCACAGAGGAAGATTGCACTGTAGTTCCTTCCCTAGATTGCCGCACATATTACAAAATGACAGATATCAAAATAATTGACAGAGGGATAGAAAAACAATTAAAATCGCTCAAAAGAGGAAAGGCCGCAGGACCTGATGGGATACCAGTTCGTTTTTACACAGAGTACGCGAAGGAACCGGCCACCCTTCTCGCAATGGTGTATCGTAGGTCTCTAGAAGAGCCGGCCGCGGTGGCCGAGGGGACTGAGGCGCTCCAGCCACAGTCTGCACGGCCACTACGGTCGGGGGCTCGAATCCCCCCCTCGGGCATGGATATTTGTGGCGTCCTTAGTCTTAGCTAGTTAATAAGAAGTTTGTAAGTTTAGGGACTGATGACCCCGTAGTTACGTCCCAGCTATACAAACATTTTAAAAAAATTCTCTAGAAGAGCATAGCGTTCCGAAAGATTGGAAAATGGCGCAGGTCATCCCCGTTTTCAAGAAGGGTCCTCGAACAGATGTGCAGAACTATAGGCCTATATCTTTAACGTTGGTCAGTTGTAGAATTTTGGAACATGTATTATGTTCGAATATAATGACATTTCTCGAGACTAGGAATCTGCTCTGTAGGAATCAGCATGGGTTTCGAAAAAGGCGTTCGTGTGAAACCCAGCTCGCGCTATTCGTCCACGAGACTCAGAGGGCCACGGACACGGGTTCTCAGGTAGATACTGTGTTTCTCGATTTCCGCAAGACGTTTGATTCAGTTCCCCACAAACGTTTAAAGAACAAAGTAAGAGCATATGGCCTATCAGACCAATTGTGTGATTGGATTGAGGAATTCCTAGATAACAGAAAGCAGCAGGTCATTCTCAATGGAGAGAACTCTTTCGAAGTAGGAGTTATGTCAGGTGTGCCACAGGGGAGTGTCGTGGGTCCGTTGCTGTTCACAGTATATATAAATGACGTTGCGGATAACATCGGAAGTTCACTGAGGCTTTTTGCGGATGATGCGGTAGTATATAGAGAGATTGTAACAACGGAAAATTATACTGAGATGCAGGAGGATCTGCATCGAATTGACGCATGGTGCAGGGAATGGCAATTAAAGCTCAATGTAGACAAGTGTAATGTGCTCCGAATACACAGAAAGAAAGATCCTTTATCATTTAGCTACATTATAGCAGGTCAGCAACTGGAAGCAGTTAATTCCATAAATTATCTGGGAGTAGTCATGAGGAGGGATTTAAAATGGAACGACCATATAAAATCAATTGTCGGTAAAGCAGATGCCAGACTTAGATTCATTGGGAGAATTCTAAGGAAATGCAGTCCGAAAACAAAGGAAGGAGGTTACAGTACACTTGTTCACCCACAGCTTGAATACTGCTCACTGGTATCCGTACCAGATGGAATTGATAGAGGAAGTGGAGAAGATTCAACGGAGAGCAGCGCGCTTCGTTACAGGATCATTTGGTAATCGTGAAAGCGTTACGGAGATGATCGCTAAACTCGTGGAAGACTTTGAAGGAGAGACGCTCTGTCGCTCGGTACGGGCTTTTGTCGAAGTTTCGAGAACTTACCTTTACTGAGGAGTCTAGCAGTATATTGCTCCCTCCAACGTATATCTCGCGAAGAGACGTGAGGACAAAATCAGAGAGATTAGAGCCCACACAGAGGCATACCGACAATCCTTCTTTCCGAGAAAAATACGTGACTGGATTAGGAGGGAAAATCGATAGTGGTACTCAAGGTACCATCCGCCACACACTGTCGGGTGACTTGCGGAGTATGGTTGTAGATGTAGAATGTACGTTTTCATGAAGGAGATTTTTATAATCCGCAAGACAGTGAATTTAGTATGGTTAGAACGTATTTTTCATATACAGGAGGGAGAAGAGTCGGTGGAGGAGGACAGGGACAAAAAGGGAAGGGAGGAGACGGACAGAGAGAGGGCAGAAGAGGAAAATGGGAGAGGTGAAATGAAAAGAATGAGAGGGGAGACTGGTGAAAGAAGACGAACAGAAGCAGGGGAAGGAGAAAATGGAAAGGGTCAGGAGGAGACTGGGGAGGAACAGGTGAACAGAGAGAAGGGAAAGGAGCAGATGGAGTAATAGAAGATTGGAAACCTCATATATGTTTGTTCGAATTTTATTCATGTACTTCGTAAATAAACAAGCTAACGCTTTCAAATTTCAATCGTTGTTTGCACAGTTTTTTCTTCTGCAGAAGCAATGTGTCGGGTACCAGCTAGTTCTTAATAAAACTACAATGGCAACGAGTGTAAATGTGAGCCGGGGCGGGAATTGAACCCGGGTCTCTCACTTCGGGCCAACGATCGCCTCAACCATTTGGCTACCCTTGCTCACCTCCAGTGCGTCTTAAACTTCCAGAATTCCACGCTATGGCAGTAGCACCCCTACCGTCGTGCCCTCTTACACTCGCCATTATGGGTTACCGTGCGAGGTCGAACGTATGACTAAATTTGCGGTGATGGGTTGTTTGGTTGGAATAGGGAGGGGGAAAGGAAATTCTGTCCGGGAAGTAAAGAAGGATAGAAGACTGCATTAGCTGGGGGACCCGTGCTCGCCACGCACGTACTCATGAAAGAACCGTGAGCCCCCCTGGAGGCAATTGCGGTGAAGTAAAGCTGTGCGAGGTCGTTCCACGTCGGGGATCCGAATCCTCCTTCGAGCATGGATGTCTGAGTTCTCTTTAGTATAAGATAGTACATAAGTAGTTTGTAAGTTTTGGGACTGATGACCACGCAGTTAAAGTCCCATAAGCTTAACAAACATTTGAAGAGTTAAGTGAAGCTAATGCCGTCGTCTAGTGTAAATACTTACTAAATTGGTGTGGTGTCAGTTCTCTTCGGACATGAAACTTCGAGGCAGATTAAATTTGTGTGCCGGAACCGGGACTCGAACTTGGGACCATTGCCTTTGGCGGGCAAGCGCTCTACAACTGAGCTACCCCGACACGGCAAATGGTCCGTCCTCACAACTTTACTTCCGCCATTGCTTCGCCTCCTACTTCCCACACTTCACAGAAGTTCTCCTGCGAACCTTGCAAGACAAGTACTCTTGTAAGAAAGGATATGGTGGAGACATGGCTTAGCCACAGGCTAAGGAATGTTTCCAGAATGAAACTTACAGTCTGCAGCGGAGTGTGCGCTGATATGAAACTTCCTGGCAGATTAAAATTGTGTGCGGGAACCGGGACTCGAACCTGGGACCTTTGCCTTTCGCGGGCAAGCGCAGGAGAACTTCTGTCAAGTTTGGAAAGTAGGAGGCGAGGTACTGGTGGAAGTTGTGAGAACAGACCGTGAGTCGTGTCGGGATAGCTCAGTGGTAGAGCGCTTACCCGCCAAAGGCAAAGGTCCGAAGTTCGAGACCCGGTTCCGTCACACAATTTTAATCTGCCAGGAAGTTTCATATCAGCACATACTCCGCTGCAGAGTGAAAGTTTCATTCTCTTCTGACATGTCGAAAAGAACAGACACCACACCAATTTAATAAGTACCCACAACTGCACACAATCAAATACATCGTCACTTACTACTAAGACTGTTATTACGTGTACTCTCCATAGACGGCATTACGGCTTCCTACTTCTCTGCTGTCAACGTTAACTATAGATTATGTTTACATATGAGTAGTATATTATCAAAGACGGACATCTGTCGTTTGCCGGAAACTGAGATAAATGTCATTTTTAATTGCGAAACGTAGAGCTAATATATTTATAAGCTGATTTAATACTCGGGGATTTATACCTGGAAGTGGCTAATATTTGATTACTCAAGCATTTTCAAATTTTGTTTGAAAATACAGATATTCGTCTTGGAAACCAAAATGTGTAGTTCTCCGCTTTTGATGTAAACAGGCTTTCATATCTCCGTTTTTTATACACAGAGTTTCGTTTACTGCTGACGAGAATCTTTTACAGGGGTATAATCTGGGAAATTATAGGAATATCGACATAAAGTGGAAAATATTAAATTCTGAACTCTATTACAATTGGAAAAATGAAAACTGAAATAATCATAATAATCTTCTTAATTTTATATATAAAATGAAATGTTACGGCCCTGAATCTCTAAAATTATTAGCAAAAGGTCCGTTGAAACTGTCGCCAGATTTTTCCGTAAACATCCTTACGTTATTTCTGACATCTAACTTCTTTCCAACAAGTGATAATTTCGTACAGGACATCTTACAATGCCGGCGCGGTGGCCGAGGGGACTGAAGCGCTCCAGTCACGGTCTGCACCCCCACTACGGTCGGGGGTTCGAATCCAAAAAAATGTTTGTCAAGTTTATGGGACTTAACTACGGGGTCATCAGTCCCTAAACTTCAAACTACTTATGAACTACTTACGAACTAGGACGGCACAAATATCCATGCCCAAGGGGGGATTCGAACACCCGACCGTAGTGGCCGTGCTGACCGTGACTGGAGCGCCTCAGTCACCTCGGCCACCGCGGCCGGCGGGCATGTATATTTGTGTCGTCCTTAGGATTAGCTAGTTCATAAGTAGTTTGTAAGTTTAGGGACTGATGGCCTCGTAGTAAGTCCCATAAGCTATACAAACATTTGTTTTTTGAACATCCTACAATAGAACAGTGTAGCTTACAAGCTAGTGTTACCCTTGTTTCTTTTCAATGTTTATTTTCCACTTTTCAGGTTGTCTCAACCGCTTCCTAGCTTTTCCTTAGGACGCTGGTGATATGTTCCATTTTACTCGCTTTAAGATTTTTATTAGTAATAATTAAAAAAATACTGAAAAGCATAAGTACCCAGTCATGTCTGATTTTCGAGGGCATATGATCACTTACTGTGTTCCCATTGGTGCATACTGCTTCATTCAACAAGTGTCCGAATTTGATATCAAGGTCTTATGTAAATGACCGCTTTTGACCTGAACAGTCAAATTTAACGGGTGATTTATCACATTTACGTTAATTTTTGGAAAAAAAGAGTATTTACAAATGAAAAGAGCGGAAAAACTTCCTTTAGAATCGAATGCTAACTAAATTTCGACCATTAGGTCAGATGTCCAGATTTGATATGAGGCTACTCATATAATCTTCATGGAGGCCACTACAGCTTTATACGTCTTTGCAGTCGTCTGGTTACGTTTTCTCAGTGTAGAAGGTGGACGGGAACACGGCTGAACGATATACAGCCGAAATATTAGCAGAAGGAAATATTTTGTTTGTTGTTCGGATGTTTTAGGGAGACAAAACTACGGAGTATAGTTTCCAAATGACAAGCCAAGATCGCAAACTAACAATTTATTAAGTGACGACCGGTTTCGGTGCACTGTTTAAAATGTTTTTTAAGCTTAAGGGACTTAAGCTACTTATGAACTACCTACAACTAAGGACGGCACAAATATCCATGCCCGAGGGGGGGGGGGGTTCGAACCGCCGACAGTAGTGGCCGTGCAGACCGTGACTGAAGCGCCTCAGTCCTCTCGGCCACCGCGGCCGGCTCGGTGCACTGTGTCACCATAATCTGGTCTCATATATATATATATATGACCAGATGATGGTGCACTGTGTCACCATCATCTGGTCTCATATATATATATATATATATATATATATATATATATATGACCAGATGATGGTGACACAGTGCCCCCAGTGTCGTCACTTAATAAATTCTTAGTTTGCGATCTTGGCTTATCATTTGGAAACTATAAAACGAATTGATCGCCTCCAGACCAGACGATGTCAGGTAATCATAAAACTACTGAGGTCAGTCCCCAGAAGGAAATAAATGGTTACGGCTGACTACCCGTAATTTTATTTATCAGGTTATATTGTTATTTGAAATGCTGAATGCCTGCTCAGAACGATCAGCTACGAATCATCATCCCCAACTGTCACTTTTGGTCGTTCGTGGAGGAACAATCACTTCACATATATTACTACCAAATTACTGTCACTTCCGGTTGGTACCTTCCGTCATGTGCTGACCTTCAGAGTTCCCACAGTCGTAGCTCACCCCCCCCCCCACCTCCCGGTGGCGAGCAGTTTGGCTGTGGAGTACAAGGAAAACAGTCGTGACAGCACAAAGGGCCAGATGAAGATGGATCCGGACGGGCGTGAGCAGCCGGACGGCGGCCGCGCCGGTTCCGCCTCGGCCGGGCAGTCTCGCAGATGCTCACCGGACTCCTCGAGGAAAAATATGTTTTGCGTGACCATCGGAGGGCGCATTATCTGCCTGCGGTGGCGGTGGCACACCTGCCGCCTTTCCGGTCTGCCGCCGCCGCCGCCGCCTCAGCTGCAGACGCGGTCGACGCCTCTCCGGTTACCGACCGCCGCCGCCACCGTTGCTGCTTATTTTTCTCTTTCTCTGCGACTTGTGACAGCTTTCGATGCTCTGTAATACTATACGCCCCCCTTTTTTTTTCCTCTCTTCCGAAAACCACAGATTCTACATCTACATGGGATACTCTGAAAATCACATTTACGTGCCTGGCAGAGGGTTCATCGAACCACCTTTATACTATTTTATCTCCCATTCCATTCTCGAAGAACACCTGAATATCTCCGTTACAGCTCTGATTTCTCGTATTTTATTCTGATGATCATTTTTACCCGTGTACATGGGAGTCAACAATATATTTTCGCATTCGAAGGAGAATGTTGGCGATTGGAGTTTCGCAAGTAGCCCACGCCGCAGCGATAAGCGCCGTTGTTGTAATGATTCCCATCCCAGATCCTGTATCATTTCCGTAACGCTGTCTCCCCTGTGTCGTGACAATACGAAACGAGCTGCCCTACTTTGGACTCTTTCGATGTCCTCCGTCAAACCCACCTGATAAGGATCCCACACTAGGCAGCAATACTACAAGGAAGGACGGAGTTTCTTTAGTAGTTCTGTTGCATCTTTCAAGTGTTATGCCAGACTCTGGTTCGCTTTTCCCACGACATTATCTACATGTTCTTTCCAATTTAAGTCTGAAGTAATACTAATTCGTAGGTATTTTGTGGAGTTTACGGCCTTTACTTTTGATTGACTTATCTTGTAAACAAAGTTTAGCGGATTTATTTTCGTACTCATGTGGACGACTGCACACTTCTCATTATTTACAGTCAATTGCCATTTTTTACACCATACTGATATCTTATTCAGATCGTTCTGCAGTTGGTTTTGATCTTCAGATGATTTCACTAGACGGTAAATGACGGCGTCAACTGCAAACATCCTAAGAGAGCTACTTAGATTTTCCCCTAAATCGTTTATGTAAATAAGGAACTGCAGAGGACCAATAACACTACCCTGTGAAACGGCCGATATCATCACTATTTTAGTTGATGCCTTACCATCGATTACTACGAATTCCTCTCTGACAGGAAAGCACCTATCCAGTCGCAAATTTGGGGCGATAATTACGCAATTTGGTTAAAAGCCGTTTGTGATATTCTCTGTCAGTAGCCTTCTGGAAATCAAGAAATACTGAATCAATTTGAGAACCTTTGTCGATACCACCCATCACTTCGTGTGAGTAAAGAGCTACTTGTGTTACGCATAAACGATATTTTCTAAATCCGTGTTTAGCTTGGGTCGAAAGATCATTCTGTTCGAGATAATTCATAATATTTCAATACAGGCTATGTTCCAAAACCCTGTTGCAAATTGACGTCAATGAAATAGCCTTTAGTTTATTGGGTTACACCTACTGCCTTTCTTGAATATAGGCGTGATTTGTGCAACTGTGCAACTTTCCAATCTTTTGGTACAGATCCTTCTTTGAGATAGCGGTTGTATATGGCTGTTAAGTAAGGAGCTATCGCTTCAGCATAGTCAGATAGAAATCTAATGGGTATACAATCCGCACCAGAAGACTTGTTCTTCTAAAGTGATTTTAGTTGCTTCACTACTCAAGATGATATATACTTCTACGTTACTCATTACGGCCTCTGTTCATAATTAGAAATCTGGAATTTTGGTTTCGTCTTCTTTGGTGATTGAGTTTCTAAAAGCTTTGTTTAGTAACTCTGCTTGAGTAGCGCTGTCATCAGCTGGATCGCCATTACTATCACGTAGTGAGGGTATTGTTTGTGTTTTGCCCCTAGTATATTTATCATATGATCTAAATCTCTTTGGGTTTTCACTCAAATTTCGAGAAAGAGTTTCGTTGTGATTAGTAGTGTAGGCATCTCGCATTGAAGTGCTCGCTAAATTATGAGCTTCTGTGTAGGATCGCCAATCTGGGAATTTAGTGTTCGTTTAAATTTATTATGCCTTTTCCGTTGCTTTTGCATCAGTCTCCTGACCTGTTTTGTGTACCAAGGGGGATCACTTGCTTCTTTTATTAATTTATTTGGTATAAGTTCTTTCTGTACTTACGTACGTGCCGAATTGGCAATCGAACCGGAATATCTCTCTCCTGAGCACAGTGCCAGGTAAATTAAAAAAAAAAACAGAGGCGTCTTCTCTTTCGGCCATGCCGAGCAGAACAGACGCCGACATGTGACGCTGCAGCTACTCTAAATATACACTGCCAAATACAGATTACGTGCTTATGGAATATCGTCACAGTTGTGCGACTTGATTGTGATTTACCGTCAGAAAGGACAAAGTATATTGTAATTGGCGGAAAGTCATCGAGTGGAAGTGATATCTAGCGTTGCACAGGGAAATGTTATAGCCCCCCCCCCTTGCTCCTAACTCTCCCCCCCCCCCCCAAAAAAAAAAAAGTTCAAATGTTTGTAAATCTATCCGACTCAACTGCTGGGTTATTAGTCCATACCTTACAAACTATTTAATTTAAGGTAAAGTAACGGAAGGAAAACACAAACACCCATGCCCGAGGGGGAACTCAAACCCCGACGGCAAACGGCCGCGCGCTCCGCAGCATAGTGCCCCGACGCGGACGGCTAATCCGACGTGGCGTTTTAGGGCTGCAATGTGACATAGTGCAGTCTGTCCTTTCACATGCCGCTATTCTTAAATTGTAATCCACCATGTCGGGAATTGATGCTTAAGCATTAAGGCGCTATGCTACGATGCGCGAGGCCGTTCCCCGTCGGAGGTTCGAATCCTCCCAGGGGTATGTATGTATGTATGTATGTATGTATGTATGTATGTGTGTGTGTGTGTGTGTGTGTTGTCCTTAGGTTAGTTTAATTTAGTTTAAGTAGTTTGTAAGTTTAGAGACTAATAACCAACGCAGTTAAGTCCCATATATTTACAAAAATTTGTATTCGAAAGACGATGTGTAGTTCCGCTCCTGTAATTTCCTCATTTTTTTAATGAGAGTATTTCCGTTTTCGAGGTTTATTTGAATAAACACCTTGAAATGATTTTTTTTAAGTCATATATTTTCCAAACATTGGCGTTTATGTTTGAGTGCTAGGTTCATGGTGATTCGGACGCCATTATGGTTAGATGTATCATGTACAATCCGTTATCATATTTCGTTGATTTTGATCTTCAGATGACTTTATTAGACTGCAAACAAGCTAAGAGAGCTGCTTAGCCGGCCGCGGTGGCCGCGGGGTCTGAGGCGCTCCAGTCACGGTCTGCATGGCCACTACGGTCGGGGGTTCGAATCCCCTCTCGGGCATGGATATTTGTGCCGTAATTAGTATTAGCTAGTTCATAACTAGTTTGTAAGTTTAGGGACTGATGACCCCGTAGTTAAGTCCCATAAGCTCTACAAACATTTGAACATTTGAATTTACTAGAATGCTAACAGCAATAGATCAGGAAATGTTAGTAGTTGGTGACATGTAGCTTGAAAAAGTCATTACGTTTAAGTATTAGGCGTGGAGATTTCATCGAGATATGAGGTTGAATCCGAACTGAGGACGAGATGACTTTCATCACAGTTATTGTCTAGAAATTTTAAGATCAGAATATACAAAAATATTATCCTCCCAGTTGTGCTGTATGGGCTTGATCTCTCACAAAAACCGTTTTGAGTGTTTTAAAACAAAATTTTGAGGAAAACTTTTCGGAGAAGGAAGGGATGACATTAGCAGGGAGTGGCGAAAACTGCATTTCACGAAGAGGTCCACGAACATTCAAGCCCTACATAATCAGTGTTATTAAATCACGTAGGCTGCGATGGGCGGGTCACGTAGCTGGAATGGATGAAGGCAGGGCAGCGCACAGAGTATTGGTAGGGCACTTACAGGGAAAATGTTCAAATGTTTGTATAGCTTATGGGACTTAACTATGGGGTCATCAGTCCCTAAGCTTACAAACTACTTATAAACTAACTAAGACTAAGGACGGCATAAATATCCATGCCCGAGGGAGGATTCGAACCCCCGACCGTAGTGGCCGTGCAGACCGTGACTGGAGCGCCTCAGTCCCCTCGGCCACCGCGGCCGGCGAGGGAAAATGTGTGGGGAGACCGAGGCGTAGATGGAAGGACAATGTGAAGGCCGATTTGAGGAGCCTGGAAGCAAATAGCGAAAACATGTTGCTGCGGTAATAGACTGTCAAGTCCGGTATGACCAGTGAGTTAGTTTGGAGATACATTATTACACGCCTGCACGAAATTTTCACTTAGTTCTGAAAGACTTGTGGTCTGACGAGTCGTTCGCGCCAGTTGTCGTCTCATCATATCCCACATGTGTTTGATTGGAGACAATCTAAGAGGTCTTCTTACATAGCACGTTGAGTTTCACGCGCAGTGTGTGTATGGCAGCATTATCATGTTGGAGCAACGCATCACCTCCCTCTTGCGAAAATGGTAAAAAAAGGGTACTCATATTGTTTCCGTATTTCTTGATTTTCAGAAGTGCTTTTGACACCGTGCTTCACAAACGGCTTTTAACCAAATTGCGTGGTTACGGTATACCGCCTCAAATTTGCGACTGGATAGGGGATTTCCTGTCAGAGAGGACACAGTTTCTAGTCATCGATGGTAAGGCATCGACTAAAACAAAGGTGATATCGGCCATTCCACAGGGTAGTCTTATTGTTCCTCTGCTGTTCCTTATTTACATAAACGATATAGGAAAAAATCTAAGCAGCTCTTCAAAAAATGTTCAAATGTTTGTTAATCTTAAGGGACTTAACTGCGGGGTTATCAGTCGCTAAACTACTTACGAACTAGCTAATACTAAAGACGGCACAAATATCCATGCCGGAGGGGGGATTCGAACACCCGACCGTAGTGGCCATGCAGACCGTGACTGGAGCGGCTCAGTCCCCGCGGCCACCGCGGCCGGCTAAGCAGCTCTCTTAGGTTGTTTGCAGTCTAATGAAGTCATCTGAAGATCAAAATCAACGAAATATGATAACGGATTGTACATGATATATCTCGCCCTAATGGCGTCCGAACCACCATGAACCTAGCACTCAAACATTAACGCCAATGTTTGGAAAATATGTGACTTAAAAAAAATAATCATTTCAAGGTATTTATTCAAATAAACCTCGAAAACGGATATACTCACATTAGAAAATGCGGAATTTACAGGAGTGGAACTACACAACGTCTTTCTAATGCAACGGAATGAGTAGAACAGACGAAGATTGAACGTCTTTCTTTCGCAGCGAGGGAATAAATTGAAGCCAAACAGTGATTTATCTTTTGCAGCGGAAAGCAAGACGCGGACTCGGGGTAAAATTATAACTGTGACCTACCCGGTGAATCGTGTAACACTTCAAAACGACCATCACTTGTCTGCAGGCAGACTCTGCTTTCATCGCCAGCGCAACATTCCATTCTTCAAATGGTCCTCTGACGGCACCTGTCTAGCCGTGCACGTCGATGCTGCGCCATGAGTGGAGGACGGAATGGAGGTGTGCGTGCCTTAGTCCCGTTGCTGGCAACCGTCAATCAGTGGGTAACCGTTGGTGTTGACACTCATGGGCTCAAAAACCCTTTTACTGGTTCTGATATTGCTGTACGATTTGCCACTGATGCCATTACGATACGACGATTTTGCGGACGTGTGTGCTGTGTGGGATCCAGAACCTCTTCTATGGGTGTGAGAGTGTTAAAATGACCACTGAATCCAAAATCGTTGCACGACCGACTATCTCACATGTGTGGTGATTCTCCGACATTCAGAAGGCCACAATTGGTCCCCTTTCAAATTCGCTCATTTCGCTGTAGGAAACGCTTGTGATCACGCTGAGTATTATAGCTGTAAACATTTCCTATTAAAGAGTACACACAGATGCCACGCTAGCAGCTTTGATATCTCTAGCCATTGGTTTTTAACGTTTGAGGTTCAAATGTTTCAAACGTTCGTATAGTCTATGGGACTTAACTATGGGGTCATCAGTCCCTAAACTTACAAACTACTTATGAATTACTTACGAACTAGGACGGCACAAATATCCATGCCCGAGGGGGGATTCGAACCCTCGACCGTCGTGGCCATGCAGACCGTGACTGGAGCGCCTTAGTCTCCTCGGCCACCGAGGCCGGCCGTTTGAGTAATGTCCTCATTAGTCTTTGCTCAGTTATTGTTCCGTACAAACAGCCGTATCTCTGTACTCAATTAAAATTGGACACATGTTATGTGGCATTTTTATTGCAGTTCGTCTACACCATCACCTCCTAAATTATTTTCCGTTTCTCCTGAACCGCTCAGTACTTGTAGACATACAAGGTGTCTCACGGATGCAGTCCTTTTTTGACGTTAGTTAATCCCAGACAGCACAGAAGCTGAAAGGATTGCCTAACCAGATAAGTACAGGGGACTCCAAAAAACATATTTTACAGCTATAATTTCTCCTGCAGTTCGTTATTAGACAACTTGCTTGCTGTAGAAGGGATGCTACTTTATAAACAATATTATAAACATCACAATGATGCTACAATTCGTGATTCACAATGGGCAACATGAAATAAATTATATTCTGTCTTTAATTTCAATAAATAGTAATGAATATAGTGCATGATGTGATAAACCTATGTTATATACTGATACATTTTCATTATTACAATAGTCATAATACAAATTTTCGAATGCATGTCCACCTTGTTTGATACACTGGTGTAATCTCCTCTCGGTATTGTGAGGTAGCGGTACTATGTAGTTACTTTTTTTTCTTTGGGCAGATGGGGAAACTAAGTATCGTTTTGATGCACGATATGATACAACTTCTGTTTCTCTTGGGACATTTCGTCTAAGGAAAAGTCCTTCGATTATAGCAGTTTCTTAATGAATTTTTCTACCATTCTATCTGATATCTGTTATCCAGTGGACAGGGTGACGACAGCAAGGGGACGGCTGGCGTGCTTTCTCTCACCACAGAGTAACATATATTTGTCGGTGCTCTGACGTAGCCTCGGCAGTTGGTATGTTGGGGGTCCATAAATTAGCGTGTTTGGGTGTTTGCCTTCGTAGAATTTCTCTGTTGCAAAACTGCCAACTCGGCTGTGGAAGGGGGGAAGTCATGTCATGGCCTGGTACCTGTGAGGTCCCATTCAGAAAGTGGTCGATGAGTGTCGCCCGCAGCTACCTGTGAGGTATAGTTTTCTTTTACTGGTAGAGCAGGACAATGCTCTGCACACACACTGCGTGCGTGCCAAACTGTCGCCACTGCAACACAATCGAACGTCCCGCCTCAGGGCGAAATTCGCAGAAATCTGAATAGCATCCTCGCCAAGGCGGCGTGTCGTTTTCAAGAGTGCCTGGACGGTTTCTCAGAATTTTCCGAGGTGGTTGGTTGCGAAAATGTTCTTCTGCGTGATGAATGTTAAGCAGTTTGCTGGGTGCATAGTCGGTCGTCTGGCCCAGCGGGGCTTGGAGCCTATGGGTGGCCATAAAGTTTATGTATTTTGTGGCCTGGGAACTAAAGAGAGCGTCTGAAAATTCCGGAGAAGTCGTGGACCTGTGTACGGTAATATCTCAGTGGGAACTTTGCTTGTAGGGGCGTCTGCAGAATGCTCAGTGATTCACGTGCCTACTCCTGTCTGCTCCAAATAATTGATATTGTTTCGCCTGCATCACTGCTAGGGCCAGAATATTGGTGGTTTTTTTTTCCTTTTTCTTTTTTTCCTTTTTTTTTAAATGATTTTCTCTTTATTTTCATAACCGGGGTTATTTGTTCAAATGTGGAAACTTCATCTGCCCTTTGTGCATCTGCTGTATTAATTTCACAATTACTCTTCCTGAGTTGGGTTCCTTCTTCCTTGACTCAGTCAGTCTTTTGTTGATGTAAATAGCCAACGTAATTTCATGTTTTTAATTGTCAATTTTCTTTAACTGTAGCGTTAGCTTCGTTATATGACAGGATGGATTGTTTATGGTACATAAATTTCACCTTATGTATATTCTTTCAGTTGAAAACTTCCCTATCACTTATGTTTTTGGAAGGGGCAAACAGACGTTAGTTAACGTGGGAGTGTACCGAGTAAATTAGGTTTTCATTGATGGTTCCTCTCATTGTGATAATGGTTAGGAATTTATAAAATAAATGTGTTTGGCCATATCATACGCCACAGAGCAAGTGAGGTCAATAAAAAATAATGTTCCATCGTTTTTCTATATAAATATGGTGGCGGCCCAAAATTAATTATCAAAAAATATTATGATATCACTTTCATATCTACAAATTAAAGAATTAATTCAAAATATTTTATTAATCGGAAATTTACAGTTATGGACAGCTCGTAATATTTCTGCAGGTACTGAAGAACAAGCATGACGTATTCATTTTTCAACTCATCTGGATTTTCTGGTTGCGTGTCGTAAATCCTGGATTTGATGTATCCCACAAAAAAATCGAAGGACGTTAAATCAGGCGATCTCGCTGGCCATTGAATGAAACCACCACGACCTATCCCCTATACACCGTTTGGGGTACACATTGTTCAGTTACCCCTCTACAATAATGCGGTGGTGCACCACCGTGCTGAAACCAGTGCCTCAAAGCTAACTGAAGAGGGATTTATTCCAGGAGACGTCCAATGTCCAGCTCATTCTGTAGGAAATGCAAATACTGCCGATCAGTAAGTCTGGGAGGCAAATAAACTGGTCTAATTATGTAGTCTCCTAGAATCCCGCACCATGCGTTAACACCCCAGTGCGACTGCATGTGATGTGATCGTAATCAGTGAGTATTTTCAGGAGCCCAGTGATGTACATTACGTCTATTCACAGTGGCGCCATTGGCGAAATAGCATTCATCTCCCCATAAAATCTGTCTGATGAAGTTCGGATTAACGCCTACTTTATATAACGGCAGTCTGCAGAAAGATACCCGATTTTGGAAATCGTTTCCATGCAGCTGTTGGTGTAGGTGCAACTTAAAGCGATGTCATTTTCGCTACTTCAGCATCTTTTGTACTGAAGTTGCTCTGCCGCAGCTCTTCTTTGTCCTAATTACGATGGGAAGTAGGTATTAGTGGGTGACAGGTAACGATTTGCGTAATATTAATAACAATGATAATATTATAATTATGAGTACAAATAGTACTGTAACTTAAATTAAGTAGCAAGATAACATTTTTGTTTATAGTATGTACTTGTGACGATGCAAGGAAGCGATAACGAAATGTTTTACCCTTAGTCGTGTATATGATATATATTCTTCACATAAGACACAACTGTTAAATATCTAACATCTCAATTATATATACATGACAAATTTTATGTTTCCTTTTCGGCCTCAAAATTAGCTAAGCATATTATTCATGTAACTTTTTCTTAGACTTACCTTAAAATCTGCATTTAAAGCTATACATCACGATCTCTTTTTGTGTTTATAACATCAAAACATATTAACATTCATGTATTTTGACAGCTCACAGCCGAGAATGCCATGTTGTTTACTTGACATATGGGGCAAAGATCTTCAAGGAAAGACATGCCATTTAAAAAATATAAATGATCTAAATTCATATTCTATGTAAATGAACTGAATTATTATTCAATGAATAATAATGTACTTATATTATATTAACCGTGTAAATTAAATGAAATTGTTTTATCTTTGTGATAAACTTAGTATTCATCATAAAAGAAAATGTATAGTAATATTATTGGTTGCTAACATAAAATGCAAAAACTTTAACAATATAATGAATCAGAATACTATTGTAATTCTTTATTGTACTAAACAATTAATTTTTACTTAAATTAATAATGGATATAATCATAAGTTAACATGTTCTAAATGATCACATGACATAGACTGTCATTTGTCACAGTATATATAAGCTGGTGCACAGGCAGTGCAAGTAGTACTGTTGAGTTCTGGTTCTAAACTAGCATGGAAATTTCTAGTTGTTAAGAGTTGGTAGAACTCTGTTTTAAGAGTTGTACTACAGAGTTGTAATTTGGCCGGGATTGAGATTTGTAACAAGAGCATTAAATTTGGTTATGAAACTTGAAGGTAATAAAATTGAAAGTACAATATTCTTGGACTATCTTGGAACCTAGTAAAATTTCACAAGGAGCTTTAAAACAGAAAGAATTCAGGACAACATGGCTTTGCAAAAGATAAGTTCTCACAAACACAAATTCTCCTATGCTTTAAAAAAAAAAATGTTTTAGTTGGACAGTAGAAAGTGTTGCATTTCATACTTAGCGCGTATTATTTTCATTTATGGTACGCTTACGTCGCGTGCTATGTGCTCCAAAATACTAAATAACATTCTCAGTAACATCAGGTGCGTTGCAGATTGGTCTTTCCACGACACGTTGGACCTGGAAAGCACCCTCGGTTCTCAAACGCATCTCTGTACGTCTGAAAATGTGCGCAGAAGGTAGACGTCGCGTTGGAAAACGTTGTGAATACAGCCTTTGGGCCGCGGATGCATTGCAGTGCGTCTACCCATATTTCAGTATCATATCTGTCTAGTCTTCGCTGGAATACATTGCAGTATTTACTTGTTTGACTGTAAGACCTAACTGTAACTACGACCGTACGGCCACACGACCTTGTCAGAACGAAACCAGGAGGAAAACGTACATCTCAGTGGCGGTTCGCTTGCAAGTGCACTTCTGCTCTGGACAAGACAACACGTCTTGCACTAACTTATGCGGGAAACATAAAACTAAAAAGGACGGCGTCCGTGGGCAACCTGGTACAACACAATAGAAGTCAGTAGTGGCAAAGAAGGAATAAAGTAAAACGTCACGACCAATGTTTAGTTTTCCTGCATGAAAGTGAAAGCGGGAGGTAGTTTTTAACGCGTCTGTATCAAAGTCTATCAAGTCATATCTCATGAACTACGTACTGCAAAGTTATTGATTTTTTCTGGTGAATATAGTGATATAGTACTGTATGTTGTGAATTAGTCATCAGTTTGTCAGCAGTGTCAGAGAGGAAAAGATTCGTAGAGGTATGAAATATGCAAAGTTCGCTGTAAGGCGCTGGGTGTTATTGTTTTCAAGTAATCGATAGCAAAATTGTAGTTTTTTTGTGCCATCAGCTTCGAGACAAACACACAGCTTCTAATATTTGCATTATCGTGTTAAACATAAGATTTTACCTACTTATGAGTATTGTGAGGGGCTGACATGGAGCCGTTTATTTCGCATATCTATATATTAGGTGTTAAAGACGTTTTCTTGATTGGAGAACTGTGTGAAGCGTGAGAGAGAGAGAGAGAGAGACAGTAGATGAGCTTGTATCCCGTGGGAAACCTCCGCCCCTATTGCAAGTTGAGATCTGATTGGCTCCCGCCTATACTAGTTGTCCGCCAAAACTTTAAGCTTCTTTTATTAATATATAACTTTCCTATGTCTATTAAAAATTATCTGTATACTTTCTGTAATGCTTTTGTGCTAAGCTATATTTCGGTTAATTCAAAGCTTTAATTATTTGTATATTTTGTAATAAGTTGAACAATGTTAGTCTAGAAGTTTCGCTTGGCGCCAAAACGGTGGCTTGTGGCCCGCAGCGAAGTGCGGCGGCAGTCAGTCGAGCGCCGACCGCGATACCTTGCACATTCATGTTAGTTCAGTGCGGGCCAGGGACAGTTTATACGTTATGCTACGTTTATATTTTTAACATTACTTAGTCTGTATATTTGTGCTTACACTGGCATTTGTTCAATAAAAACAAGCACTGGCATCCTACAAAAGCTAAAGTTATTCGTAGTGTAGTACTTCCTAGTCACATCTCAACACCTCTTTTAGCATCACTTCAAGTACAACGGACCTGCGACCTGTGTGCTTCACCTGCGCAATGGGACATCAACTACGACAGAAGACACAAGGTTAGTAAAAGAGTGAATTCAGACATGCACTGAAGTTGCATGTCGACACGGCACCTTGCGTGCAGTGCTGCCCCGTTTACAAACCAGGGCACTGGCACGAAGTGCAATGGTAACATTGCCGAGGGAAGGCATGAAAGAGGGGATGTGTTTTAGGAACTTTGTCAACTATGCACTGACTGTCCCTCCCTATATTTAAAAAAAAAAGCCCCGCCGTAGTATATTATGACATTAATTTAAATATTTTAAATGAAAATTTTGTTTCCCCTGTAAGCCATCTGCAATAAAATGTCTCTACCACTAAAAACCGGATTTTATTATAG
Organism: Locusta migratoria; assembly: GCA_026315105.1. Taxonomy (NCBI): domain Eukaryota; kingdom Metazoa; phylum Arthropoda; class Insecta; order Orthoptera; family Acrididae; genus Locusta; species Locusta migratoria. The sequence goes on from CM048749.1 coordinate 181,643,232, forward strand.
GGTAGTTACTCGTTGTGGACATTCCGCTATTTATATACGGGAAAAGGTAACCCCCTGCGTTGGACGACTCTTCAAGTTCACCCTCGTATTTTAGGGAGTAAATCTCTTCGTAATTCCCTGCACAATGCCTCTCTTGTACCGTCTGCGAAAGGAGTGCGTTGATGGTGTCCGTAACGCTCTCGCGTCGAATATGCGAATACGTGACGAAACGCGTCGCTCTTTGTTGGATCTTTCTATTAATCCAGCCTCGTAAACGCCGCAGCCTGATAGGCAACACTAAAGAATCGCTTTAATGAGTTTCAAAAGGAACGCATTTCGCTCTTCAGGGGCATCACAAGGAAGTTGTAATATACAGCAAAGCTTGCATTCGTCACGTCTTCGACGTCAATCACAGACGTGACTAATGGAAATTTTTCATCATATTTCAATATTCTGATGGTGTTTCTGAACGGCGAAACTCGTCAATATTATTTCCCTGTAAACAAGACTAGGTTCTTTTGAAATATTATCCACGCTTTCTGTAGCCGTTCTGGTTCTAGAGTAGCATGAAATGTCCTTGAATAACTGTTTTTCTAGCCGCTTATTTCCTGAACGAATTAAGTTTTCTTTCTATTATTTCGGTCTTTCTCTACGCACATAATGCGTTAAATGAATATTTCATTTTTGGTCTTTCGATAAAGATACTCTAATGTATTTTATAGCAGTTACTGTTTGCATGGGTTTCTTGCCAATGGTGTAACCTACAATAGCGGATTACTTCGTCTATTTACACGTATTACGTCACATTTATTCAAGTTCAGTGTCAAATGCCATTCTCTGCATCAGATGTCGATCATTTGCAATTCGCTACCGTCTTCTGAAGTTTCTTCCTTCTTAAGAGTCTTCTGGAGCTTCTGACGTTACCCATCTACATATGAACTTACATAGTGACCGAGCGGGATGGCGCAGTGGTATCACACTGGACTCGCATTCGGAAGGATGGTGGCTCAAATCCACCTCCGACCATCCAGATTTAGGTTTTCCGTAATTTCCCTAAATCACTCCAGGCAAATGCTGGGATGGTTCCTTTCAAAGGAAACGACCGATTTCCTTCCTCATCCTTACCCAAAACTCAAAGCGTGAGCGTCTCTAATGACCACGCTGTCGTCGGGACAAACCCTAAGCTTCCTCCTCCTCCTTAAATAGTGGCAACACTGCTGTGGAGACACTGTGCAATGGAATCCACTATTGTCGCTGATAGTACACGTTACCTTACCTACCTTACCTCCGAGCAAATGGATTTCCCCGTCCCAGGCACATTCGATGGGAAACACAGTCATTTTTGAGCGAATGGTCTAACGTAACGGTGTCACTATGTTTTGGAAACAGGAACAACGGCGTTGGATCAAGACTGAATGAGACAGAGGTTGTACAGCACGACAGTGTCATCAAGGTCTTCAAGAGGCGTGCCTGGAATTGACATTGCCGTACATAACAGTGGCACGTTGGGTTAAAGCTTTCAACGAAGGTCGGCAAACTGTGGCAGACCGTTAATACACAGTATTTCTGTTCGTGTTTGGAGAATCACCTGCGACCAGCTTTGCTAAAGAAGCGGCAGCACTTTCTGCGCAACCCACCCACCATTTTGCACGACAATGCGCGGACGCATACACCGTGAGTTGTGTCTGCTCTGCTCGGTCGATGGGACTGGGAAGTACTGTGCCATCCAATTTCGTGCTGGGACTCGAACCTGCATTTCGAGTCCCGGTTCCGGCACAAAATTTGAATCTGCCAGGAAGTTTCATATCATCGCACACTACGCTGCAGAGTGAAAGTTTCATTCTGGAAACATCCCTTAGGCTTTGGCTAAGCCATGTCTCCACCATATCCTTTCTTCCAGGAGTGCTAGTTCTGCAAGGTTCGCAGGAGAACTTCTGTGAAGTTTGGAAAGTAGGGGGCGATGTACTGGCAGAAGTGAAGTTGTGAGGACGCACTGTGAGTCGTGTCGGGATAGCTCAGTGGTAGAGCACTTCCCTGCGAAAGGCAAAGGTTCCAGGTTCGAGTCCCGGTTCCGGTACACAATTTTAATCTGCCAGGAAGTTTCATATCAGCACACACTGCGCTGCACAGTGAAAGTTTCATTCCAGCACTTAAACAGTTCTGCAATGTCGGGAGTAAAAATTCATTCCAGTTGTTCCAAAATATCACTAAGTGGAACCATCGTGAACAGCGATACCACATCGCAGTTTCATTCCAACACTTAAACAGTTCTGCAATGTCGGGAGTAAAAATTAGTTCCAGTTGTTCCAACACATCACAAAGCGGATCCATTGTAAACAGCGATACCACATCGCAGCGACCAATATGTCCTCCGACTGGACCACTGTGTCATTCAATCTACTGCTATAATGTGCCGAATTCTTTATATAAGAGTCCGAACACGTGCAGCCTTAACAGCGTAGTCAAATACATGGTTATCAAGTAGGTGGGCAAAACAATGGCACTTAGTATCGGTCTTAACGGTACATTTTCTTTATGAACTTTGGGCAGCCATAAAGTCTCGGTGGTAACGCAATCGATTTGTGGAGACCCATCTGCACACTCTCTTCGAGAGAGGACTTTTTTATTAATCCCGACATAGTGCCACGAATGTTGTTATTGGGGTCCTTATTCAGCTTCCTATCTGCTTGCGGATCCGACAGACAATTTTCCTCTGATAGTCGGCCACATCCATAACCACCGTCGCGCACCCTTTGTCAATTGGGAGGATCAAAATGTAGCGAAACTTCTAAATTAATAATGTAAAACCAATGGATAAATTTACTGTCAGGAAGAAATATCCGGCAGTTTATAACATCTCAATCAAGTAATGTGCTTGAAACTTTAGTAAATAATAACATCTATGAAATAGTGTTTCAAAACTCATTTTGTTCCGTGCCATATGCAATAAAATTCTGAGGTTGTGTAATGTGTCTACTGATATCTATAGGGGAATTTAGTAGGTTTAGTACCATTACACGTCAATTTAATGCTACTGAAAGAACAGTTGGATAGATATTCCCGAACACTAGATATTAATGAGTATCATAATGAAAGGTATTCTGCTTTATGAAAGGTCATCCACTTTTTCTGGGTCATACCAGGGCTTCTCATGTCCGAATATTTCCTGTCTTAGTTAATGTCCGAAATTTTATATCGTTTGCTCCATACTTCTCTTTTGTTTTTCACTATTCCTTCCATTCCGTCCTTCAGTATGCACTCCCTTTTCAAATAATGTCCGACACAGTTAATATTTCTCTTTCTAATGGTTATCAGTTCGTTATTCTCCAAAACTTCTTAATACCACCATATTCCTTAAGCGGATGTCCCAATTCGCGTACTCTATTCTCATTCATAACCATGTATAGAGTGGCTCCAATCTTCTTTCATCTTACTTAGGTTATGTCCATGTCTCTGTACTATATAGTCAATGCTTCAGACATAACACTTAGCAACTTTTTCCCTCAGACATTTGAATAGTGGTAATTACACTTTCCTCTTTACAACTGCAATATTCTCATAATTTTCCCTAATAATACTGCAGCGAGTCACGCTCATCTCTAACTAATAGTGTTCAAATCAAACACCAAACATTTAGCCTGCGTTATGGTTTTAGTTACTTGCAACAACTACACTAGTGTGGACTTAGGTTTTTACGAAGTAACGCAGCCATACAAGACTATCGAGTATCTGATAACAGCATAGGCGTGTAGCGATGCATACCAGTTGACAGGTGGTGGAAAGCAAAGACCTTCATATTACAGCGGAACGTAACACCGAGCAGTAGTCTTTGTTCGCTGGCAGATGATCAGATGCCTCTCTGTCCCAAAAGTCCCACGGCCACAAAATAAATCACTGCCATGTGAATGGACAGGGAATATACGCTAGAAGAATATTATTTGTGGTGAATGAGTAATGAAAACCATGATTCAAAACCTTATGGACAAATATGGGCAGATTCTAAGTGTCCATGCTGAAGATTCAGGAAGCGAAGTCGGTGACTCAATTTGAATGTGGCTATGTTTTATAAGGTGTGACAAATGCTAAATCCTGTATTAATTATTCAATAAAAACTATTGCCATATTGTACTCTTTTGGTTTTGTTTCCTATTGCATCTACCAAAGATGCACTTAACCGACTACGTTTATCACTGGGACCTAAAAATGATGTAGCTGAATTTTATAAGAACCTAAGTTCACCATATTCATTAAATTATTGCACACAAAGTTCGAACAATAAATTCGTTTGATCGGTTGTGTTTAATTCTTAATCGGACTCAGTTTCTAAAATAAAAACTTTCAAGTGGTAAGCGCCCATTCTGAGAAGTTGTGTACTTTCTGCTTATTATTATTTACTTCGATTAAGGAAATGTAAGAATAAATAAATAAAGCAGTAAAAAAGAATTTTTATTTGGATGTTAATTAAAAATGTTAGTTTCTAAAGAAGGTATTGTATTTCATTTCATCCTTCAAAACCATTCTCATAGCACACTACTGAAAGATAGCTTCTGTATCATAATCAACCAACACACGAGCGGAGCCGCGGGTGTAAGCTAGTTAAGCAATATAGTTGACTAAGGGAACAGTTTGGAATGAAACATGGGAAACAATAGCGAAACTGAAGCATCTCTTACATTGCCTTCTTCGTTATGCTGATGTCCCAAAGCTAAACAACGGCCAAAATTCGTAGCAAAAAAATCGGACTCAATGTTAATCAGTCAGAACCCAGCCTGAAGACGGAAACAATGTAGCTATGTAGCTTCTGGTAACAGCTGTCGACCGCCAGTGGTGACTACAAAAAGCGGTCCGAGAGCCGGTTATGACCATCAGCGACTCCAAGTGCGATTTACAGACGATTTATAACTCTTCCAGCAAAACACGCAGCTCGATTTAAATCGCTGTAACACCATTGTAGTAAATGATAAATATCCGTGGACAAAAAAAAAAGGGCGCTTATTGTTCCATTGTTCGGAGCAACTGTAAGTCGTATATCTACGCCAGTAATAAATGACATCCGCCTCGTACATTCTTGCATTCTGGGTGGCGTCCGAGATAAATCAGAAGCCGTGGAAGAACACTGAAAATCAACGCTGGTTCTCTCCGTTATAAGGGCAACATTAAATAAACACAGAGCCTTCCGTTCTTTTGCAGTGCACTAGAACAAAGATTGATGTGCGAAAGTACAGAAAGTTAATAGAGTATCGGAAACGCGGGGACACGGTTACGCCTGCGTTGTAGAGTCTTAGATCCTCCATTCTTCAGTGATACGTCGCCAACTGATACTACTACTTGTAGCACTGTGAGCATCTTACTTTCTAAAACATTGATACTCTCCTCGGTTTGATCACATGATGCTTTCCTTGTTTATGTGTATGACGAACATATTTCCATCTTTGCCAAAAATTGATCGTTTGGCAGGAAGTACCCATCTAGGAAGCATGGTAGATGGTAACCAATAACGTAATGTCGCCAACAGAAGACTTTGCATAATCTGGTGTAGCAAAAGTGTTGTCAGCAGATTCTGTGTTATATGACATGCTAAGCAACAGAACTACTATTTTGGAGATAAATAAAATCTGAAGTTCTGCCAGGAGAAACGGAGTACACATACTCATATATATATATATATATATATATATATATATATATATATATATATATATATATATTGAAAGACCACAGTTAATTGTAAAATTGACTACAGTTGAAAGGAACCAGTTAAAAGCTTACTTGAAACATATAACTGCCGATAAGATACGATCGACAGCAGACGTTTGAGTATGTCATCACGTTAGAAGTATTCTTCGTATTGTCATAATTACTGCAGTACAACAACGCAAGGAATACTTACGATGAAATGTAACATTTGCATAGAATTTGAGGAAATATTGCGTTAAAAACCAATGTCGCTTTGTGCAACGGTGTGATGGATTGAATAATTTCAGTTTAATGAGATGGAGCCATAATATAATGTCAGTGGAACAAATGAAGAACAAATATTTTCACTGCGTGATGCCATAGTGAGTACAGCCGCATCGCAAAATTATACTTCGCATAGTTTCGCAGGAGTTGCGTTCAGGCTATTGGTGAGCAGTGGGGGAGAGAGAGAGAGAGAGAGAGAGAGAGAGAGAGAGAGAGAGAGAGACGGACTACTACTAATTAATTAACTATCATTTCTGGTCACAAACACAACGCATAAAATAAGGAAAGAGGGATACATCCATTTTTATACAACAATTATTAACTTAATACATATAATATTAGTGAGAAGTGGTAAATACTGCGCTAGTATTTGTAAATAATAACAATAATTTTTAGAGCATCTCGATGCTTGGGTGGATTACTGCTCCTCAACCGAATTGCCAGAGACAGGTGAACGTCAGAAACGTTACGCCTGACCTTCAAAAGCGTTAATTTTATTTAATAAACATACTCATGTATTTCAGAAACGAAAATAATAGTCAAGTTAGCAAAATATCTTTTAGAATTCATTTGATAATAGGGTAATAGGGTGACCGGTTGTGATCTACTGTGAGACCATCAGCAGACCGATTCGTCGTTGATACCTAAGCGATGAGCGCGAGCCGCAACCGGCCACCCTACTATCAAATAAATTGTAAAAACATTTTGCGTACGTGACTGTTATTTCAACTCTGGACCATGTAGGAAACTATGCTTCCCATATTCATTTCACATAAATATTCAGTTTCGAAACTACGGCAGATTGGAGTAGCTAATCACCTGGGGAAGTCTTCTTGATCGACTGGGACTGATAACGAAGATACGAACTTATAGAATAGGTTCACAGATTTGTGACTGGCTGGAAGACTTCCTAAGCAATATAACATTAAAATTAAGCGTTTCCGGACACATGTCCGCATAACACATTTTCTTTCTTTGTGTGTGAGGAATGTTTCCTGAAAGTTTGGCTGTACCTTTTTGTAACACCCTGTATAGTGACTAAGTGCAATGTTGCACTTGTTACTTTATACCCAATTTTTAACAAGATGGCCAGCTTGCAATATGTATTTGATCAGATGATGGTGACACAGTTCACCGAAACCGGTCGTCAGTGAATAAATTATTAATGTGCGATCTTGGCATTTCATTTTGAAAACTATAACACAAAAATTCGTGGTAATTTGTTGTTGTGTGAGCACGCTGGTTCCCAAAGCAGCCTTCTGCTTTTGACAGATACAAAAGAGCTGAAGTCTGTAGACAAATAAAAGAACGCTTTAAAGGGAAGGTTAGAATTTTCTGATTCCCATCAAGATAATGACGAATCGTGGATTTACCATTTCACCCCAGAATCCAAAAGAGCATCGATGTAGTGGAAACATATGGAATCAGTACCTCCCAAGAAATTTTTAAGACTTGCATCTGTTGGTAAAGTTATGGCAGATATATTCTGGGATAAACATGAAATTACCACGTTGATTTTTTACAGCACAGTGTCACTATCATCAGTGAGTATTATTGCGCTCTTCTGCATGGTGTGTGGTAGCCCCACCACCTTCCCCTACTTCCCCTCAAAGAGATGCCCACAGCTGCCTCACACAGAGAGCTTTCCAAGATGCCCCACAGGGTTGCAACACAAAAAAAAAAAAAAAAATAAAAAAAAATAAAGGTCGCTTCCATGCTTTTGGCAAGATCATTGTGTAGTTCTTTTAATAGCTAAAGATTTCAGGAAAGGAGAATACATTATTTATTATAATATACAGTGACGTCACCTTGAACACTAAAATCATCTTCAAAAGGACCAACCAATTTAACCCAAACATGTACTCCTTCATCAGCATACACCATCCTCTTGTTTCGTGTTAACAAACTGGCTCATCTACCAAAATATAAGTCGTATTCTAATAATGTTTAGGTAACTCGCCAATACTCCATGTACAGTAATGCCCCTCTCGCAGAAATACTCAAGTCCAGGTTTTTTCGAGGACCACTTGTCCTTACAAATGCTAAAGTTAGAAAGACGACCACCTGTCGTCTTCCAAACATTTCTTGTATATTTCTGTAAAGTTATTTAATTTCGTTAGATTATCATTTTGTTAAAACTTGATTCCCACACTTTTCAAGGCTTGAGGATTAGCATTTTTATTTCATGTGTTAAAATATTAGTTCATAATACTAGGTTTTTCTTATTTTGTTGTGTTAATTATTTATTATTATATTAACCAATGTGGCATAAGTACGTCTTCTCCGCTATACCACTGTCCCTGTGAGAATGTGCAGTTGTTGTACTTTTAAGTGTGTGCGAGAATCTATGGCTATTTGATTGTGGAGAGTGATAGCTCGCTTTGCATCGTTCTCTCTGGCTCAGAGTCGATAGCTGCTGAGGTTGCCAAAGAGGTTTCTACACCCTTTGGTTACAGTCTAGTTAGCGAGCCTTTCCCTCCAGTGGGAGTATCGCTGTCCGCCCCCACCACCGCTGTTTTCTTGGATTTACCGGCTTCCGGTGGCTTCCCGCGTCCGGTAGCAGTTTCCCGCCTCACGACCGCTGGATCTTAATTCTGTGCTGTTCGTCTGGTGAGGTAAGGTTGGTTCTTCTCTTATGTTTGGAGATTATAGCGGTTCCTTGTCTAGCAGGTTTAACTTAGATTCGTGAAATTATTTATTTATTATTATTATTATTATTATTATTTCCGAACGCGTGCGGAAATGTGTTCTCGTTTTTCGATTCAGTTATTTCCAATAGATAAACGCGATGTGTGTGATTCTAGTTGCAGTTTGATAACGGTCAGATATGTTAAAAACTTTTCGTGATCATGTGGCGGTGTATGAACTCTGTGTAAATACTTTATAGCTTTGTGGGGCCTGATTTCTAATAGGTGATATGTTCATTTTGTACAGTGCATGTAAAAATCTTCTCATCCTTTCCTTCCGTGAGCGATGTGTATTCCACGTGGTTGGTTCATAGAACAGCTTCCACTCTGGTTTGTTCCATGCCCATCAGGCAAGTAGCGATGCGGGTATCTTCTCTCCCCGCCTATTTTAATTTTGTCCTTTCTACTCCGATTTGTAGTACGAACTCTGTCTGTGTCAGTAATTCTATGCATTTCTATGGGTTACATGTTGTAGTTAATTTTCATTATTTTTCGGAAACTGAATTTATTCTATTTTATCGGTTTTCGGAAACACGTGGGTGCGAGCTCCGACTTCCAGGGTTTGCAGCTACTCGCCTAATTCACGCCACTTCTCATGTACAGCCAGTATCTAGATCGATTTCTAACAGATTGCAACTTAAGAATCCTCCGTGATTTTGCATAATGAATCCGATTTTCAACCACTTCACCTTCAGTGGAGTGCGTTCATGTAACGTAGCCGTATGTCGCCATTAGCGTGTTTGCTCGCGGTCCAATTCAGATGTAATTAAACTTTGCTATACACGTGCGCCATCTCGAAACAGGCACGACAGACCAGAGCTAGCTTTAAAGTGTTTTTGTATATCATGTTTTGTGCTAACTCCAACTTGCTGAATTTCGCCTACGATAGCGGCACCTGCTTCCGCCTCGTCTCAGCACGCTGATTTTGGCGAGTTTCGCTGTGGCATTGCGTGTGTGTGAGCGACTGTTGTTTGTGAATCCCTTCCCCCAGTAGCATCAAATCATGTATAATTTAAACTGGGCACCGTCAGCATTAATGCATGTAAGATTGGCATTTTTATTGTATTAACAAAATTGATTCCCCATTTTGCTTGTTTTCTATCTGAATAAACAATTTTAAGTTCAGCATAATCCGTAAGTTGCCTATAAATTGTAGTTATAGAGCACCTTCCCTCTTTTATTTAATATTGTTCTTTACAAGTGCTGAGAACAAGTTCAGATGCAATAAATTTGTATGTCTAAGCTCTGTTGCGCCATAAATGTTTTCAAATGTTCAAATGTTTGTATGGCTTATGGGACTTAACTACGGGGTCATCAGTCCCTAAACTTACAAACTACTTATCAATTAGCTTATCCTAATGACGGCACAAATATCCATGCCCGAGGGGGGATTCGGACCCCCGACCGCAGTGGCCGTGCAAACCGTGACTGGAGCGCCTCAGTCCCCTCGGCCACCGCGGCCGGCCATAAATGTTTCCTTAGCCACCTTTCTAAGATGAATTTAATGGTGGTGGCTTGCTTATTAATGCCTGTGTTTAATAACGTGTGAGCTGCTATGTATATTCACCGCTGTAGTATTAATTTCCTGTTATTGAAGTAATTTGAAACGAGTCAGTTCTCAGTTTGAGCCAGGGAAAAGGGTTTATAGAAGGGAGTAACAAGTAGTTCACACGGACCTTATTTACTAATTTTAGTGTCAAAGCAAGGATCTTGTTACGTACAGTGGTCGACTTTTAAGTTAACCATCCAGAATCACGAAAAATTTCAGTAGTTTTAATAATGGAATTCAAAACAGCTGTAACAAACATAATGTGCCATTTAAAACTAGTTTCTGAACAGTATTAGTAACACCTTCTTCCCCAGGTGTCAAATCTAAATTATCCACTGCGTGGAAAAATTGAAAATCGTCCAGGTATGATCACAAAGGGTATTCTCTTTTTGAAATACAATGCCCGACCGCATACCGCTCAACACATGTACCAAAAAAGGTTGGTAGATATTAACCTGCCCACCTATCGTCCTGACTTAGAGCCAAGTGAAGTACACCTGTTTGGACTCTTGAAGAAATTCCTCGGAGGAATAAATTTCAACATTGTTGATGAACTGAAGAATGATGCCATACAATGGTTCCATCAGAATACTAAATCATTATATGCCGAAGCATGTCAGGCGCTTGGGTAAGCACCAGGGTTGTATCTTAAATAATGGCAACTATTTATTGATAACCGCTACAGAAGCGTTAAATTGAAAAATATCCAATTGTTTGTACAGCTTATGGTACTTAATTACTGGGTCATCAGTCCCTAAACTTACAAACTACTTATGATCTAGCTAACACTAACGACGACACAAATATCCATACCCGAGGGGGATTCGAAACCCCGACCGTAGTGGCCGAGCAGACCGTGACGGCCGCACCGCAGTCCCCTCGGCCACCGCGGCCGGCAAGCGTTAAATGTTTGCACCTTATACTGTCCTTCAAAGTAGTCACCAGAGTTGTGTAGAACCCGTTGCCAGGGATGTGGAAGGCGTAGTATATCGTTAGGAGAGTACGTTCTGTTGATGGTGGAGTGGTCAACTGCCTGTCGAATCCTTGGAACAGTTCTGAAGTGAATGCCATGAAGTGCTTCCTTCATCTTCATAATCAAATCAAAGTCACAAGGACTTACGTCTAGAGAGTATGGTGGATGGTACAGTACTTCCCGTCCCATCAACCGAACAGAGCAGCCACAGCTTGAGCTGTATGCGCTGCGCATTGGCGTGCAAAATGGTAGGTGAGTTACGCAGAAAGTGTTGCTGCTTCTTTCGCAAAGATGGTTGCAGGTGACGCTGCAAAAACGAACAGTAATGCATTGACGGTCTGTGGGGAAGAATGTAATGCGCTAGGAAAATAGCATCACAGTCCTACACGAGAATCACCATACTTTTCATTATCCTGGGGCTCCGAAGCGAATTTCCTGGCACCCATTATGAAGCCAGGGATCTTGGACAGGATCTTGATTTTGATCCAACTCCGTTGTTCCTGTTTAGAGAAAATAGTGACACCGTTAGACAGTTCTCTCACAAGTGACTGTGTTTCCCTTGATTGTGTGTACGCCGGCGACGTGGGACGAGCGAATCCATTTGCTCAGAGGTTAAGGTAGGTATTTCAATAACGTGTGCTATTAACGACAATAGTAGATTCCATTGCACTATTTCCAGCATTACAGCACTATTTCCACTAATTAAGCTACAACCCTCGTATATAACCGTAGCTGGAGGAGATGTAAAATTGGCTCTTCTAAAATGAGCTGTCCGCGGTGGCCGAGGGGACTGAGGCGCTCCAGTCACGGTCTGCACGGCCACTACGGTCGGGGGTTCGAATACCACCTCGGGCATGGATATTTTTTGCCGTCTTTTGTATAAGCTAGATCATAAGTAGTTTGTAAGTTTAGGGACTGATGAACCCGTAGTTAAGTGCCATAAGCTTAACAAACATTTGAACATTCCTGAAATGACTGCAACAAACAATGAACGCTGTGTACACGTGTCTTTGTAACATCTAATGAAATAAATCGTAATTTGCGATAGTTATGGCTTCACTGTACTAGATTTAGATGGAATACCAAAGTGCGGCGAATGAAAATTTGTGCCCGGCCGAGATTCGAACCCGGGATCTCTTTCTTACTAGGCAGGCGCGTTGATCACTCCGCCAGCGAGAACACAGTGACCAGCCCCACTGGCAGAGGACTCTGCCCTGCACGTCTCCCGCCACACCCAAATCTCCATTCGCCACACTGTCTCTTTCCTGTTACCACAGCCTATTTGTTCCAGTACAGTGAAGCTACAACTGATAGCAAATTGCGATTTATTTCATTCCTTGAACGCTGTAATGTCGTCAAAAATAGCAGAGGCTAGGCTGTTGACAAGAATTAATTGTGACTCGATACCTAATGGTCTGTTCCCCTGATGCGGGATTTCAATATTGTGGCTGCGAGCATTAAAGAACAAATAGGCTGTGGTAACAGGAAAGAGACAGCGTAACGAATGGATATTTGGGTGTGGCGGGACACGTGCAAGTCGGGCTGGTCACTGTGTCCTGGGTGGCGGAGTGGTCAACGCGTCTGCCCAGTAAGCAGGAGATCCCGGGTTCGAATCCCGGCCGGGCACAATCATTCGCCGCAATTTGATACTCCATCAAAACCTAGTACAGTGAAGCCGTAAATATCTCAAATTGCGATTTATTTCATTAAATGAGCTCTGTAACGTCGTCAAAAATATATATTTGTAACATCTGTTTTCAATCTCATTGTGGCAGTTAAGTACTATAAGAACTGTAGTCGGTGTTGACTCATCAGAGAGCCGCACTGATGTGGCCAAAGAGCCACAAGCGGCTGGGAAGTCGCGGTTTGCCGACCACTGGTCCAGGAGGAAGTTAAGGGACGCATCAAAACAATTGGACGGTTAAAAAAAAAATAAACGAAAAAGACGGACAAAAACAGGCTCCTTCACCAGAATCTTAGTACAGTATAAATCCTGCGAAGCAGCAGAAACGACGGAGTAAGAAGAACACTTGGCCGCAGGGGTCCGTGAACAGCGAGGGCCGGCCCGTGCGTGGGTCGCAGTGTTTTTGTTGTGTGGCCGCAGGCCGGCGTACGCGCAGCCTACAATTTTCCCCGGCGTCCATCTGTCCGAGCCCAGGCACGCCCGACCCGATCTCCACGCCTCACGGCCCAACTACTGTGCGACCGCGGGGCTGCAACCGCCGGCACGTAATAGCCACCTGCTGGCGACCGATAGCGATAGGCCTATCTGCCGCCTCCTGCTCGCCGCTACCGATACCTTCTGCTGGCTACAGCCGAGGTAAATACCACGGAGGAGCGGAGGGAAGCGAAAAGTAATTTTTTGATCCCATAGTATTGCAGCTTGTACACTGAAATTACTCGACGACAACGTATGAAATTTGCGCTCTCTCTTTATAGCGGTAATTCCAAGGATTTCACTTGATTTGCTCGTCGTGGGGGGGGGGGGGGCGATCACGTTACGGTAATATAATGAGAAAATACCAAGATCGCAATAAGTTGTTATTTTTGATTTTTTTACGCAAGAACGGTTTCGACACTACATCTACATCTACATAGATACTCTGCAAATTACATTTAAGTGCCTGGCGGAGGGTTCATTAACCACTTTCATAACCTTTCTCTACCGTTCCATTCTCTAATAGCGCGCGGGAAGAAAGAACACCTAAATCGTTCCGTTTTCGATCTGATTTCTCTTATTTTATTGGGATGGTCATGTCTCCCTATTTAGGTGCAAACAGATCACGCTGCAATGAATAACGTCTTTCTTTTAATGATTTCCACCCCAATTCGTGCAACATTTCCGTGACGCTTTCTACCCTGTAAAGTGATAAAACAAAACGAGCTGCCCTTCTCTGAACCTTCTCAATATCTATTATTTTGTCAAGTTGGCTCAACCACAGAGATCGTGTAAAAACACTACAATATGACTCGTTTCAAGGGTCAAGCCTTCAGAGAATCTTAAAGCCTGAGACAATAAGATTCTTGTATAGTTTATCTGATGATGAGGGCTTGACCCTTGAAACGAGCCATATTGTAATGTTTTTACACGATCTCTTTGGTTTAGCCTACTTGAAAAAATAATTAAGTACACAACCGCGACCTCACATCCATTATGGATATAATTAAGTTCTCAATATCTTCCGTCAGTCACACCTGGTGAGGGTCCCACAATGGGCAACAGTACTCCAGGAGAGGACGCACAAGTGTGATATAGGCAGTCTTGGTGGAGCTGCTGCATCTTCGAAGCGTTCTGCCAATGAAACGTTCTTTGGTTTGCCTTCCCCACAATATTTTCTATGTGTTCTCTCCAGTCTAAGTTGTTCGTAATTGTAACTCCTAGATATTTAGTAGAATTTACGACCTTATTGTTTGACTGATTTATCGCGTAATTGAAGTTCAGCGGATTTCTTTTAGTGGTCATGTGTAATACTTCACACTTTTAATTATTTAGTCTTAATTGCCAATTTTCACACCGTGTAAATATTTTGTCTAAATCGCTTTGCAGTTGCTTTCGATCCTCTAAGGGCGCTATTCAGATTGTCTCCTAAACCGTTTATAAACACAAGGAAGATTAGGAGACCTATATGGCTTCCCTGGGGAACACCTGATATCACTTATGTTTTACTCGATTGCTTACCGTCAGTTACAACGAACTGTGTGATTTCTGATAGAAAATCGTGAATCCAATCGCACAATTGGGGAGATATTCCATAAGCACGCGATTTCATTAGAAGCCGCTTGTGGGGTACAGTGTCAAAAGCCTTTCCGAAAATCCAGAAATATGGAATCGATTTGAGATCCCTAACTAAAAGAAATCAGCTGAACTTCAATTACGCGATAAATCAGTCAAACCTTAAAGTCGTAAATTTTACTAAATACCTAGGAGTTACAATTACGAGCAGCTTAGACTGGAGAGAACACACAGAAAATATTGTGGGGAAGGTGAACCAAAGATTTCGTTTCACTGGCAGAACGCTTCGTAGATGCACCAGCTCCACAAAAGAGACTGCCTATATCAATCACACTTGTGCGTCCTCTCCTGGAGTGCTGTTGTCCATTGTGGGACCCTCACCAGGTGGCACTGACGGAAGATATTGAGAAGGTTTAGAGAAGGGCAGCTCATTTTGTTTTATCACGTT
This sequence comes from Locusta migratoria, assembly GCA_026315105.1. Lineage (NCBI taxonomy): Eukaryota > Metazoa > Arthropoda > Insecta > Orthoptera > Acrididae > Locusta > Locusta migratoria. Next base: position 181,658,562 of record CM048749.1, read on the forward strand.
ACGGGGGGAAAGCGTTATGAAAATGTTGCACGAATTGGGATGGAAATCATTAAAAGAAAGACGTTATTCATTGCGGCGTGATCTGTTTGCGAATTTTCAATCACCGACTTTTACTTCTGAATGTGAAAATATTTTGCTAGCACCCACCTACTTAGGGAGACATGACCATCCCAATAAAATAAGAGAAATCAGATCTAAAACGGAACGATTTAGGTGTTATTTCTTCCCGCGCGCTATTAGAGAATAGAACGGTAGAGAAAAGTTATGAAAGTGGTTAATGAACCCTCTGCCAGGCACTTAAATGTGATTTGCAGAGTATCTATGTAGATGTAGATGTAGCATTTGTGGTGCATCCTCTGAAAAGTCCAACAACAAAACTCCTTCGGCATTCTAGAAAACGGTGAGTAGCACTTTACCTGCAGACGGAATGCTTTTGAAAGTCTTTCGTATAGGTGTTGACGGATGAACGCTTCTTCCGTATGTAACGCCTTGATTTTTTTCCTGGACGGCTTTTCGAAGCTTATAACGCGGTTTGACAAATGTCTCAATGTACTAGGAAATTATGTAGAAAAATAATGATATGTCTTATATTTAATGTCTCGTTCTATTTTTTTTATTTATTTATTTTTTTTTTTTATTTTTTTTATTTATTTTTTTTTTTTTTTATTTTTTTTTTTTCGTACACAGCTCTGCCCACAGCCGACAGGGGAAGCTTATTTTCCAACTTTGCAGTCTATTCCAACTCTCTTGAGTACAAGAAACATGTGAAATTTGCTCCACGGAGGTATTTTTTTTTTATGCTCTAGCGAGAGAAGCCTGAACTACGAAAACAAATTTGCGCATTTGTTACTATCGTCTGCTAGTGAAGAAAGACGAAGTGTATTTCGATATTTGTGAGCAAAAGGAGCATAAAGCGAGTGAGATGTGTGGAGTGTATGGAGACCGTAGCAGTGTCTAAAGGTAGTGTGTGATTTTCCAAAGCCGCGGTGGAGTAGCCGAGCGGTCTAAAGCATCTCGTTGCGGAGCGCGCGGTTGCTCGCTGTGGAAGTTCGAGTCCTCCCTAAGGCATGGGTGTGTGTGTTGTCCATAGGTTAGTTTACCTAGGTTTAAGTAGTTTGTAAGCTACGGACTGATGACCAGGCAGTTTGGTCCGATAGATTTACAAACATTTGAACATTTTTTATTTTATTTATTATTTTCAAGATAGTGTTAGCAGTGGTAGCAGATGCAAGCCCGCAAAAGTCAGAGCCACTGAGGCAACAACCCCATTGTGCGACTGATCCCCTTACTGCAGAGGGTTAACATTTTCTGTACTGCGATGTATTGTATTGTTGACGACAAGTTAAAATTTCGTAATGTTGTTGCTGACAGACATACACAATGGCCAGCATACGAGTTGTTTGCGTCACATCATGAGCTAAGTCACAGATGTGCACGACTTTCTTAAAGAAATCTGAACTACTGATGGATCGTGGGCGTACCACCTAAACCAAGCAGGCCGTTAGGAAGTGTGTACTTATTGAATTTCCTTCAAAACGTTGAAGTAGAAAACCATTTTTTATTTATTTATTTTATTTTTTTATTTTATTATTATTACTTTTTTTTAATTTTCTTACTGATAAAACTTTTGTACTGAGGTCTGCTCACTGCACCTGTTGTTGGCGGTCGTGACGCACGCGCAGACCAAGCAATCGGCTCGTCAATAGCAAAATGACTGTTAAAGAAATTTGACCACAAAGTAAGGAAACAAATTACATGCATCTTCTTCAGTCTGTGGCAATAAGAGGGAGATGAGGTTGTGGTGCGTGATCGGCGAGACGAAACAGCATGATTATTGTCCAGCTAGAAATTGAACACGAGAAAACTGTTACTTTGTAGTACTGCTCGAAAATCTCAGGGACTCATAGCAATTGTGTGCTGTCATTGTCCCGTTCAACAAACCGGTTTTCTGCACCAAGTTTTCCACCAACACCAAGGTTATTGTAATGAAAAAACTGTAGACATTAAAATGAAAATATCTGGGCGGAGACAGGGAGAAAAATTATGTGATAGGATTAACCAATTATGAATCATAAAAAAACATGTATTTTCATCAGACTCAAAAATCATCTACATCAGCTTCCACTAATATGGAGGAACACAGCAGACTGATTAAAACAAGTTACAAATAAAATATCAGTATACAAATTAATTCCTTTACATATTTCCACAAAAAGATTTTTCTTCTAGTTTAAATACACAAAAATAATTACCTAAACAAAACAAATGAATGATAAAATTAATTTAAGGCCCAGTAAAAATAAGTAAAAGAGAAAATTGAACTGTTACACTTAAAAGTTGTGCGTGATGTTTAATGGTGAATCTATCGTTTAATCAGACAACAAATGTAGTTTCTTTTAAAGTTACTCATTCAAAACCTGATCTGGTATTAGTTGCAGTCCAAATAGTTGTCATATATTGATGTTTAACAGTCAAGATCATTAAGTCATCAGATAACTTCATCAAAATTTAACAGAACACATACATTGTTCATTAACACAGTAATTTGGTTTAATTGTGGCCTGATATTGATGTATATACTTTTAAATGAGAAACAGTCTATTAAGCTGATTTTAACAAAACAACTGTGACATGTAACCTGCATGAAACACACACTAACTATACTCAAAATATTTGACTGCGAGAAATGCATTAAAAACACAAACCACTTTCTGATTATCAAAACTCAGTATCATACTCAATTAACTGCAGTGTTGCGTAACAATCATTTACTACGGTACCAATAGAGAAATCTGTTCAACATGATTACCAAAATCAATACTGCACATTAAATCCACAAATAACTAACTATCATATAAACGAAGTAGGTTAATCTTCTAACTACGTAAGTGAAACAGGAAAGAAAGGTCAACTTTGTTACTTATTATTAATAATCACCATTACATTACCTAAATGATACAACCTTTTCATAATTACATGAAATGCTATTACCTTCATTCCAGGGGTGGTATAACCTTTTTCACAATTATATGAAATGCAATATATATACTTGCTGGCACTGCAGCCTCTGCTCTACATCGGAGCCATATACACAACATAACTGCTCTCTAAACGAACGGAATCACAAGTCTGACTCTCTGTCTCTCTGCACGAGCTACAATGCTATGCGATACATAATCTTTACAAAGATGAAACTTCACAGATTTATGTACACATTTCGATACACACAGTAGAAGCAATATTATACGTTTTCTTTCAAGCAAGTTACTCGACACAAAACAGGAGGCACAATATTAGACATTTTCTTACAAATTCAGCAATATACATTTTCTATGGACACGTTTCACACTTCAAGTGGAAACGAAAAAGCATTCAAAGTGACTCAGTCTGCTATGAAAGTGTTTGTGAGAGTGTTCTGAGATATGCATGCTGCGTTATGGGTGGACCTGGCTGAAGGCGGGAGCACTGAGAATCTTGAAACCTACATTTAGAATTTCATGATGCATCATGCTCTTCATGACAAAAGCCACATATTAATGTTTAAGGAGTCAACCTTCATGAAAATACACCCCGGACTCTCATCTATCTAGTTCCCTTTAGAAATTCCTGGCCTACCAACGCTTTACGTCATATGCCAAAGTGAAATCAGTCGGCAGATGACTACACTCCAACCAGAGTTATAAGAAGAGGACATATTGAAACTGGAACTACTATGAGAGAAATGTTTTGAAAATCTTGGTGGCCATCTAAAACATTAGGTAAAACATGTAAATACATTCGCGATTTTTGTTTTGTTACCTCTTGTTTATAAAATTACCGTGCGTTACTCTCTGCTCTTCCTCGTACGTCTATGATTGCACAAAGTCTCCCAAAAAATTCATTATTTCATTTAACGGTGAGTAGTGGAAGGTACTCTGTGTATATCATTTCAGCCTCTTCTTGTTTCAGTCGTTTATGGTTCGCAGAAACATTGTAGGTATGCCTTCGTATGGACTTTAATCCCTCCCTGATTTTGTTTTCATGGTCTTTTTGCGAGATATACATCTGAGGAAGACATTTATTGGTTGACTCTAGTAACGTACCCTCTCAGAACTTTGACAGAGACCCGTACGTGATGCAGAACATCCCTCCTCCAACGTCTGTTATTGGAGTTTGCCGTATCTCAGTGAAGCTTCCACGCTTATTAAATGAACCTGTACCGAAACATGCTGCCCTCCATTGGATCTTCTCCATGCATCAACCCTGTCAGGTACGGATCCCAAACTGATAAGCAATACTCAATATCGGTCGAACGGTATTTGTTGATGGACTACACAACCTTAGGTTTCTTCCAATGAATCTTTATCTGACATCTGCTTTACCCGCAATGAATATTATTCAGTCACTCCAGACTGCTCACCGAAAGTGGTAGCGCAGTGGTAACAGACTGGATTCGCATGCGGAAGGACAGAGGTTCAAACCCGCTTCCGGCCACCGTGATTTAGGTTTTCCGTGATTTCCCTAATTCACTACACGACCAGCCGTTAGTATCAGAAGTAGGTTTGCTCATCTATGTCGATAGTTTTCCACCACAGTGTGTACGGTGTATTCATATTTTGACTGTCTTTATGTGATATATTGTTGATTCATCTCTTTCATGCGGGTAAGATAATGATTTCTATACATTTGGAATAACTGTAAACGTCACGGTTCTTGGATTTATTCTATATAAAATGAATAATTCAGAGGAAATCAGCGTTCAAAATTTGTACCACAATGCATCAAAGATCTTCCACATAACTCGAGGCGTTACCTTCCCTTTCAGTTTATAACGAAACACTTTAGGGAAATACTAAAGAATGATGAGTTAATGGTAAAAATCTATGCATAAATACCCTCAGGTAAGAGTTCGTCAGCTGAAGAAGCAGATTTTAGTGATGACGATCCAGGTTGTGTGTACACGTAATGTACCACCACTGTTTTCGAAAAACTTTAAAAAAGTAAAATAACGTTTACTAAAATTGTCATTATAACGTAATTCTATAACATTTTACCAATTTTTTATTAGATTGTTCAACAAATAAATGTCTTGTGCAACAAGAGTCTAAATTTTTCTTATATCGCTGTACATGAGTTATTTTTATTTTTAAATTCTTACTTTAGAAATAATTTATCCCTCTAATACTACATGTCTGAAGATGGATATGTCAGCGGCCGAAACCGGTTACCAAACAAATAAATGAGAGAATTTGTGATCTAGACTGACTTTTACATGAATCAATAATGAAGATAGCTGCTAATCCATGATGCTTTCCGAAATAGTTAATAAATATTGCGTCAATGTTACGTGTTGATTTACCGAGTGATCAAAAAGTCAGTATAAATTTGAAAACTTAATAAACCACGGAATAATGTAGATAGAGAGGTAAAAATTGACACATGCTTGGAATGACACGGGGTTTTTAGCACAAAAAAAGGTAAAAAAGAAAATGACGGAGTAAAAACATTAATGAGATTCACAGCAGATGACAAGCTCTCACTACTAAAATCCTTCTAGGCCATAGGTTTTACCCTCGATTAATCTGGTGTTGAATGTTTCGGTAACAGTGTATGCACCGGTGCTGTAATAAAGACTGGCATTCAAGTGAATCTTCCGATCAGAAGTGATAGTGCCTTACCATAACTCCGGACATGCTTTACAGTGCTGTTCACGACATTATTCCGCGACTACAGCTGTTATTGAGGAATGATGGTGAACATATTGAACATTTCCTGTAAAGAACATTATCTTTGCTTTGTCTTAATTTGTTATGCTAATTATTGCTTTTCTGATCAGATGAAGTGCCATCTGTCGGATATTCTTTTAACTTTTTTTTATTTTTATTTATTCATTTTATTTATCGCTTAAATGTAGTTTTTAAACGAAACAAATCCTTGTACGCATTGACATATTTAATGTTGACCCTGACTGCAGCAATTACGTACACTCGTCGCAAGAAAAGGAAACATTAGGAACTGCGGAGATGTACAACAGAGTAACACAGTAATACTTACTTCTTCTACATGCGATCCAAATTCCGAAACACGAAAACTGAATTTCGTAAACCGTTTTTCGCTGTCGTGTGTCCATGTCAGGGCCAGATACAGTTTTGATGGATCGATTGAAAACGGCATCTGGAAATTAGCTGCTCGGATTTCTGATTTAGACAGCACAATGGCTGTTTCCTTTCAGTTCATTATTATCACATTATTTTCAGAAATAAAGAGGATGTATTTATGATAAGTGATGAATTATTATTTAAGTTTTATTGTTAGATTCATGCTTCACCACGACCTCGGAAGTCATGACATATTCGGAAAAAAATGGATAAATATTTGTGACAAGTAAGAATATGAATGTCATTTCTGGTCCCAGAATTTGCTACATACAGGAAACTGAGAGAAAAATATTAACGCATACCAGGGTTCGAACCAACGATCACTGCATTTAAAATACTACTCTCCGTTAATAACCCGGCCATACTCCATACTAAACATCGCTACTGAATAACTTTAGTCAGTGGACAATTGTGACTGCTTTTACAATCTGTGACAGCATTTACAGCCACTGTGTCATTGATTGACATTTAATTGTAAGAAACGCTACCGAGGGTGACGTGGCTTTGATAAATCCATTACAAAACGCTCAGGTGCAGCTTTTTGAAAAGGAAAGACTACAGTGAAGGTTCGTTGAAGAAGCTGCCAGTTCGAGCAAACTGCGCATGGGAAGAGCTGTTATCGAGCAGTTCTGCGCATGCGCAGTTTGCTGGAATCTGGCAGCTGCTTGAACGAACCCTGAGTGTCTACTGTTGCTGAAGCAGAGCTGCCGCCTAGCGGCTGAGCACGCAATTAATGTGCACCAAACATTCCTTTGATACATGACCTGTGGTGCACTGAATGAAGAGAAGTATGATTAGCTGCAGGCGAGTCTTCTGGGTAGTATGAAGAGAAGGATATTTTGTGTTATACAAGGTTTTTTTTTTTTTTTTTTTTTTTTTTTTTCCTCGCGACACCTTTGATACTACTAAGCGACACCCTAGGGTGTCGTGCCACCCAATTTGGAAACCCCTGATCTACGTTATTCCGCGATTGATTAAGTTTAGAAATTATACTGACTCTTTGATCACCCGGTATATTGTTCACCCCTGTAGAATCCGTAAGGTTGGATTGCAGGCCTCTTCCTCGCTGAGGACAACGAATCCTTGGAGACCTGAGAATACGGTGGAGCAGGCTTCACAGGACTAGCACGCCCGCCGGGTACTCGGCCACGCAGCCGCCTCCACAGAACGTAGCGGCGCGGTGCGCGCACTGCATGCTGATGCCTGTATCTCCGCTCATCGGCTGACGCCGGCGGCTCGCCATTGGCCAGCCACCAGTTTCCCACGGCCTTTGGATCCGGGCTCCAGCAGGTGCACCTCAGCGCGACCTTTCTTCCATTGTTGACGAGTCATACCCAACGGCGGAATTCACAGTGACGGTAAGCAGACCTGACACTTTTCACTTCAACACACACTAGACGAAAACGGCTCATTTAGTTATGAATTCGGTATCAGGGATGGAGGTTCCAGCTTGAAGCCCTCAGGACTAACCTCAGTATCGGACAATTGCAGATAATTCAGAGGAAACAACTAGAATATCTGGAAGTTGCCTATTTTCACTTCACACTAGACTCGCATTCGGAAGGACGGTGGTTCAAATCCACCTCTGGCCATCCAGATATAGGTTTTCCGTGATTTCCCTAAATCATTCCAGGCAAATACCGGGATGGTTCTTTTGAAAGGGCACGGCCGATTTCCTTCCCCATCCTTTCCCAAATACTCCGAGCGTAAGTACCGTTTCTAATGACCAGCTGTCGACGGGACGTTAAATTCCAAGCTTCCTTTTCACTTCTTTACAGGTGTAAAAGTGACAGAACATGAACTTCAGCGCTGTATCCCCATGCTGTCTCAGAGTGTGGGACAGCGGTTGACCAAAGGCGTGATTCAAAAATATACACACTCCTGGCCATTAAAATTGCTACACCACGAATATGACGTGGTAGAGAGACAAAATTTAATCGACAGGAAGAATATTCTGTGATATGCAAATGATTAGCTTTGCAGAGCATTCATACAAGGTTGGTGCCAGTGGCGACACCTACAACGTGCTGACATGAGGAAAGTTTCCAACCGATTTCTCATACACAAACAGCATTTGAGCAGCGTTACCTGGTGAAACCTTGTTGTGATACCTCGTTTAAGGATGAGAAATGCATACCATCACCTTTCCGACTTTGATAAAGGTCGGATTGTAGCCTATCGCGATTGCGGCTAATCGTATCGCGATATTGTTGCTCGCGTTGGTCGGGATCCAATGACTGTTAGCAGAATATGGAATCGGTGGGTTCAGGAGGGTAATACGGAACGCCGTGCTGAATCCCAACGGCCTCATATCACTAGCAGTTGAGGTGACAGGCATCTTATCCGCATGGCTGTAACGGATCGTGAAGCCACGTCTCGATCCCTGAGTCAACAGATGGGGACGTTTGCTAGAACAGTTCGACGACGTTTGCAGCAGCATGGACTATCAACTCTGAGACCATGGCTGCGGTTACCCTTGACGCTGCATCACAGACAGGAGCGCCTGCCAAGCTCTGACTCAATGCCCAGGCGTATCAAGTTCTTTATTACGGGCAGAGGTGGGTTATTCTGGGTACTGATTTCTCAGGCTCCATGCACCCAAATTGCGTGCAAATGTAATCACATGTTAGTTCTAATATATTTGTCCAATGAATACCCGTTTATCATCTGTATTTCCTCTTGGTGTAGCAATTTTAATGGCCAGTAGTGTAATAATAAATACTCATAATAAGTTATTTGAAAACTTAATTTTAACGCTAATATTCACTCTTTTAACACACTGCACATCACTGCAAAACCGTCGGACGTTTTATTTCTGCTTTAAATGACATAATACATGAGCTCAGCAATGAGAACTCCAATAGTTAGTAATATGACGGAGGCACGTTTCACTTTTTCAGCGTAACGGCGTCTCCCAGTATTCCCCTTTCCGACAGTCAAATGAGCGTTCCATAGTGTTCTAATCGGTCTGTTGTCAATGTTGCAGCTAGTGCGAACATTTAACCGTTATCGTAGCGAGTTATTTGGTGAGTTTTATTCTAGTTGTTGCGAGTTGTTACGGTTGATTATACTGAGCGACATACACAAGGAAAAGACTTCATTTGGCGAATACCTACCCCATTTTTTTTCCATGCGCCCAGTCCGTGCATTCGCGAAGCGTAACCATCAGTTGGAAATCCGCGTCAGAGATTGTTCAGAGCTTGGACAACAGTGTCCCGTGACTTTACCTAATTGGATGCTTCATAGCAACGAAACTTAAAGTAATTACGAAAACGCCGCGGCGGAGTGGCCTAGCGCATTGAGGCGCTATGCCACGATGCGCGAGGCCGTTCCCCGTCGGGGGTTCGAATCCCCTCTCGGGCATGGATGTTTGTGTCGTCTTTAGTATGAGGTAGTTCATAAGTAGTTTGTAAGTTTAGGAACTGATGAACACGCAGTTAAGTCCCTTAAGTTTAACAAACATTTAAACATTTATTTGAATAACAAAAACAAAATTACCAATCATCGAGCAAAGATATCAGACTGTAAGATAGGTATGTAAAAATCAAGCTTTTTCGCTCAGTACATTTATTACAATCGGATGGTCCATAGAGCCCGGAACGGCAGCCAATATCCACGATCTTTCCGATGTATCACGATAAAGTAGTTAAGGTTTCCGAAAATTAGAAAATTCCTCCAGGTAAATGTCTACAGAATATCAGTAGAAAAAAAATTATTACATAGCCAAGATCGCTAGACTTGTCATTTATTCGAGATTTTCGGTTTCGGTAATCAATCATCAGAGCCCTTTCCTACCGTAGTACTTTTAGACAATATGAAAAAGAGATAAGCTGAAGGTAATATTTGCTTACCGAAACCGGTTATCTCGAATATATGGCCAGTATGGCGGTCTAGTCTATTTAATGATTTACGTCTATTGATATTTAATATCGCTCCCTCGCTCTAATATTAGAACCTTACGTATACATAATATTTTGTTGAAATCTGAACAGTTGCTGTGGTTAGTAATATAGATATTTGCAATCCACGGTAAAAAATGAAAGAAATAGGCTTAAAACATTTTTCGTAATTATTCCTTCAGTAAAAAACCATCTTTATTGCAAATTGTTTTATTAAGAAAGAAATAGGCTTAAAACCATTTTTCGTAATTATTCCTTCAGTAAAAAACCGTCTTGATTGCAAATTGTTTTATTAATTAATCACGCGTTTCGCCATTTAGCAGAGCATCTTCAGATTATCTGCTTGACAGAATTTACACAAAATTACAAGGCGGAATTACAAACGGGTATAATGGTACATGGGTTTATTTTGTGCTAAGAAGACAGTATAAATGGTAAACAAAGCTTAGAATGCGCTCTCCGTGGTGTGACACCGTAAGTTGTTTTGCATATTATCCTAATGTAAGGTACCCTCCGCCGCGCACCGTATGGTGGCTTACGAAAGGTGGCTCATATATTAATCAGGGTAAAAGCTACGTCTGTTCCAAATTTCATTCATATCCGTCCAGCCATGTCAGTGTGAAGGCGTAAGAAACAAATTAATTAATTGTAAAGCACCCTCAACCATGTACCATACAAAGTTAATTTTAGTGTGCCTATAACCTTCGCTCGAGTGCAAACAATGAGTTGACAAAGTTTATCGCTATCGCATGTACGGTATGGCCGTGCATAAAATACGAACAAAAGGACAAAGAAACAAACATTAATTTTTATATATTAGCTTACAACAAGGTAGCTGTTATATTTCATTGTTCTTTAAAGAAAATTGGTTTTCCGTGGCTTTCTGAGGAAACACCATGGAGAAAACGGTGCTTTTATAAGCCGTATGAACCTCAGCCTCCACCACACGTCATGTACAAAAACTAACCGATTTCTTCAATTTGACTTGGCTGTAGGAAGTGTGCAATGTTTGAAGTTTGTCACTTTCGAGGAAACAGAAGTGATATCGGGCGTTCCCCAGGAAAGCGTTATAGGTTCCCTACTCTTCATTGTGTTTATAAACGATTTAGGAGACAATCTGAATAACTCCCTCTGTTCGCGGATGATGCTGTTGTTTATCGGTTAGTTAAGTCAACAGAGAATCAACAGCAACTGCAAAGCGATCTGTACAAAATTTCTACATAGTGCGAAAATTGACAATTAACACTAAATACTGAAAAGTTGAAAGTAACACAATTACACGATAAATCAGTCAAACCTTAAGGTCGTAAATTCTACCAAATACCTAGGAGTTGCAATTACGAACAACTTAGACTGGAGAGAACACATAGAAAATCTTGCGGGTAAGGGGAACCAAAGGTTACGTTTCATTGGCAGAACGCTTCGAAGATTCAATAGGTCCACCAAAGAGACTGCCTACATCACACTTGTGCGTCCTCTCCTGGAGTACAGTTGCTCAGTGTGGGACCCACACCAGGTGGGACTGATGAAGACATTGAGAAGGTCCAGAGAAGGGCCGCTCGTTTTTTTTTTTTTTTTTTTATTATTATTATTTTTATTTTTTTATTGCGTTACAGGGGGAAAGCGTCACGGAAATGTTGCCCGATTTGAGGTGGCAATCATTAAAAGAAAGGCACAAATATCCATGCCCGAGGGGGGATTCGAACCCCCGACCGTATAGGCCGTGGCAGAGTATCTATGTAGGTGTAGATACTGTAAGATAGTTACAATACGTAATTTTTCTGAAACGCATATGCTCACTATGACGAGCGCTATCCAAAAAATTTTACTCCTTGTCTCTGTTACCTACAGAACTCGAAACACAGGCCCCTGAAGATTCGCATTTTCGCACGCAACGTTTTCGAAGTTATTAATTGACGACACTAAACTTCACCATTCCTGCTGCATTTCATGCTGCATTCCGAAGCGAGGGTGTTTCTTTCATCCTAATGGAAATATAAACTGGTACTCCCTCACAGTGCTACAAATTCAAACCACGGAATGATTAATGTGGCTTTGATATGAAGCATCAAAGCCCTTGTAACTCCGAAAGATGTATGACGTTATGAATGGGCTGCTTTGATATCAGGCTACCATGTAAACAGCGCGTCAGTCGGGACGGGGAAATGAAAGCCACTCGGGCGTACACACAGGGCCGGCTTTTTGCCCCGGGCCCCCACTCACCGACGACTGACTGGACTGAGTGCCAGTAGAGGCAGCACCGTCGCTTGCGCCCTGAATGGGCGAACGTTGTCACGCGCCGCCAGCTACAGGCAGTGGCCCCATTTCTCCCGAGCAGGCATCTGGTCGGGCACAGTCTCCGCTGTATGCTGCGTCACCCGTGGCCCCCGACCCCACCCCCACACCTAAAAACAAAAGAAAGACACACTCACCCCGTTTACATGGGCTCTCAAAACCGGATTTCGTAAACCGATTTCCCAATTCCGCTTTTGGTTGGTCAAGTAAACACTCCAAAATCGATTATGGAAATCCACTTCTCTAAAGCGGTTTTCCAGTTCCACAATCGATTTTCGTGCTCATGTAAACGCAACAGTTATTGAAGCGTTCTTGGTTTGTCAGATTGTGTTTTCCTGTTAACAATTTTCGGCACATATGTACAGCGTGATATTTTCTAATGTGAAATAAAAGTATAAATATTTGGTGAACCTGAATCTGTGTATTTAAATAAATGGAAAATAGCGATTGTACTGACTAAATCAGGAACCGAATCAACTGTTTTTCATCCGCCATATTAAGTGGGCTAGGAAATCCGATTCAGGCTATGCCATTTAAACACGACAGCGAAAAACGGCTTACTAAAATCGGTTTTCGTCTTCCGGAAAATGTGTTGCATGTAAACGTAGTAACTCTGATTCTGTGTCGGTTGCAATTTTCCGTTGCACGGTGTTCTAAGACTGAAGTTTCCAAAAAGTTTGAGTAAGATATGTGCTAAATTCTCGTTCATAGTAACATCTACACTGACATACTGTAAATACTCTAAAGCCACATTGTAGTGCATGGCAGAGGTTACATCGAACCTCTTTTATAGCGTTTCTCTTCGGTTCCATTCTCTAATAGCTCGCGGGAAAAAGGAACACCTAAATATTTCCGTATTCGATCTCATTTTATTTTCTTGATCATGTCTTCCCATGAGGGTGGTTGCTAATAAAATATGTTCCCATTCGGAAGAGAAAGTTGATGAAAAGAAATTTCGCAAATAGATCTCGTCTCAAGAAATAACGCCTTTCTTTTAATGATTTCCACCCCGACTCGTGCATCATTTCTGTGACACTCTCTCCCGTATATCGCGATAATACAAAACGAGCTGCCTTCCTCTAAATCTTCTGTCTGTCTCACATGGTGGGGATTCCGCAATGCGCAAAAATACCCCAAAATACGAAGCATAAGTCAGTTGTAGGCAGTTTCTTTAGTCGAACTGTTGCATCTTCTAAGTGTTCTACGAACGAAACGTAGTCTTTCGTTTGCTTTCTCTACAATATTTTCTATGTGTTCTTTCCTATTTAAGTTGTTTGTAATTGTTACTCCTAGATATTTAGTTAAATTTATGCCCTGTAGTTTTGACTGACTTATCGTGTAAATGAAGTTTAACGGGGTTCATTTAGTGGTCATTTGAATGACTTCACACTTCTCATTATTAAGGGGCAATTGCCATTTTCTGCACCATACAGATATCTTATCTAAATCATTTTACAGTTGCTTTTGATCTTCTGCTGATTTTACTAACTTATAAATGACAGCATCAGCAGCGAGCAATATCAGAGAGTTTCTCAGATTGTCTCTTAAATCGTTTATAAAAATAAGGAAGAGTAGGGGCCCTATAACACTTCCCTGTGGAACTCCAAATATCATTTCTATTCTACTCAATGACTTATCATCAATTACGACGTACTGTGTCCTTTCTGATGGGAAATCATGAATCCAATCGCACAACTGTGGTGATATTCCATAAGCACGTAGTTTGATTAGAAGACGCTTGTGAGGAACAGTGTCGAAAGCCTTTCGGGAATCTAGAAATACGGAATCTATTTGACATCCCTTGTCTACAGCACTCATCACATCGTGTGAGTAAAGAGCTAGCTGTGTTTTACAAGAATGATATTTTCTGAATCCGTGGTGACTATGGGTCAATAGATCGTTCTCTTCGAGGTAGTTCATAATATTTTAGGAAACTATATGTTCTAAAATCCTGCTGCAAACCGACGTCAATGGTATAGGCCTGTAATTTTGCGGATCACTCCTATTGCCTTTTGTGCAACTTTCCAGTCTTTGGATACGGAACGTTCGCTGAGCGTGCGTTTGCATATGATAACTATGTTTTACATAGCCGGCATCTTGTATCCTACTGTCACTTATAGTCATATGTAAACTTTTACTACAATGCATCTATACACTTTAAATTATTTTATACAACTGTTGACATTACAAGAAGACGGCCATGTAAAACATTTTCTGACCAGATGATGATAACAGACACCATCGAAACCGGTCGTCCAAATAAAATTATATACCAGCGATCTTTGCTTTATCCGTTGTGGAACATATCATAATATTGGATTACCTCCTCACAATATAAACAAAGTTAACAAATTCTCCTCTGGTATATCAGTTGGGGCACAATGAACCATTACTCATCGGGCACCGGGAAATCTTGGTTCAATGTGCCCCAACAGTGCATACTTAAAGGAAAACTCAAGTGACATTATACAGGGTGAATCACCAAATACTTGCACCGCAAATATTGCGGAAACGGGAAGTGCGACTGATGTGCGATTTTCACAGAATGGATTGGTAGTCAAGGACTCGTATTGTTAGCCAATAAACATATTTTAAAAATACCTAGAAAGTGTATTTCTTATGCAAACATACTATTTTTCAAATAGAACAATCGTTGTTTCTATCATGCACTGGAATTTTTTAGACCAGCTGTCTACAAAAAAATTTGAATGACATTTTTATCACATTTAGTTTGGCAGCTACAATCATTCAAAGTTTTGGGAACGGAGGCTACGACAGCGTAGCTGATGGCTGGTGGTCATGAGACAGTGGGCCGTGCCCCGGGGGCTAGCCACTCGGCCAGTCAGCTACGCTATCTCTGCCTCCGCCCCCGAAACTTTGAACGGCTGTAACTGCCAAACTAAACATGATAAAAATATCGTTCAAAATTCTTTATACACAGCTGGTGTCAAAAGTTCCAGTGCATGGTACAATCAACCATTGTTCTATTTAAAAGAACTGTATGTTTGCGTAAAAAATACACTTTCTAAGTAATGTTACCAATCCATTCTGTGAAAACCGCACATCAATCGCTCTTTCCGTTTCCGCAATATTTGCGGTGCAAATGTTAAATGATTCTCCCTGTATACGAACGTTGTTGACATTTGAAGATATGCACCATTAGACACAGAATTCATATTGTTATAATGAGATAGTTCCTGTGAACACCATTCAATCCAAATTTTAATCAAATTCTCTGAAAATTACTTCACTGATCGGAAATAACAAAACACCGGCAGAAAACGAACGGCGGGAGCTAGATATTGCAGAAAACAAATGCAAGTCGGTAGAGAGGTTTCTGAAGAAGAAAAATTGGTACAGCTCGTACAGGAAGTCACGGCTCGTGGGCAAAAATGCTATCGAATCCCTTCCTAAAGCCCTTTCTATACAAGACGTGCAACATGCACAAGGAAGTCGTTGTCAGCTGCAGCGCCCCTTACGATAGACCGTCGAACTACAAAGAAGCGTTCAATCGGTACCACGCATTTATTGAGTCGTCTGCTTCACGCGACTACTTCGTTTGTTGTCAACTTACAGCAAATGAATCGCCGCGTTAACATCACTTTTCGAAACTGTATGATATGTTGTGATAATTAAAACATTTGTGTTTTAGACTGCCACTGTGAAACTGTATTTAATTGTTATCGTGCAGTTCATGCGTAACTACGTCGCATACATGTGTTCGCGCCCTCATTATAAAATGTGATTACATACTTCCAGCCCCTGCGGTTTGAGGCTAATATGATGAACAAGCTCAGGTGTCTATACATAGACCTTTCACTTTGATTAAGCTTCAAATAATGCTCACCAAAAACAAATATTTCATCTGCCATGTTTCAGAAAAAATGCAAATATTTTTAGAAGATGGTAATAAAAACTATTTGCAGTTAAAATGTCATATAACGTGTGTCCAATTTTTATTGGGTACAGAGATACAGCTCTTGGTATGTAGAACAAACTGATTTGGATATTTTGACTGATTCTTCCGTCGGTTCTTGGTAGATCACCACATTGACTTTCATTTAAATAACCGGTTTTCGGCGTAGTTTAAAGTCTGAATATGTCCTAGTAAGCCGAAAACCAGGTAACTAAGTGGGAATGAACGTGTAGACATACACAAGATACTACTTTTAAGTAAGTGTGTTTTACTACCAAGAACCGACGGTTAAATCAGAGAAAATCTCTTTACATTTGCCCTACTTTTGTTTGGATTTCATATTAACAGCTATATCTCTTCGTTCAAAAAAAATGTACACAGGTTATATTAAATTTTTAATGCAATTTCTCTTAGTATCACTTCCAAAATACAACTGAGTCGCAAAACTACGTTCCTCTGAGCAGGAGACGGAGTACACATTCTCAAACAATATTTGTCAGCTGGGTTCCGCATTCGGTCGTCTGCGCATGCGCAAAGCACTTCCACACGCGTGAGAATAGGATACATCGTATTCCGTCTACTAGCGATCGTATGCGTGCATCTTGTACAAGTTTACGCGTCTACACTATTACGCGGACGGCATGTCCGGCGCATCATGGATAATCTCGTAAGCTCTCACTTCCCGTGTAGAAAGTAGAAAGAGCTCAAGTCTCAGTTGCGTATTGCCTACTGGTCGCGGGGCACAGCAGACAGCTGACTGTTCGTCTGCATCGCACCATCGCCACGGAAGGCGGGTTACTCGAACGAGTCATAACCTGAATCAGTATATTCGTAGTTACGTTTACATATTAAATAGAGAGTGTGAACGCCACGGTTTGTAAATACTTAGCGTTTTGTTCATTGTTGTTGTTGTGGTCTTCAGTCCGCAGTCCGGTTTGATGCAGCTCTCCACGCTACCCTGTCCTGTGCAAGCCTCTTCATCTCTGAATACGTACGCCAACCTACATCCTTCTGAATCTCCTTCCTGTATTCGTCCCTCAGTCTCCCTTTACGATTTTTACCCCACACACTTCCTTCTCATGCTAAGTTGACGATTCCTTGATGTCTCAGAATTTCTCCCACCAGCCTATCCTATCTCTTAGTCAGGATATGCCACAAACCCCTTGTCTCCCGAATTCTGATGAGCACCTACTCATTAGTTACGTGTTACCCAGCTAATCTTCATCATTCGTCTGTAGCACCACATTTCGAGGGTTCCTATTATCTTTTTGTCTGAACTTATCGTTCACATTTCACCCCAGACACTTTATTTCAGAAAGGACTTCCTAACATTTAAACCAATATTGGATGTCAACAAATTTCGCTTCTTCAGAAATTTCTTTCTTACCATAGCCATTCTCCATTTTATATCTTCCTTACTTCGGCCATCAAAAGTTATCTTGCTACCTAAGTAACAAAATTCATCTACTACTTGTATTGACTCATTACCTAATCTAATTCCTTCAGCATCACCTAACACTACATTCCATTACCTTCGTTTTACTCTTGTTAATGTCCAACGTATACCTTCCTTTCCATTCCGTTCCAGGTCTTTTGCTGTCTCTCACAGAATTAGTATGTCGTCAGCAAACTGTAAGGTCGTTATTCCCTTTCTCTGGACTTTAATTCTCTCTCCAAATTTCTCCTTGCATTCCTTCACACCTTGCTCAGTGTACAGATTAAACATCATTGGGGAAAGGCTACAATCCTGTCTTACTCCCTTCCCAACCTCTGCGTCCCTTTCTTGCCCTTCGACTCTAATAACCGCTGTCTGGTTTTTGTATAGGTTGAATATAACTCTTCGCTCTCTATATCTTACCTCTGCTATCTTCAGAATTTGAAAGACTGTATTCCAGTCGACATTGTCAAAAGCTTTCTCAAGATCAACAAATGCTAAAAACGTAGGTTTCCCTTTCCTTAACCTTTGTTCTAAGGTAAGTCTTAATGTAAGTATTGCCTCGCGTGTTCCAACATATCTTCTAAATCCAAACGGATCTTCCCTAAGGTCGGATTCAGCCAGTTTCTCCATTCGTCTGTAAATATGTCGTGTTCATATTTTGCAACTATGGCTTATTAAACTGATAGTTCTGTAGTTTTCACATTAGTTTGCAATTGCCTTCTTAGAAATTGCGATCACTATATCCTTCTTGAAGTCGGAAGGTATTTCCCCTGTCTCATACGTCTTGCGTATCAGATGGAACAATTTGTTCATGACTGGCTCTTCTAACGATAATATCAGTTTAGACGGTTTATCATCTACTCCAGTGGACCTACTTCTACTCAAATCTGTTAGTGCTCTGTCAACGTTCAAACTAGTAGGCACAATCAGCCACAAAGTTGCAGGCTATCCAAATCGAATAAAATTTGAATAACTAAAGAGAAGTTATAGCAAATTGTAATTAATAAGATGTTAAGGTCGTTACTTCAAAATTACTATTTAGCGAATCGAAGTATTTTCTCTTTGGTCTACCTCGACTCCTCTTACTGTCTGCTGCCGAACTCATGTTTCTCTCATACCTGTAACATGACCCCACCATCTCAGCCTGTTCGTTCTAACTCCTTCATCTATGGTGTTCATTCGCGGTTATGTCAATCATTTCTTCATTATCGACACCTCCCTGTCATTCATACTTGCTACTTTCATCGCCGGCCGCGGTGGCCGAGCCGTCTGCGGCGCTCCAGTCACTGTCTGCACGGCCGCTACGGTCGGTGATTCGAATCCCCCCTCGGGCATGGATATTTGTGCCGTCCATAGTATTAGCTAGTTTATAAGTAGTTTGTAAGTTTAGGGACTGATGACCCCGTAGATAAGTCGCATAAGCTCTACAAACATTTGAACATTTGAGCTACTTTCATATCTGTAATCTCAACCTTATAAATAAGGTAGTCTGTAACCACCTAGCTATCACTCCCATACTACAAAGTTGGCCGAAAGATAGAACGGTGTACTTCTAACTTAAACTTGGTGCTGACTTCCTCCTTGCAGAGGAGAGTAGATCCTAGCTGAGCGCCCACTGTATTAATTTTGCTGCATTTTGATTCCAGTTCTTTCACTTTGTCGAGAACATGTCAGAAAATACAACCGAAGTACTGTAAACTGTCCACCAGTTCTTATTTTGCTCGTCCTATCTGTCACTAAATCTGTTTAAATCTCTTTTCCACTTAAAACTGCAAGCCGCACAACGCCACCAAGTAGCAACAGAACTCATTAACACCCGTACCATATACAGAACGTTTAATTATTTTAATGATAATTTTTATACAAACTGACGTTTAAAAAATTTTAAGTACGGAATTTGTAATTTTATATATCTTTGTTTTACACCTTCAAATACCATAAGCCTGTTTTAATTACCTTACCTTATTTTATTCTTATACCACCTACAGTTTTATAATTTTTATGGTTGTATATGTTCAATAACCTCACTTTTAGGAAAATATTTATATAAGCTAGTTCAGTGTAAGACCCTAGCTTATTAGGGCTCAAGCCATCCCCTCCAATCCCCCCCCCCAAACCTCTTTCCCTCCCCACCACCACCTTACATCAAATTGTAAAACTCAGTACCAATTTGTACTCAGCCAGACGAGTTGCGGACGGAACTATAAGTTAAAAATAAATGAATAAAAATAAAATAAAATAAATAAATCTTTCCACTTATGTATAATTTTTCAATTTTTCAATCAACCTTTAGTAAGTTTATCAAATTGTACATTTCTATTTTACTTTTGTTTTTAGATCTGAAGATGGTCCAATTGATCGAAACATGAAATTAAACAAATACATGTGCAACTGTTGACGGAAATAAACACATTTTAAATACATTACTTTTGTTTTGGAGATGCTGCTCTTCATACTATAACACATCTCCGAATCTTCCATCACAACTAAGTCGTCCGCATATGCGAGACTGCTTATTTTGTTTCCACATATTTTAATATGATCCAACCAGTACATTGTTGTCAACAGATGATCCATAAATACAAAGAACATTAGCGGTGACAGGTTACATACAGGCTTGTGTTACCCCTTCCAAGTACCGTGAACAGTGAACTCAATTTGCCATCAACTGTCGCTCCTGACTGATAATCGACGTAAAAACTTTTAATTGCCTGCAGGTTTGGCTCCTATTCCATAATCTTGTCGAACTGACAATGTCTTCTTCCTGTAAACACGGTCATAAGCTTTCTCTAGATCTATAAAAAAAATACAACTCTCTGTTCCACTCACAGCACTTCTCCATTATCTTCCATAATCTAAAGATCTGGTCCTGACAGTCTGTAAGAGGCCGAAACCCGCACTTATTTTCATCTCACCTCTGAAAACACGTGTGTCTCTGACTGTCTTACTGAATTCCTGATCTGATATTATAAAGTCAATTACAGATCTGGTTCCCTTGCCTTCCAAGAATACCAGTGAATGGTCCTATGCTTAAAAAAAAAGAGTTTGTGATAACTAAGCCAATACTTTCAGAGAAATGTAAGAGCTGTTTTCCGTTCCTGTTGGCCTCCGCATCCTTTATAATCTTGCTCATAACCTCTTCATACCCTACTGTTTGATTTTCTGTCCTGGCATTGAAGTCACTTATGAGCCACTGTTCTTGCCCTTTAACAACTACATCGCTGAGTGTGTCATAAAATCTGTCCATTTCATGTTTCTGTCCCTTCACAGAGACAATCCTAATTTTCTTGCTGACGACTGACAAATCCATCCACATCAGTCGTTCATTTAGATACCTCATTGCAATTGCTTTCCTGATGTAAACCTCTACTCCTCACTGTGCTCTTCCTGCTTTGACTGGTGACGTACACCTTGTATTTTCCCACTTCGTCTCCTTTCTGTTCCCTTACTCGAACGTCACAAACAACCGAAATATAATCCCATCTTACCAGTAGCCTTTTCCAACTCTTAAATTCTTCCCAGGATAGGCCCTATTGATATTAACAGCTCCCAATCTCGTTCCAGATCGTTTGTCAAGTCATATTTGAAGAATTCCCGGTCTGTCAATTACAGATGAAACTCAATCATCTCCAAACGTCCGAGGCATTTTGCTCTGTTTCCAGCTTCAGATCGAAGTACCTTGGAAGCAGGTTGCTAACCTTTCTTGCCTAGGATCCCAATGGATTTTACCCCTAACGGTTGAGAGACTAACCGGTGGATTTGGTAGTTTTTTGCTGTAGCCACGACTCAGAATATGTACGAAATGGCCAACCTTATTCCAGACTCGAGTCTGAAGCCTTCTCACTTGTCCACTCAGACGTTGCCCATAGATCACGAACTAGAGAATGACTGCAGGACCCGCACCATGAACCAATTAAATATCTTCGATATTCAGACACTGACTTCAGAAGGCATACATGGATATGGTCGAGGCTGATTTACCCAGTTTCCTCTCTATGAATAATAAAAGAAATTAACGTGAACGTGTCGAGCAAATAAAAAGCCAATTTGCGTCAACGTCAATTAAGAGAATTAATTCCGCAGCGAATCAACGCATTATTAGTTTTATACACTTTATTAAAATGCCTTTTTCATTTATCTCGTTTTCTAAACGGTCTATAGAGGAAGAGGTATTTCTGCTAAAGATTCAAGATATTTCCGAAAGTAATTAAGATGCAATCTCTGCACAAGGTCGACGTTCTGAAGGCCGGAATTACTTGTTCGGTAGCGTGTTGTCTTTATCGTTTTAACAGCCCTTTGTTTCGCCAACGCAAGAGATTTTGTGTTTACTTCAGCGTAACGTATGAGCAGTAGGTGCTTGTAAAAGAGTAGTAGCCACTGCATTGCGGTTTTGATCGCGTTTAGAGACCTGAAATGCCGAGGAAGAGAGGCTGCGAAGACAAAATAGTCTTTTGTCCAGTTCTTTAGATATTCTAGATTGTGTCTTCAATGGCAAAGAAAGATTGACAAGTCCCCTTAATCTTACAGCAGCATTGAGTCTTAGCAATCATTCTCTGCAGTAGTATCACTTTGTTTCTGTGATGCGTTTACACATTTCATTTAGATTATGCAGATTATGAGTTCATGTAAACCCTTTTTAACTGGCAGGAAGTCATGTAACTTAATGCCCCTTTGACCACCGGAGGTAGAACGATCCCATTCCATGGAGTTTGTACTTCGTAGCTTGGATGTCAGAACAACTTGCACGCCACTAAGAAGCCTACAAGTCAACCTGAAATGTGAAGATGCGTTGCAGATGGCTGGTTGAAATGTGGTACAACACAGATAAGGATACATAATAAAGAGTTTTATGTGAATTAAGGTAGGTGATAGTTTTCATATAATTTCATTTAAATATACTGATGTTAATTTAGGTTATGTATCAACATAGCGTTCTATCAGTACTCATTTACAGCGTAAAACATTATTGGGACTTAGTATTCGCATCAGTTCTAGACCAATGACTTCACAACATGAGAAATAAAGCCAGTATCTTTTAGTACTAAACGTGATATAGCCAGCATTTGTCAATTCAAGGAGCACATGTGAATTTTTTTTTTCAACTGGAACAGTGGAAACTAAACCCCATTCAAAGTATTCAAAGTATATATTAATGAAAAAGGAACTGTTGTAGTAAGTATCACCAGACGCAATAATCCTAGCTGTACAACTGTTTTGGGACTTCGGATGTATAATCTGTCGAGAATTATTAAAAGAGCTCAGAACATTTGATGGAAGTTTTTGTATAAGTTTCGGCATAAAATATTTTTCTCATAATTCAATAATAGTTCATCAAGTACTACCGCAAAAATTTTGAAAAGCAATTTCAATTTCTTTTTACATATTCAGTACATAATTGGTTAAGAAGACGTCAACTACTAGTTTCAAAAAAATTCTGTTCAATCTTTTTTTAGTTAGATTTATGAATTTCAGGTGAAAGAAATGAAAATTCGCATTATTAAGAAGTTATGTTGATGCGTATTACTGTGCGATAGTACTTTGACCTGACATTGTTTCATTCAAATTTTCAAATAGGTTAGGGGACTTAAATACGGGGTCATCAGTCTCTAAACTTATAAACTACTTCTGAACTAGCTAACCCTAAGGACTGCACAAATATCCAAGCCCGAGGGGGGATTCGAACCCCCGACCGTAGTGGCAGTGCAGACCGTGACTGGAGCGTCTCACCGCGGCCGGCACTGTTCCATTACAGTTTGTCAACTTAGGAGGACAAATACGAGGGATTTACTTAAACAGTGGCAACAGTACTGTGAAGACACTATGCAATGGAATCTACTATTGTCGCTGATATCACACGTCTTGACATACCTACCTTATCTCCGATCAAATGGACTCGCCCGGCGCACGTTACCGGCGTGCGCACAACCGAGGTGTTCAAATGTTTGTAAATCTATGGGACTCAACAGCATGGTTATTAGTCCTTAGCTTACAAACTACTTAACCTAAGGCAAACTAAACTAAGGACAACACAAACACCCACGCCCGACTGGAGAATCGAACCCCCGACGGCGAACGGACGCGGCGCACCAGTACGCGCGGCTAATCCGACGCGGCAGTCACTTGTGAGCGAGCGGTCTAACATAACGGTGTCACTATGTTATCCTAACGCATTACGTTACAGTACTACTGGTCGTGTTTGGAGCGACCACTTTCCGCGTAACCCACCCATCATTTTGTACGACAATGCGCGTGAGCATCCAGCGCAAGCTGTGGCAGCTCTGTTCGGTCGATAGGACTGAGAAGTACTGTACTATCCACCATACTCTTCCGACTTAAGCCCTTGTGACTTTGATTTAATTCCGAAGATGAAGGAACCACTTCGTGGCATTCGCTTCACAACTGTTCCACAGATTCGACAGTCAGTAGAGCGCTTGATTCGTACCATCAACAATAGGCTCTCCTATCAGTATACTGCGCCTTCCACACCGCAGGCAACAGCTTGTGCCGCGGTGGAGTATCCGAGCGGTCTAAGGCGCCTCGGTGCGGAGCGCGCGGTTGCTCCAAATGTTCAAATGTTTGTGATTCTGTCGGACCAAATTGCGTGGTCATCGGTCCGTAGCTTACAAACTAATTAAACCTAGGTAAACTAACCTAAGGACAATCACAAAAAACCATGCCCCAGGGTGGACTCGAACCTCCACGGCGAGCAACCGCGCCGCGGTTGCTCGCCGTCGGAGGTTCGAGTCCTCCCTGGGGCATGGGTGTGTCTTGTCCTTAGATTAGTTTACCGTAGTTTAAGTAGTTTTTAAGCTACGGACTGATGACGACGTAGTTTGGTCCGAAAGATTTACAAACATTTGAACAACAGATTGTACACAACGCTGGTGACTACATTGGAAGCCGCGGCGGAGTGGCCAAGCGCATTGAGGCGCTATGCTGCGATGCGCGTGGCCGTTCCCCGTCGGGGGTTCGAATCCTCCCTCCGGCATGGATATCTGTGTCGTCTTTAGTATACGGTAGTTCATAAGTAATTTGTAAGTTTAAGGACGGATGACCCCGCAATTAAGTCCCTTAAGCTTCACAAACATTTGAACGATAGATTGGCTGGCCAGTACTTACCTTTTCGCTGTACCGCCGATAGTTACGCAAATGAAGAAAAAGAAAAAAAGGGGACGAAAAAGGACAAGCTTTCGGAACGGAGAGAAGGGAAGAAAAAAGGATGGGGACGGAAGGGAAAGGTAATTCACGACCTATATCAATGTTGATTTGAAGGACAGTAACAGGTGCAAACATGTTACGTTTTTGTATCGGTTGTGAATACATACTTGCCACTATTTAAGTTCCAACCCTCGTACTCTGTCTGGAAAGACGAGGTCGATTGTGATCCGATGACGACAGTTCCACTCTAGGGGACAGTAATGATTATCGATTCAGCACCGTACGCCAACAGGTAGCAGACTGGAAAAGCTGCCATAACACCATCTGTGTGTACTTTTTTAATAGGGGATGTTTGCAGCTATAAGGTTCAGTTTGATATTAACATGTGACGCAGGCGCCGTGCCATGAAGAGGCAAACGTGCTTCCTACAACGAACTGAGCAAGTAGTTTGAAATGGCTCAAACTGTCGCCTTACGAGTGTCGGAATGATCCTTGACATACAAGTTGGACGTGACGCTTCAGTTGTGAACAACGCTGGTTGCATTGGCCACACGAACATTCTCACAACCGTTGACAAAGTTCTCGACGTCCACGCAGTGCAGGCGGCAGTGTCAGATCGTACAGCTACCACAGCACGGATAAGAGGGTTTGTGCGCCCACAGGTGTCAACACCAACTGCTGCCAACCGTTAAAGACACTGAGACCACGGGCATGCACACCTACAGCCCGTCTTCCACACACGCCACAGAATCGACGTGCCAACTGCTGAAGTCTGATAATCACTTGTTAGCGGGCCACGGTCTTCAGCGATGAAAGAAATTTCTGGCCGCACGCTAGTGATCATCTGGAGAGCGCTGTCTCGTAGAGTCCATTCATCCAAGACACGCTGGAAGCTACAACTCTCGTTTGTGGAGGTACATGCAGAATTTCGTAATAATCTCTCATTTGCCATTCTTGAAACAGAAATGTGATGTGTTGTTCTAGCAATATAATGCTCGCTCAGACACGGTACGTGAAATGTGCAACAACAAGTTCCCTGCCCAGCACCATCTCAGAACTTGAATCGAGCCACACCCTGCACGGCCACTACGGTCGGGGGTTCGAATCCTCCCTCGGGCATGGATATTTGTGACGTCCTAGTTCGTAAGTAGTTCATAAGTAGTTTGTAAGTTTAGGGACTGATGACCCCGTAGTTAAGTCCCATAGACTATACAAACAATTGAACATTTTCGAGCCACACCTCCTATTTCTTCAAAATTTAAAAGAAAAGAATAAAAAATCAAATCTGATCTACCAATCTTATATGGTCCTCAAACCTGGATTAAGCCTCCCCTTTTAATACTTTGGGTAAAAAGAAAACCTTTAAATCAGCACTCTGGTTAAATTCATTATGTTGTTAAATTCTTATTAAGGTTGTTATTCAAGACAAAGATTCTAAAAAAGTGTTTGATTAAAGTATAATTAAAATTGTGAGAATACTTAGAGTCTAAATTTTTCGCATTCAAGAAACTGCTTGGAACCGTTCTTTCTAACCCTTACATGTGGCTTGTACTGCGAGTTGTAGGACACAAACGTCTTCCGTGTCTAGTACGATAGTTGGATACCATCAACAGGTTCTTCCTTTGGGTTTCGGCTCTTGTTTCCGACTGCCTTTTTTCGCCAAAGTTCTAATCAAAGAGCGGAAGTTGAATGAAGTAATCTGCTGCTGTTCTTCGTTTAATATCCAGAGGAGCTTTGCCTATGAGCTGTTAAATTTTGTCAACTGGAGTGTGTCGTAGGCAGCCACGTACAATGCAGCGGCGTCAAAGTGTGTGGTATGTGTGCAGAGTTCTTCCCAACTACTGGTCCATGTTCTGACCCGGAAAATCATAGAGCTAGAGCAGACGTGCCAAACACATTTTATTTATTTCTGAGATATATGAACATTGTGATCATAGACCAACAGTCACTTTTTTGTATTTATTACATACATGAGTATTTACGAAGCAATAAGTCACCATTTTCAAATTATATAATTAATCAACATATTGAATGTCTAATTAGAGATTTTACATACGATAGAGTAAACTTATTTTGTGATTTGTGTTTACCGATTTTTTAAATTTCCTATTAACCAATAGTAAATAATTAAATAAATAAAAGTGACTCAGAATGCTTTTTAATTCCTGTTGCTCAGCCCTAATAAGATACTGATCTAAGCTACTGTTATATATATTGCATACTATGGACATGCATTATCCTGTTAGATGAACTTATCACTTTCTTGTTGCAAGAATGGCAAAAGAACACGTCTTATAACATTCTGAATGTACCATGCCTTGTTTAGCATTACACCGAAGGTAAAAAAGACTTGCAGCTTATTGCACTCCAAACAGTAAGACCTCTACCACGTCTACGTCATACGTAAAAACAACCGTCACATTTGTGATTCTGTGTAGAATCTGTATTCATCGCTGAAGAGCACGGTGCGCCGTTCCAAGACTAATTTAGTTAAAAAAGACGTTAACCTAACTTTTGAAAACATTGAAATCTTCAATGGAAACAGTTTAATCGCAGATTATGACTGTACGGCAAACCTATACACCTTTCGTCTTCAATATTTTTCCGTTTCGCCATAGGTGGCGCAGTTATCAACGAAATCCAAATGAGTCCACGACTGTAAGTTTGCAAGAATGCCACTTAGTATTCAGTGGCACGAGGGACCCCACCTCCATGCTTCGACCTTTAGACAAGCTAGTACTTCGTGTCTCTTAGCTGGGAACAGGGGACTGATAACCCAGCAGTTGAGTCCCCTTTAAACACTCAAAAACAACAACTACTTCATGTCTTTCAGATGTACACATAACTTACAACGTTGTATACCTCCGACTTACCGATCTCGGGACTATCGGATGCGGAATCGAAGCGCATGTTCCCCTGCTTTTCCAACTACGGTAAATGTTCAAATATAGCACCTTCAACTGCAGTAAACACAGTGACCCGTTCTGCAAATGGTTGTACATACATCTACGTGGGAAACTCTGCAAATCACATTTAAGTGCCTGGCAGAGGATTCATCGAACCACCTTCGTACTATTTATCCCCCATTTCATTCTCGAAAAGCGCGCGGGAAGAAAGTACACCTGAATCTCTCCGTTCGAGCTCTGATTTCTCGTATTTTATTCTAATGATCATTTCTACCTTTGTAGGTGGGAGTCAACAATACATTTTCGCATATGGAGGAGAATTTTGGCGTCTGGAGTTTCGTAAGTAGCTCACGCCGCAGCGATAAACGCTGTCGTTGCAATGATTCCCATCCCAGATTCTGTATCATTTGCGTGACGCTGTCTTCCATTTATCGCGACGATACAAAACGAGCTGCCCTTCTTTGGATCCTTTCAATCTCCTTCGTCAAACCCACTTGATAAGGATCCACACTGGGCAGCAATACTCCCAAAAAGGACGGACAAGCGTAGTTCCTACAGGTTCTTTAGTAGTTCCGTTGCAACTTTCAAGGGTTCTGCCAATAAAACGCAGACTCTGAATCGCCTTTCCCACATTATCGACCTGTTGTTTCCAGTTTAAGTCTGAAGTAATAGTAATTACTAGGTATTTAGTGGAATTTTTGGTCTCCACTTTTGATTGATTTATCTTGTAAACAAAGTTTAACGGATATCTTTTGGTACTTATGTGGACGACTTCAAACTTCTCATTATTTAGAGTCAATTGTCAATTTTTGCACCGTACCGATATTTTATTCAGATCGTTTTACAGTTGCTCTTGACCTTCATATGATTTTGCTACACGGCCATTGACGGTGTCATCTGTAGACAACCTAAGAAAGTTGCTTAGACTTTCTCCCAAATCGTTTATGTAAATAAGGAACAGCAGAGGACTAATAACATTACCCTGTGGAACGCCCGATATCACCTCTGTTTTAGACGATGCCTTACCATTGATTACTACAAACTGCGTCCTCTCTGACAGGAAATCCCATACACAATCGCAAATTTGGGCGATATACCAGAACCACGCAATTTGAATAAAACCGTTTGTGAGGTACGGTATCAAGAGCCTTCTAGAAATCCAGAAATACAGAATCAATTTGAGATCCATTGTCGATAGCACTCATCACTTTGTGTGAGTAAAGAGCTAGTTGTGATCGCGTGAACGATATGTCTAAATCCGTGTTGACGTTTGGTCAATAGATCACTCTGTTCAAAGATAATTCATAATATTTGAATACAGGGTATATCCAAAACCCTGCTGCATATTGACATCAATGAAATAGGCCTATAGTTTAGTAGGTTACCCCTACAGCATTTCTTGAATATAGGTGTCACCTGTGCAACATTTCAATCGTTTGGTACAGATCCTTCTTTGAGCAATCGGTTGTATATGGCTGTTAAGTGGAGCAATCGCTTCAGCATAATCGAATAGAAATCTAATGCGTATACAGTCTGGACCGGAAGACTAGTTATTGTTAAGTGATTTTAGTTGCTACACTACTCCAATGAAATCTACTTCAACGTTACTCATTCTGGAATCTGTTTGTAATTCTAAATCTGGAATAATGGTTTCGCCTTCTTTGGTGAATGATTTTCTCAAAGTTGTGTTCAGTAACTCCGCTTTAATTTACATCAACATCTACATCGCTACTCTGCAAACCACATTTAAGTGCCTGGCAGAGGGTTCATTAACCACTTTCATAAGTTCCATTCTCTAAATGCACGTGGGAAGAAAAAAACACCTAAATCGTTCCGTTTTGTATCTGATTTCTCTTCTTTTATTGGGATGGTCATGTCTCCCTATGTAGGTTGGTGCTAGCAAAATATTTTCACATTCAGAAGTAAAAGTCGGTGAAATAGAATTCGCCGTAACGAATAACGCTATCATCGGCAGGATCGCCATTAGTGTCTCGTGCTGAGGGTATTGTTTGTGTTTTGCCCCTGGCATATTTAACATATGACTATAATCTCTTTGGGTTTTCAGTCAAATTTCGAAAAAGAGTTTCGTTGTGAAAAGTATTGCATGCATCCCGAATTGAAGTCCTCGCTAAATTTCGAGCTTCAGTGTAGGATCGCCAATCCTGAGGATTTGGTCTTCGTTTAAATTTAGTATTCCTTTTCCGTTGTTTTTGCAACAGTGTCCTGAGCAGTTTTGTGTACCAGGGGGAATCACAAAGGATACAAGCATATCGTGCGAATGTCAGCACAAGAGCCACACATGCGGTAGACCATGTCTTCACGACCTTTTGGGATTTCCTATTCACCTTAACTTTATTATATCACACAGAAAGAAATCTAGTAGCTTCAAATCGGGCGACTTAGCAGGCCAGTTAATAGCGCCACCTCTGCCGTTCCACCGACCACTGTAAACATGGTCTAATACTTGGCGTGCTTCACTTCCTTATGCGCTGGGTACCTGCCGTGCTGAAGCCATATACGTTGGCAAACGTCCAGGGCAACGTCTTGGAGTAGTACCAGTAGGTCCTGTTCCAAAAACATTCCATACTTGCGCCCATCCAACGTGCCATCAATAAAATATGGGGGAATGAGGTTGTTCGCCATGATGCCACACCATACTTTAACCGACCAAGGGCGCTCTCGGTCGACTTGTCGTAACCTGTGGGGATTCTCTACTATACAGCAATGCATGTTATGCCAGTAAAGCTCCCATTATTTGTGAAGGTAGACTCATAGGGATGCAGTACCTTTACAAAAATCGTGTGGGTCGTTCGAATTCAGCCCATTCAAAAAACCCTATCCGTTCATGGAAATCGTCTCCATGCGGTTTCTGATGCAAGGACACATGGTATGAATGGTATCTTTGATGATGCAATATGTTGCAAATACTACCCTTAGACGTACCAGAATCGTGCTGTAATTGCCGAACACTTACGTGGTGTACTGATGCTACTGCTACCCCTGTAACTGGTTTGCTTCGTTTCCGCTTTGCATCTTACACTGCCACCAGACAAAGGCGTTCACAAATAGAACGAACGAGAGCGAACACGCTCTGGAAAACGCTCGGCATACATGGCAACAGTAGCGTCAACATTTCTTTTACATTAGAATGAGAATCATTTTAGTTTTTTCTTCTGTAGCTGCAGCGAGCATCGTCTATTAGCGCGTCGTATCAATGAAAGGTACGTGGGCAGGAAGTAAACACTGTACAGCACACGTAATGCTTAGAGTTGCTTTCTGTTCTACGACTGCTAGATATAAGAGCTCTGGTGACAGCAAACACGACCGCATAGACGCATCGAACAGTCCCATGTTCGATATGTCAAAAATTTTCAAAAGTTTGCAAATCGTATGGGACTTAACTTCTGTGGTTATCAGTCCCTAAGCTTACAAACTACTTAAACTAACTTAGACCTAAAAACAACACACGCCCATGACCGAGGGAGGACTCGAACCTCCGACGCCGAGCAACCGCGCGCTCCTAAGCATGGCGCTTTAGACCGCTCGGCCACTCCACCGCGGCTCGATATGTCAGAGGGATACAACGTTGCAATTAAGGTTTCCAAGTATACTGGCGACTCCTATTGTCGCAGTATGACTGTGGGATTCCCTGTGCCACTCAATGGTAAATGGACATTGTGCTGCATGTTGTCAATTCGATTCCATTGACTGCAGCTCCATCTGCGACGAATAGGAAAAATGTTTAGGAGAAAACGTATGTAGTTTTTAATAATGATTATGCAGCCAAGATCGCATTTTTCATTTATGTGACCGGTTTCGGCGTACTCGACGCCATCTTCAGACCTGACATAATTTCACGACATTTTTATATACTAGAAGAGTACATCCAGGTTGAGGCATCGTTAAACATAAAATTAGTAGTCATAAGTAAAAAAATATATATCCATCTTCTAACGGTTTTGAAGTGAGGTACTAGTAGAAGTAGTATTGTACTTAGACTTTGAAGTACCTCACTTCAAAACCGTTAGAAGGTGGATATATATTTTTTACTTGTGTACTAATTTTATGTTTAACGGTGCCTCAACCTGGATGTACTCTTCTAGTATATAAAAATGTCGTGAAATTATGTCAGGTCTGAAGATGGCGTCGACTACGCCGAAACCGGTCACATAATAAATGAAAAATGCGATCTTGGCTGCATAATCATTATTAAACAATTATAGATCGCCCCACTTAACTATGAGATCCTTATATGTAGTTTTTGTCGTACGATAGTAATCTGCGATAAAAACCAGCGGCTCTTATTAAACAGGGGTTGTGTAGGGGAAAATGGAGAGTGTAGTATTATTGGATCTCCGCCTCCGAAACAAACAAATTAGTGTTGGACTTTTTTGATCCGATGTTTAGTTTCCGTGATAATTGTATGTCTTCCGTTAAAATGGACGCCGTGTATATTTGACGCGATGGCGGTCAGTGATCCGTTCAGTGCTGATGCACACCATGTTCGATCTCGTACGGAAATCGATGAAATGCCGCGAGTGTAGAAGTTAATTAACACTACTACCAGTAGTGTGTAAGTAAGTTGTAAATTTGGGTGTGTCGGGAGGTATGCTATCATAGCCCGTTGTCCAATGTGTCAGCGTAATTGCCTCGGAAGTAGGAGTCCCCGGGTACGAATTCCGGTTCGCCATAAATTCACATCATCCTCCATAGACTTAAGCCCTTATTATACGATACACTTATCAATACAAGTCAGCACCAGCGCCACAACTTTCGTCTTCCGTCCTATCACACGATAGACCTAACGTGTACAAGTCCGCACGAGCGCCCCAAGCGTGTATATTAGTGAGAGGCTGTTAACGTGACGTTTATTCGTTAATCGGAATATTTTCTTTTTCTTTTTGACAAGCTGTTATTTACTCATATTAATCTTTTGACAAGTCTAAGTTCTTGTTTATTAAGCAATTATTGTTGTTACGAAGTTACGTTACGAATACGGAGTCACTAACTAAGCTGTTCTTTTCATTTCGTGTTGGTACAACCAAATACTTGTATTTAGGTTTCTCTCGTGCAGTTCAGTTGGAATTTCGTTATGATTATACAGTCTAAAAAACTAAATAGTTCGTTTTATGTGTGTAACAAATATACGATTAATTGCTAGTTTTTAGCCTCATATCATATCCCACCCTGGGCATAAATTTTAATTCGACTTTTCCCACTATACTCAGTATCTGATTCTCTCGTGCAGCTAGTCTGGAATTTTGTTATAATTATATAGATTAATAACCTACATGGTTTGGTTTACTTTTGTTAAAAAACCGTCTTGGTTGCCTAAACTTTATGTTTTATTTATTTCAACATGACGCGTTTCGCCTCTTCTGGGCATCCTCAGAAGTTGACAGGGGGGTGGGGGGAAAGGGAGATTTACAAACTTGTGTAAAACACAACTAACAATATGTTAAATATTTCCTAAGCAAGAAATATTACAATAGGGAGGGCGCACATTGAAAAACACAGCAGGTCACATAACACATTCACGTATTTGACGTGGGGGGGAGGGGAGGAATGAAAATTGAACTAATAAAATACCGCTAAAGGGCATAGCTTAATAAATAAAATTAATTACGTCTGAAGTTGCAGAGCGTCAAATTATTAAAATTCAATAAAAATAGATGTAACTGTTGCTCAATAATGGGGGCCACGAAGTCAATGGTACAACTTAGCCGCGCGAAGCTTTGTTTACGCACGCAGAACCGACCCGAGGCCACAACCCTGGACTGCTTTCGCGCTGTAACATCTGATGATGCCCAGAAGAGGCGAAACGCGTCATGTTTCAATAAATAAAACATCGACTTTATGCAACCAAGACTTTTTTTTTTACCAAAAATGTCCATTACCGTTGCTGTGCCAGCGCCATTTTGCTTTATGTCAATCTTGTACAAGCAAATTAAAAATGTTCAAATGTTTGTAATTCTATCGGACCAAACTGCGTGGTCATCAGTCCGTAGCTTACAAATTACTTAAACCTAGGTAAACTAACCTAAGGACAAATACACACACCCATGCCCCAGGGAGGACTCGAACCTCCACGGCGAGCAACCGCGCGCTCCGCAGCGAGACGCTTTAGACCGCTCGGCTACTCCACCGCGGCAGAAACAAATTATTACATTTCCTTTCCCCTCTTGCAACAATTGCGAAATTACATTCCGACTAGGTCTATACGAAATTATACACTAATCTGTTTGTTTGTGTCATGCTGTTACACGCAAATTATAATCCATATTTACGTTTCGCAGTAATTGAGACACAGAGGACGTATTTGTTTCAGCAGCATTTGCCAAAACAGTGGCCGCCTTACCGAAAAATTTGTTCAATCGTATCCGAATGCTACAGTAGAGCAAACGAGTCGTCTGCTGACTACGGAATGAAGAATTAGTTAGCATAAAGTCCAGTCCAGATGATTCGTTCTGCAAATGCGCCGATACGCCACCTCTACTGCGCATGCGCGGATTCACGGCAGCATAGAACCGTTCTCATTTCTCCACGGCGGATAAAGTGTCTGCTAAATAGACTTACGCATAATATTTCTTGATCGGAAGCGCTCACTTTAGTTCGCGGCAGAGCCGCGAACTAGTTCGTTTAGTTCGTCCGCTCCCAGTGACGTCTGAGCGGCGTGGTCTGCGCATGCAGATGGAGGGAGAAGTTCCCCCACCTAGCTACTTCACGTGTTTGCTGCTTGAGCCGCTAACGATATCACGCAAACCAAAAGAAACAGTTTGTGGGTAATTTCTCGCGGTTAAGTTTAGAGATATCTTTATATCTTGGCCTTATGGAATTTATTAGTCAAATATTGCAGGGTGCAGAATACTTCAAAACAGAAATTTTGTGGCACTGAACTATGTAATCTAGCAGGCAGACGCTCACGCCGAAATGGCTCTCATCAGCAGAAGGCAAACACGTGATTTTTCATTCTGCTTCGCGCCCTCTCACTATTGCCCGTCGGTCTTCGGAAAATAATCCAACGAACTAAGAAGCAATATACGTTTGGCATAATAGTTCGCCACCGGTAACGCATGTTTTAGTTTGCGACCAATTGCACATATTTTAGTTCACGACCGACAGCGCATATTTTATTTCGCGACCGATCGCGCATATTATAGTTCGCGACCGGTAGCTCTCCTTTTAGTTCGCATCTCGGCCGCGAAGTAGGTCGCTCTTTTTAGTTCGTCCGCTCGTTTTGGCTTTTGCTACCGCTACAAAAAGAGCTCTTTTTTTGTTATGACAGCTTTTTTATATAATGATCACTGTTGCCCAAGCGTGTGCTATTACCGGTATTTTTGCGCAATTAGACATCAAGGAAATAAACCAGTTATTTACACGAATGGGTGATACAATGGTATTCAACTACTTTGCATACAGAGTGCTCGTAGTATTTTATTTTTAAAACGAATTTCTTTATTTATTCTATTAAATAACCAATTTCCCGCGCACAGAAACGCATTTTTGTCTTCGATGCTGGGCGAGTCCTATCCTTTGTTTCGGAGCGGCGGCCGCATCCGTTGCATCGAAAGTTAAACCAGTCCGATCAACCTCACACTTATTAAGGAAATTGATTTTGTACTGACAAATGAAATAAAAGAAAATTTTTATGTTCACGCTAGCGACATTGATGAGAATGGGTTTCGACCTTTACATTCTGACGACAGGAAGTAAACTACAGGTTTGTAGCCAATTAATTCTATACGGGCCGGCCGCGGTGGCCGAGGGGACTGAGGCACTCCAGTCACGGTCTGCACGGCCACTACGGTCGGGGGTTCGAATCCCCCCTCGGGCATGAATATTTGTGCCGTCCTTAGGATTAGCTAATTCATAAGTAGTTTGTAAGTTTAGGGACTGATGACCCCGTAGTTAAGTTCCATAAGCTATACACACATTTGAACGTTTGAATTCTATACGGGTTCGTTACTTTACAGTGTTAGTGTCGCTTATACGACGTTATCCTCAACATTCTAACCCCGCGAGCCGTCAACAGTGTC
Source organism: Locusta migratoria (assembly GCA_026315105.1). NCBI lineage: Eukaryota > Metazoa > Arthropoda > Insecta > Orthoptera > Acrididae > Locusta > Locusta migratoria. The sequence goes on from CM048749.1 coordinate 181,694,347, forward strand.
ATGCAGGCGAGAGAAAATGGTTGATGCATAATTTCTCGCACATAAATGCTAACAATGTTAAGTTTTGAGTTCTCTATACTTCTTTACACTATGAAATGAGGGTTATATTTAGACACTGTTGAATACCTTAGAAAAGAAAATTTGTGGCATTTAACTATGAAACTACAGTCGAGCTGCATCTCAGCTCGAAATGACGTTGACTGGCGACTCTGCGCGCTCTCGCGTCCTCTCGCTGTTCCCCGTCAGTCTTCGGAAAAGGAGCGGACGAACTAAGAGGCGAGGGATCTGCGAATCAGTTCGTGTAGCTCCCCTGTGGGAGCGCTCTTCCGAACTAGTTCGTTCGTGAACTACACAAGACTACTGCTAAAAGCGTAGCTTCACCCGTTCTGCCGTTTAGGTGGCAGGCCGCCTAGACCTGACTTGTACAGATTAGATTAGATTAATACTTGTTCCATAGATCATGAATACGACACTTCGTAATGATGTGGAACGTGTCAGTTAAATGAAATATGTCAATACATAATATTACATGACACTCAATTTTTGAATATTTTATTTTATATTTTCCTAAAGTACTAACTTTTATCTAGAAATTCATCTAATGTGTAGAAGGAATTGCCATTCAGAAATTCTCTTAATTTATTTTTAAATGCTAGTTGGCTATCTGTCAGAATTTTGATACTACTTGGTAAGTGACCAAAGACTTTTGTGGCAGAATAATTAACCCCTTTCTGTGATAGAGCTAAATTTAACCTTGAGTAGTGTATGTCACCCTTTCTCCTAGTATTGTAGCTATGCACACTGCTGTTACATTTGAATTCAGTTGGATTGTTAATAACAAATTTCATAAGTGAATATATATATATATATATATATATATATATATATATATATATATATATATATATTGTGAAGCTACTGTGACAATTCCTAGATCTTTAAATAAATGTCTGCAGGATGATCTTGGGTGGGCTCCAGCAATTATTCTGATGACCCGCTTTTGGGCAATGAATACTTTCTTACTACATGATGAATTACCCCAGAATATGATGCCATAAGAAAGCAGAGAATGAAAATAGGCATAGTACGCTAGTTTACTGAGTTGTACATCACCAAAGTTTTCAATCACCCTAATAGCATAAGTAGCTGAGCTTAAACGTTTCAGCAGGTCTTCAATGTGTGTCTTCCAATTCAACCCCTCATCAATGCATAAACCTAAAAATTTTGAATATTCTACCTTAGCTATAGATTTCTGGTTGAAGTCAATATTAATTAATGGTGTGCTGCCATTTATTGTGTGAAACTGAATTTAAAGAGAGTCCATTTACAGAGAACCACCTAATAATTCTCTGAAATACTTCATTGACAATTTCATCAGTTAATTCCTGTGATTCGGGTGTGATAGCGATAATTGCATCATCAACAAAGAGAACTAGCTTGGCATCTTTATGAATGTAGAAAGGCAAATCATTAATATATATTAAGAACAGCAAAGGTCCCAGTACCGAACCCTGTGGCTCCCCATGCTTGATAGTTCCCCAGTTTGAAGACTCAGCTGTTTGTTGTATATTATGTGAATTACTTATATCAACTTTCTGAACTCTTCCAGTTAGGTATGATTTAAACCATTTGTGCACTTTCCCACTCATACCACGTAAGGTGGGTCATGTAATAAGGGCTTTAATTCAGTGCTCACTCCACCCGTGTTTTTATTTACACTGTTTGGCCTTTATGAAAGCGCCGAGAGCGTCCCCGGAGGAGCAGGTGCCGGTAGCGGCGGCCGCAGAGCTAGTGGAGACCCGACGCCGCTCCAAACGAGCACTCTGCGGTGAATGACGTCACGCGGCCAGCGTCGAAAACACCCGGCAGGTCCTCGCAGGCAGTCGGACGGAGGCATTGCCCTGCGCGCCGGGGTTCACGGCCACCGAGCGCGTCCCTCCTCCCCCCTCCCCCCTCCCCCCTCCTCCTCCTCTTCCTCCTCCTCCTCCTCACTGTCCATCCATCTCTCTCTCCCTCTCTCGCTCCGCGAAGCCTCCTATTTTCCTTTTGCACGCGAATCTCATTACGTTTTCGTAGAGTCGGCTCATGCCCCTCTTCGGCGCACGCCCGCTCGAGTACGCACGCCATTGTTAGCCGCGGCTGGAGGGGGGGGGGGAGCGGGTGGCGATAGTGACGGCATCTCTGGAAGGAGGACGGGCAGTGATCTGGCGAAAACACCTGCGCGGGTCAAAGCACTCGCCGGACGCTTCCAGAGGCGCGCGGGCAGCCTTCCAGCGCTCCTGCTGTCTCATTCTGCACGCGGCCCGGCTACCGCCCATGCCACTGCTCCACTTCTTCGGACACGCCCAGCTGCCGCACGGGAGAGTCCCGGCCATTTAAATGTCTCTACACAGCAGAAGTACTCTACCTCATCTGAACGAAGTGTTTTTTCCCTGATGTACTCATTCACTTTCCTGACTTTTCTAGTAACTCCTCCACCGAAATTTCACCTTTTCATCACTCCCATCTTTCTCTCTTGTTTTTTATTTTATTTTTGTTTTGTTTTTGTAATTGGTCAAGTCTGTGCACTATAGAGCAGTGGTTCCAAAACGTGGGCAGCGAGATCTTATGAGTTGGGTCCAACATATTATCTACATCTACAGGGTGTTACAAAAAAGGTACGGCCAAACTTTCAGGAAACATTCCTCACACACAAAGAAATAAAATATGTTATGTGGACATCGTAAACGCTTAATTTCCATGTTAGAGCTCATTTTAGTATTTCTCTTTAAATGTAAATTGAAATAATTCGTGTAGACAATTGTCAAAATACCCAATTATTTCGTTAGTATGTAGTGTACTTCCTCGATTCACCGCCAGTTGGCCCATTTGAAGGAAGGAAATGTTGACTTCAGTGCTTGTGTTGACATGCGACTCATTGTTCTACAGTACTAGCGTCAAGCACAACTGGTTAGTGTTCATCACGAACATGGTTTTGCAGTCAGTGCAATGTTTACAAATGCGGAGTTGGCAGATGCCCATTTTATGTATGGATTAGCACATTTCAGTCGGCGTGTTCGTACGCTTCTCAACAACAGATTCGGTGACCGATGGATTGGTAGAGGCGGACCAATTCCATGGCCTCCACGCTCTCCTGACCTCAACCCTATTGAGTTTCATTGAAGGGGGCATTTGAAAGCTCTTGTCTACGCTATCCCGGTACCAAAATTAGAGACTCTTCGTGCTCGTATTGTGGACGGCTGTGATACAATACGCCATTCTCCAGGGTTTCCTTATCCTCTGACCATAGAGGGAGTTTCCCTATATCACACCGCAGCCAACACAAAGCTGAAGTTTCCTCTGCCGTGTCCCATTCTTTGACGCCAATATGCCGAGAGTCGGCAAAGGTGATGGTTGGTGCAACGTCCTGTTCCAGTTATGATAGTATTATACATAAAACGGCTTCACTCATTAAGAAGTTTTCAGAGCTATAGCATTCTTTTTACGGTTTGCTCCATTGACACAAAGTGCTGTGCCATTACAGACATATGTGTGTGTGTGTGTGTGAATGTTTGTCTGTATGACCTCTATGTGATCACAAACCATTCATTCGATTGAAATGAAACTTTGGTGAACTGTTCACCCACAAAGGTTCCTGACCCAAAAACAAAAGATCACGACACATAGCTCAGGAGAGGCCACAACGTGAGAATACCAAGATGTATGCGCCAATTATTGGAGTAGTTAAGGACCTGAAACAAAGTTTACATGTAATTTCGTACGTTTACGGCTTTACAACGTTTTGTAACTGACCCCCCCCCCCCCCCCACACACACACACACAAAATGATGGAACGAAAAGAAGTAGCGCTCACAACAGTTTCGCTGTAGATGCCGTAAAACTGCCGCATGAGCCATGACCTTGTGTCAAATAAAGTTAGCGTTACAGATTTGCATTTTACTATTTATTTTTGTCTGCAAGTCTCCCTTAATTCTCTTGCATCCAAAATTAAGCAATGTGTTTTCTTAATCTCTATCTATATAAAAGCGAAAGGACACTCGCTCATTCACTCACCGACTAAACACGAAATCTCGAAAACTACTTCACCTATGAAGCTGAAATTTGGCAGAAATGTAGTTTATAGGTAGAAAACGTAAGCTAAGAGAGTATTGCCGGCCGCGATGGCCGAGGAGACTAAGGCGCTTCAGTCACGGTATGCACGGCCACTACGGTCGGGGGTTCGAATCCCCCTTCGGGCATGGATATTTGTGCCGTCTTTAGTATAAGGTAGTTCATAAGTGGTTTGTAAGTTTAGGGACTGATGACCCCGTAGTTAAGTCCCATAAGCTTAACAAACATTTGAACATTTTTTTTTTTTTTTTTTTTTTTTTTTTTAAGTATTTTGTGATAGGTGCATGGGGGAGCATACTTCTCCTACAGACTCACGAAATCTACAGTTTCATTCCAATCTTCCCGAAATTTGGAACCCTTGGGCTTCAAAACAATAGGTAGGTCACCGCCTACTTTAAATTTCACATGGTGCATGTGGAAGGGTACTATGAAACGTAAAAATGGACCCCTAAATACCTTGGCCGCGCCATAACTTGAGAACGGCTCGACCGATTTCACAGATCCTGTTTTTGTTGTTTTCATTATTCTCATAACAAGGTTTGTATGAAATAAAACTGAATTATCTGAGAACAACAAAGTGTGTTTTTTAATGTGACCCTTCGTTTCTATTGCATAGAAATCTGTAGTTTTGTTCCGATATTAACGAAATTTTGCTCACTCTACCTTAAAAACAAGAGGAATGTCACTGTCTGCATAAAATTTTGTTCGGTGAATGATTGTGGGTACTTAACTTACGGAATTTTACAAAATTCATAGTTTTGGTCCAATATTTATGAATTTTTGCTCACGTGACCTTCATACCAAGAGGAAGATCACTGGGTACGTAAATGTTTGTATGATACATGACAGAGGGTACCTTGCAGAAAAGTTTTCCGAGAGAGAGAAAAGTGGAAACGAACAGAGAGATGGGAGAGAAAGAGGTGGATGCAGAGAGAGAGGGGGGGAGGAAGGCGAGGTGGACTAAAAGAGTGTGGTATAAATAAACACTCGGGCAACGCCGGGTTTACAGCTAGTTATTTATATAGGCCTTCAATGTTCACCTAGTCTGTCCTATGTACACTACTGGTCATGCAAAAACAACACAAAGAAGACCGGCGATATCACATCCCTAGATATTTGAAAGATATACGTTCTACAAAGATGACATGTCTGAAAATACAGTCCAACGTGAAGAAGAAGATGAAATCAGTATCGAATGTTGCCGCCATCGCTGATATAACCCCGCTACAAAGAGGTTTGGGATGCGTTGTCAGAGGAGTCACATATAGCTTCCACTTTTACCCAGATTTTAACTGTCAGTCGTTCGACGAGAAATTTCACACACGTGAGATCTCTGGACATCATGAGGGCCAAAAAAGCAATAAAATCCGGTGGACGACGAAGGAATCTTCATTATTGCGTGCCACGTTTGGTCGAGTATGAAGAGTGTTGCAATGTGCCGGTCGGCAAGCTCCAAAGAAATGGGAGGAAAAGAGGCTCCAACACTTCAGAGACGTAACTCACGCATGCTGAACTGCAATGCCTACTTAAGGGGATGGGGAATCCCACTCCAAACCATTATACTAGTACAGGATGTAACAATACATAAGGAGAAGGAAGTATTGAATTACTGGATACAAAAATTCTGTCAACGAACAAGTATTTACGTGAATACGATTGAACCACTTATCAAAACAATTGTCAAAATTTTATGCCAGCGTAAAGTTCCCTAACTTACAAAAAGTTGATGTTTATTGTGTTGACATATTTTCGAACTGTCGGTAATGAAATTAGAAGAAAGCAACTAGAAATTCAAAATATAAAATACGTCAATATATTAAAACCTCAACAAAATCCATATGTGGTAAAGGCGGATTAAACCTTATTACTCATTATGCTAGTTTCGAGACACTGAGTCACAAAACACCTGTTATTTCGATGTAAACGATATATTTTATTAATTCCCCTTAACGTAATATATAAACAAACACTACCAGGTACAGGATCTCGGCCTATACAAAATGTCTATTTCATCAGGTTTACGATTTCTTTTGCTTACCATAAGCACAATATTATTCAAAGAGTCCTCCACATAGTTTGTTTCTCTCATATCAATGTCTATTCATAAAAGTATTATTTTGGATGTAATTATTTTGACTTCGTATTTTATATAGAAGCAAATCTAAGATGCTAAAAGGGGGTGTTGTCTCTTTCTCTTGGACAAGAGAGCACTTAATTCCAGTATCGGTAACTTTCTTCTTGCGGATGCCATGTTTTGTAAAACTGTGAAATATGTGTAACATTGCTACATATAATAAATGTTTTTTCGACAGTCTGAAGAAAATAACTCTCCTCATATTAATAATCATGGGATGACTCGTTACACTACCTAAGACAAAGGTGCCGCCTACTTCTCCAAGGATTCAAGCCAAGTAAGAATTATAGCAGACTACACCTTCGAAACATTTATACACGCAAAACATGAATTTTGATTCATATTGCGTATTTTTGGTCATTAAATTAAAGGGGAGGAGGTTGTTCAAATGTTCAAAATTTGTAAACCTAAGACTCCAAATTCCTAAGGTCCTCCGTCCCTACACATGCCAACTACTTAAATACCTCCCCATGCCCGAGAGAGCACTCAAATCTCTGACTGGGAGCGGCCACGAAATCCTTAGATCACGCGGCCATTTCCGTATGGCGATGCGTAAGTCAAGAGTTCAATAGTTTTTCACCATGGTGTCGACTGTAATCCCATCATCGTGGTGATCCGAGCAGAATCTGGATTCGTCGGTAAAAACAATGACGTTCCAATCCCGATTCTTCTTGCACTTCTAAAGGTACCACCCAGAAATAGGATTGTGTGCAAGATTTTAGTTGTTTTTCTCTCTCTCTCTCTCTCTCTCTCTCTCTGCTGCTGTTTTTCATTGTTGGTTAAGACGCCCGCTGGCCTTAAAAGGGAAATCCAGCTTCAAATCCCGGCTCAAGACAAATTCCCAGTTCGCCACTGAATTTCTTTCAGTGCCCTGTAACAGTCCAGTGGTTCAATATTTGTAATTCAAAAATTTATGTCAACCATATTTATAATCACTAGTATTCTCTGTGGTCGAAAATCGACCAATTGTGTTTACAGTGGGCACTGGGGGTAAAATTATACGTATCGTATCGGCGGACTCGCGTGATTATGTTGGCAACATCAACAACATGATAGAAAAGCTTTGCCCCTTTGTTCGAACCACATAGAATGACTAGATTAGTGTATCGTGCAGACCATGAAGTAAACAAATAATGCTGTTCCTGCTTAATGGTTGGCAGGTTCTTGTATGTACCCTCGTCCGCCCAGTAAAAATAATTGCCCTCGTAAAGCGAAGATTCCATGAGAAAACATCAGCGTTGTCAAGCGATTGGCTATAATGAAGACTCACAGGATTCTCACTATTCAGCATCTGTTATCATAGGAGGCCGCTGGGATATTTGGTAAAATTTAACCGGCACTGAGAGGTATGAAACGGTATCTTTTACGTGTTAAGGAAAATGCCTGACACAATAACAACAAATAAAAACGTTAGTATATACTTCTCATGCCATTTTCGAATTATATGACTTTCATTCGCCTAATGTTTGAAATGGAACTACAATTTTGGTGTTCGTATATTTAAACAACCCAAAAAATAATGTTATTTCGATACTGCGTTATTCAGAATTCCAGAGTTGACAATGCTAAAGGAACTACAATTTTGGTGTTCGTATATTTAAACAACCCAAAAAATAATGTTATTTCGATACTGCGATATTCAGAATTCCAGAGCTGACAACATGTCGACTTCGTAGTTCCACCCGTGCACCTCTACATGCCTTTCCCGGAGCATCATCATTTATATCGGCATTCAGGACTTCGTTGTTCCACCCGAGCACCGCTAGATGCCTCTCCCGCCGCATCATCCTTTATATCGGCATTCATATGAAAACATCCATTTCCTTTAACCACTCTTAATCACTGAAAAAATGAAGCATTTGAACGGCACAAGAAAGTGAGTTGGGAGCACTCCATGTTTCGATATTCACTTATTTTAATACGTTATTTTAATACTGCAGATGCGCTGCATTACAGCGTCTTTGGTCGGGACGAATAGCCAATCAGTGAGCTGATTGCTGGAGAATGTAGGACTTGATACAAGCTGTAGATAGGAAAATTTCTACTTCCTTTTACCACTTTTAATGGCTAAATGCACACATAATATTTATATCCGTGAAATCTACGACAAACAATTTTTCGAATTATGTAACTTTCATTGGCCTTCTTGTACGAATAAATTAGTAATCTGTACCACAATTTTCGTGTTAGCGTACTTATATAATGATATTTCTTTATTGAAAAACGCAGTAGGCGATAGTAAAGAAAAAAATAGTATTAATTATATATCAAGATTATCTCTGAAACATGTGGGAGATAAGCTGCAAGCTGAGGGCTGCAGTATTGTTTGTGAGCACAAAGTTTTGAAAGAAATTGGAAAAGAATGTGGCCCTCGATGACCGTTGCCTTTACGGGAACTTCCTAGAAGGGACAGTGCTTTCAAAACTGTCGTGTACAATGGACAATGAGACATTAAAATGCCTCGTGCACTTTGTTTGGGACAATCGCGATGCCAAAAGCTCGCCTTGTTTTTATTCCCAAAAGCGATTTAGTCCTACAGGAGTCTTGCTGAAGGAAGACAATACAGTTGGCTCAAGTTGGACTCCGGCGAAATTCGGCAAAGTATGTATATACCAGTGTATTCATCGATTAGATGGGATTTCCGCCTGGAAACATTGATGGGAGTTAAGTAGGAGTGAGGGTTATTTTCGCAGAAGTTGCAAGTACATAATGGTGTTTGATGGTTCGCTGACGTGCATCTGGCAATCCAGACGAATCCTCGCAAGGGAATAAAATCTTTTCATCACTATTCCGACAACTAAAATATTTAGTTTCCAACACACGCATAAACATTCATAATACCCACGCTTGTCGAATTTTCATAATTTTGTAAAACTTTTGCCAGTAGAAATTGTTTTCTGTACGTCTTAAGTGAGCTTATTGCTGGCTAAAATTGGATATCCCTTGGTCTAGCGATCATTGTGTACTTGTTAGATGAAAGAACTTTATACAGGGTGGTCAGAAAATGTCTGAACTGCTTGTCAGGACGTAGTAGGGTAGGTTGTACTGAGACATAAGTGTTTAAAAAAATTTGATACGTTGCGCCGTTTCCGAGTTGCTAGACGTATCCTCCATATTGTAGTCATATGGGTATAAACTTGTATATGAAAAGACGTTGTAACGTGAGACACTGGTCTGGGGGTAGAGAGCTGGACATGTGGGTCCTGAGTTCGATCCCCACCACGGTTATCGTTTTGTTTTTATCCAAATGGGGAAAACATCTGTCTTTTTTGTATAAACATTTATGTATGGATTTTATGTAAGTAACGGATCTGTACATCATTTTTTATATCTTTTATTTATATTTGCATAAACATATTGGCGTTGGCTCCAAGTATGCACATTTATTCCGAAAGCTACACTATCATAACATTCATTAATTGCTCATAAATTCACCCGACAAAGGTCTAACATTATGAACCTGATTCAACAAAAATATAGAAAAACGTCATACACAGTCAATGATCATACATGTAACAAATGAAGGGAAAGTAATGTATAGCATAAAACAATAAACTGATTTTGGCAGCTGTTTAACGTAAGAACATTATTTTCAGGAGCGAAACGTAACACTAAATTCACGGTAGCTGCTCAAAGTGCACCCTGACAGCTCACGGTACACATTGCAAAGCTGCGTCATTGACTCCGCAAGCTTTCCGAAATCAAAGGTTTCCCTGACTTCATCGAAGGCTAAAATTATCCTCGCAAGAAGCTCTTCAGTTGTGTCTACTGCTTCACATGTCCCCACAAATAAAAGTCTAACGGTGTCAAATCTGGTGAACGAGCTGGTCAGAGGAATGGACCGCTTTGCCCAATCCACCTTTGCGGGTACAACACATCTAAATGCTTACGTACCGCATAAGTGGAGTTCGGCGGTGCGCCATCGTGTTGAAAGCACATTACCTGACGGACCGCCAGAGGAACGTCTTCTAAGTATAGCGGAAGGACGTTTTCTTGGAATGCTAAATATGTCGTTTCATTTATATGGGGAGGGAGTAGGACGAGACCCAACAAAAAGTCGCCTATGATACCTGCCCAAATGTTGACGCTAAACCTATGCTGATAGGATTTAACGTAAAAGTGCCATGCGGATTTGCGTCCATCCAAATGTTGCTGTTTCGGGAATTTAATGGTCCTTCTCTGGTCAAACATGCCTCGCCTGTCCACAACACCATTTTTGCAACATGTGGGCTTTCGTTACATTTATTTAAATACCACATGGAATATTGATAACGAGAGCGGTAGTCCTCTTCTACCAAATGGTGCACCTTCTGTAGGTGATACGGAAATAGGTTTTCGTCGTGTAAGACGTCCAATGCTACACCGTGCGAAACCTGTAACGACAAACAAAAGGATACATTTTGCCATGTGTAGTTTGCAGGCATTCTTTAAGAATGTAGTAATAACGTGACTTACTCCCAAAGCAGTACCAATGGCCCTCGAGCAGATACTAGGTGTTGCAGCAACCATTTCGAGAACGTTTTCTTCGAACTGAACGTTCCGTATGTAACGTTCTCGTCCAGCGTCAACATTGGGTACAGCAAAACTTCCAGACTCCCTTAACCGTCTATCAACAGCTAAAAAGGTATTTACACATGAAATAACGCGGCTGGGAAATCTTGTGTGGTAGATGTCGTGGGTAGCTGGTGCATATTGACCCGCAGCGCCGTAAGCTAAATGCATATCTGCGTATTTCTTGAAGGAGTACCGATGACGGGCCATTTTACCACTTCTTATGTGTCACGACGACGTCCGTCACTGCTCTACCGCACCTCCTTGCTTGTACCTTCGCAGCTACACTAACTCTTCCGGCAAAGATCGATTGCATACGTACGATTCCCAATGATGATTCAATGACAAGTAGAAAATGGGTCACTACACGGCCGATACAATTACCGTCGGATGTTGGCATAGCGTACATCGTATCGCAGGGATTTCTGATGCATTGGCCCGAATTCGATCCCTACGGCCGTCGAATATTTTCACGTGTTTGTTTTTGTATCGGTCTGACAAGGAGAGGATGCCTACTCATAGTGACAAGAACACAGTTCGGCAATTGAACACACGAGGGGCGTACGATCGAATCCGCGTGTGGGAGTGTTTACTTTTATTTTGTTCGTGTCAGTTTATGTATTACGTACACCGCAAATAAGTGAAAATTATGATCAATATATCGTATTTATTAATATTTCATAAAAGTGATAACAAGGAAAGGCAAGCAAAAATCTGCGACTGCAAGTAGGTTTCCTGGCAACAGTAACTATTATCCACAACGACTAGTTGACCGATTTTACTGGAACCACGAATCTAATGCTCGCGTGCAGCTGTCGAGGTGTACTGGAAATTAAATTAACGAAATACAAAGCCTTGTACGCTTCAATTACAATCCTTTTTCGGACAGTTATTTTCAGAGTCCTCGTCGACGCTGTGGTACAGTCCTGTCTTGGACATGGATTTGCAATAACAAATATTCCATTGCCTTTCCTTTTCAAGTATTTTTTATGAAATATTAATAAATACGATGTATTGTGCGTAATTTTTATTTATTTGCAGTGCAAGTAATGCATAAATTGACATATAAAAATTAAAAATAATTTCCCATAATAGGATTCGAACCCACATTCATCGTATCATTGATTACCGATCTGACTTCTTTTTTTTTTTTTTTTTATTTTTTTTTTTTTTTTAGGTATATCTATGCTCTGCGGTTGTTCGTTTGGTTCTTTCTTGATTGTTCGTTGAATATTTGGCTCAACTTTGTTTATTACAGAGGGCGGTTAGCCCCCTGACCGGGCGCGCTGAGACACGGCGCCCGGCAAGTCCCAGAACACCAGCAGCTTGCTAACAGCGTTCACTTAAGTGTCATACAATGTTCCAGACCCGCGCAAGAAATGCTAATTTTTTCCTAAACGCTTGGCCATCTGGAGCTCCCAGTGCTATCACGTTCATTTCTGGCCATGAACTGCGTGTACCATAATTCGAATTAGGCGATGACGAGTAGGCGTCTTCTCCTTGTGAGACAACCACATGGAGAATACGTTGGGCAACGTTGCCTCTTGCGGGCAGTTCGAATCTGCGAGCCAAACGACGTGATTGGCTAACTTCTATGCTAAATAACTCTGAAATTGCGCGACGTATCAAATTTTTTTCTTAACATTCATGTCTCAGTACAACCTGCCCTAAACGTCCTGACAAGCATTTCAGACATTTTCTGACCACCCTGCATATACAGGGTGTACCAAAAAGGATGGCGCAAACTTACAGGGTTGAAAGTACACGATAATAGAAGCAAAAATGTCCCAGTAAACATGAGTACGAAAAGAACCAGTTTGCCAGATAATTACCAATGTATGGTTCCAAACCTGCCGGCCGCAGTGGCCGAGGGGACTGAGGCGCTTCAGTCACGGTCTGCACGGCCACTACGGTCGGGGGTTCGAATCCCCCCTCGGACATGGATATTTGTGCCGTCCTAGTTCGTAAGTAGTTCATAAATAGTTTGTAAGTTTAGGGACTGATGACCCCGTACTTAACTCCCATAAGTTTTACAAACATTTGAACATTTTGATTTTGTTCCAAACCGCCTCTGACGTCATTGTAAACATCGTTCTAGTTGGTACACATTACTTTCAAACTTCCAGGATTCTTGAGGATGTTTCCCTTTAGCAACGTCAGAGTATGTGGCACATATATGATGGAGCTCCGGCACATTTTGCTGTTGCTGAGAGACGGCATCTAAAGCGCAGATACGGCCAAATATGGTCAGGTCGAGGCGGACCTGTACCTTGGCCTTCAAGATCAGCTGATCTAAATCTTTTGGATTTTTGTGTCTGTGGTCACCTCAAAAGCGAAACACTGTACCCAGTCAAATGAATGGAATATAGTAGTCAACAAAACAAAACAGAGTAATAAGACCAGTTGTTATCGAAATATGGTGCGACAGTCAAGTCAGTAACAGAAAGCCAAAGAAACCGGATAGAAATTTTAAACCCTCACCAGATGAAAGAAGGACTCTCCGAATGAGGGTTTCACATTTCCGTCTTGTTCCGTTGACTCTCTGAAGCCAATTAAAACTGCACCATGAGTTCACTGACATACTGTACTAGTGACGGCGTAGATAATTTGTTATTTCAACGATAAAAAGTAAGGCACAAGATGCATGGAGAACGAGTAAAACAAAAGAAAAAAAAAAACTTCTTGGGTATGGATATGGGAGAAGGTGGGAGGGGGGTTTGGAGACTATTTACGCCCCTGGTTGATGGAAACTGCCAGCAGCGTTATTCTACGTTGTAAGGAAGTAGTAAAAGTCACTGCGAAGAAATTATAGGAAATAAACGCAAAAAATTGCGATTGCATCGGAAAGTGGACATGGTAGTGACGAGCTACTGGAGACAACAACCCTTCCTTCCATTAATACTTTGACATTTATTATTATTTTAATTTTTGTAAGGGCAAGAAATTTTTAGCACAACTTCCAAAAAAATATTATTTCCTCTTTATTTTAAAAAATGCTCATAAATAAATATTGCGCAGAAATATTACAATTATGGTGTCACCATTTACGAAATTAACATTCCGATAAGTAATTCCCCAGCTCAATAAATTTTCACTCGTCTGTCTTCCTCTCTTCTTACATCGAAGTAACAGAGGGCATTGGACTATGTCTGCACAGATTGCCGTAGTATCCTATACGCAAGGTATAAGACATCGATGCATTGGCATAGTTGCAGTGATTCATGTGATAAGTTTTCCGTCGTGATTACGGACGCACGACGAAAATTAATAGACTTGGAGCGCGGAATGGTGGGTGAATCTGTACCCATAGCGCATCGCATGTCGTTACTCCCACTTATAGGTAGAAATGATCATCAGAATAAAATACGAGAAATCAGAGCTCGAACGGAGAGATTCGGGTGTTCTTTCTCCCCGTGCGCTATTCGAGAATGGAATGGGAGATAAAATAGTATAACGGTGGGTCGATGAGCCCTCTGCCAGGCACTTAAATGTTATTTGCAGAGTATCCCATGTAGATGTAAATTTAGTGCGGTTGCTGAAATTTTTGACAAGATAGGTTTAAAATCGTCATAAAATCATTAAATACTGAAATGTGTGCCAGGGAGTGTTTGCACCATATTCCGAAGCGTCGGCTTCGTAGTAGACAGTAACCTTCGTTACTATTCCGAGGCGAAGCTCTAGTAGTCGGTCTGCAGTAAGATCGAGTAAAAGATTTCGGAACCAGTGGTTTAGGGGTCGCTTTAGACTCGTATTCGCTGAGCCTTCGCCGGCAGGTAGGGCCGGTGCTGGGTCCAGGGGTCTCCACAGAATGGGCGCATTGCCCGCGACCAGTGGTGCGATCGGGCGCACAGCACGGCCGCGCTGCCCCACAAAAAGGGTGCGCCGACCGGCGCGGCGGATACCTCTGACCTCGCGCCAACGCCGGAATGTTTGTGCTGTAATTCGTCCCGGGAGAATGGCACCCAAAAAAGGAGGGGGCGGCCGGTGCCGCTCAAAAGGAGTCCGTCCGTCCCCGGCGCACGCATGTCAGCGGACGCTCGGCCGCAGACGTAGCCTACACACACACACACATGCTGGGGATTAACATTCCTGGGCAGCAAGAAGCCCCGCGTGCGACACGGCCGCTTAATTTCGTGGCCGCGGCGCATACCGGATACTTTTTGACGAGTAGCGCCGCGCTTGAGGCTCATAAGAGGCGGCCAGTATGCCGCAGCCGCAGCGACGCTTTGAGGCTCCGTATCGGAGAGCGCGCTATTCATCCCGCTGTCGACTGCGTGCGTGCGACAGCCGCGCCGTGAGCGATCATAAGCGGGCCGCATACGCTTAACGCGACCGCCTCTGACGCGGACATCCGTTCTTGATACGGCGGGACAAGGCAAATGCCAGTCCCTGGACCCCTTTCAGTCTGTTAATCCTTTGCGTCACAGTTGGTTTCACCACGAAACCACTTCTCGCTGTGCCGTATGCAGTTGTGGCATTGGTGACTCGCTGTGAAACCACCGTCTCAACCTAAAGCCCTAAAAAGTCTTTTTGAAAAAAAAAAAAAAAAAAAGTCTCTGTGGAAAAAATGTGGCGTCGCAAGTTTGAACGCGCGCGCCACAGACATCGCCGACGGAGTCGACATATAGAGGCGCCACATGATAGACAAGTGGAGCAGGTGCGCCCTCTAGAGTAATTGGAGAAACGTTGGACAGTGCCGCGGGGTAGTTCACTTCTGGCAGGAGACTCCGACTAGTGACTTGTTGGGCCTGTGTTGGGGACAGATCCTAGAATTGTATTACGTTAGGTCAAAGTGTCACCTGCCGCCGATGACAGTGTTAATACCAAGTTCAGTGTTTGTCCAATAAATTATCTATATAAATGCTCTTGAGGTTGCAGAGTTCCAATCGGCCCTACTCCCACGTCCTCGACCCCAGTCAGTTGCTCCGTTACGAGAGCGAGTCCGTAACTGCAGATGGCAACGCGGAGGAACACAGCAGAAAAGATAATCCATTTGCCTGTTCACAGCAGATAGTAACGATGTGCAAATTATTTTCAGAAACGAAGCGATATAGGACGAGATAGGCATGCAAAGTATTTGATGTCGGATTGTGCCTAATTGACAAAAAAAACTGTGTTTTTGCAATATCATAAGATATAGAAATAAGTGCTTTACGTAATGTACTTACAAATTTTGCATTAAAAATAAAATAAAAGAATTCTATACATTTCATTCCATTCCATGATGGTGGTGGTGGCGGCTGGTGCAGCAATAGTGTTGAATAATTAAATAATTCTCAGTCTCTGTTGCAATATTTTTATTTTCCAATTACGCGTTTCGCGCTGTTAGCGCATCGTCAGATTGAGCGGAGATGGAGCCACAGAACTATCTATAGCTGTGGTGCAGGTAGCTTAACACTTGGTGTTGTCATTGGGCTCCATAGCAGCAGGGGAGTCGCTGTCGCGGCAGGTCCACGTTTACAACTGGTAGTATTGTTAATAACCGCGGAACAGATGTGCGACCGTTAAACAATATGGTATCGGCAGAGTTACCGCTTTGTATAACGGTCGCATTTATCTTCCGCAGTTATTAAAAATACTACCAGTTGTAAACGTGGACCTGCCGCGACAGCGACTCCTCTGCTGCAATGGGCCCCAATGACAACACAATTGGCATTCGCGTGAATCAAGGAAATCGAGTGATTGTCAAATAACGGAAGAAAAAGAATTTCTTGTGCTGATTAAACATTGCTTTGTGAAAGGCAAAACGCCTCAAGAGACTAAAGAGAAGCTTGATAAACATTATGGTGACTCTGCATCTTTGATTAGGTTTGTAAGTGATTTCAAAATTTTCGGGGTGGCCATATGGGCACAAGTGAAGCTGACCGTTCTGGACGCCCTGTGAAAGTTAGACTCTATAAATCATTGATAAAATCCATGATACGGTGATGAATGACAGAAGAATTAAGGTACATGAGATTGCTAGTACTATGGGCACGTCTAATTAACGGGTACATAATATGTTGCATAAACATTTGGTCATGAGAAAGCTATCCGCAAGATGGGTGCCGCGATTGTTCACACTTGACCACAAACGGAATTGTGTGAAGTGTTGCAAGGAAGGTTTTTAGCTGTTTAGGAGGAATCCGCAGGACTTTAAGCGTCGTTTCCTCACTGAGAATGAAACATGGATACTTACTATACTCCTGGGACCAAAGAACAAACTAAATAATGGGTTACCAAGGAAGAATCTGCATCAAAAAAGGCAAAGACCGGTCCTTCGGCCGGAAAGGTTATGGAGATGGTATTTTGGGATTTGCAAGGGATAATCCTCATAGACTGTCTGGTTAGGTACACATTGTTCATTGTTATTGGACCGTCTGAAACCTGACCTGTATTAAAAACTCCGGCGATTGGTCACGACAATACATCAGCACACACCTCAGCAGTTGTGGTCGCAAAATTATTAGGAATAGGATTCCAACTCGTTTCACCCCCCCCCCCCCCCCCCGTATTCACCAGACTTGGCTCCTCGGACTACTATTTGTTCTCCAATTTGAAGAAACAGCTGGCGGGACGGAGATTCCATTGAAACGAGCAGGTGATTGCAGAAACTATTTTGCAGATTTGAACAATTCCTATTATTCGGAAGATCAACAAATTAGAACAACGTGGGATGAAGTGTATAAGTGTAAAAGGAGACTATGTTGAAAGATAAAAATTATTTTCTCCAAACACGTTAGTAGTTTTCATTTTTGCACTGACTTTTCAGACACCCCTCGTACAGCTGCATCGCTAACGCCAGCAATCGTTAAAAATCTTAATGTACAAACACATTCCACAATGTGGTCAGGAGTCCACTATCCTCAGGAAGCGGCTACACGGGTAGTGGGGGCTGTGTGGCGTGGACTGGGCGGTTTTTTTAGGTTAGTGGGCCTCGGGAATACACACAATGAGTTTCAGTCTCAAAGGGGGCAGATCAGACATAGGAAGAAAGCAGATCTAGGATCCAGTGGTGTAACAGTTGTAAATTGTCGTAGCTGTTTGGGGAAGTTCCAGAGCTCCAAGCGCTGATAGAAATTACTGAGGCCCAAATCGCTATAGGTTATGAAAGCTGGTTGACGCCAGAGATATGTTCGGCCGAATTTTTTTCAAAGGGCCAAATGGTCTTCAGAAATGATAGAATAAATAAAAAAGGGGGTGGCGTGTTTATTGCTGTTACAAACGGTTTATCCTGCAGCGAAATTGAGGCAGATACTTCCTGTGAGTTGGTATGGGTAGAGGTTATACCTGACAACCGGAATAAATTAATAATTTGATCTTTTTATCGGCCTCCTGACTCAGACAATGCAGTTGCCGAAATGTTCAAAGAAAGCTTGAATCACATTTCAAACAGGTATCCGAAGCATACTGTTATAATCGGTGGCGACTTTAATTTACCCTCGATATGTTGGCATAATTACGTATTCAAATCGGCGGCAAATATAAAACATCGTCCGAACTAGTTGTGAATGTTTTTTCTGAAAACTACTTCGAACAGTTAGTTCATGAACCCACTAGAATAGTAAATGGTTCCGAAAATACTCTATCTCCTAGCAACGAATAATCCTGAGCTAGTAAAGAGCATCAAAACAGATACAGGGATTGTCAAACATCGAGTTGTATTAGCTAGACTGAATGTCGAAATTCCCAAATGCACCAAAAATAAACGAAAAATATATGTATTCAATGAAGTAGATAAAAATTCGCTTCACGCTTTCCTGAGTGATAGTCCTCAGTCTTTAAAAATGCGAGTGTAGATCTGTTGTGGCTTACTTTCAAAGACATAATATCCGTAGGAATCGAGAGACGCTTATAGCGTCACCGGTGAAATGCTTGACTGACAGGAGCGAATTTTGAAATTGCTGCTTTGTGATCTTTTCCTTAGAATTTTGTGTTCGCTGTTGCTATGGTATCTGTTCTTTTTTAATTTTATTTTTTTATTTATTTTAATGAAAACACTCCCTAAGTACTTGAAGTGCTCGAAAATCTTGAAGGTGAATCCTTCTACAATCAAAGGTGCCTCTTTTCTTATTTTCTTACTTATGACCAGGTAGTCTTTTCTTCATTAACATGTAATCCTGTTTTGTCGGCAATTTTGTAATAACTTTGCATCATTATGATTAATTCTGTTTTGGAACTGCTGATTAATGCTACATCATCTGCATATGCAAGTCTATTAATGTTACTGTCCTGTAGTTTGATTACTTGCGGATTAGTTTTGGTAAATTCTCTATCGATCTTCTTTAGGACAAGGTTCAATAAAATAGTTGAAATGGCATCCTCTCTCTCAGTCCAGTATAAACCTTAAATTTTTCAGTTTCTCCTACCTGTGTCTTTATGCGACATACCGTTTCGTCTACAGTCATTTTGACTAAACGCGTTAATTTTTAGTACATTTTAAATTCCTTCATTATATTCAGAAGTGTTTGAATGTGTATGCTATCATAGGCCTTTTAAAAGCTACGAATAATATGTGGACATCTACAATGAACACCCATGCCTTCTCAGTTTAAGTGAATAAGTGATCTAATGTGGATCTGTTTCTGCGGAAACCGCATTTGTAGTCTTCGATTAATTCCTCTGTTATTGGAATCAGCCTGCTTAATAGATTGATAGGATCTTATAGGTGACATTCAGAGCTGGGTACCGTTAATCAAAAAGGTAACTACGTTAATCATTAATTCATTATGAAAAAGTTAACTTTGTTAAACGTTAAAGCGGTACTCTGCGGACTATTTAACGGAAGTTAACGTTAATCGTTAACTCTTAAGAGTATTGTGCAGCCACGAAAAATCGCCTTCAGTCTCCCAATTTATATATTTATGTTATTAAATTATTGAAATCAGCAATTAAAAAAAGTATTTCCCTACGCGATATTTAAGATAAATGTTTTGGATACGCAAGTTTAAATAGGACTAGTATTACTCCGCCACTCTATCGTGGTAGTCGGCCGTGAGTGTAAACAAATGATGTCTAATCACATACTATAGTGTAAAACAGCCTCCGCAAGAGTCATTTGCTTTGAGGGATAAGTTTTTTCTTCTTTGAAATGATTTGTCTTCTTGTATATAAAAAAGAATGTTTGTTTGTCATTTGCTTGTGCGAGCCTTAATTGTTGATTTTTTTTTCAGGAGGCACAACTGAAAGACGACCGCCTGTCGTCTTCGCTATATTTTTTATAAAATTGTTATTTATTTGATATCGCTAGATTAGCAATTTGTTAAAACTAGAGCCCCACTCTTTTCGAAAAATGAGTAATAGCATTTTTATTTCATGTTTTAAAATAATAGTTTCTGAAATGTTGGTTAATATTGCTATGATATGGTTATTTTAATAATTTATTATTGTCCCTGTGAGAATGTGCACTTGTTTTGCTTTTAAGTGGATATGCGAGAATCTAACGGCTGTCTGAATGTGGGTAGTAATAGCTCGCTTTGCATGGTTCTCTCTGGCTCAGAGTCGATATTTAGTCGTTACCAACCCCAAAGAGGTTTCTACACCCTTTGGTTACAAGCCAGTCGACGAGCCCTCTCCCCCCACTACCGCTGTTGTCTTAGGTTTTGCCAGTTACCAGTAGCTTTCCCGCCTCCTGGCCACTTGGTCTTCTCTTCACTTTGTGCTGGGATCGTGGTGAGGTAAGGTTGGTTCTGCTCTTGTGTCTGTGGAGATTGGAGATGGTAGCGATTCATTGTCTAGTATGTTTAAATTAGACTCTTGAAATTAGATTCATTTTTCGCAATATTTTTTTTCCGATCATGCGCGGAAATGTGTTCTAGTTTTCCAATCCAGTGATTTCCAACAGATAAAGGCGGTGTATGTGTTACTAGTTGGAGTTTGCTAATGGCCTGGAATATTCAAATGATTAATTTGTGCCAGGAAACAAGGTTTTTGCAGCAGGGAGTAGCGGTAGTACACACGACCCTTTTGCTAATATTTTACTGCTAAAATTAAGCTTTTTCTTATAACAGTAAACCCTTTTCTGGGTACCTCCCAGCAGAATCAAGCTTTTATTTCGTACAGTGGCTCACTTTTACAATTTACAGTTGAAAAGTATTTGCTCTCCTGATCTAGATATAAATTCAACAAAATCACTTAGATGTGGCCAAGGATTTTCATCAACTGTTGAGCCCATGATAACGTTTTCACACATAAATATTCTTCGACACTCATATCACTTCCACTGACGAAGGGTGCACTTAAAGCAAACTTAACAACCTACTGCCGGCGAGCACAGACCACTGACACGAGACATTACACTCTCAATCTTTCCCCCTTCCTAGACTCATTAGCACAGGTATACGAAGGTTTTCCTTCAGTTGCAGCAGGCTTATACTAAGTTGTGGGTTTCCCCTGGGTCCCCATTTTCGCTGTTCAGGTCTCGGCTGCACCATTCAGAAGTTCAGCCGCGCGCTTACAGGTAGTGATTCAACGCATAGCGTGGGCGTAGCCGCATACAGAAATGAGCATAATTTACTAAAACGAGCAAAATTTAAGCTGCGAGACTTCTGTCATAAGAAGTGGGTACAAAAGTAACTGATTAAGTACTTTCGGCATATTAACGGAAGTTAAAGAGTCCGTTAAAGTTTTTAAAAATTAACTTAAAAGTTAATCTGATACTGAAAAAGATAACTTCGTTAATTAACGATTAACGGACTTGTGCCCAGCTATGGTGACATCCAATAAATCAATTCCTCTGTAGTAGTCACAAAAATGTTCAAATGTTTGTTAAGCTTAAGGGACTTAACTGCGGGGTCGTCAGTCCCTAAACTTACAAACTACTTATGAACTACCTTATACTAAGGACGACAAAGACACATGCCCGAGGGGGGATGGGGGGGGGGGGGTATTCGAACCTCCGGCCGTAGCGGCTGTGCAGACTGTGACTGGCGCTCCGCAGACCGCCCGGCCACTGCGGCCGGCTAGTTGACACACACGAGGGTTTCATTCTTCTTAAATACAGGGCACGCAATTGCGGTTTTGCAGTCTGCAGGAGTAGTTCCTGTGTTCGAAATTATTTCTATTAAAGAATAAGTTTCTAAGATTACCTGACATAGTCGGGTTTGGAGGTGATCTAATCGTTTTATAGTTTTCAAAATGAAAAGCCAAGATCGCATATTAATAATTTATTAAATGACGACCGGTTTCGGTGCACTGTGTCACCATCAACTGGTCACATATATGTTATAAGCTGTTAAAAAAAATTGGGTATAAAATAACAAGTGCAACATTGCACTTAGTCACTATATTTTTATAACAAGTGCAACATTGCACCTAGTCACTATATAAAAATTATAGTGACTAAGTGCAATGTTGCACTTGTTATTTTATACCCAATTTTTTTTAACAAGATGACTAGCTTATAACATTTATGTGACCAGATGATGGTGACACAGTGCACCGAAACCGGTCGTCATTTAATAAATTATTAATGTGCGATCTTGGCATTTCATTTTGAAAACTATAATAAGTTTCTACTTTCAGATGTGCCGCACGGGAGTAGCTGAGCGGTCTGGAGCGCCACTTTGCGGATCGCGCGGCCTACCTCGTTGGAGGTTCGAATCCCCCCTCGGGCATGGATGTTTGTGTTGTCCTTAGTATAAGTCAATTCATAAGCAGTTTTTAAGTTCAGGAACTGATGACCCCGCAGTTAATTCCCATAAGCTTTACAAACATTTGAACATTTGTTGTAAATATATCGGACAAAACTGCGTGGTCATCAGTTCGTAGCTTACAAACTACTAAAACTAAGGTAAACTAACCTAAGGACAACACATACACCCATGCCCCAAGGAGGACTCGAACCTCCGACGGCGGAAAACCGCGCTCCCCTAGGTAGCCGCCTTAGACCGCTCGGTTACTCCACCGCGGCATTTGAACATTTCTTCCAGTTGTGACATAAGAGAACATTTCTCTTGTAACGTTCATTTCAGGCAGAAATGATTCCAAAAATTCCACAGACGTCGTATATCACTGTGCACCAACGACCTATCTAACCAACATAAACTGGCTAAGGTGCTGCCATACTGGAAGCAAATTGAAAGTTCGGCCGCCATGTTTTAGAACGTCACGTAGGCGTAACCAGTCGTCTGCTATAGCACTAAATCATATCACTTTCACTTTGTGCAATGACTTAACAAACCATTCTCTACCTGCTTATTGTTATTTTTATACCCAAGCTAATAAGGATAAAGGATAAATGATAGACAAGTGTGTGGTACACAAATCGGAAAGTTTAATTAAAAATGTCACATTCACTGGATCGGCTAAACATCGTCTCATTCGTACAAAAACCATGCGTTTTCACTGTCCTTTAAACAATATTAATTTCATTTACATTTGCCTAATCTGCTTACCTCTTTCCTCTGCAAAATTGGCTTTATATAAATGATGTATTCTACAATGTTTTACTTTATTAGGCTGAAGTAATGAGATTCTTTCCACAATTCCGAGGATACCATTAAGTGCTCGTAGTTGGTAAATAAAGTAGGTCTGTTCCCCAACATTCTAAATACATCTACATACATTCGCAAAAGAAAATTTTTCTTCCCTAATGACGTTTGATGATTCCTCAGAACCGTTTCTGCCACTTCGAAAAGTTTTACATGATATTTATAGGGATTGAACAGACTGTCTTTTATACCTTTTAATCCGATTAATCCTGCTTTACTCTCATTTTTAGGAGCAAGGAGAACTTCCAAGCAAAATAAACACTTACGGTTTTTACTCACTTGCCTAATGATGCTTCCAAAAATATATTCAACTACTTTTTCGGAATATAATATCAACATTTCTTATTGTGGCTCATATGGTCAAACTGAATAGGCCTACTGCTCTCTGAATAACTTAAATCATGATTTGAAATAGGTAGAAAAAGAGTTTCCATACCTCCTGCTTAGCTACATGACATATCTTCTAATGAAGCCGATTCAGCTATTAGCCAGAAGCCGCTTTGTATCATTTGTTGCTTACATGATTTCTCTTCAAAACTGAATGGAGTAGGTTTCCACTTATCTCGCCCCATATTGGCTAACCATCGTTTTGTAAGTTCTTAATTTCCCAAAGGAAAACTGAAAAATATAATTACAGCTCACTTTAGTTACAGTTAAATACATACACAGCGCATAGGACTATTGTATACAGAAATGTGGTTAGTACAAAAGACGTGTTAACGAAATGTTAGAGACGAAAATATACCAATACTAACTGAAAATACGATACTCCAACAGTCTCATTACTGTAATTCGTACAGTTATATGCTGCGCATACACGCGGCATGATTTGAGCTTAATAAATAACATTTGAGCTTACTACGATACATAACAACCTCCGTTTTGCTGATGACACTGTACTTTTAGCCAACAGCGAAGATGAACTTGATGAGCTACTAACTAGAATAAAAGACATTACTCTAGCATAAGGTCTAGACAGCAACCTCAGTAAATCCAAACTCATGTTAATTGGTCGAGAACAACAGATCCAGCTCACTGGTCAATTAAAGGAACTAGAAGTCGTGCAGTCCTTCACCTATCTTCGATCAACCGTCTGCAGCACAGGTAGTTGTGAAGAGGAGATAAGAAGACGGATCACGTTAGGACGAGTAGCTATGAAGAAGCTCACGAAGATTGGCAGAGCAGAGCAATAAAAAATAGCACAAGATCCGGCTAGTTGAAACACTCGTGTTTTCTGTCTTCTTTATGGCTGTCAATCATGGACACTCAAGGCCAGAGACAAACAACGCTTTGATGCATTTGAACTTTGGTGCTGGCGTAGGATGCTACTCATAAAATGGACCGAAAGAAGAACAAATGTGTCCATTATTGAACAACTTAATATCTACAGACGCCTTTCTTCTCGAGTCGAAAAAAAATTCTCCATTTCTTTGGCCATATTGTGAGGAGAGACGGAGAAAACCTTACAAGGAAAGATCGAGGGCACAAGACCAAGAGGAAGAGCAGCGAGCAGATGGCTAGACCAAATCAAGAAGATCTCCGGTCTACCTCTTCAGCAGGCTGACAACCGTCCGGGATGGAGACGCTTGGTTCATGGCGTCACGACGCTCAGCAATGAGCACAACGACTAATGATGGTGATAACGATACATAAAATGTGAAACCAAAACACGTAAATAGCGTCGGTCTAACTTTCGTATTCGGAGCACTAGACGTTGAAAAAAAATGGCTGCCACAGTTCCTGGTTGCTGCCACAAGGAGCGCTGTTCACCCAGAAATAGCTAAAGCTCTGTATAAGGAAAGTATGGCCATCCTTTTCCGCGCCGCTTGCCGCCGTCTGCGGCTCATGATTTGCTGAAATCGAGTCACGTGGTTCTTTCCGCCATCTTGGTCCTATACGTTGCTTGGCTGCCATGAGAAGCCTTGTGAATTTCGTATGTTTGGGTTTGAATAATGCCACAGTGTTGTACTTTTGGGTGTTCTTAAGAAGCGAAGAAGGGAGGTAAACATTATAGTACTTCCATTAGATTTCAGAAATGCAGGAAGATGAACAGTCTGACTGATGAAATACGTCAGAGGAAACTAAGAGCCCAGAAGCGAGGCTGTTCCCCGTCAGGGGTTCGAATCCCCCCTCGGGCATGGATGTTTGTGCTGTATTTAGTATAACTTAGTTCATAAGTAGTTTGTAAGTTTATGGAGTGATGACCCCACAGTTAACGGTTCTTCTACTAATTCATAATATAAATTAATAGATTAAAGGTTCACTGACGAATGGATCACGCAGCAGTTATCTATATAATTTTAACTTGAATAAATTCGTGAAGAAAATTCCTGCATAATGTCGTGAGGTTATTCACACGTCGCTGGATTTATCTGCGGGTAGTTGCCGAAAACATACAAATTTTAAACGTATTAGTGAGTGAACTAATTTCTCGTTTAGATATGAAATTAATATATAGTTCCTGAAGGAAGCTTTTCTCATTCTTTTTCATGTGTATTACTACAGGAAACATGGAATTGAAACAAGACAAATATTAGAAATTGAAATCTAATTGGCGTTGTAAAGGTACTTTTAATTCCTCTTTTCGGTAAAAGTCATATAGTGGATATCCCCTAGCATTTTTCGTAGTTCATTTAACATATAAGTACATAATACACAAGAAAATACTCATCAAAGACTTATCCATAATCTAAATGGTTTTCTTCATTTACGCTATGCTCCGATGATGACATGTCGCGGTCTATTCGAGTAGTTGGCTACGGTACAGGTCAGTCTGAATTTATTGGTGAACTCTTTAGATCTGGAGCCACAAACCAAACAGTTTTCTTAAAATCGGACGAAAAGTATTTCGTAGAGCCGCCAGGTCCGCATGGACAGAACTACGCGAAGTTGCCGCATCTGTCCGTCACATATAACACCCCGTATGACAGAATGACAGAAGATATCATTCTGCTCTCAACCTTAAATAAAATTTCGATATCTTACCTACATTTCGTCCGCAGCATTGTATGTGCTAAAATCAACCATACGCAAAGTCCACGCACTGCGACTTTTCATCTGCAAACTGTTCAAAATTTTGCGCAGTAGTTTACTTAATTTGATGTAGCACGGAAACTATACGTAATAATGAATAGAAAATCAGATAATTATCGAGCTAATATATCACACTATAACACGTGAGAAAGTTAAATTTTTTTATTGAATAGTTTTCTCAAAAGCGGTTGATAAGTATTGTTAAGCGTTGGGAACGTTGTAGCGGTCGGTGCGTAAGCAGCAGCGGAATAGGCCCAGCATGGCTGCCGCTGGCAGGCTGGCCATACTTTCCCTATACAGAGCTTTAACACTTTGACTGCCGGCCATGTAAACTTTGCCATTTCTAAGAATGCCAGGTGTTTTAGCAATATTTAGTATTTTGTATTAGAAAAACTAGACAACATTTAAATGTGGTAATAACCTTTTCTGAAAGCCTTGGACTTCTTCTTCCTGATTGCCTACTTTCAGTTTCTTTGAATGTTTACTTCCTTTTCCACATATTTTCAAACAATGTCATTTTTTGGGAAAAAGAAAAAAGTTTACGGATATCATAAAGTTCTTACATCATGCTTGTCATAGTAGAAAAGCTTTTATTACACTTTCAATAATAAAACACTGATAAAAACACGTATTACATATATACACGCATTATTTTCACGCAGTGTAATTATTTTTTATTTTTTTATTTCGTATGATACAATGTAAAACATGGTTCTTTGCACATTGCGATTTTGCACTCACTGCACTTGTATGATGTGTCTTTTCTTACCGCCTTTACAGTTTGCTTTTTTCCTCTGATTGAGCATACTTTGCACGTCCTTTGAATTCTATTTTTACCTGTGGGAGGTGGAATTTTATCTAGAAAATGCTTTCCTGCAGATAACCTGCTCAGGTGGCCTCTATCGGAAGTTGGTTTGGGAGTACCGTCTTCACACATTGGCAATTCTGCACACAACACCTTTATGAACTTGGTCAGAGGCATCTCCTCAGCTTTTATTTTGTTATGGAGAATACATGCATATACCAGGCACCATAAGGAGACAGTGAAGTGCAAGTTTCTTCCACCATTTCACTTTTCTATGTTCGAAAGCCCTGTATGACGATCGGACAGATCAACCCCGACCTTCTTTTTCTTGTACTCCACAACACAAGCAGGTTTTTGTTTTTTTGTTTACCTCTTCTGTCTTCATAATTATATCATTTCTGCCCTGTGTCTTGTACTTAGCATACATACATATCTTTTGTCTTTCCGGCACACAGCCAAAAGATTTCCACTCCCCCGGAATAACTGTTCCCTTCTTTGTATGTTGGGTGATTTCAAAGCCTAAGGCATTCCCTTCCTGTTTTTCATTACAGTTCGAACAAGACCAGTCTTCTCCCTTTTCTAACATTCTACTTACCCCTTGCGGCACAATGAAGAGATGCTGAGACCGTCAATGGACGGGATTTCGTATTTACAAACATGAAAAATCGATATCAATAAAATTCTTTTGGGTATGACACGGCGTCGTCATTCTATACTCTGTACCGTCGTTTTGGCCACTGTTGCAGGCGGCCTTCATCAGGGTCTGTGTCTGACACAGTGGCCGAATCGTCGGTACAGAGTATAAAATGACGACGCGGTGTCATACCCAGAAGAATTTTATTGATAGTGACAACTGCGGGGGAAGCCTACGTTTGCATGAAAAATCGAATTCCGTCAATTGACGGGATCGGCAGTCTACGGAAATTTTTGTATCCCGTCAATTGACAGGATTTGCAGTTAAAGTGTTAAGAGATTGCCACTCTATGTAGTTTGTATAGCTCGTTGCTGTGCACAATGCTCGTCGAGGCCACGCCTGGAAAATCTCGCAGCGCTCAGATTCAGAGTCACGGCTAAGTCCGCACTTGCCTCGCGGATGCACCTTCTGCCGGACTGGGCTGCAGTTTATCGCGGCTGCAGAAATGAGCTGCTAATTAGGCCGCCGGGAGATGGTATCAGGCGAGCCGGCTGACTTACGGCGGCGGCGGCGGCGGCGCACGCGACGTACAGAGGAGCCTCGCGCCCCTGACCAGCGCACGCCGCCTCGCCCACAGACACGGCGAACCCGCGCTTTTGATTCAGCGCGCTGCCGCACTTTATCCCGCTGATTTACGGCTTCCCTCGGATGAACACGTAAGCGGCGCGGAGAATCGGATCGCGTCCGCGGCGCTATTAATGGCTTCCTGCGCCAGCCGTCGCCGATCCCGCGCTCGCTGCATTCTCTTGGATCCTTCCCTCCAATCGGGACGCGTAACAAACGGCTTCGTCGCCGGGGAATTCTTCTCCCACCGTTTTTTTGTGCTTCTTCCGGAGATAGCCCGGGCAGTATTTGGAGGAGTTTGCGAGGGGGACCCGTGTGGGAAACAAACGGCCAGTCCTACCGTGTAAAAGGAGTAAATAAAAGACCTTCTTTCATGAGCGGTTCAGTTCCACAACGCAACAGAAATCGTTGTGGTTGAGTGCAGAAGGTGTCCTCCAATACAAATCATCTTTTGTACCTTATACATCTCCAGGGTGTTACGATAAGGTACGGCCAAACTTTCAGGAAACATTCCTCACGCACACAGAAAGAAAATATGTTATGTGGACATGTGTCCGGAAACGCTTAATTTCCATGTTAGAGCTCATTTTATGACTTCTCTTCAACTCACATTAATCATGGAATGGAAACACACAGCAACATAACGTACCAGCGTGACTTCAAACACTTTGTTATAGGAAATTTTCAAAATGTACCCCGTTAGCGAGGATACATCCATCCACTCTCCGTCGCATGGAATCCATTTTGCGCTGATACAACCCTGGAGCATGGCGTATTGTATCACAGCCGTCCAATAAAAATCATCTTTTGTACCTTATACATCTACAGGGTGTTAGGATAAGGTACGGCCAAACTTTCAGGAATCATTCATCACACACAAAGAAAGAAAATATGTTATGTGGACATGTATCCGGAAACGCTTAATTTCCATGTTAGAGCTCATTTTATGACTTCTCTTCAACTCACATTAATCATGGAATGGAAACACACAGCAACAGAACGTACCAGCGTGACTTCAAACACTTTGTTACAGGAAATTTTCAAAATGTACCCCGTTAGCGAGGATACATGCATCCACTCTCCGTCGCATGGAATCCCTTTTGCGCTGATACAACCCTGGAGCATGGCGTATTGTATCACAGCCGTCCAATAAAAATCATCTTTTGTACCTTATACATCTACAGGGTGTTAGGATAAGGTACGGCCAAACTTTCAGGAATCATTCATCACACACACAGAAAGAAAATATGTTATGTGGACATGTGTCCGGAAACGCTTAATTTCCATGTTAGAGCTCATTTTATGACTTCTCTTCAACTCACATTAATCATGGAATGGAAACACACAGCAACAGAACGTACCAGCGTGACTTCACTTTGTTACTGGAAATGTTCAAAATGTCCTCCGTTAGCGAGGACACATGCATCCACCCTCCGTCGCATGGAATTCCTGATGCGCTGATGCAGCCCTGGAGCATGGCGTATCGTATCACAGCCGTCCACAATACGAGCACGAAGAGTCTCTATATTTTGTACCGGGGTTGCGTCGACAAGAGCTTTCAAATGCCCCCATAAATGAAAGTCAAGAGGGTTGACGTCAGGAGAGCGCGGAGGCCATGGAATTGGTCCGCCTCTACCAATCCATCGGTCACCGAATCTGTTGTTGAGAAGCGTACGAACACGTCGACTGAAATGTGCAGGAGCACCATCGTGCATGAACCACATGTTGTGTCGTACTTGTAAAGGCACATGTTCTAGCAGCACAGGTAGAGTATCCCGTATGAAATCATGATAACGTGCTCCAGTGAGCGTAGGTGGAAGAACATGAGGCCCAATCAAGACATCACCAATAATTCCTGCCCAAACGTTCACAGAAAATCTGTGCTGATGACGCGATTGCACAGTTGCGTGCGGATTCTCGTCAGCCGACACTTGTTCATTCTGAAAGTTTACAATCTAATCACGTTGGAATGAAGCCTCATCCCTCGCATGTCGACACAAGCATGCAAGTCAATATTACCTTCCTTCAACTGGGCCAACTGGCGGAGAATCGAGGAAGTACAGTACATACTAACGAAACAATTGGTTATGTTGACAACTGTCTGCACGAATTATTTCAATTTACATTTAAAGAGAAATACTAAAATGAGCTCTAACATGGAAATTAAGCGTTTCCGGACACATGTCCATGTAACATATTTTCTTTTTTTGTGTGTGAGGAATGTTTCATGAAAGTTTGGCCGTACCTTTTTGTAACAACCTGTATATAAATAAAAATTAATTGCTGCATCTATGAAAGAGCAACACTTAAAGACCGATTTGTTTTCCTCTTTTGTATGTGTGATTGTGTGTGTGTTGCAAGTGTTGAATCATCCTCGCTGACATTTGTTGAGTACTCGTCACGGTCTTGTTGTCAGGAAAGGTACGGTGCAGAATACTTGGTCATCTAGAACAGTTCTATAGATTATTAATACAAGTTTTATTGACTAAAGAACACAATACTCTACTACTCTGTTCTTCCATCTTCTCGCGTTTCGTGGCGTCATCTTCTGTACGATGCTAGCTGCGCTGTGATCTCGTGACTGCCTATTTCGTAGTCGAGTTCTGACGGGTCTTCCAGGCGCATGTCGGCCTAGATATAGCTGCTTGTAGAGCGCGCTTATACGGTTACTCCCTCCAAGAGGCGTGGCGCCGGTGTGCGATTGGCTGCCGCACGACATCCGCGGCCTTCTCTATGGTCGTTCTCTTGCGTCTGGCGTGTGGCGCTGACTTCACGCCACAACAGCAAGGTATCCCGGAAATTATATACATTAATTATGTTTAATGTAAAACTGCGAAGTATCCCGTATAAATTAATCTTATTTTAATCGAAATTGACCACTAAGTATCCCGAATTAATTAATTAAGTTTAATGGTAATTGTTTAAGGTTTATAGTGCAAGTTATCTCGAATAAAGTTTTATGGAAATTGACCTATACTGCGTACTACGTACCTGAACAACTTAACTTTTTAAAAACCGAACAATGTCGTGACCACACCACCGAGGAAAGTCTTAGAAGACATTAATATGCGCAACAGACACGCCCGGGAAATAGGGGAAAATACAAACATTAAAATTTATGGCCCTGTCGAAAGTACTCCCAAAGGATACAACGTAACTGATTAATAATGAAAGGGGGAAATAATGTGACTGCGACACAGATGAATAAAAAAATTGACTTACTTCGTATATTCTTATTACAAAACTGGAAACAGCAAGCAGCTCGCAGCATGCAGTGTCACAACTTGAGTGATTTCAGTATTAAAATTTTCAGAAATGATAGGTGGGTGGTTATTAAGCTAAACAATAAGCATAAATGAAGCAAATGAAAGGAAGGGGAAACTAACTACCAAATGAGAACGCAGAAAGCGAATTTAAGATCAGAAATTATGTATTCTCGAGAAAATATGAAGTAGAAAAAATATTATAAAAATTTAAATTAACATCATGCATTACAATAATGGTGTGCTGCAACACATATTTAACGACTGCCGTCTCTAACAGCTTCCTCGCGCTACCTCACGCAACTCGCAACTCTTGGTAACTGACTTTTTTGCGCAGCACTTACTTTACAATCGAACTTCCAAAGATTACTGCAATACTTACAATATATATCTGTGGCCAGTTCACAAAATTCACAACCTTGTCTATATTTACTATAATGTATGTACAAAATAACATGTACAATGAAGAATGACAAACCGTATTAATAACAATTAATGATACAAACCTACAAGTATTGTGTGAACTCCATTATGGCCTGAATATTACAGAAAACCAACTATGTCGAGACCTTACAGTTTTCGTAGTTCCGAGGAAAGTTCAAAAATGTTTGTAGAACTTATGGGACTTAACTATGGGGTCATCAGTTCCTAAGCTTACAAACTACTTATGAACTACCTAAGACTAAGGACGGCACAAATATCCATGCCCGAGCGGGGGATTCGAACCCCCGACCGTAGTGGCCGTGCAGACCGTGACTGGCGCGCCTCAGTCCCCTCGGCCACCGCGGCCGGCTCCGAGGAAAGGTTCGTATGTATGGGTCGTCCCATGCACACAAGAAACTTTGTAACTATTGTTATGAAAAGTTAATTAAACGAGTATAAAATAAATAATAAAAGCGAATGCTTCGGTAAAAGTGGAAACACGCTTGAACAACATAAAAAAAATTGTGCAATTAAGACAGTGGTTTGAAAAGAAAAAGAAGACTAATGTAAACTGTGCTTCTACATTGTATTTTTGAATGAACTCAACACTTATGACTCACTATTGTGCCACATAGCGCAGACGTCCTTCCAGAAAAATGAGAATGGTGGCCTAGTTTTTCATAGATGTAGATATGAAATCGCTCGCAATGTCACCTACATATACATGGATACTCTGCAAGTCACACTGAAGTGCCTGGCAGAAATTTCATCGGACCACTTTTATGGCTGGCGAGAATAAGGAACACTAAATCTTTCTCTTTTCGATCTGATTTCTCTTATTTTATTATGATGATCATGTCTCCCCATGTAGGTGGGTGCTAACAGTGTATGTTCGCAATATGAAGAGAAACTTGCTGAAAACCGAGATTTTAACCCCTTTAATAAAAGCACACGGATACTGGGCATAGGAGGGTCTCACTAATGGACATTTTCATCAAAATACCAAGACAATGTAATTGATTACTAAGGGAAAAATTTAACATCGCGCTTAACATCAGATAATAGCTGACATGAATAGATAAACATACAGATGCTCCGCACAATACAATAATTCTAAAGGAAGAAAAGAGCAATAATTTGCCCTTATAAAATAACAGGTGAGATTATATATATATATATATATATATATATATATATATATATATATATATATATATATATATATATGTGTGTTATTTTATAAGGGCAAATTATTGCTCTTTCAATTTTAACAGAAAAATTTAGCAAGGAATAGCCAAGATACAATCAACAGTGGGCGCTAAAGGCTTCGCATAGGCAAGTACACAAACACCAGCAGTGTAGCTGAACAGTGCTTCAAGACACTGTGCAATTTAGAATGAACCCTCTACACATAACATAAATGACCATTTACAATAATCAAGACTACAGTTATAGTTTGGCCACAACACACTGTTCAATTTAGAATGAAACCTCAGCACATAACATAAACAACCATTTGCAATAAATAAAACTGCAGTTAAAATCTACTGGCCCGATAGATTCAAACAGTACTCTGAACACATTAAAATAATGGGCCTGTTACGATTCTATTTAGACAATTTGGAAAGAGAAATGGATAGGTTAGAGTTAGATATGGTAGGGATTAGTAAAGTTCGGTGGCAGGATGAACAGGATTTTTGGTCAGGTGAGTATAGGGTTATCAATACAAAATCATTTGGTGGTAACGCAGAAGTAGGTCTGATAATGAATAAGAAAATAGAAATGCGGGTAATTTACTATGAACGCATTATCATAGTAAAGATAGACACGAAGCCAACACCGACCACAGTAGTGCAAGTTTATATGCCAACTAGCACGGCAGATGATAAGGATATCGGAAAAATGTTTGAGGAGATAAAAGAAATCATTCAGAAAGTTAAGGGAGACGAAAACTTGTTTGTGATGGGGGACTGGAACCCGGTAGTAGGAAAAGGAAGAGAAGGAAAAATAATAGGTGAATATGGACTGGGAAAAAGGAATGAAAGAGGAGATAGCTTGGTAGAATTTTGTGCAAAGCACATTTTAATGATCACTAACACTTGGTTTAGTCATCATAAAAGAAGGCTGTATACGTGGAAGAGACCAGGAGACACTGGAAGGTGCCAGATTGACTTTATAATGCTAAGAAATAGATTTAGAAACCAGGTTCCAAACTGTAAGACATATCCAGGGGCAGATATAGACTGACCATAACATATTGGTTATGAACTGCAGATTAAAACTTAATAGACTGCAGAAAGGTAGAGAAGTTAGGAGATGGAGCCTGGACAAATTGAAGGAACCAGGGGTGGTTGAGAGTTAAGAGGGAGCATTAGGCAAGGATTGGCTGAAACGCGGGGAAGTTATACAGCAGAAGAGGAATGGATAGCTCTGAGAGGGTAGTGAAGGCTGCAGAGGACCATATAGGCAGAAGGACAAGGCCTAATAGAAATCTCTGGATAACACAGGATATACTGAACTTAATTGATGAGAGGAGAAAATATAAAAATTCAGCGAGTGAAACAGGAAAAAGGGAGTACAAACATCTGAAAAATGAGATTGACAGGAAGTGCAGACTGGCTAAGCAGGAGTGGCTAGAAGACAAATGCAGAACCATATTAGAATGCATAACTAGCGGAACGATAGATACCGCCTACAGGAAAATAAATGATATTTGGAGACAAGGAAAGTAGCTGTATGAATATCAAGAACTCAGACGGAAAACCAGTACTAAGCAAAGAGGGGAAAGCTGAACTGTGGAAGGAATATATAGAGCGTCTATACAAAGGAAATAAACTTGAAGGCAGTATTCTAGAAATGGAATTTGACAGAGCGATGAAGGAGTTGAGTCGAAACAAAGCCCCTGGAGTAGATGATATTCCGTCTGAACTGCTGATGTCGTTAGGAGAGCCAGTCGTGGAAAAATTGTATCACCTGGTATCCAAGATGTTTGAAACAGAGGAAATACCCTCCGACTTCAAGAAGAATATCATAATTCCATTTCCAAAGCAAGTGCAGACAAGTGTGAAAATTACAGAACTATGAGTTTAATAAGTCATGGGTGCAAAATACTAACACGAATTATTTTCAGACGAATAGAAAAGCTTGTTGAATCCGACCTCGGGGAAGATCAGTTTGGATTTAAGAGAAATGTAGCAACACGGAAGGCAATACTCACATTACGACTTATCTTAGAAGATAGGCTAAGGAAAGGGAAACATATCGTTTTAGCGTTTGTCGATTTGGAGAAAGCTTTTGACAATGTCGACTGGAATACACTCTTTCAAATTCTGAAGGTATCAGCGGTAATACATAGGGAGCGAAGAGATATTCAAACTATACAAAAACCAGACAGCGGTTATTAGAGTCGAAGGGCAAGAAAGGGACGCAGAGGTTGGGAAGGGAGTAAGACAGGGTTGTTGCCTTTCCCCAATGTTGTACAATCTGTACATTGAGCAGGCAGTGAAGGGATGGAAGGAGAAATATGGGGAGGGCATTAAAGTGCAGAGAAAAGAAATAAAAACGTTGCGGTTTGCTGATGACATAGTAATAAGATATAAGAAAACCATTAACAAGAGTAAAACGAAGGAAATGGAATGCAATGTCAGAAAATCAGGCGATGCTGAAGGAATTAGATTAGGTAATGAGACAATAAAAGCAGTAGCTGAATTTTGTTATTTCGGTCGCAAGATAACTTCTGTTGGCCGAAGTAAAGAAGATATAAAATGCAGAATGGCTGTGGGAAGAAAAGAGTTTCTAAAGAAGCGACAATTGTTAACACCCAATATTAATTCAAATGTTAGGAAGTCCTTTCTAAAAGCATTTGTCTGGAGTGTAGCACTCTATGTTAGTGACACGTGGACGATAAGGAGTTCAGACCAAAAGATTATAGAAGCTTTCGAAATGTGGTGCTACAGACGAATGATGAAGATTAGATGGGTAGATCAGGTGACTAATGAGGAGGTGCTTAACCGAATTGAGGAGAAAAGGAGTTTCTGGCATATCCTGACTAAGAGAAGGGATGGATTGGTAGGACACATTCTGAGACATCAAGGAATAGTCAGCATTAGAAGGAAGCGTATGGGGTAAAAATCGTAGAGGGAGACCGAGGGACGAATATAGTAAGCAGATTCAAAAGGATGTAGGTTGCCGAACGTATTCTCAGATGAAGAGACTTGCACAGGACAGGGCAGCATGGAAAGCTGCATCAAACCAGTCTGCGGACTGAAGACCCAACAACAACAAAATTTTTCCCTTTATATATGACAAGTCAGTTCGGGAAATTTTACAATTAGCAGGGTAATTAAGTAGCGCCTTTAAAAATACTAGGCAGAGAAAACTTAGACTCTATTAACAGTAGTGCCAACAAGTTTAGCTTAGGTAATTAAGTAAGCAAACGCCAACAGTGTAAATGAACCGTGCCTCTTAAACACTGGCCGGAGCACACTGTGCAATTTAGAATGAAACCTCACCATTTGCAATAAACAAGACTCCAATTACATTGTACTGGCTCGAAAGATGCACACAGTAACCCTACACAGATTAAAATAATGGGTCCATTTATATATACATATATATTTTTAATAG
Source organism: Locusta migratoria (assembly GCA_026315105.1). Lineage (NCBI taxonomy): Eukaryota > Metazoa > Arthropoda > Insecta > Orthoptera > Acrididae > Locusta > Locusta migratoria. The sequence goes on from CM048749.1 coordinate 181,731,020, forward strand.
TCCCATAAGCTCTACAAACATTTGAACATTTTTCAAAAACCATAACACATCAGCACCTTTATAGGGAGAGGACCGCCACAGCTGACATTGGGGGAGCAGACGAAAAACAGTTAAAACCAAACTTCCTCAAAGACTGCGGGCCAACGTCACTGCCACAAGTATGAAAAGTCACCAGACCACTCAGAAAAGACACGAACAGAAGGCAGGAAACGACAACTCGCCGACGGCAGCAACGACGATAAAAGTCGACCATTGTACGAAACAAGAGCTTTGTTTTATCACTGAAATTAGCAAATGAGGTCCATGTGAACTACCGGTTACTCCCTGCTACAAAGCCTTGTCCCCTGGCCCATAACTGAGAACGTACTCTTTTCAAATTACTTCAATAACAGGAAGTTAATATGTTCAAAAGTTTGTTAAGCTTATGGGATTTAACTACGGGGTCATCAGTTCCTAAACTTACAAACTACTTACGAACTACCTTATACTAAGGATGGCACAAATATCCATGCCCGAGGAGGATTCGAACCCCCGACCGTAGTGGCCGCGCAGACCGTGACTGGAGCGCCTCAGTCCCCGCGGCCACCGCGGCCGGCGGGAAGTTAATACTACAGTGGTCAATATACAAAGCAGCTCACAAGTTATTACACACAGACATTAATAAGCAAGCCACCACAATTAAAGTTATCTTAGAGAGGTGGCTAAGAAAACATTTACGGCTCAACGGAATTTAGACATAAGAAAAATTGCATCTGAGCTTGTTCTCAGCACTTGTGAAGAACAATATTGAATAAAAGAGGGAAGGTGCTCTAAAACTACAACATATAGGCAACTTACGGATTATGCTGAACTTAAATTTATTTATTCAGATAGAAAACAAGCAAAATGGGGAACCAATTTTGTTAATACAATAAAAATGCATCTCTTACATGAATTAATGCGGACGGTGCCCAGCCTAAATTATACATGATTTAACTCTACTGTGGGGGGGGGGGGGGGGAAGGATTCACAAACAACACTCATTCGCTCATACACACGCAATGCCACAGCGAAATTCACCAAAATCAGAATTCTGATACGAGGCGGAAGCAGGCGCCGCTATCGAAGGCGAGATTCAGCAACTCGGAGGTAGCACAAAACACAATATACAAAAACACTTTGAAGGTGGCTCTGGTGTGTCGTGTCTGTTTTGAGATGTGCGTGTGTATATCAAAGTTAAATTACATTTGAATTGGACCGAGAGCAAACGCGCTAACGGCGATACACAGCTACGTTACATGAACGCTCTCCACTGAAGCTGAAGTGGTTGAAAATCGGATTCATTATACGAACTCGCGGTGCATTCTTAAGTTGCAGTCTGTTAGAACTCGATCAAGGTACTGGTTTTATAAGAGAAGTGGCGTGAATTCAGGCGACTAGCTGCAATCCCCGTAAGTCGGAACTCGGATCCCCGTGGTTTCGAAAACCGATAAAACTGAATAAATTCAATTTCCGAAAAATAAAGAAAATTAACTACAGCATGCAACCCATTTAAATGCTTAGTATTATATAAGGAAGCGAATGAAATGCATGCAGCTACACGCGATAGGGGGCGATTACAGAGATGGATGAGGTCCTGTCTCAGAAAAACCACAAAAATGAAATAATTACAAGGTAGGAAAAATAAAAATAAGAATTACGGCATGCAACCCCTAGAAATGTTTAGAATTACATGAGGAAGCGAAAGAAATGCAGCTACACGCGATAGGGAGCGATTACAGAGACGGATGAAGTCCAGATCAGATCTGGTTTTGAGTAAGTAACTTTAGAGTAAACTACTTTTGTTGTCTGATTAAACGATAGATTCAACTTTAAACTTCACGTACACCTTTTAAAGCGTGTATAACTCTCCGTTCCAGTTCTTCAACCGTGTTAACAGATGTACACACTTCGCTTTTGAGGTGACCCCAGACACAACAATCCAAAGGATTTACGTGATCTAAGGTACAGATCCGCCTCGACCTATCCATCTTTGGCCGTATCTGCGCGTTACGTGCCGTCTCGCATCAGCAGCAAAATGTACCCTAACCAAATCATGCATGTACCAAATGCAAATCTTCAAATGTTTGTTAAGCTTATGGGACTTAACTGCGGAGTCATCAGTCCCTAAACTTACAAACTACTTATGAACTACCTTAACTAAAGACGGCACAAACATCCATGCCCGAGCGAGAATTCGAACCCCTGACGGGGAACGGTCTCGTGCATTGTAGCATAGTGCCTCAATGCGCTCGGCCGCTCCGCCGCGGCTGCATGTACCACATACTCTGTCAGTGAAATGTGAATGCTATATAAATCTCAGTAGTAAAGTCTATTTCAAATCAATGTGTACTAACTAGGACGATGTTTACAATGACGTCAATAATTACCTTGTAATTACCTTGTAAACAGCTCGTTTTCGGACTTATGTTTACTGGGACAATGTTCAAATGTTTGTTAAGCTTATGGGACTTAACTACGGGGTCATCAGTCCCTAAACTTACAAACTACTTATCAACTACCTTATACTAAGGACGTGACAAATATGCATGCCCGAGGGGGGATTCGAACCCCCGACCGTAGTGGCCGTGCAGACCGTGACTGGAGCGCCTTAGTCTCCTCGGCCACCGCGGCCGGCTTACTGGAATATTTTTACTTCTATGATCGTGTACTTTCAACCGTGTAAGACTTCGTCATCCTTCTCGAAACACCCTGTATATTCTTTCCACCTTTCAGCTTTCCCTTCTTTGCTCAGAATTCGTTTTCCATCTGAATTGTTGATATTCATACAGCTGCTTTTATTGTCACAAAATGTCTCTTTTATTTTCCTGTAGACGCGATCTTTCCCCTAGTTCACATTCTTATACAGACTTACCTTTGCCCTCTAGCCACTCCTGCTTACCCATTTTGCATTTCATGTCAGTGTCATGTGTTTAGTAGCGTGTTCTCCATTTTACCTGCTTCGTCTACAGTATTTTTATATTTTCTCCTTTCATCAGTTATAAATTCAGTATTTTCTACAATATCTAAAGATTTAACGACTCTCACAAGGACACCACATGCGTATTGGATTTCGAATTTTTTTATATTTATGGTACGTGAAGTTCAGAACTCAAACAACAATCAGCCAAAGCCATCCGAAACAACTCTCACAAATTCTCGAGAAAATCGACTTTAAAGTTTTACAAAGCACACGTATCAATCATTAAATGAACTGCAGCATGAGTCGGTGTAACTCAGGTGGAAACGTTCTGGCCTTGTAACCGGATGGTCGGAGGTTCGAATCCTGTTGCGACAGATTTCTTCTTCTTCTCTACTGGTTCTTCGTTTCCTTGCGGTTGCTGATCGTGTTTGTTCGATGTTTTTCGATGTCTTTTTGGCTCAGCTTTTCTATTACAGAGGCCGTTCAAGCGTGAGCCACGGCGCTCGGCTTACCACCTGAGCTACAGATACATGCTGCAAGTTACTTACCATGGTTTGTGCTCCCCGACTGTGATATGTTTTCAATACTCTTTGATTTTCAGCTATCATTCGATCTTTTTCAAAAATCTTTATTAGCAAATCATGATTTCGGTCAGTAACTGGCCATTATCAATGCATGTGTTTAACTGAAGATGCTATTAATATGGATAACTCACACCACACCAAGGATGACTACTGGACATTTTTACCGTTTCAAATCTACACAAACCCTATTTCAAAACAAAAGTGGGTTACGTAATAGTACATTTGGGCCTGTCTAGTTGTCATACTTGGCGTGATGTGAGTTATCCATATTAATAACATATTCGGTGTAACTCAGAGGGGCTTCGCGTTGGTTGTCTTGTATTTTGGTTTTAGCTTGTGACTTGTAAAGCTGTGGGTTCAAAATTTTATTTGTGCACCTCAGTATGAAATTTAAGTTGGTAGACCCGATACTTCTTCGTAATTAATAAAATTTATATCTTTGTTGAATGTTTCATACTGTAAATATTGGTTCTGTGTATCATTTAAAATTAAAGACTTTTTATAATATTTGAGCATGAAATTCCGTTTCTCATGGGCTGATATTTAATAAAACGAAAAAACAATCATCGAGTCCCGGTAGTCCAGACAGTTTGAAGCCCGTCACAAAAGATATTATTTGTACGTGATTCCTTTCTATCGAAATATCATTTACCAAAAATTTCAATAGAAGTTTCTTCTAATCAAAACTGTTAGATATTTTCTTTCGCATATTAACTCATTCATTACGAATTTTACAGATATATGTTCACTTTTAGAATCTTCTTGGACAATTAGGGAACTAAATACTTGAATAATTGTTTAAAACCTGTTTAAATATCACAGATTCTCTATTTTGAATTTAATATTTACAACAATATCACTTTCATAGAAAACACTGCGTGATTATTTTCGTCAGTCTCATTCATATTAAAGTCTCTGGATCCTGTTACATTGCTTACGAACTTTAACTCTTCTGTATACGTTTTTTAAAAGTTATTTAATTAAACTTGACCATAAGGTCAAATTCCAAAATCAGGAATATTAATCAGTTTATTACGGGAGGCAGAAGTTTCTAATTCTTCTGTCCTAGCCTATGCCGATCAAAGTCCAAGGATAATGTACGCATTCACGTATGATCACGATATGAAAGTTTATAATACAAATAAATACTTTTTCTCGGGTTTCTCCCTATTTTGGAAGTAAACCGCGTATGATACTTTGAAACTAATCACGGAGAGCCATCACATACAGAGTTAAACACTTCGAGATCTAGTAACATAAAGAGCAAGTAAGTAGAGAGAAATAATTCAACTGTGAGTACTATTTATAATAGCAACCTGACAAATGATCTTTGATATACGAGGTGTTTTGACCTACGTATTCCCTGGATACTGTTATTCTGAATTACTCTGATCTAATTTGAATTTGCTAAAAATTTTGAAAAACTGAGAAATTTCTGCCTCTACACAAATAATTAAAATTGCGTAACGACGAAAAATGTTGGAAATGGTGATTCTAATGCTATGGTCGCGATGTGGTGCTACATCAGTTACACACATGCATTGATAATAAAGATTTGAAAAAAAAAGAAGATTGACTGATAGCTGAAAATCTAAGAGCATTGGAAACTTGCTGCGTTTTAATTATTACTACTAACGTGTACTTTGCAAAACTTCGAAGTCGATTTTCTCAAGAATTTTTTGAGTTGCGTGGAATGTTCAAAATGTTCAAATGTTTGTAATTCTATCGGACCAAACTGCGTGGTCATCAGTCCGTAGCTTACAAACTACTTATAACTAACCTAAGGACAACACACACACCCATGCCCCAGGGAGGATTCGAACCTCCACGGCGAGCAACCGCGCGCTCCGCAGCGAGACGCTTTAGACCGCTCGGCTACTCCATCGCGGCTGCGTGGAATGGCTTTGGCCGATTGTTATTTAAGTTGTGAACTTCACGTACCATAAACAAAAAAGTTATAAAATCCGATACCCATGTAGTCTCCTTGTTTCTTCTGACTGGCGTTCACTCCTCGTGCATCCCCACATAGTATGACGTCTCTTACATTGAAAAAGCCCTGTATACTACGATTATTAAAATTATCGCTTTAATCACATGCGCTGTATCGACTATTCATGCATACAGCCGTAGGTATTCATAGCAGGAGTCCTCCTCATACTACACCCCCTGTGTCTATAATGGTCGTCCACGACCCAGTATCCGGACGCATTCTGTGGCGCGTTAGGCGCGGAAGTCGTCACTCACTTTATTACGCGCGGAGTGAGCCCTCACCGCCTGTTTAATGTCCCATAACTCGCGGTCGCCATTGTACGCCTCGTCTCCCACAGTTGCCGCCGCCGCCTCAGAGGACCATAAAGCTAGCCCGGCTGCGCGGGACAACAGGGTGGAGAGGACCAAGCACTGGTAACTCAAGGCACTCCATTGTATTCGCTCGCCACCAAGACGCGCTGTCAATACGACAGCATTCTTTCTTGCGGTGAGCTTCATTCTTCGTTATAACAAGCAAACTATCAGCAATTTTGCTGTCGTGTTCCATTAGTGGCAGGAACGCCAGTTCAACGCCTCCATACAAATTCCAAGTGTATTTTGAACAACATCGTTGTTCTTCTATGATGGTGGTCAATAACCCACATGTCGTCCGCCCACGGGAGAAAAACGAATATGTACTAAATACCCAAGAAATTCTAGTAACAGATATTGGGCAGATAAAGAGCGTAAATAAATTTAAATATTTGGAGAAATTATTCAAGAAAATATCTTAGAAAAATTGTTGTAGGAAAAAAAAAACAACGTAAAATGAAGAGAGCATATAGGATAACGAGGAACATTTACAAAACATGTTATCTATCTACAAATTTGAAATTACAGCACTGCAAAACAGTAGTAAAACCAGAAGGTCTTTATGTGAGTGAGGTGTAGTATTGGATAACTAATTACATATACTTGAAGTCGTATAAGAAGAATACTCGGTCCACAAAAAACCAAACACTACCGAAGGAGCAACTGCATTTACTTTTATATTATTATTATTTAATTTTATACAGAGTGAAATCCAACAATTGAACAAGGGACAAGAAGACAACAATAGCTTGGATTCAAGAAGTTAGGAAAGATCGGGAGTCGGCCGCAGTGGCCGAGCAGTTTGCGGCGCACTAGTCACGGTCTGCACGGCTGCTGCGGTCGAGGGTTCGAATCCTCCCTCGGGCATGGGTATTTGTGTTGTTCTTAGCGTAAGTAATTAGTATGTAAGTCTGGCGACTGATGACCACGTAGTTTGCTCGCGTAAAACCTCAAACACATTTGAAATTTTTTTTAAGTCTGGAAAGAATCAACATAAGTGAAAAAAATCCAACAGAAAGAGAGGGGTTTTTTTTTTTTTTTTTTTTTTTTTTTTAAAGAAAAAGAGAATTACAGTAGAAGAGACCGGGTCAAAATTGTCTGAGAAGAGAAAACCGATACATTGTGAAAAGATGAAAGAATACTAGACGTGAAAGAAAGAAGAACAAATGAAGAAACGTTATAAACTTCGTGTGTGATCCTTAAATGACTAAAAGGGAAAAGAGGACAAGGAAAAAAGTTATTCCAGCTTTCTGACATAACGTGACGTTTCAAATTCCGGTGCATTTTCAAGCTTGAAAAGCGCAACCAGACACGGCATATTTTCAGTAGAGCAGAGGAACGTAGCCAGTGGCGTACAAAGTGTCCAAAATTTTACAGTAACAAGGGGAGGACCACGAGAAGTGTAAATATGGGATTTTATGGGTCTCTGTTATGTTTAAGAGGGACATACCCTGAGTATGACGCCAACCGCTTTTTAGCGACGGGCCTTGGTTTTCCAGAAAATTGATGTTGAAGTTCAATGCGCGATGTAGACATACTTTTTTCCGTAATAGTCCATTTTTCCATATCAACAAACAGTGTACATTTTGTGAAAATAGTAAGAAATATTTAATTTTGCCGCAGTAATTTGATCTTCACGTCATTATTACAAAATCTTACTCTATGTCGCCTGCATCGCTTGCTATGCCACAACAGCATTCCGAATTATCTTCGTCGGAAAACTACACTCATTAAGATTGCATCAATACAGGGCACCTGCATTTTCGAAGATGTTCAAATACGCGTGATTCGCATGAAAGTTAACGGATGAAAGAGAACTCTTTTTTAATGTAAATGAACTTTTTCTGGTATCGCTCTTAAAATAGGGTTTCAATTTCATTTTTATTAAAACGGGGGACATTTTAAAAATTTCAGGAAAAAAACCTGGGACAATTAAGGAAACAAACGGGCACAATTTATACGGAGAAAATTTAATAGACACTGAAGTTTATCTTTACATCGTACACTCAAATGCTCCCAAATCAATGTTTACATTTCTTCTGCTGCACTGTCAGCATACTTTTCACATTTGTGTATTTTATCGAGAAGTTTGTTTTCTTTTGACATTGTCTCTTGAAATTCAGTACATGATACACATTTAAAGTGTCATTCGACAGTAAGGACATCTTGTCTTGCTGTGAGCGAGTAGCCTACAGTTTTGTATTCAGTTTAGTAAACTCACAGAATGATTTGAGAGATCCACCCTTACTGCATATATGTGAAAATGCTGGTAGATTTTGTTTACAATTAGTTAACAGTCAATTGGTAATATCCAGAACAGAAAGTAAACCATGTTTGATAACAAGTGGTACAGTCAGCGCTTCCTAGAGCATTTATTTGCGCTATTAATTGAGCATTAAATATCTCATAAAATACTTTAGCCAAGCGCAACCATAAAAAACGGGACATTTGAGCGTCCCCAATAAAACTTTCGGGACAGCGGGACATTACGGAAAAAAAAAACGGGACTGTCCCGGGAAGAGCGGGACGAATGGACACCCTGTCTTAAAAACACCGTGCGCCTGCAAGATAGTAGCTTTTATGAAATGTGCTTGGTGCTGTAAAACATTGTGTGTTGGTCGCTCTTACGGATTTCTGTTGCTGCATAGCAAGCGGTGCAGGCGATAGCGAGTAAGATTTGGTGTAATGACGTGAAGAATAAATTACTATGGCAGAACTGAATATTTCTTACTACTTTCACACAACGTACACCGTTTGTCGATATTCTATAAAATGAAATGGATAAATCCCCAATCAATAAATAATCTATAGTCAATTATTAAATAATAAATACCTAATTCAAAAAATAAAGTTCTAAGTAAAAATAAAAAATAAACTCATTGAACAAATAGAAAATAAATACACGACTTAAGATGAAAAAGTCTTATAATTGATTCCACGAAACAACGTTTTAAATAAAAATACTTACGTTTTAAAAATAAAAATATTCACCCTTTAAACACAATAAAATAAGAGGAAATCAACGTAAAAATAAAATATAATATTCACAAAAATAACCCAAAGAACAAGTATAAACACCAGAATAATACAAACCATGTTGAGAATATATATATATATATATATATATATATATATATATATATATATATATATATATATATATATATATATATATTGTATAAACAGCTCTAAAAAAGGATTAAAAAATTAATAATAAAATTATATAAGATCAAGAAATAATTCTATTTAATAAACTAAACTGACCTAAAAGATTTAAGGATGGAGGAGAAGCCATATTTGAAGATCTTAAAAGAAATCACCAAATAGATATTCTAGGTATTTAATTATACCCTTATTAATTAATAATCTCCATCTACCTAAACGCTCATAAATAATATTTGATAAACAAAAAAACAGAAGAACGTAAGACCAATCATTAACAAAAGAGAGCCGGCCGCAGTGGCCGAGGGGACTGAGTCGCTCCAGTCACGGTCTGCACGGCCACTACGGTCGGGGGTTCGAATCCCCCCTCGGGCATGGATATTTGTGCCGTCCTTTGTGTTAGCTAGTTCGTAAGTAGTTTGTAAGTTTAGGGACTGATGACCCCGTAGTTAAGTCCCATAAGCTATACAAACATTTGAACAAAAGAGAACCTATACACCCTCATCAATTTATAGTTATTAAACCACAAATCACTAATCTCATATGAGCCACTGGAAAATAAGCAATTAAAGACTTCAAATCAAACAAATCTAACAACAACACCAAATAATTTTAAAAACAAAAAAATTAAATCTCAAACCCAAACAACAAATAACTTTTATTAAACGAAAAATACCATAACCACCCAACTTTAACAAAATACCTGCCAAAATTATTCTACCTGTAATAGGAGCCTCAACTTCTCTGATAATGAAGCAAAGTGTGGTAGCTGGGGACCTTCACCGTCACCACGCTCACTTCTTTGCAATATGCCTAACGTTAAGCGTCTTACATCGCACAGTGAACTTCAAAATCAATTTTCTCGATAACCAAGGCCCATCGCCAATAAAAGTGGAAACCCTCATATGCAGGGTATGTGCCTCTACAACATATCAGAGACACACAACAATCTGTTTTGTACACTTCTAGTGGTCCCCTTGAAAGCTAACTCATGAGATTCCTCCTTATATCATTTCGGTTAGTTACACTTGGCTCTAGTTCAGGCACGCCCAAACACCGCCCCGCGGACGAGCGCGCCCTCGCTGTGCCTGCGTCCCGCCCAGGGCGGCCTTTGCCGCGCCGCTGCCTCGCGCATTGTGCGCAGTGGCGTGTGAGGCAGTAGCGACAACGGTCGGGCTCTAGCTGATGGATTCTGCCTTAAGATCTAATATCAGAAGACTGAGAATCCCTGGTAAACGCGTCGATTATGATTTTTTTAATAATAAAATATCAAGAACACAGATGTAAAACCAGTTCTCAGCAAAGAAGGAAAAGCTGAAAGGTGGAATGAGTATATAGAGAGGCTCTATGAAGGAAATGATCTTAAAGGCAATATTGTAGGAAGAGGAGAAGTAGATGAGGATGAAATAGGAGATACTATACTGAGAGATGAATTTGACAGAACACTAAAAGACCTAAGTCGAAACAAGGCCCCTAGATGACATTCCCTCAGAGCTACTGAAGTCTCTGGGAAAACCAGCCATGACAAAACTGTTTCACCTGGTGTGTAAGATGTATGAGATGGGCGAAGTACACTCAGACTTTAAGAAAAATGTAATAATCCCCATTCCAAAGAAATCAGGCGCAGACAGGTGTGAAAATTACAGAACCATCAGTTTGATAAGTCATGGTTGCAAAATTTTAACACGAATTATCTACAGGAGAATGGAAACGCTGGTAGAAGCTGACCTCGGGGAAGATCACTTTGGATTCAGGAGGAACATAGGAACCCGGAAGGCAATACTCACTTTACGTCTTATCTTAGAAGATAGATTAAGGAAAGGCAAACCTACATTTTTAGCTTTTGTAGATTTGGAGAAAGCATTTGACAATGTTGACTGGAATACACTCTTTCAAATTCTGAAGTCAGCAGGGGTAAAATATAAAGGACAGTTATTTACAACTTGTACAAAAGCCAGACCGCAGTTATTAGACTTGAAGGGCATGAAAGGAAAGCATCAGTTGTAGCCTTTCTCCAATGTTATTCAATTTGTATATTGAGCAAGCTACAAAGGAAAGCAAGGAGAAATTTGGAGAAGGAATTAAAGTTCAGGGTGAAGAATTAAAAACTCTGCTTTTTGACGACGACATAGTAATTCTGTCAGAGGCAGCAAAGGACCTGGAAGAGCAGTTGAACCGATGGACAGTGTGCTGAAAGGTGCATATAAGATGAAAATTAACAAGAGGAGAACTAGGGTAATGGAGTGCAGTCTAAGAAAATCAGGTGATACTGAAGGAATTAGATTAGGTAACGAAACAATAAAGGAGGTAGATGAGTTTAGTTACTGGGGCAGTAAAATAACAGATGATGGTCGCAGCACAGAGGATATAAAATGCAAAATGGCAATGGGTAGAAAAGCGTCCTTGAAAAAGAGAAATTTGTTAACATCGAATATTAATTTAAGCCTAAGGAAGTCGTTTCTGAAGGCATTTGTGTGGAGTGTTGCCTTGTATGGGAGTGAAACGTGGACGATAAACAGTGCGGACAGGAAGAGGATAGAGGCTTTTGAAATGTGGTGCTACAGAAGAATGCTGAAGATTAGATGTGTGAATCGCGTAACTAATGAGTAGGTACTGAACAAAATTGGAAGAAAAGAAATTTCTGGCTTACCTTGACTAAAAGAAGGGATCGATTGGGAGGACACATTCTTACACATCAAGTAATTGTGAATGAAGTGTTGGAGGGAAGTGTATGGGGTAAAAACCGCAGAGGAAGACCTAGAGATGGATACAGTAAGGAGATTCAGTCAGATGTAGGTTGCAACAACATTTCGAGCTCTCTGGTGGTGATATGGCGATAGTCCATAATATTTTTATCCGCCCTCTTCGCTATTTTATCAACAGATGACATGCTGAGCCGTGTAATGGTGCAATTATTATCAACGTCTTCGAAGCACTTCACTCATAGCTGACTCATCAATACGGTATTTAATATTTTAAAACTTTGCTGCACTTTAGTCTCTTGCCACTGTGTAATGTAATCTGATCCACTTTTACACAAGATAACTCTTTTTTTTTTTTTCAATACTGTCAAAACTCGTGTGACCTTTCTGACATTTGACAACAGGTTAAATATCCGATAGGGCTGTTCAGAGATGTTTTTTTCAACACAAAAACCAAAAAAAGTCTCCCATATTGGAGTGATATGTAAATTACAAAACTACCTTTACTGTTTGAACACACCACGTTCAGTTATGCAGTAAAGCAAATCCTACATTTACACTAACTGCTGATCATCTGCAACTGTTCTGGTATTTCACGACATTTTTTCAATCCTGTATCTCAATATATGAAATGTTTTCAGCGGAAAAATCTCATGTCACGGAACAAATTATGAAAAATGCTACTCCTGCTATTTCACAAATTTTAGTTCAAAGCATCACCTTATATACATTCTTTGCAATGTTATTATCTGAATCTCGTACACCACATCCAGTATTGTTCTACGCGTTATATCATGTTTCATTGTTTCATATCCTCTAGTGCTTTCTTCTCATACTGTACGAGTTTCTCGGCCCCTCGTAGCGTGTGGATGGTTTAGTTTCTCTACTGTAGCGCTATACCCGTTTTGACAGTTTATTTTTACTTGAAATGGTGTTGTATAAATTAGCGTGGTTGTAGCAAAGAAAAAGAGTGACTGAAAACACTAAATTCCCTTTAAAATTATATTCTGTAATATTAACTCACCACTATCTGATTCTACATTTCAAGCGTGTCGTTATTGCTGGTTTTTTTTTTTTTTTTTTTTTTTTTTTTTTTTTTTTTTTTTTTTTTTTTTTTTTTTTTTTTTTTGCATGACAAACTAGGAATTGTAACCTATCAAGACGTAAATGCTTTGTGCCTGAGAAGCGGTATAAATTTTGCATCATGATTTACGACCTCCCGTTTTTCTGCTCCATTGCTTCGCACCAGTTAAATGCTGACAAGGCGACACCTTATAACCCGTAATTTCACATTAAGACTACAAGAAGTTGAACTCACGCATTTTATTTATCACCATAAATGCTATTAAATTGTGAAAACCGCATAAACGTACACAAATGCAATATTAAAGTGTCTAGTTTATTTGTTTTACTCTTAGTACTTTTTTTCTCGCTCATATTAGGGAGCAGCAGTTCCTGTGTTACTAAATGCTATTATTATCAAAATGTTGCGTACAGTTTATTTCATTTAGTACTTAAGGTTGCTGGGGGTATCATGTACCCTTAATTGCATCGAATTATTTATAACTCTCAAAAGATGGACTAATTATATGTAATTCTTATCCAATAACGTGTTAAAAATACGTACACGGCTGAGCCAAAGGGGAGGGAGAGAATAAAAGATAGAGGAAGAAGGAAACGTTAGAGTTGTGGAATGAATAAGTAGAGCCTAGAGCAGGATGGAGTGGAGGTAAGTTTAATGAAGTCATGAGACTGAGGAAATAACTGTTGGATCAAAGGAAACTATATCGGGATAAACCTATAGATAGTAGGATTTCAGAATGGACTTCTGGACAGAGATTTAGGGACTGGTAAAGGTTTCTTGAAGGTATGGAGATGACAAGAGGGAAGAATGTAATATAGACGATTTATCGGTCAATGACTGGAGTCTATTAGACTGAAAATGGTGTTTCGTTTCTCAAGTTTAAGAAATTAATTGCATTTGTGACGACGTTCAAATAATTCTGGGAGCGGAGGAATTTTATCTCCTGACTGTGGATGTGTATTTAAGATTAAAGACAAGTATGCAAGACGAGGTGAGCGTGTCTTTCTAAGATTTGTAAGAAACTAAAATTTTAGGAGATAGTATTCCATGCTATGCTGAATGTGATGCTGGACTGGATATGTCTTTTGTGGATGTAGTAATAAGATATAATCCCTACGAGATGTCAGTGCATTTGGTTCCTTAAGTGATTTATAGGCTTCCTATAGAATAATTATAAGTAGATTAGTAGTTTCTAGACGACGAAGATGTACCAAGGTTGAAACTTAAATAGTGGTAACTATTTATTCACAACCGGCATAAAAGCTTTTCATGTTTGCACCTGTTACTGTCCTTCAAAGTAGTCACCACCGTTGTGTAGAACCCGTTGCCTACGTTGTGGAAGGCATAGTATACCGTTAGCAGAGCCTGCACTATTAATGGTGCGAATGGAGCGGTCCACGAAGTGGTTCCTTCGTCTTCGGAATTAAATCAAAGTCACAAGTACTTACATCCTGAGAGTGTGGTGCACGGTACAGTACTTCCCAGTCCCATCGACCGAACAGAGCAGCCACAGCTTGCGCTGTATGCGCCCGCGCATTGTCGTGCAAAATGATGGATGGGTTGCGCAGAACGTATTCCCGCTTCCTTCTTTCTTGTTGACACTGGCGTGGTGTACGAACTCTGACACATTCAATCTTGATCCAACTCCGTTGTTCCTGTTTTAAGAACATAGTGACACCGTTACGTTAGACCGCTCGCTTACAAGTGTGTGTTTCCTTCGATTGTGCGTACGCCTGTGACGTGGGAGGGGCGAGTCCATTTGCTCGAAGGTAAGGTAGGTATGTCAACAACGTGTGCAATCAGCGGAAATAGTAGATCCCATTGCATAGTGTCTCCACATCAGTGTTGCCACTATTTAAATTCCACCCCTCGTATATTTGGAGAATAATCCTTCAAGCAATCTTAATAACGAACCAGCACTTGCTTGTCATGAAATGGGCGTATTGTGCAACTCAGAACCTTATCAGTACCTAGACTTACAAACTACTTTATACTAAGGAGGGCTCGAACCTCCAGAGGGAATGGTCACCCAGACAACAGCACCTTATTATTTGCTATTCAAAACCTAATAGTCCTCTTGTTCCTAACGAGGATTAAATATGAGCCGCGCTTGAATTTCCGTGTCGTTCTAGGCACCACGTCAGTTACTGTACGGCGCTCCCTCCGGAGGTTCAAGTCTTCACTTGGGCATAGGTGTGTGTATGTCCTCCTTAGGAGACGTTGAAGTAGTTTGTAAATCTAGGGACCGATGGCCACAGTAGTTGGATCTCATAGGTTTACGAACAGAGGAACACTGATTCAATATGACGTTACACGCATTATTCTTGTTACATTACAAAAGAAACGAGTTTGTTTTCTTCACTAATTTTCAAAAAAAGTACAATATTTTCAAAATATGAAATTATATCTGGTATTAATAACAGAACATCATACGGAGAAAAAAATCATTTTGACAACTACATCTGAAAAATATATGATTTCTAGGAAATGTCACTGAAGATACGAAGTTTGTAATTCTTAAATGAGGAGCGTGTGTAAGAATGAGCGGAAGATCTCGGTCAATGTTAATACAAGGGTCACTCCAAAAGAAATGCACACTATTAAAAAATATAAAAAATAAAGTTTTTATTCTGCATGTTTGAAAGTTTTTCAGTGTGTAGATACATCCCTCTCTCTTGTTTTCAAACTTTGTTCAACTTTGTTCCGGTGAGTGGCGCCGTCACATGTCTTCAAGATAGCTGCTACACTTGACGTTCGTCAGAAGCAACGTGCTGTCATTGAATTCCTGTGCTGTGAAAACGAATCAGTGGGAAACATCCACAGGATGTGGGCAAGCAGGTTACGTGATGAAACTGAGCACGGTAATATTGAGGATTGTCCTCGCAGCGGCAGGCCTCGTATTGCACACACTCGAGACAATGTGCAGAGAGTTAACGAATTGGTTACTGCTGACAGACTCATCACAGTGAACAATTATCACGCTACGTTGGGATAGGGGAAGGAACTGTTTGCAGAATACTGAATGTGTTGGCGTTAAAAAAGGTTTGTGACAGGTCGTTTCCAGGATGTTGATAGTGGCTCACAAAGAAACACGAAAAAACGGCTTGCAGCGAACTTATGGAACAGTACGGGCTCCATGTGACTATCATCTCTTCGTGGAACAAAGCTTGAAGATGATGACTCCCTTGGGCACGCTGCCGAACAGTGGCTCTAACGTGTTGGTCCAGAATTTTACCGTACGGGTACACAGCGCTGGTTCCAATATGGCGTAAGGCAGTTAAGAGGCCTGGGGATTATGTGGAGAAATGAAAATATTGTTCCTAAAGGATGTATCTACACAATGTAAAAGTTTCAAACATGTAGAATAAAAACTGTATTAAAAGAAAAGGGTGCATTTCTTTTGGAGTGACCCTAGTACATTTGTTGTCACAGGATGGAATGAATTAAGTCTTCATATGTTACTGTCTCTAGCAAAAAAGCCGGCCGCGGTGGCCGAGGCGCTCCAGTCACGGTCTGCACGGCCACTACGGTGGGGGGTTCGAATCCCCCCTCGGGCATGGATATTTGTGCCGTCCTTAGGATTAGCTAGTTCATAAGTAGTTTGTAAGTTTAGGGACTGATGACCCCATAGTTAGGTCCCAGAAGCTTAACAAACATTTGAACATTTTCTCTAGCAAGAAAGTGGTACACTTCTATTCTGACATTCGATATTCGAGCCTCACTCGCCGCTAAACAATAGTCAATAAAATCCCTGTAACTTGAGAGTTAAGCATAGTTTGTAATAGCAGCGAACGTGTGCTTCAGTTATCTACCTCAGAGACAACTCGAGATTTAGCGGTGAGTGTAGCAAGTTGTTCAACGGTCTTGCATACGGAATTCGAGGAGGAGGAATGGGTAACTGAGCAGTGGAGGGATGGCAGGTACGCAGGAAGTCACACGTGACATCCACGTGACGAAGAACGCCCTCGTCCTTCGTCGTCCCCCCATAGAAACACTGCCGAGCCATCTGGCATTTAGAGGTAACATATGGACACTTCCGCTTTGCTCGGTACAGTTCTCTAACCACACCCGAAAATCCTGCGACTGTGTTACATGCAGGACTGCAAGACATACAAGTGTGCAAAACTAGATTTTTTTTTTTTCGTTAAGGAATTCTAGAAGGTAGCACAGACAATAATGCCACTATTCCTTTCAATGAATTTTCATAATCCGCCTGAGCCGTCTTTTATGCCTTTATTACGTCACGACCGGTTTCGCGCCGTTAACACTACAGCCGCCGCAGCGGTCAAAATGACCGCTATAAATTTTCAAAACGTTATTGTGACTGTAGTTTTTGTACTATTGCTCCGAGCTTCGGTTACTTTATCGGGTTACCAGTCAGAATGATCCATACTAAAAATAATTGATTTTTGACAATTAGATATGTCGTTAATGAGCATACCTAAAATCGCCAGAGCAGTCATACTGATCGCTGCTTTTGATTATCGTCTTTAAATGTGTTTTGCGTATCCTGTTTCCTAATTTTGTGAGACCAAATCGTCTATGATTATTCTCTGAACTTCAGTAATATGCACACCAATGAAACTCCAATACCTTATTTACATCCATTGTTTCCCACTGCGCATCCAGTAGTGTTCTCATTCGTCAGCGTGTCACAGCACGCTAATCATGGCTCGCAGACCACCGCCGTTTACCGATGCACAACTGGATAAGAAGTTGAAAAGTAATGATAGTAGTATTGTTGGGACAATTAGACGATCCAGGAAAGAAATTGCTAATCCTGTGAAAACTATGAAAGCTCATTTTTACGACTCGGCTCTCTTGAAACAGTGATAGCACTCTTTCGGTGTATCAAGGTAAACGAAACAAGAATTTCCTTTCATATAGCACTCTGCACTCAGAAGTTGAACTTCAAGCTAGTGGCAAAAGAATTCCCGAAACAGTAGACTTCTACAACAATACAAAATATAGTGTTGATGTTGTGGACCAAATCACAAGAAAATACACTGTTCGATCTGGTACACTAAGATGGCCAATTCATGTATGCTTGGTAGCTATCAATTCCTGGATCATTTTCAAGAAAGTGACAGGGAAGAAGATCAATCGCCGAAACTACATCCTGAAGCTAGCAGAAGAGCTTCGTATGGGTTACTCGGGCTCAAAATCTAATTTTGCGGGAACAGAAGGAGAATTTGGACAGCCTGTGGAAGCAAATAAAATGAGGAGGCAATGCCAAATGAAGAATGCAGGAACAAGACCAGTTATTTATGCAAAGAGTGCAAACGGTCAAAGAGCATAACAAAGAAAGTGGTTGTAGTTCCTGTTGCTAAACTTCAACGCGTCGAAATACTCTGAATAAATAGTAAGACAGTGTTTTACAGACGTGTCGCGGTGCGTCGGGATGGAAAAGTCGCTCATGACTAATTCCACAAAATAAAGTGTTACAAAAATGTATTTTATGACAATGTGAACTTATAAACTGTGTCACCTTCAGTGATGAAATAGTATGAATAAAATATGAGTTTAATATTTGGATAACTTCATTTCTAAAACAACTCAGTTGTATTTGTAATAGAAATGAAAAATATTTGCTTCATTTTAGTGCTAGTTCCCACAGTTAATGTTTTCTAAACGTAGAGATACACACTTGAAATCATGACAACGAGACTGAAAAAAATTCAAATATGGCAGTCGAAATGACCGCAACGGCGGTTCTAGGTGTAAAGTATGTTCTGGCGGTTCTAGTGTTAAAGGTGCATCTTCAGGTATCTGTATTCATGAGCAAAACTTATACACAGAGTTTATAACAACTAATATTTAGAAAATTATTTTTGCCACCCTTACTCTTTTTAATGCCAAGTGTTTTACATTTCCTAAATTATGTTAGGTGTTTTAACCTGACATGACGTGAACCTAATGGTACAACCCATTCTTACTTCAGATTCAGGGCAGATACAAGACGGTCCCGACGTTCAATCTAATAAAGCGACAGGGACAGGGACTTCAACCCTACAGATGTTCGGTTAGTGAGGTCAGATACAAACCTATTTACCTTTTAAGAACTCGGCACCCGAATATTGGAACGCTGTAATAAGTCTTTCCTCCTCATGTACTAAGGAAGGTTGGTGCATAGTAGGTTTTTCTAATTTTGTAAATTTTAGTTAAAACCTGTTTATAATAAGTTTTTCCATCAGTACATATACCTGAAGGTGCGACTAGAGCGCCACATCCGGTGATCACCGGTATTATCGTAGGAGGCGCCACTCTATTCGGAGGCTGGCTGGAGGAAACTAATGGGCGATGGAATATCGCTGGCCAGAAAGAGCTTCGACGAGTGCACTCCACACGAACAGAGGCAAAACAAATGAGACGGTTGTTTTGAACTTGCGAGAATGTGTTCTATTCATATTTCTGCATTCCAGATATAAGCAGGTATTTGAAGATAATGTTCGCAAAATTTTCTCGTAAGTGTGACAAGTCTTTACCTAAATAACAATTTCATTTTTAATCGTAAAATAATGCTTCTAGATTTGTTAAAACATAGATCGGATGTGCGGTAGTTCTTTGAGACAGCGGATGACGATGCCAAAAGGCTACTTGTAAGTTGTGTGGACGACTCTATGACGCAGGTGGAGGAACATCTAATCTTCAAGACTATTTAAAAAGATTTTATAAAAACCCCTACAGTAACAAGGGCAAAACATTATGAAAGTCTTTTTGATACCAAATCCGTTTCGGCTGCAATTAACTTTTATTTAAAAAAGCACTACCGGCTTCGCGTCCCGTAGATGCATCATCAGATGCTAAAAAATTCCTTAGAAAAACGCGTCTGCCATTTAGCCTTCCCCAGCGCTCACGTAAAATTTAAAACAATTAAGATTCTTAACTTTACGTCCTCGTTAAAAAATATAAAACCTGTACGCTATTGCGTTAGTCATCTTTTTTTGGGGGTGGAGGGCAGGTGAAACCGTGGCATGTGGAAGCGGTGTTGGCACCCTCCACCCCCAAAATATTTTAAAAAAGATGAGTAACGCAATAGCGTTCAAGTTTTGTATTTTTTAACGAGGACGTAAAGTTAAGAAGCTTTTAATTGTTTTAAATTTTACGTGAACGCTGGGGATGGCTAAATGGCAGAAATGTTTTTCTAAGGAATTTAAGCACCTGATGATGCGTCTTCAGGACGCGAAAGCGGTAGTGCTTTTTTAAAAATAAAAGTTAATTGCAGCCGAAGCGGATTTGGGATCAAAATAAAAACATTTGGCTGCGGATGCCCGAAATTCAAGATAACATGAATATGAAATTGGTTGAGAATGGTAAAGAAAGTGTCGATAAAAAGAAAATACACGATAACTTTGAACATGACACATTTCATATTTCCACAATGCAACTATTCGTAATTGTGGAAGACATGCAGAGGTAGCTGCAAAGCTTTCCTTCGAAATTTTACGGTAAATCTAGCACAAGCAAAGTGACAAAAAAAAAAGATGATAAAACAGAATACTAACGCCACTCCGTTTTTTGCCGTTTATATACAGTTTTTTTATTGATTGTTGTGGACAGACTAATCGACAACGTAACAGGTCTACACTAGCTTGCAGTGTGATACTTTCTGTTTCAGTATTGTTATGTATAGACGCTTGTCTCCAGTTACGCAGTCATCACATTACTCTTTGTTCACTATCTTCAAATTGATATCACAAAACAACGGACAAATTTATGTGAAGATGGAAGGACACTGCGTACACGCTGGCCGCGGTGGCCGAGCGTTCTGCGGCGCGTCAGTCTGCACGGCCACTACGGTTGGGGGTTCGAGTCCGTCCTCGGGCATGGATATTTGTGCCGTCTTTAGTGTTAGCTAGTTCACAAGTAGTTTGTAAGTTTAGGGACCGATGACCCCAAAGTTAACTCCCATAAGCGCTACAAACATTTGAACGTTTTTTGACTGCGTATATATTAACAGAGTCGAGACTTTTTGACAGGAAACTCTAAGAACACCACTTGATAAAAATATATATGACATTTATAAATGTATTACACAAATAATAATAATAATAATAATAATAATAATAATAATAATAATAATAATAATAATCTTTTGTAGTAGAAATATGAAAGAAAAAGAAATTTTGAACAATTACCGAGAATTAATATGTTCAAACTTGTTGGGAATCGAACACATGACCTGAAACACGAAAAACTAAGAAGCGATACTAACTGAGCTATCCTGCACTCCATTCGATACCATCTAAATTTTTATGAGTCTTATAAGGCCATCGTGAAACTTTTATCAATAATTGTACTTTTACACAACTTTCATTATAACAAAATCGTATCAGAAAACTTCGATCCAGGTTCATATTCATGAAACTGATGCTGGGAAAAACATTTTTACGTGCTGCGCAAAATACACTGCCAAATCAAATAAATACGGTAAGATTCATCTCCAAAATGGCATCTGCTCAATTCGACATGTCCAGTCGGAGGTAGCCGGAGGCTCCGAATGAAATGGCGCGAAATCTCCGCCTCCGGAGCAACCGCTCCGTTTCCAGCACTACATCAAAGACCCAGCGCGATCGAAGTTCACGCGCCAACCGTGACGAAAACGCGAAGCAAACTGGAAAGAAAAGTAGTCGCTACGAAACGTATGCGGTGTATACCCCACACAGAAACCAAGGCACAAGCCGGCAGAGCTCAATACTACTAAAGACATGGTTGAAAACAATATAAATTTTGTCAACGTTAAAGATCACGTTCTACTCTCGAAACCAACCGGTACGACTGTAGCGACACAGCGATTCCGGAGAGCAAAAATTTATTTATTTATTTTACGCGAGAGTATGTCTTTCTCCGTCAAGCTAAGGAGTAACCCTGATTTCAACCTTCTTTTTTCTGCGGCGTGAAGGAGAATGACTGTAGTCGTCTGTCGGTATTCAGCTATCGTTTCGTTCGAACGCAATTTAGTCCGCCATATGATTTCTTTCACTTATTATGATGCTTGTTGTTCCGTAATTATTGTTAAACTAGCTGAAAACCCGGCGTTGCCCGGGTACGTACTTAATTATTCCTGTCATTTTTCAGCTGTACATTCATTTGTATAAGAGCTGTATTCTGTAAAATCTCTTGGCAATACAATTAGTAGTAAAGAAGTAATAGATTAAAACTTGGTGCGTGATAGGGCGGTGTCCGATTATAGTTACTGTTTATGTACTCATATATCATGAACTACGTCTCGTACTGTGATACAATTTGGAAAGTACACTCAACTATATGCGTGTATATTCTCTGAAAAATATCCTGTGGCTACAATTTATAGTGTAGAAATTAAAAATTATAACGTCATACTGAATGCCGTAGTTTTAGTCCATGAACAGCGGAACGTTTACTGTATACGTGCTCATATCTCATGAACTACGTATCGGAATGCGATACAATTTAGAAGCTACATTCAACTATGTATGTGTATACTGTCTGTAAAATTTCCTATCGCTACAATCTGTAGTGTTCAAATTATAAATTGTAACGTCATACCGAGAGCTGTAGTTTTACTCCATAAACAGCGGAAAAGTAGTAAGCGAGAAACTTTTATCCTTTCATCATTTTACTATGATTTCCAGAGAGAAAATGTTTAATACAGGTTTGAAATTATGTTTAAAGTTTGTTGCAAGTCGCTAAGTACTGTCATCTCATACAGTGTATTTCGTAAGTCTCGCCGCATTGCATGGCATTTTTTGCGATTTCTATTAGTTATGACGTAATATCTTTTGAACCATGTGCCGTATGTGATTCTGAACTATGCAGTAATTGTCACCTCACGGTAAGGAATGTGTGTACCAAATTTGGTTGAAATCGGTCCAATGGTTTAGGAGAAAATGAGCAGCATTGTCGCAAAATGCAGCAGTTTTTCGCGCATCTCAATGTTTATGACGTCATATCTCGTGAACTATATATCGCACCTGATTCTTTCTCTTACGGCGACCGTCCTCGTGGATTGAAGCTTAAGTGTACAAAATTTCATAAATATTGGAACAAAACTGTAGATTTATATGCAACACGTACACACATACGGACACTCTGCTTTATATTAATGTTAAATAGATGCTATTTCAACTTGATTACTTACATTAACAATTTTGTTTATTCACAGCCACTGTACAATAGCCCTGGCGCACAAAAGCAAACATCTAATCTTGTGGTGACTCGGCACTATTATGGCGACTTGGTTTCTGTCCAGACAAAAGTAACTTTCGTGATATTATCATTCAAAGGTTCAAATTTTTCTAAAGCTTATGGGACTTAACTGCGGGATCATCAGTCCTTAAATTTACAAATTACTTATGAACTAACTTATACTAAAGACAGCACTAACATCTCTGAGCGACGGAGGATTCGAACCTCCGACGGGGAACGGCCTCGCGCATCGGAGCATAGCGCCTCAATGCACTCGGCCGCTCCGCCGCAGCTATTATTATTCAATCCATTTCCGTGCATTGTGTGCCTAGTAGAACCTGGAATAATTTGTGTTGTTATTTTGATTATGTACGAGGTCTCTTTTTGTGTGAGAGCAAAGATTTATTTATTTTACGCAAGATACGTCTTTCTCTTACACCCTGAAACATTTAATTTTTGCAGCGTGCAGGAAAACGACGGCACTCGTCAGTCAGTATTCAGCTTTCGTTTCGTTCGGACGCCATTTAGTCCGCCGGATGATTTCTTTCATTTATTATGATGTGAGTATGATGTTCCGTAATTATACTTAAATAAATGCTATTTTTGCTTGATTACTTACATTAACAATTTTGTTTATTCACAGCCCGTGTACAAAAGTCCTGGTGGTAACACAGCACCATTATGGGGACTTGGTTTCTGTGCAGGCAAAAGTAACTTTCGTGATATTATCATTCAAATGTTCAAACGTTCAAATGTTTGTAAAGCTTATGGGACTTAACTGCGGGATCATCAGCCCCTCAACATACAAATTACTCTTGAACTTACACTAAAGACAGCACAAACATCCCTGCGCGACGGGGGATTCGAACCCACAACGAGAAACGGCCTCGCGCATCGGAGCATAGCGCCCCAATTTCAATCAGTTCATTTCCGTTCAGTGTGTGCTTACTAGAACCTGTTATAATTTTTCTTGTTATTTTGCTTATGTACGAAGTCTTGTTATAGCATCTTGCAACAATCCATATTAACGAGAGTTCTAGAAAATTCTTACATTGTCGTCTGCACGGATTATCAACCTTAATTGCTTAGAGTTCACTCCAGGACGAGATTACCTTGAATTACGATGACTTTGCTGAAGTAAAATATTCCAGTTTGATGTGAATGCAGTTGCAGACGCCGATAAAGGTGAGCTTGTCCTTTCTTTTATAACTATCTGCCGAAACACTTCCTACTGTATCAATAAGAATTATTTACCGTTTAATCATCTCTTTCCATTGCTCAAACCATTCAGAAGACTTAAGCAATTTTTTTAAGAAATTTTTTCTATAATATAACCGACGCCCGTCTCTTATTCGCCTATTTCCACCAATAGGAATAAACAATGCAAACACCAATGAAGTGCCTCTATTCCTTCCAATCACAGGCCGTAATATAAAGACCAATAAAGAACGTCTAATACTTTGATAACAGCTTCTCTCACTATTATATAAGTAACAGCATCTCTTGCATTCAGCAGTCATCCAAATACCTTGAGAAAGGCCACTTGCAGCAGTGGCCGAAACGTCGGATTTTATAAATTGACAATGCGGCCAGGAACCCTGAAGAATTTTACTGACAGTGACAAATCCCGTGGAATCCTTCGTATCCAATTTTTTTCTAATTTTTGTAACTTATAATTTTATTAAAAATTTTTTTAATGTAATAAATGTTGAAGTTACGTGATCCCCAACATAAACAGGCAGATAGTGTTATACGGCTGCCTCTTGCCAGTCTCGAAGGGTGAATACAATGAGAATCTGTTGCCCTTCGCCCCTCCATCAAGGGACTCGTGTGGCATAAACCAAGCGGAGCTCTCAGACTTTCCCGGGAGCCTCCAGTGTTGTTGTTGTGGTCTTCAGTCCGCAGACTGGTTTGATGTAGCTCTCCACGCTAACCTGTCCTGTGCAAGTCTCTTCATCTGAGAATACTTTCGGCAACCTACATCCCTTTGAATCTGCTTGCTGTATTCGTCCCTCGGTCTCCCTCTACGATTTTTAGCCCACACACTTCCTTCTAATGCTAAGTTGACGATTCCTTGTTGTCTCAGGATGCGTTCCACCAATCTCTACCTTCTCTTAGAATATGCCAGAAATTTCTTTTCTCCCCAATTCGGTTGAGCACCTCCTCATTAGTTACGTGATCTACCCATCTAATTTCCATCATTTGTCTGTAGCACCACATTTCAAAAGCTTCTATCATGTTTTTATCTGAACTCCTTACCGTCCACGTTTCACTTCCATACAATGCTACACTCCAGACAAATGCCTTCAGATAGGACTTCCTAACATTTAAACTAATATTGTATGTCAACAAGTTTCGCTTCTTCAGAAACGCTTGTCTTCCCATAGCCATTCTGCATTTTATATCTTCTTTACTTCATCCATCAGAAGTTATTTTGCTACCCAAGTAACAAAACTCGTCTACTACTTTTATTGCCTCATTACCTAATTCCTTCAGCTTCGCCTGATTTTCTGACGCTACATTCTATTATCCTTGTTTTACTCTTGTTGATGTTCATCTTATAACCTCTTTTCAAGACAATGTCCATTCCATTCAATTGCTCTTCCAGATGCTTTGCGGTCTCTGACAGGATTACTATGTCATCGGCAAACCGCAAAGTTTTTATTTCTTCTCCCTGAACTTTAATTCTACTTGCATTCCTTCACTGCTTACTCAGTGTACAAATTGAACAACAATGGCGAAAGGCTACAACCCTGTCTTACTCCCTTCCAAACCTCTGCGTCCTTGCGTCCCTGCGACTCTAATAACCGCTGCTTGGTTTTTGTATAAGTTGAGTATAACTCTTCGCTCCCTATATTTTACCCCTGTTACCTTCAGAATTTGAAACCGTGTATTCCAGTCGACATTGCCAAAAGCTTTCTCCAAATCTACAAACGCTAAAAACTTACGTTTGCCTTTCCATAGCCTATCTTCTAAGATAAGTAGTAATGTGAGTATTACCTCCCGTGTTCCAACATTTCTCCTAAATCCAAACTGATCTTCCCCAAGTTCCACCAGTTTTTCCATTCGTCTGTAAATTATTTGTGTCAGTATTTTGCAACAATTACTTATTAGACTGATAGTTCTGTAATTTTCACATTTGTTTGCACTTGCTTTCTTCGAAATTGGAATTACTATATTCTTCTTGAAGTCGGAGGGAATTTCCCCTGTCTCGTATATCTTGCGTACTAGGTGGAACAATTTCTTCTTGACTGGCCCTCCTACAATATCAGCAGTTCAGACGGGATGTTATCTATTCCCAGGGCCTTGTTTCTACTCAAATCTTTTAGTGCTCTGTCAAATTCTTCTCGCAGTATAGTATCTCCTTTCTCATCCTCCTCTACATCAACTTCCATTTCTAGAATACTGCTTTCAAGTTTATTTCCTTTGTACAGACCTTCTATATATTCCTTCCACCTTTCAGCTTTCCCATCTTTGCTTAGTACTGGTTTTCCATCGGAGTTCTTGATATTCATTCTGCTACTTGTCATGTCTCCAAATGTCTCTTTTGTTTTCCTGTAGGCGGTATCTATCTTTCCCCTATTTATACATTCTTCTATGGTCTTGCATTTCTCCTCCACTGCAGCAAATGAATAATCAAATGATTGTAATTCTTACGCGACCAAACTACGTTGGTCATCAGTCCCCAGACTTGCAGACTACTTAAACTAAGTGAAACTAACCTAAGAACAACGCACACATCCACGCCAGAGGGGTGGGGTGGGGGTTGGGGGGGGGGCTTCGAAACACCGACGTGGGGTGGTTGGAACACTTGTGGGGAGTGACACTTGCGGGGAACCCAGGGCCCTTGGGGCGGCGAATGGCTTTTCCTGGGTACAGGCACACCAAGAAGTCTAGCACTGCAGTTGTCAAGTTTCCAGACTGTCAACCTAACACGAAACTCAGTAAAATTGCACAACCCTTTGCCAGCTGAAGAGCAATATAGTAACTTGTTCTAACTACATATTAATTCGTTGAGTGTTCCTCCTGAAAACAAAAAGATATTTTAATAGTGATAATATTTGGAGAGTTATTAAGACATTCTCTGCTACTACAGGACGATGACGTTCCACAGTCATACCTCCTAAAAGCATATTATTCAGAACACTAAACATATCAAGACACCTGCACAAGCAATAAATATATTAGGCATCCTGCACAGATACGTTGATGTAATTGACCGCTATGTAGTTAACCCCACTATCACGCAACTTCCATCTCTTTAAAAATAGCTACTATGCTTTTTAATAGGAGACGCAACCTTAAACCTTCAATTAAAAAACGTTAATAATAAGTCAATGAGTATTTTACATACTTGAAGCGTTTATTTGTAGACCCCAAAACGATTTGGCTGTATTCGAATTACAAATACATCTAAGAAATGTATGAAATACGGAATATGTAAGGGAATGTCACACACCGAAAAATGCTAAAGATAAATTCTATTTTCTATCACCGTCATAAAGAACCATTTTTACTCCAAACTTGGCATAAACCAACAGGGAGAAACAAGTTGCAAGACTTACAGGAAAAATGAAGCGAAAGTGACAGCCAATAGTTGGTTATAAATTACATTGCCTGTTAACTGTATAAATATAAATTACGGAATACGCGGAACTCCTGTTCAGTACAGTCAAAAAGGTCTAAGGTAATAGGCAGTGGTTTACAATCAGATATCCGTATCACTCTCCTCCTCAAGAAGTCTGTGTAAAGATTTATATTCAGAACATTCAAGAAAAAGGGTACTGTGGTGTTGAAACTACAAGAAGCAACTCATTTACTCAGGAAGGGAAAACTGCTCCACCTCGCTCGGTGGGCCTTTCCCTGAATATGGCACAGGTAGCGGCTGAAGGGCGTGGAGTAGGGGTGGTGTATCCCTACTTCTGGAACACCCTGTTCACTACCTGCAGCGTCCGGGTCTCCCCGCAAGTGTCTACGCATTCCCTTTCCCCGCAAGTGTCACTCCCCGCAACTGTCACAAACTCGACGCGGGAGGCCGCGCAATCCGTAACGTGGCGCTCCAGACCGCTCGGCTACTCCCGCGCGACTCGAGTGTAGCCTCTAGGCTGGGCTGGGCTGGCAGTCTGACGCAAAAGGGCGAGCGAGCCGTACGTGACTCAATCTGCAGCCAGCCGCCTGGTAGTAGTGCCCGCCCATCGCCGCTCCACATAAGAGTCCGGCCGACCGCGCTGCTCCCAGACTTCGCCACTCCCCGTAATCCAGCAGCGTCCGCCTCGCATCATTTCTCAAATGGCGGCTTCCACTAATGGAAAACTCTCGCCAATTACCTGTTGCCAGTGGCCTGTGATTACCGGGGCCCTACCATGAACACAAAGTATAAATTTCTGCCCCCCCTCTCTCTCTCTTTCTCTCCTTCTCTCTCCAGTATGTCTCTCCAACTCCCCTCCCTTTTCGGGGAATACTTACTTGTGTCGATTAATATGAATACGGTTCTTCTATGGCTACCAGCATGTGTACTGGTTTTGACTGCACTACGACGTTCAAAACAGAAGCAGGATCACAGACTACGTCAGACGTGATGCGTGATCTGCTTTCACAAATGCCGGTTGCAACATGTTCTGACGTTGTAGCCCTTGTGGCTGTCTGGTGGAAATGTTAGATTCTATGAAAATGGCTGCTTGCTACTTGCTCCCCCTGGAGAAGTGGCTTTCAACACGTCACCTGAACTTCTACAGCTGTCCGACCGTGGCTGGGTTTCAGTTCTATTCATATTAGTAATAGGACAGCAGTAGAGGAGTTACAAAGAAAGCAAACAGGTTTACCTGGTATAATTGTCTGTATTGTCTCTTTAAGCAAGAGCAATGTGAGGTAGCCTGTTACACATTAAAGACAGTTACTTCTGTAATCAAATATAGAAATAATAACTAGTCTCGCTGCAGGACCAAGACACTATGAAAGTCAATTCAGTAAAATCATTCAAACTGAAATAGCTCAGCACCTTAGCAGAGAGAGAGAGAGAGAGCGCTGAGAAACATTACGTATATTTGAGAGTTAACGGAACAGCCCAGGCAGGGGCAACGGCTACAGTCCTATCGGTAACATTCCGAACATTCCGTACACTTTCGCTCGTTGATTGGCGAACGCGTTTACTCGTTCTATATATATAAATGTGAATGTCTGTTCGGTGTACGTTTATCACGTCTGAACCACAATACATAAAGCCCTAAAATTTTTTCCAGTTACTAATGTCTACCCGAGGAAGGCTTTAGGCACGGTTTTATGGCGATCGGATAGCTATTTATCTATATAAATTATTGCGAATGTCTCTTCAGTGTACGCTTATCACGTCCGAACGACAAGACGCAGAGACTTAAATATTTGTACAGTTATTAATTTATACCTGAGGAAGGTTTTAGGCACGGTTTTATGATGATCTGATAGATATTTACTAATTTGAAGAATATAACGCGAAATTCGGAACAATAATTACTCTCTGAAAATTATATTTACTCTCTGAAAATGGTTTTATTGGATGCAGTGTTGCTTGAGGGTTGATAATGATAAAAGGGTGGAGTATATTAGGATGGAAAGTTATCGGTGTATATAAAATACTACGTGTATGTGTGTTAATATTTCGCTCTGCAGCTAAAACTACAGAATGCAAACTAATTGTCTTTGTGTAATTGTTGTCCAAAGTCTCTCGTTGAACCCCATAGCAGTTCCATGCCGATAGCTATAAGGAAATGGCAGATATGGTGGTTGAAATTCGTCAAATTATAAAAAAAATTCTGACTGAAGGCTAGCAATGACGTTTGCGACTCTATAGCAAGGAGGTTACATACAGCGAAACGTGATGCCACAGACCATATCTTTGGTCTATGCGTGCTACAATGTCTTCAGCTCTTTCTCTGTAAGGATAAGCACGCGATAAGAAAATATAAGAATAAATAAATAAAGCAGTAAAAATGAAATTTCTTTTAATACATCTCTTTAAAAAATCGATTTGACGTTTCGCTCATTATCTATAATAATCAACCAACACACGAGCGGAGCCGCGGATTTAAGCTAGTAACCGATAAATAGCGGACGACTGCTGGCTCAGCTAGCACTGGCGTAGAACTGCACTCGGCTAGGGCGTCGGGAGTGTCTCCCGTCATTTTTACGTCCGTCACTCCAGGACTCCGCCGAGAAGAAGTGGGGCTCCGCAGCCAACCTGACAACGCGCCTTCTGCGCCCTTCCGCCGGACCGCGTGGGCAGGGTCGGCGCCCTGGGCGGTTGAGACACCTGGACTAATGGTTCTTCCGTCAAACGGCGCGAAGGCGTGTGTCCCTCCGCCGTTGGTGAGGAAGAAGCGAATTTAAACTAACGGCCAAACGGGCCTTTCAACAGTACGCCATATTGCTTAATTTCCGTATTAATTAAATGGGACTCGATAAACTTATAAATCCTCCGCAATTAGGGTCTCAGCCAAACCTGTGGAGGTTCTTACTTGTCGGGAAAAATTCATTTTATGCGATTTATTAGGCAATTAATTTATACTACTTATAAAATACTGGACCGATCAGCCAGCGATTGATATCATTCTATTCGTAATTTCACCTAAGGGCCGAATCTGCTGTCAAAATCATGGGATTACTTTTATTACAGAACTCTCCCTTTGTCACAGGGCTGGACTATCTGTCATTTGCATCTGCCTTCCTTCAGCAGTTAGGTGGCGCAAGATATTGGTGCTACAACGTGAGCGAGCACACTATTAAGGGGAGTCGGAATG
Organism: Locusta migratoria; assembly: GCA_026315105.1. NCBI lineage: Eukaryota > Metazoa > Arthropoda > Insecta > Orthoptera > Acrididae > Locusta > Locusta migratoria. The sequence goes on from CM048749.1 coordinate 181,761,772, forward strand.
CCCTATCTCGCCAATGTTAAATTTGCTAAACTTGTCATTGAAACAGCCGATTCTGAACAAAAGTAAAGTTCTTCAGCTTGATCATGTTGGACTTCGACCCAATAAATTCGAATATAATTCAAGTTTGTTTTTAATTAAAGAAAAAATATCTTTAAATGATACTTGCTAAGTTATTGTGCAAGATAAAACTCAACTGTTCAAAAGAAATTTAAAGTTCGTAGTTAGAATTGTCTAAAAAAATAAAATAACATGTTGAAATTCAGTCAGATGTTTTGTAAACCACAGATATTGTTCGTTGAATCAGTTGTAAAATATATAGACTCATAATAGAAACTTGAACTCACTATCTTCCAATTAATAAAATTGTTGCCAAGTTCCTAAAACACTTATAAAGTTGTAGAAATTCTGTAAGAAGTCCCAAAATACAGTTTAAGCACATTATATAAATATTCGATCCTCTTAATAGGTGAAATAACTGGTTTTCACATATCGACACTTGAAGTAAAATTTCACCCTTTATTAGCGTAAGTCACAATTCCATATTGTAACTAACACAAAGTCAAATCTTTCTCGAAAGGACTCACCATAAAGACTGAAACTGTATGAAACATACAGTTCATATCAGAATTCATTACAATGTAATTCTTCTTTCTTTATTATTTATTTTATTGTAGGAGTTGACAACGGAGGTCCTCCAACAGGATCTTCTCTGGCCGTGTAGCTGTCGACCCGCGGTTACTTGTGACCAGCTATATTATCGGTGGCTTCAGCAGAGAAGATGCTGTGCTCGTAGGTTGCTCCGTTGTCACCAAACTTGAAACATAAGAAGCAACAAATATTTATTTTAGGAATAATAACATCAACATTTTTAAGATAACATAAACATGATTTTACCTGCAAAACTGAGCTTAGGCAATAGCAGGGATAATATTTCGTCCCACTACACTTTATGTACCTACTAGCTGTAAATCCGGCGTTGCCCGGGTGTTTATTTATCCTACACTCTCTTAGTCCACATCCCCTCCCCCCCCCTCCCACGCTCTCTGCATCTACCTCTTTCTCTCCCATCTCTCTGGTCCTTTCCACCTTTCCCTCTCTCGGCAAAGTATTCTGCAACGTACCCTCTGTCATGTAGCCTACCATATAAACATTAATGTACCCAGTGATCTTTCTCTTGGTTTAAAGGTCATGTGTGCAAAATTTCATAAAGATTGGACCCAAACTATGTAGTTTGTGAAGTTCCGTAAATTCCATATATTTTTTGCATATTTCTGTAAAGTTATAATTTATTTAATGTCCCTAGATTATCATCCAATCCCATGAACCACAGACATTGCCGAGGTGGGGTGGCTTGCGTGCCTCAACGATACAGATAGCCGTACCGTAGGTGCAACCACAGCGGAGGGGTATCTGTGGAGAGGCCAGACAAACGTGTCGTTCCTGAAGAGGGGCAGCAGCCTTTTCAGTAGTTCCAGGGGCAACAGTCTGGATGATTGACTGAGCTGGCCTTGTAACATCAGCTAATGTGGCTTTGCCACACAGCTACTGCGAACGGCTGAAAGCAAGGGGAAACTACAGCCGTTACCTTTCCCGAGGACATGCAGCTCTACTGTATGAACATATGATGATGGCATCCTCTCGGGTAAAATATTCCGGAGGTAAAATAGTCCCCCATTCGGATCTCCGGGCGGGGACTACTCAGGAGGATGTGATCATCAGGAAAGACAATACTGGCATTCTACGGGTCGGAGCGTGGAATGTTAGATCCCTTAATCGAGTAGGAAAATTAGAAAATTTAAAAAGGGAAATGGATAGGTTGAATTTAGATATAAGGGGGTTAGTGAAGTTCGGTGGCAGGATGAACAGGATTTCTGGTCAGGTGAGTACAGGATTATAAATACAAAATCAGTTGGGGGGTATCACAGGAGTAGGACTAATAATGAATAAGAAAATAGGAATGCGGGTAAACTACTATGACCAGCACAGTGATCGCATTTTCATTGTCAAGATAGATACGAAGCCAACACCGACAACAGTAGTACAGGTTTATATGCCAACTAGCTCTGCCGATGATGAGGAAATCGAAGAAATATATGAGGAGCTAAAGGAAATTATTCAGACAATTAAGGGAGAGGGAAACATAATTGTTATGGGAGACTGGAATTCGGTAGTAGGAGAAGGAAGAGAAGGAAAGATAGTAGGTGAATATGGTCTGGGTAAAAGGAATGAAAGAGGAAGCCGCCTGGTAGAATTTTGCACAGAACATAATTTAGTTATAACAAACACCTGGTTCAAGAATCACAAAGAAGGTTGTATACGTGGAAGAGACCAGGAGACACCGGGAGATACCAGATAGATTTTATAATGGTGAGACATAGATTTCGGAACCAGGTTTTACAGTGTAAAACGTACCCAGGGGCAGATATAGACTCTGACCATAACTTGTTGGTTATGAACTGTAGGCTGAAACTGAAGAAACTACAAAAAAGTAGGAAAATAAGGAGATGGGACCTGGATAAATTGAAGGAACCTGAAGTTCTTAAGAATTTCAGAGAGAGCTTTAGGCAACAATTGACAGAAACGGGGGAATATAAAACAGTAGAGGAGGAATGGGTAAAATTGAGAGATGAAATAGTGAAGGTAGCAGAGGACAAAATAGGTAGGAAGGTAAGACCTACAAAAAATCCTTGGATATCACAGGAGATACTAAATTTAATCGATGAAAGGAGAAAATATAAAAATGCAGTAAATGAAACAGTCAAAATGGAGTACAGACGACTAAGAAATGAGATTGACAGGAAGTGCAAAATGGCTAAGCAGGAGTGGCTAGAAGGCAAATGCAAGGATGTAGAAGAGTGTCTAAATAGGGGAAAAATAGATACAGCATACAGGAAAATAAAAGAAACATTTGGAGATAAGAAAAACAGCTCTATGAATATCAAGGACTCTGATGGAAAACCAGTTCTCAGCAAACAAGGGAAAGCTGAAAGGTGGTAAGAGTATATAGAGGGGCTCTACAAAGGAAATGAAGTTCGAGACAATATTGTAGGAAGGAAAGAAGATATAGATGAAGATGAAATAGGTGATACTGTACTGAGAGAAGAATTTGACAGAGCCCTGAAAGACCTAAGTCGAAACAAGGCCCCTGGAGTAGATGATATTCCCTCAGAGCTACTGAAGTCTCTGGGAGAACCAGCCATGACAAACCTGTTTCACCTGGTGTGTAAGATGTATGAGACAGGCGAAGTACCCTCAGACTTTAAGAAAAATGTTATTATCCCCATTCCAAAGAAAGCAGGTGCAGACAGGTGTGAAAACTACAGAACCATCAGTTTAATAAGTCATGGTTGCAAAATATTAACACGAATTATATACAGAAGGATGGAAAAGCTGGTAGAAGCCGACCTCGGGGAAGATCAGTTTGGGTTCAGGAAAAAATGCAGGAACACGGGAGGCAATACTCACTTTACGGCTTATCCTAGAAGATAGATTAAGAAAAGGCAAACCTACATTTCTAGCTTTTGTAGATCTGGAGAAGGCTTTTGACAATGTTGATTGGAATAAACTCTTTCAAGTTCTGAAGCAAGCAGGAGTAAAATATAGGGAATGTAAGGTTATTTACAACTTGTACAAAACCCAGACAGCGGTTGTCAGAGTTGAAGGGCATGAAAGGGATGCAGTGGTTGGAAAGGGAGTAAGACAGGGTTGTAGTCTTTCTCCATTGTTGTTCAATTTGTACATTGAGCAAGCACTAAAGGAAAGCAAGGAGAAATTTGGTGAGGGAATTAAAGTTCAGGGGGAAGAATTAAAAACATTGCGTTTTGCCGACGACATAGTAATTCTGTTAGATACAGCAAAGGACCTGGAAGAGCAATTGAACGGAATAGACAGCGTGCTGAAAGGAGCATATAATTGAACATTAACAATAGCAAAACTAGGGTAATGGATTGCAGTGTAAGAAAATCAGGTGATGCTGAAGGAATTAGATTGGGAAACGAAGCAATAAAGGAGGTAGGTGAGTTTTGTTACTTGGGCAGTAAAATAACAAATGTTGGTCGCAGTACAGAGGATATAAAATGCAGAATGGCAATGGGTAGAAAAGCGTTCTTGAGAAAGAGAAATTTGTTAACATCGAATATTGATTTAAGCCTAAGGAAGTCCTTTCTGAAGGCATTTGTATGGAGTGTTGCCTTGTATGGGAGTGAGACATGGACGATAAACAGTGTGGACAGGAAGAGGATTGAGGCTTTTGAAATATGGTGCTACAGAAGAATGCTGAAGATTAGGTGGGTGGATCGCGTTACCAATGAGGAGGTACTGAACAGAAATGGGGAGAAAAGAAATTTCTGGCATACCTTGACTAAAAGAAGGGATAGATTGGGAGGACACATTCTTAGACATGAAGGAATTGTGAATTTAGCATTGGAGGGAAGGGTGTGGGGTAAAAATCGCAGAGGAAGACCAAGAGATGGGTACAGTAAGCAGATTCAGACAGATGTGGGTTGCCGTTCTTATGTGGAGATGAAGCGGCTTGCTCAGGATAGGGTATTGTGGAGAGCTGCATCAAACCAGTCTCCGGACTGAAGACCACAACAACAACAACAGATTATCATTTTGTTAAAACTTGAACCACCCTCTTTTCAAGGCTTGAGGAATAGCAGTTTTATTTCGTGTGATAAAATATTAGTTAATATTGCTAGGTTTTTCTTATTTTGTTAATATTTTATTATCATATTAATTAATTTGGCATTAATCTGGCTTCTCCGTTACGCCACTGTTCCAGTGAGAATGTGTAGTTGTCTTACTTTTAAGTGGATGTGCGCGAATCTATGGCTGTCTGAATGTGGGGAGTAATAGCTCGCTTTGAATCGTTCTCTCTGGCTCAGAGTCAACAGCTGCTGAGCTTACCAAAGAGGTTTCTACACCCTTTGCTTACAGTCCAGTTGTCGAGCCTACTCTAGGGCGAGTCTCTCCACCTCACCACCGCTGATCTTGGTTTTTCAGGCTTCCGGTGGCTTCCCGCGTCTCGTGGCCGCTCGGTCTGGTCATTCTGTGCTGGTCTTCTGGTGAGGTAAGGTTGGGTCTGCTCTTTTGTTTTGAGATGGTAGCGTTTCATTGTCTAGCACGTTAACTTAGAGTCGTGAACTTAGAATAATTTTTTTAAATTATTTTCTCCGATTGTGTGCGGAAATGTGTTCTCGTTTTTCAATTCAGTGATTTCCAATAGATAAACGCAGTGTTTGTGATTCTAGTTACAGTTTGATAACGGCTTGGTAGGTTAAAACCTTTTGTGATCATGTGGCGGTGTATGAACTCCGTGTAAGTACTTTCCAGCTTTGTGGGGCCCGAGTTCTAATAGGTGATATGTTCATTTTTGTACAGTGCATGTAAAAATCTTCTCATCGTTTCTTTCCGTGAGTGATATGTGTTCCGCGTAGTTGGTTCATAGAACAGAGCCTTCAGCTTCCACTCTTGTTTGTTCCATGCCCATCAGGCAAGTAACTATGCAGGTATCCTTCTGATTTCCATTAATATTTCGCGATCTTCTCTCCCCGCCTATTTTAATTTTGCTGTTTCTTCTCCGACTGGCAGTGCGCACTCTGTCTTTGTCAGTAATTCTCTTTGAGCCTTGTACAACTTCCTTTAATAGCTTCCTTATGTAATTCTAAACATTTCTGTTGGTTGCACGCTGTAATTCTTAATTTTATTTTTCCACTTTTATTTTTCACTTTTACGAGTTTTTTGAGACTGGACTTCATGCGTCTCTGTAGCCGTATTTCATTCGCTTCCTTATATAATTCTAAGTTTTTCTATAGGTTGCATGCTGTAGTTAATTTTCTTTATTTTTCTGAAACTGACTTTATTCAATTTTATCGGTTTTCGGAACCACTTGGCTCAGATTTCCGACTTCCGCGGTTTGCAGCTAGTCGCCTGAATTCACGCCACTTCTCATGTAAATCAGTACCTAGATCGATTTCTAACAGACTGAAACTTAAGAATCCACCGTGATTTTGTATAATGAATCCGATTTTCAACCACTTCACCTTCAGTGGAGTGCGTTCATGTATCGTAGCCGTGTGTTGCCGTTAGCGTGTTTGCTCGCGGTCCAATTCAGATGTAATTTAACTTGGCTATACACACGCACCATCTCAAAACAGGCACGACAAACCAGAGCCAGCTTCAAAGTGTCTTTGTATATTGTGTTTTGTGCTACCTCCGACTTGCTGAATTTCACCTACGATAGCGGCGCCTGCTTCCCCCTCGTTTCAGCACGCTGATTTTGGAGTTTCGCTGTGGCATAGCGTGTTTGTGAGCGAATGAGTGTTGTTTGTGAATCCTTGCCCCCAGTGACGTTAAATCATGTATAATTTAGGCCGGGCACCGTCCGCATCAGTCCATGTAAGAGGTGCATTTTTATTGTATTAACAAAATTGGTTCCCCATTTTGCTTGTTTTTTTATCTGAATAAACAAGTTTAAGTTCAGCATAATCAGTAAGTTGCCTATAAATTTTAGTTTTAGAGCACCCTCCCTCTTTTATTTAATATTGTTCTTCACAAGGGCTGAGAACAAGCTCAGATGCATTTTTCCTTGTGTCTAAATTCCGTTGCGCCATAAATGTTTTCTTAGCCACGTTTCTAAGATTAATTGTGGTGGCTTGCTTATTAGTGTCTGTGTGTAATAACGTGTGAGCTGCTATGTATCTTGACCACTGTAGTATCAACTTCCCGTTATTGAAGTAATTTGAACGAGTCATTTCTCAGTTTGCAGGTCTTGTAGCAGGGAGTAACCGGTAGTTAAACGGACCTTATTTGCTAGTTTTAGTGATAAAACAAAGCTCTTGTTTCGTACAGTAGTCGACTTTTAAAGTTAAGTAACTTCCACCATGCAACAAACGAAATTTTATACAGACAGTGACATTCCTCTTGTTTTTAAGATAGAGTGTGCAATATTTCATCAATATCGGAACAAAACTATAGATTTATATGCAATAGAAACGGAGGGCCACATTGAAAAACGCAGTTTGTTTTTCTTAAATATTTACTCCACACAACCTTTAATCTGAGAATAACGAAAACATAAAACAAAAAAACAAAAATGGATCTGTGAAATCGGTAGAGCCGTTCTCAAGTTATGAGGCGACCAAGGTATTTAGGGACCCATTTTTATGTTGCAATGTACTCTCCCTAATACACCGTATGAAACTTAAGGTAGAAGGTGGCCTTCCTCTTGTTTTGAAGGTCAAACGTGCGAAATTTCGGAAATTTCGTGAAAATCGGAATGAAACTGTAGATTTCGTTAGTCTGTAGGAGAAGTATGCTCCGCTAGGCACCTATCACAAAATACTTTCTTAGCTGACTTTTCTAAGTATAAACTACATTACTGCCAAATTTCAGCTTCATAGGTGAAGTAGTTTTCGAGATTTTGTGTTTAGTCAGTGAGTGAGTGAGTGTCCTTTCGCTTTTATATAGATAGATATTAAGAAAACAGATTACTTAATTTGGATGCAAGAGAATTAAGGGAGACTTGCAGACAAAAATAAATAGTAACATGCAAATCTATAATGCTAACTTTATTTGATACAAGGTCATGCCTGATTCGACAGTTTTACGGCATCTAAAGCTAAACTGTTGTGAGCGGTAGACTTCTTTTCGTTTCATCATTTTATGTGTGTGTGTGTGTGTGTGTGTGTGTGTGTGTGTGTGTGTGTGTGTGTGTGTGTTTGTTGCGGATCTTTAACTACTCCCATTTTCCAATAATTGACGCATAAATCTGGGTATTCTCACGCGGTGGCCTCTCATTATTTATGATGTCATATCTCCTGAGCTATGTGTCGTTCTCTTTTGTTTTTGGGTCAGGAACCATCGTGGGCGTACGGTGAACAGTTCATCAAAGTTTCATTGCAATCGAAAGAATTGTTTATGAACACACAGAGGAGATACAGACAAACATTCAAGATTTCTCTGGAACTGTTATATACCGAACTTTCTAATTTTGGCAGCTATTTTCAGCATATATTTTTAGCTAAATAAACTGGAACCGATGTTTTCTTTATGTTGGTATAATATTAATGAATTTTATAAATTTGTACTGCAAACAGTTAAAATAAATTTCCATGGTTCAGAGAATAAGATAGATTTTGCCTTCATTCTAGTTCAGTGGCGTGTTTTACCTGTTATATAGCATTTTTGATGATTTTGATGTTATTGGTATCGTGGCTTGTGAGATAAAGGTATATGTAACATTAAAAATGTCAAATGCCAGCATATGCGATTAAAGTAGTGCATTATGAAAATTCCCAAATACCTCTTAGTCCATTATCAAAAGGGTCCAAGAGAGTAACGAGGGTCATCATTATCTTCTTCTTCTTATTGACCTAGTAGCTTTCTTCTCCTTGCTGCCCTTGGTTTTTTTTTAATTATTATTATAAAATTCAGCTGCATCCTGAGCCTTTCCTACTCCCATGTTGTGCATAAGTCGAAGACCTCTGATGGTGTTGATACCAGGAACAATGCCGATTCTTTCCTTGACCTTTAACCTCCCCATATGACCATCATTGAATGAAACAACTGACTCCCCATTTCAAAGTTTTTATGCCAACAAATTCATCCTTAGCTACACGAGTCCATAAGACTTTGTTAAATGTCATATTTAATTCGACTTGTATTTGAACGACAATGGTACCAACGGAAAGATCGAAGATTCTACAATTGAAGAGCGAAATCCAAACACTCTTATATCTAATATTTACGGAAACGATTAAATTTAAATGCGTAAACATCGTAAGTTGAGTCATTTTCTTGGTCGTCCATATCATTTTGAAAGATGAAATAAAAGTACTTCCTATTAGAATTTCTTAACAAACTTTGCACCATTTTAAGCAGAAAACTTCAAATTATTTTATAAGCCTGTAAACGGAAAATATTATTTTTTTACCATTTTGCGGCGTTCCAGCTCACCTCAAGGAGCCACCATCAGCATGCGCAACGCCTTGTTCAGAACTTCGCTCCTTGACTTCGTGGGGTGTGCGCCACACTTCTACCCTAAGATCAGCTCTTACCAAAAGAAATCGGGACTCATCGGACGAAGGCACGGTTTTTTCTGTCGTCAAAGGTCCAAGCGATCGGTAATGAACCTAGGATAGGCCCTTCAGGTTATCATGATGTTATCAAAGGCACTCTAGTCGGTCGTTTTCATTTCACGCAAACGGCGCTTCGCTCGAATTGTTGCAGGCAGTGGACGACTGCGTTGGCCATGGAAAGTGGTAATGCCTGAAATTTGGTATTCTTGACACTGCGTATCTCAAGATATTAAATTTCCTAACGATGTCCCACTCGTCTAACTACACACTACGAGGGATGTTCAAATGAAAAAAGGTACGAAACGTATCAACAACCAAACCGGTTGCAATTTGCATATTCCGCTTTCGGATAACGTAGTGCGATATCTCGGGAAGCGAAGCATGCATCGCCAACTCTCTCTAAAAATTCAGATCTGGGCCCTCAGGAGGCATGTGATGCTCCCCTTTTCGACGTCTGACATCCGATACTCATTAGTTTCTCGAGCACGGAAAAACTATTAACAGTGTCGTGTACTACGAGACACTCGGTAGCCTATTTTAGCCAATTAAGACACAAACTGAGGAAGTGATTCTGCTCCACGATACGCGAGTCCACACGTGTCCAGGGTCACACAAAGGGCATTGGCCGAGTTCAAGCGGAAGCAGCTTGAGCATCCGCCCTAAAGACCGGAAATGCGCTGTAACTTCTATCTCTATGGACCGCTAAAAAAACACCTCAAACGGAAGCGCTTCAACTCGAAGACGAAGGACACAGTAGAAGACCGGCTCTTGTTACAGCCACAGGAATTCTGGGAACCTCGTTAACCCTTTCATTCCCGGCGTTGCTCCTAGACAACTAAGTGTTAAAATAGTTTTCAAAATGAGAAGCCAAGATCGCACGTTAATAATTTATTAAATGACGACCGGTTTCGGTACACTGTGTTACCATCATCTGGTCACACGTATGTTGAAAGGTGGTCATCTTGTTAAAAAAAAAATTGGGTATAAAATAACAAGTGCAACATTGCACTTAGTCACTATGTAAACAATATACAAGTTGTAAGGCGACATGTTTTTAACTTGTATATTGTTTATATAGTGACTAAGTGCAATGTTGCACTTGTTATTTTACACCCAATTTTTTTAACAAGATGACTGCTGTAGTGTAATTGCTTGCCTGACTATTTACGTTTGAAAAATTGGCCGTACAGAAGTTGTTGAACTATTTTAAAATAATAATCAGTGACTAAGCCTTCAATTTAGACGAACTGTTAATTAAAAAAATGAAATGAAGTGAAATGGCCAAACATTTAATAGTTTAAAAAACCTACAAAATTTGACGAATAGTTACCTTAAACAGCGGTGTAGTTGATCTCGTTGATAAGCTGTAGTGAGATTGGTTGTAATCCGCGTAACTATCCGCCGACATTGGATGGAGGTTCGGAATATTAAGATTCAATCAACGTGTAGCATAATTTTGAATGAAGGTAATTTAATGAATGGAAATTAATAATTGATACAGATTAATGGCTAATCAGACTTCGACCTGTTCATTACATAAAAGTGATTGCAGGTTCTTAGCCAATAAATATTGCAAAATGTTTAATTACAGTCAAAGATACTATCACAAGCTACACGAGATACGTAAGATTAACATGTTTAATTACCCAACCATCCAAAATCGTAATAGTTAGTTATACCTGAAAACAGCATGATCACTAAATGGAGGGACTGGAAAAATAAATAACTGAACAACTGACTGACGTTAACTTCAAATAAGGGGATTTATTAATTTCAACAGAAAGCAATTACTGCATACCTGAGTATCCATTTTATATCTGAGGATTTTGTACAATCAGTTAAGAACAATAATCAATAGTTAATAATGTTCGTTTCAGCATATTGTAGTGGCAGATCTTATCAGTACAATTCAGACAACAGAACAATTAGTACAGAGCAGACAACAGAACAGAGAGCGAGTACGATGGGATTATTACTTTTATAGTAAAAGTCAGAGATTTTAATTAGTAACAGTGATATTATAATTAGAGTTTCTTCGTATATCTTTTACGTAGCTATCGATTCCAAGGAAGGGAAAAAAATGAATTGAATATTTATCCCAATTACATTTTATCTGATTTAATATTTCAAATGACTTTAAAATATGTTATTTATGGGACTCTTGCTATATGGTAATATTAAACTACCTTATTAACATATATGTGACCAGATGATGATGACACAGTGCACCGAAACCAGTCGTCATTTAATGAATTATTAACGTGCGATCTTGGCTTCTCATTTTGAAAACTATAAAACGATCAGAGAGCCTCCAAACCCGACTATGTCAGGTAATCTTAAGTGTTAAAAGCTGCTTTATAGCGAATTTTGAGTATCAGTCCTTAAAGTCGCATTGTTTTTGATTAACTAAACGCTTCTAGTACGTCATTTTGCCGCTTGGTACGCTGTATAGCCATTTCTGAGGCATTAATCTGTCCTTGGAGTTTGTGTTACGTTTCCATCTGTACATGACTGTGAGTGCGAGCGTGAGTGTGGTCCATGTTATTTTATTTCAGCAGTGAATTGTATTGGCTTTGGTGCTGTGGCGAAGATTATGCTAGCATTATTGATCCAACAGTGTCAACTATCAACAAAATAAAGTCCCAAGTAATAAAATACCGCTAAACAAACGTCTGTGTCGTGCATGAAATAGGGGAAAGTCGGGTAAGATGACGACATAACGTTTATTATATTTTTTCTGGCTCTTACGTTGAAATCAGATATTTTATTTATGGAAAAACGATTGCTTAATGTATATCCTTTGTAATAAAGCTCTTAAAAGTTTCCTAAGACTGAAGATTTTTTAGCTAGACCTGTTTTTGTTAATGACAATACCATTCGTCGACTTGCCTTACAAGTAGGGTAAGATGACGAAATGAACATTTTATTTAGAAAACAAGACTTTTATTGATGTTTATCTACTTATCAAAAGAGACACAAACCTTACATTTCTCCTTTGCATTCCTGTAATTTAAGCCCGTACACTGAGCAGAGCCTACTTCATCGACTTTTTTTCATATAGTGACTTAAAATTCATTCAGGGAAGTTTGAAACACGTCACTGAATGTGTGGTCGTGTTCAATTTTGAGTTATTTATTACTCTTAAGTGTTTCTCCGCCATTAATATTGTTCATTTGTATGTCAATTATTTTATTCCTTTATTAATGATCAATGCCCCATGTTTATATATTTTTCCACCCGTGTGATTGAACTTGTATGTTCATGTGAACGTGGAAGGTTGCTTTTAATATTGACTGACTGCCGCGCAATGGCTTACAGTTGCCGCTTCGCGCTTAAGGCCTCGTTTACTTTAGTTAAGAACGCATCGCTTCGTAAGTCGTCTGCATTGGCGTCTGCTGGGTGGTCAGAAGAAAGCTTACTTGGCAAAATGGCGAGGTGGCCTGTTCTTAGTGTAGTACCAAGATAATCATGGTCGAAAGAGGTGACAAGAGCCCTCTCTGGAGCTCTAGAAGAGGGTATTATCTTCTTCAGGCCCCGAGGGTTGGTAGACAGTATGCTCTGAACGCGTTCTGCATCGCTCTTGCTGTGACCACCGAAATATAGTATATCGTGGAATCATGATGAGGGGATGCCATGCTGTTAGAACGTTACTTTGTTCATGACCAGGCAGTCTTGGTTTATCTGTGATAGTTTTCTTGAGTAATTCTTTCGACATGCTAGGCGACGTGTTTCTTCATTTACAGAACTCGAGTAATTCAGTTTAAATTTTGTATTTATATTCTCATTCTGGTGATTTTGTGTCTCGTTTTTCTCAAGTTGTAATACACGTGTGTGGCCTTCGGCCTTTGGGTACACTTTGTTCGAATTCCCTTGCTGTTTCTTTTTAACTAACATTTTCGTGTTGTGCCTGTACCCGCAATTATGCTAAATATTTCTCAAATTTTCTGGTTTGATTCCGTCTTTCCAGTCTTGGTATGACCAATTGCACCACGCGCTTTCGTAACAGTCTTTACTTCAGCCTTCTGCCATGCTTTTACTAATACTAGCTTTCTTCTATATGAATTCTCATGTGTGCTTTACTTGCTTATTCTAAATAAATTTCTGTTTGTAAATTCTATGGAACTCGCCATGGTTGCACACCACATGGTACTTAAAAGATAGCATGCCACTGCCTCTCCGCACATGAGTTCGTTTGGTGCATAGTTGATTTCTAATTAGTGCTTGAAGACACCCGCCATCTTCTCAAAACGCCTTCCTTTCGCCACTTTTAGTGTGTGTTGCCACATGACTAATGTATCACAAGCATTATGTGCAGGTCTGTGAGTGAATGAGTGTGCTTTCCTTTATCCACTGTGTATTTGCAAATTTCCTCTCACATTACCTCCATATTCAAAAAGGGCAGAAACAATTTTATTACAGGCAGTAACTTTGTACAAGGTACAAGGTGTGTGCTTTCCCCAAATTTATTGGCTCATTCATTTTATTGAATAGTTGATGATTTAAAGTATCAAACCTCTGCTTTATAATTTCATGATCTCCGTTCCATGTATAATTATCTATTCCCTTTTTAACATTTATTTTGTATTTGTTAAAACATTGGCTTCTCTCTTAAGGAGTGAGCAGTTAGATAAATTCCCATTGAGCAAGTACTGTGGCCACTCGCAATGAGCATTTTAACTTGCATTTGCAGATCTCTACTGCCCGAGATCTTAAATAGAAAACGTAACAAGCACCTTTCAAGTTGAACTTCGTAGTGGCGCCTTAAGAAGCTTACCATTCCTTACACGCTGCGTTGCCTCTTTCAATGATTCCTTGCTCTATTTCTGTCACGCTGTCTTCCTTATGAACTGTACAATTCGTCATCTGACCACAGTCATTTTGGATTCAGTCTTTTACCTGCACACAGTCTTAAACAATAAATTCATTAAACCGTTATTAAAACATCAGTAAATCCACACGGTTTAAGATGAATCAACTGATATTTATTAATAAACAAGTATTACTTGCATGAAACTTATTTAAACCTAAGGAAAAATTGTTACAAAAACAGCATCCACTTCCTAGCCTCTGTTTTCAACAAACCAAAATGAACGGACAGTTCTATTTCAAGAGACACGACTGCTCGTGTTAATGTTCATCTTATATGCACCTTTCACCACACAGTCCATTCCGTTCAACTGCTCTTTCAGGTCCTTTGCTGTCTCTGATAGAATTACTATATTGTCGGCAAAACACAATGTTTTAATTCTTCATCCTGAATTTTAATTCCTTCTCCAAATTTCTCCTTGCTTTCCTTTATAGCTTGCTCGGTGTACAAATTGAATAAACGCGGAGAAAGGCTACAACCCTGACTTACTCCCTTCGCAACAACTGAATCTCTTTCATGCCCTTCAACTCTGACAACTGCTGTCTGCTTTTTGTACAAGTTGTAAATAACCTTACGCTCCCTATATTTTACTCCTGCTTGCTTCATAACTTGAAAGAGTTTATTCCAATCAACATTGTCAAAAGCCTTCTCCAAATCTACAAAAGCCTTTCCTTAATCCATCTTCTAGGATAAGCCGTAAAGTTAGTACTGCCTCCCGTGTTCCTGCATTTCTCCTGAACCCAAACTGATCTTCCCCAAGGACGGCTTCTACCATCTTTTCCATCCTTCTGTAAATAATTCGTGTTAATATTTTGCAACCATGACTTACTAAACTAATGGTTCTGTAGTTTGACACCCGTCTGCGCCTGCTTTCTTTGGAATGGGGATTATTGGATTTTTTTTCTTAAAGTCTGAGGGTACTTCGCCTGTCTCATACATCTTTCACACCAGTTGAAACAGTTTCGTCGTGGATGGTTCTCCCAGAGACTTCAGTAGCTCTGAGAGAATGTCATCTACTCCAGGGGCCTTGTTTCGACTTAGGTCTTTCAGGGCTCTGTCAAATTCTTCTCTCAGTACAGTATCACCTATTTCATCTTCATCTATATCTTCTTTCCTTCCTACAATATTGTCTCGAAGTTCATTTCCTTCTTTCAGTGCTCTGTGAAATTCAGTATAGTGTCTCCTATTTCATCGTCATCTACTTCATCTCCCCTTCCTACAATGTTGGCTCTAAGTTCATTTCCTGTTTTAAAAACCATATTTTGATGTTTTGTGCACTATATTAATACAGAAAACACTGAATTTTAATTTTTCCAAAGCTGAATTCGTAATGTGGAAATGAAAGGGTTAAACAATGGGATAGTTGTGCTCAGACCTCCAGTGATTAGTTTTGAATAAAGACTTCAATTCTACCGACAGTGTCGTTTCGTACCATTTCGTGTTAAAAGTATGTTAACTCATGCCGTTTGGCCATATTATCACATCGAAAACCTTTTCACATGAATCACAGGAGTACGAAATAATAGCTCTGCGAATGCTCCGCCGCTTTCAGTGACGTAGCCAGGATATTGTCAAAGGTGGGGGGGGGGGGGGGTCCGAATGGTTAAAGAGAAATTTACAAAGGCTCATGTTTTCCATTTATTCTAAAGACAAATTTAAGCTAACATATTTTTTATATTTTATGCACATAGTTTGCGTTTGTAAGACCTTCTTAAAAATACTGCAATAATTTGTATACAAATTTAAAGGAAATATTTCTTAAAATTGTTTCAATATACGCCAGAAGAACCTTCAGTTGTTATTCCAAATGAAGTCATATTATCAGAGTGAGAAATGTTTCTTTGTATTTGAACACTGACAACAACACGTTTGCACGTCACCAAGCTTGCTGCCTGTCAGCCACGACTGTAGTTTGGTGTTTCGCGAAATCTGCATTAATTTTTGCATCAGTGTAAATACCTTTCATACTGATTTGAGAAGCCTAAGTCTATAACTTTATTTCCAAGATTATTGGTTCTTTTTCTCTTGTTGGTATTGCAACGTATCCACCCTCTAGATAAAATATTACTTTCAAACCTATCTTTAAAAAGTATTACACATACTAACTGAGGTGCCTTACGATATACTGAAATTTTGCCACTCCAAATAACGACTCCACTGCTGTAAATAGATAAATAAGCTATTATAGTAGTACGTAGTTTAACTGACCATAACGCTAGTGGAGAAATGAAAGTCGGTTTTTCTCTGTTTTTTCCTGTTATTCTTAACAACACAAAAGGAACAAACGGCAATGGCAGCATTCCACTGTAGTGCTTAACATAGCAGTAATGTAGCAAGTCCAATAATGGATATCGGCTAAAGGAGGACTGGGCAATAAAATGTTCAAATGTTTGTTAAGCTTAAGGGACGTAACTGGGGCGTCATCAGTCCCTAAACTTACAAACTACTTATGAACTAATTATATCCATAATGGATATGAGGTCGCGGTTGTATACTTAACTATTTTGTCAAGTAGGCTCAACCACGTAGATCGTGTATAAAACACTAAAGTATGACGCGTTTTGACGAAGCACAGTATGTTGAGGAGCTTTCTGCGGAGACACGGTTACAAGGGAAATAACCACGTTTTCTTTTATTACATTTTAGATTTTTATTATCTCGTGTTTTAAGATTCTAGTATATTTTATCTGATGATGAGGGCTTGACCCTTGAAACGCGTCATACTTTAGTACTTTATACAGAATCTATGTGGTTGAGCCTACCTGACTAATAACTTATGAACTAATTAAAATAAGACAGTCTATATCGTAATTTGTTGCGTTTATTGCTGGCAGCCGGTTTCGGTTCTATAGAACCATCTTCAGACCTTTGGCACCTTGTTGATGGACGGTGGCGGTGGCCGGAGTGTCAACAAATTTCGATCTAGACTGTCTTATTTTAATTATTAAAATTTTCAAGATCGCTTTTCCAAAAAAATGCTTCAAAAGTTACTTATGAACTACCTTATACTAAAGACGACACAAGCAACCATGTCCGAGGGGAGGATTCGAACCCCCGTCGGGGAACGGCCTTGCGCATCATAGCATAGCGCCTCAATGCTCTTGGCCTCTCTGCCGCGGCGACTGGGCAGTAGCCGATGATGTTATCGATGTATCGATAATTAAATTCTATAGATGGTTTTGTTGACTGTCGATAGTGCGTATCCCTTTTTCATCGTATGACTGATAACAATATATATACATGTGGCATCTGTTCCGGAAGACCAGACGTCACTTCTGATCCTGCAGTTGTTATTATTTATTATTCATAGAATATATGACATCAACTGCGATTGGGCAAAGCTGAAAATGTGTACCCAGCCGGAATTCGAACCCGGGTCTCCTGCTTTCTAGGCAGTTGCGCTGACCCCTACACCACTGGGGACACAGTGATCACCGAACCTGCAAGGACTACCTAGGGACGCCTCCCGTCATATACAAATTCCCAGCTTCTCCCTGCCTACAGTACTCAAACTCGTAGTTATGAAACTAATTCCCGTAAGAGTAAGGGCTTCAAACTTGCCCACCCCTCCCCACTAACGATAGGAACAGACGCCACATGTATATATATATAATATGCCGGTGACGGGCAATGATCCTATCGTTAGTGGGGAGGGGTGGGCAAGTTTGAAGCCCTTACTCTTACGGGAATTAGTTTCATAACTACGAGTTTGAGTACTGTGGGCAGGGCGAAGCTGGGAATTTGTATCTGACGGGAGGCGTGCCTAGGTACTCCTTGCACGTGCGGTGATCACTGTGTCCCCAGTGGTGTAGGGGTCAGCGCAACTGCCTAGAAAACAGCAGACCCGGGTTCGAATCCCCGCTGGGTACACATTTTCAGCTTTGCCCAATCGCAGTTGAAGTCATATATATTCTATGAATAATTGATAACAATATCATTCAGTTTTAATTTAGTCACTTTGGAGGTTCTATTCCACCATCGAGCATGGGTGTGTGTGAAACTCCTGGCAGATTAAAATTGTATGCCTGAACCGGGACTCGAACCTGGGACCTTTGCCTTTCGAGGGGAAGTGCACTACCGACTGTGCTATCCCGACGATTCACGATGCCGCCTCACAACTTTACTTCCGCCAGTACCTCGCCTCCTACTTTCCAAACTTCACAGAAGTTCTCCTGCGAAACTTGCAAGTCTAGCACTCCTGGAAGAAAGGATATGGTGGAGACATGGCTTAGCCACAGCCTAAGGGATGTTTCTAGAATGAAACTTTCACTCTGCAGCGGAGTGTGCGCTGATATGAAACTTCCTGGCAGATAAAAATTGTGTGCCGGAACCGGGACTCGAACCTGGGACCTTTGCGAGGCGAGGTACTGGCGGAAGTAAAGTTGTGAGGCGGCATCGTGAGTCATGTCGGGATAGCACAGTCAGCAGTGGGCTTGCCCGCGAAAGGCAAAGGTCCCAGGTTCGAGTACCGGTTCAGGCATACAATTTTAATCTGCCAGAAAGTTTCATATCAGCGCACACTCCGCTGCAGAGTGAAAGTTTCATTATGGTTGTGTGTGTTGTTCTTAACATAATTGAAAAGTATTTTATCTTTTAGGTGATAGGGAGTTCGGACCCACAAAACCCCCACCGCTCCTTTGGCTACGTCCTTCCTGCTTTACGCCTCGTTTACGCGGTACTACCGCCATTGCTTTCGGACACGCCGGCCACGGTGGCCGAGGGGACTGAGGCGCTCCAGTCACGGTCTGCACGGCCACTACGGTCGGGGGGTTCGAATCCCCCCTCGGGCATGGATATTTGTGCCGTCCTAGTTCGTAAGTAGTTCATAAGTAGTTTGTAAGTTTAGGGACTGATGACCCCGTAGTTAAGTCCCATAAGCTTTACAAACTACTACGGTCGGGGGTTCGAATCCCCCCTCGGGCATGGATATTTGTGCCATCCTAGTTCGTAAGTAGTTCATAAGTAGTTTGTAAGTTTAGGGACTGATGACCCCGTAGTTAAGTCCCATAAGCTTTACAAACTACTACGGTCGGGGGTTCGAATCCCCCCTCGGGCATGGATATTTGTGCCGTCCTAGTTCGTAAGTAGTTCATAAGTAGTTTGTAAGTTTAGGGACTGATGACCCCGTAGTTAAGTCCCATAAGCTTTACAAACATTTGAACATTTTCTTTCGGACACATCGCCGTCCCGCGACTTCTGACACCTCGGCGTGTAGCGGTAAGTCGTGCGGCAGTCTCGGCCTAGGTCGGGCAGCGATTCGCCATATGGTGAGAAGGGTGGCTGGCTGCTGCGGCCGACAAAGAAAGCAGAAAGTAACTCGACACACGCGCGCGCGGAGGAGACGGGAGGCGGGAGGCGCACCCCGCGTCGGCCGCGGGTTATTTATAGAGGGCGGCTGGCAGCAGCCACACGCCGCGCCGAGCACACGTGTGCCGCACCCCCTGCCACCCCTGCGATGAGCCGCGCTCCCCAGGTGGCTCCAGCCGTCCAACCTTCCCCACGCTCCACAGCCATATTCCCCACGGAGGTCTCCCATCTGGAACGCGGCTACCTGCGCAACAGATGTGAACCTCCTTCCCTAAAGGATCTGTTCCGTATTATCATTTGGCTTCCACATGCTAGCAGAAGAAACATTCATATGAAGAACATATGCAGTGGCGGCGCTAGGCGGCGTAGACGTCGGCAACCACCGACGGCCTCTCATGTCAATGTTATCGTACGATACCGTCTGTGTCGGACCCGGAATCGTGTGGTTCAATAGTGGTATATGTTCCGTGTGAAGTTAGTTAAAAACGAAATAGCCAGCCTAGGAATCAATGTAGGACAGTGTCTCGGTGATACTGTGATTAAAACAAGTGATCGATTTCATTACTTAAGAGATTTTTATAAAACGTTTCCAGACAGTTCTATAAACAACAGTTTCGCCATGTATGTTATTTAATGACTTAAACAAACGAATTGTAAAAACTTGTGTGGAAAACTTAAAGAAATGAAAATAAATAGCATTGTATATATGTCAGGCTCATAAACAAGTTGTGTTGATCAGCTAATAGTGTTAATTAATGTAATAGTCGAGATTTGAATATTGTTATTCTTTGTATATATTGACTGAAATTAGATTTTGAACATATTTTGAGAATGGACAAGATATTTGATCGTTCAATATATGTTAGGAACATGTATGATGTACTCATTAACAAATTAATTGACATTTATAATTATTCTTTGTTATCGAATAAAAAGGACGGCGTTTAAGATTCGCAAAACATTGTTAACATTTTAGATTTTTTCTTTTTTTATATTTGATGTTTATCGGCGCTTTTCAACTTCTAGATTATGTAGCGAAGACCTGCATCTAACTTACACTAGCTTAAACAAAGGACGAAAACAACACCCGAACCCAAGGGTGGGATTCGACCCCCGATGAGAGCCATCTCGCTCACCGTGGTATGACGCCTTAGTGCACTCGGCCATTCGCGGCCGACAGCTGTTTAGTTGTCCATATTTATTTCCGTACGACTGCAGCAGTGGTGAAATTTTTAGTTAAATACTTGCAAAACATATTGATGGAAACATTTTCGTTTCACTATGTTTGGGTCAACAGCTCTCACTGGAAGGCTTCCAGTTACCTGCCAGCTGCACAACATCGATGGAGTCAAAATTCCTGAAGATGGTCTAAATAATACTGAAACTAGTTGAATGAAATAAATTATTGCACTCTAGACTGTTCTTTATTCATAAACTTGCAAAACAGCATCTTCAGTACATTTTAAAAAACAATTTGGAAGAAGTATATTTAAATGTTTATATAACAATTAAAATTCTGCTCCCAGTTCCAATCAGTACAGCTTCTGCCCAGAGAAGCTTGTCAAAGTTAAAATTAATTAAGACTTCTTGAGAAGCACAGTGAGCCAAGAAAGACTATCTGCGTTGTCAGTACTACGAGTTGAAGCCAAAATAGCGGCTAGTATTAATTAAGATGTGATCTTTATTATATTTAAAAAATTCAGTGAGATGAAAAGCAGAAGAGTTTCTCTATTTTAATTTGTGTTCGTTTATTGTAATTTTTGTCATTGCAATAATATTTGTATATTATGCTAATAAAATTTCAATATAAATGACTATTGATGTATAATTCAGCTCATTTTATTTAACATTTTCTTCATTACTGCAAAAATGAAAGGGGCCTCCCAAAAAACGTGTTCGCCGACGCCCAGTTTTCGTCTAGCACCACTACTGACCATATGAGCAGCCGCCACAACTTTCAGACATTTGCTCTACTGGGAGACAAGCATACGGTATTTGATTTTTGGAAGTCGCTTAAATAGTTAATTAAGTGATCTTACGATCAAGACATGCTTTCTGGCCCACTTTAGGTTACGGTAGTGACGAATTATACAGTTCATAAGGAAGACAGGGTGACAGAAATGGAGCAAGGAATCATTGAAAGAGGCAATGTGTAGTATTACATTGAAAATTTTATTCAGTAAAAAATATATCTGCGACGCTGACCACCGTTTTCTCTGGCAGCTAGTTACGCTCTTCATATATTTTTGATGTTCATCCATCTTTTACGAGCTCTCCAGAACGCAGTTGTGCACTTCGTCTTTTATGTTTTACCTTATGTTTTACCCTTCGCTAAGATTAGACGTACGTCTGGGACTGCCTTACTACCAAATGTAAGTGTGTGCGTGCGTTTTTCTCTTTAAATATGATGAAAATATAGTTGGAACAGTTAAAATATTTTACTTATTTAAAATTACCCACCTTTTAATAATTCATGAAGTGTTTCTATTTTTCCAGCAATAATCTTGATTATGTAACATGATGCTTGGAGCCATTGTTGGACTTGTATCTATAATTTACTAGAAATTTTTAGATATAATTATATGTAACTTTCATTAATGTGACTTTCTAGTAATGCCTGCAAAGAAATCTTCGGAATTAAAAGAAATCCGATCGATTTAAAGAGCCTTTTGTCACGAAAGTTGACTTAATATTTTTAAACGGTCATTCCGTTAGCATAACCCGCTATAAGTAAATCAAGCATCATTTTACATAATGCAACAAGAGTTTTACAGCTTTATCTGCTACGATCCAAACAACTAGAAGCAAACATATTGGTAAGAAAGGTCATCGCGAAATCTGTTAGTTTTCGTGTAATATTGCGCTCAGGTGTTGCTTTTATTCCAAATTACTACTGCCGCTAAACTTTAAAGTCAGATTCCGCCTCCTTTTTTGAGTCTGCTATTTATAAAGTAATATTACAACGCTAGTGAAACTTTAAAAGCGGCCCCGAACATTAACACCGACTCCAACACCTGTTGAGATTAAAAAAAGGCGCAATATTACAAATGCAGCGTGTAAGAAATGGTAAGCTCCTTAAGACGCCACTAAGAAGTTCAACTTGAAAGTGGCTGGTTAAATCTATTTAAGATATCGGGCAGTAGAGATCTGCAAAGCAAGTTGAAACGCTAACTGCTACTCGAAATTACTTTGCAATTGGCCACAGTACTTGCGCAACGGAAATTTATCTAACTGCTCACTCCTTAAAAGAGCAGCCAACGTTTTAACAAACACAAAATAAATGTTAAAAAAGGGAATAGATAATTATACATGGAACGGGGAGCATGAAATTATAAAACAGAGGATTGATTTTTTAAATCATCATCTATTCAATATAATAAACCAGCAAATAAATGTGGGGAGACCAAATTAAGCACAAAAAAACACACAGAAGTGAATTGAATCATAACGTTACTGCCGGTAATAAAATTGTTTCTGCCCTTTATGAATATGGAGGTAACGTGGGAGGAAATTGGACAGCTCGAAAATTAAATGAAAAAACAGCTTCACGGTTCATCTGAGACGAACATTGAATAGACCAACTTTTAGAGGAGAAAATATCTCAATACTTTGCTCGTTAATTTATTTGATATCTTGCATTGTTTCAAACATTTAAAAAAATAATGGCGATGTCTGTCTGTCCGTCTCAAACGTGTTCCCACTTTTTAGGTTGCGCCGTTCAACCGATCGACAGCAAATGTTACAGACCTAATTGCCTGCCTCAAGCGATCAGAACCTTCTTTTTCTAATGTTTCGTACAAAAAATATCGCCAAAGCATTCATTTGAGACGAAAACTCAATAAACGTAATTGTAGAGGAGACAATTCTCTACAACGTTGCTCTGTTATGTTTTTCCATAACTTGCACCGTTTCAGAGATATTTGCAAAAATCACTTCGATTAAACACTGTCACTGTGTTCCACGTAAAAACCAGTACAGGCAAAGAAAATAAACTGTAAAAAAGGACAGCATACCACGGTAATAATATTTTAACGAAAAAATATAATGCAAATATAGGAGAGAGATTAAAATAACAGAAGAGGAAAGAAGTTCGAAATGACTATGTTTATCAAAGATAAAATCAAATATCAAATAAATTTGTCTGTTGTTAAAATACGGTCAGGGAGAATCCCATTTTATTTGGATTTTAATACATGTTGACGGAGTCCCACTTTTTGGGCAAAAGGATTTTATAGGTGGTTTTATAGGCAAGTTGGTTACAACTCTAGAATGGTGGGGATTAGCTAGTTTAGAGTCAAAGTAACATATTATGGTTAAGACCTGAAAGATTTAAGCGCCCAATGATGCAAATTTAATTTGCAAAACCCATCGTGAGTTCTTAGCAAAGAATTTTTAACAGTCGCACCGGTGTTATCAAGAAAATGAATCAATTCGAGTGTGGTTGCCCGACGAATAAAGTATTGTGTTGAAAGAAAGAATGCCTGTGTGCCTCAGTAAGAGCCCTAATTTCTCTTGTCTTTGTGATCATTACGCGAAATTTAAAAAGGCGGCAAGAAGATCGTTCTACACTCAGCTTCAAATTCTGGCCCTCTAAATTTCCACAACAGAATTTCTCGAAAAGAACGTCGTCTTTCTTCCAGCGATACCCATTTGAGTTCCTGGAGCATTTCTGTGACACTTGCGCGTTGGTCTAACTTAGCAGTAACGAACCTAGCTGCTCACCTTAGAACTGCTTCCATGTCTTTCTTTAAACTGATCTGCTGCGGGTCCAAAACATTTGAGCAGTACTCAAGCTATGGTTGTACAAGCGTTGTATAGATGAAGTACATCTTCCCAAAATTCTCCGAATAAACTGAAGTCGGTTATCTGCCTTACTCCCAACTGTTCTTATTCATTCCATTTCATATCGCTCTCCAATGTTACGCCTATATTTTTTAACGACGCGGCTGTATCAAGAAGATCTAATACTGTATTCGAACGTTTTTGTATTGTTTTTCCTACTCATCTGCGCCACCTTACATTTTTCTACATTTAGAGTTAACTGCCATTCTTCGCACCAACTACATATTTTGTCCAAGTTATCCTGTATGCTATTACACTCAATTAAAGACGACAACCTCCCATACACCACAGCATTATCAGCAAACAGCCGCAAATTACACGTTACTCTGCCCATCAGATCATTTACGTAGAAAATAATAGCGAATCTGTCAGACGCAAATCTGGAAACCTATTCCATATACTCGTACCTTCGTTAGCTTCGTCACAACTTGAGCGACTGTTCTTTAAACTTCATCATTTCATGTACTCCTTATGTACTGTTTCAATATCAATCTTGACTGAACTGGAAAACTTTAAGAGGGTGTAAAATTTTTGCCGCTAGTGTATTATGCAGCGTATTTTCGTGTCATTCTGTAGTTAATTTAAAGCGAAATAGTAGGTATAACCTTGTACCCTTTTCTCCTTCTCGCTATCAGTTGCTATCTTCCCCCATATTTGTCGGATGGTTATAAGTGATTTTGCGTGAAGTAGAAATACGTGTTACTTTTCAAATTCATTTTGGTGTTTCATATTTAGTTTATGCTCAGCCCTACTAACATTATTTGTTTATTTTCATTGCAGTGATGGTGATGCTAGTGAGAGACGTGAGCCAGACATCCATGTGTCCCTGAGATTTTCGACCATAACTCAAAATTAACACCTATCTAAAGTCAGGTCAGTAGCCGGGCAACAATCCCCGACAAAAATCACGCAGTCTCCCGACAACAACCACGCTGTCTCGTCGCTACGCGCCACAGCCGCATCACCCTAGAGAAAAGGGGGAATTATGTGCTGTGTTCCTTTATTTTGCGGTGGAATTTTTCATGCTGACGTGCGCGTCGTATCCTTGGCCGAAGATTATGTCGCGACGGCAGTAACCGTATATAAGTTATGTTAAAAGTTAAAATTTCAAACCAATTATTCTTTGGCCTTCTTCTTGTGAGATTACCGCCAAATAGAAATACTGGTAATTAACAGCATTTGATAATTAAACAGTATGAAGTTCACTGCAAACATTGACCATGCCAATGCACTAAATGTTACACAATTTTAATCTTATTAATTATGGTAGCAATGTATGTACGCAGTTGGGTGACAACATTTATAGTTAGGCCAAAGGTAGAAATTCTCCACGTTGAGATTTGCTGTGTGCTTGTAGCTGACGGGAGGCCAGCGAGCAGGCCGACGTTGGTGGCTTGTTCCAGCTTAGGATTTTCCAGGTTCATTTCCGGTGAGGGGAGAGAGGGACAATGGCGAGTGCCAGGTGCAGTGCAGTGCACAGCGTGAAATAAAATATTCGAATACTACTTGCATTTGAAGTAATACGTTGCAGTTAGGAACCTTTAAGGCCCTCATTACAAAATAGCCTGTTGACAAATAAACAATACATTGGTTGATATAGTCATATCTGACGTAATATGTTTAATTGACAATGAAAAGTAATAAATTACCAATGAATACAAGGCAGTTACACAACTAGCATGTCAATGTTTGTTTATAAAAGTAATATATTAACTATTTCTCATTTTATTTTCAATTAATCTTGTGTATTTTTATCTTGAAATATTCAGTTAAATCACTTATCTGTGATATAAGAAATTGCACGATTGTAATAAATAGTGCAAAGGATGTGTATACCAATATAAAAACATAAGAAATTTGTTTAATGTGTAGTGTAATTATTTTGATTTTAAGTAAAGTTTTAGAAATGTTTTGGCTGAGCGCTGTACGTTGGAAGTCGGTTAGAACAGCTCACATGGGGAAGTTGATGACGTAGGGAAAAAACCCCGGCAGTTGGGCTTTTGGCGCACGCGCGCGCAAGGGCTGGAAGTGACGAGTCGTGAGCAAGTGGGGTAGCTGGCCGGGCGGCGTCGCTCTGCATCAGTCGGCATGTGGATCTCCAGGTGGAGACTGTAGATTTTTGTGTGGCAATTGCCAAGTGTGGTTGCTCGTCGTAGACTGCACCAAGTTGAATCGAGTGCTACTGTGTGTTGTGAATATTTAGCCGGTGGAACAAGGTGTGCATTGCACTAAAAGTGACTGTGTTTTGTTAATGTAGCACGTGTCGTCGCATAGGCATGAACATACACGGTGTTTGAGACAGGCACATGGTATGAAAACAATTTGTGACAAATATTCATTTTGTCAGGGGGCTCACGAGCTATAATATTTTTTTTTCTTTTTTGATAAATGTGTCGATGTACAGACGTATCAGCCACAGATTTCTAATATTGTGAAATAAACAACATAAAGTGAACTTTTACGTGTTTTTAAAAATAGTAGTTAGTACACCCTTTTCTCTCATGAACTTGACTTTATTATGAATTTTTTTGTTACTCATATGCAGGGAAGGAAAGCTGCGAACTTGTGATATCATCCCCTAGAAAACGAGTCAAACAGCAGCAATCACAGTTCCAGTGTTTTTGCATGTTTAGGAATATGGTTCGCAGTTGGTGGTTGTGAGTTTTAAAAAATTAAACTTTCCCTATTTTAAACTCTCTCCCCGATCTTCACTCTCGCATTCTCTTCTCTGCTCTAAATTTTTAATGAAATCAACTTGCTTCACCCTCGTTGCAGTATTGTCTGTGTGTTATTCTCCGGGTTATTATCGATCTGCGAAATGTATCTTTGTTTATCGAATGGTAGCCAGGTTTGAACAAACGTCACGTAGAACCTCCCAGTAGTCATCATCATCATCATCATTAGAGTCTGATTATGCCTTTCAGCGTTCA
Organism: Locusta migratoria; assembly: GCA_026315105.1. Classification (NCBI taxonomy): domain Eukaryota; kingdom Metazoa; phylum Arthropoda; class Insecta; order Orthoptera; family Acrididae; genus Locusta; species Locusta migratoria. Next base: position 181,788,798 of record CM048749.1, read on the forward strand.
GTCTGGAGCATAGTACCTCCAATAAAATTCCTCCATGATCCCCTATTCAATGCTAACATTGACACCTCGTCTGATGTTATGCCTTTTACTTCAAAATCATTCTGCACCGATCTAAGTACTTTCTTCCTGGTCTACCTCGACTCCTCTTACCCTCCGCTGCCAAACTCATTAGTCTCTTAGGCAACCTTGCTTCTCCCATGTAACATGACCCCACCATTTCAGTCTGTTCGCTCTAACTGCTTCATCTATGGCGTTTTCCCAGTTTTTCTTTGGTTTCCCCATTATGGACACCCTACTGCCATTGTTCCCATCTATTAGCACCTGCAATCATTCTTGCTACTTTCATATCTGAAACCTGTACCTTATGAATAAGGTAACTTGTATTCTCCCAACTTTCACTCCCATACAACAAAGATAGAGCGGTGCACTGCTAACTTAGTCTTGGTACTGACTTCCTTCTTGCAGAAGAGAGTAGATCTTAGCTGATCACTCACTGCATTAGCTTTGCTGTACCTCGATACCCGTTCTTTCTATACGTTGCCATCCTGTGAGAAAATAAATCCGAGGTACTTGAAACTGTCTACCTGTTCTAACTTTGTTCCTCCTATTTGTCACTCAATCTTTTTAAATCTCTTTCCAACAGACATTACTTTCCTTTTGGAATGCTGATCGTCATGTCATAATCCTTTCACCTCTGATCGAGCTCTGCAATATTAGTTTGCAACCTTTCAATCGATTCGGCCATTACAACTAACAAGGAAAGTACTTGGGCTCGGACAAACACATATACACCAAAATCGTATGAGAGATTATGTTAGGATCCCTTATTGCACTAGTGATACTCCCGCATCTGCAAAACTCTGCAGTCGTCCGTTAGAGGCCTCTGCGTGTGCCATGCCGCATTGCACTTTGACCTGTCGGTTCGCCAGTAGGGACGGTGCAGTGTGCCTCCGAAGTTGCGATTTGTGATGTTATTTGTGTGATGAAGCGTCAGATGGGGCGACGATTGCTAATCAATCCTGCTAATGTATTGCAATTAGTTGAGATGAAGTTACGAAGAACCCTTCTTCGTGAAGATGGTATTAGTATAGAAGATGAATCATTTGCATGCTTTCTCGTATCTGTTATGGTACAGAAATATGAGTATAAGATAGATACTGTTGTTACAAACTCATAATAATGATAATAAGGATGATAATGACCCTCAACTCATTGCAAGCGGTAGTGCTACGGTAAGTGCGGGAAGAGGCGATGGAAGCAGTGGCAGTGAATACCAACAGTCCTTTCGGGAAGAAGGTTAAAGTTGCAACTGTCATCACGGCTTTTGATGACAATTCGCCAGAGAACACGTACGATGATTATTACATAAGTTATAGTTAAGATATCCGCATTACGTATGGCGTCTACAATTACATCTATAGTGCTATCTAGAGCATGGTTGCAGAGCTTTGCAGAATAACGACACCCACCAGCACATTGAGGTGTACGTAGAGATCCTGTAACCAAACGTTCATACAGATATGTTTGTTCGAGCCCATGTACTTTCCTTGTAAGTCATCTGCATATGCGAGACTGTTTATTTTGTTTTTACCTATTTTAATCCCCGCCCCCTGCCAGTCTACTGTTTTCAACATATGATCCATGAATAGTATTAACAACAGTGGTGACAGGTTACAGCCTTGTCTTACCCTGAACCATGAGCTTAATTTGCCATCTACTCTAACTGCTGCCTCACAGTCTACGTAGAGCTCTTTAATTGCCTGCAGAAGTTTGCCTCCTATACGATAGTCTTGTACAAATGACAGTAGCTTCCTCTTAGGAACACTGTCATAAGCCTTTTCTAGATCTATGAAACATAGATACAATTCCCTGTAGTCTTCATGAAAATTTTGAAGTTAATTTCCCAACGACAGTGATGAAGACGCAACTGAAGGCGTTGGCCCTGTGTTCTCCAGGACGGCGTCATTGGCAGCAGGCTCTCGGCAGAAAATGGAGAAAAACTGGAGAATGTCCAGTCGTGTTCTTGTTTGCCCCATGTGGCGACGCAGCGGAAAGCGGCGCCTGCCCCCAGACCGCGTCCTGGCATTGACACTGCCTTCCCGTGAGACTTCGTAATCTCTTCTCCACCGGATGTCGTCCGCTCGCGTGCCTTTCTTCTCTCAGGAGGAATACTTCGTCCCCATCCGTACGCGTCAACGCGGGTGGTCCGTCCGGGATTACGAAAGTATTAGAGGAAACATTCGTGGTAGCTGAACGCGGCGCATACTTTTCCCTCTTCTTCTTTGCCAGTAATTCAGTCAGAAACAGGTTCAGATGGCGTTGGAGGTATTCAGGTAACGTAGAAGACCTGCGGGTGTATACGCCACCCAGAGAAAGAAGTGCAAGCCATTAAATAAATGTTTCCATCACAGTATGTCTCTGGGTCCCTTAGTCCCGAACCAAGCTTATGTTCGTGCCTAAAATATGGATAGAAAATTGCATGAAAATAAATAATTTTCTCGGCACGCGTAACTCACCGTTTTCACTATTGTTCGTTTCAAAATAAGACTTTACTAAAGCAACACGGCAATATAGACATTTCAATACATTAGTGGCTTTTCTTGTTCCTTCTTTCGTTCCTACAATTGTAGAACGAAAGGGGGACCAGTGGAAACAGAATTATCTTTCTCATCACTCGCTATTCACGAGAAACTTATTTGGAAAACTCCAACATTTATATAATACTAGCTAAAATCCGCGGCTCCGCTCGCGTGTTGGTTGATTATGATAGATAAGCTATCTTTCAAAATGTTTCAAATGTTTGTATAGCTTATGGGACTTAACTACGGGGTCATCAGTCCCTAAACTTACAAACTACTTAAGAACTAGCTAATACTAAGGACGGCACAAATATCCATGCCCGAGGGGGGATTTGAACCCCCGACCGTAGTGGCCGTGCAGACCGTGACTGGAGCGCCTCAGTCCCCTCGGCCACCGCGGCCGGCAGCTATCTGTCCGTAGTGTGCTATCAGACTGGATTTGAAGGATGAAATGAAACACAATACCTTCTTTAGAAACAAACATTTTTAATCAACATTCAAATAAAATTATGTGAAGTGCTTAATGATTTACAATAAATAATACACACGTTATTCCTTACAGCCTGTGTTGCAATATCTCAATACGTTTGGTGAGAGTAATGTCCAAATTCAATTTAATTCCATTTCAGGGCATTCTGGTGAACTACGTTATTTGTAGTATTGTTTGGAGCGCAGATGTAGAGATTTTTTCGGTTGCCCACCCTTGAGCAAGCGACGTATAATTGACCATGTGAAAAACATGAGGGCTGTAAATGGATTCCTGCGATGTTTAATGATTGTCCTTGAGCTTTGTTAATTGCCATGGCAAAAGCTAGACGAACTGGAAACTGAAGTCTTTTGAACTGAAACGGTATATCTGAAGGGATTAAAGGAATGCGAGGCATAGAAACATCTTTTCCGGCTAATGTTCCTGACAATATCGTTGCTTCAATGAGGTTTCGATGTAAATTTTTGAGGAAATGTCGCTGATAAAGAGGAACTGAAAAATATTCCCATCAATTGCAGAAGTCTATGCACTTGCCGTTTATAAAGGAAGTAAGTAGTGTAGATCAAATCACACGTAAAAATTACGAAATTCAACAATAATGATTGTAATAATATCACAGATCGATCACTTGATGTAATGCGCGAAACGTCAAATCGATTTTTTTTAAGAGATGTATTAAAAGAAATTTCTTTTTTACTGCTTTATTTATTCATATATTTCCTTATTCGTATGCTTATCCTTACAGAGAAATTGATGAAGACATTGTAGCACGCATAGACCAAAGATATGGACTGTGGCATCACGTTTCGCTGTACGTAACCTTCCGCCTTCAGTCCGAATTTTTTTATAATTTTTCAGTCACCATATCTTCCACCCCTTTATAGCTATCGGCATGGAACTGCTATGGTGTACAACGGGAGACTTTGGACAAGAATTACACACAGACCATTCGTTTGCGTTCTGCAGTTTTTGCTGCAGAGCGAAATATTAACACACACACACACGTAGAATTTAATATACACCGATAACTTTCCATCCCAATAAACTCCACCCTTTTATCATTATGAACCCTTAAGCAACAATGCAACCAATAAAACCATTTTCAAAGAGTAAATATAATTTTCAAAGAGTAATTATTGTTTCGCATTTCGCGTTATATTCTTCAAATTACTAAATAGCTATCAGATCGCTATAAAACCTTGCCTAAAACCTTCCTCAGGTATAAATTAGTAGCTGTACAAATATTTAAGTCTCTGCGTCTTGTGGTTCAGACGTGATAAACGTACACCGTACAGACATTCACATTTATAGATATAGATTTATTTATTTTTCTTTTTCCTATGACATAAGGACTCCAGACACCAACGTCTGTGATGTACCTCAGCTTGATACTACACGAAGTCGACCGCGGCTAGGTAGTTTCGTCATCGCAGGAAAGCGACTTTAGCGCCATCGCGTGTTCAGGTCGGACACGCCGCCCTGAACTCAGCCTCTCAGTTCTAATAGCTCGAGAGTGTAGCGCAGTCGCCATGAAGAACTCTTTGCCTGGCAGATAGCGTCGATAGCCATCGCATCCGCTGATAGTGATCCTTATTCTTCCTTTCCTGCAACAGTTAGCAAGTGACAATTCAATCTCCGAACTAAGTAGTACCAGATTTTGTCCTTTTAGGTAGATTATACTACGTTAAATGTCTCAAGATCCACGAACTGCTTCGAAAAGACAAGTTATGTATCAAGTTTAACAACTTTTTCTCATGTAACTAATAAATGCAGATTTTATAGAACGCAGTATCTTCAGCGCCTCCTCGCAGCTACCATGTCCTTTCTATGACCTGTCCATTGTGTGCAGGCCCTGCGAAACCGTAGGACACCGCCGTCGCGAGGCCTACATAAGTGTGATACAACATCCCACAAGATAAAATCTTCGTGTCCTGGAATTTCTTGAGCTATCAGACGGCTTACACCAGCAACCAAAGTCCAATTTTTTATATTTTTCGCAGTCCTTGACCGAATTTTAAAATTTTAAATGCTGTAGGAATCTACTCATTAAGACGTAAAATCTCAATTTTAACATGATGAGGCAAGTATTAAGTTTGGAAACTGTGTGTTTGTCTTACAGCTGACGGCTCTCAAATATTTCAAATTTGAACATCCATTACTCGAAAATTATGACATTTAGACATTATTAACAAACTTTATATATAATTAAGAACTTTTTCTCGCAGACACCTCTTCCTTCCCCCCCCCCCCTACCTCTTCAGCGACAGATCCGTACCCAAAGACTGGAAAGCTGCCCTGTCACTCCAATATACAAGAAAGGCAATAGGAGAGATCCCCAAAATTACAGACCATTGAAGTGGATTTGCGGTAGGATTTTGGAACATATACTTTGTTCAAACATTATGAATTACCTCGAAGAGAACGATCTATTAACCAATAGACAACTCGGAATTAGAAAGTATCGCTCTTGAAAAATACAGCTTGTCCCTTATTCACATGAAGTGATTAGTGCCATCGACAAGGGCTCTCAAATCGATTCCGTATTTATGGATTTCCGGAAGGCTTTTGACACTGTACACCAAAAGCGGCTTGTAATGAAATTGCATGCTTATGGAATATCACCCCAATTGTGCGATTGGATTCGCGATTTCGTATCAGACACAGTTCGTAGTAATTGACGGTAAGTCATCGAATAATACAGAAGTGATATCTGGCGTTCCCCAAGGAAGCGTTATAGGTCCCCTACTCTTCTTTGTGTTTATAAACGATTTAGGAGGCAATCTGAATAGCTGTCTTAGACTCTTCGTGGATGATACTGTCATTTATCGGTTACTAAAGTCAACAGAGGATCAAAAGCAACTGCAAAGCGATTTAGACAAAATTTCTACATGGAGCGAAAATTGTCAATTAACACTAGCCGCAGCGGAGCGGCCGAGCGCATTGAGGCGTTATGCTACCATCAAGGGTTCGAATCCCCCCTCGGTCATGGATGTTTCTGTAGTCTTTAGTATAAGCTAGTTCATAAGAGTTTGTAAGTTTAGGGACTGATGACCCCGTATTTAAGTGCCTTAAGCTCTATACACATTTGAACATTTGGTATGAATTAACACTAAATAATGAAAAGTGTGAAGTAATACACATGACCACTAAAAGACATCGGCTGAACTTCAATTACACGATAAATCAGTCAAACCATAAGGCCATAAATTCTACCAAATACCTAGAAGTTACAATTACGAACAACTTAGACTGGAGAGAACACATCGAAAATATTGTGTGGAAGGCGAACCAAAGGTTATGTTTTATTGGCAGAACGCTTCGAATATGCAACCTCACACTTGTGCGTCCTATCCTGGAGTACTGTTGACCAGTGTGGGACCCTCACCAGGTGGGACTGACGGAAGACATTGAGAAGGTTCAGAGAAGGGCGGCTCGTTTTATCACGTTACAGGGGGGGGGGGGGGGGCATCGAGGAAATGTTGCACGATTTGAGGTAGAAATCATTAATAGAACGATGTTATTTGTTGGGGCGAGATCTATTTGCGAAATTTCAAAGAGCGACTTTTACTTCTGAATGTGAAAATATTTTGCTAGCACCCACCCACATAGGGAGACAGGACCATCCCAATGAAATAAGAGAAATCAGATCGAAAACGGAACGATTTAGGTGTTCTTTCTTCCCACGCGCTATTAGAGAATGGTACGGTAGAGAAAGGTTATGAAAGTGGTTAATGAACCCTCTGCCAGGCACTTAAATGTGATTTGCAGAGTATCGATGTACATGTAGATGTAGAGTCCTTTTCATGAATCAAGTGTTCATCACCACTAAGTTGTTTCGCTAACAGAATTCCACTAGTATCCTCCCTTTTTTGTTTCTTTTTCCTAATCCATATTGTCCCACGATCAGACATAGCCGCGCGGAAATAGCTGCGAGATGTAAGGCGTCGGAAGTTCGAGTCTTCCCTCGGGCATGGGTATGTATGTTGTTCTTAGTAAAAGATAGTTTACATAGTTTGTAAGTCTAGGGATCGATGGCCACAGCAGCTTGGTCCCTTAGATTGAAAAACATTTGAATTTGATAAAAAAAATTCTAAATTATCGTGAGATAGTCTAGGGGTTATTATCAATAGATGGTAACTGATCACAATGTGTTTGCTTTCTGCTGACCAATAGATCAGTGACTAAAACAATATTTCTTCAAATGTGCAGATGTCATAATGCCACAGGCTACCGTTGCGAGAGTAAGGTCGGGGTGAGAGTTTAAAATTGGGAAAGATTCATTTTTAAAACTCACAACCACCAACTGCGAACAGAATTCCTAAACATGCAAAAACACTGGAACTGTGATTGCGACTGTTTGACTCGTTTTCTAGGGGGTGATATCACACATTCGCAGCTTAACTTCCCTGAATATGATTAACAAAACAATTCATAACAAAGTCAAGTTCATGAGAGAAAAGGGTGTACTAACTACAATTTTTTGAAAACACGTAAAAGTTCACTTTATGTTGTTTATTTCACAATATTAGTACCCTGTGGCTGATACGTCTGTACGTCGACACATTTATCAAAGAAAGTTATAGCTCGTGAGCCCCCAGACAAATTGAATATTTGTCGCAAATTGTTTTCACACCATGTGGCTATCTCAAACACCGTTCATGTTCATGCCTATGCGACGACACGTGTTACATTAACAAATCACAGTCACTTTAAATCAATGCGATGCACACTTTGTTCCACCGGCTAAATATTCACAACACACAGCACTCGATTCAACTTGGTGCAGTCTACGACGAGCAACCACACGTGGCGATTGCCACACACAAATCTATAACCTCCACCTCGAGGTCCACATGCCGACTGATGCAGAGCGACGCCGCTCGGCCAGCTCCCCACGTGCTCCCGTCTCGTCACTTCCTGCCCTCGCGCGCGCGCCAAAAGCTCAACTGCCGGGGTTTTTTCCCTATGTGAGCTGTTCTAACCGATTTGCCAACGTACAGCGCTCAGCCAAAACATTTCTAAAACTTCACTTAAAATCAAAATAATTACACTGCACATTAAACAAATATCTTCTTACGTTTTTATATTAGCATAAACATCCTTTCTACTATTTATTATAATCGTGCAATTTCTTATCTCATAGATAAATGATTTAACTGAATATTTCAAGGTAAAATACACAAGATTAATTGAAAATAAAATGAGAAATAGTTAATATATTATTTTTATAAACAAACATTGCCATGCTAGTTGTGTAACTGTCTTGTCTTCGTTGGTAATTTATTACTTTTCATTGTCAATTAAACATATTACGCCAGATGTGACTATATCAGCTAATGTATTGTTTATTTATCAACAGGCTATTTTGTAATGAGGGCCTTAAAGGTTCCTAACTGCATCGTATTACTTCAAATGACAGTAGTATTAGAATATTTTATTTCACGCTGTGCACTGCACTGTGCCTGGCACTCGCCATTGTCCGTCTCTCCCCTCACCGGAAACGAACTGGAAAATCCTAAGCTGGAACAAGCCACCAACGTCGGCCTGCTCGCTGGCCTCCCGTCAGCTACAAGCACACAGCAAATCCCCACGTGGATAATTTCTACCTATGGCCTAACTATAAATGTTGTCACCCAACTGTGTACATACATTGCTACCATAATTAATAAGGTTAAAATTGTGTAACATTTAGTGCATTGGCATGGTCAATGTTTGCAGTGAACTTCATACTGTTTAATTATCAAATGCTATTAATTACCAATATTTCTATTGGGCGGTAATCTTACAATACCCCCACTTGCGGCAACAAAACTATGTCAGGATGGCGCAAGTAGCACCAAAATTAATACATTCAAATGAGCAAAATTTAAAATTACAAAAGTGTTTAATCGGATTGACTCAAATACTATACCAATTATGACGTCAACTAATGCAAAAATAAAATAAAATAAATAAATAAATAAAATTAAACAGGGCAGTGAGAAAATTTCCCAATATTTGTACCATTAAGAGCACTTATAGTGTGTGCATACTTTTTAAGAAAAGAATCATTATAACTAATTACATCCATGAAATTTAAGTGTGTCTGTAGTTTATATACAGATTTGGCACCAAATTTATAATAGTATTAACCTTCAGTCTTTAGAGGACCTTGTCCTACATGGAAAAAACTAGAATTATCACTATAAAAACTTTTGACGGTGTACTCTCCACTTGTTTAGAAGAAATCTCTCACCACTTTGACACTGAGAACCCCAGAGTCATCGTTGCAGTAGCTCTGGTCCATGGTGTATGGTCCTATGTCTCCGTCATTTCAACCAACATGCTGCTGCAGCTAAGATTCATGGCACTGGATCAAGTGTTCTTGTTCACACACGTCATATGCACCTTACATGTAACAGGAAGAGCAGAAGGCACTCATGAGTCAACACAGACAAAAGTTTGTCTGGACACCAGGATTCGGTTGGATTTGTATCCCACCCCTCTGCCATCCAGACTTGGTGCAATTGAAATTAAGCATTGATACAGTAACATGCATATCAACAGAATTAAGAACTCAAAGTGGCTTGTGTTAGTCATTATCAGATCAACCCAAACCACCCAAACCACCATGCCTGCACTCTCATCAGCCATAGGTTCAGATGAAACAGACAAGAGAATATGTGGCCTACTTGGAGTATTACTCCATCAAATAAAGAAACAACCTGCCTGTGTCAAAAATATATCTTAAAGCTCAAATAATACTACCAAAAGAATGTTATCATAGAGAATTTTCTCTTCTATCATAATGACACCTACAAACATAAATACAAATCCTACCCCCTCGCACCAAAAAAATTATTTTTGCTGGTGTGAGATTTCAATTTGGATCCCTGTCATCAGCCTCATGTGCTTTCCACAAGTATTCCCAACAATAAAATATCTAAGGTTAAAGTCTAATTTCAAAATTAGTTTATCACAAAAATCTATATTTTTTAAATAACATATCACCAAACCCTATTGATACTCAGGCTAGACAGAAAAATAGTTCTCGTCAACTGTTGTTGCAGAAATTGTCCAGTCAACAATTGAGCACCATTAAAGAAACCAAAATGTGTTATCAGAATCAGTTTAATATAACAATACAGAGCATTCCCTATTATACATGTTACCTACCAAACACTCAAAAGAGACAGACACTAAAGAGCAAACACTTTCTCTCATTGAGACGTTTCTCAATCCAACCCACCTTTAGCTAAAAAGAGCCGCAACAAACATACATTCCTCACTTCTGGCCCATACGGTCAGTCACACCCACATATGCAACATCGTCAGCTGACATCTTCATCACAATTTATCTAAGCCACAACCCCACTGCCTACATCAATGACCACCACTTTCTCATTCTCCGAGTCACCCCACAACTCACACCACATAGCCAGCCCTGCTCACATATACACACACATAAACAGTACACTCCCACTTCCTCTATCCTTTAGTGTTGGCATACATACATACATATTTACCTCATGTACCACTGTTGAAGTGCAAATCTGATACAAGCACATGTTTTAACACAAACAACGAAAGAAAAACATTTACCAAGAACAGTTGTAAACTTGACCCCAATGCTTAAATCTAAACACACAAGTAGATACTAACACAGACCACAGAATAAATATACACAAATTCTTAAACTACTAAGTACACTGCTTTGTATCTCATACTTCATGATTTATAGTGGTTTATGGCAGTTGCTTGTGTAAACATGCCATTAAATCTTTATCACTTACAACATTTTTGAATTTCACCCACTTCATGCATCCCTCCAGATTTAATTCTAGCTATTTATCCTTATATTCCAACTGAGCTTCATATTTGCACAGAAAATCACTTCTTAACATTAGATTTAAACATAGACCTTTCATCACCCATAAATCTTGAATAAACAGCTCCTCCTCAATTATTACTTCAAATTCTGAGTTCCCTGCATTTAACACCCCTATTTTTCTTGCAAAAGCATAATTTTGTTTTTCCCATGCCACTGGCTCTACTGTTTTTAAATATTTCAGGAAATGGATCCAATCATCTTGCCCATACTCACGTACTTCTTTATTAACCCAACCTGACTTTAACCCATCAATATCCATTTCATGACACTATTCATTATTATGAATCATAAAAAATTGTATTTTCTCCTCCTCATCACCTAACCCCTCATGTACAAGTTCATGTACCTCACGTATCTCATCATGATCTAAGGTACACATGCCTAATCCCTTTAAATTGATCATACTCATTGTCCCCATTCACAAACTCTTTGAACACATTGTAATAAGTCTGGTCCCTATTATATTGTTTGCCTAGTCTGTTCAAGTAATCATATTTGTGCAATAGCCAATCATCTGGTGCCCACTTCCTAATCCAGTTTATTTTCCCAATTAAATTTCTGGTTTGTGCATCTGCATTGTCAACTTGGTGTTCCTCAGAGATCTTCACATTTATATTAACATTTACAGTAGGTCCAGTGTCATTTATTATATCTCCTGGACCACATTTATTTACATTTAATTTAGAAAAACATTCACTCTCATTCATACATTCCACAACATCTATGCTGGCTCCAGTATCATCAATATTTTTCATACTTTCACATTCAGTCAACACTTGTGCCTCTGACCTATCCAAAACTAAGGTTAACCCAATACTGTTTTTATCCTCTTTAATGTTATTAAATAAATTTCGCACATCATATTCCCCTTTACTGTCCTCATTCCTATCCTTTCTCCTCCTGTTTGCCTCTCTTTTGTCATGTTGCATGAACCAATCCCCAAAAATTTCCTCACTACCTATAACAGCATCCATCTGACATATACTTTCCTCTCTTTTCTCCCTTTCCTTGTTTACTCTATTTATGTTTTCTCCCCTCTTTTCTTTATCCTTGCCCTTGTGAACTCCTACTTCCTCTTTCCTATCATCATCTCTGTCCATGTGACATAGTTTTTCCTCCCTTCTCTCCCCATCTCTATTCCTTCTGTAATTATGGTCATTAGATCCCCTGTTATCCCATCTTCTGGTCCCATTATTAGAATAGTTCCTTGTCCCAAAACGGACCTCATTTGGAAGAATCTTAGTTTCCCTGATTCTGTCTCTGATTTTCTCTCCTACAGTTACCCCCATTTCTATTTCCACCTTCCTGCCTTTGATTGCTCCTATCAATTTCCCATGTTTCCCTCTGGCTTCTATTCTCCCAGTTGTCTCCTCTGTTAGTTACCTCTCCAATTTTCATTTAAATTCCTCTCTCTATTGTGGTTTTCCTGGTTGTGACCCACATTTCTACTGCCTCTGTTTTCATTGTGGTTCACATGCTGTGTTCCCCTGAGCTGTCGTTCCATAACTAAACCTTGGTCTATCTTTTCTACAAAATCAATGAAATTCTCAGCTGAATCTGTGGGATGGTGAATTAACTGCCAATGCAAATCTGCAGGTAACCTCCTACACAAAGTGGAAATTACTGCTAAAAGACTCAAAGGTGTATCTAAATGCACTAGTTTCTCAAGTTCCTCCTGACAAAATTCCTTCATGCTCTGTTTCCCTTTCACATAGTTTGGCCCATTCAAGAATTCATTTTGTATCTTAGCTTGCTTGGCCTCCCCCCAATACTTATTTAAAAATAATTTTTCAAACGCCTCAAAAGTAACAAATTTATCAGCACACTGATTTGCCCAAGTTTGAGCAGAACAGTCAAGCATTTTCTTTGCTAACTTCACTTTACACTGGTCTGACATACCAGACACAAATTGGTCCTTGCATGCAGCCAAAAAATCTACTGGATGATAATTACCCACTCCTGAAAACTTTTTGCCATTAGGTGTCTGCACCATGGACCAATTAGTGTTTCCTGATGCAGTACACAATTCTAGATTATTTATCTAGTTTTCACCTTCTCAATCTCAGTACTGTTTACTGTCACTACTTGTTCTATCTTTTTCCTAAAGTTACATTCTGTATTCTCTAATTTTCCTGACAACGAAGTTTTTGTTTTCTCAATACCTGCCACCATCCTCTTGTCAACATCAGCCAACGCCTGCATAGTGCCCTCAATCCTGTGATCACATATTTGTTTCACAGCATCTAACTTGCCTCCTACCTCAGTCTCAATAGCACCAATTCTGGCATGTATCTCCTTTTCCCTATTTTCAAACCGTTCTGTTATACTTCCTATCTTTTTTTCAATGTCTGTGATTATTTCTGCCTTTAATGCAAACATTGAATTTTGTAGTGCCCCAATGTCTGCCTTAAAGTCTGCTTTCAATTCTGATTTTACAGTTCCTATTTCTGATCTTAAATTTGATTCTAAATGTAAGTGTGAATTTTCTGTTTTTGATTCTAAATGTGAGTTTGAACTTTCTATTTATGATTCTAACTTTGAGCTAAAACTCGCTAACATGGCAGCGATCATCTCCGGTGTCAACAACATTTCCCCAGTATTTACCTTCTCTGGACTTTCTGGTATGCTACTCTCTGAATCTACGTCGCTTGGCGACCTTTTAAAAACCTGCTCCATGATTCGGTGCCACAAGAAAGCTTGATTAACACACAAGAATTTATAGCGCCAGCTGCTTTACTTATCTTTTAATCCAGAAGTTGCTGCACCGAGCTGCGACGTCCCCAACGCTCGCTGCCGTCTGTTGTAGAAGCTATGGTTGGAATATGTCCTCACTGCATCCCTTATCCTTTGTAGAATCGAAGCTGCTGGGCCCCGATGCTCCGTTGGCGACTTGCGAAGTCCCCACGATCACTGCCGACCGTTGCAGAAGATGAAATTTGAGGGCGTGGATCCCGCACGCCGCCGCTCACTGCTGCCGGGTCGATGCGCCGTCGATCGCCTGTCACGGATGCCCGCGCCCGAACTCTGACAGCCACCAACCGTCGTTAACCGCGCGACGCTTTTACGTATCGTCCGATTATGCTAACTGTTTTGTCCACTATCACTGTCCTAAGCACACCCTACGTCTCTGTCCGAGCAAGACCAGTGTGAATTTATCCCGCTCTCTGTTGCCAGCCGCCACACACACTTGAAATTGTCCGTCACGTCCGCGCACTTGTTTGCAACTGTTCGTAACTGTTCACTGTCCTATACACACCCTAATGTCTCCGTCCGAGCAAGTCCACTGTGAACTTATCCCGTAACGAGCCTCCAAATGCGAGAGTAAGGTCGGGGTGAGAGTTTAAAATTGGGAAAGATTCATTTTTAAAACTCACAACCACCAACTGCGAACAGAATTCCTAAACATGCAAAAATACTGGAACTGTGATTGCGACTGTTTGACTCGTTTTCTAGGGGGTGATATCACACATTCGCAGCTTAACTTCCCTGAATATGATTAACAAAACAATTCATAACAAAGTCAAGTTCATGAGAGAAAAGGGTGTACTAACTACAATTTTTTGAAAACACATAAAAGTTCACTTTATGTTGTTTATTTCACAATATTAGAAACCTGTGGCTGATACGTCTGTACGTCGACACATTTATCAAAGAAAGTTATAGCTCGTGAGCCCCCAGACAAAATGAATATTTGTCGCAAATTGTTTTCACACCATGTTGCTGTCTCAAACACCGTTTATGTTCATGCCTATGCGACGACACGTGTTACATTAACAAATCACAGTCACTTTAAATCAATGCGATGCACAATTTGTTCCACCGGCTAAATATTCACAACACACAGCACTCGATTCAACTTGGAGCAGTCTACGACGAGCAACCACACGTGGCGATTGCCACACACAAATCTATAACCTCCACCTCTAGGTCCACTTGCCGACTGATGCAGAGCGACGCCGCCCGGCCAGCTCCCCACGTGCTCCCGTCTCGTCACTTCCTGCCCTCGCGCGCGCGCCAAAAGCTCAACTGCCGGGGTTTTTTCCCCATGTGAGCTGTTCTAACCGATTTGCCAACGTAATGCGCTCAGCCAATACATTTCTAAAACTTTACTTAAAATCAAAATAATTACACTACACATTAAACAAATATCTTCTTACGTTTTTAATTAGTATAAACATCCTTTGTACTATTTATTATAATCGTGCAATTTCTTATATCACAGATAAGTGATTTAACTGAATATTTCAAGGTAAAATACACAAGATTAATTGAAAATAAAATGAGAAATAGTTAATATATTATTTTTATAAACAAACATTGCCATGCTAGTTGTGTAACTGTCTTGTCTTCGTTGGTAATTTATTACTTTTCATTGTCATTTAAACATATTACGCCAGATGTGACTATATCAGCTAATGTATTGTTTATTTATCAACAGGCTATTTTGTAATGAGGGCCTTAAAGGTTCCTAACTGCATCGTATTACTTCAAATGACAGTAGTATTAGAATATTTTATTTCACGCTGTGCACTGCACTGTGCCTGGCACTCGCCATTGTCCCTCTCTCCCCTCACCGGAAACGAACTGGAAAATCCTAAGCTGGAACAAGCCACCAACGTCAGCCTGCTCCCTGGCCTCCCGTCAGCTACAAGCACACAGCAAATCTCAACGTGGATAATTTCTACCTATGGCCTAACTATAAATGTTGTCACCCAACTGTGTACATACATTGCTACCGTAATTAATAAGGTTAAAATTGTGTAACATTTAGTGCATTGGCATGGTCAATGTTTGCAGTGAACTTCATAGTGTTTAATTATCAAATGCTATTAATTACCAATATTTCTATTGGGCGGTAATCTTACACCGTTTCACAACAGACACGTCACATTCACACACAAAAACAACCTCATGATGCTTCAAACCTTCACTTTAACACGTTGACTGCCACGGCCAAAATGAGTAAACTGCTCCCAGAAGCCATCTTAAGCACTTCATACAGTTTGATTCGTCATCTCATTTGAAGTCCATCTGTATCATCGAAACTTTAAAATTAACATTTTTGGCGGGAAAATGGGGCGTTCGAATTATATCGTAGTTGGCTTATGGAGTAGAAAGTTCAGCTCAGACGCCAGCTACGAGTAACTCGTTGTCAATAATCAGAGACAAGCTTGGGTATTTCGAAGTACATTTGACAATATGAAACGTCATTGTTGTAACCACGTCAGTATTTATTCAGTCTTCATTGTAAATACTTCACTGCATGCTCTACACATAATAGAAATTTATCTTCAGAATGCTCCTCGTTTCTATAATCAGACAGCAGGAACGCGTATCAAGTCTCTAGCTTTTAGAGAAAAATTTATTCAGGCATTGATATGGGATAGGACGCCAGACACCCATAAGAAAAGCAAGAGTGAGGGCAGCTTTCATTATTTAGAGGCAATACCACCCACAGAGAAGAAACTGCGGCCAACAAAGCCGTGCAGAGTGTGCACACAACAAAAGAAACGCCGTGAATCGCGATACTTTTGTCCCGTTTGTGAAGAAAAACCTGCTCTTTGCGTAGAAGAGTGCTTCAAGACATATCATAAATAAAGAAAAAACTTTGTTTTCATTGCCATTAGCGAGACGATATATACATTTTACGTTTAAAGCTAAAATATTTGTATGATCATTTGTAGGAACTTTTCTGTTACTTTATTCAAACTTACAATCTACTTTAACTTATGCTAAGAACCAAAAAATACACACACACACACAGATATGCCCGAGGGAAGACTCGAACGTCCTACGAGGAACGGCCGCGCAGTCCACCTTAAGCCGTCAGCACACGGAACGTGTATGTGAACGAGTATGGCCAACGTGGCGAGGTTCTGACGTCACAACATGCGAACCGCACGTTGGCGAGGCTTTCCCAACGTGTTGGGCAGTATAAAGCATGCCAGATATTCTCAACGTGCGTCTGAACTATCACCAGTATGGTGGGAGAACGCCCTCGACGTCACACCACGTGGCTATCGGGGGAGGGGGCAGCTCTTTTCGGTAGAGAGATGAAGACGCCATATTGGCCGTCGTATTAAATGGGTTTTGTGTATATAACTTAGGTCTTATTAATATATGGCATTTCAAACCAAGTAAAAGTAACTGAGTAAATTGAGAATCTACCGAAAAGCTGGCATTAGAGGTACTATTTGTTGGAATAAATGACTGGAAACGTCTTACATGTAGTTAAAAATTCCCGTATTACAGTAATATATCATTTCAAGGCAAGGCGGACTGAAAATTTATTAACACGAATTCTTCTGTACATCATTTATTGTAATTACATGTCAGCAAACGACATATCTACCAGTCTTGTATACAATACATCTGACACCTTTGTCGATGATACTCGTATACGTTAGTGGCCGTAGCGTAGGCAGCAAAGTTGTCGACTGTGAAATGAGTCATCCCACGATGGTAATTCAAGACTCCTCAAATACAATTTTTCTTCTTCTTTTATTCCAGTTTCCTTATAGACGTAAAGACCTTCCTACAATTTCAATAGAAGTATACTGCATAATACTCGATGCTATGTAAACATAAGTGCGCATCCTCTGAGGATTCGTTTTATGAACAGGACAGTTTGCACCTTACTTGGAGTAAAATTTGCTCTTCATTCTTTCAAGACTTGCATTTTACACGCGGTTAACGTGCTTGTCCCGAATAGTAACATTGACCGTGGAAGAACGACGTTTCTAAGTTTTACTAAAAAGCGAGACTGTTGCAATGTTTGCCTCACATGAAGGCCTTTTCTAATTTTATATCGCACAGTCATGAAACTTTTATAATTCGCTGCAGTTATTGACGTAACATGCAATTTTTATAAGAGTATTCATTCATTTTGTTGTTACTTATGTAGGCCTATATCACAGAACATATGCGCAAGCGCGGAAATAAGCGATTTAATAAAGGTAAAACAGGAATTCCATTCTCATGATTTCGTAAACAGTGTGATTCTAGAACCTGATGCCGCCGACAACTGTCGCTGGAGCGCGGTACGGTCGCGTGTAGCTCGTTGAGGCACACGTCTCGTATGCTCAAGTTGCCCCGTCTCTGAGCGATCAGCCGCACGTTGGACTCGGCACGTTGATCACACACATGTTCCGACACACGCTCCGTGTGCCGACTGCTTTAGAGAGTACTACTATTCCTGCGCGGCGACAGATTATGAATCCAGAGTAAGTTTGTAATAACCAACAATTTTTTTTTTATATAAATACTGAGTTTTAATTTTTATTTACTCTACCTAATAATGTAAGCGTTTTACTTGAGAACATTATTTGTCCATAATAACTATTAGGGTTTGTTGTTATGATCAGATCCAGCAATGGAACGCTATCCTATCTCTCAGTCAGCAGGCGCCGCCTGCCGAGAGCTGCGTGCAGTACCCTTAAGAGTCTCGCACCTTTCCATATTCAATGCGGTGTGCGACACCAGAATAGGCACTACACCTCCGGCATTCTTATGATCTAAGGCTTCACTGCATGCTTGATGCCGTTTAGTTTGCATTGTACTACTTCTGTGCCGCACTAAGCTGACCTGTTGTATCCTCCTAATAATATCTAAGTAGCTCTCTTAGGTTGTTTGCAGATGACGCCGTCATTTACCGTCTAGTAACATCATCTGAAGATCAAAACCAACTGCAGAACGATTTGAATAAGATATCAGTATGGTGTAAAAATTGGCAATTGACTCTAAATAATGAGAAGTGTGAAGTCGTCCACATGAGTACGAAAAGAAATCCGTTAAACTTTGTTTACAAGATAAATCAATCAAAAGTGAAGGTCGTAAACTCCACAAAATACCTAGCAATTACCATTTCTTTAGACTTAAACTGGAAAGAACACATACATAATGTCGAGGGAAAGACCAACCAAAGACTGCGTTTTATTGGCAGAACCCTTAAAAGATGCAACAGAACTACTACAGAGGCTGCATACACTACGCTTGTCCGTCCATTTTTGGAGTATTGCAACCCAGTGTGGGATCCTTATCAGGTGGGTTTGACGGAGGACATCGAAAGAGTCCAAAAAAGGGCAGCTCGTTTTGTACTGTCACGATACAGGGGAGAGAGCGTTACGGAAATGATACAGCATCTGGGATGGGAATCATTACAACAACGGCGCTTATCGCTGCGGCGTGGGCCACTTGCGAATCTCCAATCGCCAACATTCTCCTCCGAATGCGAAAATATATTGTTGACTCCCACTTACATAGGTAGAAATGACCATCAGAATAAAATACGAGAAATCAGAGGTCGAACAGAGAGATTCAGGTGTTCTTTCTTCCCGCGCTCTATTCGAGAATGGGATGTGAGATAAATAGTATAATGGTGGTTCGATGCATCCTCTGCCAGGCACTTAAATGTGATTTGCAGAGTATCCCATGTAGATGTAGATGTAGATGTACCCGGTGTAGGTGTCAATTTCGGAACAAAACAGGTTCATTACTTTTAAAAATTACCCAATTAATCGGGACCGTAAATGAAAGAATTCTCGTCAACATAGGCTCATCGAGGAAATACATTCGTGAAATCAATAAATTGCTTTGCGTTCCTATGGCTAAGTGCAATGAAATGAAACTTAGAAGAACGATGTTTCTCAGAAAATCATTATTTATTGTGAAGCCAATGAATTGCCTATAATTTTTTTTTCTATAAAAACATACAGATCAGACGGTTTACGGACTATTGAGCATGTGACGTATAATGTCCCTTAATCGTTTTGTATATTCTCACCATTTACCTCTTCCCCCTATCTACCGCCTCCTCCTCTTCCTCCTCCTCCCTCTATTCATTCCCTGTCTGTGTCCATACCTTTCGTCTGCCTCATTTCTCTCAGTTCACATCCTCCTCCTCCATCTCTTACTCCAATTCCTCTTTCTACCTACCGCCTCCTCTTCCTCCTCCTCCCTCTATTCATTTCCTATGTCCACTTTCTCCATACCTTCCTTCTGCTTTCCATATCGTCATTTTTCTCAGCCCACGTTCTCCTCCTCCATCTCGTATTCCAAATCCTCTTTCCCTCGTCGTGTCTATTCAAAAATTAAATTGGGAACTGATCTAAATTTCTTTTGTTAATGTCGAAAAACGGCAATAAAGCTACTCTTACAAAAAAAGTAACCGAAATTACGACATCAATCAACAATGTTATTTGCATAATTCTTTACTAACAACGGGAGGATTTGAGATGTGAATCGCCGATTTCGGAATGGGCGTTCTATATTGAATATAAAGAGACAGGTGTGTCGGCATTTTGCTAGACATTTAGTAGTTACTTTAAAAAAATCAAGGACAAAGTTAAAACAGAAAATAGCGATTTCAAAACTATACATCGAAAAATCGTCTAAAGACGAGCATTTTTATTAATATATATGGAGTCAAAAGTAAATGATGTTCTAGTAATTAAAGTTCTTGTGCTTTCATGCTGTACCTTGGGTATTTGTAAACATGAGCGACTTTCCGAGCGTCGTCACCGGTAGAGCAATCCAGGGTTTGGACCGTCACACCGTGGATCCAGTTTCGAACCTCCAACATGGCAATTTTTTGTTAGATTTTTTTTATGTATTTGATAATATTTTCATATCTGTAATTTTCTAGCCTTATTTTGAAGTAGAGCATCGGAAAGTATGATTAATATTCAATTATGTGTATTATCTGTTTACAGCTGTTTTGTGTTCTACAGTGCAAAAACAATCTAAATAAGAAATAAGTAAAATAAATTTAAAAAACTTCTAAACTATATTATTACCGGCCGTCTATTCGTCAGCGTTCTCACAACCAGTAGCATGAAACGAATCATGAAAACAACCAAAACGGAAATGTTTCTCACACCATGCACAACACACGAACGACACATTGCCACATCTGCATGTTTTCCGAGATATCGTTCGTGGAAAACATACCTGATTTATATTGCTGAATACAGGTCTATCAGATATTTTATTATTTCGATGTGCACCAAGAGTATAAAGGCATATCTTGAAAGGCGCGGACAACTGATTATGGGCCAAGGCATGAATTTTACGCTGTTTCACTTTAAAAGTGCAGGATGGTTGAGAATTACCATCGACAAAAGCCCTGTCGTAGCGAGTCATGTCGGTTTATTTTTCGACGTTCACGTGTTATGGCGGATACTATAATGTATGATAGGGAACGTAAAATAAGAGTTATGGATAAACATCCACTTCCTTTTAGCACTCTTAACGGCTTCGTACACACCTTATTTCTGTTTTGTGCACATCTATCGCAAAGTTCCTTTCGAATTGTGTAAGTTTCATTGGCCTCATTATGCAATACTTAAAACAGATATTTCAATTTTCCCCACCACCTCGTTTTTCTTGGGTTTTACCGATTTCCGGCCCTGGCTGGCGACTCGCTGGCCGATATTTCCCTCTGTGGCTGCGCTTCGACCTGGTAAGAGGTTCTGATTTTCTTTGCTACTTTGAGATGGTAGCCAGTCTTTGTCTGGTATTCAAGTTAGACCTGAGAAATTAGGTTCATTTTTCGGAATAAGTTTCTCCGATCGTGTATGGATGTGTATTCAATTTCATTTCGGTGATTTTGCATAGGTAAACGCCATGAATATGTAATTAATTCGGTTTGATAACGGCTGAGAATCGGTAACCTTTGTGAGGCTAGCTGGCGGTGTACGAACTCTATTTAATTTCTTTCTACTTTTGTGGGATGCAACTAATGTGCAGGAATATTTTTTATTCGGTGTAGTGCATGTGACATGTTCTTTTCCGTTTTCTCCTTCCGCGTGTGATATGTACTCCATGTGGTGTGTTCTTAGAACACAGCCTTCAGCTACCCCTGTGTCTGTTTCTATGTCATTCAGGCAAGAAATTATGCATATATCTTTCTGATTTCCCTTAGTACAACGCGATCTCCTCTTTGTCTATATTAAATTGCTGTTTCGTTTCCAACTTGTACTTCTCTTCTAGCCTTGTACAAACCCCTTTATTACCTTGCTTATGAAATACTACGTATTTCTAGAGACTGCATGCCGTATTTCTTAGTTAATTTATTCCGACTTTTAATTTGCATGCCGTAGTTAATTTACTTTATTTATCGGAAATTGAATTTTGTATTTTTTACTAGTTTTCGCAACCACGTGGTTCCGAACTCCGACATCAAGGGTTTATAGCTTGTCACTTGAGTTCTCGCCACCGCTCACACACCAGTACCTTACTATTGTGTACTCTTGCTTCGTAATCTGTGATTCCGTTAGTTTTTGTTGAAATTAATGCGATCTTTAAGCACTTTGTCTTCAGTGGGGTGCGAATATGTAAAGTAGCAGACACGTGCCGTGTCTCTCAATAATTCTATATGCTCACGGTTTGATTTGAATGGAAATTAATCTCGCTATTATCGCGTACCATCTCAAGTAAAGAAAGACAGGCCAGAACGACCTACGAAGTTTACTTTTTCTTGTGTTGTACATCCTGGTTCGCTGAATTTCACCTACGATAGCGGCGCCTGCTTCTGCTTCGTATCAGCACGTTGAGTTGGGTGAGTTTCACTTTGCTCCGTGCGTGTGAGTGACTGAATGCTTATTGATTGTAACTCACTCTCCGACGATGTTCAGTTCAGATTACTTTAGCTTAATTTTCAACGTGGGATGCATTTTTATTGTTTTACAAAATTGGTGCCCCCATTTGCTCATGTTTGAACTGACTAAATAATTTATTGTCGGTGAATTTGATCCTTATTATGAATATTAGTTTATGAATACCCTCCATTTTTTATTCAATGTTGTTTTACACCAGTGCTGAGAACAAACTCAGATGCAAATTCCGTTGAGCCTTAAATGTTCTTACAGCCACCTTCATGAAATTGTTTAGTTCGGGGTGGCTTGTATATTAATGATTGTGCGTAATTCTCGTGATCTATGACGTATGTTGGCCACAGTCTCCTTGTATTCTTGCTGCTAAAGTAAAGCATGAGTCAGTTCTAAATTCTGGGCCAGGGAACAAAATTCTGTTGCAGGAAGTAGTCAGTAGTTCACGCGAATCCTTTAGCTGGTTTTACGGCCAGAGTTATATGTTTAAAGTAAGCTTTTTTACTGGCTCCTTTCAGCTAGAATTAATTTTACAATTAACGGTGGTCCTTCAACCTCTAGCTCGTCTTCTACTCACGGTACAGCATCGACGTGCACGGCTCAACTGGCAGAAATGCTTTCATGTCTTCCTTTAAATTGATCTGCTGCGGGCCTAAACACTTGAGCAATACTCAATGTAGTGGGACGAACATCGACGATCTCCACTTTCCTATATCAGCCCTGTTTTGTAGGATATAATAGAAAGTCTCTTTACACTTAAGTATTATGAAATTGTCTATATTTATTTTGTGTATAAATATTTTAATGTGATTCTTAAAATGTTTATATTTCTTTTCTTTGTGTTTCATGTACGATCGAGGTGTCGCAATGAACAGGGGCAGCGTCGTCGCACCTCACCCAACGTTGCTGTATCTGGCCGCTATCAGCATTTTAACCGACGGCTACGGGGCTACGAATCCGGCTGCATCTTCTCTAATCTCTATTCCCGCGCGTCGATCGTTTCAAAGAAGGATGATTATGTTGATTACATTGTTTTAGTTGCTCATGATCTGTCGTAATAAATAGACGTTTCATACAAGCAGTTCTGATTTGGACTTGTACTATTTCAGACGACAATAAATTTAAAAGTATATCACGTATGTTACCATTTATTTAATGTGTGCTTTATATATACAGAGACAAAATCTGATCGATTGGAAGGTTTTAATTCAGTCAAGAAGATTATTTAATGAATCAGTGATATTTAACATTGACTTATATTCAGCTTCGACGAGATAACTTACATTAATTGTGAATACGAAACATCGAGTTTAGCAGGCAGTGAACTTCGATGTGTGAAGCTAAAATATCGATAGCAAATCACGTTGCTTGTGTTAGACATTGAGTAAATTTGCAGCAACTACTACTCCTGCGTCGCTCGTACAATAACCTGAAATTTAATTTCAGAAACTAATTAAAAGATTTATTTCATTTTTCTGATTCGTGCTGGTGGTGCGGGAACTTCGGATCGAAGTGTATAATATAACGGCAAAACTTGACAGTTGGTGTTGCTAAGGAACAGTAAACTTTAAGTAAACAACTAGCTAGCAACTAACTGAAACTTAATTAAAGTGAATTATTTTCAGAAATAATATTCATATACGGACTTTAGCATTCTAGTAAGGAAATGAAATATAGATTTAACATTTCCCGTACCCCATACCATAAATCTCACCGGATCAAGACGTGATCGTACAAGCGTTTTATACGCGGTCTCCTTTACAGATGAAGTACATATTCCCAAAATTCTCCCAATAAACCGAAATCGGCTGCCCGCCTAACTGTCCTTACACGTTCGTTCCATTTAATACCTTTCTGCAATGTTACGCCTAGATATTTGAACGACGCGACTGCATCAAGAAGCTCACTGCTAATGCTGTATTCGAATATTACGGGATTGTTTTTCCTACTCATGTTCATCACCTTACATTTTTTTTTTTACATTTAGAGCTAGCTGCCGTTCTTCACACCAACTAGAAATTTTGTCTAAGTCATGACGACACCCTCCCATACACAACAGCATTATCAGCAAACAGCCACTATTTACAAGTTGCACTGTCTATCATATCATTTTTAGAGATAGAAGATAATAGCGGTCCTATCACACTCTCCAGGGGCACGCCTGACGATACACTCGTCTCTGATGAACACTCGCCGTCGAGAACAAGGCACTGCTTTCTATTATTTAGGAAGTCTTCCAGCCAGACACAAATCTGTGAACCTATTTCATATGCTCGTAAGTTCATTAACAGTCTGCATTCCGGCACCGCGTCAAATGTTTTTTTTTTTTTTTTTTTTTTTTTTTTTTAAATCGTGATAAATACAATCTGCCTGTTTCGATTCATCAATGGCTCGCAATATGTCATGCGAGAAAAGTGCAAGCTGAGTTTCATACGAACAATGTTTCCTAAACTCGTGAGGATTCATAGAAAGAATCTTTTCCCTCTCAAGGAAATTTATTATATTCGAACTGAGAATATGCTTCTACAGGAAACTAGTGTCAACGATATTGGCCTATAATTATGTGGGTCAGTTCTTCTACCTTTCTTATAAACAGGAGTCATCTACTCTTTTTTCCATTCACTAGAAACTTTGCGCAGAATTAAAGATTCACGGGCCGCGATCTTCTACGATGAAGGTTGATTCTGCCTTGAAGTAAGTGATGGTCGTTTCTACGCACGAGGTAGAGCTGGCAAGCGCTGTCTCATGGAATACTTTCGTCCAAGACACACAAACGACACACCATGTCTTATGGTCTCAACGCCATAATCTACAAATCTAGTTCACCAGCGGTTGGTACGTTAATTAAAGATTAGCGAAAAATGTAAGTTAACCAAGGGGCCAATGCCGCAGAATACTCTTTGTAAAACCGAACTGGTATTCTAGCTGTAGAGCACGTTGCAGCTCGACGTCGGAGGTTCGAGTCCTCCCTCGGGCATGGGTGCATTTGTTGTCCTTAGCATATGTTAGTTTCAATGTCTTATCCATTGCAACAAATGTGTTTTATAGGTTTGGAAACATAAACAGCCACCAGTTGCAAGGTTGGAGACTTACTTACAACCGGTTGCGAGTAACTAATGCCCTTCTTCAATTATCTGTTTAGGAAACAGTTACGAATAATATACAAATATGACATAAAATTTGTAGTACAATCAAAGGATTAAAGGGGCAAGAAGTTCATTGTATATAAAACTTTCTCGAAAAGTGACGAAATGTGAAATATTACGCTATTCTGCTGGATATTGATAAGTTAAGGAACTGTACAAAGTATTAAGTTAATTAAAGGAAGAATTTTCCAGTACTTACATAAATTGTGCTCTATAGGTTTACATATTGCATTTTGTAATCACATTGAACATGAAGTGCGGAGATTATGCTAGAACTCGTAACCCAGTTCTTAATAAGTCCATCTATGTGATGCACATATTAACAACTTAGTTACGAGTTCTGGCATAATCTCTGCACTTCATGTTCAGCGTGATCACAAAATACTCTATGCAAACCTATAGGACACAATTTATGTGTGTAACGAAAAATTCTTCGTTTATATTAATGCATTGTACAGTTCCTTATTTTATCAATATCCAGCAGAATAGCGTATTAATATTTCACATTTTGTCACTTTTCGAGAAATCTTTATATACAGTGTACTTCTTGCCCCTTTAATTCTGTGATTCTACTGCGAATTTTATGTAATATTTGTATATTATTCCTGTTTCTTGTACAGGTACCTGAAGAAGGGACATAATTGCTCGAAAACGGTTCTAAATAAAGCTGTAGTCTTGCAGCTGGTGGCCGTTTAATTTTCCAACCTATATGTTAGTTTAATTAGTTTGTAAGCAATAAAAATTACGTCAAGCATAGTTATAGAAAGGTCTGCTAATGATATTTTCATGAACATTAATAAATGGTTTAAAGCCAACTCATTGTCATTAAACTTTGAAAAGACTCACTACATGCAGTTCAGAACATGTAAGAGATTTCCCGTCAGCATATGCATTAAGTATGAAGAAGAGCAGATAGAAGAGGTTGACAGTATTAAATTCCTGTGAATACAGCTTGTTAATAAATTTAGGCCCAGGGGACTGAGGCACTCCAGTCACGGTCTGCACGGCCACTACGGTCGGGGGTTCGAATCCCCCCTCGGGCATGGATATTTGTGCCGTCCTTAGTATTAGCTAGTTCATAAGTAGTTTGTAAGTTTAGGGACTGATGACCCCGTAGTTAGGTCCCATAAGCTATACAAACATTTGAACATTTTTTGTTAATAAATTTAGTTGGGAGGAGCACGCCACAGAACTGCAGAAACGACTCAACAAATCTGTATTTTGAATACGAGTGTTATTAGACATAGGAGACTTAAAAATAACAAAGCTTGCATACTTTGCTTACTTTCGTTCCCTAATGTCATATGGTATAATATTGGGGCAAATCTTCAAGTCAGTCAAAAGTCTTCAGAGTCCAAAAACGTGTAATACGTATTATTTGTGGAGTAAATTCACGGACTTCCTGTAGAAGCCTCTTCAAATAACTAGGTATATTATTAACTATTGCCTCTCAGTATATTTATTCCTTAATGAAATTTGTCATAAATAATATATTGTAGTGTATCAAACACTACATGCTCTCGGAATGCTCTCGGAATGCTCTCGTGATAATCTCTGCAGTTCTACAAGATGCCCAAATGAAGTAGTTTTTTTAATATATTTAGGGAGGTTTTATTGGGACTGTTACTGTTCTGGGCTTTTTATTTCGCAGGTGAAGGCCCAGACAGAAACTTTACTAAGGGCATGGAATGTGCAGAGGCAAACCACTGTGCATAATAAAAACTCTGTGAACTGCACAGAAGTGTTTGCAATGGAAAAGAAACAAAGGAACTGTGATTGATAGTGTGTTGTTTTATAATTAGTTACCATTGTAAAGTTGACCTGAGCATAGTGAGGTCACAAGACTGTATATGTGTTTTGGTTGTAATATTGTAAATCAGAGCTGTAAGTCGGTTTAATCATCGTAAAAAGGGGAAAATAAACCCAAGATGTTGTTTACGTTTAAAGGAAGACTCTTCTCATTCCATGAGTGAGAAAGTGTGGTGTGCTTAAATCTCTCTTCTATGATTTTTATGGAGAAGACCAAATTTAAACTGGAACTTATTTAGAGGCACTGAGTAGCAGGACCTCTAACTAGAAAATCTCATCGACTTAGGGGAGTGAATATCAAATAACTAAACAATAAACTTTAAATATGTGGTGGTATTCCTAAATAGGTGGAATTACACGGTCCCATCGCAATATCCCTTTTCCCCTACAAAGAGCCCAGTTCATACATACAATACAAGGAATAAAAATGATCTACACAAGGACTTAAAAGCACTTACTTTAGCTCAAAAAGGGATCCACTACTCAAGAACACACATTTTCGATAATTTACCATCAAGTATAAAAAAATTTAGCTACAAATAAAGATCAATTTAAGAGGAACCTAAAAGACTTTCTAGTGCCCAACTCCTTCTACTCCATTAATAAATTTCTAATTTGTACCAAATGATGCATGTATCGGTATTCATACTATATTAGTATTATTATATTATCAGCTAAAAAAACCGCACTGACGTGTTTTACGGCCCGCTTTAGATTTGTAGTTTTATAAGTTTTTGCAGACATTTTGGATCAAAATAATAATCTAAATAATAAAAAATTAATTAATAAGAGTGTCTGAAACCCTTGTAAGAAAAAAAAATTTACTTAGTGGAGGGTTCCGAACCACCGACCTTTAGCGTCATGGTCCAACGCCTTGCCCACTACGCTACAGCTATCAATCAAAATATGAGTCCTTTAATCTCATACTATTTATAGCCGTTCCTAACTGATGCAAATATGGCATTTGTAGACACTAGATTATCATTTATCGTACGAAAAACCATGTGTTTTTGTTAATTCCTCAGTGCGCCATTGCTTTGAAATGACAACGTGTGAGTTACAATAAGAAAATCATCAAATACGCAACGTAAGATGGATAGCGTAAGCCAGAGAGAGTTCTGGGAGAGGAATGTGACGTGACATCTCCTAACGGCTGGTTTTCGTTAATTCAATGGAGGGTGTCAAATCTACGTTATTTTTGCAAATATCTCTCAAACGATACGAGATATGAACAAACCATAAGGGAACAAAGTAGTAGAGAATTTTCTCCTCTATCAATTAGGTTATTCAATTTTCGTATCAGATGAACGGTTCGTTTGAAATTACAATTATATTATGAACGGCTTTTTAGGTATTACTACCGTATTTCTAGTCTCTGGCGGCCTGCAATTATGTCTGTAAAATTTGGTGCTGATCGGTTTAATGGTTCGTCTTAAAAACGGGGAACACGGACAGACAGACAGACATCCCAGAATCGCCATTATTTTTGCAAATATTTTTGAAACGCTACGAGATATGAAAAAAACATAAGAGAACGAAGTTGTAGAGAATTTTCTCCTCTACAAATTAGGTTATTCAATTTTTGTGTCAGCCGTTATTTTCATTTAAATTTCGAGCTGTCAAAAGACGATCGCAAAGGCCCACTTTTAGTGTTACTACCGTAACCTAAAGTAGGCCAATAAAATAAAAACCTTAAAAACGTATGTATCTGTATTTATATTATCAGTATTATCTATTATTCAACTTGTAAATTTTGTTTCTTGAAAGGTTCCACATCCATGAGGATCTCCTCAACATGGATCTACGGACCGAAAAAGTAATGTAATCAGAGTAGTTAAGTTCAAACGTTCAAATGTTTCTAGAACTTATGGGACTTAACTACGGGGTCATAAGTCCCTGAGCTTACAAACTACTTATGAACTAGCTAAGACTAAGGACGGCACAAATATCCACGCCCGAGGGGGGATTCGAACCCCCGACCGTAGTGGCCGTGCAGACCGTGACTGAAGCGCCTCAGTCCCCTCGGCCACCGCGGCCGGCGCCAAAACCTAGGTAGATCTGAAAAGTAAAAGCAAAAATTGCGATTGATTTCTGACATTTACAAATCTGTAGAGAACGTCATCAATCATTTTTGTTTTTATTTTCCAGATCAACATAGATTTCGGGCACAGTGTCGCTATTCTCAATGCATTGTGTTAAGTTTACATCTATTCCGTCATGCTGAACGTAACTGTCAACGTGACGATTTTTTTTTAGATGTAAGCACATAATATGAAAAGCTTTGAGACTAGCCATTCAGTGGCCGAAACCTAGGTAGATCTGAAAATTAAAAACAAAAATTGCGTTTGAATGCTGATATTTCCAACAGATTTGTCTAAATAAAATTCCACGAATGTTTTGGAAAAAAAAAAAAAAAAAAAAAAAAAAAAAAACGAGGGGCGGAAATTTAGCAGGTCGCACAGGGCGACACTTCAGCTTGCGCCGGCCCTGCCTCTATGTTAGTTTAATTAGTTAGTAAGCCTAGGGACTGATGATCAGAGTAGTTGAGTCCCACAGATTTACGTCGCACCCCCCTCTCCAGTACTATTCTGCAGACGGCTCCTGTACTCCGAGGTGTCCCGCGGCGGCCCGGGGGGTGCGGTCTGTTGTGGCAGCTGTTCCCATGCGTCCTTGCCGAGCACGCGCGCAAACAATACGGCCGGCGAGCAGCGAGGCGGCGGAGCACGCACGTGCGTTTCGCGTGTCGCCTCACGCGTGCCGCCGCGACGTGCCGCAGGCCGAAGCCGCAAGGACGCCCCAAGGCTGCGACGCCCCACCTGCTGCCAACGAGCCGGGCGGCGTCTCAGCGCACCTGCCCTACACGACCGCTACCCCACCGCCTACCAACCGTAGTGCAGTAAATTCTACTCTGGCAGCTCGAGTGTTCTGTCGCAGTGGAACCTGTAAACAAAGGTTGAGGGTGTCTCAGTTTCGAGTTACAATAAAAATTTAAAGGGCCCTACACACGATACGATTTATTGGACCAATTCAAAAAAAAAAAAAAAAAAAAAAAAAAAAAAAAAAAAATGTTCAAACGTTTGTAAAGCTTATGGGACTTAACTACGTGGTCATCAGTCCCTAAACTTACAAACTACTTACGAACTAGGACGGCACAAATATCCATGCCCGACGGGGGATTCGAACCCCCCGACCGTAGTGGCCGTGCAGACCGTGACTGAAGCTCCTCAGTCCCCTCGGCCACCGCGGCCGGCTGGACCATTTCATTGGCCACCCGATAGATTGGGCGGTGTTAGGCGCTACCTGACCAACTATCCTTGTCGGCCGGTTGCTTGCGCCTGACCACCCGCTCTCCGATTCACTCCACCACTTCACCCGACAAATTGTACCGTGTGTAGCGCTTCCCGACCAACTTCCGTGCCTGAGGTTGTCTGCACAGCGAACACGCGAAAACAAAAACAGTTCGACAAACACACCTGAAGAGGTTAGCGCAGCGTGCAGTTGGTCGGAACGTGTGTTGGCTGCAACCAATTGGTTGGTTCGTCGGACATCTTGTTGGTCGTACGATAAATCGGACCGTGCGTAGGGGCCTTAAGGCTGCACTTACACAGGACACGGTATCCGACACTAACCGACCCGACTCGACATGACCCGACTGGATCAGGAAGTAAGTGCAGACCAGCACCCTCCGAACACCCTCGCAGCACCAGACTCTGCTCGACGTTTTTGACACAGTTCCTTTGCCATACCAATCCCCTGTCGCCACTAATAGAGAAGTAATAGGTGAAAAGGATTAACAATTGCCAGCCGCGGTGGCCAAGGGGACTGAGGCGCGTCAGTCACTGTCTGCACGGCCACTACGGTCGGGGGTTCGAATCCCCCCTCGGGCATGGATATTTGTGCCGTCCTTAGTTGTAGGTACTTCATAAGTAGTTTGTAAGTTTAGGGACTGATAACCCCGTAGTTAAGTCCCTTAAGCTTAACAAACATTTGAACATTTTTTGGTTCGAATCCCCCTCGGGCATGGATATTTGTGCCGTCCTTAATGTTAGCTAGTTCATAAGTAGTTTGTAAGTTTAGGGACTGATGACGCGTAGTTAAGTCCCATAAGCTATACAAACATTTGAACATTTTGAACGTTTGATTAACAATTTATTTTTATATAAATCAGCAATATAAAAGAATTGTGCTTGTAGTTATGTAGGTGTATCCGAGGTACTTATAAATTTCTGATTGTGAATTTTCTTTTGATACTCTAGTCAGAAACATACAAATTTACAGTAGCCATACATATCATAAATTGATAAATAGGTACAATTGTAATAATATTACATGTGCCCAATACTTTGCAACCTCCAAGGCGTTTGGAGTGGCTTGCAGGAGATCAGTCTTTGTGCAGGATGTAGGGACCAAAGGGCACTGGAACATATGGCTTGTTTTTCTCCACAGTCACAGGAAGTGTCTTCTGTCTTGAAACCTCATCTCTTTAAGTTGTCTCGGGATCGTCCAACTCCTAATCGTAATTTGTTCAAAGCTTTCCACACGAGCCAGTTTTCATTGTGTCTAGGTGGTAGTTCTTCGGCTTAAGGCATCCATCCATGAACGTGAGGCGTCATCTTCTTCCATAACTCCAGCCTTGCCTTCTCTGGTGAAACGGTGTGTTTCTCAGATGTCCTTAGGAAGTTCTTTCGCGAGCTCAGCCGTTGCAGTGCTGTATTATATCCGTGCAGTGGGTGGGCACTGTTCACTTCCACTTTCAGTCTCTCCTTGTTGGCAGCCACTTTTCTGCGTACACTTGGTGGTGCTATTCCAGCCAGATAGTAAAGCTCCTCGGTTGGAGTAGGTTTTAAACAACGAGTGATCAACCTGCAGGTTTCATTGAGAGCAGTATCTACTTGTCTGGCATAAGATGACCCGTACCAGACTGGGGAAACATATTCGGCAGTAGAAAGCCACAGTGCCATTGCAGAAGAGCGGATAGTTTGTGAATGTGAGCCCCACTGTGTCCCCGCTAGTTTGCGAATTAGGTTATTTCACGTGGAGATTTTCATTTTGGTATTCTTACAGTGAGTTTTGAATATCAGAGACCTATCGAGAGTGACACCCAAGTATTTACAGGTGTGAATTAAGTCTTGTAATTCTTTATTTTATCGTACAACTTGGGCAAAGTTCCCGCTATTTTGGGAAAACAAATTTTAATTTTAAAAATAATTTTTTTCTTGTCTTACTATCCAGGGGTGGCCTCAACGCTGCTCGCGAGCCGCTTGCGACTCTTGTTTCAAAGAGTAAAAAGTGACTCACAATTACATAATACAAATGCAACTTCCTCGCTCAGACCTACAACTATGGAACTTTCTTATCAATTTCACAGTGCCAGCACCGCGCCAGCGTTGTAACACCACTGAACTAGATGCGGCAGCAAGTAGTGTGATAACAGTTGTTGGATGTCAGTGTTGAATTTGCACGATATTTTGGTAACGTAGTTCGTAACTTCTATGAGGTGAGACCAAATATATAAAAATTAGTTGCTGTTCGTTAGTCTCGCTAAAACTCGAGAACGGCTGAACCGATTTGGTTAATTTTAGTCTTCTAGTATTCGTATAATTCCAGGGAAGGTTTAAACGGTGATAAAAAAATGGGAAAGTTGTCCCGAAAAGAGAAAAATCGGGAAAAACCGAAACAACTTTTTCCAGTGAGCTATCAATATTGTTCGTCCAATTGCGATAAAATTTTATACATTTCATTTTGAAAGCGAGAGGAAGGTTCGCATCAAATAAAAATTTGGAAATGTCGCCCGGAAAGTAGGAAAATTTGGGAAAAACCGAAAGCGATTTTTTTATGAATAAAAATCAGTTGCCACATGGTTGTAAGAGCATCACCTGAGTACGGTTTGACAGAACAATGTTTGCATGAAATAAATTTTTTGGAAAATCTACAGTAAAATTGGAAAATTTGAGAAAAACTGAAAGTGCGTTTTTTCAATGTGTTTTTTATTGAATTCAGCACTATAACTGACTATTCGTACGACGGAGAGGAGTACTTCGTTTTCTTTTGTTAATTATGGTCTTGGAAAAGTTTTCAGTAATATATATATATATATATATATATATATATATATATATATATATATATATATATATATATATATTGTACTGAACGCTAAAGTTGAGAACCGTTCATCCGATTGCGATAAAAAAAATCATAATTTGACGTTCAACGAAGATGAACTAAAAATTTGAAAAGTTACCCGGAAAATTTGAAAATTAGAAGAAACTAAAAAAGCTTTTTCCAATATCATTCGTCTCATTTTGATAAAATTTGGCATATTTGACGTTTAAAGCAAGAGTAACGTGCTTATGAAATAAAAAATTTGGAACATTCATGCGATTGTGATAAAATTGAGCACATTTGACGTTCACCGACACCTAGACTATCTGAGGATGCCTTTATAAAGCTACTGGGTTTAAAATATATGTGATTTAAATTAATATGGTTTATATTACGAGGTAATTGATACGAAGTTCACACGGTCATCTAGTAGCTTATAAAGATAATAGCGGAAACTGTTCGCCTTAGCGTGCGACAACACTCCCGAGCCACTCCTAGCGGCGTGAGTTGTAAACTAAAGCCGGGAGTTAACGGCCGATTGACACTGAGACTCAGAACACCTACATCATTCGTCGACGAACTTTACAGACATGCCCAGACTACTTTGTGGAGAAAGATTTCACAAATACGATTTCATAAAGCCAAGGATCAATGTAATTTATTCATTGGGTGTAGATTTTTTTAAAAATTGGTTAATATTACAACAACAAATGTATAACAGCAAGTTTTATTTGAAGCCCTTCATTTAAAACGTAGACGAGGCTTTAGAAACATCAGCACAAACCTTCACTGTCAGCTGTTTGTATTTAAGAAAAATTATATTTTATGAAATACAAGGCTAAACACAAATTTAAAATTATGTCTTACATTTTCATTGCCACTTCCAGTATTTGGTCTACATCTACATGGATACTCTGGTAATCACATTTAAGTGCCTGGCAAAGGGTTCATTAACCACTTTCATAGCCTTTCTCTACCATTCCATTCTCTAATAGCGCGCGGGAAGAGAGAACACCTAAATCGATCCGTTTTCGATATGATTTCTCTTATTTTATTGCGATGGTTATGTCTCCCTATATAGGTGTGTGCGAAATTTCGCAAATAGAACTCGCCGCAACGAATAACGTCGTTCTTTTAATGATTTCCACCTCAAATCGTGCAACATTTCCGTGACGCTTTCCTCCCTGTAACCTTCTCAATGTCTTCCGTCAGTCCCACCTGGTGAGGGTCCCACACTGGGCAACAGTACTCTAGGAGAGGACGCACAAGTGTGATGTAGGTAGTTTCATGCACTGCCTTCCGTTCTGCGGCCTAACTATCATGGCAAATTCGTTCATGTATATGGTAAAAATTACATCATGTGTGGTTATTTTCAGCTCGCAGTCCATCCAAACGAACTGTACACATTATGAAAGGTATTTTTTGTCTGTCTACGCAACTACAATAAGCGCGATCGTTTTTCACCAGAAGCGTTTCGTTTCACTGAATATAAAACATCTTCAATGCTCTGAAAAGAGAGCTGTCTAAAATATGATTTGTTTTCATAGATCTAAAACAGTTCGTTAAACATTAGTAAATGTTGATTTTTTTTATTACCTAAGGAAATTGTTTCTTAGATATTCGCCAGACAGCATGAAGCGCCACGGTATTGCCCAGTTAATGGCAGACAGGGTTGCTTTAGTTTCTTCTGCCCTACACTTTAAAAGAAATAATCATCTAACACTATACAGTGTATTACAAAAAGGTGCGCCGCGGTGGAGTAGCCGAACGGTCTAAAGCGTCTCGTTGCGGAGCGCGCGGTTGCTCGCCGTGGAGGTTCGAGTCCTCCCTGGGACATGGGTGTGTGTGTTGTCCTTAGTTTAGTTTACCTAGGTTTAAGTAGTTTGTAAGCTACGGAATGATGACCACGCAGTTTGGTCCGATAGATTTACAAACTTTTAGGTACGGCCAAACTTTCAGGAAACATTCCTCGCCGGCCGCGGTGGCCGAGGAGACTGAGGCGCTCCAGTCACGGTCTGCACGGCCACTACAGTCGGGGCTTCGAATCCCCCCTCGGGCATGGATATTTGTGCCGTCCTTAGTATAAGGTAATTGATAAGTAGTTTGTAAGTTTAGGGACTGATGACCCCGTAGTTAAGTCCCATAAGCTTAACAAACATTTGAACATTTTTTTTTGAAACATTCCTCACACACAAAGAAAGAAAATATGTTATGTGGACATGTGTCCGGAAACGCTTAATTTCCATGTTAGAGCTCATTTTATTACTTTTCTTCAAATCACATTAATCATGGAATGGAAACACACAGCAACAGAACGTACCAGCGTGACTTCAAACACTTTGTTACAGGA
Source organism: Locusta migratoria (assembly GCA_026315105.1). NCBI lineage: Eukaryota > Metazoa > Arthropoda > Insecta > Orthoptera > Acrididae > Locusta > Locusta migratoria. The sequence goes on from CM048749.1 coordinate 181,824,750, forward strand.
AATGTTCAAAATGTTCTCCGTTAGCGAGGATACATGCATCTACGCCGGCCGCAGTGGCCGAGGAGACTGAGACGCTTCAGTCACGGTCTACTCGGCCACTACAGTCGGGGGTTCGAATCCCCCCTCGGGCATGGATATTTGTGCCGTCCTTAGTGGTAAGTAGTTTGTAAGTTTAGGGACTGATGACCCTGTAGTTAAGTCCCATAGACTCTACAAACATTTGAACATTTCATGCATCCACCCTCCGTCGCGTGGAATCCCTGATGCGTTGATGCAGCCCTGGAGAATGGCGTATTGTGACACAGCCGTCCACAATAAGAGCACGAAGATGCGTAGACAAGAGCTTTCAAATGTCCCCCATAAATGAAAGTCAAGAGGTTTGAGGTCAGGAGAGCGTGGAGGCCATGGAATTGCTCCGCCTCTACCAATCCATCTGTCACCGAATCTATTGAGAAGCGTACGAACACGTCGACTGAAACGTGCAGGAGCTGAATCGTGCATGAACCACATGTTGTGTCGTACTTGTAAAGGCACATGTTCTAGCACAACAGGTAGAGTATCCCTTATGAAATCATTATAACGTGCTCCAGTGAGCGTAGGTGGAAGAACATGAGGCCCAATCAAGACATCACCAACAATTCCTGCCCAAACGTTCACAGAAAATCTGTGTTGATGACGTGAATCGAGGAAGTACAGTACATACTAACGAAACAATTGGGTATTTTGACAATTGTCTGCACGAATTATTTCAATTTACATTTAAAGAGAGACACTAAAGTGAGCTCTAACATGGAAATTAAGCGTTTCCGGACACATGTCTACATAACATATTTTCTTTCTTTGTGTGTGAGGAATGTTTCCTGAAACTTTGGCCGTACCTTTATATAACACCCTGTATCTTCAGTGGCATAACAAATTTACACCTTGAAATGTAATTTTGGTACGCTGCGAAATAAAATATGGAGTCAGACGCCAAGACAAGGATAGCGTACAACTCGAACCAACAGATGGCACTGCTACCGGTGTCACCTGACAAACGCATGAAAATGCCACGAAGTTACTGCTATTATCTTTGTAAGCTACTTAGTGCGCCCTGAGTCTTTTCTCGGTGTGGAGCTGGTCCAGTATTTATGACTGCGGACTTCCCTCTCCAACGACGCGACGGTTGTATCACTCCCTCTGTGGTCAGCGCCTGTCATACCCGCCCCTCATCGTTCCATCTTCGGTCTTGTGATTGGCGCTCGCTCCCTGCGACTTAGAACAGTAATTTACTGAGCGGACAAGATTACATACAAGAATATTCCAATCATTAATTATTTGTCACTAGCTGAAAACCCGGCGTTGCCCTGGATGTTAAATATCTGCCAGGCTGCATGTGAAACTGCAGTAGGTGTAGATGGAAAGCACATTATAAAAATTAGATTCCTGGCTTCCGATTCTGACTTTCCGGATATACACCAATTTCAAACCAAAGGTCTATTGATACCACTTATCCTTCGATTCCTTTTTAAATTATAAAGTAAATAATTTTTTCATTTCAGTATACTTGAATTTCGTCAAGAAATAAGTTGACTCTGAAAATAATAAATAAATGAATATGTTTCATAAACAAATAGTTTTAGCATTTTTAATATTTAGTATAATTTAAGTACATTTTTACAGTCATAAGAGGTGGAGAAAAGACACCATATTTACATGAAGATGCCAAATCCATTCCGAAGTATTTAGTAGATTGCCCTGTAATTTATTAATCGTAATAAAAAATGCAAGTTCCAATGGAAACTGCAGTCTCTTGAAGTTAGATTTGTGGGATATAATGAATATTCGTTGGGTGTACTCTGTTTCATTCTGTTCCTTTCCTTGTAGCTCTATGGAAGTAAACTGCTTTCGCTTCCAGCCGGATGGAGCAATTTTCCGTGAACGTTACTGTTTACGTGCTCATATCTCATGAACTACGTGTCGGAATGTGATACAATTAAGGAGCTACATTGAACTACATATGTGTATATTGTCTGTAAAATTTCCTGTCGCTACAATTTGTAGTGTTCAAATTATAAATTGTAACGTCATACTGAGAGCCGTAGTTTTACGTCATAAACAGCGAAAAGTAGTAAGCGAGAAACATTTTTCCTCTCATCATTTTACTATGGTTGCCAGCGAGAAAAAGTTTAATAAAGGTTTGAAATTATGTTTAAAGTTTGTTGCAACTCGCTAAGTACTGTCATTCTCATACAGTGTATTTCGAAAGTCTCGCCGCATTATATGGCATTTTTTGCGATTTCTGTTGGTTATAACGTAACATCTTTTGAACCATGTGCCGTATGTGATTCTTAACCATGCAGCAATTGTTACCTCACGGTAAGGAATGTGTGTACCAAATTTGGTTGAAATCGGTCCAATGGTTTAGAAGAAAATGAGCAGCATTGTCGCAAAATGCAGCAGTTTTTCGCGCATCTCATTGTTTATGACGTCATATCTTATGAACTATAAATCGTATGCGATTCTTACACTTACCGTGACCGTCCTCGTGGATTGAAGCTTACGTGTACAAAATTTCATAAAGATTGGAACAAAACTGTAGATTTGTATTATAACATTTTAATAGATTTTAAGTAATTACAGTTCATTCTACCGATACTCAGCTTTTCAACATTCCGATGTACGGGGGTTCTACTCGCTGCAACATTATTCTCCTGGGGCGTCGTGGTAGAAACAAATACTCGTAGGTACAATTTTTCACTCCTCCTTTAATTTGAAATCAAACTACGTCTCCACCAAAATATTACAAATTCAGAACCTATACAAAGCATTAGAACGGTAGTACTTCCATTTCAAAACAACAGACTGACATAGCTTCCAGTGCACTTTAGAAAAGCCAAAACTCGAACTCCCCCACGCAAGGCGGTGAGGCAAATATATAACATCAACAAGGACCTTACATTTTGCATTGTTCATAACAATTGAATATACTAATTTACAATTAACAAACACACAAAGAAAACATTTCATGTACACAAAATAATCACAATATTAAATGAAAACTATACATACAATAATTTTAGATGACATTTCTTTTTGAATTTAAATCTCCGATCTTGCTGTTTGACAACAAAGCGGAATGTTAAATGTCAATTAATTTGTTAATGAGTCCATCATACATGTTCCTAACATATATTGAACTATTAAATCAAATGTTCAAATGTTTGTAGAACTTATGGGGCTTAACTACGGGGTCATCAGTCCCTAAGCTTACAAACTACTTATGAACTAACTAAGACTAAGGACGGCACAAATATCCATGCCCGAAGAGGGTTTCGAACCCCCGACCGTAGTGAACTATTAAATATCTTCGCAAATCTCAAACTAGATTCTAAATCTCACGTCAGTCAGTATAAACAAAGAATTACAATATTAGAATTTCGACTTTTAAATTAATTAATACAATTAGCTGGTCTACACAATTTGTTTATGAGCCTAACATATATAAAATGCTATTTATTTTAATGTCTTTATGTAGATACAAAAGTTTTTACCATTCGTCTGTCTATTTATTGAAATAACATACAATAACAAAACTATTGTTTATAGAACGTCTGGAAACGTCTTATACAAATCTCTTAGATTTCATTAATTATCACTTGTTTTAATCTCAGTATCACTGAGACACTGTCCTACACTGATTCCTAGGCTGGCTATCGTTTTTAACTAACTTCACACGCAACTTTTATCACTATTTAACCACACGATTCCGGATCCGACGCAGATGGTATCGTAGGATGACATTGAGATTAGAGGACCAGGCAGACGGTATCGTACTATAACATTGAGATGAGAGGGCCAGCAGTATCGTCACAGTATTCAACACGTACAAACATACGGACACTGTGCTTTCTATATTAGATATTGCACAGTCGGGTATTCTGCCGGTTATTCGCGAATTTCCTTGCACGATATTTCAAAGGCGTACCCCGCAGTCTTCTTCAGGTGCTTCCTGATGGAACGAGTCTGGTATTTATGCCTGTAAGGTGCTAAGCGCTCCGTATGCCGTCCGCGCCGCGTCATGCGCGCCGGCGGTGTAATGCGCCGACCAACTGCAGCGGCAGTGGCGTCTTCTGTTGGCCGCGGCTCTCCCGTCGGATGTGCGCGTACTTTGTGGTTAGTATCCATGACCGCTCCTTCAGTGTGATGTTCTGAATGTCCTCCAAGCTATTCAGAAGATTTTATGTTTTCCTGGACGTCAAATTGGTTTCTCTTCCGCTGTGGGGCGGTCTGCTACCGTAGTGAGCCGTGTCGAGAATTACATTAATTATTTATTACCACAAACAATATTCCCCTCATTCTATGTGGTTGCGTTTTCCAACAGCATTCAACGGTCATTGCCAACATCAGCACAATACCCCGCCGAAGCACATTTAGGGTAATTGTAGGGGAGACCGGGGCACATTTTCCATAGGGGCAAATTTTCCAAATCCGTTTATTTTCGAAACAAAGTGCTAGATGTTACCATCGGCGATACTGTAGGAAGTAGCAACAAAGCACGCTTCATTTACGAAATTTTTAATGTTGTACCAGCTGTCACAACATCGGCAGGGCTGTTTTCGTCATGTTTGCAAATGTGAGTAAACTTTCACGTTTTTATTGAAACTTAAAATAAACATTCTAGCGTTAAACTTATTATTTTGACATTGCACACTGCAAGCTTCCTAGGGTTTTATTTGCGGGCGGAGAAGTTAGTACTGCTTCCTCCCACAAGTCCCCTAAAACCTCCACATCCTTGCGGATGCTGTTGCGTAGCAGTGTGCGTTTGTACCGCCCTACAGTACGCACGAGGTGTCGTAGTTGCTTTCCGAGACTTTACGGAAAGCATAGAGTTATGACTAACCTGTTGTCTTCTATAGTTGTGTCCCCAGCGGAGAATACAGCACATAGGTCGTTGGTTCTTCTACAGCATACAAGTGAGGCTAAAGTTCTTTATGATGGAAGCATAATAAGCGACTCGCGAGATTTTTAATTGTCAGGGATGCCATTTATTAAATAAATAAAACAAATTAGCAACTATTGTTAATATGATACGGCCTATGCTGCCCATAGTTCATGTTGAGACCTCGACTGATATCACATTTACTCAAAAATCTTTACTCATGACCGGCGCTGTCCGGCGCGTATGGTGGTCAGCTCGAGACTGAAACTGCGGCGCGTTGCGAGAGGGCACCTGACGCTCTATTTCGCGCCAAAACAGGGCCGTCGCGCGCCTTCTGCAAAATCGCTCTTCTCTTGTTACAATAAGAGAAGGCAAGTTAAACCTTTAAAACTGTCAAAATCTAGTCTGTCCTTGAGAGATATTTATTACAAATTCTCAGCTCTGAATAATTAATATTTAGTTTATAATAAGCAAAAGTAATTTCAAAAGAAATCACGTGACGTGAAATGCAGCAGCCAATGCGAGGAGAGCACCAGTAACATAGGCGGGCTTTCCCACGGGAACCAGCACCTACTGCGCCATATGCTACTGCTCCCCACCCCACATTTCAACATATGCTGCACTGCTGTCTTTCTTCCGCGTTTAAGGCACGTACAATGTTAGCAAAGAAACGGCCAGCGGCCAGAAATATGAAGTGGCCACAGGCCAGGAATATCATAACACACTTTTCTTTCTTCACGTAACTGTGCATTTGTTTTGTAAATAGCTTACACTGTTACTCATGGACATAGTGTTATAGATCCGAATATGGTGACGGGGCACGTTTTCCGAGAGCAAACGGGGCACATATTCCTTATTGCTTTGAGTCTTACGCCAAGTCTAAAGATAATGAAAAGTGTGTACAGTGCACGAAATGGGCGCATGGAGACTGTACGAAAGGGAACGTTCCATTTTTTGTTCGCTTACATTGTGATTCAGACAATCAGTATAAGTATTGTTAAAAATGTCTGTATTTGTAAAATATTTAAGACATATTTTGTAAAACCATTAAATAGCATTTGTTTTATTTAATGTGGCTATTTTTACTATCCTCTTTTGTAATGTATTGTAAATTCATGATAAAAATACGTATTCAGTGAAATGAAGATAATTATCTCTGTTTTAACATTGAAAGTATAATTGGAATATTTGCCCCTCTACATTTTAAGTAAGCTGGAAAACTTGCCCCGCATACGGGGCAAATTTTCCAACGCAACATGGCCAGACAAAACCATTTGCTACCAAGAAAGATATTTACTATTTTCAAAAATATCTGTACAAGACTGGAAATAAAGGTGTAGGAAATATGATGATCAGCTGTTTATCGCAAAATCGATAAAAATAAGAAGTAAAAAAATAAAAATGTAAAATGGTGTAAAACGTGCCCCGGTTTCCCCTAACCTTTAAAATACGCATTTAATTGCTAAACTGATCCGTCATCTATATATGTAAAAATGAATGTTTTTCTCTTTGCCCTCTATGTGTTCATAAACCATTCATTCGATTGCAATGAAACTTTGCTGAACTGTTCACCGTACGCCCACGTAGGTTCCTAACATAAAAACAGAAGAGCTCGGCAAATATCTCAGGAGATATGACGTCATAAATAATGAGAGGCCACGGCGTGAGAATACCCAGATTTATGCGTCAATTGTTGCAAAATGGGAGTAGTTAGGTACCTGTAACAAAGTTTGCATGTAATTTCGGATGTTTACGAGGCGTTTTGTAAGTGATACCCCCCCCCCCTTCCACACAGACACACAAAATGATGAAACGAAAAGAAGTCTACCGCCCACAACAGTATCGCTTTAGATGCCGTAAAACTGTCATGACCTTGTATCAAATAAAATTAGTATTATAGATTTGCATGTTTCTATTTTTTTTTTGTCTGCAAGTCTTCTTTAATTCTCTTAATCCAAAATTAAGCAATCTGTTTTCTTAATCTGTATCTATATCAAAGCGAAAGGACACTCACTCACTGTATAAACACGAAATCTCGAAAACTACTTCACCTATGAAGTTGAAATTTGGCAGGAATGTAGTTTATAGGTAGAAAAGTCAGCTAAGAAAGTATTTTGTGATAGGTGCATGGCGGAACATACTTCTCCTAAAGACTCACGAAATCTACAGTTTCATTCAGATTGGGCGCTGATGACCACGATGTTGAGCGCCCTAAAGCTCCAATAACAACAACAACAATTCATTCCGATCTTCACGAAGTATGTGTTTTGTAACTGACCCCCCACAAAATGATGAAACGAAAAGAAGTCTACCGCTGACAACAGTTTCGCTATAGATGCCATTACACTGTCGAATCAGGCATGACCTTGTAGTTAGTGTTACAGATTTGCATGTTACTATTTAGTTTTGTCTCAAGTCTCCAATAATTCTCTTTCATCCAAAATTAAGCAGACTGTTTTCTTAATCTCTATCTATATAAAAGTCACCCACTGACTAAATACGAAATCTCGAAAACTACTTTACGTATGAAGCTGAAATTTGGAAGGAATGCAGTTTATAGGTAGAAAACGTCGGCCGAGAAAGTATTTTGTGATAGGTGAATGGCGGAGCTTACTTCTACTGACTCACGATATCTGCAGTTTCATTCCGATCTTCAAGAAACTTCGCCTGCTTGACCTTCAAAACACAAAGAAGGTCACCGTCTACCTTAAGTTTTTTTTGTTTTTTTTTTCGTAACTGCGATATGGCAACGCCGGTTCCTCTTGTACTTGCGGCAGGTATCATGTGAGTGACCTTCCATTCTTTTCCCTGACTGCGACGTCATAACTAATTTGCTTGTTAATTAGTGTATTCGAGTTTATAGAAGCTTTTTGTTTCTTTTATACTGTGTTCTTATTTTGTACTTATTTCACCGTACGCGCGTTGATTAAGATTGCATCATTCCATATCAGGTGAGCAAGACGTAGAGAACAGAGTGTTTATCAATAGAGATTTAACGGAATTAAAGGTATACGCAACTTCTTAGCCATGAGAGTGAGCATTTTCTAGTAAAAAATGAAAAAAAAAAAAGTTCAAATTTTTGTAAATGTATGGGACTTAGCTACTGTTATTGTGAGATTCTAGGCTTACAAAATACTTGAACTAACGTAAGACCCATGCCCGGAGAGGACTCAAATCTCCGAAGTGTAGCAACCGTGTGCTCGCCTGCAAGGCGCCTTAGAGCGCACGGCCGTTCCACCGCGACAAAAAACAACAAGACTCGCAACAACTAGACTGTTTGTGGTAACCGATTTACGCATAAAACTAACAAGCTTTACTCCAAATGTACATCCTGTCAGTAACACCAAGAGTAAAGAGAATCACAAATCTAATTGAGTTTACCTTTTAATTTCTTCAAAATATTTTTTTTTATCTCAGAAAATATAGTTTTTTTCACTAATTACAAAGGTTTTACTCGGAAGGTAACTGCATACATATAGAAATAATTTCAGTTTCATATTAAATACACGAGAGTTGGAACTTACATCGAATGTTAGAATGTTTGTTAAGCTTATGGGACTTAACAACGGGGTCATCAGTCCCTAAACTTACAAACTACTTATGAACTACTTACGAACTACGACGGCACAAATATCCATGCCCTAGGGGGGATTCGAACCCTCGACCGTAGTGGCCGTGCAGACCGTGACTGGAGCGCCTCAGTCCCCTCGGCCACCGCGGCCGGCGAACTTACATCCACATCTACATGGGATACTCTGCAAATCACATTTAAGTGCCTGGCAGAGGGATAATCGAACCACAATTATACTATTTATCTCCCATTCCATTCTCGAATAGCGCGTGGTAAGAATGAACACCTGAATCTCTCTGTTCGAGCTCTGATTTCTCGTATTTTATTCTGATGATCATTTCTACCTATGTAAGTGGGAGTCAACAATATATTTTCGCATTCGGAGGAGAATGTTGGCGATTGGAGTTTCGCAAGTAGCTCACGCCGCAGCGATATGCGCCGTTGTTGTAATGATTCCCATCCCAGGTCCTGTATCATTTCCGTAACGCTCTCTCCCCTGTAGCGTGACAATATGAAACGAGCTGCCCTTCTTTGGACTCTTTCGATGTCCTCCGTCAAACCCACCTGATAAGGATCCCACACTGGGCTGCAATACTCCATAGTGCCAACAATGCTGCGGAGACAGTATGCAATGGAATTTACTACTGCCGCTGATAGCACGTGTGGTTGACGAACCTACCTTGCCTCCGATCAAACGGACTCGCCTGTTCCATGTCACCGGCATGCGCACAATCGAGGGAAACAATTGTGAGTGATTGCCGGCCGCGGTGGCCGAGGTGACTGAGGCGCTCCAGACGGTCTGCACGGCCACTACGGTGGGGGGTTCGAATCCCCCCCTCGGGCATGGATATTTGTGACGTCCTTAGAATTAGCTAGTTCATAAGTAGTTTGTAAGTTTAGGGACTGATGACCTCGTAGTTAAGTCCCATAAGCTTAACAAACATTTGAACATTTTGTGAGCGATTGGTATAACGTATCGATGTCACTATGTCTTAGAAACAGGAACAACGGAGTTGTATCAAGATTGAATGTGCCAGAGGTCATACAGCAAGACAGTGTCATCAACGTTTTCAAGAGGCGTGCAGGAAATCGCCATTGCCTTACAGAACATTGGCACGTTGGGTAAAACCCTTCAACGAAGGTCTGCAAACTGTGGAAAACATGCATCGAGCAGGCCGTACTAGCGTTTTTGGAGCATCACCTGCGACCAGCTTTGCGAAAGAAGGGGCAGTACTTTGTGCGCAACCCACCCATCACTTTACACGACAATGCGGGGGCGCATACAGCGCAAGCTGTGGCTGCTCTGTTCGGTCGATGGGACAGGGAAGTACTTTACCGTCCACCATACTTCGCAGACGTAGCTCCTTGTGACTTTGATTTGATTCCGAAGATGAAGAAACCACTTTGTGACATTCGCTTCAGAACTGTTCCAGAGTTTCGATAGGCAGTAGACCGCACCATTCTACATCTACATGGGATACTCTGCAAATCACATTTAAGTGACTGACTTAGGGTTCACCGAACCTCCTTTATACTATTTATCTCCCATTCCATTCTCGAATAGCGCGCGGCAAGAAAAAGCACCTAAATCTCTCCGTTTGCGCTCTGATTTTTCGTATTTTATTCGGGTGATCGATTCTACACATGTAGGTGGGAGTCAACAATATATTTTCGCATTCGGATGAGAATGTTGGCGATTGGAGATTCGTAAGTAGCCCACGCCGCAGCGATAAACGCCGTTGTAATGATTCGAATAATCATGACAATACAAAATGAGCTGCCCTTCTATGGACTCATTCGATGTCTTCTGTCAAACCCACCTTGGCAGCAATACTCCAAAAAATGTCGGACAATCGTAGTTTATGCAGTTTATTTAGTAGTTCTGTTGCATCTTTTAAGGATTCTGCCAATGAAACGCAGTCTCTGGTTCACCTTTGCCACGACATTATCTACGTGTTCTTTCCAGTTCAACCAATTCCTAGATATTTGAGTTTACGGCCTTCACTTTTGATTTATCTTGTAAACAAAGTTTAACGGATTTCTTTTCTTACTCATGTGGACGACTTCGCACTTTTATTATTTAGAGTCAATTGCCAATTTTTACACTATAGTGATATTTAGATCTTTCTGCAGTTGAATTTGAACTTCAGATGATTTTGCTAGACGGCAAATGAGGGTGTCATCTGAAAACAACCTAAGAGAGCTGCTTAGATTTTCTCCCAAATCGTTTATGTAAATAAGTAACAGGAGAGGGCCAATAACACTATCCTGAGGAACGCCCGATATCACCTCTGTTCTAGTCGATGCCTTACCATCGAGTACTTCAAACTGTGTCCTCTCTGACAGGAAATCCCCTATCCAGTCACAAATCTGGGGCGATATTCCATAACCACGCAATTTGATTAAAAGCCTTCTGTAAATCAAGAAATACGGAATCAATTTGAGATCCTTTGTCCGTAGCACTCACCACTTGGTGTGAGTAAAGATCTCGTTGTGTTTCGCACAATCAATAGAACAGGTTTTGCGAAAGGTATACTACGCCTTCCACATCGCTGGCAACTGCTTCTACACGACGCTGGAGACTACTTTGAAGGACAGTAAAAGGTGCTAATACTTAATGCTTTTGTATCGGTCGTGAATAAATAGTTTGCACTATTTAAGTTCCAACACTCGTATAAACGGATCACGAAAAATTTCCCATGAAGACTGTGCCACCCCCCCCCCCTCCCGCGAAAAAAAAAAATCTATTGGGAACCCCTAATCCGCACCAATGCAAATCGTGGTGATGCAGGCAGAATCTGAATTCGACGGCAAATACCAAGTCGTTCCAGTGGGTTGTCCATTTCCGTTTGTAAATATAAGGGACGTAACTACGTTTGCACCTGCTTAGAAATTTAATGCAGGCGCATTAACTTTATTTTATTCATTGAACTCTGTAACGTCGTCAAAAATATATAATTGTATACAAGCCGAGGTTGGGCTCCGGACGACAATTAATTGTGTCTCGATGCGGGAATATAGGTTTCAGGCTGTGAGCATTACAGAACAAATAGGCAGTGGTAATAGGAAAGAGACAGCGTGGCGAATGGAGATTTTGGTGTTGCGGGAGACGTGCAGGGTAGAGTTCACTGCAGTCGGGCTGGTCACGGTGTCCTCGGTGGCGGAGTGGTCAACGCGTCTGCCTAGTACGCAGGAGATCCCGGGTTCGAATCCCGGCCGGGCACAAATTTTCATTAGCCGCACTTTGGTATTCCATCTAAAGATAGTACAGTGCGATTTATTTCATTAACTACGTTGGTCATTACTTCCTAAGCTTACAAACTAATTACATTAATTTAAAGTAACTTATCCTAAGGACAACACAAAAACCGATGCCCAAGCGTGGACTCGAACCCCCGACAGCGAACGGCTGCGCTCACCGCAACTTGGCGCGTTAGTGCGGACGGCTATACTGCCGCGGCCCACGAACGTCGTTCATCGCACCATTACCGGCGTAAACGGTTGCGGCATATACTCAGTAGTAAACGCAGCAATTGCGGCGGATTAGCCGTTCGCACTGGGGCGGCGTGCTGCTGTGCGCGCGGCCGTTCGCCGTCGGGGGTCCGAGTCCTCCCCCCCCCCTTCGGGCATGGATGTTTGTGTTATCCTTAGGTTAGTTTACCTTAGCTTAAGTAGTTTGTAAGCTACGAACTAATAACCACGCAGTTGAGTCCGATAGATTTACAGCCATTCGAACATTTGAAACGCAATAGGGGACGCCTTGTCGGCAGACCATTCTGCTGCAAACGACGTCGAATGGTACGCGCGACCTTTAATTTATGCGAAACAGACAGAGCTATTGTTGGTGATGTGGCAGAGCGATTCATCAGTTCTTGGCGCACAATACGCCTGTCATCACGATTAGTGGTGCATCGAGGTGAGTGCAATTGGTTCCGTCACTCCGAGGTTCCACCCTGCCTCGCAGTTACTTACCTACGTCCGATATGATCATCGATTTCTCTGAAAGGTAATTCGCGGTCCCTAAAGGCAACTCATAAACGTGGTCGAAAGACGTTCTCTGTCTTCTACGAGGCATTCTAAAACTCCTGACGCCAGACAGTCCCACTAAAAATAATTTTAAAAAAATAATAAAACTCCAGCACTTCCACACAGCCCTAATCCCTCCATCTATCGCCAAATGTCGCGCTGCTGGCGCCCGTGGTCTGCGCCTGTGTTGAATTGCTAAGCAGGTGCAAATTTATCCTGATTTGGTTGCTGCCTCCAGCATACTGCATTTTGGCTGGCCAGCAGTGCACTTTCATTTGTGATCAGTTAGCTCCTCCTATTAGCAATCAGCATTGACTCTAGGCACTTAACTTGAAGATCTATCCACTGAGCCGGCCGCGGTGGCCGAGGAGACTGAGGCGCTCCAGTCACGATCTGCACGGCCACTACGGTCGGGGGTTCGAATCCCCCCTCGGGCATGGATATTTGTGCCGTCCTAGTTTGTAAGTAGTTCGTAAGTAGTTTGTACGTTTAGGGACTGATGACCTCGTAGTTAAGTCCCATAGACTATACAAACATTTGAATTTTTTCTATCCACTGATATACTATGGTCATTCTCTCCTTCTTTTTCTTCTTTATTGTAACTAGCTGCCGGCCGCGGCGCGCCAGTCACGGTCTGCACGGCCACTACGGTCGGGGGTTCGAATACCCCCTCGAGCATAGATATTTGTGCCGTCCTTAGTCTTAGCTAGTTCATAAGTAGTTTGTAAGTTTAGGGACTGATGACCCCGTAGTTAAGTCCCATAAGCTATACAAGCTTTCACATTCACAAAAATGTAACTAGCTAAAAACCCGGCGCTGCCCGGGTATTTATTTATTTATTCCTGCCTTGAGTTACTATATCTTCTACCCCTTCCCTCTCTCTGTCCTTTTTTTCTAAAAACATGTTATATTTATCGGAGAATATAGAAGAAATACGGCTGTCATGCACAATGTATAAAATTAGACGTGCAGTTTCCAAACAAAGAAACATAGCAATCAAAATACAAATGGCATATAAAATTCGCACGATCTCATTTATTGAGTTATATGTTATAAATTATTTAATTTTTCAGGTATATATTCATTTGTATACTGTAAAATCTGTTGCGAATACAATTAGTAGTAAAGAAGTAATAGATTGATAGGGCGGTTTTTCCATGAACGTTTGTTTATGTGTTCATATCTCACGAACTAAGTGTCGTTCTGTGAAACAATTTCGAAGGTACATTTAGATATATATGTGTATACTGTCTGTATAATTTTCTTTAGTGTAGAAACCTTCAATTGTAATGACATATAGAACGTCATATCGAATGAACAGCAGAAAAGTCGTAAGCGAAAAACTTCTGTCCTTTCATAATTTTGTCATGGTTGTCAGCGAGAAAAAGTTCAATAAAGGTTTAAAATTACGTTTAAAGTTGCTTACAAGTCGCTAAGTACTGTCGTTCTCATACAGTGTGTAAATAAAGTCTCCTCACATTATGTGGCAGTTGCTTGCAACTATATTGTTTATGACGTTAAACCTCCTGAACCATGTGTCGTGTGTTCTTCTTGTTACCTCCCGGTAAGGAATATGTGTACCAAATTTGGTTGAAATCGGTCCAGTGGTTTTAGGAGGAAATGTGCAACACTGTCGTTTGGTGCAGCAGTTTTTCGTGCATCTCATTGTTTATGACGTCATATCTCGTGAACAATGTGTTGTATGTGATCAAAATGTTCAAATGTCTGTAAATCTATCTGACCAAACTGCGTGGTCATCAGTCCGTAGCTTACAAACTACTTAAACCTAGGTAAACTAACCTAAGGACAAACACACACACACATACACACATACCCCAGGGAGGACTCGAACCTCCACTGCGAGCAACCGAGCGCTCCGCAGCGAGACGCTTTAGTCCGCTCGGCTACTCCACCGCGGCTGTACGTGATCCTAACACTTACGGCGACCGTCCTCATGGATTGAAGCTTACGTGTGCGAAATTTGATAAACATTGGAAGAAAACTGTAGATTTGTTTACAATACGTACACACAAACATACGGAGACACTGCTTTATATATAAAGAAGCAGAGTGTCCGTGTGTTTGTGTGTAAGTATTGCATACAAATCCACAGATTTGTTCCAATATTTACGAAATTTTTTACATGTAAGCTTCAATCCATGAGGATGGTCGCCGTTAAGTGTAAGAATCATGTACAACTCATATTTCACAAGATATGACGTCAGAAACAATGAGAAGCGCTAAAAATTGCTGTATTAAGCGACGATGCTGCTCAATTTCAATCAAATTTGGTACAAATATTCCTTACTTGAGATAATTTCTGTAGGAGAAATAATTACATACGACGCATAGTACAGGAGATATGTCATAAACAATAGAAGTTGCAAGAAACTGTCACATTATGCGGCGATACATTATAAATACACTATATGAGAATGACAGAGACTTGCAACCAACTTTAAATATAGTATCCAACAGTTATTAAACTTTTTCTCGCTGACAACCTCATCAAAATAATGAAGGGAAAAAGAGACTCGCTTACTACTTTTCCGCTATTCATGGAGCAAAACTACGGCATTCTTTATAACTTTTCAGTTCATAATTTTTACACTACAAATTGTAGTCGCAGAAAATGTAGTATACACACATACAAATGAATGTACTTCAGAAATTGTATCATGAGATATACGAACAGCCGCGCGGGATTAGCCAGGCGGTCCGGAGCGCCACGTTGCGAATCGCGCGGCCTCCCGCGTCGGAGGTTCCAATCCTCCATCAGGCATGGATGTTTGTGTTGCCTTTAGTATAAGGTAGTTCATATGTAGTTTGTAAGTTTAGGGACTGATGACCGCGCAGTTAAGTCCCATAAGCTTAAAAAACATTTTTATATTTTTTTTTATATAAGGACATAAATAGTAACGTTCATGGAAAACATCACCATCACGCATCAAATTTTTAATCTATTACTTTTTTTTACAACTAACTCTGTTAGCAACGGATTTTACCGACATACAGCAGTTATACAAATGAATATACAGGGTGAATCACTTAACACTTGCACCGCAAATATTGAGGAAACGGAAAGTGCGATTGATGTGTGGTTTTCAATAAATGAATTGGTAGTCAGGGGCTCGTATTTTTAGCCAACAAACATATTGTAATATTACTTAGAAAGTATATTTTTATGCAAACATACAGTTTTTTTTTAATGGAGCAAAGGTTGTTTTTATCATGGACTGGAATTTTCGACACCAGCTGTGTACAAAGAATTTTGAATGACGTTTTTATCACGTTTAGTTTGACAGCTAAAACCGTTCAAAATATCGGGGACGGATGCTGCGATAGCGTAGCTGACTGGTCGAGTGGCTAGCCCCTGGGGCACGGCCCACTGTCTCATGAACATCAGTCAGTCAGCTACACTGTCGTAGCCTCCGCCCCCAAAACTTTGAATGTTTGTAGCTGCCAAACTAAACATGATAAAAATGTCATTAAAATTCTTTTTACATAGTTGGTGTCAAAAATTCCAGATCATGATAGAAACAACCATTGTTTCATTTGAAGAATTGTATTTTTGCATAAAAATACACTTTCTAGGTATTTTTACAATCTGTTTATTGGCTAACAATACGAGTCCTTAACTACCAATCCATTCTGTGAAAACCGCACATCAATCGCACTTTCCGTTTCCGCAATATTTGCAGTGCAAGTGTTAGGTGATTCACCCTGTATAACTGCAAAATTTGAAAATTGTACAACATATAATTCAATAACTGTGAGATCATATATACTGCGATGGGTAAAAACCTGTCATATCATGCAACACTTATTCCAGTCAGTTTAGTGAAATTCTTGGAAAGCTAAAATTACAGTTGACAACTTTGAGCTCTGAAATGCACACGGATGCAGTCGATAGCAATAGACTCTTATAGAATTATAAGGAAAGGAACAGAATGAAACAGAGTACAACCAACGAATACTCATTATTTGTGATAGATCTGGCATTTAACGTACTGCAGTTTCCAGTGAGACTTGATTTTATATTACGATTAATAAACCACAGGGCAATCTATTCAGCACTGTATACTGGATTTGACAAGCCCGTGTTCCTCACACGGACAATTTTATGCCAATTGCTCATGGGTGGCCTCATCAAAGAAATTATTCATATTAGATCCTGGACAAGTCACAAGAAATATTGTTTACAGTAGAGTTTTGAATTAAATGAATGTATGAATGTTGCATATAATTTGTATTTTGATTAGTATATTTCATTGTTTTGATACTGTACTTAAAACTTAGTATATTATGGAAGACAGCCATATTTCTCATATATTCTCTGATGGATATGTTATTAGAAAAAAGGAGATGGACAAAGAGGGAATAGGAGAAGTACTAACTCAAGGCTTGAATAAATAAATAAATACGCAGGCAACGCAGGATTTTTAGCTAGTACATAATACTAGCGAACCCGGCAATTGCTAAATTTTCGTGGGAATTGGATACGCTTCCTACACTCCTTACCTTAATCTTTCCGCCAATCACTTCGCCCATATTTATGCCTCTTTCTTCAACTATTTCTCCACTTACGCTTTCACTGTAATAGATACGTGAAAACCCGGCGATAGTGAGATCTAATCCAACATTCAGTTAGTCCGTGTACTCCTCCATTCTTTCTAGCCATCTCTTCTTCCCTCCCCCCCTCTCTCTCTCTCTGTCTTCTTCTCTTCCTCCCACTCCTGTCCATCCCCTTTCCTCTATCATTACGTTCGCCGCTCTCTTAGTCACTCTGTTCATTCCCTCCCACCCCCGTATGTGAAAAATTACCTGCAAAACTCTTGGTGAGCGGTTAAGGTTTCATTCTGGAGTAGGGTACTGTAAGGTAAGGTAAAGCAGTGAACACCACAGTGCTTTACTAGGCATGGTCCTGTTTGGAGGTGGTATGCCGTTGCCTTCCTCCGACCTTCGAACTGACTTACCCAGCCTACAGTTTAACGTGGTTCCGAACCACGGCGCTACTCGGTATTTTTCACATGAGCAATACTGCCAGAGGTGAAAGAAGTGGAAAGTGACAGATAAAAATCCCAGGACCTGGCGGGGATCGAACCCGCGACCCTTGGACTTGTAGTCTGGCACTCTACCACTGTGCAACCGAGGCGCACATAGGGTACTGTACTTTAGTGATGCTTTTGTAATTTTAAATGATTGGTTTTCTAATGATCTGGATTAAATACTACTTACAGAATTGAATGGATTTCTGAATATCTACAGGAATTAAATTTCTTTTAAAGATGATGTCAGACCAGAGCAAGGATCATGTAGGCGTTAAAAACTTTCGATAGGTATTGTTGAAGTTAAGACAACACCAACATCAAGAAAGCACCACTACAAAAGAAAGTCGGCGAATAGTTAGTTACCTTTACATTGTAACAGGGGCATAACTCCGCCGATTCCAGGACTTAATTCTGCATTTATGTCCGCAGAATTCCGCCTGATGAACTCGTAGAATGATGTCCTGATGGTGTCGGCTGTAAGCTGCTAATCTGTTTACTGTTGATTAGCAGAGTCGATCTGTTACAATATCTCGCTATTTGTAGTTGCGAGATATGGAACTATTTCTAGTTAATGGCAACATGGTCTGTCTGTAAATCTATCGGTCCAAACTGCTTGGTCATCAGTCCGTAGCTTACAAACTACTTAAAACTAGGTATACTAAGCTACGGACAAACACACACACCCATGCCACAGGGAGGACTCGAACCTCCACGGCGAGCAACCGCGCGCTCCGCAGCGAGACGCTTTAGACCGCTCGGCTATCCACCGTGGCGGCAACATGGTCTATGGAGTATTATGCTCGCTTGCGATTAAAATGCAGGAACATTGGAAGCACTATTCATAAATGAGCTTTTGAAAATAGCACTGGATTTAATAAAACTTCAAAACACTTCAGTAAACACACGCAATGGATACATCTCTCTGCGCCGCCATCTTATCACATGCCCTTTTTACAGTGACATCTCTCCAAGCAAGTGTTTTGGACTGCGTATATACAAAGCAGACTGACACTGTCAATATGTCCTCTCTCCACCAAGCCAATATCTGAAGAGCCTAAGACGTTCTGCGTCACTTAGTTTTATAAAACGGCAAAAATCTCAATTTCTATGGAAAACTACGACTAATACATATACAATTATCGAATTTTCCATGTAATTTTACAAATACACAATTTCAAGGTAACAGAACACTATGATGTTAAAGTTTATAATCGAATACAAACAATGTAGTGATTTTGATAGTATGAAACGAGTGATTTAACGATTCTTAATTAATATTGATTAAAGTAGTGAATATAAAATTTTATTTAGAACTTCAATTTAGCAAATAAGTGACTGTTTCGACCTAAATCAATATTGAAACCTGAATCAATCCTTAGTTATTCTCCTAGTGAGATAATAGGCGTAAAAATCTTTTACGTAAATAAAGAGATCACAAATAGTGCGTCACAAATGATTTATCGTGTGAATTTTACCTCAATGAACAATTAACGCAAGAGTGCTAAATCTACAACATGACATAATTACGTAAGTAAACTATCTATATTTAAAGTGAAAATATACTATATGTGTGGTATGTGTCAGTCCCCAAGATATAATAGGTTAGGTTCTTAAAACACTATTTAAAAGCTTTGCTTAAAATGAAATGAAATATTCTGGATATTAAATGACTGGTATCGAACCAGGGTGGTATTGGGTACTAGAATTTGGTGTCAAATAGCTCGTTCAGTTATAACATGCAGAATCCGGAGTGAATCAGCTGTAGACATTTTCTGCTGGAATATGGAAATGAAATTAAACTGTCAGCCGTAAGTCGATGCGTAGTGATCTCACACTTCGTGTAACAAAGTTTCAAGATACTGTTAAATTACTGACACAATATGGGAATAAGATTACTAAATATCGGACTTCGCAGAATAGAGACATTAACTGCGGGTTCTGAAAATTAAATAAGTATAAATTTAATGGAGGCGAACGAAACGTATATAATCGCGAAAAGAATCGTAATAATGACCAAGCACCTCTTTACGATTGACGGGAAAATGTTGAAAAAAATTAATAAATATTATTGGGAGTAGGAGTAGGTCATTTTGAGTTTGAAAAATTGTTTGAAATTACACTGGGGTTTTGTTACAATAAGAATGAATATGGGAGCTCACACTTTCATGACAATAGCGGAGAATATTAAGAGCGTCCGATCAGTACAAGAGTTCAGAACAGAAAGATGAAGAGCGCTTCCGTTCTCTCTCTCCAGAGCGGATGAAAAAACTGATAATCGCAAAAAAAAAAAGATAACTATTGAAGTTAGAACGGATACGCCAGCGACAAGCGTCACAGATATAATTTTTGTAAAGATATTTAATGGATTGTTACAGTACCTCCGTCATGCACCCTTCTCAATATTATATAGACAAGATGATTATAGAAACAAAACATTAACATTCATAGAAGACAACAACATACACAAACTAACCAGTGACCCAACACAAAGATTTCACAAAAATACTCAGACTCTTCTAAAATCCATCACACACATCTTCCCAAAACAAAAAATAAAATGGCTAAAACAAAAGAACCCCAAAGCACCTACCTTAAACTGCCTACCAAAGATCCACAAAGAACACATCCCTGTATGTCCTGTTGTGAACTTCAGGAATGCACCCACATACTACCTAGCCAGAGAAATACACTCATACCTACAAAAACACTATGTATTCACTAACAACAGGAGCATACGAAACACCTCAGAGCTAATACAAAAAATCAAACACATCATCATACCCTCAACAGCCACCCTCACATCATTTGACATCACATCCATGTACACCAATATCCCCATCACAGAAACCATCAACATCATCAAACAACAATTACAACAAAAGACAGACACCCCCAATTCACACATAAAAGAAACAACAAACATCCTAAAACTAATAACAGAGCAAAACTATTTCACATTTGACAACCAATTTTACTCACAGGAAGATGGACTTCCCATGGGGTCACCAGTCAGTGGACTCCTAGCAAACATTTTCCTCAACCACATCGAAAACAAAATATTTGACACCATAGTAAAACCCAAACAGTACAAAATAATTTACTGGCACCGTTATTTAGATGACATCATATGCCTCCTGGATGAAACACCCAGTCGCATACAAGAACTTCATAATGACGTCAACAGTGTTCACCCAAAAATAAAATTCACTATAGAAACAGAAAATGACAAAAAGCTAAACTTCCTCGACCTCTCAATACACAGAGACAAAAATCAACACAAATTCTCCATATACAGAAAGCCCACCACCACAAGCACAGCCATACACAAACACTCAAACAATCCAATTACACAGAAACAAGCCGGATTCCAATACATGCTACACAGACTGCACAAAACCCCACTTAGTGATGAACAGTACAAAAATGAAATACAAACAATCAAACAAATAGCAACAGAGAATGGGTATGACACTAACATCATAGACAAATTAAACTACAAAATTAAAGCTAAATTAAAAGGAACAACTAACACACAAAAACAAACAGACCAGAAACACAACACAACCACACAAAACATAAACCCACTCAACACTCATACCCCAAACACCCAAACACAGGAACAAAAATCAAACATAACAACAAATAAATGGCACACTCTCACATATGACAACAAAGCAACACACAGAATAAGAAACATCCTCAAAAAACAAGGTTTGAAAGTAGCATACAGAACAGACAACTCAATACAAAGAAAACTAAAGACAACCAACACCAACACAGACAAACATAACACTTCTGGCATCTACCAGCTGACATGCCAGGATTGTAACTCAGTTTACATTGGACAGACTTGCAGAAATTTCAATACCAGAGACACAGAACACAGAAGAGCACTAAAAAGCAATAGTCATTCCACATTTGCAGAACACCTCATAAACATGAACCATAAACCAACTGACATAAATACTGATCTAAAGATTCTGAAACACAGCAAAAGCCTCCCACAAAAATTAACAATCGAAGAGAACTACCATATACAGAAAGCCATAATAGAAAGAAAAGAAATAATAAACGAATACACAGCCCTCTGCAACGGAACCATATTTTCTGCCCTCAAAGAACTTACAGAAAACTTATAAAAACACACACACACACACACACACACACACACTAAAACAAAAACAACATGATTTAAAACTCCCGCCCCCACCACAGTCAGCTGTTCCTAACACTACTCCCAGAATTTAACTGCCCACCATCTTGTTTTCATAACATAAACATTGAGTGAAAGTGAAAGTGACACAGTGCCTGTCCACAACACGAAAAACAGCGCATATCCACCAAAGTAAGTGACAAAAACTTATTATAAACACTTAGACATTTTGTTATAGAAGCAGTAGCTACAATAAAATCAAACCAAAACACAAAAACTACGCCCTGTATTTTCGTAAAAATCCCGATATTTACAATCGAACTATTCACCTCATTAAATACACACGTTTTGGTTTGCAGATGACAAACTGTAAAAAACTATCAGAGACATTTTGTGAGTGGAAAAACCACAAACATAACAACATGTGGTATTAAGGTAGGCCTAGCATACCTATGAAAATAAGAAACTATGTATAGAAGTCTCACAATTAACTGTAGTTTTCATTGTTAATGTAAAAAGTAATAATCATTCCACTGTTAATTTGACAGACAATAAACATCCCACTGATGATGCTGCAACGCCAGCGAAACATGTCTGGGAGAAATTAAAAAACATTTGTGTTTGCTCGAGGCGGACCAAACCTGTAAAGCAAATTTATTTTGTAAGCAAACACGGTGATTGAAGAGCTTTTAAACCCCAATATGAAATATATAGACAGTTTAAAAAGTCAAGTGTGCAATATTTCATCAAAATAGGAATAGATTGTTGTCGAAGTATGTTACAAAATACCCTCCGCCATGCGCCGTGCGAATTATTATGTAGACAAAGTACTTCCTTTTGTTTTTAAGCTCAAGACTATCAAGACTACAAAATATTATTCCACTCGGATTAACCGTCTGGCAGCACAGAAAATACGAATATATTCCGAATTGAAAATGTCTCCCTTACAAAACTGCCAAATTCGATTTTTTATCTTTTTTATTATTATTATTATTATTATTTTTAGCTGTTCTTTTGGGTGTTCCGGATTTTTCTAAATCTCCCCGTATTAAAGGGAACGCAAAAAAAAATATTCAAATCGATAAAGCCGTTCTGAGTTTTAGCAAGACTACCGCATAGAAATTGATTTTTATAGATGCAAATAATGCACAGCAAAGTTTGAATAAAATGAAATACACAATAAATTAAGAAAGCATCACAATGGTTTACATGAATCTGGAAAACAATGTGTAATGGAACATAAATTGAAGCATCGGAGAAACGTCCTAAACGAAATAATAATATCCTGTTGTTCAATGACCTGGTGCAAGTCTTTCGATTGGATGCCACTTCCACACCAAATACGTCTCTAATGTTTCCCATTCATACGATCAGGAAAAAAGGACCTATATTTTAAAATGTTTGTAAATTTATGAGACTTGACTACTGTGGTCATCAGTTCCTAGACTTACAAAAAAAACTAACTTATGCTAAGGACAACAAATACACCGATGCCCGAGGGAGGACTCGAACCTCCGACGGCAAGCAGCGGCGCGCTGCGCAGCTAGGCGCCTTAGAACTCTCAGCCAGTCCACCGCGGTCACCTACAATTTAACGCGGAATCCGAATCAGATGACTTTTCTGCCGACTCCTTACGTCGTTGATAGTTGATGGCTAGTTTAAAATTGAAAGTCAAAAACTCCATGACACCAGCGAGTTTCGAACCCGGGACCTTTTGTACTAAAACCCAGCACTTTATTGCTAGGGCACAATTTAAGTAAAAACAAAAAAAAAGTTTGTAAAGCTATGGCGTTAAAATGCAGTGGTGACAAGTCCCTTATACTAAGGATAATATACGCACACCCACGCCAGAGGGAGGACTCGAACCCCCGGCGGGGATCTGCCACGCACTCCGCACCAAGGCGCTTTAGAGCGTTGGTCATTCCCGCGCAGCTCGAAAAAGAATACCAATTATTGGATACTTACCCTACCTAGATAAAAACATTTAATTTGTAATATAAGTAATATTCAGGATATCAATAAAGATAAAAACTATCCTTTTTAATTTGGACAAAAATTTAATTGAGATCATTTGAGTTCTTTCGGGGTTCATCGCGGACAAACAACGTGACACGAAATTTTTAAAAATAAAATATCTGAAACAATAAATCTAGGTATAAAAGACTAATGTCGTAGCCATCCCCCTGTTGGCAAACGCATATATTGTTTTCATGTTGTTACTTATAACTACAACATTAATTAAAACGGTCATGAATTAACGCCTCTAAAAGAAATGGGAGTCAAAAGAATAACATGTATGGTCCACGACATGAGTAACGAGCTGACATTACTCATCTAACATAGCATGTTTACTTTTCATACCAGGCTGGCTGAACCCAAAGGTCTCTTGTTCACGCTACACAGTTATTTATTTATTTATTTATTCCTCACTATGACCAAGTAAGTCGAAACAGGCTCAATATAAACTGTGGTTAGTAGACGAATAATAAGCAATTCGTTCGTTTTTCAAGCTCAGAAGTCTATTTGCAAGTAGTTTTATAATCTAATTTATTTATTTTATTTTATTTATTTACTTGTTTTGTGAAAAATACCGTTGCAAATAAGATAGTATTTCTACCTATTATATGTGCTATTTAGTCAAGTGACCCAGGGTCCAAGATACGGCTTGCCCCTACTGAAGAGTATATAGACAACCTTCTCAGCAGTACTGGATGGCAGCTTGCATCGCGGCAAATAAGGAGCCTCTCGGCAGCACTGTGCACTTGTACATTTTACACACGGTGGGTAGGAACATTGTCGACGATTCCAGACTTCCTTCACGAAAGTTTTCTAAAATTAAATATGCTCATATCGCTGCACAACAAAAGACGGTTATATCCAGGAAATGATGGAAAATATTGTAAGCGTGAGTAAAGATTTTGGAATGCGGTTAAACATTGATAAGACCAAAGTCATGAAAATTGGAAAAGAAGACGACACAATAAAAATATCATCAGAGGGAAGAGTATTGGAACAGGTGCAATTGTTTCAATATTTGAGAAGCATGATAACATCCAGTGGAAGTTGCACAGAGGAAGTAAGGCGAAGAATCAAATGTTTGTAGAACTTATGGGACTTAACTAAGGGGTCATCAGTCCCTAAGTTTACAAACTACTTATGAACTACCTAAGACTAAGGACGGCACAAATATCCATGCCCGAGGGGGGATTCGAACCCACGACCGTAGTGGCCGTGCAGACCGTGACTGGAGCGCCTCAGTCGCCTCGGCCACCGCGGCCGGCGGCGAAGAATCTCTATAGGAAAGAAAGCTTTCAGGAAAGTAAAAGATTTGCCAACAACCAAAAGTATTCCCATTACTCTAAGGAAGAGGTTCGCCAAATGTTTTGTGTGGAGCGTGGTGTAATATGGATCTGAAACGTGGACAATCAGACAGAAAGAACAAAAATATTTAGAAAGTTCCGAAATGTAGGTATGGAGAAGAATGGAAAAAGTGAAGTGGACCGACAGAATGAAAAGTGAGGTGTTGCGCAGGGCAGGAGAGGAAAGGACCTTCATTAGGACAATCCAGAAGAGGAAACCATCTTGGTTGGGGGACTTATTACGTAGGAATTGTCTGCTACTAAGAATAATGAAAGGAAAAGTAGAAGGAAGAAGAGGGAGAGGAAGGAGAAGATTTGGAATGCTGACTGACCTGAAGAAAGGAAAGAACTACATGCAAATGAAGGAGGATGCCCAGAACAGAGCGAAGTGGAGAACGTTAACCTGTCTAAGGACAGACCTACTCAAGGAAGAAGATATCCTGGCTAGAGGCAAAGATGTAAACGTGGAGAACTTAGCTTCTCGGCCTGACAGAGCAGCGCGGGAGTAATCGAACGGTCTGGAGCGCCACGATGCGGATTGGGTGGTCTTCCGCGTCGGAGGTTCGAATCCTCCCTCGGACATAGATGTGTGTGTTGTCTTTAGTATAAGATAGTTCATAAGTAGTTTGTAAGTTTAGGGATTGATGACCCTTCAGTTAATTCTCATAAGCTTTACAAACATTTGAGCATTTTTTTGGCCTGACATACAGCTTCAGGAACATAATCAAATAATCTTTCACATTTTTGTGTATATGCAAAGGAAGACGATAAATAGTTAAAATCGAATATATACATCTTCCTTAGACAGATCAAGCCTCGATTTCATCTCCGATAAGAGGAAGCAATAAATTGGAAATTGAGCCAAGAGCGGAATTCTAGACCGAGTCTCCTGCTTACAAGGCAGATATGGTAGCCGAAACACCAGCCTAGCGCCCTGGCTAGTACAACCACACCGAATTACTTCAGTCTGTATTGGAGACTTTTTAGGTGAACCGTCCGGTTGCCCTAGCTAGAGCGCCAGGGTGCTATAACGGCTAGGACATTTGTCCAGTAAACAAGAGACTTGAGTTAGACTCCTGGCCTTACCACAAATTTTAATTCATTATTTACCGCGTGGTAGCTCAACAGGTTTGGTCATAGTAGCGGTTAGCCTATGTAGTAAAAACTTAACCCAAGAACTCTTCCACAGGCATAGAACAAATATGACCTGACGTCCGCATACTAGCTACCATATACAACCGCTCGTTCAGTAAACGATCCATAGCCAAAGATTGGGTTTCACAGGCCACTCTAACATTCAAGAAAGGCAACAGGAGTGATCCCCAAAATTATAAAATTGGAATCGGTTTATAGCAGGATTTTGGAACATATAATTTTCTCAAATATTATCAACTTCTGTATAAGGAAATATGCAGCCCCACAAGTCGATTTAAAATAATTACTTTTCAACTAGATTTCAACAGCACCTATGGGTGTCTTCATCAGGAGAACAATATGATAACATGAGACATTACACTTAGAGCATATTATGCTTATGTTGTATAAAATGACATTAAATTTCTTTTTAAAAATACGTGCTAGTTAAATAACAACGATTTAAAGAAATTAAAAGTGCAGTGGCTGGCCGCTATGGGCTGCCGAGGTACTACAGTCAGGAGCGGCATCAGACTCCAAGACGAGGCCTATTGACCCGTAGTCAACACGCATTCATAAGGTATCGTTTTTGTGAGACATACTCACCTGAAGTGCTGAGGGATCTCAAATAGTTTCTATATTTCTAGATTTATAGCTTTTGACTACGACAGAAGTGGCTTCTAATCAAATTTTGTACTTATGTAATATCGTCACATTTGTGCGACTGGATTCGATATCTCCTGTCAGCAAGGACACAGTACATAGTAATTGACGTAAAGTCATCGAGTAATCCAGAAGTGATATCTGGCAGTCCCCAGGTGTTATTGGCCCCCTACTATTCCTTGTCGTTATAAACAATTTAGGAGATAACCTGAGCATTTCTCTTGGATTGTTCTCGGATGATAATGCCGTGAATCAGTTAGTGAAGTAACCAGAAGCAACTGCAAAACGATATAGATATCTGCAGGGTGTGAAAATTGGCAATTGGCCCTAAATAACGGTAAGTGTTAAGTCATCCATATGAGCGCTAAAAGAAATCCATTAAACTTCATTTACACCATGTCAGTAAAATTTACAGGCTGTAGATTCAAATACATACCAAGGCTTTACAGCTGCGAACAACTTTAATTGGAAAGAACGCACAGAAAATGTCGTAGGGAAGGCGAACCAAAGGATTCGTTTCAATGGCCGAACACCTAGAAGATGCAACAGTGCTACTAAAGAAACAGCTTACACTACACTTTCTTAAATAAAAGACTGCCTTGGTTGCAATAACTAAATATATAAAATGTTAGATACCTACGGCGTGCACAGCACGGAATCCATGTGTACAACTGTGTGGAATAGTATAGCTGTCCACGCATCAAGACTGTCTATCATTCAAGAAATTCGACTTCAAACGGTTCCTGTACCACTTCACAATAATGGAATGGGAAGACTTTTACACTACACTTGTCCGCTCTATTTTGGATTATTGCTACGCATTTTGGGATCCCTAGCAATTGGGACTGACGGAGGATGTAGAGAAAGTTCAGAGAAAGATGCTCGTTTTGTATTATCGCGATACAGGGGAGAGAGTGTCACGGAAATTATTCTCGTGTTTACATGGAAATCATTAAAAGAAAGGGGCTATTCATTGCGGTGAGAGCGATTTGCAAAATTTATATCACTAACTTTCTTCGCCGATTGCGAACATATTTTGTTAGCACCCACCTACGAACATAATGAGACATAATGAATCTTTCACTCTGCAGCGGAGTGTGCGCTGATATGAAACTTCCTGGCAAATTAAAATTGTGTGCCAGAACCGGGGCTCGAACCTGGGACCTTTGCCAAATGTGCAAATGTTCAAATGTTTGTAAAGATTATGGGACTTAACTACGGGGTCATCAGTCCCTAAACTTACAAACTACTTATGATCTACTTACGAACTAGGACGGCACAAATATCCATGCCCGAGGGGGGATTCGAACCCCCGACCGTAGTGGCCGTGCAGACTATGACTGAAGCGCCTCAGTCCCCTCGGCCACCGCGGCCGGCGGACCTTTGCCCGCGAAAGGAAAGGGCCCAGGTTCGAGTCCCGGTTCCGGCACACAATTTTAATCTGCCAGGAAATTTCATAGCGAGACATGATTATCATAATAAAATAAGAGAAATGAGATCGAAATCGCTTTTAGAGAATGGAACGGTAGAGGAATATTATGAAAAGCTGTTCCATAAATCCTCTGTCAGACACTTACCTGTGTTTTTCAGAGTAAATATGTAGCTATATAAAAAAATATATTTATTCATTCTCAGTTATCAGCTATGCCTGATATACAGACGAAATTGTTCCCTTTACGTTTAATGCAGTTGTGTTATTCCGATCATGGAAAGCCTCGGAAATACCGATTCGAATTACGAAGATGAACAGCGAAGTCGCAATTTTAAGTTTGTATTAGGAAGACAAACGATCTTAGATAATCTGTGCGGTTATGCTAAACAGAGCGTGAGGGTGGTGTAACGGCAAGTAAGCAGGAGACCAAATCTTTGACTTGGCACAAATTTTAATTCAGTCCTTCGACCTATACTCGTTATCTATGATACACAATGTTGTGTAACAGAATAGATAATGTTTTCCAACCTGCCATTTCTCATCTGGCAAAGTTTAGGAGACATACATCAGCAACCAAGGCTTAAAAAGTACAAATAAGTCATAATTTTAATTAAATGGTTTTTAAGGTACCAGATAAAAGGAGAGGATAATTATTTCATTCTATCCGGTACATAAACTACAAGAGCAGTTTTCATTATTGTTACCAATATTTATTCTACCATTGTTGATTAGCTGTCATAGTCTAAGGCGGTTGTGAATTAAAAAGGTTTCAAAATTTCTTCAAGAAAAGGTTAGTGCACTTGATGTATAAACAACTCTGTTTCAAATGTTCAGATGTTTGTAAATCTGTCTTAACTGCTGCGGTTATCAGTCCCTAGGCTTACAAACTAAGCTAAAGCAGTCAACAATCCGAAGATTGGTTTGAACACCACAGTGCTTTACTAGGCATGGTCCTGTTTGGAGGTGGTACGTCGTCGCCTTCCTCCGACCTTTCAACTGACTTACCCAGCCAGATATAGGGGGACCTACAGTTTAATGTGGATTCCGAACCACAGTGCTACTCGGTATTTTTCACGTGAGCAATACTGCCAGAGGGGTTGGTTGTTGTGGTCTTCAGTCCGCAGACTGGTTTGATGCAGCTCTCCACGCTAACCTGTCCTGTGCACGTCTCTTCATCTGAGAATACTTTCGGCAACCTACATCCCTTTGAATCTGCTTACTGTATTCGTCCCTCGATCTCCCTCTACAATTTTTACACCACACACTTCCTTCTAATGCTAACGATTCCTTGATGTCTCAGAACGTGTCCCACCAACCTATCCCTTCTCTTAGTCAAGATATGCCAGAAACTCCTTCTCTCCCCAATTCGGTTGAGCACCTTCTCATTAGTTACGTCATCTACCCATCTAATTTTCATCATTCGTCTGTAGCACCACATTTCAAAAGCTTCTATCATCTTTTTATTTCAACTCATTACCGTCCACGTTTCACTTCCATACAATGCTACACTCCAGACAAATGCCTTCAGAAAGGACTTCCTAACATTTAAACTAATATTGGATGTGGCACAAATCAAGCGGAGCTCTCAGACTTTCCCGCGAGCCTCCAGTGTTGTTGTTGTGGTCTTCAGTCCGCAGACTGGTTTGATGCTGCTCTCCACGTTATCCTGTCCTGTGCAAGTTTCTTCATCTGAGAATACTTTCGGCAACCTACATCCCTTTGAATCTGTTTATTGTATTCATCCCTGGGTCAACAAGTTTCGCTTCTTCAGAAACGCTTTTCTTCCCATAGTCATTCTGCATTTTATATCTTCTTTACTTCGGCCATCATAAGTTATCTTGCTACCCAAGTAACAAAACTCACCCACTACTTTTATTGCCTCATTACCTAATTTAATTCCTTCATCATCGCCTGATTTTCTGACTATACATTCCATTATCCTTGTTTTACACTTGTTGATGTTCATCTTATACCCTCTTTTCAAGACATGAAAGAAGTGGAAAGTGAAAAATCCTAGAACCTGGCGGGGATCTAACTCACGACCTTTGTATTTGTAGTCTGGTACTCTACCACTGTGCAACTGGGGATACACACTTACAAAATACTTGAACTAAATTATGCTAAGGACAACACACTCTTGCCCGAGGGAGGACTCGAACCTCCGACGGCGAGCAACCGCGAAGTCTGCAGCGAGGCGCCTTAGATCGCTCGGCCATTCCATCGCAGCCAGGGAGTACTCCATGGCATTGGCTTCTTACTTACTTATCGTAAATCTTTAATCGAGCACTGTGTCCCAAGCGACTGATAAAAACACAGTTGAATCTCGTTTACAAGAAAGGCAAAAGAAAAAATTACAGACTGATTTCAGTTTTTGTAGAATCCTCTAACATTTTCGCAGTTTCGTTGAGGCGGTAAAGCCTCTGCTCAGGCATCAGCAAGAATTTAAGATGCATCGCTCGTGTGGAACTGAGCTTGCCCTTTTCTCACATGATATCTTGCAAGCCATGGATGAAAATCAACAGGCAGACTGTCCAACGATTTTTTTAAGGAAGTAGCCCACTACTGCAGCAATTTATTTTTCTATTTGTAATAACGCCTTTTGACGCGCGTGGAGCATCATCAGATTACATTAAAAAGAACACTGTTGATTTTGTGCTGGAAGAACCCGCGTCACCAGCTACACTAATCTATACATTTATTCCGTGCTTTTCACGCCGGAGGTAATGCATTTTACATATATTTGACGAATGGATGTTTTATATCCCGAGACATATGACACGTTTTTATGTAATCTTATGACGCCCCACAAGAGCGAAACGCTTTATTACAAATCTAAATATTAATTTCTGAAACCGTGGAAAACTTTCTTTAAAAAAAAAAAATACTAAAAACCGATTGCTGAATCACACAGCCAAAACGGAGTGGAATCATTACTGTTCATTGAGTCTAAGAAGGAGCTAAATTTAGCTGGAATCTGCACCATCAAATCTCGACAGCAGACGATTATGCGGAATAAATGTTTTTGTCTTTATCCATTTATCCATCATATACGTCCTTATTTTGAACCGATTCGCATAACCCTACAGCGCGAAAGAGACGCTACAAAAACCTCCCAGGAAAACGGTTGTTTTATTTTCACAAGGTAAAAATGGTACTTTTAATGACATTAATTTTATCCCAATTTACATTATTTGTAGAAGGGGTCAGTCAGTTATAATTTACCTCGCCGCTTCGTCATATAAAATTTGTTTCGTACTGGAGCATAGCTACAGTAAGACGACCACGTTGTCGACGGAACGTTAAACTCTACTCTCCCTTTCTTCCATGAACATCAGCAATGAAACCTTTAAATAGACATCCGGGCGCTCGGTTCTCACACCAGTCTTGAATAGATTCCGTCGCCGTAGGCTGTTGTAGCGCAGAAGCGTGCTAGTCATTAGAACGCCTTGGTGTTACAACAGACTACGGCCATGGAATCTTTTCTAGAAGAAATCTTAATAGCCTGTTGTGAGAACCATTTTTAAGTTATCATAACTCTGGCTCCTGTTACAGCACATTTTTATGGGGGACACTAAAGATTTTATCCATTGACGGTTACATTTTTTTTGGTGGGTGACGTTTCTGACCCGCACCAAATATTTTATTACCAAATGTATTTATTTATTAGGAAGAGATTACAGCTCGAACGTTGTATAAAATTCTTATTACAATATGAAATAATAACTACCCATCTGCAGGTTTACTTATAACGATGAGATACCGGTTGTGGACCTAATAAAGAATCAGAATACAACTAATGCGACACGGTGAATTTTCATTTATTTTACAAAAACATTTTAAACATGGCTGTTGAAACAGCAACCGTTCGTGAAAGATTAGGGAAAAAAGGTACAAACATACATAATTCGTCGTTTGCCGACCATATTTTAATCACAGACCACAAACCTAAAAAGGTTCATGACATCGGTATCTTGCGCAAGGAAAGGAAAGGTTTCAGACTTGATATGCTTGAACAGTTGGAAATTTTCAGTCTTCCCGTAATGACTATTTCATTCTTAATGTCAGTTGCAATTACGCGATAAAACTTTTTTGTTGGCGTGAAGCTCCTAATTAGCATCACTTAACATGAAATGTTCACACACTATTTCATACACTATAGACGCAGATATTGTTTTCTCTCCCCCTTCTCCTTATATTATACATTATCACATGGTCTCAATTTTTCAATTTGTTTTTATAGTTTTTGACATATTGTATCCAACATAGACTATGTAGCGGGGCGTTTTAGTTACGTGAAATGTGTTTGTTTTAATCTTGACGCTTGTAACTTTACATTTGTAACTTGAACGTGCTCAAGAACCCTTGTCCATTTCATGTAAATCAATTTTTCTTTGTTAAAATCCTAAATTATGGAATTCATACCGCTTCCTTTATAATAATTTTGATATTATTTATAGGTAACAAAAATTTTTTTCTTCTCATTATGGCTTCCTTAGTTGAACCTGTAAGTTTCGAAACGATTAGCTGTATTTTTGAATGTTAAACATTTTAAAAGTATTTTTAAGACAAGTATTGCGTGTTTTTTTTCTTTTTTAATTTATGAAGAAAAATGTACCATTTAAGGTGTGATTGATCCAATTACAAAATAATCTCTACCTGTCAGAATGTTCTGCACTATTAGTACATTTCAGTATTCGATATCTGTGGTCGAAGCTGTCTGGATGATAGATGTCGACTGCTGTGGTAGTAAGAGCAGTAAACCTTTAATTACTAGAAGCTCCGCCCTCTAACGCAAAGGTTGGCCAGTCGAGTTTGATTCGTAACGCAAAAAATTATAAAAATGCATTTCAATATGCACATCAACCAAATTACTATGTAAAACGGTTAAAAATAATACGATATAACATGTAGTACATGTAAAACTCTAAAATGAACATAATAAAATCTTTTAAGAGAACATAAAATATCGCTAATCAGTACATATCCTACCCTCTGTGTTGTAGTGATTCCAAAGAGATCAAAAGAATATGTATATGTGTAGCAGACGACACTACAAAGATACATAGGGATGTTAGCTGAAGTTTTCCTTTGATAATAGCAGACGACATACTAAAAATGAAAAGGTCGTGAGATGTGGCCGATTTCCATAATAATTTGGTTGTTGTGCATATTTAAATGCATGTTTATAATATTTTCCTTTAGTACTTTAACTCGATTGGCCAACGATTAGTTTAGAGGGCATGGTTATAGTATTTAAAGGATGACTGCCCTTACTTCTACAGCAGTATCATCCAGACAGCTCCGACTCAGCACAATCGCTGGTCAACAATATGGGTATATTTTATTCTTATATTTAAATTCTTGTTTTAGACATTAACAATGCAATCTTATCTGTATCATTAAAATTGCAGTGTTATGAAGATTGCCATTTTATTGGTGGAAACCGGTAAACCTAAAACAAATTTGCGATCTAGACTGACTTTTGTATGAATTAATCATTCAGGTCGCTGAGACTCCACGATGTTTTCAAAAATTACACGAATGTTTGACCAACTTGCTTGTATGAAGTAAATTAACAAGTACCACTGATTGCTTAGGTCAGCCCTCGTCGCAATCACTGAAAACATATCGGCTGAAAAACCGTCGCCTTTACTAACTCATACCTCGCAGAAATCGAGGTACAATTAGCATTGCGAAAAATCTTACTTGTATTTCCAGTATTTAATATTTTGTTCAAGCATTATCCTCGCTGAAATCGAGGTACAATTAGCATTGCGAAAAATCTTACTTGTATTTTCAGTATTTAATATTTTGTTCAAGCATTTGCACAGCAGCTTATTCTGTAGGAAAAGAAGAAACTCGCAAATCCAAGTATGTCTAGGTATCGCCGAAAGGATTACACACGAAAGATCGCATTCTGTGAGGCAATTTTAAAAGTTTACTTTGGCTACAGACGCCAGATTCACGCCAAGCGAGGACTTTATTTATAAACACGCCTTATTAGAAAAAACTGGTTGATCCACATTATCACAACGACCGTGATCACAACGACGCAATACGTATAAGCGAGAAGTTGAAGTGTACGTGCTTCACTGGTATACGATAAGCGCCTGCTGTGTATACAACCTCGAGCACACTGACGTTTGTGAAGTAGCATACACTGGACATTTAATTCTCACAAATGCCACCAAAGTAATGCGTATTACATACTTTCATGTTTGATAACATTATAATTATTCCCGGACTATCGAATTTTTGTGACGAACACACTGCTATATTAGCAACAACCACAAGTATAGAGAGTTTTCTGTTTTCGAATACATGCTTGTAGCACGCTTAACAAACGAGTGTTAAGCCGTCTGTAGAAAAACTGAACATAAAAAACGCCAATTATTGGTACTCCACACTGGAATCTTCACGTGTCACACAAGGAGCGCACCTTTTTCACTAGTTATTTGCTGCCACCATGTCCTCCGGTAAACATTGTCACTCTCAACACCCAACATATAATTTTCAAAATAAAAAGCGAAGCTCGCACATTAATAATTTATGAAATGACGACAGGTTTCGTTGCACTGTGTCACCATCATCTGGTCTCATATATGTTATAAGCTGGTCATCTGTCAAAAATATAAAAGGAATGCAAGAAATAACGTAAAAACATACAAAATTACATGCATTTGGGATTAAGAGGCACTTATCCTACCTTGTTAAAAATTGGGTATAAAATAACAAGTGCAACATTGCACTTAGTCAGTATATAAAAGTACACAAGTTAAAAATATGACAGCTTACATACTGAAGCGCTGAAGATTCTAGTTTACATTTTCGCGCAAGGTGGCAGCACCATAGCTGGATAGTGTTTGTAAGCTGGTTTCACAGAAGTCAGTTATTGCATAAAAACAAATTGTCACATAATTTTAGTATAAGATGAAACCCATATTCTATGTATGGGTGACATAAAAATTACATATTACTTTTTTATATTAATAATAATACATATAGTATACCTTACATAGGAGTTTAGTTTTTGATTAAATTTTACAATTCGCTGAAAGGGTATAATAAGATGGGTAGTGCAAACCAATACAAACTGCAGTGCTGATGGCCTACTAGAAAGAACAGAGGGGTATTGGATGGGAGACAACACACTTCCTAAGATGATAATCTTTAAAAAATATTTGTAAATCTTGCATTTAAATGAGCTAAAATTTGTGTCCATCAATAAAATTAGATTGAGGCATCACAGATTAAGCATATACATTTATAATAAAGAAAATTGTTCTTATAATAAAGGTTTATCTATTTGGAATTGCCAATGTATAAGTTATGAGGCTCACAAAATGTCTAGGTTGCAAATGTATTGGAAATGTTTAGATTGACTATGTTAGGTAATCTTAAACTCACACTAGCCTGAAACGGGGAATATCAAGTGGTTGTGTGAGAGTTCATCATAATTTTTCGGTACTTGCACTGTGTGCTCCTACATGATGATTACTTTTCAGCACTGATTTATTATCATTACACATTCTTCGGTTATGTTATACTCGTTATTGTCTTTCATTAAACGCGATAGAAACACGTCACTCTCTAGGACAACCACATATCATAAACGTAGCACAGCATGTATCCACATGGGATGCATGGATTTTATTACTCTACCTGACGTCGAGCAGATACAGCGGTCACGAATTAATCTGAGAAATATATGTTGATTGGAACATAGTACCTGCTAAGCTGAGAACCCAACTAATATCAGACAAAAACAATATCAGGAAACCAACAGACGGAGATGTGGATGCATTCGTAGATATGCTGCAGAGAAGAAGTAAAATACAAAAAACGTCTCTTCAAGGCCAGGAAATAATTATGGCTGATTCTTGATGACTAGAGATTCCAAACAGGTTTGTGGCATCCCCACTACATTAGCTACCGCGTGAGTTTGTGACACTTGCGGGGAGTGACACTTGCGCGGAAAGGGAATGTGTAGACACTTGCGCGGAGAGCCGGACGCTTCAGGTAGTGAACAGGGTGTTCCAGAAGTAGGGATACACCACCCCTACTCCTCGCCCTCCTGCCGCTACCTGTGCCGTATTCAGGGAAAGGCCCACCGAGCGAGGTGGAGCAGTAGTAACGGCCCGGAGATATCACAGCCTCATTCAACAGGGAGATAACACGTCATACAAATATCACTCGATTTACAATACAGCACCATGTGAAGAGGAATGTGATGAAATCGGAATTGAGCGCAACCGTTGCTAACTACAATTTCGAATTTACTGCATTTTGAGTCAGAATTCGCATCTATATTCGCATTTACCACAAATGCGAATTTTTCCTGTCCCTAGTAATACCTCTAAAAATAAACAGCTGATCAAGGCACTAAAAGCAAGGGTGGATCTTTGGGTGTATTACTACAAATAACTAAAACACAATTTGATCGTGGAATCATAAACAATCTCATTATAAAGGTATTTTGTAGGTGGTTTTGAGCAGCTTTTAAATATGTTAGGAATAGCATTATGAAATATAAACAGCTACACCTTATGTTTATTATGAGATATCGATTTCGGCTAATTTCAGGTCATCTTCAAGTCTGAAACAACAGGTGTTACTTATGCATTTTTCCAGTGGCACCTTTAAGTGTTTACACACGCCGGCCGCGGTGGCCGAGGAGACTAATGCGCTCCAGTCACGGTCTGCACGGCCACTACGGTCGGGGGTTCGAATCCCCCCTCGGGCATGGATATTTGTGCCGTCCTAGTTCGTAAATAGTTTGTAAGTTTAGGGACTGATGACCCCGTAGTTAAGTCCCATAGACAATAAAAACATTTGAACATTTTGTTTACACACGAGGTCTAACGTTGTTAATCGCGTTAGCGATGAAAACAGAACCCAGAATCTTTGCGTCTAAATGATACATAAATTGGTGTGATGTCTTATTTAGAAAGAACAGACATCACACCAATACATATATAGCTCTCGGTAAAGTGGAACGGTACGATGTCGTTACGTAGCACAGCACAGCCGACTGGAAACGCAGGAGAAGTGCAAACAACGTTCTCTCCTCAGAGGTATGATTAGGTTCGACGTAGACTTCTACAACATACAGTCTACACGGCGAAGATTACACCAAAACATTTAACGTTTCGTCTACTTTGGCGATAGCAACCAAATTTTAAAATCGTGTCTACTATGTAAAGATGTAGCAACACAAAACGCTTCAAGTCCAAAACTTCACTGATTTTCGAGTTCTGAATTTTTAATATGTTTTTAATATTATTACAGAAAAAACATATTTGGGACTCACACTACAATTTTCATATGGCAGAATTTGTAGGTACATTCACAAGACATAAGTCAACGGTTGTGTGCATTCATCTTATGAGAAATATCAATCATTTGTTTTCAGTGTTTACTTCAAATTTCTCTTTTAAGTTTCTTTAATTATTAGTACTCAAATGTGGTTATGAAATAATTAAATTACGTGTATATGTGTAGTCTTATGCGGCCAAACTACTTAGATCATTGGTCGCTAGAGTTACACACTACTAAATCTCACTTAAAATAACTTAGGCAAAGTACAAACAAACATACCTATGTCCGAGGAAGGACTCGAACCTCCGACCGGACCGGCCGCGCAATTTGTGACACAAATTACATGTTTGATAATATTAATGCATATAAGTATGAAATCACGTGAAGACTACTTCCTGCAAAAATTTCGACAAAAAAAGTTGGCACTGAGTTTAGAAAAACAAAATTCTGGTATATTGGATTTTAACATTTTATCAAAAAATAAATGTTACTACAAGAGATACAGCCATTCAAATTTACGGGCACCATAACGTTTTCCCTTCCTGAGTAAATGAGCTGCTTCTTATAATTTCAACACCTTT
Organism: Locusta migratoria; assembly: GCA_026315105.1. NCBI lineage: Eukaryota > Metazoa > Arthropoda > Insecta > Orthoptera > Acrididae > Locusta > Locusta migratoria. Next base: position 181,862,959 of record CM048749.1, read on the forward strand.
TTCTTGAATGTTCTGAATATAGATCTTCACACAGACTTCTTGAGGAGGAGAGTGAAAGGATATCTGATTGTAAACCACTGCCTATTACCTTAGACCTTTTTGACTGTACTGAACAGTAGTTCCGCGTATTCCGTAATTTATATCTATACAGTTAACAGGAATGTAATTTGTAACCAACTATTGGCTGCCAATTTCGCTTCATTTTTCCTAGAAGTCTTGCAACTTGTTTCTCCCTGTTGGTTTATACCAAGTTCGGAGTAAAAATGGTTCTATATGACGGTGATGGAAAATAGAATTTATCTTTAGCATTTTTCGGTGTGTGACATTCCCTTACACATTCCGTATTTCATATATTTCTTAGATGTATTTGTAATTCGAATACAGCCAAATCGTTTTGGGGTCTACGAATAAACGCTTTAAGTATGTAAAATACTCGTTGACTTATTATTAACGTTTTTTAATTGAAGGTTTAAGGTTGCATCTCCTATTAAAAAGCATAGTAGCTATTTAAAAGAGATGGAAGTTGCGTGATAGTGGGGTTAACTACATAGCAGTCAATTACATCAACGTATCTGTGCAGGATGCCTAATATATTTATTGCTTGCGCAGGTGTCTTGATATGCATAGTGTTCTGAATAATATGCTTTTAGGAGGTATGACTGTGGAAAGTCATAGTCTTGTAGTAGCAGAGACTAACTCTCCAAACATTATCACTATTAAAATACCTTTTTGTTTACAGGAGGAACACTCAACGGATTAATATGTAGTTAGAACAAGTTACTATATTGCTCTTCAGCTTGCAAAGGGTTGTGCAATTTCACTGAGTTTCGTGTTATGTTGACAGTGTGGAAACTTGACAACAGCAGTGCTAGACTTCTTGGTGTGCCTGCACCCAGGAAAAGCCATTAGCAGCCCCAAGGGCCCCGGGTTCCGCGCAAGTGTCACTCCGAGCAAGTGTCACTCCGCGCAAGTGTTCCAACCCCCTCCCGCGTAACCTATGGCATTCTACCGTCAAACAATGCTAGCAGACGATCTTTTTATTCGTATTCACGGAATGTATGACATTAACTGCGAATGGTTAAAGTTGAAAATGTACACCCAGTTGAGACTCGAACCCGGGTCTCCTTCTCTTGCAGTTAATGTCATACATTCCCTGAATATGAATAGATAATAACTTCAGGACATGTCCGGAAGAACAGACGCCACTATCTTTTAACTTATGTTCATTTCTCATTGCGTTTCAGTCATGGAGCCTTCGAAGAACATTCATGCATGGAGGTAAAAGTTCTACTATCATCCCACTGACGTGGGCTAGTACTTAAAACGAAATATCACAGGATGCTGATGTGCGATGTTCACATGTTGTAGACCGAAACATTAGAAGGATAGCGATTTAGAGCAGAAGGAAAAATGCTAAGATGAAGTGCGACAGTGTGGACTCAAATTAACGACAGAGACAGTTCATGAACTATTCAAGGAATTCGCGGTAAGGAAGCTACTGTTGTTGTCGGACACCTTTGATGTCACCTGCAGCAAACGTTGCTGTCTCGGACTGTTGATGATGATGATCGTGTGGCTTTTCTGGCCATTAGATCCCAGCTGGCTCGTGTTCGGCCTGTCTGCTGCAAGTCTTAGGTGACGCCACTTGGGTGACTTGCCTGTCGATGATGATGAGGACAACACAACACACAGCCCCAACAGAGAAAATATGTGACCTAATGACCAAGATGGACAGGCTTTTTTTAATACAGCGCTTTGCCGACTCGTTTTTGTGTTATTTTGTTTGTTTGTTTGGTGTTTTCTTTTCAGTTTATGGTACACATGGGAAATCGTCACTGATAAACGATTTTTTTTTGGTCTGTTGTGCTTCCACCAAGGTTTAGGTATATGCGAATGCTTATAGGTCCTATACAGTCATGTGAAAAGTTTGTTGGTACCCCCAGGATGGTTTCTAGGCGAAATTAATTGTACTTCCTTGCCAGGGTACCGTGAATTATTGTTTGTGTTTCGTTAAAAAAAAATTGTTCTGTATGGCCTGCAGAAAATTCAGATTTGTTGGATCTGCATTTTCCCAGAGTGAAGCCATAGAGGTCACCATGGTCTTGCGACCTTCCTATCGGTACTCACCAATAAGAATTTGGCAATTCATAACTCAGCTAGTAAAAGGTTTATGGCTCGTTGTCTCTGTTCATAGAGGTATGTGTGTCAGCTTCTATGCCCTAAACAGCTACCCAAACTGTTTAAATAAGATCAAAATTAATCTGTAGTTTAGCCAATCTATCAATCTGCAGATAGTGACGCGAAAAATATATTTAAATAAACATAAATTAAAGCTCTGAAAAACCAACTAAATGGATTCTAAGATAATGTTTAGAAGAGATTCACTCACAAAGTAATTTTTTATAAATGGAGTTTATTACTCTTTTTCGACATGAAAATTCGGAGGTGGTCCTACTTTATACATCGGTAAATAAATGAATGTTTCTCCAACTATTGTTCATGAGAGCCAAAATAAGTATCACAAGCACTTGAGAGTAAAAGTTCCAAATTATCACTCGAAAATTAATGAAGTCCAACGAACATTGCAGTTCCAAATTAATCCGCGATTAATTACAGTATTTGTTACAAAACACGGTTTGTCATTACCCGAGTATACGATTGCTGAATTATCACAATTCCACTGCCCTACTACCGTGCATAGTTTATCACCTTTCAAGCAGAGACTAAGTTCTGCAGTCACAGTCCCGTAAATTTTCTAACTCCACACATTCCTATCTCTTCAAATCACCGTAATGCGGCTTCAGACCACCCAGAGTGACAACCCATCACCACCGCGTTCAAGTTACGAGTCCTTTCCCAAGCGTTCGAGATCGTGCTCTACCTGCTCCTAAAATTGTATCCTTCCGCGCATCCTAACGCCCCATCTTTAAAATATAATTTCCCTTCCATAATATTATACATTTGAATATCACAGAATTAAGTGCTTTGACCACCTCCCTAACAAACAAATATATATTTAACAATACTAAAATCGGTTGAGACTGAAGCTCTTTGCTCAGGTAGCTAATAAGCGTGGCGTCTCACTGTTCAAATATACTGCCGCCGCCGAAATATAGTTACACAATTAATATTTAATTTATCATGACGTTTATGTAAATATATTCAGTTGTTGTCCACAAATACACATAATAGTTTATGTATAAATTATCTGCTACATATCTACTATTTTTAGTCGGCCATAAAATATTTAAGAGGCAGTCTACAACATAAAACGAACGTTATTAAGAATAATATTAAATATAATAAAATACATATATAAATGTAATTCACTTTGCTGGGTTCATGTTTCTGTGATAGAATATATGTTCTGACACAAGAATATTACCACCTCAACGAAAAGCAGAATAAGAGAGTAAAACAAAGTTTATTGAAAGAATACGGAAATAGGATGTTTGTAAATCTATCGGACCAAACTGCGTGGTCATCAGTCCGTAAGCTTACAAACTACTTAAACCTAAGTAAACTAACCTAAGGACAAACACACACGCCCATGACCCAGGCAGAACTTGAACCTCCACGGCGAGCAACCGCGTGCTCCGCAGCGAGACGCTTTATAGACCGCTCGGCTACTCCACCGCGGCAATACGGAAATAACGTGGTACGTCTTTTAAGATAGGTAGCATGGTACAATGCTGCCCATTTGTTTCTTAAACTGTTACTGATAAGCACTACGTGTAAATAATTGTGAATATAAGTCTTTTAATAAATTATTATAGTACTGAAATTTATCGGCTGTTTATCTGTAAGGGATATTGAAATTGTAATTACGGCGTTTGATTCTGCCAAATCTCCTGAATCCATTCATATAATTATATTTGCCGTATGATCATTCCCTAATTTTATACGGATTTTTAGAATAATGTATGCTGCTATATTGTATTTCAATAGCAATCTTGGATAGCCGTCCTCACTAATCCAAGACCGCCGTTTCCTGTTTCCGAGCAGATTAGGGTTTTCCTAACGACCTGTATTCCATTCACTAGGCCCAAACTATTAGCCGGACGGCTAGGGAACCCAACAGCTTGCCAAAACTTGCTTACCACATTGAAACAATCAGTTTCTCCCTTTATCTGTAACGTCACAGTCTGGTAAGTCATGTACTGTTCATGTACCTCAGCATTCTCCTATGTCTGTCAAGCACTGAATGGAGTTTCTCCAGGATCGTGCATGCATGCTCGACTGAACCTATTGAAGGCATTTTCCAATCCAACTAGACACCGAGAAACCTTATTCCAGAAAAACGGCTATCGTATGGACTAACAGTCCGTATTATGAGAGTTGACAGACGCCCACCAGCTAAAATCAACTATAAATTTAGCATGATGGAAACGATCAACAAAGCAACTACCTCAGGCCATAACTCAGAAGAGCGAAGGCAAACCTCGTCATTCGGATTCTAAAAAACCACGACATCATGAAGGGAAGAGTCCGAACTTTCCAAAACTCCTAATAACAAATAGAAAGCAATTCATTCGTACATTAAACGTACAGACACTGACTAAAACAGAACATTTACTGGCAGATACTTGTGACAGATTTGCTATTCTTGTACTTGTAGTACAAAAAACAGGTTTTCTTACTGTGATAACTTTGATTCCGATGGCTATCGAGTTTACAAGGGAAAGCCTACAATTAAACTGAAAAACATTAACTTACATGTGTTTGGAACGGCATTCCTCATCCATAACAGTATCCAGGATTCTGCTTAAGCCTTCTCGTCACCCTCTGAACGTCTCTTTCTACTCATAACTAAATGTGCAAATAGGGCCTATACACTAGCAACCGTTCGTGCTCCAGTTAATAACGATTCTGACAAAAACAAGTGGAGAAGCTCTGATCACAACTAGAGCGTGTATCCATCAAGGTCCCTCAACACCATGTAAACTCCTGTAGGGAGATTTCAATGCGCAAATCGGGAGAGAACGTGAACACACAAAAAGACGAACACCAACGGGCATCGCTTAATCAACGTATCTGGAATAGCCAACCTCCACTGCCCACTCACTTCAAGAAATCACCCAATAAAATGACTTCATGGAAATTGCCGAACAACCACTTCGAGGAATATCAAATTAACCATGTAGCGATAACTAGTACAGTCTTTCCAGAAATCATGAACGTGAGCTTGCACAAAGGTTTCTTAGAAACTGATCATCATCTCTCACAAATCAAAATCCGCTTCATACCTAATCAAAAGAAGTGCCGAAAATCTAAACTGCTACACACTGATCTAGAATACTTAAAAGAACACGCAGAGGAGTTTGCAAAATCACTAAAGACTACTATGGGCATGCAATAAGGCAAAATCAGTAATGCTAGTGACATGCGAAAAGCGGTGTGGACATTGTTCCTTCAGACTCCATTTTCCAATGAATACCCTCAACCCAGCCTCAGCCAATTCCTGGTGCAAATATAATGCCAAAAAGGACTATGATCAGAAGAATGATTTGCCAGCAGCTGTGATAAACGCAATAAAATCAATTTTTCAATGCAGAATAGCCAGAATTGTTACACGAATACCTATACGGAAAAACGCAGAATCCTAATGAGAGTGATGTAATTTGGACAGTGATTCCTAAAAGGGTGTTTTAACCATAAAAACACTGCACTTTGGCATTTACGGTGCAATAGACACCTACACCTAAGGAAACAGTGTGAAGTATTGAAGGCATTAGGATTTAAAGCTGGGGTGAACACTGAACGAGTACTAAGAAATGACATAAAGAGAATAAGAGGAGCAGAAAGAAGAGAATGGAATATGAAATACCATGAAAAACAGCCCAGAAAAGAAGACCAAAATGGAAGCTTTTCGAGGATGAAGAAGAAGACCCTGACAATCCATCGTATAGTGCAGGAAGTATTGAAAACTTTGAAAGCCATTTCCCATAAATTAGAATTTTGGGAATGTAAGGTTCTCAAAATCGACTCAAACTAGGGAGATGAAAATTTTACACAGCACTCCTAGTGATCAAATTTAAAATGTGACATAGCCATTAGACAATATGTTCAGTAGTTTCATTTCAATTTGACTAAATAAAGCAATTTTTTGTACAAGAGTTGCATAATTAATAAAAAAAATTATTGAAAGGAAACTAGAAAAGCTACTCCAATATTCCTCCATCTTAACAGCAATTCTAAACCACACTATATGTTTTAAAAAATTCTGATTTTTCTGTTTCGTAGAGTACTCATAAAAGTTCCTCAAACTTAGTGATTTTAACATGGGCAGCATAGGCTCCTCCGACTCCCCTTAACCTGGAACTGGACAAGATCATCAACATGTGGGAGAAAGAAATTCTTGGAATAAATACGGGAAGAAGGACAAACGAATTAATATATGCTGACGCCCAGGAAGTAATTATACGGACTCCCGAGAAAGCCGGACACACCATCGAAAAACTTCACGAGTTTGCCATCAAAACTGGACTCATAATTTCTTACGAGAAAACACAATTCCTGGACTCCAAAAGTTCAAATCTGAAACCAATTGCAACAAAATACAGTGACATCAAACAAGTTAAGTACCTCAAGTACTTGGGTGAAATGGTCAGTAACACTGTCAATGAAAAAGTAGATCACAAAACACGAGTAGAAAAATTAAGTAAAGCTTATACAATGATGGGGAACACATACAATGAGAAATCGCTATCCACCCAAGCCGAAACTCACCACCATCACACTGTAATTCTTCCAGAACTGCTCTACGCAACTGAAACATTTTTATCCATGAGCATCATGGACATTTGGACCCAAATTTCAACATGTCATCTGGATCGCTAAAGTTCTGAGGAACTATACTCAAGGACTGAACGTTTCACGTCAGTTGCACGGAAAAGATGAAATTATATGTACATTTAGCAAGAATGGATGCCTCTGTAATGATCAAGAGAATCATTCTTATCATCAATGGAACTCGCCAAATCAGTTAACGCTGGCTAAAGCTGGGTTTATACTAGCAAGTCGTTTGCAGAAGTTATTGCTGCAAGTTATTACGATTCACTTGCAGCTGTCTTTACATAACACTTGCAAGAAGTAAGCATGAAACTTCCGCAAGTACTTTGACAAGTAACTTGCATCAATAACTTGCAGACTCCGTGCACACGTACTTTCAGTGAAAGCAAGTAAAACGAGTAGGTGGGTCATTTATACTATAGCTCTTTTAATTATTACTACGAATACAAAAAGATTAATATTTCGGTTTGAGAGGATGCTTGGGCCACAATACGGAACCTACAATAATTTGTTTCCATAACTGTGTTTCGAGAAATTAAACTTATAAAACTTTTCGATAACATTTCTATAAATTATCTGGGTTGTTTATTAACATCAATTGGTTATATCATCAAAACAGGACACATTTCACATAGTTATTTCAGCCAAGGAACGGTTGTTACGCTACGTTCTTAAGAGCAACTTCTTATTTTTTACCATTGTTCTCTCAATTTGTGCGATTTACTGCAATAAATTACATTTCCTAAACATGTACACATGTTTCGTTTATCTGTATTTAAAATCACCGTACACATTTCATATTAAGTAGGCTGTGTGTCGATTTAGACGACATACTTACAAAATCTTGTGATTTCAACTTGCAGAAAATAGAAATGAATCCTAAAAGCTGCAAGTAACTTGCAGAAGCTTCTTGCACTCTGTTCACACTGAAAGTTGGATACTTGCAACAAGTCACTTGTGCAATATATTGCAACGGCCGTAAGTCCACAAGTAAATTGCTGCAATAACTGCCTAGTGTAAACTCAGCTTAACAGAAACCCGCAGGTGTAGCTTCGTGGTCTAAGGCCTCATGATACGGATTGGGCGTGTTATCCTTAGTGTAAGAAAGTATTTTCTATGTCTAGGGATCGAAGACCATAGCAGTTTAGTCCAATAGGTTCACAAACATTTTATTTTGAAACCTAAAATGACCTAGCGCAGCTCAGTACTGACCCACTAGATACCACACGGACTTTGTACAGACAAAATCATAAGTTCACAACCAAAAATCCAACGGAAAGGAAGCTGAAAAACGCATGGAGACATGAAAGAAAAACCCATAGTGAAACGATGAGAAAGGTTTGGGAAGAAAAGAAGAACAAGAAAGTCACGTGCTCCTTAGAAAGCGAAACGAATAAATAATAATAATAATAATAATGTTAATAAAAATCGAGCAACCGGTTGCATAATCGAAATATTTCTTTGTTTTCCGTTTCGAGCACATTGTGGTCTCAGAGGTAAATGACTCATCTTATGTGTCCTACCCAAGCCTAGTGTAAGGACACTAACAATGTTAAGTACTAAATATTTCAATTATGCATCTCGTTGCTTTTTTTCCCGATGAAAGTTTGAGACACTTGCTGAAGATGGACTCGGCCACGCTTCTCTGCCGTTTAATCTGATATAATAAGAACAGGAAACTAAATAAAAATGTTCTTGTAACGATAAACTCAGCGATTAAACGTGCCATTCAGTTAATATCCGGCCTTGCTTTTCTGTGGTTCTGTTGAATGAAAAGAAAGGGAAAAATATGTCGTCACAGAAAAGCATTGTTTATTGTGAAGCAAGCGCACTACATTATTCTTCGTTCCTTTTATGCATAAGAATCAGATGCTTTACCGACTGTGGAGCATCGACGTATAATTGTCAATGAACGGTAGAATTGCGCCGATGATACAAAACAGGTCTACCTCAAGAGTTTTTAGGTCCTCAGAAATGGGATTTTTTAAAACTTCCGTGTATGGTTAACGTGAAAGTTTAATTATTGTCAAATATATAAAACGTGCCCTCTTTCAAAATTTGGTCCTATCTTCCTCAGCTGCGTAATACTATATTGATAATTATTGCTTTTCCCTATTACATGCTGGAAATATGAAACAAATAGTCCCACATTTACATAACAACCAAAATGCGACAGCCATCATCCCAAAAATATGGAGCAGGACATGAAAATCATTAATACTAATAATCAAAACAAAAAAATCATACAAACACAGGAAAGGAAGAAAAATGTCGTCGCAGAATAGCACCGAGAAAGCTACGGCAGAAAATAAACATGTTCTAAATGAAGACACAAATTAATGCAACATCTCTATTAAATTTAATAAAAGAAATGTAAAAGTCAAAGCAAACACACATATACACACACAAAAGAAACAAACAGGAAAGGGAGAGAAAGATACATACAGAAGTTAGTAACAAAATAGAATATCAAAATTAGTTATACAGTTATTTCCTATTGCTGCATCAACAAAATTTCTAATGGGAGGTATGAATAAGAAGCAACTACAGATGTAGTACCAGTAGCTCAAGTCTAGACCAATCTAAATAATATTTTATGCCACTACACCATTCTACAGTAGAATGGGTCAGAACTGTTTCTAAGACCGATACAAATAATATAACGAAATTTATGTAAATAGAAGGCCACTGAGTGTGCTTCGGTTGCACAGTGGTGAAAGGTGATTTTTATCTGTCACCTTCCACTTGTTTCACCTCTGACAGTATTACTCATGTGGAAAATATCGAGTAGCACCATGGTTCCGAACTCACGTTAAACTGTAGGCCGCCTTATAACTGGCTGGGTAAGTTCGAAGGTCGGAGGAAGGCAACGGCATACCACCTGCAAACAGGACCATGCCTAGTAAAGCATTGTGGTGTTCAAACCAATCTTCGGATTGTGGACTGCTTTGCCTTTTTATAAGGCCACTGATGATGTTCAAATTCAAATGTTTGTAGCCCTATTGGACCAAATTGCAGTTCCTAGACTTACAAATTATTTAAAGTAACCTATTCTGAGAATAACACACAGACCCATGCCCGCGGGAGCACTTACATCAGACGATTTTTTCCCCTTTTGGAGAGGGGGGAGGGGATCTTCATTCTGGAGATTAGTTTGAAGCAGTATTCCACCCTACTCTATCCTGAACAAGTCTCTTCATCTCCCCATAAGAACGCCAAGCCGCATTTATTTGAATCTGTTTGCTTTATTCCTCTCTTGGTCTCCTTCTGCGAGTTTTACCCCACACACTATCCTCCATTACTAAATTTACGATTTCCTGATTACTATGTGTTATACTAGTCGATGCCTTCTTTTGGTCAAGGTATGTCACAATTTCCTTTTCTCCCCAATTCTATTCAGTACCTCCTCTTTAGTTACGTGATCTACCACTTAACCTTCAGCATTTTCTGTAGCACTGCATTTAGAAAGCCTCTCTTCCTGTCTGAACTATTTATTGGCCATGTTTGACTCCTGTACAAGGCAACACTCCACACAAATGTCTTCAGAAAACACTCCCTTACACTTAAATTAATATCAGATGTTATAAAATTTTCTTTTACAAGATCGCTTTCCTTCCCATTGCCGTTCGGCATTTTATATCCTTTATAGTGTTACCATCATATGTTATTTTAGTGCTCAAATAACTCATTTATCATCTATATTATTTCGTTACTTAATCTACTTCCTTCAGCATCGCCTGATTTTCTAACTTTGCATCCCATTACTCTTGTTTTCTCTTGTTAATATTCATCTTATACACTACTTTCAAAACATTGTCCACTTCGGTCAATTGCTCTGTAAGGTCCTTTGCTGTCCCAGACAGAATTGCGATGTCGTCAGCAAAATGCAATGTTTTTATTTCTTCAACCTGACTTCTAATTTCGTCTCCAAATTTCTCTTCACAGCTCACTCAATGTACAAATTGAATAAAATTGATGAAAGGCTACAACCCTGTCTTACTTACTTCCCAATCAGCTCTTTCCTTTCATGCCCTTCAACTCTGATAACTGCTGCCTGGTTATTGTACAAGTTGTAAATAACTTTCCGTTCCCGATATTTCCCCTTTCAGAATTTGAAAGAATGTACTCCAATCAACATTGTTAAAAGCTTTCTCTAAATCTACAAAAGCTAGAAATGTAGGTTTGCCTTTCCTTAACCTATAGTCTAAGATAAGTTGTAAAGTGAGTATTGCCTCCCGTGTCCTACATTTCTCCTGAATCCAAACTGATCTGCAACCAGTGTTACCATCCTTCTGTTATTAATTCTTGTTAAAATTTTGTCACCATGGCGTTTTAAACATGGCTCTGTAATTTTCACACCTGTCTGCGTCTGCTTTCTTTAGAATGGGGATTATTACATTTTTCTTAAGGTCTGAGGATATTCGCCTATGTCATACATGTTACGCACCAAGTAAAATAGTTTTGTCGTGGCAGTCTCGTCCAAAGACTTCAGTAGCTCTGGGGGAATGTCGTCTACTCCACGGGTCTTGTTCCGACTTAGGTCTTTCAGCGCTCTCTAAATTCTTCACTCAGTACAGAATCTCGTATTTAATTAACTTCCCTATTTACAGTATTGTCACGAAGTTCGTTTCCTTTGTTGAGCACCTCTATATACACTTTCCACCTTCCATATTTAACTGCTTTACTCAAAATCCGTTTTCCATCTGAGTTCTTGATATTCCTACTGCTGCTTTTCTTGACTCCAAATGTCTCTTTCATTTTCCTGTTCAAATCAAATGTTCAAATGTTTGTAAATCTATCGGACCAAACTGCGTGGCCATCAGTCCGTAGCTTACAGACTACTGAAACTAAGGTAAACTAACACACACACGCACATGCTCCAGGGAGGAATCGAACTTTCGGCTGTGAGCAACCGTGTGCTCCACAGTGAGGCGCCTTAGACCGCTCGGCTACTCCACCGCGGATTTTATTTTCCTGTCAGTGGTACTATTTCCTCCTTAGATATACATTCTTCTACGGTCTTTCATTTCTCCTGTAGCCATTTCTCATTCTTCTGTACTCTTTGCCTGCTTCATTTACTGCATTTTTATATTTTCTCCTTTCATCAGTTAAATTTAGTATTATCCGTGATATCCAAGGATTTCTGTAGGTCTTGCGTTCCTACCTACGTGGTCCTCGGCTGCCTTCATTATTTTATCTCTCAAATTTCCCCATTCCTCTTCTACCATTTTATTTTCCCAGGCTTCTGTCAACTGTTTCCTCAAGCTACCTCTGAAATTCTGAATAACGTCAGGTTCATTCAATTTGTCCAGGTCCCACCTCCTAACTTCCTACCTCCCTGCAGTTATTATTATTATTATTATTATTTTTCATTCATGACCAATTACATATGGTCAGAGTCTATATCTGCCCCAGGATATGTCTTATACTTTAAAACTACGATAATTCGGTCACTGCGCTGCTTATAATAGTTTACCAGTTTCCCTATTTCCTTATTCATTATTAGATCTACTCCTGTAATGCCCCCAATTGATTTTTGTATTCATAATCGTGTCAGAAATCCTGTTCCTCTTACCACCGAACTTCACTAATCTGCACTGCACCAAACTTTAACCTATCTAACCTATCCATTTTTCTTTTTAAATTTTCTCACCACCCTCTTCGATTAAAGGATCTTACATTCCACGCTCCGATCCGTAGAATGCCAGTGTTGTCTTTCCTGATGACAACATCCTCCTGAGTAGTCCCCGTCCGGTAATCCGAAGAGGGGGCTATTTCATCTCCTAAGTGCTTTATCCGACAGGATGCCATCATCATATATCCTTACATTACAGCTGCATGTCCTCGGTAAAAGTAACGGCTGTAGTTTCCCCTTTCTTTTCAGACGTTCGCAATAGCTGTATGGCAAAGCCATGTTAGCTGATGCTACAAGGCCAGCTCAGTAAATCATCCAGACTGTTGCCCCTGTAACTACTGAAAAACCTGCTGCCATTCTTTAGAAACAACGCGTTTGTCTCGCCTCTCCGCATATACCCCTCCGCTGTGGTTGCAGTTATGATACAGCTACTTGTATCTTTCGAGCACACAGGCCACCTCACCTCGGTAAAGTCAGTGGTTCATAAGGGTGCGGGGTTGGGGCGAAGGGGGTAGAACTGAGGTATAAAAGCACTAATATATAATGCAAAATGTGCCTTGATCACATGTCTGAGCAAAGATTTCCACAAATTTATAATCCGCAAGCTACGGATGTCCCAGCACATCGGCGTGGCCTTTGTTTCTATACAGTCGAAGACTCTTCTTCAAGATACGACTATCTGATGTCCAGAACAGAGCAGGCTGTGTTTCAGAACCACGTGGCTCTCGGCAGCAGGAGATGGAGAGTCTTTGTTTACATCTTGGCGTGTGCCACGTTTGTCACGCGTACCCCACGTGGTCGCTCAGGGAGGCTCGCCACGTGACATTTAAAAGGCCCGAAATAGCAGGCCAAGTGGGAGAGTTCCCGTGACGTCATTATCACGCGTCCTCGAAGCTGGCAGCGGGGAAACGCCGCAGCGCCCGGCCGTGACCAACGATAAACACAGGCGCGAGCGCTGGGGAAAGTTCAAATGTTTGTGAATCTACCAGACTCAACTGCGTGGCCGTTAGTCCCTAGCTTACAGACTACTTAAACTAAGGTAAACTAACCTAAGCACAACACAAATACCCACGTCCGAGGGGGGACTCGAACCTCCGACGGCGATCGGCCACGCGCACCGCAGCACGGCGCCCCAGTTCGCACGGCTAATCCGCCGCGGCGCTGGAGAAAGTTCCACCAGCACAGTGGATCCCAATAGCATCAGACGTGACGTCATTATTACATATAGAGCTCCTAAATACACAGGCTGGCGCATCCGCCATTTTCATTCCTTGCGAATGCTGAACACAATACGTAGCTTATACGAACAGTGTTGTTCAAGTTTAGTGAAATATTTTGTAAGTGCCTGCCATAGAGCCTTAGATAGTGCTACTTTGAGCTTGCATTCCGCTCTTGTTTACATCGAAATGTTGATTAGACACAAAAATCTCGCGTTTTCTTTACTTATTGCTGCTTTTCTTTGCTGTCCAAATAAAGAAAAAAGCGCGAGAAAAGTATATATTTCCGTAATAAAAATCGCGTACTACGTTTAATTCTGCCGAAACTGGTCATCTAGATAAAGGTTTTTAAGCGATATTGGCTTGTATTTGAATAATGACTGTCAATATCCGAGGATTGTTTGCCGTCTTGCAATAAGTGTTTGTTGTCTTCTGTGACAAATTCACCACATCATATTTCTGTACTCACATAGTTGAATGTACTTCTATTACGTTATCGAGAAAGTTTCACAACGTATCACAAACACTAAAACTAAAAAATAATATTAGTGTACAGGATCTAAAGTTTACAGTCGGAGAGGAGCACGGTGTCGATGTTGGCGACAACCGTTGAATGCTATTTGAAAAACTAATCATATAGAATGAGGGGATTAATCCTTAGTGTTGAACCTTCTCTAAGGTTGACAGGTTTTCTTATGTAACATACTCTTGTCTTGTCAGTAATTTAATAATCCTTGTAAAGCAAACATTTCGTTACCAACAGTAGCACATTACACCGTCGCAGCCGTAAGTAAAATTTACCCAGTATTTTTGTCAGTTATAAGTCTCTTATAGATAAGCGTCAATATTAGCATTTACTAATGGGAAATTGAATTATATTTTGTTATAAAACATCAGGTACCATTCTATCAAATTGCACACTACAAGTTATGACGATAAAACATCGAAATACCACAAATAGCATTCAACGGTAGTTGGCTGTATCAGCATAGTACGCTGCCACAGCCGTAAGTAAACGTTTTGCCCAGTATATTTATCTTTTCCGTTTTAGTGTTTGTAATACTTTCTCGCAATAACGTAATAGAAGTTATCTTCAACAATTTGTGCAATGTCAGTACAAAACTTTATGATGTGGTGCATCTTTATGATGTGGTGCATTTCTCAATATACTACACAATAAACACATATTGTTCACTAAAAACAGTATGTCCTGTGATGTTTTGCTGTGTTATCATTTTTGCGACTGCTAATTCCCGACATACAGCTTTACTATTAAATATTACTTAAGTCATAATAATAAGTAATATTTACTCACAATACATAACTGTGGGCTCTGTCCGGGTTCCCAGTTTTTGTGCCGACAGTTAATGATTTTTTATTTTTTTTTATTTATTTATTTATTTTTTCTCTGAACCTCTCCGGAAACTAAACGTTCTGTAGCCACCTCTGAAATGATCTGAGCAGTTTATGGCAACACAACCACCCATAATGTTGTGCTAAAGTGCCGTGACGCAAATCCTATAGCACCGCAGAATGTTTAACTTACGAGCTACAGGAATGAAAATGGCACGCTGTATCGAAGACGCGAGAGTCTTTTTACAAGCAGAACGGTATTTAAATTAGTCGATACACGGCCTCTACGTCTTCGATAACCGTGCTGAAGTCATAATGACGTCACGTCTAACGCTATGAGAATCTATTCCGCTGACGGCACATTCGCCAGCGCTCAGGCGTGTATTTATTGTCGGCCACGTCCCTAAAACATGCAATAAACTCTACCCTCCGACAAACGCGCTGTGCGTCCCACAGATTATTAGTATCAAAACCTTCAATAACGTAAGAAATCGAAATCTCTTGTACAAAACGCATCAAACGTCTGATTACTTTGCAAATGAGTTAATGTGCTAAATATGTGGCTTTAAATAAAGTGTGGGAATGGTTCGAAATTTTCTTTAAGGCTTGTTGGAAGTCACTAAGCACTCTCATTATCACTCAATGAATACAGGGTAATTTGTTGGCCATTTTAGACAACTAGTTATTCATGCATCACAATATTTATAACGTCATATCTCGTGAACTGTGTATCGTATCTTGATGTAATTTTGCAGATAGATTCGGTGAAATAGACGTGGATAATCTCTGTAAAATATAACCAATTAGTAAATTAAAACCTCACGTCTAATGCTTAAGTTTAACTGCATTCCATTCAACACAGAAGAAAGTTTTTGAGGCGTCTAAACGTCTATTACACCATGTCTCCCGAGCTATGTGTGTAGTGATATAATTTTGCACGTGCATTCAGAAATATTGTGTATAAAGTAAGTCGCGAATACAGTTAATAGTCACAACCTAATAAATTAGAAGGTCGTGACAGATAATGAAGTTAGACCACATGAACAGCGCAGATCTACATCTACATGGGATACTCTGCAAATCAAATTTAAATGCCTGGCAGAGGGTTCATCGAACCACCGTTATACTATTTATCTCCTATTCTATTCTCGAATAGCGTGCGGGAAGAAAGCACACATGAATCTCTCCTTTCGAGCTCTGATTTCTCGTATTTTATTCTGATGATCATTTCTACCTATGTAAGCGGAAGTCAACAATATATTTTCGAATTCGGTGGAGAATGTTAACGATTTGAGTTTCGTAAGTAGCCCACGCCGCAGCGATGAGCGCCGTTGTTGTAATGATTCTCATCCCTGTATCCTGTATCATTTCCGTAACGCTGTCTCCCCTGTATCGTGACAATACGAAACGAGCTGTCCTTCTTTTGACTCTTTTGATGTCCTCCGTCAAACTCACCTGATAAAGATCCCAGACTGGGCAGCAAACCTACAAAAATGGACAGACAAGCGTAGTGTATGCAGTTTCTTTAGTAGTTCTGTTGCATCTTTTAAGGGTTCTGACAATAAACACAGTCTCTGGTTCACCTTTTCCACGACATTATCTACGTGTTCTTTCCAGTTTAAGTCAAAAGTATTAATAATTCCTAGGTATTTTGTGGAGTTTACGGCCTTCTCTTTTGATTGATTTATCTCGTAAACAAAGTGTAACGGACTTATTTTCGTACTCATGTAGACGACTTCACACTTCTCATTATTTAGAGTCAATTGCCAATTTTTATACCATAGTGATATTTAGATCGTTCTGCAGTTGGTTTTGATCTTCGTATGACTTTACTAGACGGTAAATGACGGCTTCATCTGCAAACAACCTAAGAGAGCTACTTAGATTTTCCCCTAAATCGTTTATGTAAATAAGGAACAGCAGAGGACAAATGACACTACCTGTGGAACGCTCGATATCACCTCTGTTTTAGTCGATGCCTTACCATCAATTACTACGAACTGTATCATCTCTGACAGGAAATCCCCTATCCAATCGCAAATTTTTGGCGATATACCATAACCACGCAATTTGATTAAAAGCCGTTTGTGAGATACGGTGTGAAAAGCCTTCTGGAAATCAAGAAATACGGAATCAATTTGCGAACCCTTGTCGATAGCACCCATCACTCAGTAGTTGACAAAGTTTCTTTCCTTCTATTATTTTACGGAGGGTATTAGGAGAAAACTTACGTTAATATTTAAAACTATATGTTAAGTTTGTTGAATGTAAGTACGTTTTCCCATTTTTGAGTTATAGATAAACAATTTTTGCATATAAGAGCGCTGTCAGCTTCAACAAGCCGTGACACAGTCAAGGAGAAGGGGGGGGGGGGAGGGCGTCCAATCGCCCCCCTCTTCGACCCATATCTCACAAGGCTTTTCTTTTTTAAATTTACTTAATTATTCTATCGGTCGCAAACACTACAACCTGTTTTACTTTACAAGCTTGAAACGGTTGCTAATATTTAGGATACTGATCCGAATGAAATTCTCGTTCTCGACAACTGAGCAGATCCCCCCCCCCCCCCCAATCCTCCTTCCTCGAAGACGCCTGAATTCTCCCCAACCTCCGTTCCCCAAGAATAATTAATTTTCTACGCTTCTGGCTTCAATGGACACACTATTTTAATTGTAATACTTGCTTTCAACATGATAAGCGAAGCCACCTTACACAAGCGAAGCCACCTTTATATACATATATATCAACTAGTACAGAAAATTACTTAGCATTAGCCATTCCTGTGGTCCAACAGGTTTGGCAACGAACAATAACAAGACAGGAAGCCCACGCTGTCACAGACAATATGGGGCTCCGCACTATGGCCTTACTAAAACTCAAAATACACAACACGAAATATTAGTAAGATACATCACTGCTGAACAAGGTAAATAACATATGCAACTTGTAATAACAAATACTCCTAGGATAAGAATGTACACAAATTTACGTTCAGTGTGAGCCACAGAATACCAGGAACCACAAGCTGACCAGGGAGAACTTCATAACAGTACTTAAATTCCATGGGTAAGATGTCGGATGTTTAGGCAGACATGTGCAGGCCATCTCGCTCAAAATCCCAATCACAAGCAATCCCGTCCGTCCATTCTGCCACCGATCGCATCGGTCCAAGCGCTGCCACTGCCTACCCAGCTGTCTTGTGTAGTTCGCGAACTATTCCGGAAGAACGCTCCAACAGGCGAACTACACGAACTAGTTCACAGATCCCTCGCCTTTTAGTTCGTCCTCTCCTTTACCGAAGACTGACGGGGAACAGCGAGAGAACGTGAGGGCGCGCAGAATCGCGTGATTCCCTTCTGCCAGTTACCGGCATTTCGAGCTGAGATGCAGCTCAGCTGTAGTTTCATAGTTCACTGCCACAAATTTTCTTTTCTAAGGTATTCAGCAATGTCTAAATATAACCCTCATTCCATAGTGTAAAGAAGTAAAGAGAACTCAAAACATAACATTGTTTGCATTTATAAAGTGCATTTTTATTCACGAAAAAAGACGCATTTAGCATATTTTGTAGGTAATGTTCCTTCAGTCACCTATTAAATAAATCAATAAATCCATTTTAAAAATAGAATACTACGAGTATTCTGTATACAAAGTTGTTGAATACCATTTTATCACCCATTCGTGTAAATAACTGGTTTATTTCCTTAAGTATTTGATGTCTAATTGCCCAAAAATGCAGGTAATAGCACATGCATGGGCAACACTGATCATTATATAAAAAAGCTGTCATAACAAAAGAAAGAGCTCTTTTAGTAGCGGTAGCAAAAGCCAAAAAGAGCGGACGAACTAAAATGAGCGACCTATTTCGTGGCCGAGCTGCGAACTAAAAGGACAGCTACCGGTCGCGAACTAAAATATGCGCAATCGGTCGCGAACTAAAATATGTTCAATCGGCCGCGAACTAAAATATGTTCAATCGGCCGCGAACTAAAACATGCGTCACCGGTCGCGAACTATTATGCCCAACGTATCTCGCTTCTTAGTTCGTAGGATTCTTTTCCGAAGACCGATGGGCAATAGCGAGAGGGCGCGCAGCAGAATTAAAAATCACATGTTTTCCTTCTGCTGATGAGAACCATTTCGAGGTGAGCGTTTGCCTGCTGGATTACATAGTTCAGTGCTACAAAATTTCTAATAAATTCCATAATGCCAAGATATAGAGATAACTCTAAACTTAAACGCGAGAAATTATCCACAAACTGTTTCTTTTGGTTTGCGTGATGTCGTTAGCGTCTCAAGCAGTAAGCGCATGAAGCAGCTAGATGGGAGAACTTCTCCCTGCACCTGCATGCGCATACCACGCCGCTCAGCCCTCACTGCGAGTGGACAAACTAAAAGGACAAACTAGTTCGCGGCAGAGCTAAAGTGAGCGCTCCCGATCGAAACTATTATGCGCAAGTCTACTACCTAGGATCGGTGTTCCTCCTTCCGGCACCATCAGTCTGATGCCCCCGTGCAGGCGTGCAGCCCATAGTGGCTAGCATTTTCTAAAAATTTCTTTTTAAGCATTGTGACGTAATCTTTACAGCTGTGTAACACATTTTATTATGTGACTTGTTTCATTTTATAATTTCTGATACAGGCAATCTTAGTCATTTCCGAAACCAGGTCATATAATTTTTAATTTGTGACTGAGGGCTGCTTTTTTATTCATTGTCCAGTAAATATTTCTTGAGCATATATAAGGTATGTTCCTAGGTATTTATTTCTGAAAATGTAGTAAAAATACTCTAAAATATACAACTACACAAAACAATATGTATAGTTAGCACAATATCCGCATTTCCATGGTAGCTTCATAGGGAGCCACTGTGCATGTTTGCCATTTGTAGGAGAGCTAAAACAACATGGTCTGCCTAGTTGTGGTACTGTCAGATGTCATCGCAAAGGCTTGCCGCAATTGAAGCATGATAAAGAACTCAGAAGAGGGGATTCTTATTGGTCAGTAAGGAATGATAGCATAGCCTGTATAAAATGGAAAGACAAACGCTTTGTAAGTTTTTAAATCAAATATCAATTCTCCAGATGATGTTTCTGGTGCAAACAGAAAGGAGGCTGATGGCAGTATAAAGCAAATTGCTTGTCCCGTCATAGCTAAGGCGAATCATGCGATTATGGTATGTGTTGACAAAGCTGACATTTTACGATAGTTCTATCCAACTGACAGAAAAGCAAAAAGGTCCTGGCTACGATTTTTTTGGTACTGTGTAGATTTATCTGCTGTAAATTGATTTATTTTGTACACATTGCGCAACACCTATGAAAGTGGAAGAAAAAATTTAGAAGGAATATTGTAACTGCTTTACTAGGTACCAGAAACATGACAGGTTTACAAGGCCCATCATGTAGTACACCACCTCTTAAGAGATTCAAACCCTGTAGAAGAGAAAGTCTGAAGCAAAACACAAGCATGGGCCTGCAAAATGTCATGCGTACTGTAATATGAAAAACACCGCTCCTAGATCCAGATAGCATTGAAAGAAATTTGGTGTATGCTTATGTTTGTCACCTGACAGGAATTTTCATTCTTTTCCACAAGTAGTTATTTGAAGATATTCATAGTATGTTGTGTGTTTTCACATGTATTGTGAGCATTGTCATTATTTGCCACAGGGGCTACAATCGAAGCCACCACCTAATTTGTAAGCAAATGTACACAAAAATTAATAAATTGTTATTTTCATTTCCTTATAGTGTATCAGTTTCCACATGAAATACAATGGTTTTATGTTCTGTGCCTCAAAGGGTTAAAATGCTGAAATCGTACCGACGTATTACGTTGCCTGAGGAGAGATTCTTCACATCGAAGCCGACCTCCTAACTGATAATCGTCTGAACTATGAAGACATAAATCAAAGAGTTTTCTGCCGTCAAAGACAGACCCAAACTTTGCTGACTGGTGACGTTTCTTTACTCATATTGGCTTTGAAAATGATTATAAAGTGATTTTTATTGTAATTTAGAGCACATTCATTGGATTTACAAACTACGTATTACCTTTATTTTACAATTGCCGATGGCAGAACACAGAACTAAATCTCATTAATGTGCAGACATGACCGAAGGCGCCAGAACATTAAACAATACCTGAATACCGCTCGGCGCCGTACCGTCAAGTCATACAGATACTGCATCACATTACAACTGATGCGTATTCTTGGCGTCTGCTGTAGTTATCGGTAAAATATACGTTATCGGAGAGTAGGGGAGACCGGGGCACGTTGGCCATAGGGGCAGGATGGCCCAGTCGAATTAGTTCATAAAATAGACAAGGAATCAATCAGAAAGTAGATAGCGCTGTACCTCTCCTTATACAGGGCCAATATCGCAGGCGGCGAAGTTCTGAACAAGATGTAGTCCTAAATTGTTTTTGTGCGTGTTTCAGTGAAATTCTTCTCGTCGATTAATGTGTGTTATTTAAGTTTTGCCTGCTTTAGGCGCAACGGGGTGAATAGTCTAATAAAAAGTCATACTTTAATGATTATTTCTATATGGCATACAGACTTAATTGCTTCAGTGTGTTTTCTAAAGAACAGAATATATTGTAAAGATGGCAATGGGGCAGGTTGGCCCATAGAGGACGGGGCATGATGGTCAGCCGAGACAACCTGTCACGTCCTATAGGAGCTGTACTTCTTTAAACTCGGTGAAAGGATTGTTACTTTTAATTATAACAACGTTTATAATTATTCGAGTTTATTAAATTATTGACATAATTGTCGTTTCAGAGGTCAAAAGATCGTCATATCCACCACATAAAAAGCGTTGAATAAACGCCAACCAGTAAATTTTATTTTAATCTTAAACAGTGATCTGAGAAGTCAGAATCTCTGGTGGCCGACGAGACTGAGGCGCTTCAGTCACGGTCTGCACGGCCACTACGGTCGGGGGTTCGAATCCCCCCTTGGGCATGGATATTTGTGCCGTCTTTAGTATAAGGAAGTTCATAAGTAGTTTGTAAGTTTAGGGACTGATGACCCCGTAGTTAAGTCCCATAAGCTTAACAAACATTTGAACATTTCAAAATCTCTTTCATGTCCTTGTTTTCAAAACATGAGTTATGGCTCTGGTTTAAACCTTTGCTTTATTTGTAGTTTCATAAAAATGATCCGAAATTATAAAAGAATGAAAGAGGAATGACTTCTGAAGATACGATGATAAGAGCAGTTTAGAAGTAAAGGAAAAGGAAAGATCTGTGAGGACTCTTGGCGAAGGCTTTGGGATTCCAAGAAAAGTACATACAGGCCTCATGTCAGTTTGCACAGGTAACTGAAACTTAGGAAACAGAAATTGAATTCCAACCCTTTCCATTGGACCAAAGCATTGAAAAGAAATACTGAAGAAAAATTAGATAACAAGCTATGAAAGGCCTTTTTCAAAAAGGAAATATTTTAATGATGACGATGAGAAAGAGTCACAGGAATTCAGTTCACGAACTGTAAGCGTTGGGCTCATCAGAGATGCGTGAAAAATGAAATCCATGGGCTATTTTATGAGTGTTAAAACTATGTTGATCCTTTGGAGCTGGACATTTATTAAAGTTGACTGGTTTGTATTACGTTTCTATAAATCGTAATAAGTTTAACCTGTCCTGTTGTCATAGTCCGCAATGTTAAGCATTTAACTCAATTTTAAACTTGATATTATGTGCATTAAAGTATATTTCTTGATAACTGTTAGTTTTATTTAGATTTCCTAGTTTTCCTTACCAAAAGACTTCATGGGTCAACATGCCCCAACCTCTGGGTCAACTTACCCCGAGATATGGGCAAATTGGTCCACTTGACATATGTCCAGTAATTAATTTTTTTCTAATACTTTAACTGATATTTTCAAGCTTAATAACTGCCATCCAGATTCAGTAAAGACCTATCTAATATTTAGCAATAATTTCATAAATTTAAATATTTCCAATAAATTAATATTAACAAAAATAAAAAATTATGGCCAACGTGTCCCGGTCTCAGATGAAAAAGTGTTAATAAATAACATAGTTTAGTTCCGTCGATAATAAGTAAACGCTTCACTAATATTGTTAGAAAGAGCTATAATGACAGCAGTAGCTGCAGTACAAAATTGTTTAGCCCTTACATGGATTAAAGATATTGTGTGCAATTATTATGCAGCATCTAGCTACCCAGACCCTAATGCTTTATACGTTAACTATTAAATTATAAAACAAATTTGATTATTCCACAATAGTAAGAGTAAATCCAGTTGTGTGTTTGTTCGTCGGTATTTAATAATTAGTACGAGCATCAAAATCTCTATTTCATTTCCATTTCTTACACTTTCCTATAGATTCACGTATCAATTCCGACGTGTGTGGGTTTTTTTCTGTTACACATTCAAGTTATTAGTTTAATTTAATTTCTAATGTACGACAAGTTCGCTTCAGTTTTTTAGATCGTAACATAACTATTTTATTTTCATTTTCAGCGGCTTCGCGTAAAAGAACATAATAAAAATTACGCACACCTTCCTCCTGTTTATGACTGTCTGTTATTCCATCTATGGTTTCGTGCGGTTCCGAGCATTCGAGGTCAAAAGTGTCCCTTGTTAGAAGTAAATGTTGTTGTTGTTGTTATTGTGGTCTTCAGTCCGGAGACTGGTTTGATGCAGCTCTCCACAATACCCTATCCTGAGCAACCCTCTTCATCACCACATAAGATCGGCAACCTACATCTGTCTGAATCTGCTTACTGTATCCATCTCTTGGTCTTCATCTGCGGTTTTTACCCCACACACCTCCCTCCAACGCTAAATTCACAATACCTTGATGTCTAAGAATGTGTCCTACCAATCTATCCCTTCTTTTAGTCAAGGCATGCCAGAAATTCCTTTTCTCTCCAATTCTGTTCAGTACCTCCTCATTAGTTACGCAATCCACCCACCTAATATTCAGCATTCTTCTGTAGCACCATATTTCAAAAGCCTAATCCTCTTCCTGTCCGCACTGTTTATCGTCCATGTCTCACTCCCATACAAGGCAACACTCCATACAAATGCATTCAGAAAGAACTTCCTTAGGCTTAAATCAATATTCGATGTTAACAAATTTCTCTTTTTCAAGAACGCTTTTCTACCCATTGCCACTCTGCATTTTATATCCTCTGTACTGCGACCATCATTTGTTATTTTACTGCCCAAGTAACAAAACTCATCTACCTCCTTTATTGCTTCGTTACCCAATCTAATTCCTTCAGCACCACCCGATTTTCTTACACTGCACTCCATTACCCTAGTTTTGCTCTTGTTAATCTTCACCTTATATGCACCTTTCAGTACACTGTCCATTCCGTTCAATTGCTCTTCCAGGTCCTTTGCTGTCTCTGACAGAATTACTATGTCGTCAGCAAATCGCAATGTTTTTAATTCTTCACCCTGAACTTTAACTCCTTCTCCAAATTTCTCTTTGCTTTCCTTTATAGCTTGCTCAATGTACAAATTGAATAACAATGGAGAAAGGCTACAACCCTGTCTTACTCCCTTTCCAACCACTGCATCCCTTTCATGCCCTTCAACTCTGACAACCGCTGTCTGGTTTTTGTACAAGTTGTAAATAACCTTACGCTCCCTATATTTTACTCCTGCTTGCTTCAGAACTTGAAAGAGTTTATTCCAATCAACATTGTCAAAAGCCTTCTCCAAATCTACAAAAGCTAGAAATGTAGGTTTGTCTTTTCTTAATCTGTCTTCTAGGATAAGCCGTAAAGTGAGTATTGCCTCTCGTGTTCCTACATTTCTCCTGAACCCAAACTGATCTTCCCCGAGGTCGGCTTCTACCAGCTTTTCCATCCTTCTGTATATAATTAGTGTTATTATTTTGCAACCATGACTTATTAAACTGATGGTTCTGTAGTTTTCACACCTGTCTGCATCTGCTTTCTTTGGAATGGGGATTATAACATTTTTCTTAAAGTCTGAGGGTACTTCACCTGTCTCGCACATCTTACACACCAGGTGAAACAATTTTGTCATGGCTGTTTCTCCCAGAGACTTCAGTAGCTCTGAGGGAATATCATCTACTCCAGGGGCCTTGTTTCGACTTAGGTCTTTCAGGGCTCTGTCAAATTCTTCTCTCAGTACAGTATCTCCTATTTCATCTTCATCTACATCCTCTTCCCTTCCTACAATATTGTCTCGAACTTCATTTCCTTTGTAGAGCCCCTCTATATACTCTTTCCATCTTTCAGCTTTCCCTTCTTTTCTGAGAACTGGTTTTCCATCAGTGTCCTTGATATTAGTAGAGCTGTTTTTCTTATCTCCAAATGTTTCTTTTATTTTCCTGTAGGCTGTATCTATTTTTTCCCTATTTATACATTCTTCTACATCCTTGCATTTGCCTTCTAACCACTCCTGCTTAGCAATTTTGCACTTCCTGTCAATCTCATTTCTTAGTCGTCTCTACTCCATTTTGCCTGTTTCATTTACTGCATTTTTATATTTTCTCCTTTCATCGATTAAATTTAGTATCTCCTGTGATGTCCAAGGATTTTTTGTAGGTCTTGCCTTCCTACCTATTTTGTCCTCTGCTGCCTTCACTATTTCATCTCTCAATTTTACCCATTCCTCCTCTACTGTTTTATTTTCCCCAGTTTCTGTCAATTGTTGCCTAAAGCTCCCTGTGAAATTCTTAAGAACTTCAGGTTCCTTCAATTTATCCAGGTCCCATCTCCTTATTTTCCTACCTTTTTGTAGTTTTTTCAGTTTCAGCCTACAGTTCATAACCAACAAGTTATGGTTAGAGTCTATATCTGCCCCTGGGTATGTCTTACACTTTAAAACCTGGTTCCGAAATCTATGTCTTACCATTATAAAATCTATCTGGTATATCCCGGTGTCTCCTGGTCTCTTCCACGTATACAACCTTCTTTTGTGATTCTTAAACCACGTGTTTGTTTTAACTAAATTATGTTCTGTGCAAAATTCTACCAGGCGGCTTCCTCTTTCATTCCTTCTGCCCAGACCATATTCACCTACTATCTTCCCTTCCCTGTCCTACTACCGAATTCCAGTCTCCCATAACAATTAAGTTTTCCTCTCCTTAATTGTCTGAATAATTTCCTTTAGCTCCTCATATATTTCTTCGATTTCCTCATCATCGTAGAGCTAGATGGCATATAAACCTGTACTACTGCAACTACATTGATGTCGTGAAGCTGGGCAGGTGCTTGGTAGCCTTCCAGTTGAGTGACGCAGTCCTGAAGATGGTCCAAAAAAAGGACCGAAACCAGAAATTTAAATATTGGAGCGCTGTTTATCCCAAAAGTGAAACAAAAATGTTTCCAAAAATAAGTGAAGAATGTTAAATGTTCCATGTCGGTGTTGGCTTCGTATCTATCTTGACAATGATAATGCGATTGCTGTACCCGCATTCCTATTTTCTTATAAATTCAAATGTTTGTTAAGCTTATGAGACTTAACTATGGGGTCATCAGTCCCTAAACTTACAAACTACTTATGAACTACTTACGAACTAGGACGGCACAAATATCCATGCCCGAGGAGGGATTCGAACCCCCGACCGTAGTGGCCGTGCTGACCGTGACTGGAGCGCCTCAGTCACCTCGGCCACCGCGGCCGGCCCTATTTTCTTGTTCATTATCAATCCTACTCCTGTGATACCCCCAACTGATTTTGTATTTATAATTCTGTACTCACCTGACCAGAAATCCTGTTCATCCTGCCACCGAACTACACCAATCCCCACTATATCTAACTTCAACCTATCCATTTCCCTTTTTAAATTTTCTAATTTTTCCTACTCGATTAAGGGAGCTAACATTCCACGCTCCGAGCCGTAGAATGCCAGTATTGTCTTTCCTGATGATCACATCCTCCTGAGTAGTCCCCGCCCGGAGATCCGAATGGGGGACTATTTTACCTCCGGAATATTTTACCCGAGAGGATGCCATCAACATATGTTCATACAGTAGAGCTGCATGTCCTCGGGAAAGGTAACGGCTGTTGTTTCCCCTTGCTTTCAGCCGTTCGCAGTAGCTGTGTGGCAAAGCCACATTAGCTGATGTTACAAGGCCAGCTCAGTCAATCATCCAGACTGTTGCCCCTGTAACTACTGAAAAGGCTGCTGCCCCTCTTCAGGAACCACACGTTTGTCTGGCCTCTCCACAGATACCCCTCCGCTGTGGTTGCACCTACGGTACGGCTATCTGTATCGTTGAGGCACGCAAGCCACCCCACCTCGGCAATGTCTGTGGTTCATGGGAGTGGAGAAGGAAATAACATTCTAAAAAAAAGAATCTTATTTCGCGGAGCAGCCATCCCGTATTTTTCTAGCAACTAAGTTAATTTTAGTAATCGAGCAGTTGCTGTCTGCAAATTTACCTTTCCACTTCTTATGCCTTAAACACGATACACTGTCATCCCTAATTAGTAAAGATTAATTAACTGAACGAAACAGTGGCTTTGCGTGCCACAGCCCATTAACGCCTAAAGCGCCACACAACCCTAATGAAGACGCTCGTGGTACGACGCACAGTAATTTCTGCAACTATATTAACAGTCTTGCTTCTCTGTTAGCAATGAAATCTCTTGGCAATCATTAAGTGCTGGCCGTAGGACCCTGAGTTATTCGTGGTGGAAGGCTAAGCCTGAAATCTGGTATTCTCGGCACACTCTTCATACTGTGGATCTCTGAATGTCGAATTTATATAACTATAAAAACAGTCTAGAGTGCGATGATTTTTATCTGTATCAACTAGTTTCGATCCTTTTTTGGACCATCTTCAGGATTGCAACTACATTGAGGTCGTGAAGCTGGGCAGGTGCTTGGTAGCCTTCCAGTTGAGTGACGCAGTCCTGAAGATGGTCCAAAAAAAGGACCGAAACCAGAAATTTAAATATTGGAGCGCTGTTTATCCCAAAAGTGAAACAAAAATGTTTCCAAAAATAAGTGAAGAATGTTAAATGTTCCATTCGTCTTCTTCCAACTACCACTGCGCGTTCGAAGTCTGTTAATTCCCGTCGTGCAGCTATAATCACGTTGCAAACTTTTTCTATGAATCATTAAAATCAAACAGCGATCCTTTTATAGAGATATTTATGTTGAAAAACAGGTTATTTTATTCAGCCGCTTTCTATAAGGTCGAAACCGGTTGAATACAATAACATTCTGCGATTTTGACTGTTTTATAACAAAAATACCCTGTACTACTTCCGTCTGCAATTGTGCATGTCACTATCCCATGACTTCCCTCTCCTCGTTGTACACTAGAATATCTTATCGCTTGAACAAGAAGCCGTGCTTTGTAGGGCCGTGTACTGTGTGAATACAAGGAGGACATCGTTCCTTCTACTAGGCTAGCAGGAAATTTGCTATGTTAAATGGTCGTTGGTGCTTGTGGACGAGCTGTGGTACGTCTCCCACAAGTGTATGATGGTACTAAGAGGCGAGATCCACCAGGTCAGTCCATTCGCCTAATATTTTCTCGTTGCAAGGTATCATTTTTCTGCTCTGTTCGGTGTGATCGTGCACTTTCGTCTGTAAAAATTTCAAAGCAAGTACTGTGGCCTAACAACGCTCCGACGTCGAGATAATTAGAGACGGAGCACAAGCTACGAAAGTTTCAAGGGCGGTGAAGAAAATAGACCCTCCCCTTTCAAAGAAAGAGTCCTGGCATTTGCCTACTGCACCATCTCAATCAAAAATAAAGTCATAGTCGATAATAACACTGTAAAGACGTATATGGAAAGCAGTCGCTCATAGTGTCTATAACAATGACCAGTGGGAGCCTGTTCAAGATTTAGTGGACGGTACCACCACCACCACTACCAACTATACTTCGTTCACCGAAACGAGAGTTGTACTGTAAACACACTGAAGGGCGTGACCAGGGCTGGACAAAACAGGAGCGCTCGCTCAGTTTCGCTGCATTCGTTTCAGGTGTGAGGTCGTTATGTGTGTTGTTGTATTGCAGTGATAATAGGTTGACTGTCAATCTTAAAGGACCAGTTGCTGAATAGTAACGTAACTATTAGTGTTAACAAGAACATTCACCATTCATTGTCTATGTGTCTCTTTTCTCTCTCGTTGGCATCACGTAAGAGTAACATCATTATGTCACCCTTCGAGTCCCTCTAAGAAGCGTTCAAAGAAGAAGTAAAAAGTTCTTTAGAGAGACACGCAGCTGTTGTGTCCAGAACAGTCAATAACTGAGAGACTATTGTTATGAAAAAGTCAATAGAAAGCCACACACTCTTTGAAGCCTCAAAGGAAAAAAAAAAAAATACGACAAAACTTTCAGAGCGTCTTGATGAATTTGACTGAAATGAGATACGAAGAAAAGTTTTTCGTAAGAAATTTCCAACACTTCACGAAGTGCTTGCTGTGGTAAGCGAAGATGCAGATTTGGGAACTTTTCGGAGAAAATCACTTCTGTAGAGTATTAAAATAATGAATTTTAAATGTGTGACTTCTAATAGCACTGCTATATAACAAAACATACAACGACCTTAGACTTGAAACGAATGCACCGAAACTGAGCGAGCGATCCTGTTTTGTCCGCCGGCCGCTGTGGCCGAGGGGACTGAGGCGCTCCAGTCACGGTCTGCACGGCCATTGCGGTCGGGGGTTCGAATCCCCCCTCGGGCATGGATATTTTTGCCGTCCTTAGTCTTAGCTAGTTCATAAGTAGTTTGTAAGCTTAGGAACTGAAGACCCCGTGGTTAAGTCCCATAAGTTCTACAAACATTTAAACATTTTTTTTGTCCACCCCTGGTTATGCGCCTCAGTGTGTTTACAGTACGTCTCTCGTTTCGGTGAACGGAGTATAGAGAGAAGGCCGCGGCGCTCTCGTGTGACGTCAGGCAGAGTAGGTTGCGCGCGCATAGCTGACTGGCTCGCTGCTGCGGCATAGTGGGCCGTGCCCCAGCGGCTACCCAGTCAGCTATGCGCGCGCAACCTACTCTGCCTGAGGTCACACCAGAGCGCCGCTGCCTTCTCTGTAGGTAGTGTTGACGGTACGCCTGAAGTGGAAGAATTACTAATCTTAATCTTCCTTTTCTTGGATGATTCCTCTAGCGGGTGCTCTCGAAGTACTTTTGCAGTGGCAAATTTCCCTTCTGCGTCGTTCCTGTCGAACTCTCGGAGGATTTCTTTCACATTCTTGGTGAACAGGAAGGGGAAGGAGCACATATGCAATAGGCTCACTTCATTAATTAAAATTAGCAATTCTGCGAAACATGTGCATTCATACGTGAACCATGGAGACTTTAGTCTCTCACGGGAATAAAAACAATGTGAAAATCAATGAAATGTAAGTGTTCATGAGAAATGGTTCTCGACAAGTGGGTTATCAAGGGAAGTACCACAAGCCAAGGAACTAGCTGCGAAGAAGTCATCATGTGTCCTTAGAAACAGAGAGGAGTTTTCCAGGTAACAAGGCCAAATCTACAAAAGAGCTAATAACACAATTATGTCATATCACAAAATGAAATTGCTGCACCACAATGTTCAGTCACTGACCAAAGCACGTAATTAAATATAAATCTTACTGAATGATCTGAGTGATATCCCTGTTGCATGTTTTACTGAATTCGGATTGAACAAAATCGTGTTATATATGACATACTTCCGTCAGTTCAAATTGTTTATTTTGTAGAGAAATAGAAATATTGTGGCGAGTTTCCCAACGGAACGGGTGGTGCAGTGGTTAGATTCGATGATTGCTGTGCTGGCTGTCCCAGGTTCAAATCCCACCACAGGAAGAAAAAAAATATTTCTTTGTATTTCCTGTTTCTAGAATGTTCTACGTGTTTTATGATTGATATACTCGTAAGTTCCAGAAAATTCTTTCTGTGTATAAATAGCAGAGTACTCCGATCAGGAGATAGTCTGTTCTGAGTGTACGCTTGCGATAGCAATAAACCTGTGTAAAATGTTGTGGTCTATTACGACCCAGCCTTCGAGTTGTTTTCAACGTAACACTGTAAGTAAATTTAACTTGTTAGTAAATTAGCTTATTATGCCTATTTTCAATCACTGCTTTATATGGCATCATGTTTTAGAGTAATTCATCATTGAGCAAAAACATATTCATTGTAAAAAAATGTGTGTAATTAGAATAATTTCTGGAACCCACCTGAGATAATCTTGCAGACACTTATTTAAACAGATCATTTAAATATTCTCTTATGAAATTTGTTATTAATAACCCAAGCCAATTCAAAATTAATGGCAGTGTGCATATCAGCAACACTAGCAAAAAT
Organism: Locusta migratoria; assembly: GCA_026315105.1. Classification (NCBI taxonomy): domain Eukaryota; kingdom Metazoa; phylum Arthropoda; class Insecta; order Orthoptera; family Acrididae; genus Locusta; species Locusta migratoria. Next base: position 181,894,246 of record CM048749.1, read on the forward strand.
GATGATCTACACTTATCAAAGTTAAATCTAACTTTGGCCCAGAAGGGGGTGAATTATGCTGCCATTTAAGTCTTTGGTCACTTAGCAGGTAATGACGCACGTCTAACAGATAGCCAACCAAAATTTAAAAACAAATAATGGAAACTCCAGGTTGAAATTAATAATATACTAATAAGGACAGTTTACAACTCACAGCAAAGGCATGCTATATAAAAGACACACACATACAACACTTTCAGCTATTGACCATGGCCTTCTTCAGAAAATAGAACATTCACGCAATCACACAGGCACACTATATAGTCATACAACGTCACCTCCGGCTGCCGCACTTTGAATAACGCTCCGCAGCGTGTAAATTGGTGAGCGGAGGGGAAAGGGGATAGGAAGGTTACGACACAGTGGTGGGGATGAGTACAGCACAGCCTAGATGGGAATAACGAGATGAAGCTTAGGAATGAAGTGGGGAGGCGGGTGAGCGGAAAAAAAAGATAAACAAAAAAATATAGAATTAAATAAAAATAAATATGAAACTAAAAATAATAATAAAAAATATAACGCATGCATGCCGCACGTACAGGCGACAATGTACACACACACACACTAATACACATGCACACAGACACACACACACAAACGCGCTCGTCGCGTGGGCCCGCCCACACTCCTTTAAATAGGAAAGGTTTAGGACAGAGGTAGGAACTGTAAAGTATGGAAAACAGGGAAGTTATCATAGGTTGAGGCCGTAATGATTTCAGGATCTGAGAATGTACTGTAGGGATAACTCCCATCTGTATACTTCAGAAAAACTGGTGGTGGATGGGAGGATCCAGATGGCTCGGGTTGTGAAGCAGCCATTGAAATCAAGCATGTACTCTATTGTACACTGAGCCACATGGTGGTCCACTTTGTTTTTGGCCACAGTGTGGATAACTGGTTAGTGGTAATGCCAAAATAGAAAGCTGCACAATGATTGCATCACAGTTGATAAATTACATGGCTGCTTTCAGAGCTGGTCCACTCTCTGATAGGGTAGGATAAGCCAGTGACAGGGTGGGTGGATTGGACAGGTCTTACAGTGGGGTCTTCCACAAGGATATGTTCCTTGTGGCAGTGGGTTAGGTTTCGGGGTGGCATAGGGATGAACTAGGATGGTGTGGAGGTTGGGAGGGCGACGGAACACCACTTTAGAAAGGGTGGGAAGGATCTTGGACATGATATCTTTCATTTCTAGGCATGAGGATAGAAAATCAAAACCTTGGAGAAAGATGCAATTTAGTTGTTAGAGTCCAGGATGGATGGTTACTGGTGTTAGAGGGAGGATTTGGGAAGTATGAGGATATGGCATGGGAGATCTGTTTGCGGACTAGGTCTGTGGGTTGGTTTCTGTCTGTGAAGGCTTTTGTGAGACCCTCAGCATATTCAGAAAGGGAGTTCTTGTCACTGCAGATATGTTGTCCACAGTTGGCTGGACTAAAGGGAGGGATTTTAAGTGTAGGTACTGTTGATGGTTGTTGGGTATAATATGGACAGAAGTGTGGATGGAGCCATCAGTGTGGTGGAGGTTGACATCTAGGAATGTGGTATGGTAGACAGAGGAAGACCAGGTGAAGTGGATGGGGGAGAAGGAGGTTCTAAAGGAAGGAGTATAGGGTGTCATGGCCGTGAGTCCAGATCATGAAAATATCATAAATAAACCTGAACAAGGCCAGAAGTTTGGGGTTTAGGGATGCTAGGAAGGTTTCCTCCAGACAGGTTGGCATAGGAGGGTGCCATGCAGGTGCCCATGGATGTGCCACAGATTTGATGGTAAAGGAAAAGTAGTTGTTCGTTGGTGAGGGTTATGAGCAATGAGGTATCAGGCTTGAGTTCAGAGGGTTCGTTGGGAGAGGTCGTGTTCCAGAGTGGCAAGATTATGGGCATGTGGGATGTTGGTGTATTGGGAGGTGACATCCACTGTGACAAGTAAGGATCCTGGAGGCAAAGTGGTGGGAATGGTGAAGAGTCGGTGAAGGTGTGGTTGGTATCCTTTATATGGGAAGATAGATTTTTGGACAATTGGAGTCGTTGGTAAATGAGGGATGAAATTCTTTCGGTAGGAGCACAGTAACCAACCACAAATGGGCGTCCAGGATTATTAGATTTGTGGATTTTGGGGAGCATGTAGAAGATGGGTGTATGGGGTGCTATTGGAGTGAGGAGGGATACAATTCAGGGGAGAGCTTCTGGGAGGGACCATAGGATTTAACAGGGATTGAAGATCTTGTTGGACTTCGGGAATGGGGTCAGCACAACTTGTAGGTGCAGGAGTCAGAAATTTGCCGGAGCTCTTCTGCCAGGTAGTCACTGTGATCCATAACTACAGTGGTGGAACCTTTATCTGCAGGGAGGATGATTATGTCAGAACTTGTTTTAAGGTTGTGGATGGCATTTCTTTCTTCTGTTGAAAGGTTTGAGTTCTTAGGCACGGACTTAGGGTAGGATGGTGAGACCAAGTTGGAGGTGAGAATCTCTTGGAGGGTAACTAGAGGTTGGTTAGGCGGCAGTGTAGGAGGATCTCTGTTGGATGGTGGTATGAATTGGGTCAGGCAGGATTCCATATTGGGATTAGGTAGGCTACGGTCAGAGGGATTGGTGGCATAGTAGTCTTTGTTCCACAATTCGTCTCTCGAATTTCCGTACTAACGCGTTGATTTACGTAATTTTACGCAATTTTGCGGTCGGCTGCTTGAACATGTGTGAGATCTTGCGTTCTGGTGCATGAGTTTTCGTTCTCGTGCATGATTTTGTGCGTGATTTTGCGGTATTTTCCGTTGTTTTGCGTGCTTGGGCGTGAATCTGCGTGTTTGGGTGTGTATCTGTATACTTGTGTGGGCGAAATTCCGATCTTTTGCGTGTTGAGAAACCTGTTACCATTCCTTAGGCTCCTTATAATCCACTGTCTGTCCCATCATTTTTCATTTTCATTTTCCCTACACCAGCCCCGCCCCAATGGACCCCTGCTCAATATATCTGTACCAGTTCAGGAAAGTATCCCTTTCCATGGCTAAAACATAATCCCACTTCCTATTCCTAAAATGCTGCCTAAAGCATGGAATCCCTCCCAACGGTCTAACCATAAAAATTCTGGATCCCACCCCTCCTTCCAGAATGATCTGCACCTTTTCAGATTCCACCAATCCTTGTCCCTCATGAACCTAGTCCTACAAAATCAGGTCTCCATGGCTCATAAATCCCTTAGCTACCTTCTCTCCCTCTGTAAGCACTAGCAAAAAGGATGAGCTACACTTATCAAAATGAAATCTAACTTTGGCCCAGAAGGGCGAGAATTATGCTGCCATTTTAAGTCTTTGGTCACTTAGCAGATAATGTGGCATGTCTGAAAGATAGCCAACTAGAATTTAAAAACAAATAATGGAAAGTCTAGGTTGAAATTAATAATATACTAATAAGGACAGTTTACAACTCACCACAAAGGCAAGGCGACGAGCTGTGACAGGCACATACAAAAGACACACACATCAACACTTTCAGCTATCAACCATGGCCTTCTTCAGAAAATAGAACATTCACACAATTGCAGAGGCACATAACACAGTCATACAACCATCATCTCCAGCTGCCACACTTCGAATCACACTCTGCAGCATGTAAATCGGGGAGGGGAGGGGAACGGAATAAGAAGGTTGTGTCATGGTGGTGGGGATGGGTACAGTATGGGATTAACGAGATGCAGCTTAGAAAAGGAGTAGGGAGACAGGTGAGGGAAGAAAAATAAAATACAAGAAACAATAAATATAGATTTAAATAAAAAGATAAAAATAAAAGTAATAGTAATAAAAAAGTAAACATGCACATGCCGCATCTACAGGTGACAGCATACACACACACACACACACACACACACACACACACGTATGCACACTCACAACCACACAAAATAGGACAGGTTTGGGATAGAGGTAGGAACTGTAAAGGATGGAAAACAGGGAAGTTATCGTTGGTTGGGGCTGTGATGATTTCCGACTCGGAGAATGTACTGTAGGGATAACTCCCATCTGTATAGTTCAGAAAAGCTGGTGGTGGATGGGAGGATCCAGATGGCTTGGGTTTTGAAGCAGCCATTGAAATCAAGTGTGTTCTCCGCTGCATGCTGTGCCACAGGATGGTCCACTTTGTATTTGCTGCAGTTTGGCAGTGTACATTCATCCTAATGGACAGCTGGTTAGTGGTAATGCCAATATAGAAAGCTGCACAGTGATTGCAGCACAGTTGGTAAATTACACAGCTGCTTTCATAGGTGGCCCACCCTCTGATAGGGTAGGATAAGCCTGTGACAGGACTGGAATATAGGTAGTGCTGGGTGGGTGGATTGGACAGGTCTTACAGTGGGACAAGAGGATAGAAAATCAAAACCTTGGCAAAGGATGCAATTTAGTTGTTCGAGTCCAGGGTAATACTGGGTGAAAAGGGGAGCACTCTTTTGTGGATGGTTACTGATGTTAGAGGGAGGATTTGGGATGGCATGGGAGATCTGTTTGGGGACTAGGTCTGTGGGGGTGTTTTCTGTCTGTGAAGGCTTTTGTGAGACCCTCAGAATTTTCAGAAAGGGAGTTCTTGTCACTGCAGATATGCCATCCACAGGTGGCCAGGCTGTAAGGGAGGGATTTTTAGTGTGGAAGGGATGGCAACTGTGAAAGTGTAGGATATGATCCCTGTGGCAGTGGGCTAGGTTTTGGGGTGGCATAGGGGTGCACTAGAATGTTGTGGAAGTTGGGAGGGCGGCGGAACAACATATTAGGAGGGGTGGGAAGGATCTTGGGCAGGATATCTCTCATTTCTAGGCAAGAGGATAGAAAATCAAAACCTTATCAAAGGATGCAATTTAGTTGTTCGAGTCCAGGGTAATACTGGGTGGAAAGGGGAGCACTCTTTTGTGGATGGTTACTGGTGTTAGAGGGAGGATTTGGGATGGCATGGGAGATCTGTTAAGGGACTAGGTCTGTGGGAGTGTTTTCTGTCTGTGAAAGCTTTTGTGAGATCCTCAGAATTTTCAGAAAGGGAGTTCTTGTCACTGCAGATATGCCATCCACAGGTGGCCGGGCTGTAAGGGAGTGATTTTTAGTGTGGAAGGGATGGCAACTGTCAAAATGTAGGTACTGTTGATGGTTGTTAGGTATAGTATGGACAGAAGTGTGGATGGAGCCATCAGTGTGGTTGAAGTTAACATCTAGGAATGTGGCATGGTAAGTAGAGGAAGACCAGGTGAAGTGGATGGGGGAGAAGGAGTTGAGCTTCTGAAGGAAGGAGGATAGGGTGTCCCGATGCCCTGAGTCCAGATCATGAAAATATTATCAATAAAACTGAACCAGGCCAGAGGTTTGGGGTTTTGGGATGCTAGGAAGGATTCCTCCAGACAGGACATAAGCAGGTTGGCATAGGAGGGAACCATGCGGGTGGCAATGACTGTGCCACGGATTTGATGGTAAATTATCCCCTCAAAGGAAAATTTGTTAGTTGGTGAGGGTTATGAGCAATGAGGTATAAGGCTTGAGTTCAGAGGGCCATTGGGAGAGGTAGTGTTCCAGAGCGATAAAGCCATGGGCCGTTGGGATGTTGGTGTATAGGGTGGTGGCATCTACTGTGACAAGTAAGGATCCAGGAGGCAAAGGGGTGGGAATGGTGAAGAGTCAGTGAAGGAAGTGGTTGGTATCATTGATATGGGGAGATATATTTTGGACAATTGGTAGAAGTTGTTGGTAAATGAGGGCTGAAATTTTTTCGGTAGGAGCACAGTAACCAACCACAAATGGGCGTCCAGGATTATTAGATTTGTGGATTTTGGGGAGCATGTAAAAGGTGGGTGCGTGGGGTGCTGTTGGAATGAGGAGGGAGATGGATTCAGAGGAGAGCTTCTGGGAGAGGCCATAGGATTTTAACAGGGATTGTAGATCTTGTTGGACTTTTGGGATGGGGTCATTCTGTAACGTTTCTGCTATGTCGTGCACTCCTAAAAATCAGTTGCCAACATTGAAACACGAAATATCTGACGCCTAAAGTAAAACTTCATTACCGGACATGTGATATTTACATTTTCGCCTTCTGTTTGAAATTCTATTAACACTACTAGTAAAACGCTTTTAAGAAATAGTACGTTCATTTAAATATAACTTTAGCTGACCTTTTACGTAATTTTCTGTTCTTAATACTTTTGTAAATAATAACTACAAACACTAAAAATGCATTACACTTAGTTTTGGATATTGCTGAACCTATATAGATACTAATTTGTATGAAAACAACAATGCTACATGTTATAAACTATTGCACAACATGATTTCATATATACCTATTGTTTAAATAAATTAGGGCAGACCATGTTTTATATATCACTAAATCCTAAATTAAATACTGATAATTGTTCATGCACTAAAATTAATAATCCGTTTGGTACTAAGAAACTATCTTCGAAATTAACAAAACTACGACAACCATATACAAATCCGTATTAATAAATAATTTGACCGCAAACCGAAACACATTAAAATACCATGTTACAATAATATTACACCTACACACTATTGACAAAACAAATATGTGTGCATTTCGAAAACACACATAATGTAAATAATTTGACGACTGTAAACACTAGTCAAAAGGATGACGTTAAATTTGTGTACTACATTTAAATACAAAATTCAGGAAACAAGTACATACATTGACATAAATAGTCAGAGCTTAAATGTAATATTTTAATTTCTGTATTTTGGCATATTTAATGTAAAAGAATATTGTTTAATAGTGAATTACAAAACTTTGTCATCAATATTATTACGTGGTTGTGTGGAGAGATGTTGGAGAGAAACCATTGTTTGTTTAGTCTGGGAGTCGGTTATAGAGTCTGCTAGAGTCTAGTCGAGTGGCCAGAAACCTGTAAGCAGCTCTGTTGGCTTGCTGCTGCATTTCTTGATTGTGCAATGTTTAAGTGGAAATAAAATCGTTTCCATATCAACTAAGATGCTTTTACTTTACAAAAAGATCCTGTAAAATCAATTTCTTTAGTGAATGCCGAAGACAACTCACAACGCAATGGACTTCAGCCAGCATATAAGATAAGTTCAACTTCACCTACAGTGGAATGATTTCGTTATAGACTGAGAACTAATAAACATTTCCGTGATTCAGGAATATATTAGGGCTCAGTTTGAGTCATTCCGAAAAGAGGTGATGGACGTTAGATGTGGTGCCGTGTGACCAGGATTTTAAAAGCGTATTCACTAATGTAAAGTGTTAAAAGTGGTGACGTGACCAAACGATTTTAATGAGTATTCGCTAATATAAGAATGTGTTTCAGGATACAAGGAAAATAATGTATATGATGGATGTGCAGTAAAACCATCATAAAAGTGCAGAATTCGACTACAATACTATCCACACCTACGATGTCGAAATTTAATGGAGGAAGATGGCAATAATTTGGACTACTAGATTCCTGTATCGCCGCATCCTTGTGACGAGCTAAGTACTTTTCTTTTTTTTTTTTTTTACTGTTTATGTGATAGGGGTTTTATGTGGACTGAAAACTTATTTTAAAATGGATACAGTAAGAAAGGAGGGAGATGATAGTACTCAAGTTTCGGACTTTGACAGTGGGGTAGAAGGTTCTGGTATCGCGAGTTCTACACCGATTACAAGAAAGCAGCAGGTCCCATTTTCTAGTGATTTACAAGAGACTAGACAACAGATTAGTAATATGGCAGCAAACGCGGAAATAGAAAGAAAATCAATCTTGGAACTTATATTAGAAATGAACTCCAAACTTTCATTACAAATGGAAACTATGAAAACCGAACTTTCGTTAGATATAAAAACCATGAAAACCGAACTATCTGACATAAAATCTCAAACAAATGACTCAATGACCGATTTAAAACAATACATTGGAAGTCTAGTGACACATTTTAGTACTGGATTCAATAGTGTAGAAAAAACTGTTTTGGTAGCTGCTACTGCAGAAGTTTCTCAGACGAGTGACAGTGTTGAAGAAATAGATGACAGTTCATGTAATGTAAATTCTCAGAGCCAGGATACTAAAACAGAGTTAACTGGAAAGATTCGCGATGTTGAAGAATGTAATAGCAAACTTAATATTTCTGATTTGAAAGTAGAAACTGAATGTAACTGTGTTATAGATAACCTTGAGCAAGAAGTCGAAAGTAAATGTACAGTCACAGAATTACCACAGTGTGTAGACGAAATTCAAGAAAAGTCACATACTGAAACTTTGAGTATTCCTAGATGTACTAATGTAAGTAGTTTACCAGTAGTGAAGTTACCTGGTAGGCCTAAAAAGAAATTTCATCCTATTTATTTTATGCCACAGGACAATGATTGTTTTCATTCATACTTGAATGACACTTCAGAAATTATGTTGCTTAAGCAAAGTCTAAGGTGTAATGTATGTTCTTGGGCAAACCAGACCCAGTTGTTTGCATTTAATTTTGGACCTAGTAGTAATATACCATTACCTATTCTACCTGATGACAGACAAAATGAGATGCATCAGGCTATGTACTGATGTAATACCTTAGGGGCATAATTACTCTTTAGTTATGAAACTGCTGACACCAGTTCAGGTCCCCAGTCGTGTGCTGTGTACTTCTATTGAATCATTTTCACAGTACAGAAAAAATTGTAGTATATAAGTTTTCCTTCAGTGTAAATAATTGATTATTTGAAAAATGTTTTAATTACCACTGACAAATGAAAACAGCTGAGACATACCTTTTGATATATGCATTTTTGCTATATGCTTATTGAAACTTAAAATATGTGAAGCATAAACTTTATTACCAGTTGGAATTTTTGAGAAAATATGAATAAAAAATATGTAGGTGGATGTTAACCATCAGTTCAAAAGAACTTTATACCAAATACTAATACTGTACCTAATATGATATACTAGTTGGGGGTTTTCAATAAGAATTTTTTTTTTTACTTATGCCAGTGTATAGGCCAATGGACTTAAGAGCTAAGAAGTAAATATACTGAAATACAGTTTGAACCAAATAGTGAATTCATGTTTACAGTTAATACAGTTACAATGAATAACAAATATTGAGAAGGATTTATGAATAAAAATACTATGTGAATTTAAGTACTGAAAAAGAAAATAGGTAGATGATGGGGGTTTATTTAATGTGTTTGACAGGAATTTTGGAGACTTATGTTATGATGTTTATGAACCACTAGCTAATGTGGAAGTCTTTGAGTAGTCATCAAAAGATGTTAACAGAGTTAGAAAAAGGGGAAGTGCTGTTCATGAGAAATTAGGTTAAGAATTGTCAGTGAAAGTACTGAACAAATAGTTATTAAGTGTACTGAAATGGAAGTGAAAAATGCTCCATATATTGAAAAGAAAGAATTGATATGTCATAAAGAAAATGACTATGAAAATAATGAATACTTAAATGAAAAATATTGATATAGGATTAAGATTAGTGTATTCTCTGAACAGATGCTTTACTGGAAGTCTAAGATGTTAGAATTGCTTGATACTGCTGAGGAAATCTCAAAATGATAGTGTTAAGTGTACTGAAAATGTTAGCTCCAAACCCTGATATAAATGTCAAGTCATCTACTGAAATGTTAAAGAAATAAGTGAAAGTAAATATGAAAGTATACCTTCTGTTTGTCAACTTAAGTTGTGATTCTAGTAACATGAATAATTTTGAGGAAGTTTAAAAAAATCTAGTAACTGAACCTGAAAACCAAGTAATGTTTCACTATGTTAGTAGTCCATTTGTTAAGATCAGAGTAGAAGTTTTTCTACATATATACATTGAGCTACTTGAAGTTAATTGAAACCCTTAGCTGTATGCTTACAGTTTTGTTTATCCACGATCCATAAAGTTGATCGGTCTCATATTAATGCGTTTAAATCTAACCTACAGAAAAGTTAATGTCATTGTGAAGTTTACCTTGTTCTTACTCTGAAACGTATAAGGAAGATATTTGTTGATACCTACTATAAATATGGCACATAGATAGTGCGTATACCGTATCTGCATGTACAGATTTACACACCAAAAATTATTTATTAACCTCATATGCATAGTCAAAGGTATGTTGAAGTGTTCATTATTTGTTTATGGCTTGAAATGTCATTGTATATATGCAGAAGCTTACCTCAGTTATGTACTGTGATCTTTCTATTAATCATGTCCACAGTGCATTACAATTCAAATTCTTTAATTCTTTTCACTCTTGTTAGTCATTCATTAGTATTTTTTGTGTTGTTGGTTGAATTTTGTGTTGTACTTTGATGTGTCAAGAGGGACTTGCTAACAATTAGTACAAAAGTGACTATAAGCAGGGGAGGACACACAGACCACACAAGTGTTGACCAATGTAAAATTCAATTTCTATCCTTGAGCTTACAGCTTAATAGGAAAATATTTAATACTGGTTTAAGATGACCATATTATAGTATATTGTACATATGACAGTTTTGGCTGACGCAAAGTTTAATTTTCATTTTTATTTTTAAAGTTTACATGTTGAAACTATTGATGCTTTACAAGTTACATACTTGGTATGTTTATCAAGTGTACTTGCACATACTCATGATATAAGGTCATACTTTTGTACAGAAATATGAAGGTTAATGAACCATTACAGACTACCTATTACTCTTTATTATTATTATCATTAAACTTGTATAAATTTGTATTTTTCATGTGGAACACCTATGTTTAGTTCATGACACACTTGTTGACTTGCTCATGCGTGCAAGCTTTGTGTATCAATTTGTAGTTTATTACAGGGTGTTTAGTTTTGATATGGTACTGTATCTGAAAATGATCAGGCAGACCATATGTAAATTTTGACTTTTGTGTAGTATATAGTTATGAGATTTTACACTGTTAACGTAGACACGTACAGACTTTCAAAACACTTAAGATAGTTACTCATTTTCATCCACTTCTACTGTATGATTGTCACTCATTTTCAAACACTATTGGACAACATTGAATGTTGATTTTGAGTTATTGGGGGGTAGTAACTGTTCACCATTCAACAAATACAGGGTACTCTGGACTGTGTTGTGTTTGATTGGGGCAGTTTGTTCAAAGAAGAACAAAAACTATGTACTGTTTTTTTACTTCTGCGGAAATAGTCAAGTTGCCAGTTGCATCTTGTTACTCTTGGTAAGGTAGTTACCATTAATACAAACATTCCGTTTAGAAGATAATCTATGAAAACAAAATGGTGTATCGTAATATCTTACGAACACTAAATTGTTAAACAAAATATAAGTAAATGCAACCAGAGTCTTTTTCTGCTTATGTAGTCGTTTGCGAGTCAGTTACCTGCCCTGGCCGTGGACGTAATTTAATGGCAGCGTATTTTTCCGCCCTCTCTTGATTACTGCCTTGAGAGTGGGTGTATTTTGGCAGTTTAAAACAAAACCTTTTTCATTTTTCTTTAAATTTTTCCCCGATTTGGGAAAAATTTGATACTTTGGTGGATCAGTTGGTAACTGACACTTGAAAAATTTCCATGCTTGATTTGAGCTATGAGATTAATCATTGCCACTGCTAACTACTCGCAGGGGGGTTAATTTTTGAATTTTTATTAATGCATATGTTTTTTCAATAATTGTTTATACTCTTTACTATTACTCATTCTAATCTCTAATCTGTATGAGAAATATTCAAAACCACGATTACATTTTCTGTCTATATAACCATTTTAACTATACCATAATTCTGAATGATAAATGTTTGATGTGCTCACTGAGAGCTTCTTTCTATCCATTGTTTTACTATTTAATTATGTCATCCTTCACTTAGTAAATTGACTATATATTTTGAAGTTATTACAATTTACAATACCCTTTCTAGAGGAATTAGGAGCTTAGTTCTCACATAATGGCATTTACATACAGGTACACATAGAAAAAAAAGTTATTCTGCATAAAATATTTTTTATATGAATTAATACCAATCATAACTGTTTACAGTATGAATATCAATGCTCTTTGAAAAGAAAAAAAGTTGTAAAAGCTTGCTATTTCATTATTCGAACTAAAGTAAATTAGAGAGATTTCTCGTTAATTTTCAGTAACATTCAAGGGTTAATTTGAACCCATAATTTTGTTTGTTTAAAATACCGTATTGAGAAAATTGATTACTCTTTCCAATAGCCTGATAACAGTATGCTTATTTATGTATGTGGTTAGGGAAAAATAGTATGTGGTTCTGAGAAAGATACAAACATGTTATAGGAACCATCTTGAATGCCTGTAACTACAGTCAGCTGAAGATGAGAGCCACTACATCACCAACAGCAGTTTGCAGATATACCACTGTTGGCGCATCATGCAACATCAACAACCACCGCCAGCATACGCAATACTACAATCAACATATAATTTTTTATTTTAGCTTAAACTAATACAGACTCATTATGTACACTTAAACCACAACATATTGAAACGATAGTACACAGTGAACCTTACATTACATTTCAGGTACACTATGTAGGGGTGTGTGTAACGTTTCTGCTATGTCGTGCACTCCTAAAAATCAGTTGCCAACATTGAAACACGAAATATCTGACGCCTAAAGTAAAACTTCATTACCGGACATGTGATATTTACATTTTCGCCTTCTGTTTGAAATTCTATTAACACTACTAGTAAAACGCTTTTAAGAAATAGTACGTTCATTTAAATATAACTTTAGCTGACCTTTTACGTAATTTTCTGTTCTTAATACTTTCGTAAATAATAACTACAAACACTAAAAATGCATTACACTTAGTTTTGGATATTGCTGAACCTATATAGATACTGATTTGTATGAAAACAACAATGCTACATGTTATAAACTATTGCACAACATGATTTCATATATACCTATTGTTTAAATAAATTAGGGCAGACCATGTTTTATATATCACTAAATCCTAAATTAAATACTGATAATTGTTCATGCACTAAAATTAATAATCCGTTTGGTACTAAGAAACTATCTTCGAAATTACCAAAACTACAACAACCATATACAAATCCGTATTAATAAATAATTTGACCGCAAACCGAAACACATTAAAATACCATGTTACAATAATATTACACCTACACACTATTGACAAAACAAATATGTGTGCATTTCGAAACCACACATAATGTAAATAATTTGACGACTGTAAACACTAGTCAAAAGGATGACGTTAAATTTGTGTACTACATTTAAATACAAAATTCAGGAAACAAGTACATACATTGACATAAATAGTCAGAGCTTAAATGTAATATTTTAATTTCTGTATTTTGGCATATTTAATGTAAAAGAATATTGTTTAATAGTGAATTACAAAACTTTGTCATCAATATTATTACGTGGTTGTGTGGAGAGATGTTGGAGAGAAACCATTGTTTGTTTAGTCTGGGAGTCGGTTATAGAGTCTGCTAGAGTCTAGTCGAGTGGCCAGAAACCTGTAAGCAGCTCTGTTGGCTTGCTGCTGCATTTCTTGATTGTGCAATGTTTAAGTGGAAATAAAATCGTTTCCATATCAACTAAGATGCTTTTACTTTACAGAAAGATCCTGTAAAATCAATTTCTTTAGTGAATGCCGAAGACAACTCACAACGCAATGGACTTCAGCCAGCATATAAGATAAGTTCAACTTCACCTACAGTGGAATGATTTCGTTATAGACTGAGAACTAATAAACATTTCCGTGATTCAGGAATATATTAGGGCTCAGTTTGAGTCATTCCGAAAAGAGGTGATGGACGTTAGAATTCCAGCACAGCTTGTAGGTGGAGAAGTCAGGAAGTTGGCGGAGCCCTTCTGCCAGGTAGTCACTGTGATCTATAACTACAGTGGTGGAACCTTTATCTGCATGGAGGATGATTATGTCAGGATTTGTTTTAAAGTTGTGAATGACTCTCCTTTCTTCTGTTGAAAGGTTTGAGTTCTTAGAAAGGTGATTGAGGAAGGATAGTGAGGCCAAGTTGGAAGTGAGAAACTCTTGGAGGGTAACCAGCGGGTGGTTAGGTGGCAGTGTAGGTGGATCTCTGTTGGATGGTGGTATGAATTGGGACAGGCAGAATTCAATATTGGGATTAGTTAGGCTACGGCCAGAGTGATTGGCGACAAAGTAGTGTTTCCATCATAGGAAAAGGAGAGTAGCTCTTTGATAAGATCAACATAATTGCACTGGGGTATAGGGCTAAAGGTAAGACCATTGGATAAAACGGAAACTTCAGTGGGGTTTAGGTTTTTTGTGAATAAGTTAACCACAGTGTTCTGGGGTTGTATTGGCATTGGATGTTGTTGAGTGGTGATAGGGAGTTTGGAGGGATGAGGCAGGTTCAAGAGGTCAGCTAAGCGTGGTCTGGGAGTTATTATGGGTTCACGGGAAGGAACACTATGGGTTGGATAAGGTTTGGATATAGTTGCTCCAAGGCGGCAATGTGATGTCAGCAGGCTGGACAATTTGTGGAGGTGGTGTTTGGAGTGCTCCTCCAGTTGCTGTAGAGAAAAGCATTCGATGTGAGAGATAAGATGTAGGTAGTTTGGGTTACACAATAATATCTTACAGAGGGATGCTGATATGCACACTGTGCTGATATGCACACTGTGCTGATATGCACACTCCTATTACTTTTGAATTGGCTTGGGTTATTAATAACAAATTTCATAAGAGAATATATTTAAATCTATATTTATGATGTTTATTTTATTTTATTACTTTTATTTTTATTTTATTTTTCTCCCCTCACCTGCCTCCCCACTCTTTTCCTAAGCTGCATCTTGTTATTCCCATCTAACCCATCCCCACCACTGTGACATAACTTAGCTATCTTCTCTCCTCTCCCCTCCCCTCCCCTCCCCTCCCCTCCCCTCCCCTCCCTGCCCATCCCTGATTTACTCGCCGCAGAGCGTAATTCGAAGTGCAGCAGCCAGAGGTGATAGTTGTATGACTGTGTTGTGTGTCTGTGTGAATGTTCTATTTTCTGAAGAAGGCCATGGCCGATAGCTGAATGTGTCATATGTATGTCTCTTTTGTATGTGCCAGTCGCAGGTTGTCGCCACGTCTTTGCGGAGAGTTGTAAACTGTCCTTACTATATTATTATTATTCAGGGAGAAGGTTGATTAACCACATTCTCCTCTAATTTTGTGTTTCTTTGACTCTGTGAATCGTGGGTTAGTTTTGCAGTGTCATCCAATAGCTGTATGTTGTTTTCATGACCACGCACCACGCATCTCAGTCCCCGTTGAAAACTTTCTGTGGGCCGAGATAAGACATGCAAACTGGTCTCTTTCCCACATTTCAAGAGTCTTGTCTATCTTCTGCATTCTTCTTTTTTTTTTTTTTTTTTTTTTTTTTTTTTTTAAGAAGAAAAAAAACTGCAGTTGCATGTGGCAGCTGTTGGGTCTCTCTGGTATGTCATTTATCAGGGTCCTTCTTCCTGGCCATTAACATTATTTTGGTGGAACCACTTTATCAATACTGCAAGCCAGTCTCTCTCCCACTTACGCATGTGTGTACTGTAGGGGGTTTGCTTGTCTTTTTCCTGTCTGCAGGGGTCCATGGTTTATCTGCGATTCCGTCACTTGTTTAGAAACCTCTGGTATCTGCGGACAAGGGCTTCCTCTGCACACACCCTGTTGTGTCCATTTTGTTGTAAGGGCCTCTCTTTCCTGCATCTGCTGTCACCATTTATCTGCATGTTCCTAAAGTCAGGCTAGTTTCACCGTGTACATTCTTACAAGAAAGCCATGGCAATTTGCCTGGCTGCCCTTTGGAGAGTGGCACCATGGCCGGTGCTGAAGATGAAAGTCAGGGGTGCCTCCTGCTGGCTCCATCTCATTCCGTAGGCCGGTGTCGAGTGCGTGATGCTTCCATCAACAAAGTCACTGAACAAGTGTCTCCAGCCAAAATATTTCAAACTGTGTGCTGCCACTTACAATATCCCCTTAATTAATTACTTTTATTTATTTATTCCTAATTTTTCCTATTTCTTTTCCTTAGAATTTTTATCATTTTAAAACCTCCCACTACAATAACTCACTAATATCCTGGATCTCTAGGAAACAGAGCATTGTGGCACTCTCCACAACTGAAGCCGAGAATATATCAGCAGTAGAGTGCCGAAAGGAACTGAAACACTTAAAAACTCTGTTTAATGTGATGACACATAAAAAGTTTAAATAACTCTACAAATGGAAAATCAAAGTGCTATAGAATTAATGAAGTCAGGTCAATTCAGTTGCAGAAGTAAGCATGTTTGTTGTTGTTGTGGTCTTCAGTCCGCAGAATGGGTTGATGCAGATTGAACTATCACATGTGTTGGCTTCTGTGATGCAAATAGCCTGGTACTTTTAACCCATGTAACAGTTCTTTATATAAAGTTCAGCCTAGCACACATTGGTGTAGAATGAATAGAAATATATCTTCCTTACTGAAGATTTAGTCTTACTTGGTTAGAATGAATCATTATGTAGAAACCATATTAAGGAGAGAGGTCCAACTTAAGTTGTGCCTTTATCAGTTTTCTTCTTTAGTTGTGATGTTCATAAACATGTCTTTATACAATATTCTCTTGAAGTATATCACTGAATAAAACTTTAAAGTGAAGAAGTAACTTTAAAATCCACTATTTATTATAGTGATAACTTTACTGATTAATATTCAGAGAGTTATTCATGCTTGACATTCAGCCCCAGAATAATCAATAATTCAGTCTTTTGTTTCAATAACTAAGTACACTGCTTAACTCTGACATATATATCCTGGCACTTCTTTGACTGTGTATAAATGGCTTCTTTGCCTACTTGCTGCTGCAGCCTCTACCAGAATCTGTAACAGACAGATTCTGGCAGCAGTTCGTCGTGAATAGGCCCAATTATATTTACATAAATTAAATTGTAAAGCTTTGGGTATCTCAAGGTGATAGAATAGGGATTTTAGTTTGTGCCACTACAAGCTCTCCATGTTGGCCTGTCCTGTGCGAGCCTCTTCAGCAGAGGATACTGTGACAATCCCCTCGATGTTGCTGATCCCAAGACGCTTCAGACAAAATGTGTCTGTATTACAAGACTCAGTTCTATTAACATGAAGCCGGGGGATGATGAGGTACACATTATAAAAAATAAAAATAAAAACACTTAGCTTGGTTTCTGATGTTCGATGCGATGGCCGTTCTGCGTCATGGTTGATGTCCGTTGATCCAGCTTTACTTCGGAGCTACATTCACATTAATGAAATAGTTGTCGACGTTAAATGATGAAAATGACAAACTCACTTATTTAAACTTTTCTGAATAAAATGTTTTATTTCCATAGTTGTACAATATTTAAAGTTGCAGTAGCAGGTAACATAGATGTTTACAGGTCTGTAACCAGGAACTGAATGCCAGAGCATGGCTCGCACTCAAACATTTGCAGCATAACCGCGTAATAAGGCTAATGACAATGTTTTGTAATTCACAATTAAACAATATTCTTTTACTTTAAATATGCCAAAATACACTAATTAAAATATTACATTTAAGCTTTAACTATTTTTCTCGGTGTATGTACGTGTTTTATGAAATTTGTATTTAATGTGGTACCATAAAATAAGAGTTGTGTTTTGACTAGTGTTTACATTACTCAAATTATTTACATTATCTGTGTTTTCAAAATGCACACATATCTGTTTTGACAATATTGTGTAGGTGTACTATTGTTGAGACATGGAATTTTAATGTATTTCAATTTGTGGTCCAATTTTTTATATATACAGATTTGTATACAGTCGTAGTAGTTTTGTCTATTTCGAAGATAGCTTCTTAGTACCAAATGGATTATTAATTTTAGTGCATGAAAAATGATCAGTATTTGATTTAGGATCCAGTGCTATGTAAAACATGGTCTGCCCTAATTTATTTAAACAAAAGGTACATATGTAATCATGTTGTGCAATAGTTATAATATGTAGTAGTGTTGTTGTTATACAAACAAGTATCTTTATAGGTTGAGCAATTTCCAAAACTAAGTGTAATGCATTTTTAGTGTTTGCAGCTATTATTTACAACAGTATAAGAATTGAAAATTACACAAAATGACAGCCAAAGTTATGTTTAAATCAATGTACTATTTCATAAAGATGTTCTACCAATAGTGTTAATTATATTTCAAACTGAACGCGAAAATCTGATATTTTACATGTCCGGTAGTGAAGTTTTATTTAAGGTGTCTGATGTTTCGTGTTTGTAATGTTGGTAATGGATTTTGTAGAGAGTGCGCAACATAGCAGAAACGTTACAATACATATGGCAACCAACATCCTTTTGAGTCTGCTTAACGTATTTGACCATCAGTCTCACTCAATGATTTTTACCTCACACACTTCCTTCTAATGTCAAGTTGATGATTCCTTGATGTCTCAGAATGTGTCCCACCAGCCTAACCTTTCTCTTAGTCAGGATATGCCAGAAGCTCATTTTCTTTCCAAACCTGTTGAGCATCTCCTCATTAGTTGCGTGCTCTACCCATCTAATCTTTATCTTTCATCTGTAGAACCACATTTCAAAAGTTTCTATTATCTTTTTGTCTGAATTCCTTATCATCCATGTTTCACTCCCACACAGTGCTACACTCCAGACAAATGATTTCAGAAAGAACTTCCTAACATTTAAACTAATATTGAATGCCAACAAATTTTGTTTCTTCAAAAACACTTTTATTCCAATAGCCATTCTGCATTTTATATCTTTTTTACTTCACCCATCAGAAGTTATCTTGCTACCCAAATAAAAAACCCAGCTACTACTTTTATTGTCCCATTAGCTAAACGAATTCCTTCAGCATCACCTGATTTTCTGACACTACATTCCAGTACCCTGATTTTACTCTTGTTAAAGTTCATCTTATACCCTCTTTTCAATACACTGTCCATTCCATTCAATTGCTCTTCCAGATCCTCTGCAATCTGACAAAATTACTGTGTCATCAGCAAAATGCAAGGCTTTTATTCCCTCTCCCTGGACTTCAATTTCCTCTCCAAGTTTCTCCTTGCCTTCTTTCACATCTTGCTCAGTGTACTGATTGGATAACATTGGGAAAGGGCTACAACCCTGTCATACTCCGTTCCCAACCACTGTGATCCTATCATGCCCTTCAACTGTGATAACTGCTGTCTGGCTTATGTACAAGTTGAATATAGCTCTTTGCTCCCTATATTTTACCCCTGTTATCTTCAGAATTTGAAGGTGTATTCCAGTCAACAGTGTCAAAAGCTTTCTCCAGATCTACAAACATAAAAATGTCTATCTTCTAATATAAGTTGTAATGTGAGTATTGCCTCTCATGTGTTGCTACATTTCTCCTAAATCCAAACTGATCTTTGCCAAGGTCCAGTTCCATGAGTTTTTCCATACGTCTGTAAATAATTCATGTTAATATTTTGCAAACATGACTTGTTAATCTGATAGCTCTGTAATTTTCACTTTTGTCTGCACTTGCTTTCTTCAGAACTGGAATCACTATATTCTTCTTGAAGTCTGAGAGTATTTCCCCGGTCTCATATATGTTGCATACCAGGTGGAACAATTTCGTCATTCATGACTAGCTCTCCTAACAACAACAGCAGTTCAGACAGTCCCCTGGATTTGTGACAAATGTCTACCTTGTTGTGTTAGTGTGTGTATGTGTAAGAGTGTGTGTGCACTTGTTTACCTTTCCTTTTTCCCCTTAAGGTAAGGCCTTCCACTCCTGGGATTGGAATGACACCTATTCCACTTCCTTAAAACCTGTATCCATCCCTTTCTCCCCTCCTTCCTTCCTCTTTTCCTGAAGAAGCTACCAGCCATGGCAAAAGCTTGTATGTGTGTTTGTGTATGATTTTATTTGTGTTTGTTGACAGGCCGGTTTTTGGGTAAGTCATCCAATTTCTATTTTTAATATAAATTTATCCCACCCACCAGGAAAGTTTATATATACAGGGTGTTTCACTAAGTGTGTTTGCCTCTGTAACTTATAAAATAATAGGTGACGGGAAATTTTAATGTGATAGGTTAACACAAGAAATGTTACACTTTCTGTGGAGCTTTGAACATAATTTATTGTATGATTTTCCAAAGAGTTACAGCACAAAGATATAATTTTTTAAATAGAACAATAGTTTTTCCTGTCTTGCATTGGATTCGTTGAAACCAGCTGCGTCCAAATCAATTTAAACTGCATTCCTATCACTGTTAGTTTGGGAGCTACAACCCTTCAAAGTGTCAGGGGCAGATATCACAAATGCTGTGCATAATTCAATGCGCCTTCTAAATGTGGTGCGTCCGAGTTGTAACGTCGCTGGTGTGACGGACCGAGAAGCTTTCTTGATGTGCTGTTAGACTGCTGACTGTCGCCGCACATGGCCGTATACTGACAGTTGGAGCCACAGAAACAACCGGGGCTCAATAAACCACAGTTACTGATTTCAGATGACGATGGCATACATGAACGAGTACGTTGACATGTTGCTGATGCTCGGCGAGTGCCAACACGATGCCTCTGAAGCACCCACAGCGTATGCCGTGAGATATCCGAGGCGAAGAGCCCTGGCAGCCATTACATTCTTATGTGCCGAACAACGACTTCGGGAAACAGGCAGCTTGGTAATGCGCCGCAGTAACAGATGAAGACCTGCAAGAAGTGAGGAGACGGAGGTGTTTGTTTTAGCTGCACTACACCACGATTAACAAGAGTAAAACAAGGGTAATGGAGTGCAGTGTAAGAAAATCAGGTGATTCTGAAGGAATTAGATTAGGTAATGAAGCAATAAAGGAGGTAGATGAGTTTTGTTACTTGGGCAGTAGAAAAGTGTTCTTGGAAAAGAGAAATTTGTTAACATCGAATATTGATTTAAGCCTAAGGAAGTCCTTTCTGAAAGCATTTTTATGGAGTGTTGCCTTGTATGGGAGTGAGACATGGACGATAAACAGTGTGGACAGGAAGAGGATTGAGGCTTTTGAAATATGGTGCTACAGAAGAATGCTGAAGATTAGATGGGTGGATCGCATAACTAATGAGGAGGTACTGAACACCTTGACTAAAAGAAGGGATAGATTGGTAGGACACATTCTTAGACATCAAGGAATTGTGAATTTAGCATTGGAGGGAAGTGTGTGGGGTAAAAATCGCAGAGGAAGACCAAGAGATGGATACAGTAGGCAGATTCAGACAGATGTAGGTTGCCGTTCTTATGTGCAGATGAAAAGGCTTGCTCAGGATAGGGTATTGTGGAGAGCTGCATCAAACCAGTCTCCAGACTGAAGACCACAACAACAACAACAACACGATCCTCATGTCAGCTTATCAGCCGTTGCTGCAGTCGCTGGTGTCAGTCTCACATCTGTGTGGCGTATAGTACACGGCCACAGGTTTCACCCGTACCGCCTGTCACTGACCCAGGAGCTGCATGGGAACGATTTCCGTGCAAGAGTGACATTCTGTGAATGGGCCATGTATAATTTCACGCTGGAGTCTTTACAAAGTGTTATGTTCTCTGATGAGTCCATGTTCACAAATTATGGTGCAGTGAATCACCATAACATGCACTACTGGGCCGCAGACAATCCTCGGTGGGTACTACCTGTCGACTGTCAATGTAGGTGGTCTATTAACATTGTAACGTTTCTGCTATGTTGCACACTCCTAAAAATCAGTTGCCAACATAGAAACACGAAATATCTTATACCTAAAGTAAAACTTCATTACCGGACATGTGATATTCACATTTTCGCCTTCTGTTTGAAATTCTATTAACACTATTAGTGAAGTACCTTTAAGAAATAGTATGTTGATTTAAATATAACTTTGGCTGACCTTTTACGTAATTTTCAGTTTTTAATACTTTCGTAAATAATAGCTGCAAACACTAAAAATGCATTACACTTATTTTCGGAAATTGCTGAACCTATATAGATACTAATTTGTATAAAAACAACAATGCTACATGTTATAACTATTGCACAACATGATTTCATATATACCTTTTGTTTAAATAAATTAGGGGAGACCATGTCTTATTTATCACTAGAACCTAAATTAAATACTGATAATTTTTCATGCACTAAAATTAATAATCCGTTTGGTACTAAGAAACTATCTTCGAAATTAACAAAACTACGACAACCATATACAAATCCGTATTAATAAATAATTTGACCGCAAACTGAAACACATTAAAATTCCATGTCACAATAATATTACGCCTACACAATATTGGCAAAACAAATATGTGTGCACTTCGAAAACACACATAATGTAAATAATTTGAGCACAGTAAACAATAGTCAAAAAGATGACTTTAAATTTGTGTTACACATTAAATACAAATTTCATGAAACAAGTACATACATTGACATAAATAGTCAAAGCTTAAATGTAATGTTTTAATTTCTGTATTTTGGCATATTTAATGTAAAAGAATATTGTTTAATTGTGAATTACAAAACTTTGTCATCAATCTTATTACGTGGTTACTTAGAAAGATGTTTGAGAGAAACCATTGTTTATTCAGTCTTCGATAGAGTATTGGAGTGGCCAGAAACCTGTAAGCAGCTCTGTTGGCTTGCTGCTGCATTTCTTGATTGTGCAATGTTTAAGTGGAAATAAAATAGTTGCCATATCAACTGAGATGGTTTTAATTTATGAAAAGATCCTGTAAAATCAAATGCTTTAGTGAATGCCGAAGAAAGCTCACAACACAATGGACTTCAGCCAGCATATAAGATAAGTTCAACTTCACCTACAGTGGAATGACTTTGTTATTGACTGTGAACTAATAAACATTTCCGTGATTCAGGAATATATTAGGGCTCAGTTTGAGTCATTCTGAAAAGAGGTGATGGACGTTAGAACACGTGGTGTGGAATCCTTGGGGATGAAATCATCGCTCCACACTACCTCCTAGATACACTGACAGGTGAGTTATATTGCGCTTTTATAGTCGACAGTTTGGGTGGTCTCCTTGAACATGTGTGTCTACACATGAGAGTCCATGTGTGGATGCAGCACGATGGTCACCCAGCCCATTCTGAGCGTGCTGTTGTGGAAGAACTAAACAACAGGTTTGCAGGAAGATGGTTGGGGCACCATGGTCCTCATTCATGGCCCGCAAGGTCGCCCGATTTAACACCAATAGATTTCTTTTTGTTGGGATATCTAAAGGATCGTGTTTATGTCACTTAGCCCACATCCGCAGATGATCTAAAACGGCACATCGAGGACGCATGTTGCTCCATCACACCGGCGATGTTACATCTCACCTGCACAATCCTTTCGATGGCACATTGCATTATGCATTGAGGAACATGGACATACATTTGAACATCTCATGTAAATCAACTTCCCACCCCATAACATCCATCACCCACCACACAGCCATGTATTATGTACAGCGTGTGGTATCTGCCTCTGAAACTTTGAAGGGTTGTAGTTCCCAAACTGATAGTGATAGAAATGTAGTTTAAACTGATTTGGACGCAGATGGTTTCAATGATTCCAATGCACAATAGAAAAAACTATTGTTCCATTTAAAAAATTATGTCTTTGTGCTGTGACTCTTTGGAAAATGATACAATAAATTATGTTCATAGCTCTGCAGAAAGTGTAACATTTCTTGTGTTGACCTACCACATTAAAATTTCCTGTCACCTATTATTTTATAAGTTACAGAGGCAAACACACTTAGTGAAACACCCTATCCCAGGAGAGGAAAGACTTACCTTTGAGGAAAAAGGATAGGTAAACAAACAAACACATATACCCACGCACACAAACAAAGACAGATATATGCAAAATGCTAAACACAAATAAATACACACACACACAAACACAAACACACATATGCTGAACTTTCGCAACCCTGGGTTGCTTCTTCAGAAAAAGAACAGGGAAGGAGAGAGAAAAGGAAAGGATGCAAGTTTAAAGGAGTGGATAAGAAGTTATTCCAATCCTGGGAGACTTGCCTTGGGGGAAAAAGGATAGGTAAACAAGCACACACACCCATACACACAAGCACACACACCAAGGCAGACATATGTACAAACATATGTCTGCCCTGGTGTGTGTGTGTGGGGGGGGGGGGATGTTTCCTCTATATCTTGACCTGTTAATCTAAAACGTTTAGACAACACACCACCTCCCCCTTCACCGCTTAGCATCATTCGGTTCACTCATCTTTTCTTCTCTTTACTGCTTGTTCTTTCCATTTTGGTTATATATATCATCTCTGGCTTGGCCTAGTATTAATATACAGTATCTCTGACTTCTGCACTCTTTAAACATCATCCTCATGACCTAGGTCA
Organism: Locusta migratoria; assembly: GCA_026315105.1. NCBI lineage: Eukaryota > Metazoa > Arthropoda > Insecta > Orthoptera > Acrididae > Locusta > Locusta migratoria. The sequence goes on from CM048749.1 coordinate 181,918,611, forward strand.
TGGGTTACCTTTCCCTTCCATTCCCATCCTTTTTTCTTCCCTTCTCTCCCACCTAAAGAAGGAACTGTGTTCCAAAAGCTTGTCCTCTTTCTTTTTTCTTCATTTCTGTTACTGTTGGCAGTACAACACAAAGGTAAGTACTAGCAAGCCAAACTATCTCTTTTGAAAAATAATTCCATGAATATGTTAATTTTACATAGCTGCAACCACTACTTTTTCACCAAGACAGATTGCACACAATTTGCCAACAGTGTTCAGTAGACTTGTACATTGTCTCATCCAACTATTAGCAAAGTCCAAAAGTGAAGAATTAGAGTGATTTGATTTGAACTTCTTTATTCACTGTGGAAAATCATTTGGTACTATTTTGTTCTTGTGGTTTTCATTCTGACGACTGGATTACTGGAGCTCCCCATTTTAACAGGAATATTGTTTTTCTCTGTTTTCCCATTAAATTACACATAACTTAAATCTTGTGGTTTATTTCATCACCTTTAACCTCACAGTACCAAGACAAACAAATAAACAAATCACATAACACTTTGACAAAGATAGCACTGAAGTCCACATCTGTTGACAGTAACTGTAACTGTCCATAACTGAGACTCTCTGAGAGTGTAACTCACTGAGACTGACAGGGTGTAACTCTCCTTGGAACTAATTCCAACTAACTGTGGCACAGGAGTGTGCCTAGACAAACATTGGTAACATCTTATAATAATAGCTTTCAAATTTACTGCTTATAAACTTACAAATACAAAATCAAGTATTTTGCTTCCTACACATATTTTCATATTTTATTTGTGAAATCTTAGTGACAATGAAAGTAATGCTGTTTAACACTGTTTATTTAGTTTAACAGTCATGTCTGTCATTAGATTTTAGTTTTATCTAGTTTTCAATTATCGTTAGTGGCGTGATTGTTCTTGTGCTATCTAGAATCTTCTATGTACCGTTTTCCATAAGTACACCACAATTAAAGTTTCTTATTATAGAATCACAAGTAAAATTTGTAACCACACTTTATATTTATTGTACACCCGATTTAGTCTTTTTCTACTTGCGTTTATCTGGAATTTAACTCCACTGAATTAGCAAATTCCGCCATCGGTATATGCGAGCGCAGGTTGCCTGTGCTTCACTTCACCACCGGTTCATATCAATCACTGCAGTAAAGCTGAGATGAGGGATGTTCCATTATACGACTGCACCCCCCGTCCCCCCTCCCCCTCCCCCCTCCAGAAGCTTGACTGAGGCCTCGAAGACCAGCTGCTGCCAATGAATGATTAAACATGTAGTGTCACTAACTTGTATTTTCCAGGAGCGTTGTGGATGATGTTGATGATGGAAGTCCAATCACCATCTTGCAGGTCCTGGGCTTTCCATGGTACTAGCTCTGCACCTCACACCAATCACACAATCGCCTGAAACTTACAAGGGCAGTAAGCACAGTTCATACGTTCGTCAGTCGAAAGGCAGGGGCAGAGACCAAATAATGCTCATGCTTCACAAGCCTGTGCCTTTGTCTCATAAGAACAATATGCACTAATCAAAACTGATTAACACAAATTGTCACATAATTCTTACAAACTAAACTGAGGTTAACTTTACATAGTATGCAAAAATCAAACTAAAATGGTGATATGTAATGTAACTATTCACACTACTGAACAACAAAATAAAACATTTGAAAAGAAAATTACATTATTAGAATTCATATATACATAACATTTTTTAGAAAATAATATTTACATAAGGTATTATTGTTTGTAGGGTTTGAGCTCCGTGACATTTTGTAATCCAAAAATCTTCCCAGATTTTGGGTAAGCTAGTGTATAAGCATTGGGGTGTGGTATCTCGACCATTCTGAATAGACATATGTATATGTCCAAAAAAATTCAATTCATTGCTAATTGTTCTTGATCTCTCTTGTGATCTGACTTGTATGAGGTCACCAATGATAAGCTGTGTTGGTTTCAATCATCTGTCATGTCTTCTCTTCCTTATCTCACCTTGCTCCTTCAGGTTTCAGGCTGGCCACAGTTGAAGACGGCTTGACAAGAGCCAGTTTGAGGTGATTAATAGAGACAGTTATTGGTGTTTTATTGTTGGAGAGCTTTTGTCTGTAAACAAATTCTGCCAGCGTGCCTTCTAAGTCTTCCTTGTTAAGTGGAGCGGGGTCTGCAGAACTAAGGGCAGGGCCTCAAGCCAGAGAGAGTCGTGGCACATAAAAGCAGTATTCAAGGTGCAGTGGCACCATTTCGTAAAACCGTTTCCTTGTGGGTGATAGGCAGTGGTGTGGATGTGGTGGTTGACAAAGAGGTTGCAGAGAGTTTGAAAGAGGGCAGACTCAAATTGTCAGCACTGTCAACGGTGATAATAAAAGGGTAGCCAAAGTGAGCAATTCAGGTGTGCAAGAAAGCACAAGCAACAGTTTCAGTACTGATGTTAAGAAGCAAAGTGACCTCTGCCCAGCAGGTGGTGTGATCGATGGCAGTGTGAAGACAGTGATAGCTGTCGACCGGAGGAAGATGACCGACAAGGTCAATGTGAACATGTTGGAAAAGTCCAGCTGGGGAGAGGGAGGGGGGGGGGGGGAAGTGTGTGTTTGAACCTTGTTTCACTGGCTGGGAATGCAGGCATGACCCATGCCTGACAATCCCTCCATATGTCCCACCAGATGAAACGATCAGTGACTAGCCTGGTGTGAGCCTTAACAGCAGGTTGAAGATTTCACATCAAAGACAGTGTAGGATGTAAGGGAATGGCATGCCTGCCAATTCATTGCACCGGACCTCACCAGAGACACCGGGGAAGGTGGTTGTAGATAGGTCGATTAGAGGAGTTAGTGTTATGAACAAGTTGCATAGTGTCCTCGTCTGCAGCCTGGAGAGCAGTGAGATTAGGGAGGTCTAAGAGGGAAGAGATTGAATCAATACATGACAAAAATCCACAATAATGTTGTCAGCACCCTTGAACACACATCATTGGTAAACTGAGAGATATAATCAAAATAGCAGAAGCAATGAGGAGGAAGATCCACTGGGGGATTAATGATGGCAGCTGCAACTGGCTTGTGGTCAGTGAGGGTGTAAAAAGAGTTACCATTGAGGCTGGACAGAAGTGCTTTGGAAATGTCCAAGAGCTCACGATCAAAAGTAAAATACTTCTTTTGGGTTTAATTAAGCTTTTTCAAGAAGAACTGCAAAGGTAAAGTGATACCGTCAATACTTTGACTGAGAACTGCATCAGTGGCAGTGTCACTTGCATCCACGGTGACGAACAGTTCAACCTTGGGATGAGGTTGAGCAATGGTGACCGCTTGAGCTAGGATATATTTGAGCACTGGTACAACTGTTTCTTACCACCATTAAGTTAGATACCAGTTGAGGCCAGAGTGTCAAGGAGGGTCTGAACATGTTACTTGCTCTGCTAGATGGAATTGCTTAACACTAATACAGTAGAACCTCGTTTTTACGCTTTTCAGGGGACTTCAGTGAAATGGTGTAAAATGCAGGAAAATGTAAAATGCAGGAAACAATGTTTTAAATGGTAAAATATGCTTACTGGATCAGCCTTGCATTTTCGTAGTTTATGTGTGATATATGTACATAATAGACATCTAAATACTCGCCAGGGAATTGATTATACAATAAAGGTTATCCAAATTTTTACTATTTTAAGCACCAGGAAAAACTGGTAATTTTATGGGAAGTGAAATTACGTCAAAAATTTCTATTCATTATAATTGAGGACGCCACTATTTTAAGTGCCAGGCAGAACTGGTAATTTTATGGAAAGTGGAAATTTTTGACGTAATTTCAGTCATTATAATCGAGGATGCCGCTATTTTCAGCGCCAGGCAAACTGGTAATTTTATGGGAAGTAAAATTTTTGACGTAGGCCTAATTTCATTCATTATAATCGAGGACGCTGCTATTTTAAGCGACAGGCAGAACTGGTAATTTTATGGGAAGTGGAAATTTTTGACGTAATTTCATTCATTATAATCGAGGACGCCGCTATTTTAAGAGCCAGGCAGAACTGGTTATTTTATGGGAAGTGGAAATTTTTGACGTAATTTCAGTCATTATAATCGAGGATGCCGCTATTTTGAGCGCCAGGCAAACTGGTGATTTTATGGGAAGTGGAAATTTTTGACGTAATTTCAGTCATTATAATCGAGGATGCCGCTATTTTAAGCGCCAGGCAAACTGGTAATTTTATGGGAAGTAGAAATTTTTTACGTAATTTCATTCATTATAATCGAGGACGCCACTGCTGGGCTATAACACATCTTCAAAACTACCTGAACCGCTTCGATAGATATCGTTTGGACGCCGCTGCCAGGCTATGTAACACATCTTCAAAATTACTGCTTTTTACCGGAATTAATTATTTGCATAGTAAAACTCCTACAGTTCCGTTAGTTTTGTATTTTTCGATGTTTCACACGACAATATTCGAGAATTTATTCGTGTTCTCGAGTACAAACATATGCATAAGTATTTTTGTGACGTTTGCATGGGATCGGCATTTCTCACTTCAACAAAGCAACTGGTTCTGATTGTTTGAGTACTCGCCAGCCGCTCTGGCAAAGAAGCTAGCGGAAAGAGGAACTACACCGCCACAAATCAGCGTTATTCTCTTGTTAACAAAACGTTCTGTTTGTCTGAGTACATGCCAGGCACTCTGCCAAAGAAGCTGGTGAAAAGAAGAACTACATTGCCACAAATCGGCGCGTCTTTAAGTCTACAACGAAACGTGAAATATATGTTTGAATAAACGCAAAGTGCCAAGAAACTCGAATGCGAATAATTTTTAAGCGCTATACTTTAAGGGGAAAGCCATGCTAGTGTCAATGTATGTACATTACGTCATTTTTCTTCACGAACATGCTTTCAAAAAGTGTAAAACGCGGGAAAAGCGTAAATGTGTTAATGCAAAAACGAAGATGAATTAACATTGTAAACATAGGAAATTTGATGGGACCGACAAAAAATGGTGTAAATGGCGGGAAAACGTAAAAACCGAGAATTTAAAAACGAGGTTTTACTGTATGTTGTCGAGGTATGCAAAACAAAATTTTAGAGGAAAGAGTATCTCGTTAATGAAACACTGCCAAGTTTGAGTCATGTTTTTAAACCAAATGGCATGAACCAATAGTGGAACAAGCTGAGAGTGGTAATTTCAGTCTTTTTCAATGTCCTGAGGAGCTGTGGGAATTCAATTATAAGCACGCTTACAGTCCACCACAGAAACACTTTTGCACCAGCCAAGGTGTGAGTGAATTCTACAATGTTCAGTAAGAGGTAATTGTCCATGACAGTACATTCATTGATCCTATGATAATCGTCACACATGTGCCAAGTGCTGTCCTTCTTGTCTGCCAAATGAACTGGTGACCACCAGTTGCTGGACAAGAGTGCAATGACACCTGCCACCGAAAGTTCAGAGATTTGTTGCTTTACAGCTGCCAGTTTCTCTGGGCATAGTTGGCATGGTTTGCTGGATATGTAAGGACCATCTACTAGACAAAGTTTATGCACTGTGCCGTTAATGCAAACCAAATTGTCAGTGGGCACGGCGACAAATGTTTGTTTACTTGTATGGGAACTGATTGTTATGATGGAGCAAGGCAGCTCTAGGGGAGGTGCCGTGGTGCTATGCAAGTCACGTGGAGGGTGGCAACTCAGATGTACTCACAATGGTCGAAGGAAGCCGAGGTGCTGAAGTAGTAGCCATGCCTTCTGCTAGTGTGCACGAAGGTAGCACAGCAGTGAATGGAGACTCGGAAACATTTGGGGCAGCTGAGGGAGACCAAGGCATGAAGACAGTTGCCATATTGGCGACCGACATGTGGGAGGGAGACACAGTCATGCAAACACAAGATGGTGGTGAGCGAATTTTTTTCTTATCAGTTCCTGAGACGGATAGGCATGGGTGGTGGCGTGCGAGTTGGGGAAGACAAAGTTGCAGATGCATGCTCAACCAACAGAGCAGAAGAGCACAAAACAAAAGAGCATCGGCATGTGCATGTGGCCCTGGCAGTCCTTCCGAGAAGAACGTTGGCATGGCAACCAAGTTTTGTTTACAAACATCTGAGTAAGAGCAGCTTGGAGACGCAGAATTGTCAGAAGCACTGATAACCTTTTGCACAGGTGTGACATCACTAATAACACTTGAAGAGGTAACACTGACACTTATCTTGGAGTGACAGTCCTTTTGAGGTGACTGGAGAGTTGACAAAAGATACTTGGTGGAAGCCAGCAGCATCTCAGCATCTCTGATGTCTTCATTCTCAATCTGCAGGCAGAGCACCTGATTGTGTTCTTTCAACCACTTTCATAAGAGCATCTCAAACTCCTTAATAGTATCAAAGCACTCGCAGACAGTGTCTTCTTTCTCACGCTACAGGCAAAGCACTTGATCATGTTCTCTAGACCTCTTTGACAAGAGTGTGTCGAACTCATTCATTTTGAAGCACTCACAAACAATCTTTGCACAACTGACAAAAGAGCCAAAGCTCAACGAATTACAAGAAAAGGGTGTGTTCGAAGGTCGATGGAACACTGGATCATGAAACGGACTTTGGTAAAAGCAATATGGGTAGTGAGGAGCCTGTTCCTGTGGAAAGAGGACCAGCAGGGTTCAGTCATCCTCATCACTGGATGAGCTGTCAGCTGACAGAGCTGGCAGATGAGGCAGAGAGGGAGAAGCTGCCACTCAATCTGTGTATAAATGATTGTGTGTACATGGCTTGCAGGTGATTTGCTTGGTGCATGGATAACCACACTCAGCAGCAGGGAGATGCTGCGAGAGCCAAGCCTCGGACATGAAACGGGTTTGACATGCCTCATGAAGATAGGCATTGTGCACTCTGCCGGTGATGTGGATGCATTCACTCAGAGACTGAAAGACGTTGAAGGTGAAGACAGTCTGTAGAGTGAGTGGGAGTTTTCTTGATCAGACTGCGATGAGTGTGCAGTCAGGCATGTTATGTTCATTGACCAGTAGGCGAAGGAGGCACCGTAATTGAGAGCTTCATTTCTCCCAAATTCTCTTCATAATGGCATGTCTGATCGTGTCCTCGGGAGTGCAGGTGACCATCTCAAGTATAGTCTTCTTGGTGAAGGAATAACAGTCGGCAGAAGGGGGAGAGGTCAGCAGGTCACAGATTATGTTGGCATGCTCCTGGACATGTGCGATGAGACACAGTTAGTGTTTAATGAGTGTAAACTAGGTTGTAGGAGCCTTGAAGGAGAAAGGCAGCAGCTCGGAAAGGTGTTGCAGAGGCATAGATGGTGGTGCATCTAGAACATCAGATTATTATGTGTTTTTGTATATATATATTATCACAAATTACATCACCTGTTGATCATCGTTGACATCTTGAGCTCACCTACCTATTTCATTTCAAATATTTTCAAAATAATAAATATGAGTGCTGGGTTCTTATGTGTTAATGGAACACCAGTTTGTTTAACAAAATATTTATTGCATTGGTAAACTACATATCCAAAACTCACTGTCCTTCTAAGACAGAGGCCATGAGTAAACTAGACTGAAACAATACAAGCTACAGACTAAGTACTGACTGACAGTGCGCACCAATTCGCAAGTATTTTTACATCGTGGTTTTCTCTAGAACATTCCTGAACAAATGTGATACAATAGTTTATAGGTTCTGTTATTTGTTAAACATATCAATCACAAACAAGAAATATTATAATAAATTATTATAAATAATTTGAAAGTATTTTCATAACAAACCAAAACAGAAATTAAGTGCATAAGTAAATTATGACTATGTTCCATTCACCAAAACAAGAGACAGACTATAAACACAGTGAGGTGCATGACCAGGGATGGACAAAACAGGGGCGCTCACTCAATGTTGTTGCATTTTCAGGTGTAAAGTATTTGTGTGTGTAATGAGTGGTGATATTAGAGGCTGCCTAGGAATTTAATCTTAAAGGACCAGTAAGCATAAGTATTAAACTTTCATATTCTCTTTTCCTCTTTCTCATCTGTATCACACAAGTATAAACTCATTATGTCATCCTGCATTTTGAATCCAGAAAAGAAGCACTCAAATAAGAACACATTAAGTTCTAAATGTGTTTGAAATGGAGTTGTTGTGTCCAAAACATAAATGACATATTTTTATTTAAAAAAAAAAAAAACAGCTGCATCTACAGGTGTTGAAAGTTTCTCACTTTATCATATAGTAATTGACTACAAGGCCACACACTCTTTGAAGTCTCCAAAAAAACATCACAACAGAAACTTACAGAAATTGTAATGAATTTTGAATAACTGTTGCATCTAATATCACTGCTATATAGCAAAACAAGTAACCACTTTACACCTGATACAGAGGTTTTAATTCCAAATTATTAACTTATCCACCAACAGACATAAAGTTTATGTTCTTATGAGTGATGTGGGTTGTGTCTCAAATGCATCATGAAACAAGACTCCCTGGATTGTGCATCCTAACAAAGATGTAACAGGACTCCTTTACATGGCGTGAAAGCATCCTATTTATATCATCCAAACAATGACCCTAAAAATTATGTATTGTTAACTGGGCTATTAAATTACCTAATTCAGATTTATAACCATTGTCTGCTACAGTATCTGATTCTTTGCCAATTCTGCCCACCTTATCAAAGTAAACTTCTTTCTTTACATCATTAACATTTGCTTCTTGCTGTCAATCATCCTACAACTTATGAATTTTTTCACATTTATCATCCATGGTTGATTTTTAAGAACTTTACCTTCTCGGTATTGATCGGCTTTGAATAGCATTGCACTCCAAAGTGAAGTCCAAGAATAGCTGCTACTGCAATTTCAAAGGCTGTGGCAGAATTTCTTCCATCTGTTTACAAGCTGTCTCAGAATGCAGATTGGCTGATTTTCCATGATGGCATCGGTGTTGCTCCTTCCTCTGTTGGCTGACAGTAGATTTGCATATACACATTGCCTTACTATTCACTCTGCCACACCGGGTCATGAGTTTTACACTCATACAGTCATTATTGATGAGCCCTCACCCAAAAAGGCACCATATATAATCTACTGGGTCGTTGGTTCTTGCAGTTCTCGTAGATCAGCACTCTCAGTAACTGCTTGCTTAAACTTCATGGGACAAAACTAATCTGCTATAAATAATGTAGACAGCTCATAGAATTGCAGTTCATTGTCAGTTTAATGATTCATTAATGCCCAATTTTCCTCATTTATGGCCAGCGTGCAAGTCTCATTAACTACAATCACAACAAACCAGTACGTACATTCTACAAGTCAATAACACAATTTGCATAGTTCATGTGTGGAATACAAAAGTCCGAGGTTTACAGTGTGGCATAAATATGAAGGATTAATTTTTCTGTAGATACACTTTCTACATGCGTAACATTGAAGAACTTTTACATAATTGTTCAAAATTAATATTCAAAGTGACATGGGTTGTGTCTCAGATACATCATGAAACATTACTCCCTACTGGTGTGGATTGTGCCTCCTAACAATGATGTAACAAGATTCCTTTACATGGCGTGAAAGCATCCTATTTATATCATCCGAACAGTAACACTGAAAATCAAGTATTGTTAATTGACCCTATTAAATTAAATATAATGGAAAAGTTAACAATTACATACAAATGGCTATAGTACATAAATAATACTGAGTAAATTGATATTCTTGAATCTCAGTTAAATTAATAATGCATCACTTTCAAATATATTTGTTTTCAAACAATTACTTTCTAATAAATGGTAATAGTACAGAATCTAATGAGGGCACAACTTTACTAACGGTACTTGTGAAACATAATAATACCTACTTTAATATTATGAGAAAAGAATTTAATTAGTTTTATCAGAGATACTAATTAGCCTAATATATGACCTATAATAATATGCCTCTTGCATGAACTAATTAATATGTGCTAATTAAACATACTTCTGCTATATCTAAAAATAGAAAATAACTCCAGCTAGTCATGTTAGAAAAAAGTTTTTGATAAGAAAATTATAATAGACGAATTACATTCATATTTATTATTATGTAACAGTGGTATCAGAAGGTTCAGTAATGTAAGCAGATGGGAATAAATCCCAACATGATTCATTACATGTTGAGTGTACAATAATCACTTTCAACTATGAAAAGTCAATAAGCTGAATGGCATAGTGACTGCCTTGAAATCTTATTGAAAACTGTGCTCCTATGAACTCTGTAGTCCTTATTTATACACAATTTTCAACAGTGAATGACATCTGATATTGTATAAAACATGCTCAAATATGTCTTCACCTTTTAATAACATTGGGGCAGCGAAACTAAATCACAGCACATCAATTAACCAAAAAAGTGTACACATCTTATCTTTAAGTCTCATTGGATGCTTACCATTCAAAGGCCGCCATGATGAATCAGTTCAGTTTACACTTTGTATGATTTTTAAGGTAATAAAGTATTGTGCTAACAATATATGTGGTTTAATTGAGGTAGTGTTGCCCCAGTTAGACAGCTAGTGTTGTTCTTCACTTTCTTCTCCAACAAGTGTTTCAGTATCATATCTACAGCTTCCAGTTTTGCAGTTACATCAAGATACATTTTTAACACTGCACTCCACCAGTGAAGTTGGACTTCTCACAATAGGGACTGATGACCCCATAGTTAAGTCCCATAAGTTCTACAAACATTTGAACATTTGAACTTCTCAAAATGACTCAGGTTTCATTACGCCCAATGTACTTTCAAGTGTTCCACCTCTATTCAGTATTAACAGATATCAAAACAGTTCCCTTGTGCATAGCATTTCCCTGCAGCTGATTTGAACAATTCAAGAATTATTAATTTGAACAGTAAACCTTCAATTACCCTGACATGTGGGCTGTGAATACCCCAGCCCACATTGTTGGCCAAGAAAGTGTGATTCTGCCACCACAACCAAACCTTTTTCAGACTCCAAGGAGCTGTGACTTTACTCAGAATGCAGTTTCAGGCTCTTATATGGGATCTTCTTACTGTTCTGTATAGTTTTTCATGCTTTGAGCACCCACAGCCACCATTCTCATAAATGCACGTGACCCCCCACAGTCAGACATTCATGACCGGTTTCACTCATTCAACCACCTGCTTTCTTGGCACCTCCTGGTGCTTCTGTCACGTCAGACTTAATTTGCGCTGGCTGAACAGATTTTTTTACCATTATTCATTGGACAATGCAGCCCAACACCAACGCATCTGCACTGGTGATAGGGTCCTAGGAGGCCCACCTAGGTGAAGCTCGCCTGACACAGCACAAACCTGCACCATACATCACACCTCGCCTCACCACTATTGGTCAAAGTCGTTCCCGTGATGAGGACAATGGGCAAAATGCTGCTGCACATCGCACTCACACTGTCCAAACCACCGTATCACTGCCACCTTCATCACCGCCATTGGACAAGACCACCACTTCCTTATGTGATTCCGACAATGGCCCCCACCACTGTTTCGCTTCCCTCAGGAACAAACACTGCACTACCAGTTCTGCTAGTACCACAGTAGATTTAGGGATGCTGCCAAGAAGAGTCAGTCCCCAATGTTGCCACCCAAATGCTGCTCACAGGCTGGTTTAGGCACTGCCTCCTGCGGACAGGCCTCCGCCTACTCTTCATTCAGTGCACAATTCCACAAACATCGGTTGTCGTCTGTATCTTTTCAACTCCACCACCAGAACACATCTTTTAGTGGATGTGTCACTTCTTTCCATATCCATGTGAACAGGCAAACTCCACTCTCACCACACACTGCATTGAACTGTCAATGCCACGCATATGACAATGCTCAGGTTCAACAATCTTTGATATACACCTGTTACCAGTGTGCAAGTTGAAGTGGGACTTTCTGGTTGCAAACATCCTGGAGACAATCACTGGTATCAACTTACTGTCTCATCAAAAACTTTCTCAGATGTAGTGCACCATTCTGTACATAATCAACCTTCACACATGCACTTCTTATGTGCTCCATCAAGCACTGACAATTACCAATCCACCAAAACATGTGACACTTACCTTCAAGTGCTTCAAAATTGCTGAACAGCTTTATCATTTTATGGTTTGCAAAACATAAACAAGTGCTTCACCTACAGCATGAAAGAGATGCCTGCCATTTCAAAACCATGGAAGAACAACTTCACTCTCTAACGTCCATCACCTCTTTTCGGAATGACTCAAACTGAGCCCTAATATATTCCTGAATCACGGAAATGTTTATTAGTTCTCAGTCTATAACGAAATCATTCCACTGTAGGTGAAGTTGAACTTATCTTATATGCTGGCTGAAGTCCATTGCGTTGTGAGTTATCTTCGGCATTCACTAAAGAAATTGATTCTACAGGATATTTTCATAAAGTAAATCCATCTTAGTTGATATGGAAACGATTTTATTTCCACTTAAACATTGCACAATCAAGAAATGCAGCAGCAAGCTAACAAAGCTGCTTACAGGTTTGTGGCCACTCGGATACTCTATCCCAGACTGACTAAACAAACAATGGTTTCTCTCCAACATCTTTCTGCTTAACCACGTATTAAAAATGATGACAAAGTTTTGTAATTCACAATTAGACAATATTCTTTTACATCAAATATGCCAAAATACAGGATTTAAAAAATTACATTTAAGCTTTGACTATTTATGTCAATGTATGTATTTGTTTCACGAAATTTGTATTTAAATGTAGTGCACAAATTTAACGTCATCCTTTTGACTAGTGTTTACAGTCGTCAAATTATTTACATTATGTGTGTTTTCGAAATGCACATATATTTGTTTTGCCAATAGTGTGTAGGCGTACTATTATTATGACATGGTATTTTCATGTGTTTCAGTTTGCGGTCAAAATATTTATTAATACGGATTTGTATATGGTGGTTGTAGTTTTATTAATTTCGAAGATAGTTTCTTAGTACCAAACGGATTATTAATTTTAGTGCATGAACAATTATCAGTATTTAATTTAGGATTTAGTGATATATAAAACATGGTCTGCCCTAATTTATTTAAACAATAGGTATATATGAAATCATGTTGTGCAATAGTTTATAACATGTAGCATTGTTGTTTCTATACAAATTAGTATCTATATAGGTTCAGCAATTTCCGAAACTAAGTGTAATGAATTTCTAGTGTTTGCAGCTATTATTTACGAAAGTATTAAAAAATGAAAATTACGTAAAAGATCAGTCAAAGTTATATTTAAATCAATGTAGTATTTCTTAAAGGTATTTTACTAATAGTGTTAATAGAATTCCAAACAGAAGGCGAAAATGTGAAATATCACATGTCTGGTAATGAAGTTTTACTTTAGGTATCAGATATTTCGTGTTTAAATGTTGGCAACTGATTTTTAGGAGTGCACAACATAGTAGAAACGTTACACGCCCCCCTACATAGTGTACCTGAAATGTAATGTAAGGTTCACTGTGTACTATCGTTTCAATATGTTGTGATTTAAGTGTTATAGTGAGTCTGTATTAGTTTAAGCTAAAATAAAAAAGTTATATGTTGATTGTAGTCTTGCGAATGCTGGTGGTTGTTGATGTTGAATGATGCGCCGACAGTGGTGTATCTGCAAACTGCTGTTGGTGGTGTAGTGGCTCGCATCTTCAGCTAACTGTAGTTACAGGCGTTCAAGATGTTTCCTACAACATTGTTGTATCTTTCTCAGAACCACATACTATTTTTCCCTAACTACATACATAAATAAGCATACTGTTATCAGGCTATTGGAAAGAGTAATCAATTTTCTCTATACGGTATTTTAAACAAACAAAATTATGGGTTCAAATTAACCCTTAAATGTTAATGAAAATTAACGAGAAATCTCTCTAATTTACTTTAGTTCGAATAATGAAATAGCAAGCTTTTACAACTTTTTTTCTTTTCAAAGAGCATTGATATTCATACTGTAAACAGTTATGTTTGGTATTTATTCATATAAAAAAGTATTTTATGCAGAATAACCTTTTTTTTCTATGTGTACATGTATGTAAATGCCATTATGTGAGAACTAAGCTCCTAATTCCTCTAGAAAGGGTGTTGTACATTGTAATAACTTCAAAATATATAGTCAATTTACTAAGTGGAATGAATGACATAAATAGTAAAACAATGGATAGAAACAAGCTCTCATTGAGCACATCAAACATTTATCATTCAAAATTATGGTATAGTTCAAATGGTTATATAGCCAAAAAGTAATCTTGGTTTTGAAACTGTGGGTATTGAATATTTCTCATACTGTTTGAGATTAGAATAAGTAGTAGTAAAGAGTATAAACAAATTAGATCATAGTAATACATAATATTTTACTTATTGAAAAAACATATGCATTAATAAAGATTAAAAACAAAAAACCAACCCCCCTGAGAGTAGTTAGCAGTGGCAATATTAATCTCATAGCTCAAATCAAGCATGGAAATTTTTCAAGTGTCAGTTCTCAACTGATCCATCAAAGTGTCAATTTTTTTCTAAATCATGGAAGATTTTAAAGAAAAATGAAAAAGTTTTTTTTTTTTTTTTTTTAACTGCCAAACTACACCCACTCTCAAGGCAGTAATCAAGAGAGGACGGAAAAATACGCTGCCATTAAATTACGTCCACGGCCAGGGCAGGTAACTGACTCGCAAACGACTACATAAGCAGAAAAAGACTCTGGTTGCATTTACTTATATTTTGTTTAACAATTTAGTGTCCGTAAGGTATTACGATACACCATTTAGTTTTCATAGATTATCTTCTAAACGGAATGTTTGTATTAATGTTAACTACCTTACCAAGAGTAACAAGATGCAACTGGCAACTTGACTATTTCAGCAGAAGTAAATAACAGTACATAGTTTTTGTTCTTCTTTGAACAAACTGCCCCAATCAAACACAACACAGTCCAGAGTACCCTATGTTTGTTGAATGGTGAACAGTTACTACCCCCCAATAACTCAAAATCAACATTCAATGTTGTCCAATAGTGTTTGAAAATGAGTGACAATCATACAGTAGAAGTGGATAAAAATGAGTAACTATATTAAGTGTTCGGAAAGTCGGTACATGTCTACGTTAACAATGTAAAATCTCATAATTATATACTACACAAAAGTCAAAATTTACATATGGTCTGCCTGATCATTTTCAGATACAGTACCATATCAAAACTAAACACCCTGTAATAAACTACAAATTGATACACAAAGCTTGCATGCATGAGCAAGTCAACAAGTGTGTCATTAACTAAACACAGGTGTTCCACATGAAAAATACAAATTTATACAAGTTTAATGTTAATAATAATAAAGAGTAATAGGTAGTCTGTAATGGTTCATTATGACCTTACATCATGAGTATGTGCAAGTATGCATGATAAACATACTAAGTATGTAACTTGTAATACATCAATAGTTTCATCAGGTAAACTTTAAGAATAATGATGAAAATTAAACCTTGCATCAGCCAAAACTGAGTCATATGTACAATATACTATAATATGGTCATCTTAAACCAGTATTAAATATTTTCCTACTAAGCTGTAAGCTCAAAGATAGAAATTGAATTTTACATTGGTCAACACTTGTGTGGTCTATGTGTCCTCCCATACTTATAGTCACTTTTGTACTAATTGTTAGCAAGTCACTCTTGACACATCAACGTACAACACAAAATTCAACCAAGAACACAAAAAAAGATACTAATGAAGACTAACAAGAGTGAAAAGAATTAAAGACTTTGAATTGTAATGCACTGTGGACGTGATCAATAGAAAAATCACAGTACTTAACTGAGGTAAGAATTTTCATATATACGACGACATTTCAAGCCATAAACAAATAATGAACACTTCAACATACCTTTGACTATGCATATGAGGTTAATAAATTATTTTTTTGGTGTTTAAATCTGCACATGCAGATACTGTATATACACTATCTATGTGCCATATTCATAATAGGTATCAAAATTATCAACGAGTACTTTTCTATGGGTTTCAGAGTAAGAGCAAGGTAAACTATTCACAAGACAATTAACTTTTCTGTAGGTAGGATTTAAACACATTAATCTATCTGAGGCCGATCAACTTAATGGATCGTGGATAAACAAAACTATAAGCATACAGCTAAGGGTTTCAGTTAACTTCAAGAGGCTCAATTTATACCTGTAGATAAACTTCAACTCAGATCTTAACAAATGGACTACACACATAGTGAAATAGTACTTGGTTTTCAGGTTCAGTTACTAGATTTTTTAAACTTCCACAAAATTATTCATGTTACTAGAATCACAACTTAAGTTGACATTGACAGAAGGTATACTTTCATATTTGCTTTCACTTATTTCTTTAACTAACACTTCAGTAGATGACTTAACATTTGTATCAGGGTTTGGAGCTAACATTTCTCAGTACATTTAACACTATCATTTTGAGATTTCCTCAGTAGTATCAAGCAATTCAACATCTTAGACTTCCAGTAAAGCATCTGTTCAGAGACTACACTAATCTTAAATACTACATCATTATCATTTTTCATTTAAATATTCATTATTTTCATATTCATTTTCTTTATGACATTAATTCTTTCTTTTCAATATATGGAGCATTTTTTCACTTCCATTTCAGTACCTTAATAACTATTTGTTCAGTATTTTCACTGACAATTCTTAACCTAATTTCTCATGAACAGCTGTTACTATTTTTCTTAGACTTGTCGTATCTTTTACGACTACATAAAGACTTCCACATTAGCTAGTGGTTCATAAACATCATAACATAAGTCTCCAAAATTTCTGTCAAACACATTAAATAAACCCCCATCATCTACCTATTTTCTTTTTCTGTACTTAAATTCACACAGTATTTTTAATTCATAAATCCTCAATGTTTGTTATTCATTGTAACTGTATTAACTGTAAACATGAATTCACTATTTGGTTCAAACTGTATTTCAGTATATTTACTTTTTAGCTCTTAAGTCCATTTGCCTATACATTGACATAAGCATTTCATATTGCAAACCCCCAACTAAGATGAAACTGGTGTCTCAGATTAAGTACAGTATTACTATTTGGTATAAAGTTCTTTTGAATTGATGGTTAACATCCACCTACACATTTTTTCATATTTTCTCAAAAATTCCAACTGGTAATAAAGTTTAGGCATCACCTATTTTAAGTTTCAATAAGCATATAGCAAAAATGTACATATCAAAAGGTATGTCTCAGCTGTTTTCACTTGTCAGTGGTAATTAAAATGTTTTTTTTCAAATAATCAAATATTTACACTGAAGAAAAACTTAAAGACTACAATTTTTTTTGTACTGTGAAAATGATTAATAGAAGTACACAGCACATGACTGGGGACCTGAACTGGTGTCAGCAGTTTCATAACTAAAGAGTAATTATGCCCCTAAGGTATTACATCAGTACATAGTCTGATGCACCTCATTTTGTCTATCATCAGGTAGAATAGATAATGGTATATTACTACTAGGTCCAAAATTAAATGCAAACAGTTGGGTCTGGTTTGCCCAAGAACTTACTTTACACCTTAGACTTTCCTTAAGCAACACAATTTCTAAAGTGTCATTCAAGTCTGAATGAAAACAGTCATTGTCCTGTGGCATAAAATAAATAGGACAAAATGTCTTTTTAGGCCTACCAGGTAACTTCACTACTGGTAAACAAATTACACTAGTACATCTAGGAATAAAGAAAGTTTCAGTATGTGACTTTTCTGGAATTTCGTCTACACACTGTGGTAATTCTGTGACTGTACATTCACTTTCAACTTCTAGCTCAAGGTTATCTATAACACAGTTACATTCAGTTTCTACTTTCAAATCAGAAATATTAAGTTTGCTATTACATTCTTCAACATCACGAATCTTTCCAGTTAACTCTGTTTTAGTATCCTGGCTCTGAGAATTTACATAACTTGAACTGTCATCTATTTTTTCAACACTGTCACTCGTCTGAGAATCTTCTGAAGTAGCAGCTACCACAACAGTTTTTTCTACACTACCGAGTTTTGCACTAAGTTTTGTGTCTAGACCAATGCATTGTTTTAAATCGGTCATTGCGTCATTTGTTTTACAAATTTCAAATTTAATGGAGTTTGTTTGAGATTTTATGTCAGATATCATGGTTTTCATGGTATTCATTTCTAATGAAAGTTCGGTTTTCATAGTTTCCATTTGTAATGAAAGTTTGGAGTTCAATTCTAATATAAGTTCCAAGATTGATTTTCTTACTATTTCCGCGTTTGCTGCCATATTACTAATCTGTTGTCCAGTCTCTTGTAAATCACTAGAAAATGGGACCTGCTGCTTTCTTGTAATCGGTGTAGAACTCGCGATACCAGAACCTTCTACCCCACTGTCAAAGTCCGAAACTTGAGTACTATCATCTCCCTCCTTTCTTACTGTATCCATTTTAAAATAAAAAGTACTTAGCTCGTCACAAGGATGCGGCGATACAGGAATCTAGTAGTCCAAATTATTGCCATCTTCCTCCATTAAATTTCGACATCGTAGGTGTGGATAGTATTGTAGTCGAATTCTGCACTTTTATGATGGTTTTACTGCACATCCATCATATACATTATTTTCCTTGTATCCTGAAACACATTCTTATATTAGCGAATACTCATTAAAATCGTTTGGTCACGTCACCACTTTTAACACTTTACATTAGTGAATACGCTTTTAAAATCCTGGTCACACGGCACCACATCTAACGTCCATCACCTCTTTTCGGAATGACTCAAACTGAGCCCTAATATATTCCTGAATCACGGAAATGTTTATTAGTTCTCAGTCTATAACGAAATCATTCCACTGTAGGTGAAGTTGAACTTATCTTATATGCTGGCTGAAGTCCATTGCGTTGTGAGTTATCTTCGGCATTCACTAAAGAAATTGATTCTACAGGATATTTTCATAAAGTAAATCCATCTTAGTTGATATGGAAACGATTTTATTTCCACTTAAACATTGCACAATCAAGAAATGCAGCAGCAAGCTAACAAAGCTGCTTACAGGTTTGTGGCCACTCGGATACTCTATCCCAGACTGACTAAACAAACAATGGTTTCTCTCCAACATCTTTCTGCTTAACCACGTATTAAAAATGATGACAAAGTTTTGTAATTCACAATTAGACAATATTCTTTTACATCAAATATGCCAAAATACAGGAATTAAAAAATTACATTTAAGCTTTGACTATTTATGTCAATGTATGTATTTGTTTCACGAAATTTGTATTTAAATGTAGTGCACAAATTTAACGTCATCCTTTTGACTAGTGTTTACAGTCGTCAAATTATTTACATTATGTGTGTTTTCGAAATGCACATATATTTGTTTTGCCAATAGTGTGTAGGCGTACTATTATTATGACATGGTATTTTCATGTGTTTCAGTTTGCGGTCAAAATATTTATTAATACGGATTTGTATATGGTGGTTGTAGTTTTATTAATTTCGAAGATAGTTTCTTAGTACCAAACGGATTATTAATTTTAGTGCATGAACAATTATCAGTATTTAATTTAGGATTTAGTGATATATAAAACATGGTCTGCCCTAATTTATTTAAACAATAGGTATATATGAAATCATGTTGTGCAATAGTTTATAACATGTAGCATTGTTGTTTCTATACAAATTAGTATCTATATAGGTTCAGCAATTTCCGAAACTAAGTGTAATGAATTTCTAGTGTTTGCAGCTATTATTTACGAAAGTATTAAAAAATGAAAATTACGTAAAAGATCAGTCAAAGTTATATTTAAATCAATGTAGTATTTCTTAAAGGTATTTTACTAATAGTGTTAATAGAATTCCAAACAGAAGGCGAAAATGTGAAATATCACATGTCTGGTAATGAAGTTTTACTTTAGGTATCAGATATTTCGTGTTTAAATGTTGGCAACTGATTTTTAGGAGTGCACAACATAGTAGAAACGTTACAACTCCTTGCTGCAGGAGATCAAGAAACTGTCCAAGAATTCTCCAGTCAATTGCTGTCATGTTAGTACTTAGGCCCCCACCATGACTGCTGTCAGCGATGTCGTGCCCACGTGCAGGGTTGACAGTTTATGTGACAGTTCTGTGATACCATGCTGTTCCTATGTGGACTTTTGTAAAGAATACTTGGCCCCCATGCCAACAATTTGTGTGGATCCAGTAACAGCTTGGCCCTACCATTTTGTAGCTGCCTCTTGTTACTCGGTGTGTGTGGCAATCTTCTTGCATTTCATGTCTCCCCCCCCCCCCCCCCCCCCACACACACACACATGTGTTGGGGACTTCTCCACCACGCATGCCTTCAACCTGTTGCAATACTGTGCAAAATTATTCAGACAAGATTATTTTCTACATTCACATAAATACTCTGCAAATCACATTGAAGCGAATGGCAGAGGGTTCATCGAACTGCTTTTATGATGTTTCTCTACAGTTCCATTCCCTAATAGCTTGCAGGAGAAAGGAACACGTAAATCTTTCCATTTTTGTATATAAAAAATAGACGAAGATTACTCACCAGGCAAAGGAGCACAGGTGTGACAGCAGCAAAAATAAATAGAACACACACACACACACACAAAAACTAGCTTTCGCAGCCTAGCTACTTCATCTGGCAGAAGGGAAGGAGAGGGAAAAGGAAATGATGAGGGTTTTAAGGAAGGGGGTAAGGAGCCATTCCAATCCCGGGACAGGAAAGACTTACCTTGGGAGAAGAAAAGGAAGGTGAATTAATACTCACACACCCATACATTTACACAGACACAAACACACCTAGGTAGACATACTATTGAAACCAAAGAAGTTAAGAAACTAGCTAGGCTGCGAAAGCTAGCGTTTGTGTGTGTGTGTGTGTGTGTGTGTGTGTGTGTGTGTGTGTGTGTGTTCTATTTATTTGTGCTGCTGTCACACCTGTGCTCCTTCACCTGGTGAGTAATCTTCTGCTATTTTTTATATATAATTTTTCCTGCTAGGAATTTTTCGTCTATAATATTTGTTTCATTTTTGGATTTATATAGTTTTATTTTGATGATCATATCTTCCTATGTAGGTGGGTGCTAACAAAATATGTTCACATTTGGAAGAGAAAGTTGGTGAAAGAAATTTTGCAAACAGATCTCATCGCAATGAGTAACTCCTTTGTTTTAATGATTTCCATCCCGACTGGAGCATCATTCTCATGACACTCTCTCCCCTATATCATGATAATATAAAACTATCTGCCTCTAAATCGTCTGTCAGTCCCACTTGATGGAGATCCCACAGTGCACAATAATACTTCAAACTAGGATGCACAATTGTGGTGTAGGCAGTTTCTTTAGTAGAACTGTTGCATCTTCTAAGAGTTCTACCAACGAAAAATAGTCTTTGGTTTGCTTTCCCTACATAATTTTCTAGGTGTTATTTTTTTTTTCCAATTTAAGTTATTTGTCAATTTTACTCCTAGGTATCTAGTTAAATTTACAGCCTGTAGTTTTGACTGATTTATCATGTAACTGAAGTTTAATGGATTTCTTTTAGTGGTCATAGGGATGACCTCACATTTATCATTATTAAGGGTCAATTAACAATTTTTTCACCATGCAGATATCTTATCTAAATCAGTTTGTAGTTGCTTTTTATCTTCTGATGGCTTTACTAACTGATGAGTCACAGCGTCATCCACTAACAACCTAAGAGAGCTACACAGATCGTCTCCTAAATCATTTATAAAAATAAGGAACAGTAGAAGTCCTATAACACTTCCCTGGGGAATGCCAGAAGTCACTTGAGTTCTGTTTGATGACTTTGCATCAACTACAATGTACTGTGTCCTTTATGACAGGAAATCATGAATTGAATTGCACAATTGTGGCAATATTCCATAAGCACACAGTTTGATTAGAAGACACTTGTGAGGTACAGTGTTGAAAGCCTTCCGTAAAGCTAGAAATATGGAATGTATTTGACATCCCTTGTCTATAGCACTTATCACATCATGTGAGTAAATAGCTAGCTGTGTTTCACAATAATGATACTTTCTGAATCCATGTTGACTACAGTTCAATAGGCCATTCTCTTTGAGGTACTTCAAAATATTCGAGGTAAGTATAATACATTCTAAAATCCTGCTGCAAACCAGCATCATTGATATAGGCCTCTAAATTTGTGTATAACTCGTATTGCCTTTCTTGAATATTGGCATAACTTGTGCAACTTTCCAGTCTTTTGATAGGGAACATACACTGAGCAAGCAGTTGTATATGATAACTGGGTATGTGACTCTGAAAGGAAACTAATTGGTACAGTATACAATTGGGACTGGCAGACATACTTTTGTTAAGTGACTTACATTGCTTTAATATACCAGGAATATCAAATTCTAAATTACTCTTGCTAGCAGCTGTTGTTGCTTCAAATTCTGGAGTATTTCCTTCATCTTATTTCGTGAAGGAATTTCAAAAGGATGTGTTAAGCAATTTTTGTTTTGACATTTTGGATAAACGGGATTACTGCCGGATGTATGCGTCGTTCTGGCACAATATTTCGGCCGCGTAACTCGCTGCCTTCTTCAGGTGCTACCTGAGACTACCGTTTTTGGAGGACCTGGTCCAGTATTTATGCCCAGCAGACGCTAGGCGCTCTGTCTGCGGTCCGCGCCCAGCTGGCGCTGCTTGTAGGGTGTTGTCTCTTCCCTGTCGTTCCGTCGGACGTACGCGCCCCAATCGGCCGGCATCTGTGGCAGCGGCAACTCTCTGAGGCCCCTCCCACGTTGGCTGCTCCCTCTGCGGTCCGCGCCCGTCTGGCGCTGCTCCTGAGGTGTTGTGGCTTCCCTTGTGCTCCGACGGACGTCCGCGCCCATCTTGTCCACCATCTGTGGTCGGTGCAGCTCTCTGAGGCCCTACTGGCGTCAGGCGCTCTGATCTTGGTCCGTGCCCACCTCGCGCCTCTCCTGAGATGTTGTGGCTGCGCAGATGCTCCAACGGACGTCCACGCCCGCCTCGGCCGACATCTGCTGCTATAACAGCTGTTTGAGGCCCCTCCTGCATTGGGCGCTCCATTCGCGGTCCGCGCCCGCATGGCGCTTCCTCTGAGGTGTTGCACCTCCCTGCTGTTCCGACAAACGTCCGCGCCCAGCTCGTCCACCATCTGTGGTCAGGACAGCTGTCTGAGGCCCTTCTGGCGTCAGACGCTCTGATCTTGGTCCGTGCCCGCCTTGCGCCTCTCCTGAGATGTTGTGACTGCACAGATGCTCCAACGGACGTCCGCGCCCGTCTTGGCCGACATCTGCTGCTATGGCAGCTGTTTGAGGCCCGTCCGGTGTCAGGCACTCCATTCTCGGTCCGCGCCTGCCTAGCGCCACTTCTGAGTTGTTTCTACTTCTTGTGAAGTTATTTGGTCCCTTCCGCTGGGCCTTAACAAGTTCTAGGTTGTCAGTGACCTTTATTTCGATGGCCTCCTTTATGATGCTGTCCCAGAATCTTGGGGTCTGTGTCACAATTTTGGTTTTGTCATAGTCCATTGTGTGGCCATACTCTAGACAGTGTCCTGCTATGGCTGACTTGGTTGCCTGTCCGAGTCTGGTGCACCTCTGGTGTTCTTTGCACCTTATATTCACCGTCCTGATTGTCTGGCCGATGTATGACATCCCGCACTGGCACGGGATGCTGTAAATGCCTGGTTTACGTAGCCCCAGGTCATCTTTCACACTTCCCAGCATTGTCCCAATTTTGGCAGGTGGGCAGAATATGCTCTTAATATCATACTTCATAAGAAGATCAGCAGAATTGCCGCTGCCACAGATGCCGGCCGATTGGGGCGCGGACGTCCGACGGAACGCCAGGGAAGAGACAACACCCTACAAGCAGCGCCAGCTGGGCGCGGACCGCAGACAGAGCGCCTAGCGTCTGCTGGGCATAAATACTGGACCAAGTCCTCCAAAAACGGTAGTCTCAGGTAGCACCTGAAGAAGGCAGCGAGTTACGCGGCCGAAATATTGTGCCAGAACGACGCATACATCCGGCAGTAATCCCGTTTATCCAAAATGTCAAGATCTCGCCGGGAAAGCATGAAGAATTACAATTTTTGTTTTAGCAGAAATGACAAAATTAGCATCACTATTACTATTATGTAGTGAAGGTATTGTTTGTGTTTTACCAATAGTATACTTTACATATGACCAGAATTTCTTAGGATTTTCTAACAAATTATGTGACAGGGTTTCATTGTGGAATTTGTTATAAGCTTCTTGCATTGAAGTTTTAGTTAAATTTCAAGTTTCTGTAAAAGACTGCCAGTCTTGAGGATTTTATGTATGTTTAAACTTGGTATTCTCTTTCAGGTGCTTTTGCAAGAGTGATCTAACCTTTTTTGTCTACCATGGTGGGTCAGACCCCTCTTTTGTTAACTTGTTTGGTATAAATCTGTCAATAGTTGTTGATATTATTTCTTTGAACTTAAGCCACACCCGATCAACAATAACACTGTTAGTTTTGAAAGACTGGAGATTGTCACTCAGGAAAGTGTTAATTGAATTTTTATCTGCTTTTTTGAATAGACATATTTTTCGTTTATTTTTGGTAGACGTTCATTTTTCTACAACAACTCTGTGTTCACTAATCCCTGTGTGTTTTTGATACTCTTTATTAGCTCCATATTATTTGTTGCTATGAGGTCAACTATATTTTTACAGCCATTTACCTTTGTAGTTTGTTCATGAACTAATCGAGAGAATTTTCTGAGATTGCATTCAGTATGATTTTGCACACTGTTTTATGCTTGCCTACAGTTTTAAACGTGTAGTTTTGCCAACATTTCAAGGGTAAGTTAAAGTCACTACCAATTAAAATTCTATGCATAGGGAACATTTTTGAAATTTGGTCCAAGCTTTCTTTTGATCTACGTTTGACAGGCTCACACTCAAGTGCATGTCACTCATCAACTAAGTCAGTCCAAGCTCACAGTACTTCAGGCGATCCGCAGTAGCTTGTTTCACATGTCCGCTCTCTCTCCTCAGCAGCCATCTTCAACATGCACTACAGTGTCTCCCTCACCAAAGCTGACAGCCGCTGACACTACTACATCACGTCCTTTGCAACCTTCGGCTGCTCCAAACTTGCTATGTGACAGCTGTCACTTTGACCTTGGGTGCTGGCTGTCACAACAATGCCTCAGATCACTTTGGGCATTACGCACCACTCTGAGTCATGCAATATAATCGTGCCTTGCCCCATTAGAACAAACCAGCATTCCATTGATAAACAAACAAATGCACCTGCACATCTATGCATCTCTTTCATCACTAATGGCACCGCACACAAGCTTCACTTAACTGACAGCCCTTCCATCTCCAGCAAACCAATACAACTTTGGCTGCAAAAAATTTCTGCAGTAAAAGAAAAAATTGCAGAAATTCTCAAGGCTGGCATTATTGAACCTTCTTCAAGCAATTAGTCCTCTCCCATACATGAGTATACTTCATCCAGTAATACCATGCCTGCTCCAGCAAGATGTTTTTAACAAACTACACAATGTAGCACATCTGGGTATTAGAGCCTTAACCAGTTAGGTTACACATTTTGTCTAGTGCTACATCAAACATGATTGCCTAGCTAAGGCATGTCATCTACATCTACATGGGATACTCTGCAAATCACATTTAAGTGCCTGGCAGAGGGTTCATCGAACCACAATTATACTATTTATCTCCCATTCCATTCTCGAATAGCACGCGGGAAGAAAGAACACCTGAATCTCTCTGTTCGAGTTCTGATTTCTCTTATTTTATTCTGATGATCATTTCTACCTATGTAAGTGGGAGTCAACAATACATTTTCGCATTCGGAGGAGAATGTTGGAGATTGGAGTATCGCAAGTAGCCCACGCCGCAGCGATAAGCTGCTGTAATGATTCCCATCCCAGATCCTGTATCATTTCCATAACACTGTCTCCCCTGTATCGTGACAATATGAAATGAGCTGCCCTTCTTTGGACTCTTTTGATGTCCTCCGTCAAACCCACCTGATAAGGATCCCACACTGGGCTGCAATACTCCAAAAATGGACGGACAAGCGCAGTGTATGCAGTTTCTTTAGTAGTTCTGTTGCATCTTTTAAGGGTTCTGCCGATAAAAAGCAGTCTCTGGTTCGCCTTTCCCATGATATTATCTACGTGTTCTTTCCAGTTTAGGCCTGAAGTAATAGTAATTCCTAGGTATTTTGAGGAGTTTACGGCCTTCACGTTTGAATGATTTATGTTGTAAACAAAGTTTAACTGATTTCTTTTCGTACTCATGTGGACGACTTCACACTTCTCATTATTTAGAGTCAATTCTCAATTTTTACACCATACTGATATCTTATTCAGATCGTTCTGCAGTTGGTTTTGATCTTCAGATGATTTTACTAGACGGTAAATGATGGCTTCATCTGCAAACAACCTAAGAGAGCTACTTAGATTTTCCCCTAAATCATTTATGTAAATAAGGAGCAAGATCACAACACAAGCTCCCCCCCCCCCCCCTTTGGCACTTTGCAGGGTGCTGTCAACATGTCCACATTGACCTGATGGACCCCCTCCTCCCTCCCCCCTCCCCGTCAATGGCTTCCATTATATTCTTTCAGCCATTGACCACACCACTCATTGGGTTGAGGCCATACCATTAACCAATATTACCACAGAAACTGTTGCGTATGCATTCATCCATTCATGGATATCGCAATTTCGTAAACGGAAATTTAAAAAAAAAATTTACACAAACCTTTCTTTTCATAAATATTTCTTTCACAATGTAAATTTGAGACTAAATTTCTATGTATTTTTTTTCCTTTTTTTTTTTAAAAAAAATTCAGCGATTGTCTTATCTGCAGAAATATACGGTAACTCACAATGTATCATTTAACAAAGAGTGTACATATCTTGAAACTTCCTGGCAGATTAAAATTGTGTGCCAGAACCGGGACTCGAACCTGGAGCCTTTGCCGTTCGCGGGCAAGCGCTCTACCACTGAGCTACCCCGACACGACTCACGATGCCGCCTCACAACTTTACTTCCGCCAGTACCTCGCCTCCTACTTTCCAAACTTCACAGAAGCTCTCCCGCAAAACTTGCAAGACTAGCACTCCTGGAAGAAAGGATATGGTGGAGACATGGCTTAGCCACAGCCTAAGGGATGTTTCCAGAATGAAACTTTCACTCTGCAGCGGAGATATGAAACTTCCTGGCAGATTAAAATTGTGTGCCAGAACCGGGACTCGAACCTGGGACCTTTGCCTTTCGCGGGCAAGCGCTCTACCACTGAGTTACCCCGACACGACTCACGATGCCACCTCACAACTTTACTTCCGCCAGTACCTCGCCTCCTACTGCAGAGTGAATGTTTCATTCTGGAAACATCCCTTAGGCTGTGGCTAAGCCATGTCTCCATCATATCCTTTCTTCCAGGAGTGCTAGTCTTTCAAGTTTCGCAGGAGAGTTTCTGTGAAGTTTGGAAAGTAGGAGGCGAGGTACTGGTGGAAGTAAAGTTGTGAGGCGGCATCGTGAGTCGTGTCGGGGTAACTCAGTGGTAGAGCGCTTGCCCGCGAAAGGCAAAGGTCCCAGGTTCAAGTCCCGGTTCCGGCACACAATTTTAATCTGCCAGGAAGTTTCATATCAGCACACACTCCGCTGCAGAGTGAAAGTTTCATTCTGTACATATCTTGTCTTTCAGCCTGCTGGGATGCTATCCATCCAAAGGCTGACATGTTTGAATCAGTTCAGTTCATGCTCTGTATCTAGTGTGTAAAGTAATAAAGCATCAAGCTAACAATATATGTGGTTTAACTGATGTAGTGTAGCTCCAGTTGTTCTCATAACATTTATACCTTGTAATGTTTTATGGATTCTTAAGTAATTACATTTCATTCTACCACTTTCAAACAGAAAACTCAGCTTTTCAACATTACGATGTATGGGGGGTTCTGCTCGATGCAACATTATTCTCCTGGGGCATCGTGGTAGAAATAAATACTCATAGGTACAATTTTTCACTTCTTTAATTTGCACTCAAAGTGCTTCTCCACCAAACATTACAACTTGAAACTTGCGTACACAAATTACCACAACAACACAGACTGACATAGATTCCAAAGTACTTCGGAAGCGGCAAAACTTGAACGCCCCCACACAAGGCGGTGAGGCAAATATATAATATCGACAATAATGACATTACATCATGCATTGTTCATAACAATTGAATATACTAATTTTCAATTACCAAACACACAAAGAAAACATTTCATGTACACAAAAATAATCACAATATAAAATAAAAACTATACATGCAATAATTTTACATGGCCCATATATTTTAAGTCATAATTTCGGTTCTTTATGTATGATAACAAACAGCAATGTTAAATGTCAATTAATTAGTTAATGAGTACATGATACATGTTCCTAACATATATTGAACTATCAAATATTGTCGCAAATCTGAAAATAGGATCAAAATCTCACCTCGGTCAATATATACAAAGAATTACAATATTGAATTTCGACTATTACATTAATTAACACAATTAGCTGGTCAATACAACTTGTTTATGAGCCTAACCTATATACAGTGCTATTTATTTTCATGACTTCATGTTTTACATAAGTTTGTACCTTTCGTCTGTCTATTTATTAAAATAATTGTATATAGGACTGTCTGGAAATGTCTTATACAAATCTCTTAATTAATGAAATCTATCACTTGTTTTGATCACAGTATCACCGAGACACTGTCCTACACTGATTCCTAGACTGGCTATTTCGTTTGTAACTTCACATGAAAATATATCACTATTACATCACACGATTCCAGGACCGACGCAGATGGTATTGTACAATAACATTGAGATTAGAGGGCCAGCAGTATCATCACAACCTCCATTAATAATTCTAATTATCAAATATATACTTAAAATACTGAAAAGTAACAAAGAATATTACTTTTATCAAAATATCTTGAAAGATATTAGTAAGAAACTGTTCCTAATATTTATTTACCTTTGATTCACAAGTATTTAAAAACTGTGATGTTTATGATTTGAAGGAATAATGCTTACTCTGAGTTTATCAAAACAGTGGATTTGTAATTAATGACTTAATCTGTTTTTCTGTCAAAATTCAATGTAAAATTATTACTAAAAGCTTACATACTACATGCTCACTTATGATATTATTTTCTTTATGTTACATTATATTAGTATCTGAGCTGAAATCCATGACATCTATTTGGTCAGCCATGTTCTCTTATATATTTGCAGATTTACTTTAAACTAATTCATAATTTATGTTCCTATCAACTGATAGGCTATTTCATACTACTTCTTTACTTTTGATACTAATTAGATAATCCACTGATACTCATATATGCCTCATGGACTTTTGTTTTCACTGGTTTATCAAATACATTACAGTTTCAATTTAGTATATTTAGCTCAGAAAATGGGTGATAACTGTGTTTAAGCATTGCTGTATGTCTTGTCTGTTTTGTATCATAGTGTCCTGTGAGCATCACTGCTATTAGAGAGAGACGGTAAATTGAGATTGTTTTTGCTTAAGAATGGGGAAAGAAATTGGCTATGCCCTTTCAAAGGAAGTATCCTGGCATTTGTGATTTAAGGAAATCTAAATATGGATGGCTGGAGGCAGATTTGAAATGCCATCCTGCTGAATGTGAGTTCAGTATGTTACCACTGCACCACCTCGTTCATTCTACTGTGTCACAGTCTGTAACACACAAACTACTGGCTGTATGGTCTCCCATGATGACAATGACTGGTATCATTTGAGCTGCATTATCAATAGTGAGAGAAAGACAACAAACCACAGCTGAATTAAGTGCAGGATGTGTTAGACTTGTCACCCAGTAGGTGGTCAATAAGAACATGTGTTCCATAAGGTGTGGGAGCTGGCACCACATACAGGTGCCAATGTTAACACCATGTCATTGTGCACACTGTGTTTGTCCCCTGTCACCAGGGATGGATACTGAAAAAATTGCAGGAAGTGTAATTTTTAGATGGATAACAATTTATACTGTAAAATGCTGATGGGAGACACACCTGAATTGATTGATTCCATTTGTCAAGAAGATGTGGTACAATGTAGTGTAGTTTCTGTTATAGTCTGAGATGCTTTTTGCTAGCATAGAATGGGCCCCTGGTTGTTCTGGAAGGTATGTTTAATGGTCAATGGTGTGTTAATCTGCTTGGACACCATCTTACCTGTATTTTGGCATTCAACATCATTACACTTCTGCAGGTTTTTAAGATGATTGTTCTTTGCTACATCATTTCAACACCACCTAGAGAAGGGTTCCAGTAACACGCAGGACTACTGTGTGTATTATGTAACATAGGATCCATGCCATGGATCCTGCATCCATAAACAGAACATAAATGTTGCCATTCTGCAAACAATGTCATCTGTGTCCAGAGGAGTACCAGTGACTTGTAGACTCACTTCCATGGTGTCTCACTGCAGTCCACAGGGGAGAAGGTCCCACATGATATTAAGTGCCTACCTATCCCCTATATTTTTTGAGTCAATGTAACTCATAAATGTATAAAAGGCCATGGAATTAGACAGACAGGAGAAGTCTAGTTTGACCTGCAGGTAAAATATTCACAGCAACAACCAATCAATCAGTTTATCTCACAGATCATAGAATTAATTAGTTCCTTAGTACATAGCAATGGTGCTACCTAAATCAGTGTGTTGCAACCTAGTTTCAGTGTTAATCTACATTTTATATGAGATGCTGACAAAGTAAAAAATTGTTTAACTCATTGCCTGGCCTTGATATTTGCCATGGTGTATGAAAGTAAAAAGATTTCAGGTTTTGAAAATACAATTTATGATCTTGCGAAAAGATATAACAGTGACATAAAAATATCTGTGACAGAGTGAATGCTACAATTTATCACTAGCCCTAATATAATGAGCCAGATTCAATGAAATGAAATTCATTTGTCATTTAAAAGATCAGAAATAAGAGACATATTATACACTATTATAGACAAAAAATTCCTAGCAGGAAAAATATATATATAAAAAATAGATGAAGATTACTCACCAGGTGAAGGAGCACAGGTGATGATAGTAGCACAAATAAAACACTCACACACACACACACTCACAAACGCTAGCTTTCGCAACACAGTTGCTTCTTCAGGCAGAAGGGAAGGAGAGGGGAAAGGAAATGATGAGGGTTTTAAGGTAGGGGGTAAGGAACCATTCCAATCCCGGGAGAGGAAAGACTTACCTTGGGGAAGAAAAGGAAGGTAAACAAATACACACACACCCACACATTTACACAGATGCAAACACACCTAGGCAGACATACTGTAGAAATCAAAAACGCTTTTTTGCTTTCTACAGTATGTCTGCGTCTGTGTAAATGTGTGGGTGTGTGTGTATATTTGTTTACCTTCCTTTTCTTCCCCCAAGGTAAGTCTTTCCTCTCCCAGGATTGGAATGACTCCTTACCCCCTTCCTTAAAACCCTCATCATTTCCTTTTCCCTCTCATTCCCTTCTGCCTGAAGAAACATATTATACACTTATTCATACCTCATATGTACTTAAAATTTGCCCTCCTGTAT
This sequence comes from Locusta migratoria, assembly GCA_026315105.1. Taxonomy (NCBI): domain Eukaryota; kingdom Metazoa; phylum Arthropoda; class Insecta; order Orthoptera; family Acrididae; genus Locusta; species Locusta migratoria. The sequence continues at coordinate 181,950,308 of CM048749.1, forward strand.
TTTTACCAGTTCAAATTTAGCAGTCACCCATTGACTAAAGTCTGGGATGTCCATCACAAGATCTCTTTCAATGAAAAGTCAGACAATCTTACCTGTAGGATGGAGTTGCCTAAGAATGATTTTATTGTTTTTGAAGTTGAAAACCATATTTTTGCTTCAACTGAAGTCATGAGAATTATTAAAATTACCTTCAATAGTTTAGAGCACTCAGTGAATGTCTTATCTGTGTTGTGGAGTATAATAAACTCTTCTAGGCTAACAGCACCAATTATCCAAATTCTTGTAATAGGTAATTTGTGAATGAGATAAAATTATTAAAACTGCTATTGTAATGTCAATATTGGTTGGCAGAATGACATAACCAAGAAGAAAGAATGCTGGGAGAACCATGGGAAGAGGTGCCACCTAGCAGAGCAACAGAACTGCTTTTGGCCAGGGGTTTTGCAGCTTGTCTGCAACCCCCTGTGACAGCACTGGCTAGCATGTTATGTGCTGCCACGGTCAGGCTTCAAATTTCTGTTGTCACAACTATGATGGGACGAGCTGTCTCCCAGAGAGTTGCAGAAGGAATGGAAACCCTGAGCTTGTCACTAGGTGTTTCAGCATGTTACATGATAACAGATGTTGTGCAACTGAAAGTATTTTAATTATAAAATATTTTATGATACAGAATATGCTTCCTAAATGAAAAAAAAAAAAATATTTAAGAAAAATGGACATACATAGTTTTAAAAAACTGGGAGTTGTGCAACACTGCTTTATTGTATGCAGTTGGGGTCTAATGTATAGACATTCAAAATTGCTATTCATCAAGGGCTGCCACATAGTTGACCCTCAGTGTGAGAGAGTGGAGTGAGGTAGAGTCAGCAGATGCTGGTGCCAGCAAGGAAGTGTGTACAATCAGTAAGGGCAGGAGAGGTGCTGTCAAAGATATGGGTGCTGGGCTCCTGAGGTTGGCTCATGTGGGGCATCAGGGTGCCTAGGCATGATGTTAGTCTGGTGGCTGGTTGTCAGTGGCAGTGAGCCACTACGTAACAGGCAGGCCTGGTGAGGTGCCGGCAGCAAGAGCTGGTGGAATACCAGCTCATGCTGAGCAAGGTAATGGATGCTGGGACTGGTGAGGGACTCTGTCACAGCAGTGGCATTCTTCAGATGGTGGTGGAACAATTTCAGCATGTCAGGAAAGTTTGGTAGTTTCTTGTAGGTCATGGGGCACAGGAACTTGAAAATTGCCAGTGGCAGAGATAGCTGGGCCAAGGATGCATTTTGACCTATTTATGATGATGACAGTGTCCTTGAGGCATTGAAAAATATTGTGAAGATATTCACAATGTTCTTCAGGGGTCAAGGGAAAAAAATCAGTATTTCATCTAGGTAGGTGAAAGACCAGGGCAAGCCACACAAGATGCCATCCAGAAAATGATGTCAAATTTGTTCAGCATTGCAGAGGCCAAAGGTTGTGAAGACAGTCTCGTATAGGCCAAATGGTGTTATAATAGCTGTCTTCAGGATATCCTCAGGCATGACCAGGGTTTTTGTGTATGCCTTGGCACAGACCATTGTGCTGAACATTCTGGAGCAGGCCAGTATGTTGTTTTATCTGCAGGAGCAACATCGGGTAATGGTCATGGGTAGTACATCTACATCTATGTCTGATACTCAGCAAATCACATTAAGTGACTGACAGAGGGTTCATCAAACCACTTTTTACTATTCATCTACATTCCAAATAGCGCACAGGAAATAAGAACACCTGAATCTCTCCGTTTGAGCTCTGATTTTTCATATTTTATACTGATGACCATTTCTACTATGTAGGCAGCAGTCAACATAATATTCTCATATTCAGAGGAGAATGTTGGCGAATGGAGTTTCATAAGTAGACCGCACCACAGTGATAAGTGCTGTTGTTGTAATGATTCCCATCCCATATCCTGCATCATTTCTGTGATGCTGTCTCCCCTGTATTGTGATAATACAAAACAGGTGGTCCTTCTTTGGGCTCTTTCAATGGCCTCCGTCCAAGCCACCTGATAAGCATCCCACATTGGCCAGCAATACTGCAAATAAGGATGGACACACGTGGTGTATGCAGTTGCTTTACTAGTTCTGTTGCATGTTCTGCCAATAAAATGCAATCTCTGGTTCGCCTTTCCTATGACATTATCTACATGTTCTTTCCAGTTTAAGTCTGATGTAACAGTAATTCCTAGGTATTTAATGGAGTTTACGGCCTTCACATTTGATTAATTTATCTTGTAGGCAAAGTTTAATGGATTTCTTTTCGTACTCATGTAAGATGACTTCACACTTCTCATTATTTAGAACCAAATGCCAATTTTACACCAAACTGGTATCTTATTTAGATTGTTCTGCAGTTGGTTTTGATCTTCAGATGATGTTACTACATGGTAAATGATGGCATCATCTACAAACAACCTAAGAGAGTTGCTAAGATTTTCTACCAAATCGTTTATGTAAATAAGGGACAGCAGAGGACCAGTGACACTACCCTGTGGAATGCCCAAAATCACCTCTGTTTTAGTCAATGCCTTACTATCAATAACTACAAACTGTGTCCTCTCTGACAGGAAATTCCCTATCCACTCGCAAATCTGGGGCGATATTCCATAACCACACAATTTGATCAAATGCCGTTTGTGAGGTACAGTGTCAAAAGCCTTCTGGAAATCTAGAAATACAGCATCAATTTGAAACCCCTTGTCGATAGCACTCATCACTTCGTGTAAGTAAGGAGCTAGTTTGTTTCACATGAACAGTATTTTCTAAATCCGTGTTGATCTTGTGTCAATAGATCATTCTGTTTGAAATAATTCATAATATTTGAATACAGGATGTGTTCCAAAATCCTGCTGGAAACTGATGTCAATGAAATAGGCCTGTAGTTTAGTGGGTTACTTCTGCCTTTCTTGAATATTGGTGTGACCTGTGCAACTTTCCAGTCTTTTGGTACAGATCCTTCGCTGAGTGAGCAGTTGTATATGGCTATTAAATAAGGAGCTATCGCAGCAGCATAATCAGATAGAAATCTAATGCAACAAATTATATATTGTGGGCATCTGCAGCTGTAGACTTGAGTCATATTGAATGGAAACTGCTCCAGCTGTACGGGTATAGAGTTTGGACCAGAAGACTTGTTCTTGTTAAGGGATTTCATTTGCTTCACTACTGTGAAGTACGAGCATTGAGTCTCTGACAACTCCACAAGGGCACCAGGAACTATCCTTCTTTATGACAAGGTGAAGGGCCCATGGGCTCTTTGATGGGTTCAAGACCCAAGCAGCAAGCAGCTCATCAAACTTGGCCTTGAGAACCTTGAGCTCCACTTGACTTTTAACATTCTTTCCAAAAAAATATTTTCAAAACACATTTCACTTCAAATACAACAACAAAACCAACTGCACAGATATGTCTCAACCAACTTCACAGATTTGATGCTGAATAGCAACTGGAAACTTCCACTAAGTGCTGCAATGCATCCACACATAAAGATTACCAAACAATCTAGTCCATAATATCCTATATGCTTGTTTACCTGTCCTTTATCCCCACAAGGTAAGTCCTTCCTCTCCCAGGATTGGAATGACTCCTCAACCCACTCCCTTAAAACCCACATCTTTTCCTTTTTTTCTCTCTCCTTCCTTCCTCTTTTTCTGAAGAAGCTACCTAGGGGTGTGAAGCATTTGTGTGTGTGTGTGTGTGTGTGTGTGTGTGTGTGTGTGTGTGTGTGTGTTTTGTTTATGTGTGTATTGACGAATCAGTGCCCTTTCGCCTAGTAAGTTAAACTATCTTTACTTTTTATAAATATGATTACATAAATAGGTACAAATGAAATTGTTTGTTACAAAGCAGTGATATTTTTGATGACATATTTTCCAATTCTTTGTATATCATGCCGATTTCTCAAGATAAACAATGACAATTACAGATGTAATTTAAGCTAATTACATAAGTTAGAAACATGATGCTAACATTTATACAAATGTTATTTACAAGGATTTACAAAATGTTAGTGTTAACTATTTACAACTGTTAAGATTTACAAATTTATGAAATTTATTACATTAATGATCATATGTTAATCAGTGAATTCATCAATTAATACAGTCTTTCTGATCCTGAAATTGCTAAGTCTTTATTTATCTCAAATTTCCATATTCTGTCTGTACTGCCTTTCAAACTATCATTTCATTTATTATGACAAAATGGAACTCTGAATATGAGCAGCAAACCTGATACAAAATATCATGGATTGTCTACTTAAAACTACTTATCTTTACATTAATCTGCCCCACCACCCACAAACACACAGAGATATTCACCCCTGTCATGCTGAATGATGTCACATGGTGAGACAATGCTGATGTTTGCGCACTACTGCGACGTTCGACTTGCTGCATACTGTGATGCCCTCTGTAACTTTCCCATCCTCCTACTCCATGACACATTTCCCTCAAATAGTTTTAGGCTCTCCGCCACTACAGTTTTGCACTACAGGGTCATGCCATGTCTTGTGCATTCTGCACCACTGCATTGGTGCCCCTCCCACAATTATGGGCTCCAACACATGAACTTCTTACCATCATCATCTTCCCCGGCTGGGATGAAGTGCACCTACTCCAACCCAGAGATCCTCATCTGCTTCTGCCAATGCCATTTTGGCCACCTGCAGCATCATGCTACCAAATTGATGATGGTGATCAGCCAGCTGGACACAATATACACATGGAGGTCTGTGATGTCATCTCGTTGCCTCAAATTAACGAATGCTACGAGACACTCAGCGGCTGCCTGGTGGTGTAACTAACATTCTCTGGAATGCAGAGCATCCAGGTCCTCCTTTCCCTTGAATTGATTACCCCTGCAATTCCTGCACCATTTCTGAAGACTAACAGAACTTTCCTTTACAACATCTGTCTCGCTTGACTATTGGTGCTGATTCAGATGGAAGTGGTATCACACACCAACCTCCTACTTATCAATGCTGTCAGCCTCACCAACAGGATACACAAAACGTTAGCAACCCTGCCTGCAACTGCCGCTGCAGTGCGCAGCTGCATCCCCACCCAGTGCCCACGATCGATCACTACACTATCCCAGCCATCCATCCATGAGTTACCTCTCCCCGCTTGATGGGCTGTTAATGGCCACAATGGTGGCCCCCTCCCTCCTGGCCCAAAGAACAGTGCTGAGCAGTCCAGGATATAATTTCTAGCAAAAACAAGCAGAGCGCCCTAATCTACACATAGGAATGAAAGGACAAGTATTTAATGGATGCTAATTTTTGTATTTTACTGCATATGGTGGAGTGTAAATTATGATGATTATTGCTAGGAGATTGACTATGATATAGTCTAACGTGGAGGAGCAATGAATAATAACAATAACACATGCATATATCCTCAATACAGTTTAAACAATATAATAACTCATCGCAAAAATGTAACGGTGAGTTGCGATAAGCACATAAAAAAGACACACACACACACACACACACACACAACACTTAAGCTATCAGCCATGGCCTTCTTCAGAATAAAGAACTTCCCGCAATCACACAGGAACACTAAGCCACACAACTGTCATCTCTGGCTACTAGTAATATCCATGCAAATACAGAGCCATTCATTTTAGAAAACGAACTAAAAATGAAGGTATTCCATTAACCATGACTACAAGCTTTTCTCAATATTCAAGATAAGTTGGGATATCTACAATGGGCTGTATAAAAGTCCCACAATTTAAATGTCTTTTGTGTACCTGGCTTGTGCTCACCAGCCTACCACATCAGTCAAATAATATGAAGCTTTATGGCAAAGCATTCAATGAGTAAATCAGAGCACTCAACTCATCTAAATGATGTAATTAATGAATTTGTCATGCAGAAGTAATACGTGTGTAAACCTGAAATTTTTCTGAAAATTTATTCAATTTCCGTACAGCATGCACAATTAGAAAAATTAATGGTAAATAAGTAGAAGGGAATGGTTCTCAAAAGGAAATTCTCATTTCTTCCTGAATATTAAGAAGTTTCCCCACCTATATTACCCAAACCACAAAGCAAATAAATAAATGGTTTCTGGGAAGAGTCTATACTGTTAAGAATATGTTGTCTTTAGTGTTCAGATTAGACGTTTTCATTTTTTTAATTCTGAGTAAATTTCCAATGCATAAAATAAACTTTGCATAATTATCAATGAACACACCCTATAAGCAAGAATGAAAGGAAATGAAAAAAAGAGTTAAGACTTTTGGAATTGACTACATGGCCTAATTTAAAAAAATCAGTTACTGATGGAAATATTCCACAGAGATTATAAAGTATTCTTCATAAGAGATAGATTGGTTGGCCAATACTTACCTCAGTTCTGTACCAACAATAGTCACACAAAAAAGGATGGAAAATAGGACTAGCTTTCAGAACTGGGTTCTTTCATCCCATAGGAGAGGAGCAAACAGTAACAGGGAAGGTTATTCATGATCTAGGCTATGAGGTGATAATTGGTCTATCCACTTTGGTAATCTATCCCCCCTGGCATGGCTCAGTACTAATATTCAGTATCAGCAACTTCCACAATCTTTCACCAGCTCATAGCCTAGGCCATGAATAACCCTCCCCTTTCTGTTCCATGTTCCCGTGTTCTTCCCTCCTCTCCTACCTCATGAAGGAACCCAGTTCCAAAAGCTTGTCTGTCTCTCTTTTTTTTTTTTTTTTTTTTTTTTTTTTTTTTTTGAGACTATCGGCAGTGCAAAGCTAAGGTAAGTAATGGCCAGCCAATCTCTCTCTTTCAAAGAATACTAATTCATAAAATGCAAGTTTTAAATCAGCATTTCTGAAGACATTAATTAAAACATTGGCAAAGAAATAATATAAAAATCATTAGAGATTATTCTACTTGCAATAGAACAAATATAAATTGCGTCAAGCTAACAGAAGTTTGCAAGATACAAACTATAATTATTGAATTTACAGCTTTCAAAAAATTACCACAAAAGTAAAAGATGTGGGTATCTTCAATCTACAGGATCAATGGACAAAAAAAAAAAAAAAAAAAAAAAAAAAAGAAAGAAAGAAAAATCATGAATGTTACAGTAGACAGGGGGACCTAATTTGGTTTGGACCACTCATCCCAAATGGGAACACAAAGTAAAGCAAATTAAAAGTTGGAAATATATCATGCAAAAAGTATTGAATTCAGATGACGCCACAACTGCAAAGTATCAACAGCAGAGTAAAGCTGAACAGATCAAGTCCTAAATGAAAATGAGAAAGCATGCTTTGTTTTCACTAGTATGTGATGCACAGATTGAAACCTGAAACCAGATATGGTAAAATTGACAATAACATGAAACAAAAGAACTCCAGAATCATTAGAAAACTGGTAGAAAAAATTATATAGAGTTAAGGAGACACATGAAAACCAAACAATCCTCCAAATTGAAGTATGTACCAAAAATTACATGGAAAGTTTCTAAAGAAATTTCAAGCAAAAATTATTAATATACAAACCATAATCCTCCAATTTCAGAATGTAAATATGATCATTGCACACAATAGCAACAAAATTATGATTCTAGGTTAAGACTTTGTGAAACTATTGAAATCTGATTGAAGAAACAGATTCACAACCACCGATGACTGAAGAATTATAAAAAGATTGTCTCTGATCTAGCAAGGGAAAATCCACATCATATCCCTGTCCTAATGGGCAGCCCATCATGAAGTGAACAAAGATCAATAAAAAAAAAAAAATAAAAAAAAAGGAGATGTTCGCAACATCAACTGAGTTGGAAGAGTTTTGGAATTGTGTTTCTGTGGTCATAGTGTTGAATTGAAAGGAAGAGATCATTTTGCAAACTTTCATGCACCATGTTCGCCTGCCAACTTCCCTCCCCAAACATGCACACATCATCCATCTTGTTTTTGATGTGTGTGTTTTCACTGTATTCAGTTCTGTATTTATGTGATGGTGTAATGTTGGTTTGCAGCAGCAAGGTTTAAGAAAGGAACCTATAATTTGTTGTATTCTTGTACCATTTTTTATGACTCTTACATTTAGGTTTCAGAGATTTTCAATCTTGTATTCCTTCGTTGTAACATAGTTCATAACTCAGTTTATTTGGTGTATATTTTTATTGAATGACTCAGATTCTACAAGCAGAGTTTACATGTAAATGAGCAGATGAATACATCAAACACTGGAAATATCTTAAAGGATTCAACAACATTTTGGAAAGGATAGGTTGCTACTCACCACAGAGATGCAGAAAGGCACACATAACAGAATAAACAAAAAATGAAGCTTTCAGCTATTAAGCCTTCATCTGCCATAGAGAACACACACACACACACACACACACACACAAAACTTGTGTGTGTGTGTGTGTGTGTGTGTGTGTGTGTGTGTGTGTGTGTGTGTGTGTGTGTGTGTGTTTCTCTGTGGCGGATGAAGGCTTAACAACCGAAAGCTTCATTTTTTGTTTGTTTATTCTGTTGTGTGTGGCTTTCTGCAGCTCATTGGGCATCTCTCAGATGGATAGATCATAATATTGAAAAAGAAATAATAATAAACTGACACACTGGAGATTTGAACACAAATCTCTCACATTGGATCCAACCCTATAACCACAATGTTGTGGTTATTTATTTATTCACTTTGTGTTCCGTACATCCACATGAAAACATATCTCTGGATCTAGAATGTGTCAAAAATTGTTTTTACACTGTCGTGTAGTACAAGTACTATGTTCTTTTCATATAAAGAACAGAGGTTGATTAGTTCATCACATAACATTAAATATATGTTACTAGACTTCAGAAGGAATATACAGATATACATACATTTCTCGATTAAATTACATAAGCAAAGAATATTGACTCCACCGTAAGGACCACAAATAGATTTAAGCATTCTTACAAGATACAGATATAAATAAATTTCAGTTTAAATTACATTGACATAATCAAAGGAAGTTCAATCCCCCATTGAGGTCACAAAAATAAATTTAAGTATACTTGCAAGATACAGAAATACTTAATTTGAATTTCATTTTCTCTTACATAATCAAAGAATGTTGAATCCACCGTAAGGGTCACAAAAATATATGTAGACTTACTTGCAAGATATTAGGCATCTTGGTTAAAAAATGAGTCTATGCTATAAAAAAATCCATCTAGAAGGAACTGCCTTGACTTTTCTTTAATCTTTGGAGTGTTCCCTACCAGTTCTTTAATTTGTGGTGGGAAGGCATTAAAAATCTTGGTGCCATTGTACAGAACCCCCTTCTGAACCATAGTCTTCTCGTTCAGGTCTTAATGAATATCAAGTTTCCTAGGGGTGTTACAGTTATGATACAAACTATTGATATTGAATAGACTGCCATTTTTTTTAAACAAAGCACATCAATGAAAAAATTTATTGAGCTGTTGTCATGAAAATTGGAGATCTCTAAATACATTTCTGCAAGAGTTTCTTGGATGTACTCCACACACAATTCTTATAACTTGCTTCTGGGCATAGAACACCTTTATTGTTATAGATGGGTTTCTCCAGATTATTATTCCATAGGCCATAAGTGGATGGAAGTAGCCAAAGTATACTCTTTTTATTGTGTTCATCTCTTTGCTGTCTGGTATGATTCTCAAGGCAAATTTTGCTGAGATTAATCTTTTACACAGTTCTAGAATATGGTCGTGCCACTTCAGGTTGCTGTCTATACGCAGACCCAAAAATTTGGAGGACTCTGCCTTTAAAATTTTATGTACACCCACTATTAGGCTGATTTCATTGGAAACATTTAGATTACAGGAAAAATAAATATAATTAGTATTTTCTAGGTTGATAGATAGACCATTAGTTTGAAACCAGTTCATCACATCAGTAAAATCCTTATTAGCTACCTCATTTGACATTACTTGAGGGATTATTAACTGATATGATGGTGTTGTGGGGATCGATACTGAACAATACTGGACAAGTGTAGTATCTTTGTGTGTCATGGCAGTCTTTGCTGTAAGGAAGCGGAAACACCAGTTACCGCCAAATGATTGTACTGTGTATACGTCGAGCAATAAAGTCAGTGTATAAAAGTTGGAGTTTTTCATGTCTTATCTGACCCGATCCCTTAAACCTCCACAGTGTCATTAGACAACATGGTAATTTTTTCATGTTCTGTGCAAATCGGGAAATCATTTATAAATAACTAGCTGAAAACCCAGTGTTGCTAGGGTATTTATTCTATATCCTTGTCCATCTTCTCTCCCTTGCTCTCTCTCCATCCACCTCTTCATCTCTCTGTTCTTCTCCACCTTCCCCTCTCTCGACCCATTTCCTCTCCTCCTCAGGCCACAATATTTCATCTTCTCCCTATCTAGAAACTCATATATGTCAACTTTTGTGGTGATCAGTCTTTTGCCACTTACCCTCCGCCATGCACAATAGATTACAAAATTTTATGTAGACAGTGAGCATCATCTTGTTTTTAAGGTCAAGTGTGAAAAATTTCACCAAACTTAAACAAAACTATATATTTATACACAATAGAAAAACATGGACACATTGAAAAAATGCACTTTCAGTTTTTAAAATTTTCCAATTTTCCAGTGAAGTTCCCAAAAATGTATCACATAAAAATCTTGTTCTGAAATTTCAAACCAACAAAAAAAGAAAAAGATGAACCAAATAGGTCTAGCTGACCATGGGAAATAGGGATTCATTTTCATGTACATACTAGCTGTACCTAACAAGTTTTACAATGCCATGGAAAGAAAAAAGTGTTTGGTAGGGTGATAGGTTCTAGCATATATCCCTATCCAGTCAGTAAAATAATCATCCTCGGAAAGCGAATATTTCATTGTGAACATTAGTACATTACGCTGCCTGAGACTGGACGCCTGGAGGATACGCAACCCGTACAATCAGTATGTTGCACACATTGTTGCATTATGCCTGTAATCAGGAAATATCTTCAAATCAATAAAAATCTTGATCCAATTGCTACCAAACTTCACAGGTACACCATATGAGCTAATCTGAATGTTGTATAATGAAGTCATCAAAATTGCTCCAGCTGTTTTCTAGTTTATAGAGGACATACAGACAAACATTCATTTTTATATATAGAGATAGAAAAAGCAGTGGGCCCAGTAACAAGCCTTGGGGTACTCCATTGGCAATGGATACCTAGTTTGAAGATACACTGCCACCATGTAGTCCTTCAAATGAGTACTTTCTGTTTTCTACCACAAAGGTAGGATTCCAGCCACTTGACTACTGTTCCACTTATTTGCTAGGGCCTTGCCTTTATTCAGTAGGATGTGGCGACTTACACCATGAAAAGCTTTGACAGGTCACAAAATATTCCAGTTGTCTACTATCATTTATAGACTCCAAAACATTTTCACCAAGTGTGTGTAATGCATCCTCAGTTGATACTCACTTCCAAAAGCCAAACTGGCTATTGCTTAGTATGTTGTATTTACTAAGATGCTCATCTATTCTGCAATACATCAATTTCTCAAGTACCTTAGAAAAAATTGAGTGTGGCTGTTCCAAATCACTCAATATTGCTCATCTTTGGCTTTGACTCTTCACTGTCTTTATTTTGCCTCTTTTTCCACACTTTGGTACACCTTCTTCCTGTTTTCATGCTTGACCTGTGTTCAGTTTTTGAGGGCCTATCAACTGACCTATCTTAACACTAAAGCTGAAGGGGGTTTGAGCAGAGCTCTCCTTCTGAGAAACAACAAACAGTTGTAGGGAAAAACTGATGGAAAATGCTATTATATGCTTTAAATATGTTTTTTATTAAATCTGTAAAAGAGAAGAGAGAGCTGTAGATTGGAAAACAGCTTTCTTCCACCCTATTCACAAGAAAGGCTTGAAAACACACCCAAGAATATCAAAGCTGTAAGTAATGTATGAAATTCTCTGGAAAAGCTCTTTTCTAAGCAGAGCAGACCCACAATGTGAGGAACACCAGCAAGGTTACAGAAGTGGCAGGTCACACCCTAAACAAATACTAAATACATATTTACTAATTTTATTGTAATATTTGTAGATTTGATAAAAGCCTTTGACAATGTTGATTGGAATACTCTTTCAAATTCTGAAATCAGCAGGAGTAAAATATAGGAAACAGAAGGTTATTTACAACTTGCACAAAAACCAGATAGTGGTTATTACAGTTGAAGGGCATGAAAGGGAAGCAGAGGTTGTAGCCTTTCTGCAATGCTATTCAATTTGTACATTGAGCAAGCTATAAAGGAAAGCAAGGAGAAATTTGGAGAAGGGATTAAAGTTTAGAAGTGAAGAAATAAGAACCATGTTTTGCCGATGACATTGCAATTCTCTCAGAGACAGCAAAAGACCTGGAAGAGTAGTTGAACGGGATGGCCAGTGTGTTGAAAGGTGCATACAAGATGAACATTAACAAGAGCAAAACAAGGGTAATGAAGTGCAGTCTAAGAAAATCAGGCAATGCTGAAGGAATTAGATTAGGTAACAGAACAATAAAGGTGGTAGATGAGTTTTATTACTTGGGCAGTAAAATAACATGCGATGGTTGCAGTACGGAGGATATAAAATGCAGGATGGCAATGGGAAGAAAAGCATTTTTGAAAAAGAGAAATTTGTTAACATCGAATATTAATTTAAGGTAATCCTTTCTGACGGCATTAGTGTGGAGTGTTGCCTTGTATGAGAGTGAAACATGGATGATAAACAGTGTGAACAGGAAGATGATAGAGGCTTTTGAAATTTGGTGCTACAGAAGAAAGCTAAAGATAGGGTGGGTGGATCATATAACAAATGAAGAGGGACTGAAAAGAATTGGGAAGAAAATGAATTTCTGACATACCTTGACTAAAAGAAGGGATTGATTAGTAGGACACATTCTTAGACATCAATGAATTATAAATTTAGCATTGGAGGGAAGTGTGTGGGGTAAAAATTGGAGGGGGAGACCAAGATATGAATACAGTAAGCAGATTCAACTGGATGTATGTTGCAGGTCTTATGAGGAAATGAAGAGGCTTGCTCAGGATAGAGTAGGGTGAAGATCTGCATCAAACCAATCTCCATGCTGAAGACCACAACAACATAGTACAACAAAGGCAAACTTTTATATAATCCCCTTCGTTGATTCAGAAAGGAATATTGACAGATGATCCCTTTTATATCCTGGCGGAAATAGGTTTGGATAAGAAAACAACTGATTTCATAAAACTACCACAAAAACATTTTGAAAGTTAAACTCTAAATTCCCTTTGAAATAAGAATGAAAGTATAACATGGTAGGACTCATTGTTCAACTGGGTGCTTGACGAAGTTATTACTTTTGCAAATGATATGGTCATGTAGGTTGAAACAATGGAAAAAGCAAGGAATCAAGCTTTTAAACTAGAAAGACAAGGAATTATAATAGATCTTCATACCTCTTTCTAGAAAACCAAAATAATGACAAATAACTATTGATGGCAGTTCAGCAGAATAATCTTTGTACAATTCAGGAGAAGTAATTCCCATTTATCCAGTGACATACATATTAATAATACCAAAATATCTGCATGTATGAGAACTCTCTTGCTCATTTATTGAAGATCTCCACAGACAAGTGTTGTTGTTGTGGTCTTCAGTCCACAGACTGCTTTGATGCAGCTCTTCATGCTACCCTGTCCTGTTCAAGTCTCTTCATCTGAGAATACCTTTAGCAACCTACATCCTTTTGAATCTCCTTACTGTATTCGTTCTTCGGTCTCCCTCTATGATTTTTACCCCACACACTTTCCTCTAATGCTAAGCTGATGATTCCTTGATGTCTCAGAATGTGTCCCACCATTCTGTCCCTTCTCTTAGTCAAGATGTACCAGAAACTCCTTTTCTCCCCAATTCGGTTAAGCAACTCCTCACTAGTTACGTGATCTACCCATCTCATTTTCATCATTCATCTGTAGCACCACATTTCAAAAGCTTCTATCATCTTTTTGTCTGAACTCCTTATCATCCACATTTCACTCCCATACAATGTTCCACTCCAGACAAACGCTTTCAGAAAGGACTTCCTAACATTTAAATTAATATTCGATGTCAACAAATTTTGCTTCTTCAGAAACACTTTTCTTCCCATAGCCATTCTGCATTTTATATCTTCTTTATTTTGGCCATCAGATATTATCTTGCTACCCAAATAACAAAACTCATCTATTACTTTTATTGTCTCATTACCTAATCTAATTCCTTCAGTATCGCCCGATTTTGTCGTGCTACATTCCATTATTCTTGTTTTACTCTTGTTGAAGTTCATCTTGTACCCTCTTTTCGAGACACTGTCCATTACATTCAACTGTTCTTCCAGATCCTTTGCAGTCTCTGACAGAATTACTATGTCATTGGCAAACCACAAAGTTTTTATTTCTTCTCCCTGAACTTTAATTCCCTCTCCAAATTTCTCCATGCATTTCTTCACTGCATGCTCAATGTACAGATTGAACAACATGGGGGAAAGGCTGCAACCCCGTCTTACTCCCTTCCCAACCTCTGCGTCCCTTTCTTGACCTTCAACTTTAATAACTTCTGTCTGTTTTTTTTACAGGTTGAATATAACTCTTTGCTCCCTATATTTTACCCCTGCTACCTTCAGAATTTGAAAGAGTGCTTTCTAGTCGATATTGTCAAAAGCTTTCTCCAAATCTACAAACGCTGAAAATGAAGGTTTGCCCTTCCTTAGCCTATCTTCTAAGATAAGTTGTAATGTGAGTATTGCCTTCCATGTTCCTACATTTCTTCTAAATCCAAACTGATCTTCCCCAAGGTTAAATTCCACAAGTTTTTACATTTGTCTGTAAATAATTGGTGTCAGTATTTTGCAATCATGACTTATTAAACTGATAGTTCTGTAATGTTCACATTTGTATGCACTTGCTTTATTTGGAATTAGAATTACAATATTTTTCTTTAAGTTGGAGGGTATTTTCCACATGTACACCTTCCTTACCAGGTGGAACAATTTTTTCATGGCTGGTTCTCTTAATGATATCAGCAGTTCAGACAGAATATCATCTACTTCAGGGGCCTTGTATCGACTCAAATCCTTCAGCACTCTGTCAAATTCTTCTCACAGTATCATGTCACCTATCTCATCTTCCTCCACCTCGTCTTCCATTTCTAGAATATTGCCTTCAAGTTTATTTCCTTTGTATAGGCCCTCTATATATTCCTTCCACAGTTCAGCTTTCCCTCTTTGCTTAAGACTGGTTTTCTGTCTCGGCTGCTTTTCTTGTCTCCAAATATCTATTTTATTTTCTTGTAGGCATTATCTATCTTTCTCCTAATTATATATTATTCTATGGTTCTACATTTCTCCTCTAGCCACTCCTGCTTAGCCAGTCTGCACTTCTTGTCAATCTCATTTTTCAGACATTTTTACTCCCTTTTGTCTGCTTCACTTGCTGAATTTTTATATTTCCTCCTCTCATCAATTAAGTTCAGTATGTCCTGTGTTATCCAGGGTTTTATATTAGGCCTTGTCCTTAAGGTATATGATCCTCTGCGACCTTCACTACCCTATCTCTCAAGAGCTATCAATTCGTCTTCTACCGCATTACTTTCAACCCATTTCAGCCAAACGTTGCCTAATGCTACCTCTGAAACTCTCAACCACTTCTAGTTCCTTCAATTTGTCCAGGTCTCATCTTCTAACTTTTCTACCTTTCTGCAGTTCATAACCAATAACTTATCGTCAGAGTCTATATCTGCCCCTGGATATGTCTTACAGTTTAAAACATAGTTTCTAAATCTATTCCTTACCATTATAAAGTCAATATGGTACCTTCCAGTATCTCCTGGTCTCTTCTTCATATACAGCCTTCTTTCATGATGCCTAAACCAAGTGTTAGTGATCATTAAATTGTGCTCTGAGCAAAATTCTATCAAGCGATCTCCTCTCATTTCTTTTTCCCAGTCCATATTCACCTACTAAATTTCCTTCTCTTCCCTTTCCTACTACCAAGTTCCAGTCCCCGTCACAATCAAGTTTTCTTCTCCCTTAGCTTTCTGAATTATTTCTTTTATCTCCTCATACATTTCTTTGATATCCTCATTATCGGCCATGCTAGTTGGCATATAAACTTGCACTACTGTGGTCAGTGTTGGTTTTGCATCTATCTTTGCTGCGATAATGCATTCATTATGCTGTTCATAATAACTTACCCGCATTCCTATTTTCTTAATCATTATCAGACCTACTCCTGCATTACCACCAACTGATTTTGTATTCCTAACCCTGTACTCACCTGTCCATAAATCCTGTTCATCCTCCCACCAAACTTCACTAATATCTACCATATCTAACATTAACCCACCCATTTCTCTTTTTAAATTTTCTAACTTACCTATGTGATTAAGGGTGAGAACATTCCACACTCTGACCCGTAGAATGCCTATTTTGTTTTTCTTGATAACAACATCATAGCGCTTAGAAGATAAAAGTGCCGTCACGTCTGTTTTCGTCGTATCTTCTGTAATTGTAGTTGCTGCACTCTCCAACAGATTCCGCAATGATCACTAGTGGCTGGCTGAAGGAGATTTCCAACAGTGCGCCTCATTTAGAATTGTTGTTGTGTGTAGCAGTGTTTCGTGATGTTAGATAATTTTCTATCATAAAATTGCGGTAGAGTGATATTTACTTTTGTGTGTGTGTGTGTGTGTGTGTGTGTGTGTGTGTGTGTGTGTGTGTGTGTGTGTGCATTTACTGATAATTTGTGTGGTGTCCTGAATTATTGCCATCAGAGAAAGAAAACTGTTTATGAATTATGCCATGCTGTTACGTTCCCGGGTGTTGATCTGGATACAAGTCATTTGCAGTATGTAGGCACTTTTTCAGACCACCAAAGAGCACCAGTGAATTTGCTAAATGGACTAAAGTTATTCTGAGGAAGGACTTTCAATTAACAAGTAAATCATACGTATGTGACAGACATTTCGCTGATGATTTGCTTCTTAAAACTGACTCCTTTGTTATAGAAGGAAACAGTGTTGAAATACCGAGAACAAGATGGAAGTTAAAGCCAGGTTCAGTGCCTCATATTTTTCCAAACTTGCCAAGCTCTTTATCAACTCACTTGAAATGACGCATATCTACTCCAAAGGGGGTAGTGAAGGAAACAGTCCCCTTGTGTACTGAAACATCAGCGATTTTTACACCAGTTGCAGTATCTAGTGCTTACCATGTAGCAGATAGTGAGGCTGATGCAAGAAAAATTATCGATAGTCTCAAACGGAAAGTAAAAAATCTGAAAAGAATGCTAGTAAAAACACACAATCAGCTATTGAAAGAGAGGGAGAGAGTAATTTTGTTAGAAAAAGAAGTTTCTACTGAAAAACAATCTAAGTCTTGTGCATGTAGTGCTTCGAATTTCCTGAGAAAAAAACAAAAGTTGGTCATAAACACTATGCTTAGGAAGTGCCAAACAATCCAAACTGGTATGCAATACAATGATGAGTTTATTTTGGAAAGCATTGTCGAAGGCACGACTTACTTCCTCTGCCATTGTCGGTTATTTTATTTGCTTATTATACATGACCCGATATTCATAATTGCCTTAAAGGATGTCAACGTTTTATATTTTCAATGCAGATGGCATAATTCCCTTATCTTGTCTTAATAATGTCAAATACAGCGTTTTAAAATTGTGTAAGAGCCAAGTAGGGCATATACGGAAACGTTCCTCTCCCAGCGATTAGCGACGGTGGAGCCACCTAGCGGCAGGCCCACGTAAACTTGTCGAGTGCCTACAATTCTTCTTCTAGATGCTATGACGATGTCCTCTTGAGTAGTCCCCACCCGGAGATCTGAATGGGGGACTATTTTACCTCCGGAATATTTTACCCAAGAGGATAACATCATCATATATTCATACAACAGAGCTACATGTCCTCGGGAAAAGTAACGACTGTAGTTTCCCCTTGCTTTCAGCCGTTCGCAGTAACTGCATGGCAAAGCCATGTTAGCTGACATTACAAGGCCAGCTCAGTCAATCATCCAGACTGTTGTCCCTGTAATTACTGAAAAGGCTGTTCCTCCTCTTCAGGAACCACATGTTTGTCTGGCCTCTCCACAGATATCCCTTCGCTGTGGTTGCACCTACTGTACAGGTATCTGCATCTTTTAGGCACACAAGCCACCCCACCTTGGCATTGTCTGTGGTTCATGGGGGTGGTACAGACAAGTAAAGTACTAGAACCAAAAAGCTAACCAGAAATCACAGACAGAAAACCTAAGAGCATTCTTACTTCTCCTGAAGTGCCGCCCTTCACCCACACAACTTACGCAACATAATAATCAAACCCTATGCCACTCTCACTTCCACTCTCAATCCTTTGCTACAGGAATTCTATATCTATGGAAGGCTCTGGTGCAAGACCAGCCCAATCCATCCACTATAGTGCTGGTACAGGCTTATCCTACCCTATCAAAGATTGAGCCACTTATGAAACCCACCATCTCTTATATTCAGTCTCCTGCAAACACTGCACAGATTTTTATGTCAATATAAGAAGCAACCAGCTGTCCTCCAAGAAGAATGATCCCAATCAAATTGTGGCCAAGACCAAAGTTTCCACCCAAGGGCACAACATGCAGTTGAGCATAACAGGCTGGATTACAATGCAGGATATTTCAATCCTGTCAACAACAAATTTCTCTTAACTATACAGTCAGGAGTTATTCTTGTAACACATTATTAACTCCATCACTTGTCCTGGCCTCAGTCTTTGGTTACCATCCACATACAATCCATCTGTTTCCCTTTCCTCCTTGGTATCAGCTCTTCCCAATTCCTGTCACCACATCACTGTTTCTCACTAGTTGCAAGATCTGTGTGTCACATGCCTAATCCACACACCTGATACCACTCCTCCTCTATTCCAGTAGCTAGCCACTCTCAAACTCTCTTCTTACCTTCTCCTCCTTCACATTCTGCACCTGAGAACTATCCTAACCTAGTCCCCCTACAAAACTGAAGTACAGACATTGTGCTTGGGACTGGTGTACATGATTGTGCATTTTGTATTGTTTATGTTTGCACTCTAGCTCAGTAGTGGATTTAGTCCAAAATCTAGCATGTTTTCTTTCCTTTTTGTGTGTGCATGGTGACAACTCAATGATTCTGATTTTTGGTGAGTGTCCTCCATTGCAGATCCTTTTAACTACAAATTTTGATAATATTATTTGTTATCTAGAACAAATATCACATAATATTTATTTTCAAATAATTTTATTACTTTTTGAAGATGGCTCAATTTGATTTTCCAAGACACAAGGTTTTGAATTGGTTATGTAATTAATTTTTCTGTTATCAATGGATTGTTTTCATTGAAGGTCATTTGTGTTTCTTACGATTATACATAATTCATACACTATTGTGTGTTTATGGATTCAGACTTTGTTTTCTAGGACTAGCTTGAGCTGTAAAGAAATCTGAAAGTAAATATAAGGAACATTGGAGGTGTAACAAAATTAAAAATATGCATAAGTCAATAAAAATAAAATTTTATTAATGTTGAAACAATTTGAAAAATAACAATTAATACAGGTTTATTAAAAATGTATTTGCTTATCCTTGTTTGTTGCAGTGAATAACTATTTTGATAGGATTTCCACTTCCAGATATTGCAGTCTGAAAAGCTTCTGGTGTTTGTTCCAGAGTAAAGTTGTGGGTAATGAGTGGCTTTACATTTGCTTTACCAGAGGCAACAAGTTCCAAAGCCAGTGGATAGCTGCAAATTACAAAAGGAGAAACATATCAGATCATTTCATTCTAAAAGCAATGTCAGTGGACTATTTGAACAGTCTATTGCACTAAAGATCAGCTACAGAACAAGGGATTCTTTTATGAGAGGATAATGAAAATTTTAATTATCACCTGCAGTAAAAAAAGTACACTGATTTTTTTCTGGTACATAGGCCTATCTATGTATACCTGTACACGGAATGGACAGTGTGCTGAAAGGTGCATATGAGATGAACATTAACAAGAGCAAAACTAGGGTAATGGAATGTGGTCTTAGAAAATCAGGTGATGCTGAAGGAATTAGTTTGGGAAAGGAAGCAATAAAGGAGGTAGATGAGTTTTGTTACTTGGGCAGTAAAATAACAAATGATGGTCGCAGTACAGAGGATATAAAATGCAGAATGGCAATGGGTAGAAAAGCGTTCTTGAAAAAGAGAAATTTGTTAACATCGAATATTGATTTAAACCTAAGTAAGTCCTTTCTGAAGGCATTTGTATGGAGTGTTGCCTTGCATGGGAGTGAGACATGGACGATAAACAGTGCGGACAGGAAGAGGATTGAGGCTTTTGAAATATGGTGCTACAGAAGAATGCTGAAGATTAGATGGGTGGATCGCGTAACTAATGAGGAGGTACTGAACAGAATTGGGGAGAAAAGGAATTTCTGGCATACCTTGGCTAAAAGAAGGGATAGATTGGTAGGACACATTCTTAGACATCAAGGAATTGTGAATTTAGCGTTGGAGGGAAGTGTGTGGGGTAAAAACCGCAGAGGACAACCAAGAGATGGATATAGTAAGCAGATTCAGACAGATGTAGGTTGCCGTTCTTATGTGGAGATGAATACTCAGGATAGGGTATTGTGGAGAGCTGCATCAAACCAGTCTCCGGACTGAAGACCACAACAACAACAACATCAGGCCTATCTATATCCCGTTTTTTCAAAGTGACAAATAAAACTCTATGCTACAACTAGCCCTGATACTTCTTAAAACTATGTATGTTAATTATTGTTTGTTCACAATGTTTCTGTTGTTGAATGTAGAAATCTATCACTATTATAATCATTATTATTCTTATTATAGTTACTTAAAGAAGAACACAAAATTATATCTCATTAACACAAAACAGTTGTTTCACAAGGTACAATAAAGTGATTACATTTTGTGATGAGAAATCACTTCATGGGTTTCAAAATACAACAGTCAAACCTATATTTTGAAATACTTGGTACTTACTCATTGCAATACCGGAAACAATTGCGGATGTCTATTTCACGGAATGTTGCATTTACCATTGGAAGAGTAACTTGGTCAGCTCCCATGCCCACAACACAATGAACACCTCCGGGGCGTGTAACCTGTGGTTCAGAATGAGCCATTATAGTATTGCAATAAGTGCTATTAACTCTCAAGCAATTTTGTGCTCAGTAAACAACTTATATTTGAATACCTGTAATCCAAGCCTTGCTGTGAAGTCAACACCACAGCAATCAATAGTAATATGTGGTTCACATTCAAGCAACTCTCTGATTTTGTCTGCAACTTGTTGCTCTGTAGCACCCTTAGGAATGACTACTGTGAAATCAGCTCCACACTTCTTAGCTAATTCTAGGCGATGTGCTACTATATCTAAAACAAAGAAATAACAAAACTTAGTAGTTCATAAGATGAAAACTCAAAGAAAGAAACATATTTGTAATATATTTTAAGGGCACGAAGAAGGTAGAGATTGTATTCTATGAATATTTCACTGAATGATTTTTATGTTGTGTGCTATAGTTAGAGAGAAAGCAAGTTTTCTACACCATGAAAAATTGACATTTCAAGCATTTAAAAAAGAAAATATACATGCATGAGAGATCACTGTCATGACTACCATATGAAACAGTTGACAATTCATTTTCATTCACAGTACCACTTTGGTAATTGCTGACAATGACAGTTCTGATTTTATCTTCTTAGTACAAGTCAAAATTTACCATCAGCAGTGCCTAGTGTTTGGACTTGGTACCATGTGCAGGCAGTCATTGCAGGCTATTTTCTTTAGGTTGTCAAATACGCAGAATGAAGAAGATAGTTAAAAGCCATCCATTAACATTCAGGTCCTAAGAACAGGTGTGTAGTGGAATATCATCACTTTAATAGTACAAAATGCTCCGAAATGAGAGACATGCCTAAAATCCTTCCCACCTCTCCTGACATAGTGGTCTGTCACCTACCCAACCTCCACAACACCCTAATCCACCCCTATCTTAGCCCCCTGCCACAAGGATGACTTCCCTGTAGAAGACCCCATTGCAGGACCTGAAGCAGCATTTCAAGTTCCATGACAGGCTTATATTACCCCATTAAAGACCTAGCCACCTGTGAAAGCAGTTACGTCATTTGCCAGCTCTGCTGCTATCAATGCACAGGTTTTATATTGGTATGACAACCAAGCAGTTGTCCATTAGTATAAATGGCCAGTGCCAAACTGGGGGCAAATGCAAGGTAGACAGCTTGTGGCAAAACATGTAGATGGGCATAATATGCTCGATTTCAATGGCAGCTTCACAACCCATGCCATCTGGATCCCCCTTCCCAAAACAGCTTCTCTAAAATGTTTACCTTACAGTATATTCCCCACTCCCAAAATTATCCCAACCTCAACCACTGATAACCATTGTCTCCACACAACACCAAGCTGTGCATGAGTAGTCCAAAATATTGTGGGCTTATAATTAAAGTGGGAATTACTGTTTTCAAAACCCAGTTCTTTTTACAACATATTCTCCAGTCTGCAATTCATCATTTCTATTTCAATGACATTATTCACTTTTTCCTTGCACTACAGGAAGAAGTAAGTTAATAGGAGTCATGCAGTTTTTTTTAGATTTGATAACCAACACACTAGCTCTGAAACAATCAAGATTGATGACTTCACAGCAGCTACTCCAGTCAGGTATCCATTTGTAGACAACTATCTGGAACTATAAACCAGGTGCATTTATAACAGTAGATTAGCAGCTCTGTCCTTGCATAGCTCAGTGCCACGTTATACCAGAGAAATTTTGGTTTAAAGATCTTGTTTGAAGCAGATACCAATAGTAAATATATGATGAATGGCCTTTCTCATTTTGATTAACAAAGTGAAAAACCCACTAACGTACCTATTGCAAAGCATGTTATTACAAATCTCATGCAACTTTATACTGGGAAAGAAAGAAATGTAACATGTGACAATTTCTTCAACCCCAAACATCTTGCAGAGCAGTTGAAGCAGGAAAACACAGAACTGGTGAGTTCACTGAAGTAAACCTGAAGAGAAGTTCCTCCATCAGCATAATCTACCTATAAAATTTGGATGAAAATTACTTCACATCAGGAGAAAACCAACAAAAATGTTCTGAGCACAATGCACACATCAGTTGCAGTGGACCATGACACTATGAATCTACTCCCTGAAACTGTGAGCTTCCACAGCTCCCCTAAAGTTTGGAGTAGATATTCAGAATCAGATGTCTCACTTGTACACGGTTTAAGTTTGGTTGCTGCAGATGGCCTAAGCATGATTGTTTCAATTTGCTTTCCCATGCTGGAATCAACACCTGGATCCTTTACTGAGAGACAACAAGAGAAGATGCAAAATTAGCAGAAAAACTCTCTTCTGCATATACACAGTCAAGGAAAAGGCTAGTTTATGCATCCACTGCAACTAGAAATGAGAAACCTGCCAGATAGGAGGTTGCAAAAGTTATCCTTGTGCTGGAATTGTTTAGCATGTGAGTGCAAAGAGTTTTCATAAAGATGGTGGATTTGATTGAAAACGTTTCATTGAAGTAACACTTTTTTGTTTTAATTACTGGTATGCATTTATTTGCATTTGTAAATGCAATTTAAAATAAATAATGGTTTTCAACATTTTTTTTTATCTTGATCCATTTTTTTAATTTTTAAAAATCTATAAAAATCTAAGCATAGCACATTGGTAGCTTAAGTATAAAACCCTAGTGACAGTGAAAACACTTCTAACTACCTTAATTCAACAAGTTAAACTGAAAAAATATGAAAAATATCACCAATCAAAAGGACGGATAGTGCTCCTTCTAGGTAATTCACTAATGCTGGCTAATGTGTTAAGTAGGTATGGTCTTATCTGTCTCCAATAAGGCATTACTCTGAATTTCTTTGATTTTGTTCATAGGCACCTGTAGACTAATATTGTATTTATTTACCTGTAATTACCACTTTACTTGCACCCATAGCTTTTGCTGCAAGCAAGGTAAGCAAACCAACTGGACCAGCTCCTAACACAAGCACATTTGAGCCAAGACAAACACCTGCTCGGCGACATGCATGAACCCCCACTGAGAAAGGTTCAAGTAGTGCACCTTCCTCAAGTGATACATGGTCTGGCAACCTGAAAATGTGCAAGAAATAGTACTGTATTAGTTTACAGCTGAAGAAACTTATGATTAATCACTTTTGCCAAATGTCCACACTATATACAGTACTTCTATTATGTTTGAACAGAAAGCAAATTATGATTTACGTAAATGCAACTGAATTCTGTCACAAACATTCATTTAATTCAGTAAATGTACACTCAAGTTAATGCACATATTAAATTACAAGACAGTTGATAAGACGTGTATTACAGATTACTGAGAAAGAGTATTACAAGAATTTTACAATTATTATAAACGGAATTTTTCACATAATTTGAGAAATTCCAATTATAGTGCAAATTAAAAAAAATATGTATTACTAAATAATAAATGAAAATCAAAATTCCCCCTTCAATGCAGTCACCATTGCACTTCTTGCACCTTCTCATCCATTTTTGGGTAATTTGGTAGAACGCTTGCAAATGATACATAACAAAAGTGAGACTGTAACAGAGTGATATATCAAGCAATCTAACATCCAAGTAAAATATATTAATGATATTTACAACATTCAGAATAGAGTTTCTCAACATGCGAAATGTTCGCTTTTCGAGGATAATTTTGCTATTGTCACTCACTGTGATAATTATGTTTTATTATAATGACATAGTGCACCTATGCACTGTAAATTGTTATATAACAAGTGATTGACATTACAAGATTATGGCCTTGTAAAATATTTTATTTGACCAGATGATGCTGACATAGTTCAGCGAAACCGGTCGTCGTAAATAAAAATTGATGATCAGCGATCTTGGCTTTTTTATATCTTTTTACAAAATTAATTTACTGACCAATCAAGGGTACATTGAGGACCTGTCAACCATAAAGCAGGAACAGCAATAATTATTTATTTCATGGTCAACATAAAAGGCTTGTGCTATTTGAAACCTAATCACACAGAATGAGGGAAATAATATTTCGTATTGCCCATGAAATAAATAATGAATGCTGTATCTCCTCTATGGTTGACCGGTTCTTGATGTACCCTAGTCTGGCTAGTAAATTATTTATTATCCTCATAATTATAACAGGTGTAATGCAAACACTCCATTGTTTCATATATTGCTCCAAGTTCCACCTTCGATATATATCATTTGCAAGCGTTCTAACAAATTACCCATTTTTGGAAGTAATCCTCAAATCCATTAACAAACATCCTGTAAAAGCTTTAATATACTAACTACTGCTCTCAGTATATTTATTCCCTATGAAATTTGTCATAAATAATATAGCCCTTCTTCGAAGAAACAGCTCAGTCATACATAAAATACTAGGAACAAGAACGATCTACCCAAGGACTTTCCGGTACTTTAGTTCTGAAAGGGGTACACGACTCAGGAACACACATTTTCAATAATTTACCATCACCCATAAAAAATTTAACTACATCTTCATAAATACTCTGCAAGTCACAATGAAGTGCATGGCCGAACTGCTTTGATGATGTTTCTCTACAGTTGCATTCTGTAATAACTAGAGGGAAAAAGGAACACCTAAATCTTTCCATTTTTGATCTAATGTCTCTTATTTCATTTTGATGATCATGTCTCCCTATGTATGTTGGTGCTAACAAAATATGTTCACATTTGGAAGAGAAAGTTGGTGAAATAATGTCGCAAATAGATCTCGTCACAATGAATAACGCCTTTGTTTTAATGATTTCCACCCAACTCCTGCATCAGCTTCGTGACACACTCTCCCCTATATCACAATAATACAAAATGAGCTGCCCTTATCTGAACTCTCTCTATATATAATTCTTCAAAATAGAATGCACAAGTGTGTAAATATAAGTTTAACAGGAGCCTGAAAGAATTACTAGTGGCCAACTCCTTTTATTCAACTGACAATTTTTTAATAGGACCAAATGATGATAAGTGTTTATTCACACTGTTTGTGTTGTTATTTCAGCTTGTAAAAGAAAAATAAATAAATTATGCTTTGATGTGTTCCACATCCATGAGGACCTTCTCAATACGAATATGCTGTTGTAGTCTTCAGTCTGGAGACTAGTTTGATACAGCTCTCCACCCTACTCTATCCAGAGCAAGACTCCATCTTCTCATAAGAACGACAACCGACATTCATCTGAATCTACTTCCTATATTTGTCTCTTGGTCCCCCTCTGCAATTTTCCTCCCATACACTTCCCTCCAATGCTAAATTCACGATTCCTACCAATCAATCCCTTCTTTTAGTCAAGGTACGCCAAAACTTCCTTTTCTCCGCAATTCTGTCCACTACCTCTTTAGTTACATGATCTACCCACCTAATCTTCAACATTCTTCTATAGCACTACATTTCATAAGCCCCTATCCTCTTCCTGTCTCAACTATATATCATCCAAGTTTCACTCTTGCACAAGGCAACACTTCATAAAAATGCCTTCAGAAAAAGACTTCCTTACACTTTAGTTAATATTCGATGTTAGCAAATTTCTCTTTTTCAAAAACCCTTCTCTTTCCATTACCATTCTGAATTTTATATCCTCTGTACTGTGACCCTCATTAAGTTATTTTACTGACTGAGTAACATAACTCATCTACCACCTTTATGGTTTCATTACCTAATCTAATTCCTTCAGCATTACCTGATTTTCTAAGACTGCATTCAATTACCCTTGTTTTGCTCCTTTTAACACACTGTCCATTCCGTTCAGTTGCTCTTCTAGGTCTGCTCTCTGACAGAATTATAATGTCATCAGAAAAACACAATGTTATAATTCCTTCTCCAAATTTCTCTTTGCTTTCCTTCACAGCTTGCTCAATGCACAAATGGAATAACATTGGAGAAATGCTACACCCGTCTTAATCCCTTTTCAACCACCGCATCCCTTTCATGTTCTCTCAATTTCTACCAGCTTTTCCCACCTTCTATAAATAATTCATGTTAAAATTTTGCAACCGTTACTTATTAAACTGATGGTTCTGTAATTATCACATCTGTCTGCACCTACTTTCCTTGGAATGGGGATTATTACTTTTTAAGTCTGAGGGTATTTTGCTTGTCTCGTACATCTTTCAAGGTGAAATGGTTTTGTCATGGCTTCTTGTCCCAGGGACTTCAGTAGTTGTCAGGGAATGTCATCTACTCAAGGGGCCTTTCAGGTCTTTTAGTGCTCCGTCTAATTCAACTCTTAGTATAGTATCTCCTATTTCATCTTCATCTACTTCCTCTTCCCCTCCTACAATATTGTCTCAAGTTAATTTTCCTATGTAGAGTCCCTCTATACACTCTTTCCACCTTTCAGTTTTTCCCTTCTTTACTCAGAACTGATTTTCCATCTGGGTTCTTGATTTTCATACAGATATTTTTCATATCTCCAAATATCTCTTTTATTTTTCTGTAAGCAGTATTTATTTTTCCCCTATTTTTACATTCTTCTACAGATTTTCATTTGGTTTCTAGACACTACTGCTTAGCCATTTTGCACTTCCTGTCAATCTCATTTCTTAGTCATCTGTACTCCATTTTTACCTGCTTCATTTACTGCATTTTTATATCTTCTCCTACCATCAACTTAATTTAGTATTGCATGTGATATACAAGGATTTTTTGTAGCTCTTACCTTATGCTGCTTTGACTATTTCATCTCTTAAAGCTACCCATTCCTCTTCCACTTTTTTTACTTTCCCCAATCTGTGTCAGTTGTTGCCTAAATCTCCCTCTGAAATTCTCAAGAACTTCAGGTTCCTTCAATTTATCCAGGCCCCATCACATATTCCTATAAATTGTTTACCTTGCAAAAATAACGATATATACTGTGAAAATATGTGTATAGGATGTTTTATTATCAAAAAAGTAGCAGAGAGGACTAGCAGTAAAAGTGGACACAACTATAAAAGGAACACTGATACATCCAGTAGGCCTACATCATTCTACAACAGATCGCAGAAAACACTGAACACTGATACCTGCCTTTGCAAGATGTGCTATCAAGGGTGTAATGTGCTTCAGTTGTGAAACTGTATATCACTTTCCTTGTATTGACATAAATCCGAAAACAAAAGTGTGGTTTTGCACAGGATGTGATGATCAAGGCCATAAATTGAAGGAAAGTGACATAAAAGATGTAACTATTGCAAGAGATACATACCTTAAAACATAACAATCAATCATACAGATATTACAATACCAATAGTGAATCATATGCTGGTATGAGTTGTGGAAAGTCAAAAAGTGTGAATTGTTTCTCACATCTTAACAACTTGAAAGTGTATAGTGATAAAAATGTGCCAGTTAACCAACATGAACTAACTTCAAAACAACACAGAAGCAAAACACCAAATAATCAAAGCAAAGTGTTAGTGTTGTCTGACAGTCATGGTCATGGGATTGCTCAAATTATCAATCAGTCAACACAGCTGCAAGCAACAAGTGTAGTGAAACCAAGTGCCCCATTGTCTGAAGTAGGAAAACCAGTAAAGTCTGCAGACTGTACCAGCTTAAATCAAAATGATTTTGTTGTCTTAATTGGAGGGTCAAATGACATATGAAAATGAAACCCAAATGGCAACACGATATTTGAAAAGATATTTGGCTCAACTCACACACACACACACACACACACACACACACACACACACACACACACACACACACACACATCATTTTCTGCAATATACCACACAGGTATGATGTTACCCCGATGGTCCTGTGTAAACAAAGAAATCACAGTGGCTAATAAACTTTGCTCAAATATCTGCAGTCAGTTTAAAAATGTTCAGATTGTAGACATCAGTTGTTTAGGTCACAGGTTTCATACTGCTCATGGCTTGCACCTTAATGGACTGAGCAAGAGACTTGTAGCCAATCACATTGCCAGTATGGTCAGAAAAATAAAAGCAACTGCATCAAGGACAATATTGACAGCAACAATGTCAGTAACAAACCAGATTCCTACAGCAGCAACAGAATCACCATCTGAATCAAGTAAGAAACAATACCCTCTAAATCCTGTAGTAGATACATCACTGCCATCATTAGAAACAAATTGAGAAATATCCAAGAAAACACCAGAAATGCCATTGGGTACACCATCAACATTCATGAAAACAATTATTGAAGAGCCATCAATTCCTGCATCGCCTGCACAAAATCCTGTAAATCCACCGACACCTGCAGCACAAAGAAGAGTGGCAGAAGCAGTAAAATCACCAACAACTATGAGATAAACAACAGTACTTGAAACAGCAGCAGCAGGTGCAGAAGTACAACCACAAACTGTAACAAAAGAAGTACCTACAGGAGAGGCAGCCACAATAACTACAGCAACAGTGCCATCATAAACAAAGGAAGAAACCACAGCAGAAGTAGTGTCAAGTGCCGTAACAAACCTAGCACCTACTGGAGTGACAGAACAGTAACTACAACAACAGGAGGGAAAGAAGCCACAGCAGAGGAAGTAGTGCCAAGTGTTGTGAGTAAGACGAAAACAGTGCCTCCCCTCTACCTACAAGATTTTTTAGTCGAAGGCACCAGGAAGAAGAAGCCTATAAGATACGAAATGGTAATGTAAACTATGGTGTAGTCCCACAACAAAATCTTCAGCCCACTTTAAATACTAACCTTAAAATTTGCTATCTGAATGTTCAGGGAGTAAATGATAAAGAATTTCTTATAAATAATTTTGGAGTAGAGAATAAGTTTGATATTTTTTGTTTAAATGAACATTGGACTACTGAGAGTGAGCTTACATTTGTTAAATTTGACAACTATATGTTTCACTATTTCTAGACTCAGTTTCCTCCACTGTTGATTCATTACCATAAAACCTGTCTTCATAACCATTCATTATGGTAGTGTGAGTGTAACCATAGTGAAATGCACAGAAAGCAGCAAACATAGCTAGAGAAGTTGACAACCAACAGAGTCCACAATTCATGAATACATATACATCATCTCTGTCATGCACTCTACAGCTGGCTGACAGTGTTCCAAGACTGGCCCAGCATACCACACAGTTGTTTGTTTACCTCTATGTGCTTTCCTGAAAAGTTATTATGAACCAATCTGTGTATTTAGACAATTGTACTTAAAAGTTTTTGAGCAACTTAAGAAAGTAGTTGTCTCTGTAGTTGTATTGTGTTCTATTATTCAGATTATTCACAACTGTGGAAGGTCCAGTAAGGAATGTTAGTAATTGATGATATTTTCATGATCTGGACTCAAGGCCAGGACATCCTATTCTCATTCCCTCATTCCTCAACAACGTCTGTCTCCATAGCTCAGCAGTAGTGTCGCTGACTACCACGCAGGAGGCCGGGAATCGAACCCTCACAGCGGACTGGGTGTTGTGTGTTGTCCTAATCTTTATCATCTCATCGTCATTGGCTTGTAAGTTGTCCATGTGCCGTCAACTAAAAAGACTTACACTAAGGCGGCCGAACAAACCTGCAAGGGTTCTCCCGGCCAAGAAAGCCATATGCTCATTTATTTATCCTCAACAACCTCAACTATTTTTCACCCATCAGTTTCACATGGTCCTTCTCAACTTGACATGTCACCCTCCTGGATGTTAATCTGCATCTCTCTGACAGCTCCATCCACCCCTCTGTCCACATCAAACCCACCAACTCTCAACAGTACCTTCAGCCACCATCCTTTCCACATCAAAAAATCCCTCCCATATTGCTCGACACCCATGGAAGGCATATCTGCAGTGATGAGACCTCCCTTAACCAGTATGCCAAAAACCTCACAAAGGACTTCGCAGAAAGATATTACCCACCAGGCCTAGTCTATTAACAGATTTCCTGGGTCGTATCTACACACACACACACACACACACACACACACACACACACCCACCAACAGTCTTTGCTCCAACCCTGCTAACCAGCCACAAAGGAGTGCCCCCCCCCCCCCCCTTGTCACCCAATGCCATCCTGGACTGGAACAACTGAACCATATCCTACGCCAGGGCTTTGATTATCTGTCAACATACCCTGAAATGAGAGACATCCTCCCAACCCCCCTAAGAGGTGTTCCATCATCCACCCAACCTCCACAATATCCTAGTCCATCCCAACCCCTGTGGAAGACCCCAATGCAAAACCTGCCCAATCCACCAACCCAGAACTTCGTATTCCTGTCCCATCACAGGCTAGTCCCACCCCATCAGAACCTGGGCCACTAGTGAAAGCAGCCACGTAATATACCAACTCTGCTGCAATCACTGCTCTGCATTCTACGTTGGAATGACAACTAACCAGCTCTCCATCAGCATTGAATGGCCACTGTCAAACTGTGGCCAAGAGCAATATGGACTATCCTGTGGCGGGCATGCAGCAGAGCACAACACCTTGTAATTTAACAGCTGCTTCACCACCCGAGCCAGCTGGATCCTCCCCTCCTCCACCAGCTTTTCTGAACTGCGGATATGGGAGTTATCCCTACAGCACAGCCTACGGTCCTGCAACCATCCTGGCCTCAACCTCAGGTAACCTAACTCCTACACTCCATGCCCCACAATTTCCCTCCCACTCACATCCTACATTTCCTTCCATTCATGCCCCTTTCCCTACTGTGTGTGTGTGTGTGTGTGTGTGTGTGTGTGTGTGTGTGTGTAAAGAAAGAAAACAAAATATTTTTTATTTCTCTCTCCCCTTATATATATAATAGGAAATAAAATCACAAGGAACTTTGATGGTCATTTCTGGAAACTCAACACATTTCCATTGCAAACAGTGAATGTAATTCAGAAATGGCTATCAGCACTAACTGCCATTATGGTGTTAATAATCTTAATATCGTTTAAAGGCAGACTTAAACCAGTTACCATCGAAAATAGAAATCTGTTGCATTTGACACTGTTGTATTTTTAGTTTTTTATTGTAATTGCTGATTAGTTTCCATTGAAAGAATGTTGTCAAAACTGTTAATATCCTGTTCAAGCCCCTTCATCCCTGTATAGCTATCATTACTTATATCCATTTCAACCTTTGTCTTCCTGCACAATTTTCTCCCGACATGAAAGACAGGAGAGCAAATGTAATACAATAAGTTAAAAAATGGAAATTCCTGGACACAGTGGCTGGAGACAGCAGCCATGTTTGTGCAAGTGTGTGTGTGAGAGAGAATGGTGTTCTATTTCTGAATAAGGCCATAAAGGTCAGCAGCTAAGTGTACTTGTAATTTTGTATGTGTGCCTTTCCTGTGAATCATCGAGATGTCTCTGTGGTGAGTAGCTAATACAATAAGTTACTAAATGTGTTGTTGTTGTTCTTGTTGTGGTCTTCAGTCCACAGACTGGTTTGATGCAGCTCTCCATGCTACCCTGTCCTGTTTAAGTCTCTTCATCTGAGAATACGTTCAGCAACCTACATCCTTTTGAATCTGCTTACTGTATTCGTCCCTCTGTCTCCCTCTACGATTTTTACCCAACACACTTTCCTCTAATGCTAAGCTGATTATTCCTTTATGTCTCAGAATGTGTCCCACCAATCTATCCCTTCTCTTAGTCAGAATATGCCAGAAATTCCTTTTCTCCCCAATTCAGTTAAGCAACTCTTCACTAATTACGTGATCTACCCATCTCATTTTCATCATTCTTCTGTAGCACCACATTTCAAAAGCTTCTATTATCGTTTTGTCTGAACTCCTTATCATCCACGTTGCACTCCCATACAATGCTACACTTCAGACAAATGCTTTCAGAAAGGACTTTCTAACATTTAAATTAATATTTGATGTCAACAAATTTTGCTTCTTCAGAAATGCTTTTCTTCCCATAGCCATTCTGCATTTTATATCTTCTTTACTTTGGCCATCAGAAATTATCTTGCTACCCAAATAACAAAACTCATCTACTACTTTTATTGTCTCATTACCTAATCTAATTCCTTCAGTATCGCCTGATTTTCTAATGCTACATTCCATTATTCTTGTTTTACTCTTGTTGATGTTCATCTTGTACCCTCTTTTCAAGATACTGTCCATTCCATTTAATTGCTCTTCCAGATCCTTTGCAGTCTCTGACAAAATTACTATGTCATTGGCAAACCACAAAGTTTTTATTTCTTCTCCCTGAACTTTAATTCCCTCTCCAAATTTCTCCATGTATTCCTTCACTGCTTACTCAATGTACAGATTGAACAACATTGGGGAAAGGCTACAACCCTGTCTTACTCCCTTCCCAACCTCTGCATCCCTTTCATGCCCTTCGACTCTAAAAACCACTGTCTGATTTTTGACTAAGTTGAATATAACTCTTCGCTCCCTATATTTTACTCCTGCTACTTACAGAATCTGAAAGAGTGTATTCCAGTCGACATTGTCAAAAAGCTTTCTCCAAAGCTACAGATGCTAAAAATGTAGGTATGCCTTATCTTAGTCTATCTTCTAAGATAAGTCGTAATGAGAATATTTCCTCCTGTGTTTCACATTGCTCCTAAATCTTAACTAATCTTCCCCAAGGTTGGTTTTCACAAGTTTTTCCGTTTGTTTGTACAAAATTCATGTTAGTATTTTGTAACTGTGACTTATTAAACTGATTTGCAATATTCACATTTGTCTTCAATTGCTTTCTTTGGGATAATAATTACTATATTCTTCATGAAGTCAGAGGTTGTTTCCCCTTTCTTATACATCTTGTATACCAGGTGGAACAATTTCTTCAGGACTGGCTCTCCTAATGATATCAGCAGTTCAGATGGAATATCGTCTATTCCAGGGGCTTTGTTTTGACTCAAAACTTTCAGGTCTCTGTCAAATTGTTCTCGCAGTACCTTATCTCCTATCTCCTCTTCCTCCATTTTGTCTTCCATTTGTAGAAGTTTATTTCCTTTGTACATGCCCCCTATATGTTCCTTCCACATTTCAGCTTTCCCCTCTTTGTGTAGTACTGGTTTTCTGCCCAAGTTATTGATATTCATACAGCTGCTTTTTTTGTCTCCAACTATTTCTTTTATTTTCCTGAGCATGGTATCTTTTGCCTGGTTATACATTTTTCTATGATTCTGCATTTGTTCTCTAGCCACTCCTGCTTAGCCAGTCTGCACTTCCTGTCAGTCTCATTTGTCAGATGTTTGTAGTCTCTTTAGCCTGCTTCCAGTGTCTCCTGGTCTCTTGCACATATACAGCCTTCTTTCATCCTGTTTAAACCAAGCATTGGTGATCATTAAATTGTGCTTTATGCAAAATTCTATCAAGTGATCCCCTCTTTCATTTCTTTTCCCCAGTCCATATTCACCTACAACATTTCCATCATCTTCCTTTTCTCACTACTGAGTTCCAGTCTCCCATCGCAATCAAGTTTTCGTCTCCCTCATACATGTCTTCGATGTCCTCATCACTAGTTGGCATATAAACTTGTACTACTGTGTGTTGGTTTTGTGTCTATCTTTGCTATGATAATGTGTTCACTGTGCTATTCATAGTAACTTATTCACATTACTATTTGCTTATTCATTATCAGACCTACTCCTGTGTTACCACCCACTAATTTTGTGTTTATAACCCTGTACTCATCTGACCAGAAATTCTGTTCATCCTGCCACTGAACTTCACTAATTCCTACCATATCTAACTTTAACCCATCCATTTCTCTTTACAAATTTTCTGACTTACTACGTGATTAAGCATTAGAACATTTCATGCTCCGATCCATGGAATGCCTGTTTTGTTTTTCTTGATGATGACATCCTCCTGAGTAGTCCCCACCCACAGATCTGAATAGGGGACTATTTTACCCAAGAAGACACGATCATCATATATTCATACAGTAGAGCTGCATGTCCTCGGGGAAAAGAAATGACTGTAGTTTCCCCTTGCTTTCAACCAATTGCAGTAACTGCATGGCAAAGCAATGTTAGCTGACGTTACAAGTCAGCCAATCATCCAGACTGTTGCCCCTGTAACTACTGAAAAGGTGCTGCCCCTCTTCAGGAACCATATGTTTGTCTCACCACTCCAAATATACCCCTCCGCTGTGGTTACAACTACGGTACGGCTATCTGTATCGTTGAGGCACGCCTCTTTGGCAATGTCTGTGGTTCATGGGGAATGGACTAAATATGTACAACACTCATATGCTTTAAGTAAAGTAGTTGCATACATAAAAAACAACTGAAAGGAGTGGTAGACATTCACTTAACTTGTGTGAAGTCTAAATATTTTTAAGCTTAGATTTTAATGTCCCACTGACAGCTTGGTCATTAGAGACAAAGCTCACACTTGGAGAAAGAAATCAGCTGTGCCCTTTCTAAGAAAACATCTGGCACTTGCATGGACAGATTTAGTGGAATCATGGACCTAAATCTGGACGGCCTGAGGCAGATTTGTACCACAGTCCTCCCGAATGTGAGTTCAGTGTCTTATGATTGTACCACCTCACTCAGTAAATATTTTTAAGTTGTTATATATAAAAAATAGATGAAGATTACTCACCAGGCGAAGGACCACAGGAAGTGATAGTAGCACAAATAAATTAATAAATTTATACACACACACACACACACATATACACAAACACAAGCACAAGCACACCTAGGCAGACATACTGTAGTATGTGACTGAGAACACAATACGAAGCCAAAAAATTTAATCAGTACTTATGAATTTAGAGATGGGTGTAGGAAAACTCAATAAAAATCTGTCCATGTGTCTGAGAAATCTTGCATCCTTACAGAGAACATCAGAACAATAAAAGTAAAATGTTCAAATGTT
This sequence comes from Locusta migratoria, assembly GCA_026315105.1. NCBI lineage: Eukaryota > Metazoa > Arthropoda > Insecta > Orthoptera > Acrididae > Locusta > Locusta migratoria. Next base: position 181,986,217 of record CM048749.1, read on the forward strand.
TGTGTAGTTTATGGGACTTAACTACGGGGTCATCAGTCCCTAAACTTACAAACTACTTATGAACTACTTACAAACTAGGACGGCACAAATATCCATGCCCAAGGGGGGATTCGAACCCCCGACCGTAGTGGCCATGCAGACCGTGACTGGAGCGCCTCAGTTTCCTCGGCCACCGCGGCCGGCAATAAAAGTACATAATTTTAGTAAATTAATCCAATCTCCAAATTAAGTTGATGATATACCAAATGTGTATATTGCAGTCCAATCATTTTTACTCCCATTAAAATATTTCTGATACCTGAATTCTAAGTATATAGAAATTCATGTTTACTTGTGACAGAAATCAGCAGCATGAACGTAGAATCTTGAGAGGTTTCCATCATCAGGGGGTGTAGCACAGAAGAAGATACTTTGGCAAAGATTGTAACGTCCTTCCTTGCAGAAATTGCAGGTTCGACAAGGCACACCAGGTTCAATGGCAACACGGTCACCTATCATGAGCAACCAAACAATACTTAACAGTGGTTGCAAACTTATTACTGTTATTATTAATTACTGAACACAGGTAAAAGACTACACACTAAATGACAAAAATTCTTATATACGGAAGTCTCAACTGAAATATGTATAGATAAAATATTTCTTAATCAAATAAGTGACACAAAAAAATATACAAACCCTTCTTCAAGTTTTTGACTCCAGGTCCCAACTTTTCAACAACTCCAGATGCTTCATGGCCAATTATCATTGGCTCTTTCACAATAAAGTTGCCAATGTGTCCCTTTGTTAGATAATGGACATCAGACCCACATATGCTCACACAACCCATGCGTAGCAGCACCTCTGTAATAAATAAATAAATAAGAAACACATGCTACTGATAGTTCCACAACTTCTATTTATTTAACATCTGTCTTGAAAGTAAACAAAATACTCAGTCAAGAAGTAAATTATTAAACTATAAAGGCATAATGAATTTCTCAGGGTGTTTGCAAGCAAGTGTTCTATCATTTAGCTTTGCATAATATTTAGTATTCTTGTTTTGAAGGTAACATACTACATTTTCACAAGAACTAGCACTGCCAAATTATGAGAGAAACTGATTGCAACATTTGGTAGAACTGTACAGAAGAAAGAAGTCTAATAGATAATGATGCTTTTTTCCCCACAATATGTTTGTTATCAAACTTGTCATCTTTGTTTTGTGGTATTCAATTGTCGACAGCTAGTCCGTTAGGAAATAAATATTGTTTTGCAGATGGTTAGAAAAGATATTCATATTTACCGGTATTATCCTTGTTAGGTTCTGCCAGTAATTGATGGAAAATTGGGTTAACATAAAACTTTCTTTACAAAAACAGTAATATGAACTAGTACACAACACTGAAATCAGTGACGACTCCGAAACACACATTTACGATTATACCACAAATAGTTCATGTTTGCAGAGACCCATCACAGCTTTGTACAAGTTTTCACCTGATCCCATTTCAGTGATGCCGTGTCACTTTAAATTAAGCATTAAGCCTAAACCACGTGTAACAACGATATAATTTTGCAAGTACATTTAGTGATATACGGTATGTGCTAAGTATCTGCAAAATGGATGAGGTCAATCACCGAGCAGGCGTGATTCTAAAAAAGTGTGTGCGGTGGGGATGGGGGGGGGGATAGGGGTTGTGTTCTGCCTCTCTCTCTCTCTCTCTCTCTCTCTCTCTGGGAGGCAGCAGCAAGGTGTGGAGGGGAAGGGGCTAAAGGAGGGTCTGGGGGCGGGGATGCAACATGACAGTCCCCCCCCCCCCCCCCCCCCCCCATGGATACAGCACTGACCAACCTCCCACTCTCACTGACCACAAAGAGAAGATTGAATAAAGCTGACCACTTGAAAACAAACAATTGTACAATACAGTCGAAAAATAAGTTTTGTATATTGATGTCCACAGGAATGTGATTTAAATGTATCAAATGAATTAATGGTGACTGTACAAAAACCTAGTGCATACGGTTCCCAATTTAAAAAAGAAGAAATCAAATTTTTGTAAAGTAATCTTAAGGAACGAAATTGCTAACGTCTCGGTCCCTAGTCTTACAAACTACTGAAACTAACTCATTCTAAGGACAACACACACACCTATTCCCTAAGGGAGGACTAACCATGGTGGGAGTGACAGCGTACACGTTGCGCCCCAGATCACACGGTCATTCCCGCGCGGCACAAATGATTTGATTATCATTTTGATAAATGTAGAGTTCCTTACTCCTGATACTCTTTTACTATTTTGTGGCAAATTTTTCAAATGTTCAAATTTTTGTATAGCATATGGGACTTAACTACGGGGTCATCAGTCCCTAAACTTACAAACTACTTATGAAGTAGCTAACACCAAGGACGACATAAATATCCATGCCCGAGGGGGGCGGGGGATTCGAACTCCCGACCGTAGTGGCCGTGCAGACCGTGACTGGCGCGCCGCAGTCCCCTCGGCCACGGCGGCCGGCGGCAAATTTTTAAACTTTTCGCTGTTTGGTGTAGTTGAATCATTGCAATATTTTTTGCAATCATAAGCTCTTGAGAACGACGCCTTAGTACGAAGAAACTAGTAGTGCATTGGTAGTTATCAAAGATCTTGTAAAATAAACGTAGTTATGCGGAAGTATATTAATTCGACAAGTGAAGACGATTCTACCTGGTGATGCGAGGGGCAGACAATATTTGCACTAGTTGCAGAACATTTATTTATTTCGAAGCACTGTCATTATGTTACGCTGCCCCCAAACACAAAATATTACTGCACACAATATTACGGATAACATTTCCAACATTGCGACGCTCACTGCTCCTCGCCTCCCGACAGCCATGGTACACGCCTCATGGGCTCCTGCTGATGCCATTGCCAACAGCCAGCGCACGAATCGTCAACTTACCGTGGACAAACAATACTGTATCTGGCGTAGCTGTTTCATTATTAAACAATGCATTGAACAACAATCAAACAGCCTGTAAATATGTCCCGTTAAGTTTGATATTCCCTCAAAAACTAAAATCAGATTTTCTGTGACGCGTCGTACTGAATCAATTGCTTCGGCCTTCGTGCTTTGCGAAGTTACTACGTAAAACTTGATGAGTATTCAAGAAAGCATTCCCGATCAACAAAATTAAACTTAATTGTGTTTCTAGGAGAATTTCTACTAGCATGAAAATCCTTTGCGAAAATTTCTGATTTGCTAGAATAACTGGTAAAAGGAAAGGTGTAGCTTCAAATAAAACTGTTTATAATGCGTGGCAGAACCATCCAGAGTGATAAACTAATTACGAAAAACACGTGAATGCGCCAGCCTGAACGCATCCCTAGAAATTCACGATTTTTTTCCACATACCGTAGTTAAATCGTATAACTTTATTTGCTTATGAATAAAACGTACACAATATCTAATTTATCTCCCAAGCAATCCAGAGAGGTGCCCCCCTCCACCCCTGTTTTCAAAGACGTAGTTTGCGTCATGATACCCCCATCCTATGGGCACGTCTGAGGCAATCACGAAACAATAAACGACTTTTATTTAGTTTTATCGTAAATTATGACAAAACAGGAACAAGAAACAATTGAAGAAATGTGATACAAAAAGTCAATTTACGTTAATTACAGCGATTTTGCCTTTTTAAACTCACAGTTACATGCTGTCTTATTCTTAAGCTGAGATTCTCTCCCTCTCTCTCTCTCTCTCTCTCTCTCTCTCTCTCTCTCTCTCTCTCTCTCTCTCTCTCCCTCCCTTCAGGCGTATCTTTGAGATCGTCTTCAACCAACCCTACCTATAGATTCTTTCACGTCAGCACCATAGAAACCAACGGCGTCTTTACGTCTTTCAGCTTCATCTTTGAAATAAATATACACGAATTTTCGTGAACGCCCATAGATGGCAATCTCTGCATCTATCCGGGATTTTAATGGTTACTTTTGTGTAAAATTTCGTGTAGAATTTTAAATGTCCTCAGCTCTTTTGTTTCATTGGCATGTAATTGTATAACTTCAGGAAACTTTTCACATACTTTTCTCTACTGTATAACAAGTATTTAATTTTAATTTATACTTTACTATATGTATGATTGGTTTATACTGACAACACATAATAGGCGGTGGGCGGAGCATCCAGCAATTAAATCATAGCCCCATTGTACTCACTAACCAACCCAAGTCAGGCATGAAAAGTCAATAAAGAAAAAAAAATCCTCACTAGTTGTTCACGTTTGAGGGCTTGCTATGTCCACCGCCACCGCCTGTCATTAAGGGATTTAATCTTTTGTATTTTTATTATTACTTTAGATGTCCCTCTATAATATGTGTTCTGTTATTGTATATGTCCCATGAACGTTTATATTGCTTTATGGTGTAATTCGTCTGAAGATGATCTATAATATTTTGTGATATGGATAGTTTTTAATTTCAATTTTAAAAATCTAGTGATTTTTTTAATTGCAATACAAAAAAAAAATCTCAGACTATCTACAGACTTAAAATTCTTACCAAGAGCACGGGATTGGGTGCTTATGTGTAAAGATGCCCTCGAACCGGCTGTGTATATAAAGACAAGGTGGAACAATAATCCCAAAAGCATGGTTGTGCTGAAAACAGCGTCTGGAGGTCATTGACAGCGTCGGTATTCAGACTCTTTAGCGGGTCATGCAGAATTTATTTTTCTACTCCATATCATCGCCACGGAAGGCAGGCACATCGAACATGTCATAACCTAAATTCGAATTTCTGTAATGACGTTTACTTATTCAATAAAGTGTGTGCACGCTGCAGTTTGCAACTAATTTCCGTTTTGTTTGATTTCATACAATTCAATAATTGTCATCCTGATCTTCATACATTCTTCATTTTTCACGTTATTTATTGTCTGTGAGACTGTCTTCTTCTAAACTGAAAAATTTTCGTATACATTGAGGACGAAAAGCTAACAACAATCCTCATGAAACGTACCAACGATTCCTGGAAATTGCACAATATCAGGTAACATGCAAACTGTACAGCATTTTCTCAAACGTACAGGTCGTTTCACAATGATTGATTTTTCTTCTTCTGCTTTATCTGTACTTGTGTGCTTCTGATAAAAATGTCCGAATGTTTGTAGAGCTTATGGGACTTGACTACGGGGTCATCAGTCCCTAAACTTACAGACTACTTATGAACTAGCTAATACTAAGGACGAACTCGCTAATACTATGAACGAGGGGAATTCGAACCTCCGACCGTAGTGGCCGTGCAGACCGTGATTGGTGCGCCGCAGACCGCTTGGCCTCCGCGGCCGACGTGCTTCTGATAAATGAGTTCAACTGATCTATACAGACGGCGTAAAATGCTTTAATCAAATGTAAATGAACATCTCTTCTCTTATAGATGGAAATTTCCCCTAGGTGCATTACTTGGAGCACCTTGTCAAGATATGACTGTCACGCACATGCTACCGTTTCGATGCTGATGTAAGAACGATACTCAAGCTACCTCTTGCGTTATCAGCCATACCTGGACTCAGATTACAAAATTGCCTTCCACCACGCGATCTTGACGCAGCCCAAAATTATCGGTACTGTGACAGTTGCCGTTCCCCGAATAGACTTCTTCCGGTCGCCAACACACAGGCATAAAGAATGTGCTCAGCTATGCATGTTGTCCGTTTCAGATCCAGTGCGTGTTACTGGCTCTTAATATCCAATGAACTTTGCAATTTTCTATAAGTTTTTTTAACGAAACCAATTGTGGAAAAAATTAATAAACGTGATCTAGAGCAGTGGTCTGCTCAAGCGTGGGCAGCAACCTCGATTGTATACGTACGGCACCGACTTATATGTTATTAAATGGTTCCCATTGTCAAAAGTTAACAAACAACACCATTCCAAACACTTGATGTAAACGGTTCTCCGTTTCAGATCGCTGCCATCTACAGCGACGCCATACAATTATTTTTGCTTGAAGTGGCATTGCGGTATTTGTATCAGCAAATTATAAATATCAATACTGTAAATGTATTTAAATTGCATGAACTGCACAATTTATGGTACAATCACAAATGTTTATAAAATGCTACGAATCTTTTTTTCTTTTGTTCTTTGCACTATATTACAACAGCCTTAATTTCATATTCCTTGCTACAAATATGTACCACATTTTGCCGCGGTGGAGTAGCCGAGCGGTCTAAAGCGTCTCGCTGCGGAGAGCGCGGTTGCTCGCCGTGGAGGTTCGAGTCCTGCCTGGGGCATGGGTGTACGTGTTGTCCTTAGGTTAGTTTACCTTAGTGTAAGTAGTTTTTAAGCTACGGACTGATGACCACGCAATTTGGTCCGATAGATTTACAAACATTTGAACACATTTGATCATCTTTATGATAGGGGTTACCAGATGTCAGTATTCAAAAAGAAGACGTTTCTAGATTCATAGGAAAATTTGGACAAGTATGTTATTATTAAAAGCTGGGTATCTTGCATTGTTGTATACGTGATGCCTTTAACTGTCCGCCTCCCAGCTAGCATTGCCAGTCTGGAAGACTAGTACAGTACCTGGAAAAAAATTGAAAAAGTCGGGATTTTATAGCTTTTGTCGAAGGCCTACTTCTTAATTTAACCCCTTGCTGCACATCAAACTAAATTGTCCTCAACATCAGCAACTGTGTCACACAAAGTAACAAAAGAGACCGCTAATGTTTATATGTAAATTTATTTTCAGAAATTTGTTTCACATAATTACAAAATTATGGGTGGTATTCTCGCAATACCACATTAAAAGGCGGAGAAGCTAATAAAATAGTGGTATTGTGAGACTACCTCTGTGGAGCAAAGGGTTGAAAGTCAACTGCCTAGAAAAGTACAAAACAGTATTGGCATATTATTAATTTACATTTAATTTTTATGTTGCTGTATTTATTCTGTATTGGATTTTGCAGAATCCACCAATTCGGACTCTGAAGTAGTAGTCGGAATCGATTACCACGGCAGAATAGCCGTGCGCACTAAGGCGCCCGGCTGAGGTGCGCGCGGCCGTTCGCCGTCGGGGGTTTGAATCCTCCCTCGGCCATGGGTGTTTTAAATATAGTTTTTAAATATAATTAAACAATTCAGTTTATATAATGCTCAATAATTCCAATTACTTTTTTTCCATTTTCATGACTTTGCAAACGCAACTGGTGGAATTTCGACCACAGGCAATACTAGTACTTCTAATTATATGGTAGTATGGTATACCTTACTACTCCTTACCAATAATGTACATTTAGTAAACGTAATTAAAATTCTTTTATTAAACTTATTTCCAGTTTACAAATTGTGGCTCAAAATTTGCCGCCCCTAAAATCTGCCGCCCTGGCTACAGCCTACTGGCAAATCCGCCACTGGCTTTACGCCTCGTCTGGACCCGTCGACGTTGAAATAGGATTGCTGATGGTAAACATGTGGCCTGGTCTAATGAGCCTCTTGTCCAGTTTTGTCGAGCAGTGGCGTATATAAGGGGAGGAGGGCAACGGGATTTACCCCCCTCCCCGCACCGAAATAATAAATATAGAGAAAAAAATAAGTACAATATCTGAATTATTTTAATGAATGATGCCTGAAGGCATCGCCGTGGTAGAAAGTCATACTTCCTTGTATTAGTAACGGGGGTGGAGTGTGTATTGGTGTGGATTTCGTGCCAGTTTTTATTCAATAGCTATATATTTTTTATGTAATGTCACCAATAAATACGCTTGGTCTCCCGTCTCAGTGAAGTAAAAGGAGCTTCAGTGCAAATTGTCCTCTGAATATGAGCAGCAGAACTGATACAGAATAGCATGGGGTGTCTACTTAAAATTACTTATCTTTACATTAGTGTTGCCGCTATGCTATATTCGCCACTGCTTATATTACAAAATAGGCTCCTCGATTTAGGTCGCATGAAACCACTGATATAGAATCGTTACATAATGGGAAATGAAAGTCTGAACTATTTTCTAGGAAACTTGTTATTATTAACCTAGTGGTTTTCGTCAAAGCGACTGCATAAAAACGTAACGGAATATTTATTTAGTAGGCTCTTAAACATCGTAGTTCTGGGGACTTGTCCCTATGAAAGCGAGAGTAAGCAGACAGGGAACTGTGGGGGTGAGATACAGAATAACAGAATATGATAAGAGTGAGTAAAAAACTGTAGAAACATCTCTGGTATGAGCATTCAAATGCTTACAACAGGTTTTTTTTTATGTTCGTCTTCGCAATATTAAGCTGGAATTGTCACGTGATCTTGGGACAAATGTTGCGGCAGAATAGCCGTGCGCACTAAGGCACCCAGCCAGTGGTGCAGCCAGGATTTCGTTATGGGTAGGGGGCTAATTTTTAAAAAATAAAGCCAACATAATTTATTAATGCATGACTTACTTTTACACTTATAATTTAACCAATTATACTACGAAAACAAACATATCAACAACCGGCTCGTAGCTTCAGAATAGCAGTAACAATAGCGGCAGTTTCAAAGCGAGTCGCGGCGGTATTAAAACCGCGCACAGTAACAGCAATACACATTCTCAGTGGCGCCGTGACGTTGGCGACTCATTTCCATGTTGTGCTTGGCAAATTATAGTTACGATGTGATTTATTACATGTGCACTATTTCAAATTTCCGGTGCCGACCTGTTTAAAAAAATAAAAAATTAGAACAATAAAAATAATAAAATAAAAAATCTTTGAGAGGTGCTGTGGTGTGTGTGTGTGTGTGGGGGGGGGGGGGGGGGGCGCTTCTGCTGCGGTGAGCGCGGCCGTTCGCCGTCGGAGGTTCGAGTCCTTCCTCGGGCAGGGGTGTTTGTGTTGTCCACAGCATAAGTTACTTTAAGATAGAGTAAGTAGCCAGTAAGCCTAGGGACTTACGACCAACGTAGTTAAGTCCTTTAGGTTTACAAACATTTGAACATTTTCATTTGGGACAAATCTACTGATCGCTCTTCTGTCGTCTGTGTACGTTAGCTGTCTATTGTTGCTATCGTGTTGGTAACGCTGGAATGTTTATTCTCTTTGCCAATCATAGCTACGTATATAAAAGAAAAAAAAAGTACAGCATTTTTTTTAAACAAGAGGCAACATACCGCCCTTTATATAATGTTCATATTTGCTTTAAAAAACTTTTGTTTTTAATTGTATAATAATGTACTGCATAAGCGTTATAGAACTATAATGTTTAGCGCTGTGTATTGTAGGCCTATTGTTACTCATTTTATACCTTGTATTAAAATGACACAGCCCGTATCACTGCAAAATTATTAATGTGAATAAAAATTCTATTTTTTTGGTAGGTAGCCGTTGCGAATATAATGTTGATTCGTATGTGATCTTTTGCTTAGGATTTTTAATATTATCTACAAAAGTAAGTTATAAAGGCCGTACTTGATTCATCAACTTTCGTGTTCTTCTGTGATGCATTACATGTTCGTTTCTCTTGTAGGTTCAAATGTTTGTAGAGCTTATGGGGCTTAACTACGGGGTCATCAGTCCCTAAACTTATAAACTACTTATGAACTAGCTAATACTAAGGACGGTACAAGTATCCATGCCCAAGGGGGGCATTACTCCGACTAATTTTGATGTACTGTTCACTGAACCTGTTGTGTCAGTAGTCGGGCCATTGAGTCAGAAGATTACAATAAGTAAGAACTTTTCAAGGGACAGCAACCTCGATATAACATGGGTTTTAATATCGTATGGAATAATAGCATTCGAATGATCGACATTATAGCTGCTCTGGATATGGCCGTAAATTTATAATAGCGTTTTCTGTATTAACCATTATTGTGGCTAGAGATAAGAGTCCAACCGAAACATGATTTTTGGCCGAAACCAATACTTGCGTAATTAAAATTTCTGTATATATACGTTACACTACAAATTACTGGTTTTTCTACATTTTTCAAGATCCCCTCCCTGTACTAGCAAGGATAGTACTTGGGCTCGAACAAACATCTGTATGAACGTTTGCTTACAGTATCTCTACGTACACCTCAATGTGCTGTTGGGTGTCGTTTTTATGCAAAACTTTGCAATCATGCTGTAGATAGCACGTAATGCAGATATCTGAACTATAACTTATCTAATAATCGTCGTACATGTTCTCTAGCGTATTGTCATCAAAAGCCGTGATGATAGTTGTAACTTTAACCTTCTTCTCGGAAGACTGTTGGTATTCACTGCCACTGCTTTCATCGCCTCTTCCCGCACTACCGCTAGCAATGAGTTCTTCGTCATTACCGTCCCTATTATCATCATTATGTGTTAGTGTTACAACAGTATTTAACTTATGCTCATATTTCTGTACCATAACAGATACGAGAAAGCAAGCGAATGATTCATCTTCTACACTAATACCATCTTCACGAAGAATGGTTCTTCGTATCTTCATCTCGTTGTTGTTGTTGTGGTCTTCAGCCCGGAGACTGGTTTGATGCAGCTCTCCACAATACCCTATCCTGAGCAAGCCTCTTCATCTCCACATAAGAACGGCAACCTACATCTGAATCTGCTTACTGTATCCATCTCTCGGTCTTCCTCTGAGGTTTTTAGCAGGATTGATTATCAGTCGCCACCCCATCTGACACTTCACCACACAAATAACATCACAAAACGCAACTTCGGAAGCACACTGCACGTCACTACTGGCGAACCGACAGGTCAAATTGGAATGCTGCATGGCACACGCAGAGACCTCTAACGGACGACTGCAGAGTTTTGCAGATGCGGGAGTGTCACTAGTGCAAGAAGGGATCTTTACATTAGGTTCGTTCAGAGAGCTGCAGCTTCCTACAGCAGTAAAGCAGGAACTACCGCGCATGCGCGGTACCGATAACGTCAGTCAGGCTGCAGCGCCTACAGGTGGAAATTTTCAAAAAAAAAGTTCAAATGTTTGTAGAACTTATGGGACTTAACTACGGGGTCATCAGTCCATAGAGGAAATTTTCCCTGCAGCTCATGCAGACCGGAAGCCGCAGCCTGGGAGCTTCCTTGAACAGTCGGTAGGCTGCAGCATGCTGCAGGATTGCTCTTTGAACACGAATTTCCGTACTGCGCATGCGCGATAGCAGTCCTGCAGCTCTTTGAACGAACTTATTATCTCTCGTACGATTTTGATGTATATGTGTTTGTTCGAGCCCAAGTACTTTCCTTGTAAGCCGTCTTGAGTGTGCGAAAGCCTAACCAGGAGTCTCTAGAAAATGACATTGGTGGCGAACAGGTCTAGACAAATCGACGGAACTAATAAAAGTACTTCCAAATTGTGTTTTTTCCCTCCTCGTTGTGACATTTTCTACCTAAAAAGGAGATATTAAAGGAAGTTGACAATAAGTAAACTGAACGCGATAGAGCGGAGTGTCAATATTTCGAGTATCGGAATTACGAGTTTCCCATAAATTCGTACGTCATAAAACAAACCTGCAACTGCGGGTACATTCTATGTTTACAGAAAAAGGCACTCCACCATTATAATGCGAAGTAAATAGTGAGAAGACTTTAAAACCTCTAGACTGCCAATGTAAATGACTAAATACATTTTTAAGAAAAAATCATATTTTTTTACACGTATGCGGCTTTATAGCACAGTGGTAGAGTGCCAGACTACAAATCCAAAGGTCGCGGGTTTGATCCCTGCCAGGTCCTAGGATTTTTATCTGTCACTTTCTACTTCTTTCACCTCTGGCAGTGTTGCTGATGTGAAAAATATCGAGTAGCACCTGGTTCGGAACCCACGTTAAACTGTAGGTCCCCCTATAAGTGGCTGGGTAAGTCAGTTTGAAGGTTGGAGGAAGGCAAACAGTACCATGCCTAGTAAAGCACTGTGGTGTTCAAACAAATCTTCGGATTGTTGACTGCTTTACCGTTTTATTCTCTTCACTGTCGATTTTCTTCTTTTTCACACATAAATTTCGATAGTTCGAGGTGATCCAAGTCTCGTTCACCTCGAACTAACGAGATTAGTGTGTAGCTACCACAGATTCCACAGTCATGCATACCTTCTTGTAGGAAGAGAGTCTTCAGTCTTTAGGTACACAACAAACATGCCAAATAGATAGTATGAAATTCCAGTGCTTCAACATGACGACCATAATACAAAATACGCAGAAAGTAATAATTTCTTTGCTACTATAAGTAACCTTTACGATTATGTTTTCGAGAGCGCTAGCTTTATATTGGCATCTTCACTTCCGTTTTCTGTAATCGACAAAAAACTTTACGTTTCTCCTTTTTGGCATTCCTGAATCAGTGAAAAATAAAGTAACAGTTCCGACTAACAGTATGATGGTTGTCAGTATAAACTAACGCAAACTGAACACGAAAATGTATGTACCACATGATCAATGTTTCCTAAACCCATATTACATATTAAAAAAAAAAAGTCCCTCGTTTTCAAGGAAACTCATTAATAAAATGTTCAAATGTTTGTAAAGCTTATGGGACTTAACTACGGGGTCATCAGTCCCTAAACTTACAAACTACTTATGAACTACTTACGAACTAGGACGGCACAAATATCCATGCCCGAGGGGGGATTCGAACCCCCGACCGTAGTGGCCGTGCAGACCGTGACTGAAGCGCCTCAGTCCCCTCGGCCACCGCGGCCGGCCATTAATAAAACTGAACAGCATAACAATATGATAACCCGTTCCATTACGTAAATACTGATTAAGTTAAATTGTTAGTAACATAGTATATGCATGGCTGGAAGAGGATAAGAACAGTCATCCTCAGAAATGGGACGTCAATGTGCTTCGCACTTCGTCACATTGCTATAAGAAGTGAAGCCTAAATAAAAAGTTTTAAATATTGGTTTTAGTTGTTCTTGGAATCTAAACTGTTTATAAACAATTCCAAAATCCAATAAAGGAATCTGGAGGCAGTAACTTAAATAAGAAAAGTATGCTTGTATTTTCAAATCTTCTGAAATTAGCGGTGGCTCCGAAAATACTACTACATCGTTTGTAGGCGGAATCTTACTGGATGTCTGCTGTGTTATACGCAGTGGCGGCTGGTGATAATGTGCTAAAGTGCTGCAGCACACTGTAAATATATTATTAAAATTATGCCATTCCTCTTCGATTTCAAGCGAGAAATCGCTGTAAAATTACATTTTTTTCTCTTGGAATACGAGCCAGATATCACAATAAAATTATGCCAATTTCCTTCCAATGCGTATTAGAACGCTAGTAATAAGGATGAAAACGCATTCTGGAGCGCTCGCGCTGCGATAGCTGGAAACCAGTTCCGTGTGCTGAAGTGGGATTCAGCCGCGCTGGTACGTGCGCAGAGAGGCGGCGCACTCTTCTGTTCGCTAGTGCGCATGCGCAGACGTGACGTCAGAGGCCTGGCGACTCGTGTGCTGAGACCGACTGCAGCACCACATCAATATTTCTCTTCGCGCTGCGTGTAACGGCTGCGGAAGAATAGTATATGACGAATATTGCGGCTTACAGAATCAAATAGCGCGCTGACTCAAGCGTCTTGCGCGTTGTCTCTCAAACCTACCTGTGTGAGGCTTGTATTCAAATACCTCTGAGTCTAAATTTTTAATTTCTGTAAATAAAATTAATATTTTTAAACTTTATATTTACTACTTGCAGTGAATACATGCAGTTGGCAACGCTGTTATAATTACGCTGAAGGTCTTACTGTCAATAAAGTATTAATTTATATTTACAATACAAAAGTTGACTTTTTGTTTTAGTATATTTTGTATCCTGTTTATTTTTGTAATATTGTAGCACACTGTTCAAATCTTGTACGAGCCGCCACTGGTTATACGTAGCAAATGTTCAAGTGTTTGTTAAGCTTATGGGACTTAACTACGGGGTCATCAGTCCCTAACTTACATACTACTTATGAACTACTTACGAACTAGGACGGCACAAATATCCATGCCCGAGGGGGGATTCGAACCCCCGACCATAGTGGCCGTGCAGACCGTGTCTGAAGCGCCTCAGTCCCCTCGGCCACCGCGGCCGGCTATACGTAGCAAGTTTCACGAAGTTAGGCAACCATAGGAAGTTCAAATAGGCTGTGGTGTTGCAGGTTATGATTTTAAATGTACTTAAATATAAGATGCCTTTTAGTAATGTAACATTCTTATCTGAGAACAGTAACAATGCCTGGCACTACAGTTTAGATACGGTAGTTAAGAAAGCTTAAGTGGCCACTCATCAGTAACGTACAAATCACAGCAGCGTGAGAAAAAAACGGTAACGATTACATCATCTTAGGCAAGGAGTCAGAGATAAGAGATCCTCTCCTTAAGCTTCTGTTGTTGAGATTACATCTGGCAACTGAACTGCATCAGATTGCACTACGGAAGGTAATCATTGGCAATTTCTGATGTGAAAGGAAGCAAGGAAGTTAATTCACAATTGGGAAAGTGAGATGTTCATGGAGGTAAAAAAATAAATAAATAAAAATTAAAAACGGAAAGAAGCATCTCCCGCATTTTATCACATTCATATTAATGTCATGATCGTACGGTTTTATGGAGAAGATTTACTGCTATAAAAACTCACCATTTTCCTTCGGCTCTGGGATTGGTCTCTCTTCCTGCAACAAAGACAGTCGCCAGTTAATGGGTTAGTAACTTAATCTTACTTCGTCATGCAAGCAATATTTGTCTACCACTGAATTTGGCTCCTTTCTAGGTCTGATTGTGTTTCTTTGCTGGTGAATTACATCGACGGAATAGAATTTGTGGCACAATGCTCATGAAAAATTGTAAACAACAGTTTTTGAAAGCAAATCTATTGCTGCTATTCAATTAAATATAATTAAGACTTAACAAACTGTTTATTTATGAATAAAAAAAGACTTGAAATTATGGAGCAGGAAAGAGGCATGATAAAGGGTTCCATCTGGAAGGTATCGCGGTTGAAAAGTGCTTCGATTTCCAGCTTTTTATGAATAAATAGTTACACTCGTAGCTATCCACTACGGTCAGGGTAATAGTCAAGGCTACAGCATGACTGAAGTGAACAACTACTAGGGAGAATCGCATCTACTTTTTAACAAGCGAAGCGAAATAACATGACACGAAAACTGGAGCATTACTTTACATTCGTAAAATCATCAACAGAAAAATCACTGTTGCAGGACCATAAAAAATGTTCAAAAGTTTATAAATCTATCGGGCTTAACTGCGTGGTCATCAGTCCGTAGCTTACAGACTACTTAAACTAAGGTAAATTAACCTAAGGACAACACAAACAACCATGCCCGAGGGGGTATTCGAACTCCCGACCGCAGCACGGCGCTCCAATGCGGGCAGCTAACCCGCCGCGGCTGCAGGACTATAAGAATATAGAATAGTCCTTATATTATACACCGACAGCCGGGAACAATCAGAAGGGGTAATAAGAGTGTAACCATTGAGGCTCGTTCGAAGAAGAAACTGCATGAGATGTTTTACATACCCTGATTATTTTCTGTCATAAAGGAAGTACAGAATGAATAAGAATTCCACTTGCTGCGTCTTTTTGAGAGGCCCCTGTTACTAGTCAAATGTCCAGAATACTAGCGAATTTGATCAGAAAACTGATCATTCACACTGAGCGTATGATTTTTCAGAGTGAGACAGCTATATAAAAATGACGCCCCCCCCCCCCCGCCCCCCAAACAACTCCCAAAAATTTTTTTCTTAAAAAACCCATAGGCCGAAACCGAAATTTGAAATAGTACACATGTAATAAATCACAACGTAATTTCCCAAGCACAAGTTAACGTGGCAGTAGGTCACCAACGTGATGCCGCCACTGAGAACGTGTGCTGCAGTTACTGGGAGCGGTTTTAAAGCCGCCGTGACCACCTTTGATGCTCCCGCTATTAATACTGGTATGCTGAAGTTACGAGCTGATTGTTCATATGCGGCGACCCGCCGCTTAGCAGGTCAGCGGCGCCACCGAGTGGAATCTTATGAAGGCCGCCAAAAAACTACGAACAACAATAGTGTTACTTTAGTTCATTTTTTACACAGTCTCATGTTAATTAAACAGTTATAACATCGGCGAGTTTCTTATATTTCTGATAGCGAATGATAAGAACCATTAGGCCAGAGGTGCCCACTGAGGGGGGGGGGGGGGAGGGGTCAAGATGCAAACTGCGTCACTGAAATTTCTGGGGGGAGGGGTGGTTGAAAAATGACTTTTGGCCAGTCTTGGGAGGGGGGATTATAAAAAAATTTACAAAACGTGAAATATGAGTGATTTAATTTCAATGCTCTGAGATTTTCAGCTATCAGTCGATCTTTTTTAAAAATCTTTATTAGCAAATCATGATTTCGGCCAGTAACTGGTCGTTATTATCATTGCTAAAAAGTACAGGAAAAAAACACTGTTATTACATGAAAATGTTACATAGGTACCACTTATGACATTATGACAGACATAACAATGTTTTAATTAATTATACGTACCATGTGTTTAACTGAAGACATTAATTACCAAATCACGGCCATTTTTCTCCATTTGATATGTATCAAACGACTATGTACAATTATTAATTGACAAATAAGCCGAACACCTATACAGAAATATTTTTATCTTTCGTAAATGGCTTATCATGGCTTTGAAACTATTTTCTAAAAACAAGTGACAATGTGTAGAACGATTACTTTTAACTGTTACTTTTTATGACAACCTTTCATTTTAATTTATTAGGATGTTTTTGTAAACTTGTCATAAATGAAAGCCATGTTTTATTACTTTGGCTTCTCTAATTTATTTATTCTGTTGTTAAAAGTATTGTATTCGTTATACTATAGAGGGCAGCACATGCCCAAATGATGTTCTATGACGTCACCCACTTTTAAACGGTAAAAATGTCCATTTGTCATACTTGGTGTGGTGTGAGTTATCCATATTAATAACATCTTCAGTTAAACACATGGTATGCATAATTAGTTAAAACATTGTTATGTCTGTCATAATGTCGTAGGTGGTACTTATGTAATATTTTCATGTAGTAACAGTGTCCTTTTCGTGTACTTTTTAGCGTTGATAATGGCCAGTTACTAGCCGAAATCTGGATTTGCTAATAAAGATTTTTAAAAAAGATCGACTGGTAGCTGAAAATCTCAGAGTATTGGAAACATTTCACAGTCGTGGAGCGCAAAGCATGGGAAGATATTTAATTTTAATATCAAATGGCAAAACCATTTTATTAGGTAATAAACTAGGAATCCAAATCCTGGCTGCGCCACTGAACATTGCGTTTCAAACCCGCCTCCGACCATGCTGAGTTAGGATATCCATGATTTGCCGAAATCACTCCAGGGAAATTTCGGAATGTTTCCTTATAAATTGCAGGGCCGTTTTCCTTCCCCATTACCGACAAAAACATCCCTTGCTCAGTCTCTAATAAACACGATGTCGGCGGGACGTTAAACATATCCCTCCTTCCGCCTACCGAAACAGCCACAAAAGATTGCTCTATGGATTGAAGGAAAAGGAAGGAAGATAGAGGTTTAAGGCTCCATCAAACAGAGCGCGGGCAGCCCGCGCGGGAAGAACGCACTATTGTCCGCAGCAGTCAGGCACGGCGCGGGCAGCGCTCGGCGTTGTTGAATGGCGCTTGTAGTGTGTAAGTCAGCTGCGGAGCGTATAAACATGAACAGTGGTTCATACGAGGACGAATTTCTACTTCTCATTTTTCTTGCTTCAAAGAAGCGAAGAAAAGATTTTGAAGTAATATGAAACAAGAAGAATATGGCGAATTGCATCGTCTCTGCAAAGAGCTTTGATTGTGTGAAGACAGTTTCTCCAATTATTTTCGAATGCCGGCCGCGGTGGCCGAGGAGACTGAGGCGCTCCAGTCACGGTCTGCACGCCCACTACGGTCGGAGGTTCGAATCCCCCCTCGGGCATGGATATTTGTGCCGTCCTAGTTTGTAAGTAGTTCATAAGTAGTTTGTAAGTTTAGGGACTGATGACCCCGTAG
This sequence comes from Locusta migratoria, assembly GCA_026315105.1. Lineage (NCBI taxonomy): Eukaryota > Metazoa > Arthropoda > Insecta > Orthoptera > Acrididae > Locusta > Locusta migratoria. Next base: position 182,004,185 of record CM048749.1, read on the forward strand.
TTAAGTCCCATAAACTATACAAACATTTGAACATTTTATTTTCCAATGTCTCGCTAACTGCATTGACAACTACATAGAAAACATGTACGGATTAAATGTCCAAGAAAAGAGTGGCTAAGATTATTATTGTTATAAAAAAATTAGTTGTCTCGTTTGGAGTTGTTGATCATGATGACACCTTTGTGGTTTTGCTGTGGGCAGCTAGAGCAGACACAGTGACAGTGTTATTTTTAAAACACTACATTTCTCCACGGATTTATACAAGCAGAAAATATTCTGCCTCAAAAGCCATTGCAGGATATAAGCCGCGGAGGAGTAGCCGAGCTGTCTAAAGCACCTCGCTGTGGAGCGCGCGGTTGCTCCCCGTGGAGGTTCGAGTCCTCCCTGGGGCATGGGTGTGTGTGTTTGTCCGTAGGTTAGTTTACCTAGGTTTCAAAAAAATGTTCAAATGTTTGTAAAGCTTATGGGACTTAACTACGGGGTCATCAGTCCCTAAACTTACAAACTACTTATGTACTACTTACGAACTAGGACGGCACAAATATCCATGCCCGAGAGGGGGTTCGAACCCCCGACCGTAGTAGCCGTGCAGACCGAGACTGAAGCGCCTCATTCCCCTCGGCCACCGCGGCCGGCTACCTAGGATTAAGTAGTTTGTAAGTTACGGACTGATGACCACGTAGTTTGGTCCGATAGATTTACAAACATTTGAACAGGATACAAGCACTCGTGTGCCTCGCATGTTAGTAGGTGATGGTTTAAATTGCAGAATTATTTAGTATGTCCCTTTCCTAAAGCTGAAGCCTTGGAAGATCCTCAAAACGCAATTTACAATAAATGCCTCCGCAAGAGACGGCATGTAGTGGAAATTCTTATTGAAAAATGGCGTGTCTTTTTAGGGCCAATAGACCTATAAACTGATGCTGTAAATAAAGATTTGGAAGCAGCGTGCTGTCTCATAATTTACTACGCAGCAATGCAGTGCAATGCAAGCTATGTGCCTACTGAACAAAGAGGAACAGATTGATAACCTACATGCTAATGCATTTTCGAATACGCTAAGACTGCAACAGAAACCAATTTCTTGCGTATTTTGTCAATAACCAGTAACAAGGTATTGTTATCTAGTTGTATATACAGTTGGCAGCCAACAACTACGTTCTGCACCATCTGCGTTGATGTTTGTCCAACCACATCGTTTTTCTTACGTTTTTTAACTGTATTTTGCACAACACAACCAGAAATGTACTGTAATTTTCAATATTTCGCTTAATTCATTTTCAAGTAATAGTTTGGATTAGACAAGTAAGTATACATTGGTTTGTAATTCTGTTTGACTGAGGCGGTAAGGCAGAATGCAACACAGTGCCCGCGCGAACTGCCCGCGCTGGCTGTCCGCTCTCTGTTTGACAGAGCCTTTAACGTCTCGTCGACAGCATGTTCATGGGAGACGGAGCACAAGCTCGAAGTGTTCTGTAAGGATGGAGAAGGAAATCGGCCTTGCCCTCTCGAAGGAACTATCCAGGCATTTGTCTAGAGTGATTTCGGGAAATCGCGGGATGGTCTGAGGAGGATTTGAACCTTCCGTCCTTCCAAATGTGAGTCCATTGCGCTAACCTGCGCCACCTGGCTTGGTCAACAGGATTAGGGGGGAGTGGTGGCGCCATTCTGAGAAAACGAACGCTTTCAACATGTTAGAAGGCTAAGATACGGACTGCAAAACACTTGGTTCCGGTAATGGACTTCTCATTGGCACGCGTTCACTTGTATTGCCTTCTCCTACAATGGTGGCTTTCCCACTGGCAGTAAAAACTGAGACTGCATGAAGGTTCGTGACATAGATTAGCGCGGCACACTTTAGCCCGAGAGGTATGGTAAAAACTGTGGATTGTTAGGGAAGTTATTCAGAGCCACAGGAGTTAGAAAATATTACATTGCCAAAGGACTAGATTCGTCAACTTAGCGCCAGATTCCGTGATTGGACTAGAATTGATCGCGAGAGAGGAAACTTGTTACAGAACACTCTTGGACATAACCTCAGAGGAGACAAAAGAATCGACAGTATTGCACGCGCTTCCAAGACAGTTGTATAGGGAGCCATATGGCGATTCTTGGCGTGTCGAGGTGCCTAAAGAATGATGCGGCAACCAACATGCAGTAAGAGCACGTTGAGGCTGTAATATACTTCAGGCACAGAATAGATTCTACCTAAACCTTCGAAGGAATGCCAAAGTAAACATATGGATATGCAGAATGTGTACAGCGTTTAAAAAAATCGCACTGACGTGTTTTACGGCCTACTTTAGATTTGTAGTTTTATAAGTTATTGCAAACATTTTGGAACAAAATAATAAGATAAAGACTAAAAAATTATGGTGATAAGATTTTTACGACTCTACTATTGTGGCAATATCTATGCACCGAACACGTAATATTCTTTCTGACCGTATGTTAACAATATATATATATATATATATATATATATATATATATATATATATATATATATATATATATAAATAACCACCACTGTCAATTTTTTTTTGTCCCACTTTATTTTCCCTCTTGCTTCGTAAAAGGTTTTCGCACACTCTTGTTAACTGAACGCAACTGTATTCTGCAAAATTCTGAGTTGTTCAAAGGTAACAGCACTTTCTCTGAAAAATGCATTTGTTCCGTTTCGACATGCCATGAAATACATAGCAACGAATCGTAAACATAGACTTCTCTAACACATATACATAAACTGGGGTGATACTGTTACAATGACTGTTGTAAATGACGTATTAATAGTACTAACTTTATATATTATATATATATTATTGCGTACTAGAGTTATGTGGAATTCAGTACTACCACACTTATTCCGTTTGTGATTTTTAGCTGTAAAAGAAAACGTAATCACGGTTTGAAATAGAATATTTGCTCTTTATTTTAGCGCAGAACAGTGTAACATGAACAAAGTCATAAATACAGAAAAGGTACTACCTTCTACGTTTAAAGCGTCCATAGCAACCATATCAATAACAAACGTTTTAGTAGATGCATTGATTTTAATTAATGACTTTTAATATATTCCACAAATAGTGAATAAACGCATAGAAAAACAATAAACAAGGTAATTTGTTGCAATGTATTCATTTTCCTTCTGTTTAATTAAGGAACTACACTTTCCACAGAAATCTGGGACTTCCTTTATGTAGGAAACTACCTATATCAGCACTTTGTGCAGAATATTCATTATTACAATATCCTTCCAGTTTACGTGCATATGCTTCAGAAGACCATTGTTCAATTTGTTGTTACGTATTTCACGGCATGTTCACGAAATAGAACAAACACGCATTTCAAAGGGAGCATTCTTACATATGCACAACTCTAAATATTGAAGAACATAGCTCTATTTAATTAATAAGAGTGCCTGAAATCCTTTTAGGACCAAAAAGATTTAGGTAGTGGCGGGTTCCGAACCACTGACCTAGAGCATCACAGACCATCTAGTACAATTGATGGTAGTTGTTAACTGATGCTAGTATGGCATTTTTAGACACTAGATTATCATTTATCGCACGAAGAACGACGTGTTTTTCTTAATTCTTCTGTGCGCCATTGCTTTCAAATGAAAACGAGTAAGCTACAATAAGGAAATCATCAAATACGCAACGCAAGATGGCGTATGCCAGAGAGAGTTCTGGGCGAGGAATGTCACGTGACATCTGCAAACGACTGGTTTTAGTTAATTCAATGGAGGGTGTCACATCTCCGTTATTTTTGTAAATATCTCTGAAACGATACGAGATATGAAAAAAACATACCTGAGAAAAGTTGTAGAGAATTTTCTCCTTTACAATTTTAGTTATTCAATTTTCGTGTCAGATGAATGGTTAAGCCGTTATTTTCATTTAAATTTCGAGCTGTCAAAAGACGATCGCAAAGGCCTACTTTTAGTGTTACTACCGTAATCTTAAGTGGGACAATAGCAATATAAGAGAGCAAGACAAGTGGACTTGGTGCAGATGAAGGATTTCACCGTTTACAGTTTTTTTATGATTTTTTGCCCAAAGTGATTTAGTCGTACATTTTGTTATCATTATCAAAATGTTTGTAAAGTCTATGGGACTTAACTACGGGGTCATCAGTCCCTAAACTTACAAACTACTTATGAACTACTTACGAACTAGGACGGCACAAATATCCATGCCCGAGGGGGGATTCGAGCCCCCGGCCGTAGTGGCCGTGCAGACCGTGACTGAAGCGCCTCAGTCCCCTCGGCCACCGCGGCCGGCTTATCATTATCAAACGCTTTCAGTTAATGTACCGTCTTTGTGTTTCTTGAAGACAAAAATTACAATTTCTGGAACAGTATTGCATAAGAAAGCTACAGTACTCAGTTTTTTCCGGCGTTCGCTAACAGATACCGTGTAATTTTACGCACATCCATCTTTGTAAAGACAGTGATCTAGGCGCCAGTTCGCAACGGGCGCTGGTGAGCGCTGCGGTCGCAAAGCAAATCACGACGAGCAGCGCGTTCCGTGGGATGTAGCAGGTCGTTTCAGAGCGTGCTGCAGCACTGTACGTCTGACCTGCGCCACGTTGGGACAACACGTGCCGTGTGAGGACGGCTTCAGACTTTGGTCCGGTGACGTCGCTCGCTTGGGACGAATGTAGGAGGCAGTGTGGACACGTACAGACGCCGAAGTGGTTGAGTCAATCTCTGGGAGAGAGGGACGCACGTTTTTCTTCTCGATCAACGGGTGCTCATGGGCGTCTGTCATTATTTCACCTCCCAGCGGTTTTATTAAGGTGTCATGGGTCAGCAGATGTGACTAGATTAGTTGTGTAGCCTCTGAGTTTGGTATTGTGGAATTGCTTGTCATGTTTTAGTCAGTTTTTTTTTTTTTAGACCGATGTAAAAATATCAGTTCAGCGATTTTCTTGTGGTGTATTGTTTGTCAGCAGACATGACTACGTTTGTTGTGCACGTTCTGTGTTGTTCTTATTGTGGAACTGCTTATAATGGTTTAGTCTGCTTCCTTGTAAGACCATGTAAAAGGAATACTCCTGTGGTTGTTGTTATTGCGTTATTCTTCTCAGTAGACGCCACTACATTCGCTGTGCACGTTCTGTGTTTTCCTTATTGTGCAACCGGTTCTCATGGTCCTTGTCTGCTGTCTGTAGGCCCTTATAAAAGGTCATGCGGTAGTCTTGCAGATGTTGTGACGCCTTGAACGTACATATATTTCTATCAGAAAGTTTCCCTCTTCGCATTACTTGCTTTGTTTATTTGGTGTCTCTTTTACCTGTGGACGAGTGTTATTTAATTTCTGTGGGTCAGCTGTGTTATGGTTCGATACGACCGCGTAGCTTTCTTGGCTTCGGTTACTCCCTTGGCAGCCCTGTATGCTCAATAATGCTATGGTACACTGACAAATTAATGTCCTCCATATCGATCAGAATATTTGATTCCTATAGTTAAGTGACACTGCGTGGACTGGGACTTATTTGTCAACTTTTGATGCGGAGTCAGCTTTTGACACACGACTCCCTGTGTTTCAGTTTCGGCGGCACGAGCAGCGATCACCGGCGGAAGACAGAAGGATCTGCAATTTTAGAGACACGTAGTTTCAAAGATATTTCTTAAAATGGAAGAAAAAAAAAACCAAGCAAAAAGCTTTCGCTATCGGCTGAGCGGGGAAGTCAGATAGTGTTTAAAGTTTTTAAGCCGGCCGCGGTGGCCGAGGGGACTAAGGCACTCCAGTCACGGTCTGCACGGCCACTACGGTCGGGGGTTCGAATCCCCCCTCGGGCATGGATATTCGTGCCGTCCTAGTCCATAAGTAGTTCATAAGTAGTTTGTAAGTTTAGGGACTGATGACCCCGTAGTTAAGTCCCATAGACTATACAAACATTTGAAACATTTGAAAGTTTTTAAAAATATTATGTGTTAATGGTTTCCTCGTTAGAAGTAATGAAAGGATTTCTTTACCGCTGTTAATGTCTCCTGTCCATCGCTTGGGCAGATAGCCGTGATGCATGCAAGTAATTACCTAAGACCTTGGAGCCTTCTAAGGGTTAACAATTGTTTTGTGGGTTTCTTACACATGCTTCTGGGCAGTGGTATAACACTTATCTTCTGTAAATGAAACATGAACCTTGGGAGGATCGTATCAAGAGTCCCTATCTAGTGTTGTTATTGTAAAGAGGACCGCGGTTGATAACTGAATGTGCTTCTGAAGTTTAATAATGTTAAAATTGACTGTTGTATAATTATCAGACTGGTCATTGGCATTTTATAAGAATACCTGGCGTAGTACTGTTATTTGTTACTTGCCAAATAAATGTCATGCATTGGATGAAAGACATTTCCCAGAATATTATCTAGCACGCTCGATATATGAATGATTTCCCTGAATTACTTCCTGTAAAGGCCAGAATGATTCCGAGCGTGTGCTGTGTCTCTAAATGAACACGCTGTCGACGGGACGTTAAAAATCTAACCTTAGTTTCTTTGGCTGTGTGATGACGCTGTTGTTTACTTTGCAAGTGTGTGTGTGTGTGTGTGTGTGTGTGTGTGTGTCCTGCCGAAGTATCGGCGGTTGTCGTTGTTGCTACTCGTCTACATACCCATAAGTAGTTCGAATTTACGTAGTGCATACTTAATTAGTCAGGATAGGCTTCTGACGAGAGATGTCACCCATGAGTGACCACCACACTGTCTCACAGATTCACTGAAAGTCAATCAAGGACGCCAGAGACGTTGTAGCTGCCTGTTGTGGGGATTGAATCAAAATCAATTGGCTCTGCAGATTGGAGATCGAACCCGAGAGAGGACTCGAACCTCCGACGGCAGTCACCCGCGCGCTCCATAGCAAGGCGCCTTAGAACGCCCGGCTACTCCAACGCGGCGTGAGGATTATCTAAGCAATTATCAACCTACCAACCCAGTCAGGACTGAAATAGTATAAAGGGTGTCCCACTTTTCACCCCAGATATCACTGGAACAATAGCTATTGAAATACGATCTACGGCAAGGGCTTATGAAAGTTAATAGTTCTAAAACGTAAACCAGTATAATTTTCAACACATATTATGCTTTTTTTGTAAATAGATAGCCCATATTATTTCTTATGCAAACAATAGCATGAAAAATTGCATAAAGAATGGCGTTTGTTTACATCACGATACGTCAGTTACATCTCGAGATATTGAGAAGCGAAGGTGACGGTTGAATGAAGCGCGCAGCTAGCGCGCATATCCAGAGACTCAATCGTGAATCTCATGCTTCCCATAATCGTGCTCTTCAAAGCGGCAACTTCGCTTTTCAATATTTCGGTACACTTGAGGTATTGCGATGTAACCAATGCCATTGTTCTGGCTATTTTTCCATGATATCATTTGCATAAGAAATAATATAGAGTATTTGTGTTGAAAATAATACTTGTTTACAAATGGTAGCAAAACAGTTCTCGGTCGCAGAGATAAAATGTTTTTACCTGGTTTTGGCAACTGCTAGGAGTGCCTTCATCAGAATAATAATAATAAATGCCTAAAACATCAATTACTAAATTTACAAAAGAAAAACACGTTTTTAAATAAAATGTTAAGTACTAGTTTGATGTACAGAATGGAAGCAGTTCTTACATGTCACACGATAAAATAATGTGTAAGCGATAAAGCTTAGGTCACATTGAATTTTTAAATTAAAGTGACATGCTAGCCACCAAGGGCTGCTTTTTTGCAAGAAGCATCAGACCGACGTTCAGACTGCGAGAGGCGTATTTCAATATCTGTTATCATTCCAAAGATATCTGAGGTGATCTGCTAGATTTGATCAAGGAATTTTTGACGAAAGGCAACTTTGACCGAAGTTCCATATCACATTGTCCAATTTTCTTGGAAAAAAATGTTTGTCGAAGAAAATTTGATAGTGTAATATCAGCCTAAAGCCCTTTCTATAAGAGACGTGCAACACGCACAAGTTAAGTCGTTATCAGCTCCAACGTCCTCATTATAAAATTCGATTACATACTTCCAGCCCCTGCAGTTTGAGGCGCCTATGTATATGATGAACAAGCGCAGGTGTCTATACATAGACCTTTCACTTTGATAAAGCTTCAAATAATGCTCACCAGAAACAAATATCTCATCTGTTAACTGCAGCTTGTTTCAGAAAAATAGCAAATAGTTTAGAAGATGGTAATAAAGACGATTTGCAGTTAAAATTTTGTATAACGTGTGTCCAATTTTTATTGGGTAGGGAGGTACAGCTCTTGGTATGTACTGTACAACAAACTGATTAGGATATTTTGACATTCTTTCGTCGGTTCTTGGTAGATCGCCACATTGATTTTTATTTAAATAACCGTTTTCCGACGTAGTTTAAAGTCTGAATATGTCCTAGTAAGCTGAAAACCGGGTAACTAAGTGGAAATGAACGAGCAGAACATACACAAAATTCTACTTTTCAGTAAGTGTGATGTACTACCAAGAACCGACGGATAAATCAGTGAAAATTTCTTGATATACATTTGCTCTACGTTTTTTTGGATTTCATATTAACAGCTATATCTCTGTATTCCATAAAAATTGTACACAGGTTATATTAAATTTTGAATGCAATTCCTCTATAGTATCACCTCCTAAAACACTTACGACTGAGTCGAAAAACTACATTCCTCCGAGTAGGAGACAAGTACATATTATCAAACCAATTCCCGTCTTGGGTTCGTTTATCAGCTGCGTTCCCTATTCGGTCATCTGCGCATGCGCGAAACACTTCCATAGGCGTGAGAATAGAATCCATCCTATTCCATCTACTGGCGATCGTATGCGTGCATCTTGTGCAACTGGACACGTCAACAGTGTACGCGGACGACGTGATCGGTGCATCATGGGTAATCTCGTAAGCTCTCAGTCCAGGGTTGCCAACTCGTACGATAATTATGGTGGGATACGATAATTTCCGTGCTTGTAAGATAGTACCTTCTACCTTGTACGATACTGACCGAATGTACGATAATTTCTTTCCGGTTCGAGATACCATTTAAACCGTGCATATCAGGTACACTTAAGGCAATACGAAGTGTCGATACAACTGAGTGAAATTACATTAAACTCATCATACGACTTACGTTACTATAATAAAGACTACTACTTGTCACTACTACTACTACTACTACTACTACTAGTAGTAGTAGTACTACCACCACCACCACCACCACCACCACCACCACCACTACTACTACTACTACTACTACACGTATGTCTTGGCACGATTATTTAATAAGTGACAGTTTTCCTAATATTTTGGTAATTTGCAAGGAACGTTGTACATCGAAGAAGCGGCATCAGTATAGCGTAATACTTTCTGTTTGTTTAAGAAAAATCTCACAGGATTATTCGTAGATACGTCAATTTAAATGGACCAGTTTTTATTGTATAAAGTAAAGACACGTTAGTCAAACGTGCGATATTTATCGCTTCTTCGATTGTACACCGTTACTTGGAAATTGACATTTTTTCCTATTTATTTTTTTGCTTTTTTAACTTTTTTTTTTTTTTTTTTTTTTTTGGTCTGATGTACGATAATTCTGAGTCAAAGTATAATTTTGATGTTTTCTCATTCACTACGTTTACATGCAACACACCTTCCGGAAGACGAAAACCGAATTTTGTAAACCGTTTTTCGCTGTCGTGTTTACATGGTATAGCCTGAATCGAATTTCCTAGCCCACTTAAGATGGTGGCTGAAATACAGCTGATTCAGTTCCTGATTTAGTCAGGACAATCGCTATTTTTCTTTATTTTAATACACAGATTCATGCTCACCCTAATATTTATACTTTTATTTCACATTGGAAAATATCACTCTGTCGATATGTGCCGAAAATTCTTAACAAGAAAACACAATTTGACAAGCCAAGAACGATCCAAAAACGGTTGCGTTAACATGGGCACGAAATCCGATTGTGGAACTGGAAAAACGCTTTAGAGAAGTGGATTTCCAGAATCGATTTTGGAGTGTTTACATGACCAAAAGCGGAATTGGGAAATCGGTTTTCGAAATCGGTTTTGGGAGCCCATGTAAACGGGGGCCGGCCGCGGTGGCCGAGGGGACTGAGGCGCTACAGTCACGGTCTGCACGGCCACTACGGTCGGGGGTTCGAATCCTCCCTCGGGCATGGATATTTGTGCCGTCCTTAGTATAAGGTAGTTGATAAGTAGTTTGTAAGCTTAGGGACTGAGGACCCCGTAGTTCGTACTGCCGCCAGAGGTTCGAGTCCTCCCTCGGGCATTGGTGCGTGTGCACACACACCTTATTGCAAGTTAATTATGAACATGAACGCTGGGACCACCTGTTACTCGCTGTCATGGATTGGACAGAGTTGTTTGAATACTGGAAGCCGCCGGGTTCTGATGGTAATTAAGCGCTGCGGCAGCGTTGCGTTATCCGCTGATAACCCTGAAACGAGGGTGTTTATTCCGGCCGCTTATCGCACTGGGGCGTCGGCCGCCCGCTAGCCGGCGGCTCAGCTGCGTCAACAGAGCCGTCTCTGGCGCTGGCGCTGGTGCTGGTGCTCGCCTGCTGTTATCTGCAACGCTATTCGCGGCGCCGGGAGGAGGGCCTGGCGCGACCCGCGACACATGACCCTCACTGGGGCGCGCCGCTTACGTAAGCGCTCGCCTGATTAACGCAGTCGCGCCCAAGGCCGTCCTATTAGCGACGGCTACACTGCGTCCGGAGGCCCCCACGCATGTTAACTGTCCAGTGCCCTAGTGGCGCGACGTGGAAACTGAGCCTCTACACAGTCTACGGCACCAGCCTTTATTTGTAGAACCGTTTTTCAGTGGTACTGCAGCTATCACCTCAGGTGTATCTACATCTACACGGGATACTCTTAGATTAGATTAGATCAATAATTGTGCCATAGATCATATATACGACATTTCGTAATGATGTCGAACGTGTCAGACTAGTAAATGTTGTCTATACTTAACAATCAATATTTTAGGATTTTTTTTTATCTAAAAATTCATCTACATTGTAGAAGGAGTTGCCATTCAGAAATTCCTTTAATTTCTTTTTAAATATTAGTTGGCTATCTGTCAGACTTTTGAAGTTACTTGGTAAGTGACCAAAGACTTTTGTGGCAGCGTAATTCACCCCTTTCTGAGCCAAAGTTAGATTTAACCTTGAATAGTGAATATCATCATTTCTCCTAGTGTTGTAGCTATGCACACTGCTATTACTTTTGAATTGGGTCGGATTGTTAATAACAAATTTCATGAGTGAATATATATATATATATATATATATATATATATATATATATATATATATATATATATTGTGAAGCTACAGTGAGTATCCCTAGATCCATAAATAAATGTCTGCAGGATGCTCTTGGGTGAGCTCCAGCAATTATTCTGATTACACGCTTTTGTGCAATGAATACTTTTTTACTCAATCTTGAATTGCCCCAGAATATGATCCCATATGAAAGCAGTGAATGAAAAAAGGCGTAGTAAGCTAATTTACTGAGATTTATATCACCAAATTTTGCAATGACTCTGATAGCATAAGTAGCTGAACTCAGACGTTTCAGGAGATCTTCAATATGTTTCTTCCAATTCAGCCCCTCATCAATGCAAACACCTACAAATATTGAATATTCTACCTTAGCTACAGATTTATGTTCAAAGTCTAAATTTATTAATGGTGTCATGCCATTTACTGTATGAAACTGTATATACTGGGTTTTATCAAAGTTTAATGAGAGTCCATTTGTAGAGAACCACTTAATAACTTTCTGGAAGATATCATTTACAATTTCATCAGTTAATTCCTGTTTGTCAGGTGTGATAGCTATACTTGTATCATTAGCAAAAAGTACTAGCTTAGCATCTTCGTGTATGTAGAATGGCAAGTCATTAATATATATTAAGAACAGCAAAGGACCCAAGACTGAACCTTGTGGGACCCCATTTTTGATAACTCCCCAGTTACAAGAATTAACTGTCTCATCTACATCATATGAACTGCTTATTTCAATTTTCTGTACTCTTTCAGTTAAGTATGATTTAAACCATTTGTGCACTGTCCCACTCAAACCACAATACTTAAGCTTATCTAAAAGAATCCCATGATTTACACAATCAAAAGCCTTTGAGAGATCACAAAAAATCCCTACTGGTGATGTCCGGTTATTCAAAGCATTTAATATTTCATCAGTGAAGATCTGTAGATCACATTTAATCTTTAGCCCGTACACCGGTCTTTTGGACCGAGGCGCCCCCTTCTCTGCTGGGTGCAGCATGAATCAATGTAGGTAACTCAAGAGCCACCATCATTCTTTGTCTAAAAAGTAGAACTTGGATGAAGTAGTTAAAATGACAGGATGAAAGCTGACTGCCTGCATGATGAAAAGCTAGCACCAATCTACAATACACCAACACCTACAGCCTTAAAGCTTAGGCCAGATTCCAGAAATTTCACAAAAGTGTAAAAGTTTGAACACACTCGCCTCGTCATTGCCTAAAATATGTGGCAAATCTGCACCAAGATCTGCATCTGTTCTCTTTGCCCGGTATAATGTATACTCTATTAAGATGTGGCGGACGGTTATCTGTACGCCACAGGCATCACACATCGGGGGCTCCTCTCGTCGTAGGAGGAATCCGTGAGTAAACGGACAGTGCCCGATTCGCAGGCGGGTAATGGCGACCTCGTTCCTCCTGAGGGGCCGGCAGGGGATCGCCACGGACGGGTAGTGGGCTTCAGCAACCGCAGCTTGTTGTCCGTTACTGACAGCCATTCCTCCTCCCACAACTCCAGAGACCGCAGCCGCAACAAGGATGTGGCATCTTGCAAAGGAATACGGCACCGCGCCACTACGCTGTCTCGGCAGGCCTCTTTGGCGGCCCGATCGGCTTCCTCATTTCCCGGAATTCCAACATGTCCCGGCACCCAACAAAATATGATCTCTTTCCCCCGACGTTGGAGAAGGGTCAGTGCGTCCTGTATATCTTGCAATAACGTCACAACTGGATACAGCTGACGTAAGGCTTGCAGCGCACTAAGAGAGTCAGAACAGAGGAGAAACAGTTTACGACGATCACTTCTAATTTACTCCAGTGCTGTCAGAAATGCATAAAGCTCTGCTGAGAAAACAGAATAATGCTCAGGAAGCCGAATCCGGATGACACGGTCTGGGAATACTACGGAGCAGCCAACGGTATTATCCTGTTCCGAACCGTCAGTGTACACTACTGTATAAGTGTGATGCATGTCCAAAATAATAAAAAACACTGACCGAAAGGTAAAATCTGAAGTCTGAAGAAAATCTTTCTTAAAAGTCGTGAGATCCAAAACAAGACGGGGCCATCTTCATCATCATCATCATCATCATCATCACCATCACCATCACCACCACCCTTTCTCTGCCCTCCCCTTCGCTCTGGGTGTGTATCAGTGCTCTGCCCTCCACAGTAGCCTCAAGGCCATTGAAGAGAAGTCGAAGTAAGCCTTTCTCCGTTGTGCGTCTGAAGTTCTGTAATTAACGAATTGCACTCACCGCTACCGGTCGGGAAAGACCGAGGTGTACGCTGAATGTCTATTTCTCCCTGTCCATTGTACCCCCTGTACCCTCAATTTGTATGTTTTTCCTTTTAGTCAATTGGAAACCTGTAAAAATGAGAAAAATCTACATATCAAGTGTGTGAGAAAACTATGGGGGCGGTGTATGGTGGGGAAGGGAGAGAGCGATTGGTGCACTAAATGGTTTTTAAGACAAAAATTCCGTAAGAAACTGAAAGAAATGGCACCCCGGTCTTAAAGTCTGAGTGTACGCTTTGTTTACCGCAAACGGGTGTACGGGCTGAAGGTTAAGTGCCTGGTAGAGGGTTCATCGAACCACCGTTATGCTGTTTAACTCCCATTCCATTCTCGAATAGCGCGCGGGAAGAACGAACACCTGAATCTCTCCGTTCTAGCTCTGATTTCTCGTATTTTATTCTGATGATCATTGCTACCTATTTAAGTAGAAGTCAACAATATATTTTCCCATTCGGATGAGAATGTTGGCGATTGGAGTTTCGTAAGTAGCCCACGCCGCAGCGATAAGCACCGTTGTTGTAATGATTCCCATCCCAGATCCTGTATCATTTCCGTAACGCTGTCACCCCTGTATCGTGACAATACGAAACGAGCTACCCTTATTGTGACTCTTTCTATGTCCTCCGTCAAACCCACCTGATAAGGAGCCCACACTGGGCAGAAATACTCCAAAAAAGGAAGGACAAGCCTAGTGTATGCAGTCTCTTTAGTAGTTCTGTGCATCTTTTAAGGGTTCTGCCAATAAAACGCAGTCTCTGGTTCGCCATAGTACGAGTGCATGATATAAAGCACATCTCCCACCAGAACACAAACTTCAGTTCCATCCTATGTTCCACTCCTGTCAACATTGCCGAGGCTCTCCGATAGCGGAATCCAGCACTGGATATGACACAAATTTTAATTCAGTGCCTCGCGTTACAATCAATATCTATAATCGATAAAAGTTTAGAAATTGATTGAAATGCACGGCCAACGAGAAAGACAGGCCCTAGTGCAGACGTCATGCCACGTAATCAAGGTAGTTCCGAGCCGGCGCGATCGCTAGCTCAGTGGCTGCCCGCTATGAGGCAGTGGGTTGTGCCCCTGCGGCCGGCCAATCGGCTAGCGATCGCGCCGGCTCGGAACTACGTTGATTACGTGGCATGACGTCTGCACTGGAGCCTGTCTTTCTCGCCAACCATGATGTCAATGTTTATGACGTCATATCTGCTTTTCTAGATGTCGAACCATGATAATTTTGCAGGTACATTCGATGATTAATGTCGATACCAACTAAGTCGTTAATAGAACTAGTCGTTAACACACTTAAAACACCTTGGCAGATACTGAAGTTTATCGCCTGAACAGTGAAAATGTAGTAAGCGATATTTTTTTCCTTTCACTATTTGGAAAACTTTCGTGAACGTTGGAAAATATGTGAGAAATATTATGAAAGTAGCCGAGTGTCATGATTTTTCAGTAATGGATGGACAAAGTTGATTTGAACCCATCAGCTTAGAGACAAACACACCGTTTCTAGTCGTAATATTTGTCTTATGAGGTTAAACTTTAGATAAGTTTAGATATACCTGACACCACTGAATTTTTAAAGTCTGTCAATAGCTGTGCGAATAACTGGAAAATAAAGTTTTCTTCAAAATGTTCAAATGCCTGTGAAGCTTACGGGACTTAACTGCGGGGTCATCGGTCCCTAAATTTACAGACTACTTATGAACTACCTTATACTAAAGACAGGACAAACATACATGCCCGAGGGGGGATTCGAACCCCCGACGGGGAACGGCCTCGCGCATCGCAGCATAGCGCCTCAATGCACTCGGCCGCTCCGCCTCGGCAGTTTTCTTCATCCTTTTTCTTCATCCTTTTAGACAGGTGTATAACAAGATGGGATGGATACCGGAATGCTTTCCGAACATCAATAGCAAATTACATCGTAATGCAGAATGTCTTTCGTAAAGCAATTCTATGATGTACTCCCGTTACTAAATCAACCTGAATGGAAGTGAAACATGGACAGTAGCAAGACTTGAACAAAAGAGCACTGCAACATTTGAGATATGGTGTGCTACAAATAAATGTTTACGTGGATGATACGAATGAGAAGGTTGTCCGTAGAATCGTCGAAGAAAGAAATATATGGAAGTCAAACAAAGCACTCTGCTCTTGACCAATTTGTGTTCCAAAACCAAAAGTTTAATCTTCATATTATTCGCTGTGTCTCAGCGAGTGTCATTGAATAAGCGAAACCCTGACGCCACTGTCAGTGCCACTCTGATGTTAATGAAAAAGAACATACTAAGTGCTAGCACAGCCTCTTCGTCCTGCGTCAATCCCACAAACAATACACCTTACACGCACTCAGCACCGCGATCCCTGTCGTTTCTTTCACAACTGGGTATTGTACTCGTGGTCTACGAGTGGCTTAATGTCACAGTTTGGGTCGAAGATATGACAGTGTCGAACTTTTTCGTGAGGGAGAAAAGCTATTTAAAGACCAGCTCCATGGTATTACGACGCAACGCATCGTACAGATATCTTTCCACAAATTATTTACTGTTGTGTTTTACGCGTCCCCCAGAATATCGGAGTGTAGCCTATCGGGTGATAGATGAGATTGAAGACATCCCAAAGAATATACCGTCGAGAGATCTTCCTGGTAACTATAGGGGGTATAAACCTTACGTAACTAAAAGAAGACTTGGAAACCTCAACACCTGGACTCTATCATCATCCCCTAAATAAATAAACGAACCTGTGTGTACCCTTTTTCTTTTAGAGTCCAATCTGATGTATCTAGCTTAGGGTGAAAGTGGCGGTGGCAGTAGGATATTTCTATTTGTAGTTTTGTTACTTTTCGGAGACAATATAGGTGCCAAGGGGCCGACGCCTGAAGTGGCAGAACCACAAGAAAAAAAAGCATCTTTGTTTCAGAATCAAAATGTTCTTGGTTCTGGGCATCGAACTCTGACACCACTTAACTTTCAGTAAAAATCATTACTAACAGCGACCTATGACTCCCGGAATAAGAGTTATAGAAGAGTTGAAATCATACAATGCAGGAGGCATATTCCATCGGTATTTCTAAAATCAGTGGGGGAAGTGTCAACCAAACAGCTATTCAACTTGGTGAGAAAAATCTATGATATTAGGAACATTCCATCAGTCTCACAGAAAAGAATTATTCAGTTCACAACTCTGAGGACAACAAGGGCAGATAATTGTGAGAACTACCGCACAGAAAGCTTAACAGCTCAGTCATCAATGCTACTGACAAGAATAATATATAGAAAAATGGGAGAGAAAATTCAAGATTTGTTAGATGACGATCATTTTTACTTAGATGAAGATACCGGACAGGCAGCCCTGACGTTAAAGCTTATAATGGAAGCACAACTGAAGGAAAACCAACCAATACACGATCACAGGATTTATAGGCTCAGGATGTGCATTCGACAGTGTAAATTGGGGCAAACTATTCGAAATTCTGGGAGAAATAGGAGTAATATACCAGATGTATAGAAACCTAGAGGGAATAATAAGACTGGAAGACCAAGGACAAGGTTCTCAAATTAAAAATGGCGTAAAATAGGAATATATATCGAAGAAGCGCGACGGAAATAAAGGTTCGAGAGTGGCATGAAAATTCACCGTGAACGGTTATCAATTTGGTAAGATTAGCTGTTGACATTGCTGTCCCCTTTGAAAGTGAAGAATTATCACAGGATCTGTTGAACGAAGTGATTAATCTACTAACTAGACTACAGAATATGGGGCGATGGTAAACGCACAAATCAAAGTAATGCGATGTAGCAGAAATAAAAATAGTTATAAAACTACGTAGAAAACGTTAAGTAATTGTTACCTTGGATGAAACTAATCTTCGAAGCAATGAGGAAAAAAAAATAGTGTTGTAGATCATGGGGGCAATCATGGCCAAGGTGAGTCAACCTTAAAGTGGGGAAGAAATTTCTGAGAACATACGTTTGGAGCACAGATTTGTATGGAAGTGAAACATGGCTCTCTGTAGTATCGGCGAAGAAAGATATAATTATATGGAAGCCACTGGATAAGGAGGAGGAACAGAATGAAAGGACTTGTAATAGTAATGTTTTTCAACCATACTCACGTTGATTATTATTATTATTTCCACAGAAGCTGTTTTGACAGAATGGCTGTCATCTCCAGACCTTACGGGACAAGTTTATAGGATACGCACCTCGACCTCATAATGAGGATGTATATTCAACAAAAATAGTTAAAATGTTTGTAAACCTATTGGACAAAACTGCTATGGTCATCAGGCCTTAGACTTATAAATTACTTAACCGTTTCAGTCAATTATGAAATCAGCTTTGGAAAAATTAAAATTCAGTGTTTTCTGTATTAATACAGTGCAGTAAACATCAAAATATGTGATTTAAAATTTTTGATCAACTATTGATTTTTTATTTCACGTATTTAAAGCACAACACAGGTGTTTGTATTGAGGTATTTTGTTACTTGGACGTTATTTTGTTGACAGTTAACACTGCTAGAGCGATAATGCTAGTATAATCTTCGGCACAGCACCAAAGACAAGACAATTCACCGCCGGAATAAAATAAAAGAACCACACTCATGCTCGCAATCTCAACCACGTACAGACGGCAAACGCAACATAACCTCCAAGCTGGGCGGATTAATGTCTCAGAAGTACAGTACATCAACAAAAATGCAACTTCAAGGATTATGGCACAAAATATAAATCAACAGCACTGGGGATGAAAGGGTTAAGCTAACTAACACTAAGGGCAACACCCACACTCACACCCATGCCCGAGTGAGGACTAGAACCTCCGACGGGAACGTCTGCCCAGTTCGTAGCATGACGCCTTAGACCATGCGGCCATTCCGTGCGGCTACAAAATTGTTCCACAAGATCTGACGATAACGGCAAGACTGTATTGAAACCGGTAATGGGGAAATAAAAATATATCTTGGATGCAAAACGTTACTGTTTCTCACAAACAATTGATCGGGCCCTACAACATGTGCAACTTAAATAAAACGGAGCTACGCCAGGCTCTGGGATAAGGTCATGTTTTAAGACAGCGGGCATTAATCTCCATGCCACTAGTGGGAGATAGAGAGGGTAAAACTGTAAACAAAGACTAGAATACATGCAGCTCGGTGGGCGACTCGGGTGGGGGGAGGGTCAAGGTATTTTGTACGGGGGGGGGGCTCACCACTCCCCTCCCATCCCCTACTCCAATGTCAATTTTCAAACACACTGTTACTTGGCGCTTGTATTGAGTTCACATGAAGCTGGTTGATTGAGAGCATTTAGAGCATCGATAAAATCTTGGGTGCAAGTACACAAAGTTGTCTGTCCAATGCAGTACTTTTTGACAGCCGCGGCGGAGCGGCCGAGCGCATTGTGGCGCTACGCTACGATGCGGGAGGCCGTTCCCCGTTGGGTATTCGACCCCCCCCCCCCCTCCTGGTATAAGGTAGTTCATACGTAGTTTGTAAGTTTATGAACTGATTACTCCCCAGTTAAGCTTGACAAACATTTGAACATTTTTTATAAAATGACAATATTTTGAAGTCGGCACTTCTGATCCAGTAGATATTGTGGACGTAGACTTCAAGTGATGCTCTGGATTGAAGAGAATGGCGCAGGAGAGTGTTTCGTGGTGGTCTGCATCAAACCAAAGACAGATACCTTTTTAAAAATGCATTCATTTGTGTGTGTGTGTGTGTGTGTGTGTGTGTGTGTGTGTGTGTGTGTGTGTGTTATGTTTAAGACGTTCGATTCGCTCAAGTAGGACAAAGAAGTAGAATATCTGTCAGGCAAGGTCAAATTTCACGACAAGCGTTCTCGCGTCCTTATCACTACAGGTAAGCCGACGATTTCGTGACTTCGGTACAAACTGGTAACCGCGGGCGAGACAGTTTGACGGAAACACCTCTTCCTCGTTGCTCCAAGGTCGCAGCTATCGGCAGTAGATTCTTCCGCCTGCAAGCAATACTTGCTGTGCACCAGTCATGAATTTTTAAATCGCGTCTAATTTCAATACTCTGATTATAGCTTCGAAGACCACGCGAAAGTTTTATAGGACCGCTGATTTTGCCGTCGTGGAGTGGCCGAGAGTTCTAAGGCGCATTGCTGCGGAGCGTGCGGTTGCTCGCCGTCGGGGGTTCGAGTCCTTCCTCGGGCATGGGTGTTTGTCTTGTCCTTAGCGTAAGTCACTATAGGTAGTTTGTAAGCGTAACGACTGATGATCAAAATAGTTAAGTCCCTCAGATTTTCAAACATTTGATTTTAATCGCTGCTTTTTACAGCTTTTGGACAACATCGGAAGATTCATTAAGTTTTCGCGGATGCTGCAGACGGCGCAAATGTGGGAAATTGCAATGAAATGCAACGTATTCACTCTTGGCGCAGGAATTGGCAGTTGACTCCTAACAATAAATGTCATGTACTGCGAATACATAGATCCTGCAAGACAATAACTGGATGCAATTACTTACATAAAATATCATAGAGAAGCCATAAGGAGCGAGTGTTGTTGGATGACCACTTAAAAGTGATCTTAGGTAAAGCAGATTCCAGACAGATTCATTAGAAGAATCTTCAGAGTGTGAGATTCAACAACAAAGTAGGGTGCTTAAGAAACACTCGTTCGACAAATACTTGATTAATGTTCTTGAGTGTCGGATGCGCAGTCCGCAGATAGGGTTGACAGATCAGATAGGAATACACATCAGAAGAGCGCACATCGTTAATGGCTCATTTAGTAAGCGCGAAACCTTTACGGAGATTATCGGCCAACTCCAGTTGCATACGTTGCATGAGAGACGTTCTGTAGGACGGTTCGCTCTCCTGTCAAAGTTCCGAGAGCATACGTTTCTCGAAGAGTGAACCAATATACTGCTTTCCCTGCGTATATCTCACTAAACATTCGAAGGCATACCCACATATTTCCCCTGCGAACCATGCTCGTTCTGAAGCAAGCAGGAGTAAAATATAGGGAGCGCACAACCTATACAAAAACCAGACAGCTGTTGTCACAGTTGAAGGGCATGAAGGGGATGCAGTTGTTGGGAAGGGAGTAAGACAAGGTTGTAGCCTTTCTCCAATGTTATTCATTTTGTACAATTTGTACAATGAGCAAGCTATAAAAGAAAGCAAGGAGAAATTTGAAGAAGGAATTAAAGTTCAGGGTGAAGAATTAAAAACATTGCGTTTTTCCGACGACATAGTAATTCTGTCAGAGATAGCAAAGGACCTGGAAGAGCAGTTGAACGGAATGACCAGTGTGTTGAAAGGTGCATATAAGATGAACATTAACAAAAGCAAAACTAGGGTAATGGAGTGCAGTCTAAGAAAATCAGGCAATGCTGAAGGAATTAGATTAGGTAACGAAACAATAAAGGAGATAGATGAGTTTTGTTACTTGGACAATAAAATAACAAATGATGGTCGCAGTACAGAGCATATAACATGCAGAGTGACAATGGGTAGAAAAGCGTTCTTGAAAAAGAGAAATTTGTTAACATCGAATATTGATTTAAACCTAAGGAAGTCCTTTCTGAAGGCATTTCTGTGGAGTGTTGCCTTGTATGAGATTGAAATGTTTGTTCAAATGTCTGTAAATCTATTGGACCAAACTGCGTGGTCATCAGTCCATAGTTTACAAACTACTTAAACTAAGGTAAACTAAACTAAGGACAAACACACACACCCATGCCCCAGGGAGGACTCAAACCTCCGACGGCGAGCAACCGCTCGTTTCGCAGCGAGGCTCCTTAGACTGCTCGGCTACTCCACCGCGGCTATGGGACTGAAACATGGACGATAAACAGTGTGGACAGGAAGAGGATAGAGGCTTTTGAAATGTGATGTTACAGAAGAATGCTGAAGATTAGGTGGGTGGATCGCGTAACTGATGAGGAGGTACTGAACAGAATTAGGGAGATAAGGAATTTCTGGCACACCTTGACTAAAAGAAGGGATCGATTGGTAGGACACATTGTTAGACATCAAGAATTGTGAATTTAGCATTGGAGGGAAGCGTGTGGGGTAAAAACCGTAGATGAAGACCAAGAGGTGGATACCGTAAGCAGATTCAGACAGATTTAGGTTGCCGTTCTTATGTGGAGTTGAAGAGGCTTGCTCAGGATAGCTGCAACAAACCAGTCTCCGGACTGAAGACCACAACAACAACAACCATGCTCGATTCGAACAGTAAAATGAGTAAGTGACTGATACACAAAGTACCGTGCTGGGGATGAGTTTAAAGTTTTCACCGACGGCCAGGCGTTTACCCGTCGTTCATTTCGTTAGTTCTACACAACAGGCTGTTTTTAAACTACTCCCTAATGTTGCAGAGGTGGATGGAAGGGAAGCGTGTATTGTGTTGCCTAGGGCACGTTCGTCCGTGAGTGATATAACAGCAGCTGAGACGACAGCTTTATGTTTTATTAGAGTGGATCCTTATATCGTTATATAACTGACGGAAAAGGGGAATGCTACAGTTGCGTTGTACAAGCTGGATCACTTTCAAAAGATGCAGTGTTAACTTTCTGAATCGCGCGAGAGTTAGCCCAATAGAAACATTTTATTTGTTTACTTTCTGACGGCATGTCGTAAGATCGGTGCTGACCATATAAAATATGTCGAGAGAAAGACTAATTATCTGCTGAAGAAAAGTACTTTGTCACAGGAAACTACTGAGTCTCATTTCGTATGGCGCTGTTCCTCGTAATTATATGGCCTTCCGTAAGGGAGGATCCGTCTCAGAGTTATATATATTCATACATATCGTGTAGCTTTGCAAATTTGCTGAGCCAACACTAAGATATCGTCAGATTTTCTACGTCCATTGAAGGGAATGCATTTGATATTTTAGTGGTTTTCGAAGTGCTTTCTCTGTTCACTTGCATTCCTGTGTCTGTTTCGTTGCCGCTATAGAGGTAACGTTCGATGTTAACGAATTTATGTCGACAGGATTTGACTTTCACCTACTTGTTATTCAATGACCAGTACTATAACAGTTGTGATGGGAAGCACCTTGTCACCCATCATTGCCAATTTATTAAAGGATGACTTTCAGTAACATGCCTTGCAGTCAGAGGCATTGAAAGTTGTGTTTTTGAGATATGTGGACGATACTTTGTTTAGTCTCATAGTAACGAGTACTTCAATGTATTTTTGGAACATCTGTTCTCAATCCACCTCCATATTCGTTTTACTGTAGAGGTGGAAAAGAATGGCTTCCTTCGACTCCTAGATTTATTGGTCTGTAGGAAGGTGGTTGGTTCTTTAAGGTATGCTGTTTATAGCAAGCCAACCGACACTGAAGGCTATCTGCAGGCTGATAACTGGGCTATCCAATTCAGCGTGAAGGGATTCTTCGTACCTTGGCGTCATTAAAGACTCTGCAAGTATGTCAACTGAGTTATCCCATCTGGAAGTCACTTTCCGTCGGAATGGTTGCGCTAACGACCAACTGTGCAACGGGTGAAGGATGATAGTACCACGGCGGCACCCAAGTTAACGGGGTTTTTGCATTATGCTGGAAGCGTCTCCAAGAGGATTGGCCATATTTTGCGGAAATATTTTGTTAAATTTTTTTAACCACCATATAAGATTAAGGTGCTGTTAAGGGTGCATAAGTGATGATCTTGGTTTGCGTAAGGTTTCATGCAGTTGTGGATGTCATATAGTGGTCAGACAATCATGACTGTGGAAGACCGGTGTACCCAACATAAATGTCAGACACGTTTACAACAACCGAGCAAATCTGCTATTACAGAACACTGCCTGGTGACAGGTCATCCTATGGAATATAACATGAGATTTTGGCATGGACTTCGAACTACTGGGATTGTGTTATTAATGAAGGAGTTGAAATAAAACTAGCGATTAATCTCATGGATAGAGTAGGTTTTTTCCTTAAATTTTGCGTGGAATCCACCTCTTTCTCTTGTAAAATAATTTAAAAAAATAAAAATGGACAGATTCAATGTCGCGTTACACGGTGATTACCGGTATTTACTATCAATGCTTACTTCTTCGTTGTGTGATATCTTTCCTATTTTAATCGAAAACAAAGGTTTTAATTTCATTGCTCAGTGCCTGTCGTCAGCAATTGGCTTGAAAATGGCTGGGTGTGCTTCAGCCAAATATATATCGCCGCTTGTTGATCCGTCACCCGGCTGCAGACTCCTAAGTCTTTCGAATACTCAATACGGAGATGTTCAGGTTTCAAAATATATATTGGTTCGAAACACATAGTATCAGTTTTGATGTAACGATTTTTCAATCTTATATAGGTCTATGTATTAGCGTCCTGACCTAGGATAACACTACGCCCAGATGACTTGTTTATAATGAAAATTCTTTTAGAGCTTACAAGGGAGGAGGATCTGACGTGTAGGCCACTTCTGCAAGGGCGTTTGGTATTGAAAATTAAGAGACTGGTGTTTCGGCTTCTTGATGCATCCTCCCCCCTCCCAGTTTTGAAAAGAACTTAATGTCAAAGTTGATGATGGAAAAATCATGTTTTCAATGGCATACGTCGAAAGATCGTCTTCAAAAAAGACTGCTCTACAGTATCTACAGTGTTTTTTGCAATGATGTTGCAGCCAGATTATACGAACTTAAATCAAAATTTGTGTTTTAGTTTCCATTTTTTGCTCACATTAACATAGGCGCAACTAGCTATGGGCCCACCGGGCCCTGACCCCTCCCGAAATGTCATATGTGTGTGCCTCAGCACTCAATGTCAAATATATCATTATATATGAGTGGGCGCCCTCAGAAAAAAAAAAAAAAATCCTGGTTGCGCCACTGCACATTAATATCGTATTTCGTATCCAACAGAAAAGCAGGTGATACACAGTCTATCATTCTGTATGAAAAATAAGTTTATTTACTGAGTGTAGTACTTATACTAACTTACCAACTTCAGCTTACTCTGGTACTCACACTGAATAAGTACATATTAACCGCACCCAGAAAGTAAGTTCCCCTACATTTTTTAAACAAAAACAACACATACTGTACAGGTTAGCCCGGCGGGTTAGGCTCAGGTTAGCCCGGCGGGTTAGGCTCCAGAAATGGCGAGTTTCCGACAACTTTTATAAAAAAAAAAAAGAAGAGGAATTGTAAATAGTTAAATAGTAAGCAGTGACAGAAGTGGCAATGTGCTACAAGAAACACATGAAGAGGGCAACATAAAAAAAACCTTGACCACTGAAGATGCTTTAAAAGAAAGCGAAACGCGTCCGGTCTCAAAAAGACCAATTTACAGTTGCCAAAGTCAGTAATCTAACCTATACAAACTATATAACTGCAACTGCGGAGGAGGAGGAGGCCAAAAAACAAAGAAGAATTATGTAAATACAACATAGTTATATGAAAAGTTTATTGTTAACAGGTGCAGAAATGTTTGATGTGTTTTCCGACAGACACCAAAAGAACTGACAAGAGACACATTTCGTATTGTGGGATCACATTGTTTATTCCTCTTACGTAGAAGTCTGCGGCCTGTTTCGTAAAAACAGCGTGTGATAGTCTTACTTCGCTACTCGTCGTCTCAAAATACTGGTCGGAGAACAGGAATATCTTGAGGTGCAACATACGATGGAAATCGCTGGAACCAAGGTCACGACAGTATGACGCATGATGCGATCAGAACTTCTGCAAAACAGTTCCTGTGCACCGAGCCGTGTGGGGCCAGCATTGACAATGAGCAGCTCAAGACCTTCAGCAAGCAATCCAGGCCTCTCATCCTCAATGGCACATCACAGTTTCCACTTTGTTTCGCAGTAACAGCTGAAGACGGCTGTCTCACAGTGGTTCATTCACAGCCGGCTGACTTCTACGACACTATAACACAATAACTGATTCCACGGCATGACGTCTCAATCGTTTGGTGACAGTGTTGAGAAACAGGTCAAACAATGCCTTTTGCCTAAAATGTGTGCCATGTAACTGTGTTGTCTTCGTTAAAAAACATAAATAAATAAATGGAAGCTCACTTTTCCGGCTGCCCCTCAGTTTCACGAGATCTTTAAATACTATGAACGTGCGTTTAGCTGTTATCCTGTATTAATTTACGTTTGCTATAAATGCTTGACGGGTTAAAATGTTTAGATCACTTTTTGTTTATAACGATTACGTCGTAACAAGTAAATTGTCAAAATGCTTCCAAATTCTTTAATCAGTCCAAAGATATTAAGATCGGACAGCTCGAGGAATCCATGGCATACATAACGCAAATCGTTTTAAGCAATTAAATAAAGCTTAGCTGATTGCAAGATGATTCATACGTCTTTCAGATCCTTTTATTGTAACATTTCTATGTACTGGTTCTTCTGAAGTGGAAAAAGGTAAGGCAATGCCTCTCTTGATAGGAAAAGAAAGGTCTTTTGATCAACACAAAATTTATTTATTTGTGTTTAACTAATGAATTCTTATTAGAGGAATGAAAAAACATAGCAGCATTAAAGAAAAGGTGTTTAAAGTCGTCTACTACTCATGACAGGGACGATGTGCACTTTTTTTAGTACAAATGCTAACGACAGTTGCAGAATCTCATACTTTTTTTCTGTAATGCGGCAGAATCCTTGCAAACGATACAAATCGAAGGTGCAACTTTACGGAGCGATATGTAAACTATCGCTCGCCAGAGTGTTCTGCCAAGCAGTTTCCATTAGGAAGGATCAATGTTTTAAGTGATTGGTGCTTTTTAATCGAAACGTGGGGCTCGGATAGGTGACAAATTTACGTTCACCCATCCACCTACCCGAGCCCCATGTTTTAATTAAAAATCGCTAACAAAACATTGATCCTTCGTAATGGGAACTGCTTCCCAGAACACTGCGTGGCCAACGATAGTTTCTTCAAACGTCGCTGTCAAGTTGCACCGTCGACATACACGTTTACAAGCGTTCTATCAAATTGCCCTTTTCCTTTATCCTTAGAAACGCCTCAATTAATAGTACACTCTTTTTAGCCAACAAATAGTGATACCAACAAATCGAAATACGTAACCAGACTCGAACGTAAAATATAAAACAGTGTCCACGTCTTTATAATTTACTTTAAAAATATTTTAATATTTTAAAATACTTTGTGTGAAGAAAAACAGCTTGATCTTGTTGCGAATAATCTAATGATAAAAACACGGGTACAAATTTTCTCGACGCTGTTTACATCTGATTCCGCAAGGATGCGCTACCACAGCAGTCCTACAGGGCGACACACACATGACCACCACTTCAGTCACAGCTGGCAGACGCAGAGAAACGCCGAGTGCATAGCGCATAGCAAGTGGCACCGACAGCGACGGAGAGAGCGCATTCCCCTCGCTGGGATCAATATATCGGCTGCAACCAGCGCCTTCCTATGCTGCACGGCCGCGCAGCTGCTTCGCTACTCACCAGCCTCAAGTCGTTGGCCTTGTACAGAACAGCTGTCAAGTTCTTCTCGGCCATCTTGCTGTCGCCTGGAGATGCTGCTTCGCTGCTGGAACGGTTTCACTACGCACGCGGGGCGTGCGGGCTGTGTTTTTAACTCCGCTCACGCGACGGAGCGCCGCGCATGCGCAGAGCGAGGTCCCCTCTCATTGGCTGCGCTGTTGGCCCCCTTTAAATTCTTCGAGCGAAGGCGCGCTACAGACTACATGTTCCGTCGACAGTACAGCAAAGCAACTGTGCATAAAACGAATGATTTTCACGAATGAGTCCATGCTGTCAACTGTTCTCTTAAGTGTCGAAGTGAGCCGTAAAATAAATAACGGCACATACAGGAAGGGAGATATTCATACCTTATGAATAGGATGAGCAAATTTTCAGATACAAAAAGCAGGGTTATGTAACATAATAATACCAAATTTACCTCACCTGTTTTATTTGCTTTTTGTAACTGATTAACGAAACAACGGAGCATGTCTCAGAACAGTATCATAGATTTCTACAAATTTTCGGTTAAAATTACATTTTGCAATAAACAAAATATTTGAATGTTCCAGGATGGGCCCATAAATACTTCATTGCAGGGAATACTCGTTGTGTTGGCGCACTTGTAACAGTCCGGCGAAGAATAAATTCTACAGTGTTACCAACTTACAATAATATTGTCCTCATCAAAATTTGCCAATATTTAAATCTGCTTTAAACGA
This sequence comes from Locusta migratoria, assembly GCA_026315105.1. NCBI lineage: Eukaryota > Metazoa > Arthropoda > Insecta > Orthoptera > Acrididae > Locusta > Locusta migratoria. Next base: position 182,031,974 of record CM048749.1, read on the forward strand.
ATTGTTTTGTGACTTGCATTCCGCTCCATTACTGCATTCCATTCCTGTATTGTATCTCTAACATTTGAAAATTCTGATTAACGAAACAACGGAGCATTTCTCAGAACAGTATCATAGATTTCTACAAATTGTCGGTTAATATTACATTTTGCAATAAGCAAAATATTTGAATGTTCCAAGATGGGCCCATAAATACTTCATTGCAGGAAATACTCGTTGTGTTGGCGCACTTCCAACAGTCCGGCAAAGAATAAACTCTACAGTGTTACCAACATTACGATAATGAATATTGTCCTCATCAAATTTTGCCAATATTTAAATCTGCTTTAAACGAATTGTTTTGTGACTTGCATTCCGTTCCGTTACTGAATTCCATTCCTGTACTGTATCTCTAAGATATGAAAATTCTGATTAACGAAACAACGGAGCATTTCTCAGAACAGTATCATAGATTTCTACAAATTTTCGGTTATAATCACATTTTGTAATAAGCAGAATATTTGAATGTTCCAAGATTTCTCATGGGTCCAGAAATACTTAATTGCAGGAAATACTCGTGGTGTTGGCGCACTTGTAACAGTCCGGCAAAGAATAAACTCTACAATGTTACCAACATTACGATAATGAATATTATCCTCATCAAATTTTGCCAATATTTCAATCTGCTTTAAACGAATTGTTTTCTGACTTGCATTCCATTCCTTTACTGTAGTTTCAGTAACGTACTCTCTAACATTTGAAAAGTCATTTAAAATTTATCATGTTCCTTCCCAGTATATTTAAGTACAAATCCAAAGACCTTATAGCACGAAACTACTCAGACCGAAGAAGTTCTCTGGAAATGCCCCAACACTGAAAAAGTGAAGCCAGCAAACTAGGCACTCCAGCATTTGTTTGTGCCCAAAATGTTGGGCATTGTGTGTTAGCATATGAGTTCTAGTCGTTGAAATGTACGTCATATGCAAGTAAATACTCCAATGTGACTATCAATTTAGATGCTCTGCGTAAAGCAGGCAATATTCAAACAAGATTTTAACCGAAAAATCTTTGTGTTGGGCACAAAAGCACGGCTCCTCTGGCTTCAACCAATATCTGTTCTAAGCATAGATAACGCCACCCCCCTTTATTCTAACTTCCTTGACTCATACACAGGATTCAGGTAATCCCAACGCACTACTTCGAATTTATAAATTTTTCATTAGCTATACTGATTCGGCATTCAACACAAGTTCATTTTCCTTTTGAAACCAAGATGAATATCCGTAAGTAAAAAATCAACATTTTATATCTTTTCTAGCGAAATGTTTTTCGATCTAACGAAACAAATCAAACCGGAGATACCTATCTGTGCAGATCGGCGATGATGTTTTACAGTCAATAAAAAGCTACATAACAGCTATAGTTGCAAAACTACATTTTTATTTAACGATAGCTAAGATAATACCGAGTTCATAGGCCAGTGACATGAAATTTCACGGGAACATAGCAGGATACGCAGAGTTAGATCACAAAAGAAGTAGAGATATTGTCAAGGAATCAAAAAGTTTTGACATCAATAGTGAGGTTGAAAACTATAAAGTGGATATAACATTTGCTGAGAATGGAAGAGTGAAGCATTAAATTTTGGCGATATATTGCTCAAGGTAAAAGATGCTTTGGAAGACCTGCCAAAAAGGTGGAAGGATCAGATGTAGCTGCAGTCGGCCTAGGAAAAGCCTAGTGTATGACAGAAGAAGAAGGTTTCGGGCTGGCCAATGCCGATTCTCAAGTCAATCAAGAGCTGTAGAAGGGATTCCGAGATATTGTGACCTACTGCTATCTACTGCAGGCATCAAATAATATTAGCTGAGTCGAAGACCCGATGAACTTCGTATCACATATCTCTTAATATAAACCATATTAACTGAAATCATGTCTATTTTAGACCCAGTAGCTTTATAAAGGCATCATCAGATAGTCTAAGTATCGGCTTGATAGTGGGCGGATAGAGTGGGCAAATCACGCACAAATGTCCACATTCGTGGAAGTTCAGGGAAGGTTTAAAGGTGATAAAAAATGGAAAAATTGTGACGAAAATTTAGATTTAAAACATGTAAAATAATGACTTGGTTGTTATGTTGGGTGCTTTCAAAAATATACTTTGAAAGAGTAAAGTTTGTTTTACACGATCTGAACCCGTATATGAACTGTCAAAGATAAAAATGAATTGCTGTTCGTTAGTCTCGCTAAAACGGCTGAACCAATTTGGCTATATATCATTACATACACCACTGAATCTATTCTGATGAAATCTGGTGTGGAGATAGCTTGTGCGCTGACGTACCGGATAAGATACTTCAGAAACTGTGTAATTCAAGATATTTTTTGATTTGAAGTTTATAAAGCGAACTATCGAACAATAATTACTCTCTGGAAAAAGGAATTATCCCTCTCCGTCGTGCGAATAGTCAGTTACAGTGCTGAATTCAATCTAACACACATTGAAAAACGCACTTTCAGTTTTTCTCAAATTTTCTAATTTTCCGGTAGATTTACCAAAAATTTTATTTCATACAAACCTTGTCTTGTCAAGCCGAACTCAAGTAATGCACTTACAACCATGTGGCAACAGATTTTTTTCATAGAAAAAAATCGCTATCGGTTTTTCCGAAATTTTCCTACTTTCCGGGTGACTTTTTCAAAATTTTATTTGATGCGAACCTTCCTCCTGCTTTCAACATGAAATGTACAAAATTTTATCGCAATTGGACGAACGATATTGATAGCTCACTGGAAAAAGCTGTTTCAGTTTTTCCAGATTTTTCTCTTTCCCGGTCAACTTTTCCATATTTTATCACCGTTTAATCCTTCCCTGGAGTTACAGGAATATTTCAAGATAAAATTAGCCATATCGGTTCAGCCGTCCACGAATTTTAGCGACACTAACGAACAGCATATATATAGATGCATGCGATGGATGGCTTTAGATCACAATAAATATTCACTTAGAATTCAGTCTAGATCGCAATTTATTGAAGGTAACATGTTGCAGCGATTTAAATGGCCATCCTCAGGCCACTACAACCACAATTTTGGCTACGGTTGTGCTGAGAAGGGACTTCTTAGACCTCGAACGCTCCGAACCACACAAAACCATGTTTGAAATAAAAGGAAATCCTAAACAAAACAGTGATGCGCGTCATTTCCATGGTAAACGTTGCACTGTACCTCAAGCAATATTTTAACAGAGAGAAACATTGTAACAAAATATCAGTATCATAGGAAGGAAATTATACGTAATTTAATGGCGTCAGTGTGTCATTACACATTCAATCAGCAGCGCCAAAAATTCTGCATAAAGTACTTATAATAGCACAAAACACACGCCTGAAAGTGCTTATATTAGTCCTCAAAGTGCAGATGCTGTCTTTCGATGAAGTGGTTAAAAAAGAGTGGGAAAGAACAATGTGCACAACTCAATGCCGCGGCGGAGCGGCCGAGCTCATTTAGGCGCTTTGCTACGATGCGCGATGCCGTTCCCCGTCGGGGGCTCGAATACCCCTTCGGGCATGGATGTTTGTGCCATCTTTAGAATAAGCTAGTTCATAAGTAGTTTGTAAGTTTAGAGGCTGATGACCCCGTAGTTACGTCCCTTAAGCTCTACAAACATTTGAACATTTGAGCACACCTCACTGAAGCCACATTACCACATTCCGAATCACTTTGGCGTTCACGCAGTCCAGTATCAAAAGCCACACTTATTACATTTTCAAATGATGATGATGGTACGTCAATGTCATACATACCCTTGCTTTCGCCAAGCATATTGCAACCTAGTATCATCTACATCTACATAGATACTCTGCAAATCACATTTAAGTGCCTGGCAGTGTGTTCATTAACCACTTTAGTTACCTTTCCCTACCGTTCCATTCTCTAATAGCGCGCGGGAAGAAAGAACACCTAAATCGTTCCGTTTTCGATCTGATTTCTCTTATTTTATTGGGATGGTCATTCTCCCTATGTAGGTGGGTTCTAGCAAATTATTTTCACATTCAGAAATAAAAGTAGGTGATTGAAATTTCGTAAATAGAACTCGCCGCTACGAATAAAGTCTTTCTTTTATTGATTTCCACCTCAAATCGTGCAACATTTCCGTGACGCTCTAACGCGATAAAACAAAACGAGCTGCCCTTCTCTGAACCATCTCAATGTCTTCTGTCAGTCCCACCTGGTGAGGGTTCCACACTGGACAACAGTACTCCAGAAGAGGAGGCATACGTGTAATGTAAGCAGTCTCTTTGATGGAGCTGTTGCATCTTCGAAGCGTTCTGCCAATGAAACGTAACATTTGGTTCGCCTTCCCCACAATATTTTCTATGTGTTCTCTCCAGTCTACGTTGTTCGTAACTGTAACTCCTAGGTATTTGAAAGAATTTACGACCTTAAGGTTTGACTGATTTATCGCGTAACTGAAGTTCATCTGATATCTTTTAGTGGTCATTTGTACTGCTTCACACTTTTCTTTATTTAGCGTCAATTGCCAATTTTCGCACCATGTAGAAATTTGGTCTAAATCGCCTTGCAGTTGCTTTTGATCCTCTGCGGACTTCACTAACCGATAAACGACAGCATCATCCGCGAAGGGAGCTATTCAGATTGTCTCCTAAATCGTTTATAAACACAAGAAAGAGTAGGGGACCTATAACGCTTCCCTGGGGATTATTACTGTAGAAATTGCTGAGAGGCTGTGTGAAGCCAAAGGGACACATTCTAAACCGAGAAATACCATCGCAGATAACAGGCTAAAATGGACGCATAAAGCTTACGGGATGAAGGCCGCAAGGAAATGTACTTGTGAAATGTAGATGCTTTCAGCCACCATACCAGGGTAAAGGGTTTCCTTTCGGAGAATAGCAAGGTAAGTTCATACAGGGTCTAGACGCTGTTGTAAGATGTTACATCAATACTTGTTTGCCAACAGACACGTCATAATGTTCGTAGCAAAGTTAATACTAGTCCCAGCATACAGCAACGACAGTGGGTTCACGAGGCTAGAGTGGGAGGGGGAAGAAGGAAAACTGCTAATTAGCAGCTCCCCACTCTGGAGAACGCGTAAGCCGTGGACAACTGACGTAAAACATTGTTGTTGCTGACCGTTCTGGCTGGAACTGTGACGTTTGCTTTTCCAATGAACAATGTTGCTACTAAGTATGGAGTTTGTTAGTGCAAAAACAAGTCAGATCCCCACCCAGGTAATGGCAGAGGGGACGGGGCTGAAACGTGGTTCGCTAGAGAGCTCGGAGAGGTGACAAGCCACAAGTTGGTTGAACATATCACTGGCCAACAGGAATTTGTTAGGTACCGGAAAGTGGGGAAAATAGTGCGCCCACACTGGCCTTTAAAACCCCAGGTTCTTCGATCGAGCGAGGAGTTCTCAGTCAGACGAGTTGGGCACCGGATCCGTGTCGTTTGCCACCGGCCTCGGGTAAGCTCCACGACTGTCTGTTTCTCGCAGGGAGTGCGTCTTTTCATGTAATTTTGCTAGGAAGGGTAGCTGTATCAGGCTCTTCCCCGGGGAACAAAACACTTCTGTTGTGGCAACAGATGTCTTCTTTTGTTTTCCTAATTGATTAGCTTCAATGTAGTGGTATTATTAGATGGAATGCAATGAATGTATTTCCATTTACCAATCAGTTCCCAAAGTTTCCGGAACAAGTATCCTCTCCAGTACCGAAATCAGGATCTCTCTTAGATGCCTGTTACTTGTCTTTTTGCAGTCACTTCTTCCGCTCGGCACTTGCAGACTGACCTACAACCACCCTTTCCTGTGTTAGGACACGACAACAGCAAATTGACTGCAAATTGGTTTCTGAATTATTATGCTACGTAATATATTCGCGAACTCCATATCCTCGGCCCCAATGCTATTTCCATATTCAGAATGTCGCAACTTTGTCCCCAATATGTGGACCGCATGCGTAGGATTAATTCTCTTCACGATATCACTGCACTGTACACAGTTTACACAGTAACTCGCTCGCATACTGCAGCTGTACCACCATATAGTGACGCTAGCAGACAAATGCATGGAAATGATACACACCACTGTTTTGTTTATGATTGCTTTTTATTCTAAGCATGGTTTCGTTCTGTTCCGAGCTTTCAAGGTCCAAGATGCCCTTTGTGAGTAGGAGCTACCCGACAAGCCAGTTCAACTCATTGCTTACTCCTGTTTGACCCAGTTCACTGTGCACACTTCTCAGAAATACTCAGCTCTGAATGCCTCCTGGATACAGGAGAGTATATCCTGCCAGTTGTACAACCGCTTCTTGAAACCGCGTTAGATATCATTCCTGTAATAGTAGGAAACCTTACAACGCTTCTGGCACTCGTGTTCTGCCTGACGGAGCGTCCTTGCAACACACTGTCTGTGTCTGACATATTTCTTCGAACACATAAACGCTTCCACTTCTTTCCTGCTTCAATTCCTTCCTTGTAATGCCATGAAAGTGCCGTAACGTGCATGATATGCGAAAAATACCAAGGCCAAGCGAAATCGTTTAAACAAGGTCAACCATCAGGCTTGCCTTCAAAGTATGTATTAAAGGGATTTGAAGCGAATATTGTTCCATTTTGAGTGAGAAGAGACGGTGGGGGATATGTATGTTTAACAATCCTGAGTTTGCTTCTCCTTCGGAAACACTGCCCTGCAATCAAGCTGAAATGTTGCTACAGTAAACAGTTTACCACACTACTGTCTGTCATAAAAGGGATCTGATAGAACTTTCCTCTAATATTGGTTCCAATCCAATTTGGCCTTCTGCTAAGGCAAGCAGTTAATTTTGTTTTTGTATGAATAAGATTTCAGATGCAAACATTTTATTTTATTTTTTACTTTATTTTGGGAATAACAAATACGCGTTTCACCCTCGTCCACCCACTACAAGAAAAGAAATAGAGTAGAAAATGCGATTTCTAATTCTAGAGAACCAGAAATTGACCAGCGTGAGAGAAAAAGCTAATCAAAAATATTACCAAGTGCTGGGCCCAACAGAGAGGTAACAGAAATAATGGGATAGCGTGCCTGATTGTCTTGGGGTAAGCACTCTACTGGAAACGGAAGGGTCACGGGTTGGAAACACGGTCAGACCTTGGATTTTTTAGGTCTGCATTTTAAACCCTATCCTTCACCTCTCAACGATGTGAGGAGTCACCAGAAACGACACGTGGTTCGGATTCCACGTTAAGCTTTGGGTCTCATTTCTCCGCTTGGATAACTGGGGTAGGTTAGAGTTGTTGTTAGTCTCATCCTAAAGAGAGGCCTTATGATGCTATACGTTTGTGAACAGTAGGAGTCACGCCTCCTATTGATAGAAGGCGATGGCTGTCTCTGGCGCGTTGTTTACTCACTGTTGCACGTCTTCTTTGGAATTTGTGTGCCCTTAACAACAGTGCAGTACACTACAGATGCACTATCTACTCCTACAACACGAAACAGAGCGAACATACGCTGTTGCCACTTCGTCCATGTATTACCTTTGATAAGTTATACACTTAAGAGGAGTTAATGAGTTTGGAAAGGCAGTGAACTGGTATAATGTTTTTAATATGAAAATAACATTCTAGTTCGCAAAAATAATACACTTAGTTTTATAATGAGGTGACTGGTTTCGATCTTATACTAAGATCATCCTCAGACTGAGTTGTCTGAGGTTAGTGCTAAGACAACTCGATCGGAGGATGATCTTAGTGTAAGATCGAAACCGGTTACCTGATTATAAAGTGTTTAATTTTTTTGCGAACTATATTGAAATTTTCATATTAAAAACTTAGAAAGAGGGGTTGGAAGTGAATGAAACTTTGATGAAATGACTTTATTGGACTGATTATCATGTGGGATGAAGGAGACAAGGTAATAGGCAGTTACAGGGTAGTGCCAAGTTAGCACGATGTCGCAACCCCTCTGGCCGTAATGCATGACTAAGCGGTTCAGAATGGTGTCAAACAGCCTTTGAACCCTCCCCCGAAGCAAGTTTGTCCATAGTTGTTGCAGCTGTCCCTCCAGATCCCGCGGGTTGCCACTGACAGGGAGACTTCTTCCAATGTGATCTCACATGTGCTCAATGTTGGTGACATCCAATGATCTTCCCAGCCATGGGAGGAGCTCAATAAGTGTAAGCAGTCCATAGGCACTCATGCCTGTCCCAGGCAGTCCAGTTAACGAGGGCCGATAAAAAGCGAATAGGGGAAAAATTGTGTAGTCGCAAATTTTTGTACAGTGGTAGGGAAACCGATATGAACGACATACTAAAAGTCCCGACCTCTGGGATGTAGAAACGAGCGTGGGTGGGCGTTTTTCTACGATTTTCTTAAATAACTCGAAAACCGTGATCTCTAGCGAAAAACTGCAAGAGTACAAAATCAAACTGCATACTATTTACTACAAAAAAGCTCCCCCTTCATATTTCTTTAGGATCAATATTTTGCGAGATTCGGGAGAAGCAAATTTCGTAAATTCTTGAAAATAAAATTTTTATGCTGTAAAATTAAAATGTAAGGTCGACTGAAGTAGTTTACAATCGAATAAAGATGTGTGTACGACATCTAAGAGCCTCATGCCGTCTTAGGGTTATCCTCTGATGTGGTATGTGGGAAAGGAAGGGGGCGGGACAGCTGAGGCGCGAAGTGACAGGTAGACACCTCGACTGTCACAGGGAACCCCCCCCCTTCCCCTTGTTGTGCGAACCCCCGCCAGCCAAGTAGACCCAACACTACTGATGACTTAGCATGTGTCATGACGGCCGCAGAAAATGAATGTCTGGGAGGTGCAGAGATCAGTTTTCTACGGGATGTGTTATTATAGTCCTAAACAACAACAACAACAATGTACGTATTGTACTTCTCAAAATTGTCATTGTTGACATCCAAGAAATGTTCAGAACACAGCCCTATTGGGAATTCAACTAGCGACCGTGAATGCGTTGGTTTGGGTTGGGTTGTTTGTTTGGGTTAGGGAGACTAAGGTACTGAGGTTATCTGTCCCGCGGTAGGGAGGGGAAGGAGTGAGGATAGGAAAGGATGAGAAGGGGAAAGGAAATGCAGTCCGGGAAGTAAAGAAGGAAGGAAGACTGCATTAGCTCGGGGGCCGCGCTCGCCACGCACGTACTCACGAAAGAACCGTGAGCCCCTTGGGGGAACCGTGAATGCAAACGATTCCTTGTTAAACTGTGTATCATTTATTATTATTTATTTTATGGCCTTCATTAGACCGCTCTATTCAATATTTCAAAGGTTTTTACAAGTTGTTATTTTGCAGTGACACAATGTAGTTCACTACTAATTAACATAGTTCAATAATACACAGGTTATACTAATATGGTTACAATTTTTTATTATATGAATGATGTTTTGCTCTTTTGTCTGCCCAATACTTCTTCATTCTTTCCGATATTTTCATTCTATCCTTGTCTGAGATCACTCTTTTTGTAGTCATTTTATTGATCTTGTGGTTTGTGTGTCTTACAGTATTCTGATTTTATCGGTCTTATTTTTTACGTCATTTGCAGTTCTCTAATACCTTACTTAATTTCAATGATCTTTTTAATGTACATCTCACTATTTCACAATTTTTCTATTTTTTTTTTTTACTAATTCTGTTTTCTGGAGTTCTTATCAGATGCCCAAAGAATGAGACGATTGTGCTCATTACTGGTTCTATTTTCTTATATACTCTTTCATTTGAAGCTATTCTCCAATGCCCATTTATTTGATATTCTTCATTTATACCTGTCCTAATTATTATTCTTTCTGTCTATAGTATTCTTTTAATTTCTGCTGTATTCGTAGTTTTGAATATGGTTTCAGCTGCATATGTTATTTCTGGTTGTGTAACTGTTTTATAATGTTTTAATGTTACAGCCTTAGACATGATTTTTTTGTTCTATATGTTTTGGTAATATAGTGAGAATTGTTCAGTTTTTTATTTTGTCATTATGGTTTGTCATTTAGATTGTATGTTATTTTTTCGCCTAAATATTTAAATTTATCAACAATTTTGATTTCCTGTTCTCCTAGTGTAATTTTGCTTGCAAGTTGTGGAACAGCTACCATTATCTCTGCTTTTTCGAATGATATTTTAAGGCCAATCATCTGCGCTATTTCTTGTAGTGACTTAACTTGTTGTTTGGTTTCTTGAATAGTGTTGCCTAGGAGAACAAGATCATCAGCAAATCCCAAACAGTTTAAACGGATATCATTTTTCGCACTTCCAGTTCTTATGTTCTTTGGGTTGCCCTCGTACCATTCTCTCATTATATATTCCAGGGCACAATTGAATAGTAACGGCGATAGGCATTGTTTTAATCCTGTTTTTATTAGGAATGGTCCGGAAATTTCTCCTCTAAATATCACTTTTGATTTGGGATTGGTTAGAGTGAGCTGTATTAATTTAATTAATTTTTGATGGAGTCATAGATTTCTTAAAATTTTTAATACTGAAGGTCTGTGGAGACAGTCATATGTCTTCTTAAAATCTGTAAATGCTATTGCCAGAGGTTTGTTCCGTTTTCTGTAGTATGCCATAATCAATTTAAATTAATTATCTGCTCTGCACAGCTGAAACCTCCTTGATATTCTCCTAACTCCAGTTCTAATTGTTCCTTCATTCTTTCATATAGCATCTTAGATAGAATTTGTACGTACAATATAGGAGAGAGATTCCTCTGTAGTTGTCTGGATTACTTCCTTTTTGTATAGTGGGTGGATCACGGCTGTGGTCCAATGTTTGGCGAATCGTCCTGTTATCCAAATCTTTGTTAAAGGCATGAGTAAGAAGGTTTTGACTGTGTCACTTGCATATATTTACATTTAAACAAAAACCTGATCTTTTCTACACGCCTTATAATTGTTTTTGTCCTTTAAGTACTTCCTTTTTGTAAAGTTGGTGGGTCTAATTTGTTAGGTTCGGTTTTTGTTAGGGTATTTACATCGATCTGTAAGATTTCTTTGGGTTCCTCACAATTCAAAAGTTTATTGAATGCTTTTTCTTTGTTACCGTGAGTCATTCTTCCATCTTCATCTTTCAGTATTAGCGTAGGGGACTCTGTTGTAGTTGTATCCCAAAGATTTTGTAGTAGTTCCTGGAATTGGTTTTCTGATAATTATCTTCTGTAGAGCTTATTATATCTTTATGGAATCCTCTCTTGATTTTTCTAATGTTTTGAGTGAATTTTTTCTTTTCATTTCTCAGGTTGATGGCATTTCCTTCTGTTTTATGTATTTGGAACTTTAACCATGCTTGGTACCTTTCTTCATGGATCTGGTCACATTGAGTCCACCATGCATGTTTGCTTCGAGGGTTCGAGGGTGCTAGATTTTCAGCTTTATTTTTGAGATGAGGTACTAGTTCTTCTAGAACATCTTTTATTTTAATGGTTTGTGTCATTTGTTGGTATTTGTTATTTTTAATTAGCTGATTTGGATCATACCTCCTTTTCGTTTTATTGTTTTTTCTATTCGTTTTCTTAAATTTGATTTTAACTAGGGAATGATCTGATCGTGGGTCTACTCCTCGCATCACTTTAATATTGTAGATCTCCTTATATACATTTTTGTCTATACAGACAAGGTCTAGCTGCCATTCTCCCTTCCTCCAGTCTGGATGTTTCCAGGTTTTAGGTTGATTTTGCTTCCTCTTGAAGAATGTTGAGTTAGATATAAGGTTGTGTTCTCTGAAGAGTTCTAAAAGTATTTGCCCATTATTGTTTGTAAATATATGTGGAGTCCATTTTCCAATTACATCTTTATATTTCCTTTCTTTTCATAACTTGGCGTCTCCCAATAAGATTTTTTACATTCCTTTTATTTATTCTGTTCACAGTTTGCTCGAGAAGGTCCCAAAATTAATCTACCTCTTCTTTTATTTTTGTTAAAGAATTTTTTTTAATTTATAGGGGCGGGGGCATTTATTATTGTCTATGTTTTATTCATTGTTTTAAATGTCAGAGATGCAATTATTGGTGATATTGCTTGGAAATCAGTTATTGACTCTATTATTTTTATATTCACTATAAATCCTGTTAAACTGTTTAATAAAGTCATGCTTTCAAAATTTTTTGAAATTATTATACGTTCTGATTGATTATAATGTCATGTCTGAAAGTCGTAGAATGTGTGAAGTTACATCGACGGGACCGGATTTGAACCGTCACCCTCCAACATACGAGTCCAGCGTGCTAACCGAAGCCTTATAAAGACAACAGCATCCTTACATTTTGTGCTCTTCTAGTGTATAATTGATAGGTAGAGGCTACATTTCTGTACCAGCAGTTATAAGCTTATACTGTACATTAATCTTTGATCCTTCTGTCCATTTCCCGCCATTGTAATCCACAAAACAGTTCAAAGATTTGCCGACCTACACAATCTTTATTTCTGTTATTCCTCTGAGATTGCGGAGTGCCGTCAGTGTTACATCACTATCTAAGAAACAAAAATAAAAACTAATGTCTTCATTAGTTGTAGAGTCGGCTCAGATATGCTCTTTAGAGCCAGACAGATTCCTTTTCTTTTCATTTTTTTCCCTTCACAATGCCTGCCTTTCAGAGGCTGATAGACACGGGATTTTACAGACCACAGTATAGAACTTTTTTTGTACGTAGCTCTTTTTCTCGAAATGGTGGCAATGTTCACCTCTTACATCCTTGTTAAAGGTTCTTTTCTGCGATTTTTGATAACTCAGCCGTGTTACGAATACTAATCAGGTTAGGTTACTTCGTACTTCTACTACTAATTTTTATTCACCAATATGACTCATTTTCAATAAATACCACAGAAAATTGTTTTTTATATTAGCAACACGATTTACCAACTACTAGTAGTGGGTAAACCGTATTACTTTCTTCAATTTAACCATGTTGCTTTCTATCTGAGCTTGTGACCTTGAGCTCAGGAGTTTCCTTGTAAGACGAAGAGGAAAGAAATAAAAGAAATATATAAATAAATAAAAAGGCCAGGCGGCGCATCACGAAGCAAATATGCGAATCCGACGAAAATCGATAAGCGTAATGTACAGTACGTGTGCAGACGAACAAATTGCTACAACTTCAGAACAACTGCATACTTTGTTCAAGAGATTGAGAACATGAACTTGGTATTAAAGCATTGGTTCAAAATGATCAAAGTTTGTAAAGTTATGGTATCTAACCTAACAAAACACACACGCACACGTACATGCCCGAGGGAAGACTCGAACCACTGCTGCAAGGCGCATGAGTGCACACGTCTGTTCCTCTGCGGCTAAAGTATTGGTACACCTCTTGGTCTCATGTAAACAGTTGAATGGAGTGTAGTGATAAATGTTTGATATCCTCTTAAAGGGCATCGTGCCAAATTCTGTCCAACTGGTGCGTTGGTGTCAATCCCGAGCTGGATGCTGCCCGTTTTGCCCCAAACGTCCGCAGTTGGGGAGAGGTGCGGTTGGACAAGTTGGGGTTCGGCAAGAACGAAAACAGGCACTATAAACTCTCGGCGGGTGGGCATTACCTTCTTGAAATGTAATATAACATGAAGGGAAACAAAACAGAGCATGGTAATGTATTCCTCGCTTCGTTTCGTTGTTTAAGCTCGTTATGAAAACCAATTCAGTGCACACACGTTAGACCAAGAAGTCCCACTACTCAGAGACGAACTGCTTTGCTTCGCTGCAGTGCATTACCTTCCAAATCAGCGTTGTGTTAAAAAGTGTCGAGATCTCTCAAGTGTCGAGACATCCCAAAATTACCTCATATCGTCGACGTACCCCGACGTGGATGATACCCAAAGGGGTCCTACTATGAAATTTGCACCACAGACCATCACTCACAGTTGCCGGGCAGTATTGCAGCTGATATGTTGATATCCCGTAGTTGTCAGGAGCATCTTAATACACTTCTTCACAGGTCATCTGAGATCCTATCAAGGGACTCATCAGCCACTGTAGACAATTCTACCCCATTCACTAAGATATTAGGACGAATTTGCCCGACACTGCAAACAATTTCGTTGCTGTAACGTCAATTTTATGAGTATTGGGTCAAGTGGCTTTATACGTGCTGCACTCTTTTAATTTAGTGGATGCTGCCTTTTTGAAATTTTGGTTTCTGATTTCTAGCATTTTTGTAGCCTACGAAGGCTGTATCTGAAATACATACTAGTATGTAATTATAAGGGAATTTCCTCCAAAATCTTGGTCAAGCCATTCTTCATAAAATCCAAACACCATGCACCCTTCTAATTCTGTAGAAAGATGTGTGGTCGATTAAGATGCTCTGCCAGTTCTAATTCAGATATTTATTGAGAATTTCATTTGGTAACGACTCGTATGGGTGGTGCGTGGATTTTTGACAGTCCATTGGCAGCTAATGCGGGACTTGAAAAGAAAAGAAAAAAGAAAATCCTACGTCACAAAATTTGACACGTTAATAAAAAGCACGAGGCCTGAAAAATTTGGGACAGCAACGCACTGACGAAGGAATCACTATGAAAATCTTTGCTGAGGTACAAAATCAGTCACTCCCATAGAGTGTTTCAGGTAATCACAGAAGTGATGTAAGTGCACGTTATGTAAAACCCGTCAGAAACTCGTGTGATGTAAAGGTTGGGAAAATCAAAGTGGCTCGGGCGAGTTGACACGATTGAAGGTGAATGTATGCAAAAGTACTGCAGTTATGTCCAAAAGGATGGAGCAACTGCCCACTCACCCAAGCTAACCTTGTAGCCTATTTACACAATTCTCACGCCTGACAAGAATTGTTAGCAGCGGTTATTCTAATCGTGGTCATTTGATCTGTCAATGTGCGTATACTTTGTGTGGGTAGCCCTCTAGTCTAAAGTGTGTCGCAACCCTCGCAGTCTGCAAGAACTACAGCAGAATATTTTGCATGTCATTGGAGCAATTAGAACAAAAGAAGGAAGGAAGGAAGCATAGGTTTTAATGTCGCGTCGACAGCGTGGCCATTAGAGACTAAGCTTACTCTCGGATTTTCGGGAAGGGATGTGGGAGGAAATCGACCGTGCACTTTGAAGGGAACCATCCCGGCATTTGCCTGGAGTGATTAAGGAAATCATGGAAACCCTAAATCTGGAAGGCCAGAGGTAGATTTGAACCACCATCCTTCCGAATGCGAGTCCAGTGTCTTACTACTGAGTCACGTCGCTCAGTCAAATACATCAGTCCAGCTTAGATCCACCTCCAATAACTTGCTGACCGAAAGTGTCAATATATGAATGGTGGTTACTCTAGTCAGTACTGTATTTACTTTCCTCTGCTGTGTGCCTTTTAAACTGGAACTTTTTCTGTGGGCTACTTTTATTTGCATCGCTTGGAAAATTGTATATGTGCTTGTTAGTCGACTGGCAGCAGCATGTAGAACATCAAATACAGGAATTTGGGTCCTTCACCTTGTAGAGCTGTGTATAGCCTCTTGTGTATAGCTGGCGATCACCACAACTGAATAATGGAATGCTAGAAGTCGTCTGTTTGGGTACTTTCCGTAATATAACCGACGATCTGCACTGTCATTCAAGGTACCGTATTTAATTCAGTAGTAATATGAGTGTGACAATGTACGATGTTTTGATGTCTCAACTCTTGAGGTTTACATGGAGTTTATTTAGAGCAAGGCACCATGGGGCTACCATAATAGTGAAAAAGTTATTCTCGTTGGCCTCTAATATGGTGTGTGATCTCCTCGGACGGTCAGTACTTTTGAACACCTGTGCGACATAGACAGTGTGAGGTTATCAGTCAGCTCTTGAGGGATATTTGGCTATTCTTCCATGAGTGCAATATGCAGCGCTGCAGCTGTTGTGAGGGATGCCGGTCTGTGTAATGATTCTGCCAAGTGCATCCGAGACTTGCACAATCGGATTTAAGACCGGTGAACAGGCTGGCCACTCCATTCGTTCAACTCCCTCAACTTCAAGCATGTTAGCCTTCATTGCAACTCTGTGGGGACGACCGTTATCGTCCACCAGAAGGAACGCCATGCGGGAGTAGCCGAGCTGTCTGGAGCGCCACGTTACGCGCCTCCCTCGGGCATGTGATGTCCTTAGGTTAGTTTAACTAAGTTTAAGTGTTAAACATAAGGAGAGGCATTGAATTAAAGTTTGTGTTGTGGCCGGGATTCGAACCCGGGACCTTCCACTTACTAGGTAGGCGCTTTAGACCACTCAGCTAACACATCGTTGCAGCCAAAGCGACTACACGGACTGTCTTAAAGCGCGTCTCCCTCCACAACACATTATTTGTTTATATATATATATCACCTCGGCCTGAGGAACAAGGTGGGATAGTTCCTATTTGCCTTCTTTGCTGGGGTGCTATTCCAATGTAGGAGAGCCCTGGCAATTTGATGCGCATTTAACAGGGAACATGAGGCAGAATTAATGTGTGTGGTGTGGAGGGAGACGTGATTTAAGACAGTCCATGTAGTCGCTTTGACTGGAAAGCTGGGTGGTCTAAAGCGTCTACCTAGTAAGTGGGAGGTTCCCTGTTCGAATCCCGGCCCAGCACAGATTTAATTCAGTGCCTCTCCTTATGTTTAGTACCCTTGGTATAACCAGACAATATTGTCTCAAGGAATTTATTTGTTAGTTTAAGTAGTTTGTAAGTCTAGGGACTGATGACTAACGTAGATTGGTCCCATAGAATTACAAACATTTCGCCGGCCGCGGTGGCCGAAGTGACTGAGGCGCTCCAGTCACGGTCAGCACGGCCACTACGGTCGGGGTTTCGAATCCCCCCTCGGGAATGGATATTTGTGCCGTCCTAGTTCTTAAGTAGTTCATAAGTAGTTTGTAAGTTTAGGGACTGATGACCCCGTAGTTAAGTCCCATAAGCTTAACAAACATTTGAACATTTGAACAAACATTTCCAGAAGGAACACGTCTGCTATGGCACCAGCGCAGAGTAAAACAACGGATTGGTTACCGGATATAATAGTCATCGCTTGCTGATGTTACCCGTGAACGACCTCGGCCTTGTCTTCTTTTAACGGT
This sequence comes from Locusta migratoria, assembly GCA_026315105.1. Lineage (NCBI taxonomy): Eukaryota > Metazoa > Arthropoda > Insecta > Orthoptera > Acrididae > Locusta > Locusta migratoria. The sequence goes on from CM048749.1 coordinate 182,048,993, forward strand.
TCCTGTTATCTGAAATCGCGTCCAGGTTCTGGAAATTACACTTTGAGGCACTCCGATAGCTGCAGGCACCTCTCTCTCTCTCTCTCTCTCTCTCTGTCCCGCGACTGTGGACCCGCTTTCAACCTTCCTATGGCTCTTCATGCCATAGTTTCAGATAATTCCCGTTGTTGTTGCATTCCACTACTTGCTCACTACACTGAATCCAACTACTTGTGTAATTCGTTTAGCAGAGTAAACACAAGTGAACACCGACCCCCTCTGTAGCACCTTTCTGTTATTATCACAATCTCGGTTGTTGTAATGTTGTTGTCTCTACTCCGTAGAACCGACATAAAGACGTCGAAACATTTTAGTTCATTCTGCCGATGACAGTACTTCAGAACCTAGATATCTCAAATGATCCCCTAATTGTTTTGACGAGTGTAGTGTAAGTAATATCAGATTAGTATGAACAATTTATTCACAGTGGCATTAGGTACGCACATTGTTCTCTTGTTATTTCTCCGAAATCCTGCATCTGAACTATGAGGATAACTTATAAAAATTCTCAGATGGGTAGGATATGAATTTTAAATTTTTTTCCGGAGAATGCAATATTCAAAGATATTTGGCGCTTGTAGCCGGTCATCGATGTATGCAAAGCAAGATATTTGAATCTGCAGCCCATAAACCAACGCTATTTTGGAAGTTGTTGTTGTGGTCTTCAGTTCGGAGACTGGTTTGATGCAGCTCTCCACAATACCCTATCCTGAGCAAGCCTCTTCAACTCCACATAAGAACGGCAACCTACATGTTTGAATCTGCTTACTGTATCCATTTCTTGGTCTTCCTCTGCGGTTTTTACCCCACACACTTCCCTCCAATGCTAAATTCACAATCTATCCCTTCTTTTAGTCAAGGTATGCCAGAAAGTCCCTTTCTCCCCAATTCTGTTCAGTACCTCCTCATTAGTTACGCGATCCACCCACCTAATCTTCAGCGTACTTCTGTAGCACCACATTTCGAAAGCATCAATCCTCTTCCTGTCCGCACTGTTTATCGTCCATGTTTCACTCCCATACAAGGCAACACTCCTCACAAATGCCGTCAGAAAGGACTTCCTTAGGCTTAAATCAATATTCGATGTTAACAAATTCCTCTTTTTCAAGATCTCTTTTCTACCCATTGCCATTCTGCGACCATCATTTGTTATTTTACTGCCCAAGTTACAAAACTCGTTTACCACCTTTATTGATTCGTTATCTAATCTAATTCCTTCAGTATCACCTGATTTTCTTAGACTGCACTCCATTACCCTAGTTTTACTCTTGTTAATGTTCATATTATATGCAACTTTTAGCACAATGTCCATTCACAAGAATATCCAGTTCACTGTGCAATTAGAGAAAGATGGTTGTCTGCCTTTTTTGGATGTTTTGATTAGACGAAAGAATTATGGCTGTATATGGCATTCTGTCTATCGTAAGCTCACTCATACCGATTTCTATTTACAAGCTTCGAGTTGCCACCACCCATCACAAACTATGAGTGTCATTAAAACACTTGTCCACAGAGTACACACAGTATCATATGCAGAAAGTCTGCGTGAAGAGCTCACCCACCTACAGCAAGTGTTTAGGGATAACGGATATTCTATTCGGCAGATTAACAAGGCTCGATTAAAAACAAAAATAGAAGAGAGCATGCCGGCAAAATCTACTGATTTTCTTCCGTTTGTTGGGAACCTGTTATTCAAAATAGCAAAAATCCTGCGGAGTTTTCGAGTGAAAATAGTTTTGCGTCCACCATCTAAGATTTCTGATTTGCTTGATTCAGTAAAGCCCCTTTTACACGGGCGACTATCTTGTCTTGGTTGACTACTCGAACAGAGTGTGTCGACTGCAGCGCCCCTGGTGCTTCAGTGTTTCATTTGTTTTGCGTGATCGTTTGCGTTTGTACGATGGCTTGGAAATTTGTGTGAGTACGGTCTGCTGTGCGGTCTTTGCGCTGTGGTTGTCGTCGTAATACTTCGTGTGCTGATTTGCCTTTTTATCACAACCTTTCATCTAACACAGCGAAATGGATGAAAATCTTGTGATATTAACGCCAGCAACAGTAGGAAGGCAAAAAGAAAGAGCGCAGAGGCAGGAAGAAAAGCGTTTCGATGCGATCGTGGTTGCAGAGAAGAGGAGAAGGAAGGGGGATATACGGAATGCTCGTGAACGAATTGCGATATGAAGACCTAGATGCATTTAGGAACTTCCTATGAACGAACAAGTCGTGTCTCCACAAGTTGTCATATATATTTGGACTTAACTACGGGGTCATCAGTCCCTAAACTTACAAACTACTTACGAACTAGCTAACACCAAGGACGGCACAAATATCCATGCCCGAGGGGGGATTTGAACCCCCGACCGTAGTGGCCGTGCAAGACCGTGACTGGAGCGCCTCAGTCCCCTCGGCCACCGCGGCCGTCGTTGTCGTTAATTATAAATGGTATACGCCACTCAGACACAGTGCTGAGGGATGGTAAACATCTGCTACAGAACAACCACTCTTTCGCTCTGGCCTTAATGTGACCGCAGAGTGCCAAATTTAGATTTACAATCTTCAGCTGTAACTTTCGGGCAAACTGCTGATACTTTGTTTGCCACTACCTTGAACATTTCTTTCCGTGCATTCTGGAAAATGTATGATGTTTTCAATGTGCATATGCAGTCACCGTAACACGCAAAGACCACAAATAATACTAGAGGCGGTTAAAATTACCTTATTATGATATAAATAATGTTCTGTTTCTACGAGGGCCCTCTCCTCTTCATAAGCCGAAATAAGAGCCTTAACGCTTTTTCGTCCACTCAATTTCTACAAAAAATAAAAAGTAATCCTCAGTCAAATTTCGATGAAAAACGTGAAGTAAAATGCCAGTAATGGATCACTAGGTTTTTATTCCGTACTATACTACTTACATGTACCTTCGTTGTTTACAAAACAGTACCTTGCGTCTTCTGCTGGGCAATGCAGCCGCAGCTTCTACGCATGCGCAGTGTTCACCGCACTCGAAAATTTCGAACTCCACACCCAGCACAATCGAAAGATTATTGACGTCACAGTCGCAATCGCGCCGTGTTTGGCTCCTGATTTACACGACGGTAGAAAAGCCGTCCACGCTTCGAGTAGTCGATTTTCGCAAGAAAGTGGATCGTGTAAAAGGGGCTTAAAAGACAATTTGTTGTTACGGAAGGCCGGTATTTACAAAATACCCTGTCAGTGTGGTATGGCTTATATAGGCCAGACTACGCGTACCGTGGAAGAACGTTGCACGGAACACAAACGTCGCACCCGACTTCTGCAACCAAACAAATCTGGTATAACCGGACATTGTATATACATTGGTCACTCAATGGAGTATGATAAAAAAATTATTATGGCCTCAGCAACGACTTTTTGGGACTCCATTATCAAGGAACCGGTGGAAATTCATATGGCGTAGAATCTTATTAACCGTGACAGCGGCTTCCAGCTGGACATCGCACGGAAATCTGTCATTTCTAAAATTTCCTCAAATAGGAGACGACAGAGAGCGCTGGTGCCCGCAGCGAGTGGCAGTGCACAGAACTGAGTTACGCCGTTCTACAATCGAGGGCGCTGTTCGCTGGGAAGTGTGGAATATCTGAATTTGACGCAACACTCTTACCGTGCTATATTTGCGGAACCAATGACGCCCTAATCAATCTGCGATGACTCGCCTGACGATGGCTGGCAGATGCCCATTTGAAATATAGTGTTTTTTATATATGAAGTCCAGCTGCAAACTCGAAAGATCTTTGGGGTAAGATTTGTTAGTACGAATATAATGTTGATTGAAAATGTAATGAATCACTGACTTCATTGAATTACGTAAAATTTCCTTCCTATCTCTTATAATTATTTTGTCGCTCTCTGTTAAAATATTTTGCGTGGAAATGACGGAAACCACCGTTTTTTATGTTCTGTTGTTATTCTAAGCATGGTCTGAGAATCCTAGCGTTCGAGGTCTAAGGTGTCATTTGTCAGAGTAACGGATGTCTTTAGCGGCACGGAGGAAATGCGACCACAGAATTGATAAGTAGTTCCCACATGATAGGTGTGCGATACAACACTAACGGACCCTCACATTAGCAGACGGCTGCTACCTACTACAGCGGAACGTGAGCACCAATCTGACCTTCTTTAGAACGTAAAATTACCTCTACGAATTTGTAAGATTAAATAAAGATTTTTACCCTTGCATTAATACTACCATTATTAACACACAACAAGGACACAAGTTGTTTTCCAAGCTCAACTAGTGGAATACCTTTTTTTAAATTTATTTATCTATTCGCGCATTACTGAAACGGGACAACCATTGGGACTTGCATATTAACATTCACGTTACAACCTTAAATTGTCTCTGATATTCAAAAATCAACGCATTCAACAAACTTTTTTTACTAATACTATTTACGAATTTAAGGTTCTAACTGTTAGCTCCTCTCGCATTACGAAATTCGTGATTACGTATGATACAAATAACATGCACATTCTGAGACTGTACCTCACAAGCGGCTTCTAATGAAATTTCGAGCTTAAGGAATATCGCCCCAATTGCGCGATTAGATTCGCGATTTTCTATCAGAAAGGACACATTTCTTAGTATTTGACGGTAAATCACCAAGTAAAACAGAAGTAATATCTGACGTTCCCCAGGGAAGCGTTTTAGGTCCCCTACTCTTCCTTGTGCTTATTTAACGATTTAGGAGACAATCTTAGACTATTCGCGGATGATGCTGTCATTTATCGGTTAGTGAAGTCAACAGAGGATCAAAAGCAACTGCAAAGCGATTTAAACAAAATTTCTACATGGTGCGAAAATTTGCAATTAACACTAAATAATTAAAAGTGTGAAGTAATACACATGACCACTAAACGGAATCCGCTGAATTTCAATTACACGATAAATCAGTCAAACCTTAAGGTCGTGAATTCTACCAAATACCTAGGAGTTAACAATTACGAACAACTTAGTGAAATATACTTTATCCGTTATAAGTCACAAAATACTTTCCCTTGGAACAGTAAAAATTACCAGTCCTTTAAAAGACGAATGTTTTATAAATCAGCGTTGAGCTTCGTGTGGTTCAAATCCACTTACCATGTCGACAATGTTTTAGTGACGTGTAGATGTTGGTAACTGACCGATAATGGCCAATCAAGAGTCAGGTGCTAAAAGTCAGTGAGAATGTTTTTTCTCACTTCTTCTGTTTCGTAAATGCAGCTCGCGAATATATCTGTTTTTTCGTATGATACAAATGTTATAGTTTATGAGAAGGTAGTTAATGACTTATTTTGTTTTGTAAAGTACTTCGCTGTTTTATACGAATGTCTTACGATTTTCCAGTATGTTACAGTTTTCAATGTGTCATCAGATTTACAATCTTCCTTGTCAAAATTATTTCACTTTCTTGGGATGTATCACGATTTTAATGTTCTTAGGCACGAACCTAATAACACAGATAAAGCACACGTATGATTCATGATTGGTTGCCTTCATTTCCCTTAATTTTTGTAAGGATAATTAGCCTATCTTTTTACCATCGTTAATGCTATGAAAGATCTAAAATAAATATTGTAAATCAACCTTGGCTATCCTCCAACCTATGCCAAACACTAATGTGTCATTAACATTTTTGATAAATGACATATGTGAATGGTCTTCCGACAGCGAAGTTCGTGATTTAAAAAATTCATAGCACATTCTCACTTTTAAAGCAATTCATGTTACTTAAAAGGGCATTTAATTAGAAATTAACGATTCTCAAACCACTGTATGTATTTTTTCGCGCGACAGGCGAGGCGCGCGGGAATGGGAGCACAGTTGGGGGGCATGTCGTGGACTGCGCTGCTTCTCCCGCCGGAGGTGCGATTCCTCTCATAGGGACGAGCGCGCGCGCGCGCGTGTGTGTGTATGTATTTGTTCTCGTTATCGTTAGTTTAAGTAAGATGTAAATCTGCGGACCAAGATCTCAGCAGTTTGGTCTCTTAGATTTACAAAAACAATTTCGTCAGATGCGTGTGTACTGTGGTTTGTTAGTCTAAGTAGCGTATCTTTTATTCAACCAAGTTGAAATAAGTCTGTGTGGGTAAAATAAATCAATTCGTTGTTTACATAGGAACGGCAAATCTGTCTGAATTGTGATTTGATTGTCGCGGTATTGCTGCTGTGGATGGCTACACAGTCGAGTGGGCAGTATGTGATGGAGAGAAGTCGTACTTATAAATGGTCTCTGAGAAGATGCATTAAGTGTTGGCTCCAGAAATGGGGAGTGAGAATTATGGATATCTGCATTTGATTTATTTTTATTTATTTATTTTTTTAATCAGCTGATTCAGACTGAAGTTTTCACGCTCACAAGGTAAAAAAGCTTTTCACTTCGTAGAACTCTTTAACATCAAGGACAGGTCTCTTAATGAATCGTTATGTGCCCTCCTAAATGAGATTAAGAGCTTTCCTTTTATTTTAAACTACTGTATTTTTTTATTATTGTTTTAACTGTAAGTGACGGAACATGTCTTGGTTGAATATTTGTGGTGTTACTTCAAATCGAATTGAGAAAGAAATTGTTCATGTTTTGTGCAAACTTTGATGTCACTAAAATACAGTTCATGTCTCACAGTCAAACCCATCCAGAGTATCGTACATGATTTACTCTCCTGCCAATTTTTTTAATGATACATTGAAACTCCACTTTCTTTGAAAATACTAGTTACAGCAAATCCCACATTGCACATTCGTGAGTTAATAGATTTGGCTTGCAGCTTTAATCATTTTTATAACAATGTTGCCACTTTGCTGTTATATAGGGACTTAAACTTTATTGAAACCAGCGATCGTTGCACAAAAAAATAAATAAATAAATAAAAAAAATAAAAACGCTCACCCACTGCCAACATTATACTAATCATCCAATTGTTCAATAGATAATTACACAAAAATAGAGTCAATAAAACCAATCACCGTTTACAACAGATCAACACGTTTGTAGACAGTTACACTTGTATTTTTGTTTGCAATCATTTTTCATAAGAGATTGTATTTATAATTGTGATAATATCGTGCAAATACACACTAAACTTGCTACGAAAAAAGGGGTTCAGAGAAATACTTCTTTCACACTGTGAGTTTCAGTTTTGTACTGTCACTGTGTAACCTACTGTTGTGATTCGGCGCTGAGTCAAAGTACATTACAAACCATTGTTTCATCCATACTGTGTGCGTTATGGTACAGAATTATCTATCGAATTTTCATGAAGTATTTCGTTCAGATAAATTTACAGTGCAACATTGGTATTTTTCTGAGAAACACAGGTAGTTTTACAGGAGAGAGTATCAGTCCCCTTGATAGTGATTTTTTTATAAACATCAACCCCCGATTCATAACAGATTCGAATACAAAACTTTCAAAGTTTTGTTTTGGTATTATCCTCTAAGTTTTGTATGTCATTCCTGTATTATTATTATGCAATAAAGGGCTGAATTATGGTTCTTATCAGTCAAAATTACAACAAAAATTTGCTAACAACTAAAACAATGAGAAATATTTGGAATTCAAAAATTTCCCGGGGAGTACACAATTTGTAAGTACTGAACATAGGGTTTGAAACAAACATCTCATATGATTGAGAATTGAGCGAGGCTGGTATGAGAGGTCTGTAGGACTTACAAATCAACTGTACTATTTGAAACAGAAACAGATACTGTCATCGTCAACGGAAATCTACTTGGTACCGATTCGAATCCGAATCGCTCGGCATCGATGTATATTTTAGCCACTGTGTTGTTCTAGCAATCTGTGGTCGTAGCAGTGGCAAGGCACAGGTCTACTCGTGTTGCCGCGTAGCATATCCTTGGCCTTCTGTTACTCTGATATACGATGACAATTATTGTCGGAAAAAGGCGGGCGACTGTAAGACTCCGTAAACGTACAGAGATACGTTTGACGGTAAAGCCGTAAGTTTGTAGACGGCGTGCCGTTGTGATGAAGTCAATGTTTAAAAAAAGAGCTGCTGAGAATAACGTTCTCGTGTCTTTTATTCGCACTTAACCGTGACGCAACAAAAGCTTCCTGAATTGACCGAGTATAGATTCTTAAACACACATGAACAGCAAAGAACATGGAATTCAACATAGTAAATTGATGTAATAGGTAAATATATCCGATTTTTTCGACTACAAAATTAAAATGTTTGTAGATTACAAACTACTTCAACTAAGTTAATCTAAGGACAACTCACATATCCATGCCCGAAGGAGGATTCGAACCTCCGACGGCTTGACTACACATACCAGAGCCATTACTAAGAATCACAAATAGCATTCACTTTAAAATGAACATGCGACTGAATCTTGTGTATTGGAACATTTTCTACTTTAAATAAGAGAAAAGGGACAAACATTTAAATAAGAGCTTCGTGAATCTTCAAGTGTTTGTTTAAACAGCACGTTCAAGTGTTCAAGTGTTTGTCGAGCTTAAGGGACTTAACTGCGGGGTCGTCAGTCCCTAAACTTACAAACTACTTATTGAACTACCTTATACTAAAGACGACATAAACAGCCAAGCCCCCGACGGGGTGTGTAATCAGCCTGACTGTTTCACTGGAGTTTGTGACACTTGCGGGGAGTGACACTTGCGCGGAAAGGGAATGTGTAGACACTTGCGCGGAGACCCGGACGCTGCAGGTAGTGAACAGGGTGTTCCACAAGTAGCGATACACCACCCCTACTCCACGCCCTCCAGCCGCTACCTGTGCCGTATTCAGGGAAAGGCCCACCGAGCGAGGTAGAGCAGTAGTAACGGGACGTTCGCTAAAAATAGGGTATATTACAAGATTCACGTCTCTCGCATTCCGGCCCAAAATTAGCATGGGCCTATATTTCGCATTCATTGAAAAATACGAATTTTTCCGGTACCTACTGTTTAGTTTGTACATATTTAAGGGCAGAAAATAAAGTTATCTCCCAATATTTCTGATTAAATAGTGTTTCACACCAAAATACCATTTATGACAATTTCGGATTACTGCATTTTGAGTCAGAATTCGCATCTATATTCGAATTTATCGCAAATACGAATTTTTCTTGTCCCTAGAATTACCTCTAAAAATAAACAGCTGATCAAGGCACTAAAAGCAAGGGCAGATCTTTAGGTGTATTTCTACAAATAACTAAAACACAATTTGATCGTGGAATTATATACAATCTCACTATAAAGGTGTTTTGTAGGTGGTTTTGAGTAGCTTTTAAATATGTTAGAAATTGCATTATGAAATATAGAAAGCTACACGTTATGTTTATTATGAGATATCGATTTCGGCTAATTTGAGGTCATCTTCAAGTCTCAAACAACAGGTGTTACTTATGCATTTTTCCATTGGCACTCATAACCTTTAACTGTTTACACACAAGGTCTAACGTTGTTAATCGCGTTAGCGATGAAAAGAGAACCCAGAATCTTTGCGTCTAAATGATACATATATTGGTGTGATATCTTATTTCGAAAGACCAGACATCACACCAATACATATATAGCTCTCGGTGAAATGGAACGGTATGATGTCGTTACTTACCACAGCACGGCCGACTAGAAACGCAGGAGAAGTGCAAACAACGTTCTCTCCTCAGAGGTATGATTATAATTGGGTTCGGCGTAGACTTCTACAACATACAGTCTACATGGCGAAGATTACACCAAAAATTTAACTTTCGTCTACTTTGGCGATAGCAACCAAATTTTAGAATCATGTCTACTATGTAAAGATTTAGCAACACAAAACGCTTCAAGTCCATAACTTCACTGGTTTTCGAGTTATGAATTTTTAATATGTTTTTAATGTTATTATAGAAAAAACAAGTTTGGGACTCACACTAAAATTTTCATATGGCAGATTTTGTAGGTACATTCACAAGACATAATTCAACGGTTGTGTGCATTCATCTTATGAGAAATATCAATCATTTGTTTTCAGTGTTTATTTCAAATTTCTACATTTAAGTTTCTTTAATTATTAGTACTTAAATGTGGTTATGAAATAAATAAATTACGTATATATGTGTTGTCTTATGCGGCCAAACTACTTAGGTCATTGGGCGCTAGAGTTACACACTACTTAATCTTACTTAAAATGACTTAGGCAAAGTACAAACAAACATACCCATGTCCGAGGAAGGACTCGAACCTCCGACCGGACCGGCCGCGCAATTTGTGACACAAATTACATGTTTGATAATATTAATGCACAGAAGTATGAAATCACGTAAATACCACTTCCTGCAAAAATTTTGAAAAAAAAAAAGTTGGCACTGAGTTAGGAAAACAAAATTCTGGTATATTGGATTATAACATTTTATCAAAAAATGAATGTTACTACAAGAGATACAGCCATTCAGATTTACGGGCACCATAAAGTTTTCCCTTCCTGAGTAAATGAGCTGCTTCTTGTAGTTTCAACACCTTTTTTTTGAATGTTCTGAATTTAAATCTTCACACAGACTTCTTGAGGAGGAGAGTGATACGGATATCTGATTGGAAACCACTGCGTATTACCTTAGACCTTTTTGACTGTACTGAACAGTAATTCCGCGTATTCCGTAATTTATATCTATACAGTTAACAGGCAATGTAATTTATAACCAACTATTGGCTGCCAATTTCGCTTCATTTTTCCTGGCAGTCTTGCAACTTGTTTCTCCCTGTTGGTTTATGCCGAGTTCGGAGTAAAAATGGTTCTATATGACGGTGATGGAAAATAGAATTTATCTTGAGCATATTTCGGTGTGTGACATTCCGTTACACATTCCGTATTTCATATATTTCTTAGATGTATTTGTAATTCGAATACAGCCAAATCGTTTTGGGGTCTACGAATAAACGCTTCAAGTATGTAAAATACTCATTGACTTATTATTAACGTTTTTTAATTGAAGGTTTAAGGTTGCGTCTCCTATTAAAAAGCATAGTAGCTATTTTTAAAGAGATGGAAGTTGCGTGATAGTGGGGTTAACTACATAGCGGTCAATTACATAAACGTATCTGTGCAGGATGCCTAATATATTTATTGCTTGCGCAGGTGTCTTGATATGCTTAGTGTTCTGAATAATATGCTTTTAGGAGGTATGACTGTGGAAAGTCATCGTCTTGTAGTAGCAGAGACTCTCCAAACATTATCACTATTAAAATACCTTTTTGTTTACAGGAGGAACACTCAACGGATTAATATGTAGTTAGAACAAGTTACCATATTGCTCTTCAGCTCTGAAATGGTTGAGCAATTTCACTGATTTTCGTGTTATGTTGACAGTGTGGAAACTTGACCACAGCAGTGCTAGACTTCTTGGTGCGCAAGTGTCACTCCGCGCAAGTGTTCCAACCCCGTTTCACTGACATGTTCAACAAAGATAAAAATTACTGAAATTACTTTGAGCGTCAAGCATAGAACTACTGTCAAAATCATAAGAACAAATATGAGTCGACGGGACGTTAAACCCTAAGCATCCATCCATCCAAATATATGAATACTTGTCAAGAAACATTGTGTACATAATTACATGTATTTACACAAAAATGTACCAGTATCTGTGTCATTGTGTATCATCTATGAGGTGGTAGGGATAATGAAGAAAATGAAACGGACCCCCCTCTCATATCAATGAGTACACCCAGCAATTAAAAAAAAAACTACTAGATAAGTTACGATCACCTCTTAAAATAAATAGATCTGTTCAAGGAAATGAGGTGGATAGTAAAAATACAGGTAATATGGTTAAACATTTAAATATTGATAAGGGTCCCATCTTTACTTTTTGCAATCGAATTGCTCGCAGAAATTATTCTGTATAAAACCTAAAACACTATGGCGCTGAACTACTTAGTACTCATTAGTAGATAAGTCAAAAGTTGTCTTCCATAATTCACTTTCTTTTGTCTATAGAGTGACGAGACAGTTGTGTGATTTTGTGTCTACCGTTTTGTTTATATTGCACTACTTGTCGTGTAGCTAATTCTGCAAAGTGTGTGTTAAGTTTTTTAATTATTATTTTTTTATTTTTCATTTCATACGAATCACGGAAAACCCATCAACGAAAACATAGGTGATGTAGAGCGTTTCGCAGGGTAGTGTTATTGGTCCTCTGCTGTTCCTCATTTAAATAAACGATTTGGGAGAAAATCTAAGCAGCTCTCTTAGGTTATTTGCAGACGACATCGTCATTTACCGTCTAGTAAAATCCTATTAAAATCAAAACCATATTGTTGTCTGCCACTTACATAAGTAGAAAAGATCATCAGAATAAAATACGAGAAATCAGAGCTCGAACGAAGAGATTCAGGTGTTCTCTTTTCCTGCGCGCTATTTGAGAATGGAATGGGATATAAATAGTATAAATGTGGTACGATGAACCCTCTACCGGGCGCTTAAATGTGATTTGTAGAGTATCCCATGTAGATGTAGAACAGACACGTGTACTGTGAAACACTCCGTTGCCTTCGCAGGTCTATCAAGAGCTAACGACCTGGGCTGTTCACGGAGGGAATAATTCTACTCCACAATTAAGAGCATCCACACGTCTCCAGAGTCACACAAAGTTTCCCCTCAGGGGGCTCAGCATTAATTTGATGAGTACGGGGTTCCTGAACAGGCCACTGCGTCGCGCCAACAATCCTCCATACTATAAGCTCTTTGTGTGCGTCAGAGACCACCGTATGGCGTGACGGTAGAACGTATTACGTTACAGAGCCCGGGGATCTAGGCTTAGTTGCCTCAATTTCAAGGTGTGCTATGTGCCGAGGAGATGCATGGCTGTTGAGTTGTTACAGTCGCTAGCGGGCAACCTCTGGGGAACCTGCCGCACTTCAGTTGTATAAAGCCCTTTCTATACGAGACGTGCAACACGCATAAGGAAGCCGTTGTCAGCTGCAGCGCCCCTTGCGATAGACCTTCGAACTTCCACGAAGCGTTCAAACGGTACGCATTTGTTGAGTCGTCTGCTTCACGCGTCTACTTCGTTTGTTTTCAACTTACAGCAAATGAATCGCCGCGTTAACATCACTTTTCGAAACTGTATGATACATTGTGATAATTAAAACATTTATTTGTGTTTTAGACTGCCACTGTGAAACTGTATTTAATTGTTTTCGTGCAGTTCATGCGTAACTACGTCGCTCACGTGTTTTAACGTCATCATTATGAAATGCGTTTACATATTTCCAGCCCCTGCGTTTTAAGGCGCCTATGTATATGATGAACAAGCTCAGACCTTTCACTTTGATAAAGCTTCAAGTAATGCTCACCAAAACAAATAGTTCATCTGTTAACTACAGCATGTTTCAGGAAAAACAGCAAATATTTTAGAAGATGGTAATAAAGACGATTTGCAGTTAAAATTTCATATAATGTGTGTCCAATTTTTATTGGGTACAGAGATACTGCTCTTGGTATGTACAACAAACTGATTTGGATATTTTGAATGATTCTTTCGTGGATTCCTGGTAGATCACCATATTGACTTTTATTTATATTACCGGTTTTCGACGTAGTTTAAAGTCTGAATATGTTCCTAGTAAGCCGAAAACCGCGTAACTGAGTGAAAATGAACGTGTAGAAGATACACAAAATTCTACCAAGAACCGACGGATGAATCAGTGAAAATTTCATGATAAACATTTGCTCTGTTTGGATTTCATATCTCTGTATTCAAAAAAAATTTTACACACGTTATATTAAATTTTTAATGCAATTGCTGTATAGTATCATCTCCTAAAATACGTCTGAGTCGAAAAACTACGTTCCTCTGAGCAGGAGACAAGTGCACATTCTCAAACAAATTCCCTTCTTGGCTTCGTTTGTCAGCAAGATTACCCATTCGGTCGTAGGCACATGCGCGATGCACTTCCATACGCGTGAGTATAGGATCCATTCCATTCCGTCTACTAGCGATCGTATGCGTGCATCTTGTGCAAGTGCACGCGTCTACACTGTACGCGGACGGCGTAACTGGTGCATCATGGGTAGCTCGCACTTCCCGTGTATAAAGGGCTTAAGGCTTACCCAGGGCCGGCCGCGGTGGCCGAGGGGACTAAGGCGCTCCAGTCAAGGTCTCCATGGCCACTACGGTCGAATCCCCCCTCGGGCATGGATATTTGTGCCGTCCTAGTTCGTAAGTAGTTCATAAGTAGTTTGTAAGTTTAGGGACTGATGACCCCGTAGTTAAGTCCCATAGACTATACAAACATTTGAATTTTTTGCTTACCCAGGTATGCGAGGATCTGCCTGGGCGGACGTATATTTCCCTAGCTGCTCGCGGGCACAAAATGAAACGAGCAAAGAATAGCGTTGGATGGTTATCTCTGTGTACACTCAGCCTAGACGCTCGGGTATTCCCTTTTAAATCTCTCTCTTCTTTCTTCCCTTTTATTTATTTCTTTCATTTTTTATGTTTCACGTCCCGTTGTAGTTTAGTCCGTTTCAAAAGTGGGAGCAACTTGAGCGTCCGGTCTACAGCCCGGCTATGTCGTCCTGTGCTTCCATCTGTTCCACTAAAGAAAAACTCAAAGGAAAGCGCTTCAACTCGGACAAAGAACTGAAGGACACGGTAGAGGACTGGCTCTTGTCACAACCACATAAATTCTGGGAACAGGGAATCCTTCGGCTCGTTAAACAGTTGTGCTCAGGCTTCTGATGGTTACTTTTGAATAACGTCGTCAATATTACACCCACAATGTCGTTTCGTACGTTTACATTTGAACACTCCTCGTAGTCATTTTATCTTTTCAATGGAGTATCGTAATTTTATGCGCGGCATTGGCCGAGCAGTTCGAGACACCATGTCAGAGCCTCCCGCCGGGGGTTCGAGTCCTCCTTCGGGCGAGCGCGCGCGCGCGCGCGCACGCACGCACGCACAAACACACACACACACACACACACACACACACACACACACACACACACACACACACACACACACTCACACACACACACGTGTATGTGTGTGAGTGTGTGTCTGTGTGTGTGTGTCTTGTTCTTAGTTTAAGTAGTTTGTAAGTGTAGGGACTGATGTTTACAAACATTTGTACATTTTGAACCAGCTTGCAAAGTACGTTGTTGACATCTTTGGTCCACGACTTCCGCCCTCCACTCGAACCCTATCATCAGCTGCTACCAACCGAAATGAGACTATCTGACAGGCAGTGTTGTCGTGACGTCTAGTGTCCCCCTGATATGTCACGTGCCCAGAAGAGGCACTGCGGACGATGTCGGGCTGTTAGATTTTTATAGTGACCATTTTCATGAGTGAAATACACTACTTTAGGTTTATCTCAGTAAATTTAAGTCTTTGGTATGCCCTCCGCCCCCAACAAATACCCCTTTTCTTTGTTTATTGGGTTACTGCACATTAAATTACTGCCACTAATGCCGAATTTAGTGACTGCTCGACACTCGCATAATGAGACTTAAGCACAATGATTTGTATTTATATATATATTCAAAGTCAGCTGCTAAACATTGTCTCTGATCATTTATAAACTACTGAAAATATAGTAAATTATTTGTAACGTGATGTGATCTCATTATGGACAGTTACATGCATTCTAGCCACTCGCATATTTAATCCATTATTTAGTTCGAAAGCAATTTGTTTAGTATGTAAAGTTACAAAACTATGTCGAAAACGTGCGGGAATTCAGGAAACCCCGAATCAACCTGGGGGCCGGTATTCCTTACAGTCAGAATATCATGAACGTACAGAGCAACCCTGTTTGGATACGATAGTTGTTTGATCCCTACATGCCAATAGACTGATTTTTATGTTGTTATTTATATGCGCATAACGACTGGCTATACAAAATCAACGGCAATATTCTGGCTCCAAACTCTGAGTCATATAGCACCACCTCATTTCCGGAAAATTGAAGCTCTAGTCGGAGAACACAAAGAAAAAAAAAAAAAAAAAAAAAATGAAAAAATAAAAAAAATCTGAAAACATGCAACGAGAAATACATTATAGTGTTTCAAATGTCTCACTATCCAGAGGAAAATCGAGAAAACCAACAAGAACAAAAAGAAAATCGTTATACGATAAACATTATTAAAATTAAATGGGCTAAAAGTTGGACCCAATTAACAGATTAGTACATTCACAGAGATATAAGAACGAGTGATAAGTTCCCAGGATATGAATTGCCTCGCTACTTATCGGGAAATTCAACAGGATTCGGACAGACCATGCTATCAGTGGTGCAGCTCTTTCCAACTGATAAAGGGGAGAGGGTGATTTTCCTACACCACAATGATCAAGCGGTGGTGCTCCTAATCAAATGGTCCATCACATGTGAGCTCACAGGGTACATCATTGAATGGACAGACATTCTGACAATGCCACTAACAGTGGTTAAGTGTTTAAAAAATATCAACTTTTCATTCTGAGGTATATCATGTATATGTATTTGTGTTTCTTTATGTATATATCTTATGCATATTACTTATGTCTCTCACCTAAAATACTATGTTTTCCTCCTTTCTCGAATATCATACCATGTGTTTTTCAGTAGTGACACACGATAAATAAATTTTCCGTGCCTGGCATGCAAGTAAATACAAGACAAAGACTATTTAAGCATTAAATGTCTCTAACTGATTGCTTTCCATACTTTGTTTAGGACTATACTTAATGGATTCAAAGTTGTCACAACTTCATCTTTAGCTACTACGTAATGTGTTTACGCGGTGTTGCGTCGTATTAACGCGAGTATACGTAATCACATTATCATCTGCATGAAGCCTCGTTTGCAGCGTCATCTCAAAACATCTCCACGAGGCAGACTTATGTAATGAACTACCTCATACACAAAAAGATCCTCTAAGACGTCTATAACTTACTATGTTTACGTATCCAGATCGTTCACGTGATTAAGTTTACCATTATACCATTATTTCGCTTTTGTCTGGAACAATAGCAGTTTACATTTTATAAAAATTAATGGTGATGGCGACGATTTCTGTAAATAGTGAACACAGGGGGTTTGGTAACTATTCTCCAGTAGTGCTGCGTAATGAAAGAAATGTACAACTGACATTGTAATTAACAAGGTAACAAATCAGTTCTTTAGTCGTACAGTCAACTTAATAAACTACAGCATATAAAAAATATAAAAAATAAATAATGGAAAAAGACTAGATTTTGATCCGATGAAGTCAGGTGCAACACGGCAAATTATAAATGTACTGATAACGGACTCAACGTCGTCCATCAGCAGCTAGCGTGTGACATAGCTACCAGAGCGCCATTTGCGTGTACCCTTTAACTCTTTGAGGCATTGTGGCTTCATTTGCGCCCACCTTAGCTTTTATTGTTTTCCAGCCGACTGACACGGTAGTTTCAACTGGAGCCATCTTGCCGGCCGCGGTGGCCGAGGGGACTGAGGCGCTCCAGTCACGGTCAGCACGGCCACTACGGTCAGGAGTTCGAATCCCCCCTGGGGCATGGATATTTGTGCCGTCTTTAGTCTTAGCTAGTTCATAAGTAGTTTGTAAGCTTAGGGACTGATGACCCCGTAGTTAAGTCCCATAAGTTGTACAAACATTTGAACATTTGGAGCCATCTTCTGTCCGTCCTGATTAGTGCTGCCATCTGTGATAACTTTTTGTAACTATGTCCAGAGTCTGTTTTGTTGTCATAAGAAAGTTGCTAATACTTGTGTTGCGTCAGTTATAGTAGCTGCTGCACAATTTACTCCAGTAAATATTTCTTGAGAATATATAAGGTATGTTCATAGGTCATTATTTGTGAAAATGTTGTCAATATACTCTGAAGTATACAACTGCTCACAACAATATATATATTCGCATTTCCATACATTGACACCTCGGTAGCAAGCCACCCCTTCCCCTCCACACCCCTGCCGACATTGACCACGTCTCTTCCTTCCTCCACCATGCCCACATCCCCACCAAGGCTATATATCCTCACTGTCCTACCCTTCCTCCACATGCCGTCCTTCTATGCGAATCCCGTCACCTCTACCGCTCCTACCTCCGGACTGGTGACTGGGATTCACTCCAACGCCACCAGCAACTCAAAAGACACATTAGAAACCTTTTGTCTGCGAAGAAACGCCGGGAATGGCGCCAGACATGCACCCGCCTAAATTCGATGCTCCCCGTCAACTCCTCCAACTACTGGCGCGCTTTGCGCCGCCTTACTAGCAGTCACGTCTTGCCCCACTACCCGCTTCTCCATGATGACCATCCCTTTCCTTACAATGTAAGGCAGAATACTTTGCCTCCTATCTCTCAGAAGTGTTTTCTGTTCCCGACAATCCTAACTCCTTCTTCCCCGATGTCCATGAGCGAACAGACACCTCCTCCCCCCACTCCCCTCCCCCCCCGGCTTCCAGTACTTGGACCACATTCTCCATCAGAATTGAACACACCTATCACCGCCCATGACATAATTCACACTCTTTGCACCAAACGCGATACCGCCCAAGCTCACGACCGGCTGACCTGCCGACACCTCTGGCCCTCTCTCCTTCCATGCAGCCCTCGCAACTCTTCACAATGTCGTCCTTTTCACCGGCTTTTACCCGGACCTGTGGAAGACCTCTCGTGTTCTCATGTTCCTCAAACTTGACAAGCCCCCATCCCAGACCTCATTGTATCCTCCCATCAGTCTCAGCTCCATGTTCAGCAAGGTCCTGGACATATCCATCAGCACCTCCGCCATCACCAGTTCCTCTGCCAATGTGGCTTTCGACCCTCCTTCTCTGCTGACGACCAGCTCTTTTGCCTCATCCACCTCCTCTCTGTCCAGCTTAACTCCCGTCGCCCCACTATCTTTGTCTCCCTTGACATAGAAAAAGCCTACAACAGTGTATAGCATTCTGGTCTCCTTTTCAAACTCCTGTTCTACACCCTTCCTGTCAATTATATCCACCTCATCGCTTCCTTCCTCACCAACTGCCCCTCCTATGTCACTGTCTGCAACTCCGACTACCATTTGTTCTAACCCCATCGGGGTGCCTCAAGGCTCGGTCCTTTCTCCTCTCCTTTATCTCATCTACTCCGCTGATGTGCCCCAACCCCAATCTCTATTCCCTACAATATGCTGATGACACCGCCTTCCTAGCCCTCGCCACCTCCCTTGCCCATTCCCAGTTTATGCTACAGTGCCACCTCACCGAGTTCGCCTCATGGCGTAACCGGTGACTCCTTTCCATCAACCCCGAAAAATCTCAGGCAATCATTATAGGTCATACAACCCCTTCCTTCTGCATCCCTGACTTTTACCTTACCCTCCACAACCGACCCAGCCGCCACACCTGCACTCTCAAATACCTCAGCCTAACATTTGATCACTCCCTCTCCTGGACCCCACAACTCCGCACTGTCTGCCAGGAAGCCCTCTCCTGCCTCAATCTCCTCCAACTCCTTACTGGCCGGATGTGGGGTCTCAGTCCCTCCACCACCCTATACACAATTGCTCCCTCATGTGTCCCATCCTCTGCAGCTACCATCCTCTCCCCCATCCTACTATATAACCCTGCAAATCCTGGAACGCCACACCCTCCGCCTTGCCTACCTATCAGGCTCCCCTCCCCCATGTGGATCCTGTATGACCTCCTCCCGTTTCCCCATCTCCTCCAATACCTCGAACACATCTGAATCCTATACACCAACCACAAGACAGACTCCCACAACCCCCTGGTATACCCCATCCTCACCAATCCTGGGCCTCTGCCACGTCTTTAGTGCTGCGTCCTTCCCTCCCTTCACCTTCACACTCTCCACATCCTTTCCCAGGATAACTTCCTCCACCTCCCCCTCCCAGATGACACCCTCCGTCCTGAAATGTACCCGTCCTACCAACCCTGATCCCTTTTCGTGAATGAAGCGCTCCCACTCCTCTCCCCCTCCTATTCCCTCCACCCTTTTTGTTATTCCTCTTCCTGCCCTGGAGTCCCTATGCCCCCTCCCCCTCCTACGCGCTTCCACCCTACCCCTCTCTACCCCGCGGGTTCCTGCGACATCAGTTTTAACAGTCTCATTCAGTATTGTGTGTCAAGCGCTGCAGTGTGATTTTATCTGCGTCCACCATTTACAGACAAGTGTCGCAACGTTTGATTTTAATACTATGTCTCCGAGTGCTCACCTTCTTGTTTTGATGGCATAATGTATGTTTTTAATGTCACAGTGGATCTTTGTTTTTACTGACTCTATGTTTTTTCTTCATCTTTCAATACTGCAAGAACTTCAAGTTTGTCTTCATATCTATATTTTAATTTACAATTTTAACTCCATTTCATGTTATCTGTCCTCACGCTCATGGGTGTTTTCTTCTCGTGCCTACTGGCATGTTTGTACTGGTGTGGAAGTACAATAAAGGGGAAAAATTCGCATGTCAATGGTGGCCACTGTGCTTGCGTCTTCAAACCTAATCTATAGTTCTTTCTCTCCAGATTGTTTTGGTACTTTGTAGATGTATCTGTTGTACACATTGTGCAACGCTGATAAACGTGTAAGACTCAAAGAATTTAGATTGAATGTTGTAACTTGTTTACTCGGTACTAGAAATATGACAGGTTTACCAGGTCCATCGTGTAGTACACCACCCCCTAAGAGATTCAAACCACAGGTGCCTATGGAGAAGAGAAGGTTTGAAGCATAACACTTGCCGAAGCATGGACCTCCAAAAAGACCCCTCATAGATGGCATTGTAAAACTTGTGGTGTAGGCTTATGTTTGTCATCTGACAGGAATTGTTTCATACTTTTCCAGAAGTGTCATTTTGAGGCTACTCATGATATGTTGTGTTTTCATATTTATTGTGTGTATTGCCATTATTTGCCACAGTGGCTTCAATTGAAGCCACCCCGTAATTTGTAGCCTCAGCAAATGTACAAAAATAGTAATAAATTGATATTTTCATTTCCTTGTAGCGTATTTGAACTATTTCAATCAGTTTCCAGTTTGTTGTTCTGTGCCTCAAAGGCTTAATAGGGAGCGTGTATAGTCATTGGGTTCCGTGTGATAGTACGTGTGAAGCAAACAGGAGTCATGCGGCGGAGACATACACGTGCTTCCTACAGCCAAATGAACGAGTTTCTGCGCGGTGGAGTGGCATGGGTTTTTGTGTTATCCTTAGCATAAGTAATTTGTAATCCTAAGAACCGCAATAGTTGAGTCTCTTCAATTTACAAACATTATAACCTTTTTTTTTTTCCTTGCGGGTTTTAAAGGGGTCAAATTGTGGCCTGCCCAGAAGCGTCAACATGAACTGTTGCCTACCGGTTACTAGCAGTGGGAATACGGGCATGCACACCTATGACACATCATCCATTTAAACTAAAGCATCGACGTACACAACTCGACTAGAGCTGTCAGGGGATCGCTTGGAAAATGGAATAGCGGGCCGTACTCTTCAGAGAAGAAAGCAGATGCTACCCGCACGCAAGTGATGATCGTTTGCGCTTACGATGTAGACCTCCAGAGCACTGTCTCGTAGACGGCATTCGTACAAGATACAATTGCCCCAGGTCAAGCATTCTGATCTGAGGTGCAATTTAGATAGAACTCTCATCACTCGGTACGTGCAAACTGTAATAAGGATAATGTTCACCCGCGAACTGCGCATGGAACAACGTGCCCTGCAAGACGCGCAGTAACTTTCTTGGCCAGCAAAATCTCTGGACTTGATTCCGATCGACAAGTGTGGGGATATAATGGCACGACAACTGACAAATGAGACTCCTCAACCCACAACTCTCGCAGAACAATGTGAATAGGTTCAGCAGGCGTAGAATAGTCTATCCCAAGACGGTATGCGCCGTCTGTATAATCGAATGGATGCCAGAATCAGCGCCTGCATTGCTGCTCGTGGAAGCTACAAGGGCGGTGTGATAAGTCTGGTAAAAATATAATAAAAATGTTTTAAAGGCGATAACTCACTTTATATCTCGACATAGTCTCCTTCCATGGCTCTATACTTGGTCCAGAAATTTTCCATTTTTTTAACACATCGGCAAAGTAGGATTTGTCTAAGTCTGCAAAATAGTCTGTCACAGCGGCGGACACTTCCTCATTCGATGAAAATTTTTTTTCCACCAAGCCTAGTTATCAACTTTGGGGATAAGAAGAAGTCACTCGGAGCCAGGTCTAGTAAATAGGGTGGGTTAGGAACCTATTCGAATCCCAAGTCGTGCACTTTTCCCTTTAAGATAGATGCTGTGTAGACAGGAGCATTATCCTGATGAAACAGCACTTTCTCCCGTGCCAATGTTTAATTATGTTTGTAAATCTATGGGACTTAACTGCGTTGGTTATTAGTCCCTAGGTTTACATACTACTTAAACTAAGTTAAACTAACCTAAGGACAACACAAACACCCATGCCCGAGGGAGGACTCGAACCTCCGACGGCGAGCAACCACGCGCTCCGCAGCGAGGCGCTTTAGACCGCTCGGCTACTCCACCGCGGCAATTCCGTGCCAATCTTGGATGTTTTTCGATTAGTTCCTGTTTAAAACGATCCAGCAGAGCAGCATAATAGGGCTCAGTTATGGATCTGTCTTTTTCCAAATAATCTATCAGGATTATACCCTGGGAATCCCAAAAGGCAGTGACCATCACCTTTCCAACTGACAAAACAGTCTTCGCCGCCCTTGGTGCACTCTCCCCACTCTTCGTCCATTGTTTGGATTGTTGTTTGGTCTCTGGAGTGTAATGTTGGATCCAAGTTTCATCCACAGTTATGAACCTCGGCAAGGTCCTGTGGATTTCGAGTGAACAGTGTAAGATTCTGTGCAGAAAGGTATTTTTCATTTCCGTTTTTGGTCCAGATTGAGCAGGCATGGCACCCGTCGCACACAGAGCTTCTTCATGGCCAGTTTTTCATGGAGGATGTAATGCATTCTTTCATTTTAGATGCCTACCTATCTCGCAAACTTTTAATCATCGATGTTCCATTACCATATCATGCACCTTATCGATGGTTTCCTGTGTGGTGACTTCAACGGGCCGACCGGAGCATGCTCCATCTTCCGTGCTTCTCCGACCACGTTTAAACTCATTGATCCGAAATTAAACGGTCTTCAGTGTTAATGCAGAGCCCACATGGACTTCATCCAACTCGGATTTGATCTGTGCAGCTGTCCAACCCTTCAAATGAAAATGAGAATGTTTAATGATCGCCGAAATTCGTTTTCTCCATCCTAAGGAACTACCTACGCTGGCAGCCAACAATCAGCTAATAACAGCTGTCATTGAAAACTTACTGTAATATCAGTGGAAATATCAGGCTTTCCAACAACAGTGCAGGTTCCGAAAATTTCCTGCTATTTCATACAAATTTACCAGACTTATTAAGCCACCCTCGTACATCACATATTAACATGAGTGTTTCGGTGTGGATCGACACTTCCTACCTCAGTATCGCTTGAGCTACTGATGTGTAAATACAACCATTTCGGATCTTCCATATGTACTGTATCAACAAGAAATCTTGGGTGAATTGGAAACCTTCAAGAGGGTGCAGTAATTTTATTTCCGGCAGTATATCAGTGAGATTCACAACCATTGCAGAGTAATCTAGTTCGCGCACAATGTATTTCTTTTTTATTCCAAATCGAAGGAAGTGTCAGAGTTACACATGTCTCGCTTGTCGTTTTGTTTTCATTACCTTTTCATTGTGTAATTCTTATTTATTTTTTCTTCTACACACCTATACCCTATGACCATTCTCTTGTAACTGTAATCTCTTTGTTCTACTCCATAAAATACTTAATTTCTTTCTGTGCCTTTTCTTCGTTATCATTGATTCATGAAATATTGTTCACTTAGAGGAACAATTTTACTTACCTTCTTTACCCCTAAAAAAAGGTAAAGCAGTCAACAATCCGAAGATTGGTTTGAACACCACAGTGCTTTACTAGGCATGGTCCTGTTTGGAGGTGGTATGCCGTTGCCTTCCTCCGACCTTCGAACTGACTTACCCAGCCAGTTATAGGGGGACCTACAGTTTAACGTGGGTTCCGAACCACGGTGCTACTCGGTATTTTTCACATGAGCTATACTGTCAGAGGTGAAAGAAGTGGAAAGTGACAGATAAAAATCCTAGGACCTGGCGGGGATCGAACCCGCGAGCTTTGGATTTGTAGTCTGGCACTCTACCACTGTGCAACCGAGGCGCACTGTTTACCCCTAAGTATTTAAAATTCGCACTAAAAATGTACAGAACAAGAACTGGGTTTTACGTCGAATCGACGAGTAGAAAATCGAGGCTATTGAACTAACCTCTTCATCGCATCCTTTTCTTTTAATTTTCACGGAACAATAAAGAATACTGAATTGAAACCGCGATGAATCGTTACAGGAGATAATTTGTCATCAAGTGCATTCAGTTTACCGATTTATGAACATCAATCACACATTCTACTCTTCTAGCTATCAACTGAAGTTGTCTTCAGTGTACAATTGATACAAACGAATTTCATATAGAGTTTTTATCCAAAGCTATTGCAGTAATAATATAAAGTGAAAAATACTTGCTTTTAGTGAGTTATCTCAGTTCTTATGTTTTTCATTAATGTGTGAGAGAAAATCTACAGATCACCCTTCTTCGTGCTGAACATATGTTTATGTTTTGTTAAATAAAAATCTCGTGAGTGCTCTGAAATATTTTACATATTTTGAACGTTGAAGATTCAAGAACAATAATTTAATAAGCTTTTAAAATAAGTAACTTATTACATTTGGCACATTTGTATGTCATTTCGCCACATGAAAATTGTATGTAAAATGTTGACAAATTATGCCCTGTTGTGGCATGTCTTCCGTACTTGAATTTACGGATGCTCCTCCTCCCCATCCCGGCCCCCTAGGGGGTATTCTGAAGCTGCCTTCTTTTCCATCTTTGATTCCAACTAGGCCATATTTGACTTTAGTTGTGCTGCGATAGCAGTATTTACCATTTTAGTACAGAGTATTTCCAGCTCTCCTTTCACCTACTGGCTTGCTTTAATCAACCGTTTTGATACCTTATTATTTACCATCAGCTAAAGATCTCCTTTTCCCTGCTGAATTATGTTTTCAGATGTGTTGGTGATTTCAAGCTCTCGAATGACTTATTCTCTGCATTTAATTTCATTTTCTCGTTCTCTCTCTACAGACATTTTTAATAGTTTCAAAATTCAAATAAGTTTTTCTTTCTACCTTAGGTTAAGGAATACTTAATTTAATTGACAGTCATGTAATATGGTTCTTGGGTACGACAAGGCAACAGTACAAAACTCCACCCAGGATCTTGAAATACATCGCCCTACAGCAGCATTCCATGTCGCTGTCAAATGGCATGATGTTGTAAATTCACACATTTCAGGTTCTATATTCAGTATTTAAATATACAGTCTGTCTAATCTGACCACAGGATTTGGTTTCTGTGAATGTATGACATTATATGTGATGGAAACATGGAACATATAGCGTAGCTTAATGCCTAAAACTCTCTAGGATCCTATATCGTTTGTTCCATTAGGTGTTAGCCCAGACGAGGGAAATGACACCAGAAATAAAAGAGAAAAAAAGTCATAAACAGACAGAATTTTCATGAAAACAAAAACTTTAATTTCAAATGACGATGCGTTAAATATCAAGCTGTATAAGATAGGTATCTTATACTGCTTCATATACATTAGTAATACATTGTGTTGCTTAGAAGTAGACTGAAGACTTTGAATGGTGAGTTTCCGTTCTAATCTTTGTTACAGTGAATCATGATTTTGATAGGATTTCCTTCTCCAGAAACGGCAGTTGAGAAGGCTTTCAAGGTCTCCTCCATGCTGAAGTTGTGTGTAATAAGATCTTTGACGTTTGTTCTCCCAGATGCAACAAGCTCTAAAGCCATTGGGTACCTGCAAAGTACAAAATAAGATGAATTGTAAGAACTGTATATCAGTAGTATATCATTGGTTATTGCGAGATTGAAGGTCGGGGTGAGAGTTTACAATAGGGAAAGTTTAATTTTTTAAACTCACAACCACCAACTGCGAACCAAATTCCTAAACATGCAAAAACACGAACTGTGATTGCGACTGTTTGATTCGTTTTCTAGGGGATGATATCACACGTTCGCAGCTTTCCTTCCTTGCATATGATTAACAAAACAAATTCATAATAAAATCAAGTTCATGAGAGAAAAGGGTGTACTAACTACTATTTTTGAAAACACATGAAAGTTCACTTTATGTTGTTTATTTCACAATATTAGAACCCTGTGGCTGATACGTCTGTACGTCGACACATTTATCAAATAAAGTTATAGCTCGTGAACCCCAGACAAAATGAATATTTGTCGCAAATTGTTTTCACACCACGTGGCTGTCTTAAACACCGTTTATGTTCATGCCTATGCGACGACACGTGTTACATGAACAAATCACGATCACTTTAATTCAATGCGATGCACACCTTGTTCCACCGGCTAAATATTCACAAACACACAGTAGCACTCGATTCAACTTGGTGCAGTCTACGACGAACAACCACACGTGGCGATTCCCACACACAAATCTAAAGTCTCCACCTCGACAGCCACATGCCGACTCTATGCAGCGCGACGCCGCCCGGCCAGCGACCCCACGTGCTCCCGACTCCTCACTTCCTGCCCTCGCATGCGCGCGCGCGCCAAAAGCTCAACTGCCGGGGTTTTTTCCCCTACGTCATCAACTTCCCCATGTGAGCTGTTCTAACCGATTTGCCAACGTACAGCGCTCAGCCAATACATTTCTAAAACTTTACTTAAAATCAAAATAATTACACTACACATTAAATAAATTGTCTTCTTAGGTTTTTATATTGGTATAAACATACTTTGTACTATTTATCCTAATCGTTCAATGTCTTATGTCACAGATAAGTGATTTAACTGAATACTTCAAGATAAAATACACAAGATTAATTGAAAATAAAATGAGAAATAGTTAATATATTATTTTTATAAACAAACATTGCCATGCTAGTTGTGTAACTGTCTTGTCTTCGTTGGTAATTTATTACTTTTCATTGTCAATTAAACATATTACGCCAGATGTGACTATATCAACTAATGTATTGTTTATTTATCAACAGGCTATTTTGTAATTAGGGCCTTAAAGGTTCCTAACTGCATCGTATTACTTCAAATGCCAGTAGTATTAGAATATTTGCAGTGAACTTCATACTGTTTAATTATCATATGCTATTAATTACCAGTATTTCTATTGGGCGGTAATCTTACATTATTTAACGTTATATATATATATATATATATTGATTTAGTGCGCCCGTCTTCCGTTAACTTATAATGAATCTATGATGGTTAGGGAAATAATATTACAACTGAAAGTATTTTTAAGTATTCTAGTGATCAGCCTTTTACTTTCGTATTGCTATAGCGTTTTCTTTAATGGAACAATGAATAAAGAGAGAAAATTGTTGAATGACAAGAAAAGCTATAAACTAGTATAATGAACTATCAATAACATTCTTCCGAGTATGAGACCGCGTCGTCACTTTATAAACTCTACCGACGTTTCGGCCACTGATACAGGCGGCCTTCATCAGGGTCTGTGTCATTTATAAAATGACGACGCATTCTCATAACCGGAAGAATTTTATTGATAGTGACAACAGCCGCG
Organism: Locusta migratoria; assembly: GCA_026315105.1. Taxonomy (NCBI): domain Eukaryota; kingdom Metazoa; phylum Arthropoda; class Insecta; order Orthoptera; family Acrididae; genus Locusta; species Locusta migratoria. The sequence goes on from CM048749.1 coordinate 182,076,717, forward strand.
GAAGCCTAGGTTTGCAAATATAATGAATTTTACAACTTAGTAAAGTGTAAAGAAATTTAGTTAAAAATAGTCTTCTCGTTTTTTTATTGCAAATCCTTCCAACTTTATTAATATCTTTGAATTTCTAGGGGGAACATGTACCCCTTCCCCCACTCCGCCACACACTGGCGACGCCCCTGGTCACAGTTCAGAGTTGTTAATAGTGTCGAAACTTAACTATAGCTAGTCTGAAAGAGCTGAACGTGGACAGTCTTGTAACTTAGCAAGGGTATCATGATCAAAACAGATTTGCTCTAAAATAATTTGAAAGAAAGTAAAATAAATGAAAACACTCAAGAGAGTGTTATTACGATGATTTCCATGTTGTCACTGCTGTAAAAACTTTATTATCGTGTGTACCGTATATAATTTCATTTAAGCAGACAAGCTTTTCATCTGTACAATAAATTTTAGTGTAGTGAAAAAAATTTCTCTAATTTTTAAAGTATTTTGTGCACCGAAGAGGACATTGTGGTACGTCTACAAGCAACTGAATATTTCGAAGTTATGTAAGATATACAGTGAGTTCATGACTATTGAACTCATTGGAGTTAAACGAGGGTAGTTCGGGAAGTAATACGTTCCGTTTCGATTTCTCTCGGCGGCATTGCTACGATTGCAGTTCCGCTCATACGCAGACTTATTTCTTGTTCAAGCATAACTAAACGACGCCATTTCGAGCTCGATCTGTTTGTGTATTGTTCGTAGTGATTGTATGTAGTGGCATCGCTACGCGAAAATCTCACGTCTTGTGAATTGAGATCTATGATTCGTTTTCTGCATTGATCTCTATACTACCTAATGTTCAGTTGACTGAGAATGCCGGCCATAGATGTTCATATTTAGTTCCTTGTCCTTGGCAAATTCAAATACGGCTGCTAAACATTTTTACTAGAACGATAAATTAAAATACATTTAGATTCCACTGCCACACAAGCCTATTATATCATATATTGGTCTAAGTTCAAAACAAGAGGTAAGCAACTCTTGTCACGTACAAACTAATGGAAATTAGTTTGCCATATTCAAACATGGTGGACAACATGAAATCATGTGCAAAACATATGAATATGCTGGCACGCTGCAGTTATATACTCAGAGAACAGAGTTATACATGCAGTTTCTATAGAGATCACTGGTTTTCTGAATGCTAAGATCGTTTAGCCCAGTGACACACATGAACAATCTGCTAGGTTTACGGAGAAAATGCAATGATTGCTTCAATTGCGAGAAGACGGGTTCGAAAATTTAGGGAAGAGCATGATTAAATGCAAGACGAAGAACTAAGTTGACGTACTTCCGTGGTTTCTGATGAAGTGGTTAGTGCAGTCGAAGAAGTGATTAAGAAAACTGTAGCTTTCCTATTAACGATCTTGCTCTTCAACTTCCACAAATTTCATAAACTGTAATTTATCAGACTGTAACTGAAGAAAAACGTTGTATTGATAAACTTGCGCACAGCAGACAAAGGATAAGCAGCGCACTTGCTTTTCTTGATAAGTTACAATGAAGATGGCAAGCAATTTATATTCTAGTCGTGGAGAATGAAATTTGGGTAGCTTATGATACCTCTGAAACGAAATACAAATCGATGGAATGGTGGCACACTTCGTCCCCAGGAAATCCAAGAAATGTTAAACCCAAGTAGTGCTTAACTCACCGAAAAAACCGTGCACGATGTGTTGAGACAACCAAGGCAATTTACTGGTCGATGTTTTACCGTATGGTGAAATAATCACTAAAGATGTTTTCTGCGAGACGCTTAAGAAACTGCGTCGATAATACAAAACAATAGCAGAGAATTGCTCTCTAAAGGTGTGGTTTTCATTCATAACGTCCGACCACACAAAACGACTCCTCCGGAGCTTTGATAGGGACAGGTTTTGACCTTCCTCATTTCAGTCAAGATCTCGCCCCTAGCGATTTTCATCTCTATCGGCATATGAAGTCGTTGCTTGGTGGTAAGCGATGGGCAGATAGAGAACGTATTACCACATGATTGACAACACAGGCAGGAACATTCTATGATGAAGGAATAAATAAACTTATACTAACTTCAGAGAAAATCCAGGAAAATTATGGAAACTATATTGAAAAGTGATGTGTTATAGATAATTGTGAAATAAATTGCTTTGTTTATTTGTACATAGCGCCCTGGTATGTAGAAACAGAACTACAACTGAAGTATTTCACACGCACCAACGAAGGTAATATTACATTCTGAAATAATTTTTGAAAATATAGAGTTTATACCAAGAAATTAAATAAGTGTTAAATCATTTAACCTCCAGTTAACTGTGTTATTTTATCATGTTTCGTCACAATCAGGATTTCGGCTGTATTTGCCATTTTCATGTGTACAATAGGAAACCAAATACCTGTAGGAAACCAAATTGTCATTGTTGAGAGTAACAGTTTACATACGCACAACCATGTGGGTCGTCAATAAGTAAAAGGCTCATGTTCCGATGTACCAACTCACTGTGTGATGGAGTGGTACTTGAATGCTCTGAAAATTGCATTTGGCATTAATATGTTCCAGATGCATCGGAAAATGGTTCGTTTACTTATGACGACCCACGTGGTTGTGCATATGTAAACTGTTACTCTCAAGAATGACGATTTGGTTTCCTAGAGGTACCAATCAATTGACATATTGTACACTTGAAAATAGCTATACAGCAGAAATCCTGATTGTGACGAAACATGATAAAATAACACAGTCAAATGGCGGTTAAATCATTTAACAAATATTGCATGATTGTGGGTCATGAATGCAACAAAACAAATTAAATAAGAGTGGAAAAATCTTTGCTTGCGACAATTATTGAAACATGGATGAACGAGCCGCAATGAACGAAGTTTATTCGCTCAGCAACATTTTATAAAGTACCTACATCGATGTCGTGGTCTTCTGTTGGGAGACTGGTTTGATGCAGCTCTCCACCGACTCTATCCTGTGCAAGCCTCTTCATCTCCTCGTAAGAACGGCAACCAATATCTATTTGAACCTGATTACTATATTTGTCTTTTGGATTCCCTCCGCTATTTTTACTCCACACATTGCACTCCTATGATAAATTGACGATTCCATAATACCTAAGAATGTGTCGTACCAAAAGATACCGTCATTTAGTGAAGGTATGCCAGGAATTCCTTTTCTCCCCGATTCTGTTCAGTACCGCCTCCTTAGTTACACTTTTAATTTTTCACCCAGTTGTTTTTGGCGGATGTGCACCGGAATATACCGGATAGCACCACTCGTCCATGCCGTGTTTCCGTGCTCGCCTACAGACACTAAATTCACCACTTCCCCTTGCTTGTATGTAACATTTCAGCCGACCGACCAATCCGGGAGCGAGAAGAAGACACGTGATGACCATAGCGCAACCCAGCGCGAGGCGCTCGGCAGAAGCGATCGAACGCTCTCTTTCTGCCTTCACTTCGAACAGACATTCCCTCCTCTTCCACCTCTACCTCCTCGGACTGCCACCATGTCCTCAACCTATTCTCCCAGGCGTTAAAGTTCCGTTCAATGTAATCCCTGGCCTTTGTTTGATTTTTTGCATTAAATGTGGGATGGCTGCCATTTTTGGACAACAAATACCCTTTGTACTTATTTAAATTATTCCGGACGCCTACAAGTTGATCCTCTCTTAGGCATTCTGCACGAAAGTCATGGGATGCCTCCAGATATTATTTCGGGCCCGGCGAAATGCAGTAAGTCAATATAGTGTAGGCTCAACAGTTCTTTGGAAGTCACCTGCAGAAAAATTGCCCCCATGCTGCCTCTACAGCCGTCCATATTGTGAAAATGTTACCGATATAGGATTTTGTGCAAGAAGTGACCTCGATTATGTCCCGCAAATGATCCATACGATTCATTTCGGGCGAAATGGGTGGCCAAATCATTCGTTGTAATCGCGAACAACTGTCGTTCGATGATAGCACGCACTGTCAAGCAAACTTTTATGGGATTGTGAAGTACATGTATCGCTGCAAATGGTGTCCATGTACATAGCATAACTATTTCGAGTCAATTATCGTTTAATTTGGACCAGAGGACGTAGTCGATTGCATGTAAAAGCAGCCCACAGCACTGTGAAGCTACTACCAACCTGCACAGTGCCTTATTAACACCTTCGGTCCGTGCTTCGCGGGATCTGCACCACTCTCGAACCCTGGCATCAGCTCTTACCAACTGAAATCGGGATTCATAAGATCAAGCTAAGGTTTTTCAGTTGTATACAGTCCAACCGGTATGGTCACAACCCCAGAAGAAGAGTAGATGACGATGTCGCATTGACCACACAGACACTCGAGTTGTTCGTCTGCTGCCGCATGGGAATAGCAGTGGCCGGCCGCGGTGGCCGAGGGGACTGAGGAGCTCCAGTCACGGTCTGCACGGCCACTACGTTCGGGGATTCGAACCCCCCCCCCCCCCCTCGGGCATGGATATTTGTGCCGTCCTTAGGATAAGGATAAGGTAGTTGATAAGTAGTTTGTAAGTTTAGGAACTGATGACCCTGTAGTTAAGTCCCATAAGCTCAACAAACATTTGAACATTTGGAATAGCAGTGAGCTCTAAGGCACCATGCTGCAGAATGCGCGACTCCTCCCCGTGGGAGGTTGGAGTCCTCCCTCGTGTGTGTGTGGGGGGGGGGGAGTGGGTGTGTGTGGGTGGGTGTGTGGATGGGGCTGTGGGTTAGGCTGTGTGTGTGTGTGTGTGAGAGAGAGAGAGGGTTTGTGTGGCTGTGTGTGTGTGTGTGTTTGTTTGGGTGGGTGGGTGTGGGTGTGGGTGGGGCTGTGTGTGTGTGTGTGTGTATGTGTGTGAGGGTTTGTGTGGCTGTGTGTGTGTGTGTTTGTTTGGGTGGGTCGGTGTGTGTGTGTGTGTGTGTGTGTGTGTGTGTAGGTGTGTGTGTGTGTGTGGGCGAGTCTGTGGGTGGGGCTGTGTGTGTGTGTGTGTGTGTGTGTGTGTGTGTAGGTGTGTGTGTGTGTGTGTGTGTGGGCGAGTCTGTGGGTGGGGCTGTGTGTGTAAGCTCTAAGGCACCATGCTGCAGAATGCGCGACTCCTCCCCGTGGGAGGTTGGAGTCCTCCCTCGTGTGTGTGTGGAGGGGGGGGGGGAGTGGGTGTGGAGGTGGGTGTGTGGATGGGGCTGTGGGTTAGGCTGTGTGTGTGAGTGTGTGTGTGTGTGTGTGTGAGAGAGGGTTTGTGTGGCTGTGTGTGTGTGTTTGTTTGGGTGGGTGGGTGTGGGTGTGGGTGGGGCTGTGTGCGTGTGTGTGTGTGAGGTGGACGGGTGGGTGGGGCTGTGTGGAGATTGTGCCTACCATTCTGAATATTGTAATAAAATCAAGAAATTTCCAGTTTGTTGGGCGATATGAAGTATTTATTTAATTTTTTAATAACATATCAATTTTGTTCTCATTATAGGACATCATCAGTGCAGTCATGAATTGCATTCTTCATTGATGATGTCCCATCGTGGGAATGAAATCAATGTTTATTTAAACTTATTTTATTTAATTGATAAATAAATGTTTCGTATCGCTCATCAAGCTGGAAATTTCGTGATTTTATTAGTTTGTAAGATTGTAAGTCTAGGGACTAAAGATCACTGCAGTTTGGTCCCGTAACTTAACAAACATTTGAACATTTTGTTCGTCTGCTTTCATGGTTCAGAACGCCAAATTGAGCCGCACTGCACTAATGGATACGTTAGTAAGGATTACCTGACATAGTCGGGTTTGGAGGCGATCTGATCGTTTTATGATTTTCAAAATGAAATGCCAAGATCACATATTAATAATTTATTCACTGACGACCGTTTTCTATGAACTGTGTCACCATCATCTGTTCAAATACATATTACAAGCTGGTCATCTTGTTAAAAAATTGTGTATAAAATAGAAAGTGCAACATTTCACTTAGTCACTATATAAAAAATACACAAGTTAAAACATGACAGCTTACAAAATTTGACCAGATGATGGTGACACAATTCACCGAAACCGGACATCAATGAATAATTTTTTAATATGCGATCTTGGCATTTCATTATGAAAATTAGGATACGTTTGTGATACGTTCCACACTGATTTCTGCGGTTAATTCGCATAGTGCTGCATGTCTGTTAGCAAACGCCGCTACATACGGTCATTACATGGAGGCCGTCGGGTACCCCATTGCCATGTGAGAGGTTCTGCATTAAATTTGATATTTTAGGTATTCTCAATCTCTGAATATTTAATACCCAAACGATTTTCGAAATGGAAGTCCCATACTTCTACCTCCAACTACCTGTTCTCTTTCAAAGTTTAATAATTTCCGTGCTGCATCGGAAAGCTTTTCAGCTGAATTACCAGAGGTCAAACGACCGATCTGCCAATGCACCGCCTTTTATACCTCGTGCACAAGATACTAACGCCACATTTATCTGTCTATATCGCTATCGCATTTAAAAAAAAAAAAAAAAAAAAAAAAAAAAAAAAAAAAAAAAAAAAAAGTTCAAATGTTTGTATAGCTTATGGGACTTAACTACAGGGTCATTAGTCCCTAAACTTACAAACTACTTATGAACTAGCTAAGACTAAGGACGGCACAAATATTCATGCCAGAGGGGGGATTCGAACCCCCGACCGTAGTGGCCGTGCAGACCGTGACTGGAGCGCCTCAGTCCCCTCGGCCACCGCGGCCGGCGCTGTCTCATCCCATGACTTCCGTCACCTCAGTGTAACCGTAATTTTCTAAACAACAGAGTACTAGAAATGCTTAGTGAAAACTAAATACTGTTATCTATTTAATGCATGTTTTGAAACTCTGTTTTAATGTGAGTAACCCAGATGTTCAGATGTTTGTAGAACTTATGGGACTTAACTACGAGGTAATCAGTCCCTAAGCTTACAATCTAGCTAAGGACGGCACAAATATCCATGCCCGAGGGGGGATTCGAACCCCCGACCGCAGTGGCCGTGCAGACCGTGACTGGAGCGCCTCTGTCCCCTCGGCCACCGCGGCCGGCTGTGAGTAACCCAAACGTGTAAATTAAATACTTCGATTACTTTCAGGAGATTTGATTTGTTCTGTAAGATATTAGGTATTGCTACAAAGTTTATTAAGTAACCCCTCATTTGCTCATCAGCATAATTAAATTGTGCGCAGTAGTAAACTTAGGAAATGAGCATTGGTGAACGGATGGAGAAATCCAAGCATAGTTGTAATAGACAGGTGCCTAACTGAGGTAGTTTACCATTGCCTTCCTCCGACATGTTATGAAACTTCAGGTGTGTAACTGTGTCGTGCGACTATGATGAAAGCTTGTACAGTGTCGAGTTACGGATGAAGCGAACGAAGGCGAAACCCGATGCTGACAGATAGCCTACTCCTATGGAAGAGCTTAATGTCTCCATCCGACTGATGGATTACCATCAACAGTATCATATGCCCTCACTTCATGAGATGCTGCATTTAGGTTTTGGAATTTAATCCAGGGCAAGACCGAAGATTGGTATTAAAGAATTTTACACCACTATTTCCACTTCTTCTCTAATGTTCAGCCGGCCGCGGTGGCCGAGGGGACTGAGGCGCTCCAGTCATGGTTTGCACGGTCACTACGGTCGGGGGTTCGAATCCCCCTTCGGGCATGGATATTTGTGCCGTCCGTAGTGTTAGCTAGTTAATAAGTAATTCGTAAGTTTAGGGACTGATGACCCCGTAGTTAAGTCCCATAAGCTATACAAACATTCGAACATTATTTTTCTAATGTTCAAATTATTAAGTTAAAATAACTGTCGCTGCGGAGCGCGCGGTTGCTCGCTATCGGAGGTTCTAGTCCTTCCTGGGGCATAGGTGTGTGTGTTGTCCTTAGATTACTTTATCTTAGTTTAAGTAGTTTGGAAGCTATGGACTGATGACCGCGCAGTTTGGTCTGATAGCTTTACAACCGTTTGAACATTTAAAATAATTCAGCACCTGCAGCTCTTACGAATTTCATTACTACCAGTTTCGACGCTTCACTTTGTCACATTATATCACTTGTGCAAGACAACAGTAGTGTAAGTATACAACACACAAAAGAAACGTATATAAAAAAAGGATCAAATGCATTTTCAATGCTAAAGATAACCAATGAATATAAACCCAAGAAAAATAAAAATGTTCAAATGTTTGTAAATCTTATGGGACTTAACTACGGGGTCATCAGTCCCTAAACTTACAAACTACTTATGAACTACTTACGAACTAGGACGGCACAAATATCCATGCCCGAGGGGGTGATTCCATCCCTCGACCCTAGTGGCCGTGCAGACCGTGACTGAAGCGCCTCAGTCCCCTCGGCCAACGTGGCCGGCCAAGAAAAATATGTCTGCTATACTAGTAACATGAATCTACTAATTAGAAATCTTATGCAATTAAGATGTAAGTTTTCACAAACAACTAGAATTAAATGATAGCGTCAACCTTCATGGATTGATTGTTGGTAAGTACTCATAATAGCGGAGATAGTAATTATCTATTCTCATCAAATGAGATGAAGTAAAAACAATAGTGGGACGATCATATCACGTTTCTTATAAATACTCAATTTATCTGATACTAATTAAAAGAAATGAATGTAACTTGTAATAAATCCATTACATAATCATGAGATAGGGTGCCAAATCTTTAACAAAAACATAGTCCGAAACTATGTATTACACCGCAAAGAATTCCCACTAAGTAGATTAAATCATGGGGTCGTGGGGTTACCGAAATTGTCACTGGGTAGATGGGTGTAAAGCTAGATGGTATACAAGTGTAGTGGTAAAATGAAGGTGGTTTTATTTTTAAAAAAATAATAAAACAAACCGGTTCGTGTCATTTTGAATTAAACGCAAAGGAATAGTGTTCCTCTCTGGCAAGTTTTTAAAACAACTTACTGTTATGTCATATGTATAACGCAGTACCTACAGGTATGTTAGAATAACTGAGAGGTGTATACTTTTAGGTAGCTCCACCTGAAAACAACTGGTGGCCAACATAACGAGTATATTTTTATTATTATTTTAAATACTCAATTTAGAAATAATTTATCCCTCTAATAATATTGTATGTATCATTACAGTTATGGTCTGATGATGGTCATGTAAGTGACCGAAACCGGTTACCAGGGAAGTAAAAGAAATTGCGATCTAGTCTGCCTTGTTACTTGAATTAATAATTTCTTGTAAGATCGCTGTTTCCATAATGTTCTCAAAAATAATGTACCAAAGAAACAAGTGAGAATGTCGGGTAATATCAAAGCACAAGTGGTAAAATAACAGGGATCCGCAAACAACATTCACTTTAACAAGAAAAAGTGAGGTGGAACAGAATATAAGACCTGTCTTAACCCCTTATAGGTTTGTGGTTGATACTTTAAACACACGATATAAGGTTCAAAATCTCTGATTCCTTTCATAGACCCTATCGCATTCAGTTACTGCGCGGGGATGATCTTTGGCGAAGAAAGCGACCACAATGAGCTTACATTGTTTTATCTACAGATGGCAGCAGTTGTTATTGTTTGTGGTTAATAAAGTAACCACAAAGCGGCGTAAGTTTTCGATGAATGGCCTATGTCGTAATTTGCTGGTAAGTCTTTACATTTTCAAAATGAAGTCGATTTATTATGATTTTATGTTGTAATTTGCCTCCAGAAGTACCATGTCTAGTGCAAATCCTACTGAAATGATCGTTTTTGTTTCGTGGATGCCAGGAGAGGTAGATAACCTCAATTTTTCTCGATTTTACGTAATATTTCGCTTCTAATCAAATACTTCTGGACAGGTTATATTATGTTATTCTGTTATCTGAGTATTTACTTGACAATTTTATCGAACAATTTCTGAAATTTAGTATTTCGCTTAGATGTTATATGTTGTTCTGAAGAAGCTGCGTCTCACGTTAATAAGGAAGGTAAACGATTTATGAGCAGTGTGCTGTATATAGAACGAGAAGCAGTACTAGTTATCTGTGTAGTGATTACGTCTAATATTGCTTACATTTACAAAATTAAATCGATTTATTATGATACTATAGCATAATGTGGATTCAAATAAGCTGCCTCTTACTTGTTCAGTAATTGCAGTTTCATAATGAAAGCAATACTTCCTTTTACAAATTAGGTCATAAGGAGGTGTGCATTTTGCAGTACACGAAGCAAACTTAAGCATTGTAAGTTGGCACGCATAACGTGCAATGTAGCTTTGTGTAGGCAATGCTTTGGATCCTTCCACCAGCAGAACTAAATAACTGAACAAATGTGATCTGTGATTTTATGTATGTATTTATATGTATTTTTATAGTTATCTTGTATCACTTGCAGTGTAACTGTGCAGACAATGCTTTGACACATCTATGTATATTTTGTAAGTATTTTTATGTATGTAAGCAAAATAAAGGAAAGGACACGACAAATAAAGATTTTATTTCTTCTTATTTACTGCTATTGTCATAAAATACCCCATTTTCATGAAGTGGTTAAATTATCGACAACAAAAGTAACTGTTCCACGGAATGGATTGTGGTCAATATTTTGCCAAGTATAAAATTTTATACTAATTAATATTTAAAAGAATTTTCAAATGTCAAATATTTTTTATGTGTTTGGGTACGATAAGTAATTTAACTAACTACATTTAAATTCTCTGTTTTAAAAATAAAGTTTGCCCTATGTAATGTAACAACATGAGCCTCCATCTAATGTAGTATACGATCTCTCTTAACTGAAACCCAGGATACCCTACTTTCCTTATAGTGTAGTTTAGCATACCATTGCCTATATACTGAAGCTCCGGATACCTTTCTATACTGTAGTAAAGTTTGTGATACCACCCGTATTCATTTCTACATTATAACAACCACATTGTTTATGTCACTAAGTGTTTACCTCATTTTATTCACATTAATAAAATCCATTAATTTCATAGTAATTACAGCTTTTATGCCCATCAATAAATTTGTAAAAAAATCGTAATTACCACTACCATATTTTCCCATTATCAGACCTCATTAATTTCGTAATGTTCTATTACCATTGTTCCCATTATTAAACCCCAGTAATTTCGTAGCATTTATTTTGCAGCATTTATTTCCTTTCATTTCCTTTATTAAGATTAGATTAATTTTCATAATATTTTTGGCTTGACCAAATTCCAGTACAAATTGTAATTTAAAGTTGTTGTTACATCTAATTGTCATTATGGCTAATTGTCAGACATTGTAGTTCATTGTAAAGCAGATTATTTAACTTCAACCAAACAATAGGATACACTTCATTTATAAAATATTAAAACTATTTAATGAGTTATTTGTTATACTAATACATTGACATTGTATAAAAAAATACAAATTTCACAAATTTTTTGTTTATAAAAGAACCGATTCATAAATTATCATTGTAATAATTATGCATCACTTATCATTGTAATTAATACATCTAATGGGCGGGAATTAGACTCAGTCATTCAGTCAGTTGTTGTACTTCAGAATTAGAGTTCAGTTGTATCTTGTCTTTAGCAATACATCGAAGTGGATTTCGAAGAAGTATTTGTTCCTTTTGAAAAACATCCCTTCACAATTAATATTTATCGTCAAGTTCAAATTTATTAATTATTAAATGTGGCGATAACCTTATTTAAAGAGGGATCGTCATACCTATGAAGGGTTAAAACGGTCAGGAGATTAAAATTCGAAACCGTAACAACAGACATATGTGTATCTTAATATGCAAAATTCTAAAAATTATTTTTTACAAAGAACTTACAGGTATACTCACACTAGGATAGTCTGCACCTGCATAAATAGATAGTAGGATAAGAATATGGATGACCAAGAATATGTTCGGAACAACTATGGCATGTATCGTCAATATTAAGTAGAGATGATTTGTCACAAGTACTTGTTAGTTGAAGAAAATATAGTGGTGTTAATACAGGCACCTGTCATACATCGTCAGGTCAGTATAAGGTGTAAAAACTCTGAATACAAATTGCATAATGTCACCTACGTCGCTTAATTAATTACCAAAGTTTACCCTGAAAAATCAAAGCAAGGCGATTGATTAGGCAGAAGCAATGATACCTAAAATTCTCCAATAGGACTGAGGATGATAAATGTACTCATACAGAAGAAACAGAACTTACACAGGTTATATAGGAGAAATGAACCTCGGCCATACAATGTAAAACCAAATCAGACATCACAGTATTGCCTACGTAAACAGTAGCGAACTCTGCCAAGCCCAGTGGAACCCTGGTGGGGCAAAAGCAAGATAATGGCAATATGTCGTTGTGGTCTCAGTCCGAATACTGGAATGATACATCTCTCCACCCTACTCTATCCCGAGAAAGCCTTTCTATCTCCTCGTAAGAACGGAAACTCATATTCATCTTTTGGTCTCCTTCTGCGATTTTTACTCCACAAACATTCCTCCAATGCTAAACTGACGATTCCTTAGTGTTTAATAATGTGCCCAACCAATAGATCCCTTGTTTTAGTCAAGGTATGTCTGAAATTTTTCTCCCCAATTCTGTACAGAACTTGATCTTTATCCTACGGACGATAGGAAAATTATACAACCCATCCCAGTGCTGCATAAATAAAATGGGTTGGAAGCGTTGTCAGGATGGATGGCGGAACGTGAAGGCTTGTGGGCGCCCTAGGGAAGAGTGGCTGAATGGCAAATAAAAGATAGGATGCAAGTTAATATTTAGTATACTGGATACATATCGGGACTCGCCCTAGGTACGGATGTAAAGAATGGGTGCCAGTCTAAACGGATTAGAAAATGGAAAAGGTTATGGTAATGGTTATGGTTCACATAGTTGGTGGCTGATACCGAACAGCCGCTAGGCGGGAGCGGACGGCATGCGGCCGTTCGCCCCGCACAGACGCCGAGCCTCTGGAGTGCGTCTGTTCTGTACGAGAACTCAAACTGAAGAGAGCCAAGGAACTGATTCTAACACTTCTCAGTCCTCCAACAGTAGCACACGTGATCAAACGTGGGTGTCTGCTATTGGCTCCACGGCAGCATGGAAACGTCAGTAGTTTCAGCACGGACGCCAGAAGGGTGGCGTGATTTTAGAATCAGCATTCAATACTGGTACTGGCCGGCTCTGTCCCGCAAGGTGAACAGGCTTGGTCATGTTGTCAAGGCGTATGTCGCGGTGGAAGAACACTTGTAAAACTTAGGCGAAGTTTTGAAATAAATTTTTTGAATTTTTTCCTATTTTAGACTGGCTGGTCATCCTGTACAATTCTGTTCAGTAACTCATCGCGACTTACGCGATTTCCCCAACTAATCTTCAGCGTCTGTAGCACCACATTTCAAAATCTTCTGTCGTCTTCTTGTCTGAATTATCTTTGATATTTCACTCCGTTACAAAGACTGCTTAACAATTCAGTTAATATTCGATAACAACAAATTTTTCTTATTCAGAAACGCTGTTGTTGCCATTGCTATTTTGCGTTTATATCATTTCTACTGCGGTCATCGTACGTTATTTCACTGCCGAAGTAACTGGCACCCACGTCTGAAGCCCCTGATGCTATCTTCTCGTGTTTTTCATTCCTCTCTCTCACTTACTTTGCGGTGTGTGTGTGTGTGTGTGTGTGTGTGTGTGTGTGTGTGTGTGTGTGTGTGTGAACGGGCAATGACACTTGAGGAAGGACGTCGGACGCTACGCCTGAGCGGCGGTCACAGGGCGTGGTCTGTGTTGGCATCACCTTGGCGCCTGTACGATCGAAGAATGATTTGTTTTTGGAATGGAGCACCATGTAACGGTTATCGTATTCACTGGCACGTCTTGTGAATTCCGTGGTATCAAGTGCGGATGTGCTTTCACGTCAGCCAATGGAGACCCTCGCCTGCATCGCTGTTAGCATTTTGGCTTTCTTCTAGTGATGTGATTGTGGTGTCCGCCACGGGAAGCATTAGTGATTAATTTTGTAGCCTTGAACACTGTTTGGCCGTTAATGGCTGTGTTGCCCTCGTACGCCATGACTATGTATAACTCGCCGTTAAACTGTTGTTCCCATTTGTCTTCATTTATTCCAGCTTTTCCTGTTTTGTTATTTTAAGCTGCGCCTGCCAGCGCAGCTCACGTCATCTTGGATTGTCAATTTGTAATTTTGATTGGGTTGTCCGCTATGTGGTCCAATGTGGTTCGACGTATCGCAGTTTGCTATGTGTGAGCATAGGCACTGGTTCGTTGTATGCAATTTTTAACTTTCTAAATTTTTCTGTGAAATATATTTGTATTTGACAGCTGAAGGGCCGGGTACTGCTTCAGCACAGTTCTGAGATTTTGTTTGCCTTCCTAGTGAAAGTGGGCCACATTGCTCCCCATATTACCCTGTGTTCTTTCAATTAGACAGGCGCGATGGAGTAGCCGAGCGGCCTACGGCGCCTCGCTGTGGAGCGCGCGGTTGCTCGCCGTCGGGGGTTCAAGTCCTCCCTTGGGCTTGTGTGTGTGTGTGTGTGTGTGTGTGTGTGTGTGTGTGTGTGTGTGTGTGTGTGTGTGTGTTGTCCTTAGGTTTAAGTAGTTTGTAAGCTACGGACTGAGGACCACACGGTTTGGTCTGATAGATATACAAACATTTGAACAATTAGGCTACTCATATAGTTCTTGAATTTTCCCGGTATTATCCTTGGTTGGGACCTCGCGTCAAAGGTTCAAGGATTTAAACTTATGTATTATTCATTATGAAACGAGATAGATGAAACGAGCTTGTCTGGACTTTGTTCAGCGAGCTTGGCGTAAACCCGCTCAATTAGTGTGTTGGGTGCGCGATGGGTGGATTGTGGGAGGGACGTGTTACCCAGCTAATCAGTGCAGTGGCGGTTTCCGGATTCCAGAAGAAATAACGCCACTCTCCATCAAAGGTAGTTACCTAATTGAGTTCCACTCACGTTCCAGGATCTATTTATTGTAATCTTTCATGAAATAAGTGCACGGTTGTACTCCCGGTTATTTATGTGGGATCATTTTCTTAAGTGTTCCCTTGGGCACGAGCCTTTCTCATTTGTTTACTTATTCAAGAATGTGTTAACAATAAAACCTAAAAAGATGTTAGATATATGTATTCTGTGACAAGAAAGCCATACAAGATGGCCCCAACATATGCAAGTTATATATAGTTACGGTTTCAACAACGGGCCAGAGTTGGCGTCCAGGCAAACTCTGCGAGTCCAGTAATTCCTTTTGTAAAAGATTCAATTAGGTTGAAATTAATTCTTAGCTAAGAAGTCTATTTTTATGTGCACCGTTCGGATTTTAAGTTCAAACAAAGGTATCTCGGAGGTTTTCGAAACGTGTGACTTCTACAATTAAAATTACACTCCTAGCCCTTAAAATGGCTACACCACG
Organism: Locusta migratoria; assembly: GCA_026315105.1. Taxonomy (NCBI): domain Eukaryota; kingdom Metazoa; phylum Arthropoda; class Insecta; order Orthoptera; family Acrididae; genus Locusta; species Locusta migratoria. The sequence continues at coordinate 182,092,143 of CM048749.1, forward strand.
AAGATGATATGCTACAGACGCGAATTTTTTTCAACAGGAAGAAGATGCTGTGATATGCAAATGATTGGCTTTCCAGAGCATTCGCACAAGGTTGGCGTCGGTGGCGATAACTACAACGTGAGGAAAGTTTCCTACCGATTTCTCATACACAGCAGTTGACCGGAGTTGCCTGGTGAAACGATGTTGTGAGCATTGTGTAAGGAGGAGAAATGATTACCATCACGTTTCCGACATTGATAAATGTCGGATTGTAGCCTATCGCGATTGATGTTTATCGTATCGCGACATTGCTGCTAGCATTGGTCGCGATCTAATGACTGTTAGCAGAATACGGAATCGGTGGGTTCTGAACACCGTGCTAGATCCCAACGGCCTCGTATCACTAGCAGTCGAGATGACAGGCATCTTATCCGCATGTCTGTAACGGATCGTGCAGCCACGTCTCGATCCCTGAGTCAACAGATGGGTACGTTTGCAAGACAACAACCATCTGCGCGAACAGTTCGACGATGTTTGTAGCAGCATGGACTATCAGGTCGGAGACCATTGCTGCGGTTACATTTGACGCTGCATCACAGACGGGAGCGCCTGCGACTAACCTGGGTGCACGAATGGCAAAACGTCATTTTTTCGGCTGAATACAGGTTCTGTTTACAGCATCATGATGGTCGCATCCGTGTTTGGCGGATCGCGGTGAACGCACATTGGAAGCGTGTATTCGTCATCGGCATACTGGCGTATCACCCCGCGTGATGGTATGGGGTGTCACTGATTACATGTCTCGGTCACCTCTCGTTCGCATAGACGGCACTTTGAACAGTGGCATTTACATTTCAGATATGTTACAACCCGTGGATCTACCCTTAATTCGCTCCCTGCGAAACCCTACATTTCAGCAGGATAATGCACGACCGCATGTTGCAGGTCCTGTACGGGCGTATCTGGATACGGAAAATGTTCGACTGCTGCCCTGGCAAGCAGATATCTCCAAATCTCTCACCAACTAAAAACGTCTTGTCAATGGTGGCCGAGCAACTGGCTCATCGCAATACGCCAGTCACTACTCTTGATGAACTGTGGTATCGTGTTGATGCTGCATGGGCATCTGTACCTGTATATGCCATCCAAGCTCTGTTTGACTCAATGCTCAGGCGTATCAAGGCCGTTATTACGGCGGTTGTTACGGTGGTTGTTCTGGTTACTGATTTCTCAGGATCTATGCACCCAAATTCGTGAAAATGTCAGATGTCAGTTCTACTATAATATATTTGTCCAATGAATACCCGTTTATCATCTGCATTTCTTCTGGGTGTAACAATTCTAATGGTAAGTATTGTAGTATGCAGCGGTTCCAATGTAAGTAATTAACATGGTCTAACGATTTTTGTTTTTGAATAATCATCATCATATTGCTTCCTTCTACGTATATCCACGAAGCTACCACAAGGACAAAATTAGAGCTATTAGCGGCCACACAGAGGCATAGAGGGAATAATTTTTCCCGCGAACCATACGCGACTGGAGTTAGAGGAAATGGCAATGGTACCGTGAAGTGCCTTGCGGAGTGTGAACGTAGTTGAAGATTGGTAATTCCACGTCAAGTGTCCAAGCTTATACGAATCTCCCAGCTCAGTCATCTTCAATCTTGATGAATATTGTGCAGTATGTACCTGATGGCCCGACATGAACCCATACAAAGTTTCAGGCTCACCTGTAACTTGGTTCACGTACTAGAGCCATTTTTGTGGAGACCACTTTTACCGACACCGAAAAGTCGCAAAGAAATCTTCAAGATTAACATTCCACTGTTCCTAATTTAAAACAGCAAGACCCTTGGTTCTTGGCAACTTGATACAACGGTTTGTGCTCTACACACAAATGATACAGATAGACTTCAGATACCAATGCATTTGGCATAATTTCAGTTCAAAGTGGGCAACAAATCGTGAAGTGAGAATTTTCCCCATAGTTTAACGAGGCATAAGTAGTGTAGAAACTGCGCTTGAAGATTTCTTCGCGACTTTTCGGTGTCGGTAAAAGTAGACTCCACAAAAATTGTTCTAGTACATGAACCAAGTTACAGGTGACCCTGAAACTTTGCTTGTGTTCATGTCGGACCATTAGGTACATACTGTACAAAATTCATCAAAATGGTCAAGCTGGGAGTCCTTGGACACTTTACGTGGAATGACCCAGATCGGTTGTCGACATAGTGACTGAAAGTCCTGCTAAGTTTAGCACGTGGTGAAACTCGTAGGACGTCCAGATAGTCATTTTTTGTTTTCCTATAATAATGAAGGAAACTTTAAACTAAGTAAAATAAAGATGGCTTATTTAATTTGTCGCGAAGAAATTATAAAGACCTATGACGATGGTAGAATAAAAGTTGGAAACCAGAATGCAAAATGCTCGTACCATAGCGTAACAGAAGGAGAACATGAACATGTGCCAAAAACGTAAAAGAGGTGAATTATCTTTACTTTAATCTGATTTGTATTTTTCCAAATATTCCGTAAAACAGTTTTAATATCTCACTCTGTATGTGCGGTAATATGTTAGCATTTTCTATTTAAATTCGAGGAGATGAGACTCCTCTTTTACACTTTTGACTCTGCCCAAGGCGTGTTCTGCTTCTTTTGCGCTGTGATAGGAGTTTTTTTCCATTCTGTTATCCTAATATCTGTAATTTTGTTATATCTAATTTGGTATATTATTTCACAACTGTTAAAAATTTCATTTCAGAGCCATGAATTTTACTTAGCTCTTCCTGGCAAGGATCCAGGTTCAACCACCTACCATAGTTTTATGCCGTTTAAGATTTTTCTCTCCTTATTTTTTTGTAGTTCGTTTTCAGGTTCATATACAATAGTCTCATACAGGTTTGTTATATAAATCTTTTCAAGGTAGGTTAAACCTTTCATCATTGTATAAATCACAATTTTTATGTTATGTATTCGACTACTCTGAAGGCAACTCCTTTTATCTTATCGGTGCAAATCTTGGAAGTTCAGCTTACAGAAAGCAATTGACAGTTTATTTACATCATCATATATAATTTATTGGAGATCTAAACATTTCTACTGTCTGAAGAGGCTGTCAGTGTAAACAGAAAAAGGTGCGGGTGACATGTGCCAATTTACCTCAGTTAATCGAATTATTTTCAACTGCTTTTGATCAACTATACATTTTTTGGAATGGTATCTGCCAACAGAGGGGCTGAGCGACCACAACATGCTGGTATATTAACTGCTTTATCTAATCTTATTGGAGATGTTTCTATTTCAGTTTCTATTTGTTGAATATTAAATTTTAGTAGTTGAAATTATATTTATTATTATTGTTGGCTACAATCCGGTACCTCACGTCACATGACTATCAGCTGTCCGTGTAGTTACGTTTGATAAAGTGATGTATCGATATTCATTCTGTGAAAGCGGACCTATCCAACACAAAGCTGCTGATGTGATTTTATCCAGTCCAAAATGCTGAGCATCGTGTGCTTTTACGCCAACTAATGCCATCCAGTTGTTTCTGAGTGTTCTGATGATGCGCCAAAAGCGCGAAACGCGTTAAAAAGAAATAAATATTATAATTTGCAACAGAGACTAGTTTTCAATTCAAATATTATTGTTTTATTTTTGATTCTTTTGAGATGAGGATTATTACTTTATTAATTGTTCTTGCAGCTATAACTCTTACACGACATTGTTCAATGGAGAGTTCATAGTTTCACATGCTACACCCACATTTTTTTCACATGTCTAGTGGGATCCTTGTATTTTAAATCAGCCGCTGAAGATGAGATTTATATCCCGAAACAGGTCGAGACCGACTGCCTACAAATACATGATCTATCTATTTACAACTGAAGCGGATTTATTCAACGTGGAAAATTTGAGGAACAGTTTTGGTTGTCCCACAGGGACTATTTTATGTGAATACGTACTCATTGCAGTAGCGGAAGATGCCGCGTAAGTCTATCTCGTGAAACAGTGGTCTGAGTGGTATACGGGCATGCGTCTCCGCCAGCCCAACGATCACCACCACACCGTTTCGTCGTGTCGCCTGTCAACAGAAAAGTACATTATTGCCAGAAAACTACTTACTGTATGTAGACAGTTTCAATGAAGTACTGTATATTTCGGTTTGTGTAGTTTATTAGTAATATATATCTGATAAGAGAACAGCAACATATGTATCAGCCGTACCTGCAGTCCAAGAACCACCGTGGACTCCATGCCGCAGCAGTCGATGCTAATGTCGGGAGCTACCCCCAGTATAGCTCGTATTTCACTCGCCACCTGTCTTTCGTCTATACCTTTCGACACCCGCAGTGTATAGTCAGCACCAAACTTCTTAGACACCTCCAGGCGATGAGGGTTTATATCTGGAAAATGGACACAAATGTTTCGTAGAAGTATTTCTGGAGTGTACATGCCCATATTGGTATACTTGTTTCCCAAAAAGAAAGTTGTTAAACCCACTAGGGGACGGAAGCGCCCATTTTTAGCATGAAATTCACACGAACATTTTGTCATCATTCTCAAATCAAATGTTCAAATGTTTGTCAAGCTTATGGGACTTAACTGCGGGATCATCAGTACCTAAACTACAAACTACCTATGAACTACCTTATGCTAAAGACGACACAAACATGTCCGAGGGGGGATTCGAACCCCCGACGGGGGCTCAATGCGCTCGGCCGTTCCGCCGCACGACCATTATTCTCACACACACACACACACACACACATCATTACCACCTTGTTTAGAGTGTTTATAATTATCCACGGGGTTGTGAATTATTTAAAGTAGCTAAATTACAAATAAAGCTTTTTCCCTGAAAGGTAACTTAGTTACAGACAGTTATAGTTACTATACATCGAAAGTAACTGTATCAGTTACAAGTTACATAAGAGTTATTTTTACAGTTCCTTTTAATTACTTTTAAAAATTATAATTGTAACTCTTTTGTAAATCCGTAATAAACCTTTCTCGTAACAAAGGAAGCAAACTTTAGAGTCATTCAGTAATTAAAGACATTACAACATAAATAATTAATAATAATACACAATTAATGCATTATTAAATAAATTGTCCACAGCATCTTCTACGTCATTCCATCTCAATTTCAATGTTTGTTCATTTTCAGCAAATGTAGTTTTTCTAACGTTCAATCTCATGAAATTTACGTTTCATTTGGTTCGTTGTTCGCGTCTCCGTGAAAACTGCCGAATTTGTTGTCAACTATAAATTCGCAGCAACTGTTATGCCGAAATGGCAGCTATGAGCAAACATTTCAAACTGTGCATTCGCTTCGAGAGCTACGCTATGACCGATGAAGAGGAAGAATTAGAGATATGGGGCGTTGCAAGCAAAAAGCTACTTGTACATGAATCTCTTAAGTTCACTTTGGAGTTTCGACTGCTTTGAATTTTTTTCCCACCGCCACACAATTTGCAGCAAAAGGAATCATTTTTTTCCATCCACCGTCAAAAATTCGAGCACTTCATCATAAGCTGGCCAAGGCAAACGTGTGTCTTCTTCCAACTCTATGTCGAAAGGAGTGGAAAATAATCGGAGACTGTTCACGTGTGACGCGTCAGATGATTGTCGTATACTCATTGTTGCGTAAATAATTATAAAATAAAAATGTTATGAATGAATGGATACTATTAAATGTTATAACGGTTCTAAAATATATAATTCATACATTTGCGACGTACGTTGTTGAACATATGTAATTTAGAAAAGAATATTGTTTCTTTTTTCTCTTAAGTAAAATCAGAGCCTGCAGTCTTGAGTTCCTTCCGACAAAAAAGTAACAGTACTTCAGTTAAATCGTTAACGGATAAAAGTAACTTACAGTCGGGCCGGAATACGATAATCCCTGGCTCCGCCTACTGTGTGGGACACCACCCCAGCCGTGGAAAATGAAAGCTGCCGTGTTGCCAAGTAGTTCATTCGCTGCCTGACAGTATAGCTTAACGGTCGCTGCTGTCTGACAGAACTGGCAACACTGCAGAGCGCAGCCGAACGCGCGCATGCGCAGAGCAAAGCTCGCGTTCGACTTGCTCCAATGGTCTGCTGTCGCAGTCGGCGCTCAAAGCCGATTGGCGCAAGCGCCAGGAATCATGCTATTCCGGCTCGACTATAGTTACAGTTAAAGTTACTTTAGGCAGATAATAACGCCGATACTGTCCATGATCTTTGGAAAGTAACTGTTACAAGTTGTGCGTTACTCCTGAACCCTGATATTAAGTCCACTCAAGGGTATCAAAGACGTTTCAGTTACTTTTGTGGGATTAATTTAAATTACATAACGCAGTTGAAAAGTTGTGTTCAGACCGTGTTCAAGCGGCTCAGTGAATAGAGCGCCTAGCAAGCAGAAGACCCAGTCTGGACATATATTTTCAACAGCCTCACTGCACTTAATTAAATGCCCACAAAAAAGCAGATAAAATGCCTCTGAAATTCTTGTGATTCACAACAACTGAAAAGGATCAAGGTGTCTGTTCTTTCTGACAGGTGCTCAAACTGACAGAAAGGACTGCCGCAATCTGTCGAAATTTGCTGACCAGACTGGAGACAGACGCATACAGATCATACATACGAGTGTAGCCGCCAGCCGTCCACTGCGGTGCTAAGTCGGTACTTGGCCTCAGGAATCTCCTGCGTACGACTTTGGTATTGGAAGGCTTGTTAGAGTGTGTTTTTGGACAGCTACCTCTAACAGTGGACATTCAGCACAAGGCTTTCTTGCTTATTAAAGTGAGCTTGTCGACTACACACCGAACGAGGTGGCACAGTGATAAATGTGGAGTCGCGTTTATGCGCACGCCATAGGCGGCTTCATCGTAGAGATATCGATAGGCAAAGAGGCGCCCCGACTAACAAGAAGAGGTGCTGCCTCGTCGAAGGAGCGCACTAGGCCGCTATGACTGGTCTCTTTGGCTTGGAGTCACATCACGGCCCCAAAAACCCGTAAGTGGACTACTAAGAACAGCGGGCAATTTGAAGGCAGCCATTATGGTGGTAAATTATGCATCAATCGTTATAACACCTCTTCCTTTCACTTATGTTACTAACATAATGTTCCATTTAAATATTTACCTACAAGTTACTAATTAGTATGTTTAATGTGGAGGGAGGTGTGGATGAATCCTTCAGTGAGGTGGAGGTTAACATCCAGGAAGGTGACTTGCTGGGTTGAGAAGGAGCAGGTTAAACTAATAGGGGAGAAAGAGTAGAGGTTGTGAAGGAACGAGGATAGGGGGACGTGACCCTGGGTCCAAATCAGAACAGGGGGGTTTGGGGTTTTGTAAGGCTAGGAAGGTTTCCTCTAGAAGGCTCATAAATAGGTTTCCATAGGAGGGTGCCCATGGCTATGCCAAGGATCTGATAGTATACTTTTCTTTCAAAGGAAAAGTGTTTGTTAGGATGTAATTAGTTAGGGTTATAAGCAATGAGGTACTGGGCTTGGAGTTTGAAGGACTTTGAGAAAAATAGTGTTCGAGAGCAGCAACACCATGGGCTTTTGGGATATTGATGTAAAGCAAGTGGCATCAACAGTGACAAGTAAGGATCCAGGAAGGTAAAGGGGTGGGGATGATGGAGAGTTGGTAAAGAAGTGGTTGGTATCTTGGATGTGGGAGGCTAGGTTTCGAACAACTGGTTGGTAGTGTTGGTCAGAAGGCCTCAAATTCTTTCAGTGGGAGCACAGTAACGAATCACAATTGGGCGTCCACGATTGTTAGATTTATTATTTTTGGAAGCATGTAAAAGGTAGGTTTGTGGGTTGTTGTTGAAGTGAGGGTGGATGGATTCGGAGTAGAGGCTCTGGGAGAGGCCATAAGATTTTAGCAGGGATTGTAGGTCATGTTGGATTTTTGGGTCGGGATCGTCTGGCACAACTAGTAAGTGGAGGAATAAAACAATTGTCATAGGAGTTCTGTCAAGTAATCATTACAACAGTGGTGGAACCCTTGTCTACAGGGAGGATTATAGCGTTGGGACCTGTTTTGAGGTTGTTGAAGGCTGTCCTCTCTACTGCCAAAAGGTGACATGCTTAGGAAGGGACTTGGGAAAGGATGGTGATGCCAAGTTGTATGTGAGGAATTCCTGGAAGAGGGTGGTTAAGTAGGAGAGGGGGGGGGGGTCACGGGTCCACTCTTTATCTCAATCTCAATGCTTATGGCTCTGGAATGGCATGAAATGGTGGTTGTGTGTGTAGAGTTTCTGAGTGGGTGTGGGAATGTATGTGTTTTTTCTTCTGATGAAGGCCATGGCCGAAATTTTTAGTTGTATGAATATGATAGTCTATTTTTCATGCCTATCAGCAGCTCAGGGAGCCTCTTTACCGTGAGTTGTTATTTATACTCCATTATTGAAACATCTTATGTGTTGATGATCTGCTACTTAACTTTTGCTTGCCGAACAGCCCGTACAGAAACCTGGACGTCGACATCAGCCACTTAGGTAGTGACACGCAACAAGTGGAACTTTAACTACAGTGAGACATTTGGATCGTGGACATTAGCGAAGTAGCCCTCTGAATTTTCAGATAGGACTCGGTTGCAACTGCCGTCGCCACAGTGTACTATCTTCAACTACATTTGTTTTGTTGTGAACCAGTTGTCTGTGTTGCAGACCGGCCATCCTTCCTGGTTTTATCTACTCGGCCCTATTCCGCAGTACGGCTCTGAGCTAGACGCAATCTGAAGCATCTACGCCAAACCCAACACAACAGTAACAAACTGGCTCGCATTCGGGCGGACGGCAGTTCAAAACCGCCTGAGGTAATGTGTTTAGGGACCGCCGTACTCAGCCGCTTGGTGCCTTAGGTTTACAAATACCTATTTGATTTTATTTGATTCGAGTTTCTTGCTTACCGAGCTCTACACTTCAAGGAATGTGGTCTAGGGTACTTGATGAGCTAGTGTCATTTCCTCCTTTTCCTGCTCCAGGCGCGTATGACTCACGGGGAAAATGTCTGTCGGTAATGCTCCCCAATGGCCGTGTGCTCTAAGGCTCCTTGCTACGGACTGCGCGGCTCTTTCCCTTCGGGTGTTCCTCTCCACCCTTGGGTGTGGGTGTGTGTGTTGTCCTTCGGATAAGTTAAAGTAGTTGGTAAATCTAGGGACTGATGATCACTGCAGTTTGAACCTTTTTTTGTAATCCTCCGCGCGGGCTACAAACTCCAATTTTATACTCATTGCCTCTTCTAGAAAAGTGCGTATCCTGACAGTAACCTGCGCCGTGATGCAGAACGCCTCTCTTGTAGCGTCTGTCACTGTAATTGGCTGACCGTGTCCATGACGCTTTTATGCTTACTCAGTTGAACCGTATAAAAAGCGTGCTGCTTTCCTTTGGATCCTCTGTATTTATTGTACCAGTTGCCGTATGTGGTGTGGATTCGTCACTGACTAGCAATACTGAAGTATTCGAAGAACGAGTGTTTTGCAAGCTGCGTCCAATACTGATTTAAAGTATTTGACATTACGTGGTTATTTGAGTCTTTTTAAGCTGATTGATATGTACGAATAAAATGGCGAAACACGTCAATACATTAAAAAAAATGTTGTCTTTTGGGCCACAGTGTTACGATGTACATTGACATAATCAAAAATGATACTTCAGAACACTGTTAAGAAGCGCCATATTCCGGTGTTATGCTTGCAATGCGTATGTTTTCATAAAGTGTTGAATGTAATTGTAATTGTAATAAAAATGTTCAAATGTTTGTTAAGCTTAAGGGACTTAACTACGGGGTCATCAGTCCCTAAACTTACAAACTACTTATGAACCACCTACAACTAAGGACGGCACAAATATCCATGCCCGAGGGGGGATTCGAACCCCCGACCGTAGTGGCCGTGCAGACCGTGACTGAAGCGCCTCAGTCCCCTCGGCCACCGCGGCTGGCAATTGTAATAATACACAGAAAAATAAACGTTACGTTATACGTAAGATGGTCTGAATAGCTGCTGTAGTAGTTATTTTGACGAATTAGGTTTGCGTATTTTATCTCCCTTACATTTATTTTGCTAGGTTGTCCGCGAGATATTGATAGTCATGCAATATTACGATGTTTTGACAGCTATTTGACAGCCCTTCAGAGATATGGTATGTTTACAAGTTTTGCAAAGCCAAAGTATCGGCTGTCCGATAAATTGAACGTGTGGAGGTGGTTGCCGAGTAACTTTGCTTGTCGGATGGTTAGTCGGATCTGACCGTCCGATATTCGATGACACACCACTCCACCCGACAAATTGTAGCTCGTGTAGCGCTATCCGACCAACTTCCTGCCTGCGATCGTCTGCTGTCTGTACAGCGAACATGCGAAAACAAAAGAGTTCGACAAACAGACACCAGAACTCAGAGGCGCTGCAATAGCTTCGTGCAGTTGGTCGGAACGTATGTAGGCTGCAACGAACTTGGTTGGTTCGTTGGACAGCTTTTTGGTCGGACGATAAATCGGAGCGTGTGTAGGAGCCTTAATTTTTTGCTTGTGATTTAGGATTATTGTAGGAATTAAGGTGAAAGTTTTTATTCGAAATTACAGGAAAAATATTAAACTAAATTAAAGGAAAATATTTAAAAAAATTTACTTTAGGTTGTATTTTTTTATTACTCTCAGGTTGTAGTTATTTATCTGGTTGTATTATTTTGCTTTTATACTTTGATCAAAATATCAATAACACCAACTGTTGTTGTTGTTGTTGTTGTTGTTGTTGTTGTGGTCTTCAGTCCGCAGACTGGTTTGATGCAGCTCTCCACGCTACCCTGTCCTCTGCAAGTCTCTTCATCTGACAATACGTTCGACAACCTACATCCTTTTGAATCTGCTTACTGTATTCGTGCCTCGGTCTCCCTCTACGATTTTTACCCCACACCTTTCCTCCTATTGATAAGTTGACAATTCCTTGACGTCTCAGAATGTGTCCAACCAATCTATCCCTTCTCGTAGAAATGCTTTTCTCCCCAAAGCCATTCTGCATTTTATATCTTCTTTGCTTCGGCCATCAGCAGTTATCTTGCCACCCAAATAACGAAATTCATCTACTACTTTTGTTGTCTCATTATCTAATCTAATTCCTTCAGTATCGCCTGATTTTCTGACATTGAATTCCATTACCTTCGTTTTACTCTTCTTAATGTTCATCTCATATCTTCCTTTCAAGACACTGAATTTTGGATTCAATTGCTCTTCCAGATCTTTTGCGGTCTCTAATAAAATTACTATGTCATCGGCAAACAGCAATGTTTTTATATCTTCTCCCTGCACCTTAATGCCCTCTCCAAATTTCTCCTTCCATTCATTCACTGCCTGCTCAATGTACAGATTGATCAACATTGGGGAAAGGCTACAACCTGTCTTACTCCCTTCCCAATGCGTCCCTTTCTTGCTCTTCGACTCTAATAACCGCTGTCTGGTTTTTGTATAGGTTGAATATATCTCTTCGCTCCCTATATTTTACCCCTGATACCTTAGAGAATTTGGAAGAGTGTATTCCAGTCGACATTGTCAAAAACTTTCTCCAAATCGACAAACGCTAAAAACGTAGGTTTCTCTTTACTTAGCCTATCTTCTAAGACAAGTCGTATTGTGAGTATTGCCTCCCGTGTTCCTTCATTTCTCTTAAATCTAAACTGATCTTCCCCGTGGTCGGATTCCTCAAGTTTTTCCATTCGTCTGTAAATAATTCGTGTTAGTTTTTTGCAACCATGACTTATTAAAGTGATAGTTCTGTAATTTTCACACTTGTCTGCACTTGATTTCTTTGGAAATGGAATTACGATATTCTTCTTTAAGTCGGAGGCAATTTCCCCTGTCTCATACATCTTGCATACTAGGTGATACAATTTTTTCACGACTAGCTCTCCTAACGATATCAGCAGTTCAGACGGAATATCATCTACTCCGGGGGCCTTGTTTCGACTCAAGTCCTTTAGCGCTCTGTCAAATTCTTCTCGCAGTATCATATCTCCTATCTCATCTTTCTCCACTTCGGCTTCCATTTCTAGAATACTGCCTTCAAGTTTATTTCCTTTGTATAGGCCCTCTATATATTCCTTCCACAGTTCAGCTTTCCGCTCTTTGCATAGTACTGGCTTTCCGTCTGAGTTCTTGATATTCATACAGTTGCTTTTCTTATCTCCAAATATCTCTTTTATTTTCCTGTAGGCGGTATCTATCTTTCCCCTAGTCATGCATTCTTATACGGTTCTGCATTTGTCCTCTAGCCACTCCTGCTTATTCAATCAGCACTCCCTGTCAATCTCATTTGTCAGATCTTTGTACTCTCTTTTTCCTGTTTCACTTGCTGACTTTTCATATTTTCTCCTCTCATCAATTAAGTTCAGTATATCCTGTGTTATCCAGGGATTTCTATTAGGCCTTGTCCTTCTTCCTATATGGTCCTCTGCTGTTTTCACTACACTATCTCTCAGATATATCCATATAATTTTTATGTTTACAATCTGTTTGATAGTTCAGTGAATTAGTTGCGTCGCTACTTGCATGTAGACGTACTTCAGTTTCTTCCAGAATATTCATTTCATATCCATTATGTAATATTAATAATATTTTGAGTGACTTCAAATTTTCAAATGTTTGTAAGACTAAAAATGTTCAAATGTTTCTAAATCTGTCGGTACAAACTGCGTAGTCATCAGTCTGTAGCTTACAAACTACTTAAACTAAGGTAAACTAACCTAAGGACAACACACACACACACACACACACACACACACGCCCGAGGGTGAACTCGAACCTCCAACGGCGATCAACCGGGCGCTCCGCTGCTAGGCGTCTTAGACCGCTCGGCGACTCCACCGCGGCATGAGTGACTCGCCGATAGTGTCAGCTGTGTAGTTCTGAGATTTTAGGTGCTGGTAAAAAGTGGGTGGGTTGTTTTCGCTTTCTCTAATGTGTTCTTTATATCTGATTGTGAAATTTCGACCGGTCTGATCTGTGTAGTATTTATGACATGAATTACAAGATATTTTCTAAACAGCAGAGTCAAGAAATTCTGAAGGTTTTTCGGTGTGAGAGACGATTTTTTAATGATGTGACTATTATGTAAAGCGAAGTGATGTTAGTATTTATGAAAATTTGCTCAATTTTATTGGATATTTTACCTGAGTAATGTGTACTGAAATATATCGGTTTATTTATCTTTGATGCTTGTCTTAGTAACGTGATTTTAGCGTGTGCTTGTAGATTTTTAGAGCACATCTTGCTGTTGTTTAGTTTTAGAACCATGTTAGGATCGTATTCATTTTGTTGTGCTATGTCCTGATGTGTATTTAAGACTTTGTGGCTGGGTGAGTCTTCTAGTGGTAGGCTGATGAGACTGTGCCGCGGTGGAGTAGCCGAGCGGTCAAAAGCCTCTCGCTGCGGAGCGTGCGGTTGCTCGCCGTGGAGGTTCGAGTCCTTCCTTGGGCATGGGTGTGTGTGTGTTTGTCCTTAGGATAGTTTACCTAGGTTTAAGTAGTTTGTAAGCTACGGACTGATGACCACGCAGTTTGGTCCGATAGATTTACACATTTGAACATTTTGATGAGACTGTTGATCACTGAAAGGAAGAAGGCTCATTTGTGTAACTGGCGATGGAAAAACTACCATGAATAATGTTGCTCGATGTTGTTGGTTTCCTGTATATTTCAAATCTGGGTAAAATTTTACGACGCTTCTCGCCGAGTTTTAGTGCTTATGTTGGCAACAGATGAACAATGAAATGTAGAATTGCTTTAATATTTTTCAAGAGCTACAGATTGAATGTTATTGCTGCTTCTGCTGAAAAATTAATACTGTACCTGCTCTATGGTTGACAATTTCTTGTATGTACCGTTGTCCGTTTAGAAAAAAATAATTTTCGTTTTAATTGAAGTTGTCAAGACAAATCATTTTATTGGTCATCTGAGTTGCTGCCATTAACCATTGGTGGCAACATAACCACTAGAGCCCGACGAGAAGCGTCGTACAATTTCACTAAAATCTGTATTCATTGTTTACGTTTTTTACGGTGACGTCCAGAGAGTTAATTATGTTATTGGTTCCTAGCTCTATGATAAATTTTATTTTAGGCTAAAGATTCTTGAAGAGGTCATGAGTATTATCCATGTCTCCTTCATTTCAGTCTATGAGCATAAGAGTGTCATCCATATATCGATAATAATAGATTTATTATTATTATTATTATATTTTATTTTATTATTTTTTGTAGTTTTTTGATTTTGTAAGAAACGTTGTGCGAAGCTATTAAAAATATATCTGCTATGGTGCTTGCTAGGTTGCAACCCCTAGCAACACCATCTAGTCAAGCTATAGAGTTTACCATCAAATTTGAAATAGTTTTGTCCTAACAAGGAGACCATATGGGATTTTAGATTTTTTTGCAAAACTTCAAAGTAGATTTTCTCGAGAATTTTTGAGAGTTGCGTCGAGTGGCTTTGGCTGATTGTTATTTAAATTCTGAACTTCACATACCATAATCACACAAATATTCTAAAATCGGCTATCCATGTCGTCTCCTTGTAAGTGCAGGTGAAGTAATGATATAATTTCATATGACTGAGCTTTTGTTATGCCTAGGTAAGCTTAGTTCTAAAAGGTTAAGAGTCACTTTTATAGGGATGTTCGTATACAGGTTGGTGATGTCCAAGGATACAAGTTTCCCATTAGTAGGTATACTTGTTGAATTTATGTTTGATGCAAGGGCTGTGGAGGTTTAGTAATGTATTCATTATAAGAAATAATTACAATCAGAGAATAATCAAGAAAAATCCAACCTGACCTACATTTTGTTTAATATTTATCCTTTAATTTTGTTTAATATTTTATTTTGATTTAGAGTGAAAAGTTTCACCCAAATCCCTACAAAATTCCACATGCACAACAACAAAATTATATTCTCCCCTTACATTCGTAAGATATATATATTCTCTTTGAAAAAATATTAAACATACCATATCTCTGAAGAGCTGTAAAATAACTGTAAAAACATTCTAAGATTACATGACGCTAAAAATCTCGCGGACAACACCTAGTAAAATAAATTTATGGGAGATAATATACGCAAACATAATTCGTCAAAACAACTGAGTGACCATATTTTCAGACCAAAAAAGCAGTATCTACTGGCTATGCAACATAATTTTACCAAATTTTCTAATGTTTTTCTAATGATTAACGGGAAATGCAACAAGTATAATAGTCATGCACTCGAGATCTTCACACTCTAAAAATGGTGAAAAAATGATAATGGTGAAATAAAATCAAGGTGAATGTTGTCAATATAATCACACGAGGCTGTCAAAATGGGATGTAAAATTGTACCTGAGTTGAGTGTGATGAAACAATTTTTTTCTCTTTTATAATTTGATTTTAAGGTTTTAGAATTTAGATTTTAACATTTTAGAATACCTCATAAGTCTATCACAGAACACTAGACAGTTTTGATGTTTTTAAATTAGGTTATTTTTCTCTGGAATGAATACCTTTTAACATTTTGGAATTGCTTAGAAGCGTATCGTGGAACTCTACACGGCTCTGATTAAAATTACATTCGGTAATGATGAAATGTTTCAAGATTTCTGGTTTCAGTTCTGGATTTTTCGTGGTGCATGCATTGTTCATTACAGAAAAAAATTGTTCTTATCCATTGTTGTCAGTATTTATTGCGAGAATGTTTTACATCTGTAAAGTAAAACGTAGGTGAGTTCGTTTTACTTTACAGAAAATACTATTTCTGCTGTACCAGGCAGGCCAAGCATAAACTCTAAAATGTCACCTGTAGTATCGTAAGCAATATGTGGCACATTAAATTACGAAAATGTTTCAACCCATCGTAAATGTGATGGTATCTGACTAGCATGCCATTCCTAATTTTTTTTTTTTTTTTTTTTTTTTTTTTTTTTTTAGTATTAGTAAGATGTTCTCTAACATTTGAAATTTCATTAAGAAGCTTTGTGTCATCAATTTCCTTGGAGGTCGGGTTGTTTGGTTGGGATAGGGGGACAAACTACTGAGGTTATCAGTCCCCCGGTTGGGAGGGGAAGGAGTGAGGATAGGAAAGGATGGGAGGGGATTAGGAAATACAGTCCAGGATGGAAAGAAGGAAGGAAGATTGCAATAGCCCAGTACTCCATGCTCACCACACACATACGAAAGAACCATGAGCCCCCTGGGGGGTCAGTTTCCTTCCCTGTATTACAATTGTCAGATATTTCACATCTCTAGTCGGCGCGAACGATTGTTTACGTCTGCAATGAATGCAGCCTACACGCGTGGCAGAGCTACTCTCTCAATGAAACTTCCTTGCCTTCGTAAAAGAGACCTTTTTTTATGACTTTCCTTCTTTTTAACTGTATAATTACTGATTTCCCTTGTGTAAGACAATATTTGAATTTCGCAGGATGTTTCACTGGATAATATTGAAATTCCGAATAAAAGATTTTCTAACCTGGTGGTGGGTCGCAGGATAAGACCTAAAAAGAAAAAGGAGTATTCAAAAATGTTCAAATGTTTGTACAGCTTATGGGACTTAACTACGGGGTTTCACATCTCTAGTCGGCGCGAACGATTGTTTACGTCTGCAATGAATGCAGCCTACACGCGTGGCAGAGCTACTCTCTCAATGAAACTTCCTTGCCTTCGTAAAAGAGACCTTTTTTATGACTTTCCTTCTTTTTAACTGTATAATTACTGATTTCCCTTGTGTAAGACAATATTTGAATTTCGCAGGATGTTTCGCTGGATAATATTGAAATTCCGAATAAAAGATTTTCTAACCTGGTGGTGGGTCGCAGGATAAGACCTAAAAAGAAAAAGGGGTATTCAAAAATGTTCAAATGTTTGTACAGCTTATGGGACTTAACTACGGGGTTATCAATCCGTAAACTTACAAACTACTTATGAACAACTTACGAACTAGGACGGCACAAATATCCATGCCCGAGGGGGGATTCGAACCCCCGACCGTAGTGGCCGTGCAGACCGTGACTGAAGCGCCTCAGTCCCCTCGGCCACCGCGGCCGGCAAAAGGAGTATCCTGCGAGATGTGGGACATGTGGTCACCGTAACTACAGCAGCTATTCAAACTATAGTATTTATAATGTAGCATTTATGTCCGTGTGTATTACAAGCTCAGTTACATACAAATCATTAAGAAAACTTATGTATTGCAGGCAATGCACCTGCAGAAGACGGTCTGCCGAAATGGGCAGTTCATAGTGTAAAATACAAGCATTATTAAAGTTAAGTGCTCTGAGATGTCATTCATTTTCACGTAAATAAAAAATTTGCCATCAAGACGATATTTTATTAGGAATCCGATTACTCTAGAACAGGCTGTTCCAAAAGGTTGCTCCGCGAGCAGGAGCGCACACGAGCGCTCACTACCCCAGCTTGGAGATGCAGTGGTGAGGGGAGCTGACGTACTCGGCGGGCGCAGGTCGAACACGACCACAGGTGGTCTCTAACGGCCAAAACAAAAAAAGGCTTCACGAAATCACCACCATCAGGACACAGAACCGCTCGCTTTTTAGCGGTAGCATAATCAATGAATTAGCAACTTATGAAGGCGTTTCACTTTCAAAGCAAAAGATGTCCCGTCGAATTCTTGACATTGGTGCTGATTTAGAGGCTGTAAAATTCGTATTGTCATATTTACGATTAACACGGAGGAAACTGGAATGCGGTTAAAATGATAAATCAGTCGTCAGTCACGATTTGTCTTCTTTTGATTATGAATAACTTCTAAAATAAACTATGTCTTTATTAAAAAATAATGGTAATAATGGTAACTTCTGCGGCCACACATAGAGGGCGCCTATGCTACGCCTAAGTTGCTAAATAGTATATTTTCCATTCAGTGGTATTTTCATGAGATCCATCGTGCTATCAACTTATGCTACAAGTATAGCTGATGTTGACTGTTAATATATTATGAGTATTTACATGCATCTTTTTCCGTTCTCCATTCAGGAGAGGTATGTACTTTATAATTGTAAATGCCAGATATTATTTTCTTTTTTATTTATTTATATTAAATTTTGGTCTTTGTAACTATTTTTACCTATATATACTGTATCCTGTACTTTGTCACCAGGCGCTCAGCGTAAAGAGAAAAATAAAGGATTTTACAACATCTACAACTCCTTCATTACCGCAGCCAATCAGCTTTCTTAGAACCCTTTGTGTTGGAAAAATTTATGACACACTACAAAAGAAATACTCCTTCCGTTGGTTCCATGACAACAGGTATTTAAAAATGTAAAATAATGCCATTGTAAACATTTCTTATTGAATTCCAGTCGCGAAATAATATCGTTGATATTCAGGATCACAGAGCTCTTACATTAATTATAATAAGGAAAGACATTATATTATCGCTGAGCATTGACATGGTGTCAAACGGCAGTCTCAGTAGTAGCTACTTGAGCAACAGCTGTGCCCGTGCTGGAAATTGAGTACGTCAGAGCCCAGCTAGCCGCTTCACTTGCCACAGCCGTGTGCCCCATGTAACCACAGTTCGCGTCCGAGATGCGGTGCCCAGCGAGCAAGCGAGCGCTCCCTAGCCAACGCCACCTAGATACAAGGCCTGTGTGCTGTCTGCCAAGAGTAGTCATAACACAAGCAAATTACTCGTCTTACGTAGCGTTGTGTTGAGTTTGGGAATACGTACACGTTCTACACTGTGTTTCAGAATGTTCTTAATGTTATTTATGTGTTTCTCTGTGCAGATATTTGCTAGTATGAGACAAAATGCCTAATACGAATCGTCCAATTTCAATATCGCTAAGATATCTCACAAATATTCATAAATTTCTTATACCAAAAGAGATTTGTCTGTGAATCACATAAATAACATTAAGACGTTCTAAAATACAGTGTGGAACGTGTACGTATTCTTATGTAGCACAACGCTACATAAGACAGATAGTTCGCTTGTGTTATGACTACTCTTGGCAGGCAGCGCACAGGCCTTGTATCTAGGGGACGTTGCCCTAGCTCACGGGGGAGCAAGAGAGCTGGAACAGCCTGTTCTAGAAACTTTAAAGACACGATTTTTAATGAGCTTCGCCCCACTCACGTACCAAGACCAAATTCCTGGATTGACCCCAGCGCCGCGGGCAGCTGTGGTATGCTCGGCCTCTTTACCTGTGATGAGCACCTTGGCTGCGCCCATGGCCTTGGCCGCTATGAGGGTGACGAGGCCGATGGGCCCGGCGCCCAGTATGAGCACCGTGGAGCCGAGGCGGACACCGGCCCTGCGGCAAGCGTGCACGCCAACAGACAGGGGCTCCAGCAACGCGCCCTCCTCCAGCGACACGTGGTCCGGCAGCCTGCAGACAACACCATTCAACACCGACACACTAGCCACAAAAAAGTTGCTCTTACGTGGCGTTAGGGACATGTGCTGAGGCGGCTGCCACGTACGAGGCGCTTACAGACACTAAGTTTGCCTATTTTTAAAAAGAAAACATAATTAAATCCATCTACACATTCTATTTCGACTCCATAATATTTGTTTATGGGTTTCTTACGCACCGGCTATCGGCTTTCTAGGCCATCATCCGGTAACTTACAAGGAGACCATACGGGCATCGGATTTTAGAATTTCTTTATACAGGGTGTTACAAAAAGGCATTAGGAGGATCAGTGGCTGGATGTGACGGATAACAAGTTGCGCGCACTAAAATCTTCAGTACGTCCATGGCGTACTTTCTTCCGCCAACGACGAGCTGAGGAAGTCGCCCTCACTCGCCTTAGAATTGGACACTGCCCGCTAACGCATGGCTTTCTTTTGGGTCGTGAGGAACCGCCATAGTGTAACAGATGTCGGACACAATTGTCGATACGACATATTTTAACAGAATGTCATTTATACGCTGGTATGAGGACAACGTTAGGTCTCTCACAGGACCTGAAATCTATTTTAGGTGACGATGAGGCGTCCGTGGATTATGTCCTAATATTTTCTACAACATCTGGACTTCTTCCCAAAATATTGGGTGTACGATTTTAATGTGTGAGAGAGTGGCTCGGTCACTCTTTAAGTTGTCACCGGGCCCCATACATCTATCAAACTTTTATCCCCGTAAGCAGTCCTTTTCTTTGAACCGTCTTTTAACTTCAATTGTACATTTAAATCTTTAATGCCCATATGATTGGAACCAATTTTCTTCTCATCTGTTTACGTTAGCATACGGGCGCTGATGACCTCACTGTTGAGCGCCCTAAAACGCCAATCATCATCATCATCACAAAAAGGCACGGCCAAACTTTCAGGAAACATTCCTCACACACAAAGAAAGAAAATATGTTATGTCGACATGTGTCCGGAAACGCTTAATTTCCAAGTTAGAGCTCATTTTAGTATTTATCTTTAAATGTAAATTGAAATAATTCGTGCAGACAATTGTCAAAATAGCCAATTATTTCGTTAGTATGTACTGTACTTCCTCGATTCACGTCATCAACACAGATTTTCTGTGAACGTTTGGGCAGGAATTGTTGGTGATGTCTTGATTGGGCCTCATGTTCTTCCACCTACGCTCACTGGAGCACGTTATCATGATTTCATACGGGATACTCTACCTGTGCTGCTAGAACATGTGCCTTTACAAGTACGACACAACATGTGGCTCATGCACGATGGAGCTCCTGCACATTTCAGTCGAAGTGTTCGTACGCTTCTCAACAACATATTCGGTGACCGATGGATTGGTAGAGGCAGACCAATTCCATGGCCTACACGCGCTCCTGACCTCAACCCTCTTGACTTTCATTTATGGGGGCATTTGAAAGCTCTTGTCTACGCAACCCCGGTACCAAATGTAAAGACTCTTCGTGCTCGTATTGTGGACGGCTGTGATACAATACTCCATTCTCCAGGGCTGCATCAGCGCATCAGGGATTCCATGCGACGGAAGATGGATGCATGTATCTTCGCTAACGGAGGACATTTTGAACATTTCCTGTAACAAAGTGTTTGAAGTCACGCTGGTACGTTCTGTTGCTGTGTGTTTCCATTCCATGATTAATGTGATTTAAAGAGAAGTAATAAGATGAGCTCTAACATGTGTATGAGGAATGTTTCCTGAAAGTTTGGCCATACCTATTTGTAACACCCTGTATTTATGGTAAGTGAAGTTCAGAATTTAAATATCAATCAGTTACAGCCATTCGACGTAAATCTCAAAAATTCTCGAGAAAAATCGACATTGAAGTTTTGCAAGTACACTTAAGTACAGTTAAGTAAACGCAGCATCTGTCGGTGTAGCTCACGTGGCAGCGTTTTGGCCTCTTAACCGTAGAGTCGATGGTTCGAATCCCGCTATGAGAGATATTTGTTTTCGAATTCAGTTATATATAACATTTTGGAATCTCTAATTCCACGTGTTGTCTGGTTTTGTTTTTGTGTATGTAGAGAAGCTGAACACCTTGTCACCTAAAACGATGGGTGAGTAGATTAGCTGCTTGGAAAACCGTTAGTAACTATAAAGATGACTTTCCAAAAGCAGCGTCGTAGCTCTTCACAAACTGAACACTCAAAGACTACCGTCGTCAACTAATAGTGAAGCCAATACTGTAAAAATGTGACTTATGTTTTTTTATTGAAACCATCATTATAACAATCTTTTATAAAGTATAGAAAACTACGAATATACAAAAGCATGTGTATTTTTCGTAAAAATTCCATTAGATATTAATGGATAGTATTCGAACATAACGAAAAACATGAAAAAACCTTCCTCCGCAGGATTCGATCCACCGACCCTATGGTTGTCTGGCCACAAAGCTACCATTTAAGCTGCACCGACATTTGCTGCAACTGATATTATTATTGGTACTTATGGGTGCTTGCAAAGCTTCAAAGTCGATTTTCTCGATAATTTTTGGCTGATTAAAGAAAAGGTGAAGCATGTTTGAGACGAAAAACAGTCTCAGGGTTTATTTCTATTTTGGCTGATTGTTATTTGAGTTCTGAACTTCACAAACTGTAAGTACTTTAAAAAATCTGAAATCACATCCCCACGTAGTCTCCTTATTAGAACTGAACAAATAGTCCAGATAATGATGTGAGTTCCTGTTGTATGAAGATGGTGTTCCAAAGAAGTGTGAATCTTTTATGGTATTTCGATACCAGAAAACAAACATGAAATGGGAGCAGGCTTGACTTCGAAGGCAACTGAACACAGCACTTATACTGAAAGCACGTTTATTACGAACTTAACATACACGCAGCACTGACTGCCTCTTTTTTATTTATTTATTTTTTTTATTTTTTGTATCCAACTTTCTTTTTTTTCCTGAGCTTCTTCACTTCAGGCGTTGGCACCTAACTAACCATACCCAATCTAATTGCCTCGCCTAAAAAAAAAAAAAACAAAAAAAAAAAAAAAAAAAAAAAACAAAAAACAAAAAAACAAAAAAAAAAACAACTCTAATGCCACCGCCACTTTTTTCCTAAATTAAGTCCATCCAGAAAACAGGGTAAGGGAAATAGCGTGTTGTCATTGAGTCATGTATCTAGTATTTTATCCGATCCCCATTCTTTCAAATACAATTTTCAACATGTTACCGAACTTTTTCTTGTGATCCATATACCTAATAATTTTGTAGTATTCGTTCCGTATATACATCTGGAAGTCTATGATGTTGTCTGGTCCCAGGTTGTTGATGGCATAATTTACGTAATTTCCTGTCAGCCAGTACACGGCGTTATTTTTTGCGTCTGGAAAGTACCGTTCTTGAGGTCTATGAAGAACAGTTGATGTTATATTGTTGGGTGATGTCCTTGTAATAAATGCAATTTGCTCTTT
Organism: Locusta migratoria; assembly: GCA_026315105.1. NCBI lineage: Eukaryota > Metazoa > Arthropoda > Insecta > Orthoptera > Acrididae > Locusta > Locusta migratoria. The sequence goes on from CM048749.1 coordinate 182,114,978, forward strand.
AATCCAGTTCCAATTATTTATATTCCCACCGCATGTATATCTATGTGTTATTGTATCTGTTAGATGGCACCGCTGACACAGAATGGTATCACTGAGACCAATTTCGTAGAGTCTTTCGTGAGTACTAATGATGTTGTTCACTGATTTGTACCACGTTGTTCTTATATCGGAGGTCAGGACTTTTAAGTTGATGTTTTCCCAGATAGCATTCCAGTCTAAATTTGGATACTGTCTTTCTATTTTATTTCTGCCTTCATTTTTCCACCTTTCCCTCATGATTGCTCCTGATGTTATCTGTTGAGCTTGTCGAAGTCCAGAACTCAAATAACTTAATTCAATATAAAATGTCCTCACATGCTGTAGACGACTATTTATTTTTCGTACATCAATAGGGGGTTGTAGATTTTCTGGTTTAACGATTTCAAAGAGCTGGCTGGTAATACTGTCTTGAGATTCTCTTATTATATTCATTTGCCTCTTGACGAAAAGTGCCGAAGCTTTGCTTGTGATGTCAGTTAGACCTAAACCGCCATGTCTCGGATCTAAGGTGGCTACCTTTACTGCTGTTCGAAATATTTCTCCTTTCCACTGGAAGTTTGTAATTCTGGACATAATTTTCCGGGCTATCATCCTTGGTATTGGAAATACTTGGGCTGTATAGTATGCTTTGGACAGGATACATAAGTTTATGTACTTAACCCTCTGAAACTGATTTAAGGAACGTGATAAGTTCTCCATTATAGCACCTCGAAGTGTTTCGGAGGTGTCTTTCCAGTTCATTGCAGCCATTTTCATGGCGTTTGTTGTTAGTGTTATCCCTAGGCTTTTATGCTGCTTCACCACTTTTGCCCATTCCATGTTTATTTTGTCAAAACCTCTAAGATTTAAGATTTTGCTTTTCTTTTCATTTGCGTTTGCTCCAGACAAACTACAGTAAGTTCTCGTTACTGTTTCTAATGTGTCTATATCTTCCATATTTCTTATGACGATTCCTACATCGTCAGCATAAGCTCTTATAACAGTTTTATGTCCTCCTAGTGTGATGCCTGTTAATTTGTCATGAACATGTCTGAGAAACGGGTCCAGTGAGATGGCGAATAGGGTCATGGAAAGGGGACTTCCCTGAGGAACACCTCGTCTGACTTGTAGCAGTTTTGTTGTTTGGCCGTTGACAGCTATTCTTGCATTTATTCCTGTGGCAATGTTTCGGATCAGAGACAAGGCCTGTTGATTGAATCCCAGACGCTTTAAAGTCTGCAGCAGGTATTCATGGTTTACCACATCGAAGGCTTTATGGAAGTCCAAAAAAGTCAACGCACATTTTATGTTCGTTACAGAAGTGATTGCAATGACATCTCTAAAATCAACTAAAGTATGAAATATATTTCTCCCCGAGGCACAATTTTGATGTTGACTAATGATTTTGTGTGTTAATGATGAAAACTTTTTATTTACAACTCTAGCAACAATTTTATAGTCTGAATTCAGCAACGAAACTGGGCGAAAGTTATTTAGGTCTTTGTTCTCTTTACTTTTAGGGACGAGTACAATTTTGCTTTCTTTAAATTCAGGTGGTATAATTTTTGCCTTAATAACCTCATTCACCATCTCAGTAATTTTCTCACCGACAATTGGCCAGTAACGAACGTAAAATTCCACTGGCAAACCATCGGGTCCTGGGGATTTTTTTAATGGTGAACTGCAGAGAGACTCATAAACGTCCTCTTCATTAACCTCAGACAGGAATTCCTGATTGTCACTTTCCGTCAGCTGTGGGACTATAATGTTAAAGAAATTATCAGAATTTGCAACCCCTCCTTCATTTCCAGAATACAATTCATTATAAAAACGATGCACTTCATTAACAATATCCTTCTGGGTTTTTAGAGTAATGCCATATTTTGTTCTGATTTCATCAATAAACGATCTCTTCCTGTTCTTAGCATGCTTTAGTAAATGATAGAGTGAAGTCATTTCATCCTCTGTAACTGATTTCGCTTTTGATTTTATTTTTAATCCTTCTAATTGCTTCCTTTTAATAGTGAGCAATTTCGCTTTGACTTTTTTAATGTCTTCCAGGGGAAGGGTCGACGCAGATGTCTGGCTATATAACTATCTTAAGATTGAATAATAAAACACTATATTATTCTTAATACATCTTGCCCTCTGACAACTATATTGCATTAAAACCTTCCTCAGCTTCGGCTTCGCTCTTTTTGTCCACTAATCGATAGTGGTTGCATATCTGTTAAGTGCACGCAGGCACACTGTCCAGGCTTCCTTTAGTGTGTCTTCTAAATCACTGTCTTGCAACAACGAGACGTTTAAATTCCAGTGACTCCTGAACTGACGTATAGGCTGTGGTCGCAGATTTATGCAGATCAACAAACTGGAATGGTCCGAAAAGTATGTAGGAATAGTTTCTACTTTTGTTACGGAGGATGTAAGATCTTGAGCAACATATACCCTGTCAATTCTGCTACATGAATTTGATGTGACGAAAGTAAATTCGACAGCAGTAGGATACTTGATTTCCCACGCATCTTTTAAATTCAGGTTTGTAACTAGATGTTTTAATTCATTACAAAAATTAAAATTGGGGATCTGATCCTTAAAACACTATTAAAATCACCACCAATTATGAGTTGGCTTGGATTTCTTCGTAATAGGTATATGATGTCTTCTTTAAAAAACTTTGATCTGTCAGATCGATGTGAAGACCCGGAAGGAGCGTACAAATTGATTATTGTCACATCGTAGATCTTTAACCCTATCCCTCTTCCGGATTCCAATCGTTCCACATCTGTTACTGGAATGCCATGTCGTATTAATACAGCCGTTCCTACACTTGTTTCAAGTGAGACGTTAATGTAAGAAATAAATCCTGGTATTCTAAGATCGGGCATTAAAACTTCCTGTAGCAAGGCAATATCGGTTCCAGAGTCGTATAGAAATTCTTTAAGCTCCGCCAGTTTTAATTCTGATGTTATTTTATTTATGTTTACTGTAGTGATCGTATAAGATTGCGCCATTGTAATATTATTTGTAGCCATTCTAACATTTAAATTTAGTCACTATGAGTGAATCTTATTGATATTCATAGTAGCTACAGTATACGCTTGCATCATTAGGTAAGCGAGAGGGAAAATAATTAACTAAAGCTTTAAGTTACCCTCAAGGAATAATGGTAACAAATAATAAACTGTTTTAAGACACTACTGTGCTGACAGTAATTGAAATCATAGAATTTATAACGAAAACTTGACTGATATAGAAAACCTGAAGATTTACAGAAGAACGAAAAAAGAAATAACAGTTCATGATCATTGGCACACTATTTGATCTACACTTAAGTATTTTATCTAGACTCCGGTGCTTGGGATTTATCTCTTTGATCCTTGTGTGGAGTAACTGGTAAGGAATCATTTTTTGTGTTTTCTTTCGAGGCATCTGCAGTGACTATTTCGTATTTTATATTACGCGGCTTCGGAGCGCCCATGGCAGGTTGTTGGTTTCCTTCATTACGAGCGACTTTCAGATTTGGTTGCGGCTTTATTCGGCGGCGGCGGCCATCCTGAGTCGCCGGCACCTCCTTCACAGTTTCCTTGTTTACGTCCGTCGGTTGCGAGGGACGCTCAGGCGGGGACTGGCGGCTACTGCCGCCCTGCTGTTCGCGCTCACGCGCGGCGGGTATCACTGCGGCCGCGGCGTCTTGTTGCTGTTTTCCTGATTCCTCTGTTTCCCCTGATTCTACCGGCTCGTCGGAGTTTACTTCCTTCTCCTCCGCGCCAGGCAGAATTGTGACAGGTTCGTCTACTACTGCACCTTTTTCTTCCTCATCCAATGCCTTTGATTCCTTCACTGCAGTTTCCACTTCCATAGCAGTGTTTACTGTGGGCTCTTCGTCTCCCGCTTCGCACTGCTTTTGTTTGCGAACGGGAAAACTAAAAGAGGAATCATCATCAGAACGATCTTCAGTTGTTTCTAGCGGTCTTTTCTTGGGTTGCTGATCATTTTCTCGGACAGATAGACTATAACTTGCAGGTGTCTTTAAAGGTGGAAATTCTTTATCAACATTGGTCATATCCGTGATACTTTCCGTGATGTCATTAACAGAGGAGGGTATCGCAGTAGGAGGCATCACCTCACCAAGGGTGAGCCGTTGCCGCTTTACATAATTACTTTTTAGTACCGTGTACCGGCGTGGACAGTCTAACCTAAAATGCCCAGATTCATTGCATATCTGACAAGTTGGTTCTTGTCCTGAATACACAATGTGTGCTTTGTATCCATGCACTGTCATATATGACGGAATATTCGTCTTTACATCCATTTCTACAGCACGTATACCATTGTAACACTGTAATTTGTAGTGTTTTGACCACCTTTCATTTTCTATCGAGAGCACGTCACCATATTTGGAAAGTGCCTCCTTAATTAAAATATTATCCATCTCAATCGGTAAATTTAAGACTCTCACTTTTATATACTTGGTATCAGCTTTCCTAATTGAAACCTTGCTTTTGGAACCATCTCTATGTTCAAACTCAACAGAGCTACCCCACTTTCCCAAAATTTTATCAATTGTCACAGAACTAAAAAACTTAATAAAAAGACAGTATTCATCAGCATCTAACTGAGTGGTATGTGCAAGATCATTATCGATGCCTATTACCTCATACAGCAAATCCAGGATTTCGAGTGCAGTTGGTTGAACATGCCGGGTTTCTTTCTGGAACGAGAAGATCAGTGTGTTCTTCCTCAGGGAATCAGCCATGACGTTTCAGTAGCGTATAGATTTCGGTGAAAATCGAGATCCCGCCAATAGGCGAAACGTGGACGTACGGCAAGCGCAGAGACGCACTTCCACAAATGTCAGATGTATACACTCATAGAAAGAACAATTAACTGAACGTAAACAAACACACACGAGAAGCTAAGTTGCGCGCAGCACTAGCAGGCAGGTCTTCACTCGACGGCAGCTAGACGGCGAATGACACTGGCCTCTCGGCCAGAGTGCTCTGCTATTTATACACAGACAGAATTTACCAGAAATTAGAAGAACAGTTAACATAAGAAACAAGTAGAATTTACAAGTGAACATAAGAAACATGTAGAACATTCTGGAATTGTTAATTACAAAGAATAAATTTTTGCTGGGGGGAGGGATTGAACCGGCAACCTTCAGCACCGCAGTCCATGACGTTATCCCCTGCGCCACGTCGGCATTCGGTGTGCGTAGTCTCTCGTGGCAATATAAAACATAAATGTGGACACTATTCATATTAAAATATTGTCCAGGTGTGTAATAGTAAAAGCTGATCTAGATCACAGAGAAGCATTTAAATAAATTAACAGCAGGCTAAACGTTTTTGATTAAAGTAATTAAAAGGTTATGAATGTGTGAGAAAGAGACTTGTATACATGTGTAGTGAAATGAAACGGAGAATGTGTTCAAGAGTGCAAAAAAGAGGGAGATAAATGATGGCAGTGGGGAGTCAATGGAATGTGGGTATGGAACAGTTATAACAAATTAACAGCACGCTGTGAGGCAAACCTTAGCAATTTGCCATTGAGTTTTTGGATGGAGGAGGAGGGGGGGGAGGATGGTATTGTGGAGCAAAATTTTGTATTTCATGCCCGTTAAATGGTAATTGAAAGTGAATAACAAAAACGCTACAGTATATTTTATTAAATAAAATGAGATAAATTTGATCTGTAAAAACTCACTTGTAACAGAAATCAGCTGCGTGTTTGTAGTAGCGACAGAGATTTCCGTTATGTGGAGGAGTGCCACAGAAGATGATGTCCGGACACAGATGGTAGTAGCCTTCTTTACAGAAGTCGCATTTTCGGCAGGGAACGCCAGGCTCTATGGCGACTCGATCACCTGCAAGTATGCCTTCAGTGATTTATGCAACGTATAGGACAAACTGCAAGATGAACATAAATCATTTTTCCCCAGAAAGCATTAATAAAACCGGATCATAAGTTTCATGGCCAACTTTCGGTAGAACTGGCACTTTTGGTACCCAAACGTCATCGCTTTTTTGGGTGTCCGTATCTTGATAATGGATAAATGTTTTAGAGGAAGGGAATATGGCGTTTCGAAAAAAATGTCTACAGAATACATTTTTAAAATTAGAGCCTTTTGCTACGGTTAGCTAACTAGATATTTGCGGTTCACGGAGCAAGAACAGTTTGGCCTATGTAAAATGCAGAGTAGCCGTTACACTGAATTTACATAATCCACTTTTATATTTTTTTAGAAACTGTTCTTTGTAAAAACAGAACTGTTGCACTTTTTATCTTAGTCTTTGTCTTGTTATGAAATGTGTTTGGAAATGAGCCGTAAAAAGTGTATACATGTACCAGAAATTTGTTTTTCGTTGCATATTTTATAACCATCTAATACCATAGACTGACTGACAACAGGACCTACAGATAACAAGTACTGGAAATGCGTCGTGCTTGAAATAAATTACCATTTGTAATTGAAAATGTTCTAAATTTGGAAACCTGTTGGACCAAACTGCTGTGGTTATCACTCCCTAGACTTACAAACTACGTGAACTAACTTACATTAAGGACGACACGCAAACACACACGGCCGACGGAGGACTCGAATCTCCGATGGGGGTTTGTAATTGAAGGCAGTTTATTTATGGAAGCGACACAGTCGCGGAAGAAACAATGTCAACAACAGCTCCGATTGGATCCTGTGAACTCAGTGGCCGTTAATAATTATTGGTGAATAAAATGTTTTATTTCAGAGCCATTTCCGTTTTCGGGCTTCCTTGCCCATCTTTAGATGACTGCATTTTCATTGCATATTTAGTTTTTTCAGCAGCCTGTCGTCTGCTTGATTATAAAGTTCTGCCGGATGCAGTGGCTGTCAGAGGCCCAGGGCGGCGGCAAAACAAAATGAGGTCTCCGTCCACTTGGAAATACATGTTAACTTTTGAGATTTGGAGGCCTCCCAGAACGAGAGGCACTGGACAGCCTAAATAACTTTCGAGACCTGGAGGCCCCAGAACAAGAAGCCAAGGGCGATAAAGAAAAAAAAGAAAAAAAAACTGATTTTTTAGGTATTTGGAGGCCCCCAAGACAAGAGGCCTGGGTCGGTCGCCCCCCCCTCCCCCTAGTCCGCCAATAGCCGGATGGCGAACTTTTTGTTTGGTGTTCATCTGGCATTTATTCCTGTTATAAACACTACTGCATTGCAGTAAGGACATGTAGTTTAAATACAGGTTGTAAGTAAAGTCCAGGAACACTTTCAATTATTCTCTGTACAACAACCAAACAGGGTACAGATATCATACATATGTCATTTTGAAGAGAAACCATGAAAGTTTTTCTGTTATGTATACCGCCAAAGCGTAGTTTGGTAATATGCCGATGGTCAGCGCATGTCACAAACTTGGAGAGTTCAGGTATGTTGCAGTTCGGCAAAAACAAGTGTGTTATAGCTGTTCAACGGATGTTTAGAACCAAGTACGGTAAAAAGCCACCCACAAGGAAGGCCATTTACCAGTGGCACAACAAATTCGTAACGACTGATTGCTTGTGCCCGGCAAAGAGAAACGGACGTCCCAGTGTGAATATGGAGCGCGTACGAGAGACATTCATAAGGAGTCCTAAGAAATCGGTACGTCGTGCATCCCGTGAACTCGAAAAGGCGCCAAAGGCAGTGTGGAAAGTCCTGCGTTAGAAGCTGTCTAGGGCCCCTGGATATAGATGGGCATGCGCATCCGCTATTTTTGTTCCTTCCGTTCGACGTTCGCTTGTAGAATAGGACAGTTAATACACTTTCAGCATGATGGGCTGTGTAGCCCTGAATTGTTATAATCGTTCAGAAAATGGTTTTCTTGTGTTTTCGTTTCCAATAGATCCTGAAAGGCGTAAAATATGATTAATAAATTGTCGTCGTGCCAAAAGAACACCAAAAAGGTCTTTAAAACTGAGGAGGGTTTTTTTTTTTTTTTTTTTTTTTTTGCTTATCTTCCGAAGCTACGAACTAATACTGTAGCAAAAATTATACAATAGCAATACTTACTTTTAAATGATGTTTTTTACTAGTTAATGAGTGGCCTATACGGCTAGTTACGAAGTTTGAAGCTACTGCGATGTTAATTTCAGTTACGGTATCGGCGGCGTAATATGCTAATGTTGGAAAGAGAATGTTGGCTTTAGGAGGATAATTAAGTTACTGACCGGACAAGTGTACACACAAGAAGATAGTAAACATGGAAAATTATTTTCTCGCATTCTACCTGTTCGAGTTTTCAAAGAGCATTCAGAGGTCGTTGCCAACATCAGCGCACTACACCGCCGAGGCTGTAAGAAAAATTGACCAATGAGAAAGTAAATTGTTAAACGAGAAATTAAAATATCTCATATATATAAATCTTTTACTGCATGTTAGTTTATCATGGTGATATATCTTGTGCATTGAAAAAGTATTTTATATAAATTCTGAAAAATACACCGTGAAAAAAGTAGCGACCTGGGAGTGTATTCTGGAGGAAATTTATGACATTCTAAAACGGAGATTTCTTGCATGATAGTGCAGCTTTAGTAGTGCATCCGGTACCCCATAAAACTGAGCTGTCGAATGCGAGAGTTGCTCACAATACACATCCAGGTGGGCAAATAACAGAAAACACATTTAGCGATTTGTCTAACAATATTACAGGAATTTATTAAGAAGAGATAAATTTTTAATCCAAATATATATTTTCATTTTGGTACGTGTACTAGAAATGAAGCAAGCGACATTTGAAAGCAACAACAGCAGAAAAACTCCGCCCTTCACGTGCTCACGATATCACCGCTTGGAACAAAAATGGCGGCGGGAGCTGCCGCTATAGCAGAAATTGATGCGCATGACCGTCTATATACAGGTGCCCTAAAGCTATCTACGAATTCATTGAAATTGGAGCTAGTGCTGAAGTTCAGTGACTACGACAAAGATAGGCGATTTATGTTCGCAGTTGTAGCAATTGAATCAAGATGGTTCTCTTTAAACTGCAATATATATGACACCTGTACAATGTTTAGTTCTTGTGCAATAAATACTTGAAAGTGTACCTGGCTCACTGCAATTCCGTCGCGTTTATAATATCAAGAAATGCCAGATGAAGACCAAACAAACCGTTCGCCATTTAGCAGGACTTAATAAAGAGGAAGACAACATGCTGCTGAGAAAAATGTATAATGAAAATGTAGCCATCTGAAGATGGCAAGGTTGCCTGAAGCCGGCAATGGCTTTGAAATAAAACATTTTAGAAGCATGTGTGGATGGCTGCGTTATTCAGCAACAGATAAGATTAAGGTACATTAACAAATAGAAGAGGAACAATACAAGGAAACTGTTTACGAGAAGATAGTACAGGTTAAACATAGAGTACTGACCCACTTTGAGATGCGTTACTCCAGGACCCAACTTGGCGACGACACCAGAGGCTTCGTGGCCGATGTTCATGGGCTTCTGGACGGCGTTGTCGCCAATCTTTCCGTGTGTCAGGTAGTGCACGTCGGAGCCGCAGATCCCGACGCACGCCATGCGCAGCAGCACCTCTGCAACCAGGAAGAGGCATCCGTGGGAACCACGAAAATTCTGACTGCCGCTGCACTGTGCGGTTTTTCCAACGTGTCGACTACTGAAAACGTGTTGTAAAGCAAAAGGAAAAGAGAAAAAAATGAACAGAAATGCAAAGTACTTGAAGAAATGATATTCCAGTATACAGTGAATTACATAAATGAGGAAAGTTGAAAATTTATGACAGATAGGATTCGAACCCCGACTCCTGTTACATATGCAGGTCTGTTCGCCACCATGTCATCCGGACACAAAGCTCACTACAACTGTACGGACTGCCCGGGTGAAATCTAGTCTCCGATACCGATTTGACCAATGACGTCATGTTTTACGTCATTCCGTTCCGCGCGTGGTTTCAATACCGGTACTCACTGTTTATGTGTCTGATATTTTTGAAGACACCCTAACTTTAAAAAAGGGTATCTGTAGCGTAGAGAAGGTTAGGTATAGGTTAAACAAGAATTTTTTTTTTTTTTTTTTCTTAGTACGTGAGGGCGCGTAGCGCCCGAATCTCCGGTTGAGAAACACTCCATCGATTAACAGTTGTATGTTCGATATAAATATATCATTTCAGGTCGTACCACTTCGAGTGCAAGCTTTCTTTAAAATTACCTAATTATTAAATGTATTGTGAAGACGTGGTATCATTAAGTAGATTTGACCTATTTAGGCGAAATCTAACTACCGATACCATGTTGTGGTAAACATGTTTGTAGTATCTCTCGATTATGTGTGACGTCATATGTGACGTGAAAGCGGTATCGGAGACTAGAGTTTATCCGACTACCCTAGCATACCTACTGACGTATTCCCTCCCCCCCCCCCCCCCACCAACTATCCTCTCTACTTGTGGCCGTCACTATAGCTCGGGAAAGCAATATCATCAGCAAATCTTACCATAGATACCCTTTGACCTTCAATTTTAATCTTGCTCCTGAACCTTCTTTATTTCCAGCATTATTTATTCGATGTATAAACACTGCATCCCCGTCTTACACCCGCCCTAATTCAAGAACTTCGTGCTTGAACACACAGTCGTTTTCTGTTGGCTCTCGTAAATATTACTTTATTAAACAGCTTTGTAATTAAAAGGAGGTTTAGAAAGAGCAGTGTTTCAAATTTTGTTTCTATCTCCTAAATATCTGCCTGTAATTTAGGTCAATGATGGACAAAACGTAACTGTCACTCTTCGAAATATGATGCGATGACCCCAACTGCAACCAAAACGCTCAGCACTATCGAATTAATTCCTCAGGTGAAAAAATGACACACATACAAGCAGTGGCGGAGCCATGGAGGGCGGGAGGGGGATGGTATTGGGGCTGAAGCCCCCCCCCCCCCCCCCAGGTACCCCAAAAAACTTTTAACTTTATTATTTTTTATTGTTTTCATTTTTTATTTTTTAAACAGCGGCACCGGAAATTTCACATGTCATAAATCACAACGTAACTATAATTTGCCAAGCACAAGTGAACGTGACAATCGGTCGCCAACGTGATACCGCCACTGAGAACGTGTGCTGCTGTTACTGCGAGCGGTTTAATGCCGCCGCGACGAGTTTTGATGCTGCCGCTATTGCTTCATTTGAACATTTGATTTTGAATCCCACAAGGATCCATCTTAGGACCACTGCTTTTTCTTGTGTACATTGATGGCCACTAATCAATTACACTGCAAGAAGCAGAGTTCGTTTTGGTTGCAGATCATAAGGATCATAAGTATTGCAATAAGTAGCATGTCGAGCATAGTTCTAGAAAAGTCTGCTAATGATATTTTGATGGACATTAGTAAATGGTTGAAAGCCAACTCATTGACATTAAACTTTGAGAACACTTATTACATGCAGTTCAGAATATGTAAGATGTTTCCATCCATTATATGCATAAAGTATGAAAAAGAGCAGATAGAAGAGATTGACAGTATTAAATTCCTGGGATTACAAATTGCTAATAAATTCATTTGGGAGACGCACACCGATGAACTGCAGAAACGACTTAACAAATCTGAATTTGCAGTGCAAGTATTATCAGACGAAGGCAACATAAAATAAAAAAGCTTGCATACTATGCTTACTCTCGTTCCAGAATGTCATAAGGTACAATATTTTTGGATAACTCATCAAATAAAGCTAAAGTTTTCAGAGTACAAGAGCGTGTAATATTTATTATTTGTGAAGTAAATTCACGGAAATCCTACAGAAGAGTCATAAAAAATCGAGTATACCAACAACTGCCTCGCAGTATATTTAATTCTTAATGAAATGTCATAAATAATATATACCTTTTTCCAACAAACATCTCAGTTCATACATACAACACTAGGAACAAAAACAAACTAAGTGAGGAATTGAAAGCACTGACTTTAGTTCAAAAAGGGATCCACTATTCATCAAGACGCATTTTCCATAATTTACCAACAACCATAAAATAATAGCTACAATTAAAGATTAATTTAAGAGAAGCCTGAAAGACATACTAGTGGCCAACTCCTTCCACTCCATTAGCGAATTGGCCCACTTCAGTTTACGGTAGTAACGCTTTTAGACAGCTCGAAAATTTAAATGAAAATAACGGCTTAACCGTTCAATTGACACGAAAACTGAATAAACGAATTAGTAGAAGATAAAATTCCGTCCAATTATGCTCTCCTACATTTCTTTCATCTCACATAGTTCCACAGATATTAAAAAAACGGCGATTTGCCTCTTTCTGTCTATCTATAACGTGTTCCCAGTTTTTAGGGCGCGCAGTTTAACCGATCGGCACCAAATTATACAGACGTAATTGTTGGCCACTATCAGCCTGAACGCTCTCTTTCAAATGGTTCGGTCAAAAAAAAAAAAAAAAAAAAAAAAAAAAAAAAAAAAAAAAAAAAAAAAAAAATGGTTAGTAACACTAAAATAAGCCGTTTTTGGATGGCCTTTTGACAGCAGGAAATTTAATTGCAAATAACACCATAACCGTTCTTCAGTGACGAAAATTGAATAAACGTATTTGTAGAGGAGAAACTCTCAACAACTTTGCTCTCTTATATTTCCATAACTCCCACCGTTTCAGAGATATTTGTGAAAAATAACTGTGATTTGACGTAATCCACTACAGGCAATAATAATAATAAATCAACTTGAAAAAGAGGAAACTACCACTGCAAGACAGTATTTTAACCCTAGGAGCACCAAGGTATTTTAGGTTACACGGAGCTCCAACCAAGGACAAATTTTGCCCGTGTTACAAAAATGCTGTAAATCCTGTAAAATGTATTTTATTTTAAGTAATTCTGTTTCCAATGTATCATCAGTTTCAAAATCTGAAATAAAAACACTTGTACAAATATGTTTTAAGGAACATTGAAAATTGAAGGAAAAAAAAAAACCTCTCTTCACTTGGAGAGAATACTAACATTTACAGATACATTTACCTCCTGCACACAAAATGGTTGATTCTGAATGTCTCCTACACAGATGTAGACCACAGCTTGCACATGTTAACTTCGTTTTTGTGATGATGTCCCTGGCTCTCCGGTTACTTGCATTCTTCAAGCATATGTAACATCTTGCTTTCCTAGTTGGCTCTTCATCTGCAGCAGTTTTAGTCACCTCTAGCTTCTTTCCAAGGATCTCTCCCATCGCACAAATAATGGGATGGATCACATGTGGTTTCAAAAGTTCAAGGCCTAATTCATGGAGATACAGTTTCCTCGCATTTGATTTCACTTCATTACACTTAGACACATTCATCTTGAACAGTGTGTGCAAGTTTATTGCAGCTATATCAAGTAGGCTGTAGAACATCGACAGTGGCCATCTTCTCGTACTCCTTTTTGTATTGTTCACCCTAGCCATTTGATCTATGGCATCCACTCCTCCCTTATTGTCATTGCAGTATAGATTTATATGAGTTTTCTTCTTTGGTGTATCATCATCTACTCCTGCATCACGATGTTGCGTTGACAACATCAATAGATTTGTTGTTTGTTTTTCCTTTGTGATGTAAGAGACAATTGTTACTGGAGGCTTCTTAGTGGATGGATCTGTGAATGCAAATGTGTGGGAATACAGATCTCTATCTGCTGTTGTATTAAGTTCTTGCGGTATATGTTTTCTGTTGGATTTGATTGTCCCAACCAATGTTAGTTTGTAATCTTTATACAGAATGTTCGTTAATTCCACAGAAGTGTAGAAACGGTCGGTTGTGATACTGTAGCCTGTATTCTTTATTGGCTCCACCAGTTTCTTCACAACCTCAAGAGGACCTCGTTCACTGGCAGGTCTACTGTCTTTTTCCAGCATACACTTCCATTTTTATATGGATCGTTCAGTTGCACTACTAAGAATTCTATAAGTATACCATATTTTCCAGGTTTGTCTATGAGGAAAACTTTAAAAGGACAACAACCTCTGAAAAGACATAGCATTTCATCAATTGTATTGTGAGGTCCACTTTTGTAGTACCTTGGGAATGTTCCATTCAGTGCTTCAAAAACTTCACGCAGTGGCGCAAATTTATCACTTACACGTCTTTCTGTCCTGGTTCCTTTATCATCAAAACGAAGAATATTCAATAGCTGATATGCTCTTGTCTTACTCATAGTGCCTCTATATATGGCTCTTTCCAATAAATTTGACCATAAATCAGATAACAAAATGTTTTTGTCCTGGTAAATTCCCATTAGAATCAAAATTCCCATCAAGGCATATATTTCAGTTTTGTCAACAGGAGAAACATTTTTTCTTTCAGCTTCTTCACTGTATGCTCAACAATTTTCTGTACTATTTCAGGCGTGAAAAATTTCTTGAATGATTCACATATACTTGTTACTTTTCCAGCAGTAGTTACTCCCTGATGTTCACGAACTATATTGGCAAAATCCCTTTTACAATGCCTTGGAGCTTCTGCAAGGTACACCCTACCAGAACTAGTAACATATTTATTGGGAGCGTTACCTGCATGGTTTGTTTCTTCTTCGTCCTACGATTCTTCATTTGAGCTCTCTTCTACTTCTGTGTGAGCCGATTCAGAGTCATTGAAATCTGATAACTCATCGTCTACTAAAAGTCCAGCAAGAATTTCTGCGTCGTTCAACCCTCCACAACTCATTTTAGAAAATGTACTTTACAAGAAAGGCGTTTGCTCTACTGTGACAAACTGCTAGTAACAATAGTTATTCTCAACAATGAATATCAAATGCAACAATCAGACTCTCAACCGGGCACGAAAAACTCACAATCGTCATTGCCAAATGAAATTTATTATAAGAAAAATGTAGGGGCAATTTTTGCCCGTGTTTGGAGGTTGTAGGGGCATGAATAATTATGATCGCATGGACTACCAACCCAGGGCAAACGGTGCTCTTGGGCTTAAAATTGCTATATTTTGTCATCAGTTTTTTTTTTTTAATTGTAACCATGTAAATGTGTAGGGTAGTAATTTATAAGGTGAGAGACAAATAGAAAAAAGGCCGTAAACATTGAAGGATATTAATTATGATTTTTTAATAAAGGAAACGGGTACGGGCAATTTTTGCCCGTGCTTGGTGCTTGTAGGGTTAATGGAAAAAGGTAATTAAAATATGGGAGAGATATTATAATATTTGAAAGAGGTAAAAGTTTAAAAAAAAAGAGTATGTTTGTCAAAGATCAAATATCAAATAACTTTGGCTGTTTGTTAAAGTACGGTCAGAGAGAATATTACATGTTGAGTGCGTGTATATCTCAATAGTTGAGTCGTTATTGTATCTCCATAACTGTTTAATTTATATTTTCATTATTTTTGTCCGAGTCTTTGTAAAAAATAGTAAAACTACAGGAAAACCTAAAGTGGGCAATAAAAGGCTCCAGTGCGACTTTTTTAATGGAAACAATTTATGTATGTATCTGTACTCATATCATTAATATAATTACATCAGCCTGTAAAAGAAGAAGAAAATATTGAAATTTTCTTCATCTACGAAGAATGAACAACTAATCTGATCTAATCCCTTTCAATCTGAAGTGGGTACGTCAGGGACTTTCCTTCATCTGCAATGGTTAAAACCAAATGAAAACTATTTTATCTTCTGCAGTGGTGTGTGCTATACATCAAGGTCATAAATGTATAAGATTTTACATACGTGTACGTCTGAAGTAATAATAAATTCATTTATTTAAAGCTTTCAACTGGACGCCACTTCGTCGACTTGGGTGCCCTTAATTCGACTGGGGAAAGGGGACCTGTAGTTTAACATGGAATCCGAACCATAAGTTTGTACTTGGCGACTTCTCACATCGCTGAGGTTGAGGGCTGTATTAAAACACTGATTGAAGAATATCCATGCTGCAATCGGATCCAAACCGGCGATCCCTCATTTCTTGTCGAGCACTTTGCCTTAAGACTACCAGGCCCGATTGAAACAAACACACGCCATTGAAGAATGACGAAATTAAGACGCGGGGCGCGAGCAATATATGAAGATACTATACAAGTTTCAGCGTCTGCGCTCTGCAGTTGTCCAAAAGCCACTCTGATCACATAGTCCAGATCTCTGTCACAATCGTACTGGGAGAAATAAAGTACTGTATATACGAAGATGACAGATCATCAGAGGAAATTTAAAGTGATAGGAAATTTAAAGTCCCTCATCTTATTAGTGCAGTATCCACATCTCTTCTAATGATTACTGTAACGTAGTCAAGCATTTATCGTATTTTCATCTTACATTTTCCATTTCCTTAAACAGTAAAGCACAACTACACTGTGTGTTCAAAAATATCGGGACAACTCTATGTCAATCGGAATTAAGAACAAGCCGCCACGAGAGGTTGACAAACCATTATAAAAGGAGGCGGAAAGTATTTATGTTGTTAATCGAAATATCCACGGGTGTACTGCCGGTCTATAGAGTCCAACGGGCACATGTCGCCATCATCAGGTAAACTGACGGACTGAGCTCCTGGAAACGCGCCGGCACGGAGATCCGCACGCTACGGTTGCTCGAAGGGAACTGGGTTCTAGCCCGGTAGCGGGCGATTTAAATACCCTCGGCCCGCGGGGCGACCCCTCCGCGGTCCGCGCCCTGCACCGCGGTCGCGCAGTGGAACCAATTGCGACGTCGGTGTGAGGGCTCTGTCCGCTATGGTTGTCACTTTGTTACGTTTGCTAGATTTACTCTTAATTAACCCAATCGCTGGTTCCCAAGCTTTGCTAAGATTATAGCCACAGTCACGGTGCGAATTTCAATGGCCTCTCTAACGACGCAGTCCCAGTATCTCGACGTCTGTATGTTCATACTCCATCGCATGATTCTCCGACAAACAATGTTCAGCGACCGCCGACTTGCTCGGATACATCAATCGTGTGTGCCTCTGGCGTTCAAAGCATCGATCCTCGACGGTACGCATCGTCTGTCCAATATATGACTTTCCACACTGACAAGGGATCTGGTACACGCCGGCCTTCCTCAAACCGAGATCATCTTTGGCGCTTCCCACCAGTGCACGAATTTTATTCGGCAGACAAAAGACAGTTCCAACCTGGTGTTTTTTCAAAATGCCGGCGATCTTCCCCGAGAGTGCGCCGGTGTATGGAACGAACGCAGTGCCTACATCCTCCCTCTTATTTTCATCCGTTTCCACAGGTTGTGATGTAGTGGCTGGGCGGAGAGCCCGCTGAATCTGCCACTCGGAATACCTGAGAACTGTATTTCGAAAAATGGGTATTCAATTTCCTGGGGTAGACTCTCTGCGTCAGAGATAGTGCGCGCCCTATGTACTAGAGTTTTAAGTACCCCATTCCTCTTGAAGACTGTCTGCGTGTTAATACAGATCAATGTGCGTTGTCTTCCGATATACACTATGACCCAGGGTGCCATCAGCTCTTCTCTTGACCAAGACGTCAAGGAACGACAATTTACCGTCCGTTTCAGTCTCCATAGTGAATTTGATGTTGGGGTGTATGGAGTTCAGATGTGTAAGGAAGTCAAGGAGTTTATCCATACCATGTGGCCAGATGACGAAAGTGTCGTCCACGTAACCGAAAAAGCAAAAAGGTTGCCATTCAGATGATGCCAGGGCTTCCTCCTCGAAATTCTCCATGTACAAATTTGCGACCACAGGGGAGAGTGGGCTACCCATAGCGACTCCCTCCGTTTGTTCGTAGTATTCGCCATTGAAAATAAAATACGTGGAGGTCAAGACATAACTAAAACGTTCGGTGGTCTTCTCGTAAAAATTCTGACCAATCAAATCTAGTGACTCTCGAAGGGGCACCCTCGTAAACAACGAAACGACGTCAAAACTCACCATGATATCTGACTCATCCAGCCTGAAATTGTTAAGGCGTTTAACAAAATCCACGGAATTACGGATGTGATGAGGGCATTTACCCACATAAGGACTTAGTATTCCCGTCAAGTATTTGTCCAACAAATACGTAGGTGCTCTGATGTTACTGACAATGGGACGTAACGGCACCCCATCTTTGTGAACTTTAGGGAGTCCATAAAGTCTTGGCGGTACCGGACCTTGAGGTAGCAGTTTCTTGGCGACACCCTCCGGTAAATCCGCATCCATGAGAAGCGCCCTCGTCTTGTTTTCCACCTTCTTTGTGGGGTCAACGCTGATCTTCCGGTAGGAATCGTCATTTAGCAGGCTCTGCATCTTTTTAGTGTAGTCCTTATGGGAGACAACAACCGTAGCATTGCCTTTGTCAGCCGGTAAGACAACAATTTCAGGGCGCTCCCTCAGGTCACAAATAGCCGCCCTCTCTTTACTAGTGATGTTCAAAATGTTTCAAATGTTTGTATAGCTTACGGGACTTAACTACGGGGTCATCAGTCCCTAAACTTACAAACTACTTATAAACTAACTAATACTAAGGACGGCACAAATATCCATGCCCGAGGGGGGATTCGAACCCCCGACCGTAGTGGCCGTGCAGACCGTGACTGGAGCGCCTAAGTCCCCTCGGCCATTGTGATGTTCGACTTCATGTCAACGCACGACAAGTTTCACGACGTATTTCCTCAGCTGATTCAGGCGGAAGTCGAGCTGCAACCTGTTCAACAGCACTAATAATTTCTGCGACCGGTGTGAACTTGGGGGTAGGAGTTGAGTCCTTTCTCCAAAACTGAGAGCGCATCATCACTCAACTCCATGCCACTTAGATTGATGACAGTCTTGCAAGGAACCTGCAGAGATGGTTTGTCAAGGATGCGTGAGAACTTATCTCTTTGACGTCACGTTGCCTTCTTATGGGCGGAATCGGCTGCAACCGAAGTAACACCATCAATCCAATCTCAGGAAAAAGACATGAAGTGACTAGCCAGTTGCAAATGCAGTTTGAATAGTTCCAGTGAGATGAACTCAAGGCTACGGCGGGTGAAATGCACTCTCTCACGAAGCAATGCGAGGCTGGCCCGTTTCTTAATTCTCTTGGCTGCTGCAGAATCGATGTGATGCGTAACCTTAGCAAAATTTGGAACAACTTTCTCGGAACGACATCTCTTTAGAAAAGCAAGAGTACTTAGCAAACGACATCTACGGTGGCGCAACTTTTCAAATTTCTTCATGCTGTGATACATCTCCCCGTAAAGGTATATGATGTGATTCTTCAGTTTCTCCCGGCGTATTTGATAATCGAAATATCCACAGGTGTACTGCCGGTCTAAAGTGTCCAACGGGAGAAACTGAAGAATCACATTTATGTTGTTACTTACATATTCTGTGCATACAAATCTTACTCGCTCACAGATATTATTAGTACTTTTTTCAAAAGTTCTATTTCGAAATATAAGTTTCTATTTCTTGTTAAAAATCCAATATTGAAATCACTTGTAGATGCGTATTGTTCCAAAGAAACTCTTACCGTTTTCCCCTGGTTCTGGAATTGGCCTTTGTTCCTGGAAAAAAAGAGACGAAAGTACGTTAAATCATGCTTTTTTGTTGCTAAATCTACATAAATGAAAGTCAATAGCCCCTTGTAGGAAACATTGTCGCTTGAAAACTGCATGATCGACGTGGCTGATTTTGTTGTTGTTGTTGTTGTTATAATAACAGGCTATTTTCCTGTGTTATCGTTTTAATTGTCAATGTTATGAATGATTATAACATTCAGTCAGCAGTTTCAATCATTATTCGTACAGAAATGATTTAATGTCAAGATGAGTTCAGGTTATCGAAAACGCTCTGTTATTCGCTGAAGCACTGGTGACGTCACAAGGTAGACGAAGCTACATGTTACAGCAGTGTTAGCAAAAGTTAATAGAATTTTTCCCTTACTTTTTCTACGTACAGTATAGTTCTTTCGTGATGCGGATCGCATTTTCATTTTATCTATGGGAAATAATTTTGTGATGGCCGATGTTGGATATATTTCTAAAGATGATGTGTTTATGGTACCTTCGTTTTTCAAAAACAACCAAGATTTTTACGTACCGGAAACAAGAAAAAAAGAACTGTGTTTGAAGTACAATATACCTACAATTAAAGCTTACTATTTATTGTCTATAACAACAGACTAATTCTGAAACTACAACTATTACATACTAAAACATCTTTAAGTAAGGACTGCGCCTTAGATTCAATATTTATTTTTCTACCAAATGAATTGCACCTTTAAATGATATCTGTTGTTAGTGGCCACGGTGAAAATCACATCCAAAGTGTGCATCTATGTAGTTAACAGTCCGGATTGAAGTTAATTCGTGTGTATATGTAAATTAATCTTGCGCTCTACTCACTTTCCACATATTATACATTTTATTTTTCTTTATTTAGTTTTATATTTTTTCTAGTTGCTAATAATCCTCTTCGCTGTGTTATCAATTGTCTATTAGCATTCTCGAACATTAGGGATAATCAATTTTCTAAAACCTAAGCGCGAGTACTGTGATACGAAAACGCTGCCTAACAGGATTTAACCGCATCAGTTCTATTATACACTGCGATAACAGCCTTCCAAGAAGTCAGCAAGCTACATTTATGAATACAAGATAGAACAAGTACCAGCAGTATCGTTTACATTAATTTGGAACAGGTTTTACCATAGCGTATGTTTGGGCACAAATTTGAGCAACAACTGCAAAAACAACCTAATATTTTCTTCTTTTGTTTTCTAAGGATCATGGGATGTAATTATTTCCTGAAAACTGGCGGTTTCTTTTAAGGAAAAGAAAAACGGTTTCTAAACAACAGAAGAGCAGACCTTCGGCAGAAAGCCGTCGTTATTTACTCAGGAACGTTTAGTTATCGTGTCAATAATTCCAGTGAAATCATTGAATGTTAAACGAAGGAAACGTGTGTGGTACGCACTGAGAGAACTTTTTTCCTACGGGAGTTTGTCAATTGAAGACATTGCCTTTAGGTTTTGAATCCCATCTCCATCATAACTGAAGATAGCAGTAACATATTTAACCGAACACCATGATATTTGATCATATACACTACTGTCCACTACAATTGCTACACCAAGAAGAAATGCAGATGATAAACGGCTATTCATTGGACAAATTTATTATACTACAACTAACATTTGATTACATTTTCACGCAATTTAGGTGCAGAACAACCACCTCTGGGCGTAATAACGGTCTTGATACGACTGGGCATTGCGTCAAACAGACCTTGGATGCCCATGCAGCTTCAACACATCAGGATTAGTAACTGGCGTATTGTGACAAGCCAGTTGCTCCGCCACCATTGACCAGACGTATCACATTGGTAAGATATCTGGAGAATGTGGTGGCCAGATCAGCAGTGGAATATTTTCCGTATCCAGAAAGGCCCGTAAAGGACCTGCAACATGCATTCATGCATTATCCTGCTGAAATGTAGGGTTTCGCAGATATCGAATGAAGGGTAAAGTCACGGGTCGGAACACATCTGAAATGTAACGGCCAGTGTTCAAAGTGACCGAGATGTGTAACCAATGGCACCCCAAACCATCACGCTGGGTGATACGTCAGTATGATGCTGATGAATACACGCTTCCAATGTGCGTTCACCGCGATGTCGCCAAACACGGATGCGACCATCATGATGCTGTAAACAGAACCTGGATTCATCCGAAAAAATAACATTTTGCCATTCGTGTACCCCGGTTCGTCGTTGCGTATAGCATCGCGGGCGTTCCTGTCTGTGATGCAGCGTCAGGGGTAACGCCAGCCATGGTCTCCGATTTGATAGTCCATGCTGCAGCAAACGTCGTCGAACTGTTCGTGCAGATGGCAATTGTCTTGCAAACGTCCCCATCTGTAGACTCAGGTATCGAGAAGTGGCTGCACGATCCGTTACAGCCACGCGGATAAAATGCCTGAGATCTCGACTGCTAGTGGTGCGAGGCCGTTTGGATCCAGCACGGCGTTCCGTATTGTCCTCCTGAACCCAACGATTCCATATTCTGCTAACAGTCATTGGATCGCGACCAACGCGAGCAGCAATGTCGCGATACGATAAACCGCAATCGCGATAAGCTACAATCCGACCTCTACCAAAGTCGGAAACGTGATGGTACGCCTTTCTCCTCCTTACACGAGGCTTCACAACAACGTTTCACCGGCAACTCCGGTGTATGAGAAATCGGTTGGAAACTTTCCTCGTGTCAGCACGTTGTAGGTGTCGTCATTGGCGCCAACCTTGTGTGAATACTTTAAAAAGCTAATCATTTGCATAGCACAGCATATTCTTCCTGTCGGTTAAATTTCGCGTCTGTAGCATGTCATCTTCATGGTGTAGCAATTTTAATACCTAGGAGTGTATGTATTTTTTCATGGAGAAGGTTTGTATATCCCACAAGACGCCGTATAGTGCATAGCGTAGTATACCGATACCTTGCAACAGACTTAGATATCGTTTGATCACCATGAAGTAATTTCTCAGAAATAGAGAGTAGGAGGCGATGGACGGAGTCAGGGGGAGGAGGAGGAGGAGGAGGAAACTGAGACAAACTGGATAATTGAACATCAGATGGGAGAGGTGGTGGGAGTGATGAAATTGAGAGGAAGAGATGAAAAGAGAAAGACGTCGAGGAGGCGACGGACAGATAGGAATGAATAAGAGGTTAACAGAAAAATAAATAATTACACAGTAAGGAAAAATTTGGTTAGACGAATCCCTTTCAACGAACTAACAGACTGATTGCGAAATAATGCACACCCGAAAGCATTAGAGGCATAGGTTGTTGTTGTAGTCTTCAGTCCGCAGACTGATGTAGCTCTCCACGCTACCCTGCCCTGTGCAAGTCTCTTAATCTGAAAATACGTTCGGCAATCTACATCCTTTTAAATCTGCTTCCTGTATTCGTCCCTCAGTCTCCCTCTATAATTTTTACCCCACAAACAATTGACAATTCCTTGAGGTACCAGGATGTGTCCTACCAATCTATCCCTTCTCTTCGTCATGATATGCCAGAAACTCCTTTTCTCCCCAATTCGGTTAAGCACCTCCTGATTAGTTACGTGATCTACCCATCCACTTTTCATCATTCGTCTGTAACAACACATTTCAAAAGCTGTTATCATCTTTTTTGTCTGAACTCCTTATCGTCCACGTTTCACTCCCATACAATGCTACACTGCAAACAAATGCTTTCAGAAAGGACTTCCTAACATTTAAATTAATATTGGTTTCGGTTCTCTAGAAACGCTTATCTTCCCATAGCCATTCTGCATTTTATATCTTCCCTACTTCGGCCAACAGAAGTAATTTTGCTACCAAATAACAAAACTCATCTACTACTTTCATTGTCTCACTAGCTTAAACCCGCGGCTCCGCTCGCGTGTTGGTTGATTAAGCTAGATAATTCGCGAAACGTCAACTCGATTTTTTTAAAGAAATGTATTAAAAGAAATTTCGTTTTTACTGCTTTATTTATTTATTCTTATATTTCCTTATTCGTATCCTTATCCTTACAGAGAAAGAGCTGAAGACATTGTAGCACGCATAGACCAAAGATATGGTCTGTAGCATTCATTACGTTTCGCTGTATGTAACCTCCTTGCTATAGAGTCGCATACGTCATCGCTGGCCTTCAGTCCGAATTTTTTTATAATTTGACGACTTTCAACCACCATATCTTCCATCCCCATATAGCTATCGGCATGGAACTGCTATGGTGTACGCGGGAGACTTCGGAAAACAATTACACTCAGACCAATCGTTTGCGTTCTGTAGTTTTCGCTTCATAGCGAAATGTTAACACACACACACGTAGAATTTTATATACACCAATTACTTTCCATCCTAATATACTCCATCCTTTTATCATTATCAACCCTCAAGCAACAATGCAACCAATAAAACAATTTTCAAACAGTAAATATAATTTTCAAAGAGTAATTATTGCTCTGCATTTCGCGTTATATTCTTCAAATTACTAAATATCTATCAGATCGCGTAAAACCGTGTCTAAAACCTTCCTCAGGTATAAATTAGGAACTGTACAAATATTTAAGTGTCTGCGTCTTGCCGTTCGAACGTGATAAGCGTACACCGAACAGACATTCACTTTTATAGATATAGATTACCCAATCTGATTTCTTCAGTATCGTCTGATTTTCAGTCATTACATTCTATTATGCTCGTTTTACTCTTGTTAATGTTCATCTTATATCTTCGTTTCAAGAGACTGTCCATTCCATTCAAATGCTCTTCCAGATCCATTGCAGTCTCTGACAAAATTACTATGTCATCCGCAAACCGCGCAAAGTGTTTATTTCTTCTCCCTGAACTTTAATTCCCTCTCCAAATTTCTCCTTGCATTCCTTCACTGCTTCCTCATTGTATAGATTGAACAACAATGGGGAAAGGCTAAAACACTGTCTTACTCCCTTCCCAACCTTTGCGTCCCTTTCTTGCCCTTCGACTCCAATAACTGCTGTCTGGTTTTAGTACGGGTTGAATACAACTCTTTGCTCCCTATATTTTACCGCTGCTACCTTCAGAATTTGGAAGAGTGTATTCCAGTCGACATTGTCAAAAGCTTTCTCCAAATCTACAAACGCTAAAAACTTAGGTTTGCCTTTCCTTAGCCTATGTTCCAAAGTAAGTCGTGATGTGAGTATTCCCTCCCGTGTTCCTACAGTTCTTCTAAATCAAAACATCTTCCCCGAGGTCGGATTCCACAAGTTTTTCTTCCATTCGTCTGTAAATAATTCGTGTTAGTGTTTTGCAACCTAGACTTATTAAACTGATAGTTCTGCAATTTTCACATTTGTCTACACTTGCTTTCTTTGTAATTGGAATTACAATATTCTTCTTGAAGTCGGGGGGTATTTCCTGTCTCATACATCAACTCCCATGAACCACAGACATTGCCGAGGTGGGGTGGCTTGCGTGCCTCAACGATACAGATGGCCGTACCGTAGGTGCAACCACAGCGGAGGGGTATCTGTGGAGAGGCCAGACAAACGTGTGGTTCCTGAAGAGTGGCAGCAGCCTTTTTAGTAGTTACAGGGGCAACAGTCTGGATGATTGACTGAGCTGGCTTTGTAACATCAGCTAATGTGGGTTTGCCACACAGTCACTGCAAACGGCTGAAAGCAAGGGGAAACTACAGCCGTTATTTTTCCCGAGGACATGCAGCTCTACTGTATGAATATATGATGATGGCATCCTCTCGGGTAAAATATTCCGGAGGTAAAATAGTCCCTCATTCGGATCTCCGGGCGGGGACTACTCAGGAGGATGTGATCATCATGAAAGACAACACTGGCATTCTACGGGTCTGAGCGTGGAATGTTAGATCCCTTAATCGAGTATGAAAATTAGAAAATTTAAAAAGGGAAATGGATAGGTTGAAGTTAGATGTAGTGGGGATTAGTGAAGTTCGGTGGCAGGATGAAGAGGATTTCTGGTCAGGTTAGTACAGGATTATAAATACAAAATAAATTGGGGGTATCACAGGAGTAGCATTGATAATGAACAAGAAAATAGGAATGCGAGTAAACTACTATGACCAGCACAGTGATCGCATTATCATTGTCAAGATAGATACGAAGCCAACACTGACAACTGTAGTACAGGTTTATATGCCAACTAGCTCTGCCGATGATGAGGAAATCGAAGAAATATATGAGGAGCTAAAGGAAATTATTCAGACAATTAAGGGAGAGGAAAACTTAATTGTTATGGGAGACTGGAATTCGGTAGTAGGACAAGGAAGGGAAGGGAAGATAATAGGTGAATATGGTCTGGGCAAAAGGAATGAAAGAGGAAGCCGCCTGGTAGAATTTTGCACAGAACATCAATTAGTTATAACAAACACCTGGTTCAAGAATCACCAAAGAAGGTTGTATACTTGGAAGAGACCAGGAGACACCGGGAGATACCAGATAGATTTTATAATGGTAAGACATAGATTTCGGAACCAGGTTTTAAACTGTAAAACATACCCAGGGGCAGATATAGACTCTGACCATAACTTGTTGGTTATGAACTGTAGGCTGAAACTGAAGAAACTACAAAAAGGTCGGAAAATAAGAAGATGGGACCTGGATAAATTGAAGGAACCTGAGGTTCTTAAGTATTTCAGAGGGAGCTTTAGGCAACAATTGACAGAAACAGGGGAAAATAAAACAGTAGAGGAGGAATGGGTAAAATTGAGAGATGAAATAGTGAAGGCAGCAGAGGATAAAATAGGTAGGAAGGCAAGACCTACAAAAAATCCTTGGATATCACAGGAGATACTAAATTTAATCGATGAAAGGAGAAAATATAAAAGAATGCAGTAAATGAAACAGGCAAAATGGAGTACAGACGACTAAGAAATGAGATTGACAGGAAGTGCAAAATGGCTAAGCAGGAGTGGCTAGAAGGCAAATGCAAGGATGTAGAAGAATGTATAAATAGGGGAAAAATAGATACAGCCTACAGGAAAATAAAACAAACATTTGGAGATTAGAAAAACAGCTCTATCAATATCAAGGACACTGATGGAAAACCAGTTCTCAGCAAAGAAGGGAAAGCTGAAAGGTGGAAAGAGTATATAGAGGGGCTCTACAAAGGAAATGAACTTCGAGACAATATTGTAGGAAGGGAAGAGGATGTAGACGAAGATGAAATAGGAGAGTCCGGAAAGACCTCATTCGAAACAAGGCCCCTGGAGTAGATGATATTCCCTCAGAGTTACTGAAGTCTCTGGGAGAACCAGCCATGACAAAATTGTTTCACCTGGTGTATAAGATGTATGAGACAGGTGAAGTACCCTCAGACTTTAAGAAAAATGTTATCATCCCCATTCCAAAGAAAGCAGGTGCAGACAGGTGTGAAAACTACAGAACCATCAGTTTAATAAGTCATGGTTGCAAAATATTAACACGAATTATATACAGAAGGATGGAAAAGCTGGTAGAAGCCGACCTCGGGGAAGATCAGTTTGGTTTTAGGAGAAATGTAGGAACACGGGAGGCAATACTCACTTTACGGCTTATCCTAGAGGATAGATTAAGAAAAGGCAAACCTACATTTCTAGCTTTTGTAGATTTGGAGAAGGCTTTTGACAATGTTGATTGGAATAAACTCTTTCAAGTTCTGAAGCAAGGAGGAGTAAAATATAGGGAGCGTAAGGTTATTTACAACTTGTACAAAAACCAGACAGCGGTTGTCAGAGTTGAAGGGTATGAAAGGGATGCAGTGGTTGGAAAGGGAGTAAGACAGGATTGAAGCCTTTCTCCAATGTTATTCAATTTGTACATTGAGCAAGCTATAAAAGAAACCAAGGAGAAATTTGGAGAAGGAATTAAAGTTCAGGGGGAAGAATTAAAAACATTGCGTTTTGCCGACGACATAGTAATTTGTCAGATACAGCGTAGGACCTGGAAGAGCAATTGAACGGAATGGACAGTGTGCTGAAAGGTGCAGGTGAAGAGCAAAACTACGGTAATGGAGTGCAGTGTAAGAAAATCAGGTGATGCTGAAGGAATTAGATTGGATAACGAAGCAATAAAGGAGGTAGATGAGTTTTGTTACTTGGGCAGTAAAATAACAAATGATGGTCGCAGTACAGAGGATATAAAATGCAGAATGGCAATGGGTAGAAAAGCGTTCTTGAAAAAGAGAAATTTGTTAACATCGAATATTGATTTAAGCTTAAGGAAGTCCTTTCTGAAGGCATTTGTATGGAGTGTTGCCTTGTATGGGAGTGAGACATGGACGATAAACAGTGCGGACAGGAAGAGGATTGAGGCTTTTGAAATATGGTGCTACATAAGAATGCTGAAGGTTAGGTGGGTGGATCGCGTAACTAATGAGGAGATACTGAACAGAATTGGGGAGAAAAGAATGGGTTAGATTGGTAGGACACATTGTTAGACATCAAGGAATTGTGAATTTAGCGTTGGAGGGAAGTGTGTGGGGTAAAAACCGCAGAGGAAGACCAAGAGATGGATACAGTAAGCAGATTCAGACAGATGTAGGTTGCTGTTCTTATGTGGAGATGAAGAGGCTTGCTCAGGATAGGGTATTGTGGAGAGCTGCATCAAACCAGTCTCCGGACTGAAGACCACAACAACAGTAACATCCAGGTGGAACAATTTTTTCATGACTGGCTCTCCTAACGATAACAGCAGTTCAGGCCTTGTTTCTACTCAGATCCTTCAGAGCTCTGTCAAATTATCCTCGCAGTATAGTATCTCCTATCTTCCTCCAATTTGTCTTCCATTTATAGAATACTGCCTTCATTTCGTTTGCATAGGCCCTCTATATATTCCTTCCACATTTCAGATTTCTACTCTTTGCTGAGTACTGGTTTTCCGTACGAGTTCTTGATATTCATACAGCTGTTTTTTTTTTGTCTCCTAATATCTCTTTTATTATCCTGTAGGCGGTATCTATCTTTCCGCTACTTATACGTTCTGCTACGGTTCTGCATTTCTCCTCTAGCCACTCCTACTTAGCCAGTCTGCACTTACTGTCAATCTCCTTTTTCAGACGTTTGTACTCCCTTATGCCTGCTTAACTTGCTGAATTTTTATATTTTCCCCTCTCATCAATCAAGTTTAGTATATCCTGTGTTATCCAGGGATTTCTATTAGGCCTTGTCCTTCTGCCTATGTGATTCTTGGGGCCTTCACTACTATATCTCTCAGAGTTACCCATTCTTCTTCTACTTTAATAATTTCCTCCTTTTCAGTCTATCCTTGCCTAATACTCCCGCTGAAACGCTCAACCATATCTGTTTCCTTCAATTTGTCCAGGTTCCATCTCCTAACTTTTTTCTAAATCAATTCCTTACTATTAGAAAGTCAATCTGGTATCTTCCAGTGTCTCCTGGTCTCTTCTACGTATAGGTAAGTTATAAAATAAACATACTTACCCTTTCCTGCATGAATTAATTCGAAAGGAAATAAAATTTAGTGGGTTATTAATTTTAATAAATAACAGTTACAAGTTTTCAAAATTTATTTATTGGTAATTTTTAGATGACTGCATCACAAATTTTAATGATGTCCACTGCCGTGGACACCATGCAATAATTCACTTTGTCAATAGTGACATCATTTTTGGGTGTGGAAATCTTGGAAACAATTAGGACACAAAGGTTCATTACCTTTGATAAAAATATACTTTGTTTTCCTTTTACAATTTTCATCATGGCGACGATTTGCATTTTTTACTCCTTGTGTACTGTTATCGGTAAAATGAAAAAATCTGATGATAATTTCAAATCGATTGACTGGCATGCTGTTGGCTATCAAATGCATTCTGAGTGCAACGTCTGCAGACTAATAGGTTGTAATCCTATGATATTTTGGCATAAGGCTTGATAAAATTTATACCTAAGAAATTCTTCAATTGTGGCACAGTCAGTCACATTCCCATTTTGTGTTGTATAAAGATTAATTTGGTAAAGAATGATTTCCAGCAAAGCAGAAGGAAAGAGAGAAAGAAAAGTGTTAGTAGGTGCCTGCTGATTGTGCTCCCTTAAGAACTGAGGAACCACCTTCTGCCACTTTCCTATTTCTTCTTTGAACTGGTGTAGCGGTCACAAAGCATTGAATGACAACCTCTGCTTCACCCTCTACCCCAGATTCCTCGGAGCTTGAACTAATTTCTGGGATTATAAAATCCTTTACTTGTTGTAGCATAAGTTCTCTGTCATTGTCTGCTTCGGTGTCATCAACCAGTGAATAGTCTGAATCCTCTGGTGGAGCTTCTACTATACTAGCGATTTTCACTATTTATCATAATCATGTCACATATGCATGGAGTCCACTATAGTGGACACTTATTTAACATTCATTCTCTATGATGATATAATGTTAGACAGCATGCAAATCATCTTATTATTAGGCAGATATATTGTGAATATAAACATATTTTTCTTGCCGCTTTTAAACACCTCCAATAGAACAAATTCGGATCAATTGTGGACACATGTGCGTGACCTTTCTTCCCAGTCGCCGTCTTGCCGACATATACCAGTTCTCATATCAACAATAACCCAAGTAATAGCGTCACTGGCCACTAGGTAGCACTACTGCGTAGCTCACGTCCTCCCCAGTGGACTATATGCAACTGAAATCTCAGAGGCATCAAAACCACCGGTGTACAAAGCAGAAAATTTCACGTCCACTGAAGTGGACACTATGCATGAAACGGTTAATGTTATTTGATAATGCCATTCTAATTTTTTTTCTTCATTAGTAACTTGAAACTGTGCAAGCCGGAGAATGTCTCTGATAGTATGGCAGCTAAGACGTTGCAAAATAAGTGAAGTTGTTAGAATTCATTTCATTCCACCAGCTCACAATCTTCGCGGCTGAGAAGATTCGTAATGTGATTACTTTGTGAATGACGTTGTAGCTTCATTGCTATCTTTGCCTGCTAACTTGCAGAAGAACAGAAGTGTTTTGCGGCGCTGATCTCATTAATCAACCTTTCTTTTCATAACCGATTTGTGTGTTGACAGTGCTGTCTGTAATTTCAAATTTCCATTTCCACCTTAAACTAAGGCATATTTGTGGAAGAGTATTTCGAACGTTAATATATTAAGAAAAAGTTTCAAGATGTTAACGACATCATGTCGTACTTAGGAATTTTCATTTTGTCCCCGAGAGACATTAATGGGATTTTGCATTTGCTAAATCATCAGTGCGATCCGTCACAACATTCGTAAGTTCTACAGAACATTCTTTACGCAGCCTTTTGTCTTCTTCACTGGACAAGCAAGTAATAAATTGGGCAAATAAAATGTCCATTAGACATAGTTGACAATGTAGATAGTATTATTGACACACAAGTTGCATAAAATATCTCAAAATTGTGTGCTGCTTAAGTATTGCAAGATAGGTAACATCAGATATCTACTTCTTGACAGTTCATATTAGGCATAAAGGGAAACTAAACATATTTGTTTGTAGCACAAAAATACTCCTACGTTTAGTATTTCCCTTTTTATAGGAGGATAAACCAAAGTCAAGATCGCAAATTTATTTCATTTGATGACTAATTTTAGTCTCTTTCTTACTTGTGACAAGAACACACACAATTTTTAAGTATGCAATGCAGATGACGATCCACTTTGGTGGTGCGAATTTTAATCATTTGACAATGTTTTTTTTTCTTATATTACATTTTCACTCTTTATTTTATTGAAAATAGGAGAACATTGTAAAATTTCTTCTAAAGATTATGTCATAGCTCATCGAAACCGGTAATAAACCAGCAAATTAAATAAATTAGCGATATTCGCTGAAGTAAATGTGGTTTATACAAATTTTCGATCGTTCTCCATAGGCGTAATATGCCATTTAACTATGTTTTATTGATAGGACAAAAGTAATGGATTCCTATCACATTTACGATCTGTAGATGTCTCGTTAAAGAACTGAAACAAGTCATCAAAATAAATTTTCGGTCTTCATTTTGAGGATTTATCCTGTTATATTAAACGGAAGATCGTGTCTCCTATCATTGACAATGTGGACAAACATAGCTTACCCTTTTATTGAAATGAGTGTTGCAGCATTCAAAAGAACACTGCAAATAGGGGAAAGCCATATAGATAACATACATGGCGTTATTGCATACCGACTAACAAGTAAAGTACTTCGCCCGAACAATCTGTATGAACGTTTGGTTGCAGGACCACTACGTACCCCTCAATGATGAAGGGTGTCTTTTTTCTTCAAAATTCTGCAATCATGCCCTAGATAGCACTGTAGACTTAAATTGTAGACGCCATACGCAATGCAGAAATATTAACTGTAAATGTAAATGGGAATGTCAATAAAATACTCCGAGCAATATGAATGCCTGAAAAACACACTGTGAAGAAATCAAGTTGATCGCATCGGTTGGTATTCACTAACTGCTTCTATCGCCTCTTTCCACACTTGTCGTAGCACTACCGCTTGCAATGAGTAGTTCGTCATTATCACACCTATCATCGTTATTATGTGTTAGTCTTACAACAGTATCTGTTTCTAACTTATAAACATATTTCTGCATTATAATAGATACCAACTTCACGAAGAAGGGTTCTTCGTAACTTCATCTCAACCAATCACAATACATTAGCAGGACTGATTACCAGTCGCCGACCCATCTTGCGCTTCACTACAAGAACAACGTCACAAAACGCAACTTCAGAGTCACACTCCACCGCCCCTACTGGCGTCACTGTTACCAATTCGTAAATGCGAAAACATCGTACTACACTCTCAAAATTATAGATTTTGACTCAAAATTATCGTACATCAGACAAAAAAAGTTAAAAATACATTAATTCATAGGAAAAAATAATGGAACATTACAAGGAACGGTGTACACCGAAGTAGCGGCATCAGTTCCAGCGATATGTATCGCACGTTTGACTAACATGTCTTTAGTTTTTACAGTATAAACTGATCCATTTACATTGACGCATCCACATATCATCCCGTGAGATTATTTTTAAACAAACAGAAACAGAAAGCCGGCCGCGGTGGCCTAGGGGACTGAAGCGCTCCAGTCACGGTCTGCACGGCCACTACGGTCGGGGGTTCGAATCCCCCCTCGGGCATGGATATTTGTGCCGTCCTTAGTCTTAGGTAGTTCATAAGTAGTTTGTAAGCTTAGGGACTGATGACCCCGTAGTTAAGTCCCATAAGTTCTACAAACATTTTGTTTGTTAGAAACAGAAAGTATTGCGCTCACTGATGTCGTTTCTTCGATGTACATCGTTCACTGTAAATTACCAACATTGTATTAGGAAAACTGACACTTTCGGTTATTAAATAATCGCGCCACAGACATACGTTAAGTAATAGTAGTAGTAAATAGTAGTCACTATAGTAATAGTGACTGGCAGTCTTATAATGAGTTTAATGTAATTTCCCTTACTTTAGATGTATCGACAATTTCTTATTGCCTTAACTCTACTTGATACGCACGGTTTAAACGGTATCTCCAGCCGGAAAGAAATTATCGTATGTTTGGCCAGTATCGTGCAAGGTAGTATCGTACATCCTACAAACACTGAAATTATCGTATGCCCCCATAATTGTCGTACGAGTTGGCAACACTGAATGGCGTACCGGCAGGTCAATGTGCAATGCGGCATGGTCCACGCAGAGACCTCTAACGGCCGACTGCAGAGTTTTGCAGGTGCGGGAGTATTATTAGGTTGTTGTTGGGTTTTCAAAGGGGTCTAAACTGCTAGGTTATCAGTCACCTAGTGCAATAACGGACATTTAAATTATCTCTCACACGACTTTGATGTATTTGCGTTTGTTGGAGCCCATCCAGCGCATTGGAAGACGCAATGTTGTGTACGGCGAAGTGTAATTCATAACAATATTAGATAGTTTCATCTTGAGGTTTGAAAAGCTCTTCAATCTCCGTGTTTCCTTCCAATTAAATCTGCTTTTTTAGGTATGGTCCGCTTTGAGCAAACAATTGTTTTTAGTTTCTCCCAAACATGTTTCGCTGGCGTTGCAACCTCATCAGTGGGATATTTATTTTATACTGTCTGTCAAATGAAGAATGAAATGATTGTTACTTTTTGTACATTAAGTGTAGAAACTACAGATAATTGTGAAACTAATATAATTCGTTTCTTATTTTTACAGGTATACTAGGCCTACGTTAATAATACAGGTAGTTGTGTTTGTGGTTCTTTAACTCACAAAACATCACTGTGTATTTTTGACAGTTTGTTATCTGCAAACCAAAACGTGTGTAGTTAATGTAGTTAACTCAGTTTACATTGGACAGACATGCAGAAATTTTAATACTAGATACACAGAACACAGAAGAGCACTAAAAAGCAATATACTACATTTGCAGAACACCTTATAAACATGAACCACAAACCAACTGAAATAAATACTGATCTAAAGATTCTGAAACACAGCAAACGCCTTCCACAAAAATTAACAATCGAAGAGAACTACTACATACAGAAAGTCATAATAGAAAGAAAAGAAACAATAAACGAATACAAAGCCTTTTGCAACGGAACTATATTCTCTGCCCTCAAAGAACTGACAGAAAACCCATTAACACACACACACACACTAAAACTAAAGTAACATCATTCAAAACTCCCGCCCCCACCACAGTCAGCTGTTCTTAACACTACTCCCAGAATTCAACTGCCCATCATCTCGTTTTC
Source organism: Locusta migratoria (assembly GCA_026315105.1). Lineage (NCBI taxonomy): Eukaryota > Metazoa > Arthropoda > Insecta > Orthoptera > Acrididae > Locusta > Locusta migratoria. The sequence continues at coordinate 182,149,145 of CM048749.1, forward strand.
ATAGCATAAACATTGAGTGAAGTGAAAGTGCCACAGTGCTTGTTCACAACGTGAAAACACCGCAAATTCACCAAAGTAAGTGACAAAAACTTGCTATAAACACGTAGACATTTTGTTATAGAAACAGTCGCAACAGTAAAATACACCAAAACACAAAAATGACGGCCGCGGTGGAGTAACCGAGCGGTCTAAAGCGTCTCGCTGCGGATCGCGCGGTTGCTCGCCGTGGAGGTTCGAGTCCTTCCAGGGGCATGGGTGTGTGTGTTTGTCCTTAGGTTAGTTTACCTAGGTTTCAGTAGTTTGTAAGCTACGGACTGATGACCAGGCAGTTTGGTCCGATAGATTTACAAACATTTGAACATTTTGAACAAAACTGACGTCCTATATTTTCGTAAAAAAAATCCCGATATTTACATGCTAACCATTCACCCCATTAACCACACACGTTTTGGTTCGCAGATGACAAAAAAATACTCAGCGAAACATGTTTGGGAGAAACAAAAAACAATTGCGTTTGCTCAAGGCGGACCATACCTAGAAAGCAAATTTATTAGATAGTTTCTTTAATATTCCACAGGAGTGCATACCGATGGAAATGACAAAAACATTTCCTTCAACTTGCGACACATAATATTCTCATCGGATAAAAACACCAGCTATTTGCTTTTGGACTTTGAGCACATAATACATCGGTTATAAATATGTTTCATAATTCTTTCCGGACTGCACAGAGACAGTTTATTAAACAATTCCCAGAAATCTCCTTTTAGACGATTTTCTGACGTCAGGTTACAGAGCTGTCGACGTATTGGTACTTCATCTACATTAACAAAATATTGTTGCAGACGGCATGAAGACATCCGTGCGCACTTAAAGACCCCTTGCTGTAGTGCTCGCAGCCGTCGCCGTCGGAGGTTCGAGTGCTCCCATGGGCATGTGTGCGTGTGTATGTCTCTCTCTCTCTCTCTCTCTCTCTCTCTCTCTCTCTCTCTGTGTGTGTGTGTGTGTGTGTGTGTGTTTTGTTCTTAGGATTATTTAGTTTAACTAATTTGTAAGTTTAGGGACCGATGACCACCTTAGTTAGGTCCCATAACTGCCGCGGCGGAGTGGCCGAGCGCATTGAGGCGCTATGCTCCGATGCGAGAGGCCGCTCCCCGTCGGGGTTCGAATCCTCCTTCCGGCAGGGTGTTTGTGCTGTCTTTAGTATAAGGTAGTTTATCAGTAGTTTGTAAATTTAAGAACTGATGGCCTCGCAGTTAAGTCCCATAAGCTTAACAGTTGAACATTTTCTCATAACTTTACGAACAGTTCCAGACGACGGAAGAGACCATGAACGCTTTTTCTCGAAACAATGAACACCGAAGGTTCCGTCAACGGCCGGTTCTGTTTTGTATAAGTGTTTCGAGGGAAAATAAATGAGTAAATCATATAGCTGACACGGGTAGTGGTTAACAGTTATCCATTAATTCTACGACACGAATAGCTCAAAGTTTTGATTTAAATTGTCGAAGTTCTTGTAATCATTGCATAGTATCAGTGTTACAATGGTGCTACGGATTCTGTCGGAACTGTTGTGTTTAAAAATCTCTGCCGATAGGTCCAAAAATGTCACCTCTTCTCATCAGAAGGTCTTACAAAGTTTATTTTCGGTTATCGAGATCCTCCTTCTTGTTTTTGCTCCCATGTCGTCTTCGTGTCATGACCTTAACTTTTTTCTTGTTTCTCTCCCGATATCCGTGTGCGTGTTGTGGCTTTAGCGTGACCTGGCTCTTCAGCAGCGTCGTATGTGCTTCATGTAAGTTGTCTTCATGTAATTGTCTTCAACGCTGCGAACACTTTCGCTGAACTACAGTGTGAAGCAATAGGAGAGGTAGATGTTTTGAAATGTGATAGTATTGATGTTTATGAACAAAAAAACTTAATATGATCGCATGACATTTTCTTAATTGTATCCAACACACAGTTGTTTCATAATCACGACGGTCAGTATTTATTACTATATATTGCTCGCCACTGGCTTCAAAAACAGCTGAAACTCTTCGAGTAACTTATTCGTGAAGTCTTTTTATAGTTTCCAACAGAATGTTACCCTTCTTGTTCCAAAATGTTCAAATGTTTGTAGAGCTTATGGGACTTAACTACGTGGTCATCAGTCCCTAAACTTACAAACTACTTATGAACTAGCTTATACTAAAGACGGCACTAACATGCATGCCCGAAGGGGGGGGGGGAGATTCGTACCGCCGACGGGAAACGACCTCGCGCATCGTAGCATAGCGCCTCAATGCACTCGGCCGCTCCGCCGCGGCCCCATTCTTGTACCGAAACTTCCACTACTTACTTCAACTATGTTACAGCTGCAAATTTTTCCCCCACTCTCTGCTCTAAAACTTCCCATAACTATTCAGTTATGATGAGACTGGGCGATCTGGTGTCCAGAGAAGATGTTGGTGTTGATCCTGTACAAAGTACGCCTGAACTTGAAGCGTGGGCTGACGCACGCATCATAAATTTGGAATATGGCAGTTGTTGTTGTTATGGTCTTCAGTCCGGAGACTGGTTTGATGCAGCTCTCCACCCTACTCTATCCTGAGCAAGCCTTTTCATCTCCTTATAAGAAAGGCAACCCACATCCACTTGAATCTGCTTACTATACGCGTCTCTTGGTCTCCCTCTGCTATTTTTACCCCACACACTTCCCTCCAATGCTAAATTTACGATTCTCCCATGTCTAAGAATGTGTCCTACCAAGCGATCCCTTCTTTTAGTCAGGGTATGCCAAAAAATTCTTTTCTAACCAATTCTGTTCAGTACCTCTTCATTAGTTATGCGATCTATCCCAATAAAATAAGAGAAATCAGATCGAAAACGGAAAGATTTAGGTGTTCATTCTTCCCGCGCGCTATTAGAGAATGGAACGGTAGAGAAAAGTTAAAAGTGGTTAATGAACCCTCTGCCAGGCACTTAAATGTGATTTGCAGAGTATCTATGTAGATGTAGATGTAGAATCTTCAGCATTCTTCTGTAGCACCACATTTCAAAAGCGTCTATTCTCTTCCTGTCCGCACTGCTTATCGTCCATGTTTCATTCCCGTACAAGGCAACGCTCCATACAAAAGCATTCAGAAAAGACTTCCTTACCCTTAAATTAATATTCGATGTTGGCAAATTTCTCTTTTTCAAAAATGCTTTTCTTCCCATTGCCATTCTTCATTTTATATCCTCTGTACTGCGACCATCGCATGTTATTTTACTACCCAACTAACAAAACTCATCTACCACCTTCATTGTTTCGTTACCTAATCTAATTCCTTCAGCATCGCCTGATTTTCTAAGACCGCATTCCATTATTTTTGTTTTGCTCTTGTTAATGTTCATTTTATACGCTCTCTTCAACACACTGTCCATTCCATTCAACTGCTCTTCCAGATCCTTTGCTGTCTCTGACAGAATTACAATGTCATCAGCAAAACGCAATGTTTTTATTTCTTCCCCCTGTACTTTAATCCCTATTCCAAATTTTTCCTTGCTTTCCTTCACCGCCTGCTCGATGTACAAATTGAATAGCATCGGAGAAAGGCTACAACCCTGTCTTACTTCCTTCCCAACTGATGCTTCCCTTTCATACCCTTCGAGTCTAATAACTGCGGTCAGGCTTTTGTACAAGTTGTAAATAACTCTCCTTTCCCTATATTTTACCCCTACTGACTTCAGAATTTGAAAGAGTGTATTCGAATCAACATTGTCAAATGCTTTCTCCAAATCTACAAAAGCTAAAAATGTAGCTTTGCCTTTCCTTAATCTATCTTCTAAGATAAGACGTAAAGTGAGTATTGCCTCCCGGGTTCCTATGTTCCTCCTGAATCCAAACTGATCTTCCCCGAAGTCAGCTTCTACCAGCGTTTCCATTCTCCTGAAGATGTATTTGGTAGGAATATGTTAGTCGTCGTAAGTAGACGTTTGACGAGGACGGTGAGATATTGAATTACTTATCCAGTCATTGAGTGCAATGATAGAAACAGTTGAATATCACAATACGGATGCCCCAATCATGAGGGAACCTCTTCCATACTATATTGTAGGATGCAGGCATGCCGCACCGTAGCTTCTTTTGGGGTTTTTGAATATATAAAACCGGTTGATTGTACTAAACAATGTAAACTATGATTCAACGGACCATATCACGTACTTCCATTCATCAAGTGACGACTTACAGAATCTTACCGTTTTTACCAAAACAGGTTGGTTTTTTTCCGTAGTAATTTTATGTTATTTGAGTACAGTCGTTCGTAATGCTCGTCAATCGTTATCAGGTGTTGAACAGGTCGATTTCGCCCAGTATTCCTCTTCGCCAACGATGTTTTACCTTGTTCTATGTCCGCTGTCATTACCAAGGATACCGTCGGTAGTGAAACGTTAAACAGTGCAGCCGTTTTCGTACTATCTGCCCTTTCTCGAGTTTGCCTTTTTGGAAGTCAGAGATCACGTATTGCACCCATAATTTGTTTTGGTCGTCGCAGGTAACGTCCCAAGACTTCTTGTGTTAATCTAGTCCTAGCATTCTGTCACGGCGTAATGTTAAATTTGCAAATATTATTACCTGAAAAATTGTGCGTACAATGATATAAAGTTTAAATAGTGTTTCTATTTTATGAAACTCGAACCAAGTTTGCTTACGATGCCAAAAGGACGCAAAGTTGAAAAAAAAGGTTTTTCTTAAATAAATAAAAATCGATAACTCCGATGGGAAAAAGTTAAATTAGGAAGTTATAGGCCTGAAGATACTCTATCGATTGCTTTGTTACCTCTGGAGATATATCGAAAGAAACCTTAAAAATTAGATTCTTTATAACTCGCTAATATTCGCGTTTCCATTCTTACTATTTGGCGTAAGTATGGCACGAAATGAGTTAAAAAGTACTTGTTCAAGATACATCGATTTTTTTTAAATGGGCCTTCTCGAAAATTGGCTAGATCTGCTCAGAGGATCGACTTAGAGTACCTGATTTGGTCTACTTTCTTCGTAAAAAGTTGCAATATCATTCTATTAAATTATTTTTAGATTCTGTTAATTACGAGTATCAAAGAATAACTTTGGAAAACTTCCACTTTCTTTGGGCCTGTTTTTTCAGCTGACAATTTCTATTTTTATATTTTGAAAGGAACTGCTAAAGAAAGAAACTGCTGACGTTTTTCACTGATTTTAAAAGAAATAACATGTTGTTTTATAACCTTCTGGACGGAGATAAATATTTTCCTTAGTGAACGTAATTAACATTTTACAGCAATGTGTATCATGGAGCTTAATATTGAATTCTTATATTCGTAAAATGTAGCAAGTTGTCTTGCTGGGGAAGCTTTGAACGAGTTATAGGTGTCGTTGTGGACGATTTACTGTGCTACAACAGACCTGGAGACAGTATAGTCCCTTCCTATTAGCTAACAGCAGCAGACCCACCTTTGGCAGCAAGAAACCTATTTAGTTACTGACTGGATGGAAGATTTAAGACAGAACTTACACTGTAATGGCTGATTTTGGATGGGTGGCGATTGGTGTCGGTTACGACTTGTGACAATTGACAGACACAAAGTGAATGGTAATGTATGACGCTCATAGGCAACTTCTCGTTGCAGATAAAAGGTTTTTTTAGTAGATTTGCCAAAATATTAAACTGTCAAATTGCAAACGTTACACCATATGCTAATACCCGTTCTAAGTGATTATTTCATATATCAGTTGTAGGAGGTGAGATGCAACGGATTGCAGCCACGGATATGAACGCTACTGTTAATGGCCGCCACCATTAATCATGAGTTTCACGTACATGTCTTTTAATTCCTCGTGAATAAATTTGATAATGAAGAAATGCAGCGCAAAATAAATGGTATCCATTTTTGAAACAAAGTTTAAATGCTTTGTACTGAATGGTAGTATGAGATTATCCTAAGATTCACATGTCTTACCATCACATGATCAAGATTTCACAAGCAAACATAATGGCAAGAACCCAGGTACAAGAGGCATAAAATACTGCAAGATGACACTCAGTGGCGTAATATGGTGGGGGGGGATGAGGGGGATACAACCCCCCCCCCCGCAGAACCCGAAAAAAAAGGAGAGAGAGAAGAAAAAAAAAAAAGGAAAAAGAAATCGTATAACAGCAATCTGGTAAAGGTAAAGATTGGAAACTTGTGGTGTTTTACCATAAGCTTTCATTGGATGGGAGTGAATTAGTTTCTTCAACGGGAGTGGTAGATGGTAGTCTGTCTGGAAACTGACTAAAATTTTGCTCGTCAAGCAGATCCATCCCCCCCTCCCCCCCAAAGCCAAGTCCTAGTTACGCCACTGATGACACTATTCTTCTCCATTAATAACCTTCGTGATAAAAGGTGGCTATCCTTTCAGGAAGTTTTGATTTCATTTTCCGGACGCTATTTGGGAAATATTATGCATATCTCAATTAATAATTATGTTCTGGTGACAGAGCTGATTATAACCAGGTGGCCATGCACGTCGTCCTCCAGTGCCGTCAGTTAATCCCGGATGCCACAGACCCCGAAGTTATTTGCATATAGCGGACACCACAGCAACAGAGAGGAGTCGTGCTAAGCGTTAAGACCGGAGTTCGAAAACACACTTGACACCTGTAACTTGTGATAGACAACTTGCTTGCTGTAGGAAGGGTGCCGGGTTCACTCCTGTGCTCGAGGAATGTTTCTCTCTAGAACAACGGTTATCAGTAACCAAAAGGGTGCGCACAAGCATATTAATTATCTGTTTCAAGGTATATCAACTACGTATGCCGGCCGCGGTGGCCGAGGAGACAAAGGCGCAGTCACGGTCTGCACGGCCACTGCGGTCGGGGGTTCGAATCCCCCCTCGGGCATGGATATTTGTGCCGTCCTAGTTCGTAAGTAGTTCATAAGTAGTTTGTAAGTTTAGGGACTGATGACCCCGTAGTTAAGTCCCATAGACTTTACAAACATTTGAACATTTGAACTACGTATGACAGCTAATTTATGAACACCACATAATGCAACAATGCGTGCTTCACAATTGGCAATCTCTATACAGGGTGTTACAAAAGGTACGGCCAAACTTTCAGGAAACAGTCCTCACACACAAAGAAAGAAAATATGTTATGTGGACATGTGTCCGGAAACGCTTAATTTCCATGTTAGAGCTCATTTTATTATCCACCCTCCGTCGCATGAAATACTGATGTGCTGATGCAGCCCTGGAGAACGGCGTATTCTATCACAGTCGTCCACAATACGAGCACGAAGAGTCTCTACATTTGGTACCGGGGTTGCGTAGACAAGAGGCCAAAACGCTGCCACGTGAGCTACACCGACAGATGCTGCAACTGTTTTAATTACTGGTACTTAAGTGTACTTGCAAAACTTCAATGTCGATTTTTCTCGAGAATTTTTGAGATTTACGTCGAATGGCTGTAACTGATTGATATTTAAATTCTGAACTTCACTTACCATAAATACAGGGTGTTACAAATAGGTATGGCCAAACTTTCAGGAAACATTCCTCATACACATGTTAGAGCTCATCTTATTACTTTTCTTTAAATCACATTAATCATGGAATGGAAACACACAGCAACAGAACGTACCAGCGTGACTTCAAACACTTTGTTACAGGAAATGTTCAAAATGTCCTCCGTTAGCGAAGATACATGCATCCACCTTCCGTCGCATGGAATCCCTGATGCGCTGATGCAGCCCTGGAAAATGGAGTATTGTATCACAGCCGTCCACAATACGAGCACGAAGAGTCTTTACATTTGGTACCGGGGTTGCGTAGACAAGAGCTTTCAAATGCCCCCATAAATGAAAGTCAAGAGGGTTGAGGTCAGGAGAGCGTGGAGGCCATGGAATTGGTCCGTCTCTACCAGTCCATCGGTCACCGAATCTGTTGAAAAGCGTACGAGCTCGTCGACTGAAATGTGCAGGAGCTCCATCGTGCATGAGCCACATGTTGTGTCGTACTTGTAAAGGCACATGTTCTATCACCACAGGTAGAGTATCCCGTATGAAATCATGATAACGTGCTCCAGTGAGCGTAGGTGGAAGAACATGAGGTCCAATCAAGACATCACCAACAATTCCTGCCCAAACGTTCACGGAAAATCTGTGTTGATGACGTGAATTTCAATTTACATTTAAAGAGAAATAGTGAAATGAGCTTTAACATGGAAATTAAGCGTTTCCGGACACATGTCCACATAACATATTTTCTTTCTTTGTGTGTGAGGAATGTTTCCTGAAAGTTTTTGTGTTTTTGTAACACCCTGTATATAAAAATGAATGTTTGTCTGTATGTCCTCTATGTGTTCATAAACCATTCATTCGATTGTTATGAAACTTGGGTGAACTGTTCTGCGTACGCCCACGAGGGTTCCTGACCCAAAAACAAAAGAGCACGACACATAGCTCAGGAGATACAACGTAATAAATAATGAGAGGACACCGCGTGAGAATACCCAGATTTATGCGTCAATTATTGGAAAATGGGAGAAGTTAGGGACCCGCAACAAAGTTTTCATGTATTTTCGGACGTTTATGAAGCGTTTTGTAACTGACCATCCCCCATCTCCAACAAAACTGATGAAACGAAAAGAAGTTTACCGCTTACAACAGATTCGCCGTAGATTCCGTAAAACTGCCGCATCAGGCATGACCTTGTATCAAATGAAGTTAGCATTACAGATTTGCATGTTACTATTTATTTTTGTCTGCAAGTCTCAATTAATTCTCTTACATCCAAAATTAAGCAATCTGTTTTCTTGATCTCTGTCTATATAAAAGCGAAAGCACACTCACTTACTGACTAATCACGAAATCTCGAAAACTACTTTACCTACGAAGCTGAAATTTTGAAGGAATGTAGGTTATAGGTAGAAAACGTCAACTAAGAGTATTTTGTGATAGATGCATGGCTGAGCATACTTCTCCTGCAGACTCACGAAATCTACAATTTCATTCCGATCTTCACGAAATTTCGCACGCTTGACCTATAAACAAGAGGAAGGTCACCATCTACCTTAATTTTCATACGGTGCATGAGGGAAGGATACTTTGCAACATAAAAATGGATCCCTAAATACCTTAGGTCGCATCATAACTAGCGAAAGGCTCCACGGATTTCACAAATTTTTGTTGTTGTTTTCTTTATTATCATAACAAGGGTTGTATGAAATTAAACTTGAATATTTGAGAACAACAAAGTGCTTTTTTCAATATGACCCTGCGTTTGTTTCTATTGCATAGAAATCTATATTATTGTTCCGATATCGATGAAAGTTTGCACACTATCTTAAAAACAAGAGGAATGTCACTGTCAGTATAAAATTTCGCTCGGTGTATGGAATTTTACAAAATGCATAATTTTGCTCTAATCTTTATGAATTTTAGTACGCATGACCTTTAAACCAAAAGGAAGATCACTGGGTACATAAATGTTTGTATGGTACATGACAGAGAGTGCCTTGCAGAAAACATTGCCGAGAGAGCAATGTTATTGATTGACATATTTCTAGTTCCAGTATTCATTATAAAATTTTCATATGCTTATCTGTCTTGTTGGATGCGTTGATGTAAGCGCCTCTCGGCATTAGCAACGGCTTTCTCAACATTTATGTAAATATTCGTTTTTTTAACGCATTTGGATTTTCCAGTACAGCTTCGTAAACTATGGTTTTCATACAGCCCCTTAGGGAAAAAAAACCAAGGGTGTTTAAATCAGTCGATCTCGCTGCTCATGGAATGTAAGCGTGACGACCTTTCCACCGTTCGCGTACACATTGTTGGGACGTTCCCTAACGCCTCTACAGCAATGGACCGTCGTGCTAAAGCCAGTGACACACAGAAAGTGAAGTGGAATGTCTTCTAGATAACTATGAAACATCTGTTCCAAAGTAACAGACGTTTGTGAGGGTACCGCTGCTGTATATATATTTAATCAGCTGTAAATCCGGCGTTGCCCGGGTGTTTATTTATCCTACACTCTCGTAGTCCACATCCCCTTCCCCCTCTCTCTGCGTACACCTCTTACCCTCCCATCTCTCTGTTCGTTTCCACCTTTCCCTCTCTCGGTAAAAGTACCCTCTGTCATGTACCGTACAAACATTTATGTACCCAGTGATCTTCCTCTTGGTTTAAAGGCCACGGGTGCAAAAACTCATAAAGATTAGAGCGAAACTATGCCTTTCGTAAAATTCCGTAAGTTAAGTACCCTCCATCAAGCACCGAACGAAATTTTTGCAGACAGTGACATTCCTCTTAGTTTGAAGATAGTGTGTGCAAAATTTCATCAATATCGGAAAAAAACTATAGATTTCTATGCAATAGAAACGCAGGGTCACATTGAAAAACGCAAATATAGCAGTTTTATTTGATACAACCCTTGTTCTGAGAATAAAGAAAACAACAAAAATAGGATCTGTCGAGCCGTTCTACATCTTCATCTACATTCATACTCGGCAAGCCACCCGATGGTGTGTGGCGGAGGATACCCTGAGTAGCACTATCGGTTCTCCCTCCTATTCTATAAAGTATATTCCTGCCAAATTTCAGCTTCATAGGTGAAGAAGTTTTCGAGATTTCGTGCTTAGTCAATAAGTGAGTGTCGTTTCACTTTTATATAGACAGAGATCAAGAAAACAGATTGCTTAATTTTGGATGCAAGGGAATGAATAGAGACTTGGAGACAAAAATAAATAGTAATATGCAAATCTGTAATGCTAACTTCATTTGATGCGACAGTTTTACGGCATGTACAGCGAAACTGTACAGACAAACATTCATTTTTAAATATAAAGAAAATCAATTATATTTTTGATATTTGCGAATTCTGCCGACTTTGTCTGAATCATTATAGGTGTTTTATTATTTGGTGACAAATGAAAATTTCTGACGCACGGAGTTCTAACCCGGGTTTCCCGCTTTTCGCGAACGGTTGGCTTCTCCACTTTTTTCTAGTTAGATCTATACTTTTCGCTCGTTTGTTCATGTTCGTTCTTGATTGTTCGTGGGGACTTTGGCTTTTTTAAATATATTTACAGAGGGCATTGAGCCCTCTGACCGAGCGCGCTGGCAAACCACTCGGCCACCCGGACACGCTCCCCAGCAAGACCCAAATTGCCATTTGTCACACTTTGCCTACATCCCTCAGTGCTTCTAGATATCTTGAGTGCATATAGTTTGAATATTGCTACATTGTTCATTTATAATATAAATTTTTTATCTTGACTTGTATCATCCAGTAGCGAATCTTTGAGTACTTTGCATCCTTTGATTCATGGTTCTACATGAGAAGTAATATTTTTGTCCATTCAGTAGAATATCATCGTGGTTGCAACAATAGCTTACTGGGAGAATTGAAGACATCTCGGTAGGTTTTTGTGGGGTATTTTCCTGTATTGAGGAGAAATACTGGAGCAGGGAGTACTAATACGTATCCTCAGGCTATATTTACATCACTTTTCACGAAAGGCGCCTTTGTGTGGTAATTCCTTACAGTAAAAAGATAAGGCAGCCAATTATCCGCAGATTCGTCTGAACACCACGGTGCTTTACTAGTCATGGTTGTGTTTGAAGGAATTGAATTACGCAGCTAGTTGTAGGGGACCTACATTTTAATATGGATTCAGCGAGACTGAAAGGTAACAGTCGCTACGTTTGCATGCAACATCTCGTTCGTAAACCGTTTTCGGCTGTCGTGTTTACATGGCATAGCCTGAATCGGATTTCCTAGACCACTTAATATGGCGGCTGGAAAACAGCTGATTCAGTTCCTGATTTAGTCAGCACGATCGCTATTTTCATTCATGTTCACTCTAATGTTTATACTTTAATTTCACATTAGAAAGTATCACTCTGTCCATATGTGCCTAAAATTCTTAACAAGAAAACACAATCTGACAAGCCAAGAACACTTCAGAAACGGTTGCGTTTACATGGGCACGAAAATCGATTGTGGAACTGGAAAACCGCTTTAGAGAAGCGGATTTTCAGAATCGATTTTGGACTGTTTACATGACCGACCAAAAGCGGAATTAGAAAATCGGTCTACGAAATCCGGTTTTGGGAGCCCATGTAAACGGCGTGAGTGTGGAGCAGACAGAATTTACAATGCCTACGACAATCTGTTGCAGACAGATATCAGGCCATTCACTCTAATGGTCTAAAGTTGTAGTAAAGCAGCACACGTCGTCATTTATGAGGTCTTTTAGACAGAGTTTAAATTTAATCCAGTACAAATGTATAATGCTTCTGAGAAAGGACTTCCCTTCCTCGGCCAAATACTAGCAGTCTGAAATTTTCACTCTCGCAATTTGAGGGCGGGTGGAGCAATGTCGTACAAAAGCGTTCGTTAGCAATTTTTGTTATGAAAACAGGTCAAACGGATTGTATATTAATGGTGAACTTCACTTAGCTATTTTACTACGCTGCGACTCTCCAGATCGAAACAAACGTGAATATTAACTAAAAGTCTTTCCATTCCACTTTTGCATTGTGTGCTACAGTAACCGTGTTAAGTCGAATTCTTGAATAAAAGATTGTCATTATTGCAATTTTTTTTGTTTAAATGACGCGTTTCGCCCGGTTAGGGCATCTTCAGATATCTGACTAAGAAGAAAAGTAAACCAGAAATTACAACATTTAATGACAATATTTCAATTTTAAAATTTTTTTAGCTACAAAACAATGGTGAAATCGCTAATAAGGAATTGTAATAATGTACGCTACTAATGTTTCATGTGATATTGGGTATTTTATGTAAATGGGGTCCATATTTAAAATTAACAACTGTTATCCGACCGATCTAATACCTACAGTGTTGTGGAGCACTAAGCTTTATTGGCAGTTACTCGCAGTACACATTTGAACGCTGCTGCAGACTGTACCAGTACCAATACCTACGCATCTCGTATAAATGAGCTGAAGACCTACTCTATGGTAAAGGGACATCAAACAAGGTAAATCTCGGAAAATAAATTATTTCAATAGCCATTCAGTTGAACATTGTATCAATTTGTTTTTAACGGTCAATCTTACCGCAGATCGAGGGATTACATTATTATTGTCTCTGTATGAGCCGGCCGCGGTGGCCGAGGAGACTGAGGCGCTCCAGTCACGGTATGCACGGTCACTACGGACGGGGGTTCGAATCCCCCTCGGGCATGGATATTTGTGCCGTCCTAGTTCGTAAGTAGTTCATAATAGTTTGTAAGTTTAGGGACTGATGACCCCATAGTTAAGTCCCATAGACTATACAAACATTTGAACATTTTGATTTTCTCTGTAAGATATCGTATGGCTGCATTTTAATCTAAAACACCCTCTATCACTGAGTACGTAAAACATTAGTACCGTACATTATTACAATTCCTTATTACCGATTTCAACATTGTTCTGTAGCTAAAATTTTTTTTAAAAATTGAAATATTGTCATGTAAATATTGTAAGTTCTGGCTAATTTTTCTTTTTTGTCGGATATCTGAAGATGCCCCAACGGGCGAACGCGTCATTTAAATAAATAATAAAAAAAAAAACAATTGCAACCATGACAACCTTTTATTCATGAATGTTAACTTGTATTGAAGTTAACGTATTGCGGTTGTGACATATCCAAACCATGCTGTAAATTGTAAACACGTTCTCCTTCCATTGTTACAGTTTAAAAATTCGGTGGCTACGTGTACACAATCAGTGTTTAGATTGGGAGAATCCATGTCGTGGACGCCATATATATGACACTCTTCCGATGTTGCAGCCATTAAGCTTGTCACGTCAAGGAAAAGAACGCTCTATGATTGTCAACTTCAGAGGGTAAGAATTACTTCCTGAGACTGTTGCACAGACTCTCGGAAATAATAGTTGGTAAAATATTTGTGGTAAATAACTACTTGTGAATAGTCTTCCATTCGAAATTAACTCTCTAGTAAGAGTACAGATACAAAGAGCCACACATGGAACCCTCGTCTCCACATGAATCGATGTATGGATTAGTGCGGGTGGTTGCAGGCTTGCAATCAAGGTTGAAGAATCTGCTGATGTATGCTGAAAACCATTGAGATCATACACTCCGCTTAGTAACATGGTTATGTTCAGGCAGAAGGGGTGGGGGGGGCGTAAATTACGATAAAGTTAGGAGGGAGGGAGAAGATGGTGGAAGTATTTACAATGGTGAGGTCTTTGCCTCGCTCACTGGCGATCGCTATTCGGATTTGCCTTTAGCCAAATAGTAGATCACCCCAAACACCGAAACTGGGACAAAATGGTTTCACAAAAAGTCCACTTTGTGACTCCATAGGTCACACTTCAGACCTATTGATTTACAAAAGGTAGTCTGCCAACTACAATGTTCCGACCAATATCCACTACCTTGAGAGATAACTAAGTGCTAATGGATCAGGGTGGGTTTCCAACGTTCTTGGTGTCTACGTTGTCATTTGGATGATGGTAACTGCACCAGCACAAAATTTAAGATGACAGAGGTCATTTCTATATATAGTCTGCTGACAAGCATGACAGCTACCCAAAATAATATATAAATAATATAATATATAAATATAATATTATATTATTTAATAATAATATATAATAATAATATAATATATTATATATAATATTATATTATTTAATAATAATAATATATAATAATATAATATATAAATATAATATATAAACAAATGTGCAGTTGTGCACGTGTTGTCAGAGCGATGACAAAGATGGCACAATTAACATTTATGGTAGCGAAATGCTATAACATCTCTTCCAGATGAAATAATTAGTTCAGTTGGTCTCGTTGTCTTCGCAGGGTGATTCCGCATGGGAAAAGATCCAGATTTTAAACATAACATGATGTTTGAGCAATAGCCACGAAAAATATGACTTTATTACACTTAAACTTCTATGCGAAAACAAACTCCGCCACCTCGGCTCACAGATTTACAAGTATACAGTCTTCACCTTCTTGAGTGCTTTGGAATTTGTATTTACTAATGCTGTGTGTCAAAACGTCAACTGGCTCACAATTAAGGAACGCTTTTAGAATGAAACTTTCACTCTGCAGCGGAGTGTGCGCTGATATGAAACTTCCTGGCAGATTAAAATTGTGTGCCGGAACCGGCACTCGAACCTGCGACCGTTGCCTTTCGCGGGCAAGCGCACTACCGAATGTGCTATCCCGACACGACTCACAATGCCGCCTCACAACCTTACTTCCACCAGTACCTCGCCTCCTACTTTCCAAACTTCACAGAAGCTCTCCTGCGAGCCATGCAAGACTAGCACTCCTGGAAGAAAGGATATGGTGGAGACATGGCTTAGCCACAGCCTAACGGATGTTTCCAGAATGAAACTATCACTCTGCAGCGGAGTGTGCGCTGATATGAAACTTCCTGGCAGATTAAAATTGTGTGCCGCAACCGGGACTCGAACCTGGGACCTTTGCCTTTCGCGGGAAAGCGCACTACCGACTGTGCTATCCCGACACGACTCACGATGACGCCTCACGCCGCCTCACGCCGCCTCACGCCTTTCATGGCTCGCAGGAGAGCTTCTGTGAAGTTTGGAAAGTAGGAGGCGAGGTACTGGCGGAAGTAAGGTTGTGAGGCGACATCGTGAGTCGTGTCGGGATAGCACAGTCGGTAGTGCGCTTGCCCGTGAAAGGCAAAGGTCCCGGTTCCGGCACACAATTTTAATCTGCAGGAAGTTTCAAGGAACACTTCGTTTCTATTGAAATACCAAAATCACAAATTGTGATCTTTGGTTTTGTACTAAATTACATATACATTTCCTTTTACCATGAAATCAGCTAATATGACCTATAGGATCATTTAGTTGCTGGCCGCGGTGGCCGAGGGGACTGAGACGTTCCAGTCACGGTCTGCACGGCCACTACGGTCGTGGGTTCGAATCCCCCCTCGGGCATGGATATTTGTGCCGTCCTTAGTCATAAGTAGTTTGTAAGCTTAGGGACTGATGACCCCGTAGTTAAGTCCGATAAGTTCTACAAACATTTGAACATTTGGATCATTTAAACCTCATAACATTGAGAGTTACGTTTATAGTCTAA
This sequence comes from Locusta migratoria, assembly GCA_026315105.1. Taxonomy (NCBI): domain Eukaryota; kingdom Metazoa; phylum Arthropoda; class Insecta; order Orthoptera; family Acrididae; genus Locusta; species Locusta migratoria. The sequence continues at coordinate 182,165,244 of CM048749.1, forward strand.
TATGTGAATTTCACAACTTAAAAGGCAAGTTTACCAATTCGTGATAGCATCTATTTTGGATTCTGTGGTAGTTTTCTAAATTATAATATAAACTTCAAATACTCTAAAATATAATTAATTTACTTCAAATGAGTGCCAAAACGGCCTTAATCCATATCAGGCGTCATAGTAGAATAACAGATTTTAAAATATTTTACCTAATTAATCAGATTAAGACAAGTTTAGAAGGATATAGCCTCTTTTATCAGCTATTAATGGAAGATTCCAATACCAAACATGTGTCAAGATACTGTAAGTAATCTCCTGAGATATATATATATATATATATATATATATATATATATATATATATATATATTATGTGTGAATAAGCTGTCTTAACATTAGGCGATATCACAAGAATATTGAAGGTTATATCAATATATTACTGTTAAACTGCGTTTCAATGGCTGAAATTAAGTATTTGGTGTTTTAAGTTGTCGGTATCGAACAATTCAAATTAGTTTCAAATTTTCAAATGTTTGTAAATCTATCGGACCAAACTACGTGGTCATCAGTCTGTAGCTTACAAATTACTTAAACCTAGGTAAACTAACCTAAGGACAAACACACATACCCATGCCCCAGGGAGGACTCGAATCTCCACGGCGAGCAACCGCGTGCTCCGCAGCAAGACGCTTTAGACCACTCGGCTACTCCACCGCGGCCCAAATTAGTTTCATGGAATCTGGTTCTTAATATATATTGTCCGGTTACTTGTTGTGTAATAGCCTCGCTCACTGTCGATCGCTATTCGGATTTACTTGTCTTTAGCAAAATAGTAGATCACCCCACACACCGAAACTGGGACAAAATGGATTGACGAAAAGTTCACTGAACTGAGTATGTGACTCCATATGTCACACTTCAGACCTATTGTTTTCCGACCAATCTCCACGACCTTGGGAGATAACTAAGTGCTGATGGATCAGGGTGGGTTTCCAACGTTCTTGGTGTCTCATAAAATGTCACGACATACCGACGTTGTCAACTGCACAAAATTTTAAGATGAGTACGGTCATTTCTATACATAGTCTGCTGACAGTCCAAACTTCTTATGTAGTTCAGATACTTTCCGTAGTGCATCCGAGTGGTGAAGAAATGAGGATTTTGATGGTCATTGATATTTGAATAAAGCGTCTGGTTCAAAGTAGGATCGATCATATATCGTGAAAAGCTTTATTGTTGTAGTACGACAGGTTATAAACTTTCCACGATTAGCAATGTGTCATGTGCCTACATCGTCCTGCTAGTTTACGCAGCTGTAAGAAGGAACAGACATAATGAATATCCCCAAGTGGTCTAAATAATCAGAAATGTAACCGCAACTTACACAAATCTCTTGTATTTGATCAGATGGGCCATTTCGTTTAATTTTTCAAGTGAAGAAATTCCTGTGACACTGCAAACGAGTTCGCTTACTTCAAGAAATTACCGATGAACTCTTCATCGGAGCACAAAGAACCTTGCTAGGAGAATTATAATAGTCCATGAAAGAGTCTTACACCTGGAATAGATTGCTCCAGAAACTGGCTCGAGACTAAAGTACAGAGTAACATTCTTGATGACATGAAGGAAGTTATGTGACGTCATGTAGCCTGTGACGCATCGTAAAATGAATTGGAAAATATACATAAACGGACGAAGCAGCTGTGAAGGAGAGCGTTTAGGGAGGTAATTCATGGAAACCTTCCTTTTTGAGCAAGTCATACCTACGAATTAAAATTTCATTTGCCATGTGCTCCCTTTGATTTTCATTTTCCTTACAGACACAGAGATACATTGCATCTTGAATTCGCGAGCATTTTTTGGCTTGCGAAACATTACAGAGATTTCACATTTATCTCACATCATCCTGTAGGTATATTACTCAAGCGGATGGGCTGTAACTGCGTTGTAACACTCGCTCTATTGATCAGTAACTGACTCGACTTTCTTAGTTCTTACTAAACTTCGAATATATTGTACACCTCGGAGTTTCATAAAATGAAAGATTACATAAAAATTAGTAATAGTACACAAGAGACTAGGATTTATCGGACAGTGACAGTGTTGTGTCCGCATTGTGCTGTGAAATACTCCAACGTTACGATCACAACTGTATGTGACCCTCTTCAGAGTGATGATACAAACATCACTGGTTTGACAGTACAAAGAGTCGTACTAACTAATCCTTGAAATAATGACTAAATTGTTTGTTTTTATGACGATGCAGTCACAAGCCGAGGCAACATTTATTAGCTATACAGGGTCACGCACTTGTACTAGATAAATACGTCGATATCCAATGTCATCACATAAATATTACTCAATCGTTGTATTAATAGTCGGAGGATACTCACGAGACGCAGGTCATTCTTCCCGTAGAGAACAGCGCTCAGATTGTCAGACGCCATGTTCTGCAGCTACTGGTGCTGCTTGTTCGTGCCGTCTCTGGGAGCCAAACACACTGAGCCATGCTCCGCGGAGGATACAAATATATGGCAGTGGTTTAGCTTTTCTGACAGTCTGGCGGCTTTCGTAACAACGTACAGCACTATCGCGACCTGAGGCAGGAACCTTACAGCAGTTGACGGAGGAAAGCTGTTTGTGCCGGAGACAAAGCGAGAGTACTGTAACGGCTTGCTGATCATAACCAGATGTCTGTTAGCAATAGTCGTATAATTACGTTAAACACTGTTGTTGTTTTGATCTTCAGTCCGAAAACTGGTTTGATGCAGCTCTCCACCCTACTCTATCCTGAGCAAGCCTCTTCATTTCCTCATAAGACTTGCAACCCACAACCATTTGAATCTGCTTACGGTATTCATCTCTTGGTCTCCCTCTGCGTTTTTTACCCTACACACTTCCCTCCATTGCTAAATTTACGATTCATTGATGTCTAAGAATGTGTCCTACCAATCGATCTCTTCTTTTAGTCAAGGTATGCCAGAAATTCCTTTTCTCCCCAATTCTGTTCAGTAACTCTTCATTAGTTACGCGATTCGCCCACCTAATCTTTCGCATTTTTCTGTAGCACCACATTTCAAAATCCTCTATTCTCTTCCTGTCGACACTGTTTATCGTCCATGTTTGACTCCCATAGAAAGCAACACGCCACACAAATATCTTCAGAAAGGACTTCCTTACACTTGAATTAATGTTCGATGTTAACAAATTTCTCTTTTTCAGAAACTCCCATTGCCATTCTGCATTTTATATCCTCTGTACTGGGACCATCGCATGTTATTTTACTGCACAAGTAAAAAATTCATCTACCACCTTTATTGTTTCCGTACTTAATCTAATTCCTTCAGCATCGACCGATTTTCTTAGACTGCACTCCATTACCCATTTTTTGTTCTTGTTAATGTTCATTTTATACGCACCTTTCAACACACTGCCCATTGCGTTCAACTGCTCTTCCAGGTCTTTTGCTGTCTCTAGAGAATAACAATGTCATCGGCAAAATTCAATGTTTTCATTTCTCAACCATCCTTCTCAAAATTTCTCCTTCCTATCCCTTATAGCTTGCTCAATATACAAATTGACTAGCATTGGAGAAAGGTTACAACTTACAACCCTCTCTTCCCAACCTCTGCATCCCTTTCACGCCCTTCAATTCTGATTACCGTTGTCTGGTTTTTGTACAAATTGTAAATAACCTTCCGTTCCCTATATTTTACTTCTGCTGATTTCAGAATTTGAAACTGTGTATTCCAATCAATATTGCAAAAGCTTTCTCCAACTGTACAAAAGCTAGAATGTAGGTTTTCCTTTCCTTAATCTATCTTCTAAGATAAGCCGTAAAGCGAGTATTGTCTCCCCTGTTCCCATATTTCTTCTGAATCCAAACTGATCTTCCCCGAGGTCAGCTTCTACCAGCTTTTCCATCCTTCTATAAATAACTCATATTAAAATTTTGCAACCATAACATATTAAACTGATGGTTCTGCAATTTTCACACCTGTCTGCACCTGCTTTCTTTGGAATGGGGATTATTACATTTTTCTTAAAGTCCGAGGGTATGTCGCCCGTCTCGTGCATCTTATACACCAGGTGAAATTGTTTTGTCATGGCTGGTTCTCCCGGAGACTTTAGTAGTTCTGAGGGAATGTCATCTACTCCAAGGGCCTTGTTTCGACTCAGGTCTTTGAGGGCTCTGTCATATTCATCTCTCAGTATAGTATCTCCTATTTCATCTTCATCTATTTCCTCTTCCCTTATTACAATATTGCCTATAAGTTCATTTCCTTTGTAGAGCTTCTCTATACACGCTTTCCACTTTTCAGCTTTCCCTTTTTTGCTGAGAACTGGTTTTCCATGTAAGTTCTTTATATTCATACAGCTGCTTTTCTCGTCTCCAAATGTCTCAGTTATTTTTTATTTTCAGTTAAACGCTAGCTGAACAGAAAGAGTATGAAATGAGAAAGTGGCATTAAAAATGTGCAGGCACATTTATCAACATTTAAAAGTAATAAATTGAAACCACAAACATAATCTGTTTTAGAGAAATGTCGGCGAACTGATGCACATAGTTATAGGTCCATATCACTGACGACCACGTAGGATAATCGAAAGCGAACGTACTCATGCCAGTTAGTTGCCACCGCATTATCCAACAGCAGACGTAATCACTCCCAAAGCTACAAAGTGGTGCATCACCATGGTTCGAAGGTCTTCCGAACACTGACGTTAAATGTGGGCTATGGTATCTAGAAGACGGTTTCTTAGATAGTCCGTAGATGTCACTCAACCAGCTCCAAGATGTGAACAACGATGAATGAGCGGTGCCAGTGCCTCAGAGTATTTAAGACCACCGATCAGTTCCAGTCATAACATCAGGAAGGAAGTACACTGCTTGTGTCGACTGTAGTTGTGCCAAGCCTAGAAGCTCAACTGCGAAGTGTCACGAAGGACACTGAACAATGAATATTTCCAGACGTCTCGGGAAGGAACCAAAGCCATGTTGTTAGGACATGGAAGGGGTACAAAAATACATGAGTTTCGGTCCGGTACAAATTTTCATTTGTCACCAAATAATAGACTATCTTTACAAATGCATCTAAATTCGGCAGAATTCGCAAATTGAGAATAAATAATTCATTTTTTAATTTCATATATATATGGCTGCTTGTGTCGGGAGCAGACAGGTGTGAAAATTACAGAACCATCGGTTTGATAAGTCATGGTTGCAAAATTTTAACACGAATTATCTACAGGAGAATGGAAAAGCTGGTAGAAGCTCACCTTGGGGAAGATCAGTTTGGGTTCAGGAGGAACGTAGGAACCTGGGAGGCAATACTTACCTTACGTCTTATCTTAGAAGATAGATTAAGGAAAGGCAAACCTACATTTTTAGCTTTTGTAGATTTGGAGAAAGCGTTTGACAATGTTGACTGGAATACACTCTTACAAATTCTGAAGTCAGCAGGGGTAAAATACAGGGAAAGGAGAGTTATTTACAACTTGTACAAAAGCCAGACCTCAGTTATTAGACTCGAAGGGCATGAAAGGGAAGCATCAGTTGGGAAGGGAGCAAGACAGGGTTGCAGTCTTTCTCCGGTGTTATTCAATTTGTACATCGAGCAGGCAGTGAAGGAGAGCAAGGAAAAATTTGGAATAGGGATTAAAGTTCAGGGGGAAGAAATAAAAACATTGCGTTTTGCTGATGACATTGTAATTCTGTCAGAGACAGCAAAGGACCTGGAAGAGCAGTTGAATGGAATGGACAGTGTGTTGAAGAGAGCGTATAAAATGAACATTAACAAGAGCAAAACAAAAATAATGGAATGCGGTCTTAGAAAATCAGGCGATGCTGAAGGAGTTAGATTAGGTAACGAAACAATGAAGGTGGTAGATGAGTTTTGTTACTTGGGTAGTAAAATAACATGTGATGGTGGCAGTACAGAGGATATAAAATGCAGAATGGCAATGGGAATAAAAGCATTTTTGAAAAAGAGAAATTTGCTAACATCGAATATTAATTTAAGGGTAAGGAAGTCTTTTCTGAAGGCATTTGTGTGGAGTGTTGCCTTGTACGGGAGTGAAACATGGACGATAAGCATTGCGGACAGGAAGAGAATAGAGGCTTTTGAAATGTGGTGCTACAGAAGAATGCTGAAGATTAGGTGGGTAGATCGCATAACTAATGAAGAGGTACTGAACAAAATTGGTAAGAAAAGGAATTTTTGGCATACCCTGACCAAAAGAAGGGATAGCTTGGTAGGACACATTCTTAGACATCGAGGAATCGTAAATTTAGCATTGGAGGGAAGTGAGTGGGGTAAAAATCGTAAAGGGAGACCAAGAGACGCGTATAGTAAGCAGATTCAAGTGGATGTGGGTTGCCGTTGTTATGAGGAGATGAAAAGGCTTGCTCAGGATAGAGTAGGGTGGAGAGCTGCATCAAACCAGTCTCCGGACTGAAGACCTAAACACATACATGGCTGCGAACCGACAGATTGGAGAAGGTGTTTAATGGTAACTGTCGATAATTTGCCTCACACTCTGGCCACCACAGCACCTGATGACCGCTACTTATGGATTTCAGTTCGCAGGAACCCTGAGAAGTTCCGAAAGAACAGACACCACATCAGTAATTGTAAAATATGCCACCAACAGGCAATTGACAATTTCAATGCGGGCGCATTCAAACGCTCGATCCCTTGCGGGAAGCCAGTATAGGCTCAGAGCAAGAGGAATCAGTCGATATACAAGGGGTTGGAAGGGAAGTGTGCCTGGATAGCCTAATTGGTTAAGGTGACCTCTGCCCCAAAGTGGGAAATCCGAGTTCGAATGCAAGAACTCTTACCTTCTGAAACACTGGATACTTAATCTCTTAATACCTTAGGGTAGAACATTGTTGACCCTAAATGTTTAGTAACTGAGTACGACTCTAAGTACTACCAATATGGACTCAACACTATGTGTTCCGGTCAAAAAGTCTCCATTATAAAACAAATGGCCTATGGATCACACATAGGGAGACAGAGAGACGAACTCTCCCCTTTGCTCTTTAACTGCGCACTGGATAAAGTGATCAGAGCGTGTGGCAAAGAATGGAAAGAGTGGGAGAAGTACTACTGGGGCGGAAGAAAAATGGAATACGGGTACATTATCATTCGATGATGATATCGTGCTATTGTTCGAATCATTAGAAGAGACAGTTAATCAAACTACACAGGTAATTTAGCAGGCCTATAGGTGTTTATCGAAAAGACACAATATATGACAATCATCATGGCAGCCTCAAGACGGACAACAATGTTTGAGAATAGGAGGGAAATTCAGACTCTGGACAGATTCAGGTACCTAGAAGAATGGCTAGACACGTTGCTGCGCTGGAATGGTCGTGCCGTTTGAGGCGTCACGTTATGGATAAAACGGCCACTCGCGTCGGAGGTTCGAATCCCCTTCGATAATGGATCTGTGTGTGTTTTCCTTAGTTTTAAAGTCCAGGGACCAAGAGTAGTTTAGTTCCTTTGATTTATAAGCATTTGAACATATTTTTATAGAGTCTGGACTGATAGAAGAGGAAGCAGTAGGAGCACTGAATAAACGAAATGAATGTACCATAGAAGCTAATCTTGAACATCTACAATAAGTAAAATATTTCGATCAATGCAAAACTCAAACATTACCAGACAATGATTTGCCCTGAAGCTTTATATGCAGGCCGCGTGGATGGCCGCGCGGTCTAAGGCGTCATGCTTCGAACGGGGCGGCATTTCTCAGCGGAGGTTCGAGTCCTTCCTCGGGCATGGGTGTGTATATTGTCCTTAGTGTAAGTTAAAGTAGTTTGTAAGTATGGATACTGATGAACGTAACAGTTTGGTCCAATCGGTTTACAAATATTTGAACTTTTCTTTATATGCGGGAGAAATTCTCAATCCTAGTACGAATCGCACTGATCAAGAGGCTAGAACTAGCGGAACGGAAGCCTCTCAGAAGAATATTAGGTCCTCGAGGCACAGGAGATGGTCTGTTTAGAAAATGAGCCAACCAGGAACTGTATACCAAGATAGAATATCTGTCGTCTTCAAAAGAAGGAGCATGTTCGTCAGAATGGACCAAGGTGTTTAACACAGGAAATAGTACAGTTTCTGTGAACTAGAGAACCAAAGTACGGTGAATCATATACGTACAAAATATTTGGAGGAAATGGGTATACAGGAACTAGAGATACACAACAGGGTGAATTTCAAATAAAAAAATTGGGTTCTTCACAGGTTTAGAGATAAAAATTGGACCGAGAACAAAATTATCATGGTCATCAGAGCGAAGAAGGTTGTAAAGTATGCGAAAGAAAGAAAACATCTTCAGAATGGCCCAAGGAAGGTTAAAACAGCAAAGTAAGAAATTTCTGGTTAGCAAGAGAATCAAAGAGGCAAATCCAAGAGGTACAAATAGATCTATAGATAATGAGACATACTACAGGTTGATTTTTTTAAAATAACATTTCACGTCTTCACACATTTCGTGAACAGAACTAGACCGAGAACAAAATCATAGACAGAAGAGCGGTGATGGTTGCAAAGTATGAAAATGAAACAATATTGGAAAAGCAGAAAGACCATAAGAAACGAAGCTGATGCTAATTAACATGGTCCTAAGATGGGCAAAACGAAAGAAGTGTCTAGATCGAGATGTCCTAGCGTTTATCTATTCCGTGTTTTGATTATTATTTACGGAGATATCATGATGTTGGAGTGGATCTCACTAGTGGACTGATAAGTAACCGGCACAACGCATCCAGAGCAGAGCAGCGTAAAGTGATGTGAAGGACGAAAGCAGGCACGTGCCGTGGGGCAGGACACATTGGGCTGGCCTCTATAAGGAGGACTGGCTGACCAGATTGAGACTAAGTGGGCCTACCGTGACCCAGCATATCTTTCGAGACAGAGATACGACAGCGACGCAACGTATTACGTGTCTACGTCTACATCTACATGGGATACTCTGCAAATCTCATTTAAGTGCCTGGCAGACGGTTCATCGAACCACCATTATACTATTCATCTCCCATTCCATTCTCGAATAGCGCGTGGGAAGAAAGAACACATGAATCTCTTCGTTCGAGCTCTGATTTCTCGTATTTTATTCTGATGGTCATTTCAACCTATGTAAGGGGGAGTCAACAAGATATTTTCGCATTAGGAGGAGAATGTTGGCGATTGGAGTTACGTAAGTAGCCCATACCGCAGCGATAAGCGCCGTTGTTGTAATGATTCCCATCCCAGATCCTGTATCATTTCCGAAACGCCGTCTCCTGTATATCGTGACAATACAAAACGAGCTGCCCTTCTTTGGTCTCTTTCGATGACCTCCGTCAAACCCACCTGATAAGGCTCCCACACTGGGCAGCAATATTCCAAAAATGGACGGACAAACGTAGTGTTGCAGTTTCTTTTGTAGTTCTGTTGCATCTTTTAAGGGAATCGCAGTCTTTGGTTTGCCTTTCCCACGACATTATCTACGTGTTCCTTCCAGCTTAAGTCGGAAGTAATAGTAGTTCCTAGGTATTTTGTGGAGTTTACGGTCTTCACTTTTGAATGATTTATCTTGTAAACAAAGTTCAACGGATTTCTTTTCGCACTCATATGGACGACTTCACACTCCTCATTATTTATAGTCAATTGTCAATTTTTACACCATAGAGATATCTTATGTAGATCGTTCTGCAGTTGGTTTTGATCTTCAGATGATTTTACTAGGCAGTAAATGACGGCGTCATCTGCAACCCATCCCAGATCCTGTATCATTTCCGAAACGCCGTCTCCTGTATATCGTGACAATACAAAACGAGCTGCCCTTCTTTGGTCTCTTTCGATGACCTCCGTCAAACCCACCTGATAAGGCTCCCACACTGGGCAGCAATATTCCAAAAATGGACGGACAAACGTAGTGTTGCAGTTTCTTTTGTAGTTCTGTTGCATCTTTTAAGGGAATCGCAGTCTTTGGTTTGCCTTTCCCACGACATTATCTACGTGTTCCTTCCAGCTTAAGTCGGAAGTAATAGTAGTTCCTAGGTATTTTGTGGAGTTTACGGTCTTCACTTTTGAATGATTTATCTTGTAAACAAAGTTCAACGGATTTCTTTTCGCACTCATATGGACGACTTCACACTCCTCATTATTTATAGTCAATTGTCAATTTTTACACCATAGAGATATCTTATGTAGATCGTTCTGCAGTTGGTTTTGATCTTCAGATGATTTTACTAGGCAGTAAATGACGGCGTCATCTGCAAACAACCTACGAGAGCTACTTGGATTTTCCCCTGAATCGTTTATGTAAATAAGGAACAGCAGAGGGCCAATAACACTACCCTGCGGAACACCCGATATCACCTCTGTTTTAGTTGATGCCTTACCATCGATTACTATGAACTGTGTCCTCTCTGACAGGAAATCCCCTATACAATCGCAAAATTGTGGCGATATACCATAACCACGCAATTTGATTAAACCCGTTTGTGAGGTACGGTGTCAAAAACCTTCTGGAAATCAAGAAATACGGAATCGATTTGCGAACCTTTGTGGATAGCGCCCATCACTTCGTGTGAATAAAGAGCTATATTTTCTAAATCCGTTTTGACCTTGGGTCAATAGATCATTCTGTTCGAGATAATTCATAATGGGATGCACGGTTCTCAGTGCCTAAGGATTAAAAAACCAAGCGACTGCTCCAGTTTCTTATAATCTAAGACTATCGTATCAAAAATGTAACCAGTTTTTTTCCTTTTTTTCACAAAATCTTTGTTAGTCACATTTTTGTGTTGATACATGTATCTTATTTTAACGGTGATACACCCACTGTAATCATCTAGCAACAAAGTGCAACACAATGCAGAAGATTCGTAGAAAGGAAGTAGGAAGTTATTTCTAGACAAAATTTCTAGTTGGTGCGAAGAATGACAGCTAGCTCTCAATGTAGAAAAATGTAAGGTGATGCGCATGAGTAGAAAAAACAATCCCATAATGTTGGATACAGCATTAGTAGTGAGCTTCTTGATGCTGTCGCGTCGTTCAAATATCTGGGCGTAACATTGCAGAGCGATATGAAATGGAACGAGCATGTAAGGACAGTTCTGAGTAAGGCGGACAGCCGACTTCGGTTCATTGGCAGAATTTTGGGGAGACCGCGTATAAAACGCTTGTACGACCACGTCTTGAGTATTGCTCAAGTGTTTGGGACCCGCGGCAGATCGGTTTAAAGGAAGACATAGAGGCGGTTCAGAGACGAGCAGCTAGATTTGTTACCGGTAGGTTCGACCAATGCGCGAGTCTCACAGAAATGCTCCGGCAACTCAATTGGGGATCACTGGAAGAAAGACGACGTTCTTTTCGTGAATTTCTGTTAAGTAAATTTAGAGGGCCGGAATTTGAAGCTGAGTGTAGTACGATCTTGCTGCCGCCTACTTACATTTCGCATAAAGATCACAAAGACAAGATAAGAGAAATTAGGGCTCGTACGGAGGCATATAGGCATTCTTTTTTTCCTCGTTCAATTTGGTAGTGGAATAGGAAAGGAAATGCCTAGTAGTGGTACAGTGCACCATCCGCCACGCACCTTACGGTGAATTGCGGAGTATGTATGTAGATGTAGATTTCAGTAGTGATACAGCTCCATGTGCTTAGTAATTTTTTGAGGTCAGATTCTTGTGAAAGATGACTGATTATATTGGTGCATTAAATGACTTACGAGGCGGATTATCCAGATTTTCACCTCACTGAAGGTAACATAAAGTGCTCCCAAAATTGGGTTACACTGACACTAGCAATCTAAGCTGTAGGATTCATTCTTGATTTATTTACATTGCATAGCTACATGTTTACGACAAACTACTGGTGCTTTATAGAAACAATATGGATGTATCCCGATCCCGCTCCAGCTACTGCCGGGTGTGGGTGCTAATGAGTCCTCTCCATTTGGCTCGGTCCTCCCAACACTTTTCTTCCTCCACTTACTGCCAGGTCACACCTCATCTTTCAACAACCATCCAGCTTTAGTTCTTCCATAATTTCAGGAAGTCTCTGCCCATTCATCTGCCTCTTAACATTCCCGTACCATTTTAATCTCTCTTTTTTCGATTTCTTCTCTCTTACTTGTTTAAGATCCTTTCTAATATCTAAAGTCCAGGTTGTGAATGGAAAATATGTCTCGAGTATAGAATATATTTGAGGGGGGGGGGGGGGACAAGATTAATGTAAAGTTAGAAAAAATTAAATAGACTCCCAATGATTATATTGTATTAGTTTTCCTGCTCATATTCAGTCGAAAATTTGTTCTGAAGCCCTTTTACTGATAACAAACGAGCACGAGGCGAACCGAATCGATCCGAACTGGAAGAAACTTCAGACCCTTCACCAATACAGGGACGTATGACTGTCTACCAAAGTGACGCCTACACGCATCATGTTCTACAGGTAATAAGCCAACATTTTAAGTTAATAATGTTCTTTTATCCTCTGTAAACTGCTCTCTTAACCCCTCTGCCCTCTGCCCTCTGCACCCACAAATAACCTTATATCTCCTCCCCGTCACCTACCCCCATAATTCAACTGGTTTCACTTTTCCTTTTTGAAATGCCAAAGAAGTGAGGCTTCTTATTTGTGTGATAGTTATTTGTGATAAATGGGAAGCAAAATGCAAGTTTATATGTTATAGAAACTACCGAGCGATATTCGCAGCTCATTTATGTATGCTTGTCCCCTCATCTGCCTCCCATATTTTCCCTCACTTGGATTCTGAAGGTCGTTCCCTGTCGGGGGTTCGAGTCCCCCCTCGGGCATGGATGTTTGTGCTGTCTTTAGTATAAGCTAGTTTGTAAGTTTAGGGATAGATGACCCCGCAGTTAAGTCCAAAATGTTCAAATGTTCAAATGTTTGTAAATCTATCGGACCAAACTGCGTGGTAATCAGTCCGTAGCTTACAAACTACTTAAACCTAGGTAAACTAACCTAAGGACAACACACACACCCATGCCCCAGGGAGGAATCGAACCTCCACGGCGAGCAACCGCGTGCTCCGCAGCAGTTAAGTCCCATAAGCTTAACAAACATATCAACATATATATATGATTCTGCAATTTTGCTGTTTGTCAGTAGTGTTTTACTTAATACTCTCTGGTCTGAATATGTCAACTATATTGCAACAGAATATGTTTTGTATAGCTCTCGTCTAAAATTATATAGTCTAAGAGAACAAATTTTTGTACAGTACTCAATGATTTTAGGTCCGGCCGCGGTGGCCGAGGGGACTGAGGCGCTCTAGTCACGGTCTGTACGGTCACTACGGTCGGGGGTTCGAATCCCCCCTGAGGCATGGATATTTGTGCCGTCCTTAGTATTAGCTAGTTCATAAGTAGTTTGTAAGTTTAGGGACTGATGACCCCGTAGTTAAGTCCCATAAGCTATACAAACATTTCAACATTTTTGAATGATTTTAGAAGTTTTATGCAGCATCTATTTAAAATTCTGTAATTTAAAGAAAATAATTTTTGTACAGGACTAAGCTATTTAAAACTGTATAAAAAAGAAAAAAAAACAAAGAAAAAAAAAACAAAGAGTGAATCAATGTGCTTGTATGGAGAGAAAGGGAAACAGAAAGACTATGTAGTCATCTGTCGGATTTTCCGCATTGTAACTGACTGTTAAGCTTACTTCAGTATGCCCCTTGACCACCCTACAGAGAAGTTCTGGGGTGAATGTGCCATATGCCTATGAAACTAACAGTTCTAGGGGGATTTCAAAAATGTTCACATGTTTGTTAAGTTTATGGGACTTAACTCCGGGGTCATCAGTCCCTAAAGCAGCACAAACACCCATACCCGATGGAGAATTCGAACCCCCGAGGGGCAAACGGTCTCGCGCATCGGAGCATAGTGCCACAATGCGCTCGGCCATTCCGTAACGGCTTAAGGGGATTTCTTGATTTTTTAATAGTTTTGGTGAGTGTCAGGTTAGTGTTACTTGTTCGTTATGTTTTATCAAAGTGTTGGACGGAATATTAATACCATTGTCTTTTTATAGCCTTTGATAATGACCTGTGTTGAAAAGTGTAAGGCCTTAATAAAGTGCTATTGTGGTCAAGACAGTTAAAGTTATTTCAAGTAAAGTAATTCTTTTTCTTTATATTCATTATATCCCTGTTATGTACGCCCCTGCAATATATCGAGGATAGACTGCAAATCACCAGACGTACGTACAGTCCCGACAAGCACATAACAAAGACACACACACACGAAACTTGACCTTTCGGCCATTAGCCTACGTCAGAAAAAGAACACACCCAAGAACACTTTGCAGCAGTGGCGCAGTCAGGATTTTGGTTCTGGTGTGGGGGGGGGCGCTATTTTTTAATCTATGACTAATTTTTAAAATTTTTATATTTTAACCAGTTATACTACGAAAACAATTGCACAAGAAGTAAAATGAGAAGGCTCGCATTAATTTGAAAGTGGAAGACTGGCAACGTGGTGGAAGAGGAGTGTATATAATCAGCTCGTAAAATAATTAAGCAGCTTCTAGAGTACTATCCAACAGAAAGGTCTTTACGGTTTAATTCACATGTGACTCTATGTGTAAAATTGAACTAAAAATAGCACTATTGTTGTTCATAAGATTCCACTCGGTGGCGCCGCTGACCTGCTAAGCAGAGGGTCGCCGCATACGAACAATCGGCTCATAACTTCAGCATAGCAGTAGCAATAACGGCAGCATCAAAGCTGCTCACGGCGGCATTAAAACCCTCACAGAAACAGCACCAGACATTCTCAGTGGCGGTATCACGTTGTCGACCGATTGTCACGTTCAATTGTGTTTGCCAAATTATAGTTATGTAGTGATTTATTACATGTGTATTATTCCAAATTTCTGATGCCGACTTGTTTAAAAAATGAATACAATAAATAATGATAAAATTTAAGAAATATATACCGGGTGATCAAAAAGTCAGTATAAATTTGAAAACTTAATAAATCACGGAATAATGTAGATAGAGAGGTAAAAATTTACACACTTGCTTGGAGTGACATGTGGTTTTATTAGAAAGAAAAAAAAAAAAAAAAAAAAAAAAAAGGTTCAAAAAATGTCCGACAGATGGCGCCGGACAGCAAAACGTCAGTGACGGGTGAGGGGTACGCCGATAGGTTACAAAATCGCATCATCACCAGACTGGCTGATAAACACCTGCTGGAACGTACGATTTTCATGCAGGATGGCGCTCCACCCCATATTGCTAGACGCGTGAAAGATCTCTTGCGCACGCCGTTTGGTGATGATCGTGTGCTCAGCCGCCTCTTTCGTCACGCTTGGCCTCCCAGGTCCTCAGACCTCAGTCCATGCGATTGTTGGCTTTGGGGTTACCTGAAGTCGTAAGTGTATCGTGATCGACCGACATCTCTAAGGATGCTGAAAAACAACACCCGACGCCAATACCTCACCATAACTCCGCACATGCTTTATAGTGCTGTTCACAACATTATTCTTCGACTACAGCTATTGTTGAGGAATGATGGTGAATATATTGAGCATTTCCTGTAAAGAACATTGTCTTCGCTTTGTCTTAATTTGATATATTAATTATTGCTTTTCTGATCAGATGAAGCGCCATGTGTCAGACATTTCTTGAACCTTTTTTTTCTTTTTCTTTTTTTAATAAAACGCCATGTCATTCAAAGTATGTGTGTCAATTTTTACCTCTCTATCTACATTATTCCGTGATTATCAAGTTTTAAAATTTATACAGACTTTTTGATCACCCGGTATTTGGGTAGTTCTAGGGGCGGAGCTTTAGCGCCTCCCCCCCCCCCCCCCCTCCACGGCCGCTGCGCCACTGCTTCGCAGACAACATATCCGTTATCATCGGCTGCTGCATTCTGTATTCTGCAGTGATGCGATGGGAAGGGAAGGAAGGGGAAGGGGGAACAGCATGGTTGCGAGGCTGTGGTGGGTGTGGTTCCAGAGACGTCTAGCGAAGCGGTAGTTACGTCACCTGACGAGGAATGACTGTATGAAGGTCAAAGATACGCGCGTTGCATGTAGTACCAGTGAGCTTGTCCGTGTGGCAAATGGCGAAGGCGCTGGATTTACCTGGGGTAGACCGAGGGCAGATTGTAGTGTCTCGCAGCGTCGGTACCAGCATTTTGGAAAATTCATTATTTTCCGGGTGTTCGATAAGCGCTGTGCTGAGTGTCTTCAACAAGTGGCCAAACCAAAGTGAAACCGCAAAGAAAATGGAGAGGGATTAGACAGCCACTCGTTATTTCAGATGTCTTAGGCTCAACACACTGATAAGAGGACATACGACGAAATGTGAAGGAACTAACACCAGACTTCAATGCTGTGCAGCGGTCAAGTTGTGTGTGAACACATAGTGCACCGAACACTCCTAAAAATTGGCCACCACAGTCGACGACATCGGCAACTACTACTGAAATTAGCACTTGACCATCGTCGTTGGAAATGGGCGCGAGGGCAAAGCGTAACATGGTGTGATGAATCCCTATACCTTCTTAAGCATGCAGGGTGTGAATCCGTTACCTTCCAACAGTACAATTCCTTGACACCTGTAAGACGCGACAGAGACAAGATGGGTCCAGTGGAGCTCACGCATGGCACCACGATGGCGAAGGTTGCACGCCTCGAACACCCCTTCATGATGGTCATTTTGTCCCACAGGCAGTAACGCTTTTCAACAAGATAATGCGCCATATCCCAAAGCCAGGAGAGTTATGGGGTGGTTCGAGGAACAGATTGATTCGTATGTATAAATTGGAGAATGTATTTTAAATTCTAATGTTGAAATGTTTATAATTCTTATGGGACCAAACTGCGTTAGTCATCAGTCCCTAGACTTACAAATTAAACTAACCTACGGACAACACACACATCCATGCCCGAGGGAGGATTCAAACCTTCGATGCGGGAGGCCGCGCGATCCGTGCGGTAGCGCTCCAGACAGCTCGGCTACTCCCGCGCGGCAATGTATTTTATTCCCGGGATTTCGGAGAACATTCTTCATTCGCATGAATAAAGCGTGTCGGAGAATATACTTCACCGGAGAATGGATGGGGGAACTTGCTCAACGCAAAGAACGTTCTCAGATTTCGTATGAATAAAATTAGTTTCTCACAAGGGGAGAATTGAGCTAACATACTTAGAGCTGAGAAACTTCCATTAGGGTTTAATTTTTCTTATGTGTGGCTCAGGAGGCTAAAAAATTTACATTGCACCTAGTCTGAAGAAATACGATGTGAACTGAAGATGTTCATACAAATAAAATAATGAATAAATTATTTGTTTACTGAGTAGCTCCCTGCATAAAAATACAGTACCACTTCAAGCTTTTTACATAGCTATGAGAGTGATGTCAGTAGACACTGACATATAAATGAAACACAAGTGGATACATTCTGAGTGTATGGAGTGTGTGTTTAGAATTGTAAGTAGCTACTGAACAAAATTATATTGTATGTTATATTATATTGTATGTTTCGAAATAAGGTCACATTATTTCCAAATGAAGTGTATCTCAGGACTTCAAAGTCTTTGCCAGAAAATAAATATTGCTGCATTACTAAAGTATTGGTATTTTTACTACTCTTTTTCATTCTATCAAAACCGATTGACCTATTTAATTTAAGATACGTTTTCTGATAAATTAAATGTTGATTTCTTTTATGTTGTCAGTAAATAGACGCGACAGAAAAATTAATAACTGATTAATTACAAATCTAGCGGTCACCATTGAAAAAAAAGCGTCTACTGAGAGAGTTAGATGCTTTCCCTCCCTCTCTCTCTCTCTCTCCCTCCCTCCCTCCACGACACCCCTTCATGGTGGTCATTCTGTCCCACAGACAGTGGCGCTTTTCAACAAATGCGCCATATCACAAGGCCAGGAGAGTGGTGGGGTGGTTATCACAAACACAAAACAAGCACGAAATCGTGTCCTAAGGAACTGATCTACCCGAGAGGGGAAAAAGAGACAGCGCAACTGACGGCCATAGTAGGGGCCCGGTTTAATTTCCCGGATGGAGGGACTGGGTGTGTGTTTGTCCTTATAATTACTGTCATCATCATCATCATCATCGACACGTAAGTCGCCAAGTGCAGAACAACAATGGGGATATCCGAGCTACATTTCAGTATCTTTATCAAGAACGACATAGTATTCTAAAGCCATTCGGAAAATCTTCAAAAGAAGTACAACGATACAAGCTCATTAATTTTAACGGCGTAGGTTTTGACAAATGTCTTCCAAAATGTGTTAAAGTTTTAAGACAACTTAGATCATTATTTAAAATTAAGAATACCAGCCACTTTTCGCCTTGAATATGAACTTATTCGAATAGCTGTCCTGTTAAATTGTACTAAAAATTTTGAATTATTTTCATCGTCATACTGACTTCTTCTCATGGGATTCTTAGCGCTGATAAAATATTCTTTGTATGTAAAGCAGATTGTGTTGTATTGCTTAAATATTTACAGTTTTGTTCCAATCTTGAAAAAATTTTGGACACTTTACGTTTGAACCAAGAGGAAAGATCGAGTGAGACACAGACTTCATGAAGCCATGGACCCAAATCGTCAACAAGGCACTGTGCAAGCTTGTGGTGGCTCCGTAATACGAGTAATACAGACTGTTTTTACATGAAATGGACTGTGTCCTCTGTTCCAATTGGTCATTGGCCGTAAATGGTTACGTTGGGCTACTTAGAGAGCTCTTGCAACCATTAGTCAACTTCATGTCCTGAATAGACGATACAACGTTTCTGGATGACATGACGCCCGGGCCCTAACAGATTAATTTTTTTTTAATTAATTTTTTTTTTTTTTTTTTTTTTTTTTTGCTGCCTTTTCCGCAGTTGCAGTTATACAGTTTCTATAGGTTAGGTTACCGACTTTTGCAACTGTAAATTAGTCTACTTTAGACCAGACACGTTTAGCTTATTTTAAAGAATATTCAGTGGCATAGTTTTTTTTATGTTGCCCTCTTCATATGTTTCTTGTTGCACAGTGCCACTTGCTGTCTTTATTTACAATTTCACTTTTTTATAAGAGTTGCCAAAAACTTGCCATTTTTTAAGACTGACAGGCTTCAGAAATGGCCATTTTTTGGCAACTTTTATACAAAACATGGAATTGTAAATAGTGACAGTAAGTGGCAATGTGCTACAAGAAGAGGCAACATAAAAAATTGACCACTGAATATTCTTTAAAATAAAGCGAAATACGTCTGGTCTAAAGTAGACTAATTTACAGTTGCGAAAGTCGGTAACCTAATCTATATAAACTGGATTACGATTTGCTTGAGCCGCGCTGGAGTAGCCGAGCGATCCAAGGCGCCTCGCTGTGGAGCGCGCGGTTTCTCGTCGTCGGAGGTTCAAGTCCTCCCTGGGGCATGGGTGAGTGTGTGTGCGTTGTCCTTAGGTTAGTTTACCTTGGTTTAAGTAGTTTGTAAGCTACGGACTGATGACCACGCAGTTGGGTCCGATAGATTTACAAACATTTTATCATTTGATTTGCTTGAAGAACGTTCTAGATAATTACAGCGAATGATTTGGCCAACCAGATCGCTTAACATGAATAGTTCAATAAAAAAAATCAGTCAGATGTGCGTTACGTGTTTCAACTACACTGAAGATGTTCATTCAATGGACGAAATCAATATGTGAGGTTTTAAATAAATATTTTATGTTATACCACCGTGCGGAATACTTTTATTATTATTACGAGGGTCACTCCAAAATTCGCGGCGGAGTGGCCAAGCGAATAGAGGAGCTATGCTACAATGCGTGAGGTCGCTCCCCGTCGGGGATTCGAATCCCCCCTCGGGCATGGATGTTTGTGTCGTCTTTAGTATCAGGAAGTTCATAAGTAGTTTGTAAGTTTAGGCATTGATGACCCCACAGTTAAGTCCCTTAAGATTAACAAACATTTTAACATTTTTGTCACTCCAAATGAAGTGCACACTATTTTTTTTAAATACAGTTTTTATTCAACATATTTGAAAGTTTTACAGTGTGTAGATACATCCTTTAGGAACAATATTTTCATTTCTCCACATAATCCCCATCTCAACTGCCTTACGTCATATTGGAACCAGCGCATGTATACCCACACGGTAAAATTCTGGACCAACATTAACATGGAGCCACGTCAGGAGTATGAGGCGGCTATGTCAGTGTTGTCCATCCGAGTTTTGTGATCGCTTCCATGGTTTTTTGACTGACATGTGTCCGTGCATTGTCGTGCAACAGCAAAACTTCCTGCTTTTGCCGATGTGGTCAAACACGACTCAGTCGAGCTTGAAGTTTCTTCAATGTCATCACATATGCATAAACATTTATGGTGGTTCTATGTGACATTATGTCCACTAGCAAAAGACCTTCGGAATCCATAACTTTTCCAGCAGAATGTGTGGTTTTGATTTCTTTTTTTAATTTGCATGATGCCACCCCACTGATTGCCTCTTCGTCTCTGATGAAAAATGATGGAGCCTTGTTTCATCACCTGTCACAATTGTTCCAAGAAATTCATCTCTACCATTCCCGTACTGTTCCAAACGTTCGCTGCATACCGTTTTTCGTGTTTCATTGTGAGCCACTATCAACATCCTGGGAACAAACTTTTTTAACGCCAACACTTTCAGTATTATGCAAACAATTCCTTCCCCTATCCCAACGTAGCGTGACAATTCGTTCACTGTGATGCGTCTGACAGTAATCACCAATTCGTTAACACTCTGCACATTATCTGGAATGTGTGTAGTACGAGGCTTGCCGCAGCGAGGACAATTCTCAATATTGCCATGCTCGCTTTCATCACGTACGGTAACCTGTTTGCCCACCCACTAACTGTATTGCGATCGACAGCAGCATCTCCACACACCTTTTTCAACCTCTTGTGGATGTTTCCCACTGTCTCGTTTTCACAGCACAGGAATTCAATGACAGCACGTTGCTTCTGACGAACGTCAAGTGTAGCAGCCGTCTTGAAGACATGCTGTGACGGCGCCACTCACGGGAACGGATTGAACTAAGTTTGAAAACAAGCGGAAAGGATGTATATACATACTGTAAAACTTTCAAACATGCAGAATGAAAACTGTATTTTTTAAAAAGTAGTGTTCATTTCTTTTGGAGTGACCCTCGTATAATCGTACGTTGCAATGTGCTTGCCGAAAGACAGTTATGACCCTGACACACCAGCACTATCATTTGAAACAGTGATTAGTGTGGCTTTTGATGCCGGATTGCTTGAATGCGAAGTTAAATGTAGTAAAGTGGCTTAGTGAGATGTGGACATTGTTTTCTTTGTTTTAACTACTTCGCTGAAACTACGCCTCTGCTCTTTGAGGACGAATGTACATGTGTTATCTTGTTACTTTTTTTCTCTCTATTAAAATGTCACTTGTCGTAGAATGCAACCTTTAGCGTGGCATTGACACGTATCACTATTTTTCTATGATCGACTCTTATTCGAAGCATGATTTCGTGCTGTCCAAAGTGTTCGTGGCCAACGGCATCTCTTACGGGATGCACCTGTTATCAGTAGAACGATACTCGTGTTGTGCAGTGGTCAATGCCGTTCGTTTCTTTAGGGTCTGTTTCATTG
Organism: Locusta migratoria; assembly: GCA_026315105.1. Taxonomy (NCBI): domain Eukaryota; kingdom Metazoa; phylum Arthropoda; class Insecta; order Orthoptera; family Acrididae; genus Locusta; species Locusta migratoria. The sequence continues at coordinate 182,186,885 of CM048749.1, forward strand.
CTGTCTCTGTGCTTACGGAAAATGTAAATTAACAGGGTAGTGAATGGCACCATGAATATGCAGTAGACATCAACATTCATAACACACCTGACAGAAGCAAGTCGCATTACTGTCCAAAGTACACGTCAATGCACTTGAGAGGTCGCTTACCGAAGCTTCATAGGCTACTGCGAAAAGGCAGCTATCCCTCCTAAGCTGTTCGGGTCTATTCTGACCCACAAGGATATTTAACGGTGTATAATTTTTATTATATTCCATTGTAATAGATTGCCTTCATTGACTTTGTCCCTTAATGGAGTATATTCTGACAGGGGAAAAAAGATATTGTGGACCTTTAGTTTTCCATCCACAGAAATATTACGTCTCAAGCTATTTGGGTCTTTTAGACCCTGCGAAGTTTAAGTTTCATTATTACAGCAAATTCTGACGATATTCACTTCTCCAACAATAGAACATGTATGGGTTTCCGTAATGCGGGTATAAAAACGTGAAGTCATTGTTTTGAGCAACTGAAGGTCTGTTTTTTGTGGAAAGGAAGGAAGTGGGAGTTATTGTGTCGGGGGGGGGGGTTCGAATCCCCCCTCGGGCATGGATATTTGTGCCGTCCTTAGTATTAGCTAGTTCATAAGTAGTTTGTAAGTTTAGGACCTGATGACCCCGTAGTTAAGTCCCATAGGCTCTACAAACATTTGAACATTTGAGTTATTGTGTTTTCCTGTAATCAGATCAGTTAGTAAAGTGATTCACATCTACTCAGGTAACTGGGGCACCGTTACAAGTCATTTCTGGTAGTTTTTTTTTCTGTAGATAATGCCTCCTTGTGAAATGATGAAATAACAGACATACCCATGAACATATGTGTCAGTATTTACGGAGGATGAAAATTGTTTTGGAATGCTGCTCTTCAGTCTCACTAGAAAGTGCAGATGATATACTACAAAAGCAAATAGTAAGCAGTTCAGTTATGATGTCAGAGGATAAATCAGTTTAATCGAAGTCAGTACGGTACACCTACCTCTGAAATATCATTGACATAAACTGCTTATAACTCTGATGTGCTATACAATGGAACTTATCTCCAGTGGAATGGAAGCACCCTACACCGAAAAATTCTATTCCTGGAAACTCATGGATACCTGAAGAGAGAATATCATCTGAATCTGCACGCTCCACATTTGAAGAAAATGATCCTACTGTAAGAAGAGAGACAGATGTCTTGCCTGTGGGAAAAAAGGAATAAAGGTTCAGTGAAAAGAGTTATGTGTGAAAGATTCATTTCCAAGAAACATCTGACATACAAGGGTAAATAATGTTAGTAAAAATCAGGCATAGTGTCATAAAATCAACACACATTTATATTCCATTATAGTATTTTTTGGTATTGTATTAGGTAGCCTGGTGATTAATACATGAAACGACCTAAATAATGTTTATTTGTGATTTCAATACACAAATGTATAAATGTATTCCTACAGGAGACTGAAAGAAAATCGTGTCTTAAGTGCATGTGCAAAAGAAATACCGTAGTGGTGCTAAAGATTACATTGGTAGAGAAACTTGATCGAGGCAATTAAGTACAATGGAATAGAGATTATTGTAAAAATGCGCTGAAGTGATAGACAATATTAGTTCTCTTGTTCAAAAGCGTCATTTCCGAAGGTGTTTAAAGGAATTAGTCTGCAATTATTTTACATATGATATACTGTCTGAGATGGATACATTTCTGTACTACAGGGCGGAGGTGCCCACAGGGGGGAGGGAGGGGGGAGTCATGACGCAGAATGCATCATTGAAATTTCTGAGGGGGAGGGGGTGAAAAATTAGTACTTTTGGCCAGTCTCAGTGGGGAAGCATTATAAAAAATTACAAAATGAAATATAAAATATATTTAATTTCAATATTGAATGGCAAAACAGGACCTAATATTTCGGTTGTCTGTGTGTTTGGGGGAGGGAGGGCACCTCTGCTACAGGGTGATTCAGAAGGTTGTGCACACCTTTAAGGAGGTTATAGAGCGGTCGAAGTACAACAACTTTCGATTAGGAACATATGGTCGAAAAAGGAATCTTGGGATAATACCTGAGTGGGACGTTGGAAAAATACAGGACAACAATCTTTCGTTAGGAACTTATGGACATACTCTTAGAGGATGTACCACTTATAATGCGACGCCAGATTGAGCGCCAGCGCACTTCGCTCGTCAAGTTCGTGACGTACTTAGTGACACTGATCCCGGGCGCTGCATCGAATGGGGAGGTCCAATCGCGTGGCAACTCCGCTCTCCTTAACTTTTTCTTGTGGAGATATATCAAAAGCCTCCTGTACGAGACCCCGTTTCCGGCAAAGAACAAGTGATCGGGCGAATACTTGCAGAATGTGATGATGTTCGTGAGATGTAGAATGCATTTGGAAGAGTGCGCCAGAATTTTCTTTGACGATGTTATGTCCGTATTCAATCTGGTGGTAGGCATTTAGAACACCTAGTGCTGTAAAACAAAATTTGAGAATGTAATTTGATTTTGCTTAAGTGTGTGCACAATCAATTTATTGTCCATCAAGCATTCCCAAGCTTGTACTGCCCAGGATTACTTTCCAGACCGTAAGTTCCTAATCGAAAGTAGTTGTACTTCGGCCACTCTATAACCTCCTTAAATTTGTGCGCAACCTTTAGAATCACCCAGTATATTTGCGTGATGGGATTACTCTGAGAGCATCGCCTTGGCAATGGTAACTATGGGGAGTTTTTGGATCAATTACTCCCCGGACGTGGCTCCAGCGTTTTTTTTTTTTTTTTTTTTTTTTTTTTTTTTTTTTTTTTTTTTTCCTTCAGAGTTGAATACGCTTTTGAAAGGACAAAGATTTGAAACGACAAATGTGTTCAATCATTTCATCATGCATAATTACTGCCACCTGCGGAAGATCTCTATAAAAATGTTAAGAAGCGAGGGTTGCACTGCGCAGCAGTTTACGAACGTCAAAGAACACGGAAATTGTGCGTTACTTGTATTCCACCGTATAACTGAAAGTAGAAGTTGATATTTTTCGATGTAGTTATTGCTCGGTTTATTTAGTACAACAGTTGGTACTACAAAATTAATTAAATTAGTCCGTAAAAAAAGCCTTGTTTTTCAGTATACGCAGTGTTGTAGTATGAAAATGGGTGCATACATTTGCATAAATCTTGCTTCTAAAATCATTGAAAATTTAACTTAAAAGTATTACAGCATTAAAAATAATTTCCTCGATAGAGAAAAAAATCAGGTCTGAAAGGGTTGAAATATTTCAGATACCGTACTTACTTTTCTTTCTTTATTATTTCGGGGGATGGGGGGGGGGGCTCCGTCGCCCCGCGCTCCTTATATACGCCACTGGTTCCCTCAATTATCTTTCCAAGAGAATGTTTATTCAGAACGATCCAAAATGTCTACGTACATAATTCTTATCGAACGGGGATATTCGTTTCAGTACAATAACATTCACTTCAAGGATTTTACTTATCTGGCTACACAACACAATTCGTCAAACACTCTGGAATAAATATACGGAAAAAGCAAATATTTTTCTCTCACAAAACATCAATGAGCGACTCAGTATTATTATTATAATACGCCCGCAGTGCTATTTAGAGCTCTGTTATCAGACTTACCAGACGTTGTAGGACTGACGTAACGAAGATTGGCTAATCATTCGACAGATATCATTGCAGACGTTTCAAGGAGGGAGCTGGAATTTTTGAAGACTGCATCTGCGGCACTTTTTGTTTCTTTTTTTCCTATTAGTGGCAAGCTACAGATCGTTGACGTTGTGAAACGCTCTTTAACCTTATGGAGCAATTATAAACTTATCTGTGAACTCCACAGGCCACTGAATACGTTTTTCTGACGTCAGGAAAGTGTTATGTAAAAGCAAGAAACTATAAACATATTATATTACAGCCGTGTCAGAACCGTTGAGCACAATCATACGAACAAATCACATAAAATAAGATCGCTGGTGTGCATATCAGATAAAATACATTCAGAAACATTGAAAACATGGCAACCAGAAGGAAGGAAGGAAGATTTGTGTTTAACGCCCCGTCGACGCTCGGGTTGTCTGGGTAAGGATGGGGAAGGAAATCGGCCGTGCCCTTTGAAAGGAACCACCCCGGCATTTGCCTGGAGTGATTTAGGAAAATCACTGAAAACCTAAATCTGGATGGTCGGAGGTGGATTTGAACCACCATCCTCCCGAATGCGAGTCCAGTGTGTTACCACTGCGCCACATCGCTCGGTTGGCAACCAGAGGAAAGGTACACATGCGAAAGTTTGGTGACAGTTCACGAGCCCACAGACCCCACAGTACCGGTGCAATCGGGCAGGGATCATACACTGAAGAGACTAAGTAACAGGGCCCCTGCGTGCACAAAGAGGTGCCGCGGCATGACGTTGCATGGACTCGACTAATGTCTGAAGTCGTGTTGTTGTTGTTTTGAGGGGACTCAACATCTAGGTCATCAGTCCCCTCTGAAGTAGTGCTGGAGTCAGCTGACACCAAGCATTCTACAATGCAGTCCAGAACTCCATAAGAGTACGAGTGGGGTGGAGATGTCTTCTGAACAGGACGTACCAAGGCTCAATAATACTCAATAACATTCATGTCTGGTGGCCAGCGGAGTTGTATAAACTCAGAACATTGTTGCTGTAGCCACTCTGTAGCAATGCTGAACGTCTGGGACGTCGCATTTTCTTGCTCGAATTTCTGAAGTCCGGAGGAATAGACAATAGATATAAATGGATGTAGGTGACCAGCCAGGATGCATACGTACGTACCATCTGTCAGAGTCATATCTAGACATATCGGAGGCTTCATATCACTATAACTGGACACGCCTCACACAATTACAGAGCCTCCACCAACTGAGGTGCAAGTTCCATGCATTCATGAGGTTGTCTCCATACCCGCACACGTGCATCCGCTGGATACGATTGGAAACGAGATTCGTCAGAGCAGCCAACAGTCATATACAGTCCAAAGTCGGTGTTGAAGGGCCCAGGGGAGGCGTAAAGCTTTTCGTCGTGCAGTCAGCAAGGGTACACGAGTGAGCCTTCAGCTCCCAAAGTCATTATCGGTGAGTTTCGCTGAATGGTTCACATACTGACATTTATTGATGGCCCATCATTGAAATCTGCAGCGATTTGTGGAAGGGTTGCTCTTCTGTCGCGTTAAACTTCAGTCGTTCTTGCAGGATCTTTTTTTCCGGACGCAGCGGTATCTGAGAGATTCCTGATATTCACGGGGCACTCGTGAAATGGTCTTAAGGGAAAATCTCTACCTCATCGGTACCTCGCAGATGCTGTGTCCCATCTCTCGTGCGCCGACTATAGCACCACGTTCAAAATCAGTTTCGATAACCTACCATTGTAACAGAAGTAACCCATCTACCGCCTAAGCCACACACCTGTTGTCTTATGTAGGCGTTGCCCACCGTAGCGGCCTCCACTGAGTACATATCCCATTGGTTGCCTACTCATGCCTGTACCTGTGTCTTTAGCACGTAAGAGTATTTAAACGCTTCATAGAGGAATGAAAGAAGGCAGGAAGATTAGGGTTTAACGTCCCGTCTACAGCGTGGTCATTAGAGTCGGAGGTCACGCCGGGATTTTTCAGTTAGGGCGGGAAGAAAATCGGTCGTGCCCTCTCCTGACATTTGCCTGAAGTGATTTAGGAAAATCACGAAGCACTTAAATCTGGTTGGCCGGAGGTGGTTTTGAACCACTGTCGACGTGTTGACTAGCCTACAGTTGTCAGGTTTTGAGAAATGTCTAACTTGTCTACCTGTCATTCTGCGCTTCGTACCTTAGGCGGATCCGGAGGCGGAGAGGGGGGGGGGGAGGCGCAAGGATCGTTCGTTTGCTCCCCACCCTACAGGTTTTTTTTTCTTTTTTTTTAGCTTGCCTATTTGTCTATATCAACACAGAAAACCCATATCCTGATGGTCGGCAATTGAACTCGGGACTTCCAGAATGCGAAGCTAGCATGCTACCATTGCACTAACTCCACTCGGTGATAATTGAAATTAAAAAAGTAAATAAATAAATAAATAAAAAATAAAAAAAAGAGAGAGAGAGACTGAGTCTTAAAAACTGTGATAAGACTTTTGTTTGATTGAGCGTGGGGTAAAAAGAGGTGGCCGCTGCTAGAATTGTAGCCCTCTGGTTGTCTGGTGGGAATGTCAGATTCTATGGAAATGGCTGCTTGCTACTTGCTATCCCTGGAGAAGTAGCGATCAACACCTCACCTGAACTTCTGCTGCTGCCTGACCGTGGCTGGCATCGAACTCCGTCTCTTATAGCAGGGTTTCAGTGCTATTGATATTATAGGACAACAGTGGAGGAGTTACAGACCAAGTAAGCAAACGGGTTTGCCTGGTATAAATGTTCTTTAAGCAAGAGTCTCACTGCAGGACCAAGACACTATGAAAGTCAATTCAGTAAAATCATTCAAACTGAAGTAGCCCAACCCCTAGCAGAGAGGGAGAGTGTGTGTGAGCTGATAAACACTTTCGCTCGTTGATTGGCGAACGCATTTACTCGTCCCGGCGGAAACATAACCGACGACTTCTGGCTCAACTACCAGTGGCGTCGGGAGCGTCTCCCGTCATTTTTATGTCCGTCATTCCAAGACACTGTATCGCTCCGCCGAGAAGAAGTGGGGCTCCACAGTCAACCTGACAACACGCCTTCTGCGGAACCCCGTGCGGACAGGGTCGGCGCCCTGGGCGATTGGGACACCTGCACTAGCGGTTCTTCAGCCAAACGGCGCGAAGGCGTGTGTTCCTCCGCCATTGGTGAGGAAGAAGCAAATTTAAACTAACGGCCAAACGGGCCTTTCAAGAGTACGCCATATTGCTTAATTTTCGTATTAATTAAATGGGACTTGATAAATTTATAAATCCTCCACCAGTAGGGAGTCAAGGTGTCAGCCAAGCCCTTGGAAGTTCTTACTTGTCGGGGAAAATTCACTTTATGAGATTAAATTGGCAATTAATCTATATCCATAAATGTGAATGTCTGTTCGGTGTACGTTTATCACGTCTGAACCATAAGACATAAAGAGCTAAAAATTTGTACAGTTACTAATGTCTACCCGGGGAGGCTTTAGGCACGGTTTTATGGCGATCGGATAGCTATTTATCTATATATATTAATGTGAATGTCTATTTGGTGTACGCGTATCACGTCAGAACGACAACACGCACAGACTTAAATATTTGTACAGTTACTAAATTATACCTGAGGAAGGTTTTAGGTACGGTTTTATAGAGATCTGTTAGATATTTAGTAATTTGAAGATATAAAGCGAAATGCGGAACAATAATTACTCTTTTAAAATTATATTTGCACTTTGAAAAAGGTATTATTGGTTGCATCGTTGCTTGAGGGTTGATAATAATAAAAGGGTGGAGTATATTGAGATGGAAAGTTATCGGTGTATATAAAATTCTACTTGTGTGTTAATATTTCGCTCTGCAGCGAAAACTACAAAACGCAAACGGATGGTCTGTGTGTAATTGTTGTCCGAAGTCTCCCGTTGTACACCATAGCAGTTTCATGCCGATAGCTATAAGGGGATCGAAGATATGGTGGTTGAAAGTCGTCAAATTATAAAAAAAATTCGGTCTGAAGGCGATGACGTTTGCGACTCTATAGCAATGAGGTTAAATAAAGTGAAACGTGATGCCACAGACCATATCTTTGATCTATGCGTGCTACAATGTCTTCAGCTCTTTCCCTGTAAAGATAAGCATACGAATAATGAAATATAATCAGCCAACACGCGAGCGGGGCCGCGGGTTTAAGCTAGTTTATACTACTAGTAAAGTACTGGGCCGATCATCCAGCGATCAATATCATTCTATTCGTAATTTCCCGTAAGGACCGAATCTGCTGTCAAAATCACGGGATTACTTTTATTACGGCACTCTTCCCTTGTCACAGGGCTGGACTACCTGTCATTTGCATCTGCCTTCCTTCAACAGTTAGGTAGCCCAATATATTGGTGCTACAGAGTCTTTCTACTGGGCCAGAGTTTAGCTGACGATGAGAATTCTTTTCACCGCCCCCCCCCCTTTCCAGTACGGGGCCTGCTTACTATCGCCCTTCTCAAGTTGGAATTTAATTATAACTATGCACCACCGAGCGAGGTGGTACAGTGGTAAAACACTGGCCACCTTCTATAATTAATATTAAAATATGTTCTTTAATTTTCGTGTTGACTTATTTATATTATGGAAATTCACATAGGCGAAAGAGACCACGAGTAATCATTGCAGTTATAACATAACGAAAGCGTGGCATTTCAGATAAAGTTGACATGCCTCCGATCTAAATTTGCTTATCAGATGATGAGGTACGTGGCTGTTCCAACAGGGCACAGCTGGCGTTTGGCTGATGTGTATGCAGCAGCAGATGACTGTTGTTTCAAAATGGGTCCCGGCAGTTACGTGATAGTGTGTTCTGCGACGCCTGTGTCCCCGTCCGGTACAATGCCCGTGTTTACAAAGCCGCTAACACAGCGACGTTAACGAACAATTGCTGACACACGAACCTTGCGCCAAGCCAAGGTCATTGCTGTCGTAAAAGGAACGAACGTTCGGCGCTAACAGCGAGCTGTGTATGGGGGAATACGTCTCGTCCCTATTTAAAAGCGCGGAGAGATCTATGGTCTTGTGAAAAATAGTTATCTTCTGCCTGGTCCGTCGCGAGCCGTAAATTGATCTTATGCGGCCAAAAAAATTAAAAGTTCAAATGATTGTAATTCTTAACTAGTGAGATTATCAGTCCCTAAGCTTACAAACTACTTAAACTAACCTAACTATTGAATAAAAGAAATAGCCGTGCGAAACGCGTCATTTCAATAAAAGTTTTTGCAACAAGACATTCTTTTATTCAAGAGCTCGACTTAACACGGTTGCTGTACTACACCAGGCAAAAATGGAATGGGAAGAATTTTATAAACTAACCTAAGAAGAACAACACACACACGCCGGAGAGAGGACTCTAACCTTAGTCTGGGTGCAATCGCGCGTGACTTCAGATCAAGGACGAAAACTTGGCAATGACAGTGTCGCCAAATTTAACATTAAACGTAGCTTATTTATAGCGGCATTTTCCTATGCAGAAATAATAAAATGCTTAAAACCTGTAATCTAGCCTACTTAACAAAACCCGTGTGCCAAAATTCAGCCAAAATAGAATTTTAACTTCACATTAAATCTGAGATAATGAATAAACAACATCTGGCATTACCTGACATCGTAGGTTATGGAGACGATCTGATAGATTATCTTCATAAGCAGAAAGCCAATATCGCATGACGACCGGTTTCAATGAGTTATGCCACCATCATCTAGTCATATAAATTATACAATGTGGTCATCTTCCTTTACTTAAACAATAGAGGTTAAATAGTACGTGCAACATAGTACTTACTCGAAATATAAAATACATAAAATCATCAACAGCTTGTACTTTTATTATACACTTTGTATAATTTCATATGACCAGATGATGGTGGCATAGCCCATTGGTCGACATAAAATAATTATTTTGCGATCTTAGCTTTCTACTTTTGAAGATAATTAAAATAACACTTGATTATCTATTCCACTTAGACTCTGCTGGTTACGTTTTGAAAGCATGTGTTTGTACACAAACCCACAACCAAGTTACTCCTCACATCAGAGGCGAAATGTTTTTCTGATCATACACCGGAAGTGTAATGATTTGTAGTGCAATAAGTGCTGTTCAAATGGTTTTTTTTTTTTTTTTTTTTTTTTTTTTTTTTTGTAGACGATTAGCAAAATCTCTAATCAATGTGGTGCCTAAGAAGCAATCTAGCGGTTTCGAAACTCGTTGTTTTCAGACAGTGAGTTAAAGGACTGGATTTTGCTACTACTATCGTGATATAAAGGCTAAAAGGAAAAAAAAATTCCTAAAAGATATTACTTAACTTATCACTTTATGCTAAAGAGAAGCTTCGAAGTCGATCACATTTGTTTGGTTTGTCAGCCAATTTCTGCCCAAGTTCGGAAATATCGTAGATCCGGTACTGTAGTTTAGTATAGGTTCAATTAATAGTAATGGCAGGTAAATAGTAGTCGTAAGAGCTATAGTACATTTTTGTAGTAGTAGTTTTTATTATGCGAGTCAAAATAATGATCGTAATGATAAACAAAAATCTGTTAAAAATTTGTCCCCAAGTGCACAAATATCCATGACCCACTGGTTGGACTCCAGACTTTTATGATTTCACCTCACCTGCGGTGAAGAAAATGAAACGTACGTCGTCATCGCGTATAAGTACAGAAGTATAGATGTCCGAAAGAACAGACACCACACAAATCTATGTACGAGGGGTAGTGAAAAGAAAGGCACGAAAGGTCTTAAAGGAAAACCGGTTGAAAGTTGAATATGCCGCTTTGGGAAAACGTAGGGCGACATCTAGGGACGTGAAGCATGCTTCGTCACCTCTACATCTACATCTACATCTACATGGGATACTCTGCAAATCACATTTAAGTGCCTGGCAGAGGGTTCATCGAACCACCGTTATACTATTTTATTCTCGAATAGCGCGCGGGAAGAATGAACACCCCAATCTCTCCGTTCGGGCTCTGATTTCTCGTATTTTATTCTGATGATCATTTCTACCTATGTAAGTGGGAGTCAACAATATATTTTCGCATTCGGATGAGAATGTTGGCGATTGTAGTTTCGTAAGTAGCCCACGCCGCAGCGATAAGCGCCGTTGTTGTAATGATTCCCATCCCAGATCCTGTATCATTTCCGTAACGCTGTATCCCGTGTATCGTGACAATACGAAACGAGCTGCCCTTCTTTGGACTCTTTCGATGTCCTCCGTCAAACCCACCTGATAAGGCTCCCACACTGGGCAGCAATATTCCATAAAAGGACGGACAAGCGTAGTGCACGCAGTTTCTTTAGTACATAGTACTGTTGCATCTTTTAAGGGTTCTGCCAATAAAACGCAGTCTCTGGTTCGTCTTTCCCACGACACTATGTGTTCTTTCCAATTTGAGTCAGAAGTAATTGTAATTCCTAGGTATTTTGTGGAGTTTACGGCCTTTACATTTGATTGATTTATCAAGTAAACAAAGTTTAATGGATTTCTTTTCGTACTCATGTGAACGACTTCACACTTCTCATTATTTAGAGTCAATTGCCAATTGTTACACCATACAGATATCTTATTCAAATCGTTCTGCAGTTGGTTTTGATCTTCAGATGATTTCACTAGACGGTAAATGACGGCGTCATCTGCAAACAACCTAAGAGAGCTACTTAGATTTTCTCCTAAATCGTTTATGTAAATAAGGAACAGCAGAGGACCAATAACACTACCCTGTGGAACGCCCGATATCACCTCTGTTTTAGTCGATGCCATACCATCAATTACTACTAACTGTGTCCTCTCTGAGAGGATATCCCCTTTCCAGTCGAAAATTTGGGGGGATATACCGTTACCACGCAATTTGATTAAAAACCTAACAATACGACCAACGTCTTTATTATTCTTCATTATTTTTTATTCATATTCTCGCAGTCACCGCCTTCAAAACTGCATTAGATAATATCCCCCATTCATCTACATTTCTCATTTTACTGCGTTCACACCGTCTCAGAACTTCAGTTTACTGTAACCTTAAATAACAATTTTCGGCATTTCATAACAATTTTCGGCATTTCGTAGCAACTTCGCTATTATTTACATTCCCGTTTTTCGATATTTCCGTCTGTTCTTCTGACATTACGGATCTTTTTACTACACGTTTTCACTTCTATTCATTCGTCTGATTATTCCCGGTTTTCGATATTTCCGTCTGTTCTTCCGACATTTCCGATATTTTTTCTACACGTTTTCGCTTCTATTCATTCGTCTGATTATTTTTACCCTCCAACCATATTCGGCCACTACAGAACGCATCCTTATAGTACACTTTTCTTTCATCCTCACACGGTTTGCCAAACGTTTCCAGATTTTCTTCGCCCCATAACCTGTTAGACGCCCATACAACCGCCACACCCCTGTGCATCACGTTGTTGACAAACTGTGATTGATCACAGTTTCAACAACGTTTCTCTTCTACTACTTCCCCAAACAACTTTGTCTCTTTTTTTCCTATCTGAATAATTCCTTTTGCTATCTGATCACCTTTATATCTCTCCCATATATAATTTTATTTATTTATTTATTTATATATATTTACTTTTTATTTCATTACCGTTCAGTACAGATTTTTTTCCATACTATACATGTCACCCTACATCGACCCCATTAAATTTTATCTACAACCCATCCGCAAGCATGCCTTTTCCCTAGCTAGATTGAGGTCACACATTCTATTCATTCAGGCTTGTTTAACATTTGGCATCACCCCCAAGGGCCTCACACTAAAAGTTCCCATCTCTGGCTGTAACCCATCCTTTCATCATGCCTTATACCAATTCCAAACAGAACAATCCACAGCCCTCACCCGCCTGATCCTTAAGCTGTACATCAACTCCGCCAATGAACACACCTGTCAACTTCTATCCCTGATCAAAATCCTCAACCTTTCCACTCCTACATCTACACCTACAGTTCAGAACATTCTTTTACAGGCCAACCGCAAATTGGAACAGCATGCCACCCTCCACCTCAAAAAACTATCCAAACTCCTGGTCACCCACCTCTGGAAAGGCAATACACTCTCTCTCAACAACCTCTCCAATAAACCTCAAGCTCCTCTTATTGCACAGAAACCCAGTCTCTCCCATCTACTCAATCTCCCACTTCCAGCTCCACTCTCCCCCCCCCCCCCCCAAAACCTCAAAATTCCAATCCACACAATCCTGAACCACAACATCCCAATTCAGTAGTCAACCTCTCCTCTAAACCTCTCTCCTAATCTGGAACCTCCGTCCTATCTAAAGGCCTCACCTTTAGTCCCACTCCCAAATTCAACCAAACAGCCCTAGTCAAAGACCTACTATCCTATACTCGTAGCCTTGGCTGGAGATATCACTTTGCCACGAAGAGAAATAATTCCACTCCTGATGATCCAGTTCCCCAAGACATCATACAAATTGAACCCTGCCTGGAACAGTTCTGTCCTCCATCACAGCGAGACCCACCCGCTCTTCCTCAAACTCACCCCATTCAAACCTTCCAGGAATTCCTTACTTCCAACCTTGCCTCTCAGTCCTTCCTGAAAAACCTTAATCCTACTCCCAACATTACCGCAGCTGAATCCCGAGCTATCCATGATTGAAGGCTGACCATTCCATCATCATTCTCCCCACCAACAAGGGATCCACAACCGTGGTACTTGATCGGCAGGAGTATGTAGCTGAGAGACTGTGTCAGCTTTCAGACAACACTACCTACAAAGTATGTCCAGACGACCCCATTCCTGATGTCCAGGCAGAGCTCCAGGAAATTCTCAGATCCTTAGGCCCGCTACAAAACCTTTCACCTGAGTCCATCAAACTCATGACCCCACCGACACCCCACACCCCTACCTTCTACCTACTTCCTAAGATTCACAAACCTAATCATCCAGGCCAGCCGATTGTGGCCGGTTACCAAGCCCCCACAGAACGAATGTCTGCCTACATAGACCAACACCTTCAACCCATCATGTTCAGTCTCCCATCCTTCATCAAAGACACCAACTACTTCCTCGATCGCCTGAAATCCTTACCCAGCCTGTTACCTCCTGACACCCTCCTTGTAACCGTTGATGCCACTTCCTTATACACAAATATCCACTTGCCCAGGGCCTCGTTGCGATGGAGTATTTCCTTTCATGCCGACCACCCACTTCCCTACCTAAAACCTCTTTCCTTAATACCCTTGCCAGCTTCATCCTAACCCACAACTTCTTCACATTTGAGGGCCAGACATAGGCCTACCAACAACTAAAGGGAACAGCCATGGGATCCAGGATGGCCCCCTCATACGCAAACTTATTTATGGGATGCTTAGAGGAAGCCTTCCTGGGTACCCAAGCCTCTCAACCCAAAGTTTGGTACAGATTCATTGGTGACATCTTCATGATCTGGACTCACAGTGAAGAAGAACTCCAGAATTTCCTCTCCAACCTCAACTCCTTTGGTCCCATCAAATTCACCTGGTCCTATTCCAAATCCCATGCCATGTTCCTTGATGTCGACCTCCATCTGTCCAATGGCCAACTTCACACATCCGTCCACATCAAATCTACCAACAAACAACAGTACCTCCATTATGACAGCTTCCATCCATTCCACATCAAACATTCCCTTCTCTTCAGCTTAGGTCTTCGTGGCAAAAGAGTCTGCTCCAGTCCCGAATCCCTGAACCAGTACACCAATAACCTAATAACAGCTTTCACATCCCGCAGCTATCCTCCTGATCTGGTTAAGAAGCAAATTACCAGAGCCATTTCCTCATACCCCCAAATCCAGAACCTTCCACCAAAGAACCCCAGAAGTGTCCCTTTTGTCACCTGATACTTTCCGGGACTGGAGCAGACTCTGAATGTCCGTCCAGCAAGGATACGACTTCCTTAAATCCTGCCCTGAAATGAGATCCATCCTTAATTACATCCTTCCCACTCCACCAAGAGTGTCTTTCCGCCGCCCACCTAACCTTCGTAACCTCCTAGTTCATCCCTACGAAATCCCCAAACCACCTTCCCTACCCTCTGGCTCCTACCGATGCAACTGCCCCCGTTGTAAAACCTGCCCTATGCACCCTTCCACCACCACTTACTCCAGTCCAGTGACCCGGAAGGTGTACACAATCAAGGGCAGAGCCAGTTGCAATAGCACCCACGTGATTTACCAACTGACATGCCAGCACTGTGGGAATGACCAGCAACAAACTGTCCATTTACATGAACGGTCACAGGCAGACAGTTTTTGTTGGTAATGAAGATCACCCTGTGGCTAAACATGCCTTGGTGCACGGCCAGCACATCTTGGTGCAGTGTTACACCATCCGGGTTATCTGGATACTTCCCACCGACACCAACCTTTCAGAACTCTGAAGATGGGAACTTGCCCTTCAGCTTCTTCTCTCCTCCCGTTGCCCACCTGGTCTCAACCTCCGCTAAATTCAAATTCCCGCCCACCATCTTTAGCATCTTTGCCTCGGTTCTGTGGACAGAGCCTCTGCCTCAAGTGGTATCTCTGTCCAACTTGTTTGCTTTTTACAAATGTCTGTCTAGGTGTGTTTGCATTTGTATATGTGTGAGTGTTTGTGTATTTATTTACCTTCCTTTTTTCCCCTAAGGTAAGTCCTTCCACTCCTGGGATTGGCATGACTCCTTTTCCACTTTCTTAAAACCCATATCATTCCCTTTCTCCTCTCCTTTCTTCCTCTTTTTCTGAAGAAGCGACCAACGGTTGCGAAAGCTTGTATGTGTGATTTTATTTCTGTCTGTCGATGAGCCTGTCCTGTGGGTAAGTCATCCGTATATATATACATAAAATTACATCTTTGTGCTGTAACTCTTTGGAAAATTATACACTAAACTATGCTCATAGCTCCGCAGAAAGTGTAACATTTCTTGTGTTGAGATACCGCATTAAAATTTCCCTTCACCTATTATTTTATTAGTTACAGAGGCAAACACACTTAGTGAAACACCATATATATATATATATATATATATATATATATATATATATATATATATATATATGTGTGTGTGTGTGTGTGTGTGTGTGTGTGTGCCCGCATTTGCACAAACAGTAGTTAGGGTGACAAGATTAAGCAGAGGTGTAGGTTAGCAGCTATTCTGCAACAATTTCAGACTTTGTTGCAGGAGCTGCCAGTGATCTCAGGGCTGCTTGGCTGTCCGAATACATATAGATGCTACGGTCTTTGTAGCACCTACGTAAATTCTCCTCCACACACGCCCTGATGGCAGTGATTTCGGCCTGTAATAGTGAGGCCAGTTTCCCTAGAGAGATGACGCCCTCCAGTCTTGGCTGCACCCCAAATACCCCGGCCCCAACGCCTTGGTCTGATTTTGACCCGTCAGTGAACCAGACAATATCTCCCGTACGGTGTCGAACTATTTTCTCCCACTGCTCCCTACTTCCAATTGTTATATTGAAAGGCTTCCTATAAAGTATTTATTTAATAAGTACTTTGTTCTACTTCCTTTTTGTAGATCCTTTTAGCATGTAGGTAACTGTAATATTATTTATTCTTTAAGTCAGTATCTGTAGCTGCTTTTACCTGGTCATTCAAAATATGTGCAATACATTTTATGTTTCCTAATTTCGGGTTATACCACAACTTTTCCTTGACAATTTTTTGCATTCCTTTTGTGTTACCAGTAGGATGCTTCTTATGCTTTGTTGCAAATGCCTCATCAAATTTTTCTTTCAGTGTCATAAACATACTACTGAATGCATCACTTCGTTTCTTATCATCAATTCATTGTTTCCATTCAACAGCAGACAATGAAGTTTTGAGGGAATCCAATCCTCCGCCGTGATGACCCTATTACTGAATACATAGTTACAATGCCATGTAGGAATATCTTGATTACTCACAGTTTTTTCCCATAGCTCCATAATCACTGCTTTGTGATCTGCAAGCATTGTCTCCATCACACTTATCTGGTAGTTCCAACTATTTAAATTAGTTATGATAGTGTCAAGACAGGCATATCCTCTAGTTGGTAAAAACTTTGTCACAAAAAGTCCAAAACTTCTTATAAGGTTCATAAATGTTTGCACTCTGACACTATTTTCACCAATATGAATATTAAAATCACCACATAAAGCAATTTTTGCTCCCTTGTGGATAAGGTAATGCAGACAGCTTTGCTTTCCAACTGGTCAATAAAGATTTCAAATTTTCCATCTTGGAAACGATTTACTGAAACAACAATCATGTTCATATTAGGTAACTCCACAGCGGCCAGTTCTAGATCTATGTCCCTACAGAAATTTATCAAATCAATTTTCTTGGCACTGTACTGTTTACTAACATACACACACACACAAACACACACACACACACTCCACCATGAACCATAGTCTCTCTACACCATGCACTTCTCAATTCCAATTCAATGGAGGTGTAGTACACAGTTTCTGGTTTAGCTAGCCAGTGTTCACAAATACATAGAACATCTGGGCCTCTCTTCATCAATATAAAGCGACACAGCATCAAATTTTGTCCGAAGGCACTGCACATTTATACTGGCAATTACTAAGCCTGCTTTTTCTTCAGAACTGCCGTTTCTCTTTTCACTAGAGGGTTCTTGATCCTAAGAATTTAAGGCAAAGGCTGCTTCACATCTCAGACCATCTGAATCCCCTCTCCCCCTTTTCTGAACTGCAGTGATGGGAGTTCTGCATTCACTGGGCCCATAATTATGCAGGCCTCAATCTATGGTAACCCATTGTCCCTAAACATCCCACACCCATCAATTCCTGCTTCCCCTGTCCTATTGTCGTATACCTCTACCAATTCTTGTCTCAGCAACCACTATCTATGCGTATAATCTATATGTTTTACTCCCTTCTCTCCCCATAATTTTCCCACACTGCATCCCTCCTATCCATTATACCTACAGGCTATGTAAAGCAGCATTATATCTATCCACACCTCTGCCTTTTATCTTTCTCATTCCCTTCCACTCCCTTCCCAGCTCCAAGTTGCTCTCATTGTAAAGTGTTGTTCAGAATGCAGCAGCTGGTTGTGTGTAAGTGACTTGTGCTCTGTAATTATATATATATAAAGATTTTTGACTTACCTAAAGTACAGGCTCGTCGATAGAAACATAAAACACACATAAAAACACACAAACATTCAAGCTTTCGTCACCACTGGCAGCTTCTTCAGGAAGAAGAGGAAGGAAGGAGAGGAGAAAGGGAAGGATACGGGTTTTAAGGAAGTGGAAGTGGAAAAGAAGTCATTCCAATCCCAGGATGTAAAAAATAGGTGAAGTCCACTTACCAGGCGAATGAGCACAGGCAGTGATAGCAACAAACAAATAAACACCCACCCACCCACCCACACACACACACACACACAAACGCAAGCTTTTTCAGCCTATCTGCTTCGTCAGGCAGAAGGGAAGGAGAGGGAAAAGGAAATGATGAGGGTTTTAAGGGAGTGGGTAAGGAGTCATTCCAATCCTGGGACAGGAAAGACTTACCTTGGGGGGAAAAAGGAGGGTAAACAAATACACACACACCCAGACATTTACACAGACGCAAGTACACTTAGGCAGACATACTGTAGAACTGTAGAAAGTTTCTACAGTTCTACAGTTTTTTCCCCCAAGGTAAGTCTTTCCTGTCCCGGAATTGGAATGACTCCTTACCCACTCCCTTAAAACCCTCATAATTTCCTTTTCCCTCTCCTTCCCTTGTGCCTGATGAAGCAGCTAGGCTGTGTGTGTGTGTGTCTGGGTGTTTATTTGTTTGTTGCTCCTTCGCCTAGTATGTGGACTTCACCTATTTTTACGTATATTTTCCTGTTAGGAATTTTTCCTCTCTCTCTCTCTCTCTCTCTCCCTATATATATATGAAACAAGATAGAATGGCTGGCCAGTACTTACCTTTGTGCTGTACCGCCGATAGTAGCACAAATGAAGAAACAGAAAAGAGGGGACAAAAAGGACTAGCTTTCGGAACAAAGTTCCTTCATCAGGTGGGAGAGAAGGGAAGAAGAAAGGATGGTGACAGAAGGTAAAGGTGGTCCACGACCTAGGTCATGAAGGTGGTGTTTCAGGAGTGTGGACGTCAGAGATAATGCATGTATGTACTGAGCCAAGCCAGAGAGGATAAATATAACCAAAGAGGAAAGCTCAAGTAGTAAAGAGAAGAGAAGATGAGTGAAATGAATGATGCTGAGGGGTGCAGGAGAGGCGGGGGGTTGGCTAAAACGTTTTTCATTAACAGGGAAAGATGGATGCACACACACACACACACACACACACACACACACACACACACACACAGAGAGAGAGAGAGAGAGAGAGAGAGAGAGAGAGAGAGAATGACAGACAGCGAGAGGGCGTGAAGGAGAGGGAGAGAAGGATAAGGAAGGGATAATGAATAGGTGAGCTGAGCATGGAGGAAGGGGAGGGGTTAGCGTAGATTTAGGCCAGGGGTGGTGGGAGGAGAGAATATGTTGGAGGAAAAGTTCCCACCTCCGTAGCTCTGAGGGACTGGTGTTTGTTGGTACTATCCAAATGGCACGTGTGGTGTAACACGGCCCAGGTCCCTGGAGTTATGCTGGAGGGCATGTTCTGCCACAGGATATTGGGTGTCCCCCAGGCGAACAGTCCGTTTATGCCCATTCATCCGCTCAGCCAATTTGTTAGTAGTCATACCAACATAAAAGGCTGAACAGTGGACACATGTCAGCTGGTATATGACGTGTGTTGTCTCGCATGTGGCCCTGCCTTGAATCGGGTAGGTTTTTCCTGTGGTGGGGCTGGAGTATGTGGTAGTGGGAGGATGCATTGGACAGATTTTGCAGCGGGATCGGTTGCAGGGGTAGGAACCATTAGGTAGGGAGGGTGGTTTTGGGATGTTGTAAGGTTGGACAAGGATGTTGCGGAGGTTGGGAGGACGGCGGAAGGCTACTCTGAGTGTTGTGGGAAGAACAGTTTGGAGTGATGGTCTCATCTCAGGGCATGACTTGAGAAAGTCATAGCCCTGTTTGAGGAATTTGTTGAGGCATTCCAGACCAGGATGGTACGGGTGACTAAGGGGGTATTTCTGGGTGGTCTGGAGTTAGGAACATTGTTGTTGGAGAGAGAGAGATGGACAGCTCGGGAGATCTGTTTGTGGACGAGGTCTTTAGGGTAGTTGCGGGAGAGGAAAGCATTGGATAGATTGTTGTTGTAGCTGGTGAGAGATTCGGAACTGGAACAGATACGTTTCCCACGGATGCCCAGGCTGTAGGGAAGGGACCGTTTAATATGGAAGGGATGGCAGCTGTCAAAGTGGGGATACTGTTGTTTGTTAGTGGGTTTAATATGGACTGAGGTGTGGATGTAAGACTCAGCAAGGTGAAGGTCAACATCAAGGAAGGTGGTTTGTGTTTTGGAGAAGGACCAGGTGAATTTAAGGTTGGAGAAGGAGTTAAGGTCGTGGAGGAAGTTCAGAACGGTTTCTTCACCGTGAGTCCAGACCACAAAGATATCATCTATGAATCTAAACCAAACCATGGGAAGCAACTTCTGTGTCTTAAGGAATGCCTCTTCCATGCGGCCCATGCAGAGGTTGGCATAGGGAGGGACCCCCCTGATTTGTTTGTAGGTCTGGCCCTCAAAGGTGAAGTAATTATTGTTGAGTATGAAATTAACAAGTGTGACAAGGAAAGAGGTTTTTGGGAGGCTTTCAGGTGGGCGTTGGGAAAGATAGTGTTCCAGAGCTGATAGACCATGGGTGTGAGGGATGTTGGTGTACAGGGATGTAGCATCAATGGTGACAAGGAAGCTATCACGTGGGAGGGGCATAGGGATGGATTTGAGGCGTTCCAGAAAGTGGTTTGTATCTTTGATATAGAATGGGAGCCTGCAGGTTATAGGTTGGAGGTGTTGGTCTACCAGAGCTGAGACACGTTCTGTTGGAGATTTGAAACCTGCTACTATGGGACGGCCAGGATGATTCTCTTTATGGATTTTAGGGAGTAGGTAAAAGGTAGGGGTTCAGGTGGAGAGAGAAGTTCTAAGGAGGCAGTGGTGAGACCTTGTAACGGACGTAGGGTTTTAAGAATTTTCTGTAGTTCAGCCTGGACTGAGGGAATGGGGTCATAAGGACTAGGTTTGTAGGTAGAGGTGTCCGAGAGTTGACGCAGCCCTTCTGCCACATACTCCCCTCGATCAAGTACCACAGTTGTGGAACCCTTGTCCGCTGGGAGAATTACAATGGAGCGGTCCACTTTCAGCTCTCGGACGGCTTTGGATTCAGCTGGGTTTATTTTAGGAGTGGTTGGTATGTTGTTCAGGAAGGATTGGGAAGCAATGCTGGATGTGAGGAATTCCTGGAATGCCTACAAGGGATGGTTTTGAGGAATAGCAGGAGGATCTTTTTGGGAGGGAGGTCGGAATTGTTCAAGACAGGGTTCAACAGCGGCTCTGCTGCCTGGGGGTTGTGACTGGGTGCTGAAGTGGTATTTCCAGTTGAGGTTACGGGTGAATGAGAGGAGATCCTTGACCAGGGCAGTGTGATTAAATTTAGCTGTAGGACAGAAGGTTAAGCCTTTAGAAAGGACAGATATTTCTGGAATGGAGAGGGATTTGGATGAGAGGTTAAGGACTGAATTGGAATTGGTATTGGGTGGTGTCTGCATATGGTGACAGTTGTGATAGGTTCTGGGAGGGGTGTGTGCTGGGATTGGAAGATTCAGTAGGGAAGCCAGGCATGGTTTGTTGCCAATGAGTGGGGGTTTTGAGGGTGGTGGTGTGGTGGGTGGTTGTGGATTATGGGACGAGGGATACCACTTCTGAGATGATGGATCAATAGGTTGGATAGTTTTCTAAGGTGTTGTGTGGCATACAGTTCAAGTTTACAGTTGGCTTGTTGTATTATGGATCCAAGTGTGTTATTTGAGCCAGGTGCTGAGAGGAGAAGTATTTTAGAGAGAGAGAGGAGTTGTTGGGAGTGGTGGTTACTTGAAGCAACATACTGTTGGAGGATAAGACGGGTGAGAGCTAAGGACTGCTGAATTTGAATCTGTAGGAGGGAGTGATGGAAACAAGGATTACATCCAGAGATGGGAACTTTTAAAGTGAGTCCTTTGGGGATTGTTCCAAATGACAAACAGGACTGGAGGAAAAGAATGTGGGATTGCAGTTTGGCTATAGCAAATGCATGTTTTGCGGAATGACTGAAGGTACTGTGGTATAGGGTTGGGATACATGGTGGATAATTGGTTTGAATAAATAATAATATATTATATATTATACACAAACACACACAAAAGGGTGGTGGTTGGGTTCTAGTGTGTGAAGAGGGGCGGAACGTAAGAAAAGGTAAGTCTTTCCTCTCCCGGGATTGGAATGGCTCCTTACCCTCTTCCTTAAAACCCTCATCATTTCCTTTTCCCTCTCCTTCCCTACTGCCTGAAGACGCAACTGGGTTGCGAAAGCTTGCGATTGTGTGTGTGTGTATTCATTTATTTATTTGTTATGCTGTCACACCTGTGCTCCTTCGCCTGGTGAGTAATCTTCGTCTATTTTTTATATTTTATTTTTCCTGCTAGGAATTTTTCGTCTTAATATTCGTATCATATATATATATATATATATATATATATATATATATAGAGAGAGAGAGAGAGAGAGAGAGAGAGAGAGAGAGAGAGAGAGAGAGGGAGGGAAGTTTCCTGGTGGGATAAACAAATATAAAAAATAGAAACCGGATGACTTACCGAAAGGACAGGCTCGTCGAGAGACACAAATAAAATCACACACAAGTCATTTGTTTACCCTCCATTTTTTCCCCCAAGGTAAGTCTTTCCTCTCCCGGGACTGGAATGGCTCCTTACCCTCTTCCTTAAAACCCTCATTATTTCCTTTTCCCTCTCCTTCCCTACTGCCTGAAGACGCAACTGGGTTGCAAAAGCTTGCGATTGTGTGTGTGTGTATTCATTTATTTATTTGTTATGCTGTCACACCTGTGCTCCTTCGCCTGGTGAGTAATCTTCGTCTATTTTTTATATTTTATTTTTCCTGCTAGGAATTTTTCGTCTTAATATTCGTATCATATATATATATATATATATATATATATATATATATATAGAGAGAGAGAGAGAGAGAGAGAGAGAGAGAGAGAGAGAGAGGGAGGGAGGGAAGTTTCCTGGTGGGATAAACAAATATAAAAAATAGAAACCGGATGACTTACCGAAAGGACAGGCTCGTCGAGAGACACAAATAAAATCACACACAAACACACATACAAGCTTTCACAACCGTTGGTCGCTCCTTCAGGAAAAGAGGAAGGAAGGAGAGGAGAAAGGGAAGGATATGGGTTTTAAGGAAGTGAAAAAGGAGTCATTCCATCCCAGGAGTGGAAGGAATTACCTTAGGGGAAAAAAAGGACGGTAAACAAATACACACACACACACACACACACACACACACACACACACACACACACACACACACTCACACATATCCAAACACAAAACACACCAAGGCAGACATATGTAAAAACATATTTTAATAAATAATAAATTTCTGGTACTACTTGGCAATGGCTTCAGTTCATGTGTGACATTTTGTGTGTTATGTGCACAGGAGAAACTTAGTTGATTTGACAATCTTACCCCCCAGTCTATATACTACTCACCTGGAACTATAAAATAACTGTACCTGGAAGAAAGTTAAATACAAAAATAGAAAAATTGAAGTCCTTATTATCAAGTGAAAGGTGGGAAGATGTTTTGAAGATTTATAAAGGGGGAAAATAAATAAAAATAAAAAACAATGATATGTCCAGAACAGAAAATAAAAGCCGAGCAATATGGAATGTGATCAAAAAGAAAAAAGTGCCCCTCAAATAAAAGATATGTCTTCAGTATGGTAATAAGAGTGTAGTAACTGATCCCCAACATATTACCAATCTCTCCAGATGCTAGTTTTCATATATTGTAAATAATTTAGTTGTCTGTGACAAGACACATAATAGAAACACAAAGAAAAAATAAAGTGCAGTCACTTCTGGTTCAGTCTATGTATGTGAAACAAAATAGATGAAATCATCCATGTTGGATCAACCTTTAAGAATATTTCATTGGGTATTTATGTTATCCCAGATACAATCTTAAAGAAATGCATTACAAACATTTCACTGTCTCTTGCAGATATAGTGAAGTCATCTTTCCTGACAGGCACATTTCCAGACAAACTGAAAATTATTGAAGGTGTCCTTGTTCATAAGAAAGGAGACAAATTAAATATAGAAAACTGCAGACTAATTACATAATGTTCAGAATCTAGTAAAATCCCAGAACAAATTATGTACAATATTTCATTTTTATTTGATTATCTGATGGAAATTATCCAAAGAGATGCAACAATTTTATTCAATATATAAAAATTTAATAACTATTCAAAAATGATAGTGTGTCTGGCCAATAGTTACCTCTGCTAAGTGCCATGGATAGTCCCATGGGAAAAAATGACAAAAAATTGATAAATACATTTATTTCTGAAACTTCATGGCAGATTAAAATTGTGTGCCAGAACCGGGACTCGAACCTGGGACCTTTGCCTTTCGCGGGCAAAGGTCCCAGGTTCAAGTCCCGGTTCCGGCACACAACTTTAATCTGCCAGGAAGTTTCATATCAGCACACACTCCGCTGCAGAGTGAAGTTGCATTCTGGAAACACATTTATTTCTGTCATTATTGTCATCTTTTTCATGGGACTATTAGTGACACTGAGCTGATGTAACTGCTGACCACCCAATCTATCTCTTTTGAATAATAATCAAATTTTTAGACAAAAACAAAATAATCACAGCATGGATTCAGGAGATATAAGTCTACAATCAGTAGTATCTATGATTTTATATACAATTCTATGGAATTTTATGGAAACACAGGGTAAGACAAAAACCCACTGGTATATTTTCAGATTGAAGTAAATCCTTTGACATTCTATATTTTTAGATTTAAGTAAATCCTTTGACATTCTAGACCACAGCATACTGTTGCAGAATCTCAAACTATAGGGCATTAAAGACACCACACTAAAATTGTTCATTACAAACAAATAACAAAATAGAAATAAAGCATAAACTGCAAGAAAATACTACAACATACTTCTTGGTTGCAGAAATCTAGTAAAAAGGATATCCCAGGGAGCCATCCTTGGGCCAATTCTATTTTTCCTATATATAAATGATTCAGACATAAACACTGAGTGACAAACAAATACTTTTTTTTGCAAATGATACAAGCATCCTTATTACTGGAAACATTCCAAGTTAATGCTAAGCAGATGAAAATAAAAATATTGCACAACTAAATAGATAGTTTTTATGAGAATAAACTTGTGATAAACACCTAAATTCCTATTTAAAAGTTACCACCATTATGACACTCAACTCCAACAAAATTTCATACTCTTTACATACAATGTTTCTAGGATATGGCTACAAAATGATTTCAGATAGAAAGTACATGTAAACAGAATAAAAGTAACATTAAATAAAGTATGCTATAGTCTACATTTCCTGTTTGCTAAAGAAATTCCCTACTTTTCTGAATTCCATAGCATCCTTCCACATATATGCTGTTGTAATGAAATGCATCATGCTCAGCAAACAGATTCTTGCAAACCTCTCTTTCAGAAGTCATCAGTCATTCCACCCCCTGTATGTTTATTCATACTTGAAACGTCTAAATATGATAAAAAGCATTTAAAAGACATGAATAACAATGATAACATTCACGAGCATTAAATGAGGCAAAAGGAAAATCTTCGTGTCTGGCAAGTAAGGACATCAGCTTACACATTTTCCACTATAAATAGTGCTGAATAAATTTAGAATAATTTTCCACACAAGGTAAAAATCAGGACATCATACCTACTTCTCTACAAAACCCTAAGGGCATTTTTATTGGATTATTGCTTCTATTCAGTAACAGAATTTTTAGAACATTTCAAATGTAATAGACATCCAGCAAGACAGTGCAGCTACTGCCAGTAGTTGAAATTCTTTAAGCCAAAATTCTTGTGTTTGCTGGAACAACACTGTTTTTTATTTTTGGGTGTGTTTGTACTATGTGGCACAATCTTAAAATATTTTTGTATGAATAAATAAACAAAAGAAACTTAACAAATTTTTGTTATTGTGAATGTTTAACTTGTGTATTGAAACACGTAATTGGTGTTTCTCTGCCTTGACAGTGATTTCCTATTTGATGATTGGAAATCTTTTGTAATGCTATAGGCTGGCTGTTTAACATTAATTATATTTCCATTCAAGTACATCGTGTATGGCATTCTATTTGCTTGTGCCTTCACAGTTTTCCAGTCATCTGGATAAGATGTAGATGGTCCGGTCTGAAGCTCTGCCTCAGCGATACAGCGTTTTACCTGAAAATATTTTAAGATAACAATGTAATATCTAAACTTGGAAACTTTCATGAGCACATATATAAATTTACATTATCAAAACTCAGCATCCTGTATTTGCTCTGATAATCTGAAAAAGAAACAAATTTTAAACATATCAGATTGTAATGTATAGTTTATATGAAAATTCAAGGAACTTTGAACAATCACTTATTCATCTCCACTAATGTAAGTAATGTTAAGGATGTTCATTAATTTCTTAAATTATTTTCAGTCTGAAGTATAGGATTGAGTGGTTGAATGAAATAATATCCATCATTACAGCAACAGTGTTAAATTATTCTTATAAGTTGTTTCCCTTATTTTCTTACCTGATTTGAAATTCTGTAATGGTGGTTGTGTGAATATAAATCAGTTCATGCATTTATACTTCTTCCTGAGATACTAGATATAAGGAATTAATTTTTATTTTTTATCCATAAATTAAAGGGGTATTTGAATATAACAAATGACTGGAATTTTCATGCCTATTTTGTAATGTATTTGCCCATTGACTTCTGTGTTCTAATTACTGGCCAACATTCGTTTGATGTTTTAAAAATCATCACAAACATCAGCTGGAAAACCCAAGACTTTGAATTTAGCTCTAATCACTTCGCTTTCTGGTCATTCTTGTCACCGAATCATACATAGAAATTATACTTATCTGCATAGATTAACAACTCTAAATCATTACATGAGGCCCATTAAAATCACTCTAACCTGTAAAATTGAATGCACAAGTAGTCTCAACAAGTTTTTGTCCATGGATGAAAACTAACGCCTGAGGTAATGTGCATGGAGTTGAGGTGACCTTCAATCTTACTGTGTGTCGAATAGATCTGTCAGTCAACCACAAATTGAGCCATTTTGTGAACTCAGGAACATATGTGATACCTGCAGAAACCTGATGCAGATGCACAAATTTTGGCAAGTGGCAGTCTAAGGGTTAAGAGAACTCAAAATCAGAAAATTAATGTCAAATCATGGAATGTGATTTGACCTGTCTGTTCATGAAGTTTCACAGATGGCCATACAAGTCCTCTAAATTTCTATTTTTGGATGTTCCAATATTTGTAAACCTATTGGACCAAACTCCTATGGTCATCTGTCCATATACTTACAAACTACTTAAATCAACTTACACTAAGTACAGCACACACACACACACACACAGTCACACACCAAAGGGAGGACTCGAAACTCTGGCTGGTAAGGCTGCCCAGGCTCTATCCTTTTGCACAAAACAGAATTGAGAAGGAAATCTCTCTTTCATCCCTATTGCAAAATATGCAACTAATCTGCTCCATGATCAATATTTCAATAATTATTTTTGAAGCAATTTCTCACTTGAAGAATGTATTTATTTTTTAAATCGGGATTCCATGTGATCACTGCAGTGGAAAATTCCTTAGTACCATTATGTCCAACCATTAAGTTCTTTCTATGAATAAAAACAATTTAATTTTAAAATGAGAAAGGTATAAATTGGAAAACTTGCCATAGAGCAGGCAGAAGAGAATTACACAGTGCCTTTACCACCAAATAAATTTTGGGATGCATTTATCTAGGTACTAAAAACCATTAGAAACAGCAATCAAGTAATTCTTCATCTTCTAATTCTGTAATGTATTACAATAATAAATTATCTCCTACCATATAATATGTTAACAGACCACTAGAGCATCTGATCTGCCAATGGCCATTCTAAAGTAGATCCATCAGTTTCCAACAGATCACCAAAGTCAGGGAATGCCCAGATAGACTAGCAAATGTATGAATAACCATCCTGGTCTGCCAAGCACTGTCGACAAGCAGTGTACACTCAACCTGGTGAGACCAATCAAAGACTACTTGCCTGAGAAGGCCATGGTCACTAAAACTGACAACATGGAAAAGTGATATGCTGATCTTCTTATCCATTGATAGCTCTGGGCTGGGGATGAATGGCAATCAGTTGGTACCAAGGATATACCTAGGTCTTCTTAGATGGAGTTCAGACAAAGAGCACCTCCATTGTGAAAAAATTTGCTTTCCTTGTTAGAATCTCATATAAAAATAAAACACAGAACTTTGGTGCAACATGAACTTGAAATAAAATTAACTGCCAATGCAATGATATATATATATATATATATATATATATATATATATATATATATATATATATATATATATTTTTTTTTTATTTTTTTTTTTTTCAGTAGTGTTATCTCCCATTTTTGTAGTAATTCATTTCAATTTTCCTGAAACAAAATTTTATGTCTTACTAATTTACATTGCTGTTCTGAAATGCTCCTACTTTTCATTGTAAATTCTGCCATAACTACTGCTGGAAACTTTTTAGGCTGTTCGCCATCCATTCACTTATTCCCCAAGCAAGAAGGGTCTTGGCATATGTGTGGGGATTACCACAGGCTCAATGCTTGTACCCTCATAGACACTGGAAGGGGACACTGGAAGGTACTAAATTTACTTTATAACGGTAAGACAGCTTTTGAAGCCAGGTTTTAAACAGTAAGACTGCATTAACCTCTCATTATCCACACCGATAGTGAGAACAATGTACTGTTTGCCGATAATAAGAACAATGTACTGTTTGCTTGTCACCAAAGTGTAAAATCTTAGAACTTTTTGGTAGCTGATGTGCTAGAGCCCATTGTGGGCCTAGATTTTTTATCACTCCTTAAACTCTCCCCTAATGTTGTGTGACGTTCAGTGTTCCACCACCTCTCAAACACTCATTTTATTTATGCTCCGTTGACATCTTACTCACTGCTTGGGCACTGCATGTCCATGAGTATTTTCAAATGATCAATGAGTTCCGTGCTCTGTTGTCAAAGTGGTGTTGTGAACATGAACAAGTGATTACACTGTGACTTGAGAAAGAAGACATTGTCCGCAAGTGCACCATTAAACTGGCAGAGTCACTCTTGTCAAAGTGGTCAAATCAACATGAACAAATGCTCCGTCTGTTTTGCGAGAATCAGGACATCACTCGCCACCTCTCAGATACTGAGATGAAGCTGGCATCCGCTCTGCACCAACTGCCGTCTCTTCAGTCACTTCAGATGTCCACTTTAATGTTAGAATGAGTGTTGCCTCTGCACACAACGTTATTAGTGATCACTCCCCCATGTCACTCATACATGGACGTTTGTGAACAAAACTTCATTGCCATGCCAACATCTCACCTGGACGCTCCACTCACTCAGTGTCCCACTCTGGTGGCTGCTTCTAGTGTTAGTTCTTTCTCTTATGCACTGTGATCACCTCTTGTTTCACTTGTTCCTCCTTCAATGGTTGAACTGTCTGCTACCATGCCATCACCTGTGCGAGGCCACCCAAGCAACTTTTCAAAAAACCTTTCATGCAACGCCATCTTGCTCCAGTGTGACTGTGACTCCCCCATGTGAACCCATGGCCGAAACTGTACCTCCCCCAGTGCCTGGTTACAATTCAGCTGCCCCGAGTGTTTCCTAGCCCTCCCCCACCTCCACTCTCCACGTAACCTACGCCATGCCATGCTTTCCCTCCCGGCACCTTCTTGTCCCGTCACAACAAATGGTGAATGTGCATGTAAAGAAAGGTTCCCTGCCGGCTCCCACGGTGTCTCAGTAGTCATGAATGGCATATAAACTCTGTTGACTGTGAAATCTGACAGTTCACTCATGGCACTGTATTTTATCATAGATTCTATTTAACATATCCCTGGGCCCATAACCTGTTAAATTTGCACTTACTCATTCATAAAATAACACACAAAAGTGTGGGCATGATTACAACACTTTATTTAGAATAAGAATTGAAATAAACAAACTCAGAAAAAGGCAAAGACTGTTATTTAAAAACACTGCCACAAATAAAATCTTTAAACTCTCAACAAGGAGAAATGTTGGAACATTGAAAGCAATACATTATGATAAGGTGCAGTGGTGGACTAAGAGGGGTGGTGAGAGAGGGGCGGAGGCAGAGGGGGTGGACCACCCTGGGCCACTGATCTAGGGGGGGGGGGGCGGCAAATACCTCAAAACATTAATTTTTTGTTTATTTTTAAGCACTCATGGCATCTTGTTCTGGGGCCTCTAAATCTCGGAAGCTATTCTTCTTAGATTGTCCCATTCCTCTCGTCCTGGAGGGGCCTCCAAATTTTGAAATTACTTTTTTTATAGTAATACGTGTATTTGAAAATGGACTGGGGGCCTCATTTTGTTCCACCACCGCCCCGGGTCTCCGACAGCCTTAGTCCGCCGCTGGATTATGACTTATATTAGAAGATAGCTTAAACTACGTCAAACTACATTTTTAGCATTTGTAGATTTACAGAAACCAATTGCCAATGTTAACTGGAATACACTCTTTAAAATTCTGGGGGTAGCTGTGGTAAAATGTAGGGAACTCAAAGTTATACACAAACTGTACAAAGACTAGACAGCAATTGTAAGAGTTGTAGTGCATGAAAGGGACACAGTGATTGGGAAGGGAGTAAGACAGGGTTGTAGCCTTTCTGCAATGTTATTCAATCTGTATATTGAGCAAGCAGTGAAGTTCAGGGAGAAGAAATAAAAACTTTGGGTTTACCAGTGACATTTTAATGCTGTCAGAGACAACAAAATATCTATTAGAGCAGCTGAATGGAATGAACAATGTCTTGAAAGCAGGTCATAAGATGAACATTAAGAAGAGCAAAAGAAGGGTAATGGAATGTAGTGTAAAAAAATGAGGCAATGCCGAAGGAATTAGATTAGATAATGAGGCAATAAAAATAGGAGGTGAGTTTTGTTATTTGGGTAGCAAAATAATTTCTGATGACCAAAGTAAAGAAGATGTAAAATGCAGTATGGCTATGGGAGAAAAGCATTTTTAAAGTAGTAGAATTTGTTGACATTCAGTATTAATTTATATATTAGAAAGACCTTTTGAAACCATTTATCTGGAATGTAACATTATATGGGAGTGAAATGTGGATGATAAGGAGTTCAGAGAGATGATGGAAGCATTTAAAATGTGGTGTTACATATGAATTATTAGATGGATAAAATGTATAACTAATGAGGAAGTGCTGAACAGAATTGGGGAGAAAAGAAATTTATGGCATATGTTGAATAAGAGAATAAATTCATCAGACATGTTCTGAGACATCAGGGAATTGTCGATTTAGCATTGGAGAGAAGTGTGTGCAGTAAAAATCACAGAGGGAGACCAAGAGATGAATGCAGTTAGCAAGATTAATAAGAGATGAAGAGACTTGCACACAACAGGGTCACCTGGAGAGCTGGATCAAACCAGTCTTTGGAGTGAAGATCACAACTACCTTATTGATAGTACCAAACTTTTAACACCAACATTTCAGTCAAAATCAAAGGAAGTACCACTGCTGAGGGTACGATGGATTCTCTGAGAAGAACGCCAAAGGTCAGTACAATGCCTTTTTGGTGTTAACTGGAATGAGTACATTGATTAAGCTGAATACATTGATTAAGCAGTACACAACACTCTCTACACAATCAGTTTAGCTTCTAGTTGACCATTATGCACAACAACACAAGCCTACCAGTACTGTGGTGCATGAAGAATAGCCTATGGCTAAGGAAAATACCTTGAATGGAACCTGTATTGTTGATATTGGGCTCTTTTTACCAAACAATGTACGATTTGTCTCATGCCTGTTGATTGTCAGAAAAAAAGTGTAGAGGTAGACATGTAAGGCATGCACCCTATACATATTGCAGGATAGAAGTTCAGTCTTTTTTTGTATATATGGGTTGGATGCATATCATTGCTA
Source organism: Locusta migratoria (assembly GCA_026315105.1). Classification (NCBI taxonomy): domain Eukaryota; kingdom Metazoa; phylum Arthropoda; class Insecta; order Orthoptera; family Acrididae; genus Locusta; species Locusta migratoria. The sequence goes on from CM048749.1 coordinate 182,218,809, forward strand.
CTGAGGGTAATCTGAAAGTTGTGAGGTTTTGAGAAAATATACTTCAATCTACTGTCTAGATCTACAATCAACATTTCAGTGATGGGTTTGTTTTCAAGCTTATCTTTCCCATCATGAGAACACATTATTATAAGAGGCATGAATAAACCAATTGACAAGGCTTGCAGTATTTGCTGACATGAACCCCAATGATACTTTCGAGAAAATATGAAAATTTGTAGTGTATCATTAAAGGAATGCTAATAACACGCTGTGTCTCTCTTTCAGTGATGTGACAAGCTTGTTGCAGCACCATCTTGGAATACTTTTGTATCTTATGTAACAGAGATCCAAGCATGTTTGGATAGGTGTTAGATAGAAAAAAAGTTTTATTTCCTAGATATGAATTTTTTAACAGACCTCTTTTATTTTGATTATTATTTCACTTTTTTCACAGTGAAATTTTTTAGTTTTCTTAGGATACTGTTTTTTATTCCCTGCTTTCCATGAGTCTAAGTTAGCAGATAGTACATAATTTTCATGTCAGATTTGTTTATTTTATGTGAACAAAATGGTAGAAAATGGCAAAGGTGCAGTTTAGTTAGCACTAGCTGCATCTGAGGAAATTTCTTATTACTTGCAATTAGCTGTTCACTTGCTATTTTTAGATCATGGAAGTTTTCATTCATTAATATGTCTGTCTAAATGCACTGACTTTCTAAGCTACCAGTACTTACAATTGGTAGTAAGCTCTCAGTAAAGGATGTATGTCTCTGGCAATCATCAAGTGCATCATAAGTTTGTCTCAATCTTACCAGTACCAGTATGTTATACATACCTGACGTGTAAGTATTTCTCCAAAGAAGGCAACAGTGGCGGCACAGAAGCCTGTCACAACAATCATGTATGTCATGTACAAGTCAGAGTTCCGCAGTTGTCGCTCTTTGCTGCCCAGGTCCAGAGGACAGATCTCAATCTGAGGCAAGTCCTTCCGTAGCAAGTGCCGAACTATCCCAGTTTCCACCAGGGCCTTCAACCTGATGAACACCAAAATTATATTCATAGTAGAACACAGACAGCCATAACAAGTGATATATGTGACTATACTAGAGGTTATTAAAGTAAAACTTCCATTTTAACAAACTCTGAATTAGAGAAGCTACTGTGCTTGAAAGGGAGCACAGGGCAGGTAAATTCCACTCCCTTTGCACAGCTGCATCACAAGCAGAAGCTAAAAGCTGTCTCCCAATGTTATTCTGACCCTTTAAAAATGCTACTTTTAAATGAGTGACAACATGGTGTTCAAATAATGTCTGGCAGTGTTTGTTTTGCAGTTAGTGAGTTAACAAGATATGCAAAACAAAACTTAGATTTTTGATAGAATTTCATTTCATTTTTAATGATTTCAAAAATTCTGTAGTGATGGACATGGAACATGGCTCAATTACAGTTTACCAAGTCAATTCCAATGGTTGCAGACAATATTGAGCATTGAAATCTCTGTGTAGTTTTTTAAAAACATGCTGTATCCTGGAAATGACAAACTCGGTGAAATTCCAGCAGATGGCTCTAGTAATTTTGAGGTTGCAAAGAGAAAACTACAAGGGGAAACCATATATACACTCCTGAGCAATATGCGACCGAAATAATTTTCAGTCATATCACACAAGAAGTTCATTGTAAAAGAGGTGACAGTAGATATGATAGTTGGTTTGAAGTTCTTGTGCTCAGTGCATTCTAAATAAACTTTATTATCACAATGTTCATATGTAAGAAGAGAAAATAAATAAAAATAAATGGAATTATCGTAATATAAAAATCCAAGTTTGCTGCTAACAATATTTATTCAGCTTGTGCAAATTGATTCCACTACAAGCTTGTTTCGGCTTTTGCCATTTTCAAGTGGATGTTTAAGTTGGACCGACGTCCATAAAGCATATTAGAGTTAGTGTCTTTCTGTGACAAGATGGTAAGGTCACATTTTATCTCATTACTTTTTATATTTGACAGATATAGACACTGTTTACTCTGTTAATGCATCAACAGAGTAAACAGTGTCTATATCTGTCAAATATAAAAAGTAATGAGATAAAACGTGACCTTACCATCTTGTCACAGAAAGACACTAACTCTAATATGCTTTATGGACATCAGTCCAACTTAAATGTCCACTTGAAAATGGCAAAAGCCGAAACAAGCTTGTAGTGGAGTCAATTTGCACAAGCTGAATAAATATTGTTAGCAGCAAACTTGGATTTTATATTACGATAATGTCATATTTTGACCTTTGTATATGCTGTGGGCCCAGTAGAGAAGAAAAAAAAATGGAAATAAATTAGTGACAGCAATTTCAGTAATGTAGTTATTGCACTCTTAAATAGTGAAGCTTGATGCCTGATGAAGTTGTACAAATCATTTCATTGATGGTTTAACCACTTTAATGTTTGCTATGTACAAAATATTTTGGAAAAGTTGCTATTGACCACAAGAAAACTGCACACATCAAAAAAGTGTAAATATGTATCCTAAGTGAGTTTCTGCCTATCTGCAAACAACTTTGTATGTGGCTCAATACTGATTGCAGTGATCCATAAGAAGATTTCTAAATCCACAGACTCAGTTTGCTACCTGTTATAACCCTGCTCCCAAAGGATTTCCGAACTTTAAGTCTTTATATAGTTTTCATATTTTCTTAGCTTTAACGCTGTTACAGTGAGAGAAATTCCCATATCCACACAATCTGTTTGAAATTGTAAATGATGAATAATAAATGTATTCATCTGTTATTCTGTTATGTATGTCTTCCTGCAGCTCATCAAGAGGTCACTGGTGTGTAGCAGCCTAACCTTCTTCACATAAATATAACAGAATCTGAAGTAACTAGCAATATTCTACAATAACAAAAATGGGAAATTCCGTACAGATTAACGTGGCTATGTAGACTTTCCCAGCATATTAATTGATCAAATTTCCAACCGGATCATATTGATATCTGTACACAATATTTCTGCGGTCCACCTGGCCACCAGTCCACTTTATAACAAAAGGGGGGAGGGACCTAAAGTTACAGCTGTAGAAAGAAAGAAATTGGCAAAAATTAATTATACTTAAGAAAATATTTTGATCAGTTTTTTATTTATTTTAGACTTAAGAGAATTCTAGACACGCTAGTCATCTATATTCATATGCTATATTAGAGTATATTCAGTTTAGTTATTTTAGGCTGTCATTTATATTCTTCTACCATATGCCGTATGGATCAGTTCTTCCGAAGTAATGTTTTAAACTTTTCTCTGAATTCTTCTCTGTTCAATTACAAACACTTTGATAATTGTTGTATACAACAATTCACTTGTGCTTTATACTGGCATGTTCTTTACATAGTTGTTGATACATCACAGAAATTATTGGTTGGACAATGGTGGAAATCTCCATTTTTGTATGAAAATTGATAAATTGTCATGAATCAAATTCACTGTTCAATGGAGGCACTTGCAGGATATTGAAGACCAAAAGTAATAGCCTATGTTCAGTATAGCTAACTTAACAACCATAAGAAATGCACATCAACATAGCTACATGAATCACTGCATGTCTATGTCAGAATATGTATTGCAATTCTTTGTATGTGAAAAAAATTGTTTGAATATGAGAAGGGGAATTTTTTTTTTTTTTTTATGTCATTGTGTGCTTGAATTTTTTTTCTATGTCAGTAACACAGTTTTCTGATAGTTATTTGTTTATCTTTGTTATGATCTAAGCTCTTTGCGTGTGTATATATTAAGTGCAGTGAATGCCGTTTCATATAAATTTTGTGTGTTATGAGTTAATCATGTTTCTGAGACACATCGGTGTATTGCATTTGTGTATTGCCACCGAATTTGAATAAACCTATTATTTAGTTGAAGTCAGAACTGTCATTCATTTTAACAGGTTATGGGCCCAGATCACCGGTGACGTGTTTTGAGTGGATATCGTGCGATATAGACATGTCAGTGATAGTTTTAGTTGTTGACACTTTAAAGATTTAAAGACTTGGACTTAAGAACTATTTGGTATGGAGCAAGAGAGTGAAAGCCTTCTTGGTACGAAAAAGTGTTGGGCTGCAATAGATCCTGGTTTTGATGATGATGAAGATCTGACTACTGAAGAAGAAGAGACGAATGCTAATGCCCTTAGCTATCTGAGTTAATGGAAGTCTGTTATCTGAATGATGTATGCAGACCTGAATGAGGTAAACACGCCTGGAATAGACCAAGAGTATACACTTCAAGATTTCTCCATTCCAATTTGGAAGTACTATGGATGAGTTAGCCAATTGCATCAAGAGATCGGATGAAGCTGTATGGGATTATTTGAATAGAATTGAACAGCTAGTAGAAAAACTGAGAAATCATGGATCTAAAATTGGTGATCAAGACTTGGCAGCATATATGCTGAGTGGTTTGAAGAAAAAAAAACTACAAACAGACTGTTCACTTAAAGGAGCTAAACAAAGAAAAATAAACATCAGAAAATGTTAAAAGCAAGCTGCTGCTAGAGGAGAACAGATTGGAGAAAGAAAAGCATGAGGATGACAAGAGAAATCAAGAATTGATAAGCTATATGACGAGGAATAAAAGAGATTTTTAGTTGAACAAAAGTGATTTTGGTAATGAGAAGCATAACTCCTCAGATAGATCATATCATTGTTGTGGTGAACTGGAGCATTTTGCTCAAGATTGCCTCAGGGCGAAAAAGGTGAAGGTGAAAGAGTCATTTGTTATAATTGTGGCAAAGAAGCACATGTATCATTTCAGTGAGTGACTTACAAAGAAAATGGAGTGAGACTTGAAGAGAGGAAGATTGGAAACAACAATGTGAAATTGAAATATTCTGTGCATCTTATGAAAGGCTCTGGAGATGAAGAAAGTAAATCAGACAGTGAAACAAGTGATGTAAATGTCTGGATTGTGGACAACAGTCATAACCAACATATAACTACACATAGATAATTGCTTAATGACCTTTTAATAAATGTTACAGGATCAGTGCAAGTGGGAAAGAAGAGGGTAGTGTGTGATGTGAAAGGGAGTGGATCAGTTGTGTTAAAAATAAATGATTAGTGTGGTGGATGGGATTTAAAATTATCAAAGGTATTTTGGGTTCCTGATGCATCTGATAATATTTTGTTGGTTAGACAACTTGAAAAAAACGTGTATGTGCTATGAGATTGATAATGGAATATTGATTGCGTATGATAAACTAAATAAAAATGAAGAACTTTTCTGTGCTTATGCAAGAGAAGATTATATGTATGTAATCAAGTGTGATTGGTAACATGTGAAGCATCTGAGAAATTGCCTAGGAATGTCAAATGTGCTTTGAGTGGTGCAAACAGTGACAAGTGGAGACAGGCAATGGAAAATGAATTGCAAAATCTTGAAAAAATGATTGTTGGGATTTAGGGATTTAGTTGAAAGACCAAAAAGTAAAAATATGATAGGAACTAAATGGGTATTCAGAGTCAAAGAAGGGTCTGACTCTCAAAGAAGGATTTATAAAGCTAGACTTGTGGCCTTGGGGTATAGGCAAGTAGAGAGGGATGATTACATTGACAAATATAGCCCTGTTATTAGATGTCAAACTGTTAGAATCTTGGTTGCCCTTGTTGCTGTGAAAAATTAGTGTATAGAGCATTATGATGTAGATGCAGCTTTTTTTAAAGAGTGTGATTAAAGAAGAAGATTTTGTAGAACAAGTTCTAAGGATTGGAATACTTGTTTTGATGGTGTGCTGAAAAATATATGCCTGCAAAGAACAGTATGTGAACCATGTGTGTATTTTTGTAAAAAATTGATTATTGGAATTTATGTAGATGATATTGTGGCTATTGGCTCTACTGGAGTTTTGAATTGGTTTAAATGTGAATTAGGATCTTGAATTAAGGATCTTGGGCAAATTGAAAATTTCTTGTCTATATAAATTACAGTAACTTAAGATTCTGTGTATGTTTATCAGTGTAAATATATTGATGATGTGCTACAAGAATACAATTTGCAAAATGCAAAAGGGCGTATGGCTCCCTTGGATGTAGGTGACAAGAAAATTGCAGGAGAAGCTGACAGTTGTAATCAGATCTTTTATCAGAAGGCTATAGGTAACTTATTGTACATTGCAAATAACACCAGTCCTGATATATCTTTTTCAGTTTAAAAGCTGAGTCAATATTCACAGTGTGAAAGATTGGCATAGAGTTAAGAAAGTGTTCAGATATTTAAAGAAAACAAAAGACATAAAATTATGTTATAAAGCTACTAATGATACCATTAGTATCTATTGTGATGCTGATTATGCTAATTCTTAAGACAGAAAATCTATTTCTATTTTTGTATGTAAATTTGTTGGTTCTCCTATTATATCGTCGAGTAAAAAACAACAAATAGTTGCCACTTCAACTGTAGAAGCTGAGTTTGTGTCAATGGTCTTCTGTGGCAAGGAGACACTGTGGTTGTATAATCTGTTCAAAGAACTGAGTATTTAACATTGCCAATTTCAATTTTTTTGTGACAATCAAGGAGCTATAGACGGTAGTTCAACTTATGATGTATCAGAAAAAACTAAGCATATGGATGTTGATACTTGTTTATAAAAAACAATGTGGCTAAAGGATTGGTAAAATTTGAGTATGTGCCATCTGTTGATAACGTAGCTGATATATATTAGGAAAGCATTATCCAGGGAGACAACTGCTAAGTTTAGAAAAATGTTTGGACTCATTGAGTGAGAGTTGTGTTTTTTTTTGTGTTTGTTTTTTAACAAAAAAATTTTTGACAAGGGGAGGTGTCAGAATATGTATTGCAATTCTTTATATGTCAAAAAAATTGTTTGAATATGAGAAGGGGAAATTATTTTTTTGATGTCATTGTGTGCTTGATTTTTTTAACACAGTTTTCAGGTAGTTATTTGTTTATCTTTGTTGTGATATTAAGCTCTTTGCATGTGAGTATATATTAAGTGCAGTGAATGCAGTTTCATATAAATTTTGTGTTATGAGTTAATCATGTTTCTGAGAGATGGTGTATTGCATTTGTGTGTTGCCGCTGAATTTGAATAAACCTGTTACTTAGTTGAAGCCAGAACTGTCATTCATGTTAACAGTGCTAGATGAAACTGATTCTTAGTCATCATGTAGGGCAAGTAAGGAAAGGCCACTTTACCACACCAGAAGCATTGCTTACTCTTCAGTTTATAATCTATAATGTGAGTTACAAATGAAAGATGGGTCAGATGGTCAATAACACTAATTCAATTATCACAATATAGAAATACCCATTATATATGACACTCCATTCTGAGTTTCAGATTCAATTGGGTCAAGGATGTACTGTGAGTACATGGATTCAGATACAACTAACATGGAGAGATTGAACCATTGCAACATATTTAGGCTTCCTAAAGAAAGGAAAAAATGTAAAAGAGGTCGTACATAGTTTTAGAAAACTGGGAGTTGTACAACACTCCAACAATGCCATGCACCACCACTGTTAAATGTGCTCCTCATAAAAGGAAAAGTAAGTTGCTTTGTATTTGATAGCTCATAATGTTAAAGACATTGTTATTACTAGGGTAATACAGTAGGTGCACAAAAATATGTAAATATCAAAGACACATTACCATTCGTTAATATGACTTAGGAAAACCATTGTAATTAAAAATAGCTTCTAATTATCTTAAAATGGATACATACAGGCCCTCTGTGGGTTTCAAGGGCTCTTAGACAATTCAACTAGCAAAAGAGTGGCAACTTCAGGTGATGATGCTGGAGATGCATAGCGATTGTGAACCGTTTATTATAAAGTGGACCACAAAGGTTGAATAATATTGGCATTCATTGACACTGGTGCTATTCACAAAACCAGTGGTTCTATTGTCTTGAAACTACACAGTATCACTGCAAGGAAACACATATTGTAACATGGGATGGAGCAGATCAGACAAAAACTGTTACATAATCCAAATTGTCACCAAACACTGGCCAAGTTTGACTCTTGGCAGCAAACAGTCTTTATCATTGCTTGGATAAGTGTAACACCAAATGTGAACTCAGGAACAGTGTTTATAAAGACTTATCCACTGAAATATTTTTTGCCATTGTTTCATAGACCAGGTTGTATGGCTTTATCACCAGAGTTTGCAGCACTGAAATGTGGGTTTGGAGTCTCAGTTTATCCTGTAATTCCCTACTTACAGAGCTCCTTTTGTGTTTGTTTTGGTGCTGACAGAGTTTGAGAGTGTGACATTCAGTTCTGCAGAAAATTTTCCAGCTGTCATAGATTATGTGTCCTTTTTGTCTCAAAAGCTCCATAATGAGGAGACCTCTAGGTCGTAGAATATATCATGTAACAAGTAAATATAAAATAAATATTTACATAATAACAATACCTATGTTAATGTATCTTTGACAAAAAAAGATCTTCCACATATTTAAGAGGATATAAAACATATTACGCACCAATATTAAATGTATGTTACATTTCATTGCAGATTATAATTTTTAGAAAATCAAAATATTTAAATATTTTGATTGTTTTTTTTTGGGGGGGGGGGGAGGAGTGAGGGGGGTGAGAGGGAAACTGAAATAAATTCAATGACAAAGTTGAAAATTTGTGCTGGACTGGGATTCGAACCCAGATTTCCTGCTTCAGGCCAATGGGCTCCTTAACCATTTAGGCTATCCAGGCATGCTTCCCTTCCAATCTAAATACTAAACTTTTAGCCCCCTGCCCATTGATTCCTCTTGCTCACAGCCTATACTGGATTCCCGCAAGGGATCAAAAGTTTGAATGCATCCAAACTGAAATTGTCATTGCCTCTTGTGGGCATATTTCAATTATTGAAATTGTGTTTAGGTTATTATAGCCAGTCATCACCAAATAAAAACAAAATTTAAAAATATTTTAGAACACTTTTTTACAATGATCATACTACTGCACAAAATTTATGCAGAAGTCAGACTGTATGCAATATTTATGTTATGTGACGTAATTAATAACATACACAATTCAATCTGTTCTGCCAAGGAATTCATTGATGGAATAGGAGTTGGCCGCCAATTAATCCTTTACACTCTTCACTAACTGAACTTTGTTATTAATTGATAAACCAGGTTTGAATGTCAATAATACAGTTTGGATAGCAACTCACCATAAACTTAATTTTTTGCAAAAAGATGCACATACATTCGCACAATCACACTGTCATAGCTCAAGCACAATGACCAGGATCTCTAGCTACTACAGTGCAACAAATATCATCAACGTGATTGAGGAGGGTAGCAGAGTGACAAGAATGCTGGTAAGGATGGGTATGGAAGTTCCACATTGCATAATGGATTGTAAAGACAATAGACAAAGTATGAACTAAGTGACACATAGTAGAGATAAATTGGAAGAAGATGCAGGTTAATGAGTTGGGGAGATGGAGACTGTTATGAATGGGTTTTAGGGGTGATACGTTATTTCAGGTTGAGGCCAGGATAGTACAGGACCAAAGAATGTGTTGAAAGGACAATTCTCACTGCACTGTCTTTAGAGACAGTGGGGGAGAGGACGGTCCAGATGGCCTGGGTTGTAGCAGCCATTGAAATCAAGTGTTTTGAGTTCAACTGCTTTTTGCCACAGTTTGGTGCTAGCCATTTATCCTGATGGACAGCTGGCTTGTTGCCAAACAAATGTAAAAGCCTGTGCCATGATGGCAGCAGAGTTGGTAAATGGCATGGCTTCTTTCATAGGTAGCCCAGCCTCTGATGGGGTTTGAGCAGTCTCTGATGGGACTGGAATAGGGAGTTCTGGGCAGGCCTTGCATCTAGGTCTTCCACAGGATACAATCGCTGTTGTAAGGGCTTGAGATTGGGAGTGGCATTGGGATGTACTAGGATGTTGAGAATGTTGGGTGGGTGATAGAACACTACATTAGGAGCATTCAGAACAATCTTAGGTGGGATGTTTCTCATTTCACGGCATGGTGATATATATTCAAAGCCATGCTGAAGGATATGATTGAATTGTTACAGTTCTGAGTGGTATTGGGTAACAAGAAGGCCACTCCTTTGTGACTGGTTATTGGGGTGGAAGGAGGATTGGTGGTGTGTGGGGATATGGCATGGGAAATTTGTTTATGGACAATGTCAGAAGTATAATGTCTGTCTGTGAAGGCCTTTCTGAAGTCACCAGCGTGTTTAGTTTGAGACTTATCACTGAAATTTTCCATCCACAGGTACCAAGGCTGTAGGGGAGATTTTTATTATGTTGAATGGAGGGCAGCTGTAAAAGTGCAGGCATAATTTGTAGTTTGTAGGTTTAATGTTTGTAGAGGTGTGGATGGATCCATCAGTGAGGTGGAGATTAACATCCAGGCAGGTGGCATGTTAGGTTAGGAAGGCCAAGTGAAGGGAGAGAAGGAATAGAGGCTGTGAAGAAACAAGGATATAGTGTCCTGGCTCTGAGTCCAAATCATGAAAATGTCATCAGTGAACCTGAACCATATCAAGGGTTTGGAGTTTTGGAAGGCTAGGGCGGTTTCCTCTAGATGTCCCATAAATAGGTTGGCTAGGAGGGTGCCATACAGATGCTACACCACAGATTCGATTGTATACTTTCCCTTCAAAGGAAATCAGAATGTAATTGTTAAGTGTTAGATAGAATGAGGATTTGAGTTTGAAAGACCCTGGGAAAGGTAGTGTGAATGCAGCAAGACCATCGTAATATGGGATATTGGTGTTATAGGGAAGTGGCATCAACAGTGATGAGTAAGGATGCAGGAGGTAAAGTGGTGGGGATAGTGGAGTGCGAGTAAAGGGAGTGATTGGTATCTTGGATGTGGGAGGATAGTTTTCGAATTTTGCTTGCTGGTCAGTGGGGCTGAAATTCTTTCATGTAGAGCACAGTAACCAGTCATAATTGGGCGCTCAGGAACATGTAGAAGGTTGGTGCATGAGGTGGTGAGGAGGTAGGTAGATTAGAGGAAAAGGTTCTGGGAATGACCATAGGTTTTTAGCAAGGATTGTAGGTCATGTTGGACTCTTGAATGGGTTCATCTTGGAACAAATTACAGTTAAAAGTATCAGACAACTGATGGAAGCCCTTTGCCATGTAGTCACTGTGATTCATCACAACATTGGTGGAACCTTGTCTGCAGGGAGGACGAGGTTGGGAACTGTTTTGAAGTTGTACAAAGCTGTCTTCTGCTGTAAGGTTGGTATTCTTAGGGAGGGACTTGGGGAAGGATGGTGAGGACAACTGGCATTCCTGGAAAGTGAAAAGAGGGTGGTTAGGTGAAAGTGAGGAAGTGGATGGTGGTATTAACTGGTAGAGGTGGGATTTAATTTTTGAATTAGGTTGGCTTTAGTTGGAATGATTGGTGACAAAGTAGTGTTTAGATTGTATGGACTGATGGAAGGACGAGGTTTTTTGACAAGTCCAATATGTATGAATTTGGATATGGACCAAAAGTGAAATTTTTTGACTGAAACTTATCTGGGTTGAGGTTTTCAGCAGAAAGGTTAACAACTGTGTTCTGGGTATGTTTTGGCTTTCGATATTGTGGAGTTTTGGGGGATGTGGCAAGTGGAAAACATATGCAAATCAAGGACTGGGTTCTAGGCCTATGAGGGATTCACGGCGAGGAACACTTTGATACAGTTAGGGGTTGGCTAGCAGTGCACCAAGGTCGCAGCAGGAAGTCAGCAGCTGGAGAACTTCTGGAGGTGATGTCTGGAATACTCCTTCTCACTTGGGGGCGCTGCTGTCATTCTCTGTTTTCGAATCTTAACAAGGGCCTTACACTTCTTACGTATTGGTGTTCTGGGCCGACAATTTTCGTTTGTGGCACTCTTCGTGATAAAAATGTTCAAATGTTTGTAGAGCTTATGGGACTTAACTAAGGGGTCATCAGTCCCTAAACTTACAAACTACTTATGAACTAGCTATTACTAAGGACGGCACAAATATCCATGCCCGAGGGGGGATTCGAACTCCCGACCGTAGTGGCCGTGCAGACCGTGACTGACGCGCCACAGACCGCTTGGCCACTGCGGCCGGCCCCTTCGTGATAAGGCAGAACTCTACTGCCGGCACATGCAACCTTTTTAATCATACACTTTCACGTTATTACAACGGTCTCCTATAGTGGACACATATCAGACTTCAATGTCTCCGTTGTACGCGTGTGGAAGTGGAAATTTGGAAGCAATCCTACCTCAAACTTATTTTACATAAGGGGGAGGGAGGACAGGGGACAAAATATAAGGTCGGTATCTGAATTATTTTAATGAATGATGTGTGAAAGTATTGCCATACTAGATAGTCATACTTTACTGTATTGGTGCCGGGAATTGGATGTCAGTGGTATGACTTTAGTGCCAGTTCTTTTTAAATAGCTATACTATTTATGATTTAATGTTAACAATAAAAATGCTTGACCTCAGTAAAGTAAAAGGGGAATTCAGTGCAAACTATCCTCTGAGGATGAGCAACAAAACTGATGTAAAATATCATGGGGTGTCTACTTAAAATTACTTACTTTACATTAATCTTGCCTCCGCCACCCTTCGTTCCCGAAAATATATTCTATATTTGCCACTGGTCCAAAGAGTATGTTTATGGTTTCCATGCCGAACTGTTATCAACCGAGTTCCCTTTACAACGCCTAGAAGGTTCATATAGGAATTTTTTTAAAACTTCCTTTACATGCGCCATTCAATGAAACATGTAGTAACGTATCACTCAGTGTGGACATTAGTTGCAGAAGTCTGGATTTTGGATGTTTGGGAAATGTTCCATCTCCCTAATCATTTCGTCATCACTCTGAAAAGTGCTTGTAACGCATTTATAATGGTTCCTCCATCCAGAAAATGAGCAAGACGTCACAAACTGCCATTTTACGAGAATACAAGGGATTAGGCCATATTTGTTTTTCCTATGATGCTTTTCCACATTCCTTGCGGTTTCTAGTGATTTACAGAGCGTTCGTATGCTATTTAATTGTGCGTCATTTAGATAGATTTTATGAAGTGGAAGTGTTACGCCACCTAAATATTGTTTCGTACAATTGTACATTGTTGCCCTGCCCTTCTAACAATTCGGCGTAGGCCTAGGTTGTTGCAATAACGTTACCCTAAAACTGATGCAAAAAACCGAATAAATTGTTGATATTGTGCTGTACCATTTTGATTTAGTCATCTAATGGCATGCTACGGAACGGTGACGCAGAATTAGTAATTTGTACAATGGCTGCAGACAAGTACCTACAAACAAGCAAATAAAAACTAATAACATACTGATAACTCTTTTTTAGGGTAATAATTAGCAGTTATATGTGCTGTCTGTCCTATGGACATGTCCGAAAGAACAGGCAACATGTGTGTGTGTGTGTGTGTGTGTGTGTGTGTGTGTGTGTGTGCGTGTGTGTGTAAAAATAAAGATTGTTTGACTTACCCAAAGTACAGGCTCGCCGATAGAAACAAAAACACAAATAATAACACACAAACATTCAAGCTTTCGCCACCGTTGACAGCTTCTTCAGGAATAAGAGGAAGGAAGGAGAGGAGAAAGGGAAGGATACTGGTTTTAAGGAAGTGGAAAAGGAGACATTCCAATCCTAGGAGTGGTAGGACTTACCTTAGGGGAAAAAAAGGAAGGTAAACAAATACACACACAGTCACACATATCCACACGCAAACACACCTAGGCAAACATTTATAGAAACCAAAGAAGTTGAACAGAGATACCATTTGAGGAAGAGGCTCTCATATATACGCACACATCATTGGCGAATATAGCATATATATTTGGGGGGAGGGGGCAAGACTAATGCAAACAAAGTAGTTATAAGTAGACACCCTATGCTGCTCTTATTCAGAGGATAATTTGTGCTGAAACCCCTTTTACTTTAAAAAAAAAAAAAAAAAAAAAAAAAAAAAAAAAAAAAAAAAAAAAAAAAAAAAAACTCTACACGAAATTCACATGACCAACATCCCACTCCTCTCACCAATACTGGGAAGTATGACTGTCTACCACGACGATGCCTTCACACATCATTCATTACAGTAATTCAGTTATCGTACTTAATTTTTTCCTTATATTCATTATTTTGGGGATGCCAGGCCCCTCTGCCTCATGCCCCCCTCCTCATAATCCGATGACAGGCAGTGATACTTTCTTCAGTGCGGAAGCACTCCTAGGCTCCTATACTCTTACAGGAATCAGTCCGAAAAAACCGCGAGTTTGAGAAACAGTTGGAAGGAAATTGTACCTGACGGGAGACGAGCTAGAATAGTCCGGGCAGTTGTGTGATAGCTGTGTCGGCATTTGTGTACACAACTGCCTAGCAAGCAGGAGACCTGAGTTCGAATCCCGGCTGGTCTCACACTTTCAACTTTACCGATTCACAGTTAATGTCCGTAATTTTGTGAATATGATAATTACAACTATATAATTCCATATCTTGTGTAAGCCTATCCATATAGGAAAAGACAATGGCACAAATGTTCAATAGAAATGCAGTTTTTTTCAGTTACAGTGGAGCAAGACAGCATTTAAGTCGTATTACATGCCCATTCGATTAGTCTAGGTACTTACAGCGGATCAAATATGTGAGCCAAGTTGCTGTTGAGCGGATAGTAGAAGGAGATGGGCAGGTGCAAGAAAGGCTGCTTGGTCATGACGAAGGTGCAACGGTCCTTTTCCTCCACTTTGGGGTTGCGCGTCTTCTCCAGGTAATCTCGGAACATGGTGTGCTCCACATGCTGCTTCTCCCTCAGGTAAACCAAGTCATCTGTCAAACATGCCCAACCAACAGTCATCTGATTTCATCAAGTCAATGACTTATTCAGTTACACACAAGGAGACCGGCGGTTCATATTTTTTGAATTGGTAGTTGTCCAAAAGTTTCCCCGCCTCCCTCTAATCCCCCTCCCCCCGCTGGCAGTAATCTCTATGGATAAAAATGTTCTGTTGGTTTGTATATAGCCGTTAATCTCCGAAAGGTCTTGAACGATTGCTTTGAAATTTTGACACAAATTTGCATTGTGTTATAGGAAGGTTTCTAGGTACAGGAAGGTTTATAGGTGCATAGTTCTTAAATATATTGCATCAACCTGCTTGTATATTACTTTTGCCGTTTTTCGAATCAATTTTTTCCCATTATAAAATTTATATAGCTTAGATTCATGTATGAGAAATATTGAAAAGTAATGTATATAAAACAAGAAAATATTCCAGTTGAACGTTGTAATAATCTTTCGAATCATTCGGTCAAGAACTTTCGAAGAAATAAGATTTTGGACATAACACTAAACATGGCTGTAGGTTAGATATAGTTCTAAGAGGAGACAGAGGAGGCGGAGGAAACTGGTATAGAGAGGGAGGGGGGTACGAACAAGTAGTGAGTGATGATGAGATTGATATTAACACGCAATTACTCGTTAAACGAGAAAGGTTCATTGCGACAACCGTTTCAAAAAGTTTTCTGTACTTTTAGTTCTATTTCAATCGCTGTAAAGTATGGTCTAAAATGCACTGAACAGTAAGTTACCCATAAATTTATCCATGTTATTTGGATTGTTCTGAGGTCTGCGACTGTATTATAAACTTTTTTGGAATTATTAATGCTGCAGCAGTCACTTTTTACTAATATTTATATTGGCACGACGCTTTTCGGCAGCACGCTGCCATCATCGGGAGCATTTTACAGTTACAGTTTCATTATTGACTTATTATGTTTTGTGTTGTGGATGCCAGTGAGGTTATGTTTGGACATTTTAACCTGTTCAGGAAGATATAGCTATTTTTAGTATTATATTTCATCATTATCCGCTATCGAACTTCTTTAACAAAAGAAGTACACATACTTGACAAAGAGCTTCATTTTAAAACGACTGTTACGAATTAAGAAAAGGTTAATGTTTTATTACAAAGCTAAGATGATGTACTACAATGTGTCAGAAGTCAGATCTTTAAACCGTATGCTTTCTTCAAGTGAGAAGCGTTTGAAACTAACAACTCACGCAGAATGAAAATTAGGGATTTTTCTATTTTCACAAGCAATGGAAAACATGTAAGGAAAAAAAGTAAGCTGATAAAACGATGTGGGGTGGTCCTATGTACCGTCAACAGGTTTCATACCTGCCGTCACATAAGAAGGCGCTTCCGCACATAGCGGCGGAGTGTTATGTGAAGCGTGGAGGGGAGGAGCTACGGCGACACCTCAGGCTACGGCCGAGCACCAACAGCTGTGCCTGCGAGAAAAGCATTGCGTAACTCGCGGCCAACCGACACCCCAGGTATAACAATTTGTAGTGTAGAAATTATAAATTTGAAGTCATTCTGAATGCCGTAGTTTCAGTCAATGAACAGCGGAAAAGTAGTAAGCGAGAACCTTATTTCTCTTCATAAATTTGCTATGGCTGTCAGCGAAAAATGGCAATGAAGTTTGGAAATGATATTTAAAGTTTGTTGCAAGTCGCTAAATAATCCCATTGTTATATACCGGTACTGCAGTCATGAAGTCTCGTCGCATTATGTGGCAGTTTCTTGCAACTCCTATTGTTTATGATGTTATATCTTCTGAACCATGAGTCGTATGTGGTAAGGAATACGTGTACCAAATTTGGTTGAAATCGTTCCAGTAGTTTAGGAGGAAATGTGCAACAGTCGCGTACTAAAAAAAAAAAAAAATGTTCAAATGTTTGTTAAGCTTATGGGACTTAACTACGGGGTCATCAGTCCCTAAACTTACAAACTACTTATGAACTACTTACGAACTAGGACGGCACAAATATCCATGCCCGAGGGGGGATTCGAACCCCCGACCGTAGTGGCCGTGCTGACCGTGACTGGAGCGCCTCAGTCACCTCGGCCACCGCGGCCGGCAGTCGCGTACTGCAGCAGTTTTTCTCGCATCTCATTGTTTATGACGTCATATCTCGTGAAATATGTATTGTACGTGATTCTTACGGCGACCGTCGTCATGGATTGACGCTTAAGTGTGCAAAATTTCGTAAAAATTGGAACAAAACTGTAAATTTGTATGCAATACGTACACACAAACACACGCACACTCTTTTTATATGCAAAGAAGAAGATCACACCTAGGATATGTTCATGCTCTTCAGAGATTAAGTAAAATCTCCTTTAGAACTTTTGCATTAGATAACCTTTAGAGATTTTGTAATAGATGCGTTAGGCATTGGGCTATCACACAGGCATGGATCACAAAAGCGGGATATCCACCTACCAACGCCCTATAAAGCTGCCGGCACAGCAACTCACAGGCACAGATACAATGCAACTGACACCCAAGTCACTGACTTTGCTCTCTATACACTTAAACCAAGAAACTAACCTATTTACGAGAGTTTCATCTTTTGTTTGGTAAATCTCACTCTTTCATTCTGAGCACGGTTATTAGATTTCCATAACTGCAAGAAAGATGACGTAACCGAAAGTCCTCTCTCAAATATTCCCAATTGCGGTTCTCTCTGCCCATTACCAGCTTGCCAGTGTTTGGATGAAATGGTCCTGACTTTACACTGTATCGGAAATCTACAACAGAAAATCCATAGCGCGGCGGAGCGGCCGGGCGCATTGAGGCGCTATGCTGCCGTTCCCCGTCGGACGTTCGAATCTTCCCTCGGGCATGGATGTTTGTGCTGTCCTCAGTATAAGGTAGTTCATAAGTAGTTTGTAAGTTTCGGGACTTATGACCGCGAAGTCCCATAAGCTTCACAAACATTTGAACATTTAGAAAATCCATGAGAGTTTTGTGTGTTCACATGAATCCTCTTATAATATCCACCAACCATATAACGAAAATAAATCAGCCGCTGCATGTTAATCAGGCACTAACTGCACTTGGTTTTGATACCACCTATCTGTACTTGAGCATTACTTGCATATAAGAAATACACCGTCAACCTGGGCGTATCACAATAGCAAGCACACAATCCCGGATTTTCTGCTTCGGGCCCGTGCTCGCCTGAAGCAATTACGCTATCCAGCCATGCTTCCCAAGCTGTCAGAATTCTCAAGTTACAGAACACTACGGAGGTAATGCCCCGCCAGCTATTATTTCTCTTGCTCGCAAAAATTTGTAACTGTTTGTAAACCTATGGGACCAAACTATTGTGGTCATCGGTCCCAAGACTTATGAATTACTTACACTAACTTAAGCTATCCTAAGGATCACACTCCCTCCCTCCCTCCCTCCCTCCCTCCCTCCCCCTATCTCTCTCTCTCTCCCTCTCTCTCTCTCTCTCTCTCTCTCCAACACTCACACTCGCGCGCGCGCGCTCTCGCGCACGTGCCCGAAGGAGGACTAGAACCTCTGGCAGCAGTGACCGCGCAGTCCCTGACATGGGGTCTAGAATCGCACGACCATTCATGCGCGCCCCTTTTGCTCGCAGCTGTAACTGTATTCTCGCAATGGATGGGGCATATTTGATTATGCAGCTTATTAATATTGATTTACTGAAATGTCACTAACCCTTTCTATTACTATCCTTTGTTAAAATCAGAAGCATGATGTATTATTTTATTTTTTTGGTGAGGGAGAGGGTGAGTATTTGGGCTCTGGCGAATGATATTTACCTCTCGCCAGTTTATCTGATGCAGATAATTCCATAGGAAAGGCTAAAAAAATGTTCAAATGTTTGTAGAGCTTATGGGACTTAACTACGGGGTCATCAGTCCCTAAACTTACAAACTACTTAAGAACTAGCTAATACTAAGGACGGCACAAATATCCATGCCCGAGGGGGGATTCGAAACCCCGACCGTAGTGACCGTGCATAGGAAAGGCTCGATTGGCATTTCGTAGCCTATACATATGGAATGGTTTTAAGCAAATCACTGTAGGCCTTATCGAGTCAGCACAAGAGTTTTATTTACATATTCATATCCAAGAAGCGGTGACTGTACTATAATGTTCTTAGTAATAAGCATCGACTTTACTTACCCTTTTTTATCCTCAGTAGCATATCGGTGTCGCTTATGTCGACGAACTGACCGAATCCTGCTTGCAACGACTGATTGAGGAAGCTGTACTCATCATTGTTCTGAAACAAACGTAATTATTGTCATTGATACATGGAGCTAAGAGCATATGCAGTTGTAATCACCTTTGGGAAATAATTTCCAGGTAGCCTAATTATTGCATTTTCCACAACATAGCAAATATATATTTGCCCTCCTCTGGTGTACCGGTTATTTACTGTATACCTTCAAGTAAACTGTGGACCCATTCATTGCATACGTTAATGAGCTATGGGAGCATTCGTCCAAATGAAAGGTTACCAGTTACTTGCTGACTATTAATACTTCAACTATGTAAATTTTGAAGAATCAGAATAGTACGTAGTTTTGTTACTAATTTAAGACAATCCTGGAAAATTCCATAACAGATTTAGGTCAAAACAGATTGGGGTCAAAAGATGGAAGCCCTATGTTTCAAGACAACAGCAGAGTTCATCGGGCTGAAAGAATATGTAGCTAGTTAATGGAGTGCAAAGTCAACTTAACGTGAACCGCATATAAAGTATGTGAGGTAGGTTGGAACAGTAGCTAAAACGTCGACTTCATCATACCCGCAATTTCGTAGAACTGCGCGGTAAAATTTTTAGAACCTTACTTAACACGGATGATATCTACATGCATAACTGTTGGGACTCACTCCCTGACTAAATCCAGGCAGCTATCAAGTTCAGGTGTGTAATAACACGGTATTAAATGATTATTGTCATTATTTCAGGTGGTTGAGTTTTACATATGTCTCATCCATGTGGTTTCAGCACTGGCTTGACTCTTACCATGATTCGTACAAACCGGCGACCATTCGTTTTGCCTTCTTGATATGCGTACAGTACCCCTGTTTCCTCTTTCGTATACTGAAGAAATGTTCTAGGATGGATCGCACGAGAGTTTTCCTAAACAATCTCTTCTGTAGATTCATACTGCATTTTGCAATATCCTACCGCTGCACCGAAGTCTCCCACTTGCTTTATGCGCAACTAAATGAATGAAGTTGTTCCCTTTCATATCCCTTAGCAAACAGTAGTGACTTGACTATTTATGTAGATTTATATGTTAACAGTCAAGTCACTCCACTTTCTTTCATGTTCCACGCACAAACAGAGTGAGAGAAAAAGTACTGTCTATATGCCTCCATATGAGCCCTAATTTCTCATACCTTTGTTGCCCTTACGCGACATGTAACTTCGCGTAGTAGAATCGTTCTACAATCAGGTTCAAATTCCGACATTCTATATCACAATCGTGTTTCTCGAAAAGAACATCTTTTTCTCTCCCTCTGAGTTCCCGAAGCATTTATGTAACACTCGCTCAGATCTCAGAGAACTCGGTTGCTCCGTCTCCTTATTGGTCTTCTGCATTGGAATGTGAACTCCAGGAAACTGACTTCGCCGTTGTTGCTTGCTCATCCATGAGATGTGTCCAACCTACTTAAAACGCCTATTGCGAACCATTTCTACTATTTTTGGTTTCCAACACAGTTGATTCAGCTATTTGTGGGGAATCTTCCATTTACCAGTTGTTGCGTATTGCCCAGGGCTAAATATTTTGAGTATGACTTTCCATAATACCAGTAGGTTTTTGTAGTCTTGTTTCCGTGTGCTCCATGTTTCACATATTCATAAATTCTCTACAAATCACACTGAAGTGCATAGCAGACGGTTCATAGAAACTCTTATGACATTTTTCTACCGTTCCATTCTCTAGTAGCACGCGAGAAAAAGGAAACCTAAATCTTTTCTTTTTCGGTCTAATTTCTCTTGTTTACGGTGATCATATCTATCAATGTAGGCGGATGCTAACACACTGTGATAGCATGCGGAAGAGAAAGTTGGTGAAAGAAATTTCGTAAATAAATCTCGCTGCAACGAATAACGTCTTTCTCTGCTGATTTCCACCCCAAATCCTGCAGCATTGCCAAGACAATACAAAATACAAATCGATAATGCAAAACGAGCTGCCCGTCTTCGAAATTTCTCTACAACGTACGTCAGTCCCACTTGGTAAGGTTCCCATCACGCTTAACTGTAGTGTAGACACTTTCTTTAGTATAGCTGTTGCATCTTCTAAATATTCTGCCAATGAAACGTAACCTTTGGTTCACCTTCCCTACAATATTTTCAATGTGTTCTTTCCAATATCAGTTGTTCGTAATTGTAAATCCTAGGTATTGAAATGAATTCACGGTACACAGATTTGACTGATTTATAGTGTAAATGAAGTTTAACGGATTTATTTTTGTGCTCATATGGGTCACTTAATACTTATCATTATTTAGGGCAAATTTCCAATTTTTACACTATGAAGATATCTAACCATTTGCAGTTACTTTTGATCTTATGGCGACTTTACTAATCGATAAATGACATCATCATCCGCGGACCAAGATAGCTGCTCAAATTGTCTCCTAAATCGTTTATAAAGGTAAGTAACAGTAGTGACCCTATAACACTTCCCTGTGAAATGCCAGATATCACTTCCAGTTTACTCGATAATTTTCTGTCAATTACAACGTACTATGTCCTTCCTGACAGGAAATCACGAATCCAATCGCACAACGGGGGCGATATTCCATAATCACGCAATTTGATTAGAAGGCGCTTGTCAGTTACAGTGTCAAAAGCCTTGCGGAAGTCTAGAAATGTGGAATCGATTTGAGATCCTTTGTCGCTAGCTCCCACTACATCATGGAGTAAAGAGCTAGCTGAATCCATGTTGATTGTTGGACTATAGGTCGTACTCTTCGAGGTAGTTCGTAATGTTTGAGGAAAGTATATGTTCTAAAATCCTGCTGTAGACAGACGCCAATGGCATAGACCTGTAATTTTGTGGATTACTTCCATTGACTTTCTTGAATATTGGAGTGACCTGTGCAATTTTCCAGTCTCTGGGAACGGGTCTGTCTCTAAGCGATCGCTTGTATATGATAGCTAGGTATGGGGCTATTCGTCTGCATAATCTGAAAGGAACGTAATTGGTTTATTGGTTGGATTAACGTCTTGTACAGTCCAACCTCTGTTGACAGTTTGCGAGCCTTCAATAACTGGCCAGATTGTGATAACAAAGGTTACCTGCCTATAACGCGGCAGAAATCTCGACCTTACGCAACCCCGATTCTGAAAATACCGACCAAGGAACTTGAACTTCCTCACTCACTTGTATGTCCGGCTCCCAACTACCAGTGACTGAAAGTGTCCTCTTGTTCCTACTTCTACCATGTTCATCAAGAGAGAATATTCTTTGTTCACTTACAAGAAGTCAAAACTGTAGTGTCTAAAACCTCGCTTTTATTTTGCAGGTCCTCCTTAGAGCTCTTAGGACAGTAGGATAACATCACTACAAAGGCAAGAGGAGTGATTTTTTCCTCCCTCGTCGATCCCAAGGAAGTTTTTGCTGACTACTTCTACTCGAGAGTGAGGTTGTAAAGAATTGGCGATAACCCTTCACCTAAGCAAAGTCCCGTGACGATGTTGAAGCTCTCCGCGAGTTGAATGCCAAGTTTTACCTTGCCCTATGCCTCAATGAGGCATATTGTAACCAGGTTGATGATGTTGTTGGGCATCCCAAACTCCCTGACGCACTTGAAGAAGCTCTCACGATGGGTGCAATCATAAACATTCTTAAATTGTGTAAGTAACGTCGGACGTTCTTCATTATGTTAACTTCTCAGTAGGTTGTGTTAACACAGAGGTATGGTTCACTGTAGACCAGCCTGTATGGGAACGTACTTGCTACCCTCCCATCGTGTCTTCTACAATGGGTTCGATCCTTTCCAGTAGACAACTGGATAAAATGTTATAATATACAGTATTTGGGTAGAGCTATTCCTCGGTACTTCTCACAGTCCATTTTTCTCCCTTCTAGTGAATTGGACAGATCATTGCTGTCTTCCAATCCCTTGGTAACTTCTCTGAAGTTCAGATCCCTGCAATTTAGTTGGTGAAGCCTCTCATGTTTCACCTCCCTCCTGCATAATTTGTACCTGTATCCCATTTTCTCCTGGATTCTTGATTTCAGCTCATGTGGTGGGTGGATAGCCAATGTCTACTGCAGATGGTAACTGGAATTTGAACAGCTCTTGTAACTCATCACAGTTCAGAGTCTGTTTATTGGTCAAGATTTCCCCATTGCTCCTTTCTTCAACTTCTGCCACCGTCCGTACCGCCTCGAATTGAGCCTTTTCCTGTGCAATGTCTGCTGTCTGCATCCAATTTTCCCAGATATCTACCCTAATCCCCAAGCCTTCCTATTTTTCCTACTCTACTGCATTACGTTAAATATTACTGTATTTCAGTCCAAGTTGCCACTTATCAAGAAAGTACAAATTTTGTACAAGTCGGCGTGTCAAATCCGTTAGGTTTTCGTAATTTCCCCAAATAGCTCGAGGCAAAAGCCTGGATGGATCCTGTGAAAGGGCACGGTCGATTTCCTGCCTCATCCTTATCAAAAACATTCCGAGTTGGTGTTCCTTCTCTACATCTACATATCTACATGGGATACTCTGTAAATCACATTTAAGTGCCTGGCAGAGGATTCATCGAACCACCATTCCATTGTCGAATAGCGCGCGGGAAGGAAGAACACCTGAATCTCTGCGTTCGAGCTCTGATTTCTCGTATTTTATTCTGATGGTCATTTCTACCTATGTAAGTGGGAGTCAACAGTATATTTTTGCATTCGGAGGAGAATGTTGGCGATTGGAGTTTCGTAAGTCGCCCACGACGCAGCGATAAGCGCCGTTGTTGTAATGATACCCATCCCAGAGCCTGTATCATTTCCGTAACGCTGTTTCCCCTGTATCGTGACAATACGATACGAGCTGCCCTTCCTTGGACTCTTTCGATGTCCTCCGTCAAACCCACCTGATAAGTATCCCACACTGGGCAGCAATACTCCAAAAATGGACGGACAAGCGTACTGTATGCAGTTTCTTTTGTAGTTCTATTGCGTCTTTTAAGGGTTCTGCCAATAAAACGCAGTCTCTGGTTCGCCTTACCCACGCCATTATCTACGTGTTCTTTCCAGTTTAAGTCTGAAGTAATAGTAATTCCTAGGTATTTTGTGGAGTTTACGTCCTTCACTTTTGATTGACTTATCTTGTAAACAAAGCTTAACGGATTTCTTTTCGTACTCATGTGGACGACTTCACACTTCTCATTGTTTAGAGTCAATTGCCAAGTTTTACACCATAGTGATATCTTATTCAGATCGTCTCTAATGATCACGATATCGACAAAAAGTTAAACCTTAATCTTCCTCTTCTTTGTTTAAGTAAACATATATCTTTTTATTGTCTCTCAACAACGACACATTTCCCTACATCGTAGTATCATAAGCAAACAGGCGCGGATTGCTACTCTCTATATCCAAATGGAATGATGTTATAAACCACTGATAATGGCAGGAAGGTCCGGACGTAATGTAGTTGCTGTAGCTTGCAGTATGTATATAATTGTCGACTTGATTCTCGTGCATCCACTGAAAACACGGGCTCGGAAAAAAAAAACCGACGCTTGTATGTCAGGGCGTGTAACTATCCACAGTTGATGTGTAAACAGTACACTGTCTCTAGTTGCAGCTGCCACTTAGTTCAGCATTCATGTTTGCAACAACACGTTTACGTTAATTATAGCGATTTTATGAAGGAACAGTACGTGCCAGAAGATGAATTGTTCTGTGACATACGACTTCTCGCGACATAATTACTCCAGACCTACGTCGCCTCTTTTGTTGAACACGTACCATTAATCAGATGTGTCACTGACAAATGTTTTTACTCTGACTGGATCAATGGCGAACAGCCGTGGAGTACGGCGTTTAAAAAAAATCAGAAGACAGGAAAATAAGTAATGCGCTGTTTCGTAACTGGCAGAGTGTCCTTCCACTGGTCCTATCGGCTACCGGATTTATATTTCCGGAGTTTCAAAAATCACATCATTCCCACTCGAATGACTAGGAGCATAGAGACGGCGATGAGATAGGACGATGATCTTTCGATCAACCATGGCCGATTTCCTCCCCCATACTCTTTCTCTTAAATGAAAAATTTTCACCTTTTACGCATTTACTTTTTTCAAAAAATTACTGTCAGAATTAGAAAGAATATTGAAGGAATTTGTAAATTACAGAAATTCTTGAAATTTCCGTGCCACATGGTACAATTAATTACACCAATATACAGGTGGAAAGCAGGGGGGGGGGTACGAAATGGATAAAAGAAGTTAAAGAGGACTTCAAACAAACACTCATAACAGTAAATGATACAGAAAATAGAAAAGAATTCAGGAACATTATCAAAAATCATCCATTTGACACCACAACACAGAAGTGACCAGTATGTAAATGAACAGCAGAACGAAAGAAGCAACACAGTGAGCGCATGAAGAAAATTTGGGCACCGAGAAAACGAAAACAATCATCATAAATAAATTCAACTTCCAACGCTCTCTTTAAATGGGATAACCGAAAATAGTAGTAATAATAATAATAATAATAATAACTTATTATTCTAGGCATCAAGGCTGTAACTAAAAGTCTTAGAGCGCCCAAAACCCCCCTATCCTATTCTATCAAAAATTTTCAAATGTTTGAAAATCTATCGTTCCAAACTGCGCGATCATCAGTCCGTAGCTTACAAACTACTTAACCTAAGGTAAACTAACCTAAGGACAAACACACACACACACACACACACACACACACACACACACACACACACACACACACACCATGCCCCAGGGAGGACTCGAACCTCCGACGGCGAGCTCCTATCCTATCCTAAAAGTCTTAGAACACCATTTTCCCTATGACAATGGACGGGTCACAGGTCGCGGGTAGTGAACGTTCCATCAGATGTGGTGAACATCTGCGAATACATACTAAGAAGTCCCGGACCACCTTGCCTGTCTTGTAGCAATTGGCTAAGTGATCAACGTCTGTTCACAAGTGGTGCGGCTCAAACTAACCCTTCCTGTTTCAACAGAGTTCACAAAACGAGTCTACCCAAAAATATCGAAACATTTTTGACTAGTTTCCTTCTCCTATTTGTTATACGACTTTTACATTTATAGAAAAATTGTACAATAACTGCATGCTGTTTTGTTTTCATCCTTGCAGTCGGTCTTATGAAAACAGGAAGTTGTAGTCACGGCTACCCATTTATAGATAAAAACTACGCAAAACGAGAAGGATATGGACAAAGAGGGCGGAGGAGAAGGCCATATAGGACGGACGAGTTTATTGTGTATATCCAGTACTCATAGAAACTGCGAAGCATTGCCGGATTCGCCGGCCGCGGTGGCCGAGGGGACTGCGGCGCGCCAGTCACGGTCTGCACGGCTACCATGTTCGGGGGTTCGAATCCCCCCTCGGGCATGGATATTGGTACCGGCCTTAGTATTAACTAGTTCATAAGTAGTTTGTAGGTTTAGGGACTGATGACCCCGTAGTTAAGTCCCATAAACTCTACAAACATTTGAACATTTTTTTTTAACATTGCCGGCTTCACTAGTTAACCTACAATGGTCATTTGAGATATCTAGGTCCTGGAGTATTGTCATCGGCATAATGAACTAAAAAGGTTCGACGGCTTTCTATCGGTTCTACAGAGTGAAGATCACAACATTAAGGTAACCGAGATAGTGGTAATAACAGAAAATTGTTGCAGTTGGTCTGCACGGCCATTACGGTCGGGGGTTCGAATCTCCCCTCGGGCATGGATATTTGTGCCGTCCTTAGTCTTAGCTAATTCATAAGTAGTTTGTAAGCTTAGGGACTGATGACCCCGTAGTTAAGTCCCATAAGTACTACAAACATTTGAACATTTTGTTGCAGTTGGGTTAAGATAGCGTAGGGCGCAGGTAGTGCAATGCAACTACAACGTGACTAACCGAAGCTGTGGTATGGATAGCCATAGGAAGGTTGGAAACGGGACAGACACAGAAGCTACTTTTCTAAGCTACTTTTCTACCCAGTAAAAAAACTTATCTATTAAACCATTATCGTTATTGTCTCCTTTTCTGATCTAATTCCCTCAGCATCGTTTTAATTTAATTCGATTACATTCCATTACCCTTGTTTTACTCTTGTATCGTGTAATAATTTGAAATAAGTCGTTAAGAAACTTACCAGATATTCGCAAACACTGTTTCCCCTCTATATATTACATATATGTTACTATATTATATTTATTTGAAAAATATATATATATATATATAACCTGTTTTCGTCCGAATATTTATTAGAGCATCGTGTCACACTTTGGAGTAAATCGGTCAAGGATCATTCGAAATTCTTGGCTACAAGGGTCTTTTCTTTATATAGTTGTATAACATGGAGAAATCCACTATGGGGGAAGATATTACACCTAGAAAGACAACGTCGGTCTTTTTTCCATGGATGGCAGATGCCACCGAAGTCTAGCAGATAATGGCTTTAACGCAGTCCACCAACAGATTACTTATTGACATAGCTGTCACAGCGCCATCTGGGTGTACCCTTTACTAGGGAATATTTACAGCCATAAGTGGATATCAACGTATGGAAACAGCTGCCATGCTACAGAGACACACTCGTGATTCCTACAGCCATCTGAGAGAAAGGGATAAATTGTAGCCTTCCCGGTAGAGGGACGTTCATTTAAGAGAATTATTAAAGTTGGACGTACTGTGTCAGTTGTGCACCGATGCTGGTTGCGGTGGTCATGTGAACATTATCACACGCGTAGAAGGTGCTCGCAGCACAAACGTGAGCCAAGATAGTCGTAAGGGCAGGTAGTACCTCTATCACATACACAGGGTAGGAACTGTGGCCAACCGATTACTAGCAGTGGGTCTAAGGGCACGCACGTCTCTTGCCAACACCACCCAGGTCTTACAACAGCCCATGCCACGTCACACCGACCAGGCTGCGGCCGCCAGCTGACTGGCTAACCCTACGAGGTAGTGGACTATGCCAACACCACCGAAAGAGAAGGCCGTGGCGCGCTTCTTCCACGTCATAAAAAGCAGATGTCTATCTGGTGTGGACAATCCACTAGGCCCTAGTGGCCAGCCATTAAGGTACGCGATAGCAACCTGCTTTCAAATGATTTTATTTTTTTATTTTTTTGCGTGACGTGGCACAAGCGCGCCGCGGGCTTTTGTTTGGGTGGTGTTCGCTATGCCCCAGCGGCCAACCACCTCAGCAGACGGCCGCGGCCCGGTCGGTGTGACGTGGAACGGGCTGTTGTTTCGTCACAACTAATTGTCTCTAGGTGGTGTTGCTCTACATCGTCTTCCACAGTATCAACATGCACGACTCGACTGGTGCCGTCAAATGATCACTGGAAAGATGGAATGGCGGAAGGTGGTCTTCAGCGATGAACGACGATCCTGCCTGCACGCAAGTGATTTTCGTTTGTCCATGCGTCGTAGGTCTGGCGAGCGATGTCTTATAGAGCACAGTCGTTCGAAACACACTGGCCCAATTCCAGGCCTAATGGTCTGGAGTGGGATATTTTACAGCTCACGTTCACTTTTGTGGATGGAACGGTGACCAGCACTCGGTACTTGCAGAAGACCCATTTTTGCAAATGCAACGTTATGTGTTGTTACAGCACGATAATAATCATCCACACACTACGTGAAACTGAACGTGCTTTGAAAGACGTACAGCAACTTTTCTGGCCAGCAGGATCTGCGAACAGGTCTTCAATCGAATACGTGTGAAATATGATGGAATGACAACTTACACATGCATCTTATCAACCCACAATTCTTGCAGGCGAGGAATAATTTTTCTCAAGTTAGTATTCACCATCTGTATGATCGAATGTATGCCAGAATCAGCGCTAGCATTGTCGCCCTTGGAGGCTCCACCAAGTACGATGGTTGGTACTTAAATAGTGGCAACACTTCTGTGGAGACACTATGCAATGGAATCTACTATTGTCGATGATAGCACACATTGTTGACATACCTACCTTACCTCCGAGCAAATGGACTCGTCCGTCCCTGGTCACCGGCGTGTGCGCAATCGGGAGAAACTTGTAAGCGAGTGGTCTAACCTAACGGTGTCACTATGTTTTCGAAACAGGAAGGACGGAGTTGGATCAAGATTGAATGTGCCAGGGTATGCGAAAAATTGCATTACGAAGGGTTCCACATGAATTGATGGAAATGCAGAAATGGATGCATTACGATGCTACCCAGACGCACTTGGTGCGAGAAAGAGAGGCTTTCTTACGACGTATCGCAACACATCGTACGAGCCAAAACTGAAAGGCCAATTCAACGAATGGCGTCATTATGGGTCGCCGTGAAAGTCGAAATTGCGTAACAGACCCTCTATGGCAGATCGTCAATGAACAGTATTACTGTTCGTATTCCGAGCATCACCTGCTACCAGCTTTACTAAAGAAACGGCAACACTTTCTGAGCAATCCATCTGTCATTTTGAACGACAATGGGTGGGTGCAGACAGCGCAAGCTGTGGCTGCTCTGTTCGGCCAATTGGACTGGGAAGTACTTTACCATCCACCACACTCCCCGGACTTAATTCCTTGTGACTTTCATTTGATTCCGAAGATGAAGAAACCACTTCGTTCCACTCGCTTCAGAACTGTAGCAGAGATTCGACATGCAGTAGACCGCTTCATTCACACCATCAACAGAACAGGCTCTGCTGACGGAATATATATAGGGTGACTTGCCTAACAATTGCACCGCAAATGTGCGGTTTTCGCAGAATGGATTGGTAGTCAGGTGCTCATATTTTTAGCCAACAAACAGATTGTAATATTACTTTGTTATGCAAACATACAGTGTTTTTTAATGGAACAATGGTTGTTCTATCATACACTGGAATTCTTGACACCAGCTGTGTAAAAAGAATTCTGATTGACATTTTTATCACGTTTAGTTTGGCAGCTACAACCGTTCAAAGTGTCGGGGGCGGAGGCTGCGACAGCGTAGCTGACTGGCCGAGTGGCTAGCCCCTGGGGCACGGCCCACTGTTTCATGACCACCAGCCAGTCAGCTACACTGTCGTAGCCTCCGCCCTCAAAACTTTGAATGGTTGTAGCTGCCAAACTAAACGTTGTCATTCAAAATTCTTTGTACACAGCTGGTATAAAAAATTCCAGTGTATGATAGAAACGAACATTGTTCCGTTTGAAAAATTGTATGTTTGCATAAAAAATACACTTTCTAGGTATTTTTACAATCTCTTTATTGGCTAACAATACGAGTCTTTGACTACCAATCCATTCTGTGAAAATCGCACTTTCCGTTTTTGCAATATTTGCGGTGCAATTGTTAGGTTATTAAATTACTGTATGGTGACGAATTACAGTGATGATAATATTATCAATATTTTCTCGCAATAGCGAATTTCTTTTAGCTTCACTGTATAAGGTATGGATGTTCTGCCAAATGGTGACATATGAAAATTTTTGCCGGGCCGGGACTCGAACTCGGGTTTCCCGCTTTTCGCCAGTGGTCGCCTTAACCACTAGGCTACCCGAAAACGACTCCAGAACCGATCCAGACTACCATATGCCACACTGACAGCACTTATGAGTCAACTGTATTCATCCCTCATATGTGCAGTTGGTGTGACATATGGAAGTTTGAATTGGTCCTGGAGTCGTGTTCGGGTAGCCTAGTGGTTAAGGCGACCGCTCGCGAAAAGCGGGGAACCCGGTTTCGAGTCCCGACCCGCCAAAAATTTTCATATGTCACCATTTGGTAGAACATCCATACCTTATACAGTGACGCTAAAATAAATTCGCTATTGCGAGAAAATATTGATAATGTCAGGTCATTCACCCTGTATATCGGCCAGTCAGCTACGCAATCGCAGCCTCCGCCCCCGAAACTTTGAACGGTTGTAGCTGCCAAGCTAAACGTATGTATATAACGGATGAAGATTTTATTATGAATATAAATTATTTTGGCAGGTGACTGGGTGCGATCCCTGACTAAATGTTGGTGCAGAGACGATAAGCGAGCTGCATGTGCGGCATGTTTTCAAATGTTCAAATGTTTGTAGAGCTTATGGGACTTAACTACGGGGTTATCAGTTCCTAAACTTACGAACTATTTGTGAACTAGCTAATAGGGACGGCACAAATATCGATGCCCGAGGGGGGGGGGGGGATTCGAACCCCCGACCGTAGTGGCCGTGCAGACTGTGACTGATGCGCCGTAGAACGCTCGGCCACCGCGGCCGGCTGGCATGTTTCCCAAACTGATTATATCGTGTAAGAATTTGGAGTAAATCGGTCAATACCTTTTCGAGATATTTAGGTAACAAAATTTTAAAACTACTTGCCTTTATGTAGTAGTATAGATAAGGATTATATTTTTGTCATAGATTATATTGTGTCTTAGTGCTGTTTGGACTTGGATAAATAAATAAACTGAAACACTTTTTTTTTTTTTTTTTTTTTTTTTTTTTTTTTTTTTTTTTTTTTTTTTTGCGGTTGCAGTATCGTTGCGTTTTAAAGGAATATGTGCCGGCTGCGTGTTGTGCTGTCACAGCTACCGGCGGCAGCCGCCCATTACAGAGCAGGGCGCGATCGACTGCCGGACGGCTCGGCACGGAAGGTAAATGGCGGCCATTAGTCTTGCGGCCATAATGACGGTATGCGTCTGCGGCTGCCAGTCGAAGGCCCTGCATAATTGACGAGCGTCCGCGGGGACCGCCCCTCTGTGTGCAAACATGCCGTGTCTCCCGGCGCGCCCGCCTGCCGAGTCGACCGTATCGGCCCATCGCCGGCCTGCCTACAATTTCCGCCGCAAAGAGCTCTGTCTGTGTTACGAAAGGGAGCCGGGAAAGCGGGCGCCTTCCTCGAACTGATGACGTCGGACACTGCTCATATCCGCGACAGTACAACGTGTGCCAGTCAGCTGATAAACAGTAGTATAGTATAAACAATTCAGAGGGTCTAGTGAGAGAGGGAGTTGTGCCACTCTGAGGAGAAATGGAGATAAATTATTCTAAAGCGCTGTATTAAGGCATTATTTATACAATAAAGGAGTCACTTCTTTCGTCTTAACTTATTGTTATGCAAGTTATGCGAAAGGAAAAATATCAATTTTATTGTAAATAGCACTGATGATGACCTTGTAGGCTTTAACACTAGAACCGCCGGAGTTTTTAACAGCCTAAAACCGCCAACGGGACAAAAGTGTCCCATTTCAGATCGATGCGTTACTGTTTAATCCTAGTCTTTTAATTTTAAGCGATGGGTATTTCTGTAAGAAATATTGACACTGATGGTCTGAGCGAAGAAAACTATTATTTCAAATTTGTTGCAGCATTGTGGGGAATATTCCTGCGTAGTATCACAGGTAAACTCTCTTGATAGTGTAATGAACTTACACCAGTTTCATAATTTGTCTTACAGAAATTTTTGAATTACGTAATTTTATTTTCAGTTCACTGTTTGTATCACTGCGTGTCTTCTGGCTAGTGTTAGTCTGTATGTACTTCACGGCGTGTGAAGTCGAAGTCGTGTGTTTTTAAATCATTTCTTTTAACGTCCCGTCGACATTAAGATGATGGAGCACACGCTCGGACTGCCTGCATTGATTTAGGGAAATCACGAAAGACCTAAATCAAGATAGCTATTGGCGGGTTTGAACCGCTGTCCTCCCGAATGCGTGTTAATTGGGTTACCACTGCGCCACCTAGCTCAAAATTTTCATATGTTTGAAAAGATTTGGAAATTAACAGCAGTGGTCATCGGTCCCTAAACTTACAAACTAGTTAAACTACTCTATCCTAAGAACACCACACACACACTCATGCCCGAGGTAGGACTCGAACCTCCGACGGCGAACGGCCACGCTCCTCGCAGCACGGAACTTCAGTGCGCACGGCTATCCCGCAGTGCCACCTAGCTCTGTCACAGTGTTACTGTGCATATTTGTTTGTCCTATACTAACTTATAGATTCAGATTTTGGGAAACTTAATTATGAAACCTCACAATTAGTTTTAGATTATTGCTTTGCCTATCCGCGCAACAAATTTGTACGGAAAAGGTACTGTGAAACGAAGTTGAATACGGGCATATATTTTCAAGAGTCTCTTTTATTCAAAGTAGATAGCAACTTTCGACATTTAAGTTTCAAGTTTTTCTAAAGAGAAATTTGTTAACCTAGAATATAATTGTAAATGTTCAGACAAGAAGAGTTTTCCAAATGTGTTATAGAAGGATGTTCAAGATGATATTGAACATTGTGTGTGTGTGTGTGTGTGTGTGTGTGTGTGTGTGTGTGAAAGGGGAATGAGTAGCTCGTAATTGATGAGGACATACTGGATTGAATTGAAGAGAGATGAAAGTTACATTGCAACTACGCTAAAAAGTCCGTTGGTTAGCATCAAAAAATTATGTGGTAGTGGAGTGAAGTCTGTAGAATAAAAATTGTCGGGAGAGACTAAGCTTGAATGCAGCAAACGTATTCCAATCAATTAAAGTTATAGTGGTTATGGGAAGATTGTATTATACAGGATGGACGATAATGGAGACGAGTCTTCATAATAAATAAATATCAGCGCTCAGGTTTAAAATTAATTCAACATTTCAGTAATGAATTAAGTGCAGATCTGCAAGTTAGTTTTATGTATTGTACGAGGGAGTTGATAAAGAAAAGAAAAAAATGTTGACTGGTAAACTTATCGACTCAGATGTTTTAATGACTCTAATACCCATGTGTGGAACAGGTTAAATGTTTGATGACTTTTAAATGAGTTAAATTTCGATGTTAAGCAGATAGACCGTTTTGGTTGAAGTCATGAAACCGTAATTATGTTGGTTTTATTCGTTTCTGATTATTCGCCGGTATTATAAGGAAAATTCAAAACAGAAACTCGTAATCTACGAGTCTTACAGAGATAATTATTATTTGTAGATATTTTCAGTGGTATATATGAATGCTGTGTGAAGAAAGTAGTCAATAGAGTAAATTATAAAAACAATTATAAATTAAACTATTCCTGATGC
Organism: Locusta migratoria; assembly: GCA_026315105.1. Lineage (NCBI taxonomy): Eukaryota > Metazoa > Arthropoda > Insecta > Orthoptera > Acrididae > Locusta > Locusta migratoria. Next base: position 182,252,842 of record CM048749.1, read on the forward strand.
TGATGTTTTATCGTAATGAACGTTGAATAAACTATAAACTGTTATCCGTTCATTGATTTGCTCGCCTGTAACTGAGGAAAAGTTTGTAAATGGTTTGAAATTGTGTTTAGAGTTCATTGGAAGTTGCTAAGTGCTTTCATTCTCAAATACTCGAACGATCAATATTGTTTGAGTATCTTGGGACCGTTAGTTAAAGCTGCATCTAGATGTATACTCAGTTTCTGACTTTAATGGCTTTGCCGTGAATGCTTTACCGTAAGACTGTGCCTCTTAATGAGCAGATTCTGACAGCATTTTAGGCTTTCAAATTCTGTCAATAATCATTTTACTAATGTCTGAAATTGTTGTATAAATTTTTAATATCAATTATAGGAGAAGAAGAATGAAATTTACATAGTTAGAAAGGTGCTTTAGGTGCACAAAACAATGATCATGTCACTACGGAGCCGTTAAGAGTGTTACAAGGGAGTAGATGTTTAATACCTCTAACTGATGTTACCTTTACTATCACGCATTATAATCACCCGCTATCGTAAGTGCAAACTGAACATTGAAGTGCTACCAACTTTTAGTCTGCGTACCGATCAGGAGCTAGGATAAAATGCTACACGAAAGTAACAACATTTATTGTAATCGTATTCTAAGACGTCCATATTTAAGTGGTTCATTTCCAATAACATATGCATAAGGGATGACTACCATGACACTATTGCAAGGTCAATGAAGATGTCAGAAATGGACTCAAAAGATCGTAATTTTGAAGTCGATAAATAACGTTATTTATTGGTGTGGTTATTTCGTTTACTTCTCTGTAAGAGTAATTTTGTGGTCAAGATCCTCCAATGCCACAACATTTTAAGTAAGATGGTAAGTTTTAATTTTTATTTAGAATAGCTATGACGCGGGAAAGACGATATGGACAGAGGGGGATGGAAGTGGAAGAGATGGACATAGGAAAGAGGAGGAGATGGAAGACTGAAAGAAGGGACGATGGAGATAGACGAGGGATGGATAAAGGGAGGGGAGGTGGAGTAGAAGGAGGAGGAGGAGGTGAAGTAGGCGTGGAGGTACGAAGAGAGGGAGGAGGAAATGGACAACGAGGTGGGGTGAACAGTTGATGGACGAAGGGAAATCTTACGTCGCACGCTCCATTGTCGGGAACCCGTCGGATGTGTATGTTTATGCAGAAAACGAACGAACAAAACAGTTCAGTCAATTCTTTGCCTTTTTCTAAAAACGTCTCATTTCTACTACTTCTCCCTTCTGACATATCCACAGGAACGCAGAGCAGGGGCGTTTGAAATATCCGTGCAAAAAAAAAAAAAAAAAAAAAAAAAAAAAAAAAAAAAAAAAACCAACCTAACGTGATTGGGGAAAACAATTTTAATTTTCGACATAGTCTCCTTTTAGGCCTATACACTTCGTCCAACGCTGTTCTAATTTGTTGATCCCTTCCGATTAATACGAATTGTCCAAGCCTGCATAATAGCTGTTAATTTCTGCAATCGCCTCCCCGTTTGAATGAAATCTTCGACTCAAAAGCCATTTCTTCAAACTGGGGAACAAATAGTAGTCCGAGGGAGCCGAGTCTGGAGAATAGGGAGGATTTGAGATGAGTTGGAATCCTATTTCCAATCATTCTGCGACCACAACTGCTGAGGTGAGAGCTAGTGCTTTGTCGTGATGGAAAAGGACTCTTTTGTCGGCCAATCGCCGGTGCTTTTCTTGCAGCTCTGTTTTCAAACGGTCCAATAACGAAGAATAATATGCACCTGTAATAGTTTTATCCTGTTCCAGATAGTCGAAGAGGATAATCTCTTGCGATCCCAAAAGACCGTCGCCATAACCTTTCCAGCCGAAGGACCGGTCTTCGCCTTTTTTATGCATATTCTCCCTTGGTAACCCAGTGTTTAAATTCTTCTTTGGTCTCAGGAGTATAATAATGTATCCATGTTTCATCCACAGTGACGAAACGACGCTTGAAGTTCTGCGGATTCCTCTTGAACAGCTGCAAGCCTTCCTTGCAACACTTCACACGATTCCGTTTTTGGTTAAGCTTGAGCAACCGCGACACACATCTTGCGGATAGCTTTCTCATGTCCAAATGCTTATGCAAAATATTATGCACCCGTTCATTGGAGAAGCCCACAGCACTAGCAGTCTCACGCAACTTAACTCTTCTGCCATCCATCACCATAAAATGGATTTTATCAATGATTTCTGGAGTCATAACCTCCTTAGGGCGTCTAGAACGTTAAACATTACTTGTGCTTATATGGCCACACCGAAAATTATCAAACCACTTATAAACTGTTCTAATCGAAGGTGCAGAGTCATCATAATGTTTATCAAGCTTCTCTTTAGTCTCCTGGAGTGTTTTACGTTTCATAATGTTTAATCACCACACGAAATTATTTTTCGTCCATTCTTTGACAATCACTGAACTTCCTTAATTCACATGAATGCCAAACACAAAGAAATAGGCCAATATGGTTGAAACTTAGTGCGCGTTCTTTCCAAAGATGCTACGAAGTATGACCTCGATAGGCGCCGGTGGTGCCATCTGTCGGACTTTGCACGTACTTTTCAAACGCTCCACGTGTTGATTCGACTAACGTATTTTGTCAGTGTCAGTGTTCACAAGATATTTTATTTACTTTCTGGTTCATTTCACATGAGAATGAGCCACAGCCAAGTGTGGCCGGGCTCAGTCACATTAAATACTGAAAGCAATGGTTAATTTCCTCTTTAAACCGTTGCGTACGCAACCAGCAGTTGCTTCGTGGTGGCAATTCTACTCCATAGCTCTAAGGACTTCTGGTTCTAGGCTGAGGGACACCGAGATAGATTCCCGAGCGAATCAGTTTTACTCGCCCAGGGACTGGATGTTTGAGTTGTCCCGATGCATTCATCTCGTCTATATCGATGAGCAAGTGGCTTCAAATATGCGACCGTACAAACTCAAACGAGTCATAGTAGTAGACAAGAGTTACAAGATGGATGGTGGTGTTTCTCCAGACGTATAGGACAGAGCATAGACCGTAGAAGCATGGTATTGGTAAAAGATTAGCAACTTTTTTTTAATCTATGGGACTTAACTTATTTGGTTATTAGTCCCTAGGCTTACAAACTACATACACGAACTAACCTAAGCACAACACATACATCCATGCCTCAGGGAGGACTCGAACTTCCAACAGCGAGCAGCTACTCGCTTCGCATCTAGGCCCCTGAAACTCTCGGCTGCTCCATCTCCGCGTTGTTTTATTTTATTATTTTTACCCGTGTCTGTTGACACAAAACATAAATTAATTTAAACAAACTTTTTAACCTGTAATGAAAACCAAGTAACTGTGTAACATAAAACTGATTAAAACATGAATTCTAGATCATGTGTGCGAGAGCTGTATTAGGAAAATAAAGAAAACAAAAATGGATAAAAAAGGACGCGCTCTCCCGACCAAGTATACCAACGATCATATCATTTAAATATCATAGGTACTCGTATTACAGTTTAATAAGTCGCGGGTGCAAAATATTAATATAAATTAATCACAGAAAAATAGGAAAACTATAGACTAATATCGCCGACGATCACTTTTGATTGCGGAGGAATGTAGGAACATGTGGGGCAATACTGTCATTAGAAGACAGGTGGAAGGAAGGAAAAACTATACATTGTATAGGTTGTGAGAGCATTTCACAATGTAAACTGCAATACTCTCCTTAAAATTCTGGAGATATCAGGACGAAAATACAGGAAACGGGAGATTATACACAAGTAGTGCAGAAACCAGACGACAGTTATAAGAATCGACTAGCATCAAGAGGAGAATTCACTGAGTAGGGACTGTGCTAGGATTATCCCTAGTGATATTCAGTGTGTTCACTCAGCAAGAAGTAAAGGATGAGTTACAGTTCAGGGAGAAGAAATACACTGGTCAGCTGGAACATTATGGCCACCACCCTACTATCGATATAAACCCATCCAAGCGATAGTAGCTTCACTTGACGAGGAATGCTTGCTAGTCAGACACACGAATGGTATATGTAATATCAGCTGGCGTGCAGTCCGTATGTAGAATGGGAAAGAAGCGCGTTCTATCCGAACTTGTCCAATGACAGATTGTGATGCGAATCCATCCTCTTCAACATCTGTTCTATGGGACGGAGTAAAGCTGACGATGGCTGAATTATCCATTCACGTGGGCAACCACAGGTCTAGAGGATCTTGAGCAAACAACCATGACGTCTAAGAGATGTAGTGCAGACCATGAGCACCATTAATGCTGATCATGTTGCTAATGACAGTGGAATTTTTAAATGAGCTATTGCATTATAAGGCCAGTGGTGTGATGCAGTGGTTCGAGGAATTCAGTGACGACTTCCACACGCTGGCCCTCTAACTCGTCAGATCTGAATCCCGTCCAAGCAACACCACCGAAAGAGAAGGCCACGGAGCACTCGTGCCACATCACGCAGAGCAGGTCACTATCGCGTAGCTGAGTGGTTGGGTGGTGGGGCACAACCAACACTACTTAGAGACAAGGCCTCACAACAGCCCGCGCTACGTCACACCGACTAGGTCGCGACCACCAGCTTACTGGCTGGCCTCTCCAGTGTGCTCCAGTATCCAGCTATTCAAATGGCGATTGTGGCCTGGTCGGTGTGAGGTGGCACGGGCTGTTGTGAGGTCTTGTCTGTACATGGTATGGCACAACCCACTAGTCCCTAGCGGCCAGTCACTCAGCTGATCGATAGAGACCTGCTCTGTGTGATGTGGCACGAGTGCTCTGCGGCCTTCTCCTTCAGTGGTGTCGATCGATGTGGAAAGTGAATGAACGTGACGTCACACAGCTCATCTCTTCCAGGAATTTACAGGAATTAGGAAACCATTACGGTCGGGGGTTCGAATCCTCCCTCGGCCATGGATATTTGTGCCGTCCTTAGTGTTAGCTAGTTCATAAATAGTTTGTACGTTTAGGGACTGATGACCCCGTAGTTAAGTCCCATAAGCTATACAAACATTTGAACATTTTGATTTGAATTAGGAAACTTGTGTGTTCAGATGGCAGTACTTGTAATGGGTATGAGGGTGTAGCCTTACTTAATGATGGCGCCGCAACCGCACCAGACGTTGATTGGAAAGATGCGCGTTGAAAATGGTCATTTGTCTTGAAAGAAGGATGGAATACGAACATTAAGTAAAACGAAATGTGGGTCATGGATTGTATTCGAATTAAATCACATGATTTTGAGGTAATCAGATTAGGAAACTAGACACTAAAAGTAGACAACTTTTGTTATTTAATTATCACGACAGAAGTAGGCAGGATATAAAATACAGATTAATAATGGCGAGAAAATCATTTGTTAAGAAGAAACATATGTTTACATGTAACGTAGATTTACGTAAATACTAGCTGAAAACCGGCGTTGGCCGGGTATTTATTTGTTCTACACTCTTGTAACCCAACTTCCTCTCCCTTCTCTTTCTCTCCATTCATCGCTTCCTCTCCCATATCACTGTAAATCTCCACCTTAGCCTCTCTCGGCCCACTTCTACCACTACCCCTCCACTCTCCCGCCGCCTGCTTGGGTCATTGCCCCTCCCCCTCCACAAATCTAGAAAAACTCATATGTCAACTTTCAAATGTTTGTATAGTCTATGGGACTTAACTACGGGGTTATCAGTCCCTAAACCTACAAACTACTTATGAACTACTTACGAACTAGGACGGCACAAATATCCATGCCCGAGGGGGGATTCGAACCCCCGACCGTAGTAGCCGTGCAGACCGTGACTGAAGCGCCTTAGTCTCCTCGGCCACCGCGGCCGGCTGTCAACTTTCGTGGTGGTCAGTGAAACAAAGCTTTTTGCAGGGTTCCCTTTGTCACACACGATACAAAATCTATGTAAACAATGACCTATCCTTTGGATTAAAGATGAAGTGTGAAAGCATTCATCAAGACTGGGGCAAAGGTATGGATTCCGACAAAGATTACAAGTATAGTACCCTCCGCCATGTACCGTACAAAATTTATTGTAAACACGGAGATTCTTGTTTTTATATCAAGTGTATAAAATTTCATCAAGATCGGAGTCAAACTGTGTATTTTGGCGGAATCCATAAGTACTGTACCTTCCGCCATGCATCAAACTAATTTTTATGTAGACAGTGATCTTCCTCTTGTTTTGAACGTCAGGAGTGCAAAATTTTACCACGATGGGAACAAAATTGTAGATGCAATTGAAACACGACTCATTGAAAAACACGCTTTCAGTTAACAGGGGATATTGCAACAAGAGGTTGCTTAGCGTCTACAATAAATTTTGTAGGGTGAATGGCGGAGGGATAAGCGGAAAATCTCATACCGAGCGAGGTGGCGCAGTGGGAAGACACTGGAAGGGAAGATGATGGTTCAAATACACCTCCAACCGTCCGATTTAGGTGTTCCGTGATTTATCTAAATCACTCCAGTCAAATGCCGGGATGGTTCCTTTCAAAGGCACGGCCGATTTCCTCGCCCAGCCTTCCCCGAAAATACGACCGTAAACTCCGTATCTAATGTCCATGCTGTCGATGGAACGTTAAACCCTAAGCTTCCTTCCTTCTCCTTAGGAAAATCCGGCGGCCTACATGAAGTGGTACTCAAGATTATTGCAAGTTACCCTCCCCCACGCACCGTATGAAATTTTTGGTAGACACTGACCTTCCTTTTGTTTTGAAGGTGCAGGATGAAAACTTTCATTAATATCGGAATGACTGTAGATTTCATCTTAATTCGGCCCTATTGCAAAATACTTTCTTATCTGACTTCTTCTGCCTGTGAGCTACATACCTGCAAAATTTCAGATTCATATGTGCAGTAGTTTTCCAGATTTCGGGTATATTCTGTGAGTGAGTGACCTTTCACGTTTTTGTAAAAGAGAAATTTGTTAACATCGAATATTAATTTACGTGTAAGGAAGTCCTTTCTGAAGGCATTTGTGTGGAGTGTTGTCTTGTATGGGAGTGAAACTTGGATAATAAACAGTGCGGACAGGAAGAGGCTAGAGCCTTTTGAAATGTGGGGCTACAGAAGAATACTGAAGACTAGGTGGGTGGATCGCGTAACTAATGAAAAGGTACTGAACAGGATTGGGGAAAAAAGGAATTTCTGGCATACGTTGACTAAAGGAAGGGGTCGATTGGTAGGACACGTTGTTAGACATCAAGGAAATGTGAATTTAGAATTGGAGGGAAGTGTTTGGGGTAAAAACCGCAGAGGGAGACCAAGAGATGAATTCAGTAAGCAGATTCAAACGGATGTAGGTTGCCGTTCTTATGACGAGATGAAGAGGCTTGCTCAGGATAGAGTAGGATGGAGAGCTGCATCAAACCAGTCTCCGGACTGTAGACCACAACAACAACAAGAACAACAACATATATAGAGATGTGTGATGTTTGTTCTTTCAAATATATCGGGAAAAACAGACACAATGTGTATGTATAACTAAGACGAAGACGACCATCGATCCATTCCTTAGTGCGGATGCACACTAGGCTCGCGAATAAAAACATTAGACAAGGGCACTACGTGAGTTGTGTGTGGACAATATGGCTATATACGCCTGGCGGAAGGCGATCAGAAGCAAGACCTCCTAGAAGAAGAAGGCCTCACAACAGGCCGTGCCGATGTCACGCCGAGGGGTCGCGAACGATTGCTGACTGGCCGGCCGCTACGAGGCAGTGGGCTGTGCCCCAGTGGCCTGCCAGTCAGCTGGCTCTTCCGGCCACTCTGTGTGACGTGGGCACGGCCTGTTGTTAGACCTTGTCTTCTAGGAGGTGTTATCAGAGGTAGGCCTCGCGGCAGCGATTATCTCTATGCCCCTATTGATCTGCGTAAAAAAAAAAAAAAGTAACAGCTGGCTTGTGGTCAACCCAGGTTCGAATCCCGGCTAGCAAGAATGTCAACTTTCTCCATTTATTTATCGCGATGCCCACTCATGGCTGGCGTCGTAAATCCCTTTGTGTGTTCATAGATTTTTGTGTTAGAAAGTCTTTTTGAAGGCATTTTTCTGTAGTGTAGCCTCGTATGCAACTGAGATACGAACCATTAATCAACAAAAAGAGAACTGAAACCTTTAAAATGTGGTTCCAAATATTAATACTCGAGATTTGATAGACAGATCGTGTTACCAACGAGGTGGTGTTAAATATAAATAGGAAGTAACGATGACTGTAGCATACTTTGAGTAAAAGAAGGAACTGATTGACAAGACATAGTCTGATAGCCGATTTGTCAATGTCTCGTTAAATTGTCGTTTGCGGAGAATTGCATTGGTGATTGTTTCGTTATCAGTTAACCTGGCGTTAAAATACCTCAAACTGGCCGTTAAGTTTACGAGTAGAATTCTGCTCGTTACACGACTAACGATCTTTTAAGTGAGAATCTGTATGAAAATGGCAGGATTCCAAAGCGTTAAAATACCGCAATATATTCACGTGATAAAGATCTATTTATCGAAGAAAATAACAGAAACACTATCAAAAACTAGTGTGGAAAGCAGCTTTTATCATCATATTTCTAGCCCCATCCATGTCAGTAGCGATTCACGTGATTCCGTTCACGTGATTCAAAACTGGTCTAGAAAAGAGACCAACATGCTATCATTAAGCTCCTTCGGCAGACTGGCATGTAACGAACTCACAGATTAAAACTAAAAGATCAAATTTTAATTTATTAAATGTTCTAAATACTATGAAATATTCCGCTTTTTCTGTGAATTATCATTGTATGTTACAAGTTGTAACAGCCAATAGGTAAACATAAGTTGTAATATTACACCATTTTCTCGTTTTCTATCTTCATTTTCAGCAAATTACACTATGTCTTCATTCTTCAATCACCACCAGAATTATTGTTTTCTAGGAGCTGGAGTCCCCTTGTAGTTTCTTTTTTACAACTTCAAGTGACTAGTGTCTAGTTCAATTTCATACATTCTTAGAAATCACAATCAAGTTTTTACCCCATTTTTCGTCTTCTTCAAGTTTATTTTTAGTTATATCTTGAAATTTTCTATTCCTCCAGGTACTATATTTGGACTCTGATTCAAATTAAAAAGATTTAGAAAGCTGATAAGTTGCTGGCCTAGTAGACACAACTTCAGTGTGATATAATTTTGTTGTGTTCGTACAACGTAATTTGCCAAATTAATTTGTGTATATGATTTCTTAAAAAAAAACCATGAAAAACCATAAATGGACAGTGGCACTTCAGAACAGATTGATATCGAGTTTGATTCGATATTTAATCACAGTTCTCAGCGACTGTTGCAATTATGGATGAGGAAAAGCAATCAGTCGCAAATAGTTATATATTATAATAAATATTTGCGGCTAATTGCTATTGGATATACATGTTTTTATCTTTGCTTGCGAAACTCCATAGTTACGTTTTATCTTTGACAAGGATCGTTTACCTAATCACGTGAAAACTAGATCAAGACCATTTTACACGGTACATATGTCACTTTCGGGCGCCTAAATCGTCAGCCATAAAGACTGACCTCGGAAAAAAAAGAAAAAGAAACTGGCTGTGTCATTTTCATTTTCATGTAAGACGTTGACGTTGCATTGTAACACAAGTCACAGTTTTATAGAGATAAACGAAGTGACAAGATATCAGTACCATAGGGGATTTGCATGTAATTAAATGTATCATTCAGTTTTAATTATTTATTTATTTTTTTGTAGAATATGGAATTATTTGAGCTCTTGTATGTCACAGTGATATATATATATATATATATATATATATATATATATATATATATATATATATAGAGAGAGAGAGAGAGAGAGAGAGAGAGAGAGAGATTTGTTAATTCCGTACAATGGCTCTTTTTGTAAGAAACCATTCAGTTGCTTCTCTAATGGGCAACTATACGTCGCATGTTCCAGACGTGCTAAACGGTCTAAAATTTATATGAAGATAACGCACCAAAACAAAACAAAAATGCACTCAACCACCTGTCTTTACAATATAAACAAATGTTCCTTGGAAACAACCTTTCTCTTCATTTGCATTCGTTCCGCATAGCAACGGAAGTATTGAAACGAATGATAAGTGTTCTCTTCACATCTATGTTAGCTATAATACTTTCATTTACTTTTTCGTTAATTTCAAATAATACTGAGCCACACCTTAGCTACTCAAGGATAAAAACTACGAGATACAAATTGATGGCATGTAAGTATAATAAAGCTGTCATATATAAAAAAAATAATGTTCTCCATCTTACTTTTGACAAGGTAGTAGTTGTAAATTTTGATTATACTGTGCACTCTGAAAAGTCACGCTTGATGAAAACAGTTCTTACAGTTTATTGGGCAGAGAAATGGACGATTTACTCACGTATACGAGGTACTCCATGGCGCTGCCTTTCTGTGCCGCCCAGTGCGCCTTCTTGGTGGCAATGTCTTTGAGGCTAGTGATCTGTAGGGTGAACCGTGACAGCGTCAGGAAGGCGGTGAGGTTGGCCGTGTAGAAAGAGGTCAGCAGGGTGATGAAAATCCACCAAGTGGCGAACAGCATCCGCGATGAATCTGGAGCAAGTTCAAGGCCAATTTCAGAACGAAATATTTTAACTTTCCACTTCATTAAACACGAAACTAGCTGTAGCGTATACCATAATGTCTCGCTTAGGGTCTCCCCATTGTTATTATTTATAGTTAAATAGCTACTAAACTCGGCATTGCCCAGATATATGTGCATTTTTCCAGACTTATATTAGAAACGAAAATAAAAATTCGGAAAAGATTTCAACTTCATGTATTCGTGTAAAACAGGGGTCTCCAATTTAACAGGCCACGAGAGTCACAGTTCAAGTTCCAAATCGCAGTGCGGGCCGGATAGCACATTTGACGATTACTGAAGAATGCCGTGACGTCATTGACAAGGCGGAAACCCCATTTTAACATGGGGATTGTATTATTACCATCATCTCAGTCTTTCCACCCAAAACAAAGATCAATAATATGTGACCTAGATGACGGCTGCTTCTGTTTAACATGTATATAATGTTGTTGGTAAAAGTTCAGATCACTGGCAGCGGCGTACTGCACTTACGTGACGAAGTTGGTAGCGGTAGCTGTGCAGCACGCAGGAACAGTTGTGCTGGTCAGTTGTTTGTTTACGAGCGTTAAGTGAAACAGTAGTGTTCCGACGAAATTTATGACGACATATTAAATTTTCACATCGCTGTCCATTGCAAACGATCAACATTTCAGATCCTTAGTAATTTGTAATTAAAATATTGGTGCTCGGTATATGGATGCGTGAACGTAAATGGACCAGTTTTTACTGTGATGTGTAATGATACATTTGTAAATAATTAAATAAATGAAAATTTTTAAAAAAATCATTCCTCAGTTCCTTCAATTCCATTCATTTAATCGACCAGTTAGATATAACGCCGCGAAAGTACAACAGACACTCACAAAAATAAACCAGACAGTCGCTTGAACTTCCGTGCTATAAACACATTCAATCGTTTCACGCCTGTCATTGGTTACGTCGAAGTGACACGCAAGTGGTTACCCATGTAGGCATTGACCCGATGAATAATGAGAAGTGAAGGCAGCCAATCAGGAGTGGCGTTCAGAAAGACAGTAAGAATATCTTTTTTTTTCTCTCCGATGGCATGAATTAATCACGAAATTATCTGTTGTTGCAAAGTGTGTAGAACTCAGTTGGGAATGCAGATCGTAATGGAAATACTACAAAAAAAGTTATTAAATGGATGTAACAGGTTTTCTAATTAATGGAAATTAGACGTATTTACCTTTATAAAGACTTGTTTCAACTCATAGCTGCAAAATTAGAGTCACAACCACGAAGTAACTGTTTCTCTATGTTTCTTAAAAGTTTTTCAACGAACGTAATGACTTTTGAGAATGTTTTTAAGCAGGTGCCTAATAGAAAATCTTAATTCCTACCTGTGAAACGAGTAGCAATGACATTAACAAGTAAATCTACTAAAACAATGTATTTTCAACGCGTATGTCACGATTTTGCTTTGTTAGTCGTAAATAATATGTCCAGCCACAACTCCGAATTATTTTCAAAGTGTGAGTACATTCTTAACAGATTGAACTCCACTCCTGATTAGCTGCATTCACTTCCCATCAATCAACACGCCTCTTCCAAAATTATATAAACTAGAATTGGCTGTCATCAAACCTACAAAATTATTAAATGCGAGTTACTTAACACCCTAGCTACAAACGCGACATACAAAATAACTTTTTGTTGATCCCACACTTCTCAAAAGAAAAAAATAATGAAATTTTTTGACTTCACAACAAACAAGACTACAATTTTACTCCGACAGCGGTGGCATAGTATGCTGATGTTGCCAACGACAGTTGAATGTGCATTGAAAACTCAGTCACATAAATTGAGGAGAACGATCTCTGCGTTGAAATAAGTAATTAATGTTCATTGTACTGTGCAGTTAACAAGTTCATTTATGTACCTTGCTCCGATCAGTAAATTAATTATAATTCCAAGGCGTACATTTCGTCGCCAACATTAACATACTCATCAATTGCTTCCGTAAGTGAAATTTAACCAACACGAAATTTAGTGAATACATCAGGTATACTTTTTTACTTTTCAGTACACTTAGTGTGAAGTGTGAAATTAGTTTTTTGAATCCAGAATCCTTTCAAACTGTGGTTCAATCTTTGTTGTATCAACAAAATGTCTCTTAAATGTTCGCCTTTCTTAAATTTGTCCTCCATTATCTCTCAAACGATACGAAATACGAAAAAAAAAAATAAAAAAAAAAAAATAAGAAAGCAAAGTTGTAGGGAATTATCTCCACTACAAATTAGTTTATTCATTTTTCATGTCAGATGAATTGTTAAGCCGTTATTATCATTTACATTTCGAGCTGTCAAAAGACTAGAAAGTGTTACTACCGTAACCTAATGTGGGCCAATATCATAAAACCGGTTCTATGAACCCTCTGCTATGCACCTAAATGTGATTACTGGAGTATTCATGTAGATGTAGCTGTAGATGTAGACGAGAAAAATAAATTTCGGTGGCTTGTGTGTCAATGACGATATTCGTAAAGGCGAAATGAATTTGTAAATTTCACTCACGGTTCTCAGGAGTTCCTCCAAATTCTTAAAAGCGACAAGAAACTGTTTACTACAGCAACAGGTAAATGCGCGATTTTGTCAGTAATTATAATCTGGAATGCCATATGCTTATGTTTAATGTGTAACATTTTGAATAATTGTAATATTTATATTCTTTGCTATTACCTCATTTCACATTCAACTGACTAACTTAAGTTTTCTAGTTTCTAAATAGTGCATCCCCTTCCCTTAATTAAATAACATGTCGACGGCGTAAATATTTGGACTTGGTCCTTGCTGGAATATCATCGAAGTTGACAACACTAGTTACGTGTCCCTGAACGTCCATTCTTTGTGAAGAAGCTCTAAATGTTTTGTCAGATGGCCGCTCTACATCATCGCATGTTTCCGTGGAGAGCTCGTGTTTGACGAGTGCTCGGTACACAGAGTAGGAATACAGGCGTCGTCTCGTGTGCTGGCTGCCATCGATTCTCTGGGTCAATTTGAGGGCGAAACGCGGCTGCTGCTACGACTTTCTTAACACAAGTTAGTTCGGAAACAGTTGTCCTAGTTTAACGGTTGGTAATGATTTGCAAATATACGTGACGACGGAGGAGCTTAGTTTAGAGATCACTCAAGTATCGACAGAAGGCGTTCGCAAAATATGGCTGGTTTTAATGTTTCGGCTTAGAATTCACCGAAGCTACTCGTACTCCGTGACAGAGTAGAGTTAATGGGTGAAAACAAAGAACACTGTCCTAGTAAGGAGCGTAAGAACATCAATATGACATTATATTCCACATTACGCCCGGTTTTAAATTATGTAACAACAGAAAAACTGTATAAAATAAAAAAAAACGTGTCCACCACAGTAATGCAATCAAATAAAAACGGCTTCGATTTACTCGAAGACACCTTCGTATCTACATCAGCATGGGATACTCTGCATATCACATTTAAGTGCCTGGCAGAGGATTCATCGAACCACCTTTATACTATTCATCTCCCTTTCCACTCTCGAATAGCACGCTGGAAGAAAGAACATCTGAATCTCTCCGTTCGAGCTCTGAGTTCTCGTATTTTATTCTGATGGGCATTTCTACCTATGTAAGTGGGAGTCAACAATGTACTTTCGCATTCGGAGGAGAATGTTGATGATTGGAGTTTCGTAAATAGACATCGCCGCAGCGATAAGCGACGTTGTTGTAATGATTCCCATCCCAGGTCCTGTATCATTTCCGTGACGCTGTCTCCTCTGTATCGTGACAATACAAAACGAGCTACCCTTCTTTCAACTCTTTCGATGTCCTCCGTCAAACGCACATGATAAGGATCCCACACTGGCCAGCAATACTCCAAAAAAGGACGGACAAGCGTAGTGTATGCAGTCTCTTTAGTAGTTCTGTTGCATGTTTTAAGGGTTCTGCCAATAAAACGCAGTCTCTGGTTCGCCTTTCCCACGACATTATTTACGAATTCTTTCCAGTTTAAGTCTGAAGTAATAGTAATTCCTAAATATTTTGTGGAGTTTACGGCCTTCACGTTTGATTGATTTATCTTGTAAAGAAAGTTTAACGGATTTCTTTTCGTACTCATGTGGACGACTTCACACTTCGTATTATTTAAAGTCAATTGCCAACTTTTACACCATGTGAATAAACTGTGTGGGTATTTGAAGCCAAACTCTGAAGAAATTGGAAACATTCAACAGAGGTATGGCCGTAATTCTAAACAGGAAATTTCTCCAGTCACAGCTTAAACTGTTTCTAGAAGCGAAAATATTAGTTACGTTTGGCTACAACAGAAAAGTGAAAAAGACACCATCGCTTCATAAATCACGAAATAATGAACAACCTCAAAAAAGTACGTCACAAAAGGGCAAAATTTCTCATGAACACCAAGTGGATATACTGGCTATTAGGTAGGAGGTTATAATGTTCTGGCTGATCAGTATACAAGCCCGTTTTACACGAGCGTCTTTCTGGTCACAGTTGAATACTCAAAGTGCGTGCGCCTTTCGTCGTCTTCATCTCACATGGAGAGGACGCCTACTCGTCATCGCCGAATTCGTCCAAATTTATGGTACATGTAGGGCGTGGTGAGATACGAAAGTGCACCAAGTGGGAACTCCAGATGGCTAATCATTTAGGAAATAAAAGGAATTTTGATTCTGATCTAC
This sequence comes from Locusta migratoria, assembly GCA_026315105.1. Lineage (NCBI taxonomy): Eukaryota > Metazoa > Arthropoda > Insecta > Orthoptera > Acrididae > Locusta > Locusta migratoria. The sequence continues at coordinate 182,268,157 of CM048749.1, forward strand.
CACCATATGCACCTTATCAACTGCCCCTAAGACAGGTTGTTTAGAAAGCGGTGTTTGGCTCGGTATAAGAAATAAAATAAATAAAATTTTATTTAAAAAAAAGCAGTAAGAGATAGAATTTTTATTGAAAGGCTCACGAGTTCGATTCCTCCCGGCAGTAATTATATATATATATATATATATATATATATATATATATATATATATATATATATATATAAGTTAGATATAGTGGGGATTAGTGAAGTTCGGTGGCAGGATGAACAGGATTTCTGGTCAGGTGAGTACAGGATTATAAATACAAAATCAGTTGGGGGTATCACAGGAGTAGGATTGATATTGAATAAGAAAATAGGAATGCGGGTAAACTACTATGACCAGCACAGTGATCGCATTATCATTGTCAAGATAGATACGAAGCCAACACCGACAACAGTAGTACAGGTTTATATGCCAACTAGCTCTGCCGATGATGAGGAAATCGAAGAAATATACGAGGAGCTAAAGGAAATTATTCAGACAATTAAGGGAGAGGAAAATTTAATTGTTATGGGAGACTGGAATTCGGTAGTAGGACAAGGCAGTGAAGGGAAGATAGTAGGTGAATATGGTCTGGGCAAAAGGAATGAAAGAGGAAGCCGCCTGGTAGAATTTTGCACAGAACATAATTTAGTTATAACAAACACCTGGTTCAAGAATCACGAAAGAAGGTTGTATACGTGGAAGAGACCAGGAGACACCGGAAGATATCAGATAGATTTTATAATGGTAAGACATAGATTTCGGAATCAGGTTCTACAGTGTAAGACATACCCAGGGGCAGATATAGACTCTGACCATAACTTGTTGGTTATGAACTGTAGGCTGAAACTAAAGAAACTACAAAAAGGTAGGAAAATAAGGAGATGGGACCTGGATAAATTGAAGGAACCTGAGGTTCTTAAAAATTTCAGAGGGAGCTTTAGGCAACAATTGACAGAAACGGGGGGAAATAAAACAGTAGAGGAGGAATGGGTAAAATTGAGAGATGAAATAGTGAAGGTAGCAGAGGACAAAATAGGTAGGAAGGCAAGACCTACAAAAAATCCTTGGATATCACAGGAGATACTAAATTTAATCGATGAAAGGAGAAAATATAAAAATGCAGTAAATGAAACAGGCAAAATGGAGTACAGACGACTAAGAAATGAGATTGACAGGAAGAGCAAAATGGCTAAGCAGGAGTGGCTAGAAGGCAAATGCAAGGATGTAGAAGAATGTATAAATAGGGGAAAAATAGATACAGCCTACAGGAAAATAAAAGAAACATTTGGAGATAAGAAAAACAGCTCTATGAATATCAAGGACACTGATGGAAAACCAGTTCTCAGCAAAGAAGGGAAAGCTGAAAGGTGGAAAGAATATATAGAGGGGCTCTACAAAGGAAATGAACTTCGAGACAATATTGTAGGAAGGGAAGAGGATGTAGATGAAGATGAAATAGGAGATACTGTAATGAGAGAAGAATTTGACAGAGCCCTGAAAGACCTAAGTCGAAACAAGGCCCCTGGAATAGATGATATTCCCTCAGAGCTACTGAAGTCTCTGGGAGAACCAGCCATGACAAAATTGTTTCACCTGGTGTGTAAGATGTATGAGACAGGTGAAGTACCCTCAGACTTTAAGAAAAATGTTATAATCCCCATCCCTAAGAAAGCAGGTGCAGACAGGTGTGAAAACTACAGAACCATCAGTTTAATAAGTCATGGCTGCAAAATATTAACGCGAATTATATACAGAAGGATGGAAAAGCTGGTAGAAGCCGACCTCGGGGAAGATCAGTTTGGGTTCAGGAGAAATGTAGGAACACGGGAGGCAATACTCACTTTACGGCTTATCCTAGAAGATAGATTAAGAAAAGGCAAATCTACATTTCTAGCTTTTGTAGATTTGGAGAAGGCTTTTGACAATGTTGATTGGAATAAACTCTTTAAAGTTCTGAAAAAAGCAGGAGTAAATTATAGGGAGCGTAAGGTTATTTACAACTTGTACAAAAACCAGACAGCGGTTGTCAGAGTTGAAGGGCATGAAAGGGATGCAGTGGTTGGGAAGGGAGTGAGACAGGGTTGTAGCCTTTCTCCAATTTTATTCAATTTGTACATTGAACAAGCTATAAAGGAAAGCAAGGAGAAATTTGGTGAAGGTATAAAAGTTCAGGGGGAAGAATTAAAAACATTGCGTTTTGCCGATGACATAGTAATTCTGTCAGATACAGCAAAGGACCTGGAAGAGCAATTGAATGGAATGGACAGTGTGCTGAAAGGTGCATATAAGATGAACATTAACAAGAGCAAAACTAGGGTAATGGAGTGCAGTGTAAGAAAATCAGGTGATGCTGAAGGAATTAGATTGGGAAACGAAGCAATAAAGGAGGTAGATGAGTTTTGTTACTTGGGCAGTAAAATAACAAATGATGGGCGCAGTACAGAGGATATAAAATGCAGAATGGCAATGGGTAGAAAAGCGTTTTTGAAAAAGAGAAATTTGTTAACATCGAATATTGATTTAGGCCTAAGGAAGTCCTTTCTGAGGGCATTTGTATGGAGTGTTGCCTTGTATGGGAGTGAGACATGGACGATAAACAGTGCGGACAGGAAGAGGATTGAGGCTTTTGAAATATGGTGCTACAGAAGAATGCTGAAGATTAGGTGGGTGGATCGCGTAACTAATGAGGAGGTACTGAACAGAATTGGGGAGAAAAGGAATTTCTGGCATACCTTGACTAAAAGAAGGGATAGATTGGTAGGACACATTCTTAGACATCAAGGAATTGTTAATTTAGCGTTGGAGGGAAGTGTGTGGGGAAAAAATCGCAGGGGAAGACCAAGAGATGGATACAGTAAGCAGATTCAGACAGATGTAGGTTGTCGTTCTTATGTGGAGATGAAGAGGCTTGCTCAGGATAGGGTATTGTGGAGAGCTGCATCAAACCAGTCTCCGGACTGAAGACCACAACAACACAACATATATATATATATATATATATATATATATATATATATATATATATATATATATATATATTGCTTCTTGGTAATGCGAACACTACTGACTTCACAATTAATCGCAACGTCATATACATTATTTTATATTTATACGTCCACAATATCTGCATGGACTTCTTCAAAATCCGGTAAACTGACAACAGACTTGTATAAAAAATATTAAATTGATGTCTCCTGTTGAATGACTCGTGGGGAGAACAAACAAATCCACAAATGTATGACGAACTGTTCCAAGATGAAGACGGATTGCCAACATGCAGTATCAAAGTAATTCCCCGCAAATGTACGCCACTAGTGCAACCATGCGATGTATATTTTTATCGTCTGGTAAAAAATTTAACTGTACTTACCTAATCGACAAAGAAGAAGAAATTACTTCCCGAGAAGCTTGCATCAAACTACATTCCATTATACATCACCAGCTGTCCTCGCAAGTATTCTGCGACATGCTGCGTTACGTGTGGTTCGCCGCTGGACTGTGTGTCAATAAGTTTGTTTTTCTATGGATATAGTAAAAAAAAGTGTAACTTCAAAAGAGCAGCGTTCATAACGTGCGCAAGATGCGGTCAAAATTATTGCTTTCCCTGTTTCTTCGACGAATATCACTCCGGTACATGTAATTGATCAATTGCAAAAGAATGGGAGTATCGATTTACAAACACGACGTCCCCCAAATACGTGTTAACTACAGACGCTTTTTAAATATTTGTAGTACCGAATTTCATCCAGTTCTCTTTCTTTCTTCTTCTTCTTCTTTTTCATATAAATTAATAAAATAAACTATATGATGTTGCGGTTAATTGTGACCTCAGTCTACATCTACATCAATACTCTGCAAAGCACTGTGAAGTGTATAACTGTACCAGTTATTAGGGCTCTTTTCCATTCCATTCACTTATTGCGCGTGGGAAGAATGATTGTTTAAATGCCTCCGTGTGTGCTTTAGTTAATCTAATCTTATCTTCACGATCCCTACGGAAACAATATGTAGGTGTACGCATTGCCAAGGGGCAGAAAAAAATTTCCCGCCGGGGAGAAGTTGAACCCGCGATCTTCTCAATATGAATTCGATCTTTTACCGCTTTTTTCCATGTATACTCTTTTTTTATCATATATAGTTCTGTATTTTTATATAGAAAATAATGCCGTTCCATATCGGGCGAAAACAAACTGAAGAGGTCGTCGCATTACGACATGGAGCGTTCCAAGAAAGGTCTAGCTGCGGATTATCATTAATGTCTTCTCAGTCTATTTGGTTACCGTTAATAGTTCATTCCTTCAGTACTTCTGTTGTTGTTGGGTCAACTTCTCCTTTCATCAATATTCCAGGTGCGAGGCGGGTTATGAAAGGCATTCCAAAGAAAATTGGAAAAATATTGTCGGTACTTGGGGTTCCGAACTATTGCACAGTGTCTATATAAACGAACTATATAGTTCCAAAACTCAAGCACAGTCTTCTCTCCGTCGCCGAACAAATAGTGTACAGCGTGGCCACATATCCATTTAACAGAATTCGTTTTCGCTCTCGGGCAATTCGAGTCTTCTGGAAAGAGAAGCGATTTGTTATGGGGTAGTGCGTGTGAAGAAAGCCAGTACCTGGTGCACCAAATGCCAAACATCCTTCGCCGATTCACATTCAAGGCGATGCCCATCCGTATCCATCACTCCGCAGGTTGTACACAAAGGAGAGTCCACAAACTGTATTCGGTGGAGGCACACCTGCTTCACGTTGACTGTGATGTACCGCGCAGACTGTACGTCCGTGTCAACAGTGGGGGGCAAACTACACGCCAGTAATATGTGGGTAGTTTGTTTCTATCACGTTCGGAGCTCTGCTCATTTCCATGGTGTTGTATATTGCCCTCGATGTCAAGTGTGTGAGCAGTAGAGCGTTACGGATGTAGCTTAGGTCAAGAAAGATGTTAAAGAAAGGAGGCTTGAATGTCGGATAATAGCACTGGCAGGTTGAGAGAGATCGGCCTTAAGGCGTCCAGCAGCATGCTTGTAAGACTCGTTGGACACTGTCGCCACATCTTCATGTAAGAGCTCTGTCCGGAACGCTAAAACGGCCTAAACAGCCTAGGTGGTGTGAGGGAGTCGTAATGAACCTTAAAGAGCATGCCTGCACTTAAAAAAGACCCCATAGACGCCAGCATATTGTGAGCTAGAGATGACGGGATCCGGAGTGTATGCAACATGGGGGATGCGTGACGCCAAAAGACGTTGGTATATCGCTCCCGTTGCAGAATGTCTAGTGTTCTAATACGGTGGTCACCTATTCCTGCTCCAATCTGTTGCAATAGGCGGCTACTGTTCATGGTTATCGTCCGCCGCAACTCAACTGGTCAACTGTTTGTAGAACTTATGGGACTTAACTACGGGGTCATCAGTCCCTAAGCTTACAAACTACTTATGACCTAGCTACGACTAAGGACGGCACAAATATCCATGCCCGAGGGGGGATTCGAACCCCCGACCGTAGTGGCCGTGCAGACCGTGACTGGAGCGCCTCAGTCCCCTCGGCCACCGCGGCCGGCTCGTCCGCCGCAAGTCAGTTGTAAAATCACTGCCCAAACAGCGTATTCTGTCGGTTATTCTCAATGGGGCGACGCACCTATCGGGCAGGCTCTCACCTATAGATAGAGCGTGCGATTTTTGTACTTTAAGTTTGCTGCCCCATGCTGCGTCGTAGGTTGCCACCCACGCCAAAGCTGCGCGGACGTTGTCTTCAACACGAAGAAAGATTACTAGATCGTCAGCATAGGCTGTGCAGCAAAAAGTGTGTCCACCGAGAGTCATTCCTGTTAGGCGCTGTCGAAAGCCACAGAGCAGCGGTTCCAAACCTAGGGCGTACAATATCGCTGTCGCACTGATCGGCGGATGAGGATCGGCAGCGTTGAGGCATCCGTTGTACAATGTTGCACCCTGAAGAAGACGCACCACTAACCTTAAGATGGTGTCCGGGTAACCCATCTGTTGCATTACCGCCGTTAAAAAAGCGTGGTCGATTCTATCAAATGTTTGACTGAAATCGAGGCAGGCCAAAACTCCAGGCATTTTATGTAGCTTGGCAAGTGCAATCATATCGCGATATCGACAGAGGGCAGTGCGAATGTTATGACTGCCGCCCAACGATACCTGATCCTCTGAAACTTATCGGTCCGTGCGCTTGAGTTCCGCTGCCAACAGTCTAGTAAACATGTTAATGTCACTATTTAGGAAGGTTAAGGGGAGGTAGTCGCTGATGTTGGTCCCACCTCGTGGTTTGTGTATAGGTATGATCAACCCTTGGCAAAACATCTCAGGGATCTGCACCGTGGAGGACATTAGATCGCGGCAGATGTCCGTCCAGACTGGCACCACCAGTTGTTGAAAGGCCCTGTAGAACTACAGAGGGAGTTGCGACGCTTGTTGCTAGCATCCGTTCTCTCTGCCAGTAAATCTCTGATTATTTTGTTTCATAAGAGACTTTCAAAAGGAATCGCTCGTCGTCTTTCATCTTCTTACTGTCGAATAGATCTGACATCTCGCTCTCTTGGTCTCTCCATATTGATCATGAAAGTGTATCCTGCTACAAAAACAATTAATTGTAATAAATTCAGTAATTCGTTTCTTCTATCTTACAACGATTTCTTCTTGGATCTGCTATTTTGTCTTTCTGTTTTAGTTTCTGTGTTCCTCTTCTCCTTGGCCCTTAATGATTTATTGTATCGTCCACTTCTCACCACGTAGTACTCCCCTCTTCTCTGCACATGCCTATAGCATGTCAGCCTTCTATTATGGGCCCTACTTTTTCTGCTTCCCTGCTTCATTCCTTACTCTATCCTTTCTGGTAACTCCACTCATCCACTCATCGCGGTGAACGCACATTTGAAGCGTGTATTCGTCATATCACCCGGAGTGATGGTATGGGGTGCCATTGGTTACACGTCTCGGTCACCTCTTGTTCGCTTCGACGGCACTTTTAACAGTGGCCGTTACATTTCAGATGTGTTACGACCCGTGGCTAACCCTTCATTCGATCCCAGCAGGATAATGCACGGCCGCATATTGCAGGTCTTGTACGGGCCTTTCTGGATACAGAAACTGTTCGACTGCTGCCCTGGCAAGCACATTCTCCAGATCTCTCACCAATTGAAAAGGTCTGATCTATGGTGGCCGAGCAACTGGCTCGACACAATACGCCAGTCACTACTCTTGATGGACTGTGGTATCGCGTTGAAGGTGCAAGGGCATCTGTACCTGTTCACGCCATCCAAGCTCAATGCCCAGGCGTATCAAGGCCGTTATTATGGCCAGAGGTGGTTGTTCTGGGTATTGATTTCTCAGAATCTATGCGCCCAAATTGCGTGATAATGTAATCACATGTCAGTTCTAGTATAATATATTTGTCCAATGAATACCCGTTTATCATCTTCATTTTTTATTGGTGTAGCAATTTTAGTGGCCAGTAGTGTAACATATTTCAGGCAGTAGCATGCCTGACTGTAATGCAGATGTATATGGTTCCTACCTGCAGGAAATACTTTGTTGCTATTCCTTGTTTTCAAAATCATAAGTTTGGAACCAAATTAATTGTATGAAATATTAACAATTAAATAACAAAGTACTTCATTTTATTTTTAAAATCACGGTTGCATTAATTAAAAAATTTATTACAATATATTATCGGTTTTTTTGTTTTGTTGTTTAAGTAATGATTCCAAATGCATTTTACAAATAATGTAGGTACATTAAAGCATTAAATAATTCTCGTTAGAGTTTTATTTCAAAATCAAGCGATTTTGTAACCTGTGGAAAGATTATAAACATTCGTTTCTTGAAAGTAGGTCGAACCTGGAACGTCTACATGACAGATGAACTCGCTACCACCTATACTATTCGACCGTGATACAGTACAGTCTTCACTAACAAGTTAATATATGATAAACTACTGGAATATGAAAAAAAGAACGGTATGAATACGTCGACAAGGGAGAGGGAAATTTTATTGACACCTTCTTTAGGATGTATACAGCACACGATCACACGACGTGTGCAATGTCGGTGGTTGTACCGTGTATACCCTCCTTTTTCAGCAATCCAGCTGCAATTCCTCCATGGGAATCCCCACGATCGTAGGGGTGCCGAATTCAGTCTTTCGGCATGGCCTGCCATCGAATTTCTACGTGGTGCCTCAGTTGGGCCAGGTTTCTTGCCGGTCATGTAGACCGCGCAAGGCAACGTTTCCTCCAGTGCCGAACATTCTCAGTGGGGGACTGATCTGGGGATCGTGCATTGTCCTGTTGGAAAACACATCGCCTAATTATTCCAAGAACTGTATCAAAATGGGTTGAATGATAGTTTCAGTGGATTGAGCACTGTTCAATGCCCCCTCGATGATCAGCAGAGGAGAACGACAAGTGTAGGATATGGCTCCCAACACTATAATGCACGACCATGCGTCCCTTTAGGACGTCTTCCGCTCACGCCCCAACATTTTTAAATCCGCCTCCAGATGGGTCGCAGTAGGCGCTTATGAAGGACAAATGGAGACGAATCGTCGTTAAAGATAACAGTCGCTTCTGCCTCGGTACCAGTGATGGTCGTACGCGGATATGGCGAACTGCAAGGAAACGCAAATATCTGGAGTGTAAATGACAGGCACAGGGGGCCGACACCCTGCATCGTGGTGTGGGAAGCCATATCCTACAATTGCCGTTCCCCTCTGATAATCGTCGAGGGAACACTGAACAGTGCACGGTACATTGAATCGTCAATCATCCTGTCTTACTACCGTTCAAACACCAACAAGCCGATGTGCTCTTCCAATATGACAATGCGCGTCCACGGGGATTCCGTACCACCCAACGTGTTCTTGTTCGTCATCTAGCCTGGCCAATACAATCCCCAGATATCTCCCCCACATAGCATATTTAGGTCCGGATAAAACGTCATCTTGCGCTGTCTGTGAAACACAGCTAGCTCTTTACTCACATGATGTGATGTGTGCTAACGACAAGAACTGTCAAATAGATACCGTAATTCTAAATTTCCGGAAGGCTTTTGACACAGTACCTCACAAGCGTCTTCTAATCAAACTGCGTGCTCATGGAATATCGCCACAGCTGTGTGATTGGATTCGTGGTTTTCCTGTCAGGAAGGACACAGTACTTTGTAATTGACGGTAAGTCATCGAATAGACCAGAAGTGATATCTGGCGTTCCACAGGGAAGTGTTATAGGGCCACTACTGATCATTATTTTTATAAACTATTTAGGAGCCAATTTGAGTAGCTCTCTTAGACTGTTCGCGGATGATGCTATCATTTAGTTAGTTAAGTCACCAGATGATCAAAAGCAACTGCAAAATTATTTAGATAAGATATCTGCATGGTGCAAAAATTGGCAGTTGACACTTGATAAGTGTGAGGTCGTTCATATAACCACTAAAAGAAATCCGTTAAACTTCAGTTACACGATAAATGAGTCAAACCTACAGGCTGTCAATTCTTCTAAATACCCAGGAGTAAAAATTACGAACAACTTAAATTGGGAAGAACACATAGAAAATATCGTAGGGAAGGAGATCAAAGGACTACGTTTCATTGGCAGAACACTTAGAAGATGTAACAGTTCTACTAAAGAAACTGCCTACACTAAACTTGTGCATCTTCTTGTGGAGTACTGCTGCGCTTCGAGGGATCTATATCAAGTGGGACTGACTGTAGATTTAGAGAAAATTCAGAAAAGGGCAGCTCGTTTTGTATTACCGCGATATAGGAGACAGAGTGTCACGGAAATGATGCACGAGTTGGGGTGGAAATCATTTAAAGAAAGGCGTTATTTGTTGCGGCCAAATCTATTAGTGAAATTTCTTTTACCAACTTTATCTTTTGAATGCAAACATATATTGTTAGTACCCACCTACATGAGGAAACATGATCGTCATAATAAAATAAGAGACATCAGATCGAAAACAGAAATATTTAGGTGTTCCTTTTTCTCGAGAGCTATTAGGGAACGGAACTATAGAGAAATATCATAAAAGCGGTTCGATGAACACTGCCATACACTTCAATGTGAGTTGCAGATTATCCATGTAGATGTGGACGTCGGAATGACTGGGAAGAAATCTCGCCCAACTGAGGCAACAGGTGGAAACTGGATAGCAGGTCATTCCGAAAGACTGCATTCGGCACCTCTACGATCGTTCCCAAAAGGAAGGTATACAGGTTAGTAGCGTCGACATTGCGCATGCTCTGGTGACTGTACTCATGTGGGTATGGCTCTGTTTGTGTGATTATGAGTTATGTACATCCTCAAGTATGTGTCAATAAAATTTCTCTCTGCTGGGTTGACGAATTCATTCTTTTTCTAATTTTCCGGAGTGTATATATGCTGCTTTTAAATCTTTAGAGCCCCTTTTCTTGGAAATTTGAGGAAAGTTCGTTTGAGGGCTTCTAACAAGGAAAGTACTTGGGCTCGAACAAACACATATACACCAAACTCGTATGAAAGATAATGTAAAGATCCCTTATTGAACTAGTGACACTCCCGCATCTGCAAAACTCTGCAGTCGTCCGTTAGAGGCCTCTGCGTGTGCCATGCCGCATTGCACTTTGACCTGTCGGTTCGCCAGTAAGGCCGGTGCAGTGTGCCTCCGAAGTTGCGTTTTGTGATGTTATTTGTGTGGTGAAGCGTCAGATGCGGCGGCGATTGCTAATCAATCCTGCTAATGTATTGCGATTACTTGAGATGAAGTTACGAAGAACCCTCCTTCGTGAAGATGGTATTAGTGTGGAAGATGAATCATTTGCATGCTTTCTCGTATCTGTTATGTTACAGAAATATGAGCATAAGTTAGATAATATTGTTACAAACTCATAATAATGATACTAGGGATGATAATGACGAACAACTAATTGCAAGCGGTGGAGCTACGGTAAGTGCGGGAAGAGGCGATGGAAGCAGTGGCAGTGAATACCAACAGTCTTCCGAGAAGAAGGTTAAAGTTGCAACCATCATCACGGCTTTTGATGACAATTCGCTAGAGAACTTGTATGATGATTATTACATAAGTTACAGTTAAGATATCTGCATTACGTATGGCGTCTACAATTACATCTACAGTGCTATCTAGAGCCTGGTTGCAGAGCTTTGTAGAAAAACGACACCCACCAGCACATTGAGGTGTACGTAGAGATCCTGTAACCAAACGTTCATACAGATATGTTTGTTCGAGCCCATGTACTTTCGTTGTAAGTATAATACTGCGAAGACCCATCCCGAGATGAGTTTCCGACACCGGAAGGTGTCCTCGTAGACAGAAACCACCACTCTTAGTACTGAAATAACACGCCAGGAGCACTGCAGTAGACTAACTCGCCGCGAGTAGTCAACTGAAGAAAAAAAAAGATCATGTAAAAGAGGCGTTAGACTAGCGAGTAGTAAGATGTAGGAGAGGGTAGCAGTACCTGTGACGGGCATGAGGGTGGAGCCCTGCTTCATGAGGGCGCCGTAGACGAACCAGACGCACGAGCTGAGCGGGAAGATGCGCGTGAGGCGCTCGGAGCCGGCGCAGAGGCGGACGCGCACCAGGATGATAAAGTAGATGGCGGGGCCCATGAGCACGACGGAGGCCAGCACCAGGTACCAGACGGTGGCGTCGAACGGCGCCAGCAGGCCCGTACCCGACGCCGACACCAGCGGCCGCTTCATCAGGAACACCCAGGGGGCCTCGGCCAGGCTCTCCGAGTGGCGCACCAGCCTGGCCTGCTGCGAGAACTGCGGCAGGTAGCCCACCGCCAGGTCCACCTGCTGCAACGTGGACACGGCGCAGTGCGCCAGTTAATCCTCCTGCCACCATTCCAGCAAGCAACGCATCTACATCTACATCTACATGAGATACTCTGCAAATCATATTTAAGTGCCTGGCAGAGGTTTCATCGAACCACCGTTGCCGGCCGCGGTGGCCGAGCGGACTGAGGCGCTTCAGTCACGGTCTTCACGGCCACTACGGTCGGGGCTTCGAATCCCCCCTCTAGCATGGATATTTGTACCGTCCTAGTTCGTAAGTAGTTCATAAGTAGTTTGTAAGTTTAGGGACTGATGACCCCGTAGTTAAGTCCCATAAGCTGTACAAACATGTGACCATTTGATTTGAACCACCGTTATACTATTTTATCTCCCATTCCATTCTCGAATAGCGCGCGGGAAGAATGAACACCTGAATCTCTCCGTTCGGGCTCTGATTTCTCGTATTTTATTCTGATGATCATTTCTACCTATGTAAGTGGGAGTCAACAATATACTTTCACATTCGGAGGAGAATGTTGGTGATTGGAGTTTTGTAAGTAGCCCACGCCGCAGTGATAAGCGCCGTTGTTGTAATGAGTCCCATCCCAGATCCTGTATCATTTCCGTAATGTTGTCTCCCCTGTATCGTGACAATACGAAACGAGCTGCCCTTCTTTGGACTCCATTGATGTCACACTGGGCAGCAATACTCCATAAAAGGACGGACAAGCGTAGTGTATGCAGTTTCTTTTGTAGTTCTGTTGCAGTCTCTGGTTCGCCTTTCCCACGACATTATCTACGTGTTCTTTCCAATTTAAGTCAGAAGTAATTGTAGTTCCCAGGTATTTTGTGAAGTTTAAGGCCTTCACATTCGATTGATTTACCATATAAACAAAGTTTAACGGATTTCTTTACGTACTCATGTGGACGACTTCACACTTCTCATTATTTAGAGTCAACTGCCAATTCTTACACCATACTGATATCTTATTCAAATCGTTCTGCAGTTGGTTTTGATCTTCAGATGATTTTACTACACTGTAAAAGGCGGCGTCATCTGCAAACAACCTAAGAGAGCTACTTAGATTTCGTCCTAAATCGTTTATGTAAATAAGGAACAGCAGAGGACCAATAAGACTACCCTGTGGAACGCCCGATATCACCTCTGTTTTAGTCGATGCCTTACCATCGATTACTACGAACTGTGTCCTCTTTGAGAGGAAATCCCCTATCCAGTCGCAAATTTGGCGCGATATATCGTAACCACGCAATTTGATACAAACGCAACATGAACCTCACCCATTCCAGTCGGAAAAGCTGGTTATTGTTAACCCTTTCATCCCCAGTGTTGTTCCTGGACAACTAGTTGATTTATACCGTTTTTTGTGCATCAGTCCTTTAAGTTGCATTTTTTTCGATGAACAACATGCTTCTAGTACGATATTTTGCCGCTTGGTATGGCGTGTAGCCACTTCTGAAGCATTAATCTGTCTATCGTGGAGGTTGTTTTGCGTTGCCGTCTGTGCGTGGCTGAGAGTGTGAGCGTGAGTGTGGTTCCTTTTATTTTATTCGAGCGGTGAATTGTCTTGTCTTTTGTGTTGTGTAGAAGATTATGCTGATCTGTCAACAAAAAAACGTCAAGATATAAAACACCTCGATACAGACGTCTGTGTTGTGCATTAAATACATGACATAAAAAATCTATAGTTCGACCAAATATTTTGAAACACATATTCTGATATCAACAAATAATACAATTCCTTGAGACAACATTGTCTCGTTATACCAAAGGTATTTATATCACCTCGGACTGAGGAACAAGGCGGGATTGTTCCCATTCGCGTTCTTTGCTGGGGTGCTATTCCAATGTAGGAGAGCCCTGGCAATTTGATACGCATTTCACAGAGAAGATGAGGCAGAATTAAAGTATGTGATGTGGAGGGAGACATGCTGTAAGACAGTCCGTGTAGACGCTTTGGCTACAACGCTGTGTTAGCTGAATGGGGGGGGGGGGGGGGCGAAAAAAATCGGCGGCAACACTACGGGGCACCTCTTATTATATATTAAATAAATATATATATACATAAAGAATAAAATAATAATAATAATAAAAATAAAGAATACAAAAGAAACGAAGTTTTCCCAGTATTTTCTTCCAAATCTCCTGAGTTTTCTTTTCTTTATTATTATTTTTCTGCTTTCGGTACCCTATTAGCTTTCCTTGCCCCTTATTAGAATTAGGTTAGTTGGATTGGTACTAGGATAAGGTAGGAGCCAACGCCTGAAGTTGTCAAGTGTATTTTTTTTTTCTAAGGGCAAAAGTGACGGTGGCAAGTTCCACCAAATTATTAATAAAAAAAGAAAATTAAAAATAAAAAAATGGCCTACCTACTAAGTAGGAGGTCTCGGGTTCGAATCCTGGCCACAGCACAAATTTTAATTCCATGTCTCTCCTTATATTTAATACCTACATATTCTGATGTTTACTGCACTGTATTAATACAAAAAACACTGAATTTTAATTTTTCCAAAGCTTATTTCATAATGTGGGACTGAAAGGGTTAAGCCGTGTGCAAGTACTCATACGCCGGCCCCAAAACCAACAGTATCAACAGAGCAAATTACCTCACATAAAAGAGAACTGAAAACGTAACACTCAGTGAAGATAATAAAACGTCAGTCAAGGAAGAGCTGAAAGAAGTAAAGAGTAGGTTAAAATTGTGTCCGGAACCGAGATTCGAACCTTTCGCGGGAAGCACTCCATCGAATTTTGTTTATTTTTATTTTTTTATTTGTGCTTCACCGTTGATTCTTAGCTCAGTTTTTTATTAGAGAGAGCATGCAACCCTTTCACCGAACGCGCTGTCACCGCGCCGACTGCTGAGCTATCCAGGCACGCATCACGGTCCGCCCTCACAGCTTTGCTTCCGCAAGTACCTCGCCTCCTACTTTCCAAGCTTATGAGAACCTTTCAGAAGTATCATTCCTGGAAAAAGAGATATGGTGGAGACGTGGTTTAGCCACAGCTAAGGTAATGTCTCCTGAATGATATTATCTCTCTGCAGCGGAATGCGCTCTGATATGAAACTTCCTGGCGTTATTCCCAGCGAAAGGCAAAGGTCCCAGGTTCGAATAACAGTTCTGACACACAGTTTTAATCTGCCAAGAAGTTTCACATCAGCGCACACTTCGATGTAGAATGAAATATGATTCTCGAAACATCCCCTAAGCTGCGGCGAAGCAATGTGTCCACCATATCCTTCTTTCCAGGAGGGCAGTCCTGTAAAGTTAGCAGGAGAACTTAAGTGACGTTTGATAAGTAGGGAGGTGAGGTAACGGCGGAAGTAAACCTTTGATGACGGACTGTGAAGCGTGTCGGGATAGCTCAGTCGGTACAGCGTTTACCCGCGAAAGACTAAGGTCCCACAATCGATACTAGGTTTGGCACATCAATTTAATTAAAATGTTTGTAAATCTACGTGACTTAACTACCGTGGTTATCAGTTCCTATGCTTACAAACTACTTAAACCAAGGACAACACATGCATCCATGCAAGAGGGAGGACACGAAAGTGAACAAAATCTCAACGTGTTCTTATTACACATTTTATAATACAGTTAACGTTATTTCTCCGCATTTCCTAAAATTAAAGCAATAGTTATAGTATTTACGTACGCCGAGGTGAAATATATAGACATCACTTTTTAAAGGCAACAGAATTGCATTTCTTCATTTAGTAGTTTTTGTTGCCCTGCAACTCTTTTAGTTTGCAGCTTCCAGATGAGTAGAAAACGAAAAATAAATTTGAAAAGCAGCATCATTTTTCGTGTGATATATTTTATTATGCTTTTATACGAACTGGATCGGTTTATATCGATAATATGAGATTTTTACACAATGAGCGTTTATATTTTATGACTTCTGCAAATAAAGCGATGCCATCAGGCGTACGAAAACGAAGTTTTTAAGAAATGTGATGGGGAAACATTACTGGTGCACTCGACAAGTACAACTGATTATGTTGCTATATTGAATAGTCTTTATTCACCTTTATACAACGCTATTAAAAGCAGATCTGCACTGGAAATAACTCAATCAAGACCAGGTGTGCGTTCTCCCGTCTATAATCATATTCATCTGTTCAGTAAATAAAAAAATAATAAATGATAAAAATGCACCCATAGTGTTCCACAAACGCTGATAATTGTAATTTTGTTGCTTGTAAAAAGAACTCTCAATACGTTTCACCTCGTCACAAGGAAAAACGATAGTCATTAATAATATCAGTTGCTGAGAAATACGTTACCTTTATTATCAGAAGTATAAAAGGAATACGAGTTGTCGTTTTATTGGTTTACATTCTAGGAGGCGATCCAATTATGATATTGTAGAAAGATATAAAAAAGCCAAGATCGCTGATCATCAATTTTTATTTACGACGACCGGTTTCGCGGAACTATATCAGCATCATCTGGTCAAATAAAATATTTTACAAGGCCATAATCTTGTAATGTCAATCAGTTGTTATATAACTCACTATGATAATTACGTTTTATTATAATGACATAAGTGCACCTATGCACTGTAAATTGTTATATAACAACTGATTGACATTACAAGATTATGGCCATGTAAAATATTTTATTTGACCAGATGATGCTGACATAGTTCAGCGAAACCGGTCGTCGTAAATTAAAATTGATGATCAGCGATCTTGGCTTTTTTATATCTTTCTATAATTATCGTTTTATTATTAAACTCATAGCGAGACTTCCACCGTAAAACGAGACAAAACTATTATTGGTAATGACAAGGCCACTCAGGTGACAGGAGGCACAACATATATTCCTTTCAAACCTCATCATGGCAGCGAGAGGGACATGAATATATATTATCTTTGGTCTATGGTTTCAGCTGTGAGAAATCCTGTACAGAAGACAACTGGCACGAAGGTTTCCAAATCGAGCCGACGTGGAACGATCGGCGAAGTACCTGCACGTCTACTGTTCTTGTAGACTATGATTTCCAGCAGTCGGATTGGCTACGATCAGTTATTGCACTAACATTCAGGCTGATGATCTAAGACGAAAATGAAACTCAACGGTACATAGGACGTACTGGGTAGCTAGTAGACAGTTCGTCGTAAGTACTATCACATTTTCTTGATTAAATAGTTCCTTTTTCTAGTAATACGTTGGTAACAGCAATCTGGCCGCGCCACCCTCCCCTGCCCTCTAGGGGAACGCGCCCCACAGTTTGGGATCCACTGGAAAATGGAAATCAGCTTATGGTTTTCTTGGCCGGGAGATCATCCCTTGCGGGATTGTTCGGCCGCCTTAGTGTAAGTCTTTCTATTTGACGCCGCGTGGGCGACCTACGTGCCAATGATGATGAGATGATGATGATTAGGACAACACACAACACCCAGTCCCCTGCCGGGAATCGAACCCAGGCCTCCTGCGTGGTTGTCAGCGACGCTACCGCTGAGCTACGGAGGCGGACTGGGATCCACTGATCAAGCACATGCTGAATCCACGTGAGGTGTCGGTCTAACGTTAATCCATGTAATTAGCCGCCTGAGACCATAAGGTGGGGTTGTCTATGAAAGGTCGAAAACAGTGCAGTATCTTTCTCGCGAAGAACGCTACCTGCTTCTTGGCAGCATTAAACGTGAGCCTCCATTTGGTGTACCAGTAGCCCATGGCGTCGCATCTAAGTTGGAGGCGGTGGCGAATCATAGCAGAAATCATCGTCCAAGTGGAGAGTGCCGTGTCATCGGCGTGAAGGGCCAGGAGTTTGTAACTGGTGAAGTTTTTCTAAAGAAGATTAAGCAAGAAGGGTTGCTGCCTTTCCTCTCAGACAGGAAGTTATACTCACCTGTTGATCTGCTGTCCTTGGACCGTAAAGGCGTCGGGCTTCTTCTCTTGGCGGTGTTTCGTCGTCTCTTTGAATATTCATTAATTGGAAAGAGGACAGTAGGAAAGTTACAGAACAAATAAGTAGAATTGTGGTAAAATCTGGATTCTTAAAGATGTGACGAATCTGAGGTAGCCCTGTTGCATGTTTAATATTAATTCACAAATAAGACTATTTTGCCACGAAACCACCTTGCTGTAGGTTAAGGAATTATTAAAAATGTTCAAGAAATAAGCACATTTTATGCAGATACATTTGCAGTCCCTAGAGAGAGCGGAGAGTGGTTGCATAAGAGAGAATTTTGCAAGACATGAAGTCGTAATACTAAAATCAGAGCAGGGGCCAAACAGCCAAGCTTACCTCACTAAAAACTGAATGGTAAGTGTACCGGATGCTTCCACTCGCCCATCATTATAACAAACGCGGACGGTCCTCAAACTCACACTTCACTAATACGACGGTAACTTCCGCCCTAGACTGTCCGCGAGGTGGATACTTCGAATCTCTGCAACCGAATGGTGGTGCGTGGCTATTCGCCGGACATGGCACCGCAGTGTGCTTCCGCTGTTCTAAAGTAGTCTCTATAACCAACCTTACAGGTAAGTGAGAGAAACCGTTGCGGAAGCTTAGTCCTTGCGGGCGGCACTGTGTCTCGGACACTCAGGTTGGGACACATGTTTGGAGCGCGGTACAAAGCTGGTATGCCTCCTTCACGGCGTCGCTTCCGGTTGCTTTTAAGTTTAACGGCTTCAGGATATTCTCCATTTTGAGCAATTTCTAGGTTAAACAAACGGGGAATGTAGAAATTACTCTGTCCCTTCCATTCGATTGTCCTCTAAGTAAGCAAACATTCTGTGATGCTCCTTGGTTGGTGAAAATTAATAAACCGTCCTAAATTAATTGATTTAATTTTTCTACTTTGTAATTAAGGACCCGTCCGTTCTGTTATTGGTATTGGGGAGATTCTAATTTTACAGGCAACTCGAATCCGTGGTCGGAATAACATATTTAATTTTATTTTGATCTGATTTCTTTCTTATGGCACAGCCGTTGTGGCAGTGCATTGTGTGCCCTCAAAATGTCTGTGTGTTACAAGTTGACGAAAGAGCCGACCAAGGACCTCTCAGATCGGTAATACTATGGACGTTCCATTCGCAGCGCGGACGTGGAAGGTACTGCCTGACAGATAGGATCGCAAGAGAACCCCGCGCGACGTAGGGACGCCGTGGATAAATAATAATTTGTACACGTGGCCACCAGGCCAAACAAACGTCTCTGAGACTTCCAGGAACACCGTCCCATCTCATGTCTACTGGGCGAGCATCGTTTCCATCACCTGCCAAACTGCTCATCCGGAGGGGGCCTTCCGCGTTGACATGATTAAGCAGGCGGTGAAGATAGATCAGTTCGAAGACCTTGGACAGTGAAGCAGAAGGCTGATTCGTTAGTAGTTTTGAGCCATGCAAATGTCTTAGCCGATCTTCGGTAATGTTACCACTTCCGCATGTTTCCAATCTGTGTGGAATTACCCCTTACGGAGGATAGCGTTGGAAAGGCTAGTGAGCTGTTGATGTATTGCAGGTGGGAGACAACATTATATCCACACGGCCGTCTGTTCACCCCTTATACTAGTCTTGTGTAGTTCGCGTACGAACTAGTTCGGAAGAGCGCTCCCGCAGTCGAACTACGCGAACTAGTTCTCAGATCCCTCGTCTCTTAGTTCGTCCGCTCCTTTTCCGAAGACTGACGGGTAACAGCGAGAGGACGCGAGAGCGCACAGAATCGCGTGATTCCCTTCTGACAGTTGCCGTCATTTCGAGCTGAGATGCAGCTCAGCTGTAGTTTTAGTAGCAGTAGCAAAAGCCAAAACGAGCGGACGAACTAAAAAGAGCGACCTACTTCGTGGCCGAGTTGCGAACTAAAAGGAGAGCAACCGGTCGCGAACTAAAATATGCGCAATAGGTCGCGAACAGAATTAAAAAATCACGTGTTTGTCTTCTGCTGATGAGAGCCATTGCAAGGTTAGCGTCTGCCTACTAGATTACTTAGTTCAGTGGTACAAAATGTCTGCTTTGAAGTATTCTCCACTCTGCAATATCTGACTAATAAATTCCATAATGCCAAGATATAGAGATAACTCTAAACTTAAACACGAGAAATTATTCACAAACTGTTTCTTTCGGTTTTCGTGATATCGTTAGCGGCTCAAGCAGCAAGCGCATGAAGCAGCTAGGTGGGGGAACTTCTCCCTTCACCTGCGTGCGCAGACCACGCCGCTCAGCCCTCACTGGGAGCGAACGAACTAAAAGAACGAACTAGTTCGCGGCAGAGACGCTAACTAAAGTAAGCGCTCCCGATCGAGAACTATTATGCGCAAGTCCACTTTATACAGAGCTTGCAGGTAGCGGTCCTAGCGTCTGTGAGTGCGTCTGTGTCGAAATGCTCATCATATGTATCTCTGGTCGCCACAAACGCTCGCTACAAATTACACTTGATTTGGATGCTTTCCTCTGGATGCTTTACGAGGATGAGTCAGTAAATAAGTCGCAAAATAAACAGCAGTACTGCGCGCTGTGTATGGGTATTTCTCTACCACTACCACACATCCGTCTTGTGGGATGCAGCAGCTACTGTTGTGACCAGGTCGCCTTTTGTTGTTTACTCGTCCCGGTCTGGTTGTCATTAAAGGTACTGGTGCAGGAATCGATGTCACTGTAACATGCTATTCAGATGAATAAAACAAGTTTTATTGACTGAAAAGTATCATACTCAACTTTAGAACATATGTCTGGTTCTTCTCGCTTCTCGCGTCGTCGTTCGTATGATGCTAGCTGCGCTGTGACCCATTTACTGCTAAGTTCGTAGCCAAGTTCTAACTTAGTACTGTCCTGTTTCTGGATTCGTAGCTGCCTAGTAACTGCCTAAGTTCTGAATAGTAATTGACGAGTTCTCACTAGTAACTGTCGAATTGAAGAACAGTAACTCTCGGGCGTCCAGACGTATGTCGGCCTAGATACAGCCGCTTGTAGAGGGCGCACATCTTCGGTTACTCCCTCCAGGAAGCGCGGCGCCTGCTTGCTATTGGCTTTCGGTCGATCGCTGCCTTCACCACGATCGTTCTCTTACGTCTGGTTTGTGGCGCTGACTTTACGCCACAACGGTTACAGCTCGAGAGCGTCACTTATAGGGCGCAAAAGCTGCCACAAAAATTCCAAGCTCCAGGCTTTTAAAGCCTTTTCGAACGATGGGACGAGTGTTTAAATTTACAGGTGGAGTCAGCTGAAAAGTAAAGAAATTTTCAGGCTTTTAAACGCAGTACTGGCGTGTCTACCTTAGTATGCGACTTCTTCACTGACTCACCCTCGTATTTTAGGCGGTTAGCTGAATACATACCTATTAAATTTTGTTAGAAAAGTTACTTTTAACGAAGTCTCATAGGCTGTCAAGACAGGTCATGGATCTTCCACGTGGGCGATGCTTCGACAACCTCAAATGTTCAAATGTTTGTTAAGCTTATGGGACTGACAAACTACTTATCAACTACCTTATACTAAGGACAGCACAAATATCCATGCCCGATGGGGGATTCGAACCCCCGACCGTAGTGGCCGTGCAGACCGTGACTGGAGCGCCTCAGTCCCCTCGGCCACCGCGGCCGGCTCGACAACCTCCTTCAAGATCATGCGATGTTACAGTTCACTGAACAGTATCCGCGTTGATATTTCAAACTTGATTGATAAGACGGTAGTCCAGACAATATATACACATTTCCGTATTTTTTGTTACTCACTAATTTACTTGGTATTGTTTTGTGTAATCGGACAAAGAAGGACATATTTAAGGCAATAATACAACCAATACTTGCGGGTCAGAAATGTGGGTCTTAGACGAAAATTGAGAACGGAAACTACTTGCTGCAAAGATAACAGCTTGGAGAAAATGCTGCAGCTTAACATTATTTAACTACGTGAGGTATGAAATAATAGAGGAAGGATGACAGCTACAACCTCCACCATAGATAAAGTTATTAAAAAAAATAGCCGCGGCGGAGTGGCCGAGCGCGTTGAGGCGATTTGCTACAATGCGCGAGGCCGTTTCCAGTCGAGGGTTCAAATCCTCCCTCGAGCATGGATGTTTGTGCTGTCTTTAGTATAAGTTAGTTCGTAAATAGTTTTTAAGTTTAGGGACTGATGACCCCGCACTTAAGTCCCATAAGCTTTACAAACATTTTTTTTTTAAATAGAAATGGATCTGACATTTGCGACGGATGGAAAATGGAAGAATACCGTTACAACATGGAGTTAGATTCCTCCACAAAAACACAAGGTTTGGAAAAAGGATTCTAGACATAAGAACCTATGACGCTTAAGAAGAGAGAAGCGGCATTGCTGTTGCAAAGACGCTACACGAAGGATGGGAGAACTACTATCCTACTGTTTAACGAGCCGAAGGATTCCCTGTTCCCAGGAATTCCTGTGGCTGTCACAGGACCCAGTCCTCTACTGTATCCTTCAGTTCGTCGACCCAGTTGAAATGCTTCCCTTTAGACATGTTCTTTTAGGGGACAAAACAGATGGAACTCACAGTAGGGCGGATGCTCAATCTGTTCCCACTTGGACTTGGGCAGTACACTTTGTGTGACCCTGGAGACATGTCGATGCACCTTGTCATGGAGCAGAATCACTTCCTCCGAGAATAGCCCAGGCCGTTTGCTCCTGGAATTAAGTAGAGTGGCTAACGGTGTTTCACTAAGTGTGTTTGCCTCTGTAACTTATAAAATAATAGCTGACGGGAAATTTTAATGCGGTAGGTCAACACAAGAAATGTTACACTTTCTGCGGAGCTATTATTGTATCATTTCAGAATGAAACTTTCACTCTGCAGCGGAGTGTGCGCTGATATGAAACTTCCTGGCAGATTAAAATTGTGTGCCGGAACCGGGACTCGAACCTGGGACCTTTGCCTTTCGCGGGCAAGTGCTCTACCGACTGAACTACCCCGACACGACTCACGATGCCGCCTCACAACTTTACTTCCGCCAGTACCTCGCCTCCTACTTTCCGGGGTAGCTCAGTCGATAGAGCACTTGCCCGCGAAAGGCAAAGGTCCCAGGTTCGAGTCCCGGTTCCAGAACACAATTTTAATCTGCCAGGAAGTTTCATATCAGCGCACACTCCGCTGCAGAGTGAAAGTTTCATTCTGGAAACATCCCTTAGGCTGTGGCTAAGCCATGTCTCCACCATATCCTTTCTTCCAGGAGTGCTAGTCTTGCGTGTTTGCAAGAGAGCTTCTGTGAAGTTTGGAAAGTAGGAGGCGAGGTACTGGCGGAAGTAAAGTTGTGAGGCGGCATCGTGAGTCGTGTCGGGGTAGCTCAGTCGGTAGAGCACTTGCCCGCGAAAGGCAAAGGTCCCAGTTTCGAGTCCCGCTTCCGGCACACAATTTTAATCTGCCAGGAAGTTTCATATCAGCGCACACTCCGCTGCAGAGTGAAAGTTTCGTTCTGGAAACATCCCTTAGGCTGTGGCTAAGCCATGTCTCCACCATATCCTTTCTTCCAGGAGTGCTAGTCTTGCGTGTCTGCAAGAGAGCTTCTGTGAAGTTTGGAAAGTAGGAGGCGAGGTACTGGCGGAAGTACAGTTGTGAGGCGGCATCGTGAGTCGTGTAGGGGTAGCTCAGTCGGTAGAGCACTTGCCCGCGAAAGGCAAAGGTCCCAGGTTCGAGTCCCGGTTCCGGCACACAATTTTAATCTGCCAGGAAGTTTCATTGTATCATTTTCCAAAGAGTTACAGCACAAAGATATAATTTTTCTAACGGAACAATAGTTTTTTCTATCAAGCATTGGATTCGTTGAAACCAGCTGCGTCCAAATCAATTTAAACTACATTCCTATCACTGTTAGTTTGGGAGCTACATCCCTTCAAAGTTTCGGGGGCAGATACCACACGCTGTACATAATACATGGCTGTGTGGTGGGTGATGGATGTTATGGCGGTGGGAAGTTGATTTACAAATGTGTGTCCATGTTCCTCAATGCATAATGCAATGGGCCGTCGAAAGGAGCTGCGGACGAGATGTAACATCGCCGGTGTGACGGAGCAACATGCGTCCTCGATGCGCCGTTTTAGATCATCTGGGGATGTGGGCTCAGTGACATAAACACGATCCTTAGATATCCCAACAAAAAGAAATCTACTGGTGTTAAATCGGGCGACCTTGCGGGTCATGAATGAGGACCATGGCGCCCCAGCCATCTTCCTGCAAACCTGATGTTTAGTTCTTCCACAACAGCACGCGCACAAAGGGCTGGGTGACCATCGTGCTGCATCCTCATATGGACTCTCGTGTGTAGACAAACATGTTCAAGGAGACCACCCAAACTGTCAGGTATAAAAGAGCGATATAACTCACCTATCTGTGTACCTGGGAAGTAGTGTGGACCGATGATTTCATCCCCAAGGAGTCCACACCACATGTTAATAGACCAGTTACGTTGACGGTCGACAGGTCGTACCCACCGACGAGTGTCTGCGGCCCAGTAGTGGATGTTATGGCGATTCACTGCACCATAATTTGTGAACGAGGACTCATCAGAGAACATAACACTTTGTAAAGACTCCAGCGTGAAATTACGCATGGCCCACTCACAGAATGTCACTCTTGCACGGAAATCGTTCCCGTGCAGCTCCTGGGTCAGTGACAGGCGGTACGGGTTAAACCTGTGGCCGTGTACTATACGCCACACAGATGTGAGACTGACACTAGCGACTGCAGCAACGGCTCGTAAGCTGACATGAGGATCGTGGTGTATTGCAGCTAAAATAAACACCTCCGTCTCCTCACTTCTTGCAGGTCTTCGTCTGTTACTGCGACGCGTTACCAAGCTTCCTGTTTCCCGATGTCGTTGTTCGGCACGTAAGAACGTAATGGGTGTCGGGGCTCTTCGCCTAGGATATCTCACGGCATACGCCGTGGCTGCTTCAGTGGCATCGTGTCGGCACTCGCCGAGCATCAGCAACATGTCAACGTACTCGTTGTTCGTGTATGCTATCGTCATCCGATGTCAGTAACTGTGGTATATTGAGCCCTGGTTGTTTGTGTGACTCCAACTGTCAGGTATACGGCCGTTGCGGCGACAGTCGGCAGTCTAACAGCGCATCGAGGAAGCTTCTCGCTCCTTGATGCCGGCGACGTTACAACTCGGCCGCACCACATTTAGAAGGCGCATTGCATTCTGCGCAGCGTTTGTGGTATCTGCCCCTGAAACTTTGAAGGGTTGTAGCTCCCTAACTAACAGTGATGGGAATGTAGTTTACATTGATTTGGACGCAGCTGGTTTCAACGAATCCAATGCACGATAGAAAAAAACTATTGTTCCATTTAAAAAATCTATCTTTGTGCTGTAACTCTTTGGAAAATGATACAATAAACTATGTTCATAGCTCCGCAGAAAGTGTAACATTTCTTGTGTTGACATACCGCATTAAAATTTCCCGTCAGCTATTATTTTATAAGTTACAGAGGCAAACGCACTTAGTGAAACACACTGTATATACTCCTGGCCATTAAGATTGCTACACCACGAAACCACGAAGATGACGTACTACAGACGCGAAATTTATCCGACAGGAAGAAGATGCTGTGATATCCAAATGATTAGCTTTTCAGAACATTCACACAAGGGTTGCGTCGGTGGCGACACCTACAACGTGTTGTCATGAGGAAAGTTTCCAACCGATTTCTCATACAGAAACAGCAACTGAGACCGGCGTTGCCTGGTGAAATATTGTTGTGATGCCTCGTGTAAAGCGGAGAAATGCGTACCATCACATTTCCGACTTTGATAAAGGTCGGATTGTAGCCTATCGCGATTGCGGTTTATCGAATCGCACATTGCTGCTCGCTTTAGTCGCGATTCCATGAGTGTTAGTAGAATATGGAATCGGTGGAATCAGGAGGGCAATACGGAACACTGTGCTGGATCCCATCGGCCTCGTGTCACTAGCAGCCCTGACGACGGCATCCGCATAGCTGTAACGGATCGTGCAGCCACGTTTCGATCCCTGAATCAACAGATGGGGACGTTTGCAAGACAACAACCATCTGCACGAACAGTTCGACGACGTTTGCAGCAGTGTGGACTATCAGCTCGGAGACCGTAGCTGCGGTTACTCTTGACGCTGCATCACAGACAGGACCGCCTGGGTGCACGAATTGCAAAACGTCATTTTCTCGGATGAATCCAGGTTTTGTTTACAGCATCATTATGGTCGCATCCGTGCTTGGCGACATCGCGATGAATGCACATTGGAAGCGTGTATTCGTCATCGCCATACTGGCGTATTACCCGGCGTGATGGTATGGGGTGCTATTGGTTATCGTCTCGGTCATCTCTTGTTCCCATCGACGGCACTTTGAACAGTGGCCGTTATATTTCAGATGTGTTACGATCCGTGGCTCTACCCTTCACTCGATCCTTGCGAAAACCTACATTTCAGCAGGATAATGTACGACCGCTTGTCGCAGGTCCTGTACAGCCTTTCTGGATACGGAAAATGTTCGACTGCTGTCCTGGCCAGCACATTGTCCAGATCTCTCACCAACTGAAAACGTCTGGTCAATAGTGGCCGATCAACTGGCTCGTCACAATACGCCAGTGACTACTCTTGATGAACTGTGGTATTGTGTTGAAGCTGCATGGGCACCTCTACCTGCACACGCCATCCAAGCTCTGTCTGACAATGCCCAGGCGTATCAAGGCCATCGTTACTGCCAGAGGTGGTTGCTCTGCGTACTGATTTCTCAGGATCTATGCACCCAAATTGCGTGAAAATGTAATCACATGTCAGTTCTAGTATAATATATTTGTCCAATGTACGCCCGTTTATCATCTGAATTTCTTCTTAGTGTAGCAATTTTAATGGCCAGTAGTATATATCGTCTCACATGTTACATTTGTCCCCATTTAGTGATACATACCAACGTTTTTCCCAGTTTTTCTTACAGTTGTTCTCCCGCCTTACGTCTTAGTATATCATTGACTTTCATGTCACAACTTGCATAGTTATGCAAAGTATTTCTGAATGCAATTGACCCGTTACACTGCATACCACATGTTGTGTTTTATACTGTCATTACTGTTTTTTTTTTTTTTCACACAGGGGCCTGCACTTGACGTAATGAAATACTCGAACTGGTAGCCTAATAAAGTGAGTCAAAATATACGGATGAAGGTATTATGTTCTTTATTCATCTTAAGCTCTTATATGAGCGTACGCGTGACAGCGATCATTTTTTTCATACAGCGCTTGCATTCAAGGCCACTATCGATTTCCGGCTGCACGCTAGCTGCAATTCTGAGCTTTTGCGACGCACATTAGGTACATGACCACAAACGATTCGGAAGAAACGTATTTAGGGCTGCTTGTACATTTATTAATTAATTCACAAAAAGATACTACTGACACATTATGTAAAGCTCAAAACTATAAGGAAATTCTTGTCCACATCGGCCATGAAAGCCAGGAACAACAAGTAGAGAACTGCCAAAAACCTATCAATAAAATTCACTGCGAACTAATGTTTGATTAATATCTCTCTACTGCCACGTTTTCAATTTGCTTCTAACAGAAGTTGTCAAAGTTAGTTGACTGTTGGTACATTTACGAAGTTGACACGAAATATCTTTAATCTGATGGCTCAAAAATGTTCCTCGTAGAAAGCATAATTTCACCCAGGGGATTTTAGGAAGGCTTTACATGGCAAAAAGAAAGGCAGGAGACTACAAAAGTACTCAGTAATTATGAAAATTTTCCAACGGTGCAACCAAAGACTGGTCTTAAGAATTTCGACATCTGATTTGGCGGCTATGTTAACGGGACATAGAAAACTGAAGACTTAGTAGCACCGCTTCACAATAACCAAAAATGTCCATTCACTGCAGGTATCGAAATAAATTGTGGATCACATCATAATAGAATGTATTAACCTGTACAGATTAACTTTTGACTAAAAAATACTATAATGAATCGCGGAAATTGGTCACCTAGCAAAAGTGAACTGATACAACACTTTTAAGAGATTTTTATAAAATATGTAATTCAACGGAATTATTATCATCAAATGTGTGAATTTGAGTTACCAATTACAACACAAACTCTTCACTAATTTTAACGCAATAACATATGCAGTATTTAAAATATAACTTGTGTACAGCAGAAATCGCAACAAAGTAAACCACCGTACGTTTTATCTATACTAATAATAAATCTGTAAATGTAGGCCTGTCGCTGTTCCCTTCAATCGTCAAAACTACTGGACAAATCGTCATGCGGTTTTCACAGGAAACATGATAAAAGTTTGGGTCAACATATAGGCATAATTTTATCAAAGTCGGATTGCGGAAAAAAAAGATATCGTAGTTTTACGTGTTTTCAGTAACCGTCGAGTCTGTTTTTTAAAAACCTCTTATCTCCAAAACTACTTCACGAGAATTTGCATGGGGTTTTCACAGGTAACTGGAGCGTAACTCTGGACACCATGTAGACTTCGCTTTATAAAAATCGGATCACGGAAAAAAAGAATATCGTAATTTGAAATATTTTATCAACTGCCGTCATGTCTGTCTGTATCTTTGAACACGTCTATCTCCTAAACTACTTGAAGAATTTTCAGGGGATTTTCACACGTAACGTGAGCATATCTTGCGGTTACATAAAGAAAATAAAGATATAATTTAATCATTTGCTTAAAAACCATCGTGCGTGTCTGTTTAAGGTAATCTTCAAAAGTACTACACGAATTTTCATGGTTTTCCACAGGTAAATTGAGAATAGTTTGGAGAGTAACATAGGTTTTATTTAATCAAAATCGGGTCAGAGTAAGGAAAGATATCGAAACATGAAATTTTATGTGTTTACTAAGCTTATAAGTTTGGTGTAGTACAGAAAATCTCCAAGATTACTATACGAACATTCATGGAGTTTCATAGGTCAAATGATAGTACATTGGGGCAACATGTAAGCTTCTTTTAATCAAAATCGGATCAGGGGAAGAAAAGATATCGTAATTTGTAGTTTCTGGTGTGTGCTATGCTTGAATTGCAGCGTAGTACAGCAAAGATCAGCTAGAGGCGCTGTTACTTTCATAGTATACGTAGACCAAAGATCTTTGTCGATGCTGCGTTTTTTATTCACGTAACTAACGTGTAATATACTGAAACAAGGGCTACGACTTTCCTTACGGCAGCGATGTAGTGTATTGATACGCTGAATCCTTTTTGAAAAATCAGTAATGTACAATGGGGGAATAATTCCTTGTATTGATAATGAAATAAATAATTAATGTTGTTCCGATGAGAAAATTAACGATCTCCCTAAAGCGAATATTTCGTTGCAACGTTAACATAGTAAACCGCTGCCACTCCAAGTAAAATTTAACCCAGGTACGACACACATAATCATTTATTAGAAATTGTTGGCTTGTGGTGCTGCAAAGAAACAATACATGATCGTGTGTGCGTATTCCCTCAGTAACGCAAGTATTTCGAATTAAGAGCTGCAATCTTATCTCTGCAAATACAAACTAACATTGAACAGTGAGTTGCTGATTACACTTTGGATAATCACAGATTAACGACATATGTTTGCTTCTTTTGACAGGGAACATTTTAATTTAAATTATAACGACATTCCTTCGCGTCTATCGATGCTCTAATTTACATAAGAATTATTTGCAAGGAAAATCGAATTTATGTACTTTCCTTTTTGATTTCGGTGTATCCTCATTACATTTTGAGAGCGTTATGTTTAGGAATGCATCGAAAACACCGTAGTACAAGAACGACAAAGTGAGGCGACATTAGTTACTTAGTACACCAAATAACAAATTATGGCGTTGCTGCGTATTTTACATACTCATAAATATGGTGTGATACACTACAAGAAGGGGTACAATGTTACTTACGTTGGCGGCGTTGTGTGCTAATGTTGGCAACGGCCGTTGAATGCTTTTTCAAAAATCACTCACGCAGAATGAGGGAAATATTTCTTTATGTTCACGATGAAATAAATAATTTATGCTGTTCTGGTCAGTAAATGAATCCTCCTCCTAAAGCGAATAGTTCGTTGTTAACGTTAGAAAACTAAACCGCTGCCACTGCAAGTAAAATTTAACCCACGTAGGACACAATTTTTTTCTGCCTAGCAGTCTCCCATATGATTTGCAATGTCATGGAAAGAAAATAAGTGCATCTCTTCGATGGGTATAGCCCTGTACATAGAGTAGAAATATCTATGGAGTGAGCATTGCGTTCTGTGCATCTTCTCACATTAAGCTGGAATTACCACGTGATATTGCGACAAATCCACTCTTTCCACACATTTATTTCCTCTTACGATTGGTTTGTACCGTATTGGCTGTAAGGAAGCCCCACCTCCTTTTCGCAGAACAGCCACATAAGATGAAATAATATCTAAATAAATATGTCACAGAAGCACAAGAAAGTTGAGGGAGCGTCGCTAAATGGTCCATTTACATATAGTCACCCGTCTTAACCGAAAAAAAAGTGCAAGTCAGCGATTAGTATATTTTTTCCAATATCACGTGCCATTTCCACCATAATGTTGAGAACACAAAATCTGTTCTGTGTATCTGAATGCTCACTTAAGAGATACTTCTGCTCTGTGCCTGCCAGTAGGGATAATATACACACGCGAGCGAGAAACCTCTCTACTTTCATAATTGTTCGGTACACTATTGTGATTTAAATTTGTAATTACTTACTTCTGGTGCGGAATACATTAACATAGAGAAAGACGTCTTCATTTGCAGAGACAATTGAACTAATAGTTATAATCCGACTTCTGAATATATAGTTCTATTACACAAGGTCGATTTCAACCTCATGCTTAATGGAGTAATCACTGAAGGACGTGGGGACATGTATTAGCTGAAAGAGTGGCCGATCCTGCTAACACAATTCACTGGAAATACCATAATTAATGGAAAGTTCTATACAGACGA
The DNA here is from genome assembly GCA_026315105.1 of Locusta migratoria. Lineage (NCBI taxonomy): Eukaryota > Metazoa > Arthropoda > Insecta > Orthoptera > Acrididae > Locusta > Locusta migratoria. Next base: position 182,298,915 of record CM048749.1, read on the forward strand.
TAAGCTGACGCCATTCCTTCAACGATTTCCAGACTTACTTTATCGCACATTGACACCACTATGACGTCTTATTTAAACAGACTTGAACTGCTCTGTTGATTGAATTACCAAACTTTCAGCATTCGTTGAGTTTTCGATAATGGGGAGCACTGCATATAGAATAACTACATTGTCCCGAGTGCACACTGCAACATACTAATACTTCAGCATTCATTTACTATAAGAGATAAACAGTTTAGTACTACACCGTAGAACCAACACATGGCGCTTTTATTAGTATTAGTATTTTTCATCTCAACGATAGACGTGTTTTCAGAAGTTTACACCAAACGGACATTCTTAACTTTATGAACACAACCTAACATTGAATTTACAGGTACATCGTTCTGGATGACGGACTTCACTTAATTTCACTTTTTGTATGAAAAACTTTATGAACATTCATCGTTTTCGACAATGACTTCTACTTAAATTTGACATCATGGTTAGGAGAACTGAGTTTATTGACAGAGGGATCCAACAAGGATTGTGTTTTTGCTGACCTACGTTCGGAACCCAAAGAACCATGATATACACAGGTCCCTCTTTAACAACTGTTGCGAAGCACGGGCATATAAGTCAGTTACTCTATATAATGCAACATGTTAATCAGTAACATGATGGAAAACGACGCTCTTCATGATTTCATAACTCGGGTTCTATTGATCACACAGATAAGGGGGTAAATTGGCTTGGATAACCCTTCCCCTAAAGATAACTTGTACACCTATCATATGAAAAAGCATACTGTAACCATCCTACACTATGGAGTCAAAATCTATACTAATAATAAATCTGTAAATGTAGGCCTGTCGCTGTTCTCTTAAATCTTCAAAACTACTGGACGAATCTTCATGCTGTTTTCACAGGAAACACGAAAAAAGTTTGGGTCAACTTATAAGCATAATTTTATCAAAATCGGATCACGAAAAAAAAAGGTATCGTAATTTCAAGTGTTTTCAGTAACCGTCGTGTCTGTTTGTTCAAGTATTAAAAACCTCTTATCTCCGAAACTACATCACAAATTTGCATGCGTTTTCTACAGGCAACTTGAGCGTAACTCTGGACATGTATAGACTTCGTTTCATAAAATTCAGATCACGGAAAAAAAAGAATACCGTAATTTGAAATTTTTTATCTATGACCGTCATGTCTGTCTGTCTCTTCGAACACGTTTATCTCCAAAACTACTTGACAAATTTTCATGGGATTTTCACACGTAACTTGAGCATATCGTGCGGTTGCATAAAGGCTTCAATAATTGAAATCGAATCGGAGAAAATAAAGATATCGTAATTTAATCATTTGTTTAAAAGCAGTCGTGTATGTCTGTCTGTTGAGGGTAATCTCCAAAAGTACTACACAAACTTTCATGGGTTTCCACAGGTAAATTGAGAATAGTTTGGTGAGTAACATAGGCTTAGTTTCATCAAAATCGGATCAGAGGAAGGAAAGATATCGTAATTTGAAGTTCTTGTATACACTATGCTTATAAATATGGTGTAGTGCAGCAAATTTCCAAGAGTACTGTACGAACTTTCATGGGGTTTCATAGGTCAACTGAGAGTACCATGGGGCAACGTATAAGCTTTATTAAATCAAAATCGAATCAGGAGTAGAAAAGATATAGTAATTTGTTGTTTTTGGTGTATGCTGAAGTGTATGCTATGCTTGAATTGCAGTGTAGTATAGCAAAGATCCGACAGATGCGCTGTTACTTACATAGTATACCAAATAACCAAGGAGGTATTCTAACCTCCTTGCAAATAACTAATAGGATGGCGATGCTGCATTTTTTATTCACATAAATAGTGTAATACAATGAAACAAGGACTGCGATTTTCCTTACGGCAGCGGTTTAGTGTAATGATGTTGGCAACGACCGTTGAATCCTTTTGAAAAATCAGTCATGTACAATGACGGGAATAATTCTTTGTGTTGATAATGAAATAATGAATGTTATTCCTATCAGTAAGTTAAGATCCCCCTAAAGCGAATATTTCGTTGCCAACGTTAAAATACTAAATCGCTGCCACTGTAAGTAAAATTTAACCCAGGTAAGACAATTCCTTGCAATGGCATGGAAAGGAAAAATGTGATTCTTTCCATGGGTATCATTTGAATTTAAAAAATAACAACGTTCCTTCCCGTCTATGGACGTTTTCATTTACCAAGAATTCTTCGCAAGGAAAACCGAGTTTATGTTGTTTCATTTCTGATTTCGGTGCGTACTTATTACATCTTGAGTCCATTCTGTTTACGAATGCCTCGAAAACGCCATAGTACAGGAAAGTACAAAGTGAGGCGACGTTAGTTACAAAGTACACCAAATAACTAATTAGGGCGTTGCTGAGTTTTTTTCATTCTCATAACTACGGTGTAATACACTACAAGAAGAGGTAAATTTTACTTACGGCGGCGGCGTTGTGTGCTGATGTTGGCAACGGCCGCTGAATGCTTTTTCAAAAATCAATCACATAGAATCAGTCACGTAGAATTCTTTATGTTCACGATACAATAAATAATTTATGCTCTTCCTTCCAGTAAATTAATTATCATCCTAAAGCGAATGGTTCGTTGCCAACTATAGCAAACTAAACTGCTGCCACTCCAAGTAAAATTTAACCTAGGTAGGACACAATATTTTGTTCCCCTAGTTGTATCCCTTATACTTTGCAATGTCATGGAAAGAAAGGAAATGCATATTTCGACGGGTACAACCGAAGGAGGTTAGAAAAGTATAACCACTAAATTTAGAGTAAAAATATCTCTGCATCTGTGCATCTTCTCAACATTAAGCTCTAATTACTACGTGATATTGAGACAAATCCACTCTTTCCACACATTTATTTGCTCTTACGATTGGTTTGTATCGCATTGACTGCAAAGAAGCCCCACTTTTTTTCGCAGAGCAACCACATATCATGAAATAATATCTAAATAAATGAGTCGCAGAAGCAACAAGAATGTTGAGGAAACTTCCCTAAAAGGGTCATTTACACATAGTCATCCGTATTAACGGAACAAAGATGAAGTCAGCGATTAGTAGATTTTCCCCAATATCGCGTGACATTTCCACCTTATGTTGAGGACACAAAATCTGTTCTGTGCATCTGAATGCTCACTTCAGAGATATTTCTGCTCTGTGCCTGCCACTAGAGATAATATACACACTCGAACGACAAACTCATAAGAAACGTCTCTGTACGTTGTGGTGGAGTCTTCATTTCTCAACTAGAAAACGCTGAGCTGCATGATTGTTATAGAATTTCTACTTTTGAGGTCTTCATTATTTTTCCACATTGACATTTTTCTTTGCTGAAAGACACTGACTAACTGGACATGATTTTCTTTACTACACAGGACATCTGCGAAATTACCACATTTTCAAGTGTAAAGTCTCACCAGCATTAGGTTGAACACAAACAAAAGAAATTTATTTTAAAACAGTTATTTAGACGACACGGTCAGAATACTATAAAAGACTTTGAATAATTTTTCCCCAACTAATAATAAAATACACATCAGTTTTAATTTATCTTCACCCTGGTCAGACGTTATATTACAGTAAGAAAATTTCGAATGTGGCTCACACGTACATTTCTAACTTATTGCAAATTTATGTTTTTACGATAATTATGTTCTTAAGATGATAATCAAGTTATTTTTTTAAAAAAATCGATTTATTTACTCGTTACAGAAATCCAGAGATTGAAATTTCTGTCATAATTCGTAAGTTTAGAAAAAGTCGTTTATAGCTGTTTTTGCATCGTCGATTGGAAATATCTAAATAATTAACCATAGAAAAATGCTAAAATTTTACAGTATATTCCTCTGACATTTAACTAGACCCGACATTTTATTGGTTTTGAACATTTTCATCCATTATCAAGATACAGCTGACAAACCATGACAGCCGCGGTGGTAAGGCCGAGAGCTCTAAGGCGTCTTGCTGCGGAGCGCGCGGTTGCTCCCCGTCGGTTCGAATCGTCCCTCGGGCATGTGTGTGTGTGTGTCGTCCTTAGCTTAAGTTAGTTTAAGTAGTTCGTAAGCCTAGGGACTGATAACCACAGTAGCTGAGTCCCTTAGATTTACAAACGTTTGAACATTTGATTTGAAACCATGACATTTGAGCTCCTAAAGTGTAAATTGTGCTGAAACGAAATTCCGGCCACTGAGATTCGATTTTAAGATTTTGATTTTGGCACATCTTACAAATCGATATGTTTGCTTCACGAGGTATTTATTTTACTTTTGTTATTCGACACAGCTACTGTGCAACACCAAATTAAGTATTGCATCTCATTTTGATGAATTTGCATTTATTTGATTAGATTAAATACTTGTTCCATAGATTAGATAGGACATTTCGCAATAATGTGGAGCGTGTCTGTTTAATTAATGGTGTCTATCCATGACACTCAATATTTTAAAGATTTTTGTTTTTGTTATTCATCTGTTCTTGCGAAATTACTAAGTTTTATCTAAAAATTCATCTAAAACGTAGAAGGAGTTGCCATTCAGATAATCTTTTAATTTCTTTTTAAATACTAGTTGGCTATCTGTCAGACTGGAACAATAGATACTGAAATACGACTTTACAGGCATAAACTTTTGTCAGTAAGTACAATGTGGCATTCTAAAACGTAAACAAATATTATTTTAAATAAAAAAAACTTTTTTTGTAAGTGGATACCCCAAATTATTTCTTATATAATCAATACCATAATAAATCGCAAAAATAATGGCGTAGGTTACATCACAATACGGCAATTACATCTCGAGATATTCACAAGCGAATTTCACATTTGAAAAAAAAAAAAAAAAAAAAAAAAAAAAAAAAAAAATGCAAGCATAGCTAGCGTACGATTACAAGCAGCGTGAGGTTTACGCTTGAGTGCCGGGAAGTTAGGTACTAGGTATGTGCTTTATTTAAGTGTCAGTTTCGCTTCCCAATTTCCTTATATGTAATAGACATATTGCGATGCAACCAAGGGTATTATTTTTGTGACTTTAAAGCTATTGATCGCTTAATAAATAATGTGGGATATCCATTAGGAAGAAAACGTAAGTTTGTGGTGTAAATATTTGTGTAGGTTTTAAAATGTCTTAAAGTATTTAGGCTACTTTCATAAGGCTCTGTCGTAAGTTCATGCCTGTGAAACTCACATTTCAATATCTATTGTTCCAGAGTTATCTGAGGAAAAATGGTTGTGGGACACCCTCTATATGGCGTCAGTTACATAAGAAAGGAGACCCTTTGTTCGAATCAGGGGGTGGCACAAATTTAAATTCAATGCCTCTCCTTATCTTCAATATCTTTGGTATGTTGAAACTACATATGTCTCTGGAAAATGAATTAGTCTGACAGAATTTTTTTTTGTTATATATATTACGATCTACACTAAATAATTAATTAAAGCAGAAATTTTCGTATTTTATCTGTATCAGGAATGAGAACATTTACTCTTTCGCGCGGAAAATTAATGCAGAATTATTGCCTGTATTTAACCTGCACACGGTATGCAAGACACACAGAAATTCCAGTAATTTAACACACAAAAAATGTTCATATGTTTGTAATGGGAGCAAAGTGCAGTGGTCATCGGTCCCTAGACGATACGAACCTCCGACGGGGAGTAGACGCGTTGCTCTGCAGCAAGGCGCTTTACAACGCACAGCCATTCCCACTCGGCTTAACACAGATTATATATAGTGACTGCAGGATACCATTTAAAATTAACTACTATTTCCAAACAGTAAAATTCCTTATTCTTGTAAGTATTCGTACTAGCAGCGAATCCTTACCCTACTGTGCACAAGTCCAATTATTCCATGATTTTCGTCTCCAAGTATGTTTGCCCTTGGTGTCACCACCTCGTAGTTGAAGCCCAACTTATGCTTCAGAATATCAACTATCTCAAAAATTACTCCGTGTCCAATCAAAGTGCCGTCAGTCTTATTAATCATAGTTAACGGAGGATTCTGAAACACAGGAAAATTAACAATTGTCTCAGGATTGCAACAGGAAATATATGAAAAAGAACGTAGCTTCCGCTAATACATCGCAGTTTGAAACTGTAAAAGTAACGAGAAAGGAAAAGAAACGAATTTAGCAACACATGTTACCCTCTGGAAGTTCGTTGAATAAAAAGCAAAAAACAATATTTATAAATTTTTCTATTTGTAGCCGATTACTTACTTCCAACGTTCCTATTCTGATAGTCTTCCCCTCCATCAGCTTCGGTATTCGAAGAACGCAACCAGGATCTGGCTCACCTAGAGCAGAAAAGATATGTCTAATACGTTGCATTGCCATTAGAACCAAAGCGCTTTTACACAAGCTTAAAAATTCTGGATTTGTTCAAATAAATCGAAACTTCTGTCACTTGCGTCAATATAGTAACACGGATTCCCCAAACGAGACCCTCACACAGCGCTGCTGTGAAGCTCAAGCTCTTTGGTATATTAAAACTGCGTACCACAACGGACACAACGCCTTAATACCGACTGATCCGACTCAGGATGGTAGGATTCCGGGTTCCGCTGTATAGGTCAGGCGTCCACAACATGGAGGAAGAAGCTACACAGATAGCGGGGACTGTGTCTCATCGACTGGGCGGATTTCGTTTTAACCCTTTCGTGGTTGTTGGGACATATACGTCCCACTAAGTTCGGACCTCATTTGTACCACAAGGTGGCGAGTTGCGTAATTCTGTATAGTGCTGCCATCTGTTGGTGGCCCTTCAGAACGCAGAAAAAAATCGAGGCACTGAAATTCTTACAGTGTAGAAGGCTGTGACTTTATATGGCAGGGGTGGGCACGAGAGCTGCTCGCGCGGCTGCCCGCGAGCAGCGAGAGCCGCGAGGGCAGCGCTGAGCGGCCTTGAGAGCCAGCAGTGCGGGTAGCAGGGCTGTGCGCAGTGCACGGGGGCAACGGTGCAGCTCTGAGGGCGCTTTGTTGAGTAAGGACAAGCTGAAATACTTACTGCACGTAGAAAAAACACGAGGTCGTTTCAAGCTGATGCGGCTTCCGTGAAAAGGGCACCGGTACAATCATATCTGCCACAGCATGTTTGAGTGGGAAGTAAGTGTTAATAGTGCTTACCCGAAAATTGTGTATCCTGTACCATGCAACGGTTGCTCATGTAAGGATGAAACACAGTTTCTAACCACTGTAAAACCTACTTTCGTGGTCACAAATAGGACATAGACGTAAAGAATTAAGATAAAACTCTTTTATTCTAAATTTTACCTTATATTTTCACAGAATTGTGTAGATTTTTTTTAACAAAATGTAACAAAACTGAACTTTCTGAAACTAAAAACCTGCTTCATTACAATGACGAGAAACTGGGTGGTCGGTCAGAAGGAAACAATTATTAACGTTCCTTACATCCTTAGGAAAGGATGAAAACTGACACCATTATGAAGGGGAAAAAATTCCGGAACTCAAGACCTGAGAGCAATGGAAAAAGTTTCCTGCCTATGTCAGTGGTATCACAACGAAGTTGTCGTGGTACGATAAAGAACTTCTCAAAAATAGCCAAATAAGTACATGGGAAAATTTGTAAGCTAAAGGAAAATAAATATCCCTACTGCGGGAAGCAAAAACCTTCTCCCTGGAGGAAGTAAAAGGGATAACTAAACTTAACTCCTGTGATATATAGAAAACATAAAGGGGAAGAAACTCTATGATCACAAAGCCTATCAGTTTCCTGTCAAGATAAACATCAAGGTGACATACACATAAAAGAATTGTCACTGCAGAGGAGAGGTACTACGAACAAAAAGAAATAAGCATTAATTTACCTAATTCTGGATTTATTTAAAATGATTTTGAACCAACATCTCGAAGTTATCGAGAACGAGTGGTTCCGCGTGGTGTAGTGAGGTGCGCGGCTAGTCGAGTGTGAGTGGGGGGCACTGCTGGCTGGCGGAGTGGGGGGGGAGCCGCGAGCAGGCCGTGTGAGCCGCTGAGAGCGCTCGCGCTCGCGAAACGGCATTTGCCCAGCCCTGTTATATGGGCTGCCGCGTGAATTTTCTCGCCGTAACCATTGTTTATAGTGCCTTGAATCGGTTTTCGTCGTTTTCTCGCTACCAAAAATGTCCGAAGTAAGTATATTTGCTATTTTATGTTTCTTAGAAGTTTACAAACAATTACGCTTTCTAAAACTCATTTTACTTCAAAAGTTTTTTCAGTGAATTTACAATTAGTGGAACGCATGTGTCCCAGTGACCATTGTGTAGCCCTATAGCGCCTTTATATTGCGATATTATAGTACTCATATTTCAAAGAAAAACAGTTTTTCTGTAAATTTTTGCGCTAATAAAACACGGTATGTGGTTTACTATTATCAGAATTTTGTATTATAGGATCTGCAAGACAGCTCTCTCTCTCTCTCTCTCTCTCTCTCTCTCTTTTTTTTTTTTTTTTTTTTTTTTTTTTTTTTTTTTTTTTTTTTTTAATACTGTGTGCATTACAAATTTTTGAATCACGTACTTGTTTAGACCCTATGACACTTAGGATAACTTAAAAAATTATTTTAAAAAGTCTTAGGTAAATCAGTGCCAGAAATGATCAGTGGGATGTATGTGTCCCACCTTTTTTTTTAGGAAAAATGGAATGTGCTAAAATGTTTGAGTGTCATATTTGTAATCCTGACCCAAATCAGACTCGGTAACAGCTGAGATAACTTAAGATATTCTAAAAAATGAGTAAAAACCACGAAAGGGTTAATCGGTATTGAGAAGGCTTTTACGGGGAACTGGGAGAGGGGCGTATCATTTTAGTATGATGCGACACGCCATGAATACCCTACCTCCTGCTAATCTCTTCTTTACAAAGTGCCATTTACACCCAATCTCTGTATTTCCCTACGGGTTTTTGCCCTCTAGGTCACCATTTAATGCAATTATTCCCTTGTCTCTATTCACATGTCATGTCATACCGATCCTTCAACTACTCCGTTTGTCATAGAAGTTCCAGGACAGTTTTTTTTCTAAGTTTGCAGTACTAAACCAGAATAAAAGTTATTTTTATGTTAAATTGTATGTGTGTGCGTCCTTGAAACGACCTTGGCAAAAACTTAATGGGTGGCATGGCTTTTCTTAGCAACACACTAATTGGATTATTGATGCATTTGTTACCGAGAAGGATTTCGAACGAACAGTGGAGTTCTACGTTGTTGATGTTGTGATCTTCAGTCCGAAGACTGGTTTGATGCATCTCTCCACCCTACTCTATCCTGAGCAAGCCTCTTTATCTCGTCATAAGAGCGGCAACCTACAGCCATTTGAATTTGCTTACTATATTCATCTCTTCGTCTCCCTCCGCGGTTTTTACCCCACACACTGCCCTCCAACACTAAATTCACAATTTCTTGATGTCTAAGAATGTGTCCTACCAATCGATTCCTTCTTTTAGTCAAGGTATGCCAGAAATTACTTTTCTTCCAAATTCTGTCCAGTACCTCCTCATTAGTTACGCGATCAACCCACCTAATCTTCAGCATTCTTCTGTAGCACCACATTTCAAAAGCCTCTTCCCTCTTCCTGTCCGGACTTTTTTATCGTCCACGTTTCACTTCCGTACAACGCAACACTCCACACAAATGCCTCCAGAAAGGACTTCCTTACACTTAGATTAATCTTCAATGTTAGCAAATTTCACTTTTTCAAAAACGCTTTTCTTCCTATTGCCATTCTACATTTTAACTCCTCTGCACTGCAACAATCTTAAGCTATTTTACAAAACAAAACTCATCTACCACCTTTATTGTTTTGTTACCTAATCTAATATCTTCAGCATCGCCTGAGTTTCTTTGACTCCACTCCATTACCCTTGTTTTGCTCTTGTTAATATTCATCTTATACGCACATTTCAACACACTGTCCATTCCGTTGAATTGCTCTTCCGGGTCTTTGCTGTCTCTGAGAGAATTACGATGTCATCGTCAAAACGCAATGTTTCTATTTCTTCATCCTGAACTTTATCCCTTCTCCAAATTTCTCCTTGATTTCCTTTATAGCTTTCTCAGTGTACAAATTGAATAACATTGGAGAAAGGCTAAAACCCTTTCTTACTCCCTTCCCAACCTCTGCAAATCGTTCATGCCCTTCAACTCTAATAACTGCTGTCTGGTTTTTGTACAAGTTGTAATTAACCTTCCATTCCCTATATTTACCTCCTGGTGATTTCAAGATCTGAAAGAGTGTATTACAATCAACAGTGTCAAAGGCTTTCTCCACATCTACAAAAGCTAGGAATGTAGGTTTGTCTTTCCTTAATCTATCTTCTAAGATAAGCCGTAAAGTGAGTATTATATCACGTGTTCCTACATTTCTCTTGAATCCAAACTGATCATCCCTGAGGTCGGCTTTACCAGTTTTTCCATCCTCCTGTAAATAATTCGCGTTAAAATTATACAACCATGACTTATTAAACTGATCGTTCCTGTAATTTTCACACTTGTCTGCGCCAGCTTTCTTTGGAATGGGAATTATTACGTTTTTCTTGAAGTCTGAGGGTATTTCCCCTGTCTCATACATCTTATGCACCAGGTGAAATAGTTTTGCCATGGCTGGCTATCCCAGAGACTTCGGAAGTTCTCAGGGAATGTCATCCACTCCAGGGGTCTTGTTTCGACTTAGGTCTTTCAGTGCTTCAAATGTTCAAATGTTTGTAGAGCTTATGGGACTTAACTATGTGGTCAACAGTCCCTAAACTTACAAACTACCTATGAACTAGCTTATACTAAAGACGGCACAAACATCCATGCCCGACGGGGGATTCGAACCCCCGTCCGCAGCGGCCGTGCAGACCGTGACTGGCACGCCTCAGACCGCTCTGCCACCGCGGCCGGATTTCAGTGCTCTGTCAAATTCTTCTCTTAGTATAGTATCTCCTTTTTCATCTTCATCTACATCCTCTTCCCTTCCTACAATATTGTCTCTCAGTTCGTTTTCTTTGTAGAGCCCCTCTATATAATCTTTCCACTTTTCAGCCTTCCCTTATTTCCTGAGAACTGGTTTTCCATCTGAGTTCTTTATATTCATACATCTGCTTTTCTTTTCTCCAAATGTCCCTTTTATTTTTCTGTAGGCGGTACCTAATTTTCCACCATTTATACATTCTCCTACAGACTTCCATTTGTCCTCTAGCCACACCTGCTTAGCTGTTATGAACTCCCTGTCAATCTCATTTCATAGTCGACTGTATTTCAATTTGCTAGTTTCATTTGCTGCATTTTTATACTTTCTTCTCTCTCTCCTTTCTACCTATTTTATCCTCTGTTGCCTTCACTATTTCATATCTCAATGCTGTCCATTCCCCATCTACTGTTTAATTTCCACCTGTTTCTGTCAATTGTTGCCTCAAGCCCTCTCTGAAATTCTGAATGACTTCAGGTTCCTTGAATTTATCAGGTTTTTGTTTATTTTCCTACCTTTCTGCAGTTTTTTCAGTTTCTGCCAACAGTTCATAAGCAATATGTCATGGTCAGAGTCTATATCTGCCCCTGGGTATGTTTTACAGTTCCAAATCTGGTTCCGTAATCTCTGTCTTACCATTATGAAATCCCTCTGGTACCTTCCGGTGTCTCCTGGTCTCTTTCAAGTATACATCCTTCTGTCACGATTCTTAAACCAGGTGTCTGTAATGATTAAATTATGTTCTGTGCAAAATTCTACCAGGCGGCTTTCTCTTTCCTTCCTTTTGCCCAGTCCATATTCACCTACTATTTGTTCCCTTCCGTTTCCTACTACCGAATTTTATTCTCCCATAACAAGTTTTCCGCTCCCTTAATTATCTGAATAATTTCCTTTACCTCCTCATAAATTTCTTCGATTTCATCATTATCGACAGAGCTAGTTGGCTTATAAGCCTGTACTACTGTGATCGATGTTGGCTTCGTATTTATCTTGACTACAATAATGCGATCACTGCGCTGCTCATAATAGTTTACCCACATTCCTATTTTCTTATTCATTATTAGACCTACTCCTGTAACACCCCCAAATGATTTTGTATTTATAATCCTGTACGCACCTGACCAGAAATCCTGTTCCTCTTTCCACCGAACTTCACTGATACCCACTATATCTAACTTCAGCTTATCGATTTCTCTTTTTAAATTTTCTGACCTCCCTACCCGATTAAGGATCTAACATTCCACGCTCCGATGCGTAGAATGCCAGTGTTGTCTTTTCTGATGATCACATCCTCTTGAGTAGTCCCCGCCCGGAGACCCGAATGGTGAACTATTCTACCTCCGGAATATTTTACCCGAGAGGATGCCATCATCATACATTCATACAAGTAGAGCTGCATATCCTCGGTAAAGTAACGGCAGTAGTTTCCCCTTGCTTTCAGCCGTTCGCAGTAACTGTGTGGCAAAGCTATGTTAGCTGATGTTACAAGGCCAGCTCAAGTCAGACTGCTGCCCCTGCAACTACTGAAAAGGCTGCTGCCCCTCTTCAGGAACCACACGTTTGTCTCACAACTAGTTACTTGCTTGCTGTTCCACTCCCATATAGAACGAGGGAAAAGAGAATGCTTGTATGCATCTGTACAAGTCCTAATCTTCGTCGTCTTAACGCGTCATGTAGGTTGGCAGTAGTAGATACATCCTGCAGTCCGCCTCAAATTCGGCCCTTTAAATTTCTTCAACAATGCTTCTCGAAAAGAATGTCGCCTTCCCTCCACCGACTTCGCGCAGCATTTCAGTAACACTCGCGCATTGATAGAATCTACCAGTTACAAACATAGCCTTCCGCCTCTGAACTGCCTCTATGTCCTCCTATAAATCGATCTAGTAGGGATTCCACACACTTGAGCGATACTCAAGACGTGGTCGTACAAGCGTTTTATATGCGATCTCCTTTACAGACGAATCACACCTTCCCAAAATACTCCCAATAAAACGATGTCGACCATTCGCCTTTACCACGACTGTCCTTATCTGCTCGTTCCATTTCATATCGCTGTTCAGTGTTCAGTATTTAAATGACACGACTCTGTCAAGCAGCACGCTACTAATGCTGTATTCGAAAATTACGGGATCGTTTCTCCTACTTATGCTAAGGACAACAAAGACACCCATGCCCGGGTGCATACACCCATGCCCTAATCTCTCTGATCTTATCTTTGTGGTCTTTCCGGGAAATGTTTGGCGACAGTAGAATCTTTCTGCAGTCCGATTCAAATTCCGGCCCTCTAAATTTCTCCGACATTGTTTCTCGAAAAGAACTTCGTCTTCCCTCCAACGACTTTCCTTTGAGTTCCCGAAGCATATCAATAATACCCGCGCCTTGATGGAAACTACCAGTAACAAACCCAGCCGCCCACCTCTAATTGCGGTTGTATAAGCACCGACAAATATGCAGGAGATTAGTGTGACGTTGGTGTTTCCGATGTGCGTGCAGTAAATGTGAAAATGTAAAATATGACGTTATTACCTAATGCCAAAACAGAACCTACGTGCTGTTACTCTTTTCTTGGCTATCGCAGGACAGACACCGAAAGACTCCCATCGGAGAAAGAATTGTGAATGGGGCAGCGTGTCTGTCGATAACAGGAATGCTGCTGGTTCAAGAAAACGCTCGTCCGCATATCACAAACGTTGTGACGCAGAAGTTAGACCAACTCCAGTGGGAGGCACTGAGCATCCGCCCTATACAGGATGTTTCAAGATGGACAGTAAATATTGTCCAATATTTACTGAGTACAGAATGTAACTGCTAGTATGTAACCCAAACAAATTTAAAACAAACGCAAAAGAGGATGTTCAAAATGAATTTTCAAATACTCCACCAGAAACTTCAATGTAATTTTGACTTCTCTTGAAAATATCACGTGCAGCTCTTCTGTGGTCGGCTGTGTTTTCTTTTATTAAGACTATGGTAATTCCCAAGAATGCTTGCGATCGAAGCAGCTCGGCCTGAAACGATATATATCGAAAGGTCAATTCTAAAGAAAGAAGGGAAAGCTGAAAGGTAGAAAGAGTATATAGAGAGGCTCCACAAAGGAAATGAACTTAGAGGCAATATTGTAGGAAGGGAAGAGGATGTAGATGAAGATGAAATAGGAGATACTATACTGAGAGATGAATTTGACAGAGCACTGAAAGACCTAAGTCGAAACAAGGCCCCTGGAGTAGATGACATTCCCTCAGAGCTACTGAAGTCTCTGGGAAATCCAGCCATGAAAAAACTGTTTCACCTGGTGTTTAAGATGTATGAGTCAGGTGAAGTACCCTCAGACTTTAAGAAAAATGTTATACTCCCCATTCCAAAGAAAGCAGGCGCAGACAGGTGTGAAAACTACAGGTCATAATTTTAACACGAATTATTTACAGAAGGATGGAAAAGCTGGTAGAAGCCGACATCGGGGAAGATCAGTTTGGGTTCAGGAGAAATGTAGGCACACGGGAGGCAATACTCACTTTACGGCTTATCCTAGAAGATAGATTAAGAAAAGGCAAACCTACATATCTAGCTTTTGTAGATTTCGAGAAGGCTTTTGACAATGTTGAATGGAATAAACTCTTTCAAGTTCTGAAGCAAGCAGGAGTAAAATATAGGGAGCGTAAGGTTATTTACAACTTGTACAAAAACCAGCCAGCAATTATGAGAGTTGAAGGGCATGAAAGGGATGCAGAGGTTGGGAAGGGAGTAAGACAGGGTTGTAGCCTTTCTCCAATGTTATTCAATTTGTACACTGGACAAGCTATGAAGGAAAGCAAGAAATCTGGAGAAGGAATTAAAGTTCAAGGGTGAAGAATTAAAAACATTGCGTTTTGCCGACGACATAGTAATTCTGTCAGAGACAGCAAAGAGCCTGGAAGAGCAGTTAAACGGAATGGACAATGTGCTGAAAGGTGTATATAAGATGAACATTAACAAGAGCAAAACAAGGGTAATGGAGTGTAGTCTAGGAAAATGCTGAAGGAATTAGAGTAGGTAACAAAACAATAAAGGAGGCAGTAAAGAGGCAGTAAAGAGGCAGTACAGAGTACATAAAATACAGAATGGCAATGGGTAGAAAAGCATTTTTGAACAAGAGAAATTTGCTAACATTGAAGATTAATCTAAGTGTAAGGAAGTCCTTTCTGAAGGCATTTGTGTGGAGTGTTGCGTTGTACGGAAGTGAAACGTGGACGATAAACAATGCGGACAGGAAGAGGATAGTGTCTTTTGAAATGTGGTGCTACAGAAGAATGCTGAAGATTAGGTGGGTGGATCGCGTAACTAATGAGGAGGTACTGAACAGAATTGGGGAGAAAAGGAATTTCTGGCATACCTTGACTAAAAGAAGGGATCGATTGGTATGAAACATTCTTAGACATCAAGGAATTTTGAATTTAACGTTGGCGGGAAATGTGTGGGGTAAAAAGAAGGCCAAAAGATGGATACAGTAAGCAGATTCAGACAGATGTAGGTTGCCGTTCTTATGAGGAGATGATGAGGCTGGCTCAGGATAGGATATTGTGGAGAGCTGCATCAAACCAGTCTCCGGAATGAAGACCACAACAAAAATTCTAAATCGATTACTTGGACATTGAAGCGCAATATGACAAAATCTGAATGTTTAAGA
The DNA here is from genome assembly GCA_026315105.1 of Locusta migratoria. Classification (NCBI taxonomy): domain Eukaryota; kingdom Metazoa; phylum Arthropoda; class Insecta; order Orthoptera; family Acrididae; genus Locusta; species Locusta migratoria. The sequence goes on from CM048749.1 coordinate 182,314,549, forward strand.
ACTTATAATTACGCACAAATATTTTGGTCGAGTGTTACTGTAAAGCTGCGTTGACAGGAAAGTTTTTATAGCTGAATATCTAAACATTCATAGAAAATATCTTTGTGTTTGTTAACGAATTTCAGTGTAAATGTCATTACTCCAACTGTCGCAATGCAAATTGAGGGCCTGGTGGTATATACCTAAGTAACAACATATTCGGAAATCGTGACATTTTCGTAAAAAATTATTGAATGTTTTGATTATACACATTGTAACTTAATTTAGAATAAGCGTTAGGCAGACATACAGTTTTATTGGTGTAAAGAAATAAAAATTGTAGGTACGACATTCATCGCAGTAATAAATTGCTGCATAATATCTTCGGAAAAGTACATCGCAAACCAGCTTCAGGCGGAGATACTTAGATTACAAACATTCTTGTAAATTACCAAGGCTGCAGTACTCAAAATCCGAACTATCAAATCTCTTTATTTTTTTCTTTCTACACTTCGCCATTCGAACATCTCTGCAGGCAAAAATCCAAAGGGGTAAGATCCGGGGATCTTGTTGGCTAAAATATGTACCCATATTTACCGATCCATCTTTTTGGATGTGATAGGTTTCAGATGCCACCTGACGAATACAACGTGCAGGAACCTCCCCATGCTGGAAGAGCATACGCATCCTTATAACAAAAGGAATCTCTTCCAATAATGCTGAAAGCTCATTTTCAAGAAAGTGATGATAAGGGGGTCCGGTAAGACGATTCGGTGAAACAACAGGCCGAATTAAGTGATTGTCCATCAAACCACCACACACATTTACAGAGAAGCGGTGCTGAAGATGTGTCTCCACAATGGGACGTGGGTTTTCTTCGGACCACCGAAATGAATTACGAGTGTTATTGATGCTGTGAGGAGTCAAAGTGGCTTCTTCAGTAAAGAGTAAAACAGGGATTACCTGGTGATTTCGAGCATTCAGCGTCAAAATTCCAAATGTTGGCAATTTCCAAGAATGCTTGCAATCGAAGTAGCTCGGCGTGAAATGACGTATATCGAACGTGCAACTCTAAATCGATTATGCGGCTATTCCCGCCGACTTATGAAGTATGTTTTGCTTGTAGTCATGGGAAGGTATTTTATTGGTTTCTATGGTCTTGAGTGACAGTGGAGTTTTTTTTTAAATTTTTATTTATTACGATTTAAAAGATTTCGCAGTGAAAGTTATGTAAAGGAAAAGTAAAAGTATCACGCCCATTTAATGACTAGCTCTCGAAGTACTTTTGTGAAGATATTCTGCAGCGATTTATTATGCGATAGAAGTCGTATCTATAATTGTAATTTATTTGTTACAAATAAAGTTGTTGAACTGTTCTTTTGTCCTCGCTCATCTCATAAATATATACTACATGGATGCCTAACAAGTATTTCACATTACATTACAATCAATATCATTCAACAAATTTCTAGGAAAATGTCACGTAGATACGATCACAGCTTCAAATTTCGCCAGTAACAGTTGCAGCAATGACATTTACACTGAGGGCAATGATACTTACAGTGAAATTCGTCGAAAACTTTGAGCTATTTCCTGTGAATGTGTCACATTTTGCTGTAAAAACATTCACGTCTACGCAGCTGTACATTACCACTCGTCAAAATAATTTGTTTGTAAACATTAATATTTTTTCATCTCGCATATCAATGCCCGCGGAATCTATTTACATTTGCACGTTTGATATATATCATTTCAAGCCGAGGTACTTCGATTGCTGGCCGCGGTGGCCGAGGGGACTGAGGCGCTCCAGTCACGGTCTGCACGGCCACTACGGTCGGGGATTGGAATCCCCCCTCGGGCATGGATATTTGTGCCGTCCTTAGGACTAGCTAGTTCATAAGTAGTTTAGGGACTAATGACTCCGTAGTTAAGTCCCATAAGCTATACAAACATTTGAAAATTTTGTACTTCGATTACAAGAATTCTTGGAAAATACCCAATTGTCTATCTTCATCTCCTGTTCGAAGCTGTAAATGTTGCGGATGGATTCCGTGTACCGTGTAGCGGCCATACCCGCGAGGCCTGAGGCCACATGTCACTAATTGCGCGGCCGCTCCGGTCTAAAGTTCAAGTCCTCACTCAGGCAGTGGTGTATGTGTTTTGTCTTTGCATGAATTAGTTTCAGTAGTTTGTAAGTCTAGGGACCGATGAAAACAGCAGTTTGGTCCCTTGGCTTTATGAACATTCGAACGCGTGCATACCCAATGTCCAGAAATTATACGTACTCTTGTTGAAGGACTGCTTCCTATCGACTGAACAATGACTTCTACACCGTGTGGGAGTGGCCGTGCGAACTAAGGCGCCTTTCTGTGGTGTGCGCTGCCGTTCCTAGTCGGAGGTTCGAGTTCTCCCTCAAGTAGTCTGTGTTTGTGTGGGTTTTAGCATAAGTTGGTTTAAGTACGAGGGCAATTCAAAAAATAAGTCGCAAAACAAAATTGAGGCAAAAATAAAGTAACTTTTTGACAGTTATCTCACTTTGCAACATAATCACCTCACGGTCCGCACGACCTCGAGCGCTACGATTCTCAGAAACCATGCTTAGAATAACAACAGAACATAAAAACGATGGTCTGCATCATTTCCCTACAAAATATTTTAACAGAGAGCGACAAAATAATTACAAGAGATAGGAAGGAAATTTTACGTAATTCAATGACATCAGAGAGTCGTTACATTTTCAATCAACATTATATTCGTACTAACAAATCTTGCCGGCCGCGGTGGCCGAGGAGACTGAGGCGCTCCAGTCACGGTCTGCACGGACACTACGGTCGGGGGTTCGAATCCCCCCTCGGGCATGGATATTTGTGCCGTCCTTAGTTGTAGGTAGTTCATAAGTAGTTTGTAAGTTTAGGGACTGATGACCCCGTAGTTAAGTCCCATAAGCTTGACAAACATTTGAACATTTGAACATAATCACCCTGTACATTCAGGCACTTAACCGAACTCTTTACCGTGTAACGTCTTATATTACGACATCATCTGTATAAAAATGACGGCCACCCATTGATTTTTAGGAGCCTTAAGGCTCTAGGTCAAGGCTGTAAGGTGGATGTTCCAACCGTTTCCATTGAAATGTTCGTAACACCTCCTGGGTTGGTCTTCATCCAGAAGAATCACACACTTCGACCGAAATTCACGTCGCTTGCGGCGAATGGCCTGTCGGAGTTCCCGGAGAGTGGTGCAGTATGACTCGGCATTCAAAGTTTCACCATGATACTGGAATTTCTGCAGTATGACTCCCCGCATATCCCAAAACACGGTGAGCAAAACCTTGATGGCCGATGGAATCGTCTTGAACGTTTTTCTTGTTGGAGAGGCAATATCTTTCCATGCCATAGACGATCGTTTAGATTCGGGTTGAAAATGGTGAACCCAATACTCGTCCCCTGTAACAATTCGTGCCATGAAGCCCTCTCCTTTTTCTGTGTACCGAGTGAGACGCTGCAAGAACAGACCCATTCTGTTGAGTTTGTGTTGCTCAGTCAATTAGCGGGCCCCCACCGTGCACAAACTCTACGAAAGTTCAATTGCTCATGCACGATGTTCCATGCATTTCCACGTGAACAACCTACAGCACGCGCTATGTCATAAATCGTCACACGCCGGTCTTTATGGCTGAGTTGATCCACACGCTGCAATGTGGTTGCAGTTGACACCTCCACAGGACGGCCAGGACGCTCCCCATTTCTGATGCTTTTCCTTCAACGGTTAAAATTTTGAATCCAGTTGAACACAGCTTTCCGTTGAAAACATTTGTCCCCATAGACTGGACACATTTTACGATGCACTTCTTCTATGACCACTCCTTTGGCCCACACAAAAAAAAGCACAGCTGTAATGCTGTTTCTTTCGTTTTCACTCATGCAACATATGTCTCATCGTGCACTAACAGCTTCGGACTGACTAAGTGCCTGCGAGATGTACGGCAAGCATACATACTCTGCCATCTGCTGGCGAAATTTGCGCGCGAAATGTCAAATGGTATACGGCACACACATGGTTGCGAGTTATTTATTGACTTACCCTCGTACTTTGAAAGTCTAGGGACCGATGACCACTGCCGTTTGGTTCCATAGCTTTATAAACAAATATCTTCTACTTCATCCATAGTCTGTTCCTTTTCACGTTCAGGTGTAATATAGTTGCTGCGCACTGTAAGAGTGTCACGAAGTGTAATGAACACACCAGTAAACATTCCTGAACCTGGTAGTCTGCGGTGAGGAACTCGTATACGGTATTCTCTGCAAGCAGCAGCAATGTCTCCTTTACAACACCCATACACAGATACCATATCGGCATAATCTTCATCTGTAAAGGAGACCGCGTATAAAACGCTTGTACGACCACGTCTTGAGTATTGCTCAAGTGTTTGGGACCCGCAGCAGATCCGTTTAAAGGACGACATAGAAACAGTTCAGAGGCGAGCAGTTAGGTTTGTTACTGGTAGGTTCGACCAATGCGCGAGTGTCACGGAAATGCTCCGGCAGCTCAGTTGAGGATCACTGGAGGAAAGACGACGTTCTTTTCGTGAATTTCTGTTGAGGGAATTTAGAGGGCCGGAATTTGAAGCTGAGTGTAGTACGATCTTGCTGCCGCCTACTTACATTTCGCGTAGTGATCACAAAGACAAGATAAGAGAAATTAGGGCTCGTACGGAGGCATATAGGCATTCCTTTTTTTCTCGTTCTATTTGGGAGTGGAACAGGAAAGGAAATGCCAAGTAGTGGTACATTGTACCCTCCGCCACGCACCTTACGGTGGATTGCGGAATATGTATGTATGTAAATACGTGCGGCTAGTTTATACCCTACAATACACTATACTTTCCCAGCAGATCACGTAGAAAATTCAATGTAAACTAAACTTCACTACTGCTCTCTACTGCTTACATTCGATAAATACGCCCATAGCAACCCGTGTACAACGCACGAAACGAAAATGGATTGAACTCACAAGGGAACTCCACGAACCCGAGGCGGCAAAACTTTTTGAAAAGTTGGGTTTAGGAAGTCCTTACCATGATAAAATTTATGGCGCATTGAAAATGTGCGGAATTTTATTTTAACCCTGCGGAATTATGCGTTAAAAATTGAACGAAATCGGACTATCTCAAAAACTATCAAAGATAAAAATTTAGAAGCACTTTTTTCCTATGAAACCGGTAAACGTAGAGCCTTTGGCGAAAATTTCGAGTATTTTGCGATATCTCCAGCCGTTTGTGAAAAAACTCGAAATTTGTACATTTTTGAACCTCTTTTTGTTTGTATAAATTATAATTAGGCAGTAATAAGCAGTGAAACGCATAACGACGTCTGAAGTGATCATTTTAAACATATACCTTCCGGTTGGTATGGTAACTGCACCGATTGAAACCAGAATTTACGCTTTGAAACAATTTGCGCTTGGCCCCCCGGAGTAGGCAAAAGGCGATGCATGTTCGCCGGGCGACGAATGGAACTGTTCGGGAAGGGGAGGGGAGGGGAATGGAGTCGAGCCTCGCTCGTAGTCGTACTCTACTCTGTGAGCCAGCTTGAGCACACGTGCACTGGTCCACGTTTCCTGGAACCCTCTAATATGCAATTCGTATAGCTCATTTGGAGCGACAATTTTATCGCTACTTTTGGAAGTGTGGTCGCTACAGTAAAGGGACTGGCAAAGTTGTTCAAAGAAAAGATGAAAAATAAACGACAATAAGCCAATTTATTGGAGTTTTTTGCGGTATTTTGTGTGTTTGAAACGCGAATACGCAAACACCGGTAAATTTGGTCATTGTGAACAGTTGACGTGGTTTTGTAAACACGAAAATAGTTTGTGATTCGACCTTGAAAATCGTCCTTCGTATAGTCTATTGTTCAACGCACATGTATTTGAAAATTATCCCCAAAGAAACTAGTAAAGGAAAACAAAATATCAGCTGATGCGTGGAGTTTTAAAAAAAGAGAGGGGGCACGGTAGTTTAAGGAAATGGTTGATACTCATTCGAACAATCGCAAAACAACTTCATTTATACACTTCTGCTTGCTCGGGTTCGAATCTCGAAAGAGCCGATTCCCGTTTTTGCCATTTTACGATGTCAAGAGACCAAGAGCAAATGTATCAGGGGGGGGGAGGTGGATGTAGAGCGGGGCGGGTTCGAACCACGCATCAACTCGACCTGCTGATCCCAAAGGCGGAGTGATGAACCGTCGGCCACAGTGGACCACTGGGCTCCGTGTCTCTCACAGTCCAGACAGATTATGACCGCGGACATGCATCGCCTTTTGCCTACACCGGGGGCCAAGCGCAAATTGTTTCAATGCGTAAATTCTGGTTCCAACCGGTGCAGTTACCATACCAACCGGAAGGTATACATTTAAAATGATCACTTCAGTCGTCGTTATGCGTTTCACCGCTTATTACTGCCTAATTATAATTTATACAAGCAAAAAAAGTTCAAAAATGAACAAATTTCGAGTTTTCTCACAAACGGCTGGAGATATCGCAGAATACTCGAAATTTTCGCCAAAGGCTCTACTTTTACCGGTTTCATAGGAAAAAAAGTGGTACTAAATTTTTATCTTTGATAGTTTTTGAGATAGTCCGATTTCGTTCAATTTTAACGCATAATTCCGCAGGGTTAAAATAAAATTCCGCACATTTTCAATGCACCATAAATTTTATCATTGTAATGACTTCCAAAACCCAACTTTTCAAAAAGTTTTGCCACCTCGGGTTCGTGTAGTTCCCTTGTCAGCTGTATCTATGTTCTCAATAAAAATTGAAGTTACTGTGGCATTTTATTACAATTCGTCAATACTACCACCTTCGAACTCCGTTCCACATAGGTCTCGATTGAAGTTACTGTGGCATTTTATTGCAATTCGTCAATACTACCACCTTCGAACTCCGTTCCACATAGGTGTCGATTGAAGTTACTGAGGCATTTTATTGCAATTCGTCAATACTACCACCTTCGAACTCCGTTCCACATAGGTCTCGAGGGCCCAACGGGTTCCTCCGCCTGAAGGCGTCGCCAGATGCGGTATGGATGGGGACTTGGTCAGCGCCCCGCACTCCTTTTCTAATTCTTCTTTTTTTTCCCACGGCTCTCCCTTCTTCCCTTACAGCCCGGCATTCCTCTCACCAAAAATTCCTTCATCGGCTAGCTTCAAATGCTGTAATTAAATAAAATGGTGCAGCTTACTCACTACAAAAAAAAAAAAAAAAAAAAAAAAAAAAATCTCTTCTCGAAGCATCAAGTCTAATTCTATTTTGACGGATTACAAAAGATAATTTATATTCGGTTCCACTCTTCTTTTGTACCCCCAAAGGGATAGGGGTTCCTTCCAAAACTGCATCATGGCACATTTAATTGAAAATAAAATTCTGTAAAAATTAGAACTTCTCCAGCACAAAAGAAACACAATTCAAACTTAAACAGTTCGCCACATGGAAGTTTATACCCCCTCCCCAAATATACCAGTTTTAAAATTTTCTGCTGTAGCACTTTTTCTTTTCAAACAAACGATGTCTACTTGAAGAGGTAGAAGAATGCATGGAAATTATTCCACCAACAATTCCATTGTCGTGTGCAAAAGTACGTGTTCATAATTTAACATAATTTGAATGAGCCGAGAGAATTTTTCAATCCAAAATTTGGAACAAACAGTCACTGAATCGGAACCTCACATTTCAAGTCAAAGCAAAACATTGTCGAATCCTTGTGGATAGTATTCTTATCCTTTTCTAGTTTCTATTTTTACGTTCGTGATAACACACTAATACGCACTATGCATTTGAATGAAAAACTCCAAAAATCATAATTTACTTTTGGTCATCACCGTCATATTAGTTTTTCAAAGCCGTAATTTATCGCAATTTGTAAGTAATTATTAAAATGGGAAGAACCAGTTTTGGCTGCAATGAAATCTTTATTTTTTATATACAATACAGATCGATTTCGGTCAGTGTCTGACCATTCTCAGTGCTAGAATCCAAGACCCGATTTCCGTAAAATTCCGGGCCTAGTGTACATTCGCACTGAAGAATAGATCTATGGCGAACTTTGTTTAATTATATATTCGAAATTTTTAAACGCATCGGTCGTTTCGTGGCATTGAAATAAATTCAAAAGCAAAGTTGAAAATTTTTGCTGAAACGGGATTCGAATCCGGATTTCCCGCTTCAGGCCGACGGTCGCCTTAACCAAGAATTGATCGGAGCTGAAAGGCATTAAGTCCAAATGTGCATAATTTGTGTTTCTGGACATCGAGCGTTACGTGGACAAGAAGCATCAAACGGCATTGAAAAGAATTACGTTGCCGTTCGCTTCAACGTTAAACTGGTGCTGCAATGCGTACGGAACAGAAACGCGTTACGTCACGGACATATTACTTTACAGCTCTGTGTCGTGGAAGTACATGTAGCAGACTATTCTGAAATTTTGAAAAATGATGGCCATGTTGCTTTAAGAAGACTGTTATATCCACAGTAACTGAAGGACTCCAAAGAGACAAGAAGCAGGTGTTTTCTCTCCTAAAATTTAAGCAATTCAAGTACGAGGGCAACAAGATTGGCGAGTTGAAGCATCTAATCTCCTGTTAAACACCGATTTTTTTCTAGGAAATACAAGGTGGCTGCCTTGTCTTTACCACGCCGTCTGAAAAAGGGTACAGACATGGTTCCCATCGACTTCAAAAAGATGTAGGACATTGCAGAAATATTATAATGGTGCCCCAGGACGCCATGGAATTTCACGATGTTATTCTAAAATGGCCAAATATGAGGACTTGGTGTGACTCTGTCCAATTATATTAAGTTGAGCTTTTGTTTATTTATTCGTGAATTTAAATTGCATTCTTTCAAACTAATAATACATTTTGTAACTAAAACTTGTTCATTAATATATATTTTAAAGACATCAAAGCAATATAGCTTGTTAAATTTATTAAGCATTACAGGCTCCGAATTTACTAGTAATTGCGGAGCTGAAAAGCATAATGTCCGCTTTCAAAGAACGAAAATAAATGCGGATTGAACGTTGATCTTGTATTTTCACCAACAAAGTTCGCATTCTGAGACGATATTTTATAGATAATAGCAGTAATAATCTATATCTATTTGCTTCTCCTAAAAAGTTGTAAAAATGGACTTAATTCCATTCAGCAGCTCCGACCGATTCAATTAGCCTATCCATGCACGATTTCTTTCCTGCCCAAGTTCACAACTTATCCACGGTTCGATAATGACTCATTACTTAGTAATGCGTGCGACCCTATTTCTCTTGTTTTAACGTAAACTGTCCCTGCTAAGGTTTCTTCACAATGAAATATAATTTATCGAAAATAATCTTCATAAAATAGAATACAATACCGGTCATTCATCACAAATCATGTTGCTAAACAGATCGATAAGTTGCTAATAAGTCGTAAAAAATATGTTACAAATAGAAGCCACAGTGTTCTTACCTTCGGGAACCTCCATCTTAGTGCCATTGAGAAAGTAGTTGGAGCATACAGTGGTTAACACCGTTCTTAAGACGGGTGACACTTGCATTGTGGTACTCTCCGATGTCGAACTGGCCAGTTGGTTTGAATAGGACGGTACTTCCCCTGTGGAACAAACAAACATAGGTATTTTAAAAACATGTAAAATTCAGCATGGTTAGAGCCTATTATTTAGAGATTAGCAGAAGGCGCGCGCGTGTTATAAAATCGTAGTGTTGGTCCACTCGGTTTCAGGATGGCAGAGCTGGTACGTGGCAATTGTGACAGGGTTCCATAAACTCAGCGCAGTCCACGCCCCACCACCGATATCAGCAAATTTTCTGTAATAAGGTGGCAACTGGTCGGCATCTTATCAGACACTCTGAAAAAAGTCACATTAGCAGCAAATCCCGATTTTGATGACTGATATTTGGTTATTTACTGGTTTAATTGAGACGTAATATGTTGCATACATGTACTTTACCTATATTAAGATAAGAAGCTTATTTACACCTTCATAAAACTGCTCAACAAGACTTCAGAACCTTTCCAACATTTATTGGAATACAGACAATTGTAAGTTTGTGGCAGACTAAAGGGCTTCGTTAGATAATTACTTTATTATTTCCATTCATAAGTGAAATTTCGAAGGAACACATATTGATAATGTTACTCCTCCTCACTCAGTTGCAGTTAAATAATAACAGTTAAACTGGAGAGTAATAAAAATGAGGAAATATGTATTTAGAGCCGGCCGCGGTGGCCGAGGGGACTGAGGCGCTCCAGTCACGGTCTGCACGGCCACTACGGTCGGGAGTTCGAATCCTCCCTCGGGCATGGATATTTGTGCCGTCCTTAGTATTAGTCAGTTCATAAGTAGTTTGTAAGTTTAGGGACTGATGACCCCGTGGTTAAGTCCCATAAGCTATACAAACATTTGAACATGTATTTAGAGACTACCGTCTCAATCAGCCAAGTTTGCAGCATCAAACCGGAATCACCCTGTACATTGCCTCCGGATACTGTTCAGCGAGCCTTGAACACTGAATGATGCTGAAGAAGATTGCAGCATGCGTGTGTGTGTGGGGGGGGGGGCGTGGAAGAGGGGAGGGGGAGGTGAAGTGGGTAGTACGAGGTATGTCCTCAAAGTAAGTTCCGTTTGGTTACATAAAACAAACGTGTACATATACAGAAAAAATATTTATTGTACAAAAATCTACAGCTTAAACTACTTTTCTACATAGCTTCCGAAATTTTGGAGATACTTGTCATTGCATTGCACATGTTTTCCTATGCCTTCTTCATAGAGGGTTTCCGCCTGTGTATTCAACCATGTGTTAACATGTTCTTTCAGCTCGTTATCATCGTTGAAGTGTTGAACACTAAGGACAGATTTTAGGCGTAAGAAGAGATGAAAGTCGCTAGGAGCGAGGTCCGGGATGTACGGAGGATGATCAAACACATCCCAGTGAAATTGCTGTAAGACTTATTTGGTCACATTCGCCGTGTGAGGTCAGGCATTATTTTGGTAAAGAAAACAACACCTTTCGACTGTAATCCTCGGTTCTGAACTGCCCAAGAATTTCCTTGGGTTTAACTTTCTTTGCATTTAGAAAACAAATTTCAGATCTGATTTCATTTGTGGCGGCATTTTCAATTACGGCTGACATTATAAAGATGAACTACAAAGGATACGTTGGCAGCGGCTGTCTGAAAATGGCCTAGGGGAAAGCAGAGAAAATATGGCGATATTAACGTGTATTACATTTTTTCTGGCTCTTACGTTGAAATCAGATATTTTATTTATGGGAAATCGATTGCTTAATGTATCTCTACATCTACATCTACATCTACATGGGATTCTCTGCAAATCACATTTAAGTGCCTGGAAGAGGGTCCATCGAACCACCTTTATAATATTTATCTCCCATTCCAGTCTCGAATAGCGCACGGGAACAAAAAACACTTGGATCTCTCCGTTCGAGCTCTGATTTCTCGTATTTTATTCTGATGATGATTTCTACCTATGTAAGTGGGATTCAACAATATATTTTCGCATTCGGAGGAGAATGTTGGCGATTGGAGTTTCGTAAGTAGCCCACGCCGCAGCGATAAGCGTAGTTATTGTAATGATTCCCATCCCAGATCCTGTATCATTTCCGTATCGCCGTCTCGCTTCTTTCGTGACAATACGAAACGAGCTGCCCTTCTTTAGACTCTTTCGATGTCCTCCGTCAAACCCATCTGATAAGGATCCCACACTGGGCAGCAATACTCCAAAAATGGACTGATAAGCGTAGTGTATGCAGTTTCTTTTGTAGTTCTGTCGCATCTTTTAAGGGTTCTGCCAATAAAACTCAGTCTCTGGTTCTCTTTCCTACGACATTATCTACGTGTTCTTTCCGGTTTAAGTCTGGTGAAATAGTAATTCCTACGTACTTTGTGGAGTTTACAGCCTTCACTTTTGACTGATTTATCTTGTAAACAAAGTTTAACGGATTTCTTTTCGTACTCATGAGGACGACTTCACACTTCTCATTATTTAGAGTCAATTGCCAATTTCTACACGATAGTGATATCTTATTCAGATCGTTCTGCAGTTGGTTTTGAACTTCAGATGATTTTACTAGACGGTAAATGACGGCGTCATCTGCAAACAATCTAAGAGAGCTAAATTTCCCCTAAATCGTTTACGTAAATAAGGAACGCCCGATATCATCTCTGTTCTATTCGATGCCTTACCATCGATTAATACGAACTGTGTTCTCTCCCTATCCAATCGCAAATTTGGGGCGATATACCATAACCATGCAATTTAATTAAAAGCCGTTTGTGAGGTACGGTGTCAAAAGCCTTATGGAAATCAAGAAATACGGAATCGATTTGCGAACTCTCGTCGATAGCACATCTTCTTTGTAATAAAGCACTTAAACGTTTCCTATGACTGAAGATTTTTTACCTAGACTTTTATTGAAAGCAAAACTTTTATTGATGTGTATCTACTTATCAAAAGAGACACAGACATATTTCTCCTTTGCATCCCTGTAATTTAAGCCCGTACACTGAGCAGAGCTTACTTCATCAACATGTTTTTTACATAGTGACCTTAAGTAGCTTCAGGGAAGTTGTACTTCCTAGCGGCGCCTTTAACAGGCTTTCCATTCCTTGCACGCTGCATTGCGTCTTTCAGTGATTCCAAAAATGTTCAAATGTTTGTTAAGCTTATGGGACTTAACTACGGGGTCATCAGTCCCTAAACTTACAAACTACTTACGAACTACCTTATACTAAGGACGGCACAAATATCCATGCCCGAGGGGGGTTTCGAACCCCCGACCGTAGTGGCCGTGCAGATCGTGACTGCAGCGCCTCAGTCCCCGCGGCCACCGCGGCCGGCTCAGTGGTTCCTTGCCCCATTTCTGTCACCCTGTTTTCCTTATGAACTTCATAATTCGTCATCTTAACCGCAGCGACATTTTGGATTCAGACTTTTACATGTCAACAGTCTTACACAATAAATTCATTAAACCTTTATTAAAACGTCAGTAAATCCACAAGGTTGAAGATGAATCAACTTGATTTTACTGTTGCAAAAGTATTACTTGCATGAATCTTATTTAAACCACAGGAAAAATTTCTATAAAAACAGCATCCATTTCCTAGACTCTGTTGTCAACAAAACAAAATGACCGAGCAGTTCTATTTGAACAGACAAGACCGCAGAGCGCGCTAAGGAAGCGGCACCGTAATGCACGTTAAACAATCTGTAAATTTATCGGAGAAATTCACAATTCGTCATCTTAGACTCCTCATCAACTTACCCGACCTACATGTCTTCTCATTGACTCAAAGTAACTGCCGAATATCTACCTAATAACGTGAAATTATGTTCACTATACGTCTAGTCAAATCTGTGAATTTGGAACGGAGTAAACTTGTACGCAATGCAATATCTATAATATTGAACATGATAATTAACTCACGACATCTGTCCTTAAGGGTAAAATCACACAAACGCTATAATAAAACATAAAAAGCAACAAATATTTTTCCAAACATAGAAGAAATCAATTCCGCAGTTGTTGTTCTGATTCACAAACGAGACGAATCCTAGTTTTAAAAAAATGCAAAAATATTTGTTTATTAGAAAGTAGAGTATAGAGTATTAAAATCCATAACAATAATTACTAGTCAATACATGACGTAATAAGAACAGACAATGAACTGTATTCATTGTATGCATGAAATATATTCACAACCGATACAAAAGCGTTACATGTTTGCACCTGTTACTGCCTTCAAAGTAGTCGCCAGAGTTGTGTATAACCCGATGCCAGTGATGCGGAAGGCGTAGTACACCGTTAGCAGAGCGACTCGAGCGGTCTACTGCCTATCGAGTCTCTGGAACAGTTCTGAAGCGATTGCCACGAAGTGGTTCCTTCACCTTCGGAATCAAATCAAAGTCACAAGGACTTAGGTCCTGGGAGTATGGTGGATGGTACAGTACTTCTCAGTCCCATTGACCGAACAGAGCAGCCACAGCATCCGCTGTATGCACCCCAGCATTGTCGTGCAAAATGATGGGTGGGTTGCGCAGAAAGTGTTACCGCTTCTTTCGCAAAGCTGATCGCAGGTGATGCTCCAAAAACTAACACTGTGCATTGATGGAAGTCCAGGTTGGAATTCAACAACATAATATGGACAGTTTACAACTCAACGCAAAGACGTACGATGAGCTGCTACAGGCACGTAAAAATGTGCGGCAGCCTGACTGTGAAGTGTGCCTGTGTGATTGTGTGAAGGCTCTCTATTCTGAGAAAGGCCAATGACCGATAGTTTAAGTGTTCTATGTATGTACCTTTTTTATGTGCCTATCGCAACTCGTCGCTCATCGTTGCAATAAAATACTTACTTTCATTAAGTAATCTCTTAAGATCACTAAATCAAAACTTAAATTAGAATGTAAAATATCTAAAGCACTTAAAACCACAATTGGCGTCCCACAGCGGGATGGATTCTCCCAAAAAAGAAGGAAGGTGCGCTACAAAAATTTAGAACTGTTGATGAACTTGCCGTCAGCGATAGAAATACAAAATCAGTACCATCAGAAAAAGAAGGCTCACAAATATCAATATCTAAAACACAAAAAATTTCGTATTTGCCCTACATCGCTGGTAACAGTTTTTTAATTAACGCAATTCAATTTTTTAAGATGTCAGTGAATTATTGAAGCCCCGCACTATCCAAAGGAGCAAAAATCGCCTGATCCCGGAATATGGAATATCATCTCTGCGAGTGCAAACAAAAATAAGAAAAATGAGTCTCTATAATTGTGAAAATGTGCACAGGATAGGGTAGTGTGGAGACCTGCATCGAACTAGACATTCGACTGAAGATCACAACAGCGAGCACACAATCTTTTATCAATCGAGGCAATGAAGTAAAATATCCGTAACAGAGCTAAACTGAAAGGCATGACGGCTGGAATTGCGTATGTGATGTAAACACCACTATATTAGGCTCCCATGCCAGGCGCAGCTTTTGTATTTATTCTGACCGCTATTTACTTTTTTCACCCAAGTTCCTCATTTAAACACGAGTACGTACTAAAAATAGTTCACCTGTATTTCTTTTCACAAGTCTTGGCTGTCCCTGTATCGCCGCGGCGGAGCGACCGAGCGCTATGAGGCGTTATGCTGCGATACGCGGGGCCGTTCCCCGTCGGGGGTTCGAATCCCACCTCCAGCATGGATGTTTGTGCTGCCTTTAGTATAAGGTAGTTTGTAAGTTTACAGACTGATGACCCCGCACCCCGCAGTTAAGTCCCATAAGCTTCATAAACATTATTATTATTATTATTATTTTCCTTTTTTTTTTTTTTTTTTTTTTTTTTTTTTTTTTTTTTTTTTTTTTTTTTTGTCCCTGTATCTAAGTCGAATAAGGTGGATCACAAGGAAATACTTTTCCGGTCGACCAATTGTGGAGAAATTTTAGTGTGTTTTGCGAAAACATTCAATGCCAACGTTAACGACTATTACATAACTGTACTCATCTTTTCAAGCGCTTTTGAATGTCGCTAACTAACAATAATTATAATAATAACCGTTCATTCAATATCCCGGGAGCTTGGACTTAACACGAGAGAGCAAGTTCTGAGTGCTCTCGTAAACTTCCAAGAAAAACACACATTTAATTTGACACTTCCAGTTTCAGACACTTAAGCAGTAAAATTACACAATCTCAGAACAGAACTCACGAACCAGAAAATTCAAATTCTCGCCTTGCAAGAAACACGCTGTATATATTCAGAAACGGTAGACGAGGATAATTACAGAATCTTTAAAAGTGGAACAAAAAAGAAATTGGTAAAGGAGCACCACTACTTGGAATGGCCTTTATTGTAGACAAGAAAGTGCTGGACTCAGTAAAAGGTGTGAAACTCATCAACAGTCGACTAATGACCCTAAGAATCAAACGCACAAACAAAAACTACACATTTAATAATGTTCATATACCACCAAATGACGATAATAAGGAAGAGCCTAAAAATACAGAAAGATTCTGAGAAGAACTTGAAACAGAGATGGCCAAAAATTCCAAAAGATGTTGTGTTGTTGTTGGTTTTTAGGAGACTAAACAGCTAGGTCATCAGTCCCAACGATGTTGTGACTTCAATTCAAAAATTGGCAGAGAACACACAAGAAAACAGTAGGAAACTATCCACACACCACTTTACTAATAGATATAGCACACGACCTATTATATCAATTAAGAAATCTAAAAATTATGTCAGCCTCACTTAGGAAACGCCAAAAAAAAAAAAAGTTATAAAAAAAACACATGGCGATCACCTACCCATCATTTTGGAGAATTTCAGATTGATCTTATTCCAGTATCATGAGAAGAACACGCAGAACATTGGGAAAAACTAAAACTACAGCAAATCAAAAGAAACGCGAAAGAAAATTTTCGAGCTTCGCAAACAGGCTTGTAAGATTGAAAAACTTCAAAACTACAAGACGCACGATTTCTATAAGAGCTTAGCAAACCAGATCAGAAGGGACACACCACAGAACCTTCGCTTCCGAAGATGATAAATTGGCCCTGACAAATAAAGAAAAATTGCTAAGTACAAGCAACATATTTTTTACAGCTTTGAACTGCCCGTAATCCAAAGAGATATTACCGAAAGTGCGTCGAGAAATATCACCTCAGAACTCGTCACCACCAGCACAAGAAGAAATTTATGCACACATCAAGAAACTTAAAATCAACAAATCATCAGGGGAGGATGGAATTGTAACAAAAATCTTGAAAAATTTAGATCTACATTCACTCAAAGAAATTTCAAATGTTTGTTAAGCTTATGGGACTTAACTACGGGGACATCAGTCCCTAAACTTACAAACTATTTATCAACCACCCTATACCAAGGACGGCACAAACATCCATGCCCGAGGGGGGATTCGAACCCCCGACCGTAGTGGCCCGCCGGCCGCGGTGGCCGAGGGGACTAAGGCGCTCCAGTCACGGTCTTCACGGCCACTACGGTCGGGGGTTCGAATCCCCCCTCGGGCATGGATATTTGTGGCGTCCTAGTTCGTAAGTAGTTCATAAGTAGTTTGTAAGTTTAGGGACTGATGACCCCTAGTTAAGTCCCATAGACAATACAAACAAAACATACAAACAAACGTAGTGGACGTGCAGACCGTGACTGGAGCGCCTCAGTCCCCCGGCCACCGCGGCCGGCTGACTAGAAGATTATTCTGATTTATGCAGTACATAAAAAAGAAAATAATAATAATAAATCATTCACCGACAAATATCTATCAGCTTGCCTCTTGAATAGAGCACAACAGCAATTAGAACCCAAAGTATCAGAATATCGAACAGGATTCAGACCGAACAGATCATGTGCAGAGCAAAACCACACCTCAAAACCATAATCAAAATGCGAAAGACAAAAGTCTTTATTATGCACATTTGTAAACTTCAAAAATGCATGCGATTCATTAAACAGGCCTTCAGTGTTCCAAATCTTAGAAGAGAGGGGATTATATCCCAAAACGGGAGTAATCATAAAACAAACACGAAGTGGTACAAAATCTATAGTAAAATTTATGGGGGAGGTCTACGAATCCTTTGAAATTCAAACAGATGTGAGTCAAGGTGATGGACTTTCTCATTTTCTGTTCAACGCAATTCTAGGCAAAGTTATGGAAGAATGGAAGCAAAAAGAAATGTGGGGTTTGGGAGCCACTTCGACTGGGAGTTGCCAAAAACAACGCCTACATACCATATCTTGCATTCGCGGATGACCTGAAGATACTAACAGAGGATGTACAGACTGCACTCAAACAGCTGGAAGTACTCAAATAATGTGCCTAAAAAGTAAGTTTACAAATTTCATTTGGAAAAACTGATTTCATCCTTTCCGAAAGAGAAATTTCAAACTTTAAAACAAAATATGGTTAAATCAACAGAGACCTATACATTAATTACCTTGGAGAATTCACGGAACCGACAGGTATTGAAAACGTCTCACACCACCATCACCTACAAAAATTAAAAGAAAAACATTTACAACAAAAAACAATAATGTAAAGAGGGGCAATGCAATACGGCCCCAAAACCAACAAGCCTCTACACAGGTAAAACATTAACCTTTAAGGGAGAAAAAAAACTCTAATGACCATGCTGTGGACGGTACATTAAAGCATCATCTTCCTTCTTATTTTTTTGGGAGAGCGTGAAAAGGGGATCGACAGGGTGAGAAAGGAGATGCATAGAAAGAGGAGGGAGGAGGTTGTTAACAAACAGAGGTGAACGAGGGAAGGGGCAGACAAAAGGAGAGCAGGGAGAGTAGAAGAATGCATATCCAGTTCCCATTTACAAATCATTGTGAAGTTACGTGTGCGCTTTACTTTTCTGTTTTCTCCATTTAATCTGTAAGAAGCCACAGTACCGCGTGGTCGGCTAACGCTAGTCTTCCATAAAAAGAACGGCAAAACTTTTAAAATTAGCGAGTGTTCATCGAATATGGAATACATAAATATTTGTCTTTATATTACGCATTCGTAACAGTCTCAAATCGTATATTCAGTAGTCAGTCTCATTTTTGGTCTAAACTTCTCTGTTTGTGACGCTGCAGATAAGCAGTAGTGTGTGGAAACAGTCAAGCAGTGATGTGGTTCGACGTTAAACAGCAGCCGTGGCAGTCACCATAAACAGGTGCGTGACACACATCGGATAAACGCACGCACATATCTACATCTACCAACATACTCTGTAATCCACTGTGTGATGGATGCCGGAGAGTCTCCCACTACACTAGTCATTTACTTTCCTGTCCCACTCGCAAAGGCATTCAGGAAGAAAAGGTTGGTTTTATGCCCCCATACAAGCTTTCGCATTTATTTTGCAAAAACTAAATTGGCGGCAGTAAAATTGTTTTGCGGTCGCCTGCGAATGATATTTCTGTAATTGATTTTTCTGAATAGTATTTACAGTAAATAACTTCGTATTCCCTCCCAACATTCTCCCACCAATCTCACAATTTCACGATCCATCTCCATAATATTCACGTGTAGATCGAACGTACAGGTAACTAATCCAGAATCAGGTTTCAGATTTGCTTCAATCGCTTCCCTTTATCCAACCTCGTGCCTATCCCAAACACTCTGTAATGGGTTCCAAAATTATTCTTTTATATTTTTTTATTTCGATGCACGATGCATTTCTAGACCTTCAGGTGCAAATTTAGATTCATACTGATGCTGTTAAGATTGAATTGAAAAATAATATAGACTGCTCCTTACAAGAAGAGCCTCCAGGGCTACAAATTCGTAGTGCATCAAAAATCAGTAAATAAATCGGGATTTTTGACTGAAGGAGGCTTCTTTTTATTCTACGAAAACGAAGCCGTCGCATTAGCTACACTCAAAGCACTGGAATCTTAAAATACTTCTAATAAACAATATATTGTCTTTACATTCTCTGCCTCCTTTGTAACGTTACGCCTAAATATTAAAAAGACGCGACTGAATCAAGCACCACACCACTATAACTGTATTAGAATGTTAGATGATTTCATTCTACTCATCTCAACTAATGAATATTTTTATACATTTCGAAGAAGTTGCCATGCATCGTACCAAATAGAATTCTGCCTAATTCATTCTGTTCTTCTACAGTCATTCACTTACGATACATTCTCACATCATCAGCAAAAAAGTCGCAATTTCTTCTTACGTTATCCATTAGACCATTTAAGTACACAGGATGTTCCACCGACAGACTTTGGGAAACGGTTGCTTACAACAAAATAAGAAAGAAATTTCTAGTAAACATGGGACCTAAACTGCATAGTCAAGCGTTCATCTATAGTTTCGTAAAAAACGTTTCCTTTGGTAAAAAAAAAAAAAAAAAAAAAAAAAAAAAAAAAAAAAAAAAAAGGTGTGTGCTTTTATTTCAGAAGGTTCGCCTTTTAGAACTATGTTACCAGACTTTTTTCTTTGTTTTCCTTAAGGAACCTGCAGAAAAAGTTTGTTTACATTATTTTTACTTGTTTTTGGATACCCTCTGTAGAGAATTAGGGTGCCTTATCATACTTTCCTGGGCCACTCATGACGTTACTTCTGAATCTGATGAATACTTGCCAACGATGACAACGTACATCGATCTGCCAATCACATACAGTGGCTGGAGCCTATTCTGTAAGCTCCGTAACCTTATTAAGGATTAATGTTATACAGCGTAGAGGATTGTTGGTTTTATGAGCGTATTGCAGTGTCTAAGTTGTGCACCTCTTGACATTGATTTTTTGTTGTATATGTTTTCTTTTAATTTCTGTAGGCGATGTTGGTGTGAGTCTTTTTCAATTTCTGTTGATTTGAAGAATTCTCCGAGGCAATTAAAGTATGGGACACTGTTGATCTAACCACATTTTGTTTTCAAGCTTGTCATTTCTATTTTAGAACGGATGAAATCAGTTTTCATAAATAAGTGAAGCTCTAGAAAACCACTTGTGCTGCGTTTCATGTAATACGTAGATAAAGTCTATGATAATAATGACGAAGATATGTCTGATTCTAGGTAGAACATCATCATATTAAAAACACTTTTTTGTGTATGTTCCACAAGTTTATCTTTATTTAGGTATCCGGTTTTCGGCTTACAAGGCCATCTACAAACTTTAAAGGCTAAAGAACCAACGGAAGAATCAGTACAAATGTCATTTTCCTTTGCTTGGATTATATAATGGCAGCTGTATTTCCGAACTGAATGATAATTGAACATCGGTTATATATCTTTTACCCTGCAGTTCGTATATACGTCCCAAAATATTCACTTCTAGCCGAAAAACCCACGTTGCCCCGATACTTATTTACTTCAGTCTTTAATTAGTCCATCTCTCCTTCCCTTTTCTCTCTCTGTCCACCTTCTCTTTCCTTCTCTCTCTGTCCACCTTCTCTTTCCTTCTCTCTCTGTCCATCTCTCCGATCTCTCTCTCTCTCTCTCTCTCTCTCTCTCTCTCTATTCATCTTCTCATCTACCCTCTCTCTTTTCATTTCTTCCTACACCATCTCCACTTTCACCCTTTCCCTGCCAATCACCTCCTCTTCTCTGTCCAACTCCTCCTCGACCTCCTCAGTCTACGGCCTCGTCCATTTGTGAAAAATTTTATAACTCTGAGTGGTCATCAGTCTGTAGCTTACAAACTACTTAAACTAAGGTAAACTAACCTAAGGACAACACACACACCCGTGCCCCAGAGAGGACTCGAACCTCCGACGGCGAGCAACCGCGCACTCGTCAGCGAGGCGCTTTAGTCCGCTCGGCTACTCTAACGCGATTTTTATAACGCTGTTAACTTTCATGCTGATCAGTGAAGTAGTCTCTGTTTATTGATAGGTTCCCTTCACCATGATCCGTATGAAATCTTTGGTAGACTGTGATATTTCTCTTTTGAAGGTTAAGTGTGCAAGGTTTCATCGAAATCGGAAGAACGATATGACAAAGCATAAAAAACGAACAAACATGCTGCGGCAGGTTCCCATGCGTCTAAGTGTTTATGAAGCTGTAGAAACTATAATTCGTACAATGAAATAATTTATAGGTACTTTCACTAAGACGTGTACTGGAGCGCCGTGATCGGTGCGCGTGGCCGTCCGCCGTCGGGGATTCGAATCTCCCTCGAGCATGGTCTTTAGTTTAAGGTAGTGTGCGCCTCGGTTGCACAGTGGTAGATTACCAGACTACAAATTCAAAAGTCGCGGGTTCGATCCCCGCCAGGCCCTAGGATTTTTATCTGTCACTTTCCACTTCTTTCACCTCTGGCAGTATTGCTCATGTGAAAAATACCGAGTAGCACCGTGGTTCGGAACCCACGTTAAACTGTAGGTCCCCCTATAACTGGCTGGGTAAGTCAGTTCGAAGGTCGGAGGAAGGCAACGGCATACCACCTCCAAACAGGACCATGCCTAGTAAAGCACTGTGGTGTTCAAACCAATCCTCGGATTGTTGACTGCTTTACCTTTTTAGTTCATAAGTAGTTTGTATGTTTAGGGACTGATGACCCCGCAATTAAGTCCATTAAGCTTTACAAACATTTGAACATTTGCTACAGTTTTTCATGCATCTCAGTGCTCATGACGTCATATCTCCTGAACAGTCTTACAACGATTTCAAAATGCCTATCACCTTCGCGAGAGTGCAAAGTTTCATTGTAATCTGACGAACGGTACGGCAGCGCATAAAACACCAACAAACATATAAACGAACAAACAAACATTCATTTTTATGTATTATATTCGGCCTGAAACACCAGTTTACCACACATTCGGCGTTAAGCCAAATAGCTCTATTCGGCGAATTATACCAAAACACTTGAAGACGTCTACACGCTGGAATCCGTGCAGTATTGAAAAAGACAAATTTTAGAAGCATATTGTAATCAAAGTTACGATAGAGAGTGCGGCTTATCACTGTCGTTTGAAGTCGAATATTTGCAACCTACCAGAGCCGCTAGGACCCTGTCAGCAGAGGCAGCATTATACAGTCAAATATTTCTGCACTGGGAACATTAAAGCGCGGTACAAGCCGTAATGTAATACAGAAACGCAGTTAGAGTGCGCTTTATACAGTACGTACGGTACCTGCTGCGTAGCGTCGATTGCTGGCGGCTGCTACGGCTCACGGGAAGCTAGTGGCGCCTACGGTAGCGGCAACCCGCTGCGCGAGCATGCGCTATTCCACCACCGCGCCACCCCTTCCACCACACCCTGCAGACTCACAAGGGGAAGCCACGACGTTCGCACAACGGATTTCCTTCAAACTTTGTACACATATGGTAGGTCATAAGGATGATATAATGTGCGGGCAGTAATGAGTGCTTTTAGTGATTTTCGATAATACCGCGTCCTGTACGTACCAGGTGCATCCAGAAAGCAAGTTCCCCTAGCAACACCTGGGGTTTATAAAATTCCTTGCAGCTGTGGTAAAGTATATATTGGTACAACAAAAAGAAGCGTCAACACTCGCACATCTGAACATAAAAGGAACTGTCGTCTGGGCCACATGGAAAAATCGGCAGTGGCTGAACACATTTTTCAAAAAGGAAATCATGAAATAAAATTTGACGAGACGAGCGTTTTAGCTAGGACACCTCAGTACCATGCACGCATGTATAGAGAAGCAATAGAGATCCACAAACATCAGAATAATTTTAATAGGAAAGAAGAAGGTCTGAAGTTAAATAAAATATTGATGTCGACACTACACCAGCAAAACGACAATCGATTATTTCTAATCGAGAATGACGACGTCATCCAGAGATAGTTACAAAGTCAGCATCACGTGACGTATGGTGGCGCCCTCTATGCGCTCTATAAATGCGAGAGCCCCTCGGCCCACAGTGGCAGTAGCCGGAAGACCATTGAAGATGTCTCCCGCAGTTGGAGACGAAACGTCGGGAGGTAGTTTTACATCTGGACCACGGCCCATCAGCCCGGAAATTTTATCTGAAGACAACGCCGGCCGTGAAAGTTTACATTGTATGAAGTTTCCCTATTGTTTTTAAAAACGACGACATCATAAAGGGCAGCCGGGAGATATGGACCAATATCAAAGTGCTGTGGAACATAAAAAAATCATTTAAAATGTAAAGTTTTGCCGGCCGCGGTGGCCGAGGGGAGTAAGGCGCTCCAGTCACGGTCTTCACGGCCACTACGGTCGGGGGTTCGAATCCCACCCCGGGCATGTATATTTGTGCCGTCCTAGTTCGTAAGTAGTTCATAAGTAGTTTGTAGGTTTAGGGACTGATGACCCCGTAGTTAAGTCTCATAGACTATACAAACATTTGAACATTTTGTAAAGTTTTGCCTTACAAACGCATTACGTAACTTATGCCATTTATGTATGAAAAAATATTTTCCAAGGTCGCGCAGCAACGAGCAGTAGTCACTGAATTTCTCGGTGTCGCGTTCACAAACACTGATTTTTTTTCTAACGAACTGAGGGAAGTTTCTAGTGGTCGGACCTAACCATTAACCTCCGTTATTCAACCTAGGAATTATATGCAAAACATTTAAATGCACATGAAGATGCAACTATAAAGTTGCGAAACCGGTTGTGCGGGTCCTCACATCGTCAACTGGAATTTTCATCTACATCTACATAAGATACTCTGCAAATCACATTTAAGTGCCTGACAAAGGGTTCATCGAACCATCATTATACTATTTATCTCCCATTCCATTCCCGAATAGCGCGCGGGAAGAAAGAACACCTGAATCTCTCCGTTAGAGCTTTGATTTTATCGCATTTTATTCTGATGATCATTTCTACCTATGTAAGTGGGAGTCAACAATATATTTTCGCATTCGGAGGAGAATGTTGACGATTGGAGTTTCGTAAGCAGCTCACGCCGCAGCGATAAGCGCCGTTGTTTTAATGATTTCCATCCCAGATCCTGTATCACTTCCGTAACGCTGTCTCCCCTATACGAAACGAACTGCCCTTCTTTCGACTTTTTCGATGTACTCCATCAAACCCACCTGATAAGGATACCTCACTGGGCAGCAATCCTCCAAAAGTGGACGGACAAGCGTAGTGTATGCAGTTTCTTTTTAGTTCTGTTGCATGTTTTAAGGGTTCTGCAATAAAACGCAGTCTCTGGTTCGCCTTTCCCACGACATTATCTATGTGTTCTTTCCAATTTAAGTCTGAAATAATAGTAATTCCTAGGTATTTTGTGGAGTTTACGGTCTTCACTTTTGATTGATTTATCTTGTAAACAAAGTTTTACGGATTTCTTTTCGTAATCATGTGGACGACTTCACACTTCTCATTATTTAGAGTCAATTGCCAATTTTTCAAAAATGTTCAAATGTTTGTATAGCTTATGTGACTTAACTACGGGGTCATCAGTCCCTCAACTTACAAACTACTTATGAACTAAGACTAAGGACGGCACAAATATCCATGCCCGAGGGGGTATTCGAACCCCCGACCGTAGTGGCTGTGCAGACCGTGACTGGAGCGCCTCTGTACCCTCGGCCACCGCGGCCGGCTGCCAATTTTTACTCCATAGTGATATCTTATTCAGATCGTCCTGCAGTTGGTTTTTATCTTCAGATGATGTTGCTAGACAGTAAATGACGGCGTCATCTGCAAAAAACCTAAGAGAGCTACTTAGATTTTCTCCTAAATCATTTATGTAAATAAGGAACAGCAGAGGATAAATAACACTACCCTGTGGAACGTCCTATATCACCTCTGTTTTAGTCGATGCCTTACCATCGATCATTACGAACTGTGTCCTCTCTGACAGGAAATCCCCTATCCAATCGCAAATTTGGGGCGATATACCACAACCACGCAATTTGATTAAAAGCCGTTTGTGAGGTACGGTGTCAAAAGCCTTCTGGAAATCAAGAAATAAGTAATCGATTTGCAAACCCTTGTCGATAGCACCAGTCACTTCGTGTGAATAAAGAGCTAGTTGTGTTTCGCATGAACGATATTTTCTAAATTCGTGTTGATTTTATTTTATTTTAACACCTACATTTTAACTGTATGAAAGTTCCTTAAGTATGTATTTTCAATAAGGCTATGCCTCGTACAATATTCGACATATACAGTATATGTGGGACGAACACATGACTGCATACAAACCAGTTTCACGAATGAAAGAGAACATCAAGTCTAATGACAGTCTATGGACAGTTGTAAGAATATTAAAAGAGATGGGCTTTCGATATCATAAGATAAACAATGGAAGAAAATTTCTTTTGGACAGAAATACAGAAATATGGAATCGATTTGAGATCCCTTGTCGATGGCACTTCATGTGAATAAAGGGCAAGCTGTGGTTATATGGGTAAGTACCCGGTTATGTTACTTGAAATCAATATTTGAATAATGACGCAATCAAAAGGCCAGAATCAAGACAGCTGCACGAGTAGCAATCACAAGCTAACATACACTACAATAATAGGTGATATAACAGTAAGCGTGCTTGAAAATCAAGAGCGCGGCGTTATAATTGATATTACGAAAAGCTCCGGCAACGTTTAACATAACAGTAATATTAATTATTGCATAAGAAGGCAAGGCCTAATTAATAGAAATACAAATAACAGGTAATCCAAGAAAATGTCCAGCTTAAAATTTTATAGGAAACGTACATGAGAAATTACAGGAAGGCTTGGGCAAATGTTTACAGAAACACAGTTCCTAAGACAGCTGTACCAAAGGGTATTTTCAAATTAACAGAAATGCTAGATTCACAAGTAATTCTACAGTCCAACTGTTAGAGATTTAAAGGGGACGTTATAAGGTGTACAGAAGGCCATTTAACAGTAGGTATGCTTGAAATTTAAAGGAGACGTCACAAGATAGGCTTAACAACACTTAACATAACACTCTCTCTCAACTGCATCAACCCGCTACAGTGAATTACAATTATGAGCCATGATAATGTTATACCAAACACAGGTGATTTGTTGAACCAAGCTCGGATGCTAAATCTAACACTAGGGAACAGCAGGGAAGGAAGAGGAAGAAAGGAACGAGGGAGGAGGGGGAGGGGAGTGAATAGGCTATGGCAAAGATAGGACACACGAAATTAACAGGAAGTTTGTACTGCCAAACTACAGCCACAGTACTGGGAGGACGTACTCGCGACCGGAGAAACACACTGCCTACTATACAACCGCGACCGAGCAGATAACGGACTACGGAGAGGCACCTAGCCAGACAAACCAACAGGTGACTAACAAACCTGATACCACAGTCTAACACACCAGTCACGGCGAACGAATTTTTGTTGCCCACCGCGAAAGCAACGCACCAAGCGGCCAGCAGGGAACACTACTGAGTAGCTGTATTTGTGCATTGAACGTCAGGATTACTCGTAGCTTATATTCGTTTTCGTGATACTTTCCAGAACGGGGAACGATTGTAGAGCAATAAAATATAGCAACAACCAGAAAAAACCCTCATTTGTTTGTTTTAAAATTTCTTAAGGACACTGAGAGGTATGCAACAGTCAGTCTGCTGAAAAGTTTCCGTTACAATTCACCTGAAAATTGCATATAGTTATATATAATGGTGATTGTTTGTCCTTTTTAGAAGTGGAAAATGGCTCATAGTGTATATGGGCAACTATGTACTGCAGTCTGGATGTCCAAAGATACAGAAAAAAGCGTATGATAGGCCTAAGATATAAAGTAACATTCTGAAGATTATGCTACAAAACTCTGAAACCTTATATTTTAGTAAAAATTGGAAGTTCGGAAAATAAGATTAAAACCATCTAGGGAAATAGGCAAATACCCCATATTTGTAGAAAATATTAACACCAAACTCAAATCTGGGCGTCAATGGTGAAACTCTTCCTTTTTTTCGGAAACGTGCACGTAAAGCTAGGAAGGACAGTTCGTAAATTTTCAACTATAAACAAGTTTTCTACGTATTTCAAATGTTAGTTGGAAGCATCTCGCCCGATACAGAACAATAAGAAAGACGAAAGTCGTAGTTATGCTAACAGTTGTCGTAAAAACTAAAACACAAAAGGAAATTAAATGAAATTTCGTGCGTGTCATACGCTTTTGCTTTGGAGCTACACGGTACGCTTCTTGGGCTTACGTTACTTCCGTTTCAATGGGGAAAGCTGCAAAAATATTCCGAGGCACGTGTTTCCGCGTGAGTAAGTTCTAGCTTCCATCGTTTCATTCATCTCTTTTATTTCCATTACTGTTTATTTATGCTTCATCCGTTTCGTCAGATTTTAGACAAATCTTTGTATCTAAAATAAAACAGTCGTATGGTGAATTACGTAGAAAAGGGTGCGAGAATAAATTGTTTTTCATACGATATATATAACGTTAACATGTGGCTCACTTGCTGACCGCTTGGAGCGCTAGTGTCGTCTTAGTTGTCAGGCGGTAACAGATTTTACACCAGTGAGTGTCGCGACTGTTATGTTAGACTGTGCTGATATAATGAATTATTTTAAATCCTGACCTACCACCATTACGGCAGGACGCAGAATAATCAGAATTTAGTTTACTTAAATAAACGTGCTCACACCAAGAAAATTCATGAACTCACGCATGACACCTTAAATACTACACATAACACAAGGACAGCAATCCAACCACCGTTGGGGTTCAATGGTTGGACAATGCACAAATATAGACGCAACACAATGAGCATAGGCAATAACTATATGCACAAGCCATGAGCACTAGGGCACGGTGGTAGCACCATTTGTAAGCAGATAACGGCACTCGGGCAATTCGCAATGGCAATGTGAATCACGGACGGCACAAAATTTGAGTCAACTTGGGGTACTTAACTTCGATGGAGCACGCTCCCGAGAAAATACTGCTTCAGATGTAACGAGCAGTGGCAACAAGGTTGCGGATGATTGCAACTTATAGGTTAGGTTCAGCAAGCAGTCGGGACGACTTTTACATGATCTTAAGTGCAAGGCAGCCGTAAGCCACGTACGCAGCCGAGAGCGCCACAGGAAACGCACACCGGCCGTCCCGCTGTTACAAGGCAAATAAGAAAATGCTGACGTTAAGAAACTGCAATAAGAAAGGCAAGAGGGCAAGAACCAAGAAATCCCTTCGTTAATATAAATACAGAATAAATAAAAGCCAGCAAGGCTCAAGAACGTTTTCTGAGCTCTGCTTTTAGCAGCTAAATCGTCAACCCACAAGTATCCATATGTATAAAAATTTAATTGCTGTTCGTTAGTCTCGCAAAAACTCGAGAACGTCTGAACCGATTTGGCTAATTTTAGTCTTGAAATATTCGTGTAAGTCCAGGGAAAGTTTAAACGGTGATAAAATATTCAAAAAATGTTCAAATGTTTGTTAAGCTTAAGGGACTTAACTACGGGGTCATCAGTCCCTAAACTTACAAACTACTTATGAACTACCTACAACTAAGGACGGCACAAATATCCATGCCCGAGCGGGGTTTCGAACCCCCGACCGTAGTGGCCGTGCAGACCGTGACTGGAGCGCCTTAGTCTCCTCGGCCACCGCGGCCGGCGATAAAATATGGAAAAGTTGTCCGGAAAAGAGGAAAATCGGGATAAACTGAAACATTTTTTTTCCAGTGATCAATCAATGCCCTACGTCCAATTGCGATAAAATTTTGTACATTTTGCGTTGAGAGCAGTCGGAATGTTTTCATCAAATAAAAATTTAGAAAAGTCGCCCGGAAAGTAGGAAAATTTAGGAAAAACCGAGAGCGATTCTTTCTATAAATAAGAATCAATTGTCACATGGTTGTTAGAGCATCAATTGAGTACGGCTTGGCAGGATAAGGTTGTTTTGTTTTGTTCATATGGTCTTGGAAAAGTTTTCATTAAAAAAATAGCAACAGTTAAAAATGAAAGCCGCAAAATTCGAACCAAGTTCCTTTTTCAAAGTGTTTCTAAATGTACTCAATACTATAAGTTGAGAACTGTTCATTCGATTGCGATAAAATTTTGATCATTTGACGTTCAACGAAAGATGAACTTTCCTATGAATTAAAATTTGGGAAAATTTGAAAATTCACGAGAAACTGAAAGAGCTTTTTCAATGGGATATCAATACCATTCGTCTGATTGCGGAAAAATTTTTGCATATTTGACGTTCAAAGCAAGAGTAACGTTCTTCTCAAATAAAAATTTGGAAAAGTTTCCCAGAAAATTCAAAAATGCAGAAAAAATAAAAACAGATTTTTTCTATGAAATATCATTACCATTCATCTGATTGCGGTAAAATTCTGCACATTCGACGTTCAAAGCGAGAGGAAAGTTTGAGTGAAGTAAAAGTTTGGAATAGTTGGCCAGAAAACAGGAAAATTTGTGGAAAACTGAAAGAGCTCTTTACTTTGGGATATCAATATCATTCCTACGATTGTGATAAACTTTTGCACATTTAACGTTCAAAGGAAGAGTCCATACATATTAGCAATTGCGAAGCATTGCCGGGTCGACTAGTTGAAAATATTTGGGACATTATAGCTCCAAACAGGCCAGACCTTGTCACTGTAGAGATAGGGGTTAGTGATCATGATGTTGCCATAGTGACAATGGTCACCAAAGTTGCCGCGCGGGAGTAGCCGAGCGGTCTGGAGCGGCACGTTTCGGATCGCGCGGCCTCCCGCGTCGGAGGTTCGAATCCTCAATCGGGCATGGATGTGTGTGTTCTCCTTAGGTGAATTTAACTTAGTTTAAGTAGTTTGTAAGACTAGGGACTGATGGCCAACGTAGTTTGGTCCCATAGGATTACAAACATTTGAACATTTGCCACCAAAGTTAATAAATCGTTCAAAAAGCCTAGAGAGTATTTGTGCTAGAAAGAGCAGATAAGCAGCTGTTACCGTCCCACTTAAGGAATGAATCGAAATCGTTTAGTTTCGATACGGTAGATGGATGTAGAGGAATTTGGGTAAAATTTTAATACATTGTAAATAAATCGCTGGAAAAATATGTGCCGACAAAGTACATTAAGGATGGGAAAGACACATCATGGTGTAATAGTAGTATTTGAGAAATGCTGATAAAGCAAAGGCAGTTGCACTGTCGGTTCAAAAAAAGGTCAAGCAAATCAAAACAGACAATAGTTAGTAGAGATCTGCGCGTCTATAAAAAGAGCAATGAGCGAAGCATTCAATAACTACCACAGTCATACCATAGCAAAAGACCTTACTGAGAAACTTAAAAAATTCTGGTCCTGTTATAGAGTCCCGGTATATTGGTTAATTATTGGAAACACAACAGCTGCGTACTTCGATAATCAAGTATGATTTCTTTACCATACATAAATCGGCAAAATATTTTTACGTAACTTTTGTGGGTATAGTTTACAAATGAATACAAAATAAATTCAACTTCTTTTTTTATTCATATTTTAGTTTATACACCATCTAACTCCAACTAACTGACTAACTTCAACTAACTGCACATCAGTCGCTTGGTTGTACATATACGTCCTTGACAATACGATGGGTTGATACAATGTCGTAATTAATTTATTACAATTAGTACTTTTTAATTACATGAAAGTTAATGTTTACAGTCCGATTTTTCGTTTGATAAATACACTCTCGACCATTAAAATTGCTCCACCACGAAGATGACGTGCTCATCATCATCATCATTTTCCATCTCCAGTTTCCTGGGTGTGGCTAACAAGCGCTCTCCATCTCATTCGATCTTGATACACCATTTGGTCTTGGACATCATCCCAGTTAAAACCGTTCTTCTGTACGTCTGATTTAACTGCTTCTATCCATCGTCTCCTTGGCCTTCCTCTTGGTCTTCTTCCTCCCACTTCCATTCTGAAGTATTTTTAGCTGTTCTTGTGCTATCCATTCTAATTACATGGCCATACCACTGCAGTCTTCGTTTCCCCAAGATGTTCGCAATAGGGACCCTGATACCAGCTGTTTCTCTGTGTACCTTATTTCTGATCTTGTCTCTCCTGGTACTTTGATTCATAGTCCTGATAAACCTCATTTCTGTTGCTTGAATTCTGCTGTAATCCTTTTTTAACAATGTACATGTTTCCATGCCATATATAAGGATTGGAGTGAAGTAAGTGTTATACAAAGTTAACTTTGCTGCCTGGGGTACTTTTTTGTCCCATAGTAGAGTCCGAACTTGCATGTAGAAATTTGATGCTTTTGTGTTCTGTTGAGGATTTCTTGCCGGATGGTGTTGTCCTTGGAGAAAATACTTCCAAGGTACTGAAAGTGGGAAACTGATTTAATTTTTGTTCCCTCTTTGTTTATGGTCATCTCAAGCGTCTTGGTCTTGCTGATTTTCAGGTTAAATTCTTTAAATTTATTGTTCCAGACAGTCAGGCTCTTCTGCACTTCTTTTTCTGTTTCTCGCCATATTACAACATCGTCTGCAAATACCAGTGATCTCCACTCATTTGCAGTTTCCTTAATAGATTTTAGCATTCTATCCATTACAATAATAAACAAGAGTGGTGATAGAGCACTTCCCTGGTGGATTCCCCTCTTCGTCTCAAACCATTCAGAGCGACCATTTCCTATTTGGACACTACTATTACAAGTTTGATACAGCATCTTTACTCTGTCAATCAGGTAATTGGGCACTTTTAGATCTTCCAGGCATTTCCATATTTTATTGCGAGGGACACTATCATACGCCTTCTCAAGGTCTAAGAACACCATCACTAAGTTCTTTCCATGTTCCCAGTATTTCTCTGCCAAAATTCGCAAAGATGAGGTCTATAGTACTTCGCTCTTTCCTGAAGCCATGTTGTTCTTCTTCTAATAAGGGTTCAACTATCTTCATAAGTCTGGTTTCTATAATTTTTTTCAGCAGCTTTAGGGTATATGAAAGTAGGGTGATACCTTTATAGTTTCCGCACTTCTTTCGGTCTCCTTTTTTAAAAAGAGGAATGATGACTCCTTTTGTCCAGTCATCTGGAATTTTGTTGTTTGTCCAGATGACTGACACAACTCTGTAGACCCATTGTAGGCCAGATGATCCGGCTGCCTTCATCATATCTGAGCTTTGCTCATCAAGCCCTAGAGACTTTCCGTTTCGCATATTTTTCAGAGCAGATTCAACTTCCATCCAAGTTAATAGTTGTAGAACTTCTGGTGTTTATTCAGCTGGACAATTACTATCATCACTGCTGTCAACATTCCCATTCAGCAGCAAGTTGAAATGGTTCCTCATTTCACTCCTAATTTCGGATTCTGTTATTAACAGCTTCCCTTCCTCAGTTTCTAGCGCAACGTTGTTAGTACGCTCACATCTTTTATCCTTGACTACCCTACATAGCAGTTTTTTATTGCCTTGACAGTCTTCTTGTAATTTGGTGGTGAAGTCATCCCAACATTTATCCTTCTCGTTTTGTATCAGCCTTTTAACAGCCAACTTCTTGTTTCTATATTCCTGAGACAGACGTTCAATTTCAGTATCATTTCTTACATCTACTCTATTTTTCCCCGGTCTAATTTCTTCTTTAACACATTTCTTTCATTAATTGCTGTCTTTACTCTGCCATTCCATCAGGGTGTTTCTTCTCTCGTTGTGCTACATTTGTTTTCCCACAGATGTAGACAGCTTCTGTAACAAGAGTGTCTTTAAAGAGCTTCCATTCTACCCCAAGCTGACGTGCTACAGACGCGAAATTTAACCGACAGAAAGAAGATGCTGTAATGTGCAAAAGATTAGCTTTTCAGAGCATTCACACAATGTTGGCGCCGGTGGCGACATCTACAACGTGCTGACATGAGGAAAGTTTCCAACCGATTTCTCATACACAAACAGCAGTTGACCGGCGTTGCCTGGTGAAACGCTGTTGTCATGCCTCGTGTAAGGAGAAATGCTTACCATCACGTTTCCGACTTTGATAAAGGTCGGATTGTAGCCTATCGCAACTGCGGTTTATCGTATCGCGACATTGCTACTCGCGTTCCAATGACTGTAAGCGGAATATGGAATCGGTGGGTTCAGGAGGGCAATACGGAACGCTGTGCTGGATCCCAATGGCCTCGTATCACTAGCAGTCGAGATGACAGGCATCTTATCCGCATCGCTGTAACAGATCGTACAGCCACGTCTCGATCCCTGGCTCAACAGAGGGGACATTTGCAAGACAACAACCATCTGCACGAACAGTTCGACGACGTTTGCAGCAGCATGGAATATGAGCTCGGAGACCATGGCTGCGGTTACCCTTGATGCTGCATCACAGACAGAAGCGCCTGCGGTGGTGTACGCGACGAACCTGGGTGCACGATTGGCAAAACGTACTTTTTTTCTGGATGAATCCATGTTTGGCGACATCGCGGTGAACGCACATTGGAAGCGTGTATTCGTCATCGCCATACTGGCGTATCACCCGGCGGGATGGTATGGGGTGCCATTGGATACACGTCTCTGTCGCCTCTTGTTCGCTTCGACGGCACTTTGAACAATGGCCGTTACATTTCAGATGTGTTACGACCCGTGGCTCTACCCTTCATTCGATCCCAGCAGGATAATGCAGAACCGCATGTTGCAGGTCCTGTACGGGCCTTTCTGGATACGGAAACTGCTCGACTGCTGCCCTGACCAGCACATTCTCCTGATCTCTCACCAATTGAAAACGTGGCCGAGTAACTGGGTCGTCACAATATGCCAGTCAATATTCTTGATGAACTGTGGTATCGCGTTGAAGCTGCATGGGCATCTGTACCTGTACACGCCATCCAAGCTCTTTTTGGTGCAATGTCCAGGCGTATCAAGACCGTTATTACGGCCGGAGGTGGTTGTTCTGGGTATTGATTTCTCAGGATCTATGTGCCCAAATTGCATGAAAGTGTGATCACATGTCAGTTCTACTAATTTGTCCAATGAATACCCGTTTATCATCTGCATTTCTTCTTGGTGTAGCAATTTCAATGGCCAGTAGTGTATCTTTTGCACAACACAGACATTATTTCTTCCTTATTATTCCTTATTCTTGTTATTAATTGCACACACCAGAAATTACACAAAATGTTCGTTTGGCAATCTATTTGTGGCATCAGTAATTATCTTAATATACATACAGAAATGATGAAAGAACACAGATGATTTAAGGTTACACTGTGATCGTTTCTATATACGTTTCGGGTTGAATTAATTTTGTATGATTTCCTTAATTGACAAAAGTATTAATTTTAACAATGGGGCATTGACACATCTTCTAGATCTTTCTATATTGTTGACTGTTGATTTGTAATTAAGCAATAATACTGATGCTGAATTGTTTCAGTTAATGAGCACTATGCTTTTATAAATGAAATAGGACATGTTGTTAATACAAATGTTGGTATTAAACCATAAATATGAAATATGTTAGGTCATGCTATGAATATAATTATAAAAATGGAATTACCAGAGGACGGAACAACTGGTATCTGGGTGATATAGATTAAACGATGGAATCGTAAGGTAGGATTGAATATCTGCTTCTATCTTACATTACACTATGTAACATCCAGTCACTCGTTGTGCATTCTGGGGTGGTAATAGAAGACAAAAAAATGAAGGCTGAAGTTTAAATTTAACATTTAGAAATCATTCACGCAGGAGGACCATGCAAAACATTCCTTCATTTGATAGTCGCACTAACTCTTAAATGGAAGACATAGTAATAGGCATTGTTGGTGTAGAGAAGCAGCTGAGAGAGTTGAAAACAAACTAATAGCTAGGTCCAGATGGGACACCGGCACAGGTAACTCCAGTGTATAAGAAAGTGAATAGAACTGACCCACGAAATTTCAGACCTGTCATTAACATTAGTTCCTGTAGAATTCTTGACCTTTTTCTCAGTTCTAATAGAGCAAATGTCACTGAGACGGAAAAGCTTCTGCCCATGCAGCAGCACGGCTTCAGTAAGTATCGATCATGTGAAACCCAGCTTGCTCTTTTCTCTCGTGATATCTTGTGTGCTGCGAATGAAGGGCAACATGCAGACTGCTATTTCTCGATTTTAGAAACGTGTTTGACGCATTACACTCTGCTACTGAAGGTACGAACTTATGGTATAGGTATGCAAATAAATGAAGATCACTTAAGTAACAGAACCCAGTACGTTGTCCTCGATGGCGACTGTTCACCAGAGAGTAGGGTATCGTCAGCGGTACCCCATGGAAGTATCATAGGACCGCTGTCATTTTCTAGCTATATAAATGATCTGCCGGACAGAGTGAGTTGCAATCTGTGGCTGTTTGCTGATGATGCTATGGTTTGCAAGAGGGTGTCTTCATTGAACGACTGTAGTGGGATGCAGGATGACTTAGACCAAATTTCTAGATGGTGTGAGGACTGGCAATTGGCGCTAAATGTAGAAAATGTAAGGTGATGCAGATGAGTAGGAGAAACAATCCCGTAATGTTCGAATGCAGCATTAGTAGTGTGCTGCTTGACAGACTCGCGTCAGTTAAATACCTAGGAATAACGTTGCACAGCGATATGAAATGGAACGGGCATATGAGGACATCTACATCCATACTCCGCAAGCCACCCGACGGTGTGTGAGGAGGGTACCTTGAGCACAACTATCGGTTCTCCCTCCTACTCCAGTCACGTATTGTTCGCGGAAAGAAAGATTGTCGGTGTGCCTCTGTGTGGGCTCTAATCTCTCTGATTTTATCTTCATAATCTCTTCACGAGATATACGTAGGAGCAAGCAATATACTGTTAGACTCCTCGGTAAAGGTATGTTCTCGAAACTTCGACAAAAGCCCGTACCGAGCGGCAGAGCATCTCTCCTGCAGAGTCTTCCACTGGAGTTTATCGATCATCTCCATAACGCTTTCACGATTACCAAATGATCCTGTAACGAAGCGCGCTGCTCTCCGTTGGATCTTCTCTACTTCCTCTATCAATCCCACCTGGTACGGATCCCACACCAGTGAGCAGCATACAAGTTGTGGGTGAACAAGTGTACTGTAACCTACTTCCTTTGTTTTCGGGCTGCATTTCCTTAGGATTCTTCCAATGAATCTATGTCTGGCATCTGCTTTACCGACGATTGACTTTATATGGTCGTTCCATTTTAAATCACTACTAATGCCTACTCCCAAATAATTTATGGAATAAATTGCTTCCAGTTGCTGACATGATATAGTGTAGCTAATTAATACAGGATCTTTCTATGTATTCGCAGCACATTACACTTGTCTACATTGATATTCAATTGCCATTCCCTGCACGATGCGTCAGTTCGATGCAGATCCTCCTGCATTTCAATACAATTTTCGATTGTTGCAACCTCTCTATATACTACAGCATCATCCGCAAAAAGCCTCAGTGTTTCCGATATTATCCGCAAGGTCATTTATATATATCGTGAACAGCAACGGACCCACGACACTCCCCTGTGGCACTGCTGACATCACTCTTACTCCAGAAGACTTCTCTCCATTGAGAATGACATGCTGCATTTTGTTATCTAGGAATTCCTCAATCATATCACACAACTGGTCTGATAGACCATATGCTCTTACTTTGTTCATTAAACGTCTGTGGGGAACTGTAGGCCTATCAAATGCCTTGCGGAAGGCAAAACGTAGACTTTGCTTCATTGGGAGAATTTTGAGGTGTTATTCATTCGTAAAAGCCCCACAGAACTAAGACCAACACATTCAACCCATTATGTGCAGCCTTCTATGTTTCATCAAAGACAACAACTACTTTCTCAATCACCTGAAATCCTTACCTAATCTGTTACCTCTGGAAACTATCCTTGTAACCATTGATACCACTTCCTTATACACAAACATCTTGTACGCCCAGGGCCTTGCTGCAATGGAGTATTTCCTTTCAGGCCGACCACTTGCAACCATAACCCACAATGTCTTCAGCTTTGTGGGCCAGACATACCAACAACTAAAGGGAGCAATCATGGGAACCAGGATGGCCCCCTTGTACGCCAACTTATTTATGGGAGTTAGAGGAAACCTTCTTGGATACCCAAGCCTGTCAACCCAAAGTTTGGTATAACTTCTTTGACGACATCTTTATGATCTGGATTCACACTGAGGAAGAACTTCAGAATTTCCTCTCCAACCTCAACTCATTTTGGCCCATCAGATTCGCGTGGTCCTATTCCAAATCCTATGCTACTTTCCTCGATGTCAACCTCCATCTATCCAATGGCCAGCTTCACACATCCGTCCATATCAAACCCACTATCAAACAGCAGTACCTCCATTACGACAGCTACCACCCATTCCATATCAAACGGTTCTTTCCTTACAGCTTAGGTCTTCGTGGCAATGAGTCTGCTCCAGTCCTGAATCCCTGAACCAGTACACCAATAACCTGATAACAGCTTTCACATCCCACAGCTACTCTCCTGACCTGGTAAAGAAGCAAATTGTCAGGGCCACTTCCTCATCCTCGGAAACCCAGAACCTTCCACATAAAAACCCCAAAAGTGCCCCTCTTGTCACCGAATACTTTCCAGGACTGGATCAGACTCTGAATGTGGCTCACAAGCAGGGATACGACTTCCTTAAATCCTGCCCCGAAATGAGATCCATCCTTCATGACATCCTTCCCACTACACCTAGAGTGTCTTTCCAACGTCCACCTAACCTTTGTAACCTCCTAGTTCATCCCTATGAAATTCCCAAAGCACCTTCCATACCATCCGGCTCCTACCCATGTGACTGCCCTCGATGTAAAACCTGTCTTTGCATGTGTATACGTGTGAGTGTGTGTGTATTTGTTTACCTTCCCTTTTTTCCCCTAAGATAAGTCCTTCCACTTCCTTAAAACCCGTATCCTTCCCTTTCTCCTCTCCTTCCTTCCTCATTTTCCTGAAGAAGCTGCCAGTGGCGCCGAAAGCTTGAATGATTGTGTGTTTTTATTTGTGTTTTTTGTTTCTATTGGCGAGCCTGTACGTTGGGTAAGTCAAACAATCTTTATTTTTATACATATTTCTCCCACAAGGAAAAATTTCCTTCTATAATATTCCCCTTTGGGAAAAAAAGGAAAGGTAAACAAGCACACAGACACCCACACATATACACATGCAAACACACCAAGGCCGACATTTTACTACAAATGCTACAGAGAGAAAGAGAAAGAAAAAAGTATTGTATATGTAATACTCAAATAATAAATTCTCAATAGTCGTCACATATGTATCTGTGATAGATTTAACTCACATTGGATAAAAGTGACATTTTTAAGTTAAATAATAACTGTTCTTTCAAATCTTCCCATGAAAGGAAATCATCCTTATGAGCATTTGCCCAGTCTGCTGCATCATCTATTAAGTAACTGATGGTAAAGTCTATCTTTTTCTTATCATTCCATTTAGAATTTAATGATCGAGAAAATACCCAAGAAAATGTGTAGTGTGAATGTCTCCTTCCAGCTTAAATTTTGAAAATTGCTTCGAAATATTAATACCTGAGGTAAGTGAAATATCATCTCACTTCGCAATGCAATAATATTTTGAGCTGATGCTTGGGACATTTGCTTCTTAGTTTTGCCCGTGAAAGGCAAAAGTCCCAGGTTTGAGTCCCAGTTCTGGCACACAATTTTAATCTGCCTGGAAGTTTCAAGTTCAAATTAGTTTCTACCTGCTCATGCATCTTCTTTTCGACACATCCATTAATGCGATGTTCTAAAGCCTCTATATTTCCTTCTATGTTCATAAAATCCATAAAATTAATATTAGACTCAATTGCTTCTATGCAGTTTTGTGTGACTTTTAATGTTTTTTTGTGAAACATCAACATCTTTATGTAACTGTAATGCATTAGAATTACATGAAGATGTTGTGTCATTCCTAATTTCTATTAACTGTTATTTAATTGCAGCACATACTGAATCACATTCTATTAAAATATCCTGGTTCACTTTATTGGACCAATCAAATTGGGAATTTTCTACAACCAAAACCTTTTCTTTAAGAGATTGTACTTCCTCTCTACATGTTAGTTGCAAGGTTTGTTAACATTTCATCATAAGTGTTTTTAAAGTAATCCTGAACTTTTCCCTTAACTATACAGGATATTTGACCTTTCAAATTACTGAATCTATTTCTTCTCTTTGTGTTTTCATATCTAATGTTAAATTATCAAACTTTTGTGACAAGGTAACAAACTCCTTTTTACTTTCATTATCTACTTCCAGATCATTAAATTTGTCTGTTATTTGACAATTTAATTTAGTAACACTGTCTGCTATTTGAGATTTATTTTCTTTCATTTCAACTACTTGAGTTTGTATTAAGGACATAATATCAGTTAAAGTAATTTTCTTTTTCTCTACCATACTCCGTGTTTGTAGTGGCATTAAAAAATCAGAGCATACTCTACTTGTATATCACAGTTAGCTGAAATCACTCATCTATTCACTTTCAAAAATAATAATAATAATAATAATAATAATTCACGACTCACCGGGCATATACGTACACATACGCCAGTACAGCCGCAATGAATGGGTCATGTCCAGAACAGAAGCGTAGCTATTTGCCTTGGCCCCCTCTACTGGCTGCTTCCCTCTCTACAGCTGCTACCTTACAAAATATTGATAGCAGCATATTGACTGCTGTCGATGTTTACTGGTACTCCCGATGGCTGATACCTTGTGAAGTACAGTGCTGGTCTTCAGAAGTGAGTGATTTGTCACTCTTCTCTCATAGGTAGATTTCTTTGACAGTTTCTTGAGTATTTTATATTATTTCTTCAAGAGCTGGTTGCCATGACACATCATTATTATTTATGAATCTGTTGTCTACAACAATGTTGTAAACATCAGTTTCTAATTACTCAAATATGTTAAAAATTCTCCATTGCTACTTGTTTTCCTTTTAATCCTTTTCAGTTATCATTTCACTTCGAATTTGGACTGGAACTTGGTCGCCAGATCATGTAGTGTCTCTTCTCAGATTGTGTGTTGGAGATTGGGACCAATAGAATTCTCCTGAGAGAGGTCTGCTACAAAGATCAAATATGTATATCTTATTATTAAAATACTCTTCTTACTTATGTTGATTTTCTCTTCTTTCAGTCGATTCTCTACACTTTTTGAGGATAAGGCACATTGGACAGACTGTAGCAGAAGGAGAAATTTAATGATTAATCTCTCATAATAAACTATGTACTTGAAACTAGTTTAAGTTAAATAAGAACTGTATTAGATGTGGTTCTTCAATTTCTCCAGCCGTATTTCATGATGAAATAGATCTCAAGTGAACAGCCTGGTGTACATGTGCATAGGACACAATATTTCGGCAATCGACCATGCTGCCATCATCAGGTGTGCTGATGTACTGCCATGGGGGCGGCCTGGGTAGAGTATATATCAGATTCCCAACTCCTCCTTCAGGCACTCTGTCTGAGCCCATTGTGGTCCCCACCCGGTCCATGGTTCAGATCCCACCTCCTCTCGTCCATTGTCTGGGCGTTCCCTCCTAGATCTCCAGGTCCTTGTCCAAGGGGTCCACCAGCGGAGGCATTCCATCTGTTTCTCCCCCTGCCCTCAAAGTCAGTACACTATGGAATGTTTTATTCTTCATCTTATTCTAGGTAATAACTGGTTCCCAAGCTTTGCTAAGAAAATAGCCATTGTCTTGATTCAGTTTTGGTTTCCTTTTTCTGATCTCTATAGCATCTTTGATGATGCAGTCCCAGTATTTTGAAGTTTGTGCTAGGACATTGGTCTGGTCATAATCCATACCATGGAGGTTCAAC
Source organism: Locusta migratoria (assembly GCA_026315105.1). NCBI lineage: Eukaryota > Metazoa > Arthropoda > Insecta > Orthoptera > Acrididae > Locusta > Locusta migratoria. The sequence goes on from CM048749.1 coordinate 182,355,801, forward strand.
AGGCAATGCTTAGCGATTGCTGACTTATTTGGCTGTTGTAGTCTTGTGTGCCTTTGGTGTTCGCAGCATCGTTCTTCAATGGTACGAATAGTCTCTCCTATGTATTCCTCACTGCATTGGCAAGGTATCTTGTAAACTCCTGATTTCTGTAGGCCAAGGTCATCCTGAACACTGCCAAGACCTCTGGTTTTTACCGGAGGGCAGAAGTTGGTTTTAACTTGGAATCTGCGTAAAATGCGTCCAATTTTTCTGGCTAAAGCCCCACAAAATGGAATGACTGTACATCAGCACACCTGATGATGGCAACATGGTTGATTGCCAAAATATTGTATCCTATGCACACATACACCAGGCTGTTCACCCAAGATCTATTTCTTCATTATAATTGTATTGTCATTTAGAACATCATTGTACAATACAATGCATGAAATGCTTAGCAGCATTCAGAACACATCTTTACTCAATGCCTACACATAAAAGAAGCTTAAACAATATTAACTGTTTTATAACAAAAGAAAATGGACGATAGCTGAAAGTGTTGTATGCATGTGTCTTTTATGTGCATGTCACAGTTTGTCACCATGTCTTTGTGGTGAGTTGTAAACTGTCCTTATTATTATATTGTTGTCCTCTATTATTGACATTCTAACCAGGATTTTTCCATTATAATAGATTTATATAACAAGACAACAAACTTGACTGTGTGATTACATATTACTGGATGTGGATGGTTTGATGCTGTTGGTGGCCTTGAACATAAGCAGGCCTTTTTTTAACTTATAATGGGAGTCAGGGGGGATTTAGAGACCAAGGAAAGGACTTTCAATTTTGAAAGAACAGAACAGTATAGATTACCAGGAAAGCACTAATCCAAGTCAGACCATTTATGATTAAGTTTTACTTGGTTCACCCTTGTTTTGGCGAAGCGTCTGTCTTCTGAATGGCATGATGCAGCCTTGTATGACTTTCAATCTTACACCAATCTCTTCATTTCAGAGTAGCACTTACACACAACAGCCTTGATTACCTGTTTTCCTCTTATCTATATGGCTTGTTCCACACTCCTGGCCATTAAAAATGCTACATCACAAAGATGACATGCTGCAGATGCGAAATTTAACCAACAGGAAGAAGATGCTGTGACATGCAAATGATTAGCTATTCAGAGCATTCACACAAGGTTGGCACCAGTGGCAACACCTACAACATGCTGACATGAGGAAAGTTCCAAACCGATTTCTCATACACAAACAGCAGTTGACCGGCATTGCCTGGTGAAACGTTGTTGTGATGTTTCGTGTAAGGAGGAGAAATGAGTACCATCACATTTCCGAATTTGATAAAGGTCGGATTGTAGCCTATCGTGATTGTGGTTTATCCTATCACTACATTGCTTCTTGCGTTGGTCACGATCCAGTGACTGTTATCAGAATATCAAATCAGTGGGTTCAGGAGGCCAATATGGAATCAAGTTTGAATTCCAATGGCCTCGTATCACTAGCAGTCAAGATGACAGGCATCTTATCCTCATGGCTGTAACGGATTGTGCAGCCATGTCTTGATCCCTGAGTCAACAGATGGGGACATTTGCACGACAACAACCATCTGCACAAACAGTTTGATGATGTTTGCAGCATGATGGTATGGGGTGCCACTGCTTACACGTCTCGGTCACCTCTTGTTCATATCAATGGCACTTTGAACAGTGGTCGTTACATTTCAGATGTGTTATGACCTGTGGCTCTACCCTTCATGCGATCCCTGCGAAACCCTGCCATTTCAGCAGGATAATGCATGACCACATGTTGAAGGTCCTGTATACGGAAAATGTTTGACTGCTGTCCTGGGCAGCACATCGTCCAGATCTCTCACCAACTGAAAATGTCTTGTCAATGGTGGCCGAACAACTGGCTTGTCACAACACACCAGTCACTACTGTTGATGAACTGTGCTATCGTGGTGAAGCTGCATGGGCATCTGTGCCTGTACAGGCCATACAAGGTCTGTTTGACACAATGCCCATGCGTATAAAGGCCGTTATTATGGCCAGAGGAGGTTGTTCTGGGTACTGATTTCTCAGGATCTATGTGCCCAAATTGCGTGAAAATGTCAGTTCTAGTATAATAAATTTATCCAATGAATACCCATTTATCATCTGCATTTCTTCTTGGTGTAGCAATTTTAATGGCCAGTAGTGTAGTAAAATGGAAGTTGCTCACACATCCCATGGCATCCTTTTCCTTTTTCTGGTCAGTATAAGCCATATATTTTCATCATTAAATCTACAGAAAAATATCATTATTTACTATCTTTGCAGTTCACATAAGTTTTCTCATCCTGCTATATCAAAGACATTGCAAATGTTTTCACTCTGTTCCAGGTACCCCACAGCCCACAAAGTAATTCTGTACAATAGCATCCTCCTGATGTACATGCTCAGAAAATTCTTCCTTAATTTCAGTCCTATATTTAATGCTTGAAGACTTCTTTCAATCAGGAATTCTCTCTTGCTTTCTTCATTAATTTGATTCCAAGATAGCAGGACTCCTTCATGTTTTTCATAGAGCACATCTGTGACTAAAACAGCCTTCAAAGTAAACTGAATTGAACTGAAGTGACATTCAAAGAAAAAAAAATTTTTTTTAGCAATATTATATCAAGTTTGTACTTTCTCCTCCACCTAAGACCTTGCCTCTGTTAGCATCAGTGAAGCTTGATTTAAGCCATCACAAAGCATTTGAAGTCCCTCACCAGTGCAGCAAAGCATGGAATGGGGAAGTTGTTAGGATGGTAGAATAAAGGTGCCATCATCACAGAAATCACACTGAACAATGCCAGACAACTAAATCAGCCATGACTGACCATAGTAGAAAAACTGGCCAAACTGTTGATTATGACAACACTAGAATACTCTGGCAATCTTCCTCCTTCTGGGATTACTGTATTAAAGAGGCCATTGAAATTAGTGTGCAAGATCACCTAAGTAATAAAGATAGTGGCTTAGAGCATAGTAAGGATGGAACCCTGATCTTAAATTGGATGGTTTAAATGACACATGGAATCAATGTTTTTACAAAACATCTAACAATGGATATTTCAAGAAGGATTCAACAATATTTTGAGAAGGATAGGTTGATACTCACCCCACAGATGTTCAATGAGCCACAGAAAGGCACACATAACAGAATGCAACTTGTTCAAAAAAGCTTTCGTTGGTTACAGCCTTCATGGATTAGAGAAACACACACACCCACACACACACGCACACACACACACACACACACACACACACACACACACAGAGAGAGAGAGAGAGAGAGAGAGAGAGAGAGAGAGAGAGAGAGAGAGAGAGAGAACCTCACACTAACAGCAACCAGTGGTGGTGGGAGGAAGAGGCATGGAGACAGAAGCAGGAATGCACGTGAGCGATGCACGGTGGGGGTGGAGGAATACACCAGTGCTGTCTGTCAGACAGGTAGGAAGGGAAGGGGAAGGACTGGACAGCATGGTGGAACTGGATATGTATGTGAAGTTAGGGTGTGGGTAGGAAAGGACAGGGGAGGGGAGGTTGCTGGGGTCAGGAACTAACAAAGGCTTAGGCTTGGGTTTATGAGAGCATAGTATATATTGTAGGGATAGTTCCCACCTACACAAATCAGAAAAGTTGATGTTTGTGGGGAGGATCCAAATGGCACAGGTTGTGCCATTTGGCACACCATGCAGGACTGCATGTTCTGAAACAGGATGGTCCAGCTGTCTCCTGGCCATAGTTTGATGATGGCCATTCAGGGGTTGCAGCTCAATTTATAAATAACATTATTGCTTTCACAGGTTGCCCTGTCATGGGATAGGAAATGCATGCGTCAGGACTGGAGTAGGTGGTGGTGGGATAATGGATAGGACAGGTATTACATCTAGGTCTATTGCACGAATATGAGCCATGGGGCAAGGGGGTGGGAGCAGGGATGGAGTAGGGATGGGCAAGGATATTTACATAGGTTTGGTGGGTGGCAAAATACCACTGTAGGGGGGGGGATGGGGAGGATATGGGGTAGGGTATTTCTCATTTCAGGGCAGGATGAAAGGTAGTCGAAATCTTGGTGGAGAGTGTGGTTCAACTGTCCCAGTCCTGGGTGGTACTGACAAGAGGGGTGCTCCTTTGTCACCGGACAGTGACTGTGGGCAGGTAGTGGGTCGCTGGATGGACAGGGCCAACGAGATCTGTTTATGGGCTAGGTTAGGAGGGTAATTGCAGTTATTGAAGGCCTCAATAAGGTGAGTTGCATATTTAGAGAGGGACTGTTCATCAGTGCAGATGCGATGACCACAGGTGGCTAAGCTGTATGGAATGGACTTTTTGGTGTGTAATGGATGGCAGCTGTCAAAATAGAGATATTTTAGATGATTGGTAGGTTTGATGTGGATGGAGATACTGATAAGGCCATCTTTGAAGTGGAGGTCAGCATCAAGGAAGGTGGCTTGTTGGGTTGGGTAGGACCAGGTGAAGTAACTGGAGGAGAAGGTGTTGAGGTTTTGATGGAATGTGGTTCATGTGGTGAGGGGTGTAAGAGGAGTGAGGAGAAAGAGATGGGCCTAAAGCCATTGGAATATGGAGCATCTATCTGAACGAGTGCAGTCAATGTGCTAATTTTCTGATATTACAACGTGTGAACTGCACATTGGGGAGGCTTTCCCACCAAGTGGGGCAATATAAAGCAGGTTAGAAATTCTCACTGTGCATCTGAATGTTCACCATTATGAAGGGAGAATGTCACCTACATCACACTACTCTCTTTTCGGTAGAGGGATGAAGATGCCATATTGGACATTAGTAGAAGCTCATGTTTTTATGGGTTTTATAAATATAACTTATGCCTCATGAATATATATTTCAAAGCAAGTAAAAGTAACTGAGTAAATTGAAGATCTCTCAAAAACTGGTCATTATAGGTACTATTTGTTGGAATACTCTAAACATCATATGTGTGGTTAAAGACTTTCACTATTATGGAAATCTGCTGTTTCAAGAAATTGTCCACCAAAGATCCCTCAAAGCTAACTGTTCATCATATGATTTGTTGTAATTACATGTCAGTAACCGTCACATCCACGAGTAGTATATTCGATACTTCTCTTATTCTGGTTTCCTAATGTGCTCATTGACTTTATTAATGTAATAGAATTATACTGTATAATATTCTGTGCTATGTAAATATAAGTGTGCATACTCTGAGGAATAAGGTTGTTGGATTTATTTTATGAACAGGGTAGTTCGCTCCTTACTTAACAGTAAAATATGCACTTTATTGTTTCAAGTCTTGCATTTTACACATTCTAAAGATTATACTGCTTAATATTAACAGTGATTGAGGAAGAATTACCTTTAAGTTTTACTAAAAAGTGAGTGTTTTGCAATAATGTTTGTGTTATGTGAAGGCTTGTTCTAATTTTATATCACACAGTTGGTCATGAAACTTTCTTAAGTCGCTACCCTTATTGACAATAACATGTAAATTTTCTAAGAGCCTTATGTTCATAGATATTTTGTTGTTACTTATATAGGCCTGTATCACAGACAGAGCATGATGAACATATGCACAAGCGTGGAAAAATGTGTTTCAGTAGAGGTAAGGCAAGAATTTCACTCTTTTAATTTCATAAACATTGTGACTCCAGGACATGTTATTTTTAAGGTCTTTGGATCTGATGCTGCTGAAAACTATCACTGGAGTGTGTTGTGATCATGTGTAGCTCATTGAGGCACGTGTGTTGTATGCACAAATTGCACCGTCTCAGAGCATTGATCACACATGTTCATCCACACGCTCCATGTGCTGACAGCTTAAGGATTTGAGAAGGAACTATGGTCCTGTTGGATTTTTGGGCTGGGATCATTGTGGTAGGGTATGTAGATGGAAGAATCTGACAGTTAGCAGAGGGCCCTCTGCCATGTAGTCCTTGTGGTCTAAAACCACAGTGGTGGAGCCATTGTCAGCAGGTAGGATCATAAGCTCATGATCAGTTTCCAGGTGGTGAATTTCATTTCTTTCTGCAAGTGTGAGGTTAGTATCCATTTGGGGGGTTTAGGTAACTATGGTGATGCCAGGTTAGAAGTTAGGAAATTCTGGAAAGATAAAAGGGAAGATTTAGGGGTAGTAGGTGTGGACCTCAACTAGATGGAGGAGTGAACTGGATCAGGCAGGGTTCAATATTGGTATTGGAACATGTTTGTAGTAAAATGGTGTCTCCATTGTAAGGACGGGGAGAAAAAAGAGAAGATCCTTAACAAGACTGGCATGGTTGAATTTGGGAGTGGGGAAACAGATAAGGCCTTTGTCCTATCTACCATACCACCAGCACCTAATCCAGTTCCTTCATATGCATTTCCTATCCCGTAAAAGGCAGGACAACCTGTGAAAGCAGTCATGTTATTAATAAACTGAGCTGCAACCACTGTGCAACTCTCTATGTTGGCATGACCAGCAACAAGCTGTCTTTCCATCATCAAAACAGTGGCAAGGAGACAGCTGGACCATCCTGTTGAAGACCATGCAGCTCTGCATGATGTGGCTCACTTCTATGACTGGTATACAGCCTGTGCTGTTTGGATTCTTACCACAAACACCAACTTTTCTGAATTGCGCAGGTGGGAACTCTGCTTACAATATTACTATACTTCCACAAAAACCCAGGCCTAAGCCATAACTAGTTCCTGCTCCCACCACCCTCCCCTCCCTGCCCACTCTCTAACCTCTTGTATGTCTCCCATTCTGCCACACAATCCAGTCCTTCCCTTTCCCTTCCTTCCTGTCCATCAGACAGCACTGGCGTATTCCCCCACCCCAGCCGTGCAACCCTCCCCTCCCTTCCTGCTTTCCTCTTCATGCCAATTCTTCACCCCCACCACTGGGGTTGCTTTTGCCTCAACTATGAAGAGCCCCACAGATGCTACAGCAGCAGGAGACAGGAGTTGTGTGTGTGTAAACAAATTGTATTGTATTACGTGGGCCTTTCTAAAGCTCATCAGATGTCTCTGTGGTGAGTAGCAACCTATCCTTCTCAAAATTTTGTTAAAACATATTATAAGGACATTGCCACTCCCATGAACCACAGACATTGCCGAGGTGGGGTGGCTTGTGTGCCTCAACGATACAGATAGCCGTACTGTAGGTGCAACCACAGTGGAGAGGTATCTGTGGAGAGGCCAGACAAACGTGTGGTTCCTGAAGAGGGGCAGCAGCCTTTTCAGTAGGGGCAACAGTCTGGATGATTGACTGACCTGGCCTTGTAACATCAGTTAATGTGGCTTTGCCACACAGTTACTGCGAGCGGCTGAAAGCAAGGGGAAACTACAGCCGTTACTTTTCCAGAGGACATGCAGCTCTACTGTATGAACATATGATGATGGCATCCTCTCATGTAAAATATTCCGGAGGTAAAATAGTATCCCATTCGGATCTCCGGGCAGGGACTACTCAGGAGGATGTTATCATCAGGAAAGACAACACTGGCATTCTACGGATCGGAGCATGGAATGCTAGATCCCTTAATCGGGTAGGGAAGCTAGAAAATTTAAAAAGGGAAATGGATAGGTTGAAGTTACATATAGTGGGGATTAGTGAGGTTTGGTGGAAAGAGGAACACGATTTCTGGTCAGGCGAGTACAGGATTATAAATACAAAATCAGTTGGGGGTATTACAGGAGTAGGTCTGATAATGAATAAGAAAATAGGAATGTGGGTAAACTACTATGAGCAACACAGTGATTGCATTATTGTAGTCAAGATAGATACGAAGCCAACACCGACCACAGTAGTACTGGTTTATATGCCAACTAGCTCTGCCGATGATGGGGAGATCGAAGAAATATATGAGGAGCTAAAGAATATTATTCAAACAATTAAGGGAGAGGAAAACTTAATTGTTATGGGAGATTGGAATTTGGTATTAGGACAAGGAAGGGAAGGGAAGATAGTAGGTGAATATGGTCTGTGCAAAAGGAATGAAAGAGGAAGCCGCCTGGTAGAATTTTGCACAGAACATAATTTAGTTATAACAAACACCTGGTTTAAGAATCACAAAAGAAGGTTGTATACATGGAAGAGACCAGGAGACACCGGGAGATACCAGATAGATTTTATAATGGTAAGACATAGATTTTGAAACCAGGCTTTAAACTGTAAAACGTACCCAGGGGCAGATATAGACTCTGACCATAACTTGTTGGTCATGAACTGTAGGCTGAAACTGAAGAAACTACAAAAAGGTAGGAAAATAAGGAGATGGGACCTGAATAAATTGAAGGAACCTGAAGTTCTTAAGAATTTCAGGGCGAGCTTTAGGCAACAATTGACAGAAACGGGGGAAAATAAAAGAGTAGAGGAGGAATGGGTAAAATTGAGAGATGAAATAGTGAAGGTAGCAGAGGACAAAATAGGTAGGAAGGCAAGACCTACAAAAAATCCTTGGATATCACAGGAGATACTAAATTTAATCGATGAAAGAAGAAAATATAAAAATGCAGTAAATGAAACAGGCAAAATGGAATACAGACAGCACTGAAAGACCTAAGTCGAAACAAGGCCCCTGGAGTAGATCATATTCCCTCAGAGTTACTGAAGTCTCTAGGAGATCCAGCCAAGACAAAATTGTTTCACCTGGTGTGTAAGATGTATGAGACGTGTGAGGTACCCTCAGACTTTAAGAAAAATGTTATAATCCCCATTCCAAAGAAATCAGGTCCAGACAGGTGTGAAAACTACAGAACCATCAGTTTAATAAGTCATAGTTGCAAAATATTAACACGAATTATATACAGAAGGATGGAAAAGCTGGTAGAAGCCGACCTCTGGGAAGATCAGGTTGGGTTCAGGAGAAATGTAGGAACACGGAAGGCAATACTCACTTTACGGCTTATCCTAGAAGATAGATTAAGGAAAGGCAAACCTACATTTCCAGCTTTTGTTGATTTGGAGAAGGCTTTTGACAATGTTGATTGGAATAAACTCTTTCAAGTTCTGAAGCAAGCAGGAGTAAAATATAGGGAGCGTAAGGTTATTTACAAGTTGTACAAAAACCAGACAGCGGTTGTCAGAGTAGAAGGGCATGAAAGGGATGCAGTGGTTGGAAAGGGAGTAAGACAGGGTAGTAGCCTTTCTCCAATGTTATTCAATTTGTACATTGAGCAAGCTATAAAGAAAAGCAAGGAGAAATTTGGTGAAGGAATTAAAGTTCAAGGGGAAGAATTAAAAACATTGCCTTTTGCCGACGACATAGTAATTCTGTGAGGTACAGCAAAGGACCTGGAAGAGCAATTGAACGGAATGGACAGCGTGCTGAAAGGTGCATATAAGATGAACATTAACAAGAGCAAAACTAGGGTAATGGAGTGCAGTCTAAGAAAATCAGATGATGCTGAAGGAATTACATTAGGTAACGAAGCAATAAAGGAGGTAGATGAGTTTTGTTATTTGGGCAGTAAAATAACAGATGATGGTCGCAGTACAGAGGATATAAAATGCAGAATGGCAATGGGTAGAAAAGCATTCTTGAAAAAGAGAAATGTGATAACATCGACTATTGATTTAAACCTTAGGAAGTCCTTTCTGAAGGCATTTGTATGGAGTGTTGCCTTGCATGGGAGTGAAACATGGACAATAAACAGTGCGGACAGGAAGAGGATTGAGGCTTTTGAAATATGGTGCTACAAAAGAATGCTGAAGATTAGGTGGGTGGATCGCGTGACTAATGAGGAGGTACTAAACAGAATTGGGGAGGAAAGGAATTTCTGGCATACCTTGACTAAAAGAAGAGATAGATTGGTAGGGCACATTCTTAGACATCAAGGAATTGTGAATTTAGCGTTGGAGGGAAGTGTGTGGGGTAAAAACTGCAGAGGACGACCAAGAGATGGATATAGTAAGCAGATTCAGACAGATGTAGGTTGCCGTTCTTATGTGGAGATGAATGCTCAGGATATGGTATTGTGGAGAGCTGCATCAAACCAGTCTCCGGACTGAAGACCACAACAACAACAAGGACATTGATGTTCAACTGTGTTGCTTAATTGCAGTAGTTAATATGAAATTATACCCTTCCATTGTAATACAACTCGATGATTATAAGACATGTGGATTTCAAGCATTTGTCTAGTGTCACATCATACTTTTTTGTTAACTTTTCTAGAAATTTTAATTACACGTCACCTCAATGGGCAAAGAATATCTTTATTATTCACTGACAAATGCTTTATTGATTAATACTAGACACGAATTCACCAAGGAGCTATGAGTACACACAACACACAGTGGTGCTCCCCACAATACTACTCAAATATGCTGCTAATTAGATCATGATACTGTCATTATTCTGGCAGATTCAAAATTGGTACCATTATTTGTCAGAATCAGGCAATGAATGATACCAATAACTACCTGATATACCAGATAATATACTGTATTACAGGTCTAAAACATTGTAACAAAATGTTGTGGGTCAAAGAGCACCATGGGAATACTCCAAAACTGTATCATGGCAATTGGCCATTCACATAAACAAATAAGAACTAATACCATTAGATAGGAGCAGAGAGGAGTGGGGAGACAAGCTCCTTATCCCTCTCATAGTGCTGGCGAGCTGCATCAGTGTTCTCCACCTCAGAAAAACCAAATATGAAGCATGGTGTACAATAGAAGCTAAAATTGTCATACATACATTCAATGAAGATATCTGTTGCTAGTAAGGGTAGACATTTGTCAACAATGATATTGTATTACAAGTTAACAGAATGTTAAATAAAATACCATTCAATTTAAATAGGTACAACATTTGAAATCATTAACATTCTGCATAGAAAAGTTTTGTGATGTATGTTAGACACTTTCACAGTCACTCTTGGCCGTGTTGGTAAATGAAGATTAACTTTGAATTGCATCCATGCAAGATGAGCACTACTATTTCACTGTTTCTGTATCAAGGAGTCTTCACTGGAATCATACTACAATGTCATCAACTGCAATTTCCATGTCACCATCAAATTGCATATAATCGTGTGCAAATTGTGCACTTTTCTGCAGTGCCCTTTCCAGTCATTTGGAGTGACAGAACTAAAAGCATTGTCTGTGAGTTTCTTTTCATTTGCTGGAGACATGTTGCCAAAGTCAATGTGCTCCGTCATATACTGTGAAGCAGTACTGTAAGATGGCTTCATTACTTTTTCCTATCTTTTTATTTATTTATTTATTTTGTTAATGCGTACAGAATGGTTGAATCCTTTATTTTAGATGAGCTTAGAAAGCCATTCAGGTCAATGTTTTGTTGGACTGGAGATCATGGATACAGGCCAGTGGACATAGAAATGTTATAAATGAATAAAATACCAAGAGTCAGGCTCCACAGCACCCATCTCCCCTGCCATGTGTGTGAATGTGGCACAGGTGGTATGATAACAGAGATTATAGTGGGTTAGTAGTAGCAGATAGTTCCAAGTAGGATAGCCAACCTTTGCTTTCTGAGAGAACAGCAGAGATTTTCTTGTGGTGCCAGAGTTTGCTAGCCAACAGAATGCGAATCTTGGAGGGTTTTTAGGTTGGCGGTGGGTCCCGTTATGCCTTCAGCCAATGGGAGAGTTCTGCCAAGAAACTTGTGTAGCGCCGCTTGAGTATTTTGGAGAAATATTAGGCAAATGAACGGAAAAGTTGTGGTGTGAAAGAAGCAGGCAGCAAGGTACCAGTTCAGTGCTGGTGGTTCAGGCAAGACTCACATTCAAATACCACAACAGCTTTGTGTATGAAGTTCATGACTCTTGGGTTGCAGCCAGCCAGAACTGCAAACACAGCAACAGCCGCAGGTGTGTAACGACTTGTACGTGACTTGAAATGGGGCTTTTTGGGAAAAATAGCCAAGCCGAGTGAAATATAAAGCATGTGTTCCAGAGCAGTCATCAGTAGCAGTTGGAGTCCAAGTTCGGAGTTCGCAGTCTGCAGCTTAGCTCCAAGGACACCAGTGCGGCAGTGAGCAATCAATTAATAGTTGCTGCTCAGTGGTCATTGTCAGCAGGTCGTGGATCATATCCCGAGTCCGGACAATGGGTCACTTGAGAAGATGGTGTAATGTCATGCCGCAGTGAGGGGCTAGCCATCTTGCCAGCTACCAGCAGCAACATCGACGCGACAAGACCCGGACAAGTTCCTGATTGGAGGATGACACCAGAGTTTGAACCATTCTTCCTGGGCACAGCAGCAGCATCAAAGGGGCCTCGTCACCTCTCATCCAGCAGCAAGACATCGACAGGTGGCATGGCTGCATCATCAACCTTTGAAAGTGGCTGGCTTGACAGTCCTAGGCAGCAGCATCAGCAAGAAGTGTTATGCCACCGAAGCACAACAGCCCGCCACCGTACACAGTGACACAGCAGAAGCGTGACCAGAACTTCGGCAGATCCTGACACCACGTACATTGAGAAGCAAATAAACCATTTAACTCTTGTTCGGACTCTCGCTAAACTGCCTCAACCCATCTCCGACCACTACACTTGAAACGGATAGTAGTTAGAACGAGGGTCTGCCATGTGAGTGGAGAGTTGGCTGAGACCTGGAGCAGAATGGACGTATGTTAGGTGTGATGTATCGTAAATGTGCCTTTTTGTCTCAATTTTCTGGAATAATTTGACTGATAATGTGCAACTATCATTATTCTATTGCAAGATCAAGTGTGGGGTACAGATTTGTGCATTTTTAATGTAGAAATTCAGTCTAATGTGGGACTTGAAATTGTAACAGATTTTGAGTGGGACTTGAGCCATCAGCTTCAGCCCTACACTTTTTGAGTTATGAGTGAATACTGGGGAGTAATGATTCATTGTCAAGTGCATGTGTGTCTATTTCAAAGTAAGTGATAATGTGCATGGCAGAATTTTACTTGATTCTTTGTAACGAGTGTGCTGAACATGCATTCCTGCCTTTTCCAATTTTTTAATAATTTTGTGTCCTCAATGTCCAGCAGTACCTAATAATCACCTTCAATGAGCTTTCATAATGTTTCTAAACTACCGTGCCTATATAATTTTCGGAAATGTCTCATATTTTTTGCCTTTTACTTTGTATGCAATGTTGACCTTTGCCAACAGTCTAACTTTTATTTGAAACAGTCATAGGCCATCAGCTCCATCAACCTGCAGATAAATATGAGGGTTAATAGCAATAGAAGTGAACAGTAAACTGCATGTTCTAGATATGAAACTATAAGTAATGCACGAGATATAAGTGGATTTTTTGTGGTAGCCCACATAGTGCCGTTGATTCCCGCCATTAATCATTTGATTTCTTTTCATGTTTAGTATGATAACTATCCCCTGTAATCAGCCTCAGTGTAACAAAATTAAGTTCAGTGGTCCAAATTTTGTCCTGAGATTATCGTTACATTTTTGGTTTTCTTTGTAAGAGGTCATAGCATGGCTATGTCTCACTGTGCCAGTCTTGTACTGAATCACTGTACTTAATTCTTCATAATAGTCAGAAGTATCTTTTTTTCTGCTATATATTTCATTTATTTTTATTTGCGCTTTATTTTTGTGGTGTTAATGGAAGTCACGGAACTTGTGATCAATATGTTGATAGTGACAAGGAACATCTATGTTGTTTCTCTTGGGAAGTACATAGTTTAATGTCTTGCAATGCAAACATCTGTAGAGCATGCCACATTCAGTTTCTAGAGTATTGAGCATACAAAGTGGACGGTATGAATGATGTTTGATTGGAGAAATTGTTCCTTTGTGCCCCATTCCATCAATATAGAAATATCCATGGCTAATTTTAATACATCATAGTGAGACCTGTAATATTTAATTTCATACCTAGCCAGATGGCAAGATTGCGATTCATTTTTGTTCATTTTTACTTGATTTATGTCGATGTGCTAGTTACAATAAATTAGTGAAAATTACATATCTCCCCATCTTCTTCTTTATTCCTTATCTCTGCCCATCCCTTATGTCCTATTAAACAGTTAATTAATTGAATATGTGGCAGCGATTCAAACTGGAAATACATGTTCCCAACAAAATAATAGCCTGTAGCCACAATTCTGAATGAGCGTTATTCATTGCATAATACAAATTAAATTAATAATGGGCAGTTGAAGGCCACATGATAAATCAGGGTCATACAATTAATTATTCAAATGGTTCCGAACAGTGACTACCGTTAGGGGAGGTAAAAGTTAATGCCCTGGTAAATGTACGGAGGGAATATGAATATAAATGAGTTAAACTTGCACACGGGGTGTTAAAGGAATACGACTATCTTCTTTCGAGTGCTTCCTTCACAAGCTCATTAATCAAGCAAATACTTGTCACTAACATTTCTATGGACAAACATATCCACTCCAATATATGCTGATAAAAGTTAGACAACTGTCAATTCTTGATTCATCAAGATAAAAAACATTTTGTTGAACAGCTTCCTTTGTGTGGCCATCTTCCACAGAAAGCTTTGAATCATACATTTTTGGAAATTAAAATGCCATTTTCATGCAGCTATTTCTTTATTTTATTCAGACACGTTTTGCCCTCTTCTATTTCATGGCATCATCAGAGGAGTGATTTATGGTTTATAGTCTTGCAAGTTTTGTCTTTATTGTTCCTTCCACCTGGTCACGGGTCAAACCAAAAAGTAAGGAAATGAACAGGAAACTGCATAAATTTAAGAAGTTGTACTAACTCCATATTTATGCAATTTATTGTTCATTTATTTACTTTTTGGTTTTGACATTTAACTGTTTCAGCTACAAGATTGTGAAATAGATTAATGTACCGCATCCAGAAAGTGAAGAAATGAACAATAAATTGTGTAAATTGTGGAGTTGTGCAATTTTGACTTGCGACCATGTGGCAGGAAGAAAAGGCGAAACTTGCAAGACTATAAACTAACCCCTGAAATAGAAGAGAGTGAAACAGCAGAAACAGTTTACAGCAGTTCATTATTACTGGGGTTTCTAAGAACTGGATCTCTTTGTTCATGTGTAAATGATATTCTTCTACACCCATGAATGCTGTCTCATGACAGGATCTATAGAATGGTTTCTTGTGTGACTGTTCTGTTAATTTATTCACATTAATAAATGTTTCACTGAGATAAATAATAAAAACCTGTAATGAAATTGGTGGAAAATAAGGATTTCTTGTAATAAAATTAACAACACTATTTGAAAATAGTATAATAATATATTATAAACACACTTCTGTATATACAAGTTTGTAAAAAGCACTCTGTTTTACTCTTAAATACAGTTCATTTAGTACATTTTTAGCCAGATACTGACAAGAGTTAGCAAACTTTACATGGGCTGTGCTGCTCAGCATAAGGAAGTGTGTTCAGACACCCTGTAAAAGTTATATCTCAAGAGCATTGTGCAAGATATGTAACCTGTAGTGAAATTAACAAATTTCATTTCACTCTCATATTTAGAAGAAATGCATGCACCTGAGAAATTATTTTGCTCTTGACTTAGGAAATTTATTTTCCTGAGTTGGTCCATATCACTATTAAATATGTACATTACACCATGGTACCAAAAATACAAAAAGGTTATCAGTACAATTCGGTTCATAAAGTATGAAATGAGTGATGATGAATATGATGATATAGATGAAATTTATATTACTGAACTTCAAAAGTATTGTCTTCATAAACTGTTATGCTCTCTGGTCTTCAAATTTCAGTTTTATAGTCAATATTTTAAGGCAACGATATCTGGCCAGAATTGCCAAAAACAATATACTGATACAGTCAACATACTATGCATTAGGCAAAATAATTTTTTAACACTGTTCTCACCAAATTAAATATTGTTGTGTCATTTTTAAAGTCTGTATTGTATATTATATACTGATAGCACCAAACCAAAGTCACTTGTTAAAAGGTCAAACAGTAGTCAGGATTTACAAAGTAACTACGTGCTCACAGAGCATATTTATTTAAAGTTTTTCTTTAGTTACTGATGGCATTGTCTCCAACACCGCAGTAGTATCCACCGTCAAACATAAAACTTCTTTTTACAAAAATGCTTTGAATTCTGATCTGAATGTAACAGGCCACATTCAAAATCCTTTTAAATAAATACACCAAAAACTAAGTACTCTAGAAGTCACTTCGGCCATAAAAATACACGATTTCTTCAACACCAGTCTAACAATACAGTTTTAAATTAACCTGAAATATATTCTTTAATTGCTTCAATATCATATACAGCAGTTCATGAAGTATAAGTGTCTTCTGATGTAATATATTTTACACAAGTCTGTTGCATGTATACATATATATAAAGAAAATGTGTGTGCAAGAGTTTAAAAAAAAGTCACTTGCTTTTAAAAAATATATTTGCTATGGCACTTTTGAGAAGGATGACAACAAGGCTGGTTTTGGCACATGGGGAGTTTTTACTATTACACTGGAACCACCACATTGTGGTGGTCTCATCTGTCACACGGATGTCTGCATCACACCAGATGGGATTGATTTCTTTTGGTTATTCTTTTTATGATCCAAGCTTTCAAACTCAGAATCTTCAATTTCACACAAATGTGTAGAAATGTCACTGTTACTGGTGAATCCTCCCAGTAATGATACTCTTTCCCCAAGTACTGTTATCACTGATCCATCCTCGTCATCACCCTTGCGACGCTTGCTAGTAGGAAATCCATAAGGCACCACTTCCTCATCATCAGTGTCATCAGCATTATTACAGCCATTAAGTGGCTCAGTCTCTGTTTCACTGTTGATGTTGTAACGAGGTAGGTATGTGTTTGGATGGCATAAATAGGTGTTTGGTCTTTTAAATGAATATTCTTCTCTTGAATTATCCAAAATGTTGTTAATATTCAAACTAGGGCTGTCAGGATACTGGCTTTCCTCAAATTCAGTGCCACATTCTGAGTCACCTATATACTCAGATTCCTGGTCCTCATTTAGTGTTTCAATGTCTCTCACTGGGTCCACTGGTCCATTCACTGCTTGAAAGAAATATATCTTTTAAAATGAGCAAATGAACTAATCTGTACTATATACAAATATCAGTTTATTGTTATTATTTATTGTTACTATCTTTCTGAAAAAAAAAAAAAAAAAAAAATGATTACCTGTTGGAAGAATTAAATTCCCTTGGTGAGTATTAGATTCATTACTTTCATTGCTATGGAAACTAGAAGAATCAGGTACTTCACTTCCAGGAACCTCTGTTATATTAGGAAGTGGATTCTGACTGCGATGAACCCAGTCAGAGCAGTCCCAGTGGTAACCTAAAAATAAGAAGCATACTAGAGTCTAATATGAATAATGAAAATGCCAATTTTGAATTAATAACATAATAATAAAGACAGTTTACAACTCACCACAAAAATGTGGCAACAAGCTGTGACAGGCACATAAAGAAGACACACACAGACAACTCTTTCAGCTAACGGCCTTGGCCTTCTTCTATCTTTTGAAGAAGGCCATGGCCGATAGTTGAAAGTGTTGTATGTGTGTGTCTTTTTTTATGTGCCTGTCGCAGCTCATCACAACATCCTTACAGTAAATTGTGAACTATCTATGCTACTATACAGTCTAATATTAGAAATAGATAACAATACAAAATAAATTAAGTTAAAAGTGACTAAATAAAAAAATCTGACATCACAAGAAGAGATGATGATTGTATTCCAATTGTTTGATTATTAAGCAAAAGAAGGGGACATGTACAACTGTATACATCAGTTTATGGCCTGAACACATGTTTACACATTTTTAAATATATATTCTCCCTTGTCAACATTTTAGTAAAGGAATGAGTACACTTGCATCTCAGCTTCAGTTTTCATGTTTCTTATTACATTTTTATATTAAAATTGTTACCAGTGGCCACTGTAAAAAATTACATGGGATGTGCATAACTATGTAGTTACAGATCGGATTCAGATTATTTCTTATACATACATCTTATATATACATAAATTAATCTTGCACACTGGTTACTTTCTACATATCGTTATTCATTTTTCTCCTGTTGATTGATTGCAAAGAAAGGGAAGGGAGTGATATTCTTTATGAGATTTTATAAACTATAATCTCAGACGTTAACTTTTGTATGGTTAAGATAGCAGAAACTAAAAGGTATATTCAACAGAAAAGAGTAAAATTTTGGTGCATTTGTGAAGAAGTCTGTCAAGGGACCTAGAAAAAGTCTTTGTTAAGTACAATATGATTTCCTCTTTGAATATCATACAGTCCAGTGTTGTTATGCCAAATAGGAAAAATCACTGTGAACATTGAGGCAATCATTCCACCAAACCACTAAACTGAAGATATCTATTCGGGGGGAGGGGGGGGGGGGGGAACTATATCCTGCTGCATAAAGAAGTCCATAACTCCTCGCTGTACATCCTTGTCTGGCATGAATCCACAGAAGTTTAGAAGCCTTTTTTGTTAACCAAATGTGTGATAGTTGCATGGGGATGGGACAGGCTTATGTGGTAGGTGCTGGGGAGCCTCCCTATTGAATCAGCTCTAACTTCTGAACCAGAACTGAATAAGGCATATCATTCCACAATGGTCATTTTTGGCAAACATACTGCCCATACACATTATTCCATCTTCAATGGATGTCTGCCAATGTTTATTCTTTGGTATACATGTAAATAATAACAGCATTTTGATCCTGTCTGGATGTATTTGGTGATAACATAGCCACAGTTCATGTTCCTCATTTACTACTCACTTACAAAAGAATGAATGCCCCATTAACACCTTGCCTACATGTCAGTGCCTACTTATCTGCATCAGAGTTGCACTACATTTCCCAAGTATGCCTGAATGTACATGTGCAAGAGCATTGTTGTTTTTAAAATAATGTATAAATAAAAAAATATAAAATATATTTCACAACAAAAATTAAATTAAAGAATGACTACAAACCTCCCATGATGCGGGGGTCTTCATCTATGGAACTTATGGATGAAGCTCCAGTCTGTGACCCCCTACCTGGCCTTCCAGTGGGCATAAGACCTCGTGGAAAATCCGTACCCAATGAACGTTTCAGGTCTGCAGCAGAAAAGATAAAGGGGGAAATAATGTAGTTATCTGATCTTAAAATACATAAGCAGTTACAGAATTCATCAACAAATGAATAACATGCACAAAATATGTGGTAGCAATTAACCAGTGTTGCTGAATACTACTAACAAGGAAAGAACTTCAGCTCGAACAAACATATCTGTATGAACGTTTGGTTATAGAACCATTAGGTATCTGTCAATGTGCTGGTGAGTGTCATTTTTCTGCAAAACTCTGCAGACATGCTCTAGATAGCACTGTAGATGTAATTGTAGATACCGTACACAATACAGAAATCTTAACTATAAATGTAAATGGGAAATGCTCCAAGCAATATGAGTGACTGAAAAATGCAAAGTGAAGAAATGCAAGTTGATCGCATTGCATATTTACACATTCTATAATATCAGTGTTGAACACCACGTCAGTGACTCTTTTGAAGTTGTCCACTGGTTCACCAATATCGAAGCCAGCGTTCTGTCACGTGTACCGAAGCACTGGTGTATAAACTCCTGCAGGTAGACTGTAGATGACAGAATGCATATTCATTATTAAGAATCTGCCATGCAATTTTGGCTGCATATTAATGGGTCATAGTTTAATAAGTCTGTTATTCTCTTGAAATATATTTTGTATTGCCTGAAGAAATACACATCCAGACTTTGTGTATATTTTGTACTTTTATGCAGAATGTTGTTTAAATCTATGATTTCTGCCAGATGCTTCCAGTAGTACTCTTTCATCCTCATACCCAGACCGGGAGTCACAAAGTACTAATGACTTTCTCAACAAATTTTGATTCAAAACTGAAGGAAAAAATTGTAAAGAACACATAGAAAATATTGTAGGGAAGGCAAACCAAAGGCTACACTTCATTCACATAACACTTAGAAGATGCAACAGTTCTACTAAAGAAACTGCCTTTACTACACTTGTGTGTCATATTTTGAAGTGCTACTCGTTATGGTATCTACACTATAATGACAGTAGAGAAAGTTCAGAGAAGGGCAGCTTGTTTCGTATTATCACAATATAGGGTGAAGAGTATCATGGAAATGACGCACGGATTTGGGTGGAAATCATTAAAAGAAAGGAGTTATTCATTGCGACAAGATCTATTTGTGAAATTTCATTCTCCATTCTCTTCCGAATGCAAACATATCTTGTTATCACCCATCTACATAGAGAAACATGATCATCATCATAAAATTATATTGAAAACAGGAAGATTTAGGTCTTTCTTTTCCCACAAAGTATTAGATAACGGAAAAGTGGAGAAATATCATAAAATTGGTAGGATGAACCCTCTACCATGCACTTCCATGTGGCTTACAGAGTATTTATGTAGCTGTAGGTAGGTGATATTTCATTATCTTCCCACAGACACTTGCATTGATGACAACATTTGGAAGGCACCATATTCCTATTTCCCTAGACACATGGAGTACAAACTTTCCAGTAGGTTCTTGGATGCAAATATAGAGTTTGTCTGCCAATCGTCTGAGAATTGATATAGCAACATAAATCGTGTTGCAGAGTTAACTGATTGCAACATCGCGACAGTGTTGCTCTCCCCTATCATGGATAGTGTTCTGTTCATAGTTCAAGTGACTGATCACAGTTCCATACAGAACTAATATCAATTTTTTTTTCTGCCCTGATATGCTCATTGATGTCGGCTCTTATTCTTCATCCTTAACTTTTTGTGCTTGGAGTATAGTGATGTGGCATGAAGTTATCATAAACTCCTTTTTCAAATCAGTAATAAAACCTAGTGAAGCTGTGAAATTTGTATACTCGAGATTTCTAACCCTGTACAATGGCAAATGTTATAAATGCTAATAATGAATGGTGGAACTAGTCTCACACTTCTTCTAATTTCGCCATTACATGCTCCTTGATGCTCTAGAACAGCAGTGTATGATTTACATTGAAAACTTAATAATGGAGGATAGATAACAACTCACCATAAAGAGGAGCACTGAGCTGCTGACAGGCACGAAAATAGATAACCACATACACACAACTTAAATTTTCAGCCATGGACTTTCAGAAAGAAACACATACATTCATGCAATCACTCAGACAACTATGAACAGATAACCACCATGTCTGGTCACTTCAGCTCTACAAGATGGTATTCACTGTCACTGTTTTCATCGCCCCTTCCCGCACTTGTGGTAGCACTACCGCTTCCAATGAAATGTTTGTTATTATCATAATCATTATGTGTTAGTCCTAAACAGTAACCATTTCTAACTTATGCTCATATTTTCACACTACAATAATACCAGAAAATATGTGAATGATTCATCTTCTACAACAATACCATCCTCATGAAGAAGGGTTCTTCGTAACTTCATCTCAACCAATCGCAATACGTTAGCAGGATTAATTACCAATCGCTGACCCATCCAATGCTTCACTAGACAAATAGTGTTATGCTTCAGAGGCACACTGAACCATTCCTACTGGTCAATATTCAATTTGACATGGCACACACAGAGGCCTCTAATGGATGACTGCAGAGTATTTCAGATGTGGGAGTATAACTAGTGCAATAAAGGACCTTTATATTATCTTTCACATGAATTTGGTGTATTTGTATTTTGCGAGCCCAAGTACTTTCCTTGTAAGTCTTGTAAGTCAGGATGTATACTACTTCAATTACATTCTGTTTACTAAAAGTTAAATTACTCAATAATGTTAAGCAAGAAATGGCATATTCCAGAATATAACAAAAAGTACAAAGATAACGCTAGGATGCTTTTCATTATTGAATGTAGGCATAATACTACTCAACGAAAAAATAACATACAAAAAGAAAGAAGTACTAACAAGCCATGGATTAAACAATAGCACAGGAATAAGGAACATAACTTACCATTCTTAATTTTATTGGAGTCAGTATAAGAACTCATCTGGTCTGTCATCTCAGCCCAAGAGGGTTTATGAAGGCTCTCTGCGTCGAGTGTGGTGACTGTGTGGTTGGGGATTGAAGGGACAGGAGTACTTCTATTTAAGTTGCGTAAGTAGTCAGGAGGCACATTTTCCAATTCGTCCCCTGCTGACCCATAACTACGCAATGTGTCAAGGTTATTCAGAACAGCAGTGTGATTGTAAGATGTAGGATCATTGTTGGAGCTTGGAGTGTAGGAAGCAGGCCTAGGAGGGCACTGAGGGGGGACCTGCAAACAAAACATACCGTACCACTCAGACAACAAAAAAATAAGAGATTTTGTGCTGCATGCTGTTTAATCTTTATCATGCAATTTGCTGATTACAACACAAAATTGCAGCATGCAAAGAGAATTTAACATTAAAAATATTAAAATTAAAGTTTAAAGAGAAGAGTGTCTATTGATAATTTATGTCATTTTACATGCCAATCTGCAGCAGTTGTTTCATATATATGCAATACTGTTCCTAATGCTTTCACAGTCATGCATTTTATTTTAGAAAATGTGAAAAATTAAATTATTACCTGACTGACTTCGAGGTTGCTAAGTTTTGATCCTCTTTTGAAGTCGTTGTCATTTGGTCGGGCAGAATTTAGCACGATGTCTTTTCTTGTCTCATTATTTATATTGTTTGCTCTTTCACGAGATCGTTTTACACGAAATCTCCTGTACATAATGAAGCAAATTACCAGAAGAATGAGGATTGCAACAGCTACTATGATTCCAACAAGTTCTTCACCAGTAATGTTGTAAATACTGGATGATATGGATGAGCCGTACACCGGATTGGCACAATGTACTCCAGTGACATTTGGAGGACAAACACACCTGTAGGTGCCAGGTTCATTGTAACATGTACCACCGTTAAGACAAGGCCCACGTAGAGCTGTTTCACATTCATCAATGTCTAGTTTGCAGAAGTCACCAGTAAAACCAAGGCACTTACAAATGGGTCCAGTGTTTCCTTCTTCACACACACCTCCATTTAGACAAGGATTAGGGCTACAATAATGCCCATATTCACAACGTTTACCACTAAGTCTTGGAGGGCAGTCACACAGGTAGTCATTGCCTGCTGGTGCAGCGCGACACCTGCCACCATACAAGCATGGAGAAGAGGCACATGGATCTGTGTCAATTTCACACGAATGGCCAGCAAATCTCTTTTCATAACAAAGGCACTCATAGTTATCACCACCAAGATCCTTGCAGGTTCCTCCATTCATACAAGGCTGTGAGCCACATACACCAGGAGGTGTAAGCACTTTCAGGGCATCACAACTGAAGTCCACATTGGCGAATCTTTTAAGGACAGCAACACTGCTTGCACCACTCATGTGCAAAGGTACTGATACGTGAGCAATGCGTACATCATCCATGCATCCAATAAACCCTCTTTGGACATCATCATAACCGAGTATTGTAGGATGAAGCCGAACTTCTGCACCGAGATACAGGTCATCTGACTGCAAGTTGAGAATGTCATTTGCACCAGGTGCTGAACCATGAGCAATGTGCTTTCCATCCACAATGACTTGGGCACTATTCTTCTCCCGTTCTAATTTCACTTCGTGCCATAAGCCATCACTCACATACACACTGCTGACTCTCACTAACCCTTCTCCACTACCAAGATCAAACCGGTACTGTACAACTCCATTCACAACCTGCAAAAAATTAATTTTATGAGTAACTTATCATGAAAATAATGTTGCTTATTAATCACAGAAAGCAATATTTTCAATGTATGTATAGCATAGATAATACTACTGAGAACAAATTAACATTTCTAACAACATGTTAATTCTTTTTGGTGCCACAAGACAAAGAAAGAAAAATTTAACACTATTTCCTCATTAATATAATGTTAGCTTACATTAAACATCTGATTGTATGTGTATGGGAATATCAGAAATGGACTGACCACAATAAATTAATTGTCGTAAGGCAACTGCTAAATGAAATTCATTGGAAGGGGGCAATTTTAACCTGCCAAGATATAGCCTGGAATCCTATGCTTTCACTAAAGGAGTACAGACAAGCAGTCTTATGAACTATAGTTGAGCACTTTTCCGAACACTACTTTGAGCAGCTAAATCATCAGTCCACAAACAATGCAAATATTTCAGACGTTATAGCTATAAACAGACCAGACCTTATCACTGATGTCACTGTAGAGACAGGGGTTAGTGATCATGATGATGTCATGATGAAAATGACCACCAAAGTTATCAAGAAGACTTACAAGAGTATTTGTGCTAGTAAGAGCAGATAAGCAAATGTTAGTGTCCCACTGAAGAAATGAATGGACATTGTTTAGTTATGGTATGGTAGATGTAGAGGAAATATAGGCAAAATTTAAATGCATTGTAAATAAATTGCGGGAGAAATATGTTCCAATGAAGTGGATTAAGGATGGGAAAGACCCAACGTGGTTTAATAATAGTATTGAAAAATGCTGAGGAAGCAAAGACAGATGCACTCTTGGTTCAATAAAAGTCAAGCAGATCAAATCAGACAAAACTTAGTGGAGATTCATACATCTATAAAGCATGAGGACCGTGCAAACATACCTTCATTTGAAGATCGCACCAACTCCCAAATGGAGTACTTAGTAATAAGCACAGTTGTGGGGAAACAGCTGAGAGAGTTGAAAACAAACAAGTCACCAGATCCAGGTGGGGTAACAATATGGTTTTGTAAGAGTACTCGGTGGCATTTGTCCCTTACTTATCTTGCATTTATCACAAATCTTTGATTCAGCACAAAGTTCCAAGTGATTGGAAAAAGACACAGTTAACTCCCATGTATAATAAAGGCAAAACAATGGACCCACTAAATTACAGTCCTATATCATTAACATCAATTTGCTGTATAATTCTTGGAACATATTCTCAGTTCAAATACAGTAAATTTCATTGAAACTGAAAAGCTTCTGCCTATGCATCAGCACAGCTTTAGGAAACATTGATCGTGCGAAACTCAGCGTGCCCTTTTTACTGTTGACACCTTGCAAGCTACGGATGTAGGGCAAGAGGCATACTGTACTGCATATTCCTTGATTTTTGAAAGGTGCTTAACACAGCACTGCATTACAAACTGAACAAAGCTACAAGTATATGGAATAAGCACCCAAATATGTGAGTGGCTTGAAGACTAGTTATAGAACCCAGTTGACGCTGCACAGCAATATGAAATGGAATGTGTCTATAACGACAGTCGTGGTCAACTTCAGTTTATTGGGAGAATTTTGGGAAGGTGTGATTCATCTGTGAAGGAGTCCACATATAAAATGCTTGTATGACCCTGCCTCCTTGTTGCTCAGGTGCTTGGGATCCCCACGAGATCAGTTTAAAGGAGGACATAGAAGTTGTTCACAGGTGGGCGGCTATGTATGAGTGTTACTGAAATGCTTTGGGAACTCAAATGAGAGTCACTGGAGGAAGGTAACATTCTTTTCAAGAAACACTGTTGAAGAAATTTAGAGGGTGAGAATTTGAAGTGGACTGCAGAATTATTCTACTGTTGCCAACTCCCATTTCAAGTAAAGACCACAAAGAATGGATCAGAGAGATTAGGGCTCATTCAGATGCATATAGGCCTAAGCATTTATTTCCCACTCATCCTGTAAGGGAATGGTACAGGAAAGAAAGTAACTGGAATTGGTACTGAGTACCCTCCGCCATGCACCCTTGAGTAGATTGCCGAGTATATATGTGGGTGTAGATGTTTATGACAGATAAGGTAGTGAGGTGGCACTGGAGCTAGCAAATCTGAAGGTGATGCTGGAACCAGCGAAACATTGTATTCTAATTTCCACTGTTCTGTGGTAGATGAGAGAAGACTGCAATGGGGATCAAACCATCCTCTTCACAACTGTTGTATCCTGTGTGTGTTGTGCATACAGAAAGAATAGCAGTCAGTTGGATTGAACAACACAACTAGTTTATTGCCAAGAAATAATAATAATAATAATGTGTATGATCTTCAAGAGGTGCTAACAGTTGGCAGGTATCATGGTGATAGTGTAATAGAGCCCAACAGTGAGGCACAGTCCATGGTCTCAACAGAAATAAAAGTGTCAAAAATAGTCAGCACTGGTTGGGAGTTCACTCCAAAGAGTGGATCATGGAGTGGTCAGCACAAGTAGCCCACAGATGCTGTGTGCCAAGAACTACTGAGGCTGAACATGGTCACAGAGTATTTCCATAAATGTTATATATAGAGTAAAATAATCCTGCACTAACTAGACCCACTGCCATGAATAGAAACACTGAAAGATGGCAAGAGCACCACTTCCAGTAGTGGTGTCCAGAGTTTTTTTTGTTGTTGCTATCACAGAGTAACATTGACAAAACCATTTTTCTTTCACAAAAAGCTGTTTACATTATGCTGTACACACTAGAGATAAATTAATTATGCTTTTAGTTAGACCAACCTGTGAGATTTAAGTTGGCTGTGGTTGCATTGTGGTTGAATGTACGTTCATTTACTACATTATTTTTATAGTTTTACTACTTCTATTCTCTTATAAAAAATTTAAAAAATAAACAAAAACCTGAATCTGATGCTTATCTGGTATTCCTTTTTACTAACAATTTAATAAAAGGGTTTATTAAATAAAATTTAACCTAGGTTTTAATACTTTAAAAGTATTTCTTCAGAAGGGTTGGATACTTGCCACATTATATGTATGGAAACAAAATTAAACATATAGCTTTAACAGCACTTGTCAAAGATAAAATTTAACATTAGTATAGTAACTTGCCAACTGTTGCTAAAACTAAATGCTTATTTCTGTTCCCTTACATCTTGTGACAAAATGTTCAATCCTTCTGAAGAAGATGTATCTAAAAGAATCAAAACTTTTTTAATTTTTAATAAACCTTACACTATATGCAAATGATGGGTGTTTACTTTCTTTGTGGAAATTCTGTATATATTGCTGCTGTGCCCACCCATTTATATAATTTACTGGCAACACTCTGTAACAATGTCATTTACTTACATTTAGATAAATTACTGATACCTTGCAAAATAACAAATCTTTCTTTGATCTCAGTTTGTTTTCCATTTTTAAATGTTGGTCTGTAGTACCTGGACGATACAATTAATTTACTCTTGATATTTCTCTGAAAAGAACACTCTTACCTCCAGTATATTATAGTCTATTTTTCCAGCTGCATACATTAGATTTCCAGTTGGTTGAACTGTTCTAATTCTCAAAGAGAGACTGAGTTGATCTTCTACTGTTTTCTTTATAAGATTTTTTCCAATTTTATATTGTGCATAGCTCTTGCCTCCAAAGGAAACAGGATTTCGTGGAATGTAGCAAGATTCATCATGACATTTTGATATATCAATTTCACAAGTTGTTCCAGCAAAACCTTCTGGACACTGACAAGAGTAACCTTGATGAGAAGCATCTGGAATACAGACTTTGAACATTGGGCATGGATCTCTGGCACATTCATTGATCATAGTTTCACAACGGTCTCCTGTAAATGACAAAACACATTAAAAATCAGTATAGTAGTACTCAAGAAAGCCAAACCCAACAGACATGATTCTACCTCTACACAAATGTGAACTTTGTCTCTATGCAACACTATTGGCACAGGGTGCTGTAGAGACCAATAGTGGCTCAACAAAAAGCCAGGGAATACAACCCCACAAGAAGGAATAAAAATATATGAAACTTTGTAGACAAATTCAGAGGTATAGCACAGCCCTTGGCAGGTGCAGATGGCTGAAAACTGAAAACAAGGACACAACACATAATGTGAGCATTACAGGTGCCAGCTGCCACAAGTGCCACATCGTAAACAGCGCTAAGTATCTTAATTTAATTTGTGTACAATTTAATTTGCCAGTCTAGTTCCTCATTTGTGTTAGTACTTCTGTTTTAAGAGGTTTATTCCTGCATACTTGGCAGATTTCGTATGTACTACTGTTTTAATAATTTATTCTGCCGTATTTGATAAATACCGTTGTGTTTAGTCTTCGTCTTTGACTTGTGTATTTCAAAAAAAGTCAGAGGCAGTTACTATAGCTCGTTATCAGTCAGTCCAGTGCCAGCTGCCATAATTTAATTGCATGAAATTTCATTGCCAGTTAATTTCTTAATTTTCGTTAGTGTTCCTTTTTTTTAAGAGGTTTCTGCTCACCTACTTGACACATTTAATTTGTGCTACTGCTTTGAGAGTTTATTCTCGCGTATTTTGATAAATACCGTGTGTATAGTTATCGTCTGCTGCAAGCTACGTGTCATATTGTCTCTTCCTTATTTCGTGTTCTGAAAGCTTATATTCCCGCGCGTTAGATAATGGTGTATTCCACAAATATTCTTGTTTATTTTGAAAACTGCCGGGCTCAGTTTCGTTGATTTGACAGTGTAGTTACCACTGACCACAGTTCAGTCAGCTGCCAGCCGCCTTTATTAGAGAGTCTGCCGGGGGGCCTCATCTGAGATGTGGAGGCGGCCTTGCTGGCGGCTATCGAAGGTGCGGGGTGCGATCAACTGCAAGTCGTGGCTCACGTTGGCACCAATGATGCTTGTCGCTTGGGTTCTGATGACATCCGCATATCCTACGGGTGGCTGGCAAAATTGGTGAAGGCTGCTGCCCTCGCAGAGCTGTCCTTTGGTTTGAAGCCAAGTGGAGGGTCTGAACCAGAGGCTTCGCCAACTCTGTGACAGTCATGGCTGCAGATTTCTGGATCTGCGTTATCGGGTGGGGAATTGTAGGGTGCCCCTAGATAGATCAGGGGTGCACTACACTAAGGAAATGGCTATTCGGGTAGCAGAGTACTTGTGGAGTGCACATGGGGTTTTATTAGGTTAGGTGCTAACTCTGATGAGCATTCGCCTGTCAGCATTCAAACAGCGAATTCAGGCCATGTTCGGAACAAAAATTAGAACATCAAAATATTAGCCGTGAACTTACAGAGTATTAGAAACAAAGTTCCCGAATTTGCATGGAAATTATTGTGCTCAGATAGTTTTAGGCAACGAAACCTGGCTAAATCATGATGTGGCAAGTTCAGAAATATTTTGCGAGGCATGGAATGTATATCGGAAAGATAGATCGGATACAACTGGAGGAGGAGTGTTCATCACTGTGGGAAAAGATATTGTTTCTACTGAGATCGAGGTTGAAAGTAACTGTGAAGTTATCTGGGCACGTATAAAAGGTCTAAAAGAAGTAAAGTTAATAGCTGGGTGTTTTTACCAGCCCCCCCCCCCCCCCCCAGTGCTGCTGTAGCAGTTTTAGAATCATTCAAAAAAAGTCTACACCAGGTAGTGCATAGGTATCCGGGCCATGTAATATTAGTAGGGGGGAGACTTCAACTTTAAGAGTATAGATTGGGACCTCGCTAGTTACATTTCAGGCGGTACAGACAAGCAGTCTTGTGAGCTACTTTTGGACACATTCTCCGAAAAATGTCTTTAGCAGTTAAACCGGCAACCTACGCACAATGGAAATATTTTAGACCTTATAGCCATGAACAGGCCTGACCTTATTAACGATGTCTGTGTAGAGACAGGAATTGATGATCATGATATTGTCATAGTGTCAATGGTGACCAAATTTCATAAACCAATTAAGAAGGCTAGGAGCGTGTTTTTGTTGGGAAGATCCGATAAGCAAATGTTAGGATCACACTTAGAAAACGAATGGGCATTATTTTATTCTGGAACTATGGATGTAGAGGAACTGTGGACTAAATTTAAGTGCATTGTAAATAGAGAAATATGTGCCAGTAAAGACGATTAAGGATGGAAAAGATCTACCGTGGTATAATAATAATGTTAGAAAGCTGCTGAGAAAGCAAAGACTGTTGTACTTTTGATTCAAAAAAGAACATGCAAATGATGACAGGCAAAAGTTAGTAGAGATTCTTGCGTCTATAAAAAGATCAATGTGCGAAGCATACAATAATTATCACAGCCATTCCTTACCAAAAGATCTTTCCGATAACCCAAAAAAATTCTGGTTCTATGTAAAATCGATAAGCGGGTCAAAGCCCACTGTCCAGTCACTCGTTGATCATTCCGGGAAAGTAATAGAAGAAAGCAAATGGAAAGCTGAAGATCTAAATTTAATCTTTAAGAAATCTTTCACACAGAAGGACCACACAAATGTACCATCATTTGATCAACATACTAATTCTGAAATGGGTGTAGTATTTCCGGTGTAGAGAAGCAGCTGAGGGAGCTAAATACGAAAAAGTCTGCTGGTCCGGATGGAATACCAGTTCGATTTTACAAAGACTATTCTTCGGCATTGGCCCCCTACTTAGCTTGCATTTATTGCGAATCTTTAATACAGCGCAAAGTTCCTAGTGATTGGAAAAAAGCGCAGGTGACTTCCGTTTATAAGAAAGGAAAGAGAACTGACCCACACAATTACAGGCCAATATCATTGACATCAGTTTCATGTAGAATTTTGGAGCATATTCTCAGTTCGAATATAGTAAATATCCTTGAAACGGAAAAGCTTCTTTCTATGAATCAGCACGGGTTTAGGAAATATCGTTCATGTGAAACTCAGCTTGCCCTTTTCTCACATGACATCTTGCGAGCCATGGATGAAGGGCAACAGGCGGATTGTGTTTTTCTCGACTTCAAAAAGGTGTTCCACGCAGTGCCACACTGCAGACTGCTAACGAAGATATGAGCTTATGGAATAGGTTCACAGATTTGTGACTGGCAGGAAGACTTCCTAAGTAATAGAACACAGTACGTTGTTCTCGACAACAAGTGTTCATCAGAGATGAGTGTATTGTCAGGCGTACCCCAGGGGAGTGTGATAGGACCGCTATTACTTTCTATCTATATAAATGATCTGATGGACAGGGTGAGTTGTAATTTGTGGCTGTTTGCTGATGATGCTGTTGTGTATGGGAGGGTGTCATCTTTAACTGACTGTAATAGCATACAGAATGACTTAGACAAAATTTCTAGTTGGTGCGAAGAATGGCAACTAGCTCTCAATGTAGAAAAATGTAAGGTGATGTGCATGACTAGGAAAAACAATCCTATAATGTTCAAATACAGCATTAGTAGTGAGCTTCTTGATGCTGTCGTATCATTCAAATATCTAGGCGTAACATTGCAGAGTGATATGAAATGGAACGAACATGTAAGGACAGTTGTGAATAAGGTGGACAGCCGACTTCGGTTTAGTGGGAGAATTTTGGGAGATGTACTTCACCTGTAAACGAGACCGTGTATAAAATGCTTGTACGACCACGTCTTGAGTAGTGCGCAAGTGTTTGGGACTCACAGCAGATCAGTTTAAAGGAAGACATAGAGGCAGTTCAGAGGCGAGCAGCTAGATTTATTACTGGTAGGTTCGACCAATGCGCGAGTGTCACGGAAATGGTCCGGCAACTCAATTGGGAATCGCTGAAGGAAAGACGACGTTCTTTTCGTGAATTTCTGTTGAGTAAATTTAGAGGGCCGGAATTTGAAGCTGAGTGTTGTATGATCTTGCTGCCGCCTACTTACATTTCGTGTAGTGATGACAAAGACAAGATAAGAGAAATTAGGGCTCGTACGCAGGCATATAGGCATTCCTTTTCTTCTCGTTCTATTTGGGAGTGCAATAGGAAAGGAAATGACTAGTAGTGGTACGTGTACCCTTCGCCACACACCTTACGGTGAATTGTGGAGTATGTATGTAGATGTAAATGTAGATTTACAGTATTGAAATACAGTATAAACCTTGGTCCACTCAAGTTACTGCTGTTCACAAGCAAACTCTTCAGTCAGTGGGTCTGTCCAAATCACACATTGCCTGTGACCCCCACGATAGCTTTCCAAATTATTTCACTGCATTACCGATGCCAACTTATCTGCCTGCAATTGTCCATTAAAATGTCTGCTCACAGGGATACAGATAAAATTATTTGAAAGAGACAGAGATTAACCAAGTACTTGTAAAATGGTGCTTACCCAGCCAAAGGATTCATTCCTAGATATTTAGTTCCCTCATTAATTTAATATGTGTCAAAAACACAAAGAATTTGTGTTAAAAAGGTCCCACCACAGCATCAGTCACTGTCAGTCTAGTCCACTGGAGTAATTTTTCAACAATTTTTGAAACAGCGGTTGGTAGGACAGAAACATCAAGAGGTCTTTTAGTTAAATTGCTATTCCAGCCATGTGATGAAACAAATGAAGAATGGGGTGTGTGTGAGAAGTGACTGACTGAATTTGATACTTTTAATAATGATTTTGCAGCCAAGATCGCAAGAGTGTCTTGGCAATTGTGTATACAGATCACTTGTTAAACTTTGCATAATAGGTCTGAACATGGTGTCGAGCACACCAAAACCAGAAACTTAATAAATGAAAAATGCGATCTTGCCTGCAAAATCATTATTAAACAATTATAGATCGCCCCATCGAACTATGAGTTCCTTATATGATACTTTTAAGATAACACATCTCAAAACTATCAAGTCCCATTTCTGTCTTTGGATTAAGCCCCAAAAATACATATTAATGTAATCACAATTGATTCTCAGCACAATATGGTAGCACCAAATAAATTGTTTATTAACCTGCAATTCACAATAGAGAAAACCAACTACAGATGAATAATGCAGCAGCAGCATTCTTGATGAAGAACTGTATTTTTAACCATTATCTGTACAAAAACACTTTTATTAACTACAGGCTTCAAATTCACAGACCATCACCATAGAAAGAACAGGCCAAACAAAAGAATGAATAGAAATTCACTTTTCACTGTGGTTGATTAAAAATGTACAACTTGATAATTTTACATATCATTACAAATAAATAATCCACTCTTAAAATGGAAACTCAATAATAAATAAGGACATTTTATAACTCACCGCAATGACGTAATGATGAGCTGTGACAGGCACATAAAAAAGACATACTTAAGCTATCAGCCATGGCTTCTTCAGAGCAAAAAGCATTCACACAGGCACACATCAGTCACACAAGCATCACCTCCGAATCGGAGTGCGGCAGGCGGAGAAGATGGTTATGTGACTGTGAAGTGTGCCTGTATGATTGTGTGAATGCTCTTTATTCTGAAGAAGGCCATGGCCAATAGCTTAAGTGTTGTATGTGTGAATGTGTGTTATGCGCCTGTCACAACTCAGCATTGTGTCTCTGCGATGAGTTGTAAACTGCCCTTATTTGTTGAATTCACTCTTAAATCTGCATGAAAAATTGATCTAGTGTGTGGATTTGTTTTTATTATTATTATTATTATTATTTTAAGGCCTTTTCCATTCTAGAGATGAAAACATCATTTTAAGGAAATTAACACTTAAAAGGTGTAACATACTTGTTAGTGCTGTAATTCTCAGAAAATAAATTTGTGACACAATAAACAAAACCATGAGACAATAAATATCCCACATAAAAATGAGGTTAGTCCATTTATATAAAATGAATTTATTGAACATTCTGATAGGCAGTCATCAGTACAACAACACAGTTAAAATTAATTTCAGTTATATGGAAGGTCACTGATACACAAAGCGTTTTACTTTTAGTGGAAACTGAAAGAAAGTTCAAAGTAGGCCTTTAAACATTATCTCCTGAAAAATGTGCAGAATGTGACTTACTCCATTTTTTCCATGGGGTCTTCAGTTATCAAAGTGAGATATATTTGGAAAATTATTGTTTTGTGAACTATGGTTATACAAATTTCTGTATTAATAAATTATGTTTTGTGAACTATGGTTATACAAATTTCTTTATTAATGAATTATCTTAACATTCAGTTAAGCACACACAGTGTGAATATAATATTGAAAGGTAATAGGACAGTTTACAACTCATGGCCAAGACATGACAATGAGCTGTGATAGGCACATAGAAAAGACATACACATACAGCACTTTTAGCTATTGTCCATGGCCTTCTTCAGATATAGGAACGTTCATACAATCACATAGGCACGCAACACAGTCACGCAATAGTCATTTCCACCTGCCACACTTTGAATTACACTCTGTGGTGTGGAAATGGGAGAGGGGAGGTGGGGGGGAGGGGGATAGGAAGGTTGCGTCACAGTGGTGGGGATTGATACAGCATGGCCTTACAGAACATTATGTATTAGACGGGAGGAATAAGATGCAGCTTAGGGATGGAGTGGGTTGGCAGGTGAGCGGAGGAAAATAAAATAAAACGAATACATATGCCCCCCCCCCCATGCACAATCACACACACACACACACACACACACACACACACACACACACACACATGCACACACACAGCACTCAAATTAGGAGAGGTTTAGGTTAGAGAGATGGGAACTGTAAGGTGCAGAAAAAAAAGGGAAGTTATCTTAAGTTGAGGCCTGGATAATTTAAGTATAGGAGATTGTACTCCCATCTGGTGGGTGGGAGGATCCAGATGGCCTGAGTTGTGAAGCAGCCATTAAAATCAAGCATATGCTGTGTCATAGGGTGGTCCACCTTGTTTTAGGCCACAGTTTGCCAGTGGCCATTCATTCTAAAGAACAGCTTGTTAGTCTTCATTACAATACAGAAAGCTACACAGTGATTTCAGCACAGCTGGTAAATTACATGGCTGCTCTCACACGTGGCCTGGCCTCTGATAGGGTAGGATAAGCCCCTGACAGGACTGGAATAGGAAGTGCTGTGTGGGTGGATTGGACAGGTCTTGCAACGGGGTCTTCCACAGGCATGGGTGGGTTTTCAGGTGTCATAGTATAGACTAGGATGTTATAGAGGTTGGGAGGGCACCGGAACACCACTTTAGGAGGGATGGGAAGAATCTTGGGCAGGACGGATCACCCTGTGGCGCAGCATGCAGCGTAACATATGCTTGATTTCAATGGCTGCTTCACAACCCAGGCCATCTGGATCCTCCCACCCACCACCAGCTTTTCTTATCTGCACAGATGTGAATGATCCCTACAGTACATTATCCAATCCCAAAATTATCCAGTCCTCAACTTATGATAACTTCCCTTTTTACTGCACCCAACATTTCCCACTTCTATATCCTAGGCCTCTCCTATTTTCAGTGGTGTGTGTGTGTGTGTGTGTGTGTGTGTGGTTGGGGGGAGGCATTTATTTTCCTCCACTCACCTGCCTCCCCACTCCATCCCTAAGTTGCATCGCGTTCCTCCCATCTAATGCGTACATACTCTGGAAGGCTGTGCTGTATCCATCCCCACCACCATGATGCTATCTTTCCATCCCCCCTCTCCTTCCTTATTTACACACTGCAGAGGATGATTCAAAGTGTGGCAGCCGGAGATTATGGTGGTGTGACTGTGTTGTGTGCCTGTGTGATTGCGTGAATATTCCTACTTCTGAAGAAGGCCATGGCTGAAAGAGTTATATATGTGTGGTGTGTGTGTGTGTGTGTGTGTGTGTGTGTGTGTGTGTGTGGTGTGGTGTTTTTTTTTTTTTTTTTTTTTTTTTTTTTTTTTTTTTTTTTTTTTTTTTTTTTAATGCACCTGTTGCAGCTCGTCATCACGTCTTTGTGGTGCATTTTAAACTGTCCTATTACTATATTGTTAATTCCAACCTGGACTTTTCATTATTAGTTAATATTGAAAGATCTCACACAACCTGGTCAGTAAATGAAACATTGTTATTCTGAGTGTGTAAACAAATCATAATGTTACACTAAAAATATGAAATCATATTTACCTGAATATCCTTCTTTACAGTTACAGTGAACTTTATGCTGATGATGTGGAGACACAAAACTAGTAACATCTGTTGAGATGGGTGTAAGAGTGGATGCATCCAGTACAATTTGATCTTCACATTCTCCATATGTGCAAAAGTTTGCAACACATTTGTCTCTTACTATTTCTTCTACAACAAGATTTGCTGAAGATTCTAATTCCTCGAGGTGATCAGTTATTGCTTTGCGAATAGTGTTTGATGAATGAAAACCAGTAACAGGACTCATTGGTTGTGATTTGCGAACGGCAAACAGCACATCTAGATCAGAACTTGGATTAGCGTGACGAGTTATACGTCTTCTCTTGGATGCACTTTCATCAGATGGTTGCACACTGATAATTACAACATCCTTAAGTCTTGCACTGAGTGCATTTCTCACTGCACGAACAAAACCTTTTCGATGACTCAAAACAAATTCCAAAGGGCTAACATTACGGAATCTTACAATTACTGCATTTGATAACATTTCTTCTGATACAAGGTCTACAGATACTCTGACAGCAGCATAAGATGTAAATTTTCCATCTGTAACAGACACATTAATGTGGTAATCACCAACATCCAGACCAGGTAGAGCTACAATTGTTCCATTGTTGTGATCTATTTCAAAGAGCTGTGAGGTTGGGTTCTGTACACCTGAGTTGGAAGTCGTTTTCACAAGGTTGAATGACAATGTATCATATTGGTCCTGGTCTGAGGCATGAATTTGACCTATTGTGCCTCCTGGAAACTCATCCATAAAGGAGTTGATAAAAACCTCCAGAGGTGTAATTAATGGTGGGTACTGAGATTCTTCTATAACCTATAATTGAAAAAATTGTAGTTAAAAATCACAGTCATCAACAAAAGCCACATAAATGGGAATATGAATCATGCATCTACCTTAATTGTAACCCATGTGTCTGAGAAAAGAGGTGGTGTTCCATTATCAAACACACGAATGTGAAGAAGATAGTTGTCCTTCACTTTATGATTGAAACGACCAGCAGTCCGAAGAATACCATCTTGCTCTAACACAAACATCATGCCCTCATTTCCAGAGCGTATGTCATATGTGTATGGTGCAGCATTTGGAGCAGCATCAGCATCAGTGACCAAAAATTTAATAACAGCATATTGCAGTGGTTTATCCTCCTGAAATTGTACAAAAATAAAGAAACAATATACATACATTAAAGATGGACTTGTTAGTACCAGGGATAGCCAACAAAAATTGTACCTGCACAACAGCTGTATAATTAGGTTGGGAGAATATTGGTGGATTATCATTGGCATCAGATATTTCAATGTTGACCATTACATAACTGGTCATCACAGGAAGGCCATTATCTTTTGCATTAACTTCCAAAACATAGCTCGAAATCTGCAAGCAATGCACAAAGTAAGTGATGAAAAAACCAATACTATAAGCATAAATTAAATGTTATCCACATTATTGTATAGTGCCATCAACAGAACATCCATATTTTTAAAATTAGTTTTCTTATTACCATTTCCCGATCAAGTGGTGCTGCAACAGAGATGTACCCTGTCTTTTCATCAATGAAGAATTGCCTATGACGATCACCTCTCTCAATGAAATATGATATCTTTCCATTATCACCACTGTCAAGATCACTTGCTGTTACCTGAAAAAAATTGGACAAATTTTATCAGGTATTTATTAGCATCATATTCTGTCAAAGGAGATATCACTAAAAATTATAATAGTGATGACCATAATGATCAGTAATTAGTTGACAATTGATAGCCACATTAACAGTACCTATACTCCCATAACACCAGCTGTTCCAAACATCTTTCCGTGGCAGATGAAGAGAAAAGATTTTTTTTCGACAATTGATGCCTCCATGTTTAGCGATTAGCTGATAGAAAATCTGAATGTGGCTGACATTAAGAAATTGCTTACTGTAATCTAGCCAGCTATGGCTACTTTTCTAACTATTTGCATCAGTGGTAAGAGATTTAAATGTGTATGTATGTTTCTCATACAAAACTTCCTCATCAAACTCTGATTTTTACTCTTATGACCATGAGCAAACAATGATAAGCCATCTATAAATTATGGGTCCTAACCACAAGAGTTCATGTATCAGCTGCTGCTACAAATTGCATTCTTTGTTTGACTCTGAGTTTAATTATTTACTTATACAAACACATTAGGCTGTGACTGATACATCATATTATGTTCTGGACTATTGATGTAGAAAGATAACTTCCATTTTTACAAGAGTTAAGTATCAAAGCCAATGGAACAATGAGTGAAATAGATATATCTGTTGGAAACAACAACTATATTCCTTTAAATGTTAGTTTAGCAAATTAACCACTTAGTATTACACCCTAAATTAGAGATAGTTGTTAAATAGTCTGTAGAGACAGAGAGAAACGCCCTTTTATAAAATTCACAAATATGTAAAAGTTGAGTGAATAGTTATCGCATGAATTTACCTGCAAAATTTTATCACCAATCTGGGCATCCTCTCTAATTCTTGCACTGAAAGATGCTTGACTGAAGATAGGTGCATTGTCATTGCTGTCTATGACTGAGATGTTAACAGTTGCATGGTTGCTTAATGGTGGTACACCTCCATCAATAGCTTGAATAGTTAAGAAATAATCTTTGGCTCTCTCATAATCAAGCTGCTCAGCTATAGTTATAACTCCTAAAATTTAGAGTAATTAATAGTATCATTAGAAAGTCTGCGATACCTAAAACAGGAAACAAAATGTAGTAACTCAGAAAAAAAGAATACATTTTTACTTGCCTGTTTTTGGATGTATTTCAAATTTCTTATGTTCATTTCCACCAACAATGGAGTAAGTTATCTCTGCATTAATTCCAGTGTCTTTTGATGTTGCTAAAACCCTCACTATTTCTGTTCCCACAGCATCAATTTCAGGAACATTAGCATAATAATATTTAGATGCAAATTCTGGAGGATTATCATTAATATCAAGCACATGGACATTAAGAAGAGCCACTTTTGAGAGTTGAGGTGTTCCTTGGTCAGTGGCTCTCACAGACAAGTTGTACATTGCCCTAGTTTCACGATCTAAAGGTTTTGCTAAGGTCACAATTCCACTATCAGAGGCAATTTTGAAATGACCATCAGCTGAATCTACAAATGAGTACCTTATTTTGCGATTTATACCTGAAATGATAAAAAGTTTAGATGTTAGCCACTTAGTTTGTACAAAGTCTCAATCTAATATAACTCTGGCATATGCAACCTTAACATCTGCTCACCTATATCTTTGTCGGTTGCATGTACTTTGGTTACAAGGGAGCCAACCTCAACATCTTCAGGCAGAGTTGCACTATACGATTCCATAGAGAATTCTGGAGGGTTGTCATTCAGATCAGATATAATTATTTCCAGCTGAGAAGAACACTGCCAGTCAGGATGGTCCCGATCTTGCACATGTGCAGTTAATTGAAATTTTGATTGTTCCTCCCGATCTAAGGGCTGGGCTGTTTTGAGGTGACCTGTAGAGACACCAATAGTGCATATCATTAACTGTGAAATTTAAATAAATTTGAATAATGAAGAAATATGTTAAAAAAAAAGAATTATTTCTGGCAAGTATACACAGATATTTAAAAACATTTACATTTAAAAAAATCATACATTAAAATGTCAAAATAATTCTCATTTTCTAAAAATATGAAAAGGGGTAATAAGATAAGTAAAATAAATAAATGAAACTATGTTTTTTCAGGTGGAAGCATAAAACAGAAGTCAGTCATTTCATTGAGACTTAGTGTCAGTTTTAAAGTAAGCTATGGAAAAAGAAACTTTCGTTTGCATTTCCTAATTCTCAACAGATCACTGTATATTACTAATCTGTCACATAAGCAGTTTGGTATTAATATTTACCTCCTGCTTTGTCAAGTGAAAACTTGTCTGAACCATCTCCAGTCAGAAAATATCGCAGATTTGCATTTGGTTCTTCATCTATATCAGTGGCTAACACTGTAAGAACGTAACTTCCTGGATGCACACCTTCAGAAAGAATCTCGTGGTACCGGTAACGCAGACAGTAAGGAGGGTTATCTGAAACGTCATAATTATAATTTGCATTTTGTAAATATCTGTGCCGAATTTCAGATTCATGAGCACACAAATCAAATGAAGAGAGACATAGTTTACTAAAAAACTAACTTCTACTTACTATTCCCTGAAAAAGAAATAATAAGAGCACTCTGACAGTCACATGCGTAATTTTTTTTTCAAGAAGTATTATTAATTGTCTAATTTGAAATAAAATAAAATAGATGTATGACACTAGCATCAACAGTTTTTCAAAACAACTGGCATCAATAAAAATGGACAAGATGCTAGGACCGATTGGAATCTCAGACAGTTAGTCTGGTCTGACGCCGGTTGCAATTCTGCCATCGGTCGTTCATGAGTCACTCCCAACTCAGTCCGACCTTTGGTCTCAAAAATTGGCGATGAGGTAAAAAGGTTAAATAACGTCTCATGGACGAAAAACTTGTGCAACTCGTGGAGCAGCAACAACAAAAGCTGCTCCTACAGCAGCAACAAACCGATTTGTTAAGACAGGAAATTCAACTTTTGGTGGAATGCTTACAGGTTCAGGGTTCACAAACCGTCCCAGTGGTTGTCACGACATCGGCAGACTGCCTTCCCCTCCCTTCCCCCCTCCCCCCCCCCCAGCTTTTCCACCATTTAATGACACCGAAGAGTAGTGGGATACTTACTTACAGCAGCTGAAACAGCACTTTGTCGCATTTCAGGTCTCTGATGACACCCTGCAACGGTCGCTTTTTCTTTCTTGGGCTTCCCCCCCCCCCCCCCCCCAAGAAGTTTTTCTTACTGAAGAAGTTGGCTCCCCTCTCCAATTCGGTGGCACTGACATTCAAGGAAATGTTCACACTGCTGTCAAATCATTATTCGCAATGATTTCACGTTGTCACATCGCACCTCGAATTCCATCAGTACCAAAAACAACCCGGTCAATCATATTGGTCATGGGTGACGGATTTGCAAGGACTGAGTTGACATTGCGATTTCACGTGCTCCAACCCATCTTGTAAAACCTCCTTCGGAGACTCTCTGATCCATGATGTTGTCGTTCAGCTGGCTCCCGATCCAGAAGTGCGCATGGCAGCCCTCAAGTTGGATGACCCTTCTCTGGAGGACATCCTGAAAATTGCACATTCTTTTGAGGTAGCACAGGTGGTGAATGGTAACAGCTCTATCCCTCTGAAAGGTCAATTTATGACTTTGGCAGCTTACAAAACGGTCACACGACCTGTAACCCTCTTTGTTGTCAATAGCAGCCACTCAGCTGGAAACATTTTTGGCCTCAATGC
The DNA here is from genome assembly GCA_026315105.1 of Locusta migratoria. Taxonomy (NCBI): domain Eukaryota; kingdom Metazoa; phylum Arthropoda; class Insecta; order Orthoptera; family Acrididae; genus Locusta; species Locusta migratoria. The sequence goes on from CM048749.1 coordinate 182,396,912, forward strand.
ATTCTCACTGTTTGGGTTATCCATCACAGATGAGGTGGAGGTCATCTCAGACACAGTTTCCAGGAACTCGATGAACTTTGCGTCTCTGTTTGAACCTGGTCTGGGGTGTGCCACCAATTTTGAGGCACATATTGCTTTACATCCAGATGCAGTGCCCTGTTTCTGCCATGCATGCCCTTTTTGGGTCTCCCTATGGATGGCTGTGAAGCTGGAACTAGACTGTCTCCATGCAGCTGGAACCTCTGATGGCGAACAACCGCGCGCTCCACAGTGAGGTGCTGTAGACCACTCGGCTACTCCACCACGGCTAAGATAGACCTGGCTGATGCATATTTACGATGAGGAATCTCAATGAATTGTGGTCATCGATATACCTTTTGGCCTTTACAAATACAAACACTTGCCCTTTGGGATCTTCGGCACCAGACATCTTTCAAAGGTATCTAGAACAGTTAACCATGCCTATGCCAGGTTGTGCCAACTACCTTGATGATGACATTGTTACTGGGCCTACATGCCAAGAGCAATTGCATAACTTCCGCACTCTCTTTACTATGTTGCAGGGTGCCGGGCTCAAATGACGCCTCCATAAATGTCAGTTTTTCCAGGAACAGGTCGAACACCTTGGCTACTTGCTGTCCAAAGATGGAATCCAGCCCACAGATCACTATGTTTTGGAGGTCGAAGCTCTACCCCGCGCCCAAAACCTACAGGAGTTGCAGGCGTTTTTGGGAAAGGTGAATTATTATGCAAAGTTTCTCCCACAAGCAGCTCACATTATGCACCCAATGAACCATCTGCAGAAGAAAGGTGTGCAGTTCTGGTGGTCAGATGCCTCTGAGCATTCCTTTAAACAGCTGAAGCACCTGTTGCATTCAGCACCCTGCCTTATGCCCTTTTCTGCATCGCGTCCCTTGTTTTGGCAGCGGATGCATCTCCCTATGGCTTTGGGGCAGTGTTGGCACACCTCAATGACAATGGTACTGAACAACCGATAGCCTATGTGTCCAAGACACTGACACCTGTGCAAAAGAACTACTCTCAGATAGAAAAGGAATCATTGGCAATTGTCTATGCTGTTAAGAAATTCCATATGTATCTTTTAGGGGTCAAGTTTACCCTCATTACAGACCACAAACCATTGGTAGCTCTATTTGGACTGCACTCACGGCTCCCAGAGCTTACAGCCCAAAGACTATAGCGTTGGGCTTTTTTCCTTAGTTCGTACAACTACACCATTAAGTACAAGACTACTACACAACATGCCAATGCAGACGCTCTTTCTCGTCTGCCATCAGGACCTGACCCAGCATTCAACTGACATGAAGTGTCCTGTTTCCACATTGACCTGTAACAGCAAAATATCTTAGATCGGTTCCCCATCATGGCCACACACACTGCAGCAGACACATGCCAGGACGCTCTCTTACAATGGGTCATCCATCATGTGCTTCATGGTTGGCCTACATACTTCCCGAAATCAACAGATTCACAGCTACGGGCCTGGTCCCCTTTCTCTCATCAATTGTCTGCCATTGATGGTGTTCTCCTGCTCGATGCAGAAGGTGATAACCACTTGGTGGTTATCCACCTATCTTACCCCCACAGGTTCTTGATGTCCATCTTGGGCATTGGGGTATGTCGCGTATCAAATCCCTGGCGAGGAAACACATGTACTGGCCAGGTCTAAACAAAGACGTGGAGGCTGTCGTTCACCATTGTTCCACTTGTGCTAAGCACCAGGCTGCTCCAGCTCATTCTTTCTCTCCATGGCCTGCTCCACATCACCCTTGGGAGTGCATCCATCTTTCTCGGATCTATGTGGCTTATTGTCATTGATGCGTATTCTCACTACCCCTATGTGGTTAGCATGGCGTCCACCACCACGACTGCCAAGCTCAATGCCCTCACACAAGTTCTTGCTATCAAGAGACTACCCCATACCATCATATCTGACAATGGGCCCCAGTTTACAGCGATGGCCTTTGAGCAGTTGTGTGATGCCAATGGCATCAAACACCTATTTAGTCCCCCATTCCACATAGCCTCCAACGGCTGAGTGGCTGGTGCGGCTGTGGACACATCCACCACCACAGCAGCCCTCACATTATTCCTAAGTACCTATAAACTACCCCTATCCAGGATTGTAGCCTGGCAGAACTCCTCCATGGACGACAGCCATCTCTTGGCCCCACAGCCCTCGGAACCCAAGACCCGATACACTGGGCAATATGCCCCAGGTTCCACTGTATGGACCCGTTCTTATGGAACAAAGCCCTCTTGGGTGCCGGCTACAGTAGTAGCTGCTCAAGGGTGACGCCTCTTCGTCAACACTCAGAGGGGTTTGGAGCGCCAACATACTAACTAAATCCGTCCTCATTTACCTGCAATACCCCCACCAATACCAATCTCCTGACCCCACGAGTACAATTTGCAATCTAGGGCATTGTCTGCAGCTCCAGTTGATGCAGTTACAGAGGTGGCACACTCTCAGCTGCAACAGTGCTCATAGGGTAGATCACCCTCAGCCACACCTCAACCACAGGGGCTATGCATCTTGTGGTGGCATCAGTGACCCCAGGGGACACGGGCATGGAGGTGGAGACTTTGCCTCCACATTCACCCTCTCGGCAATCCCCTTCCACACTGATACATCCTTGTACATACCTGGAGGCCCCATATCTGTTCCCTGACTTGGCGGGCTCTGCAACCAGGACACTACTTATGCTGTCAGTCCACCTTCAGAAGCACCGTCCTGGGCACTTCTGTCCCTAGGCGCCCATTTCAGGGGGGAGGGGGGGGGAGGGGGGGAGGGAACCCGGCATGATGAGTTCGAGAGCCCACCAGACCACATTGACTGCAATAGTGGCCGTTACGCGGCGCGCACAACCTGCAAGCGTTGTCATTGCCACTAGAGCACTACGCACCGTGACACACATACTGTGCAGGCCATTCTGCGCAGAGAGCCATGCTATTTAAGACTTGGAGCTGCAGCCCGCTCTTCAGTCGTGTCTTGACTGCACTCCGTATATGTTCGTGCACTATGTTGTTGTCTGGCATCTTACTCGGCTACATCACGGTCTCGATTGGTTTACACTTTGGTCTGTCTGGTCCATTTCGTTGTTGTCATTGTTTGTCACTTCTGGTTGTATCATTTAGTGTTGATTGTTAGCGGCGATGTTCCACTGTCTCCCTGGGTCGGAAGGTCGTTCTCTAGTCGCTCTGTCAGTTAGTCTGGTCCGACGTTGGTCACAATTCTGCCGACACCCTCAGTCGGTCAGTCATTCGCGAGTCACTCCCGACCCAGTCCAACCTCCGGTCTCAATAGGCACCATACCAAAGACTTACAATGAATACAGAAAAAGTGGAAAAATAATGGACACTACATATAAATCAAATAATAGAAAAATATGATAAAAACATTAACCTCTTAAGAGCAGTGGTAGGTGTAACATTGGATGTGGACTGCAACACATGGATCGTGCTTGGACTATGGAAGTATATTCTATGGATTGTCAATGGAGACCCTCCTGCAAAACCTAGATTTGTTCAATACAAACTGTCTTGGTACCATGAAGTCAAGCACAACGAATGCAATATTTGTGGAAAGTATTGCACCACTTCTACACTTAAAACGCAAATATGGAAGCATTCATTTTTGAAAGGATAGGTTGCTACTCACCAAGAGATGCCCAATGAGCCACAGAAAGCCAGACTCTGGCTGCAACAGCTGTGTGTGTGTGTGTGTGTGTGTGTGTGTGTGTGTGTTTGTATGTTCTCTATGGCAGACAAAGGCTTAATAGAAGAAAGCTGTAGCTTCATTTTTGTTATCTGTTATGTGTACTTTTCTGCAGCTCATCAGGTGTCTCTGTGGTAAGTCACAACCTATCCTTTCCAAAATATTGTTGAAGACTTCAAGGTACTTCTATTGTTTAAATATTTAAGCATAAAATTTTTAATGTTTGGGGGCAGTTTTCAGAAGACTCTGTCATATGTTATGTGGCTAATTATTGGTTGTGTAAGAATCTACCTCCATTTGCAAGGAAGTATTTAGAGGAAGAGCCAAACATTGGATTAGCAATCCTCTGCATGGCGAGTCCTCATTTTTGAAGGAAATTACTTATGTACCTGATATGAGATGTCATCTCCCATCTTCCTCAACTCTGGCAAATCATGCCTTGCTGGAGTTCTGATCCAAATATTCACATGTGAGGATTCTTTAGACAGACATTGTAAAGAACCAGCACAGAATGTGATGCACTTTTTGGGATACCAAGGTGTAAAAAGGATGTAAGCACAAACTGCCAAAGGAAATGATGATAATGACGACTGAATTCACGATATCCTGGAATGCCTTAAGTATTGCCTTTATGTGCTGAAGGAACATATTGTTGTCTTCTTGGACTCTAAATCTGCACTCAAACTCCTCAAATATTTTCGTCAAATGTATAAAAAAAAAACCACCTAATAGCCTACAAGATGTGTTAGATTCTAATAACCACCACATTCTGGGGAACGTGATTGCTGACACATTTGCTAAGGAAGAGGTTACCTTAGGTAATATGGACATTCCAACAGGGCATTTATTACAAGTCTACAGAAAGAGAATTTGAACCGAGTGGGACCTAATGGCAAGCCTCACAGAGAACTAAAGGAAAATACTTTGCAGAAATAATACCAGCGTTACCAACAAAGTTACAACATTTTTGGCCACCACAGACTTTACAGTGTACAAAGAAATTATCTCCTTTCCAATAATGGCAAAGAGAAAGTTATTTCAAATTGCTCTTGCATTTGATTTTAGTCATTATCCTTCTTAATGTTTGTTTGTTGGCTACTGTCAACTCCCATTTGTAACTATAACAGTGTATATGTCATTATCATTATTTATGTCATGGCTGTATGTGGACTACTCAATGGCACATATATATAAATAAAAAAAAGCAAGGGGGTGGGGGAAGCAAAAGAGTACTTCTTCATTTGTGTGGCCATGTTGTCTGTAGTTGCATACATAATTATGATAGGTAATGTACAAAATAGGTAATATATTCACGAAACAAGGCACAAACATTGCCTAAAAACAAGGAACTCAATTCAGAAACACAGTCAGAAAATAAAAACAGACAAATACCAACAATCTGGTATACATCGACTCAACAGCAGAGACTGTGATAATGTATACACTGTGATGACTGGCAGAACATTTGACCCTAGATACAAAGTACACATCAGAACATGGACGTTGGTACAAACCACTCAACATTTGCTGACCACATTAAACAAGAACACCGCAGGCCCAGAACTGTAAAAAAAGATATGAAAATCATACATATCTCCTTTTCCAAGAAAACCTCCACATACACAAAGCTTTATCACACAACAACAATTACTCAATGACCAAATAAATATTGGAAATCAAACATTGTATAAAATAATAGAAAAAAATCACATAAACATCTCCACCTTTTGCCCAACCCTAACGCTCCACCCAGAAGCTCTCCTCTGAATCCATCTCCCTCTTCACCCCAACAGCACCCTGCACACCAACCTTCTACATGCTCCCACAAACCTAATAATAATGGATGCCAAATTGTGGCTGTTTACTGTGCTCCTACCTAAAGATTTTCAGCCCTTGTTGACCAACACCTCCAACCAATTGTCCAAAATCTATCCTCCCATATCAAGGATACCAACCATTTCCTTCACTGACTCTCCACCATTCCCATCCATTTGACTCCAGGATCCCTACTTTTCACAGTGGATACCACCTGTCTATATAACAAAATCTCACATGCCTATGGCCTTGTCACTCTCAAACACTACCTATCCCAATGTTCCTCTGAATTCAAGCCCGATACCTCATTCCTCATAGCCCTCACCAACTTTATCCTAACAACTACATTTCCTTTGAGGGAAAAGTTTACCATCAAATCTGTGGTACAGCCATGGGCACCTGCAAGGTACCCTCCTATGCCAATCTGTTTATCGGCCGCCGTCTGGAGGAATCCTTGCTAGCATCCCAGAAACCCCAACCTCTGGCCTGGTTCAGGTTTATTGGTGATAGTTTCACGATCTGGACTCAGGGCCAGGACACCCTATCCTTCTTCCTTCAAGACCTTAACTATCCCCCACCCCTCCCCCCACTTCACCAGGTCTTACTCTACCTACCATGCCACATTCCTGGATGTCAACCTCCACCTCACTGATGGCTCCATCCATATTAAACATAACAACCACCAACAGTACCTACACTTTGACAGTTGCCATCCGTTCGACATAAAAACCCTCCCTTACAGCCTGACCAACTGTGAACAGTGCATCTGCAGTGACGAACTCCCTTTCTCAATATGCTGAGTGCCTTACAAAGGCCTTCACAGACAGAAACTACCCCAGAGACCTAGTCTGCAAACACATCTCCTGAGCCATATCCACACACATCACAAATCCTCATCTACCAGCAGTAACCATCCACAAAACCACAAAAGAGCACTGCCCTTGTCACCCAGTACTACCATGGACTTGAACAACTAAATTGCATCCTTCAGTAAGGTTTTGTTTTTCTGTTCTCATGCCCAGAAATGAGAGACATCCTGCCTAAGATCCTTCCCATCCCTATGAATGTGGTGTTCCATCGCCCTCCCAACCTCTATAACATCCTAGTCTGTCCCTATACTGCTCCAAAACTCAACCCACTGCCACAGGGATCATATCCCTGTGGAAGACCCCTCTGCAAGACCTGTCTAATCCACCCACCCAGCACTTCCTATTCCAGTCCTGTAACAGGATTAACCTACCCTATCAGAGGCCAGGCCACATGTGAAATTAGCCATATAATTTACCAACTGTGCTGCAATCATTGTGCAGCTTTCTATATTGGTATGACCACTAACCAGCTGTCCATTAGGAAGAATGGCTACTGCCAAACTGTGGCCAAAAACAAGGTGGACCACCATGTGACACAACATGCAGCAAAGCACATGCTTGATTTGAATGGCTGCTTCACTACCTGGGTCATCTGGATCCTCCCACACACCACCAGCTTTTCTTAATTGCACAGATGGTTGTCATCCCTACAGTACATTCTCCGATCCCAAAATTCTCCAGGCCTCAACATATGATAACTTCCCTTATTCCACACCCTACAGATCCTACCCCTCTATCCTAAACCTCTCCTATTTTAAGTGGTGTGTGTGTGTGTATGTGTGTGTGTGTGTGTGTGTGTGTGCGCGCGCGCATAAGTACATGAGTGCTTGTGCATGTTTTATTTTATTTTACTTCACTTCATTTTCCTCCCCTCACCTGCCTCTCCGCTCCATTCCTAAGCTGCATCGCATTCCTCCCATCTAATACATACATGTTCTGCAAGGACATGCTGTATCAATCCCCACCACCATAATGCAACCTTCCTATCCCCTCCCCTACTGATTCCAAGTGCAGCAGCTGGAGATGACAGTTGTGTGACTGTGTTGTGGGCCTGTGTGGTTGCGTGAATGTTCTATTTTCTGAAGAAGGCCATGGCTGATAGTTGAAAGTGTTGTATGTGAGTGTCTTTTTTATGTGCCTGTCACAGCTTGTTGCCATGTCTGTTGTGAGTTGTAAATTGTCCTCATTACTATATTGTTAAGTCCAACTTGGACTTTCCATTATTAGATAATGCTAAGTACCCTCTGCCATGCACTTCACAGTGCTTGGGAGATCACAGATAAAAACATAGCTGTAGCTCTGTTGTGATAAGTTTCATGCCCCCATTTTGTTTCCTCACCAAATAACCCAACAACAAACTTGAGATTAAGAGTACGTTTAGAAACATATTTACCATTTGCATCTAATATGTCAACTGTCACTTTTGTTTTTGCAATGTACTTTCCATCAGTTGCTGTAACATCAAGCAAGTAGCTGTTGACTGTCTCTCTGTCCAGTGGCTTTGCAACATAAACTTCACCCGTCTGGCGTATTTGGAACTGTGACCTTGCATCACCACTGGTAATGTAGAAATCCACAGGTGTTGACATATCAGCATCTTTATCCTCTGTGCTCAGCTGCACAACAACAGTGCCTGGTAAAGCGTCTTCATTCACTGTAATGAAAGCATTTACATGTTAATTTTATCATTTTTACCTGATACATAATTACATTGGTGATAATATAAATGAATATTTCTCTTGTGTGCTTCTCTACAGCAACAAATTGCATGAAATGCATTGTAATTAAATGAACCCAGTTGCATTTATTATATTTTTTTATTGATTGTGCTACCAGTTTTGAACTTGCTCATTTTCAAGCAATACCTATAAACAAGCCGTTATCAGGGCATAAATCTATGTTAACATATATGCCTTGTTATAGACTTAACATATTTAATAGGATGCTAAATATTGTTTATTAATAACTTGCTGTTATATACATTTTGTGTACTATGAATCAAGTTGTGTCAGAGGTGAGTACTTCAATTACAGAAAAAGATTTTTTCGCCTTTAGAATCAGTTTACATCTTACAAAAAATGTGGATCATTCTTTTGTTGTCAATCATCTATGATTGATAAGAATTTTGTCAGAGTTTTCAATATACTTTTTATCTTTTACTTCTATTCATTTGTTAAAGATTTTATCTGGATAATTTGTTAAATGTCTGAGATTGCTGCTTATATCTACTATTGAGAGCTGACTTTGTCACAGATGCATACCAAATGTTGAGGCATTGTTTTCACTTTTGTTTATACGTTCTCTGTATCTTGTCATACATTTTCAACCTGCCTGTCCTACATAAAATATCACAGTTATTGCCTTTAATATTTAATTTTGTAAATGCCTGATTCATTGTATTTTTGAGGGTTGTCTGTTTTGTGTGTTATCTTCATTCCTAATGTATTCTCTGTGCAGAGGCTAATTATAATGTCAGTACTATGAAATGTCCTGCTTATTTTTTGAAAGATATTTCCTAGGTATGGAAGAGTAATGAATGTTTTTCTTTCTTTTTTTAATAAAAAACAAGAGAGATAGGAAAGAAAAAATTCTGTGAACCTTGCATTCCTGGAAGTTTGGAATGTAGGAAGTGAGGTACTGGCAGAAGTAAAGTTGTGAGGATGAGTGAAGTGTGATTGCTCTCTATTCTGAAGAAAGCCAATGGCTGATATCTTAAGTGTTGTATGTTTGTGTCTTTTTTATGTCCCTGTCATAGCTCGTCATATGTTTTTCCAGTGAGTTGTAAACTGTCCTTGCTATATTGTACATTGCTTGTACCTTGTATTCATGTGTGTGTGTTGCGCACCTATGTGTGTGCATAACAGAGCTACATAGCAAAAAAAAATTTAGTTTTTTAAATGTAATAAATACAATACATCTAACATAACTCTGCTGTTAGATTTTATTGTTCAAATCCATAAATAGTTTAACTCAGTAAATATGAATTTCACTTACCAGCAGCCTCATAATGTCTGCTACCAAATACAGGAGGGTTGTCATTGTAGTCTTGGAGTTTAATATAAACATTGGTCCTGGTAAAGTGTTTTGGAGTTCCATTGTCTGTTGCAACAATTTGGAAAACATACTCAGACTGTTTCTCTTTGTCCAACTGCACAAGAGTAGTTATCCATCCAGTATATGCATCAACAGCAAATACGTTTGCAAGATCACCAATATCAGAACCAAATGAATACCGCACTTCCCCATTACTTCCAATGTCCTTATCATGCGCAACAACTGAAACAAAATACAGTTTTTGGCTAAAAGTACTCTCTCTCTCTCTCTCTCTCTCTCTCTCTCTAGCACTCTTCTTCCTTCCCCTTTCCTCTCCCACCTATGTGTGTGTGTGTTTTTCTTTCTTCTTCTAAAAATATTGTATTTACACTTACAGACTAAAATTTCACTTAAAATATCAACCATGTGAGCTAACATTAAACTGGGAAAACATTAAACAAAGGATTTTAGATAAAATAGTGGAAATTAGATTGCATGGAATGTAACTATACAAGGATCTACCATTGGCTCATGATAAATCCACCTCCCCTTCAAAACCCTTCCTCACCTTTCCTCTCTCCTGCCTAAAGAAGCTTGTTATGGCCAGCCATCCTATCCTTATTTTTTCCATTACAGAGATGTGAATTAGAAAAAAGATTTTCAATAGTCAATGAGAGTAAAAATACAGTGATAAAAATTATCACAATATTTAGTTATTATTGTGTATTTTTAAGTACTAAAAAGAATTTTGTTATCTACTGCATAATCACATATTCCAAATCACGATTCTCATGCTTATTACTTAGAAATACATAATTACTAAACATTACTGATAATTGATTATAAGAGGTAATCTGTCTTATGCTGACTGCAATTAAGAGATTTATTTTACACCAGACGCATTTCGTTTTTTTTATTTTAAAAGCATCTTCTGTGGTCTGTAAATGATACTAAGGTTTGTACAGTTTGTTTTCAATAATAAATATATCTCTTAATTGCAGTCAGTATAAGACAGATTACCTCTTATAATCAATTTTAACAGATGCTGTGGAATATGGCCACACAACCAAACATTACTGATAATTTTTACCATTGTATTTTTGCATCCATTGACTACTGAATTAACATACAAATTAAGTGATGGCACTGTATCCTACATTATTTTAGTCGTATGGTTATTCCCATTTTGGGTCTAACAGTGAAAAATACCACACAAAATCATCATCATCCCAGTTTCCTGTATGGTTTACCCCCATTCTTTACATTTTTTGATCCGTCTTTTGAGCACATTGCTAAAACCAAGTCATAAATGTTTACAAATATGAATATTTCACTACATATTAGTTTTTTGGAATTCTTGAGACACTTTAGACATAAAAAACATATTGCGAAACTCTGTTATCATTTCACATTTTCAGAAAAATTATACATGAAGGTTACTTGTAAGAATTCACTTGCTTATCAAAAACATGATGACAGTGGAGTTAAAAACTAATCAAATATATCTTGTATCTGAAACGAGTATTATAAAAGGAAACGTTCCTGGTGGGATAAATATGTATAAAAAATTGAAATCAAATAACTTACCCAAACCACAGGCTACTAGATAGACACAAAAACACAATTAAAAAACACAAACACAAGATACAAGCTTCCGCAACTGATGGCCGCTTCTTCAGGAAAAGACGAAGGAAGGAGGGGGGAAAAAGAAGGATGCAAATTTTAAGGGAGTGGAAGAGCAATCATTTCAATCCCAGCAGTTGAAGGACTTACCTTAGGAGGAAAAAAGGAAACGTTAACAAGCGCGCACACATACATACACACACACACACACACACACACACACACACACATACGCAAATACACAAATGTCTACTTTGGTGTGTTTGTGTGTGTGTATGTGTGTGCACTTGTTTACCTTTCCTTTTTTCTCCCTAAGGTAAGTCCTTCCACTCCCGGGATTGGAATGACTTCGCTTCCACTCCCTTAAAACCTACAGCCTTCTTTTTTCCTCCTCCTTTCTTCCTCTTTTCCTGAAGAAGCGGCTATTGGTTGTGAAACTTGTATCTTGTGTTTGTGTGTTTTTTTTTTTTTGTGTCTATCTACTAGCCTGTGCTTTGGGTAAATTATTCAATTTCTATGTTTATACATATCTTGTATCTGTTACGATTAACATCATTTTGCAATAATTCATCGCATAGCATAGCATACTGTTCATAATAATGTAAATACACTTGTCCATCACTATGTATAAATGGTAAATAAATAATTGAAAAGACCAGTAAAGATAAAATAGCACAAATTATCTTCCTACCTTCCTAGCCAATAAGGAATTAATTTCTGAACAAAATTCAAAATTTGGGTGACCCAGACATAATCTCAAATGTTTGTAAAGCTACTGAACCAAACTGCTATGGTAACCAGTCCTAGACTTAGAAACTACTTAAACTAACTTACACAAAGGACAACACACACACACACACACACACACACACACACACACACACACCTGAGGGAGGATTAACTTTCACCGGCAATGGCCACCCAGTCCGAAGCATGAACCCTTAGACCATGTGCGCATTCCGCTCAGCAGACATAATCTCAAAGCCATTAATATCATACAGGTATATCATTTGTACAACTTACAGTTACATTTGTACAACTTGCAGGTACATAAATAGTCACCCAAAGCCCCATAAGAGGAAGAAATATTATTATTCATTTCTGTATTTTGTAAAATTTTCCAACAAATCTACAAAAAGTTATACATGTTTACAAAGGTTCAGCACAAAGTGGTACATGTTGCTGTGTTCTTGAAAGAGAACATTAAAATCTTTCATAACCAGCACATTTTCAAAATTTACTAGATTTTGAAATAAATTCTTGTTGGTTTTAAGTACACACACACACACACACACACACACACACACACACACACACACACACACACACACACACCTGTTCCTCTAAATTGTACAGGCAAATCACACAATTAGCCAGCTGGTACAATGTAGTATGTGTGCCTGTCGGCTTAAATTTATTCGAAAAGTTCACAAGTTTTTCTTTCTCTTTTGTGTACCTGTTGATGACTCAATGCTTCTACTATTTGGTGAAAGGTCTCCTTTGCTTTTAAATTATTTTCAGTTTTGAAAGATATGTTTACTGAAATACATACATTTATATTACACAGAAACTAAATATTTTTTATCAAACTATCAATGAGCAGAGTCACTACTAAAATACTGATACACTTTTATTGCCACTATATAAAATGGAAATTTCCATTGTTAAAATTGAAATAATAAATATAAAATGTTGATGCTACAGAAATAATTATTTTACCTTTTAGTATTGATGTTCCTTCCTCCACATTTTCAGCCAAAGTTAACTTATATGGATTACTTTCAAATTCTGGTATATGATCATTCTCATCAAGAACTTTTAAAGTAACTTCAGCCAGTGCTGTCAATGGAGGACTTGAATCTGTTTCTGCAAGAACTGCTATCACATGTACATCATTCGACTCTCTGTCAAGAGGACGAGTCAACATCAACTGACCTTGTCCATCCACAGAAAAAGTTGGAATATCTTCATTGCCAGAAATTATGCGATAATGAACAGAGATGTTTGTAACAGTCTTTAATCGTGTTATTATTGTTCCTGAAAAAATCATGAAAGAAAAGAACATTGTCTCAATGTAAATCTGAAATTACTATAATAATGTAAGTTCCACTGTGTGAAAAAGATGCAACTGACTAGTAGGTAGATTATAGAGGAAAAAATTCCTAGCAAGAAAAAAATATATAAAAAGTAGATGAGGTTTACTTACCAGGCGAAGGAGCACAGGTATATGACAGTAACATAAATAAAACACACACACACACACACACACACAAATGCAAGCTTTCACAACCATTTGTTGCTTCTTCAGGCAAAGAGCATGGAAGAAGAGGGGAAAGGAAAGGATGTGGATTTAATGGAGCAGGTGAGGAGTCATTCCAATCCCAGGAGAGGAAAGACTTACCTTTGGGGAAAAAGGATAGGTAAACACACACACACACACACACACACACACACACACCAAGGCAGACATATGCCTTAGTAGATAGCAAACACACATTACATTTTTTTTAAATCACAAAGATTTATGGGTTTTCCAAAATTTTCTAGTTTTATAAAACATATTTGGATACCAAAATACATGCCTGATAGACACCACTTGATCATCATAAGATTTTATTGTGGATTTATGAGTTCTTTAATAGCTACACTAAGAAAAATTGTCAGAAGATATTACCATCACACAGGCACACAACACAGTCACACAACTGTCATCTGTGGCTGCAGCAGTCCAAAGTGCAGCAGCCAGTTGTCTGTCTGTGTTGTGTGCCTGTGTGATTGCATGAATGTTCTATTTTCTGAAGAAGCCCATTGCTGATGTCTGAAGTTTTGTATGTGTGTGCCTGTCACAGCTCGTTGTCACATCTTTGCGGTGAGTTGTAAACTGTTCTTATTACTACATTGCTGTAAAATGATGCAATTCAAGCCTGAGTTGAAGCTGGACATGAAACACTTGATATACCTCATATTGTGAAAAGTATTACATACAGTGATAATGGAGACAATGAAATTGACATTCTAAGATATGTTTTTGTTGTTGTGGTCTTCAGTCCGAAGACTGGTTGCACCTCACCACTCTATCCTATCCTGTTTAAGCCTCTTCAACTTTAAATAACAACAGCAACTCACACCCATTAAAATACACAAGCCAAACTGAGGCACACTTTGCTGTCATTTACTGTGACTGGAAACGAATGGGGAACTAAATTAAGTTCTTTCTTAAAAATTCTTTCCTCCCCCCTCTCCTTCTATTCCTCCTTCTCCTCCTCCCTCTATCTGAACTACGCCTCTTTCCATTCCTTCTTTCTCTTTCTTCTGCTTTCCACCTACCCCACTTTATCCATTTAGTCTTTCCCTCATAGTACCAGTGGTAATGCTTCCAAATGACTAAATTATCACTCTTATTAAAAAGTAAGTGGAACACCAAACCCAATAAGCAATGTTACTTATGGACTTCATCACATGATTTCCACTGCTTACAAGATAATCAAACTAACAGTTATGGAATTATAGCCACCTGGTGTGTGTGTGTGTGTGTGTGTGTGTGTGTGTGTGTGTGTGTGTGTGTGTGAGTGAGTGAGTGAGTGTTTTACTGCAAATGAACCATTTAAACATCAACATCCCTTGAATGCGATTCACAAAATGTTGTCACTTTGTGTGTAATCGCACCTGATAGATAGTTTTCTTGCTTTTTACAATATGTCTGCCTAGGTGTGTTTGCGTGTATATATGTGTGGGTGTGTATGTATTTATTTACCTTCCTTTTTTCCCCCAAGGTAAGTCTTTCCTCTCCTGGGATTGGAATGACTCCTTACCCACTCCTTTAAAACCCTCAACCTTTCCTTTTCCCTCCCCTTCCCTACTCTGCCTGAAGAAGCAACTAGGTTGCGAAAGCTTGCTTTTGTGTGTGTTTGTGTTTGCTTTATTTATGTTTGCTGTCACTACCAGTGCTCCTTTGCCTGGTAAGTAAACTTCATCTATTTCTTATATATATTTTTCTTGCTAAGAACTTTTCCTCTATAATCTTTGTGTGGATTGTGGAGTGGGAAGGATGTCATGAAGGATGTCCACCGACCACCTAGCCTCCGTAACCTCCTAGTCCATCCATATGAAATCCCCAAACCACCTTCCCTGCCTTGTGGCTCCTACCCTTGTAACCACCCCCGTTGTAAAACCTGCTCTATGCGCCCTTCCACCACCACTTACTCCAGTCCCGTAACCCAGAAGGTGTACACGATCAAGGGCAGAGCCACTTGCGATAGCACCCACGTGATTTACCAACTGACATGCCTGCACTGTGAAGCATTCTATGTGGGAATGACCAGCAACAAACTGTCCATTCGCATGAACGGTCACAGGCAGACAGTGTTTGTTGGGAATGAGGATCACCCTGTGGCTAAACATGCCTTCGTGCATGGCCAGCACATCTTGGCTCAGGGTTACACCATCCGGGTTATCTGGATACTTCCCACCAACACCAATCTTTCAGAACTCCGGATATGGGAACTTGCCCTTCAACACATTCTCTTTTCCCGTTGCCCACCTGGTGTCAACCTCCACTAAATTCTAATTCCCGCCCACCATCTTTAACATCTTTGCCTTGGTTCTGTGGACAGAGCCTCTGCCTGAAGTGGTATCTCTATCCAACTTCTTTGGTTTCTACAAATGTCTGCCTAGGTGTGTTTGCATGTGGATATGTGTGAGTGTGTGTGTATTTGTTTACCTTCCTTTTTGTCCCCTAAGGTAAGTCCTTCCACTCCTGGGATTGGAATGGCTCCTTTTCCACTTCCTTAAAACCCATATCCTTCCCTTTCTCCTCTCCTTCCTTCCTCTTTTTCCCGAAGAAGCTACCAGTGGTGGCGAAAGCTCGAATGTTTGTGTGTTTTTGTGTGTGTTTTATGTTTCTGTCGACGAGCCTGTACTTTAGGTAAGTCAAAAATCTTTATTTTATACATATTTTTCCCACCAGGAAAGTCTCCTTCTAGAATATTTTATATATATAGTGGGGGAAAAACTTGTTGGACTGTTGGTGTGTGAAGATATGGCATGGGAAATATGTTTATGGACTAGGTCTGGTGGGTGATTCCTGTCAGTGAAGGCCTTTGTGAGGTTTTTGGCATACTGTGTAAGTCCTCCCTCCAACCCTATTAACCAGCCACAAAGGAGTGCCTTCCTTGTCACCCAATACCATCCTGGATTGGAACAACTGAACTATATCTTACGTCAGGGCTTTGATTATCTGTCACAATGCCCTGAAATGAGACACATCTAACCTAAGATCCTCCCGGTAAACTGGTGTTCCATCACCCACCCAACCTCCACAACATCCTACTCCATCCCTATGCGACTCCTATCCTTGTGGAAGACCCCAATGCAAAACCTGCCCAATCTACCCACCCAGCACTTCCTATTCCAGTCCTGTCACAGGCTTGTCCTACCCCATCAGAGGCTGGGCCACCTGTGAAAGCAGCCATGTAATGTACCAACTCTGCTGCAATCACTGCTCTGCATTCTACATTGGAATGATAACCAACCGGCTCTCCATCAGGATGAATGGCCACTATCAAACTGTGGCCAAGAGATATGGACTACTCTGTAGTGTAGCATGCAGCAGAGCACAACACCTTGGAAATCAACAGCTGTTTCACCACCCGAGCCATCTGGATCCTTCCCTCCTCCACCAGCTTCTCTGAACTGCAGAGATGGGAGTTATCCCTACAGCACATCCTACAGTCTCGCAACCATCCTGGCCTCAACCTCAGATAACCTAACATCCTACATTCCATGCCCCACAGTCCCTCTCTCCCTCACATCCTAATCTTCCGTCTCCACCCCTCCCCCCCCCCCACACTCGTTCACAGTTATACTGTGTTGGGCGTCAGAGATTGCTGACATGAGTAAATGAGTGTGCCTGAGTGATTGTGTGGATGAATGTCCTCTGTCTGAGGAAGGCCATGGCTGAAAATTTAGTATTGTGTGTGTGTTTGTGTGATTTTTATTTGTGTCTGTCGGCAGCTCAACGTTCACCTTTATGGTGAGTTGTCCCCTATACATATTATTATTATTATTATTATTATTATTATTATTATTATTATTAAGGAATATTATTTGTTTTATGACTGCTGTACTATGCAAAATAAATATTGAATCTACTCACGTAGTCAAGTGGGCACATTTTACATCAGTGCTCCTTTACTTATCTGGTATGTAATATTTGAAAAACGTTTGTCTTTATTCAGATACAAATTTCCACAAATCAATATTGGACAAATCCTGTGTCTTTTGTGTGACATGTGAAGTTCTTTTATATGCAAATATGGTCAAACTATTTCAAAAATCTTCACATGGCATGAGTCAAGGAGTAGCAATGTAGGACATTTGACAATGAGTAAAATAGCAGTTATGACATGTACTAAAATAGCAGTTACAATAGATACATAAATCAAAACTTGACTCTAGATGGTTTACCCACCATAAGAAAGTAGGCCAAAATTTAATTAAAAAAAAAAAAAAAAAACTAGAAAATGAACATACACACATTTACTTTGAAAGATTACCCCTGCAATAGTGTAGAACATGTAAAGAGATTTATGCATATTCTGTCATATATGATGCATGCATTAGAGTCCTTAGTAACTTGTATCTGTATTCAATCTAATATTAACATACTCTGTGGAAAATAAACACACCCCTAGGTAGTGTCTACTCACTGTGTCATCATTGCCGTATCAGCCTCACTGTGCAAGATTGTTATACATTTGTAAAGCTCCTTGTAGATGCTTCTTATGATGTGGTGGGATAAACATAGTTGGGAATCACCTACTTAATCTCAGTCTCCTGACCTCTCAAGGAGGAAAGTGTGGAACAGAATTCAATGACCCACCATCCCTCACACTTCTGTCCCACAAATCACCCCCTTCACCCTAATCCTACCCCATAAAACTCTTCATCTACTTTATATATTGCAGTTAGTTGCATTACACATTTAATATTTGTTTTTCAACCCATTTAATTTACAAGACCTGCTAAAACATTTTTTTTTTTTTTTTTTTTTTTTTTTTTTTTTGGGTAGAAGTGGCAGTTTATGAGTCATTCAACAAAACACTATCATTACATGCCCCTGATCCTAGTACTCACATCCCATTGAGAAGGATTTTTATTTTGTTGTTCATGATGCTCTCTACTACCACAGTGCAAGAAATCGTAGTGCGGCAGCCAGAGGTGACGGTTGTATGACTGTGTTGTGTGCCTTCGTAATTGCATGAATGTTCTATTTTCTGAAGAAGGCCATGGGCGACAGCTGAAAGTGTTGTATGTGTGTGCCTATCACAGCTCGTCACCACGTCTTTGCAGTGAGTTGTAAACTGTCCTTATTACTATATTATTAATTCCAACGTGGACTTTCCATTATTAAATTTGTGACTACACATTTTTCCACCATGTTTGAACTTTTTTCATGTTGACTTGTTATATGGCCACCATGTGTATGCTAATTCTGTGGTGTATGCAAAGAAATTTTAAAATAAGAAGCAATTCCAGGTCTACATAAACAGGGATTATTTATTAATTAACAAGGAACAGCACCATAAACAATTACTTACAAATGAGTGGTTCCATTTGCTCATTATTCTTGATTAAAACTCACTTTCATTATTTTAATATATATGACAGAGTGCAGTATCAAATACCATTATAGATGTACTGCTCTGACTGAATATGTGATAATGGACAAAAGTAATTACATATAAATAAATAATCCAACTGACAAAATATGCACCTGGTTGTAGCATTTTTCTTTGTTTTAGTGAAACTACAACTAAGCTGAGCTTAACTGTTTATCAGGATAGAGGCTAAAGAAATTTAAAATACTCATATGAAGAAAACATAAAGCCTACCTGGTGGTGAACTTTCTTGAAGGAAAAAGTTGTCATCCTTCCTTTCGAACATTGGTGCTACATCTTGCGAACCCATAATGAAGACATCAACTGGAACATCAGCATACAAAGAAGGTGTTCCGCGATCTTGAGCTCTAACAAAGAACTGGAATACTTCATTTTCTGGAAAAAAAGAAAAAAGGAAACACTGTTGCATTAGTATAAGAGACTTAAAACAAAATATCTGCCAGCCCACATGGAATGAACTCAACATTTTCTGCAAATAAAACTGCTAAAAAGATCATTTCAATCACTGATCCAAGAACTCACAAAATATTCCAAAAGAAATAATAGGTATAAAGAGAAAATTTAGTTCAGGGACCTGTTAAAATTACTGAGGAGCAGAATTACTGGTAAAATACTTAATACAGCTGGCAGAAACACAAAGTAGAACATAGGAATCACAGAATTCTAAACTAAAGCCGTCGGCACACGGAGTGTGTATCTGAACGAGCGTGACCAACGTGGCGAGTTTCTGACGTCACATTGTGATAACCGCACGTTGGCCAGGCTTTCAAAATGTGTGGGGCAGTATCAAAAGCATGCAAGATATTCTCAACGAGCATCTGAACGATCACCAATAAGGTGGGAGAACGCCCCCAATGTCACACCATGTGGCTACCGGGGAGGGGGGCAGCTCTTTTCGGTATAGAGATGAAGACGCCATCTTGGCCATCGTATTTCGTGGTTTTTATGTATACAACTTAGGTCTTATGAATGTATGACATTTCAAAGGAAGTAAAAGTAACTGAGTAAATTGGGAATCTCTCAGAAACCAGCCATCAACGTACTATTTTTTGGAATAAATGACTGGAAACGTCTTATACATGGTTAAAAAATTTCCTTATTACAGTAATCTGCTGTTTCAAGGCAAGGCGGACTGAATATGTATCAACATGAATAGTTCATTGTATTATTTGTTGTAATTACATGACAACAACCGACATATCACCCAGTAGCATATAGTACACGTCTAATAGCATATGCGAGGATACATTGATAGCGTAACTGGCCGTAGCGTAGTTAAAGTTAAATGAGGTTGCAGTGTTGGTGCAAGGCTGCACATAAACAAATATTTTTTCTTCTTTTATTCGGTTTTCTGATAGACTCAAAAGACTTTCCTATAAATTTCTTAGTAGTATACTGTGTAATATTCGATGCTATGTAAAAATAAGTGTGCACCCTCTGAGGAGTGAGTTTGTTGAATTCGTTTTCTGAACAAGACAGTTTGCACCTCACTTAGAGTAAAATTTGCACTTATTGCTTTATGTATTGCATTTTACACGTTCTTAACATTCTTCTATTGAATATAACATTGACCGTAAAAGCATGATCTTTTTAGATTTACTAAAAAGCGATACTCTTGTAATAATCTTTCTGTTGTGAAGGCCTATTCTAATTTCATATCGCACAGTTTGTCATGAAACTTTTATTATTTGCTGCACTTATTGACATAAAATGCATTATAAGAGTCTTATGTTCATAGGTATTTTGTTGTTATTTATTTAGGACTATCACAGAACATAAGCACAGGTGCGGAAATAAGCGGTTCAATAGAGGTAAAGCAGGAATTGCACTCTTTTTATTTGGTAAACAGTGTGATTCCAGCAACTGATACCGCCAACAACTGTTGCTGGAGCGCACTGTGGTCGTGTGTAGCTCGTTGAGGCACACATCTCGTATGCTCAAGTCACGCCGTCTCCAAGCGTTCAGCCGCATGGTAGACTTGGCACATTGACCACACATGTTTAGACACATGCTCCATGCGCCGATGGCTTAATTGCCTATGCTTCAAAGAGGAGATCGAAGGTTTGAAAGAGAGTGGGCAGGAAAATCTTAGGATCTAGTATTACAAAAATACATGTCAGTGACATAGGAATACTTAAAACAACTCTACTCCCTCCACAAGATACTACCAATGTGTAATCCTCACTTCAAAATTCCATCTCTAAAACTGAAACTCTTGCACTCCACCACATTGAGAAACACTCCAGGCACTAATTTAAGTTATCCAGCCTGCTAATGTTATACTGCCACCTTGGTGCACCACTATCCAACCCTATTCTACCCACAGTGTTCCTCTTCATGCGCCCCTCATAAGCACACAGACACTGCCGAGTTGATCTTTTCATGTTGCCACATCCCCAAAACTCCACATCATCACTTCACAATATCCACAGCTATAGAAACCATATAACAATGTTGTTAACCTTTTAATCGAAAACATCAGCCCATTGAAAGCTCTGTCCTATTCAAAGGCCTCATCCTCCACCCCCACACTCTAATTTAACCATGTTGGACTTGTCAAAGACCTTCTCTTCTTCTGCTGATCCCTACCATAGAAACACTACTTTTCCATCAATTTCTCCTGCCAAAGGCTGTCCAACATGACCTACAGCCCTTACAAAGACTTCTTTCCCCCCTAATCTATCTCCCTCCTAACTCCCAAAAAACCCAGCTCACTCATATTCTACATGCAGACAAAATTTCACAACTCAAATAATCCTGGATGAGCAACTGTGGCTCATCTTAAAGAATTTCAGCACTACTTGACTAACAACTCCAGGCAATTGTCTGAAATTTAACCTCCAATATCAGAGATACCAACCACATCCTTTAACAACTCTCTACCATTCCATCCCTTTACCTCCTAGATCCTTACTTGCCAATGTTGATGCCACTTTCATATACACCAATAACCCTTAAGCCCATGGTCTTGCTGCTCTTCAATACTACATCTCCAAATACCCTTCATACTCCACACTCAATACCTCCATCCTCATAATCCTTACCAACTATGTCCTAATAAATAAGTACTTTTCCTTTTCAGGAAAATTATAGAATCAAATCCATAGAACATATTGCCCAATCCATCTCCAGACAGGCAGGGTAAGCTGGTTCATCGTCTCCGATTTTCCTCAAATTTGGATATGTTATTCTAGGAGCAAAATTAACAGACACGTATTTTTTATTTTTCCCAAAAAAATTTTTGGGCAGAGTTACGGGGGGTCAAAGTTTCGTCTAAGTCACACATAATTTACTCCGTGGCACGCTCAAAATTACTATAAAGTGCAATATTTTGAGAACTAATAGGAATATTTCAGATCTGTTTTCAGTTTCTGAAAGGTAAAAATGTCAGTAATCTGTTGGATTAAAGATTGTTGTTCTATTAGTGACAGGTGTCTTCCTAAAAAATAATTTCAAAATCTCGAAATTTAACTTTAAAGTCATTTTTCTCAAAAACCCCAGCATTAAAAATTCTGAAATTTTGTAGCAAGCAGGAAACATACATAGAGTATAAAAGCTCCAAAGGATTTTTCAGGATCTTACCTACTTTTCATTTTATTACATATTTACTGTTTGGTGCATTTCCTTAGAAATGTATGGATAGGAATTTCGAATTTTCATTCTGGTAATTTTTTTTTCTCTTATTTTCAAGCTACAATATTGTTTATCAGACAACAATTAGGATGGAGTGTTTGACCATTGTAGGACTTGAGTGTGAAAATAGTTGAGTCTACTTTTTGGCATGCGACTAGAAGATTTTCAAGCCAGTGCAGTTGTAGATATTTAGTCACTTGCAGACAGGAAAAAGCAGTGTATAATGGCTAGTTTGTTTTCTGGTGACAGAATTAGGTGTGCAGATTACCTAGAAAGGCATAAGAAAGTCCAATATCAGAAAAAAGGAAGTGGTTCACCATTTGTTAAAGTTGGTGTTTTAGCTGCACACCTGGAACAGCACTATGAAAATGTATCACAGGAACATTTTTTTGTGCAAAAAGTGTCACACTGAACATTTAAGGAAATGTGAAGAAGCTGCATATCAGCATCAACATGTTCAAGTACCCCCAGACAATGATGCAGGCAATGGTGATAATGCTGAAGAGGAATTTGTGGAGAGCGAAACTGAATTAAGTGAAATAAATAAAAGTGCAGAGCAGCTGAATGTCACTCCTATTAAAAAACGATACAATGTGAAAGTTCATCACCAAACAAAGTATTTGCTGTGAAAACGGAAAGAATTACAGAAAGCAACAGAAGAATATGTAAGGGCAAAGTTAGCAAAAATTTATAAAGTTCCTGTTGCAGCACTACAAACAGATTCATCACCTGATGACAGTGGTTGTGGAAAGTGCGAACAGTTTTCAGACAATATACAGACAGCTCTTACAAGTGTTAAGTGTTATAATGAAAATGTGAGACTTCTAACTCTTCTGACTGAAACTATGTCAAGGAACGAAATCCTGTCAACTTTTCCTACTGTAACAAAGCATATGGTTGATAAAGCAAGGGGTACTATAAAAGAAAAGGGCATGTATAGTGAACCAGATCCCAATGCAGGCCATCCACTTAGTCCACACATTGTAAGATATGCTTTGGCTTTCTACCTTGAAGATGAGCTGGATTGTTCAAGGCAAAGTGCCAACAAGAAGGATGCCAGAACTGTAATTGAAAATAATGAGAAAGTTGTTAAAGTGAAGCGTTATTTGACAAGAAGCTTCATGAAATATACAGAATTTTTAAAGAGAAATATCCACATATGAAACTTGGAAGAACCTCATTCTATGCTCTTCGGCCTCCATGGGTGATACCTCATCCCCAAAAAATCTGCTGCCACTGTATTTACTGTGAAAAGTTTGTTATGCATCCCTGCAATAAAGCATGCCAGGCATTATACCATTAGTGTGGAAAACCTGAAGCAATTGGTATTGTCACTTGTTGTATGTGATACCAACAGTCAGAGTTGTGCCTTTCAAGAGTGCGCTGACTGTCCATAGGAAGATGGCATTACATGTGAGACAATTGGACTTGCAGACACCATGGATGAATCCTAATTCTCACTTTGCTGCCTGAATTGAGATGGATATGGGCACTTGTATAGCACCTGCCTATACCAACATATTATATGAACCATCTAGAGGAAACCTTCTTACCTATCAAAAACACCAAATCCTAGGTATGTTTCAAGTTCATTGATGATATTTTCATGATTTGGATTCAGGGCCAAGACACCCTGTCATTGTTCCTTCCTCCTCCTTTCCCATCCACTTCACCTGGTCTTCCTCAGCCTGGTATGCCACCTTTCTGGACATTAACTTCCACTTTACTGTTGGCTCCATCCACACTTCTGTCCTCATTTAATCCACCAAACACCAAAAGTACGTACTCTTTTACAATTGCCATCCATTCCAGAGCCTCGCCATCCACATTTGCAGTGACGAGAATTACGTTACCGAATATGCTGAAGGTCTCCAATGACATTACCATCCAGACCTATTCTGCAAACTGATTTCCTGTGGCATATTCCCATACCAATAAACCACCCTAATAAACAGCAAAAAAAGTGTGCCTCCCCCCAACCCAACACACTGTCACCCAATAGGACCCCTGACTGGAACACTTATACCACACCCATTGTCAGGGCTTTGATTATCATGCTCTGAAATAAGAAACATCATACCCAAAATCCTTTCAACCATTCTTAAAGATGTGTACCATCAACCATCCAACCTCCACAACACCCTAAGCCATCCCTATGGCACTCCCAATACCAACCATTCACCATCCACACCTTCTTATTGCTCTGCCATCTAACTGGAAGCTTAATGACATCTATGTTTTTGAAATAACACAGTTTTAGCACGTTTTCCATCATCAGTGGCTTCTCCATTTCACCTAATGTGTTTCTACACAGCCACACACAGACTCATTCCTTGGATATTTTCCTGCCCACACATTTTTCACCTAATTGCTAGCTATTTTTAAGGCAAAGCATGATACAACAGTCCTGTTTCATTGGCAAATGTGCTACATTATGCTATTGGTTGGATTGATACAAGAAGGAATGAGATTGTACTCCATAAAATCATCAAATAGTTAATGCAAAAAATTTTGAGTGAAGATCTCTTGGGCGTGCAGCCAGATGGATTGATCGTTGTGGAACGAATTTTCGACAGTGTAACATGCCTTCATCATCAGGTTAATCCCTCTGACTGAGGTGCTGGACCGGCAGTTGTGCTATATATATCTACGGTCACCCCCCCCCCTCCACTGACCGCATGTGCGGACTGTGGGATACTGCACTGGTGGGGGTAGCTCCTGCTCTGCACTCGAATGGTGGACCTCAGTTTGCGCTCTGCCTTCGTCGTGCTTGATGTTCTGCTTACACTGTGATTGAAGAAATTTTAGTGCCAGATTCCACACTTGAAATCCACTGTTAACTGTCCTTGTTTATAAGGTTCTCGCTTAGCCGGATTTCGATGGCTGCCTCATATAGACAGTCCCAGTTAATGCGAAGTGTTGTGTAGAACCTCTGTGTCATCATATTTCAACTTGTGTTATGTTTCCAAGCAATGTTCAGCAATTGCTGATTTTGTGGGTTGTTGGAGTTCAGTGTGGCGCTTATGTTCTGTGCACCTTTCTTCAATTGTTTGAATGGTTTGGCCAACATACACTTTCCCTCACTCGCATGGAATGTGATAAACTCCCGATTTCCTGAGTCCCAGATCACCCTTCACTGTCCCTAGAAGGGATTTAATCTTTGGCAGCAGGCAGTACACGCATTTGATGTTGTATCATCATAAGATTCTGATTCTGCCAATTTTTCCAGATATGTTGCCTGCGTATGGAATGTAGGCAATTGCTGAACATTGCTTGGAAACATAACACAAGATGAAATATGAAGACACGGAGGTTCTACACAACACATCGCAATACTAGGACTGTCTATATAAGGAGCCCATCGAAATCCGGCTATGCGAGACTCTCATAAACAAGGACAGTGGATTTCAACTAAGCAAAGCGTGGAATCCGGCACTAAAATTTCTTCGATCGCAGCATAAGTAGAACACAAGCACGATAAAGGCAGTGCGCAAACTGAGGTCCGCCACTCAAGTCCAGAGCAGGAGCTACCCCCACCACTGCAGCATCCCGCAGTCCGCACATGCGGTCAGTGGGGTGGGGGGTGACCGCAGGTATATATAGCACAACCACTGGTCCAGCGCCTCAGTCAGCGGAAGTAACTGATGATGATGGCATGTTATGCTGTCGAAAATTTGTTCCACAACGATCAATCCATCCGGCTGCACGCTCGACAGATCTTCACTCAGCATATTCGCCGGGAGAACGTATGAACACACAAAAAAATTGGTTTCCTATTCCTTGTAGCACTTTAATAACAACACAGATCTATTCCAAAAAATGATGATGTGCATGACATCATGAACTTAATAATGAACAATAGACAGTTCAAAGAGTTGTTAAGCTAAGAAATTACAGTGATCAAGAAAATGAAATTATTTGGCTTACCCCATGATGTAGCATTTTTTGCAAGAGAGATAGTTCCTTTATGTTTGTCAATGGAGAAGAGTTCCTTGGTTTCTGAACCTTGTGTCTCATAAATTGAATACTCTATCTCAGCAGCCATATCATCATCCCTGTCCACTGCTTTAACCTGAAATAATAACAATAACTGTAATGCTCAAACAAAATATGTGTTTAATGTATTTCTATTAAAATGTTAATATTTAATGACAACGGAGAAAATACAAACAAATGTAAAACATGAAGCCAGAAGTTATGAACATATTCTTAAGAATATAATGTAGAAATACATTTCATTATATTATCTTACTACAGAAGGATTAAACATTCACAGTATCATTCCCTACTGTAAAAAAAGTAATAAAATGCTCTTAGGACACATTTAGCCAACTTATCATGGAATTCTTCCACAAGAACCTCACAATCATGTCCTGTGTAGAAGTGGTCTTGAACAATATCTACAATTTTAAAGGAGCAAAATTTTACTGCTTGGGTAGAGCTGCATCATCCAAAGGTCAAAATTCACATTTGCTCATACTAGAATTCAAAAAAGAAGGAAGTAGAGTCTTCTCATTTATCTTTCTGGGCTATAACTATGAGGTAGAAGAGAGTAAAGGCCTCCAACACCATTAACCCCAATTGGAATAATGTTTTTAACTTTTGCTCTTCCTAAATGTTCTAGCTTTAACACTCATACTCAAGTGTCATTAAGATTTCAACCACCACCCCTCTCAAATGTAATCATATACGGTATACGCACATTTATACTCCTTTTTTTGCTATACAATGCCAGAAAGACACAGGAATAAACTAGCTATTGGTATTGTGAAAGCTGAAGACTTGTTTCTTCAAAGGACTGTGTCATGCTGATGATCACTTTTCCGTGTTTCTGAACCTTATGTGCCATAGCGTATATTCATTGCAGTATTGGAACACCATGTTGAGTGTCCGCCCATTATTATTTTCACTACATCCACATGGCACATTAAACTTGACAGCTTCTGGTTTGGACCTCTCATGCATTGCATCCTCAAATGACACTTAAATTTTGGCTCATTTCTTTGATCTTTGACATCTGAGGTGATCGTAAAAGCACAGCTATCTCATGTGAGAACTAATAATAGTTGCAAGAGTGTACCCTAGATGACAGTTTTAGTGGTTGGCTTAATATACAAAGAGAAAACAGAGATTACAATAAAGAGTAAAGACAGGTATTCAGATGAAAGACCATTGTTGTCTGCACATCGAAAAACAAGAGCCTGTCATTTCATACCCAACAAATTAAGCTTTGATGGTGGATCACACTGGCCGGCCAAGTCAGATGGTCCTAACGTGCCAACAGGTGTCATGGTTCAGGTCTGCCAATGGTAAACACATTACATTTGTGAGAAGTGCATATTACAGAGAAAAATACAGGTTGTAGTGAAACTATCTACATAAAAAGTAAGGGCCATCTTGTTAGTGATCTAAAGAAAGTTGCAGACACATTCAACAAACATTTTCTAACAGTAACAGAAAAAAATAGCTTTACAAGGTTCCATGAACCAAGCCATAAATTATTTGAAAGCCAAAGTACCTATCAAAATTGAACAGATGAAAGTAGAAACAGTCACTGATAAAGAAATATAAAATATATAAAATATATTAAATGCCTAAAAGGTAAAAAGTCTACTGGAGTTGATAATATCTCTAACAAATTATTAAAATAATGCAGCAGCACAGTAAGTAAAGTCCTTTGCCACATTTTTGATGCATCACTGAAGTAAGGAACAGTTCACGAAAGGCTTAAGTATGCAGTTGTGAAACAGCTATATAACAAAGTTGATAAGACAGATACAGGTAACTATCAGCCAATATCACTATTGACAAGTATTTCAAAGGTTTTAGACAAAATTATGCATGTGAGGATAGTTAAGCACCTCAGTAAATACAAAATATCATCAGCAAAAGTCAGTTTGGATTTCAGGAAGGTTTGTTAACAGAAGATCCAATATTTGCTTTCCTGGCAAAGTCTTGGACTCTGTCAATAAGAAACTAAAGGTGGCTGGCATATTTTGTGACCTAACAAAAGCATTTGACTGTATCAGTCACCAAAGTCTTTTACAAAAAGCTGCACATCTTGGCATAAGTGGTTCAGCAGGGAAATAGCTTGACTCGTACCTATCAAACAGGAAACAGAGAGTTGTGCTGGATAGTGAGTTTGGTGTCCCAATACCATCAGAATGGGGTACTATCACATATGGAGTGCCTCAGGGCTCAGTTCTAGGCCCCCTACTTTTTATTATCTTTATTAATCTGTGCAGAATATTGTAGATTCACCATTTTTGCTGATGATACCACACTTCTCATTGATAATTCAGTGGATAAACTAGAGTTAACAGCAAAGGTTTTGATTGAAATAACTTGTGTAAATGGTCTCTTTAAATCACACTAAAACAAACTACATTCACTTCCATACAACAGCTAGGCCTAACGATGAAGAAATGGTAGAAAAAATAGGTGACCAAGTTATTAGCAGGGTGAATGCATCACAGTACGTAGGCTTGCATATTGATAGCAGACTGAACTGGTCAAACCACATCCTAGATCTATGCAAAAGATTGTATTCAGCAACATATGCTTTATGCATTGTTTCTTCTTACAGGAATATGGAATCGATGAAAGCTGCCTATTATGGTTACTTTCATGCCATTATGGCGTATGGAATTATTTTTTGGGGAAACCAGCTATTAGTTAAAAAAAATATATATATATATATATATATATACGTAAAAAATAGATGAACACTTACCAGGCGAAGGGGCACAGGCAGTAATAGTAACAAATAAACACACAGACACACACACACACTCAAAAATGCTAGCTTTCGCAGCCTAGCTGCTTCATCAGGCAGAAGGGAAGGAGAGGGAAAAGGAAATGATGAGGGATTTAAGGAAGGGGGTAAGGAGCCATTCCAATCCCGGGACAGGAAAGACTTACCTTGGGGGAAAAAATGGAAGGTAAATAAATGCACATACACCCACACATTTACACAGACACAAGTACACTTAGTATGTCTGCCTAAGTGTACTTGTGTCTGTGTAAATGTGTGGGTGTATGTGCATTTATTTACCTTCCATTTTTTCCCCCAAGGTAAGTCTTTCCTGTCCCGGGATTGGAATGGCTCCTTACCCCCTTCCTTAAATCCCTCATCATTTCCTTTTCCCTCTCCTTCCCTTCTGCCTGATGAAGCAGCTAGGCTGCGAAAGCTAGCATTTTTGAGTGTGTGTGTGTGTCTGTGTGTTTATTTGTTACTATTACTGCCTGTGCCCCTTCGCCTGGTAAGTGTTCATCTATTTTTTACGTATATTTTTTTCCTGTTAGGAATTTTTCCTCTATAATATTCGTATATATATATATATATATATATATATATATATATATATATATATATATATATATATATATACTGTGTATGCAGTAAAGAGCCATAAGAATCATGTGTGGAGTCCAGCCTAGAGCCACATGCAGCAATCTTTTTAAGGAACTCAAAATCCTTACATGCACTGCACAATATATTTTCTCTTTGATGTGCTTCATAAGGAAAGATAATTTAATTTTTAAGCCTAATAGTGCATATCATAGTTATGATACCAGAAGGAAGCATGATATCCACTATGAACAGGCAAACCTAAGTATCATACAGAAAGGAGTCCATTTCAGTGGCTGTAAAATTTTTAATGCACGCCCCTCAAGAATTAAATGTTTGGTAGAAGATGAGCTCATGTTTAAAAAAACTTGAGGCAATTTCTATTGCAAGGAAAATTTTACTCAATAGATGAGTTTCTTAACTACAATGCTTAGTATTTTCATGTAATGTAAACTTTAAATACATGCACAAATCAATAGTTTTAATCCCTATTGTTTTTATTGTAAACCGATATTCTATTATACTTATTCTCTGTAACTGTTGTTGGCTTCTAATATTCATTTATCAGAGATTTTTTTCTTGTGGTAGAATCTAGTAATTGTATACTGTAATACGAAAATATTTTGTTTGAATTATGTGTTATCATAAACTGTATCCAAACAACATGTAAAATTGACAAGTTCCATACTAGAACAAGAAATAAAGAAATAACATGTATATTTTTAGATCCTGAAAACTGGAAAAAAAGTGTGGTTTGCATTCGGGTAAATATGGTAACTTGGGGGTCATCTTATAGGCTTAAACTATACAATGTTGATGAAAATTTGTACCTTGTCTTATGTGAAGGTCATCTTATCTCCTGAAACATACGGTAATAATTTCTTTTACCACGACATTACTCTCAATAAATTAGCCCCAAAAAAACCACACTAAAGATAGGAAAACACACTTAAATTATATGTGCACTATTTGGACATTTCGTAAATGACAGCACCAGTGAAATATAATCTAATTTTTATATAATATAATTTTAAGCCAACAGTGGGATGGTGGTCAACTTTGTTTGAGTTATGTCTGAGTGATTGTGTGAAAGTATGAGTTTCTTATTCTTATGAGAACCATGGCTGAAAATTTAAGTATTGTTAATGTGATGGCCTGTATTATTTGCCTGTCTGTGGCTCAGCAATCACTCTCATGGTGAGTTGTTACCTATCCTCTATTATTGACAAAATATAATTTTATCGATTTTTGGAATGTGACTATTTAGGCCTATAGATGTGTAAATGTGATATGTATTACAGTTAATATCTTAAAAATCCCAGTCAGAAAATAAAATATTCAGTTACTAAACTAAACATCACAAAAATGTGTATATACATTACTGAATTGCCTTATGAAGTGCACTTAATACTGAATCACTCAATCAGAGATATTAGTTAAGCATACTACTACTTAACATCATGTGTATTGCTCTAAAGATGGTTTCCCCTACTCAGTTTACCTTTTCCTACTAACCTCACAAAGCAATGAAATTTATTCCACATGCCTAATTTGAAACTTGCTACTAGTCGGCAGCATTGGATAGCATAGAAAAGGACAATTTCCAGTTGAACTAAGCTGAGATTTGAGATTCTTCAGAGAGCCACAAATAACTGACTTATCCCCCCCTCCTCCCCTTTTCCAATCACCCCTTTTACACACTCACACACACACACACACATTCTCTCTCAATGTGAAGTGTAGCACCAACAACTGTTTCAGATTAGATTGGATTAGATTAGATTAATACTTGTTCCATTTATGAATGTGAGGTTTTTTAATGATGTGAAAAGAATCAGTTTAATAAAAGATAACATTACATGATATTATATATTGTAACAGTACCTATTTCTATGCAAAAATTCATCTACTGAGTAGAAGGAGTTGTCATTCATAAAATCTTTCAATTTGTTTTTAAATGCTGGTTGGCTGTCTGTCAGACATTTAACATTATATAATAATGGAAAGTCCAGGTTGGAATTAATAATATGTAAGGACAGTTTACAACTCACTGCAAAGACGTGGCGACGAGCTGTGACAGGCACATACACAAGACACACACATACAACACTTTCAGCTATCGGCCATGGCCTTCTTCAGAATAGAACACTCAAGCAATCACACAGGCACAAAACACAGTCATACAACCATCATCTCCGGCTGCCACACTTCGAATCACGCTCTGCGGCGAATCGGGGATGGGAGGAGAGGGGAGAGGGGATAGGAAGGTTACGTTTTGGTGCTGGGGATGGGTTAGATGGGAATAACAAGATGCAGCTTAGGAATGGAGTGGGGAGGTGGGTGAGAGGAGAAAATAAAATAAAATAAACAAAATAAAATAAAAAAAAGTAAAATAAATATATATACAAGTACACAAGACGGCATTAGACATTTAACATTATCTGGCAGTACATATTGTCATCTGTAAGATGAGTCAGATATTCATTGCCATATAATATATTAATAATTACCTTAAGGAAAGGTGATTTCAGTGTCAGATTGCCAGGGATTGTGGCCTTATACTCTCGCAGAAGAAAAGATGGAGCATTGTCGTTCATATCTCCAACTTTCACTCTAACGATAATAAACCCTGACCTTCCACCACCATCTGTTGCCATAACTGGAAGCTCATAAAGCTTCTGCTCTTCTCTGTCCAAACTCCTTTTTGTAAATATCTCTCCTGTAACATTAGAAAACAAATTTTAATTATTTATATCTGCAAATTATTTATGTTAGGTAAAACAGACCTTTGAAATTTTGCTCTCCTGTTCTTTAACTGGTTTAATTTATGATTTTCATTGCATTTATTAAGAGAAAATGGAGTATTTTTTGCACTTAGCTAAAAAAAATGTTTCAATAAAAATTTGATCACATTAGTTTCTAACAAAATAAAGTTACACAGATTTATTGGAAAACATTTTTGCATAGACTTACCAGTCCTCTTGTTGACTTCAAAAATTTCTTTCAGTAAATCAGACGGAATAGAGTATGTAACTTCACCATATTTGCCAAAATCTTTATCTGTTGCTGTGACTTTTGTTACTAATGTTCCACGTGGCTGATTTTCCGGTACTGTAACTTCAAACTGAATCTTGGGAAAAACAGGATTATGCCTGTTTGCTGGCAGTATGATAATACGAACTCTTGTAAAACTTGTGTAAACTCCATCTGTGACTGAGATGTTTAAAATGCTGTCCTGTTTCTCAGCAAAGTTTTGCAAATTTATTAGAGATATCACACCTATAAACAAAAATGTTTAAAAAATTATAATCATCTAAATTTTTATTGTCATTAAACAGAAAGTAATGTCACCTAAGTTGCTACACCCCATAAATAAAAACAATGTATATAGAAATAAAACAAGACTGATATCACAAAGATTCCAGCATGATTACCTCACTCTTTTACAGCAGACATACTTTCCAAGTGGTTTCTTTTGCTTCAAACAGAGGGTTAATGAAACCAAATAGTACATATGCCCATGTTAAATTACTACTAATTTCATTTGAACTATGCGGCCATGGCCATCAACCAACTATTTTTCTGTGTTAGCATCCCAAGCTGAACTGTTACCGTTAGAAAAAAAAGACCATTTAATCTCAGATATTGTCAGCTTATACTGAAAACCTAATATCTCAAGGGGGGAAAACCCACACAGTGACATTTTCATGGGATCTTGAAATCTAGTTTCTTAACTATTAGTATGCTAGTGAGAGGTAATGACCTCTGTTCTACGCTCTGGTGAGGAACCAAAAAACTGTACACATTGCTCAGTAAATATTTTATGTCAGAAAACCATGAATAACTTTTGCAGTATATATAATTTTCACTTTAAGCTGACAACATGTTGTTCAAATGTGGTTCACATAAGTAGTTTTTTTATAAGTTGTAGAATATAGATTCCTAAGTACCGCCAACTTGTGTTATTTTATAGGAGTAAACCATCTCATCCATGCATCCTTTGGACCCATATAAATTCTGCCTCAAACACCACTAGTCTCTAACTTGAAACATCTATTCTTGTTCTCACTCTATTCAACCCATGATATCGTAATTTTGTTTTGCCATCAACTGAAATTATCTTTGTTGGTCTACAGACTGTTAAACTAACTAGTCTCCTCATCTTCTTCAATACTGCATAACTCCTCCCACCACCCCACCTAGAGTACATAATGTATCCTCTGTACCCTATGAGCAACAGGCAACAACATTTGCCAACATGTAAGTGATTTTCACCATTAACTTACTGCCTTCTCCTCTACCCTTTCCCTTGTTCTGAACATCATATTTTCTGGTCTTCACCCCCTCTCATCTCCTCCCAGTCCACCACGTCTGCTCCTACTAAGATGGACTGATTACCATGGAAGAATAATGTTGCAGCCTATGAGAGACTCTGCATGTAAAATTATGCATACCTGAAAGATTGGCTTAGATTTTTAACATCTTTTTCATATCAATACATTTACTCCAGAGAAACACTATGTGACTAGACCTCTTTAAATTTATTGCAATAACCTCATATCAAAATATCGTAAAACTGAAAACTTATGATAAAACATACCTGTAGAAGAATCAATGGAAAATGTTTGTTGCTCATTTCCCCCAACAATTGTGTAGCTAAGTCTTTCATGATCCACATAGTCAGGATCACTTGCTTTAACAACAGTGATGAACTGCCCTCTTTGCGCATGTTCAGAGAGAGAACATACATATGACGGTTGCTCAAATTTTGGCGGGTTATCATTCATATCAATAACTGTAACAGAGAATATCTTTTCAGAATTGAAACTATCAATAAAATGAAAATAATTATAATTATTCTTGTACTTTGATAAAAATACTTTATATTTTTAGATTACTTCTACATTCCATTAAGAACATAATTAAATAAAACTGACCAGAAACCCAAACATGTGCAGTACTTGACAGACTTGGAACTCCAGCATCCATTGCAATAATTGTAAAGTGGTGACTGTCATGAATCTCATGATCTAATGACTGCTTCAGATAAATAGATCCATCATCTGAATCAATATGAAAAAATTCTGATGAATTGCTGGAATCACTCTGAATCTGGTATCGAATCTTCTGGTTAATGCCTGCAGAAAATAATAAAGTTTCTAAGATATCAGTTAAGTTGTCATATACTTTGACTGTAACTTTATGTTTTCTGCTATTTTACCTGTGTCATTGTCTCTTGCAGACACTCTGAGCACAGAAGTACCAAATGGTGAAGCTTCAGAGACAGAAATGTTGTAACTGTCACTGCTAAATTCTGGAGGACAATCATTGACATCTTGGACAAGAATACTGACTGGTACTTCTGCATATACTCCAGATACACTGTCTGTTGCACGTATAGTCAGCTCATACTGCTTCTTTTGCTCGTAATCAAGCTCATCAACAACATATATTACACCTGTATGCAAAAACATATTATAAAATATTGATATGAAAATAATAAAAAATACAGATATTTAACTGTCAGGCACATAAAATGCTTAAGAATACTTTTTCCTTGCAGCAGCTTTTGTATTATACACAACCAGCTTGAAATTAGCTCAAAACACTAGCTTGTTTAGGCTGCTAACGTGTTACGTGAAATCCCCATAAATATACTGCTCCCAAAGCCCCTGTGCAAGTTAATGTATCTTGTAGAAAACTGTGAATGCATACATTTAAAGAAGTAAATAATAACAAAGAAAATTGAATTCAACATGCAAGGACAAGTAACAATAATCTGAGATCTTACATTTACTGCTGTCCCAATGCTTGTATAAATATCACGTAACTACTGGCCTAGCTGCACACATTTTAGTAAAGATGCCTACAAAGCTAGCTTCAATGTTGTAAGAAAAGAAAGTCAGTTACCATGCCAGATATGAGAAAATTCATTAAATAGACTGAGCCTTTCTACTACTTTTTGACAGTCCTCATAGACAATAACATATATATTTAGTTAAATAAAATGGTAACTCCTTTAACAAGAAACTGAGATGTTTTATGAGAAAGACATTATTCCCTTTTATAATTTCCCCTTTTTAAATTTGATTTGAAAGTTTTCTGTGATATGGGCACATCTAATGCTTTTTTCAGTCCATCCTTATCACCTATTGCCAAACTAAAAACCACAAACATTTGAACAGTGAGTGAAAAAAATTGTCCATAAGAATGTTTATTAACAATATTGTGAACTGGTATTGGGCCTAATGTACAACTTCATTGACAATGGAAAATTGTCATCTTTCATAAAATATGCATTTTATTTAGAAAATACTTCTTGGACTACCAATGAATGATATCAGGTCAGACAATGATTCCATCAGTAATGCAGATAAAAAACCATTTTGTACAAATTTATTTGATTTGACTCAAAGTGTACTTTTTTCAATTTACCAAGTTGCAATACACCAGACACACAGCAAACTCCACGAGTTTTTTCTTTATATGGTATAAGCAAATTAAGTTCTTTGCCCGAGAAGTCTCTCCAACTTCAAATCTGGTCAGAATGTCTATCTATATTTACTCTGCCTTTCCCTCTTTTCCACTTAACATTTCAACTTAAAACAATGGTGGATTACACAGCCTGTTAATAGTAACAGAAAATTTAACTTATCTTTTTCCATGACAGACAAGAAAACCTGCACATAGGCTGACGAAAGTGATTAAAATGTACAGAATTAATAGTGATGACAAATAATAACTGTATGATGAGTAGCAATGTAGTGGAAACTTTGTGTTATCTTGCAGCACACTGTTTGAAAAATAGGTGTTGCTAAGGGCAGTAAACTTGAATTTTTGAGTAACAGATATTACTTAATATTTTGCTATCTGCTACCCCCAATCATATTATAATTTCGCAGGAACTCTAATATGAAAACAAATGACTAATGAGTATATTGCACATGCAAAAAATACACAAGTAAGCAGCCTTTTGTAGGCGATAATAGTCCAAACTATTAACAGAACAGATATTTCATTTACAGATAAAAATGGTCTGCAAACAAAGTAGTCAATTAACTACATTTGGATGCTCTAGCCTTAGATAATAATTAATCAATTTACTTCTAAATGTAAAGAAACTATTTTTTTTTTTTATTTTACTCTCTGCATGATTTAAATTATATAACAATAATGGAATTTCCTGAATGGAGTAACACACATAATCAGGTAAAGGTAACCACTCACCTACAGAGTAAGAAAATGATTTCTGCTATGTATTGCACATCAATTCACTGTAGGTGAGTGGTATATTTTACAATTTCTTTTACTATCTGTAATTAGATGGATATCAAAACCTTATAAACCAATAGCAAGCATGGCCATAACTTATAGCAACACAAATCATCAGACACAGATGTAATGATTTTTAGCAGGTGATTTCTTAACTGGCAAAAAATTTCATATTAATAAAATCTCATAATTCATTATGATTCTTTTTATATTGTTGGGGGTATATCACAGTCCTCCATTGGAAAAGGTCTCTATTAAACTTGACTTAAGAGTGTAAATTTAAGTTTCCATTGTTTGCTTTCATATTTATACAAAAATGCTGATCATGTCCCAGATTAGATTAGATGAGATTAATACTTGTTCCTTAGATCATGTATACGACATTCGTAATGATGTGGAACGTGTCAGTTTAGTAAATTTTGTCTATACTTGACAGAAGAATTCAAATTAATATTGTCAATAAGTAGTCATCCATTAAGATTGCATATATTACTTATAATGTGCTAAAATTTAGAAAGTTGCAGACATTGACTTATCATGATATTATCTACAATTGATGTTGATGAGAACTTCATCCATATTTGTTATAATAACTAACAACAGCATGAGGGCAAATTATGTATTGGGCATCTGTTAAAGACTCCCATTTTCTGCATATACTGGGAAGTGAGACTATTTCTTTGTCTCATTGTGATTGACATTTTCTGCTTCTCTTCACATGTTATGATAACAGATGGTTTTATCTGATAAAGATGAAATTGCTATGTTTCACTGCATATTCACTGGTCATCAGTCTTTAGACTCATTTGATGCAGTCTGCCACAAATTCCTCATATGTAAATAATACCTCACACAAAATCCCAATAACAAACAATGGGAACAATCTTTTCTTCTCAACCCATCTGATAAGATATCCCTGATCAGATATTCTGAGTGACTTTTTAGTAAATCTTCCCATTTTCTAAAACTTGTCAGACCTTTTCCTTCATTCACCTTCCTTCAACCATTCTCTGAGCATAAAAAGTTACTGGCTCCAAAGCTTGCACAGTTTCATCATTTATATAAGTGCTATCTCCTGACATTGCTTGGAGAGTAGATTATTATTATTATTATTATTATTGTTATTATTACACATTATGAAAAAAATTGACTGCTGCTCACTACATAGAGGAGCAATGCAATGTATAAACACAAAAGTTAAATATATCAGCAGTCTTTTAATTCCACTTGCAATGTAATTCTTCTCATGGCATGCTAAAATAACTGGAGTCTTCCCTGATGGACTTTACAGGAATGGCCAATAATATTCAAATTATGGCTGTTTATCATTGGGACTTCTGTCAATTCTGGTGGCTTCATGTCTCCATACTAAAACTAATTTCCCTTCATTCTTGTTTTGTTGTCATCCATTTCTCTATTCCTTCCTTAATAATGGTGTCATATGGGGGACTGATGGCCACTGTAGTTTTGTTCCCCTTAAACATCCAACCAACCAACCAATGGTGTCATAAATGTTTTATATGGATTTTGTTTGATGTTTATATTTTTGTAAGAGATTCTAGAAATTATTTAATTTACCAGCACTCTGTGGTTTGTTTCAGAAAACTAATTACTTCTTGCAATAGATCCCAATCCATGTCCTCACTACAACTAATGTTTTCTGGGCAGGATTTTCTTGATTTTTTCATTTTTATTTTTAATTCAGAAGTTTTCCAAAGAATTTTCCAGTGTTCTTCATCCTGAACTACTAAACCAGCTTCATTCTTTATTTACAAAATGTGAAAGACATCCTTGATGACCATGTCACTAATCTTAGCCATTGAAAATTATTCAAATGTTTGTAAATGTATGGGCCTTCACTATTGTATCAGTCCCTAGGCTTAAAAACTACGTAGACTAACCTAAGGACAACACACACAGCCTTGCTAGAGGAAGGACTCAAAAATGCTTGCTTTTGAGTACTTGGTCATTCCACCACAGCTGTTAAATGATTCTTTTTCACCTGTTTGTTTCTAGTTTTGCAAAATCTAAATGCCCTTTAGACTGTTTGCTGGCCATTTTGTATATTTGTCTGAAGTCAGAATGGAAAGTCCAGGACGGAATTCAGTAACACGATGATAGGTTGGAAATCATAACAAAGATAACATATGAGCTGCAGACAGGCACAGAGAAAAGAGAATGACCCTCACAATACAACACAGCTTTCTACTACAGCCTTCATCAGAAAAGAACACACACATTCGTGTATTCCCAAGGACACAGCTCACACACTTATTACCATAACTCCAGCTATGCTGAGTGTGAGCGTGACTGTCTTTTCTACAAGCCTGTTTGCAGCTTAGTGACTTGTCTTTGTGGTGGGTTGTAATTTATTCTCATTATATTATTTTTACTAATATTTCTCCAACAGTTCTTGAAACACTCATGAAACCTGCACACAACATGATTCCAACAAATCAAGAGAACCAACGCATCACATGGCTATCATTCTGCCATGCGACAACTAGTAAGATTGGTGGAGTCCTAAACAGGCAAGTAATCAGACTAGTCTTTTGTCCTAAGGAAATTAAAGAAATGATGCCACCTGTCAAAGACAACTTTGGCCTAAGAAAGACGGGAATTAGAGCATTCCTTACGAGTGTGGCAAATGTTATGTAAGGCAGTCAATAAGAACTGTTGCGAAATGCTGTGTTAAGCATCAGTGACACCTGAACTACAGGCATTTAGAAAAAATTGCTGGTTAAATAAACATAAGATTGTGTTTCAAAAAACAAGAATACTGGCTCATGTTTCCCACTATTGGGAGGGGAGGTGGTTGAAATTTGGTTATGAGAAAATAATAGAGACTCCAGATATACACTCAGTAATACACAGAAGCATGCACTGGAGAAGGAGGAAGACCAGAGGATGAATTCCAGAACTTGTTGCAGTTTATAGCCTGCTGGAATACAGTGTGGTAGAAAAATCTTGGTGTTTATAGTCGTGATGTAACCCAGTCAATGAGAACCCATCATCTAGTTATATAAGTAGAAACTTCTGGTCATGATAGTCAGTTTTACCCATTTTGATGACTATGGAGGTACAAAGCTTGGGCCCTTACCCATATATGATGTGGCAAGAAAATCACAAACTTTTTATGCAACCACTCAGTACTAATTTTATTTGTTGTATCACCCCTCATTTGAAGCCATCAGCTTATTTCTTGGTATGTTTTTCTTTAATAGTTTCTTCTTCCTATAAATGTATTTGAAGTGAATCACTAATAATTCCTGTTGTCAATATTTTTTTCTTCTCTATACAATCTTCTCTTAAGTGAACACAGAGCTGTCGTAGCGAGATTGGGCATTGAAAGTCCCAAGTTTTCAAAAATAAACGAAAAGTATATTTGTTCAGGAAAGCAGATAGAAATAAAATACATTGCTTCTTGAAAGACAGATTCCACTCATTTCTAACACTAAATGTAGGTGTAGACCAGATGTGGCTCAAATTCAAAAAAGTGGTATCGACAGCAATTGACAGTTTTATACCAAATAAATTAATAAAAGAAGGAGGCGATCCCCCCTTGGTACACAAAACAGGTCAGGAAAAGGAAAGGAAAAGGCATACTAAATTTAAATGAACACAAAATCCCCAGGATTGGCGATCCTACACAGAAGCTCGAAATTCAGCGAGGATTTCAATGCGAGATGTCTACAATACTTATCACAACGAAACTCTTTCTCGAAATTTGACTGATAACCCAAAGAGATTTTGGTCATATGTTAAATATACTAGGGGCAAAACACAAACAATACCCTCACTACGTGATAGTAATGGCATTCCTGCCGATGACAGCGCTACTAAAGCAGAGTTACTAAACATAGCATTTAGAAACTCATTCAGCAAAGAAGACGAAACCAATATTCCAGATTTGAAATTACAAACAGAGGCCATAATGAATAACATAGAAGTAGATATCATCGGAGTAGTGCAGCAACTAAAATCACTTAACAAGAACAAGTCTTCTGGTCCGGATTGTATACCCATTAGATTTCTATCTGATTATGCTGAAGCGGTAGCTCCTTACTTAACAGCCATATACAACCGCTCTCTCATAGAAGGATCTGTACCAAAAGATTGGAAAGTTGCACAGGTCATAACTATATTCAAGAAAGGCAGAAGGAGTAACCCACTAAACTACAGGCCTATTTCATTTACGTCAATTTGCAGCAGGGTTTTGGAACTATTATGAATTATCTTGAACAGAAAGATCTATTGACCCAAGGTCAACACAGATTTATAAAATATTGTTCATGCGAAACACAGCTAGCTCTTTATTCACACAAAGTGATGGATGCTATCGACAAGGGTTCGCAAATTGATTCCGTATTTCTTGATTTCCAGAAGGCTTTTGACACTGTACCTCACAAACGGCTTTTAATCAAATTGCGTGGTTATGGTATATCTCCCCAAATTTGTCAGAGAGGACACAATTCATAGTAATCGATGGTAAGGCATTGACTAAAACAGAGGTGATATCGGGCGTTCCACAGGGTAGTGTAATTGGTCCTCTGCTGTTCCTTATTTACATAAACAATTTTGGGGAAAATGTAAGTAGCTCTCTTAGGTTGTTTGCAGATGACGCCGTTCTTTACCGTCGAGTAAAATCATTTGAAGATCAAAACCAACTGCAGAACAAACTGAATAAGATATCAGTGTGGTGTAAAAATTGGCAATTGCCTCTAAATAATGAGAAGTGTGAAGTCATCTCCACAAAATACCTAGGAATTACTATTACTTCAGACTTAAATTGGAAAGAACACATAGATAATGTCGTGGGAAAGGCGAACAATAGACTGCGTTTTTTGGCAGAACCCTTAAAACATGCAAAAGAACAACAAAAGAAACTCCATACACTACGCTTATCCGTCCATTTTTTGAGTATTGTTGCCCAGTGTGGTTCCTTATCAGGTGGGTTTGATGGAGGACATCAAAAGAGTCCAAAGAAGGGTAGTTCATTTCGTATTGTCACGATACAGGTGAGACAGTGTTACGGAAATGATACAGGATCTGGGATGGTAATCATTACAACAATGGCGCTTATCGCTGCGGCGTGGGCTACTTACGAAACTCAAATCGCCAACATTCTCCTCCGAATGCGAAAATATATTGTTGACTCCCACTTACATAGGTAGAAATGATCATCAGAATAAAATACAAGAAATCAGAGCTCGAACAGAGAGATTCAGGTGTTCTTTCTTCCCGTGCGCTATTCGAGAATGGAATGGGAGATAAATAGTATAATTGTGGTTCGATGAACCCTCTGCCAGGCACTTAAATGTGATTTGCAGAGTATCAGATGTAGATGTAGATGTACAGTTCTTAATTTACTTCAGGTATTCCTTTAACATCTCCAAACTATAATTGGGTCATTCCATGCCAAGTGGTCTAGAGGCTCCCACATGACCCTCATGGATTTTGATGAAATTTTGTATGAACATTCACACATGTTCTCAATGAACACTGGTAAAGTTTCAGTTCAAAAAAATCAATACTTCCGGAGATACAGTCACTTGTTTAAGACCATAGCACAGCTTCCAATACTGCATCCTTGAATTTTCAGTAACTTTGAGATGATATATCTTTGGGAGTATTTGCATGAAAGAAACAAAACTTGGCCATCTTATACAACTTTTAGAGCTCTTTAAAGTAAAATAACAAGAACAGGATTTCTGAGCAATTTTCATATAGAAAATTTGGGGCAAAGTTGGGCGAAAAAATTGCTGGTTAAAAAAAGTGCGAACTTTAGTTTTTTATATCTCCAGAAGTAATTGTGGGATGTACATGAAACTTTGCACACCATAACTCACCAACAC
Organism: Locusta migratoria; assembly: GCA_026315105.1. Lineage (NCBI taxonomy): Eukaryota > Metazoa > Arthropoda > Insecta > Orthoptera > Acrididae > Locusta > Locusta migratoria. Next base: position 182,439,781 of record CM048749.1, read on the forward strand.
AAGGTCTTAGAATATAAAGTTTCATTCTCATATTGCTTCCCATTATTTCACAAATCTAGGGTAAAGTTGACGATTTTTCAAAAAGTGCTAAAAATGGGTATTTTCAGTCAAATTTTTCAAAAAAGTGTTTTCTCCAAATTACTTTAAACTATGCTCATTAGAAAGAGCATATTCTAAACTATCTAGAAAAGTGGATTTGGTTTTGCAATGCAAGCATATAAGGCCCTAAAAAGTAGCATAATCCTAGAGGCGCACTGGAAGTTTGAACCCATTTTTCTGGCACTTAAATTATACCTAAAATCTTTTATTATGTCTAATAAATATTTGTTAATGCCTGGGATAAGTGAAATAAGAAGTCCTGATGAATAGGACGTAGCTCAAGTCCAAATAGAAAAAGAATAAAAATAGAAACAATGTTATTTCTTAACTGTCCCCCCCCCCATCCCACAACTCTCTCTCTCTCTCTCTCTCTCTCTCTCTCTCTCTCTCTCTCTCTCTCTCTCACACACACACACACACACACAAAATGATAATTTAGAATGAATGTAAATTGTAAAATTTATTTGCACAATCATTATCTAATTATTAGTAGCATTTTTAATTAACACCGCCATCTTACTGAAGGAAAATAAGTGTATAAGTGATTAATGATGAAAATTCTCCTCAGAGATAATAAATATTGTTGAAATGAGATAGAAGTACTGGCCAGCCATTCTATCTCATTTCAACAATATTTAAGTATATAAGTGAGTTGTTGTGGTTTAACCACTGCTAGATTCAATTCACCTGAGAAAACCAGTATCTCCATCACTGTAGGGGCTACGCTAGAGCATCAACAGCTATGGGTGAGTTTCTTTACACAGGTTTCCAAGCCTGATGAATGTAAACAGGAATGGTGTATTGCCGGCCAGACGAATTTACTGATGGAGCTGGAATACGTGCAATAATGTGGTGTGATGGAACCCAGTACTTGTCACGTATTGGTGGTCAATAAAATGAATCTGCTGGACCATGATGGTGCATAAAGTTTATTAATGCACCCCTTTGCTCAGTGGAAGTCTCACAGATATTCCCAATCCACCAAAAATTTTCTTAGATGCATGCAACATATTGTCCAGCTTGGAGAGCAGACATTAATGTGCCTTCTTTAATTCTCTGACCCATTGTAGCTAAAAAAAAATGATCAATCATTTGAAACTCTGCTGACCTGAATTATTGTTTCATCAATAGGTAAAAAGTGACAATTTTCTCTAGTGCCTGCTACAGTTTGTCCATGTTTAAACCTCACTTCTTGTGACAATTTTTTTTTTTTCTTTTTTCCTTTTTTCCCCCCAATTTCATCTTTACTGACGAAAAGAAATTTGATTCCATTAATGTTTTCAGAGAAGAAGTGAAACAGGTCTAGGTAAGTAAGATTGAGCACTGGAGCCATCACTGAAATTATGAATGTGAGATATCTGTTCAAACTGTGCCTTTATGTATTTGATGAGCTCCTTGATAAAAACGTTAACTGTACCAGTGTCATGCCACAAACAAGAACTGATAATGCAGAAACTTAAAGATTCCACTTTCTCATTTTGATGAAAGTAGATAACAAATGGACGAATTGTTGCTAAAGTGGAAGCCTTGCACAGCATCCTGAATAATAAAAGAATAATTTTCCAAAAAATCCATTAGGACAACAAGCTCTTTGTTTTTCAGATAACATTTAAGGCCTTTAAGGTGCAGTTATTCCAGCTCCATCAGTAAATTTGACTGTCTGACAATACACCATTCCTCTTGATATTCATCAGACAATTAATGTAGCATAGGTAAGGTGGTACAAATTCGATATAGGTACAATTCCGATCAACATAAGTTTTCAGTCTCGTATTGTTGCTAGCACTTGCCTTTGTGTGGCATTGCAGTGTAGCAAGTTTCTACAGCTCCTCCTGTCTTTTTCCAAAAATACAACACTCTGTGTTAAGGAGAGACAATTTTTTTTCCTGTAAAGATGTACTTGGAGCTACTTCATCGAACGTGCTCTTATAAATGTTCTAGTTTCCACGTGCTTGTAAACTCGTTATTGTGCAACGTTTGGTACAGCGAAGTATGCACTGGTGCCCGAAGGAAAAAGTGCTTTTTATGTGGGAAAAGTCAGTGATCAAAATTGTACGAGGAAGTGATCATAATTGTACCTAGTGTGGTACATTTTATATCGATTTTTCTCAATTCTGTAACCTTTTTTTGTGTTCATACCAACATATGTAATTGTCTAATATTTGTGATACATATTCATTAAACATTCAAGAACAAGTGCCATAGTTAAAATTATTTCTTTTCTCAATATGTTTGCAGTTACAATTACATTTGTCAGAATTGATTGAAATTGTACCACCATACCCTATAAAAAATTGAAATAGGTTAGAGGAAACTAAGCAACCTATGAGTGGCTTCTAATTTTACCCAGGACACTTCAATAATTTTATTATCAGGCTTGGGAACCTGTGTAAAGAAATGCTTATCACGCTTGGGATATCCTGTGGTAAAGGAACCCACCCGTGGCTGTTGTTGCCCCTGTGGCGATGGGGATGTTGGTTTTCTCAGGTGAAATGAAACTAGCAGTGGTTAAACCATAGCAACTCATTTATACACTTCGTTTCCATCAGTAAGCGAGTGTTTGTTCATTAAACAGGCTACTAATAATTAGATAATGATTATGGAAATAAATTTTATGAATTAAATTCAGTTTGTGTGTGTGTGTGTGTGTGTGTGTGTGTGTGTGTGCGTGTGAGAGAGAGAGAGAGAGAGAGAGAGAGAGAGTTGTGGGATGGGGGGGGGGGGGGGACAGTTAAGAAATAACATTGTTTCTATTTTTATTCTTTTTCTATTTGGACTTGAGCTACGTCCTATTCATCAGGACTTCTTATTTCACTTATCCCAGGCATTAACAAATATTTATTAGACATAATAAAAGATTTTAGGTATAATTTAAGTGCCAGAAAAATGGGTTCAAACTTCCAGTGCGCCTCTAGGATTATGCTACTTTTTAGGGCCTTATATGCTTGCATTGCAAAACCAAATCCACTTTTCTAGATAGTTTAGAATATGCTCTTTCTAATGAGCATAGTTTAAAGTAATTTGGAGAAAACACTTTTTTGAAAAATTTGACTGAAAATACCCATTTTTAGCACTTTTTGAAAAATCGTCAACTTTACCCTAGATTTGTGAAATAATGGGAAGCAATATGAGAATGAAACTTTATATTCTAAGACCTTGTGTTGGTGAGTTATGGTGTGCAAAGTTTCATGTACATCCCACAATTACTTCTGGAGATATAAAAAACTAAAGTTTGCACTTTTTTTAACCAGCAATTTTTTCGCCCAACTTTGCCCCAAATTTTCTATATGAAAATTGCTCAGAAATCCTGTTCTTGTTATTTTACTTTAAAGAGCTCTAAAAGTTGTATAAGATGGCCAAGTTTTGTTTCTTTCATACAAATACTCCCAAAGATATATCATCTCAAAGTTGCTGAAAATTCAAGGACGCACTATTGGAAGCTGTGCTATGGTCTTAAACAAGTGACTGTATCTCCAGAAGTATTGAATTTTTGAAACTGAAACTTTACCAGTGTTCATTGAGAACATGTGTGATTGTTCATACCAAATTTCATCAAAATCCATGAGGGTCATGTGGGAACTTTTCTCGATATTAGACCACTTGGCACGGAATGGCCCAATTAAGAGATCTCCTGCCAGCTTTTAGAAAGTCTGGGCTGAGAAATTGTAAGTATAGCCATACATGTCAAATGAAATCTGGAAACTTTCCTGGCTTTGAAATGCCATACGAGATAGAGCCACAGCTCTAAAAGGTTGCAAATTTATATCTTTTATGTGTGTCTTCTGCTCCCACCACATGGTATTTAGATTTTTTACCTAGTGGTGAATAGCAGTTTATTCTGTTCATAAATTTTAAATGACACCAGAAAGAGTATTACTCATAAGAATTGTACAAGAAATAGAATAAAAGAAAAAAGCGGGGGAGGGGGGGATCAGGGAGGGGGGGGGGGGAACTGTCATGAAAATATGCAAAAAATGGTGAGGTATCCAGAGCTCAGGACAATTTTCTAGCATTGCAATTACATTCTTAATTCAATATTAACATTATCTGGCTTTTTTCCATTAAAACTCTTATGGGGGAGAAACCTAAGGATTCAAAACACAAGAATTCCTGACAACTATTTTGTGTTGCTAGTGTCTTTGTTATTGTATCATTCATTTTACATCTTTTTGAGTCATGCTACACAACATGTTTTACATTATTTTGTAAAAGTGCGTAAATATAACATCTGTTGAATAGCAATTGCACTACCTTCTTCAATCTAATAGTGAAAAACTGCAGAACAAAATTATATGACTATTACAATATCTATGATAGCTGTTATGCTGATTGCCCTTACAGTCCACATAGTGTATTATCAGATCACAGACAAAACTTTACATTCTCACACTTTATAAACTACACGAAGTTTCATTGTGGTAGGTAATAATGACATTTTGTGCTATCATATAATTCACTCAAAATAAAATAATATCTTTGCAACAAAATATGTTCAGTCAATATAAAATGGTGAAGCATCTATATTTTCTTTGCATTCCATAAAAGTAAAATCATAATTTGAAAATTTATTTGAGATGATAATGGGTATGGATTTAAGAAAACTGAACTATCATTTAATATTACTGGAAACCAAATAATGATCTCTCATACTTTCTTGGTGTTAGTTGTATGTTTTCAGGTCTCCAGCAAAGTTGATGTCAGTTTGACTCGATAATGGAAAGTCTAGTTTGGAATATCATCATAATAATGAGAATCAATTGCAACTCACCATAGGAACAGTTGCTGAGCCACAGACAGGCATGTGGAAAAGACAATCACAGTTACACAATTACAGCTTTTGGCCACATGCTTCCTCAACAAAAGAATGGGCACTCCTTCAAACAGGCACAACTCATGCACATATGACCACTGTTTCCGGTTAACACACCTCATATGATGTGCAGTGTCCAGAAACGGTGTCCATATGTATGTCAGTTGCGCCTGTATGACCATATCAATGTGAGACTATTATTTTCATAAAACATTAAGAAAGTTGGACTTCAGACAGTACCACATACAAAGTTTGTCAAGACAATTCCATTCCTGATGTCCAGGCTGAGCTTCAAGGAATCCTCAGTGCCTTAGGCCCCCTACAAAACCTTTCACCTAACTCCGTTAACCTCAGGACTCCACCGACAACCTGCACCCCCACCTTCTACCTACTTCCCAAGATTCACAAACCCAAACAACCCAGTCGCCCCATTATGGCCGGTTACCAAGCCCCTAAGGAATGACTCTCAGCCTACATAGACCAACACCTTCAACCCATTATGTGCAGTCTTCCATCCTTCATCAAAGACATCAACCACTTTCTCGATCACCTGAAATCCTTACCCAGCTTGTTACCTCCAGAAACCATCCTTGTAACCATTGATGCCACTTCCCTATACACAAATATCCTGCATGCCCTGGGCCTCGCTGTGATGGAGTATTACCTTTCACGCCGACCACCTGCAGCGCTATCTAAAGCCTCTTTCCTTAATACACAAGCCAGCTTCATCCTAACCCACAACTTCTTCACTTTTTAGGGCCAGACACACCAATAACTAAAGGGAACAGCGATGGGAATCAAGATGGCACCCCTTGTATGCCAACTTATTCATGGGACGCTTAGAGGAAGTCTTCTTGGATACCCGAGCCTGTCAACTCAAAGGTTAGTATAGATTTATTGATGATACCTTCATGATATGGACTCACAGTGAAGAAGAACTCCAGAATTTCCTCTCCAACCTCAACTCCTTTGGTTGCATCAGATTCACCTGGTCCTATTCCAGATCCCATGCCACTTTCTTCGATGCTGATCTCCATCTATCCAATTGCCAGCTCCACACATACGTCCACATTAAACCCACCAACAAACAACAGTATCTCCATTATGACAGCTGCCATCCATTCCAAATCATTTGGTCCCTTACCTGCAGCTTAGGTCTTCATGGCAAACGAATCTGCTCCAGTACTGAATCCATGAACCAATACACCAATAACCTGATGACAGCTTCACATCCCACAACTACCCTCCTGATCTGGTAAAGAAGTAAACAGCCAGGGCCACTTCCTCTTCCCATCACACCCAGAACCTTCCACAGAGGGACACTAAAAGTGCCCCTCTTGTCACTGGATACTTTCCAGGACTGGAGTGGACTCTAAATGTTGCTCTCCAGCAAGGATATGACTTCCTTAAATCCTGCCCTTAAATGAGATCCATCCTTTATGACATCCTCCCTACTCCACCGAGAGTGTCTTTCTGCCGCCCTCCTAACCTCTGTAACCTCCTAGTCCATCCCTATGAAATCCCAAAACCACTTTTCCTGCTCTCCGGCTCCTACCCATGTAACCGCCCCCCAGTGTAAAACCTGCCCTATGCATATTCCCACCACCACTTATTCCAGTCCTGTAACCCAGAAGATGTATACAATTAAGGGCAGAGTCACTTGCTACAGCACCCATGTGATTTACCAGCTGAGATGCCTGCACTGTGAAGTGTTCTATGTGGGAATGACCATTCACATGAACGGGCACAAAAAGTGTTTGTTGGTAATGAGGATCACCCTGTGGCTAAGCATGCTTTGGTGCATGGCCAGCATATCTTGGCACAGTGTTACACCTTCCAAGTTTTATGGATACTTCCCATTGACACCAACCTTTCAGAACTCTGGAGATGGGAATTTGCTGTTCAACATATTCACTCTTCCTGTTGCCCATCAGGTCTCAACCTTCATTAGTTTGAAATTCCCACCCATCATTATACAACATCTTTCCCTCCTATCTCTGGACAGAGCCTCTGCCTCGACTGGCATCTCTATCCAACCTCTTTGCATTTTGCACATGTCTGCCATGGTGTGTGTGGGTGTGTGTGTTTGTTTACCTATCCTTTTTCTGCCAAGGTAAGTCTTTCCTCTCCCAGGATTGGAATGACTCCTTGCCCACTCCCTTAAAAACCTCATCCTCTCCTGTTCCCTCTCCTTCCCTGCTCTTTCTGACGAAGCAACCTTAGGTTGCGAAAGCTCAGTTTTGTGTGTGTGTATGTTTTTATTTTTATTATACAAATATTATAGAGGAAAAATATATATAAAAAGTAGATGAAGTTTACTTACCAGGTGAAGGAGCACAGGTAGTGATAGTAACATAAATAACACACACACACACACACACACACACACACAAACACATAAACACAGGCTTTTGTAACCTAGTTGCTTCTTCATTCAGAAGGGAAGGAGGGGGGAAAAGGAAAGGATGAGGGTTTTAATGGAGTGGGTAAGGAGCCATTCCAATCCCAGGAGAGGAAAGACTTACCTTGGGGGTAAAAAAGGAAGGTAAACAAATACACACATAACCACACATATACACATGCAAACACGCCTAGGCAGAATATGTCTGCCTTGGGGAAAGAAAGGAAGGTAAACAAATACACACCCACCCACACATACACCCACAAATACATGTATGCAGAATATGTCTGCCTATGTGTGTTTGCGTGTGTATATGTGTGGGTGTGGGTGTATTTGTTTACCTTCCTTTTTTTCCCCTAAGGTAAGTCTTTCCTCTCCCGGGATTGGAATGGCTCCTTACCCACTCCCTTAAAGCCTCATCCTTTCATTTTCCCTCTCCTCCCCTTCTGCCTGAAGAAGCAACTAGGTTGTGAAAGCTTGCGTTTACGTGTGTGTATGTATGTGTGTTTTATTTATGTTATGTGCTCCTTCGCCTGGTAAGTAAACTTCATCTACTTTTTATATTTATTTTTATTTATATTTGTGTATCAACAAACCGGTGCCTTCTCGCCTGGTAAGTCTAACTCTCTTTACGTTTTATAAATATTTTTCCAAATAGGATTGTTTCCTTCTATATTATTATCATCAATGATTATGTTATTTTGTTGACAAAGGCTTTATGACCAAAGTATAAGCTGTGTTAGTGCTATTGTCTTTTCTACATGACTGTCTGTAGCTCAGCAAATGTCTTTATGGTGTGCTGCAATTTGTCCTCATAATATTAATGATAAACTACACAGCATGTGCCAAAATGAAAATCCATGGAAGAAAACTAAAATAACAAGGCACATTTGCTGCTCCTTACTTATCTTTCCCCAACCTGTAGTAGGTTACACTTCAGAAGGGAACTAATAATTTCAAAAACAAGAATAGTTTCTCTACTTTTGAATGTATTTGTTGGAAGTACTTGGAATTTAACCTCTTTGTATTCTGTTTCATTAATATTTTATAGTTTTTCCCAGTGGCCACACCCCAGAACCACAGACATTCCTAAGGTGGGGTGGCTTGCATGCCTCAGTGGTACCAATAGTTGTACTGTAGGTGCAACCACAACAGAAGTGTATCGATGGAGAGGTCAGACAAACATATGGTTACTGAAGAGAGGCAGCGGCCTTTACATTAGTTACAGGAGCAACAGTTTGGATATTGACTCAGCTTACATAACATTTTTTTTTTCTTTTTTTTTTTTTTTTTTTTTCTTTTTTTTTCAAGATCTGATTCCATTTTCAGGAAGGTTGTGCTCAGTGACTAAAAATGATGAATAACATATTACATATGGTTTATTACATGGCTTTGCCATGCAATTACTGTGAATGGCTTGAAAGCAAGGGGAAACTACAGTGGTTATTTTTCCTGAAGACATGCAGCTCTACTGGATCACAGTGTGGAATGTTCTATCCCTTAATTGGGTAGGTAAGTTTAAAAAAATTTAAAAGAGAAATAGATATATCTAAATTATATATGGTGGGGATTAGTGAAGTTTAGTGTCAGGATGAACAAGATTTCTGGTCAGGAGAATACAGGGTAATAAATACAAAATCAGTTGGGTGGGGGGATACAGGAATAGGTCTAATAATGAATAAAAAAAATAGGAATGGATGTAAGTTACTATGAACAGCATAGTGAGCACATTATCCTAGTAAAAAAAGACACAAAGCCAACACTGACCATATTAGTTTCAAGTATATCTGCCAATTACCTCTGCCAATGATGAGGAGATTCAAATAATATATGATGAGAAATAATTCAGATGATAAGGTGGAGGAAATCTTTGTAATGGGGGACTTGGAACTCTGTAGTAGAAAAAAGAAGGGAAGGAAAAATATTAGGTGAATACAGACTTGGAACAATAAAAAAATGAAAGAGGAAGTCACCTGGTAGAATTTCATGCAGATCACAATTTAATGATTGCTTAAGCATCATGAAAGAACGTCATATATGTAGAAGAGACCAAGAGGCACTATAAAGTACCAAATTGACTTTATAATGGTAATACCTATATTTTTAAAAACCAGGTTTCAAATTATAAGACATATCCAGGGGCAGATATAGGCTCTGACCATAACTTACTGGTTACGAAATGTATATTAAAACTTAAGAAACTGGAAAAAGATAGCAAAGTAAGAAGCTGGAACCTGGATAAACTGAAAGAACTAGAGGTAGTCGAGCATTTCAGAGGGAGTATTAGCAACAACTGACCAAAACAGAAGAAAGTAATACAGTAGAAGACTGGGTAGCTATGAGAAACAAAGTAGAAAGGCTGCAAAGGATCATATAGGTCAAGGCCTAATAGAAACGCTTGGATAACGCAGGTTATACTGAACTTAACTGATGAAAGGAGAAAATATGGAGCAAGTGAAACTGGCAAAAGAGAGTACAGATGGCTGAAAATGTAAATTGGCTACAAAGGAGTGACTACAGGAAAACTGTAGATCCATAGAAAAATGTATAACTAGGGAAAAGTTATATACCAGCTACAGGAAAATAAAAGAAATGTTTGGAGACAAGAAACGTAGCTGCATGAATATGAAATGCTCAGATGGAAAACCAGTACTAAGCAAAGAAGGTAAAGCTGAAAGGCCAAAGGAATATATAGAGGATTTCTATAAAGGAACTAAACTTGAAGACAATATTGTGGAAAGGGAAGAGGAAGTAGATGAAGATTAGATAGGAGATATGATACCGCAGGACGAATTTGACAGAGCACTGAAAAAATTGAGTTGACACAAGGCCCCAGAAGTAGATGATATTCCTCTGGAACTGATGACATCATTGGGAGAACCAGTCATGGAGAAATTCTTCTACCTTGTGTGCAAGATGTATGTGACAGGTGAAATACCTCCAGACTTCAAGAAGTGTAAAAGAATTTCATTTTCGAAGAAAGCAAGTGCAGACAAGTGTGAAAATTACAGAACTATCATTTCAATAAGTCAAGGTTGCCAAATACTCACAAGGATTATTTACAAATGCATGGAAAAATAGGTAAAATTTGACCATAGGGAAGATCAGTTTGGATTTAGGAGAGATACTGGAACATGTTAGGCAATACTCATGTTACAACTTATGTAGGAAGATAGGAAAAGGAAAGGCAAACCTATGTTTTTAACATTTGTAGATTTGAAAAAGATTTTTAACAGTGTTGACTGGAATACACTCTTACAAATTCTGAAAGTAGCAGAGGTAAAATACGTGTAACAAAACGTTATATACAACTTTTACAAAGACCAGACACAAGTTCCAAGAGTCAAAGGGCATGAAAGAAATGCAGTGGCTGGGAATGAAGTAAGGCAGAGTTGAAGCTTTTCCCCATTGTTATTCTATTTGTATAGTGAGCAAGCCGTGAAAGAATGCTAGGGCAAAATTGGAGAAGGAATTAGAGCTCAGGGAAAAGAAATAAAAACTTTTTGGGTGCCTACAACATTGTGATTGTCAGAGACAGCAAAGGACATCAAAGAGCAGTTGAACAGAATGGACAGTGTCTTCAAAGGAGGTTATACAATGAACATTAACATTAACAAAAAACAAATGAAATGGAACATAGCCTTAGAAAATCAGGTGATGCTGAAGGAATCAGATTAGGCAGCGAGTTTTGTTATCTGGTTAGCAAAATAACTTCTGATGGCCAGAGTAAAGAAGATATAAAATGCAGAAATGCTATTGGAAGAAAAGCATTTCCTTAGAAGCAAAATTTTTTGACATCCAATATTAATTTAAATGTTAGGAAGTCATTGCCGAAAGCATTTTTCTTGACTGTAGCACTGTATGGGAGATAAATGTGAACAGTAAAAACTTCAGACAGATAGATGATTAAAGCTTTCAAAATATGGTTTTACAGATGTTTGTTGAAGATTAGGTGGGTCGATCGCATAACTAATGAGGAGGTACTAATCAGAATTGGTGAGAAAATAAATTTCTTGCATATCTTGATTAAGAGAAGGGATCGATTGTTGGGACATATTCTGAAACATCAGGAGAAAGTGTGTGGAATAAAAAACAAAGAGGGAGGCTGAGAGACAAATACTGTACGCAGGTTCAAAAGGATGTAGGTAGCTGATCGTATTCTTGCACAAGACTGGGTAATGTGGAGAGCTGCATGAAACTAGTCTGAACTGAAAACCACGACAACAACCACCACAGTCACTTTTAAATATTATTATCGGCTCTCTTTAGAACTACGGGTAGTGTGTATTTAAGATTACATACTAAAATGTCCACAATTTGGTCCAGAATCATTATTATTATCATCCTTGATTTAATGGGACTTTCACTTCTGGTAATTTTTTGTGATATAAAAACTCCAAGCTGCACTATAGTGGTCCTCAATACTAAAATGTTCAGTTCACTAATTTCAGGTTAAGTTTTCCAATACACAGAGAGAGCAAATAATAGCAACAAAGTTATAACTACCAGAGCACTGTATGTGGTTCAAACAAAACCTGCAAGCAGATAGGCAATTTTAGTAATTGGCTAATTACTGACTGAAACTCATTTATCTTCCATGGTAAATCACATGGTACACTTTACTTCAAGGAGATAATGAATGCAAATGAAAGTACCAATACCAGAAAAAATGGCAATAAACCATCTACTGCAACTACACCAAAATATTTTGTAGATTAACATGGTTTGAAACAAAACAATAAGAAGCTTGGTATTTATGTCACTTGGATTTTTCATCCCAACATCAATACATTTCAGAGATGGGAAAGGGCATCTCAAACAATGGTAAACAGTCCCCCAAATACTAATTTAAGTTTCTTCCACTTTCCTTTCTCATGCTCCACATTTCTCACATTTTCCTCTCATGTCTCCCTCTATTAAGTTACATCTGTCATTTCAAAACTCTCCTTTATTAATATTATATATAAACATTTTTTTCTTCCCCAAATTCTCTCTCCTCATATATTTCTTTAGATTTTACCTGTCATTCTTTTTTTACTTTTTTTCTATTTACAGAATGTAATTTTGGTGGAGATGTATTACCGTCTTTAGCAAGTAAATGAAAGGCGTTTTTTGTGTGCCATACGCGTTTCGTTTCTTTATTTATAAAGCATCATCAGTGGCCTGTAATACATGTTATTTTTGTATAATATTGTAGTACAGTCATAATATTATAGGTATTTTTCACAGTATGACAGTTAACAGTGTTGTTACCATTTCTAAAGTTCGGATCTACTAGGTTAGAAACAACAAGTTGTTTCTAACCTAGTAGATCCGAACTGTTAACTGTCATACTGTGAAAAATACCTATAATATTATGACTGTACTACAATATTATACAAAAATAACATGTATTACAGGCCACTGATGATGCTTCATAAATAAAGAAGCGAAACGCGTATGGAACACAAAAAATGCCTTTCATTTTGTTGCTAAAGATGGTAATACACCTCCACCAATTTCATATGCAACTAAGGACGACAGAAATAAAAAAAAATAATGTAATTTCTTTTGCATTTATGGTTAGTTTTGGCTTTTTGATTACTGATGACCACTGTTATACAGTGAACTGTATTTTTCTCCCTTCAGTACTTTCTATTATCCTCTTATAGCATTGCAGTAAATCTATGAAAATCCATGTATTTGTCTTATGAAAGTGATAATGATAATTGTTCTCCACTTGGAGTTTCTCACTACAGTTACCATCTTAAGCTTATATTCTCTGCCAGTTCATCAAGCAGCAAAATTTAATGTTAAACTATTTCATCAATGGGCAAATGAATACAGGACAAAAGAAAGAAAAAGCAAGATGAAGCAAGCAAATTAGGTAGTTAAAGTCATTTCTTCCAAGGACAGTGTATGCACCCCCATGCCACTTGCAGCACAACATGCTACAAATTACAATACAAAGCCAAACACAAACATACAATAATAAGAGAAATCGATACTCACAGGGACCATTGTTACTGTCGGGGGCTGTGGATGGAGATAGAAAATACATCAGTCTAGATACAGTACTTCAGCAGCATTTTCTATCATTATTGAATTAACAGTAATGTAATAATTATTTCCCATGCATTTGTATTTAACTACAGAAATAATCCTAACTATACAGATGATCATTATTTGTCTTTAAATGTCATTTGTGTAAATTACTTACACCAACCATGTATTTCCTAAATCCTGAAGTTAATTTGACTATTAGTTCATAGTAGTAAACTGTTTCCACTGCAAGTTAAATGCAAATGAGAAGAAGTAAAGTTCAAGCAGTTTTTGGACTTATTTATAGATTAATCCCAAACCTGGACTGAAATCTGAGGAAATAATCCCTCATCCTCAAATACTTTACAGCACGTAATAACAGCAGGACCCATAACCGCATCATGTCAGATTTTGGGACTAATATCTAATTTAGTGTATCAGTCAGTAAACAAAATGGAATTTATATTAGCAAATGCACAAAATGCTCATAGTGAACATTACTACTATTGCAAAAGACACTCATCAGTGATTGTTACTGTAACCATAATCTAATATGCTCTTTAACTGCACTGTCATGAAGCATGTTGCTACAGAACTTCCATGCACATCACCAGTGCAAAGTGAAAAGCACTTACCTGTGTTGAAGTCTAGTGCAAATTCCTCATACTCATTGCCTTTCACAATGCTGTAAATGAGTTTCCTGCCAAGTGGAGATTCAGCCTGTATACTAACGGCAAGGGAAGAATGTAATTCAATACTTTCCAAAACACTGTCTGTATAGAACTGCTTGTCAAAAACAGGCATGGATCTGTCAATAACTTTTATATGAACAGGCATCTCTGTAGAGCATGGTGTGATACCTTGAAAGGTAACAATAATCTCATTAAACAATCACATAAAAATTCTCAAGACCCTAAAAATATTCTTATCTTTGTCTGATAAGCAATACGATTAGTATAAATTATTTAAAAATGCATCTATATGTCAAATTCAGATAAGAGTATACTAGCATACCTCCATCATAGGCAGCAATAACAAGTTCATATTCCCTATTATGTCCTTCCAAACTCTGTTTCAGTGTGATTTCACCACTCTTTCTACATACTTTAAAGAGCTCTCCATGACCCTTTATTAGTTCATACCTCACTTCACCATTTTCTCCTTTATCCAGATCAACTGCGTGGACCTGCAAATGTTTCATGTATATGTAATAAATCTGTTGAGTGTAAATACTTGCAATACAATGACAACATGTACTAATCATCATACCCTTACAATACAATATATACAAAGGCTATGCAAGCTGTTGAAAGCAGACTGCAGCTGCAAGTGTAGTACTAATGGCTAATGACAAAGGGTACAAGAAACACACTATGTGATCAAAATACCTGGCTGAAAATGACTGACAAGTTCATGGTGCTCTCCATTGGTAATACTGGAATTCATTATGGTATTGGTATTGATTACACCATCCACTCTCCCAAGCATACATTCAATCAGGTGCTGGAAGGTTTCTTTGGGATTGGAAGGAGGGATTTAAAATAATAAAAAAGCTTAAGGTCTCACATAGGCCTTCATAGACAGACATTATCTGCTGATGTAGTCCCCAAACAGATTCACCGTGCCATATCTCCATGCACCACCCCCAATAAACAGCCACAAAGGAGTGTCCCTCTTGTCACTGAATACCTCCTCGGTGGAACAATTAAACCACATCTTTGTCAGGGTTTTGATTATCTGTCATCATGACATATCCCCACCCAGCACTTCTTATTCCATTCCTGTCACAGGCTTATCCTATCCCATCAGAGGTTGGGCCACCTGTGAAAGCAGCCACTAACCAACTCTGCTGCAATCATTGTACAGCCTTTTACACTGGTATGACAACAAACCAGCTGTCCATCAGGACGAATGGCCACCATCAAACAGACAAAAAGCAAGATGGACCACCCTGTGGCACAGTATGCATCTGAACACAACACAATTGATTTCATTGGTTGCTTCATTATCCAGACCATCTGGATCCTGCCTCCATCACCAGCTCTTCTGAACTGCACAGGTGGGAGTTGTCCATTCAACACATTCTTTTGTCCCACAATCATCCTGGCCTCAAACCAAGAAAACTTACCAACCCTACACCCTATGCCTAACATTTCCCCCCTACACACTCATTAACCTGTGTTCCTTCAATTCATGTCTTCTTTCAAACTGTGTGTCACCCCCTATTTTATTTTTATTATTTTAAATTCCTCCTACCTCCCAACACACACCTGTATACCTGCCTTTTATCTTCTTCTGATCCTTCCCATCACTGCACACCATGCTACATCTCACATTTCTGACTACCAGAGTCTTTACCATCCATCATGCAAAGAGAAACATTCCATCCCCACCCTTAACTGGCATATTTCCCACTATACTCCCCTCCTCACTCACTGTCAAGATGCTTGTAGTGCTGGAGTAGGTGATCGTGGGTGCATAGGTATGTCCTAGTGACTGTCCGAATATACGTTTTTCTTTTTCTCATGAAGGCCATAGCTAAAAGTTTAAGTTGTGTGAATGTGACTGTCTCTATTAAGTGCCTGTCAGTGGCTCAGCAATCATCTTGACAGTGATTTGTTATCTGTCCTCTATTATTGACATTCCAATCTCGATTTTCAATTGCTAAATTCTAAAATGTAATGAGGCACTGTGAGGAGTTACCCAAAGCCACAGTTCTTAAAGGTAAACCATTTAGGCAACACATCTCTATCCATCCCTACATGTAATAAACTAAGTTATATGCTCACTACAGCCTCCACAACTTACCTCAAAATATGTCAGGTACATAGTCCTTTTGGAATAGCTTAAAAAAAAAAAAAAAAAAAAAAAAAAAAAAAAAAAAAAAAAAAAAAAAAAAAAAAAAAAAAAAAAAAGGAGAGAGAGAGACTGGGAACTATAGAATAAATGCAATGAAAACAAGACTTACTTTTGTTATACTGTCTCCCTTCTGGGCATCAACAGATACAACTGCATAGTATGGCAGATTAACGAACATTGGACAGTTATCATTTATGTCCAAAATTGTTACATTCACCATTACGTGGGCCACTCTTGGCTGTTCTTGACCAGGTTGATCACTGCGTGCCTAAAATAAAAGCAATAAATATGTATTTATTACATTAATTTGCTAACTTGAAAGCAGATAAATAAAAGTGAATTAATTTAAGTAAAGGAAGAACTTACTTCAACTATTAGCTCATATTTGTCCTTAAGTTCTCTATCAAATCTCTTTCCTGTTGTTCTAATGGCACCAGAAGTAGAACCAATTTCAAACATGTCTGTTGGATTCAGTATGTTAAATACTATGTGTTCATTCAGAGCACTTCCAAGAACATTTACTACAGCCACAGTCATAACTTTTGTTGAATTTTCTATTATAGTTCCCAAATACACATCTTTTTGAAATTTTAGGCCCGATTTCTCTGATTGTTCAACTTTAATATTTACTTGTGCTACACTCGAAAATTTGCCATCAGAGACTCGCAAGTGCAAACGATGAAACTGTCTAATATGTGTGGCATCTGACACTGTTATTACTCCAGTATCTGAGTCAACAGCAAACACTTCACCCCTATTACCATCAATTATGTCGTATCGCAGATGTGTGCTTTCTGCAGAATCTGGATCTGTTGCAACAACTTGAGCAACTGCAACATTTTGATATGTAGGCAACAACAGTGTAGCATTATACTCAGTCTGAGTGAAGTGTGGTGGACAATCATTAACATCTGTAACACTTATTTCAACTGTTGCAGTATTTTCTGAGTATAACTGAGGTTTTCCCAAATCTGAAACCTTAACATGAAAACGGAAGTTGGGTATGGTTTCATGGTCCAAATTCAACACTGTTCTTATTGCTCCTAAAACAGAAAAAGAATTATAATGTTAAAAAAACCAGCACTACTGACTATATGTACTGACTAAATAATGTCATTTCATAAGACTTATGCAGTAATAATTTAACTATATTAAACAATAGGTAATAAATGATTAGCATTAAAACCACATTTAGGTACCTGTGCTGGAATCTATATGAAAGAATTTGCGTGGTAGTGCTTCAATAATATCATAATTTAGAAGACCATTTAGTTCAGAATCATCATCTCTTGCTGTGATAACAAGGGGAGAACTATTGTTTGTAAGAACAAGTGAACCAATTGCAGTGCCTTCACTTATTACACCTTGATACAATGGCTGCAAAAATCTGGGTGCATTATCATTCTTGTCTAGAACATGAACAATAACGTTGCATTGAGTTTTGGCACCAGCCTGAAAATAAATCCATAAGTTTTGTTAGCTAGCCATATCAAATAAAAACAATCTAGGAATGCATAGGAAATTATTCCAATATGTTTTATATACAAAATTAAAATATCAATATCAACATTAAGATAGACTGCTGAAACCAAACAGTGGAAGAAAATCAAGCCAACAATTTGTTTATTGCAAATGCAGTAAAAACCCCCATGAACCAAACTTGCTTCAATCGAAACCCAGGTTATTTGAAACAGCTCCAAACTTTGCAAATGACAATGGTGCATTCAAGTGAGTGTTTCTTTCCACCGAGTGTGTACTTTTGTACTTTAGCCGCTATGCAGAAATGTGTAGTGATTAACTTTGCTGATAAAGTAGATGCTGGCCACAAAGTTCAAAAAAAGATGTTGGTTGAAATCTGGCTAGTTGATGTTTGAACTATTTCTTAGTGGGTGAAGACAAAATCTAAATTTATGAAGCAAGCTATGAAAAATTCTCACTTAGAAACACTGAAAATATCGTACTTGAAAAAGTAGGGAAAGTTCTGTGCCTTTGGTTCACTGAACAACAGGAAAAAGCATGTCTTTAAGTAGCCCAACAGTACAAGAAAAAGTTAAAATGTTAGTGGAGTAGTTAGGTAAGGAAGGAAAAAAAATCTTCTAGCTATGGGTGATTGGATAGGTTTTCAAACAGATACAGAATTGAACAATTGAACATATTTTTAGAAAAGATATCTGCAGATTGAGACTTACTGATGTTTTCAAAACTGAGTCTGAAGGTTACACCCAAGGCTACAACAATGGCCACATTTTCAGTGCCAATGATACAAGAGTTACTTTCAAGATGAGGCCCACAAAATCAATAGCTTCCTCAACAGAAAGATCTGCAATAGGTCACAAAGTGAAACAAAAATGCCTAAATCTTCTTTTGGCATCAGATGCTTCTGACATACAGACTCCCTCCAACATATATGTATCCGGAAATTAAAAACAAAACCTCAAGCTTTGGAGTGTGTTGTCCAAAATGCAGAACCAGTTTTGCAGAACTCATCAGGTGTTGGATCAGTTTGTACTGAAAACTGAAAATATTTTCCTGAAAAAGGCTTGTTTAGAGAAGTCATTTTACTAATGTCTTTTAATAATTGGCAATATGCTTATGCATTCTTTTCAGTTAAAAAGTGATATTATTATGTATTTTCATAATTTAATTAATTAGCATGATTTAAATTTAAATTTTGTGTATTTTCACTACCAGTCAATTTTTTTGTATTTCATTAGTGGTTTTGTTTTTAAGAGCTATTTTCTTTCTTATTTGTCAAATTTTGTCAGAGGTTCTGTTTTAAGAGTTTTTAACAGTGGGGGACTTTGCAGGAGAACTTCTGTGAAGTGCATGTGGGGGGGGGGGGGGGTGAGTTTTGTCGGGGTAGCTCAATGGTAGAGCGCTTGCTCGCGAAAGCCAAAGGTCCCACGTTCGAGTCCCAGTTCCGGCACACAATTTTAATCTACCAGGAAGTTTCATACCAGACCTTGTCAATGATATCACTGTAGAGACAGAGGTTAGTGATCATGATATTATAGTGACAATGGCCACCAAAGTTAATAAACTGATCAACAAGTCTAGGAGAGTGTTTGTGCTAGAAAGAGGAGATAAGCAATTGTTAGCATCTCAATTATGGAATGAATGGACATCGTTTAGTTCCAGTATGGTAAATGTAGAGGAATTTTGGGAAAAATTTAAATGCATTGTAAATAAATTGCTGGAGAAATATGTGCTAGCAAAGTGGATTAAGGATGGGAAAGACCCACTATGGTTTAATAATAATACTTGAAAAATGCTGAGAAAGCAAAGGCAGTTGTACTCTCAGTTCCAAAAAATTCAAGCAAATCAAATCAGACAAAAGTTACGAGAGATTTGAATATCTATAAAGAGCGATGTTCAAAGCATAGAGTAAGATGACCGTCATACTTAAGCAAAAGATCTTGCAGACAAAAAAATTCTGGTCCAAAAAATTGGGACGTATAAAAGATGTAAAGGTACTAGATGAGTTTTGTTACTTGGGCAGCAGGATCACTTATGAAGGTTGCAGTACATATGATGTAAAGCAATGGGAAGTAAGGCATTTTAAGATCAAATATTAATTTATGTGTTAGGAAGTCTTTTCTGGAGGCATTTGTGTGGAGTGGTGCCTTGTATGGAAATGCAACAAGGGTGACAAATAGTTCAGACAAGAGGATAGAAGCTTTTGAAATGTGGTGCTACAGACAAATGCTAAAGATTAGATGGGTAGATCACATAGCTGATGCAGAGGTACTGAACAGAACTGGGGATACTTTGGTTAAAAGAAGGAATTGATTGGTAGGAAAAATTCTGAGACATTAAATAATCGTGAATTTAGTAAGGAGGTAAGTGTTTGGGCTGTAAGTCACAGAGGGAGACCAAGAGACGAATATAGTAAGCAGGTTCAAATGGATATGGGTTTACTTCCTTATGCGTAGATGAAGAGGCTTGATAGAGTAGTTTCCAGACTGAAGACCACAACAAAAATTTATATGCTATAAAATGAGCCATGGGAATTGCAAGAGTGTAGCTATAAAATGTTAATAAACACCATGTATTAATGTACTTTAATCCTAAAAACTGAAATTTTAACTTTAGTCAACAATACGTGTGAATTTGAATAAAATAATTTTGAGTTTTGGTTGTCATTATGAAACACTACAGCAAATGAATTAACAATGTTTCAAAGGCTTTGCAGCAGGGCAGTTAACTGTTACATACTAGTGAAAGTCTTCCCCTATATACTGTCTATTTCAGTTATCTGTTTGCCACCACCATCACACATCTGGGATGTTACTGAACCATTTAAGAGAGGTTTCTGTAGTGGAGAATGTCTGTATAGTACAATATTGCCCATGGTACTGTTGTTGGTGGCTGGAAACCAACTCCAGTAAATCGTTAATACACAAAAATGAATTAGCAGGCTATTGCCTTTGTTACTCAATTAAAAGATTGATAGGTAACTCTTGTTGTGAATTGGAAAGTAATACCAAATTGATAGATTGTACCCAACAATAGAGTTTTCCTGTTATGAGCACTGAGGCCACGTGTTAAATCCAGGTTTGGAGAAGCTCTACCACATTCTTCAACAGAGCTTTGACTATCTTTTATCATGCCCTGAGATGTGGGATATCCTACCCAAAATCATACCCACATTCCACAAATTAGTGTTCTATGACAAACACAATCTATAGAAAATCCTTGTTCATTCCTACTCCCAATCTTGCACTGTTTGGGACACTGCCATTTGGTTGCTCCACATGCTGCATCTGTCCCAAACACCCTTCTACCACCTCATGCTGTAGTCAAGTCAAAGGTATTTTGTATACTATAAAAGGTACACATTTGAAAGTGGCCATGTTATATCCAGTTTTTATACCTGGTATGCAGTAATTATTGTGCAGCATTTTATTTCGGCATGAAAATTAATCAACTGTCTACTTATATGAAAGGCCAGTGCCAAACTGTGGGAAAAGGCCAAGCTTGACCAACCAGTTACTGAATATATTGTGCATGACAATAAAAATAACTTTACAGCTTCTTCACTAGGCAGACCATTTTGGTACTACCTTCCAGAACAAGTTTGTCTTGAACTGTGCAGATAGGAACTCTCTCCAGCAATATATCCTACACTCTTGCAATTCCCATGGCTCAAACCTCTATTAAAATGCTCCCATTGCCTAACCTTTTCCATTCCTTCACTGTCTATATCATGCACTGCCTTCACCAATCACATTTGTCACCTCTTTTCTACCCATCTACCTCTTCATTTTCACCCTCTCTTCTTTCTCTTTTCCCCTTCCTTTTTTTGCATTGCCTCATTCTCTCCCTCCCCCTCTTCTCACCTTTCCTTTCCCCCACCTCCTTCTCCACCCCCCCCTCTCTCTTTCTCTCTCCCAAAATATCCTTTTGCTCTACTCTCCATGCTCTTTTTTGTCTTATTGTGTGGCAACAGAGTTTTCTGTATACATGTCTTCACATTTCCCACTATCCCCTCCTTGCAGCCTTTTGTACACCTTCCCCACCTCCACCAATTCAGGTAACCACCCTAAATACTCTAGTACCAACAATCTATCATGCCATACTCACTGTAGTGTATATTTGGGTGTCTTTTTAGTGGTGTGGTACTGCTAAAAGAAAAGCAAAATGCTCAGAAAGCTAGAAAATTGCAGTAACTGTTAATTGCAGCAGCACTTCAAGTAAGTGGTTACCTTTCACTTATTTTATAAAATATTCAATCAATCTTATAGAAATTCTCCACTGATATGTGAAAACATGGTTCAAAATAGATATAGTGGTCGGATAGTACTTACTTTAACTTGGTACCAATGATAGTAACATACCAAAAAGACACAAATGGAGACAAAAGTAATTTTTTATAATAGCTTTTGGAAATGTGTATTTCTTTTATCAGGTAGAAGAGGAAAGAAGGGAAAGATTACTCACAAGCTAGGTCATGAAGTACAGATGGGTGAAAGTGGAAATGGAATATTAGTTATTCATGGCTCAATTGAAAAACCTATTGCTTGAAATGATTATGCCCTTCCCTGCTTCATGGTATATTATTAAAATATTAATGAATAAAATATATATCAATGAATAAAATATATTATTTTCCAGTTCAATGATTTGCATAATACTAAATCTATATAAAACTGTGTCCCTATAAGTTAGATTTAGTAATGCTGAAGAGAAAGGACTGAAAAATACTTTGGTAGTAACACAAAATTGAAGAACAGTTAAATATGGCATAAGGCTTGAACATACATGAAAGAAGAACATCTAAATTATTCCCAAAATTATCATTAACTTACCATGTTTGTTGCTTCAATAGTTAGATTATAAAATTTACAGAACTCATAATCTAACTGCCGTTTTGTTATTATAACACCAGTACTTGGATTTATAAAAAACATATCATCCTTATTCCCACTTTTTATTTCATAAAATAATGATGAAGTACTTCGAGCTTCCAGATGTTTTACATATGTTCCTACTGGCTGGTTCTCATATATTTCAGCAGCATGTTCCCGTTTGAGAAACCTAGTGAAAGTAAATGTTAGTTACTTCAGCCACATAACATAAAAACTTAAAAGAATTTGAAAAATTGATAGAGTTAATTTTAGTGTTACATATACCTTGGTGGGGCATTGTCTGCCATTGTTACCATTATGTGAACAGGGATAGTTGCTGACAAAGAAGGTGATCCATGGTCTGTAGCTTTCACAACTAGCATGTATTCTGACATCACACCAATATCCAATTCTCTTGCTACGTGTACAATACCTAATAATGGATCAATGCTAAACACATTTCCAATATTTCCTGAAATAAAAAATTTAGATATTAGACCAGAATTCCAGCAATTAATAAGACCTACTTCACACTTTTATTACAGACTATGTCCCCATATCTGTTACAATATCATTACAAACTCCCCTCCCACCTTTCCTGTAGGCCACTCAGGAGACATATTTTAGGAATTAAAAGGTTAATCTACCTGCTGATTCTCACACAGTTTAAACCAAATTGGTGAGACCCATCCCACAATCTCCCTTTGATAATTGTACATCAAATGGTTGCTCTTCTTTTATCAGTAAGATACAACAGGTTTTGCATCCAGGGTGTCAACAATAATACAAAATATAGTGGGAAATTGGTAAGAAGGATTATGATCACTTACATGCTGTGGAATCGAAACAGACAAAAAGATTCTCGGAGTATGAAATATTATGAAGAAATTGCACTGTAGGTCAAAATGGAAATCAAAATTAAAAGAACAAACTTCTGTTGTTCCTTGCACATTCTCCTACATAGGGGATTACTTATAATGGGAAAAGAAATATGCCTGAGAATCACATCATCATGAAAACTGAAGGTGATAGCATCTGTAAATATGTATAATGGACTGGTAAAAAATCATTTCCATATAAGCTTTTACAGTGAGATAGTGTTTCACAAGAAAAAGTTGACAACTGTCAACATATAAGTACAGTGAATGAGCCACTTTACAATAAATTTTAACTTCTTTTTTCTGATGCCCCCTCCCCCCTTGTAAATGTCACTACAGTATATAAACATACTGTTCTTTGAAATTTCCATTTCACTTATTATCTTTCTATTCTCTATTAATTTTTGTTACAATTATTATGCACTGTAACTCCTTTTGTTTCTATCAATGATTATAATATTACTTTTATATTACAGTACTTTCAACAATCTCTTTTTCTCTGGAAAATGAACAACGATCTTTTTATGGTGCATTATAAATTGTGAAATTTTGTATTCCATTTATTGTATTCAATTACCTTTGTTTTATCTTTCTCTTTGGCATAGAACATCAACTGGTTGTGGTTAAGAATGTTTTACACTTACTCTTTGGATTTACTACATCCCTCACTTTTCCTTTTATCTATGTCTTTTCTAAAAAGTATTTGGACACCCGCTTGACTTCCTGGCACTTTCACACAGAATAATTTCATAATTGGATGTTACCTTTTCTCAACTCAAGACGTTTGTAATCAACAATTATTCACAACTGTAGAAAAACAATTATTAATCAACATATAATAATGGAAACTCCAGGTTGGAATTAATAATATAGTAAGGACAGTTTACATCTCACCGCAAAGACGTGGCGACGAGCTGCGACAGGCACATACAAAAGACACATACATACAACACTTTCAGCTATTGGCCATGGCCTTCTTCAGAAAATAGAACACTCACGCAATCACACAGGCACACAAAACAGTCATACAACCATCTCCTCCGGCTGCTGCACTTCGAATCACGCTCTGTTGAATCCTTCCTGAATTTCCATTGTTCAATTACTAATCAAATATTATTTAGTCTATAAAACAGATTACTTTCATTTATGAATTAATTGCATCATATCATATAAATCACTACTATAGCTTACCTGACGTAATTGAATATTTGATTTTTGCATTTTCTCCTCTGTCTCTGTCAATCGCATACACCTGAACAACTGCAGTACCTATACTTGATGTTTCAAAAACTTTGCCTTGAATGAGTTGGCTAGTAAATTCTGGAGGATGATCATTGTGATCATGAACAGTCACAATAACTCGGGCATAATTTCTTTTTGATGGTGTCCCCTGATCTCGAACCATTACAGTAAGCACATGCTCTTCTACTGTCTCCCTAGAGAGAGAAAATAGAGAGAAAAATAAATTAATATTTTACTATATTTGTACAGTAGCACACATTTATTTGTATTGACTGGTTACTAGGAAGACACTACTGTCATGACACACAGTGTTTCTTTACGTCTTACAAACACCATGCATTCTTTTGAACCACATTCACAATATCAAAATTGGAAGCTTTTTTCAACCTCCATTTAATCCATTATTTAACAATAATGATGAATTTATGAGTACTTACAATAATAAACAAATTATGGAGAAGCGAAGGATATCATATGGATTAGCAACACATAAGCTTAAAAGTACAGCAATCTGCAGTTTTTCCAAAATTATTATCTCTTTGACAAATCAAACCATGTTACCATTGCTGATCAGGAAACTTATCTAAAAAGTGTTTAAACAGTATTAAATTTTATTCTGACTACTGCAGAACTACTCACAAACAAAAAACACTATTTTTGCTTTCAAAACATTGTAGTCAGTGGTAGAACATTAAATGATTTATCCCATTGAAGTGTTCTCACTCCCACATTATTTAACATACACACTGAATTACCAACAATGTAGACTTGCTCTTTATTTATTTATGGGATGATCTGGCACTCAAACTAGCATAAGAAATGTGAATCAATTCAAAGACAATGTTTGTCTGCTACTGATGACCAGGGAGAGTATTACAAAGCCAAGTGCCTGAAATGAAATCCTAGGAAACAGTAGTCTGCATTTTCCACCCCAGAAATCAACATGCCAACTACAAGTTAAAATTCTAATAGCTGAGAACTGCTCTCAATCACAAATTGCCACTAAATTCCCCATAAAAGTCTGATATTTAAGGGGTATACCACAGTGTTAGAATGGTCATACCACAAAACAACATAGTAAGAAAACTTAGAGGTACAAGCTGAAGAACAAGCCCAAATGCTTCCAATGTTGGCTCTAGCCTTCTACTAATCAGCTAGAGAATAACCTTCTCTTGTGTTGTACTAATCCTGACACTCAAAAACGTTGACATGGCTCTTCACCAAAGTTGTTACCAGTTGACAGGATGATTCACACTAACTCCAAGCAAAAAAATTCAAGTTCTGAACAGAACAGCACCGGCCAACAGTGCTAACCAAAGTGAAAACTAATTAGACATCTACTTCATTGACAAGATCCTATTGCTCAATGCCTGTCTTAAATGCATGAAAACCTTTACCTTGAGTATTAACGGCGGAAATCCAGGTTGAAAGGGGGGGGGGGGATGAGCTACTGTGTGGGGAAAATAGTTTATTGTATGTTGAGGCCTGGATAATTTTGGTACTAGAGAATGTACTATAAGGATAACTCATATCTGCACAGTTCAGAAAAGGTGGTAGTTAATTGGGGGAGGGGGGGTAGGATTCCAGATGGTATGTGCTGTGAAGCAGCTGTTACAATCAAGTACAGTATAACTCCGATTTTGCGTGATCTCAATTTAGCGTAAACCCCCATTTAATGGAAGAACTTTCAGGTTCCAAAAATTATTTCATAAATGCAATGCAATTTTATATTCAATTTAACGTAATTCGAATTGTGACAAAACCGCATTTAGTGTTAGGAAATGTTGAAATTCTCAATTTGTTATGGTTATGCAACAATAAAAACCTATGAAAAACACATCATAAGCTTGTGAAAGATGATTTAAGGCCTATACTATAACTGAGGTTTTCCTCCTCACATTATAACTCACAAATTTCATAATAACATATACCATACTCGTATCCTGTGGGTGGAAAACGAGTCTGTGTGCTCATAAACAAAAAGCCGATGTATGTAACACACAGTGTACAAAATCGGTGAAATGCTATGTGTCTAGCAAGTGTCAAGTCTAGATCAGTGACGGTCATACTGTACTTACGTGATATGTTGGCAGTGGTCATTGTGCATGTCAGCAGTCACTTGTTTGTTAATGTGCGAGGAATCATACACCCGTGTTCTGACGAAAAATATTATGAAATTAAATTTCTACCACGCTTTAATTTCTGTCACAAATTATCAATGTTTTTAATGATTATTCTCTTCCAATTAAATCATGTGGCTCAGTAGGTGGAGGCATGAATGTAAATTGTGAAAATTAAAGATGCACACTTTACAAAAATTGCAAATCATCATTGTTTGAAATGATTAGTGTCTGTAGATGGATGTAAATGGGGTTTTGGGCACTTGACAGCTAGATCTTCAGTGCCCTAGTGTCTTTAAAGTATGTAATGTGGTTCAGTAGGTGGATTGGTGATTTTAAATGGATCACATGGTACTGTAGAAAAGTAATGACACATTCATAACAAAAAAATGTCCACGAACAAACACCATTCAATGTCATCAGGGAGGAGTATATATTCAGTCAACAGTGATGAAGCAGGGGTTGACATGCATGATTGGGTGCAGGTATCTAACAATTTAGCCATAACTTTTGATGAATTTGAGGCTTGTGATGATGGTGCCATCACTACATGCATCCGGGACATTGAGGGAATCTGCGAAGATGAATTAAAGCAGAATGATGAAGATATCGAGAAAGTGGATTATGTTAGGGATGAAGAAATGCAACCACCATCATTCAGTGAAACTGTTGCTACCATAGATATTGTCTGGAGATTTGGCACAGGATTTAAAGTGGACAGCTCTGTTATATACAGAGTAAATCAGTTGGAGATGAACATATTGAACCTAAAATCCAACAGTGCTAAAAAGCAAACTACCATTTTTGATTTTTCAAAAAAAAAAAAAAAAAAAAAAAAAAAAAAAAAAAAAAAAAAAAAAAAAAAAGACACTGTGAAAGTCATGGAAAAAAAGTTGTATATAGGAAAAGTAACTCAATATATTATATTACTGTAATTGTGTAAGTATTATGTGGTTGTATTAATTTTTAATGTGCTGGGAAACTACAATATGATCTTTGACTACTGTGTTAGTGCTACAGAAAAAGTTTTAATTACAGTATAGTGTGAAGGGCAAGTATCTCCATGTTTTATTGTTGTTATTGTATAAATTATGTGTGTTGGTGGTGCAGTTCACGTGAATATAAGTAAGCAGTTTTGAAAAAGGTTTACTTTCTATCAAAACCTCAATTTAAGGTAAACCCCCATTTAAGGTTAAAAAATTCCGGTCCATAGAAAAACATTAAATAGGGGTTCTACTGTGTGTGGTCAGCTGCATGTTGTATCACAATGTGGTCTACTTTGTTTTTGGTCACAGTTTGGTGGTGGCCATTCATCCTAATGGACAGCTGTTTGGTAGTCATACCAATATAAAAAGCTTTGAAGTATCCTTGAGTACCATAATCTTTATAAGACAAATGCCGAGGAGAAGCCTCAATGCTAGCAGAACACAGCCAAAACTGATTGGATACCACCAAAACATGAGCTATTCCCAAGAAACAGCCCATCATGGCCAACACAGATATCACTCAAGCAGTCCACTTGTTTACTGATGATTCATAGAGTCCAATGGGCACAATATTTTGGCAATCAGACATGTCGCCACCATGAGGTGAGCTGACAAACTGAGGTCATTAGGGCAGGCGGCTGCCCCATTCACTCTGCCAATCGTGGTTGTTGAGAACCTGGTGTCGGCATCTGTGGTCGCATCGTTGTACTTGACATCTCTAGGTGCCAGATCATTTTCTGTGCTGAATGTCCTCTTCTTTATTAGACTCAGTGTTGGTTCCCAAGCCTTGCTCACATTGTAGCCACAGTCTCGGTTCATGAGCCCTTCCCTAGTGCAGATCTCGATGGCCTCACTAACAATGCTGTCTCAGTAACTTGAAGTCTGTGCCTCGATCCTGGTATGTTCATAATCCATCTCATGATTTTCCGACAAACAGTGCTCTGGAACCACTGACTTGTTAGGATACTTAAGTTGAGTGTGCCTCTGATGTTCACGACAACGATCCTCGATGGTGCAAATTGTCTATCCGATACTGACGCGACCATAGACACCGACACCTGGGTCACAACAATCACTGGTGCATCCGCGGACTGTGGTCACACAGATTGAATGCCTTGCAAGGAGTGTAGATATAAGACAGGCATCTGTCCTCAGGGTCTCAGTTTGGCAGCGCACCTAGCCTTTACAGGCTAGGAGGTGAATCACAGCATGAAGAAATTCAACAAGCTGCACCACTGAAGATACCATTTGCTGTGTATTCTTGCTTTTCTGAGGAGATGATGAGCTGAGCAGGTTGTTCCAAACTTTGCTAAGGTCACACATCACACTGATTCTGCAGCAGCTAAGAGAATTAAGAAACGAGCCAGCCTTGCTTTGGTGTGTGAGAGGGCACAATTTACCTGTCGTAGCCTTGAGTATAACTCCCAGGAGGTGCTTAAACTACATTTACAACTAGGAAACCATTTTAATTCCAGAACATGGGATTGGATTTGATGGTGTTACCTGGGTGACTGCCTATTTTGCCAGAGTACATCAGGAATCTAAATTCTCACACTCATGAATTTCACTGACGTCTAACTAACTGATGGTGCAGTTTCAGTTCTAAAGAAGGGACTTAACTTTGTTCCCACCCCTAGGTTCACACCAGTGGCAGACATCATCAGCACAGATGAGCAGTTTGCAGCACATCTACCACCTGGAGTACCTGAAGAAGTACATCGGGTAACCTGTTGTGCTTTGATGAGAACCAAGCCTACAAGTCGAATATCACCAGCAGACAGAGGGCGGCCATTTGAGACCTGAGAGAGTGCCCTGAAATTGTTGTCTTACCTGCTGACAAAGGCAACACTATTGTTATTCTTTCCCATAAGGACTACATTGAAAAGATGCAGAGCCTACTTGATGACAACTCTTACAGAAAGATCCATGCTGATCCCACAAAGAAAGTGGAAAACAAGACTAGAGCTCTTCTTAAGGATGCCAATCTACCAGAGTGGGTTGCCAAGAAATTGTCACCTCAAGGACCGGTACCACCAAGGCATTATGGACTCTTTAAAGTCCCCAAAGAAGGAGTGCCTTTATGTCCAATTGTCTGCAACATTAGGGCAACTACATATTTGCTGATCAAATACCTGGTAGAAATGCTTAGTCCTTATGTAGGGAAATTCCCTCACCACATTTGCAACTCTGTGAATTTTGTAAAATGTCTCGACAACTTTAGGCTGAAGACTAAGATATCCTGGTGTGCTTGGATGTGGTTTTGTTATTCACCAGGATGCCTCTATGAGAGAAAATGGAGCTTATTTGGCAGAAATACCTCCATGTATTTTTTGCGTAATGGAGAATAATACAAACAAACTGAAAGAGTCACAATGGGGAGCCCACTCTCTCATGTAGTCGTGAATATGTACATGGAGTACTTAGAGAAGGAAGCCTTGGAGTCATTCAAATAGAAAGCTACTAGTATTTTCTTCTTCTTCTTCTTCCGTTATGTGGTTGACACATTCGTCACTTGGTCCCATGGAAGGGATAAGCACCTGGACTTTCTTACACATCTGAACTACATACACCCAGATACCAAATTCGCTATGGAGACTGAAACAGAATGAAGATTACCATTTCTGGATGTCATGGTTAAGAGAAGAGCTGATGGCGCTCTGTGATGTAACTTCTCAGTAGTACTGTCACGAGCACTAATAACAGTGTCGAGTAGAGTAACATAAAAGAACCGATTGTCAGTATGACAGTATAGAACACTGAATACTATGCACGCTCGAACAAGTCTCACACACAACTGAGCCGGGTTGCGGTTCGCTTGGTTTCACTGTGCCGGCGGCCACTAGGTGGCAGGCCGGTAACACTGGTCCATGCTAGTGTTGCCGTCTCGTAGCTGGTGGCGTAACCACGTGTGGCGGAGGGTAATTAGTGTGCTGTGTGCCGCGATGTATAGCACTCTGTTTACCAGAAGAAAATGCACACTAACCTGAATTTGAATACAGATAGCTGACATCACTCTTCACAAAGGAATAGGGTGCTAAAAACTCTAGAACATATGGCACACACCATTTCAGATGTAGAGGGCCTGGCCTAGGAGCTAGAGCACCTCAGAATAGTATTCCAAGAAAATGGTTACTCAGAATGGCAGATTTTAATGTGCTCTCCCACCCCACCACTACAGTAAAGTCTTGGGATATGGAAGAAGTCATGGAGGAAGAGGGAACCACAGCCTTTATACCATACATTGGTGCACTATTGGCAAAAATAGGACTTATATTAAAGAAGCACTGAGTAAAAATCTGTCTTTTGTCTGCCCAATAAAACATGAACCTTATTGCAAAGTGTCACACTCTCGGTTTGCAGAAGACTTGCATATACCAGATTCTATGTCAGTGTGGGAAGATTTTTATCAGAGAGACAGTGTCCACCATTGAGAAATGTTGCTGTGAACATCAGAGGTACACCCGAGTTAAGTATCCTAAGTCAGTGGTTGAATAGCACTGAGATGGATTATGAACATACCAGAATCTTGGCACAAACTTCAAGATATCATGACAGAGTTGAATAGAGAGGGCATCAAGATCCACACAAGGGATGGGCTGATCAACCGAGATGGTGGCTACAAACTGAGTAAGGTTTGGGGACCAGCACTGAGTCTAATTAAGAAGGAGGCTATCAACAAAGAAAATGATATGGCGACTAGAGATAATGAGGCAAGTACATCAATAATTTTTGATAACATTTTTTTTTTTTTTTTTTTTTTTTTTTTTGGAACAGTGATCTTAAATTTTTTAATAATTAGAATAAGACAGTCTCAATCGCAAGTTGATGTATTTATTACTAACAACCAGTTTCAGTTCTACAGAACCATCTTCAGGTCTTTGGCACCTTGTTGGTAGATGGTGGTGGTGGCTGGAGCAGGCTGCAGTTGACACCTGCTCCGGCCACCACCACCATCTACCAATAAGGTGCCAAAGGCCTGAAGATGGTTCTGTAGAACCAAAACTGATTGCCAGTAATAAACACATCAACTTGCGATCCAGACTATCTTATTTTAATTATTAAGTACATCAATGCTAGCACAGACATCGGCACCAGCATCTCTGTGACTGCGAATGTGCACCCACAGCCATGGACTGTGAAGATAACATCTCATGGGGAGGGGGGGAGGGTGATATAATATGCTCACCCCTTCTCAGGATCTTAGTTCACCAGTGCACCTGACGTAGGTGACAAGTGTGATCACCAAAATATTTTGCCAGTTAGACACTACGAACCAGCAGTATACGCAGGGACTGTTCGAGCAACAAATACGCTAGGAGAAACTGACGAATCACAACACAGAGATCAATTAATTGTCACAATATGGCAACTGGTTGTGGTAATAATGCTATGTTAAAATGGGGACTGCAACAACCAAGATGTGTCCTGTGTACATGGTGGTGAGAACAAGATGAGCCATTTCTTTCATTGTTCCATTTAAACTGTCTCCTGCAGCATTGTGACACAGGAGGATCCAGCAGCATCAACCTCAACAGAAGTGCATCTTGCTGACTACTAATTCTCATTTACATGAGTGTCATCAACAGAATAATAATGGAAAAAAATTAATCTGGAAGTCTCAAACAAGTGGCATTGTAGCTAAATATTATTATGAACGGACTGTAGTATGAAAAACATTGATGTTAAGAACTGCTTCAAAGTAGATTAGGTTTTGTAAGTATATTCTTTGTACAATGGTTTGACATTCTAAATAATGCACACATTATGTATGTATGAAAATTTTTTATTTGACACTGTGTGCAGCTACAAATCCTCTTGATAACTACTCAGCTCTCCTTTGATACTTACAACAGAGTGTGACATGAATCAAAAGTGTAAATAAGATAAGTATAGTTGTTTATTACATGATGCAGTTCCTAATATTTGTGGAAACTGTGCATCGCCATCTATAAAAAAAACCTTTGCATTTTTTACATTATTATAAATCTGTGCAAAGAATATAATCAAAATGTTCCACTAGCAATACAACAAATAAAAACATATGAGCTTTGTCCAGAAAGTAATTCATTTTCTTTTTTTCCCCTTTTCTTATTTCCCAGCTGAAGACAATGTTGTGACTGTTATTTGTGTCACAAGCAACATGCTAAGATTTAGCTAAGGAGAAGACCTCCTTGTGCTGGATTGTAACAGTTGATGAAACCTAGGTTCATCAGTTTTAGTCTGAAATGAAACGATAATTGATGAAATGGTATCATTCTCACTCTTCACAGAAGGAAACAAGTCAAAGCCATTGATTCTGCCAGTAAAGTCATGATCTCTGTGTTTTGGGACTACAGTGAGATTCTTGTTAATGTGATGATAGGAGGTGGTATCTTTAATTCGCCCGTCCCTTCAGAAGCATATGTCAAGACATAACAAAACTCAAGACATCCTCCAGTAACTTCAGTGTCATAATAATCCAGGCTAAAACACTTGAAATTACACAAGTCTAAGGACTGCTGAACACAACATGAAAGAGGGTTGGACAAAGTTATCCCATCCACCTTACAACCTTGACCTTGCCTCCTTGAAGTTCCACTTGTTTGGGCCATTACAGGAGGATGTGCTAGGAAGATGAGTAGGTGAGTCACGCAGTGAAGAAATGGCTCCATGACCATAACAGGAACTGCTACTGACAAGGAACATGTGCCCTTGTTTTGCACTGGTGGAAAGCCATAAAAAGGAATGGAGATTATGTGGAAAATAGGGTGTGTAGATGAAATATCATTCTTTTATGTAATTCTCATTAAGTGCAAAATAATTTTGGAGGAAAAATGTGGTGCATTACTTTCTGAGAAACCTTTATTCTAAGAATGAGTGGATTTCATTTACAGTTTACCTGTCCAGTTTTTCATTGAGAGTAACTGATCCTGTGATAGAGTCAACTTTAAAGACTGATAATGAAACTGGGTTTCTTGCAGCATGTAGACTGTAGATCACTCTCTTGTCTTCATCTTTGTCTGTTGCAATTAATCTTAATATTTCTGTACCTTTTTCAACATTTTCAGAAATTTCAACAGTATACAGCTTTTCTGTAAACTCCGGTCGATGATCATTTATATCAATTACATTGACATACAACTGTAAAAGAGAAGAAAACTCAATGTTGTAAAGTGAAGGCAAATTTAAAATAAACAAACAACAGTCATAAATCAACATGTGAACTATGTATAGGTAGGTAATATAAATTAGCTCTGCTTCTGACCTACAAGTGAATCACAGACACCATCAGACAAATCATAAAGGTTGAAGTAGTTTAATACTGAGGAGCACATACAATGTTAAGTCTCTCAATTTAAGACCCTGAGTTGCTTTCACGACTACATGTTACTCTCCTCTCTTAGCAAGGTTTTTTCTTTCTGTGTTTAATACCAATCTTATATAACCAATTTGTTTATACTATAAATTTGACATTTTAGATTGTAGGAAGTTTAGTTTTCTTATTTAAGATTGCAGTGAATTCAATAATGCCATTACTTTAAAAAGTTATATTAAATACCTCATATAGCTACATGCAATTAAGCATCTTAAGCAAGTTTCAGACATTTGTAGTGACCAAGGGAAGAGAGAAGAGGAGCAACAAACTTACTTGGGTAAAAGTTGTGTGAACACCATCTGTTACACTTATTGTCAAATTGTATGTGTTTTTTCTTTCCCAGTCCAATTTTCTTGCTAGCAAAATATTTCCTTTATCACGACCAATGAAAAATTCATCCATATCATCTCCACCTGCAACAAACAGAAAAACAACAGTAAACATGTAGTCTCACCATATAGGAAATTTAATATTTTTCAATTTAATTGATTAAAAACACATTATAAACTTTCATCCAAAAACCCACACATTGGCATAAAAAGTCTGAATGTGTGTGTGTGTGTGTGTGTGTGTGTGTGTGTGTGTGTGTGTGTGTGTGCGTGTGTGGGAGGGAGGGGGAAAGGGAAGGAGTGGGGGAGGGGATGGGCCAGGGAGGTAATCATTTTAGAGAGAGAGGGAGAGAGAGAGAGAGAGGGAGAGAGAGAGAGAGAGACACCAAATCTTCACTACAGTAAACATGTCCAAATAGATGTTAGTTGCAAGAGTAATGCGAAGACTAACGTAGAGCAAGGCATAAAACCTGTCTTGAGACTGAAGGCCACATAAACACTAATTTGATTACAGATACAAGATTAAAAGTGGTAACTAAGAAGCTGATTGCAACACAAAAATAAGACCTAAAACGCTTGTTCCACAACTGAATTCTTTATTTACCACAAATAAAGATATTTAGTGGATAAAGTCTGAATGTGTGTGTGTGTGTGTGTGTGTGTGTGTGTGTGTGTGCATGCGCACGCACACACACACATGTGCATGGAGATGGTTGGGGGGATAAGTCTCTTGCAATGAAGCAAAATAAAAGTTCATTAGCAAAAAGCATATAATTTCTTGTGATGATTAGACCAAACATACGAACCCTGAAGCACAATTAACAAATTCTCCCACCCACAGCTTGCACCCTCTCCCTTTCACCTATAATGTCTCCTCATCCTCACCAAAAATTGCTGCTTACACAGAGTGGTTGAGTGCAGTCTTACCATAGTGGCTGGGGGTGATTTTGGGGGGGGGGGGGGGTGATGCTTATGTCAATGAGTGTGGGTATTTATTTCTGAAGAAGGTTTTTTGGATAAAAGGCTGAATTACTGAGAAGTCTTTGAAGTATGCCTATCTTTGACCTATTGTGTTAGCTGTGTGGTTAGTATCAATCTATTCTTGTCAAAATATTGTTGTTAATCTTGACTACACCTTCCATTGTGTAATATGTTATTTGTTATAGCTGTGTGCAAGCAAGCTGTGTAAAGTAACATTTTGGTGCACAAACTTCAGTGTTTTTGTAGCTTATCTGTAAGATCATCTGCAAATAAGTGGAGCTCAGCAAAAAACAGTAACATATGAAAACAAACAACAAATGAAATAAAACAATTCTTTCCCTTTAAGTACAAATGAAGCACAAGCATGAAATGAAAATTCAAAAAATGTCACATAGTATTTAATCTATTAATCGATTGGTCTCCACTTCTTATGAGATTCATTTTGGTGTTGATCAGATTTCCTATCTACAATTTTGGCAACTATGTGCAGAGTAAATAAATTTATTATATACATAAACAATAATTCATAGCTTTATGTATCTCATAGCAAAGGTCTATAACACATATTGCTTCATAACTATTGACTCATTAGGATATTGCCTCACATTAATACATTAGCTTCTTTCCAAAGTCCCTAAGATATTTCATCATGATGACAATTATTGAAACTGTACATTACAATAGCCTACTGTGCCATGAAATTGTAAATACAGTATAACCCCGATTTTGCGTGACCTCAATTTAGCATAAACCCCCATTTAACAGAAGAATTTTCAAGTCCCGAAAATTATTTCATAAATGCAATGCAATGCAATTCGAATTATTATTTAGAGTTAGGAAATGTTGAAATCTCAAGTATTTATTTCTATTTGTTATGGTTATGCAACAATGAAAACATGAAAAAGACGTCATAAGCTTGTGAAGGCCTATAATTGACGTTTTCCTCCTCACATTATAAATCACAAATTTCATAATGAGGTGTGTGAGGATCCACTTCACCTGGTCTTCCTCAACCAACCATGCCACATTCCTGGATGTCAACCTCCACCTCACTGATGGCTCCATCCAGACTTCCGTCCATATTAAACATACCAACCACCAACAGTACCTACATTTTGACAGTTGCCATCCCTTCCACGTCAAAAAATCCCTCCCTTACAGCCTGGCCACCCGTGGACGGCATATCTGCAGTGACAAGAATTCCCTTTCTGAATATGCTGAAGGTCTCACAAAGGCCTTCACAAACAGAAACTACCCCACAGACCTAGTCCACAAACAAATCTCCCGTGCCATATCCTCACACACCCCAAATCCTCTTCCTAACACCAGTAACCATCCACAAAAGAGCACTCCCCTTGTCACCCAGTACTACCCTGGTCTCGAACAACTAAATTCCATCCTTCGCCAAGGTTTTCATTTTCTATCCTCGTGCCCTGAAATGAGAGACATCCTGCCCAAGATCCTTCCCACCCCTCCTAAAGTGGTGTTCCGTCGCCCTCCCAACCTTCACAACATCCTAGTTCATCCTTATGCCACCCCGAAACCCAGCTCACTGCCACAGGGATCATATCCTTGTGGAAGACCCCGCTGCAAGACCTGTCCATTCCACCCACCCAGCACTTCCTATTCCAGTCCTGTCACAGGCTTATCCTACCCTATCAGAGGCTGGGCCACTTGTGAAAGCAGCCACGTAATTTACCAACTGTGCTGCAAGCACTGTACAGCTTTCTATATTGGCATGACCACCAACCAGCTGTCCATTAGGATGAATGGCCACCGCCAAACTGTGGCCAAAAACAAGGTGGACCACCCTGTGGCACAGCATGCAGCAGAGCACATGCTTGCATTTCAATGGCTGCTTCACAACCCTGGCCATCTGGATCCTCCCATCCACCACCAGCTTTTCTGAACTGCACAGATGGGAGTTGTCCCTACAATACATTCTCCGATCCCGAAATCAACCAGGCCTCAACCTACGATAACTTCCCTATATATATATATTTATCCATACCTTACAGTTTATTTCAATTTGGACTCTGTCCAGCTAATTTTTTCTTGATGCGCCAAACTCTTCCGTTCCCACCCCCCTCCCCCCCGCCCCCCTTTTCCTTCCTTTCAGTTCTGCAACATAGTACCTGCACAACATCCTAGTACATCCCTATGCCACTCACAATCACAACCCCTTACCACAGGGATTATATCTCTGTGGATGACCCCAATGCAAAACCTGCCTAATCCAGCCACCCATCACTTCTTACTCCAGTCCTGTCTCAGGCTTATCGTACCCCAACAGAGGTTGGGCCACCAGTGAGAGCATCAGGTTGTGTCTGTCATTAATTTGTTTGAACAGACTAATCTCCAAATTAGTCAGAAAATTTTCACATTGTTTTCATGGGTAACTTGAGCAAAGATGTGGCAACATGCAGCCGGAGGTGATGGTTGTATGACTGTGTTGTGTGCCTGTGTGATTGCGTGAGTGTTCTGTTTTCTGAAGAAGGCCATGGCCGATAGCTGAAAGTGTTGTATGTGTGTGTCTTTTGAATGTGCCTGTCGCAGCTCATTGCCATGTGTTTGTGGTGAGTTGTAAACTGTCCTTACTATATTATTAATTCCAACCTGGACTTTCCATTATTATACTTTTTGATTGTCTGTTTGAATGTTTGCATGTGGTTTTTACAGGTAAATTGGGTATATCTTGTGGCAATAAATAAGCCTTACTTCATCAAAATCTGTTCATGGAAAGAAAAGACATAACTTAAAGTTTCAGGAGTCTAGTCTGCTTACCAGTATGCCGAAATACACTAAAGAACTAATAAATGATGCTGTAGGTTTCATAGTACACCAATTGATACTGTTAGGCTCGATATAAGTGCCACTAGTGCTATCAGAGGTTCATGCCCTGACAGACTTAAAAGCCACAATCTGAGAAGTGCAAAATAACACTGAATTTATTTAGTTGCAATAGGGTAAATGAATCATTGGTGATAAATAGTACAACTGCGTACAGATAACAGGGTCTCAACACATTTTGCACTGCTGATCACTAGTATGAAAAGTGCATCTTATAAATGTAATTATTTTAATTTGAACTGATTGTGATTACAAAAACTTGCACATATCTGTACAAAACCAGATGGATTTATGTGGCATGTCACAATAAGTTACAACCAATATTATAGTAAGAAATAGGATTTACAAATGATATTTCATGTCAATCCCCTCAAAAAGCTGATAACTGGGACACTTATGCTTCAAGGATTTACTGATTTCAATTTGTGTATTAACATGTAATTAAATATCTTTGCTGCTTTTGATAGGTTTCATTTGCATTTAACTTATTGGCTTGGAAATAAAAAAAAATCATTGTCAAAGTGATCCTATAAGGGCACAGTTTTCCCTGATTGTGTCACTGAATCCTATAAAGTGACAGTTTACAAAGGCACTTCTTTAATTTATATTGGAAAACACAAGCACATAGTTAGTAAATACATCATCTACTTTTAAATGAAATTAATGATGAAAATTCTCCTCAGGAAAAATGTTTTAGACACCCCCCGCCCCTCCTACACCCCTCAGCATCATTAATTTCACTCTCTTCTCTTCTCTTTACTACTTGATCTTTCCTTTTTAGTTATATTTATCCTCTCTGGCTTGGCTCAGTACATACATGCAGTATCTCTGACGCCCACACTTCCGAAACACCACCTTCATGACCTAGGCGTGAACCACCTTTCCCTTCTATTCCCATCCTTTATTCTTCCCTTCTCTCCCACCTGACGAAGGAACTCTGTTCCGAAAGCTTGTCCCTTTGTCCCTTTTTTTCTGTTTTTTCATTTTGTGTTACTATCGGCGGTACAGCACAATGGTAAGTACTGGCCAGCCATTCTATCTCATTTAAATGAAATTACTTTTATTATCATTATCACTGTTTAAATTTCACGGTATTAGTCAGTCTTTACCAATTTCAGTACTGGTTATCATCTTCACAAGAGATAATAGTATAGCTACATCAATTGGTCAAAAGATAGTAACCAGTGACAAAACCAGTAGAGGATAAATAAAACTGTACGGTTACTGGTACAAAAAATGATTTTCTCAAAATATTTATTGGTTGGAGATAACAACTTAAGAGAAATATTTTGGTATTTGTATCACATTTTTTATCATTTTTGATAACCTTACTATGTATCATTTATGTTATTTAGGCCTTCTACAAATTGCACTAATTAAAACTTTGACTCTCGTGGTTCTGCAACACACTCACACACACACACACACACACACACACACACACACACACACATATATATATATATATATATATATTAAGACGAAAATTCCTAGCAGGAAAAATAAAATATAAAAAATATAAAAAATAAAAAATAGACGTAGATTACTCACCAGGCGAAGGAGCACAGGTGTGACAGCATCACAAATAAATAAATGAATACACAAATGAATACACACACACACACACAATCGCAAGCTTTCGCAACCCAGTTGCGTCTTCAGGCAGTAGGGAAGGAGAGGGAAAAGGAAATGATGAGGGTTTTAAGGAAGGGGGTAAGTAGCCATTCCAATCCCGGGAGAGGAAAGACTTACCTTGGGGGAAAAAATGGAGGGTAAACAAATGCACACATGCCCACACATTCACACAGACACAAGTACACCTGTGTGAATGTGTGGGCATGTGTGCATTTGTTTACCCTCCATTTTTTCCCCCAAGGTAAGTCTTTCCTCTCCCGGGATTGGAATGGCTCCTTACCCCCTTCCTTAAAACCCTCATCATTTCCTTTTCCCTCTCCTTCCCTACTGCCTGAAGACGCAACTGGGTTGTGAAAGCTTGCGATTGTGTGTGTGTGTGTGTGTGTGTGTGTGTGTATTCATTTGTGTATCCTTGTGTACAGACAGACAGAGATGCAGTGGGGAGTTTTAAGGGAACTGTGGTTGATTGCTGGGAAGTACTGGCATCAAGTGCACAGATAGTAAAGTGGCTCTTGTCATCTTGC
This sequence comes from Locusta migratoria, assembly GCA_026315105.1. Taxonomy (NCBI): domain Eukaryota; kingdom Metazoa; phylum Arthropoda; class Insecta; order Orthoptera; family Acrididae; genus Locusta; species Locusta migratoria. The sequence goes on from CM048749.1 coordinate 182,480,218, forward strand.
TCTACCACTGGCAAAGACAGCTGTGCACATTGATATGGAAGGTGGATGGGGAAGTAGATATAGAATACAGTCAAATAAAGAAAAAGGAGAGAGGGTGCAAGTACAAAATGAGTGTTGTAGGAATCATAGAACAAGGAGTGGGGCTGGGTATAGAACATTAGCTATTGAAGTTTGAGGCCAGTAGGATTATGAAAAATTAGGATATCTTTGTAGGATATCTTTGAGATAAGCTGGAACTGCAGGGAGAAGGATGTACATCTAATACGTCGTAAAGTTGTCACAGAAGTTGAGCACACTGTGTTCAGCACTTTGTTCTGCTGCAGACTTATCAATTCTGCTCTTGATCTCCATTTGGTGTTGGACATTTATGAACGTGGACATCTGGATGCCCACATAAAATGCTGTAAAAATTTACAGTACAATTACATGACAATGAAAGACTGGTTTCTCTGGTGGTCCTACCACTGATAGAATAGTATATGCCTGTGATGTGACTGGAGAGTAGGTTGTGGTGGTTGGTTAGGTCTTGCACAGGATATGAGAGTAATTGTGCCTTTAGGATGGGCTACAATATTTTATAGATTGTGTAGGTGGTCTTTCGGATGAGTTTGTTAAGGGCCACCTGTAATATGTTCATCAAGTCCACATAAAATGATACATATGCACTTACCTTCTATGCTGTACCACAACATGTCTCCATCTTCATCTTTGGCCTGAATTAAAGCCACAAGGAAACCCACAGGGTCACTCTCAGTAACTTGAACATGCTGATTAGGATTTATAATTTCTGGGGCATTGGGTGATTCTGTAGGGACAGGCTCTACGAGTACAGAAACACGCATTGTGTGACTTCTTGGTGGCTGTCCACTATCTTGTGCCCTTATCTGAAACACATTTGATGTCATTCATTATTAAATGCTCTGAGAAAATTGGTCAGTCTCCAAACAGTGGTCCAACAGATACAGTTAGAAAAGAGGGAAGAAGAATGATGAATTTGTTAGATGGAGGGAAAAAGAAATAGTCTCATACACCTCACAATCCACAACCTATACTAAGATTTATACACAAAAGAATTACATGAACATAAAGAGAGAAACAATAAATAAAGATCAGTTATATCAGTGATCCCATAAAAGAAGCCTAGAAAAAAAAACTGTACATAGAATCAAGAAAATGATCTAACCATAGACAAAGATCACTATATATATATATATATATATATAAATTATAGAGGGAAACTTTCCCGGTGGGATAAACAAAAATAAAAATAGAAAACAGATGACTTACCAAAAGGACCGGCTCGTCGATAGAAACAAATAAAATCACACACAAACACACATACAAGCTTTCGCCACCACTGGCAGCTTCTTCAGGAAAAAGAGGAAAAAAGGGGAGGAAAAGGGAAGGATATGGGTTTTAAGGAAGTGGAAAAGGAGTCATTCCAATCCCAGGAGTGGAAGGACTTACCTTAGGGGAAAAAAAGGAAGGTAAACAAAAACACACACACCCACACATTTACACAGACGCAAGTCTAAAATTCGTGATGCCAAATGTTAAACAAGCCTGAATGAATAAAATATGTGACCTTAGTCTGGCTAGGGCAAAGCCATGATGGCGGAGGGAATGTAGATAAAATTTGATGGGGTCAATGTAGGGTGACATGAATAGTATGGGGGAAAAAAACTGTTGGTAGAATAAGGTTGAAGGGTAAAAATAATCTAACGAATGAATAGAAGTGAAAACGCGTAGAAAAAAGATCGGAAATGTCGGAAAAACAGACGGAAATATCGAAAAACGGGAATTGAAATAATCGCAAAGTTGCTATGAAATGTCGAAAATAGTTATGAAATGAAAACGTGTAGAAAAAAAGATCGGAAATGTCGGAAGAACAGACGGAAATATCGAAAAACGGGAATGGAAATAATCGCGAAGTTGCTACGAAATGCCGAAAATTGTTAAGAAATGTAAACGTGTAGAAAAAAGATCGGAAATGTCGGGAGAACAGACGGAAATATCGAAAAACGGAATGGAAATAATCGCGAAGTTGCTGGAAATGCCGAAAATTGTTATGAAAAGCCGAAAATTGTTATGAAGTGCCAATTAACAGGTTATAGTAAATGAAGTTGTGAGATGATGTTAATGCAGTAAAGTGAGAAATGTAGATGAAAGGGGGATATTATCGAGATACAGTTTTGAAGGCGGTATCTGCGAGAATATGAATAAAAAATAATAATAATGATGACGTAGGTCGTTTTGTTTGGATAGGCTCGCAAGTTAATATTACTGATTGTTGTACAGATTGTTGTATGTAGTCTAATTGCCTGGAGAAAATTGAATTATAAACTAAGAAGGGAGGTAAAAATAGAGTGAGAGTACTATGTAGAACATAAACAGAAGGAGAGAGTAAGAGGACAGAAAAGATTTCGAAAGGTAACAGAGCAATAACAAACGATCGTGATTGTTAGATTCAAATTGATGAAACGAAAATTATAGAGGGAAACTTTCCCGGTGGGATAAACAAAAATAAAAATAGAAAACAGATGACTTACCAAAAGGACCGGCTCGTCGATAGAAACAAATAAAATAAATAAAATCACACACAAACACACATACAAGCTTTCGCCACCACTGGCAGCTTCTTCAGGAAAAAGAGGAAAAAAGGGGAGGAAAAGGGAAGGATATGGGTTTTAAGGAAGTGGAAAAGGAGTCATTCCAATCCCAGGAGTGGAAGGACTTACCTTAGGGGAAAAAAAGGAAGGTAAACAAAAACACACACACCCACACATTTACACAGACGGCTGTGTAAATGTGTGGGTGTGTGTGTTTTTGTTTACCTTCCTTTTTTTCCCCTAAGGTAAGTCCTTCCACTCCTGGGATTGGAATGACTCCTTTTCCACTTCCTTAAAACCCATATCCTTCCCTTTTCCTCCCCTTTTTTCCTCTTTTTCCTGAAGAAGCTGCCAGTGGTGGCGAAAGCTTGTATGTGTGTTTGTGTGTGATTTTATTTATTTTATTTGTTTCTATCGACGAGCCGGTCCTTTTGGTAAGTCATCTGTTTTCTATTTTTATATATATATATATATATATACTTTTGCTTTCTACAGTTCTACAGTATGTCTGCCTAAGTGTACTTGTGTCTGTGTAAATGTGTGGGTGTATGTGCATTTATTTACCCTCCATTTTTCCCCCAAGGTAAGTCTTTCCTGTCCCGGGATTGGAATGGCTCCTTACCCCCTTCCTTAAAACCCTCATCATTTCCTTTTCCCTCTCCTTCCCTTCTGCCTGATGAAGCAGCTAGGCTGCGAAAGCTAGCATTTTGTGTGTGTGTGTGTGTGTGTGTGTGTGTGTCTGTGTGTTTATTTGTTGCTATTACTGCCTGTGCCCCTTCGCCTGGTAAGTGTACTTCATCTATTTTTTACGTATGACAGTTCTACAGTGTGTCTGCCTAAGTGTACTTGCGTCTGTGTAAATGTGTGGGTGTGTGTGTTTTTGTTTACCCTCTTTTTTTCCCCCCAAGGTAAGTCTTTCCTGTCCCGGGATTGGAATGACTCCTTATCCACTCCCTTGAAACCCTCATCATTTCCTTTTCCCTCTCCTTCCCTTCTGCCTGACGAAGCAGCTAGGCTGCAAAAGCTTGTATGTGTGTTTGTGTGTGATTTTATTTATTTTATTTGTTTCTATCGACGAGCCGGTCCTTTTGGTAAGTCATCTGTTTTCTATTTTTATTTTTATATATATATATATATATATATATATATATATATATATATATATATATATATATATATATATATATAAATAAAAATAGAAGTAGAAGACTTACCAAAAGGACCGGCTCGTCGATAGAAACAAATAAAATAAATAAAATCACACACAAACACACATACAAGCTTTCGCAGCCTAGCTGCTTCGTCAGGCAGAAGGGAAGGAGAGGGAAAAGGAAATGATGAGGGTTTCAAGGGAGTGGATAAGGAGTCATTCCAATCCCGGGACAGGAAAGACTTACCTTGGGGGGAAAAAAAGAGGGTAAACAAAAACACACACACCCACACATTTACACAGACGCAAGTACACTTAGGCAGACACACTGTTGAACTGTAGAAAGCAAAGAAGTTAGAAGTTAGACAGACATGCCACTTGAGGCAGAGGCTCTGTCCAGAGAACCAAGGCAAAGATGTTAAGATGGTGGGTGGGAATTCAAATTTAGCGGAGGTTGAGACCAGGTGGGCAACGGGAAGAGAGAATATGCTGAAGGGCTAGTTCCCATCTCCGGAGTTCTGAAGGATTGGTGTCGGTGGGAAGTATCCAGATAACCCGGACGGTGTAACACTGTGCCAAGATGTGCTGGCCGTGCACCAAGGCGTGTTTAGCCACAGGGTGATCCTCATTACCAACAAACACTGTCTGCCTGTGACCATTCATGCGAATGGACAGTTTGTTGCTGGTCATTCCCACATAGAACGCTTCACAGTGCAGGCATGTCAATTGGTAAATCACGTGGGTGCTGTCACAAGTGGCTCTGCCCTTGATTGTGTACACCCTCCGGGTTACGGGACTGGAGTAAGTGGTGGTGGAAGGGTGCATAGGGCAGGTTTTACAACGGGGGCGGTTACAAGGGTAGGAGCCAGAAGGTAGGGAAGGTGGTTTGGGGATTTCATAGGGATGGACTAGGAGGTTACGGAGGTTAGGTGGGCGGCGGAAAGACACTCTCGGAGGAGTGGGGAGGATGTCGTGAAGGATGGATCTCATTTCGGGGCAGGATTTTAGGAAGTCGTATCCTTGCTGGAGAGCCACATTCAGAGTCCGCTCCAGTCCCGGAAAGTATCCGGTGACAAGAGGGGCACTTCTGGGGTTCCGTTGAAGGTTCTGAATTTGGGGGGATGAGGAAGTGGCTCTGGCAATTTGCTTCTGTACCAGATCAGGAGGATAGCTGCGGGATGTGAAGGCTGTTATCAGGTTATTGGTGTATTGGTTCAGGGATTCAGGACTGGAGCAGACTCGTTTGCCACGAAGACCTAAGCTGTAGGGAAGGGAACGTTTGATGTGGAAAGGATGGCAGCTGTCATAATGCAGGTACTGTTGTTTATTGGTAGGTTTGATGTGGACGGATGTGTGCAGTTGGCCGTTGGATAGATGGAGGTCGACATCGAGGAAAGTGGCATGGGATTTGGAATAGGACCAGGTGAATTTGATGGGACCAAAGGAGTTGAGGTTGGAGAGGAAATTCTGGAGTTCTTCTTCACTGTGAGTCCAGATCATGAAGATGTCGTCAATGAATCTATACCAAACTTTGGGTTGACAGGCTTGGGTGTCCAGGAAGGCTTCCTCTAAGCGTCCCATAAATAAGTTCGCGTACGAGGGGGCCATCCTGGTCCCCATGGCTGTTCCCTTTAGTTGTTGGTATGTCTGGCCCTCAAAAGTGAAGAAGTTGTGGGTTAGGATGAAGCTGGCTAGGGTATTAAGGAAAGAGGTTTTAGGTAAGGAATTGGGTGGTCGGCGTGAAAGGAAATATTCCATCGCAGCGAGACCCTGGGCATACATACGAATATTATAGAGGAAAAATTCCTAACAGGAAAAATATACGTAAAAAATAGATGAAGTACACTTACCAGGCGAAGGGGCACAGGCAGTAATAGCAACAAATAAACACACAGACACACACACACACAAAAATGCTAGCTTTCACAGCCTAGCTGCTTCATCAGGCAGAAGGGAAGAAGAGGGAAAAGGAAATGATGAGGGTTTTAAGGAAGGGGGTAAGGAGCCATTCCAATCCCGGGACAGGAAAGACTTACCTTGGGGGGAAAAATGGAAGGTAAATAAATGCACATACACCCACACATTTACACAGACACAAGTACACTTAGGCAGACATACTGTAGAACTGAGTTCTACAGTACAGTATGTCTGCCTAAGTGTACTTGTGTCTGTGTAAATGTGTGGGTGTATGTGCATTTATTTACCTTCCATTTTTTCCCCCAAGGTAAGTCTTTCCTGTCCCGGGATTGGAATGGCTCCTTACCCCCTTCCTTAAACCCTCATCATTTCCTTTTCCCTCTTCTTCCCTTCTGCCTGATGAAGCAGCTAGGCTGCGAAAGCTAGCATTTTTGTGTGTGTGTGTGTCTGTGTGTTTATTTGTTGCTATTACTGCCTGTGCCCCTTCGCCTGGTAAGTGTACTTCATCTATTTTTTACGTATATATATATATATATATATATATATATATAAAATATAAAAAATAGACGAAGATTACTCACCAGGCGAAGGAGCACAGGTGTGACAGCATCACAAATAAATAAATGAATACACACACACACACAATCGCAAGCTTTCACAACCCAGTTGCGTCTTCAGGCAGTAGGGAAGGAGAGGGAAAAGGAAATGATGAGGGTTTTAAGGAAGGGGGTAAGGAGCCATTCCAATCCCGGGAGAGGAAAGACTTACCTTGGGGGAAAAAATGGAGGGTAAACAAATGCACACATGCCCACACATTCACACAGACACAGACACAAGACACAAGTATATATATATATATATAGGGGTCTGTGTAAATGTGTGGGTGTATGTGCATTTATTTACCCTCCATTTTTTCCCCCAAGATAAGTCTTTCCTGTCCCGGGATTCGAATGGCTCCTTACCCCCTTCCTCAAAACCCTCATCATATCCTTTTCCCTCTCCTTCCCTTCTGCCTCATGAAGCAGCTAGGCTGCGAAAGCTAGCATTTTTGTGTCTGTGTGTGTGTCTGTGTGTTTATTTGTTGCTATTACTGCCTGTGCCCCTTCGCCTGGTAAGTGTACTTCATCTATTTTTTATATATATATATATATATATATATATATATATATATATATATATATATATATATATATATATATTATAGGAGACCTTCCAGGTAGGAAAATGGTATAAAATAAAGATTTTTGACTTACCTAAAGTACAGGCTGGTCGATAGGAACACTAAACACACACAAAAACACACAACCATTCGAGCTTTCGCCACCAGTGGTGGCTTCTTCGGGAAAAAGAGGGAGGAAGGAGAGGTAAAACCCGTATCCTTCCCTTTCTCCTCTCCTTCCTCCCTCTTTTTCCCGAAGAAGCCACCACTGGTGGCGAAAGCTCGAATGGTTGTGTGTTTTTGTGTGTGTTTAGTGTTCCTATCGACCAGCCTGTACTTTAGGTAAGTCAAAAATCTTTATTTTATACTATATATATATATATATATATATATATATATATATATATATATATATATATATCATGGACTTGTGTCTGTGTAAATGTGTGGGTGTGTGTGTATTTGTTTATCCTCCTTTTTCCCCCCCAAGGTAAGTCTTTCCTGTCCCGGGATTGGAATGACTCCTTACGCACTTCCTAAAACCCTCATCATTTCCTTTTCCCTCTGTTTCCTTTCTACCTGACAAAGCAGCTAGGATGCGAAAGCTTGCGTTTGTGTGTGTGTGTGTGTGTGTGTGTGTGTGTGTGTGTGTGTGTGTCTGCGTGTTTATTTGTTTATTTGTTGCTATCACTGCAATGATAGCAACAAATACAAATAAACACACACACACACACACACACACACACACACACACACACACACACAAACGCAAACGCAAGCTTTTGCAGCCTAGCTGCTTCGCCAGGCAAAAGGGAAGGAGAGGGAAAAGGAAATGATGAGGGTTTTTAAGGGAGTGGGTAAGGAGTCATTCCAATCCCGGGACAGGAAAGACTTACCTTGGGGGGAAAAAAGGAGGGTAAACAACTCAATCATTCACTCAGTAGTTAGAGATAAGACTATGGTAAAATATTAGAGATAAGACTATGGTAAAATATTCTACAGTATTAAGGATTATCTAAACAGGTCCTTTAAAAATATTTATCTGATATAACGTGTATAAATGCATTACAAAATACTTTTTGTTAATATGTTCACAGCATAAAAATCTACCCCCATAAATCACAGACACTACCGAGGTGGTGTGGCTTGCAAGCCTCAATGACACATAGGTGCAACCACAACAGATGAGTATCTATGAAGAGGCAAGACAAACATGTGTTTCCTGAAGAGGGGCAGCAGCCTTCTTAGTAGCTGCAGGGGCAACAGTTTGGTTGAGTGACAGAGCTGACCTTGTAACATGAACTAAACATAACTTTGCCATACAGTTACTACGAACAGCGGAATGCAAGGGAAAGAACAGTCATCACTTGTCCCAAGGACATGCAGCTCTTCTTGTAGGCATATATAATGATGGCATCCTCTTGAGTAAAATACTCTGGAGATAAAATAGTCCCCCATTTGGATCTCCAAGTGGGGACTACTAACAGAATGTTCTCATGAGTAAAAACAACAATGGATCAGAGTGTGGAATGTTAGATCCCTTTACCGGGTATGGAGGTTAGAAATTTAAAAAGGGAAATATATAGATTTAAATTAGATACAGTGGGGATTAGTGAAGTTCAGTGGCAAGATTAACAGAATTTTTGATCATGCGAGTGCAAGGTTATAAATACAAAATCAGTTGGGGCGGAGGGGGGAGTAAAGCAGAAGTAGGACTAATAATAAATAATAAAACAGGAATTCGGGTACACTACCATGAACAGCATAGTGAATGGATCATTAGAGATGTCACAGGTAGGAAACCAACACTGACCACAGTAGTACACGTTTATATACCAAACAGCTCTGCCAATGACAAGGAGATCAAAGAAATGTATTTGGAAGTAATGGAAATTGGTATTCAGACTGTCAGACTGTTAGGAAGTCTTTTTTGAAGGCATTTGTCTGGAGTGAAATGTGGATGATGAGTACTTCAGACAAGATGAGAGTAAAAACTTTTGAAATGTGTTGTGGCAGATGAATGCTTAAGATTAGGTCGAGTAGGTTTCATAGCTAATGAGGAAGTATTGAACAAAATTGGGGATAAAAGAAATTTCTGGCATCCCTTGACTAAAGAAGGGATCGATTGTTAGAACACATTCTTAGACATCAGTTAGCATTTGAGGGAAATGTGTGAAGTAAAAATTAAATAGGGAGACCAAGAAATGAATACTGTAAGCAGATTCAAATTGCCATTTTTATGAGGAGATAAAGAGGCTTGCTCACTCACGACAGAGTAAGGTGACGTACTGCATCAAATGGAAGGTGGGCGGGCGACGGCACATGCACACTGTCCTTTCCGACTATGGCTTTGGCCATATATTCAAATTGTGAATGTGATGGTCTTTTCTGCAAGTGTGGCTGTGGCTCAGTTATCATCTTTCAGTGAATTAACCTACCCTCGTCATTATTACGTAATAATAATAATAATAATAATAATTTCGTGTGGCTCATTGGCCTGGTGCAAGTCTTTCAATTGGATGCCGCTTAGGCGAATTGCGTGTCCCTAGCCTACCCCAGTTATCCAACCGGGAAAAGGGGACCTACAGCGTAACGTGGAATCCGAACCATGTGTCGTTGAGAGGTGAAGGATGGGTTAAAGTGCCGACTGAAAAAATTCGAGGTCCGACCAGGTTTCGAACCCGCGTCCCTTCGGTTTCCAGTCGAGTGTTTTACCCCAAGACCATCGAGCCTGACATTATTAAGTAAAAGTAGTAAATAGTAAGAAATTGTGTGGTAAATCCAAATTGTGGACGAATAAACACTAACTCAAAATTAAATTTTATTTTTCTGAAATCTGGATTTTGAGGAATGCTGTTTCCATGCTATATGTTTTGCCTTATATTTGGTTCTTGTTCAAATTAAATCTGCAATATTCACCTAAGCCACACAAATCTTCAGCTTTTTGTAATCATTAGAAATTTTCTGCAAATAACTATCTGCTTTTCTTAATCAAAATAAATTAGTAAATTTTCACTAGTTGTAGCAGTAATAGTCCACATATTGTGCACTTTTGTTGCATGACAAAAATTTTAGATGTAAGCTATACCCATAGGACTTTGAAAGTGTTTCTTCTTATAAAATATGCTAATCAGTTTTATGACCACAAAACATATATATGTCATGTAATAAGCATGTGTAGAAAATCATCACTTGATATATTGCGAAGTTAAATGCTTCCTACAAATAAAGTTAATGCTTCTTGTTACACATTTGCATATTCATTGAACACACAACTGTGGGTAAGACAAGTATACATTCTTTTACTTACTCTGAGATCATATTCCTGGCCTGCTTGAAAATCACGTGATGAGTAGATAATACCAGTTTTGGGATGGATTTTGAATTTCCCAATACCACGACCAGATTTAATGCTATATTGCAGATCAGCATTTGGACCTTCATCTTCATCAAATCCCAAAACCTAAGAAACATTTCAGAATTACAGATGTTAATTGGCACTAAATTGACATAGTTTATAAATTTAATAAAAGCATCTTTTTGCAAATATTTTGATATTAATATTGTACGTTAGTACTTTATTGATTTTTGAAGTTGTCTGAAGCTTTATTTATGAATTAGGATGAGTTCTCTTTTCCCAAAGTTTAGAGCTGTGTTACAAAAAGGTTACTAGCAGCACATTTTAATCTGGTTTAAAATGTTACAGCTTAAAATGTAGAAATCATGTGTGCTTGTGCTGCAACATAACATTTTCCTGTTAAATTTGTTTAATTTTTTTGTACAATTATGCAAAGCATTTTAAAACACAGCAGCTGCATGCAAATAAGACTTTTGCTTACTGACTCATATGATACAAGTTGTACAAAATCAAATATCATTTGTTACATCACTGCAGGCGTATAAGACACAACTAAATAATTCTATAATGTGAATATCAAATAATTTAACTGCATATATATATATATAATCTGTAACAATTTAGTAAACAATGTTTTGATGAGTTATTTGAAATTCAATGGTTATGCTGCAAATTTTCAAACAAAATCTACATCCTTAGAGTAACACACAGAACAACCAAACATTCTGGTTAGTATCTAGCAACATACAGCAACTCATCAAGCATTAGTAAGGCAACCTCATAACACAAATTAGCACAAAGCATTATGTTCAACTCATTATGACAAGCTTCATCCAAACAGGTACTAGTATAGAGAAATGTACTTTTTCCGCATGCAAGAGCATACCGCACACAGAAGGGCTAAAGCAGGTTTTTGTAGCCAATTCCATAAATTTACAATCCCAAAACATGCAAAGCAAACAAACACACAGTACACACTTGCATTCCTTTCCTTACCCTCAGCAAAGGCTCTCCCAAATAGATGTCGGAATCGTAAGTCTCCCATGTTCCATTTTCAAGAAACGAATCAACTGCTACGTCCAACTCCTCAGTCTCATTCTGTGTGGATGTAAAGAGAATGATATGATGGTTTATGTCCATCCTTTAGTTTTATAAGGCAGCAGTCTACTTGCAAGAAAGCCACCTCCTTCATGTGTTTTATTTCAATAGGTATCTCATTTTCAGATTAACAGCACTGTAGCATGGTATGTAAGTCAGCACTATTAAAGTGGTGACTTATTTGTTATATATAATGGCAGTCACACACATATAGCAAAATCACTGTTTGGAGCATGTGTAACTGCAATTTTCATAATGATAACAGTGATGGGAAATTGCATGCAATAAAATGAAAAAGGAAATCAACTGAGATGGAACAAGAGAATGCTGTACAGAGAACAAATTTTAGTACACTCCCATTCTTGTTCTAGAAAAGCAAGTATAATTTTGTTATTGTTGTTATTATTCATTTATGCCTATAGTTGTAAGAAGGATTTCATTGGGGTTAGCTAAAAAAATATAGATAAAAGCCCATTCTTTCTTGAAGCATGTTGGTACAACACGCTGGTTTCCGCAAAAGTTACACAATAGGCCTCAATGAGCAGCTCTATGACAAACAGAAGAAATTCTTTATCACTTGCTGCAGAAAACTGAAAATGGTATTATGTCTCTAAGAACATGCTCAAATAGTACGGCTGAAATTTGTACTAAGGTGAACACTGATCCATGCTGCAGTATTTTGTGGACAGAAGCACTCCAAAGAGCTTGACCAAGCACTAATGCCATTACTGGTATCATATTTAGAAAGCTAAAGGGATAATTACAGCTAAACATGATAACTTTTTAAAATATTTTTCCTCTTAAGAAAGTGATATACCTGAAGGAAGATGACTAAACTGTGACACAGCATTTGAAAGTGCATGACATATCATATGAAAAGTATGGAATATCAAAAAAAGAGTTGTAACAGTTTTTGAGTTTAATTTTAAATACAGATAAACATTCTTAAGTTCTTGCATTAGTAAATTTTAAAATACAGATTTAATATAATGACCTGGAATTGATACATCAAAGTAAAGGAAACTAATCCATTTGCTTCTCTTTATATATGTATTCTAATAATTTACAGTGTAAGTATTCAACATGTTATCCAGTTTGAAGTGGTGTGACAGATGCAACAAATTGCATACATTCAAAAATAATTTTCTTTGAGGGATGAATAAGAAGGAAAGATTGGCTGTTGGGGACTATGCCACAGAGAGCTTGAAGATGGAAGATAGGCAAATAAACAAAATGTTTAAAGAAAATTAATTAAAAAAAAAAAAAAAAAAAAAAAAACCACATCTCGTGCAGGAGTTAATAATAGCTGAACACTAAGTGTGTTATATGTGACAGAATAGTGAGACAATTGGAGAAGCAGAATGAATAGACTAGTCTAAAAATAAAAGATATAGAAAACTAAAATGGCGCGAAGAAAGGGATAGTTACAGAAATGGAAAGTAAAAATTAAAGAAATTAATATAAACTTAGACCAGGTGTCGAGAACCAGACAAATATTGTAATGCCAGTTCCTCCCTGCAGACTTCTGAGGAAATGTTGTCTGGAGGGAGAATTCAAATGGATGTATGGTGAAACATACAGTCTGTCAGTATGGGATTCAAAATCAGACCATGTGAAATTTAATTAGGTGAACGTATTTAGAGAATCTAAATTTTTAACAGTTCATTTAGTGGATGCTTCTTAAGTCCTCATTTCTTTATTTGGTTTCCCTGCATTCTGCTAAGTCACTTGAAGGAATGTGTTGGAATTTGTCCATAAATGTTGAAGCTGGTTACCTTCCAAAATCTTTTTCAATTTGTAGTTTGTATTAATTATCTAAACATAAATAACATCAAAAGTCTAATAATTATTTCCTTCATCTTCTAAAAATTGGAAGTCAAGGTTGGAATTCAACAATATAATGAGAATAGGTAGCAATTCACCACAAGGAAGATTGTTAAGCCATACATAGGTACATGAAAACGAATATCACATACACACACACACACACACAACTAGATTTCAGCTATAGCCTTCATTCATAAAATCGCACAGGCACAACTCACTAAAATACGACCATCATCTTCAGCTGTTGTATTTCAAGCATCAGTCAGAGATGTCTGTTGGCGAATTATGCTGGTGTCATTGTTTGAATGAGTGTGCATTCTGTTGCGACAAAAGCTGCAGCTGAAAACTAGTTGAGCATTTGTATGTTCATCTTTTTTATGTGCCTGACTGTACCTTGTAATGAATTTAGCCCTAGGGAACCCATGTATCTTGGTTAATAAACTATTTGATACCCTTATGTCTATGTATCATTCGAAAATTGCAGCAAATATTGATAACAATACAGTAATTAACCAGATTAATTTTTGCAATATTAATGAAGTAAGCATTTCAAAAAGCATTCTTCTTTTGACACCACATAATTATAATGTCATGTAAAGAACATTACAAGAATTCTTTCTCATACCTTAAACTTTACTGTCTTTACTATTCTCTGTTAAATTACTTTCACTTAAAAACAGTTTATAAAAATCTTGTAATAATGTAACATTGCTGTCTTGTAACATGATACAATTCCCATTTACTACAAGAATATAATTATCAATATTTCCTGAAGTTATGTAATGTATCCTGAACAGTTTAACACAATTAATTTGTAACAAAACTGTATGACTTTTTTATTATTTAATAATTTCAATATGTAAAAAAACCAATTCTGCACTAATCATATTTTGTATATACATTTAGTATATAATTTTATCCAATATATAAATAGTTGTAAATTTGTCTGCTGTTTGTGCTGATTAATCTGATGTATACCTTCATTCTGGAACTTTCTTGAACCTAGCATTATGTATAAATATGAGTGTCACGAATCACAGTCAGGCTTAGTTTGGCTCAGTCTCAGTGATTGTAACACCATGTTGTTGTAGTACCTGTTCTTATTAACTGATGTAATTTATGTTTTTGAAGGTAATACATATATGTCAAACATGCTACAAAGTACTTCCATTTACTATGAAGAACCCAGGCTGCCAGACTAAATAGTTTCAGGACAACAATGATACTAATAAGATGCTGATCAATACAAGAGTTTTGTCTACATCAGCCAGTCAGGTGAAGAAATATAAAACAATATAATTATCATAACTTGTAGGCTCACCGTATTTGTGGTGAGGTGAAACCTATCTTCATCATATTGTTAAATTCCTTCAACTTCTTTTTATTTCAAAGTATTAAATACAGTTTTCACATACACCTCAATAAACATCAGAGAACTGCAATTTGAGCTTAAGAGCAGGTACTTTGGTCTTTTACTCCTTTTTTCTATGGTGTAGATAGTGGTGGACTAAGGGGGGGGAGGGGCGGAGTGGGCGAACTACCCTGGACCTCTTGTCTGGGGGAGGGGCCTCCAAATACCTAAAAAAAAAGACTTGTTTTGAGCACCCTTGGCTTCTTGTTCTGGGGCCTCCACATCTCGAAAGCTTGTCGTTTTTTTAGACTGGCCTGTGTCTCCTGTCCTGGGGATCTCCAAATCTCAATAGGTACTTTTTTATAGCAATACATGTATTTCCTCTTGTTCTGGGGCCTTCACATCTCGAAAGCTTGTAGTTTTTTTAGACTGGCCTGTGCCTCCCGTCCTGGGGATCTCCAAATCTCAAAAGGTACTTTTTTTTATAGCAATACATGTATTTCCAAGTGGACTGGGGACCTCATTTTGTTTTGGCGCCATCCCAGGCTTCCAACAGCCTTAGTCCGCCACAGGGTGTAGAGGGGTCTTGGCCTAGATGAGAATGGAATTTATCTAGATAAACACCAAAAACCAGGTACTGTTTCCTTTCTTTAAGGGGGGGGGGGAGGCTTGAGATCCTTAGCCCCTTCCCTTTGCATCTGCTACTGGTAGTGATCAGATCATAGTAAAGTAAAGAATGAGAAGAAGCATCTTACAATTTCACCCTATTTCTACTTTCTTGTAGTTTTTTCCTCTTTTAAACCACATAACATCCAAGCTATACTATATTAATGGTCTAGTCTACACATAAGACACAGCCAGTGTATGTATCTATTAATATTTATGAAGCTGAATTGTTGGAATGCTTTTTAATTGCACCTGTCTGCGACTCATTAGGGCACCTGTGTGGTGAGTAGTAATCTGTTGTTCTTGTGGCCTACAGTCCAAAGGCTGGTTTGATTCAGCTCTCCAAACTACACTATCCTGTGCAAGACTCTTCATCTGTGAATAAGAACAGCAACCCATATCCTTTTGACCTGCTTACTGTATTCATTTCTCTGTCTTCCTCTGCCATGTAGGCTATACCCCACACACTTCCCTCAAATACTAAATTGACAATTCCTTGATATCTATGATTGTGTAAATTAATCAATCCCTTCTTTTACTCTACATATGACATGAATTTCTTTTTTTCCCAATTCTGTTTTGAGTAACTCTCCCTTTCTATCTCCTTTCTCCTCCCTCATCTCTTCTCTCTTCTACATGATGTGATGACGGCATTAACTTTCAAAAGTTCGTGTTCCACATTTGTTTACATATGTTTTTGTGTGACTATCAACAGTACTGAGCTAAGCACTGGCCAAGCACTTTACCTCTTTTGAATCTTTTTTAATTCTAGTTTCAAGGTTTTACTCCTTTTATCAGAGTATGTATCCCTTTTTATGCTTTTGCTTCTGTCCTAAGAGTATCCATAACGATGCTTTTAAATTTCCAGTTTCACTTGCATTTCAGGTTTTTTAAATTCATAATCAACAATTGTGATTATTTGCTTCAGTGACATTATTTTAAGGACCCTACACAGTTTAAGACAAGTGGATGATTCTATTCCTTATAACCAACCCATTTCACTGCTGGGGCCAGATGGGTATGTGAGTTGTACTTATTATTATTATTATTATTATATACTCACATACCTGTCTAGTACTGGCAACGCTATCATCATCAGTCAATTATGTATAATTTAGACACAAACTGAAAATATGCAACACAGACCTTTTTTAATTCTTGGATTCTATAAATGTCTTAAATCTAATTTTTTCTGTCTTCACTGAGACACTACATAACTTTTATTTATTTATTTATTTTTAAATGTAATACAGCCAACCAGTTGTGTAAAATTTATGGTTCTTGACCTGTTTTTGTCACCACTAGGGGTAACTTCATCAGAAGAATTAAAAAGTTTACATGAGAAACATGATATCAAAATTATATCTTACAAGCAATGTTGCTCAGGCTGAAAATGGTAAAAAAATAACACTGCCTCTAAAAATATAAAACAATAAAAATCACAACACCAGTGTGGTGTGAAGAACACCACACTGGTTTTGTGATTTTTATTGTTTTACATTTTTAAGGACAATGTTATTTTTACCATTTTCAACCTGAGCAATCCTGCTCATAAGATTTAATTTTGACATCATGTTTCTCGTGTACACTATTTTATTCTTCTGATGAAATTACCTCTAGCAGTGACGAAAAAAGGTCAAGAACCATAAATGCTATCCAAACGGTTGACTGTATTACATTATTTTAAAAACTAGATTATCATTGTTGTTATTCAGCCATGTTTAAAATTGTATTATGCAACTTGCTGTAGAATAAATTATTTGTGACAGATATACGACGAATGGTTTGGAAATTGTGCTGTCTTTCAATTATACTTTCATGCTCTACTTTACTCTTCCTTTATTCTTGCACATTTAATATCATCAATTCATGTTGAACTACACTGTACTAAAATTACTATACAACAGTTAATGGTATCTTCTCAAAATTCTAGAGATGGAATATGAACCACTGTTCCCACTTGCAATCTTCACAGCACACAGAAAACAATTGCATCCACCACGTTCATAATTTCAATACAGGCATAAACACAAATACACAGATACTATATATTGATTGTGGCAATGGAACGTTTATTTCTTTATACAGGCTCTGATCCTATAAATCTATAAATCAATGAGTGAAGAACATGGAACCATCTGTCAACGCAAGAATATTGGTGTTTTATATGGTTACTGTAATACAGCACCAAATATGCATTCCCTTGATTTGTTGAATACTATTTCCTCTCTCCCTCTGTCTTTCTTTCTCTCCTCCCCCCCCCCCCTCTCTCTCTCTCTCTCTCACACACACACACACACACCTTGTCATTACATACCGACAGAATACATTTAAGGCGAAGATTGGTGAGTTTTGATCTTTCTTACACAACTAATAACACAACTACTCTGTGACAACTGGACAAACCCAGCCATTGTGTCTATGGTTTGTATCCATGTCTTTTGATCTTTTATTCATAGGAACCAATTTTGTCTCTTGTAATTACGGTGTTTATATTTACATGCTGTGAAATACTTATTATTTAATAGGATTTTCTACTAATAATTGCAGTGCCATTCTTTTGCTCTACATATGTGAAAGCATTAGTTTGTGAGCAAATCTACATCCTTAAAATTATAATGGGTTTCTTGTAGGTGCTTACAAAGTTTTCCATTTCATAGGAAATTGGTTTTCAAGCAGTTCTTTGCAGTGCTTGATAACCAATAAATGTTTGATAGAAATGAAAATGATTTCTCCGAATGCATATTTTCTAATCAGACATGCAGCTGTTGAAATAAGCAGTTCCCAAAGAAATTAGTCTAATTACAGACATTTCAAAAATTATTATGTTAGTTAAACTGCACAGCAAATGCCCTTTGCTGTCTAACAGGTGCAGAAGACACATCTATTTGCCATACTTATAATAACAAAGACTTAAATTTGCATCCTGGCAACAGAACAGGAAGGTTAGCTGTCCATTCAAGCCCAGTACCAGTAACATTCACCTAGAGTGTGGTATGCTTTTAGTGGTAGTAAAATCAGATTTTTTTTTCTTTTCTATAGTAGATTCTTACATTGTGGTAATAGCAAAAATATGTCTGAGCTAAATTATATATAAAATAGTAATTACTGTCAAATAAATATGAATATTTAATTATGTGTCAACTGTAGCTAAAACTCTGAAATGAAAACTAATAAAATTGTTTAGTGTACTAATGTGTGCATCTGTGTGCTCTGAAAAACAGTACACGTTTATAAATAATGGAAGGAGCAAATGTAAACCATTCATCATACATGTCAGGCATTGTATGGCTGCCATAACAAGATTTTAAATGTTGCTAAGCTTTCAGACAATGTCAACCTTAATTAATAGCTAATACAAAACAACACTGTCCTGGCCACTTGTATACTTTTGTTGCTACAGCTTGGATGCCTTGGTCACTGCAGTTATTGAGTACATTGTAGCCATGAGTGTCAGGTGTGTTCTGTATCTTTTCAAAAGATGGACATTGCACGAAACCTCTACCTATCAATAAGTCAACATTTTATTTATTAAGTAGAGCCTAAATTATAATAGTAAGTCACACTTATTTCTTGAACTTTTGGGTGAATTATAAAATAATTTATGCTCTATGGCATAGAAAATGAACTTTTATCGTGCATATGAAGTCACACTTACATCCTTTGGCCAATTATGCCGAAGTTCCATAAATTTGTTGTTTCTTTAAGAACACAAGAATAAAAACATGAAGTTGTTTCAAGTCATATTGTCACTCAGGATTACAGCAGACGTGTAGTGTAACATAAATAGTTAGTTCACTTGCATAATAAAGTGTTGCACAAGATTGTACAAAATGCTCTCAGAGTCAACAAAGACAACATGTATTAATGTGGTCAATGTGATCGCACTATCCCGCCTGAATACAAGCTCAGTCTGGTTCAATATACTAAAAGGAAAGTACACCTCAGCAAGACATTGCAAGATTTTGTTCGTGACTATGGAGAGAACATTTTCAGCACTGATGGGGAATTCTTATTTTGCAAACTGTATCAAGTTAACGTATGTGCAGGAAAGCTCTTTAATCTACAGCAACACTGTAATCCTATCAAAAACAACAGCTGAGTTATGAGTAGATCTCAAAATGACAGAAGAAAATACTGTTACTTGAGTGAAAGTCAATCTTCAACCAGCAAACATTATTTAAACATTATTATGATGGCATCCCAAATACCCAATGGAGAAGCTGAAGAATCCATGAATCACACAGTTCTTGGAGAAGAGCAAAACAGATTCAGTTCCAAATGAGTCTAAAGTAACAAAGAACTATTTATCCATGAGATACAAGAAAATTTCAACAAAATATGACTAAAAACATCTGGGTATCCACAGATAAGAACACCAACTGCAAATGTTGTTGGTAGTATTTTAGGAGATGATGAGCCTGGGGAACTGTTCCTAGCATGTAAAGCTGTAGAGAAAGTAATATGGAGTGAACAAAGACAATGTTTGCTGCCATGAACAGCTATATACTTAGCTACAGTACTGAAAGGCTTCACATTCTCCATTCCAGTATGGTGAACATCACTCACCTTGCACATGCATTACACGAGCTGTGATAAGGACATGAAAAAGAAACACACATAAAACAATTTCAGCTATCGGCCATGGCCTTCTTCAGAAAATGGAACATTCATGCAATCACACAGGTACACAACACAGTCACATATCTGCTGGAGATGATGGTTATGTGACTGTCGTGTGCCTGTGAGATTGCATGAATGTTCTATTTTCTAAAGGAGGCCATGGCCGAAAGCTGAAAGTATTGTATGTGTGTGTCTTTTTCATGTCCTTATCACAGCTCGTGTAATGCATGTGCAAGGTGAGTGATGTTCACTATACTGGAATGGAGAATGTGAAGCCTTTTTCATGTGCCTGTCACAGCTCTTCACCATGTCTTTATGGTGAGTTGTAAACTGACCTTATAAGTGCTAATTAGTTTCAAACATTGCAAAGATGTTTTACTATCACAAGTTGTTCTTGCTGTAAGCCAATAACATATGTCGGGAGTCAGCCACGAGAGTGCACCGCGGGAAACTGCGGCAAACGCCAGAGCATGCCACGGGCGAGTCAGTGACATAAACAGTGCGGAGTGGTGCTCCACGCCCAGTGTGTTGTTTACCAGGTATGAGCACACTTTGCGGGTGTTCGCACAGCCAGTGCACGCCAGTGTTCAGTGTAGTAGTTGAGAGAGTGGTGTTGTCTGTGATTACAACAGTTCTGTAGTGAATTCTGTATTACATAGTATGAAAGAAATTAACTTGTGTATATCAATTTTTGATCATAAATGCTGGCATATTTCACTGTGTTTTGGTCATTAAAAACTACATCTTAAAAATAAGTATTTACTTTTAGACCCACTATTATTTATATTCCATTTGTAAGTTTGCACAATCACATTAAGAACAGAAGTTTTTAGGTTATTCTACTATGCCGAAGTTCCTTTTCCTATCATGTACATCATTTAGTCCTTCAACATTGTGGTGATCAGCTGTCATTACTAATTTCTTAAAAATTTATCATGGAATAACTGACAATAATGATGAGCTTGTTCTAACTCATAACTGTACAACACTAACTGAACGATCTGTCAGTTTTTAATGTCACTCTCCAATTTAAATGTCTTTTATTATTATTATTATTAAGGGCAAAGCAACTTCGTAATACTGACTGCTGAAAGGAAAATGAACATTATTTTAAATTTGTAAGAGTAAAATGACACAAATGTTTGTTTTGTAAATGTTAGTGAGAGACTAATTTGAATAACAAATATAATAATGTTAACAATAAATAGATTGCTTTATTATCATATGAGCCTTATTGAAATTTCAAATAAATATTTTCATGAAACAATTTCTACTTTCTTCTTTTGAAATATTGTTGAAGGCATAAATATAATTAATTTTGAACAGGCAGGAGACATTCAAAACCTTGTTTCAGGATCATGTGAAAAAAGAAAAAAATTAGAAAAGGATAGAAAAGGTCTGCTGTTCTGATGCTTGCTTCGGGCCTCAGTCAAAGTCACTTTGAGGCAAAACCGAAAGTTCAAGCTATGTCAAGGTAAGGGAACGACCCACTTACTCAGAAGGTGCAAGCATTAAATGTACAGCAACATTTGAAAGTTTGAATAAATTCTCAGGCTTTCAGAGCTAATATTCCTTTCTCTAATGCAATGCAGCAGAAAGGAAGAAAGGTAGTCATAGTGGTAAATGTGTAAAAGAGACCAGTTACTGAAAATTGTTTGTGATGAAGCCCATACAACGTGTGGTAGAAATAAGAAATATAACCACTGATTTTCTATTTCTCTTTCTCTGGGTGTCTTACATCACAGTTGTAATTGAGATAATCTTTTCAATGTCATATTACACTTTCTTATCTACTGCATACCCCCTTCCATGAATATACTTCACTTCCTCAAGATGTAAATGTATAGACACATATGGTCATTAATAAATAATAATGTCTCAATCAATATGGTAAAAATTTCCACTTCCTGTAAATTTAAAAGTGTTGAAAAGTGCTTTCCTTACAGCCTAGAAGAATTTTGTAGGAAAATTTTAACTCACTATTTACAGATATTTCAAGCAATATCACTTAGCTTTGCAAAACAGAAGGCAGATATGTTTTCCTATTGTATGTTACTATCTACTCATAAGAAGAGCAGAGGTGGGAAGTGCAGTAGGTGATGCTCCAACAGTGTGTTCAGTTTAATACCAAAGTGTTTTGCAGGTGATAGTAGTGTACAAAGTGGGTATAATTATGTAAACGATGTATCCATGCAAAATATGTCTTAATATAAAGAAATGAACATACTCACCTGAAATAATGGTATGTCTTTGCCTGCTGACTCCGGTATGGTCACTTTGTACAGTGTACGTTCAGTGAACTCAGGAGCATGGTCATTGATGTCTGTCACTATCACCACAACTTGAGTTGTCGATGAGAGTGGAGGAGTTCCATTGTCAGTTACTGTCACCTGTGAAAGTTCAAAAACAGTAATTGGCAACTGATATATTTTCTCATATAATCTTAACTGATAAATATTTCTGATTTAAATGAAGTATAATTCCTATCATAACATTCAATCATTTACATTTTAAGGGGAGTCATAATGGAAATATAAATGCAAGTGATAATTTTCTCGGTGTTTAGTCAAATGGTGATGTTGCACATTGTAAGGCATCTTTCTCCATGCACCATACAAAATATTACATTCACTGAGGTCTTCCTCTTGTTTTGATGGTAAAGTGTGTCAAATTTAAGCAAAATCAGATATAAATTGCAGATTTGCATAAAATACAAATAGACAAACTTATAGACATTCTTCTTTTTTGCGGTGTATTATAGAAAATAATATACAACATAGCTGAAATAAAATGAAATATACAAAATATTTGAAAAGTACGGAATGTCTTACGTAAATTTTGGAGAGACATGTAATGTGAAATTAATTGTAGCACCAAGGAAATATTTGAAATCAATTGTAATAATAATTTCATGTGACTCTGTTGCCTGGTGAAACTGTTTCAACTGAATGTCACTTCAGTGACTGAATATCACTTCAGTGACTTCAGTGTCCCTAACTACCCCAGTTACCCAAACAGGATAAGAGGACCTGTAGTTGAACAAGAAACCTGAACTATGTGCCATTTCAGGTGACTCTGCACATCGCTGATTGGTGAAGCTAAGTTAAAAAGCCGAAGGAAAAAATCCCAGCAAGTTTCAAACCCATGACCTTTCACTTTGCGATTGAGGGCTTTACCACAAGCCAAGGCCGCTATTTATTAGATGTTTACCCAACCTAGATAACAATCTTTAATTTGCAATAAAATGTATTGAGTTTATTAATGGAGATAAAAAGTGTCCTATCTTATAATTTGAATGAAATCACACAAAATGTGCAAAATTTTATTAAGATCAGTTCAGGAGTTCATCATGGACAAAATCGTGACACAGGATTTTTATGTATACAAAGATATGTGCAAGCTTTTCTAACAGCTAGTGCCCTCCCCAGATAATTACATACAATATTGTGGGTAGGTCTTTTGGAGATAATAACTGTGGAGTCATTCTGCCTCTTTTCAATTTCAGTAACACAATGTGAGTACTTGTAAACCATCCATGTTTCGCTATTTTGACCAAGAGTCAAATAATTATCTTTATTTATTTTTGGTTCATTTTGAAGGGTGTACTTGATTGTTTTAGGGCAAATGTAGTAATAATTATTATTATTGTCTTTGCAGGGGGGTAGTACATTACATCAATGGGCAATGTCAAACACATAAGACAAAACTGCTGATAACTGAAGGCAGACAACAGGCTGAGTACTGATGTAACACTTTTGTATTACAGTTGCAAGAAATTTTATATCGTAGAATGGGTCAGAAATTAACCAGTCATACAGTGTTTGTTTGTTTGCTTGTTGTGGAAAATCTTGTATAGTTTATGGAAGCTTCTTAAATAAAGAATGCCCCATCAGTTCATAGCTGTTTGATGGTCTATGGCATGGGGTGTAAATGCAGTTATTGCTTCTTGTATATTTTCTCTGCACTTTGCTTCTGGTAAATTCTTCTCTGTATTTATTGAAACATAATATATACCAGATGAAAAGGAGTCCTGTTGGAGCACAAAAAAGATGCACGTGTTTCTATTTAAAAGCCTCTTACAGGAAAGCGAAAAACAACTGCCTTAGTTCTCATTAGATTAGATTAGATTCATTATTGGTCCTGTTAATCATGACAAAGTACATCATTTGTACATATGACATTGCACCTTCCTTGCAATAACTTTTGGTATGTGAACACATTCATTCTGTTTACACAAAACATGCTAAATCCTTTCACCCAGTCTCCCATCAAAGTTAACTTTTCGTACACAGCATCTTGCTTTCACTGCCACTTTCTAGACATGTCTCTCTCTCTCCCACTGTCACCATTTTCTGCTATAGCTTTTTATTGAGAATGCCTCACCCACTGTTGCTGTTTTTATCCTTTCCTCGCAATCTTCCTACATTCACTCTAACTCACGTGTCTACCACTGTCTAAGTCCCACTCATTTCGTCTCATATTGACACTGCTTCTTTGATTCTCACAGTCTGCAGTCTGTCTTTCCGTCCTCTCAACACTTGTCGAGGGAATGGTGGAAAGTTGACAAAATTTTTCTTGGAGAAGTTCACCAGCCTGCGTGATTGGGGCCCCTAGATATTATGTATGGCCTCCACTCATTTCTCTTTTTCATTTTCACTGTCTCCTCTATCTTTTGCCCCCCCCCCCCCTATTTCCATCAATTTATCTTTATTACTACTGCTGTCTCTCTCAACCATCCAATCTTTCTTTCTCTTCCTCTGGAATTCTCCATCTTCTCTTCCACCATCTTTCTCAGTTATTCTCTTTAAAAACAAAACGATACAAATATGTTCCCACATCCAAATTCTTGGCAAGGAAAGTGGAATGAGTACTGAGGCGGATGGTTTCGACTTTTCTGTTCGGGACTTTTAAACATATTTCGATGGTAGGCAATGATAACAAATAATCCATTTGTCGGTGACAACCTTTTAATTCTAGTTTGTTGCTGACTTAGAATTTTGGCTCTCTGAACACTCATTTATATACTTGCACATAAAACCACTTAATTTCTCACGACTTTATATTATTTTTAAGGTATCATATCTGTGTCTATTGTAAAATGTAAGAAAATGGGGTTATGAGGTTTCCATTGCCCACCATCGATTTTACTTTTTTTGTTCTGACAAGAGTACTTTTCTGCTAGTTTCCTTCTTTTCCTTGCTACAGCAGGATGTGATACTTATATAAGACAAAAACTGTAAATCTGCAATGATTTGACACTTATTATATATACTGCAACATATTTATTACAGGGTATGACGAATAACAATAATAAATTTTGTAATTTATTGAGAGAAGACATTAGACTGTTTGATGGGTAAAATGTAATTTCTTCACATTATAATTTTCTAAAACCGAATGATAAATATATCCTAACTGCCGCCAAGTCCGCTTGAGCAGAAGTGGGAAAATCACTCGGGTTCACGTTCATCCAATATCTTTAGAGGGCAATGACATATTGCCGCCCCTCAATTTTAAATAAAATTCCGATATCTCCTCTGAATTTTTATACACTGCTATGTATGGACTAAAATCGGCCACATAGTAAGTCTAAGTGTAGTCCTAACACGCTGAGCTACGGTAAATGGTAATGCCACTACACCAGAACCAGTTCTTGCAAAGATGGCCTTAATTTACCATTGATATCTCTCCTGCTTAGGGCTATCATTGTTATTACATCATACTTATTTTGTCGGTCACTTACAAGAGCTTCGTGAGCAAGCTTAAGGCTCCAGTCGAGAGATCGTTAGCTATAGCAAAGTCCAGCACAGCAATTAATACTTTCTTTCATGAGAGGAATGAATCAGATCCTAATGTCTCCTCAGTGCAGGGCAGTGCTGCCAATTTGAAAAACAAAATGCCAAATCTACGTTTAAAAATGCCAAAAATGTGTTAAAATTTACGGAATATGCTGAGAAAAAATGCCGACACAATTACTGTGACTACCAAGAAATAACTGACGCAAAAGGATTAATTATTAACAATTATCCATCTTACATAGAACAAAAAATAAATGAACAACAATCAAATTTATTACTCCATGAATTTTGCTAACGAACCCGAATCACTAATACATCACTACCACCCAATTATTATTTGCTTACGGTAAATAACGAAAACAATGTAGTCGCCAGAGCAACAGGGATACTTGTACTAAGTGGTGGAGTGTTTTGCAGTCCCTCGTGTGTATCTATTGGCTGTTTTGACTGCATTGTTTGAATACCGGTAGTTGCTAAATTTGAATTGTATTGTCTATATGTACATAAATACTCTGTAAATCTCACTGTAGGTGTCTGTGTTTTATTGCGCCATTGCAATTGAAGACATCGGGGTAAAATAATGATAACCCTCATTTATAAAGTGCTGAGATATGACGACTTGTATGTTTAAAAATAGTTTCTATTACATGTTTTAATATTTATATTTGCCATATCTGCAGATTCATGTACTACTTGAAGAAGATGAAATATTCTGTCGTATGTGATTGTTTGCGCCAAATGCATTAAAAATATATAAGTTGAGTGTTAACATTATTTACCCCCGAGGTCTTCAATTGGGATTTTATCTTTCGAAAATTGGCAGTGATACGGTTGCGGGCCGATCGTGAGTCTTCTACTTGTCTTCCAGATACGAAGCGGGTTGACAGGAACTCGTGCAAGTTGCAAACGCAGGTTTGTGTTGCTTGCACTTCACACGAAGATAGCCACCGATGCCGATTAACCAATTTATTACCAAAGCTACATCATTCACCAGTCAGGATAGGGCACACTGCTTCACAGTTTTACAGACTTCAGGTTGCACAATACGTACAAGAGAAGAATCAACTTAAGTTCCAATCTTTATGGAATTTTGTACACGTAATCTTCAATCCATGAGGACAGTCGCCGTAAGTGTAAGAATCACATACGATATATAGTTCACGAGATATGACGTCCTAAACAATGAGATGCGCGAAAAACTGCTGCATTTAGCGACAATGATGCTCATTTTCACCTAAACCACTGGACCGATTTAAACCAAATTTGGTACACACATTCCTGATGGTGAGGTAATAATTGCTATAGCGATAAGAATCACATATGACACATGGTTCAGAAGATATGACGACATAAACAATAGAAATCGCAAGAAACTGCCACATAATCCAGCGAGACTTTAAAAATACGCTGTATGAGAATGAGAGTACTTGGCGACTTGGAACAAACTTTAAACATAACTTCAAACCTTTATTAAACTTTTTGTCGCTGACAACCATACCAAAATGTTGAAAGGAAAAAAAGTTTCTCGCTTGCTACTTTTCCGCTGTTCATGGAGTAAAACTACGGCATTCGGTATGACGTTAAAATTTATTATTTGTATACCACAAATTTTAGCCGCAGGAAGTTTTACATGCAGTATACACACATATACTTGAATGTACCTTCTAAAGTGTATCACATTCTGACACGTAGTTCCTGAGATATGAGCACATAAACAGTAACGTTCCGCTGTTCATGGACTGAAACTACGGCTTTCGGTATGACGTTACAATTTAGAATTTCTACACTACAAATGGTAACCGCAGTAAATTTTACAGACAGTACACACGTATATAGTTGAGTGTGCCTTTAAATTGTGTCACAGTACGACACGTAGTTCATGAGATATGAGCACATAAACAATAACGTTCATTGAAAAGCGCCCCTTCCCGCACCAAGTTATAATCTCTTACTTCTTTAATACTAACTGCATTCCAAAGAGATTTTAGAGACATACAGTCCTTATAGAAATGAATATATACCTAAAAAATGGCAGGAATGAATAAATAAATACCGAGCAACGCCGGGTTTTCAGCTAGTATACAATAGATGCTCGCTAATTCTGCCATTCCTGGCACTTTTGGGTGTCAGATTATAAAAATGCCGGATTGTTAAGAGCACATATACAAATATGATTATATATAAAGTAAATATTTGAAGGAACTTACTCCCCGTTTAGCAACAGTGCACTGCAGTCGGTGGTAGAGTGAAGCATTACTAGAGATCGGAAAATTCACAGGTCAGTTCCGTTTTCAAGGAGGATCTCTGTGGTCACAGTACACTCGTGTTTTGGTAGTTATAACGGCAGGACGGAACTGTCGAACGCCTGCCTGTACGAAGAAGAACACAGTTTCTACCTATGCGCCCCGTCCCCGTATCTACTGGGTTCTATGTCTCGTATATGAACAGAGGGAGCAGTGTTTGGCATGATCCTTGTCTTCGAAATCCATGTTATACCTTCCGGCTCCATAAATGTCATAATACACGATCATTATGATAAAAAAAAAGTATTTACTTTTAAAAGACGTGATACAGAACTGCAAATAATGCCACAATTTGAAATACGGGTAGTATAGGATTGTTTAAGCAAGCGTAGTTTAACTAAGAACATTGTTGCGTCGAGTCATTCATTGTTGTGTGCGTCTTACCGGGTGTGTGCCGGACTAGTTCAAATATATGTAAAGCTTATGTGACTTAACTGTGGGGTCATCAGTCCCTAAACTTACAAACTACTTATGAACTTACACTAAAGACAGCACGAACATCCATGCCCGAGGCGAGATTCGAACCACCGACGTGGAACGGCCTCGCGCATCGGAACATAGCGCCTTGATGGTTTCCATGCCTGCTACGTTCACCCGCAGTAATTTGCTCTGAGGTTCCTGGTTAACCTCATCCTTTAAAATCATGCTGTATTTGTTTATTAAACAACCAATCAATGAAAAGATCTATAAACATGTCTCAAACACAGAAGCGTTTTACTCAGTCAATCTACTTGGACCAGAAATTAAATTTAGTGGTTTGCTTGTAGGACAATATTCTGTGATTAACTGTAATTTATCGTGCGAACTAACCACACACGGAAATCACCACATATTCAGAAATAACAGCCAAATATTTATTTCATCCTTTGTTTTACAATCAGACGGTAATGTAAATAACGTTGAATATTGCAGGAAATACTTGTGTTATACTGGTAAGACCACAGTTTATTAGACTGTGGTAAGACTCAGAATGATTTTAAAAAGGATAAAATTGGTGAAAAAAGTTTTGTACTCGGGCGAATGCGAACGCAACTAACCTCTGTCTTCAGTATCGTGCGTCGTGACTTCAACCATTAAGCCTACGAAGCTTCAGATCAGTTGGGGCTATTATGTAAGCTACTTACGGGTAATGTTTTCTAACGAATTTTAACTACACCGTTGCGTCCACAAGGTATAATATATTTTTAATACAGTGAAGCGCGTGTTCCGGTAATATTACAACCACTGTAATTTCGTGACATTTCGGAAGCCATTTTTATCGTTCGTTCGGAGCCAAGCCGCAACATTATTACTTTTATGATTCTTCTCTACCGACCTTATGAAATAAAACCAACAAAGCAGACATTTTGAGCCTACATGCATTTACATTTCGCTTTGAGGTTAACGGTAGGACTACAATGTGCGGTATTTACGTTATGATGACGAAACACTCGCCTGAATTAGAGTGAGAAGAGGGCTACAACAGTCTGATAACATCAGGCGCCTGAATGAAATGTTGTCCCCCCTATACGCTACTATCGATTCTGCTATCGATCAACGATACCAGCGAAAGGGCTGGCGCGTTCCAGTGAAGACCTCAAACCGGTAGCGTCTCTTATTTGAAATTCAGAACTCAGTTACGTGCTGTGGTAATCGCAGCAGGCATCCGCGACCGGAACACTCCCCAGCAGACGTTTCGGACTGACGTGAATTCCGCCTTCATCTTTTGCATTTCTTTCGCACCTCTGGCACTGAATTTCTTTCGAGGTGCAAATCGATTTGCCACCACTCCCACATGCTTCGCTTGCGAGCTATGTTGCTTTGACCCAGTGTTGCCAACTCGTACGATAATTATGGGGGCAGACGATAATTTCAGTGCATGTACGATGTACGATAGTACGTTGTACGATACACGCCAAACATACGATAATTTCTTTCCGTATGGAGATACTATTTAAACCGTACATATCAAGTACACTTAAGGCAATACGAATTGTCGATACAGCTAAGGAAAGTAAAATGATAGTTGTTGTTGTCAACACTATGAACGACGTATATATTGTACATCGGTTGTTTTTGTAGTTATCATCGCTGTAAATAAAATCGATATCTGGCTATCTGACAGTCGCTCTTTCGATCGATATTGCTTGCAAGCATTCTTGGAAATTACGCTAGAGTTGCTGTGGCGTCGCGCCTTTTGTTTCTGCATTCCGATTACAAATCGTGAGTTCTTGTTCGGAAATTTCGGTTTAAAATTAGGATTAACCTATTGTTAATCAAAATGTGTGACTCAGAAAGTGAGTGTGATGAAGTTGTAAGCAAAAGAAAAAGCTGTGCAACTCCGGAAAAGAAGGAAAAAATGAGGGCAGACAGCTCAACGAAACTTCTTCAAGGAAAGAATGCGAATAAAATCCAGAATTTCGTGGTTGGATTGGACCCGTTAAAGACGATGTTAATCGTGCGCAGTGTGTGTTGTACAAATGTTTTTACGGGAACTGTCTGCGGTAAGAACTAATGCAGGGGAGCTAAGCACGAAAAAATGAAAATCAGTCTTGGATTAGGACAAACTCACATAATATTGATCCAGTGCAGCACTTCAGCCAGTGACAGCAAGAAAACTGCGTTGGAAATAAATAAATAAATAAAATAAAGAGCAGAGGCTGAAATACGGTCATGTGCTTTTCTGACCGAATGTAATGTTGCTCTAAGACTTGTACCTAAATTAGCTGTGCCGGCCGCTGTGGCCGAGGAGACTGAGGCGCTACATTCACGGTCTTCGCGGCCACTACGGTCGGGGGTTCGAATCCCCCCTCAGGCATGGATATTTGTGATGTCCTTAGTCTTAGTTAGTTCATAAGTAGTTTGTAAGTTTAGGGACTGATGACCCCGTAGTTAAGTCCCATAGACTTTACAAACATTTGAACATTTTGAACTAAATTATCTGTCCTCGGCGAGACTACCTACTTACAGTGACTCTGAAATTGTTATCAGTTTGTCAATTAAATCAGGACGTAATAAAGCTACAATTATTGTGAAAAATGTGATTGGTAAGTATGCCAAGGAAAGAGACAGCATGGCGACTGGAGATTTGGGTGTGGCGGGAGACGTGCGGGGAAGAGTCCTTTGCAATGGAGCTGGTCACTGTGTCCTCGGTGGCGGAGTGCTCAACGTGTCTGCCTAGTAAGCAGGAGATCCCGGGTTCGAAACCCGGTGGGGCACAGATTTTCTTTCGCCGCACTTTGGTTTTCCATCTGAACCTAATACAGTGAAGGCATAACTGATCGCAAATTGCGATTTATTTCATTCATGTCCGTTGTGCCTTCCGACGGACATGGGCAATTCCATCAGGACAATGCGACACCCCACACGTCCAGAATTTCTACTGAGTGGCTTCAGGAACATTGTTCTGAGTTTAAACATCCTCGCAATCCACCAAACTTCCCAGATATGAACATTATTAGGCATATCCGGGAAGCAACGTGCTGTTCAGAAAAGATATCCACCCCTTCGTACTCTCACCGATTTATGGACTACCGTGCAGAATGCAAGCTGTCATTTCCCTCCAGCACTACCTCAGACATTTGTCGAGTCTATGCCACGTCATGTTGCAGCACTTCTGGGTGCTCGCGGTGGCCCTAGACGGTTTTAGGACAAGTGTGCCAGTTTCTTTAGCTCTTCAGAGTAGCAGACAACGACCTGAAATTTCATAGATTGGCAATAGGTCCGCCATGTTTGAGGCAATTTGAACTCGCGTCCGCCATGTTATTTGGGTATCGGCTGACAGCTGGTATGTCACATCGACTAGAGAATTTTGCCTATTTACAGTTCCACGTTATAAATAAAGATTGACTATTTAATACGGATGAGGATCAAGTTCTGTTGCAGACTTTATCGAAGCTGCGTATTGACGAGCCTGGTAGAAAATGTCCTAAAATGCGATAAAGAAATTTCACCAACCTATCAGTATATTACAGTTACAGTTCGAAGTATAACAGTTAGCCTAGGTTTACAGTAACAACGTAAGTGTCGTTGTGAAAATTTTTGCGTTGTTTATATGGAAATACGTGGTTAAACGAGCTGCGAGATATACAGTGAACAGTAATTATGACGAACGATCTTGAGCATCGATTTGCATCTGTTATTAATGTGTTGTAACAACTACTCTCATAAAGTCAAGTATACACTTATCTTATGTTTACTACAAATTTGTAAAATTGCTATTAAAAGGTTCGGTTGTAATCTTTGGTGGACGAAATTTGAGTAAAAAGACGACAGTGACAACAAAATACTGCAGTAAAAAATGCGCCTAGGTCATCTGCCACAAAAGCATTCCACGTCGAAACAAGGGTCGTTAATAACTTCCCTTGTTGCCATACTACAAGAAGTAGCGTTTGATACGTGAAATTTCAGTACAAAAATGAAAAGGACAACTGAATTTTTTGGGGGGAAAAATGCACCTGGGTCAGTTGCCGCAAAAGCATTCCACGTCTAAATAACGTATCATTAATAACTTTCGTTGTTGCCACGCTGAAAGAAGTATAGATTTGTTGCAAAGAACACAGAGATATACAAGTGAAAAAATTATGGCTGTCACTAATGCTTCCACACTTTGCACTGGTTGTATGTCTACCATTGTCGATGAAATATTATCAACAAAAAATGAAAATGTTTTAATACAATGCCCTAAACATAAAAAAGAATGTTTTTAATATTTTGACCGAACAATTATAATGGTTATGTCATGTTTTTCATGCACAGCACATTTGTATCGAGTTATATTATTACTTCGGAAGTTATTTTCTTGATTTTTAGCACTGTCAGATTAGTAATGCTAGCACAATCTTCACCACATCTCCACACAGAAGAACATTCGCTGCTGAAAGAAAATAACACAAACCATACGCACACTCACACTCAAAGGCCGAATAGCGACTGTAGCGTAACACGACTTACAAGTCGGAGAGATTAATGCCTCTGAAGTTGATACATGCTGTACCAAGCAGCAAAACGTTGTTCTAAACGCATGTTTTTCCTAACAATAACGCGACTTTAAGGTCTGGTACTCATAATACTGTGTAAAGCAGCTTTTAATGCGGTGTTGTCTAGGAACTTCACTGCGAATGGAAGGGTTAAGTCCCTTAGATTTACAAACATTTGAACGTTTTAATTAAATAATTAATTACTTGCATTTATGTCCGTTAGCGAAATTGAGGCGCATTTGTTACGCTGCTGTTAGGCAATGTTTCTTCGTAGCATGCTGGGCTAGATACCGGATGCGTTCACATGACGAAAATCGCGCTGTTTTTCGACTAGCGAGTTTAGACATTCAACTTACAACCTATCACATGAACGCGCGTTCGCACAAAACGCGTCTAGACACACAAACGGACGTTGACACGCGGTTAACAAAACAACAGCAACATTTCGTGCCTTTTTGTTACTAATGGCGATGGCAGAGCGCCAAGCGACTAGGAAGCTACACGCCTGAATACATCGAATGAGAGCGAATACCGCATGCAGCACTCCGCCCGCACGCCATATGTACAAGTGCATATCAGGCGCTTGGACAGCGTCCGTATCCCCCACGGGCGAAGCTTTTCCGTTCGATGAAACGTGTTTACACGGCCGCCGAATGTAGAGTAGCCGTAGAGGCTCATATTTTGTACACTAGATACAGCACCAATGGAAGTTTACAGTGCATCTAGCGTGTGAGTGTGGTATTTGTGATAGTAATACTTGAACCTTTGACCTCCATTTCATTC
Organism: Locusta migratoria; assembly: GCA_026315105.1. Lineage (NCBI taxonomy): Eukaryota > Metazoa > Arthropoda > Insecta > Orthoptera > Acrididae > Locusta > Locusta migratoria. The sequence continues at coordinate 182,513,818 of CM048749.1, forward strand.
TAGTTCGCCGTAATTTCGTAATTATCTGAGACTGTACAGGACACGACAGATGCCTTCGAGAAAGTGAAATTCTGGGCATTTTAATTGGGGAAAATGGTTATGTTTAGAGCTACGTGAAATTCGTATATGCTATAAATGCTAAATAAATGCTATAAATGCTACATAAGTACTAGAAATGCTAAATAAGTAAAGGTCAATGACATTTATTAAAATGAGTTATTTCAGCAGAATGTATTGCTCAATTGATAACACATCTTAATATACAGGCAGCAGAATGTTACTGATTATAATATATCTACAATTATATGTGATATCACCAGATAAAGTGACCAAAAAACCGAAAATGAAGATTGGTAATGAGTACTTGTTGTGTAACTACACTGTTCAGTTAAACTTTCCAAGTCACATTTGTGCATTACCGAGCTACCATAGAGTACATGAGAAACCTTTTTTGTGATATTTAATATCAGTGAAAGGCCAAAGGTATTTCATTTATACCTGGCGGTATAAGAAAAGAAGGGAAGATAAGAAAAAAAAAAAAAAAAAAACACCAATCTTTACTAGAAGACTTCGAACGGTATATTATCTTGCTTTGTTGCTTGCGAATGATGTTTTATAGTGTAGAATTTTTGAATTTCATCCTAATCAATGTTTTCTTTCTCCTTTATTTGCTTCATTACCTAAACAGATAAAAATTCAAAAACTTTGCACTAAACACAGAACTATTTGTTAGAAAAATGGCAAATATATACCAATTACTTAAATTTTGGAATGGTTGCTATTTTTCCTATTCTCAATTTATAAAAGTGAACTGAATTTTAACCATTACATAAGTTGGTTTCATCTGCACCTTGAGGTACCTACTTGCAATAGTGTCCTAAACAAATTTGTATTGACAATGAAAACGGTCACAGAAGCCCATACTTAATTGCTTGAAGTGTGTTAAAAATGGCTAAGCATGAACTGAGTTTTAGGCATGACTCAATGACTATCTCAACTAAGGTTCATGGCTGAAATTCCTTGGTGTCACTTTTGGAATGCGAAACAACTGGGAGGACGAAAATATAGAAAACATTTTTAAAGTGCCACTTACTGATATGTCAAAGAATTAAAAAACGGTAGCTCATTTAAACATTTAAACACGTTTAAAGCTATAAACGCTAAATAAATGCTAAATCTGAATGTCAAAATGCTAAATTTTCAAAGTTTATTTGCTAATTTCACGTAGCTCTAGTTATGTTGATATCAGTGTGATGACAGCAATTACGAACCAGGCAGTGGTTAATGTAATGAATCTTAATCCCTCTGCCTTCTGCACCCACAAATAACCTTATGTCTTCTCCCATATCATCCACCTCCATAGCTCAACTCTTAATTTTCATTTACGTAATGCCAATAGAAGTGACAACTCTTATTAATCTAATAGAAATCTTTGTACTAAATGAGAATCACAATGCAGTCATTTGTGTGACAGGAATCACGGATGAGTGATCTTTGTAGGCTGTTTAGTGCTTGGTGGTTGCTCTTCCTTCATAGCTCTGCATGTATGCTCCTCTCCCCTCACCTTTCTCCCCCACCCTCACACGTTCCCTCGACTAGATTCTATAAAGAGACTGTGATTTTGGTGTTTCTCAGCATTGTTTTACTTGATAGTAAAACTGTAGTGTAACAGGAAATGTTATGCATGGCACTCATTTAAAATTGTATAATCTAACAGAAAACATTTTTTACAGCACTCGATTTTTTTTAAATTGTAAAAAAAGTGGTGTGTGTATGTATGTTTGTGTAAGAGAGAGAGAGAGAGAGAGAGAGAGAGAGAGAGAGAGAGAGAGAGAGAGAGAGAGAGAGAGAGAGAGAATCAGGAAGACAGTATCGCCATCTGGCGCATTCTTCACATAGTCACTGGACGTTCAAGTAGATGTCAGTACGCACTTGACCTATCTATAGAGATGTTCTGGGGTGAATTTGAAAGATTGTTTTATGTATGATATGTCTACGACACAAATTGTTTTAAGGGGGAACTCTATAACACATCTTTGGTGAGTGTATTGTTACTTATTTGTTATGTTTTAGTAACATGTTGGATGGAATATCAACATCAATGTTTTTTATAGCCTTTTATAATGACGTACGTCGAAAAGCGTAAGGCTTTAACAAAGTTCAGTTGTGGTCAAGACAGTTAAATGACTTCCAGGTGATGTGGTTTTCATTACGTCCGATCGCCCACTGCAGTGTGAAAAAGTAACTCTATCAGAGGGCTGACGGGGATATTTTTGGTCATCCTCAATTTACTCCCGACCTTATTTTGGGGTAACTCTTCAAGTCAAGAGACCAAAAGCGTGTAATACGTATTATTTGTAGTGTAAATTCACGGACATCCTGCAGAAGCCACTTCAAACAACTGGTTATATTAACGTCTGCCTCTCAGTATATTTATTCCTTAATGAAATTTGTCATAAATAATATATCCCTTTTCCCAACAAACAGCTCAATTCATACCTACAATACTAGGGAAAAAATGATCTACACAAGGACTTAAAAGGACTTACTTTAGTTCAAAAAGTGGCCCACTACTCAGCAACACATATTTTCAATACTTTTACCAGCAACCATAAAAAATTTAGCTACAAATAAAGATCACAGTTGAAGGAGATCCTAAAAGACTTTCTAGTGGCCTACTCCTTCCACTCCACTGACGAATTCTTTTATAGAACCATATAATGCCTGTATCTGTATTCATACTATTAGTATTGTTATCAGCTTGTAAAAAATGTATGTACCTGTATTAGTATTATTATATTATCAACTTGTAAAAAATCATGTTCCACATCCACAATGATCTCCTCAACACGGATCTATGGAACGAACCAACTAATCTAATCTTTATACCAGTGAAAATAGAAATTAACAAACCCTGAGACTGTTTTTCACCTCAAATATGTCAAAGACATTAAAGATAAAGGTGAAACATTGTGATGCGGCCGGGAATCGAACCCGGACCTCCATACTTACTAGCGATTTTCGTCTCTCTCGGGAGCTGAACTCGTTCCTTGGTGGTAAGCTCTTCAACAACGACCAAGAGGTAAAAGAACAAGTTACCACGTAGTTTTAACACAGGCGGGAACATTCTACATCACGCTCTGATAAACGCCTGGAGAATTACGGGGGGTTAGGTTGAAAAGTAGTGTCAATAGTGTAGATTTTCTTTTGTGAAATCCATTACTTTCTTTATCTGTACTCGATTCAATCTTCTTTACCAAACGGAACTTACTTTCCAAAATACGCTCGTATATATCGCGGTTACCCAGGAATCTATGTTTTCAATGAGCACAACTTAGAACGTGGAAGAAAACGCCTCCATAGACATTCATTTTCGGGATTTATTAGATGCAGTTAAGTTGTCCGTGGCGTCGACCGAAGTAGGCAGAACGGCGCGGGGAGCAGAGAGTTGCTGACTCAGACTGCCGGCGGGTCTATATATACGTAGCGTGACAAGAGATGGAGATCTGCACCTTCAGCGCGGGTTGTGTTGTGCGAGATGCCGACCCTGAGCTCTGCAGGCGTTACCCGCTAGCCGAGAGGAGGCATCTCAAAGACAACTCAGCATGATGACGTAGCCATGCAGGAGACGACCAAGGCCCCAGTAGTTGCTAACAGCTCAGGGGGCATGACGGTTGCACCTCTGCCAGACTGGGTGTGAGGTTGACAGCTGGACTGATCACAAGTGACATGCTGGTCGAAGACACTCAGTATAGATAACAGCGAAGTTGGCAACAGTGGCATTCCATGGTAATGGAGTAAATTAGGCTGTTTACTTTTACTTTCTGTGAAATACATGTAACGCAATGAGGAAGTAATACTGCATCTATTACCAAAGATATGACTTAATGCCTACAGTGTGTTAACTGTTAGACGGCAGAGCTCTCCCTAGTCCAGAATCGGTAAAAGTCGGTAAATGTCGGGAGGCTTCGGCCGGTAGTCTTCGTTTTGAGGCTGCAGTCAACAATACTGACCGAGCGAGCCGCCTGAGGCAACCACTGTCGTTTGTTTTGTCATTGTTTGCATACCAGCGTTCTGAGTGTTTCGAAATATGCAGTAAGTAAAAAAAAAGTTCAAATGCTTGTATAGTCTATGGGACTTAACTACGGGGTCTCAGTCCCTAAACTTACAAACTACTTATGATCTAACTAAGACTAAGGACGGCACAAATTTCCATGTCCGAGGGAGATTCGAACCCCCGACCTACAATACGTAATTAAAAGGAGTAATTACTGCATTTGTGACGCTTATGCGTAAGTTACTTTGTTTCGTTTGCGATCAACATTTAAAGCATTGTGCACAACTTGTATTTCTCGCATGAACCGTGTAGTTTGTAGTTCAAGAACTGCAGGACGTAGGTGTGGCTTGTCCCCCCCCCCCCCCCCCACTCGTTTCTCTCTCTCTCTCTCTCCGCGACTGCCGTGGTGTGAGGCAGAGCTTGTTTTCTCCGATCCCCTATCACAACTCTGCCATCTAACAGTATACACACTGTACAAAGACGTATGCTACAGCAGTAGAAGTTCTGCAACACTTACTCATAATTCTGCTTTACTTAGGTTAAGTCTTATAAACTGTTTATTGCTTCAACATGCATACTTCCCAGGTCCATGGGCAGCAACTTGCTTTCTTTCCCGTATTAGTACTTCCGAATACATTACTCTTAAAGTTTCACAACTCTAGTTGTCCATGTATCGCATCTCTCATTTTGCTGGTAAACCATAGAAAAATTATAATTTGATTCAAAGTTACTAAAAAAATAATGCTGAGTTCCTCCACCAGAGGATTGCATTGAATTGTTTGTTACTAAAAGATGTGCGAAATATTCAAATAGCAAATGTCACTGAACGGAGACAAACTTTGATTTACTACACGGTTCACGTGACAACGCGCCTTTCGCACTAGTAACCCCTGGGAAGGAATGCAACCCGTTTAATTCATAGTTTTAGTGATGAAATCTCTTAGATTGACTTGTGGCATAATTTACGGAGCACAAAATTTAACTACTTAGATGATAAGTAGCGCACAAAATACTGAATAAAATTAATATAGATGATCCCAGTTTCTCTGTGTTCCTGCGTTTTTTGGAGCTTTCTTCCGAGGTAGTTAAACATGAAATAAAGACTTTAAATAATGAGCTAATCTTTTTCTTATCTTAAAATGAAATTTCTCATCTTCTACATGTTTGTTAAGGGAGAATGCTCCTTCTGCACCCACCAGGCGCGGGTAGGTACGCAAACGAAACGTCGTTATTTTAACAAACAAACAAAAAATAACAAAAAATCGACGTTTCCCATCTATGTCTCCCGTTGAACATCAGCGATGTATCGATGGTATTCTGAACGATTTGAGATACGAAACCAAAGAGTTTGAAATAACACTGCTCTCGTTTATCGGTTGTCATTCACAATTAAAGTTTTTTTCATTACTAGCAGCTTTATTAGTTTTTTGGTGAAACAGACTTCCTAGAAAGTTTTACTACGGCGGTAAGTTGATCTGTTAGCAGTAACTTGAACCATCAAATTTGTGAAAGCCGGGAACTTTTCCTTTAATCTTACATCTAGAACGGTTAAGTGTCTTCCCAGACACACAACGGTCGTTTTGTCTTCTTCTGACGAAGGCTAATGGTCGAAAGCTGAAGTTATGTGTCTATCTCTTTATATACCTGTCGCAGGTCGACGAAAGTCTTTGAGGTGAGTTGCAAACTAGCCTCATTATATCGTTGAATTCGAACCTCGACTTTCTTTCCGAAATACTGATATATCGAATTTTCAAATGTTTGTTAACATAACGGCTGCTGAGGTCATCGGTCTCTACACTCAAGGTAATTTATGCTAGCAAAAAAAAAAAAAAAAAAAAAAAAAAAAAAAAAAAAAAAAAAAAAAAAAAAAAAAAGTTTCAAATGTTTGTTTGTAAATCTAAGTGACTTAACTACGGTGGTCATCAGTCCCTAGGCTTACAAACTGCTTACACTAACTTAAAGTAACTTATGCAAAGGACAACACAAACACCCATTCCCGAGGGAGGACTCGAACCACCGTCGGGGAGCAGGCAGTCGATATATCGATACACAGATATTCATCAATAAAATATTTACATCCCTGCGTGTTAAACCCTGAAAGTCGAAAGCTTCAGTCTAAAATGAAGGACTTCAACAGCAGCACAATGAAGGACAGCATGGTCGTAATTATTTTAGCGTCCACATTTTGCGAGTCGCAAAGAACATGGTGCGTTCGCCGAGCGTGCGTCAGACAGGCATCGACTTAGTAGGCCAAAGCAAAGGACAGAGAAGAGCAGCACAGGGCAAGGGGCGAGTAATTTCCGGTGGGCTCAAGGGCGCTCGCGGAGGTGGCTGATGGAAGCAAAACAGCGGCGCGGGCCTCTATTTGCATGGAAATGCTCTCAAATGGCCTCTCGTCTGCCTCCAGACCCGGAGCTGACAGCCTAGTTACAGCCTCCACCACCAGCGGCGCCACCGCCTCACGCCTGCCGACACCTTTATTTACTCGACATGGCGCTGGATTAACTAAAACTCGTAGCATTTCGCTGCAGGGACGAAAAAGTCGAGGAATGAGAGCAAAGTCTGTAATACACTGGTTTCTGCTGGCTGGAATCTATACAGGAATTACCAGAATGAAAAATGGTCCATCACAGCACAAAGTGAACGGTGAAAAAGATGAGAACTAGCTACTCGACTTCTCTGGTAGCTTCACGATGACATGACACTACATGATGTACCGCGTGACACGAAGTGACGTACCAATTCAGTAAACACGATGTGGTACACTCCTGGACATTAAAAATGCTACAACACGAAGATGACGTGCTACAGACGCGACATTTAAGCGACATGAAGAAGATGCAGTGATATGCAAATTATTAGTTTTTCAGAGCATTCACACATAGTTGGCGCCGGTGGCGACACCTACAACGTGCTGACAAGAGGAGAGTTTCCAACCTATTTCTCATACACAAACAGAAGTTGACCAGTGTTGCCTGGTGAAACGTTGTTGTGCTGCCTCGTGTAAGGAGCAGAAATGCGTACCATCACCTTTCCGACTTTGATAAAGGTCGGATTGCAGCCGATTGCGGTTTATCGTCTCGCGACATTGCTGCTCGCTTTGGTCGCGATCCGGTGACTGTTAACAGAATATGACAGGCATCTTACCCGCTGCGAAACCCTACATCTCAGCAGGATAATGCACGACCGCATGTTGCAGGCCCTGGCCCTGGCCAGCACATTCTCCAGATCTCTCACCAATTGAATACGTCTGGTCAATGGTGGCCGAGCAACTGGCTCGTCACAATACACCAGTCACTACTCTGGATGAACTGTAGTAACGTGTTGAAGCTGCACTGGCATCTGTACCTGTACACGCCATCCAAGCTCTGTTTGACTCAATCATCATGCGTATCAAGGCATTATTACAGCCAGAGGTGGTTGTTCTGGGATCAGGATCTATGGACCCAAATTGCGTTAAAATGTAATCACATGTCAGTTCTAGTATAATATATTTGTCCAATGAATACCCGATTGTCATCTGCATTTCTTCTTGGTGTAGCAATTTTAATGGCCAGTAGTGTACATTACATTAAATGATGCTTAAGGTAAAAGTAATATAGTGCTTGATGTCACGCGTCGCATCATAACATGAATTCCTCTATAATATCACAACATAGTCATGATGTGAGATGGCATATTTCACAAAATATCATGGGGCGTGTCACGTAATATGAGATGTTACAAGGTTGATGATGGTTCACATGCTACATAGGCTTCATATACCATTTACCATATGCCAAAATCTGCAACGTACTATGTGCTTGATATGTTACTCAAGACATGATCACACTTTCATGGGCTTTTATCTGCCATAATGAATTTAGGATTTACAGGTCTCTGGACGCCACCCGGAGTGCCCTGGTTTTAAATGAATTCTCGAGGTCCACGGGCAAATAACTGTAATGTCCGGGGATTGAATGTTAGTTTGCTGTAATAATATGATCCCGGTGTTACTAACCCAGTATCGTATTTATATTTTATACATTTATTTGGGGGGGGGGGGCTCTATGTCTTTCATTTAACGACAGCTCAAATGTTAATGGTATTGATCCATACTAATTTAATGCCCGAAATTAAAAGATTTCATTGATTTACATTTGTTTCATAAGAATACTAAAGACATAAAATGAGCGAGATAAAAATTCTACAGTAGTTTTCGCAACAGCACATAGAACGGAAGACCTCAGGGGAAAATAGTGATAAAGTTCTGAGATACGTTGAATTCTATGTTTGATAATTTTTTTCTATTACATATTTTAATATTCATTTTAATAAATTTGCCATCTCTCTGCAGACTCATGAACTACTTGAAGAAAATGAAACATTGTCGGATATGATTGTTTGCATGAAATACATTAAAATGCAAAAGTTGAGGGTTATAATTATCTACCCGCATAGGACGTGTGACATTTTTAGGCGGATTGTCTCGATTCGGCGAATGAATCATAGGTCTGCGTATTTTCCGACAATTTATCCACCACCGCTAAAATGCGCATTGTTCCTGTATTAACTGTCGATTATTTACGAGTACTGTAATGGGATAATGTGCTGACACTGAGTTCGTAAACGTTGTATTTAATACTCCACTGATGATGATAAATTGACAGATTGATACATAATAAAATCGCATTACCAATCACAACGTACAACCACGTCAGTTATCAGGGAGTCTCTTTTGTGCTGAGATCCGTGTTGCCAATCTCTGAACCTCAAAAGTCCCACATCCCACTTTTCCGCAGTGGGCTTCCTCCGACCTTCGAACTGACTTACCCAGCCAGGGTGACGTACAGTTTAACGAGGGTTCCGAACCAGAGTGCTGCTCGGTATTTTTCAGTGAGCTCAAAGATGATCTGGAGTTAGTACTGTGTATTACGAAGTCGTGACGGCCGACGCCATATTAGCGAACGTATACCTGTCATACACCATCCAGCTGTTAGTATAATGTGGTTACGAAGAATTTAACATTCAGAAATTTATCATCGTTTCTACTAGTTGCTTACGTAGAAACCAACTCATATACAACGGACACTATCTGTTCTGAAAATATGAATAACATTTACAAACTATTCGAGGCATATAATTAACCGAAATCCTAAATCGAAGCAGTAGAAAAAGACACGAGTCGTGAAAACGTATACCCGAGTTATATTTTGATTCAGAATTAGTGTTCCTCCCACTTTGCAATTAATGAATAAATTACACTGTTGTAGACAACTAAATAAAGTGTAATAACGGAAGACTCGAAGCATGATTTTCCACATAAAGTTTATATTCAATCCGTAAGTTCAAATGGAAATTAGTAGGCTATAGACAAAAGGCATATATAAAATTGGACACTAGAAATACCGTCTATAGCAGTGCAATTTATTCATTTAATGAAATGTGTTAGAAACAGTAGTTATGAAGTTATGTAGTTATAACTCACATATGGTTATGAACTCTATTTTCTTTGACTTCACTAAAACCATACGCGACCCTAACTTCATCGTCATGTGTTTATTAATCAATCGTTCATAACTTATTTTCAGAGGACACAAGGTTCAAAACAACAACACGACCTATAAGTACGGAGTTGCCAACATAATCATTGAAGAGCACGTTTTTCACAGATACAAACCACTACAGTTGTGTATCAAGTGTCAATAATTGAGATCACTGGTATTTTCCACATCAGCAACACTGCCAGAGGGGAAAGAAGTGGAAAGTGACAGATAAAAATCATAGGGGCTGGCGGGGATCGACCTTTGAGTTTGTAATTTGGCACTTTACCACTGTGCTACGGAGCCGCACCATGAAATACGGTATGGCTTGTAGAGTTGTAGAGGTCGGTAGGGCGTGTCTAAATTTGAATAGCCTGCTGGCGGCAAATATGAAAATCCAACACTGATTAACAGCACACTAGATGAAGTGCGCTAAAGGCCTGAGGATGACGCTACTCAGGGGTCGAAATTGGTGGCCTAAATACATTTTAATAAAACAACGGCTGTTGGTATACTACTCTAGAATTGACCAAATGCAGTCTGGCGCTCCATAGATATAGAATAGAGTTACATCTACTGAGCAAATGGTGATTAACGGCACCTTCACCTTTTCCCGACATTAGGAAAACTTGGCCGTGGCATCAGTCCTGAAGACTGCTCACGAGTTTCAGCCCCCTATGCGCATTCTTCTGCGTCAGAGACAACCCGCGGAGGCCAACTTTGGGAGATGAAGAGGCCCTTAGTGGCAGCTCCCTCTTGCTTACGACGGACTGCTTTAGTTGAGACGCATTGCCGTCCCGGAGTCTTCGAGGAAGCCGTAGCTACGACACGAATAAACCGAACGAGAAGGCGCAAAACCGCGTCCGTAATAGATCGGAAGGAAGGGAAATTGGATTTCGAAACCCCGTCGGAGCATTTACTGATTTCGACAATGGTGGGGAAGAGTATCGACCGCCGAAGGCATCCGTTATAGTATTGACAATCCACCGAGGAATTTTTGAGAAGCAAGTAAATACCTAAATCAGGATGGCTCGAACTCCACACTAACTGATCAAAAGAAACCAACGTAAATTGGAATTGTCCGTTATTGTGCTTTAAAGCCTTAATCGTTGAATTTACGAACATCCTGTGCGTCAATCAATTTCAGCTGATAGATGGCAACCTTGAGTGGTTAATGAACCCCCTGCTAGGCACTTAAATATGATTTGCAGAGTTGTTTATGTTATGGTCTTCAGTCCGGAGACTGGTTTGATGCAGCCCTCCACCCTACTCTATCCTGAGCAAGCCTTTTCATCTCCTCATAAGAACGGCAACCCATATCCACTTGAATCTGCTTACTATACGCGTCTCTTGGTCTCCCTCTGCGATTTTTACCCCACACACTTCCCTCCAAAGCTAAATTTACGATTCCTCGATGTCTAAGAATGTGTCCTACCAAGCGATCCCTTCTTTTGGTCAGGGTATGCCAAAAATTCCTTTTCTCGCCAATTCTGTTCAGTACCTCTTCATTAGTTATGCGATCTACCCATCTAATCTTCAGCATTCTTCTGTAGCACCACATTTAAAAGCCTCTATTCTCTTCCTGTCCGCACTGCTTATCGTCCATGTTTCACTCACGTACAAGGCAATACTCCACACTCCACACTGAAATTAATATTCGATGTTAGCAAATTTCTCTTTTTCAAAAATGCTTTTCTTCCCATTGCCATTCTGCATTTTATATCCTCTGTACTGCGACCATCGCATGTTTTTTTACTACCCAAGTAACAAAACTCATCTACCACCTTCATTGTTTCGTTACCTAATCTAATTCCTTCAGCATCGCCTGATTTTCTAAGACCGTATTCCATTATTTTTGTCTTGCTCTTGTTAATGTTCATTTTATACGCTCTCTTCAACACATTGTCCATTCCATTCAACTGCTCTTCCAGGTCCTTTGCTGTCTCTGACAGAATTACAATGTCATCAGCAAAACGCAATGTTTTTATTTCTTCCCCTTGAACTTTAATCCCTATTCCAAATTTTTCCTTGCTTTCCTTCACCGCCTGCTCGATGTACAAATTGAGTAACATCGGAGAAAGGCTACAACCCTGTTTTACTCCCTTCCCAACCGATGCTTCCCTTTCATGCCCTTCGAGTCTAATAACTGCGGTCTGGCTTTTGTACAAGTTGTAAATAACTCTCCTTTCCCTGTATTTTACCTCTGATGACTTCAGAATTTGAAAGAGTGTATTCCATTCAACATTGTCAAACGCTTTCTCCATATCTACAAAAGCTAAAAATGTAGGTTTGCCTTTCCTTAATCTATCTTCTAAGATAAGACGTAAAGTGAGTATTGCCTCATTTGCAGAGTATCTATATAGATGTAGATCCTCACATTAACCAAGACTCCGAACTGGCCGAATCTGAAACTGTGTCAGTGGAATACAGTACAACGCTAAAATTACAACGCGCCTCTAGTTTTAACACTAATTGTGTCCAGCGGATGGTGAAGGAAAATACGAATCTGGTAGTAACAACTTTTTAATTTTTTTCCTCTTTTTATTCCCCGGAAGCGGCAGCGGCGCGCGACTCCGTCCCACGCAGCAGAATTCCAGTTGGAAGTTGTGCGGCGCCGCCGTCGCGCTGTGAAATGCAGTTGTCACAGCGGAGTTGGGCTTCCAACTGAAATGAGGTCCCGCAGCAGAGCGGCGCGGTTTTGTGCGCGTCGCCCGCCAGCCACTAAAACACGCGAGCTACACACGTCACTAATTAATTGCTGACGCATCGCTAATAATCCGCAGTTTATCAGCAAATAAGTCACCCGAAAAACAATACAGCTTTTATTGGCCTCTGTGGCGACGCGAACGAAAATGTGACACTGTGTTTATTGATAGCTCCCGACGAGCATCCTCATCCCAGTTGCTGTAACGAAGAGAGATCAAGTAGTATAAATTATTATAATATAATTAGCTGTCACCGCGAATGTCATTTATCACGCTGACTTTTATTTTTGCTTAACATACATACAAAGGGCTGGAGAAATGAGTTTCTATACTCTTGTACAGCGTATCACCTCCTCACGCTTAACACAAAATTGTCTAGAGCAGTTTTTGCTACCTTTTTGAGTATCAGATCCCTCGCCAAATGAATATATCTGGCGGCCCCCTTCCCCCCTCCCGCTCAAAGAACTGTTCAAAATCAAAACGTTCAAATGTTTGTAAGGCCTATGGGACTTAATTACGGGGTCATCAGTCCCTAAACTTACAAACTACTTACGAACTAGGACGGCACAAATATCCATGCCCGAGGGGGGATTCGAACCCCCGACCGTAGTGGCCGTGCTGACCGTGACTGGAGCGCCTCAGTCACCTCGGCCACCGCGGCCGGCTCAAAGAACTGTACGCCACTATGTGTGTATGATGTCAAATTAAACGACTTTAATTTTCCTTACAATTATATATTGTTGACGATGTTACAGCGTTCATTTTATGAAATAAATCGCAATTTGCGATCAGTTATGGCTTCACTGTACTAGGTTTAGATGAAATACCATAGTGCGGCGAATAAAAATTTGTGCCCGGCCGGGATTCGAACCCGGGATCTCCTGCTTACTATGCAGGCGCGTTGACCACTCCGCCACTTTTTTTCTATGGGTAGCTCTCTTCCTTGCGGACGCTGTTCGTTTTTGTTCGTTCTTGTTCGGTGTGTTGCTGGCTCAGCTTTTTTTATTACAGAGGGCGTTTAGCCATCTGCCCGGGCGCGCTGAGCCACGGCGCCCGGTACCACCGAGGACACCGTGACCAGCCCGATTACAGAGGACTCTTCCCTGCACGTCTCTCGCCACACCCAAGCAGGAGATTCCGGGTTCGAATGTATCATGACTGACAGTCTAATACTATAGATAAGGTTACTAACCGCTAAAGTTAGAACACTTGTTACGCCAAAAGATACTTTTATTTCAATAATAGTTACTGAGCGTACCTGATTCCACCAATTTCGGAACACCAGTGAACAAAAAGTCCTTACGAAGTATATCTCCGGAAACGTAATTCTGAAATGGCCGTCATCTGTAGTATTATTTAATTTTTCGAATAACTAGAGGTTTTTCACTTTCAGATTTCAAAGGCTCCTCAATCCCTGCGGTAAGTTATGATTTATAAAAAAAAAATCATTTTCTAAAATACTGCTATCGATTTCAGTTTTAAAATTTTTAATAATGTTTTACAATGTTCTATACTAATAAAATCACTTGTATTTTCAAGTAAATCATAAGTCTCGGCCGATTTATTTGCATTTTTTTTTTCGAAATGCGATTTTCATTGACTAATGTCCACAAAAATTAGCACCAGTTTATTTTAAACTTTATAGCCAAAAATATCACTAACATTAACAGAAAACATAAAAACTGAATAAGCAAACCTCTGGTATTTAGTAGCTGCTCACTAGATGCCACATCAGTATTAAAAATTCGTTGTAAAATTATTAATTACCACGAATTTTATTTAATTATATTTTTGCGTTTGATTTAACTATATAATTACTGCCTTAAACCTACTAAGTTTTATCTGGCTAATTAATTATAAATTCCTGGGAATTTTGCATAATTTTTGTTTCGAAATGCTATTTTCATTGAGTGATGTTCACAAAAATTTGCACCAGTTTATTTTAAACTTTATAGCCTAAAATATCACTATCATTAACAGAAAACATAAACTGAATAAGCCAACCTCCGGTATTTAGTAGCTGCTCACTAGATGGCACATCAGTATTAAAAATTCGTTGTAAAAATTATTAATTACCACGAATTTTATTTAATTATATTTTTGCGTTTGATTTAACTATATAATTACTGCCTTAAACCTACTAAGTTTTATCTGGCTAATTAATTATAAATTCCTGGGAATTTGCGAACCAGTGGCGTAACTAGAACTTGGCTTTGGGGAGGGGGGGGAGATAGATCTGGTTGAGCAAAATTTTAGTCAAATTAAAACAAACTTTTTAATACAGTTGTTTTAGAAAATTATGTTACTCAAAAGCATATTGACTGTAGAATATAACAGACGTAGTAGATTAGTAGACCCTGTCCTTCTAATAATTAAGGTAAAATAATGAACAATAATAATACTCGAAATTTTGCTTTATAACATGAATGTATTTTACAAAGCTACGAGACTTCTAATCCAATAAGTTTCGGGCATGCAGCCGCGCGAATTCAATTTCCTCCAATATTTCGGCCGAGTGACGTCTGGCCATCTTCAGGGTGAGCCACAAGACTGCCGACAAGGTGCCAGGCGCGGCCTTATATGCCTCAGCGCGGCGGCACTGCGCGTGCGTGTCACAGATGTTGGTCGGCGTCAAAGAGGTATGTACACTTACATGCGCGCGCCCCCGTAGTGGAAACAATCAGCTATTCGATTCGCCTATCGATGTATGCGCCTGGCACCTTGTCGCCAGTCTTGCGGCTCACCCTGAAGACGGCCGGACGTTACGCGGCCGAAATATTGAAGGAAATTGAATTCGCGCGACAGCATGCCAGAAACTTATTGGAATATACAATACGCCGCGAAAAGTTGAAAATGCACATTACAAGACTTCTATTTGTTTGTATGAAAATGAAGGCATGTAGCCGGCCGCGGTGGCCGAGGAGACTGAGGCGCTCCAGTCACGGTCTGCACGGCCACTACGGTCGGGGGTTCGAATCCTCCCTCGGGCATGGATATTTGTGCCGTACTGGTTCGTAAGTAGTTCATAAGTAGTTTGTAAGTTTAGGGACTGATAACCCCGTAGTTGGGTCCCATAAGCTATACAAACATTTGAACATTTTTTTGAAGGCATGTACCATAACAAGTTACAGGACAAGCTCAAGTTTTCTTGGGTTTTGTCACAGACAAATATATACAGACGGGAAACCTCCGTAAGGGCCCGGTCCTACGCTCAGGGGAGCGGGGAGGGAGGGTTTCCAGCAGTTCCGTAAGACGTCCCATGATGGCGCTGCGGTCAGAAGCAGCTCTTTAAACTGGCCAGAGCAGGCGGCAGGTAGCGGCTGTCCCCACCACCACCTCCCCTCAAACGCCAGCAAGCTGGACACAGCCGTGGCCTCATGGCAGGCGGCACGAGCTCTCCCCTCAGCCTCCCCTCCACGCTACCCTCTGACGTGCAAGAGCCACCCTAAGCCAGCGATCCGTCTGACACCTGCTAGCGTCTTACGGAACTACGAGGGGAGCGTAGGACAGTGGTTTAGGGGGGCTGCTCCTCTGTATATGTTACTCTGTGGTTTTGGCCATTTTAGGGTTGGGGGGGGTTCTATCCCCCTCATCCACCCCCCCCCCATAGTTACGCCACTGTTGTGAACTATGGGAAGATTTCCTCGATTTCAAATTCCCGGGAATTTCACAACAGTAGCTGTAAGGCAATAAATCGTACTGTTAGTATTGCAACAAACATAAGCGAGTAGTAGAATGCGGCTGTAGCTCACGCTTAGTTGAGTTTAATAAACTTTATAAACTCTCCTAACCGTTTTTAGGCGACAATGGGCGTAGTCATATTTTAAAATCACCCTTCCCAGTAGCCCAGCAGAAGCAACACCTAACTAGATCCAAAACGCTTTTTTTCCCCCTCTTCTTCTTTTAGAGGGCTTAAAAGCGCAACTGCTGGTGATTGTACTTCACGCCATAGCAGCAGCAGCAGCGGTGGTAGCCCTCAGGGCAAAGCTGATTATTCGGTCGGCGGCGGATGCATTATGGGCCACTAACCGTGCACACCGCGGCCGGCCAGAGGATAGAGTCCTCCGGAGCATCGATCCCACTGGAGCGTCCCATTCGGCCGGCGCGGCGGCGTTTATCGGTTCGTTCGGGCGTGCGGGGAGGGGAGGGGATGGTGGTCCCTGCAGCCGCTGTAAATTAACTTTTTTAATACCGGCGGCGGGCGGCGGGGGAAATGGACACTACGTGCCTGCAGTAATGACGCCGGCCGTGACGTCACGGAGGCGCCTTTTATAGGTCATTACGGGGCCGGGCGCGGTGGCCGGGTCGATGCGTTTTGCCATTTGGCCGCGATTGCCGCGCCGGGGTTAGCTCGGCCGCACATTCGTCTTCATTTCGGATGCAGCGGCCGGCGCTCCGGGCGAACGCGCCGCCAGTACAGCCTCGCCGAGCGGGGGCAAGTACAATGCTGGCCACGGAATCTGCAGCGTCCGTGTCCACGGCTACAGCCGGGGAAAAAAAAAGATAAACTAGTCAGTTTCCTGCCCGTTCTACGAACGCTTCCTAGCTACAATACTAGCCATTACGAGTGCAATAGCGTGAAGGCGACTTTGGGAAAAGAGCGAGCTGCGCGAAGGCGACTAGCAATAAACATCTGATTCGTGTGACGTGCCCTACATACTGGGGTAGTGCACGGTGGCCGAGCGTTAAGGAGTCTTGCTGCTCGCCGTCGGAGGTTCGAGTCCTCCCTCAGGCATGGATGTATTTATTAATTCTTAGCATAAGTTAGTTCAAGTAGTTTGTAAGCCTAGGGACTGATGACCAGAATAGTTAAGTCGCGTAGATTTACAAACATTTGAAGTGCACAATGTTGCAAATCCAAAATAGGATAATTCCGCTACGAGCATACTCAAATACCTCTACCCTCCCCTTCAATCTATATCTATGAATGTGAATGTCTGTTCGGTGTACGTTTATCACGTGTTAACCACAAGACATAAAGAGACCGGGGCCAAGTACAATGCTGGCCACGGGAACTGCAGCGTCCGTGTCCACGGCTACAGCGGGGTGGGAAAAAAAGACAAACTAGTCAGTTTCCTGCCCGTTCTACGAACGCTTCCTAGCTACAATACTAGCCATTACGAGTGGAATAGCGTGAAGGCGACTTTCGGAAAAGAGCGAGCTGCGCGAAGGCGACTAGCAGCAAACATCAGATTTGTGTGACGTTCCAAGACGCCTTGCTGCTGAGCGCGTCGCTGCTCGCCATCGGAGGTTCGAGTCCTCCCTCGGGCATGGGTGTATTCTTTATTCTTAGCATAAGTTAGTCTGTAAGCTTAGAGCGCAGTCTAACATACCAGTCCCGACACTCACTGGTGTAAAATCTGTTATCTCCTGACAGCTAAGACGACACTAGCGCTCCAAGCGGCGAGCAAGGGAGCCGCCTGTTAACGTCATGTATATTGTATGAATAACTATTCTCGCACCCTTTTCTACGTAATTCACGATACGACTGTTTTATTTTAGATACAAAGGTTTTAGTCTAATATCAAACGAAACGGATAATGCATAAATAAACAGTAATTGAACTAAAACAGATGAATGAAACGATGAAAGCTAGAACCTATTCACACAGAAACACGTGCCTCCGAATATTTTTGCAGCTTTCTCCATTAAAACGGAAGTAATGTAAGCCTAAGAAGCGTACCGTTTAGCTCCAAAATAAACGCGTATGACGCACAATTTCTTTTCTTTTCTTTTGTGTTTTAGTTTTTAGGCAACTAGTAACAAACATCAGATTTCTGTGACGTGTCCTACCTACTGGGATAGTCCACGGTGGCCGAGCGTTAAGGCGCATTGCTGCTCGCCATCGGAGGTTCGAGTCCTCCCTCGGACACGGATTTATTTTTTAATTCTTAGCATAAGTTAGTTTAAGTAGTTTGTAAGCCTAGGGACTGATGACCAGAATAGTTAAGTCGCGTAGATTTACAAACATTTGAAGTGCACAGTGTTGCAAACCCAAAATATAATTCCGCTACGAGCATACTCAAATTTCGCTACCCTGTCAAATAATATCGAATTGAGATATATAGCCTACACAAATTACTGACGATAGGAATGTTTGTAAATCTGCGGGGCCTAACTGCTGGGATTATTAATGTCTAGGATTACGAAACTACTTAAACTAACTTATACTAACCTAATGACAACACACACCCATTCCCGAGGGAGGACTCAACCTCTGTTGTTGTTATTGGTTGTGAGGGAACTAAACAGCTAGGTCATCAGTCCCGACTTGAGCTCTGACGAGAAGCAACCGTGCTCTTAGCAGCAAGGCGCTTAAGACTGCTCGGCCCTTCCACCGTGTCTACTGATGATATATACGGAGTGATAAAAAAGTCAGTATAACTTTGAAAACTTAGTCACGGTATAATATAGATAGAGAGGTAAAATTTAACACACATGCTTGGAATGACATGGAGTTTTATTAAAATGCCGGCCGCGGTGGCCGAGGGGACTAAGGCGCTCCAGTCACGGTCTGCACGGCCACTACGGTCGGGGGTTCGAATCCCCCCTCGGGCATGGATATTTGTGCCGTCCTAGTTCGTAAGTAGTTTGTAAGTTTAGGGACTGATGACCCCGTTGTTAAGTCCCATAGACTATACAAACATTTGAAACATTTTTTTATTAGAATAATAATTTGAAAAAAAGTTCAGAAAATGTCCCACGGTGCTTCATCTGATCAAAAAAGCAATAATTAGCATAACAAATTAAGACAAAGCAAAGATGATGTTCTTTACAGGAAATGCTGAATATGTTCACCATCATTCCTCAACAATAGCTGTAGTCGAGGAATAATGTTGTGAACAGCACCGTAAAGCATGTCCGGAGTTATGGTGAGGCACTGGCGTCGGATGTCTTTCAGCATCCCTAGAGATGTCGGTCGATCACGATACACTTGCGACTTCAGGTGACCCCAAAGCCAAAAATTGTACGGACTGAGGTCTGGGGGCCTGGGAGGCCAAGCATAACGAAAGTGACGGCTAAGCACACGATCAACACTAAACGACGCGCGCAAGAGATCTTTCACACGTCTAGCAACATTTTTTTGTTCTAATAAAACGTCATGTCATTCCAAGCATGTGTGTCAATTTTTATATCTCTATCTACATTATTTCGTGATTTGTTAAGTTTCAAATTTTTACTAACTTTTAATCACCCGGTAAATCAAATAAGGAAGTTTGTGCCTGAGAGAGAAGCATCAATTTTTATTTTGTTAGATTGGCTATACTATTTAGGCTATATATGGGAGCGCCTCTGTAGCTTCATGCAATTTGATTGTTAGTGTTGTAGTGTGGTAGATTTTTGACGATGACTAGTATACGTGAAGTAATTGTTGTTTTCTCGAGTTTCATAGTGCCTGTAGACACTTAGTTCCAGAAAAGCAAGTTTTGTTACGTGTCTTATTAGACAAGCCACAGCAGAGCGGCCGAGCGCATTGAGGCGCTATGCTGCGTCTGTTCTTTCGGAACAGACGCCACATGTATATATTTATGTTATTGTATCTCTCTCTATCTCACTCTCTCTCTCTCTCTCTCCCTCTCTCTGCCGGCCGCGGTGGCCGAGGGGACTGAGGCGCTGCAGTCACGGTCTGCATGGCCACTATGGTCGGGGGTTCGAATCTCCCTTCGGGCATGGATATTTGTGCCGTCGTTAGTCTTAGCTAGTTCATAAGTAGTTTGTAAGTTTAGGGACTGATGACCCCGTAGTTAAGTCCCATAAGCTTGACAAACATTTGCCGGCCGCGGTGGCCGAGGTGACTGAGGCGCTCCAGTCACGGTCAGCACGGCTACTACGGTCGGGGGTTCGAATCCCCCCTCGGGCATGGATATTTATGCCGTCTTTAGTCTTAGCTAGTTCATAAGTAGTTTGTAAGCTTAGGGACTGATGACCCCGTAGTGCCGGCCGCGGTGGTCGAGGTGACTGAGGCGCTCCAGTCACGATCAGCACGGCCACTACGGTCGGGGATTCGATTCCCCCTCGGGCATGGATATTTGTGCGGTCCTAGTTAGTAAGTAGTTCATAAGTAGTTTGTAAGTTTAGGGACTGATGACCCCGTAGTTACGTCCCATACGCTTCACAAACATTTGAACATTTTTTGACCCCGTAGTTAAGTCCCATAAGTTGTACAAACATTTGAATTTGAACATTTGACAAACATTTGAAACATTTCTCTCTCTCTCTCTCTCTCTCTTTTCGAATAGGCCAACAAAGGACCACGATATTCAATATTTTTGATGGGAGTGTGTTTTGATATTTGCCCAGTACATGGCTGTGGCTCATTCTCCAGGGGGCACCTGTCTTCTTACGGGGTGGATTGTCCTGGAACCTCGTTTGATTTACAGTCATTCTGAAGAATGTTCTGTCCCCGATGCCACTGTCAACTATGTTGTGGCGTCTCTATTCGCCAAAACGCCGGTGGTTCACGCACGTCGCCGCGCCTCTAGAAGACGGGCCATAAGTCACACTGTATTACTTCGGCCGCCAGGGGCGCCAGCAGTCTCGGTACCTCTTTGCTTGCTTTGTGCGCCGGCCAATAGGCGCCTACATATACCGGCACAAGGAGGTTAGAATAAAGAGATGAATGGCTTTATCTATGCCGAGCACATACGTCAGTTGAAGCCTGTCCGCCATCTTGGTCAGTTTTGAAATGCTACTTTTCCATTAAAACTATGCGTTAAGTAGACTCTCTTACTGTTAATGCATTGAACTGATAATCACTGCGAAGTGTGTACTTTCAAACAACATACTTTCTTGAATAAATACTACTGAATACTCATCATTTAACGGCTAATTTGCACTCTTTTAACACGTTGTACATCATAGCAAAACCATCGGCCGTTTTATTCCTGTTTTAAGTGACATAAAACATTAGCTATACATTACGAACACTTCTCGAAAACTTAGCATTATGGTGGAGGCAGGCTTCAATTTTTCGGCGTCTTCCTGTATTCTAACCTCCTTGTGCCAGCACACCACAGAAACAAGAGGGGAGTTCTACAATTCCGATCCAGGAGTGAACACAAGATTTCCATCCACGTAGTCTGTTTTAGCACAAGCCGGAATAGTATGGCCAGTACTCTTAGTGAAGGAAAACTTTGTGTCACACGAGAACAGCAAAGTTAAGTGTTCATTTCATTGTGTAATAAAAGTATATGTGGACTAATCAATTCTTTTAGTTACAGACCTATGTCCACGTTCTTCCTAATCACGCTCTACTTCCTGAATACGTTGCATCATGGAGACTAAACAATCCCGTTTCTTCATCTACATCTACATGGGATACTCTGCAGATCACCTGGTGCCAGGCAGAGGATTCATCGAACAACCTTTATACTATTTATCTCCCATTCCATCCTCGAATAGCTCGCGGGAAGGAAAGGACACATGAAGCTCTCAGTTCGAGCTCTGACTTCTCGTATTTTATTCTGATGATCTTTTCTACCTATGTAACTGGAAGTCAACAATATATTTTCGCGTTCGGAGGAGAATGTTGGCGATTGGAGTTTCGTAAGTAGCCCACGCCGCAGCGATAAGCGCCGTTGTTGTAATGATTCCCATCCCAGATCCTGTATCATTTCCGTAACGCTGTCTCCCCTGCATCGTGACCATACAAAACGAGCTGCCCTTCTTTGGACTCTTTCGATGTCCTCCGTCAAACCCACCTGATAAGAATTCCACACTGGGCAGCAATACTCCAAAAATTGACGGACAAGCGTAGTGGATGCAGTTTCTTTTGTAGTTACATGTTTTAAGGGTTCTGCCAATAAAACGCAGTCTCTGGTTCGCCTTTCCCACGACATTATCTATTCAGTTTAAGTGTGATGTAATAGTAATTCCTAGGGATTTAGTGGAGCTTGCGGCCTTCAAATTCGAATGATTTATCTTGTAAACAAAGTTTAACGGTTTTCTTTTCGTACTCATGTGGACGACTTTACACTTCTCATTATTTAGAGTCAATTGCCAATTTTTACACCATACTGATATCTTATTCAGATCGTTCTGCAGTTGGTTTTGATCTTCAGATGATTTTACTAGACGGTAAATGACGGCGTCATCTGCGAACAACTTAAGAGAGCAACTTAGATTTTCTCCCAAATCGTTTATGTAAATAAGGAACAGCAGAGGACCAATAACACTACCCTGTGGAACGCCCGATATCACCCCTATTTTAGTCGATGCTTTACCATCGAATACAACAAACTGTGTCCTCTCTGACAGGAAATCCCTATCCAGTCGCAAATTTGGGGCGATATACCACAGATCTTTAAGATCTATTGGCACCTCCGCTAACCATAGGGATCTACCCTTTCTCTTGTACCAGTAGGATAGAATCTGATTTGTCACTCTACTGGGAATTCTTCGAAATGTGCACATAGTAGATCAAACGTTTCTTCTAACTACATCTGCGATCTTCTCGGTGTAGCGATACAGTTCGTGATGTACCGTCCCCTGTTTTCACCGTCTACTTTCACTGGTACCATTGATGTTATTTTATCAAACCAGTCAGAAATCTGACGACCAACAAAAAGCTTCGAAGAAAAAAATGTAAAGATGGTACCAGAATGTTCCGGTGACTTGACAGGTAGGGCGGGGAGGTAAGCTTGTGGGGGCGGGGCGGGAGTGGGGAGGGAGAGAAGGAGAAGGAGTTGTAAGAGGTAGTTGTGACGCAAATTTCTGGTTAGGGGTGGCGCGTTCCAACAGGTGCTGCGTAAAGGCGAGCCCGGGGGCCGGAGCCTGCGTCTGACAGCAGGAGCCGACAACAGCAGCGCCACTCCTCGGGAAACGACGTCGTTACCCGCTGTGCGGCCGCGGGGGCGGGGCCGTCTGGCTGCCTCCGCTGCGGGTTTCCTTACAGGCAAAACACAGCGCCTCTGTTGCGTAACGGCGTTACGGAGCTGACAGGTATGACAAAGTACGTCTCAAGGAAGGGCAGTGGACCAGTATTTTATTTTTTTCCTCATACACTCTATCAATTCGGTTCGAGGCTCATCTCTGTTTTGAAAGCAATACATGAATACTTCCCAACTGAGTGAGGTAAATATAGGAAAGATTGGGGAAATACCAGCCGACTATATTATAACCCCATACTGCTTCAACAAGCCTTTCAGTATAACAATTGGAAGTGGGGAGCAGTGGGAGAAAATAATTCGACACCGTACGGGGGATATTGTCTGGTTCACTCACGGGTCGAAATCAGACCAAGGCGTTGGGGCCGGGGTATACGGAGTGCAGCCAAGACTGGAGGGCGTCATCTCTCTAGGGAAACTGGCCTCAGTATTTCAGGCCGAAATCACTGCCATCAGGGCATGTGTGGAGGAGAATTTGCGTAGGTGCTACAAAGATCGTAGCATCTATATCTATTCAGACAGCCAGGCAGCCCTGAGATCACTGGCAGCTCCTACAACAAGGTCTAAAATTGTCGCAGAATGTCACAGGGTTCTGGTGGAGCTAGGGGAAAGCAATAGAGTAAACCTATTGTGAGTCACTGGCCACTCGGGGATCAGTTGTAACGAACATGCCGACAGATTAGCCAGGATGGGGGCAGAGTCTCCATTTATTGGACCGGAACCTGTCCTGACAATTACCAAGACAATGATCAAATTGGAGCTACGTAACTGGCTCAGAAGACAGCACGTAAAATATTGGACCAAAGTCCATCAACAAAAACATGGCAAGGTAATGATGCCAAAGCCATGTTTTAAAAGAAGCTCTGCAATCCTGGGCCTGAACAGGAGAGAGATTAGACTCATGGTTGGATTGCTGACAGGCCATGGGAATTTCAAAAAACACCTACATACAATGGGAATAACAGAAGAGGACCCTAAATGTACGATCTATGATGACAGTGATGAAACTGCATCACCTCTAATCTTCGAATGCATTGCATTGGAGAGTAAAAGGCACAGAACATTTGGGACAACCAGACCCGAAGAAATTGTGTCTAATAAAGAACTGGTAAAGGGACTCCTTGCACTGTTCAAGGGCATTGGTTGGCTTTACTAGATATACAGGGAGCGATATCGCACAATAAACTTAGTTTCGGTGCGGCAGTGGCGGGATGGACCAAGACTGTTTTGGCTTCCGTGGAAAAATCAAATCAAATCAATCCAAATTGGCTTCCTAGGGCTAACGCAAGAAAGGATTTTCTATCGGGGTTTTTCTCCTCCACCACAAGGTAATGGTTCCCTTCTGATTTGATCCCCAGAAAGGAGGGTTGCTTCATCTACCAGTTCCGCCGTTTCGAAGAAGATAGGTATAGAAGATTGTATTCATAACATAATTCTCACGTTATTAACTTCTTTATGAATTTCATTACATGATATTGCTTAATTGTAGCAATTATTCTCAAAATGATCGTATCCAAATATTATGAATTATCTCGAACAGAATGATCTATTGGCCCAAGGTCAACATGCATTTAGAAAATATCGTTCATGCGAAACACAACTAGCTCTTTACTCACACGAAGTGATGTGTGCTATCGACAAGGGTTGGCAAATTGATTCCGTATTCCTTGATTTCCAGAAGGCTTTTGACACCGTACCTCACAAACGGCTTTTAATCAAATTGCGTAGTTACGGTATATCGCCCAAATTTGCGACTGGATTTCCTATCAGAGAGGACACAGTTCGTAGTAATCGATGGTAAGGCATCGACTAAAGCAGAGGTGATATCGGGCGTTCCACACGGTAGTATTATTGGTCCTCTGCTGTTCCTTACTTACATAAACGATTTAGGGGAAAATCTAAGTAGCTGTCTTAGGTTGTTTGCAGATGACGCAGTCATTTACCGTCTACGTGGTCATCAGTCCCTAAACTTACAAACTACTTATGAACTAGCTAATCCTAAGGACGACACAAATATCCATGCCCGAGGGGGGATTCGAACCCCCGACCGTAGTGGTCGTGCAGACCGTGACTGAAGCGCCGCAGTCCCCTCGGCCACCGCGGCCGGCTTCAAGAAAGTACTCAGCAATAAGCCCGGGTGTTGCCAACATCCTGCCCTCCTGCTGTAACTAGTGAGAATATCTTAATTCATATAACTTCCTGATGAATTGAGAGAATAAATGTTTTTTAACGTAAGATATGACTTGAATTTTGTGATATAGAAATAAGAATAACAGAAATAAAAAAATCCACGGTAAGTCGTAAGAACAGGGGAAATACTGTATGTGTTTCAAAAACAGTAATTTGGTACTTTATCTATGTATTAATATACAATCAAATATGATAATGTAATATTCGGAAGTGCCATTTATTCAGTAAATATATTACACTGCACATCTACATCATTACAATCACTTTTGTTTAGGGTGTCATGAACATCCCACGCAACCAGTAACGTTATGAAAATACACGCAACAGAATAAGGGTTAACAAAGACACAGATTACAGTCTAGCGAACTCTTCATACAGACTCCTTTGTAGATGTGTCGAAACGACTCAGTGTTGACAAGGATTGCGACGTACACAACACTAAAAGTTCTTCGAACAGCAAGGATGGAACTTGATGTGACTACGTAAACACATCCAGGGTGTTAGCTGATTAGTTTTTTGTCGGGCCTGCAGCTGTATGATAATACCCACTAGAAACAGTATTTCAGCGATCCATTTGGCAGACGTTTTGGGGTCACAAAATTATGGCCAGATGGAGCTCTGAAATATTGTATGGTCTGGCAGCGCTCCCCATAAGAATGTAATCAATTTATGGCTGAGCTTGCAGTTCAATACATGGAAATATAACGGCAGTGTTGCAGCATTGGCCTACCTCCAAGATATGCTCCGCCGTGGTTTCCCTGTCCAGGCGACGGCTTGTTGTCTTTATCATGCCTGAAACAGAGCAACATCAGACGATTATTTCAGGTTTTGCAACTTTGAGAACATGGAAATACAGTATGAATTATGAACTAATAATACACAGAATTTGCAGTTTGTAGATTTAGAGCTGTAAATGTGTGCGTGTCTATGTAATACTTTTTACAATATCGTTTGTGTGCGTAGGCAAATTTAAGCTGTTCGCTTAGCCTTAGACAATTTAACTCAAAACAGAGATGAGAAAGTAAAAAAATTAAAAAAAAATTAAATGAATATAAAAAAATTAAAAAAATCTAAAAATTGGTAAATTGTGGAGTAAGTTAAGTAAATTAGCTCTAAATATTTTCTCGATGAAATAAGAAACTTAAAATAAAAACATCGTGAAATCTGCAATTCTTTGTACATTATGTTTTTGTCGGTCATTTTTGCAGCAGCTAAATAGCTTTCTTTTATATGACAATCTAGTTAGAAATTTGCGCCTATTCTTTTGAAAACTTGGATTTCCACTCTTTGCACTAAATTTGTCGTTACTGTGGCATTTGTTTAAGTAAGTGTTTAAAACTTCCTAAGTTTTTGTTTTTCAACCTTTTTGTGTTAAATTATGTGTTTTTATGTACGTTTGTGCATAAATATGCGTTAGACACTGTTCTGCAAGTACATTATCACTTTATTATGGCAGAAGTTAACGAACTGTTTTAAATTGTAGCATATCTGTGTAAAAAACTTAACCTATATGTACTAAAAACAATAAAAAAGTGTAATATTCCACATGACCCACTGCCGATCCCTCGATAAGATTACGCAACGCTTGTCAGTGATAAATAAAAATAAGTCATCCGCGTTCTTCTGAAACTCCTGCATTCCAGTACCTCTTTGTCCAGCGTTCGCAAGATACCAACACTGTATCTCACAAGTGGCTTCTAATCAAAATGCGTGCTAACGGAATATCGGTTTAGTTGTAGAATTGGATTCGTGATTCCTTGTCAGACTGGGATAATGGGATGAAAAGTTTTTGGTTTATCTGGATGAAAAGTTTTTGGTTTATCCGGATCACCACCCATTTGTTTGACCATTAGAAGATCTATCTTACTTTAGCGATAGTACAGTATATAAGCTAAGCCTGACTGACGAAACAAGACTGATGACCAGCAAATTATGCGAATCGATTTAATCATTTTGCAAAAGAAATCAATTAAAGTTTCTCTAATGGCACTATTTTTATGTACAAAAAATTGTTTTCCTAGGACGGTTTCTTAAGAGCGTCACTGCTTACTTAATACTTTACGGATCAGTTCAAACTTCATACTAAGGAAGATAAATTCAGAAAGTCCAAAAGCATTTTTATCAGTAATCATTACGTGTTGTATAAATATGATGCTATACTGTTAAACCAAATTTAGCACGAGATGGGGCCCGTTGGACGTGCAGACAATGGTGGACCTTACGGTTACAGTATCTTGTCAAATAGGCTATATGAATGCTGGCTTTCCCGGCGCATTCAATGATAAAATCTTCTCATGTGATCAGGCGGCCTGGCGTCTTTTCACAACGTTTAAATGAGTTCCGTACCCATCATCTTCAGGTTTTCGATACGTTGAGACAAAACAACGCCACCACTCGACCGATTACTCGAGAAGATTTAATCATATTTCGTAAGATAATTAAAGTTGCGTGATTTGAACGTTAATTGCAGTAAGATGTTAAGGAATTTTAAGAGAGTACAGTATGCAAATAAACCTAAGACGATGTTTATTTAATTTTACAATTTATAACTCCACTGCGACGGCTAAGTATGCTAGAATAAAAGCCGAGAAACAGATTGGAAAAATGTCCTTATAACAGCACGAAAATGGCGAATATGTGCTGGTCAGAGTAAAAGCAGCAAAAAAATCGCTCACGTGTTTTACGGCCCACTTTAGTTCAGTAGTTTTATAAGTTTTTGCCAAAATTTTGGCAATAATAATGATCTAAATAATAAAAAATCAATTAATAAGACTGTCTGAAACTCTTTTAGGAAAAAAAAAATTTAGGTAGTGGCGGGTTCTGAACCACTGACCTTCAGTGTCTCAGTCCAACGCATTGCCCATTATACTACAGCTAACAATTAGAAGGTGCGTTCTTTAATCTCTTACTACTGATGGTTGTTGTTAACTGATGCTAATATGGCATTTGTAGACTCTAGATTATCATTCATCGTACGAAGAACGACTTGTTTTTGTTAATTCTTCAGTGCGCCATTGCTTTGAAATGAAACGTGTAAGTTACAATAAGAAAATCATCAAATACGCAACGCAAGATGGCGTATGCCAGAGAGATTTCTGGGCGAGGAATGTCATTTGACATCTGCGAACGGCTGGTTTTCGTTAATTCAATGGAGGATGTCAAAACTCCGTTATTTTTGTAAATATCTCTCAAACGATACGAGATATGAAAAAAATATAAGGGAACAAAGTTGTAGAGAATTTCCTCCTCTACAAATTCGGTTATTCAATTTTCGCGTCAGATGAATGCAATTAAAATTACATTACAAACGGCTTTTGTTGGTATTACTAACGTACTTCTTGTCTGAAATATTTGAAAAAGCGAGGTTCTGGTAGCCAACAATTATGTCTGTAAAATTTGGTGCCGATCGGTTGCAACGTTTCGACCTAAAAAGTTGGAACACGTTACAGCCAAATCGTCGTTATATTTGCAAATATCTCTGCAACGATGCAAGATATGAAAAAAAGATAATAGAGCGAAGTTGTAGAGAATTTTGCCCTCTACTAATTAGGTTATTCAATTTTCGTGTCAGATGAACGGTTGCTGGCCGCGGTGGCCGAGGGGACTGAGGCGCTCCCGTCACGGTCTGCACGGCCACTACGGTTGGGGGTTCGAATCCCCCGTCGGGCATGGATATTTGTGCCGTCCTTAGTTGTAAGTAGTTCATAAGTGGTTTATAAGTTTAGGGACTGATGACCCCGTAGTTAAGTCCCATAGACTCTACAAACATTAGAATATTTTAGATGAACCGTTCGTTTGCAATTACAATTATATTACAAACAGCTTTTTTTAATTACTGCCGTATTTTTAATCCGAAAAATTTGAAAAAGGGCGGTTCTGATCTCTGGCGGCCTACAATCACGTAAAATTTTGTGCTGATCGGTTCAACGGTTCGTCTTAAAAACAGGGAACACGTTGGGGACGGACTGACAGACATCCCAAAATCGCCGTTATTTTTGCAAATATCTCTGAAACGATAGGAAATATGAAAAAAAAAAACATAAGGGAGAAAAGTTCTAGAGAATTTTCTCCTCTACAAATTCGGTTATTCAAGTTTCGTGTCAGATGAATCGTTAAGCCGTTATTTTCATTTAAATTTGGAGCTGTCAAAAGACGATCGCAAAGGCCCACTTTTAGTGTTACTACCGTAACCTAAAGTGGGCCAAAAGGAAAACTATAGTTCGGTTAAAATTACTTACTGGTTGACTTTTGTTACATGGCGCTCCCGCACTGCCACATAGGCTGATGTTTGCCACTAGATTATAAGTGACACAAAAAATGTTCATATGTTTGTACAGCTTATGGGACTTAACTACGGGGTCATCAGTCCCTAAACTTAAAAACTACTTATGAACTACTTACTAACTAGGACGGTACAAATATCCATGCCCAAGGGGGGATTCGAACCCCCGACCGTAGTAGCCGTGCAGACCGTGACTGAAGCGTCTCAGTCCCCTCGGCCACCGCGGCCGACTAAGTGACACACAAACGCGATAGTAACGTGACAAATGTTAATGGGCAAACCATGTCGAAGTGACCGCCGCCGTGTTCTGTTGCGAATGCCACAGCTGAGATTAAGTGGCCAATGGAAACTGTGGCAGATGAGGGTTTTTGTAACCCTGAACTTACACCATCTTCCTAACCTAACAACAGCCTCGCCATGTACTATGTATCCGAGAAAACAGTGATCAAGAATCTGCTATAGAACTAGATAATAATCGCTTTCTTCACGGCGATTAACACTAGCTTTTAGAAGCAAACGCAAGACAGAAAAAATTCATTTGCAGCGTTAGAAGTTAACTCTAATTTCTCGCTGCTATTGGTTACGTGCAAATGTACTCATACTGGCCGGTAGCTATACGAGCTGCTGCGTCATGAACCAATGAAGGAAGGAAGCAATATTAGCAATATATAGCAATATTAGGGTTTAACGACCTGTCAACAGCGTGGTCATTAGAGGCGGAGTTCACGCTCAGATAGTTTGGATAAGTATGGGGAAGGAAATCGGCCGTGCCTATTCGAAGGAACCGTGCCGGAATTTACATGGGGTTACTTAGGGAAATCACGGGAAACCTAAATCTGGATGGCTGGAAGTAGATTTGAACCACCGTCCTTCCGAATGCATGTCTAGTGTGTTTCCACTACGCAACCTCCCTTGATGAGCAATGCTGCTTGGCACTGAGCTATAGGCAGGTTCTCGGCAATAGAAGACAGATAAAAATAAATAAATAAATAAATAAATAAATAAATAAATAAAAATACTATACGATTATGAACGCAACGCAACAAAGTATTGGAAATAAAACAATTCAATTAACTGAGTAAAAATAACAGTAGCAGTAATTTTGATTAGATTTAAAAATAAAAAATAAATAATACCGTGGGCGAGACTCGAACCCATAATCTTTAACACGAAAACAAACTATTGCCGTGGCGCTACGCTACCAGCTCAGACCAAGTTGCTTTTGTGTTTGTAGGTAGCTACCAACAACGATAAATTATTCTCTTCATAAAGTAAGGTTTCACGTAAATCATACCAAGGTTATGTAGTGTAAACCGATCTCTGTGATTATGATGACTGAGCACATGACGCTGTAGTACGGCTTGTACGAAAGTTAAAATTTCTTTTCCTTCTCTGTCAATATAAAAAACTTTTCAAAAGGCTATATTAAATGCATTTCACAATTATAACACATATTTTCTCGCTGTTTCACTCAGCTAGTTTTTGTACCTTTAAAATGAAGCATCAGCCATCTGTCTTACGTAAAATAGTATTCTATGTAAGATTCATCTTCCAAAACTTCATTTGTAAAGTGGCCTGTGAATTTTTAGATGTTCGCCCTTTCGCACGAGTTAACCATAACTCCTCTGCACTTACACTGGGAAAGTGAAGCCTGCCGCAGCCATATTGCTAAGTCTTGGAGAAGTGTTCATATTGTAGTGTTCATCTTTTTTGTCACTCAAAACAGGAATAATACGAGCGGCGGTTTAGCCATGGTATATAACTTGTTAAAAGCGTGAAAATTACCATTAAAATTACTTTTTTCAAATATCGTATGATGATTATTTATTAGTATTTATTCAAGAAAATATATTGTCTGGAAGTATATACTTTGGACTGACTGTCAATTCAGTGTATTAACAGTAAGAGAGTCGACTTAACGTACAGTTTTAACGGAGAAATGGAATTCCACAACTCAGCAAGATGGCGGACACGCTTTGACTGACGTTACGTGCTCGGCATAGATAACGCCATCTCCTTTTATTTTAAACTCCTTGGACGGCCCGGAGGGTGGGGAATCTGTAGTAGCAAATATCTCTGAGTGAGAATGCATAAAACACTGTATATGGTATTGAACTTAAGTGTCATTGCACGATTTGAGAAATACCACGTTAGATGATATGGTCGTGAGAGAAGTTATACTGCATGGCTTTATGTACCATGTTAATTTACATAATATGCGCCAATGTGTCAAGATTTATTTTTTAATTTAAATGTCTTTGAAGCTTTTATAGTGGTCGTCTTATATCATTCTGAAGCCTTTAAATGTATCACTTTCGTTGACCTTTTGTGTTCAAAATAGACTATACTGCATTTCATTTAAATTAAGAGCAGAAACCTAGAAGATCAGAAACAACCTACGTAGAAGGAAGAAAATGTATCACTTTCGTTGACCTTTTGTGTTCGAAATAGACTATACTGCATTTTATTTAAATTAAGAGCAGAAACCATCTGCGGAAATCCAGTCAATAAACCTAGAAGATCAGAAACAACCTGCGTAGAAGGAAGAAACTATACACTGTTAGTTTTATTAACTCCGACGCTGTTAAGAAAACCCCAGTTTATGAGTTTCAGGAAATTAGTGAGTGTAATTTCTAGATTACAGGGGAAATAATTCGTAGATAATCTAATTTAGAGGTTAATGAAGCGACGTATAATCGGTTAGACACCATTAAAAACAAGTCACGAAATTCCAACTAATCTTTATGGCCTACAGTGGTTTCGTCATGTAATTCCGCTTTACGTGCCGTTAATGCGGTTACGTTCAGTAATGACCAATAATTAAATTAGTGAATGGTGCTTAAAAGCTGATCAGGAGAGTTTCTACAGTCTGTATTCCCACCATTTATACGAAGGTACCTTTTATACTTCTATGTCCGGTATGTGGAAATTTTACATCCCGGTAATGTTGCGCAGTCGTGGCACGTATGTAATTTAACCACTTAATGCCTGAATTAATTTCTACTGCAAGAAAAAAAAAAAGTCATATATTGTGCTCAAATTGGGGTCTTAGACCATTTACAACATCAAGTATAAGAAATGTTATACATAGTTGGTATAATTAGGTATGTGCCAAATTTGCGACAACAGGCATTTGAGAAATAAAACGCTTACAACTCTTCATTGAGGGACATTTTTTATTGTTATTTTAAGGAAAAAATGAACATGCTTTTGAATTACAGTTATGGTTACTTATAAATCTAATGTAGTGGATCAACATTTCTTTGCTCATGAAATTGCCTCAAACAATTGGAATTTTTGTTTAGGCAAAGGCGAAGTTTGCATTTCGCACACATAATGACTGTCTGCCCTTTACAGCTGGGTCTTTTGCATCTTTGCCTTCCTGTTACACAAGGCCAATGACCTACTTCATCGGTACGGGTAGATTTATCAGGGACTGGTTTCATTGGACCCCGACGCTTCTTACGTTGAATTTCCGTTTCCATACTTAATAAGGGCCTACCTCTCTTTTTTCGTGTCATGTCTTTTCCTTGCTTACGGAGAGCATCTGCTATTTTGGATTTGAATTCCAGAAGATTGTTTTGTTTGCGACGTGGAATTTCCAAAGCATCACAATCCCTTCGATACAGCAACCACGAATTCACTATCACAATATCAACTAGGTGGAAAAACAATCCATGGTAATATTTCCTTGACTTTACGAAAATCCTATAACAGGAAATTAGAGCGTCAAGTAAATCCACCCTCCCATGAATGTATTGTAAACTGTAACAATGATAGGGCATGGTACTTGAGTGCGTGCTTTTTCTTTCGGTCTCATCTTTTTATTGTGATCACCGATTGAGCAGATGCAAATGCACTGGCAACAATTACACCTGCCGGCCGCGGTGGCCGAGGTGACTGAGGCGCTCCAGTCACGGTCAGCACGGACACTACGGTCGGGGGTTCGAATCCCCCCTCGGGCATGGATATTTGTGCCGTCCTAGTTCGTAAGTAGTTCATAAGTAGTTTGTAAGTTTAGGGACTGATGACCCCGTAGTTAAGTCCCATAAGCTTAACAAACATTTGAACATTTGAACAATTACACCTCTGTTGTCAAACCATCGTCCTTTCTTCGTTTTATTTTATCGCTTGCATTTGCCCATAGAAGTGGCCAAGTGCCTGATGATGCATATTTTACACAAACCGTATTTACGTGTTCACTGAAAGTTTTATCTGCTTTATCACATCTAAATATGATATAAAATACTTAAAAGATATTAGAGAAACAAAATATAATTTTCAAAATGAAACTGACCTCTGTATTTAGCTGTATTTCACGGAACAATGAACACAAACTCAGGTCTTGGTTCGTAACACGCACACAATACAGAAATGTTGTCATAGAAAGACAGTCAATGCTCGGTAGATGGTAGCACATGTCACACGCACTGCGTCGGTCCCTGTAGAATCTGATACAACCGGCGCTGGGGTCTGAAAACACTTACTCTTCCATATATATGGGTCACATCGGTATGAGGCGAATTTGTGATAACCGACATTAAGTGGTTAACTTCCAGGGTATTAGGTGTTAGTTTGCTTCAGAATATTGTTCGTGCTTTTCTGACGTACTAGTGAAACATTTTTTTTTTCTGAAAAAGTAGGCTTTTATAAAGCACGAGAAATTTAATAACTCATAATACAGGACAAGACTATGTCAGGTATACACTAGTCCAGTTCACAAGAAATTTATTTTTTACAGAGATTGCAGATTCCCATCAGAACAAAAAAGGAAGAGTAATGGGACACAGTAGGACAATGACAACGCTCCGCAATCTTCAGACTGAGGAACCGCGTGAACAAAATACCTCCGAAAGTCACAGCGGCAGATGGAGACTGTTCAAAAATGTATGTAGCTCAGACAGGTAGATCTTTTGAAATACGTTTCAAAAATCACGCTGCAATTCATAATAACAGATCAGCGTTCGTAGAGCACCTTTTAACATCTAAGCACGCAGTAGGAACAATTCACACACATTTAGAAAGGTTGCATAGAGAACCTAAATGACGCCTCCTAACAACGATAGAAGAAACTGAAATATTTGCACCCCGGTTACAGGATTCCGATAACACACTGAATCAACAGTAACTTTATTGCCAGTGCAATTTTTAAAAACTTCGAGAGCCTCTTCCAACCGTGCACATCGACGCACACGCCTCTCTGAACGGAGAGCCATTAACCGAGAAATGACATCGGCATCATGTGGTTCACACATCGTGCTATTGCTAGCAGCCGTGCAGACTGCTTCCGAACACACGGGAGAAGCTGTGCGCCGCACAACGCCACCAAACAGAAGTATGTGGAAATTTTACACCCGGTAATGTTGCCCAGTCGTGGCACGTACGTAATTTAACTTCCAGCGTATTAGGTGTTATTTTGCTTCAGAAAATTGTTCGTGCTTTTCTGACTTACTAGTGAAACAAATTTTTTTTTGAAAAAAGTAGGCTTTTATAAAGCACGAGAAATTTAATAACTCATAATACAGGACAAGACTATGTCAGGTATACACTAGTCCAGTTCACAAGAAATTTATTTTTACAGAGATTGCAGATTCCCATCAGAACAAGAAAGGAAGAGTAATGGGACACAATATTACCTGTTGCCCGGGAAGCCGGCCGCCTCTAATGTGGTACACAGCAGTAATTTAGCGTTTCTCAGAACCGTGTAAATCCTTCTTAGCCGGCGAGAGGAAATATCGCGGCCGCTGCCATTAACGGCGTTTTCACAACTTTATCACGATATGAATATCAATGGAGCTGCATTATTAATGGTTAGCGAGTTTGGGAAGTTGGCGTATTAGCCGCGGACGGGCAACTAACGACCTTCCGTGCCGTGAAGGATCGTTTATTTTCGAGATCTGCGGGTCCAAGAAACTCTAAGAAATGCGAAAAAAAAAAGAAAAAAATTGTCAGCAATCAGAGATAAAAGGAATCACACAAAACGCTGCCATACAACCATACAAAACTTACACTTTTCACAAGCAGCTGTTCACGAAACTTAATGATAAACCGGGGTATTTTTACCATCGCTCCGTGCAATGAGCCTTAGAAATCAAATGTACACATGATCAACCCTTCGTTCGTTAGCCCATTCGATGCTGTGGGCGGGTTAAAACGTCATGTTCATCTGCTACCCAATCTGCTGAGGACGGATTTAATGCGGCCTGTTCGAAGGATAACATCCTGTTTCGCCAACCATCTCCCTGCTCGGAGTAAGTTCCTTCCATATCTCGAGGAATTAAAAAAAAGAAATTAAAAACAATAACATAAAATCCGAGAATTTGGAATTAAATCTAAATTAGCAAACCTTATTCGCGAAACACTCACAAATACCAAGTAAAGCTTCAGGATGAAATTTCCAAGGCATTCAACATCAAAACAGGTGTAATGCAAGGTGACGGCCTGTCTCCACTCCTCTTCAACTGCGTCCTAGAGAAAATAGTAAGAGAATGGAAACAAAAACTAAAAGATCATAAGCTATCCTCAATTAGACTGGGGACTAAACACAAAGGTATTGAAATTCACTGTCTTGCATTTGCGGATGAGTTTGCCATTCTTTCTGTAAACCTAACAAATGCAGCAATCCAAATCAATCTCTTCGAAGAAATAGCCAACAAAGCAGGTTTAAGAATTTTTGTAGAGAAAACAAAATTTATGACAAACATAAAAAATGCTTCCAGAAATCCTACTAACAGATATTGGGCCGATAAAGACGGTAAATACATTTAAATATTTGAGAGAAATTCAGGAAAATGGCTTAGAAAAATTTGCTGTAGAAGAAAGATGTATGTATAGCTTATGGGACTTAACTACGGGGTCATCAGTCCCTAAACTTACAAACTAGCTAATACTAAGGACGGCACAAATATCCATGCCCGAGCGGGGATTCGAACCCCCGACCGTAGTGGCCGTGCAGACCGTGACTGGAGCGCCTCAGTCCCCTCGGCCACCGCGGCCGGCTAGAAGAAAGAGTACATGGAATGGAGAGAGCATATGGTATAACCAGGAACATTTACAACAAAAGGTCTCTGTCTAAAAATCTGAAAATGCAGCACTACAACACAGTAGTAAAGCCAGAATGTCTTTATGCAAGTGAATGTGTGAATGTTTAATATTGAATTACAAATTACATAAAATTGAAGTCCTAGAAAGAAAAATCATTCGAAAAATAGTTGGTC
This sequence comes from Locusta migratoria, assembly GCA_026315105.1. Taxonomy (NCBI): domain Eukaryota; kingdom Metazoa; phylum Arthropoda; class Insecta; order Orthoptera; family Acrididae; genus Locusta; species Locusta migratoria. The sequence goes on from CM048749.1 coordinate 182,550,677, forward strand.
CACTAAGAAATACAGAGGTATGGAAACTAAGAAGTAATGCAGAAGTTTATCGCAACATAGAAAACATAACCGAAACACTACGGAAGAGGCGACTGCAAATTTTTTGGACATTTGTACCGAATGAACAGCAACAGGTTAACCAAACAGATTTTTAAATATGTCTGGGACAAAAAGTCAACAATAGCATGGATTCAAGAAGTGAGGAAAGATTTGGAAAGAAGCAATATAAGTGAAAAAGATGCAACAGAAAGAGAAACTTTTAAGAAGAAAGGGTTAAAAATGGAAGGATTCCAAGGCAAGAGGGAGAAGAAGACTGGAGTAAAGTGGTCTGAGGAGAGAAAAAGGATGCATAGTGAAAAGTTGAAAGAATACCGGAGGAAAAAGAAAGAACAAATGAGGAAGCATTGAAATTGGTGCGTGGTCCTTAGATGGTCGAAACGAAGAAAGAAGAAGAACACAAAATAAATAAATAATTTAAAAAATCGAGTATTTGTCCTGCAACGCACGAGGCTCTTTGCATGTCAACAACTGCTAAAACCTCGTTTCGAGGATTTTTTATTTATTTATTTTTACCGTTTATGAGTTTGTTGCACTATGGGCGTAAATGCGAAAAGTGCATTTCCGACAAAAGTTAGTTGAAGATTTGGTATTTATATAGTATTGAAAAACAATAATATTTCAGTTGCGTAATAATTCTGTCTCAGACCATACTTTTAACAAACAGAATAATTCCTCAAAAGACTACTTGTGGTATATTATTCAGAATGTAATGAGCGGTTTGCGCCCTTTTTTCCATCAAATCATGATATCTAAACAAACTGTAATGAAAATTGAGTTGAAATATTGCTATTATTATTTTATTCTCTAGTTAATGTGTACATTAATAAAAAATATACATAAATGACCCTTACAGTTTATATTACTGTTCAGATGCAGTAGCTTCTTCAATGTTTACTCTCTCCAGACGTTCTGCATAACAGGCTTTCACTGTATCAGGGAGGAAGCTTAAAAGGTATTGAATGTCGCAGACTTTGCTGCTCCTACAGTGGATTTCTCTATTAATGACAAAAATGACATATCTTCAGGGAGTCTTGTTAATTTCTTAATGAACATAAATGGTAGAAAAACTTCAAAATATCACTGTAAAAGGGCATCCCCACAAATTCATAACTGCAACTGGAGAGAAAATTTTCCAATCTTTAATAGTTCACATCCCCCTGTAGTCCATCACCAGTTGTTATGAACACAGGATTCTCTATGCGGAAAGAAGAAACTGGATGCCTTGGTCCAAGAAGAAGTAAGATGTACAAAAATCAAATTTATTCACATGAGCACGGCATAAAAATAGGATATCAGTATTAATATATCGATAATATATTAAATATTGTGCTTCTTTTAACTGTAAATAAAATTTACATATCATCTCTAAAATTCATTCGTTGTTACGTGTGAGATGAATCATACGTAAAGTATATGTATTGTTTCATTTATATTCTTCACCGTCACAGTTGAACATTTAGTTGGAAGTTGTAACTCGTTTTAGTACATTTCGTCCATTTTCAAACTTTTTGCTTGTGCTTAAACCATACGAAAACCAATTGATTTAATTTTAAAATTATATGAAATAATTTAGTGTCTGATTATCAGTCTACAGTTGTAAGTGTCGATTATGACGACTATAGTAAAAATGATGCCTAGTCAGGCGGTGAGAGGCTGTTTTACTTTAGTGAATTTGAAATTAATTAAAAACTGCTGTAAAATTAAGTTTAACGAGAACTGCTTATATCGGAATATTATTCCAAAATATGCAAAGATAAAACAGCAACGCCCCACGCAGCAAAAAGGAAGAGTGAAATTATTTGGGTAAAAACAGAAATCAGACGAGCGTAGAAGAATAAAGATATATTAAATGAAGATTCAAACTTATTGCACTTCAAATTCAAATGTTCAGATGTTTGTAAAGGTAAAGGGACTTAACTGCGGGGTATTCAGTCCCTAAAGTTACAAACTACTCATGAATTACCTTGTACTAAATACAGCACAAACATCCATGCCCAAGGGGGGATTCGAACCACCGACGGGGAACGGCCTCGCGCATCGTAGCATAGCGTCTCAATGCGATCGGCCGTTCCGCCGCGGCTATTGCACTTAAAAATAAGCGTTACGCTGAAAGAGCAAAAATAACTGCAAGGCATCGTAAGATGTTGTTGTCGTTGTTTTGGGGGTTTTGAGGGGAATCAAGGTTGTTAGTCCCCTGTATCGTAAGAAAATGTTATATTTGACAGGAGGAAGGAAAATTTAAAATGTGTCGTACCCAAAGAACGAATTTTTTGATAAGCTTATAAATCTTACACATATTCCTCTTACAGATGATGAAGTATCTCTTATAAAAAGGTTTAAACTATAATCCCAAACCAACACTAGGAGAGGATGACGTTAAAAAATTATAGCGGAGGTCAAATGCACTAGTGATATAGCAAAGCTTCCCACTCATAAACTGAAGAATGTAGCAGTTAAGGTAACCAACGCTTTAAAAACAGAGTTGCAATCAAAAAATAAACATAGTAATGAAAGTAAGAGCATAGAGAATTTAAATAAAAAGTTAAGGAGGCATAAAGCGTTAATCACAAGGGCGGGTAAAGGCAACACTGCGATCCTTGTCAGTGACGAAGACTATGTAAATAAAACTATTAAGTTTTTCTCTGATAACGGGATTAACGCTGTAGCTAACATCCAACACTAGTTTCATGCACAACTAAACTGACTTTCTCTTTTATGACGGAAAAAGTGCAATATACGGTCATGAATCGCAAACACGAGACGCGCGCGCACAGATAAAGCTACATAAAAAAAGACAAATCCGTAACGCTTATATGCACCACTAGGCAAAGCCCTAATGCTTCGGTTAATGGTACACTGGCACAAAGAATAAAAACGCTATACACATCACGAACAATACAGTCTAAAAAAACATACGGAAAGATGTACCACCAACCAGGAGGGCTAGTTATGAGGATCTCCCAAGCCGGCGTTATGGTCGAGATTTTCCTTAATCATTTACAAAACCAGTTTTTCAGCAACAATCATACAATAGCCAAAAAAGTATGTGGATGATGTCATCTTATTAGTTAACGGAGATCGTATTGATGTTAACGAAATAGCGCAGAGAATGAGTGATATTCATCAAAAAGTTAAGTTTAGAGCACGAAAACAATGCAACCATCAATTATCTGGACATTACGGTAATAAGAGAGACAGGCAAACGTTGTTTTGGTGTGTAAAGGAACCTAGTTGTGCTGATCTTATTATCAGTTCAAAATCTTGGTATCCAAAACGAGTCAGGATAGCACACTTCCATTCTATGCTAATAGATTATTAAAACTGCCATTAAGCGAGGAGGAAAGGAACAAGGAAATTGCGATCACAAAGCAAGTAGCGGTAACAACGGTTATCCAGCCTCAACAATAAATAAATTATTGAAAAAGAAATAACAGCGACGAAATAACCATGGAAATAAGCTAACAGGAATACATGAAAAAAAAAAAAAATATCGTCTACATTCCTATGAGCTATAAAGGAAAAATTTCAAAAATTATTGCTAGACAATTTAAAAATATCAGTTTGCGTATAGGTCTTAAGGACAATGACAACGCTATCTTCAGACTGAGGAACCGCGTGAACAAAATACCCCCGAAAGTCACAACGGCAGATGTTCAAATGTTTGTATAGTCTATGGGACTTAACTACGGGGTCATCAGTCCCTAAACATACAAACGACTTATGAACTACTGACTAACTAGGACGGCACAAATATCCATGTCCGAGGGGGGATTCGAACCCCCGACCGTAGTTGCCGTGCAGACCGTGACTGGAGCGCCTTAGTCCCCTCGGCCACCGCGGCCGGCAACGGCAGATGGAGACTGTTCAAAAATGTATGTAGCTCAGACAGGTAGATCTTTTGAAATACGTTTAAAAAATCACGCTGCAGTTCATAATAACAGATCAGCATTTGGAGAGCACCTTTTAACATCTAAGCACGCAATAGGAACAATTCACAAACATTTAGAAAGGTTGCATAGAGAACCTAAAGGACGCCTCCTGACAACGATAGAAGAAACTGAAATATTTGCACCCCGGTTACAGGATCCCGATAACACACTGAATTAACAGTAACTTTATTGCCAGTGCAATTTTTAAAAACTTCGAGAGCCTCTTCCAACCGTGCACATCGACGCACATGCCTCTCTGAACGGCGAGCCATTAACCGAGAAATGACATCGGCAACGCGTGGTTCACATACCGTCCTATTGCTAGCAGCAGTGGCTTAACTAGGACTTGGCTTTGGGGGGGGGGCGATAGATCTGCTTGACGAGCAAAATTTTAGTCAGTTTCCAGACAGACTACCATCTACCATTCCCGTTGAAGAAACTAATTCACTCCCATCCAATGAAAGATTATGGTAAAACACCCCAAGTTTTCAATCTTTAGCTTTACCAAATTGCTGTTATACGATTTCTTTTCTTTTTTTCTCCCTCCCTCTTTTTTGGGGGGGGGGGCGGGGTTCTGGGGGGGGGGGTTCTATCCCCCTCATCCCCTCCCCATAGTTACGCCACTGGCTAGCAGCCGTGCAGACTGTTTCCGTACATCGGGAGAAGCTGCACGTCGCACAACGCCACCAAGCAGAAGCAACAACAGTTAATCTCTGTACCACACTGACTACTTGTATTCTAATTTTTCGAGAGTTAGAAAGTAGAATTTTATATAAAAATAATTTACATTTACACTTTTATAGTTCAAATGTTTGTATACCTTAAGGGACTTAACTACGGGGTCATCAGTCCCAAAACTTACAAACTACACATGAACTAGCTTATACTAAAGACGGCGCAAACTTCCATGCCCGAGGGGAGATTCGAACCCCCGACCTCAGAGGCCGTGCAGACCGTGACTGGCACGCCGCAGACCGCTCGGCCACCGCGGCCGGCTCACTTTTATAGTATAACTTTCATAATTTTATACTTTATTATTTTACACCCCCAGTGATTTTTATAACAAAATTCTTAATTATCTGTCTCATTAGATTTTAATCACGGTTTTTATGGTTTTACAGTATAACCCATTAATTAGCTAGCAGTTTTTATATTCTAACAAAAGTGAATATTTTTTTATGTAATAACATTCTTTGGAAGTTAAGACCATATTTGCTGAATTCGCCCTCCTCCTAACTACCAGTTTCTTTCCTCTCTTCCAATCACTCTCGCAGAAGTCCCCCTCCTCTCTCCCCCACAGCGTCCACCTCCCCATTTTCTTCCTTCCCCCACCTGTACCTCCCCATACGCCCCCCCCCTACCTCTGCCTCAACTCGATATATAAAAGTTGTAAATGCCCTCATATATTACAGTAATTGATGAATTTGTTTGTTTCCTTTTTGCACATGTATGTAAGCAAAGCTGCAGAGTAAGCGCTTGTTACATGTATGTGCAAACAGATACAAAATCATCTAGCTATAATTTTAAAATTCACTGTTCATTTTCTTATGGTTGAAGTAAAGACAAAAATGGGACACCACCATAGGCCTCAGTGCGCAGAGGCGACATTTCCGAAAGCGATTTAGGACTGTGTTCATATTGCGCGTCCTGTTTCTGCCTGGAGGGTGCGCTGCAACTTACATTCAGCCTGCTTTCTCGACGGGGTGATAACCGGAGAAGCGTTCAGCTCTTGCTGATGTTACCCGTGGACGACCTTGACCGTGCCTTCTTTTAACAGTTCCTGTTATCTGAAATCGCTCCCAGCTCTTGGAAATTACATTTTGGGACACTACAATATCTGCAGCCACCTGCCTCTGTGTCTGTCCCGCTTCCAACCTTCCGATGGATCTCTACGCCATAGCTCAGGTAAGTCACGTTGTTGCTGCATTGCACTACCTGCTCACTACACTGTCTGAACCCAATTGCTTATGCAATTCGTTTGGCAGAGTAAACACAAATTAACACCAACCCCCTACGCAGCAACTTTCTGTTATTACTTCCATGTCCGTTGCCGACAGAAAGACGTCGAATCGTTTTAGTTCATTCTGCCGATGACTTCAGAACATAGATTCGCAACTGATTCCTTAATTGTTTTGACAAGTGTAGGTTCGCCCTGAAACACTGTGTATAGTGCATATGCGGGTGCGCAACTAGCCCAACTGGCCCAGCGCTGAAATGCTAATGACGTACATCTCTCGCCGCCGTCTGTGGCAAGAGTCTTGGATTCAGTATGGCACAAGGGGTTAATATACAAGTGTTAACATACGCAGGGCTTCCCCGGAAGTATAGTGAAAATAACCCAAAGCTATCGTATAGGACTTTCTCCGTCACAGTATAAACGTACACCACCACCAGTGGCGTAACTATGGGGGGGATGAGGGGGATAGAACTCAAAAATGTTCAAATGTTAGTTAAGCTTATGGGACTTAACTACGGGGTCATCAGTCCCGAAACTTACAAACTACTTATGAACTACTTACGAACTAGGACGGCACAAATATCCGTGCCCGAGGGGGGATTCGAACCCCCGACCGTAGTGGCCGTGCTGACCGTGACTGGAGCGCCTCAGTCACCTCGGCCACCGCGGCCGGCGGGGTAGAACTCCCACCCCCCCAGAACCCGAAGAGAAAGAAAAAAATCGTATAACAGCAATCTGGTAAAAGTAAAGATTGGAAGCTTGGGGTGTTTTACCACAAGCTTTAATTGGATGGGAGTCTGTCTGGAAACGTGACTAAAATTTTGCTCGTCCAGCAGATCTATCGCCGCGGTAGAGCAGCCGAGCGGTCTACAGCGTCTCGCTGCGGAGCGCGCGGTTGCTCACCGTGGAGGTTCGAGTCCTCCCTGGGGCATGGGTGTGTGTGTTGTCCGTAGGTTAGTAGTTAGTAGTTTGTAGGCTACGGACTGATGTTCAAATGTTCAAATGTTTGTTAAGCTTATGGGACTTAACTACGGGGTCATCAGTCCCTAAACTTACAAACTACTTATGAACTACTTACGAACTAGGACGGCACAAATATCCATGCCCGAGGGGGATTCGAACCCCCGACCGTAGTGGTCGTGCTGACCGTGACTGGAGCGCCTCAGTCACCTCGGCCACCGCGGCCGGCACGGACTGATGACCACGCAGTTTGGTCCGATAAATTTACAAACATTTTTATTTTTTATTTAAGCAGATCTATCCTCCCAAAGCCAAGTCCCAGTTACGCCACTGACCACCACCATGCGTATTCATGCCAGGGTGTCACAGGGATCGGTTTGGGATCTGTATTGTACAGTTTGACGTGCACACCGCTGTGCACACCGCTGCAAAGCATCTGTCGCGTTTTCATAGTTTATCTCGTTGTGTTACAAAAACAAAAGCCGAAAAATTATTTATTAAATTTATACAATTGCTGAAGAAAGTGGTCATAGTGTTGCGCCTTCCACCATATCATTGCCCTTTCAATGAAATAGAACTAGTGTGGGCTCAGGTGAAATCGTACGTTGCAGAAAGAAATAAAAGTTTTTCATTAACACAAGTAGAATTCTTAGTTCGTGAAACATTGGACAGTATTACTCCCACAAAATGGAACAATGTTGTCTCACATACGTGGCACATCTTGGAAGAGGAATGGGAACGAGAAGGTACACTAGAAGAACAGGTAGAAGAATTAATAATAAGATTAGGAGACGATAGTAGCAGTAGCAGCGCTGCATTGCACATGATGCTGGCCGCGACTGATTTTTAATGTATAGTTTGTTTCGCAACCAAAGATCATTTACTGAAAAATTACGTTATTTTATTTCTACTTCCGTGACCAATAGACTAGCTGCCGAAACTGATCTGATAATATTACTCAGACACTATACTATGGCAGTCAACAGCGACCATAAACGAATGAGAGAAAAAAAAAAAAAAAAAAAAAAAAAAAAAAAAAAAAAAAAAAAAAAAAAACTCTTCTTTTTATGTAAGAAGGCAAAAACTGGAAGAGGCGGTTTTACCACTTGTAAAGTGGTAGTCCTTATTTTTTTACCCTCTCGGCCGACTGCCACAATACAATGTAATAACAGCGAGTCTGTGGAAAATAGTTATAGAAGATGAAATGCCGGCCGCGGTGGCCGAGGGGACTGAGGCGCTTCAGTCACGGTCTGCACGGCCACTACGGTCGGGGGTTCGAATCCCCCCTCGGGCATGGATATTTGTGCCGTCCTAGTTGGTAAGTAGTTTGTAAGTTTAGGGACTGATGGCCCCGTAGTTAAGTCCCATAAGCTTAACAAACATTTGAACATTTTTTTTTTTTTGAAGATGAAATATATAAACAAACTTCTTCAACTAGCGAACTTTGGCTAAAGGCTAAATGATACACTATACTTAATGGAATACTGGAACATATGAAGCTTTACTTTAACTCGACTTATATTTCTAAACCTTTTCTTTTTAACTGCATGAGGAGTGTTTTTCATTACTTCCAAAATTTTCGGATGTGATATTCGTATGTCAGCGACCGACACGGCGTAACAACAAACAGCCGCGTAGCAGCATTGGCAACATAGCCTCTAGCTGTCAGAAAAGTTCTTTCGGCGGCTCGACTATAGACACACATACAGAACCTCCTACATAGTACACAGACATTTAAGAAACAGTAAAAGGCACACACACATCACAAAATACACAGAGCAGTAAAAGCCAACTGGCTACAAACTCCCCAATATAACCCCGCACAGAGAGGGATGCAAAGGAGTGAGCGAGGCTCGCCGCTGTCGACGCATGCGGCAAATGTCCCCTGCTTTTGGACGCTTCCTTCAGAGTGCTACATTTAGGGTGCCCAGCAGGTACTACTGCGCCCACAGCGGCTAAGCCCGGCGCGTTCCCTGGGGCAGGTACCAGAGCCAGACCCGGCGCCTCTTCCTCCCTCGCACACGCGCCCCGCCGTCGGATGGTTGGGGGCGCGGGCGCGCTATCAATTTCCAGCGCTGATCCCCGGCCTCTTCATCACACCAGCTCAGCGCGCCCCCTCCCCTGTCTTCTATCGCGGCTACTCCCCCCCCCCCCCCCCCCGCGGCTGTGGGAAGCTGTTCGCCGGCGCCGGCTGCCTGTCTTACCCGAGGCGGGATAATGTGGATCACCGACGAGCAACGATAGCACGAGCCCCGCCCGCCGGCGATTGAAATCTCACCCCCGCTTCCGCACCCTCTCTCAGCGGCGGGGCGGAAACGCTCCCTAAAGCTCTCTATAGGGAAAGTAATGGTCAGCTTGCAAAGTACTGCCAAGTTTATTGATATGGGTCTCTTCCTTTCGGACACGCCCGAAAGGACAGACACCACTGGTTGACAGCAACGGCCATGATTTTACGAATTCGAAATTGTGGAACATTCAGACCGTTGTAGAATGTAAACTTTCATATACATCTACATCTACTTAGATACTCTGCAAATCACATTCAAGTGCCTGGCAGAGGGTTCATTAACTACTTTCATAACTTTTCTCTACCGTTCCATTCTCTAATAGCGCGCGGGAAGAAAGAGCACCTAAATCGTTCCGTTTTCGATCTGATTTCTCTTATTTTATTGGGATGGTCATGTCTCCCTAAGTAGGTGGGTGCTAGCAAAATATTTTCATATTCAGAACTAAAAGTCGGTGATTGAAACTTCGCAAACACATCACGCCGCAATGAATAACGTCTTTCTTTTAATGATTTCCACCCCAATTCGTGCAACATTTCCGTGACGCTTTCCCCCTCGTAACGTGATAGAAAAAAACGAGCTGTCCTTCTCTGCAACTTCACAATGTCTTCCGTGAGTCCCACCTGGTGAGGGTCCCACAAGGGGCAACAGTACTCCAGGAGAGGACGCACAAGTGTGATATAGGCAGTCTCTTTGGTGGAGCTGGTGCATCTTCGAAGCGTTCTGCCAATGAAACGTAACCTTTGGTTCGCCTTCCTCACAATATTTTCTATGTGTTCTCTCCAGACAAAGTTGTTCGTAATTGTAACTCCTAGGCATTTGGTAGAATTTACGACCTTAAGGTTTGACTGATTTATCGCGTAATTGAAGTTCAGCGGATTTCTTTTAGTGGTCATGTGTGTTACTTCACACTTTTCTTTATTTAGTGTCAATTGCCAATTTTCGCACCATGCAGAAATTTTGTCTAAATCGCTTTGCAGTTGCTTTTGATCCTCTGTTGACTTCACGATAAACGACAGCATCATCCGCGAACAATCTAAGAGATCTATACATATTGCCTCCTAAATCGTTTATAAACACAAGGAAGAGTAGGGGACCTATAACGCTTCCCTGTGGAACACCAGATATCACTTCTGTTTTACTCGATGACTTACCGTCAATTACAACGAACTGTGTTCTTTCTGATAGGAAATCGAGAATCCAACCCCACAATTGGGGAGATATTCCATAAGCAAACAATTTCATAAGAAGCGGCTTGTGGGGTACAGTGTGAAAAGCCTTCCTGAAATCCAAAATATGGAATCGATTTGAGATCCCTTGTCGATGACACTTAACACTTCATGTGAATAAAGGGCAAGCTGTGTTTCGCAAGAGTGATACTTTCTGAATCCGTGTTGACTACTGGTTAATAGGTCGTTCTCTTCGAGGTAGTTCATAATATTCGAACAAAGTATATGTTCCAAAATCCTACTGCAAATCGACGTCAATGAGATAGGCCTGTAATTTTAGGGATCACTCCTATTGCCTTTCTTGAATATTGGAGTAACTTGGGCAACTTTCCAGTCTTTGGGTACGGATCTTTCGCTGAGTGATCGTTTGTAAATGATAGCAAGTACGGACCTATTGCATCAGCATACTCTGAGAGGAATCTAGTTGGTATACAATCTGTTTAGTGACTTAAGTTGTTTTACTACTCCAGGAACATCTACTTCTAAGTTTCGCATGCTGGCAGCTGTTTTTGGATTGAATACTGGAGTGTTCACTTCGTCTTCTTTGGTGATCGATTTTCGGAAAGCTGTGTTTAGTAATTCTGCCTTAGCAGTACTGTCGTCGGTAGTATTACCATTGCTATCGCGTAGTGAAGGTATTGTTTGTGTTTTGCCGCTAGTGTACTTCACATATGACCAGAATTTCTTTGGATTTTCTGCAAGATTGCGAGACAGGATTTCGTTGTGGAAACGACTATAAGATTCTCGCATTGAAGTCCGCGCTAGGCTGCGAGTTTCAGTAAAAGATTGCCAGTCTTGCGGATTCTGTGTCTTTTTAAATTTTGCATGCATTTTCTTTGTTTCTGCAACAGTGATCTGACCTGTTTTGTGTACCACGGGAGGTCAGCCACCTCTTTTATTAATTTATTTGGTATAAATCTCTCGATTGCTACTGATATTATGTCTTTGAAAGTAAGCCACAACTGATCTACACTCGCATTTTTAGTTTTGAAAGACTGGAGACTATCACTCAGGAAAGCGTGAAGCGAATTTTTATCTGCTTTATTGAATAGATATATTTTTCGTTTATTTTTGGTGCATTTGGGCATTTCGACATTCAGTCTCGCTACTACAACTCGATGATGGCTAATCCCTGTATCTGTTTTGATGCTCTTTACTAGATCAGGATTATTTGTTGCTAGGAGATCAAGGGTATATTCGCAACCATTTACTATTCTAGTGGGTTCATAAACTAACTGTTCGAAGTAGTTTTAAGAAAAAGCATTCAGAACTAGTTCGGACAATGTTTTATATTTGCCGCCGGTTTTGAATACGTAATTATGCCAACATATCGAGGGTAAATTAAAGTCGCCACCGATTATAACAGTATCACGGCCGGAATGGCCAAACTAACTGAAAATTTCCGGGCTATTATGCCGTGGTCTAGTGGATTTATTGTCGAAACCCAACGTTTCGTCCCCGACTGCGGAGGACATTCTCAAGAGGCATGGTGACAGTTTGAACGTCCGATACACACCCTTGCTCGCTACTGACTAAAGCCAAACTACGCGCGCAGAGGTGTGACGTCAGATGTTTGACACAGCAGCCATAAATGGATACCACGAAAGACTATACAGAGAGGCTATAGAAATTGTAAAACACCCCAATAATTTCAATAGGATGGAGGAGGGCGTGAAACTAAATGATACCTGGATTCCGGTTTTGAAGAAGAAATGTAACAGTCTTCCACCATGGGACGATATTAACGGACGGCGGCAATCGGCAAATGCGCGCGCATGTCAAACATCTGACGTCACAGCTCTGTGCGCGAGCCCTCGTAAACGGAGTTTGGCTTCAGTCAGTAGCGAGCAAGGGTTTGTATCGGACATTCAAAGTACCACGATCCCCCTTGAGAATGTCCTCCGCAGTCGTGGACGAAACGTTGGGTTTCGACAATAAATCCACTAGACCACGGCATAATAGCCCGGAAATTTTTAGTAATTAAGACCGTTTCGGCGAAGGTGGACTGGGATTCGGGCCAGCGGTCTCCTTAACCAATTGAGCTATCCAGGAACGATTCCCTTCTCACCCAAATTCTCAACTTATAGCACACTACGGTGGTTTTGCCTCCTGCCCTTTAGTTCCTCTTGATCGCAGCCTATGTTGGATTCCCGTAAGGGATCGAGCGTATTAATGTCCGAAAATAATTGTACATATGCCCCAATAAGCAATTGACTATTTCAATTCGTACGCATTAATATTGTCGCGTTGAAATAGAAGCAGGCTTGCTTCAAGTGAACACAGCACTTATACTGAAAACAGGTTTATTGCGAACTGAAACTTACACGCAACACTAACTACCTTTCGGGCGGAGTGCTCTGCTATTTATACACAGACGGAATGTACTAGAAATTAGAAGAATAGTTAACATAAGAAACAAGTAGAAATTACAAGTGAAGATAAGAAAGATATAGAACATTCTGGAGCTGTTAATTACAAATAATAATTTTTTGCCGGTGGACGGGATTGAACTGGCGACCTTCAGCACCGCAGTCGGTGACGCTATCCCCTGCGCCACGCCGGCAGTCGGTGTACGTTGTGTCTCGCGGCAATATGCTCGATCCTTTGCGGGAATCCAGTAGAGGCTACGTCCAAGAGGGCAGGATGCACTACCATGGTAGAGTGCTATAAGCTGAATTTGGGTTGAAGAGCAGCGAGTGTGGATAGCTCAATTGGTCGCCGGGCGCCGTGGCTCAGCGCGCCCGGTCAGGGGACTCAACGCCCTCTGTAATAAAAAAGCTGAGCCAACAACACTTCGAACATCAACGAACAAATACGATCAGCGTCCGCAATGAACAGAACCACCTATAGAGGAAAAAAAAAAAAAAAAAAAAAAAAAAAAAAAAAATTGGTTAAGGCGTCCACTTACCCGAAGCGGGAAATCCGGCTTCGAATCCAAGTCCAGCCCAAATTTTCAACTTCGCTGGTGAATTTATTTCAACGCCCCGTTGGCTTTGGCGGCCGTGCTTGACCTATTCCACTTGCTTATGTATTCAGCACTACAGCGTTGCAGCTGTTATCGAATACTTTGCTGCCAATTGAGAGTAAAATGTTCAGTTACGAAAAATTCATTTCCCCACATCTTACAGTGTGATATAGGGCCTACCAGTTCGATAAAAAATGACTCTCTTTACCTTATTTTTCATAGTTACGGTGCTGCAAAAATTAAGTAAAGTTTTGGACAAAATTTTAATACTCCGCAAGCATCTGACGATGTGTGGTGGAGGGTACCCCGTGTAACATTGCCACCCCATCTTGCTATGGTTCGCGGAAAAAAACGTTTGCCATTATGCTTCCAAGTGGGCTATAGTCACTCTAATGCTATCCTTGTCGTCTTTTCGCGAGATGTACGTTGGATGGAGCAATATATTGGTTGACTCTTCAAGAAACGTATGTTATCGGAAATATGATAGCGCGATACAAATTCAAATGTTCAAATGTTTGTGTATCTAAGGGATTTAACTGCTGCTGTTACCAGTCCCTAGGCTAAGAAACTACTTTAACTTATGCTAAGGACAACACACACTCCATGACCAAAGGATCACTCGAACCCTCGACGGCGAGCAACCGCGCGCTCCGCGGAAGGCGGCTTAGAGCGCTCGGCCAATCCACTGCGGCACCTCGATACAGAACGTCTGTCTTGCAGCGTCTGCCAATGTAGCTTCCCGATCTCTGTGACGCTTTCGTGCTTACGAAATGAGCCTAAAACGTAGCGTGCTGCTACCCCTTGGATCTTCTTTATTATACATACAACCCGGCGTATATAAGGTGGGGGCAGCGAAGTGATTAATATAAAGAAATCAGCTCGATGATTCTATACTTCTGAGTACGCCATAACCAACATCTAATAGCTTTTTCTTTTTAGGCATTACTTTGAGATACTATGCCACAAAATTTTTACTCTTCGCCCCCCTCCCCACCCTTCGAAACTATGCCATATTCGCCACTGACCCTAACTGGTACGGATTAAGGATCCAGCACTGAGGAGCTATACTCTAGCGTCGACCGAAAGAGGGTTTTTTTTTTTTTTTTTTTTTTTTTTTTTTTTTTTTTTTTTTTTTTTTTTTATCCTGGAGGGTCCTATAATACTCCACTGTGGCACATCAGAAATCAATTTCACGTCTGAAGACTTCTCTCTGTTGAAAATGAAATATTGCATTCTTTTAGCTAGAAACTCTTCAACCCATACTTTGTCGACCTATTCCTCTGATGCTTATAAATTGACCACTACTATCGTTACACCTGCTATTGAATACGTATCAAACAATTCTGAGAAAATTCTTCAGTAAATAAAAAATTACTATTCCTCATTTACAGCATTCGTTCGATGAAGAACGGACTTAATTATTATGCATTTTTACTTTTCAATATTTTTCATTGTTGCTGTACTACGTCAAATGAAGTAAACTTGTACCAAAATTTTAATGAGTTCACAGACGTAAAAGAGCATGTATACATTTTGGGTACCGTTGATTGTATATCATACAAAGCAGCATTTTGTTATTGATATATAAGATATGGAAATATTATGTAAATTAGAGAGCAGAAC
Organism: Locusta migratoria; assembly: GCA_026315105.1. Lineage (NCBI taxonomy): Eukaryota > Metazoa > Arthropoda > Insecta > Orthoptera > Acrididae > Locusta > Locusta migratoria. The sequence goes on from CM048749.1 coordinate 182,565,685, forward strand.
GATATCTCGTTTCATTCTCGAAATATAACGTTTCATGTCCGCCAGACAGTAGCACGAAGTTTGTTCCCTTCTTTCCATGCGGTTTGGCGGCTACTACAATTTTTCGAAGTCTTATAGTCGCTTTTACAGAAGACTATTAGGTGAAAAAATTAATTTTCGCGCGTAGTACTGTTTAGTAACTTCACTCGATTAAGAAGGAATGACTATCCTTCTTATTGGTGTGTAGCATCAAATTATTGTGCATTGGAAATTATTAAAGAAGCTAGATCTGGTGCCTGATGTAGTCAGAGCACAACGTTCAAACTAAACGTCTCGAATTTTAAACAAATAATAATAACAATAAAAATAAAATAAAAAGGAAAATAATAAAGAAAGAACAAAAGTATAATGTACTGAAGGCATCACATAATTATATTTCTTTGAAAGTTAAATATGTCCGTCTTCTTCTTCCAGCATTTCTGATTACAAAAAAAAGCTTATAAAGTTTCCCTCTTTTCTTGGCTCGAGAACTACAGCCGAAACTACAGTTCTGTGATATTATTCAAACGAAACACACAAAAGTTCAGAACATCTTAATACAGTTAATAAGCAACAAATAGTACTATGATGGAAAATACCATGTTAAAATGTTTGTTAAGCTTAAGGGACTTAACTGCAGGGGCATCAGTCCCTAAACTTTAATTATGAACTACTTTATACTAAAGACAACGCAAACATCCTTGCCTGAGGGGAGATTCGAACCTCCGAAGGGGAACGGCCTCGCACATCGCAGCATAGCGCTTTAATGCGCTAGGCCACTGCCCGCGGCAATACCATGTTACTCAATTTCAAACAGTGGATGGTGGTATGCGCCGAGGAAAAGGATGGCCCTATAAAGAAATTCAGACGCCACCAACTAGCACAACACCCAAGAATAAAATAGTCTTCAAATGTAAGGCCAATTCTATTTACCCTTTTTCGCAAAAAATAATACGAAATTATCGGAAGTTCCAAATTTCCTACTAGCGTTCTGCCTATTTGTATTACATCAGAACTGAGTGATTTCACATGGGCAAAATGTTTATGATCGTAGGGTGAGCTCTTCCATTACCACGGTAGCCGATGTGTTTAGTGTTTCAACAGGCGCCGTATCGAAGATTTATGGTCCGGTGCACCAGACTCAGTTAAAAGTTAACAGCGTTGAATTTGCAGTTTAGCCGTGTCCAACCCAAAATTCTGTTTCAGCGAACTCCATAAAAATTAAACGAGAGAGTCGATCGTGACTCTATCCGGTTTTCTCGAATTAACCAAGGTTTAATGAGCATACGGTATTAAGGTGGTAGGAAGTTTGAACAGAAATTTCATTTGTCGAAAGAAACTGCGATTGTTATCAAACCAAATTAATGTTGGGTTATAATTTCGCACTAATTTGAAATAAGTCTACTTCGCGCTAGAACAGACTTTTAATTACTCTAAGGACACACACATACTATAGTCTGATTTAAACTAGTTGTCGCTTGTCAGGCAGCGGGCCGCACGGCTCCCGCCAGCCATAAACCAATGGGTGGCCGGCCCGGTCGGGTCCCACTGTGTTGCCAGTTCCGTTCCGCTGCGCGCTGCCCAAGGCATGTGGCAGCCAGTCCTCAGTGAGCCGCTGTAGACGTGCGACTGACAGATTTGTGTGGATTTAGCTTCGCGTGCTTTACCATGTGTGACGAAAGTAGTCGAAAGAGAGGAAGACCGAGGCTGCACTCACCTCGGAAACTTCCGAAAAGTGGCGGACATGGCGTAGTTATACGGAGTCAGGCGCGTGAATACGTGTGTTCTCTGAGGGAGTATTTTGAGAGAGAGAGAGGGATGCAGGAGGGCCTCTTGCTCCTTTGGATAAAGTGGTGGAGCGCACTGCAGCTGATCTGCAAATCAGCGAGCGATCAGTGATCAGGATCTGCAAGGAGAAATTCGCAAAAGAAGACGCAGGTGAATCATCGAAGTTGGAGACACCTGGGAAGAAGAGGCGGCTCGAGAAGAGAGTAACAAAACTCGACTCTTTTCAGGAAGATGTGATTCGACGGCAGATATACGCATTTTATTCGAGGAAGGAGTATCCGACACTCAGAAAACTACATGCTACTCTTGTAGCAGCGAACCTGTTTGAAGGCAGTAAATCGCCCTTGTTACGAATCGTGAAAATGTTAGGTTTTCGCTATAAATCAATTTCTGGAAGAAAGTTGTTAATGGAACGGCAAGATATTGCAGCTTGGCGATGCCACTTTCTTAGAGAATTAGTAGGGACTAATTTTGACGATATCGTTGGCTTGATGAGACATGGGTGAATGCAGGACACTAAAAAAAAAAAAAGGTTGGACGGACGATACCATCAACGGTAGTATGGCAGCCCCGATAGGCAGAGGAAAGAGAATAATTGTAGGGCATGCCGGAATCTCAAAAGGTTTCATTCCAAATTGTCTGTTTTTATTCAGTTCAAAGAAGACCTTCGACTACCACGAAGAGATGAACCACAATACTTTCGTGAAATGATTTGAAGACTCTGTGCTTCAAAACTTAACGAAGACATCTATAATTATTATGGATAACGCTCCATACCATTCAATTATCCAGGACAAGGCACCCACAAAGGCAACGAAGAAAGACGAAATTGTTTGCTGGCTACTGAAACGTAAGATACAGTTCGACTGCAATTTGACAAGGGCGGAATTATTAGAACTTGTATCACAACACAAACCAAAGAATCCCATTTACATTGTGGATGAAGTAGCCAAAGAATACGGGCATAAAGTGCTCAGAATGCCTCCCTACCATTGCCACTTTAACGCAATAGAGCTGATTTGGGCACAGGTTAAACAGCATATTGCTGTAGAAAATTGAAAATTCATATTAACTGAAGTGGAACGCCAGTTGAAAGAGGCAGTTGAAACAGTGACACCAGAAGACTGGCGAAGGTAGTGCATCATGTGAAAGGAGTGATTCAGGAAGCCTGGAAGAATGAAGTTGTCTTACAACAATCCGTCGAAGACTTAATAATATCCGTCAATACCAGCAGCGACACAGATAGCTCCAGTGATTCTGAATTAAGCGGTATTTTCCCGTTTTCTGATTAGTGTATAGTGTATGTACTGCCAGCAAATAATGTGTTTGTGAATTTATATAGTTGAACATCTCATTCTTGTTGTGAGACTAAAAATTACTGTTCAGCCAGCTCCCGTCACCTCCGTACGGTAAGTTACACTGCATTTTAATTAAAATTTATTTTTGTAGACACTGAGATGTTATTCAATGTGTGTAATAAATAGTTTTCGTGATCTGCAATGAAAAGAAGGGAAATTTTTCGGTCGCCAAAATCTCGTACTTCAATAGCCCATATAAAATTGGCGCTAAGTAAAATAAAGAATTCTTTTTATTTTTTTTTTTATTTTTTTTTTTTGTGCTTAGAAATAGCACTGAGATTCATACTGTATGTAAATTTCAAAAGTTTTACGTAAAGTTTGTAGGAAATAGAGATTTTAAACATCATACTTGTTACGAGTTTAATATTGACATAGATGCGTAAAAACGTAGTTTTCAGAAATTTATATACCGGAAACGCAATGCACTACGAAAACTTTTAAAGATTCGTTGCAAAGCGTATTACTTTAGCAATGAATGGAAAAAAATTAATGTTTTGAGACCAATAGTTTTTAAGATATGAAGTGATAAGTTTGAAGCTGTTAGCGAACTAGAAAATATTTAATAGTTTCAAACAAATTAACGTAACTCTTGCCCTAATTAAAATCAAGGATAGATTTTTGAAATACTGTGTGACTTTATAGATAATAAATTTACACGGGATTTTTTTAATGATAAATCAGGTGAATGTGATTCAACTGATTGCCGATGGTAGACTATCGTTTATTTTATTTTATTCCAGGCAATGTTAGTTTATTGGTTATAAAATATGGAACTTATTTGATTTAAACAACATTCTGACGGTTGTAACTCAACTGTCTTTGACAGTATCGTTATGTTTTCGTGTTTTCTCCCTTTGTCCTATTGCACTCTTTCGTGCTTCCAGCGCATATTGTTCTGACAGCTGTTTCAATTTCGTTTGGGCCGCCCATGCTATGCAAGTTTGCCGACATTTGTTAACGGTCTCGACAGATGCGAACAGCGTCTCGCCACTTGTGTATGGTGATTTTCCATTAAATTTATTACTACTTTTTTATGGAAACACAAAAAGTATTACCAGTCCTTGAAGTAACTGTAAAAACAGAAACCACAACATTTCAAATACAGTGATAATAAAAGAGAAAGTAAGTAAATAAATAATACCAATGCTCTTCATTATGTGTCTTCTATTTGTAAGCTGCTCCTTATAGCTAGAATTTAAAGACATTTTACTTTTTCACCCAGTTATAGAAATTTAATAATTAAATGTATTAAAAATTTCTGAATTATTGTTTAAAATGTTGAGGGACACCATAAAATAAAATGGAGAAAAAACCCGCGCCGACAATGTGCTCAAATCCATTTCCACAAAATACTTTCAAATGTTTGTTAAGCTTATGGGTCTTAACTGCGGGGTCATCAGTCACTAAACTTAAAAACTGCTTATAAACTACCTTATACTAAAGACAAAGCAAAAATCCATGCCCGAGGGAGGATTCGATCCCCCGACGGGGAACGGTCTCGCGCATCGGAGCATAGCGCTCAATGCGCTCGGCCACTCCGCCGCGGCCCATTTTCACAGGAGTGTTTGCTTGAAAATACCTCATATGGTAACCAAATGACCTTCAGAGAATGTTTCCAGCGATTGTCTACGAAGCATATGTATATAGACGGCCGTGTGTTCATTTGCATATTTACTCTGCACATCAAATTTAAGTTCTTGGCGGGGATGCCCGTCCGGTCTGGGGCTCATGTTAGGAATCGCGTGGCTGCCCCCTGTCGGAGGTTCGTGTCCTCCGTCGAGAATGTGTGTGTGTGTGTGTGTGTGTGTGTGTGCGTGAGTTGTCCTTAGTGTAAGTCACTTTAAGTATTTTGTAAGTCTGGGGACCGATGACCTCAGAACTTTGGCCCTTAGGTTTACAAACATTTGAACCGCTTCCGTTAACACTCGTATATTTCTACCGTTCCATTCTCCAGCAGCGCGCTGCGAAAAGGTACACCTAAATCTTTCAGTTTCCGACATGATTTCTATTTTATTATGGTACTCACATCATTTACGTTGCTATTATCGAGCGTTTTGAATATTTAGTTTTTTTGATAATCTAAAAGGTTACACAGGTTATTTTCGAAAAACATTTATCAAAGTATTTGCATTAAATTTTGCTTTGAATATGAAATAAAGTGCAGTAGCGCATTCGAAAATGTTTAAGAGTGGCTTTTGGCTTATCGACACGGCTAAGACAAGCGTTTATTAATGGTACTGTACAAACGTTTCAGAGAGGGTCTGGAACAAGTTTAAGATGAACGCTCTGGACAAGAAACGGAAACTAAAGAACATTTCTGCTCACAATCTCAAACTGCCGACCGTGGTGGCCGAGGGGACTGCGGCGCGTCAGTCACTGTCTGCACGGCCACTATGGTCGGGGGTTCGAATCCCCGCCTTCGGGCATGGATATTTGTGCCGTCCTTAGTATAAGGTGGTTGATAAGTAGTTTGTAAGTTTAGGGACTAATGACCCCGTAGTTAACTCCCATAAGTTATACAAACATTTGAACATATTGAATCTGAAACTGTTCAGTCGCAATCGACAGGACTTTTTGTGTCGGATCATAACAGTGGATGAAACTTGGACCCACCATTACACTCCAGAGCCCAAACGTCCAAACAATGGACGAAGAGTGGGAAGAGTGCACCAAAGAAAGCGAAGAATTTTGTCAACTGGAAAGGTGATGGCTTTTAAACTAGGTTCTAGCGGAGGGGTCGCCGCCGCAGCCGCGCGCCTATAAACAGGGCCCACGCTGCTCAAATGTTCAAATGTTTGTCAAGCTTATGGGACTCAACTATGGGGTTATCAGTCCCTAAACCTACAAACTACTTATCAACTAGCTTATACTAAGGACGGCACAAATATCTATGCCCGAGGGGGGATTCGAACCCCCGACCGTAGTGGCCGTGCAGACCGTGACTGGAGCGCCTCAGTACCCTCGGCCACCGCGGCCGGCCCCACGCTGGCTTATGAGAAGCAGCGCACTGACAAACCGCCGCGATTCCTCCGCTGCGGAACAGCCGCGGGCTATAAACAGACTTACTTACCGTTTGGATGCCCTAGAATGTAAGTCCTCATATGTTCGCAGATCAGCAGGTGGTGCCCTTTGCTCCATACCGTACGGTTTCTTGCGGGGCAAAGATGTTGATGTATCCTAGTGAGCGAATAATTTTACACTGTCGATGACCCTACCTGATAAACTGTAGACTGAGTGTTGAGAACACCAAGATAGGACGCCACACCGCCTTGCATAACAGCAGGAGACGTCGATGAAGGAAATCTGTAGCAATGCGAAGCTTGTTCTCCCACCCAATTTCCTCTCCCCCAACATTCCTCATAACACCAGTGGCTGTCTACTGATAAAATAGCAAGCGAGAGCAGAGTGGCGGATTACTACATCTCTCTCTCTCTCTCCCCAGTATCAACGCCCACCGGACGTTCACATTATTCGCCCACACGCTGACACGGACGTGATTATATGTTTTCCGGGCACGTCCGGAATAACAAAATGATATCTGGTGCCAACTTGTTTACCGATGTAAATGGCCAGGTAATTACGTGCGCAGGTTTTCATCTCGTGTCGGAACCATTTTTCTCTCCCCCTCCCGCGTCCCTCTTTTTCCGCCTCCCCACTTTTTTTTTGTGCCCTGTACTCAATCCAACAGCAAATTGCTCGTTACGTGTTTTGCCGGCAGTCTGCGACAAACACCAAACAACACTAATGTGCGCAAATACCGTGAAATGAGGCCGGCAATTGACTCCGGCGGTCCAGAAACAACAGACAGTGCGCAGCGCCGGCGCTGGCGGAAGTTCCGCGCTCCGGATGCGCCGCGGCTGAGCGTATTTCTTCATAACCTGTCCCATTTCACCCCCAAACGAGACCAAACAGTGCTTTCCCCGCAATTACACTACCATATAATGAACTTTCACGATTACTCCGTAAAGTGGCTCCATCGCAAATACACACATTACGTCGTATACTAATAACGTAGAAGGCTATTAAAAATGTTCAAATGTTTGTAGAGTCTATGGGACTTAACTACGGGGTCATCAGTCCCTAAACTTACAAACTACTTATGAACCAGCTTATCCTAAGGACGGCACAAAAAACCATCACCACATGTAGCACAACAAATAAATAGGCAGTTCAGCAAGTGCTACAAGTTAGAAACGAGAGTGGGCCAGTGACCAATGACATGTCGGGCAGTGCACTGCCACTGCAGCTGTTTTCAGAGAACACTTTATTGCGACAACATCATGAAATTTTTTTTTTTATTTTTTTTTTTTTTTTTATAATTTATGGGACCTAACTACGGGGTCATCAGTTCAAAATGTTCAAATGTTTGTAAAGTCTATGGGACTTAACTACGGGGTTATCAGTCCCTAAACTTACAAACTACTTATGAACTACTTACGAACTAGGACGGCACAAATATCCATGCCCGAGGGGGGATTCGAACCCCCGACCGTAATGGCCGTGCAGACCGTGACTGGAGCGCCTTAGTCTCCTCGGCCACCGCGGCCGGCGTAGAAAGCTGTGCTGGTTCGATAAGTCTAATAATAAAAACTTGTTTTAAAACCGAAAACTCATGTTGATTAGTTCTACTGAATTGATTTAACAGCATATTTTTATCATATATGTGTCAATTGGAGCTTTCCTTCAGAATATGTGATATAAATGTTCTGCATGTTCTGATGCGTTCTGATATAAAGACTACATTATTCCAAATATAAAATGCGCATATATATATATATATATATATATATATATATATATTAACAAAGGTCAATGACAAGATATTATGTCAGTGTAGATAAAAATGGTACATGTGGCGTCCAAAGAGGCTATATGAAAAGTGAGCGTCTCGTCAACTTTAAATTTGATCCAGGAAGTTCAGTAATTTTAATAATTAAAATATGACAGTCTAGATCGCAATTTCCTGCGTTTATTACTGGCAACTGGTTTCGGTTCTGTAGAACCATCTTCAGGCCTTTCGCATCTTGTTGGTGGACGGTGGCGGTGGCCAGAACAGGCGTCAACTGCTCCGGCCACCGCCACCGTCCACCAACAAGGTGCCAAAGGCCTGAAGATGGTTCTACAGAACCGAAACCGGTTGCCTGTAATAAACGCAACAAATTGCGATCTAGACTGTCTTATTTTAATTATTAAGATTTTTAAGAGCGCTGTTCCAAAAAAATGCTTTCAAAAATTACATTACATTCGGTTGTATATTAAAGTTCCTTGTAATGTATAAAAAACGTGCAATGTAAGCAATCGACGACGCGCCCACACTGCATGGGGGCCCGCACTACCTTTTGTCGATTCAAATTTCGCTCGCTAGAGGCCGCCCCTCAATTATTGGTCAAGATGCCTCGTTCATTGCAACCACCTTGCACATTATACCCTAAAAATTGTTCTCATTTGGAGGTAGACGGAATGAGAACTCCAATTTCTGTCCCACAAAATGTTCAAATGTTTGTATAGCTTATGGGACTTAACTACGGGGTCATGAGTCCTTAAACTTACAAACTACTTATGAACTAGCTAATATTAAGGACGGCACAAATATCCATGCCGATTCGAATCCCCGACCGTAGTGGCCGTGCAGACAGTGACTGCCGCGGTGGAGTAGCCGAGCGGTCTAAAGCGTCTCGCTGCGGAGCGCGCGGTTGCTCGCCGTGGAGGTTCGAGTCTTCCCTGGGGCATGGGTGTGTGTGTTGTCCTTAGGTTAGGTTACCTATGTTTAAGTAGTTTGTAAGCTACGGACTGATGACCACGCAGTTTGGTCCGATAGATTTATAAACATTTGAACATTTGAAGTTCACATCCGTAAGAAGATACTCTTAAGTTACTGACGTAAAATTAACCTAATACTGTACTAAATATTAAAAAAAAAAAAACTTTGAACATTTACGGGATTCAGACGAATGACGTCAAATTCCGCTACATTTTTAAACAATTTTTCAATTTCGCTGCTGCGCCACAAGACTGAAGAAATTAGTGCAATACGAGGTGCATTGAAGCTTTCTTTCTCCCTTTGGATTGGCACTGATAGAAAAATGTGGTTTCTTTTAAAATTCACAGACGTATTGTAGATGCATGATATAGCTGGCAGTATTATACGACACACTTGAGAGTCGACATGTTTTGAGGACGATGTGTTTATGTGTTACTTGGTCTGAAACGTTTAGAAAGTTTATATGCCGTGGCGGAGTGACCGACAGCATTGAGGCGCTACGCTACGAGGCCGTTCCCCGTCGGGGGTTCGAATCCCCCTACGGCATGGTTGTTTGTGCTGTCTTTAGTATAAGGTAGTTCGTAAGTAGTTTGTAAGCTTAGGGACTGATGACCCCACTGTTAAGTTCCCTAAGATTAACGAACATTTGAACATAACTGAACAATTGTTATTCCCTTGTTTCACAAAACTGTATTTGTACGACCTGCGTTTCGGATTAGGAGCCGATTTTCAAATAATGATTCCAAAATTGTTACACCAGTGAAGACAAACCATTAAGTAACTACAGGTCTCTGTTTATCGACTTTAACGTTGGAAGGAAATACTATTTACATGGTAATTTAGGAGCTATTACATTATTAGAATAACCTCATGCACATATCTATAACATTAACAAGAGTAAAACGAAGGTAATGGAATCAGTACCAGAAAATCAGGCGATGCTGAAGGAATTAGATTAGGTAATGGGACAATAAAAGTAGTAGATGAATTTTGTTATTTGGGTAGCAAGATAACTTCTGATGACCGAAGTAAAGAAGATATAAAATGCAGAATGGCTATGGGAAGAAGAGCGTTTCTAAAGAAGCGAAACTTGTTAACATACAATATCAATTTAAATGTTAGCAAATCCTTTCTGAAAGCATTTGTCTGGAGTGGAGCATTGTATGGGAGTGAAACGTGGACAATAAGGAGTTCAGATAAAAAGATGATAGAAGCTTTTGAAATGTGGTGCTACAGACGAATGATGAAAATTAGATGGGTAGATCACGTAACTAATGAGGAATTGCTTAACCGAATCGGGGATAAAAGAAGTTTCTGGTATATCCTGACTAAGAGAAGGGGTATAATTTTTGGACACATTCTGAGACATCAAGGAATTGTCAACTTAGCATTAGAAGGAAGCGTGTGGGGTAAAAATCGTAGAGGGAGACCGAGGGACGAATGTAGAAAGCAGATTGAAAAGGATGAAGGTTGCCGAACGTATTCTCAGATGAATGGACTTGCACAGGACAGGGTAGCGTGGAAAGCTGCATCAAACCAGTTTGCGGACTGAAGACCACAACAACAACAACATATCTATTGTACTAAGATCGTATTTAATTATGTTATCTCTAAATGAAATTACTAATCATTATTGTACCTCAAAAAATTGGTTTCTTTTTCGTCCCTACTTCCTCTCAACACCCAACAGCTTACAAACATGCAGCATTCCACCATATGATAAACCGACTCCTGTCCATTCCCATGACCCAAGAATAGACACAATAAAAACCATAGCAACAAATAATGACTTTCATTCCTCCATAATTGACAAAATTCTGGACAGAAAAAGAAGAAACAAGCAAGATCCCTACTCTACCCAGTAAATTCCACTGAAAAATCAAAAATAAAATGGAGTAGGTTGCCTTTCATAGGTAAAATTTACAATAGGATATGTAACATTTCGAAAGCAAAGGAATTTTTCTCTGTCCCACATACTTTAGGTAAAAGTAACTTCAATTCAAAGGACAAACAGCCAGACATTGTGAACAGTGGATGTGGCGTATACAGGGTGGGGGGTGGGGGGGGAGGGTTGTCGGGCTGAGCCCCCCCCCCCAGACCGTTTCAAATGTTTGTATAGCTTATGGGACTTAAATACGGCGTCATCAGTCCCTAAACTTACTAACTACCTATGAACTAGATAATCCTAAGGACGGCATAAATATCCATGACCGAGGGGGGATTCTTACCCTCGACCGAAGTGGCCGTACAGACCGTGACTGGCGCGCCGCAGACCGCTCAGCCACCTCGGCCGGCGAGATCCCTTGTCGATGGCACTTATCACTTTATGTGAATAAAGGACAAGCTGTGTGTTTCGCAAGAGCAATACTTTCTGAATCCGTATTGACTATTGGTTAAAAGGTAGTTCTCTTCGAGGTAGTTCATAATGTTCGGACAAAGTATATGTTCCAAAATCCTACTGCAAAACGACGTCAATGAGATTGGCCTGTAATTTTAGGGATCACTCCTGTTGCCTTTCTTGAATATTGGAGTGACTTGGGCAACTTTCCAGTCTTTGGATACGGATATTTCGCTGAGTGATCAGTTGTATATGATAGCTAAGCATGGAGCAATTGCATCAGCATACTCCGAGAGGAATCTAGTTGGTGTAGAATCTGGCCCGGAAGATTTGTTTTTGTTTAGTAACTTAAGTTGTTTCACTACTCCAGGCAGAGGCGCCGACTCCGTGGGTGCTCCGGAGCTGGTGCACCCCCGCGATATTTTTGGGAGTGCTCAGCACCCACACAAAGTAAGGGAGGAAAATAAAGTAGCACAAAAATGGGGAAAAGTCATAGCTGTCGATTGTGCATTTTTGACATCGCAGTGTAGCAATCACGAACTAGCCGCTAGGCTGTTCCAACAGTGCCCCAAGGAGCACTCATTGCAGAGGCTTGGAGCCCGTTAGGAGGGAAGAGGGAAGAGTGGTGGGTGGGGGAAGGGGCGAGACCGCTGACCCCTGGCCGCATGATGTCGTAACCGATGCAACAGTCAGAGTTCAGTGACAGCCATAGTTTGCTATGGCAGCTCCATTAATTCAGTTCATTAAGATAGATTGACATCCGCACTGTCTTTTACGTCAATTTAATTCTCCTAAGACGTGCAGCATACTAGTGCAGTGGCGTTACACACGACTTCACGTAAAACGTCGCGGGCAGGTAGAGGGCGAAGCACCTAGTAGCCGAGATTAATAATTACACATATGCAGAAATGAACTGAAACGTGAACCCAGGACAGACGTTTTGGCTATTCATTGCCCCATTCAGGAAGCGCCATTGTCTGCTGAAGGAGTGCAACCAGGCGCCGTAATAAAAGACGCCACTTGTGAGGGATCTGTGCATTATCGTCATATAAATAATTGCCATTTCAAAGGTTTCCTGAAAGTTATACAAGTGGAGCATAGGTATATATCTTGGCACAGTACAATTCATTGGGTTAGTTGTCTTTGCTTTGTTTGTCAGTCATGAGGAAATATGTCTATCTATGTGAAAGGGGCAAACTTCATTGTCGAATAGATTAAAAGTGGATATTAAATTTATCGTTCCATACTCACATAACCATGCACTTTAAGAAACTAGTAACTGCAAGACTAAGAGCATCTAATAATAGAGATACAGGACCAAATCAAAGTGTTTATGAAAGAGTTTCGTCTATCTGAGAGGCAAATATGTAACGAAATTGTAACATATCTCTATCGTCTGATTCGTTTTAAACTTCTTAAAATTTCCTGAACGTACCAGTGGTGCTAATTTTCAAATTAATCATTTTTTGTGTCTTATTTTGTTTTCTATAATATTGAATCTACCACAGTTGAAGTACTGTTAATAGTATCAGTGGATGATGTCTCTCGTTTTTCTCCACATATCAAATCATGCAATGTTTTTATTACTGACAGAGCGACGATTATGACTGGTACGTTTTCTAGGTTACAAGCAAAAAATCAGTGAAATTGAGCACTGCTTGGCCCATTCTTTGAACCTTGTGGCCGAAAAGGAAATTAAAAATGAAACCACGAGCACCCACACTCATTTTCAAAAGTCGGCGCCCCTGACTCCAGGAATATCTACTTCTAAATTTCGCATGCTGGCAGCTCTCCTTGGGTTTTTTTTTTTTTTTCGTGTTGTGTGTTTGAATGTTGTGTGTTATGTGTATATGAGCCAATACATGAAATAAATAAATAAAAAAAACACGTAGTGGTAAAGTTCGGCACTGACCTGTGTCCGAGTCGATGACGAAGAGGTTGTCGGGGTTTCCGGCGGAGATGCGGAAGGAGAGCTTCTGGGTGGGGTCCCGGTCGTGGTCGGCGGCGGTGACGCGCAGCACGGGCGTGCCAGGCGGGGAGCCCTCGGCCATCTGCGGGTAGTACACCGGCTCCGTCGTCATCGGCGTGTTGTCGTTCTGGTTCAGCACCTCCACCAGCACCTGGGCGCACACACACAAAAAACCATCACCACATGTAGCACAACAAATAACTAGGCAGTCCAGCAACTAGTACTAGTTAGAAACGAGAGGCTGACCAGTAGTCTTGTGTAGTTCGCGAACGAACAAGTTCGGAAGAGCGCTCCCACAGGCGAACTACGCGAACTAGTTCGCAGATCCCTCGCCTCTTAGTTCGTCCGCTCCTTTTCCGAAGACTGACGGGGAACAGCGAGAGGAAGCGAGAGCGCGCAGAATCGCGTGATTCCCTTCGGCCAGTTACCTTCATTTCGAGCTGAGATGCAGCTCAGCTGTAGTTTCATAGTTCACTGCCACAAGAAATCTATTTTAAATTAACTACTACGAGTAGTCTGTATGCAAAGTAGTTGAATACCATTGTATCACCCATTCGTGTAAATAACTGGTTTATTTGCCTAAGTATTTGATGTAAAATTGGCCAAAAATACGGATAGTAGTACTCGCTTTGGCAACACTGATTCATTATATAAAAAAGCTGTCATAAAAAAAGAGCTCTTTTAGTAGCGGTAGCAAAAGCCAAAACGAGCGGACGAACTAGAAAGAGCGGACGAACTAGGAGCAGCGGACAATTATGCCAAACGTATCTCGCGTATTTAGTAGCGGTAGCAAAAGCCAAAAAGACCGGACGAACTAGAAGGAGCCGTCGAACTAGGAGCAGCGGACAATTATGCCAAACGTATCTCGCTTCATAGTTCGTTGGATTCTTTTCCGAAGACCGACGGGCAATAGCGAGGGGGCGCGTAGCAGAATTAAAAATCACGCGTTTGCCTTCTGCTGATCAGTCATTTTGAAGTGAGCGTCTGCCTGCTAGATTACATAGTTCAGTGCTACAAAATTTCTGTTTTGATGTGTTCTGCACTCTGCAATATCTGACTAATAAATTCCATAATGCCAAGATATAGAGATAACTTAAACGCGAGAATTTATCCACAAACTGTTTCTTTTCGTTTGCGTGATATCGTTAGCGACTCAAGCAGCAAGCGCATGAAGCAGCTAGGCGGGGGAACTTCCCCCTCCACCTGCACGCGCAGCTGTCGCGAAGTGAGCGCTCCCGATCGCGAACTATTATGTGCAAGTCTACTGACCAGTGACCAGTGACATGCCGGGCAGTGCACCGCCATTGCAGCTGTTTTCTGAGAACACTTTATTCCGACAACTTCATGAAATTTTTATAACTAGACATAATGTTTTCTTCCCCCTTTATTCTTATTTCGTCCCCCATGGTGTGGGCTGTCAGCAGTTTGTCGCTCTTCAGCAAACCGTTAAAACAATCTTAAATGGAATACAGGATTCACAAAGCTGCGACATGGTCGCAAATTTATAACGGTAATTCTTCTTATAATTACTTTTAATATCTTTATTTCCGTCAATTATCACCATTTTCTCGTCGTTTTGACGACCGGTTTCAGTAAGTGATGACCATTTTCAAGTCTACAGCAAATCAGAACCAGAAGGACACATATAGTAATAGACTATACCTGGCGTCATATAAGAAGGTGCTTCTGCGCGTAGGGGCGGAGCGATAGGAGAAGCGTGGAGGGGAGGAGCTACAGCCGAGCGTAAGCACTCTTGATTTTTATTTACGAATGTTTTCCGTAATTTCAATAATTTAAGCAGAAATTGGGCATTACTTTCTACAACTTAACAGTACAACCATTAGACTAGTAGCTATAAAATGTAAGGAACTCAAAGCAGTGACCTGCTGGTGTATAAATACGTATGCTTGGCGCTGTTAATTTCACTGCTAAGTTGCCTGCTCGCTTGGTTCTATATCATTGCTTGATGCTCATAGACGGTCTTAGACTTAGTTATTGTTCGCTCGCATCCTTACATGTTATGACACTATACTGCATTTAGATTTGGGAATATATATACTTTATGATTTCAAGTGTTTTCAAAACTCTATATTTAAAGTTAAAAAGTGTTTTCAGTGAGTAGTAGGGGGCAAGATACTGGCAGAAGTAAAGTTGTGAGGACGGATCGTGAGTCGTGTCGTGATAGCTCAGTCGACAGATCGCTTGCCCGCGAAAGGCAAAGGTCCCACGTTCAAGTCCCGGTTCCGGCACACAATTTTAATCTACAAGGAAGTTTCAAGAGTAATTATCTCTGAACCAAGTAGTAGGGCTACTTGTATTCCTGAGAAATATAAAGGATTCGTTCTTTTTCAAATTCAAAAATGTTCAATGTTTGTTAAGCTTATGGGACTCAACTACGGGGTCATCAGTCCCTAAACTTACAAACTACTTATGAACTACTTACGAACTAGGACGGCACGAGAGGTGATTCGAACCCCCGACCGCAGTGGCCGTGCTGACCGTGACTGGAGCGCCTCAGTCACCTCGGCCACCGCGGCCGGCTTCGTTCTTTTTATTCATTTCTTAAATCGAGCACCTTTTAACCATCGTTCTTAATGTAGAGTGCAGTAGTCAAACAGTACAGACTTGACTACCAACTCAGTATATATACCGCAGTACCTATGTAACACGGTTTATCTCCTAACAACGATCGTATTTATCTTATGCTTGCCACTATCAGGGCGGACTGCCGAAGGTTCAAATTATCCCTGAGACAACAGCGCTATTAGGAGTCTAGTTATTTTTACAAGGTCTCTGGGATTGGGATCGTTACTCAAACTTCCTGACGAAGGGGCAGGTGTGGTGCAAAGACCTTGTAAGAATAACTAGACTCCCTAACGGCGCTGCTGTCGCGGGATAATTTGAACCTTCGGCCGGCCGCCATGATACTGGCAAGCGTCTGATAAATAAAAGTGTTGTAAGGAGATAAATCGTGTGTTACATAGCTACTGCGATATATATACTCAGTTGGTAGTCACGTCTGTATTGTTTGAGTATTGTAGAATACACGAAGCACGATGCTGAAGAGGTGCTCAACGTTTAACTGTACAAATCGATTTAAGAAAGGAATAAAAAGAACGAATCCTTTATATTTCTCAGGAATACCAGTAGCCCTACTACTTGTGTTCAGAGATAATTATTCTTGCTTAACAGGATAATGCTAATATTAGATGCACTTAGTCAAGAAAAAGTTATGGCATACTTCGTGTTCTTAAAACAATTTGGTAGTGGCTAGTTGCTGTATTTACAGTTATATGTCTGATGGGATGTTTCATTTTCACAGTCGATTTTTAACATTAGCTGTTTCAGGCAGTCCTGTTTCATTTTGTTTCTTTTTTCTATGCTATAAAGTACCTAAATATTGAAGAATACAGCAGATTCAAGCAAAGACGTAAAGTGTTGTGAAACTCTTCCGAAATTAATGTTAGTGCAAAAGTATCACCATCGTAGAATATACTGAGAAAGTGCCAAAAAATCGTGTCTGACGATAAATCCCGTGCATATGCTGCACTTAGAACGCTAGAAAACTGAATGTTGTGGTTCAGTTTAGTTAAGAAGAAGAAACAATGTTAGCCGATTTCTGCACCGTATGTGTCATAAATTTACACACAACAGATAGTTGCTGTATATTCAAAGAGTCTGCAACTGTTTTTTAGTTCTAAATTTAAATGAGACATAGTTTGCGCGACCTAACTCGAATGACTACACACTAATGAAAAGAGTCTTACGCACATATCTACATCTACATCTAAATGGGATACTCTGCAAATCACATTTAAGTGCCTGGCAGAGGGTTCATCGAGCCACCTTTATACTATTTACTTCCCATTCCATTCACGAAGAGCGCGCGGGAAGAAAGGACATCTAAACCTCTCCGTTTTAGCTCTGATTTCTCGTATTTTATTCTGATGATCATTTCTACCTATGTAAGTGGGAGTCAACAATATATTTTCGCATTCGGAGGAGAATGTTGGCATTTGGAGTTTCGTAAGTAGCCCACGCCGCAGCAAAAAGTGCCAATGTTGTAATGATTCCTATACTAGATCCTGTATCATTTCCGTAACGCTGTCTTCCCTGTATCGTGACCATACAAAACGAGCTGCCCTTCTTTGGACTCTTTCGATGTCCTCCGTCAAACCCACCTGATAAGGATACCACACTGTGCAGCAGTAGTCCAAAAATGGACGGACAAGCGTAGTGTACGCAGTTTCTTTTGTAGTTCTGTTGCATCTTTTAAGGGTTCTGGCAATAAAACGCAGTCTCTGGTTCGCCTTTCCGACGACATTATCTACGTGTTCTTTCCAGTTTAAGTCTGAAGTAATAGTAATTCCTAGGTATTTTGTGAAGTTTACGGGATTCACTTTTGATTGATTTATCTTGTAAACAAAGTTTAACGGATTTCTTTCCGTACTCATGTGGACGACTTCACACTTGTCATTATTTAGAGTCAATTGCCAATTTCTACTGATATCTTATTCAGATTGTTCTGCAGTTGGTTTTGATATTCAGATGATTTTACTAGACGGTAAATGACGGCGTCATCTGCAAACAACCTAAGGAAGCTACTTAGATTTTCTACTAAATCGTTTACGTAAATAAGGAACATCAGAGGACCAATAACACTACCTTGTGGAACGTCCGATATCACTTCTGTTTTAGTGGATGCCTTACAATCGATTACTACTAACTGTGTCCTCTCTGACAGGAAATCCCCTGACCAATCGCAAATTTGGGGCAATATTCCATAACCACGCAATTTGATTAAAAGCCGTTTGTGAGGTACGGAGTCAAAAGCCTTCTGGAAATCAAGAAATACGGAATCGATTTGTGTAATAAATTCACACACAACAGATAGTTGCTCTATATTTAGAGTGTCTGCAACTGTTTTGTAGTTCTATATTTAAATGGGACATAGTTATCGCGACGTAAATCGAATGACTGCACACTCTAATGGAAAGAGTCTTACGCACATTTAAAGTTCAAATGTTCAAATGTTTGTAAAGTCTATGGGACTTAACTACGGGGTCATCAGTCCCTAAACTTACAAACTACTTATGAACTACTTACAAACTAGGACGGCACAAATATCCATGCCCGAGGGGGGATTCGACCCTTCGACCGTAGTGGCCGTGGAGACCGTGACTGGAGCGCCTTAGTCTCCTCGGCCACCGCGGCCGGCATTTAAAGTTCGCGCGTAAGTTGCCGCGGTACTCCTCAGTTTGCCCGTTGTTCACAGTCGGCCGCTAACGGAATTGTGGAGACTTCGTGTGGGGTGGCAAATGTACGGGGTGCCAACTATACAGCATTCGTGTCCAACGATATCGCTCTGAATGGCAAGGGTTTTGACGTTGTGTACGCCCCTGTTTCTTCGTCTACGGGCTTATTGTTAGCGAACACGCGCAACGCACTCCCGAACCGATTCGTTGCAACAATAAGCCGGACTCGATGAGTGGTTTTCAGCGGCGACTCTCTCGCTCAGGGGGGCGAGAGAAAGTTGCGCGCCGTGTGTGGTGGTAGGCGTGTTTGAGCGAAGCCCCGTGACGCGTGAGACAAGAGGCCCCGGGGTGTCAGGACGCCACAAAGAGGGTCGGCCAGAGGTGGGGGGCTGGGTGGGTTCTTCAGGCCGCGGGCTATCGGACGGTCCTTCCGCGCAGCTGGCGGCTTCGAATTTATCGGCCCAAGCAGTAATTGTGACCGGCCACAGGCGTGACCTCGAGCAACTCGAGGGCAGATAGGGGGCACAAAGGGGCGACTCGCGGTGACGAGCCGCTCAAAGGACAAGGCAGGGGAGGGCAGCGGGGGCGGAGACCCAGGCAGCACCGCGCAGGGAAGACCGCGCAGGCATCTCCGCCGACACTCGGGCCAGCGACTGCTTTTGGTACGGATGACACTGAGCGCCGCGAGACAAACATTCAAATTCTGAATCTGTACCGGACGATAACCTATTGGGTAGCTCCTGTCTACCCCTTGCTCGTACAGGTTAAGCACTTATACTGTTCCTGCATTTCTTATTCAATCCAAAAGTCAACTCAGTTTCAGCCGACCAGTTGCATAAAAATGGTTTACATGCATAAACCTTGACCTATGTTTCGGCAAAAGTAATTTTGCCTTCTTCAGAAGTATCACCTAATAAAATATAATACACAAATCATATGAATAATAGTGAAATACAAAAAGTGTTTCTAAAACAAGAAATTAAAATTACAGCATAGGTGAGAATGTATTTACATAAGGCTCATATTAAAATAGTTGTTCAATAAAATGTGGCTGACTCCATGTCAATAGAATAAAAAGTAAAATTCAAAACAATGTCTACATCGTAAAATTGTGGAGCACGTCCACACACAGGTCGAGTGAGCACTGCGTACTGGCAGAGGCGTAAGAGTCCTAGTGACGTGCGCCCGCACTAGGTGGCGCCAAGAGGGCTGATGGGCGTGCGCGCAGTCGCGGACGCGAATGAATTTGACATGAAGAAAACTATGTGTAATAAGATACTGACTATGTAGAAAAGTAGTTTAACAGTCGCAGAATTTTGTACAATAAATATTTTTTCTGTATCTGTACACGTTTGTTTTATACAACCAAACGGAACTTACTTTCTGGATGTACCTCGTAGATTCCGTATTTCTAGATTTCCGAAAGGCTTTCGACACTGTACCACACAAGAACCTTAAATCTAATTGCGTGCTCATGGAATATCGTCACAGTTGTGCGATTGGATACGTGATTTCCTGTCAGAAAGGACACAGTTGTAACTGACGGAAAGTCATCGAGTAGACCAGAACTGATGCCTAGCTTTCCACAGAGAACTGTTATAGGGCCCCTACTGTTCCTTATTTTTATAAACGATTTAGGAGACAATCTGAGTAGCTTAGACGATTCGCGGATGATACTGTCATTTATCTGTTAGTAAAGTCACCAGAACATCAAAAGCAACTCAAAATAGATTTAGATATCTACATGATTCAAAAATTGGCAGTTGAACCTTAATAATGATGTGTGAGGTCATCCATATGACCACTAAAAGAAATCCGTTAAACTTCAGTTACACGGTATATCGGTCAAACCTAAGAGGCCGTAAATTCGACTAAATACCTACGAGTAACAATTACGAACAACTTAAATTGGAAAGGACAAACAGAAAATATTGTTGGGAGAGACTGCGTTTCATTTGGCAGAAGACTTAGAAGATGCAACAGTTCTACTAAAGAAACTGCCGACACTACATTTGTGCGTCCTATTTTGGAGTATTGCTGCGCATTGTGGGATCCACACCAGGTGGGACAGACGGACGATTTAGAGAAAATTCAGAGAAGGGCAGCTCGTTTCGTATTATCGCGATATAGGTGACAGAGTGTCACGGAAGTGATGCACGAGTTGAGGTGGAAATCATTAAGAGAAAGGCGTTATTCGTTGCGACGAGATCTATTTGCGAAATTACTTTCGCCAACTTTCTCTTCAGAATGCGAACGTATATTGTTAGCACCCACCTACATAGGGACACATGACCATCATAATAAAAAGAGAAATCGAAAGATTTAGATATTAGTTTTCCCAGAGAGCTATAAGAGAATGGAACTACAGAGAAACATCGTAAATTTCGATGAGCCCTCTGCCATGCACTAGAATATGATTTGTAGAGTATCCATGTATATGTAAATTTGTTTTTTGTTTCCTACCCATGTGTGTATGTCCTATATATGTTTCGGCAGTTTACACGTTGTTGTTGGTCGTTCACTGTATGAGCAGGTGCGGCCATCTAGTGGTTTCCCTCCTGTGTATTTCATTTCCCAACTTTGAGACCAGTCTATTTTGTGCCGAGCGACCCTCCTTATCCCATCTTTGATCGGCGGCACACCCGTTATTTTATGGATCTCTTTGGACGGGAAGTCCCTTGGTAGATGCATTGCCAACCTTAGTGTCCTACCTTGTAGGCCTTTTAGCCTTCTGATGTGCTTCTTTGCATTTCCCCGCACAACCGCTGCATATTCCAGCACTGGCCTAATAAGTGTCAGGTATAGCGTGATGGCGCAGAGTGTGGGCAGTGTACATGACGGGTTCATGAGAGGCCATGGCTTTGGCTCTAACTTCCTTGATGTGTGGCCCCAAGGTCAGGTTTCTGTCCAGGGCCACGCCAATGTATTTCGCAGTGCAAGTCCTAGGAATTTGTGCCCCATTATTCGGACCTGTTGCAAGTACAGATTATTATCTGACTTTTTTTGGCATTATATTTTAGTCTCCAGTTTGTGGCCCAGGTACCGAGCGCGTCGCATGCCCTTTGTAATCTATGTCGCATGGTTTCAGCGTTCATACTCCTTGTATAGAGGACGGTGTCATCCGTATATAAGGCTATGGATACTCTCTCCACTTTTGGCATGTCCGCCGTGTAGATGGGGTAGAGTATGGGGCCTAATACGGATGCCTGTGGCACCCAAGCTAGTAGGCTAGTAGCTGTTCTCCAGGTATGACGTGATTAGTATAACGTGTGGCTTCGGTACTCCCAGTACAAACTATTTGTAGAGGAGGCGATAGTGCCACACGCTGTCGAACGCCCTGGAGACGTGTAGGAGCACAGTACCTGCGTACTCCCGATTCTCAAGGGTACCCATCGTGTTCTCCACTAGGCGTAGCAGCTGTTGTGTGATATGGCCGCTCCGAAATCCCACTGTTCTGTGAGAATATATATAGTGTACCAGCTATCTTGTCCACCCAGAATATCTCTGGAACAATAACTGCTATTGGAAAACTACTTTCACCGGTATCAACGTACGGCTGGGGCCCATGAATGTACATATTTGGAAACATTCTAAAACGAAAGAAAATGTGTTTTTTTTACACAAACTTATGTGTTTTTTTTTTTAATGGACATCCTATATGTTTTCTTCAGCAATCCATAGCATGACAAATCACATAAACAAAGGCGTTGACTGCATCGCAATATTCCAATTACATCCCGAGATATTACGACGCGAAGTTGACGCTTGAAATACGAGAACGCGCGGCTAGCGCACGTCCTGAGCAGCATTGGGTTCTCGCCTGAGTCTCTGGACATGCGGTAACCGCGCGTTTCGCGTATTTCAAGCGTCAACTTCGCGTCGCAATATCTCGGGATGTAATCGGAATATTGCGATGCAGTCAACTCCATTGCTTATGTGATTTGTCATGCTATGGATTACTGAAGAAAAAATATAGGGTGTATATTAAAAAAAACAAGTTTGTGTTAAAAACACATTTTCTTTCGTTTTAGAATGTTTCCAAATATATACATTCATAGGCCCCAGCCGTACATTGATACCGGTGAAAGTCGTTTTCAAATAGCTGTTATTGTTCCAGATATATTTTGGGTGGACAATATATATAGTGACTCGCCCTGGGATTCTGCTTGGAATTAGCATCCAGATTGTACAGAATGAAGCTATTGACTACTGCACTACCTAACAGCCAGAAAATTATCTTACGCCATCACTTTTTCTATTTCCAGATGGATCTGTAGGATGCACAATACTGGCCGAATACATTCACTTCACCCAAGTTATTATTATAGTCACACATAATTCTGAACCTTAGGCATTGCTACTTCTTGGCTCTTGTTGGCAATGGCACTGGAAAACGCGTTTCGCCGCGGTGGAGTAGCCGAGCGGTCTAAAACACCTCGCTGCGGAGCGCGTGGTTGCTCGCCGTGGAGGTTCGAGTCCTCCCTGGGGCATGGGTGTGTGTGTTCGTCCGTAGGTTAGTTTACCTAGGTTTAAGTAGTTTGTAAGCTACGGACTGATGACCACGCAGTTTGGTCCGATAGATTTACAGACATTTGAACATTTTTTGAAAACGCGTTTCACACTAGTTATATGGGTAGCCAACGGATGTACGCACACCTCAGTACATCAAATATAACTGAAAGAGCCCTGATACACAGTTATTACGATGTGAAATCTGTGTCTGGTGGTGCTCTACATGCGAGTCTACTGCGATTTACACAGTCCTGGCTGTTCCACCGGTCGATCGCTAAGGGTTAAATTAATTGTTCGATCGCATAAGTCGTGCTGCAGAATAATCAGTATCGGTTTATTGAAACGACGAACAACGGGCAGAAACTTGGCACTGTTCTCTACGTAATAACAGTTTGAAGCGCTCAAGGGTCAGTGCTGCCTCGACCGAGGTTGGTGGAACACCCAAATGACGGTGGCACCGTCGGCGCCGCAGCATTATGTACACTAGCTGACTACAGTTAGCACACACCCTGCTGACAGTGGACACTGCGACAGCTAATGGCATTACGCGGGCGCGTCTGCAGCGTTGCGTTCTGTGTAGCGGCCAGCGTCTGCGGAGGCGCGCAGAACTGTACATATGGTACATGGCGAGCCACCGACACCGCACAGTGTGCGCCTGCGGTTGGCAGCACTGCGCGTATACACGGCAGCTGCGCGGCGGTGGCGGACCAGCGCTCGCGTGTGTACGAGCAGCAGAGCCGGTCTCGCAAAAAGCGCACACAGTTTTGGGCGGCTCGTTAGGAAGGGCCGTAGCCGCGCGGTTCGGCCCGACCGAGGAAATTACAAAAGTGAAAAAAAGGGGGAAAAAAGAGAGGAGAAAAAAAAGGAAGGAAGGTGTACAGCCTGTGCACGGCAGACTGGGCTGCACTGAAAAACAATGACCTGTTGTCCGGCCACGGCCGGAGGGTTCGGCAGCTGGCGCGGCTCGCTGCAGTTTAAAACCGAATTCGCAGCCCCGTGATTGTACAAACGCTCGGCGGGGTTCATCAGCGAAATTTTTACGGCCCGATTGTTTCGCATCCGCGTGGGAAGCCGCAGAGCTCTCCCAAACGGTTCAGCCACCTGTTCGGACTCAAGGGCGGGCACCTGCACTTGACACGACGTCCGATAAGCCAAGTTCTTTTCAATGATACTAATTAGATCTACTGAGTTTGCGGGACTACTATATAAAAGTGAATATTTCAGCTCCCCGCTTTCTAAATATTTCAGTTTACGGTATTTAAATACGATGTGCAATGTCCCTTTTTATCAATGGATACCAATACAAATGTCCTCAAGACATATAAGCTTGTCTGAAGAAATGGAAAATGCGGGCGACTAAAGATGTCAAATGAAACACAAGAATGCAAACGTAAGCTTCCGCGGCTGTTGTCACTATCAATAAAAGTCTTCTGGGTATGAAACCGCGTCGTCATTTTGTAAATTCCACGACGTTTCGGCAACTGTTGCAGGCGGCCTTCGTCAGGGTCTGTGTCTGACTGCTCAGTATACGATATCTTGGGGTTTATATAGCAGAGGATGAGGGAAAGGAAGGGGGACGTTGGTTTGCCTTTTTTGGTGGTTATATTATTTCACGCCCTTGGTGGAAAGCGGCAATGATGATTGGTGTTTTAGAGGCTTGTTTTCCACGTGATTGGGGGTTGCATTCTTCCCCCTTATTGGTCAAAATGGACGTTTCCGATTGGCTTTTGCATTACAAGTTGCTATTGGCTACACGGGTAGCGGGGGCTGTGTGGCGTGGACTGGGCGGTTTTTTAGGTTAGATGGCCTCGGGAATACACAAAATGGGTTTCAGTCTCAAAGGGGGCAGGTCAGACACGGGAAGAAAGTAGACATAAAAACCATTGGTGTAATAGTTGTAAATTGTCGTAGCTGTGTTGGGAAAATTCCAGAGCTCCAAGCGCTGATAGAAAGTACTGAGGCACAAATCGTTATAGGTTCTGAAAGCTGGCTGACGCCTGAGATAAATTCGGCCGAAATTTTTTCAAAGGGCCAAATAGTCTTCAGAAAGGATAGAATAAATAACACAGGGGGTGGCGTGTTTATTGCTGTTACAAACGGTTTATCCTGCAACGAAATTGAGGCAGATACTTCCTGTGAATTGGTCTGGGTAGAGGTTATACCTGACCACCGAAATAAATTAATAATTGGATCTTTTTATCGGCCCCCTGACTCAGACGATGCGGTTGCAGAAATGTTCAAAGAAAGCTTGAATCATATTTCAAATAGGTATCCGAAGCATACTGTTATAATCGGTGGCGACTTTAATTTACCCTCGATATGTTGGCATAATTACGTATTCAAAAGCGGGGGCAAATATAAAACATCGTCCGAACTAGTTCTGAATGCTTTTTCTGAGAACTACTTCGAACAGTTAGTTCATGAACCCACTAGAATAGTACGTGGCTGCGAAAATACTCTTGATCTCCTAGCAACAAATAATCCCGAGATAGTAAAGAGCATCAAAACAGATACAGGGATTAGCGAACATCGAGTTGTAGTAGCGAGACTGAATATAGAAATTCCCAAATGCACCAAAAATAAACGAAAAATATATCTATTCAATAAAGCAGATAGAAATTCGCTTCACGCTTTCCTGAGTGATAGTCTCCAGTCCTTCAAAACTAAAAATGCGAGTGTAGATCAGTTGTGGCTTACATTCAAAGACATAATATCAGTAGCAATCGAGAGATTTATACCAAATAAATTAATAAAAGAGGGGACTGACCCCCCGTGGTACACAAAACAGGTCAGATCACTGTTGCAGAAACAAACAAAAACGCATGCAAAATTTAAAAAGACACAGAATCCGCAAGACTGGCAATCTTTTACTGAAACTCGCAACCTAGCGCGGACTTCAATGCGAGAATCTTATAGTTGTTTCCACAACGAAATCCTGTCTCGTAATCTTGCAGAAAATCCAAAGAAATTCTGGTCATATGTGAAGTACACTAGCGGCAAAACACAAACAATACCTTCACTACGCGATAGCAATGGTAATACTACCGACGACAGTACTGCTAAGACAGAATTACTAAACACAGCTGTCCGAAATTCTTTCACCAAAGAAGACGAAGTGAACACTCCAGTATTCAATCCAAGAACAGCTGCCAGCATGGGAAACTTAGAAGTAGATGTTCCTGGAGTAGTAAAACAACTTAAGTCACTAAACAAAATTAAATCTTCCGGGCCAGATTGTATACCAACTAGATTCCTCTCAGAGTATGCTGATGAAATAGCTCCGTACTTAGCTATAATTTACAACCGATCACTCAGCGAAAGATCCGTACCCAAAGACTGGAAAGTTGCCCAAATTACTCCAATATTCAAGAAAGGCAATAGGAGTGATCCCCAAAATTACAGGCCTATCTCATTGACGTCGATTTGCAGTAGGATTTTGGAACATATACTTTGTTCGAATATTATGTACTACCTCGAAGAGAACGACCTATTAACCAATAGTCAGTACGGATTCAGAAAGTATCACTCTTGCGAAACACAGCTTGCCCTTTATTTACATGAAGTGTTAAGTGCCATCGACAAGGGATCTCAAATCGATTCCATATTTCTGGATTTCCGGAAGGCTTTTGATACTGTACCCCACAAGCGGCTTCTAATGAAATTGCGTGCTTATGGAATATCTCCCCAATTGTGCGATTGGATTCACGATTTCCTATCAGAAAGGACACAGTTCGTTGTAATTGACGGCAAGTCATCGAGTAAAACAGAAGTGATATCTGGCGTTCCACAGGGAAGCGTTATTGGTCCCCTACTCTTCCTCGTGTTTATAAACGATTTAGGAGATAATCTGAATAGCTCCCTTAGACTGTTCGCGGATGATGCTGTCGTTTATCGGTTAGTGAAGTCAACAGAGGATCAAAAGCAACTGCAAAGCGATTTAGACAAAATTTCTGCATGGTGCGAAAATTGGCAATTGACACTAAATAAAGAAAAGTGTGAAGTAATACACATGACCACTAAAAGAAATCCGCTGAACTTCAATTACGCGATAAATCAGTCAAACCTTAAGGTCTTAAATTCTACCAAATACCTAGGAGTTACAATTACGAACTACTTTGACTGGAGAGAACACATACAAAATATTGTGGGGAAGGCGAACCAAAGGTTACGTTTCATTGGCAGAACGCTTAGACGATGCACCAGCTCCACCAAAGAGACTGCCTACATCACACTTGTGCGTCCTCTCTTGGAGTACTGTTGCCCCTTGTGGGACCCTCACCAGGTGGGACTGCCGGAAGATATTGAGAAGGTTCAGAGAAGGGCAGCTCGTTTTGTTTTATCACGTTACGGGGGGGAAAGCGTCACGGAAATGTTGCACGAATTGGGGTGGAAATCATTAAAAGAAAGACGTTATTCATTGCGGCGTGATCTGTTTGCGAAGTTTCAATCACCGACTTTTAGTTCTGAATGTGAAAATATTTTGCTAGCACCCACCTACTTAGGGAGACATGACCATCCCAATAAAATAAGAGAAATCAGATCGAAAACGGAACGATTTAGGTGTTCTTTCTTCCCGCGCGCTATTAGAGAATGGAACGGTAGAGAAAAGTTATGAAGGTGGTTAATGAACCCTCTGCCAGGCACTTAAATGTGATTTGCAGAGTATCGATGTAGATGTAGATGTAGATATTGGCGGAAGCCTCTCAGGTCCACTGTCTCCAGTGTTTATCATCCATGTTTCACTCTTTTACAAGGCAGAACTTCACACAAATGCCTTCAGAAAGGAATTCTTTGCTCTTAAATTAATATTCGATGTTAACTAATTTCCCTTTTTCAAAAACACTTTTCTTCCCATTGCCAGTCTGCATTTTATATTCTCTGTACTTCGACCATCATTTGTTATTTTACTGCCAAAGAAACAAAGGTAATGTACCACCTTTACTGTTTTATTACCGAATCTAATTCCTTCGGCATCGCCTGATTTTCTTAGAATGCACTCCATTACCCCTTTCTCTTGTTAATGTTCATCTTATATGCTCCTTTCAACACACTGTCCATTCCGTTCAACAGCTCTTCCAGGTCATTCGCTGTTTCCGAGAGAATTACACTATCATTGGCAAAATGTAATGCCTTTATTTCTTCACCATGAACTTTAATTCCTTCTCCAAATTTGTTCTTGCTTTTACTTTGTAGCTTCCTCAATGTACATATTGAATAACATTGTAGAAACGCTACAATCCTGTCTAACTACCTTCCCAACCTCTGTATCACTTTCATGCCCTTTAACTCTGATAACTGCTGTCTGATTTTTGTACAAATTGTAAATAACCCTCCGTTCCTCCTGCTGATTTCAGAATCTGACTTTGAACATTGTCAAAAGCTTTTTCGAAATCTACAAAAGCTAGATATGTAGGTTTGCCTTTCCTTATCTATCTTCTAAGATAAACCGTAAGGTGAGTATTGCCTCCCGTGTTCCTACATTTCTCCTGAATCCAAACTGATCTTCCCCAAGGTCGGCTTCCATCAGCTTTTTCATCCTTCTGTAAATAATTCGTGTTAAAATTTTGTAACTACGACTTATTAAACTGATGGTTCTGTAATTTTCACAGGTGTCTGCGCCTGCTCTCTTTGTGATGGTGATTATTATATCTTTCTGGAAGTAGTAATGATATATAGAGGATGAAATCAATATTTGGATATTACCGAGGGTGAATCAGTAAATAAGTCGCAAACCGATGTAGACATACCAGTATTGCGATTACAAGCCTAATTTTTTTTTTATTTATTTATTTTTACTTTTCAGCTGACTCCAGCTGTAAATTTAAACAATGCTCATTCGTTCGAGATGGCTTTAAAAGCCAGGTGCTTGAAATTTTTGTGGTTGCGTTTGCGTCATATAAGTGACGCTTTAGAGCTGTAACTTTATTTGGTTCCTTAAACTGCTGAATCCCACAAGACGGATGTGTCGTAATGGTGCAGTACTGGCGTGTCCACCTCAGTTTCCGACATATTTAATGACTCACTCTCGTATTTGTGCAACTTCATTGGAAAACAAAGGAAGAAATCTTTGAAATTAACAGTCTTTCTTAAGACGAGCGTGTTATTGAATTTCGTTGTCTGCGTTGTTTCTCCATCAACTCCTGCTCACCCGAAGGAGGCCGGCAACCAAACTCCAGTAAGCTCAAACGCGGGACAGCGCACACCAAAGATTGTCCTCGCGGAGCCAAAGATATGATTATACAGATATTCATCATTATTAACATTGCATAGTTACGTTTCATCTGGACTGATTTTGGAAATTACGGAAAACCTAAAGCAGTTTTTGTATGTTCATCGTGATCAACGATGGTTTGGGACTACGTCTGTATTATAAATTTTATAGATATACATCTTTACCCGTCAATATGTCAAAGACCGTGCAGCTGTGGTATGCCGGTTCCCGCCAGATTACCGAATTTAAGCACCGTCGGGCGTGGTGCGTACTTGGATGGGTAACCATCCGAGTACGTCACGCGCTGTTGATAATATGATGCACACCACATGCCTGTCATCACATGTACTGGTGCAATAAGGTGCGTGCAATCGGTCCTGCCAGTTCGTCGTCGCCTCCTGCATCAAGCAGTTACTGATTCGCCTCACAGTTTCTTGGTTATGTCCGACACTAACATCGATTTCTCTGAACCCGAAATTCCACGATTTCAGCGTGGTAACCACTGCGCCACCTTGCTTGACAGTTGACAATGACACAGCCTTAAATCCTTTGGGTCTGACTTTACCAGTAGCTAATAAAAGATATCGACGATGTTTTTACTTACGCTTTCCTGGCTTAAGGCTCTATAAGAGGGGTCCAGAGCACTAAGAGCAGAGCAGAAAGAGGAGCATACATTAAGAGGTGCATAAAAATTATTACTGTTAATAATTTATTTGTATTTATGAATACAGGATAATATGCACAAAAGTCTCTCTAAAGAAATTAACAAAACAGAATATCATACAGGAAATGCGTAGGAAATAACTTGTTAAATAAAAGTGAAACGAGTTACGTAATTTGTGCACTGAACACTATCATTCATATACTGTAACTTGAAGTACATTGTTTTAATACAGGTTTGTCGTTTTCCTCGTCCGAAATCTGATCTCTGAATCTGAATGACGAGTAGACACATTCGTAGGCAAGTTATTGAAGAAAGCATGACACACAGGAGGGATAAATGTTAGAAGATCAAGCATATCCTTCTTTTTTGTTGGTTGTCACAGTGCGGCTGGAATTGTGAAGTCTCCTTTATATCACTGAAGCAAGGCTTTGCAGTGGTCTGCGTAACGATTGCTTACGAAAATCCACCTCAAGAAATACTTCACTTTGACGGAAAATTGATTTAAACCTCTTGCTAATTCAATCAGACCGAAGTCTGCATCATTGGACAGAGAAATATGGCAAGGTATCTTAAATTTGTGGTTTATTACTTCCGCTTTCATGTCTGGGTCTTGCACTAATTTCATCAAGGAAAAACACAATTACGGTTCTGCCCTGTACATGAATCAAAATATGCAATTATTACTTTGTTAGTCTTTGCGTTTTCCTTGAGGTGTTTCACAACACAGGACACATCTTGGGAACCTCGACGTCCTCCTGTTTCATTCCTGATGTACATGTATCCGTTTCCACCAGTAAAAGAATGACATCCCAGACATAAATTCCACTTATAGTAGGCTACAGAAGTCTGTAGTTTTGGAAAGGGCAGTGCCTATAGTAAAACAGGTAGTGGTCACCAGACACTGCGTTTCTGTCTTGTTCTATCGCCTCATGCTTCTTCAGCCTGTGTTGGGCGTTCATCCATTGTAGAATATTACTAATTATTATTGATGTGGCTTATCTGTCATATTAACATTCATAGGAACATTTTCCTCGCTGTTTGGTGGATATCCTGAACAACACTCCATAACATGTTCTCTACAAGAACCTTCACATTCCATTTTCCACTAATGCTCATTGACATAGTACTTTGTGCTCTGAACAAAGTCGGGTTGCAGTTAAAGCAAAACACAGTGGCA
The DNA here is from genome assembly GCA_026315105.1 of Locusta migratoria. Classification (NCBI taxonomy): domain Eukaryota; kingdom Metazoa; phylum Arthropoda; class Insecta; order Orthoptera; family Acrididae; genus Locusta; species Locusta migratoria. Next base: position 182,596,736 of record CM048749.1, read on the forward strand.
CACTCTAAACACTGATGATAAAACCACAGAGAAACGTACTCATAGCTCAGAACTGTAGCTATCTCTTTGTTTTCAAACATCTCTGTAACTCGTTTTCAACTAAAAGCGGAGTTACGCCACTTGTTCACTGAACCCTTCACAGGGGCGGATCCAGGACGGCCAGCTGAACTCTGACTCAGTAGAAAGACTCTAGAACTGGCCAACCCTTTTTACCCCACGGCCATTCAAACAAAAGTCTCACAGTTTTGAAGACTCAGTGCAGTGATAGAACGCTGGCTTCGCATTCTTAACGAAAAAAAAAAAAAAAAAATCGCTGTTGGGGGGGGGGGGGCGCAACGACCCTTCGCTCCCCTCCCCCCTCCTCCCCTTGCATCCGCCTATGACCCCTGGTGTGTTTCCCTTCATTTCCTGCAGGATCTCTGCGCAAGTCAATTGAATTTCATTGCTGTATCACTGCTGATTTGTTTCCCCATGAAACAATGTTCTAATAACTGGGTATAGTACCGAACAGAGTAGTAAAAACACGAAAGAGAAAGGACGATACTTTCTTTTATTTACCTATTGGTTTGTTTCTACCGCAGAATAAATTTGATAGCCGTAACTGTTATTCCTTGAAATGTGTGTATTTATTTTATTATTATTTGTTTTTCAGTATCAACTTCGTTACTCTCTTATTATTTACAGCGTGTTACGTCGTATGGAAAGCCACAGAGACAAACATGGTTTTCCTCGCACTCTGCTGCGCTCTCCCCGTGCAGCGGAACAAACGCAGCAAACTCTAAAACTGCTGGCCAGGAACAATTAAATTCAAATTTTTGCTGGAACCGTTGGGTGGACGCGGATCGCTCTAATTAATTGGGAGCAGTTTTGTTTCCGGTGCGGCGAGGATGTGACAGCGACAGGCGCGGACGTGCGTTTCGTGTGTGTGTGTGTGTGTGTGTGTGTGTCGGAGCCGCAACGGGGATCGAATCGGCGACCACAGGGCAGACGGCCGCAAAAATACGCCCAGCCGCGCGGGCCCCACCTGCACGTCGCTAATGAGGAGGGAACGTGGGGATAACGGCCGCTCTTTAAAACTAAATTAACAATTTGCGGTGAAACTGCCCGTGTGTGTAAACCGCGAATGTAAACGTTCCCCAAAATGCTGCGTCCCATTTTTCAGTCTGTCGGTCTGACGCTTAACTGAAAAGCTACGGCCTGTTTATTTTCACTGATTGCAACCGATTTGCTCTACATTTCAACTGATAACTACGCGAATGTCTTTTAAGGTTTTTTGTGACATGTGCCGAATTGTTTCCCATAATTTTAGAGACAGGTTCTTTACGGTGTTATTAGGGTAGCAGGCTCATCCATGATTCTTTTTTTATACATGGTACACCGTATCCTGCAATTACACAGAGAAAAAAAATACCCCAAAGGATATAATAAAACAAAAAGAACTTGATGGAGTGTTCGAATTTTTAAAAAACTTTTTCTATAATGTAGTACAACGATGATAAACGCTGCAAATATCAAAGAATGCACCATAGATAAAAATAATAAGGGCTGCAAATATGAAAAGATATACAAAACTCACATTTTTGAACGAATTTTATGATTATTAGCTCTTTTTGTCTGAATGTCTGCAATAGTCATAGGTTCACGACTGATTCTATTGTAAACATAAAAATAAATATTTTTATTTATATGAAATAGAATCCTTTGCCCGGTATTAGAGTTCTCGGTAATATATTCTAGCAAGATTAACGCCTCCAATGTATTCCAATTTTGTTTTTATTGTTAGCCACCATTAAAGCCTCCATTACATTTGTCCTGTATTACAGCCACGGGAGCCGCTAATTGCAGAAAAAAATAAATTAGCTCATTTTCTAGCTTTCATAAAGTTTACTGCTTTTGTTTAGAAAGTTTGCTCTAATTTTAATTTAATTCCTTCGTACCGGATATCATAAACTGAATATGTTGTAATGTAGCCACGATCACAGCTTTTAGGTTTCACCCAATGAAAATTATGTAACTAAAATATCAAACAGTAATCCATTTCTGCGCATAAACTCAAGACCCCATCGTACGTATATAAAAACAAAACCTGAGCTCGTGTACGACTTAACACCAAGAAAACGTACAATTAAGTCCATTTCTAACATATTTTTGATAAATAATGATGAAAAACTGTTCTTAATAATATTTTGTCATGACTGGTTAGCTAAACACCCCAGTAGCTCTGAGGGAATGTCATCTACTCGTGTAAAAATTTAAAGCAACTTGTGGAGCTACACATTTCCTTAAACATTGAATAACTAACTTAACCAAGAGCTGCGCAGGTATGTCCTTTGCTCTCTGAGGCGTCTTTCTGCGGAGTGCGCGGCTGCTACCCGTCGGAGTTACGAGTCCCTCATCGTGCATTGGCATCGGGCATGTGTGTATTGCCCTTAGCATAAGTTAGTTTAAGTAGTTTATAAGTCTAGGGACTGATGACCGTTACAGTTTGGCCCCACTGCTTTACAAACATTTCAACATTTGACAATACACACACACACACACACACACACACGAGGAAAGACTCGAACCTCTGACGGCAGCAGCCTCGCAGTCCCTGACATGGCACCCAGAACCACTCGGCAATTTCCTCGCAACTTTCCCATTAATTCCTCTTGTTCCCATCGTACACTGGATTTCCGCGATGGATCAAGCGTATTCATGCATCCGTATAGAAATTGACAATTGTCTGTTGGGGGCATATATTATTTTTGTTATGGTGTCTGTTCTTTCGCACATACCCGATAGAACAAACACCGTATCAATAATTATCTGTAAAATAAAACGAACTCACCTTCAGTCACGAAAATTGTGTTTTATTTGTACACAATGCATTTCGAGCCCTGGGGCTCATCACCAGGTGCCTCTATGATTCTTTACACTTATTTAAAGACCTGGGCCTGTCATGATCACACATGGGTGGTAAAAAGTATGAGTGGTTCACAAATAAGTCTGGTGCAGTATTAGAATTTTGACAAATCCACAATAGCTAACCATCTATACCTCAATAAACACAAACTAACTGACATCCAAAATAGCCTAACAGTACTCTCTGCACAGAAATAAATGGCAAAAAACTTGATTTACTTGAAGAATTAGAAATATTGTGACATAAAGGAAAATATACTGAAAATATGTTAATAAATGAACAAACAGAATTTGGCAACCACAATTTTTCCTGGAAAAAACTTAGCATTACAAACCAATTAGCAACCTACAACCTAAATAACGTTCCTGTAAACATCTTATGAAGCAATACGAATTTATAAATATATAATGTAGAAAGTTTTACATAAAATCTGTATTAAAAAGCCATATATATGTATATAAAATTGAGCAGATTTATAGCTGTGAGTCTTTGAGTTGTTGTTATACCACAATGAATGTGCTTCAAGATGGGAACTGTTTGTGATGATGATTAGGGTAAGGTGGTAAAATTGCGATGATTTCGGGCATATGTTATTGTAACTGGAAATATTTGAGAAAAGAAATCATTTTAACTATGGCACTTGTTCTTGGATGTTTAATGAATATGTAACACAAATATTAGACAATTACAAATGTTAGTATAAACACAAAAAAAGGTTACAGAATTGAGAAAAATCGATCGGAAATGTACCACACTAGGTATAATTGAGATCACTTCCTGATAAAATTTTGACCACTGGCATCCTCGATATAAAAAACACTTATCCCTCGGTAATCAACGCAAACTTCGTGGTATCAAACATTGCATTTTTGGAAGCGAATCCAGTCACCCATAACTATAAAATTTATAAGAGCGCATAGTGTATTAGGTTTCCACAGCTCAATCCTGTCTTTTCCAAGAATACACCACTTTGTGGTACGGAGATATAAATTTTTTCCTGTTAAGAGGTAACAGTAAATATATATATATATATATATATATATATATATATATATATATATATATATATATATTAAGAAGAGGTGTATTCTTGAAAAAGACAGGATTGAGCTGTGGAAACCTGATACAAAACAACGCCACTCAAAGGAAAGTGCTACCAATACTACGAGACTGACAAATGGCGCGAAAGCTTATATTGAGATCGGAACTGTACCTATATCGAATTTGTACCACCTTACCCTATTTTTACCTGCAAATGTGCTCCAGGTCAGACAATTGTCATACTACAGCAGACTTGTTTGTGCACCACTGTATAATAAGTAAGTCAATTGTTAAATCTCTTTAATTAATTGTACACGCATTTAAAATTTGTCATATTGTTACCACCCATGTTTCATCTTGACAGGCCCAGGTCTTTAAGTATGTACAAAAGAATCATAGGTAATGAGTGCACAGGGCTGGAAGTCCATTGCGTATAAATGCAACACAAATTTTGTGGCTAAGGGCAGTTCGTTTTATTTTGTAGAAGTAAAACAGTCACGGAAGAATCTCTGACAACAATGGACAAAATAAATAATTATCCTCATTGTTGTTGTTGTTGTTATGGTCTTCAGTCCGGAGACTGGTTTGATGCAGCTCTCCACCCTACTCTGAGCAAGCTGCTTCAGCTCCTCATAAGAACGGCAACCCACATCCATTTGAATCTGCTTACTATATGCGTCTCTTGGTCTCCCTCATATTTTTACCCCACACACTTCCCTCCAATGCTAAATTTGCAATTCCTCGATGTCTAAGAATGTGTCCTACCAAGCGATCCCTTCTTTTAGTCAAGGTATGCCAAAAAATCCTTTTCTCACCAATTCTGTTCAGTACCTCTTCATTAGTTATGTGATCTACACACCTAATCTTCAGCATTCTTCTGTAGTACCACATTTCAAAAGCCTCAATCCTCTTCCTGTCCGCACTGTTTATCGTCCATGTCTCACTCCCATACAAGGCAACACTCCATACAAATACCTTCAGAAAGGACTTCCTTAGGCTTAAATCAATATTCGATGTTAACAAATTTCTCTTTTCAAGAACGCTTTTCTACCCATTGCCATTCTGCATTTTATATCCTCTGTACTGCGACCATCATTTGTTATTTTACTGCCCAAGTAACAAAACTCATCTACCTCCTTTATTGCTTCGTTTCCCAATCTAATTCCTTCAACATCACCTGATTTTCTTACACTGCACTCCATTACCCTAGTTTTACTCTTGTTAATGTTCATCTTATATGCACATTTCAGCACACTGGCCATTCCATTCAATTGTTCTTCCAGGTACTTTGCTGTATCTGACAGAATTACTATGTCGTCGGTAAAACGCAATGTTTTTAATTCTTCACCGGGAATGGAAATTTGTGCCGTCCTTAGTATAAGGTAGTAGATAAGTAGTTTGTACGTTTAGGGACTGATGACCCCGTAGTTAAGTCCCATAAGCTTAACAAACATTTAAACATTTGAACAAAACTCATCTACCACCTTCATTGTTTCGTTACCTAATTAATTCCTTTAGCATCGCCCTATTTCCTAAGACTGCATTCCATTATCTTTGTTTTGCTCTTGTTAATGTTCATCCAAACACTGTCCATTTCGTTCAACTGCTCTTCCAGGTCCTTTGCTGTCTCTAAGAGAATTATAATGACATCAGGAAATCGCAATGTTTTTCATGATGACCACATCCTCCTGGGTAGTCCCCGCCTGGAGATCCGAATGGAGGACTATTTTACCTCCGGATTACTTTACCCGAGAGGATGCCATCATATTTTCATACAGTACAGCTGCATGTCCTTGGGAAAAGTAATGGCTGTAGTTTCCCCTTGCTCTAAGCCATTCGCAGTAACTGTGTGGCAAAGCCATGTTAGCTGATGTTACAAGGCCAGCTCTGTCAATCATCCACTGTTGCCCCTGTAACTACTGAAAAGGCTGCTGCCCCTCTTAAGGTATTCTGGTATCCCGGAACGACATGTTTGAGAGCCCGCCAGACCACATGGACTATGACAGCAGCCTTTAGGCGGCGCGCACAACCTACTAGCGCTGCCATCGCCACGAGAGCGCTGCACGCCGTGGCTCGCCTACCGCGCCGCACTATATAGGGCCGGAGCCACAGCTCGCTCCTCAGTCTGGTGTTGACTGCGCTCCGTTTACTTTCGCTATTCATTGGTTATCTGGCTTCGTACTCTGCTCTGACACGGTTCCGATTTGGCTTTCGTTTGGATCTTTGTTTTTTCGATTAGTTGTTGTTATTGTCGTCTCTGTGGTTTCGTGGAGTGTTTCTCGTTAGCGGCGACGCTTGATCGGTCGGTCGTCGCTAGTCGCTCCCGACCAGTCAGATCTTCGGTCACAATAGGTACCACACGTTTGTCTGGCCTCTCCACAGATACCCCTCCGCTGTGGTTGCACCTAAGGTACGGCTATCTGTATCGTTGGGGCACGCAAGCCACCCCACCTGGGCAATGTCTGTGGTTCCTCATTATATTGTTGAATTACAATCTGGATTTTTCATTGCTTAAATTAACAGATAGTGCACAAAATTATGTGGCTCTCAGGAATAAACAAGAAACAGAATTACCGTGCTAAAAAGATAAAAATACAAGTACTAAGTATAACATAAATTGTTATTAAAACTAAACAGTATTTTTTTTTTTTTTTTTTTTTTTTGTACTGGAGAGAAAAATTAGGGAAAATCTGGTTGTGGTAGAGGGTGAAAAGTACGGAAATGCTAGTGAAATGGTAATAGTGAGTGAGAAGGCTACTGACCTCTAGCTGGGAGTGCAGCGGCACGACGCCGTGGTCCTGGGCGAACACGGTGAGCCAGTAGCGGGGCTTGCTCTCCACGTCCAGGGGCGCCGTCGTGCGGATGTTTCCTGCAAGCAAACACGGCCGGTCAGCGACGGGCAACTTCATCTCTCCCCGACTCGATTTGTGATTCCATCTGAATCAACATCAAAGGCTGCCTGCTGGCTATCAGCGTTCTTCACAGCCGGCCGGCTACAAACCACACGGAGTTTCCGCAAGAGTTTGTTCAGGTGACCGCTTCCTGCGGCAACTGTATAAATACCAGCACGCCCCAATGTAAAGTGGACTCTCATTTATTGTAGCGATGTTGGTGTTTAATTTCCGATAACCATTTCGCTTTTACAGGAAAGGTGTGTTCCTCTTATATTTATGTAATAATCCAGTGACACGTTGTTTCTCCTCAGTAAACTCCGAAACTATTCAACTGATATTAATAAAATTTTGCAGAACTGGAAAGACAGGGTATTTTTTATCTCGATTAACTGACCTCAATATTTAAACTCAAATTAAATCTCTTTATCTAGGTTCGGTAATCATTCAACAGATGGTACCGTGTTTCGATTTCAAACATTTCCTTGATGAAACAGTTTTCTTCTTCTTTTTTGATTTTTTTTTTATTTTTTCAGCAATCAGTCGTAAATATTTTGTTTATTCAGATTTTGGTTTCGACCACTATGTGATCATTATCAATGCTTACAACAAACAGTTAAAACATGTAAAACATTTCGACCTCCATGTTGGAGGTTACGTTCATACTCGAAATGTTTCTGAAATGATTGCTGAAAAAAATTTCTACAAATAAATAATAATAATAATAATACTCGTTGAGCACTCATGCCACAATGGAATCAAGCCTGATGAAACAATTATTATTTCGTGTTAGACGTGTTTTCAATGCAAAAGTGTTTATTATTCCACAAGACACCACATGCTGCCTGACTTAAAGTATCTTACAATAAATACCTTTTGATCGGTCATCATTAAAGCACATATATGACTGTCCTCATGGATAAGGTTGATATACTCCGCAATACACCCTATGGTGTTTGGCAGAAGGTAAACTGTTTGACCGATAACTATGAATGTTAGCAGATGTATCTCATAGATATTGGGAGGGGTGCAAGTTGGTGGACAGAGAGGAGAAGGAGGGGGAGAAAGAGAAGGAAGAGAAAACTGATGAAAAGGGCCAAGAGAGGAGGGAGAAGAAGAAGGGGAGGTGGTAAATAGAAGAGAGAGGAAAAAAGAAAGGGGGGGAGGAGGAGAAGGGGGAAGATTGACAGAGAGAGAGAGAGAGAGAGATAGAGAGAGAGAGAGAGAGAGAGAGAAGAGAGAGGAAAAGAGAGAGGGAGAGAAGGTTCAGGGAGAGAGAGAGAGAGAGACAGAGAGAGAGAAGAGAAAGGAACAGAGAGAGGAGGAGAAGGTTGAGGTAGAGAGAGAGGGGGGGGTGCAGGAACAAACAAGATAGAGCAGGGTGTAAGTGAATGGAGAAAATTATATGTACCATCGCTTATATTGTAAGTTTCCTACATTTAATGTTGTGGCGTCAAGTCGGTGCCACACGCCAGACGCACGATCGTGAAGAAGGCAGCGTGTGGTGTCGCACAAGTACAAAGTGCGCGCCACCTACTTTCGCCGCGCGCCGCCATGCACGCACGGCGCGGCGATCTCACGACGACAGCCACGAGCGCCCTCTGCTGGAACGCCGCTCGTGGCCACCACTGAAGAACACCGGTCACTTCGGACTGAGATAGCAACGAGTTAGGACCTTCGTAATCAGATAGGCACCAGTGAAGACTTTGCTATTGTACAGGCACTAGGCAGGCCTCTAACAACTATGTATCAACATTCTGCAGTACTATGTAAAAGTTAAGTATTGTTTCATTCTGTGCAATATATATATCTTTCTAATTTACTCGAGTGTTTATAGTTTCTGGCTGCTCCCCTCCGTACCTGCACCGGCGTGCTGTCTTGTTACTGTGTCGGTCTCGTTCCACTCGGCCACCGACACCTACGACGAGGCTGGGACACAAAAGCGGCGTCGAAGTTGGGACACAAAAGTGGCGACGAGGATGGGATGGAACCTTGGACCAGCCCGCTTACAGCAGCCAGACAGCAGCAGTCGGAGCACGCAAAAATTGCTCCCGCCCACCCACCCTTATTATAAGATTTTTGGGGGAACATATTCTGTTACGTATTTTGTGGACTTTTTTGTTGCAGAGCGTCCTCTTTCATATTGCATTTGTGTTTTGTACTAAGTTACTTGTATACGCGGCGCCTAATCGGTCAGCATGGCCACTACCCCGAACCCAAACTTAATGGAAATTATTCAGTTACAGACGGCGCAAATTACCCAGCTTCTCCAGGCCGTGTCGCAGTTGACGACACAGGCTGCTCACCAACAACAACAGTCGTCACATCAGCAGCCCACACCTGCCGCCGCACCGCTTCCGACGTTCCGCCAGTACAACGAACGTGAGGAAGAATGGAGCGACTATTTCGCACAGTTTCAAGAACTCGTCGCGGCTCATCAAATTACAGGTCAGAGAGTGAAGAACCTTTTCTTATCGATTGTGGGCCCCCAGACTTTCGTACTATTGCAAAAACTTTTCCCTCTCGCATCTCCTCGTGATGTAGACTTTGAACAAATTGTAGATGCACTGAATGCTCATTATGAGAGAAAAGTTCTTGTAGCCGCTGCACGATACCGATTTTTCAGACTTAAAAAATTACCGCAGCAGTCACACCAAGAGTGGATTACGGAATTGAAGGGCTTAACCCGCCAATGTAAATTTACTTGCTCTTGTGGACTTTCGTATAGTGACGTGATGTTGAGGGATGCGATTACGCAGAATATTCAGGACCCCAGAATTAGAGCAGCAATTCTGAAACAGTCTGACCCCTCATTAGACAGTGTACTGCAGCTTATAGAAGCGCATGATACTTTTGACTTAGCAGATGTCGAAATGCAAAGCCACAGTGTAAATTCAGTGCGCCGCAACGGACGCTTTCCTAGCCGTAGTTCTCAGTATAGCACTAGTGATTCTTCTTTTTCTACCGGCCGTGCTGAACAGACAGTGAACAGTAGCCAGAGTAAAAGTGCGACCCGTAGTGTTAGACACAGTAATTTGAATAACGGGCGCCAACGCTCATTTCAGAAAAATGTACGTAAATCTTGCCCCCAGTGTGTGTCTCGCCACAAGCGTGCTCATTGCCCTAGTCGCAACGCAACCTGTTATCAATGTGGCAAATCGGGACATGTGCAGTCTGTGTGTATGCAAATTAAAAACTCAAAGAACAGTAACGTTAGAAATGGTGCTTCGCAAAGTGCGAGAACAGTTCATTCTGTAAATGTTATACGGGCTGTGGAATTGAACACTGCTTTCCTTGGATCTCAATTGCAAGAAAGTAGTTCTGCGCCTATGGCAAAACTATATAGTGCACCACGTAGCAAGCGCCGACGAGCGCGTAAAACAGTGCAACGGACAAGGGTTCGGGACCAGCAAAATGACTATGAACAGTGCATTCCTGTAGTGAAAATAGTGCCTTCTGCAACTGCTCCTTGTAATAGTGCCCAGTACTGTGTAGCTAGTGACAGTAGACTTGTTGTAGATACTGAAAGTAATTTTAGTGCAGTAGCCTCGCATTGCGCGGACGCCGATCCGGCGGTAGTGTCATCTAGTGACAGTGTTATTAATCCGCTGTGTGCCGAGTATGCGCCGCTTCCTACCGCACGCAACCCGCGCAAGCGCAGAAAACAATATGTATTAGACGTTGCCCACATTCGCGCACCTGTCGTGCGCCAGAAGCACAAACTGTTTGTGACTCTTTCGATCGAACATAAGTCTGTGCAATTTCAGCTCGACACTGGTTCCGCTGTTACCTTAATTAATAAAGATACTTATGAACTTCTGGGTTCGCCAAAATTATCGCTGTGTCAACAAGTGTTAACAGCTTATACAGGTCAAAATATTCCCGTGCTAGGAACGTGTAGCCTGCCTGCCTCTTTTCAAGGTGTAACAAAAACAGTTGCTTTTGTTGTTCTTCAGGCCAAATCGACACAGAACATTTTTGGACTAGATGCTTTTGACTTGTTTGGTTTATCGATTCAAAGAGATGTGCTTCAAATTTCGTCAATAGTGCCTCAGGATAAAATCAATGCATTGTGTGACAAATATAGTGACTTGTTTTCGCCGGAACTAGGTTGTGCAAAAAACTTCGTGGCACATGTAACTTTAAAAGAATCTGCAGTTCCAAAGTTTCGTAAAGCTAGACCAGTGCCTATCGCCTTGCGTGATACAGTTGCCGAAGAACTTAAACGTTGGCAAGATAGTGGGGTGATTTCTCCTGTTTCTGCGAGTCAGTGGGCCTCGCCTATTGTAATTATACCCAAGCCGTCAGGAAAACTCCGTCTCTGTGCGGACTTCAAATCAACAGTGAACAGTCAAACAATTGTAGACACTTATCCCCTGCCCAGACCTGAGGAACTGATGGACAAATTAGGACAGTCTCGCTTCTTTTCCAAGATTGATTTAGCAGAGGCATACTTACAGATTCCACTTGATAACGAGTCAAAACAGTTTTTCGTCATTAATACTCACATGGGCCTTTTTCAATTTCAACGCCTACCCTTTGGCAGTTCTTCCGCCCCCGCTATTTTTCAGCGTTTTTTGGAACAGCTGACAGTTTCTGTACCGTGTTGTTCGAACTATTTAGATGATATTGTGGTATCCGGACGTACAGTTGAAGAACATTTAGCAAACCTGGAGTGCCTTTTCAAAGTTTTGACTGCAGCAGGCCTACGCTGTAATAAAGCAAAGTGTTCGTTTTTTCAAACTGAAATAGAATACCTAGGCCATGTGATTAATGCCCAAGGAATTCATCCGTTACAGTCACATCTTAGAGCAATCAAAGATTTGCCTCCTCCTAAGAATGTGCATGAATTGCAAGCAGTAATGGGAAAGCTTAACTATTATTTCAGATTTATTCCCAATGCCTCTCAGATTGCAGCTCCACTGCATCACTTACGTAGGAAGAATGTTCCTTTTGTATGGTCCAAAGATTGCCAGGTTGCCTTTGACAACTTAAAGTCTGCACTACTCAGTGATGCATGTTTGATTCCCTTTGACCCCCAGAAGCCTGTAGTGTTAGCAGTTGACGCCTCATCGTACGGTCTGGGCGCTGTAATCTCACATCGTATTGGATGTCACGATCGTCCTATTGCCTTTGCATCCAAGCTACTGACGCCGACGCAACAGAATTACAGTCAGATAGAAAAGGAGGCCTTAGCAATCATTTACGGCGTCACAAAGTTTCATCATTATCTCTATGGCAGAAAATTCTATTTGATTCCAGACCCAGTTCACCGCCAGGGAGCACAGCCACATCGTTCGTCCCCGGACTACGAGATCGTCCCCATGGAGGTCGACGCACCTCCGATGCAGGCGTCGCCGCCTCTGTCGCCGCCGCAGATGACAGCGTCGCCGAGAGGGACTCCGGGACCGTGCGGCCCCCCCCCCCCCCCAGCTTGGGCCACGCACCTCAGTAGAAGATGACCTGCTCCCTCTGGGCGGGGGCGGGCGCCCTTCCCCAGGTTTCGGCGGGTTCCCTGGAGGATCTCATGGCAGATGCCGGGGCGCGGACGGCGTCTCGATCCCGGCCTCAGCTACGACGCCCGTCCCACCAGTAACGCCCCCGCCCAGGCCCTCCTCCCAGTGCCGTCGCCGTGGCCCTCAGCCCTACGCCACGACGGCGCGGCGGTTTGGGGGGGAGGGGTGTGGTGTCGCACAAGTACAAAGTGCGCGCCACCTACTTTCGCCGCGCGCCGCCATGCACGCACGGCGCGGCGATCTCACGACGACAGCCACGAGCGCCCTCTGCTGGAACGCCGCTCGTGGCCACCACTGAAGAACACCGGTCACTTCGGACTGAGATAGCAACGAGTTAGGACCTTCGTAATCAGATAGGCACCAGTGAAGACTTTGCTATTGTACAGGCACTAGGCAGGCCTCTAACAACTATGTATCAACATTCTGCAGTACTATGTAAAAGTTAAGTATTGTTTCATTCTGTGCAATATATATATCTTTCTAATTTACTCGAGTGTTTATAGTTTCTGGCTGCTCCCCTCCGTACTTGCACCGGCGTGCTGTCTTGTTACTGTGTCGGTCTCGTTCCACTCGGCCACCGACACCTACGACGAGGCTGGGACACAAAAGCGGCGTCGAAGTTGGGACACAAAACAGCGGATGACCGGCAGCCAATCAGACGCCGGCACCGCGCCTGCTGGAAGGAGCAACCAAGAAGCGCGCCCTCTACAAGCAGCTTTATCTAGACCGACATGCGTCTGAGAGGGCACTCCGAACTATGCAGTTATCAGGATTCAGTGCTCAAGGAATTGAGTAGGTGTGGGAAAGGAGTGAGATTATATAGGATCCGACTTGGGGAAGGGAGGCGAATACGGTGAGGTAGAGGGTACAAGTGTCGCTTCTCAGAAGTGTCTACAACTCATGGCGCTCAATGATCTGAAGGGACTGGTAACGACACAGACAAAGATATACAGACGAGAAACGTCCGTAAGGGCCCGGGTCACACGCGCAGGGGTGCGGGGAGGGAAGGTTCCGTAAGACGTCCCATGATGGCGCTGAGGCACAGAGCCTGTGGCTGAGATCAGAAGCAGCCCTTTAAAACTAGCCAGAGTAGGCGGCAGGTAGCGGCTTTCCCCACCACCACTTCCCCTCAAATGCCGATGAGCCGGACACAGCCATGGCCACATGGCAGGCGGCAGCCTCGCCTTCATGCTACCCTCTGATGGGAGGGGTTGGGTCCCCATGTCCGGCCGGATAGGAGTTTTAGCAGGTTGAGGTGGGAGAAGTCCTTTTGACAGACAATTTAAAGCGAGGTTTCCAGAAAAGGGAGCGGGTCAAGTGTGACGCTACGGTACTTAAAGGTTTTGGTTTGCGGGATACGACGGTCGTGGAGAGTTAGGTACAGGTCTCGGTGGCGGTAGGAGTTTTACTGAATGAGAATCAGAAAAGTAGCACGTGTGATTTTTCTTAAAACGCTTTAGTTCGTGCAGAAGCGACCTGCCAATTCTGTTGAGCAAAACTGCCGTTGTGAGATAGGGGGATTTTATAAACCAACTGCGACAAGGTTGTGGGCGCGACTGTGGAGCAAACTCGCTGTGACGGTTCGGCCGGGTGAGCAGGCCTCGCGCTAATGAACAGCGACTGCCGACTGCTGTGTGTGCTGCATCCCCCTCGCCGCCTGTTCAGCCCGGAGCGGCTTTTATTTCTGGAGGCGGCGTGTGGCCCGACACCTCCCGGGGGTGCCGTGTGGCCCCTGCCCTCCCCAGGAGCGAGGGCGCGTGCTCTCTCATCATTCAGCCCGCCTGGCGGCAGAGTGGCACTCGTTCGTTGGTTGGTTGTTTTTCAGTGGGACAAAATGCGGAGGTCATCAGTCTTCCATTCCATCAAAGGGCGGCACAAGAAAACCACCAATACGAAATATAAACACCCAAAATTAAAAATAGCAAAGAGAGGAAAACCCCACGCAGTCAGTAAAATGCCAACAAAGGCGACGAGACAAAACACGAAATGAATCACACAGATGTTCAAATGTTTGTTAAGCTTATGGGACTTAACTACGGCGTCATCAGTCCCTAAACTTACAAACTACTTATCAACTACCTTATACTAAAGACGGCACAAATATCCATGCCCGAGGGGGGATTCGAACCCCTGACCGTAGCGGCCGTGCAGACCGTGACTGGAGCACCTTAGTCTCCTCGGCCACCGCGGCCGACGAATCACACAGAAACACACAACAACGAAAGGAAACAATACAACAATGTTGATGTCTGTGGTTAACCGACCATGAGATTAAAAAGAGGAGGGTTAAGCACGCGGCAACACAAGGAAGCCTCCCAAAAAATCGCAATGACGTGTTTTACGGCCCACTTTAGATTTGTAGTTTTATAAGTTTTTGCAAACATTTTGGACAAAAATAATAATCTAAATAATAAAAAAAATTATTAATAAGTGGGTCTGAAACCCTCTTAGGAAAAAAAAGGTAGTGGTGGGTTTCGAACCACTGACCTTTAGCATCACAGTACAGCACATTGCCTACTAACTACAGATAACAGTTAGAAGCTACGTTCTGTAATGTCGTACTATTGATGACCGTTGTTAACTGATGTTAATATGGCACTTGTAGACACTAGATTATCATTTATCGTACGAAGAACGTCGTGTTTTTGTTAACTCCTCAGTGCGCCATTGCTTTGAAATGACAACGTGTAAGTTACAATAAGAAAATCGTCAAATACGCAACGCAAGATGGCGTATGCCACAGAGAGTTATGGGCGAGGAATGTCACGTGACAACTGGGAACGGCTGGTTTTCGTTAATTCAATAGTGTCAAAACTCCGTTATTTTTGCAAATATCGCTCAAACGATACGAGATATGAAAAAACATAAGGGAACAAAGTTGTGGAGAATTTTCTCCTCTACAAATAAGTTTATTCAATTTTCGCGTCAGACGAACGGTTTAAAATGTTTGTAAAGCTTATGGGACTTAACTACGGGGTCATCAGTCCCTAAACTTACAAACTACTTATGAACTACTTACGAACTAAGACGGCACAAATATCCATGTCCGAGGGGGGATTCGAACCCCCGACCGTAGTGGCCGTGCAGACCGTGACTGAAGCGCCTCAGTCCCCTCGGCCACCGCGACGAACGGTTTATTTGCAATTAAAATTACATTACAAATGGCTTTTTTTCGTATTACTAACGTATTTCTTGTCAGAAATATTTTGAAAAGCGAGGTTCTGGTCTCTGGTAGCCAACAATTATGTCTGTAAAATTTGGTGCCGATCGGTTGGGTGGTTCGACCTAAAAAGTGGGAACACGTTACAGCCAGACAGACATCATCAAATCGCCGTTATTTTTGCAAATATCTCTGCAACGATGCAAGATAAGAAAACAAAAAGAACCATAAAAAAGCAAAGTTGTAGAGAATTTTCTCCTCTACATCTTCGGTTATTCAATTTTCGTGTCAGATGAATGGTTAAGCCGTTATTTTCATTTAAATTTCGATCTGTCAAAAGACGATCGCAAAGGCCCACTTTTAGTGTTACTACCGTAACCTAAAGTGGGCCAAATAATACTAAAGACGACACAAACATCCATGTCCGAGGGAGGATTCGAACGTCCGACGCGGGAGGCCGCGCGATCAGCTACGTGGCGCTCCAGACCGCTCGGCTACCTCCGCGCGGTAAGGAAGTCTCCAATCAGAGGAGAGGCAAGGGGAACATAGATCGTGGACTTCACAGAGAACGATAAAAACTCCCGGCACGAATAAAACTTGAAACTGAGACAGCCATTGTGGCAGCGTCACGTCAAACACGACAAAACGGCAGAAAAATTGAAACCTGCCGCAAGGCAGCTAAAATAGGATAGGGCAGTCCAGCAAGGTATGGGCTATCGTCAAGCGGGAGCCACAGCGACACTGGGGCCGGTCCTCACCAACGAGGAGATGGCCATGGGTTATCCAATGCTCGCTTCCGTGTGTTGGTACTGCTCTAGGCAGCATCTGCCACGGATTTTTGTGTCTTACGTATGTTTTAAAGCAGTGTATTTTTGAATACATGACCCCCTTCGAACTAAAATTTTTTTGGCGACTTCCCACCCCCTCCCCGAAGCAATACACAACTATGTGTGTATTTTCAAAGACAACAAATTTAATTTTCATCTGTTGACACAAGGATATTTGTGTCGTCCTTAGTATTAGCTAGTTCATGAGTAGTTTGTAAGTTTAGGGACTGATGCCCCTGTAATTAAGTCCCATAAGCTCTACAAAAACATTTGAACATTTTTTGAATGATTGCTTACTTAAAGGACAATCGAATAAAAGGGACAGAGTAATTTCTACATTACCCGTTTGGTTCATGTAAAAATTGCTCAAAATAGAGAATTTCCTGTAGCCGTTAAATTTAAAAGCAAGTGGAAGTATACTGCAGTGCCGTGCCCGGCGAAAAGCCACGCATCGCCATTCGGTTGCAGAGCTTCGAAGTATCCACCTCGCGGACAGTCTAGGGCGGAAGTTACCGCCGTATTAGTTAAGTGTTGCTTTGAGGACCGTCTTCGTCTGTTACAATAATGGGTGCGTGAAAGCATCCGGTACACTTACCATTTAGGGCCGTTTGGCCCCTGCTCTGGTTATAGTATTACGACTTCATGGCTAGCAACATTCTCTCTGATTCAACCACTCTCCGCTCTCTCTACGGACTGAAAATATGTCTGTATAAAATGTGCTTATTTATTGACTATTGTTCATAATTCCTTGTCCTACAGCAAGGTGGTTTCCTGGCAAAATAGTCTTATTTGTGACTCAATATTAAACATGCTACAACGCTATCTCAATTTCGTCATATCTTTATGAATACAGATTTCACCACACTTCTGCCTATTTGTTCTGTAACTTTTCTTCTGTCCTCTTTTCAAGTAATGAATCTTCAATAGGACGACGAAACACGCCTTTACGGTGCAAGGGCAGCAGATCAGCAGGTGAGTGTCACTTCCTGTCTGAGAAATCAAATGTTTGTAAATCTATCGGACCAAACTGCGTGGTCATCAGTCCGTAGCTTACAAACTACTTAAACCTAGGTAAACTAACCTAAGGACAAGCACACACACCCATGCCCCAGGGAGGACTCGAACCTCCACGGCGAGCAACCGCGCACGCTTTAGACCGCTCGTCTACTCTACCGCGGCTGTAACATCCTGTCTGAGAGGAAAGTCGATAGGCAGCAACCCTTATTTGTTCATCTTCTTTAGAAAAACTTGAAAATTTACACTCTTAAAATTCCAAATGTGAAGCGAACATGGGCAGCTGACATTCATGTGGCTAACTCTACAAGACGAGAGAATAACGCTACGTAAAAACTGCAAGAAGATTACAAAGCCAAATGAGACATTTATCGACTTTCCTTCTCCGGCAGCTGTTGGCGTCACACGGTGGACGTTACGGCACACAAAAGACTTTTCGCTGCTTTTATTTTTTTCCCCCCGGAGAAAGCTCTCGCAACAGTATTAACACAGGGAGCGTGACGAGAGGAGAGCTTTTGAGGCACTACTGGCGCAGCAAACAAGACACAAAGAACAACAAGAGAGATAAAAAGGACAAATGGAATCATGCGGTTGTCGACGAGCGACAAGCTGTAAAGGCGCTCTCAAGTGGGCGACTCGGGCAACACAGAAGCGGCGGTTATGCGGAAGAAACGGGCCGCCACATAAAAGCAAAGGGCGCGGCGCGGGTCGCGCAGTTAACGCGCTCGCACAAGTTGGCAGACGTGGCAACTACCGGCTGTTAGCACGCCGGGGTTTTACGCCCGCGGCGGCGGCACCCCGTCGCGTTAACAGGGCTGCCAACTTTCCGCCGCCTGTACATTAGTACGACCCGCTGAGCAGCGAAGTTGGCGGAAGAATTACACGTTCACTGTAAAGTGGCAGGTTTTTTTTTTTTTTTCTTCGCCCTTACACCTCACCGTAACCGAATAATCATTATATGAATATGCTAACACGAAATTGAGGGTAAAGATTTTTAAAGTTAATCGTAAAAGAAGGCCAATGAAAAGCACGTAATTCGAAAGGTGGTTTGTCACAGATGTAGCGAATATAAAAATTATGTGTGCGCGTAGCTGTTAAGAGTGGTAAAAGAAAAAGAAAATTTAGGATGATACTCCAAATTCTCCGTACGTTTTGCCAGCCGGCCGCGGTGGCCGAGCGTTCTGTGGCGCGCCACTCACAATCTGCACGGCCACTACGGTCGGGGGTTCGAATTGCCCCCCTCGGACATGGATATTTGTGCCGTCCTTAGTATTAGCTAGTTCATAAGAAGTTTGTAAGTTTAGGGACTGATGGCCCCATAGTTAAGTCCCATAAGCTCTACAAATATTTTTTTAAGTTTTGCCACTGTATTATAACCAGTTGGTGATAGCATATCGGCACAGGTAAAATTAGCTCAGTCAGTAAGCGTTTGGAGTTTTAAGTCTTAAGGTCCCGTTTTCGATTCCCACTATATCTATTTTTTTAATTCTTCGTAATGTTCATTTCTTAGGTTTTATATGTAGTTTTTAAATATAATTAAACAATTCAGTTTCTAATTTTTCCTCCTCCTCCTCCTCCTCCTCCTCTTCTTCTTCTTCTTCTAATTCCTCCTGTCCTCCTCTTCTTCTTCTTCTCATTCTTCTAATTCTGCCTCCTACTCCTCCTCCTCCTCCTCTTCTTCTCATTCTTCTAATTCTTCCTCCTCCTCCTCCTCCTCCTCCTCCTCCTCCTCTTCTTCTTCTTCTTCTTCTTCTAATTCTTCCTCCTCCTCCTCCTCCTCTCCCCACCCTTTTATCCACCTCTCCTTATCGCTAACAGCCACTCACCCCTCTGTCAATTACTCCTGTCTTCTCTCTCCGCTCATCCCCTCCTCCCCTGTATATGAAAAATTACATATACGAGGTATTCCACAATGAAAGTTCCTTTTGGTTACATAAAACAAACGTGTCCAGACCACAAAAATATTTATTGTAAAAAAAAAAAATCTACAACTGTTAAACTACTTTTCTACATAGTTTCCAAAATTCTGTAGGAACTTGTCATAGCGTTGCAGAAGTTTCCGATTCCCCTACTCATAGAAGGCTGCCGCCTGTGTACTCATCCACGTGATAACGTTCTTTCAGCTCGACATAATCGTTGAAGTGTTGATTACCAAGGACAGATTTTAGGTGTAAGAACAGCTGAAAGCCGCTAGGAGCGAGGTCCGGGCTGTACGGAGGATGATCAAACGCTTTTTTTGTGTTGTTCTGTACGAATTTTGGGTACCCAACCTGAGCAAAGTTAACGAAATTTCAGTTTTTCAGTAACAATTTCATGAATTAGTGATGTGAGATTTGCGGAACTTAAATCGCAAGGACACTAAGTGTAAACTTACTGCCGCGGCGGAGCGGCCGAGCGCATTGAGGTGCTTTGCTCAAATGTTCAAATGTTTGTTAAGCTTATGGGACTTAACTATGGGGTTATCAGTCCCTAAACTTACAAATTACTTATGAACTAGCTTATCCTAAGAACGGCACAAATATCCATGACCGAGTGGGGATTCGAACCTCCGACCGTAGTGGCCGTGCAGACCGTGACTGGAGCGCCTCAGTCCCCTCGGCCACCTCGGCCGGCGGTGCTTTGCTACGATGCGCTAGGCCGTTCCCCCGTCGGGGGTTCGAATCCCCCCTCGGGCATGGATGTTTGTGCTGTCTTTAGTATAAGCTAGTTCATAAGTAGTTAGTAAGTTTAGGGACTGATGACCTCGCGGTTAAGTCCCATAAGCTTTACAAACATTTGAACATTTTTTGTAAACTTACTGTTGTGTTTAATCTTCTCTTCAGTTGTGTGAACCAATTCATCAATAACCACAGACGTGTGTCCACTTCATTCTTTATCGTTAACTTGATCACATCCTTCATTGAACAGTCTGATCCATCTTCTAACCATTGAATCACTCATCTCATTTCGTCCGTAAATCTTGCAGATTATCCGATTAATTTCCTTTGATTTAACTTTCTTTGCATTTAGAAAACGAATCACAGACCTGATTACACACGCGGCAGCATTTTCAATTAAGTCTGACATTATAAAGAAACATTACAAAGCACACGTCGGCAGCAGTGATCTGAAAATGGCGTGCATGTCTTTTCCTTGAGTCAGAGTAATTGCAGCACATGTTCGGAACTGCGATCTTAGTGCTGCCGCGGATAGAAATGGAAACGGGACTTACTTAATGGACAGCCTTTCATGTTCGGTCAACCTGTGTAGAAGCATAGAGCAACGTACCCTCCTCCATGTTGGGTCGAAATTATATGATACAGTGGTGTTTCTCTTAGTTTGAAAGTAAAGTTGTGCAAAATGTCATCAGTATCGGAATAAAACTATAGATTGGTGTCGGAGTTAGTTACAAAGTACCATCCGCCTTGCAGCGTACGAATTGTTTTGTAGATAGCGTAGATCCTCTTGTTTTGAAGGACAAGTGTGGAAAATTTTATCGCAAGCGGGTAAACGGTATGGCAGTATATAAAAGGCGAATCTAAATCTGAAGTAGCGATGCCCATAGATAAACAAACGGGCATTTTTTTTCGACTTTTCAGCTGATACTTTCGGCTTTTCTTATTTTTTCCCTTTTTCTCTTCATTTTGGATAAACCATTTGCCGTCTAGTAAAATCATCTGAAGATCAAAACCAACTACAGAACGATCTAAGTAAGATATCACTATGGTGTAAAAATTGGCAATTGACTCTAAATAATTCGAAGGGTGAAGTCGTCCACATGAGTACGAAAATAAATCCGTTAAACTTTGTTTACAAGATAAATCAATCAAACGTGAGGGCCGTAAACTCCACAAAATATCTAGGAATTACTATTACTTCGGACTTAAACTGGAAAGAACACGTAGATAATGCCGTGGGAAAGGCGAACCAGAGACTGAGTTTTACTGGCAGAACCCTTAAAAGATGCAACAGAACTGCTAAAGAGACTGCATACACTACGCTTGTCCGTCCTCATTTCGAGTACTGCTGCCCAGTGTGGGGTCCTTATCAGGTGGGTTTGACAGAGGACATCGAAAGAGTCAAAAGAAGGGCAGCTCGTTTCGTATTGTCATGATACAGGGGAGACAGCGTTACGGAAATGATACAGGATCTGGGATGGGAATCATTACAACAACGGCGCTTATCGCTGCGGCGTGATCTACTTACGAAACTCCAATCACCAATATTCTCCTCCGAATGCGAAAATATATTATTGACTCTCACCTACATAGGCAGAAATGATCATCAGAATAACATACGAGAGCTCGAACGGAGAGATTCAGATGTTCCTTCTTCCCGCGCGCTATTCGAGAATGGAACGGGAAATGAATGGTATAAAGGTGGTTTGATTAACCCTCTGCCAAACACTTAAATGTGATTTACAGAGTATCCCATGTAGATGCAGATGTAGATACATAGATTAAGAAAGTGTATGTTGCAAAATTTTACTGCAACACTACAGGGTGTTACCAAAAGGTACAGCCAAACTTTGAGGAAACATTCCTCACACACAAAGAAAGAAAATATGTTATGTGGACATGTGTCCGGAATCGCTTAATTTCCATGTTAGAGGTCATTTTATTACTTCTTTTTAGATCACATTAATCAGGGAATGGAAACACACAGCAACAGAACGTACCAGTGTGACTTCAAACACTTTGTTACAGGAAATGTTCAAAATGTCGTCCGTTAGCGAGGATACATGCATCCACCCTCCGTCGCATGGAATCCCTGATGCTCTGATGCAACCCTGGAGAATGGCGTATTGTATCACAGCCGTCCACAATGCGAGCACGAAGAGTCTCTACATTTGGTACCGGAGCCGCGGTGGAGTAGCCGAGCGGTCTAAAGCACCTCGCTGCGGAGCGCGCGGTTGCTCGCCGTGGAGGTTCGAGTGCTCCCTGGGGCACGTGTGTGTGTGTGTGTGTGTGTGTGTGTGTGTTGTCCTTAGGTTAGTTTACCTAGGTTTAAGTAGTTTGTAAGCTACGGAACGATGACTACGTAGTTTGGTTCGATAGATTTACAGACATTTGAACATTTTGAATTTGGTACCGGGGTTGCGTAGACAAGAGCTTTCAAATGCCCCCATAAATGAAAGTCAAGAGGGTTGAGGTCAGGAGAGCGTGGAGGCCATGGAATTGGTCCGCCTCTACCAATCCATCGGTCACCAAATCTGTTGTTGAGAAGCGTACGAACACGTCGACTGAAAGTCAACATTTACCTACCTTCAATTGGGCCAACTGGCGGTGTATCGAGCAAGTACTGTACATACTAACGAAACAATAGGGTATTTGGACAATTGTCTGCACGAATTATTTCAATTTATATTTAAAGAGAAATACTAAAATGAGCTCTAACATGGAAATTAAGCGTTTCAAATGTTCAAATGTTTGTAATTCTATCGGACCAAACTGCGTGGTCATCAGTCCGTAACTTACAAACTACTTAAACTAAACTAACCTAAGGACAACACAAACATCCATGCCCCAGGGAGGACTCGAACCTCCACGGCGAGCAACCGCGCGCTCCGTAGCGAGACGCTTTAGACCGCTCGGCTACTCCACCGCGGCGAAATTAAGCGTTTCCGGACACATATTTTCTTTCTTTGTGTGTGAGGAATGTTTCCTGAAAGTTTGGCCGTACCTTTTTGTAACACCCTGTATATTGGTGCAACTTTACAGTCTTTAGCGTGCTAAACTATACTTGGTCTTTGGTTTCTAAAGCACTTTTCAGGTAACTGCGTGGAGAGTTTTCTCGAGAAGCTGCTGCCGACTGTCCCCCTCCCCCTCCCACCCCTCTGAGGTATCACTCTGTCAGAAGCGGCTGCGATGGCTTTCTTGTTTTTCCGCGGAGCAGCAGAGGGCTGTGCGGCTCTGGGCTGCACTCTCTGCCGGAGACGTCCCTCGGGGCTGGAGTGTCCCGGGCACGTGTGCGCCGCGTCGGCCGCCCCCGGCAGACAACACACGAGCCGGGTCCAGCTCGCTCACGCACGCTACGCACTGGGCACGCACGGCCGCACGCGCACGCCACGCCACGCGCCTCCCACGCCCCCTGCCAGATCCCAGGGCGTGCGCTACTCATTACTGTGTGCGCCGAGGTTGGCTGTTCTGGCGGCGATGCGACACATTACAGCCCGTGATTCGTATCGGCATCTGACCGCCGGCGGCGGGGGACGCGCCGATCCGACGCGGCTATGCAAATGGCTGACCAATGAGCGATCGCCGCCGTTAAGGCGAAATAACCCCAAACGTGGGGTTAAAATAATATATATATATATATATATATATATATATATATATATATATATATAACAGTCTTAGCCGGCCGCGGTGGCCGAGGGGACTGACGCGCTCCCATCACGGTCTGCACGGCCACTACGGTCGGGGGTTCGAATCCCCCCTCGGGCATGGATACTTGTGCCGTCCTAGTTCGTAAGTAGTTCATAAGTAGTTTGTAAGTTTAGGGACTGATGACCCCGTAGTTAAGTCCCATAAGCTTAACAAACATTTGAACATTTGAATTTAACAGTCTTATAACTACCCAAATGGTAACAAAATTTGTTAATAAAACGAAAATACAATTTCTTTTGACTGATTCTTCCGTCGCTTCTTGGTAGAACATAATCAAATAAATTAAAAAAAAAACACAATTTTGCGTGTGTTCTACAAGTTTATTTTTGCTTACTTAACCGGTTTTCGGCTTATTAGGCCATCTTCAGAGTATTTACTGCTGTGTCAAAGAGGTTACATTGTTTAGATACTGTATGGGAGAGATGACAAATGATTACACTTAGATCGATATACGTAGTATAACACTTCTTTGACATTGTGTTATTACAGTTATCAACTTAAAAACTAAACAGTAATACAAGAATATACAATGTGTGGAGGATAAAACAAGGAATAAATTTGAATATAACCTGGGAACTGAAACTACCTACTATTACAAACAAACTGATAATGCTGATAAATAAATATATATAAGTGCCTTGTTAATAATTCTGCACTATAATTATAGATGGTGTTACATATGACAGTTGTAAGGCCAGGTTTGGAGTGGAATCAAGAACTTAAAATGAATAGTTACTGCATTAGATTAAACTAAACAAATCTGTCTAATGAAATTAATATTCTAAAAATTCAGGTAGATGAAAATGAATATTCATGTAGATGAAAATGTCAAAGACTAAACAAAACAAACTAAACTAAACAAATCTGTCTAATGAAATTAATATTCTAAAAATTCAGGTAGAAGAACATGAATATTCATTTTCATCTACCTGAATTTTTAGAATATTAATTTCATTAGACAGATTTGTTTAGATGAATATTCATTTTCATCTACCTGAATTTTTAGAATATTAATTTCATTAGACATATTTGTTTAGTTTAATCTAATGCAGTAACTATTCATTTTTAAGTTCTTGATTCCACTCCAAACCTTGCCTTACAACTGTCATATGTAACACCATCTGTAATTATAGTGCATAATTATTAACAAGGCACTTATATATATTTATTTATCAGCATTATCAGTTTGTTTGTAATAGTAGGTAGTTTCAGTTCCCAGGTTATATTCAAATTTATTCCTTGTTTTATCCTCCATACATTGTATATTATTGTATTACTGTTTAGATTTTAAGTTGATAACTGTAATAACACAATGTCAAAGAAGTGTTATACTATGTATATCGATCTAAGTGTAGTCATTTGTCATCTCTTCCCATACTTTATCTAAACAATGTAACCTCTTTGACACAGCAGTAAATACTCCGAAGATGGCCTAATAAGCCGAAAACCGTTTAAGTAAGCAAAAATAAACTTATAGAACACACACAAAATTGTGTTTTTTAATTTTTTTAAATTACGAAAATAAAATGTGTAATGGAAGGTTAACGCCTAACATTCTATACAGCTTTTACCTTTTCATGTGTAGCTTAACGTCTAAGTTGCTCATCTACTATATAATTTAATAACACAATAAACATGCCATACACTCGCGATTAAATTGAATCCTATTATGCATATTTAGTATTGATTAAAAAGATCGCGAGGGACGCGAAGTCTGACGCGTCTCACTGTGTCCCAGGTTTGGACTCTTAAGTCGTACTTTGATGAAGGGTGAGTCGTGAGACGTACTTGGGTTACTCAGTCGATAGAGCAGCTGTCCGCAAAAGTCAGATTTCGGGTTCGAATCTTCGTTCAGTCCAGTTTTGCTTACGCAGGAAGTTCCAAATCCACGCGCACTCTGCCGCGAAGTGAAAATTCGCTACAGATTGCTGAGGACCTTCCCTGCGATTTCCATCTGTGATCCATTGAATGTAATGTAGATCTTCGAATAACAGGCAAAACGCCTTTGGAAAAAGGAGAAGAAGGAAGACCAGGAATTAACGTCCCGTCGACAGCTTGGTCATAGTGACGGAGCTTACGCTCGGAGTTGTGAGTGGGGATGGGAAAAGAAGTGACCACAAAGGTTATCCCCGCGTAATAACTGTAATCTTCTCGGGTTTGCAGGCGGTTACTTAAGTCAACTTGACACAATATTTTAGCGGCGCAAATGCCCGCCATCCACAGGTGAGCGTGCTGGTAGTTACGGCGAGATTGTGTACCACCACGCTCACCTGAGGATGGCGGGCAGTTGCGCCGCTGAAATATTTTGTCAAGTTGACTTTAGTATCCGGCTGCAAACCCGAGAACATTACACACGATGGGGAAAGCAATTGGCCGTCTCCTTTGAAAGGAACCATCCCGGTAATTGCCTGGAGTTATTTAGGGAAATCACTGAAAAAAAGTTCAAATGTTTGTAAATCTATCGGTCCAAAATGCGTGATCATCAGTCCGTAGCTTACAAACTACTTAAACTAAGGTAAACTAACCAAAGGGCAAACACAGACATCCATGCCCTAGGGAGGACTCGAACCTCCGACGGCGAGCAACCGCGCGCTCCGCAGCGAGGCGCCTTAGACCGCTCGGCTACTCCACCGCAGCGAAATCACTGAAAACCTAAATCTGGATGGCCGGAGATGGATTTGAACCACCGTAATCTCGAATGCGTGTCCAGTGCGTTGGCACTGCGCCACCTCGCTCAGTAAAACGCACTTGGACATTAAGCAAAGCGATGGGGTGATGTGGGCCACGGTGAGGCGAGCTAGGGGTGGATCTTGGCGTCAGAGTGCAATGGCTTGTCCTGGCTGTCGGCTGCTGTACTTACCCCACTGCCCTGACACAGTGTCCACTGTCCACGCTGTAGGAAGTAGGGTCGTCCGCAGCGCGAGCGGACGTGTCAGCCTGCCGCTATTTCTGTAATGCCGTAACGAGGAGAGTAATTAAGCTGGATGACGCGGCCAAATTAAATAAAGCGCGTCCCTCGGTGGTGGCAGCCCTGCCCGGAGCTCGGCGGTAACGCGACCCGGCGCCTCGCAGGTCGGCCCAATTACAGCCCCTCTAATTGCTCGCTAATGGCGGTCCGCGTTTTCTCCTAATAAATATCGCCGCCCAGCCACACGCCGGGCCCGCCGACGGCGCAGTCAATAATGACCCGGCCCTCTGCAATCGCCGAGTGTCGTCGCGCTGGGGCCGAAAGCCGCTGACCTCCGCTCTCTGTCTTAAGTCTCATACACCAGCTTTTAATATCAGCAGGGGCAAGATAGCACATTGGTCTTTTGTTGTGGTCTTGAGTCCGCAAAATGTTCAAATGTTTGTATACTTTATGGGACTTAACTACGGGGTCATCAGTCCCTAAACTTACAAACTACTTATGAACTACTTACGAACTAGGACGGCACAAATATCCATGCCCGAGGGGGGATTCGAACCCCCGACTGCAGTGGCCGTGCAGACCGTGACTGGAGCGCCTCAGTCTCCTCGGCCACCAAAGCCGGCTTGAGTCCGCAGACTAGTTTGATTCAGCTCTCCACGCTACCCTGTCCTGTGAAAGCCTCTTCATCTAAGACCGGCAACCCACATCCTTTTGAATCTGCTAACTGAATTCGTCCCCCGGTCTCCCTCTACGATTTTTACGCTACACACTTTCTTCTAATGCTAAGATGACGATTCCTTCATGTCTCAAAATGTGTATCATCAACGTAGGTCTTCTCTTAGTCACAATATGCCAGAAACTTCCTTTTGGGTCCCATCCTCGTCGCCACTTTTGTGTCTCGTTACCGTCGTAGGTGTCGGTGGCCGAGTAGAAAGACCGACACAGGAATAAGGGATGCACGCTTGTGCAGGTAGGAGGTGACCAGCCAGTGGGACAGCAGAAACTAGAAACACTAGAGTAAATTAGAACGAGATATATATTTCTTAGAGAGTAATACTTAACTTTTACATAGCTCAGTACTGCAGAATGCTGATACATAGTTGAGCTAGAGGCCTGCCTAGTGCCTATCCGATAGCCAAATCTTCACTCGTGACTATCTGATTCCGAAGTGTTAACTGGTTCCTATCTCAGTCCCAAGTGAACGATGTCGTTCAGTGGTGGCCACGAGCGGAGTTGTAGCAGAGGGCGCTCGTGGCTGACGTCGTAAGAACGCCGCGCCGTGCGTGCATGGCGGCACGCGGCGAAAGTAGCTGGCGCGCACTTTAGACTTGTGCGACACCACACTCCCTTTCTTCGTAATCTGTTGAGCACCTCGTCATTAGTTACGCGAACTACCCATCTAATCTTCATCATTCTTCTGTAGCACCACATTTCGAACGTTTCTATCATCTTTTTGTCTGAACTACTTATCGTCCACGTTTCACTCCCATACAGTGCTACACTCCAGACAAGTGCTTTCAGAAAGGACTTCCTAACATTTGGATGACAACAAATTTAGCTTCTTCAGAAACGGTTTTTTTTTCGATAACCTTTCTGCATTTCCTGTTTTCTTTACTTCGGCCATCAGAAGTTATCTTGCTACCGAAATAAAAAAAATCATCTATTACTTTTATTGCCTCATTACGTAATCTTATTTCTTCAGGATTGTCTGATTTTCTGAAACTGAGGAGTTTCGGCGAGTTAGTGTATTAGCGCTCTCACCTGAAGATGGCAGCCAGTTGGTCTGCTGAAATATCGTGTCTAGTTGACGACGGTATCCTGCTGCACACCCGAGATGAATATTATCAGTTATTACGCCGGGAAAGTCTACGCAAACACATCATGTACCTTTACAGGGAGGAAATGGTAAATCGCTTCAAGGAGTTTGAAAAACTTCGCAAGAAGAAAGGGAAGTTGCTGAGTGCACTAACATTTTTAACTAGATGCCGGAATGAAGGTATTGTTCCTAAGTTTGCTAGAACAGTTCACTATATTGATTCTAGAATGGCTAACAAGATTAAGAAGCGTGCCAGTCTTGCGCTAGTACGTGAACGACTTCGTTTTACTCGTAGACAACTGGATTTTGTTTCCAAAAACTTATATTTTTTGCATCTTGAGATTTCATCACGGCTTTCGGCCGCGTCATGGGAGTGGGATGATAGCGCTTCTTGGGCCTTTTCCGATTCGGCACAGAGGGGTGCTGCCTGCAAACAGTTATCAAAAATTGAGCGACTTTGCACTCAACAGACAATTTCTGGTGACGAAATAAACGCAACAAACCGCGATATAGACTGTCTTGTTTTAATTATCAAAATTTTTAAGGTGGCTGTTAAAAAAAATCTTACAAAAATTTAATAATTTTGCTTAACGACAGTTATATTACATTCGGTTTTACATTAAAGTTGCTTGTAATGTATAAAAAAACGTGCACTGTACGCAATCGACGACGCGTCGACACTGCATTGGGGCCCGCACTACATTTTGCTGGTTCGAATTTCGCTCGCTATAGGTCGCCCCTCAATTATTGGCCTGGATGCCTCGTTCATTGCAACCACCTTGCAAATTATACCCTAAGAATTGTTCTCATTTGGAAGTAGACGGAATGAGAACCCCCATCTCTGCCCCACAAAATGTTTCAAATGTTTGCATAGGTTATGGGACTTAACTACGGGGTCATCAGTCCCTAAATTTACAAACTACTTATGAACTAGCTAATATTAAGGACGGCACACATATCCATGTCCGAGGGGGGATTCGAACCCCCGACCGTAGTGGCCCTGCAGACCGTGACTGGGCCGCGGCGGATTAGCTGCGCGTGCTGGAGCGCCGTGTTGCGGTGCGCGTGGCCGTCCGCCGTCGGGGGGTTCGAATTCCCCCCTCGAGCATGGATGTTTGTGTCGTCTTCTAGTATAAGCACAGACAAATATATACAGACGAGAAAGGGCCCGGTCCCACGCTCAGGTGTGCGGGGCGGGGGATGCTGGAGCAGTTCCGTAAGATGTCCCATGATGGCGCTGAGGTCAGAAGTAGCCCTTTAAACTGGCCAGAGCAGGCGGCAGGTAGCGGCTGTCCCCGCCTCCACTCTTCCCCTCAAACGCCAGAAAGCCGGACACAGCCGTGGCTTCGTGGCAGGCGGCACGAGCTCTCCCCTCAGCCTCCCCTCCACGCTACCCTCTGACGTGCGAGAGGCACCCTCAGAAGTGCCTCTAGTGTGGTCTACCGGTGCTAAGGGAGGGAACCGCCTGCTAGCATTTTACGGAACTACGAGGGGAGCGTAGGACAGTGGTTTACGGGGGCTGCTTCTCTGTATATGTTACTCTGTGGTATAAGGTAGTACATAAGTAGTTTGTAAGTTTAGGAACTGATGACCCCGTAGTTAAGTCCCTTAAGCTTTACAAACATATGAACCGTGACTGGCGCGCCGCAGAGCGCTCGGCCACCGAGGCCGGCTAACGTAATCGAGGAGCTAGCTTCCTGCTCCACGGCACTAGTGTCAGCTCCCCCCACGGTCATTCAAAGCTAAAGCTATATTCCTTGTAACCTTAGTTACCGGATAACCCTCACACAGTGCCACGGCCGACAAGTATAATTCCATTAGTATCAGTAAATACAGCGGAACGGCAGGACCGCGCAGCCATTACATTAGAACAGCGGCAGACCGCTCCAGAGCGAGCCCTCTCTACTGTTTCTGCCGTGCGCCACTGTTGCGCAAGGATACGCTGTGCCTGTCGGCGTGGCGTACGCGCACCCCTTCCTGGGGCGACCTATCGGCGAGAGAGAGCCGGCGATGGCGAGCTGAAGTGGCAGAGGCCTGCGAGGCGGGAGGCGGCCAGTGGGATTAAAATCTGGCGCAGGTAGCGGCGAGTGGCGCGCCTATCGCAGCACTCGGGTTAATTGAAACGCGGGGAGCGCGTGGGCGGCGCGTGTGGTGGCGGGTGGGGGGGGGCAGAGTGGTGGGGGGTGCAGACGCGACCTGGCCGCCACATGGGGCGCTGCCGGGCACGCTGACGTCACACACTCCCCATTTATGACTGCCAGCCCAACTCTTCCGTATACACTCTCTGTTCTGCCCATGTCGGAGAGAGTCGGAAAAAGAATGGTTCGAAGGAGGATTGGAAAGTTATGCACAGTGATCTTTCTCTCGCCTGGTATTGCAGATGCAAAGTAGAAATTTGAAGACGATATATAGTCTGTTTCCGGAAGGACGCGCAAAAATGTGGAAGAGGATGCCCCGCTGGTTTGAGGTGAGGAACCTGGGGTCAGAGAAGCCAGCTTAAAAAGATAACAGGAATACAGTGGGATTAATATACAGATTTCTATTCACGTTAGCTACAGTTGTATGTACGTGTGGAGGGGGAGGAGGGGGGGACAATGCAAAACTGTACCGTGTAGTTATTCAAAATGTTCAAATGTTTGTAGAGCTTATGTGACTTAACTACGGGGTCATCAGTCCGTAAACTTACTAACTACTTACGAACTAGCTAATACTAAGGACGGCACAAATATCCATGCCCGAGGGGGGATTCGAACTCCCGACCGTAGTGGCCGTGCAGACCGTGACTGGCGCGCCGCAGACAGCTTGGCCACCGCGTTCGGCAGGGACAGTAAGGTAACTGTAGTTCACAGTTCATCTACGTTGATGTTACAGGAGTATTCACCGAAATGTATTGTCAGAGGTTTTATGAAACGTAACGAGGCTTGTGAACAGCATCAAATGTTGAAATTTTAAATGTTTGTACACCTGCAATGCTACATACAATGCTACACTCCAGACAAATGCTTTCAGAAAGGACTTCCTAACATTTAAATTAATATTGGATGTTAACAAGTTTCGCTTCTTAAGAAACGCTTTTCTCCCCATAGCCATTCTGCATTTTATATCTTGTTTCCTTCGGCCATCAGAAGTTATCTTGCTACCCAAATAACAAAATTCATCTACTACTTTTACTGTCTCATTACCTATTTAATTCCTTCACTATTGCCTGATTTTCTGACATTCCATTCTATTACCTTCGTTTTACTCTTATTAATGTTCATCTTATATCTTCCTTTCAAGACAATGTCCATCCTATTCAATTGCTCTTCCAGATCCTTTGCAGTCTCTGACAGAATTACTATGTTATCGGCAAACCGCAATGTTTTTATTTCTTCTCCCTGCACTTTAATGCCCTCTCCGAATTTCTCCTTCAATTCCTTCACTGCCTGCTCAATGTGCAGATGGAACAACATTGGAGAAAGGCTACAACCCTGTCTTACTCCCTTGCCAACCTCTGCGTCCCTTTCTTGCCCTTCGACTCTAAACACCGCTGTCTGGTTTTTGTATAGGTTGAATAATAACTCTTCCCTCCCTATATCTTACCCCTGATACCTTCACAATTTGGAAGAGTGTATTCCAGTCGACATTGTCAAAAGCTTCCTCCAAATCGACAAGCGCTAAAAACGTAGGTTTGCCTTTCCTTAGCCTACCTTCTAGGATAAGTCGTAATGTGAGTATTGCCTTCCGTGTTCCTACATTTCTCCTAAATCCAAACTGATCTTCCCCGAGATCGGATTCCACAAGTTTTTCCATTCGGCTGTAAATAATTCGTGTTAGTGTTTTGCAACCATGACTTATTAAACTGGTACTAATGCTTTTTGCGCGTCAAAGTCGTTCGAGGTGGCGCACTTCCGATGTAAGTTAAAGGCCCCTATACACGTTCCGATTTGTCGCGACCAAATTATCGGACGTGTGGAAGCGCTTGCTTGTCGGATGGTTGGTCGTGCCTGACTGCCCGACATCACACATCCCCCCCTCCCCCACCCGGTAAATGTTACCGTGTGTAGCGCTAGCCGACAAACGTCTTGCATGCGATCGTCTGCTGACTGCACAGTGAACACGGGAAAACAAAAACACTGCGACAAGCAGACACAAAGAAAGGGAGGCGTTGCAATCGCTGTGTGAAATTGGTCGGAACGTGTGTAGGTTCCTACGGATTTGGCTGGTCTGTTGGACACTTGTTGGTTGGATGATAAATCGGAGCGTGTTTAAGGGATTTAACTGGCCAATGCGTGTTGGCAGGTGGACACAGTAACCCCCTGCAGGAGAACGCGTCAGGCAGCCCCTCCCCGCCCGCCTCTCGAGCATCGTTCGCCTCCGTCCCGGCCGACACGTTCTGATTTGTCGTGACCAAATTATCGGACGTGTAGAAGCGCTTGCTTGTAGGACGCTTGGTCGTGCCTGACTGCCCTACATCCGATACCCCCCCCCCCCCCTACGCCACCCGATAAATGTTACCGTGTGTAGCGCTACCCGACCAACTTCATGCATGCGATCGTCTGCTGACTGCACAGCGAACACGCGAAAACAAAAACAGTTCGACAAGCAGACACCACAAAAGGAAGGCGTTGCAATCGCTGTATGAAATTGGTCGGAACGTATGTAGGCTGCTACGAATTTGATTGGTTCGTTGGACACTCGTTGGTCGCACGATAAATCGGAGCGTGTGTTGCGGTTTAACTGGCCAATATCTGTTGACAGGTGGACGCAGTGCCCCCCAGTAGGAGAACGCGTGAGGCAGCCCCTCCCCGCCCACCTCTAGAGCATCGCTCGCCTCCGTCCCGGCCGACACAAACTTGGCGCTTCCCTCTTCCGCTTGCCCGGCTCCCCGCGTCGGAAGACGCCTTACGGACGCGGGGCGGCGCTGGCGCGGCCCTCGAGTTGGGCGTGATGAAGTGGCCTCCGATCAAAGGCGTTTATAAATACGGGGCGCCGGCACATCAAAGCGCCCTCGTATCGAGGGCCAGACTTCCGCCGCGCCGTTTCGCCGGCTCGAGCGCTCTCCGCCCCGACTCCCGACTCGAGAGGCAGCCGCGGTTGCAGCACGCCACGCCGCTCTTTATTACCTCTAAACAATGCGCCGGGCCGCGACCACTCAAAGCGACGGCCCACTCAAAGCGGTCTTACTGTGCCTGCCATCAACTGTCGTAATCAGAGGCTGGCAAAGTTAATACTCACAGCCCTGCAACTAGTGTTTAACGTAAACAATTGACTTATAGGATGGTTCCGTGTGGAGGGCGGGGGGGGGGGGGGGGGGGCTGGAGGGACTAGCTTAAGGCCTGAAAAAAAAGTTCATGGACCAACTCCACGAGCTTTCGGCCAAGCACTCCTGTCAAGTAACATGACTGCCTAGTGCAGGCTATTCTAACAGGCTGCATTGCGAGCAGGAGCGCACACGAGCGCTCACTACGCAGCTCTGAACTGCGGTGGTGCGGCCGAGGCCAACAACACACTTAGGCCGCGGCGCACACGTCAGCGATCGCTAGCTGAGTGGCTCGTTGCTATGACGCAGTGGTCTGTGCCCCAGCAGCCGGTCAATCAGTTGGTGTTCGCGCTAGATCAGAAATGTTCAAATGTTTGTAGAGATTATGGGACTTAACTACGGGGTCATCAGCCCCTAAACATACAAACTACAAAACACTAAGGACGGCACAAACATCCATGCCCGAGGGGGATTCGAACCCCCGACCGTAGTGGCAGTGCAGACCATGAATGGCGCGCCGCATTCCCCTCGGCCACCGCGGCCGGCCGCCAGCTCAGGACTACCTTGCTTACGTGACATGACGTGCGCGCCACAGCCTGTCTTTCCAACACCATCTAGATACAAAGCCTCACAACAAGTGCGTTTCACGTCACACCAATAGTCTGCCATCGTTAGGTGAATGGCTGGCCGCTGGGACACAGTGCAATCCATTGAGCTCGCGATGCCAACCTATCAGTGTGATGTGACACGGACTTGTTGTGAGACCTTGTATCTAGACTGTGTTGGTCTTTCTCGTTGGCCACGGGTGGGGCCGAGGCCTACGAATAAGACAGGCCCCAGTGCAGTCGTCATGCGACGTAAGCAAGGTAGTTCCGAGCCGGCTCATAGCGGGCAGCCACTGAGCTAGCGATCGCGCCGGCTCGGAACTACCTTGCTTACGTGGCATGACGTCTGCGCTGGGGCCTGTATTTCCCGTTGGCCTCGTTCCCCACGACACTGCCATATATTGGCGTGCGTTGACATGGTGTTTGATGCGCCCGCTTCAACTCCGCGAACGCTGGATCCCACGCCGCGCTGAGCTGCAGGCCGCCGTCTTTGTTAAGGGAGTTGTCAGTGATTTTCATTTGGATGGCTTCTGTAATTATACAACTGCAGAAGCCGTTTCTGTGCGCCAGGGTGGAGGTTTCATCAAATTTGATTCGATGACCGTGAAAACTACAGAACCATCGGGTTAGTAAGTCATGGTTGCAAAATACTAACACGAATTATTTACAGAAGGATGGAAAAGCTGGTAGAAACCGACCTCGGCGAAGAACAGTTTGGGTTCAGGTGAAATGTAGGAACACGGGAGGCAATACTCACTTTACGGCTTATCTTAGAAGACAGATTAAGAAAAGGCAAATCTACATATCTAGCTTTTGTAGATTTGGAGAAGGCTTTTGACATTGTTGATTGGAATAAACTCTTTCAAGTTTTGAAGCAAGTAAGAGTAAAATATAGGGAGCGTAAGGTCATTTACACCTTGTACAAAAACCAGACAGCGGTTGTCAGAGTTGAAGAGCATGAAAGGGATGCAGTGATTGCAAAGGGAGTAAGACAGGGTTGTAGCCTTTCTCCAATTTGTACATTGAGCAAGCTATAAAGGAAAGCAAGGAGAAATTTGGAGAAGGAATTAATGTTCAGGGTGAAGAATTAAAAACATTGCGTTTTACGTACGACATAGTAATTCTGTCAGAGACAGCGAAGGACCGGGAAGAACATTTGAAGGGAATGGACAGTGTGCTGAAAGGTGCATATAATATGATCATTAACAAGAGGTAAACTAGGGTAATGTTATACAGTCTAAGAAAATCAGGTGATGCTGAAGGAATTAGATTAGGTAACGAAACAATAAAGGAGGTAGTTGAGTTTTGTTGCTTGGGCAGTAAAATAACAAATGATGGTCGTAGTACAGAGGATATAAAATGCAGAATGGCAATGGGAAGAAAAGTATTTTTGAAAAGTAGAAATTTGTTAACATCGAATATTGATTTAAGCGTAAGGAAGTGCTTTCTGAAGGCATTTGTGTGGAGTGTTGCCTTATATGGGAGTGTAACATGGACGATAAACAGTGCAGACAGGAAGAGGATAGAGCTTTTGAAATGTGGTGCTACAGAAGAATGCTGAAGATTAGGTGGGTGGATCACGTAACTAATGAGAAGGCCGGCTGTGGTGGCCGAGCGGTCTGCACGGGCATATTTGTGTCGTCTTTAGTGTAAGGTAGTTCATAAGTAGTTTGTAAGTTTAGCAGTTAAGTCCCCTAAGCTTAACAAACATTTGAGCAGAATTGGAGAGAAAAGGAATTTCTGGCATACCTTGACTAAAAGAAGGGATCGAATGGTAGGACACATTCTTAGACATCAGGGTATTCTGAATTTAGCGTTGGAGGGAAATGTGTGGGGTAAAAACCGCAGTGGAAGACCAAGAGATGATACAGTAAGCAGATTCAGACAAAGGGAGGTTGCCGTTCTTATGTGGAGTTGAAGAGGCTTGCTTAGGATAGCGTATTGTGAAGACCTGCATCAAACCAGTCTCCGGACTGAAGACCACAACAACAACAACGACCGTTTACTAAAGCATGCTAAGCAAACTATATTTCTCTGCATATCGTGAACTATAAAACCTCTCATGGTCCTTCCTGCATTGATCGACAGTTCGTAATATTTGTCCGACATAAGACTGGCCATATTCGCAAGGTATCTTGTAAAACCTATGGCGGCTGGTGCTTCAGATGACTGGGGTTTCTGCCGTCTCTCTTCTCCCACCCCCTCCCTCGATCGGCGCATCCATGTTTCAGCGCCTGCCCCTGCCTGCTTGGCGTCCAAAGGGACAATTTGGTGCACTTCTGGGTGCCGGGAAAAAGTGCCCCGGTTTGCCACCTTAGATATATTTACGTTCTGCAGAACGTCTTACTTTGGCTTCCTTGCGCTTACTTCAATTTGATCTGAGGCGTCGGCCTACCAAACTTCTTTATTTCACACTTTTCTTCCAAGCTTAAAGCTGAGAAATTTGATTCTAAAAGATACTGAACGTTGTTCAGTTGCAATTTTATGTTTGCCGTTGCAGTTACATTCAGGGCATTCATAATGCTTGTTTGAAGGACACTGAAGATGGTCACTAGGTGATTGAAATCGATCTGTGGTTTTTTAAAATAAAACATTAACGGGCAATGCTGCGAAATACATCTGGTGTGTTCATCATTGTGTGGTCGTTGAGCACCTCCAGGAAATAGAATCGAACATCTACATGGGATACTCTGAAAATCACATTGAAGTGCCTGGCAGAGGGTTCATCGAACCACATTTATACTATTCATCTCCCATTCCACTCTCGAATAGCGTGCGGGAATAAAGAACATCTGAATCTCACCGTTAGAGCTCTGATTTCTCGTTTTTTTTTTTTTTTCTGATGATCACATCTACCTATGTAGGTGAGCGCAACAATATATTTTCGAATTCGGAGGAGAATGTTGGTGATTGGAGTTTCGTAAGCAGGCCACGCCGTTGCGATAACCTCCGTTGTTGTAATGATTCCCATCCCAGGTTCTGTATCATATCCGTGACGCTGTCTCCTCTGTATCGTGACAATACAAAATGAGCTGCCCTTCTTTGAACTCTTTCGATGTCCTCCGTCAAACTCACCTGATAAGGATCCCACACTGGGCAGCAATACTCCAAAAATGGACGTACAAGCGTAGTGTATGCAGTCTCTGTAGTAGTTCTGTTGCATCTTTTAAGCGTTCTGCCAATAAAACGCAGTCTCTGCTTCGCCTTTCCCACGACATTATCTATGTATTATTTCCAGCTTAAGTCTGAAGAAATAATAATTCCCAGATATTTTTGATGTTTACGGCTTTCACGTTTGATTGATTTATCTTGTAAACATTTAATGGGATTCTTTTCGTAATCATGTGGACGATTTCACACTTCGCATTATTTAGAGTCAATTGCCAATTTTTACACCTTATACCTACAACAGTCATTGTTGTTCCCTTATCTGTTAGAATGAAGAATGCGTTTAAAAAAATTGCTTTCAGTTGATCTCGAACCCAAAACCTTCGAGACCGCAGTACGATTCTGCAAATCGTGCGGGTAGTCTAGCTAGGTGGAGAGTTGTGAATTATTATTCATGACCGGATCTTCTCAAGACTTTCACAGATGATGCGTCTTTACAGTTATTGATGAATTTATACAGTATATGCAGTTTCAAACAGTAATTATAAACTCCGAACCGAAATCTGTAGCTAAGGCAGAATTTTCCAAATTTTTGGTGTCTGCATTGACGAGGGATTGAATTGGAAGAAGTACATTGAAGATATGCTGAAAC
Source organism: Locusta migratoria (assembly GCA_026315105.1). Classification (NCBI taxonomy): domain Eukaryota; kingdom Metazoa; phylum Arthropoda; class Insecta; order Orthoptera; family Acrididae; genus Locusta; species Locusta migratoria. Next base: position 182,634,789 of record CM048749.1, read on the forward strand.
GTTTGAGAACAGCTATTTATGCTATCAGGGTCATTGCAATTGCCTGTTTCATTCACTGCTTTCATATGGGTTCATTTTCTGGGGCAATCCAACATTGAGTAAAAAAGTATTCATTGCACAAAAGCATGTAATCAGAATAATTGCTGGAGCCCACCCAAGAGCATCCTGCAGAAATTTATTTAGGGATCTTCACTGTAGCTTCACTGTAGCTTCACAATATATATATATCTATATATATATATATATATATATATATATATATATATATATATATATATATATATATATATATATATATATATATCACTCATGAAATTTTTTATTAACAATCCGACAGATTTCAAAAGTAATAGCAGTGTGCATAGCTACAATACTACGAGAAAGGGTGATTATTCACTATTGAAGGTTAAATCTAACGTTGTCAAAGGGGTGAATTATGCTGCCACAAAAGTCTTCGGTCACTTACCAAGTAGCATCAAAAGTCTTCAGATAGCCAACTAGTATTTAAAAAGAAATTTTAAAAAAATCTGAATTGCAGTTCCTTCTACAGATTATATGAATTTTTAGATGAAACTTAGTAAATTCGCTAAGAAATAAAATTTAAAAAAATGTAAAAATAAAAAATCCTTAAAATATTGAGTTTCATATATGGACACCATTTATTTAACTGACACGTTCCACATCATTGCAAAAAGGTAGTATTTATGATCTATGGAACAAGTATTAATCTAATCTAATTTGTTCTAACTCTGCAATGCTTTTCCAGGCATGCTACTGTTATACGTTACTACAAAGTTCGTTGGCCTGATGTAGCAATAGTGAATCCATATTTGAATTGAAAAGCAGGCTCTCACTACCAAATACGGTATAACCTTTGTGTGTAACGTTTCTTTTCTTAACGAATCGTGTGTATACAATTCATACAACGCTTATAAACATCCCTTTCTTATTTGTATTCTTATTTATTGTTTACGTGCTCCTGATTTATAAAACCTTTCGTTTGATTTCCCTGCCTTCTTTATTTTATTTTGATGTTTACTAAGTATCCTGTTTCCTGTGTAGGATGTAGTGTCACATATTAAGTGTTTTTTTTTCTTTTTCTGTTTTAGACTGATAAAACGCAGTGTTCTATGTACTGTTCCTAGACGAGTCGGATCGGAGCTACACAGAGCCGCCCCCTCCCCTTTCAGTTTAAGAGGATACAAGAACTGAGTATGACATAAAGGGAAAAGTTGCAGAGATAATTTAAGAAAGATGTTCAGCTAGACGAGAAAGGGGCTACGCTGGAGCGGTTCGGTGCTGAAAGTCAAAGCACAAAAAACGCGGAGAATGGTTTCCATTCAGCTTCTCATTACTGTAGAGTTCTATGTTCTATGTAATTACAGTCTAGTCCATTCTCTTTCTCTTTACGATGGCAGAGTGCCAGTTGCTAATTATACGACTTTTATTAGTGAAAATGGAAAGAAAGATCTTTGCTTCTACATTGTTCGTTTTGTCTCATGACAGAGACTAAATAACGTCTTCATACAACAGCTACAATGACGTAATCTATGAAGTTTTACATACCGAGAAAGAGGAATTCTGAAAAACATCATCATCTCTTAAAATTATTGCGTATTTAGTGTATTAAGTTTGTCTATTTATTTTATATTAGAAGTATTAGGTAACAGAGGAAGGCATAATTTATGACAAGCGCTATTCTTACAAGAAACAATCGATTTGTCAACGGGTAGATAAATACCGGGAAACAGGTTCCAGTTTAACACTGTTGTGGAGGTAACAAATTCGATAAAACTTATTTGAAGGCCGGTATTTAGCGTAATTAACATACTAATAATAACAATATTATAATTACTATTTGATTATAACGATGCCTACTGTTTCTGAATTCGACACTGAGCACATTTCATAAAGCGCTGCGTAAGAGGGTTATTTTTAAAAAAAAAGTTTTTGAATGTCACGATTGAGCAGGATAGGACCACATCGTAATATCCCTTGCATTTCTGCTGTTCTTTAGAGACTGTGATGTGTTTGTTGGCCGTCAATACGATTCTTAAAACAGAAATTGGCCCTATGTTTTTAATGTAAGCTAACAGACGTTAAAACAATATTATCTGAGGTCATTAATAATCTATTTACTGTATATGATTGTGCACGGTAAATCTAGACATTAAAAGTGTTTTTAAACATCCAGATTTCTGATTATGCCCCAAAATGGCCAAACGCGTCTTTGAATTTGACATTTGGAATGGAGACGGTCTTTTATTATGATAGGTTTTATATAAACTTATATATGTCACTTAAAAGCATTTGTTGGGACCTTCTGGACAAATATGAAGCTCAAGGTGACAATTTTCTGAAGAGTATCGTCACCGTAGACGAGAAGTGGTGTCACCACTATAAGCCAGAATCCAAAAGACAGTCCAAGAAATGGCGACGTGCGAATTCTCCAACGAAGAAGAAATTCAACACACAGAGCCGTCTGCAGGCAAATTCATGTGCACAATCTTCTAGGATAGCTAAGTCGTGATTCATTTGGATGTTCTGAAGCATGGAGAAACTGTCAATTCAGTAAACTATAAGACTAAGCTGGAAAGACTGAATTTAGGGGTAAAGTCAGAGAAAAATTTCACCTTATCGCGATACTTCACATCTGCATGAAGCAGTGACTGAATTAATCGCTGGTGCTTTAAGAAAATCTTTATCAACGCACGAAATGCTGCTATTTGTCTTGCAGCGTGGTCACTGTTGTATTCCATATTAACAATTCAAGATAATAATAATGATGCAAAATAAAATTATCATTCGGCTTCGCTTGTCTAGGAGTTGATTGGTTTCCATCTAGGTTCCAGACAAGTAAAACGACGTTATGTGCCTCTACATCTTTTTATTTTCAAGAGTAGACAGTACCTCCACTCGTACATGCAACTGCTACCAAATCAGAACTTAAGAGGAAACTGTGACATAGATATTTAAATGCCGCCCAATGTGTAGTAACTGCGCTCTCTGGAACGAGCTAGCATTTTTCTGGAGCGACAATTTTAACGGGTAAAATAATAATTTTCATGTAACACTAACTTTTATACCATTCTGTATGTTTTTTTACAATAAAAAACGTAATGGAAGAATTTATACAAATACAGTTTTTGAAATGATTGTCGAAGTGTCTAATATGCTTACGAAACATTTGTAATTATAGTTGAGTAATTAAAGATTCACAAAACGTGTTTCTCGATGTAAAAGTGACTAATTGTACAGAATTTGTACTGACATATAAATCTTTGCAAACTCCACAGTTTTATACAGACCTCGGTGTCTGGGTTGTATAATATCATGACTTTCGAAACCATGAACCACAGACATTGCAGGGGTGGGGTGGCTTGCGTGCCTCAACGAAGCAGATAGTGGTACCGTGTGGTCACTGAAGAGGGGCAGCAGCCTTTTTAGTAGTTACAGAGGCAATAGTCTGGATGATTGACTGAGCTGGCCTTGTAACATCAGCTAACATGGCTTTGCCATGAAGTTAATGAGTTAATGCGAACGGCTGAAAGCAAAAAATGTTCAAATGTTTGTATAGCTTATGGGACTTAACTACGGGGTCATCAGTCCCTAAACTTACAAACTACTTATGAACTATCTTATACTAAGGACGGCACAAATATCCATGCCCGAGGGGGGATTCGAACCCCCGACCGTAGTGGCCGTGCAGACCGTGACTGGAGCGCCTCAGTCCCCTCGGCCACCGCGGCCGGCCGGCTGAAAGCAAGGGGAAACTACAGTCGTTACTTCTCCCGCTCTACTGTATGACTATACGATGATGGCGTCTTCTTGGGTAAAATATTCCGGAGGCAAAATAGTCCCCCATTCGGATCTCCGGGCGGGGACTACTCAGGAAGATGTCATCATAAAAAAACAGGCACTCTACGGGTCAGAGCGTGGAATGTTTGAAATTAGATAAGATTTGGAGGTAGACTTTGAACCAAAGATATGACAACCGATTACCTGTAATCCAGAGAGAACACGTTGGTCAAAGATAGCTTCATAGACGGCAGTGCCAAGTGGTGGCGCCATCTATGCCTCTATGCCTAGTAGGTAGTCGTCGACTCACCCATGAAGATATTGCCCGCAGTAGGCAACGAAACGTCGGGAGTAAGACGTTTTATTGATGGACCACAGCAACTTAGCCCGGAAGTTTTAATTAATGAGTTACCATACTGTCCTTCGAAATAGTCACTTCCCATAACTATGCATCGCTGAGCTCTGTGATACGTGAACTGGAAACTTTGCGCGAATTCTTCCTTTGGGGTAGTGTTCAAAAGTCTCGTCACGTTTCGTTGGATGTCATGAATGTCGTCAAATCTTTCCTTTCAAAGACAGTTGGACTTGAGGGACTAGGAAGAAATCTGGAGGCTTCAGATCCGGCGACTATAGTGGATGCTCAAGTTGCACGACAACTCTCGCTCATATACAGCCAATATCGTCAACACTTCCTGATAAGAAAAAATAAAAATAAAAATTTAAGAAAAGGGGGTTGCAACTTGAACATTCGCTAGACTCGCCAGACTTCTTCCTATTCCCGCGGCTCGGACTCGCTTTGAAAGGAAAGAGATTTGACAATATTCCTAACATCAAACGAAATGTGACGAGGCTTGTGAACATCATCAAATGTTGAAATTTCAAATGTTTGTACAGCTGTAGGACCTAACTGCAGTGGTCATCGGTCCCTAAAGTAACAAACTACTCAAAATATGCTATGAACAAAAACCACATACACCCATGCCCGAGGGAGGGCTCGAACCTCCGACCAGGACCGACCGCGCACTTGGCAGCTAGACGCTTTATTGCAGCTATCAGCACTTCATATTTATGGGAGGTGACTATTTCGAGGGACAGTAAGGTAACTGTAGTTCACAATTCATGGGACTGAGCGACGCCAACACTTGCACCTGCCAAAACACCGAAGGCTCCCCTGAACACATCGTCTTACTCTGCGGACGATACACACATGTCAGAGACACACAGCAGCTTGACTTTACAACAGACGATACGATATATGACATAATAAAAGACGAACAAAAATGGACACGACACACTAGCAGACAAGATATCCAAAGCAAACTACGAAGAATACAAAAGGACAAGGCCCTACAGGAGGCGTGCCCATGTGCCCCACAGACAGGTATAGTTGGGAACAAACAGACGAGGAAGAAGGCGATGCAACTTTCATAAATGAAGGAAGTGACACCGATGAGACTCAAGATTGACAGGCGAGCAATCTTCCACTGTCAACAACCCAAACCAGACCTTCTTTACATTAATATGGATACTAACACCTGAGACACAAGAAAGAGAAAACAATATAAAGAAAAGAGACTAATATCACCAAAACCATGGAAACTGTGCTGAGTGATCAGTGGCTTGAAGGAAACATTCCAAGGCACTCAACGCCCAGCACGGTACAATGCAGCTAACCAGAAGACAGAGAAACCCCTATATAATTCCTTTCTTTCCTATTACATTGTTTAGCTCAGTTAAAATTAACAAATTTCAGAATACATTGAATTTCGACATATGTATAACAACCATGTAACCAATCATGTTTTTATGTTCTCCAATATATCTAATGTATCTAATTTTTGTAAAATGCAGGAATTGTAATTTGTTACATTATAATTGTAGCAACAACTGCAAGCACTTGTATATATGTATTTTCTCTTTGCTTTTATTTCCCCCCCTCTTTTTTCTATTTATCTATAATAATCAAATTATATAACATTAATGAACTAATGTAAAACTACAAATGTACGTCCTGCTTTATATTAAAAGGTAGCAGAATTATAAATGAGAAATAAATAAATAATAATAAGTTCACAGTTCATCTACGTTAATGTTACAGGAGTATTCACCGAAATGTATTGTCAGAAGTCTTATGAAAGGCGTTGTGCATTACTCACAAATTTACCGTTGAAACGTCGGTACGTTTCAAATCGAATCAGACCATTTTCAGTCACAAATGCGAAAAGACGAAGACGGGATCCATTGATTAAGAGGTCGTTTGCACGCAAAAGTTGTGAAAGAAACTGGGAAGGTTAGTGGAACACAAAGCACTTTCCGCCAATCCCCGCAAGCTGGTATGAGTAGTTACAGAGATGTAGATATAGGCGTAGTCACTGCCTTCTAAAAGTCGCTCGCAGGATTCCGAAGTCCGCGCCCGCAATCCGCGACGCAAATCCAGCAGAAAACTCGCACCGAGGCGGCGACGCCGCGTCGCGTCGGCGGGAATTTTTTCTCATCAAGCAGAGCGCGGAGCGTCGGCGCATTACTCTGAGCTAAGCTCCCGGCGACGCTTACCCGGGGCAGAGGCGCTCTTTTAATCAGAGTGCCGCCTGGCTGCCTACCCGGCAGGCGCCGCTAAGTAACGAGAATGTTTCCAAACGCGCCGTCCGCGTCATCGTCATGGTCACCGCCGTCATCGCAGTCAGTTGCTCATCCCTAGGTCATTTGGCAGATACAATATCTACGAAATGATTAACCCACTTTTGTTCCCACGTACTGGATTTCGAAAAGCATCATTGTCAGAGGTTCCAACTTTTGAATAAAGCATATAGTAATGTGACGTAATATGTATCAGCGGAAAGGGGGGAGGGAGGTAAGGAGGAGTCTAAGAGGAATAAGTCAACAAAGAATCACCAAAAGCCGGCCGCGGTGGCCGAGGAGACTGAGGCGCTCCAGTCACGGTTTGCACGGCCACTACGGTCGGGGGTTCGAATCCCCCCTCGGGCATGGATATTTGTGCTGTCCTTAGTATAAGGTAGTTGATAAGTAGTTTGTAAGTTTAGTGACTGATAACCCCATAGTTAAGTCCCATAAGCTTAACAAACATTTGAACATTGAATAACCAAAATTGTGAAAAGTTTCCGTAAGGTTGCAGATGAGATAGAGGCAGGTTATTAAATCATCCTGATGAGTACAGTTGCAATGTGTGTTGGGGGGGGGGGGAGGGGGAGAGCAAATTTTAATAACTAATTATTTTTTTCCTCGATGCAGAAGTTCTTAGTTTTTAATTCCAGATTATGTATTTCGCAGAAATCCTCAAACAAGGATACAGTTGGAATGTGTGCGTGTGGGGGGGGGGGGGGGCGGGGGAGAGGAAATTTTAATAACTAATTATTTTCTTACTCAATGCAGAAGTTCTTAGTTTTTATTTCCAGATTATTTATTTCACAGAAATCCTCAAACAATTTTCACGAGGATTGGATTTTTCCTGCAACAAAAAAATCGTTTTACGAGATACCATGGAACGAGATAACATTTATGGGCGATTTTCTCGTAGAACTCTTTTTTACAAATAAGAAACGTTCATCACACACTTTGGTAGAGCATATCACACACACGAAATCGCTGTTATTAGTAGATACGATGCAATAAAAAACAAAACCAACACAACTTCAACTTCTGAACACAGACTAACGATGGAGGATATATGATGAATTATTTTTTATTATTAGCCACATCTTCACGATTTCTCCTGTAGGGGCGCAGTGACGAGTCAAGTGACGTTCTGCATTTCCAATGGCTGCTGCTAGATTCTACAATGGCGCGTCTTTGTGGATTCATCTCTTATGCCGTATTACGCAGTTTTCGAGCTCGTAGAAGGCGATTTACACAAGAACATGCTACAAACTGTTGCTCAAAAAGAGGTCGAACTCAAAAGGAACAGTGTTCTGCCGTCTCAAAACAAATGAGACCAATTTGTTATTTAAACCTGAAAATCAGAATTCGAACCACTTCATTCGTAAACTCGTAGTTTTAAACAATTTTCGTAACAGTTACGATTAAATCTTAATGGCTGGAACCTCTGCATTGTATCATTTGATGTGCGCCACGGTGGAGTGGTCGAGCGCATTGAGGCGCTATGCTCCGATGCGCGATGCCGTTCCCCGTCGGGGTTGGAATCCCCCCTTGGGGATGGCTTTTTGTGCTGTGTTTAGTATAAGTTAGTACATAAACAGTTCGTAAGTATAGAGACTGATGACCCCGCAGTTAAGTCCAATAAGCTTTATAAACGTTTTTGATGTGCTCTGCTGAAGAGTGTGACGTGCAGCATGACACACGAAAGGTTGTATCATCAGTGGTTCCAACTTTTGAATATGGCAAATAGTAATGCGACCTAATATTTATAAGCGGGAAGGGACGGGGTTGGAAAGGGTCCGAAGGGAATAAGTGAATAAGGAATCATCGAAATTGTGAAAACAGTTTCTGTAATATTGCAGATGGAGAAAAGGTCGCATATTACTTACATCATTCCATGTATAGAGGAGGAATGTGTGTGGGTGAGCAGAGAGGCAGCATCAAAACTAATTATTTTCTTTCTCAGAAGCGAATATACAGGGTGTTACAAAAAGGTACGGCCAAACTTTCTGGAAACATTCCTCACACACAAAGAAAGAAAATATGTGGACATGTGTCCGGAAACGCTTAATTTCCATGATAGAGCTCATTTTATTACTTCTCTTCAAATCACATTAATCATGGAATGGAAACACACAGCAACAGAACGTACCAGCGTGACTTCAAACACTTTGTTACAGGAAATGTTCAAAATGTTCTCCGTTAGCGGAATTTCATGCATCCACCCTAGATCGCATGGAATCCCTGATGCGCTGATGCCGTATTACGTAGTTTTTTTTAGTTAATAGAAGTTACTGTCAATACTGGAGATTTCCACAAGAAAATGCTTATAAACAGTTTATTTTTCTCGATAACATCACACGAACTAACTGTAAATGAACCGAATTTTGCCGACGGCAAACAAATGACACCCATTTGTTATTTAAACCTGAAAATCGGAATTCTGAAACACTCAAATCGTAAACTCCTAATTTTAAACAGTTTTCGTAACAATTACGATTAACTCGTAATGGTTGGAACCTCTGTACATGCCAGAATGACGCACCTATGCGTTCTCCGAATATTATTTTGAACAATTAATTGATGCCTCCGTGCAGGCGTGCAGCCCATAGTGTCTAGCTTTTTCAAAAAAAAAAAAAATTATATATATATATATATATATATATATATATATATATATATATATATATATATATATATATAAACTTTCGACGTAAGCTATATAGCTGAATAGTGTATTTTATTGTGTGACTTGTTTTGTTTTATATTTTCTGATGAAAGCAATCTTAGTCATTGCCGAAACCTGGTCAAATAATGTTTAATTTGCGACTGAGGGCCGAGGGCTCCTTGTTTATCCATTTAATTAAATCTCCTATTGTAAGTGGATGTGTAAACAAGTTTGAGCTCGCGAACAGATACGTATAATCATGACGGATGCTCGGGTTTGAACGGAGGCTCAATACTGAACCAACCAAACCCACAAAAAGTAAATACAAAACAGCAGACAAAATTGTCATGCTATGTTCCTATGAAGACTTCCTCATTCCATCCAAATTATCATGGAAACGTAGGCCAAGTAAGGGTTAAATTGAAAGAAATGAAACAACTTCACTGTGCAATACCGATTGAATTGTTACAACTAAAGCAGACTTACTAAATACAACCTCCCGGAATTCCTTCACCAAAGAAGACGAAGAAATATTCAAGAATTCGAAAGAAGTAAAGCTATTGTCATAAATAACTTACAAGTTGGTAGCCTAAATTTACGCCAAGGAAGTAACTTACGTAACACTCGTTTGACGCATACTTGCACATGACTGCCAACCTTGAGAAGAAGCTATTCGTAATCACGTTGTAAATGCGGGTGGGTGGGGAATTTAGGAGCCCTGATAAACTTCGTAACATCCTTTTCTGACCGATTTGTCTTTAAGAAACATCTCATTACTTAGCAGTTAATACAATGAATGCAACGGTTTTTGAATACTGAAAATTCAAATAAAACCACCGAACCCAGATAATGTAAAAATTACCGAAAATGTCATCAGTCTATACATCATGCACGTGGAATAGTGCTGGGGCGAATCTACCATGCTAGTTGGCAATACCGCGCGGAACTCGAAGGGGTGTCTGATTTCTTCTAAAGGACACCCTTGATAAATAGATATGCAGTAACACAAGCAAGAAATAATACAATACGCAAGGTATATCACAAGCTAGTTCGACTTTAAAGTCACAGTTGTGTCCTTTTTAGCATCCTATAAAAAGTCTTGAGAATTTTTTTTTATCATAACCTGAAACAGGACTCCTGATCTTCAAAATACGATCAGACTCCACAGATTCATAGTACGTGGATAATCTGAACTCTGAAATTTTTTTTCTCCATAAGAATGAAATACGTTTACATTCTGCATAGCAGTGAAAACAGCATTTATTGTGGAAATCTGATTACAGTTAAGTCCATCGACTTTGTGATATCTGTGACCAGCATATTGATTTGCAATCAAAGCGAAGAGCTGTGAACTACCCATGAAGCTCATTCACAATCTCACTTGTAATTTCACTGTCCTCCTTGCACAATTGATGGCAAACTTTTCCAAGAAAAAAACATCAACTTTTGAAAAGAGAAAACCACCCAAGTGGTCGAAGGATATGATTTAATTCACGACAAACGAACGAAACTGGACGAAGAATTTGAGGAGCAGAGGCTGTCGACACCTAAGATTCACATGGATGAATGTTTTCCCGGCTTTCAGCTTAATTCCACTGATGACACAAACATCACACCAATCGTATCAAAGATTGAGTTATCGACTAGTCTTGTGTAGTTCGCGAACGAATTAGTTCGGAAGAGCGCTCCCACAGGCGAACTACGCGAACTAGTTCGCAGATCCCCCGCCTCTTAGTTCGTCCGCTCCTTTTCCGAAGACTGACGGGTAACAGCGAGAGGACGCGAGAGCGCGCAGAATCGCGTGATTTCCTCTTGCTGCTAAGATGCAGCTCAGCTGTAGTTTTAGTAGCGGTAGCAAAAACCAAAACGAGCGGACGAACTAAAAAGAGTGACCTACTTTGCGGCCGAGCTGCGAATTATAATGAGAGCTACCGGTCGCGAACTAAAATATTCGCGATAGGTCGCGAACTAAAATATGCGGGATAGGTCGCGAACTAAAATATGCGTGATAGGTCGCGAAAAGAATTAAAAATCACGTGCCTTCTGCTGATGAGAGCCATTTCGAGGTTAACGTCTGCCTGCTAGATTACATAGTTCAGTGCTACAAAATTTCTTCTTTGAAATATTCTGCACTCTGCAATATCTGACTAATAAATTCCATAATGCCAAGTTATAGAGATAACTCTAAACATAAATGCGAGAAATTATCCACAAACTGTTTCTTTTGCTTTGCGTGATAGCGGCTCAAGCAGCAAGCGCATGAAGCAGCTAGGTGGGGGAACTTCTCCCTCCACCTGCATGCGAAGACCACGCCGCTCAGTCGTCACTGGGTGCGGACGAACTAAAAGAACGAACTAGTTCGCGGCGTGAGCTCTCCCGATCGCGAACTTTATGTGCAAGTCTATTGTCAGCTATCGTGGTCATGTCTGTGACCCATGAAAAAAAGAAAAAAAAAAAAGAAAGAAACAAATATTAGTACCGGTACGGAAGTGGGGTGATTATCAAGTTTTCAATTTTTTCCCCGCGAAATCGTAAAATAACACCGTCAATCCGTAAACTCGTAAAATTTCCCGATTTCCGTAAATTTTTACGGATAAACCGTAAAACGTGGCAGGTATGCAGTACCCTCGGTCACACACCGCGAGGTGGCATGCGAAATAAAGATGTACGCTATTCAAGTTTCTGCGACTCGGTGCCGCCAAGTAGGAAAAGGACAGCAGACGTGGGTGTAAAATTTAAGTAGAAATGCGAAGAGACTCACTGGCACACAACCATGCGTGAAAATTTCGGATGCATCTATTCGAGCTCCTAGGAAATTCGTATGCACTGTCCACGGTAACGCACGTGCAGTGGAAACTGCTATTTCGCTAGCGAAGATGTGAAAAAACAGGAACGCCAACGACAGAAAAGGAACAGCAGACACACGCAGAGCGGAGAGCAACTGCTAAAACAGATGCTGGAGCACTGCGAGAGAAAACTAGGAGAGTAAAAAAATAAAAAATAAAAAAAAGTGGTGGCTACACTTCTGAAGGAAGAGGCAAACACACCACGACGGTTATGAGCTCGCGAAGTAAAGACCAGTATGATGAGGTACACGCGGACGGCGAATTTCGCGCTCGAGTGGTCTCGGCGCGAGAAAATTCGGCCCCGCCCTCCACAGCACAATATCGGCCGCGTGATATCCTGGAGGCGGAGACCTGGGCGAGGTATTCCTCTTAATAACGGCGCGAGCGCCATCGGAGGCGGCGGCTGGGGTAATTTCGGCCCCTGTGGCGGGGCGGGTCGCTGCTCAGACAACAGACCGGTATAATTGAATACAATTCGTCCGTCTCCATTTTCCTAATTGCGACGTTGGCGTTTTAATGAATTAGAAGAGATAATTGGCTCAGTGGCCGACAGGGAACGGCGCGATTGGTGGTGCCCTGGGGGAGGGGTTGTTATTAAACTCCCGGGGCTAATTAGCAAGTGAGGCAGGAAGAAACTGGCAAAGGCATCCCAGCCACGGCTCCCCCGCCCCCGCCTTGTCGAATGAAGAATTCCCGACCTGGGAGCCAGCCGCGCTCGCCAAGTTGCCGAGGAATGTCGCCGTGGCGCACCGGGGGCGTATGAAAACCTCACGGGCGCTGGTCTGGTTGCACATAACGTGCATACAGCGGTGGCAATTTATACGACAGCTAATCCTAAATTTGTGACACCTCACAGAAGTAAAGCTGCAAGATTTTCTCAATATTTTTTGTTTCATTTATTTATTCACTTTTACAGGCACGTGTCTGCAGTCTCGGTGCTGGAGTACCTTAGCCCTCTATTAGACGTGCCAAAACATCAAGTTCGGACGGATAGCTACAGTCGGACCGAAACAGCATGATCCACCTACTGGGCTGGGAGACAGCCTCGGTCGGAGAAACGAAATGCAACCATGTTGCCAAATAGTGAGTTTGTTGCCGGACAGTATAGCTATAACCGCCACTGTTGTGTGACAGAACTGGCAGAACAAGTGCACAGCGCAGCAGGGAAGCAGGAAGCACGCATGCGCAGAGAAACGTTCGCGTTTTACTACAATGGTCGGCAAAAAAACATCAAATGTTTGTAGAGCTTATGGGACTTAACTGCGGGGTCATCAGTCCCTAAACTTACAAATTACTTATGAACTAGCTTATACCACAGACAAATATACACACAGACAGGAAACCTCCGTAAGGGCCCGGTCCCACGCTCAGGGGTGCGGGGCGGGGGGTGCTGAAGCAGTTCCGTAAGATGTCCCATGATGGCGCTGCGGTCAGAAGCACCTTAAACTGACCAGAGCAGGCGGCAGGTAGCGGCTCTCCCCACCACCACCACCTCCCCTCAAACGCCAGCAAGCCGGACACAGCCGTGGCCTCGTGGCAGGCGGCACGAGCTCTCCCCTCACCCTCCCCTCCGTGCTACCGTCTGACGCGCGAGAGGCACCCTCAGTAGTGCCTCTAGTGTGGTCTACCGGTACTGAGCCAGGGAACCGCCTGACACCTGCTAACGTCTTACGGAACTACGACGGGAGCGTAGTAGGACAGTGGTTTAGGAGTGGCTGCTTCTCTGTATATGTTACTCTGTGCTTATACTAAGGACGGCACAAACATACATGACCGATGTGGGATTCGAACCCCCGACCGCAGAGGCCGTGCAGACCTTGACTGGCACGCTGCAGACCGCTCGGCCAATGGTCTGCTGCGCAGCTGGCGCTCAAAGCCGGTTGGGTCAAGCGCTAGAGATCATTGTATTTCGGCTCGATTATAGTTTGACTCGAATGTTTCTGCCAAATCACAACGCTGTGAAATTGTAGGGAATTGCAGGAACGACTCCAGCGTTTCGGTGCTTGGTGTTGGGAGGGGCAGTTCATCCACAATCCAACTAATATGACAGATCGCGAATACATAGAAAAAGGAATGCTTATACGACTAGTAGAAATCTCGGCGGTGTATGTTAGTCCAATTTCCTTCTTCCTCAGTTCCGCACCACTACCTTCCCACTAATCTCTGTGCATCTCCTATGTACCTTCATCATCCTCCACCCATCCATCCTCCCTTTCTGTCCATTACTTTCTCTTTCCTTTAATGGTACATGTAAATCTCAGTAAAATGTCTTACATTATGCATTTATTCAAGTCTTCCATTACATTTCACGCTTGTCTATGTGTTAGGATCGATCTGTTTATACCGAGCGAAGTGGCGCAGTGGTAACCCACTGGACTCGCATTCGGGAGGACGGTGGTTCAAATTCACCTCCGGCCATCCCTATTTAGGTTTTCCGTGATTTTCCCAAATCACTCCGAGCAAATGCCGGGATGGTTCCTTTAAAAGGGCATGGCGATTTCCTTCTTAACCAAAAATTCGAGCGTGAGCTCCGTCTGTAATGACGGGGACGTTAAACCATAAGTTTCCTTCCTTTTTCCTTCGATCTGTTTATTTCGAAAAGGAAGTTTTCAACGTAGAGATCAGCTCACTGGGTTCGACAGACTTGCTACCGCCATCGGACCTTCACAACTTTTACCAGATATGCGTATGTTCGCAACAGTTTAGGCATGTGTATGATGTTCATGTAAGGTAAAAAGTTGTATATATCTGGTGATATCAACAAATCTGTCGAAATAAGTCGTGCGAGACTACAACTGTAACTATCTTGGCGATGAAAACTTCTTTCCATAAATTAGCTTATCTCCTCCTATCCGTTCCCCCTCTCTGTAAACTTTTTCTTGTCCCCACTCTACATCCAACACTTCCTTCCTCTCTTTGTGTTCACGTCCTACTCTCACCCGTCCATACCTCGGCCTCATTTCTCATCAATTTCCTCTTCTGTCTATTACCCCCTCTCCCTTCCTTACCCATCTCCTTGCCTATTCTCCGTCAATCTCCTCCTCCCTGTGTCCGTCTCATCCTTCCTCTCAGTTCATTTACTTGTGACCACTGTCCATGAATAATTAAATTTACCTGGCAAATTTTAATCGTGTTTGGTCAAACGGTGCCGAAGTATTCTGAACGGTATACTGCGCCATGGACGACGCAGTTAGTTGCAGTGTATAAAAAACCTTCTCCTTGAAAACACATACATATTCATCAAAACTATAAATACGCGACAGTAGCGAAATTCAGCCATCCTAATTTGAATTAAATACTTCAATGTCAGTCTTTAGATCGCTCATATTCCTTAAATGACCGATTTTGGGTCAAATGCCCAACTGTAGTTTTTTTTCTTTCTTTTTAAGTAACGTGTCCCTTTCTGAACAGTACGACAGTCAAAATCATATTCAGAAAGGGTGAAATACCTCGTAACTAAAAAATATCCGAAACCGGTCATTTTGTCATCAAAAGACTAACAAGGATATTTTTAAAACATGCACAGTTGTGCTACGTTTCATGGTGGTCGGTCAAAGAGTGTGGAAATATACTGTAAGGTACCATCTGCCATGCAAGGAGTATAGGAAACTCCTCTTTCGAAACACACATGTTCAAACTCGCATGTTGATCGGTTAAACGATGATTAAGCTTGTCCATAAGTCAAACGATATCAAACCATGTTTACTATCTTACTCCCTCAGAAGAAATAGAAGGATAACGACCCTATTTATATATCTGTATCCAGTATTTGGCTGTCAGTACTATATATAACGCGGGAAACACTGTTCTAGGTAAGAGACAAAGCATCTGTGAATAGATCTACAGAGTCTGAAACGTCATAGTGTGTAATTAAAATAAATTTCAATTTGTGGGCCCGAGCGGCTTTCATTAGCTCGAATTAGCACAGCTATGGCTGTTTCCAAGATAATGGATCAGCTAAAGAAATTCTTCTGCCGTTAGTTCTGCACTATAATGCTGTTTAATGGCTAAATTGCTAACCATCCCTCTACCAACTAACGCGAAGACTTCGAACTTACGGAGGAGAAAGAACAAAAAATAATTATGACGACAGTTTAAAGGTATCTACGCCTTCATTTCGACTATTTTTATCTTCTCTTTTTTTACGACAGCGCAGCCCTAAACGCAGATGAGCGCAGAGTGGAGGAACACAGCGTGTCGTTATGCCGAAAGCGTTCTGGTTACGAGCGTCCCAACGAGAGCAGTTTCTCTCGGCGAGCAAACCCAACTGCCGCACCCGGCAACAGCGGGGACCTAATGGTACGTCCTTCTCGCTCGGGCACACCAGGGGATTACTGTTTAAAACTGAGTGCTGAAATAAATGCGGCGAAATTCTGCTCTAAAAGTTGACACATTTACATTTCGCGGACGGTCAAGCGTCCCTCCAACGGTGAGCTTCTATTTGAATAAAACCCTTTTTGGTAGCGGAGCGCGTTTGTTCTTCTCATTATTATTATTACTTTAAATCCAATACATAACAATATCAAAACTACATAACAATATCGCCATTTCCACTATCTTTGCAGTGGTTCTCTTTAGGGTGACAAAATCACAAAAAGGAAACGTATACTAAGGCAGCAAATATGGAGTACGAAAACGGATTTATAGGCGTCTTCATTTCTCTTTACCTACCTTTCCACCATTCTTCTTGCATTATTCCTTTCTTAGTACCCAGATTCTTCCTCCTCTAATTTGTGCTCATCAAGTCAATCGATCTAGCACTAGGTCTCCCTCTTGTCCTCAAGCTACTTTTCTTAATTATGTCATACAGTTTCTACTTCAATTTGCAAACTAACATTCGTATTTCTTACTCTTCTTCTATCTTCAAATGATTGTAAATCTATGGGACCAAACTACGTTGGTCATCAGTCCCCAGTCTTACAAACTACTTAAACTAAGTTAAACTAACCTAACGACAACACACACACACACACATATCCATGCCTGAGGGAGGATTCGAACCTCCGACGCGGGAGGCCGCGCGATCCGTAATGTGCCGCTCCATACCGCTCGGCTAGTCCGCGCGGCTTCTTCACTCTCTCTTCTCGTTTTCCCTGACATACCTCTTAGTTATAAAAAATTAAAACAGCCCAGATCACAGATTTCTTGTTTCAGTTCGTTACTAGTTTCGCTCTACAAAGACCATCTTCAGAAGAAGACCACCACGATAACAGGCGGCGGCGATGGATGCAGCGGGCCGCACAAACATGAACTGCTCTTGAGCTGTTGCTATTACTCTCCAATATACTTTCAAAAATACTTCTTAGACTTGTCATCTTTGGGAGCGCGTGATAGCGTGATTTTATTCGTCAACTATTTGAGAATGGGAACATTTAGTGACTTGCAATAAACTTTAAATATAATTTCAAATCTTTACGAAACCTTTTCTCGCTGGCAGACCCAACAAAATGAAGGAAAAAAATAGCACTTACTCCTTTTCCGATGTTCTCAATGTATATATACGGCATTTGATACGACGTTACAACGTATTACTTCTAACAGACAGTACACATACATATCACTGGATGTTCCTTCGATATTATATCTCAGTTAGACATATAGTTCATGAAATATGAAGTCATAAATAGTTTTGTTCATGAAAAGCCGCGTCATCACGCATGAGGTTTCGATTAATTACGTCTTTACTACTAACGATTGGGGCGCATGTATGCACATAAAAACAAAGACCTCTAAATACCAAAGGTCAGCCACAAGGAAGTGCGTACATTCAGGTGTCGCGAAATAATAATAATAATAATAGGTCCACAGAGTTTTTGAAAAAGCTGTATGTATTGCCTTGAACTTGTTCAATGTTTTTATGTGCATACGTGCGCCCCACTCGTGTTGTTGACTCCGGGCATTTCGCTAGTGTTATGCGCCGCCAGTGCTGGGGTCTGTTTTGAAACTTGACAAAGCGCAATATGCTGAGCACCTTTCTGCGGAGACACGGTTACAAGGGAAGTAACCACGTTTTCTTTTATTATATTTTAGTTGTCTCAGGTTTTAAGATTCTTGTATAGTTTATCTGATGATGAGGGCTTGAACCCTTGAAACGCGTCATAATTTGGTGTTTTTACACGATCTCTGTGGTTGAGCCTACTTGACAAAATAATTTTTACTATCAACTATATTCGCGACATATTTTTCAGGCGGTATGGAGATGTACCTCTGAATATAAATTCGAAATTACATCATAATACACACTATCGTTTCTAATATAAGACGGGAAATAAATATCTATAACCTGACAATACCGGGTTTAGCAGATAGTTTTATCATAAATAATGGTAATTATTCCATATTAGAACAGAGAGGATTTTCTGGATCGTACCTTTATGCCTGAGTCAAAAGCGCAATTCCTGCTCAGTTCTACTCCATTGATGCAAGATACACGGGACCCCTACAAAACAGGCTATTTCAATAGGGACTCGGCTGCTTCCACATGTAAACATGAAAGCGGCACAACGAGCTCACTTCTGCGCATGCGCGCCACGGTCGCTACCAGCAAAGTAGTACGAAACGCCGCCTGGGCTCACGAAATCCTGGTAATTCCGCGTTTAGTCGCTAGACGGCGCGCATCGTGATCTGTTCATTACTAGCGCTCGCGCGATCGTCGTGTAAAGCCCCGTTTATACCAAAGCGAACACGAGCGAACACAGACGAATGCGCATTCGCCAGGAATTCGCCTGTGTGCGCACGCATTGGCTAGTACTTGCGAATAAGCGTTTACACCGGAGCGAACGGAAGAGAAAACAGTACACTGGCGCAAGTCGAGCATACACAGTTTGTCGCATACGCTAGCGCTGAAGCGGAGAGGTCGCGAACTTCCTTTGATGGTTCGCCCTGAAACCGACACCCAGCGGAACACAAGCGAACACCTGCGAATGCGAGCCGAACGTGACCGAACAGCGCGCGCATAGCGTTTACACCAGGGCGAATGCTCGTTCGCTGCTGCTCGTTCGCTTGTGTTCGCTTCGGTGTAAACGGGGCTTAAAGTGAATCGCGCTGGCAGCCGGCGCGAGTTACACGCGAGCTGCCGCGCCGGGTTCGTCGACCGCGCGGCGCGGCGAGGCGGCCCGCTATTCCCAGCGGCCGACGTCTATTTTCTGCGAGAGGCGACTCACATCCGCAGCCGCGCCGCGGACGCACCGTAAACAATAGCCGGAGCCCGAGCCGCGGGATATTTCGGCGGTGGCCGGATGCGCGCGTCACTGTAAACGAATCCGATAGCGCGCCGCAAACGCGATGCTAACGACGCCCGACACCTTGTGGATGAAAACACGCCGCGGGACTCACCAGCTTAACCCTCCATCTCTCTCTTTCTCTGGTTCTAACACACACAAACATACAAGCGCTCGTGCGCTTTCTTCTTCAAAAATGCTTGGAACCGAACGAAACCATCCTCAGAATAACATTCGATCATAAAAAGGAAACAAAAGTGTGTGCCAAGTCCGTGGAAAATGCCACATTAATAGAGATCAAATGTGTGCAATTCTGTTGTTGTTGTTGTTGTTGTTGTTGTGGTCTTCAGTCCGCAGACTGGTTTGATGCAGCTCTCCACGCTACCCCGTCCTGTGCAAGTCTCTTCATCTGAGAATACGTTCGGCAACCTACATCCTTTTGAATCTGCTTACTATATTCATCCCTCGGTCTCCCTCTATGATTTTTACCCCACACGCTTCCTTCTAATGCTAAGTTGACAATTACTTGATGTCTCAGAATGTGTCCAACCAATCTAACCCCTTCTCTTAGTCAGGGTGTGCCAGAAACTCCTTTTCTCCCCGATTCGGTTAAGCACATCCTCATTAGTTACGTGATCTACCAATCTGTCTGTAGCACCACATTTCAAAAGCTTCTATCATCTTTTTATCTGAACTCCTTATCATCCACGTTTCACTCCCATAAAATGCTACACTCCAGACAAATGCTTTCAGAAAGGACTTCCTAACATTTAAATTAATATTGGATGTCTTCAAATTTCGCTTATTCAGAAACGCTTTTCTTCCCATAGCCATTCTGCCTTTTATATCTCTTTTGCTTCGACCATCAGAAGTTATCTTGCTACCCAAATAACAAAATTAATCTACTACTTACATTGTTTCATTACCTAATCTAATTCCTTCAGCGTCGCCTGATTTTCTGACATTGCATTCCATTACCTTCGTTTTACTCTTGTTAATGTTCATCTTATATCTTCCTTTCAAGAACCTGTCCATCCCCTTCAATTGCTCTTCCAGATCTTTTCGGTCTCTGACAGAATTACTATGTCATCAGCAAACCGCAAAGTTTTTATTTCTTATCCCTGCACTTTAATGCCCTCTACATCCCTTAGGCTGTGGCTAAGCCATGTCTCCACCATATCCTTTCTTCCAGGAGTGCTAGTCTTGCATAGTTCGCAGGAGAGCTTCTGTGAAGTTTGGAAAGTAGGAGGCGAGGTAGTGGCGGAAGTAAAGTTGTGAGGCGGCATCGTGAGTCGTGTCGGGATAGCACAGTCGGTAGTGCGCTTGCCCGCGAAAGGCAAAGGTCCCAGGTTCGAGTCCCGGTTCCGGCACACAATTTTAATCTAACAGGAAGTTTCAGGTTTATTCTAAGTCATTTTCATTATCAATGCAATTAAATCGTTAGGACCAGTAAGTCCATGTCATTAACATAAAATAGGCATCAAATTTGTACCCGCATGTTTGTTTAAAATAATTACACAGAAATGTGTTTGTTATAACGATACAAAAGCAAAAATAAATAAATAAACAAAAAATTAACACAGACTTTTAGGTTTTCTCTTCAAAATGAAGTCCGTGTGATATCTGTACAGTGTTGGGTTCTTGTACAATAAATAATTGAAAGTGTTCGCTGACTTGATGTATATCCTGTCTTTATATAGCTTCGAACATTATACAGTATACATCTATCAAGTGGAAGTCTTTGAACCTATCAGAAACGCGAATGTGAGAGAAAATTGTTTGTACACACATCCACACTCGAACCAACGCGGCGGCCCGTAGCATATTCGGATTCGTAGCCCGCGACTCTTATCCCTGCACTACGCCAGTCACTCACACAGAAGGTCTCCACCTTTATGTTCAAAAATGTTCAAATGTTTGTATAGCTTATGGGACTTAACTACGGGGTCATCAGTCCCTAAACTTACAAACTACTTATAAACTACCTTATACTAAAGACGGCACAAATATCCATACCCGAGGGGGGATTTGAACCCTCGACCGTAGTGGCCGTGCAGACCGTGACTGGAGCGCCTCAGTCCCCTCGGCCACCGCGGCCGGAAATCTTTATGTCTTACTGCGCTTAGATATGTTATTTACCGACATATAATTACAACAAATCATATGAAGATCAATGCATTTTGATGGAGTTCAGTGCCGCGTTGTCATGAAACGGCAGATTTTTGTAATACGAAAATTCTTTAACCACCTTTAAGAGGTTCCATTTTATTATAACAAAGAGTCCCTATACTACCGGGTTTCGTGCGATCCTCTGTTTGTTCAGTTACAGAAATTATTGAATTTGGAGCCGCGGTGGAGCGGCCGAGCGTATTGAGGCGCTATGTTACGACGCGCAAGGCCGTTGCCCATCGGGGGTTCGAATCCCCTCTCGGGCATGGATGTTTGTGCCGTCTTTAGTATAAGTTAGCTCATAAGTGGTTTGTAAGTTTAGGGACTGATGACCCTGCAGTTAAGTCCCATAAGATTAACAAACATTTGAACGTTTTTGAGTGTGGAAAACATTGTTTCCTCTTGGAAGGAAACAAATTGATAAAACGTTTTAAGTATTTAAATATCAATCTAGTTCGCAGGACATTTTGCACTTTTTTTTATATAAGGGTGACCGGTTTCGATGTTATGCTAATATCATTCTCACAATCAGACCGATTTGTCTGAGGTTGGTGCCGAGACAAATCGGTCTGAGGATAATCTCTATATATAAAAGGAAGTGTCCCGATTGACTGAATGACTGATTGACTGACTGACTCATCATCGCTCAGCCCAAAGCACTGAAGATAGAAACTGTAGGAGTCATTTACGAAGCGATTTTTCGATATTCCGTTTTTAAGGGAGTGAAATAGGGGATGAAACGTCTTTTGAAAATACGTAGATATTTAGGCAATTTGGAAGCTAGAACTACAAAATTTCGGATTTTAATTCAGGGTTCGAATTTAAAAGAAACGTGTTTCGGCATTTTTTGAAATTCGACAAATAAGGGGGTGAAATAGGTGACGCAAAAAAGTGATTTTCAAAAATTTGTTGCTGTTAACTCTAATTTTAAGCTACAACTACGAAACTTCGGATATGGAATCTTAGTCAGGATTAAAAATCCATGATTTTTAGTATTTTTGGAAATTCAACAAGAGGGTTAAATACAGTATCATAAATTCTTTTTGAAAACACGTTGCTATTGGTACAATTTTGAAGCTAGAGCTGTAAAAATTGATATTTGTATAGTTGGTTAGACTTTAAAAAATACGTGTTTCGGTACTTTTGGAAATTCAACCATCAACGGGGTTAAATTGGAGAGGGGATGTTTTTCGGAAAGCAATTTTTAAGTTAGAACTACAAATTTTCGGATTTGGATTCGGGGATCAAATTTAAAAGACACGTGTTTCGGTATTTTTGGAAATTCCATCAATAAGGGGGTGAAATACGAGATGCAAAAATTGATTTTCAAAAATATGGTGCTCTTAACTCAAATTTCAAGCTATAACTACGAAACTTAAGATATGGATTCTTCATCAGAATTAAAAAGAAACAACTGCTAGACCAACCAGCCTACGCATGCGAAGCAGCGGGGGTTCAGCTAGTCTTAGTATAAGATCGAAACCGGTCACCGTAATTAAAAAATAAAGTGTATAATTATCTGCGAACTAGACTGATATTTTCATATTAAAAACCAAAAGTTATACATACAAAACCCCCAAAGACGAGCTTCTACTAACGGCCAATTAAACGTCTTTATTTCTCTACCGGAAAGAGCTGTCCCATCCTTCCCAAGGTAGCCTGGTGTGATGTAAGTGAAATTCCTCCATCTTATTGGTGAACGTTCGGAGCCACGTTGAGAATTTCTCACACGCTTCATATTACCCTATACATTGGAAAAGTCTCCCCAACGTGAGGCTCGCACGTTGTGACGTCAGAAACTCGGCAGGTTGACCAAATATGTCCAGATACACGCTCCGTGTTCTGATGGCTTAAGAATAGGTCTGTCTCGAGGCAGCGTTAGAAAATCTCTCTTCGCTCCCACCGCCCCCCCCCCTCCCACTCACAACTTCTCAATAACAATGCTTCTTCCACTGTCAGGGTACACATCCGGAGCAACATTCGACTCCACTGTTATATAAACTGTTACTTTGTATCGGGCGCCGTGCCACCTGAGTTTACTTCCTTGTCTTTCCAGAACGTTCCTTGGCGTTGTTAGGGAAAGGAGTTGTCACGGGACACGGGAACTTACAAACAGAAAAGGCTTTGGAGGAAGGAAGATCAGTGTTTAACGTATCCGTCAGCAATGAGGCCGTTGGGAACGGGGCACAAGCTGTGATAGTTTCAGAGACAAGGACGGAAATGGGACGTGCCTTTTCAGAGGAATTATTGCTGCATTGGCCTGAAGGGGTTAAGAAAACTCACAGGGAAAATAAGTTGGGATGGTCAGACGCCGATTTGAACCGTCGTCCTCCGGAAGCCGTGTACACTGTGCCACCTCGCTGGAACAATAGCTTCGAAAGCTAGGTTCAGCGGATTAGCAGACACTACAAACCCTAACTTAGTAACATCCGTCAACATGTCAGCTAGGTTCAAATTGTCAGTGAGCTGTGACGCTTTGAGGAACAATTGATGAACAAGTGTACACGGGTAGAGTGTTGGTTTGGAGTCACACTCGCCGAAATGACGGGTGTTACCAACAAAAGTTCATAACCCCCTGAAAGACGTGTGTTCGTAGCGAGCGTTAAAACCAGATGTTAGTAACGCAGGGATAAGCTAAAGGTGATGTACGCTTTGACACAAATTACCTCTATGCTTTGACAAAAAGACCATCAGTCCTGTTAATTCACGGTTATTGGTGAGTCCGAAGTACGTTGTATAGGGACCGGTCCTATGTCCTGGTTGTCGGCTTTGTGTTTTTAGCACAACCGTATGTGTTTTTTAAATGGACACCCTATAATTTTTCATCAGCAATCTATAATATGGCAAATTACGTAAATAATGACGTTGAATGCAACGCAATATACCAATTACATCCCGAGATATTGCGAAGGGAAGTTGACGCTTGAAATACGCGAAACGCTTGACTAACGCACGTCCTGAGCAGCATGGGGGTTCTTGCTTGAGTCTCAGGACTGCACTGGACATGGGTTTCACGTATTTCAAGCATCAACTTCGCTTCGCAATATATCAGGATGTAATTACAGTATTGACATGCAGTCAACGTCATTAGTTATTTGATTTGTCATGCTATAGGTTGCTGATTAAATAATATAGTTTAGCATTTAAAACACACAAGTTTGTGTGAAAATACATACATGATTTCGTTTTAGAATGTTTCAAAATATTTACATTCATGAGTCCCTGCCTTACATTGATACCGGTGAATTTCGTTTCACAATTAGCTGTTGTTTTTCAAGAGATTATTATGTGGTCAAGATAAATGGGACACCCTGTATAAAAATAATAAGTTCAGTTGTCCAGGTAACTACTTTTTGCGTAATTCAAGTACAAGCATACGGATAGAGGGATGGACAAACGAACAAAAATAGCCGAGCAATGTGGGGCAAGATGTTGCGAATTACTAGTCAGTTCCCATCGGAGGTTCGAATCCTCCCTCGGGGATGGGACTGTATGTTGTCCTTAGGATAAGTTAGTATTAGAGTTGAGCAATACGATTCTTTTTCAGGAATCGATTCTTGCGTTTCATCCCTTATTGTGAATCGATTCGTACTATTCGTTCGCGGTTCTTTGTAGTCTGATTGTCACGATTCTTACAGAATGCAAAAACGTTCTACATCCTGCTCATAGATGACATTGGAATCTATCCTTGTGAACCTTTTCCTACGATTCGTTCACGATTCTTTCTGGTCTGCGACGGCACGATTCTTACATAATGCCAAGAGGGAGACAATATGGGGATCGGATTTTTTAAATATTTATAGTGTGTAAAATGTATACTTAAAATAATATCCAGGGAAAGCCATTCGATTCAACTCTCAAAAATTCTCGACAAAATAGTTTTTGAAGTTTTGTAAGCGGGTATAAATACACATTATGGTACCAATTATTTCTGCTGTCAGCGTAGCTCATTTGGAAGAGTTGTTTGTCAAAATAGTTTATGCAGTTCATGTAGTTCGAATCTTGTTATAACGTTACAATTGTTTTTCCTTCTGTTCGAATACTTCAGCCATTTACTTATAAATTTCATTAAATGTATGGTAATTAACGCATATCTAATCGTTATAAAATACTTATTATGCAGTATCACGAAACACGTCTATATAAATAAACTTTAAAACTCAAAAGCCATCTCTAAATACTAAATTTTATTCGAGATACAAGAAATTTGCGTTTTTGTGTTAAATGTTTCTTGTGTAGAATCGGTTTTGTCAGGAAAAATAGCCGGCCGCGGTGGCCGAGGGGACTGAGGCGCTCCAGTCACGGTCTCCACGGCCACTACGGTCGGGGGTTCGAATCCCCCCTCGGGCATGGATATTTGTGCCGTCCTTAGTTAGTTTATAAGTAGTTTGTAAGTTTAGGGACTGATGACCCCGTAGTTAAGTCCCGTAAGCTTTACAAACATTTCATTTCAGGAAAAATAAACATAAAAACGTAAATAGTGAAAAATATTTTCGAGGTTGTGTTAAAAACATTTAGAATCGCGTTTTTATGTAAAAGATATTTGTGTAAAACTGAGTTTTTACAGAAATACTACGATGTAGATGAACTCAAAAAGCAAAAACCTCTCTAAATACAAAATGTAATCCTAATCGTCAGGGCCGTTGCCGGGATACGCGAATTATAAATGTGGAAGAATTGATCGTTTAAATATGTTACATGTAAACTGTATAAATGACGTGTGTGTGTGTGTTGCACTGCATGGGAACGCGTAGGAAGTACGTAATTTTTCAGCATACTTTGATTTCTTGATGTTAATCGTGTGTATTGGCAGCTGTGTATTTCGCTGCGTTTCTTTTACGGCCTCTGTAATTCGGAAATAATAGTTAACGGCTCAGGATCTTCGTTCTGTGCTTCCTTTGTTCATACGTGTCTTCCTCATTGGCTGCCTTCTGGCTTTCGTAATCATTCGGCACGATTCGCCAGTTGCCTTCCAATTATTAATCGTTGAATCTTGGAATCGTCACGAGACAGACGATTATTTTGAACGACGATTCGTCCGGATCGCGATTCCATTCTTAAGATTCTTTATTTGTATTCGTTGAAATGAACGACTCATTCACGAATCGTCACAGCTCTAGTTAGTATAAATAGTTTATAAGTATAGAGATTTAAGGATGTAACCATTTCGAACATTTTTGAAGAAAAAAAAATTGTTCTTTTGTTTCTACTGCTGTTATAAGTTTTCTTAAAAATCTATGTATATGTGTAGGCCAGTTAAAATATTATCGTAGAAGAAGGAAGGATGGAAGATGAGTTTAAGGTCCCATCGACACCGTGGTCATTCTCTCTCTCTCTCTCTCTCTCTCTCTCTCTCTATTCGTTCAGTCGCTTCCGACTCTTCGTGACCCCATGAACCAAAACACGCCACTTCCCTCTGTCCTGCACTTTCTCCCGTAGATCTTCCTGGCTTGAACACCTTGCTTCTGTGATGCCTTCGATCCACCTCATCCTCTGCCGTCCTCTTCTTCTAGTGCCTTCGATCTTCCCCAGCATTAATGTTTTCTACAGTGAGGCATGTATTCGCATAATGTGTCCAAAGTAGGTCAGCTTCTGTTTTAATAGTAGACCTTCCAGAGAGCAATCTGATTTTATTTGCTCTAATATAGATCTGTTGGTTCTTTTTGCCGTCCATGAAATCCTAAGAATTTTCCTCCTGCACCACAATTCAAAGGAGTCAATTCTTCGCCGTTCAGCCTTTCTAATGGTCCAGGTCTCGCATCCATACATTACAACTGGAAAGACCATAGCCTTCACAATATGTATCTTTGTTGTTAAAGTTATGTTTCTGGACCTTATAATCGTTTCAAGGTTTGACATCGCCTTTCTTCCGAACAACAAGGTCTCCTGATTTCGTTGCTGCAGTCGCCATCATCAGAGATCTGGGAACCGAGATAACTGAATGTGGACACCACCTCCAAGGATTCTCCTCCTATAACCCATGATTTAATAGGTTTAGTTGCCATAATTTTGGTTTTCTTTACATTTAGCCTGAGACCGGCCTTTTCACTTTGGTTTTTTACCTTCAGCAACAGGGTCTTTAACTGTTCTTCACTTTCTGTCAGCACTATGGTATCATCTGCATATCTGAGGTTGTTTACATTTATTCCAGCTATTTTAATTCCTGTCTCTTCTTCATCTATCCTGGCATTCTTCATAACTTGCTCTGCAAACAGACTGAATAAGAACGGAGACAATATGCAGCCTTGCCGAACCCCTTTCTAAATCTTTATCCATTTTGTTGTGCCGTACAAAGTTCTCACTATGGCGTCTTGGTCAAGGTATAAACTCCGTATCAGATGAATGAGATGAACTGGTACTCCCATTATACTGAGTACGTCCCATAATTTCTTGTGATCGGCACAGTCAAAGGCTTTGGCATAATAAAAGAAAAAAAAGAAAAGGTATACATCTTTCTGGAATTCTCTTGCTTTTTCCATAATCCACCGAATGTTGGCAATCTCTGGTTCCTCTCCCTTTTCTAAACCCAGCTTGTTCTTCCGGTAGCTCTTGATCTAGATATTGGCGAAGTCCGTTTTGTAAAATTTTCAGCATGACCTTGCTAGCATGCGAGATAAGTGCAATTGTTCGGTGATCTGAACATTCCTTAGATATTCCTTTCTTTGGAATCGGGATGAATATTGATTCCTGTCTTCTGGCCACTGCTGTGTGCGCCATATTTTCTGACATATTGAGTGCAAGTACTTTCACTGCATTTTTACCAATGACTTTAAATAATTCTGTTGGTATTCCATCATGTCCACTAGTTTTGTTATTAGTCATATTTTCAAGGGCCCACTGGTCATTAGAGATGGATATACAGGGTGGCGCAGGAAAACGGGAAATTTCGAAATAACGTCATTTCCATGAAATAATTCATAAAACTAGTAATTTATTAACGAAAGTGAATGAATTCAGTATGCCATTATTCAGTATGTCTTTGCAATCAAAATGTCCAAAAGTGTCTCTTAACTTTTTAAAGATGACATCGGAAAGATGTGCTCCCATTCGGCGTTCACACTCTAACAACCTGTTATGAAAACTCTGGAATGCGCGGTGTAGCAAATCTTGGGAAATGGAAGTGATTTCGTTTTCAATGTTCACTTCAGTTCATGGATTGTGGCAGGACGTGTACGGTAAACCTTGCCTTTAAGGTATCCCCACAGGAAGTAGTTGCACAAACTAAGATCAGGGGATCTTGAAGGCCATGCAATGTCACCGTTACGTGAAATAATGCGTCTTCCAAACAATTGACGAACTGCTGCCATCGATTGTCGAGCAGTGTGTGACGTGGCACCGTCCTGCTGAAACCACATGTTTTCGACGTTAAGATTAAGCTCGCACAGTCTCGGTGTAAAGAATGTTTGAAGCATTTCCACATATCGAGCGGATGTTACTCTCACTGCACTACCATCTTCACGTTCAAAAAAATAAGGGCCGATAATACCATGACATGATACAGCACACCATATTGTGACCTCGGCGCTAGGTAGTGGTCCCTGGTGAAACTCGCAAGGATTGTCCTGTGCCCAATAACAAAAATTCTGTTCGTTCACGAATCCGTTCAAGTGGAAATGGGCTTCGTCTGATATCCACAAGTTACCAAAGAAATTCGCGTCTTCGTTGATTGTAGACAATGTCTGGCTACTAAACTCCATACGTGACGCTGGGTCTCGTTCATGTAAATGCTGCACAATCTGCAACTTATAGGGATGGAAGTCTAATTCGTGCAGTATTTTTTGTAAGCTTCGTCGCTTAATCCCTAGCGAAGATGCATGCTTTCGAACGGAGTGGTGAGGACTTCTCCCGATTGCAGCTCTAGCAGCTGCAATGTTCTCTGAGATACAGTGGCGTAACTATGGGGGGGGGGGGGGAATGGGGGGATAGAACCCCCCCCCCCCAGAAACCGAAGAGAGAGAGAGAGAGAGAGAGAGAGAGAGAGAGAGAGAGAGAGAGAGAGAGAGAGAAAGAAATCGTATAACAGCAATCTGGAAAAGGTAAAGATTGGAAACTTGGGGTGTTTTACCATAAGCTTTCATTGGATGGGAGTGAATTAGTTTCTTCAATGAGAGTGGTAGATTGTAGTCTGTCTAGAAACTGACTAAAATTTTGCTCGTGAAGTAGATCTATCCCCCCCCCCCCCCCAAAAAGCCAAGTCCTAGTTACGCCACTGCTGAGATACGTACCGTTGGAATGCCACCTGGAGGTTTCTTTATCAAGGCATATCCTGTTTCTTAAAATTACGCACCCGCGTTGTAATCGCATCCGCAGATGGGACACGTCCATGAAGTCCAAGCTGGTAATGCTGTCGAAATGTTCTCTGCGCGGCAATCGCTCTATCACCATTTTTGTAAAACGCTCTCACGGCTACTGCACGTTCCCCACCAGTCCAATTCTCCATGATTACTAAATGGCAATGCGTTCCAGGGTTGCCAACGAGGTCATGATAAAAACCACAGAAGTGACCGTAAAATCCCACCAAAAACCACCGAACTTTCCGAAGTTCCCATGCAAAAAAACCACTGTCTATTCGTTTGTTCTTGAGCGATTGATTTGAAAAAAAAAAAAAAAAAAAAAATAAAATAAAAAAAAAAATAATAATAATAATAAATAAAAAAATAAAAAAAAAATTGTTTATTCAAAAGCACTTCAGTAAAAATGTTATATATAAAAACAAACAATAATTACTTTGAGCCATTGCAATGTTTGTCGGGTACAGACAGCAAATTGTGAAATATTTGAACTTGAAAACAGAAAGTAATCCAGTCTGGAAAGGAGTTATGCGTCAGTCATACTATTGTTTTTATTTTATGCCAGAAGATCTAGATTTCAGCTATATTCCAATGTAATCACATCTGAGAAAAAAGGAAGTTAACAATGAAAGTGCAGTCACTTATTAGGTCATTTTCACAACAAGAAAAATCTGATAAAGTGCTGTAGCAACAAATACATACCAATAACACAATGTCAGTTCTTCGTCCTCGACATCACCATCATCTCTCTATTTTATTTATTTATTTTTTTTTTAACGATTTTATTAAAACCACCAACTTTCCCACCTCCCACTGACTCAGATTTTTTCCCACCGTCGGCTTTAAGAAACCACCAGATTCGGTGGGAAACCACTGACGTTGGCAACCCTGATGCGTTCACATCAATTGTGCAAAGTTTCGAACATCTGCCGGCGCTACAGTGCTGCCAACTGTAACGTTCAAAATTTCCCGTTCCCATGCGCTACCCTGTATATAGATGAGGGTCTCGTGCATACGGATTCTTCTAGGCCCTCCCCCGGGCGTGATTACGATATATCGCCCTCGGCGCAGCATTGGCGCTTTCCTCGCCGATGCTCGGCCGGAGCAGGCGGAGGTATTGCGGCCCATTCACAGAGGCGAGGGCGGCCGCTATTGTGGCTGCGGGACGGCCCGAGAGCGCAGGATAGCCGAGTAGAGGAGTGCGGAGGAGGGAGGCCGGCGCCATCTGCAGCCATCTGCCTTGCAGCGCGCTACTCAAAAGTTTTAATTGCGCGCAAGTTGGCAGCCCTGGCCGGCTGCGGACACGCCGCGGCCCACGTGATTAAAAGTTGCAGCGCCCCTCCCCCCCAAACGGCGCGAAACGCCTCTCCGGGCCGCTTGCTAATTGTCAGCGGGACCGAGTGGCCCACCTCCAGGGTCGCCAACCCAGGTGCTGGTGAGTCGCGCGGAATCCTGCCACTTGCGCAGAACAGGACATTTCCTTCCAAAAACTACCGCATTTCGCGCACTTCATGATTATCTTTTTCCCTACTTCGACTACTCCCGCGCGCGGCCTTTCGTTGGTGACCTTATATTTTGTAATAAATTCCATGATCGTTATTTAGTTGGTCTCCTGTTCCAATATGAATGACGCGGTAAGAATAAATATTAATGTTGCCGTAGAACGTTTAATGGATCCCTTTCTTGCTTCTGCTTTAATACGTTGACGATCCAAACATTAATTGTGTGTGAAGGGGCATAACTGAAGACCGCGACACAACAACCCGTCAGCTTTGACCAATGACGTCATATCTGAGACTAACAAGATACGCTATGTAAATATACCAACTAGTAAAACAAACACTATCAACGAATAAAAACATACAGGATAATACGGTAATACGGTAATACTTATGGATTGTATATAATAAGTAATCTGTGATAATCCTCGTAAATTACAGATAACCACAACAGAATGTACCATCCATCACAGGTCTCGGCCCTAAACTTCGTGCCTTCAGCGCTAACGAGTTAAAAAAATTAAAAAAGTAAATAAATGTCTCTATTAACCTACAAAATTATTTGTTAAGCTTAAGGGACTTAACTGCTGTTTCTGTTCATAGGGGTGAGTTATGTATGTCAGCCTCGAAGCCCTAAATTGTTCAAATGTTTGTAGAACTTATGGGACTTAACTACGGGGTCATCAGTCCCTAAGCTTACAAACTACATATGAACTAGCTAAGACTAAGGACGGTACAAATATCTATGCCCGAGGGGGGGATTCGAACCCCCGACCGTAGTGGCCGTGCAGACCGTGACTGGAGCGCCTCAGTCCCCTCGGCCACCGCGGTTGGCTCTATGCTCTAAACAGCTACCCAATCCGTTTACACAAGATCAATACTTAATCTGTAGTTTAGCCAGTCTAAATGTTCAAATGTTTTTAGAGCTTATGGGACTTGACTGGGGTGGCTTGCGTACTTCAATGGCACAGATAGCCGTACCGTAAGTGCAACCATAGCGGAGGAGTATCTGTGGAGAAGCCAGACAAACGTGTGGTTCCTGAAGAGGGGCAGCAGCGTTTTCAGTAGTTGCAGGGGCAACAGTCTGGATGATTGACTTATCTGGCCTTGTGACATCAGCTAACATGGCTTTGCCAAACAGTTACTGCGAACGGCTGAAAGCAAGGGGAAACTACAGCGTTTACTTTTCTCGAGGACATGTAGCACGAGAGCTACACCAAACCTGTCTCAGGACTAAAGGCCGCAACAACAACAACAACAACAACAGCGTAACTACGTGTGCAGTATTAGTGAATGCATCTGCAAAATTTTATCACTGTACAGCGAATATTTCAAGAGATGTCATAAATAATGAGATACATTAAAGAAGTGTTTTTGGTTAACATGGAGCGCAAATTACCGCTCCCATAATCATTCGTGTTAGATGATGTGAGCACTTAGTCATTACCAAAAAACTAAACTCATAATTTCATTTTCTAACTTTCCCCACCTTACATGAAAAAATCGTCAAGAATAACGCAGTTGGAGCAGTACTATGATTGTTGCATTGCATTGGGAAGAGTATGTCACCAAGTGGTGCCACCAATTTTTTTTCCTTTTTTATTTTTGTGCTGACTGGGAACACTAAGTGACGAACCTCGGCTTACGCTGGCATTATTAATGAAATCACAAAAGTTTATAAAACTCTTCTGGGTGTTGGACCGCATCGTCAAAATATCAAATACTTCACCGACGTTTCGGCCACTATTGCAAGTGGCCATCTTCTGGGTGTTACGTAACACCCAGAAGATGGCCACTTGCAATAGTGGCCGAAACGTCGGTGAAGTATTTGATATTTTGAAGATGCGGTCCAACACCCAGAAGAGTTTTATAAACAATGACAACGGCCGCGGAAGCCTTCGTTTACAAATCAAAAAAGCTTTTCATAATGTAACCGGTTTCAAATGAGCAGTTAAGGGCGTCAAGAAAATGAGCGGGCAACACAAAGCCCAGAAAGAAACATTTAAATGGATATTGGGAAAATGAGTTGTGAAAAATGTAAAATGAAGTTGAAGTATAAGAATGAGGGACAAATGCTATTAGCACTACTGAAAAATTAATTGTGAAAACGACTTAGCGATAACGCAATACATGTATTCAACAGGATTAAATATAATTCAAGTTAATATTTTGCCAAGACGCAATATATATTTGACGACCGTTTTCAGAACACCGAGGTACCATCTTCTGGTCTGACACCTTAGACCATTTATGCCTTTACAGAAGTACTCGTAAAAACAAATTAAAATCAGTTTGCGATATTGGCATAATGTTAATTTGAATTTAAAAGAAAATTGCATTTCTCGAATATGAGCATATTAATCCTTAACTGCCCTGGCGAATGTAGATAACTCTTATACCCTGGCGGGGTCATTTTTGACCCAAATTCTTCGGGTAAATGATCGTCATCAGAATTGGCACCAAATATTTCTGATCAACTATAATGGTCGGAATCTTCCAAACCATCATTATGATTGGAACAGTCACTATCTCGATCATTTTAATTCAAAATATTCGCTGTTTCTTTAGACGATAAACCCCGTGACATGCCGGCCGTGTTACATCGTTCTATAAAACATTTGCATGATTGCCATAAAGGACTATACACTCAAAATCTAAAGTACAGTACTTCAGCACAGTAAAATGTTTACACTCCTACCCAAGGGCCACTGGACATTGAACGGCACGGGAATGGGCAAACGAACCGTACACTTACCACAGTCAGGGGGAAAAATGAGATAACATGAACGGGTAGCTTCCGACCATGTCACCTAGCGAATAAATATTAAAATGAAAACTCTTGGGGTCGAATATGACCTCGCCAGAGCTGTTAGGGGTTAAGTAACAGAAACTGAGTAAATACTGAACTTAATAAACGCAAGAGACTTTTCTACGTTCTCTCGAGTATCTCACGGCATTTTACAGTCGAGAAAATAGCGGTCTAAGTGCGCCTACGTTGCACACTACAAGCATTTTACCATGTACTTGTTTTTGCTGGCGAAGCGTTTGACAACGGGGCGGTGGTTCTGAGAGAGATGGAAAGGAACGGGTGCACCGCATCCAGTTTACGACGAGTTGCCAGATTACAAACAGCTGACAACCCTGAAGTTGTTTCCCTCATTTCACTTGTCTGTTCCATGAAAACTGCTTTCAAACATTTCCAAGAGGAAGACGGTCGGGACGCCATCTAAAGTGGATCTGACGTTTCATTAACACAGAAAGAATTAGGGCAATATTTCACTCGCTTGAGTTCCGACCGGGAAAATGGAGGGTCAGATCCCCGGCAGCTGTTTATCCTGCTTTACCGAAATCGCTAAAAGCAAATTCCGGCATAGTTCTTCTGAGTAGAGCCAGTTTTCTTCTTGAAACAAGTACACAACGTAATATAATGTCGCAGTATGAGAGCATTAACACAGACAAAGACAGTAAATTAATTTGGCTTGAGTAGGCATCTGCACAGCTTATGGGTAACGGTGGCACGATAGTTACAGGCTGCTTTTCCAGTCGTGTTTGACACAGATACCCTTTATTTCACACTTTTGTTCCAAGCTTAAAAACAAGAACTGATTAATTTGTTTCTAAAACATATTGAAGGTTATCAGGCTTGATTCCATGGTGGAATTTGTGCTTCACGTCTGTATTTGACTTGTGGAAATTTTTCAGCCATCAGTCGTAAAAATATATTGATTTATATGCAGGTCTAGATTTCGACCACTGTGAGGTCAATATCAGTGCTTAAAAGCAATTAAAATACTTAAAAAAATCTCGACCTCCATGTTGGAGGTTGCGTTCGTAACTCAACTTCCAACATGGAGGTCGAGATGTTTTAAGTATTTTGTTTTAAAGCACTGGTAATGACCACACAGTGTTCGAAATATAGACCTGCAAATAAAGAAATATATTTTACGACTGATTGCTGAAAAATTTCCAGATGCTGAACGTTTATCATTTTTCTTTGATAATAAACACCAGGAACATATGATTACGCACATGAACTCTAAAACGCAGTAAGTAAATGATTACACTGTTAAGTGACTGTAACAAAATGAATCCGTTACGATGAAGAGACAAGTTACCTTCGGCTCACGTGACACTGTAAGCAGCACTCCCTCCTAACCTCACGCATGCGCAAAGCCTAATCTCCCCCACATCTTTACAAACAGATAAATAATTGTTACAACGAAAAGTATAAATGCCATTTACCCTCAAAATCGCGACACATTTGCAAAAACGTCCAACGATATGTGACAAGTAACAATAAAAAAAAGTTCAAATGTTTGTAGAGCTTATGGGACTTAACTATGGGGTCATCAGTCCCTAAACCTAAAAACTACTTATGAACTAGCTTATACTAAAGACGGCACGAACATCCATGCCCGAGGGGGATTCGAAACCCGGACCGCAGCGGCCATGCAGACTGTAACTGGCGCGCCGCAGACCGCTCGGCCACCGCGGCCGGCGAGTGAAAATCAGGGGCTGACTAAGGGTGGGGAGGGGAGGGGGGCGGTCCGCCCCGGGCCTTCGGTCTTGGGGGGGGGGGGGGGGCTCCAAGTACCTGGAAAGCAAGTAATTTTTTTTCTTTGGAGCGCTCTCGTTCTGCTGGGGCCTCCAAATCTCGAAAACTATTTTTTTTTCTTAGACTGTCCCGTACCTCTCGTCCTGGAAAGGACCTCCAATTCTTTTTTATAGTAATACGTGTATTTCAAAGTGGACTAGGGGCCTCATTTTGTTTCGCTGCCGCCCCGGGCTTCCAACAGCCTTAGTCCATCACTGGTAACAATACAAAAGTCATTGTGGTTTCCGTATCTGTTAAAAAGAATTCCTTGCAGTTAGTCTCGAACCCACTATCTTTGGTGGCGCAACGCGATGCCGCTAACCACACGGCTATTCTTTGTAGATGGTGAGTAGCGACTTCATTATTATTCATGATCGGATCTTCTGAAGGCTTTTACAGTTGATGCGTCTTTAATTGATACTTACATTTTACCAAATATGACGTGTTTTCGATGAATTTTCAATGTGCCAAAAACAAATATGAAGGGTGGATGTTGCATTCATGGAGGATTTGCGCATGCGCAAGTCGAGGTGCGCAGTAGCCCCATTGACTTTGCTTCGGGACCATTCGTGCGTAACCGCCAGAGCTCTAGTAGCTGGCGTCTCTGCAAGCTCCAAGGCCATTGTTAAAAGCGAAGTTTCCCCTCGCCCTTTCCTGCCGCGGAAGCGCCCATATGCTGCCTCCAGGATGTTCAGAAAAGAATTTGAACCTCAGCCGCGCACGCGCATTGTAACGCTACGACTACTGCCGCCTATGTTACAGCTGTGTGCAGCTAGGAAGGCGGGTGGTGGGGCGATGACGTCCCAGCCAATAGCGTCATTTCGCTGTCTCGCGCCGTGCCGAGAGTGCTTTCAATGTGCAGTCGTGATTTTTTTCTCCAGTGGACGTGTGTCGAAGGTTATTTAGTTTGCAAAGTGTTCGTTATGGCTGACGGATCAGCAAAGCGCCAAGTGTTACACAAACAAGCGAGATCTATAGTGTTTCGAGTATTAAACTACTTCAGAAAGGAGGCGGAGGCAGACGACTCACCGCCACATGGTGCTCACTAGGGATGGGCTAAACCGTGATTTTCCGCTAACAGTGATTTCCGTGATTGCTACTTTTAAATCACCGTGATCCTAAACCGTGATTAATCACGGTTTAGAATCACTGTCTGAGGTTTTCACGACATGTATCCCTCCGCGATTTCTACTCCTCCCGCTATTCCGCGATTTCAGCTCTTTCCGCTATTCCGTGATTTCAGCTCTTTGCGCTATTCCGTGATTTCTGCTCTTTGCGCTATTCCGTGATTGAATCGCCGTGGATGATTTACCGTGGAACTGACAAAAATTGAGTTAGATAGTTTTGTTATAATGTTTCATCCGCCAGTAAGTAATTTATGGTCTCTTTGTTGTTATGAAAGTTATGTTGTGAACTGAGAAAAGTAAATCTCAACAAATAAGTCAATAGTAAGTATCGTTTAAAATAACGGTACAATAAACTTTCTAACCACATCAAGACAATGAAAGATTAGTAAATATTCTTAGTAAGTGTAAAAATTATTTGCAAGGTAGGTGTTATTTCATTGTCAATGAATATATGCCCTCAATTTTAATAACTTGTTTCTTTAATGTAATTAATACTGCAGTTATTAGTGTGTGCTGTTATTTAAATACACTGGCCTATAATAGTTATATTACTTTACACGCTTCAATTACTTACAGTAATACAGTATCAGTTTTACTGTTAGGTGCCATATGTTTTTAAGATGTATCATGCACAGCTAACTGGATGCTTAAATAAACAAAAATTTACTGCAGTTTCATTTCCAGTGCCATACACTTTTAACTCAAAATTTATGCCTACATATGAAATACGAAGCTGAGATCTTTACTATAATTGAAGCAATTAATGTGATACAAGTATTCCAGCGCAAGTCCCATGGGGAATGATTTTATGCACATGTTTTTTCGAGTTGCTCATGCGTTGGTAACGGCAGCAGAGAGCGCACAACTCGGACTCTGATTGGCACCACAGGTTTGATGGCTCTCGAAGTCGTCGCATATTTCGGTTAAATGCACCTATTCACGGTGCTTCTTCAAGTTGGAGATATAAGTTTTATGCGACAACAAATTACATTTCGCACAGTCGCTATTAAGAGCGGTGAAATGACACCACATATCGCTCGTCCTCGATCGCTTCATCTCGGCAGAAACAAGATATACACTTTTAGACGACGGACGGCGAAATGGACGAGATATGTATTTCAGTTTTTAACCTCTCTCTTCCGGGCCATGGCGATTTTCTAGGAAAAACGGACAAGTGTATGCGAACTGGTCACTGTCCATAATCAGCTTTTAGCCGGTACACCCGCTCTTTGCTAATCGGTGATTCGCTGCTATACCCGTTCTTCGCTTATCGGTGATTCGCTGCTATGCCCGCTATTTGCTGCATTGATATTAGTACAGATTTCGACCCACAGATGGCTCTTTTAGCCTTTGCTGCTTCTCTTCCCTCACCTCCTCTTCGCTTTTCCGCTATTCGCTGCTACACCTGCTATTCGCTGCTGCTTTTAGTACTCATTTCGGTCACCAGATGGCTCTTTGTAGTTTGTACTGCTGTTCGCTGCTATTCCTGGTCGTCGCTACACAACCGCGACCGTGACTGAAATCACGGTCAGATTCCAGATCGCCACGACCGTGAAAACAGTGAATATTCAATCACCGTGATTTTTCACGAGTGCGTGATTTCTTGCCCACCTCTAGTGCTCACCCCAATGTTGCCAGCTGCCAGGCGAGGGCGGCCGAGCGCGCGCGGCGTGGGGCTGAGGATTGTGCAGCACAGCGCCAGCGAAGCCAACTCCGCCATCAAAGAGAGGGTGTCCGGACACTTGCCACGCCGGACACTTGCCACGCCGGACATTTGCCACACTTTTACCTGCTCCGAAGGGTCGGGTGCCCCTGCCTCTTGCTCCCCCACACCCTAACCTCACCAACCAGCACCCGTCCCGACATATGCACAATGGTCGCTTCCGAATTTCGTAGTGTGACTGTCAGTATGGAAGTTATTAAAATGGCGAAGGGCAGGCCTTTTGCCCATTACGATGGTTACGCGATAATAAGGTGTGGATGTGATTACGCCGGAAATAGGATCATTGCAAGGGAAAGCTGCTTTCGAAGAGAACATTTATGAGGACCACCTAACGATGCGACCTTTATTTGTTGTGAAAATAAAAAGAGTGTATCACACCTCAGTATCCTTAAATAACTTAATGATGTAACTAGGTGGTCCCAGTTTCGGTTCACTCGCGTTTAATCATTACGTAGTGAAATTTGACTCAACAAAGCAAGTACATTAAACATCACTCAAATGATACTCCTGCAACCACAATTTATAGTTGCATCTACCGCTTTTCAATTTGTAATTTTCTATTTAGGTAAAAGCTCCCATAGTTGACATGTTAAGAGAATATTTTTTTACCTTCTAATATTATGACCATACCGTCAAAAACTGTGAGGTCTAAAATTATTTCCTTTTACTTCAGAGCCGCAACTAGCTCCTAAAAAACTCATTTTTGTTGAACTGATAAGGTACACTTTAGGTTTTAAAAAGAATCTGAACTTTTGAATTGCACCTAAAAGAGACACTCTAAAACAGATCTGCTCCTAAGGTTGAAAATTTCAGCAGCTATAGTGTTGAAATAATTCCCATATCTCCAAAATTAGACAAGGATAGAAATAAATTTATAGTAGATGCAAATCTCATGAAGTACATTTAGCTGTAGTCCTTAAAAATTAAAGTTTCTCACCATGTTGTTGATTATCTTTTATCAGGCCAGTAAAAGCTATTGAAACAAGGCAAGGAGGTTACTGTTCAAAATAATTGTTATGAAAAAATATCATAAACTAATATATTAGACGCATTTTTCTTATGCATTAGAAACTTTTTGGAAAGATATTTAATCATTTCGCCAGTAACATCTCTTATTTGATAGGGTGATTTGGTTTGCATTACCAAGGGTATCTACTCTATGTTATGTTTGCAGCAGTTCTCATTTAGAATTGTGGAATATTTACTTCGTCTTCTTTGGTGAAAAAATTTCGGAAAACTGCATTTAGTAACTCCGCTTTAGTGGCTATGTCATCAGTAATATTACCGTCGCTATCACGCAGCAAAGGCATTCACTTAGTCTTTCCGGTCGTGTAGATAACATAGGACCAGAATCTCTTTGGATTTTCCGCCACATTTCTACAAAGAGTTTCGTTGTGAAAACTATTAAATGAATGTCGCGATGAAGGCCGTGCTAAATTTTGTGCTTCAGTAAAACTTCGGCAAATTTGGGAATTTTGCATTCGTCTTGACTTTCTGCACAAGCTTTCTGTTCTGTTTTGTGTACCATGGGGAATCAGTTCAGTCTCATATTAATTTGTTTGGTAGGAATCCCACCAGTGCAGCTGATACTATTTCTTTGAATGTGAGCCACATATGGTCTTTACTTACATAGTTAATTTAGAAAACAATGGATACTGTCTCCTAGGAAGATATCAACCGAATTTTAATTTTTTTATTTTTTAATAGGATGTATTTAGCGTTTAGTTTTGATAAATATCTTTATTACGGATTTGAGCTCGCTACAACTTTTTGTTCACTTATCCCTGTATCCGTCTTAATGGTCAGGAGTATTTGTGACTAAGAGCTCAAGTGTGTTTTCGAAACCAGTTACAATTTGAATGGGCTCGTGAACTAATTGTTCAAAATAATAAAAAAGGCACATAGAACAATTTTGGAATATGTACTTGCCACCCTGTCTGAAGGTGTATTTTTGTCAACATATGGATTGTAGATTTAAGTCGCTGCCAACTATTATTGTATGAGTAGTATACCTATATGTGATGAGACTCAAGTTCTCTATGAACTGTTCAGCGGCTGCAGCATGAGATTGCGGTGGTCGGTAAACGGAGTCCGTTATTAATTTATTCCGGTTGTCGAGTATAACATCTGCACATATTAACTCACAGGAACTATCGACTGCAGTTTCGCTTGTGGGCTAGTACACAAATTACATTACGATTTCCTTAAGTTGTATTTCTTTTGCAGTGCAGATCACAGGAATTATGGCTTTTCCCTTAAAAAACTAGGGCGATTCCTCTGCGACTAAGAAGGTACCAAAGCTAAACAATGTAGAAGAACAGTGTACGTTACAAGCATAGAATTCTATATTCTTTCATTTCCTTATTTCAAGTAGTTTAAAATTGTATGTCGACTTTAGGTGATATGTCAAACATAGACGCTCTTATCTCTATTTTGCAAACGTATTTTCTGTCAATGTTTTGAACATTATCCCAATACACTTTATTAACTAATGTTTTGCCGCAAGAGAGTAAATTTATGAAGTGTATCATTCTTCTTTCCTCTTTTTTTTTCGTGCGGTTGTGGCTATTAATATTATGTATAAATGCAGTGATCCAACTTGAAGGATCAGCGAACATTCGAATTATCTTTATATCGTTCCTTTCGTGTCCCTTCCATGTCGATGGACTGTTTCTATCGCAATCAGTAAGTGTGGAAGAAAGCTACCGTACAGACGGAGGGAGGAATGGTGCCATATTTGTGGTTGGAAGAACTAATTATACACTGACATAAGCGACGCTTTCGTTTCCTAATGCTTATATATATCTATCTCGATTTCGGGATATTGAAAAGAAGTTGCACATTTCGGCGAGATGTCGAAGAAATACATTACCGTATTGGCTTCATCGAGTGAGATCGGAGACGGAGGTTTGGAAGCAAACAGCAGGAGTATGGGGAAGGGCGTCCCTTGCCTGAGGGGCCGCTAATCCGACTACCTGGCGAAGGGTCAGGTGTGGCAAGTGTCCGGCGTGGCAAGTGTCCGGCATCCAAAGAGAGTGGGTCAGCATCCTTTAAATCGCCAGGGCAACCACAACAACCACCTCTCACTCCTATTTGTACAAGCTGACGGAAGGGGGGAGGGTGATGGCGGTTTCTTAATCATCAACATCATCAGTACTACCAGACAGCTTACACTTCATGATGGCTTCAGTATGCCACAACGTGATCCGCTGTATAATAAACAGGTGCCTTTTCTTACAAAGAATTCCTAAGACAACTATTCATCTTTACTTTTACACAAGTAGAAGCCTTTTTCTTTCAATTAACTTTTTAACCTTAACTGTTTTCCTTTAATTTTTTTCATATAATTTGAAGAAAGTAATAATTTTGGGAACTAATAAAATGATGGTGTTATTTTTACTCAGGACACAGGGCTAACCTCCAGTTGGTTTCCTTCATTGTTATGTTTCGAATAACTAAATGCACGAAACGATGGAAAAGAGGCTTTGACAATCTGGAAAAAAAAATCTTTAAATTTGACTGGGTCACCGCTAAGTGCATGAACTACGACATAAGTGCTATGTTGTCGATTCCCGATCATGTAGGATTTCTTCTTATTTCGCATTCACTAACACAAAACAAATGCATCATTCTCTTCGTCATCGGAATACATCATGAAACTGAAGATAAACCGTTCCCTCAGGGTGCATATACAAATGCAACCGTTTTTTAAAACCCGTTTCATGAAATGTGTTTCTCCAATGTGATCGTGCCTGTGTGTGGCACATACTCGGACACGAAAGCAACAATCCGCGAATGAACACGCAACATTTCTCTTAAATCTCCAACGGTCAATCGCCGACGATCTAATTTGAACTCCTCAGTCTGTTATTTCTTTATAAAGAAAACGAAGTAAGTACATCTGTGTAAGCTATAAAAAAGTACCAAAACGAAATTAGAAGAAAGACGAAATATGTTGCAGGAAAGATACGGGAATTTTATTACTATGATGGCATAGGCGGATAGTGATGAAAATAAGGGAATTGGAGACGTCTTGGAGGGAGAAGAAGACCGACGACAAGTTGGAGATAAGAGATACAGAAGGCTATGAATACTAAGCAGCCGAGAGAAAACAGCCTCCACAGCAAGATGCATTACGCGTTGTACCTCGAAAGGTACATCACTGCTAGGACTGTCTGCGGTTTCCTTTATGCGGCCGACGGTACCAGAAATATAGGGAGAAGGATACAGGCGAAAGACCTTCATAAGCCCGGAGAAGCTAAGCCCTTGTCAGAGAGTGCCCATCGTATTACGCAGACGGCGTAATGGCGGACGCACCCTGCAGTCTTACGGCTTCTCTTGCCCCTTCTATCTTCTACAGAGTCGCAGTCTTAAGTTTCCTCCATTTATTTATTTTACTTGTTTAATGTGCCTTAACGTTCCCTCGGTGTGGACTGCGCAAGAGGCGAAGCGTTCATTAGGCCGAAGGATCAACTCGTGTCGGATTCTCT
Organism: Locusta migratoria; assembly: GCA_026315105.1. Classification (NCBI taxonomy): domain Eukaryota; kingdom Metazoa; phylum Arthropoda; class Insecta; order Orthoptera; family Acrididae; genus Locusta; species Locusta migratoria. The sequence goes on from CM048749.1 coordinate 182,677,827, forward strand.
CCAGTTAACGATGAGGGAGTTCATTAGGCTGGAATTACCACTTGGTAGCCGTATATACGGAAGAGATTTTGCGAGAACGTCAGAGTGACTTTCGGTTTCCTATATCAACAACTTTTCATATATCTGTCTGAATTCAAATACAGGAAGTGGTGTATTAATACATTGCTGATAATCTTACAAGGGGAGGCCGCCAATTGTGAAATTCAGACTCGATTCATACTGCGCATAATGAGAGCTCATGGCCAGAGGTGTAATTTGGCAAAGCAGCAAGATGCACTTCTCAGCCGTTGTCGAGAAAATCGACAATTTAAAAAAATCCGATGCGGTGAAATAAGTCTCCACGATCTCTACGACTACTAACATTCTGCAGAGGCGTGGCGTAGCGGTAAGCGCTCGGGTTGGTAATCCAAGGGTCGCCGGATCGAATCTCGCGGCATGCAACTTTTTTTTTATTACTTGTTTTTTTGTGATTCAAATGTACTATTAATAACATTTGATTAATAACATTTGATGTTCGAAGTCGCCAGTTTTTCCACGACAAACGACTTTCAAACAACTTATTACGTGCAGCTGGCCACTTCGAACATCATTATGTTTTCCGCAAACAAATGTTATTAATTGTTTTCATAATGTTTACCACGAATAGTCAAACGAAGTATAAACGATATTCCGAAAGGAATACGTATAGTGTAAGTGAAACCTGACGAACGATAGAACAACTTTTCAGAATGTCGATCGTGTTTCCCAACAGATAATTTGAAAAACAATTGCTCTTGTAACAACGCATCGTTTATCAGATGTTCTCGAAGTCGTGCTGTTTTCTGCTTTCCATATTTCTATGATAACTATCAATCTGGTTCGTGCGAAACAAATAATAAAAAAAGTTGCATGCCGCGAGATTCGATCCGGCGACCTTCGGATTACCAACCCGAGCGCTCACCGCTACGCCACGCCTGCGTACAATATCACTGATCGTAGAGAGTATTTCACCGTAACGGCCTTTTTTTAATTGTCGATGTTCTCGACAACGGCTGAGAAGTCCATCTTGGTGCTTTGCCAAATTACACCTCTGGCCTTGAGCTTTCCATTATGCGCAGTATGAATCGAATCTGAATTTCACAATTGGCGGCTTCCCCTTGTTAGACTGATTTATTCGAATGTAAAGGACTGCATCTTCTTCACGAAAGTAAATTTCAAAGAAAACAACATTTTATTTTGAAATATCCCGTAAGATTTTATACCTATTTGCAGACAACCCTTGAAGAATTTTCAATTTTTATATATGTATATTTTCTTCAGTTTTTATCACAGTTAGCCTCCAAAGGAGAACCTATTATAACAAGACGTTTGTATGAAATCTACTACCAGTGAACAAAGAGGGCAGGAGATGGTGCAACACGTCGGCGATACCATATGGCAATCTTCTTTATATACAATAATGAACAGCAGTCTCTCTAAAACTCAGAAATATCATGCAGATTTGAATTTTTTGTTTTGTTCCCTGTAATACAATGGTGAATTAGAAATAAAGAAGAGAAAATCCAAAGGGACAGCTGAAAAAAAAAAAAAAATTGCGACGCCTTTTGTTCCCTCGAAAGGCAACCTGCCATAGCACAACTGTTTGGAAGTTGCAGCCATAGGAAGAGAAAGGCACGCACAGCTACTCCTTTCATGCATCATTATATAAATACGATAACACGAAACTGAGGGTACAAGTTTTTAATATTAATCATACAAGAAGGCGAATGAAATAAGAAGCCCAAGGAAACGTACATAATTCGAAAGATGGTTTGTGTGCACATAGCCATTCTGAGTGGCAAAAACAAAAATAAATATTAGTATTATAATCCAAATTCTCCCAACTTTAACCTGTTCAAATCTCTTTTCCACAGACATTACTTTCGTTTTGGAGACGCTTATCTTCATACCATAACCCTCTCATTTCTGATCTAGCTCTGAAATATTAGACTGCAACCGTTCAATTGAATCTTTCATCACCAGTGCGTGATCCGTATACGCAAAACTGCTTATTTTGTTTTCAACTATTTTGATCTCACTCTACCAGGCTATCGTTTTCAACAAATGGTCCATAAATGATACGAATAACAGTGGTGACAGGTTACAGTCTTGTCTTACCCCTTAAACTATCCCGAACAATGAACTCAATTTACCGTCAACTCTAAATGCTGACTATCTACCTAAACACCTTTAATTGATAACAATCGTTTGTTTCCTAGCCCATGAACTTATAGAACTGACAGTAGCTTCCTGTTAGTCACGCGGTCATCAGTCTTTTCTATATCTATAAAACATAAGTAAATTTCCTTGTTCCTCTCATAGCACTTCTGCATTATCTGCCGTAAGGTAAACATCTGACCCGGCAACCTCTTAAGAAGCTGAAAAACCACACTGATTTTCTTTGAACTTAACTAATACTCGCATTCTCCTTTTCCTTTATTGCTGAATGCTTCAATTGTTTGTATAGCTTATGGGACTTAACTACGGGGTCATCAGTCCCTAAACGTACAAACTACTTATGAACTACTTACGAACTAGGACGGCACAAATATCCATGCCCGAGGGGGGATTCGAACCCCCGACCGTAGTGGCCGTGCAGACCGTGATAGGAGCGCCTCAGTCCCCTCGGCCACCGCGGCCGGCAATGCTTAGTTCTTGGATGAACAGTGTGCGAAGTATGGCGAACACGTCTTTCTTTGGTTCCAAGAAATTTCGATTGTAAATACTGCTGTGTGCGAATCATGCACTCTCACTTTCCTTTTATTGCCTTTATTTGAAAACAGACCATCTGTCTAAATGTTAAGCTCTTTTGTCCAAAGTGTTACTCCGAGGAGATTACTGCATGGTTACTGGTTACGAGGCATAGCACACCATTGTATTTGTTTGGTTTTCAGTTCAAGTATCAGTAACATTACAGTCTAGATCGCAGGTAAGAGCCACTTTATTAACTGCGAATGCCTGTTTAAATGTTTCAAGCCGGGTGAAATACAGAACAATTTGGCAAACAGCAGAGCAGCCATTAGCGCAGTCTGCGAAGTTATCCATGTGTATTTCGTTTAAATAACTGTAAATTAGCTGCACTGCATTTAAATATTCATTATATTTAGATGCATATTCATTATCTGCATGTTGCGTTTAAACATTCATTATCACTCTGCTGCATTTGGGTAGTCAGATATGAGTAAATAATAAACTTAAGCAGCTACAACAAGCTAGCAATATCATAGTTTTATACCAGTCAACTTACTTTTAAACATACTTCTGTTGCGTCAAATCTCGAACGCTTTGATTCTTTTTTATTTTTTCGGTTTTTCCACGTTCCATCACTGCAAAGTCTGGCGTATTTCTTCCTCTAAATACTACTGGACATATTTTGGGCAAAAAAATTCTCTTTACCTGTTCTAGTTTCCTTCCTTATGTCTTCCTTGCTTCACACGTTATTTTGCTTCCAAAGTAGAGTTCCTTCACTTCGCCTACCACGCAGTCCCCAAAACTTATTTTTACTTTTCGCTGACTCCACTTCTGCTAGAACACATCACTTCCGAATTCCTTCGGTTTACTCTCAGTCCGTACTTCCTGCACAATGGACTGTTTATTCAGCCCAATATGTCGTATAATTACTTCTCATTTCCACGGAGGATAACAGTGTCATCACTGATTTTCTTACACCACCAGATTTAATCCCTCACGTAAACCTGTCTTTCATTTCTATCATTACATCTTCGCTGCAGAGATTTAACGGAAGAGGCGATAGAATACATTCTACACCTTAAAGTAGCAACAATGTACTTTGTTCACCGTTCACAAGCGTGGTAGCGAAAGCAACGTACCTAACTAGGTGGCCATTGCAACAGTCTACACACTAATATACTAGCAAACCCTAACGGCCTAATCTATTTGTACAGAAGGTCAGTCCCCTTAGTGCTATCCCTGTTTCCTATCTTCCTTTTCGTTTCTTGCTTTTTTTTTTTCTCTCTCTCTCTTAGACGTGTGTTAGCTATTGAAAAAACCGGCGCTGCAAGGGCATTTATATTTTTTCAATATTCTGTACATATATTCCTCCCTCTTCTCTCTTTCTCTCCATATTCTTCTGCCTCCTGCCTCATCTCCCTTTTCACCACCTCCTCCTCTTTCTCCTCCTCTCCTCCTTCCCCCCTCCCTTATCCAACCACTATTTCCCCCGTCATTTTCTGTCCTCGCTCTCTGCCAAACTCCTAATTCCTCCCTCCCTTGTATACACATATTTGCCAAATTTCATGGTTATATACATTATATTCTCCGCACGACACATTGAAGGACAGAGGGTTCATCGAACCGCTTTTATGATATTTATTATGTGGATAGTACCGGTCCTCTCGAATTCAACCTCAAGTGTGGAACAATTTTTTATTGCAGTCCGATGAAGGCTCGATATAACCTCTGCCAGCCACTTAAATGTGATTTGCTGGCTAAATATGTTGATCTAAATAGGTAAATGTAGAACGATCTGGCAGCGAATAGAATACCAGTCCAGTCCGAAGAGGCGATGCCCTCGTTTAAAAATTACCAATTTCGATTTATTTTTATTTTTCAGCTGTTACTTTGGGTTTTCCCTTTTTTCCATAAACCACCCTGTGCGGGTAAGACGAAAAAAATATATTATTTCTGAGTTTAAGCAAGACTAACGCACGTCGGCCACGGTGGCTGAGGAGACTGAGGCGCTCCAGTCACGGTCTGCACGGCCACTACGGTCGGGGGTTCGAATCCCACCTCGGGCATGGATATTTGTGCCGTCCTAGTTCGTAAGTAGTTCATAAGTAGTTTGTAAGTTTAGGGACTGATGACCCCGTAGTTAAGTCCCACAAGCTTAACAAACATTTGAACATTTGACTAACGCACACCAATTTATTTTTATCTGGAATACACAGCAAAATTGTAATGAAATACCAGATGTGACATGAAGTCCGTGATGAGATATGTGCCCATTTTCGAAACGCGCCAGTAAATGAACAGCTACATTATCACCTGTAGCCTTTATATTCCTACAGCGTCCCTAATAGCACTGTCTAATAACTAAAATGAAAAATTGAAAAGCACGGTTGAGCCTCACGTAAATTGCTGCTGCTGTTGTGCCTACACAAGCAACAAACACACATCAGCAATAGCAACACACATAAAAACGCAGATCAAACATTTAGCGAAATTGAGCAGAATGTCAAAGTACTCCACCGACTAGACGAAGGACATAAAATGGACCTATATGAAGAATTGGAAGTGTATTCATGTTATAGGAAATATTATAGGAAATATTATATGAAAAAGTGGAAAGTGAATTTGTAAATTTTTTCCCATGTTTCGATAGCATACTCAAATAAAAATGTTAACAAGTATAAATGTAGAACCATTATAAATATGCATAAATTAGGACAATGAACAAAAGTAAAATATCCTCTATGAAAATGCAGCATACTCTATGGAAATATTATCTTTGATCAAATCCAGCTAAGGGTTCCTTTGTAGCATACTCTGTGAAAATGTGTCTTTGGTAAATTTAAGCTTATAACATTTCTGTAACTGTTTATTTGTATGTATGTTTGTGACAACTGATGTACTCAGGCGCAAAAATATTTTATGTGATGTTTGACATGTGTGAGAACTGCCACACATGGACCAGACTGTAAGTAAAAAGCTTTTCAAAAAATTCCGCCATTAACGCCATATAATCATAAAGTAAAATCACGCTTATTTATATATTACAGTAATGACAGAAGAATGATGCAGGAACTCTCACACTCAAAACAACATAAATAATATGAAACTGCACAAAAAAAAAAAAAAAAAAAAAAACCGCACCTGAAGATGTGAATGATTTCTCGAAACGCGTCGTGTTAAATAAAAAATCGCGACTGTTAGCAGTATAGTTATTTATAAGTAAATCCTTAAAATGTGTAATGTGAAATAAATTGTAGGATTACGGAAACGTGTCAAACAGAATTTAATAATCATTTCAGGTACCTCAGTGACCTGTTGGTTATCTTTCGACTGGAAGCCACTTCCAGGCCTAAAATATTCCTAACCTACCATATCCCAGTTATCCAAACGGAAATAGGAGGGAGGGGGGGGAACAGTTTAACGTGTCTTTTTGGCGACTCTTCAAATCCATCAGAGGCGAAGACGAGGTTAAAACCCAAAGTGAAGAAATTCGTAATCCCAGCAGGATTTTTTAAATTTATTTTTAGATCTAAAAAAAAAAAAAAATGGAATTGATTCTAGTGGTATTTTTTCAGTTTTTTTTTATTTTTAGACGAGGAAATGTTGAATTTATTTATTTCAGTTTTCCTTCAGTTCTTTGGATTCATATTGTGTTTCTTTGCAGAATTTTCGGGATATGGAACAGAGGGGAAAAATCAAAAATATAAACAAATAAAAAATAATACTAAAGATAATAAACCGAACGTAACATATGTTTCTCGAAGGACGACAGGAGAGTAATGTTCTCTTGAAGTATCAATAGCATTCAAATTACGTTGGCATTTAATGAGTACGTGCCGAATGTTGGTAACTTTTAACTTACAATACAAAAATATTTACGTCATTATCAAGGTAAAATCTTTTAAGTTGGACCAAATCACACACACTGTATAAAATTTCATTAAGATCCCGTTGAGTATTTTCGGAGTTTATCGCGGGCAAACATCGTGACACGTGAATTTTATATATGTGGAAGATATGTACTTACGGCAGCGTTCACATTCTAAAAAGTGAACAAATACTATTTTCAACACAGATTTATGTCTTTTTAAATAGTTAACCAATATTCTTTGCTGTGCAATCAACAGCATGAAAAATCACAAAATTATTGGCATTAGTACCGTCTCAGAAAGTCAATTACATCCCCAGAAATTGCGTTGCGACTCTGAGGCTTGAAATAAATGTAGCGCACTGATAGCTCACGATTAGTACCAGTGAGAGATTCACGTCTGAACCGTGGGACGTGAGTTACCAATGTGCTTCATTTATTTCAAGAATCAACTTCACTTCTCAATATTTACGGATGTAACTGACGTACTGTGATGTAGCCAATACCATTCTTTTTTGCGATTTTCATGCTCAAAATAATTTTTACGTTTTAGACTGTCTGATAGTACTTACACACACACACACACACACACACACACACACACACACACACACACACACACACACCGTAACTCAGTCTCATTAGGATCTAGTTCTTCCTGGACACATTAGTTCCACACAAAAAAATTAAAATTAAAGGACCATTAAATCGTTTTATTTTAGACACAGGAGTATTTTGACATAGTCTAATTATAATTATTATTATGTATTCAATATTTTGTTTTAAAAGTAAGATTTCCAGTACCTATCAAGTTAAAATTTCGAATTATTGTTTTAAAAAGATGCATAGTCAACCATCAGCTATTTATTGTATTTAAAACTTTACCGGTTTCGGATACTATCCATCTTCAGAAGAGTAAAATTAAACAGGCTGATTGATAACTACATAGTTGATCTGATAGCAGAGATCGAAGTCACCATGAATTCTTCGATCTCTGCTAAGTTTATCAGATCAACTATGTAGTTATCAATCAGCCTGTTTAATTTTACTCTTCTGAAAATAGATAATATCCGAAACCGGTAAAGTTTTAAACATAAGAAACAGCTGATGGTTGACTAGGCATTTTTAAGTATATTACGGCTGTTGACTCACACCTAAGCAAAAATTGGAATTATTGGTCATTTAAAAAACAAACTTAATTTACACTCTTGATTGTTGAAGACAATATGATGTTTTACATCACTTTTATATGATTTTTGAGTTTGTACTTTTGGTAGATCTCAAATATCTCAGGAAATCACATTTACATTTTACTCTTTACAAGCATCCCGCTTCCTGCACTAACCTAAATCAAAAAGTTCGGGTCTATATGTCACCATGTGGTCACAGTCGGTTCTCTAACTACTCAAGATAGTTTTCGGATAAATCACTTAGAAGAATTTCACTCGATCCTCTAGCACTACAACCTGTCTACAACATTTCAGTTTTTCAATCTATAACTGTTATGTTAAAATCTCTACCTAACACTGTAACATAACTGGGAAATTTAAGCGAAATAATTTCCTAGTTTCACCTCAATGTTCTGCCAGTACTGCCCATTTCCATTTACGTTTAGCAATTGTGAAGCATTGCTAGGTCCGTTAGGTATCATATCATGTGAAGGCAAATTCATTTTATACTTTTAAATTTTACCTTTCGTCAAAAACGCTGTATCCGCTTTATTGTTGTATGTTTTATCCTTTTCGAGACACAGTACTTCCAAGTACATGTAAATTCCGTTACTCCTGAGCTAAATGAGTGCCAGCAATGCGAATTCGAAAATAACGGTATCCGCGTTAAAAATAAGTGGGGGGAGGGGTTTTTTTCATTGGTGATACGTTAAACAGCTTTCTCGTTATGAAACTCATTTGTATCAACATCACAAGCAACTTCAAAGCATTTCGGTTCTGAACGACAACTTCACTTGTAAAGCAGAAGTGGGAGATTAGACTTAAGCTACAGTTGGCTTTTACCTTGGCAGGTACTCCTACAACTTCGTTATCTGTCAATCGTCGTCGTCCTTACCTGCGACAAAGGAAAAAACATCATTAGTATACGTGTTATGACTGACTCTCTTGATAAGGGCGAATATTCTAATTCAGTTACACGTACGTAAAGCAATATATATATATATATATATATATATATATATATATATATATATATATATATGTTTGTCCGTATATCCTCTGTGTGCTCATAAACCATTTATCCGATTGTAATGCAACTTTGGTGATCTGTTCACCGTACGCCCACGAAGGTTCCTGACCCAAAAACAAAAGAGGACGACACATAGCTCAGGAGATATGACGTCATAACTAATGTGAGGCCACCGACGTCCGAAAGAACAGACACCACACCAAAACAATAAGTATTTAAACGTGACGACGGCGTTAGCTTCAGTTATTTCACCGCAGATGCGGTCATACGTCCGACCTCGCACGGGAATCCGTAATGGCGAGTGTAAGAGGGCATGGACAATAGGAGCGCTACAAACATAGCGTGCGACTTGTGAGAATTTGAGACGGACGGGAGACGAGCACGGGTGGCTAAGTGGTAAGGGGACCGCTGGCACGAAGCGGGAGACCCGGGTTCGATTCCCGGTCCGGCTCACATTTTGACTTGTCGCCATTGCTTAATATCAATGCCCAAATGCGGCCACTGCCAATCCTTTCTTTCCTATCTTTCGTCCTTCCCTTCCTTTACCAATTATTTTCAAAAAATATATTTTTTTTCCGGTGACTAAAGAGCGTCCGAGAGGTCTTGCTATATTTCGCCTCAGGAGATAATAACTGAAAGACACTGTCTGATACGCAAATTGTGTTTATTGAAAAGACAAACTACTGGAAACAAAACAAACCAACAAACTTCTGAAACTAAGGCAAAAACAACAAACATCAACTAAAAGTTTTCTTTTTCTCCAATTAGGTACAAGCCAGGAAGATAACGACTGCCAGGGAGACAGAGCCGGGTGACGTATTCCGTCTCGGGAAGACCGGAGGCGCGGCGTCGCTGGCAGGGAGTCTTCCCCGGAGGCGTGGGTCGCGATCCCTCAGCTATGGTTCTCGTAGGCGGTCGGCGGAGAACAGCCGTCGTGTTGCACTGCGCCCTCCCTCCCCCCCCCCCCCCCCTAAACAGTCGGCGCACAGAGATACGGGGCAGTCTCGAGCTGGTCTCACGTGACTGTGCGGAGGAAAATAGTTCTGGTTTAGTGCGCTCTCTGGCGGTACTCAACGCCCAGCACGGTACAATGCAGCTAACCATAAGGACAGAAAACCCCCTATATATATAATTCCTTTCTTTCCTATTTCATAGTTTAGACCAATTAACAAATTTCAGAATACATCGAATTTCGAGATATGTATAACAACCATGTAACCAATCGCGTTTTTATGTTCTCCAATATATCTAATTATTGTAAAATGCACGAATTGTAATTTGTTATATTATAATTGTAGCAACAACTATAAGCACTTGTATATATGTATTTCCTCTGTGCTTTTATTTTTTCCCTCTTATTTCTATTTATCTAAAATAATCGAATTATGTAACATTAATGAACTAATGTATGACATGTAAAACTACAAAAGTACGTCCTGCTTTAAATTTAGAGGTAGCAGGATTATAAATGAGAAATAAATAAATAATAATAAACTTGTCGCGTCTCCTGGTGACTCAAGAATAGGGATGGGAAAAAACCGACCGGTTAATACCGGTACCGGTATTTTAGTTTTGAATAACCGGTTTTTTCGGTATTTATTTGGTGTCGGTTGTAACCGGATTTTTTTAGTTATTGCCAAGAACCGGGTTAAAAACCGGTATGACTAATTCCTGTAGTAGTGGTTTAAAATGTGTTTTTTATAAATAATTTAAAAAATTTAAACTAGTAGATCCTAATATTTAGGGCTATTCCTAAAACTTCCACTGCTGTGAAATATTAGGTCATCGCAGTAACCAAGAAATCGATCAGTGATAATGTAAGAACAATCCCGAGAGTCAGAAACGCTTGGCATAAGAAGTGGTGCAGCTTTTGAGGCATCGATGCACCTGTTGCCGTGTGACGTGGCCTATTAGACGACGCGGGTGCACCGGCAGTGTACGAGACTTGCCTCCGTCTGGTCATGCGGCAGTTCCTTGCTGTCGTCGCCAGACATCGGTTGTGTCTTAAATGGCACCATCCCAAGTCTGGAAGTACTTCACGAAGTACGGTAGCAGTGAGGTATAAAGCTCCATTTGCTTTAAAAAGCTGAAAACGGGTGGAGGTACTACAAAGATACTGTGTTATTTAAGGAGAAAGCATCCAAAATATTTCTTCGAAGAGAAGGTAAATTCGATTCATATACCTATTCGAGTCCTCCCTCCTCCCGCGGTCATCGGTGTAGATTCGTTAAGTTAGATTAAGTAGTTTTTAAGCCTAGCGACTGATGACCTAAGTAGTTAGGTCTCATAGGGACTCACGCCCATTTGAACATTCTTTGATCATGTGGTACACAGCTTTCCTTGTTCAATTTTCGTAAATTTACACTGACAACAATCATACTGATTGTCGGAACTGTGACATTATTTTTCGAAATACTTCTGCAGCACTGAAATTCAATATATATATAACGAGATATTCGTATGCGCTGGCTCACAAGTCCAACTTACGGAGTGGTTGGCTCAATATTCGCAACTGCCGGATAATTATACTAGGCCAGTAAATCTGTATGCTTCGTATATTGTCTTCTACGAACTCCTGGCTAGGCTTAAGCACACTGAAGAAGGCGTAGTATTGGGAGGGGATCTTGCAAAATATGGAAAGACTAGTGATTTGTCGTATAACGTAAATTTACCTAAATTTCAACTAAATGTCGTAAGTTTCGGTTCCGGACGAAACTAGAAGAACCGAAAATTCGATTACGGTTTCTGTTTCGGCCGCAAAATATGTTTATACTGGAAATAATAACAATAAAAAACCGAAAACCGGTTATTTAAAAAACCGTTTATCTTGAACAGTTTATACAGTGCGGTTAAACTGGAGATGAAAAGAACCGGTATAACCGAAAACCGGTTGTTTCAGCGATAACCGCCATCCCTACTCCGGAACCGTCGCCGTGGATCGCCTCACTGGTAGGCATCCATGCTCTTGTACCCTGCATTGCGGGTTGTCCGCTCGTCAGGTGAATCACCGGTACATGACAGGTCCGGAGCGTCACGTTGAGGATCGCGCTGCTCCCCGCGTCGGAGGTTCAAATCCTCCCTTGGGCATGGATGTCGTGTTTAGTATAACTTAGTAGTTTGTAAGTTTAAGTGTTCATGACCCCACAGTTAAGTCCCTTAAGCTTTACAGACATTTGAACTTATGAGCGTAAGCTTTTATTCGTTTACGAGGTAAAATATCAATCAATTTTCAAAGAAAGAAAAAAAGTTCTTTAAAAGCGTGATGAAGCTGGCACCTCGTAGCGAGTACGGTGAAGCCACGGTGCCGGCATGCGATGGCCGACGCTTGTACAGCTTTAGTACGGCAAATCAAAAGGGACGGCCGGCGGGTGTCGGGTTGCAGCGTCGCATCGCCGGCGTAATGAGGAAGTGCGAGAGAGGCGGCCGACAAGCGGAAATCGATAGCGGAGGCGGAGGTGGAGGAGGAGGCGGCGGCCCACGCGGCGCGGCGACACGAGGGCCGGGCAGACAAGTGGAGCGGACACGAGTGGGAAGCGGGAGCTGGCTGGACCAGGCCTGTCTGCCACAGGCGGGCATAGGCAGCTGACTGGGCAGCCGCCTTACTGACACACTTCAGCCCGTCCCATCAACACCACGTAAATACAAGGCCTCACAGCAGCCCGTGTCACGTCACCCCAGTCCTGTGAAGTTGGCACCCCTTTTTTGGAAAATGTACATTTTTTTCGGAGTTCTAGACAGATATACAATAGTTCTGGAGTTCTCTGTACAAAATTTAAATAGTTCTGCATAATTTCGCCGAAAAAATAGGAAAAATTACCACAAAATTTAGTTTTTTCAAAATAATTTTCTGCCTAATTGTTCAAACATAGTTCTGATCACAGTTCTAAATAGCTATCAAAGAGTTCTACAGGAAATCCTAATGACATTTTTCTGTGCAGATTATACTTCATGAGATAATTGCAATAATGGGGAATCCATTTACACGCTACTGTGAAGTTGGCACCCCTTTTCTCAAAAATGTGCATTTTTTTCAGAGTTCTAGGCAGATATGCAATAGTTCTGGAGTTCTCTGTACAAAATTTAAATAGTTCTGCACTAATTCGAGAAAAAATTACAAAAAATTGTAACAAATTTTAGTTTTTTCCAAATAATTTTTTGCCTAATTGTTCAAACATAGTTCTGATCACAGTTCTAAATAGCTCTCAAAGCGTTCTGCAGAAAATCCTAATGATATTTTTTGCCCAGCTAATAGTTCACGAGCTAATTGCGTAAATAGGGAGAAAAACTACACAAAATTGCGCCTGAGTCGTGTGAAGTTGACACCCCTTTCTTCAAAAATGTAAATTTTTTTCAGAGTTCTAGACTGATATGCAATAGTTCTAGAGTTCTCTGTACAAAATTTAAATAGTTCTGCAGAATTTCGTGAAATATCGCAATTCTGAATAGTGAGAGAGCTGTGAAGTTGGCACCCCTTTTTTCAAAAATGTAAATTTTTTCAGAGTTCTAGACAGATATGCAATAGTTCTGGAGTTCTCTGTACAAAATTTGAATAGTTCTGTAGAATTGCGCCGAAAAAAATAGTAAAAATTACCACAAACTTGAGTTTTTTTTAGTTTTTTTAAAATAATTATTTGCCTATTAGCACAAACATAGTTCTGATCACAGTTTTAAATAGCTGTCAAAGGGTTCTACAGGAAATCCTAATAGCATTTTTCTGTGAAGATTATACTTTATGAGATAATTACAATAATGGAGTATTCATTTACATGCTACTGTGGAATTTGCACCCGTTTTTTTCTAAAAAAAAAAAGACTTTTTTTCCAGAGTTCTAGGGACATGTGCAATAGTTCTTGTTTACGATAAGCAGTAATCACTCATACGTAAAAACAACAAATTGAATGTGCAGCGGATAGAATATCTGTCAAGACCTAAGAAAAATGTATATTTCTCGAATAACGGGCACAAATAAGACAGCTTATCAGATATTCCAAATTTTTTTTTCGGGCAATTACATAGAAATATTAACATCAACTCTAGAACTATAGTATATGTACACAGAACCCCCAAAAACAATGTGTATTTCTAAAAAAAAAAAAAAAAAAAAAAAAAAAAAAAAAAAAAAAAAAAAAAAAAAAAAAAAAAAAAAAAAGAAAAAATTGGTGCCAATTTACAGTAACGTGACAATGGATTCCACATTACTGCATTTATCTGATAAAGTATAATGTGCACAGAAAAATATCATTAGGATTTCCTGTAGAACTCTTTGACAGCTATTTAGAACTGTGATCAGAACTATGTTTGTGCTAATAGGCAAATAATTATTTAAAAAAAACTAAAAAAACTCAAGTTTGTGGTAATTTTTACAATTTTTCCGGCGAAATTCTGCAGAACTATTCAAATTTTCTACAGAGAACTCCAGAACTATTGCATATCTGTCTAGAACTCTAAAAAAAATTCTTTTTTGAAAAAAGGGGTGCCAACTTCACAGCTCTCCCACTATTCAGAACTGCAATATTTCACGAAATTCTGCAGAACTATTCAAATTTTGTACAGAGAACTCCAGAACTATTGCATATCTGCCTAGAACTCTGAAAAAAAAAATGCACATTTTTGAGAAAAGGGGTGCCAACTTCACAGTAGCGTGTAAATGGATTCCCCATTATTGCAATTATCTCATGAAGTATAATTTGCACAGAAAAATGTCATTAGGATTTCCTGTAGAACTCTTTGAGAGCTATTTAGAACTGTGATCAGAACTATGTTTGAACAATACTATACTATTGTATATCTGTCTAGAACTCCGAAAAAAATGTACATTTTCCAAAAAAGGGGTGCCAACTTCACAGGACTCGTCACACCGACCAGGCGGCGACCGCCAGCTGACTGGCTGGCCACTACGAGGCAGTGGACTGTGCCCCAGTGGCCAGCCAGTCAGCCGCTGGCCGCTACGAGGCAGTGGACTGTGCCCCAGTGGCCAGCCAGTCAGCCGCTGGCCGCTACGAGGCAGTGGACTGTGCCCCAGTGGCCAGCCAGTCAGCTGGCGGTCGCCGCCTGGTCGGTGTGACGCAACACGGGCAGTTGTGGGGCCTTGTGTCTAGGTGGTATTGGTTCTACATGGGCAGTGACCGCTAACAGGATTATCCGTGATGTACCTGTTCCGATGGGAGCCTATAAGGTGCCGATACACGGTATTATATTTCAGTCGTTCTGATTGGGCATATATAACAATTTTTAATATCAGCCAACCGGATGCAAAATTTGTAGGTGTTTGACCTAGGTTTCGCTGCCAGTAGGGACAACTTCATCAGAAGAATGAAAACTGTTACATGAAACAAATGACGTCAAAAGTATTATTTTTGACGTCATGTGTTTCATGTAACTGTTTTTATTCTTCTGATGAAGTTGTGCCTAGTGACAACGAAACTTAGGTCAAGCACCTAAAAATTACGCAACCGGTTGGCTGATATTCAAAATTGTTAAAAAAAAATTGGATTACGGTTGCTGTTAATTAGCCAGGTTCAAAGTTGTATATATAGGCCGCGGAGGAGTAGCCGAGTGGTCTAAAGCGTCTCGCTGCGGACAACGCGGTTGCTCGCCGTGGAGGTTCGAGTCCTCCCTGGGGCATGGGTGTGTGTTTGTCCATAGGTTAGTTTACCTAGGTTTAAGTAGTTTGTAAGCTACGGACTGATGACCACGCAGTTTGGTCCGATAGATCTACAAACATTTGAACATTTTTTGTTGTTGTATATATCTCGAAATGTTCAAATGTCTGTACAGCTTATGGGACTTAACTATGCGGTCATAAGACTTAAGCTACTTACAAACTTCTTACGAACTACCTTATACTAAGGACGGCAGAAACATCCATGCCCGAGGAGGGATTCGAACCCCTCGACCGCAGCGGCCGTGCAGACCGTGACTGGCACGCCGCAGACCGCTCGGATACTGCGGCCGACTGTATATATCTCTCTGATATTTCGGCCGATATTTAGCAACGATATGTTTGACAGATTTATATTTCAAAAGCCACAAATGAAGCCTAGGCTATTTCTTTGTTGAGCAACTTTACAACCCGTCAGCGGTCATATTCACAGATAAAGCATGGTATTCCAGCTATTTATTGTTAATTGCTGGTTGGTTGGCTTTTCTTACAAATTTGAGCAATCTGAACGTAGTTCTGTAACGCTACATTACTATATAGATGGATAGCGGAGTAGCAGCAGTTATCGGAGTATTACTGAAGTATAACGTTCTAAACAGAAGAAAGAGAACAAGAAATCGCAAACAATAAACTCCACATATAATTTCGAATCTGTACGGAAATTTCTCTCACTGACACACACACACACACACACACACACACACACACAGAGACACACAAAAAAACAACAACAACCTTTATCGATCATTACATTTCTGCTTTTCCTATTGTGAAACTTCCATATCGGCCTGGCGTTTTAATCTATTACTCCTTAACTACCAACTCGATCCCCATCGGCAGTGGTGAATCCAGGGTGGTGGAGGGTCTATTGGGTTGCAGCCCCTCCAAGAGGATTAATGTCAATGATTATACGCCTCTTCAGAAAACGCCCTGACGAAGCATGTACCAGGACACCCTAAAACCTTTTTTTTATTTATTTTTTATTTAGACGTCAGTTTGAGATAAGAAAATTCTATGAGCACCTCCCTTCCTCGACCAAGATCCTGGATTCGGCACTGCCCTTAAAACCTTGCAGACAGTATCTAAGCTATCACTAAATGCACAAGCAAAATTATATCACTGTGCGGAACCTAACGTTATGGACACTTTTACCGGCGAGAAACCTGCTTACAATCTCCTCTTTCATCTTCTTCTTTTTCTCACTCTTATCCCACTTCCGCGGAGTCGCGAGGTGAAACCATTCACGTGGGAATGGTTAATGTAAGAGGTGGGCGGATTCCACTGGTCGCCGTCTCACCCCCCCCCCCCCCCCCCGGCCCACCAGGGAGGAAATACGTGATTAGCAGTTGCATACGTGCAATATTAAACATGCAAAAGCACGCGAAGATTTTACTAAATCATTATGAACTTTGAAAAAGAGGCAAAGCTTGGGTATCAGCCCGGTATTCGTCTACTGAGGTGCAGAAAACCGCTTAAAAACGACTGTATCCCAGCGGCCAGCCAGCAGCGGGCGGTCGCGGGCTGGTCGGTGTGACGAGTCAAGGGCTGTTGTGGGACCCTGTCTCTAGGTAGTGTCGGTTCTACATGGGCAGTGACCTCTTACAGGATTATTCGTGATACACATGTTCCGAGGGCTGCCTCTAAGGTGACTACAGGCTACAACAGAATTAGAAGTTTCAATTTGGTGGGCGATATGAAAAATTTATTTTACAAAATTCACATATATATTTCGTTCTTACGATAGAACATCATAAGTGCAGAATTTAGGTCATGATAACTCATGTACTCAGCATTAAACAATCATTGGTTATATCCATAAAACAAAAGTTCTTTCCCGTAAAGGTCACAAGTGATCTGCTTGTATACATCTACGCAGCTTAACCTGAAGGCAGTTGATGCCTGGCGCCCTTTTTATTTAAAAACTTCAGTACGTTATACGTTTTCCTTGACAAGGTGACCTTACAGCTGAACATAGGGAATATCCAGCATTTTTTACAAACCATAGAGGCCTTGCAGAAAGGAGAACCGACCGAAGGAGAAATTTATAAACGGGACATTGTATAAGAGCAACTACGATCCACTGGGCCCCAAATGGCTACTGATTGTTCTAGCTCATCTCCGGCCAGCTATTCTCAAGTATTTCCACAATTCTCCAATATCCGGTAATCTGTGATTCATCAAGACCCTAGACAGAATCAGACGCAGGTATTATTGCCATATTTTCTACCGATCTGTCAAGCACTATGTGAGTCACTGTAAAGAGTGTCAGCGACGGAAGCATGTGCCGCAATTACCTCCAGATCATCTGGTATCAATTCCACCTGTAGCATCTCCATTCCAACGGAATGGAATCGACATTTTAGGTAGGTTCCCGAAGTCGACAACCGGTAACAGATGAATAATGGTCTGTACTGATTACCTCACCCGATACACTGCCACCAAACCAGTGCCGACGACAGAAGCAGCAGAGATCGCAAAATTTCTAATGCAGTAGAGTCCCAAAAAGTCGGTCTAATGTGGATCGAAAGATGGCCGAGGTTGTGAAAATGTTTCTTACTGGCACTTTCGACCAATGCGCGAGTGTCACGGAAATGCTCCGGGAACGCAATTGGGTATCGCTGGAGGAAAGACGACGTTCTTTTCGTGACATTCTGCTGAGGAAATTTAGGGCCGGAATTTGAAGCTGAGTGTAGTACGATCTTCCTGCCACCTACTTACATTTCGCGTAATGTACTCAAAGACAAGATAAGAGAAATTAGGGCTCATACGGAGGCATATAGGCATTCTTTTTTTCCTCGTTCTATTCGGGAGTGGAACAGGAAAGGAAATGCCTAGTAGTGGTACAGTGTCTCCTACGCCACGCACCTTACGGTGGATTGCGGAGTATGTATGTAGATGTAGAAATAGGCATTACTTCATAAAATATTTGTAGAAACATTAATCATGGCTGTATACTGGCAATTGTTTGTAATGCTCGTTTTGTATTGTCACGATACATGGGAGACAGTGTTACGGAAATGATACTGGATCTGGGATGGGAATCAGTACAACAACGGCGCTTATCGCTGCGGCGTGGGCTACTTACGAAACTCCAATCGCCAACATTCTCCTTCGAATGCGAAAATGTATTGCTAACTTCCACTTACATAGGTCGAAATGATCATCAGAATAAAATACGAATAATCAGAGCTCGAACGGAGAGATTCGGGTGTTGTTTCTTCCTGCGCACCATTTCAGAATAGAATGGATGATAAATAGTATAAAGGTGGTTCGATGGACCCTCTGCCAGGCACTTAAATGTGATTTGCAGATTATCCCATGTAGATGTAGATTTCATCAGGAAAAAAACAAATTTTTGAAATTGCTGAAAAAACTGTGGCTGCTAAATTCTGTTTGTTCATTTCTCCAGGTGGAACGAGTGTTTCTGCAAGTATTTATTATTATTGTTTTTTTAACGTTACTGCATTCTTAAGTATCCTAGTAGGCGAACTCTATCAGCGCCTTCACCAAAGTGCAGAGCATCTAGGTAATTTTGGGTAACCTAATCGTCACGCTATAATGTAAGTCGGAACTTAGCACTCCCTATGATGCTGAGCAGGCGATGCAACCCCCTATTCTCCACGGAACACCGGTAGGTTCTTTGGAAACAATGCGGGAGAAGTGAAACTCGTGTACAGCAATTAAAGTTTCGTAACACCAGATGCAGCGGCAGCAGACGGAAGACTCTTATTAACTGGCAAAGAAAACAGAGCGGCGAAGGCCGAATTGCTGCGGCAGGTAGCGAGATGGCTGCCTCAATTACTGCAGCTGGCAGCTGGCCCGTTCAGCGGGCGGGAAGGGGGGGGGGGCAGCCGCATCACCAACTGCAGCACAACTAGACCGCGCGCCCACACTGCCTGTCTGCGACTTCTGCGAAACTCTGCCCCCCCCCCCCCCCTCTCCCTCTCTCTCTCTCACAGACACACAGGCGTGCAAACTGTAAATGTATAGCTGACGTTAATTAAGAGCTGTGCCCTTTATTTTACCGTCGGTTGCCTGTAAGTGAACAGCTCGGCTAGTGTGGGCGATAGGCACAGCATCGAAAGAAAAATAAATACACTCCTCGCCATTAAAATTGCTAGACCACGAATATGACGTGCTACGGATACGAAATTTAACCGACAGGAAGAAGATGCGGTGATATGCAAATGATTAGTTTTTCAGAGCAGTCACACAAGGTTGGCGCCGGTGGCGACACCTACAACGTGCTGATATGAGGAAAGTTTCCTACTGATATCTCATACAGAAACAGCAGTTGACCGGCGGTGCCTGGTGAAACGTTGTTGTGATGCCTCGTGCAAGGAGGAGATATGCCTACCATCACGTTTCCGACTTTGATAATGAAGAGCGGATTGTAGCCTATCGCGATTGCGGTTTATCGTATCGCGATATTGCTGCTCGCGTTGGTCTCGATCCAATGACTGTTAGCAGAATATGGAATCCGTGGGTTCAGGAGGGCAATACGGAACGCCGTGCTGGATTCCAACGGCCTCGTATCACTAACAATCGAGATGATAGGCATCTTATCTGCATGGCTGTAATGAATCGAGCAGCCACGTCTCGATGGTGACGTTTGGAAGACGACAACCATCTGCACGAACAGTTCGACGACGTTTGCAGCAGCATGGACTATCAGCTCGGAGACCATTGACGTTGCATCACAGACAGGAGCGCCTGCGATGGCGTACGCAACGACGAACCAGGGTGCACGAATGGCAAAACGTCATTTTTTCGGATGAATCCAGGTTTGAAGACAACGCGGTGAACGCACATTGGAAGTGTGGCGTATCACCCGGGATGATGGTATGGGGTGTGATTGGTCACAGGTCTCGGTCACCTCTAGTTCGCATCGATGGCACTTTGAACAGTGGCCGTTACATTTCAGATGTGTTACGACCCGTGGCTCTATCCTTTATTCGATCCCTGCGAAATCCTACATTTCAGCAGGATAATGAACGACCCCATGTTGCAGGTCCTGTACGGGCCTTTCTGGATACGGAAAATGTTCGACTGCTACCCTGGCCAGCACATTCTCCACATCTCTCACGAATTGAAAACATCTGGTCAATGGTGGCCGAGCAACTGGCTCGACACAATACGCCAGTCATTACTCTTGATGAACTGCGGTATCGTGTTGAAGCTGCATGGTCATCTGTACCTGTACACGCCATCCAAGCTCTGTTTGACTCAATTCCCAGGGGTATCAAGGCCGTTATTACGGCCAGAGGTGGTTGTTCTGGGTACTGATTTCTCAGGATCTCTGCACCCAAATTGCGTGAAATATAATCACATGTCAGTTCTAGTATAATATATTTGTCCAATGAATACCCGCTTATCATCTGCATTTCTTCTTGCTGTACCAATTTTAATGGACAGTTGTGTACATCATCAATTGCGTCGAAACCTATGTTCACAAATGTTTTTAAACTATCATTCTTCGTTTCATTCTTCTATCAGATCATTTTAGATGCACATTCAAAGTATTTTTATAGCATGAGAAACGTTTTACGTCGCGGAGACAGCACGCATACGAGTATAGCGCGGCCGCTTAATATAGGCGGCAGCAGCTGCAGCGTAGCAATGCCCATGCGTGACGGAGGTTCAAATTCTCTTCTGAACCTCCTGGAGAAAGCACATGGACGCTCCCGCGGCAGGGAGAGGCGAGGGGAAACGCTGCTTTTAACACTGGCGTTGGAGCTGGTAGCGATGCCAGTTCCTGTCTACTCTAACACTGGCGGTTATGGACGAATGATCCCGAAACAAGACGCTGGATAGGAAACTTACAAAGAAATGACCCCTGGCGGCAGACCATTGGTTTATCGAAAAAAGAAAAAAAAATGTTCATACAAAAATGTGTTATTTTTCAGGTAGAATACGAATAAGGGGAAAAAAAAGAAAAAAGAAACACAGGGGTTACCATTGGAAAAAATGTACTTGACCTCGGTTTGACCTTTAAAACAGGGTTCAAGATCATTTCGATATGACTTTCAAACCTTACAACTTTTACTGGAGACTTTTGAAGAATTGTGTCACTCCAAAGATATCGGATGGTACAGGGGACACCCTGTTTACAGGACATGAATGCGGACAATACGGAAGTTGTGAGAATTAAAAAAAACTAGCTTAATTCCCGCTGCTTCGCAGGCGTAGACTGGCTGGTCTGCATTGGTTGTTTCTACTTCTAAATATAAATTTTCATAGCTTTTGGAAACACTTTCCTAATAAAGTATTTTGATACAACTTGCCGCCTCCTGTTGCACCATTGATGACAGAATTCAATACATTCCGAAACATATTTTTTGTTGTTGTTGTAAATCTAACCATGGTTCCAAATCTTAATTTTCGCATTTCTAGCATCACAATAGTCTTAGTAGCACCCTTAAAAGATTTTCCCTTATTTCATCCGCTTAATGTTTGAATTTCCAAAAATACCGAAACACGTTTTTTTCTTCTAAATTCGAAGTTTCGTATTTCTTGCTTCAAAATTGCCTTAATAGCAACGTATGTTCAAGAAACCGTTCATCCCCTATTTCATCCCCTTAGGGATGGTAATATCGAAAAATCGCTAATGCTTACAGTGTAAGATAAAAAACGTTTACAAATTTTAAGTTTCTATCATCTGTAGATTCACTTTTCAGCGCCGTTTTCTGTCCTGTAGAAACGAATAGAGATCGCGAAATTTATTTCTTAAGCTTTCGTATCTTTCTTGGTAGTTTCACGTTTCAAACTGCAACATGCACTTATTTTTCTTTATTCGTACGCTTGTTGCAGAAAAACAACTGACGAATGTGCATCACGTTTCTCTGTATATAACATCTTTGATATTATTGTCTCAAAAGTCAACGCTGGTCTCCAGAATTTGATATAAGCTGACGACTTTCATTCTTTTTTTCTTTTGTTAATCTATCGGACCAAACTGCGTGGTCATCAGTCCGTAGCTTAAAATAAGGTAAACTAACCTAAGGACAACACACACATCCATGCCCCATATATCCGACGGCGAGCAACCGCGCGCTCCGCAGCGAGGCACCTTAGACCGCTCGGCTACTCCACCTCGGCACGACTCTCAGCCACCCTCTTATAGCTATCTACACGGAACTTCTATGGTGTACAACAGGAGACTTTGTATTACAACAACACAGAGACATCGTTCTTCATCATTGTGTAGTTTTTGGTAAAGAGCAGATTATTGACACCCACACGTAGAATTTTATATAAGTAGGTAACTTTCAACTCCCAAATCTTCCACCCCCTTACCGTTATCAACCCTCTACCACCATAATGCAAATGGGAGACTGATGCCTATTACTACACACAAACACTATTCCATAGGTACCACCTATTACGGATTATCCGTAATTGTTACGGATTTATCACCGTATTTACGCAGTTGGGGAAAGGTCGTAAAAATTACGGAAATAAGAGATTTTAGTATCTGATGTTTTAAAAAAATTCGGAAAAATGACTGTTTACATTTCGCTAATCATAACGTTACTAAGGGTTTTAAATATTGTAATGATTTTCTTCTTGAGTACGTAGCAAAGCAGTATGAAACGCAAGGGTGTAGTAACCTCCTTCAGGAAACATTAACGGTAGCATTTTCGCTGGGACAAGTCCCTCCTATTCATCCTCCACCACACCTAACAAATGCACAAAGGAGTTGCAGAACCTAAATTGTTTGGTTTGCTGGTCTTTAGTCCCAGCGCCACTACGGTCGGGGGTTCGAATCCCCCCTCGGGCATGGATATTTGTGTCGTCCTTAGGATTACCTAGTTCATAAGTAGTCTGTAAGTTTAGGGACTGATGACCTCGTAGTTAAGTCTCATAAGCTCTATAAACATTTGAACATTTTTGATTTAGTCCCAGCATAACAGTCCACGTGGTTTACCGGGCGGCGGGAAGTTGGTCAATTTGTTTCGGAACTTTAGTGTGGATTTCGAGTTACTTGTTTCTGCAGCTAATCTGATTCTTTTCATTTACAGTAGTTTTTATCCATGGAAACCCATTATATATGAATGGAAAGTGCCAGAAATAAAGCATTTATGATCTAAATCAGGTTTGTAATTTTTAAAGCTTTCTCGGGGCGAGAACTTATTGTCAGGTGCCCCCCCTCCCCCGGCTGTTCGACGTCACCCTTCCTGTGGGCCGAAGCATGATTACTGACAGCCTCTTCTCAAGGGTGGCAGCTATGCTATTCGTTTGCGATATGTAGTTTTGGTAGCAGAGTGTAATATAGGCACAAACCCCTGAATTTATGTACATATATTAAGATAAAAGGGCTAAATTACCGGAGAACCGGTATAATACGGGAGAGTTAGACGACCTATTTCCGAGTCTAGCAACTGACAACTATAGCAATTTGGTTCCTTAGATTCAGAAAAATTTTAACATTTTTTGGAATAGAATTAAGTGTGATTGGCAAACGTTTCAGTTGACGGAGCCTTTTACTCGTAGAACAGAAATACGCTAGTCGTGGATAACTTGGGCCCGCGCGTGCAGCCTTCGGTAAGAAGTCACTAAAGGCGGAGCCGGTCGTCTCGCCGAAGTGAGCAGTTAGGGCCGTCAGGGGACGGCAGCGAGCCGGTCTCGGGGCGGCAATTCAGCGCGACTTGCTCGCTGCTGTAATTACTCTTAAGAAGTCTAAGCCGCGCTGTTAATTACTCCAGTCGCAACTCCCGATAATTAGCTGCGACAAGCAGAGCGTCGCTGAACGGGCAGGGCGGGGCAGTGCGCCGAGGCGGCGGCTGGGGGATTCCCCCGTCCTAGTCTCTCTGCCTTTCAAGTTCTTTGGCGCGGCGCGAGCTTCCGTGTCCGAAGGGACGCCCGGTTGTTCAAATGGGATAGGAGGGGGTGAGGGGGGAAGGGGAGAAGCTGCGCAGTGTCTCGGCAGTGGCCATTACGAAACGCTCTTCCCAGGATGCCCGTACAGTTTGCGCGTCTTCCATGCAAGTTTGTTCGTTTTTGATCCCCATTAGGTTACGGCGGTAACACTAAAAGTGGGGCTTTGCGATCGCCTTTTGACAACTGAAAATTTTAAATTAAAATAACGGCTTAACACTTCATATGAGACGAAAATTGAATAAACGTATTTATAGAGGAGAAACTTTGCTCTCTAACTTTTTTTCCCAAAGGATCGCACTTTCAGAGATATTTGCAGAAATAACGACGATATGACACTCTGTGTGACCGTAAAGTGTTCCCACTTTTTAGGTCGCACCGTTCAGCCGAGCGGCACCAAATTTTAAAAACGTAGTTGTTGGCAGCAAACGACCAGAAGCGCCCGTTTTGCAAATTTTTCGGACAAAAATAGGTTAGTAACTATAAAAATAGGCCTTTTTTGATGACATTCCGACAGCACGAAATCTAATTGCAAATAATGACTTAACCGAAAATCGAATACACGTATTTGTAGTGGAACAAAATTCTCTAAAACTTCTCTCTCTTACGTTTTTCCATAACTCAACATCGTTTCAGAGATATTTGCAAAAGTAACGGTGATTTGACAATGTCACTTAAATTTACGGAAACCAGTAAAGACAAAGACACATGAAAGGGGAAAAAAAGTATCAAATTGACATAGCTCTTCAACAGCGGAATAACATCCCAGCAAAGAGCGTTAACAGGAAGTATCCTGTGTTATACCTCAGGCACAGGTGAAATATAAATATCAAATAAACAATGTCTGCCGCGGTGGAGTAGCCGAGCGGTCTAAAGCACCTCGCTGCGGGGCGCGCGGTTGCTCGCCGTGGAGGTTCGAGTCCTCCCTGGGGCATGGGTTTGTCCATAGGTTAGTTTACCTAGGTTTAAGTGTTTTGTAAGCTACGGGCAAATGATCACACAGTTTGATAGATAAAAAAAAGTCTCTGGACATTGTTTATTTGAAATGTTGTTTCACTTCCCAGCAATTCACCACACTAAGTTGACCAAAAACATATATTGCAAGGATTTCTTTGGCCGTCAAGAACATTTCGCGTTGTTTCCTCAATTACAGTATTAAACTATGACTTCCTAAATACAGTCCGCCAGTCATAACCTAACTTTCAACATCGGGTATTACTGTCCGATTACGTTTATCGTCAAAACACGCTGCCACAAGACCTTGCATTTTTGTGTCTCGTTGCCGCCGGTTGTCCGAGGTGTCGGTGGCCGAGTAGAGAGAGACCGACACTAGGAAATAGGATGCATACGTGGGCGGGTACAGAGTCTGAGGTGACCAGCCAGTGGGACAGCAGAAACTAGGAACATTCAGCTAGATTAGAACAACAGATATATTTCGAAGAAACATTATAATACTTAACTATGTTAACTGAAGACAAGTGGAATGCAGACACATAGTATAACTAGGTAGAAGCCTGCGTACTGATGAGTCCTAGTGCCTGTCCTAATCCATAGTGACCGATCCAGTTCAGTGGTGGAGCGGAGTTGCAGCAGAGAGCGCTCGTGGCCGACGTCGTAAGAACGCCGCGCCGTGCTTGTATGGCGGCGCGCGGCGAAAGTACGTGGCGCGCACTTCAGACTTGTGCGACACCACAGCATGAGTTTGTATTTCAGGGCTAGTACGCTAGGAGCGCAGCAGTGCCCCAGGGGAGTGTGATAGGACCGCTATAATTTTCTATCTATATAAATGATCTGATGGACAGAGTAAGTTGTAATTTGCGGCTGTTTGCTGATGATGCTGTGGTGTATGGGAGGGTGTCATCTGTAACTGACTGTAATAGCATACAGAATGACTTAGACAAAATTTCTAGTCGGTGCGAAGAATGGCAGCTAGCTCCCAATGTAGAAAAATGTAAGCTTCTTGATGCTGTCGCGTCGTTCAAATATCTAGGCGTATCATTGCAGAGCGATATGTAATGGAACGAACATCTAAGGACAGTTGTGAGTAAGGCGGACAGCCGACTTCGGTTTATTGAGAGAATTTTGGGAAGATGTCTTTGACCTGTAAAGGAGACCGCGTATAAAACGCTTGTACGACCACGTCTTGAATATTGCTCAAGTGTTTGGGACCCGCAGCAGATCGGTTTGAAGGAAGACATAGAGGCGGTTCAGATGCGAGCAGCTAGATTTGTTACCGGTAGGTTCGACCAATGCGCGAGTCTCACGGAAAAGCTCCGGTAACTCAATTGATGATCGCTGGAAGATAGAAGACGTTCTTTTCGTGAATTTCTGTTAAGTAAATTTAGAGGGCCGCAATTTGTTGCTGAGTGTAGTACGATCTTGCTGCCGCCTACTTACATTTCGCGTAATGATCACAAAGAAAGATAAGAGAAATTAGGGCTCGTACGGCATTCTTTTTCTCCTCGTTCTATTTGGGAGTGGAATAGAATAGGAAATGCCTCGTAGTGGTACAGTGTACCCTCCGCGACGCACCTTACATTGAATTGCGGAGTATGTATGTAGATGTAGACTATTATCTATCTTGTTCACTTTCGTTCATCGTTTAAAAAGGGCTTTAGCGAATGTACCTTGGTAGTCCACTCCTCCTCCACACTAGCGACAGACCAAAACGTTGATATCCTCTCACAGTTTACACCTCTGCGCTACGGGCAGTGACGTACCTGCCGAAAGAAACCGGCGCCAATATTCGAAGCAGCTTTCCGCGCAATTCGCGCGTCTCTGGCGCGGTCGGTAAATTCAGGAGCTCCGCCGGCGAAAATTGGCGAGGGAGGCGACCGCTCCACAGCCCGCACCTGGGCCACCGACCGGCCGTGCATGTTTCACAAGAATGCCGCATGTTTCATTTAGCGAGCCGTCACCTCGTCACGCGGTGCAGTGCGCCGCGCGTAAACTCCGGTGCGATGCCGCGAATGACTAATTCAGCAGCGGGAGAGGGGGCAGAGAGAGGCGAAGGTGCGCTTCTTCTGACGCGGGCCACTCCGTGACAGCTGGCGGATGAATAATGGATGTCGCCGAGGAGTGCCGTCCCGGAGGAGGCGGCCGTATTTCCGTAGGGAAATGGCAGCGCTGCGAGCTGTTCTCTGCAGAAGGGCCGCCCTGCTATACCTGTCTGTACCTGCAGCCGAGCTGCTAGGAGCCACCGCAGGCCGCTTTCTGTCTGCTGCCTCGCCCGGCCTCGGACAGCACATACGGGCGGAAACCAACTCCGCAACTCACATCGAGTCCTTCAGACCTCCGAAATTCAGTTTGGGATGAGACTTCGCATCTTACAAGGAAAGTACTCGAAAATGTTCAAATGTTTGTAAATCTATCGGACCAAACTGCGTGGTCAGCAGTCCGAAGCTTACAAACTACTTAACCTAAAGTAAAATAACCTAAGGACAAACACACACACACACACACACACACACAAACACACACACACACACACACACACACACACACACACACACACACCCATGCCCCAGGGAGGACTCGAACCTCCGACGGGGAGCAACCGCGCGCTCCACAGCGAGGCGCCTTAGACCGCTCGGCTACTCCACCGCGGCGAAAGTACTCGGGCTCGAACAAACACAAATATACCAAAATCGTGTGAGAGATAGTGTAGAGGTCCCTTATTGCACTAGCGATACTCTCGCATCTGCAAAACTCTGCAGTCGCCCATTAGAGGCCTCTGCGTGTGCCACGCCGCATTGCACTTTGACCTGCCGGTACGCCAGTCTGGACCAGTAGGAACAGTGCGGTGTGCCTCTGAAGTTGCATTTTGTGTCGTAATTTGTGTAGTAAAGCATCAGATGGGTCGCCGATTGGTAATCAATCCCGCTGATGTATTGCGATTGGTTGAGATGAAATTCCTAAGAGCCGTTCTTCGTGAATACGGTCTTGGTGTAGAAGATAAATCATTCACATGTTTCCAGAATGAAACTTTCACTCTGCAGCGGAGTGTGCGCTGATATGAAACTTCGTGCAGATTAAAATTGTGGGCGGGAACCGGGACTCGAACCTGGGACCTTTGACTACCGACTGTGCTATCCCGACACGACTGACGATACCGCCTCACAACTTTACTTCCGCCAGTACCTCGCCTCGCCAGTTTGGAAAGTAGGAGGCTAGGTACTGGCGGAAGTAAAGTTGTGAGGCGGCATCGTGAGTCGTGTCGGGATAGCACAGTCGGTAGTGCGCTTGCCCGCGAAAGGCAAAGGTCCCAGGTTCGAGTCCCGGTTCCGGCACACAATTTTAATCTGCCAGGAAATTTCATTCACATGTTTTCTGGTATATATTATAGTGCATAAATATGAACATAGATTAGAAACACTATTATTAATACCAGGTAACATGCGAAAGATTCATCTTCTGCCCCAATACCATCTTCACGAAGAAGGTTTCTTTGTAACTTCCTCTCAACCAGTCACACTATATTAGCAGGATTGATTACCAATAGCCAACGCATCCGACGCTTCACTACACAAATAACGTCACAATACGCAACTTCAGAGGTACACTGCACCGTCAATACTGGCATACCGGCAGGTCAATGTGCAAAGCGGCATGGCACACGCAGAGGCCTCGAATGGGCGACTGCAGAGTTTTGCAGTTGCGGGAGTATCCCTTGTGCAACAAGGGACATTTACATTATCTATCATACGATTTTGGTGAATTCATGTTTGTTCGAACCTAAGTACTTTCCTTGTTAGTAACATAAGGTAAGGTGGTGCAATTACGATCATTTCGGAAAATGTTACTGTAAATGGAAATATATTGAGAACATAAATAATTTTAACTATGGCACTTGTATATACATGTGGCGTCTATTCCGAAAGAACAGACGTCACTACTGATCGTGCAGTTGTTATTGTTTTCATATTCATAGAATACTGACTTCAACTGCGAATGGGAAAAGCTGAAAAAGTATACCCAGCCGGGATTCGAACCCGGGTCTCCCGCTTTCTAGGCAGTTGAGCTGATCCCTACACCACTGGGGACACAGTGATCACCGCCCCTGCAAGGACTACCTAAGCACGCTTCCCGTCAGACACATATTTCCAGCTTTACCCTGCCCACAGTACTCAATTCGTAGTCACTATGTACTAAATCCCGTAAGAGTAAGGGCTCCAAACTTGCCCACCCCTCCCCACTAACGTAAGGATCATTGCCTGTCACTGACATATATCCATTTGAATCTGCTTACTATATTCATCTCTTGGTGTCCTTTTGCGATTTTTACCCCACACACTTCCCTCCAACGCTGTACTCACAATAAATTGATGTCTGAGAATGTGTCCTACCAATCAATCCCTTCTTTTAGTCAACACAGAGACATCGTTCGTCGCCATTGTGTAGTCTTTTAGTATTTTTCTCCCAAATTCTGTTCTGTACCTCCTCGTACGTTAAGCGATCCACCAACCTAATCTTCAGCATTCTTCTGTAACAATGCATTTCAAAAGCCTCCATCCTCTTCCTGTCCGTACTGTATATCGTCCATGTTTCACTTAAATACAAGGCAACACTCCACACAAATGCCTTCAGAAAGGACTTCCTTAAGCTTAAATTAACATTCGGTGTTAACAAATTTCTCTTTTTCAAAAACGCTTTTCTTCCCATTGCCATTCTGCATTTTATATCCCCTGTACTGCGACCACCATATGTCATTTTACTGTCGAAGTAACAAAACTCATTTAGCATCTTTGTTGATTCGTTACCTAATTTAATTCCTTCAGCATCGCCTGATTTTCTGAGACTGCATTCCACACATCCAGCAAATAACTGCGGTCGTAGGGGGCCATTACTACTCTGAAATGATGAGCCTAGCACAGGAGAGGATTTTGTAGCGGACCGCATCAAACTAGCAACGAGATCGCACAGCATCAACCAGATGGAAACAGCAGTCTAAAAGCGGCGCTCTCGTAATACAAACACGTTACCAGCAGAACAGCGTGGCGTAGAGCGTGTCTGCATAAAGAGATACCAGCAGGGGCGCCTAATTCACCCTCCTGAACGAGGGAGGGAGGTCAGGGTTGTAATTGTAAATGTGAAGTGCAAGAACAAAAAAA
Organism: Locusta migratoria; assembly: GCA_026315105.1. Classification (NCBI taxonomy): domain Eukaryota; kingdom Metazoa; phylum Arthropoda; class Insecta; order Orthoptera; family Acrididae; genus Locusta; species Locusta migratoria. The sequence continues at coordinate 182,708,251 of CM048749.1, forward strand.
TCGCACTGACGTGTTTTACGACCCACTTTAGATTTGTAGTTTTATAAGTTTTTGCAAACATTTTGGACCAAAATAATAATCTGAATAATAAAAAATTACGATGATAAGATTACGACTCTACTATTGTGGTAATATCTACGCATCCAACACGTAATATTCTTTCTGACCGTAGTTTAACAAACATCCAAAATTATATGATGTTTGAGTTTAGCTTTGACAAACATACTCTTTTTTGAACTTTTACCTCTTTGAACTATCATTTTAATATGTCTTCCACAGTTTCATTATCTTTTTTCCGTTAAAATATCATCACCTGTCTTGCCTTGGTAGTAGTAAGTTTATTTTCTTTGCCTGTACTGGTTACGAATGGCTATAGGCTGGAACGAACGTAGCGTACATTTGGCGTTCGGACGAGTGACTATTGCCTGGATGGAACACAGCGTACATTTGGCGTAGATGCATTGATTCTAATTAATGACTTTCAATATATTCCACAAATAGTGAACAAACGCTTACAAAGAAATAGACTAGGTATTTTGTTGCTATGTATACACATCCCTTCCTTTTGATTAAGAAACTACACTTTCCAGAGAAATCTGGGAGTTTCTTTATATACGAAACTACCTGTATCAGCACTTTGTGCAGAATGTTCATTATTACAGTATCCTCCAAATTTACGTGCATATGCTTTAGAAGACCATTGTTCAATTCGTTGTTACGTATTTCACGGCATGTTCACGAAATAGAACAAACACGCATTTTAGAGGGAGCATTCTTACATATGCACAATTCTAAACATTGAAGAACATAGCTCTATTTAATTAACAAGAGTGTCTGAAAACCTTTTAGGAAAAAAAAATTAAGTAGTGCCAGGTTTCGTACCCCTGACCTTCCGCACAACAGTCCACCGCACTGCCCACTACGCTATGGCTACCAATCACACAGAGCATTCTTTCATCTCGTACTATTGATGCGCAGTTGTTAACTGCTGCTAATATGGCATTTTTAGACACTAGACTATCATTTATCGCACGAAAAACTACGTGTTTTGTTAATTCTTCAGTGCGCCATTGCTTTGAAATGACAACGTGTAAGTTACAATAAGAAAATCATCAAATATGCAACGCAAGATGATGTATGCTAGAGAGAGTTCTCGGCGAGGAATCTACGGTCGGGGGTTCGTATCCCCCCTCGGGCATGGATATTTGTGCCGTCATAGTTCGTAAGTAGTTGATAAGTAGTTTGTAAGTTTAGGGACTGATGACCCCTTAGTTAAGTCCCATAAACTATACAAACATTTGAACATTTCGGCGAGGAATGTCATGTGATATCTCCGAACGGCTGGTTTTCGTTAATTCAATGGAGGGTGTCAAATCTCCGTTATTTTTGCAAATATCTCTCAAACGATATATATATATAAAACAAAAAAACTATAAGGGAGCAAAGTTGTAGAGAATTTTCTACTCAAATTCGGTTATTTAATTTCCGCATCAGATGAACGGTTTATTTGCAAATAAAATTACATTACAAACGGCTTGTTTTGGCATTACTAACGTATTTCTTGTCCGAAATATTTGAAAAAGCGATGTTCTGGTCTGTAATAGGCAACAGTTATGTTTGTAATATTTGGAGCCGATCGGTTGAACGGTTCGTCTTAAAAAGTGGTAACACGTTACGGACAGACAGACATTGCAAAATTGCCGTTATTTTTTCAAATACCTCTAAAATTATACGATATATATATATATATATATATATATATATATATATATATATATATATATATATATATATATATATAACACCAAGAGAGCAAAGTTGTAGAGAATTTTCTCCTCTACAAATTCGGTTATTCAATTTTCGTGGCAGATGAATGGCTAAGCCGTTATTTTCATTTAAATTTCGAGCTGTCAAAAGATGATTGGAAAGGCCCATTTTTAGTGTTACTACCGTAACCTAAAGTGGGCCAATACACACTGTTAGCGGTTCTGCGAATGTGCCCTTATGCGGCAAGTGGCTCTATCCCTTGGCTTATCGGCGAAACACACACACACACACACACACACACACACACACACACACACACACCTAGCAGACCGCGATGTTTTCTCGACACCCTCTTGCGCGTGATCCGCGCGATGCAGCAATGCTCGGTGGACTGGAAGCTGCCAGTACGTGGCTGTCGGCTACAGCGCAGCGTGGAGGGCCGGTAAATCTGGCGGGTGTTTTCTAGTGGCGGGTTTGAGTGGGGTGGGGATGGGGGGGGGGGGGTGGGAGCCGCGAGAGCATGCTGCAGCGGGCCGATCTGTCGATACTGTGTGTGCCCTCCAAACACTCCAGCAGCCGCGCCGCGGTGCCTTCTGATCTCGAGTACCAGCACTGCCCGCTAGCCGCTCCCCCGAAATCCCCTGCGACCGACCACACTGCGAGAGACCGTCTTCCGCTGCGATCTGAGAGCCACGGCGGCCTCGTGGTGCAGCCCGCGCGCGGTTCTCAGAACTCGTTAGCGCGTCGTATCACGAAAGCAAGCTTTAAATTCGGCCTGTGGCGACGGCGGGTAACGGTGGGAGCTACCGCACGGTCGAATTACACGAGCTAGTAACGGCGCCAGAAAGGCAGTCCTGCCGTTGAAATTGATAATGGCCACAAAGCTAACAAGGAGATGGTCAGATTTCTGGGTCTTACAAGGAGACCACATGGTTTTCAGATTTTAGATTTTTTTATTCGAGGTATGTTTTTAACTAACAAGGAAAGTACATGGGCTCGAACAAACATATCTGTATGAACGTTTGCTTACAGGATCTCTACGTACATTACGATGATTATTACATAAGTTATAGTTAAGATTTCTGCATTGCGTATGGCGTCTTCAATTACATCTACAGTGCCATCTAGAGCATTATAGCACAGTTTTGCATAAAAACGAACCCACAAGCACATTGAGGTGTACGTAGAGATCTTGTAAGCATTTACATTATCTCTCATACGATTTTGGTGTAGATGTGTTTGATCGAGGCCAAGTACGTTTCTTGTAAGTACCGTTTTGAAAATCAAATGTTCAAATATGTGTGAGGTCTTATGCGACCAATTTCTGGGTCTTACAAGGAGACCACATGGTTTTCAGATTTTAGATTTTTTTATTCGAGGTATGTTTTTAACTAACAAGGAAAGTACATGGGCTCGAACAAACATATCTGTATGAACGTTTGCTTACAGGATCTCTACGTACATTACGATGATTATTACATAAGTTATAGTTAAGATTTCTGCATTGCGTATGGCGTCTTCAATTACATCTACAGTGCCATCTAGAGCATTATAGCACAGTTTTGCATAAAAACGAACCCACAAGCACATTGAGGTGTACGTAGAGATCTTGTAAGCATTTACATTATCTCTCATACGATTTTAGTGTAGATGTGTTTGATCGAGGCCAAGTACGTTTCTTGTAAGTACCGTTTTGAAAATCAAATGTTCAAATATGTGTGAGGTCTTATGCGACCAATTTCTGGGTCTTACAAGGAGACCACATGGTTTTCAGATTTTAGATTTTTTTATTCGAGGTATGTTTTTAACTAACAAGGAAAGTACATGGGCTCGAACAAACATATCTGTATGAACGTTTGCTTACAGGATCTCTACGTACATTACGATGATTATTACATAAGTTATAGTTAAGATTTCTGCATTGCGTATGGCGTCTTCAATTACATCTACAGTGCCATCTAGAGCATTATAGCACAGTTTTGCATAAAAACGAACCCACAAGCACATTGAGGTGTACGTAGAGATCTTGTAAGCATTTACATTATCTCTCATACGATTTTAGTGTAGATGTGTTTGATCGAGGCCAAGTACGTTTCTTGTAAGTACCGTTTTGAAAATCAAATGTTCAAATATGTGTGAGGTCTTATGCGACCAATTTCTGGGTCTTACAAGGAGACCACATGGTTTTCAGATTTTAGATTTTTTTATTCGAGGTATGTTTTTAACTAACAAGGAAAGTACATGGGCTCGAACAAACATATCTGTATGAACGTTTGCTTACAGGATCTCTACGTACATTACGATGATTATTACATAAGTTATAGTTAAGATTTCTGCATTGCGTATGGCGTCTTCAATTACATCTACAGTGCCATCTAGAGCATTATAGCACAGTTTTGCATAAAAACGAACCCACAAGCACATTGAGGTGTACGTAGAGATCTTGTAAGCATTTACATTATCTCTCATACGATTTTAGTGTAGATGTGTTTGATCGAGGCCAAGTACGTTTCTTGTAAGTACCGTTTTGAAAATCAAATGTTCAAATATGTGTGAGGTCTTATGCGACCAATTTCTGGGTCTTACAAGGAGACCACATGGTTTTCAGATTTTAGATTTTTTTATTCGAGGTATGTTTTTAACTAACAAGGAAAGTACATGGGCTCGAACAAACATATCTGTATGAATGTTTGCTTACAGGATCTCTACGTACAGCTCAATGTGCTTGTGGGTTCGTTTTTATGCAAAACTGTGCTATAATGCTCTAGATGGCACTGTAGATGTAATTGAAGACGCCATACGCAATGCAGAAATCTTAACTATAACTTATGTAATAATCATCGTAATGTTCTCTAGTGTATTGACATCAAAAGCCGGCATGAGAGTTGCAACTTTAACCTTTTTCTCGGAAGACTGTCGGTATTCACTGCCATTGCTCCCATCGCCTCTTCCCGCACATACCGTAGCACTACCGCTTGCAATGAGTTGTTCGTCATTATCACCCCTATCATCATCATTATGTGTTAGTGTTACAACAGTATCTAACTTACACTCATGTACCGAGCGAGGTGGCGCAGTGGTAACGCACTGGACTCGCATTCGGGAGGATGGTGGTTCAAATCCACCTCCGACCATCCAGATTTAGGTTTTCCGTGATTTCCCTAAATCACTCGAGGCAAATGCCGGGATGGTTCCTTTCAAAAGGGCACGGCCGATTTCCTTCCCCATCCTTACCCAAAACCCCGAGCGTTAGCTCCGTCTCTAATGACCAAGCTGTCGGCGGGACGTTAAACCCTAGGCTTCCTTTTACACTCATGTAGATGTAGATATTTCTGTACCATAACAGATACGAGAAAGCATGCGAATGATTCATTTTCTACACTAATACCATCTCCACCATGCAGGGTTCTTCGTAACTTCATCTCAATCAATCGCAATACATTAGCAGGATTGATTACCAGTCGCTACCCCATCTGACGCTTCACCACACAAATAACATCACAAAACGCAACTTCGGAGGCACACTGCACCGTCCCTACTGGCGAACAGACAGGTCAAAGTGCAATGTGGCAAGGCACACGCAGAGGCCTCTAACGGACGACTGCAGAGTTTTGCAGATGTGGGAGTACCACTAGTGCAATAAGGGCCCTTTACATTATCTCTCATACGATTTTGGTGTAGATGTGTTTGTTCGAAGCCAAGTACGTTTCTTGTAAGTACCGTTTTGAAAATCAAATGTTCAAATATGTGTGAGGTCTTATGCGACCAAATTTCGTGGTTATCAGTCGCTAGACTTACACACTAATTACTTGACTAACTTAAACTAACTTACTCTAAGGACAACACAAAGAACCATGCCTGAGGGAGGATTAGAACCTCGGACCGTAGCGGCCGTGCAGATCGTGACTGGCGCGCTGCAGACCGCTCGACCACTGCGGCGGGTTACTGTTTTGAAATTAAAACAAGACATGCTAAGATATCTCAATAATTTTATTTTTACATTAAAGCCTGTACCTTAAGGTGAGTCGTACCGCCCAAAATGACAAAATTTCACAGTTTTACTTTTATGCAAATTATGAAGATATGGATATTTATGCTTAATTTGGTGTCGGTTTTTGTGAAATATTCGATCATTTTCTATTTGAAATAGATATTTCAAAATAATCATGCACTGACATTTCTGAGAATTTTGTTATCCATCATTCCGCATATTGGCATTTATTTTTTCGACTATATAGTTTAGAAGGCTGTGGTTTCTTCTGTTTCGTAAATTGCCTACTCAAGCGGTACTTCGCAGTAAATTGAACTGTACATTTGTTTGTGTTTGCCAACAACTGTTATATCTTAGCCATGTTTCAGTTTCTGTTTGCCGGAGGGTTAGTCTTTGAACTTAATGTTTGTGATGCTCTTCTTTCTGTTAATGATGGATATTCCGGAAGACTACAGGTTATATATATATATATATATATATATATATATATATATATATATAAGAAAAAATACACGTCACAATAATATCGAAATGTACAGCCTAACAGAATGTGGTATGTATAATTTATTTTCCCTCTGTATAAAATAAGTAGGCTGCATAGTACTAAATGTTACGAGAACTTGTGTATTGCAGGCGTAACACCTGAAGATGATTTTTATGTCGAAATAAGCTTATAGTGTTACTAATATGAATTAAGAATATACAGTGTTGAAATTATATAATTCTTGCCATCAAAATCCGTTGGTACCATACCTGGTGTTCGCCTTGTTAGCGTCGGCGTTTCTCGAGAGCGCTCATAGCCCATCCCTATATGGCCGGTGTTATGCATCATTAGTCCAAGCGCCATATGTCATAACTGACATAATGGAACCTAAATTTACATGTTCTTAATATATATTTATTTATGAATGTTTCTCAACTTTTTGTACCAAAGAAGGTTTAGTGCTCTTTCACGTAGTAGTGAAATCTCACTGTAAATAACTACTAAACAGCACTAATTGTGCTCACATCAGAAATACAAAGTAACGTCGCTTGGTCTTGTAATGCATAACACGGTCCATATAGACCTCGCAACTACCAGTTGGTATCAACTTTCACAGCAGTGAGTGCCACGACTGTGTGTGTTAGACTGTGGTTTGGAGACGCTGCGACATTCGGAACCTCGAAACGAGCTGCACGCCCACGGTCGCGTCCACGCCCCGTGTGAGGGCGGCTGCAGGAGGACGCTGTGGCGGCGCTGCTGACGTGTCAGCGCCGAAGACGCGGCGCCGCGCCGAGTGGCTGACTCAGCTGTTTATAATTGGGGCCGGCGGTGGCGTTCGTTATGCGCGCCCTCTGGCGACCGCGTGCTGCCCTTTCAGCGATCCCCAGCCAGGCCCGCGGGCCTCAACGGACTGGGCTCGGCCCAGCAGTTCTCATTCGCGGTGGGCGCGTGCGTGACTTCAAACCCGGGCACGCTTCGGATCGAGCGTCGCTAGAGAGGGACGGTGAAGTCACACACAGAGTCCCCGTCTGAGTAATAAACTGCTCGGAAAATGTTCTGCGCCACCAGCCTAACTGTGTGAATGTGCACGAAATTTAAATGAGGCAGAGCGGGGCTTCAAAGAATAAGCCTTCGGAAAGATAAATACGGGTGGGGAAAGAGCAAATGACATTAAAAAAGGCTGAGGACTGTGAGAAGAGTGTACTTTTTAGTACCTACTCTTTTCTAACATTTGTGTAGACGCTGGTAAAAAATTGAAAATCAGATAATTATTCAGGAATTAAGCTAGGTAAATATCTTAATGGAATTGAATGGAAACGAGGGGCCCAGAAACACAGTGAAACACCGCCCCACCGCGGTCTGCAGCGCTCTCGACACGCCGCTAATCCTCGCTACTGCAAGCGTCTGGGAGGAGAAATTACAAAATTTATTGTAAACAACAATGTCTCGCAAGCTGTGAAGTCCCAAAGTGAAAATCACAGTATTAAAAAGTGATTTATTATATCATTATATCATGAACAGTATAGGCAATACTACTGCGACGTTCCTATCGGTACTCACCAATAAGAATTGGTCAATACATAACTCTAGGTAGTAAAAGTTTATCGCTCGTTGTCTCTGTTCATAGGGGTGAGTTATGTATGTCAGCTTCTAAGCCCAAAACAACTTCCCAATCTGTTTACACAAGATCAATAATTAATCTGTAGTTTAGCCAGTCTAAATGTTCAAATGTTTGTAGAGCTTATGGGACTTGACTACGGGGTCATCAGTCCCTAAACTTACAAATTACTTATGAACTAGCTTATACTAAGGACGGCACAAACATTCATGCCCGAGGGGAGATTCGAACCCCCGACCGCAGCGGCCGTGCAGCATTGATGTTTATTATTAACTGTCTGTTCCAAAGAAACAGACGCATGCGGTGGTCCGCAGTAGTGGTTGTTTACATACATACATCGCAAATCGCGAAATTTTCCATCTGCTGCTCTCCTAAAGAGAATTAATTACAAACAGCAATGCCATGTCAGGCTTAAGGTGGTAGTATGGTGTCTCTCCCTCTCGCGGGACTTACACTATAATGTGATTTAGCATTTCAGGAATAGAGACAAGTGAGACACATGGATGTTTGAGTTTGGCAGGGGAGCGTGCACGGGTGGCCGAGTGGTTAAGGCGACAGCTCGCGGAAAGTGCGAGACCCGGGTTTGAGTCCCTGTTCGGCACAAATATTCATGTGTTGCAGATCGATTGTCCATCTTTAGAAGAGCAGCAGATCTAAAATTTCGCCATTTGCGATGTATATATGTAGACATTTACCACTGCTGCGGACCACCGCCAACGTCTGTTTCTTTGAAACAGACAATTAATAACAAAATAATAATAATAAATAAAAAGTAAAAAAAAAATTCAGTCAAAATCAACACGAAGAATCGCTGCAGCATCTCCGAAAGAACATATCCCGCGGTTCTTCAAAAATGTTCAAATGTTTGTATAGCTTATGGAACTTAACTACGGGGTCATCAGTCCCTAAACTTACAAACTACTTACGAACTAGCTAACACTAAGGACGACACAAATATCCATGCCCGAGGGAGGATTCGAACCCCCGGTCGTAGTGGCCGTGCAGACCGTGACTGGAGCGCCTCAGTCCCCTCGGCCTACGGCCGGCCCGTGGTTCTTAATTGGAATGAAATGCCACTTACAAGGGGACAATCAGAAGTGTAAATAACGGATTTTGATGAGTCTCGGATATGTTGTCGACGGACATGCCCTGAGTATGAGGCTATTCGCTTTTTTAGCGACGGGCCTTGATTTTCGAGAAAATTGATTTTGAAGTTCGCTGCCCGTTGTAGGACGCGTAACATTGGCCACTTTCCAACCAAGTGAGCAAGGCGCAGCGGTTGAGGACTGCAGCTACCATGCAGGATGTACCGTATTTCTTTTTTTTCTCTTTACCATTAATTCATAATAGTCTGACATTTTTCTATTTTTTTACAGAATTACAACAAACAGTGTACATTGTGTGAAATTAGTAAGAAATATTAAATTTTGCCGTAGTAATTTAATCTTCACGTCATTATTAAAAATCTTACTTGCTATCACCTGAATTAAAGGCGATAGCGATGTTTTTTGACTTGTGGCCTTCTTGCAAGAAGTCTTGAGGACATGTTTTGTAATAAAACGTTCAAATATTTAAAATTTTGTTAAGCTTATGGGACTTAACTGCGGGGTCATCACTCACCAAACTTACAAACTACATAATACCAACTTATACTAAAGACAACACAAACATCCATACCCAAAGGAGGATTCGAAACTCCCCACGGGAAACGGCCTCACGCATAGGAGCATAGCGCCTCAATTCGCCCGGCCACACGTACTAGAAATAATAGTCTTCATAACTTGGGCAGTAAAATAACAAATGATGGTCGCAGTACAGAGTATATAGAATGCAGAATGGAAATGGGTAGAAAAGCGTTCGTGAAAAAGAGAAATTTGTTAACATCGAATATTGATTTAAGTCTAAGGAAGTCCTTTCTGAAGGCATTTGTGTGGAGTGAAACATGGACGATAAACATTGCGGACAGGAAGAGGATAGAGGCTTTTGAAATGTGGTGCTACAGAAGAATGCTGAAGATTAGGTGGGTGGATCGCGTAACTAATGAGGAGGTACTGAACATAATTGAGGAGAAAAGGAATTTCTGGCGTACCTTGACTAAAAGAAGGGGTCGATTGGCAGGACACATTCTTAGACATCAAGGAATTGTGAATTTAGCATTGGAGGGAAGTGTTTGGGGTAAAAACCGTAGACGAAGACCAAGAGATGGAGACAGTAAGCTGATTCAGACAGATGTAGGTTGCCGTTCTTATGTGGAATTGAAGAGGCTTGCTCAGGATAGACTATTGTGGAGAGCTGCATCAAACCAGTCCCCGGACTGAAGACCACAACAACAACACAAAAAAAAAAAAGAGAGTGGTTAGTCATAGAGGATTTCAACACTGCTCTGTTTCTCTTCACAAGGTTGAAATCACGCTCATATTCAGAATTGCTACCGGGTGAAATGGTTATAGAGAGTAATACTTTCGGCTCGACGAATTCTTCATATTTGTGTCCGACTAGAATCACTTTCAGAATCTTGATTTACAACCAAAGTGTCATCTACATGAAGAGCTGCGAACAACCTCTGAAGTTCATTCACCACATCATCTCGAGTTTCATAGGCATACAAACTTTTCCAAGAAAAAATGAATGGGAGAATTATGTGCAGCTTCAATTTTGCCAAACCTTGAGTGTAAACTTGTTGATCATATGGCCACGGACAGAACGTACAGAGCCGGCCGCGGTGGCCGAGGTGACTGCGGCGCTCCAGTCACGGTCAGCACGGCTACTACGGTCGGGGGTTCGAATCCCCCCTCGGGCATGGATATTTGTGCCGTCCTAGTTCGTAAGTAGTTCATAAGTAGTTTGTAAGTTTAGGGACTGATGACCCCGTAGTTAAGTCCCATAAGCTTAACAAACATTTTGAAAAAAAAAAAAAAGAAAAAAAGAACGTACAGAAGTACTTTCTCAGTGATGAAAAGGAAAGGGATTTGTGCCACGTGGGTATAGCCGAGCGGTCTGGAACGCAACGTTGCGTATCGCGAGGCCTCCCGCGTCGGACGTTCGAATCCTCCCTTAGGCATGGATGTGTGTGTTATCCTTAGGTTAGTTTAACTTAGTTTAAGTAGTTTGTAAGTTACGGACTAATAACCACGCAGCTGAGTCCGATAGATATAAGAACTTTTGATTTGATTTATCTGTATCCTGGAGATCGTTCTCTTTTGTTCGAAGTCTGAATACCAGTAACTAAACTCCTCATCACTTCTCTGAATTTGCGGACCCTGTCGACATCTAAGATATAAATGAAAGAACTGTTATCCCGGCTTTAAACTTATTTCCAATAACGACACAGAAATCCCACTATTAAAAGTACCAATCATATTAAAGATTGAGTTCTCGACTATCGAAGATTTGCCTTCAACCCACGCAGCCAATCAATTGCACAGAAGTGGAGTGATTATATAATGTTAACGTTTAAAACTTTTGTCCGCTAAGTCGTAAAATAACACTGTGCATCCCGTAAAACCATAAAATCCTGCAATTTCCGTAAATTTAACGGATAAACCGTAAAAGTTGACAAGTATTCTCCTCGCTGTGATGAATTGCAATGGGAACGAAGTGCATTGGCGGTACTGACTTCGTCTCAGAGTTAGTGATGCAAAATGTTTTCAGTGATTTGATCACTTATTTTGATTCGCAGCAAAATTTGTCTTTATAGTCTTCCATCTGCTCTTTCGATTAAAATCTGTCCTGCAACTCGATTGATGATTCTGTGTATCTTGTCACGTATTCGTGAACAGCTAAACATGGACAAATATATCAATAAATCCTATTAACGATGCAGAGTGCACTGGGACAAACCAGATTAACGCGCGAACGTGCCACTATTTTCTACTCACATAAATGGAAGCGGACACGTTGCTTCGGCGCTCGGTCGTGCCGATACTGGCTCCGAACTACACAAATGTATCGCGTTTTTATTCTTTTTATTTCATATTTATCGTCTGTTCTAGCAGACGCAAAATTTGCAGAGGTTATTTCGAGCTAGAACAGCGATCGTCGTTTATTCCCGAATTTAAACTGCGGGGGAGCAAAAACATTTGAAAAAAATAATGCAGTAGTTATAGCGCACACCAGAAAAGCTATCTACCTACTGTCAAGCGCGCATCCTCGTCAGGTTTGTAGCAGCAGTACTTTACATTGCAGAAACTACACAACGAAAACCTGAAAACCTGGCGTTGACTCGGTGTTTATTTACTACTAGCTTAAACCCGCGGCTCTGCTCGCGTGTTGATTGATGATAGACAAGCTTTCAGTAGTGTGCTATGAGACTGGTTTTGAAGGATGGAATGAAATACAATACCTTCTTTAGAAACAAACATTTTTAATCAACATTCAAATAAAAAAATAAAATTACGTGAAGTACTTAATGATTTACAATAAATAATACATACATTATTCCTTATAGCATGTGCTGTTTTATCTCAATACGTATGGTGAGAGTAATGTACAAATTCATTTCAGGGCATTCTGGTAAACTACGTTATTTGTATTAAAAGAAATTTCTTTTTTACTGCTTTTTTGTTTATTCTTATATTTCCTTATTCGTATGCTTATCCTTACAGAGAAATAGCTGAAAACATTGTAGCACGCATATACCAAAGATATGGTCTGTGGCATCACGTTTCGCTGTATGTAACCTCCTTGCTATAGAGTCGCAAACGTCATCACTGGCCTTTAGTTCGAATTTTTTTTATACTTAGATGACTTTCAACCACCATATCTTCCACCCCCTTATAGCTATCGGCATGGAACTGCTATGGTGTACAACGGGAGACTTAGGACAACAATTACACACAGACCATTCGTTTGTGTTCTGTAGTTTTCGCTGCAGAGCGAAATATTAACACACACACACACGTAGAATTTGATATAACTTTCCATCCCTATATACTCAACCCTTTTATCATTATCAACCCTCAAGCAACAATGCAACCAATAAAACCATTATCAAAGAGTAAATATAAATTTCAAAGAGTAATTATTGTTCCGCATTTCGCGTTATATTCTTCAAATTACTACATATCTATCAGATCGCTATAAAACAGTGCCTAAAGCCTTCCCCGACTGTACAAATTATAGCTCCTTATGTCTTGTGGTTCAGACGTGATAAACGTACACCGAACAGACATTCACATTTATAGATTAGCTAAAATTCCGGCGTTTCTGGGGTATTTATTTACTTATTCCTGCCTTGAGTACTTCTCCTATTCCTTGTCTCTCTGTCCATCTCCTTTTTTCTAAAAAAAAAAAAAAAAAACATGTTATATTTATCGGAGAATATGTAAGAAATACCACTGTCTTTCATAATGTACAAAATTAAAAGTGCAGTATCCAAACAAAGAAAGATAGCAATGAAAATACAAAAAACACAAAAATTCGTACATACTCATATTTATTGAATTATATGTTGTACAACTGTATAATTTTTCAGGTATATATTCATTTGTATAAGTGTTCTATGTCTGCAAAATCTCTTGGGAATACAATTAGTAGTAAAGAAGTAATATATTAAAACTTGGTGCGTGACGGGGCGGTTTTCCATGAACGTTACTGTTCATGTGCTCATATCTATGAACTACGTGTCGTACTGTGATTCAATTTAGAAAGTAAATTCAACTATATGTGAGTGTATGCTGTCTGTGAAACTTCCTGCGGCTACAATTTGTAGTGTAGAAATTATAATCTGTAACGTCATACCGAATGCCGTAGTTTTAGTCCATGAACAGCGGAAAAGTAGTAAGCGAGAAACTTTTTTTCCTTTCATAATTTTGCTATGGTTGTCAGCAAGAAGTAGTTCATTAAAAGTTTGAAATTATGTTTAAAGTTTGTTGCAAGTTACTAAGTAATCTCCTTCTCAAATACTATAATCATAAAGTCTCGTCGCATTATGTGGCAGTTTCTTGCAACTCCTATTGTTTATGATGTTATATCTCCTGTACCATGTGTATGTGGTTCCCACCATTACTGAACTGGTACCTTACGGTAAGGAAAAAGTGTACCAAATTTGTTTGACATCAGTCTAGTCGTTTAGAAGGAAATTTGCAACATTATCGCTTAATGCAGCAGTTTTTCTCGCATCTCTTTGTTTATGACGTCATACCTCGTGAACTATATGTTGTACGTGATGCTTACAGTTACGTCGACCGTGGTAATGGATTGAAGCTTACGTGTGCAAAATTTCATACAGATTGGAACAAAACAGTAGTTTTATATGCAATACGTACACACAAACACACGGACCTGTAGCCACTGGAGGCAAGATATTGTAATTGTTTACATTTAGCTTCATTTGAACAATTGTACGAATTTACATTCCGATATAATGTTTCGTGTCGTCTCTTGTAGTCTGTGCAACAGGTCCACCGCCGGCCGCGGTGGCCGAGGGGACTGAGGCGCTTCAGTCACGGTCTGCACGGCCACTACGGTCAGGGGTTCGAATCCCCCCTCGGGCATGGATATTTGTGCCGTCCTAGTTCGTAAATAGTTTGTAAGTTTAGGGACTGATGACCCCGTAGTTAAGTCCCATAAGACTTACAAACATTTGAACATTTTGAACAGGTCAACCTAAACTACGTGTACACAGCTTAATGTTATTCCACCTGCTGATGGGGGTTTAACCCCTCGAAAAGCGTTATGGTTACAATAAAACAAAGTGACTGGTAACAGTAATACCTTTCTTTCAGTCAATTTCAAACAACAGTCACGGTAAAGCCTATACCAAAATATTTTCGTTTAAAATACGGAAACTGCTTTGTATATAAAGAAGGTATTATTCCATTTACTCCTTCCGCCTCTCTCGGTTCACCACCTATTCCCCCATTGTCTACCTTCATTTTAACATATATAGACAGAAGAACAAAAATAAACGTCAATACCATTGAGACTACAGATCGGACATTAATGGAAGCACTACAAAATTTGAACCAAGAAACTAAAAGTGTCAAGGCAATGTTGACGTGCACTACTGGCAACCAAAATTGCTGCATCAGGAAGAAATGCAGATGATAAACGGATATTCATTCGACAAATATATTGTACTAGAACCGACATGTGATTAAATTTTTACGCAATTTGGGTGCATAGGTCCCGAGAAATCAGTACCCAGAACAACCAATTCTGGGCATTGAGTCAAACAGAGCTTGGATGGCGTGCACAGGTATAGATGCCCATGCAGCTTCAACACGATACCACAGGTAATAAAGAGTAGTTACTGGCGTATTGTGACGAGTCAGTTGCTCGGCCACCATTGACCAGACGTTTTCAATTGGTTTTGGAGGATGTGCTAGCCAGGGCAGCAGTATCCACAAAGGCCAGTACGGGACCTGCAACATGCGGTCGTGCATTATCCTGCTGAAATGTAGGGTTTCGCAGGGATCGAATGAAGACTAGAGCCACGAGTCGTAACACATCTGAAATGTAACGCACACTGTTCAAAGTGCCGTCGATGGGAACAAGAGGTGACCGAGACGTTAACCAATGGCACCCCATACCATCACGCTGGGTGATACGCCAGTATGGCGATGACAAAAACACGCTTCCAATGTGCGTTCACCGAGATGTCGCCAAACACGGATGCAACCATCATGATGTTGTAAACAGAACCTGGATTCATCCGAAAAAAAATGACGTTTTGCCATTCGTGCACCCAGGTTCGTCGTTGCGTACACCATAGCAGGTGCTCCTGTCTGTGATGCAGCGTCAAGGATAACTGTAGCCATGATCTCCTAGGTGATAGTCCACGCTGCTGCAGATGTCGTCGAACTGTTCGTGCAGCTGGTTGTTGTCTTGCAAACTTCTTCATTTGTTGACTCAGGGATCGAGACGTGGCTGCACTATCCGGTACAGCCATGCGGATAAGATTCCTGTCATCTCGACTGCTAGTGATACGAGGCCGTTGGGATCCAGCACGGCGTTCCGTATCGCCCTCCTGAACGCATCGGTTCCATATCCTGCTGACAGTCATTGGAACGCGACCAACGCGAGCAGCAATGTCGCGATACGATAAACCGTAATCGTGACAGGCTACAATACGACCTTTATTAAAGTCGGTAACGCGATGCTACGCATTTCTCCTCCTTACACGAGGCATCACAACAACGTTTCACTAGGCAACGCCGGCCAACTGCTGTTTGTGTATGAGAAATAGGTTGGAAACTTTCCTCATGTCACCACGTTGTAGGTGTCACCACCGGCGCCAACCTTATGTGAATGCTCTGAAAAGCTAATCATTTGCATATCACAGCATCTTCTTCCTGCCGGTTAAAATTCGCGTCTGTAGCACGTCATCTTCGTAGTGTAGCAATTTTAATGGCCAGGAGTGTACATTGATCATCCAAAACAATATAACTAGCTACTTATATTTTTAGTGGAAAAATAAAAATAATATTGTCTAATTTGTTTTAATTGTATTAATATTCATACAGTGAGTAGAAAATTGTACAATTCAAGTGAAATAAACCTTAACTGAACAAATAGGGTGGTTGCAAATGGAGTCACTGCCTGCTAAATAATATTACTTCTGTGTGAATATATTACTTCTTACAGTGAATAGCAGTTCCTTTCTGAGGACAAGCATAAGGCTGCTTTGGCTTTGACTACATGTTGGTTTCTTTCTTTGTTCTGCAATGCACGTAGCACCTTGGGTGCTATGTTTTCGCAGATGTTTTGGTTCTGTAGAACAACAGTTTTGATTTCATTTAAGACTTCCGGCCTCATAAGCCGTGATCGATTTATAAAACTTTCCCCTAAAGTTTCATCTTCGGCTGCGGAAGACATCATTCTACCTCTGAAGACGTCTTCCGCAGCCGAAGATGAAACGTTAGGGGAAAGTTTTTTAAATCGACCACGGCTTATGAGCCCGAAAGTTTTAAATGAAGTTGACGCCGGCCGTGAAAGCTTACATTGTATGATCAACAGTTTTGATTTTTTTTAAACTGGAGCGACCATATCCAACGCATGTCTGATGGTAAGGCAGCTATAGCTGCAATACGATACACACCAACCGGCAAGAGTAACGTTGGCCGCGCGGTCTGAGACGGCATCAATTGCACGGCCGCTACCGTTGATAATACGAGTCCTCAGTTGGGAATGGATATGTACGCTCTCCTTAGCAACTGAGCGTTCTAAGGCGTCTCACTGTAAAGCGCGCGATTGCTCACTGACGGAGGTTCGAGTCCTTCCTGGGCATAGGTGTGTGTGTGTTTTATGCTAAGGTTAAATTGTTTTAAGTTGTTTGTGTTGAATCATCCTCGTTGCCATTTGTTGAATCCTCGTCCCGGTCTGGTTTTCAGGAAATGTTCGGTTCGGTGCAGGATGTGTGGTCATCTATAACAGTTCTGTTGATTATTAATACAAGTTTTATTGACTGAAGAACGCAGTACTCAACTTCTATCTGTTCTTTTCTCTTCTCGCGGCGTGGTCTTCTGTTCGATGCTAGCTGCGCTGAGTCCTAGTGAGGCCACTACGGTCGGGGGTTCGAATCCCCCCTCGGGCATGGATATTTGTGCCGTCCTAGTTTGTAAGTAGTTCATAAGTAGTTTGTAAGTTTAGGGACTGATGACCCCGTAGTTAAGTCCCATAGACTTTACAAACATTTGAACATTTGAGTCCTAGTGACTGCTTAGTTCATAGCCGAGCTCTGACAGGTTGTCCACACGCATGTCGGCCTAGATATAGCAGCTTGTAGAGGGCGCGCTTCTCCGTTAATCCCTCCAGGATGCGCGGCCTGCACGGCCCCTACGGTCGGGGGTTAGAATCCCCCCTCGGGCATGGATATTTGTGCCGTCCTTAGGATTAACTAGTTCATAATTAGTTTGTAAGTTTAGGGACTGATGACCCCGTAGTTAAGTCCCCTAAGCTATACAAACATTTGAACATTTGATGCGCGGCGCCAGCGTGCGACTGGCTACAGGACGTCATCCGCTGCCTTCTCCACGATCGTTCTCTTGCGTCTGGCGTTAACTTTACGCCACAACAGTTTGTAAGTCGAAGGTCTGATGCCCATAGCAGGTTTGGTCGAATAGGTTTACAAACATTTCAACGTTTAGTTTGGTCCTTAGGTTAAAAACATCCTAACATTTTTTTAAATGCGAGGGACGGGAAAATTTCACAACAAGGTTCATGCGGTAAAAGCGACTTTTATAGCGGAATAGGAAGGAATAAGAGACTTTTACCAGATATTGTTAAATTTTTAATATTCCCATATAAAATGCTATAAAAGTGAGAGTGCTTATTTTTTAATATTCGAACCTGAAACATTCAATGTTAAAATAACCTTTTGACTTCTTAACTCATCACGTACTAGGTGATGATCGTTCATTCCAAGTGCAACAAACTTCGATATAACAAATCAAGATATACTGTTAGTATTAAAATTTGTTAAAAAAGCGACGCCGAATTTCGTTAAAAGCAACAATTTCGCAAAAATAGAACAGTATGTGGCAAAAACTGAATTTATCCACAGATTAAGGAATAAGGGAAGAAACCTATTTTTAGTAAGTAATAGAATCTAATTTTCCGAAACAGAACACAGAATTTGGCAAGAAAAACACAAATTTATAAAAATGTCGATTTTAGTAGAATACGACGATATTAACAATGAAACAGCAAGGAATTTTCTAAAATACAACAAGCTGTAAAGTTGAAGTAAATTTAACAAACAAAAGAAAAAAAAACTCAGTCTTCGGAAAAAATAGGGATTGAGGCAAAGAAAAAATAAAAATAAAAATTTCTGTGTTCGAGGACATAGAACCAAATTTGGAAGAAATAAATTTCATTTCGAAGAAAACACTAAATTCGGCAGGAAAACATCAATTAAAAAAAGATTAATCAATTTTGCATAAATTATAACGAATCCTCCAAAAAGTAACATCGCATTTTGCAAAAAATACCTCTTAATTTGTTCATAGAGCGATTTTTGTCTCCACCTAGTCATTGCCACACCTGGGTGAACGATACAGGAAATACGGCATACGTATTGTATAGTGCGCGATAAAGCTGAACTCTGAAATCTAACTGCTAATGGCGACTATACTGTCAGCAGAACGGCAAACGAGGAACCCCGACCTAAATGTAGGCCCGATTTCATTGCTTTATAAACGTGCCGCGTGAACAGGCGACGTAACTTTTAGGCGGTATCGCTCGTACACAATTGCCGTCGTTCCTGATTTCGCGTGATTTTCACGACAGAACAGTACCCGGATGTTCGGAAGCGGCGGCAAAATAAAGAGGTTTTACAAAAAGAGGCCAAAAACAAACTCTCGGGGCCCTTTCGACGACCGTCGACAGCGCCATGTAAAAATCATAGGACACGGGCCATGGCTGGCCATTTCCATCGGCGCTGACCCGCACGTCCACAAGGGAACAAAAAAGAGAGAAAAAAAAAATCCTGCCCTGCACCCGCTGCTGTAACCTCGTATCCCTCTCCTCCCCCTGTCCTCTCCTCTACTCTTGCCATAAGCCTTCCCCTTCCCCGCCTCCCCCCTTTCGTCTCACAGTGTCTCTGTCCTCCTGACGGGATCGACGTGGTTTTATCGACTGTTGCGGTCGACCGTGACGGTCGCGCCGTAACCCGGCGGTTGCGCCGGCGGCAGCAAATGGATGACTTGCGGCTACGTCCTCAGTTACGGCAAGAGTCAGGGGTGCTCCAAAGCGGTGGGGAAGTTCTCTGACTCGGAGACGCTTCTAAGTGTCTGTGAGTGTGTGTGTGTGATGGTAGGGTAGGGTAGGCTGTTTAGCGAAGTGCATCCATCAGTTATCCGCGTTTCGGCTTCGAGGAAAGAGCAATTTGGGTGGGGGAGGGGGCAGGAGGGTGGGTAGGCGTGGATGGTGACAGCCCCTACTCCATAAATATAACTCTTAGCGTAAAAACAGATGCTCCGAATAATTTTATTTTCAATGCAAACTTGCGTATTTTAGAACGGTTACGTCACAATATTAATTATGCAATCAACAGAAGGATAAAACGCAGATAAGAATGGCATTGGGGCGTCAATTACACCCCATATAGTGAGAGGTTGATGCTTGAAATAAATGACCTGCGCAGCTAGCACATGATTACGAGCAGCTTGAGGTTTACGCTTGGAAATGTGTCAATTATACCCTGAAATGCTGAGAAGCGAGGCTGACGCTTGAAATACATGAGATAAGCAGCCAGTGCACGAATACGACCAGCGCGATGTTTATTGAGTCTCGGGGTGTACGCCAAATGCGCGCTTCATTTATTTCAAGATCTTCGCTCCTCAGTATCTTGGGATGTAACTGAGGTATTGAGATATAACAGCGTCATTTTTTGCGATTTCTCTTGCCATTGATTGCATAATAAATATGAGATATTCATTAAAGAAACGGAAGATTGTGTTGAAAATACTTATCAAGAATTCCCATTTCCCAGCCGCGGTGGAGTAGCCGAGCGCGCGGTTGCTCACCGTCGGTAGTTCGTGTCCTCCCTGGGACATCGGTGTGTGTGTGTGTTGTCCTTAGGTTAATTAACCTTAGTTTAAGTAGTTTGTAAACTACGGACTGATGACCACGCAGTTTGGTCGAATAGATTTACAAACATTTGAACATTTATCCCCTTTCCCACCAATTGCAAGAAATACAGCAAGCCGCGGTGGAGTAGCCGAGCTGTCTAAAGCGTCTCGCTGCGGAGCGCGCGGTTGCTCGCCGTGGAGGTTCGAGTCCTCCCTGGGGCATGGGTGTGTGTGTTGTCCTTAGGTTAGTTTACCTAGGTTTAAGTAGTTTGTAAGCTACGGGCTGATGACCACGTAGTTTGGTCCGATAGATTTACAAACATTTTAACATTTGAATTTTGAAATACAGCAAACACCAATAAAGAAAGCATTAATCCCTTCTCCCATAATATCCAGTCAAATTACGGCAATATTTAATACCGCCAGTATTTAGGTTCCTCAGCTACCCCTCTACCATGCATTTCAGTGTGATTTGCAGAGTATCCATGTCGATGTAGAACACGACACCCGCTAGAAGGCCGCTTGCAACAGTGGCCGAAAACTCGAAGGATTTTGATATATCAGTTCACAGTTCACCAAAGTTTTATTGCAATCTAATAAATGGTCTATTAACACATAGAGGACATACAGACAAACATTCATATATATCTTGGAACAAGGTGGGCCAGTTCACTGACTCGAAGACGTCTCTGAATGTGTGTTTAGGGAAGGATGGCGATCGGGTTGACTGTTTAGGGAAGTGCATCCATCAGTTACCCAGGGTTCGGTTTTGAGAAAAGAAGATATGGCACATTTTCAATAGCTGCCCTGTGATTGCTTTTCCACTGATAACTTTCTGACGAATATACAATGTAATTTCTGTTTTCGATATATAGCGCTTTTTGTTTGAATGCATTTCATTGCGGCCACATCTATGGTTACCCTACATTTCTAGCTTTCGTAGATTTGGAGAAAGCTTGTGACAATGTCGACTGGAATACACTCTTTCAAATTCTGAAGGTAACAGGCATAAGATATGGGAAACGAAGAGTTATATTCAACCTATACAAAAACCAGACAGCAGTTATTAGAGTCGAAGGGCAAGAAAGGGACGCAGAGGTTGGGAGGGGAGTAAGACGGGGTTGTAGACCGTCCCCAATTTTGTTCAATCTGTACATTGAGCAAGCAGTGAAGAAATGCAAGGAGCAATTTGGAAAGAAAATTAAAGTTCAGGGAGAATAAATTAAAACTTTGCGGTTTGGCGATGACATAGTAATTCTGTCAGAGACTGCAAAGGATCTGGAAGAGCAATTGAATGGAATGGATAGTGTCTTGAAGATATAAGATGAACATTAACATGAGTAAAGCGAGGGTAATGGAATGGAATGTCAGAAAATCAGGCGATGTTGAAGGAGTTGGATAGGTAGTGAGACAATAAAAGTAGTATATGAGTTTTATTATTTGGGTAGTAAGATAACTTCTGATAGCCGAAGTAAAGAAGATATAAAATGCAGAATGGCTTCGGGAAGTAAAGCGTTCCTGAAGAAGCGAAACTTGTTAACATCGAATATTAATTTAAATGGTACGAACTCCTTTCTGAAAGCATTTGTCTGGAGTGTAGCATTGTATGGGAGTGAAACGTGGACGATAAGGAGTTCAGACAAAAAGATGATAGAAGCTTTTGAAATGTCGTGTTACAGACGAATGATGAAAATTAGATGGGTAGATCACGTAACTAATGAGGAGGTGCTTAACCGAATCGGGGAGAAAAGGAGTTTCTGACATATACTGACTAAGAGAAGGATGGATTGGTGTGACACATTCTGAGACATCAAGGAATCGTCAACTTAGCATTTGAGGCAAATATGGGGGTAAAAATCGCAGTGGGAGACCGTGGGACGAATTTAGGAAGCAGATTCAAAAGGATGTAGGTTGCCGAGTCTCAGATGAAGAGACTTGCACAGGATAGGGTAGCGTGGAGAGCTGCTTCAAACCAGTCTGCGGACTGAAGACCACAACAATAACAATGAAAAATTGTGACTTTTTCTCGAACACCGGGTTATATCGAACCCTTGATACAACTAATTAATTTTGTCTTCACTAGACATTCGATATATCGAGGTTTGACTGTATTTTATTCAATCTGTCTTTTCTGAACACTATTTCTTCCTTTGGAATAATTACAGCTGTAATTATTTCTGGCTTTAGCCAGCTTTTGATAGAATAAAAGTGGTTCATTTTTACCTGTTCCTACAAGGACGTAGCCAAAGAGGGGGGGGGGATCTTGGGGATCCGGACCTCCCTATCACCTAAACGATAAAATGCTACTCAAACTTATGCTAAGGACAACACACACACACCCATGCTCGATGGTGGACTCGAACCTCCGAAGAGACTAAATGCAATAAAACACGACCTAGGTACCGTGTAGTGAAACTGAATGATATTGTTATCAGTCATACACGGAAAAAAGGATACGCACTATCGACAGTCTACAAAGCCATCTATAGCTTTTAATTATCGATACATCGATAACAGCGTCGGCTATTGCCCAGTCCTCCTTTAGACGTTGTCCATTGTTGGACTTACTCCATTATTGCTATGTTAAGCAGTACAGTGGAATGTTGCCACTGCCGTTTATTTTATTTATTTATTGTGCTGTTAAGTTTCGAATTATGAGTAAGTTCATAAAAACAAAAATGAGAAGAACCGACTTTCATTTGTCTACTAGCGTTATGGTAAGTTAAAACACGTACTACTATAATAGCTTATTTATCTGTTTACAGCAGTGGAGTCGTTATTTGGAGTGGCAATATTTCACTATATCATAAGACACCTCACTCAGTATGTGTAATACTTTTTAAAGTTAGGTTTGAGAGTATCTAGAGGATGGATACGTTGCAATGCCAATAAGAGTAAAAGAACCAATAATCTTGGAAATAAAATTATAGACTTACGCTTCCTAAATCAATATGCATCGTTTTTATACTGATGCAAAAATTAAGGCAGATTTTGCGAAACACCGAGCTACAGTCGTGACTGACCGGCAGCGAGCTTGATGACATGCAACCGTGTCGTTGCCAGTGTTCAAATACAAAGAAATACTTCTCATTCTGGTTATCTGACTTCATTTGGAATAACAACTGAAGGTACTGCTGGCGTATAATGAAAGAGTTTTAAGAAATTTTTCCTCAATTTTGTATACAAAATATTGCAATATTTGTAAGAAGGTCTTGTTGTTGTGGCCTTCAGTCCGGAGACTGGTTTGATGCAGCTCTCCACAATACCCTATCCTTAGCAAGCCTCTTCATCTCCACATAAGAACGGCAACCTACATCTGTCTGAATCTGCTTACTGTATGCATCTCTTGGTCTTCCTCTGCGGTTTTTACCCCACACACTTCCCTCCAACGCTAAATTCACAATTCCTTGATGCCTAAGAATGTGCCCTACCAATCTATCCCTTTTTTTAGTCAAGGTATGCCAGAAATTCCTTTGCTCCCCAATTCTGTTCAGTACCTCCTCATTAGTTACGCAAACCATCCACCTAATCTTCAGCATTCTTCTGTAACACCACATTTCAAAAGCCTCAATCCTCTTCCTGTCCGCACTGTTTGTTTGTTCAAATGTTTGTATAGTCTAAGGGACTTAACTACGGGGTCATCAGTCCCTAAACTTACAAACTACTTACGAACTAGGACGGCACAAATATCCATGCCCGAGGGGGGATTCGAACCCCCGACCGTAGTGGCCGTGAAGACCATGACTGGAGCGCCTTAGTCTCCTAGGCCAACGCGGCCGACCCGCACTGTTTATAGTCCATGTTTCATTCCCATACAAGGCATCGCTCCTTCAGAAAGGACTTTCTTAGGCTTAAATCAATATTCGATGTTAACAAATTACTCTTTTTCAAGAACGCTTTTCTACCCATTGCATTTTATATCCTCTGTACTGCGACCATCATTTGTTATTTTACTGCCCACGTAACAAATCTCATCTACCTCGTTTATTACTTTGTTACCTAATCTAATTCCTTCAACATCACCTGATTTTCTTAGACTGCACTCCATTACCCTAGTTTTGCTCTTGTTAATGTTCATCTTATATGCACCTTTCAGCACACTGTCCATTCCGTTCAGATGCTCCCTATATTTTACTCCTGCTTGCTTCAGAACTTGAAAGAGTTTATTCGAATCAACATTGTCAAAAGCCTTCTCCAAATCTACAAAAGCTAAAAATGTAGGTTTACCTCTTCTTAATCTATCTTCTAGGATAAGCCGTAAAGTGAGTATTGCCTCCCGAGTTCCTACATTTCTCCTGAACCCAAACTGATCTTCCCCGAGGTCGGCTTCTACCAGCTTTTCCATCCTTCTGTAAAGGTCTTACAAACGCAAAATATTTGCATAATATATGAAAAAATCGCACTGACGTGTTTTACGGCCCACTTTAGATTTGTAGTTTTATAAGTTTTTGAAAACATTTAGGACCAAAATAATAATCTTAATAATGAAGAATTAATTAATGAGAGTGTCTGAAACCCATGTAGGAAAACAAAAAATTAGTTAGTTGCGACTTCCGATCCACCGACCTTTAACGTCATAGTCTAACGCCTTGCCCAGTACGCTACGGCTATCAATCGAAAGCTAAGTCCTTTAATCTCATACTACTGATGGTCGTTCTTAACTGATGCTAATATAGCATTTGCAGTCACTAGATTATCATTTATCGTACGAAGAACGATGTGTTTTTGTTAATTCCTCAGTGCGCCATTGCTTTGAAATGACAACTTGTAAGTTACAATATGAAAATCATCAAATACGCAACGGAAGATGGATGGCGTATGTCTGAGAGAGTTCTGGGCGAGGAATATCACGTGACATCTCCGAACGGCTGGTTTTCGTTAATTCAACGGAGGGTGTCAAATCTTCGCTATTTTTTGCAAATATGTCTCAAACGATACGAGATATGAAAAAAAGATAAGGAAGCTAAGTTGTAGAGAATTTTCTCCTCTACCAATTAGGTTATTCAATTTTCGTGTCAGATGAACGGTTCGTTTGTAATTACAATTATATTACAAATGGTTTTTTTTTGGTATTACTACCGTATTTCTTGTCCGAAAAATTTGAAAAAGGAAGGTTCTGGTCTCTGGAGGCCTACAATCATGTCTGTAAAATTTGGTGCTGATCGCTTGAACGGTTCGTCTTAAAAAAAAAAGGGAACACGTTACGGACAGACAGACACACATCCCAAAATCGCCGTTATTTTTGCAAATATCTTTGCAACGCTACGAGATATCAGAAAAACACAAGAGAGCAAAGCTGTAGAGAATTTTCTCCTATAAAAATTCGGTTATTCAATTTTAGTGTCAGATGAATAGCTAAGCCGTTATTTTCGTTTAAATTTCGAGCTGTCAAAAGACGATCGCAAAGGCCCACTTTTAGTGTTACTACCGTAACCTAAAGTGGGCCATTATGTTAGCCTAAGTTTGTTTTTAGAATAAATGTAAATTTCTCTTTAACCATCCGGACCCCCCCTCCCCCTTTGACAATATCCTGGCTACGTCACTCACTACGTTTACATGTAACACATCTTCCGGAAGACGAAAACCGATTTTCGTAAACCGTTTTTCGCTGTCGTGTTTACATGACACAGCCTGAATCGGATTTCCTAACCCACTTAAGATGGCGGCTGAAAAACAGCTGATTCAGTCCCCGATTTAGCCAGAATAATTGCTATTTTTCTTTACTTAAATACACAGATTCATGCTCATTCTAATATTAATACTTTTATTTCACATTAGAAAATATCACTCTGTCGATATGTGCCGAAATTTCTTAAAAAAAAAAAAAAAAAAACACACAATCTGACAAGCCAAGAACGCTTCAAAAACGGTTGCGTTTACATGGGCACGAAAATCGATTGTGGAACTGGAAAACCGCTTTAGAGAAGCGGATTTCCATAATCGATTTTGGAGTGTTTACATGACCAACCAAAAGCGGAATTGGGAAATCGGTTTACGAAATCCGGTTTTGGGAGCCCATGCAAACGGGGTGACTGGTTCCTAGCAGTAGTCGCAAAGTGTCGCCGGCGCTTCGGGAACGTAGGGCGCCATTGGCGCTTCCTGCAGGGACCGCTGGACCAGGATACAGGCGGGAGGTGTAGCAGAGAGGGAAGATGGTTCGGGAACAGCGGCAGCGGCAGCGGCAGCGGCCGTCCGTCGCGCCTTTGTCCTGTCGCCGCGGCCGGCATTTCTCACGTGCCGGCGTTATCGCCCGGTGCAGGGCAGGAGCAGGAGCAGGGGACCGGCGGCTACCTCTGCCGCTGCCTCTGCCGCCGGCGCGGCTTGTAACGAATCGCCGCCAGGTTTATACTCGTCCGACCCCAATTCCGGCGGAGTGGGCGTCCATCCACCTCCTCCTCCTTCCCGGCCATTGGCCACGGCAGCGGGACCAGCAGCAGCACAGGACCAGATCCCCATTACGCGCGACCGGCTGCCGGGGCCACGTAATAACCGACCACCAGCCGGGCAGCGCCGCGGAGCTGCTGCCGTCCACCGGCGAGGAATGAAGGGAGAGGCACTACTACTCTACAATTCACTGGCGATCGTCATATTTAATAATTGTCAATAGATTACAAACATCGCCGCGGTGGAGTAGCGTTCAAATATTTGTAAATCTATCGGACCAAACTGCGTGGTCATCAGCCCGTAGCTTACAAGCTACTTAAACCTAGATAAACTAATCTAAGGACAACACAAACACCTATGTCCCAGGCAGGACTCGAACCTCCACGCCTTAGATCGTGAAGAAGGGAGTAAAGGAGATGCGCGCCCTCTACAAGCAGCTATATCTAGGCCGACGTCTGGAAGGGCACATCTTAACTAGGCTCCGAAATAGTGACTACGGGCCGGCCGCGGTGGCCGAGGTGACTGAGGCGCTCCAGTCACGGTCAGCACGGCCACTACGGTCGGGGGTTCGAATCCCCCCTCGGGGATGGATATTTGTGCCGTCCTAGTTCGTAAGTAGTTCATAAGTAGTTTGTAAGTTTAGGGACTGATGACCCCGTAGTTAAGTCCCATAATCTAAACAAACATTTTTTTAGTGACTACGGTACAGCGCAGCTAGCATCGTGCAAGAAGCCGCCTCGAGAACAACAGACATACCCTCTAGAAGTTGAGTATTTGTATATATTAGTAAATAAAACTTTTATTACTGTATAAGTGTTTTAACTGTCCACGCGTCTTGAGCAGATCCTTTGCTGAAAGATACACTGGGGAGGACAAAACAGAAACATGGACGATAAACAGTGCGAACAGGAAGCAAACAGAGGTTTTTGACATTTGGTGCTACAGAATAATGCTGAAGGTGGGTGGATCGCGTAACTAATGAAGAGGTACTGAATTGGGGAGAAAAGGAATTTCTCGCATGCCTTAACTAAAAGAAAGGATCGATTGGTAGGACACATTCTTTGACATCAAGGAATCGTGAATTTAGCGTTGGGGGGGGGGGGGGGGAAGTGTGTGGGGTAAAAATCCCAGAGGGAGACAAAGAGATGAATACAATAAGCAGATTCAATTTGATGTAGGTTGCAGGACTTATGAGGAGATGATGAGGCTTCCTCGGAATAGAGTAGGGTGGAGAGCTGCATCAAACCAGTCTCCGGACTGAAGACCACAACAACAACAACAACAACAACACTTGATATTTTAACCTTGTATCATCATTATTCGTAATAAAACAAAACATTATTTTTATCTTGAACGCCAGTCTCACTTGCAAAATTTTCTTTATTTCATTGGTGCGTTTCGCCCTTTTGATGCGTTATCAGATAATGTAAACCATATATGGTGAGCTATCTGTCATCGTCATAAAAATTAACCATATAGGAAGGAATCCTGTCGTCATAGTTGTTTAAACATTAAGGCGTTAGGCGAAACCATACAAGTCACGTTGTGCACATCACGTTTTTGAATTCACTAACTGTTCCGTCTGTTCAGAATATTTTATTCATTTCATACACACGAAAAACTGCTTTCACTACACTAGTGTTTACCTGCTGATGGGGTTAACAGCCGAAAACCAGTTAGTGAAAACAAACTTTGCAGAATATTACACAGTTGTTTCATTCAACAACTTTTTTTGTTCATGTTATTATGGTCTGCAGTCCGGAGAAGGATTTCAAACCAAATGTTTGTAAATCTTTGCGACTTAACTAATGCGGTTATCAGTCCCTACGCTCACAAACTACTTAAACTAACGTACGGACAAAACACACACACAAACACACACACACACACACACACACACACATGACCGAGGGAGGACTCGAGCCTCTGACGGGGAGTTACTGCGCACTCCGCATCAAGGCGTCTTAAGAAGCTTGGCTATTCCACCGCGGCGAGGACTGGTCTGATGCAGCTCTCCACCCTGCTCTATCCTGAGCAAGCCTCTTCATCTCCTCATAAGAACGGCCACCCTCATCTCTTACATCAGCTCAGTTTTCTAGGTAAATTCATTTTTATTTATCTTGTTGTTAATGATTCTTAAAACAATGTGTGTTTTTTCTTATGTTACATGTGTCAGCGGTGCAATGCACGAAAACATCTCTGCCGGTGCCATAGATGATATAGCTGGCCATCAAGCGTCGCGGGTAGACAGATACACAGCAAGTGAAGATCTTGCCAACGTTACCAACCATCATAATCGAATAAAGAAGAAAAAATAATTGTTACTATTATTACAAAAGTTTCGCTAATATCATAAGATTTGTCCTCATAGTGCAAGACTTTCAACCTATCATTTATGGAGCCCAACGAATGTCGTTCGATTTTCATCTACAGTGGCTAAACACCTAAAAATCCAACGGCATTCGTTGGGCTCCATAAATGATAACTTGAAAGTCATGCACTATGAGGACAAATCTCGAAGAAATTGAGATCTTTTGTGCGTTGAGAGAGGATTCCAGCAGCATGCTCAACGAAAAGACAGAAATGTCTAAAAACCATTACTGGGCACATTTTAGGAACCTCGTCCTTGAGAAACACTGATATGTGTGCAGATATTAAATATTGACTTCGTGCTTTTAATTTCACTGAAAAATTTGGATCATATTTCCGTTTAAAAATCCTTTAATTTAATGACTGATTTTATGAATAATGTTAGGTATCTTGATTAGTATATCTTTGGCCACCAAAGACAAAGGTTAAACATATAGACAATCTTTGAAGTTAGATCAGCTCTCCGTTAGTGCACAACTTGCTGCCATCAGACGAACATGTGGTACTGCGCAAAATTTTATTTTATTTTATTTTTGACAATGTACATACACAGCTATTGTGCTTGACCATGCCTCCTAGCAGCAGATAAGTTTTATGGTAGGTAGGTTAGTTTCATTGGAATATTTGTTGGTACAGTCGTTTGTATATAGTGCCCTTATTATTCTACGTTTCCTTGGTAATGGGATAATGTCGTCCCGAAACATGTCGTGTTGACATATATATTTCATTATTGACAACTGGTGCGTGAAGTACAGTAATAATTTTCGTGAATATGCATAAGAGATGCGAATAAGAGGCTTGTGGATGAGGCGGCCATGCAGATATAATCCACCCGTAGTTATAATAACATATTTTATGTACATGGCACATACGCATAGCCATTCATACCTCATGGCCTTGTGGAAGTAGCCGAGCGGCCTGGAGCGCCACGTTACGGATCGCGCGGCCTCCCGCGTCGGAGATTCGAATCCTCCCTCGGGCATGGACGTTTGTGATGTCTTTAGTATATAAGTTAGATAAGTAGTTTGTAAGTTTAAGTCTTATAAGCTTAACAAACATTTCAACGTAGCTCACTATTTACAGTAAGAATAGCGCGGTTTGCAGTGTCTGCGAATGCGGTACCCAGAGGAAATTGAGTGTACGACTGGGGAATTTGTGGCAGGCGTCCGGTCACTTGAATGGCGGAACAGATTTAGACCGGTGCAAATCGCCAGAAGTCCTCCAGCCAAGCCAAAAATAGCTGACCTTAAATTCTGCATTCGATGCTGTTGCGCTGCACTGCTCTGGAACGCGACATCGACGCGCGTACGAATTTACTTCCGTGTCGAGAGCTACTCCCACGCATTACTAATTCATTAAATTAATCAGGCGCGTATCTATGGATGTTGTTTGTCGTGGCACTGCGATATTACAGTTACTCTACCGAGTAAATGTTGACTCATTTGTTTACCCGGAAGAAACGGTCTTTTCGCATTAATCTAATAAAGAGTGTTTGTGACAAAACATGGTAATTAATTTTCATCTCAGTATGTGTGCGCACTGTTAAAACACGATGCAGGATTAGAAAGAGATGAGCAGTTTACCACATAATGGCTTTTTCTTTATAGTGGTTTTTATTACTTCAGTTTATTTATTATAAGGTTCTGTAGGGTCATGGAAACAAAAACTACTTGGGCTTGTAACTAATCAATAGTTTATAGTTTTATTAACCTTTTATCTTTAAACGAGCAGTTCTTATTATATATATAATTTAGTGTATTTCGGATCACAGAAGATATGTTAACCTCGAAAACGATGTGAGTAGCATCGTCGCCATTGGGGCACTACATTTATGGTTACCTTATGTCTCGGAAACTACTCTTACGATTTCGATGAAATTTTGTATTTACACTGATTTTCTTCCTTTGAAGTTCTCCTACATAGTTTTATTTTTCGTAAAAACGCGATTTTCTAGTATTATACATACATATATATGTCAAAAAATTAATTTCGCGTTTTTCGGATCACAGAAGATACGTTAGCCTCGAAGACGCGGTGAGTAGCACTATGTACCACTATGTAACAGAAAAATAATTCCCGAGTAACACTGGGTCATCCGATATTAGATCACTTATAGATATATGAAAGAGATAATAAATAAAATATTAAAAATATTGTGGAAAACCATAAATGACATACAAAAGATAATTTATTTAGCAAATTCGAAATATTGCCGGGTTGCTAGTTTATTCAAATGTTCAAATATGTGAACAGCTTATGGGACTTAACTAAAGGGTCATCAGTCCCTAAACTTACAAACTACTTACGAACTAGCTTATTCTAAAGACGGTACAAATATCCATGCCCGAGGGGGGATTCGAACCTCCGACCGTAGTTGCCGTGCAGACCTTGATTGGCGCGCCGCAGACAGCTCGGCCACCGCGGCCGGCGCTAGTTTATTACACGATGTAAAAGAGTGCATGCTAGAAAATAAGCATCCGTGTTTCAATATAAAAGATAACGAAGATAAATTTTACAGTAAACATAGTAATAATCACTTTCTATTGAATTTCTTGAACCTGATGCTTTCATTTAACTTTTACGAGATAAAAACACTGAATGCATTCCTTTGATCATTAAGCCCAAATAGCAGAGGAAGTGTCTCGATAAAATTTGGAAACAAGGGTAATGAATTACATCAGTAGGAAAAGTAGAAAAAATTTGCCAGACCGTGACTCGAAGCCGGGTACTCCTGCTCGCTAGACTGGTGCACTGACCACTACGCCACCCGGACAAAGTGATACCAACAACTGCACACCACCCGTCAGATCCAATTACTCATCCACACAGTACTGACGTAGCGCCCCTGCGCGACGTTTTGGCGATACCCATTAGAGTACGAGCGTGGTTTGCATCCGTACTGAAAGAATAAGTGGGCAGTCATCGTCTTAATTATGTGTGTATTACCTATTCTTTAGATAGAAAGTGGTGGGTAAATTTATCCCAGGACAGTTCTACCTGTAGCACTGCGTAGATATAAACTTTTACTCCGAGTCCACTAAAGCACTTGGATTAACAGTGTATTTGTCATGACAGCTAGAAGTATCTAAACATTAATCTATTACCTATTCATGTGTTTCATCTACACATTCAGAAATGTCACTCACTTCACCCACAAGAACATCAGTAATTATTTTTTTAAACAAGGTATTGAAATATCAACAAATTTACGCATGTTCTTGTGAATTTAGTACAGTTTTAAGTAATTTGTGCAACCAGTGTATTATAACTGGGACATTTCCTGATTGGCTAAAATATGCGGATATTAAACGTCTATTGAAGAAAGGTGATAAAGAGATACTATCAAACTACAGACCGATTTCATTTTTGTCAGCAGTCAAAAACATTTTAGAAAAGGTCATGTACACATAGCTTTTCAAGGACGTGAACATAAATAATATACAGGGTGAATGTAAATTCGCGCACTCGGGTAGCATACGTAAGAAGAATGAAGAAGAGCACATAGAGTAGGCTGGCCGTATTAAATTCTTGGGATTACAACTTGATAAAAACATCAAGCTGTGAGTTGCGCACCACAGAAATGCAAAAATGTTTTAACAAATTTGAATTTGCAATTCGAGTGTTAGCAGACGTAGGAGACATAAAAGTAAGAAGCTGCTTACTTGCTTACTTTCATTACATAATGCCATATGGTATAACATTTTGGGGTAACTCTTCAAGTCAAACGAAAGTTTTCAGAGTCCAAAAGCGTGCAATACGTATTATTTGTGGAGTAAATTCACGGACACCCTGTAGAAGCCTCTTGAAAGAACTGGGTATATTGACTAATGCCTCTCAGTTTATTTACTCCTTAATGAAGTTTGTTGTAAATGATAAATCGCTCTTTCCAACAAACAGCTAAATTAATACATACTAAGAACTGTAAACGATCTAGGCAAGGACTGCAAAGCTCTTGATTTAGTTCAAAAGGGGTCTACTACTCAGGAACACATATTTTGAATCATTTGTCAGCAACAATAAATATGTAGGTACAATTAAAGATCAGTTTTAGAGGAAACAAATATTTACTAGTGGCCAACTGCTTGTATTCCTCTGGAGAATTTTTGAATAGAACCAAATGATGTATTAGCATTATTACTTCAACCAGAAAAAAATTTGAGATGTTCCACATCCATGAGGATTTCTTCAATACGAATCTATGGATTGAACAGCTAATCTACTCTAATGTTCTCTTGTTCGGGATAGTCACAGGGGAAGTAGGTTCCTCGGTAATGTAACAGCAGTTTCGCTAAATGAAACACATGGTCTCGTTTTTGCAGGGTCGCTAGTTGGTCTTCCCTGGTTGGTGTGTGTGACACAGAGAACTCGACACTAACAGGATGAGTCGGATACTCACCCCGGCTGTTGTAAGGTTTCCGCTGTCGCAACATGTAGCTGGAAACGCGTCAGGACAACACGGGTCTGGCGCTACCAACAACTGCAAGAAGGATTACGGCGCATTTTGAGACGAGGACTCTGTTATTTATAAGCTTAGATTTGTTGTCAGTTTGTAATGAGACGAAATATTATTTCGTCTACCTCCTTTCATCAGCTCAGTTTTACAGGTAAAATCATGTTTATTTGTGTTCTTATTAATGATTTTTAATGTTAATGATTCTTATTACATTATTCTTAAAACAATATGTGTTGTTTTTTTATGTTACAAGTGTGGTGACGACGGTGCAACCCACGAGAACAACATCTCTGCCGGGTCATAGATGATATAGCTGGCCATCAAACGCCGCTGGTCGAAAGCTACGGAGCAAGAGAAGATCTTTTTAAGGGAGGCTGTTGCCAATCGTCATAATCGAATAAACAAGAAAAAGAGAATTATTAGTATTGTTACAAAAATTTTGCTAGTTATATAGGGTAAGGTGGTACAATTTCGATCATTTCTGATAAATGTAATTGTAACTGCAAATATATTGAGAAAAGAAATAATTTTAACTATGACACTTGTTCTTGAATGTTTAATGAATATGTAACACAAATATTAGACAGTTAAATATGTTGGTATGAACACAAAAAAAGGTTACAGAATTGAGAAAAATCGATAGGAAATGTACCACACTAGGTACAATTATGATCACTTCCTCGTACAATTTTGAGCACTGGCTTTTTTCACATAAAAAGCACTTTTTCCTTCGGGCACCAGCGCATACTTCCCGGTACCAAACGTTGCACAATAATGAATTTACAGGCGCCTGGAAACTAGAAACTTTATAAGAGCGCGTTCGACGAAGTAGGTCCACGTCCATCTTAACAGGAAGAGATTCATATCTCCGTAGCACAAAGTGGTTTATTCTTGGAAAAGACAGGAGCAACTGTAGAAACCTGTTACACTACCACGCCACACAAAGGCAAGTGCTACGAGTGAAAAATGGCGCGAAAACTTATGTTGATAGGAATTGTACCTATATCGAATTTGTACCACCTTACCCTACATATCACAAGTAGTTTCAGTTACTATCTTGAGTCTCTACAAGAATGTTTCAAGATTATGTATCTTTTATTATATTTATTTATGTGAAGGGAAATAAAACTGAAAATGAGTTGAAGAGAATCATTCCAGCAATTAAGACATCCGAAATTTTAAACACTGTACTGAATCCTAGCGATTGATTGAGCTCTGGTATGTCACTATATCAGTGTTTAACACAAGTCATACGATTCATCAAATCTATAAACATTATCCACATGTGTGAGGAACGTCGTTTTTCTTGCTTCTTTGGTGAATTTTGCGTCTTTTTTTACATTGCTGTGGCATCGAAATGCTTTACACAACACAATTTACTTTTCAGCTGAAAGAGAGGCAAAATAAAAAGGGGAAAAATGTGTTGTTATATAAAGATGAGCCGATATCCGTTTCGCTATTATTTCCTGCAAGTACGGACCCTGAGCTTATAAAATCCAATCATCGTCATCATCATCATTAGAGACTGACGATGCCTTTCAGCGTTCAGTCTTGAGCATAGCCCTCCTAATAAAATTCCACCATGATCCCCTAGTCAATGTTAACATCGATGCCTCGTCTGATGTTACACCTTTTATTCAAAATCATTCTTCACCGAATCTAAGTACTTTCTTCTTGGTCTGCCTCGACTCCTTTTACCCTCCGTTGCCGAACGTATGAGTCTCTTAGGCAACCTTGCTTCTCCCATCCGTGTAACATAACCCCACCATCTCAGGCAGTTCGATCTAACTGCGTCATCTATGGCGTCCATTCCCAGTTTTTCTTTGATTCTTCATTATGGAAACCCTACTGCCATTGTTCCTACTATTAGTACCTGCAATCATTCTTGCTACTTTCATATCTATAACCTCAATCTTATGAATAAGGTAACCTCTATCCATCCAGCTTTCATTCCTGTACAACAAAGTTGGTCGAAAGATAGATCGGTGCATCAGTATCTTAGTCTTGGTACTGACTTCCCTCTTGCGGAAAACAGTAGACCTTAGTTGAGCACTCATTGCATTAGATTTGCTACAACTTGATTCGAGTTCTTTCACTGTGTTGCCATTCTGTGTGAAAATACAACCAAGGTACTTGAAACTGTCTACCTGTTGTAACGTTGTTTCTCCTGTTTACCACTCAATCTGATTAAATGTCTTTCCCACAGATATTACTTTTGTCTTGGAGATGCTGAACTTCATACAATCGAGGTGATAAGGTAATACTAGACGTAATGTGACGGAACCATTTTTACATCTGTGGTCTCGACATGGCAAGCAGACTAATATCACAGGTCGGTAAATGGTAGCGTGTTCACTGCGGAATTGGTTGCCATCTATCGGGCACTTGAACATCTTAGAGCGTGCCCTGGGGAGTCTCTGGTTATCTGTTGTGACTCTCTGAGTGGCTTGCAAGCCCTCGCCAAATGTTTCCCGAAACACCCTTTGGTGCAATCCATACAGGAGTCTGTTTCCTGGCTTGTTCGGTCTGGTCGCTCTGTGATCTTTGTTTGGACCCCAGGCCACATCGGGATTCCTGGAAACGAACATGTGGATCAGCTGGCTAAGCAGGCTACTTCCTCCAGTCCATTGGCTATTGGACTTCCGGAGAGCGTTCCATCGGAAGATCCGTGGCCTGTGGAATTCCGAGTGGGCTAACTCTGCTCAACCCAACAAGCTTCGTGCAGTGAAGCTACCTACGGTCGCATGGAAGTCCTCACTACGGTCGTCTCGTAGGGAATCGGTTGTTCTCTGTCGCCTACGAATCGGCCACACATGGCTGACGCATGGCCACCTTCTTCGGCTGGAGGACGCACCACAGTGTTACTGTGGCGCCCCCTTGACAGTGGTCCACATTCTGGTGGACTGTCCAAATGTTCAAATGTTTGTATAGTCTATGGGACTTAACTACTGGGTCATCAGTCCCTAAACTTACAAACTACTTATGAACTACTTACGAATTAGAACGGCACAAATATCCATGCTCGAGGGGGGATTCGAACCCCCGACCGTAGTGGCCGTGCAGACCGTGACTGGGACGCCTCAGTCCCCTCGGCCACCGCGGCCGGCGGACTGTCCACTTTTAGTTGCCTTGCGACAATCTTTTCATCTGCCAGATGCGCTTTCTTTTATGCTAAGAGACGATGCCGCTATGGTTGAACGTGTTTTAGATTTTATTCGCGCAGCTGGTTTTTATCATGTGATTTAATGGTGGTGTGTTACCTTCTTCGTTTTTACTTGTATCATTTTCTCATATTTACCAGTGATTTTTACTCTCTTTGACTTGTTAACGCATTTCCTTAGGAACGCTTACCACAATGTTTTATCTCTCAGACCGGAACAAGGGACCGATAACCGTTACTGTTTAGTCCCTTCAAAAATCTAACAATAATAACAACATTACTGACGATGATTAAGTACTTGATGCATGTAAATATGTGATGTGTAACTAGAATGAAATTAATACATTTTTAGTTGATTTCCACATTGAATCTACTTTAAACAAAGCATAGTGGCTGAGAGTTTGTGTTGCTGGTTTCATCCTCTCGGTAAGGTTATAAAATCGAACACAGCCACAGGCTTGTGGACTAATTGTATTCCGCTACTGTGCCGAATTAACTGCGCCGCTCAGGATAGAAACTGAATCACGGAGTTGCGTCTAAGTGAGGCGGGCGTGGCACTTGGGAGGGCGGGCGGCCATTCGGCGGGCCATATTTGCAAGTAGATTGATTCGCCGGCTGTGGCGGCCGGCTGATATATTTTGGGCACTAATTGGAGGAAGAGGTCGGCGGAAGCCCGGGCAGGCGGCGGCAAATTGAGCGCGCCGGCGGAGACTGATGCGCGGGTCGAAGGCAATCAGCCCGCGCAAGCCCAGCGGCCACCAACCAGCTGCTGCCGCCGAGCCCCGCTTCTTCAGCTGCGCCGTAATACAGCTTTTTAGAATTGCTGATGATTCTTCCGGGTTGTATGCCTGTCGTCCATGGAACATTTCTGCTTCTAACGTTTCGTCCGGAGCCGCGCTGGACATCTTCAGAGGTGCTTCCGGCAGTGCTGAGTTTTGCCGCCACCTCCTCGACCTCCGCCACCACCACCGTCCCCTCCTCATTCGTCTCTGCCATCTCCCCCTTTCCAGCACCTTAACCGCCACCTCCTGATCCTGCTTCGTCACTTACTCGACTTCATCCTGCTCCACCACCTTTTCGTCGTCGTCTGTTACCTTGCCCTCCTCCAATCCATCCACCCATCCACCTCGCTAACTGCCAATCTCCTCCACTTCTAAAGAGTCATGAATTTGTGACCTTCAAAATGTTCAAATGTATGTATAGCTTATGGGACTTAACTACGGGATCATCAGTCGCTAAACTTACAAACTACTTATGAACTAGCTAACACTAAGAGCGGCACAAATATCCATGCCCGAGGGGGAATTCGAACCCCCGACCGAAGTGGCCGTGCAGACCGTGGCTAGAGAGCCTCAGTCCCCTCGGCCACCGTAGCTTACAAACTACTTAAACCTAGTAACCTAAAGGACAATACACACGGCCATGCCCCAGGGAGGACTCGAACCTCCACGGCGAGCAACCGCGCGCTCCGCAGCGAAGTGCTTTACACCGCTCGGCTGCTCCACCGCGGCACGCCATTACAGTCTGATTCTTCCTTGTTTACGTTGTGTACAGCCAGCTTTCGGTGCCTAAAACTATCTGAGCGCAATAGTTTCGCTGCAGCGCGGTAAATTCTGGAACTTTGTTTCTAATGCTTTGGTTCGATCGATGCGGGAGTGTTACTGAGATGCTTCGGGTCCTCCCTGGGGCATGTGTGTGTGTGTTGTCCTTAGGTTAGTTTCAAATGTTTGTAGAACTTATGGGACTTAACTACGGGGTTATGTTCCTAAGCTTACAAACTACTTATGAACTAGCCAAGACTAAGGACGGCACAAATATCCGAGGGGGGATTCGAACCCCCGACCGTAGTGGCCGTGCAGACCGTGACTGAAGCGCCTCAGTCCCCTCGGGCCAACCTACATTTCGCGTAAAGACCACAATGATAAGATAAGAGAGATTAGGACTCGCACAGATGCCTATAAGCAATCGTTTCTCCCTCGTTTTATATGGGAGTCGGACAGAAAAGCAAGTAACTAGTAGTTGTACTGAGTCCCCTCCACCCCGCAGCTTCGGGTGGATTGCGACGGATGTATGTACATGTAGTACGTGTGCTAGAATCGCAAGGCTGAGCGCCAGTGCAGAGTCTGGCCGTGACGTACGCAGCAGCTGGTGGTCGCGGAACTGCTGACGTAAGCGCGCCAGAGTCCAGCTGTCGCGCGCAGCTGATTACACGCGGCGATTAGCGCGTGCCTCTTCCATTCGGCAGCACAGCAGCGCAAACAGCGGCCGCGGCGCTAAAAGCCGTGCCGTGTACTCTGCGTCACCGCCAAACGAGGCTGCCCGCTGCATCCGCGACCGTCCCGACGCCGCTGCCATCTCCGGGACTCCGGAGCCACGCCAGGAGTGCAAGGCTCCCTCCAAAATTACTAAAAATTCCCGGGCTGTTATGCCGTGGTCTAGTGGATTTATTATTAAAACCCAACGTTTCGTCCCCGACTGCGGAGGGCATTCTCAAGGGGGATCGTGGCACTTTTGGATGTCCGATTCACTCCCTGGCTCGTTACTGACTGAAACCAAATTCCGTAAACGTTTTAATAATAAATCCACTAGACCACGGCATAACAGTCCGGAAATTTTTAGTAATTTTTTCAAGGGCTCGCGCGCAGTGGTGTGACATCAGATGTTTTTGACATGCGCGCGCAATTCGTCGTTGCCGATAAACGGAATTTGAGAATGTCCTCCGCAGTCGGGGACGAAACGTTGGGGTTTTAATAATAAATCCACTAGACCACGACATAACAGCCCTGAAATTTTTAGTAATTTTGACCATTCCGGCCGTGAAAGTTTACATTTTACAAGCCTCCCTCCAGACTGTATGACATTCCTGGCCTATGGCCACTTTATATTTCTGGCCGCTGACCGTTTCTTTGCTAACATCGCACGTGTCTTAAACGCGGAAGAAAGACAGGAGTGCAGCATATGTTGAAATGTGGGGTGGGGAGCAGTAGCACATGGCACAGTAGGTGCTGGTTCCCGTGGGAAAGCCCGCCTATGTTACTGGTGCTCTCCTCGCATTGGCTGCTGCATTTCAGGTCACGTGATTTCTTTCGAAAATAGTTTTGTTTATTACATACTAAATATTAATTATTCAGAGCTGAGAATTTGTGATAAGTATCTCTCAAGGACAGGCTAGCAGTGGCGGCTCGTACAAAATTTGACCAGTGTGCTACAATATTACAAAAATATACAGGAAACAAAATATACTAAAATAAAAAGGCGTGATTGACAATGGAAATAACGGAGCTTAGCAATAGCCCCACCACGTCATCTGCGTTCTACACAAGTGACCAATGAAACTGCTTGGCTGAAAAGCGCAGTTTCACTCACATGTTGGCTATACATTACTAATGTTGTTTGTGATTGAAGTTTTATTTACAGAAATTAAAAATTTGGACTCAGAGATACTTGAATACGAGCCTCACACAAGTAGGTTTGAGAGACAACGCGCAAGACGCTTGAGCCAGCGCGCTATTTGACTATGTATGCCGCAATATTCGTCATATGCTATTCTTCCGCAATCGTTACACGATGTGCGAAGAGAAATATTGAACTAGTGCTGCAGTCTGTCTCAGCACACATGAGTCGCCAGGCCTGACGTCACGTCTGCGCATGCGCACTAGCGAACAGACGACTGCGCCGCCTCTCTGCGCACGTACCAGCGCGGCTGAATCCCACTTCAGCACACGGAGCTGATTTCCAGCTATCGCGGCGAGAGCGCTCCAAAATGCGTTTTCATCCTTATTACTAGCATTATAATACATATTGGAAGGGAATTGGCATAATTGTATTGTGATATCTGGATCGCATACCAAGAGAAAGGATGTAATTTTACAGCGATTTCTTGCTTGCTTTCGAAGAGAAATGGCATAATTTTAGTAATATATTTACAGTGCGCTGCAGCACATTAGCACAGTATCACCAGCCGCCACTGCAGGCTAGGTTTTGACAGTTTAAAAAGTTTAAGATGTCTTCTCTTATTGTAACAAGAGAAGAGCGATTTTGCAGAAGGCACGCGACGGCCATGTTTTAGCGCTAAATAGAGCGTCAGGTGCCCTCTCGCATCGCGCCGCAGTTGCAGTCTCGAGCTGACGACTATACGCGCCGGACCGCACCGGTCATGAGTAAAGTTTTGTATAATTGTGATAACAGTCGAGGTCTCAACATGAACTACGGGCAGCATAGGCCGTGTCGTATTAACAATAGTTGTTCATATTTTATTATTTATTTAATAAATGGCATCCCTGGCAATTAAAAATCTCGCGAGTCGCTTCTTATGTTTCCATCCGATAGAACTTATTTTAGCCTCACTTGTATGCTGTAGAAGAACCAACGACCTGTGTGCTGTCTTCTGCGCTGGGGACACAACTATAAAAGACAACAGGTTAGTCAGAACTCTATGCTTTCCATAAAGACTTGGACAGCAACTACGGCACCTCGTGCGTACTGTAGGGCGGTACAAACGCACACTGCTACGCAACAGCATCTGCTAGGATGGGGAGGTTTCAGGGGACTTGTAAGAGGAAGCAGTACTAACTTCTCCGGCCACAAATAAAAACCCAAGGAAGCTTGTAACTACACTCTCTGTGAATGTTACGAGAGTGCCGAAATCCAATCGAGTGTATTCACCCACTTTCGTAGTCAGTCTTCGGTAACACACTCGCATTCGCTTCTCCTCGATTTCCCTAAAATAATCCAAGGTAATGCTGAGTAGACTTGTGCATAATAGTTCGCGATCGGGAGCGCTCACTTTGGTTCGCGGCTCTGCTGCGAACTAGTTCGTCCTTTTAGTTCGTTCTTTTAGTTCGTTCTTTTAGTTCGTCCGCTCCCAAACCTAAAAAAATAAAAATAAAAAAATAAAAAAAAAATAAAAAAAATATTTAAAAAAGTTGGTGATTAATTTCTCGCGTTTAAGTTCAGAGTTATCTCTATATCTTCGCATTACGGAATTTATTAATCAGATATTGCAGAGTGCAGAATACTTCAAAACAGAAATTTTGTAGCACGGAACTATGTAATCTAGCAGGCAGACGCTCACCTCGCAATGGCTCTCATCAGCAGAAGGCAAATACGTGATTTTTAACTCTATTGCGCGCCCTCTCGCTATTGCCCGTCGGTCTTCGGGAAAGAATTCAACGAACTAAGAAGCGAGAAACGTGGAGAGCTGCATAAAACGAGTAACTGGTCTGAAGACTACAGCAACAAAGTTCTGCAAAAAGTGTTACTAGAAGAGTCGGTAGTATTGAAGTAATAGATGAAAACGTCATGACCGACGCTGAAGCTTGTATGGACAGAGAATATGTAGTAAGCGATTATCTAAATTCTTTTCATCATTTTGGAAGGGGAAAGGGGATGGGGGTAGCACGAATATACGCGTATAGGTCTGACAGTTTGTTGCAAGTCACTAGTGCTTTCATTCTGATATACTGGATGGGTATAGTTGGGAATCATCTGCATGCAATGCCTCAAGACAGAAACAGTTTCTTATTATGAAATTCGTCTGCTTTACACACCTAGCATACGATAAACGCCGCGGTCCGGCTTCTCATGGGTTTCAACCATCCTATTAAATATTACTTACGCACAAAAATTCACTTTGAGTTATAACTGTACATTGTTTACTGTTCTTTACTGGTCACTGAGAATACTGTTAATTGTTCACTGACCCTTCAAGATTAATCGACTGCAACTCGCAACATACAGTTTTGTGCTTTGCTTATGATCATCGTACAACTAAAGCTCGCCAGAAATTATAGGAAGCGAAAGGGCACAGTGTTAAAAACAAGCGGGAGTAGCGTGTCAAAACAGAATCAAAATGTAATAAAGAGGCACAGAAATTTCAAAGTAAATTCAATAAACTCGTTTCTCCTATAAAAAGCAATCCTCAAATATCAACATACTGGTGCTGTGAAATATACAAACGTTAAC
The DNA here is from genome assembly GCA_026315105.1 of Locusta migratoria. Lineage (NCBI taxonomy): Eukaryota > Metazoa > Arthropoda > Insecta > Orthoptera > Acrididae > Locusta > Locusta migratoria. The sequence continues at coordinate 182,750,954 of CM048749.1, forward strand.
GGTTTCAGATAATCTGTTAAATAGATAATTTTTCCATATTACGATGTTGATTAAATAAAGCATGTTGCAACATGCTACCCTCAAGTGAGTTGCGCATACCCTTTAGAAATTTTCCAAGAGATTAGCTTTTAAAGAGACAGACACGTCGGTTTTTCACATCGTTTGTTATTCACGAAGGGGCCAATAAGATCACGCGAGTTACAATAAATCAGTTTGGCTTTTCACGGCTGCTCTTCCTTTGTTTCATCCTCTCAGAGTTCTTTCTTTCATCAGACCACGGTTTTCTAATTTCCCTCTGACCAAGTTCCCAATCATATATGTTTTCTATTTGTAACGTCTGCCTGAGTTACATCGGCTACTTTACGATCCCCCTTAACATGTAGCAATTTAAATTGAGATTAATTTTTGTTCGTGATCCAAAGTTGATGAAAGCAAGCCTGTATGTTTCCCGAAGCTACCAATGGAAACACCATGAAAATTCGTCAAGTCGTTCTGAAGATCACCGTGTTCAGACAGACAGTCACGACGAGTTACATGAAACTGACAATCACGATTTCTTCGTAACTAACCCCAGATAAACGACACTTGCTTTTAATGATTACATTATAACTGAATGATAATTCAGACCCTAACTATATAGACTGTATTATAGACTGTAAACCAATTTTTTAATTTTTTTTTATTTATTTTTGCTCATGTAAGCTGTTTCACAAGCAACGTCTAACTAGCACCGTGTATTATGAGCGAAGTATGATTAATTCAGTTAGTTGTTTAGTAATATTGACATATGGGATAACCGTGGACCGCTCGAATGATTGTTTCAAAGGACAACATTGCAGTATGGAATTTAACTCAAAATGAAATAATAAGAATGTTATATCTTTCCGAACGAGATTACGACCTACTGTCCAACAAAAGAAAAAAAAAATTAAATAAACTTTACGATTCGATGTGGGGGAACAAAATCACCTGTTACAATCCAGCATCGACACAAAGCAGAAATCGTCTACAGAAAAGTCAATTACGCGTTAGGTGAAGCTGTTTCAGGAAACCGGCACCAAGTTCCAATGGAAAGAAACAGAAAGGCTACGTGCCTCAGTTGAAATATCAATCACTTCTATCTGTAACAATGCGATGGCACTGAATCGGTGAGACGACCTCCGCATTGTGTGAAACGACGACGGTGGCGCTGGCAGAATTGTGTTGAATTCGATGCCAATGTAACTCCATTAACCTACCTTACGAAATTCAAAGATCTGACCTGTTTGCCTCATTTGCTCGAAACGTCACCGACCGAGACGGCGAATTCGCGTTCGCACCATTAGACACGGGTTTCTGCTGTCTTTAAGGAAAATTCCATACTTAATGTGGGGCAGTTAAGGAGATTCGAAAAAATGATTCTCTAAATGTGCTTTGCAGTGTAGTAAACTTGCAGGAAAGTAGGGGGAAATAAATCTACCTTTGTTGTATGAGCACTTGTCTGCGTTTCGTCTGAACCATTCTGAAAACTAAACCACTGTAATCCTCACGTACACCACCGGACATGCATCACACTGCTGTGCGGAAGACAGTTTTTAATGTATCCATTTATGTATGTTTGTTGAATTGAGCTTGGAGCTGTTGAACCAAATGGCAGTTAAGTGTCACTTTTACTGGATGAAAATCCGACATGGTCATTTTTCCATTTCTTTTTAATGTATGCATTTATGTATGTCTGTTGTATTAAATTTTACACTAACAAGGGAATTACGAAATAATTTAACGTAATTTACAATGGGGGATAAAGTATTACCGGCCAGAATAATGTAAAGTCCAAGAACAGAGCCTTACGCATGCACAAGTTCATAAGCGCGAGTGTTGCCAACTCCAGCGGTCTGCAACTTCAGCTTGCAGTTTACATCGTCAAACAGAAGGAATACAATAGTTAGGATACAGAGTATGTTGAGGTTGATTCCACGTTAACTAACATATCATTTATTTTGGAAAACATAATTTGAGCACGTAGAAAACGGTTGAAATACGTGGGTATGGGAGTGCGGAACAAGATGGGGCGGAGTGCAAGACGGGGTTTTTGTAAGTTCTATCACGATAGATATCGCAACCTAGCGGCGAATAGTTGAACTAACAGACACTTGCTATGCGAGTGCCTGACAGTGCTGGCGACCATTTTGAGCAAAGCTTACCCCATCTTGCCCTCACTGTAGGGCAAAATGGGGTACTTGGTAAGCCCTTGAAAAATATATTTTGTTTTGTTCCTTATATATTATGAACGTAACGGGGGCGCGATCGAATCCTAATGAAATCAATTTATATTTTATTTTTTAGACCACTTACAGGTGATGTTTTAAATATGAATTCGCTGAAATTGTGCAGTTTTAGGCTTTTACAGGTTTTTAAAAGATTATATTTTATAGCAATGTAATCTTTAATCAGACTGGAAACAACAGATAATGGAAGGTACACCACTCACTCGTGTAGACCGCGCGTAAGGAATTAGAAAATTATGCCTATCTGCTGATACATTTATTTAAGCTTAACACTACAGATTCACCATGTGGCCGTCGAAGTAAATACAAATACATGCATCCATTTTCAACATTTTTACTATGGCCATCATTTGTCTCGTTGTTAAAAGATTAGGCTGTTACAAAATTGAATATTTGTAATACTATGGAATCTAGAAAAGCAAGTAATTGCACAATTAGTAGCGAATTAATGTTGAAAAATGTTACCTGCACAGGTCTATAAAAGAAGCAGACTTCAGTGGTCCTCTAACTCGCGCCCCTGGAGTTCGTAAGCCGTCAGCCTATCCACTTAACCACCGAAACATATGTAAGAAGGAATTGTTATCCTGCAACCGCTTCTACGTGCTCGAATAACGTTTTCCAAAATAAATGATACGTGAGTTAAACTGCTATGGATCGTTACATGTACGGTATCCAAACTATTATCCTGTTTCTCTCTGACGGTGTAAACACCAAACTGAAGCTCTGAAGACTGATAGAGTCGGCAACACTCGCACTTCGAAACTAGGGCTTGGGAATTGCACTGTTTTTGGACTTAGAATGATTAGGGCCGGGTAATTTTTTTATGCCCCTTTGTTGTTGTGGTCTTCAGTCCGGAGACTGGTTTGATGCAGCTCTCCACAATACCGTATCCTGAGCAAGCCTCATCATCTCCACATAAGAACGGCAACGTACATCTGTCTGAATCTGCTTACTATATCCATCTCTTGGTCTTCCTCTGCGATTTTTACCCCACACACTTCCCTCCAACGCTAAATTCACAATTCCTTGATGTCTAAGAGTGTGTCCTACCAATCTATCCCTTCTTGTAGTCAAGGTATGCCAGAAATTTCTTTTCTTCCCAATTCTGTTCAGTACCTCCTTATTAGTTACGCGATCCACCCACCTAATCTTCAGCATTCTTCTGTAGCACCACATTTCAAAAGCCTCAATCCTCTTCCTGTCCGCACTGTTTATCGTCCATGTCTCACTCCCATACAAGGCAACACTCTATACAAATGCCTTCAGAAAGGACTTCCTTAGACTTAAATCAATATTCGATGTTAACAAATTTCTCTTTTTCAAAAACGCATTTCTACCCATTGCCATTCTACATTTTATATCCTCTGTACTGCGACCATCATTTGTTATTTTACTGCCCAAGTAACAAAACTCATCTACCTCCTTTATTGCTTCGTTTCCCAATCTAATTCCTTCAGCATCACTTGATTTTCTTAAACCGCACTCCATTACCCTAGTTTTGCTCTTGTTAATGTTCATCTTAAATGCACCTTTCAGCACACTGTCCATTCCGTTCAATTGCTCTTCCAGGTCCTTTGCTGTATCTGACAGAATTACTATGTCGTCGGCAAAGGGCAATGTTTTTAATTCTTCACCCTGAACTTTAATTCCTTCTCCAAATTTCTCCTTGCTTTCCTTTATAGCTTGCTCATTGTACAAACTGAATAACAACGGAGAAAGACTACAACCTTGTCTTACTCCCTTTCCAACCACTGCATCCCTTTCATGCCCTTCAACTCTGACAACCGCTGTCTGATTTTTGTACAAGTTGTTTTTATGCCCTATTGTAAATATATCCCTTGACTTACAAACGGAGAGAGGTATAAAAGGCGTCAAACCGTACGTCTGCAGACGAATCGGCCGCCTCGGTGCAGACTCAATGCATAAAGTCATCGAAGCTATGCTACAGGCTTGACTTCACGAAGGCAGTGTTGCGGCTTAACTGAATTAACGCTTATCGCACGTGTCCCGTGGCTGCCATTAGAGCGGCAGTAGTTATCCCTGCGCGGCAGACTGCCCGCCACACTCACGTGCTCGGCGTGCTGCCTGCCCACCAGGCGCCTGGCGGGCTGTACCCCGTGTGCGCAGCGAGCCGCAGCGACGTTACACGGCAGATAATGGCCCAGATGTTTACCGCGCTCTGTGTTAAGCCCTTTATTAACTCCGGATGGACACCATAATTTAATTTGTTCATTCTGCACTGAAATTCATGGATTATTACTCCGGCATCGAATGTTGTATCTCCACACAACGACTGCGCCATCCGAGCGAGGGGGTACAAATTATGCACGCTACGGAAAATATTACAGCATTGTCCCTTCACACAGAAATGAAAGTGAAACAATTGTAACACTGCTGGGACAATGGGGCCGAAATGGCGCATAGAAAAGAACACGAGGCGTCTCTTTCATTCTTTGTCGATTGGTGAATTTAAATAACTATTCATACTTTATTAGAAACACGGCCTTGCTTACATTCAAAAGTGAATGCTTTTGCGGGAAACTGAAGCTATGTACCAAACTGGGACTCGATCCTGGGACTCGATTATTATTGTGCTAAAATACAATGAAATGAAAGATTGATGCATACCTTTACATCATCATTATATCTATCAATTTGTTTCTACTTAACAAGGAATTACTACTACTACTAGTAGTAGTAATAATAGATGACCAAGAGCAAAACCAGGGTGATGGAATGTAGTGTAACAAAATCAGGCGACGCTAAAGAAATTAGAATAGGTAACGAAACAATTAAGGTGGTAGGTGAGTTATGTTATCTGGGAAGCAAAACAACGTCTGATGGCCGAAGTAAAGAATATATAGACAGGGTGGTCAGAAATTCCCGTTACAAGCTTCTAGCTGGTTGTGAGTATATAGCATTTTGAATAGCAACCTACGTCCGGAAACGTATCGCTTCTGTTCTCAGACAGTTTCAATTAAGATGTGTAACTCGTCAGCGTCTGCTTAGGGACATAGAAAATAATGCCCATTACGCTACAATTGGTCCTATGGTTGTTGTCACTTGGTTATTAGTCCGTAACTTACAAACTACTTAAACTAAGGTAAAATAACGTAAGGTCAACACAACAACCCTGCCCGAGGAGGAACACGGAACCCTGTCGGCGAATGGCCACGCGCACCGCGGCACGTCGTGCCAGTGCGCACAGCTAATCTATCACGGCTTCTATACGCCACAGCATCATCAACAAACATTCGAAAAGTATAAGTTACTCTGTCCATGACATATTTATATATATAGATAATAGTAGCGGTCCTATCACACTCCCCTGGAGCACGCCTGACGATACATGATGATGTTTGTATAGCTTATGGGACTTAACTACGGGGTCATCAGTCCCTAAACTTACAAACTACTTATGAACTAGCTAATAGTAAGGACGGCACAAATATCCATGCCCGAGGGGGGATTCAAACCCCCGACCATAGTGGCCGTGCAGACGGTGACTGGAGCGCCTCAGCCCCTCGGCCACCGCGGTCGGCCCTGACGATACACTCGTGTCTGATGAACACTCCGATCGAGATCAACGTACTGCGTTCTGTTACTTAGGAAGTCTTCCAGCCAGTCACAAATTTGCGAAACTATGCCATCTTTGTTAGCAATCTGCACTGTGGCAGCGCGTAAAATGCCTTTTTGAATCCTTTCTGATGATGAGCAAAAGCTTCGTCACTTTTCGTTGCATGTCAGCAATATCGTCAAATCTCTTTCCTTTCTGTCAAGGGAATAGTAATATTGAGGACTGAGAGCCGGTGATTATGGTGGATGTTCAAGTTGCACTACTCCCTTTTTTTTGCCAGGAACTGCTTGTGTGTGTGTGTGTGTGTGTGTGTGTTGTCGTGCTACTTGAACATGTAAAAATGGGTACAAATGTCCAGCAATCTAAAATGCCAACAAAAATGCCACACTCGTTTTATACAGACTCAGGCGGGAGTGCTGTCACCTTTTTTTTCATTTTTTTCATTTTTTTAAACACTTTTCACAAGAGCTGCAGATATGGCGGCGCCACCTGCAGCGGAGGTGGGCCGGAAATAAAAGTCGGAGGCGGGATTGGTAGGCAGGAGGGGTTGGGGGTGGGGGTGGAATTATTAGGAAATGAGCTGCTCTCCGACAGCTACTTCGTTACCCGACCTCTCGCCTCGGCCTGCGATAAGAAACAAAACAGGCGCGACACCGACTGCGAAAAGGCCCGCGGCACCGCGGGGCGCCACGTCTGCCGGTGACGGATGACTCCTGCAGCCGCCGGCACGTGATTCTTCACACTATGGTGACGAAGGCGTCACGGGTTCACTCGGCGCACAGTCAAAGATATATGTTGTACGAATAAAACTCCTTCGACGTCCTATATTCCTACTTTATTTGCGCCATTTACCGTTTTTTTTTTTCCTTTATTGTGTTTTCACGCCAGCTATTACACCTGTAGGCTGGCAGCAGCTCCAAAGGCTGCTCTTCAGCCGAGAGAATAAAATACATGGATGAGATGAAAATTAAAATACAAGACAGGTGAAGAAACAACGGAGGAACAATGACATAGACAAGGTGACAATTCGAAGTACAAACAGTCAGATGATCAAAATCAGATTTAGTCAGTTAAAAATGAGGAGCCACGGTGACCTAAAAAACACATGTAGGACGACAATAACACAGGACGGCGAGTACTCGGAGACACTAATTAAAACACACGGTGCGACACTTGTCTGATTGTGGTGGACGCAGTTAAAAAACAAACACTTCACTGGAGCACAGCACACAACACTTGACGTAGCACTGTTAAAACTGTCGGTCCAGGACCCCGAGAAAGAGGGGGCGGGGGGAGGGAAGCGCGGGGGCGAGGAAAAACGGCGGGGAAGGAGGCGGTGGGGAGGAGCCGCAGGGACTCTAGTCAGGGAGGGGGTAGCCAAGCGGGGGTGTGGAAGGGGAGGGTGGGGGGAGGGGGCCCTTTATCTACGGGGGGGGGGGAGGATCAGATCTGGTAGGACGGGTATATGTCGGAACGGAGGACGTCATCAGGGAGGGGGAGGCGGCGGAAACTACCCTGGGAGAGGACATGGAGGGTGTGGAGGTGAAGGGAAGGGGGTATAACGCGGTAGAGGCGTGGCAGAGGCCCAGGGTTGGTAAGGATGGGGTGGACCAGCGGGTTGCGGGAGTCTATTTTACGGATATGCTGGAGATATTCAAGGAAGTGGGGAAACGGGATCAGGTCATACAGGATCCGCGTGGGGAAAGGGAGCTGGATGCGGTAGGCGAGGCGGAGGGCGTGGCGCTCGAGGACTTGAAGGGTTTTGTAGTAGGATGTGGGAGCGGAGATCCAGGCGGGATGGAAGCTGCAGAGGACAGGATGCATGAGGGACCGGTAGGTGTAAAGGATGGTGGAGGGGCTGAGACCCCACGTCCGGCCGGTGAGGAGTTTGAGGAGGTTAAGGCGGGAGAGGGCTTTCTGTCGGACAGTGCGGAGGTGGGGGGTCTAGGAAAGGTTACGGTCGAGGGTTAGGCCAAGGTACTTCAGGTTGGGGGTGTGGCGGATAGGGCGGTTGTGGAGGGTAAGGAGAAATCGTGGAGACGGAAGGAGGGGCGGTACGACCTATTGTAATTGCCTGGGATTTGTCAGGGTCGACGGAGGGGAGCCACTGGTTACTCCATGAGGCGAACTCGGTGAGGTGGGACCATTCACCGTTCGCCATTCACATCTTATATCCGGACACTAAAGGCTCCGTCAAACAGAGAGCGGGCAGAACGCGCTGTTGTCCGCAGCTGTCACAGCGCGGGCAGCGCTCGGCGTTTCGGTTGTTGAATAACGCTGGTAGTGTAAGTCAGCTGTGGAGCGTATAAACATGAACAGTAGTTCAGACAAGGATGAATATCTACTTTTCATTTTTCTTGCTTCAAAGAAGCGAAGAAAATAAGTTCAAGAAATTAATATGAAACGAGAAGAATGTGGTGAATTTCACCGTCTTTGCAAAGAGCTTTCATTGTGTGAAGACAGGTTTTTTTCAATTATTTTCGAATGTCTCGCTAACTCCATTGGCAGCTACATAGAAAGCATGTACGGATAAAAAGTCCAAGAAACAAGTGGCTCAAGGTAGTATTGTTATAAAATAAATCAGTTTTCTCGTTTGGAGTTGTTGATCATGATGGCATCTTTGTGGTTTTGATGTAGGCAGCTAGAGCAGACACAGTGACAGTGTTATTTTTTAAAACACTACATTTCTCCACGGATTTATACAAGGAGAAAATATTCTGCCTCGAAAGCCATTGCAGGATACAAGCACTCGTGTGCCTAGCGTGTCAGCCGGTGATGGGTTAAATTGCAGAATTATTTAATTTAATATGTCCCTTTCCTAAAGCTGCAGCCTTGGAAGATCCTCAAAAGGCCATTTACAATAAATGCCTCTGCAAGAGACGGCATGTAGTGGAAATTCTTGTTGAAAAATGGCGTGTCTTTTTAGGGGCAATAGACCTACGAACTGATGCTGTAAATAAAGATTTGGTAGCAGCATGCTGTCTAATAATTTCCTCCGCAGCAGTGCAAGCTACGTGCCTACTGAACAAGAGGAGCAGATTGATAACCTACATGCTAATGCATTTTCGAATACGCTAAGACTAAAATAGAAACCAATTTCTTGAGTATTTTGTCAAGAACCAGTAACAAGGTATTGGCATCAAGTTGTATGTACAGTTGGCAGCCAACAACTACCTTCTGCACCATCTGCGTTGATGTTTTCCAACCACATCGTTTTTCTTGTGTTTGTTAACTCTATTTTGCACAACACAACCAGAAATATACTGTAAGTTTCAATATTTCGCTTAATTCATTTTCATGTAATATTTTGGATTAGACAAGTAGGTATACATTGGTTTGTAATTATGAAAAATAAATTAACACCTGTTTGATTAAGACTTCTGCGTATCTCCTTCTAACTGTCTACCTTCTTGGAGGCATTTTTGTATTCTGGGTCACGTATGACATACAGGAATGGCTTTGGACGCACCAAATCGACCAGTTTGTCTGTTTTCCGCCATACTACTCCCGTTTGCCCGCGCGGGCTGCCCGCTCTCTGTTTGACAGAGCCTTTAACCACAACAAATCACACTTTAAGAAAACACGTGTTTTAGAGTGCTGTATCTTTAGGGTCTTGGTGTGTTATTCCACTAGTTAGGATCAGATATAACCACTATGACTGTCCGTATAAACCATTACTGCCCTTGTAGAACTATGTATAGTGTTTAAATTCGAGCATATTCAGTTACACTGGGATATGTACCTTATGTTATTTAATACCCCTTCCTCCTCCACCATGTTCACCTTATTAAGTCTCCAAGTGCATTACATCTATGCTTGGTATACATTTTTGTTCATAATTATTAGTTGCATTTCCTTCTTTCCTCCACCTCTTCTTGTATCTACTCCCTCTCCCCCTCCCCCCCCCCACCCCCCGTCACTCTGCACCCCTACCACCCATTATTTCACCAGTATTATCTTCTTTTAATTTTAGACACAATGCAGGCATTACCTGGTTTATATCTGTAAATGATTTTATCACTAACTCAACTATAGTTGGCAGACAATACTTAGGGACATTACAGTGTTGACTTGTAAGGTGAGCAGCCGTATGACTGCCACGTCACAGTGGTCTAGCATGCTTGCTTCATTGATGATTTGAGTGGACGTTATGCTGTATTTGGCCACGCCCAATTCCACCCTTCTCCCCTCCCAGTTGCCCTTTTCGTACGCCCAATCCTAGTAGTATGTTTAACATACTTATACTATTGTACGTGATATTTCTCATATGACTTAACGTATCTTGTAGCCATTTTTTTTCATAGCTTCTATGTTAGCAAGCAGTAAAGAGAGCGCAATATGTTGTTATTGTAATTTTATTCAAAAAAAAAAAATTGTTGAAATGTTTCTATAGTCTATGGGACTTAACTACGGGGTCATCAGTCCCGAAACTTACAAACTACTTATGAACTACTTACGAACTAGGACGGCACAAATATCCATGCCCGAGGGGGGATTCGAACCCCCGACCGTAGTGGCCGTGCTGACCGTGACTGGAGCGCCTTAGTCACCTCGGCCACCGCGGCCGGCTTAATTTTATTCAAATAACTTTTAATTTTAAGCCTGCACCATCTGGCGGCTATTGGGTCTTCTTTACCTTTTACTGTGTGTCCCCCCCCTCTCAACATAGTTTAGCATGTGAATCTAGTCGAACACATTGAGTAGACGGCCACGATTGTGGATTATGCTTTTGGTTATGCATCTTCACTAAGATGCATTTTAATCCTATCATTTAAAAAAATATATATAAGTAAATTTTGCTTGTAATGTGTTTGTTCTCCTTGTGAATATTGTGATTTCAAACTGTAAACATCCGAAATGTAATATACTTCTATTATTTATACCACAGATCTCATGGTGATGCGTCGAAACGCGTAGTGGTAAAATAAAGTATATTGCGACCAAGACATTTCAAGAAAAAATATTTTTATGCTTGCCAACGAATGGTCGCTTGTCCCCCCCTCCCTCCCCCCCCAAAAAAAAATGATGGTTATATAAACCATGTGGAAAAAAGAGTGCTGTTTAATGCTGTGTACGTTATCTGACTTTTCAGTTCTAAATGTGAGACGTTTCACGTTTTGTATGGATTCAGTTTGAGAATTCGCGCGACGTAACAGTGCCGATTTCAGAGATACAGATCGTTATTATGTGATTTTCGTTTAACTCCGAGTTGTGATCTTTATCAAACACCTACGCCGAAAACAATCTTAATAGGTCTATTATATTTTCAAGTTATTTGGCATGTTTACACAACGGTGCAAACAGTCCGCTGACAGAGAGACAGAGGGGAGAGAGAGAGGGGGGGGGGGGGAGGGAGGGAAGGAGAGAGAAATCAATCGTATCGAACCTTTCATTTTAAATCGGACAGCATGAAACCTTGCGTATTATGCGGGATTTGATTATTCTGTCATAGAAAGTAAAAGTTAATACTAAAGTACCCGTGCGAATACTTCGCATCGTCAGTGGAATGACAAAAAAGATGCGAAAAATGGAAGTGAAGTTGAATGTTCACGCATAGCTTTCTTCAGAATCAATCAATGCAAGTGTTTAAAAGCGTGAATGAAAGAACTTGATCCACTAAGTGTTGTTAGGTCAAAAAGAACTGCGTACCTCAATTAGAACCGAAGATATCGTAAAAGAAATCGATTAAAATATTAAATGCAAGGACAGAAGAGGATGGAGAGATTTATGTTAATTCTGATACTTGATGACAAATCTGATGTTATCCAGGATTTTGCACTATGGATAACGTCATTTGTATCTGCTTGTAGCTATGCCTTGTGGCTGGATCAGTGAAATCAGTAATATTTTTAGTCAATTGTGCAACTTGCACTGAAGATGGCTATTCAGTAGCCGAAATCGATCTGTAATAATAAATAAACAAATTTACGACCAATTCAGAATTTTCTTAGGATAAAAAATAACTTTACGTGTAGCACTCCTCATAGACAACGTCCGATATTACAACAAATAGGTACATTGGCACAAAGTGTCTTAGTGATAGGATCGAGGTTGACAGAAGGGAAAAAGTTGGAAACGTTTGTATTCACTTAAAAATAATTGTTCGATCTTTAAAGACATTACCCCACCTTTTTCTCCTTTAATGTCGCTTAATGTTCGAAATGCTCGCAAGTACGTAGCCAAAGGGGGTCGGGGGGGGGGGGGGTGTCTTGGGGGTCCAGCCCCCCCCCCCCCATCACCTAAACGTTAAAATACTACTCAAACTAATGCTCAGGACAACACACACACCCATGCTCGATGGTGGACTCGAACCTACGAAGGGACTAAATGAAATAAGACACGACCTAGCAAGCTTGTAGTGAAACCGAATGATATTGTTATCAGTCAAACGTCGAAAAAGGGATACACGCTATCGACAGTCAACAAAGCCGTGTATAGTTTTTAACTATCGATACATGGATAACAGCATCGGCTATTGCCCAATCCTCCTTTCGTCGTTGACCATTTGACCATTGGTGGCCTTACTCCATTATAGCTATGTTAAGCACTATAGCGGAATGCTGCCGCTGCCATTTATTTCTTTTGTGCTGTTAAGTTAAGTTTCCAGTTATGAGTAAGTTCATAACAAGAAAGCCGGCCGCGGAGGCCGAGGGGACTGCGGCGCGCCAGTCACGGTCTGCACGGCCACTACGGTCCCCCCTCGGGCATGGACACTTGTGCCGTCCTTAGTGTTAGCTAGTTCGTAAGTAGTTTGTAAGTTTAGGGACTGATGACCCCGTCGTTAAGTGCCATAAGCTATACAAACATTTGAAGGTAATAAGAAAAAAGAGAAAAACCGACTTTCATTTGTCCACTAGCGTTATGGTAAGTTAAAATACGTGTACCACTATAGTAGCTTATTTATCTATTTACAACAGTGGCAACAGTGGAATCGTTATTTGGAGTGACAATATTTCAGTATATCATAAGGCACTTCACTCAGTATGTGTAAAACTTTTTAAAGTTAGGTTTAAGAGTAATATTTTATCTAGAGCATGGATACGTTGCAATGCCAACAAGAGTAAAAGAACCAATGAACTTGGAAATAAAATTATAGACTTACGATTCCTAAATGAATATGCAAAGTATTTATACTGATGCAAAAATTAATGCAAATTTTGCGAAACACCGTGCTACAGTCGTGGCTGACAGGCAGCGATCTCGGTGACGAGCAACCGTGTCGTTGCCAGTGTTCAAATACAAAGAAACACTTCTCATTCTGGTTATCTGACTTCATTTAGAATAACAACCGAAGTTTCTGCTGGCGTTTATTGAAACAATTTTAAGAAATTTTTTTCTGAATTTTGTATAGGGGAAGGTTGCCGATGTTGGACAACTTTTTTTTATTTTCGGATCCAAAGTCTACATTATTTATCTAATCGAAACAAAATCTACTTTAAAAGAAGCTATATGTTGTACACTTTCACTTCTCATTCTGATACTCTGACTTCGTTTGGAATAACATCTGAAGGTTCTGCTGGCGTGTATTGAGACATGTTTTAAGAAATGTTTTCCTCAATTTTGTATATAAAATACTGCAGTATTTTTAAGAAGTTCTTACAAACGCAAACTAAGTGCATAAAATATAAAAAAAAAATATCTTAGCCTAAGTTTCTTTTTAGAATAAATGAACCCGTGAGCCTTTGTAAATTTCTCTTTAACCATTCAGACTTCCCCCTCCCCCCCTCCCTCCTTTGACAATATCCTGGCTACGTCACTGATGCTCGCTGGTAGTTTAAATTGTGTAATCCGTCGTGGAGACAGGTATTTTCCTTTGCGGCGGCGCTGCCCAGGGCCCTTAGCTGTCTGGTGGGCAGGGTCAGGGTTATTGGCTCGGCTGCCGCGCCGTGAAACCCGGCGTGTTCCCTGGCGCCGGACGCACGTGTTCCGCAGAAGCCCCAGGCGTCCGCGTCGGCTGAGACACGGCTCGCTGCTGGCTGCTAGCTGCCGCCTTAAAGGGGAACGACAGCGGCCCGGCCTACCCACAGTCTACACGGTCCACTAGCTGTCTGCGCCAAAGCTCCAAGGCATTTACATGCGTTTGTCAGGCGATACCGCTAGCACTGCCGTCTGTTGGTTCCAGTTGTAGGCTATACTTGCCTTGAAGTCTGCCATCAACAGACACCACATATGGAGCTACTATTCAAAACGCATTATGTCCCAAAAAGTAAAATAGCAGTAGACTAGAAACATTACTGATTTTACTGATCCAGCCACAAGGCATAGCTACAAGCAGATAGAAATAGTTATCCCTGATTTTGCACTCTGGATAACATCATATGTACCTGCTTCTAGCTGTCCCTTGTGGCTGGATCAGTAATGTTTCTAGTTGATTGTGCCACTTGCACTGAAGATGGCTATTCAGTAGCCGAAATCGATGTGTAATAATAAAGAAATCTACGAACAATGAATTCTCAGAATGAAACTTTCACTCTTCAGCGGAATGAGCGCTGGTATAAAACTTCCCGGCAGATTAAAATTGTGTGCCGGAACCTGGACTTGAACCTGGGACCCTCGCCTTTCGCGGGCAAGCGATCTACCACTCAGCTACCCTTTAGGCTATGGCTGAGTCTTGTCCTCACCATATCCTTTCTTCCAGGAGTGCTTGCACGTTCCGCAGGAGAAACTTCTGTGAAGTTTACGAAAAACGTATACCGCAAAAAATATTCGATTAATTATTCCGAATTTTACACCACATACTCATGTAGGACTTTTGATCCAAATGTGTTTAATACAAGGAAATTGCTTTTTATACTTTCAAGCTATGAGCACTTTAGTGATGGACAAAGTGCGTTTTGTTGGGTTCTGTTGCACAATCTGCCCTTTTTGATTTTCTCATCATTCGTCTTCTCGTTCCACGTTTCATTTCCTCTCCAACAGTCACACATTCACTCGCTATAATACTCTCCATCTTAGCACAACAATGATTTTACGCCTGACTTCCTAGCAGACAAAATGATAAACGTTTATACACAACAATGTTGTAATACTGAAAACAAATATTAACTGACCCTGGTAGGTCAGTTAAATGGTTTCGCTTTAGTCCACAAGTCTTACATTGCGGCCAACATAGGTTAATAAAACAAAATAATGGCAACTGTTGAACTTAATGCAGTTTGATTCAATCATAGTAGAGGACACCATGCTATTTGTTGCATCTGTTACTTTTCAGCGCTCTTTTTGAAGGCGTTAAAATGCGTTTTGACACAATCTGATTGCAGCAGTATGTGGAGCGGGTAATAAAATACCGGATTCCATATCAAACTCAATTTCGTCCACCAGTGGACATAATGCGTTTTGAAAAGTTGCTCCTCATATACGAGGCGCGTCCAGAAAGTAAGTTCCGTTTCAATTTATCTCCGCTGCAGCGCTGCGATTGCAGTTCCGCACATGCGCTGTAGACGATGTGTTTCAAGGAGAAGAAGGTGCGCCATTTGGAGATCGCTGTCAGTTACGTACGCTTTGTTGTACTTGTTTGAAATGTCGGCGTTGATTGAAAATCTCGCCGCCTGTGAAATCAGGTTGGTGATTCGGTTTCTGAATGCGGGGAATGTGAAACCCAGTGAAATTTATCGGCAAACTTGCGATGTTTACGAACCAAATGCGATGAGTGATTCGATGGTGAGAAGATGCGTCCGACAGTTCAGTGGCGGGCGTAATGATGTGCACGATGAAGAACGAAGTGGGCGTTCACATTTGGTTACGGAAGAACAGTTTCACGCGATTGATGACAAGATCCTGGAAAACCGTAGATTTACAATTAGCGCTCTCGCTATGGACTTCCCCCAAATTTCACGATCGCTGATGCATGAAATTGTTACCAAACAACTGAAATTCCGTAAACTTTGCTTACGTTGGGTACCAATGATTCTCACTGAACAACGGACGGGTAGTGCACTTGAGTTTTTGACCCGTTATGCTGGAAGCTGCGAAGAATTTCTGAGACGGATAGTCACAGAAGATGAAACGTGGGTTTCTTACGACACCCCTGAGAGTAAGCGGCAATCAATGCAATGGAGGCACACTTCATCCCCACCAAAGGTAAAGCCGAAGCAAATCATGACACCTCGGAAAATGATGTGCACTGTGCTCTGGGACTATAAAGGCATCCTACTCATTGACTTCTTACCTCGTGGTCAAACAATCAAAGCAGATGTTTACTGCGTGACACTTCGGAAATTGCGCTGTGCAATTCAGAATAAGTACCAGGGACTGCTGTCAAAAGGTGTTGGTTTGCTTCACGAGAACGCACGACCATACACTGCAAATGTGACGAAAAACCTCCTACAGGGATTTGGCTGGGACGTGTTTGAGCTTCCTCCGTACAGCCCTGACCTCGCTCCTAGCGACTTTCATCTGTTCTTACATCTCAAGTCTGTCCTTGGTGGTCATCACTTCACCAATGACGACGAGCTGAAAGAAACTGTTTCCAACTGGTTGAAGACACAGGCAGCAGATTTCTATGAAGAAGGTATACAAAACCTGGTGCCACGCTATGACAAATGCCTGCAAAATTTCGGCAGTTATGTGGAAAAGTAGCTGTAGAATTTTGTGCAATGAAAATTTCTTCTGTATCTGTGAACAATTTCATTTTATTACCAAACGGAACTTACTTTCTGGACGCGCCTCGTATATAACTTAAAAAACAGTCATCTGGAAGAAAGCCGTTTTCTCCAGTCGAAGATAAGTCAAAATTAATTTCTGTATGGAACTCATATATACGACATTTCGCAATAATGTGGAATGTGTCAGATTAATAAATATTTATACAGGTTCCCAGCCAAGATCGGGTTTTATTTATGTGGATGACCGGTTTCGTCGTGTCTTAGACATCATCTTCTGATCTTTTATATCTCTCGATGTTACATCTCATGTAGGCCCTAACTATTCTCTCTTATTACAAATATCTAGGTACAATTGCATGCATCCATACAGATGTGGAATACAAACAGCGATGGTACAGTTATATACGTCATTAGATTTACTGTAGACATTTCTTCAACGGTTGCACAAGAGAAGCATTACATAGTAAAAGACATCTAAGAAGAATAACAGTGACAACAACGACATCGCAAAAAATCTGGTGATGGTTTCAAAGCGAAGTTGGCTCGTCGTAAATTAATAAAAAAGCATAAAAAGCAATTAAAGGGTTTAAAATTTTGTATAACTATTATGTCAAAGAAAGACATTTTCCACACTGTGGGTCGCAAAGAAAAGAAACTAAATAAATTAAATTACATACTCCCAATACTTAAGAACTGTCTGTGAGAGACTAAACTAAATTAGATTAATACGTGTTCCATAGACCATATATACGACATTTCGGAATGATGTGGAATGTGTCAGTTCAGTAAATCGTTTCTATACGCGACACTCAATATTTCAAGGATTTTTTTATTTTTATTTTTTTAAGTTATATATAAAAATTCATCTAAAGTGTAGAAGGATTTGTCATTCAGAAATTCCTTTAATGTCTTTTTAAATACCAGTTGGCTATCTGTCAGACTTTTATGCTACTTAGTAAGTGACCAAAGGCTATTGTGGCAGCATAATTCACCCCTTTCTGTGCCAAAGTTTGAATTGACCTTGAATAGTGAATATCACTCTTTCTCCTAGTGTTGTAAGCTATGAACAGTGCTGTTACTTTTGAACTGAGTCGGATTGTTAGTAAAAAAATTCATGAGTGAACATATATATTGTGAAGCTACAGTGAAGATCCCTAGATCCTTAAATAAATGTCTGTATGATGAGCTTGGGTGGGCTCCAGCAATTATTCTGATTCGCGCTTTTGTGCAATGAATACTTTTTTACTCAATGTTGAATATGATCCCATATGAAAGCAGTGAATGAAAGCAGGTAAAGTAAGCTAATTTACTGAGATGTATATCACCAAATTTTGCAATGACCCTTATAGCGTAAGTAGCTGAACTCAAACGTTTCAGCAGATCATCGAAGTGTTTCTTCCAATTCAATCCCTCGTCAATACAAAGACCTAAAAGTTTTGAACATTCTACCTTAGCTACAGATTTATGTTCAAAGTCCAAATTTATTAATGGTGTCATGCCATTTACTGTATGAAACCGTTTATACTGGGTTTTATCAAAGTTTACTGAGAGACCATTTGTAGAGAACCACTTAATTTTCTGAAAGACATCATTTACAATTTCATCAGTTTATTCTTTTTTTTTTTTTTTTTTTTTTTTTTTTTTTTTTTTTTTTTTTTTTTGAGGTGTGATAGCTATAATTGTATCGTCAGCATAAAGAAATACTTTATCTTCGTGAATATAGAATGGCAAGTCATTAATATAATATACTAGCTTAAACCCTCGGCTCCGCTCGCGTGTTGGTTGATTATGATAGATAAGTTATGTTTTAGTAGTGTGCTATGAGTTCAACTCACACGTAAAATGCACTCGTTTCGAAGAATCCAATCACGAAATTCAGCAATAATGATTGTAATATCACAGATGTAATGCGCGAAACGTCAAATCGATTTTTTAAAGAGATGTATTGAAAGAAATTTCTTTTTTACTCTTTATTTATTTATTCTTATATTTCCTTATTCGTATGCTTATCCCAACAGAGAAAGAGCTGAAGACATTGTAGCACGCATAGACCAAAGATATAGTTTGTGGCATCACGTTTCGCTGTATTTAACCTCTATAGAGTCGCAAATGTCATCGCTGGCCTTCAGTCAAAACTTTTCTATAATTTGACGACTTTCAACCACCATATCTTCCACCCCCTTATCGCTATCGGCATGGAACTGCTATGGTGTACAACGGGAGACTTCGGACAACAATTGCACACAGACCATTCGTTTGCGTTCTGTAGTTTTCGCTGCACAGCGAAATATTAACACACACACACGTAGAATTTTATATACACCGATAACTTTCCATCCCAAAATACTCCACCCTTTTATCATTATCAGACCTCAAGCAACAATGCAACCAATAAAACCATGTTTAAAGAGTAAATATAATTTTCAAAGAGTAATTATTGTTCCGCATTTCGCGTTATATTCTTCAAATTATTCATAACTATCAGATCGCTATAAAGCCTTTCTCACGTATAAATTAGTAACTGTACAAATATTTAAGTCTCTGCGTCTTGTCGCTCGGACGTGATAAGCGTACACCGAACAGACATTCACATTAATATATATATATATATATATATATATATATATAGATAAATAGCTATCCGATCGCCATGAAACCGTGCCTAAAGCCTTCCCCGGGTAGACATTAGTAACTGTACAAATTTTTAGCTCTTTATGTCTTGTGGTTCAGACGTGATAAACGTACACCGAACAGACATTCACATTTATGGATATAGATAGATTAAGAGCAACAGAGGACCTAAGACCGAAACTTGTGGGAACCCAATTTGACAAATCCCCAATTAGAGGAATTAATTGTTTCTTCTGTATCATGTGAACTGCTTAATTAAACTTTCTGATCTCTTCCCGTTAAGTCTCGTGCACTGTCCCACTCATAGCACAATACATCAGATTATCTAGACCACTCGGAGCGCTGGTCGGTGCGCACGGTGACGCAGCGAGCTGTGCGGCCTTAGCCATTAGTCGGCGCACGGAATCGCCCCATCAGCGGGAGAGTGGGCCGCGGCTTGACGTGCTCGCTCCGGTGGCTCACAGCGGCGGTTGTGGCTTTCATCTCGCCGTAACGGGATTAGGCGACACGGCGGCAGCCTTTGTCTAGCGCGCCGGCTGCCGCCCACACGAGTGGGGGCGTTGCGGCCGCAGCAGCAGAGCCACAGTGGCAACAGCAAGTGGACGCTCCGCGCCATCAGGCCACCCACCGCCTCTCTGGCCCTTCCGATGATAAAGAAGTTATCTTTGCGACTTTGCGTTACCTTACTGTCGTTGTATTGCTCCTCTGTGTTGAAACCCACAGATATCAGACAGTGAGATCGACACCGAACGTTATATATCGATAAAGTATATATCATGCTGTCGTTCAGGAGAACGTGCATAAACTATAGTAATAAGTAACACCTGACGTACGGAGCGAAGGAAAAGCGTAACTCTGAGAACATGTGATATCGAGCTACTGTCTTTAGAGCGCTAGTTTGTTATACTGAGGGTCCTGGGTTCCAGCTCTGCTGAGGATATGTTGTCCCAGCTATCTTGTTGACCCAAAATATCTCTGGAACAATAACAGCTATTGGAAAACGACTTTCACCGGTATCAATGTATGGCTGGGGCCCACGAATGTACTTATTTGTAAACATTCTAAAGCGAAAGCCAATGTGTTTTTTTAACACGAACTTATGTTTTTTCAAATGGACACCCTATGGTTTTTTCTTCTGCAATCTATAGCATGACAAATCACATAAACAATGGCGTTGATTGCATCGCAATATTCCAATTACATCCCGAGATATTGCGACGCGAAATTGACGCTTGAAATACGCGAAACGCGCGGCTAGCGCACGTCCGGACACTCAGGCGAGAACCCCATGCTGCTCAGGACGTGTGCTAGCCGCGCGTTTCGCGTATTTCAAGCGTCAACTTCACGTCGCAATGTGTCGGGATGTAGCCGGCCGCGGTGGCCGAGGGGACTGAGGCGCTTCAGTCACGGTCTGCACGGCCACTACGGTCGGGGGTTCGAATCCCCCCTCGGGCATGGATATTTGTGCCGTCCTAGTTCGTAAGTAGTTCATAAGTAGTTTGTAAGTTTAGGGACTGATGACCCCGTAGTTAAGTCCCATAAGCTTAACAAACATTTTGTCTCGGGATGTAATTGGAATATTGCGATGCAATCAACGCCATTGTTTATGTGATTTGTCGTGCTATGGATTGCTGAAGAAAAAATATAGGGTGTCCATTTAAAAAAAAAACATAAGTTTGTGTTAAAAAAACACATTTGCTTTCGTTTTAGAATGTTTCCAAATATGTATATTCATGGGCCCCAGTCGTACATTGATACCGGCGAAAGTCGTTTTTCAATAGCTGTTATTGTTCCAGAGATATTTTGGGTGGACAAGATAGCTGGGACACCCTGTATACACCGGTGTTACAAAAAGGTACGGCCAAACTTTCAGGAAACATTCCTCACACACAAAGAAAGAAAATATGTTATGTGGACATGTGTCCGGAAACGCTTAATTTCCATGTCAGAGCTCATTTTATTACTTCTCTTCAAATCACATTAATCATGGAATGGAAACACACAACAACAGAACGTACCAGCGTGGCTTCAAACACTTTGTTATAGGAAATGTTCAAAATGTCTTCCGTTAGCGACGATACATGCATCCTTTCTCCGTCGCATGGAATCCCCGATGCGCTAATACAGCCCTGGAGAATGGCGTATTGCATCACAGTCGTCCACAATACGGGCACGAAGAGTCTCTACATTTGGTACCGGGGTTGCGTAGACAAGAGCTTTCAAATGCCCCCATAAATGAAAGTCAAGAGGGTTGAGGTCAGGAGAGAGTGGAGGCCATGGAATTGGTCCGCCTCAACCAATCCATCGGTCACCGAATCTGTTGTTGAGAAGCGTACGAACACTTCGACTGTACAGGAGCTCCATCGTGCATGAACCACATGTTGTGTCGTACTTGTAAAGGCACATGTTCTAGCAGCACATGTAGAGTATCCCGTATGAAATCATGATAACGTGCTCCAGTGAGCGTAGGTGGAAGAACATGAGGCCTAATCAAGACATCGCCAACTATTCCTGCCCAAACGTTCACAGAAAATCTGTGTTGATGACGTGAATCGAGGAAGTACAGTACATACGAAACAGTTGGGTATTTTGACAACTGTCTGCACGAATTATTTCAATTTACATTCAAAGAGAAATACTAAAATGAGCTCTAACATGGAAATTAAGCGTTCCCAGACACATGTCAACATTACATTCTTTCAGGAATGTTTCCTGAAATTTTGGCTATACCTTTTTGTAACACCCTATATATATACACACACAGGGTGGTCCATTGATAGTGACCGGGCCAAATATCTCACGAAATAAGCATCGAACGAAAAACTACAATGAACAAAACTTTTCTAGCTTGAAGGGGGAGAACAGATGGCGCTATGATTGGCCCGCAATATAGCGCTGCCATAGGTCAAAGGGATATTATTTTTATTTTTGCACGTTTGATACCTTTACTCGGTAAAAATCTGCATTTATGTCCATTATTCGTCACAGTAACTGCTCTGCATCTACTTATTGCCACGAAATTGCAGGGTAAAAATCTCATTTTGTTAATTTTAAACCCTACAATACGGTAAATAAAATATCGTAATTTTATTAAAACTAGCGACCTTCTATGGTTCTCACTGCTCCTATTTATTAATAAAGAAAGTGAGAATTGAGTTTTGAAAAAAAAAAAAAAATACGGATGTTATTAGACCATGTTTATATCTCCAGTTATTTAGACTGTGGGTTGTTTGTCAATCTGTCAGTTCGTCTGGATGGATTCCTCCAACCGAAACATTCCTAGAATTTTTGCAAGCCAAGCCTTACAATGCTGCGATCTAGCGGCAAGCGCTGTAGTCACCGCGGCACGGCCGTTGCCCTAATTTTTATTTGACTTTCCGTTATATAAAACAGTCCACCGCAAAATTCTTACGTGTTTATATCTGGGGGAAAAACAAAATTCTTGGCAGAAAATTACGTTCTTTCGTAAGTGTTGTTTCAATGTTTAGCAAACTTTATCACTCCAGTTACCAATTTTTTTATGCTATTTAAACAACCAGATTCGAGCCCATTGCTATAACATGTCTTCTACTTCAGATGGCAACGTAGTACGTCGTGAACTTTCACATGACATTCTGACATTCTGTTCCATATCATAAATACTCAAACTAGCTTAAAACATTTTAAATGAGTAGTATTTGCGTTAGATTCCAGTTTTAAGAAGTGCTTGCCTATCATCTCATTTATACTACATGAAAAGCAATACTAAGAAAAAGTAATATTAAAAAAATGAAAGAGCAAATGTAATAAAATTTTTACTTTTAGGGGCTGCGTTTAAAGTATTTAGACAAAGAACTTTTTCTGGTGGTACTTGATACCTGGTTTGGATGACAGAAAACCGTTATCTGCTGTCGCTTACCTGCAAAGAAAGAAAAATAAATCATTAAAATCACTTGTATCATACATCCAAGAACATAATCAGAAAACAAACTGCTCCACGAAAATTATTTCATATGAACAGTCACTTCGCTAAGCACACAATTATCTAAAATTTTATTCTAATACAGAAATGGGTAGTCTAGAATGAGAATCGGCTCCTTCAAAGACGAACCATTCGCGGAAGATTTATCTTCATGATTGGAAGTACCTAGCGCAAGCCATTGTACACACAGTTCCTGGTACACACTCAATGTATGAAACACTACTATTTCCAAGTTTCTTGAGAGCCACAGGAAAACAGAGACGGTGAAATTAATGGGAAAATTTCATCATTGATCCATCTACTTTCTTTTAAATGTTCACATGTTTGTAAACATGCTGGGCCAGTCCGTAGACCCACAAACTACTTAAACTATCTTTCACTAACGACAAAACACACACACACACACACACACACACACACACACATACACCCGAGGGAGGACTCGAACCTCTGGTGGCAACAATCGCACAGACCGTAGCATGAATTAGTGAGGGAGTGACACTTTCTTTTAAAGGTCGTATTTCAGTTCATCATGAAACTGCTTTCTTATTTACAAACACGTTGCGATATTTCCTGCTTGCAACCATCACATTGACTTTTCTAAATGTTCAAATGTTTGTAAATCTTATGGGACGTAACTACGGGGTCATCAGTCCCTAAACTTACAAACTACTTATGAACTACTTACGAACTAGGACGGCACAAATATCCATGCCCGAGGGGGGATTCGAACCCCCGACCGTAGTGGCCGTGCAGACCGTGACTGAAGCGCCTCAATCCCCTCGGCCACCGCGGCCGGCTGACTTTTCTCAGAGCAAGTCAGAAGAAGACTGCATGCACCTGACGCCACGTGGTGTAAGGTAACAACAATAAATAGCACAGTCGGTATTATTCCCGTGTGAAAAGCCACCCATAATACCAACACTGTGCTGTGAGTGACCCTTGCATTTGGAGACTGCGCCCCAAATATTTCTTCTTTTGTTTAATCCATTGCCATTCTGAATTTTACATCTTCTGTACTGCAACCATCATTTGTTATTTTAGTGCCCAAGTAACAAAACTCATCTACCTCCTTTATTGTCTCATCACCTAATCTAACTCCTTCAGCATCATCTGATTTTCTTAGACTGCATTCCATTAGCCTAGTTTTACAATTGTTAATGTTCACCTTATATGCACCTTTCAGCACACTGTCCATTCCGTTCAATTGCTCTTCCAGGTCCTTTGCTGTCTCTGACAGAATTACTATGTCGTCGGCAAAACGCAATGAATTTAAATCATCACCCTGAACTTTACGACTTATTATTTATTTATTTACGCGAATTGGGCAACTAAGGACCGCTTTACAAATTCTATTTCATATTCACTTTCTTGTTTCTCTTCTCTAGGGCTGCTCTTCTGCCTGCTGCCATTTTTGCCACATGTTCAGCTGTCAGTTACCTGTTGGTCTTCTTTCTTGGGGCTTTCTGAAAAACCTCGAATCCAGTTATTGCTTTTCTGTATTTGTCCCTATTCATCGCATCCATTTCTGTGAGTCCAAGTTCCACAAGGTCATTCTTTATTCCTTGCAACCAACAGTTGGCTGTTTTCCTCTGTTGAATTAAATTCAAGATTTTCTTCGTTAATCTGCTGTCATCCATTCTCACCAGATGACCGAAGAACATAAGCCTTCTCTTTCTCATTTCTATTGTAACTGATTTAATAAATTGATAAACCTTCTAATTGCTCATCTTTACCCATGTTTTGCCAATTTTTTTGTGTCCACCAAGAAGTTTCCTCAGTCTTTTAATTGTAACTCCTAGGTATTTGGTAGAATCTACGACCTTAAGGTTTGACTGATTTATCGCGTAATTGAAGTTCAGCGGATTTCTTTTAGTGGTCATGTGTATTACTTCACATTTTTCTTTATTTAGTGTCAATTGCCAATTTTCGTACCATGCAGAAATTTTGTCTAAATCGCTTTGCAGTTGCTTTTGATCCTCTGTTGACTTCACTAACCGATAAACGACAGCATCATCCGCTAACAATCTAAGGGAGCTATTCAGATTGTCTCCTAAATCGTATATAAACACGAGGAAGAGTAGGGGACCTATAACGCTTCCCTGTGGAACGCCAGGGACTTTGTATCTGTCAATGTTCGCTTACGACTTATATCACAACCAAAAAGCAAAAATCGTATAATCTCCGAAAGACCTCCGTGTATCGGGAAGTACATTAAAGAAAATGCGTGTCATCGACCAGTTCCAGTCTGGGTAGCACTACCCCCGAGGCCTTGCCGGCGTCGCCCCAGATGCTATCGGCGCCCTATGAATTTTTATTTATTCTGGAGCCTTTGTGGCCGGTCGCCGCCGTACCACGCGAGCCCTAATCTCTCTTTTCGCGGGTCCAAACACGGTAACGACCGCGACAGGGCGGCGGTGACGAGGCCGCGACCCCCACCCTGAATACCTCCAGTGGCGCCACCGCTACTGCACGGCCGCGCCGGTCGTATCGATGGCAACAAATCCAAAGCGAGTCCGCTGCTAACTGCGCCCTAGCATGCCACGCCCCGATAAGAGATCCGGGGGTCCGCACCGCCAGCAGCTAGCGATACCGCCACCTCTCTTTTTTTTAAACTTATTTTTATATCGGCAAAGCACCAGCAGATACGCGAAATACACAGCCCGATAAAAAAGCTACGGCGATACAATGGATTCGATAATGAGCATTATATTTTGGCACCGTTTCATAAATCAGTTCGCGGACGGTAATTTTGCACACTGTGGCGGTGAGAAATTGAATGAAGTACGCTTAGCGCGCTATAAAGGGACTGTCCGAGTGTAGGCGTGCTGTGCATTCGATCAGTAGACGAACTGAAACACAGTTTTATAGATCGGAAAAAAGGATGTAATTTTGTGGCGAGGCGTGGCGAGGGGAGAGGGAGGAACCACGGTGCACGCCAGCAAAATATCTACCTGCTAAACAATTGCTATTAATGTTCATAAAATTGCGGGAATTCAGCCGTAACCACATATTTTCTTCTGCTGATATTTCGGCTGCAAACCGTCCAGCCATCCTCGGGGCGATTTTAAAGACTGATGGCTTTTTTTTTTTTTTTTTTTTTTTTTTTTTTGTGGAACGACGTATATGAAGTCTCATCGCCATCTGGTGACTTAAGCTTCCTGTCATTATTGTATGGGGGTTAACAATAACTTTATTTACAACAAAATTTGGGGTAGGCTTCTAAGGGCCAGTACGTCGGTCCGTAAGGTACCCCACTTGATTTTAGTACTTAGTTGCATTGTCAACTGTGGTGTCCCACATATCTGAATTGCGCGCCACGTACTTTCGCCGCGCGCTGCCATGCACGCACGGCGCGGCGTTCTTACGACATCGGTCACGAGCGCCCTCTGCTGCAACCCCGCTCGTGGCCACTACTGAACTGTATCGGTGACTTTGCAATAGGACAGGCACCAGAACAGACTCTCATCAGTAGGGAGGCTTGTATCTAGTTAAATTATGTATAAGCTTTTCACTTGTCTACAGTCATAACACTTGTAAAAGTTATTATATATAATATCTTGTAATAATCTAGCTTAGTGTTTCTAGTTTCTGCTGTCC
Source organism: Locusta migratoria (assembly GCA_026315105.1). Lineage (NCBI taxonomy): Eukaryota > Metazoa > Arthropoda > Insecta > Orthoptera > Acrididae > Locusta > Locusta migratoria. The sequence continues at coordinate 182,777,594 of CM048749.1, forward strand.
CACTGGCTGGTTACCTTGTACCTTCTTAATTGCTCCTATGATAGTATTTCGACGAAGATACACAATAAAATGGATCCTGAGAGCAGGCCGTTACACTACTATAAAGACTGTTGCCCTAAGGTACACAATAAAATAGATCAACTTAGTTTTGTTCAGGTAACCAACGATCGTGGCACAGCCTTCTTCTTTTTTATTAAGGATGGGGAAGGAAATGGGTCTAACCTTTCAAAGGAACCATCCCGGTATTTGCCTTTAGTGATTTAGGGCAAACACGAAAAAACTAAAACGCGCATGCGAGTCCAGTGTGCGAAGATCTGCGTTTCTTCGTTTTGTTCATTACAGGTTAATTTAGCAGTTGTACATGAAAATGTCGAAAAGAAAGTGGTGGTGTGACTTGCTGCGTTGCCGAGGGTAGGAAGCAATTATTATATTTTCTCCTTGTGCAGCAGAAATGAGGTAACGCACAATGCAAGAAAAGGCGGTAATGGGGCTGAATAGAGATTCGAGTGGCTATCACTCAACCCGAAGAAGCACTCAAACAAAAGTTTCGGAAACTCATTCATTAAACTGAATCAGCGCCGATTGTCTTGGCATCTGACTATAGGCGAAAACAAGGAGAAATGTTCTGAGGTGGACCGATTCAAAACTTGACGTGATCCTGTTTTACTAAACTTGGTACTTTGCTTTCTTAACTAGAGATATCAACAACTACTGCGGAATTTTGCTAATGATACATGCTCATTTACCATAACGGAGTAGAACAAGACAGCGTTTTCGAATATTTTACTCACAGCTGTTATTTTCCTGCGCCTCGTCTTGCAAAAAACTATGTAGCTGTGTTTTCACTAGACGTGCATCAAGAGCCAACTAATGACAAAGAAACAGTGTACAGGCCAAAGCAAAACAAACCGAGAGATGAAAAAGTAGCTAAAATAAATCACGAGAAGTCTCTTATAACTTCGGCGGAGAGAACTCAGGGTGCGGCGTATTTCTTAAGAAGCCGTGCGACCACTTCTAAAGGAGTTGTTGAGAACACAAACCAGGAAGGTCTACCGGACACACCTCGCCGTAACGCGAGGGCGATTTATTACACCACCCTCACAAACACGAGAGTCCAGATCCAGTAAACAAGTGCAGGCACCCAGACATAACAAATATAAACGAGAGTGCTCGGAATACCACCACAGAAACAGCACGGACTCCAAAAAGCGCGATACACGGAGACACACTCAACTTTGTGTTCTTGCTTAAGTATGTAGACATTGCATGTGTGTGAATTATAATTTGTTAAGCAAATCTTGGTTTTCGCCTTAGTTGCGTGTACTGTGTGGATAAATGAACTCACACACACACACACACACACACGCAATTGCATCACCCACCAAACAAACGATCGATGATCTTCTTTACAGATTCGAATTGGTATTTATTTATTATATTCAGCCTATACAAAAACCAGGCAGCGGCTGTTACAGTAGAAAGGCAAGAAAGGGGCGCAGAGGTTGGGAAGGGAGTTAGACAGGGTTCTAGCCTTTCCACAATGTTGTTCAATCTGTACATTGAGCAGGCAGTGAAGGAATGGAAGGAGAAATTTGGAGAGGGCATTAAAGTGCAGGGAGAAGAAATAAAAACATTGCGGTTTGCCGATGATGTAGTAATTCTGCCAGAGACCGCAAAAGATCTGGAAGAGCAATTGAATGGGATGCACAGTGTCTTGAAAGGAAGATATAAGATGAACATTAACAAGAATAAAACGAAGGTAATAGAATGCAATGTCAGAAAATCAGGCGATGCTGAAGGAATTAGATTAGGTAATGAGACAATAAAAGTAGGAGACGAATTTTGTTATTTGGGTAGCAAGATGGCCGAAGTACAGAAGATATAAAATGCAAAATGGCTATGGGAAGAAAAGCGTTTCTAAAGAAGCGAAACTTGTTAACATCCAATATTAATTTAAATGTTAGGAAGTCCTTTCTGAAAACATTTGACTGGACTGTAGCATTGTATGGGAGTGAAACGTGGACGATAACGAGTTCAGATAATAAGATGGTAGAAGATTTTGAAATGTGGTGCTACAGACGAATGATGAATATTAGGTGGGTAGATCACGTAACTAATGAGGAGGTGCTTAACCGAATCGGGGACAAAAGGAGTTTCTGGCATATACTGACTAAGAGAAGAGATATAATGGTTGGACACATTTTGAGACATCAAGGAATTGTCAACTTCCTTCAGCATTAGAAGGAAGCGTGTGGGGTAAAAATCGTAGAGGAAGACCGAGGGACGAATATAGTAAGCAGATTCAAAAGGTAGGTTGCCGAACGTATTCTCAGATGAAGAGACTTGCACATGACAGGGTAGCGTGAAGAGCTGCATCAAACCAGTCTTTGGACTGAAGACCACAACAACATTTATAACACACACACAAACACACAAAACTGCATCACCCACCAAACAAACGTTCTATGGTCATCTCTACAGGTGTGATTATAAAGTAACACATGATGTCATTTGCATCCCTGCCAACCTAAAAAAACGTAAAATTCGGAAGATACGGGAAAATGTTCAAAAATTCAGGAGATATGTAATATTAAAAACTGTCATTCATTTCAGTAAAAACCTTAACTGATTTTAGCCTTTTCCTGAGCAGGCGCAAATATATATATAATGGCTACAGAAGACAAACAAAAACACTTGCAGTGACCCAAATGTAGATTTCATAATCCTTATTTGTAGCCCGGCAAGGTGACTGATTTTTGGATAAAAACAAAAAAAGTGCACTGCTGTATTTATGTGCTATAGTGCTATCTTGGAACATCTTACGGAACAAATGACCCGCATTGTCATCGCATTAAATTGGCAAATTCTAAAATAAACGATGTAAATGAAAACTCGGCATCACTTTTATTTTCATCAGTGAACTTCAGGTTTTTATTGTTAGCCATACTTCTAATTCTCTCTGTACTTCTTAGTTTGCACGTGTTTCGAGACATCGAATTTATCACCTTGTTATATGGACACAGCACATCGACAAACAGTACAAAATTCTAGTACCAGCTCTTTCCTACATTCGATGATTCAGGAAAATTGTTGCGAAAGCTACATCAAAATGACACACTAAAATACAGTTATGTATGTTTTTGCCATACTGGAACACGTATCACCGAAATGAAATTCCACGATCACGGAAAATAGTTGTTTACATGAAAATTACCTTCCCGCAATTCGCGTATGAGATCAAGTCTCCTAACTACTTCTAACTATGATTTAAAAAATATAAATAAAAAGATCAAGAGATTACAGCCGCAGTGGAGTGGAGCGGTTTTCCAATTCGACAATCGATTTTCGTGCCTGTGTAAACGCAACCGATTTTGAAAAGTTCTCGGCTTGTCAGATTGTGTCTACTTGCTAAGACTTTTCAACTAATATGGACAGAGTGAGATTTTCTGCAGTGAAGCAGAGGTAAAAATATTAGACTCTATATGAATCTATGTATGTAAGTAGGGAAAAATAGCGATTGTGCAAACTAAATCAGGAATTGAGTCAGCTGTTGTAAGCTTACCACTCTCCGTTTTCCTATCAGTTGCCACTTTGTTCCGGGTATAAAAAGATGTTAACGTACATCTTAGTGCCCTGATTTAATAAATGGTGCTCAACGGAATTCCCCTTACCACACAAACTATGGCAACTAATTGGATATTTGGATAGCGGTTGCAGTAGCTTACCTAAATGGATGTGCCTAACATGATTTCCTATCTGAATATTTTGTATACAAACAAGAACGGGGAATTAGTATAAAGATAGCAGTTTCCCTTTTAACAAATTTACATTTATTTACTGATCCTGTTGTAACTCAATTAAGCAAGAAATTTGGGACATTTCAGTTAAATTATTTAGAATACATTTAATATTTCGTGGAGGGGTCAAGAAAGAGACCAAAAGCTTTCACACCCTTTATCTACTGGCTGGATTCCACAATGGTAGTGCCAAGATGTACTACCCACATGGCGACACACACGTAAATTTAAAGTCCCGCAAAGAAAATCCCCACAAAATAATTGATCACGCAGAATCTTATGTCACGGATACATACTACTCACAAGCTAACTAATATTCACAGAATATATGACTTCAACTGCTATTGGGCAAAGCTGAAAATGTGTACCCAGCCGGGATTCGAACCCGGGTCTCCTGCTTTCTAGGCAGTTGCGCTGACCCCTACACCACTGGGGACACAGTGATCACCGCACCTGCAAGGACTACCCTTGCACGCCTCCCGTCAGATACAAATTCCCAGCTTCACCCTGCCCATAGTACTCAAACTCGTAGTTTAACTAATTCCCGTAAGAGTAAGGGCTTCAAACTTGCCCACCCCTCCCCGCTAACGATAGGATCATTGCCCGTCACCGGCATATTATATATATACATGTGGCGTCTGTTCGGAAAGAACAGACGTCACATTCTGATCCTGCAGCTGTTATTATTTAATATTCACAGAATATATGACTTCAACTGCTATTGGGCAAAGCTGAAAATGTGTACCCAGCCGGGATTCGAACCCGGGTCTCCTGCTTTCTAGGCAGTTGCACTGACCCCGACACCACTGGGGACACAGTGATCACCGCACCTGCAAGGACTACCCATGCACGCCTCCCGTCAGATACAAATTCACAGCTTCACCCTGCAACTGCCTAGAAAGCAGGAGACCCGGGTTCGAATCCCGGCTGGGTACACATTTTCAGCTTTGCCCAATAGCAGTTGAAGTCATATATTCTGTGAATATTAAATAATAACAGCTGCAGGATCAGAATGTGACGTCTGTTCTTTCCGAACAGACGCCACATGTATATATATAATATGCCGGTGACGGGCAATGATCCTATCGTTAGCGGGGAGGGGTGGGCAAGTTTGAAGCCCTTACTCTTACGGGAATTAGTTAAACTACGAGTTTGAGTACTATGGGCAGGGTGAAGCTGGGAATTTGTATCTGACGGGAGGCGTGCATGGGTAGTCCTTGCAGGTGCGGTGATCACTGTGTCCCCAGTGGTGTAGGGGTCAGCGCAACTGCCTAGAAAGCAGGAGACCCGGGTTCGAATCCCGGCTGGGTACACATTTTCAGCTTTGCCCAATAGCAGTTGAAGTCATATATTCTGTGAATATTAAATAATAACAGCTGCAGGATCAGAATGTGACGTCTGTTCTTTCCGAACAGACGCCACATGTATATACACAAGCTAACTGTTTCAGTTACTTTAAATCCGATTAAGATGGTGTTACGTCCACTTCTAGTTGTGTATCTTGGCCCACCACGTCGCGTGGTCACCAGCACGTGAATCTAAGTGCACGACAAAACGATAAACGAAGCCGCACGATATTTCATTAATAAATTTCCTTCGCGCACACAGTAGAATCTCAAATCGACAAAGGGAACATCGTTCCACTTCTCACCCTCACTATATTGAAATAAGCCAACTTTGTACACAAGAGATCCCCACATGATCTGAACGTAATACGCAAAGAACAGAACTCGTCCTAATTTCGTGAAAACTCTCCAAAAATTTAGAAAATCGACTTCTCCTAACATTGTGCATTTAATGAACCAATTTATTGCTAATCTGTTCCAAAATTGTCACAAATCACACACACTTTCAAATACATTACCCTCGGAGACCAACATACGTCCGTCCTCAGCCAGCCCAGGAAACATTCTGCCGAGATATAGCCTAAACGCCCTTTCCGTTCAACTTGGCCGGAGCCGTCCTGCAATTGGCCAGTAACCTAAGGGGACTACCCGGCCAACTTGCGAATCGTGGAGGAATCGCAAATCATAGACACCTGTCGACCACGTACCCCCCAGAAGACCTCTCTGTCCAATACGGAAATAGAGTTCGCTAACCTTCTACCGCGGTGGCCGCGGGGACTGAGGCGCTCCAGTCACGGTCTGCACGGCCACTACGGTAGGGGGTTCGAATGCCCCTCGGGCACGGCTATTTGTGGCGTCCTTAGTGTTAGCTAGTTCGTAAGTAATTTGTAAGTTTAGGGACTGATGACCCCTTAGTTAAGTCCCTTAAGCTATACAAACATTAACCTTCTACCTATGACCATCTCTGCCTTTCCAGCTGCAGCATCACACACACGAAGATGCTGACACACACACACACACACACACACACACACACACACACACACTCACACTGTTATGGGGAGTTGGGTGCTGTGGAGCAAAGCTCCTTATGTGAGCGGGGCTCACTTATTATGCCTGTAATTACAATAGCAATAATAATCATCATGCATTCTTGTCTCTACTGCTCCTAGCACTAGCCCCGAAATTAGTGATTAAGGTGGTCAAACACAAGGTCAAACACAAAAATAAAATTAGAAAATAATGTGCACACAAAACAGTGGCTTGCATGAAACACGTATAAATTCAAGTCAAATGGAATGATACTACAGTATCGTTTTTCAGCTGCCATATTAAATGGGCTAGGAAATCCGCTTCAGACTGTAACATGTAAACGGGACATTGAAAAACGGTATGCCGGCCACGGTGGCCGAGGGGACTGAGGTGCTTCAGTCACAGTCTGCACGGCCACTACGATCCGGGGTTCGAATCCCCCCTCGGGCATGGATTTTTGTGCCGTCCTAGTTCGTAAGTAGTTCATAAGAAGTTTGTAAGTTTAGAGACTGATGACCCCGTAGTTAAGTCCCATAAGATTGGAAAAAAAAATAAGGTTTACGAAATTCGGTTTTCGTCTTCCCGAAGATGTGCTGCATGTAAACGTAGTGCGTGGGATGTTCGACCAAACGCAACGGAGTGCAAGGGAGGGGCGCGGTATTAGGAAGCCCCAGGGATGGGCCCGGCCCGGCCAGACGCAACACCTCGGCAGACGTAAACAGAAACAGCATTCCGGGAACAGCGGCAGAGCGGGCGTGGGCGCGCCACCCAAACACCGCCGACACTGCGCAGCCGCCCGGAACTGCTTGCTCACTTCTTCCCTTCACACCCTTCCTGAAAAGTATCTTTTCTTACACGCTGCGTACCGTACGACCTATTACACTGCCGGAAAAGAACATTAGAATACTTGGAAAAATGACGTCGATTTTGATTCGATGACGGCAGATGCCATCTGAGGGATAGCAATGTGCCACGGTGGAGTGACCGAGCGTTCCAAGACGCCTTGCTGCGGAGCGCGCCGATGGTCGCCGCCGGATATCCGAGTCCCCCCTCGGGCCTGGGTGTATTTGTTGTCCTTAGCATGAGTTAAGCCATTTGTAAGCCTGGGGACTGGGAACCACAGTAGTTGAGTCCCACAGATTTACAAACATTTGAACATTTTTGATAGGAATGGTTTCAAGTTCGTCCGCCAAGAAATACCGTAGTGACGTAGCTGCCAGGGCGACAACTGTGTGTTCCCTTTGGTCGCCAGTTTCTTGCGCCCGGCCCTGTTCTGTAAAGTTTAATAGCGGTGTATAACTTTAATATTACAAAACATGTCTTGATCGCAAAACATTAACAGTTTTAATTGACCGGTTTCGACCTGAAGTAGGTCATCTTCGGGAGAAAATGCAGCCCATGTGTCAGTGTTGGACTCGGCTGGACTGGGCTGTCCTAGCTGTTCTGCTGCCAGCAGGTAACTCTGTGGCAGCAGAACAGCCACGACTGCCCATCCCTTCCGAGTCCAACACTGACACATGGGCTGCATTTTGTCCCGAAGATGACCTACTTCAGGTCGAAACCGGTCAATGAAAACTGTTAATGTTTTGCGATCAAGACTGTTTTTTGTAATATTAATCATACCAAATAGATCGCTGTTTCTCTCCTTTGACAATGTTGTCTAAATTAATAAGGTGTATAACTTTGTAAAAACAACAATGTTTATCCCTTGATGTATATTTCTCGTGTTACACCCTGACATAGTTAAGTATAAGTTATATATATGCGATGCCTTTTCTTTCGGACATATCCGAAAGAACAGACACCCATATATGTAACTTATACAATTTGCCAATGATGGGAAATGATCCTTTCTTCAGTGCGGAGGCACTCCTAGGACCTTACTCTTACGGAAATCAGTACTAAGTGACTACGAGTTTAAGTTCTAGAGGGCAGGGTAAAGATGCTAATTTGTATCTGATGGGACGCGTGCTTGAGTAATTCCGTGAAGATGTGATGATCGCTGTGTCCCCAGTGGTGTAGGGGTCAGCGCAACTGCCTAGAAAACAGGAAATCCCGGCTAGGTACACATTCTCAACTTTACCATTCGCAGTTAATGTCATAATGTGAATATGAATAGTTAAGTATACCAGTACCAGCGATCCATCGAGCGTTAGGAGGTGGTCCCTATAACCCGAGTATATTGTATGTATAGACTAGATCCTGAACAATGCAAAATTTTGGAAAACATGACTGGAGACACGTGGTCAAAAAATCTTCAAATATCTGTAAAACTTATGGGACTTAAGTACGAGGTCATCAGTCCCTAACTACGTATAAACTAGCTTGTACTAAAGACGGCGCAAACATCCATGCCCGAGGGGGCATTCGAATCCTCGACGGGGATCGGCCTTGCGCTTCGTAACATAGCGCCTCAATGCGCTCGGCCGCTCTGCCGCGGCAAGCACCTGGTCCAACTATACCGGATTTACTCATACGTGGTATTATGCGGCATGTACATATGTACGTTTTCACATAAAAAATAAAATAAATGGTGCAAATGGATGGGTGCAATCGATCCTGTCAGTCTGTCGATGTCTCATGCATCCAACGAATACGCATCCGCATACCAGTTGCGGATGAAATCCTACGAAAAAATGCAAGGTCTCCTGCTGCCCGATTTGAAATGGAATGGCCCATACACGGCAATTCATTTGTAGGAGAAAAGAAGTCGTATCAGCTACAGTTCTATAAAACTTAACAGTTCGGTGGATATCCCTACTCTACCAAAAGAAATGCGCCGCTAGGGACACACTGTAGTGGTATATGTACCATGAATTTGGACGAATTCGGCGATGAAGAGTAGGCGTTCTCTCCTTGTCAGTGTTGCAGGCGCATCCTGGAATCATCTCACATCTCTAAGAACCGTATCTCACAATGTGAACGACGGAGCACCGTGGCTGTACCTATTCATGTATGTATGAAAGAACGGGCCGCGGCAGAGAATGAGCTGGAAGAAAATGCGTTAGTTCTTTTGTGGTCGCTCCCCGGGGACGTTTAATTTCGTGGAGTGCTACGTTTGTGACCTCTGATATAATATTCCTCAGTAGTCAAGAAACGGACAGCTGGGTCACGCGAGTGCAGAAAGAGCAGAGAGAAGACTCCGGTAAGTCAGGTCGCGGCGAGTAGATGGCTCCGGGCTTTTCTCATTACACAGAGAGGCCTGCCAGCTACTCCACCTGGGGCCGGCTGGGCTGGGCTAGCTCGCGGTCCCTCCCGCAAATGGAGCAAGCTGTCCTGCTCTCCGAGGGAAGGAGTCACCTCTGCTGATGGAAGTCATTTCTCCAACAATCTTTCCTTTTCTCTCACCTACTTTCCTGGCGTTAAATTACATCCATTGTCGAATGGATACGAAAGGAATGGATATCTGAATTTCTTCAAATACTCGTTTCATACGAGGGGCTATTCTGTTTCAATTCGGACGAAAAATAAAAATTAAAAACGCGAATTTTTCCAATTATTAATAATTTCTACATGTGTCGATTAATGTAGGGGAGACCGGGGCACATTTGCCATAGGGGCAAGTTTTCCAAATCCGTTTATTTTCGAAACAAACCGCTAGATGTTTCCACCGGCGATACTGCAGGAAGTAGCAACAAAGCACGCTTCATTTACGAAAGTTTCAGTGTTGTACCAGCAGTCACAACGTCGGCAGGGCTGTTTTCGTCACTTTTGCAAATGTGAGTAAACTTTCACGTTTTTATTGAAACGCAAAATAAACATTCTGGCGTTAAACGTATTATTTTGACATTGCACACACTAAAAGTGGGTTTCTTTCTTCGCGTAACTGTGCATTTGTTTTGTAAATAGCTTACACTGTTACTCATGGACGTAGTGTTACAGTTCCGAATATGGCGACGGGGCACATTTTCCTAGTGCATATGGGGCACATTTTCCTTATTGCTTTGAGTCTTACGCCAAGTCTAAAGCAAATGAAAAGTTTGTACAGTACACGAAATGGGCGCATGGAGACTGTACGAAAGGGAATGTTCCATTTTTTGTTTGCTTACATTGTGATTCAGACAATCAGTATAAATATTGTTAAAATGTCTGTATTTGTAAAATATTTAAGTCACATATTTTGTAAAACCATTAAAAAGCATTTGTTTTTATTTTATGTGGCTATTTTTACTATCCTCTTTTGTAACGTATCATATTGTAAATTCATGATAAAAATACGTATTCAGTGAAATCAAGATAATTATCTCTGTTTTAACATTGAAAGTGTAATTGGAATATTTGCCCCTGTACATTTAAAGTAAGCTGGAAAACTTGCCCCGCATACCGGGCAAATTTTCCAATGCAACATGGTCAGACAAAACCATTTGCTACCAAGAATGATATTTACTATTTTCAAAAATATCTGTACAAGACTGTAAATAAAGGTGTAGGAAATATAATGATCCACTGTTTACCGAAAAATCGATAAAAATAAAAGTACAAAAATAAAAATGTAAAATGGGGGAAACGTGCCCCGGTCTCCCCTAAAGGAAAACAACTCTCATGAAGTTAAGCACCAAGTCCTGGCAAATTGAACGTACATTTTTCTTTTATTAAAAAATGATACTAAATATCATTCTTTGTTTTTGATGAAAACCACTTGGTCACAATTAGGGCAAATACGGTACAATTGGACCACATTTCTTTCAGTCATGTTTTACAAAATTTTGCAATGTTCAGGATGTTGTTGTTATGGTCTTTAGTCTGGAGACTGGTTTGATGCAGCTCTCCACCCTACTCTATCCTAAGCAAGACTCTTCATCTCCTGATAAGAACGGCAACCCACATCCACTTGAATCTGCTTACTATTCGCGTCTCTTGGTCTCCCTCTGCGATTTTTACCCCACACACTTCCCTCGAATGCTAAATTTACGATTCCTCGATGTCTAAGAATGTGTCCTATCAAGCGATCCCTTCTTTTAGTCAGGGTATGCCAAAAATTCCTTCTCTCACCAATGTTCAGGATTTTTTTTTTTTTAACTCGGTGGACCGTCAGACCCGGGATACTAGGGTTGGAGGGACCACCTCCTAGGTATAGATGGATCGCTCGTACTGGTACATGAAACTATTTCAGGGTGTAACGCAAGAAATATAGGTCATCAAAGGTATAAACATTGTTTATTTTTAAGTACAAAGGTATAAAATGCGCGAAATTGGTAAGTATAAAATTGGAGTATCTCGCTTTACCGCGGTGGAGTGGCCGAGCGGTCTAAAGCGCCTTCCTGCGGAGAGCGGTTGCTCGCCGTCGGAGGTCCGAGTCTTACCTCGGGCATGGGTGTTTGTGTTGCCCTTAGGTTTAAGATAGCTTACGTAGTTTGTAAGCTTATGGATTGATAACCAAAGACATTACGTTCCATAACAAAAACATATCTTGCTTTCCACAGTAATCGAAATTGTTTTATAATCTTCTACAGCCTTCATGTGTCCAGCGAGAGCATGACACGCACTTAAACGTATTCACATCTCGTTTCGTTTCACTGTAGTTCTCTTTACACCACACATAACTATCTTCATCCCAGTCACTTTCGTAAAGATTATCATTGCATATTTTATTAATAACTTCAGAATCTGAAGAAGATGTAAGTTTTATCTTCTTTTGCGTTCTCTTCCGTTAATTAGCTATGGTGAAGGAAGGAAGATTAGTGTTTAACGCCCCGTCGACAGCGTGGTCATTAGAGGCGGAGCTTATGCTCGGCCGCGCTGGAGTAGCCAAGTCTAAAATGTTCAAATGTTTGTAAATCTATCGGACCAAACTGCGTGGTCATCAGTCCGTAGCTTAGAAACTACTTAAACCTAGGTAAACACACACACACCCATGCCCCAGGGACGACTCAAACCTCCACGGCGAGCAACCGCGCGCTCCGCAGCGAGACGCTTTAGACCGCTCGGCTACTCCACCATGCGGTCTAAGACGCCTCGTTGCGGAGCGCGCGGTTGCTCGCCGTCGGAGGTTCGAGTGCTGCATAGGGCGCGCGCGCGCGCGCGTGTGCGCGCGCGCGCGCGCGCGTGTGTGTGTGTGTGTGTGTGTGTTGTCCTTAGTTCTGTTTACCTTAGTTAAAGTAGTTTGTAAGCTACGGACAATAAATTTACAAACATTTGAAAATTTTTTTGCTTACGCTCGGGTTGTTTGGGTAAGGATGGGGAAGGAAATCGACCGTGTCCTTTGAAAGGAACCGTCCCGACATTTGCCAGGAGTGATTTTGGGAAATCACGGAAAACCTAAATCTGGATGGTCGGAGTGGATATGAAGCACCATCCTTCCTTTAATTAATTGTTCATTTTTGGTTATTCTTACTTTCTCAAATTCAAATGTTTGTAAATCTATGGGACTTGACTGCTCTGGTCATCGGTCCCTAGGCTTACAAGCGACTTAAACTAATTTACACTAAGGACAACACATAATCCATGACCGAGGGAGGACTCTAGTCTCCGACGGCGAGTAACGACGCGCTCCGCAGCAAGGTGCCTTAGAGCGCTTGGCCACTCCACTGAGGCTCCATAATAGATCTATATTGTTTTAAATTTTATATTTAGATACTCGAACAAAGCGAAGAAGAACAAAAAACTTGTATGGTGTGGTTCGTCCCACCAATATTAGAGTTATTAATTAAATCTGCAATGCTACCGAATGCGCTCTGATGATTGTCCTAAATTTCGCATTTACTATAGGAAATTAAAAGCCCTTCAACAATTTCAGAGTTGATTTTCTCTAGAAGTTTGAAACTTCCATTGAATTGCCTTAGGAGGTTGCTATTTGGGTTCTGAATTTCACTTATCGTAAATTGGAAATATCCATGTGGATTCCCTGTATCCAAGGCTGCAAATGAAATTTATTAGGATGCAGATGTGGATAAAGACTTTGCGGGCGACATTTTTTTATTCGGCGCAGGCCTCTACTCGAAGATATTGGGTACAGCTAACTTTACTTGCAAGTTTTTGCTGGGAGCGATTTAACGTTTTCTGAAAGGGAGGGGCTGGAATGCTAGTAATTACTCTGTAGGCTGCAGCCATTATAAAAGCCGCTCACGTAATTTAAAGGAGATAGGTTGCAATTTATCGCCGTTACCTGCCGATGTTATCATGAACGAAGTACGAACTCGGATGGGCAGGAATGGGAAATCGGCCATAATCCTGATACGAGAAATCAACGAAAAATAACTTTGGACATTTGACAAAAGCACTGACTCATTGACCTGGTAAATAAAACCCACCTCGATGCCCAGGTTTCTAAAATAACGCATGTTCAGAAGGAAGGAACTCGATAGCACAGTGTTTTGTTACATGAGCAGCGGCCAATTTCTCGCTCTTATGAAAGAACTAGCTTCAGATATCGTCACTGTCCAGGAGTGTATTAATTCCTTTCTTATCTCACTCCATCTCCTTCCCTCTCTATCAATCGCTTTCTAACCTATCTTGTGCTTCTTGTTCTATATTGATAAAGCAGTGTTTTTTTCTTGTTTTTTTTTTTTTTTTTCGCACGTAAGCTTCAATCAACGAGGACCTTCGCCGTAGGTGTTCAATGATCAGGAACAACATATAGCTCACGAGAAATGTCGTAATAAATGAGATATTCGACAAGCTGCTGCATTAAGTGACAATCCTAAACCAGTGGACCGATTCCAACCAAATCTGATACACACAGTCGCGGCGGAGCGACCGAGCGCATTGAAGCTTATGCTACGATGCGCGAGGCCGTTCCCCGACGGGGGTTCGAATCCCCCCTCGGGCATGGTTGTTTGTGCTGTTTTTAGTATTTGGTAGTTAATAAGTAGTTTCAAGTTTAGCAACTGGTGACCCGCAGTTAAGTCCCATAAGTTTCACAAACATTTGAACATTTGGTACACATTCTTCTTACCGGACGCACTGCAGCACGGCGGCCCTCCTGACTCACTCAAATTGGCTTATATATACAAACTAGCTGAAAACCGGTCGTTGCCCGGGTATTTATTTATTTCTTCCACCCCTTATAGATATCGGCATGGATCTGCAATGGTGTACAACGGGAGACTTCGAACACCAATTACACACAGACCATTCGTTTGCGTTCTGTAGTTTTCGAAATATTAACACACACACACACACACACACACACACACACACACCGATAACTTTCCATCCCAATATATTCCATCCATTTATCATTATCAACCCTCAAGCAACAATGCAACAAATAAAACCATTTTCAAAGAGTAAATATAATTTTCAAAGAGTAATTATTGTTCCGCATTTCGCATTATATTCTTCAAATTACTAAATATCTATCAGATCGCTATAAAACCGTGCCTGCCGCGGTGGAGTAGCCGAGCAGTCTAAAGCGTGTCGCTGCGGAGCGTGCGGTTGCTCGCCGTGGAGGTTCGAGTCCTCCCTGGGGCATGGGTGTGTGTTTGTCCTTACATTAGTTTACCTAAGTTTAAGTAGTGTGTAAGCTACGGACTGATGACCACGTAGTTTGGTCCGATAGATTTACAAACATTTGAACATTTATAACAGTGCCTAAAATCTTCCTCAGGTATAAATTAGTAACTGTACAAATATTTAAGTATCAGCACCTTGTCGTTTGGACGTGATAATCGTACACCGAACACACATTCACATTAATACATATAGATAAATAGCTATCCGTTCGCAATAAAACCTCGCCTAAAGCCTGGGTAGATATTAGTAACTGTAAAATTTTTTAGCTCTTTATGTCTTGTGGTTCAGGCGTGATAAACGTACACCGAAGAGACATTCACATTTATAGATATAGATAATGCGGAAGTAACTGGGTCGCACAGAGAGGCACATACAAAGATATTCATTTGTCCCTCAGCTAGTGAGCGGATGAAATGAGATAGAATTCTACAGCATTGGTACAATGTATTCTCGGCCAGTCGATTACGGAGTACGTACCTAGTGGAGCTGCACTGTAAAACCCCAACAGGGCGGATGTCATTACCGAAATTACTGTCGACCAGATCAGTTGGACAAAACTGGCAAATGAGAGAGAGTGTGCTTGCACGCAAAAGCCGCGCAGCTCAGTCGGCGAAATTCCGCAGCGCCCACAGACTGCATTTCCGGGAGGGAGAGAGAGACAGAGAGAGAGAGAGAGAGAGAGAGAGAGAGAGAGAAGGGGGGAGGGAGACAAAAATAGAAGGAAAAAATAGAAAAAAGAGAGAGCGAACTGCACTGTAAAATTAATATCACGAATCCAGTGCAACGGGCAGAAAATATTTTGGCCGGCGCTCGCAAACAGAATCAGCGCACGCATCAGTGCAGCCGACAATTGCGTTAGCGTCGGGCGCGGCGCGACGATTCGCTGGCGGACAAGCGCCGAATCACAGGTCGCCTCTGCCGCCGCCGCAGCAGCGGGCCGATCGACTGCAATCTCATTACGGCAAAGCGTTGCCGACGCGCCCCACCGCGAGTACGCGCGACACACAACGGAGAAACATCGCATTGCGATCTTCTTTTCCATGTTTTCGTGATCGCACCACGTACGTGAATAAACCGGCTGTAAATCTGAATCACTGTGAAAGAGAGGGTGCTATCTGATGAACACCCTTAGACGACGAGGTGTGTAAGTAGTAATATTTTTGAAAAACTTACGAGTGCACAGCTGGGTGAAAGTATCGTGTGAACTTTTTGTGTGGTTCCACTCGCGTCCCGTCACCTGATGCGTTGCAGCTAATAAAACTGTAGGTTAGATGTTCAGTACAGTAATAAGGACAGTTTACAACTCACCGCAACGACGAGGCGACGAGCTGCGACAGGCACATACAAAAGACACACACATACAATACTTTCAGCTATCGGCCATGTCCTGCCGCACTTCGAAACACGCTCTGCAGTGTATAAATCGGGGAGGGGATACGAAGGTTGCGTCATAGATGTGGGGATGGGTACAACACGGCGTAGGTGGGAATAACGAAATGCAGCTTAGGAATGGAGTGGGGAGGCGGGTGAGGGGAGAACAAAAAAAATTAAATAAAAATATTTAAAAAATAAAATAAAACGTGCGCATGCTGCAGGTACACACGCGCACACACGCGCACACACACACACACACACACACACACACACACACAAGCGTACGCAGCCGCCTCCACACTCCATTCCTAAGCTGCATTTCGTTATTAATATCTAGGCCGTGCTGTACCCATTCCCACCATCGTGACCAACCTTCCTATTCCATCTCCCCTCCCCTCCCCGATCTACACACCGCAGAGCGTGATTCGAAGTGCGGCAGCCGGAGGTGATGGTTGTGTGACTGTGTGATTGCGTGAATGTTTTATTTTTTGAAGAATGCCACGCTCGATATCTAAAAGTAATGCATGTGTGTGTCATCTGTCGCAGCTCGTCGCCACGTCTTCGCGCAGAATTGTAAACTGTCCTTATAACTGTACTACTAATTCCAAACTGGACTTTCCATTATTGGAGTTTATTTTAAAACGATTTGACTTCTATCTACGAGTGTTGGAACATAAATAGTGGCAACACTGCTGTGGACACAATATGGGCGCTGGTACCAAACGTTGTTGACATACCTACCTTACCTGCGAGCAAATAGACTCGCACGTCTTACGTCACCGTCGTGCGCACAAACGAGGGCAACACAAACGAGCGGTCTAACGTAACGGTTCAAATGTTTGTACAGCTTATGGGACTTAACTACGAGGTCATCAGTCCCTAAACTTACAAATTACTTATGAACTAGCTAATACTAAGGACGGGACAAATATCCATGCCCGAGGGGGAATTCGATCCCCCGACCGTAGCGGCCGTGCAGACCGTGACTGGAGCGCCTCAGTCCCCTCGGCCACCACGGCAGGCTAACGTAACGGTGTCGCTGTGTTTTCGAAACACGAACAACGGAGTTGGATCAAGATTGAATGTGCCAGAGGACGTACAGCACGACAGTGTCACCGAGGTCTTCAAGAGGTGTGCGGGGCATGTTGGGTAATAGTCGGCAAACTGTGGCAGAAATGCATCGGGCAGGTCGTACTAGCGTCTCTGAAGAAGATGTGTATTCTATTGCCACGTTATTGGACAGTGCGTTATTGCTCCAATATGGCGAAAGTTATCGTGATTCTCGTGTACGACTGTGATAGTTTTATCCTAACGCATTACGTTCCTCCACGGCAGACCGTCAATGCACAGTATTACTGTTCATTTTGGGAGCATCACCTGATACCAGCTTTGCGAAAGAAGCGGCAACACTTTCTGCACAACCTACCCATCATTTTACATGACAATGCGCGGGCGCATGCAGCGCAAGCTGTGGCTGCTCTTTTCCGTCGATGGGACTGGAAAGTACTGCACCGTCCACCATACTTCCCGGACTTAAGTCCATGTGACTCTGATTTGATTCCGAAGATGAAGGGACCACTTCGTGGCATTCGCTTCAGAACTGTTAAAGAGATTCGACAGGCAGTAGACCGCACCATTCGCACCGTCAACATAGCAGGCTCTGCTAACGGTATACTGCGCCTTCCACATCGTTGGCAACGGGTTCTACAGTCGGCAAGACTCACCGCTACCAGTAGCACCTCTGAGGATATCCAGCGCAGCTCTGGACGAAACGTCAGGAGCAGATACGTTCCTTCGACCACGACCACGTAACGCGGAAGATTCAACAGCAATTAATGGCGTATTGTATCACAGCCGTCCACAATGCGAGCACGAAGAGTCTCTACATTTGGTTACCGATGTTGCGTAGACAAGAGCTTTCAAATGACCCCATAAATGAAAGTCAAGAGGGTTGAGGTCAGGAGAGTGCGGAGGCCATGGAATTGGTCCGCCTCTACCAATCCATCGGTCAACGAATCTGTTGTTGAGAAGCGTACGAACACGTCGACTGAAATGTGCAGGAGCTCCATCGTGCGTGAATCACATGTTGTGTCGTACTTGTAAAGGCAAACGTTCTAGCAGCACAGGTAGAGTATCCCGTATGAAATCATGATAACGGGCTCCAGTGAGCGTAGGTGGAAGAACATGTGGCCCAATCAAGACATCACCAACTATTCCTGCCCAAACGTTCACAGAAAATCTGTGAATTGAAAAAGTACAGTACATACTAACGAAACAATTGGGTATTTTGACAATTGTCTGCACGAATTATTTAAATTTACATTTAAAGAGAAATACTAAAATGAGCTGTAACATGTAAATTTAGCGTTTTCGGACACATATCCACATATTTTCTTTCTTTGTGTGTGAGGAATGTTTCCTGAAAGTTTGGCCGTACCTTTTTGTAACACCCTGTGTATATATAGATGAGGAAGCTTGTGCACGTCAGGGTTGGGTAGAGGACTGTACTGAATACCAGAACAGCAACAACAGTCATGTGGAACAATTAAGGGTGCCAACTGGGAGGCACGTTACAAAAATTAGGTACATATTTATGTCTTCAGCGTTTAAGGAAGACAGAAATAAAGGAGGGATGCGCTACTCTTAACGTTTTTAAGCATACGTGACTATGTGTGTACCGTAAGAGAACGTAAGCCATCTTCTAACGAAGGAGAACGAACGAGAACGACCAAAAGTTGCCACACCGGAACAGATTCTGAGCCCTGAGCGCAATAATCACAGATCGAGCGCGGCGCCTGTAAAGCAAACGACCAGGTACCAGCAGTTCGGCGAGGCCAGTTACTAGAAAGCTCCGATTACACGCCGCTTATTCTCCCGTCTCGGCATATAAAGCTGGCGGAAACCGGCGAAGGAGGCGCGCTCGTTGCCGGAGCACTTATCCGCTATCTACGGCGGGCGGGCGCGGCAATTTTCATTAAAGGCGGCTGTGGCGGCGGCGGCGGCTCAGCTCCCGGCGGCGCGGGGAGCAAAGTCTCTGGCCAGAGATAATAGGCCGCGCAGCCGGCTCGTTTGTTTTTGGTTTTGTGAGAACTGCCGCGCGGCGGCGACGGACGCAATCCCACTGCGCGGCAGACGGGCCCCCGCTTAATGCCGCCCAATTTGTCACGGGGAGGGCCCTCCGGCAAAAGAAGGAGCAGCGGGAATATTTACCGCGGCCGCGGCGCTCGTCAGAGATGCTCGCTGTTCATTACCCGACTGTAATCTCCGCGGCGGCGCGGGGGGTGGCGGGTGGGTCGCAATTCGTAACGCCGCACGCGCGAGAAGCAATTCATTACCCTTCTGACGCGAGCCAGATGGACAGTGCCACAGACAAATATATACAGACGGGAAACCTCCGTAAGGGCCCAGTCTCGCGCTCAGGGGTGCGGGGTGGGGGGTGCTGAAGCAGTTCCGTAAGATGTCCCATGATGGCGGTGCCGTCAGAAGCAGCGCTTTAAACTGGGCAGAGCAGGCGCCAGGTAGCGGCTGCCCCCACCACCACCTCCCCTCAAACGCCAGCACACAGCCGTGGCCTCCTGGCAGGCGGCATGAGCTCTCCCCTCAGCCTCCCCTCCACGCTATCCTCTGACGTGCGAAAGGCACCCTCAGAAGTGCCTCTAGTCACAGAGTAACATATACAGAGGAGAAGCCCCCCTAAACCTCTGTCCTAGGCTGCCCTCGTAGTTCTGTAAGATGCTAGCAGGTGTCAAGACGGTCCCCTGGCTTAGTACCGGTAGACAACACTAGAAGCGCTTTGAGGGTAGCGTGGAGGGGAGGCTGAGGGGAGAGCTCGTGCCGCCTGCGACGAGGCCACGGCTGTGTCCGGTGTGACGGCGTTTGAGGGGAAGTGGTAATGGGGGCAGCCGCTACCTGCCACTTGCTCTGGCCAGTTTAAAGGGCTGCTTCTGACCACAGCACCATCATGGGACATCTTACGGAACCTTCCCTCCCCGCACCCCTTACCCTTCTGTATATATTTGTCTGTGCCCTAGTGTGGTCTACCATTACTAAGCCAGGAAACGCCTGACACCTGCTAGCATCTTACGGAACTACGAAGGGAGCATAGGACAGTGGTTTAGGGGGGGGGGGGGGGGGGGGCTACTTCTCTGTATATGTTACTCTGTGACAGTGCGGACGCTTCTGTCACGGTGGACGCCGATCTAAGGCGGTTCACGGCACCGAGGGAGGACTAAAACAGGTATCAAGATCAGGGAGCAAGCTGCATGCCAATGGGCCAAGAAGGGTGAAATAGTGGAAGCCATCATGGACTGCAGAACACCCAGAAAGACAGCCATAAAGAGAAGGGGATTAGAGCTCTGGCAGGAACTGTGGGATGCTGATGACACCAAAAGGAGGGCCCACCAGTTCCTGTCGGATATCCAACAACGGCTCTGCATGAGCTTCTTCAAACTCTCAAGAGGTCTACTGCACCTCCTGACAGGACACGGGCCCTATCCGGCATATCTCTGCCGTTTTAGGATTCAGGCGACGCCCGTGTGTGAATGTGGGTCCGATGTTGGCTCTCTGGAACACATAGTCTTTGAGTGCCCCATCTTTGATGGCGTGGCGCAGGAGATACGTGAACAACTACCTAGTGACGTCACCTACGACCAATTAAGAAGAAACTTTCGGTATCCTCAACCGTCTGACTGACTGAAGGAAAGTACATGCGCTCAAACAAACATATCTGTATCAACGTTTGGTTACAGTATCTCTACGTACACCTCAATGTGCTGGTGGGTGTCGTTTTTATGCAAGGCACACGCAGAGGCCTGTAACGGACGACTGCAGAGTTTTGCAGATGCAATAGTGTCACTAGTACAATAAGGGATTTTTACATTATCTCTCATACGATTTTGATGAATATGTGTTTGTTCGAGCCCAAGTACTTTCCTTGTGAGACAATTTCAAACAAGATTAGACATGATTATGTGCAACCCGGAAATTGACGGAAACAACCAACTGAGACATCTTATCCCGACTGTGACTTCATTACACCGATTGTGACAACCACCGACTGCGACAGCCAAGTCTGACCATGCCGCCGGAGGATGGATTGGTCGCCATTACTGGCAAATATCCGCCATCCTCTGAACCTGGGGGAAGATTTGTCCTCACCAACTTTGACTAGGCGTACTTTTTTAGAGAGTAGATTGTAGTTACTTTCTTTTCTTAAAAACATTATTGGGGATTAGTTTTGGGGGACTGCAGCGCAACGTAAAAGTCCTTGGGCCGCCCAGTGCCAGGGGCAGTGCGGTAAGCAGGCCGTCAAGATCAAGTTTGTAAACACTGGCGCACCTTAACGCTGCAGGAAGTAGTAATTGTTGTAATTAAAGAATTATTAATATTAATAATTGTCCAGTGGATAGAAATAAGTCACGAAAATAGCTGTATCAATGTAAAGTAGATTAATATGACCCATTGTAATTTTGCGATATTGGGTTTTATGTATCATATATTAATAAAGATTAAAAAAAAAAAAAGAAGTTTTCTCGGCCGGACTGTATTTGAAGAATGCAAATAGCAAACGTTCCATACAGGGCGGAAAAAAGTCATAGGATACCTCATAAGATCATGTAAAATCCACGCCCCTATCACGCCGTAGCGGAGAGATGAGGCGACTGTTCACGAATCGGAGGCTGTTATTTGCAGAGACGAATACTGCCTGCACCATTGAGGTTAAAATAGAGATGGAAGGTAACAAGAAGGATAATGCCAAGATCGCTAATGTATAATTTTATTCCGACGACCGTTTTCAGTGATTACTGCCATAATAAATCTTTATAAAGCCATCATCTGTTGATCATCTATTGAAAAGGACATAACGGAATTTAAAACGTGCATATCATTATTACAAAACGAGTAGATAAATCAGTTACATTGACAAGAGCTGCGGTGGAGTAGCCGAGCGGTCTAAGGCGCCTCGCTGCGGAGCGCGCGGTTGCTCGCCGTCGGAGGTTCGAGTCCTCCCTGGGGCATGGGTATGTGTGTTGTCCTTAGGTTAGTTTACCTTAGTTTAAGTAGTTTGTAAGCTACGGACTGATGGCCACGTAGTTTGGTCCGATAGATTTACAAACAAAACATTGACAAGAGTAAGATAAAATTATCTGTTAGCCAAAAAAATGTTCGAATGTTTGTTAAGCTTATGGGACTTAACTACGGGGTCATCAGTCCCTAAACTTACAAACTACTTAACAACTACCTTATACTAAGGACGTCACAAATATCCATGCCCGAGGGGGGATTCGAACCCCCGACCGTAGCGGCCGGCATTTGTTAGCCATCTTGGTATTTTCCCTGTTGGAACCTTTCTTAATATTTGGATCGTCTCCTTGCAGTATAAACAGATAAAGTCAAAGGGAGATGGCGGTATCTATGCCGAGCCTCGCGCATCGGAGCATAGCGCCTCAATGAGCTCGGCCGCTCCGCCACGGCTTATTTATTTGTTGCTGTACAAAGTTGTTATTATGATTGGGTAGTACTGCTGTGAAGCTGGTTCGGTCGCAAATTACTTATTATAGGTCACACTTCATGTACAGCGTGCCCTCAAAAACGACGCGTTTCGGCTTTACCATCATCAGAGTAGCATCTCTTCCGTGCCATGTCCACACGTGAACAGATGTAAGAAGTTGTTTTTGTATGTATATCAAACAACATCTTGAATATGTTCACGTGTGGACATGGCATGGAAGAGATGCTAATCCGATGATGGTAAAGCCGAAACGCGTCATTTTTGAGGGCACGCTGTACATGAAGTGTGACTTATAATAAAGAATTTGAGTCCTAACCAGATTCACATCAGTACTACCCAATCATTTCATCATGGTCGCCAGCCTCCTCAACGACTTTATGTCGCATTTACAAAGTTGTTATTATATATTTCGTTACCAGAACCATAGCAGGTTGTTTGACAGACGAAGAGGCTTAACCAACATTGATGCGTCGTATTATTTTGAAGGTATGTTACAATAGGATCCTATTTGTTCTGCCTGTTTCAGAATAAACAATACCTCTTATGTTCCTTTCACAGCAATGGAGATTCCGGCAGACGAAAACACAAAGAAATGATGAACCTGCCGAGTCCCGAGTGCAGCGTTTCGTAATAAAATTTTCCTTAGTATGTAAGAAGAAGAATTGGAGGGGGGGGGGAGGAGCGAAAGAAAACAAATGCCCACTGCGAGCGCCCGGTCGGCGCTTCACAACCGAAGAGGAGCGGTGCGGAAGAAACGCTCACCTGAGTGAACTCTGTGGCCGGCCGCTTTTGTGCCGCGAGGAATAAATTGAAGGGAGAGAATGCTCTGGGCGGCCTGCGGCGCCTGACGTGAATAAGACGCGCCGTGAAGGCGACCGCTAGCAGCCACCACAGTGGCCGGCATCTGATGGATGGCCCACTGCGAGAGGCAGGCCGATCCCTGTGTGCTTCCGCGGCAGGTGTCCGACGGCCAGTGACAGCCGCCGACGTCGAAAACACCGCGGAACAGCTCGCGGAACTCTCTCCTCCCACATCCCTACCCTCCGCAATTGTTACTCATAGGCACCGCCGGGGTTACAAGACGATCTGCGATGGAGGATACGAAAGTAACGCACATTACTTTCTTCTCATACGACTGTTTGTAGACGACACGTCATATGAGGAGCATCGTCTCAAATCGTATTATGTCCAGAAAACTAAATTTTATAGGAGACTAGCTTAAACCCGTGGCTACGCTCTCGTTTATTATGATAGATAATGCGCGAAACGTCAAATCGATTTTTTTAAAGAGATGTATTAAAAGAAATTCCTTTTTTACTGCTTTATTTATTTATTCTTATATTTCATTATTCGTATGCTTATCCTTACAATTGTTCAAATGTTTGTATACTCTATGGGACTTAACTACGGGGTCATCAGTCCCTAAACTTACAAACTACTTATGAACTAACTAAGACTAAGGAAAGCACAAATATCCATGCCCGAGGGGGGATTCGAACCCCCGACCGTAGTGGCCATGCAATCCATAACTGGAGCGCCTCAGTCCCCTCGGCTACCGCGGCCGGCTTATCCTTACAGAGCTGAAGACATTGTAGCACGCATAGACCAAAGATATGGTATGTGGCATCACGTTTCGCTGTATGTAACCTCCTTGCTATAGACTCGCACCGCACCGCACCACCGGGGTTATAGACGATCTACGAGGGAGGATAGGATAGTAACGCACATTATTTTCGTCTCATAACGACTGTTTATAGGCGAGACGTCATATGAGGAGCATCGTTTCAAATCGTATTATGTCCAGAAAACTAAATTTTATAGGAGACTAGCTTAAACACGCGGCTCCGCTCTCGTGTTGGTTTATTATGATAGACAATGCGCGAAACGTCAAATCGATTTTTTTTTTTTAAAGAGATGTTACGGCAGGTAATGGAAAAGTGCTATGAGTGGAACAGTGGAATTGTATCCATGTTTCATACATCTGGAAAAGGCTTAAGGCCGTGTTCCTAGGAGGAAGCTACTGTCAGTTCTTCAAGATTATGGTATAGGAGGCAAACTTCTGCAGGCTGTGGTGTCGCACAAGTATGAAGTGCCCGCCACGTACTTTCGCCGCGCGCCGCCATGCACGCACGGCGCGGCGTTCTTACGACGTCAGCCACGAGCGCCCTCTCCTGCAACTCCGCTCGTGGACACGACTGCTGCATCGGCCACTTGGGAATCGGATAGGCACCAGTTAAGACTTGACTATCGGATAGGCACTAGGAATCATCAGTAGGCAGGCATCTATCTAAACTATGTATCAACAGTCTACTAGTCTGCTGCTCTCCAAGTTAAGTAATGTATTATTTCTATGAAATATATATCTTATACTAATCTAGCTTAGTGTTTCTAGTTTCTACTGTCCCACTGGCTGGTCACCTCCGTACCTGCACAGCCGTGCATCCTATTTTCCTGTGTCGGTTTCTCTCTACTCGGCCACCGACACCAAGGGCAACCGGCAGAAACGAGACACAAAACAGGCAATTAAAGGGCTTTACTTAGACGTCAGGCAGCAGTAATTTTGGACGGCAAATTACGCTCATGGTTCACGGTAGTTAAAGGGGTAAGACAAGGCACTACTGTTGTTCATACTATTCATGGATCATATGCTGAAAGCAGTAGACTGGCAGGGCGGGATTAAAATAGGTGAAAACAAATAGGCAGTCTCGCATATGCGGATGACTTAGTTGTAATAGCCAATTCGATTGAAAGGTTGCAAACTAATATTTCAGAGCTCGATCAGAGGTGCAAGGATTATGATATGAAGATCAGCATCTCCAAAACGAAAGTAATGTCTGTGAGAAAGAGATCCAAACAGATTAAGTGCCAAATAGGAGGAACAAAGTTAGAAAAGGTAGACATTTTCAAGTACCTGGGATGTATTTTCTCACAGGATGGCAACGTAGCGAAAGAACTGGAATCGAGGTGCAGCAAAGCTAATGCAGTGAGTGCTCATCTAACATCTACTCTCTTCTGCAAGAAGGAAGTAAGTACCAAGACTAAGTTAGCAGTGCACCAACTTTGTTGTATGGAAGTGAAAGTTGGGTGGATACAGGTTACCTTATTCATAAGGTAGAGGTTACAGACATGAAAGTAGCAAAAATGATTGCAGGTACCAACAGATGGGAACAATGGCAGGAGGGTGTCCATAATGAGGAAATCAAAGAAAAACTGGGAATGAACACCATACATGAAGCAGTTAGAGCGAACAGACTGAGATGGTGGGGTCATGTTACACGCATGGGAGAAGCAAGGTTACCTAAGAGACTCATGAGCCCGTCAGTGGAGGTTAAGAGGAGTCGAGGTAGACCAAGAAGAAAGTACTTAGATTCGGTGCAGAATGATTTTGAAGTAAAAGGCATAACATCGGACGAGGCATCAATGTTAGCATTGAATAGGCGATTATGGAGGAATTTTATTAGAAGTACTACGCTCCAGACTGAACGATGAAAGGCATAATCAGTCTCTAATGATGATGATGATGATGATGTATTAAAAGAAATTCCTTTTTTACTGCTTTATTTATTTGTTGTTATATTTCCTTATTTGTATGCTTATCCTTACAGAGCTGAAGACATTGTAGCACGCATAGACCAAAGATATGGTCTGTGGCATCACGTTTCGCTGTATGTAACCTCCTTGCTATAGAGTCGCAAACGTCATCGCTGACCTTCAGTCCGAATTGTTTTATAATTTGACGACTTTCAGCCACCATATCTTCCACCCCCTTATAGCTATCCGCATGGAACTGCTATGGTGTACAACGGGAGACTTCAGGAAACAATTACACACAGACCATTCGTTTGGGTTCTGTAGCTTTCGCTGCAGAGCGAAATATTAACACACACACACACACACACACACACACACACACACACACACAAACACGTAGAATTTTATACACACCCATAAGTTTCCATCCCAATATACTCCACCGGGTTATCATTATCAACTCTCAAGCAACAATGCAACCAATAAAACCATTTTCAAAGAGTAATTATTGTTCCGCATTTCGCGTTATATACTTCAAATTACTAAATATCTATCAGATCGCTATAAAACCTTGCCTAATACCTTCCTCAGGTATAAATTAGTAACTGTACAAATATTTAAGTCTCTGCGTCTTGTCGTTCGGACGTGATAAGCGTACACCGAACAGACATTCACATTAATATATATAGATAATTAGCTATCCGACTGCCATAAACCGTGCCTAAAGCCTTCCTCGGGTAGACATTAGTAACTGTACAAATTTTTACCTCTTTGTGTCTTGTGGTTTAGACGTGATAAACGTACACCGAACAGACATTCACATTTATAGATATAGACTAGCTGAAAACCCGGCGTTGCCCGGGTACTTATTTATTTATTCCTGTCATTTTTCAGGCAAATATTCATTTGTATAAGGGCTGTATGTCTGTAAAATATCTTGGGAATCCAGTTAGTAATAAAGAAGTAATAGATGAAAACTTTGTGCGTGATGTGGTGGTTTCCCATGAACGTTACTGTTTATGTGCTCATATCTCATGAACTACGTGTCGTACTTTGATACAATTTTGATGGTACACTCAACTATATGCGAGTATACTGTCTGTAAAATGTCCTGCGTCTACAATTTGTAATGTGAAAATTACAAATTATCACGTCATAACGAATGCGTAATTTTAGTCCACGAACAGCGGAACGTTACTGTTCATGTGCTCTCATCTCATGAACTACGTGTCGAACTAAGATACACTTTATGAGGTACATTTAACTATGTGTGTGGATACTGTCTGTAAAATTTCCTGTGGCTACTATTTGTAGTGTACAAATTATAAAGTGTAACGTCATACCGAATGCCGTAGTTTTACTCCAGAAACAGCGGAAAAGTAGTAAGCAAGAAACTTTTTACCTTTCATCATTTTACTATGGCTGTCAGCAAGAAAAAGTTTAATAAAGGTTTGAAATTATGTTTAAAGTTTGTTCCAAGGCGCTAAGTACTCTTAGTCTTATATAGCGCTTTTTTAAAGTCTCTCTGCATTATGTGGCAATTTTTTGCGAATCCTATTGTTTATGACGTCATATGTTCTTAACCGTGTGTCGTACGTGATTCTTAACCATGCAGCAATTGTTACCTCACGGTAAGGAATGTGTGTACCAAATTTGGTTGAAATCGGTCCAATGGTTCAGGAGAAAATGAGCAGCGTTGTCGCAAAATACAGCAGTTCTTCGCGCATCTCATTGTTTATGACGTCATATCTCGTGAACTATATTGTATGTGATTCTTACACTTACGGCGACCGTCCTCATGGATTGAAGCTCACGTGCACAAAATTTCATAAAGATTGGAACAAAACTGTAGATTTGTATGCAACAGGTACATACATACCGACACTCTGCTTTATATATTAGAAGAAAAAAACCGATTACTCTTAACCTGAAGAACATTTCATAAATTTTAAAATTTTGCAGTTGTTTTATTTGAGGTATACTTCTAGTTACGTGAAAAAGTAAAATAAATTTCCTGTTGTGTTCTTCAAATTTAAAGAAAATGTGTTGGACTTAATATGCTTCGATCCAATAATTTGTAAAACATACAAATAAAAACGATTATTGTGGTAAATATATAATTAAACATATATTTTTGTTTCCTTTATGGAATAACATTAACTGCCTCAGTTTTGAGTTGATGGGCATGTTTGGTTTTCAAAAATGTTCAAATGTTTGTAGAACTTATGGGACTTAACTACGGGGTCCTCAGTCCCTAAACTTACAAACTACTCGAACTACCTTATAGTAAAGACGGCACAAATATCCACGCCCGAAGGGGGATTCGAATCCCCGACCGTAGTGGCCGTGCAGACCGTGACTGAAGCGCCTCAGTCCCCTCGGTCACCGCGGCCGGCGTTTGGTTTTCTTTCCCCTTTTTCGGTTCCCCTTTGAATTATCACCAACAGCAATTTCTTCCTCCATAATCGAAAAACTACTCTCTTACACTAAGTTCACAATATAACTGTGATTATTGAATTCGTTGCACTGTTGAAAATACCGCGCCAGTTGTCAGCATACCTAAAAGAGCAAAGTGACAATACTGCTTCATGCTGGACACAAAATGATTTGAAACGCATGCTACAGTGGACTGAATACGATTCTGAAACAACAGCTATTTTACAGACGCAACTTACGCTGTTAGTGAATCTTATTTGTTACGTTCTGATTTGGTAGCATTAAAGATCGCTATGTAAACTATACATTTTACATTTACTGGTACTTTTTTATGTATCAAACTCGATTTTTTCCACAGGTGGGCAAAATACAATTTGGAACGATGCTCCTCATACAGAGTCGCCAACCTCCTCAGAAGTTAGGAATTAAATTTTTCTTTCTATCCTTAACCACATTCAGTACCAGCTCATTCACAATGAATCTACTACCATAAACTAGTTGTTTAACAAGTCTACATTGCTTTTGTTACTACCGAAGTTTACAACGGGAAAATTCTATAGGGGGTGTGCTCACATGCCCTATATCATTTTCTTTCCTCCTCCATTATGCCATCGATGACGCACAACAGTTTGCGTTTCTACCGCAGTGACAGTGTACACGAGGGTTATGGTAACTCCCCACTATCGTAGGGACTACTTCTAAGGAAATTTCCAACACTACACTTGTCCGTCCTATTTTGGAGTATTGTTGTGCAGTTTGCGATACTCAACAAGTGGGCGTGACGGAGGACATAGAGAGATTTCACTGAATGGGAGCTCGTTTTGTATTATAGCGATACAGGGGTGAGAGTGTCACGGAAGAGACGTACATTAAGAGGAAAGCGTTATTTCTTATGGCGAGATCTATTTGCACATTTTTTTCTCCAACTTCCCTCCGAAATTTTGTTAGCTCCTGTGTACACACGGAGACATAATCATTATAAGTAAGAGAAACCAGATGTAAAAAATGAGATATTTAGAACTTTCCTGGTACTTAAACATGTTTTACAGCGTAAATATGGAGATGCAGATGTAGGTGTAGTCGCCGAAGTAGCGTAAATTAAAAGTTTGCACCAGGCAGCCAAGCAACCCGAGATGGTATCTACCTGCCAATAGTACCACAACAAAATAACAACTTCATCGTTAAACACTGAGATGTCGACCGGTTCTTGGAGCATATTATCTAATGGGAGTAATGGACGTTCAGGAAAATTTCGTTTTTCGTTTCCCGTTAAGGTGTTTTCAGACTCCATAATCTTAAATCGCATACCCCAACGAGTGGGAAATTAAAATATTTATCGAAATAGAATTCGCTTTCTCCCATGGGTATACCATTGGCCTATTTCTGAAAAAGTAACTCAGCTGCTAGAAGCGTAAGGGCAAACAGATACAGACTTGTAGCCGGACTGTTTTTCAGCTTCCATTGTAGGAAAAAAAATATTTACTTTTGTACATCTGATAGTGAACTACAACCGCGGAAAACGTTCGCTTTTTTACATGCCCATTCTCATTCTTCTGCATTATGGAATTGTCCCTGTCTTTTTCTGTTTTCACAAAAGACCTATACTTCATGTTGGTAATATGCGGTTGGGAGAAGAATGCAGTTAACGAACAGTTTTCATTTCAAAATAATCTAGGAGACACAACAGAATATTTTATAAAAATATCATTTCATTTATAATGCTGGGAGTGGAGGTGAAGCACAAAAACATGAAAGGGCGCCGCAATTTTTATGCACAGAACGGCTTTTTTTTTTTTGGAGAAGATATATAGACGAAACAATGGCTATGAATATAAAGTGACTTTCAGTGAACAAGTGAACTCTATTACAGATTTTCCATTACAAGCTCATTGTGCTTACCGAAGATATTCTTTTGTAACTTAATCGAAGTCGGCCGACAAAACGTTATTCATGTACACAACAGTGCAGTTTTGAATATAGCGACAGATCGGGTCACCATCATACCATCGTGTTTTAAAACGGAGAATGAAAAAAAAGACGATCAATAAAAATAATTAACTCCACCTACTTACAAAAAGAGATTTAATTAACTGATCACAGATACGTTAGACGACCAATAACAAGCTTCAAACGTTTGTACTTAAAATTAACCCTTTAATGTATGACTTTCTATTTTATGCTATAAAAAGTAGCACTAGTGCGTATATACCGAGGAAGATATTTAAAATTATCCCTAAAATTATTATGAAATACTAGCAACAAATAGTAAATAGCTGGTCAGCTATATAGTGCTTCCATGATGTACTCAATGCAGTAAATGTCACTATTATGCCACTCATCATTCCAGAAAGTAACTCATAATGCAACAGTACAATGTGATTGACTACTTTTACATGGCAAAGGAGGAATACTAATGTAAACAGACGCACATGTTGGGAATAACTCAATGCAGCTAACTGTCGAAATGATTCAGTATCACTCTGCAATTTATAATTTCTAGGACGAGCATATTTAACACTATGTATACAAGTAGCTACAAATGAATTTGTGGTAAAATGTTGATCAGTTTGAGAGATAATGGAAAAAATAAGGTATGTGGCTGATCAGCTACACTATGCATTAAAGGGTTAAGTCTTAATTGTTACGAAGACTGCTACACAAACTTATGTTTTTTTTAAATGGATACCCTATATTTTTTCTTCAGCAATCCATAGTATGACAAATCACATAAACAATGGCGTTGATTGCATCGCAATATTCCAATTACATCCCGAGATATTGCGACGCGAAGTTGACGCTTGGAATACGCGAAACGAGCAGCTAGCGCACGTCCTGAGACTCAGGCGAGAACCCCATGCTGCTCAGGACGAGCAATAGCCGCGCGTTTCGCGTATTTCAAGCGTCAACTTCGCGTCGCAATATCTCGGGATGTAATTGGAATATTGCGATGCAATCAACGCCATTGTTTATGTGATTTGTCATACTATGGATTGCTGAAGAAAAAATATAGGGTGTCCATTTAAAAAAAAAAAAACTTAAGTTTGTGTTAAAAAACACATTTGCTTTCGTTTTAGAATGCTTCCAAATATGTACATTCATGGGCCCCAGCCGTACATTGATACCGGTGACAGTCGTTTTCCAATATCTTTTATTGTTCCAGAGATATTTTGGGTGGACAAGATAGCTGTGACACCCTATATATATATATATATATATATATATATATATATATATATATATATATAAACTCCGTTCCACCGCAACTAGCG
Source organism: Locusta migratoria (assembly GCA_026315105.1). Lineage (NCBI taxonomy): Eukaryota > Metazoa > Arthropoda > Insecta > Orthoptera > Acrididae > Locusta > Locusta migratoria. The sequence continues at coordinate 182,809,344 of CM048749.1, forward strand.
TACACAATTGTTCAAATAATCAAATGTTTGTAAATCTTTCGGACCAAACTGCGTGGTCGTCAGTCCTTAACTTATAAACTACTTAAACTAAGGTAAACTAACCTAAGGACAACACACACACCCATGCTCTAGGGAGGACTCGAACCTCCGACGGCGAGCAACCGCGCATTCCGCAGCGAGGTGCCTTAGACCGCTCGGCTACTCCACCGCCGCGTACACAATTGATGAACATGAATTATCTAGGTGTAGGTATTTGTGCACTGATAAACAGATTATTTTGACTAATTCATCTATGTGACTACACTGAAATTCAAATTTAAAATCTTGGCGGAGGGTTTTCATTGGACAATTTTCGGACTATTTTTAGCACTCTAGTTTGGTATAGCGTGCAGAAAAAAATGTAAATATTTACTTTCCTTTGAGAAGGGATAGCAAAATATTTTCGTATTCGAAGGATCCAAGTGTTGATCACTTTGTCACTGAGGCTGAAATTAGTTGACTGCTGACGATGTTTATTGTCACAACGAAATAAAGAATCTGTCACTCAACGAATATCGATCAACTTCGTAGTAGACACCCAGATTACACTGAGGTCACAAAAGTGACTCCATACCTCCTAATTTGGTGTCATGTACTTTTGTCCAACGAAGTGAAATTCATCCTCCGTACTCCGTAGACTTGGCCGCTGCGGACTTTTTTTCATTTCTAAAATTGAATACTCCGTTGAAAGGACGATTATTTGCAACGATAGACGATATAGACTTCGTGCAATCCAGCGAGATGCCTACAGTTACTGCTTCCGGAAGTGGACACTACTTTGGGAGCGGTGTATTCATTGTTGAGAAGACTATTTCGAAAGACACCATACACAACAAAGTTTTTATGGACAAAGTTTTGGAAATTTATGAACAGACTTCGCATGCGTTACATTACGACTGATTTGCATAAAAATGGAGGCTCTACTCAATATTCCGTCGAATTCAGTAAAATGAAGTGGCAGCTGACAGCCGTATGAAGTGTAACGTGCTGGTAAAATAACTCAAACCATTGTTACATCAAGTATCGAGATTTAATCATGCATGCCATCTATTATCGATGAGTATAAACAGTCGTGGGCCAGGGAGACATAAGAAAGCCGAATACCGCATTATATGGAACTACTCTGCAAGTCGTGGAAAACTTCTGCTAACTTGGAGAAAGCTTTTATTGGAATTCTTTCAAATTCTGAAATCAGCACGAGTAAAATATAGGGAACGGAAGATTATTTACAACTTATACAAAAACTAGACAGCAGTTATCAAAGTTGAAGGGCATAAAAGGAATGCAGAGATTGGAAAGTGTGTAAGACAGGGTTGTAGCCTTTCTCCAATGTTGTTTAATTTGTACATTGAGCAAGCTATAAAGGAAAGCAAGGAGAAATTTCGAGGAGGAATTAAAGTTCAGGGTGAAGAAATAAAAACATTGCGTTTTGCTGATGACATTGTAATTATGTCAGAGACAGCAAAGGACTTGGAAGAGCAGTTGAACAGAATGAACAGTGTGTTGAAAGGTGTATATAAGAAGAAACTCAAAAAGAGCAAACCAAGGACAATGGAATGCAGTCTTAGAAAATCAGGCGATGCTAAAAGTATTAGATTAGGTAACGAATCAATAAAGGTTGCAGATGGGTTTTGTTACTTCGGAGGTAAAATAACGTATGATGGTCGCAGTACAGAGGATATAAAATGCAGAATGGCAATGAGAAGAAGAGCGTTTTTGAAAAAGGGAAATTTGTTAGCCTCGAATATTAATGTAATCTTAAGGAAGTCCTTTCTGAAGGCATTTGTGTGGAGTGTTGCCTTTTATGGGAGTGAAACATGGGCGATAAACAGTGCAGACAGGGAGAGGAAAGAGACATTCGAAATGTGGTGCTACAAAAGAATGCTGAAGATTAGGTGGGTGGATCGCGTAACTAATGAGGAGGTACTGAACAGAACTGGGGAGAAAAGAAATTTCTGGCATACCTTGACCAAAAGAAGGGATCGATTGGTAGGACACATTCTTAGACATCAAGAAATTGTGAATTTAGCGTTAGAGGGAAGTGTGTGGGGTATGAGGATTTGAAGAGGCTTGCTCAGGATAGACTAGGGTGGAGAGCGGCATCAAACCAGTCTCCGGACTGAAGACCAGAACAACAACAACAACAACAACTCGTATGTACTATCGAATCAAATCAGGAGATTGATTCTCGATTGGTACAGCTGCGACAACATTTATCAGGCTCTCTACATGCGTTTGGAAAAAGAATAAACTCTCTTAGAACACCAAACGTCTTGTACATTAAAATTGCCGGCCGCGGTGGCCGAGGTGACTGAGGCGCTTCAGTCACGGTCAGCACGGCCACTACGGTCGGGGATTCGAATCCCCCCTCGGGCATGGATATTTGTGCCGTCCTAGTTTGTAAGTAGTTCATAAGTAGTTTGTAAGTTTAGGGACTGATGACCCCGTAGTTAAGTCCCATAAGCTTAACAAACATTTGAACATTTTGAACATTAAAATTGCGTCCTCAGCATCATTCTATGTTCACAAACATGGTCTACTTATGCTAAGCAAGAATATCACCGTAATGCTTTCCACATTCTGTGCGTGAGATCCATCCTCGGAGTAACTTGGGAGGATCGAATCACCAACGAAGCAGTAATGTCTAAAACTGACTGCAATAGCAATTCAGCTATCTGGACAAAAGCTGGCTGGGACTCAACTACCGTATGGACCCCGAGAGGTTACCTCGTGAAGTGATGCCTGGAGATATTTCTAGGGCCAAAAACCGTAGGACGTCCTTTATTGAGATTCAAGGACCCCAAGGTATGGAGAGTTTTGCTATCAACACCAACAGGTGGGTGGCACGGACTAGCATGAGACAATAGTGGCGTCAAGATATATCATCTGGAATGACGGAGGCTTGTTAGGTTAATACAGAAAACGCTTTGCAATACCACTGCTGCTCCCCCCTCTGCAGCTAAATATATTTATGAGAATGCGGCAAGAAACGCCGACCTGTAATTGACTTCATAAGGCATACGAACAAATGTAACTTATAACCACACAGACACTGCAACAATCATCTGTGAAGATGTTGTGACAATTGTAACGCACAGACTTTCTGAGGGCACACAATTCGCGGACGCAACGGCTGGGCCATAACTAAGAAACAGAGCAAAATAAAATTAATCATGTTATGCCGACCACAGATTCGAGTTGCCAGTAAAATTACGAACTCCTGGATACCAATAACAGACCGGACGGATCCTTAATTAAAATCAGCAAAATTATATCAATTAATTTAGGACTTTTTATTAATTTTCGCCAACCATGGAGCATCACAGAATAACTGCTTACTTAGAGGACAATCGAGTGGAAGGGACAGGGTAATTTCTACATTATCCGTTTGGTTAATGTAAAAATTTCTCAAAATGGAGAATTTCCTGTAGCCGTTAAATTTAAAAGCAAGCGGAAGCCACGCCGTGGCGGAGGCATACCATCTTTGTCCCGCGCTCCAAACAGGTGTCCCAACCGAAACACAGTGCCGCCTGCAAGGGCTAAGTTTCCCCAACGGTTTCTGTCCCCTACGTGTAAGGTTGGCTACAGGGACTATTTTTGTACATTGCGGTGCCGTGCCCAGCGAACAGCCACGCACCATCATCTACCTCGCAGACAGTCTAGCGCGGAAGTTACCGCCCTATTAGTAAAGTTTGACTTTGAGGAGCGTCCATGTCTGTTACAATGGTGGGTGAGTGGAAGCATCCGGTACACTTACCATTCAGTTTATAGTGAGGTAAGCTTGGCCGTTGGCCCCTACTCTGATTTTAGTATTACGACTTCATGGCTAGCAACATTCTCTCTTGATTCGAGCACTCTCCGCTCTCTCTAGGGACTACAAATGTATCTGTATAAAATGTGCTTGACTATTGTTGGTAATTCCTTGTCCTACAGCAAGGCGGTTTCGTGGCAATTGTCTGATTTGTGACACAATATTAAACATGTAAGAGGGCTAGCTCAATTTCGTCATACTGTTATGAATACAAATTTCACCACAGTTCTGCCTATTTGTTCTGTAACTTTCCTACTGTCCTCTTTTCAATTAATGAATCTTCAATAAGTCGACGGAACACCTGCCGAGATAAGAAGTCCGGCGCCTTTAAGGTCCAAGGGCAGCAGATCAGCAGGTCAGTGTAACTTCCTGTCTGAGAGGAAAGTCGGTAGGCAACAACCCTTCTTGGTTCATCTTTGTTAGTAAAACTTCACCATTTACACAATGTTATATGTTTATTATGTATATCTTAACGTTTCATGAAAATAAAATCAGGAAAAAGCTTCTATGACTTCAGAACTAGGAGGTCGGGACACATTAAGTTATTAACATATGAAATGAATTGTTGAAATAGGAGGCCGCCTCAAGAGTCGCAAACGTCTGAGAATGCAGTGCAAGACATCGCATGCCTGGGACAAGGCGGCATGTAGACTGACCGCACAGCCCATCGCTACCGCTGGTAGCCTAACGCGAAGGCGATACGCTGTATCTTAGAGCTGCAGGATGGCACGTAACTAAATCACTCCACGCACAGATTTATACTAACGAAGGACGAGAATGGAGCTATTTTAAAAACATAATACATTTTTTTCAGATTCATTATATGTTTTTTTATATAATCGGGACATTTTAGTACGGCAGAATCTTGTCTCTGTTGTGTATAATACGCTGTTCTATGGTATCCTCTCTACTGAAGCTAATTTACCATTTGGAAAACTTGTAATATTTCTGACTTACAGCCACCATATTAAAATTTGCGAATTGCATCAGTACAGCAGGTTAGAACCAGTAGGCGACAGATAGTAGAAGCTGGTGAGAACCACGACAGGTGCTACCATTAGGTCGGGTTCCCATGGGAAAGAGTACTGGCAAGTTTCCCCGTATTTTAGGGAAGTTTCCGAGCGGCAGGCACTGAACGCCGATTGGCTGTAGTACTGGCGGTCACGCTACAAAAAGAGATCACATTTTTATTAATACTTAATAAACTAATTACTTATTGCATGTCAAACTCAAGTTGGGAAACCTCTCAAAGCCAAACTATGCCCTGACTAGATAACATATATTAACTATTACAAAATTAATGAACAAAACATTTAAAATAAGATGGACGATGCACGGCGGCCATGTTTGTTTGCCAAATTGCGGATCGCAGGCAGCCTTGAATCGAGTCGCCACACTTCAGAACACGCACTTAGAGGAGTAGCATGTCACATATGTAGGCGGTCATGAGATATAGAGTAATCATATCAGAACAATGGAAATGACTTTATATATTGAACTTTCAGTTGAGGCAATGTGTGTTAAGTGTATATTTATATGCGTTTTCCTACTTTTCTGCATCCTTTAAATAAATTGACTGGCATCCCAAGAACTTCAGTATTATTCCGTAATGAGATCAATTCCTGCCAATAGTTTAATAATTTCAGCCTCACTTCAAGAACTCTGTCCTGTGTGCTATCATCTGCGTGGGACGACAGCTATTGAAGACTCCAGGTTGATGAAGTTTAGACTTTCTACTCTTCACACAGTGCAGTGGGGAGTAATTACAACCCTTGCGTACACTGTCACTGCGGTACAAATGCAAACTATTTCGCGTCATCCATCGCAACGTGTAGGAGGAAAGAAAATGATATAGAACAGGTTAGCACACCCCCTATAGAATTTTCCGCGAGTAAACTTCGGTAGTAATAAAAGCAATGTAGACTTGTTAAACACTTCGCTCAGCAGAGCCCGAAAAAATAAATGGCATGACACCAATAAAAAATTTAGACTTTGAACATAAAGCCGTAGCTAAGGTAGAATATCCAAAAATTTCATGTGTTTGCATTGACGAGGGATTGAATTGGAAGAAAGATATTGAAAATCACCTGAAACGTTTGAGTTCAACTACTTATGCTATCAGGGTCACTGCAAAATTTGGCGATATACATCTCAGTAAATTAGCTTACTTTACCTACTCTCATTCACTGCTTTCATATGGGATCATATTCTGGGGCAATTCAACATTGAGTAAAAAAGTACTCATTGCACAAAAGCGCGAATCAGAGTAATTGCTGGAGCCCACCCAAGCTCATCCTTCAGACATTTATTTAGGGATCTAGGGATTTTCACTGTAGCTTCACAATATATATATATATATATATATATATATATATATATATATATATATATATATATTCACTCATGAAATTTGTTACTAACACTCCGACCCAATTCAAAAGTAATAGCATTGTGCACAGCTACAACGCTAGAAGAAAAGGTCATATTCACTATTCAAAGTTAAATGTAACTTAGGCACAGAAAGGAGTGAATTATGCTGGCACAAAAGTCTTCGGTCACTTACCAACTCGGATAGATAGCCAACTAGTATTTAAAAAGAAAGTAAAGGAATTTCTGTATGGCAACTCCTTCTACAATGTAGATTAATTTTCAGATATAACTTAAAAAATAAAAAAAGGTACTTAAAATATTGAGTTTCATTGTATAGACACCATTTACTAAACTGACACGTTCCACATCATTACGAAAAGTCGTATATATGATCTATGGTAGTAGCATAGATGCTTGTTTGTATAGCTTATGGGACTTAACTATGGGGTCATCAGTCCCTAAACTTACAAACTACTTATGAACTACCTAACACTAAGGACGGCACAAATATCCATGCCCGAGGGGGGATTCGAACCCCCCACCGTAGTGGCCACGCAGACCGTGACTGACGCGCCTCAGTCCCCTCGGCCACCGCGGCCGGCAGTAGCATAGAGACTAAATCGTCTTGTCTCGTAAAGTTATATAAGAAATACAAATATTTCCTCGCAGTTTGGTGGAAAATTGATGGAAGCAGCCTTCTAAAATCCGTCATTTGTCACACTACGGAATGTTCCCGCTGTGGTAAGCAACTAATGAAGCCGAAGCTACGCCAATAGTAAAGTTGCCAACAGAAGAATGCGGACAGGAAGTAGTTCGACTGAATAGATAAGACAGTACGCGCGTGTAGATTCGACGCCCCGGTCACGTACAAATTCCAGACAATTGCTGGCTGCGTATTTCTTCGCCAAAAGCAACAAGACGGCCTTTAACGAAGTGCCGCCGAGCTCGCATCTCGTCCGTCGTATCTGAAAATGTTTTCTCGACAGCGGCTCCGGGGAATTCCTGATGTAACCAAAACACAATTACTACGTTTCGCAGCCACGCCGGCGCGTATAAAGTTTATCCCTGGCGCGGGGCGGCGGCGGCTGTGCGGATTAAGTTCCCAACTCTCTGGGCCGGGATCCCTCCAGATGCCGCTGTTTCGGCGACGCGTTCCGCAATTAAACTTGCGACTCAACTTTCTGCATTAGTTAAATGTCTCCACAGCGCGACGTTTTTCAAAGCGCGAAGGACGTGAATTAACGCCTACAGTCAATGCATTAAGACGAGCGGTAGGCCTGCCAAAGTACAGGGCTGGCCATCCAAAATGCAACATGACGAACGGCAGGATATAACACATAAAAATATACGAGTTATGTCCACAAAGTAAGTTCCGTTTGGTTGTACAAAACAAACGTGTACAGATACAGAAAAAAATATTTATTGTATAAAAATCTACAACTGTTAAATTATTTTCTACATAGCTTTCGAAATTTTGCAGGAACTTGTCATGTGTAGCACAACTTTTTGTATACCTTCTCCATAGAAGGTTGCCGCCTGAGTATTCAACCATGTGGCAACATGTTCTTTCAGCTCGTCATCATCGTTGAAGTGTTGACCACCAATGACGGATTTTAGATGTAAGAAGAGAAGATAGTCGCCAGGAGCGAGGTCCGGGCTGTACGGAGGATGATCAAACACGCCCCACTGAATTCCCGTAAGAGTTGTCTGTTCACATTCGCCGTGTGAGGTCGGGCATTATCGTGAAAAAAAAAAAAAAAAAAAAAAAAAAACAAGTTTTTACAGTAATCCTTTTCTTACCCCTAAAATCTGCCCTTGCTGAGGATGATGGACTGAAAGAACATGTTACCTTATGGTCAAATAAGCAGGCAGCAACTTTCTGTGAAGGAGACATAAAAAACTTGTGCCACGCTATGACAAGTGCCTCTAAAATTTCGGCAACCATGTTGAAAAGTAATTTATCAGTTGTAGATGTTTGCACAATAAATATTTTCTCTGCATATGTACACGTTTGTTTTATATAACTAAACGGAACTTACTTTGTGGACATACCTGGTATTTGGGACACAAAACGTTTTAAAAAGTGTGGAAACTACGCAGATACTACCCTACTTTCAATCTCCCCAAAGAAGCTGCTAGAAAAAAAATTGTAGAAACCAGACTTAAGAAGATAGTTAAACCATTACTGGAAAAAAGTACAGCACAGTTTAAAAAAAGGGCGAAGTAGAGAGGTAAGGAGTTTGGCCGAGAAATAATGAAAACGGAAAGAACCTGGTGATAGTGTTTTTCTCTTTCGCCCCCCCCCCCCCTTTCTTTGCCTGATTTGTCGCAGTTTCCTTACTTCAATCACAACAAAGTGAAGTAAATATAACATGAAAAATAAATAAATAAAAGAATCCCTCACCACTTGTGAGTGCAAAAGATTTGTGTGGCCTGGACTTATAACTAACCTATGGACCACAGAGACGAATGTAAAGCAAAACTTAAAATCGCGGTGCAATACAATAAATTTCCAATAAAAGAAAAGAAAGAAAACAGTACCCGTCAATTACGGCAATTTCAAATTAAAATCACCCAAAACCCAAGTACCCACTCGTAGGCTGGTGGGGAATTTCGAACTAAATTTTGTTTACCTCTTCATCAAAACTGATGGCATAAACCTCTCTGGAAAAGGAGAGTACCACTCCTGACTTGAACACTTAAGGTACACAGTTGAAAACAGATCTACTCTTATCTTCCTATGATTTTCTGATAGCCGTGCGCAAGTGCCGCTGACAAGAAATTCGCAAACTATTGCCCAGCAACCAAATGGTTGAATTATGCTTGGAGTGACCGAGCGCATTGAGGCGCTATGCTCCAATACGCGAGGCCGTTCCCCGTCGGGGGTTCGAATCCTCCCGCGGGCATTTTTGTTTCCTCCAACTAGATGTTTCAACTTGTTCCTTCTCTGTTCATAGTCATATAGTCATCTCAACAGTCTTCATCTTACTTATCTTCAGGTCAGCGACCAGTCACACCCTACGGATGCAAAAATTGATCGGCCTGTCTCCCTGTGGGCTAAATCTCTTATCGAGTACCATCATTGCATTTGAATGGTCCCAGTCCATGGTCCCTGCGTGGCGGGTGTTCGAGTTCTATTTGACTGTCCCTCATATTTCACTCTGAGGACGGGTCGTCTGAATTCTGCTACCACTGGGCGTTAGTCTTCTGTTGCCAGACTCTGGGTTCTTCAGCGAGCGTCTGGCAGCGGTCCAGCCAGAGTAGTCGACAGAGAGAGAGAGAGAGAGAGAGAGAAACCACTGTGTGTGTGTGTGTGGGCCGCATTTAATTTCCTGCCGTGGCAACCGCAGCTACCGGGGCAAGGTCGACTGCAGACTCCGCGGCGCCGATCCGCTGCAAGAGGGAACACAACGCGCAGACGCGACAACAGCCACCTGACGTCCAGTGCAGGCTCCCAACCCCACTGCAAAGCGACTCTTTCAGCTACTCTTACAGTTAATTTTTTTCTTCTTTTTTTCGTCTCACGCGTACCTGCCTTGTTACATCTTTTCTCGGGAAGCTAGGCAACAGCTACTCTGAAAGCTACATCTACATCTACATAGATACTCTGCAAATCACATTCAAGTGCCTGGCAGAGGGTTCATTAACCACTTTCATAACTTTTCTCGACAGCTCCATTCTCCAATAGCGCGCGGGAAGAAAGAATACCTAAATCGTTCCGTTTTCGATCTGATTTCTCTTATTTTATTGGGATGGTTATGTATCCCTAAGTAGGTGGATGCTAGCAAAATATTTTCACATGATTGAAACTTCTCAAACAGATCACGCCGCAATGAATAAAGTCTTTCTTTTAACGATTTCCACCCCAATTCGTGCAACATTTCCGGACGCTTTCCCCCCCGTAACGTGATAAAACAAAACGAGCTGCCCTTCTATGAATCTTCTCAATATCTTCCGTCAGTCCCACCTGGTGAGGGTCCCACAAGGGGCAACAGTACTCCAGGAGAGAACGCACAAGTGTGATGTAGGCAGTCTCTTTGATGGAGCTGGTGCATCTTCGAAGAGTTCTGCCAATGAAACGTAACCTTTGATTTGCCTTCCCCACAATATTTTCTGTGTGTTCTCTCCAGTCAAAGTTGTTTGTAATTGTAACTCCTAGGTATTTGGTAGAATTTACGACCTTAAGGTTTGACTGATTTATCGTGTAATTGAAGTTCAGCGGATTTCTGTTAGTGGCCATGTCTATTACTTCACACTTTTCTTTATTTAGTGTCAATTGCCAATTTTCACACCTTGTAGAAATTTTGTCTAAATCGCTTTGCAGTTGCTTTTGATCCTCTGTTGACTTCACTAACCGATAAACGACAGCTTTATTTGCCGCTTATTTGTCGCAGCACTGCAGATGCTACGAGCTTCATATTATCATAGTGTAGTTATTTAGATTATTCGTCTATGCAACTGAATTAGTAAAATACTTTATTGCCATATAAATTTCGCCCTTATTTGGAAGGCATCATCAGTGGCCTGTGATATATACATTATTATGTTTTACAATATTTCATATTTACGTTTCTTAGTATTTTTGGGTTATAAACAGTTCAGGTGCGTTTTTTAAGTTGCTGATATTTGGATGTTGTTACTTACAATATTTCGTGGATACTACTTTAAATCTAGTGCTCATTGGTGGCTTCCGGCTGTTCTGCTTCACTTATGTTCATTCTGAGTTGTTTGTTATTCCAGCACTTCATAGCTAGCACCACTAGGCACATGCCATTTTGTTTGTGTTGTGTTTTTGTTTTGGTTGGAGTTGCCAACTGCTGAGTATGTGTTTGTCCTAACTTAAGGCCTGGTTTTCAGCTAGGTTAAACAGACAGAGGAAGTTAAGGAATACGGATAGAGATAGGGGAGCTAATGGACAGAAAGATTAGATATATATCTAATTCCCATTCATATTTAGCAATAGTGAGGCATTTCGGGGTTCACGATGTGACTGCGTAGACTTTCCTGACGTTGTAATTCATGATAATCTTCTTGGGGTTCCCGCTGGATAATGACGTCATCTTGATACAAAATTTCGGCTGTCCATGTAGCCGCCATTTTCATGTAGATTTGATATTTGATTAACTGGCCGGAACAAATTACAACTCGCAAGCGGCGGCTCCTATATACTCGTATACCGCGAAAGATCAAATGTTTGTAAATCTAATGGACAAAACTGCGTGGTCATCACTCCGTAGCTTACAAACTACTTAAACAAAGTTAAACTAACCTAAGGATAACACACACACACCCATGCCCCAGGGAGGACTCGAACCTCCGACGGCGAGCAACCGCGCTCTCGGGAACGAGGCACCATAGACCGCACGGCTACTCCACCGCGGCTACCACGGAATGACACAAGCGCCTGCGAGATGAAGAAAGAGTGGCCGAGTGGTCTGCGGCGCGCCAGTCACAGTCTGCACGGCTATTACGGTCGGGGGTTCGAATCCCTCCTCGGGCATGGATGTTTGTCTCGTCTTTAGTATAAGGTAATTCATAAGTAGTTTGTAAGTTTAGGGACTGATGACCTCACAGTTAAGTCATTAGATATGGGGCTTGGGGAAGGATGTGGCACGAAAGCGGCCATGCCATTTTCAAGTGATTTAGGGGTAGAGAGTAGACTTGCGCTCACAGTTCGTTCTTTTAGGTCGTCCGCTCCCAGTGACGGCTGAGCGATGTGGTCTGCGCGTGCAGGTGAAACGAGAAGTTCCCCCACCTAGCTGCTTCATGCCCCTGCTGTTAGAGCCGCTAACGATATCACGCAAACCAAAAGAAACAGTTTGTGGATAGTTTAGAGTTATCTCTACATTTTGGCAATATGGAATGATATTTCAGAATGAAGAATACTTCAAAGCAGAAATTTTGTAGTACTGAACTATGTAATCTAGCAGGCAGACGCTCACTTCGAAATGGCTCTCTTCACAGAAGGCAAACACGTGGTTTTTCAAAAAATGTTCAAATATTTGTATAGCTTATGGGACTTAACTACGGGGTCATCAGTTCCTAAACTTACAAACTACTTATGAACTAGCTAATACTAAGGACGGCACAAATATCCATGCCCGAGGGGGGGATTCGAACCCCCGACCGTAGTGGCCGTGCAGACCGTGACTGGAGCGCCTCAATCAACTCGGCCACCTCGGCCGGCGACGTGATATTTAATTCTGCTGCGCGCCCTCTCGCTATTGCCCGTCGATCTTCGGAAAAGAATCCAACGAACTAAGAAGCGAGATACGTTTGCCATAATAGTTCGCAACCGGTAACGCATGTTTTAGTTCGCGACCAATCGCGCATATTTTAGTTCGCGACCGATCTCTCATATCTTAGTTCGCGACCGGTAGCTCTCCTTTTAGTTTGCAGCTCGGCCGCGAAGTAGGTCGCTCTTTTTAGTTCGTCTGCTCTTTTTGGCTTTTGCTACCGCTACTAAAGGAGCTCTTTCTTTTGTTATGACAGCTTTTTTATATAATGATCAGTGTTGCCCAAGCGTGCACTATTACCCGTATTTTTGGGCTATTAGACATCAAATACTTAAGGAAATGAACCAGTAATTTATACGAATGGGTGATACAATGATATTCAACTACTTTGCATACAGAGTACTCGTAGTACTTTATTTTTAAAATGGATTTCTTTATTTATTTAATAGGTCATTGAAGGAACATTAGCTAGAAATCACGCGATGCTGCGCGCTCCCACGTCCTCTCGCTGTTCCCCGTCAGTCCTTGGAAAAAGGAGCGGACAAACTAAGAGGCGAGGGATCTGCGAACTAGTTTGCGTAGTTCGCCTGTGGCAGCACTCTTCCGAACTAGTTCGTTCGCGAACTACGAAAGACTAGTACAGAACAGAGACGGACAGGGGAGACAGGCCGCAAGAGGGAGGGGAGAAGGACAAGTGGGAGGAGCATTTGAACGGAGAGAGAGAGGGAGGGAGAGAGAGAGAGTGAGTGAGTGAGTGAGGGGAAGAGAGAGAGGTGGGGGGGAGGTGGAGATTTAGAATGTTGTATTAACCCTCAACTGCCCTGGCGAATGTAGTAACTCTCATACCCTGGTAGGGTCATTTTTGACCCCGAATTCATGGGGTAAATGTAATTGTAAATGACTTTTGAATGTAAAGCATTTATTATGTAGTTAATATCAAATTGAAAGGTAGACAAATTCATTTAAAAATAGAAGTAAGTACAAAGAAATTATTTTAAAAGATTTAATTTATCTGACATTTTTTAATTCACATAAAAATTTGTTTTCATTAGAAAGACGTTATTTTCCGTGTTTTGAACTTCTAAAAGCATGGTTCTTGCCATATGAAAACAAAAAAGATGTGTTGCGAACCATATGTTTTTTTAATTCCTACGCTGAACATTGATTTATATTTTTTTTAAATAATTTTTCAAATTTGTACAAAAAATATGTTTGTTACCTTATTTAGACTTGGCAGCTTTCGTAAAAGCTCTCCACCATGTCACTTAGAGAATAAATATTAAAATGAAAACTCTTGGAGTCAAATGTGACCGCGACAGGGCAATTAAGGGTTAAATACATAATGTAGGGAGTATCATCGCTTGTTCAAAAAAAATGTTCAAATGTTTGTACAGCTTAAGGGACTTAACTACGGGGTCATCAGTCCCTAAACTTACAAACTACTTATGAACTACTTACGAACTAGGACGGCACAAATATCCATGCCCGAGGGGGGATTCGAACCCCCGACCGTAGTGGCCGTGCAGACCGTGACTGGAGCGCCTCAGTCTCCTCGGCCACCGCGGCCGGCTATCATCGCTTGTATCAGAAGGAGGAGAGGATGATATGAACAGGGACGGTTGGATGCAGGGGATAGGAGGAAGAGTCGGGAGTAGATAGGTAGGGAAGAGGAGAAGACCAGAGAGAGGTTGAAAGACGAGATGGACTAACAGAAGACTGGAAAAAATAAATTCCCTGGCAACCTAGTATATATGTATGGAAAAAAAAAGATAAAAGAAACTGGTCCATTTCGAGTTGGCTGGCGTCTGTCTGGAGGTGCGCCGCGTTATTGTAAACAGCTTCCCCCTGCTCGGGGGCGGCTGCGGCGGCGACTGCCACGTGCGACGGCCACGTGGCGGCCAGGCCGGCGCTAAATATACCGGACACTGCGACGCCGCCGGAAGGCCTCCAGAGCGTCGCCCAGACACCGGCGCTGCACTGCCTGGAACGCGTCCGCCGCGGTCAGCGCGGGCATTCTCGTCCCGGGACGACACGAAAATAACTGCGGCCGCGCACACGCACTGCAGTCGACGCTGGCGCGCCAACAGTGTGCGGATCAGTGACGAAGCATTGGGACCGACGATGGCTACAATACCGGTACTGCTTATTTGCTTGTCGGTATTTCGACCAAACATCCAAAGGACGTTGGCCCAATATCGATACGTCGAGCAGACATTGACACCCGCTTACAACGCACAAAAAAGGTAACCTGAAAAGACGACAATTTTGATCTGATGACGACAGATACTACTTGCGGGATTGTAGATATAAGCAGATATACGGATAATTGTTTCAAGGTCTTCCACCAACAGACAGTGTTGTGACATGGCTAGCAGAACACCATCTGTGTGTGCCCGTTAACAGGCAATCCTTACGCCTATAAGGCCCCCTGTGATATCAACGTATGAATCAAATACGTGGCATTTCCAGAAGGCTTTTTACCCCGTAGCTCACAAACGGCTTTTAATCAAAGTAGAGCAGTGACGCACTGGAAGGCTCCCAGTTACCTGCCAGCTGCACACATCGATGGAGTCAAATTTCCAGAATATGGTCTAAATAAGACTGAAACAAATATAATTACTCCCTCCACCTCAGCATCCTATCAAAATAGTTCCTTTCTTTCGCCAAAAAATTCACCAACAACATCGCTTATTTTTTTTAAAAAAAATTATGACGTAATGTCTAAATGAAAGAAATATAAAGTGTAGTAACAACCAGCTCACATCAGTATACCCAGATGAAGGCCACTGTGACGTTGGCCGAAACGTCGGTTATTTACATCATGACGCGGTACAACACCCAGAAAACTTTTATGTCAGAAGACTGAAACTAGTTGAATGAAATAAATTATTGCACTCTAGACTGTTCTTTATTCATAAATATAAACAAGAGTGCTGTTGCGCCGCGGTGCAGTAGCCGAGCGGTCTAAAGCACCTCGCTGCGGAGCGCGCGGTTGCTCGCCGTGGAGGTTCAAAAAATGTTCAAATGTTGTTAAGCTTATGGGACTTAACTACGGGGTCATCAGTCCCTAAACTTACAAACTACTTATGAACTACTTACGAACTAGGACGGCACAAATATCCATGTCCGAGGGGGGATTCGAACCCCCGACCGTAGTGGCCGTGCTGACCGTGACTGGAGCGCCTCAGTCACCTCGGCCACCTCGGCCGGCCGTGGAGGTTCGAGTCCTCCCTGGGGCATGGGTGTGTGTGTTTGTCCGTAGGTTACTTTACCTACGTTAAGTAGTTTGTAAGCTACGGACTGATGACCACGCAGTTTGGTCCGATAAATTAAAAAAGAGTGCTGTTGACCCAAACATAGTGAAACGAAAATGTTTCCAAAAATTTGGTATGTTATATAACCCCAAATTTCCGACAGGGTAGGGGATTTCCTGTCAGAGAGGACACAGTTTGTAGTAATCGATGGTAAAGCATCGACTAAAACAGAGGTGATATCGGGCGATCCACAGGGTAGTGTTATTGGTCTTCTGCTGTTCCTTATTTACATAAACGATTTGGGAGAAAATCTAAGTAGCTCTCTCAGGTTGTTTGCAGATGACGCCATCATTTACCGTCTAGTAAAATCATCTGAAGATCAAAACCAACTGCAGAACGATCTGAATAAGATATAACTATGATGTAAAAATTGGCAATTGACTCTAAATAATGAAAAGTATGAAGTCGCCCACATGAATACGAAAAGAAATCCTTTAAACTTTGTTTTCAAGATAAATCAGTCAAAAGTGAAGGCCGTAAACTCCACAAAATACCAAGGAATTACTATTACTTCTGACTTAAATTGGAAAGAACACGTAGATATTGTCGTGAAAAAGGCGAACCAGATTGGCAGAACACTTAAAAGATGCTACAGAACTACTAAAGAAACTGCATACATTACGCTTGTCCGTCCTTTTGTGGAGTATTGCTGCCCAGTGTGGGATCCTTATCAGGTGTGTTTGACGGAAGACATCGAAAGAAGGGCAGCTCGTTTCGTATTGTCACGATACAGGAGAGACAGCGTTACGGAAATGATACAGGATCTGGGATGGGAATCATTACAAATACGGAGCTTATCGCTGCGGCGTGGGCTACGTACGAAACTCCAATCGCCAACGTTCTCCTCCGATGCGAAAATATATTGTTGACTCCCGCTTACATAGGTAAAAATGATCATCAGAATAAAATACGAGAAATCAGAGCTGGAACGGAGGGATTCAGGCGTTCTTTCTTCCCGCGCGCTATTCGAGAATGGAATGGGAGAGAAGTAGTGTACAGGTGGTTCGATGAACTCTCTGCCAGGCACTTAAATGTGATTTGCAGAAGACGCATTAGTGCTTCCACCAGCCAAATCAGCGAGTCTCATGGGGTCGAATTGCGATCTTCCGAGTGGAGAGATGGCCCTTTCGGAGAATTCCCACAAAAGCTGGATGTGTTGCGTCAGTTTATGATGTGGTGACAATGGTCAAGTGTCAGAATCAAATGTTTGAAAATCTATCGCACCAAACTGCGTGGTCATCAGTCCGTAGCTTACAAACTACTTAAACCTAGGTAAACTAACATAAGGACAACACACACACCCATGCCCCAGGGAGGACTCGAACCTCCACGGCGAGCAACCGCGCGCTCTGCAGCGAGGACGCTTTAGACCGCTCGGCTACTCCACCGCGGCAATGGTCATGTGAACACTGTCATAGTCGTAGACGAGGGTCTGGCCATCCACGCAGGACAGACGTCTTCCAAAGTCGTCGTATTGCAAGGGCACTAGTAGTAGATCCTACAGCTACCAAACCATAAACTAGATGGCCTGTGAGATCAGAAGTGTCAACACTGTTTCCAACGGGTTCTTAGCAGTGGGACTAAAGGTGCGCACATGTGTAGACTGTCTTTCACTCACGCCACAGAATCGACGCAACTGTCTCGACTGGTGCCTTCAGAAGATCACTTGGTGTTGGCGGATCGAGCTCTTTAGCAATGAAAGCAGATTATCTCGTGAGAATGGGTGTACTGCCGGTAGTTCGAGTCTTCGCGACACGATATTTTGACGTCGTAGCTCGGCGTCTTCGTCAGGTGTTCTCACATTCGAAGACGCCCAGCCACGACGTCTGGGAAAACGCGGACCACCGGCAGTACATCCAGTCTCACGAGACGTCAACGAATCGCCGGGAAAGCCTACGAGATTACAAAGCAGATCATGTCTGCACGTAGAACGTAGACCTGACTAACTCGACTACATTGATCCAAAATACTCTGTCCGCATCCCAGGTCTTTGCGGTGTGATAAGCTACAACTCTCGGTCACCCTTGGTGTTTGTGGAGATAACGCTGACGAGCGGTCGGTACGTGCAAAACTTGTAAGATCAGTTCTCTTGGCAAACTTGCAAAAGTAACATGATCTTCCAACATGATAATGCCCGTCCACACACTGCGCGTGAAAAACGTGCTCTGAAACACGTGCAGCAACTTCCCTCGCCAGCTGCAACGACAACTGGCACGTGTGACTCGTCACCCCAAAACCAATGCACCGATTGAGTTCTTGGGGACAGCCCACTCTGATGGATACGAATAATAAGCTTGGACAATGCTTTTACGCAACAGCAGAATTTGGTGTGATTGGTTCGTCAGGTGGCAGAGGGAGCCGTCATTAGTTGTGCAATCATTTCCATCGGTCCGCCGTTACCTCCCGCGTCCAATAATTATATATGCGCATTGCAATTGCTTTTCGCACGGTTACGTCCGACGCCACCTCTGATCTCAGTGATGTGCGGTTTTGTTTTATTTTATTTATTTATTTTTACTCCTTGGGCATGCAGCAGTATACCTAGCACCATAAACTGTTGCGGCTTAGATTATTTTGTCACTTTCAAGTGAACTACAGAGACATAATTATTTTTACACAGCAACTACGTAGTTGTAAGTACAGAGCTTATCAGAGCTTATTCTGTGTGTATAACTAATAGTTACTAACGTCCAGGTTGAATGTGATGCAGACATCATCCTTATAAACTCTTATATTATTCAAATTTTTTGATATATACTCTGACCATAACTTATTGGTCTTGAACTGAAGGCTGAAACTGAAAAACCTGCAGAAAGGAAAATAAGGACATGGGAGTTGGATAAATTGAGGGAACCTGAAGTTCTGAAGTTCTAAAGAATTTCAGAGGGAGCTTTAGGCAACAGTTGACAGAAACGAGGGGAAATAAAACAGTAGAAGAGTAATGGGTAGCACAGAGATGAAATAGTGAAGGCAGCAGAGGACAAAATAGGTAGAGAGGCAAGACCTACAAAAAATCCTTCGGTGTCACAGGAATTACAAAATTTAATTGATGATAGGAGAAAATATAAAAATGCAGTAAATGAAGCAGGCAAGATGGAGTACTGACGACTAAGAAATGAGACTGACAGGAGGTGCAAAATGGCTAAGCGGGAGTGGCTAGAAGCCAGATGCAAATCTGTAAAAGAAATGTATAGGAAGAGGAAAAGTAGATACTGCCTATAGGAAAATTAAAGAGACATTTAGGGACAAGAAAAACAGCTCTAAGAATATCAAGAACTCATATGGAAAACCAGTTCTCAGCAAAAAAGGGAACGCTGAAAGGTGGAAAGAGTACATAGAGGAACTCTACAAAGAAAATGAACTGAGAGACAATGTTGTATGAAGAGAAGAGGAAGTAGATCAAGATGAATTAGGGGATACTATACTGAGAGATGAATTTGACATAGCCCTGAAACACCTAGGTCGGAACAAAGCCCCGAGTGAAGATGACATTCCCTCAGAGCTACTAAAGTCACTAGGAGAGCCAGCCATGACAAAACTATTTCACCTGGTCCGTAAGATGTATGAAACAGGCGAAATACCCTCAGACTTTGAGAAAAAAGTAAGACTCCCCATTCCAAAGATATCAGGCGCAGACAGATGTGAAAATTACAGAACCATCAGTTTGATATGTCATGGTTGCAAAATTTTAACACGAATTATATACAGGAGAATGGAAAAGCTGGTAGAAGTTGACTTCGGGAAAGATGGGTTTGGATTCAGGAGGAACCTAGGAACCCGGGAGGCAATACTCACTTTACGACTTATCTTAGAAGATAGATTAAGGAAAGGCAAACCCACATTTTTAGCTTTGATAGATTTGGAGAAAGCTTTTGACAATGGAATACACTCTTTCAAATTCTGAAGTCAGCAGGGGTAAAATACAGGGAAAGGAGAGTTATTTACAACTTGTACAAAAGCCAGACCGCAGTTATTAGACTCGAAGGGCATAAAAAGGGAAGCATTAGTTGGGAAGGGAGTAAGACAGGGTTGCAGCCTTTCTCCGGTGTTATTCAATTTGTACATCGAGCAGGCGGTGAAGGAAAGCAAAGAAAAATTTGAAACAGAGATTAAAGTTCAGGGTGAAGAAATAAAAACATTGCGTTTTGCTGATGACATTGTAATTCTGTCAGACACAGCAAAGGATCTGGAAGAGCAGTTTAATGGAATGGGCAATGTGTTGAAGAGAACGTATAAAATTAACATTAACAAGAGCAAAACAAAGATAATGGAATGCAGTCCTAGAAAATCAGGTGCTGCTGAAGGAATTAAAGTAGGTAACGAAACAATGAAGATGGTAGATGAGTTTTGTTACTCGGGTAGTAAAATAACATATGACGGTCGCAGTACAGAGGATATACAATGGAGAATGGCAATGGGAAGAAAAGCATTTTTGAAAAAGAGAAACTTGCTAACATCGAATATTAATTTAAATGTAAGGAAGTCTTTTCTGAAGGCACTTGTTTGGAGTGAAACATGAACGGTGAACAGTGCGGACTGGAAGAGAATAGAGGCTTTTGAAATGTGGTGCTAGAGAACAATGCTGAAGATTAGGTGTGTAGATCGCATTGCTAATGAGGAGGTACTGAACAGAATTGGTGAGGAAAGGAATTTTTGGCATACCTTGACTAAAAGAAGGGATCGCTTAGTAAGACACATTCTTAGACATCGAGGAATCGTAAATTATTGGAGGGAAGCGTGTGGGCTAAAAATCGCAAAGGGAGACCAAGAGAAGCATACAGTAAGCAGATTCAAATGGATGTCGGTTGCCGTTCTTACGATGAGTCGAACCGGCTTGCTCGGGATTGAGTACGGTGGAGAGCTGCATCATACCAGTCTCCGGACTGAAGACCATAACAAGATCAGTGTTATTGAATTGCAATTGACCGTTTTGACAGTTCTGACATTGCGATGATACATGTTTACAGATGATATTTCCACGGTAACAAAGATGGTTGTTGTGGTCTTTGGCTGCAGCTTTAGATTTAGCTGTTCTGACACTTTGTAATTTACACAGATATTTATTTTTGAAAACCTTATGGAGTCGCATGGACCCGAATGATTAATTCACAAAAATGGCAGTCTAGATCGCACATTTATTTTAGGAAAACTGGTTTCGGCCATTTAAATGGCTATCTTCAGACCACTGCGACCATAATGTTGGCCACCGGTTGTGCTGAGTCGAAGCTGTCTGGAATGATACATGTAGACATTTATCGTCCAGATAATTCTGACTCAGAACAACCGCTGGCCATTTAAATGGGTGAAACCGGTCACCCTAAAATAAATTTCCGATCTATACCGACTTTTGTATGAATTATTCAGATATAACTGTCATTATATCGTTAAAATATGGCTGTTAGTGATATTAAATAATTCTATGCGTTATTTTTATTTCATTTCTATAGTATGGTATTATACTCTCCCCAATAGTGGGATTGGATTCGCGATTTCCTATCAGAATGGAAACAGTTCGTAATAACTGACGATAAGTCATCGAGTAAAACAAAAGTGATATCTCGCGTTCTCCGGGGAAGCGTTATAGGTTCCTTACTCTTCCGTGTGAGTATAAACGATTTAGGAGACAAGCTGAATAGCTCTCTTAGGTTGTTCGCGGATGCTGTCGTCGTTTATCAGTTTATTAAGTCAACAGAGGATCAGAAGCAACTGCAATGCGATTTCAACAAAATTTCTACATGGTGCGAAAATCGGCCCAAATACCTGGGAGTTACAATTAAGAACAACTTAGACTGGAGAGAACACACAGAAAATATTGTGGGGTGGACAACCAAAGGTTACGTATCATTGGCAGAGCACTTCGAAGATGCACCAGCTCCATCACACTTGTGCGTCCTCTCCTGGAGTAGAGTTGCCCAGTATGGGATCCTCACCAGCTCGTTTTGCTTTATTGCAGGTGGGAAAGCGCCACGGAAATGTTGCACGATTTGAGGTGGAAATCATTAAAAGATCGACGTTATTCGTTTCAGCCGGATCTATTTGCGAAATTTCTATCACCGACTTTTACGTCTCAGTTTGAAAATACTTTACTAGCACCCACCTACATAAGGAGACATGACCATCCCAATAAATTAAGAAAAGTCAGATCGAAAACGGAACGACTTAGGTCTTCTTTCTTCACGTGCGCTATTAGGGAATGGAACGGTAGAGAAAAGTTATTAAAAAATCAAATGTTTCTGAAGCTTAAGGGACTTAAATGCGGGGTCATCAGTTCTTAAGCTTACAAACTACTTATGAACTACCTTATACTAAAGACGACAGAAACATCAATGCCCGATGGAGGATTCGAACCCCCGACGAGAAAAGTTACGAAAGAGGTTAATGAATCCTCTGCCAGGCATTTAAACGTAAAACTTCCTGGCAGATTAAAATTGTGTGCCGAAACCGGGACTCGAACCTGGGACCTTTGCCTTTTGAGGGCAAGCGCTCTACCGATTGAGCTATCCCGACACGACTCACGACGCCGCCTCAGAACTTTACTTCCGCCAGTACGTCCTCCTACTTTCCAATCTTGACAGAAGCTCTCCTGCGAAACATGCGAGACTAGCACTCCTGGAAGAAAGGATATGGTGGAGACATGGCTTAGCCACAGCCTAAGGGATGTTTCCAGAATGAAACTTTAACTCTGCAGCGAAGTGTGCGCTGATATGAAACTTCCTGGCAGATTAAAATTGTGTGCCGGAAAGTTGTGAGGCGGCATCGTGAGTCGTGTCGGGATAAAAATGTTCAAATGTTTGTTAAGCTTATGGGACTTAACTACATGGTCATCAGTCCTTAAACTTATAAACTACTTATGAATTACCTTATACGGCAAAAATATCCATGCCCGAGGGGGGATTCGAACCCCCGCCCGTAGTGGCCGTGCAGACCGTGACTGGAGCGCCTCAATCCCCTCGGCCATCGCGGCCGGCCGTGTCGGGATAGCTCAGTCGGTAGAGCGCTTGCCCGCGATAGGCAAAGGTCCCAGGTTCGAGTCCTGGTCCCGGAACACAATTTTAATCTTCCAAGTTTCATATCAGCGCACACTCCGCTGCAGAGTGAAAATTTCATTCTCACTTAAATGTGATTTGCAGAGTATCTATGCAGATGTAGATTACGACTGATTCGTAATGGCTGGTATGTGTACCCTCCGCCACGCACCTGTGGATGGATTGCGAGTGTTTCATTATGTAGTTTGGGAGTACCACCTTCTGTTATTATCTAATACACAGTTCTGAAATCGGATTATTGCAATTTCCTACTCGTCAAAGACGTCAGAATATTTTTCTAGCACCCATCTAGATAGGGAGACATGACCATCCCAATAAAATAAGAGAAGTCATATCGAAAACGGAATGACTTAGGTGTTCTTTCTTCACACCCACTAGTAGAGAATGGAACGGTAGAGAAAGTTATTAAAAAAATCATATGTTTGTGTAGCTTAAGGGACTCAACTGTGGGTCACTAGTCCCTAAAGTTACAAACTACTTATGAACTACCTTATACTAAAGACGACACAAACATCGACGCCCGATGGAGGATTCGAACCCCCGACGAGAAAAGTTACGAAAGAGATTAATGAATGCTCTGCTAGGCACTTATATGTGAATTGAGAGTGTCTATATAGATGTAGATTACGATTGTTTCTTAATGGTTGCCATGTGTATCCTCCACCATACACTTTTGTGTGGATTGCGGATGTTTCATTCTGGGTGGCCAGCATTGTAGTTTTCGGAGTACCACCTTCTGTTAATAACTAATACACAGTGCAGAGATCAGATTATGGCAATTTCCTACTCGTCGAAGACGTAAGATGTTTGTCTATCAGCAGCAATATTAGGGAGAGAGAGTTTTCTTTGTATGTTCACACACACACACACACACACACACACACACACACAATCCTCACCAGCTCGTTTTGTTTTATCACGTTACAGGTGGGAAACCGCCACGGAAATGTTGCACGGTATCAGGTGGAAATCATTAAAAGATCGACTTTATTCGTTGCGGCTGGATCTATTTGCGAAATTTTAGTCACGACTTTTACTTCTGAATGTCAACATATTTTTCTAGCACCCATCTAGATAGGGAGACATGACCATCCCACTAAAATAAGAGAAGTCAAATCGAAAACGGAACGACGTAAGTGTTCTTTCTTCACGCTCGCTATTAGAGAATGGAACGGCAGAGAAAAGGTATTCTAAAAATCAAATGTCTGTGAAGCTTAAGGAAATTAACTGAGGGACCATAAGTCTCTAAACTTATGAACTAATCCATGCCCGAGGGAGGATTCGAACTCCCGACGAGAAAAGTTACGAAAGAGATTAATGAATCCTCTGCCACGCACTTAAATGTGAAACTTCCTGGCAAATTAAAATTGTATGCGGGAAGCGGGACTCGAACCTTGGACCTTTACCTTTCGTGGGAAGAGCTCTACCGACTGAGATATCTCGACACGACTCACGATGCCGCCTCACAACTTTACTTCCACCGTACTTCGCCTCCTACTTTCTAAACTTCACAGAAGCTCTCCTGCGAAACATGCTATACTAGAACTCTTGGAAGAAAGGATATGGTGGAGACATGGCTTAGAAACAGCCTAAGGGATGTTTCCCGAATGAAATTTTCACTCTTCAGTGGAGTGTGCGCTGATATGAAACTTCCTGGAAGATTAAAATTGTGTCGGAAAGTTGTGAGGCGGTATCGTGAGTCGTGTCGGAATAGCTTATGGGACTTAACTACAGGGTCATCAGTTCTTAAACTTATACTAAAGACGACAGAAATATCCATGCCCGAGGGAGGATTCGAACCCCCGCCCGTAGTGGCGGTGCAGACCGTGACTGGAGCGCCTCAGTCCCCTCGGCCACCGCGGCTGCCGTGTCGGGATAGCTCAGTCGGTAGAGCGCTTGCCTGCGAAGCTCCCAGGTTCGAGCCCTGGTTCCGGCACACAATTTTAATCTTCCAAGTTTCATATCAGCGCACACTCCGCTGCAGAGTGAAAAGTTCATTCTCACTTAAATGTGATTTGCAGAGTATCTATGTGGGCGTAGATTACGACTGATTCGTAATGGTTGGTATGTGTACCCTCCGCCACGCACTCTTGGGTGGATTGCCGGATGTTTCATTCTGGGTGGCCAGCACAGTGCTGAAATCAGATTATAGCAATTTCCTACTCGTCAAAGACGTCAGATGTTTGTCTATCAGCAGTAATATTGGGGGGAGAGAGTTTTCTTTTAATGCACACACACACACACACACAGAGAGAGAGAGAGAGAGAGAGAGAGAGAGAGAGAGAGAGAGGGAGCGCGCACACAAAGAGAGAGAGAGAGAGTGAGAAAGAGAGAGGTGCGGTATTCAAAGCAACCGCGGCGCTGCCGGCCCTCCTAATTGCAGCTTCCGCATCTCTCGGCCGATCGCGCGCAGCCACCGGCAGCAGCAGCGGCAGCAGACGTAAACAAACGGACCGGCGCGGCGCGTGCCTTTGAGGCTAATCTGGCGCCGCGTATATCATCGCGCGCGATCCGCCGCAACCTCTGCGCAGCCGCAGCCTCGAAAATAGGGACAAAGCGCCGCCATCCAGCGCCAACTCCAACAAACAGCTGCATCCGCCGGGAGGAGAAAGAATAAAAAATATCCAGAGAGGTGCGGGGAGCACAGTGATGTTCCTTAACGAACACACGAGGGTTTTTCGTCAGATTAATAAACTCACAGGAGGGCGTTACGGTCTCGGAAATTCAGTTTGGGATGCGACTTGGCAATTTAGCTAGTATACCTCAAGGGAGACCACCCATAATAGCCGTAAGGCGCTCTAGTCAGACGATTCAGAGAAAAAAAAATGTTTTACGTGGCGCTCGTCAGTTTGTACGCTAAGGCGAAACGGTGCAGAGGTTGCACCTGTAGCAGACTCGATTACCTCGGGATTCCATTACACCTTTTGGGCCACTTTTTATTTAGTTTTTGTAATTGTTAAAAATTAATACTGCTTCTAAAGCATTATCTCTTGTCGCCAAACCCCGATCTAAAATTAAGAGATTTTGTTATCATGAAGTGCTTTAAACTTCGATATCAAATCTGACTTTCCCGAAGGTTACATACATTATGATGATTAAACCTTGAGTGAGAGATTTTAATTGAACGCGATCTTTACCCTTAGAGATATCTGAACTCATAGAGAAAATGTGTGTGTGTATAGCTTATGGGACTTAACTACGGGGTCATCATCCCTAAACTGACTAACTACTTACGAACTAGCGAATACTAAGGACGGCAACAAATATCCATGTCCGAGGGGGGTTCGAACCCCCGACCGTAGTGGCCGTGCAGACCGTGACTGGAGCGCCTCAGTCCCCTCGGCCACCGCGGCCGGCGAACTCATAGAGATCTAAACGTGACACACACACACACACACACACACACACACACAGAGAGAGAGAGAGAGAGAGAGAGAGAGAGAGAGAGAGAGAGTAACCCATCTGCATGTACTATTTATACTAATACTCTGACAAATGATGGCTATTATGTATAGTGTTTTGGCTATCTTACTTCATGCCTTTTTTCCTGCTCTGATTAACAAAGATGGCAATTAATTTTCCCGTTAAATGCAAAAAACATACAAATTATGCCTCATAAAACAATAAAAAATATTTACGAATAACTGAAATATGGCGATCCTGATGCTACGATCGCGATATGGTGTTGTAAGTAACAATAAATTTCTGAAAAAATTTCTATCTTAAAGGAATTCATCTGTCATTGCGTCAGTCCAAGCCCATTCTCATCTTTCTTTTAATTCTTTTCATGTGCCTGTTAGCACCGTGATCAACTTAATACTCGATAAGTTAATTCCAAGATCAGAAGAAGGATGCAAGGCACTGGAAGTCTTTGTGCTGATAAAGACTGGATTCCATAGGCCGATATTATACTATCAAATTTTATTTGACGAAGTTCTTTGAAATGGCGGCCAAAAACTATTACGTCAAAGTCCTTTCAATATTACTAATGAAGATAAATAACTGTGCTCTACAGAAGCATGTACCGCAATTGCAATAACTCTACATTTGAAAGAGGAACACAAAAAGGGAAAAGAAGACGTACTTGGGTGCATCCAGAATGGACTACAATTGTTCTCTCATTTAGAATGGCTGATTTAGATTATTTTGCTGACACTATATTTTCTGAGGCCGTTATTACACAGTTTCATCCCAACAAGTGGCGGAGGATAATGAAACTAAAAACAGAAAAAAAAACAATGTTTAATAGTTTTATAAAAGCCATATACCTTGGCCTTTCAGCATTGCTGCATCCATTGAGAGGATATATTTTCCACCTATGGGCTTGTGTGGTCGAAATTGAGGAACAATTTAGCTGAGAAGAAAACAGAGAACTTAGTGAAGATACGCAAGTTTAAGCGTTCTTTAAAAACGGACTAAACTGTACTTTATTGCATGCATGAGCCTTAAAGTGAAATATTATTTTTATTTTTACTGTGTTAACTGTATTATATTGCAAAAATTGTAAATATTATGTTAGTAAAATAAATAATTGTGCTCGCCGTCGGAGATTCGAGTCCTCCCTGGGGCATGGGTGTGTGTGTGTGTGTGTGTGTGTGTGTGTGTTGTCCTTACGTTAGTTTACCTAGGTTTAAGTAGTTTGTAAACTACGGACTGATGACCACGCAGTTTGGTCCGATAGATTTACAAACATTTTTAAAATTGTTTTGCTTATGATTCCTATAAGTTTTAATTTGAATAACTAAATTTTCATACGTGTTATAGTTCGGTCTTATAAGGTCAATTGCCAGTTTTTATTGTTTATTTTTTTAAACTATATCTTTCACTTATGAGAAACAGTGCTAATGTTATAGCCACACAGCGGCTTTCATGATTTTTTTTTTTTTTTTTTTTTTTTTTATTTTTTTTTTCAGTTGGTTTAAGTCACAAAAACCATGCTCTTGCGTGGCAGTCCAATACTTTTACCACAATACCGTGACGGTACTGTGTTCGGGGAGTGCTCCATATTGGATATCCTGCACTAAGAGCATTAACTGTTTTCTATTTTTATACTTTTTCACATTTCTGTGTAACTTCTCTGAGTTCGATGTTTGTTCTGTGTTCAGTTATGGATGAGTTCTTCACTGTGTCAACTTACCACTAAATCCAAGGGGGCGCTGCGATGGGGTTTCACTTGTAAGTTTTCCGCCAGTAAAACGCAGTCTCTGGGTCACCTTCCCATGATATTATCTACGTATTCTTTCCAATTTAAGTTTGCGTTTGGTTTTTGGTTCACTTCAGGTTACGGTAGTATCACTAAAACGTTAGCCTTTGCGATAGCCTTCTGACAGCTCGAAATTTCAGTGAAAATAACGGCTTAACCGTTCATCTGTCACGAAAATTGAACAAACGAATTTGAAAGCGAGAAAAGCCTCTACAACTTTGCTGTCTTATGTTTCTTATTCGAATCGATTCAGAGATATTTGCAAAAGTAACGGCGATTTGACACTGTCTGTCTGTATCGTATTCCCACTTGTTCCCCGTTCAACTGATCGGCAACAATTTTACAGACGTAGTTGTTATCCGCCAGCGACCAAAACCTCGTTTTTTTTTTTTCTTTCAAACATTTTCGGCTGTTTGTTTTGGCTTTTGGACAGCAGGAAATAAAGTGCAAATAACGCCTTAACCGTTCATTTGAGACGAAAATTGAATGAACACATTTTTAGAGGAAATAATTCTTAATAACCTCTACTCTCTTTTGTTATTTCCATATTTCGAACAATTCCAGAGATATTTGCAAAAATAACGGCGATCTGACACTTTTACTTGATTTTACACGTAAATCCGCGCAGCCAAAGAAAATAAACTTGGGAAAAAGAACAAACCACTACGATAAAACAAGTGATAATATTTTAATGGGCCGGCCGCCGTGGCCGAGGAGACTGAGGCGCTCCAGTCACGGTCTGCACGGCCACTACGGTCGGGGGTTCGAATCCCCCCTCGGGCATGGATATTTGTGCCGTCCTAGTTCGTAAGTAGTTCAGAAGTAGTTTGTAAGTTTAGGGACTGATGACCCCGTAGTTAAGTCCCATAGACTATACAAACATTTGAACATTTTTTATTTTAATGGAAAAGATAATAAAAAACTATGTTTTTCGAAGATAAACTAGTATCAACTAATTTTGGTTGGTCGTTAAAATAGAGTGAGAGAGAAAATTAGTGTTGAGTGCATAGGCACTAGTAGAGTCTAATCGTAGAGTCCACAATTTTTATTGTTTATATTTTTATTATTTTTTGTCCGAAATGTTTGCAAAAAATCACAAAACGCCAGGAAAACCTAAAAGGGCCGTAAAACATGCCAGTGCGACCTTTTGCCGGGCTATCCACGGGACCCGCTTACCACTCAGATGAGGCGCTTGCCGTGGGGTGAGCATCCCTTGTGGGGGGGGACGGGAGGAGCGGGTGGCGTGTTGTCCTTCCGGCAGCTCGACGCGGGACCGGCGGACAGCGGCGCGTTCTCGCGCTGCAATGTAAACACGACCGGCGGTGGGCCGGGACGAGACAGCGCGGACACCAATTACGGCGCGCGCTATAGCGACGAGCGGCCGTCCGGCGCGCCACTAATCTCGACGTCGACGTCGGCGCTGGCGCCAGTAACGGCTCCGCGCACCCCAAAGACAGCTGTCCGCTTCCGGGCTGTATTGCGTCAGCCCTGGCGACAGGTCAGAAAAAGAAAAAAGGACACGACCAGGGCTCGGGCGTCTGTGACAAGGATTCGAGACCGGTTCTTTACCGCCTGCTTTCGTTCTACATTCCTTGTGCGTCATTATTT
Organism: Locusta migratoria; assembly: GCA_026315105.1. Classification (NCBI taxonomy): domain Eukaryota; kingdom Metazoa; phylum Arthropoda; class Insecta; order Orthoptera; family Acrididae; genus Locusta; species Locusta migratoria. The sequence goes on from CM048749.1 coordinate 182,838,971, forward strand.
TTTACCCGTCAGCGGTTATTAAAATAAGGGCAAAAAAGTCCGTGTTAAAGGAGCTGGGACATCAAAGGGGCTGACATGCAGCAGGAAGAGGCAGCACAGGATATTTTAACTTCCACTCCCTATACTTTTACAAATAAAATCGTAAAATGTTTGGTTATATGGTCATCTTTCGCAGCAGCTATTAAAATTGACTACAATAGCTAATCCGGCTTATTCTGACTGCAATTAAAGACATTTAGTTTACATCAGACGCGTTTCGCTTTTTATTTTAAAAGCAGCTTCTGTGGTCTGAAACTGATACAAAGGTTTGTACAGTTTGTTTTTTGTATACACAGATTAAAAACAGTTCTTAAAACACTTTATCTACGTTAGGCCTGTGTGTTTTTAAATTGATATTCAGCCTACTCACGGTGTCCTCTCTTCTTTACATCTCACAACTGTTTCTCCGTCTTGTTGGCTGGAGTCTTGCTCTAAATTTAGCTTCACAAGTTGGTTCAGATACAACAGATACAACAGTAAGTAGAGTGCGAGATAGACGGCGGATGGTACAGTAAGTTCAAATGTTCAAATGTTTGCATAGCTTATGGGACTTAACTACGGGGTCATCAGTCCCTAAAAAATGTTCAAATGTTTGTAAATCTATCGGACCAAACTGCGTGATCATCAGCCTGTAGCTTACAAACTACTTAAACCTAGGTAAATTAACCTAAGCACAAACACACACACCCATGCCCAAGGGAGGACTCGAACCTCCACTGCGAGCAACCGCGCGCTCCGCAGCGAGACGCTTTAGACTGCTCGACTACTCCACCGCGGCAGTCCCTAAACTTACAAACAACTTATGAACTAGCTAATCCTAAGGACGGCACAAATGTCCATGCCCGAGGGGGGATTCGAACCCACGACCGTAGTGGCCGCGCAGACCGTGACTGGAGCGCCTCAGTCCCCTCGGCCACCGCGGCCGGCGTACAGTAAGTATCAAGTAGCTTAGGATCTGTGGAGATGGTCCAACATTGAAAAAGTGAATCCAACAAACTGAGCTCTCCATCATTTTTTGCGCCCAGAACATAGATCGAAACAAGAGTCATATGGCGTCAAGCCAGTCAGCCCCTGCTAGTCGGCATACCCACAAACACTGAAGTCCTGCAAGTTGCCTATATCCAACGGCGCCACTCCATAAACACAGTCCCGCCTACTGACACAAGATTCGACTATCCCGCTGAACAGAAATCGCATAGTCCACCTAGTATAGTACCACAGTCTAAAATTACGACACTCTGAACTCCGAGCATGAATGGCCGTGCGCTCTAACGCGCCTTGGTTCGGTGTGCGCGGCTGCTCCCCGTCGGAAGTTTTATTTTATTTTATTTGCTTATTTATGAAGAGTGTGACTCCAATCTGATGATGGTTAATCGAAACGCGTCACTGACGTCACGCGGTACATGAAATGTGACTTGTAATTAAAAAGAGAAAACAAATGCGAACTAGCCAGTTTTTCGGCAGCACTACCCTTTCATTTCATCATGGTCGCCTGCCTCATACACGACTTCACGTCGCATTTACAAAGCCGCAAACCGGTGAAAGAGCCGTTGAGATCAAATTGCCACGCAGACAAGCTGCCAGGGAAGGAGGAGTTTCTTTCACTGGTCTTTATCTGTCTTGACGGCACTGCACAATGGCAAACTAAACGTCAGAGGGTATTCCACCATTTCTCTTCTCAAAAGCCGCTGGAACGGTTCGCGCAGCCCCCCCCCCCCCCCACAGCCCCCTTCTAGCCACTCAGAAAGGCTGCCCACAGCGACTGTTTATTTTCCGGTGAAAGGTCCTCCTCTGTGCGTGCCACGTCACAGAAAACCACAGAGACCTGCTCTGTGAACTCGAGTCCACGCGGACTTCAAACGGAGCCTATTCGATTGCCGAAACGCTACTGTGCTGTTAATTCATTAGTGCGGAATTCGGCGCCGTATTTAATTAAGGCGATCTATTTTTCATTACTGTGGAGCCGGTCGGGTGTAAAATCACAGCGGTAGGATTCCGCTCGAGGGACGAGGGTTTGTAGGCGCTGCCCTCGACTGCTGAAATCCTACGCTCTTACAGCTTGCCTTATGAGCTGGATGCATACACTGATGAGACTAAACACTATATGACCACCGCCCAGGCGATGACAGCGTCACCGGAGTAGTAGTAACAGACGCCACTTTTATCCTGCAGTTATTATCTATTCATATTCACGGAATGTATGATATTAACTGCAAATGGCCAAAGTTAAAAATGTCTACCCTGCCGGGGGTTCGAATCCTGGCTGAGTGCACTTATTCAACTCCACACATTTGCAGTTAATGACATACATCCCGTGAATATAGCTGCTATATAGACAAACACACGCATAGTATCAGTGAGCGTGTTATCAGTGTGTAGAATGGGGAAGACTTATAAGGCCAGTCATGTTGCTTACACACACACATAACAGCACACTCTGGTGGAAATAGTATCTTTGCTGCAAGCCTGACACCGCTGGTTAGCTGTAAGAAGGCGCTCTGTCAACATGACACAGTGTAGAAGATGTTTTAAAGTATTTTAACCATTTTATGTGTTACGTACCATTTGTCAAAGTTAAATGTTTTATTATGTATTTCACTGTAATGTTATTAAAGAAAACGCCTTTTGATACTGTAAATGAAGGGTTTTATTTTTATATTTCACCCATACGCATTTCGCCTTTGTCACAAGGCATCATCAGTGGGTGTCCCGAAATATTTACATGTTTCTGTTTACACATAAAGGTTAGGTTTCTTACATATGTACAAAACATCTCGTTTCTGATTTAAAACCGTTGTTTGCTATAAAATGGTGTACTTACAGCACTTGCTACTCCATATCAATCTCTTTCCAGCAACCAGGTGAAAGGTTCCACGTTTTCTGAAAAACTTTGCACTTTTCTGATTCCGCTGTCATATGCTGCAACACTACAAAACAAATTACAGTGGACATAGTATGGCAGCAGATGACAGTGGAACCAGAAAAATGCGAAGTTTTTCAGAAAACAGAGGAACCTTTCGACCTTGTTGTCGGAAAGAGACTGATATGGAGTAGCAAGTGCTGTAAGTACACCATTTTATAGCAAACATCGAACTGTTTTAAATCAGAAACGAGATGTTTTATACATATGTAAAAAATCTAACCTTTATGTGTAAACAGAAACATTTACATATTTCAGGATACCTACTGATGATACCTTCTGAAAAAGGCGAGACGCGTATGGGTGAATTATAAAAATAAAACCCCTCATTTTCAGTAGCAAATTTTAATGCTTTAATAACATTACAGTGAAATACATAGTATTCAGCTGCTGCTGGCCACTACATGCAACGTATTAAATGTTTTATGATTGACGTACCATTTTAATATCATGCGCCTTCACGAAACGAAAACATAGGAGACTAGTGACCTGATGATGATACCCAAAGTGGATGAAACCGGTCGTCAGAAAAATAATTTATTGCGTTCTTGGCATTTTAATTCTTCAAAGAACAAAGGCTTCAATAGTAGAAGAACTTCACATGAGCAAAAGGTTATCTTCTCGAGTTAGCCAAAAATACCTTCAGTTCCTTGGGCACATCTTGAGAAAGAAAGGGGATAATTTAGAAAAGGCCATCTTGTTGGGAAAAATTGAAGGCAGGCAGAGCAGCAAGCAGAAGATTGGATCAAGTGAAGAAGATCACCAGCCTACCCCTTCACGTCATATTAAGAAAGGCTGAAGATCGCTGTGTATGGAGACATCTGGATGAAGTTTCAACTATCTAACAAGGGGAACACCAAGTATGGTACCAACGGCATTTGATGGGTCGTAGGTAAGTTGTGACGGAATTCCTCCAGACCATCAAGCTAAAAGGATTTGTTCCAGTGGGTCCTAATTTCTAAGAAAATCTCAATCAAATTCGCAGCAAATTACCACGCGTAACGTGTCTACTTTAGTGGAAGTTACCGCTCAGCGACACAGCGTGGAGTAATCGGCAAGATGCGAGCACACATGCAGGACCCCTGGGTTCAAGTCCGACATGGGTCAATTACTTTTCACACCTTTCCGATGATTGTGCATAATTATGTATTTTTATAACCATTCTTATGTAAACGTTTGCAGTATAATGGTCAGGATTAAAACATGTAACATTCGCTCAATATGTTATGTATTCCGCGACGATTATTTTATTAAATGTGCGTGGTGCTACAATGTTCTGTGTTGTCGGTGCTTCTATGACTATTATCACCCAGAATTTTGTACAGGTGTTAAAGACAGTGAGGCCGCTCGCGGCGGCCGAGGGGACTGAGGCGCGTCAGTCACGGTCTGCACGGCCACTACGGTCGGGGGTTCGAATCCCCCTTCGGGCATTGATATTTGTGCCGTCCTTAGTGTAAGCTAGGTCATAAGCAGTTTGTAAGTTTATGGACTGATGACCCCGTAGTTAAGTCCCATAAGCTATACAACATCTTAACATTTGAAGAAAGATAGTGACGATGGTGACAGAGAGTAAATAACACTGCGCAATAAGTAAAATAATCAGTTGCTACTGTGTTATCTGCTATTATCCTGACTGTTTACTCAAGCTGTAACATAGGAGTGGGTATAAAGACATATAGTTGTACACAATAAAAGAAGAGAAATGAAGAAAAGTGAAAATAAATGACCCGAAGGCGAAGAATTTTTTTTAATCTTTTGACTTTACGGTTTTTGGTTTTTTTTTTTTTGGTTTTTTTTTCTTTTTTTTTTTTTCATCCTTTATATCTTTTTCTTTGCTTGATTATTTTTTAAATTTTTCTGAAATATAAAAAGTAGCAATTACAATTTATAAAAATTGTTCTGACGCTAGGTATCAAACCCGGGTCTCCTGCATGGGAGCCTAGCACCTTGCCAATAACACCACGCTGTCTGCTGAACAGTACCTGCCATGTGTAAATAGACACGATACGCGTGGTAATTTGCTGCGAATTTGATCTCGATTTTCTTAGAAATCAAGGCTCATTGTAATAAATCCTTCTAGGTTGATGGTCTGGAGGAATTCCCTCGCAACATACCTGCGACCCATCAAAATCCGTTGGAACCATACTTGGTGTTCCCTTTGTAACAGTGAATGAGGAAATGAGGTCATGACACTCGGCAATGAGTAAAACGACTAACGAATGAATTTGTTCCTGTGAGTACCGCCAGCAACACAGGTTGAACTTAGTGGTGTGTAGATGTCACATACGACCCAGGTAGGTACGTGCAATGCCCGCGCAGCAGCGCAGAGGAGCGGGAAACAGGACGGAGCAGATGGGGCCATGAAATATGGACGCCGTCTCCGGCGGCCGCGTGAATTAAGCACTAGCAGGGCGGCACCACCACCACCACCACTACCACCTGGGCGACTATTTTCGGCCCTCCGACGCCCCGCGACGCGGACGAATTCCATTCTGCCGGCGCGGCGAGCCGCCGGCTCGAGGACGCGCTGTTAACTTTAATGATGGAATTTTCTGTGAGGGCGCATCATTTCCTCCCCACTCCAGCCGTCATCATCTGGCGCCCGCAGACCCTCTCGCCACTCCTACCCCCACCCTCCAGCGCGCCTATCGCCGACAGCAGATGGCGATCCACAAATCAGAACGACCCTCTTTAGAGGGGGCTCAGTCTGCCGGAATAAGGGCAGGGCCGGATCCCGCGGATAATGGAATGCGAGCCAGCCCGACCGTCCGTTGCTGCTTTCTGCAGACGCCACGTTTGCTATTCCCGGCCGCCATACGGCGCCGAGCCGTTCGCTTTGAGCGGCAGAGGGTGGTGGCGAGGGAGGGAGAAAGAGAGATTGGATGGATGAGTAGCCGCTGGTGCGGAAATGTCATTATCAATAACGAATATGCATTTTCCACTTCGGCGGTCGTTTCGAAACTATTGCGGAAACAAAGCTGGGTATTTCTTCTGTATTGGTGGCGGCCCGAAGCAACATAATGCGAAAGCTAATTGGTAATAACTGGCGTGCCCAACCCCAGGTAGTCCGCATTTCTGCAATGACACTCTGTTTGCCGGCCGCGGTGGCCGAGAAGACTGAGGCGCTCCAGTCACGGTCTGCACGGCCACTACGGTCGGAGGTTCGAATCCCCCCTCGGGCATGGATATTTGTGCCGTCCTAGTTCGTAAGTAGTTCATAAGTAGTTTGTAAGTTTAGGGACTGATGATCCTGTAGTTAAGTCCCATAGACTATACAAACATTTGAACATTTGAAAACTCTGTTTCTCTGCTCGTGAATATGCCTGCCCTGTCTGGCAGAAGTCTACCCATGCAAACCAAGTGGACGTGGCTCTCAATGAAACTGCAAGGCTAATTACAGAATAAATATCATTAAATTTGGAAGAACCAGCATTGGCTGGAAATATAGCGAATAATAATAATAAAAATATAGCGCATAATAATAATAAAATAACGCTGGTGGAATATTCGTGATAGTTCTATCGAACATTACATTCGTTTTGGCTTCGGCATAAAGTAAACGCAAGTGCGACAGTAATTTGAATGGTACTCAATAATTCATTTTCAATTTATAGTTGCATAACAGCATGAGCCGGCCGCGGTGACCGAGGGGACTGAGGCGCTCCAGTCACTGTCTGCACGGCCACTACAGTCGGGGGTTCGAATCCCCCCTCGGGCATGGATATTTGTGCCGTCCTTAGTATAAGGTAGTAGATAAGTAGTTTGTAAGTTTAGGGACTGACAACCCCGTAGTTAAGTCCCATAAGCTCCACAAATATTTGAATATTTTGCTCCAGTCACGGTCTGCACGGCCACTGCGCTCGGGGGTTCGAATCCCCCCTCGGGCATGGATATTTGTGCCGTCCTTAGTCTTAGCTAGTTCATAAGTAGTCTGTAAGCTTAGGGACTGATGACCCCGTAGTTAAGTCCCATAAGGTCTACAAACATTTGAACATTTTGAACATAACAGCATGAGCGTAAGTATGTCAAATCGTTCCGTAACTTCAAGTGTACCCACAGTAGAGAAGTCAGCGAAGCACTTAGTGTACATTATAGTCAGTTCTAGGCAGATAACATCAAGGTATTGCGCTGTTTGTGGAATAATACTGGCTTAGAAAATAATGCACCGAAAAACAGTATGCGGCCAAAGTACTAAAAATAAGTCAAATGCCGAAATCTGTAATTTCAGCTGGGGCTTCCGTAAGACCGAAATTTTAGCCTATAAATCGTGAAAATTACGGAAAAATCGTAATACTTCGCATGTCTGTATAAATGACAATACTTAAAAGCAGAAAAGCGGTAAAACTCAACATCATCAGCTACTGCACATGGTTCACGAACTCGTTATATAATAAAGAGGTAGTGAGGTGCGGTACATAAACAAAGATAGGGATGCAAAACATACATCGACGTTTGAAAACCATGGAGCCGGCCGCGGTGGCCGAGGAGACAGAGACGCTTCAGTCATGGTCTGCACGGCCACTACGGTCGGGGGTTCGAATCCCCCCTCGGGCATGGATATTTGTGCCGTCCTTAGTTGTAGCTAGTTTATAAGTAGTTTGTAAGTTTAGGGACTGATGACCCCGTAGTTAAGTCCCTTAAGCTTAACAAACATTTGAACATTTTTTGAAAATCATGGATGTTTTTTCCATAAACATCAATGTAAACGTCGATATTTGAACAGAGATATATCGCTGATGCATCGACGACAGAAGTCCAAAACTACCCATAGCTTTCAACAATTGATTGTTAACTCCGTTATCAGTTGTTCAGCCAGCGACAGGTCGAGTGCGATGCTACTGCTGTAATTATTTTCCTCCTTCAGAAATAGTGGGTAAGGAAAACATGAATAATACTGGTTCAGTTCAGAAAATAATGCACCGAAAAATAGTATGTGGCCAAACTACTGAGAATATAACAAATAGCGAAATCCGTAATTTTACCCTATAAATCGTGATAATTACGGTAAAAATCATAATGTCTGTATTTCTGCGTTACAGCCCTGTAATTTAATTGTTTCTGCCCACAGTGGCAACCTGTGTCCCGTTTTAAACGTCGAAACTGCTACATGTATTTCCGATACTGATCTGAAAGGACAGGATAAATTACGAGACGCGTGCAGAAACTAAGTTCCGTTTGGTAATAAAATGAAATTGTACACAGACACAGAAGAAAATTTTATTGCACAAAATTCTACAACTTTTAAACTACTTATCCACATAACTGCCGAAATTTTGCAGGCATTTGTCATAGCGTGGCACCAGGTTTTGTATACCTTCTTCATAGAAATCTGCCGCCTGTGTCAGTCGGAAACTGTGAAATTTTGGGGAAGTCAATAGCGAGAGCACTAATTGTAAACCTACGGTTTTCCTGGATCTTGTCATCAATCTCGTGAACCAGTTCTTCTGTAACCAAAGGTGGACGCCCACTTCGTTCTTCAGCGTGCACATCACTACGCCCGCCATTGAACTGTCGGACCCATCTTCTCACCATCGAACCCCTCATCGCATTTGGTCCGTAAACATCGCAAATTTGCCGATGAATTACACTCGGTTTCACTTTCCTCGCATTCAGAAACCGAATCACCGACCAGATTTCACAGGCGGTGTGATTTTCAATCAACGCCGATATTTCAAACAAGCACAACAAAGCGTACGTAGCTGACCGCGATCTCCAAATGGCGCACGTTCTTCTCCTTGATACACATCTACAGCGCAAGTGCGGAAGTGCAATCGCAGCGCTGCAGCGGAGATAAATTGAAAAGGAACTTACTTTCTGGACGCGCCTCGCATGCCACTTAACTCATCATCATCATCAGTAGAGACTGATTATGCCTTTCAGCGTTCAGTCTGGAGCGTAGTACCTCTAATACAATTCCTCCATGATCCCCTATTCAATGCTAACACTGATACCGCGTCTGATGTTATACCTTTTACTTCAAAATTATTCTGCACCGAATCTAAGTACCTTACCCTCCGCTGCCGAACTCATGAGTCTCTTAGGTAATCTTGCTTGCACCATGCGTGTAACATGACCTCACCATCTCAGTCTGTTCGCTCTAACTGCTTCATCTATGGTGTTCATTCCCAGTTTTTCTTTGATTTCCTCATTATAGTCACCCTCCTGCCATTGTTTCCATCTATTAGTACCTGCAATCATTCTTGCTACTTTCATATCTGTAACCTCTACCTTGTGAATAAGGTAACCTGTATCCACCCAACTTTCACTTCCATACAATAAAGTTGGTCGAAAGATAGAGCGGTGCACTGTTAACTTAGTCTTGGTACTTACTTCCTTCTTGCAGAAGAGAGTAGATCTTAGCTGACGACTCACTGCATTAGCTTTGCTGCACCTCGATTCCAGTTCTTTCGCTATGTTGCCATCCTATGAAAAAATACGTCCCAGGTACTTGAAACCGTCTACCTGTTCTAACTATGTACCTCCTATTTGACACTCAATCTGTTTGAATCTCTTTCCCAGAGACATTACTTTCGTTTTGGAGATGCTGATCTTCGTATCACAATCCTTGCACCTCTGATCGAGCTCTGAAATATTAGTTTGCAACCTCTCAATCGAATCTGCCATTACAAGTAAGTCATCCGCATATGCGAGACTGCTTATTTTGTTTTCACCTATTTTAATCACGCCCTGCCAGTCTACTGTTTTCAACATATGATCCATGAATGGTATGAACAACAGTGGTGACAGGTTACAGACTTATCTTACCTCTGAAACTACCCCGAACAAGGTCATAAGCCTTTTCCAGATCTATGAAACATAGATACAATTCCCTGTTCCACTCATAGCACTTTCCCATTACCTGCCGTAGGCTAAAGATCTGGTCTTGAGAGCCTCTAAGAGTCCTAAACCCACACTGATTTTCATCTAACTTGTCCTCAATTAATACTCGTACTCTCCTTTCAACAATACCTGAGAATATTTTGCCTACAACGCTAATTAAGGAGATACCTCGATAGTTTTTGCAATCTTTTCTGTTTCCATGTTTGAAAATTAGCGTGATTACCGGTTTCGTCCTGTCTGATGGAACCTGTCCCGATTCCCACGCCTTTTTAATTATCCTGTGGAACCATTTGAGACCTGATTTCCACTGTATTTGACGAGTTCTGGCTTAATTTCATCCACCCCAGCCGCTTTATTGCACTGTAATCTACTGACCATTTTCTCCACTTCCTTAAATGAGATCCTGTTTCCATCGTCGTTCCTATCCCATTCTACCTGAAAATCTGACACATCACTGAACATTTCACCTACATTGAGCAATTGTTCAAAATATTCCCTCCATCTGCTCAAGGCATCCACAGGATTGACTAGCAGCTTTCCTGACCTGTCCAAAACTCTTGTTAATTCCTTCTTCCCTCCCTTTCGAAGATTGCTAATTGCTCCAAAATGGTCTTCCCGCGGCTTGACCCAGGGTTACTAGCTTGTTTCCAAAAGATTCCCATGATTGGAGTCTTGGAGTCTGCAATTATCCGTTTGGCTTTGTTTCTTTCTTCAACATAACTTTCTCTGTCTGCCTGATTTCTAGTATGGAGCCATTTTTGAAATGACTTCTTTTTCTTTTTACAGGCTGCCTTGACTGTGTCATTCCACCAAGCTCTCTGCTTCTTTCTGCCTTTATACACAACTGTTCCAAGACATCCTCTAGCTGCTTCCAGTAGTGTGTCCCTGTACCTTGACCATTCCTCTTCCAGTGACTGTAAATCATTACATTCAACTAACTGGTACCTTTAACAAAATGTTCAAATGTTTGTAGAGCTTATGGGACTTAACTTACAAACCACTTATGAAATAGCTAATACTAAGGACGGCACAAATATCTATGCCCGAGGGGGGATTCAAACCCCCGACCGTAGTGGCCGTGCAAACCGTGACTGGCGGACCGCAGACCGCTTGGCCACTGCGGCCGGCCTGTAACTTTCCTACTATCCTCTTATCAATTAATGTATCTTCAAAATGTTCAAATGTTTGTATAGTCTATGGGATTTAACTGCAGGGTTATCAGTCCCTAAACTTACAAACTACTTATGAACTAACTACGACTAAGGACGGCACAAATATCCATGCCCGAGGGGGGATTCGAACCCCCGACCGCAGTGGCAGTGCAGACCGTGACTGGAGCGCCTCAGTCCCCTCGGCCACCGCGGCCGGCAATGTATCTTCAATAAGGCGACGAAACACCTGCCAAGAGAAGAAATATTACGACTTTTCGGTACAAGGACAGCAAATCAGCAGGTGAGTGAAACTTTCTGCCTGAGAGGAAAGGCGATAGGCAGCAACCTTTCTGGCTTAATCTTCTTTCGTAAAATTTCACCAGTTACATGTGAGCTATCAGTCAAAATCCTAAGCCATTAGTCTCGCAGTTACACAATTTTCGCACTAGTAATTAATTAATTCTGTGTGCAGGGCTTTAAGCTGTAGCTTTCGTGGCGGGTCGTAGTGTAGTACACCCTTTAAAGCTAGCGCAGCTGCTGGCCGGGATATTCCGCCAGCGCTGCTGTTGGCAGCTCCTCCTCCTCGGCATTTGCGGTGAGGACGGCAAGCCGAGCGGTCTGCAGCCGGCAGCCGGCAGCCGGCGCTTTTAGCGGCTTCCGGCCGGCTCGGAGCTGCGCGGCGGTCATCGTGTTTACCCATTCAATATCTGAGGATAGCAGGAAGACGGTGCGGGGCGCTGCGGCGCCAGTTTAACTTGCAGATGCTGCGCTAACCGCGAACCGTGCCCGCGCAAGAACGCCGCGCTCATTCATAATGTATACGGCTTGCGACGCTCTATCTGCGCGTGGCTGCGTGGGCGACTCTCTTGTCCCGGCGAGTGGCTGCCAGCCCGCCTTGAACCAACAACCCCCGAACCGACTGCCGCGCCGGCTAGGCGGGAGCGCGCATGCGCACGGAGGAGCAACTTCTGCTCTTCGAGCGGAACAGCGCAGCATCCACAAGCAGAGGAGGGAGGAAATGAATTCGCGCAGGACTGGGACTGAGGTGCTCCAGTCACGGTCTGCTCGGCCACTACGGTCGGGGGTTCGAATCCCCCCCTTTGTGCCGTCCTTAGTATTAGCTAGTTCATAAGTATCCAGAATGAAACTTCACTCTGCAGCGGAGTGTGCGCTGATATGAAACTCCCTGGCAGATTAAAATTGTGTGTCGGAACCGGGACTCGAACCTGGGACCTTTGCCTTTCGCGGGCAAGCGCACTACCGACTGTGCTATCCCGACACGACTCACGATGCCGCCTCACAACTTTACTTCTGTGAAGTTTGGAAAGTAGGAGGCGAGATACTGGCGGAAGTAAAGTTGTGAGGCGGCATCGTGAGTCGTGTCGGAATAGCACAGTCGGTAGTGCGCTTGCCCGCGAAAGGCAAAGATCCCAGGTTCGAGTCCCGGTTCCGGCACACAATTTTAATCTGCCAGGAAGTTTCAGTTCATAAGTAGTTTGTAAGTTTAGGGACTGATGACCCCGTAGTTACATCCCATAAGCTCTACAAACATTTGAGTACCAAATACAGGGGCGTACATACGAGGCGCGTCCAGAAAGTAAGTTCCGTTTCAATTTATCTCCGCTGCAGCGCTGCGATTGCAGTTCCGTACATGCGATGTAGATGATGTGTAACAAGGAGAAGAACGTGCGCCATTTGGAGATCACCGTCAGTTACGTACTCTTTGTTGTGCTTGTTTGAAATGTCGGCGTTGATTGAAAATCCCGCCGCCTGTGAAATCAGGTCGGTGATTCGGTTTCTGAATGCGAGGAAACTGAAACCAAGTGAAATTTATCGCCAAATTTGCGATTTTTCGGACCAAATGCGATGAGTGATTCGATGGTGAGAAGATAGGTCCAACAGTTCAATGGCGGGCGTAGTGATGTGCACGATGAAGAACGAAGTGGGCGTCCACTTTTGGTTACAGAAGAACTGGTTCACGAGATTGATTACAAGATCCAGGAAAACCGTAGGTTTGCAGTTAGTGCTCTCGCTATGGACTTGTCCCAAATTTAACTGTTTCCAACTGGTTCAAGACACAGACGACAGAATGCCATGAAGAAGGTATACAGAACCTGGTGCCACTCTATGACAATGCCATTTTAGTGAAAATGGGAAAATTGGAGAACATTGAATAATAATAATAATAATAATAATTCTGAAGATGATGACATAGTTCATCGAAACCGGTAGAAAAACAGCAAATAAACTAGTGATCTTGGCTGAAGTAAGTGTGTTTTAGATTTTTTATTGTATTTTAAAGCCACGATAGGGCAGGGTGGCAGTGGCTTACATGCCGCTCTTCAAGCCCAGCAGTTAACAGAAAGGCGCACAATATTAATGGGGGCAATAAACAATTCTTTTAAACATTGTAATAATAATAATAAAAACAATTCTGAAGATGACATAGTTCATCGAAACCGGTAATAAAAACAGCAAATAAACTAGCGATCTTGGCTGAAGTAAGTGTGTTTCATATCTGTGTGGTGCTGGGGATCTTCCCGATCGATGTAACCATCAAATATCGGGCTGCGATTTACTGGTTAAAGAAGGGCAGACATAGGTACCAAAGAGCAAAGTTGAGACGTGGAAGACAATCGTTAGTTGTTTGTGCTTGCACTTTCTGAGAAAGGTAGCGTTCCGTCTTCATGCAAAGTACTCAAAACACTTTGCTAACTCACATCCAACGTACTTCCTACAGCTCTCGAACTTGTCGAAGGATTGTCCTCTACTGTATCTAATATTCTTTATTCCACTTGCGATATCTTATAATGCCAGAGGCACGCCTGGAAGTATAAAATGATGCATTCGAGCGTAACTCCCTATGAAGAATCGAATGTCCGACGATCCAGCTGATGCCTATCCGGGAATATCACCTTGCACATCCTTTGAGCAACCAATCCATTTCCTTGTGCAACCCCACACATGAAACGCGTGTCGACCAGCTCTGCATTGGTTAGATCATTCATACTGCTCGATATCCGTGAGAGAAGTAATGAATTCAGCCGGCACGGTGGAGTGGCTGGGCACCGTAATGGGTCTTACTGCGGAGCGCTCGGTCGCTCGCCGTCGGAGGTTTGACTACCTGGGGCATGAATGTGTTTGTTGTCCTTAGATTAGTTTAAGTAGTTTGTAAGTCTGGGGACTGATGACCATAGAAGTTTGAACCAGTAAGTTTAGGAATATTAAATTTGAATCCAGCTAGCGAAGCGCTTGTAAACATCACACTCTTCAGCGCTCTACCGACTCAAAGCGTCATTACCGACCACACATTCCAAAACGAAATCCACTTATTTCGGTCTCCTATGCCGACCGTTTCATTTGTCACGTATATTTTAGGACCACCCTGTATACGTAGAAAGTTTTCACCAATCAGTTCAAATGTTTGTTAAGCTTATGGGACTGCGTCTGCTCCCCGTCGGAATTTCGCGACCTCCCTCGGGTATAGGTGTGTGCGTGTGTGTCTGCTGTCCTTAGCAAAGTATAGTTTAAGTATTCCGCAGGTCTAGAGACGGATGACTTCTGTAGTTTGGTCCCATAGCTTTACAAACATTTGAACATTTTGAACTAATAGTGTAAACATTTCGTTCTCATGAAGTTTATATTTTGACCTCTGCAATCTTTTAAACATAGTTGTATTTCTTGCTCTCTCCATTAGAGATCTTTGAGACGTGGTCATATTGATGCACTTGAATAAACTTTAGAGTCTTGACCACTAATTTAAATTTATTGAGGCCTTGCGCGTTTCGAGGTTGCGTCATTATCGAAGGCTACAGCAAGACAATGGAATTAATATTCATCACACATTTCGATAAAACATAAATGAGAACACAATCATCACACTCACCATATCTTTTAAAACTTATTAAAAAGTTAAACTTAACAATCCTTTTAAAAACTGACTGTCAAAGACATATGTCAAAAATAAAATAAATTTAAAATTTAAAATTCCCCCAGAACATCCCTGTAGGATGGTCAAGTGCATACTAAATTCAGCGTTGCGGTGAGTTATTATATATATTATAAATATACCTTAAACCAGCACATATTATGTTACTGTTATATATACAATTATAAACATACAATTAAAAATTTTTACAATCACTGTGTACAAAACTTTCTTTTACATTATACAATTATATGAGTGCTGCATCAAATTTTTCCATACTATATTATGACATCGTTGGGAAGATAGTGTTTAGTGACACATTCCTGGCAGTCACCAAAATCAGGTTATCTACACAGTATTCTGGTGAGGAAAGTGTGTGGAGGGGAGGGGTGAAGGGGACGGACATAAAAGTGCTGGGAAGGAAGAACAGCCATCAAGCACCTTCTGCGTACAAAAACCACTCGGTGGCATCCACTCCCCCCTCGTACAAACCACAATGCTGGCAACAACAGCAAGGCGATATGTCAAAGCAGTGTCACACCCATTTAAATTTGATTACTTTTTGTAACATGAGGAAGTACTATGTACAATATTACATTTGGGAAATGATGATGTGAAACAATATCTACAATATAAACTCTTAGGGTAGTTAAATATTATCTTCATAAGTGTATTGCACATGTTAGCCCTCTATTATAAAACATGAAATAAAAGAGTTTTAAGCTATACTGATTAAATGCTTTACAATCAAGGTCCTAAAATGAATGAATGTTTTAAGTAAAAAGGGGGGGGAGAGGGGGAGATGGTTGATGGAGCAGCTACAGGTTATAAAATATAATTTTGTGCACTCTTACAGTTTGTAGCAATATTAACCTAACTATGCAGCTCCATGAAAGAAACCTGAGATTTACTATAGTAGACTGTTAATGGAAAATGGCCTTTAAGTAATACAGTATACTACGAGCTACGATGGGACTGTGTGGAATAACAGAGTGTTCGTGGAAGGACGTAATTTGTTAAGAGCAGGGAAGCTATTCGGCTAGGAAAACTCTTAGTGAACGCTGTACTGTAGTGGAATGCAAAGTGTCGCCATCTATTGGCGTCTGTTGTATTTTTTCCGCTATAAATTTCGATAGGGCGAGTTTTTAATAATTCGTTGTGGTTGTGTCCCATTCACCTCGGAATATCCAGACTTTACGTTAAACAAATTGTGTGTCAGTAATTTATTTTAAAGGAATGTCAGGAAAAAGGGTAATGAATATCTTCATATCAAATATATTTCAAGATAGTGGAAAAGGTATCTGCAATCGGTTTGGCAAAATTAGGTTTCCATCATTTCAGGGTAAGAAGACGTCAGTTACGGAGAGCAGGCTATGATACTGAAGTTCCCACAATTGGATTTTAATTTTTCACATCTGTTAAAGATTTTCTTAAATATATATAAGCTACTCATATGCAGTACTTACCAACAGATGAAAATGAATACGTTTCTTTTCTTTGTGTCTTCTCTGTGTATAACAATTTAGGAAGTGTTGTGGGAAAGAGTTGTGCGCCAGTTGCTTCACTTCACATATCTCTTACTCACCTGAAACAGAAAAGATAAGGAGATTTTTGAGCATACAATATAGCAGTTTGAAAATGCAAGTATAAAAATCCTAACTTGTACATAATTTGTTAATTTAATCAGAAAAAATGTACTTTTTCTAACGAAAGACTATAATCGATGTAAGGATTTTAAAGTTAATAATTAATTCACGCTTTATGGCCACCATAGTCCGAAGTGGGGATGAACCTGGAGGGTGAAATCACCTTCCCGTTATGAAACTGCAGTATTTGTTTCGACATTAATCACCAACTTTCTCCCATGCGTGTAACATGACCCCTGCAGCTCAGCCTGCTCGCTCTAACTGTTCATCTATGGTGTTCATTCTCAGTTTTTCTTTGATTTCCTCATTTGAACACCCCCCTCCCCGCCCTGCCATTCTTCCCATCTACTCCAACCTGTAATCACCCTTGCTACTTTCATATCTGCAACGTGAACCGTATTAATAAGGTAACCTATATCCACCGATCTTTCACTCCCATATAACAAAGTTGGTCGAAAGATAGAGCGCTGCTCTGCGAACTTTGCCTTGGTACTGACTTCCTTCTTGCAGAAGAGAGCAGATCGTAGCTGATTACTCATTATGATTCCAGCTCTTTTCTACTACGTTACTATCATGTGAAAAAATATGTTACAAGTAATTGAAACAGTCCACCTGTTCTTTGTTGCTCCTATTCGGCATTCAGTCTGTTTAAATCTCTTTGCAACAGACTTTACTTTCATTTTGAAGATGTTGATCTTCATGCCATAAGCCTTACACCTCTGATGTAGCTCTGAAATATTACACTCCAACCATTCAATCAAATCTGCCCTCACAACTATGTCGTCCGTATATGCAAGACTGCTTATTTTGTTTTCGCCCAGTTAAATCTCACGCTGCCTGGGTTTTCAACATATGATCCATAAATAGTATGAACAACAGTGGTGACAGGTTACAGCTTTGTCTTGCCCCCGAAACTACCCTGAATCATGAACTCAATATACCGTCAACTCTAACAGCTGCCTGACAATCTACGTAAAGACCTTTCAATGTCTGCAGAAGTTTGTCTCCTATTCCACAATATTATAGAATTGAGAACAGTTTACTCCTAGGAATTCGGTCATAATCCTTTTCTATGTCTACAGGGTGACTCTAAATTCGCGTACTCGGGCTTTGCAGCGCGATTCCTCACATGCTAGGGGGGGGGGGGGGGAGAAAGAAAGAAAACCCTCTCTCAGAACATTTCCTCCTGCGTATATTTCCGGCAGTAAATGGACGTCGAAGATTGAGATATGGTGTGTGTCCCATACGTCAGTGTGTTTCCGAATTACACTTCTACAGCAATAAACTCCTATCTGGAGGAATAAAGTGAGCATAGAAACCCATGTCCGGAAACGTCATCCAATGACACTACTTGCGTTGCTGGAGGTGATGTCTAGCGGCAGGAGCTGGTGCCTGTAACTTGGACTCTCCGTAGCGTCGTTGAATGGCGTTTCCGGGCATGGGTTTCCATGCTAATTTTGTTCCTCAAGACACCTCCCACATCCCCTAGAAGTTCGTTGGTGTAGTAGTTTTTATTCTGAACCCATCTCAATCTTCGACGTCCATTTACTGCCGGAAATATGCGCTGGACGAAATTTTGTGAGAGACATTTTTTTTATTGCTAGCATGTGAGGAATCGCACTGCGAAGCCCGAGTGCGCGAATTTAGATTCCTCCTGTATAAATAGATCCTCTATGTCCTATTAAAGTTCTGCGCGCTCGTACGGAAACACACTGATTACATCATCACATTCCATGTCGCAGTTAATTTTTTTCGAGGTGAGTCTCAAAACCCTTATTTCTATTCGTTGTAGTTTCCTATTTAAGAGACTAGAGTGAGTTAAATACTTCGGTAGCTTATGTACACGACCATTGAGAGCGTGACTTATTGCGCAGTATCTTTCCACTGATCGGCTGCCTGTTTTGTCGGGCCGCTTTGTGTTGCGCGCAGAATGGCAGGAAGTTGCCTTTACAGCAGATTCCGCTGCAGGGACAACGCGGCGTGCTGTGCTGTTCTGTTGCGCCGGCTGTGCTCTGTTCTATGTGTGCCACATCCGGCCGCTTTCGCAACAGCGGCTGACGTCACGTTCTGCTCTGTCACCCGAGATCTCCCGCGGTCCTCGGCGGGGGTCAGCCCGACGCGACGCTACAAACGCGTGGCGCTCCGCCCCGCCCGCCTCCTACTAGATCCCTCGCCCACGGGACCAGTTACCTGACGCTCACGTGGTTCTCTACTAGTCGAGTCACGTCACTTACGGCTATTTCACATTCAGGAGCCACTTCGTCAAGTAGAAATATATACAGGGTGGTCCAAAAATCCGGAAACACCCTGATGAAATCCAAATGGAGTAGCATGAGGAACATAAGGGAGGAAACTTATCGGCTATGCCAACAACATGGCGGCCATCTTGAAAGCCGCCCTCTTGGATTCAACTCCAAAATTTCAAATGGGAATGTGGTCATGTGACATATCAAACAGATAGAGAATTTCACCAGAAAAACAATGCCGTTGTTATTTTAAACATAATTTTATTCATTCTCGAGTTATAGCCAATGGACGCCCGGAAGCGTGCGTATTACGTACTAAGAAGACAAAAAATGGAAGTTATTTTATAATTGGGGCATCCGCAGCTGAGTAAATACATTTTCTTTTATGAATTTATCAATTGTTTTAAAAAAATTGATTGTATGACTTTATATAATAAAAGAAACTATTTTGGAAATTGAAATAGAAATGTCCTCTTATGAAACAATCAATAAATTCTGGAGCCGCTTCAGCTGTTTTTATTGAGATCCTTTTATGTACAGGTCCACAACCGGTTTCGCGTCAATAGAGACGCATCTTCAGGTGTTAAACTTTTTATTCTCTCGTCATAATTCGCTACTGAGTCCCAACATTCTAGTTGGTTTCATCCGTCAATTGGTTAAAAATTCAATAGGGCCAAGTCTAAAATCAAATGGTTGTCTTTCAGGATAAAAAAACATGGACTTTAAAATGTGGGACATGTAGTCGCGTGATTTTGACCACCGTATTTTCGATAAAACCCGTAGATTGGCAATGGAGTGAATGTGGCCATTGTAAAAATAAACTGAAGGTCTGTAGTTAGAAACATCAAGTTGTAGCAGTCCTGTGGAGGCGTAGAGGAGTGCACTGCGAAGTGGGGAAGTAAACTTCGCAGTGCACTCCTCTACGCCTCCATAGGACTGCTACAACTTGATGTTTCTAATTACAGACTTTCAGTTTATTTTTACAGTGGCCACCTTCAATCCATTGCCAATCTACGGGTTTTATCGAAAATACGGTGGTCAAAATCACGCGACTACATGTCCCACATTTCATGTTTTTTTATCCTGAAAGACAACCATTTGATTTTGGACTTGGACCCATGTATTTGGCCCTATTGAATTTTTAACCAATTGACGGATGAAACCAACTAGAATGTTGGGACTCAGTAGCGAATTATGACGAGAGAATATCAAGTTTAACACCTGAAGATGCGTCTCTACTGACGCGAAACCGGTTGTGGACCTGTACATAAAAGGATCTCAATAAAAACAGCTGAAGCGGCTCCAGAATTTATTGATTGTTTCATAAGAGGACATTTCTATTTCAATTTCCAAAATAGTTACTTTTATTATATAAAGTCATACAATCAATTTTTTAAAACAATTGATAAATTCATAAAAGAAAACATAAAATGGAGTTTGAAATGGTGCAAAGTGACTATCCCATGCCTGATATGTTACATGTCTTTAAATGTTAGGTATCATTTACTCATCCTAACGTTTTAATCATTGTATCCTTATTTACAGGTTACAAAATGTCCTTAACACACGAAGAACGCATTGAAATCATCTTGATATCAGGAGAAAGAAGCACACAGGTCATTGCTGAGGATTTCAACAGTCATCACCCAAGCAGACTGCCCGTCACTCGTAGCGCGGTTGCCAAGCTTTTGGCCAAATTCCGAGCAACAGGTTTTGTCGCACATAAACCGAAGGCTGGAAGATCCAAATCCGACACCAATGAAGCAACAACAGTGAGCGTGCTGGCATCCTTTAGCAAGAGTCCGCAACGGAGTACTCGTCGCCTGTCAGAAGAGCGTGGGGTTAGCCGTACCTTCATTCTGCGAATTTTATCGCAGCACAAATGGCACCCGTACGAAGTTCAGATGCTCCAGCACATTAACGAGGATGTCGCACAATGCCGGGTACAGTTCGCAGAATGAGCGACACAGAAGCTGCAGATAAACCCACGTTTTCCCTATCAGGTGCTGTTGAGTGATGAAGCCAATTTCTTTATCAATGGTGAAGTGAACAAGCAGAATCATAGATACTGGTCCGACACAAATCCGCACTGGAGCGATGTTTCCAAAACGGCCGACTCATAAAAAGTGATGGTCTGTTGTGGTGTGTGGTGTACCAAAGTCGTAGGACCATTTTTATTGATGGTACGTTAATAGACAACGGTTATGTGAGATTTTTGGATGAAGACGTGTTTCCCTCGTTGTTAACGGAGAACGGGACATTTCCGCAATTCTCCCAGAATGATGGAGCCCCACCACATTATGGGCACAATGTGCGAGCATACCTGGATATGCAGTTTCCTCAAAAATTGATTGGTCGTAGGAGTGCTGTGGAGTGGCCACCACGTTGGCCAGAATTGACTTCTTTGGATTTTTATCTTTGGAGTCATGTCAAAGCACTGGTTTATTCTGTGAAAATACGGGATTTTCCTCATCTAAAGCAGCGCATTGTTGATGCGTGTGGTCAAATTCAGCAAGATTTGTTGGTCAAATTGCATCAGGACTGGGTTCGGAGGATAGCATTAACAATCCAAAATAATGGACAACATATCAAGCCATTTCTGTGACTGTTGGTGGTCTCTCGGGACTGTGTAACATCGGCGTAATGTCTCTTCGGCACATAACACACATGCTGCCTCATGTAACTGGCTATAACTCGAGAAAGAATAAAGTTATGTTTAAAATAACAACGGCATTGTTTTTCTGGTGAAATTCTCTATCTGTTTGATATATCACATGACCACATTCCCATTTAAAATTTTGGAGTCGAATCCAAGATGGCTGCTTCAAGATGGCCGCATAGCCTATAAAGTTTCCTCCTTCCCGTTCCTCGTGTGCAGGACTCTGTTTCCTTGTTTGCTACTCCAATTGAATTTTATGAGGGTGTTTGCGGACTTTATATACATTATTCGTCCAGGCAATGCTTCGCAATTGCTAATATGTATGTATTCTTGCTTTGAACGTCATACGTGCAAAATTTTATCGCAATCGTACGAATAATATTGATATCCCAAAGAAAAGAGCTCTTTCAATTTTCCACAAATTTTCCTATTTTCTGGCCAACTATTCCAAACTATTACTTCACTCAAACCTTCCTCTCGCTTTGAACGTCGAATGTGCAAAATTTTATCACAATCAGATAAATGGTTTTGATATTTCATACAAAAAAATTTCTATTTTTTCTGAATTTTTCAATTTTCCGGACAAATTTTCAAATTTTTATTTCATAAGAACGTTACTCTTGCTTTGAACGTTAAAAATGCAAAATTTTATCGCAATCAGACGAATGATACTGATATCCAATTGAAAAAAGCTCTTTCAGTTTCTCGCGAATTTTCAAATTTTCCCGGTAACTTTCCCAAATTTTTAGTTCATAAGAACGTTCATCTTCCATTGAACGTCAAATGATCAAAATTTTATCGCAATCGGATGAACGGTTCTCAACTTATAATGTTAAGCACATTTAGAAACACATTGAACAAGGAACTTGGTTCGAATTTTGCTTTTTAACTGTCCCTTCTTTCTTTTTTTTTACGCAAAACTTTTCTAAGACCATAATGAACAAAACAAAAAAAGAATTAAAACGCACTTTTAGTTCTTCTCAAATTTTCCAATTTTCCGGTAGATTTCCAAAAACATTATTTCATACCTATCTTGTCCTGTCAAGCCATACTCAAGTGATGCTCTTACAATCATGTAGCAATTGATTTTTATTCATAGAAAAAATCGCTTTCGGTTTTTCCTAAATTTTCCTACTTCCGGGCGACTTTTCCAAAATTTTATTTGATGGGAACCTTCATCTTGCTTTCAACTTGAAATGTACAAAATTTTATCGCAACTGGACGAACGGTATTGATAGCTTACTGGAAAAGGCTGTTTCAGTTTTCCCGATTTTCCTTTTCCGGACAACTTTTTTGTTTTATCACCATTTAAACCTTCCCTGAACTTATACGAATATTTCAAGACTAAAATTAGCCAAATCGGTTCAGCCGTTCTCGAGTTTTAGCGAGTCTAACAAACAGCAATTCATTTATATATTGTCAATGCGTATGAGAACATTACTGAAGGCGAACTACTAGCTGTTGAGAGGAGTTGCTTTACGCGTATTCCCAAATGCATTGAAGTTGAAGGACATCATTTTGAGCATTTATTGAAGTCATGAGGTAATCACAGGTAATTACGCAGTAACAGCATGCGTTCTCATAATGTATGATAATTTCACAAAAGTACATGTATCACATTGTAACAACCGAAATAAACTTCAAAAGTACCTACGTTCTGTGTTTTAATTTTAAAAACCTACCTGTTACCCACTGTTCGTCTATAACTGTGAGCAATATGTTTGTGAATATTACAGCGGCATCTATTACAAAGCGACAAAAGTGTTCCAAATAAAACATTCATATTTACTTCTAAAAACTTACGGGTATGCAGCCAGGTATCAAAATCGACGACGGCCGATATTTCGGAGGAGACCATCCTGCCATTTTCAAGGCGAAACTACAGTGAGGAAGCAATATGCAACGATCTTTAAAACCTAGGTTTTCAATGAGTAAACGTGAAAGGCAACACACACCGAGCAAGCAAGCACACAGCGCCGACACGACCAAAGATGGAACCGGTCAATATATCGATAATAAACATCAGTTCTCGGCGGATGAGGTCGGATTAGTTTTATCCCTCAGTTTCTTGACAAGTGAGAGAGCAGGATCCTAAGCGGAATTTAAGCAGAACCCTCCATCCCTATTCATAAGATTAAATTCCACTTGGGATTCTGCTCTCTCACTTGTCAAAAACCAGAGGGACAAAACTAATACGACCTCATCCGACGAGAACTGATTTTTATTATCGATATCCAGACCGGTTTCGTCTTTGGTCGTGTCAACGTCGTGTGCTTGCTTGCTCGGTGTGTTGTCTTACCTGTTTACACATTGAATACCGAGGTTCTAACGATCGTTGCACATTGCTTCCTCACTGCGGTTTCGCCTTGAAAATGGCAGAGTGGTCTCCTGCCGAAATATCGGCCGTCGACGATTTTGATACCTGGCTGCATACCCGTAAGTTTTTAGAAGTAAATATGAATGTTTTATTTGGAACACTTTTGTCGCTTTGAAATAGACGCCGCTGTAATATTCACAAACATATTGCTCACAGTTTTAGACGAACAGTGGGTAACAGGTAGGTTTTTAAAATTAAAACACAGAACGTAGGTACTTTTGAAGTTTGTTTCGGTTGTTACAATGTGATACATGTACTTTTGTGAAATCATCATACATTATGAGAACGCATGCTGTTACTGCGTAATTACCTGTGATTACCTCATGACTTCAATAAATGCTCAAAATGATGTCCTTCAACTTCAATGCATTTGGGAATACGCGTAACGAAACTCCTCTCAACAGCGAGTAGTTCGCCTTCAGTAATGTTCTCACACGCATTGACAATGCGCTGACGCATGTTTTCAGGTGTTATCGGTGAATCACAATAGAAAATATCCTTCAATTTTCCCCACAGAAAGAAATCCGGGGATGTAAGATTCGGTGAACGTGCGGGCCATGGTATGGTGCTCCTATGAGCAATCCACCTGTCATTAAATATTCCATTTAAGACCGCATCAACTGCACGCGAGCCGTGTGCCGGACATCCATCATGTTGAAATTACATCGCCATTTTATCATGTAGTGAAACATCTTGTAGTAAAATCGGTAGAACATTACGTAAGAAATCACCATACATTGCACCGTTTAGATTGCCATCGATTAAAGAGAGGCCAATTATCCTTCCTCCCATAATGCAGCTCCATACATTAACCCGCCAAGATCGTTGCTGTTCCATTTGTCGCAGCCATCGTGGATTTACCGTTGTCCAGTGGGGCATATAATGCCGGTTAACGTTACCTCTGTTTGCAGATGACGCTTCATCACTAAACAGAATACGTGAAAAAAATCTGTTATCGTCCCGTAATTGATTTTGTGCCCAGTGGCAAAACTGTACACGATGTTCAAAGTGTTCGCCATTCATAGAAATATGGTATGGGTGAAATTTATGTTGATGTAGAATTTCAACACCGACTGCAATATTTCTGCTACTGAGGGGCGGATTAGCCGCAACTCTACCTAAAACAATTACTTGGGCATCATCATTTTTTTGCAGGTCGTTGTTGACGTTTCACATGTGGCTGAACACCTGTCTCTTTTAAATGAAGTGACTTTCAGACAAAAGGTCAGGAAACTTGGATGATGTCTTTCAGGATAACAATCAACATACATAAATACCATATCGACCTTTTCTGCAATTGGTAAACGGACCATTTTAATACGAGTAATGTATCACATAGCAAATATTGCTGGCACTGGCGAAATGTTACGCGATAACACGTAATTATAATTTTGTGACTATTACAGCGTCATCTATCACAAACCGAAAAAAGTGTTCCAAATAAAACATTCATATTTATTTACGCACTAGAGAAATATGTAATAAAAATGGGGGTACCGATTTAAAAAAATATATGCAGTTGTCATCCGTTTGACCTATGGCAGCGCCATCTAGCGGGCCAACCATAGCGCCATCTATTTTCCCCTTAAGGCTAGAAAACTTTTGTTCTTTGTTGTTTTTTTCTTTTGATGCTTATTTCGTGAGTTATTTGGCCCGGTCACTATCAATGGACTAATATAAGTTGTCCTGATAAGTCACCTAAACACAATGACCTGTCCATCTGTTGCGTTCCAACCGAAACCACAATGGACATAACAGGTGATTGTAAAATATTTTTGTTTGCTGATGATACCAGCTTGGTAGTGAAGGATGCTAGTTATAATATCGACACGTTATCAAATAATGCAGTTCAAGAGATAAGTTCATGGCTTGTAAAATATCAACTGATGTTAAGTCACAGTAAAACTCAGTTTTTACAATTTCCAATACATGATTTAACGAAATCTGACATTTTGATTACACATAATGGGCATATGTTAAGTGAGACTAAACAGTTCAAATTTCTAGGTGTTCAGATAGACAGTAAGCTGTCGTGGAGAGGCCATGTTCAGGATCTTATTTCAAAACTAAATTCTGATTTATTTACCATTAGAATAATATCTGAAGTGATTTTTCAACACGAAAATTAGTCTATTACGCTTACATTCACGCACTTATAACGTACTGCATTGTTTTTTGGGGTAACTCACCTGATGCAAATAGGATATCTCTGGCTCAAAAACGAGCGCTTCGAGCAATATGTGGTGTAAATTCACGAACGTCGTGTCGACCCCTTTTCAGTAGTCTGAGAATTCTGACAATGGCGTCACAATACGTATTTTCTTTAATGTCATTTGTTATTAATAATATCAGCTTACTCCCACGAATTAGCAGCTTTCACTTGGTGAATACTAGACAGAAGTCAGATACACTACATCTGCATCACACCACCTTGTCACTTGCGCAGAAAGGTGTGCAGCCGTCCGCGGTGGCCGAGGGGACTGCGGCGCGCCAGTCACTACGGCCGGGGGTTCAAATCCCCCCTCGGGCATGGGTATTTGTGCCGTCCTTGGTGTTAGCAAGCTCATAAGTAGTTTGTAAGTTTAGGGACTGATGATCCCGTAGTTAAGTCCCATAAGCTCTACAAACATTTGAAAGGTGTGCAGTACTCTGCAGCATCCATTTCCACAATAACTGAAGAATCTTAGTGCTATCCTACGCGCTTTCAAATCGAAATTGGAGAGTTACCTCATGGCTCACACCTTTTATTTTGTCGAGGAACTCCTGGAAACTGGAAAAGTTATATAACTTAGGTAATATATATGATTATTTTCAATCAGGCTTAAGATGGTCGTGTGAATAGGACTGATGACAGTTTTTCTATTACCATTCTTGTGTTAAACTTCATGTATTGACTTCTTCCATGACCATGTAGTCTTAGTACTCAATTAGGTCCTGCGGAACAGAAAACCATATTATTATTATTACATAAAGATGGCCCATTAATAGGCCGAAACCGGTCTGAAATGAACAACAAAGCGATCGTGAATATAAACGTAAAGACTTCACTATGCTACCGTATAACCCCAGAGGAGGTCATTCCGTTTTATTTTATTGACAAAAATTAAAAACGCATGAGTATAATTCATCCACGTACATGCTCCGGCTCTTCATGACTGTGATATATTAGAATGTTATGCATATATCTGTATAGGGTGTCTCATTTATCTTGATCACCCAAAATATCTCTGGAACAACAACAGCTATTGTAAAACGAGTTTCATCGGTATCAGTTTAAAGCAGAGACTCATGGAAGTAAATATTTTGAAACACTCTAAAACGAAAGCATGTGTGTTTTTAACACAAACTTACGTCTTTTTAAATGCACACCACATATTATTTCATCAGGACTCTATAGCATGAGAAACTGTAATACGCCAGTTACATCCAAAGATATTGCGAAGCGAAGTTTACACTTCAAAAATGCGTCCTGAGACTCAGGAAGAACCCCATGCTGTGCAGGACGACGCGAGCCGCACATTTCGAGTATTTAAAGCGTCAACTTCGCTTCGCAATATCTCGGGATTTAATTGGCGCATTATGATGCAATCAACATTGTTCATGTGAGTTCTGATGTTATAGATTGCCGATGCAATAATATAGAATGCTCATTTTAAAAAAACACATTAGTTTATGTTAAAAAACACATATGCTTTCGCAGATTATTGATCTCCGAAACAACAGACACCACACCAATATAGTAAGTATTTACACGCGAAGACGGCGTTAGCTTCAATTAATTCAAAGCAGATGCAGTCATACGTTCGACCTCGCACTGGATTCCGTAATGGGGAGTGTAAGAGGGCATGGACGGTAGGAGCGCTACAGACATAGCGTGCGACTTGTGAGAATTTGAGACTGTCGGAACTCAAGCGCGAGTAGCCAAGTGGTTAATGCTACCGCTGGCTCTCAGCGCGACACCCGGGTTGGATTCCCGGCCCGGCTTACATTTTCACTTGTCGCCATTGTTTAATTTCAACGCCCTAATGCAGCCACTGTCAATCCTTTCATTCATAATCTTTCTTCCTACCTCCCCCCCCCCCCTTTATAAAAAATTTGCAAATGCAATGTGGCTGCAAGCAAGCGAGATGTTTGTTCTTTCAGACATATCGTTTAAGAATGTTTAAAAATATTTACATTCGTGAGCCTCTTCCTTTACGTTGATACCGGTGAAAGTCATTTTACGAAATGGATCACCGTATATACATATGAAAGAGTTATGTGTTATTTTCATATCATGGCAAATAAATTATAGCAAGTATCAAGAAAAAGTGCCCTCTACGTCACACGTAGAACATTTCCGTTATTTGATGTGTTGTCAAAAAAATGTTCAAATGTTTGTATAGTTTATGGGACTTAACAACGGGGTCATCAGTCCCTAAACTTACAAACTACTTATGAACTGCTTACGAACTAGGACGGCACAAATATCCATGCCCGAGGGGGGATTCGAACCCCCGACCGTAGTGGCCGTGCAGACCGCGACTGGAGCGCCTCGGTCCCCTCGGCCACCGCGGCCGGCGATGTGTTGTCTGGGACGCGGTATGTCATTAGCCACCATGTGGCCTATTTAGATACAGCAATTTATGGAGCTAGATTTTTAAAATGTGATTTTATCAGTCAGTGATCAAGATAAAATTTTAAAAATCATGTGGTTCAATTGCAAGACACAGTGAGTTGTACTTTTAGCCAGCAATGCCTGATTTCAGTTATTGTTCACCTCAAAAAGGTTTTAACCAATATATGTGTTATATATGCGCAACACCCAATGTGGTTAACTTCAAGTGTTGTATTACCTATGGTTAGTATCTATAATTTGTAATTTCGCAATTGGATGACTGTATTGCCTGTTGGCAGATACTACTGCCAACAGGCTGACTGACCAACACACAATTTCATCTGAAGATGGCTTAGAAATGAGTTGAAACTCACAATCTTTATGAGCGGTCAAGACTTTAGTTCAGATTAAACTCTAGGTTCTATAACTGGCTAAGGAAGCCAGCTATAAGGTCGGAGGAAAGCAACAGCTTAGCATCTCCACTATGCCTAGTAAAGCTCTGTGGTGTTCAGATTTTCGGATAGATGACTGCTTTACCTAAATATGAAAATTTTGATGAAATAATTATATATTTTTAAAATAGATGCGCATCATAATCCTGTTTTTCTCGTTACGTAATAGTAATAATAATAATAATAATAATTAAAAAGTAAAAGCAGCGAGATTTAATTAAGGATACTCCGCTTAAGAAACTACGCACATACTGATATTTTTTATGTTTTTTTTATTGTTTGTCCTTTGGGTAGTTCGTTCCTTAGGGGACGTGGGAGTGTGATGGTTCTATGTTGATCTTTGAGTTTTTCGCTCTCTCTCTCTCTCTCTCTCTCTCTCTCTCACCGATCGAGGTGGCGCAGTGGTAACACACTGGAGTCGCATTCGGAAGGATGGTGGTTCAAATCCCCCTCCAGCCATCCTGATTTAGGTTTTCCGTGATTTCCTTAAATCACTCCAGGCAAATGCCGGGATGGTTCCTTTCAAAGGGCACGGCCGATTTCCTTCCATATCCTTACCCAAACATTGCGAGAGTAAGCTCCGTCTCTAATGGCCATGCTGTCGACGGGACGTTAAACTCATCGCTTCCTTCCTTCCTTCTCTCTATTTATTTATTAATTACTATTATTTTTAATAAAAGATGGCTAGCCCTCTGACCGAACGCTCTAACATGCTAGCATTTCATGGCTAAGGACTCTTCGCATACTAACGACAATGGAAAACAGTATAAGCGACTTTAAAACTCGATTTTTCTAGAAAACGAAGAGCTAGTATGTTTGATTCAATTGTTAGCTTAGTTGCTAGGAGCGCTAAATTAATGAAATAATCGATAGTGATATCGCGTATGGCTGTATCCAGTTTTTTTTCCTCTTTCGTATTTTAACAGGTTGATGCACTTTGTTAGATCAATAGAAACAGTTTTGTAATATTTGATGTTAAGAAAATATAGGAGGGCTCCCCGTAAAGAGAAAGTTTGTTCAGTTTTTCGGCCTTTATAAACAATATCCTTACTGACTTATATGACTTTCCTTTTTGTCTCATAACATGTTGTGGATATTAAAATTTCTATTTTTAGTGTAAGAGAATAGTATGTACCAAAGAAAAGAACCCCCCCCCCCCCCCCCACACACACACACGCTTTGTGATATTCGGAAATAGATGTTGACCAGTTTATACGAGTTGTCAGACACGTCCTGTCGAGGATTTACCGTTTGAAGGAATAAAGATCTAACTCATTACGGAAGATGTCATCGCCCAGAGAAAAAAACTGCAAACTAAAGCATTATGAAAATGGCCGTCCGTTGGCTTTTGCTTTATTAAAATGTGTCGCTGAACGTTTTAATTCTTAACATTGTGACCACGTGATACTTGTACTGTCGCGATGCATTAATAAAACCAGCTGCGATGTCTTTCGCGCGTTTCTGCATGAATTATGGAGATTGCGTCGTCGCGTTCTGTCGTGTTTTCTGTGACCTAGAAAGTTACGAGCGGAAAAAAAGAGACACGGGTAATCCTGCGAGATTAATGCTTCGTTCAACGAATTTCGCGCGACTCATCGGAGAACAGAGAACCTGTTCCGAGGTAGCATCAGTCACCGAATGAGCAAACTGTCTGACTTCATTCGCAGTTTAATTCGCTCGCAGGCATGAAAGAAAGAAAATAAACCGCTCATTCATCAAGTAGGTTTAAATGATTTAGCATGTATCATTCTCAATTCTTTATACACTAATTCGTTATACGATACTATATATGATCGTCCTGTATTGAACATGAAACAGATAATCGACGCAGCATAAAAATAATTGGGAAATATATATTGCATTTATTAGTTATACAAAACTTTAGATAGAGTTACAAGACAAAAGCTTAAGAGTTGATGCCATACAACCAAAGACGTCATGGAGTTACTTATTTCTGTGCCTTCAAACTCTGACTTGTTCCATTCGTAATAATTGGCCATTTCTTTTTCTTTTTTTCTAAATTTACAAACCACCTGCAAGAAATAACATTGTATTTTTTTAAAATATACGTTGTATGCGATGTCTAATACTTTTATACTCACACTTTTAAATTTCTGTAAACAACTTTTCTATCTTATGTATGCTTCACTGTAATTGTTTGCCTGTATAGAGACCAGAAGAAGGGCACTCAAGCGCCCGAAACCGGTTGTCACAAATAAATATTACATGCAACTGGTTGTTGCATTTCATGGATTAAAAACCTGAACAGTTGCTACCATGGATAAAATACTTCAACACTAAACCAGTTACTGTCCAAGTTTAGTAGTTCTTCCGATTCTTTGGAGGTCTGTATTTTAGTAAGTAAATGGTATAAAAATGCGTGAGAGCAATGACTACTCCAGGAAATATTACACAAGACAGGAGAGAGTGATTTCTATCGTAGGAAGCAAGGAGGAAATATGTGGAAAAAGATCCAGATATTTCGTGATTTTTCAAAAAATTCAAACGTTTGTAATACTAATGGATCAAGCTACTCAGGTCATCGGTCTCTAGAACTACAAACAACTTTAACCTTTGCGATGGATAACACACACACACACACACGTCCGAGGGATGACTCGAACCTCCGAAGGGGAGTTTTCGCGCGATACCTAACGTTGCGCCTCAGACCACACGGAAATTCCCACGCGGTTCGTAATTTTTCGCCTCCCTCAAGTAAGCACAAGTTTTCCGATATCGAAAACTTTGATTTTACTAACATGTAGACCAACGTACCTTCTGACTGGAGAAAAGACTAGAAAGAGGACACATTCATCGAAATTTACCTCGGAAATGGCCTTGATACCGAATTCGCTTTGAGCATTTAACATTTTTTTTCACCCGGCAAAAAATTCACGTATTTTAAGTACCTCCAGATGGCATATTGTAAAAACAATTTGATGAATATCTTAAGGTTGCTGGTAATTGTAACATCATTAGACATTTGCACTTGAAATAAATAAATTAGGGCTACTCAAACATTATATATCACTGTGTTCTGGGAATAAAGTAGATTCCAATGTTGGCATACATTTCGGATGTAACATTCAGTTAATAAAAAATATTACCGAAATAAACAAATATGACACAACACTACTCGACCATACATTTTATGTTCTCAGACCTACAAACTGAATACCTAGATAATAATAAAATAAATAATGACTAACTTATTTACTATTACAACATTGTAACTCTGAAAACATCAAATGTCGAGATTTCGAATGTCATAATGAATCATTTCCAGATGTAGAAAACTGAAATCAAATCAAAGATGGAATTTGCATGTCTTTAAATTAAATATCACAAGCCAATGTTTACGTTGCACTAAATTAAAAACAATAGACAATACTCTACAGAAATTAAGTACATCGAGCCGTTTGTAATCTACTGCTGTTTTGGCTCCTTTTCTTGTGGTTTTTGTTGAAGACTAGAAGTGTTATGTTCTTTTAAAATGTGACGGTAAAGGCATAGTGTGAGAAAGCCTAAAGGTAATGTGATATCAAATTAAAGGAGGATTGTCATTGGCAACTACTGCACAACGTAACCTACCGGTGTTCCTGTAAAGTTTCAGAGTCACGCAACAGTTCCTGGATTTTCGTTTTATAAAACGCAATGGCCTAAAACTTTTATTTATATTGTTTGACAGTCTCACCACACTCCCAGTTCAAGTGATAGGCAAACCTGAAGTGTGTAAGCCTTCAGATTACAGCCGTAAGAACATGTTACAGCGGTGCGCAAAATGAGAACTGGTAAGTTTACTGCTTGACACGCGACCATAGAATTTAGTCGTGACCTACAGGTTAACAACATTCGAAAAAATTGCGTTGCCGTGCTTACCAACTTACATTCCGGTTTCAATAAGTACTTTAAAGTAATTGATAAAAGTCGGCACTGTTGTTTTGTGCAAGCTATGCTGTTCTCACTGTAGATGAGAAGTGCAAATGTACAAATTCAGCTGCATTCGCGAGGTACACAGAAGATCCTAGCTATCGTCGTTACTTTCCAGTTTTTTTCCCCGAGAAGTAGAAATGAAATGACAGTACTGTTATCTAACATTTTATATTAAGAAGAGTGTATTGAAAATATCGTCATTAATGTTGTATGTAAACAAAACTTTTAAGAAATGACAACTCGCCTGCAATACTTTTGCGGATGGACGATTCGTTCTGACAGGAAGCACGGAAGGGGTACATACTGGATATGTACGAAAGGAATCACTCCATAACTGAGTCTGTGTCAGTATGTCTCTCCTAAATTCGAAACTGCCCTCCCGAATATTGATACAAGCATGAAGGGTGGTGCGGAGAAAGGCGAGAGGATGGAGGCGAGAGTATTGACTGGAATGCGCCGTCGGCAAGGTTCCAGGTTCGTGTCCCGGTTTGGCTCACAATTTTAACATTACGAGCCAACCTTTCTAACGTTAAGAAATATACGAGCCAACCTTTCTAATGTTAAGAAATATACTTCAAGTGAACCATGCCTGAACAAATAAGATTTGATAATGACTCTTTAACGAGTCGAAACTAGTCATATAAAAGCAATAAGCGATCTATAGCAATAGAGATCTTATAAAAGGATTCAGAACCATTACATCAAAAGATCGCCTCCTAGAAAAAATGCTGAATGTCAGGTAATTATAACAACGAGAAATAATGACGTCGTTCTGATATCTAGTGACGAATAAAGAAAGAAATCACATATATCGCTAGGCAATCATGTTAAGTAAGAAACTCATGCATAACATTTTTGAAATACGAGGTTTCCACTGTAACGATTAAAAATATCAGCCATGATAAGTTATAATATCAAGATTCAAAATTTATGAACGGTAAGCTTCTGTCATTAACCATAGTTTGGCGTAGGTTCAGTTAGTGGCAACGTAACTCACACTGCCCCCTATCCATTGTCGTATGGGAAGAACTGTTGGCTGGCAGATTTTATCCCGCCGAACTCGATCCAAGACTAGGATGAGTCGAGGGTGAAATCAGTTTTGTCTTATCCGCCCTTTCTTCGGCAGAGACGTATTTTTGCGCCCTCCATTTTTCAGAACTATTTCGCTCCTTCTCTGTCAGAACGTCTCCACCAGAATTCCAATAATTTCGCAGCAACGGATGAGGAAAGAAGTTAGCACGGGGGAACGGCCGAATCGCGCGACCTTCCCTTCTAGGTGCCCATTATTGGTCTAACGGCGAATTCTTGGCTGCAAAAAGAAGAGACGTTTCCTCCGAATTACTCCGCCAGCGAGGCAATATAAAGCGGATGTCTCGCTCGCCGGCCAGCTTCGGCTCAAATGGCACGAGCAGTGCAAAAAAAGTCGGGCCCTTTGTTCTAGTTGAGGCACTTAGGCTTTATGACGGTCACCGTCCTACGGTTCAAGGATCAGAGGAAATGAACGTGCTGTAATCCCGTACATAGCGCAGTAGAAAGACAAACGTAATGACTTATTGCTGCTACACTATAAAACTATTTCGGAAGTGCATGTTTGGTGTTGTGTGTGTGTGTGTGTGTGTGGGAGGGGGGGGGGAGAGGAGGCGAGAGAGTATTGAAAGAGGTAGATAGATAGATAGATAGATAGAGAGAGACAGAGAGAGAACTATTCCATTTATTTTCCAGTTTGAGAATATCTTTTAGATTTAATGCACTGGACGCAGTACTGGTACTTCCCTGTCAAAAGGGAACGAATGTATCTCCATCACTAGTGATAGAGGGTGAGCGTTAGACAATGAAGCATCATAGAAATCGTTAAATAAATTACGGCATAAGCTTCCTAGACAGACGTCAACAGGAAATTTGTCATGTAGACATGAAAAATCGACAAGTCTGTGCAACTACTTTTATCTTAACAGTATGGATCTCCACATGACGAGGTATTACCTAAAACATCGAAATGTGTACACAACCCGCGCTTATAAATGGCAGAACAATAAAAACAACAAACTGTAGAATAAGGTGTTACATGTTTCGCGTGTCAGCATTCCTGACGGCTTTGATCTACATGTCGACTGTGCCATAAAACAAAAACAGAACAAAATAAAAATAATTCTGTTATTTCGACCACAGAATTGAGTTGCAAGTAAAATTACGAACTCCTTGATAACAATAACAGACCGGACGAGCCCTTAATTAAAATTAATTAAAAAGTTGCCAAATTAAATCCATTAATTTAGGCCTTTTTATTATTTTTCACCAACCAAGTAGCATCAGAATGACGCTTACGTAGTGGACAATCGAATGGAGGGCAAAAATTCTCTCTGGTTCACCCACTCTACGCTCTCTCTAGGAAGTGCAAATGTATCTTTCTTAAAGTATGTTAATTTATTGACTGTTGTTAGTAATTCGTTGTCCTAAAGCCAAGTGGTTTCGGGGCAAAATAATCTTATGTGTGAAATAATATTAAACATGCAACAGGGTTAGATCACTTTCCTCATATCTTTCTGAATTTAGATTTTACTAAACTTCTACCCATTTGATCTGTACTTTTTCCCACTGTCCCTTTTTCAGTTAATGAATTTTCTATAAGGCGACGAAACACCTACCAAGAGAAGTAGTCCAACGCCTTTACGGTCCAAGGACAGCAGATCAGCAGGAGAGCGATTTGAGAGGAAAGGCAGCAACCTTGCCTTCTCTTTTTATCTTCGTTAGAAAAATTTCAGCATTTACACCAGGAGTATAGACATTTGAACATTTTTTTATCTCCAACACTAGCAATGCAGGGTGAACTTTAGACAATGAAACGTCACAGAATTCGATAAATAAATTAAAACAGAAGCTCCCTAGAGAGAAGCCAGCCGGCCACCGGTCTGCGTCGCGGCATTCACAGTCTGCACGGCCCATACGGTCGGGGTTCGAATCCATCCTCGGGCATGGATGTTTGTGTCGTCTTTAGTATAAGTAGTTTGCAAGTTTAGGGACTCATGACCCGCCGGCCGCGGTGGCCGAGGGGACTGAGGCGTTCCAGTCGCGGTCTGCACGGCCACTACGGTCGGGGGTTCGAATGCCCCCTCGGGCATGGATATTTGTGCCGTCCTTAGTATAAGGTAGTTGATAAGTAGTTTGTAAGTTTAGGGACTGATGACCCCGTAGTTAAGTCCCATAAGCTTAACAACTAAAAAAAAAAACTTATTACCCCGCAGTTAAGTTCCTTAATCTTAACAAACATTTGAAGATGTGCCAGCAGAATTTGTCATGTAGACATGAAAACATCATCAAGTCTGTACATCTACCTTTATCTTAACAGTATGGATCTCCACATTACGAGTTACTACCCAAAACATCGAAATGGGTACAACTCGCGCTTATAATTGATAGGACAAAGAAACTTGTGGAGTAACGTATTACTTGTTTCAAATGTCAGTATTCGTTTTCAGTTGTGACGTTTTCTTGTGGTTGCGATTTTGCACTGGCAGATCTCAGACAATGTTGTCTCTTCACCGTTGCTGTATAAAATTATGTTTGGAACTTTACAAAATAGTCACAGGAACTTACAAAATGTTAGTGGAAGCATTCGGTAATTTCGACGTCAGTTTACTGTCAATGAATTGGAAATTTCGTCTTCTGTACGAATCCCCAATGATACATTGTGTCAATACAATTGTTTGGGAGATGTGACTACATTGTGAATTTATAAAACTGCCCGATGTTTCCGTCGCTACTGCAAGTGACCTTCTTCAAGGTGTTTTTGAGAGTCACAAAAACATCCTGAGGAAGGTAACATGTAATACTGGCTGAAGCGTCGGACAATTTTATAAATTAACAAAGCATTCGGATACTTTGGTGACAACGCTGCGGAAGCTTAAGCTTATGTTATGCATATTGTCCATCTAGTAATTAAATAGTTTTCCTTCGTAAAGAACTGGACTGAACAGCTACTTTAGCAGAACAGCCCCCTGTGGGTCTGCCTTTCCCTCTGGTGGAATACAATCTACCATTCGTTTGGGCGTCCTGTCTTAGTTCACCCGTTCTATATTTCCTAACCAAAGTATTCTCTGAGTTTTTTTAAATTCATTACATCTTTCCTTGATAAGTTCTTGAATTCCATGGTGTATCTCATTCTCCAACCTTCTGCCTCCCTCACGTGCCGAAAGATTATTCGCCATATTTATTTTTCAAATGCCCTTAGGTTGTTAATATCCGCTTCCGTCATTTTTCACACTTTAGATTCATATGTAACAACAGGTCCCACAAGGAAATAATATACTCTTAATTTGGTTGTTTTTGTAATTACAGAATTCTTGAGCCGGCCGCGGTGGCCGAGGAGACTGAGGCGCTCCAGTCACGGTCTGCACGGCCACTACGGTCGGGGGTTCGAATCCCCCTCGTGCATGGATATTTGTGCCGTCCTTAGTATAAGGTAGTTCATAAGTAGTTTGTAAGTTTAGGGACTGATGACTCCGTAGTTAAGTCCCATAAGCTTAACAAACATTTGAATATTTGAAGAATTCTTGAGCACGTGTAAGTTCGCATAATAATCTCTGTTTCCTGCTCGTATCCTTTCTCTTATACACTGTATCGTATTATTAACGTTGGTTAGGAGGAGACATAGATATTAGAAGCAGCTGACTACTATGAAACATTTATCAAATGTCTTCAGGTCAGTTGGTGTTCTTCTGGCTTCAGAATGTGACGTGACCATATATCTTGTCTTACTTTCATGCAGAGTAAGTGCAAAATGAACCTTATTTCACTGAAATCTGGTATGTGGTTCTCGAGATAACCCAGTAAATGAAGTTCGCGTTCGGAAAATCAAGCTAAGTTCACAGACTTTTAACTGGAAAATAGTAATTATTGAAGGGTCAACTTCATGAGAGTTGTTTTCTTTAACATTAATTGGGACATGTAGAAATGATGAATTACCTAAAAAAAATCAAGTCAATTTTCTCATTTTTCGTCCGATTTGAAATGGAATAGGCAGTGTGTAATAAAAAATGAGTTTCAAGTGCTGTTACCTTTCTCACATCTACATCTACATACGTACTCCGCAATCCACCGTTAGGTGCGTAGCGGAGGGTACACTGCACCACTACTACACATTTCCTTTCCTATCCCACTCTCAAATAGAAAGAGGAAAATGTTCTTTTATAGTCTATGGGACCTAACTATGGGGTCATCAGTCCCTAAACTTACAAACTACTTATGAACTACTTACGAACTAGGACGGCACAAATATCCATGCCCGAGGGGGGATTCGAACCCCCGACCGTAGTGGCCGTGCAGACCGAGACTGGAGCGCCTTAGTCCCCTCGGCCACCGCGGCCGGAAAAAAAAAAAAAAAAAAAAAGCGAATGCCTATATGCCTCCGTATGAGCCCTAATTTCTCTTATCTTGTATATGTGATTATTACGCGAAATGTAAGTAGGCGACAGGAAAATTATTCTAAGATCAGCTACAAATTCCGGCCCTCTAAATTTCCTCAACAGACTTTCTCGGAAAGAACGTCGTCTTTCCTCCAGTTATCCCCATTTGAGTTCCCCGAGCAATTCCGTGATAGTCGCGCATCGGTCGAACGTGCTAGCAACGAATCTAGCTGCTCGCCTGTGAACTGCTTCTATGTTCTCCTTTAAACTGATCTGCTGCGGTCCCAAACACTTGAGCAATACTCGAGACGTGGTCGTACAAGCGTTTTATACGCGGTCTCCTTTACATATGAAGTACATCTTCCCAAAATTCTCCTGATAAACCGAAGTCGGTTGTCCGTCTTACTCACATCTGTCCTTACATGTTCTTTCCATTTCATATCCCTCTGCAGTGTTACGCCCAGATATTTGAACGACGAGACTGCATAAAGAAGCTCACTACTAATGCTGTATTTGAACATTATTGGATTGTTTTTCCTACTTATGCGCATCACCTTACTTTTTATTTATTTATTTATTTTTTTTTTTTTATTTTATTTTTTTTACATTGAGAGCTAGCTGTCATTCTTCGCACGAACTAAAAATTTTGTTTAAGTCAGTGCTTTCCAAACTGGGTGTCGCGACACCCTGGGTGTCTCGTAGTAGTATCAAGGGTGTCGCGAGACTAACAAATTTGTACTCTAAACAAAAGAAGACTTGTCATAACATAAGACAAAAATCCTTCTCTTCATACTATCAGCCTGCATCTAATCATCCTTCTCTTCATTCAGTGCGCCAGCAGATCACGTATTAAAGAATGATCGGTGCACATTAATTGCGTGCTTAGCCGCTAGGCGGCAGCTCTGCTTCAGCAGCAGTAGACACTCAGGGTTCGTTCAAGCAGCTGCCAGTTGCCAAATCCCAGCAAACTGCGCATGCGCAGAGGTGCTGCTGATACTCGATAACAGCTCTTCCCATGCGCAGTTTGCCGAAACTGCCAGCTGCTTGAACGAACCTTCACTGTAGTCTGCTTTCCTTCTCAAAAAGCTGCACCTGAGCGTTTTCTAATGGACTGATTAACGCTACGTCACCTTCGGTAGTGATTAACGGAGAGTCGTATTTTAAATGCAGTGATCGTTGGCTCGAACCCTGGTATGCGTTAATATTTTTTCTCTCTCAGTTTCCAGTATGTAACAGACTCTGGGACCAGAAATGACATTCATATTTTTACTTGTCACAAATATTTATCAACAGCGAAAAACGGTTTCCGAAATTCAGTTTTCGTGTTTCGGAAGTTGGGTCGCATGTAGAAGAAGCAAATATTACTGTGTGAGTTAGGCATTGTTGTCTGCGGTGTTACTCTGTTGTACATCTCCGTAGTTCCTAATTTTTCTTTTTCTTGTGTTGAGTGTACGTAATTGCTGCAGTCAGGATCAACATTAAAGATGTCAATGCTTACGAGGATTTCAGTTTCGTTTACAAACTACATTTAAGCGATACTTTACTTCCCTCCCCCCCCCCCCCCGGCTAGAACCATCTAAATTCTGCCATATGTATTTATATTAGTGAAAGGGTCTCCCGCAAAACTTTAAGCTATAAAAGGGTGTCACCACGAGGAAAAGTTTGGAAAGCACTGGTCTAAGTCATCCTGTATGCTATTACAGACAATTAAAGACGACACCATCCCATACAACATCAGCAAACAGCCGGAAATTACAATTTACTCTGTCCATCATATCATTTATATACTGTGGTGTTATTACACTCCCCTGGGCACGCCTGACGATACACTCGTCTCTGATGAACAATCGCCGTCGAGAACAACGTACTGCGTCCTGTCTGCGTATTACCTTTCTTGAGCGGGCTGCAATGAGTTAGGTGCAGCTCTCGCCGTTGCCACCTCTTGTTTGTACGCCAGGTGAAGCCTCGCGGGAGTAACTGAGAGGAAACAAGATAAAAAGTGTCGGCGCGGCGGACGGGCGGCTAAGAAATGAGGCCCTGGCAAGCTGCCCGGCCTGCCACCCACTGATATCTATTACTCACGCCCTTTGACAAGGGGATGAAACTTACACGAGGTCTGCAGCCTGGAAAAGGGAGAAGAAAAATCTGGCGAGCTGGAGCCGGCGCGGAAGAGGAGGTGGGAGGGGGGGTGGAAGTGAAATAATAACTCGGCGTGAGGAGGGGAAGTAAATCTTGCCGGGCTGCGGGCAGGGCGGGGGTTCTTTATGGGGACCTGTGACGTCACGCGCAGCGTCCGCGGAGGACGTGGGGGCGCATTGTGTGCCGGGCGTCGCGTGTCCGCCTCGTCCTGCGGGCGATGCATTCCGCAAGAGTCTACGGGACTATGCCGCCTCTGTACAGAGCCATGAAAAAGAACGACAAAAACCGTGGCGACGCGCTCAGACCTAGTGCCTCCCGAAGTTTTTGTTCTGCTGCAACAAGGAGACCTCATCGGCATCGGATTTTAAATTTTTTTAGCACTTACTGATTGGGACTCTATAAGCACTGCAAGACGGGTACACAGTGTACTCCCAGATATTAGAAACAGACTCAGATTGCGGTACATTTCTCCTACTCGAGGTATGGTACACCCACTAACAGACCATGGTCCATATCCGAAATATCTACATCGCTTTAAACGCAGTTAACACACCAATCTGTGAATGTGGAGATGAGAGTACTGCTGATCACGTCGCTCTAAGTTGGTCTAGTTTCCAGGAAGAGAGGGAATGCAGAGAATTAGACTGTGTTAAGCAAGCAGTCGTAAGGGACCAAACCTTGTGAGCTATAATTAATGTTGTTGCACAACGAATATCTAAAAGGCAACTGCTTAACTTTCTGTCTATAGATCCTAATGCCGAAAATCTCTATGAAGTAAGGTACCCTCCGTCAAGCACCGTACGAAATCTGAAGTAGGCAATTACTTTTCTCTTCTTCTGAAGGTGACAGGTGCAAAATTATATATCAGCATCTGAATAAAACAGCAGATTCGTGTTGACATCTGTTGTAGTCTCCGCCAAGCTCCGTACATAATCTTTTGTACACGGCACCGTTTCTCTTATTCTATTATCAATGTTAGAAGCGCGGTGTAGCAGCGAATAAAATACCAGTCTGATGCGTAGATACCAAAATTACCAGTGTCATTGTTTATATTTTTCAGCTCCATCTACCCGGTTCAATTGTGAATCTAAACCAACGTGAGACGAATTCTAAAAGAAAATAATAATAATAATAATAAATCATCAAAGTCGTTCCAGCGCTTTAGAACGAGTTGTGACATGCACCCGGTTATTTCAATAGCACCATTATTGTGTGTGTAAATTTGGTAACAACTGTAACGTGAAACAAATTGCAGTAACAAGTAAAGGTTTGAAATAGTAACACGGCACCACGTATCGGAAGCTTACGCAACATAGATAGGTAAATTTCTGCATTCTGGCACTGGGTGAGTGAAGCGAGCCCAATAGACCATAAGAACGTTAAATTTGCAATAAAGATATCGAGGTCATTAAGCGAGATAAAAATTATCCTATCTTTTAAGTTGGAGCAAATAACAAACAGTGAGTTTATTCCTTGTCCGTCCTTCTTTGCTGCCCGCGTGTGATTCTTATCAGGTGCGTTTGACGGAAGCCATCGGAGGAGTCCAAAGAAGGGCAGCTCGTTTTGTATTCTCACGGAAATTATACAAGATCTGGGATGGTAATCAATACAACAACGGCGTCTGTCATTGCGGCGTGGTCTACTAACGAAACTCAAATCATCAATATTATCCTCAAAATGCGAAAATATATTGTTGACTCCCACCTACAGAGGTAGAAATAATCATCAGAATAAAATCCGAGAAATCCGAGATTAATCAGATGTTCTTTCATCCTGCGCTGTTCGAGAATGGAATGGTAGATGAATAGTATAGAAGTGGTTTGATGAACTCTCTGCCTGTCACTTAAATGTGATTCGCAGAGTATCCCCTGTAATTGTAGACAGAGATGTTATTGGGTGTACTAGTGATCTGTGAGAGAGGCTGGAAACAAGCAGTTTTAGTAAGACTGTAGCAGTGAAGTAATGTAGATGGAAGCTGACCTGCCCAGATAAGGAGGTTGTTATTTTGAGATACCTAGATAATTTGGAATTGTGTGAGAAAAGTTTTAAAGTAATTTTAGTTTTTGGAAAGCTAATGAACCATTGAGAGATTCATCTAATAACAAAGGATATGATTAGATTTACAGCTATAAAAATTACGCTGTCAATAAGTATTACTGAGACAATGTTTTAACAAGTAATTTTGTATATATTTATGCAAAGGATGAAATCATTTCTATCTGTTCTCAGTTTTTTCAAGTAATCGTTTAAAGAAATTTAATTTCATTGACGAATGACCGATTTTTGAGTGTTTTCAAAATACTTTTCATAATTATCTCGACAGTGAAATATCTACAGTGTGATTCCTAGAGTGAGTTAATGAAGTCAAAACTTAAAAAAATATAAGACTATTTCATGAAAACACCATAGTTTTTATTTAAATAGTTTGACGAAATATGTATTACACGGGATGATGATCGTATGACAATTATTGCCGTGTTGCAAGCCTTTTTACTCGATGCCTCTTCGGTGGCTTGTGTGTCGACGATGAAAACAACACACAACACCCAGTCCAGTGGCAGGATTCCAACCCGAGCCCCCTGAGTGGTAGTCACCGAGGCTGTCGACTGAGTTATTTTTCTTTTAAAACCTCAGATCAATGATCCTTTCCACATTGGTAAGCCATAAAATATTTTCAATGCTGATGGCCTTTTGGCAGTTAGGTAACAGTGATTTTTATATTACATTATTTTGAGAAAGGTTTAGTGAAAAGAAAAATATGCCATGTAATTTAACGATATGCTTTTTACGAAAATTTATTTGGGTATTCAGATGCGTTTATTTCAACTTCGTGGATCGTATAGATCAGTAGATATAATTGAATGTATAGTAATAGTTTCAGTTTTATGAACACTAGTGACAATGAGATTAACATAAACTTTCACATAATACGCAGTAATGTAACTATAGAGTCAATAATACCTGAACGATTTTAACAGTAGCATTTTCTCTGTAGCTGTTAAAATAATTTCGAAGTTAGTTGCAGTACACACACGGACATTCCATTCCGATTACAAAGGGCATTGTTCACATAACTTGCTATGTAGCGTACATCAATAGCTTTTCTGTTACCCTAGATGAAAAGCCGACGTTGCCCGGGCATTTATTTATTCCATGTTCCCGCAGTCCATTTTCCCTCCAATTCCACCTATCTCTATCCATCTTTTCCCTCTCATCTCCCCCTTCCCGTCAGTCGACCCAACTCTTCCACCACCCTCCATCTCCTCGCGTTCTCTCTCTCTCTCTCTCGCTCTCTGTGTGTGTTCATTCCGCCTCTTCTGTTGATCTCCTCTTCTTCCTATACTCTCACATTTATGTTAGCCTTTTTGATGATAAGTGCAACACTGTCGGAGTTAACTGCAAGAGTTCCCTTTGTCATGCAGCATTCGCTGACTTTGACTTGCAGTTTGTAGAACGGTTTCCACAAAAAAAGAAGAAGAAAAAAAAAAAGTATCCTCCCGTTTTGATGATCAACTGTGTAAAACTTTCTCGCACATATGAATAAAGTTGTAGATA
The DNA here is from genome assembly GCA_026315105.1 of Locusta migratoria. NCBI lineage: Eukaryota > Metazoa > Arthropoda > Insecta > Orthoptera > Acrididae > Locusta > Locusta migratoria. Next base: position 182,882,855 of record CM048749.1, read on the forward strand.
TGTGTCGAAGTCTGTAACTAAAGTACCCTCGGCCATCCACCATACGAAATGTTGTGTAGATAGTCACTTTCCTCTAGTATTGTAGGTCAAATGTGCAAATCTTCATTACGATCGGAAACTAACAGTAGATTTATATCGATTACAAACAAAGAAACACACAAAGTGGCAATCTCCTTACACATAAGAAAGATAAGATTAAAAATCGGTACTGCAATTTTGGTGATCACTTCTTAATATTAAGATGCATCAAAGGAATAGCAGTGTGTCCCTTTCTCTTCTTACAGCTGGTTCCCAAACAGGCTGTGTATGGAGAGTCGCCTTTTGAGGGATAATAGGTGACATAGTAGAGATTTTTTGTGTGTTTTGAACTGTTCATTTGGGTTTTCCCTGTTTTCTTATTTTTTTTTTTGTAGACCCTCGTCGTACGATAGCGAACAAAATATTTAAAAAAAATAGTAAAAACAGGGGAATCCATTTCTGAATATTAATGAGATAAACACACAGTTTTTTTTTAATGTATATGGAGTTCATGACTTCTTAAAAACCAGGATATTTAGTTTCAAAAACAGTCAGGCTGGTTTCAAAGAGTTTCCAAATAAAATATTTCATCACAAACTTCTGACCAGACAGACATTGTCACCACTCTCGAGTAATACCCCATTTCATTATCAACACTTCTTGTTGTGAAATCAGATAACTCTTGTTGAAACACCCTTTGTTATCTGAGCGAGTAAGGATAGGTTTAATGTTTTACATTTTCAACTGTTCCTAAAAGGATAGTGGGGAAGTGAGGCTTGACAGGACGCAGCTTACGGTATTGTTACTGTAGTAGAATATTCTTGGAAATGTAACTGCAGATACTCAGCTGAATATTCTTTTTGTTGGATATATCAGCCACACCCCCGCTATTTTCTCCCCGTCTCCTCCTGATACGAAAGATGGTACAGCTGATTGACAGCACCATTTAGAACCTTACGTATATAATCAACGTAATTTGGAAAACACGTGAGAAACTGAAAAAAAAATGTAACGTAAAGAAGAAAGGTTTGAAATCGTTACATAGCACCCTCAGTTGTCTGATTTACCAGTCCAAATACGTGAAGGCTAAGTTCCGCGTTCGGATTCCCGATTTTTCCACCGGGTCCAACGTATGGAATAGGGCGATACATTAGATTAATACTTGTTCCATAGATCATGAAAACGACACTTTGTAATGATGTTGCAAATGTCAGGTTAATAAAAGAAATAACATGACACAAATATTTATTTATTTACTAGATTTACTAATTTATATAATTTTTTTTTTAACCCTTAGTTGGCTATCGTCAGGCTTTTGATGCTGTTTGGTAGGTGGCCGAAAACTTTGTGATGGCATAATTGTCTCCTTTCTGTGCCAAACTCAGATTGAACCCTGCATAGTGAAGATCATCCTTTTTCCTGGTGTTATAAATATGCACACTGTCATTACTTTTGAACTGGGTTGGATTATTAACAACAAATTTCAGAATTGTATATATATACTGTGAAGTTACTGTGAGGATATCGAAATCCTGAAATAGATGTCTGCGGGATCTTGGGTGGACTCCAGAATAAGAAAGCAATGAATGAAAATAGGCATAGTAAGCTAATTTACTGAGATTCTTATCGTCAAAATTTGCAATAACCCTATCAGCATATGCAGCTGAACTCAAACGTTTCAGCAGACCACCAATGTGTTGCTTCCAGTTTAATCTCTCATCAATGCACACACCTAAAATTTTTGAAAATTGTAGTATTTATTACTGGAGTTGTTCCATTTACTGTACAGAACTGTATATACTGTGTTACATCAAAATTTTATTAGAGTCCGTAGAATGGCAAGTCATTATTAATGTGTATCAGGAACAGTAAAGGACCTAAGACCGACCCCTGTGGAACCCCATTCTTGATAGTTCCCCATGAGGAATCAGCTGATGTTTTGACAAGACATGAACCACTTATTTCAACTCACTGCATTCTTCCTGTTAAGTATGAATTAAACTATTTGTGCACTGCCACACTCAAACCGTAATGATTAAGCTTATCTAGAAGAATTCCATTATTTACACAATCAAAGGCCTTTGAGAGATCACAAAAAATACCAGTGGGAGAGGTTCGGTTATTATCTATTAAAAACAGGGTTTATTCTGTAAGAATAAGTTGGTCGCAGGATATTAGCTAAAAGCTCATTAGTACACAAATAGATGAGCAAATGATGGAGAGGATAAGCAGCAACTGCGACGGCAGTAATAAATCATAACGGGTGTCGCGCCCGCTGCGGTGACGGCCCTCTGGCCAGAGGCAGAGCCCCGCCCGCCCTGTGCAGCTGGAGGGGAATCCCGCGCGCTAACCAGACGGCCGGCTGGCTTTATGGGCCACAAAGCAGCGCCTGGTAGCTCATATGGACTGCCCGGCGCTCGCTTATTGGTCGCCTATAAACGCGCCCGGCCCCGCGGCCGTAAACGCGCTGCTTTTGTTATACGACCGGCGTAATCTGTCCTCGGGCCACGCGCTTGCCGCACTGTTGCCAACATTCGCACAACCTGTCAGCCGAGTGCTCTGTTGTCCGTGTCATATCGTGTCCCGCAACAGTTCAATTTTCCCAGTGTCTTTTTAAATTTATATAAGCTATCTTAATCTCTCCCACAAAGAAAATAATAAATCGTCGTGTTTGAGCTTAAAGAGGACACGGTACATACATCTGTTGTATTCGTCATTAACATCGTGATATCCCCTCTTACCAAATTTTGCGTCTCACACTAAAAATAGAATATTAAGTCGTCACAAAGCCCTCTCACATTATTCGTTTGCAGATTGCAACGCTACCATTGCCTAATTAGGTTATAAGAAACCTACGTGACTAAGATATGTAAAACAAAGATTAAGATTACCTGACATAGTCTGGTCTGGAGGCGATCGAATTGTTTTATAGTTTCCAAAATGACAAGCCAAGATAGCACACTAACAATTTATTAAATGACGACCGGTTTCAGTGCACTGTGTCACCATCATCTGGTCACATATATGTTATAATCTGGTCATCTGTCAAAAATATAAAAGACATACAAAAATATCGTAAAAACATTAAAAAAAATTACATACATTTGGAATTAAGAGGCACTTAACCTACCTTTTTTATGTTTTACGTTATTTCTTGCATATCTTTTATATTTTTGACATTTGACCAGATTATAACATATATGTGACCAGATGATGGTGACACAGTGCACCGAAACCGGTCGTCATTTAATAAATTGCTAGTGTGCGATCTTGGCTTGTCATTTTGAAAACTATAAAACAAAGATTGTAACAAGTAAATAAGAAATACGACGATTAGGCCTAATACACATAGGTTAGTACTAAATCAATATTTGTTGTTCACAGCCACTGATGATGGCACATAAGTGAAAGTAAAAAGCAATGTTTTGCATATCAAGTGAACTTTATATCCAGAATTTTTCATTCATTACTATTATATATACCTTATTCTTCCATATATAAATAAAATGAATTGCTGTCTGTATAGCTTGAGATCGTTTCGACTGAATTGGCTTTTGTTCCCCTTGTTTGTTAGGATATGGTTTCCATAAAGGAGAAATTGGAAAATATGCCCGGATAGTTTCTACAAAGTCCGTTTTTCCATGACACTTCCTACGAACTCAAGACTATAACTCTCGCTTATGATTTACTTGTCCGTAGATTGATCGTGTATTATAGTTTGCAGCCCAGTACACGTATTACGGTCCTGCAAATGATGTCAAGGAAGCGAGAAAAAAAAAAAAAAAAAAAAAAAAAAAACCGGACGTGCTGCAAAGATTGCAGTCTTAATCAGACCTGATGGTGCGAATATATAACGTAATGTTTACATTTGTGGACTTTAAGATTATTTCTATGCTCCACAACAGACCGGATGCCGCATGGCAGAGGGAGAATGGATTTCGTTCGATACCGTTTGACAAATGATTGTGAACATTTACAGGTATTTGTAATTTGATATAGATGAGGAAGAGGAGTACACTGACAGATTCAGGAGGAGAAAATTGACAAAGAGGTACTGGGAACGTGGTAGGGCAAGGCAGGAAATGAAAAGACTGACATAGGGAGAGGATTGGCAGAGAGAAGTGAGGAGATAATGGGTCCGTGAGAGGAAGAAATCAAGAAAGGGGAAGTGGCATAAACTTGAGTATTATCAATTTTTGATGTATTTAATTTGATTTCTAACTCTACTGTGTACGATTTTCAGTAAATGCTTAGAAAAAAACCTAACCTCCATGAAGCTTGTAACTAAAGTCACGACGGAAACGTGTTATAATAACACTGTGTATGGCACTGAAGTCCTTAACTGCTGGACCGATTTTGATGAAATTGTGTGTGTGTGTGTGTGTGTGTGTGTGTGTGTGTGTGTTTCAGTTGGTCTCTGGATGGTTTATATTCACTATTCGAGGCGGTTAATGGCGCTGAAAAATCGAAATAATTGAGTTTGGTAACTTGCGATTAGATTCGTACTTTATACGCCGCGATAAAATTTTGCACACTTCGCCTTCAAAACAAGGGGAAATATCACTATATACAGAATGTTTCGTACAATCATGGCGGATAGTACCTCGCTCCAGACTTCGACATCGTTTTTATGCCGACCAGCTCGAAATTTGGAAGATACATGTAATTTTTCATGCACAGTGGAAGGAGGTGATAAACAGAGAAAGGGGACAGGAGGAAATTGGCAGAGAGCGAGATTAGGTAATGACGGAGACAGGGGACGGATGGTTAAATAGAAGGTGGAAGAGGTAGAGGAGGTAGAGAAGGATAAAGGGGAAGAGGAAGGGATGGATTAAGATGAAAGAGAAAATGGATACACAGAGGAAAAGCGACAGAGACAGGTACAGAGAGAGAAGGAAGGAGGAGACGGATAGAGAGAGGAACAAAGGGACACAGGTAGGAAAGGTAATGAGCACACAGATTGGGGGATGGATGCATCTCCAGTTACTACCCATATTTAACAATATCGAAGTATTGTCGAATTCGTTAGTATATAATGAATACACATGTGATATGTAACTCTGGTAAGATGATGTCAGATTTCAGGGAAAAAAATTGCAATATTGACCGTCGAAAATGTACAAAAGATAATTCTCGTACTGGCAGTGGCAGAAATTAAAATCTGGAGTGAGGATGGAGGCATATCACGCAAAGTCAAGCAGCTGTACGAAGCCACTGTGCCAGGGTTACGTAGTAGTTAGTGCACCTACCGACTAAGCAGGAAAATCCGGTTCGAATCTCTATCATGCTGTAATTTTCCATTTGTAATTGACTCTGCACATATACATCATTATCTTATGTCGCTAAGCTATTTTAATTGCTGTATAAACAACTTACTTAAACGGTACCGAAACACGCAAATAAACAATTAGAAGAAAAACATCAGTGACAACACACATCACGGCAATGCTAGCAGTGGAACAGATAATATTATCGGATGAAGAATACCACGAGCTATAGGTGTCTTTAGATAGCAATGTCTCGCTCGCTCCTCTCTCTTCTCCCCCATACTTAGGGTTGGGAAGGCTGCCATTCAGAGTGCCTAGTACCAAGAATGCCTCTGGGAGGATTGGAACATAGTTCACACTGCTCCGTAATGCCATCTGAGCTGCCGCAGAGTTTAAAAGGAGCTCCAAGTCTATCATCATGGTAACGAGTGGGAGAGCGGCGTGCTAACCCAACAAACTTTCATACAGTAACCAAGGGACGCCACTGGCTCATGTGTAACAAGGTTGTCCGTTGGGCTCCAATGGCGTATAGTGGCCAGAACGGAGATTTCTTTGTCCGTTTTCATTAGGTCGCTTTGTTGCCTTTGTCTCCTCGTTACAAATTTTATAATTGATTTGAAACGAATTTAAAATGTTAAACATATGTAATAAATAGATGACAATATCGTAATATCAAATTGCTTACTTTTAGATAACTCACGTATGGGTGAAGATAGGATGAGAAGGGTTGGTAGCAACAGTCGGTTGACCTGAAAATCTGATGTGTTGTGCAGGCGGTATAGGAAAGCGTTTTAGGAGTGGTGAGGGTGCATGTTGGGGAGGGGGGGGGGGGGCGTGTAAGCAGGGAGACCAGGGTGAGGAGGAATTTTGGAACTGATTTACAAGTAACTTTCCGATGAGCTATAGACTTAAAATCTTAAGTATTTCCCAGAATTTGATGACAAATGAATATTCATCGTCGTGAAGAAAAGTGGAACGGCCAACAAGTGGCAATAGTAAAGGTTTGGAGAAAAAAAAAAAAAACTTTGAGCTACGTTTCAAACGTTACAAAACCATCTTCTTCAAAATGATACCATGTTCATTACATGATGTAGGGAAGCAAAACTAAGGGAGTTGTACCAGAATGTTTTATGGTTCCACTTTTTCACCCTGCATGATTTTTTAATGCGACCTTCTGTAAAAATACTTTCATCACTGAAATGTACACATTGGTTTTTTGAAAATAAAGCTTTTGCTATCGCAACTCAATGTATGTTTTAAATTTTTCACGAAGATTCTGTAGTCACAGTTGCTGCGTCCAAAAGTGTTTAAGTAAAAAAAAATAAATAATACTGCCCTTCCTTCCCCCTTTCTGGTATGCGGAAATGGAGGCGTTGAGCCATGTTTAAAGAGTTAAAACAGTGGTATATTATTTTGCTTTCTTGTGTGATGCCTAACGCAGGTTTCTTTGTGTATTGTTGTCATTTTCTCCCTTTGCCCTGTAGCGGGAAGAACGACTGCTGTTAAACTTTCACTAGAGCTCACATCTCCATTTTCTACTCTCGAGTTATTTTCGCGTGATATACGGTACGTAGGAAGAAGTAACGTATTGGTGGAGTTAAGCGAACAGGCACTGAAAAGAACCTAAAATTTACCACAAGCCTGTCCTTTAAACTCATTAACGATTGAAATATACCGATAGTCACACATGACTAGAAACCTGGTAGCCTAATGCATGAAAATGAATGTTTGTATGGTTGTTCGTATTTTATATGCTGCTGTACCGTTCATCCGATTGCCATGAAGCTTTGTCAAGTCTTGATTGCACACTCGCGAAAGTTATAGGCATAATTTTATCACTTTATGACACATAGTTCAGCAGATATGACGTCATGTACACAGAGATGCGTAAAAAATGCCGCATTATGAATGATGAATAAATTTATTCCTTCTTTGCTACTAAATGTGCTCGCAACGTACTTTGCAAACAGTATCCATTTATGCTAATGAATTTACCTACAAAATTATATCAATGTTGATGTAATGGTCTTCAGTCCGGAGACTGGTTTGATGCAGCTCTCCATCCTGCTCTATCCTGAGCAAGCCTTTTCATCTCCTCATAAGAACGGCAACCCACATCTATTTGAATCTGCTTACTATAAGCGTCTCTTGGTCTCCCTCTGTGATTTTTACTCCACACACATTTCCCTCCAATGCTAAATTTACGATTCCTCGATGTCTAAGAATGTGTCCTATCAAGCGATTCCTTCTTTTAGGGTATGCAAAAATATTCCTTTTCTCACCAATTCTGTTCAGTTCCTCGTCATTAGTTATGCGATTCACCCACCTAATCTTCAGCATTCTTCTGTAGCACCACATTTCAATAGCCTCTATTCTCTTCCTGTCCGCGCCGTTTATCGTCCATGTTTCACTGCCTCGTAGAGAGTTCCTTCATGCCCTTCACAACACACTGATATTATTTGCATGGCAAAAATGCTGTTTTTTAATTTTTTTATTGTAATCGACTTGAGCAATTCTGCTCGCAATAATTTTTGACGTCATGTGTTTCATGTAATTACTGATCTTTTCACTGTTCAGCCTGTGTAAAAATCTTCCCTTATATAAGATATTTATTCTGTTATTATCATTTTTAGGGAACTGTTTTTTATTCTTCTGATGAAGTTGTCCCTAGCGACAACCTTAAAACTACGCAAAACTACGCAAAAAAATCTTTTCTTTAAATTGGAACAATGAGCAAAAAATAATTTCACCCTAGCCGCATACACTCACTTAACTCACATACAGATAACTGTAATAACACTGTATAGCTTAACGTCCAAATATGGTAAAGACGATGATCTTTCCAAGCGTGCCTTTGTAATAATTTCTTCGGCATTCTTAATTTTGTCGTTTTATTTACTTAATGACCAAGCAATATGATCTAGTACATCCTTTATTACATATGTTATATAAAGAATAGATATTTATGTTGTCGATCTTCAGCAACTGTGTAATATGGTCAACAAAAAAAAAAAAAAAAAAAAAAAAAAAAAAAAAAAAAAAAAAAAAAAAAAAAAGGAGGAACCATCAGCTGCTTATTTCGAGTGGTTTCGACACTTCCTACCACATTTCAGAAGTATAAGCGAACTTGTGCGTTCCGAGGTCACAAAATTACTTATATATTTCTGAAGAAAAGTAGTAAGTGGCTGAAACGGGTCGAAATAAAGTATTTCAATACTGGAAGTGGTTGCTGTATTATTTTACTTTTTTTTATATAGTGATTGTATAATGTATATGTAATAGACTTTTCCTAATACTGACATGCAGTGACGATAATAACAAAGTTGGTTGGTCGGTAGCGCAACCGGTGGAGTAGCCGAGCGGTCTAAAGCGTCTCGCTGCGGAGCGCGCGGTTGCTCGCCGTGGAGGTTCGAGTCCTCTTTGGGGCATGGGTATGTGTGCTTGTCCGTAGGTTAGTTTCCCTTTGGTTTAAGTAGTTTGTAAGCTACGGACTGATGAACACGCAGTTTGGTCCGATAGATTTACAAACATTTGAACATTTTTGGTAGCGCCACCTTACAGATATTTTCGTGTAGCAGTGACGTTACATATTAACCAGTTCTTTGATAGAGGCAGCACGTATCCTTGTTGCAAATGTTCCAACGTTTGTAAACCTACTAGACCAAACTGCTAGGGTCATCAGTCCCTAGACTTACAAACTACTTAAAGTAACTTACACTAAGGACAACATTCTGGTACAACTCCCTTAGTTTTGCTTCCCTACATCATGTAATGAATATGGTATCCTTTTGAGGAAGATGGTTTTGTAACGTACCCTTGCTCGAGGGAGGACTCGAACCTCCGGCGGGAATGGTCCCTCAGTTCGTAGCACGACGACTTAGACCATGCGGCTATTCAGTGCAGCTATCCTTGTTGCCATGTTCTGTAGGTGCCTATGTTTATTACTATTTGTCACGACTTAATCTGTATTTCAATATGTACTAAATCATACTATCCATTGTTCCAACAAGAGTAGCTCAGCTTATTGTAAAATGAAGACGTTTATTTCTTGAAAAGTCATACGTACTGAATTACTTCAAACAATTTTACAATGTGTGTCACACATATGTTCAAAACTAATGTAACTTGCATAGTTCACTTTCAATGCAGTTTTCTGTATTTTAGATTCGTAGACGGCATACCAATGAGTCGAAACTAATCACGCGAAAAAAGTAATAATAATAATAAATAAAATATATCAAAAATGATGATGCCCTATGGTTTGTAAACCATGCATTTTAAGATTAAAGATAGCTTCTGGCAACATTAGAACGTAAGTTAACACATAAAGATAGTCCATAAAATTGGTGAATTTTTCATGAAAATACTTATAAGAATTAAAACTTCTGCAATAGATTAATGACTCTTCATGAATTTCATCAGCTTCACTTTTTTTCTTTTTTTATAGCTATTACAGTGCGCCTCAATAGTCCTGTAGACAGCAAGGTCGATTACCACGCAATGGCTCCCGATTTGATTCCCAGTGTGGTCGAAGATTTTCTCCACTCAGGGACTGTGTGTTGTGTCGACCTCATCATCAGTGCGTCGTCTTCGCTCATCAAGTCGCTCATTTGACGTCACTTGAAAAGGCATTCCGAAAACGATCCTAGCTGGGGTCTAACTGTAATGGCCAAATAACGCCATACGCTCATCATCATCTTAGCTATTACAAAACTCACAATCTCAGTGTTTCAGTACCATCAATAGCTGGCTAGGATACAGTATTATACTTCCAATTCTTGAACCAAGCGAAGCATGCACCGTGCGTTCATTGGGGGACAGGAAGGGGGAACAGGCAATAGAATGTTCCAGGCTAGTTGCAGCATGCAGATAATAAATTGTTGATTTGTAAATATCAATTTTTTTGCACAGGGCGGATTTGCCGTTATAAATTTACATTTAAACAGGGAATTCATACAAGAAATATCTAAGTTTTAAGTGAGAGTATCTTTGTTGTAATAAATGACACGGTTTCATCTGGCTGTTCGCTGTTTCCTACTCCCTCGCTTTCGTTCCTTGGGGATGTTGATTCGGGGAAGGGGGCGATTACATTCTTCCAAGGCGAAGACTACGGAAACCGGAGACCGGAATAAAACGCTGTAACTCGTTTTAGATCCGCGGATACTTTTTAGTACGGACGGACTGCATTACTTCCGGAACAATAACGCGGGGGACACCCAACCATAAAGTCGCACAAGTCCGACTTCATAAAACTGCGATGCGATTGCCCGGAGGGGCGCGTTACATTTTCGCGGAAACGGTAGGCGGACGGAACTCATAAAAGCTATTTCAAGCCAATGAATTTTATGGGGGGAAGCGCGCGCGCGCCTTAAAACACGCCTATAAAATGGCCGGGCAGACATTGGAGACACTACCGCGTAGCTCGGGTGCGCGCGCCGGGCCCGACCGAGACGCCTCCGCTACATCTGAGGACGGGCCGCTCTGTTGAGCGGAATTTATAGCGGGGTGTCCGCCCCTAACGCGGGGGCGGACAGCCGCGGCTCCACAACACGACCCCCCAGCTGTTCCGTCTGTCAAAACCCGCGGGGTTCTTCAGGCGGACGGAGCAATCAGTCACTTTCTACCGCAGGGGTCTATTTCGGGTCCTCTACTGTTACGAGAAGATGCTAATTTTGGGTATGGGAGCAGAAGTTTCATCGTTTTCAGCTGCTCTTCCTTTTAAAACCGCAGGGGTCCACAACCACACACTTTACTTTACTTTATCGTGTCCGGAATATTTAAAGGATATCGGCCCAGTACTGGGCTTCGTCTATTACATTTGTGGTGTCGCACAAGTCTATAGTGCGCGCCACCTACTTTCGCCGCGCGCCGCCATGCACGCATGGCGCGGCGTTCTTACGACGTCAGCCACGAGCGCACTCTGCTACAACTCCGCTCGTGGCCACCACTGAACGACATCGTTCACTTGGGACTGAGATAAGAACCAGTTAGTACTTCGGAATCAGATAGGCACCAGTAAAGACTTGGCTATCGGATAGGCACTAGACAGGCCTCTAGCTGAACTATGTATCAGCATTCTGCGGTACAGAACTATGTAAAAGTTAAGCATTGTATAAATTCTGTGCAATATATATCTCATTCTAATTTACTCTAGTGTTTCTAGTTTCTGCTGTCCTACTGGCTGCTCCCCTCCGTATCTGCACAAGCGTGCTACCTTTATTCCTGTGTCGGTCTTCCTACTCGGCCACCGACACCTACGACGGAAACGAGACACAAAAGCGGCGACGAGGCTGGGACACAAAACCATTAGTATTCGAGCCACAAATCTTCGAGGGTACACCGGTGTGGACATTTTTCACATGTAAGAAGGTGTTCCATATTTTGACTTTCTTCACAGTCGCAGTTTACATCAGTTTGGTCGATTATACCCCACTTAAGCATATTTACTTTTACTGGGATGACCCCCGTTCTGAGCCTAGGCAAGGTTCTCCAGGTTTTAAAATTTAGGTTTTGGCCGGTCCACTGAACCTGGGGGAGAGGGAAATTTTCAGGCGGTTCGTCCTGGACGGTTCCAAGGAAACTTCTCCTAGACTTCAGTCGTGTCTCTGGTGGTCGAGCTCTGTATAGGACATGCCGCTCATCTGCGAGTTGTTTCATTTTCTCTACATGTTCTAAAGCGTTTCTACGAGCTGTGGGATCTGCAAAACCAGCTGCCTTGTACAAGAGTCTGACCGGCGTTGGTTTCATGCACCCTGTCACTACCCTGCAGGTCTCATTGAGGGCCACATCTACTTGTTTCGTGTGAGCGCATCTATTCCATACAGGGCACGCGTACTCAGCCGTTGAGAAACAGAGCGCCTGTGCCGTTGTTACAGCCACGCAGGCAGCAAGGTTCTCATGCGTCGCGTTGTCAAATGAGGACATACAAAATTTGTCTCATATCTCTCATATTTTACATCTGAGATGACAGTAAAAGCACAAGTACCTCATATGAGGAATAATAATGAATGCTAGAATGTCTCCTTGACGGCAGAGTCAGTCGTTGGCTTACAAAGAAATGGAAACTAGAGATTACAAGAAAGCGTAGAAACAGGCCTTCAGATGAAAGCACATTGTTGTCTGTACATAAAAAAAGGGCCTGTCATTTGGCATCCAACGAATTACGCTTCGATGAGGTATAACACTGTGTAACTGGTGAAGTTTTTCTAACAAAGATGAAGCAAGAAGGGCTTGCTGCCTATCGGCTTTCCTCTCAGACAGGAAGTGACACTCACCTGCTGATCTGCTGTCCGGGGTTCTTCAGGCGGAGGGAGCGAACAGTCACATTCTACTGCATAGTTCTATTTCGGATCCTCTTGTGTTACGAGAAGATGCTAATTTTGTGTATGGGAGCAGAAGTTAAGTTTCATCGTTTTCAGCTGCTCTTCCTTTTAAAACCGCAGGCGTCCACAGCCACACAGGTAGCAAGGTTCTCATGCGTCGTGTTGTCAAATGAGGACACACAAATTTGTCTCATTTCTCTCTCATCTTTTACATCTCAGATGACAGTAAAAGTACAGATACCTCATTTGAGGACTCATAATGAGTGCTAGAATGTCTCCTAGACGGCAGTGTTAGTCGTTGGGCTACCAAAGAAATGGAAAATAGAGATTGCAAGAAAGAGTAGAGACAGGCCTTCAGATGGAAGTACATTGCTGTCTGTACATCGAAAAGAGAGAGACATTGTTGTAGTTTAGCCCCCCTTAAACAACACAACACACAACGCCTGTCATTCGGTATCCAACGAATTGCGCTTCGATGCGATGGGGTATAACACTGGCCAGCCAAGTCAGAGGTGTCATGATAGGGACTGCCAAATGAAATTTGAGAAAAGTGTAAACTTGCGATGTGCTCTGTGTGCCGGAAACACTTTCATTGTACGAAACATTCAAAATAATGTACACTCTTCATGTATTCTTTGATATTATTAGCATTAGAGGCTAAAGAGGCAAATAAATTCGTACACCTGCCTAATACTGTCGTATAGCCACAGTAGGTCTGGCCTACACATAGAAAATTACAAGCGTAGTGCTGAGTGAACACTTCTGTTAAACACTGTGCAAATTATGAAGTTATCGAAGATCATACGGTAGTTCGCAAAGTTTTAGACACAATTATTCAAAAACAACATTTCATGGAAATTCAGATTATTTATTACGCTGTTGTTCTGAAGAATTGTAATGTTTACTGACGTAAACAACTATTATTGATTTGAATATAGATTGAGAAACCATGAGATGGTCTGTCGCCTCGAATATGTCCAAGACATTAAAGATAAACGTGAAGAAATGAATTAAAATTTGTGGTGCGGCCGGGAATCGAACGCGAACCTCCATGCTTACTAGACGGACGTCTGAGCATTTTTTTTTTTTTTTCTTTTTTTTTTTTTTTTTTTTTTTTTTTTTGTGCTCTATCGGTAGTTCTTGTCATTGCGGACGCTGATCGTGTTTTTTCGTTTTGGTTCTACATGTTCATTGACTCAACTTTTTTATTACAGAGAGCATTCAGCCCTCTGACCAGGCGCGCTGCGCTACGGCGCCCGGGACCGTTAGACCACCGCACCTCTAACGACTAAGGTGCCTCGGCATAGTCTAAGTAAGACTTCCCTCCACGTCACAAATTTTAATTCTGTTTCTGTGTTGCATAGATAATTGTCACTACTACCCAGGCTCTCCATGAAGCGGAATATCTATGCAATACAAAAGCAGAATTAAAATTTGTGACGTGGAGGGAAGTCGTCCTTAGACTATTCCGAGGTTTATATATATATATATATATATATATATATATATATATATATATATATATATATATGACAATGTATATTTTTCTGGTAGAATGGAGGGAGGTCGTGGGTAGTTAATGACAACGACCAAACACACACACACACACACACACACACACACACACACACACACAAAAAGACCTGTGACCCCCTCCATAATCGATCCTCGATCCGCCCCTGCAGCCATGTATCTACAGACCAACAAATAATTACGTAACTTTATTTTTTCTCGGCCCTAACAAAAACATCATATCTGCCCCTCGTATTTTATACTGTGCAAAATGCTGACGTTACGCAGTGTTGGAACGAAACTCATCTTCCAATCCCGGTCGCTTGTTCGACCGCAATAAATATTGCCACTGGCACATTTATCAGCCGTACGTCCAACGGAGACTGCTGAAGCATTAACAATGGAGCCCGTCTTTTCAGCATTATACGTACAAAAAAAGAGGGGACAGAAAAAAACCCCACCGAGGGTTTGGAAATACAACCCCCGTCGGCCACAATGCGTGATACCGGATTTCATTATCGTCCGTCGCGCCGCAGTCGGGGTCGGCAACAGCAGCAGCTTGCGGACTTAAATTTCCAACTTTACTGTGGTCACCGTGAGATACTGGCGCCGTCGGGATTCGATTTCCGAACCCGGTGGCGCTAAAATTTAGGACGGCGGGCGTGCGGTCTGGTGTGCGCCACCCCTTTCATTTGCCGCCCGGTATCGCCCGGGAGGAGTTGTGGTAGGGGTGGTGGAGGGGTGAGTACACTTTCCGGAGACGGTCCTCCCTCTCTTTCCCCCTCTACCCTGGCGGACCAGACGGTGGCAGATAGCTTCGCTGGCTGCCGCGGCCTGCTATCAGATACGGCGAGAAATAGCCCACCACGCGCGCTCCGCCGATTTGTTCTTCGTATTGGAAACTGCCCCGTATATCGCGATAAAAGGCAACTTTGTCGCTCGGGGATTTCCCGGTGGCGGGTGATATTTTTTTCCTAGTGAGCTGCGTTACCGGAGAGCGGCAGCGACGTGTTGCGTTTTATTTCTACGAGCGGTGGCGCGGTTCCGGCGAACGTTAACTTAACCGCCCGTCTTGCCTTTCAGCGCGATGTTCGACCAAGGTACCACACTTCTAGTTTCGTGTATCTCCCCATTTCTCTGATCGACAGTAATGTACCTCACACCAATGTGTAATCTGTTACATACTGTACATTCAGTTAGTGCTTCTCTTTGCATACGTTTAGCCATCTTCTACATCCTCATGGGATACTCTGCAAATCACATTTAAGTGCCTGGCAAAGGGTTCATCGAACCAACTTTTACACTATTTTTATTATAGTCGACATGGTCGACTGGAGAGTATTTTGATTTGATTTTCTCAGGGAAGTCAAAACAGTCTTGGTCCAACCCGCCACTGCCCGCACCGAAACTAAGTTTATTGTGCGGTATCGCTCCCTGTATATCTAGTAAAGCCAACCAATGCCCTTGAACAGTGCAAGGAGTCCCTTTACCAGTTCTTTATTAGACACAATTTCTTCGGGTCTGGTTGTCCCAAATATTGTGTGCCTTTTATTCTCCAATGCAATGCATTCGAAGATTAGATGTGATGCAGTTTCATCACCGTCATCACAGATCCTACATTTTGGGCCCTCTTCTGTTATTCCCATTGTATGTAGGTGTTTTTTGAAATTCCCATGGCCTGTCAGCAATCCAACCATGTGTCTAATATCTCTCCTGTTCAGGCCCCTGGATTGCAGAGCTTCTTTTAAAACATGGCTTTGGTATCATTACCTTGGCATTACCACATAGCTCCAATTTGATCATTGCCTTGGTGATTGTCAGGAGAGGTTCCGGTCCAATAAATGGAGTCTCTGCCCCCATCCTGGCTAATCTGTCGGCAAGTTCGTTGCCACTGATCCCCGAGTGGCCAGGGACCCACAATAGGTTTACTCTATTGTTTTCCCCTAGCTCCACTCGAACCCTGTGACATTCTGCAACAATTTTAGATCTTGTTGCAGGAGCTGCCAGTGATCTCAGTGCTGCCTGGCTGTCTGAATAGATATAGATGCTACGGTCTTTGTAGCAGCTAAGCAAATTCTCCTCCACACACGCCCTGATGGCAGTGATTTCGGCCTGGCATACTGAGGCCAGTTTCCCTAGAGAGATGACGCCCTCCAGTCTTGGCTGCAACCCGTATACCCCGGCCCGGAGAGTATTTTAAATGTGTATATTTCCGTCAACAATTGCAATATAATTGTTTAATTATATGTTTCGATCATTTGGATCATCTTCAGATCTAAAAAAAAAAAAAAAAAAAAAAAAAAAAAAAAGTAAAATAAAAATGTACAATTTGGTAAACTTACTAAGGGTCAATTGAACAATAGTTAATTTATACATAAACGGAGATATTTTTCTTTACCTTATAGTTGCATCCGTAACTCGTCTGTCTGAGTACTAATTGGTACTGAGTTTTACAGTTTGATGTAGGCACGTATAATTTTGATTGCAGGTGGTGGTGGAGAGGAAAAGAGTAGGTGGGGGGGTGGGAGAGGGTTGGAGGGGATGGCTTGAGCCCTAATAACCTTGGGTCTTATACTGAACATATGTTTGTTATATACATATTTTCCTAAAAGTGGGGTTCTTGAATATATTCAGACATAAAAATTATAAAACTGTATGTGATATAAGTATAAAAGTTTTGTAAGATAATTAAAACATGCATACGGTGTTTTAAAAATTGAAGGTGTAACACAAAGAATTACAGATGTCATACTTCAAACATTTATACTATTTATCTCCTCGAATAGCATGCGGAAAGAAAATCTCTCCGTTCGAGCTCTGCTATCTCGTATTTTTTTCTGATGATCTTTTCTACCTGTGTAAGTGGCAGTCAACAATACATTTTCGCATTCGGAGGAAAATGTTGACGATTGTAGTTTCATAAGTAGCCCACGCCGCAGCGATAAGCGCCGTTGCAATGATTCCCATATCACAGATCCTGTATCATTTCCGTAGCGCTGTCTCCCCTGTATCGTGACAATACATAACGAGCTGCCCTTCTTTGGACTCTTTCGATGTCCTTCGTCAAACCCACCTGATAAGGATCCCACACTGGGCAGCAATATTCCAAAGAAGGGCGGACAAGCGTAGTGTATGCAGTCTCTTTAGTGGTTCTGTTGCATCTTTTAAGGATTCTGCCAATAAAACGCAGTCTCTGGTTCACCTTTCCCACTACATTGTCGACGTGTTCTTTCCAGTTTAAGTCTGAAGTAATATTAATTCCTCGGTATTTAGTGAAGTTTACGGCCTTCACGTTTCATTGACTTATCTTGTAAACAAAGTTTAACGGAGTTCTTTTCGCACGCATGAGGACGACTTCTCACTTCTCGTTATTTAGAGTCAATTGCCAACTTTTACAACATAGTGATATCTCATTTAGATCGTTCTGCAGTTGGTTTTGATCTTCAGATGATTTTACTATATTTGACGAGTTAAAGGTTTCATGTTCTCTTTGCCGGTTAAATTTTAAACGCGGAATTGCTACCCACTCGCCCCATCCCCCAATACTTCAATTAACCGAAATCTCATGTATAAAACAGCATCGTGTAGCAGAGCAAATATTTTGGCGTATTTACGTATTACGCCAAGATCAACAATTATATCGAGCAACATAACGCATGTACTTACCAGAAGGCTTATTTTCATTAGGTTTATTTTCGTTAAAAGAAATGCAACCAGCTGTCTTTATGGATGTACTTTTATTAATCCAGAACTAGTTTTCGGGCGACTGCAGGCTCATCTTCAGTGGATACTTTTACCGGAACATTTATCTTCTACTAATTGTAGGTTTACACTGTCATGCTGGTTCTTGTAACGTAACGGAACTCTAGTAATCGAGAACAAAATAAATCGGAATTAAACGTTTAATTCCGATTTATTCTGTTCCCGATTACTAAAGTTCAGTTACGTTACCAGAACCAGCATGACAGTGTAAACCTACACTTAGTGGAAGATAAATGTTCCTGTAAAAGTATCCACTGAAGATGAGCCTACAGTAGCTCGAAAACTAGTTCTGAATTTAAAAATAAATAAATCCATAAAGAAAGCTGATTGCATTTCTTTTAACGAAAATAAATCGTCAATTTACGCTACAGCTGCAGGCCAAACTTCTAAATGAACATTTCGGCACAATTTTTTTTTTTTTTTTTTTTTTTTTTTTTTTTTTTTTTTTTTTTTTTGATTGTTTCCCCTTGAAGCTGGTGTTGATATACAGGTTCCGGAGAAAAACCTCCCTCATTTTAATAGTTGTTACAGAAAAACTAAATCTGATAGAGAAAAAATAGTTTTATTTGTGATAAATATATACTTTGCCATTTTTGGATTATCTGATTTTAAACATTATATGTTTTAAACGACGTTCTCAGTTGTTGACACACAGACGACGTCTATCCCGGCAGTTCTCCAAACATCTTCGTGTCATTTGTCTTGGAATGGCTGCCACTTCTTGGGTAATGGCCTCTTTAAGTGCTTGAAGTGTTGAGAGACGATGTTTGTACATTAGAGTCTTTAAGTGTCGCCAATGAAAAAAAAATCAGAAGGCGATAAATCAGGCGACCTAAAGGGCAACGTGATGTCTCCTCGCAAAGAGACAGGACGACCAGGAACCAACGTGTGTAACATTTATATAGACCGCCGAGAGGTGTGCGATGTTGCTCCGTCTCGCTGGAACCACACTTCTTGATCTCCGTGATCTGCAATTAACAGATTTAGCCTAGGTTGGTGGAAGGTCTCTAGCATGGGACAATAACGATTTGAATTAACCGTTACCGTGTGGCCATCTTCTTCGAAAAAGTACGGTCCCCACACAAAAGATTCGGCAACGGCGTGCCAAACTGTCACATGAGGGCTGATGAATTTCACGCGGGTTTTCTGCAGCTCAGCAGCAGAAATTCTGTTTGTTTACAGTTCCTGGTAAATGTAAATGGGCCTCATCCTAAGAAATAAAGCGCCAGGTGGAATGTTTTGCGAGTTCTGCGAGATTCAAAAACTCTTTCACTTAATTCCTGTGTAACCATGATTTTAAAGGGATGCATATGAAGTTCTATATGGAGAATTCTTCTGACACTCCTATCAGACAATCGAAGAGCAGCTGCATGTTTAAGTGCTGAACGCACTGGGGATTGTTGCACAGACACTCTCACACACGCCCCATTTTCCGGCGTTGTTGCTGACCGAGGACGGCCAGTAGGTTTTCTTTTTAGTGCTGAACCTGTATTTCTAAAGTCTGACACCCACAGTTGAATAGTTTTCCTATCAGGGACATGATCATGTCGGCCAAGTTAGAAACGTCTCCGATACGTTCGCTGAGTACTAATCACAGAACCATTACGAATAAATTCCTCCACAACAAAAGCGCGATTCTCACCAAGCCATGCTATGGCGCACACTGAAAATGGGAACAACAATGCTTTCAAACAAAACTCATTCCACGTCAATATCTTCACAACAACTCACATGCCGGCTAAGTCAAATGCGGAAGGTTTTTTTTTTTTTTTTTTTTTTTTTTCTTTAAAATGTATGGGACCAAACTGCAGTGGTCATCAGTCCCTAGACATACAAACTACTTAAACAACTTACGCTAAGGACAACACACACATTCATGCCCAAGGGAGGACTCGAACCTCCGACGGGGAACAGACGCACTCTCCGCAGCGAGGCTCATTGGAGTGCACTGCCATTTAGACGCGGTCTGTTTCTAGTACGTAAACTTAGGCAAATTTATAAGCTAATTGGACGCTTGAAACTGCCGGCAGCGGTGGCCGAGGTGACTGAGGCGCTCCAGTCACGGTCAGCACGGCAACTACGGTCGGGGGTTCGAATCCCCCCTCGGGCATGGATATTTGTGCCGTCCTAGTTCGTAAGTAGTTCATAAGTAGTTTGTAAGTTTAGGGTCTGATGACCCCGTAGTTAAGTCCCATAAGCTTAACAAACATTTGAACATTTGACGCTTGAAACTGTCATATATTTTAATCCTTTAGCACTCAGCGGCTAAATTTTTAGCTACCATATTTATCTGTGAATGGGTAAATTATCATAACTTTCCTTCTTAATTCAAAGAAATTGTTTTTGGGAGATAAAATTCTAAGTTATTCAGGGTAATATAAGTTATTATTTTGTAGTGAATATTATTCCCACTACAGATGTCACTGTAACTCAGCTGAATGTGGATAGGAAAGTACTTCCACAAGATATGCCAATTAACGTAGAACCACCATGCAAAGAAGAAATCGCTAAAGCAGTTTAACAAATAAAAAATGGAATACTCCTGGCCTGGACGACATCAATCCCGACTTACTTAAAGTAGGTCCCTCTATAACAGCACAAGTTTTACACCAACAGCGATTTGGATGAATGAAATGTAAATTTAAGTTAAATTTAGTTCAACTTGTGTATGGCTCAAGAGACCGATAATTTCAGCAGTTTGGTCCCTTCGTTTACAAACATTTGAACACTTGAATTCCGAAAGCTTAGCTGTATCTTTTTGAAATTGTACGGTTATGGCAGACCATATGACCAAAATGAGGTTGGAAATTGCGTGTAAGGTATATTGGAACAACAACGTACTGCAACAGCTGTATTTAGTTTTGTGTATTTCATAACATCGGTAATAAGTGCAGAGGTAGCGCGGAAACGCGGCTGGGGTTCATTATTATTATTATTATTAAAAAAAAAAAAAAAAAAAAAAAAAAAAATCGACTGAACATCTTGTGTTCAAAAATCTTTGTAAATCTATGGGACGTAACTGCTTGGTTATTATTCCCTACCTTGCAAACTACTTAAACTACGTTAAACTGACCTAAGGACTACACATACACCCATGCACGAGGAAGGACTCGAACCTCCGACGGCGAACGGCCGCGCGCCTCACAGCATGGTGCCTCAGTGCGCACGGCTATTCCGCCGCGGCAAACATCTGTGTCTTAAGTAACAGTAATCACCTGCTAGCACGAAGACAGCCTGTTTCCAGAGTAGTGGAACTGGCCTTCCATCTGCATCGTTTTCCGGTCTTTTGTTCCCATTTCACATTTCGAGAGAACATATGGTAGCACAGTCCCGTTTTGTATAGCATGAAGGATGCACTCCCTTATTAATGTCACAAGAAAGTCTCCTGTAACCGGGTCTGTTGGACAACTGCTCAACAGCTGCTAGTGTGGCTACAACGCACATGACGAGGACTAAACGGTGTCCATCCGTAATGGGGCATGATCGTGCCGTGTCTGAAGCCATAAGGACCGGAACAATTTCTTTATGACTGCAACTAGAGAAATATAATTACTCTTCCAGCACTGTTAAAAGGCAAGAGAGAGAATTTAAAGTTTAATGTTTTTCAGACTTTAATCCATGTTTTCTCTATGGCATTACGTCGTCTATCAAAGTCTGAGGGAATAACATTTTTATTATTTCCTTTGCAGTTGTATTGTGTGAACAAACGCTTTTCTGTTAAATGATGCTAGTATCTCAACTATCACACAGTATTACGTTGAACCTGGAACTGAAGAACTTTCTTTATAAAGAAGAACTGTGGACGCTGGTGTGGATGCTGATTTTAGTACGTTACTATCTCACACAATACTGCACTGACCAATATGGAGTATGTTACTGACGAATAAACTTCATCATTACATACATCAAGTTGATACTAATATGGTCTTACAACCTTTGACAATAAAGTTCGATGAATAGTCGTGTAACATTAACGAAGATGAACTATGTACTACAGTTACCTTACTGTCATTCGAAATACTCACCTCTCGTAACAATGTACCACTGAGCTCTGTGATAAATGTCCTGTTAATATTCGGATCGTGTTCAAAAGCATCGTCACGTTTCGTAGGATGCCAAGAATATCGTCCAATCTGTTTCCTTTCAAAACCAGTTTTAGTCGAGGGAATAGGAAGAAGTCTGGAAGATTGATATCCGGTGATTATACTGGATGTTCTAGTTGCACCACCCCCTTTTATACCAGGAACTGTTTGACAATATTGGTTGTGTGTGAGCGAGTGATCTCGTGAACATAAAACCAGGAATCTTATTGTGCATAATATAGGGTCATACTATTAGGTTGCAGGTTGCATGAAACGGGTTCAAAATTTCAGCATACGATGCGTCGTTCCCTCAGGTAGAAATTCCTTGTGGACAATGAATTAACTATAGAAAAAGGTGATGAGCATCGTTTTGATGCGTGATTTTTCGGCTCTGGCCTTCTTCCGAAGACGTGCTTGTCGTTGAACGCCTTTCTATGCTTTGCCGTTTCGTTTCAGGTTTCTACCGGAGACACCAGGTTTTATCTTCAATGAGCCGTATGAATAAAACGGAGTATCTACTTTATACTCTGAATTCCAGAGAACACACTCGGTTCGCAGGTATAAAGGGAGTGGGAGAATATACTTTGGCCGAGTACGGCTCAGCATGAGTAACAGGGTGCGGGAAATTGCTCACAGCAGAGAACATTCTCCAATTTCGTATGAATAAAACTAGAATAGTTTCTCACAACCGGAGAACATTCTCCGATTTCTGAAGTGAGCTCTCTAGCATACTTCGGGCTGAATAACTTGTATTAACGTTACGTTTTACTGTGGTTTATCATAAAATTGACAACATTTGTGTTACTCAGAAGGCAAAAATAAGTTCCTGTATACGTAGTCTTTAAGAAATACGAGGGGATCTAAAAAGTTAATACAAATAAAAACATTTTGTTGGCGAATAGTTTCCCTCAGAAAAATCGGGTGTGTGACACTTCAAACATTTTATATAGTGATCAGAGTGATGTAAGAAGTGTGTTTTCATTACTGCCATAGAAATGAAACAAAGTGGATTGAAATGCGTGTTTTACCCATTTGTTTGGAGTGTATATTTACAGTTGTAAACAGCTACATAGCGAAAAATATTGGGGTTTTAAACATGGTCTATTAGTAAGGCCTTATAAAGGGCATCCCAGGACTTCACAGTTTCTATCACAAAATAAATATTGCTGCAATACCAGCTAGGCCTACTGATGTATTGTTTCTGTCCGCCTATTTAAGGTGCGTTTTCTGACTTCGTAATCGTAACTTCTGTTACATTAGAAGTAAATAGGCACGACAGGAAAATTAATAACTGATTAATTACATACCTAGCAGCCTGTTTCTTGTAACAAAATTGCATGAACTATCGCTTATGGGCAGACCATTGGGTGTCATATTTAACAAAAAGTATCTAATGTTAGAAAGCTACGACAGCATTCCACGTTGAAACAGATGAATATGTGATGCACCCTTAAAATTTCGTTCAAAATTGTGCTAACACAACTTCAAGAACAAAAAAGTTTCTCGCGTGATGAAACTTATGAATCGCAAGAAGAATACATTTTCGTAAAAAGTTGACATTTAGTCTTAATAATACGCTCCTTCATAACAAACTAATATCTAAACATAGTACAGTTCTTCCTGAACACGTAGATGCCTACTCCATATTTGTATACATCATAATTTGCCTGATTTGGCTCGTTTAAGGAAATGCACGATTGAACAGGTGTTCTGTGCTGGACATGACACGCGGAGAACTTACTCAAGTAGGAGGGGAGGTAATGAGAAGCATATGTTCAGAGTATATGCTTCCAAGTTTTTATTCATACGAAATAGACAACTTACTTAGAGAACATTCTTTTGCTCTGAGTATCTTCTCCGAAGCATGTGCTCTTTCTTATTCACAGGGCCCAATGGCAATATGCTTCAGGAAATCGGGTGTCGCATCCGCCGTTTTGACAAAATCCTGTGAAGCCTCTACAGGTAACTACGTTTGCCGGCCGCGGTGGCCGAGGGGACTGAGGCGCTCCAATCACGGTCTGCACGGCCACTATGGTCGGGGGTTCGAATCCCCCTCGGGCATGGATATTTGTGCCGTCCTTAGTATTAGTTAGTTAATAAGTAGTTTGTAAGTTTAGGGACTGATGACCCCGTACTTAAATTTAATTGACAACAGTTTGTGATTAATGTCCTCACTTTCTCAATGTTTTCGCCACTGACGGCGGTCGACGCTCTGCCGCTGCTGGGACTGCCATAAACTCTTTCGGGCCTTCTCGAAAACGGGAGAACCACTCGTACACACACTTTATGTTAAGTGATTCATCCCTATAAACAAATATCAGCATCGCATGCATTTCCTCAGATGTCTTTCCAAGTTTGTAACAAAGCTTTACATTATAATCCTTTGCTCGTTCACTGTTCATTGCTCAGTTCCCAACCAACGCACTAAACAAGCAATTCGCCCAATAGGTCCAACGCGGAACAAATACGATGCTCTACTGAACTACGGCGAATGCCGGTTGTCAGCACCTGCCGCTACTCAGGTATAGAGATGTAATGCACCTGAGTTGCCCGACAGAGCTCTCTGATTTCATTCGTCGGACTTTATAGTCAGAGGTTGTAGATGATGACCGATTTACTCTGTAGAGTGATCCTCTATGGCTTCGTTCCTGGAAGAACCGTGGAATAGCCACGGTGGTGTAGCCGAGCGGTCAAAGGCGCCTCGCTGCGGAGCGCGCGGTTGCTCGCCGTCGGAGGTTCGAGTCCTTCCTGGGGCGTGGATGTGTGTGTTTGTCCTTAGTTTAGTGTACCTTAGTTTAAGTAGTTTGTAAGCTACGGACTGATGACCGTGCAGTTTGGTCCGATAGATTTACAAACATTTGTACATTTTTTTAAATGTAATCTATGTCTTAGTACAACTAAATAAAAAAATGTAACTTTTTAAAAGTGAAACTTTGGTGTTAGCAGAGAGCTGCTAGCAGTATAATAAACACACAGTATGCGATTCGTGCCTAGTGGTTGTTCGTGATGCTACTTAGCATGTCACTAGTTTTGGTTTTTGATATTTTATCACAAATTGTCTCCCACCTGAATATACCAAACGAAACTTCCCTCCAGACCACGCTGTATGTCTGAAGGGCTTTACACTTAACTGCTCATCTGAGGCAGCGGGATACTGTTCTGTCGGAACGCCCGCTGGAGTGGGAACGGAATTATTTAACCAACAAATGGAATTATTTTCACCAACGCTACGATATTACAGCACATACACAATTAGTTAATGGAGAACTGGCTGTTGTGAAAATTTGATTATATTAGTTTTATCTCCTGCTTTATAATGTAATGGCGGGATGTTATCAGTAGAAATTCTCATCAGGGCAATGGTTTACGAAGTATAGAGCTCTACATCGCTAAATTAGGTTATTTAAATTTCAGTTGTGACTGTATCTAAGAAATAAACCACGCCAAGAAGTTTCACTACAGGGTTAAAAATCACAAAAGATAGCTACTTTTGAAATAGAGATTACTTACCGAAAGAGATAAATGGATATTTCTGCGTTGTATGTATCTAAATGAAAGTCAAACCGAGATGTGGAGGGTAAAAGGTGTCAAAAATTTCCGTTGATGCCTCTGGTACTCACCTGAAACGAAAGAAAAAGAACTTCGGTAAATCTTGCAAAATAGGGAAGTTCAAAATTACACAGAGAGAGTGAGAGAGATAGAAAAACGTGGAATACGATTTCGGCACCCAAATACATGGGATGTAGGAAATACAAAACAAACCCTCCACATTTGCCGAACACTTAACACAACCAGTACAGGTCCTGACATGAAAATCGTGGTGAGCAACTACCACAACATACGCATTATAAAAACACAAGAAAACTATCATATCCAGAAAGCTATAGCCGAGAACAAACTAATAAATGAGCAGGCACACATCAATGAAAACTCACAGCGAAACTTAATTAAAAAGTGCGACAGTAATTATAAAAGAAAATTACACACGCACACACACACACACAGACCTAAAGCAAAAATAGCACAAACTTGCATTCAAATAGTTGGTAACAAAAAGACATTCAACAGTTGGCAACACCATCCAAAACAAAAACATCACATAAACAAAACAGAACGTGCCTTGTGCTGGAATGAAATATCCCAATGACATAATGGAAGAAAGAAAAAGAGCAACCTGAGGTAACAAAATACATGTAGAATACTACCAACTAAATGCATAAGTTTTAATAAAATCAAAATAACTTTAGTCATACTGAGCGCCAGAAGTGTTTCTCGTAATTCTCAATTCTCAAGGACCGGCGTATATCGACGTACCGGCATCTGCTGATGTCTGCCAGCGATATACTTCGAACTGTTCGAATCGCACAATCGATTGTTGCTCGTTGTAAATACGAGTTCTTATTTCGACACGCAGAAATTGTCTGCGTGCAATGGCAACTCGCTAGCTGTCAGCTAATGAGATGGCGCGTGTTTTTTCTTAACCGAAGATTCGGGCGCTACTTGCCCTCAATTACGGGGAAAAAAAACTTCTTGTTTAACCTATGCCTAACCTTCTTAAGGCTACACTACAGCCGCGCTGGAGTAGCCGACGGTCTAAAGCGTCTCGCTGCGGAGCGCGCGGTTGCTCGCCGTGGAGGTTCGAGTCCTCCCTGGGGCATGGGTGTGTGTGTGTGTGTGTGTGTGTGTGTGTGTGTGTGTTTGTCCGTAGGTTAGTTTACCTAGGTTTAAGTAGTTTGTAAGCTACAGACTGATGACCACGCAGTTTGGTCCGATAGATTTACAAACATTTGAACATTTGATACACTACAGATCACTTTTTATCGGTCCTTGGGGATTACCCTGTTTGTAATCTAAACTAGTAAAATAAAAAATAAAAAAATAATATTAAAAAAACTAAGTATTGTAAAACATCGGGAGTTCGAGTCCTCCCTTGGGTATGGGTATTTGTGTTGTCTTTAGCATAAGTTACTTCAAGGTAGTGTAAGTAGTTTGTGAAGTTAGGGGCTGATGACCAATGTAGTCAAGTCCATTAGATTTAGAAACTTGCAGACATTCATATCAATATAAGAAGCATCTGAGGGAAATGAGGCAGAAAGCAAATATTCTGTTCAGAAAGAACAGACGTCACTTCTGATCCTGCAATTGTTATTCTTTCATATTCACAGAATATATGACATCAAATGCGACTGGGCAGTTAGTGCGGAAGGGTGGGGAAGTTTGAGGCCCTTAGTTTCTGAAACCAGGAGTTTGAGTACTGTGGGCAGGGAATTTGTGTCTGACGGGAGGCGTGCTTAGTTAGTCCTTGCAGGTGCGGTGATTACTGTGTCCCCAGTCGTGTAGTGGTCAGCGCAACTACATAGAAAGCGGAAGACCCGTGTTCGAATCCCCGCTGGGTACACATTTTCAGCTTTCAGCATTGAATTAAAATTTGTGATGCGGTCGGGAATCGAACCCGGACCTCCAAGCTTACTAGGCATTAAAATTACAAATTTTAATTCAATGCTTCAGATTTATCACTAATGTCTTTGACATATTCGAGACGAAAATCCGTCTCAGTGATTGTTTATTTGTATTAGATTGATATTTGTATCACCTTAACAGGATTGTTCCATTATGTCCATCGCCGAGGTGCTATTCCGCTGCATGGAGAGCCTTGGCAGTAGTGACAATTATCTTTGGAAGTCAGAAGCTGAATTAAAGATTGTAACATGGAGGGAAATCGTACTTAGACTATTCCAAGGCGCCTTAATCGTTAGTTGTGTTGTGGTCTAACGGCAAGACGTCTGCCTAGTAAGCATGGAGGTCCGCGTTCGATTTCCGGCCGTATCACAGATTTTAATTCAATGCTTCAGATTTATCAATAATGACAGTGAACATACACCAGCATCTGAGACTGCTTTCCTGGAAGCGTAACTCTAGACAGATGTGACTGACCTAGCATACTGCAACTGCGAGAGTGCAACAAAAAGGAAATGCGACAAATTAGTGCAAACAAACAACCCCGTCAGCTGTACACGGAATGATACGCGAGGGCAGTGGTGGGAGATGGAAGGGTAGAATGTCCACAGAGAGGCTGAATTAACAGTTGCGGCAGCGAAATTATTTCTGGCAAACACACAAAAACTAAAAAAAAAGGGGGGGGGGCTGTAAAAAGTGGAGGACACCATGAAACGTTAAAAACGGTCGACGAGAGATTACGAGGCCAAGTACAGTGGCCGGTACAGGCCTCACGAAGAAATGGCCGCGTAATAAAAAGTCAGGTGTTATGACGCGCGCAAATAATTCGCAGGGCGTGAATTCTGCGCGCTGGGTGTGACAAGCCGCAGGCGGGAATGGGCTGTGGCGACGGCTTGGCGTGGCGTGACGTGTCTGGCGCAAGCCCGGCGCACGTTTCGCTGGCGCCAGAAACTAGCAGCGACACAACGCTCTCCGTAGTGTCCGAGATCGGGAGGCGGTTTCGTCTAACGAACACGCAGTGATCTGGCTCGTTATTTACAACTCAACACTGGCCTTGTGCTGTGCTGTAAAAATAAGTTAAACGCGTACGTCAACAAAGTTGTGCATCACATAATTAACAAAAATACGACAGTATTCTTCAATGTCAGAAGACAGTCGCAGTACACACTTTTATTTCAAAAACTTTGGAGGAATTTGGAAACTATGATCACGCCCCCGTCCGATCCGATAATTGGTCAATGTTGTTCAATTTGTACATTGGGCACGCTAAAGAGGAAAGCAAGGACAAATTTGGAGAAGGAATTAAAGTTCAAGGAGAAGAAATAAAAACAATGCGTTTTGCCGATGACATTGTAATTCTGCCAGAGACAGCAAAAGACCTGTAGGAGCAATTGAACGGAATGGACACTGTGTTGAAAGGAGCATATAAGATGAACATTAACAAGAGCAAAACAAGGGTAATGGAGTGCAGCCTAAGAAAATCAGGTGATGCCGAAGGAATTAGATTAGGTAACGAAACAATAAAGGAGGTAGATGAGTTTTGTTACTAGGGCAGTAAAATAACAAATGATGACCGCAGTACAGAGGATATAAAATGCAGAATGGCAATGGGAAGAAAAGCGTTTTTGAAAAAAAAATCTGTTAACGTCGAACACTAATTTAAGGATAAGGTTTAAAATGTTCAAATGTTTGTTAAGCTTAAGGGACTTAACTACGGGGCCATCAGTCCCTAAACTTACAAACTACGTACGAACTAGCTAACACTAAGGACGGCACAAATATCCATGCCCCGACCGTAGTGACCGTGCAGACTGTGACTGAAGTGCCTCAGTCCCCACGGCCACTGCGGCCGGCTAAGGATAAGGAAGTCCTTTCTGAAGGCGTTTGTGTGGAGTGTTGCTTTGTATGGGAGTGAAACATGGACGATAAACAGTGCGGACAGGAAGAGGATAGTCGTTTTTTGAAATGTGGTGTTACAGAAGAATTCTGAAGATTAGGTAGGTGGATCGTGTAACTAATGAGGAAGTACTGAACAGAATTGGGGAGAAAAGGAATTTCTGGCATACTCTGACTTAAAAAAAAAAAAAAAAAAAAAAAAAAAAAAAAAAAAAAAAAAAAAAAAAGGATCGATTGGTAGGACATATTCTTAGACATCAAGGAATTGTGAAATTAGCGTTGGAGGGAAGTGTGTGGGGTAAAATCGCAGAGGGAGACCCAGAGATTAGTATAGTAAGCAAATTCAAATGGATGTAGGTTGCCGTTCTTATGAGTAGAAGAGGAAGCTTGCTCAGGATAGGGAATTGTAGAAAGCTGCATGAAACCAGTCTCCGGACTTAAGACCACAACAACAACAACTGCAACAACTGCAACAACTGCGATATTTGCGAGATGTTTTAAATGAAATTGCAAAATGCTGAAATGTGGTAGGAGTATGTTAGACGAGTACGTTTTATTTTAGAATACGCAATACGGGCAGAGGCCGAAATTACAAGAAAGTGGAGGTACTCTTGTTTCATCGCACCATTTCACCGATTTCATCACTTGGGTACAAGAAATGCATTTGAATCCAGCACTAATTTCAGCTATGAAGTTCACAATGGCGTTTCTTCTGGCATATTATGCATCTAATGGCATTCGGCACTTGGTCTGGGATTTAGGAAAGGTACTGACGCTAAAGGAAGTGTATTACACGGGATATGCTTCGTTAGCATCGTCAATGATTCTGACAGTTTTGCAAATATCACTGTAATATAAAAAGTCTTGCCTCATACCTAGTGTGGCTCAAGATGGTTCATAAATATTTATTTGTGAGAATAATGTACTGGGTCATCAAAAAGTCAGTATATACTTGAAAACTGAATAAATCACGGAGTAATGTAGACAGAATGGTAAAAATGGACACACATGCTTGGAATGACATGGGGTTTATTAGGAATATAAAAAAAAAAAAAAAAAAAAAAAAAAAGGGTTCAAAAAATGTCCGACAGATGGCGCTAGACAGCAAAAGTCAGTGACTGCTACTGTGACGGGTGAGAGGTACGCCGATATGTTACAGAACATCATATATATACTGCAGTATTCCGCAGTTGATTTCCACAGTCAACTGTTCCCGATCCGCCCACAATCAGCTGCCATTGGTATAACTTTTCACATTGTTATTATTTTACTGTTTATTGACATAATATCGTATTCTGTACACCCTTCTTAATATTTGTAACATTACAATATTGCAGTCGGCATGAAAATGGTCTCACAAGCAGACTAAAACCGATTGCCTAAGAACAATAAAAATTCTCTAGCGATCGAGGCTGTGTTAAAAAAAAAATATAATTTCATTAACGATCGTTGTTTCTCCAGAAATGCGTGTGCAGGTACGGAGGTGAGCAGCCAGTGGGACAGCAGAAACTAGAAACACTAGAGTTAATTAGAACGAGATATATATTTCATAGAGACTTAGTAATACTTAACTTTTACATAGTTCTTTACTGCAGAAGGCTGATACATAGTTTAGATAGAGGCATACATACTGATAACTTCTAGTGCCTATCCGATAGCCAAGTCTTAACTGGTGCCTATCTGAATCCCAAGTGTTAACTGGTTCCTATCTCAGTCCCAAGTGAACGATGCAGTCCAGTGATGACCACGAGTTGTAGCAGAGGGCGCTCGTGGCTGACGTCGTAAGAACGCCGCGCCGTGCGTGCATGGCGGCGCGCGGCGAAAGTAGGTGGCGCGCACTTCATACTTGTGCGACACCACATTAAGTCCCATAGATTTACAAAGCGTTTGAACCTATATTTCATAATTTGGCGTTGGTAACCCTAGTCCCATCAAACTTACAAAATGACTCTCGTAGAAACGGAGGAAATTTGTGAAGTATTAACAGTTACTGGGAAATTAAACCGAAGTTTTGAACGGTGTTCTTTCGAGATGTCGTGGTACGGTCCACCAAAAGAAGCGGAGTTGATTTTCAGCCCTTGGAGTACGGGCTGTTTGGTGATGCGGCATGGTTGCTGCCAGGTGACGAGACCTGATTTTCTACGAACACACACACACACACACACACACACAGAGCGAGAGAGAGAGAGAGAGAGAGAGAGAGAGAGAGAGAGAGAGAGACAGACAGACACCTGCTGTCTTCTCTCTCTTCTTCCCCCTGTGCACTATATAAGATTTTCGCAATCCGTTTCTCGGAACTGTAGAAGTCTCTTTCGCCGGCTCCGTGCTCAGAATCGTGTCGGCATATAAAGGTGGCGGTGGAAGAGGCGGACGCGACGCGGCGCTGCTCGGCGTATAACAAACTCCCGCCAGGGGCGCCAACGTTGCAACCGATATTTCCGGGGGCGAAGTTGGCGCGCCCTTTCATCAAAGTTGTCTGCAGCGGACGAAGCCGTACCGCTGCGCCTGCTGCTGCCGCCGCCACCGGCTGCTGAAGTTGGCCCAGGGCCCTCCAAAGTCCAGGCGCAGAGCCTGGCCTGCGCACGCCGTTAAGCCGTCGCCTACGAACGTCAGCGTTGAGCGTAGCCCACCTGGATATAGACGCGCATGCGCACAACGTCTGCTATAGCGGCAGCTCCCACCGCCATTTTTGTTCCAAGCGGAGATAGCGTGAGCATTTGAAAGGCGGGGTTTTTCTGCTGTCAATGCTTTCAAATGTCGCTTGCAAAGGTTCCAACTTTTGAATATGGCAAATAGTAATGCGACTTAATATGTATGAGTGGAGGACGGTAACAAGGAGTCCAAGTGAATAAGGAATCACCGAAATTGTGGAAACAGTTTCTGTAAGACTACAGATGAGATAGGGGCAGCGTATTAATACGAGGCGCGTCCAGAAAGTAAGTTCCGTTTGGTAATAAAATGAAATTCTACACAGATACAGAAGAAATTTTTATTGCACAAAATTCTGCCAGTTCGTTTTTACACAGAGTACGCGAAGGAACTGTCCCCCCCCCCCCCCCCCGCCCTCCTTCTCACAGTGGTGTATCGTAGGTCTCTAGAACAGCATATCGTTCCGAAAGATTGGAAAATGGCTCAGGTCATCCCCGTTTTCAAGAAGGGTCCTCGAACAGATGTGCAGAACTATAGGCCTATATCTCTAACGTCGGTCAGTTGTAGAATTTTGGAACATGTATTATGTTCGAATATAATGACATTTCTCGAGACTAGGAATCTGCTCTGTAGGAATCAGCATGGGTTTCGAAAAAGGCGTTCGTGTGAAACCCAGCTCGCGCTATTCGTCCACGAGACTCAGAGGGCCATAGACACGGGTTCTCAGGTAGATGCTGTGTTTCTCGACTTCCTAGATAACAGAAAGCAGCACGTCATTCTCAATGGAGAGAAGTCTTCCGAAGTAGGAGTTATGTCAGGTGTGCCACAGGGGAGTGTCGTGGGCCCCATTGCTGTTCACGATATATACCTTGCGGATAACACCGGACGTTCACTGAGGCTTTTTGCGGATGATGCTGTAGTATATAGAGAGGTTGTAACAATGAAAAATTGTATTGAGATGCAGGAGGATCTGCATAGAATTGACGCATGGTGCAGGGAATGGCAATTAAATCTCAACGTAGACAAGTGTAATGTGTTGCGAATACACAGAAAGAAAGATCCTTTATCATTTAGCTACACTATAACAGGGCAGCAACTGGAATCAGTTAATTCCATAAAGTATCTGGGAGTAGTCATTAGGAGGGATTTAAAATGGAACGACCATAGCAAATCAATCGTCGCTAAAGCAGATACCAGACTTAGATTCATTGGAAGAATACTAAGGAAATGCAGTCCGAAAACAAAGGAAGTAGGTTACAGTACACTTGTTCGCCCACAGCTTGAATACTGCTCACCAGTGTGGAATCCGTAGCAGGTGGGATTGATAGAGGAGGTAGAAAAGATTCAACGGAGAGCAGCGCGCTTCGTTACAGGATCATCCGGTAATCGTAAGAGCAATACGGAGATGATCGCTAAACTCCAGTGGAAAACTATGCAGGAGAGACGCTCTGTCACTCGGTACGGGCTTTTGTCGAAGTTTCGAGAACATACCTTTACCGAGGAGTCTAGCAGTATATTGCTACGTATATCTCGCGAAGAGACCGTGAGGATAAAATCAGAGAGATCAGAGCCCACACAGAGGCATACCGACAATCCTTCTTTCCGCGAACAATACGTGTTGGAATAGGAGGAAAAATCGATAGTGGTACTCAAGGTACCCTCCGCCACACACCCACACCGTCAGGTGGCTTGCGGAGTACGGTTGTAGATGTAGTTGTAGATGTAGATTCTACAACTCTTAAACTACTCTCCCACATACCGAAATTTTGCAGGCATTTGTCATAACGTGACACCAGGTTTTGTATACTTTCTTCATAGAAATCTGCCACCTGTGTCTTCAACCAGTTGGAAACAGTTTCTTTCCGCTCGTCGTCATTGGTGAAGTGATGACCTCCAAGGAAAGACCTTCGGTTTTCCTGGATCTTGTCATCAATCGCGTGAACCACTTCTTCTGTAATCAAAGGTGGACGCCCACTTCGTTCTTCATCGTGCACATTACTACGCCCATTGAACTGTCGGACCCATCTTCTCACCATCGAATCACTCAGCGCATTTGGCCCGTAAACATTGCAAATTTGCCGATAAATTTCGGTTTCACTTTCCTCGCATTCAGAAACCGAATCACCGACCTGATTTCACAGGCGTCGGGATTTTCAATCAACGCCGACATTTCAAAGAAGCACAACAAAGCGTACGTAACTGACAGCGATATCCAACTGGCGCACGTTGTTCTCCTTGATACACATCGTCTACAGCGCATGTGCGGAACTGCAATCGCAGCGCTGGAGCGGAGATAAAATGAAACGGAAGTTACTTTCTGGACGCGCCTCGTACATCAGTATGATGAGTGCAGTAGGAATGTGTGTGGGTGAGCGGGGAATAAAACTTAATAACCAATTAGAGCTTCACAGATTTTTTTACTTCCACATTAATATTTAATTATTTCGCAGAAGCCCTCAAACAAGGATATCCTTGCGATATGTGTTTTTCGCAATGATTCATAATCATCGGTTTCACGAGGATTATTTTTTCTTGCAACAAAAACTTGCTCATTTTACGAGAAACGAGTTAATATTTATTTATGAGTTTCTCCTAGTACTCTTATTTTACAAATAAGAAATGTTCACCATACACTTCGTCACAGCACTTTAACTCACGAAATCGCTGTCAGATACAATGCAATAAAACACAAAACTAACACAACTTCAGCTTCTGAACACAGATTAACGATGTGGAATGTATGATGAACGTTGTTTGATATTACTCACACACTTCACTATTATTGTAGGGGCACAGCTACGAGTCAAGTGACACGCCACATTTTCAATTGCTGCTGCTAGATTCCACAATGGCGCGCCTTTGTGGATTCATACCGTATGCCGTATTACGCAGTTTTAGAGTTCGTAGAAGTTACTGTCAGTACTGACTGTTTCTAAAAGAACATGCTAGAAGGTGTTGCTCGAAACTAGTTTATTTTTGTCGAACTCATAAGGAACTGAGTTTTCCTGACGTAAAACAAATTTTAAACAATTTCGTAACAATTACGATTAAATCGTAATGGTTGGAACCTCTGCGCTTGCTTCATTTCTAATACACTTACCAAAAAGAATATATATA
Source organism: Locusta migratoria (assembly GCA_026315105.1). Taxonomy (NCBI): domain Eukaryota; kingdom Metazoa; phylum Arthropoda; class Insecta; order Orthoptera; family Acrididae; genus Locusta; species Locusta migratoria. Next base: position 182,917,937 of record CM048749.1, read on the forward strand.
TATATATATATATATATATATATATATATATATATATATATATATATTTGGATCGAAAATTAATCTCGTCGTAATAAGTTACTGTAATATGGTTTGACAAATCATTAAATATGTTTTCTGGTATTCGCCCACCTGGGTGTGTACTGTGAGCAACTCTTTCGCATTCGACAGCTCACTTTTGTGGGATACCTCATGCAGCACCACGCTGCGCTAACGTGTAAGAATTCTCCGTTTTCGAACACAATAAATTTGGTACAGAATACACTCCAAGGTCGCTACTTTTTTCGGCGTATTTTTCAGCATTTACAGGGTGTTACAAAAAGGTGCGGACAAAATATCAGGAAACATTCCTCACACACAAACAAAGAAAATATGTGGACATGCGCCCGGAAACGCTTAATTTCCATGTTAGAGCTCATTTTATTACTTATCTTCAACTCACATTAATCGTGGAATGGAAACACACTGCAACAGAACGTACCAGCGTGACTTCAAACACTTTGTTACAGGAAATGTACAAAATGTCCTCCGTTAGCGAGGATACATGCATCCACCCTCCGTCGCATGGAATCCCTGAGGCGCTGATGCAGCGAATGGCGCATTGTATCATAGCCGTCCACAATACTAGTACAAAGAGTCTCTGCATTTGGTACCGTGCTTGCGTAGACAAGAGCTTTCAAATGCCCACATAAATGAAAGTCAAGAGGGTTGAGGTCAGGAGAGCGTGGAGGCCATGGAATTGGTCCGCCTCTATCAATCCGTCGGTCACCGAATCTGTTGTTGAGAAGCGTATGAAATCATGATGACGTGCTCCAGTGAGCGTAGGTGGAAGAACATGAGAAATACTAAAATGAGCTCTTACATGGAAATTAAGCGTTTCCGGACACATGTCCACATAACATATTTTCTTTCTTTGTGTGTGAGGAATGTTTCCTGAAAGTTTGGCCGTACCTTTTTGTAACACCCTGTACATAAAATACTTTTTCAATGTACAAGGTATATCAACGTGATAAACTAGTATGCAGTAAAAGATTTATATATACGAGATATTTTAATTTCTCATTTAACAGTTTACTTTCTCATTGGTCAACTTTACTTACGACCTCGGCGGCATAGCGTACTGCTGTTGGCAATGAAATCTGAATGCTCTTTGAAAACTCGGACAGGTAGAATGAGATAAAATAATTTTTCATGTTTACCATCTTCTTGTATGTACACTTGTCTGGCCAGAAAATTAATTATCCTCCTAAAGCGAACATTCTCTTGCCAAAATTAGCAAATTACGCCACCGATGCCGTAATTAAATTAACATCACAGTAGCTATAACTAAAATTAACATCGCAGTAGCTTGAAACATCGTTACGAGCCGTATGAGCCATTATAACTAGTACAATACAGTGCGCATCATCTAAAACTAATTAGGATAGTTATTGTGTAAATGTTGCTACTGTATTAGTTCGTAGCGTCGAAACATTCACAAAAAATAAAAATAAAAATAAAAAAAATAAAATTAAAAAAATAAAAATAAAATAAATAAAAAATCTGTCGTTTACAACGTGTAGGAATTGTGCGTACCGTAACTACAAATGAATTAACTCACCTCGCATTGTTTTGGAGACCCTGTTGTTGTCTATTCGTCACGACCACAATTTACTAATCATATTTACGCCATTCAGGATCCATTGGAAACGAAAAAACACGAAAACCATTTTCTGAACGATTAGAACAATTCGGAGCTGCACAGCCCACTATGCTGAAAGCGTAGTGACTGTCCTATTCTACAAATGCGCATCGAAGCGAAGGAACAAAAACGGCGGATGCGCATGCTCTTCTGTTACCAGGTGTCCTAGTTAAGCGTTGGTCACCTGGATATAGACGCGCATGAGCATCAACTTCTGCTGTTGCAGCAGCTTCCGCCGCCATTTTAGTTCCAAGTGGCGACACCGTCAGTTTCTCAAAGGAGGAGTGCTTTGCTGTTATTGCTTTGAAATATCGCTTGCATACGTATATCAAGAAGTAAATAATGACTTACACTAAATATTAATCTGGTCATAATAAATTGCGTTAATACAGCTTGAGAACTTTTTCCCACCTGGTTGTGTATCCGGAGCAATTTTTCGCACTGGACAAGTCAGTTTTATTGGATGTCATGTGCACTTTAATAGCTTCGCGATAACTCTACGTTTTCGAATATGATTTGATGAATTTGCTCAGAATACAATTCCAGGTCTGTGCGGAATATTTTTCAAAATTCATATAAAATGCCAAGAAACTAGGATTCAATAAAATATTTGTGAATAAGAGAGGAATGGATCACTGAAAATAGTTCGTACTACCGGTAAATTCAATTATTTCAAAAGGTATTAACGTAAGGAGAGGCACTGAATTAAAATTTGCGCTGTGGCCAGGACCTAATAATTACTAGGTAGGCGCTTTAGATCACTCAGATAACACAGCGCTGTTACCACAGCGACTACATGGACTGTCTTAAAGCACGTCTCCCTCCACACCACATACTTTAATTCTGCCTCATGTTGTCTCAAGGAATTGTATTATTACTTTTACATACTTCAGTGAATAAAGGTAGAAACGAACGCAAAGCAAACAAAATTGATAATAATAATCAAAATAATTGTTAATTTGCTATTTGTGGGATAATTGTATTCTAAGTTTGTTTTGAAAGTAATTCGGTAGGCCGTTTAAGTGAGATGATTCATAATCGGGACCTCCTGATTTGTAGGCAGACCTTTAACCAGTCAGTCACAACGCTCTTATTGATAACGCTACTGCACGGACTGTCCTAAAGCATGTCTCGCGTGGTTAAAGCGTCTCTGTAGTCAGGAAGAGGTCCCGGCTTCGAATCCCAGCCGCGGCACACTTTTATTCAATGTCTTTCCTTCTATTCAATACTTTTGACATAATAAGACAAAACATATCTCAGGAATTGATTTATTATGTTATAACCCTAATAACGTAAATTAGGCAATACATAAATTTTAAATTTGAGTCTGGATTAATGCCAAACGGTAGCACAAGTATTTTCAGGATTACATTTTATTAAACTCGCAAATATAGTTTCGTAAAAACATTAAGCGCCTCTTAACAATAAGTTAAAGAGTTATAGCACTGTAGTTACTAAAGAGAGGGATGAAACTGTGTCAAGTTACAGGGAAATAGAATTAATAGAAAAAAAAGTGCAGGAAGTCAGGATCGGAGCAGTTCACCACTGCTAATCCACTCATTGTTGCAGTTTAAAATATTATAAAAGTCAAAATTTAAGAGATATAAAAAATGTTCAAATGTTTGTAGAGCTTATGGGACTTAACTACGGGATCATCAGTCCCTAAACTTACAAACTACTTATGAACTAGCCAATACTAAGGACAGCACAAATATCCATGCCCGAGGGGGGGATTCGAAACCCCGACAGTAGTGGCCGTGCAGACCGTGACTGACGCGCCGCAGTCCGCTCGGCTACCGCGGCCGACAAGAGATATATAACTGAAAAATTTATTTAATATTTGTTTCAATACGTACTATGACGAAACATATTAATAAATGTGTAAGCTAACGTACAACGATATTAGTACTTTGGTACCATAAAAAGATGGCTACTATAGCACCGCAAGCGGCCAGTAAGCGGGTGGTCTCGTGGCCGACCATGCTGAACCTATATAAGAAGCTGGGCGTGTAAACGGCAGTTCAGTTCGAGTCACGACCGCGTGCAGTTCGTGTCAGCCGAGAGAAGCGGGGATTCTCTTTCGATGTTCTATTTTGCGTCGCCGCTCGTAAATATTTGAAGGCATGCGTAGGGAGTGATGACAATTTTCATCAAATTTGAGGCGAGCATTATTGACTTTAGTTGGTTCATAATTGGGATAGTAATGCTAATTAATTGACATTTCGCGTGGATGACGTACCTTAACTGTTTAGAGTGCTGTTGAAGGGGGAACAATTTATTGTAACGTATAATTTGCGTTTGCGAAGAATACACAGATGTATAAAGAAATGTGGAATTAATTTTTCTCATATTTCCCAAGCCCTTTGAAGATTAAGAGTAGAATTTTCGCTGTTCATATCTTTAATATTCAGACTCTAGGAAAGGCAGCAAAAACACAGACACACAAACCATTCAAAACTATTTACAGCGATAAACGATAACAGCGAACTAACTACCCGCCCTCCCACACGTAAAGAACGCACTCTGGGTAGTCTTTCTGGAACGTACAGACCGATATGAAACATGTCACTGAATGACCTCTGTTGTGGGTTACAATGGGTAATTCTTCATGACTGAAATGCTGTGAATTTGAAGGATACGTTTCAGTTGCTTTGACATGAACGCGCAATCGATTAGATATGCTGTGTTTCTGACCGCAGCATTATCGTTATGCTAAGGCGGTAGGAGTCGAGACAGATACGTCGTACCAAATGTCAAGGTGCAAGTGTAACCGTGGAGCGGCGACTAAGCAGAGCGGGGAATAAAGTGCAATGCGGAAATGGATTATTGTTCAATATAAACTATAAATAAAACGTGAGGCTACGAAGGAGAAGAATGTATTGTTTTAATGAACTTTAAATAACATGTATAATTTTCGAAACAGGATGAACATCTTGCACTTCACTGATAGCTATGGTGCGTAGATTGTGTTCTAACTTGGTTAACACAGACATTCTAAATGGTTGACTCGTAATACTATATTTTTCATAACGTAATTGTCCGGACAGTTAAAGAATGGAAATAATGATGTCATTCTCTTAGCAGTGTCCATTAACATAGAGATGAACATTTCAAGATAGCTGGCAGATGTCCAGCTGAAATATCGTGGAGTGGATTTAACGATGACAGGCTGAAAGCCCGAAGTCTCTTCGGATATTATTCCATAAATCTTACTTTCCATAGCTCGGAAGTGAAACTGAATTTTTGCAGAGAAAATATGAAAATTATTGTGTTACGAAGAAAGTAAAATAGTTGAAACTTTTGAAAATATACATTCTAATTTAAGTTGAAAAGAAACCTTTACTGTTTCATTACAATTATTAGCCATCCAATTATATAATTAGCTGAATAACACATTGTCAGATTTCATTAACGATTTGGGATGACCAATCAATCAACTTTTGTATTTAGTTAATTGCACTACCACTCCCTCTTGCGAAATCTGTAGTTAAAGAGTTTCCAACTTAACAGCGACGCAATTGTAAAGAGCACTGATACAAGTGCATTTTCTGTTGTGCACAATTACGTCAAATATTTTACTAATCAAGATCATGAATAGGTTGCTTTTTGAGCAAAACGATTATTAAGGGCAAATGGATTACTGAGTACAAATTGTAAGGAACAAGTCACTTTATTTATGCTTCAGTTTCCTTTTGTTGTCTTTCATGCCGTTTAAATCATAGGCGTGAATTGATGCAATTTCCGTCACTTTAAATGGCAGCCTTCATTTCGGGAACAGTTGCCTCGACTCTCCGCTACGGCGTGGTATCGGCTTGTTTGAGACAGTGGACTGTGCACCAAGGCGGTTAGAATCTCTGGAGATGCCCTAACACTGAAAAAGTGAACCTAGCAAAATGCGCATTGCCGGCCGCGGTTGCCGAGGGGACTGCACGGCCACTACGGTCGGGGGTTCGAATCCCCCCCTTGGGCATGGATATTTGTGCCGTTCTTAGTACTAGCTAGTTGTTAAGTAGTTTGTAAGTTTAGGGACTGATGACCCCGTAGTCAAGTCCCATAAGCTCTACAAACATTTGAACAAAATGCGTATTCCGGAATTTGTTTCTGCCCAAAACATTGCTAGTACTATGTGGTGAAGTACTTCTAGTCGTTGAAATATATGTCATATCTAAGTAAATTCTCCGATATGACTATGAGTTTAGTACTTTACGTAAAGAAGGTAATATTCACACAGGATTTTAAGCGAGAAATCCTTGTTTTGGGCACAAAAACATGACCCCCATGGCTTCAGCCAGAGTCTGTTTTCAGCATAGATAACGCCACCTCCCTAGAGTCTAACCTCCTTGCTGTGCACCAGCGGCCAGCCAGTCAGCCAGCGATCGCGACGGCTCAGGCCTACCTTGATCACCTGCCATGACGTTCGCGCCGCAGGCTGCTTTTTTCGTTGGTCTCGGATCGCATCTTCCTGATGTAACACGTGGTCAGCCTTGGCCTCGTTTTTGGGATACTCTTTCCGTCGGCATCAACTGTCTTAACAGCCGAGAAACAACAAACATTTTTACTGTAAGCCATGTGGCCAAATACGTTTGAGACTACCCTGCTGCCATTCTTCCTACTGCCTCCCATCGCAGGAGTCTGTTAACCGTCTTCTCTGTCCGGAAATTTGTCCACAGCAGTTTTGGTTGTGGAAGTAAGCAGCAAACACTATCCCGCCTGACAGGTGCCTGACGTCATCGTTGGCATAGTTGTACGCTGACCTCAACGCCATATTCCGTGCGGATCGCGGTGATACGGACATCTGTTGACAGTTGGTATGTTTATATGGTGAAGAAACAGGGCGGGGAAACACAGGTTTGTTGTTTTAATTTTGAATGTTAATGTGCATCGTTTTGCACTTGTGCTGTTGGATTTACAAATCAGTGAAAAATTTGCAAATATGATGTTTGTTCAATAAGTAATTCAATACTTTTTTTCTCATACGGGGATTATTATCTTCATCATTCAGTTACACCATATTACTCCCAAGTCTTTTAGCTACACAACTCTATTTTTCAATAATATTTCCACTCAATACTACGGCTTGATGCGACGTTGACATGAGGGCCTGTTTGCTTGCACGGTACCATTCAACTGGTCGATGTCGTAGCCAACGTCGTACTGAATCAATAACTTCTTCGTAATCCGCGTAGCGCGATGCCCGGATTGCGTCCTTCATTGAGACAAACATATGGAAATCCAACATTGCAAGATCGAGGCTGTAGGTTGGATGAGGAAGAACAGTCCACTGTCATTTTACGGGCTCCTCTCAGGTGCGAAGACTTGTGTGAGGTTTTGGATTGTTATGGAGAAGTTCGTTCCCAGATTTTAGTGCTTACGAACACGCTGAAGCAGTTTCTTCAGTTTTCGATGAGTAGCACGATACACTTCAGAGTTGATCGTTTGATCGTGCGCAAGGACATGGGACAGGAATAATCTCTTCAGCTTCCCTGAAGACTGTAGCCACGACTTTACCGACTGAGGGTACGGCTTTAAACTTCTCGTTGATAGGGGAGTGGGTGTGGCGCCCCTCCATTGTTTGTCGTTTTGTTTCGGCTTCGAAGTGATAAACGTATGTTTCATCGCCTGTAACATTGCTAGACAAAAAATTGTCACCATCAGCCTCATGACGAGCAAGCAATTCCGCATAGGTGATTTTCCATAGCTATTTATGGTCTTCGGTTACACATCGGTTGACCCAGCGGAACATATCCAGACTGGTGAACAATAGTGACATCACTAACAATAGAAACTTCAAGTTGAGCAGCGACTGTTTGATAGCCACGATGGCGTGGCCGAGCGGTCTAAGGCGCCTTGCTGCGGAGCGCGCGGTTGCCCGTCGTCGGAGGTTCGAGTCCTGCCTGGGGCATGGGGTGTGTGTGTGGTCTTAGTTAGTTTAAGTAGTTCGTAACCCTAGGGACTGGTGACCAAAGACGTTAAGTCCTGTAGATTTACGAACATTTGAATTTGACTGCTCGATTTCGATCCGTCGATCATCTCGGATGAGAGTGTTCACACGCTCTGACTTTGCAGGAGTCACAGCTGTGTACGGCGAGGCACCACGAAGGAAATCGGACAGGTTTGCTTGACCTTGCGGCGATGATGAAACACGCTTTACTCAACGACTCGCCGCGCTTTTGTTCACTGCCAGATCACCGAGCCATTCTGCAGACTTCTATGAATGTCTAAGATGCTCTGATTTACCGCCAAGAGAAACCCAATCACTGCCCCAGTTTCGACTTTCGATTATGTATATCGAGTGAGGGAGGATCGTTCGGGTGAAAGATCTTCATCTTCCCTTTCGAATTTCCATGATTTTTCTCCTTATAACTCACGTGTTGCTGTTTCAAAGAAATGGCACACTGAAGAGGTACAAAAACTCTTCGGTCTTAGTACGATTAATTGTAAACTGAAGTCAAAAAACGCCACATCGGCGGGTACCTCCTGATGTTTGTGTTAAAATGATACAGGAAGAAATGAAACAGGTGTTCGCTTTAGCGCTGTGTACAAATGCGTGATGATGTGGCGCAGATGTATATGTGTGGTGGTTCACTCCCCACTATTGACTTTTTTTACCTTTAATAGGAATTTTCTGTCACTATTATTAATTAAATAGAATTTACGTTCTGCGATATTTCGACTTAGTTACATGCAAGAGCGTTTTCTCTTAAAAGTGCATTTGCTTAGTTTCATGCCGTAAAATATACACCAAAGAGTTTTAAACATTGTCTCCTGAATTATCTGCACGTACACTGCGGACACACTTTAATAACGGACGATGTCATGCTCATACAATTAATATTATGTACAAATTACGTACCTACTAGATTTCAGTGGAAACTAACGTTCCTTTGTGAGACTAAAGTGTCTTGCTTCTTGCGTTTTATGTGAACTGTTATGAGACAAGTGTGCAATATAGCATTTCAAGGAATTAGAGAGCTTTATCTATATTTCCTAGTCAACGTATGAAAGTATTTGTATGGGAATGACATTTACAATACCCATTATTATAGCGTGTCGTCAGCTTATGTGCAGATATTTCAGGAGACATGGTTTACAATTCTTTGGTCCATATTACACAGCATGTTCACTAAACAGAATGAACTCACTTTTAATAGAAAACGTCAGTACTTTTAATAAGTCGAAACATCACAGAACAGAATTAATTAATAACAGTGTCAGAAAAAATATCACACCCGCTCGGTTAGCCTGATGGTCTAACGCATCGCTTTCCGAGACGGGGAGGTGTACCGGCCCCGGTTCGAATTCATGCGGCGGATTAACAAAAGGGATCGGATTGCCGGCCAGCCTGGATGTAGTTTTACGCGGTTTTCCACATCCCGCTAGGTGAATACCGGGCTGGTACCCAAGTCCCGCCTCAGTTACACGATCCGCCAACATTTCGTAACACTTTACACTTTCACACATGTATCACTATACGCAGACATTGAGGTACACATTTCCTCCCGGGGGGCATGGAGTGGCGGCAGACCACCGTGAATATTAACACGCCAAATCCCAATTAACAAAGCCGACACTGCAAGTGCTGGAACATGGCCAAAGAGAAAGAAATTAGTGTCAGAAGACTTTTAGAAGTCAAGATAAAAAGTAAATAAATAAATAATAAAAACAATCATCTATATCTATAAATGTGAATGTCTGTTCGGTGTACGTTTATCACGTCTGAACCACAAGACATAAAGAGCTACAAATTTGTACAGCGACAAACGATAACAGCGAACTAACTACCCGCCCTCCCACACGTAAAGAACGCACTCTGGGTCTTTCTGGAACGTACAGACCGATATCAAACATGTCACTGAATGATCTCTGTTGTGGGTTACAATAGGTAATTCTTCATGAGTGAATGGCTGTGAATTTGAAGGATACGTTTCAGTTGCTTTGACATGAACGCGCAATCGATCAGAGATGCTGTGTTTCTGACCGCAGCATTATCTTTATGCTAAGGATACCTGAGGAAGGGTTTAGGCACGATTACAAATGTTCAAATGTTTGTATAGTCTATGGGACTTAACTACGGGGTCATCAGTCCCTAAACTTACAAACTACTTATGAACTACTTACGAACTAGGACGGCACAAATATCCATGCCCGAGGGGGGATTCGAACCCCCGACCGTAGTGGCCGTGCTGACCGTGACTGGAGCGCCTCAGTCACCTCGGCCACCGCGGCCGGCAGGCACGATTATATAGCGATCTTATATATATTTAGTAAATTGAAGAATATAACGCGAAATGTAGAACAATAATTACTCTTTGAAAATTATTTTTACCCTTTGAAAAAGGTTTTATTGGTTGCATTGTTGCTTGAGGGTTGATAATGATAAAAGGGTGGAGTATTGGTATGGAAAGTTATCGGTGTATATAAAATTCTACGTGTGTGTGTGTGTGTTAATATTTCGCTCTGCAGCGAAAACTACAGAACACAAACGAATCGTCTGCGTGTAATTGTTGTCTGAAGTCTCCCGTTGTGCACCATAGCAGTTCCATGCCGATAGCTATAAGGGGGTGGAAGATATGGTGGTTGAAAGTCGTCAAATTATAAAAAAAATCGCACTGAAGGCCAGCGATGATGTTTGCGACTCTACAGCAAGGAGTTTAAGTACAGCGAAACGTGATGCCACAGACTATATCTTTGGTCTAGGCGTGCTACAATGTCTTCAACGCTTTCTCTGTAAGGATAAGCATACGAATAAGGAAATATAAGAATAAATAAATAAAGCAGTAAATAATAAATTTGTTTTAATACATCTCTTTAAAAAAATCGCAGGAATCCATTTACAGCCCACATGTTTCTCACATGGTCAATTATACGTCGCATGCTCAAGGGTGGGCAACCCAAAAATCTCTACATTTACGCTCCAAACAATACTGCAACTTACGTAGGTTACCAGATTGCCCTAAAGTGAAATTGAAATTAATTTGGACATTACTCTCACCATACGTATTGAGATATTGCAACACAGGCTATAAGGAATAATGTACGCATTATTTATTGTAAATCATTAAGCACTTCACATAATTTTAATTTTTTATTTGAATGTTTATTAAAAATGTTTGTTTCTAAGAGAGGTATTGTATTTCATTTCATCCTTGAAAACCAGTCTCATAGCACACTACTGAAAGATAGCTTATCTATCATAATCAACCAACACGCGAATGGAGCCGCGGGATTAAGCTAGTGGCGTATCCAGTGGCGGGAGGCGAACAACCGCCCACCTACATCTACGCCAAATAATCATGCCTTTATCCACATGGCTACAAAGAACACCTGTCTGGCGTTTCTCCTTTTGTTTTATCACGAATATCAGGAGCTACCGCCAATACTGCATTTGTCGACTCTAGTTCACTATTAATCATACTGATAACGACGTGTTTCTGGTACGTCTTCGGTGTGCCATTATTTTGAAATAGTAACATGTGAGTTATAAGGAGAAAATCATGAAAATACCAAAGGGAAAATGGTCTCTCGACAGGAGAGAACTTGCTCCCGAACAAACTTCCGATTGGTAGGAGAGGTAGGGTTTCTTTTTGACGCCACTTCCATGAATCTTTGCAGTAGCCTTAAGTTCGAAAGTAGGCATAATACGTCATAATGACGTCACGCAGTAGGATGTATGCGGTGAACCCAACGAGCTTAAATTTTATAGAGTGGCTGACACACGAGCTACAGCGCTCTTTGCGGAAACCTGTGTAAACTCGGTCGCCATTTTTTTTTGGTGGTCAGTACACTTGAGAGTAGTCTGTCAATCGTATGTTGTTATTGAGCTTGAAGTGTTGTATTTACTATATATTGTGTTTAGTGTGTATTGCCTGTACAATTTTGCTGCTCAAATATGCCTAAAGTGTGTTCAGCATTTAAATGCACAAGTACCGCGAGTAAGAACACCAAATGTTTTTGCCTTGTTTGATCTCAGTCCCTCTATACTCAAACAAAATTCCTGACTAATGGCTCTCAGCTGCCCCAAGGGTGAAGCTTCAGACAACCTATCCTGCAATTCCCTTGAAGTACACACCACAGAAAAATGCTCAGTTTTGTACCTGGTGTTAATGTTTTTCTTATATATTTCTTCTTCTGTCGCTCTTGTGGTTGATGAAACTACACTTTTGAGTGTCTACACCTTCTTTAAAAATGTTTTCCGTTTTTTTTTTATAATACTTGATCTAGCATGGTAGACATGCAACCAGTGCAAAGTATGGAAGCAGTAGTGACAGCCAGAATTTTTTCACTTATATATGTCTGTATTATTTACAACAAATCTGTACTTATTTCAGCGTGGCAACAACGAAAGCTATTAATGATACGTTATTTCGACGTGGAATGCTTTCGAGGCAACTGACCTAGACGCATTTTTGTTGTAATATTCTGTTGTCACTTTCGTCTTTGTACTGAAATTTCACGTACCAAACGTTACTTATTTCAGTATGGCAACACGGGAAGTTATTAACGACACCTTATTTCGACGTGGAATGCTTTTGCGACAGATGACCTAGGCACCTTTTTAACTGCAGTGTTTTGTTGTCACTTTCGTCTTTGTACTCAAATTTCGTCGACCAAAGTTTACAACCAAATCCTTTAATAACAATTTTACAAGTTTGTAGACTTAATAGGTTTAGTAAACACAAGAGAAGTGTATACTAGACTTTATGAAAGCAATTGTTACAACATATTAACAGCACATTCAAATCCATGGTCAAGATTGTTCGTCATAAGAATTAATGTTCACAGTATGTTTCGCAGCTTGTTTAGACCACTTATTTGGATTATAAACAACGGAAATATTTTCACAGCGGCACTTCCGTTGTTATTGTAAACCTCGGCTAACTGTTATACTTCGAACTGTAACTGTAATATACTGATAGGTTGGTGAAATTTCATTACCGAATTTTGAGGACATTTACTACCAGGTTCGTTAATTCGCATATTCGAGAAAGTGTGACAGAATTTGATCCAAGTCCATATACAATAGTCAGTCTAGATGTATAACGTGGAACTGTAAATAGAAAAAATTCTTTAGTCGATGGCCGGCCGCGGTGGCGAACAGTCTGCGGCGCTCCAGTCACGATCTGCACGGCCATTACGGTCGGGGGTTCGAATCCCCCCTCGGGCATGGATATTTGTGGCGTCTTTAGTATTAGGTAGTTCATAAGTAGTTTGTAAATTTAGGGACTGATGACCCCGTAGGTAAGTCGCATAAGCTCTACAAACATTAAAAAAGCTCGTTGGGTGAACCTATTCGCTCCCAGCATCTCCGTTACAGACGCCATTTTAAAACCTTCGTATATCGCTGTCAACTATCGGGAATAATACGAGAAAAATTGGACGAGAAAAAGAACCTAACTTCCCTCACACAATGCAGGAAGAACGACGACGACACACACACACACACACACACACACACACACACAAAGAGTGACATACAGGGAAAAGAGAGAAAAATAGGTACTTTACAACCGTTTCCCAGATTGTACCGGAGACACTTTAAGAGCCTTAGTCGGACCGCATCGATGACCGAAGGCGGATGCTGCGACCCCGGAAGTAGTGCACGAAATATAAACGGAGTGGCAAGAGTAATTTTATCTGTGGTGGATGCCGGCCAACCCCGTGAGCCAAGCACTTAATTACAGGAGGGGAGAAAATAAATTGCAGCCAGACGCGGCTTGCAGTTACCATTACTCATTTGTTGCGCAAATAGTTTTCCGCTCCGCACATGCATTCAGGTGGCCCCATCCATACTGGATTTAGATCACTGGTGGATGTGGCTTTGTCTTTACGCCGCATCGAATTTGCGAATTATTGAGGTTCGAAGCGGCATAAATATGTTTTCCTGCGTGCAGCAGATAGAGAGAGATAGTAAACAGAATGAATCAAACAAATATAGTACTTCAATTGCAGATAAAGAATTGCCTCGCACAGTTTGTTTAACTTAATGAAAAAAATGTTCAAATGTTTGTAAATATATGGGACTCAACTACTGGGGTTAACAGTCCCTAGACTTACAAACTACTTAAACTAACCTAAGGACAAAACACACACACACACACACACACACACACATACACACATGTCCGAGGGAGAACTCGAACCTCCTACGGGGAGCAACCACGCGCTCCGCAGCAAAGCGCCTAAGAGCGCTCAGCCATTTCATCGCGGCCACATTTCTCTTTAAAATCACTAGTACTTCACGAAGACATTCTTAGAATACCATTTAATCATTACTTAAAAAGGCACACAGCTTGCAAATCGTAAATTACAATTATCGGAAAAGGTGCTACATAATCGCGTAAAATGAATATAAGGGCACAATAATCAGTTCTCCAAAATTACGAAGGTCGCAGCATCTCCGCTACTCCAATGATCTCTTTTTTGTTTAATGTAAATAATACGTAGCTGGCCCCAATGGCAGGTCGTGGGAAGATATATATATGGATATTCACAGTCTTTTTGGTTCAGGTAAACAACTGTTTCGTTATGAGCTAATTTATACTACTGAAGCCGTGCCAAAATTATAATAAGCAGACGTTGCTACACGGTAGAAAGGATTTTTTTTCACATTATCAATTAAAGTTCGTCGCAAGAATGTAATAAATAGAATCTCCATTTTGTTAGACATATAACTAAGTGATAATAACCCGATTCGCTGAATTTTTGTCTGTTAGCATTTTTATCAAGTTAAAAATGGAAAATAAGAAAATGAAGTAGAAGACTTTTTGTTCTTCTTTTATACAAAAAGATATGTATAAAGTCTTTACATTTAATTATATTTTTGGTGTGTATGCGTCTGCTGAGACAATTTTTAGAGGCTGCTGTTAAGTTTCTTTGAGCCGTTTCTTATTTTTTCCCCTTCGATTTTTTTTTTTTTTTTTTTTTTTTTCAATTCTCTTACTGACCAAATAGGATCACGCAAAAACTTCAATTATTCTTCTCTCTCTGCTGTTGTTTCTCTGTTCTTCCAGGACTCTCTCATTTCCTCCACATGTTGTCTTTTCTTTCCTTCGGTCCACGTCGTTGCCGATTCTTACTCCTTCTGCCTCTCAAGTGTTCTAAATTAATTATTTTACTCTTACAAAGGTTTTTCTTTTTGTTATTTCACATATTTGATGCTGTTTCTTTCTAGTTATTCCCGTACTCCTGTATCACATGATGATGTTAATTTCTTCATCCAGAAATACAGAAATATTAGCTTTTTGGCCCGTTATCATTCATTCGTTAGAGGTATCCAAAAAAAGATCAATCTTTTCTTAGCCATTACATCTGATATTTTTTTCTACATTTTTTTACTTCTCATTACCAACCGTCTGTAGTTTGTATTGGAGCCTTTATTTTTTCTAATAATCCATCTTCCTATTCTGCCCCGTTTATAGTTAATCGTTAGGCATTCACAGCTTTACAAACATTCTGGTCTCACCACTTTAGTATATGTCAGTGGCGAATATAGCAACTCCCCTCACCAACACATCACCTATAAAAGGATGTATGATTACCACGGCGATTCCTGCGCGTCATTTATGAAAATGATTCGGATACCGTACTTTTTTATTTTATTTTTTACTTTCATTATTTCGGAGGGAGGAGGGGCACAACCCCTGCCCCCCTCCTTTACGTACGCCATTGTATAGTCTTTCAGTTTGGTTTTTCTAAATATGCATTTCTTGTCGTAAATTGTCTTTGTGGAAACATATGTTATTTCAATTTTGATAAATATTATACCCGTCGCAAATTTTTCTAACCCATTCACTTGTATTGTTTCAACAAGATATTTAAATTCATCGACTCGCTCTATTTTGCATATACGTGTTTCTACGAATTTCGGTGTATATTTAAAGTCTGCCATGAATTTCTTCTCTTTCAATTTTGAGGACTGCTCTATTTGCAATTTTTAGCAGGACAACTGCTTCTGCCAGACTTTCTGAAAGTATTGCGAAATCGTCTGCAACAGCCAGTCAGTTATTCGCCTATCGAAAACATCATCAGAAAATGTCTTTTTGCAAACCGTCGGTAAATCGTCTTAATAATATGCTACCGAAAATAAAACTAAATGAAAACACAGTGCAGTTCTTCCAGAATAAATGGACGCAGGTTCCATGTTTATACTGGTAATCATTTGATTGAGCGAGTTGAATGAAATGTGAAGTGACACACGAGTTCGGTGCGGGACGCGACATATTTGCATCGTGACTCCATGTGCTCTCGAAGAACTGTCACCCCCAAAGTGATTTTGAACAGACTGAAAACGATGACACTTCATGTTCCTAATAGGGCAGATACTCGGATACCTGTAGACTCTCGTTGCCTTAAAAACAGATAAGGTTCGTTAACGGACAGGCAAAAATAAAAATTCCTTAATGAAACACAGTGCGGGAAACTTAGAACGATGTCGGCTGAAAGTTGCCTCTGGGAGAACACACACACACACACACACACACACACACACCAGCGCGCGAGCATGCGTACGTGCGCGCGTCCTAAAAATTTCTTATGCTTCTGAGAATTGTCTCTACGACGGCGCTACCTCGCCGCAGAACAAAGGAGTGCCTTTATGGCAAACATTTTGTAACGCACTAGCGAGACGCCGACAAAGGGCAGGGCACAGGTGCTAGCCCGTAGACAGCCGAAAAAATGGAACATAGGAAGGTACCACCTGTATGTGTGTGTGTGTGTGTGTGAGAGAGAGAGAGAGAGAGAGAGAGAGAGAGAGAGAGAGAGAGAGATGGGGTAAAGATGGCCAACTACTGCTTGTGGAACAGTACGGCAAAAAATTCGTAGAAATAGTTACAAAGAACGGGATACGAATTACGGTAATTTATACGTATGTGTGTACCACATCTCCGTCTCAGTTACTGGACCGATTTTAGTCAGACATAGTACACATATTCCTTACCAAGAGAAAATAGTTACTGTGGGAGTAAGAACAAAAAAATGTTCAAATGTTTGTATAGTCTATGGGACTTAACTACGGGATCATCAGTCCCTAAACTTACAAACTACTTATGAACTAACTAAGACTAAGGCCGGCACAAATATCCATACCCGAGGAGGGATTCGAACCCCCGACCGTAGTGGCCGTGCAGACCGTGACTGGAGCGCCTCAGTCCCCTCGGCCACCGTGGCCGGCGAGTAAGAACAACCTTCGACACACAGTTCATGAGATATGCCTTTAAATGTAACGCGTGAATAACATCCTAGTCCATTAAGTTTCGGATGTGCAGCCGCAAGAATTCTCCTTCTTCTAATATTTCGGCTGAATAACGTTCAGCCATCTTCAGAGTGAGCCGAAAGACTGACGCTCCAGTGATACAACGATGTATCACTATGAGCTGCACTGTGACGACGTCTTTGTGAGTTTATTACAGAAAGTGCCGCATTCCATGCTTTATCTAGACTGAAACCAGTATCTCTATTAATTACATTCGCCGTCAAGCGGATTTCAATTGCCTCCTTCACTACTGAATCCTAAAAATATGATGTCGTTGCCAAAATTCCAACGTTGTCATACAACATACTGTGACCAGTGTCAATGCAATGCTCTGCCACTGCCGACTTGTTAGGTTGTAAAACTCGTAAAAACCCGAGGATTCACAACATTCTAGTCGTCCACTATTTGCGAACGAGAGCAATTAGCGACTTTTAAAAAAGCGTAGCGCATAATTTAATATCTTTACGGAACTTTTACTCTCTGACAACCACCAGAAAATGATGACAGAAGTTTGTCGCTTTCTACTTTTCCACTGTTCATTTCCGGCATTCGGCATGGCGTTAAAATATTTGTAAAGCCATGGAGCCAAAGTGCAGTAGTCATCAGTCCCTAGACTTAAAAGTACTTAAGCTAACTTACGCTAAGGACAACACACTTCTATACTATAAATTGTATTCGTGAGACATTTCACAGACAGTAAACATACATACCACTCAATGTTCCTTCCATACTGTATCACACTACGACGTATACTTCATGGGATGTAAATACATCAATTTGGTTCATGTAAATACATCAATTTGGTTCATGAAAAACCGCATCATCACGCATGAATTTTCGATTTATTGTGTATTTACTGCTAAAAACATTCACGACATATTTTGCAGGTATTACACATATATACAATTGAATGTACTTTCGAATTTACATTATAATACGACACATATCAGAGGATATGACGTCATAAAGAAATTTCTGATTCACTGCTAAATCATGCGCTATTTTTTCCAGATCTCCTCCTAAAATAATGGACCGATTTCTACTTGGTACACACATTGATAGACAACAGTCGCTGTGGGAGTAAAATTACCTGCGAGACAACGTTCAGCAGATGTGACGTCGTAAACAATGAGTCACAAAGCATATATCTAGCCTATTAGACGACCCCCAAGTTGCCGTATTTGCCGGAATGCAAGCCGCAATTTTTTTCCATTTTTTGGTATCTAAAAATATATTCGGAAGTAAAGCTTCCGGAAGTTCCGAAAAATGCCGCTAGAAGGCGTCATAAGCGCGAAGTTTAAGAAAAACATGATTTCTTACGCCGAGACGACATTTAATCGCGCCGATGCACATATTATGTGGGTGAAAACACACGAAATTGCCCGAGAACAGAAGATAAAGGATTTCAAAGGAAACCGCAATTGTTGCATGTAGTTCCGAAATATTTTAATCTTTCACTGCTCCATATGTAAATATACGCTACTCGTTTCAGTTCGACTCTGGATATATTGAGAAATTATTTTTGACAAGCGACATTGTAAAATAGAACTGCATTGTAAATAATTGATTCTATCCCTGCTTTATGGCGTATAGGTTATCGTATGTACCCTTGTCCGCTCACGAAATTACACTACTGACCATTAAAGTTGCTACACCAAGAATAAATTCAGATGATAAACGGGTATTCATTGGACAAATATATTATACTATAACTGACATGTGATTACATTTTCGCGGCCGGCCGCGGTGGCCGAGGTGACTGAGGCGCTCCAGTCACTGTCAGCACGGCCACTACGGTCGGGGGTTCGAATCCCCCCTCGAGCATCGATATTTGTGTCGTCCTAGTTCGTAAGTAGTTCATAAGTAGTTTGTAAGTTTAGGGACTGATGACCCCGTAGTTAAGTCCCATAGGCTTAACAAACATTTGAACATTTGAACATTTTCGCGCAGTTTGGGTGCGTAAATCGTGAGAAATCAGTACCCAGAACAACCACCTCTGACCGTAATAACGGCCTTGACGAGCCAGTTGCTCGGCCACCATTGACCGGACGTTTTCAATTGGTGAAAGATCTGGAGAATGTGCTGGCCAGGGTAGCAGTCGAACATTTTCAGTATTCAGAAAGGCCCGTACAGGACCTACAACATGAGGTCGTGCATTATCCTCCTGAAATGTCGGGCTTCGCAGGGATCGAATGAAGGGTAGAGCCACATCTGAAATGTAACGGCCACTGTTCAAAGTGCCGTCGATGCGAACAAGAGGTGATAGAGCAATGGCACCCCATACCGTCACGCCGGGTGATACGCCAGTAGGACGATGACGAATACACGATTCCAATGTGCGTTCATCGCGATGTCGCCAAACACGGATGCGAACATCATGATTTTGTAAACAGAACCTGCATTCGTCCGAAAAAATGACGTTTTGCCATTCGTAAACCCAGGTTCGTCGTTGCGTACACCATCGCAGGCGCTCCTGTTTGTGATGCAGCGTCAAGGGTAACCGCAGCCATGGTCTCCGAGCTGAAAGTCCATGCTGCTGCAAACTTCGTGGAACTGTTCGTGCAGATGGTTATTGTCTTGCAAACGTCCTCATCTGTTGAGTCAGCGATCGAGACGTGGCTGTACGATCCGTTACAGCCATGCGGATAAGATGCCTATTATCTCGTGATACGAGGCCGTTGGGATCCAACACGGCATTCCGTATTGCCCTCCTGAACCCACCGATTCGATATTCTGCTGTCATTGGATCGCGACCAACGCGAGCAGCAATGTCGCGATACGATAAACCGCAATCGCTATAGGCTACAATCCGATCTTTATCAAAGTCGGAAACGTTATGGTACGCATTTCTCCTCCCTACGCGAGGCATCACAACAACGTTTCACCAGGCAACGCCAGTCAACTACTGTTTTTATGAGAAATCGGTTGGAAACTTTCCTCAAGTCAGCACGTTTAAGTGTCGCCACCGGCATCACCCTTGTGTGAATGCTCTGAAAATCTAATCATTTGCATATCACAATATCTTGTTCCTGTCGAAAATTTTGCGTCTGTAGCACGTTATCTTCATTTTGTAGCAATTTTAATGGCCAGGGGTGTAATAAAGCTCGTAAAGCGAACATTTTTTTTTTTAATGACGCAAACCTTCCTTTTCGCTTATTGTATTCCACATTTATAGTGGTTAAGCCATATCACACAAATTTAATTTTAATTTACAAAACGTACCTAGTTTCAATGAACTCTGTCATCATTATCAAACGTAAGCAAAAAACGCATTAAACACAAATTGAGAAAATAGTTAAATTATTAAAAGGTGTAGTAAATGCGGCCAGGCCATCTAGGGGTGTGTCTGCCATAGTGCGATAACTTGTGTGACTATGGCAGACAGTTGGGAGTCACTCTCACACCCCTAGATGGCCTGGCTACATTTACTACACCTTTTCATAATTTAACTATTTTCTCAATTTGTGTTTAATGCAATTTTTGCTTACGTTTGATAATGATGACAGAGTTCATTGGAACTAGTTACGTTTTGTAAATTAAAATTCAATTTGTGTGACATGGCTTAACCACTATATATGTGGAATAAATAGTTAATGAGTCACACACTCCTTACTACAATGCCATATTATATAACTTTGTTTTCGTAATTCTTTCCTCCATGAAGTAAATTTCAGACTAAATTTCAATCTGATTTTTTTTGTACCGTCGTATAAGACGACCTCGGACTTTGGGGCCTTTCTTTATGATTCAGCCATCGTCTCATCGCGGAAATGTACGGTATTTAAAAAGAACCGGTTATCTTGAGCGGTATTTGGAGTACGGTTAAACTGGAGATGAGAATACCGGTATAGGCGAGAACTCGTCGTTTCAGTGACAGCCGCCATCCCTACGGCGCCGTCGCAAAGTGTGCCAATCGGTCTCCGAACACTCGACGGCGCGTGGCCGCCGACCCACCCGCCCACACACACACACACACACACACACACACAGGGTATGCGCGCCTGCCTCGGTCCAGCGTGTGCGCTGTCCGGCTGGCTGGAGATGGGGAACTTCCGGCGTCGGCCGCATCTCATCGCCGATATTAAAGCGTGGCGGCGGGGCGGCCAAGTTGCGGGGGCCCGGCGTTTGTTTTGCGGACCACGCGACCTGTCCCGCATCCCCAGCAGCGCGCGTCACCCGCCAACAACTTGCCAGCCAGCGGCCGTCCCGCCCACGGTTTTATCTTCGGCGGTCGGGCGAAACTTCTCGCCGTATTTCCTCGGGCCGCTTATTGTATCGCTATTATTGCCGCTTCGCAAGTTTTCAGTACTGCCCCCCCCCCAACGAAAGTTTTTTTTTCCCACCAGTATGCGACGATCGCTTTATATTTATTGCTTCTTACGAATTGCGGAAGTGTGCTCCAGAAGTTTTTACGCCATCTATAATACCAACTGTTCTGTACATATATAAATAAAAATTCAATTGCCCCATCTATAAAAGAGTACTACTTGGGTCGCGGTGGAGTGGCCAAGCGGTCTAAGACGCCTTTCTGGAGAAAAAAAAAAAAAAAAAAAAAAAAAAAAAAAAAAAAAAAAAAAAAAAAAAACCTTTTTCAAGCCGTATTATCAGTCACTTTCATCTTGTATCAAATTTTATTTTCAAGGTGATCAGAGAATGAAAGAACTGTCGAAAGTGCATGTCTTGAGGCATAATTTGTAGATATTACACGTCGAGAAATACCAAATAACTAATGTAATATGTTGGGGCCTAATTCGCCTGCTTATGGTTAAATGGCAGCTAATCTTCAATTAATTCATTGCAGTTGATATATTTCAGTTGAAAATGGAGGAAAACCAGCTCTGAACGACTATTTTATAAGCAAGAAACAAACGCGAGCTGTGAATTCTGCTTTAAGTTCCAAACAGTCGACTTTTTTTGTGATCAGATTCGAAAGTAACTCTTAGCTTTTCATTTTTCAAGTGCAAAAGCTAAAGTGACGCATTTGTCAACAACCTTATACAACCTTTCATAAAAGACACTGTTAGAAATAGTCATATGTTGGGATCAGTACAGATGCCAGTGATCACAAGCATGTAAAAATGTTTCCTGTTAAAAGTAATTTATTGCATATAGTAAATGTGACAATGAAACCTCCATTATAGTGTCTGAATGTGTATATAAAGTCTGCATACTAATTTCTTCAGTATGACTTGGCAGAAATGTCCAAATCAAATGTTTGTAGAGCTTATGGGCTTTAACTCCTGGGTCACCAGTCCCTAAACTTACAAACTACTTATGATCTAGCTACAACTAAGGACGGCACAAATATCCATGCCCGAGGGAGGATCCGAAGCCCCGACCGTAGTGGCCGTGCAGACCGTGACTGACGCGCCGCAGTACGCTCGGCCACTGCGACCGGCCGCGTTTCTGAGGAGCGCTCGGTTGCTCGCCGGCGGAGGTTCGAGTCCTCCCTCGGGCATGTTTGTTTCAGACGTTTGTAACTCTAGGGACGGGTAACCGAAGAAGTTACGTCGCATAGATTTACAAACATTTGATTTGCACTATATACTTTAGACATATGGAATGGAAACCGCTTCAGCTGTGTGGTTGAGCTCTTTCATGAACATCACATAGTTGACGACGGGCGGTCCCAACGCAACGCCACCGGTCCAGAGAAAGTTGGGTCGTCTAGAGTCACCGAGAAACGTATGTTCAAAATGTTCAAATGTTTGTAGAACTTATGGGACTTAACTACGGGGTCATCAGTCCCTAAGCTTACAAACTACTTATGAACTAGCCAAGACTAAGGACGGCACAAATATCCATGCCCGAGGGGGGATTCGAACCCCCGACCGCAGTGGCCATGCAGACCGTGACTGGAGCGCAGGCGAGAAAGATATAAATAATTTATAACCCTGATGACGTGGCTCTAATGCTACGAAACTAGCTCGTTGAAAATAAAAGAGTACCATTCCCCAGGGAAGCGTTATAGGTCCCCTACACTTCTTTGTGTTTATAAACGATTTAGTAGACAATCTGAATAGCTCCCTTAGACTGTTCGCGGATGATGCTTACGTTTATCGGTTAGTGAAGTCAACAGAGGATCAAAAGCAACTGCAAAGCGATTCAGACAAAATGTTTACATGGTGCTAAAATTGGGAATTGACACTAAATAAAGAAAAGTGTGAAGTAATACACATGACCACTAAAAGAAATCCGCTGAACTTCAATTACGCGATAAATCAGTCAAACCTTAAGGTCGTAAATTCTACCAAACACCTAGGAGTTACAATTACGAACAACTTTTGACTGGAGAGAACACATAGATAATATTGTGGAGAAGGCGAACCATAGGTTACGTTTCATTGGCAGAACGCTTGAAGATGCACCAGCTCCACCAAAGAGACTGCCTACATCACACTTGTGCGTCCTCTCCTGGAGAACTGTTCCCCGTTGTGGGATCCTCACCAGGTGGGAGTGACGGAAGACATTGAGAAGGTTCAGAGAAGGACAGCTCGTTATGTTTTATCACGTTAGCGGGGGAAAAGCGTCACGGAAATGTTGCACGAATTGGGGTGGAAATCATTAAAAGAAAGACGTTATTCATCGCGGCGTTTTCTGTTTGCGCAGTTTCAATTACCGACTTCTAAATGTGAAAATATTTTGCTAGCACCCACCTATTTAGGGACCATGCCAATAAAATAAGAGAAATCAGATCGAAAACGTTACGGTTTAGGTGTTTTTCTTCCCGCGCGCTATTAAAGAATGGAATGGCAGAGAAAATTTATGAAAGTGGTTAATGAACCCTCTGCCAGGCACTTAAATGTGATTTGCAGAGTATCGATGTAGATGTAGATGTAGACATACAGCTGAAGCGGCTTGCATTTAATATGACTCTAGTCTTCAGCTGCGGATGCCCACAATATACAATTTGCTGTAATACTTGAGAATTGCTCGTCCGATTTACCCTCACTCTCTTTTTCGTGTTCTCAATTGTCAAAGAAAAATTGAGAAAGTACTTTATAAATTTTCTTTTGAACTCAAGACCACAAATGAATAAACATACAGATGCTAACCTTGAAAAGAGATTGTCAGTAATACGGCATCACATCAAGGAGGAGAGGGGGGCCGAGGGGATTGTCGAGGGGAGTGTTGACCCGCTCCCTCCACAAAGAAATCAGTAGAAACCTGATTTAGACCATTAAATCTTATATTTCTAACTATTTCATTTCGATCGACATTTACACAATTTAAATTCGTATCGCCACACGCGTAGGGCTTTCCATTACTGAAAATGTTGTTGCCGAAGACACAAAAAACCTCTAATTCGGTGCATTTTTTGAAATGACAATATAAAATCCATAGCAGCCAACACTATATACACAATGCTTTTGCATTTTAGAACGATGGATAAACCGCGGAACACAGAAAATGTTATAAATCGCCGAAGTTTCTTCACTCGTATTTAGTTCTACGGCCTGGCAAACCAACACAATGTTCGGGAGTGCGAGGCGCTGACCACGTCCCCTCCATACCGTCGGGCGAAAGATGAAACAGTGTTCAAATGTTTGTTAAGCTTATGGGACTAAACTACGGGGTCATCAGTCCCTAAACTTACAAACTACTTATGAACTAACTTATACTAAAGACGACACAAACATCCATGCGCGAGAGAGGATTCGAACCTCCGACCCGAGAGGCCGCGCGATCCGCAACATGGCGATCCAGACCACTCGGCTACATCCGCGCGGCGCGGAGGATGACAAGGTGGCCGGTCGGTACCCGTCGGGCTCTCAAGGCGTGTGTGGGCCGGAGTAGAGTAGTATATTTAATTCTAGCTGCTATACAAACAAGTTCACGCGAAAAAACGCGTCGAAAGCTTCACTCTCCAGAAACGAATCGGTTAAGTTTCATTTAATTTTTCCATGGTAGGACGGCGATCTCTTTACTTTGAGGTATTAAAATGCCAAGATTGCAAATACTGATTTATTTTTCCTGACGACCGGTTTCGATACACTTAGGGTATCATCATCTGGTCACTTATGTCCTATGTTATCGTTTTCCAAAGGCGTATGATATTAAAATGGTACGTGTATCATAAAACATTAAACTTTGACCAATGGTACGTCACACACAAAACATTCTCCAGTGTGTCATGGTGGCAGAAGAAGGCACTATGTCAACACGACACAATGGATAACGTTTTTTATGTATTTTCACTGTTTTATGTGTGAGGTACCAGAGGTCAAAGACCAAAGACCAGCCGCGGCAGAATAGCTGTGCGCACTAAGGCGTCCAGCTGCGGTACGCACGGCCGATAGCCGTCGGGGATTCGAGTCTTCCCTCTCGCATGGGTGTTTGTGTGGTCCTTAGCATAAGTTACTTTAGGTTCGTGTAAGTAGTTTGTAAGCCTAGGGACTTTGAACCAAAGACCATGTGGTCGTTGTATACCAAAGAATATAAGTAGCTCTTGCCAGGTGAGCGTGCATTTGGTAGACGTGATAGGATATCAGTAGCTGGGCTCGTTCCAGCGAAAACGCTATCGGTTAAGTTTCCTACAGCTTTCGTACATACTCAAGAACGAAATCATTACGATCTATATCTTTTAGTAGCAATATGATTAAGGTAACAAAAACGAAAACAAAAAAAAAAACAAAAAAACAACAAAAAAAAAAAACACCCACACAGTGCTTTATTAGGCGTGGCCCTTTTTGGAGGTGGTATGCCGTTGCCTTCCTCTGACCTCGAACTGACTTACCCAACCAGTTATAGGGGGAGCTACAGTTTAACGTGGGTTCCGAACCACGGTACTACTCGGTATTTTATACATCAGCAACACTGCCAGATGTGAAAGAAGTGGAAAGTGACGGATAAAAATCCTAGAACCTGGCGATAATCGAACCCTCGACCTTTAGATTCATAAACAAAAGAAAATAAATAAACAAAATTGTAAAAAGTCTTTTCCGTAATTTTTTACTAACTTGCCGTAACTGCGTAAATAAGTTTATAAATCCTTAACAATTACGGACAATATGTCATAGTTAACAGCTATGTAGACAATTCTTTCTTGTCGTGATCGTGTTCATTATGGTCCTTGCAAATTTTTCAGGAAAAATGGAACCCGTGTTGGGCAAACTTTTATTCTGACACTACCAAGAGACATTTTCGAATCTTTATATATGCTGTAGTCAACTCACGTTTATTACATAATTAGTGTGTTTCTTCAGATTCGAATTTGTGTGGCGCTTTACTACTGCACGATCGCGTAGATGTTTCAAATGTTCAAATATCTGTAAATCTAAGGAACTCAACTTCCGTGGTCGTCTGTCCCTAGGCTTACAAAGTACTTAAACTAACTTATGCTAAAGGTAACACATACACCAATGTCCGAAGGAGGTCTCTAACCTCCGACGGGAAGCAGCCGCGCAGTTCGCAACAAGGTGCCTTAGATCGGACGAAGAAACGTGTTGCCGACATAACAAAAGTCATAATATTCTACTCTGGAGGAGCCGAGGATTGTCTAGCGCTATGTCCTCAACGCATTCAATAAAAGTTTCGTAATAACAGGAGCCGATGAGTTGTCAACGCTACGCCACCCGCCTGGTTACAATAAGTTCTTATCACAAAAAACTATGAAGTCAGTGTGTGTTTAAGTAAATCCACTACATAATAACGTAGGCTTTCACGGCCGGTGTCATTTGGAATAAAACAATTCTGGGTATTAGGCCGCGTCATTTTTAAACACTTAGCAAATGAATTGCCGACGTTTCGACCACTGGTCAGTGGTTAACCGTCCTGAAGAGGACCACTGCACAGTGGTCGAAACGTCGGCAATTCATTTGCTAATTATTTCATAGAATGACGCGGCCTAATACTCAGAATTGTTTTATTCCAAATAAATCCACTACAGTTTCGTCAAAAAACCATAAACACAGCCGTAATAACATATATATAAATAATTAGATAACATGTAATATATGTCCATGCGAATGTTTAAAAGAAAAAAAAAAAAAAAAAAAAAAAAAGTTCAAATGTTTGTGTAGCTTATGGGACTCAACTACGGGTTCATCAGTCCCTAAACTTACAAACTACTTATGAACTAGATAACACTAAGGACGGCACAAATATCCATACCCGAGGGGGGATTCGAACCCCCGACCGTAGTGGCTGTGCAGACCGTGACTGACGCGCCGCAGTCCCCTCGGCCACCGCGGCCGGCTGCGAATGTTTATTAGAGCGTCATGTAAAATTTTCAAGTAAGTCAGTCAACAACTTGGAGATATTTGGTAACACTACTAAACAGGGGCTTATCTCTATACAGTAGTATACAGCGGTTACATGTGTTTATAAACCATACATATTAATAATTTGTTGTCTATGTACATGGCAACATTTATTAAAGTATGGATTCAATATTTAAAATAAATCGGTGAAGAACTTCTGGCAATTTTTACTAACAAATGATTGCCCTTATTTTCGTAAATGATATATGAGGTCTACATGCTGCGACGACCAACAAGTGGCGGACTGTTTTAAATTTGTTCTTGTCGAAACGGTTAACGATTTAACGAGAAACGGCGAAAATCACATAAAGTAACAGAAAATGTTCGCACAGTAGTGCGGTTTCTCGTCAGGTCCCTTTGCCTAAGCCAGCTAGCCACGACAGATAATACTGGCTGGCGATAACGGAACGATATACATCCTGACGCTGCCTAAGCTCGCAATGTTAAGCAGACCGTCGCTTGACGCCGCTTGCCTCGCCTTATAATCGGCAGCGTCGACTACCTGCTACAATGGCGTGTTGTGCGGTGTTGCTGATCATGCCCCTTGGTATATTCCGCCCACAGGATCAAAAGTTAAATGTTTCTGAATCTAAGGGACTTTAGCTGCTGGGGATATCAGTTCCTGTACTTACAAACCACTTGAACTAACTTATGATAAGAAAAACACACACACACAACCATATCAGTGGAAGGACTTGAACCTCTGCGGCGAGTAATCACGCGCTCCTCAGCAGGACATCAAGCTCTCGGCCACTCAACCGCGGCGCGGCACACAGGAACATTTTATTGCGTTGTCATTTTACTTCATTTCCTCACACTGAGATGGAATGGCAATCTTTTAATTCCAATTCTGCAGAAGACGACTTCTTATCAAAGATCGCAATTTATGATGACAGATTTCGGTAATCAAGTTACCATTTTTTCATGACATTGAAACTGACTATCTGACAGACTATTGCAGTGAGTTCAAAATACGCTAAGCTTGATTACCGAAACCGGTCATCATAAATAAATAAAAATAATGCTCTTTTGGCTACGAAGTTGTCGCCTCTAAATTCGACACTTTCATTTATTGACATAAAAACGTGGAGAAAAAGTATTTAGTTTTTCAGCTGACTGTTTGACACTTTATACGAAATATTATTCCTCCCCGGCGTTGTCTGAAAATGTATTTACTCTGTTTCCTTTTGAGATTCGTTTACATGAAGCTGAACCCTTAGTCAAATTTACTGAATAATATGTCCTACAGTAAATTAATTTTCCAGGTAAGCCTAGGCAGAATGAAATATCATACTAGGAAATTATGCGAAATGTACCAAAGGTATTAGAGACAGTCCGTGTTGCCGCATTATGCGAAATATGTTGCATATAGAAGTAATAGTAAATGTGTAATAAATTATAACCTCACGCTTGAGGGTGCGGTTTTTCAGGCTTGTCATTGTTTAAGATGTCGTATCTTCTGAGCTATGTTTCGTACGATGATATGATTTCGAAGGTACATTATGTGCTGCTTGTAGATAATGTCTCCAAAATACGTCGCAAAAACAGTTAGCAGCAAAGTCGTAATAAATCGAAAGATTATGCTTGTTTCAGCGGTCTTCCAAGAACCTTATTTATTAAGACTTTGTATCTCATGAAATAACTGTAAATAGTGCTACAATATAGTTTTGAAGCTTCATTGGGTGTTATATGTGAATATGCACATTTCTCAAAAACATAGATAGCAGTGCAGAAGCGCCGTAATTTTTACGACACGAACACCGAAGAAAGAGTAAGCCATGAAAATAATTGCTTTGATAATTTTGTTTGGATACAAACCGAGAAAAAGTTTCGTACAGTCTTCAAATTATGTGTGACGTATATTGCAAGTCACTAATAGGGACTGAACTACTTGTTGTAGGTGGTTTCTATAACCACAGCTATTTTTGTCTGTCGAGAAAGTATATGTGTAGCAAGTTTGATTGAAAATAAATAAAAGGAGCTGCATAACCAATATGTGTGGAACTATTAATCTTTGAACATTGTGTATGATGATGAGAATGAACCAACAATCCTCAGGGAAGAAGTAAAGAGTGCAGTAACTTCAATGTAAACGGAAAAAAAACAGTGGGTGCGTCGCACTGTAAGAAATCAAGTAAGAATTACTCTGAATTAGGAAATTAATACCAAATTTCGGAATTGCTGAAAATTACATAATATTGCATTCCTGATTATATATATATGGAAAAGTTTTATAACACGTCTTACAGGGCAATTACGACCTATCTCGTCTGTTTTATTTGTTAACTCTCAAATATATGCCATAAAGCATATGTTAGAAGCAATGAAAAAGCTTTATAACACGTCTTATAGGGCAATTACGACCTATCTCGACTGTATTATTTGTTAACTCTCAATATATATGCCATAAAGCAAGGCGTACCTATATCATTTATAAACCTTCACAGGGCGTATTGATATCCGTATTTTGGAAGACGTGAATAAATTTGTATATGTAGTTTCCTGAAATTCTGAGCGGCTACCCACGCGCCGTTGAAGTGACGAGCAACAGATTTGCATCAATAAAACCGACATATAAGAATAAATGTTCGTGCATTGTTCTTCAAGAGTAGATTTATACATGACCACAAAGTTTACAAACGGGTGAACTGATACCGCCACATTTTCGAAAAGAAGTGAACGAAGAAGTGCGATGTAGACTTCTTCGGGCTAATAACAAAGAAGGAATGGCTTGAATTTTAAAAGGGTAGGTCCTCATTTCCCGGCAATAGGCGGCTGGCTCTTGTACGTAGTAAAAAAAGAGAAGAAAAAACGACGGGAAGGTAAGTTAGCGGGAGGAAGGGAAGGCACGGGGGAAATGAGCATTTAATTGGAAAGAAGGGCGGTCAGAATTTCTTATTACAACAAAGTAATTGCGAACATTTTTATCGAAGTTCACCTAATGAAGGGAAGCAGCGCCTTAACTTTTTTTCATTTTTTATTTTTTTAACGTGTGATAAACCAGATAGCAAGCAGTCCGACGTAGGTTTATGAACAGAAAAAGTGCTTTTGGCATAAGTATCTGAAATCACACAAAGGATCATATCGTTCGTTTGGACAAATTGCGTTCCATTTTATGAATGTATTGTTTACCCGATGATGGCAATACAGCCGAAAACCGGTTTCAAAACCCAATACATTTGCAGAATATCTTACAGTTATCGTGTGTGTTTCATTCATAATGTATCAAATATTCTGCCAAGAACCGAAGAATCAGTCAGTGAATACGTTCCATTTGTTATTTATATAAAGCAGAGGACAACGTATCCGCTATTCTATAAACAGAGGTGCCAACTTTCGAAAGAATCGAAAGGTGATAGGGATAAGAAAATTGAGAAGGAGGAATTTTTTTTATTGACACTAAAATGTCAGTTTGAGGTGTTGTTGTGACTCTTGAAATAAACTGAAGATAATTTACAGAAGGATGGAAAAGCTGGTAGAAGCCGACCTCGGGTAAGATCAGTTTGGGTTCAGGAGAAATGTAGGAACACGGGAGGCAATACTCACTTTAAGGCTTATCCTAGAAGATAGATTAAGAAAACGAAAACCTACATTTCTAGCTTTTGTAGATTTGGAGAAGGCTTTTGACAATGTTGATTGGAATAAATTCAAGTTCTGAAGCAAGCAGGAGTAAAATATAGGGAGCGTAAGGTTATTTACAACTTGTACAAAAACCAGACAGCGGTTGTCAGAGCTGAAGGGCATGAAAGGGATGCAGTGGTTGGGAAGGGAGTAAGACAGGGTTGTAGCCTTTCTCCGATGTTATTCAATTAGTACATTGAGCAAGCTATAAAGGAAAGCAAGGAGAAATTTGGAGAACGAATTAAAGTTCATGGTGAAGTATTAAAAACATTGCGTCTTTCCGACGACATAGTAATTCTGTCAGAGACAGCAAAGGACCTGTAAGAGCAGTTGAATGGAATGGACAGTGTGTTGAAGAGAGCGTATAAAATGAACATTAACAAGTGAACAGTGAAGTTACACTTTCTCATTCGTACCTCCATTTTGCGTGTTATGAAGTCGCGATTCTCGTATAGGCCCCCTTTGTTGTGGGAACATATCAAAACCAGATTATTTAAGCTCACTCTCAATACTGATCATTGCTTTCTTTTAAATCGTTCTGCGATGGAAAACAGAACAACACGGCAGTAAATAAACAGTACGACTTCACACATAGCAATTAATTTTTCGACCATAGTAAGAAAAGGAAAAATCGGAATCATTTAATGTTCTACGGTAACACTAATATTTATTCTCACCGCGTCGCTTCATATTCCTACTGCAGTCCAACTAGATAAAGATCGTGAAATCTACTACAAAATGGAACCCTTTCACAACTGACTTTTAGTAATGTTGCGATTAAACTAGAGTGAAAACTTTTCAGTTCTGTAATACATTGCCGATCTTCAATCCTCGCCGAAAGTTGTGTTTTCAACCATTACTTTTGAGAATTTGATTAGGATTTATATATGCTTGTCCGGTATTCAAGCTAGAACGTATCGATACCTGTTGTCTCAAAACTGATAACAATCCTGCTTGCCCAGAAGTCACTTATGAAGTGTGCCTATAGCAGCACAATTACTCTAGCCTTCTCTGATTTCAGTTTATTCTTTGCCCTGACCAAGCATCTTTTTAATTCCTTTTATTTGCGCTTTTAGTACTCGGAGTACTTCAGGTGGATCAACAAATGTAGGCCTAACAAACAACTGGGTTTTACTTAAATCAGAGTGATATCACTTTGTAAGTCTATGTACTATTGAACACTGTAGTTCGGTCCCATAGTTTTACAAACATTTGAACATTTGCCCAGCGTTGTGGTCATCCGTCAGCATTCTTGGCACCCACCTGCAGGACACTTTCGCTACCTTGGAACATTTTATGGAACAAATGACCCACATCATCATCACACTTAATTGGTAAAGTGTATTCTAAAATTTAAAAAAAAAATGTAAATAAGCACTCAACATGTACAACATGATCACTGTCACAGCAATTTCATTGTTTTAATGTTACACAGTTTTCATTTTCTCTGCATGCATTCCGGTACATCGCTATTTCCACCAACTGATGTGCAAATATCACATCAATAAAGAGTACAAAATGCAAATAAAGTTCCGAATACTGCTTAAAAACGTGATTATATTTTTTGCCATACTGGAACACATACCAATGAACTGAAATCCATTAATCACGTAAAATAGTTGTTTACATGAAAGTTCTTTCTGCAATTCGCGAACGAAACTGACGCTCCTAACTATCCCCTCAAAAGATTTTCATCGATTAAAAAGGCACTGAAGTGATTTCACTTACGTACTGTAACAAAACATCACATTCAAAAAGAGCACATCGGAACTCTAAATGTTTATTTTTGCCCTTGCAACATATTTGCAAATAAACATTATAAACTCCTCATTTCTATCAATTTCGATAAGTATTTTAACTGATAAATGAACAAAGGACTTTTGACCATTAGCCATTAAACAAATCATAGGTTTTAGTATAAAAGCTAAAAATCGTGAGAAATAATGGCAAAATCAGGAGGTGGGAAAAAAAGATTAGAAATAAGGAGACTCCTGCCTTAATCGGGAGAGTTGGCAGATATGCAGTAGGCATCCTCAGATAATGAAACATCCTGACAGATTAAAATTGTGTTCCGGAACCGGGACTCGAACCTGGGACCTTTTCCTTTCGCGAGCAAGCGCTCTACCGGCCGACCTATCCCGACACGATTCACGACGCCGCCTCAAAACTTTACTTCCACCAGTACCAAGCCTCCTACTTTCCAAACTTCACAGAAGTTCTCCTGCGAAACTTGCAAAACTAGCACTCCTGGAAGAAAGGATATGGTGGAGACATGGCTTAGCCACAGCCTAAGGGATGTTTCCAGAATGAAATTTTCACTCTGCAGCGGAGTGTGCGCTGAAAAGAAACTTTCTGGCAGATTACAATTGTGTGCCGGAACCGGGACTCGAAACTGGGACCTTTGCCTTCTGTGTAGTTTGGAAAGTAGGAGGCGAGGTACTGGTGGATGTAAATTTGTGAGGCGACACCGTGAGTCATGTCGGGGTCCCAGGTTCGAGTCCCGGTTCCGGCACACAGTTTTAATCTGCCAGGAATTTCATATCAGTGCACACTCCGCTGCGGAGTGAAAGTTTCATCCTCAGATAATATTTACTAGTCCAGGCATGGGCAGTTCGTGAATTGTGATATGGCCAGCGAGCCAACACATCAAGGGTGCCTGATAATCCAAACACTCTTGATGTGTTGGCTCGGTGCCCATATCACAATTCTTGGCTCGGTGCCCATATCACAATTCACGAGCCGGCCGCGGTGGCCGAGGGGATTGAGGCGCTCCAGTCACGGTCTGCACGGACACTACGGTCGGGGGTTCGAATCCCCCCTCGGGCATGGATATTTGTAGCTATACAAACATTTGAACCAATTGAAAAAATTCACGAACTGACCATGCCCGGACTAGTAAATATTACCTGACGATGCCTACTTAGGCGAAACGCCATATTAAGCATGTTTATTCACGCCAAATTTTTAATCACTCTACCACTCGTAATTTCGCTCTTTTGACGAACGAGTTTACCGACCAATGGTGAAGGTGAAACGAGCTAGGCCACTAGACCAACTCCAGTTGTACACTGTGGTGTCTGGAGCACGGCCGCAATAGGTGGAGGGGAGTGGGGGGTAACGTATTGGGTCGCGGTGTACCGTGAGGGCCCCTTGGTGCATGTCCCCGTGTACGTGCGGCGGAGACAAAGGACGGCCTCTCGGGAGCAGGCAGCGCCCTCCCAGAACAGCCGTTAACGAGCGCATAAAGATGCGGCGCCGTACAAATCATGGCCGTGTGGTTTCCGAGCCTGCGTCCTCTCCCGAGGGCCCCCTACCCCACCGCCAGGCCGCACACATTTATCGCGGCTTCTGCGGGAAATAATTCCTCTGGCGCCGGCGAAGCACCGAGGTGGGCGAGCGGCACGCCGATTCATTAAGACGTGTCCGCCGACCGGGCCGTACATCCGGCCACCCACGCTGGGGAGGTGCGGGGAGGGGGGTAGCGCACCCACTGTCCGCAAGCTGAGCAATGGCGTCTTCTGAGGGACTAGGAGGCGTGTGGTCGTCTTCTGAGACGCCCAGGGGGAAGCGCGGTGCACTTGCCTCTGTAACCACGATCCCGCGCAGTGCGGTCGTGTGGGCAGAGGCACGAGTATGTCATAAGATGAAGGTTGAAGGTTGGATTCCTGAGACATGTTAAAAAATTTGACGCATATTTTGCTTTTGCAATACGTTCTAATACCTCTTCTTTGCGTAACAGCAGTTTGTTCAGCAATATTCTGTTATTTACAGCCGGCCGCGGTGGCCGAGGGGACTGAGGCGCTCCAGTCACGGTCTGCACGGCCACTATGGTCGGGGGTTCGAATCCCACCTCGGGCATGGATATTTGTGCCGTCCTATTTCATAAGTAGTTCATAAGTAGTTTGTAAGTTTAGGGACTGATGACCCCGTAGTTAAGTCCCATAAGCGTAACAAACATTTGAACATTTTTGTTATTTACATTTAACAGCGAGCTGTCTCTCACAAGGAGACCACATGGTTAGCGGATTTTATATATATATATATATATATATATATATATATGGTACGTTAAGTTCAGATCTCAAATAGCAATCAGTCAAAGCCATTCGACACAACTCTCAAAAATTCTCGAGAAAATCGACTTCGAAGTTTTGCAAGTAAGCGTAAGTAACCATCACTAAATGTATTAAAATTGGAACAACCAGCTTTGGCCGTATTGAAATCTTAATTTTTTTATATACAATACATAACGATTTCGGTCAGTGTCTGACCATCCTCAGTGCTGCAAAAGCGTCAAAAGAAGACAAAATCAGTTTCTGGAAGTCATACGAAAATTGAAAAACTTAATTGACCATATTGGAACGTATAGGTCATCACAATATGAAGAGAAGAAATACAACACAGTGTCATACCTAGAATCCAAGCCCTGTGGGCCCACAAAAACTTGTACTTTGCATATTAACATCAAGTAGGCTGTACTAAATGAATTGCAGCATCTGTAGGAGTAGCTAAGGTGATAACGTTGTGGCATTACAATCGTAGACTCAATGATTTCAATCCCATATGTCAATTTTTTTAAATATTTTTTCGTTGTGTTCGAATACTCACACAATTTTAATATCTAATGATAATTTTTACAAGAGGTACACGTATTTTTGTTTATTCTTAATTTTATATATTTTATAGAAGGTTATTAATAATTATGGTTTCAATGAAAGAAACATGTTACATTTTTTTTTACATTTGACCAATGAAGAAACTTATCTCTACCCGCATGATCCTCATTGCCGAGGAGGGGTGACTTGCGTGCCTCAGCGATGCAGATAGCCGTACCGCAGGTGCAATCACAACGGAGGGGTATCTGTGGAGAGGCCAGGCAAACGAGTGGTTTCCGAAGAGGGGCAGTAGTCTTGTCAGTAGTTACAGGGGCAACAGTCTGGATGATTGACTGAGCTGGCCTTGTAACATCAGCTAACACGGCTTTGCCGTGCAGTTACTGCGAACGGTTGAAAGCAAGGGGAAACTACACTCGTTACTTTTCCCGAGGACATGCAGCTCTACTGTATGAATATAAGATGATGACGTCTTCTTGGGTAAAATATTCCGGAGGTAAAATAGTCCCCCAATCGGATCTCCAGGTGGGGACTACTCAGGAGGATGTCGTCATCAAGAAAAACAAAACAGGCATTGTACGGATCGAAGCGTGCAATGTTGTATGTAGGTTGCCGAACTTATTCTCAGATGAAGTGACTTGCACAGGACAGGGTAGCGTGGAGAGCTGCATCAAACCAGACTGTGGACTGAAGAGCACAACAACAAAAAGAAATATCATCTTTGTTGGCTGAAATTATAAAAGCTGTACTGATTCACATAACTTTGTTATTTTAAGGCACCAATGTAGATCTCAAACCGACACTACCTATGGGCTCAGGCCCGAATCTAGTAACGGTAAAATAAATTGATTTATAAAAATCTTGAAATGGTTGCGGTATTTATTTACTACAGTAATATTCATACACGGATTGTTTTGTGCCAGGTAATGGGATACCATCGTTACGGTTCGTGAGAATTTTGAGCAGTCATCCTGTTATCCGACGCAGTACAAAAGCAGAAAACGCCGTGAATGACAATCTCCGCAGAAAGCCCGAAGCTGGGCATTAACTTGATGGGAAAAAAATCTCCGCATCTTCTGACATCAAAGGTGCCGTGATGGGACAGAAATCTCGTGTGTGTGGCATTATCAGAAGGCTCTTTGATCAGGGAGAAAAGATATTGGACGTCGCTCAAGATGGAACCACGGTCTGAGGCGTGTCTTGTTGTGGTAACCTGAAAGGTAGCACGGCTTTAAATCGATATTTTGCACGATAAATGACGGTAAGGATATGATACATTAAATATAGTAGCCGAGTTCTCCTGTTTTGTCTTAAAAAATAACTGAGCAGACTAAAAATATTGACTACTAGTAGCAAGTAAAACAGGCATTTTATTACACTTTTGAAAAATTCAAGTACATGGGATTACAGCATCGTCGATTTGGTAATTGTTTATGTATGAAGGGCAGAAACTGTAAAGGAAGATAAAAGTTTGAATACAGTAATCGGATTCAAATGCATCTGGGATGCAGTATGTAATTGCGAAGAGATGAAAAGTTTTACACAGGATCGGAGAGCGTGGGAGCTGCGACGTGCAAATCTTTGGTAACAATACCAGTAACTATTTCAAGCCAATACTTTTTTGAAATTTCACACTTGGAGTAAATTGTGAAGATTTACTAAAATTGTCGCCATCTATAGCAGTGGTCGTAAGCTATGAAAAGATATCTAACTCTATATTAAGTCTTATTATTCTCATTTTTTCCCTTAATAAGTAGAAGTAACAATTCAATTCTTCCGCTTATTTATTTCACCTGATAGTGGTTATAAAGTTAATTTTAAAGTTTCGTGTTTATACAAACTGGTATTTTTACATTATGGCCAGAAAAATTTATTAATTCTTAAATGTTCTTGTTTTAGTAATTACGACCCAAGTTTCCCTAATAAATTGTTATGATATGGTGCCCGTTTGTAGAAGACAACCATTAAAAGTTAAAACTGTATATCAGGAAGACACTCTGATAGTGCTATTAAGTGATTTTTCTATGAAACATTTTCTTTAAAGATTCTGCCGCGGCGGAACATCAGTGCGTACTGAGGCGCCGTGCTGCGGTGCGCTCGGCTGTTCGACATCGGATGATCGGGTCCTCCCTCGGGCATGGGTGTATGTGTTGTCCTTAGATTCGTTTATCTTAGTTTAACTAGTTTGTAAGCTAGAGACTAATAACATAGCAGTTAAGTCCTATAGACTTACAAACATTTGAATTTTTTAAAGATTCAAGATTGATTTTATTTTTAATTGAGGTAAAGGGAGAGTAATGAGTACTAACGTAAGTAGCTTTAGAGAATTTAATAGGATTCACGGGTAGGTACTTATGCAAGTGGGCATATTAAAGTTTGTATTCTTTTACGAAACAAATACAGAAACAAATTTTATGTGACAAACGATTTCCGTCTAAATCTAACAATCACCAGTCAAGATAAGATAACTTTTAGATCAACACAAAACAACACCACGAATCTAAGTTTACCATTTAATGAGGGTAAAATAAATGTCTTATTGGGCACAATACTATTTTTCCTTAATAAATTTCTCTTCATTATATTCAAAATTCTTACTCAGCAATTGACCAGGAACACGTCTGAAGATGCTCAGCGCAGCTTGTGATGTATGTCAGTTCGTGGATAACGGCGATGTGTGCAACCCTGATTATTCACCAGCAGTTACCTTCTTTTAGTATTGAACTGAACAGGACAAGAAGAATCTCTAATACTGCAACAAAATGTTCTCCGCCATCCATTTTACAGTGCCTGACAAGGGTTGTATGTTACTAACTAATTAGGAAAACAGAATTTTATGGGGAAAATTTCATACTTTAAGGATATCAGCATGTCCAACAGAAGGCTATTTGAAATGTAATCTACGTCTTAGTACAACTAAATGAAAAAATGAACCTTTTTTAAAGTGAAACTTTGATGTTAGCAGAGAGCTGCTAGCAGTATAATAAACACTTACACAGTATGCGATTCCTGCCTTGCGGTTGTTCGATGCTACTAAGCATGTCCCTATTTTTGGTTTGGATATTTTATAACAAATTGTCTCCCATCTGACTATACCACATCGAAACTTCCCTCCAGACCATGCTGTATGTCTGAAGGGCTTTACATTTACGTCATTATCAGCTGAGGCTGCGGGATGCTGTTCTGTCGGAACGCCCGCTGGAGTGGGAACGGAATTATTTAACCAATAAATGGAATTATTTTCACCAACGCTACGATATTACAACACATACACAATTAGTTGAAATGTTCAAATGTTTGTATAGCCTATGGGACTCAACTACGGGGTCAATCGGTCCCTAAACTTACAAACTACTTATCAACTACTTACGAACTAGGACGGCACAAATATCCATGCCCGAGGGGGGATTCGAACCCCCTACCGTAGTGGCCGTGCAGACCGTGACTGAAGCGCCTCAGTCCCCTCGGCCACCACGGCCGGCCACAATTAGTTAATAGAGACCTTGCTGTTGTAAAAATTTTATTATATCAGTTTTATCTTCTGCTTTAAAATGTAATGGCAGGAAGTTATTATTAGAAAACTCTCATCAGGGTAATGGTATAAAAAATATAGATCTCTACATCGCTAAATTAGAGTATTTAAAATTTCAGTTGGGACTATATCGAACAAATAAACCACGCCAAGAATTTTCACAAGTCAATTAAGCGTTAAAAAATCACAAAAGATGGCTACGTTTGAATAGAGAGATTACTTACCGAAAGAGCTAAATGGATATTTGTGCTTTGTATGTATCCAAATGAATGTCAAACCGAAATGTGGAGGGTAAAAAGTGCCAAATACTTCTGATGATGCCTCTGGTACTCACCTGAAACAAAAGAAAAAGAACTTCGGTAAATCTTGCAAAATAGGAAAGTTCAAAATGACACAAGAAATTGCTGTTTCTTACAAATAAATTACTAAAATATGATTCAAAAGAGATTGAGTGTTAATACTTAGTTCATTATCGCTGATAGTCACACAAAAAATACAAAAATAAACATAGAACACAAGCTTTCTGGAGTCAATTCCTTCGTCAGGTGGGAGACCGGAGTGAGTAGAAAGGGGATACAAGGAAAGGGTTACTCACAACCTAGGCCGTGAGGGAAGGATGGATAAGTTACTACTTTAAACAAAGTGGAGCAGCCTTCAACGGGTTGACGGTAATTGAAGAGATTTGCAAGTAACTATACTCCGCAACCCGTTTTATTGCGTAGCTCAGAGCGGTTTCTTTCCCTTTAGTGCCCAATCGAATGTCTCTGGTCTTATCGCCATGATCACTTGGCGAGTGGAATGATGTGTTCGTCAATTAGGTTTGGAACTGCCGTAAATTTAGTAGCAAACGTCTGCTTAATGCACAGTTGCTCTCTTGCAGGTGGAGATCGATGGAGGTTTTTCATTTTTAGTAGACGAACTCGTAAGGAAACACACTACTTTTTTTGGTCAAATGTTTGAGCGGAACGAAGACTCTTGTCGAATTTTCATAGCTATAAGATTAATGGTAAATTGACAGATAGGCATCATATTGACCACCGTTACGCAAGAAAAGTTTAGTTAAATAGAGTATGATATGAAACTTCCTATCAAATTAAAATTGTGTGCCGGAACCGGGATTCGAACCTAAGACCTTTGCCTTTCTCGGGAATGCACTCTACTGACTGAGCTATCCCGATACGACTCACGATGTCGCCTCACAACATTACTTCCGCCAGTACCTCGCCTCCTACTTTCCAAACTTCACAGAAGCTCTCCTGCGAACCTTGCAAGACTAGCACTCCTGGAAGAAAGGATATGGTGGAGACATGGCTTAGCCACAGCCTAAGGGATGTTTCCATCATATCCTTTCTTCCAGGAGTACTAGTCTCGCAAGGTTCGCAGGAGAGCTTCTGTGAAGTTTGGAAAGTAGGAGGCGAGGTACTGGCGGAAGTAAAGTTGTGAGGCGGCATCGTGAGTCGTATCGGGATAGCTCAGTCAGTAGGATGCGTTCCACACAATTTTAATCTGCCAGGAAGTTTCATATCAGACACAATCCGCTGCAGAGTGAAAGTACGATAGAGTACGATATGCTATTTAACTTACCAAAAGCTTGCATGAAATGGAGTTCTAAATTCAGGACATTTCGGAAACATGCACATTACGCATCTCTTGAAGAATACCAATAAGAAAAATACGAGAGTCTAATGTAACCTTTTCATGTGACATGAAGACAATGCAAACAAGTGAATAAAAACTGAGACACGAACACACAAAATTCATTTCTGCAACAGGAGTGTCGTCAGTCAGAATACGCAAACTTACAGTGCTAGCAGAAGCCGCTACAGTCCCTGTTTCTGCGCATGCGCAGTATTCAGCATACTCGTAATTTATAACTCCACATTCGACACCACATATAGATCAGTGACGTCACCCATACACTAGCGACGTGGTTGGCGGCTGTTCTACAAGCAGGCACGAAAGGCGCGCGCAATTCGGCTAGTCCATTTTCACCAGAAAGACGCTTGTCTAAAAAGGGCTGTGACAGGGACAGTAAAATAAAACAGTTACACAGTCTGCTGCTTGGTCGTAGAAGGCGAGCAACTCGTCGCGAGCTGTGTCCGTGTACATGCTTAAGCGAATATCACATTAGATTACCTATTGTTCCATCCAACAAATTGACAAATAAAAGTCCACTTCAAAACATTTATTTTGCAAAAGGGAAACAAACAGACGCTTTCCGTTGGCACCACGCGTAGCACAAACACGTGAGGGGCAGTATTTGTTTGGAATCGTTGGGTAAACTTACCGAAAATTTAAAAAAAGGAACTGCAAATATCTGTTTGATGAACGAGAGAAAATGAGTCTGACCGCTCTTAGAAGGGATGTCAGTGAAAAGTAGATATGTCATACAACATTTGTTTCGGGTATTCTCAAACTTGAGTGGGAACGTAAATGAAAATGCACGGTATTTGAAAAGTGCAACAAATCCCCAATCCTAAAGAATTTTGATCCCAGCTTTACATTAAATTAGCACATTTACCGTTAAGGCACTTAGATTATATATAATTAACTTTAGACAAAATTTAAATATTTCACATTTATGAAATCATTAATCCACCTTCTTTCTCAGAATCTGTTCAAGGACTTGTACAAAAGTGGCTCTATGTATGTATCGTGTATCGAATGTATCGAATGTATCGAAAAGAAGAATTTTAATAGTTTTTAATGATAATTCTGTAAGTATAACATTATATTCAAACAAAATTCCATGTTATATACCTCACCTCACACTCAGAACCTCAAAATTTGCTCTAGAGATCACTTTCACTAGGTTTAGAGAAATAAGTGTAAAAATGTCAATATTCTAACCTTAATAGAGTCCGTGAAAAGCGGAAAACTTCAAAACAAAATAATTTTCAGTAAATGGAATTTCAAGATCATCCCAAGTTTCTTCCTGATGTCAGGTCTTCACAAGGACCCAGATTTGTACTCAGGATCCTTTCCCCCTTCAAGGTTTTCTGATTTCGTGTTTTGTGCCTTCTTTATTGGGTGTTCAACATTTACACTGCTGAGACGCTGGAAAGCTCTTTTTCTCACGATGTTTTCAAGAAAATTTCCTACCTCAAAACCCATTCTTCCCAATACTTCCAACGTTCCTAAGTCCTCATGATTACATCAAAAAGCAGCACAAATCGCGCTGGAGTGGCCAAACGTTCTAAGATGCTTTGCTGCGGAACACGTGGTTCCTCACCTTTGGAGGTTCAAGTCCTCCTTCGAGCATCGGTTAGTTTACGTTAATTTCAGTAGTTTTTAAGCCTAGGGACTAATTACCACAGTAGTTAAGAATTAGAAAAAATTGATTTGAAAAACAGCATCATCTGTTGTAATCATGACAAATGTATTAAATGAAAATATGGTTTTAAGGGGCATCATTTTCATAGGAACGATTTTAGAGATTGATTTGGGTTCTTTATTTTTCCATCAACACACTGTTCGTCCAGATACATGTACGCGAGTTTGATAATAAACAGAATATAATTTCCAATCTCCTCGTATATACAGAAGCTGTTATCCTTGTACGCCGGCTAAAGAGTATGGCTTGTTCTGTTTCTCACGTCTTGCATTCACATGTTTGTAAACCTAAGGTCGGGAAACTGCTGAAATAATCGGCCATGAAACAGGAGGGCCGTACAATCCGTGAAATGGCGCCTTAGTGAGCGTAGACATTTCCTCGCAGCCCAGTTTTCTATTCATTCTTTGTGTCCGGAGCTTTATTGAATGATGAAAGTATCGAACACTTGCGTTAATCTCAGTCAGTAGCACGAGGCAAAACAAGAATTCCAACTTAATAAACAACGCAGGTGGTTTGAGATTGTTTATACATACGGTAGAGCCACAAACTATCTATGAAAACTAAAGAGAAAATTCCGTTAGTTGCGGCATCCAAACAGCCTTCATGCAAATGGATTCTAGACGTCTGCGTTTTTTTTCTCTGATCCAATCTACAAAAATGAATTGCGAATTCGCCCTGTCACTGTGAACGGCAAATGATTTGGCATGCACTGTCAGGATGATGTACTACCCCAGAAACATCTTCGTAAAATTTAGGCCCAAATTTGGAACTATTAGATTGTTTCGTAAGGAATGAACTCTTTCCTTGGGCATATCCTATGTGTTACGCCCGTCGGTTTACTTCCAAGCCTAGGGAATGCTTTGTCTACGTGTATGTCAATATCAATGAAAAGTTGACCGTTTTAGCGATTCCTCACTGCCAACGACTTCCTTTGGTTTCTCCTCTTAGCTCATATTCTGTGCTCCTTAGACCAATGTATTAAACATGTTCCTTAATTTATTTTCTCTCTTTCACAGAAGAAAACGTCAGAGAGAACACTTATGGAAATTTTAAATCTATACCTTAACTTTCCGTCATTGTTTCTTCGATGTACAGGTTTATCAATTCAAGTTTTATGTGGGGTCGAACTTTTATCTTGTATTCACCCGCCTTTTATACATTCTGGAATGCACGGCTAATATTCTTCCCAAGATTCGATGGTATATCTCTAGTCTCAGAGATTCTACACGCTACCACATGGGTGTGTATGTTAAGGTTAGCACAGATTCAGTGTATCGAAATAACTGTGGTGCTTAGAGTAAGGATTAGCAAATGTGATTTGAACTGCGTAAAGTAACAATATACACTTTTGAAAAAATGTATTCTGTAGAATAAACATAATTTCTCAAGAAATACATTAAATGGCACTGAATGGGTTAATTAAATTGCATCTCCATTTTCATTCAAAATGTATTATTTCGTTCGTTTTATTTTACTAGCGACATGTCTTTAGTAGTAAAAGTCGTAAGTAATCAGCTGTTAGTATTGATGCCTTCCAATTAGTTTATAAAAGTCACAAAAGACATTTTTCCGCCTCCCCATTTTAAGCTACAAGCAACTTTCAATTATAAAAAAATATATTAATGAAATCCTTTGATAAATGTGTGACCTCTGAGTAACACTTAGATGACTCGCAATGTTCCTAATTCGTTTGATGCTTCGTGGTGACGAGCAAAAACTGAAAGGTACATTCCGACCATTCTCTTTGGACTTGCATGAAAACTAGTTCGTTTACTCTTTGTGTATGTATCTGTATCTGTCTTTATTTGCTCCAGTCCGCATAACTCACTGCGTATTGGTTTCTATAGTACCGTGTTGTAATAGGCAATAAATGTCAGCTTAAATGGCTGAGAATCCAACACACACAAAAAAGTGGGCGAAGGGAGAAGAATAAAATGAGAGAAATCTCTTCGGTGCGTATGGTGTACGGCAGTCCATACTTCGATTTCAATTTCCACTGTACATCAGAAATCGCAAGCCAATAACGCTCTGAAATTTCTAACGTATCTGATTCGCTTCCAAGAGCTCTTTTTATTTTCATATTTTCTTTCTTGCTGTTTTCGACAGCAATAAAAATCCATCGATAACAACCTGAATTAAGCAGTGAGGAAACCTAGAAGGAAATTTAGGTGCAAGTTATTTAACTGAAATTTGTCCGTTGCTCCACAAGTAGTTCGTATGGAGTCTTATCCTCC
The DNA here is from genome assembly GCA_026315105.1 of Locusta migratoria. Lineage (NCBI taxonomy): Eukaryota > Metazoa > Arthropoda > Insecta > Orthoptera > Acrididae > Locusta > Locusta migratoria. Next base: position 182,962,464 of record CM048749.1, read on the forward strand.
TGCGGGTGTTCCAGCCACACTTTTCCAACGGCAGATCTGAAAACGTGATTTCACAGTGACTTTCGACTTAGTTATCAATTGAATGACAGGAACTGTTCCGTCCACCACCACCTCCTTCCATCTTGGTGAAATATCGGTCTGCAGGTGTTCTCAGTGTACACCGAAACCGGTTACCGTTACTAACACTTCTGTATTAGTAACGATTACGTAATTCATTTCTAAAGATCAAGTGCTATGCCTACGTAATAAAATTGCTTCCCTTCTTAACCTTCGTAACGTCTACCAGATTGATAAAGAGGGAGAGAGAAAGAGAGAGAGAAGGAGCAAGAAAGTAAAAGAAGGGAATACTGGAACGTTGTCGGTTTGGACAGCGTTCGCTTGCATAATACTTAATAGTTATATTATTCATCAAGGGTCAACGAGATTTCTACTCTCAAGGAAGTGAAGTATGGTACACCTTCACTTTTATAGAGACCTAGCGATTCGGTATCAATACTTATCAGCAGTAACGAACTGATAGTGCGTTTCACATTTTCGTTCTTCCAGTATAGGAACAGATTTCTAAGAGTAAACTACTCAAAATTTCTGGAGTAGCTCCTTTTCGTAAAGATCGTGTGCCAATGTTATTGGGAAACGGAAAGAACGGATCTGAGTGAACTGTTATACGTTACCTCGATCATGCATTGAGACTGCCGTGGTGCGGCGTATATCTCGCAAATTGAAATCTTGCAACCTTACAATGTCAGTCCGTATCTTGCTGATTAACTACATAGGCGTAGTTGTAGAAAAAGAAAGGAGCAGGAGGGTGGTGTACATTTGTTCATCTTTTTGGCTGTGTGAAAGAATGGCCGTTGTACCACGGTATAAAGGACATGAAGACTTCAGTCTTCTATCTTCACCTGCAAAATTAGTCTCCAACCGACGTGGGTTTGGTAAATTAACTATGAATTTTTGAATGGTTAGTCTTTAGGGGTAGGACAGTTAAAGCTGCGATAAATCACTCAACCGCAAAGTGAAACTTTGGGCATCGTTTAAGGAGATGGCGTGAACAGTTCTGAGGGGAAGAATAGGATTTCTTGAGGTAAGTAATCGTCTACACGTGACGGCATGTCACTTGTCGACATGTCCAGGTATAAACAGAGGTTTGCCCTCCGACATAAGCTAATTAAGATACAAACCCAGAAGCTTGAAAACGGTAATGTTGTCTTTATGATCCGGTGTTTAAGGCAAGAGACAATAAATGTGCTTTATTTGCATTTACATGACAGAAGTATGGGATAGATTAAATGTTTGTAAGGCTTTTGGGACATAACTGCGGGGTCATCAGTCCCCAAACTTACAAACTACTTATGAACTACCTTATACTAAAAACGGCACAAACATCCATGCCCGAGGGCGGATTCGAGCCCCGACGGGGAACGTACTCGCGCACCGCAGCATAGTACCTGAAATGCGCTCGGCCGTTAAGGGATAGTGTCATGTACAGAAACAGATAGCATAGAGATAGTTGTAATGTCGCAGACAAAAGGTTATTTTTATTTTTAATTTACCGTATGGCATTCATCGTTAATACTCATAATTTTACACAGTATTTAATTGAATAGGCTATTTCATCAGCAATATTTTTATTTCTTCTCCCGGCACTTTAATGCCCTCTTCAAATTTCTCCTTCCATTCCTTCACTGCCTGCTCAATGTACAGATTGAACAACATCGGGGGAAGGCTACAACCCTGTCTTACTCCCTTCCCAACCTCTGCGTCCCTTTCTTGCCCTTCGACTCTAATAACCGCTGTCTGGTTTTTGTGTAGGTTGAATATAACTCTTCGCTCCCTATATTTTACCCCTCATACCTTCAGAATTTGGAATAGTGTATTCCAGTCGACATTGACAAAAGCTTTCACCAAATCGACAAACGCTAAAAATGTAGGTTTTCCTTTCCTTAGCCTATTTTCTAAAATAAGTCGTAATGTGTGTATTGCCTCTCGTGTTCTCCTAAATCCAAACTGATCTTCGCCGAGGTCGGATTCCACAAGTGCTTCCATTCGTCTGTAAATAATTCGTGTTAGTATTTTGCAACCATGACTTATTAAACTGATAGTTCTGTAATTTTCACATTTGTCTGCACCTGCTTTCTTTGGAATTGGAATACAGAAGGGTATTTCGTCAAGTTAGGTCCCCTACGCGGCGCCACAGCCTGCAGACCTCTGCACTGGGCAGTTTTACGATGGACACTGTGGTGATGAGGTGAGAAATGGGTGCCTGACGCCTGGCCACGAGTGACGCGGCAGCAGCACCAACTACTTGCTGCCCGGCGTTGTCGTGATTGCCTCACGCCGGCGACTCGGCACTTAACCCCTGGCCCGCGCAGCTATTGACACAGGGAGGAGAACCCTGCTCCCGTCGCCCGTCGGCCGCATCAAGGGTTCACAAGTCTCGCGCTATCGCCCCTTGCCAATGTATTTATTGGTGTCAAAACATCTTTGACGTGCAGATTGAAGCTGTCGCGCGTTTTTCGTCGCCCTATGTTGTCTAAACGTGATAGCCACTGGCTGGCAATGTGTGGGTACGATGTATGAATAGTAGCATGTTCTCTTCCGCATGTGTTAGCGCACTAATTATCCACATCTGTATTCTTTTGAGTAATGGTCAGTCACCTGATCAATTTTTCAGTAGTGAAGCCACTTTATGAAAAAGGAGAAAGAAAGGAGAACGGGATAATGAGACAACTTCAGACTTATCTCTATGCCATAGTCGTTTGATACAATTATTCAAACGGCTTTATACTAAAGGTTAATAGAGCATATCAGTTCAAAAAGATTTCGGGTTTGCAGCCGGTCGTCGTAAACTTCATTCCACGATACTTCAACTGGGCACTTGCCAGTCATCTACGGTACCGAGTGACAGCCCATTACGCAAAAGGTGAAAAGTCGACTAAGCCACATGGACACGAAGATACTTTGGTGGCGGGTGGCGTCACTCGCATGGATCACGTTGCAAACGATGATATTCCAAAACGTTTCCGAATAGCACCATCAGAAAAAGCAGAAAAGTCATTTACTATGGTTTGGACATGTGCTACGCCTATGTGCTAGCGAAGTCGGCTTGCACCATGGAAGTCGGCAGTAAAGAGAGCCAAGGGACGACCAAGGCAGAGCATATACATCCAGAAATGGCTGAAGACTGAAGAAAAGGGAGAACGAATCCTGAGAGCGGATCCTGCTACCAAGCGGGGCAAACATAAGGAAAGAGGAATAATAATAATAATTGTTATTATTATCACTATCATTATTATTAATATTAACCACTTTGGGGTTGAATTTTTATCTTTTCACAGTGATATTTCGAACTTTCTTTGTAGTATTTTAGTTGTTGTGTAGTATAAAGAAAATCCAAATCCAATGATATTATATAGGCCTGACGAAACTTACAAGTACCGAATTATTTTTACAAATTTATTCTCAGGGTTTATAATATGTTTCGCTCCTAAGCAATCATTATCTTAAACTGACTAACCGAGTACCAGAAAAAAATTATGAATATTGCTTTCCCACATGAAATGCACACAATAAAAACTGAACAATCACCTGCATACAACTAAAAACCCGCTTTCTGCGTGCTGAAATTCAAATTGCTTTGGCGTTACAGATAACTTACCACATCAATGAAAGAACTGAGATACATTGACAATGTACGAAAGCAAGAATAAGTGGCACGCTACATTTCCGCGGCAGTTCAAATGGAGAAATTTTTACACTCATTTTTATGAAGTGGGACTTTGAAATCCCGTCAGATCATAGTGGGTTAAACCGCCAGAGCACGAGTAGCCAGGAGCTGGTGTCTCCACCAGCTCCAACGCCAGTGTTAAAAGTGGCGTTTCCCCTCACCCGTCCCTGCCGAGGAAAAGCCCGTATGCAGCCTCCAGGGGTTTTAGACAAGATGTGATGTCTCCGGGACGTAGAACGTTTCTCATGCGATAAAAATACTCTGAATGTGCATATAAAATGATCTGATAAAGGAACGAAACGAAGAATGACAGTTTAAATGTTCAAAGGTTTGTAATTCTATGGGACCAAACTACGTTGGTCATCAGTCCCCAATCTTACAAACTACTTAAACTAAAACTAACCTAAGGACAACACACATTCATTCCCGAGGGAGGATTCGAACCTCAGCCGCAAGAGGCTGCGTGATCCGTAACGTGGCGCTCCAGACCGCTCGGCTACTCGCGCGCGGCAATGATAGTTTAAAAACACGTTTTATTTATTCATGTACCTTTTTTACCGCGACGAGCTTTTTCCAGGGGTTCAACAGAAGTTCCAACTTTTGAATATGGCAAATAGTAATGCGACCTAACATTAATGAGTGGAGGACGGTAAGAAGGAGTCGAAGTGAATAAGGAATCACGAAAATTGTGAAAGTTTCTGTAAGACTATAGATGAGATAGGGGCAGCGTATTAATACATCATTATGATGAGTGCAGTAGGAATGTGTGTGGGTGGGGAGGGGGGGGGAGCAAAACTTAATAACTAAGTAGAGCTTTACAATTTTTTTTATTTTCACATTAATATTTATTTATTTCGCAGAAGCCCTCAAACGAGGATATCCTTGCGATATGTGTTTTTCACAATGATTCATAATCGTCGCTTTCACGAGGATTAGATTTTTCTTGCAACAAAAACTTCCTCATTTAACGAGAAACGATGAAACGAGATAACATTTATTTATTTCTCGTAGTAGTCTTATTTTACAAATAAAAATGTTCACCACACACTTCGGCACAGCACTTTAAGTCACGAAATCGCTGTCATATACAATGCAATAAAAAACAAAAGTAACACAACTTCAGCTTCTGAACACAGATTAACGATGTGGGCTATATGATGAACGTTGTTTGGTATTACACACTTCACGATTTTTCCTATAGGAGCGCCACTACCAGTCAAGTAACACGGCGCATTTTCACTAGCAGCTGCTAGAATCCACAATGGCACGCCTTATAACGCAGTTTTCGAGTTCGTAGAAGTTACTGTAAGTACTGGCGATTTGTAAAAGAACATGCTAGAAGGTGTTGCTCGAAACCAGTTTATTTTTGTCGAACTTGTAAGGAACAGAGTTTTCCCGACGTAAAACAAATGAGGCCGATTTGTTATTTAAACCTGAAAATCGGAATTCGAACCACTCAAATCGTAAACTCGTAATTTGAAACAATTTTTGTAAGAATTACGATTAAATCGTAATGGTTGGGACCTGTGCGCTTGCTTCATTTCTAATACACTTACCAAAAAGAAAATATATATTTGGATGAAAAATTAAGTTCGTCGTAATAAGTTATTGTAATGTGGTTTGACAAATCGTTAAATATGTTTTCTGTTATTTTCCCACCTGGGTGTGTCATGTGAACAACTCTTTCGCATTCGATAGCTCAATTTTATGGGATACCACATGCAATACCAAGCTGCGCTAACGTGAAAGAATTCTCCGTTTTCGAATGCCATGAATTTGGTACAGAAAACACTCCAAAGTCGCTACTTTTTTTCGGCGTATTTTTCGGAATTCATACAAAATACTTTTTCAGTGCACAAGGTATATCACCGTGATAAACTAGTATGACGAGATATTTTAGTTTCTCATTTAACAGTTTATTTTTTCATTGGTCAATTTTACTTACGGCAATGGAATCTGAATTCTCTTTGAAAACTCGGACAGATAGAATGAGATAAAATAAATTTTCATTTTACTATCTTCTTGTATGTACACTTGTCTGGCCAGTATATTAATTATCCTCCTAAAGCGAACATTCTCTTGCCAAAATAAGCAAATTACGCCGCCGATGCCGTAAGTAAATTAACAACACAGTAGCTTCAAACATCGTTACGAGCCGTATGAGCTATTATAACTAGTAAAAACACAGTGCGCATAATCTAAAATTACGTCAGCGAAGGTTGACCGACTAATACAGGCTACATGACACCTTTTACCTCTTATCGAAAACAGAATACAAAATTCGGAGCCAATATTTTCCATCACGCCCTCCTCCCCTAGGGGGGTTTTTGGCTGCACCTTATTTTTGTAAAAACCGACCGCCTCCGCCTGTATTCTGAGGGTAGGGAAACGAGACTTGTCATCGGGCGTCGCCACTTGTCGATACCTGCGCCGCAGGAGTGCGGCTTCCGACGCAGAAATAAGACGCCGCTGCCGCCTGCCGCTCCGCGGTCCCGCCACGCGATATTCACGTCCGAGTGCTTTCCGATAGCGGCGGGTACTCCGCCAATAAAAACAGCCGCCGGCGGCGGGCGCCGAAGCCGAATGTATAAATAAATGCAGCGCCAGCCGAGAAACACAATTCCGTGTTCCGCCGGCGCCGCCGTAATGCAGTATGTTTGTTTTATGAGCACATCGCTCACAATAAAAGGCCTCTTCCGCCTGTTGGACGTTATCCGTTATCGTAATGGCGGCGACGCGCGGCGCGGCTGCCACCGGCCTCTCGGCAAACGCGAGAGGCGGCCGCGGCCGCTACCTGCTCGCGCAGGACAAAACAAAAGCGAAGCGCAGCCACGCAGTGCGCATTCTGCCTGGCGCTGCTTCCCGCTGGCCACTAAATGTCCCTGCTGCGGTGTTCTCTTCTACAGCTTGTTCGACGCCAACTCGTGGATAAGTGTGGACGACGCATTGTGTGCCCTCAAAAGGTCTGTGCGTTACAAGACCACAGCAACGCCCCGGCGGAGCGGCCGAGCGCATTGAGGCGCTATGCTCTGATGTGCGAGACCAGGGACACCGACTCCGTGGGTTCTCCGGGGCTTGTGCACCGCCCAAGAATTTTTTGGGGGTGCTGAGCACCCACATAAAATTGAGGTGGAAAATAAAATTGTATAAATTTAAATAAAAACGGGAAAAATCAAAACCTACCATATGACTCAAGAGGCAATGTAAAACGTGACCATAGTGAGAGACGATATTTCATACGTGAAAGAAATGATCAGTTTTTTACGCTGGTCCCCAAGCGAGTAGTAATGAGTGTCCGTGTTTTACCCACTATGCTAGCTGTATTCATCCTGAACACGTCGGTCCTTCTGACCTTTCAGGTGTACGTATTTATGAACATTCAGTTGTGTTCTTTCAGGAATTTAGCTTGAAGAATCTGATGGTGATGCTAAACTTAATCGTTTTTCATTTATCTTTGTCACTTCCCTTGTTATTAAAATTATAGATTCAGTTGAAATTTGTAATTCTTTTCTCTCAAGCTTAAAAAATCCTTGGACTATATTAATACTATCAGAGATGTCATGAAATTATCTCGAAGTGATGAAAGGTTCGATGAAGTATACAGCTCTTGCTTGGAACTGACCCAAAAAATTTGATGTCGGCTTTTTTCAGAAAGAATAGCTTCATACAAAAAGTGTTAGATTAGTGTACAGTGAAAAATTATTTCATTGGTCGTGTAGAAGTTTTGGAGTGTTACTTATATCAAATGTTCAAATGTTTGTAGAGTCTATGGGACTTAACTACGGGGTCATCAGTCCCTAAACTTACAAAATACTTATGAACTACTTACAACTAAGGACGGCACAAATATCCATGCCCGAGGGGGGATTCGAACCCCCGACCGTAGTGGCCATGCAGACCGTGACTGGAGCGCTTTATTCTCCTCGGCCACCGCGGCCGGCTTACTTATATCGAAATATCCACTTCGGCCAATTATATCGATTTATTGTAGTGTCCTAATGCAGCCATGCTTTCCTTTTCTTCCTCCTCCTTATTCCTTCTATCTCTAAAAGGCCAAACAACTGCCTATTTATTTTTATCAAGTAATGCTCATTCAAAAATGAATGAGCATGATTTTTAGGAGGGTTGGTTTCAAACATTTGTGAACGGTAAAAATGGAAATGAGCGTATGGCTTTATTGGCCGGGAGATCCCTTACGGGATTGTACGGCCGCCTGAGTGTAAGTCTTACGTGCCAGTGACGATGAGATGATGATGATTAGAACAACACACAACACCCAGTCCCCTGCCGGGAATCGAACCCGGGCCTCCTGCGTGGTAGTCAGCAATGCTACCATTGAGCTACGGGGGCGGACTGTGAACGGTGATATACAGCACCCACTCTGCTTTTCAAAATCGGCGCCTCTGCGCGAGACCATTCCTCGTCAGAGGTTCGAATTACCACTCGGACGTGGCTATTTGTATCGTGTTTAGTATAAGGTAGTTCATAAGTAGTCTGTAAGTTCAGTGGCTGACGATCCCTTAAGCTTAACAAACATTTGAACACTCGAACCACAACAGCATGAGGTGATGGAGTCCTATCGTTACCCATGATATCCTGCAGTGTATTAAGGTTGATTACAACACAGAGAGTCAGACACACACACTCGTTCACCTTCAACGCTGCCTGCAGACCCCTTTTTGCACAGGGCGAACGGACCGCAGCCACTGTTCCACTGTTCGTCGGCGGGGCCCGCGCGGTGGCGGGAGGTGGGGAGCTGCTCGCTGTGCTGTTATTAATTTTGCGGGATTAATTCCCATCGGCATTGTCGGGCGGCGGCGTCAGTAATTTAGGCTGCGCGCTTCAGAATAAACAAACTTTGGCAATATTGGGCCGCGATCCCGCAGGGCCCGTCAGCCGCGGCGCGACACAGGCCCCATTATGGGCCGTTAGCAGCCGCCACGCCCTCAGGAGGAGCGCGAGCGCCACTCCCTTCTCCTCGCGGTACACCACCTGTTCTGCTGCCTCTCCTATCTCGCTCCAAAAAATGTTCAAATGTTTGTAAAGCTTATGGGACTTAACTACGGGGTCATCAGTCCCTAAACTTACAAACTACTTATGAACTACTTACTAACTAGGACGGCACAAATATCCATGCCCGAGGGGGGATTCGAACCCCCGACCGTAGTGGCCGTTCAGACCGTGACTGAAGCGCCTCAGTCCCCTCGGCCACCGCGGCCGGCTACTCCCATTGGTTCAGCGGGGAGGGCTGCCGTGAAGAGCCCTCACTTAACGCTGACCGTTTGATTTGATTTGATTTTTTTCTGGGAAGCCAAAACAGTCTTGGTCCAACCCGCCACTGCCCGCACCGAAACTAAGTTTATTGTGCTGTATCACTCCCTGTAAAATAATGGAATGTGGTCTTAGAAAATCAGGCGATGCTGAAGGAATTAGATTAGGTAACAAAACAATGAAGGTGGTAGATGAGTTTTGTTACTTGGGTAGTAAAATAACATGCAATGGTCGCAGTACAGAGGATATAAAATGCAGAATGGCAATGGGAAGAAAAGCATTTTTGAAAAAGAGAAATTTGCTAACATCGAATATTAATTTAAGTGTAAGGAAGTCTTTTCTGAAGGCGTTTGTGTGGAGTGTTGCCTTGTACGGGAGTGAAACATGGACGATAAGCAGTGCGGACAGGAAGAGAATAGAGGCTTTTGAAAAGTGGTGCTACAGAAGAATGCTGAAGATTAGGTGGGTAGATCGCATAACTAATGAAGAGGTACTGAACAGAATTGGTGAGAAAAGGAATATTTGGCATACCCTGACCAAAAGATGGGATCGCTTGGTAGGACACATTCTTAGACATCGAGGTATCGTAAATTTAGCATTGGAGGGAAGTGTCCTCTTCTGTTATTCCCATTGTATGTAGGTGTTTTTTGAAATTCCCATGGCCTGTCAGCAAACCAACCATGAGTCTAATCTCTCTCCTGTTCAGGCCCAGGATTGCAGAGATTCTTTTGAAACATGGCTTTGGCATCGTTACCTTGCCATGTTTTTGTTGATAGATTTTGGTCCAATATTCTACGTGCTGTCTTCAGAGCCAGTTACGTAGCTCCAATTTGATCATTGCCTTGGTGATTGTCAGGACAGGTTCCGGTCCAATAAATGGAGTCTCTGCCCCCATCCTGGCTAATCTGTCGGCATGTTCGTTGTCACTGATCCCCGAGTGGCCAGGGACCCACAATAGGTTTACTCTATTGCTTTCCCCTAGCTCCACCAGAACCCTGTGACATTCTGCAACAATTTTAGACCTTGTTGCAGGAGCCGCCAGTGATCAAAGGACTGCCTGCTGTCTGAAAAGATATAGATGCTACGGTCTTTGAAGCACCTACGCAAATTCTCCTCCACACTCGCCATGATGGCAGTGATTTCGGCCTGGAATACTGAGGCCTGTTTCCCTAGAGAGTTGACGCCCTCCAGTCTTGGCTGCACCCTGTATACCCCGGCCCCAATTTGATCATTGCCTTGGTGACACTGACCGTTAGTAATTAGCGTGAATTATACGGTGCCATAGCTGCCGACCTTGAGAAACGGCCACGTTTGTCGAGGAGGGGGGCGGGGATGTCGGGCAGTGGTAGGGCGCCCTTCCTTCCCAATAAAATGTTAAATATTGCTGATGTAGAACACTGCATTATTTATAACACTTTCCGTTCAACTATCTAATTCTTTTGAATAAAATGTTCTCGGGTTTCCGTCCGCGTCATGTGGATAAAACTCCACGAGCTTTCGGCCAAGCACTCCTCGGCCATTGAAAAGTGCTATCGACTACCTAGTGGCTGCAAGTACGGGGTTATATACACTATCTGACGGCTGTGACGTCACTGGTGCTCCGCTACATCGCCATATATGGGCATGCTTTGAGTCGGTGTTCGATGTGCCCGTTTGTAACTGCGTGATCGCTGGATCCCGACTCAAAGCATGCCCATGTATGGCGATGTCGCGGAGCACAAGTGACGTCACAGCCGGCAGCTAGTGTATATAAGCCCGTACTTGCAGCCACTAGGCAGTCGATACCACTTGACAATGGCCAAGGAGTGCTTGGTCGAAAGTTCGTGGAGTTTTAACCACCTGACGCAGACGGAAACCCGAGAACTTTTTATTCAAAGTTATTGCCGCGAGACAATGCATACCTACATCTAATTTTTTCACTTTCACTTCGATCGAGCAGTCCAGGGGTGAATTGCTCGTTCATTTTGTTAACGGGCACCATATTTTGGCGATCAGACACGTCGCCATCGTCATATGCGCTGACGAACTGAGGTCATGAAATTTTATTTATTTATTTCTTAGCCCATTTAATTGCCCTCTCTGAGGGAGAGGGACGGGCTATTTGAGGACTTGGAGTGCACCCTTTCCAGCCTTCTGGCAAAAGATTATAAATTTTCTTTTCTTTTATTTATTTACTACTAGCTTAAACCTGCGGCTCCGCTCGCTTGTTGGTTGATATGATAGATAAGCTATCTTTCAGTAGTGTGCTATGACACTCGTTTTGAAGGGATGAAATGAAATACAATACCTTCTTTAGAAAAAAAAAATTTAATCAACATTCAAATAAATAAAAATATTCGTATGCTTATCCTTACAGAGAAAGAGCTGAAGACATTGTAGCACGCTTAGACCAAAGATATGGTCTGTGGCATCACGTTTCGCTGTATGTAACCTTCTATATCTTTCACTCCCTTATAGCTATCGGAATGGAACTGCTATGGTGTACAACGGGAGTCTTCGGACAACAATTACACAGACCATACGTTTCCCTTCTGTAGTTCGCTGCAGAGTGAAATATTAACAGACACACATTCACACACACACACACGTAGAATTTTATATACACCGATAACTTTCCATCCCAATATACTCCACCCTTTTATCATTATCAACCCTCAAACAACAATGCAACCAATAAAACCATTTTCAAAGAGTAAATATAATTTTCAATGAGTAATTATTGTTCCGCATTTCGCGTCATATTATTCAAATTACTATATACCTATCAGATCGCTATAAAACGGTGCTTAAAACCTTCCTCAGGTACAAATTAGTAACTGTAAAAATATTAAAGTCTCTGCGTCTTGCCGTTCGGACGTGATAAGCATACACCTAACAGACTTTCACATTAATATATATATATAGCTATCCGATCACCATAAAATCGTGCCTAAAGCCTTCCTCGGGTAGGCATTAGTAACAGTACTAATTTTTAGCTCTTTATGTCTTGTGGCTCAGACGTAATAAACGTACACCGAACACACATTCACATTTATAGATATAGATTCGTATATAGGAAGGAATTAAAGTTCAGGGTGAAGAAATAAAAACCTTGCGTTTTTCTGTGGACATTGTCATTTTGTCAGAAACAGCAAAGGACCTGGAAGAGCAGTTGAATGGAATGGACAGTGTATTGAAAGCTGCATATAAGACGGAACATTAACAACAGTAAAACAAGGGTAATGGAATGCAGTCTTAGAAAATCAGGCGATGCTGAAGGAATTAAATTAGGTAACGAATCAATAAAGGTGGCAAATGAGTATTGTTACTTGGGCAGTAAAATAACATATGATGGTCGCAGTACAGAGGATATAAAATGCAGAGTGGCAATGGGAAGAAAAGCGTTTTTAAAAAAGAGATGTTTGTTACCATAGAACATTAATTTAAGCATAAAAAAGTATTTTCTGAAGGCATTTGTGTGGAGTGTTGCCTTGTACGGTAGTGAAACATGGACGATAAACAATGCGGACAGGAAGAGAACAGATGCTTTTGAAGTGTGATGTCACAGAAGAATGCTGAAGATTAGGATCGCGTAACTAATGAAGGGTACTGAAGATAATTGGGGAGAAAAGGAATTTCTGGCATACCTTGACTAAAAGATGGGATCGATTGGTAAGACACATTCTTAGATATCAAGGAATTGTGAATTTAGCATTGGAGGGAAGTGTGTGGGGTAAAAATTGCAGAGGGAGACCAGGAGATGAATATAGTAAGCAAATTCAAGTAGATGTAGGTTGCCGTTCTTATGAAAAGATGAAGAGGCTTGCTCAGGATAGGGTAGGTTGGAGAGCTGCATTCAAACCAGTCTTCGGACTGAAGACCACAACAAAACACAAACAGGTGCTAAAATTTGTTTATAAAATTTACAATAATTTTGATATTAAATTTACATATTTCTTTTGGAATAAAAACATTATTTTTGCGAAATTAGAAACGTTTATTTCATTGTGACGATCATACGATGGTTGCGTTGATTTCTCTTCTCGTCTTTCTCTTGGACTTCTTGGTACGCCTGGATATCTCGTAGAGTGGTATACTTCCAGATTCAGATAAAGGTGTCATGACGACCAACGTTGTAAACGTGGCTACTGACTTAAATTAACCGTTTCATGCGATATACATGACTCAACCGACTTTATATTGAAGAAAATTAACTCTTTAACGAAAACTGTCAAATGTTACATGCATAGTCATCGGATTTGGATTCTGCCGTCGCTCATGTAGGACGTACTACGTCAGCTGTGCACCGAACGAGATACGTGCACACGTTGGGCTGTCCGCAGATATAGCGCAATTGGCGCACGTGACGGACAAGCTGTCAAAATAAGATCCCCATCTGGCGATTTGTGGCGCATTATTCAATCACGCGCTAGCACAGTGTAGCGAGGGAGGGGGACAAAAAAATACTCTAAAAATCCCCGCTGCTACCAATGCTGCCAATGCTACCAACGCGCACCCACACACACACACACATACACACACACACACACATACGTACGTGCGCCTACGCATAGCGCTTCATGCAACGGGAGATACGTCTCGTCTGTCAGTGGCCAACTGAGAAGAAAATAAATATGCTGTCGCCATTCTGTATTGTCGAAATTTTAAATAAATGGTGCCATCGACAGTTCGCGAAATGGAATGCAGGCAATCGTCTGAAATGGGCGGATCCAAGCCGATACGATCTGAGATAACTGTAATTTGACGTGACGATGCGTACACTAGCCAACGGCCATGGCTGTTCTATGTTCACAGTCGCTCATGTGGACACGGGTGTCGATGTATTTTTGGACGGTATCTCGGTGAGAAGGATTTGATATTAGCGCGGTGCTAAATGGGCAGAAGAGATCGGTGTAGTTTATTCGGGCTGCGATATGATAGCTACAGGCAAACAACACATTATCTGTGCAACGCGACCATTAATTTACAATTTTTTTCTCGCGCGTAGCACAAAGTACAACAGGGTATATTGTTCTAGCTTCCGTCCCATTTGCAATACCGCATCTAACAAGGTGACCAAATGGGGTATCGGAATTTAGAATTTCTTTATATTTATCGTACGTGAAGTTCAGAACCCAAATAATAATCAGCCAAAGCCATTCGACGCAACTCTAAAAAATTCTCGAGAAAATCGATTTGAAATTAGGCTAGGTACAGGTAAATCACAATAATTGTAACAACTGCAGTATCTGTCGGTGTATTTCTGGTGTGGAGGGAAAAAAAATAAATAAATAAAAAAATAAAAAAAAAACAGTTGTTTGCGTTCTGGCCTCACAACCATAGGGTCTGTGGTTCGAATCCCAATGTGACAGATTTTTTCTCGTTTCCGAATTCAGTTATATAAAACATTTTGGGATCTCTGATTCCATGTGCAGCGTCAGTTTATGTGTTTGTAGACGAGCCGAAAACCTTGTCGTCACGTAAAACGATGCTGAAGTAGGTTAGCTGCTTAGAAAGCCATTACAAGGTATGGAGATGACTTTCCAAAAGCAGTGTCGGAGCTCTTCACAAACTGAACAATCAAAGACTACCGTCGTCAATTAATAATGAAGCAATTACTGTAAAATATGAAAATTATTTTTTTATTGAAACAATCATTAACAAGCTTTTATAAAATAAAGAAAATTACAAATAAACAAAAATACCGTACGTACACTTTTCGTAAAAATTAACATTAGATATTAAAACTGTATAAGTATTCGACCATAAGGAAAAAAATAAATTAAAAAATCTGTCACGACAGGATTCGAACCACCAAACCTGCGATTGTAAAGGAAGAACATTACCACTTGAACTAAACCAACATAATCGGAAATTAATTTATTGATTGGTACTTACGATTACTCGCAAAACTTCAGTCGATTTCCTTGAAAATTTTTGAGAGTTGCGTCGAATGACTTTGGCAGATTCTTATTTATGTTCCGAAATTCATGCACCATAAATATCAAAAAAATTCTAAATTCGATACCTATATGGTCAAATTGTAAGAGAAAAAAATAAAGTAATTCACATTTCGCAACTTGCCAGTTCACGACGGTCTTACTTATAAAATTCTGCAATTACAGTACGTACATTAGCACTTCATGTTTCCTCGAAGCTCATTAAAACAGGCTTATACCACCACTGTTCATGGAAATGAGAGGCGAAGATGCTAGTACAAAGAATGGAGGTCAGGTACTAGGTCCCTTGTGGACATCAAAGTTATTAGGGCAACGTAAGGAGAAAGAAAAAAGCTATTACATTACAAAGAAATAAACCAGCCATGTATATTAATTGATAAATCACTCAATAATCACGTTAATGCAAATGATGAGTTGTTTCGGCGTGTTAATGGGCCATCTTCAGATCTGTAGATGGTTATAAAATATACTAAATTGTAATGTGAAGTCAGATAATTGTTTGTTAATGTAAGAGTAAATTTAACGTTGCATTAACCACATGGGTCTTGTTTGACTCCACACAGCGTGTGTACGATTCTCCCATTTGGTAACTGCTACTATTGACTGAATTGCCACGAATTGTATATTGTAAATGTGTGCGCATTTTTCCGTGTGTAACTGGCCTCAGCCAACGGGGTATGTTTTCACGAAAAGGCATTCAAAATAAACGAATAAAAGTATAAAAATAAATGAAAACAATTTGTATTAGAGAACGAATTTTTTAACAATAACTATAGGTGAGCTTCAACTTTTTCCTTCCGAGATTCAATAAGTTTCGTCTTGTGGTATTAGAAAAATGAATGATATTTCCAAACAAAATGATATCCATCGTATTAAAAATATGGAACTTAATGAAGGAACGTTTCTATCTTAACTCTGACAGACATTAAACACAATCTACCTTCCTGCCTTGTACGTTTAACAAACCAAACGTTACCACACCCAGTAATATTAACCTCCTATTTTATGTTACCTAAAATATTTTTTTCGTTCACATAATATATAAGCTATCTTTTCAACTTATTTAACCAACGTTATTATTAAACACTCATGCACAGCGCTGTTAATTCTATACCAAACGCTCAAGCGATGTAAAACGCTTAAGCAAATTTGGTGTAGTAAGACGGCCATGTCACAGATTCCCGTTTTATATAACTTTATACGCAGGAATGCTTTCGCAACTAATGCATAATTTTACATAAAAATAATATACGTCAAGGTTCTAGTGATGACTTATCTTCGTACTGTCACCATTTCACTCCGCTGTGCTGCATCATCTTCGCTTGCAGATACCGATAACAACAATAACGGCATCCTAAGGCAACATCAGTCACAGCGTGTGACCATCTTCATCTCCATGGAAACGGCGTCCTCGACGGTGCCTCCCATTGCCAATAGACAGCGATCTATTGGTTGGTTCGTTTGGGTACGCCGCGGTGGAGTAGCCGAACGGTCTAAAGCGTCTCGCTGCGGAGCGCGCGATTGGTCGCCGTGGAGGTTCGAGTCCTCCCTGGGGCATGGGTGTGTCTGTGTCCTTAGGTTAGTTTACCTAGGTTTAAGTAGTTTGTAAGCTACGGACTGATCACCACGCAGTTTGGTCCGATGGATTTACAGACATTTGATTTGAGTTTGGGTACGAAGGAGCCAGACTATTATCAGTCCTACGGCGGAATATCGCCACAGAGGCTTTCTTAATAAACGCAATTACAACTTTATTGTTTATGAACTGAATGTTTCGCCATCTGTTTTATACGTACAGTACTTATTTATTCATAACGATGTTTCTTTAGAAATTTCATTAATTTCAATATCACAAGACGACAATAAGTGAATCTTTTTGTGCAAAATTTTCGCTCACCTGTAAACATTATTTTAAACTTTCGTTTTTATATAACTTATACATATTATTTGATACTTATATTCGTTTATTTTTGAATGCCTTTTCATGTGAACTTTCCCCGTTGGCAGAGATCGGCTTCACTAGGCAAAATGCACTTGCTTTCACTGCACATAACTCGTGGTAATTCAGCCACCAGCTACAGTACCAAATGGAACTACCGCACACTTGCTGCATGGATTCAACTCAGTGTCGCATAGGTAATGCAACTTTCATTTTATTCTTACTTTGTACACATCAATGTTTGACTTTTCTCTTAAACTTAGCGCATCTTGTAACCATTTACAGATTTGAAGGGGGCTCGTTAACAATTATTTTCTGTTTTACCAGTGAAAGTTCTCTGCCTCACCCGACCATATTGTCAAGAACAGACAAGAAGTTGTAAGTGTTTCTGGCGTCACGTATCAAACATCACGTGGCAGTTAAGGTATTTATCTCAGGTTCTTTGTTGCTGAAAAATCATCAGTTTCGAAAACTCTGTAATCCTGTGAATTTTCGTTATGTATTTTCCTCGAGTGATCTGAATTTGAGTTTCACACAATTATTATTCATAAAGTTTACCAGAGATTTTGACAAGTGTTAATGTTATGACTATATTTTGCTCCTCTTATTGAAAAATACTGTTTTCCAAAAAGATTTTGTTAATAAAACTAATCATATAAGCACAGTAATAGTCAGATCAGTAATAACTAAAAGAAAATTTGCTGCCGCGACAGACATTTCTCTTTTATCAGCTGATGATGAATATTTTATGAAATCTTTTGACGAACTGAAACTGTAGTCCACACCTGAAAAATTTGGCCTTCAACTTTCATGGAAATTACTTTTCGTAGACTAATTTCGAAAAATATTCAGCCCCTTACGAATCGATCCCGTACGGCAGGCACAGATAGCAACTGAACAAACAGTAAATAGCAACAACTTCGAAAGTAAACTCTGAAATATAGTACAAACTGCACATTATTTCTCGTAGTTTAGATACTGTCGAATCTACACAACTCGCGTTAATTCCTCCAAATCTGAAAGTGCTTCTTTCTCATTTGGTAAACTTCAATGAGCAACACTACAGACTAGAAAGAGCTATGAAGGCAACGTTACCAATGAAGAAAAAGTGCCTGAAACTACTCAACATAACACAATAGTATCATACGGCAGGATGACAGTGGTAAAAATGTTGGGCAAACATGCGCTCTGAAGTGTATACATTACTATTGAACAAGTGCTCTTAGCATTTAAGAGTGAATCTTTACTGGATTCTTTTTTTTTCATGTTTTGGCGTAAGGAACACATCCCCGAAGTCGGTCAGTGTTTTATGGTGACATTTCACGCAATCACATGTCAACGGCTAGAGAAGGCCAAGTGAACCTAACTGAGCAGAATGGTATACCTTTAAAAATAAGTGCAAAACAGAACGGCTTACAGGTAGGCAGACAGTCTACTCCATTGAAGACTGAATAGCAGTTCATAGCTTGGTATCAACCCCACAAACCCCCCAGAATCCTGGAAGAAGGGGGCAAATATCAGGAGACACTGATATCACGATCACCTCAGTTCCTAAGCGATAATAAATAACAAAATGAAGGAAACCACGTCTAGTTCTGCCACCACGTATGACGATGGTAGCCCAACCACTGAATCATTAAATATATATTCAGTCGAGGGACCTAACAACCTTAATGACAGATGTCAGTGCATCATACTGCAATAGGTATGGCACCAATGACAAAAAAGAATGAAAATTGTCACTGTCTCAGTACATTAATGAAGATAACGTCAGTTAACTAATTGGTACCTTATAAAAATTGTGTTTAATAAAATTGTGATAAGGTATGTGTAAACTTCAGTTTCTCTCTTCAACTCTAGGCAGATGAAGCAATATTTGCCAGACGTGAATTTTCACAACCATGCACAAGTCCGCTGTACACTGTGGAGTTTCATTCCGTACACTCTGTTGGGTACATTAGAATGTTTCTTTCTTTATTTGTCTCTGTATTAACTCTTATCTGTAGATATGGCTAATCCCGCAAATCTTTGCCCTGATAAGGTTCAGAAACTGTAATCGGCTCTAGCGATATAGCCACTTACTTATGGTCGTAGGTTTTGAGCTTCAGTTCGCTTATGTACTTAAAAAAAATTAGGAAATTATATAAATAAAACTCACGAAAGAACAATCCCGTACGTCCATAAGTCGTCTGTTGCCCCTTCATACAGCAACGCATTGAAATGCAAATTTCACATGATTCAGATGGCTTCTTTCAGTGTCTTGCATCTTGGGTGGCAAGCACCGTACTTCAATGTAATCCATGGTTTTCATAAAGAATATGGTAAATAAGTATTTTAGCAAATAGCTTATAAAATTAATAGGGGAAACTACCGTCTGTTGGTTCCCGTTCTATAGCCTATACACTTGCCTTGACATATGTGATTCCATATTTTATTTCGTTGAGTAGCAAAATTACTTTGCATGGTATACATTTGTAACGCTATTTAAGATATTATGCTAGGTGATAATTTATTTAATGTTCGTGGTTAAGAAACACTAAACCATCGGTTCTGTATAGTTTATTTGGCTAGAAATCGAACTGAAAATAAGACAATACAGGAGCATCCGTAGCTTAAGGTTACGGTTTTTGATTTACTACAATAAGGATTCGTCTCTATTATTTAAAAATTATTTGATTATTGATTGAAGTATTTCTTTATCAACAACAATCTACAATCGTTACTCACACCTTCTAATTCGGCGCCGGCCGCGGTGACCGAGGGGACTAAGGCGCTCCAGTCACGGTCTGTACGGCCACTACGGTCGGGGGTTCGAATCCTCCCTCGGGCATGGATATTTGTGCCGTCCTAGTTCGTAAGTAGTTTGTAAGTTTAGGGACTGATGAACCAGTAGTTAAGTCCCATAGACTATACAAACATTTGAACATTTCTAATTCGGCACATTCATTCATGAGGAAGCAAACCATTATTTATCTTGCCCCAGCAGTTCTTTCAATAACACACATATAAAAATTATGTTTAAATTCTGAGCACAACCATCGGAAAAAACGTTTTTTGTTTTAGCCATATCACTTCATCTGTTTATGGAAGTTTGTAACTTCGTTATTGTTTTTATTATATGACGACACACCCATTTTACACTTTTGGCTTGGCTTCGTTGATACTGATCTCAACGTAATATAAATTAACACTTTCTTCAGCGGACATTACACTTACAGGTACATTGGAAAAATGTTTTCAGGAAGACACTGAACTGCCATTATCGCACTGCGTAAATTAAAATCAGCCGATGTTACATTGTTACCTCCTTTCCCTCTTATAGTAGCAAAGTCATTTTCAATGCAATTCTAAGACAACCTCCTGGTGGGAAGAAAACCAAAACCAAATCTGTCAATTAGTTCTTTCCTTTGCTGTTTGTAGTTATTGTAGCCGTAGGCAGCACATATACTCTTTCTTGCAACCAATCACTAGTTCTATAAAGCAAGCCGACGAATCTAGCTAGTATTCTAAGACTCAAAATGTACATCGACTGTTCACTGCCAGCTTTAGATTATGGCTCAAACCACTGTGAGGTGCTAGGGAGCGCTGCCACGAGCTATATGGAAGAGTTTCTGTTATTGTTTTCAAAATCTACTGACTGAAAAACAGGGCGTTGCCCGGGTATTTGTTTATTCAGTCTATCTCCTTTCTGTCTATCTTCTACTCTTTGTCCACCTCGCACTCCATGTCGGTGTGAGAAATTATTACATGTATGTACCAAGTGTCATGGTGAGCTATGAAACGATGAAAACATACCTACTTTCGTGTTGATTGGCTATACGGCGTTGACGTCTGATGTAAAGTACCCTCCGCCATGCATTGTATGAAATTTGACGTAGGAAGTGACCTTCATATTGCTTCGTTAAGTGTGCAAGGCCTACCTTAGCATGCCTCCAGTCTGACACAAATTTCCAGCTCTACCCTGCCCACATTAGTCAAAACTCGTAGTCATTATGTACTAATTCCCATAAGAGTATGGGCTCCAAACATGCCCATTCCTTTCCACTATTGTGTAACAGCGTAGAGCTGGAAATTTGCGTCTGACGGGAGGCGGGCTTAGGTAGTCCTTGCAGCGGCGGTGACCACTATGTCCCCTTTTTCAGCTTTGCCTATGCGCAGTTGAGGTCATATATTCTATGAATGTGAAGCAATATACAAGTATTGTACGATTCCTAATTTTTTATGAATTTCGATATGTAGATTGATTAAACTGGTAAATAGGCAAAGGACTTTTGGCCATTGACAAAAAATAAATAAATAAATAAATAAAAAATAAATCAAAATAAAAAATAATTAATTAATTAAAATACGTTGTGTATCTTAGGTTAATGCTATTTTGTCAAAAACTGACATTTTGAGCCCGTGATTGTGAATGAGAAACAAGGCGATTCTTATAATAACTTTCTTATAACAACTTTTCGACGTAAGTAAAAAAATAACTAGAAAAATTCTATCATAAAAGTTTGTTCACAATATTTGTCGATATCATGCGTCACATTTACGCTCGAGAAAGTCATTATAATCAGGTTTAGTATTGTGCGGCTTATACTACCCCTTATCCTCACCTAGTGTTTTTGTTGTATTTTCTGAGTCACTTCCCCCTGCGCACTGATCGTTAAACTTGCAGATTAGAAATACGGATGCAGGATAGGAAGCGGAAAGTCGGTGAATGAAGGGAGTATAAAAGGTTTCAAAAATGTTCAAATGTTTGTAGAGTCTCAAAATGTTCAAATGTTCGTAGAACTTATGGGACTTAACTACGGGGTCATCAGTCCCTAAGCTTACAAACTACTTATGAACGACCTAAGACTAAGGACGGCACAAATATCCATGCCCGAGGGGGGATTCGAACCCCCGACCGTAGTGGCCGTGCAGACAGTGACTGGAGCGCCTCAATCCCCTCGGCTGCCGCGGCCGGCTAAAAGGTTTCGGACTTCGTCTTCGAAGGTAATAGGTTTGATTTTAAATATGAGGAATATATTACGAAAGATATACTGTACATTCAGTATACAAGTCAGTAAGTACCACGTTCATTGCCTATGCAGTGAGAAAGAAGAAGAGATGTTGGCAGGTCTGAGGGAGGCCGCCGAATAAGACTGAGTATCACTCCGTCGATTTGCCATTGCGCACGTTGCGTTAAAGTGACGCCAGAGCGCGCTCCAGCGATAATAGCGTACCCGATACGGAAATCGATACTCACAGATGTTGAAATGTTCAAATGTTTGTAGAACTTATGGGACTTAACTACGGGGTCATCAGTCCCTAAACTTACAAAGTTCTTATGAACTATCTAATCCTAAGGACGGCACAAATATCCATGCCCGAGGGGGGATTCGAACCCCCGACCGTAGTGGCCGTGGAGTCCGTGACTGGAGCGCCTCAGTCATCTCGGTCACCGCGGCCGGCTCACAGATGTTACAGGCACCACACAACCAAAGTCTTTTCACCAAAAGAAAAATTATCTGCATAAAAGAAAAATGGAAGTTTCATTTGTGTGGACGTGAACAGTCGTTTGATGATGAACTGAAAGGTTGAAACCGATAACGGCGCTATTTAGTTAATAAATAGCATGATCAAAAGTGGTTGGTTGCTGTCTTCTTTATTATAATAATCTTAGGTTTCTGGATAAATGTTAAAAATGAGGGAAAATATAGCGAAAATCGGGAGGCAGCAGAAAAACTGAAAACTCAAGAGATTCCCACCTAAATCAGGAGAGTTGGCAAGTATTAAGATTTTGTGGCAAATCAGGTACCTGAACCAGCTCCAATGTCCTGTGAAGTTGGTACTCCTTTTTTGGAAAAGTATATTTCGGCGAAATTCTGCAGAACTATTTAAATTTTGTACAGAGAACTCCAGAACTATTGCATATCTGTCTAGAACTCTGAAAAAAATACATTTTTGAAAAAAGGGGTGCCAACTTCACACGACTCTGGCGCAATTTTGTGTAGTTTACGTCCCTCATTTACGCAATTAGCTCATGAACTATTACCTGGGCAAAAAAATATCATTAGGATTTTCTGCAGAACTCTTTGAGAGCTATTTAGAACTGTGATCAGAACTATGTTTACGCTTATAGGCAAATAATTATTTGGAAAATCTAAAATTTGTTATAATTTTTTGTAATTTTTTCGCGAATTAGTGCAGAACTATTTAAATGTTGTACAGAGAACTCCAGAACTGTTGCATATCTGCCTAGAACTCTGAAAAAAAAACACATTTTTGAGAAAAGAGGTGCGAACTTCACAGTAGCGTGTAAATGGATTCCCCATTATTGCAATTATCTCATGAAGTATAATCTGCACAGAAAAATGTCATTAGGATTTCCTGTAGAACCCTTTGAATGCTATTTAGAACTGTGATCAGAACTATGCATGTACCATTAGGCAAAAAATTATTTTGAAAAAAAACTAAATTTTGTGTTATTTTTTCGTATTTTTTTCGGCGAAATGTTGCAGAACTATTTAAATTTTGTACAGAGAACTCCAGAACTATTTCATATCTGACTAGAACTCTGAATTAAAAAAAAGAAGGGGGTGCCAACTTCACAGGACTCCAAAGTAAGGAAGCCGCAGATTTGTGTTGCGGGCCTGCGTTTGTGCGGCGTGCAGGCGCTGCCCTCGCGGCGCGGCGGCAGGTAGGGAGAGGTCCCGCCTGTGGGGCGAGTCTGAGCCGGCCCGAGCGCCGCGGTGGCGCCTCGAGGGCCCTTCAGAGCGGCCGGCGGGTAAACGCGTTAAGGGCGGCCGCAGACCTGAGGGCCGGCCAGGTCGTAATGACGCCGCGGGGACACGGCACCAGCCCGGCACCCAGGGACGCGGATTTCCAGGCGGGAGGGCGGCGTATCCTTCTCTGCAGGCTGGCGGCCTCGCACCCCTGCGGCGCAGATGGCACCAGACTCTCGCTTCGGTGTTATCCCTCTCATGCACGGTTTATCAACCCGACAATGAACAAAATTTCTGATACATTATTTGTTATAATGATATCACAATAAAATCAAAATCTAAGCTTCCAACAATTTATTTACACAGCACTTTCACAAACGTACAGTTTAGACAAGTCATACGTCGGTAGGTCTTCCTTGGTACGGCACGCCAATCTCGTAGAAATGCCCCAGGAATCTAGAGCCGGAAGTGGCAGCTCACTATTGAAGTCCTCGTAGCACTAAGTTCGGCACGTCAATAACTTAGCCTTCCTGCAAGCGAAGGCATCACTGGCGAAGGCGAGAGTACACTGGGCTGCTCAGGCAGGTGCGGGCGCCTATATTTGGTTCTGGTAGTTCGGATGTGAGCCAGGCGGTAGCGCCGTGGACGTCTAGTGTAGACTCGCTTCCATCTCGCAACACTAGCCCTCTAGCGGTCCAGTCGAACTGTACCGTGCGGCCGGCCGGCGAGCCTTCGGTATGCGCGCCTTACTTCCTTGTGTGGATTGCGCTGCAGGCCGTCTACTTGGCGTGGCGCCAGATGCTGGGTTGTCGGCCGGCGGCGGCGTGGTAGCGGATACCACATTATTTGGTAACTTAAGACCTATCTTGTGCAGAATTCATCATGATTTTTCTAAAAAAAAAAAAAAAAAAAAAAAAAAAAAAAATAGTTTCACAGACCATTAGGGAGGTGTCCTCAAATGAGTACAGCGAGCACGAAAACTGCTACATTTTACGTGGAACATCTATCAATAATATCAAAGAAAACATGAAGAGTGTACACTATTTTGTATTTTTCGTACAATAAAATTGTTTCGGGCATTCGGGACACACAGCAAGATTGCACTTTTCTCAAATGTTGCTGTCTGCAGTCCCGATCATGCATGACACCTCTTGGCATTAGGATCACCTGACGTGGCTGGCCAGTGTTATACCCCAGTGAAGCGTAATTCGTTGGGTACCGAATGACAGGCTTTATTTGTTTCGATATACAGACAACAATATGCTTTCATCTGAAGGCCTGTCTCTACTCTTTTTTGTAATCTTTACTTTCCATTTCTTTGTCAGCCTAACGACTAACACTGCCCTCTAGGAGACATTCTAGCATTCATTATTTAAAAAAATGTTCAAATGTTTGTTAAGCTTATGGGACTTAACTACAGGGTCATCAGTCCCTAAACTTACAAACTACTTATGAACTACTTACGAACTAGGACGGCACAAATATCCATGCCCGAGGGGGGATTCGAACCCCCGACCGTAGTGGCCGTGCTGACCGTGACTAGAGCGCCTCAGTCACCTCGGCCACCGCATTCATTATTAGTCGTCATGTGAGGTACCTGTGCTTTTACTGTCTCGTCATATGTAAATGTTGACAGAAATGATACGAAATTTAAGTGTCATTATTTGAGGACGCGACGCATGACAGGGTTTATCCACTGACACACGGAACGAGTTATCTACCGTTCCCCTGCTGCTCTAAGTGTTTTGCGACGCCACTTGTTTCTATTCACATACACGTCTACGTGTAGAAGGTGATCGTTTCGACCGAGCGCGGATTTCGCGGACAGAGCGCAATTTTATACCAGAAGGCGGGTGTCTACATCTACATGGGATACTCTGCAAATCACATTTTAGTATACAGGGTGTCCCAGCTATCTTGTCCACCCAAATTATCTCTGGAACAATAACAGCTATTAGAAAACGACTTTCACCGGTATCAATGTACGGCTGGGCCCCTTGAATGTACATATTTGGAAACATTCTAAAACGAAAGAAAATATGTTCTTTAACACAAATTTATGTTTTTTTTTTAAATGAACACCCTATATTTTTTCTTCAGCAATCCATAGCATGACAAATCACATAAACAATGGCGTTGATTGCATCGCAATACTCCAATTACATCCCGAGATATTGCGACGCGAAGTTGACGCTTGAAATACGCGAAACGCGCGGCTAGTACACGTCCTGAGCAGCATGGGGTTCTCGCCTGAGTGTTTTTCTCACATTTGCTTTCGTTTTAGAATGTTTCCAAATATGTACATTCATGGGCCCCAGCCGTACATTGATACGGGTGAAAGTCGCTTTCCAATAGCTGTTATTGTTGTAGAGATATTTTGGGTGGACAAGATAGCTGGGACACCCTGTATATACACGAGGCGTCTATTCCGAAAAAACAGACATCACTTCTGATCCTGCAGTTGTTATTGTTTTCATATTCACAGAATATATGACTTAAATGCGAATGGAGCAAAGCTGAAAATGTTTACCCAGCCGGGATTCGATCACGGATCTCCTGCTTTCTAGGCAGTTGCATTGACTCCTACACCACTAGGGACACAGTGATCACCGCACCTGCAAGGAGTACCTAAGCACGCCTCCCGTCAGACACAAATTTCCAGCTTTGCCCTGCCCACAGTACTCAAACTCGTAGTCACTATCTACTAATTTCCGTAATAGTAAGGGCTCCAATCTTGCCCACCCCTCCTGCCTAACGAAACGATCATTGCCTGTGTGTGTGTGTGTGTGTGTGTGTGTGTGTGTGTGTGTGTATGTGTGGCGTCTATTCCGAAAAAACAGACATCACTTCTGATCCTGCAGTTGTTATTGTTTTCATATTCACAGTGACAGGCAATGATCCTTTCGTTAGGGGGGAGGCGTGGGCAAGTTTGGAGCCCTTACTCTTACGAGAATTAGTACATATTGATTACGAGTTTGAGTACTGCGGGTTCGAATCCCGGCTGGGTACAAATTTTCAGCTTTGCCCATTCGCAATCGAAGTCATATATTCTGTGAACATGAGCAAATTTTAGTGGCTGGCAGGGGGTTCATCGAACCACCTTTATACTATTCATCTACCATTCCATTCTCGAATAGCGCGCGGGAAGAAAGGACGCCTGAATCTCTCCGTTCGAGCTCTGATTTATCTACATCGTATTTTATTCTGATGATCATTTCTACCTTTGTACGTGACAGTCAAGAATTTATTTTCCCATTCGGACGGAAATGTGGGCTATTGGAATGTCTTAAGTAGACCACTACGCAGCGATAAACGCCGTTGTTGTAATGATTCCCATCCCAGATCCTGTATTATTTCCGTGACGCTGTCTCCCCCGTATCGTGACAATACAAGACGGGCGGCCTTTCTTTGGACTCTTTCGATGGCTTCCGTCAAACCCACCTGATAAGGATTCCACACACAACAGCAATACTCCAAATAAGCACGGACAAGCGTGGTGTATGCAGTCTCTTTAGTAGTTCTGTTACATCTTTTGAGTGTTCTGCCAACAAAACGCAAGCTCTGGTTCGCCTTTCCCCCGATATCATCTACGTGTTCTCTCCAATTTAACTCTGAAGTAATAGTAATTCCTAGATATTTTGTGGAGTTTACGGCCTTCATGTGTAATTGATTTATCTTGTAAACAAAGTTTAACTGATTTCTTTTCGTACTCATGTGGACGACTTCACACTTCTCATTATTGAGAGTCAATTGCCAATCTTTACACCATACTGATATCTTATTCAGATCGTTCTGCATTTGGTTTTGATCTTCAGATGATTTTACTAGACGGTAATTGACGGCTTCATCTGCGAACAACCTACGAGAGCAGCTTAGATTTTCTCCCAAATCGTTTGTGTAAATAAGGAACAGCAGAGGACCAATGACACTACCCTGTGGAACGCCCGATAACACCTCTGTTTTAGTCGATGCCTTACCATCGATAACTACAAACTATGTCCTCTCTGACAGGAAATCCCCTATCCAGTCAAAGACCTGAGGCGGTAATCCATAACCACGCAATTTTATGAAAAGCTGTTTGTGACGTACGGTATCAAAAGCTTTCTGGAAATCTAGAAATACGGAATCGATTTGAGATCCTTGGCTAAAAGATAAATGTCCACGAAAATAGACGGTGTTTGCATTTTTTATTATTGTTATTATTTAACTTTTTCCGCCGCTCTTCAATTAATAAGTTCATTACTCCTTGCTATCTTGACGTTATCCGTTGGAAACTGCTGACTTTATTGTACAGTTAGGCTGTTTCAAACAGAGACAGCGGATCTGTGCAATATCGTATCTTCACGTATCTTCTAAGCTAAATATTCAGCTACCGGTACTAGGAGTGTACTTTTGCTGTCCCTTTTACATCGAATTGTGAAGTAAAAATGTCGAAGTGAAAAGTGGACTTCCGCGACATATATATGGATGAGTTTCCAAGCATTAAAAGGTGAAGAAATGAACATGACCTTTTTTTCCGCAAAGTGTGCGCGTAAGTACCATGCATAGTCACAGTACCCAATGTAATCGTGCTGTTTCTCAACGCCGCAGCGGAGCGGCCGAGCGCATTGAGGTGCTATGTTCCGATGCGCGAGGCTGTTCCCCGTCGGGGGTTCGAATCCCCATTCGGGCATGGATGTTTGTGCTGTCTTTAGTACAAGTATTTTGTAAGTTTAGGGACTGATAACCCCGCAGTTAAGTCCCATAACATTTGAACATTATGAACATTTTCTCAAAATTCAAATTCAATTGTTCAAATGTTTGTATAGCTTATAGGACTTAACTACGGGGTCATCAGTCCCTAAACTTACAAACTACTTATGAACCAGCTAACACTAAGACGGCACAAATATCCATGTCCGAGGGGGGATTCGAACCCCCGGCCGTAGTGGTCGTGCACACCGTGACTAACATTTTCTCGGCAAGTTAAGAGTGGCACAGCTCAGATACGAAACATTTACCATACTTCAAGTTAGAAAGCTAATTCCACAATAGGGATTCTAAATGTCCAGAATTTTAATGTTACCCGACTTGACGATCCACGTGTCCCAAAAATCGTTTTTAGACCGTATTATGTTACTTTCACCTTGTCATCAAATTTTCTTTCCAAGATGATGAGGTGAAATCGTAAAATGCTGCAATTTCCTTAAATTTTGAAGTAATCAAATCATCTACGGAGCTACGCTGACATCCCGCCTACTTCAGCAAGCGCAGCACAGAAGTCAAAGGCAAAGTTGCCACGCAAGTGATTTGGAGGTGGCAATATAATCATCTACATCTACACGTATAATCCGCAGTCTACTGTACCACAACTAGGCATTTCCTTTCCAAATAGAACGAGGAAAGAAAGAATGTCTATATGTCTCCGTACGAGCCTTAATTACTCTTATCTTTGTGATCATTACGGGAAATGTAAGTAGGCGGCAGGAAGATCATTCTAAACTCAGCTTCAAATTCCGGCCTCTAAATTTCCTCAACAGAATTTCTCGAAAAAAACGTCGTCTTTCGTCCAGCGATCCCCATTTGAGTTCCCGGAGCATTTCCGTGACACTCGCGCATTGGTCAGAACCTACCAGTAAAGAATCTAGCTGCTCGCCTCTGAATTGATTCTATGCCTCCCTATAACCCTGCCTTACTAAGATCTGATTTTGACGCTCTCTACAAACACCCGTCTTTCTGAAGTTTTTGAACTTTTGTTAGTAACACCTGTCAATTCGGTGAATGTGATTCCAAATCAACACTCTACCCGCGTACACTTGTTCATCAATTGTTCCTCAAAACGTCACAGCTGACTGACAACTTGAACGTAGCCGTCAGTTTGTCGGATGTTACTAAGCTAGGGTTAAACTGATCTGCTGCGGGTCCCAAACACTTGTCAATACTCAAGACGAGGTCGTACAAGCGTTTTATACTCGGTCTCCTTCACAGATGAAATACATCTTCCCAAAATTCTCCCAATAAACCGAAGTCGGCTGTCCGCCTTACTCAACTGTCCTTACATGTTCGTTCCATTTCATATCGCACTGCAATGTTACGCCTAGATATTTGAACAACGCGACTGCATAGAGAAGCTCACTTCTAATGTTATATTCGAATATTCTGGTATTTTTCCGTTAAACTTGGTTACAAGATAAATCAATCAAACGTGAACGCTGTAAACTCCACAAAATACCTAGGAATTACTATTACTTCAGACTTAAACTGGAAAGAACATGTAGATAATGTCGTTGGAAAGACGAACCACAGATTGCGTTCTATTGGCAGAACACTCAAAAGATGTAACAGAACTACTAAAGAGGCTGCATACACTGCGCTTGTCCGCCCTTATTTAGAGTATTGCTGCCCAGTATCAGGTGGGTTTGGCGTCTTGTATTGTCATGATACAGGGGAGACAGCGTCAAATCATTACAACAACGGCGTTTATCGCTGCGTCGTGGTCTACTTAAGAAACTCCAATCGCCAACATTCTTCTCCGAACGCGAGAATATATTGTTGACTGCCACCTACGTAGGTAGAAATGATCATCAGAATAATATAAAAAAAAAAAAACAAAAAAAAAAAACAAAAAAAAAAAACAAAAAAAAACTATTTCGAGAAATCAGAGCGCGAACGGAGAGATTCAGGTGTTCTTTCTTCCCGCGCGTTATTCTAGAATGGAATGGGAGATAAATAGTATAAAGGTGGCCCGATGAACACTCTGCCAGGCACTTAAATGTGATTTGCAGAGTAACCCATTTAGATGTAGATGTAGATCACCTTACATTTTTTCTACGTTCAGAACTAGCTGCCATTCTTCACACCAACTGGCAGTTTTGTCTATGTCATCCTGTACACTATTACAGTCAATTAAAGACGACACCCTACCATACACCACAGCATCATCAGCAGACAACCGCAAATTACAAGTTACTCCGTTCATCACATCATTCATATAGATGTAAAATAATAGTGGTCCTATTACAGTCCCCTGGGGAACGCCTGACCATACACTCGTCTCTGACGAACAATCGCCGTCGAAAACAACGAACAGCGTGCTATTACTTAGGAAGTCTTCCAGCCAGTCACAAGTCCATCTACGGAGCTACGATGATATCCTGCCTACTTGCCGCAAGCGCGGCACAGAAATCGAAGGCAAAGTTGCCACGCTAGTGATTTGGAGGTGGCGATATAATCATATTGCTCTTTTTGCCGCTTTCAGCTCCATTAAGGACCCGGCACTAGGTCCTTCCCCCTCCCCTCTCCTCCTCCCCGTCGCCGTCGCCCCCCCCCCCCCGCCCTACCACACCTACGTCACAGCTAGGGTCGCGCCATTCATTACGGCCGTCAGTATCGACACTCGCGTGGCGGTCGTGTTTTATTTTCACGCTCGGAGATCGACGGCGAGCGTGAGGGAGGAAGCAAAAATAGACGTGTGCGCGAGATAAGCACAGCACCGACCGCCCGCCGATGAATAGATTTTGGAAACTTTCCAAGCGGCTCCTGGATTAATTGAGGACGTGTACCGCTACGGTAGCTGCTGCGCCAGTGTACCAAAAAAATAGGGGAGGGGAAAAAAGGATAGGGAACAGCTCGACACTTTGCGTGATGGATTGCCAGCGAAGCAAGGAGTGTTTCCCATTCGAGATACAGCCCGATATTATGCCACCGCACTGTTGGCGCCCATTAATATCTACGGGCACGTCACTTTAGGATCTAATCTCGAATAATGAGTTGGGGCATGCAACACGCAGAGCAGGTACGGGACCCTGGTGGATTTCGTGGTTGTAATGGGTCTGCATGTCTGAGCTCCCTGCCGGACTATTAAGAGTTCCAAAATACAAATTCAAATGTTTGTAAATATATCGGACCAAACTGCATGGTCATCAATCCGTAACTCACAAACTACTTAAACTAGGGTAAACTAACCTAAGGACAACACACACACACACACACACACACACACACACACGCACACACACCCATGCCCTGCCGGCCGCGGTGGCCGAAGGGACTGAGGCACTCCAGTCACGGTCTGCACGGCCACTATGGTCGGGGGTTCGAATCCCCACTCGGGCAGGGATATTTGTGCCGTCCTTAGTCTTAGTTCATAAGTAGTTTCTAAGTTTAGGGACTGATGACGCCGTAGTTAAGTCCCTCAAGCTATACAAACATTTGAAACACCCATGCCCCAGGGAGGACTCGAAACTCCGACGGCGAGTAACCGCGCGCTCCGCAGCGATTCGCGTTAGACCGCTCGGCTACTCCACCGCGGCAGTTAAATAATACGATGGTAAAACAATTCCCAATAAAACTTAAGCTCTTCTGTACTTTAACTTTCATAGCGTGAACCTGGTGCTCCTATTGGAATATGGAATTTAGAATTTCCCGAGAAAATGAAATGTTTAAACGTTTGTAAACCTATTGGAACATACTGAATGTTGAAACGTTTGTAAACCTATTGGAACATACTGCTATGGCCATCCGTCCCAGGAGCTATAAACTACGTAAACGAACTTATGCTAAAGTCAACGCTCATACAGCCATGCCCGAGGGAAAACTGGAACCTCCGACGGGAAGCAACTGCGCACTTCGCAGCAAGGTGCCTTAGAGTACTCTGCCACTCCCGCGCTGACTTCCCAAGAAAACTTTACCAATAACTTTTACCACCTCGATCATTAAATAAAGAAATAATAAAAATTAAAAAAGAACCTGTGGCCTATGTCCTTTCCACTGAAAATGTTGCATTCTACCACAATCACAAAGAATGGCAGCTTGTTTTATACTATCGCGATGCAGGGTGTCACGGAAATGATACAAAAGTTAGCATAGGAATCAATTGAAAACCGGCGTATTTCGTTGCAGCGAGATATACTCATCGAATGAGACACAAAGTAACAAAGAATATAGTTTTACAACACAACAGTACCAGGTACTCAAATGCAAGCCAGACTACAAATTAAGTATGATCTATAAACTTGTTCTTGTACCAAATTGTAGTTCCATTTCTCTACTTTAGCAAAGGTTTTTTTCCCCCCTTGAGTACGATTTCACCCAATTTTGATGATTTTATGACATTGTATTACTTGTTAACGGTATAAGGCCGAAATCCGGATTGTATAATAAAAACAATGAAAAAAGGTCAAATAGCGGAACAATCATTTAGAAAAAAATGTACATTGCTGCAGGGAGAAATAATCATAATGAAATAACACAAATCAGAGCTCCAACGGAAGAATTTACGTGTCCTTTCTTCCCGAGAATGACATGGTAGATACATAGTATTAAAATGCCAGAATGATGTTTTCCTCTGCAGCGGAGTGTGTGCCGATATGAAATTCCTGTGCCGGAACCGGGATCCGAACTTGCGACATTTGTCTTTCACAAATAAGCATTCTACCGACCAATCTGTCCTGGCATGCCTCGTGAACTCCCCAAATCATGGGAGTGGCGTGCAAATGCACACAGATATATAGGCTTGTTAATAAATGAAAGTGGTGTGTACAGGACTTCCACATGATGTCTACAGGACTTACAGAGTGTACAGGAGTTACAGATGAATGGTAACGGACATACAGATGAAGTATACAGGACTTGGTGGTGCAGTGTATAGGACTCGAAGATGCAGTGTGAAGGACTCGCATATGCAGTGTGAAGGACTCAAAGTGTAAAGCTCTTGCAGATGTCAATAATGAACTTGCTGATATGGAACTTGTAAATACTGACATGGGACATGTAGATGCTGATTAGGGACTTCTAGATGCTGACTAGGGACTTCTAGATGCTGACAAGGGACTTCTAGATACTGATTAGGGATTTCTAGATACTGACAAGGGACTTCTACATAATGACAAGGGACTTCTAGATACTGACAAGGGACTTCTAGATACTGACAAAGGGCGACAAGGGACTTCTAGATGCTGACTAAAGACTTCTAGATGCTGACTAGAGATTTCTAGATGCTGACTAGAGACTTCTAGATGCTGACTAGAGACTTCTAGATACTGACTAGGGACTTCTAGATACTGACAAGGGACTTCTAGATACTGACAAGGGACTTGTAGATGCTGACAAGGGTCTTATAGTGCTATGCCACTGCATAGTCAGTTCATAGTCTTTCAAACTGTCCATCTTTCGTTGTGTCCTGCAGAGGAACAGTGATAAGGGTCTTGTGGGTTTGGGTTCTCCTAAGAGAGTCACAGTTGCAGTCATCTGTGCAAATAATAGTTTTTTCCTCTGAAAAACCGTTGAGTTACGTCACTACCCACTCCTACATGCAATGGCGGCATGTTTTTGTTTCTAAATTACGTAGAATTTGTGCAGGCGACTTTGTCAAATGAATCGTTAAGTCACACTGTGTAACGAAAATGACTAATGAGAGACGAGCTTGATAGTTATGAATATAATTGTTGCTTTGGAATTGTGTTGGAGAATACGGAACAGCTCAGAGCGATGGATACATGTTTGAACGTAGCATCACTCCCCATCTAATCTGAAAGCAAGGTCGTGGCCGTGATAACGTGTTTTGTTGATCATCGATGTAGAGCTAAAGGAGAGGAAGGCTGCCAGCGCACGAGAAATACGACAGGTTGTTTGCTTTTGACTGGCGTCTTCTGCACGCCGAACCCGGTGTGTTACTGGGGTGGTGGAGCATTCCAGGAAGGGGTGGGAAGGAGAGCAGAGGGGAGCGAACGGGAAGGAAGGCCCGGCCATTTACATTGCTAACGCAGCCGCCGGCCGGAAACCACCTCGGGCCGCCGCGCGGCCACTCTGGGGACGCTTAACGAAGCTTTGCCGCGCCGCAGGCGGAGTTATAAAGTTTTCAATCAGCGTAATGGAACGTGACCGGTTTTGTAAGCCGTGGCGACTCTGCTGAGCGAATAAACACGGCCCGAACCGGGCCGAGCGGGCTGGACCCGAGCCGGCCCGCGGGCGCCCGCAGTGCGAATGAATCAGGCGAGATAAGGCGGCGGCGGCAGGGCGCCATCTGTGATTTATTGCGCAGATAAGCCCGTCAGCGGTGAGTAGCCTCGCAAAATCCTGCTCCCGGCTGCAATCTCATTAGCGAAATTACGTCAATAAGGAGCGCGCAGCTGCAGCTCTATAAAAACTCTCCGAGGCTTCTCTCTGGTTTTGTTTTTAGCTCTCTGCCTCTCCTACCCCCTCTCACGCCGGCATGACCTTTCACATAATTTGACGGCGTTTGCTACGCTGCCCTGTAAGTAGCACGGTTCTGCTAAATGAAGATGCTTATGATGATATATAACCTTTCCTTTCAAACAGGAAGTCTCGCCGGCCGTGGTGGCCGAGCGCTGTGCGGCGCGCCAGTCACAGTCTGCACGGCCACTATGGTCGGAGGTTCGAATCCCCCCTCGGGAATGGATATTTGTGCCGTCTTTAGTATTAGGTAGTTCCTAAGTAGTTTGTAAGTTTAGGGACTGGTGACCCCGTAGTTAATTCTCATAAGCTCTACAAACATTTGAACATTTTGAACAGGAAGTTTCACTCATCTGCTAATCTGATGTGTCTCGACCGTAGAGGTGTCCGACTCATTGTCTTGGCTGATACTTCGTCACTTAATCGACAATTCTTTAAATAATAATGAAAAATTAATTTCATCGTGTTTTAATGGGCGATCTTACGTAAATCGTACCAAATGTTACAAAGATCGCTATTTTATTGTCCGCATGACCATTTTCGGTAATACACAATTACCATAATCGAATCATCTGTTTCAGACACAAACTTTTTTCACAATTAGCGAAAGAACTTGTATCTTTTCCCGTCAAGGATGACCACAAGAAGTTCGTAATAGACTGCCACATTAATGCAGTTAGTGGTGCTTGGATGCGTAGATCCCAGTTATTCAATATTACAAGTTATGGGGTAAGTTTGAAATGCCGAGTCTCTTTTCCTGTAACGTCGATACTTTCGTAGCGTCGACCCCTGAGGATTTTATTTCTAAATTAGCCGGCGGTAGTGGCCGAGCGGTCTGAGGCGCGCCAGTCACAGTCTGCACGGCCGCTATGATCAGAGGTTCGAATCCCCCCTCGGGCATGGATGTTTGTGTTGTCTTTAGTACAAGTTAGTTCACAAGGTACTGATGACCCCGCAATTAAGTCCCTTAAGCTTAACAAAAATTTGAACATTTTTTTCTAAATTACAAGTAAATTGTGGTAGTTGCTGTGTATTACAATAAACGCTTTTCTCAGTCCTATTGAGCCCCCTGAATCATCAATACATTAACACCGCTCCCAGATTTCTTCAGATGGTGTTGGCAGCTGAATCTGGTCATCGACTGCCTTCCCTGGAAGACCGTGTTCTCCATTTGCTCCAAAGTGTTCGACCCAGCGTATTCGGTTCACTTCACAGAGATCCCGTCCGCCTCCAAAGTCTAGTGGACATCGTGCTTGGTTGCCACAGAGGGGGCCTGGGTTCGATTCCCAGTCGGGTCGGAAATTTCTCCGTTCGGGCACTGGGTGTTATGTCGTCCCCATCATCATTGACACGCAAGTCGCCGAAGTGGTGTCACTGAAACGACTTGCACCATGCCGCCTGAACAAGACCCCAGTTGGGGTCTAACGGCCATAAATTCCACACACAATCATTATTACGGAGATCCCATCACTTCACTTCTTGAACTATCCTCTTTGATTTGCAGTTGATGTGTCACTGAACTTACCATCAGTAAACAACGGTCTGCCGCTATTCAAGGATATTCCAGGAATGTTGACTCAAGGTCACCAGTCTGAATGTATCAAGGGGACGGTTCCCCAACTCTGCTGGGTGTGAAATTACACATTTACACTACATCCAATCCGAGCACCCTAATAAGGTCACCAGTGGCGGACTAAGCCTTCGGAGGCCCGAGGCGGCGGCAAAACAACATGAGGCCCCCCATCCACTTGGAAGTACATGGCTTACTGCAAATAACTAACTTTTGTGATTTGGAGGCCCCTCAGGGCGAGAGGGACGTGATGGTCTAAAAAAATAGCTTTTGAGATTTACTGGCCCCGAAAAGAGGCTACGGACGCTTAAAAAAGAGTGCTTTCTAGATATTCAGAGGCCCCCCAAGACGAAAGGCCGGGGCGGTCCGCCCTCTCTCTCCCCTTAGTCCGCCACCCTTTTGTAGTTGTGTAATCCAGAAGGTAGGGGGAAACTCCCCTATCCTTGACACGTGGTGACGTAGTGTAATTGTGTAATCTAATACGCAGAAGGGTGGGATATCCTCTCCTTGAAGTCTGGTGACCTATATGACTCAGCATTACCGTAAAGAAGGGTGGGGGCACTCACTCCCTCCTCCTTCACAGGTGGAGACCAGTGGATATGTCAAGGTGCTCTGAATGGATTGTGCAATTCAGTACCCAGAAGGGTGGGAGAACCTCCCACCCCTTCGGATCGTGATGACTCAGCATTCCTGTAATTACCTTGAATTGCCCCAGGGCATTGGTACTGTAGCTACTACCATCCAGTATCTCTAACCTCCGGGCAGTATCATTGGTCTCCACTCAACACCCTTCACTTCATCTTAACCTCACGGCCTACGTTATTAGTAAATCAATCTAGCTTCCCTTCTGCCCCTCTCTCTTCCTTTCTCGCTCCTGCCCGAAGAAAGACTGATTCTTCCGAAGGTCCCCACAGGAGGGTCACGGTTCTTTTGTGAGTACGTACGGGGTGAGCACGGGGCCCCGAGCTAATGCAGTCTTCCTTCCTTATTTACTTCCCAGACTGCATTTCTTTTCTCCCTCCCCTTGTTTTCTATCCTCACTCCTCCCCTCCCCCCCCCCCCTACACCGGGGAACTGATAACCTTAGCAGTTTAGTCCCCCTATGCTAATCAAACAACCCAACCCTTCCAAAATTTTGAAATAAATCGCAATTTGCGATCAGTTATGGCTTCACTGTCTAGGTTTAGATGGAATACCAATGTGCGGCGAATGAAATATTGTGCCCGGCCGGGCTTCGAACCCGGGATCTCTTGCTTACTAGGCAGACGCGTTGACCACTCCGCCACCGGGGACACAGTGACCAGCCCAACTTAAGAGGACTCTTCCCTGCACGCCTTCCGCCACACTCAAATCTCCATCCGCCACGCTCTCTCTTTCCTGTAGCACAGCCTATTTGTTCTGTAATGCTCGAAGCCACAATACTTTATTCCCGCATCAGGGAGAACAGACCATGAGGTATCGAGACACATTTGTCGTCAGGAGCCCAGCCTCGGCTTGTATACAATTATATATTTTTCGGCGACATTACAGCGTTCAAAGAATGAAATAAATCGCAATTTGCGATCAGTTATGGCTCCACTGCACTAGCTTTAGATGGCCGGGCACAAATTTTCATTCGCCGCACATTGGCATTCCATCTAAAACTAGTACAGTGAATCCCATAACTGATCGCAAATTGCAGTTTATTTCTACATCTACATAGATACTCTGCAAATCACATTTAAGTGCCTGGCAGAGGGTTCATTAACCACTTTCATAACTTTTCTCTACCGTTCCATTCTCTAACAGCGCGCGGGAAAAAAGAACACCTAAATCGTTCCATTTTAGATCTGATTTCTCTTATTTTATTGGGATGGTCATGTCTCCCTAAGTAGTTGGGTGCTAGCAAAATATTTTCACATTCAGAAGTAAAAGTCGGTGATTGAAACTTCGCAAACACATTACGCCGCAATGAATAACGTCTTTCTTTTAATGATTTCCACCCCAATTCGTGCAACATTTCCGTGACGCCCCCCCCCCCCCCCTGTAACGTGATAAAACGAAACGAGCTGTCTTTCTATGAATCTTCTCAATATCTTCCGTCAGTCCCACCTGGTGAGGGTCCCACAAGGGGCAACAGTACTCCAGGAGAGGACGCACAAGTGTGATGTAGCCAGTTTCTTTGGTGGAGCTGGTGCATCTTCGAAGCGTTCTGCCAATGAAACGTAACCTTTGGTTCGCCTTCCCCACAATATTTTCTATGTGTTTTCTTCTTTGAAATTTAATATTCATAGAATATATGACATCAACTGCGATTGGGCAAAGCTGAAAATGTGTACCCAGCCGGGATTCGAACCCGGGTCTCCTGCTTTCTAGGCAGTTGCGCTGACCCCTACACCACTGGGGACACAGTGATCAGCACACCTGCAAGGACTACCCATGCACGCCTCCCGTCAGATACAAGTTCCCAGCTTTGCCCTGCCCAAAGTACTCAAACTCGTAGTTTAACTAATTCCCGTAAGAGTAAGGGCCTCAAACCTGCCCACCCCTCCCCACTTCTTTGAACGCTGTAATGTCGCCGAAAAATATATAATTGCTTCCAACAGTTAGCTAAGCGTACTTTCATCCTGTTTCCTTGTTATCGGCGCTACTGAGGTGACATAAGTACCGGACAAACACTCTGTCAGTAAAGGAAATTAAAGCCTTAGTCCGTATCAGCGCAAGCTATTCTCCCGGCAAGTGCCAGCAGATACCTCGCGCGGTAGTAGTAGGTTGCAGCGGGTGGCGGCCGGCCTACCTTCGTCGTCGACGGTGAAGAGGCCGACGCCGTCGCCGCCGCGGATGGAGTAGGAGACCCTGGAGTCGTCGCCGCGCGGGTCGGCGTCCGCGGCGCGCACCGTCGTCACGAGCGTGCCGGCCGGCTGGTTCTCGAGCACGGCGGCCGCCCACACGAACTCGCCGAACTGCGGCGCGTGCAGGTTCTCGTTGACGTCGACCACCTCGACCACGACCGTGGTGGACGAGGAGAGCGGCGGCGCGCCGCGGTCGCGCGCGCGCACCACCAGCGTGTGCACCTGGCGCTCCTCGAAGTCGAGCGGCGCCGACGTGCGCACCGCGCCCGACAGCCGGTCCACGCTGAACGACTCGTCGCCGTCGCCCGCGCCGCTCACCAGCGAGTACTGCACCTGCGCAGCCCCAAAACACCGACAAGTAGGACACCTCCGCGTGCTGTTTCACTATCTGACGCACTTTCCAAACATAAAAACATTAAAGGTGAAGAACCCAATTAAAATTTTTGCTGCGGCTGAGAATCGAAACCAAAGCTCAGTGATCACTTAGCAGACGTCTTCACCACTTGTATCTTGCAATCATTTTTTTTGTCCTATGGGTAGTTCGGTTCCGTGCGGTCGCTCATCGTGTTTGTTCGTTGTTGTTGGCTCAGCTTTTTTTTATAACAGAGGAGGTTTAGGCCTCTGACCGGGCGCGCTGAGCCACAGCGCCCGGCATCCACTAGACCACCGCAAAACTAGCAATTAAGGCAGAGCTTTCCAAACTGGGTGTTGGGACCCCCTGGGGTGTCACGTCGCGTAGTAGTATCAATGGTGTCACGAGATTAACAAATTGAGACTTAAACAAAATGGTTGGAAAGTAAAAAAAAAAAAAAAAATAAATAAATAAATAAATAAATAAAAATAAATAAATAAAAAAAATTAAACGACTTTCATAATGCAACAGTTCTTTTCGCATCTCAGTGTTAAGGACGCCGTGTCTCCTGAACTACTTGTCGTACAGCGATTTAATTATAACTATAACCTCCAAGAAAGTGCAAGGAATACGTTGATAAACTTACATCGCAATCATATGAACGGTACTGCAACGCAATAAATACAAAAAACCTTGTCATAAAATAACACAAAATATCCTTCTCTTCATTTAATGCACCACAGATCACGTATTAAAGGAATGATCGGTGCAAATTAATTGAGTGTTCAGTCGCTAGGCGGCAGCTCTGCTTCAGTAGCAGTAGACACTCAGGGTTCGTTCACGCAGCAGCCAGATTCCAGCAACCTGCGCATGCGCAGAGCTGCTCCTGATACTTGATAACAGCTCTTCCCATGCGCAGTTTGCTGGAACGGCCAGCTGCTTGAACGAACCTTCATTGTAGTCTGCTTTCCTTCTCAAAAAGCTGCACCTGAACGTTTTTTAACGGATTTATCAAAGCCACGTCACCCGCGGTACAATTAAATGTCAATCAATGACACAGTAGTTGTAACAGCTGTCACAGATTGTAAAAGCAGTAACAATTGTCCACTGACTAACGCTATTCAGTAGCGATGGTTAGTATGCAGTATGGCCTGGTGATTAACGTAGAGTAGTATTTTAAATGCAATTATCGTTGGTTAATATTTTTTTTTTCTCTTAGTTTCCTGTATGTAACAGATTCTGGGAGGTCGTGGTGAAGCAAGAACCTAACAATAGAACTTAAAAAACAATTCATCACTTGTCATAAATACATCCTCTTTATTTCTGAAAATAATGTGATAATATTTAACTGAAAGGGAACAGCCATTGTGCTGTCTAAATCAGAAATTCGAGCAGCTAATTTCCAGATGCTGTTTACAATCGATCCAGCAAAACCGTACGACTGGCCCTGACATGTACACACGACAGCGAAAAACGGTTTCCGAAATTCATTTTTCTTGTTTCTGAATTTAGGTTGCATGTATAAGAAGCAAGTATTGCTGTGTGAGTTAGGCATTGTTGTCTGCAGTGTTACTCTGTTGTACATCTCCGTAGTTCCTAATGTTTCCTTTTCTTGCGTTGAGTGTACGAAATTGTTGCAGTCAGGATCAACATTAAACATGTCAATGCGTACGAGGATTTCAGTTTCGTTTACAAACTACATTTAAGCGATACTTTATCCACCCCCCCCCCCCCCGCTAGAACCATCTAAATTCTACCATTTGTATTTATATTAGTGAAAGGGTGTCGCGCAAAACTGTAAGGGTGTCGCCATGAAGGAAAGTTTAGAAAGCACTAGATTAAGGCGCCTCAGAGTAGTCTACGTACGACTTCCCTCGTCGTCACAAACTCTAATTCATCTTCTGTGTTCCGCGAAATATTGCCACAACTGCCAAGGCTGTCCGTGCATCGGGATATCACAACATTCCCGCCTTCTACCTTAGACCTTTGCGTCTCTAAAAGGTCAAAGAAATTAAAGGTGAAGAATATTCTGATGCACCTTAATCGCTAGTGTTGCGATGATCTGCAGTCAGCAGCAGCAAAAGACGCTCTCAGTGTTTTAAGATAACAATGTCACATGCTATGAAAACTTCGTTTGCTAAAAAGTGATTCGTTTTTTGTAGCAAATTATGTTAAACATAAAGCTCTGTTGTATTTTCGTATGTTGAAGTGGCTTTCATCATGAAACTGTGTAATAAACTGACAAATGAAATTTCACCAAGACTGTACGGATTTGGATTGAGAACCAAACATGTGTAATATTGGTTGCAGAGTTAATATTTAGTTGGTTTTATTGTGTTGTAAGCAGATTGTGCCTTAAAAGTAAGTCAATGCAGAGATCTGTGTGTATCCACTGTCACTTAAAATAAAAAATTAAATTTTTATACTCGTGGAGAAAAAAAAAAAAAATCACCACAGTGGTGAAGACATTTGCCTACTGAGCATGGAGGTCCGTGTTCGATTTGCGGCCGCAGCACAAATTTTAATTCAATTCTTAGAACTTTGATTTTAATGTCTTTGACATTTTCGATCCGCAAAACAGTCTGTGGATATACAAATTTATAATGATAGTACACAGGATTGTCAGAAGTTTTTTTTTTCTCTTTGGGGCCTGCAGCACAATAAAGGTCATATGATGATATAATGACACTTTCACTAAAGAAGTTCCAAATTTGCTGTAAGCTTAGATTTGTTTTTATTTCTGCACTACAGATACAGGTAATAAGTTTTACATAGTACTTTGTATTTTTAATTATAAATCTTATTCTGAAAGTATAACAACGGTTTTTTACTTACGTCTGAATAGAATAAAGTGCATATAACATCATATTGGACAGTCTGATTTTTGTCAATTGCCTTCTGCTATTATAAAAAAGGTTACTGAATTTCGTTTGACAGTTCCGATTGTATATGTTTACTGATTGTCGTTTGATGGTGACAAAGATGATGTTTATATCGCTATCTGTCGTAGTTGCGATCTCTGGTTGTTGCATTACATTTAAAGTGCACCCATTTTGTCATTTATATAGATGTAGACATCGTAAAATCGGCGAAATAAAGATGTTACTGCTGTTATATAATTCTACTATGTGTAACCTTTTATCTTGGTTCTACATTCTCGGATTTTCTGTTGATGATATAGCAATTATTTGTTTAAGTTGCTGTTTTATTTGATGACTTAAGAGGTTTTTTATCAGGGTGATAACTAAAATACGAAATACTATGTAAAACTTACTGCCTATATCTGCAGAACGCTTGAAAATGGCAATAACGCGCCGAAACAGTTTGTAGTGACGAAATAAAAACAAATCTAAATTTAGCAGCAAATTTGGAACTTTCTTTGGTAGAAATATAATATACAGGGTGTTCCATTTTAATCTATACCGACTGATATCTCTGGAGCGCCAGTATTCTGTAAAAAGGTATGAAGTAGCAACCTTCCAAATAAACACTGTCGTCAAGCCAGAACGTCTCTTCGCAAGAGAATGCCTCTCGAACTATAGCCTCGGAAAACAAGAGATCTTGGAAAGGAGAATTTTAAGAAAAATCATGGGTGCATTTCGGACTGAAGATGCAACAGTGCGAAGCAACAGAGAAGTCCACCAGAATGTGGAACGAATCTCGGAGAGTATGCGGACGTGAAGGTTAACATTTTTTGGTCACTTATACAGAATGTATGAAAGAAGATTAACGGAACAGATATGCAACTACTTCTGGAAGAATGCCCTTGAAGCCTGCTTTCAAAGTAAATTTTTCAGATGCTTCTATTTTTATTCCCTATTCGTATTCTAAGTGAAAAAATACGCACTTTTTGTAGAGAAAATGTTTTCGAAAAACTAATGGTTTATTGCCAGGGGACACTTCATTGTTAAGTTTCCCAGGTTACCAGTATATTGTAAACGAAGCGAGATAGGGAAAAATTTTCAATGAAAATCTGGAATGGTTTCTGAACTCTATCCACCGGTGCAATTTTCGAGAACTTGAAATGACCTTTAACTGGTGGAGCATGCGAGACCCTAAATTTCCAGTGAGAAGCAATCAGAGGGAGTTTGCTTTCAGGATAATACCTACTGAAGAATTTCAATGCCATTGGAAGTCTACTAAAAGTTAACCAGTTGACAGAGTTCAGAAAGCATAAAAAAATTTTCCCGATTCCACTTTGTTCACGAGATACTGGTAAGCCGGGAAACATACAATGAAATGCTCTTTGGGTAAGACCATTGTTGATGTTGTTTTTACTTAATTGTTTCTGACAAAAAATTCGTATTGTTTCACGTAGAGTACGAACACTGAATAAATAAATGGTTACCATTTGATAAAATGATCTTACTTTGACCTTAAAAACAGGGGTCAATGTCATATCCGTATAACCATTCAATGTCCCCCGCTTCAAACTTTTACAACAGCCCATTTCGCAGAATTGTGCCGCGCCAGAGATATGGGCGGTATAGATTAAAATGGCAGACCCTATACAACACCTATTACTTTAATAACATACAAAACATGGAATTTATCTCTAGTGTTGAAAATTGCTATGATATGTAATCACATTGGGCACAGTTAAGGCATGTATGTGTGGGGGTGGGGGTGGGGGTGGAGGAGGGGTATCCGAGAAGACTGTTCTGGGCTGCAGTTGTTTCTTATTTATGTAAATGATATACCTTTTCGCACAACAAGTAATTCTACAGTACATACATCAAAAAATATCTTGCATGACCACGATTTAGGGGTTCGTGACCCTTTACATATAATTAGAACAAAGATATAAAAGCAATGTATCAGTTCTCTTTTCATTTTCCTGTAGGTCTACCACTAATTCTGCACCCAGGGAATCAATTTTACTGTGTTTCTTCCGTATACGATTTGTACTTTGAACGTCACGTTAACTTCCATTTCTTATTGGTTTTCCACCTCACAAATTAGTTACCAGTACGCTGGGATGCTTGGTTACAAATGAACATAAGGATTCTCCTTTTTTATATTTATTTTGGAAGTTTTCAGTCCGACGACAGAAAGGACAGACAGAAT
Organism: Locusta migratoria; assembly: GCA_026315105.1. Lineage (NCBI taxonomy): Eukaryota > Metazoa > Arthropoda > Insecta > Orthoptera > Acrididae > Locusta > Locusta migratoria. The sequence goes on from CM048749.1 coordinate 183,007,027, forward strand.
AACACAAACAATCCAACTGCTGTTGAATGGCAGGCGATATCGATGTCTCTGGTGGGAACGATCCTTTTCTCCCCTCAACGAAAGCTATTTAAAGGCGTCTTTCCCTTATCTCCGCAGCTCCTCATTATTTGGGCTCCCTTTCTTGTTTGTTATAAGATTTTATGTTTTTCACTTTTTCAGTTTTAAAATGTGTCCGGATGTTTCTTTCGTCCTTCCCTTATTAATGCAGTAATTCATGGTACAATGACTCCAAGACAGCTCCCTTAAATTCTGAATATAACGTCCCATTTTATTGCCGTCCTTATCTGTAATTAAACAGCCTATCTCGTATCTGTAGTAATCCCACATATGTTTTATTGTATTTTTTTAAAAGGAGGAAAAATTCTGTTAAATTCATCTTCAGCGGTCAGACGGAAAACAAAATATTACAAACCACGGGGACAAATTTTCACAAGATGGGTCTCAAACGACGCGCTTATATCGAGTTTCATCATCTTTTAATTACTGTTTTGAGGCACTGCTCAGTTTAGTTCTTTCGCGGATATGAAAACACTGTGAATTTACTAAGCTTGATGCGTCTTATGGACAAATCAGGAGGTCCCTTTACCAAATATTCAAATGTTTGTGAAAGTAAGGGATCTAACAACTAGTGTCACCGGTCCCTACACTTATAAACTACACTACTCAAAACAATTAGGGGATAAAGTGAAATATCATACACAATATACATATATTTTATTCATGTATGTGTTAGGCTTGTAATTTGTGTGTATTAAAGTATGATATTTATCCGTCTTAACACTTTTCCCGAGGTTTGCATGGCGTTTACGCAAAGCGAAACACAATGGGGCTACCATTATAGTGAAAAGTCATTTTCGTTGTCCTCTAATATGGTATGTGATCACCTGAATCACCAGAGTTACACATCTGCGTGGTATGGACAGTATGAGGTTATCCATCAGCTCTGGACGGATTTTGACCATTCTTCCATGAGTGAAATATCTTGCTTTGCAACCGCTGTCGGAGGTGCTGGTCTAACCGCATTGTATCTACCAAGCTCAATCGGATTTAAGTCCTGTGAACAAGCTGGTCACTCCATTCGTTCAATTCCCTCAGCTTCAAGCATGTTAAAATAAGTGTTTAGGTGGGGTTTTAAAGCTGCTAAATACTTTTGAAAATTCACTGCGTTTGACCATAAGCTGTTTATTAATTTAAATAAATGGTACCGGTTTCGGTAGTTAGATCATTATCAAGCGCCAGCATACCATAATGTTGAAAATGTAAGAACAAAAGTAAGTGTACAGGTTGTATTTTTACAAAATTGACCAGCAAGTACGCAAGTGACTACGCATTAATGCGCCATTCTGAAAGACATAGAAATTCGTACATCCAGCTAATCCTGACACCTGGCCACACCATTCGTCCACCACCATAATATTGTTTCCCGTACATAAACAGTTCCACTTCCAGATGAGAGAACGACGATTGCCCGACGGAACACAAAATTTTGACTCATCTGTGAACATAATCTGGCGCCATTTGTCACAACTCCGATAATGATGATCCTCCGGCCAGTTTCTGAGGACTGAACGGTATATTGGGACAAACACCGTACCCCCCGTGCGTGGGGGCGACATTCACGAAGGCGATTTCGCTTGATATTGTGTTGATATTGCGCGTCCTGTTACTGCCTCGATTGTGCGTTGGAGCTGAGTTTCATTCAGCCTCCAGTCTCGACGGCTTTCAACCGGAGGTAAATGTCATCTCTATCTGATGTTACCCAAGAGCCACATTGGCCTTGTCTTCTTTTAACGGTTCCTATTGTATGAAATTGCATCCAGATACTGTGAATTAATTGTAATATTTTTACCGACACGTTTGTCTTTTCATCTATCAGCAACAGTGCCAGAACCCTGGTACTCCTTTTGACAGAGCCGATGAAATTTGCATTAAACGTCTATGGCGAAGAGCGATCCACATGCATTTCACCGCAGGCGTACAAATGGGTGTTAATAGCGTCATGTGCTAATGTTACATTAACGGGAAATAGACGGCTGTGTGGGCGTAATGAAATTGTTATTTCTTCTTTTCTCCCTGGACTGCATTTTCATTCCCTTCTCCTTCTATCTTATCCTCACTCCTGCCCCTCGTCACCGGGGGACTGATGACCTTAGCAAACGGTCTCCATGTCCCAAACAATCAACCAACCAAATTTTTCTTTCGTTTGGTTGTTTCAGATAAGCAGCTTCAGTATGCCTTGTAGAAGACAGCGTGCATCTTTTGAACAAGTTTCGAAGTCGACAGATGCAGAATTGTTTCCTAAGGGGACTGCGGATTACCAATCAGAGAAATTGACGGCCGTTTAGGACGTGAGGAAGCAACTGTGATGCAGATCTGTAACTGCTGGATACACGAGGCAAGAACGGACCGACGGAAGCGACTGAACCCACCTCTTTGCACCACTACACCTGATAAGAGACACACTGTGTGAATGGCAGTGATGGATCGCTCCTTCACGATACTCACCATATCACAACAAATTCGCTCTGTTGCGTAACAAGCCTACCATTCAAGGCTGTTTGCAAGTTGTCCGCAAGCCGTCTATTCCTGCGTTTACCACAAAGTCAACACCGCAGGCGTTTCTCTCGACAGTGGTTATTGTTTTCAAACCGATTGGACCAAACTGCCATTACAAATTACTCGAACTAACTTAAGGTCAACAAACAAACAAACAAACACACACACACACACACACACACACACACACACACACGCCCCAGGGATGACTCGAAGCTCCGATGGCGAGCAAAAGCGCGCTCCTCGGCGAGGCGCCTTAGAGCACTCGGGCACTACACCATGGCTGACTAATTGTGGTGTCGCACAAGTACAAAGTGCGCGCCACCTACTTTCGCCGCGCGCTGCCATGCACGCACGGCGCGGCGTTCTTACGACGACAGCCACGAGCGCCCTCTGCAACAACGCCGCTCGTGGCCACCACTGAACGACATCGTCACTTGGGACTGAGTTAGGAACCAATAAAGACTTCGGAATCCGATAGGCACCAGTGAAGACTTGGCTATCAGTTAGGCACTAGGCAAGACTCTAGCTCAACTATGTATCAACATTCTGCAGTACTATGTAAAAGTTAAGTATTGTATAAATTCTGCGCAATATATATCTCGTTCTAATTTACTCTAGTGTTTCTAGTTTCTGTCTGCTCCTCTCCGTACCTGCACCAGCGTGCTATCTTTATTCCTGTGTCGGTCTCATTCCACTCGGCCACCGACACCTACGACGGAAACGAGACACAAAAGCGGCGACGCGGTGGGGACACAAAAGTAATCTTTCCTCTAACACCGTTTATATGAGAGAAGGATGCGAGTCGTGAAGCATAGGAGATTCAGGGGAGGGAAGACACAGCGGATAAAGTCAATGTGTTCAATTGTCCATCGAGCAAAGTTAAATTGAATGGCCAAAGAATGGAGGATTAGATTAAACATGAACTGCAGTTAACTTACTGTTCCTCGAAATAGTCACTCCCATAATTGTACACTGCTGAGCTCTGTGATACATGCCCTGGAAACTTTGCACGAAGTCTTCCTTTGGGATGGTGTTCAAAAGTCTCGTCACGTTTCGTTTGATGTCGGAATTATTGTCAAATTTCTTTCCTTTCAAAGCGAGTCTGAGTCGGGATCCCGCGAGTATGGTTGATGTTATCCTCTTTTCTGGCGGGAACTGTATGACGATACTTGCTGTGTGTGGATGAGCGTTGTCGTTCAACTTGAACATCCACCATACTCGCCGGATCTCAATCCTCCAGACTATTTTCTATTCCCTAGACTCTTATTCGGTTTAAAAGGAAAGAGATTTGACGATATTCCTGACATCCAACGAAACGTGACGAGATCTTTGAACACGATCCAAAAGGAAGACATCGTGCGAAGTTTCCAGAGGTCAGCGGAGCATAGTTTCGAAGGATAGAAATGTACCCGTAGTACATAGTTAAACTACGTTAATGTTGCAGGACTAAAATACGTTAAAATGTTTGTAACGCTGTGTTACGTAACTGCAGTCATCATCGATCCCTAAGGTTACAAAATGCAGTCATCATCGGTCCCTAAACTTAAATTAGTGCTAAAAGCAACGGAAACACTCATTCCCGGGAAAGAACTCGAACCTTCGAAGGGGGAAGGCCGCGCAATCCGCAGCAATTACATGACTATTCAACGAACTTTTCTGTCAGGGGTTGTATTTGCGAATAGGGTGGCCCACTCAACTCTCTTCACGTCTTTGAAACTACAAGAGATATTGAAAAACGACTCTCACAGTCATGAACTTACGGCAGGGGCTTATGAAAGTAGGTACTATGAGGCAATCTAAAACTCAAGCGAGACTCACGGTTGAGTCTAGAACACGCGCTAGCACCGCGCCTCATGTATTTCAAACGTCAACTTCGCTTCGCAGTTTCTCCGGATGTAACTGACACTTCGCGATGCAACCAACGCCATTCTTTTTGAGATTTTTAATGCTAATAAATGCTTAAGAAATAATATGGGGTATCCATTTAAGAAAACATAAGTTTGCATTGAAAATAATATTTATTTACGTTTTAGACTGTCTCAGAGTACCTACTTTCATAAGCCCCTGCCTTATGTTCATGACAGCCGATTTTGGTTTATTGGGAGAATTTTGGGAAGATGTACTTCATCTATAAAGGAAACCGCGTATAAAACGCTTGTACGACCACGTCTTGAGTATTGCTCAAGTGTTTGGTTCCCGCAGCAGAACAGTTTAAAGGAAGACATAGAAGCAGTTCAGAGGACATCAGCTAGGTTTGTTACTGGTAGTTTCGACCAATGCGCGAGTGTCACGGAAATGCTCCGGCAACTCAATTGGGGATCGCTGGAGGAAAGACGAGATAAGAGAAATTAGGGCTCGTACGGAGGCATATAGACATTTTTTTTCCTCGTTCTATTTGGGAGTGGAATAGGAAAGGAAATGCCTAGTAGTGGTACAGTCTACCCCCCACCACGCACCTTACGGTGGATTTCCAGAAATATCTGGGCTGAAAGAGTTGAGTGGGACACCCTGTTTACTGCAACTGTATATTTCAGTTGTGGGCACGAAATAGGTGCCACGTGTTGATCCGATGTATTCAGTAAGCTATAATATTAAGCAAATTATTAATTAATTACACGTATTCCGTAAAGAGATCTGTATGATTCTTCAGAGCTCAATTAAATTGTCTAAATATTTACAGTTTTTTTTCACCTACATTCAACTTTTTTGAAAACAATAATGAACTTTTACTGTTATAGCTAATTAGAAACATTATTACTTGTGAAATTGCAGGTGTCCAGCTTGTGAATCTGAATGTTTGTATGTGCGTCCTGAATGCAATTTTGCCGTCGAAAGGGGAGGACTATGTTAAGGCAATATGAAAAGTAAAAGGAATACCGTTACAGTTGTAAGGTGAAACAAGCTGCCGAGAGAAATGGTATGCAGTAACGGCAAGAGCCAGCACCGTATCAGCGAGAAGCTGCAGCTTACTCGCCGGCGCCTCATCTTACAATCATGTAGATTACAAAGCTAATTTACTGTTCGCGAGCGTTAAACGTCACGATCTGTATTAAAGCCTTTTACTGCTGATCTCTCTCTCTCTCTCTCTCTCTCTCTCTCTCTCTCTCTGTGTGTGTGTGAGAGAGAGAGAGAGAGAGAGAGAGAGAGAGAGAGAGAGAGAGATAGAGAGAGAGAGAGAGAGAGAAGGGGGGGGGGGGTGAGAGAGCTCTCAGTACAATACTTTGAGCAACATGACTCGCAACTCTTAAGTCTGTTGTAGCCGACACAGACCACTCGATGCTGACATTACTCGTTAGTTGCTGCAGAAAACCAACAAAGGTGAAACAGAATGAGCTAGTTGGTTTGTACGTAAAGACTCATCCCGCTAAGATAACTGTTTGTTGTATGATCGACACTCTTCTATTGCCATCCTAAACGGACGATCCAAAAATAACTAAGCGAGCTCAGAAAACGTGAAGGTGCAATGTTGTGAGCCAGTGCCAACCACGACAGATGAACTTCGGAACCTGGAGAATGCGGCATGCATTGCTAAACCACATGACGCCATTAGCACCTGACAGGCGTCGATACTATGACGCATGTATCAAGTTATGACAGCCGATTGCGGACCCTACGCCTGATAGACGACCGGACACAGACTGCATCGAGATGACTAAAATTCCGATCATTTCTTCAGAACATACTAATGAAAATTTCCTGAGAATATGAAAACATCCAGTCTACATTCCTACAGAAGAGTTCTCGTTAAACAACACAAATACATTTAAAGTACTTTTTGAAGCACCATGGTGCACAACAGTGGAGAATATGACAGTTGCCATCGATAATACTCTTTTTCGAAATAACTGTAAGTCACCGGTAAAATTACGGGTTTGCTGGCAATTCGGAATAAAACTCAGGGGAGAAATTCAGTACAGACAGGGATGAAAGGTGTGTATAGAAATGTATGTCAGCTTCTAAAATGTGTATGAATTATGCACCGACGTCCTACCACAGAGTCATCATGCGCATTTACTCTATTTCCAAAAGTAGTATGGAGACTCCGGCCGTATCTTATTACTTATGAACTGTAGACTAAAACTGAAGAAAGGTAGAAATATAAGGAGATGGGATCTGCATAAATTGAAGGAACCGGAAGTTCTTGAGAATTTCAGAGGGAGATTTGGGCAACAATTGACATAAACGGGGGAAAATAAAACAGTAGAAGAGGAATGGGTAGCTTTAAGAGATGAAATAGTCAAGGCAGAGAGGACTAAATAGGTAGTAGGGCAAGACCTACAAAAATCCTTGGATTTCACAAGAAATACTAAACATAACTGACGAAAGGAGAAGATATAAAAATGCAGTTAAAGAAGCAGGTGAAATTGAATAAGACGAGTAACAAATGACATCAACAGCAAGTGCAAAAGGGCTAAGCAGGACTGGCTAGAAGCCAAATGCAAATATGTAGAAGAATGTATAACTAGGGGAGAAATAAATGCCGCCGACAGAAAAATGAGAGATATTTGAAGAAAAATAGTTGTATGTATATCAAGAATTCAGATGGAAAACCAGTTCTCAGCAAAGAAGGGAAAGCTGAAAGGTTGAAAGAACATATAGAGGGGCTCTATAAATGAAATGAACTCAGAGACAAGATTGTGTGAAGGGAAGAGGAAGTAGATGAAGATGAAATAGGAGATAGTATACTGAAAGATGAATTTGACAGAGCACTGTAGTACCTAAGTGGAAACAAGGCCTCTAGAGTAGATGAGATTTCCTCAGAGCTACTCAAATTTCTAGGAGAACAAGCCATGTCAAAAATTATTTCACCTGCTGAGTAAGATCTATGAGGCATGTGAAATACCCTCACGCTTTAACAAAAAATGTAATAATCCAGATTTTTAAAAAAAGGGGTGGGAGCGCAGACAAGTGTGAAAATTACAGAATCATCAGTTTAATAAGTCATGGTTGCAAAATTTTAACACAAATTATTTACAGATGGAAAAGCTGATAGATGCTGACCTCGGGGAAGATCAGTTCGAATTCATGAGAAATTTGGGAACAGGGGAGGCAATACTCACCTAACAACTTATCTTAGAAGTTAGATTAAGGAAAGGCAAACCAACATTTCTAACTTTTGTAGATTTGGAGAAAGCTTTTGACAATGTTGATTGAAATACACTGATTGGGGGGAAAATCACAGAGGGAGGCGAAGAGACAAATGCAGTAAGTACATTCAGATGTATGTGGGTTGCCGTTCTTATGAGGAAATTAAGAGGCTTGCTCAGGATAGAGTAGGGTGGAGAGCTAAATCAAACCAGTCTCCGGAATGAAGACCACAACAACAACAGTGTAAGGCAGCTAATTTACCAAAAGCCCTTCTTCCATCCTCCCACCTTCCCCTCCCCCAACCAGCACGTTACATCTTCCTATGACAGAGCCAGCACATCACGCTAATGAACTTGTAACGACTACACCATCTGAAGATGAACCTGAAAAGGTAACATTAAGCAGGTAACATTTAAAAATAAAGTGACTCGTTGCATTTTCTTAAATTATATTGAAATTAACAAACACACGTTCTAAAAACATCCACACTGGAATTTCGGCAAATCTTTGCAAAGTTTTTATTAAGTAAGTAGCTGTAGTCAGCCCTAATAATATTTCACTTTGAGACTGTAATGCGAATCTCAATGCCAATTGAAGACATCGTTAGCCTTCGTATTACGAGCAAAAGACTTTTAAAGCGAAATTTTACGTTCTCATTCGATAGAGCAGTCCCAAATTAGTCTAGTGCGAAATTAGTTTTACAGCTATGAATTAACAGGGACAGTAAATCACGAAAAATAAAGGGACAGTAAATCACGAATAATAACAAGTATTCCAACAGAGACTATTAGCATCAGCTGTTTAGCGGTAGCAGACTGCGCGATGCAATGCACTGCTGCGTCCGTGCTTGAATATTGGTTATACTTCGTGTTTAATTACCCCTGCTGATACATAGCAAAAAAAAAAAAAATCACACTGGACTAAATTAGCACCGCTTTACTGAATGAGTGCGTAAAATAACGATTTAAAAATAGTTTTGTCCCTAATAGGAAATGACTACAGCTTTTCGTCTGCAATGAGCGTCGTATGAAAGATGAACACTATTTGTTTCGGCTGATTATATCTTCACGCTGTAGAAACGAAATTCTTATATTTGTTGGTCTCTCTCTCTCTCCTGAAAGAGAGAGAGAGAGAGAGAGAGAGAGAGAAATGTTCAAATGTTTGTTAAGCTTAAGGGGTCATCAGTCCCTAAACTTACAAACTACTTATCAACTAGCTTATCCTAAGGACGGCACAAATATCTATGCCCGAGGGGGGATTCGAATCCCCGACCGTAGTGGCCGTGCAGACCGTGACTGAAGCGCCTCAGTCTCCTCGTCCACCGCGGCCGGCAGAGAGAGAGAGAGAGAGAGAGAGAGAGAGAGCGCACTAAATTGTCACAAAGGCCACCTGTCCTAAGATATTACGGTGCCTGGCAACAGACTTAGAGTCCGTTTAAAAAGTCACCACGAAAGTTGGCAGATACAGAGGGTGGGCAAGGTAATATGAACACCATACGGTGACTACATTTCGTTGTACATTGGCACCACGACACCGCTGCTTACGTGTTACAGTTGATGCATTGAGTGTTACAATTGTCGTATGAAGTTTTCGACGTTACCGTGCAGTGTATTATGCGGTTTGTTCTGTTACACTTAACACAAATGATCGGCTAAATAGTGACCTTTCACACTCCGAAAAGGCCAACAGGATAGTGCACAGTTCATCTATAATAAAAACGGCTGCACTGTTTTCACGTCTCATAGCGATAATATCGTCAGTGACTACAGTGTACACAAAGGAAGGTAAAAAATGGAGGATTAGTGTGCGAAACCCGAATTTATCAGGTACCAACCGACGAGAATCAGAATTTGTGGTCTGACAAAATTACCACGTCTAAAGTGACTGCAAAACCAATACTCAATTGAGCATTTCTGTTTCGATAAAAACAGTACGGCTGGAGCTTCAGTTTCTTGGAACGCTTGCAAATGCTAAACGTTTTATAATAAAAGCCAACGTAAAGTTGGTACGATGACTGGAAGTACGTGGATACGTGGTATGATCCAATGAATCTTCGTTCACATTGCGTCCTACGAATAACTAGCTTATGTGTCGAAAACGCGAAAAGAAGCTCACTATACGGCGTGCCTGCTTTCTACAGTTCATAATGGGGAAGCATACGACAAGTTTTGGACATCTATATCTTAGTATCCACCTTTTTCTATCATTTTCCTCACCATCCTTGCCAACGAACTGCCTTCTGTGACCACCATAGGGCTACGAAACACCGACATTCCTAAATGACAAAACGTTGCCACACACATACACAGTCAAAAATGTTCAGGCGTTCTTCCCGCAGCATCAGAAAGTTCCCAAACAGCTCCCATGTCGACGTCAAATGTAGAAAAAATATTTAATTATCTACAAGGAGTTGGCCCACCAACTGTTTAGAATAGCTGCAACTCTTCGAGGAACAGATTCCTGAAGTGTCTTTATAGTTCGCAAAAGAATTTTACCATTCTTGTACCAATACATTCGACAACTAATCTAAATTATACCCTCACTCTCCATTCTGAAACTCTCCAAAACGGTTCAGTCATGCAATAAATAATCGAAAGTGTTCCCGGACATTATGTCCACACTGTATGATAACAATTATAAAACATCCGATACCCATGTAATTTCCTTGTGCTACTCCTGTTTGCTCCCGTCCTCCTCTTAGGTCTGGGGCTGTCAAGTGGAATACTTATTTTGTGTTTTTTCACATACTTCTTCTGAAGGAGTCATCATTCGATGACATATAGCCTGGCAAAAGTTTTATCACTTAATTACATAATATGTGGGCTGTACAATTTTTTTATTTATTTTTATTTTTGAATAAAAGGTATTACGATTGCTGCTTCTTTCAAGCTGTGCCGTGCCGGTGGTTTCTTGCCGGCATATTCACCACGTTTACATGCAACACATCTTCAGGAAGACGAAAACCGATTTTCGTGAACCGTTTTTCGCTGTCGTGTTTACATGGCATAGCCTGAATCGGATTTCCTAGCCCACTTAACATGGCGGCTGAAAAACAGCTGATTCAGTGCCTGATTTAGTCAGCACAATCGCTATTTTTCTTTATTTAAATACCCAGATTTATGTTCACTCTAATGTTTATACTTTTATTTCACATTAGAAAATATCACTCTTTCCACATGTGCTGAAGATTATTAATAAGAAAACATAGTCTGACAAGCCAAGAACGCTTCAAAAACGGTTGCGTTTACATGGGCACGAAAATCGATTGTGGAACTGGAAAACCGCTTTAGAGAAGCGGATTTCCAGAATCGATTTTGGAGTGTTTACATGACCAACCAAAAGCGGAATTGGAAAATCAGTTTACGAAATCCGGTTTTGGGAGCCCATGTAAACGGGTTGATTTACGAAGTGTACTTGCTGGGCTTGTATATCTCTGGTCGGATCGATAGTGAATTCGACCTTATCACCAGAGGGCGTCAAGAGCGGCATAGTGTTTTGACGGGGCTGAGAGAGAGGTCGTTGACGAGAGACTGGGTGCGTGTGGCTGCGCCGGGAGTTCTGGAGGGCTCGCCTAACGATGTGCTGAGAGTTGTTATCTGCGTGGAAGTACATGCCGATGGAACGTGCGTGCCGGGGGCATACTTGGCTTGAAGGCTCTAGCCAGCGCTCAGCAAACAGTATTGTACGGATCGTCACGGAAGTTTCGACGAGTTCGTCTATGCTAGTGCCTACTGTACTGTCAACGCACAGCGGGTGCAGAAATAATTTGAAACCTGTGTATAGCCACCACCGATTTCGCACATTGACTTTAACCTGCTATGTGAGGTTTTATTATGATTGTTTTTATCTGGTGTTCCCACTGTAGTCTACCTATAAGTGTGGTTTACATTATGTATGTCAGTTGCTTGTGGTGGAGTATGTTTTTTCTGTGTTCTGTCCAAGAGTTGTTCGTTGCGGATTTTTTTAAGGGGGGTATTGGTTCACTGTTGAAAGAGGAATACTTCATGAGGCTGTTCAATTGTGCCTCCGTTGCAGGTGTTTTACTTGGTACCAGGCTCTTAAATTAAGTAAATTGTCCATGTTGTCAATCGTAATATATTTACTTGGTTCTGTAAGAAAAAAAAATACCTTCACTGACTTATTTACCTTGCAGTGTTGCATGAAGCGCTGGTTAGTTTAGCCAAATGTTACAATTTGACTTTGTCCATCTTAATTACGGACCAGGGACTTAAGTCGTATATCTTGTAACGATATATAATACCATCAGCTGTGTTCAATATATTTATTTAGCAACCAGTTTCGACGGTCAATACATCATCTTCAGGCCCTTAAAATAAGAAACCTGCATATCGCTGGATTACAGTCAATATAACTGGTATCGCACTTTCGTCCAATATTACAGCAACAAGGAACAACACCCGTTGGTCCTTGTTGCTATAATACTGGACGAATGCGCGATGCCAGTTACATTGATTGTAATCCAGCAATATGCAGGTTTCTTATTTTAAGGGCCTGAAGATGACGGCATTGAACGTCGAAACTGGTTGCTAAATAAATATATTGATCACATCTTGAGGTTTGAAAAGCTCTTCAATCTCCGTGTTTGCTTACAAATAAATTTGCTTTATAGGTAAGGTCCGCCTTGAGTAAATACAAATGTTTTTAGTTTCCCCCACACATGTTTCGCTGGCGTAGCAGCATCATCAGTGGGATGTTTAATTCATACTGTCTGTCAAATTAACAATGAAATGATTGTACATTAAGTGTAAAAACTATAGATAATTGTGAAACTAATATAAATCGTTTCTTATTTTTACAGGTATACTAGGCCTAACTTAATACCACATATAGTTATGTTTGTGGTTCTTCAACTCACAAAACGTCACTGTAATTTTTGACAGTTTGTCATTTGCAAGCCAAAACGTGAGTAGTTAATGGAGTGCATGGTTATCTTGTAAATACTGGGATTTTTACGAAAATATAGGACGTAATTTTTGAGTTTGGTTTAATTTTACTGTTGCGACTGTTTCTATAACAAAATGTCTATGTGTTTATGGCAAGTTTTTGTCGCTTACTTTCGTGAATTTGCGCTGTTTTCGCGTTGTGAATACGCACTGTGTCACTTTCACTTCACTCAATGTTTACGTTATGAAAACAAGATGGTGGGCAGTTGAATTCTGAAAGTGGTGTTAAGAACAGTTGACTGTGGCGAGGGCGGGAGTTTTTGAATCATGTTACTTTCCTTTTAGTGTGTGTGTGTGTGTGTGTGTGTGTGTGTGTGTGCGTGTGTGTGTGTTTATGGGTTCTTTGAGGGCAGCGAATATGGTTCCGTTGCAGAGGGCTGTTATTTGTTTTCTTTCTGTTATGGCTTTCTGTATGTGGTAGTTCTCTTCTATTGTTAATTTTAGTGGGAGGCTTTTGCTGTGTTTCAGAATCTGTAGATCAGTATTTATGTCAGTTGGTTTGTGGTTCACGTTTATGTGGTGTTCTGAAAATGTGGAATGACTATTGCTTTTTAGTGCTCTTCTCCATGTCTGTCCAATGTAAATTGAGTTACAATGCTAGCATGCCAGTTGGTAGATGCCAGATGTGATATCTTTGTGTTGGTGTTGGTTGTCTTTAGTTTTCTTTGTATTGAGTTGTCCGTTCTTTATGCTACTTTCAAGCCAAGCCAAGGCGTAAAGGATTAAATAAAGTTTTATCAATTTTCAAATAGTAGTTGTAATATATTGTTTATATTTGTTGTTGTTGTTGTTATGGTCTTCAGTCCGGAGACTGGTTTGATGCAGCTCTCCACCCTACTCTATCCTGAGCAAGCCTTTTCATCTCCTCATAAGAACGGCAGCCCACATCCACTTGAATCTGCTTACTATACGCGTCTCTTGGTCTCCCTCTGCGATTTTTACCCCACACACTTCCCTCCAATGCTAAATTTACGATTCCTCGATGTCTAAGAATGTGTCCTACCAAGCGATCCCTTCTTTTGGTCAGGGTATGCCAAATATTCCTTTTCTCACCAATTCTGTTCAGTACCTCTTCATTAGTTATGCGATCTACCCACCTAATCTTCAGCATTCTTCTGTAGCACCACTTTTCAAAAGCCTCTATTCTCTTCCTGTCCGCACTGCTTATCGTCCATGTTTCACTCCCGTACAAGGCAACACTCCACACAAACGCCTTCAGAAAAGACTTCCTTACACTTAAATTAATATTCGATGTCAGTAAATTTCTCTTTTTCAAAAATGCTTTTCTTCCCATTGCCATTCTGCATTTTATATCCTCTGTACTGCGACAATCGCATGTTATTTTACTACCCAAGTAACAAAACTCATCTACCACCTTCATTGTTTCGTTACCTAATCTAATTCCTTCAGCATCACCTGATTTTCTAAGACCGCATTCCATTATTATTGTTTTGCTCTTGTTGATGTTCATTTTATACGCTCTCTTCAACACACTGTCCATTCCATTCAACAGCTCTTCCGGGTCCTTTGCTGTCTCTGACAGAATTACAATGTCATCTGCAAAACGCAATGTTTTTATTTCTTCCCCCTGAACTTTAATCCCTATTCCAAATTTTTCCTTGCTTTCCTTCACCGCCTGCTCGATGTACAAATTGAACAACATCGGAGAAAGGCTACAACCCTGTCTTACTCCTTTCCCGACTGATGCTTCCCTTTCATGCCCTTCGAGTCTAATAATTATTATTTATATTTAATGGTATTTAATTAAGGCTCAGTACCTTACCACTTCCTCAAAAGCCCTACCATCCCAAAGCCAAGTATAAAACGGAAACATTTTGGTGCCTCTGGAAACGGTTAGAGAGGTAACTGGTGTTGGGTGGTTTCCTCATTAATGCATTGTGACGTACCTGCCCCCCGGCGCCGACGTCCGGGTCGCTGGCGCCTACGACGGCGACGACGCTGCCGATGGGCAGGTCCTCCCTCGCCTTCACCGTGTACGAGGGAAGTGCGAACGCGGGCGCGTTGTCGTTGACGTCGTCGATGAGGATGCGCACGATGGCGTCTGACGACAGCGGCGGCACGTCCCCGCTGCCGGTGCCGCCGCCGCCGTCGGTGGCGCGCACCTTCAGCTCGTAGACGTCCTGGCGCTCGCGGTCCAGCGCCGCCGCCACCGTCAAGACACCGGTCCGTGCGTCCACCGCGAAGTCGTCCGTGTCCGTCACCAGCGAGTAGGACACCCGCGCGTTCTCGCCCTGGTCGGCGTCGGTCGCGTTGACGCGGAAGATGGCCGTGCCGTTGAGCGCGTTCTCCGTCACGCGGAAGCTGGCCACCGCCTTCTCGAAGCGCGGCGCGTTGTCGTTGACGTCGAGCACGTTGACGGGCAGGAAGCGCGACGCCGCCTTCTGCGGCCGGCCCAAGTCGTACACGCTCACGTTCAGCAGGTACTCGGCCTCGCGCTCGCGGTCCAGGTGCCCCACCACCTTCAGCTCGCCCGTCTCCGGGTCGATGAGGAACACCGAGTCGTAGTCGCCGTCCGAGATGCCGTACACCAGCTTGCCGTTGTAGCCCAGGTCGCGGTCCCTTGCCCGCAGCTTGACCAGCGTCGTGCCCAGCGCCACCGACTCGTTGACCTTGATGCCGGTCGGGAAGTCGAGGAACTCTGGGGCGTGGACGTTCTCTCCGTAGCGGCTGGGCATCATGGCGAAGTCCTCCCGCTGCAGGTCGTACGGCGCGTTGTTGCGCTCGCCCGCGGCCAGGATCTCGGTGAGGCGGTGGGTGACGCCCGTGTCGCGGCACTCGAACGCTCCGGTCTCGTCGGTGAGGATCCTGCCCGGCGAGCCGAGACTCCTCTTGGCGTTGACCAGGTTGATCAGCACGTGCACGATGTCAGAGAAGTGGGTGCCGTCCGTCGCGGTGATGTTTACCTCGCGCTCGGACACCTTGACGTCCGTCAGATCGCAGGTGACGCTCAGCACTCCTGACGTGGCGTCCAGCCCGAAACAACTGTCCGCATTACCGCCCACCAGACGGTAGCTAATAATACTCCCCGCATCGAAGTCTATAGCAGATAGCGTGATGATCTCCGTCCCTATCGCAACGTACCGCGGCACGTGCCCCGAGCAGTCGACCTTCTCGAACTGCGGCCTGTTATCGTTGATATCCCTCACGTTGATCTTCAGCTGCATTTCCGTCTGTCGCCGGTACGGGAGACCCCAGTCGGAAGCTCGTATCCTCAGGATGTACTCCCTCCTCATCGACTCGTAATCCAGGACAGTGGTCGTCTTCACGACTCCGGAAAAGTGGTCTATCTCGAAAGGCACTGGTTTGAGATTGGCTATGCTGTAGGAAATGTAGGCGTTTTCGCCGGAGTCGCGATCTTTGGCAGACACTTTGGTGACAGTAGTTCCCGCTGGCTCATTCTCGTCCACCCACACTGTCGCTTCAGGCGTATCGAACAGTGGGTCGTTGTCGTTGGTGTCCGCTACTGTCACTTTCACTTTGGCGGAAGACTGTTTTCTAGTGCCTGCATTCCCTTGGTCTATCGCCGACACCGTCAGCGTGTACATGGCTTTTTCTTCCGCGTCCAGTTGTACCGCAGTGTAGAGCATGCCGGTGTCGGGATTGATGCGAAATTCTCCACCTTCGTTGCCTCCGACTATCTCTAGGAAGACTTGTGCGTTCTTGCCCTCGTCGGCGTCAGTGACCTTCAAGCGGATGACAGGCGTGTTTACTGGTGCTGTCTCCGGCACTTCGACCTCGTAGATCTCGCGATCGAACACCGGAGCGTTGTCGTTGAGATCGGTCAGGTGGACAGGCACAGATTTGTAGGTCTCCTTAGGCGGAATGCCCATATCCGTCGCCTTCAGGGTGAGGTTGTAGCCCTGCGGCGCCGACTCGCGGTCGAGGAGGTGAACTACGACGATGTTGTACTCTCCTGGTTTCCCAGCCGGTTTTATCCGGAAGTGGCCGTCCGGATCGCCGTCGACAATGTCCAGGCTCTTGATCTCGCCGTGCATCCCCTTGTCGCGGTCCGTGACGCGCACTATGGCGTAGATGTCGGCGTTGGAGTGTTCCGCGATGTCGGGCAGGTGCCGCACGTAGATTTCGGGCGCGAACAGGTTCACCTGCTGGACTCGCACCTTGAGGGTAGCTGTGCTGGCCTTCGCCTGGGGACCATGCTTGAGGATGGAACTGCGGTCCTGCGCCTTGACGGTGAGCTCGTGCACAGATTTCGCCGCATACCTCAGCGGCCGAGTCAGGGAGACGACGCCGGTCATGGGGTGCACCGAGAACTGGTCCGTGGCGTCCAGGAAGCTGTAGTAGATCTCGCCGTTCCTGCCGAGGTCGGCGTCCTCGGCGGACACCTGGGCGATGCTGCGGTGCAGGGGCGTGTCCTCGGGGACGGTCACCTCGTACTCGGTGGGGTAGAACAGCGGGTTGAGGTCGTTGGTGTCGAGGACGGTGACGGTGACTCGCGCGTCGGCCACCAGCGGGGTGGCGCTCGAGTTCCCGCGCCACGACTTGGTGGCGCGCACGTCCAGCACGTAGCGGTCCTTGCGCTCGCGGTTCAGCACGTCCACCTTGTCCGTGCGCGTGCGCAGTAGCAGGAAGCAGAAGTCGCCGACCAGCCGCTCCTCCGCCTTGAAGAATTTGTCGCGGTCGCCGGCGACCACTTTGAAGCGGATGATGGCGTCCGCCTCGCGCGGGTCGTCGGGCGACGTGACGACGCCCATGCGCTCCTCCGGGGTGGCGTACGTCTTGGGCGGCGAGTTCTCGGGGATGCTGGCATTGTAGGCGGGCCGGGTGAAGCGGAAGGCGCCGGGCGGGGGCGGTGGGGGCGGCGAGGGCCGCGGCGCGTCGGGGCCGGCGCCGTGGGCGGCGGGGGCGGCTGCGGGGGCGGCGGCGGCGGCCACCAGCAGCAGCAGCAGCGGCAGCTGGGGGCGGCGCGCGCGCGGGCTCGCTGCCGCGTCCATCGCGGGGCGCGGGGCGCGCCGCTTCAGCTCATCGCGACCTGCCAACATGACAACGAGAAGGCCGTCAGCCTACATTTTGCAAACATTTATAATTTTCTTGATTTGCAGCTCTTATTTTTGCCGTGTTTACAGTAAAAATTTTCTGGTTATGAGGTCCGCCTGATATGCAAAACACTGTTTTATTATGCACCCAAACTAGTTTCAGCACCTTATGACATGACAGTTCCCCCAGGCTGATGCCGCGCACTTGTATTACATAGAGCCACAAACCCGCAGATTGAAATCGAACGCGCGTGAACGCGCGCGGGAAATATAGGCTTGGGAAACTTTATGACGTAGGGGTTTTTCCTGAGGCTCCTATAAGTACGAGCTCACGCATCCGCCATTTTCATTCCAGTTGAACATATTGCGGTGCTATAGGATTTGCATCACGGAACTTCAGTATGACATTACGGGTGGTTCGGTTGCCAAAAACTAATCACATCATTTCAGAGGCGACAACAGAATGTTTAGCTTCCAGAAAGATTCTGAGAGAATAAAAAATGGATGACTAAACCTCGGCGCAAAAACTAGGAAACCAGACCGAGCGCATGATCATGTATTGTAAGTAAATATTATTTATTATTATGACTTCAAGAAATATTTAATAGTAAAAATCGTAGTGATGTCCAAACGTAAGTTTTCGTTTAGCTCTTTTGAAAATCCTATCTCTTAACAGAGAAGCTGCATGTAGAGAGTTAGCAGCCGCAAAATATCATAACACAGCAAGTCATCCCAGAACAAACAGTTTTTAGAGCACAATATGTGTGTGTCATATTATTTATTGAGAGAACACCACATCAAAACGTTTTGTACTGACAATGCACAAATTGTTGAAGATATGTACTTCTATAACTTTATTTCGAGAAAGTATTACAAACTTTCGAACGGAAAATATAAATATACTGTCCAAAAAGTTTAGTTACGGCTGTGCCAGCGTACTGTGCTGATACAGGCAATTGCCGTTGAATGATATTTGTGGTATTTCGAAGTTTTAGTGTTATAACTTGTAGTATGCAATTTGAAATAATAGTATCTGATGTTTTATGAAAAAATATACACTCAATTCAATTACTTATATGTAAATGCCAATATTGACGCTTACCTATTAGAGACTATAACATAACCGGTACAGAATACTGGGTAAATTTTACTTACGACTGCGGCGGCGTAGTGTGCTAATGCTGGCAACGAAATGTCTGTTTTATAAGGATTATTAAATTACTGACAAGGATACTGTTACAAGCAAAACCCTGTCAACCGTAGAGAAGGAACAGAATTATTTCATGGTCCCCTTATTCTATACAAATAGGTTTTCAAATAGCATTCAGCGGTTGTTGCCAACATCGGCACCGTGTGCCTCTACGACCGTAAACTTTAGAACCTGTACACTAATATTCTTTTTCGTTTTAATTTTGTAATAAATTCTGAAACATTCTCAATAACGTAATATAAGTATATTCAGCTATGTGAGTACAAAAATCCGATGAGGTATATTTGTCACAGCCGCGGTGGAGTAGCCGAGCGGTCTAAAGCGTCTCTCTGCGGAGCGCGCGGTTGCTCGCCGTGGAGGTTCGAGTCCTCCCTGGGGCATGGGTGTGTGTGCTTGTCCGTAGGTTAGTTTACCTAGGTTTAAGTAGTTTGTAAGCTACGGACTGATGACCACGCAATTCGGTCCGATAGATTTACAAACATTTGAACATTTTTTGATATTTGTCACAGCAGACAAACACTTACTTCAAGACGGCAAACAAACCGCTCATATTGACAGTCATTCAAATAGAAGCCAAGATCGCTTAAAACTTTTATCTAGATGACCAGTTTCGGCATAATTAAACGTAGTACGAGATTTTTATCACAGAAATATATGTTTCTTGCGCTTTCTTTATACGCGCAGCAAAGAAAAGCAGCAATAAGTAAAGAAAACGTAAGACTTTTATGTCTAATCTACGTATCGATGTAAACAAGAGCGGAATGCAAGCTCAAAGTGCACGATCTAGGGCTCTATGCCAGACACTTCTAAAATATTTCACTAAACTTGAACAAAACAACACTGTTCGCATAAGCTACGTGTTGTGTTTAGCATTCGCATGGAATGAAAATGGCGGATGCGCAAGCCTGTGTTTTTAGGAGCTCTAGTTTTTCCGCAGGATTGGAAAAACGAAAACCGAGTCGCGCGGGTGAGGTGGAGAGTCGTGTGGACTGCCGAGGACGGCGGAGCGCGGTTGCTCGTCGCCGTGATTTTGGGAAAACGTGTGATAGTTTTTCGCGGTCGAAGTGCCGTCTTTTTTGCCTTTGCAGTTGAAGGATTTCGGTGTGTGGGCTAAAGTGCGTAGTTGCTTGGGGGCTCGAGTCGTACAAGAAACATTTTTATAATATAAATACGTGCAGTGTGATGAAGACAAATTAAACTTATTTAAAACAACAGCTGTGTGGTGAACATTATTCTTTCGCAACTCGCCCTGTATGCCCATAAATGTGTGTATAATTGGTATGTACTTTTGTTATTAATTGGTAACTGTATTAAGGCGCACGTGGATGGAACAGCACCAAAGCGGGAATCATATAGTGTCATCCCCTAAACGACCACAAAACATTTTTCCATCGGAAAGAGGAAAAAGCATGTTCCGCCCCGTCACAACCTCTGTGCCATCATCAGTGGGCTTTCATTTTATTTCATGCTGTGAAAACAAATTACATTTATTTTACTACTGCACTATTTGTAAATTTAGGCCTAAATACTCGTCAGTGTTATTTTGGTTTTTACCTTATTTTACATTCTGTGGTCATGTGGGACCCTTTTTACATACTTATGTACTGGTAGAGTTGTCATCTGCAACCAAAATTATCTCTTTTAACAACTTGTGACGTTTTTAAACCGCTACGTATGGTGCGAAAACGTAATATTGGTATGTGGGGATATTTCTATCGTCTGCTTACTATCTATTACTTACAGTTTCTTTTAGCATACACTTCTTCTTCCGCGCTGTTTTACATTGCACACATGTAATACTCATATTTTGCGGAACTTTTTCTATCACAATCACTTCCCACTTTAAAAATTCTTTGCTAAAATGCGCATGTGTCAGTTGACTTTCAGCTGTTCTCCAATGGAATGGCGGTAGATTTGAATACTGTTTGTTTGGCCTCTGTGTCTGTGTGTGTTGTTTTGTGTGTGTGTGTGTGTGTGTGTGTGTGTGTGTGTGTGTGTGTGTGTTTTAGCTGTCTGTGTCATCCTTTCTGTACAATTCATTTATTGGGTAAAATAATGCATTTTTGCATAGAGTGGTGTATTCGTTCATGACTGATTTTCCTTCTGCTATTGCTTTTTGTATCAGGTAATTTTCTTCTATTGTCAGTTTGTGGTATAGGTTGTGGCTTGATTTTAATATCTTTAGGTCTGTTTCTATTTTGGTTGGGTGATGGTTGTGAGCTATTAGGTGGGCTGCAAATGTGCTGTGGGAACTGTGACTTTTAATGCTCTGAGATGTTCTGAATATCTGGTTTTGAAAATCCTACAAGTATGTCCAACATATACTGACTGACATGTATTGCATGTGAGTTCATAGATGCCTGATCTGCTGAATTTGTCTGTTGGTGTAGTCTGTGTTCTGAGTTTCTTCAGTTGCAAACAACAAATCGAAGAAGTTACTGTTTTGCCAATTCTGCTTTTTTATCTACCACATAGGACCTTATCACTAACGTACAGGACTGACCTCACATCACTAGCAAAAAAGTTAAATACTACAAACAACATTATGAGGAAACTAGCTGGAACTTGCTGGGATGCACAAGCTGACAGTCTCCACACAGCGGCCTAGTCTCTTTCAGTGTCTGCTGCTTCAGATGACTGGGGGTACCTTTCTTTGATTGCTGGAACTTGATAGTGGTGGCACCGTCCGCCCTTCCCCCAACCAATCACTCGGCGCGAGAAGTTTCTGCGAACTTGCCCCCCCCCCCCCCATTCGGCACCGAAAGAGACAATTTCGCGCACCTCTGCGAGTGACACTGGGTAAAGCGCACCGCTTTTGCCACTTTCGATATATTTTCTTTAAAAGATCTGCAAATTATCTTACTTCGGCTTGTTTGCGCTTGTTTCAACTCGAGCTGAGGCGTCGGCCTACCAAGTTTCCTTATTTCACACTTTTGTTTCAAGCTTAAAGCTGAGTAATTTATTTCTAAAAGATACTGAATGTTGTTAGTTTTTCTTTGATAACTAGCTTTAACGCGCGGCTCTGCTCACGTGTTGGTTGATTATGATAGATAAGCTATCTTTCAGTAGTGTGCTATGATATCAAATCACACCTAAAAATGCACTCGTTTCGAAGAATCCAGTCACGAAATTTAACAGTAATGATTGTTATAATATCACAGATCGATCACTTGATGTAATGCGCGAAACGTCAAATCGATATTTTTTAAAGAGATGTATTGAAAGAAATTTCTTTTTTACTGCTTTATTTATTTATTCTTATATTTCCTTATTCGTATGCTTATCCTTACAGAGAAAGAGCTGAAAACATTGTAGCACGCATAGACCAAAGATATGGTCTGTGGCATCACGTTTCGCTGTATGTAACCTCCTTGCTATAGAGTCGCAAACGTCATCGCTGGCCTTCAGTCCGAATTTTTTTACAATTTGACGACTTTCAACCACTATATCTTCCACCCCCCTTATAGCTATCGGCATGGAACTGTTATGGTGTACAACGGAAGACTTCGGACAACAATTACACACAGACCATTCGTTTGCGTTCTGTAGTTTTTGCTGCAGAGCGAAATATTAACACATACACACGTAGAATCTTATATATACCGATAACTTTCCATCCCAATATATTCCACCCTTTTATCATTATCAACCCTCAAGCAACAATGCAACCAATAGAACCATTTTCAAAAAATAAATATAATTTTCAAAGAGTAATTATTATTCCGCATTTCGCGTTATATTCTTCAAATTACTAAGTATCTATCAGATCGCTATAAAACCGTGCCTAAAAACTTCCTCAGGAGTAAATTAGTAACTGTACAAATATTTAAGTCTCTGCGTCTTGTAATTCGGACGTGATAAGCGTACACCGAACAGACATTCACATTTATAGATATAATAAACACCAAGAACCTATGCGTGTGCACATGAACACTCAAACACAGTAAGTAACTGATTCCACTGTTAAGTGTCTAACAGAATGAATCTGTTAAGATGAAGAGAGAAGCTACCTTTAGGTCACCTGACGTCACGTGACGCTAACCTTAAGCATGTGCAAAGGCGGCTCTTCCCCACATCTTTTCAACAGATACACATTTGTTACAACGTATAGTATAATTGTCATTTATTCTCAGCATCGCGACACATTTTCTAAAACGTCCAAAGATATGTGGCAAGTAACAATACAAAAGTCGGTGGCCGCGGGGACTGAGGCTCTTCAGTCACGGTCTGCACGGCCATTACGGTCGGGGGGTTCGAATCCCCCCTCGGGCATTGGATATTTGTGCCGTCCTAGTTCGTAAGTAGTTCATAAGTAGTTTGTAAGTTTAGGGACTGATGACCCGTAGTTAAGTCTCGTAGACTATACAAACATTTCAAACATTTGAACAAAAGTCACTGCTGTTCCCGCATCCGTTAAAAAGACGATTGGGTTTACAAAACATTGCTTACAGTCGATCTCGAACCCACTACGAGATACAGCTAACCACGGCTATTCTTGCTAGGTGGAGAGTAATGATCGGATCTTGTGAAGGCTTTTACAGGTGATAGTCTTTAATTTATAGTAATAATTTTTTTGGGGAAATATGACGTATTTTTAATGAATCTTCAATGTGCCAAACACAAATATGAAGGGCGGTAGTTGCCTTAATGGAGACAGAGCGAGGTGGCGCATTTATAATGCACTGGATTCGTATTCGGGAGGGCGGTGGTTCAAACCCACCCCCGGCCATCCAGATTTAGCTTTTCCGTGATTTGCCTAAATCACTCCAGGCAAATGCCGGGATGGTTCCTTTCAAAGGGCACGGCCGATTTGCTTCCCCGTCCTTACCTAAAACTCTGAGCGTTAGCACCGTCTCTAATGACCAAGTTGTCGATGGTACGTTAAACCTTAACCTTCCTTCTTTAATGGAGGATTTGCCGATGCGCATGGCGAGGTGCGCAGTAGCTCCATTATCTTTCCTTATCTTTCCTTCGGTACCATTCGTGCGTAACCGCCAGAGCTCTAGTAGCCAGGAGCTGGCACATCTACCAGCTCCGACGCTAATGTTAAAAGCAGCGTTTCCTCTCGCCTCCCCTGCCGCGAGAGAGCACATATGCTGCCTCTATGGGGTTCAGAAGAGAAATTGAACCTCAGCCGCGCATGCCCAATGCAACGCTGCGGTCACTGCCACCCATATTAAGCGGCCGCGCTACGATTCGTATAAGTGCTGCTCCGCGACGTGAAACGTTTCTCATGCGATAAAAATACTCTGAATGCGTATATAATATGATAGAAGAACGAAGAAAGAATGATAGTTTAAAAACACTTTTTATTTATTTATTTGTTTTTCATGACTGAACCAGTGAAAGCACAGGACGCGTCGCCACTGGTCTCTTGTGTACTCTGCGGCTGAATGTTGTGCACCTGTCTGCTAGAAGAGTGTACAAGCCAGTAAGGTTAACATTCAGTTGAATGAGACCATGAGAATTGTAACGGGCACCCTGAGAGCAACCCCAGTACCTTGTCTGTCTGCTTTCATTAACATCGCCCCACCATACTTGACACGACAAGAAGCAAGAAGCAGCGACCCGTGAATGGGAAAGGATTAAAAACGTGAAGCTTTCAAATGTTTGTAAATCTATCGGACCAAACTGCGTGGTCATCAGTCCGTAGCTTACAAACTACTTAAACCTAGGTAAACTAACCTACGGACAAACACACACACCCATGCCCCAGGGAGGACTCGAACCTCCACGGCGAACAACCGCGCGTTCCGCAGTGAGGTGCTTTAGACCGCTCGGCTACTCCACCGCGGCCGTGAAGCTTTCCCAAAGGCTACCCGCCCAGGAAATACTGCTCAATCCACCCTGATTGTGTATAAAATCAAGAAAACCATTCTGGGCAGCTCGAGAAACTATTCGAGACTGAAGATGTTTGGATGGAGTCATGGAAAAACCAAACCAGCATTCTTCGTCGTGGCCTCAAAGACTGTACATTCATACCAGGCTCCCAAGTTCCTAGAAGAACCTGGTATTCACTCAACAGGATACGATGAGGACATGGAAAAGCTAGTCCTTCACATACAAATGGGGACTCTGAGCCTTTCCGTTGTGCGACTGTGGAGCAGCAGAACAGACTGTTGAACATATTATTGAGTAATGTACCAATAGAAGTTGTAAGTGGAGGCTGGAACGACCTAATCAACGTCTCACCAACAGCAGTGGAATGGATAGACTCCTGAGAGCCGGCCGCGGTGGCCGAGGGGACTGAGGCGCGCCAGTCACGGTCTGCACTTCCACTACGGTCGGGGGTTCGAATCCCCCCTCGGGCATTGATATTTGTGACGTCCTTAGTTGTAGCTAGTTCATATGTAGTTTGTAAGTTTAGGGACTGATGACCCCTAGTGAAGTCCGATAAGCTCTACAAACTACAACAGACTGTGTTATACATAGTTACCAAAACTCTTTTACATTACCTTTGTAATACATAAATATTTATTTTGTATTTAGTAACTATCGCTGTAAATTGCATGTATATTTCCATACGATGAATAAAAATAAAATAATCTACTACAACTACTGGTTTCGACTGATCTTGCAGTCATCATGAGATCTGTAGAACTGTGGTGTGACGAACCATACCAGTAACACGTAGCTCGGTCTATACGGCGTTCAGATACACAAAATTACATAAATAAAAACGAATCATAGCCGCCACAATATAAACGATATGCGTTTCACACCACATTAAACCTAATTGGCATGTGGTGTGAGACGCATGTCGGCGGCCATTTATGTTGTGTGGCCCATGATTGCCTTTTCGTATTATATGACTATGCAATTTTTTGTATTATTCAACCCCACGGAACGCCGTGTAGACGGAGCTACGTGTACTTCAGATTCACTAAAAATTAAAAATAAACGAATTAACAAAAAACCGAATTAATATGCGCTGAAAACTATAAAGAAAAAAATGTGCATATTCTTCTAAAACTTAATAATCAACTTACTTTTTCTACTCGTCAATATATAGGTACGATCTATGTGTTTACCACGCAAGAAGTTAGGCAAGTACCTACTCACTTTAAATCTAACACAACACATACCTATGAATAACAAATGCCGGATGCGGTGGCCGAAGGGACTGCGGCGCGCCAGTCACGGTCTGCACGGCCACTACGGTCGGGGGTTCGAATCCCCCCTCGGGCATGGATATTTGTGCCGTCCTTAGTAGTAGCTAGTTCATAAGTAGTTTGTAAGTTTAGGGACTGATGACCCCGTAGTTAAGTGCGATAAGCTAAAAAAAAAAAAAAAAAAAAAAAAAAAAAAAAAAAAAAAAAATTTAGAGTTCTCCTAAGTAAAATGAAATGAAAAAATATTACACTACTTAAAATTCAATCAAGTGATTACGACAATATAATGTAGTTAGTATTATACCTAGCAAAAGTAATACGAGAATATTGAGACCAAAGTCGGATCGGATGTTTCCTTGGCTGACACCGACATCAAAAATAGCAATAAGTGTACTACATTATGTTAACGTAATAATTTGATTGACTTTTAAGTAGTCTAATATTTTTCATTTCATTTTACATACAAGAACTCTAAAAGAAAACATTTTGATCATTGTTATTCATAGGTATGTGATGAATTAGATTTAAAGTGGGTACGTACCTACCTATCTTCTGCGTGGTACACACGTGGATCGCACCTACATACTCATGAGAAGAAAAAGTAAGCTGATATTAAGTTGCAGAGGAATACGCAATTATCTTTTTACTTCTTAGAGCATTTCAATTTGTTTTGTAATAGTTTTTTTAAGTCTTTTTTTTTTAATGTTTGCTTACTGTATACACAGGATGTACCATTCATGTGTGAGGCAAAGTGGTGATAGAATTTGTTGTTAGCTTTTGGTAATACCCCCTACGTTTAGGCTTGCAATCGTCGGAGTTGGCTCTGAGAAGCGTCCAACCTTTTTTTCTTTTCTGATGTTGGAAGGGTTGGCCTGTTGGTTACAACGTTTCCGGGCGACGCCAGCATTATCTGACAGATGAATGTTGGTCTCTTATCTCAGACAGTGCGCGCGTGGGGGCTCCTTCCTTGTCCCCAAAACTTTAAAAAATCCGATATCCACGAGGTCTCCGAGTAAGAGCTACAGTGTATAATGGTAATGCATCTTCTAGTATGAGCCGGACATAATAGCTCAGCTTAGTTATCCAGATTGCAAAATACTAATACGAATTATTTACAGACCAATGGAAAACTGGTAGATTCCGACCTTGGGGAAGATCATTTTGGATTTAGAAGAAATGTAGGAACACGCGAGGCAATACTCACATTACAACTTAGAAGATAGATTACGGATAGGGAAACCTAAGCTTTTAGCATGTGTGGATATGGTGAAAGCTTTTGACAATGTTGACTGGAATATACTTTATTAGATACTGGAAGTAGCAGGGGTATAGTATAGGGAGCGCAGAGTTATATTCAACTTGTTCAAAAACCAGACAGCAGTGGATCGCCGTGGTTGGAAAGGAAGTAAGACGCGGTTGTAGCCTTTCCCCAATGTTGATCAATCCATACATTGAACAAGCTGTGAAGGAATACCAGGAGAAATTTGAAGAGGTAATTAAAATGCAGGGCGAGGGAATAAAATCTTAATGTTTGCTAACGACATAGTAATTCTGTCAGAGGCAGCAAACGACCTGGAGGAGCAATTAAACGAAATGGTCATTGTCTTGAATGGAAGGTACAAGATTAACATTAAGGAGAGCAAAATGAGGGTGATGGAGTGTAGTGTCAGAAAATCAGACGATGCTGAAGGAATTAGATTAGGTAATGAGACAATAAAAGTAGTAGATGAGTTTTGTTATTTAGGTAGGCAGATAACACCTGATGGCCGTAGTAAAGAAAATATAAAATGCAGATTGTCTATGTCAAGAAAAGCGTTTCTGACGAAGCGGCATTTGTTGACATCCATCATTAGTTTAAATGTTTGCAACTCCTTTTAAAAAGCATTTGTCTGGAAAGTATCTACATCTACATGGGATACTCTGCAAATCACATTTAAGTGCGTGGCAGAGGGTTCATCGAACCACCATTATACTATTTATCTCCCATTCCATTCTCGAATAGCACGCGGAAAGAAAGAACACCTGAATCTCTCCTTTCGACCTCTCATTTCTCGTATTTTATTCTGATGATCATTTCTACCTATGAAAGTGGGAGTCAACCATATACTTTCGCATTCGGAGGAGAATGTTGGCGATTGGAGTTTCGTAAGTAGCCCACGCCGCAGCGATAAGCGCCGTTGTTGGAATGATTCCCATCCCAGATCCTGTATCATTTCCGTAACGCTGTCTCCCCAGTATCGTGTCAATACGAAACGACCTGCCCTTCTTCGGACTCTTTCGATGTCCTCCGTCAAACCCACCTGATAAGGATCCCACATTGGCACCAATACTCCAAAAATGGACGGACAAACGTAGCGTCTGCAGTTTCTTTTGTAGTTCTGTTGCATGTTTTAAGGGTTCTTCCAATAAAACGCAGTCTCTGGTTCGCCTTTCCCACGACATTATCTACGTGTTCTTTCCAGTTGAAGTCTGAAATAATAGTAATTCCAAGTTATTTAGTGGAGTTTACGGCCTTCACGTTTGATTGATTTATCTTGTAAACAAAATTTAACGGATTTCTTTTCGTAATCATGTGGACGACCTTACACTTCTCATTATTTAGAGTCAATTGCCAATTTTTACATCACAGTGATATTTTATTCAGATCGTGCTACAGTTAGTTTTGATCTTCAGATGATTTTACTAGACGGTAAATGACGGCGTCATCTGCAAAAACCTAAGAGAGCTACTTAGATTTTCCCCTAAATCGTTTATGTAAATAAGGAACAGCAGAGGACCAATAACACTACCCTGTGGAACGCCCGATATCACCTCTGTTTTAGTCGATGCCTTATCATCGATTACTACTAACTGTGTCCTCTCTGACAAGAAATCCCCTATCCAATCGCAAATTTGGGGCGATATACCATAACCGCGCAATTTGATTAAAAGCCGTTTGTGAGGTACGGTGTCAAAAGCTTTCTGGAAATCAAGAAATACGGAATTGATTTGCGAACCCTTGTCCAGAGCACCCATCACTTCGTGTGAATATAGAGCTAGTTGTGTTTCGCATGAACGATATTTTCTAAATCCGTGTAGACCTTGGGTCAATAGATCGTTCTGTTCGAGATAATTCATAATATTTGAATACAGGATATGTTCCAAAACCCTGCTGCAAATTGACGTCAATGAAATAGGCCTGTAGTTTAGTGGGTTACTCGTACTGCCTTTCTTGAATATAGGTGTGACCTGTGCAACTTTCCAATCTTTTGGTACAGATCATTCTACGAGAGAGCGGTTGTATATGGCTGTTAAGTAAGGAGCTATCGCTTCAGCATAATCAGATAGAAATCTAATGGCTATACAATCCGGACCAGTAGTATTGTATGGGAGTGAAATGTGGACAATAAGGAGATAGAAAAGATTATAGTAGCTTTCTAAATGTGGTGCTATAGACGATTGATGAAGATTACGTGGGTAGATCACGTAACTAATGAGTAGGTGCTCAACAGAATTGGGGAGATAAGCAGTTTCTGACATATCCTAACTAAGAGAAGGGATAGGTTGGTGGGACACATTCTGAGACGTCATGGAATTGTCAACTTAGCATTGAAGGGAGTGTGTGGGGTAAAATTCGTAGAGGGAGACCAAGGGACGAATACAATAAGCACATTCAAAAGAACGTAGGTTGCCGTACGTATTCTCAGCAGAGATTCCAACTTTTGAATATGGCAAATAGTAATGCGACGTAATATGTATGTGTGGGGAGGGTGGCCGGGGGGGTGTCGGTTGTTTGAAGGGTTCCAAGGAGAAAAAGTGAATACAAAATGATCAAAATTGTGAAGCCAGTTTTGTAGGATTGCAGATGATATATGGTCAGCGTATTACAACATCGTTCTGATGTGTACAGCAGAAATATGTGTGGGTGAGGAGAGATAAAGCAAAACTAATTGTTTTCTTCCTCAGAAACAAACGTAATAGATTTGGTGATTTCTAGAGATATATAGAAGAATCATTAAAACATGCACACAACCACAAGATAACGTAAAATCATAACTGACAGAAATAAAGCAGGTTTAAGATATTTGGGTGAGTGTGGAGGTTATGAAAGGTACAAGTCAAGTGACATGACGCAGTTTCATCGGCTGCTGCTGGATTCCAAAATGGCGTGCCTTTGTGGATTCCTCCCGTATGCCGTATTGCGTAGTTTTCGGGTTCGTAGAAGTTACTGTCAATACCAGTGATTTCCACAATTACATGCTCGAAGATGCTGCTCAGAACCAATTAATTTTTGTCGGTGACATCACACGATCGAAATCAAAGCGCCGCGGTGCAGCAGCCGAGCGGTCTAAAGCGTCTCGCTGCGGAGCGCGCGGTTGCTTGCCGTGAAGGTTCGAGTCCTGCCTGGGGCATGTGTGTGTGTGTGTGTTGTCCTGAGGTTAGTTTATCTTGGTTTAAGTAGTTTGTAAGCTACGGACTGATGACCACGCAGTTTGGTCCGAAAGATTTACAAACATTTGATCATTTTGAAACCAAAGCGAAACGAGTTTTGCCGACGGAAAACAAATGACCGATTTGTTATTTAAACCTGAAAATCAGAATCCGAATCACTCCAATCGTAAACTCGTAATTTTAAACAATTTTCGTAACAATTACGATAAAATCGTAATGGTTGGAACCTCTGTCTCAGATGAAGAGGCTTGAGTTCAAATGTTTGTATAGTCTCTGGGACTTAACTACGGGGTCATCAGTCCCAAAACTTACAAACTACTTATGAACTAGGACGGCACAAATATCCATGCTCGAGGGGGGATTCGAACCCACGACCGTAGTGGCCGTGCGGACCGTGACTGGAGCGCCTTAGTCCCCTCGGCCACCGCGGCCGGCAGATGAAGAGGCTTGCACGGGACAGGGTAGTGTGGAGAGCTGCATCAAACCAGTCTGCGGACTGAAGACCACAACAACAACAGTTATCCAGGATGATTCCCGCAGCTGATTGTGACAGTTTTCTGAAATTCATCGCTATTAAAAGACGAAAGAAGTAGCTGGGAGCAGGAGACTGTTCTCGGTATCCGGAAATTAACCTCGGGATCGCTGGGCCTACAATGAGCGACCCCTGTCGGGATGCGGTTTTGCCCCGAGGAGGAATGGAAGGAGGCAGCGAAAGCTGTGGGGTTGGGGCTGGCTTGATCCCAAGACGACGCTGATTAAGACCCCTTTGAGAGCGCAAGTTGGCCGCGCAGAAGGCGGGTAGTTAGCGGGGAATCCGGCGAGCAATTAAGGCGGCCTATCAACAGCTGTATCTGAGCCGCCGCGCCGCCGCCCTAATACCTCTCAGAGATGAAGCTTCGGTGCTCTCGCCAACAACACCTGCGCTGTTTACCTCCCCGCGGGAAGCGGAGTGTGGCGAACAGACGCAAACCTAATTTCGAAGGGATCAAACTTCTTCGCGATTACTTGCTGCACATTAAACCGTCTGTGCTGCTGAGGTTGCGGGCACGGTACAGAGTTACCTCCAGTCCTTACGGCAGAGCTCGGAGAAATACGCACTGAAGTTCCAGTCACGATGCTGTGAGTTACCGCCGCCGGGTAAGCTTACACCGTCTCTAATTCTGTACCTTTACTGTGGAAGGCACCTTGTACTAACAAGAAACCCTGCTTAAGTACCACTTGTTCGTTTCGATACACTTCGATTACGTTGTAGTCTACGTCAAAATATTATACATGTATTTATTTTTTTCCAATACGTGCGGCTCCGTTGCACAGTGGTAGTGTGCCGGACTAACAATCCAAGGGTCGCGGGTTCCATCCCCGCCAGGTCCTGGGATTTTTATCTGTCACTGTCCACTTCTTTCCCCTCCGGCACTGTTTCTGATGTGAAAAATACCGAGTAGCACCGTGGTTCGGAACCGACGTTAAACTGTAGGTCCCCCTATCACTGGCAGGGTAACTCAGTACGAAGGTCGCAGGAAGGCAACGGCATACCAACTCCAAACAGGACCATGCCTAGTAAAACACTGTGGAGTTCAAACCAATCTTCGGATTTATAGATTTCAAAATGACAAGCCAAGATCGCACACTAACAATTTATTAAATGACGACCGGTTTCGGTGCACTGTGTCACCATCATCTGTATATGTTGTAATCTGGTCATCTTGTTAAAAAAATGGGGTATAAAATATCAAGTGCAACATTGTTGTTATGTTGTACTCAATTTTTTTTAACAAGATGACCAGATTATATCATATATGTGACCAGATGATGGTGACACAGTGCACCGAAACCGGTCGTCATTTAATAAATTGTTAGTGTGCGATCTTGGCTTGTCATTTTGAAAACTATAAAACCATTAGATCGCCTCCAGACCCGACTATGTCAGGTAATCTTAATCTTCGGGTTGTTGACTGCTTTACCTTACCTCTGTCATACTGCCAGTGAAGTGGTAAAACACCTCCCCCCCCAAATATCATTATTATTATTATTATTATCTTAGGCCTAGACCGCAAAAGAACTTAAAATCTTACAAAGATGTAACTCGTTTCGACTTTACATTCATTATCAAACGTGTAACAAGCAAACCAAGAACCATAAGTACCAGATAAATGCTTTTCACAATAATTACAATGTACTGAAGTAACTTGAATAAACTTTAAAGTGGAACACAGCCTATTAAATAAAACGTTGACACTTTACCCTAGCACGGTAAATGCAATAAAATCAAGTAAAACACAAAATATTGCAACATACCACAGAAAATGGATGGATAAAAATTAGATTGTCACTTAAATCATTTTGAGGCTTTAGGCCAGTCAGTTCATAAAAAAATTGTTGACCGAGTTGTGGATCCTATCATGGAGATGAAAATGTTGAATAAATCCGGCACCTGAGGTGGATGTGATCTATATCTATAAATGTGAATGTCTATTCGGTGTACGTTCATCACGTCTAAACCACAAGACATTAAGAGCTAAAAATTTGTACAGTTACTAATGTCTACCCGGGAAAGGCTTTAGGCACGGTTTTATGGCGATCGGATATATATATATATATATATATATATATATATATATATATATATTAACGTGAATATCTGTTCGGTGTACGCTTATCACGTCCGAACGACAACACGTAGAAACTTAAATATTTGTGCAGGTACCAATTTATACCTGAGGAAGGTTTTATAGATATTAATAATTTGAAGAATATAACGCGAAATGCGGAACAATAATTACTCTTTGAAAATTATATTTATTTTTTGAAAATGGTTTTAATGGTTGCATTGTTGCTTGAGGGTTGATAATAATAAAAGGGTGGAGTATATTGGGATGGCAAGTTATCGGTGTATATAAAAGTCTACGTCTGTATGTGTTAATATTTCGCTCTCAGCGAAAACTACAGAACGCAAACGAATGGTCTGTGTGTAATTGTTGTCCGAAGTCTCCCGTTCTACACCATAGCAGTTCCAAGGCGATAGCTATAAGGGGGTGGAAGATATGGTGGTTGAAAGTTGTATAAAAATCGGACTGAAGGCCAGCGATGACGTTTGCGACTCTATAGCAAGGAGGTTACATACAGCGAAACGTGATGCCACAGACCATATCTTTGGTCTATGCGTGCTACAATGTCTTCAGCTCTTTCTCCGTATGGATAAGCATACGAATAAGGAAATATAAGAATAAATAAATAAAGCAGTAAAAAAGAAATTTCTTTTAAAAAAATCTGTTTGACGTTTCACGTATTATCTATCACAATCAACCAACACGCGAGCGGAGACGCGGGTTTAAGCTAGTGCAGTATAAAACAAGAGAAGTTGTAAGGTCCCTGTGGTCCCGACATAATTAATTTTCTATAATATTTAGGCCACAATAGTGTTCACACAATACTTGTATTATTAATTGTTATTAATACTGTTCGTCATTCTGAATTGGACGTGAGTTATTTATGCAGTGATTTTTGTGAACTGGCCACAGATATATAATGTAATTGGCGCAGTAATCTTTGGAAGTTCGATTGCAGAGTAAGCGCTCTGACTGCGAGAGAGCACTTAGTTTCCAGTTGCGAGAGGTTGCGCGAGGAAATCTGTAGCACTAAGGAAGCACGTCAAGTATGTGTTTCAGCACGCCATTACTGTAATGCATGATGTTAATTTAAATTTTCTGTAATATTTTTTCTACTTCACATTTTCTTAAGAATGTAATGTCTAGTCTTAAATTGCTTTCTGCGTTCTCATTTGGTAGTTAGTTTTCCCTTCCTTTTATATTTATGCCCTTCATTTGTGATTGTGCAAGGTATCCCAAATAAATTATGTTTAACGGAAATTGACCAATACTGCGTACTACATACGTGCAAAACTGAATTTTTAAAAACCGAACAATGTGGCGACTACGACCACTGAGGTGAGTCTTAGAAAACATTAATAAGCGCAGCGGACACACCCGGGAAATGGGGGAAACACAAACACTAAAATTTATGGCGCTGTCGAAAGTACTCCCAAAGGGTACAACGAAACTGATTAACTTGAATAATGAAACGGCGATGCACTCTGAGTGCGACACAGATAGAAAAGAAAACTTGACTTACCTCGTATATTCTTATTACAAAACAGGAAACAGCAAGCTGCTCGTAGCATGCAGGTTCATAACTTGATTGATTTCAGTATTAAAATATGCCGAAATGATAGGTTGGTAGTAATTAAGTTACACAATAATCACAAATGAAGAAAATAAAAGGAAGTTGAAATTAACTACCACAATGAGAACGCAGAAAGCAATTTAAGACCAGAAATTATATTCTTAAGGAAATGTGAAGTACAAAAAATATTACAGAAAATTTAAATTAACTTCATGTATTACAATAATGGCGTGCCGCAACACATACTCGACGAGCTTCCTTTCCGCTACCGACTTCCTCGCGCTACCCCTCGTAGCTCGCAACTAATTCCTCGCACTACCTCTCGTAACCGGCAACTAAGTGCTCTCTCGCAGACAAAGCGCTTACTCTACAATCGAACATCCAAAGATTACTGTGCCACTTACAATATATATCTGTGGCCAGTTCACAAAAGTCACTACATGAATAACTCACGTACAATGCAGAACGACAAACAGTATTAATAATAAGTAATAAAATGACATTATAACTATTGTGTGACCACTATTGTGGCCTAAATATTATAGAAAATTCATTATGTCGGGACTATAGGGACATTACAAAGTATGTAAATCAGCACAGGGCAAAGACGAGAGCAAACATCAATTGGTGACTCGTATAGTGCTATATCGACGTTGTATGAATTAGGTTCGTAGGTGTTAGAGTTGGTACACATGTTAACCTCCAGGTTGTTGTTGTAGTTGTGGTCTTCAGTCCAGAGACTGGTTTGATAAAGCTCTCCACAATACCCTATCCTGAGCAAGCCTCTTCAACTCCACATAAGAACGGCAACCTACATCTGTCTGAATCTGTTTACTGTATCCATCTCTGGGTCTTCGTCTGCGGTTTTTTTCCCCAAACACTTCCCTCCAATGCTAAATTCACGATTCCTTGATGTCTAAGAATGTGTACTACCAAAATTGATGCCTTCTTTTAGACAAGGTATGGCAGAAATTCCTCTCCTTCCCAATTCTGTTCAGTACCTCCTCGTTAGTTACGCGATCCACCCACCTAATGATCAGCATTCTTCTGTAGCACCACATTTCAAAAGCCTCTATCCTCTTCCTGTCCGCACTGTTTATCGTCCATGTTTCACTCCAATACAAGGCAACACTCCACACAAATGCCTTCAGAAAGGACTTCCTTAGGATTAAATCAATATTCGAACATATTTCTCTTTTTCAATAACGCTTTTCTGCATTTCATATCCTCTGTACTGCGATGATCATTTGTTATTTTACTGCCCAAGTAACAAAACTTATCTACCTCCTTTATTGTTTCGTTGCGTAATCTAATTCCTTCGCCATCACCTGATTTTCTTAGACTGCACTCCATTATCCTTGTTTCGCTCTTGTTAATGTTCAT
The DNA here is from genome assembly GCA_026315105.1 of Locusta migratoria. Taxonomy (NCBI): domain Eukaryota; kingdom Metazoa; phylum Arthropoda; class Insecta; order Orthoptera; family Acrididae; genus Locusta; species Locusta migratoria. The sequence goes on from CM048749.1 coordinate 183,042,989, forward strand.
CTTATATCCACCTTTCAGCACATTGTCCACTCCGTTCAACTGCTCTTCCATGTCCTTTTCTGTCTCTGACAGAATTACCATGTCGTCGGCAAAACGCAATGTTTTTAATTCTTCAGGCGCCTCGGTTGCACAGTGGTAGAGTGTCAGACTACAACTCCAAGGGTCCCGAGTTCGATGCCCGCCAGGCCCTAGGATTTTTATCTGTCACTTTCCACTTCTTTCACCTCTGGCAGTATTGCTCATGTGAAAAATACCGAGTAGCACCGTGGTTCGCAACCCAAGTTAAACTGTAGGTCCCCCTATAACTGGCTGGGTAAGTCAGTTCGAAGGTCGGAGGAAGGCAATGGCATACCACCTCCAAACAGGACCATGCCTAGTAAAGCACTTTGGTGTTCAAACCAATCTTCGGATTGTTGACTGCTTTACCTTACCACCCTTAACTTTAATTCCTTCTCCAAATTTCTCCCTGTTCGCCTTAATAGCTTGCTCAATGTACAAATTGAATAACATTGGAGAAAGGTTGCAACCCTGTCTTACTTCCTTTCCACCCACTACATCCCTTTCATGCCCTTCAACTCTGACAGCTGTTGTCTGGTTTTTGTACAAGTTGTAAATAGGCGCTCCCTACATTTGCTTCAGAACTTGAAAGAGTTTATTCCTATCAACAACGTCAAAAGCCTTCTCCAAATCAACAAAAGCTTGAAATGTATGTTTGCCTTTCCTTAATCTATCTTCAAAGGTAAGCCATAGTGTTCCTACATTTCTCCTGAACCCAAACTGGTCTTTTCCGAGATCGGCTTCTACAAGCTTTCCCATTGTTCTGTTAATAATTCGTGTTAATATTTTGCAACCATGACCTATTAAACTGATGGTTCTGTAGTTTTCACAAGGTACATCGGCGAAAAAGGTAATCTGTATGACGGACAACTGCTCCAAACACTTGCATACTAATGTTAGTCGCCGGGGAACCCACAGTCTGCATCTCTTTGCCTGCTTCGCGTGTCGGCCAATAGGAAAAGGGGGGCTCGCCTATATAGGCCGACGCCCACAGCAACGACCGACAGTACGGGAATTCCAATCAACAGGACGCAGATCTTCGGATGCAGCAGTTACTTAGGACATAGCTGGAACAATTTTCTATTCCCTTGCAGAACTGTTTTGTAGCTAGCAAGAAATTGTACTAACACAAACACATCAAAAGTTTTTTGTTAATAAAGTTCTTGTGGACTAATCAAAGATTCTAGTTGCAGACCCATGACCACATTCTTGCTATTCTATGGTCCACCTCCATAACCCACTACCTACAAGAGACAGAACAAAAGGCATAGTCAGTCTTAAATAATATGTGGAGGAGGAGAATTCGGTAACTGTTTTGCACAGCAATTGAGTTTTGTTATAGATACAATGTTTATATGATAAATATCAGCTACCTTCACTAATCACGGTAGCGTAGATCTGCAAAAACTGGTAATAAAGGTGTTTTAAAGCGGTCTCGGGCAGCTTGATCTTTCTTTGTAGTTACAAAAGGAAAAAATAAGTAAATAATTACAGAAGATTGGAAAGTGGCTCTTATCCATCCTTTACACAAGAAAGGCGATAAACAAGATGTAAATAACTGTAGAGGTATATCTTTGTTACCAGTGGGATATAAAATATTTTCAACAATTATACGAAACAAGGTGGAAGCAAAACTTGATAGCCAATTGGGAGAATATCAGAGTGGATTTAAAAAAGGCAGATCCTGCTCAGAACAGATTTTTAACCTGAAGTCCATAATCCGTTACAGACTTACAAACTCCAAAGACATCATTGAAACATTTATAGATTTTAAAAGGGTGTTTGATTCGCTTGATAGGCAAATACTAGATAAAGTGATACGATAATCTGGGATTAAATCTAAATTAGCAAACCTAATTCGTGAAACACTCACAGACACAAAATCAAAAGTAAAGCTTCAGGGTGAAATTTCCAAGGCATTCAACATCAAAACAGGTGTAAGGCAAGGTGACGGCCTCTCTCCACTCCTCTTCAACTGCGTTCTAGAGAAAATAGTAAGAAAATGGAAACAAAAACTAAAAGATCATAAGCTATCACCAATCAGACTGGGGAAATTCACTGTCTAGCATTTGCGGATGATTTTGCCATTCTTTCTGAAAACCTAACAACTGCAGCAATTCAAATCAATCTCTTAGAAGAAATAGCCAACAAAGGAGATTTAAGAATTTCTGTAAAGAAAACCAAATTTATGACAAACATAAAAAATGCTCCAGAAATCATACTAACAGATATTGGGCCAATAAAGAGGGTAAATAACTTTAAATATTTTGGAGATATGATTCAGGAAAATGGCTTAGAAAAATTTGCCGTAGAAGAAAGAGTACATAAAATGGAGAGAGCATATGGTATAACCAGGAACATTTACAACAAAAGGTCTCTGTCTAAAAATCTGAAAATAAAGCACTACAACACAGTAGTAAAGCCAGAATTTCTTTATGCAAGTGAATGTTTAGTACGAATTATAAGTTACATGAACTTGAAATACTAGAAAGAAAAATCATTCGAAAAATACTTGGTCCACTAAGAAATACAGAGGTATGGAACTAAGAAGTAGTGTAGAAGTTAATCGCAACATAGAAAACATAACCGAAACACTACGGAAGAGGCGACTGCTATTTTTTGGACATTTATACCGAATGAACAGCCACAGGTTAACCAAACAGATTTTTAAATATCTCTGGGACAAGAAGTCAACAATAGCATGGTTTCAAGAAGTTAGGAAAGAAACAATATAAGTGAAAAAGATGCAACAGAAAGAGAAAGTTTTAAGGAGAAAGTGTTAAAAATGGAAGGATTCCAAGGCAGGAGGGAGAAGAAGACAGGAGTAAAGTGGTCTGAGGAGAGAAAAAGGACGCATAGTGAAAAGATGAAAGAATACTGGAAGAAAAAGAAAAAAAGAACAAAGGAGGAAACATTTAAATTGGTGCGTGGTCCTTAGATGGCCGAGACGAAGAAAGAAAAAGATCGTCTCCAAAGTCTGAAATCTGGAAAACTGCCTGAAATAGCTGCCGCTTCTTCTGCACCAAATGCCTTGCATTCCATCCCATTGCATACTGAGCAAACATGATAAGCTGGCGCCGTACCCGCTTAGGTATTGCGCAAGACCGATCATCTCTATCACAGGAAAGAAACGAGTGTGACCTCTGGGCCACGAGGACAGTGTCGGAGTCTGCAGTCTTTTGAAGGCCTCGAGTGATAACCGCTTCAGCCTGCTGACTGAAGACCGCCGAAGGTACACAATGCGGGCGTTCGCTGGTTCTCATCCCACCTCGCGCCGCCATTCTGAAGGGTCGGGAAAGGGAAGGGTGGATTGAGGGGGGGGGGGAGGATGGAGGAGGTGGCGGAAAAGGGGGTTACAGGTGGGATGCGGTGACTTCCGACAGTTCGCAGAACATTCCCAACATGCAGCTCTGGTAACGGTTTCTGACAGGCTTTGCGTCGGGAGATTTGCACCGCGCGAGCACTCACGGAAAGCAATTTAACCTACAGGTAGCATTAGACACCGCGTCTTCTTATTCTGATTTACCGCAACGGAACACCAAACCCTGCCTCTGACAGACCGCTTGCAGTTAATTGAACTGTTGATTGCCGGTCCAGTGACGTCTGTAGAGGAAATCGTCTGTGGAGCGAGGCAGAAGTACTTTGTTCACCATCTGGCACTATGTTCGACCCTTTTATTTGCAGGAATTCAGTTGAAACGCCTATCAGCTGTGCGCTGGGCTCTTTAGCACAGGATGGAAATGTAATCAGAATTCATTCTAATAAATTGGGCGTAAAATTTTCGATATGAATTTGGAAGAAACTTGGATATGACACTAATTTGACTTTTTATAACCAAATTATAAAAGCAAGTTTTTTTTGTTTTTTTTTTTTTTTTAATCTAATTTACAGAAGGATGAAATTAAACACATTTTATGCCTTTGTAAATTGTAAATTATATATATATATATATATATATTAAGGTGCCTGTTTACTGCACACAATAGCGACGGATAGCGACACTGCATTTTCTGTTGTGGTTATATGTCTGCGACGTCGGAACACCTCCTAACTTTGCTCAGAGATGTTAGCTGTAGGCTGATCTGATCTGACAAATGGCAGTTGTTGGATGTAATTTAGTGACTCTTGTATGGTCTGTGGAAGAGGATAAACATAAAAATCCCCCCCCCCCCACGGTGGCCTCACGCGCATGGGGCTCCGAGCTAATGCAATCTTCCTTCCTTCTTTACTTCCCGGACGGCATTGCCATTCCCCCTCCCCTCCTTTCCTACCAACAGTCTCCCCCCCCCCCCCGGGGACTGATAATTTTACAGTTTAGTCCCCCTAAAACCAATAAAACAACCCCAAACCTCTCCCCCCTCCATAAAAATTAGAACGACGGATTTTTTGTAGATGCTGCAAGAAAAATGTATAGGAACTATATGTTTAACAGTTTGGATTGAAAAGACAAAAATAAGAATAATGTTTGGTTGTGGGGATAAGAAACTAATGTTGGTAGTGGCCACCAGTCCCGAAAGGAATGAATGTTCACATGTAGTAACCGGTCTCTATTTTTTCTACAAAATGTGATGATATCTGGACTGGTCCATCAAATGCGTAAGACTTCAAAATTCAGCCTGGGTGTCTACCATGACAACCGTTTATAAATTATTATTACTAAATAAGAAGTAGTCGACACACTAGATTCGTATTCGTGGGTTTTTCTGACTGCTTAACCGATTCCCCATCCTATCTTTTAATAGACTTTGCTTTCACTCCTACTACTAAGCCCTTTCCTTAACGGAACGTTTTCATTCCAACGATTCATGTTAAATCGTCAAACCACTGGACACTTAAATCTACTCATCTGCTTCACTGGTGATTTTCTATTCTCTTTCGTAATCGGGAGGACGGTGGTTTAAACCCGCCTCCTGGCAACCAAATTTAGGTTTTCCGCAATTTCCCTGTAGGCGAATGCAGGAACGTTACCCTTCGAAGTGCACAACTGATTTTCCTACCCATTCGTACCAAACAATCTGAGCCTGCGCTCTCTCTCTCTCGCTCTCTCTCTCTCTCTCTCTCTCTCTCGACTCCTTTTATCCTTTTCCTGCATCCTTCACTCCCCGGCGTATTGGTTGGTATATTCTTTCTTCTTCAATTTTCCTTTCCTTCCACCTTGATCCCCAATTCCAACCAATCTTTCGAGCGCTCAACAACGCACTTGATTCCCGTCTTTCCCACAGAGCGAGGTAGCGCAGTGGTAACGCACTGGACTCGCATTCGGGAGGACTGTGTTTAAAATCCACCTCCGGTCATCCAGATTTAGGTTTTCCGTGATTTCTCTAAATCACTCCGAGCAAATGCTGGGATGGTTCCTTTCAAAGAGCACGGCCGATTGCCTTTCCCATCCTTAATCAAAACTCGGAGCGTTAGCTCTGTCTCTAATGACCAAGCTGTCGACGGGACGTTAAGCCCTAAGCTTCCTTCCTGTCTTTCCTTTTGTCCTTCCTATTGGTTGCCGTACTATTTTCGTCATTCTGTCCACATTCTCTCTAATTATAGGTCCCGCAAACCTTGCTCTTCTGGGTCTGATTTCTCCCGACATTGTTCTCATGTTCTGGTACAGTTCTTTCCTAGGTCTTCACATCCATCTCGCACCACATCGATTTAGGCCTAGTGTTTTCCTCACTATTTTTCTGTCTTCTTTCTATGGTTGTTCTGCACTATTTCTTCCTAGTGTTATCGTCTCAGCGGCATATCTTCTTGAAAATGATGATGTCCACATGTGGCATATGCATTTACCGTTTCAGGCGACAGAAACGTCGTTATTATACACAGGTATACCTATCGTTCAAAATTCACGCAATGAAGGCTTCGATGGCTAGCTGTCTTAGCTGCTGCTAAATCTTCCGAGTTGCATGATTGTAGTTCATAAAGCTTTTCCTTTTCTGACGTTTCATCCAGAGTGGCTATGGACACCTTCAGAGGTCTTCCTGGATTGCGAATGATAAGTTAGACGTCGGTGAGAGACGTAAATACCCTGTAAAGGGGAATTTACACTTGAACATTAGGGATAATCTTTCACAGGGATAAGTACCATAGTTTCTCCCTGCAACATGCTGGTTTTCTGCGTGCGGTAAGAAAAGTCTGACTTCGAGTACTTTATTCCGGACGTTGAGGATGGTTTTAATTTTTAACCGTCAATAAATGTGGGCACAAGGAGAAACTGCAGATATAATGTCATAACTGTGCACAGTCTGAAATCAGATCAGTATTTTATTTTGCAGTTACCACATGGCGTCGCATTTAACGATGTGGAAAACATCTCCGTGCATTCCAGAAATCAGAAACTAACCCACTGGAAACTACAATTTTTTTCCATACACTACGCCGTTCTGTGCTTAGTTTTTTCACGGACTGCAATCTCGTACGCCTGAAAGACACTTCGTCATAAAATGCAAAAGTTCTCATGTTAGTAAAATTTCTGAAATACAATTCGCCTTTCCATTGAAGGGATTACGTCTTGTAACTGAATGAACAACGACTGTTCGTATTTTTAAAACGAGAACTACGGTGTGCATAGCAACGTAGCGTTTTTGACGGGCAGGAAGGGCAGAATATTCTTTCGGTGTTCTCTCTAAAACACACACACAGAGAGAGAGAGAGAGAGAGAGAGAACCTGTGGAAGCGACCTAAATACTCGACGATACTCGTGCTGGTTAAATAGCAACAAAGTTGTTGAACTCTTTTGTACGTGCCTATTAAAACTGTAAGGTTTACAAATAAGGCAAGTGTTAATAACTACAGAGAGACATAGTTTAAAATAAACGATAAAATTCGTCAATAAAGTCCGAAACATTTTTGCAATAAGCAATTATTTCTGGGCGTAATCTTTCAGGAATCACGAAGTATTATCTTACTACAGAAATGATGGACGCTTCGTAGAAGCCCACTTGCAGATCTATAGAGAGATAGAAACATAGCACGAATTTCTTATGATACTATTTGTGGAACCAAAATATTTGTTGCAGACTTCATAAAAGTATTATCGGAGAGTTCTCTTGCTTCTTTTCAAGGTAGGGAATGCAATTACTCTCTTAAAGCGAAAGCTCGCTTTAGGGAGAGTGTTCTGAGAATGTCATATTTCTTATTTCTGAGCTGTAAAAACTTTTTCTTTGGCCATTATTACGGTAGTACGACGGTAAATGCAGTAGAAAACTAATCGAAACAGAAAATATTCCGCTTAACAGTTATTCAACCTGAGGCTAGATGTTATCGGAGCACGCAAGACGTGATACTGGAGAGATGATGTAATGTCAGCGAGCTACGAGTTTCAAAAGTTTCTCGGAAAGTCGTTTACTGCGAAAGAAGCCAAGGAAACGACACAGTTGGAACTTCTGAAGCGCATGAAAAAAGCACCACCAAAGATGGAAGAGAAAGATAAAGAAAACATTCACCACTTTCCATCAGCCCTTGACGATGCGTCGAAAACAGCGTCGTCAGAAATGTAACACAAATTCAAATCTGTTAAAATGATCATAGGAAGGGAGATGTAAATGTTGAAATAAACTTTGCAGTATTCGCTTGAAGGCATTCTAAGAGAATAATTGAGTATTTAAGCCAAGAATGTGAATTAATGAAAGGTCATTGTTTGTCCTGTCAATCCATTAAAAATCTACATTCTTAACCAAAGTAGGACTCACAAATTTTATTAACAATTCAGGCGGTTACACAAGAGAAATTAAATTAATTACACTTGTATAGTTCAGATATATACCTTAATTAAGGATTTTGGAATAGACAATTTGGAATAATATTTATTCAACACTTTGGTGGCACTATCATCTACAGCTACACCGGAACTTTAAGGTGCTGGCTACACACAACAAGCCACCTAGCGGTCTGTGACGGAGGATACCACCGTCTGTTCCTCCTTGTCCTGATCCAGTCACGTACGATTCCGGGACAAAAGATTGCTGACAAACCTGCGACTGGGCTTGAATCTATCTGCTTTTAAATTAATGGTTTTTTTTTTCTCAACATATGCAATGAAGCAAGCAACAGATTTGTTGACTCTTGTAGGAACGTATATTCAACGTATTTGCAATCAAGACGGTTTGAAGGAATATTTATTCTAACTGATTGCTGTACACCATGGATTGGAAATCATTTTATATCAACGTATATTCTGGGAATAATAATAGCAGACCATACACTGACGAGAACTGTCGTCTTTCAGCGTCACCCAACGGATCATCTCCATGTCGCACTTGGGCTTACTAAACGTGATTTGTGCTTTGTTCCTTTTCCCATTATCTTTATCAATTCTACCTAGTACGGATCCAACGTAGAGGATCGATAAACGAGAATTGGCCGATCGTGGTTTTTGGTCACGAAATTCGTGACATTTTTCAGTCTTGTTACGAATATCACAGTAAGGCATGTGCTGTGCTGTTGTCGGCAAGAGTTCACTAAAATGACCGGATGATAACAGTAAACCCCCAGCTGCTTACTGAAACAAGTAGTGCTTATGAGCACCAGCGCCAATTAGATCCGTTGAGTATATATCACCAGATCTAATTGGAGCTGGTGTTGAACTGTATATAACATAGACCTTTGGATACCGGCTACCAGATTGTGCCTCCGACAAGACCATGCTACCGAGCAACAGATATTGTAGAAGGCAAAATGTGGTAGCCGGTATCCGCAGATCTATGTTACATACCACTTGATCACTTTGTGCATTAACTAGTTGTGATGAGCGTTTTCGTAATATTATCAACGGCCTTACGACATTTTAATATCTGGCTGGAATGTTATGCTAACTTGTATTTTTATAGACTTAAAAATTGCTTTCTTAACTCCAAATAATAAATGTATTTGCCGAAAAGATTTTTGTTTTATTTAACTACCGGTTTCGGTATTATACTACCATCTTCAGGTTCTCTACAACAGAAGTTACAAATCAGAGTTGTATTTTAACATCTTACTCTACATATGACATATACGATATATAAAGAACAACAATTACAATGACTCAACAATCAGCACTGAAGCAATATAATAAGCTATAATAAAAGATGTATTAAAGTAAAATATTTATCAATAATATGAGAATTAAAGAATCTGAAATATATTACTCCTGAAAGCTGTTGGTAAATACATTTATTATTTGGTTTTTTAAATAGACCAGCCGCAGCCCCAATTCCAAAATAAGATGGAACTACATCGATAGTACCCTTCGTGGTCATTGCATTTAATAACGAAATATCACGTTCAAAAAAAGCTCGACACCGAAACAGTATGCCAGTATCTGTAAATGTGTGGGAAAGAGCAGAAATCGGTATACAAAGTATCACACGACTCCTAATTTCTATCAATTTCGATACGTAGCTACACTGATAAATGAGCAAAGAACATTTGACCATTGACAAAAATAAAAAAAAAAATAAAAATCTTACATTTCAGGATAAAGTTAAAAAGCGGGAAAAATAAAGGAAAAATCAGGAGGCAGAATAAAAAAAAAAAAAAATGAAAAATTAGATAATTCCCACCTAAAGCGGTAAAGTTGGCAAATATGTTTATATCTATCAAAAAGATCGCATGGAACGGAATTCGCATGTTTTAACTTTCCGCGATCGCATAATACACGGAAAGTCAATAGAATATGCAACCCAAAAAAAAAAGACTCATGTAGAAAACATTGAGTCGCACAGAAACTCGTCACACATTTGCAAGAACAGCAGAACCACAGCAAACATCGCATATCAGCAAGCATAATCAAAACTTTTCCGCTAACATGCAGTAAAGCACAAAGTGTATGTCAGATGTGACTATCGACAGAATGCCGTTTCGAACACGCAGCTTATCGATATTACCGGTCGAATTTCAGTCTAATTTGAAACACTCGCATCTCAGAATAGCCGCAATTATCGAAAGTCAAAACTGAAAGACGATATGAATGCAGAGAGTGGGAACAAGTTCGTGAGTTGAAGTGGTAGTTTAAGTAGTTGGTAAATCTAGGAACTGATTACCAGAGCAGTTTGGTCCCAAACATTTGCGGACATCTGAATTTGAAATTCCAACCAGCCTTCAATGCGAGCTAAAATCGGCTGTTGTGTCGTGCTAAGACCGCCGCATTCCATATCGTTTTGGCTGTGCGTGTCGTCGGAGCGTGGTGTTCAAAAGGAAAACAGACAGACAGCTTGCGTGACCGGACGAACGCCTCTGGCCGACTGACACTCCAGCAGCAAGAGTCGTTGCGTGCCAACGGTTTTCCCAGCCAACGTCGCTGGTCACTTTCACGTCTTGGGAGCTTAAGTAATCGTTGTTTATTCAAAACGTATAGCAATCTGATTTTTTTTATCAGTCACGACAACTATTCCTCCATTTTACGTAAGCCAGGACAGTAGAGCTCCTAAAAACCCAGGCTGAATCGTCCGCCATTTTTCCCCAACATGGTTGGAATCGCTCTGCGCCAACATCATAGAGGCGCATGCCCCGCCTTCTTACACAAACGATTTCACAAAAGCTAATTGGTAGAAATATTTCATTTTTCCGCTACATAAATCTTTATATGTCAGCATTGTGACGAAATGCTCGTCATTTCGTTAATAGTCATATTTAATAAGATATTGGCTTCGAAATAAGAGACTGCACTACATCAGGAAAAGTTTGCAGTAAAAAATAGAGGCTGCTATGATATTCCGTTTGGTGCTTGTTGCACCACATGCTGCTGCGGATGAAACTTTCCTAATGGATTGAATTTTATTTTCGACTTAGGAGGAGATCTTTACCTTTCACTCATGCCGCTAAACTTTATTTTATTTAGCGCACTAATTTCCGATGGTGATAAGACCAGAATGATTCATTGCGTATCTCAAACACGGTTAGAGGTATCAAAATGATATTTTGACAAATGACAACATGTAAAGAGAGTAGTATTTTGCCACATGGTTACTACGCAAAACTTAGTTAACTGTCGCGTTATTCAAGGAAATACATAGTTGTAAAATGAGAAAGAGTAAAGTTGGTGATTTATTATTCGATATGCAGATATTCCTTCGTCACTCACAAATGTTTATTTCTTTACTTCTTGTCACTTTCCAAAACATAATAGGAGTTACATTTCCTTCAGTTTAAAGCCTAGCAGTAACAGAACGGAAGTTACTAGATCTAATGAGGATTTTATGTGAGAATACTTGAAAATGACAGATAGCAAGGATCTCTTCACTAGCTAACAAACTGACTTGTTACTGACTTGTTCTGATTTCCTTACATAATAAAGCACTCTGTATTGAGATGTTTAGAATATCTTGTTACATAACTGAAAAATTGAAATTGCATATTACATAGACACAGCACTTTTATAGTGTGCAACTATTAAATATAATGTGTTAAAAGAATTCAGTAGCAGCATCTTCAAGTATGGATGTTATGCAGTAACAACGTGTGCCTAATTGTTAGAAGCTCTAATACGGAAGACGTGTTACTACTACACGGGCGGGCGGATCCCAGTGCGTCATATTTAACTGACATTATCTCAAGTTATACGTTTCTCACACAGTTTCTGTTTGGAGAGGATGAAAGTTTGGGTATTTTGGACATTTCATTTACTTAATGTGTTCACTTAACTTCAACAGAAAAAATGTTCCTCGCATGTCGAAAATTCCGTAACGTCGTCAGAAAGTGCATGGTCGTAAACTATCAGTATATGCTGTTTATTAATTAAAACTAAAATGAAAATGTAGTGTAGTTCTTAACGAATACATTGATGAAAGTTTCACGTTGATACAGTGAGTAGTTTGCGAGTGTGAGCGAGTTGAATGAAACGCGAGGTAACGCGTGACCTTCGTCCAGAACGTGGCAACTCCTACAGCTTGGGGAAAAAATGGCGGATAGTTCAGCTCGGGTTTATAGGAGCCAGCAAAATTTGTACTCTTCCGTATTCAACGCATTAAGTGGTGTATGAAGAACGAACAAGAAATATTCTGATTTATTTCTCCACTAACGACTCTAAACACCAAGCTGTCATATACACTGGGGTGACCTAATGTAACGCACAGAATTTCTGAGGGCACACAATGCACGGCCGCATCGGCTGTGCCGTAACAGAGCAAAGTAAAATTAATTACGTTATTCCGACCACAGATTCGAATTGCCAGTAAAATTACGAACTCCTTGATACCAGTAACAGACCGGACGGAATCTTAATGTAAAAGTTACCAAATTAAAATACATTTAGGGCGTTTTACTAATTTTCACCAACCAAGGAGCATCAAAGAATGATTGCTTACGTAGATGACTATCAGAGGGAGGGGACAGAGTAATTTCTATATCTACATCTACATAGACACTCTGCGAATCACATTTAAGTGCCTGCCAGATGGTTAATTAACCACTTTCATAACTTTTTTCTCTACCGTTCCATTCTCTAATAGCGTGAGGGAAGGAAGAACACCTAAATCGTTCCGTTTTCGATCTGATTTCTTTTATTTCATTGGAATGGTCATGTCTTCCTAAGTAGGTGGGTGCTAGCAAAATATTTTCACATTCATAAGTGAAAGTAGGTGATTGAAACTGCGCAAACAGATCACGCCGCAATGAATAACGTCTTTCTTTAAATGATTCCCACCCCATTTCGTGCAACATTTCCGTGGCGCTTCCCCCCCCCCCCCCACCCCCCCGTAACGTGATAAAACGAGCTGCCCTTCTCTGAACCTTCTCAATATCTTCCGTCAGTCCCAACTGGTGAGAGTCCCACACTGGGCAACAGTACTCTAGAGAGGACGCACAAGTGTGATGTAGGCAGTCTCATTGGTAGAGCTGGTGCATCTTCGAGGCGTTCTGCCAGTGAAACTGTAATCTTTGGTTCGCCTTCCCCACAATATTTTCTATGTGTTCTCTCCAGTCTAAGTTCTTGGTAATTGTAACTCCTAGGTATTTGGTAGAATTTACGACCTAAAGGTTTGACTGATTTATCGCGTAATTGAAGTTCAGTGGATTTCTTTTAGTGGTCATGTATATTACTTTACACTTTTCTTTATTTAGCGTCAACTGCCAACTGTTTTATGAACAGGATAGTTTGCAGAGTAAAATACGCAATTAATTGTTTCACATATTGCATTTTACATGTTCTTAACATTCTTATACTGAATAGAAACATTGACCGTGGAAGAATGACCTTTACGTTTTATTAAAAAGCGAGACTGTTGCAATAATGTTTGCTCGTGTGAAGGCCTTTTCTAATTTTATACCGCACAGTTTGTCGTGACACTTTTAAAATTCGCTGCACTTATTGACATAACATGCAACTTTTATGAAACTCTTCATAGATATTTTGTTGTTAATTATGTAGACTTACATCACGGAACACATGCACAAGCGTGGAAATAAGTGATTTAATAGAGGCAAAGCAGGAATTCCACTGCTTTCATTTCGTAAACCGTGTGATTCCAGAACTTGATGCGACGACAATTGTCGCTGGAGCGCGCTGCGATCGCGCATAGCTCGTTGAGGCGCACGCCTCATATGCACAAGTCACGCCGATTCTGAGCGTCCAGCCGCACGTTGGACTCGGCACGTTGGTCACACACGTTCAGACACACGCTCCGTGTGCCGACGGCTCAAGGTTGGCTGCAAGCCGCGCGGGAGTAGCCGAGCGGTCGGGAGCGCCACGTTACGGATCGCGCGGCCTCCCCGTCGGAGGTTCGAACCCTCCCTCGGGTTTGGACGTGTGTGTTGTCTTAGGTTAGTTTATCTTAGTTTAGATAGTTTGTAAGACTACGGACTGGTGACCATCGTAGTTTGGTCCCATAGAATTACAAACATTTGAACATTTTTGTTTTGGCCGCAGGGACTACTTTTGAACAGCGGAATCATACTGCGGTGCCGTGCCCCGTGAACAGCCACACGCTGTCATTCGGTTGCAGAGCTTCAAAGTATTCAAATGTTTGTAAATCTATCGGACCAAACTTCGTGGTCATCAGTCCGTAGCTTACAAACTACTTAAACTGATGTAAACTAATCTAAGGACAAACACACACACCCATGCCCCAGGGAGGACTCGAACATCCGATGGCGAGCAACCGCGCGCTTCGCATAAAAGCTCCTTAGAACGCTCGGTCATTGCACCACGGCATACCAAAGCACTCTGATGTTCAAACCAATCTCCGAATTGTTGACTGCTTTCCTTTTATCTTGCCTGTACAGTAGTCCCTAACCAAGCTTCTAATTATCCGCGGTGGAGTGGCCAAGCACTTTAACCATTTAATGCGTAGTGTAGCTGATCCATTATCTCTCAAAAGGATCAACATTTTACCACAAATTAATTTGTAGCTGCTTGTACACATACCGTTATATATGCTAGTAGCTCGTCCAAGAAATTATAAATTGCAGTGCTACTGCATTATTTCGACAGTTAGCTGCATTGAGTTACTCCTAACATGTGCGTTTGTTTACTTTAGTATTTCTCCTTTGCCATGTAAACGTAGTCAATCACATACTTATGTTGCCTTATAAGTTACTTTCTGGAAAGATGAGAGGCATAATAGTGACATTCACTACATCGGGTACATCATGGAACCACTATATTGCTGACCAGCTATGGACCTTTTTTTGCTAGTAGTGCACAAAAATTTTAAGGTTGTTTTTTCAATAATTTTCTCAGTATATACGCACTATAATCGTAATGGTTTTTATAGCTTCAAATAAAAAGTCACGCATTAAAGAGCTAAGGCGCGGTCGCTCGCCGTCGGAGGTTTGAGTCCTCCCTCGGGAATTGGTCTATGTGTGTGTGTGTGTGTGTGTGTGTGTGTGTGTGTGTTATCTTTAGCGTAAGTTAAAGTAGTTTTTAAGCCTATGGACTGATAACTGCAGCAGTTAAGTCCCTAAGATTTACAAACATTTAACTTGTAATAATGCCAAGATCTCAACACGAGTAGCCGGTTATGATCCTCTGCTATTTGACATAATGCTTTGTATTGTTTCTGTATATTAGTTATCTGATGATGGTAGTCTAATGGAACGTATGATTAGAAGAAACGTAGTGTGATCTAGACACAAAATTGTGTATGCAAATGCTTCATCGTAGCAGAGTTCTATGGGCACTATTTGTCTCCTGTTATGTTTTCGTTATTCGTCCTTACTGACTTAAATAAAATGAAAGTCTATGCTCTCACTAAATGATTCATCCACTATACTTTTTTAATAATCCAGGTTTGTCGTTTCAACATATTGTTGTATAATTTTCACACGTAATATCTCCACGCCCTCTGAGATAGTGCGTGGATACTGTGAAAGATAATGGTATCATCTCTGGTTCAACGGTATTAGCTCGTTGGCGGCAAATTCATTCGTAGAAGGCTAAAAGATAATGATGCACCAGGCAGCATAACTTTTTTTCACAACACTGGCTTTCTTTCCGCTCCTTTCTCTGAACTACTCGGAGTAAATACAGCATGACATAGAGGGTGAGTAATACAGCATGAGTCACCGTTAGCAGAACTTGCAACGGCCAGTCGGAAAGTCAACAGGTAAATCTTCTCTCAACGCCACTGGGAGGAAAGAAAGTTATCGTTACATGTCACATTGACTACGAGGTCTTTAAAATCGGAGCACGAGATTTGACAGGGAAAAGGTGGAAGGGCGGAACGAGAATCTTACCTTGATCTTTTCAACGGTACCATTTCCTCAACTTAGATCTTAAACACATTTGTGAAATTTCGAAAACCAACTAAGCACCTCCCCAATGCGAATTTACTACTTAGCAATCATTGCCCGTTAATCAACCATGACTGTTTCAAAAATGTAAGATTTTTTCAGACACCACTACCACTGACAAAACTTGCTGTATAGTTAATGAAGAAAGCTGATTAGAGCTACGAACGTTATCTTCAAGCTTTAATATTAATACAGAACATTCAACAAAATGACACGTCGATAAAAAGCTTTTCAGTACAGTTTTAGCAAGTGCCTTAGTCATTTTGTGGAGAAAGAGAAGAATAACATGATGCGATGATAATTTCACTTTGGATTTCATATGCAGTTCAAATAAAACGTTTTGAATACTGATTGATTTTTTCATATGAAAGGGCCGTTTTCTAGTATAATGTTCATTTACCTCAGTTACTATGGGTTTTTGGATCTTGTTAACTAGTGTGCCTAAACTTGAAAATGATAAAATACGTCAGCGCAATCGACTCTCTGTGAACTAGAAACAGCGGTCAAAACAAAGTTTGTTTTGATTTATCTGTCGATATATGCATACTGTTGCCACGTCGCTGAAGTACTGAGCTCTGTTATTTATCTTCAGTTCAAAAAATGTTCAGCTTTCGACTTGTTTCGTGTTACAGCAATGTAAAACTGCATTAAAATCTACGAATTACATAAATATGATGTATTCACCTACCACCAGACTTGGGGAACACAATAATTATCTATATACAAAGACAGAAATATGAAAAAGAATATTCTCACTGCTACCGTCGTACTACATCCATAAAACTGTTCTACAGAGGTTCTCAACGTTGTCGGAGCTTCATCTCGTACGTTTTCGTGTCTGTGAGGAGACTTTACATTACACTTAATATCCTACAACTCTTGTAGGAAAGCATGGAAATGGTAGTTCTGTCAGTGTACTGGTAAATAGAAGAATTTCA
Organism: Locusta migratoria; assembly: GCA_026315105.1. Taxonomy (NCBI): domain Eukaryota; kingdom Metazoa; phylum Arthropoda; class Insecta; order Orthoptera; family Acrididae; genus Locusta; species Locusta migratoria. The sequence goes on from CM048749.1 coordinate 183,059,683, forward strand.
GTTTTTGCTGGCCGCGGTGGCCGAGGGGACTGAGGCGCTTCAGTCACGGTCTGCACGGCCACTGCGGTCGGGGGTTCGAATCCCTCTCGGGCATGGATATTTGTGCCGTCCTTAGTTGTAGGTAATTCATAAGTAGTTTGTAAGTTTAGGGACTGATAACCCCATAGATAAGTCCCTTAAGCTTAACAAACATTTGAACATTTTTGAATTTCATTTTTTCTTCAAACCGTTTTAATAATTTCCTTGACTCCATCTTTATAGCTATAATTTTTACTGCGAAGTATGTTAACGGTCGTAATATACTTTACAAAATGCATATTACCAAGCATTAGCTGTTTATTGTATTTAGAACTTTATCGGTTTCGGATATTATCCGTCATCAGAAAAGTAAAATTAAACAGACTGATTACATTGGTGTATTTCTTGTCACCATATTTATGTCAAACGATAAAAGATACGTAAAATGTTACTTGACATTAGGCCTTGATGATAAATAAAACAACATCAGGCTGCATTATAGTGAGCCAGTATCTAAAAATTAAAAAAGTAACAAACATATTGAGAACTACATAGTTCATCTGATAAAGTTAGCAGAGATCGAAGTATTCATGGTGTGAAAATAATATTGATATTGATATTATTTTCATGATGGATAATATCCGAAACCGGTAAATTTCTAAATACAATAAAAAGCTGATGGTTGACAATATGCATTTTTTAAAACATCAATATAGCGTCGCACACATCTCGAATCAAGACGCATAGCGATGACATGCAAGCCCAAATTTTAAACTGAACGGGCTCGTCAATGTGCTTGGAAGTGGTCATCAATATCTGTGAGCACCGCAGACGGGCTACATTGCTGGCAAATTATGAATAATATAGAAGGATGTCGCTCGCTAGCAGAGAGCTATAATACAATTGCAAAGGTCGAGGTTTCGGTTCCCACTCAGTCGTAGGTTTTTATCTGTCATTTTTCACTTCTCTCAACTCTGGCAATGTTGTTGATATGAAAACCGGAAAGTTTCACTGTGTGGTTAGGAATCCACGTTAAACTGTAAGTCCCATTATAACTGACTGTTTAAGTCAGTTCAAACGTCGGAGGAAGGCAATGGCATACCTCATTTCAACAGGACCATGCCTAGCAAAGCACTGTGGTGTTCAAACCACTCTTCGGATTGTTGACTGCTTCAACTTTCTAACAACGGAGTACACACAGACTATGAAGTTCGAATACGGAAAGAAGGCTACAATTGAAACATTTGACGAAGTTGCGAAGAAATTTGATGAACTAATGCAGTATAATATAACGGATGAGTTTCCTTTTTTTTTCTAATAAGTATGCTAATGTTATTGTAAATGACGTTATGACGTACGTATATCAAATTAACGTTGGAATTAAGCGCCTTACATTTGACAAAAAAGCACAGAATAAGATATACGAACCACAGGGTCGTATGGAGAAAGTTCTGATAGCGTGTTCAAATAAAACAGGTGCATTTAATCTTAATCCACATTTGTCTACTGGTGTTGGATGGCGTAAATATACAGGTAGAAACAGATTTAAGTTTGTTATATATATTAAGTCTACAACTAGTCCAGATGTAGAAAGATCTTGAGAATAAATGTAAAATAAAGAATAAACTATTCCAAGGTATAAATCCATTCTATATTGGTATACAGGTTACTGGTGATGAACCTGCAAAGACAGATCTCGTACATTTCGAGGAAAAGTATTTGACGTTTATTGTACGTAATCGAGTGTATATGACATTTTATAAACGAAAAGGAAATGTAACATTCTGAATAAAGGTATTTGTTTGTAGCTAATCTCTGCGTTGGATTTCTTCTATGCAAACTGGGACCATCTCCGCACCTTTCCTGATGAAATCCGCCGTGCCTTCATTCTACCAATTGATGAAGAGAGAATTGATGTAGTTGCTCTGACATTTTATGGAAACAGGAAACCAACTGATGAAGAGAGAATTGATATAGTTGCTCTGACAGTTTATGGAAACAGGATTAATCTTGCAGCAGCTTTAGTTGTTTTAAATGAACTCTGGTATTATAATCCAAACAAGGACGCTCTTCTGACACCTGTACGTGCATCGTATAGAAACTACATATTAATGCCGAACGGTGTTAGGTGCCGCCATCCATACGAGGCGCGTCCAGAAAGTAAGTTCCGTTTGGTTATATAAAACGAACGGGTACAGATACAGAAAAAATATTGATTGCACAAAAATCTACAACTGTCAAACTACTTTTCTATATAGCTTCCAAAATTTTGTAGGCAATTGTCATAGCATGGCACAAGGTTTTGTGTGCCTTTTTCATAGAATGTTGCCGCCTGTGTATTCAACCATGTGGTAACATGTTCTTTCAGCTCTTCATCATCGTTGAAGTGTTGTCCACCAAGGACAAATTTTAGGTGTAAGAAAACGATTACTGTCAAAAGATTTTTTTTCCACGATAATACCTGACCTCACACACCGAATGTGACAAAACAATTCTTACGGGTATTTCAATGGGACCTGTTTGAACATCCTCCATACAGCTCGGACCTCTCTCCTAGCGACTTTCATCTCTTCTTACACCTAAAATCTGTCCTTGGTGGTCAACACTTCAACGATAATAAAGAGCTGTTACCACATGGTTGAATACACAGGCGGCAACCTTCTGTGAAGGATGCATGCAAAAACTTGTGGCAGGCTATGACAAGTGCCTTCAAAATTTCGGCAATTATGTGAAAAAGTAGTTCAAGAATTGTAGAATTTTGTGCAATAAAAATTTCTTCTGTATCTGTGTATTTCATTTTATTACCAAAGGGAACTTACTTTCTGGACGCGCCTCGTATTATAAGGCTAAGAACCATCCAGGAAAGAAACTATCAAGTATCGGTGTATTTGGTTCAGTGGTGCCATTCAGTACTAACCACGAGTTCTTCGAATCCTCCTTCCACCTGTAGTGCTTCAGAAGTGTGATCTCCTTGTAAGTGTAATCTGCCACACAACCTAGTATTGCCCGCAGATTTTCTAACACACACACACACACACACACCACAGCACCCGTTAACTGCAGAATATGAAAAGAGGTTATCCACACTCAAAAAATGTTCAAATGTTTGTATAGTCTATGGGACTTAACTACGGGGTCATCAGTCCCTAAACTTACAAACTACTTATGAACTACTTACGAACTACGACGGCACAAATCTCCATGCCCGAGAGGGGATTCGAACCCCCGACCGTAGTGGCCGTGTAGATCGTGACTGGAGGGCCTTAGTCCCCTCGGCCACCGCGGCCGGATATCCACACTCACTCCCGTTTGTTCCCAGTAGGTTCCTTTGACATTTTATGGAAACAGGATTAATCTAGCAACAGCTTTAGTTGTTTTAAATGAACTTTGGCATTATAATCCAAACAAGGGGGCTCTGCTGACATCTGTACGTGCATCGTATAGAAACTACATATTAATGCCGAACGGTGTTAGGTGCCGCCATCCATATTATAAGGCTAAGAACCATCCAGGAGAGAATCTATCAAGTATCGGTGTATTTGGTTCAGTGGGGCCATTCAGTACTAACCACGAGTTCTTCGAATCCTCCTTCCACCTGTAGTGCTTCAGCAGTGTGATCTCCTTGTAAGTGTAATCTGCCACACAACCTAGTATTGCCCGCAGATTTTCTAACACACACACACACACACACCACAGCACCCGTTAACTGCAGAATATGAAAAGAGGTTATCCACAATCAAAAAATGTTCAAATGTTTGTATAGTCTATGGGACTTAACTACGGGGTCATCAGTCCCTAAACTTACAAACTACTTATGAACTACTTACGAACTACGACGGCACAAATCTCCATGCCCGAGAGGGGATTCGAACCCCCGACCGTAGTGGCCGTGTAGATCGTGACTGGAGAGCCTTAGTCCCCTCGGCCACCGCGGCCGGCTATCCACACTCCCTCCCGTTTGTTCCCAGTAGGTTCCTTTGACATTTTATGGAAACAGGATTAATCTAGCAACAGCTTTAGTTGTTTTAAATGAACTTTGGCATTATAATCCAAACAAGGGGGCTCTGCTGACATCTGTACGTGCATCGTATAGAAACTACATATTAATGCCGAACGGTGTTAGGTGCCACCATCCATATTATAAGGCTAAGCACCATCCAGGAGAGAATCTATCAAATATCGGCGTATTTGGTTCAGTGTTGCCATTCAGTACTCACCACGAGTTCTTCGAATCCTCCTTCCACCTGTACTGCTTCAGAAGTGTGATCTCCTTGTAAGTGTAATCTGCCACACAACCTAGTACTGCCCGCAGATTTTCTAAAACTCACACCACAGCACCCGTTAACTGCACAATATGAAAAGAGGTTATCCACACTCACTCCTGCTTGTTCCCAGTAGCTTCCTTGGAAAACACTGTTTCGGAATTTACAAAGCTATCGTTTCACTCCGAAACTTAGTGCGAGCAGGAATCATTCATGTCGTTGTCATCACAAGAGACGAGGAAACGCGGAACTGTAGATGCAAGAGGAGGTTTGAACGGACAGACTGGCGAGCACGGCTTGCTACCGAGTGTGGTTGTACCGCAGCTGGGCAGCGAACGACAAGCGCAACACTGGGCTAGGCGGAGGCGTTGCCGTGAAGTGCACCTGGTGTAGCCGGTGGCCGAGATAAGTGAGAGGGGGGGGGGAGGGGGGGAGAAGGGGGGGGGGAGACGCGCGACCAGACGGTCTTCCAGAGGCGTCACGGCGCCAGCCACCGCCTTATCGGGCCGAGCGGTGCCTTTGATAGCGGCCGCTCGAGGCCAGGCCACGGCTGCTACTCACTGGGCCAGCCGCGGCCTTACAGACGCCACGACCGAAGGCGTAGGGGCCTGCACCGGCTGTATCAGCGGAGAGCCAGACAAAGGCCCCTAAACATATTCCGATTTATCTTCCGACCAACCAACTGAACTGCCAACCAACCGAATTCGTAGCAACATACACACGTTCCGACCAAGCCCCTACCACGCCGTAGAGGAGCAGCGAGGCGACTGTCTACGAATTGAAGTGTCTGATCGCTGCCATTTGCAGCGAAGCGGCTAATCTCTGCCATTTGCAGAGAAGAATCCTAGTACTGAGGTTGTGATTCGAAGTGTATGAGACGCAACAAGAGCAAAATAAAGCACAAAATAAACGCATGTTTTATTGATAAATCTGAAGCATTGAATTAAAATTTGTGGTGCGGCCGGGAATCGAACCCGGACCTCCATGCTTACTAGGCAGACGTCTTAATCACACCACACCACTAACGATTAAGGCGCCTTGGAATAGTCTATGTACGATTTCCCTCCATATCACAAACCTTAATTCAGCTTCTGCGTTCCAAAGATAATTGCCACTATTGCCAAGGCTCTCCATGCAGCGGAATAGCACCTCGACAATGGACATGGTGGAACAATCCTGTTAAGGTGATATAAATATCGATTAATACAAATAAACAATCCCAGAGACGGATTTACGTCTCAAATATGTCAAAGACTTTATTGATAAATCTGAAGCATTGAATTAAAAAAGTCGCAATTATCTCTGGAACACAGAAGCTGAATTAAGGTGGGTTTACAATTTCTTACAGCTACTCGCTTCCTCTACGTGTAGGTTGATACACGGAGAAAACAACAGCAGTAAGGCTATTCTTCCCATTTCTATTCCATTTCGGAAGGGGCCTTCATCAAAAACACCCGTACCTTCCTCTTTTCCGTAGAAACCTACATCTCTATTATGAACTTGTAATTTCCATCATTGATAGTTAGCAATCCAATGTTTGTCACTATAATAAACAGAACCAGATTTACTTCTTTTTTTTTATTAATCCGAACATATTTGCCATCAAGACCTTCAAACAAGTTAGGGAATTGCCAACTGTCACAAAAAAATAATTGTGCTATTTTTAATGACATTTTCTGTCGGCTCGGGCAAGTCCTTTATAACCAACGTTGACTGACTGAGCTGCAGGCTAAAGGATCCGTAGTTGTGCACATCGCGCGCCGAACGAAATCGCGCGGCGCCAGCGTCCTCAAATTACAACCATACATATAAAAAAAAAAGTTCGAATGTTTGTAAAGCTATGGGACTTAACTGTGGGGTCATCAGTCCCTAAGCTTACAAACTACTTATATAGTAACTTATACTAAAGACAGCACAAACATCCATGCTCGCTGGGGGTTTCTAATTCCCGACGGGGAACGTCCTCGCGCATCGCTACATAGCGCCTCAATGCGCTCGGACGCTACGCAGCGGCAGTGTGATTCATGGCACGTTTGTGCTGGTGTGAGAGAAGTGTTAGATCTACAAAGTGACAGTGGTATGCAAAATAGCCCACTTGCGGAGTGTAGCTGTATATGTAGCAGAGCTGGCGACATAAGCAGTTGCCACATGCGTGTGGAGGTTGACTCGAGACATATCGTTCTCGTTATGGAACTGAAACCGTCGCCTGGGAAGGAGACAAAGCCTTGTAGCCGGGAAAGGCAATCTAAGACGGCAGCGGCAGTGCGCAATGCACGGCATGACGATTGCGAGTTACGAAGGCCGGTCGAGAGATACCGGAGGGCGTCTGGGTTACTGTGAAGCGAGGCGGAACAGCGCGGAAGTAGCCGAGGAAGAAGCGGGCAGAGCAGTAAACACCGCAATTAACGACGTGGAAAATGAGACCGTTCACCTGTGCCGCTCCATCAACACTCCTCCATCGTACAAGTTTCTCGCGTCTGCAACGCAAGTACCTCCAATTTCTTGGCAGTATCTCTTTACATCTCAGCTCTCTTGCTCCATTAAGTTGGTTCTCTTAAAATTTTGATTTATGCGCTCTTTAACAGAGACGTGCAGAACGAATACTTTCACAGGTCCATTAACGGTGTGTGTGTGTGTGTGTGTGTGTTTGTGTGTGTGTGTGTGTGAGAGAGAGAGAGAGAGAGAGAGAGAGAGAGAGAGAGAGAGAGACTGAGAGACTGAATAGAGTTGCTGATAAACTTATTACACTTAGGTGAAACTATCCGTGAGGTACTTGATAATATCGTCTCGGACCTCCATTTGTTTCATCTTGGCGGGGCATGGCCTCATCATGACGTTGTAAATCCCATGCAGCAATATTGAGCCATGATGTCTCTATAGCACATTAGTGAGAAAGTTAACGGTGCTGGATTTTTGCTCCAACAGACCTCTCAAAATGAATTGTAGATTTTCAATGGGGTGTTTTATTCTCAGCTTTTGATACACTACTGGCCATTAAAATTGATACACCATACTAGAACATACATGTGATTACATTTTCACGCAGTTTGGGTGCACAGATCCTGCGAAATCAGTACCCAGAACACCACCTCTGGCCGTAATAATGGTCAAACAGAGCTTGGATGACGTGTAGCCGGCCGCGGTGGCCGAGGGGACTGAGGCGCTCCAGTCACGGTCTGCACGGCCACTACGGTCGGGGGTTCGAATCCCCCCCCTCGGGCATGGATATTTGTGCCGTCCTTAGTTGTAAGTAGTTCATAAGTAGTTTGTAAGTTTAGGGATTGATGACCCCGTAGTTAAGTTCCATAGACTCTACAAACATTTGAATTTTTTTGATGACGTTTACAGATACAGATGCCCATGCAGCTTCAACACGATACCACAGTTCACCAAGAGTAGTGACTCTCGTATTGTGACGAGCCAGTTACTCAGCCACCATTGACCAGTCGTTTTCAATTGGTGAGAGATATGGAGAATGTGCTGGCCAGGGCGGCAGTCGAACAGTTTCCGTATCCAGAAAGGCCCGTACAGGACCTGCAACATGAGGCCGTGCATTATCCTGCTGAAATGTTTAGCAGGGATCGAATGAAGGGTAGAGTCACGGATCGTAACACATCTGAAATGTAACGGCCCACTGTTCAAAGTGCCATCGATAGGAACAAGAGGTGACTGAGACGTGTACCCATTGGCACCCCATACCATCACGCCAGTGTGGCGATGACGAATACACGCTTCCAATGTGCGTTCACCGCGATGTCGCCAAACACGGACGCGACCATCATGATGCTGTAAACAGAACCTGGATTCATCCGAAAACATGACGTTTTGCAATTCGTGCACCCAGGTTCGTCGTAGCGTACACCATCGCAGGCACACCTGTCTGTGATGCAGTGACAACGGTAACCGCAGCCATTGTCTCCGAGTGATAGTCCTTGCTGCTGCAAACGTCGTCGAACTGTTCGTGCAGATGGTTGTTGTCTTGCAAACGTCCCTATCGATTCGAGATGCGACTGCACGACCCGTTACATCCATGCGGATAAGGTGCCTGTCATCTCGACTGCTAGTGATACGAGTCCATTGGGATCCAGCACGGCGTTCCGTATTGCCTTCCTGAACCCACCAATTCCATATTTTGCCAACAGTCAACAACGTTTCACCAGGCAACGCCGGTCAACTGCTGTTTGGGTATGAGAAATCGGTTGGAGACTTTCCTCGTGTCAGCACGTTGTAGGTATCGCCACAGCCGACAACCTTGTGCAATGCTCTGAAAAGGTAAGCATTTGCATATCACTGCATCTTCTTCCTGTCGCTTAAATTTAGTGTCTGTAGCAGGTCATCCTCGTGGTGTATCAATTTTAATTGCCAAGAGGTTTTTTTTTTTTTTTTTTTTTTTTTTTTTTTTTTTTTTTTGTGAACATGCAGTAGTATTAGTAATTACAATAGGCACAAATGCAGTGATCAAAATTAAATAATTAGCGAACATTCGCATTCTTTTTAGATCGTTGCTTTCGTGTTCCTCCCATAGCGATGGACTGTTACTATCGCATTCAGTAAGTGTGGAAGGATGCTACCGTACAGAGGGAGGGAGAATGGATCCTTATTTTTGCTTGGAAGAACTAATAACGTATTGACATAGACGACGGTATTGCCTTTGTTTCACCTAAGTTAATGTTTCGATTTAGCGATATTGAAAAGAAGCTGTACATTTTGCCAAGATGTCAAAGGAAAAGGCCTCTTGCGTATTGGATTATAGAGTAAGATGTGGTGACGGCGGTTTGGAAGCAGACAGTAGGAGCAGAAGGAAGGGCGTCTCTTGCCTACGAGGAGTTTGAGGGGGAGGGGGGGGGGAGGGGTACTATTCAAACTACCTGGCGAAGGGTCAGGTATGGCAAATGCTGCGTGGCACTGTCCAGCATTCGCACATAGAACCGAACAATATGCCTGCCTCTGCATCCCCACCAAGCTAGCTAGCAACAGGCATTGTCAGAAGCGCTTCCTCTGAAGTCTACCGGAACTACGATAAAACCGTGGGGCAGTGATTTTGGTGGTACGATGCTTCTTCTGTGTCTATGTTACTCTGCGCCCATTGGCAGGACTCCCTCGGTGCGACACCGGAGGGGACAGGATCCACAGAACTGCTGGGCGGCTCCGCTCTTGAGCGCGCGTCCGCACAGTTTGTCCAGCAGTCGCGGTCGCTGCCCTTTCCTCTGCGGCACAGTTGGCAGAGCGTCTGTTGGCGCGCGAGATGGACTGGCATTATTCCGCCTCGGCTGCGCACGTGGTCGGCCTCGAGAGGGGAGCAACTAGACCGAGGCCGACACCGCCGCAAATATGGCGACCCGATCTCCAGCCCCAGGCGAAGCCTTCCGCTTTGGCGTCGCGGTCTGCAGACGGAGGGGGCCGCTCCGTAGGTGACGGTGTCGGCGGAGGCCACGCTCGCTAAAGCTCTGTACAGCTGTACAGATCTGTGTACAGAGCTTTGAGACTAGCCAGGTGGCCACTCCATCGCAGGCACTGCTGCACTCGCTTATGCCGTCCTCTTAACGATGTGTGTGTGTGTGTGAGAGAGAGAGAGAGAGAGAGAGAGAGAGACTGAATAGAGTTGCTGAAAAACGTATTACACTCAGGTGAAACTATCCGTGAGATACTTCATAATATCGTCTCGGAAATCCATTTGTTTCAGTTTGACGGGGCATTGGACGTTGTAAATCCCATGTAGCAATATTGTGCCATGTTGTCGCTATAGCCGTCGTCATTAGCGAAAAAGTTAACGGTGCTGGATTTTTGCTCCAACAAACCTCTCAAAATAAATTGTAGATTTTCAATGGGGGTGTTTTACTCTCAGCTGTTGATAGGTGTTATTACACTACTGGACACTAAAATTGCTACACCATACTAGAACATACATGTGATTACATTTTCACGCAGTTTGGGTGCATAGATCCTGAGAAATCAGTACCCAGAACACCACCTCTGGCCGTAATAACGGCCTTCATACGCCTGGGCATTGAGTCAAACAGAGCATGGATGCAGATTCAACACGATACCACAGTTCATCAAGCGTAGTGACTCGCGTATTGTGACGAGTCATTTGTTCGGCCACCACTGACCAGACGTTTTCAATTGGTGAGACATCTGGAGAATGTGCTTGCCAGGGCGGCAGTCGAACATTTTCCGTATCCAGAAAGACGCGAACAGGACCTGCAACATGCGGTCGTGCACTATCCTGCTGAAATATAGGGTTTCGCAGGAATCGAATGAAGGGTAGAGCCACGGGTTGTAACACATCTGGAATGTAAAGGCCACTGTTCAAAGTGCCGTCGATGCGAACAAGACGTGACTGGGACGTGTAATCAATGGCAGCCCATACCGTCACGCTGATACACCAGTATGGCGATGACGAATACACGCTTCCAATGTGCGTTCACCGCGATGTCGCCAAACACGGATGCGACCATCATGATGCTGTAAACAGAACCTGGATGCATCCGAGAAAATGATATTTTGCCATTCGCGCACTCAGGTTCGTCGTTTCGTACACCATCGCACGCGTGGGAACGCACGTGGAGCAATAAGTGACGGTCAGAGCTAACGGATTAGGTAAATCCGTCGTCACACGCGACGTCCCAACGTGGCATAGGTCAGAGTGCTGTCTACCTAGCTACAGGACGCACTGAAACGACCTGTTACTTACCACGGAACGTGCTGCTCATCGTGATTTGCTTTACGACCGCACCGCTCTTCAGCGGCCGATGCGGGCTGGCGCGTAGATCATTGTGTTTACAGAAATGGATATGAGTAAAATTACACGTTATCTCTCTTAGCCATCGTCGGCAAAAAAGATACAATCATAAAAAATGCTTTCTTATGCTTGCATGTGGCATGCAATACTCTTACAGAAATTCTATTTTTTTTCCTTCTATCTAACAGTGGTTAAGAATAATAAAGAAATTTAAGATAAAATCACTTTTGGCAAAAATTCTTTAAAAAAATTGTGGACGGTAAAATAAATCATTTGTACCAGCTGCAATTGTCTTGCTCACATATTCTCATTTTCCACGTTGTAGGTATTCTGCATATTCTGAGGTAATAGATTCTGACCTATTATACTTGTTATACATGCGGGACAACGCCTCATCTCAACAAGGTTCGTTGTGATGTTTGCTTTTAGTATTGTACGTAAACACTGTTCATCATACACTGCATCTGCTTCCGTAAACATGCGCTAGCTATGTTCACTTTGCACTGTGAAACTGAACTATTCCAACTCTGAACTGAACTGCAACTTAATTCAAACAACGTTGGGAAAAACCGAGTTGCCTAGAACGAAACACTCAACAAATTCTCTCGTGGACAAAGCTCATTCTTGTTCCTAATGAATAACGCCGAATACCGAATATTATAATTGCATTAAATTAACAAATAAGTTACATAAACCGCAATTAAACCAAATCCTTTAAAATATCTGGAGAGTATAGATGCAAACCTGTTATTTACGTCTCTTTTCTTCCGCAGCTCGTGACGCTAACCACTACGGTAATAAGTTGTCTTAAAAAGAAATAACAACGAATATCGGATATTATACTTGAATTATAAGATAGAACCAGAAACGTTAAGGAAACAAAACAGGAAAACATAAATATATTTCAAATCTGTTCCGTCGATCATCTCTGCACCACACTCCGCGACGCTACCAACTACGCTATCCCTACTTTCAAACACCTGATGTTGAATTCATATATACTATACACTTCTAAAACTTGTTGTAATATGTTATTTATGTATGATATAGTATCACAAAGACGCTTCTTTGATAAAATGCGTTATACCGTAGCAAAGGAGCGATATTCTTTCACATTGTACCAATTATAACACTGACACACGTTAAATACGAGAACCTTTAAAGCTATGAAAATGTTGTTCCCGATAATTTACTGTAACAAATATCTAAAATGTCGCCTTTTCAAAATTTCGTCAATATTCTGACCCTTTCAAAAAGATTATATTCATATATAGTATGCTACAACGAAAGAAGGCACGAAATGCGGAGTTTTGTTTGCAATATGTCGGCTCAAAAGTTTTGCTTGTCATTGGCCACGTTCCACTCCACGAAGCAAAAATCTAACATGCTGCATCCTTCATTCCACGCTTCGCAGGGTAGTGGAACGTGTTATTTCACGCTGCGGCGATACCACTTCCTCCTCCACGTGCGTTTCAACGTCCCGTGAGACTACGGCTTTAAGCGTCCGGATCTGCCGCGCGCTTTTGTAAGTGGGATGCAAGTAGCCCTTGTGAGGCCAATTGAAAAGCTATTTGATTGAGAAGTAGCCATTCCTGTTGCGAAAACCGACACAACTCCCGGGAGTGACGACCGCTGACCACGTCTCTTCCAATCCGTATCCGGTAACGCCTTCGAGTAGAGAATGACTCGGTGGCCGGTCGGTACCCGATGAACACTTCGTGGCATTCGTCAGAAAAGTTAGGTCTATTGTTATTGGTAGTTGCTAATTTGTACAAACTTGTTCATAATCCTAACTTTTATAAAACAGATACTAGTTGAGAGTTCTATTTTATATCATTCTAAAAATTTGTGAACACCCAAAAGGTTTCCCCAAATGTCGCCACTGCGCAAAAGGATTTGAACGTCATACCTTTCTAATGCTATATTGACCATCATAGCAACTGTAACATTAGTTTAAATAGTGCAGCTCGTAGTTATTACTTCCGACCGGTTTCTGACAATTATTGCATTACATCATGTGTGTAATTGTGTCCTGTATGTTCCATCTGAACAAGTTTTGATCTGAAGGTCTTCAGAAAGAACGTGTAGAACAAAATTACACTCACGAAAAAGGGCAATAATTGGGCCAAACCGTTCGGATATAAAAGCTACGCCCCCGCTAATGGTTGCTGTCTTATTTAAACTAATAAGGTTCTAATGGTGTAGACGTTTATGATGTTTGACATATTGTTTGGGAGGCGATCTGTAAGTATTTTTCAACTGAATTAATATCAAATCTAAAGTCATGAACGCAATTTATTATTCAAGATTACTAGTTTCAGGTCTTATCTAAGTCATCTTGAGACCATATGTTTTGGTAATTCAGTAAATACCTGCCAAAAGGCAGTATAATGATCCAAATACACAATTACCAGTTGTATATACAAATAAAAGGCAGTTTAACATTTTGAAGGTAACGCATATTGGTTGTTGCACACGTTTGAAACTCATGCTGGTTAATTTTTTTTTTTTTTTTTTTTTTGTGGTGCACAGTTAATAATAAAATAAGCAATGCTTGATTTTATATTTTTACTTTGCACCACTCTTAAAGAGTCTAACGCCGTCTTGAAATTTTAATTACTCTTCAAAGACGCGAAGGAAAGCAATGAGACTTGCAATAATTACAGATTTCCTTTGAAAAATATCATGTTTGATAAGCTTAAGGGACTTAACTGCGGGGTCATCAGTCCCTAAACTTACAAACTACTTATGAACTACTTACGAACTAGGACGGCACAAATATCCATGCCCGAGGGGGGATTCGAACCCCCGACCGTAGTGACCGTGCAGACCGTGGCTGGAGCGTCTTAGTCCCCTCGGCCACCGCGGCCGGCTTACGATAACAACCAGATATGTCCGCTCAAATGATGAGAGGCGTCTTTCGTTCAAAGTAGTCCCAAATGCGTTAAATTTTCCATAAAATTTACAAACAAAGAGGAAAACCTTACGAACAGTGACCAAAGAGCGAACTTTCAAACATTCTTGAAAATAATACTCTTAGGAAGTACTCAGTAGCACGAGTGAGATATGTAATTTAAATTTAATATAACACTCTTTTTCTATATTTCCATAGCTTTTAATGGTCTTTAATACTTTGGCTTTTACATAAAAAAACACGGCACTGGATTCGCCTCAAACTTGGCCGACGTGTAGCAACTCAATGACAGTCTTTCGCGCCACCATGGTATGCGTACCACCATCCGAGACAGACTGGTCTAGATTTGAGATATCATAAGCATAGAGTACTGTTTCGTTAGAAATACTGCCGTGTGTAATAAATTAAAGAAGAAAAAAGAAGGAAAGAAAAATCCATCGTATTTGTCATAACTTTTACGACAATGTTTTTCCTCCCCATCAAATGATAAAAAAAATGAATGTTAGCTCTGACGGGATAATAAATTAAAACCGGAACAGTGATTAAACACGGCTGCAATGCCAGAACACGTAATTAAGCTCTCTGGCGCGTTGTTTAATGAAACATCACGCTACTCAGTGCGCCACACAGCGTACGCAAACTGTAGGCGGCACTTCAAAAGAACGTAATCGCGTGCAAACACCAACACCTACCCGATAAGCCGTGTTTTAGCGAGCGCAGATAAGAACGAAGGACTGTGCTAACCACTGCCTGATCTGTAGCAGTCCATTGTCTGCACGCACAAGGTGGGCAGTCCCCAGAACACAGTCATCACTGCCGACTGATATTATTTCTGACAGGCTTTTAGAGAGCAAGCAAACAGGTGCGCGTTGTGTAAGCTATTCATACTACAGTGGAAGTCCGATAGTCCGGCACGTTCGGGGACCGATCCTGTACCGGATTACCGAAAGTGCCGAACTATCTGCCGGTACCTACTACTGCTGGTATAAGTTAAACCATACAGCGGAAACAACTGTAACACAGTGTATTGCAATTATATGTTGGTAAGCAGTATCATTAGATTAAGAAATTCAGTTTAAATTTCGACAGTGCCAACTTATCGAATACATTTTACTTTACATACAAACACAGCACTGTACAACATTTTTGTTTAATTAAAGAAGAATGTCGAATACCTTTTTGTTTTCGAGAACATTGTTGCTTGGGATAAAAATTATTTTTAATAATATGTAAGTCAAAGAGTTCTGAATCACCGATTCAGACGCAAATTTCATTTGTTCATACATATTTTAAGTCATAAATTGGTGACGAACCAATATTAAATTCGCTCATCAGAATATTTATGTTCTCACCTTTCAAATCAAATGTTTGTATAGCTTATGGGACTTAACTACGGGGTCATCAGTCCCTAAACTTACAAACAACTTATGAACTACTTACGAACTAGGACGGCACAAATATCCATGCCCGAGGGGGGATTCGAACCCCCGACCGTAGTGGCCGTGCAGACCGTGACTGGAGCGCCTCAGTCCCCTCGGCCACCGCAGCCGGCGTTCTCACCTTTCTTCGTGCGTTTGATGATTTCCAGTTCCTGGTTTATGATCAGAGTTATGTGCTTAAGCTTCACTCCTGATATAGAGCTTGAGTAAGGTTTGGGTTTCGAGAACATTATCACTCCTAGCATGTTAAACAAAAAAAGGAAAAAAAAAATCCTCAGACCACTATGATACGACGGTAGCCACTGTTATAATAGCGAAAACTGCTACCAATCAACAATGAAAGGAACCTCTGCATAGTACAGAAACGGAGGCGATCTGTCGAGTGAGGTCCGAATGCTTCCGATCCCAACAATGGCGTCTGCCTCATTGGCCACCGTTGGCGGAACATTGTTGTGACCGGCTAAACAGCAGATCGCCTCATGTGAACTGTCTGTCGGAGACGTCAACGTGCCGCGGTGGAGTAGCCGAGCGGTCTGAGGCGCCTCGCTGCGGAACGCGCGGTTGCTTGCCGTCGGAGGTTCGAGTCCTCCCTGGGGCATGGGTGTGTGTGTTTGTTGTCTGTTTGTTAAGCTCAAGGGACTTAACTGCGGGTCATCAGTCCCTAACCTACAAACTACTTATGGACTACCTAATACTAAAGACGACACAAACATCCATGCCCGAGGGGGGATTCGAACCCCCGACCGTGGTGCCTGTGCGGACTGTGACTGGCGCGCCGGAGACCGCTCGGCCACTGCGGCCGGCCTGTGTTTGTCGTTAGGTTAGTTTACCTTGGTTTAAATAGTTTGGTCCGATAGATTTATCCTAAAAAATAAATATATCTCAGACAGAGTATATGTGACTTTACGAGAAACCATTACATTTATCCTTCCATTCCTCTGCCTATGTCAGAAACAGACTAAAAAAGTGCGAGAGTGCACTCGCTTACTACATAACAGCTGGAATATTAGTACACCAAATCGCAACCGAACTACAGGTTCACGCACCTGCGCTGCTGAAGTTTTTGAGACTCCAGTGTTTGTGTATAGTATACTGTTTGTACAAAACTAATGATAAAAGGGTACGGTATAGCGTTATTTCTGAAACTATAGTGGGTCATAACGAAAAACTGTGTTGCCAAACTACTCAAATACCGGGTGATGAAAATGTCAGTATAAATTTGAAAACTTACTAAATCACGGAATAATGTAGATAGAGAGGTAAAAATTGACACACATGCTTGGAATGACATGGGGTTGTATTAGAACAAAAACAAAAACAAAACAAAACAAGTCATCTGATCAGTAAAGCAATAATTAGCATGCCTAATTAAGACAAAGCCAAGATGATGTTCTTTACAGGAACTGCGCAACATGTTCACCATCATTCATCAACAATAGCTGTAGTCGAGGAGTAATGTTGTGAACAGCACTGTAAAGCATGTCCAGAGTTATGGTGCGGCATTGGCGTCGAAAGTTGTCTTTCAGCATCCCTAGAGATGTCGGTCGATCACGATACACTTGCGACTTCAGGTAAACCCAAAGTCAATAATCGCAGGGACTGAGGTCTGGGGACCTGGGAGGACAAGCATGACGAAAGTGGCGGCTGAGCACACGAGCATCACCAAACGACTCGCGCAGTAGATCTTTCACGCGTATAGCAATACTTTTTTTTTCTAATAAAACCCCATGTCATTCCAAGCATGAGTGTCAATTTTTACCTCTGTATCTACATTATTCCGTGAATTGTTAAGTTTTCAAATTTATACTGAATTTTTGATCACCCGGTAGATAGCAAAGTCCGTAATTTTACCACAGGCTTCCGTACCACCGTAAATGTTGCTTAGAAGTCGTGATAATTACGGACAAATCGTACTAGTTGGCACGTCTGCGTTCCCCGTTCCTTCTCTCATTAGAAGGTAGTCGTAACAGGCTGTGGTAACAGGCTGAGAGCCCAGGTGTGAAGCCTCAGGAAGAAAAGACACCAATACGTACAAGACAGCGCGCCATTCTCAACGAAGTCTTCAGACATAAAAGTACCTCCGGGTGTTCCGCCAGGGAGTGTTATTACACCATTACAGGTCACCGTAAATAACCTGGCGGATAACGACTCCAGCGTCAAAGAGGCTGTTCGCGGATGATGCTGTCGTATACCACGAAGTCCTAACGTCTGAAAACTGTAGCCAGACTCTGGTATCTCACTTAACACTGTTAGCATATGGTTTAACATGTAAATCTAGTGGATTCTTGCATTCTGTAATCTTGGTGCACTTAATTTTTTTTATATATATAAATGTGAATAGTTGTGCGTTAGTCTCACTAAAATTCAGAAATGGCTTGGCCGATTTGAATAACATTTATGTTTTGTTCGCCTTAATAAAGGAGCGTTATACAAAAATAAATAAATGAGGGAAAACCCAAAAGAGCAGCTGAAAAATCAAAGAAATGTAACATCCGATGCCTATTTTCCCCTCAAGAGGAAACCTGCAATACACAACTGTTTGGGGCTGCAGTCACCCCCATCCCAAAAAAAAAAACCCTTAAATTTCGGACGTGAACCATCATCATAGATAAAACAGTTTGGTCAAATCCATTAAAAAAATAAAACAGCAGGAGTCAATTTCACTAAAAATACAATGGTCATACTGGATTATCTTATCAGTGAAACAAACATATGAGTTACAGACTCGAGGACACTCATGTACCTGTATATACAGGGTGTTACAAAAAGGTACGGCCAAATTTTCACGAAACATTCTTCACGCACAAAGAAACAAATATGTTATGTGTACATGTGTCCGGAAACACATAATTTCAATGATAGAGCTCATTTTAGTATTTCTCTTTAAATGTAAATTGAAATAATTCGTGCAGACAATTGTCAAAATACCCAATCGTTTCGTTAGTATGTACTGTACTTCCTCGATTCACGTCATCAACACAGATTTTCTGTGAACGTTTGGGCACGAATTGTTGGTGATGTCTTGATTGTGAGAATGTCATTATGTATTTTCGTCTCTTTCAACAACTCAGCGAGTATCTGTACGATGATAAAACTCTTCTGGGTATTGGACCGCGTCGTCAATTTATCAAATATTTCAGCGACGTTTCGGCCACTATTGCAAGAGGTCATCTTCTGGGTGTTACGTTCACTGCTGGATGAGGGAAAGCTGGTGTCTTAAATATTAAATGTTGCCAGTTATGATTGGTGGTTTCAGCTCTCTTTCATTGGTGTTTGCTTTATTTCTTCCTACTGGTGCGAAAGGAATTCCTTGACACCAGCTTTCCCCCATCCAGCAATAAACGTAACACCCAGAAGATGGCCGCTTGCAATAGTGGCCGAAACCTTGGTAAAATATTTTATATTTTGACGATGCGATCCAATATCCAGAAGAGTTTGATCAACAATGACAACGGCCGCGGAAGCCTTCGTTTACATGTTTACGATGAATTGATAGCTATCTTCCATTATTAACATTCCAATCGTATTTCCCAGTGTTAAGATGTCTACAATTTGTTATATATGAAGTTTTGCCTTAGAAAACTACTGGTTAATTCACTAGAGGACTCAGTTGATCCAAGTAACTCGATGTTTTATTCCCGTACTGAACGTACACTCTGCTTTACGAATTACTGGCCATTCATCCGCTAAACGACGCCGACCGCAAGTAAATGCAAATAAATATTTTTTTTCCGCCAATAATACATCCGAGTGCGCTTCCGCATCCCGAGTGGTCGGTCCCGCAGAGGCTATTTTGGGTGGCAGTTGCGGAGGGTCGGAATGCCCGACCAGCACTAAAGCGTGACCAATGGGGGCGCGTTACGCCGTCTGCCGCAACTGCAGCGCCAGCGGCGGCGTCCATTAAAACTACCGACTAACGCCAACCGCCGCGCCGCCAGCCACATTTTTCGGATAATTTGCGGAATTTATGGTTACTTTGCTGCAGCGTGTTTTTGTTATCCCGCCCGTTGCTTTTGTCGAATGTAATTCTATGGCGGCGCCGGTTCGGATGGCGTTCGGGGTGAAACATTCTGTGGCTGCTGAATGGAGCAGTGTGTGTGTGTGTGTGTGTGTGTGTGTGTGTGTGTGTGAGTGTGTGTGTAGGGGGGGGGTGAGTGGGGGCAACAATTGGTGAGGAGTAGTTTACTGCTGCCGAGACTATAGCAACACCTGACAGCAGATCTATTCATGTAGAAGTAATTTGAGTGAGAAACACACCGAAAAGAAAGGGATGCAACAAGTCCTCCTTTTAGACGTCGTGCGTATCGCCCGTGCCTGATGTCGCAAAGACCTATGGGAACGACAGGAACGGGTAAGGGAAAGAATTGCTGTATGGAATAAAAATAGAAAAATTAGTCAAATTCAGGTATATTCTGAAATGTAGCTTGTGTACCATAGGCGTACCCAAGGGGTGGTTTTAGGGGTTCAAACTCGTCACGAAATTGTAACAAAGCTAATGAAAAAGGGGTAGAAACTACCTAAAAATTGATTGCAATTTAATCTTTATGTCAAAGTACCGCCTTTTCATACTGCAAGGAACGGCTAATGTATCCAGTGTGATGATCAGATTTTTTATCTTCTTTTCTAATTTTCTTTTAAGAATCCTTCAGTTATTATTTTAATATTTTTGACTACATACGGTTATCCTGTTTGTTCATCAGTTTATTATTCGCATAAAAAACTAGTGTTTATGACAAGGGTCTACAAAGTATGCGATTAATGGATCTTCTGGAACGTTGTTCATTACATTACGATCTGGAAACGTTTCTTTGCGTTTCAAGTTAAGTTTTAGGGAAACGGCAAACAAAATCACTTGCGTTGTGTGTAAGCAGCTTGGCAATAGCTGCAGAAAGCCGAAACCATCCGAATTCATAAGTCGCGAACAGAATTTTCTGTGGTTTATTCCTTTTAGTGGTCATATGGATGACCTCACACTTATTATTATTAAGAGTCAATTGCCACGTTTTGCACCATGCAGCTATATCTAAATCATTTTGCAGTTGCTTTTTATCTTCCGGAGAATTTACTAACAGATAAGTGACAGCTTCATCCGCGAACAACCTAAGAGAGCTACTCAGATTGTCTCCTAAATCGTTTATAAAAATAAGGAACAGTAGGGGCCCTTTAACTCTTCCCTATATAACGCCAGATATCACTTCTGTTCGGCTCGATGAACTACCGTCAATTAGAACATACTGTGTCCTTTCTGACAGTAAATCACGAATCCAATCACAAAACTGCGGCGAAATTCCATAAGCAAGCAATTTGATTAGAAGACGCTGGTGAGGTACAGTGTCAAAAGCTTTCCGGAAATCTAGGAATACTGAATCTGTTTGACATTCCTTGTCGATAGCAACTATCATGTGAGTAAAGAGCTAGCTGTGTTTCACAAGAACGATACTTTCTGAATCCTTGTTAACTATGGGTCAATAGGTTGTTCTCTTCGAGGTAGTTCATAATATTTGAGGAATGTATATGTTCTAAGATCCTGCTGCAAACCGACATTAATAATATGGGTCTGTAATTCTGCGGATCACTCCTATTGCATTTCATGAATACTGAGTTACCTGTGCAACTTCCCAGTCTTTGCGTACGGAAGATTCTCTGAGCGCACGATTGTATATGATAGCTAGGTATAAGGCTATTGCATCAGCATAAAGTTGTTTTATTATGCAAAAACCAGTTTAGTACCGTAACAAGCGCCAACTATTGCTAATTTTGTGCACTTTCTTAGCTTAAACAAGTCCCCATGCCATTCTAGGTAAGGTACTTACCTCTCGAATGTTAACGTACTTTCGAGTCGACCAGCAAACGACTGGGAATAGATAACTAGGAAGTGCAGGACCTGGCCTCAATCAGGCATCCGTCGATCACGCAGTAGCACTTAAACCTCGTTCAGAGATTTGCAGTTGTCAGCTGCCGTAGTCGGTGACACTTTTCCGCCTTTAAAGAAAGCGCTCGAGGGTTTTAACTCCCGAGAGTTTTTAACGTCATCGCCTTCCCCCCCCCCCCCCCCCCCCCTGCACCGCCAGGCGAAACGGGCGCACGCCGCAGCAAATTTGGCGGCAGTTCGTCTGAGGAAAATGAACTTTCAACCTCCTTTCCTTAAATGATTTTCAATCAGAACCATAATCCAAACTTTTATGCTGCAGATAATCCAACTTCAAAGCTGCCGTAAAAGAATTAATGGCTTTCGCCATTACGAATATTTGAAAACTCTCTTTTAAAACTCGCCCCTTTTTTCTGTTTCCTGCGGGAAACTTTTCTCCGGCGCGATAAATTCAATTACTCTGAATTAAAAGCGAGGCGGGTGCAGGGCGGACCGAAGGATGATGACTCTGGATTCAATTACGACAGGTCTGGCAGTCGAGGAAACGACAGCGTCGTCTTAGAGGTGCTGGTGGAGGCGTGGCTAATGTCGGGAAGGAGCGACGAAGAAATATTTTCAAAATTGCCTCTCTCCGGACCCAGAGTAGACCAATTACGTACTGAATATTTTTATTAAATGGAATTCTGCAAGCACTCGTTTTCAATAATTAATGCCGCAATACAATCGATAGTATGGCAATCAGAAGATCATGGATCTGAAAGGGAGCGATTGCAAAACCACATTAGGAATCATATCACCGCAGTTAACTCAGTACTATAATGGCATTTCTCGTTCCCGCTTTCAGTTCCGCAAATTTGACGAGTCTCAGAACAAATACGTGGGTTGTTTAATAAGCCCCACATTTTTATGAAGAAGCCGTTAATATACATAGAGAGACGCCCTTGCCGATGCTTCGCATTTGATGTCTGTTCTGTGCCCCGGTGAAGTTTCGAACCGTTCCGGCAGATAGCAGTTACCGTAGTACAGCGCTAGAGTCGGTGGCCGCCATGTTTTTACCAGACTGAGCGCGGGCCGTGCTCTTACACAGCATCCAAAGCAGAAAAGCAGCCACCTAACGACTGAAATAAGACAGCTGTTCCACCCATGTGAACAAAGCACATTTTCTACCGCATATTGCAATTTGAAAAGTAAAACTACCAAGAAAGACGCCAAAGCGTAAGAAAGAAATTTCGCGTCCTTGGTCCGTTTTTAAAAGACAGAATACGGCGCTGAAAGGTGAAGCCACAGACGATAGAAACTTGAAATTTGTAGACGTTGTTTGTCTTACACTGTAGGCATAAGCGATTCTCAATATTCCCATCCCTAAGGGGGTGAAATAGTGGATGAACGTTTTGTTTCTTTAAAAATACGTTGCTATTGAGGCAATTTAGAAGAGTTTTGATAGGAATTTTAAAAACACTTGTTTCCATATTTTTGGAAAATCTACCACACTTGATTAGGAAAGCATTTTTAAATCTATGAATATTTATATTTAGAAGTAGCAACAACCAATGGAGAAAATCCAGTCTGCACGTGCGAAACAGCGGAAATTAAGCTAGTAATTCATAATAAAAAAAAAAAAAACATTCATGAAGACAAAGGCACATGTAGAAGCTAGTGGGAGGGGATAGAACAGTAAGGATTTTCACAATGTGTGTGTGTATGTGTGTGTGTGTGAGAGAGAGAGGAGAGAGAGAGAGAGAGAGAGAGAGAGAGAGAGACAGAGACAGAGAGAGAGAGGTGTCCTGTTCTTAGGTTCGTTTAAGTGGTTTGTAAGCCTAGGGAGTGATAACCGGAGTCCCATTAGATTTGAAGTATAAGTTACTTTGTACACAAAATTGGTCTAATTTCGACCGCAGGCTGTACTACTACAAATGGATCAGTGTGACGTCTGCTATAGGCGATTGATTTACTTATCGAGAGCAATTGGTGGGAATTTTTAGCATAGATCGGTACGTTCAGTACGCGTTGCAGCGGGAATTAAGCTAGTATTTCATAAAACCATCCATGAAGACAAATGCACTTTAATAAGTCATGGTTGCAAAATATTAACACGAATTATTTACAGGAGGATGCAAAAGGTGGTAGAAGCCGACCTCGGGGAAGATCAGTTTGGGTTTAGGAGAAATGTAGGAACCCGGGAGGCAATATTCACTTCACGGCTTATCCTAGAAGATAGATTAAGAAAAGGCAAGCCTACATTTCTAGCTTTTGTACATTTGGAGAAGGCTTTTGACATTGTTGATTGGTATAAACTCTTTCGAGTTCTGAAGCAAGCAGGAGTAAAATACAGCAAAGGACCTGGAAGAGCAATTGAACGGAATGGACAGTGTGCTGAAAGGCGCATATAAGATGAACATTAACAAGAGAAAAACTAGGGTAATGAAGTGCAGTCTAAAAAAATCAGGTGATGATTAAGGAATTAGATTAGGTAACGAAGCAATAAATGAGGTAGATGAGTTTTTTTACTTGGGCAGTAAAATAACAAATGATGGTCGCAGTACAGAGGATATAAAATGCAGAATGGCAATGGGTAGAAAAGTGTTCTTGAAAAAGAGAAATTTGTTAACATCGAATATTGATTTAAGCCTAAGGAAGTCCTTTCTGAAGGCATTTGTGTCGAGTGTTGCCTTGTATAGGAGAGAATCATGGACGATAAACAGTGCGGACAGGTAGAGGATTGAGGCTTTTGAAATGTGGTGCTACAGAAGAATGCTGAAGATTAGGTGGCTGGATCACCAAACTAATGAGGAGGTACTGAACAGAATTTGCGAGAAACGAAATTTCTGGCATTCCTTGACTAAAAGAAGGGATAGATTGGTACGATACATTCTTAGACATCAAGGAATTGTGAATTTAGCGTTGGAGGAAAGTGTGTGGGGTAAAAAGCTCAGAGGAAGACCAAGAGATGGATACAGTAAGCAGATTCAGACAGATGTAGGTTGCCGTTCTTATGTGGAGATGAAGAGGCTTGCTCAGGATAGGGTATCGTGGAGAGCTGCATCAAACCAGTCTCCGGACTGAAGACCACAACAACAACAGAGGGTAGTGGGAGGGGATAGAAAAGTAAGGCTTTTCACAATGTGTGTGTGTGTGTGTGTGTTTGTTTGTTTTGTTCTTAGGTTGGTTTAAGTGGTTTGTAAGCGAAGAAACTGATAACCGCAGTAGTTAAGTCCCATTAGATTTGAATTATTACTTTGTACACAAAATTGGTCGGATTTCGACCGCAGGCTGTACTACTACAAACGGATAAGCGTGACGACTGCTATAGGTGATTAATTTACTTATCCAGAGCAACTGATGGGAATTTTTAGCATAGATCGGTACGTTCATTAAGCGTTGCACGCATCAGAGGTGAAAAATTGGCACTGGATGGATAATGGCACAGAACTACCGAGAAAAACCTGATCGGGACAAAGGGAAAAAAGGACAGTGAAATGGGGGCGGTGAGAGAGGAGAGGATAAGATAAGAGCGACGTGCCATTTGCACTTGATAAACGTCCACCGACATCACGCGGCGGGGGGTGTGACGGCCAACTAAGCCGTCGCTGCCCCAGTAGCCCAGATGCGCTCGTACAACAGAGCAATTTAGTTTTCGGGACATTCGGTAATTGTCTAGCAGCGGGGCCCTAGAGCAGGGGGAAGCAGATAGGGGCCGGCGCGACGGCCGGCGCTGATACCGTATGGCCGCGTGAAATATTAGACAGGGGGCGGGGGTGGAGGGGGGTAGGGAACAGGAGCCGGCCGCGGGGGTGTGTGCAGAATGAGCCGACAGGGCACAAAGGGCGCGCGCATTGTGCTCGGGGCACGGCAGACGGCGCGCTGTCGGAACACGGCGGGCGGACGTGTCTACGGGCTCGTCTGTCCCCCAATCGGCCGAGCCGCGCGTACCGAGGGCGCCTGCATTTAGATGGCGCTGTGTGCGCGCGACGAGAACAATGTGCCGCGGAAAAGCACTGATCCCTTTCCTCCTTCATCCGCTCTATTCTCTCACTCTCTTTCCCACTCCTACCTTCAAGGACGGCACGATGGTCGTCCGGGCCAACGAGGTAACACGGTTCATCGTTGAGCGCAGTAAAACTCATAAGGAAAGTACTTGGGTTCGAACTAGTACAAATACACGAAAATCGTGTGAGAGATAATGTAAAGGTCCCTTATTGCACCAGTGATACTCCCGCATCTGCAAAACTCTGCAGTCGCTAGTTAGAGGCCTCTGCATGTTCCATGCCGCATTCCACACTGATCTGCCGGTACACCATTAGTGGTGGTGCAGTGTGCCTCTGAAGTTACGTTTTATGGCTTATTTTTCATAGTGAAGCGTCGGATGGTTCGGCGATTGGTAATCAATTCTGCTAATAGAGTTTGACTGGTTTAGATGAAGTTACGAAGACACCTTCTGCGTGAAGATGAATCATTCGCATGTTACCTGGTATCTATTACAGTGTTTCTAATTTATGCTCATATTTCTGCACTATAAAATATACCAGAAAACTTGCAATGATTCATCTTCATCACTAATACCATTTTCACGAAGAAGGGCTCTTCGGAATTTCATCTCAACCAACCGCAATACATTAACAGGATTAATTACCAATCGCCGACCCATCTGACGCTTCATTACACAAATGACGTCACACAACTTCAGAGGTACACTGCACTTTCCCTACTGGTCCCGACTGGTGTACTGGCAGCTCAATGTGCAGCGCGGCGTGGCACACGCAGAGGCCTTTAATGGGCGACTGCAAAGTTTTGCAGTTGCGAGAGTATCGCTTGTGCACTAAGGGACATCTACATTATCTCTCACATGATTTTGGTATAATGTGTTTCTTCGAGCCCGAGTACTTTCCTTGTCAGTTTGTATTCAATTACATAAATACTCTGCAAGTCATATTGAAGTGCTTGGCAGAGGGTTCATGTAACCGCTTTGATAATGTTTCTCTGTTCCATCCTCTAATATCTTGCGGGAGAAAATGAACACCTAAATCCTTCCGTTTTCGATATGATTTCTCTTATTTCACACTCCTAGCCGTTAAAATTGCTACACCACAAAGATGACGTGCTACAGGCGACCTTAACGCTGAATCACAGACAGGAGAGCCTGTGATTGTGTACCCAACGACGAACCTGGGTGCACAAATGGCAAGACGTCATTTCCTCGGATCAATCCAGATTCCGTTTACAGCATCATGATGGTCGCATCCGTGTTTGGCAACAACGTGGTGAACGCACATTGGAAGCGTGTATTCGTCATCGCCATACTGGCGTATCACCCAGCGTGTTGGTATGGGTTGCCATTGGTTACACGACTCGGTCACCTCTTGTTCGCATCTACGGCACTTTAAACAGTGGCCGTTACATTTCAGATGTGTTACGACCCGTTCCTCCAACCTTCATTCGATTCCTGCGAAACCCTACATTTCAGCAGGATAATGCACTGCCGCATGTTGCAGGTCCTGTACGTGCCTTTCTGGATATGGAAAATGTTTGACTGCCGCCCTGCCCAGCCCATTCTCCAGATGTCTCACCAATTGGAAACGTCAATGGTGGCCGAGCAACTGGCTCGTCACAAAACGCCAGTCACTACCCTGGATGAACTGTGGTATCGTGTTGAAGCTGCATGGGCATCTGTACCTGTGCATGCCATCCAAGCTCTGTTTGACTCAATGCCCAGGCGTATCAAGGTGGTTGTTCTAGGTACTGGTGTCTCAGGATCCATGCACCCAAATTGCGTGAAAATGGAATCACATGTCAGTTCTAGTATAATAATTTGTCCAATGAATACCAGTTTATCATCTGCATTTAACCTTGGTGTAGCAGTTTTAATGGCCAGTAGTGTAATTAGTGGTGAGAAGCTGCCGTGGGTAGCCTTTGGGTGGCCAGATGAGGAAAGGCATCCACCTCAGCGTCCTAACAACATCGCTTTATTAAGCAATTCTAGAAAGTAATATAAACGATGAAGTTATGATTCCTTTCCATGAAAGGAGAACTGCAAAGACAGCTAACGCTTACGATAATTCATGGAAAGGAATCCTGGCTTAATCGTCTTTATTACTTTTTAGAATTGCTTAACAATGTATTTCAGCCGTGGATGCTCAATTTATAGTCTGTAACATCTTTCTAGTTCACTCCGAGACGCCCGGAAACGTCCCTTCATGACAGACACTCCTTACAAACGTTACAATGCGGATACTACTGAACTATAGGCTACTAAACACCTACCGAAAGAAGAAGTCCTTGCCTTTACGGGTCAGAGCCTGCAGGTCAGCTGGTGGGTGAAACTTGATAGGCAGTTGTACTTCATGTGAAGCATCTTCATGTAGCGGAACCTCACCACTTATGGGATGTCTTTGTACTCAAACTACTGCACTGAGTCAGTAGTCCTGCTGGGAACAGGTTTTTTGCTGTTTTGAAGTAACAAAGGTTCAACTGTCTGATACGCGTAAGGGACTTAACTGCGGGGTCATCAGTCCCTAAACCTACAAACTAATTATGAACTAAAAACTAACTAATAAATTGTTTTAATGGAGTTTGAAAACCTTTAAATATATTTTATAGAATTTGAGCATATTCGGAGCAATATTTTTGGCATTTGACTGCTCGGTTCTACAGGTTGCACTGCCAAAGCTGCGCTAGCATGCGATAACTCTTTACGTTTTCGAGGCGATCATACATCTCATCATCATCGCTGTCCATTAGATCAGCAGGGGCTAGTTGGTTGAGATTATCCCACTCTTACAACAGCGATTGGGGGTTTCGAATCCCGGCCGTGGTACAAATTTTAATTCAATGCCTCTCCTTCATATTTATATCGCTGATACATACTGAGACAAAATATGTCTCTGGACATTTATTATTTGATATCTTTCAATTTTATTTTGTGAGTCTTCATAGGCAATAAAAGCATGGATTTTTCTCGTTGGTCTTTGAACGTTTAACCCGTCATAGAGGATTAGGAACACTGAAAATGGTTGGTACCGCTGTCTAATTGTTTCTAACCATCTGCCGTATTTTGCTTGAACAGACTGTCTTGGAAATAAATATAAAAATACGTTTCTCAAAAAGCTAATAACAGAAAACGTAGACGTTTAAAACAGAGTTTCAGTTACAATAAGAACATATCGTATACACCCTTTAAACCTTCTCGCTGCCTGTCTCTGCCCTCTCTTTCTGCCTGTGATAGGAATCTGTGTGTGTGTGTGTGTGAGAGAGAGAGAGAGAGAGAGAGAGAGAGAGAGAGAGAGAGAGAGAGAGAGAGAGGAGAGCGAAACGATTACAGATGCACTTAATTGAGTCTTTAAAAACCGATTCCCTTCAATAAGAGAATAAAAAAAGGTCTTAGGAGAGACAAGCGACACTGCCAGTAAATTACACGATAACTGTGTCGTGGGGCCACAATAGTTGGTGCGTTTTAACATCGCAGTAGCGTCAAACATCAACTACGAGTTATATGAGCCACTTATAATTAGTAACAAACAGAGTGCATAACTTAAAAGTAATTAATATTATCACTGCCTATGTTTCGAAATTGTTTGCTGTCGCCAATATATGTATAAATGAAAGTCTTTAAAGAATGATCATAGTGCCTTGTTGAAACCTGTCCTTGACGTTTTTAAATTGTGCACAGTTACAAATCACTTCAACCCACTTCGCAAACTTTTGAAGACTTTGATGTCCATTTGTCACAACGACAGCTCATTACTCAAGTTTTACGCCTTACAGGATCCACTGGAAACTTAAACAGACGAAAGTCTTTCTCTGAACGATTAGAACTATTGGGAGTTGCACAGCCCGCCATGCTGAAAGCGTACAAACTGCCGTGTACAGCCCTGTCGCGTCAACGAGAAGGAACTAATATATCGGATGTGCATACCCGTCCATGTTCTAGACTTACAAAGTACTTAAACTAACGTTTGTAGCAATCAGCCACTGTGATAATATCGATAAGAAGTTTAGTACGATGACAAATATTAACAATTTTGCAATTTTTTATTACGATATGTTAAGCTATTAGCGAAATTCTGATAGCGCACGAAAACTGGTAGCATTGAGTTAAAAAAAAAAAAAAAAAAAAAAAAAAAAAAAAAAAAAAAAAAAAAAAAAAAAAAAAAAAAAACAGCTGTTGTCAATATGTGTTGTGGCGTAAGGTCAGCGCCACACGTCAGACGCTCGAGAACGATCGTGCAGAAGGCAGCGGACGATCGGCAGCCAATCACACGCCGGCGCCGCGCATCCTGGAGGGAGAAACCTAATTGCGCGCCCTCTACAAGCGGCTATATCTAGGCCGACATGCGTCTGGAAGAGCCCACCTCACCACGGCTCCGAATATGCAGTCACTAGGAATCAGCGCAGCTAGCATCGTAATCAAATGTTCGTAGAACTTATGGGACTTAACTACGGGGTCATCAGTCCCTAAGCCTACAAACTATTTATGAACTAGCTAAGACTAAGGACGGCACAAATATCAATGCCCGAGGGGGGATTCGAACTCCCGATCGTAGTGGCCGTGCAGACCGTGACTGGAGCGCCTCAGTCTCCTCGGCCACCGCGGCCGGCAGCTAGCATCGGACAGAAGGCGACGGCGCGAGAAGAAAGACGTATGTTCAAAAGTTAAGTAATTGTATTCTTCAGTAAATAAAACTTGTATTATTAATCTATAGAGCTGTTATAGATGCCAACGTATCCGGCACCGAACCTTTCCTGAAAGCTAGGCCGGGAAGAACTAAGCAGAGGCAGACCACGACGACAAAACAATACGTCATTTTGCAATTACTTAAACTAATGATAAGGAAAAAACACACATACATGCCCCAGGGAGGGAGAGTTCGCAGCTCCAACGGGGAGGCCGCGCAATCCGTAGCTTGACCCCTCAGCCCGTGTCTTACGTGAGCGACAAAAGCTACGCGACATTTGAAGGCATGGCTGGGTGCCCTACGTAAGAGACAGATTCTCGCCACAAGATGGCCGCTGGAACCGATGAGCTGTTTCTAAATTTGGCATCGGTGTAACCGTACAATAATGATAGCTCCATAGTACGGTTAAATTTATTTACTTTAGGAAATAAGGTCTAAAATGAGTGCTGTGCATTAAATTTACAAATCGAAGGATGTTCGTGGACTATTTCATTTATAATTTCAAATACGGAAATAGGCTATGAAGATCAGCCAATTTTTTCGAAAAGACAACGACGAGTACAGATACTTTCGACTATGTCCTCAGTGACTTTTTGAGACACAACTGAGTAAGTATGAAATAAGTCTTATTGGAAGACGCCAGTAAATGATTTACTTAGGGACGGATTTGTCATTAATCGGCGTAGCGTAAGGCTAGCGACCTGGGTTACAAGGTTGTAGTTTTTGCAGTAGCTGGTTCGGTTCCAGTTGTAGCTTATATTTTCATTCCTGTAAGTTCAACCCTTTCACCTGTTATTTGTGCAAAGTTTATGCATTCTCTTTACAAAGCACCGCAAATAATAACTTAAAGTTTTTACCAGTATAGTTCATATTCACTGCTAATACACGCATTTGTAGATCTACAAAACACATTAAATTCTAGTGAACCATGATATCGTCATTTTTACGCAGAAACGTAATTGACAAGCATCTCATTTGACATCCCAGTTTTCTGTCTCTCTGGGGTAAGTTTTCTTGCTACTGAAAATGCACAAAGCATACAAATGCGAGTAATTGTTCAAATCACGTTCAAGTGCGAAGCTTAAGGGACTGCATGGTCATCAGTCTCTAAACTTACAGACTACTTATGAACTAACCTATACTAAACACCACACAAACACCCATTCCCGAAGGGGGGATTCGAATCCCGGACGGGGAACGGCCTCGCGCATCGGAGCATAGCGGTTCAATGCGCTTGGCCACTCCGCCGCGGCAAATCACGATCATTATGGTGTAAATCAAACTATCACTCCGAAGAAAAATACAAAAGACAATTTCAAAATTTAACTTCAGTCGTCTACAAAAGCCAAAAGAAAATTTACGAGCTAGTTATCCAAAGCAAAATTCTTCATTAAATTTGCAACTTCGATTTTCTATTCCGTTATTTCAGAAATAGTTGCAGCTTCATAAACTTCAAGGATGATTAGCTCGCAGAATTCTGCAGACATCCTCTATAACCTCTTCCAGCAGACTATTCTCAGCGTGCCTCGTCAGTTTGTAGCGCGTGCTACAGTGACAAGACTGAAACAGGTTTAAGTCTGAAACGTCACCCGTTGCTGCGTCTGACGTGCAGTGCTGCAGATGTCGCTCACGGAGGACAGAACCGTAACCATACATGCGGTTGAGATTTGTCGCTGCGCGCTGTCGCTCGCTATTGTCGCCCACGTAGGACACGCCCTTAAGCCGTCGGCACACGGAGCGTGTCTCTGAACGTGTATGGTCAGCGTGCAGAGTCCACCGTGCGGCTGAACGCTCTTAGACGGCGCAACTTGAGCATACGAGACGTGTGCCTCAACGAGCTACATGCGACCGCAGCGCGCTGCAGCGACGGTTGTCGGCGGTATCAGTTGCTGGAATCACACTGTTTACCAAATCAAAAGAGTGGAATTCCTGCTTTACCTCTATTGAAGCGCTTATTTCAGCGCTTGTGTTTATGTTCGTTATGTTCTGTGATAGGCCTAAATAAGTAACAAAAAAATACCTGTGAACACAAGACTCTTATAAAAGTTGCATTTTATCTCAATAAGTGCAGCGAATCATAAAGGTTTCATGACAAACTGTGCGATATAAAATTAGAATAGGCCTTCACAACAAAAAGATTATTGCAAGAGTCTCGCTCTTTAGTAAAAATATCATGCTTCCATGGTCAATGTTACTATTCAGTAGAAGAATGTTAAGAACATGTAAAATGCAATATGTGAAACAATAAGTGCATATTTTACTCTAAGTGAGGTTGAAACTGCCTTGTTCAAAAATCGAATCCAACAAACTCACCCCTCAGAGGGTGCGCACTTATTTTTACATAGCATCGAATATTATGCAGTATACTTCTAAGAAATTTATAAGAAAGTCTTTGAGTCTATCACAAAACCGAATAAAAGAAGAAAAAATATTTGTTTATGTGGAGCGTTGAACCAACACCATAACTTTTTTTTAATTACATGAATAACTCTTTGGACCAAAATAATAATGTAAACAATAAAAAATAATTAATAAAAGTGTCGGAAGCCCTTTTAGGAAAAAAAATTAGGGTAGTGGTGTGTTTTGAATCACTAACCTTCACCATCAGTCTTTTTTTAATTTTTTTGCAGGCTTCATTTTTATTTCTTTTTTTATCGTGTTCTCTCAATGGTCGTCTCGACACCTCTTGAAACTTCGTAGTCCACGACTTAGCCCCCTACGCTACGGCCAGTATCATTTCCAGTGTCTCATCACCTATGGTATTACACCTGTCGTATATGCTACTGGGCGATATGTCGGTTGCTGAGATGTAATTACAACAAATGATACAAAGAACTATTCCTGTTGATAGAGCTTCAGTCCGCCTTGCCTTGAAACGGCAGATTACGGTAATACGGAAATTTTTTAACCACGTATAAGACGATTCCAGTCATTTATTCCAACAAATAGTACCTTAATGGCCGGTTTCAGTTTACTCAGTTACTTTTACTTGCTTTGAAATGTCATAAATTCATAATACCTAAGTTATATACAAAAGAACCACGAAATACGACGGCCAACATGGCGTCTTCGTCTCTCTACCGAAAAGAGCTGCCCCCTCCCCAGATAGCCACGTGGTGTGACGTCGAGGGCGTCCTCCCACCGTATTGGTGACCGTTCAGACGCTCGTTGACAATATCTGGCATGCTTGATACTGCCCCACACGTTGGGAAAGCCTCGCCAACGTGCGCTTCGCACGTTGTGACGTCAGACACTCGCCACGTTGGCCACACTCGTTCAGATACACGTTCCCTGTGCCGACAGGTTTAGTCACCGCGCCAATACCCACGCGGCTGGGAAGGGGCTTTCGATTACTTGTAGAGTGCATGCCACGTCGAATCGCACCATTTCGTAGGGATAAAAGAGGTCTGACACGATATTGGGTGGGGTGTTTACACAAAAACCGTGGCCTAGTTAGCTCGCGATGTTTTTCTAGCCGCGTCAGTACTTCGTCCCTAATATCCTCACTGTCGACTCCAATTTAAACTCTTACTTGCCGCTTTTAAAGAGACTTAAAAGTTTAGTGCCACTGGACGTCCTGAAAGTTTCATGAGAAACGCCGAGTAAAGAGTTTCGACCAGAAACCCGTTAATGCGTGTGGTGGAGTGTTCTGCAATCTCAGCGGCCGCGGCGCTCTTTGAGCAGCATTGTAACATGCAAACTGCGCCGCCGCTCATTCGCTCAGAGCAAACTGTTTGTCTGGCCGGCCTGCCGCAGTGTTGACACAGTGAAACTGTGTCTACCACGAGAACCGCTCCCTTCCGCTTCCTCTGCTTAGGCTCTCCCCACACACTCCCTCCCCCCCTCTCTCTCCCTCTCACACACACTGTCCGTGTCTGTCCTGTCTTTCTATCTTCGTCAGGTTTGTGTGTGTGTGCGAGAGGGAGAAAGGGAGAGGGAGAGAAGAGAAACGATGACAGATGCAATAAGCGCGGGTGAGGTTGTAATTGATTGCGTTACAGCCTGATGCTGGATATACATTCAATACGGAAGCACTGGATACGGGTAACATCTTAAGCAGACACTCTGCCAGAGAGATTACGTATCAAAGTCCATATTATCTTTGTGAGTAAACGCGTTTGGTATCGAGACTGATGGAGGGTCACCATGAGGGACACAAATGCTCCGAGAATAGCGTATTTCCTGTATTTGCTTGATCACGTGCAAGCAGGTTAATGATCTAATCTTAAACGGATGATCTAAGATTGATTTTAAAAAAAGTTTACATGAAGCTCTATTATTGTATTTTATTCATGATATGAACAGCTCTCTTAGAATGTTCGCGGAACATGCTTTCGGGTATTAAATTAGATTAGTTTAATACTTGTTCCAAAGATCATATATACGACATTTCGTAATGATGTGGAACGTTTCAGTTTAGTAAATATTGTCTGCACTTGACAATCAATATTTTAAGATTCTTTTTTTCTTTTCTTTTTTTTTAGTTTTAAATTTTTGTAAATTGTTTTTTTAAGTTTTATCTAAAAATTCATTTACATTGTAGAAGGAGTTGCATTTCAGAAATTTCTTTAATTTCTTTATAAATAATAGTTGGCTATCTTTCAGACTTTTGATGCTACTTGGTAAGTGACCAAAGACTTTTGTGGCAGCATAATTCACCCCTTTCTGAGCCAAAGTTAGATTTATCCTTGAATAGTGAATATCATCCTTTCTCCTAGTGTTAAAGCTATGCAGTCTCCTATTACATTTGAATTGGGTCGGATTGTTACTAACAAATTTCATGAGTGAATATATATATATATATATATATATATTGTGAAGCTGCAGTGAAGATCCCTGGATCCCTAAATAAATGTCTGCAGGATGCTCTTGGGTGGGCTCCAGCAAGTATTCTGATTACACGCTTTTGTGCAATGAATACTTTTTTACTCAATGTTGAATTGCCCCAGAATATGATTCCAGATGAAAGCAGTGAATGAAAATAGGCGTAGTAAGCTAATTTACTGAGATGCACAACACCAAATTTTGCAATGACTCTGATAGCATAAGTTGCTGAACTCAAATGTTTCAGGAGATATTCAATACGTTTCTTCCAATTCAGTCCCTCGACAATGCAAACACCTAAATTTTTTGAATATTCTACCTTAGCTACAGATTTATGTTCAAAGTCTAAATTTATTAATGGTGACATGCCATTTACTGTATGAAACTGTATATACTGGAGATTTATCAAAGTTTAATGAGAGTCCATTTGTAGACAATCACTTAATAACTTTCTGGAAGATATCATTTACAATTTCATCTATGAATTCCTGTTTGTCAGGTGTGGTAGCTATACTTGTATCACTAGCAAAACGTACTAGCTTAGCATCTTTGTGAATCTAGTCATTAATATATATTAAGAACATCGAAGGACCCAAGACCGAACCTTGTGGGACCCCATTTTTCATAACTCCCCAGTTAGAAGAATTAATTGTTTCATCTATATCATGTGAATTACTTATTTCAACTTTCTGCACGCTTCCAGTTAAGTATGATTTAAACCATTTGTGCACTGTCCCACTCATACCATAATAGTTAAGCTTATCTAGAACAATCCCATGATTTACACTATCAAAAGCCTTCGAGAGATCACAAAAAATCCCGACTGGCGATGTCACCAGAAGATCAAAGGCAACAGCATGGTGCGAAAAGTAGCGATTGACCCTGAATAACGAAAATACGCATAAGTGAAATCTAAAGGCCGTAAATTTAATTAAATACCTAGATATTGGAAAAAAACATAGACTGGAAAGAACATTTAGAATATATCGTTGGAAAGGCGAAACAAATGCTGCGTTTCATGACGGATATTATCAGATGCAATAGTTCTGATAAGGAACTGCCTACACCACACTTGTCCGTCCTACTTCAGGGTACTACTTCACAGTTTGGGATCCTCATTACGTGGGACTGACGGAGGACATATGAAAGGTATATTTTTATAGTGTGTGTGTGTGTGTGTGTGTGTGTGTGTGTGTGTGTTGCAAAATAAAAGTAGAGAAAGGAAAGTATGCGAATGGATTAAGTAAATGGTTTGTTCACTTGATATTAAAGGATAAGCGTGGTTGACCCACCATTGATCAATTAATGAATTTATGCTGTTATTTCCAAATAATAAAACCCATCCAAAACTGTGTAATACCTGACAGATAAAAACCATAGACATCAACTAAATAGTGTATATTTCCATATAGTTTATGCAACAGTTACGCCAGATGTCAGCATATAATGTCCAAACATCGTAGACGCGCTTGAGAATGACAAATTGTCGAAACAGCACTATTGAATAAAATATAAGCAGCAATCCGGAACTTTATTTGCAATGTCTTTCTACGACATGTATGATGCTGCAGGCCCAACAGTTAGGAAATATTACCATTATTAAAAACGTACACATATATACGATGAAGTAAAATTTTTGAGGTGCTTTTGGGGGTAGGGAGGAAAAACACGAACTGTGACCTTTGACCTCCTCCAGAATTGAACCACCGATCCGCTCCTGGCCAGCGATATACGTGACGTCGACAATGGCTTCCACAGCCGAAGTAAACATGACGACGACACTAGGCTACAAAATAAAACGCGCTAAGTGGCCCTGTTTGACGGTGCGTAAATCGGTGGCGATCGGCGGCGGCTGGCGCGCATGCGCAGTGCGGCGGGGCGGCGCGCGCCCTGGAGCCGCGGGCAAACAGCGGCGATACGTCATTAGGCGGCGGCTGTTTGCGCAGCACTCGCGCTTCGTTATCAGCGGGCACTCAGTCGCGGCCCTCGTCCACCGTAGCCGCCGCCGCCGCCGCCCGTCCACTTTTAACAGACGTCTCCCGGCGCTGCCCCACAGCTTTTACGCCCAAACAACGGGAGGGCAGGGCCAATATCGCCGTGTCGCGCGGCGGATGGCTGCTAGCGGGGCCGTCTCTCTTTCTCTGTTCTGTGGCTGTGTGTGTGTGTGAGAGAGAGAGAGAGAGAGAGAGAGAGAGAGAGAGAGAGAGAGAGAGAGGACAGCGCTATCAGAAGTTCCAAAATTGACGCACTTGTAAAAACCACTGTTCCGGAGGTAATCCATTATTCATTTTTTTTTTCTCTTTCTATCAGATCCCGTCCCCAGAAATACGAGGGTTGCTACTTAACACGTAACATACCAAGCAGGATCCTCTAGGTGTAACGATACATTAGAATTTTGCTGTTATTTATTATTATTATTTTCGATTATTCCCTTTACAGAGAGCGATTGAACTTGAGTAATTATGACTTCTTCTTCTTCTTCCTTCGTTCTTCCCAAATTCTCTTCATGCGTTCTCTGTGTTCTCTCTTGCGCTCTTCTCACCACTTTTTCCCTGTTCTGTTCTCCGTGTGTTCTTGTTTAAGTTTATGTTTCTTTATAATGTTCCTGAACTGTTCTCTATTGTTTATGTTGTCTCGTGAGATTCCCAGTTCTTTAATATCCTCTTCTGTTTCAGTGATCCACTTCGTCTTGTTTTTGCTCTTGTTTGCTATCTCAAATATTTTCCTTGTGAACCTGGTTTCATTCATCCTGATGATATGTCCATAAAATTTCATCCTTCTCTTTCTGATAGTGTCCGTTACTGTTTCCATGTCTTTGTAAATCTCTCTAGTTGGCCGCTTTATCCAAATTCCTTCCCGAAACACTGAACCATATATTTTCCTCAAAATTTTTCTTTCCAGTTTTTCAATCTCTCTGATCTTCGTATGACCATGAATCACTGTAGTTTCTGCAGCATAGAGTGCCTCTCATAGGACTACTGTGTTATTTATTTATTAATTTTTGTTTCTTTTTTATCAGCGATGCTTATCGCCTCCGGTTCCCTCTGGCTTGCAATATAACTAACTTAATTTCGTTCGTCATTTTTTTACTTCTGGACAAGCGAGAAGACGGAACCGCGATCGTTGTTTTGTATCACTCTCTTGTTCGTTATGTTCGGACGTCTTCCATTCATGTATCCATTCAATGTAAGTAACTGTGATGCAAGTTGTTGTTAAAATATATTACTTAAATTTAAAATCATCCCCTCTCTTTGGCTTTTATTTAAATGAATCCCTCCATGTCAAATATTTATTTTCTAATGTTTCCAGCTCCTCGACGTCCGTAATAGTTTAATGTTCAGACGCTATTACGATCTCTTAGCATGTCTTTAAAATTTCTCTCAATATTAGTCATTCTTATATAATACCTTGCTTGATTTCAGAACCTGCAATCATTTTTTCTGTAATTTTACGAAGCCCGATCATTTTTTTAATCTTTCTATCATTACCATTAACTTCATGTTTCATCCAAGGTCATACAACAATGAAAAGCGAAGTGAACTGTCTGAGCATTAGTCTAGTATGGAAGGTATCTCGAACATTCTCATATTAAATAAGAAAAGATTGACATTTTTCAGCTTGTGCAGTACGAAGCATATGATCCAGTTAGATGCTTTCCGTAAGTCTTGTGCCGTTGCTTTGTGTGGTGCCCGACTTTAACATTCAATCCGCGGTGTATTTGGCTTAATGTTTGTAAATGTTAAATTGTGATATGTTTTAACTAAATTATTCCAAATTCAAAATTTCTATACAACCAATCCTTTGTCTAAATTACAATCGCGGAATCAATTTAACAACTAATGGCATCATACGAAAGCAAGGGGAACGTTTTATAGGGACTCCAGTGTGTGTTTTTTGTCATACTTCTGTAACTATAAAAACAAATTCAGTTTTAATTTTTACATGTGTCTTAGGTCCATTTAAAATGCATATTTCATAATTACATCTATGATGTAATTCTTTATGCATGGCTGTTAATCGGCGACTGTACTGTATTAGACTTTTTCTTTTTAAAACAACTACAGCCCTCAGTCACAAGTTACAATTGATGTGACCCAGATTTCAATGTCACAAAGGACACTTTCTCCAGACAATCGGAAATAAAGAGGTTAAAAATTAAATGTCATCTCAAAGAAATAACATATCTGCCGTTGGCAGATAGTCATACCATGCAACAGGAAGAGCGGCAAACAGTCTCTAGGGGGCTGTATCCAGTCGATGTGATGGTTGAGAAGCAGCTGGATGTGTTAGTGTAGTAAGCGGCTGTGCACGCCTCTCACCATCTAGTGGCCAAATTAATAATCTATGTACCAGCTAACTTACATACCACAAAGGTAGGCGAGCCTCCACATAATATTAGATAAAAATGGACATGACATACGCAGTAACATTGGTAAATTATAAAAATAAACTTTTTTGAGCAGGGCCTTGAAACAAGCTTAGTACATACGTCAGACAAACAGACGGAGACATCAGGGAAGAAAATGGATCTCAGAATCTGCAAGGATTAATCCGTCCCGGATGCTTTAACGTTACTAAAGCAATAGCTTAATGCCTTTAATAGCACAACCAGTTGCTTCTCAACCATCACATCGACCGGATGCAGCCCATAGCGACTATTTGCTGCTGTTCCTATTTTATGGTATGACTATCTGCCAACGGCAGATATTTAATGGTTTTTAATTTCTTTGAGTTGACATGTAATTTTTAACCTTTTTACCTGCTATTGTCTGAAGAAGGTGTCCGTTGTGACACTGAAACCTGGGTTACATTCAATTGTAACTTCAGATTGAGGGCTGTAGTTGTTTTTTAAAAAATGTAAAACTGTAAGACAAAACTGTACTTGGGGTCCTGGCGGGAACCCGCTTAGTAGAGTACGTAACATACTATTTTTTTCTACTTTTCAGACCTAGAGCACTGTAAATTTACAAAAATGACCCACAAGCAAATCTCAGACAATGAAAGTGATCTCAGTGAGCCAGAAAGTGTCTTGAACGATTTAGGATTCTATTCCAGAACGAGATGCATCATAATCGGAGAATAACATGGAACTGAATTCAGATGAAAGTGACATTGCCGGCGAAAATTCTGACGGGGTTTCCGATGATGGAGACGAGTTCATTGCAAGGTAAGAATGAAAATGGAGTTTTGTGCTTCCAGTGACTCGTCATT
Organism: Locusta migratoria; assembly: GCA_026315105.1. NCBI lineage: Eukaryota > Metazoa > Arthropoda > Insecta > Orthoptera > Acrididae > Locusta > Locusta migratoria. The sequence goes on from CM048749.1 coordinate 183,099,631, forward strand.
CTCATTGTGGATGGATCTCCAGAGACAACGCGACCAGATGACCTTGCAACTACAATGATGTGGTCAAAATGTTCTTTGATGACAAAATTGTAAATACTGTATGCTCCTTTACCAATGCTGAATCGTCACATGTTGTTCAGCATAACAAGGCAAGGCGCTGCTGCGACCCGAATGAGAATTGTGACAGACGATATTTTGTCGAACTAAGAGCTTTTTTTTGTGCGCTACTTGTTGTTGGACCTTTCCGAATCAATTTCTGACTTCGAAAGAACCTAATGAGAGTAATCTTGCACACAAATACTTTGAAAAAACAGCTTGGGGTTCTCAGAGGAAACCATTAATCAATTTAGACATAAATCTGTAGCTAAGGTATAATATTCAAAATTTTTAGGTGCATCGCATTGACGAGAGATTGAACTGGAAGAAACATATTGAAGATCTGCTGAAACGTTTGAGTTCAGCTACTTATGCTATGAGGGTCATTGCAAAATTTGGTGATACACATATCAGTAAATTAGATTACTATGCCTATTTTCATTTAATGCTTTCATGTGGGATCATATTCTGGGACAATTCAACATTGAGTAAATACTGCGATTGGGCAAAGCTGAAAATGTGTACCCATCCGGGATTCGAACCCTGCTTTCTAGGCAGTTGCGCTGACCCCTACACCAATGGGGACACAGTGATCACCGCACCTGCAAGGACTACCTAAGCACGCCTCCCGTCAGATACAAATTCCCAGCTTCGCCCTGCCCACAGTACTCAAACTCGTAGTTATGAAACTAATTCCCGTAAGAGTAAGGGCTTCAAACTTGCCCACCCCTCCCCACTAACGATAGGATCATTGCCCGTCACCGGCATATTATATATATAAATGTGGCGTCTGTTCCGAAAGAATAGACGTCACCTCTGATCCTGCAGTTTTTATTATTTAATATTCACACACTATATGACTTCAACTGCGATTGGGCAAAGCTGAAAATGTGTACCCAGCCGGGATTCGAACCCGGGTCTCCTGCTTTCTAGGCAGTTGCGCTGACCCCTACACCACTGGGGACACAGTGATCACCGCACCTGCAAGGTATCTGACGGGAGGCGTGCTTATATTAAATAATAACAACTGCAGGATCAGAGGTGACGTCTATTCTTTCGGAACAGACGCCACATGTATATATTGAGTAAAAAAGTAATCATTGCACATAAGGGTGTAATAAGAATAATTGCTGGAGCCCACCCAAGAGCATCCTGCAAACATTTATTTAGGGATGTAAGGATCCTCACTGTAGCTTCACAATATATATATATATATATATTCACCCATGAAATTTGTTATTAACAAAACGAACCAATTCAAAAGTAATAGCAGTGTGCATGGCTACAACACTAGGAGAATGGGTGATATTTACTATTCAAGGTTAAATATAACTTTGGCAGAGAAAGAAGTGAATTATGCTACAACAAAATTCTTCGGGCACTCACAAATAGCATCAAAAGTCTGACTGATAGCCAACCAATATTTAAAAAGAAATTAAAGAAATTTCTAAATGGCAACTGCTTGTACAATGTAGATGAATTTTTAGAGAAAACTTTAAAAAAAAATTAAGAAAATAAAACAATAAAAATGTAAGTAAAAACTACTGAAAATATTGTCATGTATAGACAACATTTACTAAACTGACACGTTCCACATCGTTACGAAATGTCGTATATATGATCTATAGAACATGTATTAATCTAATCTAATCATCAATTGAAAATTTCCTGGCGAATTAAAACTGTGTGCTGCAACGGGGATTCGAAACTGTGACCGTTGCCTTTCGGGGGCAAGCCCTCTACTGACTGAGCTCCGTCCTCACAGCTTTACTTCCGCCAGTAACTCGCCTGCTACTACCCAAGCTGTGAGGAAAGTTTCATATACGCGCACACTCCGCTGCATAGTGAAAATATCATTCCTCATCCCTTCTTTATTGCCGCAACTACTCTTCCTCCCCCCCCCCCCCTCTGGCTCTCCACCTTCACTGTGTGTGAGGTAACCTTTGCTAGCGGCGGTGGAGTGGATGGGGCCCCTCCACGCCCACACCAACGTGGTGACCATCACAAAAGTTCTACTGTCACCTCCGTAATTAAGTTAGTTTGCTAAGGTGGATCACGGGATGTGGGAACCGCGATGTTATCCGTACGTGTGGGCGTGATCACCCATTAATACGGTGCATCTGGAGATAGAATTGGTCGAAAGGTATACGAAGGGTAAAGGTATGTAAGGGGAGAGGAAAAAAAGTGCCAAGGCAAGAGCCAAGGGAAAAAAACCTCTGCGACAGTGGGGTAGGTATGAAGGGCAGTAGCGGTATGCTATCTGCGACAGATCATGCAAGGATTGGTAATGTTAGTGATGGGTATTTTCTCAGTACCATTAACTTTGCTAGGTTTGTCATAAAGAATCAGTCCGTTTAGATGCGAGGTTCTGCTGCAGCTGAGCTCCAATGATGCCTCCTGGGTCGGCTGTGGCAGAATACCTGTAACATAGCCAAGTCTGTCAAGGTGGTTAGGCAGTTCGGTCATAGAACTGGCTAAGTGTGCGGGACTGTTTAGGTTTGTTTGTGTTTAGTGCGATGAATATGGTTTCCCTGCCTTGCCTGTAGGTCGGCTGTGTGCTCAGCTGGCATTGCCAGTCAGATTGCTGTTTTGCAGGGGTTTGCCATGTTCATCGTGTTTGTGAGTTGGTGTTCCCTACGGCCGTAGGTGGTTAGTCTCTGAGGAGAAGTGTTTTTGGGCGATTATGTTTCCACCTATGGTTGTGATCGTAGTTCCCCAAGCGTAGGATGAAGGGGTTGTTCGAGTGTCTCGAGTTTCTGTATAGTCGTGTGGCGAGTTTCTTGAATACCACCGAGAGGCGCTCTAGGCGGTATTCATTGTGAAGGTCCACGGTGCGTGTGTATCGTGGAGCGCGGCGGTGTAGTAGTCGAGCGGTCTTTGCCGGGCGCCGTGGCTCACCGCGCCCGGTCAGGGGGCTAAATGCCCTCCGTAATAAAAAAAAGCTGAGCCAACCATTCAACGAACAACCACAAACGAACTAAACGAACGGATGCGAACCATAGATCTACCAGATGAACCAAAATAAATAAAATAAAAAATAAAATCGGTTTAAGGCGCCTCGCTGCGGAGCGCGGGGTTGCTTGCCGACGGGGGTTCGAGACCTGCCTGGGGCATGGGTGAGTATGTGTGTTGTCCTTAGGTTAGTTTCCCGTATTTTGTAAGCTACGGACTGATGACCACGTAGTTTGGTCCATTATATGAGGAGCAACTAATCAAAACGTATACTGTCCACTTCCGGAGAAAATTGAGTCTGATATGGTTTTCGGAGGTATTTTATGTGCTCCAAGCGCTCCTGCATTCATATTTAATCTCTTTGTATATTTTAACACTGAAATAGTATGTTGAAAATGAATGGTTGAAACCAATCGTATATTGTCCACATCACCGAATGAATCAGAATGTATAACGAACAACATTTACGTTTCATTTTACTTCCCTTTCCTCTAATTTGGCAATACTGTCGAGTTTAACAAGTGTCAGGGCTTACAATACTTCAAAGCATTACATGGCATCGTCACCTTCTGGTATTGTTTGACACTACTTGAGCAAAATCATTGTCAGCAGTGCACAGCGGCAGTATAGTGTTGTGGTTTGTGTGTATTGCTCTCAATGGATTTGGAAAAAGAATGTGTGACTGTTGGGAAGGATGGTAAAGATCGTGGGAGAAGAAAAAGAATGAAGCAGAAATCAAAACGAGAAATGGAAACTGGCACACATTGGAAAGAAGAAGACTTAATTTTTCGTGTCGGCTGTAGAAGTTCCATGCAGCAGCTTCACTCCTGAACATGTTGTGTTTGCTTACATGAAGAATCTGGAATGGACAAAATGTAGTAAATTTACTGTACCCTATAATATTCTGCCTGTACAAGATTGTTGTGTTGATTCAGTGTTTCACAGTAATGTAAAGCTTTGTAGCATTCCTTGAAGCAAACATTAATCTTATGTTGTTACAAATGATACAAGTCATGTGAAGTGCGAATGTATAATATAACATTTTCGAATATAAATGTTAATGTGAAGTAATGAAGGTATGTTACTAAAAACGCATCAAAACGTATAATGTCCTATATGACAGATCAAAACGTACATTGTCCGAAATATAAATGGATTTTCTAACCTAACTAATATATATATATATATATATATATATATATATATATATATATATATATATATATATATATATATATCTTGCAAGGTATATTCTAGTACAGTACCGCAAAATGGATCTAACTGTGAAAGCAGCTTAAAATTTTATTGAGTAGTTTAGCACATACCAGTTTTTCACTTCTCCTGAAAAATTTGAACCAACGGACATTATAAATGTTCAAATGTTTGTTAAGCTTAAGGGACTTAACTACGGTGTCATCAGTCCCTAAAGTTACAAACTACTTATGAACTACCTACAACTAAGGACGGCACAAATATCCATGCCCGAGGGGGGATTCGAACCCCCGACCGTAGTGGCCGTGCAGACAGTGACTGAAGCGCCTTATTCCTCTCGGCCACCGCGGCCGGCCGGACATTATACGTTTTAATTAGTTGCTCCTCATATTTACAAACATTTGAACATTTTTGTAACTTTTGCTCTCTTCTTTTATTTTGATATTTTTCTTTATTTGGAGGGATGGAACGTTCACAAGATGAAAATAACAGCTGCATCAAAAATTCCACTTTTCGCATTTTGCCCATTCTCGACAGACGCCCATTGGCTTAAGCACTTTCCCGGTGCCTCGTGAGGGTAAATTTGTTTCGTGCTATACTCCCATCTGTGAGTTTCCCGAAACGGTACAGCGGCGAAACGTGAAACACTCTTTTTCTCTGCGAAAATGCAGATTACGTGCGCACCGCCCGACGGATAATCTCGCCGAGCGTGCTGGCAACGGCACTGGACGGCGTGGCGTCCCCTCGCTCTCGCGTCGCCCGGCTTTCATTTGTTTTGGCGCGGGCTGCGAAGTTCCGCGGGCTTAATCGGCGAGGAGCTCGCGCGCCCTCGCCTTTAACGGCGGCGTCAAGTTGGCAACAGTCGGCACTGCGAGGCGCTGTTAATGGCTGTCTCCGGCGAGACGCGACTTTTGCGAGCAGAAGCTCCCGACGCTCGCCGAACTTTCCCGCCATCGTTTTCGTTACAGACAAAAGAACACGGAATTTCTTTGAAAGCGGCCAACGAGGATGTTTCCACGTCGCGAAGTTTCGTTTGAACTCTGGAGTCAATGAATGCCTCAGCCCGTGTTCCATCATCTGGAATGACGCTCGCGGCCTGCGAAATTCCTTCGTCGTAGTAGATGCTGAGATTCATTTGTTTTGTATCTGGCAACAGGTGAGAAGTTTAGATCCGGTTTGTTCTTAGAACAGTGCCGAGTGGGTACGGTTTAATTTCAGTTATCTAATGTAACGTACCTGCTACTAACTGATAACTTCCATAAGCTGAAGATAAAAAAAATGTCACTTTCACGTAGCAAGGTTACAATTACAAAATTATTAAGTTCAACACATTACCAGAGTGTCGTAGGTTGGGTGTTCAAATGTTTGTTAAGCTTATGGGACTTAACTACGGGGTCATCAGTCCCTAAGCTTACAAACTACTTATCAACTACCTTATACTAAGGACGGCACAAATATCCATGCCCGAGGGGGGGGGGGGGAGGGTTCGAACCCAACCCCCGACCGTAGTGGCCGTGCAGCGCCTCAGTCCCCTCGGCCATCGCGGCCGGCTAGGTTGGGTGCATCTTGTTGAATCTGCATCGCTTGTAAAGTTCTTCATATGACTGAAATTGTGTTTAAGGTTGCGTGCTGGGTGTTATCTTACAGACCTGCATCACTTGAAGTGAACTCAAAACGCAAATCGCACTTTTCATAAAACTGTATTCAAAGAAACATTACATTGTTGGTATTAATCCACATACTGACATACAGTCAGCCTTAATAATGGTGCCCCGACTCTCTCTGCTCGGGTCCTTATATACTATTTTGACGTGTAGACAACAATACAAGCTATTGTTAAAAACAGGAAGTTGTACATTTATTATGAACAACAGATTTGTTAATAGATATTTTCTTATTGGTAAGAAAAGCATAAAATGTTTGTTCTTTTAAATACAGTCATTTTGAGAATAATTGCTACGATTAAGCAATATATGCTATTATATGTATATGAACAATAGAATTCATAAAGAAGTTAATAACGTGAGAATTATGTAATGAATACAATTCCTAACATGTACAGACCTATGTTTCAGCAAGCTTTACTTCTGACAGTCTTTCTAGTTCTTTAGATATTATAGTTTACAAGGAATGCTTAAATGCTGACCATGTGGTCATGTCGGTCACAGATTAAGTCTTCTAAAAATTATATAATAAATTACTGCCAATATTACATTGATTCATCAGATGGCGTTTTAAGTCTCAGTACTGAATTTGATGTAAATCTAATATCATTTAATATGCTTTCTATTACAATCTATTATTGCTACAATTGCTTACTTTATATTTCGGAATACAGCTTTAATATGCAATAACTTTGTTTCCTACCAATAAATGAACATTAACTGAGCAGCTATTAGTTTTTGTGGTAAGTTAACAATCTGGTAACATTCTTAAATCTGATATCTGTAGTTCAGCATAGGGCTAACACACAGGGATTTTCTTATAAGAGTTACATACTGTACTAGAGTGTTGTCTACATGCAAATGTACAGTCTTTAGGTGTTTCCCTGAGTGGTCTGTTACGTCTCAGTCACTGCTAGTAGATCTTACCGATTATAAGGCCTTGGTCCACAAAACTTTGTAGTTTTCCCTGACGTTTCATCCAGAACTGCGCTGTACATATTCGGAGGTCTTTCTATGAGTCTTGTCGACTGACGAGTTGGGCGTCTGAGAGCGACATATACAGGGTGGTCCATTGATAGTGACCAGGCAAAATATCTCACGAAACAAGCATGAAACGAAAAAGCTACACAGAACATAACTTTCTAGCTTGAAGGGGGAAAACAGATGGCGATATCCAGAATGAAACTTTCACTCTGTAGCGGAGTGTGCGATGATATGAGACTTCCTGGCAGATTAAAATTGTGTACCGAAAACGGACTCTAACCTGGGACCTTTGCCTTTCGCGGGCAAGCGCTCTACCGACTGAGCTATCCCGACACGGCTCACGATGCCGCCCGGTTCCGGCAGACTTATGAACAAGCGGCACAAATATCCATACCCGAGGGGGGATTCGAACCCCGGCCGTAGTGGCCGTGCAGACCGTGACTGGAGCGCCTCAGTTCCCTCGGCCACCGCGGCCGGCCAGGGAGTTTGGTATCAGCTCACACTCCGCTGCAGAGTGAAAGTTTCATTCTGGAAACATCCCTTAGGCTGTGGCTAAGCCATGTCTCCACCATATGCTTTCTTCCAGGGGTGCTAGTCTTGCAATGTTCGCAGGAGGGCTTCTGTGAAGTTTGGAAAGTAGGAGGCGAGGTACTGGCGGAAGTAAAGTTGTGAGGCGGCATCGTGAGTCGTGTCGGGATAGCTCAGTCGGGAGAGCGCTTACCCGCGAATGGCAAAGGTCCCAGGTTCGAATTCCGGTTCCGGCACATAATTTTAATCTGCCAGAAAGTTTCAGATTGCGATATGGTTGGCGCGATGGTTGACGCTGCTATAGGTCATACGGATATCTATATTGCAACAGAAACATTTCTCCCACATTGTTGATATTTTTTAGAGATAACTATTATTTAATTAATATCTGTATGCAAATATTCTTGAAATGGAATACCTCCTGCAAATGAAACTGTTCCGCGATTTTAATAAATAAAAAAAATAAAGCAATATTAATTTGAATGAAATCATTGTAAAAGCCAGATATATTTTTGAAAAGCAATGACTGACGGCGCTATAAAGATTAAACGGGAGAAATATTTCAAATTGGTGTCGTTGTATTTACTGGAGCGTCTGTTTTTTAAAAGAATAAAAAAAAAATGCAGCACTGTTAAAGGCAAACTACGCACTACAAACCTGTTTTTGATGGAAAACCGCCGTGACGCTAACTGTTGCAGTTATCATTTACTTCACCGAATTACTAACAAAGTCCACGTCTAGCTCAAATTGTTTAAACTGAAATTTAATAGGTCGGCACAAATCTCAGGAACGTATTCAGAACAATTATTCAGTGAAAGAATGGGGTCAAAAAGGTTACTATTCTCCAACAATTAGTTTCGTAATTAGATGTAATGTTGGAATCCGTTATCCTGAAAAATAAATGGCATCACAATTAATAAAATGTGAGAAGGAAAAAATAAAGGAACCCGTTTTCTACTAAATTGGAACACATTCGAAAGTCGGTTAAACTGCAGAGCTTATAATTGGATTTTTTTTTTTTTTTTTTTTTTTTTTTTTTTTTTAAGCAGCATATCTACATAAATCTTACATCACTTAAATAACCCATAGAAATCCTGGAAAAATTAGTAATAATTACAGAGCTCAAATCATTTGCGACTTTACTGTCTCAATGTTCGAACAAGAAGAAGGAAAATGGAGATGCATCTCCTGTCTTTATAGATGGTAAGAACTGATTCAAATGTTTGTAAATCTATCGGACCAAACTGCGTGGTCGTCAGTCCGTAGTTTACAATCTACTTAAATTAAGTTAAACTAACCTAAGGACAAACACACACACACACACACACACACACACACACACACACACCCATGCCCCGGGAAGGACTCGAACCTCCGACGGCGAGCAACCGCGCGCTCCGCAGCGAAACGCCTTAGACCGCTCGGCTACTCCACCGCAGCGGTAAGTACTGAAAGTTTCATTGTTTCTGTATTCTTTGCACAGAGGTTTACGTACAATCTTCAAAGAATATTAAATTTACTAAAATTTTCAATAAAATATGCAAAGAAATTAATTCTAAAATATGGGAAACAAGAACCTTTTGGTACGTGGGGGCACATGTAACATTACACGCCGCTATAGGTCATACGGATATCTGTATTCCCGTGGAACAGCTTGCTCTGCCTCAGGCTATTTCTCCTTTTTTCCTAGTAGGCAAAGCCTTTGTGTTATCTCAGCCTTGTTTCTACACTTCTTTTGGTGGTTCCAACATAAAGTGGTATTTTATATACGCCAAAGCATAAAGAGGAGGTCGTTTGTTCTTTACAACAGTGGTTTTCAACCCCTCATGGGTGTCGCAGAGTCTTGCTCGGGTGGTCGCTCTCACAGGAGGAAGTGCTTGCATGGTAAAATGACTATGGGAGCGGTAATACAAAAACGTATGGCTAAGTGACATTTATTTATTCTTATAATTACGGTGCTCCTTGTGTAACATTACTTATGAACTGGTTAAGCAAATATATTTTTCTGTCGGAATTCATGTAAAAATAAAAAATACACTCCTTTTCGAAAAATACACGAAAAAAATCATCCAGGAATTTAAAAGAAAGCTGTAGCAAAACAAAGAAGATTAAATTTGTTTCCTTTGAGATGACGTAGTTTTCTTATTGGTCGGGAAGAGGAGGGGAGCAGTGGGTCGTCAGATTATTTTTAAGGGGGGTCGCGATAAAATTTTTACTTGGAAGGGAGTCGCATATTCGAGAAGGAAAAACACAGCTTTACAGAACTGAGTAGGCCTACTTGACATATTTTCTTAGTTGGTCTGAAAACTGTTCTGATGATGTGCTTGCTCATTTTTTTGTTCTTTTCTTTTTTTTCCCTTTTACCGAAGATGTCCAGCGCAGCTCTGGATGAAACGTCAAGAAAAACTGCAAAGTTTTATGGACCACGGCCTTTAAACAAGATCTACCAGCAACTATAACATCCGGTCGTGAAAGTCTTTATTGCATATCTCACTGACAGTTGCTCTTTTTCTTCCCTGTTTCATTATGAAACGAATAACCAATGAACGTCGTTAATTTTATTAGTTTCTTAGTCTGTCTCTTCTTTTCATGACATGAGGAATTTATACTGTAGCAAATAAAACTACGAAAAATTTTAATGTACCATAAAACCCCGTATCGTCTAAAAGTACTCGAAAAATACTTCGATATTCACATCGCATTTAATTTTCGTATGTACTTGCAAACTGTTTAGACCAAAATCATTAACGGGTCAACAAATATACTCTATTTGTAAAACACAGTGAAATCCCAAAAAACAATATCACTTTCTTACGAGTGTTTTCTGATGGGCAGTAAATATACCCATACGCCATTTCATCCTCAGATTGCTAACACAGGCTTCAATTGTGCCTAAACACTAAGCAAATTTCTTTTCCAACCTACATACGTTGCGCATTTTGTCATTCCATTATCCGCTATCCTGGATATCAGTGTGCTTATAAAGAAGCTTTTTTGTGCTGGTCGGTAGGGGAAAAAAGGGGGGCGATGTGCTGTACTGATATTGCCCCCTCCCCCCTTTTTTTAAACGATTTAGTTTCGTGACCAGAACAGAAACAGTTCAGCACTTTATCCACTTGCGGTTGCTGTTTAAATAGTCTACAAGCCACAATTTCCAACATATTTATTTGAAAAAATGATTCAATACTTGTTTTACTACTTGCTATAAGGAGAAAAATTAGCAACTCTGTCTAAGCTTTCCGTGTACAGCGATATATAGGGCCTATCCCTGGCAAGAATATTGACGCAAGTTAAAATCCGAGAAGTTTTAGGTTATCATTGACAAAATGTACGAAGAGCCCCTACGTGTAGAAATAACGTTACATCTGTCTCTTGCAGTTTGTCCTTATGAGGGTTGTGAGGGTAGTAATAGTAATAAGTCAGTTCATGATTCGTCATAGCGAAAACAGTTTTGCTTTTCTCAAGTATTGCGTTTTTGAACTGTGTCACTATTCTCGCAGAGGTGCTATATGCCACCTGAAAAAATATCTCTGAAACAACAGTAGATATTAAAAAACCGTTTTCACCAGCATGAACGGATGGCAGGGGCTTAGGAAACTAACTACTATGAGAAATTTTAACACGTATACAAATACTATTTTCAGCACAAACTTGCGTATGTTTAAAATGACACCCCCTATTATTCCAGATGCAATCAAAAGCATGAAAAATCACAAAAATACTGGCTTTCGTTGCATCGCAATACGTCAATTACACCCCGAGAAATTGCGAAACGAAGTTTACGTTTGAAATAAATGAAGCGCACACCTAGAGCACGTCCTGATACTCGAGGGTAACACATCCATGCCCGAGAGAGGACTCGAACCTCCTACTGGGAGCGGTCGCGTAATCCGTGGCAAGACGCCTCAGACCGCGTGGACATTCCCGTGCAACAAGCATCATAATGATAATATCTCGGGTTTGCGGCCGGATACCGTCGTCAACTAAACACAATATTTCGGCAGAGCAACTGGCTGCCATCTTCAGGTGTGTGCGCTGATTACACTTACTTGCCGGAAACGCAACCACAACAATCATGATGATTATCTGACACTTTGCTTATTTCTCAAGAAAAGGTCGCATATAAATATATTCTAACTACTAGGTCTAGCGAGAAATTTTATACTGAATTGGTTTCCTTTGCGTGCTCTCAGGACAAAGACCTTGTAAAAATAACTAAACTATGCTGCGTCGTCATGCTACTTCGGTATTTATACTCCGTCGGTAGTCACATCTCAACTGTTTGACTATTGAAGTATACATGAAGCACGATGGTGAAGAGCTGCTCAGCGTTTCTACATCTACATAGATACTCTGCAAATCACATTTAAGTGCCTGGCAGAGGGTTCATTAACCACTTTCATAACTTTTCTCTACCGTTCCATTCTCTAATAGAGCGCGGGAAGAAAGAACACCTAAATCGTTCCGTTTTCGATCTGATTTCTCTTATTTTATTGGGATGGTCATGTCTCCCTAAGTAGGTGGGTGCTAGCAAAATATTTTCACATTCAGAAGTAAAAGTCGGTGATTGAAACTTCGCAAACAGATCACGCCGCAATGAATAACGTCTTTCTTTTAATGATTTCCACCCCAATTCGTGCAACATGTCCGTGCCGCTTCCCCCCCCCCCCCCCCCCCGTAACGTGATAAAACAAACCGAGCTGCCCTTCTCTGAACCTTCTCAATATCTTCCGTCAGTCCCAACTGGTGAGGATCCCACAAAGGGCAACAGTACTCCAGGAGAGGACGCACAAGTGTGGTGTAGGCAGTCTCTTTGGTGAAGCTGGTGCATCTTCGAAGCATCTGCCAATGAAACGTAACCTTTGGTTCGCCTTCCCCACAATATTTTCTACTTGCGTTCTCTCCAGTCAAAGTTGTTCGTAATTGTAACTCCTAGATATTTGGTAGAATTTACGACCTTAAGGTTTGACTGATTTATCGCGTAATTGAAGTCCAGCGGATTTCTTTTAGTGGTCATGTGTATTACTTTACACTTTTCTTTATATAGTGTCAACTGCCAATTTTCGCACCAAGTAGAAATTTTGTCTAAATCGCTTTAAGTGCATAAATCGATTTAAGAAAGGAATAAAAAAGGCGAATACTGTTTTCCCATTTATATCTCTCAGGAATACAAGTAGCCCTACTACTTGTGTTCAGAGATAGTTACACTTGCTTAACAGGTGTAGATCCTAAGAGTGCCGACAACTGTACCGTGCATTGTTCAAAACACACACACACACACACACACACACACACACATACACACGTCGTCACCAGTATCTTTATTCATCGCACAGGTATACTGTTGTGAAATTATCGGGAATTTAAAATGGAGGAAATATTCCCAGGGAATATAGCCGGCAATATTCCCAAAATTCATAAATTCGTGAGAATTTGGCTAGATTACTCAATAAAACTTTCTTAATTACTGCCTTAAACCTATTAATTATTTAAATCACGTGATGGAAAACGCACGTGGTCTCACAGACCGCACATCAGCAGTTCAAAGTTAAGAGCTAAATTATGGTTATGATCAATTTAAGTAGCTTTTTTAATACTTTTTTTATTTGAGCACTCCTACTTTCTGTTTTAAAATATAAATAAAATATTTGGATATGTCGAGGTTTATATGTATCTGTATTTAACCTTCTTGTTTGAAATTACACATTTCTCGCTTTTCAATATTTTAAATATCAAAGAATTACTCCTAGAACTACGAAGCATCGGAATGTACGATTCTTAAGTTTCCTTGTACTGCCAACCTCGAAATGATCAACATTTAGGTAAATCGAATTTATAATATTAATATGCCATCTAGTGACTAGCTATAAATACTAAAATACACGGTGAGGTTTGTTTATTCAATTTGTTACATTTACTGTCAATGTTAGTGATATATTAGGCTATAAAGTTTAAAATAAACTGGTGCAAAATTTGTTAACATTAGTCAATGAAAGTCTCGTTTCAGGAAAAAATTATGCAAATAAACCGTCCGAGATTTATGATTTACTTGAAAATGCAAGTGATTTTATTAACGTAGAACATTGTAAAAGACTGTAAAACTGAAATTGATAGCAATATTTAGATCATAATTCATCGCAAGAGTTGAGGAGTCTTTGAATTCTGAAAATGAAACACCACTAGTAATTCATTTCGAACGATTAAAAAATGCTACAGATGATGGCCGTTGAGAATTACGCCGCCTAAGTTTAGGTTTCATTCAGAGAAATGTGGGGTTTCAACTTGCCGAAAAAATGTAGCCCTAGCGAATATTTTAAATTATTTTTTCCACCAAGATTTTCTGCATAGAATTAGCAAGGAAATTAATGCAGATAATGATAAATGTTGGGTTAAAATGTATGAATTTACTTAGTTAACCTAATTATAAGGTTCTTTAAAAGTTAATAGGTGTTAAAACTTTCAAAATTAAAATTTTCATAAATTCCCAATTTTTTGCAATCTTCCCGGGCGAAAGAAATGTTTCCCGCAATATTCCCATTTTATAAGTTCCTTCCCATTGGGAATATTCCCGGCCCACATTGCTGCAGAAGTATGTATAAAAATTTGTGATTTTCAGAGTAAGTGCGAAAAACTACGCGAATTGTAACTTTTGTTGTCGTACTGCGTGTAATGGTAGGTGACTCGAGGCCATAGTCACTCGGTGACCCACGAACCGTTCTCGGCGCTGTGAGCTCATTAGCTGCAGAAAACACCGAGGTGACTGCCAACACAGAAGCGCTGCCCCTCAGGGGAGCCGAAATTCGTTTGGGGTGAGGTGGAGCGGCTGCAGAATTAGCGGAGCGTCTTAACGATGTCACCTAATTATGAAGCGACACTTTTTCGCGCCGTGTTTGCACGTAGGAAACAAAAACAAAGCAAAAACAGCACAGCGCGCCACTGGAATGGCAGGTTTTGCAACATACGTGAGGAATAGTCTGACCCAATGCTGTATCCTTTCTACCGAGGGTCAAACCGTTACGTGGCACGGAAAATATACCGTGTATAATTTGCTGAAAACATACCGTCGTGAATTGCAGCGACCTTCTTTTTTATTATTATTAATTTTACAGGAAGTAGTGACTCGTCCTTCCGTCGTTTTTGAAAACATGAAAGTTCCTTTACAGGGAAAGGACTTTCTCCGTTCTAATTTCGAGGTCAAAAATGAAGTGGATGTAAGCTGTTGCCATTACTGACCCCGCTGCGTTACCATACATTCGTTTTCTTTTAGTTTAATTTACATTTAAAATAATGACGACCAACTTCTTGTGCAGTCGCAGCGGTTTAATGACGCTGCCTACGATAAATTACTGCTAGTGGCATCTGGTACTTTAGATGACTTCACATTCTTTGAGTGCCGGATCTTTAGAGTGGCACACACTCGGGTTTTCCCCCGCCCCCCTTTTAAATACATTTTCGTTAAAAGAATTGCAGAACGTCTTACCTCGGCTTATTTGCGCATGCTTCAACTCGTGCTGAGGAGTCGGCCTACCAACTTTCTTTATTTCACACTTTTGTTCCAAGCATAAAGCCGAGTAATTAGGTTCTAGATTATGGGTCGGCAACACATCGATCGCCGGTAGATCGCCAGTGCTTATTAGGTAGATCGCATGAGTTCTGTACCTACCGCAAAAATATTTTCGGTGCAAGAAGATATATTCATCGTTGAAGGTTAAGCCCTACCACAGAAATATTTTGAAAAATCTGGAAGTCGGTCATTAAAATCTTTCATGAAAGTGACGATCGTAGTCGCAAAATATCCCATACCCACCCACACGTAGATCACCGCAGTGGCATCGAAGAAAATATTGTAACCACCTTGAACAGTACGACACACGAAATTCACCGTGTTCTGCAGCCACATACCGAACCAATTTACACATTGCCCACAACAGTTTAGCAACGGGTGGCACGCAGATAGCGGCTTATTGAAGGTAGATGTTGCTACCAATTGCACGTGATTGTTAATGAATAAAACGAACTTGTGTCAAACAAGAGCGCATTTTATCTGCTACGAGAAACAGTTTGTCAATTGTGTCCTTTGATAAACACAGTAAGTTACTGATTACACTGTTAAGTGACTGTAACAAAATTAATGTGTTTCGATGAAGAGACAACTACCTTCGTATCAAGCCGCCTAAAGTAGTCCTGAATTTCGATATTAAGTAAAGGCGTCTGGCATATGACGCTGGGAACAGAATACTATGACAACACTACGTGTATTTTATCAGCATCTTTTACTCAAGAACGAAAGATAGGACTCTATTGGCCGGGTTTTATGCCACCCTCTGGAAGTTCTAAGAAACGTAACATTACAGCTGATTATTGCCAGTTCTTGCTTAATTTCTGCACTAGGTGTTCAACCAAGTCGAGACATATAAAGGGTGGCAATACGAAAGAAACCATAAACTTCTTTTTATATGAACCTTTTTGTTGCTGTATTCACATATTTTATGAAAGACAAGCACAATGCATCGTCGTCATTTTCAATTTTTACTTCACTCAAGAATAATATAAGTGAGTGTGCGGCTGCAAGTCTTTCGATTGGACGCTATTTGCCGCGGTGGAGTAGCCGAGTAGCCGAGCGGTCTAAGGCGCCTCGCTGCGGAGCGTCGGAGGTTCGAGTCCTCCCTAGGGCATGGGTGTGTGTCTTGTCCTTAGGTTAGTTTACCTAGCTACGGACTGATGACCATGCAGTTTGGTCCGATAGATTTACAAACATTTGAACATTTGGACGCTACTTCGGCGCCTAGTATGTCCCTCAACTGCCCCAGTTATCCAACCTACAGTTTAAAGTGCAATCCAAACCAGTCGTTTCTGGAGACTCCTCGCATCGATGGAGAAGTGAAAACTCAAACTGAAGAGTTCTCAGCGAGTTTCTAACTTGTGACCTTTCGCTCTCCAACGGAGAACTTTGCAGATAGCCCAGACTTGAAGAACAGTGCCTATTATTAGATGCTCACCCAATTAAGATAAAAGCGTTTATTATGCGATTATGCGTTTTTTAAACGAGATAAAAACTAACCTATCTTTTAAGATGGACAGACTCCCACACACTGTGCAAAATTTCATTAAGATCAGTTGAGTTCATAGCGGCCAAACATCGTGAAATAGTATATACACTCCGATTATACGATGGGCGTTTGAAACGTCCGTACAAAGTCCGAGAGATGGCAAAACCGTCGCTTATTGAGGTCATTTTTAGTTAGTAGCATCTTCGGAAAGAACTCACCCCAAGTTTCAGCCATATTGTTTTTCTTTGTGTTTGGCATTCGCGTGAATCAAGGAAGTCGAGTGATGGTCAAAGAACGACGAAAAGGAATTTTGTGTGGTGATTAAATATTACTGTATGAACGGCAGAACGCCTCAGGAGACTAAGGAGAACATTGTGGTGACTCTGCATCTTCGATTAGAGAGCGGCTTAGCTTCCTTACCTGATGATGGCGGCCAGTTGGACCGCAGAAGTACTGTGTACAGATGTCAGAATGATCCGTCTGTAAACGCGAGAAGAATTTGATCAGTTTATAAGTGGTTTCAAAATTTTCAGAGCGACCATATGGGCACAAGTGACGCTGAACGTACTGGCCGCCATGTGGAGGTTACCACTCCAGAAATCATTAATAAAATCCATGATTTGATGGATGACTGAAGAGTTAAGGTGCGTGAAATTGCTAGTACTGTGGGCATCTCGAATGAACGGTACATAATATTTTGCATAAACATTTGGACATGAGAAAGCTATCCGCAAGTTGGGTGCCGCAATTGCTCACGTTTGACTAGAAACAGAATCGTGTGAAGTGTTGCAAGGAAGGTATGCAGCAGTTCAGGAAGAATCCGCAGGACTTTGAGCGTCGTTTCGTCACTGTGGATGAAACATGTATACATTACTATAGCTGGCCGCGGTAGCCGAGCGGTCTGCGGCATGCCAGTCACGGTCTGCACGGCCGCTGCGGTCGGGGGTTCAAATCTCCCCTCGGGCATGGATGTTTGTGCCGTCTTTAGTATAAGTTAGTTCATAATTAGTTTGTAAGTTTAGGGACTGATGACCCCGTAGTAAAGTCCTATTTGAACATTTGTGCATTTGACCGAAGAACAATCTAAACAAGGGGTTTCCAAGGGAGGATCTGCACCAAAAAGGCGGAGACATCGTCTTCGGCCGGAATGATTATGACGACGATCATTTGGGATTCGCAAGGGATAATCCTCATCGACAATCACGAACAGAATAAAAACGAAGATGTCATTCAAACGACGAGGTGATTACAGAAACTAATAGCTATTTTGCAGACTTGTGCAATTCCTATTATTCGGAAGGGATCAACAAATCAGAACAGCATTGGACGAAGTGTATAAGTCTAATAGGAGACTAAGTCTGGTTTTCACCAAACACGTTATTTTTGCACGAACTTTTCAAACGAACCTCGTATGTACAGATGTCTGAAGAAGAGCACTAACAAGGGGAACACCAAGTACGATACCAACGAATTTTGATGAGTTGCAGGTATGTTGTGCGGTAACTCCTCCAGACCACCAACCTAAAAGGATTTGATCCAATGCGCGTTCTTTTGCACGAAAATCGCGATCAAAGTCCAGCGCGTAACATCTATACTTGTACTGAGTCATCAAGAGCCCGTGCCCCAGCGTGGTAATTAACAAGGTGTTCCACTGTCACGCGTACGACCCGAGCTCAAATACGACTGGGAATTTTTTTTCACTTGTTCGGCGATTGAATGTGTATAATTATACTCCTTATTTCTTACTGCAAAGATAAGGTTATATCAGGTAATTACAGTTACATGTGAACGATTACGAATGACTACGCGCCTGGCCGCAGCATAATAATCCGCTGGGACGCGTCAAGTGGGCGCACACTGCATTTGACGGTGCAACAACAGTGGGGCCGGGGACTGTAAACGCAGTTAGGAAATGCTGCACAAATGTTACAGCTGATAACTACAGACGGTTTACTGATTTTTCAGTCGCCGTAAAACTATGTTTCGAAATAACTAATAAAATAAAATAATCGTGCGCAATGCATAACATTGAGCAATTAACATAAGCTATTATCACGACCAATTACTCAAGCACTAACATACGAGTGGCTATTAAAGCAGATAATTATGCGCAATCAATCGTCGGACAAGTGAAAAAAAATTGGTTCGTAGCAGGATTTGAAATCGGGTCGTATGCGCGACAGGTTAGCTGCTTTGCTAATTACACCACGGTGGCTCACTGGCTCCTGGTGACTCAGTACATGTACAGGTGTTACGCACTGGACTTTGATCACGATTTTCGTGGAAACCAAGGCGCATTGGAACAAATCCGTTTAGCCTGGTGGTCTGGAGGAGTTCCCGCACAATATACCTGCGACTCATCAAAATTCGTTGGCCGGCAGCGGTGGCCGAGGGGCTGAGGCGCTCCAATAACGGTCTGCACGGCCACTACGGTCGGGGGTTCGAATCCCCCCTCGGGCATGGATATTTGTGCCGTCCTTAGTATAAGGTAGTTGATAAATAGTTTGTAAGTTTAGGGACTGATGTCGCCGTAGTTAAGTCCCATAAGTTTAACAAACACTAAAAAAAAAAAAAAAAAAAAAAAAAAAAAAAAAAAAATCGTTGGTACCATACTTAGTGTTAAGTGTCGGAAGCGGCCAATAACATCAATTTTAGTAGAACTGGTTGCTGCTATTTTAAGAACAAAGTCAATAAAAAGATCTGACAAAATACTAAATAGTATAGATTCGTCAGAGTTCGCGATTTACAAGTATGATAGTCTCCCCCCTCAGCTTACTCTCCACGTTCTAGTTTCTAATTTATTCGCAATTTCTTTTCCCTCGCCTTTTTCTACTAAAAAGGACGATAAAGTTGCGAAAGGATGGGCTGCGGGGAGGGAATCCAATCGTATTCTACGACCCCACTCTTTTGTCACACCACTCAGTAATTGTTTGACTTCATCTCCGCAGTCGCCTCTTACAATTTCTACATCCGGAGCTGCCCTTCCTATCAAAAAAAGAGGAAGTTCCATCGGAAGTGTTCGGAAGCGAATTTCTCGAGTCAGATCGTAAAAAACAAGTGCCGTAGGAGCGAGAAATATAATGAGGGGTGTAGGTGGTGCGGGAGTGAAGACGACAGGAACGGCCCGTAGGTTTTGTAGTTATCGCGGCGACCGCTATCGGCGCCACCATCGCGGGACTGGCCGCCCGGCGCGCGCACACACACACACACACACAGGTCTCGCTAATCCGAAATGCCCGGCCTGCGCGGTCGTTATTCTCATTACGTTTTATCGATCCGCTTAAATGTCCCATAAGGATGCGCGCTTAAAACCGATGAAAGTTAATACCGGATCCGGTTTCCGCGCGGAAATAGGCAGCGTGACCCGGAGGAGGGGTGTGGCTGACACGAAGTATAAAAGCGTACGGTTTATGCCGCGGGCCAGTCTTTTGATACAGGTGAAAAAAGGGACTCGGCTAAACGGCCACGCGATTGCAATGCCGCTCTTCAATTTTGAAAAGCCTCGCCCGCCGAGTGCAAAACCTAGTTTACTGTACGCATTATTTCCGGATTCAGCTCCGCGTATTGCCGACGGCTCCACAGTCCGAACGGACACAGAAGTTGAAACAAAGTGTACGGGTACTGTGTGGTATTTTTTTTTTTTTTTTTTTTTTTTTTTTGTTCTTGTACGAGATACCACCGCAGTTTGCAATTTAGTACCTCGCCAGCCCTGTTAAACTAAGAGACGATCAAGCTGTGGGTAATAGCAGAACAAGTCACAGAAGTTATCACCGAGCGAGGTGGCGCAATCGTAAAGCACTGGACTCGCTTTCTGTAATTCTTCAAGTTCATTTTCGGCCACAACAGATTTATATTTTAATAAGAGGTTTGCAGCCAAGAACTCTTTCTTCATTTAATTACATAATCGATTTAGGTGTGCTAGACGCCATATTCAGACCTGTAGTAATTTTTTACATGACTTCACTTCTATTACAACAATTTTTTACATAGTAAAACGGTGTATATCCACATTGATGAGTCATCAAAATAAAATATACACGTCAATAATAAAACGTCTGAACTCATCTTTTTTAAGGTCTAAACCAGAGGCACTACAGAATCCCAAGTTCAATACTGACTGAAGACAAGTACAATACAAGTATTGTATTTCTCTTCAATCAGTACTGAACTTGGATTCTTTATTGTACTTGTCTTCAGTCAGTATTGAACTTGGATTCTGAAGTCTGGTTTAGACCTTAAGACAGATGATTTCAGACGTTTTATTACTGACGTGTAAATTTTATTTTGATAAGACATCAATGTGGATGTACACCATTTTGCTATGTAAAAAATTGTTGTAATAGCAGTGAATTCATATAAAAAATTAGTGCAGGTCTGAAGATGGCGTCTGGCACGCCGAAACCGGTTATATAATTAAATGAAGAAAGCGATCTTGGCTGCAAACTAATTCCCGTAAGAGTAAGCGCCACTGGGTGCACATTTTCAGCTTTGCCCATTCACAGTTGATATCATACATTCTGTGAATATGAAAGAATAACAACTGCAGGGTCAGTGTTCTTTCGGAACAGACGCCACATGTATATATATAATATACCGGTGACGGGCAATGATCCTTTCGTTAGTGGGTAGGGGCGGGCAAGTTGAGGCCCTTACTCTTACGGGAATTAGTTTCATAACTGAGTTTGAGTACTGTAAGCAGGGAGAAGCTGGGAATTTGTTTCTGACGAGAGGCGTACTTAGGTAGTCCTTGCAGGTGCGATGATCACTGTGTTCCCAGTGGTGTAGGGGTCAGCGCAACTGCCTAGAAAGCGGGAGACCTGGTTACGAATCCTGACTGGGTATACATTTTCAGCTTTGCGCGTTCGCAGTTGATGTCTTACAGTTCCATACCTCACATTCATGAACGACCTAACAGTACTAACAGAGGTCGAAGAGACTGCTGTCAAACAGATCGAAGTACTTAAATAATGTGCATCTTGCTTGAGAAAATGAACTAAATTTGTTAAAAAAAAGTAACCATGAACCACGAGCATTAAAAAGAAATTCGATAAAAGCAGCAGCCAGAGTCCCCTACTTTAAGCGCCTTGGAAAAGTCATCGGACCAACAGCCGTCGGAAAAGTCCTCACAGTAACAGCACCTCGCAGAGATTAGCCTGCTTGGCCATAACAGGCGGAATTAGCAGCACACCAACTGCTGGGATGGAAACCATGCTGGATATGTCCCCATTACACCTTTGGGACAAGATGGAAGCAGCGGCTGGTGCATACAGACTCAAATCTGGCAACAACTGGAACTCTTTGGGATATCCAGAATCACACACTAAAATAGTGAGTGAGGTAAATATAGGAAAGGTTGGGGAAATGCCAGCCGACTATATTATAACCCCATACTGCTTCAACAAGCCTTTCAATATAACAATTGGAAGTAGGGAGCAGTGGGAGAAAATAGTTCTACACCATACGGGGGATATTGTCTGGTTCACTGACGGGTCAAAATCAGACCAAGGTGTTGGGGCTGGGGTGCATGGGGTGCAGCCAAGACTGGAGGGCGTCATCTCTCTAGGAAAACTGGCCTCAGTATTCCAGGCGGAAATCACTGCCATCAGGGCGTGTGTGGAGGAGAATTTGCGTAGGTGCTACAAAGATTGTAGCATCTATATCTATTCAGACAGCCAGGCAGCCCTGAGATAACTGGCAGCTCCTGAAATCAGGTCTAAAATTGTTGCAGAATGTCACAGGGTTCTGGTGGAGCTAGGGGAAAGCAATAGAGTAAACCTATTGTGGGTCCCTGGCCACTCGGGGATCAGTGGCGACGAACATGCCGAACATGCCAGGATGGGGGCAGAGACTCCATTTATTGGACCGGAACCTGTCCTGACAATCACCAAGGCGATGATCAAATTGGAGCTACGTAACTGGCTAAGAAGACAGCACGTAGAATATTGGACCAAAGTCCATCAACAAAAACATGGCAAGGTAATGATGCCAAAGCCATGTTTTAAAAGAAGCTCTGCAATCCTGGGTCTGAACAGGAGAGAGATTAGACTCATGGTTGGGTTGCTGACAGGCCATGGGAATTTCAAAAATGGGAATAACAGAAGAGGACCTTAAATTTAGGATCTGTGATGACGGTGATGAAACTGCATCACATCTAATCTTCGAATGCATTGCATTGGAGAGTAAAAGGCACAGAACATTTGGGACAACCAGACCCGAAGAAATTGTGTCTAATTAAGAACTGGTAAAGGGACTCCTTGCACTGTTAAAGGGCATTGGTTGGCTTTACTAGACATACATGGAGCGATACCGCACAATAAACTCAGTTTCTGTGCGGGCAGTGGCGGGTTGGACCAACACTGTTTTGGCTTCCCTGAAAAAATCAAATCAAATAGCACCTCCAAACGGCAGAGAAGGATTATGGTTAGTGCGAAAGCTCTACGAGAAAAATACATGTTACGAAGAACAAAATTTCAGCGCTAAAACACAGTTAAAACCAATCATTTACGCTAGGGAAAAGAATTTGACGAAAAAAAAAAAAAAAAAAAAAAAAAAAAAAGAGAAATAAATCATTAAGAAAGCTCTAGAAGCAAGACATACCCAAGATGACTACAAGCTGAAATCAACAACAGGAAAGTTTTCAAACATCGAAATTAACATTAGAAAAAGTGAACAAAATTTTTTAATCAAATTAACAGATTACCAAAAGAAATAGATTGACAAAAAGGATAATAGATTATGTAACCTCACTTCAGAATTACACACCTTAGCTAGACGACATTCTAAAGGACCTCAAGACACGAAAATTTAAAATCAACTGACACTTTAAAAAGAGGAGCTTCAAACACAAAGAAGACAAAGGGGAAGTTTCATCAGAGCAACCAAAACAAATCAGAATACATCAAAGTTGCCGGCAGAGCGTAGTCCTCAACGAATGAATGATAGCTTATTGGTACAAGAAGAACCCTAACTGCTAGAGTGGCCTACATACTTTCTGTGGGCCGATTTGTAAGCAATATTTGATGGTGAATCCTTCAAAGCACGTTTAGCAGCGCCCCCCACATCATTAATAACTCTGTCAGTAGTGAATGCTGTTTTTACCTAGCATAAAACGTCGATCACCCAAAAGAGTGTGTTCGGCGTAATTAGGAGTATATTAACTATAGCTGACAAAAACAGACGAACAAAAGAATGTTATTTTGTTGTGTCATAGTGTATCATCATCTGTGAGAAAAGTGGAAAAAGCAGATGCCTATAATATGTGATGCTACAGGCAGTTGTTCACAATTGTGCAGATAAGGTATCTATGCAAAACATTATGTGGAGAACATTGTTAAACAGGCAGGACGGATGTTAAAACTTATTTTAACAGAACACACAATATTCGCTGTGTTACTAGAAGTGGTACATGTGAAAACTTTAACGAGAATTCTTTCTGAAGGGGCTTTATTATTATATTATTATATCTGCAGAAGGTATGGTAAGAAAAGCAGAGAAATAATTGTTAGATAATTGCGAACATAAGGAGAGAGCTATCGGGCGATTAAATGGAGCTCGCTCCACGTACAGATTCAGAGTTCATACCATTAGTAACTATTAGTTCTATCAGAGGTGGAATCTAGATTGGTCACTCCGTTTTAACTTCTTTTTCACAAAGTAGAAAAGCTGCTAGTTAGTGAAGTACCTTTTTGCGATAAGACTAGTTTCCAATTTTACTTACTGAAGTGGGAAAAATGCAGGAGTAGTTCTCTCCTACCTGCAACACCAGAAAAACATTCATTAAACTTAGAAAGGAAATAAGTGAAGTATAAAGTGTCTTTACAAATATAATAATTATTAAATACGATAAAACAATTTTATAGTTTATGTTGTTGTTGTTGTTGTTGTTGTTGTTGTTGTTGTGGTCTGCAGTCCGGAGACTGGTTTGTTGCAGCTCTCCACAATACCTTATCACGAGCAAGCCTCTTCAACTCCACATAAAAACGGCAACCTACATCTGTCTGAATCTGCTTACTGTATCCATCTCTTGGTCTTCCTCTGCGATTTTTACCCCAAACACTTCCCTCCAATGCTAAATTGACGATACCTTGATGTCTATGAATGTGTCCTACAAATCGATCCCTTCTTTTAGTCGAGGTATGCCAGAAATTGCTTTTCTCCCCAATTCTGTTCAGTACCTCCTCATTAGTTACGCGTTCCACCCACTCAATCTTCAGCATTGTTATATAGCACCCCATTTCAAAAGCCTCTTTCCTCTTCCTATCCGCACTGTTTATCGTCCATGTTTTACTCCCATACAAGGCAACACTCCACACAAATGCCTTCAGAAAGGACTTCCTTATATTCGTATGTTATATATTTACAATGTTGTTGCAAGTATTTTACGGTAACGTATAAGTGACTGTTATAGATTTCAATCGATTGTGTGAGAATGACATTGGTGATAATTTCAAAATCCAGTCTACAGCTGAGGATAAATTAGCGTACGTATTACTTTTGTTTTCCGTCTTATAACTTCTTTTCATGACGCAATACAACTCGTTCAACTGCTCATCTAAGTCTTTTCGTTCTTCGAGAGAATTACTATTTTATCAGCAAACTTCATAGTTTTTATTTCTTCTATTTGAATTAGAATTTTTCACAGGTTTATCGTCGATTTCTTTTACTGCTTGCCCCAAGTATAAATTCAGCAATACCGGGAAAAAGAATACATCCCAGTCTCATTATTTTTCAACTGAAACTTCCCTTCACCCCCTCACATATTCTTCGGCTTTTATACTCTGTTTCTGTACAAGTTGTAGATAACATTTCTCTCCCTGTATTTTATTCCTGCTACCTTCAAAGAGTGTAGTCCAGTCGACAATGTAGAAAGTCTTTTTCAGATCTGTGAATGTTATCAAAGTAGTTTTGCCTTTCTTCAACCTATCTTCTAACAAGGAGACTGAAACGCACTGGATTCTGGTAACGCTAAGAGATACGTGACAAAGTTACAGAAACTGTCAGGCCAGTCCTCAGACAAAGGAAGAGTTATTTATAAAAATAATACGTCAAATTTAATTACAAATTCTGAATCCAGATGAAATCCCAAGTTTATTTATTACACACTCAGACCAGTTAATTTGTTGTATAATAGTCATTACTTTTCATCGCACGATTATAGGCATAAAACTCTTTTTCCCAGGCCCACAGACACTACCGATGTATGTCTGTTTCGGTTGGAGGGAGCAGCAAAATTTTGCAACTGCACGTTTAATTATCACAGAAAATGGCCAGGATGGCGAAATCTTGTTTAGTTTTCCTTCGGCCGTTATTTCAAACCGTCGCTGTGGCACGCGGTGGTGTAGGGAGAAGAGTTTTCGTGTTAAGCAAATGCGCGCCAGTTCAGGCCACCCAACCTGACGGTTGGAACTCCGCCACTGCCGGCGGCCACAAGACAAGGTAACGGTCAGTCGTCCCTCTGTTAGGTTGGCTACAGGGAGCATTTCACCAGCCGCGGAGGTGCACATGAATGCATTGGTCACTTCTTTAAATAGCCTGGAGAGCAGCTCCCGAGGTCCATTCCGTTGCACTTCCGGGAGGTATCGACATCGGGAGATCAACGTGCGGCAGTTACCGACGTTCAGTGAGTGACACGTGCTTTCCATTACCTTGGGAGCAGGCAGCCTATTCTAGACCTAAGCGCCGGACTCGACATGATCACCGATACGACATACGTCGCAACGTCCGTGGACGCGTTCGCCTTACTTCTGGATTTTGCGCAGTCTTTTCTGGAACTGCTGTTCCGGTATGCTCGATGCGTAGGTCCGACCCCTGTTCTGGTAATCGTTCGCGAACTCATGGATAGTTTCTTATCTTTAGTCTTAAACTCTCTGTGAGGACTGATTGCCGGCCGCGGTGGCCGAGGGGACTGAGGCGCGTTAGTCACGGTCTGCACGGCCACCACGGTCGGGGTTCGAATCCTCCCTCGGGCATGGATATTTGTGCCGTCCTTAGTGTTAGCTAGTTCATAAGTAGTATGTAAGTTTAGGGACTGATGACCCCGTAGTTAAGTCCTATAAGATTTACAAACTTTACCTTTACCAAGATCGAAGGCGAACTTCTTGGGAGTTATAAACTGCACAGGACGTTCAGCAAGGTTGTCACTTGTAGAGAAAGCATATACCGGTAGTATGAGGCTGTTGTAATGTGATTTTGAGAACCGATGATTAAGTTGGCATGCAACCGAATGTGAAACCGTCTGTCGTGGAGCTTAACGTTAAATCGGCTATCCTTTCAGGCGTATCTGGGAGTAGTGTGATAATATGTATTATAACCACTGAATAAGAAACATCCAGAGGGCGCATTTGTTCAGTGGTTCCAGGTGGTATCTATTGCGATATAACATACTTTTCATGAAGGGTGACTTCTTCAACCACAATGTGTTTTTAAGCGTCATTTTTCACTCTGTGTTCATGGTGATATTCAATGGTTTATTTTGGGCATTTCTTCGGTGACTTTGATAACCGTTTTGTGAATATACATGTCATAGAAGGTTCATCTCGTGTATACACATTATCTGCCGTATCCTGATACACATGGTAAGTCAGATCACTTTTCTGTCATAATAGTTGACACCAGACTTTCAAATGAACCTTAATTAACTTTGCAACCTCGAACCAATGGGTTCACTGTCGTATGATCAGGAATATTCCCTCGCATACGCTTTTCGGTAAACCAATATGATCTTTCGCCCCCCCCCCCCCTCTCTCTCTCTCTCTCTGAAGCCTGGCCAACTTTCTAGTGTGTCGATTGATGGCCCGTAATGGACTTTGGGGGCAGATGTTGGTACTTCATTTCTGTTGACGATCATTATGCTCTAGTTTGGTAAAGGATTTGCTCCCAAACACACAGAACGCTTTGCGTAAGCCGCGGCTTATTGGGATTTACGTTGATTACCTGATGACTAATAGCACCCACAACGAGCATTTTGTGGCGAGATCTAGGTAATGTAGTGCACCTAAACACAATGTTTGCAAATGTCTTTCGTTAAATTCACCCTGAACGAATGTAATAGCTGTTTGTCGTCTAAATTGCTGGAGCTTTTCAATTGTGTTGCTACAGACGAATACGGAAGATTAGGCCTAAGCTTAAGATGGCGTAAGTAATAAGGAGGTACTGAACAGAACTCGGGAGAAATTTCTGGCATATCTTGAGTAAAAAAAGGCATCGATTGGTTGGACACATTCTTAGACATCAAGAAATCATCAATTTAGCATTGGAGGAAAATGTGTGGGGCTAAAAATCGCTGAGGGAGACCAAGAGACGAATATAGCAATCAGAATTAAATGGATGATGGTTACCGGTTATTCAGAGATGATGAGGCTTGCTCAAGATAGAATAGGCTGGAGTCTCCGGACTGAAGACAGCAACAGGATTGAAAGCTTTACCAGAGAGGCCAGCAATAAGGTTTTTAACTAGACAACTGACAATGAATGAGCCTCGCATTCGATAGAAAACGTTCCTAATCGTTCATTGTTTCAGACAAAAATCTCCGGAATGCTTCCTAATTTATGATTCAGATTCAAAAAAACTCATGAAAAACGTCACATCCTAATTGAAATACCGTAGTCACTTTACTATAATTTAAGTAATGTATTGTCTATTACAGTCTCCTCTCAGGGAAGTTCCCCCTCTCGGCGTTATGAGATGAATTACAAAGCCTCGCTGCAACACCGAATTATGCAGCTAAATTTTTGCATTTCCTCCAAACCACTAATATTAAAGACAAAGGAAATAACACACATTAAGCGATTTTGCAACCTTTCTGTCGTAATAACAGATCACAAATGAGAGCGAGGGTATATTTTTATAAAACGAGAAAAAAAAAACATAGAGTGATTGTTGATTTGATCTTTTTATTCGTTTAGGTCTTTTGGTGTCTAATATCTTTGTCTATAAACATATTTTTTGAAATTTTTTGTTTCACTTTTTGGGCAACAACACTCATATTTAAATTTATATATAAAGAACAGTCTGGAGTCCAGAGAAGTGACGCACTAGAAGGCTCCAAATTTCCTGTCAGCTCCACAACATCAATGGAGCTAAATTTCCTAAAGATGGTCTAAAAGAAGACCGAAACTAGTAAAAAAAAGTTTTTGCACTCTAGACTATTCTTTATATATAAATTTGTCTATAAACTATTAGAGAAATTCGCATTGTTGTATTTGTTTAACTGAATCAAATAATGCAAACGGTAAAATAAACATTTTCTGAGAATTTTAAAATCATCACCGAAACAGAAATACGGTTGCAATTCACACCTGTCTGCACCTGCCTTCTTTCTCACATTCC
Organism: Locusta migratoria; assembly: GCA_026315105.1. NCBI lineage: Eukaryota > Metazoa > Arthropoda > Insecta > Orthoptera > Acrididae > Locusta > Locusta migratoria. The sequence continues at coordinate 183,128,444 of CM048749.1, forward strand.
GTGTTGAAGTGTTGTCAGGTTTTCAGCCAGCTGAAGATGACGAGTGTAAGCCTTGTCAAAACGTCGCAGTATCTCAACACTTTATCTCTCATCTCTCGTAAATTTTCATCGGTTGTGTGTACAATGGCAATTTCTACATTCACAGAAATTGTAGACGGGCTCAGTTGTCACTTGGTAAATTGCGCACGCGTCGAAATCACAACTGCGTCCTCACTCCAGTAACAGCCCACGCGGAACATATTTTAGTTTTCCCAAACACGGGCTTTTACGTTCTTAGCAGAGCGGAGAAGAGGGACGAAGTATTGACCGTGCATATTTTTAGAGCCTAGCCGGACAGCAAAATCATTTTGTGAAGGAATATCAGGCTCGATGGAGTTGGAGGAAGCACCTGGAAGTAGGAGACTAGAGCACCTTATTGCTCGCTGGGGATTTCTAGTGGAAAGGAGGGCGACGTCGCGATATGTGGGGGCGGAGAATGAGGTGGGCGTGGCGAAGGAGGGGAGGGGGATGGGAGAAGGCGAGGAACCACTGCTTCCTTCTCTTACACAAACATACAAATTCGCAGCGTGGGTGAGCTAACGAGTATTCAGAGAGATGAACTGCAATAAAAGAAAACAAAAATTAGTGCGCCCTCTTGGATTTTTTCAATTTACTCACGATTTATTGTTAAAACATGCATATGAAGAACACGAAATTATTACTTTCATACAGGGTGTAACGAAACGTGGGGGGAACCTCCGGGGATCCGACGGAGGAATTGACAACAAACAGAACGTTCCCCGTACACATATGGTAATTGACGGTAAGTCATCGAGTAAAACACAAGTGATATCTGGCGTTCCCCAGGGAAGCGTTATAGGTCCCCTACTTTTCCTTGTGTTTATAAACGATTTCGGAGACAATCTGAATAGCTCCCTCAGACTGTTCGCGGATGATGCTATCGTTTATCGGTTAGTGATGTCAACAGACGATCAATAGCAACTGCAAAGCGATTTAGACAAAATTTCTACATGGTGCGAAAATTGGCAATTGACACTAAATAGCCGGCCGCGGTGGCCGAGGAGACTGAGGCGCTCCAATCACGGTCTGCACGTCCACTACGGTCGGGGGTTCGAATCCCCCCTCGGGCATGGATATTTGTGCCGTCCTCGTTCGTAAGATGACCCCGTAATTAAGTCTCATAGACTATACAAACATTAGAACATTTTGACACTAAATAAAGAAAAGTGTGAAGCAATACTCATGACCACTAAAAGAAATCCGCTGAACTTTAATTACGCGATAAGTCAAACACTAAGGTCGTAGATTCTACCAAATACCTAGGAGTTACAATTACGAATAACTTTCACTGGAGAGAACACATAGAAAATATTGTGGGGAAGGCGAACCGAAGGTTACGTTTCATCGGCAGAACGCTTCGAAGATGCACCAGCTCCACCAAAGAGACTGGCTACATCACACTTGTGCGTCCTCTCCTGGAGTACTGTTGCCCCTTGTAGGACCCTCACCAGGTGGGACTGACGGAAGATATTGAGAAGGTTCAGAGAAGGGCAGCTCTTTTGTTTTATCATGTTACCGGGGGAAAAGCGTAAAGGAAATGTTGCACGAATTGGGGTGGAAATCATTAAAAGAAAGACGTTATTCATTGCGGCGAGATTTGTTTGCGAAGTTTCAATAACCGACTTTTAATTCTGAATGTGAAAATATTTTGCTAGCACCACCTACGTAGGGAGACATGACCATCCCAATAAAATAAATCAGATCGGAAACGGAACGATTTAGGTATTCTTTCTCCCCGCGCGCTATTAGAGAATGGAACGGTAGAGAAAAGTTATGAAAGTGGTTAATGAACCCTCTGCCAGGCACTTAAATGTGATTTGCAGAGTATCTATGTAGGTGTAGATTTGCTTTCGTTACCGTGTTACATTCATTTTTTGGTATTTACAACACATGTAAACACTTCCCCTATTCTGGTTTGCTGTAAATTTCAGGCGTAGGATCCATTTAAATACCAGGTCAGAAACTTCCACAAATTTCCTTTTTCATTTGATAATCAGTTCGTATTTTCAGATAGTTTTACATACATTCTCTAAGAGACATCATAAACATGTCTGTACACAGTGACTTTCCGTTTTCAAGTCTCATTAACATGGCTGTGTTTTTCCTCAAGACCACAAGTACAGTACTACTCAGAAGAACATTTTTGTTACTGACTTCTAGTTTGAACTTACTTCTTTTGTTCAGAGGCCACTAATAATCTTTAACAGTTTAATTATACAACATTAAACACTTTTAGTACATTATGGCTCTTTCTGATATTAAACCCTTATTTCTTAATACGGTCTGTATTTCAGAATTTTGATTTTACTTTCTTTTCGGAAGTTTCAAAAGAGAAACTGAAAGGTATGGTTTCTTCATTCATAAAGTTATTGTTTCAACATACTATAAAGCTTCATATTAAAACGTATTATATTTTCTAAGCAAGTAGCTCTTAACTACTGAAACATCTATTTTACACTACATTTGTTTATTACGTTGTTGTATGCGAAATCGTGTTCAGTATCATCGACTCATTGTACGGTGATAATAAAGTTATACTATTAAAAAAAAGTTCAAATGTTTGTTAAGCTTATGGGACTTAACTGCGGGGTCATCAGTCCCTAATCTTACAAACTACTTATGAACTACCTTATACTAAAGACGACAAATACATTCATGCCCGAGGGGGGATACGAACCCCTGACCGTAGCGGTCGTGCAGACTGTGACTGGCGCGCCGCAGACCGCTCGGCCATTGCGGCCGGTTCGTAAGGAAGAAATTTCGCGATCTCGATCCGTTTCTAAAAGACAGAAAACGGCGCTGAAAAGTGAATCTAGAGACAATAGAAACTTGAAATTTGCAGACGTTGTTTATCTTACAATGTAGGCATCAGCGATTTTTAAATATTCCCATCCCTGGTGGGGTGAAACAGGGGATGAACGGTTTTTTGATTATACATTGCTATTCAGGCAGTTTTAAAGCAAGAAATATAAAACTTCGGATTTAGATTTTTAATGGAATTTTACAACACTTGAAACTTCCTGGCAGATTAAAATTGTGTGCCGGAACCGGGACTCGAACCTGGGACCTTTGCCTTTCGCGGGCAAGCGCACTACCGACTGTTCTATCCCGACACGACTCACGATGCCGCCCCACAACTTTACTTCCGCCAGTACCTCGCCTCCTACTTTCCAAACTTCACAGAAGCTCTCCTGCGAACCATGTAAGACTAGCACTCCTGGAAGAAAGGATATGGTGGAGACATGGCTTAGCCACAGCCTAAGGGATGTTTCCAGAATGAAACTTTCACTCTGCAGCGGAGTGTGCGATGATATGAAACTTCCTGGCAGATTAAAATTGTGTGCCGGAACCGGGATTCGAACCTAGGACCTTTGCATTTCGCGGGCAAGCGCATTACCGACTGTGCTATCCCGACACGACTCACGATGTCGCCCCACAACTTTACTTCCGCCAGTACCTCGACTCCTACACTTACAACACTTGTTTCGATATTTTCAGAAATTCACTCATTAAGCAGGTGAAATAAAGGAAAATCTTTGAAGAGTGCTACTACGACGTTTTTGATGCTAGAAATGCGAAAATTTGGATTTGGAACCATAGTTAAATTTAAAAATAATGTTTTTCGAGATATTTTGAATTCTCTTATTACGGAGAGGCAAAATGTATCAAAATACTTCATCAGGAAAATATTTTTAAAGCTAAATCAATGAAAATTTATGTTTAGAAGTAGAAACCACCAATGCAGTCCATCCAGTCTACGCGTGCGAAACAGTGGGAATTAAGCTAATTATCGATAAAATCTTTCTGAAATTCATGCAAAATTTCGGCCAGTGTAAGAAAGCGTGAAGACATGTCCATTAATTTACCTACTGAGGGGCGAACGCGACTTTCTACCTGTGACCAGTCAGCCGATTTGTTAAGTTAATTAAAAAGATCCATAGGCTGGTTTACATCTACATCTACATGGGATACTCCGCAAATCACATTTAAGGGCCTGGCAGAAGGCTCATCGAACCACCATTATACTATTTACCTTCCATTCCATTCTCGCATAGCGCGCGGAAAGAAAGAACACCTGAATCTCTCCGTTCGAGCTCTGATTTCTCGTATTTTATTCTGATGATCATTTCTACCTATGTAAGTGGGAGTCAACAATATATTTTCGCATTCGGAGGAGAATGTTGTCGATTCGAGTTTCGTAAGTAGCCCAAGTCGCAGCGATAAGCGCCGTTGTTGTAATGATTCCCCTCCCAGATCCTTTATCATTTCCGTAACGCTGTCTCCGCTGTATCGTGACAATACGAAACGAGCTGCCCTCTGGACTCCGTCAAACCCACCTGATCCCACATTGGGCAGCAATACTCCAAAAATGGCCGGACAAGTGTAGTGTTTGGGACCCGCAGCAGATCGGTTTGAAGGAAGACATAGAGGCGGTTCAGAGGCGAGCAGCTAGATTTGTTACCGGTAGGTTCCACCAATGCGCGAGTGTCACAGAAATTCTCCGGCAACTCAGTTGGGGATCACTGGAAGATAGACGACGTTCTTTTCGTGAATTTCGGTTAAATAAATTTAGAGGGCCGGAATTTGAAGCTGAGTGTAGCACGATCTTGCTGCCGCCTACTTACATTTCCCGTGAAGATCACAAAGACAAGATAAGAGAAATTAGGGCTCGTTCGGAGGCATATAGGCATTATTTTTTTCGTCGTTCTATTTGGGAGTGGAATAGGAAAGGAAATGCCTAGTAGTGGTACAGTGTACCCTCCGCCACGCACCTTACGGTGAATTGCGGAGTATGTATGTAGATGTAGTGTATGCTGTTTCTTTTGTAGTCCTGTTGCGTCTTCTAAGGGTTCTGCTGATAAAACGCAGTCTCTGGTTCGCCTTCCCACGACATTATCTAGGTCCTCTTTCCAGTTTAAGTCTGAAGTAATAGTAATCCCGACATATTTAGTGGAGTAAACGGCATTCACTTTTGTTCGATTTATCCTGTAAACAAAGTTTAACGGATTTCTTTTCGTACTTATGTGGACGACTTCACACTTCTCATTATTTAGAGTCAATTGCCAATTTTTACACCATACTGATATCTTATTCAGATCGTTCTGCAGTTGGTTTTGATCTACAGATGATTTTACTAGACGGTAAATGAAGGCGTCATCTGCAAACAACCTAAGGGAGCTACTAAATCGTTTATGTAAATAAGGAACAGCAGAGGACCAATAACACTACCCTGTGGAATACCCGATACCCGACACTAGTTTTAGCAGGTATGGCATTTAAGATAGATCTAGCCCGTCAATAGACTTCACTGGGTGTTTGAAAACACGAGATCGGCAGTCAAAGTGTTAATGCGTTAATGGTTTCGCTAACCCCACCCCCAAACAAGGCGACCCATATCTGGGGTATGCTGCGGTGGAGTAGCCGAGCTGTCTAAAGCGTCTCGCTGCGGAGCGCGCGGTTGCTCGCCGTGGAGGTTCGAGTCCTCCCTGGGGCATGGGTGTGTGTGTTTGTCCTTAGGTTAGTTTACCTAGGTTTAAGTAATTTGTAAGCTACGGAGTGATGACCACGCAGTTTGGTCCGAGAGATTTACAGACATTTGAACATTTGAATCTGGGGTATCGGAGTAGGAGGAGTGAACTTGTCGAGCAGCACTTGTAGCAATCGCGTGATAGAATTATATTTAGCCACAACGTCCTTCTGTGAAAGCGACGCACAGCCGCGCCGTGCCCCTCCAGGAAGCCTCGAGTTCGAGACTGGGTCACGACCACGCGTGGAACGCTGTACAAGCAGTGCGCCTTTAACCGCGACCGTCGGCCGGGGCCATTAATTCAGCAATCAAAATGTATTTAGCCCCCTGGGTGCGCGTCCCGGTCCGTACCATTGAATGCGGAATGGTAATTTTACGGGGACAATGGAGGCGGCAGTTAATTTAAATAAGCCGCCTGGTATAAATAACGCATCGCATCGCAGCGGTGTGCTGCGATGCGCGGGCGTTTCGCGCCGCTGTTGATGATCTCGCACGCAGTCGAATTAATTGCTGGAATCAGGTCCGTTCACAAAGAACTGCTCGCACGCACCCAACAGATTCTGCCTGCCGGCTATTTTTTCTTTTTTTGTTCCATTTTTTTTGTTAAAGTAGATGAGTAATTGATTAATTAGCTTTCTGAATATAATGGCTACCTAGGCCTTGAAATCGTAAAATTTTATTTGTGACAGTTGAAAAGTGCTAAGACGTAAACAAAGGTTACTGATGATTTATTCCAACAACGGTAATTTCTATAAATATGGAAGTAATTATCTCGATGTAAGAAGAAAGAGGCAGTCCATTTATTGCAGATATCTGAAGTGATGGTCTAGGGTTTATAATGTTACTGCTATAAGTGTTAAGGTTTTAGGAATAAGTTTAACTGTTAGTACTTAATTAATTTCGTAAGTAGTTTGTAGCATAGTAATGAGGTTTAGGCGGTCACAATTTCGTAAATAATAATTGCAGAGGTTGGAATTTTTTAAATAAATAGGGGAAGAGAATTCGCGCATCGCAGCATAGCGCCACTCTGCCGCTGCGGAAGTTATTATAAACTTTTTTATAATACAGGACAGAAATAAAAGAACTGTAATGCATCATGGATGGGCATAAAAATGTTAAGTAATAATTTTTTTATGGAGGGCAGAAATAACACTCTAGTAGATACATAGATATGTACCTTATTTAAGGTACTATAATCAGTATAGTACTTCCATATAAAAATATAATAAAGTACTTAAATAGTGTTTTTTGGCAGTCGGTTCATTCTCATAGATATCTGATCCAGTTTTGTGAACACGTCTCATTTTCGTCAATTCAGACTCGGCTGTTCGTTCTGACTGAATCCTTCCGTTGCCGCGTGGTACACCCCTTTCCTTGCTGGGAGCGAGTGCTACAGGCTGTACATTAATTTTTCGAGATCTTCGGCGGTTGTTTTTATCGACAATAAAGGATATACTACTTAATGGAGTCTGTAGTTTTGATAAATCAGATCCAAAAAGGTTGAGAATTTTTGCGTGTTCAGCACGTGCATTTCTTTCTAGTATATCACTAATTCTTTGCCACCGGGCTTTAATATTTTGAACGGCATTGTCATAGTTTTCGTAGCTGATTGTTACCCTTTCGTCTCGATTTATTGGAAGTTTGAAACTATCTGGTACTTCATCTAGTTTATAAACCCGTGCACGATAGAGGATGCGCGTCTCGCTCTGAGCACGGCACAGGACAGGTAGTTGGCGTAACAAGCCCGTGTTTGTTTCGATGCCGTGATGCTTCGTATTGAGCACGGCAATACCCCTCCCGGCCGGTATGTCAGTTTTCGTGACCGGAGTAGCTACTTCTGAAGCAAGCAGCTCCTCAGTTGGCCTCACAAGGGCTGAGTGCACTCCGCTTGCCAACAGACCCGGCCGGTATCCCATCCAACTGCTAGCCAAGCCCGACAGTTCTTAACTTTGCTGATCTAACGGGAACCGGTGTTTCACTGCGGCACGGCCGTTGCTACCTGAGGTTATCACACGTAAGATCAAAAAATGTTCAAATGTTTGTAAATCTATCGGACCAAACTGCGTGGTCATCAGTCCGTAGCTTACAAACTACTTAAACCTAGTTAAACTAACCTAAGGACAAACACACACACCCACGCCCCAGGTAGGACTCGAACCTCCACGGCGGGCAACCGCGCGCTCCGCAGCGAGATGCTTTAGACCGCTCGGCTACTCCACCGCGGCACGAAATATCACACGCAGGTGTGTTATCCTGCCTCTAAACGTAATTCCAATGACGACACCCCAACGTCGTACCAATCATACCAATTAATGAGTTATCAAAAGTCGTAGATAAGCCCTCGGCTCATGCAAAAAAATCGTCGGAAAGGAAATAGGGTAATTATCGAATCTTAACATTTCAATTTCTTGGCCGCGAAATCGTAAAATGGCAAAGTCCATCCGTGAAAAAGAAAAATTTTAAATTTTCGAATTTTACGGATAAACAGTGAAAGTTGGTAGGTGTAAACCCTAAGAATCTGAAAAATATTGCCGCGCGGGAATAACCGAGCGGTATGGAGCGCCACGTTTCCGATCTCGGGGTATCCCGCGTCGGAGGTTCGAAACTTTCCTCGGGCATGGATGTTTGTGTTGTCCTTAGTATTAGTTCATAAGTAGTTTGTAAGTTTAGGAACTGATAACCTCGCAGTAAAGTCCCATAAGTTTTACAAACATTTGATCATTTTTTGAAAAAAAAAAATTGTATTATAAAGCATGAAAATGAAAGTCAAATGGATACACCGTAATGTAGAAGACGAGGATTGTAAGGGATGGAGCAGCTGGACAAAGGTAAGAAAGGAAAAATAGACTCTCGGTAACTAACGCTAGAAATAACGTAACGAAGAGACCACATGGTAATCAGATTTTAGATTTTTTTTTTTTTTTTTTTTTTTTTTTTTTTTTTTTTTTTTTTATTACTTGTGGTACCTGAACTTCAGAACAGTATCAGGGGAAGCCCTACGACGCAACTTTCAAAATTCTCGAGGAAATCGAATTTGAAGTTTTTCAAGTATTTGTAAGTACCAAAAATAAAAATCTTCGACGGATCTGTTGGTGTAGCTAAGTTGGTAGCTTCCGGCTTCACAACCGTAGAGTTGGTGGTTCGAATCCTGCACTAACTGATTCATTTTTTTTTTTCCGTTGTGTTCGAATACCTACACAATTTTAATGTCTGATTGTAATTTTCATGAAAAAGGGACGTATTTTCTATGTTTTATAACATAATGATGGTTACATTTTTTACAGTTTTCGCTTAACTATTAGTTGACGACGCTGTTTTTGGAAAGACTTCTCCATATCTAGGCCTACTATTGTCTTTCCAAGCAGCTAACATACTCAGTCATCGCTTTAGTCGACGATAAGGTGTTAAGCTCATCGACATAAACATAAAAACTGACACAACACATGGAATTAAAGATCCTTAAATGTTTTATGTAACTGAATTCGAAAACGACGAAAAAAGTATCTCTCACAAACTTAATGATCAAAGACTATCGTCGTCAACTAATAGTGAAGCCGATACTGTAAAAAAAATGTTTTGATTGAAGCCTTCATTACTCTATAAAAAAAGATTTCGAATAAACAAAACTAAATGAATTTTTCATAAAAATTACCGTTAGATATTAAACGAAAAAATATGTGTTCCTACCAGAACTCGAACCACCGACCTTATAGCTGTCAGGCCAGAACGCTACCAACTGAGCTACACCAACGGACTGTAAAACTGTGTTAATTATTGATACTTACGTGCATCTGCAAAACTTCAAAGTCGATTTTCTCGAGAATTTTTGAGAGTTGCGTCGAATGGTTTTGCTTGATTGTTACTGAAGTTCTATAATTCACGTATCGTAAATATGAAAAAAAATAATAATAATAAAAAATAAAAAACCAACAACCATGTGGTCTCCTTGTAAGAGAACTCAGAGCTCGAACGGAGAGACATAAATGTTGTTTCTTCTCGCACGCTATTCAAGAATAGTGGTAGATGGACACGAAAGTGGGCCGATGAAACCCTGTAAGGTGTCACTTACATGGAACGACTATCAAACTAATATGCTGGAAGAATTTATTATATATAAATACATGAAATGTCGGTGTCTTAAAAAATTTAATTTCTTAGGTCATGTATCCCGCCTACGTGCATGAACTCTATGTAAACACCATATTTATTGTAATATGTTCTGTATTATGTATATGTTAATGTTTATTTGTATTATTTTCCTTTGTCAGTGTATTTATTGCTTGTCATGTGTGTTTATGTTACTTTACCATGTTTAGTAGTAAGAAATGGGATATCGATAATTGCTTGGAACTGCTTCAGTCAGACCAAAGACAATGCTGGATGAAACAAGTGACTGTGGCGCATTGGCAGTTGCGTGCGCAGCTAAGCAGTAAGTACCGCGCCGTGACAACTGTCGCACGCACGTCACGCGGCTCGCGGAGTGCTCAAGTTCATTTCAAATTTAGTATTTTCCCAAACTAGTCATAAAAGTGAAACAAAGTGTGTGATTCGAGTAAGTATAGTGTTAGATCTGCTTGTGGCAGAATTTCGTACGTGAAACGTTTCCGTCGTACCGTGCGGAACGGGATAGCGTTGTCGTGAGGGCTAACGGCCGCGTGGAACGAATATGCGATTCGCGTTGTAAGAAACCGTACTACTTATGAAATGTGGAAAGTGGAGAAAGAGCAAGTGTCTCTCATGAATGAAGAGATGATGGATTGAGGAAAACTTATTGGAGGGTATGTATTGTAAAACATCGGTGGAATTTCTGATAAGCAGTAACTTTATATGTCAAATATTGTAACTAATGCATATTGTAAAATTGTTCATTGACTTTAATTTGCAAAAATACAAAATGAGACGTTATGTCATCGTTTTTATAATAAATACTACCCTCAATCTTGACTTGAGTAACGAAGCTAATTGATAATAATTGGACAGACAGAGAATAACATTTCGAAGTGACATACAGTATAGAAAGCTTAAATATTTTCTGTGAATTTAATTAGAGTAATTGCATATGAACAATGTATGGCAGACGCCATTGTTTTCAAATTAAATTAACGATCCGTAGTTAATTCAGTTAGGACTTCGATGATCACCTACTTTGACGAAACAATATTCAAAGATAAAAATGTATTTAAAAATTATTAATCTCAACATTAATGTGTAGGAATTCAGTGAATACCGTCGTTTCTCGAGTTCAACAATTATTGCCACCGCCAAAATCTATCTTACCTGACAGATCAATTTTAGTTTATGAAAGAAAAACATTTTTCAAAGTAAAAGTTATATAATTTTAAAATTTTTGAAAGAGAAGTATATTCAGAGAAATATGTAGTTGTTTGCTAGCACCTACTTACCAACTACCTGACGTTGAATAATATTGAAAATCACTAATCAAAATTAGAACGAGATGTGTACAAATTACTAGCACGTCGCACGCATTGCACACACGCTGAATTACTTTCAGCCATCTGGTGTGTTCAGCTCTGCGATATGAGATTGTAAGGAAGGTGAAGGTGAGTGATGTTCAATGGAAGGAAGGAAAGAATCTTTGGGTTTAACATCCCATCGACAGAGTCATCATTAGAGACGGAGCTTCCCCTCGGATTTTTGGGGAAGGATGGGGGAGGAAATCGGCCGTGCCCTTTGAAAGGAACCATCCCGGCATTTGCCTGGAGTGATTTAGGGAAATCACGGAAAACCTAAATCTGGATGGCCTGAGGTGGATTTGAACCACCACCCTTCCGAATACGAGTCCAGTGTGTTACCACAGCGCCACCTCGCTCGGTGATGATCAGTGAAGTTGTCAGATAGTGTCATAGTTTTGCTTAATGACACTTATTGCTTTGTTAATTAATCAAAATTTAATTACATTCACTTGTAGATTTTACGAGTTTAACGTAACATCACCACTAGTTTAAGATCAGTGGCCGGACGCGGTGGCCGAAGGGACTAAGGCGCTCCAGTCACGGTCTGCGCGGCCACTACGGTCGGGGGTTCGAATCCCCCCTCGGGCATGGATATTTGTGCCGTCCTAGTTTGTAAGTAGTTCATAAGTAGTTTGTAAGTTTAGGGACTGATGACCCCGTAGTTAAGTCCCTTAGACTATACAAACATTTTAAGATCAGTGAAAGACACGTTACCGAACTTTCACAACGTATAAAACACATTTTCTTATCGTTCATTAAAGTTAATTCACCAATCTCATTCACTCACCACAACCCTTTCCATGCAACCCTTCGAAAGACTCTAAAAAAATGTTCAAATGTTTGTTAAGCTTATGGGACATAACTACGGGGTCATCAGTCCCTAAACTTACAAACTACTTATCAACTACCTTATACTAAGGACGGCACAAATATCCATGCCCGAGGGGGATTCGAACTCCCGACCGTAGTGGCCGTGCAGACCGTGTTTGGAGCGCCTCAGTCCCCTCGGCCACCGCGGCCGGCTCGAAAGACTTTGCAGAGTACCCACGTAAATGTAGGAGTTCGTTATGCGCTACACAGTATTCACAGCTATTGATGCTGAACCTCAAGTTTTTCAGCTGTGTGGATTGTGGATGTTTTACCACTGACTCTCGATCCGTTCTTTCGTCGTCTCATGTTAAAGCCCCGTGTGAAAAACAAAGATCTAAATTCATGATTTTTTTTTTCTATTCAAACGCCGTTTGCCTCAATTGCTCAACATATGGTACGTATAGAACCTGCTACACGATGTGCGGTACTGTATTGCCGTCGGGTGTTCTAGAGCAGGACAGAAAGCGCCGTCGCCACCGTTAAGAATTCTGGCGAGCGGAAGGAACAGACCCCGCCCCCCTCATGTAGCGCTGCCAGCGAGAAAAATGGCAGGCGTGATTTGTGCTCGCCGTGGAACACCGCGCGAGCTAAAGCTGATATACAAAGGCAACCGAGTTTCTAAAGTTACGCGCGACGGGGGCCGAAATCGTAAGAAAGCCAAGGCTGCGGTGGAGCAGAAATTGCATCTCGCAGTTTCGCTGGAAATTCTCGTCACGAAGCACAAGGAACAGAACAGAGGATATGGCAATACCGGAGCCAGTGGACTGCTGAAGAGCAGAGGTATCCGAACCATTTAGCTGTGCGGCGCACCTATTCTGTAAAAAAAAGGTTGGAGACCCAGTAAGGAAATACCGTAGTAAAAATATAAACATATGCTACTAGACTCTTTAGTATTTTTACACCACACTAGAACCAAATTTTGTATGTGATTCTAAAATAGAATTAATAGATCACCTTATTGTCTCGGTCGTTCAGTGGTAGATCTCGTTGTTTTAGCAGCTTGTCTGTTAAATGTTCATAATGAAAACAACAGGACGACGGGTTCTAAGCTGTATAACCATAAAATGTGACAATATTGATGAATCAAGATATTTATCAAAGTATTAAAGCACGCAACAAATATTGATACTGACAAAAAAATGACTGGGACTGTAGTAAGACAAAGACTGACCAATTACTCTCTCTGTTCGCGCCAGTTCGTGCGTGTATATACATATTATAATTTCTGGAATATTCTAGAACATGGAAATAGTTAAATATAGTTTTATGAAATGTGTAGATCTAGTACAGAACAATGTCATATGAAATTGTTGTGTATAAAATTATTAGTTATATTAAAAGCATTTTCGAGACGAAACAAAATCAATAATGTCAACATAAGAATTTTATGATGACAGCAGTACAGAGGTTTGTCTATGATTTTTATATTTCCAAATTTACAATAAAAGATTAACATCAAGTTAAGCAGTTAATTATATAATGCTTAATACAATTCAATATGTGTCTAAAAATATTAGTGACGAAATTTGTGTTAAAATTACGAAGTTACGTAATATTAATGTTACGTTTTTCTTTAAAAAGATAATTATTATATCAAAGTCCAATAAAATATCGTGCTATTTATGCAATGAAACAGTCTTGTGATGTATTATAATGTTTTACGAATAATTTTTTGACAATGCTTAAAGAAAGGTTTAGTTGTGATGGGTACCGAACGATTCATTAATCCGAACAAACGGAATTTTATAGGGGATATACATTACAACTCCCATGTAAGTACGACGTATATCATTTTCAAGCAGTACAGGTCGATATCATTGACGTCGAGTTACAGCAGGATTTTTGCCAGGGTTGTTGTGATTTAACCCGACCCAAATATAACGTACTTCCTTCTTTTCTCCGAGAAAAAAACCATTAAAAAAACACCAATTAACCAATAAAACCAAACTATACACACATACGAAGATTTAATGTCACAAATTGAAACTTAGTGGAATCATATGCATTGTAGGCAACAAGGCACAACAAATTATTTTATTAAAATTCTTCTAAATTTTCCTGAGCACATATTGAAATGTACTCTCGTCCACTGACAAGTAATTTTCGTAAGACGTTTTTACATCCTCAAATCCTCAATTTGAAGCCCCTGTAACAAATGGTGTATGCTTTTATCAGCTCACCCTGTAACCCAATGCTTACCCACAAGTACATTTCCTTTCCCTCTTTATTTCCTCTTTCAAATGTACAGCCATTGCAATTACAGTACACGCAACTGCAGAGCACAGTAATTAATCGTCGTCGGAAGTTTTGTACCGGCCTTGATGTAATATTTGATGACACTTTAACACCCCGTTTTGCACCACATCAAAAATCTTTGTCAGAGAAAATTTGTTAGTGTAATATTGGGCTAAGCAATCCACTCTTTACCACCACAAATAGTTAACAGTGCTTTGCCTCCTCCTTCCGTTTTTAGAATTAACTTATCCAGTTTAAAGTAAGCCACGGTGCAAATTGACATTTGCACGTCCACGTAACCTCAATAAAGTGACCCAGGCTTAATCACAAGAATTTGATAGTACGAAAAGAACCCATAAAACCCAGTTTAACCCTCTCGTCTGTCATCGAGATTCAACTGCCATCGACTGATTCTCGGCCGGTCCAGGCCGTCGTTTATAAACACTCTGTGACATCATTCCTGTTATAGTCACCCGACGACCTTCAGTGATTCTCGCAGGAGTGTACAGGACTTTTTAAATGATTGACATTGACGACGGCATTGTTAGATGCGCGCTTAAATTCTAATGCAAATACACATCTAACTTTAACTTATAAAATTAATAATACCCCTAAATTTTAAGTTTAAACAAATGAGTATTTTCAGCATGACCGATAAATAAGTCTTTTCGCCGTCGCTAGTGAAAATTTAAGCAGCCACTTAGGTAAGGTGTTTTTCAGGTAAATTTACCAGTCCTCTTTCCAATGCACTGTTCAGTTTACACAAGGACAACATATTAAAATAAACAAAAAATCATATATTCTATTCAAGTCGTAATGTGTGTTTACGACACGTGCAACCTCGCTGCCGTGTGTGTATCCGTCTTGTATTGATTGTTACTAACAAATTATTGCTTCTCTTTAAAAGTGTATTATTATGCGGAATATAAAGGTTGTAGCTGATTTGGTTGCGACTCGATGACACCTTTCATTTGAGCCCGCGCTCGTTACTGTAGTTCATTTAGTTTAGCCTCTGGATTTCTCCAAGTGAATAAATATTAGTTTTCTGAATAACATTCGCTATATAATTAATATAAACCATGTCAACAAATCATCAGAATTGCGCTGTTCTCCTCTTTCATTTGCTTCTCCGTGCTAGTCTGTAACTCTAATAGTGTCAGCGTAGTATCTCAAAATATAGATAATGCCGTTTTTCGGCGGGAAAAATGGCAGTTGAACGTGACGTCACGTCCGCCAGCGTGCTTTCCGCCATCCGATGAAGAAGCTGGGCGAGTCTCACCTCCTCGCAGCGGCTGATTGCCTGTTCAGTCGTCGCAAATTTCGACGCTGTCCATATGGGTGTTGTACGTTGTTGTAACGTCGCACCAAGGATCAAAGATGCTTTTAATACTTAAGGCATAAGTACATATTTTTCACCTTGCTAAAAACAAACCAACAAACTTCATCTTCACATTTGCAATAGAAACGAGACGTTACATATACAGGGTGTTACAAAAAGATACTGCCAAACTTTCAGGAAACATTCCTCACACACAAAGAAAGAAAATATTTTATGTGGACATGTGCCCGGAAACCCTTAATTTCCATGTTAGACCTCATTATATTACTTCTCTTCAAATCACATTAATCACGGAATGGAAACACACAGCAACAGAACGTACTTGCGTGTATTCAAACACTTTGTTACAGGAAATGTTCAAAATGTCTTCCGTTAGCGAGGATACATGCATCCACCCTCCGTCGCATGGACTCCCTGATGCGCTGATGCAGACCTGGAGAATAGCGTATTGTATCACAGTCGTCCACAATACGAGCACGAAGAGTCTCTACATTTGGTACCGGGATTGCGTAGACAATAGCTTTCAAATGCCCCCATAAATGAAAGCCAAGAGGGTTGACGTCAGGAGAGCGTTGAGGCCACGGAATTAGTCCGCCTTTACCAATCCATCGGTCACCGAATCTGTTGTTGAGAAGCGTACGAACACGTAGACTGAAAAGTGCAGGAGGTCCATCGTGCATGAACCACATGTTGTGTCGTACTTGTAAAGGCACATGTTGTAGCAGCACAGGTAGAGTATCGCGTATGAAATCACACATTCGTTCTGGAAATCTGTCTCGATACAAACGTACCGCGCCACGGCTATTGCCCCGTGCTAATCCATACATCAAATGGGCATCTGCCAACTCCGCATTTGTAAACATTGCACTGACTGCTAAACCACGTTCGTGATGAACACTAACCAGTTGATGCTACGTACTGATGTGCTTGATGTTACTACTGTAGAGCAGTGAGTCCCATGTCAAAACAAGCACTAAAGTCAACGTTACCTTCCTTCACTTGGGCCAACTGGCGGTGAATCAAGAAAGTACAGTACATACTAACGAAACAATTTTGGTATTTTTACAGTTGTCTACACGAATTATTTGAATTTAAATTTAAAGAGAAATACTAAAATGAGCTCTAACATGGAAATTAAGCGTTTCCGGACACATGTGCACATAACATATTTTCTTTCTTTGTGTGTGAGGAATGTTTCCTGGAAGTTTGGACCTACCATTTTGTAACACCCTGTATACACGAGACGTCACAGGTCTCACGTGAAAATGACGGCCAGTTGGACCGTAAAAATTATCTATCCTCAGGACGACGAAATCCGGCTGCATACACTTTAAGAATATCAGAATAATTCATTCCCATAACTTTCATAATTAGGTCGTTGCAAAGACCGTTGTGGACGCCCAATTTGAGAGCCGGCGAGGATGCGAGAAGCAACCAGGGGGCCTGGTCGGTCTGCAGACAACCTCAACCTCAACCCCCTCCCCTCCCTCATCCCTTCCCTCTCTCCTCAATTTCGCGGCATCTCGCCGGAGCCCCGCGGCGCCTTGCGGGTTAATTACACCAACCGCCGACTGCGGGTTGCCTAGCCAGCAGGGGCCGTCTCTTCCGATTGCTCAGTGGCGAAAAAGTCAGCAAGGCAGTGTGCTGCAGCGAGTAAAAATGCCAAAGGGCTCCCGACACAATTTCAGCGCTCCCATCGCGACGTCTTTCAGTACAATGTACCATGCTAATGCTTGGTAACAAGACTGTCCTTTTCAGAGACCAGAGGCCAATATCTGAAATTTGTTACTGATTGTTGGCCGTATCAAGCTGTAAAAAGAAACTAGCATTTCATCCACTACTTCTAGTAGCCCAGGCATTCCGATAATGGTTCGTCTATAGTACGCCATCAATAGAAGAAAGAGCTTCTCAAAAATCTCTCGAAGTACTACAACACACTCGGTAGCAGGTGGGACGTAAATTGCTCTACAGTGATCCAGAGACTTTTAAATACAGTTTTGCAGAAGGACGAAGTTTGACAAACTAACTTTTTAATTAGTGATTGTGTGGCGTTAGTATACCAGCAACTAATATGCCTTTGTCCCACATTCGCATGATGTCCACACATAATGGCACGTAGAATTGTTGTACAATTTAATCATTAGAAGAAACTTTACTATAAGAGCACGCCGTGATTTGGGAAAGTATACTGTCTCTATTTCGTCTATATTAACGTCTGTGTTACTCTCCACCTTCAAGTTCTTTATGGATATACTCGTTTTATCGCAGAAATTGCATGTATTGCTGGCTGGTAATTCAAATCCAATGTTACATATATTGAAAGCGTGGCGATAATAAAGCCTAGAGACTACAATACTTCGAGGGCATTTTTTCTGCGACCATTTAAAACAGAGTTCATACAGAGACCTTATCTTGGAACCAACGGGTTCTTCCAGTTAGGGCTTTTGGCTTGTAACAATAGGAAGTGAGGTTATGCGCTCATGAATTCTCGCTTTTAGAACAGCAGATATTGTGCTGCCAGGGATGTGTTTCCCTCTTTTATCTTTGTCAACAATGCCTGCCTGGCGCGTTTTATCCA
The DNA here is from genome assembly GCA_026315105.1 of Locusta migratoria. NCBI lineage: Eukaryota > Metazoa > Arthropoda > Insecta > Orthoptera > Acrididae > Locusta > Locusta migratoria. The sequence continues at coordinate 183,146,527 of CM048749.1, forward strand.
AGATAGTACGGAAGCTCTTCTCCTATTCTGTAAAATGCATTGCAGCACACTTTTACTGTATTGGGCCTTATTTTACTCATGCACCTCAGTTCCCTCATAATTCGGCTCTTCCATCCATTTACGCCAGTTAACATTTCATACTCAACGAGTTTATAGAGGTAAGCATTTTGTAAATCGTCATTTCCAATCAGCAGTTATTAGAGTCGAAAGGCATGAAAGAGACACAGTGACTGGGAAGGGAGTAATACAGGGTTGTAGCCTTTTGTCACTGTTTTTCAACTTGTACATAGAGCAAGCTGAGAAGGCAAGCAAAGTGAAATTTGGAGAAGGAATTAAGAGTTTAGGGTGAAGAAATAAAAACATTGCGTTTTGCTGATGACATTGTAATTGTGTCAGAGACAGCAAAGAACCTGCAAGAGAAATTGAACGGAATGGACAGTTTGTTGCAAAGAGCGTACAAGATGAACACTTAACAAGAGCAAAACAAGGATGATGGAATGCAGTCTTAGAAAATCAGGCGATGCTGAAGGAATTAGATAAAAAAAAATGTAGGTGGTAGATGAGTTTTGTCACTTTTACAATAAAGTGGAAGGAAGTCCTTTCTGAAAGTATTTGTGTCGCGTGTTAGCTTGTACGAAAGTGAAACATGGACGATAATTAGTTGAAATGTGGTGCTACAGAAGAATACTGAAGATTAGGTAACTAATGAGGAGGTACTGAACAGAATTGGGGAGAAAAGGTTTTGGCATATCTTGACTAAAAGGAGGGATCGACTGGTAGGAGACATTCTTAGACATCAAGGAATCATAAATTTAGCATTGAAGGAAAGTGTGTGTGTGGGGGGGGAAGGGGGTCGTACAGGAAGACCAAGCTACAAATACAGTCAGCAGATTCAAGTGGAGTGGGTTGCCGTTCTTATGAAGACTTGAAGAGGCTTACTGAATATAGGATAGGATGGAGAGCTGCATCAAACCAGTCTCCGGACTGAAGACAACAAACCACAATTTCCAATGATCCAAAAGTCATAAAAATAGTGATATATCATTACGACCAACCTTTTCAAAGCAGGAATATGTGCAAGGATCACTAATCCGGCGAAAAACGACGACACGATTAGAGAAACGGGACACATACTCCTGACCTTTCATACGGTGTTGTATATGTATTCGAATGTCTCTCTCGAATGCTCCCCTGACAGTTGCCACGATGAAAACAGATATCCTGTAAATCAACATGCAACACACTGGTGATACACAAAGACAAATGGATACCGTAGGGCGTAGAGTATAATAGCGGCATGTCACATGCTTGCAGCGGATTGTCGGACTTGGTTGTGGATTGCGAGTTCGCCCTTCTGGTTCGAGAAGCTATCGCTCCAACCGAACCCCTCGTATTATACAAAGGCGTTCTTGACAAACCCCTGCCGGCCGCGGTGGCCGAGAGGACTAAGGCGCTCCAGTCACGGTCTGCACGGCCACTACGGTCGGGGGTTCGAATCCCCCCTCGGGCATGGATATTTGTGCCGTCCTTAGGCTTAGATAGTTCATAAGTAGTTTGTAAGTTTAGGGACTGATGACCCCGTAGTTAAGTCCCATGGACTATACAAACAGTTGAACATTTTTGACAAACCCCACCAACCACACTGCGCGCTGTTAACAGCACAAGACGAAAGGTAGCATTTACAAAAAATTAAAGAACATCATCTGACGAGTTCGCCCTTCTGGTTCGGAGCACCTCGTTTGTAAGCCAACTGTCAGCATGCGAATTTATTTTTACAAATGTACCTAAGATGGTACTTGGGAACAAGCCTGATATTCACCCTTTGGAATATAGAAAACCATCAAAAAAAGACGTTCAGACTGTCACACCTGCCCACGTCGTCAGTCAGCTGGGTGGATTCGACCAACACTGCCTCTGAAGAGAAGGCCAGCCAGAGCGCTGTAGTGTCACGTGACACAGAGCAGGCCGAGATCGCGTAGCTCACTGGATGGCCGCTGGGCACAGCCCGCTGCCTCATATCGGACAGCCGGTCAGCGGCCTACTCTGTGTCACGTGACACTACAGGGCTCTGGCCTTCTCTTTGAGTGTTGTTGATTAGACCCGCATCCAGCGCACCTGCCCGGCACCAGCACAAGACTCCTCACGCAACTGGTCAGGCTTACTTTTCCCGCGTTCTCTATGCCTGCTTAAAGTTTCTTACGAAATTCTCGGTTGCTTTTATATGGGATGAGGTGCGTACCAGGCAAAGCCCGCTCTGCACGTACGGCCTTATGATCAAAAGCGACCACTCTATGAGCGTACGCCATCCCTACCTGCAGGAAATCAGCAGCTACTCACTTAGCGAGTCTGTCTTTGGCAGTAATGATCTATAGAACGTGCCAAATGTAACGTTCAACTTCTCAGCATGCACAGAAATGAAACTGTGGTGGCGTCCGTTCTCAAATCTGCTTAAGATGAAGCCTGTATTAGAAATGGATTTCGTACGTTCGTATGTTCTTTTATGGTTACTGTTTCTGTTACTTTTTTTGTGACATAGTTAAAACTTTGCACATTGTGTTGATTTTGCGTTTTCTTATTTTAGAAAAAAATGTTCAAATGTTTCTAAAGTCTATGGGACTTAACTACGGGGTCATCAGTCCCTAAGCTTACGAACTACTTACGAACTAGCTAAGACTAAGGACGGCAGAAATATCCATGACCGAGGGGGGATTCGAACCCCCGACCGTAGGTTGCCTTACACCGCACGGCCATTCTCGCGTGGCATTCAGCAAGAAAACAAGATACAAATAACGGAGTTTAATGTGTTTGCAAATGTATGTCTGGACAGGAAAGGTATCGTGACATTTCGCCAATTTTACAGGCGAGCACAGAGAAACTGTTGCGGCTTAGATTTTGCTACCTGTAGAGCAAGTCAAGTACAAAATTGCGAAGAGCCTTACTTTCTGTACCGGTTCCCGCTAGTCTGAACATGTACTTAAGTCTTGATAACCGCGGCGGAGCGGCCGAGCGCATTGAGGCGCTATGCTACGATGCGCGGTGCCGTTCCCCGTCGGGGGCCGAATCCCCCTCAGGCACGGATATTTATGCCGTCTTTAGTATACGCTAGTTCATAAGCAGTTCGTAAGTTTAGGGACTGATGACGCCGTAGTTAAATTCCATAAGCTTTACAAACATATATATATTGTTATGAAATATAATGAGGTGAATGCAACAAGATATATTACCTATCAGAAATATATTTCTGGTGCCGTCTTTAATTAGTCTTAACATGTACATGCGTTATTTTACTTTTATAAATGACTTAAAAATCCACTTGCAATAAAAGCTCCAAAATTATAATTTTTGCAATTACTATAATTTACATATTTCTGGAAACATTTTTGTTTCACTTATTTAAATTTATATATAAAGAACTGTCTAGAGTGAAAAAAAAGTCGACTAGTTTCGGTTTTATTTTAGACCATCTTCAGGAAATTAAGCTCCATTCATGTTGTGGAGCTGGCAGGAAACTTGGAGTCTTCAAGTGCTCGGTCTTATTTTAGACCATCTTCAGGAAATTAAGCTCCACAACATCAATGGAGCTTAACTTCTTGAAGATGGTCTAAAATAAGACAGAAACTAGACGGAAAAAAATTTTTGCACTCTAGACTGTTCTTTATTTACTTGTGACGTCCAGATATTTTCTGGAGCAACTCTTAGTTATCCAGTGTGAACAGAACTTACCACAAGACCTCTGAAAAGAACATCCACTATATTGTTCGTTACTGTATAGAATGAAATTTCCACTCTTCAGAATGCGCTGATATGGAACTTCCTGGCAGATTGTATGCTCGACAGCAGGCTCGAACCAGGACCCTTGGTGGGGGAAATGCTCTTACCGACTGAACTGCCAGCGCACGAATCACGGCCAATCTACTCAGCCTTACTCCCGCCCGTAACTGGCCTTCGGCAAAGACCACAGTGCCTCAATTTCAGTTTCACCGCTGAAGTGTCGCACTACACAGCAGGCAACTTCAAAACATTCGCCTTTTGGTGCTACCGTCCAAACGGAAATCACTAGAAAGAGATGACTCACTGTCGTAAAGGAGGGAAGGAGATTTGGGTCCAACGATCCGTCGACAGCGTGGTCATTAAGGATGGAAGGAAATCGGCCGAGTTCTTTGAAACTAAGGTCCTAGAGTGATTTAGGGAAATCAAGGAAAACTGAAATCTCCCGAATGCGAGTCTGTTACCACTACGCCACTTGCTCGGTCCGTTTCGAGCAGTCACCTGTCACAGGGAGGTTCAATATGTAAAACAGGAGGTGGGAACACGACGTCCGCGTGTAACGGTTCTCCTCCCCAACTTGCGGCAGCGCCTCTGCAGGGTGGTCCGTGGATGCCTTTACCTGCAGGCGGTCGGGACTGCCTGGATTTTCCGGTCCAAGGGAGGACACCTTTGTCCCCCTCTTGTGGTGACACAGCGAGCTACGGCACCGCTCTCACGCTTTGTGCGGGTATAACATTGTAGAAGATCTTTGTCAAAGATCCTTGTCAAATATTTCTTTTTTGCTGTACGAGTCTGCCTTGAGAGAAACAGTGTGATTTTTCTTTTTCCCCAAACACGTTTTACTGCACTTGCAGTAGCATCTGTGGGCCTTCATTTTACAAATTTTCGGGTTTCAGTTTTCCTTCGTTTTTTTGGGCAGGTCGTTCTTCATTGTCTGTCGACTACAACTATATGGCAGTTGTATACAAAACCGTTTTAAATCGAATTTATGATCTGGGGGTTGTTATAGTATTTGTTTACTTATGAACACACACACACAAAACAAATAGTTGTAGATGACAAACTATAAATGAGGACTTGCTAAAAAAAAAAAAAAAAAAAAGCTTCAAATTATCAAATACGGATTTAAAAATAACCTATATATGTACGCACTAAAATATTTCTGTTCAATTTAAAGGAATAAATAGCCCACTGATGATGCAACTACAGTGAGACATGTTTGGGTAAAAAGAAAAAAAAAATCACGATGTTTTGCTCAAAGTAGACTCTTTCAATAGAAAACAAAATATCTGGTAAGCAAAAAACGGATCACAAGAGCTTCAGCATGAAGACGATTGTATTTTAAAGAACACAGTCTCGGTCGCAAGAGGATTTTTATTGTTCTTAGGAAACCGGTTTCAGTCTGCTTGTGAGATCATCTTCAGGCCGACTGCAACACAGTAATATTACAAATATTAAGAAGGATGTACAGAATACGATATTATGGCAATAACAACAATGTGAAAAGTTATACCCATGGCAGCCGATTGTGGGCGTGTCGGGTACCGTTGCCATAATATCGCATTCCGTACATTCTTCTTAATATTTGTAATATTACTGTATTGCAGTCGGCCTGAAGATGGTCTCCCAAGCAGACTAAAACCGGTTGCCTAAGAACAATAAAAATTCTCTTGCGATTGAGACTGTGTTTTTTGAAATTAATTTCATTAACGATCGCTGTTGCTCCAGAAATGTATGCTGAAATTATCAAAATGATGTTTGTCAAAGATTTTATCGAGCTTCTTTGACCGAACTAACTGACAGGAACTATTACGTTATTGTGTCGTTATTTTTCCTCAAAAATGGCTGACGAACAGTTGATTTTGTCGAGCGCATTGCTTCAATATTGATCTGAAGATGGGCAGCTGGCCAGCGAACCTATCATTTACGAAATACAGCGATCTTAAGACTGACACTGTGGACGGCGACGTAGTCTAAGACAATCCGTGCAGCAGCGTTATCCAGGAGACCACGTCAGATAAGTGGTTATAGCGTCTGCCAGGTAAGAAGCATGTCACGGGTTCGAATCCCAGCCACGGCGCAAATTTTAATTCAACGACTCTACTTATATTCAATATATTTAATAATTGTGTATTAAATCATGGATGCCAACGGTCCTATCGCAGCGGATACACCGGTTCTCGATAGATCACCGAAGTGAAGTACTGTTGGGCTTGGCTAGCTCCTGGATGTGTCACCGTGTCGGTCTGCCAAGCCTTGTTGGCAAGCAGGGTGCACTCAGCGCTTGTGGGGCCAATTGAGGAGCTACCTGACTGAGAAGTAGCGACTCCGGTTACGAAGACCGAAACAACGAGAGTGCGATGTGCTGACCACGCCCCCTCCATACCACATCCTTCTGGCGGAGGATGACACGGCGATCGGTCGGAACCCGATAGACCTTTAGAGGCTTATGGGACGGAGTTCAGAGCGTTAAATCATGGATAGCGAGAAGAGAGAGTCAAAGTGTTCACACGAATATACTGCATGACCTAGAGTACGACGACATAATTACGGAAATTATTTCAGAGTGGGAGACCAAAAACTTCAGTTGGCTCTTATGCTAGTAACCCCTCACAAGTACAGACAAGATAATCACATCACGAGTGTCATTTTCTAAATTCGTTCATCACACTCGACGTATGGACACTTCCAATCACGGACATTTGCAACGCTTGACATTTGCGGCTTTACCTTCTCTGAAGGGTTGGGTAGTCCGTGTCCCTCTCCTAATATTATCCCACCACCCACCCCTGGGCGATGTCATATACGTAATTAGTTAATGGAGAACTGACTGCGAGGATTGAGAATATTTTATTACATCAGTTTATCTTCTAGAAGAGAAAAATGCGCAGTGTCAATAAGTTTAGCTACATCAGTAGCAAGCTCTAATCAGGAGAGCGCTATACCGAGAATCGATACCTATCATGGCTGAATTAAGATTATTGAAAACATCTGTTGGGGCCATATCGAAGAAATACACCTGGCCAAGATGTTTCACGTCCCAGGTATAATGTTAAAATCGCAAAAGAAAGCTACTTCTGAGCATAGAGAGTACTTACCAAATGAGAAACTTGTAAATTTGTGCGTTGTGCTTAGCCAATGAAAGACATGGCGATTTTTAGATGAAAGGTGTAGGAGTGCCTCTGGTACTCACCTGAAACAAAACAATAAAGGCTTGTGTAAATATTGTAAAATATGGAAGTTCAAAATTACACAGTCAATTGGCTGTTTCATGCAAATGAATTACTACTTTAATAGAAATACTCCAGTATTGTTAAGCAGCCGTCAACCTCTAAAGGGTTATTAAAGAAACGTCCAAGTACAACAATACACCACAAGTCCGATTTCAGTGTGTCCCAACATTTGCAACCTCGGAAACTTCCAACCCCGAATTTACTTTCTCGGAAGGAAGATTTCCCCCTCCTCTTCTCCCGTGTCACTCCTGTGCGCACTTTGACGGTTTTCCCTGCCGCGAAGGGATATCGTCAGCATGATCGAAACACAAGTCCCTATCATAATTTCTGTCTTCAGTGTTTATTCTGTCAAAGTTTTTACTTCTGTAAAATGAAAAGAATTTGTCTACAGTCAGAATAGGTAGTTATTCCCACCAGTATTAGTATTGTAAATTGCTCAAGAGGCAACTGAATATGAACCCCAAGGCTCGAATCGTAAATGGCGATTGTGATTGAAGTCCTTATGCTAGTCTGGCTTGGGAAGTTCCTAGGGTGACCAACAGTACTGAAGTTATTACAAGTCCAAGGGCAGGCCTTCTGCTAGTTACAGTGGTTACGCGTATCGCAAAGCGAAGGAATCTAAAGAAGGTGTTGTTACGAGGGTGTGCTTACACCATTAATCAGATCACTGTACAGGAAGGATGCATTCGACGAACGGAAAAGTGTTTAAAGTATCAGAACATCTGGTGATGAAGGAGAATTTAAGGAGAAAACTTTAGGGTCTCTCTAAAGCTGAGGAATACCACCAGAATGAGAATTTAAGACTTCACCTCAGCATGTATGCAGAGATGATATTTGTACAACCGGAGCACGCAAGCAACGGATGGGTTGAGATCCACGCACAATTTCCTGATAAAGAAATATTTCCCCCAACTTTTGACTACTTCCTGGAAAATTAGCTAGAGGATGTGCAATTACTACGGTAAAGGCACCCAACCATTTTTGCTGTCGAAGGGTACCATAACAAAATAAATATTACTGGAAATCCTAGAATCCCATATTTGGCGAAGAGCTCACAAACTGTATAGTTATACATGAAATTCGAGATGGAGGAGAGGAAGAAGATGTGTATGAAGTTAGACGACAAGATACAGAGAACTGTGGTGTCGCACAAGTATGAAGTACGCGCCACGTACTTACGCCACGAGCCGCCATGTACGCACGGCGCGGCGTTCTTACGACGTCAGCCACGAGCGCCCTCTGCTACAACTCCGCTCGTGACCACCACTGGACTGCATCGTTCACTTGGGAATCAGATAGGCACCAGTTAAGACTTGACTATTGGATAGGCACTAGGAATCAACAGTAGGCAGGCCTCGGTCTAAACTATGTATCATCATTCTACTAGTCTGCTGCTCTCCAAGTTACGTAATGTATTTCTATGAAATATTTATACTAATTAAGCCTAGTGTTTCTAGTTTCTGCTGTCCCACTGGCTGGTCACCTCCGTACCTGCAAACGCGTGCATCCTTCATTCCTGTGTCGGTCTCTTTCTACCAGCCACCGACACCTACGACAACCGGCGGAAACGAGACACAAAAGTGGCGACGAGGATGGGATACAAAAAGAACCATAAAAACTATTGAGAGACCGGCAACATAAGGTCCTGCTTGTAAACCATTGCCAATATTCTGAAATTGAACACAAATAAAATGTGATATATAAAGGAGCTATGAATACAACTTAATCCTCGAAATGATTTACTTAAAATTATTAAGTGTACTGAAGCAGCGCAATAGTCTAAAATAAATTAAAAATAAGCCTATTTAGGATGTTTTTAAACACGACAATATAGTAAATGTTTATGATGCTTACAGTCCAAATTCTATGATAAGAGGAATAAGAATCAGCCTTTATTAGCCATAAAAATGAAAGGGTGTTTCAGACCTCACAATAGCATGCCTTAAAAGCTTAACGATGATTCTAATCGGTCTGAGCTCGGTAGACAAAATTAAACGTCACTAAAATTAGCCTCCTGTCGCCATAAATTACATTTACATCAAAATTTAATTTCCTCTTAAGTGTCCAAATTTCTTTCTCTCGTTTTGAAATTGTCGCACGACATATTATTAATGTATTTTTCTGCCGTAATGAATATCTGATTTTTGTTAACTTGGAGTACGTCGTTGTTCTCAAGCATTCACGTACCCATTTATTCTCTCTTGTCTTTTGGACTATCAGTCACTGCAATTAAAACAGCCAGAAACGCGGCGTTTAAAATGAAATTCAAATGTTTAAATGTTTGTATAGTCTATGGGACTTAACTACGGGTTCATCAGTCCCTAAACTTACAAACTAATTATGAACTAGCTAATCCTAAGGACGGCACAAATATCCATGCCCGAGGGGGGATTCGAACCCCCGACCGTAGTGGCCGTGCAGACCGTGACTGGGTTTAAAATGATCGGCGAGCTTTAGCATTCTTTTTTACATAGTTCTTTCCTTGTTCCTTCCATGGCGATAGGTGTTTGCGCATAGGTAAATGTGGAAAGAAGGCAACGACCAGACGAAGGAAGTATGGGGCTGTATTTGTGCATCGAAGAACTAATTTCATATTGACATTTTTGGTGGTATTTCTTTCCTTTCCCTGACATTTTAAATATTTCGGTTAGGAGACACTGAAAGGAAGTTCTATGTTTCGGTGGCAACAGTGGAACAGTATTTGGAAATGTCCACTATACTAAAATCCATCTATGTGTGGGGTACCATCAATAGATTAATCATTATTCTCATTTGCTAAGGTGATTTCAAAATTTCGGATGAGGAGGACCCCTTACGGCTGGCTTGAGAACGAACACCTTCACAAAGAGAGAAGGGAGTGAGTGTCTGCCTTACCTGACGGGTGACTACTCAAACTACCCATCGAAGTGCCGAGTGAAAATGTCCGGGGTCGCAGCTTCCTGGCTTTCAGCTACACAACTGTGTCATTCACGTTTAAACAATGAAACACTGACATATCTAATTATTTTTTCGTTTACATGACAAGTTTATACAAAATTTATCAGCATTAACAAGAGCAGTTATTTACGTTTGTAATTCATGTGATATTTGCACGTGCATTTCTCTGCCTGCTGTGCACTGCAGTTCTCTTTTTTCATAGTTTACTGCAGTCTGACCGATTTATTTAATCCAATTTTCCGAAACGTCAAATAAAATAGCTGTGTAAATAAATGCATTTGGAGTTACATTCTCGAAAACGTCGTGCTAAGCACGGAGCAAAAAAAGAAAAAGAAGAAATAAAAAACATAGCTAACTTGTATAGTGTTTCATTACGCAGATCATGAATGCCATTTCTGATAAAGTCGTCTCGTATTTAGCAACAGGCAAAAGCTATTCCAGTTTTAGGTTAAGTTCTTGAATAAAAAATATTCCACATATTGTTCCAGAAACATGTGAACAAAAATACGAGTCGCTCAAGGGCGAAATTATGTAGGTTAGATGGATTAGAGTTCAAAGAAATATATTTACTTCACCGTGTGCACTTTATTGGCACCACTGTCATCCCACATCTCCACAATCTCTTTTGTCAATTTAATTTCTTCTTGATCATCAAGTACAGAGCAGCCACTTGGAATACAACTGTTGTAGCTATTTCGGTATAACATCCTAATGGCTTATTTTTGTCAGCGTACTTTGTATTATGAAGGATTTCGTATTTTAAGAAACCAAAGTAAGCAAAATCAAGCGTATAAAAGGTGAACACAACTAGGCTTTCGTTTTACCTTTTATCAAAGATCTCCGTTACAAGAAAATTCATATAAAACTTCCGTAGTAGACTGCAAAGATTTGACGAAAGGGCTTTAATAATAATAATAATAATAATAATAATAATAATAATAATAATAATAATAATAATAAATCTTCCGTCAAAGATTTTTACAGTGTGATACCTCCCTTAAACAAGTCTTAAAATTATACTTAGCAGCCGGCCGCAGTGGCCGAGTGGTCTGCGGCACGTCAGTCACAATCTGCACGGCCGCTACGGTCGGGGGTTCGAATCCCCCCTCGGGCATGGATGTTTGTCTCACCTTTAGTATAAGGTAGTTCATAAGTAGTTTGTAAGTTTAAGGATTGATGACCCCGCAGTTAAGTCCCTTAAGCTTATCAAAATGTCTGTAAATCTATCGGACCAAACTGCGTGGTCGTCAGTCCGTAGCTTACAAACTACTTAAACCTAGGTAAACTAACCTACGGACAAACACACACACCCATGCCACAGGGAGGACTCGAACCTCAAATGATGTTTGTGAAGCTTAAGGGACTTAACTACGGGGTCATCAGTCCCTAAACTTACAAACTACTTATGAACTACCTACAACTAAGGACGGCACAAATATCCATGCCCGAGGGGGGATTCGAACCCCCGACCGTAGTGGCCGTGCTGACCGTGACTGGAGCGCCTCAGTCACCTCGGCCACCGCGGCCGACGACTCGAACCTCCACGGCGAGCAACCGCGCGCTCCGCAGCGAGGTGCTTTAGACCGCTAGGCTAGTCCACCGTGGCAAGCTTAACAAACATTTGAACATTTTATATTTCGCAAACCCTTTTACCACTCCAGGTGATTTTCATCTGCTGCTTTCGTAAGTGCCATAAGTTTTTAGCTATGATTTAAGGTTTTCTCACAAAGTCATGGCCAAGATCCAGAAAATTCATTCCCAACAGTATTAAAAAACTTACTGAAATAAGGCTTTCTTCATTTTGTGCATCATACTTAATATTTTCCGCGAGTAATGACCATAATGGATACGGGTACTACATCAACAGTGTTGGGATAAGTTGAATCACATGACAGGCGGGCTAGAGTTGTACAAGGAGTTATTGTGACCACTAAGTCGGGCTAGCGTTGTGGTTAGCACAAATACCTGTTAAGCAGGAAGGCCCGGGTTCGAATCCCCGTGTGCAATAAATTTCCATATTTCACACTGAAGTAATTCAATGTCTACTGGCAGCTTATATCTTTAATTCATTTTCTATGATCCGTAATGGCTGCAGAAACAAAAATTGTCCATCTTCTTTCGGTCTTACATAGGTGCTTATTTCTATAAATAACGTCAAATTACATAACAAATAACCACATTTTTCCAGTTATTTACACTTTATTGCCCTTAGTTGACGTTCCCACCTCCATAAAACTATCATGATTGTTGAGCTGTGTATTTTTAACTGTTTCTCAACGTGTAGCTTCTATCAAGCATCATCACAAGCGGAGAATATACATACAGAAGATACATGAGAATCATCAAATTGGGCGTGATCATGTCTTTCATATGCAGAGCTGTTAAAATGTAACAAATAATGGAGGAGGAGAGGTAGCAAATCTTTGAATAACTGTTTATTTCTCCTTCCTAAAAAGGTGACAAACTTCAAACCACCAGGTAAAATCCAAGAACGGAAGACAGTAAGAGTTCAAATATCTCGGAGAATGGATTAGTTGGAATGCGGCAGCATGCAAAGAAAGATCATAGAATTCCATAAAAACGAAACAAACCGCAATAGCTTTAAATAAACTTAAAAATACCTAGCATAATTAAAAACCACAAAAACGACACTACTTCGGACGGCTCAAGTAGTAACTAAAGACAAAAAAATAATTTCAAGACAAATTACACTTAAATCCAGACCTATTACCTCGGAAAGAGAGAGAAAAAGATCTGAAAGATTGTGAAGGTACTAAGCACTAAGTAAACAACAACATACGGAGAAACGATTAATTCAACGTATTCCAAAGAGAGTGGAACGTAAGAAAAGAAGAATAACATATTAAAATATCTAAGTATGAAGCAGGAGGAGAATAATCACATCTATCAACTGATTTATGAATACGTATAGAGTTCCCATTTACCTGGCTGTGGATCAGGTAAGTGGTTCTAGAAGCAGAAATCGCAAGTTCTGTGTCGTTGGAGATGAATACACTGAGAATTTCTGCTTCGTTCCTGCGAAAAGTGCTGTTAGAAATAAGCTCTACCAATTGCCCCTTTCACTCATTCGTTCTTGGTGTGATAAATACCTACAAATACTAGGAGAACTTTTCATCGTTATAAAAATATAAGAGCACACTTACTCGTCCTAATCAGTAATATGGATTCAAGCGAAGGGGAAGGGCGTGGTTACCAACTATGTTACTGAATTATGGAGTCTGACTAGTTGGTAGTCTTTAGCGGGATGAACAAAGGAAGAGATTCCAAAGACAAAAGATTGACTGACTGAAAGGAAACCAGACGGTTTTACAGTGTACGTAGGTACCGGTTTCAGCCAACATTGAGCATCGGAATGTAAATAATGGTAACGTACTTCTAAAGTAATTTTTAAGTTTAAAGGAAGAAAAATTAGACAGCGGCTCTGATCGTCAGTAAAACACAACATGTGAACGGAACATTCTTAAATTTTCAACAGATGCCAGTTTATTGAGGAAAACATCAAATTTCAGTGTGCCATATATGCACCATGTACCACTTTTCGCATTTGTCTGCTTATCAAGAAATGTAAACCGCTTTTATATTATCCCTGTGTCTGCTATCCAATTAAAACATAGCTGTGACACAGGCGTAAAATGTACTTAGTATTGTTCAGCAAACACGTTCTGCACTGCGCACAGATTAGTTTTGATTCCTTTTTTTTTTTTTTATTACCTCGGTCCTTGCTGCTCGGATGCGCGTTTGTAATTTTTGCCAGCGTCCAAATACTGGCGAATAATACGGAACATTATTAGCATAAACGAGATGATTAAAATTTTAATTTTATTTACATGTCGCGGCGAGCGCGCAGACGACGGCTCCCGTTCTCGCTGTGGCGCGATCGTACGCGCAGCATTTTGTTTCGTTACTCGCATTCTTCTCATAATTTTCTCCTCTTTCTTTTTTTAATTTTGTGATCACGCTATTGAGCCGCGCGTGACGCACGCGCTGCTGTGCAATTAAGTCGGAGACGAGCGCCCGGCGTTTGCCAAGTCGGGTTGCAGATTCGCGAGGTCGTTAGCCGGGCACTTGCTGACGTCACTCTGTGTTTACGCCTCCCATTAAAGTGTGCGCGGCGGGAGGAGTCTCTCACGTTAGAATGCCGGCGCTGGAATCGCTCAGACTCAACGTTTGCTTTCCCTCAGCGACGTACCTCTGGGCTCACTGTGCCACTGAAACTTTTTGATGTACTTTTTTTTTTTCAAAGCATTATTGGAGTTTGACCGCAACCGTGTTGTATTATTAAAATTCTCGATGAAACAGTCCGGCTCGCAGTATTATGTTATTTCGGTCAATGGAGAACATATTGTAGTGTTACATGCGCCTGCACCTACAAAACAATATTTTTTCCACAGTCAAAGATAACGCAAAATTTCGATTGCCATACAATATCTCACACACCAGAGAAAAGCATTTTCATACTCAAAGGTATTATAAAATTCCAAATGGCAAGCAATACCTCAGAAACCAAAGAGACACACTATTTCATAATCGGAGACACTACAAAATCAAACGTATAAAGCATTTGTAACAAAGATATCACGAAATGTTAAATTAATCATCTCAGAGAAGCTAGATCTTTACCAAAGATATAATGCAATAGAACATCTTTCTAAACACATAGCATCAAAATAGCAGTCAAACAAGAAAGTCATTATTTTAAAAATTATTTAAAAACGACTTTCTAAGAAAGTACCTATTAAAATCATATAGAGGTACAGATGCTGTGTGTATATTGGCAACAAATAGACAGTAAGTAATAAATTTAAAACTGTATAATATGCTCCCTATTTTATCGAAAAAAATATTTTCACAAAATTTATTTAACTATTGCAGACCCCTTGACAATGCCAAATACGGCGAAACAGCTGTAGTGGACAATTAAATAGTTATAAAAGCAGCAGTAAAGGTGATTATATTTAATAAAATATTAAAACAATATTTATTTGCCCATATTTAAATTAATTATGCTTATATTTGTATTTTTTTCTTGAAATTTCGAGTCATTTTCAATGTGTCACTAAATTCTTAAAGACGCAAATATTCTTTGAAAAACTGAAGTCAAAGACTAACTCTGAACAAAGAGCAATTAGAATAATATATAGATTTAACTATTGTTTCTTTTAAAAGAAAGGAGTAGTGACGCCATTTTTTTCTTCTGTATTACGATCGTGTCTAGTAAACGTCTCTTCCGTATTACGCTTGTATACGCCCTGATGTGTTGTGAAAATCTCTGTACGATATATCTCGACGAGAAAGTTGTAATTGAAATGATATACTGAATTTATGACATGATCTCGACTGTATGAAGTTAATGAGATTTCACAAAGCTAACTGAACTTTGAATGTGATGTATATGTAGACTTGCTTCATTTATTTGAATAATAATTGTTTCGTGAGTTTACCGAAATTTGTCCGAGTACTTATTTGTAGTGAGATTGGAACCTTATTTTTTCCTTTCGCATTTTTCATTTAACTGTGATGCAATTTATTTTTCAGAACAAAAGAATAATGATTTCACTGATTTACGAATCTAATTGTTGGAGATGTGTACAATAGGACCCATTTTATCACGTTCTTTTATTAAATCATTATTCTAACTGCGACCCTGCGATTACGGACGACTAACCATTTTCGATTAGTAACAGATCAACTAGCCGGAAACTTAGTTACAAAATCAGCAATAGTGTTAATGTTTCCAACAGTTAGGTTCACGTTGCTTATCAGTATCAGCCAGGTTAGAAAAGGATTTTATCTTCTTCCTTGGTGTGTAGCTCATTCATTTCTCTAAACGTACAGCATAGTAGATTCATTTCAATAGATAGATGGTTTTGCTACGTAACCAGTATTGAAAAATTTCTCCCAACCACTCTTTACAAAAATGTTCAAATTTTTGTTAAGCTTATGGGACTTAACTACGGGGCCATCAGTCCCTAAACTTACAAACTATTTATCAACTACCTTATACTAAGGACGGCACAAATACACATGCCCGAGGGGGGATTCGAACCCCCGACCGTAGTGGCCGTGCAGACAGTGACTGAAGCGCCTCAGTACCCTCGGCCACCGCGGCCGGCCACTCTTTACAGTTATTCTATTTCGTGCTCACATTTACTTGCAAAAATTTATACTGACTTAAAAAAATTAAATTAAAATAATTAAATTAAGGGAGAAATATTTCAATATTCAAAAACGGAGCCTCCACTGCTAAGGCCTACCATCACGGTGGTCCGTGTCTGAAGATGGTCTGCATGGACTTGGGTTAATTTTACTTATCGCTCGAATATAACAATTGTTATGCGAGTATGAATTTTGCTGTTATTAAAATATTTAAACAAGGTGAAAAGTATTTAAACCGACGAACTCTCCCCTAATGTCATTCTTTCCTATTAGGAGTATTCAAACCGGTAGAGGAATGTTTCTCTGGCGGTAAATTAATGAAACCAACAAATACTTTCCCTTTTCTTGTATTACCAAAGGCAAGACATAACCAAATATCAATTACAGTAGATTTTAAAAAACGCCTCCATTGACACGTAAACAAAGGTTACACCGTCGGATCATGTTCTATCCGATACGGGCAGAAACCACAGACGTATCCTGAATTGTTCCTGCTGCTGCTACTATCCGGGCAACCAGATCCTCTTATGATGCAACAGGAGTTGCGTAAACAAGGTTGCGCATCTCTACCCACATAAAAAAAAGTCCAGAGGGGACATGTCTGGGGATCGAGCAGCCCATGGTTCGGGACCACGTCTGCCAATCCATGTTTCTGGGAACCGTCAGTCCAGGAATCGACACACACGACAAATAAAATGTGCCGGCGCCCCGTCATGTTGTAACCACTTGCGTTGTCTTATAGGGAGTGGGACGTCTTCCGGCAATTCTGGGAATGCTCTGGCGACAAAATTGTAATAGTGCCTGCCATTTAATAGCCTAGGTAGCAGATACGGCCCAATTAAACAGTCTCCAACAACGCCGACCCACACATTAACGAAGATTAGATTAGAATAGTACTTGTTCAAATGTTTGTATAGCTTATGGGACTTAACTACGGGGTCATCAGTCCCTAAGCTTACGAACTACTTACGAACTAACTAATACTAAGGACGGCACAATAACCGTGTCCGAGAGGGGATTCGAACCCCCGACCGTAGTGGCGGTGCAAACTGTGAATGGAGCGCCTCAGTCCCCTCGGCCACCGCGGCCGGCATTAGTACTTGTTCCATAGATCATGAATACGACACTTTGTAATGATGTGGAACGTGTCAGGTCAATGATAGGTGTCTAAAAATTATTACTTTGTACTAAATAATACATGACATAATTTTTTTATTGATTTGTTTTTTATTTTTTGTTTTTTCTCTTTGTATTTTCTTTAATTCAAATGTTTAAATGTTTGTAAATCTATCGGACCAAACTGCGTGGTCATCAGTCCGTAGCTTACAAACTACTTAAACCTAGGTAAACTAACCTAAGGACAACACACACACCCATGCCCCAGGGAGGACTCGAACCTCCACGGCGAGGATTGCGGAGTATGTAGATGTAGATGGAGGCATATAGGCAATTTTCGAGAAGTAAACGCGACTGGATTAGGAGTAAGTGACAATGGTACGAAAAGTACCCTCGGCCACACACCGTGTGGCGGTTTGCCAAGTATGGATGCAGAGATAGAATTGTCACCCACGAATCTGTTACTCCTTCACTAGATCCGATAACATTCGGGTATTCGTCCGGGTTAAGGTGTACATCTGAAGCAACCGTTACGGTAACTGTATTTATGCGTAAATCACTCTACTATTCAAGCTGGGGGCGTTCTTGACCGGAAGAGTATCGAGCGCGACCGGAGGCTGCGGAGCGTGGCGGAGGGTGATGGCATCGAGCGCTCGGTCCGTATCCCGTAACGATCGATCCGTATCGATGGTAATTGAAATATCAGGCAAGCCGGGCACGTCGTGAGCCCGGGGCCGTCGCCGCCCAGCAATTAGCCAAGATAAACGTCGCTGATAGTGGCGGGGGTAGGGGGGCAGGGGGGGCAGGGGGGCGCACGACGCACGCCTGGGGAGAGGGGGAGGGCAGGTCTTCTCGCTGGGGGAGCAACCCCTCGGTGTCCCACTGTAGCACATGTGCTCAACATCTGGTATCTGTCACTGCCGTTCTGCTGCACCTTAACCCACTCTTCCTGAGGCCGGTATTACACTATCAAATATTTGGACAAAGAATTGGACAAAGAGAAATTGGACGTAGTGTAAAGGGAATGTCGTCTAATATTTGATCAAATCTAAGGCCTCGGTTTAGATCTGATCAGAGAAATCGCTCGTCTTCTGTTTTTTTGCAGTGAGAAACGTGACCACTCCGAGTGCTAGTAGTAGTAGCAATAGTGCAGCCTCCAAGGAGTTTGACAGCCTCCTTGCCACTACAGCTGCTTTTAGCATCCAAGTAATATTATTCGTAGACATGGCTGCCAGCGGCGAGTTTGTGTAGAGTGTTTTAGCAACAACAACATTGACAGGAATGTGTAAATCATATGGACCCCCGTCTAAGATGCAAAGCCATAAGTTTCTCAAGCAGTGAACCAACGTATTGCATCCTCCTATGTCGTTGTTGTTGTTGTTGTTGTTGTTGTGGTATTCAGTCTGCAGACTGGTTTGGTGCAGCTCTCCACGCTACCCTGTCCTGGGCAAACCTCTTTATCTGAGAATAAGAACGGCAACCTACATACTTTTGAATCTGCTTACTGTGTTCGTCCCTTGGTCTCCCTCTACGATTTTTACTCCACACACTTCCATCTAATGCTAAGCTGACAGTTCCTTATGTCTCAGAATGTGTCCCACCAACCTATCCCTTCTCTTAGTCACGATATGCCAGAAACTCCTTTTCTCCCCAATTCGGTTTAGCACCTCTCCATTAGTTATGTTATCTACCCATCTAATCTTCATAATTCGTCTGTAGCACCAAGACTCAAAAGCTTCTATCATCTTGTCTATGCAATGCTACACTCCAGACAAATGCTTTCAGAAAGGACTTCCTGACATTTCAATTAATATTGCATGTCAAAAACTTTGGCTTCTTCCGACACGCTTTTCTTCCCATAGCCATTCTACATTTTACATTTTCTTTAGTTCGGCCACCAGAAGTTATCTTTGTACCCAAATAACAAAACTCATCTACTGCTTTTAACGTTTCATTACCTAATCTAATTCGCCTGATTTTCTGGCACTACATTCCATTTACGCTAGTTAATGTTCCATTGCATTTAATTCCTCTTCCAGGTCCTTTGCTGTCTCTGACAGAATTACTATGTAATCACCAACTCGCAAGGTTTTTATTCCCTGTCCCTTTATTCTCCTTGCATTCCTTCACAGCTTGATCAGCGTACAGATTGTACAACATTCTGAAAGCTACAACTCTTGGAACACTAACAACCACTGCGTTCCTTTCATGTCCTTCAACTTTAATAATTGCTGTTTGGTATAAGTTGAATGTTACTCTTCGCTCCCTGTATTTTACCCCTGCTATCTTCAGAATTTGAGTCTAAAAGCTAAAAACGTACGGTTTCCTGTCCTTAACCTATCTTCAAAATCTTCAAATGCTTATAGAGCTTATGGGACTTAACTACGGCGTCATCAGTCCCTAAACTTACAAACTACTCATGAACTAGCTACTACTAAGGACGGCACAAATATCCATGCCCGAGAGAGGATTCGAACCCCCGACCGTTGTGGCCGTGCAGACCGTGACTGGCGCGCCGCAGTCCCCTCGGCCACCGCGGCCGGCAACTTATCTTCTCAGATAAGTCGTGAGTATTGCATCGTCTGTTCCTACATTTCTCACAAATCCAAATTGATCTTCCCCAAAGTCGGATTCCACCAGTGTTAGTATTTTGCAACCATTACTTGTTAAACTGATAGTTTTGAAATTTTCACATTGGTCTGCACTTGAGTTTTTCGGAATTGGAATCTCATATTCTTATTGAAGTGTGACGGTATTTCCGCTGTCTCATTCGTCTTTTATACCAGCTGGAACAATTTCTTCATGACTGGCTCCCCTAACGATAATAGCAGTTCAGACGGAGTATCATTTACTCCGGGGGGCCTTATTTCTACCCAAATCTTTTAGTGCTCTTGAAATTCTTCTCGCATTATCGTATCTCTTATCTCATCTTCCTCTAGAATACTGTCGTCAGCCGGCCGCGGTGGCCGAGGGGACTGAGGCGCTTCAGTCACGGTCTACACGGCCACTACAGTCGGGGGTTCGAATCCCCCCTCGGGCATGGATATTTGTGCCGTCCTTAGTTGTAGGTAGTTCATAAGTAGTTTAGGGACTGATGACTTGCCGGCCGCGGTGGCCGAGGTGACTGAGGCGCTCCAGTCATGGTCAGCACGGCCACTACGGTCGGGGGTTCGAATCCCCCCTCGGGCATGGATATTTGTGCCGTCCTAGTTCGTAAGTAGTTCATAAGTAGTTTGTAAGTTTAGGGACTGATGACCCTGTAGTTAAGTCCCATAAGCTTAACAAACATTTGAACATTTGAACATTTTTTGAACTGATGACCTCGTAGTTAAGTCCCTTAAGCTTAACAAACATTTGAACATTTGTACTGCCGTCAGTACTACCTGCTTTGTACAGCTCGCGAATAGACCACAGCGATAAAATTAGAAAGATTAGGGTCCACAAGCAGGCACATGGGCGATCGTATTTTTCGCGAATCATACGCGGAGGGAGAGACATGGTACATGAAGTAGTCTCTACTACACCCCCTGAGGTAGCTTGCGGAGTATGTATGTGCATTTTTCTTAACATGCGTTTATTTTGTCTGTGCATCGATGTTTGCAGTGATCCTTTCATTTATTCTATTTGCCCTTTCATGTAATACTAGACACAGCAAAGGGAGAGCTGGTAGACCCAGCAAAGGGAGAGCTGGGTATTAGCTGGTAAGTAATAAATCGGTGATCGCGTCAAGCGCTTTGCAGTGCTGTAGATGTAAGACGCGCCCTTCGCCAGCAGTTGTTGTGAAGTAAAACAGCGCGTTAAAGCCTTCGGCGCTCCTACCTGTTTGGCGAGTTGCAGAGTTCGGTCCTTCCCGCGACCTTTTGCTGGTGCAAATTTCACTCGGCGCAGTTCGCAGGACATCGGAAGAACACGTGTAGCCTGTCGGAACGCCGAAGAGCGAGCCGGAGAACCTCCTCTCTACAGCCAGCTACGTCACGAGCAGCAACTGCAGCCTGTTTGATCAGGTTATACCGGCTTTTCCGCAGCACACCTCGTAAATCAGCGGTCACGCACTGCCTGCGTACGTCGAGGAATCTTTCTTTCACTATATGCGCTTAACACACTATAGTAGGAAAATGTTTTATTATTTACTAGCTGATAATAAGCCGTTGCGTCGGGGTTTTAACTGTCTGTTAACAGTTCTTTTAATTTAATAACATAAAATAGAAAAAGTACAGTGAAAGTTGTTTTCGTTTTTGCTTTTTAAATTTTTTTTTATTCCTACACATGTGTGTGTGTTATAAATTCTGCGTTAAAATTATAAGACAACAACTGTTACCAATCACTGAGACTGTCTTATCGGAATTAATTGTAGTCCCTATGGCTAAGCTTAAAAACCGTGACTGTGTGAAACAATAATTATTTCATTATAGGACTTATAGTTTAGGAGATATGACGTCTGATCCGTGGGAAACTACCACTTCGTGTTTGTTCATATTTTATGCGCTACCGCATCGTTCATTCGAACTTTGCACACTTGATCTTCAAAACAAGAGGAAAATCACTTTTTACATATATTTTTTTATGTGGTAACGCTTTGGAATACGTATGATCTTCCCTTCAAGGCAACAAACTCTGGGAGATGTAACCCATCCCTTTTGCATGGTCTACTTCCTCCCGGCCCTGCCGCGGTGGAGTAGCCGAGCGGTTTAAAGCGTCTCGCTGCGGAGCACGCGGTTGCTCGCCGTGGAGGTTCGAGTCCTCCCTGGGGCATGGGTGTGTGTGTTTGTCCGTAGGTTAGTTTACCTAGGTTTAAGTAGTTTGGAAGCTACGGACTGATGACCACGCAGTTTGGTCCGATAGATTTACAAACATTTGATTTTGAATTTCCTCCCGGCCCTCTCGCCGCGTGGAGGTCAAAATAGCTCAGGACACTGTGGCGTCTGCACGGCCACTATGGTCGGGGGTTCGAATCCCCCCTCGGGCATGGATATTTGTGCCGTCCTAGTTCGTAAGTAGTTCATAGGTAGTTTGTAAGTTTAGGGACTGATGACCCCGTAGTTAAGTCCCATAGACTATACAAACATTTAAACATTTGACACTGTGGCTTTGGCCATCCCCACTTGCTATGTGGCGATCCTGTCCTATCTGGTGGACACTGTTTCCCACTGTTGACTGTGCGCCACCTTGCGGTGCAGTCCCCGATTTTTTTAACCGTCTCCGTCAAAATTTGTATTTTCCGTCTTAGTTCGATGTTTTAGCTTATGACCCGCACTGTGAGTATCGCGTCCTACTTTTTATCCACCACACTAACATGGAAAAGAAAATTTAACTCTGTCCTTGCTTAATCATTACAATCATGGGCGCTTATGACCACAGTAGTTTTGCGCCGTTCAAAAAATGTGTACGTTTGATGGGAGGCAATATCAACGGTTTTATTCCTATCTTCAGAGGTCTGCGCGAATGCTGATATCAGCGGATATCCACACTATTTCTTACTTTGAGGATAAAATTGTGAGAGACGCGGATATCCGCGTTTTGTATGCGGATAAAGAGAGGGGTGTCTGACCAGTCGTCTGTCGAAATGTTAGCTGAAATATCCAAGCCTGTGGACATTCTTGGAATCCTTGTAGGCCCCAGGTAGAGCGGAAGTCTGTTGCCCTCATCTTCTGGCCACAGCGGACGTAGCTGTACCCGAGTATATTTACTTTGTGACCCGAAGGACCTGCGCCTAATCCGTTTACGCGACCGTGTCATATCCGCGGTCTGTCAAGTGTTTCTGGGTGGCAAACCGGCCCGCTGCCTACCAAAGGTACCATGCCAAATGTCCTGTGCAAAATTTCATGGAGATTAGAGGGTGAATAAAGTGCCCTTATTCACATATTAGCACGATGCCGCAGTTATTTAAGCATATTATTGTTTATGACGTCAAATCTTCTGAACTATGTGTTGCGGTTCTTACCCTTACATCGATTGTTACTTCAAGGAAGGAATACGAGCACCAAATTTAGTTAAAATCGGTCCAGTCGTTTGGCAGGAGAAGTGCAACATCGTCAAGAGATGCAGCAATTTACCGCGCATTTATTGTTTATTATGCCATATCTCCTGAACTGTGTGTCTTACAGTAATTTAATTATGTCAATAAACGTCGCGAAAGTGCAAGCAACATGTTAGCAAATGAACGGTACAGCCGCACATAAAATAAGAAGCAATATACAAACAAACTGGGACGGAAGTAATAAAAATTGACAATAGCATTTTATAGTAACTTTCATAATCAAATACAGTATACAGTGAAAGTAACGTGTTTAGGAAAGTACACTATGTAACATTTTGTAAAATTCCGAAAGAACCGTTTCTTGTTTTGAATGTAAACACAATAAAATGTCGATCACTTTAAAGCACGGAAATTTAAGAAGATGCCTGTATTAAACAGCTGGCTTAGTGCTCCGACCACACGGGCTACGTTTTGTGTCCGGAGTTCCAATGTTTTCCCGTTTGTAATAGTCTGTTTAGGAGTAGGTATAGAACAGTTACCGTCATTCGACTTCAAATGTTTGTTAAGCTTAAGGGACTTAACACCGGGGGGTCATCAGTCCCTAAACTTACAAACTACTTATGAACTTCCTTATACCAAAGACGTCACAAACATCCATGCCCGAGGGGGGATTCGAACTCCTGACGGGGAACGGCCTCGCGCATCGTATCATAGCGTCTCAATGTGCTCGGCCGCTCCGCCGCGGCGGTCATTCGAGAAGTCAAAAGTAGTTGTCACAGAATTATATCATTATACACCATGGTTTTAAATACTGCTATCTATTACTATTACCCATTAAAAACTTTAATATCTGAGGATGCGGATGCAGATGCGGATATGAGCCTTGCGGATGTGGTGCGGATAACGCTTTTCTTACCCGCGCAGACCATTACCTATCTTGATACAAATTTTCAACATGGGAATATCACTGTCTACCTAATATTTCATACCCTGCATGGTAAGGCTACCTTGCAGTTAGACACCACTTCACTCATCACTAGTTTTGTGTAGTTCGCGTATCAATTAAATCGGAAGAGCGCTCCCGCAGGCGAAATACGCAAACTATTTCACATATTCCTCGTCTCTTGGTTCGTCCCCTACTTTTCATAAGACTGGCGGCTAATAGCGAGAGGACGCGAGAGCGCGCAGAATCCCGTGATTTTCTTTCTGCCAGATACCGTCATTTAAAGCTGAGATACAGCTCAGCAGTAGCTTCATAGACATTACCCAACAATACGTGTAATAGCACTCGCTTGGGCAACACTGATTATTATATAAAAAAAAGCTGTCATAACAAAAGAAAGAGCTCTTTTAGTGGCGGTAGCAAAAGCCAAACACAGCGGACGAACTAAAAAGAGCGACCTACTTCGCGACCGAGCTGATAACTAAATGGAGAGCTACCGATCGCGAACTAAAATATGCGCGATTGGTCGCGAACTAAAATATATGCGATCGGTCGCGAACTAAAATATGTGCAATCGGTCACGAACTACAACATGCCTTACCTGTCGCGAACTGTTATGCCAAACGTATCTCGCTTCTTAGTTCGTTGGATTCTTTTCCGAAGAAAGACGGGCAATAGAAAGAGGACGCGGAGCAGAATTAAAAATCACGTGTTTGCCTTCTGCTGATGAGAGCCGTTTGGAAGTGAGCGTCTGCCTGCTAGATTACATAGTTCAGTGCCACAAAATTTCTGTTTTGAAGTATTGTGCACTCTGCAATATCTGACTAATAAATTCCATAATACCAAGATATAGAGATAATTCTAAACTTAAACGCGAGAGATTATCGACAAACTGTTTCTTTTGGTCTGCTTGATATCGTTAGCGGCTCAAGCAGGAAGCGCATGAAGCAGGTACGTGGGGGAACTTCTCCCTCCACTTGCATGCGCAGATCACGCCGCTCAGCCGTCACTGGGAGTGGACGAACTAAAAGAACTAACTAGTTCGCGGCAGAGCTGCGAACTAAAGTGAGCGCTCCCGATCGCATACTATTATGCGCAAGTCTACTGGTCACCATGAAAGTCCAGAGTTGGAGGATGCAATAGACTGAGGGTATGGAGGAAGAGTTTGACAGAGAGACGAACAGGTGATTGCCAGAGAAATGGGAAGGTGGAGACGGTCAGAGACCGGTATAGGAGAGGAGCAGTGAGGAGATGAGCAGAGAGTGGGGGAGAGGAGGAGATAGAATGTGGAAGAAGGTGAACAGAGTGAGAAAAAGGAGAGATGGACTAAAGACTAGAAAAAATACGTACCCGAGCGACACCGGGTTTTCAGCTAGTAGAAGATAAATTGCACCCGCGCGAAGCCAGGGCAGGTCGCTAGTACAAAATTAATTTACATTCTTGGCTGTTGTTTTACATAACAAAACAAAAGCTTTTATTTTTCGTACGTTACCTCTGAATTTTTTGTCGCCGTGGTAAGAGATTAGCACACTAGTTGTAGGATTCCGATACAATAGGAACGCCAAGACGGAACAGCTCACGATTCGCGGCATAATAAATGCTAAAGAGGAAGAAATTCCTGTCGCCGTAGGGGCGTCCTAAAAGCAACAAATTCCCGCCAGAGTCCTGGCAAATACCTAGCACGATGCTCTATTCAAACGGCGATACATATTTCATCGGAGCCCGGTTCCTCCCGGTTTTTTTTACTTTCTTTCGTTCTCCTACGTTAGAAAAAAATTACACCTACAGCGGAATCAAATATATGAGCGAGAACGAGTCGGCGGCGCAGATAGAGCGGGCGCGGCCGATCTGCATACAATGGCCACCTGCGGCAGATCTGGCCTGGCGTCCGCCGGCCGACGCTCGGCCGATCGCCTGTTGCGGCGCCCGCGGTCACGCCGTAATTGCGAATAGGCGCGTGGGCAAAGCGCACGCCGCCGAACCGCCCACTCACCCCCCGCCTGTTGCTATACGCGAGGCATCCACGACGTAATAACTCCGAAAAGGGCACCTGGGTATAGACAGGCAAGCGCATCCGCCATTTTAGTTCCTTCCCGTCGACGCTACAGTGCTCTGTAGGACAGTCAGTACGCTTTCAGCTTGGTGGGCGGTGGGCTCAGTTTGTGACTTTTGCATGGAGCGAAACGTGCCCGGATCCCAGACACTGCAGGTTCTGGACAGGGTTTCCAAAAGTAGAGCACACCGGCCTGTTCACCACAGGTACTTTTGGCCACCTGCAGTAATGCCGTAGTTCCGAATAGGTGCGTGGGCAATGCGCACGGTGCGGAACCGCCCACTGCCCCCTCCCCCCACCGCCTATTGCTATACATATGTGATGTTTGAGACATCCACGATGTAATAACTCTGAAAAGGGCACCTGGATATAGACAGGCAAGTGCAACCGCCCTTCCCGTCGACGCTACAAGGCAGTGGTAGGGAAGTCAGTACAATTTCAGCTTGGTGGGCTAAGTTTGTGTCTCTTACATGGGGGGACACTTGCCCAGACCCCAGCCACTGCAGGTACTGGATGGGGTGTTCCAAAAGTAGGGCACACTGGCCAGTGCGCCACAGTTAACTTTGGGCGCCCGCAGTCACTCCGTAATTGCGCATAAGATCATGGGCAATGCGCACGCCGTGGAACCGCCCACTGCCCCTCCGCCTATTGCTGTATACGAGAGTGATGTTTCAGGCATCCACGACGTATTAACTCCGAGAAGGGCTCCTGGATATACACAGGCATGCGCATCTGCCATTTTAGTTCCTTCCCGTCGACGCTACAGGGCACTGTAGGACAGTCAGTACGCTTTCAGCTTGGTGGACGGTGAGCTCAGTTTGTGACTCTTGCATGGAGCGAAACTTTCCCGGACCACGTTCAGTGCAGGTACTGGACAGGGTGTTCCAAAAGTAGGGCACACTGGCCTGTCTTTGCAGGTACTTTTGGCTGCCCGAGGTCATGCCATAGTTGTGAATAGGCAATGCGCACACTGCGGAATCGCCCCCTGCCCCTCTGCCTATTGCTATACATGTGAGATGTTTAAGGCATCCACGACGTAATAACTTCGAAAAGGGCACCTGAGTATAGACAGGCAAGCGCATCCGCCATTTTAGTTCCTTCCCGTCGATGCTACAAGGCAGCGTAGGGCAGTCAGTACGCTTTCAGATTGATGGGCTCAGTTCGAGTCTCTTGCATGGAGTGACACTTACCCGGACCACAGACAGTGAAGGTACTGGACAGGGTGTTCCAAAAGTAGGCACGCTGGCCTGTCCGCTGCAGGTACTTTTCGCCGCCCGCAGTCACACCGTAGTTGTGAATAGTCAGTGCACACGCTGCGGAACCGCCCACTGCCCCTCCGCCTATTGCTACACACTGTGATATTTGAGGCATCCAGGACATAACAACTCCGAATAGGGCACCTGGATATAGACAGGCAAGCGCATCCGCCATTGTAGTTCCCTCCCGTCAACGCTATAAGGCAGTGTAGGGAAGTCAGTGTGCTTTCAGCTTGGTGGGCTCAGTTTGTGTTTCTTACATGGATCGACACTTGCCTGGACCCCAGACACTGCAGTTACTGGACAGAGAGTTCCAACAGTAGACCACACGGGCCTGTTCGCCGCAGGTAATTTTGGCCACCCGCAGTCATGCCGTAGTTCCAAGTAGGTGCGTGGGCAATGCGCACGCTGCGGAACCACCCACTGCCCCCCCCCCCTCCCCCCACCAGCCTATTGCTATATGTGAGTGATGTTTCAGGCATCCACGACGTAATAACTCTGAAAAGGGCAACCTGGATATAGACAGACAACCGCATCCGCCATTTTAGTTCCTTTCCGTCAATACTACAGGGCAGCGAAGAGCAGTCAGTACCCTTTCAGCTTCGTGGGCTCAGTTCGTGACTCTTGCATGGAGCGACACTTGCCCGGACCACAGACACTGCAGGTACTGGATGGGGTGTTCCAAAAGTAGGGCACACTGGCCTGTCCGCCGCAGGTACTTTTGGCCTCCTGCAGTCATGCCGTAGTTGTGAATAGGCAATGAGCATGCTGCGGAATCGCCCCCTGCCCCTCTGCCTATTGCCATACACGTGTGATATTTAAGGCATCCACGACGTAATAACTCCGAAAAGGGCACCTGGATATAGACAGGCAAGCGCATCCGCCATTTTTGTTCATTCCCGTCGACGCTACAAGGCAGCGTGGGGCAGTCAGTACGCTTTCAGCCTGGTGGGCTCAGTTTGTGTCTCTTACATGGAGCGACACTTGCCTGGACTCCAGACACTGCAGATACTGGACGGGGTGTTCCAAAAGTAGAGCACACCAGCTTGTCCGCCGCAGGTACTTTTGGCCGCCAGCATTCACGCCGTAGTTGTGAATAGGTGAGTGGGCAATGCGCACACTGTGCAAATGCCCACTGCCCCGCCGCCTGTTGCTAAAAGCGAGTGATGTTTCAGGCATCCACGAAGTAATAACTCCGAAAAGGGCACCTGGACATAGACAGGCAACCGCATCCGCCATTTTAATTCCTTCCCATCGACGCTACACGGCAGCGTGGGGCAGTCAGTACGCTTTCAGCCTGGTGGGCTCAGTTTGTGTCTCTTATATGGAGCGACACTTGTTGGACCCCAGACACTGCAGGTACTGGACAGGGTGTTCTAAAAGTAGGGCACACCGGCCTGTCCGCCGCAGATACGTTTGGGCGCCCTCAGTCACGCCGTAATTACGAATAGGTGTGTGGGCAATTCACACGCCGCGGAACCGGCCACTGCCTTTCTGCCTGTTGCTATACGCGTGTTTTGTTTCAGGCATCCAGGACGCAATAACTACGAAAAGGGCACCTGGATATAGACAGGCAAGCGCATCCGCCATTTTAGTTCCTTCCGTCGACGCTACAGGGCAGTGGAGGGCAGACAGTACGCTTTCAGTCTGGTGGGCTCAGTTTCTGACTCTTGCATGGAGCGACACTTGCCCTGACCCCAGACACTGCAGGTACTGGAAGGGGTGTTCCAGAAGTAGGGCACACCAGCCTGTCCGCCAAACGTACATTTGGGCTCCCTCGCCTTGTTGTGAGAGCTACCAGTAAAATGTAACGGTCTGACGGCGTTACATAATACAGCACGTCACACTGGAAGGGCAAGAAATGTGCTATGTTCAGATGAACGATCATAGGTTCGGCATACACTTATAATGTATATGCAGAGAAATGTTTAAGCGGAGAATCCATTTTAAAAAATCTTATCTAGAGATAGCAACAAATTTATAAAATTGTCTAATACTTAATGATGCAGTAATACAGAACGTTTTAAGTCCATAACTTCATTGATTTCGAGTTCTGAATTCATAATTTGCTTTAATATTATTCTACTTTTATTCTAGTATTCTAGTATAGTACTTTTGGTACTTTTAAATGGCAGATTTTGTAGGTATATTATGGAGGAAATAAGATTGTAGCAAGAAAATGGCCATGTCTTTTCAAAATGTTCAAATGTTTGTAAAGCTTAAGGGACGTATCTACGGAGTCATCAGTCCCTAAACTTACAAAATACTTATGAACTACCTTACACTAAAGACAACACAAACATCCATGCCCGAGGGGGGGATTCGAACCCCCGATCGTAGCGGCCGTGAAGACTGTGACTAGCGCGCCGCAGACCCCTCGGTCACTTCAGCCGGCGATGTCTTTTTCCGAAAACAAATATTTGTACTACAAATGTGTGTAGTAAAATATTGTATTAGATTATGTTAAACATTTTCCAAATAATAAGAATGTAAACTGTATTTTGCAATGAATACTACAATACAGAGGATGCAAAGTTGCGATCACAACCACACTGTTATATTTGGACCAGAGATTCGCCAAAATGCAAGCAATGTAAGAGGACAATCCTGTATACCAGGGGTAGGCAACCGCAAAGCCGTGGCAATCTACTATTTCATACCATTGTATCAGAGTGATCTACTTCTTTTAATAATACAGTAATTCTTCATTTTCTATCATTTAAGTACTGCAAAACAACTAGATTGGACCATAAAGTTTACGTCATCACTACTTGTTCAAAACATCTAAAAATTATTCCATAATATTTTACAAATATTATTTTACATTTAGGTCTACTCTGAAACTTGAGTACATTTTCAGTTAACATTGCCCATGACTTTTGGTGTATAACGTGTTACACATGGTCAAATACAAGATTGAAGGTGTTCCTCAGTCAAACTTGTCTGCGTTTATTCTTAATAAAATTCATATGTGAAAAGAAGTACAACATAGTAAGAAGAAGCAAACAATGCGTTTATTCTAAGTGCAACATTAACTAATACAGTGTATTTCTCCTGATGAATTACAGCCCAGCATTTATCGGGTTCTGCAATAATTTTGAGAAACAAATATTTTTTGACGTTATTTCAAGATCTTAGTACAAGAAACCTTTTGAATATTTTAGTCACAAAATATACCGTCCACACACTACAAACGCAGAAGTTCGTAGTTTTCTGCAGCAAAGAAGTTGATGTTCTAATCTTCTTGAATGGCATATGGTATGATACTCGACGCCTTCTCCAAACACGTACCGAAAAAATGCATATCTTGAATCAGCTAGTGTAGCAACGAATGGCGCGAAGGTAGCAGCATTGAAACAATTCGGAAAAAACAGTTATAAAAATTCTAGGGAGATATAAATCGAAGTTCTACGCGATTGTTAATAAGTAAAATAAACTGGTATGTCAAACAATTACACATTTTAAGTGCTTCAAAAAGCAATTTTCGTTTTTTATTCTACAATTTTTCTTCTGCACTCCCAGTACTCATGCGATCTACCAAATAAACACTGGCGATCTACCAGTAGATTGCGATCGACGTGTTGCCGACCCCTGCTGTATACTATTTATAAACCGAATTGGTATGTTCTAATGTTTGAGAGCTTATGGGACTTAACTACGGGGTCATGTCCCTAAACTTATAAACTACCTATGAACTAGCTAATACTAGGGACGACACAAATATCCATGCCCGCTAGGGGGCGGGGGAGGGGATTCGAACTCCCAACGGGGAGCGTATGTAATACAAAAAGTAAACTGCATCTATCAGCTAAGAGTAGTTCCAGTGATTATGACTTAGCTAAATATAAGGAATACTGTAAATCATTTAAAAAGGTAATTCAGACATCTAAACAAATGAACTATGAGAGAAAGATAGCAAAATCAGGCAAGAAAATAAAAACAATATGTGATGTAGTGAAAGAGGAGACTGGTAGAACCAGGAAGGAACAGGAGCAGATACCATTAAAATAGATGATACATTAGTAACTGATAGGCGTAGTGTGACAAATCTATTTAACAACTAATTTATATCTGTTACTGATAGTATAGGATTGTCATGGTCAGTAAGTAATGTCCTTGAATATTCGTAACTAACATTTACAAATAACTTCAGGAACATGAATATCCCACTCACTTCACGACAAGAAATAACTTCCATAATAAAATCTTTAAAAACAAATCATTCTAGTGGTTACTTTAAAAAAAAATCAACAAAATTAAAACGTGCTTTTGTGAATTAAGCTCAATTTTAAGTTATTTGTGTAACCAGTCTATTATAACTGGAAGATTTCCTGATTGCTTAAAATATGCTGATATTAAACCTCTATTCAAGAATGGGGATAAAGAAATGCCATCAAACTACAGACCGATTTCACTTTTACCGGTATTCTCAAAAATTCTAAGAAAGGTAATGTACAAGCAGCTTCTCAACCACCTAACCTGAAATGACATTTTGCCTAGAACACAGTCTGTATTACTGAAAGGTTTCGATATCGAGAAGGCTATTTACACCTACAGTGAGAATGTACTTAATTCATTAGATATTAAATTACTAGCAGCAGGTATTTTCTGTGATTTATCACAGGCATTTCGTTGTGTGAACCATAACATTCTTTTAAGTAAATTAGAATTCTATGGTGTCATGGGAATTGCTGCAAAGTGGTTGAAGTCGTACCTCGCTAACAGGAAACAAAGGGTGTCAATGCAAGAGACTAGTGAATTAAGCCAATAGTCATATCAGATTGGGAAGAAACTACATGTGGTGTCCCACAAGGATCCATCTTAGAGCTATTGCTTTTTCTTGTGTACATTAATGACCTCTCATCAGTTACACTGCTAGAAGCAGCTTTGCTATAAATAGCACGTCGAGCATAGTTCTAGAAACGTCTACTAATGATATTTACATGAACATTAATGAATTGTTTAAAGCCAACTCATTGACATTAAACTTTTAAAAGACTCACTACATACAGTTCAGAACATTCAAGAGATTTCCAACCACTATATGCATAGAGTATGAAGAAGAGTAGATAGAAGAGATTGACAGTATAAAATTCCTGGGATTACAGCTTGATAATACATTCAGTTGCGAGGTGCACACCACATAACTGCAGAAACAACTTAACAAATCTGTATATGCAATATGAGTGGTATCAGACATATAGGATACATAAAAATAAAAAAGCTTCCATACTTTGCTTATTTTCATTCCATAATGTCAGGTATTATATTTTGGGGTAACTCTTCAAGTCAAGTAAATGTTTTCAAGAGTCCAAAAGTGTGAAATACGTATTATTTGTGGTATAAATTCACGGACATCCTGCAGAAGCCTGTTCAAAGAACAGGGTATATTAAATACTGCAACTATTTATTCCTTAACGAAATTTGTCATAAATAATAAATCCCTTTTCCGACACCGAGCGCGGTGGCGCAGTGGTAAAGCACTGCACTCGCATTCGGGAGGACGGTTGTTCAAATCCACCTCTGGCCATCCAGATTTAGGTTTTCCGTGATTTCCATAAAACACACCAGTCAAATGCCGGGGTGGTTCCTTTCAAAGCGTATGGCCGATTTCCTTCTCCATCCTTACCGACAATTCAGAGCGTCAGCTCCGTCTCTACTGACCACGCTGTCGATTGGACGTTAAACTATAAGCTTCCTTCCTTCCTTTTCCCGACAATACTACTCAGTACCTACAATAATAGGAACAAAACTGATATACACAAGGACTTAAAAGCACTTACTTTAGTTAAAAAACGGTTCCACTACTCAGGAACACATACTTTCAATAATTTACCAGCAACTATAAAAAAATTTATTTATTGAAGACAAGTGCCAAGACCTCTTTTTATTTTGTATTCTTTTAAGATTACCGGTTTTGGCAGTTTAACTGCCATCTTCGGAGCTTAGATTTCGTTCTTCACTACATTATTATTAAAAGCTTTAAAAACGCATTCAGTCGCCACCTTAATTGTTGGCTTGTCAACACACAAACAAAACATGATCATCAACATCCTGTAATAAGGTGTGGTCACTAAGTTAAAAAGTTTTTTTAGTGACCACACCTTTCTACAGGATGTTGATGATAATGTTTTATTTATATGTTGACAAGCCAAC
Organism: Locusta migratoria; assembly: GCA_026315105.1. Lineage (NCBI taxonomy): Eukaryota > Metazoa > Arthropoda > Insecta > Orthoptera > Acrididae > Locusta > Locusta migratoria. Next base: position 183,180,143 of record CM048749.1, read on the forward strand.
AATTAAGTTGGCTAGTAAATGTGTTTTTTTAAAAGCGTATAATAATAATGTTGTGAAGAATGAAATCTAAGATCCGAAGATGGCAGTTAAACTGCCGAAACCGCTAGTTCAAATGTTCAAATAGCTTATGAGACTTAACGACGGGGTCATCAGTCCCTAAACTTACAAACTAGCTGATACTAAGGACGGAACAAATATCCATGCCCATGGAGGGATTCGAACCCCCGACCGTAGTGGCCGTGCAGACCGTGACTGGAGCGCCTGTCCCCTCGGCCACCGCTAGTCGTAATAAAAAATAAAAAAACGATCTTGGTTCACGTCTTCAATAAATTGATTAAAAGGTCGCCTCCAAACATGACAAACCTTTAGTAACAAAAAATATATAAATAAATAAAATAAAAAATAAAAATTAGCTACAGGTAAAGATCAGTTTAAGAGGAGCCTAAAAGACTTTGTAGCTGCCAACTCCTCCTACTCCACTGACGAATTTTTAAATAGAACTAAATGGGACATGTATCTGTAATCATACTGTTAGTATTATCATATTATCAACTTGTAACAAAAAAGTATGTAACTGTATTAGTATCTATGGAACGAACAACCGATCATCTAATCCCGGCGACTTACCTACAGGAACGGGGATGCAGCAAGCTGTTCCCAGAGCAGAGCGGAGAGTAATTTGGAATGCCGGTGGCCGGCCCTATCTTCACGGCAGCAAAGTGGCGGTCAGCGTCGCGCTGCTAAATTACTTCCGCCATTGCCGGGGGCAAACGGTCGCTGGTGACGCAGATAGGCATCAAGGGAACCGGAGACGCGCGGCCCATCTGCGGGCATCCAGCGGACAGAGGGGTCACGACGGACGGCCGTCTCCAATCTCCGCTTTCTGGAGGACTGGTGGTTATCTCAGTCGTGAGCACGAGCACATACAATAGCGAGGGAGATCGGATTCCGTGTCCACCCGTACAATCCGAGCCGTGTATTTCCCTACACTTTGTTTCATATTTCAACAGCTACAAACACTGGATGGGAGGTATCACTCAGATTATTATCACTTAACTATCGCTTCTTCCAGTTTCCTCGCCTGTTCGTAGCACCTAATCGTTTCGTACTTCCTCTGGATTGCCGAATGTTCTGTTAGACACATTCCAATGCTCCAGAACTCATGCTTATTTCCATATCGGTGTCTGATATCATTAGATCTTTGTTTATTTTTCCCTTCGTGTCCTTTCCACTGTCTTTCTATTCAGCTTCGTAGATTCTTATGCTATATTGTGTGCAAAATGGACAGTTCTTACATCGGGTAGAATCAGTATGCTTTCACGCAGACTGAACCTTAGCATCTCTTTCCCTCGAATTTCTCCCATCCAAAGCTTTCCTTTACTCAAAAAAATGTTTGTAAAGCTTATGGGACTTAACTGCGGAGTCTTCAGTTGCTAAACTTACAAACTACTTATGAACTAACTTATACTAAAGACAATACAAACATCCATGCGCGAGGGAGGATTCGAACCTCCGACGCGGGAGGCCGCGCGATCCGCAACAAATGTCTTTCGCCTCGGTTGCCCAGTGGTAGAGTGCCAGACTATAAATCCAAAGGTCGCGGGTTCGAGCCCGCCAGGTCCTAGGATTTTTATCTGTCACTTTCCACTTCCATCACCTCTTTCAGTATTGCTCATGTGAAAAATTTCGAGTAGCACCGTGGTTCGGAACCCACGTTAAACTGTAGGTCCCCCTATAAATGGCTGGGTAAGTCAGTTCGAAGGTCGGAGGAAGGTAACAGCATACCACCTCAAAACAGGACCATGCCTAGTGAAGCACTGTGGTGTTCAAACAATCTTCGGATTGTTGACTGCTTTACTATATGACTATCGCAGAAAAAAATGTTGCGGTCCTGCTAGTGAAAATATATGTTCCTGAGCAGTGGACCCCTTTTTGAACTAAAGTAAGTGCTTTTAAGTCCTTGGGCCGTATGAATAAAATGGAGTATCTACTTTATATTTTGAATTCCAGAGAACATACTCAGGCTCGCATGAATAAAGGGAGTCGGAGCTTTTAGTAACAACAAATTCTGTATTATAGGGACAGTGGTCTTGATTTCTATTCAATATTGAAAGACGAAGTGCATGAATGATGCGCACTTCCTCCGCTCTGTCGTAAACTTGTGAGATGAAATTGTAAGGTTTGTGGTTTCTTAATGTTTCACGGATCAGAATTGTATGACAGAGCCCTAAAATAATTCGTTTATCTTTTTGTAGGAATTTTTAACAAGTACTAGCAGGCACGCATCGCTTTAACCCTGTAATGCATGGCTTTTTATTTGAAGCTAAAAAAAGAAAAAACTGTGAGATTAATGTAAAGTGCGTATATACTGAGAAAAATATTGGAAAAAATCCTTACAATTATTATGCACTACTAGGAGCAAGAAGTTCATAGCTGATCAGCTATATAGTGCTTTCATTATATACCCATTGCAGTAAATATCACTGTTATACTTCTAATCATTCTAGAAAGTAACTCATAATGCAACTATAGTAAACGATGGACAACTTTTTCATGCCAAACGAGGAATACTGAAGTAAAGAAACGCACAAGTTACGCGTAACTCAGTGCAGCAAACTGTCGTACTGATTCACTAGCACTCTGCAATTTGTAGTTTCTAGGACGAGCTACTAGCATGTGTAACACTATGTAGAGAAGGAGCTACAAATGAATTTGTGGTAAAATGTTGGTCAGTTTGAGAGATAATAGAAAAAAACAAGGTTGTAGCTGATCAGATACACTATGCATTAATGCAGTGACCGAGTGCATTCAGGCGCTGTGCTCCGATGTGCGAGGCCGTTCCCCGTCGGGAGTTCGAATACTTCCTCGGGCATGGATGTTTGTGCTGTCTTTATTGTATGTTAGTCTATAAGTATTTTGTAAGTTTAAAGACTGATAACCCCGCAGTTAAATTCCATAAGCTTAACAAACATTTGAACATTTATTAACCTGTGATTCGATCTGGGCATTAGGCGACCACGCGGTATCCAGTTTGCCTTGCTAACCAGAAAACAAGTCCCGATGTAGCAGTTATGAACGTCCATTACATAAGCTATTTTTAATATAGTATAAACTACATTGAGCCTCATTTTTTATGTTTTGTGGATATTTTTCATCTAATCAGACTTTATATAACTTGTATGTAATAACTGTCAAGTGATGCAACTTACAATCGTTGCGAAATCAGTCGTGCAGTAATCTAAAAGACTCGATTTAATATTACAGCTGTAGTGGCCTAAGGTCTTTCTTTCAGAAAAGCTTTATATTTTAAATGAATCATTTTAACTTGACTGATCGAAACTTCTATGAAAAAATGGCATATAATTCACTGTTATCCTGTATGTGATCCATGCCGTTTGCTAACGAAATAGCCGTGAGAAAGTTGGACAGTAGTTTTGTGGATTTTAGGCGGTTTCCACATCCCCCTAGCTCAATACCGGACTGGTCCACAAGTCCCGTCTCAGTTACACGATTCGCAAACGTTTCGTAACACTTTACATTTTCACACATATAACACAATATGCACACATTTTCTCCCGGGGGGTATGGGGTGACGACAGTAAGAGCTCCCGGCCACCCAGTAAAAATTAACACGCCATTTCCGAATTAACAAAACTGACCCTGCATGTGCGGGAACATGGCTAAAGAGAAAGAATGAGAGCCTTTATATGGAAGAGATCTGGTGCAGGATGAAAATTACGTCAATGCGTGCCGAAATGACGTTCGTTGCCTATAGCCTCTGGCTGACGCGACCAACTCCCAAACCGATGTTACTCAATTGTACCCGCACTGAAAAAAACCCCTGGCCAGGTTAAGGTCGGCCGTCCGGTAGCGTTGTTGACACCGCCCCTATAGACACTGGCGTCCCACACACAGAGCATTCACCGCTACCCATTTAGGGCGGTATTCATCAGCAGTGGGCTATCCGGAGGCAACTGTTCAGACGGCCGGAATAACCGCGTCCCACATGTTACGCCGAATTATCGAGGCGCCGGCGCTGTTTGCCTCGTCATATTTGCGCATTTCGGCGCGCGTATCGTACAGGAACAACGCACTGCGCGGAATATTCGTGTGCCGGACAATACGCGAGGCAGCGCCGCCACACAATGCGAATCGTGCGAATAGCGTCCGTGGCGAGCAGACGCTAGCGACCGCGTCAACGACGCGACGCGATAGAAAAAGAAGAAAAAAAAAGTGTGGGGAAGCTGGGAATTTAGCGTCGCTTCTGGTCAACAGGGACACAGAAACAGGCGGAGGATCACTGTCCAGGCATTCTGCTTCAACTGACAGAGAGAGAGAGAGAGAGAGAGAGAGAGAGCCACCTAGCGAGGTGACAAAAAGTCACATGGTAGCGATATGTACAGATGGCGAGAGTAACGCGTAAACGAGGTATAAAAGGGCAGTGCACTGGCCGAGCTGTTATTTCCACTTACGTTGGCTCGTGTGAGAAGTTTTTTCGGCGTGATTGTGGCCGCACGACTGGAATTAATACACTAAATCAAATGTTCAAATGTTTGTACAGTTTATGGGACTTAACTACGGGGTCATCAGTCCCTAAACTTACAAACTATTTATGAACTACTTACGAACTAGGACGGCACAAATATCCATGCCCGAGGGGGGATTCGAACCCCCGACCGTAGTGGCCGTGCAGACCGTGACTGAAGCGCCTCAGTCACTTCGGCCACGGCGGCCGGCAATTAATACACTCTGAGCGTCGAATGCTATTTGGAGGTAGACGTGTGTGTCATTCCATTTCGGAAATCGTTAGGGAATTTTATAGACATACACGAAAGAGCTTAAACTTCATGGAGTGGCGATACTTCCGCCTTGTTTGAGGCAAACTGAACTTCCGTCCGCCATGTTATTTGGGGCATCAGCTGACAGTTGGTATGCCACAACCACTAAAGAATTTTACCTATTTACAGTTCCACATTTACATAAAGATTGCCTATAGAATACGGATGTGCATCAAGTTTCGTCAGACTTTATCGAAGCTGCGAATTGACGAGCCTGACAGTATACATGGTCGAAAATTCCCGTTGCAACCTTCTAGAACTTGTAGTAGGGTACATAACATTTTGAATAGGAACCCTTGTCCGTAAAAGTATCGTTTGCGTTCCAATACGATTTCAATTCAGATGATTATCTCATCCACTCCTACTAGAGGAATATAATTAGGCGTGACCCAGTACAATTGTTGAAATCAATTTGAAAACAATACTGAATCGTTCCGTTATTACTAACGCATTTTATTACAGTTTACACCTTATGTTTTACATCAGTCGACAACGAGAACACAGCATCTACGGCGCCAGAAGACGCAACGTACTGATGCATTACGACAGCGGCTCGATGTAGCGATCATTAACGTCGTTACACACATTGTACCTCCGAAGCATATTCTGATACACTCTCTACATTCCACCTAGTGTCTCTTCAACGCCTAATTACATTCCTCAAGTAGGAGTGGATGAGATAATCATCTGAATTGAAACAGCCGTAGAACGGAAACGATACGTTTCCGTACATGGATTCCTATTCAGAATGGTACGTACTCACTACCCTTTACAAGTTCTTTAAGTTTGTAACGGGAATTTGCGACCACCCTGTATTTCCAAAAAAAAAAAAAAAAAAAAAAAAAAAAAAAAAAAAAAAAAAAAAAAAAAAAAAAAAAAGAGAGAGAGATAATGTAGTCTCACCAACCTGTCAGTAATACAATTCCAGTTCGAAATATAAAAGTTAACTGAGGTTTGCAATATCAATGAAATTGCCGCTGTGACAATACTTCTGATGATTATAATGCAAGTACGTTGTCTAAACGAGTTTAGAAACATACAGTGAACACTAATTCTTACGACGAACAATCATGATCATGGATTTGCACCTGATGTTAATATGTTGCAACAATTGCTTTTATAAAGTCTGGTATACATTTATCTACTGAACGTATTAAGTCTACAGACTTGTAAAATTGCTGTCAATGGTTTTGGTTGTGAACTTTGGTGGACGAAATCTTGAGTACAAAGACAAGAGGCAACAAAATACTGCAGGTAAAAATGCACGTATTTTATGTGCAACAAAAGCATTACACGGCGAAATAAGGTATCGTTAATAAATTTCCTTGTTACCATGCTGAAAAAAGGAATGTTTGGTACATGAAATTTGAGTATAAAGATGAAAGTGACTACAGAATACTACAAAAAGAATGCACCTGGGTCAATTGCCACAACAGCATTTTACATCGAAATAACGTAACATCAATAACTTTCCTTGTTGCAATGCTGAAATAATTACATATTTGTTGCAAAGAACTTAGACATATACAAGTGAAAAAATTCTGACTGTTACTACTACTTCCACACTTTGCATTGGTTACATGTCAACCATGTTCTATTAAGTACTGTCAATAGAAAAAGAACATATTCATGGACCACGGGAGCAACACAAGAAACATTTCAAAAACACACCAACACTAGGTAGAAAACTGGGCATTTGTTAATAAGTTATATAGTTTGTAAGCCTAGGGACTGAAAACCAGAGTACTAAAGTCCCATAGATTTACAAACATTTGACATTTGTACTTCAGGGAATTGCAAGATAGGTTTTCCGAAGCTTCACTCTTGAGGCAGCTAAGTACCATTAGTCAGGAATTTTGTTTGCGTATAGGCAGAGCTCAAACAAGGTAAAAGTTTTGCCGGTCTTGCACGAAGTACTTGTTTTATCGTTGCGATTCGTGCATTTAAATGCTTATGAGGCATATTTCAGTAGCAAAATTTGTGCAGGGAATAGATACTAAATACAGTTTGTACTAAATACTGCAGTTCAAGCTCAACTACAACATGCGACAGACTCAAGTGTATTGACCACCGTAAATATGACGGACGAGTGTACACAGCTTGCCGCAAAGAGCGCTGTAACTCGCGTGTTTGCCCTCTATGAAATTTAACATCGTTGAGATACACTCATGAGTGTACCGAGAATATCTATTTCAGGTATTACCTCTCACCACCGGCAAAACAGTGAGCGAGGTCTTGCACGTATGGCCCAAAGCAGCGGCGTTTGCGTAGTGTTGTCTGTACAAACAGAAAAGCAACATTGCGCGAAACTACCGCATAAATCACTGTACGACCTAGGAAAAAGGTATCCTTTAGGACAGAGCTGCGAAATTTAGCATTAATCGGCTGTCGAGAGCATGTCCTAACAGTTCGACATCGCCTACACCGTCTATCCCGTGCTTTTGACGATCTACATCTACATGTTTAAAGTGCCAGGCAGAGGTTCTTCGAAACGCTTTCATAATATTTCTCTACCGTTCCATTCTTTAATAGGGCGCGAGAAAAAGCAACACACAAATCTCTGTTTTCTCTTATTTTATTGCGATGACCAAGTCTCCATATGTAGGTCGTGCTAACAAAATACTTTCGCATTCATAGGAGAAGATAGGTGACGGAAATTTTGTAAATGATGTCGGCACAAGTAATAACATCTGTTTTTAGTGATTTTCACCCTAAGTCGTACATAATTTCCGTGACACTTTCTCCCCTGTATCGCGTAATACAAAACGAGTTCCCCTTCTCGGAACTTTTTCTGTATCCTTCGCCAGTTCCACCTGGCAAGTATCCTACAATACGCAGCAGTACTTAGAATAGGACGGCCAAGTTTAGTGTAGGCAGTTTCTTTAGTACAACTGTTGAGCCTGTCAAGTGAAGCTGCATGAATAGAAGCGTAGCACAACTTCAAGGAAATATTCTTGCTTTATTGAAAATCGTATGGACATGTTGGTTCCAGTAGTAACTCTTGAGACCACACATGCGTTCCTGTGGACTGATTATTGTTGTACTAATTGGTCTTATTTAAGGGTTTTATTGTTCGATTCTGTGAATTCTCACGATTTATGTTACATTCAAATTTTGAATAGTCTAAAATTTTAGAAAAAGCAAACTGTTTTCATTTTTTAAAATAATTAATCGAATGTAATCAAACAGAGATTAACGTATTCACAGTAACATACGCACTTAAGACGGGGTGGGAGGCAGGGATCGAAAAACCTTAAGACACACCTTGTGTAATTAACGGACGCCCGTTATCAGACGAATCCGTTTTTATTGTCCTTTTCTTTGGGCCCCAACAACAAAAATCTTCAAATGTTTGTACAGCTTATGGGACTCAACTACGGGGTCATCAGTCCCTAAACTTACAAACTACTTATCAACTAGCTTATCCTAAGAACGGCACAAATATCCATGCCCGAGGGGGGATTCGAACCCCCGACCGTAGTGGCCGTGCAGACCGTGACTGGAGCGCCTCAGTCCCCTCGGCCACCACAGTCGGCGCCCCAACAACAAAAATGAGCACTCGCCTCTACTGCTTACTGTTGGCAGTAGGGCACGATGACAGTATTTGTGGCACAACCACAGGAGGTAACTTCTGTGCTACCATGTGCACTAATGAAGCGTAAAAATTGTAGCAGAATGTGATATCCAGGAAGTAATAGACCATAGGTGAAGAGTAGCTCTTTGTAGAAGAAGAAGGAGGGAGGTCTTCGAAGACTGCATCCAATCAGTTTGACGAGCCAGAAACAAAGTCTGTCAAGTAGATGCACGATAAAAGTACAGCAACGTCCGCGCCTCTTACGTCATCAGTGACAGCTGACGCTCGAAAGCTTGTGCCGCTGTCGTGAAGGACGCATCGACGAAGCCCGTCGTGGTGGCGGTATTGAAATATTAATGTCGTGTTTAAAACTTGGCCGGCGGCCGGGGAGCTAGCGGCATGCCGGGTGGCCGGGATGTAAGGAGATAGCAGGAGGCAGCAGCAACAACTTGCCGGGGAGAGCCCGGGATTTTCATAAAGATGCTGCCACCCGCCGCCCCGTATAAAACTTCACGGTGCTTCCTGCTGCGAGATGCATCCGCACACACCGGAGAATTTCCGGGAGGCAGGGAGGGGCTAGGCTCAGCAGACGCACTGCGAGTCCGACAGATTCTTTCAATTCGCTGCTGGAAAGCTTGGTACCCATGCTGCCCATTTCTTGAAAGACACTGTAGCCAGCATGTCTTTGTCTGTTGCAGTGCACGGCCACGCGGTCCGCATTGTGCAGTGGTACTGCTGATACATGCATTTTGTCATTTTAATTTTGGGGGCAATCTGAGCAATATAATCTACTACTAGTTGAAAACCCGACGTTGCCCGGATATTTATTTAGTCCTGTCATTTACAGGTATATCTTCATTTGTATAATAGTTATATCTGTAAAATCTCTTGGGAATATAATTACTAGCAAAGAAGAAATAGCCGGCCGCGGTGGTCGAGTGGACTGAGGCGCTCCAGTCACGCTCTGCACGGCCACTACGGTCGAGGAACGAAATCCCCCTGGGGCATGGATATTTGTGCCGTCCTTAGTGTTAGCTAGTTGATAAGTAGTTTGAAAGTTTAGGGACTGATAACCCCGCAGATAAGTCCCATAAGCAATACCAAAAAAAAAAAAAAAAAAAAAAAAAATAGAACTTGGTGCATGATGGGTCGTTTTTCCACGAACGTTGCAGTTTTTGTGCTCATATCTCATGAACGTGTCGTCGTACTGTGATACAAATAAAAAGGTACACTCAACTATATGCGTGTATACTGTCTGTAAAATTAGCTGCGGCTACAATTTATAGTGCAGAAATTAAAAATTTTAACTTCTTACCGAATGCCGTAGTTTTACTCCATAAACAGCGGAAAACAAGTAAGCAAGAAACTTTTTTTTTCCTTTCATAATTCTGCTACGGTTGTCAGAGAGAAAAAGTTAAATAAATGTTTGAAATTATGTTTAAAGTTTGTTGCAAGTAGCGAAGTACTCTCATTTTCATATAGCGTATTTAAAAGCCTCGCCGCATTATGTGGCAGTTTTTGCGATACATATTGTTTATGACGTAATATCTTTTGAACCATGTGCCGTATGTGAGATTCTTAACCATGCAGCAATCGTTACCTTGCGGTAAGGAATCTGTGTACCAAATTTGGTTGAAATCAGTCCAATGGTTTAGGAGAAAATAAGCAGCATTGTCGCAAAATGCAACAGTTTTTCGCGCATCTCATTGTTCATGACGTCACATCTCGTGAACTATGTATCGTATGTGATTCTTACACTTGCGGCGACCGTCCTCATGGATTGAAGCTTACGTGTACAAAATTTCATAAAGATTGGAACAAAACTGTAGATTTTTATGCAACACGTACAAGCAAACATACGGACACTCAGCTTTATATATTAGATACATCTTATAAAATAGCCTGTATGTGTGTATATATGTTCCTCATCTCCTCCTAAACCACTGGACCGATTTCAACCAAACTTGGTATACATGTTCCTTACCATCGGAAAACAATCGCTGTCGGTGTAAGAACCACCTACGACACATACGTAAGGAATAATGGCGTCATAAACAATGTCAGTCGCGAAAAAAGTCCGCATCATGTGATAATATTCTCCATCTGCACTTAAACTTAAGGACTGATTCCAACCAAATTTGGAACAAATATTCTTTAAAGTCAGGAATCATTTGCTATGGCTGCAACAACCACATACGATTCATAGTTCATACGACATCACGTCATAATGAAAACTGTCCCATCTTGTGGCGCGTGAAAGCGTGATTATATTCGCCAACTATTTGACAATGAGAGCACTTAGCGACCTGAAATAAACTTTGTACATAATTTCGAATCTTTAAGAAACTTTTCTCGTTGACAACACCAACAAAATGATAAAAGGAGAAAAATTTATCGCTGACTACTTTTCCTATGTTCATGATATATATCTACGGCATTTGGCATGACGTTATAAATTATTATTTCTACAGTGTAAATTGTATTCGCGATACAATTGACAGACAGTAGGCATACATACCACTAAATGTTTCTTTGTTACTATATCACATTTCGACAAATAAGTTCATGCGATATGAAGCCATAAACAATTTGGTTCATGAAAAACCGTATCATCAAGCATGAGGTATAGATTTATTACATCTTTACTGCTAGCACCATTAACGACATATTTTACAGACATTAGGAACATATACCACTGAATGTACTTTCGAATTTAGATCATAGTATGACACATATTTCAGGAGGTATGACGTGATAAACAATTAAATTTCCGAATAACTTCTACATCATGCACAATTTTTCCACATAATGGATCGATTTCAACTAAACGTGTTACATATATTGCTTACTATGATACAACACTCGTTGTGGGGTTGAAAACCACATACGGCACATAGCTAAGGAGATATGACGTAAACAATGAGTCACGCGACGCATGAGTTACGAGATTTCGATCATCTACTATTTATTCATCGCAGACAGTTCACTAATATTACACTCTACAAATCTGGAAAATTGTATTATTGTAGGACACATAGTGAAGGATATATGAGGTCATATGTACTGAGCTGCATGAAAACAAAACTTACGTGGACAAATAGTAAGGGAGAAGCTGACGGACAGAAAGGGAAGAACGAGATGGACTAAATATTGTTTATAGTCATATTTCGAATTAATGTTATACATCATTTGTATTTGATTACTGTCTTTCTTTGGATACTGCACTTATTTTGTACATTATGCACATTTCTTTATTTTACTGTTTCATAGTTTTTAAGGTGTTTTCATGAATACATGATGATGAAATCTTTCCCGAATTTTTATTTTCGTTTCTAATTTAAGACTGGTAAAATGGATATATATCCGGAAAATACCGGGTTTAGCTGCTAGTTATTGTATAAAACAACAGCCAAAATCTCTAATCTCTTTCTGCCATCTTCGAATCTGTCTTTAAAATATGCCACATGATAAAGGAAACTTTTGACTTGAGTGAAACACCAGCATCTTTTGGCATGAAGCGGAAAACATTTATTTGTAATGAAACATGTATGTTTAAATCAAATTAATTCGAAAATTAATAACTATGGCTGCGTATGTGAGTGAGCTGATGTCTGTCTGTGTGGATGCTACTGCGTGTGTAGACTGGTACGGCACTGTTAATATAAAATTGACGTGTCTTTCATTCGAGTAAGAATAAATGTTGTAATTAATCAGTCTGACATCGACTGATTGCGATGTGTAAGGCCCTGTTTGTGCGATTCATTATCAGAACAGCTACCTGACTGAATGAAAGCCCAGTTGTAGCTAAAAGAAGAATTCGTTAATTTAACAGTCAAGTAGTTCATTAACCGAATGGAGTACCGAGCCATGTTTAACACAAATGTGATAGTGAATGTATATGTAATGATGGGTGACGCGACAAACAATGTCAAACTGTGACTAAAAGCAACAGAACAGCATATACGGATATAGCACAGAATGGAATCCCTTACGTTGACAGTTATGACATTCGTTAATTGAAAAGAGTACAAATAAAAGTTTAATTCTAGTATGAGTGCTAATATGAATGTGTACTTAATTAACAAGGCGGGTGATTATTGTGCCACGAGGCTCAACGTGAGATTGAGATCTAAAATCACTATGTTGTAATCAAGTGGTGTAATAAATTTTCCGCAAATTGACAAGAAATACTGGCAGCTACCTGACAAACTAGTTGGTTACGGTTTTTGTAACGGAATGTAAGAGCATAACAAACGGAAATAGTAAATACGTGCAAAATGATTAACAGACACAGAAAACTGTCACCTTCCTCGGAATGCCAATTATAAATTAATTTGGTTTCATTCGCTCTTTTTCTAAGAGACAGCAAAGGATCTGGAGGAGCAATTTAACGGAATGGACAGTGTGTTGAAAGGAGCATATAAGATGAACATTAACAAGAGCAAAACAAGGATAATGGTAAGCAGTCTTAGAAAATCAGGTGATTCTGAAGGAATTAGATTAGGTAACGAATCAATAAAGGTGGTAGATGAGTTTTTTTACTTGGGCAGTAATATAACGAATGATGGTCGCAGTACAGAGGATATAAAATGCAGAATGGCAATGGGAAGAAAAGCATTTTTGAAAAAGAGAAATTTGTTAACATCGAACATTAATTTAAGCTTAAGGAAGTCCTTTCTGAAGGCATTTGTGTGGAGTGTTGCCTTGTATGGGAGTGAAACATGGACGATAAACAGTGCGGACAGGAAGAGGATAGAGGCTTTTGAAATGTGGTGCTACAGAAGATTGCTGAAGATGAGGTGGGTGGACCGCGTAAGTAATGAAGATGTACTGGTCAGTATTGGGGAGAAAAGGAATTTCTGGCGTGCTCTGACTAAAAGAAGGGATAGATTGATAGGACACATTCTTAGACATAAAGGAATAGTGAATTTAGCGTTAGAAGGAAGTGTGTGGGGTAAAAATCGCCGAGGGAGACCAAGATATGAATATAGTAAGCAAATTCAAATGGATGGAGGTTGCCGTTCTTATGCCGTTCTTATGAGGAGATGAAGACGCTTGCTCAGGATAGAATAGGGTGGAGAGCTGCATCAAACCAGTCTCCGGACTGAGGACCATAACAACAAAACAAAACCTTTTTTTGTTGACAACAGCCACCCTCATGTGGTGCATTAACACATTTGGTATTGTATGTAATCGTGAATTATAATCGGTACAGTCAAAACTACCTATCTAGCTGTTGCAGTTGAAGCTCATGACATGAGATTGCTCACTAACATTGTGAATGAATTTTCATTTCATTGCCTATATATTCTTAAGTGATCACAAAAAACTTTTGTTACGTAAAGAATTAGTCATTTATCTGAGTTCAACAGTTATAAAATTACTGACTTTCAATTCTAAAAGAAAAATGTTTTATTAGGGACTAACTGAAAGAAGTGAAAAATATATAAATTAAAAATTTTAACCTTGCTTATTATTAACTGATCCAGTAACAACCATTATTACAATGAAAAATAAAAGAACGAAGTTAACTTATGAAATATTCCAAAATTACTTGTTAAAGATTATATTTTGAAAGTCGTTATCTAGAATAAATACATGATACAAAAATAAATAAATAAAACAAATCAAATGTTTGTAAAGCTTATGGGACTTAACTAAGGGATCATCAGTCCCTAAACTTACAAACTACTTATGAACTAGCTTCTCTCTTAAGCCAACAGAATCCGACTCTGCATCTTACGGCTAACAATTCCGTACTACTGTCAAACTACTACTACTACTACTACTACTACTACACAACAGACGAAGGCCACCGCCGTCTCACAGTCTTTGGCAACAAATACCTCTGACCGACTTCAGTGACAGTAAGTAAATGAACTGTTACCACCCTTCTGTACAATTACATGCTACGATAGTGTTGGCGAAAAACTTCAGTTTTATTAAGTTTCCTACGAGATGTGGCGTACGTAAAAGACAGATCCCAGGATGGTAGTATAACCGGCCGAAATTGGTTATGTAGGGGGGGGGGGGGGGGAATAGCGATCTTGTCTGTTGTTTTATGTAATGAAATCTGTATTCCGGTCATTCACGTAAATGGTTTCCGACGTGCTTATGGTCGCACGACAAGAATGAACTGACTTTGAAAGCGAAATGAAGGAAGATTTCGGTTTGACGTCTCGTTGACATTGAGGTCATTAGTGACTAAGTACACTCACAGATTTTTTTTTTCTAAGGAAAGTGAAAGAAAAAGGCCGTATCCTTTGAAAGGAAACGTCCAGACATTTTATGAGAGCGAGTACGGTAAATCAGGATGCCTGTGTGTGTGTGCGCGCGCAGATTTTGAACTTTCAAAGGACATGTAAACTGTAGTCTAGTTTAACTATTCAGCAAGTGACTACATCAGTTACTAATCAAATATACACATATATAGACTATATAAAAATTAGGTAACTTGCCGCATTTGTTAGTATCTCACATGGTCTCAATAAGTACTTGGTAAATGCTCGTATTTTTACCTCGACGTATATAATCGAATACGTTACACCTGTAGTTTTCTAATTTCGCTACATATTTACTATGTAGGGCTAGTCCAGGCGCCTTAAAAAAAAATAAAAAAAAGTGATATGTGCGTTACTGTGTACTTTGGCGTGATAATAATTACAGAGAAATATCTTTTGGAACTTTTATCGTTTAAACTGTGTATATGCAGTACCTTTTGGGTATGGCAGCTATCTTAAAGTGCAAAAGAGATGTTAGAGTTTTGTTGCAATTCGGGGACTACCCACTTCAGGAGTTTTCATGTTGCCTCCTTATATATCTGAATAATTAGTTTAATTTTTACCTGATTTTTCCCAATTTGGCTACTTGGGTGCATAATATTTATCTGTTAATAAAGGGCTATGCAATCATGTACCCACCTAAATGTAAGATGCACGCATATGATTTTAAGAATTTGGCAAAAGATGTTGTAAGTTAAAAAACAGTATTACGTATAGTAGAATTTTCAATACTTTGAACTGTGATACTATAATATTTTTGATGTGGATTCAAGTTTGTATGTGTTGTCTGGTTTTGCTATCTATAATACAAAAATATCAGAGATTTACTCTGTGCTATATGTGAATACAACCATTGTAGTAACGTGTATGTTAATATTGCGTAAGATATTAGTGCTGTATACCGACGGCACGAAGGATTCGTATTTCGTGTTTGTTATCCACTAAGGTTCTAAATTAAGTTACAGCACAATTATATAAAAATATCTACAGTGCAGTCTGTTTTTAAGTCATAAGATATATAGATGCTGTGCAAGGTTACAAAAACAAAATTCTGATAATGATTAGTCGCTCTCAGACGACAAAATCAATAAATATTTTACGGAAAATTGCCATAACTACTTGCGGGAGGGGGGGGGTGATCTGATGTAGATTTTTATTACACTAAAAAGAGATCACAAATTATTTATTACTAACAGGGTCGGTTTCAGCACTAACACTGCTATCATAGGATATTTTTTTTTTCACAGTAATTTTAGCTCAATAAATACTAACTGAAAATGTATTTCATTTTTGTTAAGATAAGTGAATTTTCAGTGTGCTGAGATTAATATGGTAAAACAGATCCGATGATGACAGTATGAGTTGCTGAAACCGGTTATCGTAATAAAATAAATAAATAAAATAGCGACATGGGATTTTGTTTGTGAAATAAATGTGCCTCGGTCAACAAAACGGCAAAATTGAACAATGGACCTCTTAAGCTCTACTGTAATCACTTCAGGAGGGACTTACTGCGTTACACAGGGAGAAAATCAGCAGCACATGGTAGACTGCATTTGAAAGAGTGACATCAAAGACTGTTTTGGTTCCCCAGTAGCCACCTGAAAGGCGTTTCTGGAATGTTTTCCACCCCAATCTTCGCTGTCGCGGAAAGTTCTTAGGCAATGCCCCTCTTTTCGCCGGAGGGGACTCCCTATACCTGAACCGATTTGTAAACATCGCCATTCCTTTGTTGCCGGCCGCTGCTGGGTGGAAGACTGAACGTCCACTAACCGCTCGAGATTCAGAAACCTTGTTGCTGGTGTTCGACGTTTTGGGTTTTAGGTTTAATTTTTCAAAATGTTTACAACTACAGTAAAACAGTTTTCAAACTATCGGAGCTGGAAGCTTAGAGGAAAAAGCGGTTTCAGTGACAAGTTGCAATCTTTGAAGTGTCTGACGCTCATTTAAAAGTCTGATCAACTACGCCAAGCACACAAGGGCTATCTTCCTGGAATGCAGTTACCGGTTAGGGCTAGCTAAGAAGTAGCATCTGAACAGATGCGTAGAGTTCCGTCAACACGCTTGGAAGACGGTCACGCTTTTAGTAGGAATAGCTCTGATGTTTCGTTTTTTCGGCCAATCTTTTGATAGAATCTAGCGAGAGACCCTTAGACAGTTTTGTCAACGTCTGAGAGCAGGGTAAAGCTCTCTTAGTCAAAGTACATCAACGAGTACCTCGTAGCAGGCACCACACTGAAGAAAGTATGACTGGCCTTTAAAATTAGTCTTCCCCGAAGACGGAAGTCTCGTACGACTATATTACAAAAGTATTTACAGCAATTGAAGATTTCCTATACAAAAAGATATATTCTGCTTGTACTAATAAGTTACGTGCGTTTAAAATTGTAATTGTTTAATGTTATTCTTATCTAGTACACAGAATTTGACTATGACTATGTAATGATAAGTGAAAGGCGATTTTTAATTTTCATTTCGAACGCAGGAAGAGGTGAGCTGCAGGCATTTTTTAAATTTTTTTTATTACTGCTATCAAGAAAATAATAGTAAATGTCAAACAAATCCATGTAATTATTCTTCTGCTTCTTTAAATCTTGGACTATGACGGATGCTTCACTATGAGAAGCATAATCACTTTGTGACAATCTATACAATCTTGCCACGTCAGGCGAAACTTGTAATACTTGTTTACTTCAATAAGACGTGAATTAATAAAAATGCATAACTCATGTGACTGATGAAGGACACAGTTTTCTGTACCTATTCATGATATATACCTGTGGTGCATTCGAATAGACAATATGATTCCGCATTAAAGGTAAGGAACTCGTAATTTATCTAGCTCAGTGTTACAGTAAATACTTTTATGAAAGGTTTACTAGGCATAGAGATATGCACAGGTTTGCTAAAAATACACAAACTGTATGAGTTGTGATATACATACAAAATTTGGTGTAAATCGTTGTAGACATTTCCGAGGTGCACGAAACAAAAAAGGTAGTCATACATAGAAATATCTGAAAAATCGTATTTTTCCAGGACTGACGCCTATATAGATTAAAAAAGGTAAAGCAGACAACAATCCGAAGATTGGTTTGAACATCACAGTGCTTTACTGGGAATGGTTCTGTTTGGAGTTGGTATGCCGTTGCCTTCGTTCGACCTTTGAGTTGACTTTCTCAGCCAGTTATAGGGGGACTTAAAGTTTAAAGTGGATGCCAAACCAGATGTGGTATTCGATATTTTATACATCAGCAACAGTGCCAGAGGAAAAATAAGTGGAAAGTGACAGATAAAAATCTTACGACCTAGCGGGGATCGAACCCGTTACCTTTGTAGCCTAAGCAAAACCTGATGTAAGAGGAAAATTTGATGGGAATCGTTAGATCAGATTTCGAGATACGCGAAATATAACATACCAGGATAATAGGATAGATCGCTAATTATTATTTTTACTTCGATTATCGGATTGACAGGTTATACTCACATCATCGGATCTTTAACATACAACCGTCATCACGAAGGAAATGTAATAAAGCTTTCTCAATAACACTATCTTTGGTATATGAAAATGAAAACAAAATGTTTTCCCACGTCTTGCCAGTATACTAAGTGGTGAGGCTTTCGTGATGTGAAAAAATATTTTTATAAGTTTCCCATGTTATAAAAGTTGTTTACTGAAGACAGATCTCAAGAAAGCGAGATTTAAAAAAAATTAAAGTTCGCTGTTGATTTATGTGGTAATTATTCTATAGATCAGATCGTCTCCAATTCAGAAAGACAAACATCACTAAATACATGAATTACTCATTTAAGCAGATAACTAGGGTATGATGCAAGAAATATTTTTCTGTTATTTGACATTTCGTCAGGAAGGCGGTCTAGATATTTTGATAGACAATGTCTATAGTCTTGACGCGAAATTTTATTGATAATGATCACCGAACTCATTTCTGAGTCATCCTCGGATGTTGTATCTGCAATGAGACAGTATAACCTTCCAGTCATCAAATAACAATTTATGGAAGGCGAAAAAATGCAGTAGAACATTTGAAGAACAGTAACTAAAATTAAGCTTGCTGGTCAAATTTCACTGACAGTGTCTTGTACATCAAACACATGGTGTTCAAAATTACGTTTCTGATTTGTAGCTCCATGAACTGTTAAAGATAAGTGAGCCATATGATGGCTAACACCTTACTGAAGCACAGTTTACAAGTTGTTGTTGTGGTCTTCAATCCGTAGACTGGTTTGATGCAATTCTCCACGCTACCCTGTCCTGTGCAAGTGTCTTCATCTGAGAATACGTTCGGCTACCTACATCCTTTTGAATCTGCTTACTGTATTCCTCCCTCGGTCTCCCTCTACGATTTTTACTCCACACACTTCCTTCTAATGCTAAGTTGACAATTCCTTGATGTCTCAGAATGTGTACAACCAATATATCCCTTCTGTTAGTCAGGATATGCCAGAAACTCCTTTTCTCCCCGATTCGATTAAGCACCTCCTCATTAGTTACGTGATCTACCCATCTTTCATCATTCGTCTGTAGCACCACATTTCAAAAGCTTCTATCATCTTTTTATCTGAGCTCCTTATCGTCCACGTTTCACTCCCATACAATGCTACACTCCAGACAAATGCTTTCAGAAAGGATTTCCTAACATTTTAAAAACTGTTCAAATGTTTTTATAGTCTATGGGACTTAACTACGGGGTCATCAGTCCCTCAACTTACAAACTACTTATGAACTACTTACGAACTAGGACGGCACAAATATCCATGCCCGAGGGGGGATTCGAACCCCCGACCGTAGTGGCCGTGCAGACCGTGACTGGAGCGCCTCAGTCTCCTCGGCCAACGCGGCCGGCTCCTAACATTTAAATTAATATTGGATGTTAATAACTTTCGCTTCTGTAGAAACGCTTTTCTGCCCATAGCCATTCTGCATTTTATATCTTCTTTACTTAGCTATCAGAAGTTATCTTGCTACCCAAATAACAAATTTCATCTACTACTTTTATTGTCTCATTACCTAATCTAATTTCTTCAGCATCGCCTGATTTTCTTAGACTGCACTCCATTACCATAGTTTTGCTGTTGTTAATGTTCATCTTATATGCACCTTTTAGCACACTGCCCATTCCGTTCAATTGGCTACTTTATTCAGTAGATCAGCATTTACTGAATTATGGAAGATCACTGGAGAAGGGCAAACACGACCGAAGCAGGTAGTTCGTATCAAAAAATATAAAATTATAATACAAACTGTTATCTTGGGAAGTCCTGCGCAGCACAGAAATTACTAGATGTTTATCTGGCCCAGGCGCGGTATTACAGATGCGAGATGTGGCCAGTGTTAATTAAGCCGGGGCTCGCTCCTCATCGGCTCGGCGTGGCACCTGCATGTAGCGGCAGAGGTCCCGTGAGGTAGGTTGCGGCCATAAAGCTGTAGGAACAAGTGGAGCGGGCGCGGGTGTGTTGTAACAGGAGAAGGAGGGAGGGAGGGCGGCGCGCTGGCCTACGTGAGGGCCCTGCGGCCGTGGGCGGGGCCCGGAGCCACGCGAAGGGCCGGCAGAGGCGAGGCGAAGCGAAGGGCGGCAACAGCGCCACAGCGGCCCTGCCTGGCTGCCTGGCTGGCTGGCCCGCTGTCTGCGGCTCCGGCCGCGCTCCACACGTAGGCCCGCAAGGCCACCTGGCCAAGCCGCACGGGGGTGCCGGCTAAAGCACTGTATAGGGAAAATATGGCCAGCCTTTTCCGCGCCGCGTGACGCCTTCCGCATGTCGTGATTGGCTGAAATAGTCACGTGGTTCTTTTCGCAAATGTTCAAATGATTGTATAGCTTATGGGACTTAACTACGGGGTCATCAGTCCCTAAACTTACAAACTACTTATGAACTACTTACAACTAAGGATGGCACAAGTATCCATGCCCGAGGGGAGACTCGAACCCCCAACCGTAGTGGCCGTGCAGACCGTGACTGGAGCGCCTCAGTCCCCTCGGCCACCGCGGCCGGCGTTCTTTTCACCATCTTGGTCTTATACGTTGCTTAGCTGCCATGAGAAGCCTTGTGAATATTCGTATCTTTTTGGTTTGAATAATGCCACAGTGTTGTACTTTTGGGTGTTTTTAAGATGCGAAGAAGGGAGGTAAACATATACTACTTTGACTGGAGAGAACACATAGAAAATATTGTGGAGAAGGCAAATCACAGGTTACGTTTCATTGGCAGAACGCTTCGAAGATGCACCAGCTCCACCACAGAGACTGCCTACATCACACTTGTGCGTCCTCTCCTGGAGTACTGTTGCCTCTTGTGGGACCCTCATCAGGTATCAGGTGGGACTGACGGAAGATATTGAGAAGGTTCAGAGAAGGGCAGCTCGTTTTATCACGTTCCGGGGGGGGGGGGGGGGGGGAAGCGTCACGGAAATGTTGCACGAATTGGGGTGGAACTCATTAAAAGAAAGACGTTATTCATTGCAGCGTGATCTGTTTGCGAAGTTTCAATCACAGACTTTTACTTCTGAATGTGAAAATATTTTGCTAGCACCCACCTACTTAGGGAGACATGACCATCACAATAAAATAAGAGAAATCAGATCGAAAACGGAACGATTTAGGCGTTCTTTCTTCCCGCGCGCTATTAGAGAATGGAACGGTAGAGAAAAGTTATGAAAGTGGTTAATGAACCCTCTGACAGGCACTTAAATGTGATTTGCAGAGTATCTACGTAGATGTAGATATAGGTATCAGAAATACAGGAAGATGAACAGCCCGGCTGATGAAAGTCGTCAGAGAAAACTAGTGAGTCCAGAAGCGAACTTCGGTTCTTGTGCTGTGATGATTTTAATTCACAATGTAAATTAATAGATTAAAGATTCACTGACGAATAGATCAAGCAGCAGATCCTTAAATATTTTTAATTTGAATAAATTAGGAAAGAAAATTCCTGCACAATGTCGTGAGGTTCAATAACACAGGTCGACATGGATTCTGGGGTTTGGAAAGTAAGTAGTGTTCTTTCTAAATTTGCACCCCTGAATATGAAAATCGTATCAGTTTTTTTTCCACCACCCTCCATTTTTTTCTGCACAGCTACCCCCCTCCAAACCTACCATTGGTTGCGAAATCTATGTTATGCAGTGTCCACAACTACAGAAATGTGGCAACGCTGAATTTTTTGTGTGAAGGTGAGGCAGAGGGGGCTAATGAGCTTGGAGCTGACGTCCCATGATCGCCAAAGAAATCAGTGAGTGAATGCTACAGCTACAAGAAGGTGCTTTTGCGCTTTGTTGTGAGTGGTGGTATTTCACTGAAGGTTTGTTAAAAATGTCAGGAAGGCAGTGTGTGAATAGCCCAGATACATTTTGTTATATCTGTGGAAATTATGTGATACGTGAAAGAAGTCGACAAATAACAAAATTTGTGCAGAAGTCATATTTTGCATATTTCGGCATGAAGCTCGGCGATCAGAACAAGTCATTTGCTCCACACATTGTGTGCCATACATGTGTGGAGCAGTTAAGGAAATGGAGTGAAGGTAAAATAAAGTATTTGAACTTCGCAATTCCAATGGTATGGCGTGAACAGAAGAATCATGTTGATGACTGTTACTTCTGTATGACGAATGTAACGGGATACAACAGAAGAAACATGAAAAACATATCGTATCCAAACTTAGATTCGGCAATCAGACCTGTTCCTCATGGCCCAGGGCTACCAATCCCCTCTCCACCAACATCAGTGGATTCTCTTGAATTCTCTGAACCAGATGTAAGTCAAGAAAGCAGTGAATCCGACTATTCTGAGTGTGGTACCGATAGTAGCCCAATGGAGATTGTTTATAGATTCTTCAAAGTGAAGTTTGAAAGCAGTGTTGCTACATATTGGAAATGACCTAGGATCAATTCCAATTGCGTATTCAGTACATTTAAAAGAGACATACAAAACCATGAAAATATTTCTACAAAATGTGAAGTACGAAGAACACCAGTGGCGTGTGTGCGGTGACTTTAAAGTGATTGGCATTCTTATTGGTCAGCAAGCAGCGTACACTAAGATGTCTTGCTATATGTGTGAATGGGACAGGAGAGCTTATCATGAGCATTGGAGTAGGAGAGACTGGCCTAAGAGGCAAAATCTGACAATGGGATCAAAGAACATAGTGAATGAACATTTGGTTAATCCAGATCATATTTTATTGCCGCCACTGCACATCAAATTAGGACTCATGAAGCAGTATGTTAAAGCACTGGACAAAACAGGAAATTGTTTCCAATACCTGTGTAGACGATTCCAAAATCTATTGGCTGCAAAGTTGAAAGAAGGATACTTTTTGGACCAGATACAAGGAAGTTAATGTCTGATGAGCACTTTGACAATTCTATGACAGAAATAGAACTTCAAGTTTGGAGAAGTTTAAAAAATGTTGTGCATCGTTTCCTTGGCCAGAATAAGCAGCCTGATTACAAGGAAATAGTGGAAGACAAGCTACAGTCCTTTAAATAGTTAGGATGCAAGGTCTCTCTAAAGCTACATTTTCTAATGTCACACTTAGAGAGTTTTCACGAATATTTGGCTGACACATCAGAGGAAGATGGTGAACCATTTCATCAGGAACTTAAAACTATGGAACATCGTTATCAAGGTCGTTGGGGAATAAACATGATGGATGAATACTGTTGGTGCATCACACGTGAAGGAGAAGTGACACACAAGAGGAAGGATATCAAGCGTTCATTCACGGGCAAACGAAAACGGAAGTAATACCTCTACCTGGTACGTGCCCGCCATAATATTTACATATTACATATTACATAATATTCATATGCCTTTCTTCCAATTCTTTTTTAACCACTTTACTGTTCCACTTCGTTTTCAGTGTCCTGTAATTGCTTTCCAATTTCCAATTTCATTGGGCGCAGAGTTAGACACTGGTGAATATGATGATGATAGTGGTGGTGCAAAACCCTGACGTGCTACAGAGAAACAGGCTGCAGATTTGTGATCAGCAGGGTTAATTTAGTCAGAAATTCATATTTTCACGCAAACCCCAGACAAAGATCCAAAATTTGTCGACCTGTGTAATTCATGCGTCGTTGATTTTATCTGCAGGTAGTTGACGAAAACACACATTTTTTTTTTTACATACTAGTGAGTGAACTAGATTCCCGTTTAGATATGAAATTAACATACAGTTCCGGAAACAAGCTTTTCTCATTCGTTTTCATGTGTTAGAGTGTATCATAACAGGAAACTAATAATTGAAACAAGACAAATGTTAGATGTTCAAATGTAATTGGCGTTGTAAAGGCACTTTTGATTTATCTTTTTGGTAAAAGTCATGTAGTGGATATCCCTTTACATTTTTCGTAGTTCATGTAAGACATAAGAACATAATACGCAAGAAAATACTCATCAAAGACTTATCCATTATCTCAATCGTTTTCTTCATCTACACTATGCTCCGGTGACGACATGTTCGCGATCTATTCGAAATTTTTCTACGGTACAGGTCAATCTGAATTTATAGATCAACTCTTTAGATCTGGAGCCACAACCGAACAGTTTTCTTAAAATCGGACGATAAGTGTTTCGTACAGCAGCCAGGTTCGCATGGGCAGAACTACGCGAAGTTCCCGCATCTTTCCGTCGGACTAAACACACGGTATCTCGAGAATGAAAAGAGTTACCATTCTGCTCTCAGCGTTAAATAAAATTTCGATATCTTACCTACATTTAGTCCGCAGCATTGTATGTACTAAAATGAACCATACGAAAAGTCTACGAAATGCGATGTTTCCTCTGCAAACTCTCAAAAATTTTGCGCAGTAGTTTACTTAATGTAGCACGGAAACTACCAGTAATAATGAACAGAAACAGAGATAATTATCGAGACAGTGTATCCCACTATAACAGGTGAAAAAAAAATTTTTTTTTATTGAACGGTTTTCTGAAAATCGATTGATAAGTATTGTTAAGCGCTGGGAACGTTGTAGCGGTCGGCGTGTAAGCAGCAGCGGAATAGGCCCAGCATGGCTGCCGCTGGCAGGCTGGCCGTACTTTCCCTATACACAGCTATAGTGCCAGCGCCTCCAGCGAGCTCAAATAGCTGGTCGACGAGGCTGCTGTTGCTACATATCCAAAGAGCTCACACTTCATACAGTGGCGATCAGCAAAAAAATATTCAAATGTTTGTGAAACCTACGGGACTTAACTGCGGGATCATCAGTAGTCTAGTTCAGAAGAGCGCTCCCCCTGGCGAACTACGCGAACTAGTTCGCACATCCTTTGCCTCTTACTTCGTCCGCTCCTTTTACGAAGACTGACAGGGAACAGCGAGATGACGCGAGAGCGCGCAGAATCGCCTGATACCCTTCTGCCCGTTACCGTCATTTCGAGCTGATATGCAGCTCAGCTGTAGTTTCCTAGTTCACTGTCACTAATGTTCTTTTCTAAGGTATTCAGTAGTGTCTAAATAATATTTACTACGGGTAATCTGTATGCATAGTAGCTGAATACCATTGTATCTCCAATTCGTGTAAATAACTGGTTTATTTGCTTATTTGATGTCTAATTGCCCAAAAATAAGGGCATTATATAAAAAAGCTGTCACAACAAAAGAAAGAGCTCTTTTAGTACCGGTAGCAAAAACCAAAATGATCGGACGAACTAAAAAGAGCAGACGAACTAAAAAGAGCAGACGAACTAAAAAGAGCAGACGAACTAAAAAGAGCGACCTACTTCGCGGCCGAGCTGCGAACTAAAAGGAGAGCCACCGGTTGCGAACTAAGATAAGCGCGATCGGTCGCGAGCTAAAATACGCCTACCGGTCGCGAACTATTATGCCAAAAGTATCTCGCTTCTTAGTTCGTTGAATTCTTTCCCGAAGACCGACGGACAATAGCGAGAGAGCGCGCAACAGACTTAAAATTTACGTGTTTACCTTCTGCTGATGAGAGCCATTTCGAGGTGAGCGTCTGCCTGCTAGATTACATAGTTCAGTTCTACAAAATTTATGTTTTGAAGTATTCTGCACGCTGCAATATCTGACTAATAAATTCCATAATGCCAAGGTATAGAGATAACTCTAAACTTAAACGCGAGAAATTATTTACAAACTGTTTCGTTTGGTTTGCGTGATATCGCTAGCGGCTCAAGCAGCAAGCGTATGAAGCAGCTAGGTGGGGGAACTTCTCCCTCCACCCGCATGAGCAGACCACGCCGCTCAGCCGTCACTGGGAGCGGACGAACTAAAGTGAGCGCTCCCGATCGCGAACTATTATGCGTAAGTCTAGTCATCAGTCCCTAAACTTACTAACTACTTATGAACTAGCTAATGCTAAGGACGGCACAAACATCCAAGCCCGAGGGGGATTCGAATCCCCGACGGGGAACGGCCTCGCGCGTTGCTACTATACAAACACCATAGACTGGCCAGGACATCGACCAATTTTAGGTCAATTGGATAGTTGTAGAAAGATGCAAAGTGCCACATGTATGAACTGAACTGGTTGCTTACACTTTCCCGATGTAGTAACTGATGATATTCATCTCGGATTTGCAGCCGGATACCGTCGTCAACTAAACACAATATTTCAGCAGACCAAATGGCTGCCATCTTCAGGTGAGTGCGCTGATTATATTTAATTGCCGCAAACTGAGGCAGAACAGAAACGGCGGCCCAATTATACACCGCTGACGATCCAATGCGCGTGCGCGAAACGAAAATAAAGGCCCTCTAGCCGCAATAGTGATCGGCAAAACGATGGACCGAGCCAAGACTAGTTAAAAAAAAAAAAACAGTTCGAAATGAAGACCGTTGTTGCTTAATATAAGATAAATAAATTTAACTCGATTTACACAAACAATGTAACAACAATACCATATTTCAAGAACACTACCCATGAAATTTCTATTTCATAAAAAACGTAATTTCATAACTAAACTATTACAATAAATACTTTTCCTAACACATAAAGGGGTTCCTAGCATGAATCGTGAGACCACAAGCTAACAGCAAGATCTTTCCCGACCGTTACTGTTACCAACAATTCAGCGAAGTTGTGCCATAGAAACATGCCAAGTATTTTATGAAAAAGATCGTTTTTCCAACGTCAACTATACCTTTCGTCTGCATATCTTAAACATGCAGCTTGGCTCAGCATTCAAGTCTCAAAATCTCATCTCCTCGGCTATCCCGCCGTAACGACAACTGCGAACAACCACGGTCTGCACGCTTCTGCAATCACATCCGCGCGCCTAGAAAAGTCTGCACTCTCACTAATCACAACCTTACTTCCCGGCAACAATACTATCACCGTCTCCAATATCGATAGTACTGCCATCGAAAAATAAGCCTACAACCAAAGATAAATGACCCATGCCTGACTAGCTTGACACTGGTCTCAAATTCGCGGTACATTTGAATATGAAATGTATACCTTCCCATAGCAGGTATCTTACACGTTGTAACTTTCTTAATATTTCGCCTTGTAAATGCCGAACGAATAGACAACTGGAAGAGGAAAAGACTGCACAGGTGCTGGGAAAATCCGCTGGCTCGGCCAGAAGCCTGGCGCCAGGTAGGCCTACCTGAGCCCTCCCCCCGTGGGGTCGGCGGGTGTCGAGTTGCGTGCGTGTCTGCTTACACCGCGCACCAGATGCGTGCGTAACGCGCTGATTATATTTAATTGCCGCAAACTGAGGCAGAACAGAAACGGCGGCCCAATTATACACCGCTGACGATCCAATGCGCGTGCGCGAAACGAAAATAAAGGCCCTCTAGCCGCAATAGTGATCGGCAAAACGATGGACCGAGCCAAGACTAGTTAAAAAAAAAAAAACAGTTCGAAATGAAGACCGTTGTTGCTTAATATAAGATAAATAAATTTAACTCGATTTACACAAACAATGTAACAACAATACCATATTTCAAGAACACTACCCATGAAATTTCTATTTCATAAAAAACGTAATTTCATAACTAAACTATTACAATAAATACTTTTCCTAACACATAAAGGGGTTCCTAGCATGAATCGTGAGACCACAAGCTAACAGCAAGATCTTTCCCGACCGTTACTGTTACCAACAATTCAGCGAAGTTGTGCCATAGAAACATGCCAAGTATTTTATGAAAAAGATCGTTTTTCCAACGTCAACTATACCTTTCGTCTGCATATCTTAAACATGCAGCTTGGCTCAGCATTCAAGTCTCAAAATCTCATCTCCTCGGCTATCCCGCCGTAACGACAACTGCGAACAACCACGGTCTGCACGCTTCTGCAATCACATCCGCGCGCCTAGAAAAGTCTGCACTCTCACTAATCACAACCTTACTTCCCGGCAACAATACTATCACCGTCTCCAATATCGATAGTACTGCCATCGAAAAATAAGCCTACAACCAAAGATAAATGACCCATGCCTGACTAGCTTGACACTGGTCTCAAATTCGCGGTACATTTGAATATGAAATGTATACCTTCCCATAGCAGGTATCTTACACGTTGTAACTTTCTTAATATTTCGCCTTGTAAATGCCGAACGAATAGACAACTGGAAGAGGAAAAGACTGCACAGGTGCTGGGAAAATCCGCTGGCTCGGCCAGAAGCCTGGCGCCAGGTAGGCCTACCTGAGCCCTCCCCCCGTGGGGTCGGCGGGTGTCGAGTTGCGTGCGTGTCTGCTTACACCGCGCACCAGATGCGTGCGTAACGCGAGACCAGCAGCGCACCAAACTGTTCGTACACACCTGGCGCTTACAGCACTGCGTGAGACGTCATGTGCCGCCGACGAGGGTATCAGACGGAAAACGTAGTCCAACCTTGTTCCATTTCTAGTCACCAACAACTGTAATCATCACCATCATCTCAGCCACTTCACTTTGGGTCGGCGCTGTATTGTTGGATTCTTCTCTTCCAAAGATATCTATCCAATGCTTTTTCTCTCTTCCAACATGTATCTCTCTGATCTGCAGCTATGTTATCTTTCTATCTTACTTTTGGTGTTCGTCTTTCTCTTGAACCTTCCATTTTTAACTGTTCTACTCCCATAGTAGTCCTCTCTTCTCTGTACACGCCCATAGCATAATAGCATACTTTCTTGAATCCTCTTTCTTATGGGCCTTAATTTCCCTGTTCTTCAGCTCATTCCTCATTATATGCACTCTTGTAACTTTAACTCACCTATCTTAAAATACCAATTTTTGCTACTTCCCTCTACCTCTCTTGGCTAATAAACCACATATTCATAAAATATAAGACATCAACTGCGAATGGGCCAAGCTTAAAATGTGTACCCAGCCGGGATTCGAACCCGGGTCTTCCGCTTTCTAGGCAAGAACTTTCTTACTCTTACGGAAATTAGTTTATGAAACTACGAGTTTGAGTACTGTGGGCAGGGTAGAGCTGGGAATTCGTCTGGCGGAAGTCGTGCTTAGGTAGTCCTTGCAGGTGCTGTGATCACTGTATTCCCAGTGGTGTAGTGGTCAGCGCAACTGCCTAGAAAGCGGAAGACCCCGGTTCGAATCCCGGCTGGGTACACATTCTCAGCTTGGCCCATTCGCAGTTAATGTCATGTATTCTGTGAATATGAAAGAATAACAAGTGCTGGATCAGAAGTGACGTCTGTTCTTTCGTAACAGACGATAATACACTACCGAGCATCTCAAGCCTCACCATAGACTTGTACAGCTAACCTTCTTATCACAGATCTTTCCGGTCGGTTTCCTTCGGTTCAACCATCAACTATTTACCCTGTGTTATATTTCAGGTTTTAGTGTATCTTCCTTGTAACAAATGTATTTCAAATACACCCAAGGCTGAGGGAGCACTCGAACCTCCGCAGGGGAGCAACCGCGCGTTCCACAGCAAGACGCCTTAGAACGTTCGGCCACTCGCAGTGGCCACTGTTGCTGCCTCGCGTATAGCGTTCCAATTTCGACAAAAGCGCGAGTGTAAAAGAAGGATGTGTATCCTAAAAGAAGTATTCGAGGGGCCACTATATTACTATGTTTGCCTAACCGCAGTAAATATTTTTGTGTAGCTTTATCCATATTTTAGACGTGAAACATGTTTTAATTAATTTAATTCAGTAATCTCAAAGTTTCCACCGTTTTACGCGTAAAAAATTACGTGAGATTTGCTCAGAACTCCTGCTCTCCCCCAAGTGAGATTTTCTTCTTCTTTGATTTGTTCCGTATTGCGTCCTCCCAAATTACGGGAAGACTAGAAATTGTACTACAGAATATTTGTCGCACAGAATCAAAAAGTGAGTCGTAATCCACTTCTTTCGAAATGCATTACATTTCTGACTAATGAACATCTCAGCCTGACTTCTAGTTTACCTCCATGTTGTACGAGGTTGGGCCGCCTTCGTAGCTGTCTGTTGTTCACACTTCGTTAGCGTTTTCTGCTGTTGCAACTGTCCTGTATACAGGAAGTGTTCTAAAACTTTCAGGACTAACTTCTATGGCTCAAAAGAACCATACAGGCAGTAGGGAAAAACAACGAATTAGGATGTATCAAATCAAACAATTCAGGATTTTGGGCGTAAAGAGTTAGATAAAGCGTTTGGCGGATTCAAGCACTTGAGTAATACGCAAGAATGGGTCGAATTAGTGTTATATACGCAGTCTCCTTTACGTGTGGACCACATCTTCCAAAAGCACTTCTACTAAACGAAAGTCGACCATTCGTCTTCCTACAACTAACATTACACGGTGTCATTTAATCGTCTATCGCACTACAGGCACTCAAGGACAACCCCCCCCCCCACCTCCAAAAACTACACAGCAACAAAAGCAAACAATTGCAGATTGCTATGTGAAGAACTACTAAGTAGTTGCAACATGATACTGAAATCGGGTGCTTCGAAAAGGAAGAATTTAAGGCAAAAGAGAAGAGATGATGCCGCTCCTGGATCAGAAAGGGACCATCAAACTAAAAAATTAAAATAATCATCATTCAGCGTCTTCTTTCTGCAAAGGAAGGACTGTTGCATTTCACTTCTCAGTAGTATTATCGAATGTTGTTGTTGTGGTCTTCAGTCCGCAGACTGGTTTGATGCAGCTCTCTTCGCTATCCTGTCCTGTGTCTCTTCATCTGAGAATTAAAACGGCAACATACATCCTTTTGAATCTGCTTACTGTATTCGTCCGTCGGTCTTCCTCTACGAATTTTACCCCACACACTTCTTTCTAATGCTAAGTTGACGATTCCTTGATGCCTCAGAATGTGTCTCACCAACTTATCCCTTCTCTTAGTCAGGATATGCCAGAACTCCTTTTCTCCACAATTCTTTTGAGCACCTCCTCATTAGATACGTGATCTACCCATGTAATTTTCATCATTCGTCTGTACCACCACATTTCGAAAGCTTCTATCATCTTTTTGTCTGAACTCCTTATCGTCCACGTTTCACTCCCAAACAATGCTACACTCCAGACAAGTGCTTTCAGAAAGGACTTCCTAACATTTACACTAATATTGGGTGTGAACAAATTTCGCTTCTTCAGAAACGCTTTTCTTCCCATAGCGATTCTGCATTTTGTATTTTCTTTACTTCGGCCATCAGAATTTATCTTGCTACCCAAATAACAAAACTCATCTACTAATTTTATTGTCTCATTGCCTAATCTAATCCCTTCAGAATAGTACGACTTTCTGACACTACCCTCGTTTTAGTCTTATACCTTCCTTGTACCTTTCTTTCAAGACACTGTCCACTCCGTTTAGCCGGCCGCTGTGGCCGAGGGGACTGAGGCGCTCCAGTCACGGTCTGCACGGCCACTACGGTCGAGGGTTCGAATCCCCCATCGGGCATGGATATTTGTGGCGTCCTTAGTATAAGTTAGTAGATAAGTAGATTGTAAGCTTAGGGACTGATGACCCCGTAGTTAAGACCCATAAGCTTAACAAACATTTGAACACTCCGTTTAATTGCTCTTATAAGTCCTTCATTGCCTCTAACAGAATTACTACGTCGTCAGCATACCGCAAGTTTTTATTTCCTCTCCCTGGAATTTAATTCCCTCTCAAAATTTCCTTGAATTCCTTCACAGCTTGTTCAACGTACAGATTGAACAACATTGGGGAAACGCTACAACCCTTACTTCCTCCCCAACCACTGCGATCCTTTCATGCCCTTCGACTGTCTAGTTTTCATAAAAGTTCAATACACCTCTTTGCTCCCTAAATTTTCCCCTGGTGTATTCAGAATCTGAAAAGTGTATTCCAGCCAACATTGACACAAACTTCCTCCAGATCTACAAATGTTAAAAACGTAGGTTTTCCTTTCCTTAATCTAAGTCGTAATGTATTGCCTCGCATGTTCCTACATTTCTCCTAAATCCAAATTGATCTTCTCCAAGGCCGGATTTCAAAAAAATGTTCAAATGTTTGTTAAGCTTATGGGACTTAACTACGGGGTCGTCAGTCCCTAAACTTACAAACCTTATCAACTGCCTTATACTAAGTACGGCACAAATATCCATGCCCCAGGGGGGATTCGAACCCCCGACCGTAGTGGCCACCGCGGCCGGCAAGGTCGGATTTCACCAGTTTTTTCATTCGTCTGTAAATCATTCGTGTCAGTATCTTGCAACGTTGTTGTTGTTGTGGTCTTCAGTCCGCAGACTGGTGTGATGCAGCTCTCCACGCTACCCTTTCCTGTGCAAGTCTCTTCATCTGGGAATATCTTCGGCAACCTACATCTTTTTGAATCTGCTCACTATATTCGCCCCTCGGTCTCCCTCTACGATTTTTATCGCACACACTTCCAGGGGGAGTTGACAATTCCTTGATGTCTCAGAATGTGTCCTACCAATCTATCCCTTCTCTTAGTCAGGATATGCCATATCTGGCATATCTTGCAACGATGACTTTTTAAAAACTGATAGTTCTGTGATTTTCATATTTGTCTGCGTTTGCTGTCTTAGGAACTGGAATCACTTTATCCTTCTTGGAGTCGAAGATATTTCCCCTGTCTCATACATCTTGCATAGCAGATGGTACAATTTTTTCTCAAGTCCGGCTGCTATAACGGTGATAGCAGTTCAGACGGAACATCATCTACGCCAGGGGTCTTGTTTCTTCTCAAAAGTTTTAGTGCTCTGTCGAATATCCAGTAGAAATGTCAGTATAACCGGGTGGAACGATTCATCGTTTTCGCAATGCCTTCGACAGGATCATGCCACGTAAAAGTCTAGGTGCACTTTGGACTGACTGATGCCGCACCCTGCGGGAGAATGAAACACATGACAGGACAGGGAGTTGATTAACGGTGCGCATTTGTCGAAATACGCCGACAGTCCGCAGCGGCCGCTGGCCCCCGCGCGTCGTCGGGCTGTTTTTGCACGGCGGCGGCTCCCGGCGGACGGGTCGGAACATTTCTTGCGTACCGGCTTCGCTTCCACGTGTCTGACGTATCGCTTCTTCCGTCCGGCCGCATTTTTCCCCGGCACAGCCAACTGTCCTGCAGAGAGAGCGTGTTTACGACGGCATTGTGGTTTCCATTCCTGTGTGACACCCAAAACGCGCGGACTCGTAATAGCTGCGTTATAGACCAAATAATCCGTAAATTAGTAAACGTTGAAATTTAGAGAATGTTTCTATGTTTCTAAACTTGTATCAATACTGGAAGTGTGGAACCTGCGACTGTGTTGATTAAAAAAATCAGAAAATAACAGCAACCAGTCACCTTTCGTATGTATTTATTACCACAACCGGTTTCGAACTGCCTGGCAGATCATCATCAGGCGGTGTACATGCTTTAGATGTTGCTTATAACATTGTGGAACACGTTTGGAGTTGGTTCACATTTCTGATTGCTGGTATGTGATTTTTCAAGCATTTTAGTGCTCAATAGATGCACACAGCACTCGCTTTCCACATGTTTTACAAACATGTTTATGTTTATAAAACATGTGGGAAGCGAGTGTTGTGTTATGTGTGCATCTATTGAGCACTAAAATGCTTGAAAAATCACATACCAGCAATCAGAAATGTGAACCAACTCCAAACGTGTTCCACAATGTTATAAGCAACATCTAAAGCACGTACACCGCCCGATGATGAACTGCCAGGCAGTTCGAAACCGGTTGTGGTAATAAATACATACGAAAGGTGACTGGTTGCTGTTATTTTCCGATTTCTTTCTATGTTTCTTCTTCGTACGTACGTAAAAGGCTGTTTAGTAAGAGTTGTCAAATTGAACGTGACTGTTATAAAACATTTTAATTTTTCTAGTTACGATGGAATGTAAGATAAACAGAGATACTTTAGTTTACGTGAATTATACCCATTAATTTTGACCACATTGTCAGAGGAGAAAAACAGTGATCTATTTGGTATGATCAATAGTACAAACTACGTATTAATTTATACGTTACTCAGAACGTACTTTCTTGTAAGCCTTTTCCCATTGGCTGCTACTGACTTGGCGCTAAAATCATACACTATTTAACCAGAGGCCTTATGGCCACTAGTCAACAGTTACCTGCTGGCAGCAGAACAGCCCCGGACAGCCCAGCCAGCCGAATGCAGCACTGGCCACATGGGTAAACGCCATAAACATTACTGTGCATATATTTTATGTTGCATCTAAAGTCATACTTAGGCGTTTTTGTAATTTCCATTAAACCTTGCAGGCTACTTATAATTCCGAAGATGATCATCAGGTCGAAACCGGTAAATAGGAAAAATTTTTTTTTTTTTTTTTTTTTTTTTGTCATATTGAATTATACC
This sequence comes from Locusta migratoria, assembly GCA_026315105.1. Taxonomy (NCBI): domain Eukaryota; kingdom Metazoa; phylum Arthropoda; class Insecta; order Orthoptera; family Acrididae; genus Locusta; species Locusta migratoria. The sequence continues at coordinate 183,214,587 of CM048749.1, forward strand.
CCTCTGCCAGGAATATCGTACGTGGAATTTTTAGAAAGCAAATTATGAATCTTCTTGCAGTTTTCCCTTGCGGCAGAAATTCGCTCTGTTTCGAGAACGCTTTGAAGATGTAAATACTTTTCTGTGTGCTCTATCGTATTTGTAGGAATAAGTTAAAATTAACTCTAACCATGATTTATTTCACTGATTTAACTTAAATAATCTTCCTCTTATATAATGGTGTTATCCTTTAGCCCGTACACCGGTCTTTTGAACCGGAGCGCACCCCTCCTCTTTGAGTGTGTATCAGCGCTCTGTCCTCCACGTAGCCTCAAGGCAGTTGAAGAGGTAGTCGAAGTAAATCTTTTCTTCGTTGTGCATCTGTCAGAAGTTCTGTAATTAAAGAAATGCACTCTCCTCTCCCGGTCAAAAAAGACCGAGGTGTACGCTGAATGTCTTTATTTTCCCCGGTCTAATATACCCCGTGTACCCTCAAGTTGCGTGTTTTTCCTTTCGAACTGCAAGTCAATAAAACTGGGAAAAAATTTACATATCAAGTTTGTGAGAAAACTAAGAGGAGTGTATTGTGGGGAAGGGGGAAAGCCGCAGTGGAGTAGCCGAGCGGTCTAAGGCGCCTCGCTGTGGAAGTTCGAGTCCTCCCTGGGGCATGGGTGTGTGTATTGTCCTTAGTTTAGTTTACCTTAGTTTAAGTAATTTGTAAGCTACGGACTGATGACCACGCAGCTTAGTCCGATAGATTTACAAACATTTGATTTTTGAAGGGGGAAGAGAAATGGTGCACTACAAGGCTTTTAAGACAGTTAAATGGTAAAAATACTCAAAGAAACGGCACCCCGGTCTTAAAGACCGAGTGTACGTTACAGCATTATTTTAACGAAGCGAATGTTTTGTTCGAAAACGTGTGTTACAAGCACCACGAAACGTAATTTACCTTGTTTACTATGTGTCGCAATAGGAACCTGTAAAGATTTTCCTTCGGTTGGAAGTCTGATTGCAGATTTATTAACCCACCTGGCGCATCAAACAGTTATTATCAATGTTAACATTGCATGACCACCCACGACCTAAACATCGCCGATATTACAGCTCGTGGTAATTTTTTCTGTTCATTAAGTTAGCAATCATTAGCTCTCCCTCTTCTGCGCCCCAATTATGAATACCAAGAATTATTATAATTTGTTATATGACACTGACAATAATTATTGCTAACTTAAATTTTCTCGAGGGGCTTTTCTGTTTGATCTGAAGATTAATATAAAAAATAAATGTAGGTATTTAGACACAGTTCTCATTTAAAAGTATAAAAATAAGACACGCTGATTAAGACGAACGTGTTTATTTATAATGTACTAGCAAAGCCCTCAAATAGTTCGAAACTATCAAACTTTAATGGCCTATGGATAGGCTTCCTAGGATGTGCCTGAGAATTGTGTTAGGATGAAAATATGAGCTTCTCTAAAAATGTTTAAATGTTTGTTAAGCTTCAGGGGCTTAACTGTGGGGTCATCAGTCCCTTAACTTACAAACTACTTATGAACTAACTTATACAGCACAAACATCCATCCCCGAGGGGGGATTCGAACCCCCGACGGGAAACGGCGTCGCGCAACGCAGCACAGCGCCTCAATGCTGAGTTTCTCTTTCTTTCTCTACAACTTCGCCTCTCTGACAGAAAATAAATTAACTGATTAAACAAAAAAAGTCAGTAAACAATTCTAAGATTAGTTTGGACAGCGCAGTGGTTTATTAGGCATGGCCCTATTGGGGGTACTATGCCGTTTCGGTCTTCTTGTTGTTGTTGTTGGTTTTTGAGAGGACTAAACAGCTGGGTCATCAGTCCCCTGTTTTGGTCTTCCGACATTTGAATTGAATTCCCAGCCAGTGTAGGAAGTCTACAGCTTAAAGTTGATTCCGAACCACGGGGAAATTCAGCATTTTCTACATCAACTACAGCAGCAGAGGTGAAAGAAGCAATGATAATAAAAATTCCCAGATTGACCGGGAATCGAAGCCGCGATCTTCGGGTTTCTAGTATCATACTGTACCAATTTCTTTTTCCCTCTAATTGGATTACAAATAATCTATATCTGTAACACTTTTCATACAAACGACTCTCATTTTTTAGAGATTCGTAATATAAAGGTTTTGTCTCAAGGAGTTTGCGGTGATACAACATACAAAACACTTCCATCGGAGGCATTTGATTACACTTTTCACTTAACGCAAGGAAAAACTGAAAATACAGGCACTAATCAACCGTATTTCATCTCTTCTACCTATTTCATTGTATGATAACTAAATAAAAATGTTTCTTATTCTCGTATGTCTCATCTTCTATCTTAAATAGATTCTACTGTTAGCGTTTCAAATTTACATAATGGAATTGTTCAAGAAAGTCTTGAAATTTTCCTTAACTTTTTATTCTGTCATTAGATGCTGCTTGATGAGGTACAGCATAGAATCTTCTTTCTTCTATAGCAGTTTTTTTTTTTTTTCGGAGTAAAAATGTCCTGCGAATATATAACTTTATGACTACACGTATTTGATGTATGGATTTCCTCTCATGAATAATAAACCACAATGCGTAATCTGAGATGGCGTGTTGTAATGTGCGACTATAAAACCATCGTAGATGATGCATCACTTCTTAATATTTCGAGAGTGATCATGAACATGGGACTTCTTCGAAAGGATATTGAAAACCCTAAACTACCAGCAAACTACTATGACCCAGTAAGATATTGGTATGCAATGACTAAAAATAATAATATGCTACCGATATTTTTTCTAGCATAACAATATTTGAACATGTGATAAAGTCATGCAAGAAGATTGCGACCATTGTAAATAACCATAGCAGTACTGAACAAACGCTGTTAAGTCGCTTAATTAATGACTCATCATGAGGTGGAAAAGTGGCTTCAATGTTACGTGTTTCGTTCAGCCTAACATCAGAAATCCGCGTATCTGTCACCCTTTCGATGTCTCATTGAGGGCTACCCGAAACGTGTCACAACAAAGGCAATTTTCCACCTGCGGATGACTAGTTAATTAAGCGACTTTTACGAAACCCTGTCATTTCCATGTGCCCCTGCCGCCAGAGTATTTTAACGTCACGAAACGTTGATTTGCTATCGAACTTACTGTTACTGCATCATCCTGCGACCGCGTACCCTCAACTTCGTGACCCTCCAGGGGTTGAAATAACACTACTATTCGGCGTAGGGAGGGCAATACGCGACGTCATCAAAAATAGACGCACAGATTGAATACGACGATTTCCAGACATTCGGCAAAAGGTCACAAATAACGGAATGGGGGGCTTTTTTTGAGTGTGTTATGGTAAATATCTCAGTCAATAATGTCATCTCCAAGAAAAATAATTGTTGTTACTTTTTCTCCAGCCCCTATATGAGTTCGTTATCACAAATGTTAGCACCTTGTACAACTCCTAGAAACCGGAGAAAACGATTCTGAAGTATTTACCTTTCGCCCTGGCATCCTAAAAGCTCCACCACCGTCTTCAGACTGCTTACTGCAGGTACACACTTACCAACAGACCCATTTTTCTCTTCACAGAATAGGATATCGTCAGAGCCGAATGTAAATGTGAATATAAACAGAAAATTCTGTATCTCGTAAGAAAGTCGCTTTTAAAAATTCACATTTAACTGCAAAGCGCTTGTATATTCAAATTCCTGGTACACTTTTCTGCACTGTTTCGAGATGTAGGGCTTTGGAAATCGCCGTGGAACGAGAAGACAAACTGAGTACAACTCACCAGGAAAGACTTGCTTGGCGCAGAGGCATTCGAGACTGGATACTCACCTGGAACAGAAGAAAACGAAAAGTAGGTTCAGAACACGAGTATCGTTAAAACATTCATTTAAAATATCAGCTAAAACGAAACAGTCATCGCCGGCCGCGGTGGCCGCGGGGACTGAGGCGCTCCAGTCACGGTCTGCACGGCCTCTATGGTCGGGGGTTCGAATCCCCCATCGGGCATGGATATTTGTGCCGTCCTTAGTATAAGGTAGTTCGTAAGTAGTTTGTAAGATTAGGGACTGATGACCCCGTAGTTAAGTCCCATAAGCTTAACAAACATTTGAACATTCGAAACAGTCATCAGATCACATCCCCACACAATAATGTCTGCTTTTAAGCAGATTTCATCTGTGAACTATGTAATACAAGTCAGAGCAAAGCAAGGCAAACGCAGTGCTAACTACTGATTGTTTACGTGCGAAATAATCACTAATGATGGGGCGTCACAGATTAAAGGTTATGTTTCCGTTGTTGTTTGAGTATTAACGATGGTTAAGAACGACTTCGAAAGATATTACTGCAACCAGTAATGAAGTGCAGAATGTAATTAGATTTTTCTGAAAATATAAGGAAATGTATCTGCAGATGGATCTAGTAGCCCATTAACGCCCAGCGTTTCCAAATGGCAGTGATTTTCAACCTTTTCCAATATGCGACCCCTTCCGACTAAAATATCTGGGCGATCCCCCCTCTAATTAAAAATTATCTGGCACCCCCACCGAACACCCTGCCCCCCTCAATACGAAGTATAACAAAACTATGTTTGTTATCTCAAAGGCAACAAAAGTAATGCTCATTCTGTTGATACAGCTTTCTTGTATGCTGTTGGACGCTGTTTTAATGCGTATTTTTTGGAATGGAATACATTTATACATGGTTTCCGACAGAAATGTATATTTTGTATAGCGAGTGTTTCGAACTTAAGCAAGATCACAACCAATTTATGCTGCTAAAAAAATAAATAAATAAAATAAAATAAAAATAAATAAGCTCCCACTGTATATAAAACTTTCATAGAAGTAGATTTTTAATTTCTTATAATTAATTATTGCATGTTGTACATTTAGCTAACGAATACTCTCTGAAAACTGTTTTCAGACTTCGCGCTTATTCATCGATAGTACACTGTAATAATAATAATAAAAATAAAAATCTACGTTCTTTTCAATTCAGAATTAATGTTAAACAAGGAATTATATAATTTTAAGAAAAAGTAAATTTCTCTTCTATTAAGCCTATATTTTTGTATTACGGAACCCTCTATAATCAGAGGTGCGCTGGGGTGGTTGTTCAGTGGTGTAAGTACTTCCTCAGATGACGACAACGCCCCCCCCCCCCAATCCCCGTAGGGGTCACGACCCACAGGTTGAAAAACACTGCTCTATAGTGAGGAGGTAGTACCCTACCGAGTTGAAAACGCGCCAGTTAACAGCGTTACATTTTGCCTTTGAAATGGGAATAAATCATGGTAGTAAAAATCAACTAGCTTTTTATAATTTTATTTAAGGGTACAAATTTCTTGTAAATGTATGAATTCGCAAGCTTCATTTTTTCGATATGAATAAAACCATCTCGATCGCGTCATCGTCCATGCTATAGGTGTTATTACTGGCACAGCTTCACAAACTCAATGGTTTGTCGATCTGAAGATGGCAGATGCCGAAATGGCTTTACAAAGGAATACATTTTTTGGCGATCTAGACGGTTTAATCACATTGAAAATCAGCTGGCATTATTGAATTTGGCGAAGTCCTCCTCCAGTGAAACTTGCCAATTTCTGCTTGACGTAAACACACACAGATTTCACGGTATTACAGACTTCAGCAAAAAATTAATTTAAAGAAAGAAATAAAAATGAAAAAAATTAAAATCGAGAAATATCCTTCGTAAAGCTTTGATTACTGAAGTAAATTCGTATTTATTACGACTGAATCGTAACAGTTGGCATCTCTCATACTATAATGTTCTGTAATGTGATGTTAAATTTATTTAAATTTTAAATGCTTGTAAATCTGTCAGACCAAACTGTGTGGTCATCAGTCCGTAGCTTACAAACTACTTAAACCTAGGTAAACTAACCTAAGGACAAACACACACACCCATGCCCCAGGGAGGACTCGAACCTCCACGGCGAGCCACCGCGCGCTCCGCAGCGAGACGCTTTAGACCGCTCGGCTACTCCACCGCGGCTGTGGTGTTAACGGTCACGTTTTTGTAGATAGCTTTTTCAACTGGTGATCATTATAAAAACAAGCACACTGTACATTTCTTTCTTTTCGAAGCTTATTGTCAACAATTATTCGTATTTGAGAAGCAGGTGCACTTCAGTGGAAGACGATTCAAGTTCCGTGGGCCTGTCCACAGAATATGCTGTTGTCCAGAGGACGGTAGCAGTGGCACGAAGAAGACAGCTTGACGCAGAAAGACTTGCAGATGGTGTAAGCTGTGCGCAGGGGCTGAGAGTTGCCAACGAACGTAAATAACAATAACGTATTGCGCATAAACAAGGGAGAGCCATTACCTCGCGATTACACTATTAAAATATATCACCGGGGACAGCAGAAACCATTAAATACACAGGAGGAACCGGCCAGAGGGACATAAAGTGGAATGACCGCATAAAAATAGTAGTACGAGCAGTAGTTAGAAAGTTTTAATCATCATCTCGAAAAAATAAAGTAATGAAATCATTTTTTTTTATTTATCTGTAGGTAAATCTCTGCTGTCTGGGTGGACATAAAAATCCTACCGCAGCAAGAGCTTACTATGCTGTCAGTGGAGGCGGCGCAAAACAAAGAGCGAATTGATGAAGTACTGGTAAGGAGCAGCAGAAATCACACTGAATCGCAACAAATAGTTTGAGCGAGATGTCACGCGTTTATTGTCTACTAAAGGTAAGGTAAAGCAGTCAACAATCCGAAGACTGGTTTGAACACCACAGTGCTTTACTAGGCCTGGTCCTGTTTGGAGGTGGTATGCTGTTGCCTTCCTCCAACCTTCGAACTGACTTGTTGTTGATGTTGTCTTCAGTCCGGAGACTGGTTTGATGCAGCTCTCCACAATACCCTATCCTGAGCAAGCCTCTTCTCCACATAAGAACGGCAACCTACATCTGTCTGAATCTGCTTACTGTATCCATCTCTTGGTCTTCCTCTGCGGTTTTTACCCCACACACTTCCCTCCAACGCTAAATTCACAATTCCTTGATGTCTAAGAATGTGTCCTACCAATCTATCCCTTCTTTTAGTCAAGGTATGCCAGAAATTTCTTTTCTCCCCAATTCTGTTCAGTACCTCCTCATTAGTTACGCGATCCACCCACCTAATCTTCAGCATTCTTCGGTAGCACCACATTTCAAAAGCCTCTATCCTCTTTCTGTCCACACTGTTTATCGTCCATGTTTCACTCCCATACAAGGCAACACTGCATACAAATGCCTTCAGAAAGGACTTCCTTACGCTTAAATCAATATTCGCTGTTAACAAATTTCTCTTTTTCAAGAACGCCTTTCTACCCATTGCCATTCTACATTTTATATCCTCTGTACTGCAACCATCATTTGTTATTTTACTGCCCAAGTAAAAAAAAACTCATCTACCTCTTTTATGTTTCATTACCTAATCTAATTCCTTCAGCATCACCTGATTTTCTTACACTGCACTCCATTACCGTAGTTTTACTCTTGTTAATGTTCATCTTATATGCACATTTCAGCACACTGTCCATTCCGTTCAATTGCTCTTCCAGGTCCTTTGCTGTATCTGACAGAATTACTATGTCGTCGGCAAAACGAAATGTTTTTAATTCTTCACCCTGAACTTTAATTTCTTCTCCAAATTTCTTCTTGCTTTCCTTTATAGCTTGCTCAATATACAGATTGAACAACATTGGGGAAAGGCTACAACCCTGTCTTACTCCCTTTCCAACCACTGCATCCCTTTCATGCCCTTCAACTCTGACAACCGCTGTCTGGTTTTTGTACAAGTTGTAAATAACCTTATGCTCCCTATATTTTACTCCTGCTTGCTTCAGAACTTGAAAGAGTTTATTCCAATCAACATTGTCAAAAGCCTTCTCCAAATCTACAAAAGCTAGAAATGTAGGTTTGCCTTTTCTTAATCTATCTTCTAGGACAAGCCGTAAAGTGAATATTGCCTCCCGTGTTCCTACATTTCTCCTGAACCAAAACTGATCTTCCCCGAGGTCGTCTTCTACCAGCTTTTCCATCCTTCTGTATATTATTCGTGTTAATATTTTGCAACCATGACTTATTAAACTGATGGTTCTGTAGTTTTCACACCTGTCTGCACCTGCTTTCTTTGGGATGGGGATTATAACATTACTCAGCCAGTTATAGGGGGACCTACAGCTTAACGTGGTTTCCGAACGACGGTGCTACTCGGTATTTTTCACATGAACAATAGTGCCAGAGATGAAAGAAGTGGAAAGTGGCAAATAAAAATCCCAGAACCTGGCGGGGATCGAACCCACAACCTTTGGATTTCTAGTGCGGCACTCTACCACTGTGCAACCGAGGAATTATTACAGGAAACATATTAGCTGCCAATGACTGCCGAGCGGCCCAGTCACTGCACGGCTGCTACGGTCGGGGGTTCGAATCCCACCTCGAGCATGGCTGTTTGTGTCGTCTTTAGTATAAGGTAGTTCATAAGTAGTTTCTAAGTTTAGGGACTGATGATCCCGTAGTTAAGACCCTCAAGCTTAATAAACATTTGAACATTTGCCAATGACTCACAAGATGCATCAGAAGGGCGATGAAAAATCATGTCCGACATCCTCAATAGCAAGATGTATTGGAAACAAACGCTTGACTTGACTAAGTGTCCACTTTTACACATTGCACCTACTACCATATTGGAGTAACGCAGTCACTGACAACTGATTGAAACTGCATGGAACTACATGCTTTGAAGTATAGCCAGTAGCAAAATAACAGCATCGAAAGATTGTTTGAAAGACATTTTGTCATTTCTCCTCATCCCTTACACTAAAATGATCCTGTATGCGTTCTTCAAGAGTGGATACCTAGCTGAACCTTCTGCAGGGTAATTCAACATCAGTTTTATTATTTTCACATCATTACCGCGTCTATTATATCTCTCGCTCTCGTTACTTTATCATTTTAGATCTAACAAGAAATCCAGAAACGCAGAAAACGTTCAGACACCGCTAACCAACCTATGGTGCCACACCGCGGAGAGTGCATTTGTAAGCTTTGATCACCATCTATACACTCTTCTTAGCACAAAATAAGCCCATGTCAAAGTACCCCTCGTCGTGTCACTCTGTTTTCTAATTCTTGTGTAAATTCTGACACGCAGATAATTTGAGAATGTCCTGCTAAAGGGGGAACACTCTGCAATGAAGACAGTTTTTATTGAAGAAATATTCTACAAAGTTTGTAAATCTCAAGGAATCGCATTCGGTCTTGATAGTGTGAACCTTTGTGATCACTGTGGCGAAACACATTCGACTGACTGTTTATGGTGCACGTTAAAGGTTTGTTTTGGACATTTCTTGGATGCTGACTATGTTAAGTGAGTAATATACGTACCAAAGAAGGCCGTTCCTTGCACATGACAGACATCATTTTCTGTTGGCTTCCTGATGTATATGGTGAGTTTCTGGAAACTTTCTCCTGTAATAATTGTTAACACTTTCGAATCAAGCATTCGAAATATTGAAACATTTCGATCGTTTCGGGGTGCTGAAATAAATTCACCGGCGAAGCTGAAAATTTGTTCTCTCCCGGGATTCGAACCCGGATTTCCCGCTTCGGGTCAGCGGTAGCCTAAACCAATTAGGTTATCCAGGCACGCTTCCCTTCCAACTCCATTTCTCACATTCTAGCTCGCTGCTCATTAATTCCTCTTGTTCGCAGCCTTTACTGGATTCTCGCCAGGGATCGAGCGTTTGAATGCATCCGCATTGAAATTGTCATTTGCCGGTTGGTGGCATATTTTACAATTATTGATATCGTGTCTGTTTTTCCGGTCATGTATATTTCCTCCACCATACTTCACTGATGGGACAAGATTTCTCTTGTTCCAACTCTCATTCATTTTCGCCACACATTTTACTGTGCATCACATTGGAAGATGTTATTATTCTCATCCGTGAATAGTATTATATTCCAAAATGTGTAATTTTATTTCGGTGCAGAGTTGCAATTCTAGGCGCTTCTGTTAATTTATCATGCTTATCAACAGTTTCTATCGCGGTGTTCTAATTTTGCCCAGCAGTCTTTGTACTGTTACGAATTGAACTTCATTTCCCCTAGTATTTGCGACGTTTAATGCCAACTCCGTAGCGGTAATTATGGGATCCCCATTCACTTTTCTAATGATATGTCAGTACTCCCTGATAGTTAACTTTGATGGAGATTCACATCTAGCTTTGTTTTCTACGCTTCCTCATTCCCTGTAATTTCTTATTACGGTCTGGACACTTGCTTGGCTCCTTCTAACAATGTTCCCAATTTTCCGCAGCTCAGTAATATTTTTCCTCACTTCCAATTGGATTTCGGATCTTTTTGAATCCGTGTTTCGCGATCGAATTATGCATTGAAATACACGTCTAATATATCAACAAACCACACCACTTGCACAGTGTCCACTGCGACGTCTCCCTTGCAACTAACGACAGACTCGAAGTACATGTTGATGTATATACCTCAGTAAACGAACACTTTTGCATATATTACGCTGCAGTGCTCGTTACTGGTCTGAAGAGCGTGGTTTATATTGTGGATGTGGACACAGGCACATAATTGCACGTCTACCTCTGTGCATCCAGCCTGTACGCAACATGCTACAAAATGGGCTTGTATGTAAACTTTAGTGTCCCACTATATTTTGACGCCGCAGAGACAGTTCGGATGGACCGTAACCGCACTTATAAACAGGTCGCACGCTGCTTTCTGAGGATCCACCCACTAGTAAACCTCTGCGGTTCCGTCGCAGGGGACGGAACGCACGCTATGAAAGCAGTCTTAAGACTACAACGTTGCAAGTGTCACACGAACACTCAGGAAAGGAAATAGGAAGAACATGCTGAAATACAGGCTCCTATTAGGCAACGTCGATTGGCAGTAGGATTTTTGAACATATAAATTATGAGTTTCAGGTTGAAAACAATCTGTTTTTGTTCTATTAATTTTGGTACATTTACGGTTTTTCGCTTACATTTGACAGGCGTCTACATGAAAAGCTAGTGCTTATGTTGCAAACTTGTTAAATAATGATAATCTCAAAAAAACTCTTGTTCTTTGCTTATAACATTAGTTGAAGTTGTCAAATTCATCTCTCGTTACTTAGGTTCATGCTGTGTCGTAAAGGCCTTCTAATTTAGAATTGTATACGGTGAAACACGTTGCATACTTACTATTATTTCATTCTAATCTATGGTAAAATTTTCTGAGTTGTGACGTATGTTGAGATCGTCACTTTTGGTCTGCTTTCATTAAGTTTTTACACTGTGTTTACTATTGCTTCTTGGACGACATTTGACAAGGTATACATATGATATAAATCTCATCCTTAATATCATTATCAACTTTACACCATAGTGATAAAAAATGTTCAAATGTTTGTAAATCTATCGGAGCAAACTGCGTAGTCATCAGTCCGTAGCTTAAAAACTACTTAAACCTAGGTAAACTAACCAAGGACAACACACACACACCCATACCCCAGGGAGGACTCGAACCTCCACGGCGAGCAACCTCGCGCTCCGCAGCTTTAGGCCGCTCGGGTACTCCACCGCGGCCATAATGATATCTTATTTAGATCGTTCTGCAGTTGGTTTTGATCTTCAGATGATTTTACTAGACGGTAAATGACGGCGTCATCTGCAAACAAGCTAAGAGAGCTACTCAGATTTTCTCCAAAATCATTTATGTAGATAAGGAACAGCGGGGGACCAATAACACTACCCTGTGGAACGCCCGAAATCACCTGTGTTTTAGCAGATGCCTTACCACAGATTACTAAAAACTGTCCCCCCTCTGGCAGGAAATTCCCTGTCCAGTCGCAAATTTGGGGCGATATACCATAACCACGCAATTTGATTAAAAGCCGTTTGTGAGGTTCGGTGTCAAAAGCCTTCTGGAAATCTAGAAATACGGAATCAATTTGAGATCCCTTGTCGATAGCACTCATCACTTCGTATGAGTAAAGAGCTAGTTGTGTTTCACATGAATTACATTTTCTAAATCGCGTTGACCTTCGGACAATAGATAATTAGAGATAATTCATAATATTTGAATACAGGATATGTTCCAAAACTCTGCAAGAAATTGACGACAATGAAATAGGCCTTTCGTTTCGTGGGCTACAAGACTGCCTTTCTAGAATATTGGTGTGACCTGAGCAACTTTCCAGTCTTTTGGTACAGATCTTTCGCTGAGCGATCGGTTGTATATGGCTGTTAAGTAAGGACGTATCGCATCTGCTTAATCAAATAGAAATCTAATGGGTATACAGTCCAGACCAAAAGACTTGTTCTTGTTTAACGATTTGAGTTCCTTCACCACTCCGATGATATCTACTTCAACGTTATTCGTTCTGACCTCTGTTCGTAATTCGAAATACGGAATTTTGGTTTCGTCTTTTTTTGGTGACTGAGTTTCGAAAAACTGTGTTTAGTGACTCTGCTTTTGTAGCGCTATAATCGGCGGGATCACCATTTCTATCACGTAGTGAGAGTATTGTTTGTGTTTTGCCTCTATTATGTTTGACATATGACGAAAATCTTTATACCGTAATGTTATCAATTGCCTCTCTAGTTGCAGCTAGGAAATCGGTGAAGGGTCCCATGTAGGCTCGCCATTCTTCCATGTGTTGGATCGTTTGCCTCTCAGCACCGCAGTAGCAATATGGCGTTGGCATCTTTCTCCATTTGTGGATTGCGTCAGCGCTTCTACCATGGCCAGTACCTATGCTTTTGCGTGTTGCCCACACTTCGCTCTGTTGGGTGAAGCCAGGGGTAACAGAGCTGTTCTAACTACCACGATTATAAAACAGTTTCTAAATTAATATTCACAGAATATATGACATCAACTGCGATTGGGCAAAGCTGAAAATGTGTACCCAGCCGGGATTCGAACCCGGGTCTCCTGCTTTCGAGGCAGTTTCGCTGACCCCTACACCACTGGGGACACAGTGATCACCGCCCCTGCAAGGACTACCTAAGCACGCCTCCCGTCAGATACAAATCCCCAGCTTCGTCCTGCCCACAGTACTCAAACTCGTAGTTATGAAACTAATTCCCGTAAGAGTAAGGGCTTCAAACTTGCCCACCCCTCCCCACTAACGATAGGATCATTGCCCGTCACCGGAATATTATATATATATATATACATGTGGCGTCTGTTCCGAATGAACAGACGTCACTTCTGATCCTGCAGTTGTTATTATTTAATATTCACAGAATATATGACATCAACTGCGATTGGGCAAAGCTGAAAATGTGTACCCAGCCGGGATTCCAACCCGGGTCTCCTGCTTTGAAGGCAGTTGCGCTGACCCCTACACCACTGGGGACACAGTGATCATCGCACCTGCAAGGACTACCTAAGCACGCCTCCCGTCAGAATTCCCGGAAATTAGTTTCATAACTACGAGTTTGAGTACTGTGTGCAGGACGCAGTTGGGAATGTGTATCTGACGGGAGGCGTGCTTAGGTAGTCCTTGCAGGTGCGGTGATCACTGTGTCCCCAGTGGTGTAGGGGTCAGCGCAACTGTCTAGAAAGCAGGAGACCCGGGTTCGAATCCCGGCTGGGTACACATTTTCAGCTTTGCCGAATCGCAGTTGATGTCATATATTCAGTGAATATTAAGTAATAACAACTGCAGGATTAGAAGTTACGTCTGTTCTTTCGGAACAGACGCCACATGTATACATATATTTCTAATTTAATGGGGAAAAAATTCCGTGAACAATATACGGAGTAAACAAGACAGTGTTAGCAGAAGAACCCGCAGCCGGGCTGGCGGAGTATAGATGTAGATGTAAACAGCTATCCAGAGGCGCACGGTACGTGCTACAAGCCTGGAGAGCGCTGTTTACCGGCGGCAACACGTGATCATTATCTGCGGCGCGGCGAACAAGAGCCGTGTGTGACGCGCTGAGCGGCGCGGCGTCTGCCGTCTTCAGCAGGGCGCGCCACCGCCCCACATTAATCACGCGGCCGTCAGCGCCGCCACACACATGCGACAGCAAGTGGCGGGGGGGGGGGGGGCACCGCGTGACGTCAACTAGTCAGCCTGTCGCGCGCCGCCGGCGCGTTCCGACCTGCCGCGTGGGACTGCAGCGGACAGCAGGCCCCCTCTCCTTGAATATCCGCGTACAACGGCGGCGTGCGCGAACCCACGTTAAGACGTCGATCTGCCTGCGATGGAGCTGAGGTGGCGGTTATGTTGATGCCACTGCTCTCGGAACGCTATCGTTCTCTCAGAGTCAGAGACTGTGGTGTCGCAAAAGTCTAAAGTGCGCGCCACCTACTTTCGCCGCGCGCCTCCATGCACGCACGGCGCGGCGTTTTTACGATGTCAGCCACGAGCGCCATCTGCGGCAACTCGGCTCGTGGCCACGACTGCTGCATCGGCCACTTGGGACTGAGATAGGAACCAGTTAACACTTGGGAAACAGATAGGCACCAGTGAAGACGTGGCTATCGGATAGGCACCTGGCAGGCCTCTAGCTCAACTATGTATCAGCATTCTGCAGTACTGAGCTATGTAAAAGTATTACTAAGTCTCTATGAAATACACATCTCGTTCTAATTTACTCTAGTGTTTCTAGTTTCTGCAGTCCCGCTGGCTGCTCACCTCCGTACCTGCACAAGCGTGCATTCTTTATTCCTGTGTCGGTCTTTCTACTCGGCCACCGACACCTACGACGGAAACGAGACACAAAAGAGACCACACGTAATACCTGCCAATAGACTTGCGCATAATAGTTCGCGATCGGGATCGCTCACTTTAGTTCGCGGTTCTGCGGCGAACTAGTTCGCTCATTTAGTTCGTCCGCTCCCAGTGACGGCGGAGTGGCGTGGTCTGCGCGTGCAGGTGGAGGGGGAAGTTCCCCCTTCTAGCTGCTTCGTGCGCTTGCTGCTTGAGCCGCTAACGATATCACGCAAACCAAAAGCAACAGTTTGTGGATGATTTCTCGCGTTTAAGTTTAGACTTATCTCTGTATCTTGGAATTATGGAATTTATTAGTCAGATATTGCAGAGTGCAGAACACAATCAAAACAGAAATTTTGTAGCACTGAACTATGTAATCTAGCAGGCAGACGCTCACCTCGAAATGACTCATCAGCAGAAGGCAAACACGAGATTTTTAATTCTGTTACGCGCCCTCTCGCTATTGCCCGTCGGTCTTCGGAGAAGAATTCAACGAACTATGAAACGAGATACATTTGGAATAATCGCGCGCTGCTCCTAGTTCGTCCGCTGCTCCTAGTTCGTCCGCTTCTTCCAGTTCGTCCGCTCGGTTTGGCTTTTGCTATCGCTACTAAAAGATCTCTTTTTTATGACAGTTTTTTATATAATGAATTTCTGTTGCCGTAGCGTGTGCTATTAGGCAATTTGACATCAAATACTGAGGCAAATAAACCAGTTATTTACACGAATGGGTGATACAACGTTATTCAACTACTTTGCATACAGAGTACTCGTAGTACTTTATTTTTAAAATAGATTTCTTGTGGCAGTGAACTATGAAACTACAGCTGAGCTGCATCTCAGCTCGAAATGAAGGTAACTGGCAGAAGGGAATCACGCGATTCTGCGCGCTCTCGCGTCCTCTCGCTGTTCCCCGTCAGTCTTCGGAAAAGGAGCGGACTAACTAAGAGGCGAGGGATCTGCGAACTAGTTCGCGTAGTTCGCCTGTGGGAGCGCTCTTCCGAACTAGTTCGTTCGCGAACTACACAAGACTACTGCCAAAGTACACATGGCTATGTTTCCACCGTATCCTTTCTTCCAGGGGTGCTATACCAGCAAGGTTCGCAGCAGAACTTCTGTACAGTTTGTGAAGTAGGAGGCGACATACTAGAAGATGTTAAATTGTGAGGATGGATAGTGAAGCGTGCCGGGATAGCTTAGACTGTAGAATGCTTGCCCGTGAAAGGCAAACGTCCCAGGTTTGAATCCCGGTTCTGCCACACAATTTTAATGCGCCAGGAAGTTTCATATTAGCGACACTCAGCTGCAAAGTGAAAGTTTCATTCTGGATATATATGATGAATTTTTATTTAGAAGAGCCAATACACACGACTTAAATAGATAAATAAGCTAGTGGACAAATGAAAGTCGGTTTTTCTCTTTTTTCTTGTTATGAACTTACTCAGAATTGGAAACTTTTCTTAACAGAAGAAAAGAAATAAATAGCAGCGGCAGCATTCCACTGTAGTGCATAGCACAGCAATAATGGAGTAAGGCCAACAATGGACAGCGGCGAAAGGAGGATTGGGCAACAGCCCATGCTGTTATCCATGTATCGATAATTAAAAACTATAGATGGTTTTGTTGACTGTCGATAGTGCGTATCCCTTTATCGACGTTTGACTGATAACAATATCATTGTTTCACTACACGGTAGCTAGATCGTGCCTTATATCATTTAGTCCCTTCGTAGGTTCGAGTCAACCAGCGAGCATGGGTGTGTGTATTGTCCTTAGCATAAATTTGAGTAGTATTTTATCGTTTAGGTGATGGGGGGGGGGGCGTCCGGACCCCCAAGACCCCTTCCCCCGTTTGGCTATGTCCTTGCTTCGATTAATTTTGTATAACGTCAGAAAGAGTAATGTTGGCGGCAACTACCTTCATTGTTACGCTACATCCTTTTGATAATATCAGCCCAGAAAGCTGTAAATTTAAAATAAGAATAATTGAAGGTAAAACACCACCGTGATCCACAATTGGACGGGTGGAATTTTGATCTGCAGTGGACCATGCGCTAAATTTTATTTGTGGGCTCCGCGTTTGCGGTTGGTAACATATCACAAGTAGACTTCGTCATGTGCTGTAGCTTAATATAAACGAGCGTAGGTTCTAATAATTTGAATACTATAGTGAAGGGGAAAGATTGTTAAACATTTTATTATGATTAGAATTCAATCACTGCACTGTTATTCATCAGCCGTAATGGCGTCCAATTCCGTAACACGCAAAGGGAAAGTCATCTACGCCACTAGGAGGCGGGAAATCAATTAAGAACACCTCCTCCATTAAATTAATGAACTTATATATTTCTATGTATATTTTTCTCAATTTAGCACTATATTTACAGTAATTTTAATGGTGAACTGGGAGAGCTGCTAGTAATGCTTCTTAACTCGACGGCGGCAAAAGACAAACAAATGAAGCGTTTCGCTGTTCTTTCTCCCGGTGATAAAACAAGGAAATGTAGGATTTTCAGAGATTAATTTTCATTAGTCAGAAAGAAAAACGATCCTTGGTAGTATCTATAATCTTCGACTCGCGAAGTTAATTATTGTATGTTTATTTGTATTTTTATTGGTAGCGTTTCAGAGCGTGCACGGATGGCCGAGAGGTTAAGGCGACCACTGGCAAAAAGGGGAGACTCGAGTTCGAGTCCCGGTCCGGCAAAAATTTTCATGTGTTGCATATCGACTGTCCCTCTTTAGAGGAGCAATAGATGTCGGAAAAATTTCGCAATTTGCGTTGTATATGTGTGAAGATATGCGATAGTTGGCTTTGCACAATAAAAGTAGTTTAACGTAACACAACCACACTGCAAATCACAGGCTAGTTCGACTTGAAAGTAATGGTTGTGGCCTGCAATAAGTGTTGAGAAAATCTTTTGTCATGTAGGGACCAGAAATATTGGTCTTCAAAATAGAAATTGACTCCATAAATTTATTGGACGTGATGGATTTAAATTCTATTTTTTACTTTACAAGGCTCAAAACATGTACACATTGTACATTGCTATGGGGTGTGGTGAGAATAGAGCATCTATCGAAATTCGGTTATATTTTAGTTCATCGGCTACACGAACTCTTAGTATTGGTGTCCAACTGGAATCAATTGTACCGTAATAGTTTGATTTGCAACCAAACTCTCACGTACCTGAAGAGATGTGCAATGCCTCTGAAGCTCATTCACTAACTAATCTGTAGTTTCATTCCCTTCTTTGTATAACACGACAAACTTTCCCCAAGAAAATACGAATTGAAGAAAACCACATCTTAAGCCTATCAGCACTTACGATTCACAGGGAAGAACTTATTCCTGCTTTAAACTCAATTCCAATAATGTCACAAACATCACACTGTTGAAAGTAACAATCATATTGAAGAATGAGTTATCGATTATCGTTCACTTGCCTTCGACCCACGCAAACAAAGAATGTTATTAAGTAGTGTGAGTATCGAATGGTAAAGTTTCGAATTTTTATCCGGGAAGTCGTAGAATAGCACCGTACATCTGTAAAATCGTAAAATTGTGCAACTTCCGTAGATTTTACGGATGAATTGTAAAAGTTGGCAGGTATGAACATGTTTTTATCTCTGAATGTATTCGATTCGACTTTGTTTATTGGACTTATTTTTTAAGGATTCGGTGAGCAGGCTACTACCACCTCTCGAAGTATTCGACATTTAACGTAGTTTTAGGTGGCAGCCGCGATGTACTTTGAAAAAATCATTGTCGTGCCAGAGCTGCAAAATACTTTTATTTGTTCGATCGTTTTCGGCAATTGCTGCCACAAACAAGAAATCAACAAAATATTTACATTAAAGTCAACAAGATAACCTTTTTACTAAGTACAGTACCGTCAAATTTACGGTAAATATTGTGATCGTTTCCAAAAAGACTGTCCATTTTACATCATGCGTTAAGTATTCCTTCGTTTGATTAATAATAGTAGAGGATTAAATGAAGACTTACTACACGATATAAAAGGGACAGTTTCTTTTAGAATCAATCGCAATATTTACTGTTAATTTGGCATTGCTTTACTCATTAAAAATGTTATCTTGTTTGCTTTGAAATAAAATATTTTGTTGATTTTCTGTTGATGGCAGCAATTCCCGAAACAGGTCGAACGTAAGAAATAAAAAATCTTACAGAATTACTTTTTCAGATTATTCGACTTTTTATTACATTTTTTACACTCGATTACTAATGAATCTCAGATGCTGTATATCAAAATTCTGAGGAAGTACCCATCCCTAACCGAGAAATTTTCGGCAACGCTGTCTACGACGTCTTGCCACGAATTGAGCAGTCACTCCCCGTCGGAGGTTCGGGACCTCTATCGGTCATGCGCGTCGGTGTTATTTTAGTATAAATTAAAGTAGTTTGTTGGTACCCATGACATCAGCAGTTTGATCCATAAGCTTCACAACTTTTCTACATTTGTTTGAGAAATTTTCTCGCTGGAGTTCGAGTTGATCGAGTATAATTACGTCGAAGTAGACAGAAAGACAATCGAAAGGTTAGTGATTAACAGGGAAGCCTAGAGAAGCAGGCAGTGACTCAATGATGGACCACCGTTTGACCTACTGTGCATCCTCAGTTCTAGCCACTTGGCAGCGCCCACACGCAGGCTGCGACAGCGATACACATACCAGAGGCAATCACCGCGCAGACCCCCCGGGCAGCCTCTGGTGGTCCCAGGCGTCACGACCTACACCGTCCCACGGCGACAGCTGGTAATCCACCGACTGCGTTGGGAACGAGGAAACGACGGAAGGAATATTAGGATTCAACGTCCCCGACCTTAGAGAACAAACTTCCCCTGGATTCGGGGGTTAGATGTGGCAAACACCGAATTAGACCCTAGACGTAAGTTAGATGTAGGTTTTTCTTAAATAGTAGAATAAGACACACAGGGGAAATTTTTTTTTTTTTTTTTTTTTTTTTTTGGGGGGGGGGGGCTGTGGTGACAAAAGAAATTGGCCGCCCAGTGCCAGGGGCATGCTCACTGGGATTCGCTCGGTGAGCTGGCCACCACAAACAGGTTTGTAATGCTGGTACACATGTAACACCACAGCAGTAGCATAAGACACAACATCATACACATCACCCAGTATAAACATCAACAGCAAGATGTCCAGTGGTTTCTGCAGAAACATGTAATGTAATGTCACCATTTAGCCGTAAGAAATTTATGTATTATACTATTGCCCATTTTAGTCTTAGGTAATGGGTTGTATTGTTTGATATTATAATAAATTATAATTATAAGAAAAATAAAAAAAAAAACTCTGCAGTGCCACCATTGCTCTTTCAGCTATTGCATCTATGAGGACTGCAAAGTTTAGCGCTCGTCCCAGTGGGGTAAAAATCGTAGAGGGAGACCGAGGGACGAATACAGTAAGCAGATTCAAAAGGCTGTAGGTTGCCGAACTGATTCTCAGATGAAAGGACTTGCACAGAGCAGGATAGTGGAGACTGCATCAAATCAGTCTGCGGACTGAAGAGCACAACAACAAAAATAATTAAGAATTAAAATGGTGACGAAAAAGAAGTACACGACATTACGCTGGAGAGGTATAAGGAATTTGAAGGACAGCAGAAACCCGAACCTGAAGGTGGCTATTGAAGCAGTACATGATATTCATCTTCAGAGGAAGAGGAACAGTCAAGTCACAGTTAGTACGCAACCTCACCTCCCAAAAAGATGAGGTCCATTGTATTAAAAGGTATTGATGACAGCGTACTAGAGAATATTTATGAGGACTATTACAATCGTTGCTTCAATTCGTGTAGCAAACTAAAGAAGCGCTATAAGTGCATCTTAAGTAAATCGGATTGCACATGAATTCTAAATTTTGTGCCTGAGAAACTAGGAGCAGGTATTCGTTTTTATATTTATTTTTATTTTTTTAAGGAAAAATAAACAGACAGTCGCAAAAACAAATTGTAAAAAGGTTTTTACCATAATATCGTAAATTGATTGTGCATGTGGACACTAGAAGGGGCTAAAATGGTTGGCTTGGTCAAGCGTCATTTTCAAATTCAAATATTCAAATGTTTGTATAGTCTATGGGACTTAACTACGGGCTCATCAGTCCCTAAACTTACTAACTACTTACGAACTACTTACGAACTACGACGGCACAAATATCCATGCCCGAGGGGGGATTCGAACCCCCGACCGTAGTGGCCGTGCAGACCGTGACTGGAGCGCCTTAGTAGTCCCCTCGGCCACCGCGGCCGGCGCGTCATTTTCCATTAGCGATAATCTGAAGGGTGAATATGGCATTTCATCCAGGCATATTACTACATTTATCGCACGTAAAGACATTCAGAAGCCACAACAGTTTGTGGTGTAAGGGAACATGTTTATAATAGAGGAGGGTATTGAGAAATGTAGCGTTTGGAACCGCGAGTCACAGTGAATTCCAGTATGAAATGTCTTCAGCATCAACACCATCCTACAGAGAAGAGAAAATTACAGATATTGTGTTCCAGCCTGTACATAGGCATAGCCACAGCTTCAAAATTGATGTGGCTTCATTAATGACAGACTAGAAAACAAGATGTATATCCATTTTCAAGAGACCTAAGGGGTTTTCGGTCCAAATGTTTTAAAGAAACTTGAAACAACCTCACTATGAAATACTCATGTAGAAGGAAGCAAAAGTGGAAAATGAAACGTTTTCTAACCTAGGTCCTTGACGAACATGTAACAAATTGAAAAGAGCCTACTGTTGCGTGATTTATAGAAGCGTCATACAGATCGTAGCCTTCTAGATGCTAGTTTTCCAAACAAAGATGTTAGAAAATGTTCAAATGTTAGTAAAACTTATGGGACTTAACTACGGGGTCATCAGTTCCTAAGGCTTACAAACTATTTATGAACTAACTAAGACTAAGGACGGCACAAATATCCATGCCCGAGTGGGGATTCGAACCCCGACCGTAGTGGCCGTGCAGACCGTGACTGGAGCGCCTCAGTCCCCTTGGCCACCGCGGCCGGTAAAGATGTTAGACTGAAGATCTTGTTACTGAAAACAACAAAATATTACCGACCCCCTGATGTTTACTTCTTTCGGCGATATAAACCTTATATCAGAAGGATTACTGATTTTGTAAGAATCCTAGGTGCCAGATCACTACTGAAGCTACAAGGTCATTATTTCATCGTGAATCTTCACTCTGTGATTTACATTCAATTTGCTGCACCTACGTATAAGCCAATGTTGCAATATGCTTGGCGAAAACCAGGGTATGACACTGAAATACCAACATCATTATTTGAAAATGTAATTAGGGTGACTTTTGATATTGGACTGCATGAATGCGAAAATGATTTGGAATGTGATAACGATAAAGCGGCTTTAGAGATGTGTGCACAGTGATCTCTCCCACTTTATTTTAACAACTTCTCCGAAATCACGCAGCTGCATCTGCACTTCGAGGTAAATGTGCGTTTTTCGCTTTTGTAATTACTGTAAGCCGAGAGTATTTGGCGCTGTTGATTGAATATGTAATGATACACCTACGCCATTAAATTACATATAATTTCCTTCCTATGGTATGGATATCGTGTTACTTTGTTTCTCTCTGTTAAAATGTTACTTATGAGCAACGAACCGTCTTGCATGGAGATGGCGGACACCACTTTTACGTTTATGATTGCCTGTTATTCCAAGCATGGTTTCGTACGGTTCCGACTTCCGAGCCTTAGAGGTCAAAGGTGTCCCTTGTCATTGTACCGTTGACAAAGTAACGATTTCCAAACAAGGAATGCCTAATGGTTCTAGCTACAATTACCATTGTGCGGTCATGATCTCAACGCAAACCTTTTAATAAACAGTAAAAATGTCACCTTTGCTGAAGGCCTGATGCATCACCCTTTTATGCACAGTGTAAGCGACGGTACATACATCCGTATCTGTACTTATGGCTGTCCCATGACTTTGTCTCACCGAAGTGTATGTCTCGTTATTCGGTCGTCTGGAGAGTTTATATTCCGTGGACGTCCAACAGCCACTGTGTCGTCTCGTCACATACGAGCGTATCGTCTCTATACGCTTACGGCAAGTGAAAGCGTGCTCACGATTTCGACGGCGACTACTGTTCACTTACTGGGCTAGCCAGACATTTTTCTGACTATAGTCGACGCCAGCTACGAAGGCGGCCCAGTTTTCAGCCGTTCTGCGCATCCCCCTCCATTACCGCAATGACAGCCAATAACTTTCATTCTGCAGGCTGAGTCTAACATAAGAGTCACGAAACTCCTAGTGAATTTCTTGCAACTTCGCGACTGTAGCGCTGCCTAGTTGCTGGGTGGTAAATACATACTGCGAAACGATTGAGTAATGAATATGTATTTGGGGTAAAACAGCATATTCAAAATACCTTCGTATTTAGGAACTTTTGTGACTCTAAAAATTGTTGCAACTATCAAGAATGTAATTCGGAAAGCTCTCATTCGCATAGGATGCTCAGAAGTAACAGAATAATGTAACGAATAATGAGTGTTCATTTCCAGTGGTTAGTTATACTTTTAGGCATAGAAGTAAATCTTTAACAATTCATTCACGCCCAAACTTCTGCTCTTAATCAGAATGACAAATATCTGACCACTATTTCATAATAATGCTGATGTATAAAAGTAATGTCTGAATGCTTTCAATAGCAGTTAAATGACTATTTCAGGCCGGCCGCGATGGCCGAAGGGACTACGGCGCTCCAGTCACGGTCTGCACGGCCACTACGGTCGGGGGTTCGAATCCCCCCTCGGGCATGGATATTTGTGGCGTCCTAGTTCGTAAGTAGTTCATAAGTAGTTTGTAAGTTTAGGGACTGATGACCCCGAAGTTAAGTCCCATAGACTATACAAACATTTGAACATTTTTTTGACTATTTCAGTAGAGTCTGCTTAGTTTCGCAAACTTTATAGCCTGTATACCAACATATTTTGGCGATTACCTACTAGTTTGATAAAGTGAATGCGTAGCTACATATATGTCCTTATAAACTGTTGATTTTAGCACGTCACATTTTTGAAGATTCTCAGTTTGATACCTGCCAAGAAGCTAAAAAAAATATGATAGGTACACGAAAGGCACAGAAGCAAGGACAAGGTGAAAAGAGAGTTTAAAGGCGATGTAGAGTCTAGTCTCCTACAATGTACGAATCGTGTATTGTTTTGAAAATATTAAAAAGTCCGAAATCCACTAAAACAAAACTTATGGAACATGACAGTACGCACCGAGCACGCGAACATAATCATAATCAATTACGGTACTTTTATACCTGAGCTCATCAAATTGCGATTTATTTCTGCTTTCAAAATGGTTTTGAATGATACGATTACGACTCAGGTAATGTGAACTGTATGAATTACACTGCATTGACAATTTGTTATTATACACTGTCATTAACAGAAGCAGTGCTATTACTGTAATGATATTTTTGTACTAGAAAGTTCACAGCAACGTTCAGTGACTAGGAAATATGAAAATAACAGCGTAAAAAATGGCAACTTCTCATTTTGTATCATGTCATTCCTCTGTTACTCCCTACTGGGCACTTGGAGCGCTAGTATCGCTTCAGGTGCAATTTTTTCCTAGAGAGTTTTGCGACTGTCTGTGCTGTAGGCGCGTGGCTGACCTCGATTTACGCAATGTTTCTCCCGCAGGCGCAACTGTTGCACTCGCCGTAGCTCCTCCCCTCTTCGCTTCCCTTATCGCTCCCCTTCGATGCGCGGAAGTGCCTTCTTACATGATGATAGGTATACGACGACCTGAAGTCATAAAAGACGTCACGGAACATTACAGGACTTCACCTCAAACAGGTGACGCAGCAGAGAAACAAGGGACTCATTGAAATGTTGGACCTGGATTCCACCAAAACTGGATATTAAATTACTGTGGGAAAAAATTGCCGTTATAAATGAACCGAAACTAGTGACGGCTGTGTAACTTCGATTCACTGATTCTAATTCCCTGATAATCGATTATGAACGTAACGATATTTTTTACGTGTTCGTTAATTTTAAATTATCGATTAACTGTACCAATTTTAGCCTTTCTGTGGCTATAAAATTCTTAGAATACTCAGCTGCGTTTGTTTGAATATAAGTCCACATATTTGTTTCTTCCTTCATTGCTGCCACTCTGTGTGATAAAAAGAATTTGCTGCAAAGTAGCTCCCATACTGTATCACATTTGAATGCGAGTGTTTTTAAAATGTGATTTTATGAAACTTATGTTTCCAGTAATGTCCGATATGTTCTCTAACTCCTCCCAATTCCGCCTGGTGTAATTCCAAGTTTCCCTACAAGTAATTTCTCCAAGAATGCCTGTTGTGTTTTATCATGATTGCCGTCATCATCATCATCATAATCGGCACGCAAGTCACTCACAAGGCACCAAATAAAATGGCTTGATAAGCAACCCCTGCCTTTCGATCATTTTGTTTTTTTACAGGAATATCTTGCTATTCGAGGATTAGTGATAAAAGATTATATAAATTAGTTTTTCTCAGTTCAGTTCCTCAGAATATTGGTCCTTAAAATATTACTTAGTTTCACCAATTAATGTCAGGTATATTTCTTTAAGGAAATTAAAAAGAAAAACTATAAACGTTTCACAGTACTCATATACCTGTTAGGTATATAATAGTAACGTAATTTAGATATTATTGTAGAATTAAAGTTTCTATTACTAAATATTTTAACGTCGCTAAAATAAAGACGTATTAACTAGGTAAATCACATCAGAATGTTGATAAAATAGTGGTATCGCACATGTTACGGTATTAATCACTGTCACTAATGAACTAAAGATGTTCCCCACTTCAGTTAATTCGAATCTCTGAACCATGCGGAGTATCCAGATAGTCACCATGCCAAAGATTAAACGGACACGACTTTAACCTTAGTGGTCGGGCCCAGTATAAACAATGTGAATTCACAGTATATAGTACGCCCATACACTCTGTGTTTGTCGAGACCTTAGTCAACAACCAATTAGCTGTGTAAACAGATATCCATACGTTTCCATCTAAGTGCATTCCTTTTTTTTAATCCCAAGCAGCAATTAACTAGGATAAACATAGTGTCATCAGAATTGGAAGAGCTTATTACATTGTCTCTTTCGTTAACAAACTCCATTGTCGGAAACAGAATGCAGTGCGAAACTCTTACCATGACTCTTGTTGAGTAGCTTTGAATTAGTGACATAGCCTACTTTCGGTATGTTGGAATTTGGGGTGCGGCGCCAATTACTTGATTAAAGAATAATCCGACAATATTTCTTAATCATTACTTCGTAGTAATTACTTGTTTTCTCCTGAATATATTTAAAAATATTAATTTTTGTGCTTATCCCATTGATGTTATATACGGTGTCTAGAAAAGGGCTCCCTGATTTCAAAATTAAATATCTCGAAAAGAAAGATCGATAGAGGAATGCAGTAAACGGTATGTTCATTGTGAGAGCTGTAAGACGTTTATACAGCAGTTTGAAATAATAGACAATAGTTACAAAAGCTGCTAACAGATGGCGCTGTAATCGCCATACGTAATGCCTAGTATAAAAAGTGATCCGAAGCCAGCTGCCCAGAGCGATCAGTTCCACTATTGAAACGTGAAAGGAGGTTAGTGTACTGAAGGAAGAGATTAAATCTATGTAGTCCATTGAACAACGCGTTTTTCTGGTGCTAGAGTACCACAGGTTAGAAGAGAGTCCTACTGCAACAAGGCGAAGTTTTCAAGCACGATTTAATGTTCCAAAATGACCCGATGAGAAAACCATTCGTACGCTCTTCGCAAAGTTTCAACGAAGAGGCAGCGTAACTGATGATCTAGTGGGGCATGTTGGCCGCAAGCAAACCGCAGTTACGCCTGAAAATATCGCCACAGTTTCTGGAATTATTCAGCGAAATCCAATGTCATCCGTCAGTAGAATTGAATCTTAGACTGGTCTGAAGCGTTCCAGCACGCAGAAAATACTGAGATAGAGCCTACACATGTTTCCATTCAAAATTCAAACGCACCAGGTCATACCCGTACGAGCTGTGCAACAAAGGGTTGCCTTTGCTAATCAGATGCTCACAATGACTGATAGTGAAGGATTTGATGTTGGCTGCATCTGGTTTACAGATGAAGCACACTTGCACCTGAATGGATACACGAATAAGCAGAACTGACGATTTTGGGGTTCCGAAAAGCCATATTGGTATGAAGCGAAACCCCTGTGTTCTCCTAAAGTTACTGAGTAGGCTGCAGTATGCAGCAGAGGCATTATTGGCCCTTTTTTCATTCGAGAAACGGTCACTGGTGCACGTTACGTTGCAATTTTGGAACAATTTGTCGCCACACAGCAAGCGTTAGAGGAACGACCAGGTACTGAATGGTTTATGCAAGATGGAGGCCGACCACATCGGACCGAACAAGTGTTTCGTTTTCTTGAGGAATACTTCGGGAATCGAGTCACTGCTTTGGAATATCATAAATTTACTGGTGCAGGCATGGATTGGCCTCCATATTCGCCGGATTTGACTCCCTGTAACTTTATTTTTTGTGGGGCACAGTGAAAGACATGGTGTACCCGAAGCATCCCGCCACGCTGGACGAGCTCGAATCGGCGATCTCTGTGGCATGTGAATCCATTTCGTTTGAGACACTACGAAATGTGATGGTGAACTTCATTCTTCGTTTGCGCCACCTCTGTAGTGCCAATGGTGAACATTTTGAAAACATTGTTATGTGATTGTTTGCAAAGAGTGTTTCCATACGATTATTTCACTTATGTATGCTAATATGAGCTGTACAGAGTACAGCGACATATGTTAGCAGCTTTTGTAACTATTATGTCAAACTGCTGTATAAAGCTTTCACAATAAACACCGTTTACTGCATTCCTCTATCGATCTTCGTTTTCGAGATATTTAATTTTGAAATCAGGGATTCCTTTTATGGACACCCTGTATAAATACCGTTTTATCGAATTTTATGGATATCTACGGAAACTAACTCTTAACTGTACAAAACGAAATAAATTACTTCACCATTTTCCATAATGGTATGGTTAATTTTCTCATTTGCATTACTTGTTATTTTTTTAATTGTACATCGTAGTCTGTTTTGTAACAGGGTGGCTACTTGCAAAGCTTGTTAAAAACACAGAAACACTCCACTTCGCAGAATACAGACAACTTATCACTGCAAAATGTTATTGTATAAGCGTACTTCTAACTTTGCTGTATGAAAAAAAAAAAAAAAAAAAAAAAAAATACATTATAAGAGCCATAAAGGATCAGTGAATCCGGTTTGCAAATATTTGTGCAGATATTGTTCGTAGAAAGAGACCATCATCATCATAGTCATGGCAAATAAAGTAGTGAGAAGTGTGTCAGGAGAGAAGAGCAGAAGTCATCACTTTCGCAGTTCCCATAGGCTGGACGCGAAGGAAGCAGCAGGGTCCGGTCCTTCCCCAAATGTGGCAACAACGTGGGCAGGTGTCCATTCACAATGAAACTTGTTCCTCCCACCTACCTGTTAACAGGGCAGCCGTCGTGCTTACATCACTGCAAAACCTCTTTAAAATTCCGCTGTGGTCAATTGTTACGGATGTTGGCCATCGACGTATTCGCTTGATTTGTCTCCTTGTGTTTAATTCCTTCTCAGTCATTCCAGTTGTAGAAACTGACCACCTACAGAATGTCACTCTGAAGATATTTGAATTGGATGCTTTTATTACGTGGTTCTAATCCTGGAGGGGAATACTATGGCCCCGGGTAATTTTGAATATACAGCTACTGTTCCAGATACACTGTATTGCACAACCTCGATAGATGTTGTTTATTAGGTTCACAGTCGTTTGCGTCGTTAAACTGTGTTCAAAAACATAAAACGTAATATAGTACAGACGAGAGGTGCAGGGGATTAGGAAGCAGACGACAAAGAGACATTATTCCATTGTTGTATTTACTATTACGCGTTGTACAGCCTTCGTAAAGCCGGTTAATCTACACTTTCTGCGATGCAGTTACATCTTAGCGCTGGATGTTTGAAGATGCATGTAGATGCTGACGTCGTCAATACAAGACTGATGCACTTCTCTCCTTTGGCATATCTTGTGCAAGGCTCATCTGTGTGTGGTTACTGAAACTTGTATCCACCACCGCTTGGTTACCAAAATCGAGCCTTGGTCTTTCTCTACAATAGTTACCTACGTACATTAACAAATCAACATTTCCATGATACCTCGAGAGGTGCCCTATTAAACGATTCCTTCTTTTAACGAAATTATACCGTAAGTTTCTTTTCCATTTCGATTGAGATCATCTTTATTCATTCCTAGATCTAACGACCAAACCTTCTTTTTTCCTAGTAGTACCACATTTTAAGAGCTCGTCTTCATTTGCAGATAAAATTGTTTATGCTCTACCTTCTATTTCCTCGCGAAGGAGGAACGCTTCACTGCTGACCATCTTCAGAAAATATTTCGTATCACTTGATATTAGACGTTGAAAAATTTCTCTGTTTAAGAAATTATTTTCTCATTGTTGACACTGCACTTTTTGCTTACACTCAACGTCAACTGTTGCCACATGTTTTGCTGCTCAAATAACAAGTCTTTTGGGACCTTACTGTGTCATTTGCAACATAATCACTTTAACATTACGTGATTATTTCCCCTACATTACTTATCAACGATTTACTTTTGTTGATATTCAGTATCGTTTTCCAATACACTCTCCACTCTGCTCAAGTGCTCTTCCAAACCCTTTGCCGTACTTGCTATGACTACATTCTCAGCAGCACACCTCAGAATATCTGTTGTTCTGTCTCTTAGTTCACATTATAAATTTTCCTGCGGCTTTTCATGTACATACTGAATAATATCAGGGACGGTCTGTCTTGTTTGTGTTACATGTGTCCTCTCAAGAAAAAAATACTTACTACTGCTTCCAGCTATTTCTAAAATGTTTGAAATCTTCTGTAAGCATTACGTTAGACCACATACAAACTTTCGTTTTCACTGTAGTCACCTGACTTTCCTCGCATTTGGAGGATAACCTATATATTATTTTCCCTTTTTAAGGATGTTGTAAAAGTGCTTTTTAACAGTGTACCAATCATTAACGATGACACCCACAGTATTTTAATGATTCCACGATGGCTCGAATGGAGCCGAAACCTGTCATCTGATTCAAATTTCTCTGCTATCGAGACTGTAAGGTTTTAAGCGTTTAGATACAAAAATAGAATGGTCGTTTTCTCTTCAGTTGATAATGTCAACGACGTTTTGTTTATGTACAACTTGTATGTAGCCTTCTTGTTATTATTATCACTTTTCTTTATTTTGAACTGCAGTATGCATTCCAGTCATCGTCTTTAGGTAACACAAGAGAGAGGCGAACGATTAATGCATAGTTAAGCGTAAAGGAACGTCGTTAGGTACAGCATCGGCGAAGTTCTCACGGTGTACAGGAGGGGCTACAGAGAATGTGGATATTAACGATGTAACCCACAGTATTTTAATGATTCTAAGATGGCACGAATGAAGCCGAAACTTGTCATCCGATTCAAATGAAATAAATTTCTCTATCTATTCTGTGAGGTTTTAAGATTATATATACATATAAAACACAAGGTCGTTTTTTCGTCAGTTGACAATGTCAACAACCACAACAACAGCTTTGTTTGTGTACAAGTTGTACATAACCTTGATTTTATAACTGGTTTTGACTTTCAGTGTGCATTCCAGTTAACATCTTTAGGTAACACAACAGAGAGGTAAGTAGACTATGTCAGGCGAGCGATGAATTCAAAGTTAAGCGTACAATAACGACCTTAGGTTCAACACCGGCGAAGTTCTCACGGTGTACAAGAGGGCCTACAGAGTGTCTGAGCGCAGGAGGAAGGTACCAGACGCGATTCTCACGTTGCGGCGACTCGGATGTTTTACTCGCAGCCGAGCGGCAGAGGCGAGACGCTTCTTCTTCTTCTTCTCTTCCTCCTCTGTGCGAGCACGGAAACAGCCCGGGACGCAGCTGAGCTCATCGGGAACAAAGGAGTCTGCCGGTAGCCGACTCACCTCACGCCGCTGCCAGAGACATTGGACACGGTCGCTGAAGGCACGCGCTGGGACATATATCAGCGGCGGCGGCGGCAGCAGTTGGCGGCGCGCGCACACAGCACAGCCACAGACACACACAGGCAACGCGCATGCGCACTCGGCTCCAGACACTCGGTAGACGCGCACACGGGACGCGGCAGCTGTGGCCGCTTGGCACTCACTGGCGGCCTGGCTGCGGCACGGCAGGGGCCGGCCGGCCGTGGAATGCACGGTGGAGGGGGGAGGGGGCAGAGGGGGGGAGGCGGCAGCTGCCGGCCGTATACCTGCTGTCCTGCCCCCCCCCCTCCTCCCAGGCGCTGTCGGCGCTGCACTACGACCCCTCCCATTCATGCTTCCCCAGGAGGTCCTGCGACGCTGTCACTGCCCGAAATAACAACTCCACTCGGCCGCGAGCGACGGCCGGATGTCATGTGTGCTAAACACCGCGTCTGTCCGGACGTGTGGCGCTTTTGTTCCGCGGCAGGCGTCCACCGAGACAGTGTAATTCCCCTGTTACCGCGCGGAAGCGACCGCATTAGCCGGAAAAGAAATAGTGGTGGTGGTGGCGCGGAGAGGACGGCAGTAGCACACGGGAAGACCGGACGTGAAACAGCAGGTTGGTTTAATGGGCAGTACAATTAACTCGACAGAAAACATGCGGTATGCTGCAAATAATAGGGGAAGAAACGCTTACCAGATGAAGGGTCAATAATTGTCCTGTCTCCTTCGTAGTGGTGTAGACGTCAGCTGCTAACAGTGTATTGTGTATTGCACAACTTAAAAGCTGTACGTGTGTTGTGTGGATGTTGAACCTATCGTTAGATCAGACAACAAATTGTTCCTTGACACAGCAATTTGGTTTAATTATGGCCCTGATACTGATGTATATGCTATTAAGTGAGAAACAGTGCATGAAACTGATTATGTGCGCAACGGATATTTTTTAACAAAACAACTGTGACATGTAGCCTTTTGAAACAGACACTGACTATACTCAAAAATTTTGACTGCGAGAAAGATATAAAAAAAAAAAAAAAAAAAAACAAATCACTTTCTTAATGCTTGACTGTGAGAACTTTATGCAGATCAGTTTCTAACTATTGAAATTTAGTATCAATTTAGTATCATAGTCAATTAACTATCATTTACTATGGCACCAATAATGAAATCCGTTCAACAATATTATTCACATCAATACTGCACTTTAAATCCACTAATAATTAATTATCAAATGAAGGAAGTAGGTTAATTTTCTAACTACGTAAATGAGACATGAGAGAAAGTTTAAGTTACTTATTATTAATATTCAGCATTACATTACCTACATAATACAACTTCTGACTTGCTGGCAAAGCAGCCTCTGTTCTACATCGGAGCCATACACACAACCCAACCGCTCTCTAAGCGAGCTGAACCACTAGTAGTACTCTCTCTCAGTGCGAGCTACAATGCTATGCAATACATGATCTTTGCCAAAGATGAAACTTCATAAAGGACACATATCGATACATACAGTAGAAGCGATATTATACATTTTCTTGCAAGCAAGTTACTCGATACAAAACAGGAGGCACAATATTGGACATTTTCTTACAAAATAATTTTTTTATGGACACGTTTCAAACTCCCAATTTCAATTTCTTAAAACCGTATATGTGCTTATCCTTTTCTTAAATATAATAACATAATAATAAACTACTTTTGGTCGTACAACCTCCTCTTGCCCCGTAACGCGACTCGTGCGGAGCTCACGGGGTTTGTATTTCGGGTGCAACTCCCTTGCGGGCATCTGGGTCCATTGTACCTGCAGCAGCTGCGAGGGGCGCAGGACTCATTCTCCCGACGGCAGGTACGTCAGCAAGAAACAGGAGTCACTCCTGCTGAACTTCCAGAATGGCCTGCATGTACCAGCCCTCCCAGCCGTTTGTGGACTCACATACCAGTCTCTAGTAGGGATGGGAAAAACCGACCGGTTAAAACCGATACCGGTATTTTAGTGTAGAATAACCGGTTTTTTCGGTATTAACTTGGTGTCGGTTGTAACCGTTTTTTTAGTAATTGCCAAGAACCGGATAAAAAAACCGGTACCACTACTTCCTGTAGCAGTGATTCAAAGTGTATTTTTTTTTTTTTTTTAATAATAATCTGATGAAGACTGACTAAATGTGCCGAAAGCGGCCATTTTAATAAATGAGTTTTCTTGACTGCTTTTACTATTGGATATTAAACAACAGAGTGTTGTTAGCTCCTCAACAAGTTGGTTAAAATTTTAAATGTATTATATTGCTATGCTAACACGTTTTATTAATGCGATTGGTTCAAAGTGAGGGGCTTTTTTAATTAACCAATATGCGCCTAGGTAACATTGACCATGTGGTGCCTCGCAAGGTAGCCGTGCGGTCTGAGGCTCCATGTCACAGACTGCGCGGCTCCATCAGTCGGAGGTTCGAGTCGTCCCTCCTCTCTCGGTCATGGGTGTGTATGTTATCCTTAGCGTAAGTTAGTTTAAGTTAGATTATAGTTTGTAAGTCTAGGGACCGATGACCTAAGCAGTTAGGTCTCATAAGAACTCACACCCATTTGAACATTCTTTGATCATGTGGTACACAGCTTTCCTAGTTCAGTTTGCGTAAATTTACACTGACGACAATCATACTGTTAGTCGGAACTCTGACTTTATTTTTCGAAATACTTCTGCAGCACTGATTTAAGTTTATTTACTGACTGTATCTTATATATATATATTGTGTATATAACGAGATATTTGTATGCGCTGGCTCACAAGTCCAACTTACGGAGTGGTTGGACATTATTCGCAAAATGTTCAAAGGTTTGTAAAGTCTATGGGACTCAACTACGGGGTCATCAGTCCCTAAACTTACAAACTACTTATGAACTACTTACAACTAAGGACGGCACAAATATCCATGCCCGAGGGGGGATTCGAACCCCCGACCGTAGTGGCCGTGCAGACCGTGACTGGAGCGCCTCAGTCCCCTCGGCCACCGCGGCCGGCCATTATTCGCAACTGCCGGATGGAAGTACTAGGCCAGTAAATCTGTATGCTTCGTATGTCTTCTACGGACTCCTGACTAGGCTCACACACAATCAAGAAGGCGTAGTATTGGGATGGGATCTTGCAAAATATGGAAAGACTAGTGATTTGTCGTATAACGTAAATTTACCTAATTTTTTACTAAATTTCGTAAGTTTCGGTTTCGGCCGAAACTAGAAGAACCGAAAATTCGATTCGGTTTCTGTTTCGGCTGCCAATTAAGTTTCGGTCGAACTTTGCTGGAAATAAAAGCAATAAGAAACCAAAAACCGGTTCTTTAAAAAACCGGTTATCTTGAGCAGTTTTTACAGTGCGGTGAAACTGGTGATGAAAAGAACCGGTATAACCGAAAACCGGTTGTTTCAGCGATAACCGCCATCCCTAGTCTCTAGCAGATCGCTTAACAGTGATGTCCTCCTATGCGGTTGAAGTTTCAATGCCGGCCGCGGTGGCCAAGCGGTCTGCGGCGTGCCAGTCACGTTCGGCATGTCCACGACGGTCGGAGGTTCGAACCCCCCTCGGGCATGGATATTCGTGCCGTCCTTAATATTAGGTAGTTCATAAGTAGTTTGTAAGTTTGTGGAATGATGACCTCGTAGTTAAGTCCCATAAGCTCTACAAACATTTGAACATTTTTTTGGAGTTTCAGTGAGTAGAATGGAAGGGAAAATGTTATTTACGAGAGGTAACACTTTCGGATTTCATAAATTGTTTAAAAGTGGTGCAGCGCGACGAACGTGCAACATTTAAGTGTTACAGAAGCTTTATTAAAACAATTTCTGGAGCTGGATGTTGTAGACATTAAACAAGACCACAATCGTGCATTAGTACCTTCTTAGAAAATTCAGAGGCAAAAATTAATTTATAATATGAAGAGGAAAGCCGTGGAAGACATTGCTGATGTACAATTAGTTGAAAGGAAAAAAACCCAAGAAATAACAATTAGAGATATCGACAGTTTTTGTAAATCTATTTATAATGCTAGGCGGAAAATTCTGCCGAAATTGCCGACGAGTGTTGAAGATACACTACATGAGGAAACTACAGAAATGTTCAAATGTTTGTATAGCTCGTGGGACTTAACTACGGGGTCAGTGGCGGCGCTAGGCGTCGGCGACGTCGGCCACCGCCGACGGCCTCGCGCTTGTGGGGGCCTCGCAAAACGTTGTCAAAAATATTTTGGTTTCTTTTTTTTTTATATTTGATGTTTAACGGCGCTTTTCAACTGCTAGTTTATGTAGCGACGACCTACATCTAATTTACACTAGCTTAACCAATGGACGAACACAACATCCGTACCCAAGGGTGGGATTCGAGCCCGACGAGAGCGATCTCGCTCACCGTGGTATGACACCTTAGTGTGCTTGGCCGTTCCCGGCCGGCAGCTATTTATTTATCCGATTTTGTTTCCGTATGAGTGCAGTAGTGATGTAATTTTTAGTTAAATACTTGCAAAACAATTTCTTCAATACATTTTAGAAGACGATTTGGAAGAAGTATATCCAAATGTTTATGTAAGAATCATGCTCAGTTCCAGCCAGTACAGCTACGGCCGACAGAAGCTTCACACAGTTACAATTGATTAAGACTAACCGGAAAAGCACAATGAGCCAAGAAAGACTATCTGCATCGTCAGTGCTATCAACTGATGCCGAAATAGCGGCTATTATTAAGATGTGATCTTAAAAAAATTCTGTGAGACGAATAGCTGAAAGGTTATTCTAATTTTTTTTATGTTTTGTCCTTGCAATAATACTCGTATGTTAGACTAATAGAATTTCAGTATAATGATTAATGATGTATAATTCAACACATTTAACATTTTCTTCATTAATGAAAAAATGAAAGGGGCCTCGCAAAGACGAGTTCGCCGACGCCCAGTTTTCGTCTAGCGCCGCCACTGTACGGGGTCATCAGACCGTAAACTGACAAACTACTTATGAACTAGCTAACACTAAGGACGGAACAAATATCAATGCCCGAGGGGGGATTCGAACCCCCGACCGTAGTGGCCGTGCAGAACTGACTGACGCGCCGCAGTCCCCTCGGCCACCGCGGCCGGCAGGAAACTACAGACGGGACAAATTTCTTGCTGGACAACAATGCCGAGATTCGCTGTATCAAACATTCAAACATACTTGTGTACTGACTGCTGAAAATGTTGCAGACTTATTAACTGCCAGTAAAACTTTAGATTGTAATAACCAAATGATATTACTGTACATTTACTCTGAGCGTGACGTTTACTAGGTGTTAGTTCTCACTGTTACTTTACTGGACAGTGGAGGTACATATGCTTGAACATACGCTAGAAAGCTTTGCTTGCCTATAGTATTCATAAATGGCTCGTCACACACTCTGGTCTCGGGCCATCAGAAGCTACCTGCTTAAACGGGTCACGGGAGGAATGAGTCCCGTCCTTTTCCGGACCTTTGCGGGCTCGGGAAGAATGAGTCCCATTTTTC
This sequence comes from Locusta migratoria, assembly GCA_026315105.1. NCBI lineage: Eukaryota > Metazoa > Arthropoda > Insecta > Orthoptera > Acrididae > Locusta > Locusta migratoria. Next base: position 183,251,008 of record CM048749.1, read on the forward strand.
TGACCGCGGAGGAATGGATCCGGTGCCCGCTGCGAGTCTACAAAAAGCCTTCTAGACCAGTCTTTTTCAACCTTTTCGAATATGCGACGCCTTCCAAATAAAAACATTCTGCGGACCCCCACACCACATACGAACCATAATAACAATATGCTATCTAAAGGGAAACAAATTTTCAAAATGTTCAAATGTTTGTAGAAGGTATTGGACTTAAGTACGGGGTCATCAGTCTTTAAGCTTACAAACTACTAATGAACTAGCTAAAACTAAACACGACACAAATATCCATGCCCGAGGCGGGATTCGAACCCACGACAATAGTGGCCGTGCTGACCGTGACTAGAGCGCCACAGTCCCCTCGGCCACCGCGGCCGGCAAACAAATTTCATCTTCTTTCTTTTGCTACGGCGTTCTTTTCAATTGTTGAACGAAGTTCTTTTTATATATTTTTCGGAATGGAACACATTATACTATTTTACATAATTACCGATAGGACAGACAAATATATTTTCCTTGACCAGTATGTCGCATTTCAAGCAAGACTCAGAAGTGAATTATGCTCATACACATTTTGTAAAGAAGTAGATTTTTTCGAATTTTCCACAATTACTTAATGTATTTTATGATGTCCTTATCGACTTACACACAGACAGTAAGAGCAACCGCTTTGGCACTCTGTTACTCCACTGCCGAATATGCTCCTCCTGTGTGGTACAATTCTGCACACGTAAAAAAAAAAAAAGTTTACATAGCCCTGAATGAAACCTGCTGACTGATCACAGGATGCCTGAAGCCAACGTCTGTAGAGAAACTGAATTCACTCGCAGGTATAGCCCCACACGACATTAGATGCGAGATTGCTGCTAACAACGAGAGATAAAATGCCTCCAATAACCCAGCCCACCCCTTGCACAAATATCAGTATCCCGACTAAAGTCCAGGAACAACTTTTTCCAGTCGTCTTCTCCAAATGACGTAGATCCCAGCATAGCCATGGTTGAACTGCGGAAAAAAAAGACATCTTGTCCATCCGGAACAATGCAAAATAGAAGCAACTCTTCCACCTGCTCACAAAAAAAGATGGTGCAGATGGAAGTTCTTAAACAGACTGTGCTCCGGAGTCGTAAGATCGAAGGACAACCTGAAGAAATGGGGCATTGCACAAGAAGACACACCATGTGTGTGTGGTGAAGAACAAACCGCAAATCATTTACAGAAGTTGAATTACTGTATGGTGACGAATTACAGTGATGATATTATTATCAATATTTTCTCGCAATAGCGAATGTCTTTTAGCGTCACTGTATAAGGTATAGGTGTTCTACCAAAAGGTGACATATGAAAATTTGTGCCAGCCCGGGACCCGGAACGGGGTTGACTCATATGTGCAGTCAGTGTGGCATATGGAAGTTTGGATCGGTCCTGGAGTCGTGTTCGGGTAGCTCGGTGGTTAAGGTAACCGCTGGCGAAAAGCGGGAAACTCGGGTTCGGGTCCTGGCCCGGCACAAATTTTCATATGTCACCATTTAGTGGAACACCCATACCTTATACAGTGACGGTATTGCGAGAAAATAGTAATAATATTTACAGAAGTGTCGTCTCTATCCAGATTCCTGCGCAGAACTGGACCTGGCCCTGGCTCACAGCGACGCAATCAATGTAGCCAAATACTGGTCACAACTGGCTTACACAATGTATACCATGTAAATACTGATTATATTACACTTTTGCTTTTACCTGTGTATGGATTTTGTTGTATGTGCTTTGACTTATACATATGAAATGTATATATTTCAATGTATATAATGTGTATCTCTTGGTACCTCTGACACGAATAAATAAATATATCTATCGATTGGTTCCTGAAAACAGTATTCAGGCTTTCCGCTTAATCATCATTGATTCATTGTGTTAGAAAACAATTTATGAATTCACAATTCGCAAGGAACTGCGTAATTTTAACATTAAATACATTTCACTTAGGTATACGTTTTTGTATTACTGATTGCCTTGTTATTTCATTGTCCAACTACTTCCTTCTGTGACGGCAAACCCCTTCTCCCCCAACCACCACCCACAGGTTGAAAAGCACTATTATAGAGGCTACATGGGGTTTCCTGCGGTGGGGTTTCCTACAAAGGTGCCGCTGGTAGCTTAGCTGTCCCGACCAACCGGTTAGGGGACAAGGTGTTTGCAAACAGTCGTCCCCACTGCCCGTCTCATCCAGTCGCTCACCATCAGTGTAGGTGTTGTCACCGTTTCTCAGACAGTGTCGTCGCTCCGAGTATTTTCGTACGCGATTTCTGTTCTGTGCATTGTACAAGATGGAAGTAATAACAACGACGAAAGGGAGGCTGTGTCCTGTCAAGGATGGATATCGCTCCCGTATTTATAAGAAAACTGAAGAATATACAAACTGGATGTACGTCAATTACGAACGGAGTGTGCGCAGAGGTCGTCTAAGCATCGCAAACGGTGAAATCGTTGTACAACAGCATCAGTTTTGTCCACCTGACAAAACAGATGTGGAGTTAAAGAAAAGAATGCATAATTGCAGGAAAAGAGTTTTTTGAAGAAAGGACAGTTCCTGCATCCTAAATTTTTAAGCAGGATTTTCAAGATCTGAAAGAGAAGGAATTTTAATTCGTTGCAAATATCCTGAATTACGACAGTTCGAAGTCTCACTTGTATAAGGAGCTATTGGAACAACCCAGAACCTTGGCTCTAGTTCGGGAATTCGACTTGGCCGACATCTTAAATAAATAAATAAATAAAAAAAAAAGTAAAAATAAAAAAAAAAAAAAGTACATAGATCTTGATTAAAGATTAAGAGACGGTATACAAACATATTAAGACTCTGGAGATATTAAAGGTGTTTAAAATCTTTTCTGTGGACCTCTTAATATTGTTGTATGAATCGATATGTTGTAGATATAGCAAACATTTTACCAGCATCAATAATTTCGTAATGTAAACTTACTGATTCTGGAGTTTCGTCATACGTGTCATACGCAACTAATTGTTGGTATTTGGCAGATCTCGTTCACAAAAGTCTGCTTCTAACAGTGTTTCTAAAGTTTTAATACGATATCTGTTTTTTAATGAATTCTTAACAAAACTGAAATTTTACTTGGTAAATTTCTACATAATATGGTTACTCGTCCTGTGAAGCTTCCAACATAAGAGGCTAACAGTGCCAGAAGAACAAGTAGAGGTGGACGTAAATTGAAATTCCCTGATGGCTGGAAATTGCATCATTTTATTTTTTGTTTGTTTTAATTTTTTTTTATGTCTGAACAGTTTCTCAAGATACGAAGTATCAATCGGGAATCGAAACTATTGAACACTACAGATGTTCCAGTCGCCGCGGCGGATTAGCCGTGCGTGCTGGAGCGCCGTGTTGCGGTGCGCACAGCCGTCCGCCGTCGAGGGTTCGAATCCCCCCTCGGGCATGGATGTTTGTGTCGTCTTTAGTATAAGGTAGTTCATAAGTAGTTTGTAAGTTTAGGGACTGATGACCCCGCAGTTAAGTCCCTTAAGCTTTAGAAACATTTGAATATTTGATTTTGTTCCAGTCGCCAACTAGAGTTCTGTCGTTTGATATTTCTCTAGAAAGGACTAAGTTATTCTCAAGTCTTCCCATGGATTATTTTAAGTTCCGACATTGAAAATAAAGCTGTTTTGAAGACGTCAGACAAATATGTTTCATGATAGACTGTTATAAAATGAGAAATTCTTTGCAATGGCATCAAAAACACCGTTAATTCTTAGTATAAACATGACTAATAACAATTACTGAAGCCTAATATAAAAGTATCTAATATAGCCCTACGCAGAATTAAAACATACTGATTTTACGATTGTCCTGACCTCCTTAATAATTAAAACCTAAGCTCAATGGTTCGTAATTAAATGTTATAATTCATTGTCCAGGTTGCTGACGGAGATTCTACCTTCAAAATGGCAAATAAACAGCTATTGACAACCGTTTCAATAACCCCAATGGAAAGTAATGTTCATAACAAGAAGGTTGAGTGCCCTGATTTTCCTGTAGCCTTTTATCTAGCGGCTGAAAGTCTGGTGTTTGTATTTCCAAAAAAGTTCAACGAAAGTTACGAACAGGACGAAGTCTGAAGTTCGTGGCCCCATACCTATGGAAAATATAAACATGCTTATCTACGTCCCTATTGTCACATCATGGCGTCTGTAGATGTGTTCAGATTTTTAGAATGTTTGTAAAACTTTAAGTGAAACTTAAATAGCGTATAATAATTACCAGTTTTCTGTTGGACTCAAGTATTCTACGTGAATCGTTACACAGGAGTGCTGTAAGTACAGTATAAAATAAGCACACATGTGCATTTAAGTGGTTGCCAGTGATTTAGTTTTTCAGCTTATTCTAAAAAATTAATTCCTCAAAGATCATAAGCAATTATTCTATATTTTATAAAGATGAAATTCCGACCAGATGAACTTAGGTGGACTCATCTTTATTAAGCAACGAATTTTATCATCTGTAGACATCAAGAACAACTTTCCATTTCTCTAGACTCTTTATACGCCGGACATAACCGTAGCAAAACATTTTGTAATTTCTTTCAGACGAACACGCCCATTATTGCGTAAATCTTCATTTCATTATGGTCAGCACCTTAAAGCGGTGCGTCCTGTTCGTTCTATGGCGACTTAGATGCGAAACATATATAACAGATTTGAACAACAGAAATCAAGTCGTCACTCGAAGCAGAAAAACTGGTTTTCAACTTTGAAAAGAATAAAATCATTATAACGCTACCCGGTATTCCAGGGAAGATTGTCGGCCTTGGCGGTGCTTTCCAACCAAAGAGGTCTTATGTTGGAGATAGGCGTATTTTAATCAGCGGGTAATTGCCAAATTTGCATCTATTAATCCTTGCAGGCTACATTTTGTTCCGAAGATGAGATACATCAGGTCGAAACCGGTCAATAAAAACTGTTAATTTTTGCGATCAAGACTGTTTTTATAATATTAATCATACCAAATAGATAGCTGTTTCTCTCCTTTGATAATTTTGTCTAAATTGAATAAACAGGAGGGCAAACTATAAGTACATATGAGGTAAGAATAAGTGTATTTGTTATCTATTTCTATAAATGTGGATGTCTGTTCGGTGTACGCTTTATCACGTCCGAGGTAGGTTTTAGGGACGGTTTTAAAGCGATCTGATAGATATTTAGTAATTTGAAGAATATGACGCGAAATGCGGAACAGTAATTACTAGTGGAAAATTATATTTACTCTTTGAAAATGGTTTTATTGGTTGCATTATGGCTTGATGGTTGATAATGATAAAAGGGTGGAGTATATTATGATGGAAAGTTATTGATGTATATAAAATTCTACGTGTGTGTGTGTGTTAATATTTCGCTCTGCAGCGAACACTACAAAACGCAAACGCATGGTCTGTGTGTAATTGTTGTCCGAAGTCTCGCGTTGTGCACCATAGCAGATCCATGCCGATAGCTATAAGGGGGTGGAAGATATGGTGGTTGAAAGTCATCAAATTATCTCAAAATTCGGACTTAAGGCCAACGAAGACATTCGCGACACTATAGCAAGGAGGTTATATACAGCGAAACGTGATGCCACAGACCATATCTTTGGTCTATGCGTGCTACAATGTCTTCAGCTCTTTCTCTGTAAGGAAATATAAGAATAAATAAATAAAGCAGTAAAAAAGAAATTTCCTTTTAATACATCTATTTAAAAAATCGATTTGACGTTTCGCGCATTACATCAAGTGATCGATCTGTGATATTACAATCATTATTGTTAAATTTCATGATTTGATCTACACTACTTACTTCACATAATTTTTTTTTATTTGAATGTTGATTAAAAATGTTTGTTTCTAAAGAAGGTACTGTATTTCATTTCATCCTTCAAAATCAGTCTCATAGAACACTACTGAAAGATAGCTTATCTACCATAATCAACCAACACGCGAGCGGAGTCGCGGGCTTAAGCTAGTCATGTATAATATATCTCTTACTTCTAGTCTTTTAAATGACAAATGAATTTAATTTCGAGTATGAATGTAGCTCATTACGTAAGGATTACTGATAAATTGTAGCACTCACTCTGCCACAAGTATGTTTTTTGTTACAGATATAGCTCTCAACTTTGCACAGAATCATAAATTGGATTTCCAAAACTTGAATTTCATGACTTTCATACAATAAAAATTCCAGGGATGTTTATATAATGACGAATGTCAATTTTCTACCTTGTAGACTAACACAAACTTGGGTGCAACACCCAGCTTCAAGCACACTGGTCGCCACAGGTTCTTAACAAGACCTTGAACGCTCTGAACTAGACAAATATGTGCTTAAGCACGTGAACGTTAACGGGTAACAGCCCCTCAAGATGAAGAATGTAACACTCCACGCGAACAGGACTCGAAAGGCGCAACGATACCGACCGGCCATCGAGTCGCCCTTAGTCCAGAGGAGTCGATATTACGGTATGGAGAGGTATGTGGTTAGCAAACCGCCCTCCTGTGTGTTGTCACATTTCGTAACCAGATCCGATGATTGTCAGTCTAGTTGCGCCTCAATTAACGTCACAATGGCTGAGTGCACCCCTCTTGCCAACAGCACGCGGCAGACCTGATCGATCCTGACAGCTCTTGTCGTCGGTGCACTGACGGGAAACACTAGATCACATAGATAATGCCCTTGTTTGAGCTTGCAAAAATGTTTCTACTGATGCTTGATTAAATATTTAACAACAAAGGCTAAGGTTGTATAAAAAGATAGCGAAGGCTATGTGAATTCACTAGAGATCCGTTCTATATTGTAGACAAACGGCCAGAAGATGGTGAGGTATTCCGCTGTAACTGGCTGCTGCTAAATAAACACATGGTTCCACCGCTGACGGCATTCATTTTAATCGTAATACATTATACAGCTGTAGCTCCAATTTCACCACGGACGCAAATTGCACTTAATAAGTGTGCCTCCCCATAAAGTAAAGATAAAGCAGTCAAGAAACTGAAGATTGTTTTGAACACCACAGTGCTTTACTAGGCATCGTCCTGTTTGGAGGTGGTATGCCGTTGCCTTCCTCCGACCTTCGAACTGACTTACCCAGCCAGTTATAGGGGGACCTACAGTTTTACGTGGGTTCCGAACCACGGTGCTACTCGGTATTTTTCACATCAGCAACACTGCCAGAAGTGAAAGAAGTGGAAAGTGATAGATAAAAATCGTAGGTCCTGGCGAGTATCGAACCCGCGATCTTTGGATTTCGAGTCCGCCACTCTACCTTTGTGCTACGGAGCCGCACGCAAGACATTTATTTGCATTACTTGTTTTCAGAATGAACCTTTCAGTCTGCAGCGGAGTGTGCGCTGATATGACACTCTCGCCGTGGAGGTTCGAGTCCTCCCTGGGGCATGGGTGTGTGTGTTTGTCCTTAGGTTAGTTTACCTAGGTTTAAGTAGTTTATAAGATACGGACTGATGACCACGCAGTTTGGTCCGATAGATTTACAAACATTTCCTGGCAGATTAAAATTGTGTGCCGGAACTGAAACTCGAACGTGGGACCTTGAAAATTAGGAGGCGAGGTACCGGGAGAAGTCGTGCGGAAGGACCGTGAAGCGTGCGAGGATAGCCCAGTCAGTAGAGCCCTTGCCCGCCTAAGGCGAAGGTTCGAGGTTCGAGTCCCGATTTCGGCACAAAATTCAAAATTTTAATATGTAAGAAAGTTTCATCTCTCACAGCGTCTGTTCTTAGATGTAAGTTGCTGTGTGTGTGTGTGTGTGTGTGTGTGTGAGAGAGAGAGAGAGAGAGAGAGAGAGAGAGAGAGAGAGAGAGAGAGAGAGCTATGTTCAAATGTAAATACTCTGGCCGTCTCGGCCAGGTGTAGAGATAACTATAACTTGAATTCCGAACCACGGTGCTAATCGACATGTTTCGCATCAATATCTTTGCCAGAGGTGAAAAGTGACGGACGATAATTCTAGGCCTCAACAGGGATCGAATCTGCAATCGTTGGATTTACAGTTTGGCAATCTGCTATTACTAATGTGGGAAGTGCGAGAGTTTATTTAAATTTACATTCCAATAAAGGATAATTCTGTAGTACGTAAGTACGTTAATATTTTCACTCATATTACATCACCATATGCAGTTGTCTCCTTAGTAGACATAGTAAGAGTCCCAAATATTGCTCTAGTCTTCCTTCCCTCCTCCAAATATCGCCTGCCATTATTATTTCACTCTTTATCAGCCTGCTGGCTTGAGAAATCAAGCTTGAAACTAAATGAATATTGGTAATGACATCCTTCACTAGTTTCCGTAGGCCAAACTGGTTCTAAAGCTATGCTATTTTGAGTTATATAGAAAAATTTACAAAGTAATGTAAGGACATTTCCCCGAGTGTGGGTAGATAATACCGCCTACCGCTGAAGTACTGTTGTTATTGTAACCCAATCTAAATTAGGATGACGACTTTAAGAACATATATTCGTTTAGCAACTGTAAGTGGATTTGAAGTCAGGCGAAATTATTATAAGTAAACATTTACGTTGTGGATTCCTCGACTACAGTTGGAACGAACAATTGACACAACCTCGAACACTTCAGATTTCATTCTGTTTCCGATATCACTCAAACAAAGTTTGCAACTGATGCTGACTGTGGCAAGCCGTCAGAAGTTCAACCTATTACATTAGCACACATGTTTACATGTTTGTATAGCTTATGGGACTTAACTACGGGGTCATCAGTCCCTAAACTTACAAACTACTTATGAACTAGCTAACACTAAGGACGGCACAAATATCCATGCCCGAGGGGGGATCCGAACCCCCGACCGTAGTGGCCGTGCAGACCATGACTGACGCGCCTCAATACCCTCGGCTACCGCGGCCGGCCATTAGCAATATGCGTATTCGGTATTAGGTATTTGAAGCCCTACTATACTTACCACAATCTATGTAAACTTACTATTCTATACCCTATAAAGGAAACAGATTATATCGCCTGCGTCTTTCTTATGGGTCATTTAGTACCTGCGTAAGCAATGTCAGTCGATTTTTCATATTCACAATTTTGCCAGGACCAGGAATTTTCTTCTTAGATGTATCATTCATTTTAACGAAATCTCTGAAGAACGATAGCCTTGTTTTCTGCACGATGTGCACTGCGTTCTCAACTTCTTTATAGTTTTCTTTACTATATCCGTTATCCTTATGCCAAGTATATTTCCAAACAACCTTCTTCGTTTTTTTTTTTTTTAAGTTTCTCACGATTAAGCCTTATTCTTCAGTCTGCTTTTGGTGTTCAGCAATGCAGTATTGATATCTTCTATAATCCCGCTGCGCGGTTTGACGGAGGACATCGAAAGAGTCCAAAGAAGGGCAGTTTGTTTCGTATTGTCACGATACAGGGGAGACAGCGTTACGGAAATGATACAGGATCTGGGAAGAGAATCATTACAACAACGGCGCTTATCGCTGCGGCGTGTGGTACTTACGTAACTCAAACCGCCAACATTCTCCTCCGAATGCAAAAATATATTGTCGAATCCTGCTTACATAGGTAGAAATGATCATCAAAATAAAATACGAGAAATCAGAGCTCGAACGGGAGTTTCACGTGTTCTTTCTTCCCGCGCGCTATTCGAGAATGGAATGGGAGATAAATTGTATAAAGGTGGTTCGATGAACCCTCTGCTGGCACTTAAACGTGATTTGCAGAATATCCCGTGTAGGTGTAGATGTAGTAGCCGAGCGGTAGGGAGCGCCTCGTTGTGGATCGCGTGGCCTCCCGTCTCGGAAGTTCGAATCCCCCCTGGGGCATGGATGTTTGTGTTGTCTTTAGTTTAAGTTAGTTCATAAGTATTTTGTACGTTTAGGAACTTATCACCCCGCAGTTGCCATAAGTTTTACAAACATTTGAACATTTCCTAAACACCCTTCTCACTGATGTTTAAGATTAACCTCTTACAGAAGTATTTGAATGAACTGATATCTTTCTTATTTTTATTTTATTTTTATTTGTTTATGAGAAAATTATGATGACTTTCTCACAATTTGTGCTCTTTTGACTCGCAACAGACGGGGGAAATATAGTACTTTTCAAATGAAAGTTAACATGTTAGCTGATACCGTGCCAGGATCATTGAATAGCTATTAGCTAAATATAAATTTAATTACTCTCGTCGTAGATGGTGGCCACTATTAGTTCTGGAATAGCAGATAGAGTTAATTACCGTACTGACTAATGAAGGCCGGCTGTAGCAGGTTGCGCTGTGTACCGTAATCAATATGCACGGATTACACCCGCAAGCATGAATTCATCTGAACATCAAATTATTTACCCATTTATCGACAGCTGCAAAAATATCTCAACGATGGTTGACTGACCGGTTTCCTCAATCCCGTAAGTTACGAAGGAAGCTTTTGAGAATTGGTCATAATGCGTCAATTGAAAAAGCGCACCATAAAGTCTTTTAGTTACAGGCGTTCAGGTTGTGTCTCTGGAGTAATTTTTGAGACCGTGTCTGTGTCCCGCTACTTAATCCGGTAGATCAACCGCCAGTAGAGGCATACACACACACACACACACACACACACACACACACACACACACACACTGTCGTGTGTGAGCCGCCATAGATAACAGTCGCAGGTAGGGTAGACGTGGCTGCCATGGGAAACAAGCTCATCCGGCCACCTGCAGTCCACTACAACGTCGTTTAACGTACCGCCTGCTGAATTACGACGGTAGTGAGACACGGCTATAAAAACGAAAATGATTGCTTGTTTCATTTGATTTAATATTTGTATTTCTACGTTGAATGTAATAAATACCAGAAAGCCTTAAAAAATTATACAAATTTTGAAACTCCCATATTCCGGAATATTACACCGTATTTTTTCAGGAGGGGAAAAAAAGTCTTCATTCTCCATGGTGCGAAAATTGTCAGTTAACATTAAATAATGAAAAGAGTGAAGTAATACACATGCTGCTGAACTTCAATTACACGATAAATCAGTCAAACCTTAATATGAGTACGAAGTCTTTCGCGACGTAGTTCTTGCGTAAAATACTCTCGGTGTTCTTGCGTAAAATACTCTCGGTGTTCTTGCCGCGTCAAATATAGGTAGGAGCCCAAATTTTCGACTATATCCTCCATAGTCGTCGTCAGGGGTAAAACTGACTGCCGTGAACTAGGAGGCTTCCACTTATATAACCAGGAGGCGGCTTCTCATTAGCTTCTCATTGGCTAGCTTACGTCACAGCGGTAATGGCGCGTACTAGGGTGGTGCCATCTAAACACCTAGAATTTTCTAGCGCACTCTATTCTGCGTTGTTAGCAGCGCCATCTCTCGCAGCATGCGGTAATCTGCGGGAAGTACTAAAGGGCAGTCAATAAGAACTGTTACAGAACGCTACGTTGAACATCAGCGTCACTTGAAATACGGGCATTTAGAAAAATCTGCAGTGGTTGAGCACAGTCTGTTAAATAAACACCGGATTTTGTTTGAAGAAACGAAAGTACTAGCTCACGCTTCCAACTACTGGGATTCTGTCATCAGGGAGGCGATTGAAATCAGATTATGCGATAATAATATCAATAGAGTTCCGGATATGCATGGAAGCGAGCACTGGAGAAGGAGAAGGAACAGAGGTTGGCTCCCAGAACCTTTAGTACTTCCCGCAGATTACCGCCTGTTGCGAGAGATGGCGCTGCTAACAAAGCGGAATAGAGTGCGCTAGAAAATTCTAGGTGGTTAGATGGCACCACCCAAGTACGCGCCATTGCCGCTGTGACGTAAGCTAGCCAATGAGAAGCCGTCTCCTGGTTATATAAGCGGAAGCCTCCAGTTCGCGGCAGTCAGTTTTACCCCTGACGACGTCTATGGAGGATATAGTCGAAAGCTTGGGCTCCTACCCATATATTGAACTCCGAGAGTATTTTACGCAGCCAAACCTTAATGTTGTAAATTCTACCAAATACCGAAGATCTACAATTACGATCAACTTATACTGGAGAGTAGACATAAAAAATATTGTGGAGAAAGCGAACCAAAGGTTATGTTTCATTGGAAGAACGCTTCGAAGATGCAACAGATCCACCAAAGAGACTGCCTACATCGCACTTGTGCGTCCTCTCCTGGAGTACTATTGCCCAGTGTGGGACCTTCACCAAGTGTCACTGACGGAAGACGTTGGGAAGGTTCGGAGGAGGGCAGCTCGTTTTGTTTTATTACGTTACAGGGGGGAAAGCGTTGCCGAAATGTTGCACGATTTGAGGTGGAAATTAAAACAATGACTTTACTTGTTGCGGCGAGATCCATTTGCAAAATTTCAAACTTTTACTTCTGAATGTGAAAATATTTTGCTAGCACCCATTTACATGACCATCCCAATAAAATAAGAGAAATCAGATCTCTATTATGGAGCTGTTGCATATTCGAAGCGTTCTGCCGGTAACCTTTGGTTCGCCGTCCCCACAATATTTTCTGTGTGTTCTTTTCTGTCCAAGTCGTTCATAATTGTAACTCGTAGGTATTTAGTAGAATTTACGACATTAAGATTTGACTGATTTGTCGTGTAACTGAAGTTCAGCTTTTAGTGGTCATGAGTATTAATACATACTTTTCATTATTTAGTGTTAATTGTCAATTTTCGCACCATGTAGAAATTTAGAGTAAATCGCTTTGCTGTTGCTTTTGATCCTTTGCCGACTTCAATAACCGATAAACGACAGCATCATCCGCGAACAGTCTAAGGGAACTATTCAGATTGTCTCCCAAATCGCTTATAAAAATAAGGAAGATTAGGGGACCTATAACGGATCCCTGAGGAACGCCAGATATCACTTCTGTTTCACTCCATGACTTACCGTCAATTACTACGGACTACGTCCTTTCTGATAGCAAATCGCGAATCCAATCGCACAATTGGAGCGATATTCCATAAGTTCCATAAGCACACAATCTCGTTGATCACGTTACTTTGTAATGCATTGTAAATAAACATGCTTTACAAAGACAGACTCATTACTTTTCTGACAGACCTCGTAAGTCGGATATTACAATTCTCCCAAAGGACTATCCCGCCACTGGGAAGGCCACAACCTGACACCTTGTAAAGTCAGCCACATGGCAGTAGGAAACGCGAGAGCTTCTCTATGGCACTGTGTTTGTTACATGCACACTGCGGTATTTGTTACCAGCGATGAAAATATTTATCAGTACAACTAATATTGCCGCGAAACCCCAAGTAAACAGACTGCCGGCGTGGCTCAGGGGATTGCCGTGCGCCGTGGCTCAGCGCGCCCGGTCAGAGGGCTCAACGTTCTCTGTAATAAAAACTCTGAGCCAACAAGGCATCGAACAAGAACGAACAAAAACAATCACCGTCCGCAACAACGAGAAGTATCCAAAGACAAAAAAAAAAAAAAAAAAAAAAAAAAAAATTGCGTCACCGACTGCGTTTCTAAAGGTCGCCGGTTCAATCTCGTCCACCGGAAAAATGTATTTCTTTGTAATTAACAATTCCAGAATGTTCTACATCTTTCTTATGTTCACTCGTAAACTTAAATGTTTCTTACGTTAACTATTCTTCTAGTTTCTGGTACATTCTGTCTGGCCGAGAGGCGGTTAGTGCTGCGTGTATGTTAAGTTCGTAATATACCTGCTTTCAGTATGTGCTGTGCTTAGTGGCCTTCGAAGTCAAGCCTACTTCCATTTCAACGCGACAATCTCCTCCTGGTGGCACCTATCGTCGCCTGATCATAATCGACGTCGCCTTTGTAAGAATATTCTTTTTCCCACAGCATGAAATTTTTTCTTTTATTTGTAGAAGGTCAACAGACAATGCCTCCTTTGGAAAATCAAGTCTCAAGTCCTGTAAACAAAGAAATAGGGAGGACGTGGGGGAGGGGGGGAGAGGCGGGGAGAGGCGCGTGATACGTCTTTCTATGAAACAACCTTCTTACGGCATTATGAAATCCCAACAAGTGGAATAGAGGTCTTTGAGCCGACAGCAATGTCAGCCGAAGTCTTGGCCGGGACGAGCTGTCAGAACAGAGCGCCACGACCTCGCGACCCGGCGCCCAGCCAGGGGCGGAGGCGGTGCGCAGCTTCCTTTCATCTCGGGAACGAGCTCTAAAGGCCACCGAGAAGGATTAGTGGTGCAAAGGAGACGTCAAGTTTATTGCCCCCTTCCTGGTAAAACGAATACCTCGGGGAAAAAAAAAAGAGTAAGAAAGAAAAATTTTGCTGTTTGTAGCGGAGGAGGCAGGAATTGAGTATCTGAGCAGCGGGATGGAGAGAGGGAGAAACAGGGAGAGAGAGTGGGCGGTAAGAAGGTGAGGGAGTGGGAGGGGAGGGGAGTCTGGGTCCCGTGGGTGGGCGACCACCGGACGGGGCAATCAGAGGCGGCACATGCCGGCGCCTCCTTTGTGTGGCCGGCCGGCTGGCGCTGGCTTCCGGTGCGGCCGATGGTCCCACAAGGCACCGCGGCAGACCGCCGCAAGACGTGCTGCGGTGTGCCGCGTCACGAGCGCGGTGGTAGATCGGTGTCCGGACACTTGCCACACTTTTACCTGCTATGAAGGGTCGGTTGCCGACTTTAGGTGACCTGTCAAACATAGACGATCATAATGAAACTTCACTCTGCAGCGGAGTGTGCGCTGATATGAAACTTCCTGGCAGATTAAAATTGTGTGCCGGAACCGGGACTCGAACCTGGGACCTTTGCCTTTCGCGGGCAAGCGCACTACCGACTGTGCTGTCCCGACACGACTCACGGTGCCGCCTCAAAACTCTACTTCCGCCAGTACCTCGCCTCCTACTTTCCAAACTTCACAGAAGCTCTCCTGCAGACACGCAAGACTAGCACTCCTGGAAGAAAGGATATGGTGGAGACATGGCTTAGCCACAGCCTAAGGGATGTTCCCAGAAGGAAACTTCACTCTGCAGCGGAGTGTGCGCTGATGTGAAACTTCCTGGCAGATTAAAATTGTGTGCCGGAACCGAGACTCGAACCTGGGACCTTTGCCTTTCGCGGGCAAGCGCACTACCGACTGTGCTATCCCGACACGACTCACGATGCCACCTCACAACTTCACTTCCGCCAGTACCTCGCCTCCTACTTTCCAAACTTCACAGAAGCTCTCCTGCAGACACGCAAGACTAGCACTCCTGGAAGAAAGGATATGGTGGAGACATGGCTTAGCCACAGCCTAAGGGATGTTTCCAAAATGAAACTTCACTCTGCAGCGGAGTGTGCGCTGATATGAAACTTCCTGGCAGATTAAAATCTGTATTAGGATAGCACAGTCGGTAGTGCGCTTGCCCGCGAAAGGCAAAGGTCCCAGGTTCGAGTCCCGGTTCCGGCACACAATTTTAATCTGCCAGGAAGTTTCATAGACGATCATATCTCTATTTTGTAAACGTATTTTGCAGTCATTGATTTGGACTTAACCAATGTTTCGCCACACGAGAAGAGTTTGGTTCTTTCCTGTTTTCTTTTTGCCTTTTTGTTCATGCAGTTGCAGCAATTAATAAATGTACAAATGCAGTGGTCAACGAATGATAAGCGAACATTCCAGTTATTTTTATATCGTTCCTTTCGTGTTCTTTCCATGGCGATGGACTGTTTCTGTCGCAATCAGTAATTGTGGAAGAAAGCTACCCTACAGACGGAGGGAAAATGGATTCATATTATTATGTCGTTGGAAGAACTAATTACACACTAACAGACGGCGGTATTGCTTTCATTCCCCATAAGTTATAAATATTTCGATTTCGACGAGATGTCGAAGAAGAAGAAGATTTCTTCCATATTGGCTGTATCGAGTAAGATGCGAAGACGGAGGTTTGGAAGCAAACAGCAGTATTAAGGGGAAGGGCGTCCCTTGCCTGAGGGGTCGCTAATCCGACTACCTGGCGAAGGTTCAGGTGTGGCAAATGTCCGGCGTGGCAAAAGTCTTACGTGGCAAGTGCCCGGCATCCGGCGGATGCAGGGGGAGGATGATGGGGATATGACCAAGCCCCCCCACTACAAAAAAAAAAAACTTTCTTTAGAATTAAACTTTCACTCTGCAGCGGTGTGTGCGCTATTATGAAACTTTCTGACAGATTAAAATTGTGTACCGGAAGCGGGACTCGAACCTGTGACCTTTGCCTTTCGCGGGCAAGTGCTCTACCACTGAGCTATCCCCCGACACGACTCACGCCCCACAACTTCTTTCTCGAAACATCCCTTAGGCTGTGGCTAAGCCATGTCGCCACCATATCGTTTCTTCGAGGAGTACTAGTCTTGCAAGTTACGCAGCAGAACTTCTGTGAAGTTTGGAAAGTAAGAGGCCAGGTACTGGCAGAATTGAAGTTGTGGGATATGTCCGGGAGTAGTGTCGGGATAGCTAAGTGGTAGAGTGCTTGCCCGCGAAAGGCAAAGGTCCCAGGTTCAAGTCCCGGTTCCGGCATACAATTTCAATCTGCCAGGAAGTTTCAAAACTTTGTTTTGTAGACAATTTTGTTTTGTTTCTACAAATTAAGCGCGTACGGAAAATATCAGAAATATTTATTTTTTGTAATAATTTTATTTATTTTTATTGGTCACATTAACCATTTCATATATCCTCATTGTATATTGTTTCCTTATATCCAAAACTTTTCTAACACTCGCCCGCCCTGCAAAAAGGCAAATAATCAGCATTTCTCTCCTTAACGCACTCTTACAGCCACAGTCCGCCTACCAAATTCCAGTCATTCTGCACACTTAGATTTCACACTGTGTAAATCATGACGTTGTCAAGGATCCTGTTACAGTCCGTAAATTAACTATGTAACAGATGCAGTTTGCAAAGATTTGGAGACATATTTTTCAGAAACAGTATTTTACGGAACTGCAATTTATTCATTATTACGCTGAAAAATTGTAGTATTTATTTTTATGTATAAAGGACAGTCTAGAGTGCATTTCCCCCCTACTAGTTTCGGTCTCCTTTTAGGCAATCTTCAGGAAAAATAGCTCTGAAATATATCAGTTACATTTAAAGGACTTTCCGCAATATACATAAGTGTCAAACTTGAACTAAATTAATAAAGAGAAATAAAACGATGCTATACCCATTGATGTAGTGGAGCTGGTAGGATACTAGAAGCCTTCGTCACTGCTGGCTGGTGCAAGGTTTACTGCTCTTAAATAGCTGAGGCCGGCCGCGGTGGCCGAGGGACTGAGGCGCTCCAGTCACGGTCTGCACGGCCACTACAGTCGGGGGTTCGAATCCCCCCTCGGGCATGGATATTTGTGCCGTCCTTAGTATAAGGTAGTTGATAAGTAGTTTGTAAGTTAAGGGACTGATGACCCCGTAGTTAAGTCCCATAAACTATACAAACATTTGAACATTTGAAATAGCTGACGCTCGAAATATCCCTTAGGCTGTGATTAAGCCATGTCTCCATCATATCCTTTCTTGTAGGATTGCTTGTCTTGCAACTTATGCAGCAGAACTCCTGTGAAGTCTGGAAAGTAGGAGGCGAGGTACTGTCAGAATTGACCTTGTGGGGCGTGACCGTGGGTCGTGTCGGGGTAGCTCAGTGGTAGAGCGCTTGCCCTTGAAGGCAAAGGTCCCAGGTTCGACTCCCGGTTCGGGCACACAATTTTAATCTGCCAGAAAGCTTCCATTCTTTTGTAGACAATTTTGTTTTTGCACATTAAGCGTGTATGGAAAATTTCAGAAATATTTATTTGTTGTAATAGTTTTATTTATTTTTATTGTTCACATTAACCATTTCATATACCCTCATTCTATATTGTTTACTTCTATGTAAGCCTTTTCTAACACTTGCCCGCCCTACACAAAGGTAACTCAAATAATCAACATTTATCTCCTTAACACATTCTTAGAGGCACAGTCCGCATACGAAATTCCACTCGTAGTGCAAAGTGAAGCGCTAAATACATACTTCGATTTCACACTGTGCAAATAACGATGTTGTTGAGGATCCTATTACAATTCGTAAATTAACCATGTGTCAGAAGTAGTTTGCAAAGATTTTGAGATTTATTTTTCATAAACTTTTCTTACGGAACTGCTATTTACTCGTGTAAACAAATTATTAGTTCTTGAAAGGTTCTCGGGAATTACGTCGGATGATAGGGGAGGCTGGCAGCAGAAAACATGCTACTCTACAACCGAGAGCAAACAAATATGGCAACAGAAGATTGAAATAATAAAAACAGGTGACAATATATGAAGAATTTAAAAATACACACGGTGAGAGAAATGGTTGGAATGATAATGACTGTGAAAAGGATGATAAAATGTACATACTTAGAAATTAAGAAACCACGGTGGATAAAACGTTCATGTTGAAGGAAACGGAGGGATGACGACGAGATGAAGAGACACATGTAAAACACATGGCAACATTATGTTTTGCCTGTGCAGCGGTTGCTGGTGTTTTAAAAACACACGTACACTCGAATCACTAAGTCACTGCACACTTAAAATCACGGACACAGAATTAAAGCCGGCCGCGGTGGCCGAGGGGACTGAGGCGCTTCAGTCACGGTCTGCACGGCCTCTACGGTCGGGGGTTCGAATCCCCCCTCGGGCATGGATATTTGTGCCGTCCTAGTTCGTAAGTAGTTCAGAAGTAGTTTGTAAGTTTAGGGACTGATGACCCCGTAGTTAAGTCCCATAAGCTTTACAAACATTTGAACATTTGATTTGAACAGAATTAAAATCACTGAGCAGGCCCCGCAGTAGAGAGGGGAGGGGGAAGGAAAGTGCGGTGGGTAGAAAACGAGGGGAGGGGGCGGAGTGGGGATGGGATGAGATGAGATGGAAGGACTCCAAGGGAGTGGGGAGGAAGGGGATCCAAGCGGAGGAAGGGAAAAGGATGGGTGGAGGGAGACGTGGCACTAATCCACAAGGAAGGCTAAAGTTGATAGGAAGGATATATGTCAGGACGGAGGGCGTCATCCGGGAGAGAAAGCTGATGAAAGTTACCCCGGATAGGATGTGGAGAGTATGGAGGAGGCGAGAGGGACGAACATGTTGGTAAAGGAGTGGCAGAGGCCCGGGATTCAGGAGGATAGGTGAGACCTGTGGGTGACGAGAGTCAATTTTGCGGGAGGTGTATAGGATGCGGCCGGCGAGAAATACAGGCCTGAGCGCGCACTTCATGCTACGTACGCAAGGGAGTTCCGAGCCGGCGGGATCGCTAGCCCATTGGCCGGCCGCTGGGGCACTGCCCACTACGTCATAGCGGGCAGCCACTGAGCTAGCGATCGCGCCGGCTCGGAACTACCTTGCTTACGTCGCATGATGTGTGCGCTCAGGCCTGTATTTCCCGTTGACTGCGATATGCTGGCGCAGGTGCCGAGACTGGTGTGACGTCATTGTAGACCAACGCGTCGACGGCGTAAACATTAAGAGCCCCCTACCGGAGGACCGTTGAACGGACCGTCGGTGGTCTGCGCAGAGGCGGCGTGGGCCGGAGCGGTCGCTGGCCTCTGCCCCTTGTAAGCGCGGCACCGGAGTATGAGTTCGCGCGTTTCGAGGCCCTGGCTACGTCACCTATTGACGCAGGTGTGTAATCGTCGTAGCGTAGGGAATGTTGGATGAAGCTGTAGCTGTTGCTGAATAAAGGAAAGACGGAAAAATTATCTTTCAAAGAGTCTCCTACTATCATTGTTCCCTGGCACGCAACTCTCCTGCACATCTTCCGTCCCAGGCGGTCGGACTTCGTCTCTTACAGTAGGAGTTTACAAAAAGGGACAGTAAGGGAAGGTATAGAAAAATGAAAGTCGGGATAGCAAGTCGAAACATATATTAACAAAGCATAAAGAGGCGAGGTAGCCCTATCACAAATTTCCATAACTCCTCACACACTGAATGCAACCACTGGGCGTGTGATAGACTTGCTGTAGGCCAAGTCGCAAGAGTAAGAATATAGCAGCGGTGGAGTAGCCGAGCGGTCTAAAGCACCTCGCTGCGGAGCGCGCGATTGCTCGCCGTGGAGGTTCGAGTCCTCCCTGGGGGCATGGTTGTCTGTGTTTGTCCGTAGGTTAGTTCACCTAGGTTTAAGTAGTTTGTAAGCTACGGACTGATCACCACGCAGTTTGGTCCGATAGACTTACAGACATTTGAACGGTAAGAATATAAGAAATAGAGTGAGTTTGAGACGAAAGGTAAAAAACAGGAGTTCGCGCACGATTACCAGAACAGGGGTCGGACCTAGGCACCGAGCATGCTACATACCGGAGTAGCAGTTCCAGAAAAGACGGCGCAAATGTAGAAGTAAGGCGATCGCGTCCATGGAAGATGCGAAGTATGTCGTATCGGTGATCATGTCGCCGGCCGGGTCGCTCTGCGGCGCGCCAGTCACGTACCGCACGGCCACTACGGTTGGGGATGTTCGAATTCCCCCCTCGGGCATGAATATTTGTGCCGTCCTTGGTATTAGCTGGTTCATAAGCAGTTTGTAAGTTTAGGGACTGATGACCCCGTAGTTAAGTCCCATAACCTCTACAAACATTTGAACATTTGGTCGAGTCCCTGCTCCCAAGGTAATGGGAAGCACGTGTCACTAAACGACGGCAACTGCTGTACGCTGATCTCCCGACGTCAATAGTCCAGGAACTGCTACGGAATGTGCTCTCCAGGCTATTTAAAGAAGTGACCAATGCATTCGTGTCCACCTCCGCGTGGATTCGCAGAACGCGATAACTCGTTTCCCTCCGCCACCATCTGCTACAGCGACTGTTTGAAATAACGGCCGAAGGGAAACTAAACAAGATTTCGCGACCTTAGCCATTTTCTATAATAATTTGCAATGTGAAAATTATGCTGCTCCCTCCAACCATTGCTACTATATGCACACAATACATCCGTAGTGTCTGTGGCCGGAGAAAATTAGTTTTATGCCTATAATCATGCAATGAAATTTTAATAATTATTAATTAACAAATTAACTGGTCTGTGTGTGTAGTCAATAAACTCGGGATTTCATCAAGATTCAGAATTTGTAACTAAATTTGTCGTATTATTATTATTATTTAATGACTCTTCCTTTGTCTGAGGACTGGCCTGACAGATTATTTGAGCCCCTTTCCTTTTTTTTTTTTTTTTTTTTTTTTTTTTTTTAATCAATCGGTCCAAACTGCGTGGTCATCAGTCCGTAGCTTACAAACTGCTTAAACCTAGGTAAACTAACCTACGGACAAACACACACACCCAAGCCCCAGGGAGGTCTCGAACCTCCACGGCGAGCAACCGCGCGCTCCGGGGCGAGACGCTTTAGACCGCTCGGCTACTCAATCGCGGCGGCCACGTGTCTTTTAGCGTTATTGGAATTCAATGCGTTACGCAGAGGTGCCCCCTCCCTTGGCCAATGACTCACTCCCCCCTTCCCCCAAACTGCGACCAACCTCCATCCCCCCCCTCCCACACACACACACACACACACACTAGATATTAGGACCTGTTTTGCCATTCAATATTGAAATTAAATATCTTCTATTTCATGTTTTGTAAATTGTTTTATAAAGGATGGGGTTAGACAAGAACTGCTGGAGCTGCGTTTCTTCGAGTACTGGAGAAATAATGTAAAGAGATAAGTAAATATTTAGCTTCAACTGTGACTAATGCGGGCTTCTGATCAGTGGACTAAGTCTTTGATTGTGATTACAGGACGATGCACTGAATTAAACGTCATGCCTTGGGTGGATACGAAATTGGGTGTCCTCCTTAGCAGGCAAATGATGATGCATTAACCACAATGCAAAACTTCCTAGTTAGGAACCCAGGTTCGAATTCTGGCACTGGAAAAATTTTAATTCAGTGTATCGTTCTTTAGTCTTTATTACAGATAATTTCGGGCCTAAGTATGTTTCATCATATCATCTACTGATAAAATTTGTTTTCATATTCCCGGGCCATTCCACATGCTTTTCCCTAATCGTTCCTGTGCGACCATGGTGACAATCACTTCGCTGCACATGGTTACGACGTCATTAACCTGTAGATGTGTGTGAAGTCAGGTTTTTTCCTAATGAGGACGTAGCAGGGAATTGCATACAGAAAAATGTTTGTAAATCCATCGGACTGAACTGTGTGGTTAATTAGTCCGTAGCTTACAAACTACTTAAACTAAGGTAAACTAAAGACAACACAAACACCTATGTCCGAGGGGGGAATCGAACCTCCGACAGCGAACGACCGCGCTCATCGCAGCATGGCGCCCCAGTCCGCACGGCTAATCCGCCGCGACGTTGCATACAACCTCTCATTCTCCATTCTCAAATATGACTTACCATCATCTCCTTTAAACATGTCACAGATCGGTACTATCTTAATAATAACAACGATCAAAAGCTAAAATGTTTCAATATACTAATTATAAATTGCCACAAAATCTATAAAGCTTTAGAAGATAAGACAAAACGTCCAAGAAACCTTTTTTATAATCAAAACAACGAAGTATAAATATTTACTAACAACGAATTTAGCTATAATTCTGATACGGACTTCTTATACTAAAGCAAAAAATAAATAAATAAAAAAATATAAACATTAAAAAAGAAATGATTCAAATGTTTGTAAATCTGTGGGACCTAACTACTCTGGCCATCAGTCCCTATGCCTACAAACTACTTAAACTTATGTTAAGGACAACAAATAGAGTCACTCATGCCTGATGGTGGACTCGAACCTCCGACGGCGTGGAGCGGCACTCTCCGTAGCTAGGTGCCTTGCAAAACTCGGCCATTCCACCGCGGAATGATTAAAGCAGCCCATACCTTCATTCTATATTCATCGACTATCCCTAAAATTTTTTATATTTTTACTTGTTTTTATCTTCAAACAGCGACTTGGCACTGTCACGTGTAAAGAGTTTGCAGACTATCGTAATACATTCTACATGTCATTTATTTCGGATACGTGGAAAATAGAACGATCTGTTCGTTCAAAAATAACAACGAGCTGGCACCGAACTACAGTGACTGTCTCGTACATATTAATAACCTGCTGTGAGTTTTATTAACGGCTCATATAAATTAGAATATGAATTCGAAAGTACTGCAACGCATCATCTTTAATAAAACAGTTTTTATTTCTATGAAAAAAATACAGTGGTTATCTGAAGCCTAATCACTATTTACCACTAACACACAAAAAACCAGGACCTCGGTAGTAATATAGTCTATATCATAAACACTACCGTACATTAGTGACAGAGAAAAGGGGGATTATATTCTTTTTTCGCGTGGAACCATGACAATCACGTACTGGGGAAATCCGCTGGACTATATCATTTTTTTCCATTCTGTAAAGTTTCAGCGAAAGTATTTCTGGTAAAAGAAAGATTTTGTCACGCAAGAGACTGGGAACTTTACTGCTGGACACTGGAATTTCGGGCAAATTACATAAATATTTCCTTTAAAACCGAAAGAACCATTTCCTCAGTTTATTCTACAACTTGTAAACGTTTCATTTGTGAACTATTTAATATACAAGGTGATTCAGAAAGATAGAGCAGATTACAGTTGTTTATTACAGAAACACTATAAAAAAAGCACTGCACATGTTGCCGGAGAGAGAGAGCAAGGTTTAATGTTTGTAGCAACATAGCGACCAACCCACAAGGAAAATCATTAGTTTGTGTGTCGCAATTCACGATAAAAAATCAATTTTTTTGTTCGTCAACTCGTGTCCAGCTACTAATCGAACAGTTTTATGCCAAGCGTCTGGCCTTAATAACGGCCTTGATACGCCTGGGCATTGAGTCAAACAGAGCTTGGATGGCGTGTACAGGTTCATATGCCCATGCAACTTCAACAAGATACCACAGTTCATCAAGAATAGTGACTAGCGTATTGTGACGAGCCAGTTGCTCGGCCACCATTGACCAGTCGTTTTCAATTAGTGAGAGATGTGGAGAATGTGCTGACCAGGGCAGCAGTCGAACATTTTCCGTATCCAGAAAGTCCCGTACAGGACCTGCAACATGTGGTCGTGCATTATTCTGCTTAAATGTAGGGTTTCGCAGGGATCGAATGAAGGTTAGAGCCACATATGAAATGTAACAGCCACTGTTCAGAGTGCCATCGATGCGAACAAGAGGTGACCGATACGTGGAACCAATGGCATCCTATACCATCACGCCAGGTGATAACGCCAGTAAGACGATGAATACACGCTTCCAATGTGCGTACACAGCGATGTCGCCAAACACGGGTGCGACCATCATGATGCTGTAAACATAACCTGGATTCATCCGAAAAAATGACGTTTTGCCATTCGTGCACCCTTATTCGTCGTTGCGTACACCATCGCAGGCGCTCCTGTCTGTGATGCAGCGTCAAGAGTAACCGAAGCCATGGTCTCCGAGCAGATGGTTGTTGTCTTGCAAACGTCTCATCTGCTGACTCAGGGATCGAGACGAGTCTGCACCATCCGTTACAGCCATGAGGATAAGATGACTGTCATCTCGACTGCTGGTGATACTAGGCCGTTGGGATCCAGCACGGCGTTCCGTATTGCCCTCCTAAACTCACCGATTCCATATTCTGCTAACAGTCATTGGATCGCGACCAACTTGAGTAGTAATGTCGCGATATGATAAACCGCAATCGCTATAAGCTACAATCCGACCTTTATCAAAGTCGGAAACGCGATGGTACGCATTTCTCCTCCTTACAAGAGGCATGACTACAACGTTTCACCACGAAACGCCGGTCGACTGCTGTTTGTGTATGAGAAATCGGTTGGAAACTTACCTCGTGTCAGCACGTTGTAGGTGTCGACACCGTCGCCAACCTTGTGGAAACATAGCACGTTGTAGGTGTCGACACCGTCGCCAACCTTGTGCGAATGCTGTGAAAAGCTAATCATATCACAGCATCTTCTTCCTGTAGGTTAAATTTTGCGTATGTAGAATCCAACATTTTATCACCTTCCTTGGAATGTTTAGTTGAGAGTGCTTTGATGGTTTCACACTCAAACGTCAGAGTGCTTCGTAGCAGTTTATACTTGGCCATTGGGGTTTACTATTCCTTTGCTGTATACCGTTGAGGTTTGCGGATATGAGACGTTAAAGATGGAATTCTTGTTGGAACTCTTTGTCAATCAAGTCAGTTGTCCTCGCCGAGAGAGGATACATTCCTCAGCCTTGTTACCGTTCTTGTATATTGCGAAAGACTAGACAGTTTTCTAGAGATGATTATTCGTCAAAAGAACGGCTTTAAAATCTAATAGTTATCCACCGAAATTGCAACACAAACTAGTTGAAATAGATCTTGCAATGAATTCTCATGTAAATGTAGCCTATCGGTAAAAGCGAAGGAATGTCGCTATGTCTTAAATACAAATGAAAAGTGTCGAAATGAGTAAAGAATCGTCGTAATTTTTAATGCACAAAGCGTTATCAGCAACTCGCTGTTCATTATTATTTTATATATTCGTACGCTTTCCAAAACATTTCTGTTAGTGAGGCAATACACGTAACAGGACAATCTGTTGTTCCTTGTGCACTACGAAGTAGCGCCTCAATTGGTTCATTGCAGTACTAGGCTGTACTTATAACCAAATAATACACATAAAACTTCGAATTACGAAATTTTTCCCTGATTCTATTTTTATGAAATGAAACCTATATGAAGCCCGAAGCTAGTCTCAGTTTAACCCTCTAATGCATAGTCGAGCTGATCTGCGACATACCTTAATTTTTCGATTATCTCTCAAAATGATCAACATATTAGCTGCTTATATACGTAGTGTTACATATGCTAGTAGCTCGGCCTAGAAATTATAAATTGTAGAGTGCTCCTTAATCATTTCGACAGTTAGCTGCATTGGGTTACTCGTAACATGTGCGTTTGCTTACAAATGTTCAAAGGTTTGTTAAGCTTATGGGAATGCAGGGTCATCAGTCCCCAGACTTACACTTAGAAACTACCTTACACTAAACACAACACAAATATCCATGCCCGAGGGAGGATTCGAACCCACGACGGGAAACGGCCTCGCGCATCGGAGTATAGCGCCTCAATGCGCTCGGCCACTCCGCCGCGGCCGTTTGCTTACATTAGGGTTCCTCCTTTTCCATGTAAAAGGAGTCAATCACTTGCTGCTATTGCATTATGAGTTACTTTCTGGAAGGATTAGAGGCATGACAGTAACATTTACTGCATCAGGTACGTCATGGAAGCACTATATAGCTGACCAGCTATGGACTTTTTGTTGTTAGTAGTGCATAACGGTTATGGTTTTTTTTCAATATATTTCGCAGTATATTCGCACTCAACATTAATCGTGGTAGTTTTTTATAGCTCCAAATAAGACGTCATGCATTAAAGTGCTAACAGTGAAACTTTTAGAGATTAGTCTGTTCATATACATAGGCATGATTGATTGTAGACAAATGTTTAGATTATGGTACCATTACTATGATACGATTTTGATTAAATGAAGCCTGTATCTAACCTGAGAAAATGCTATGAAAATTCATATAGTGTTTTGAGATAAGAAGTTTCCAGTAGACGAAGAAACAGATACACGGTTACTGAAAACACTAAAATTCGCGATATCATTTTCTTTCCCTTTGAGATCCGATTTTGATGAAATTCTGCATTGCTCAGTTTTCCTGTGATAACCGCAGTATAATTCGTCAAGTGATTTTGAATACTGAAGTATACAAAAAACCTACATTTAAAGTTTTATTATTAGTATAGCCAACATTAAAAGCATACTTTAAATAAGTATCTCCATTTTGATGCTTTTGTGCCACAACCGCTTTTGTCAGGCGAGGAAGGCTGCGCAGATCTTTTGAGAAATTCTTCCATTTAATGATCGCTTTGAACACAACACAAAGGCAAAATAATCACGTCCGTACTTGCTGGAGTTATGGAAAATCTGAATGAAAACGCGCGTATATGCAGATGGTGACAATGCTCTCGCTTCAACCTCCTCGGCATGGAATATACAAGGTAGATTCTAATTAGAACACCTCCGATCTTTTATTCCTCAGGAGTGGCTACTGAAAGAATCTTGTGGTTTACTTTTAAAATACGCGTGCTCACTGTACGGCGCATAGAACTCTAGCGGCAGCGGAAAGAGTTAGGACTGTTAATGATACTTAAAATTGCGATGACACCAGTTCAAACAACAGAGTGGAATCATTCGGTTTCTCTACTTCCTTCATGTGCCACCGATTGAAATTCATTAAATGAGACACGTGGTGATGGTGTTATGTGTGCGGCCGTTCAGAGAAGTCAGAACCTAGACAATCTCGGCCATGGAGCAGCCAGTCTAACTACATGATGAAGCATAACACCATGAACGGGACTTTCTTCTCATCGATTGTGACAATGAATGGGACATGGATGCGATTTTTCCAATCCTGTAACGAAGCGCCATTCAGCTCAGTGGTAGCGCACAGAGACACCGCCTCAAAAAACTTCGTGTGACCGTCAATGCTGAAAAAATTGGTGGCCGTAATCCAGGACAGCGAAGACATAATCCTTACTACTGCTTTCCCAAGGGCACGGCGGTGACAAGTACACCCTACCGAGACGTTTTGCAAAAGAAATTTCCTTCCAGCGTTGCATGAGAAACAACAAGAACAGAATGCACTTGTGGTTTCTATCAACGTTCCAGCACACAGATGAAATACGCTCTTGTATTACATATTCATTGTTGTTAGATGTTGTTGTTTTGATCTTCAGCCCGGAGACTGGTTTGATTCAGCTCTCCACCCTACTCTATGCTGAGCAAGCCTCTTCATCTCCTCATAAGAACGGCAACCTACATCTATTTGAACCGACCAACTGTATTCGTCTCTTGATCTCCCTTTGCGATTTTTACCCTTCCCCCCTTCCCCCACTTCCTTACAACGCTAAATTCACGATTTTTTTATGACTGATCATGTGTCCTATCAATAAATCACTTATTTTTCTCCATAATACTGTACAGTGCCTCCTCATTAGTTACACGATCTACCTACCTAATAGACAGCATTATTTTGTAGCATCACATTTCAAAAGCCACTATTTTCCTTACTTAACTGTTTATCGTCCATATTTCAATACCGTAAAATGCAATACTCCACACAAATTCCGTCAAAAAAAGAGTTCATAACAGTTAAATTAACATTAAGTGGCAAGAAATTTTCCTTATTCAGAAACGATTTCCTTCCCATTGCAATTACGGATTTTGTAGCACTTGTACTGCGACCACCATACGTTATTTTACGGTCCAAGTAATAAAACTCTTCTACCACCTTTACTGCTTCGATAGCAAAAATAAAATTCTTTATTTCGGCAGTAACTATGATTGCTTACATAAAAATTATAAAATAAAAATAAGTCACATAATAAAAGTTACAACCCAGCTGTAATGCTTACGACAAAACAAAACAAAACAAATAAATAAATAGAAAGAGCTAGCCAATATGGGCTGCACGCCTGCACGAAGACATTAGACTGATCCGCTAGCTCTTTCTAATATATATATATATATATATATATATATATATATATATATTTGTGACGTACGCTTTACAGCTGAGTTGTAACTTTTATTATGTGACTTGTTTTTTTTATAATTTCTGATGACGGCAAACATAGTTATTGCCGTGACCAGGTTAAAGAATTTTATTTTTGCGACCGAGGGCTGTATTTTAATCCTTAACACGTATTACCCTATCTGATATATATTTTAATTGGGCAGCTTTATGTAGGACTTGGAGTATAAATAAAAACTAGTGTTACTCGGACACACTATCCTGGCACTCGGCTACGAGTGTAAAACAAAAATGAGGACGAATCACATACCACGTTGCAAAGTTGCGAAACCGCCTTCGCTAGAGTCGTTCGCTTTGCCGGAAGAGTGTTATGTTCTGTGAGATGATTAGTCTTCTTGTACACAATGAACATTTTGTCGTTTGTTTATGCTCGCGGCTTGCCGCCAGTACAAAGTGTCCTAGTAATACATAACACCTAGTTTGTAATAATAATAATAATTGAGCAATGAAATGAAATTTACGGGTGACTCAAAAAATGTAACTTCACTGAATATCATTTGACATAAGGTACGTATTGCCTTTGACAAACATTAACATATTTAAATTCTCGTCTGACTGTTAGGCATGGCCGGCCGCGGTGGCCGAGGGGACTGAGGCGCTCCAGTCACGGTCTGCACGGCCACTACGGTCGGGGTTCGAATCCCCCCTCGGGCATGGATATTTGTGCCGTCCTTAGTATTAGCTAGTTTGTAAGTAGTTTGTAAGTTTAGGGACTGATGACCCCGTAGTTAAGTCCCATAGACTTTACAAACATTTGAACATTTGTTTGTAAGGCATGTTTGCAACTCAAACCACGTCGTTAAATAAATATTTTAATTTCATTTACAGCCACATTCTCATTCTGTGCTTTATTTGTTAAACTTATTTGGCCTGTGGTCTCCTCAGATTGAATGACAAAATTAAAAAAAAAAAATCCTGCACAGGAGGTGCGTTACAAATAAAAAACGAAACCCATCTGGCGTAAAATATTTATTTAATTGCAGTCAGCCTAAAACGGAGAAACTAACATAGTTAAAATTGTATGCTAATTTCTTGATTAGGCGTGTCAGCCATTTCTCGATTCTCGCATCCTCCATTATCGATTGTTTTGCGGTATGCAATTTAAATTTGTTCCTGTCAGCTATCACAAAGTTCAATGAGAAGATTGTAATGAAAATTAATTTTTCCTGCCTTCCTATCCCAATTCACCGCTAATACCTGCAGCGAGCAGATACTGCACAAGTTAAAACATTAAAAATACTTATTTCTTAAGTATGTCGTCGCAGAAAGTACTATTAATCAACAGGGACGTAAGACAAACATTTATTTTCATTGAAACGTTCTCGTTCGCCATTGTTATCGCTGATGGAAACAAGAAGTCGGTACAAAGATAACGGATTAACGGCCTTAGGAGAAGTTAACTGAAGTTAAAGAGTCCGTTAATGAACAGCTTTGTGCATGGCTGTGAATCAGCGACTGTTACAATACAATTAAACTTTTAAGGGGCAGCCCTCAAGTCGCAAAGTACGAATATGATCGTAACCAGGTTTCAATGCCGCTATGGGCACCTTCTTCAGACGAAGATGAATATGTTATAACTGCATGTCAAGATCTAAAATAATACAAAAAATACCTGACATAATCAGATACTCATATCTAAAAAGGAAATAATTGTAGCCAGGCGGAACAGTCACTAGGGGCTGCAATGTCTCCGCAGCCAAAGTAGACAGATCTGTCAGATATTTTTTTGTATTATTTTAGATCTTGACATGTAGTTTCAACATATTCATCTTCGTCTGAAGAAGGTGCCCACAGCGGCATTGAAACCTGGTTACGATCATATTCGTACTTTGCGACTGAGAGATGTCCATTAAAAGCCGGCCGCGGTGGCCGAGGTGACTGAGGCGCTCCAGTCACTGTCAGCATGGCCACTACGGTCGGGGGTTCGAATCCCCCCTCGGGCATGGATATTTGTGCCGTCCTAGTTCGTAAGTAGTTCATAAGTAGTTTGTAAGTTTAGGGACTGATGACCCCGTAGTTAAGTCCCATAAGCTTAACAAACATTTGAACATTTGTCCATTGAAAGTTTAATTTAAGTCCGTTAATGTTTTTTAATTAACATAAAAATTAATCCGTTACTCAAAAAGTTAAATCCGTTAATTAACGATTAACGGGTTAACGGATTTGTGCCCAACTGTGAGCAAAAGTGTATACGCGACGCAAACACAAGAAGAGTGTCATATGAAAGACCTTGGTGGAACAAATACTGTGAAGATTGTAGCCATTTTTCAATCCATGACTTTCCGGTGCTCCTTTTTTTTCTTTCTCTCTCTCTCTCTCTCTCTCTCTCTCTCTCTCTTTTTTTTTTTTTTTTTTTTTTTTTTTTTTTTTTTTTTTTTTTTGTCGTGGTGTGTCCTTTCTTACAGTATCACTCATGATAGTTTTTTTTTTATTCCTTATGATAAACCATGCAGAATCAAAAGCGATAATACAGTTGTGCAAAATGTTAATTTATGCAAGGATAAGTAGTGTCACAGGCCAATAACCTGTAATTAGCGACTGAATCGAGCGTTCAGGTCTTAACGAACCTTAACGTAAAACAGGAAATGATGTATAGAATCAAATGGAATAAAGAAGGAAAGTCCTTTCTGTCTGAAATCCCCGAGAAGGACAATTTCCAAATGCCGGCTAAAATGAAATCTGTCACGAAGCGCCGTGAGTCCGTACGCCAACGTTTGAAACAGGTATGCTGAGTAATTAATCAACAGCAGGAATGATAGATAATTAATCAAGAGCTGATGATAAATGTGGTTTCCTCCAACACCGGCTGGCCGAAGCCATTAATTGACTTGCGCCTGCAGTGCATGAAATATTCGTACCAGGTTGATGAACTATCAGTTGCCGATAGAGCTCAGATGCGGAAGTACGACGCTCTTCCAGAAAGTAAGATTCCGTATTATTTGGAAGAAAGACGACATAGATACATACAAAGTTTATCTGCATCAGGTACATCAATGTTTGAGCCACTTCTTCAGACGTCTTCAGCTCTTCGTCGTTATCAAAACGCTGACCGGTAGACATGAGCTGAAAATCTCTGGGAGCAAGATGAGGTCTGTCTGTTCAATGATGTAAAAGGTCCCAGCCAAACTATTGCAAATCAGTAGCTGTACGCAGAGCCGGTGCAGCACAAAACCTGCAATAAGCAATCCGTCTTTTCTTGCGCCTGAAGAAATTCCCATCCTTCGGCCAGCGTTTACACTAGGATGTAGAGTTAATGACAGTCACAAGCTGGTATCACTCACAGGCGGCAGATTTCTACGACAAATACAAAACATGGTTTCACGAAATGACAAATGTGTAATTTCTTCTGATGACTATAATATTGCTCAAATCTTCAAGGCTGTTATGTCGTGGTCTTGTGGATTTGTTGATAAAACCAAACTTTTCGTCCCATCTGCATTCTCAAGAGGGATCGTGGCTCTTTTGTACGTCTGACACACACCATAGCTGGTTAAATGTTCAAATGTTTGTTAAGCTTATGGGACTTAACTACGGGGTCATCAGTCCCTAAACTTACAAACTACTTATGAACTACCTTATACTAAAGACGGAACAAATATCCATGCCCGAGGGGGGATTCGAACCTCCGACCGTAGTGGCCATGCAGACCGTGACTGAAGCGCCTCAGTCTCCTCGGCCACCGCTGCCGGCATGGCTGGTTACTGATTGCAGCTGATTTCCGTCTACGCATGCTCGCGCACAGAGATGTGACGTCAGATATTTTGGATAGGCGCGCGCAATTCGTCTTTGCCGATTGTCCTTGTCCGTTGTTAGTATCTTCCCATGGTGGAAGACTGTTACATTTTTTCTTCAACACCGGAATCAAGATTTTATTCAGTTTCACGCCTTGCTCCATCCTATTGAAATTGTTGGGTTGTTTTACAATTTATATAGCCTCTCTTTCATGATATTCGTTTGTGGTTGTCAAAACCTATCAAATTAAATAAGGTACTTTACTCAAGATTGGCTATTCGTCCACAGAAATAAGGAGGGCGTTGAGACCACCTCGTAGAATTCAGAATTATGAAAAGGTTCCTGTGAAATCTTAAGTCTTCCTGCTTTTATTTAGAATGTCACCGACTGCATCAATAAAATTTAGATGAAACAAAATTTCGCCGTAATATGAAACCTAGTCGGGAGATACAGGATCACATGAAATCGGTAAAGTATGCTTGCAAACCGCTGGAAAAAGTATGAATTTACAGGATTCTGTGTGGCTGTGGAGATGTATACGTAGGTATCACAAAAAGAACAGTCAAAAAACGACTATACGAGCACAACGGTAACTGTAGAAGGGGAGAGATTGACAGATCAGCTGTCGCTGAACATGTTTTTCAACCATGTTTTCAATTTGATAAGTCTCGGATTTTGGCAGCCACAAATGGATATCACGAAACAGAAGCTATATAAATTATAAACACCCCAATAACTTCAATAGGATGGAGGAGAGCGTGAAACTGAAAGAAAACTAAATTCCTGTGTTGAAGAAGAAATGTAACAGTCTTCCACCATGGGACGATACTAACAACGGACAACGACAATCGACAACGCCGAATAGCGCGCGCTTATCCAAAACCTCTGACGTCACAACTCTGTTCAAAAATGTTCAAATGTTTTTATACTCTATGGGACTTAACTATGGGGTCATCAGTCCCTAAACTTACAAACTACTTATGAACTAACTAAGACTAAGGACGACACAAATATCCATTCCCGAGGGGGAATTCGAAACCCCGACTGTAGTGGCCGTGCAGACCGTGACTGGAGCGCCTCAATCTCCTCGGCCACCGCGGCCGGCCACACCTCTGTGCGCGAGCATCCTTAGACGGAATTCGGCTGCAGTCAGTAACGAGTGAGGGTGTGTATCGGACGTTCAAATGGGCCACGATTTTTTTTAACAAGCCCATAAGACCACTGCATAATAGCCCGGAAAATTTGATATGTATTGACATTTTCGGCCGTGAAAGTTTACACTTTACAATTTTGATGACTTTATCGAAAAACAGTTCAAACAAGTTACTGTTACATAACACTTCCGAGTGGTACGTTTGACGAAAGAGGAGGAAGGTTGCGTAACATTTCTGGCACCTCGTGGAGCACTTTGTAATAGCCGGCTGTGGAATGTTGTGTCACAATCATGTGTTGTAAAGCTGTGGAATTTGTGGCCACAATAAAATGATACGAATCCAAGATATCACGTCTGGCTACTTTGCTTGGTCTGGCCATTCGGTCACTGGAAATTTAACACCACTAACCTTCTGGAGAAATCGGCAACCTGTTGGATCCACTTGTAGAACACCACGGCTACTGTCCCGGTTCAGGACTTCCCGGAGATATTCGGCTCTTAACGTTATTGAGTCCTTCTCAGAAGAACTGTTGGTGCAGCGACGCAATTAATACTACACACCTAACCAGTTTTAAATACATGCAACATTTCTTATTAAATGTCAAGCACCTTCAACTCCTCCACCACAAAATCCTTAGAGCTGTAATTGGAAATCAGCGCGGACGCCGGTATTCATTTATAAAACCACAGAAGTACACTCAGGTGTCGTGTGTACCATTTTTTAAACTTTAACATGTGATCGCGGATAGTAATAAATACTTTGTGGACTTACGGTTGCGCCATTATGAGATATATGTGGGTATCTGAGGATATCCGTAATAGGTAGAATTACTATGTGGCTAAATTTTGACGAGAAGTGTCAATATTCAAAAATGTTCAAATGTTTGTAGAGCTTATGGACTTAACTACGGGGTCATCAGTCCCTAAACTTACAATCTACTTATGAACTAACTAATACTAAGGACGGCACAAATATCCATGCCCGAGGTGGGATTCGAACCCCAGACCGTAGTGGCCGTGCAAACCGTGACTGGTGCGTCACAGGGCACTCGGCCACCGCGGCCGGCGTCAATATTCCATTTACGTGTTTGCACATTACATATGCATCGAAATTATTGTAAAATTACTATTTAGAAAAAAATGTACGGAGAACACGGGGCGTTAAATTTTTTTACTTTATAATGAAATTACGTGACTAACACATCGTGCGAATTACTCACTATATTTATTTCCTAGGGTCTTAACTTTCATATTGCTAACATATTTACGGGCATTAAATAATTTAAAAAAACGTAAATGAAAATGAACCACAGACATTGCCGAGGTGGGGTGGCTTGCGTGCCTCAACGATGCAGATAGCCGTACCGTAGGTGCAACCACAGCGGAGGGGTATCTGTGGAGAGGCCAGACAAACGTGTGGTTCCTGAAGAGGGGCAGCAGCCTTTTCAGTAGTTACAGGGGCAACAGTCTGGATGATTGACTGAGCTGGCCTTGTAACATCAGCTAATGTGGCTTTGCCACACAGCTACTGCGAACGGCTGAAAGCAAGGGGAAACTACAGCCGTTACCTTTCCCGAGGACATGCAGCTCTACTGTATGAACATATGATGATGGCATCCTCTCGGGTAAAATATTCCGGAGGTAAAATAGTCCCCCATTCGGATCTCCGGGTGGGGACTACTCAGGAGGATGTTGTCATCAGGAAAGACAATACTGGCATTCTACGGATCGGAGCGTGGAATGTTAGATCCCTTAATCGGGTAGGAAAATTAGAAAATTTAAAAAGGGAAATGGATAGGTTGATGATAGATATAGTGGGGATTAGTGAAGTTCGGTGGCAGGATGAACAGGATTTCTGGTCAGGTGAGTACAGGATTATAAATACAAAATCAGTTGGGGGTGTCACAGGAGTAGGACTGATAATGAGTAAGAAAATAGGAATGCGGGTAAACTACTATGAGCAGCACAGTGATCGCATTATCATTGTCAAGATAGATACGAAGCCAACACCGACAACAGTAGTACAGGTTTATATGCCAACTAGCTCTGCCGACGATGAGGAAATCGAAGAAATATATGAGGAGCTAAAAGAAATTATTCAGAAAATTAAGGGAGAGGAAAACTTAATTGTTATGGGAGACTGGAATTCAGTAGTAGGACAAGGAAGGGAAGGGAAGATAGTAGGTGAATATGGACTGGGTAAAAGGAATGAAAGAGGAAGCCGCTTGGTAGAGTTTTGCACAGAACATAATTTAGTTATAACAAACACCTGGTTCAAGAATCACAAAAGAAGGTTGTATACATGGAAGAGACCAGGAGACACCGGAAGGTATCAGATAGATTTTATAATGGTAAGACATAGATTCCGGAACCAGGTTATAAACTGCAAGACGTACCCAGGGGCAGATATAGACTCTGACCATAACTTGTTAGTCATGAACTGTAGGCTGAAACTGAAAAAATTGCAGAAAGGTAGGAAAATAAGGAGATGGGACTTAGATAAATTGAAGGAAAGTGAAGTTGTGGAGAATTTCAGAGGGAGATTTAGGCAACAATTGACAGAAACAGGGGGAAATAAAACAGTAGAAGAGGAATGGGTAGCATTGAGAGATGAAATAGTGAAGGCAACAGAGGACAAAATAGGTAGAAAGGCAAGACCTACAAAAAATCCTTGGATATCACTGGAAATACTAGATTTAATTGATGAAAGGAGAAAATATAAACATGCAGTAAATGAAACAGGCAAAATGGAGTTCAGACGATTAGAAAATGAGATTGACAGGAAATGCAAAATGGCTAAGCAGGAGTGGCTAGAAGCCAAATGCAAATCTGTAGAAGAATGAATAAGAAGGGGAAAAGTAGATACCGCCTACAGGAAAATAAAAGAGACATTTGGGGACAAGAAAAGCAACTCTACGAATATCAAGAACTCAGATGGGAAGCCGGTTCTCAGCAAAGAAAGGAAAGCTGAAAGGTGGAAAGAGTACATAGAACAGCTCTACAAAGGAAATGAACTTACAGACAATGTGGTAGGAAGGGAAGAGGACATAGATCAAGATGAAATAGGAGATGCTATACTGAGAGATGAATTTGACAGAGTCTTGAAAGACCTAGATCGGAACAAGGCCCAGGAGTAGATGACATACCCTCCGAGCTACTAAAGTCTCTGGAAGAGCCAGCCATGACAAGACTATTTGAACTGGTGTGTAGGATTTATGAGACAGGCGAAATACCCTCAGACTTTAAGAAAAATGTAATAATCCCCATTCCAAAGAAATCGGGCGCAGACAGGTGTGAAAATTACAGAACCATCAGTTTGATAAGTCATGGTTGCAAAATTTTAACACGAATTATCTACAGGAGAATGGAAAAGCTGGTAGAAGCTGACCTCGGGGAAGATCAGTTTGGATTCAGGAGGAACATAGGAACCCGGGAGGCAATACTCACTTTACGTCTTATCTTAGAAGATAGATTAAGGAAAGGCAAACATACATTTTTAGCTTTTGTAGATTTGGAGAAAGCATTTGACAATGTTGACTGGAATACACTCTTTCAAATTCTGAAGTCAGCAGGGGTAAAATATAGGGAAAGGAGAGTTATTTATAACTTGTACAAAAGCCAGACCGCAGTTATTAGACTCGAAGGGCATGAAAAGGAAGCATCAGTTGGGAAGGGAGTAAGAAAGGGTTGTAGCCTTTCTCCGATGTTATTCAATTTGTACATTGAGCAGGCGGTGAAGGAAAGCAAGGATAATTTTGGAATAGGGATTAAAGTTCAGGGGGAAGAAATAAAAATATTGCATTTTGCTGATGACATTGTAATTCTGTCAGAGACAGCGAACGACCTGGAAGAGCAGTTGAATGGAATGGACAGTGTGTTGAAGAGAGCGTACAAAATGAACATTAACAAGAGCAAAACAAAAATAATGGAATGCGGTCTTAGAAAATCAGGCGATGCTGAAGGAATTAGATTAGGTAACGAAACAATGAAGGTGGTAGATGAGTTTTGTTACTTGGGTAGTAAAATAACATGTGATGGTCGCAGTACAGAGGATATAAAATGCAGAATGGCAATGGGAAGAAAAGCATTTTTGAAAAAGAGAAATTTGCTAACATCGAATATTAATTTAAGTGTAAGGAAGTCTTTTCTGAAGGCATTTGTGTGGAGTGTTGCCTTGTACGGGAGTGAAACATGGACGATAAGGAATGCGGACAGGAAGAGAATAGAGGCTTTTGAAATGTGGTGTTATAGAAGAATGCTGAAGATTAGGTGGGTAGATCGCATAACCAATGAAGAAGTACTGGACAGAATCGTTGAGAAAAGGAATTTTTGGCATACCCTGGCTAAAAGAAGGGATCGCTTGGCAGGACACATTCTTAGACATCGGGGAATCGTAAATTTAGCATTAGAGGGAAGTGTGTGGGGGAAAAATCGCAGAGGGAGACCAAGAGACGCGTATAGTAAGCAGATTCAAGTGGATGTGGGTTGCCGTTCTTATGAGGAGATGAAAAGGCTTGCTCAGGATAGAGTAGGGTGGAGAGCTGCATCAAACCAGTCTCCGGACTGAAGACCATAACAACAACAACAACAACAAATGAAAATCATCGTATTTACAATCAGGTAGTTTTTTACTTTATGTGGTAAATACTATTAAAAGTGCATTGGTGATCAACACAATAATTGAAGTTACTTACATCATTTTTAATTTTCAGCTACCAATTTTAAAGTTCCCGACGTGCAGGTTTTGTAGTTAACAAACTTACTAAATAACATTCATCTCCGGCCGCGGAGGCCGAGAAGACGCGCTTCAGTCACGGTCTGCACGGCCACTACGGTCGGGGGTTCGAATCCCACCTCGGGCATGGATATTTGTGCCGTCTTTAGTATAAGGTAGTTTGTAAGTTTAGCGACTGATGACGCCGTAGTTGAGTCCCATAAGCTTAACAAACATTTGAACATTTAATATTCATCACTCTTCCAAAATGAATTAGCAATTAAGTGAGGTATATATTGCTTTAAAGTTTTTTATCCTTTTGTTTTTGGGTAGTTGTTGATATTTGTTGGGTATTCGACGTATTTTAATTTACAATTATGTACATCTCTTGTTGCAATTTTTAAGGAGCGTTTCATTTGATTGAAGTGTATTTCGCTGAATTTTGTAATGTTTCATCAATACCTGTTTTAAAATTGATAAAAGGAATTCGGTAAATCTTTATCTGCAGCAACACATATTTTCTTCATTGCAACTTTTTTTCAATTTACAACTTAGGCCATGTTAAGGCCGTTAGCACTGCATTACAGTAATTATACATACTAAGATGGATTTCTATGCAATCAGATTGTAACAACGTTAAAAAATCTAAAATAAAAGAAACAATAATGACAGAATAAAATGTTACTCCCTTGATGGGGATCGGTACCGGTGGAAGTAGCATAATCCGTAGAATGCGAACAACTTCTAAACGAAGTGGCATTGCTCCAGAAAATGTGATGTACTCTCCTCCCAATGTTTCGCTAAATGGTGTAGTTGGAATTGACAAGAAAAAATATATACAACAAATGTACACAAAAGTAACGTAAATAATGGTTCATCTCTAAATATAAAAGGCAATGACCCGACTGACTGACTCATTATCGCCCAGCCCAAACCACTGAAGATAGAAACTTGAAATCTGTAGAGGTTGTTAATCTTACTGTATAGGCGTCATTTAAGAAGCGATTTTTCAATATTACGTCCGTAAGGAGGTGAAATAGGTGATGAAATGTTTTTTGAAAATGCGTTGCTATTTAGGAAATTTTGGAGCTAAAACTACAAAATTTCGAATTTTAATTCAGGTTTCGAATTTAAAAGACATGTTTCAGTATTTTTTAAAATCAACCAATAAGGGGATAAACATAGGACGCAAAAATTGATTTTCAAAAATATGTTGCTATTAACTCAAATTTTAAGCTGCAACTACGAAACTTCGAATATGGAATCTTGATCAGGATTAAAAAACTCGAGTTTCAGTATTTTTGGAAATTCAAAAAGTAAGAGGGTAAAATAGGGGATGAAAAATTATTTTTGAAAACACGTTGCTCTTCAGGCAATTATAAAGCTGCAAAAATTGATATTTGTATTGTTGGTTAGAATTTAAAAAATACGTGTTTCGGTATTTTTAAAAATTCAACCATAAAGGGGGTTAAATTTGAGAGGGGATGTTTTCAAATGTTCAAATCTTTGGAACTTATGGGACTTAACTACGGGGTCATCAGTCCCTAAGCTTACAAACTAAACTACTTATGAACTAGCTAAGACTAAGGACGGCACAAATATCCATGCCCGAGGGGGATTAAAACCCCCAACCGTAGTGGCCGTGCAGAGCGTGACTGGAGCGCCTCAGTCCCCTCGGCCACCGCGGCCGGCGGGATGTTTTCCGAAAACCTGTTGCTATTTAGGCAATTTTGAAATTAGAACTACAAGTTTTAGGATTTGGATTCGGGGTTCGAATTTAAAAGACACGTGTAACGGTATTTTTCGAAATTCGACCAATAATGGGGCGAGATGCAAAAATTGATTTTCAAAAATATGTTGCTGTTAACTCAAATTTCAAGCTATAATTACGAAAGTTAGGATTGGGCTCTTGATCAGGATTAAAAAGACACGAGTTTCGGTATTTTTGGAAATTCAACAACTAAGGGTGTAAAATAGGGGATAAAAATTATTTTTGAAATCACTTTACTATTAAGAGAATTTTAGAGCTAGAGCTGCCAAAATTGGTATTTATATTGGTGGTTAGAATTTAAAAAATAAGTGCATTGGAATTTCTGGAAATTCAAGCATCAGGGGTGTTAAATTGGAGAGGGGATATTTTTCGAATATCATTTCGTATTAAGGTAATTTTGAAGCTACAACCACATAAAATGGTATATGTTTTCTTGGTCAGAATTAAAAAGATACGCGTTTCGGTATTTTTAGAAAATTAATCAGTTAGGGGGTGAAATAGGGGATTAACCATTTTTTGAAAATACATTGCTATTAAGCCAATTTTGATCCCAGAATTACAAAAAAATTATATTTCCATTCTTGGTTGGAATTTAAAAGACAGTTGTTGAAGTATTTTTCGAAATTCAACTAATAAGGGGTGCCATAGGGGGTTACAAGTAGTAAAATCAAATGTTCATAAATCTTATGAGACTTAACTACGGGGTCATAATCCCTATGGCTTACAAACTAACTTAGACTATCTTAGGCTAAGGACAACACAAACACCAATCCCCGGGGGGCGAGTCGAGCCCCCGACGGCGAACAGCAGCGCGCACGCACCGCAGCATGGCGCCTCAAAACGCACGGCCATTCTGCCGCGGCTACAAGTAGCATCACAACATTTCATTATAATAGTACTTAAGGTATATCTATGAAAATTTATATTAGGAGGGAGAAACAATTGGTGCAGATCAACCAGCCTAAGCAGGATAACTTGTTTAAATTAGCGCGATAACAGACATGTTCTTATCAGTTTTCTACGCAGATCGCCCGCTATGAGCATTTCTATGACTAGTTGCAAGCAGTTGTACCTGTATTTGTTACCACAGTAATAGCTAACAAGTATCACTAATTGTATTCCGGTGAGGCCTCATCACAGATGTCGTGGGAAACTGAAAAGGCGGGGAAGTGATGTTAAATTCAAAATAAATCGTCGTGTGTTGCGTGGTGTTGTTGGCAACCTACGTTAGACATTCAGTTACTTTTGGGAAAGGACGATCTTCCTCATTGCACACTGGACGCTTTCATTGCGTATATTTGACAGTTACGACATATATGTATTAGTAAGTTGTAGGAGTGCAGGTAAGAGTAACATACGTGTGTAGTGTAATACTGTATTTCTGTTGCGTCACGACGAGGGTGGTGGTGATCACGGTAAAGCTGACGACGAGGAAAGGAAGATAGGGAAAACCAGTGGCGGCACGTAAATTATTCGTCTCGAATAGCACCAAGAGGCCCACCGAGTTTAAAGACCCAATCCGAAGTACGGATCACCGGCAACTGCATAAAATGTTACTTCCTCACAGGACAGGCCGGAGTGGTTTGGAATTTAGTCCAGGACAGAGCAAAGAATGGCGACAGCAGCTTTACCGTTACCAGTCCTCCTCCTCTTGGCGGCCACATACAGTGACAATAGCATTCACTGTCCAGTTAGGAAGTGGCTTAACTCGGAGTGTAGTGCTACCGGATAGGTTTACGTTATATCGGCAGCCGTGACGAGGTTTCAAGTACGGTACTGCTGGTGAATCGGTACTAGAGTTCGAACGGAGTCATGATTTCCCGACGCGCCGCAGCATTGGATATGGAATTGAGCTTGTTCGAACTGTCACGAGACATTTGACACGCGCTGTATGAGCGCAAGAGATACGAAATAAACTACTTAAACTACCTCTTTGTATAAAAATTCGCAAATTTCTATATAACTGGAGGAAATGGTATTAAATCTTACCACTAAAATAACTGCTGTTGCCTTTCAAGAAGTTTACAACAGGAATTATCATGCAGTTGTTTTAAGTGTACATAAACTGTATAAATATTTCAACTCATTTTTAAACAAATATAACAGACAAAATCGAAAGTTTTCTTTTCCAAAATATATTTCTTCCCTGAACCAAGAGTACAAATTTAATTTGCTTATCATAAATTGTCATCTTTTACCAACTGCGTTGAAATTCCTGTTTACACATGACAATAACAGGTAGAACCGTTAGCAGATTTCAACAATGGAATGGAAATGGCTCCACCTTTTTTTGCAGTATTTGTATTGACACCCAAAAATACTTTGGCACAGTTGTGCCCTCGGTGGATAGTTTTCCTTTTATTTTTCATGGCGTCTACAAAATGTGTGTCCCGTGGCATCAAGCAACAGCTCTAGGTTAAGAAACCATGTGATCAGTGCTGCATATTGTTTCCCAGAGTTCTGGCTGGGATTGACCAAGCGCTCTAGGCGCCTTGCTGTGGAGCGCGCGGTAGCACTCCGTCGGAGTTTCAAGTCCCCCATAAGGCACGTGCGCGCGTGCGTGCGTGCGTGCGTGCGTGTGTGTGTGTTCTGACAACCACAGTAGTTACGTCCCATAGATTTACAACTATTTGAACTAGAGTTTTGGCTGGTCTTTTGTATTAGTTTTCGAGACGTTTTCTTGTTGAAGTGTATTTCTTTCTGTTACTTTGGTGAATTTTGGGTCTTGTTTTCATTGCTGTGGCTTCGATTCACTTCCCTCTGCACAAGAAATTGACACTTTGATTAGTTTAAACACAAGGTGGCAACATTCATGTGGAACAAGGAATAAATTATTCACGAATTAAACTACTAACTTATGAAATATATAGTGTTGAAGTGTAATATTTGCCTTCAGACGATAATGTACTGCAGCTCCAGGACCTGTCTTGTGGATCGTATGATCAAACGTCACTGGATGCAGGTTAATGAGAAGATGGAAAAGAACACGATATGTCTGGAAATGTGACGTAAACTGTTCGAACACTTCGATTCGTGTTCAAACACAGCCATGGTATGTTTTGTCTGCAAAATTATCTGTTAAAGAGACAGGAGTTGGTTTGTGGGGTTGCGGAATCGGGTAAATCAACTGATTTTTGTAATCGCTCTCAACGAACGCCAAAACGTACGCTACATGTCGCTTCAGAAATATTTCAAGAAATTATCAGAAATTTAGTAGTTGCAAAGTACCCAACGGGTCAGAGAAAATCAGGTAACGCTTAACGCTGTATTAAAATGTAGACATGGCTGCCTTCATTAGCCTTCGAAATGTAAATTACAATATGAGGAGACTTCAATTCAGGCGTGGCGCAAGTGTATCGAAAAATCCTTGGCATACTGAGTTAAAGTGGTTCACAGAATTATAATGTCCACGGATGTGTGTTGAAGACTTTCGGGTTGCAGAAGTGAATGCGCATACCAGCTTTTTTATCGCTTTTGTACCACAGCTAGCAGACTTTTTCCCAACTAGTTACCTACATCAGAGCTCTTAATCTTTATTTTTCTAAAATTTTCGTGGCCTTGGAATCGTGCACAACAAAGCTCTTGGCACCCTCCCCTCTACCATCCAACCCTTATTAACCTTTAACATAATACGTCCGCCCGGGGCCACCCATCTGATCTCAGCTTTAACCTCTTCCTCCCCTTCTCTCGTTCATTATAATGATAAACATCGCCACCCCCTATCATTTCCGTGTCTTGTTAACGATATTAATTATATCACTATCAACTAATAACGTAAATAATAGCTTTTTAACATGTTTGCACTTACTAACTTTAAAGTACACATTGTATCCCAATTTAATTTTTTAAACTACTGTTTTATTTTAAAACCATCTGGAAAAAGATCGTATATCTTCTCCAAAATAACAGCCTATCCATTTCCGTCGATGAAAGGCCAATAGAGCGGCAATATAACAAGACAACCATTTATTAAACTTAATAAAAAGTAACGTGAGGGACAATCTGTGTCCATGACATTTTAATTTCTTAAATAATGATTATAATCTTTTTTGTGTTATTCTAAGGGAAATAAATTAACTAATAACTGTAAGAGTGAATCTCTAAAAATTTACTTTAAAAATAGTAATTTTGTATCTTATACACATATTAAAACAGCAAAGTAGTTAATTAAACAGCTTACAGCTTATGACAATGTAGAGATAAATTACAAAATTAGATGCCCTGTGACTTTTAGCGTTTTCATAATCCAAATACACTTTGATCGGAACTCTGTATGGTGTAAACGCTGAACAGTAAAAGTAAATAAATGAAAAGAAACTATCAGCTAACATCCTGCCTGACCTTTGCGGTACTTTTCATCTTTGTGAATGAAAGAGTACGGCTTGATAACACTTGTGTCAGTGCTCTAGTGCAACGACACGTGAACGTCATGCAAGGAAATTGTGGGTTGCATTGGAAAAATAATTTAAATGATTTAGTGGGAGTCATCCGTCATCGATTCCACAAACGATGGTCATGCGAAACGCAACTGACGTTTTTGGCCATTACATCCTGAAAGTCATAGATTAAGGTAACAGGTGGACTATTTCCTGACTTACATAATTAATTTCATTAAATAGCATCAATGAAAGAGATTAGGATTTAACGCTTCGTCAACTGCGTGGTTATGAGACACGGAGCAATTTTTTTTTCTTTTCTTTTCTTTTTGCGTGCCCTTACAATGAAACCATACCGGCATTTGTCGGTAGTGTTTTTGGAAGTGACAGCAAACGTAAATCTGGTTTGCCGTCAACCAGAAAGCTAATCCAGTGTGCCAAACACCGCGCTACATCGATGGGTAAATACCATCAAGCGTTTACTAACGAATGTGTGATCGTATGGGGGTATCATAAGAAACTTTTACCCAGAAAGAGG
This sequence comes from Locusta migratoria, assembly GCA_026315105.1. Lineage (NCBI taxonomy): Eukaryota > Metazoa > Arthropoda > Insecta > Orthoptera > Acrididae > Locusta > Locusta migratoria. The sequence continues at coordinate 183,295,895 of CM048749.1, forward strand.
ATATCACGCGTGGAAGAGTACGCAGCATGTAGTACTGTGTGGTGAGACTGTGATGATAAGATGAAGTCATATGTGCGTTAGGAAAATGTACTGGAACCCTTATTGCATATTGATAACCTGGCAGATAATGTTGATTGCAAATTTACGCTGATGATGTACTTACTTGCTATGAAATAGTACGTGAAAAATTCCCTGCAAATAATCACCACAATTAGATTTCCAAGTGGTTCAAAGCTTTATAATCTCCTTATTTTTTTTCCGTTTCAGCCAATCCTTGCCTAATGCTACCTCTGAAACTCCCAACTACCTCTACTTCCTTCAATTTCTCCAGGTTCCATCTCCTATCTATTCTACCTTTCTGCAGTCTCTTAAGTTTTAATCTACAATTCATAACCAATAAGTTAAGGTGACACTCTATATCTGCCCCTGGATATGTCTTACAGTTTAAAACCTGGTTTCTAAATCTATTCCTTACCATTATAAAGTCAATTTGGTACCTTCCAGTGTCTCGTGGTCTCTTCCACGTATACGGCCTTCTTTCATGATGATTAAACCAAGTGTTGGTGATCATTAAATTGTGCTCTGCGAAAAATTCTACCAAGCGATCTTCTCTTTCATTCCTTTTTCCCAGTCCATATTCATCTACTACATTTCCTTCTCTTCTCTTTCCTGCTACCGAGTTCCAATCCCCCATGACAATCAAGTTTTCATCTCCCTTAACTTTCTGAATGATTTCTTTTATCTCCTCATACATTTATTCGATATCCTCATTATTGACCATGCTAGTTGGCATATAAACCTGCACTGCTGTGGTCGGTGTTGGTTTTGTGTCTATCTTTGCTATGATAATGCGTTCACTATCCTGTTCATACTAACTTACCCGCATTCCTGTTTTCTTATTCATTATCAGACCTACTCCGGAGTTACCTCCAACTGATTTCGTGTTTTATAACCGTGTACTCAACAGACCAGAAATCCTGTTCATCCTGCCACAGAACTTCACTAATCTGTACCATATCTATCTTTAACCTGTCCGTTTTCTTTTTTTTTTTTTTTTTTTTTTTTTTTTTTCAAATTTTCTAACTTACCTACGCGATTAAGAGTCAGAACATTCCTCTCTCCAGGCCGTAGAATGCCTGTTTTGTTTTTCTTGACGACGACATCGTCTTGCGTAGTTCCCGCCCAGAGATACGAATGGGGGACTATTTTACCTCCGGAATATTTTACCCAAGAAGACGCCGTCATCATATATTGATACAGTAGAGCTGCATGTCCTAAGGAAAAGTAACGTCCGCAGTTTCCTTTTCTTTCAGCCGTTCGCAGTAACTGCTTGGCAAAGCAACGTTAGCTGATGTTACACGGCCAGCTCAGTCATCATCCAGATTGTTGCCCCTGTAACTACTGAAAAGGCTGCAGCCCCTCTTCAGGAACCACACGTTTGTCTGGCCTCTCCACAGATACCCCTTCGATGTGGTTGCACCTACGGTACGGCTATCTGTATCGTTGAGGCACGCAAGCCAACCCACCTCGGCAATGTCTGTGGTTCATGGGAGCTTTAAATGAAATACTGTAAACTTAATAAAACCCAGACTGTAATTATCAAGTGACAATAGTATCCATGAACCACAAGTGAAATCGACAGCTCATACGATTACCCGAGTGTAAGAGTTTGCAAGAAAATGAAACAGAATGACCTCGTGGGGACAATGGTAGGTATAGAAGGGGCTGGACTAAAGTTCATTGGTAGGTTACTGGGAAATATAATCGGTGTACTCAAGAATGGATCGCAAAACTGTTGTGCGACCCATCCGGAGACGTTGCTCCAGTATGTGGGAAATGTGTGACTAATGAAGTGGCCGACCACTCTAAGGAGCCTTGCTGTGGAGAGCGCCGCGCGGTCGTTCGCCGTCGGAGGTTCGAGTCCTCCCTCGGGCGTGCGTCCGTGCGTGCGCGCGCATGCGTTTTAGTGTGTGTGTATGTGTGTGTGTGTGTGTGTGTGTGTGTGTGTGTGTGTGTGGTGGTGGGGGCAGTGTTGTCTTTAGTATAAGTTGGTTTAAGTAGTTTGTAAGCGTAGGAACTAATAAGCGCAGCAATTAAGGCCGTTAGATTTATAAACTTATGAGCTTAATCAGGGTTATTGAATAAATAAAAGAAATGCCAGCCCAACTGAACACAATATGGTTGCGTATTGATTCAGTGTTTGTCAAACAGCGCGCCAGAAATGCTATAGTCGCAAACTGGAGGATTGTTTTTCTTACTCAGGTGCGTCAACTTACATTCTTTCTACATGCGTAGCATGTTGGCACTCATGATAACAAGTTGATTTTATTGTAAGTCATACTCCATCGTACAGTCGCTGAAAGAAGACGATTTCCTGTATACTACACCATCGTGATCAAATATCTTCAATAAATGCGTCTCAATCACAACATATGGTGATCGATGGAAACGGTTTCGGCCTCATATTTGCACATTCAGGTTGTTAGCACTGCAATAAATACTAGATATTAAGAGCAATTTCTATACTATGATGGATAGTAACTTCTTAAATGAAAGAAAAAAAGTACAGAATACAATATTATACCCACATTTTCGGCTGATGGCGGTGGACGGAGCCAAATCCGTAAAGAGAGGCAGCATCACGCGAAAATACCTATACTGTGTTGCCAACTGCAAACGGTATTACTATTACACATTGACAACAAATAAGTAATCAATAATTGAGTGAAGGATATCCCATTAAAAGCTGTAAATGGCATTCATGGGAAAAATATTCGATACCAAAGAGTGCCCTAATCAGGTTTTCCTCGGTTTGCATCCAAAGGTCGCGGGTTCGATTCCCGCCAGGTCATTGGATTTTTATCTCTCACTTTCTACTTCTTTCACCTCTGGCAGTATTTATCATGTAAAATTTTGAATTCTGAAAAATACAGAGTAGCACCGTGGTTCGGAACCCACGTTAAACTGTAGGTCCCCCATAACTGGCTGGGTAAGTCAGTTCGAAGGTCGGAAGAAGGCAACGGCATACCACCTCCAAACAGGTCCATGCCTAGTAAAGCACTGTGGTGTTCAAACCAATCTTCGGATTGTTGACTGCTTTACCTTAAATTAGAGGTAAAGGTTTCATCAGTCCGAAGACTAGTTTCAGCATCACAGTCATCATGGAAGCGGTATATTTTGCCTTTCTCCGACGGTGCAACTTGGGATACCATATTAATAACTACGTCAAATGTGCAAACTGTGGAAAGAGATAAAAAAAAACCCTCTAGAACTGACCGGTGCCCGACTCGCGAACTTTGTACTCTGGCAACTTACCGCATTAAATTAAAGATAGCCGGCCGCGGTGGCCGAGGGGACTGAGGCGCTCCAGTCACGGTCTGCACGGCCACTACGGTCGGGGGTTCGAATCCCCCCTTTGGCATGGAGATTTGTGCCGTCCTTAGTATTAGCTAGTTCATAAGTAGTTTTTAAGTTTAGGGACTGATGACCCCGTAGTTAAGTCCCATAAGCTATACAAACAAACAAACAAATTAAAGATACGTGAAACCGACAGGATTTGGCGAATTATGTGCAGTCTTCCCCTATGGACAATTCAGCGACCTCATGGAAAGAAGTCGTAGCAGAAGATGACTATTGATTACCATGGTAACGGTTTTCAGATGTAAAGCTCATTTACAGGCATCGTGGCAGAAGACGGAATGTTGAGGTGGCGATAGCAATGTGATAGAATGAAAAACTGCTTATTTTAGTTCTTGCAGACGTTGATAGCGAAGAATCTGAATGCCACAATTCCAGTTATCATGAGAAATAACTGAGGTACAGCATTCAGTAGCAGCCTCTTAGTGCGCAAAAGTTGGACAAACGCAGCAAGTGAAGAGGAAAAAGCAGTGTCATTGCGTCAAGGGGTGGTATGTGGCTAGATTGGAGGTTTAGGTCTGACGGGAAGCAACCCGGTAGTCCTTACAGTTGGAGTGACTACTGCGTTCCAAAAGTGTAGCGGTCACCGCAATGCCTAGTAAACAGACGACCGGGTTTCGTGAACGCTGTTAACCCAGATAGTATATATAAAATATAAAATGTTTGTAAATCTATCGGACCAAACTGCGTGGTCATCAATCCGTAGCTTACAAACTACTTAAACCAAGGTAATCTAACCTACGGACAAACACACACACCCATGCCCCAGGGAGGACTCGAACCTCCACGGCGAGCAACCGCGCGCTCCGCAGCGAGACGCTTTAGACCGCTCGGCTACTCCAGCGCGGCAACCCAGATAGCGCTGACGTCCTTCCAGAAGGACGAGAACGGCAGCTTAATTGTTTTACTCTTTTTATTCTGTATTAATTCGGGTAGAGTGTCATATTTTATTTCTTTGAATAGGCTGCTCGCATTGCAGATCAATTTTGACTTGCATTGTCGATTACAAAGTGGTTGGATACAGCTGCTAAGTTGAGGTTCATACAGAAGATATTCAAGACTTCCTTGTAGTTGGGTTTATATTTCCTGAACTTTCTTTAATTTTTGAGACATTTATATGTGTATATATCATCTTAAATGATGTTTTAATAATAATGATTCACCAGATCAAAACTATAAAACATTCATTTTGATGTCATTCTAGAGACAAAGGCAGTATTTCAAAACTAATGCCGTTATTGTAAAAAAAAAGCCATTTTAATGATCTTATGCAGTCAAATGAAGGTAATTACTTGCCTCTGAGAAAAAAAAATTAAATCAAAAATGATTCTGCGCAATGGGTTAATTACCAGAGTAGTTTCTTCAGATGAAGTAAAAACTAAGGGCCAGCTGGTCCACATACAGTATTAATTTCATACGCAATTAAGACGCATGGTATACGAAGAGGAATGTAGGCTGGAAACGCACGAGGTTGCTAATTTTGACCCTGGTATTAGAACATGCCAGGTTCAAATATGAATAGGGACATGTTCAGTCGATCAAGGTCAGACTCTTCTGATATTCTATGAAAATGTGCTTCACGAACGGGCGGTGTTAGTTCCTGATCATCCGATAATGACAACATAGTATTGTTAAAAATTGCTCATGATATAATAAATAATTATTTAATATTGCGAACTTGGCTTTAGCACTTAAGATGCAAAGGAAATTGATGTATAAAATAAATAAATAAATAAATATTTTGCCTGCTGGCGGATAAATTTTCTATGAATTTTGACATTCTTAGACATTCTTTTACTAATCGTTAACATTTTTGAATTTTTTGTTATTATAATTCTTGAAAGGCCTAGACAGCAGAAGAAGTTATAATTTATAGTGTGGTGACTACTTTTAAGTAATTTTCATTCCAAGTCAATGGATGGCTAAAATTAGATTGCTAGCTAGATGATTTAAAACCTTTTAGCCAATAATTCCACAAAATTATTCATTTGTTGGCGAAATTGAGGAATTTATTTCACAGACGAAAAGCTTTTGAATAATGTATGTGGCAACCTAATTGTACCCATTCCTTGACTGTGGTTCGAAAATGACTGAAGAGTCGGACCTGTTCACCACATCATAAATTTCGAACTTCTTCTGCGGTCTATGCCTTTTAACAATTTCAAAAATAAAAGAGTTTCACCGCGCAGCTGACAAGGATAGTAAACAAGAGACAAGCTAATACCTGGACTCATCTTTGCGAAATTCATTCCGTGTACTCAATTGGTCAGTAACTATGGATCGCAGCCGGCCGCGGTGGCCGAGGTGACTAAGGCGCTTCAGTCACGGTCAGCACGGCCACTACGGCCGGGGGTTCGAATCCCCCCTCGGGCATGGATATTTGTGCCGTCGTAGTTCGTAAGTAGTTCATAAGTAGTTTGTAAGTTTAGGGACTGATGAGCCCGTAGTTAAGTCCCATAAGCTTAACAAACATTTGAACATTTATGGATCGCAGACTGTCACGTAAACAACATACATAGGAACCAATAAAATTATTAACCGTGAATACATAAATTTCACATAATATATGACATCAACTGCGAATGGGCAAAGCTGAAAATGTTTGCCACGCCGGGATTCGAACCCGGGTCTCCCACTTTCTAGGGTCTGCACGGCCACTACGGTCGGGGGTTCGAATCCCCCCTCGGGCACGGATGTTTGTGTCGTCTTTAGCATAAGGTAGTTCATAAGTAGTTTGTAAGTTTAGGGACTGATAATCCCACAGTTAAGTCCCTTAAGCTTAACAAACAACAACGCTTTCTAGGCAATTGCGCTGACCACTCCACCACTGGGAACACAGTGATCACCGCACTTGCAAAGACTAACTAACCACGCCTTCCGTCAGACACAAATTACCAGCCTTACCCTGCCCACAGGGTCACTTTGTACTAATTCCCGTAAGAGTAAGGGCTCCAAACTTTCCCGATCCTCCCCATTAAGGTAGTCCTTGCAGGTGCCGTGATCACTGCGTTCCCAGTGGTGTGTAATTACTTCTGTGAATATGAAAGAATAACAACTGCAGGATCAGAACAGACGTCTGTTCTTTCGGAGTAGACGCCATATATATTATATTTGTTCGATGTTTCGGCCATCTTTTTAAGTGGCGTTCCTGAAGGTGTTTACGTCGACTGCTGAATGAAAACGACCTTACATCTAAATGGGATATTCTGCAAATCACATTTAAGTGTGTGACAGAGGGTTCGTCGAACCACCTTTATACTATTCAGCTCCCATTCCATTCTCGAATAGCGGGCGGGAAAAAGAACACCTGTATCTCTCTGTTCGAGCTCTGATTTCTCGTATTTTATTCTGATGATCATTTCTGCCTATGTAGGTGGGAGTCATCAATATATTTTCGCATTCGGAGAAGAATGTTGGTGATTGGAAAAAAAATGTTAAAATGTTTGTAAAGCTTAAGGGACTAAATTGCGGGGTCATCAGTCCATAAACATAAAAACTACTTATGAACTACCTTATACTAAAGATGGCACAACATCCATGCCCGAGGGGGGATTCGAAACCCCGACCGTAACGGCAGACTGTGACTGGCGCGCCGCCGTCCCCTCGGCGACCGCGGCCGGCTGGTGATTGTAGTTTCATAAGTAGACCGAGCCACAACGATAAGCGCCGTTGTTGTAATGATTCCCATCCCAGGTCCTGTATCATTTCCATGACGCTGTCTCCTCTGTACCGTGAAAATACAAAACGAGCTGCCCTTCTTTGAACTCTTTCGATGTCCTCCGTCAAACCCACCTGATAAGGATCCCTCACTGGGCAGCAATACTCCAAAAATGGACGGACAAGCGTAGTGTATGCAGTTTCTTTAGTAGTTCTGTTGCATCTTTTAATGATTCTACCAATAAAACAAAATCTCTGGTTCGCCTTTCGCACGACATTATCTACGTGTTCTTTCCAATTTGAGTCTGAAGTAATAGTAATTCCGAGGTATTTTGTGGAGTTTACGGCCTTAACATTTGATTGATTTATCTTGTAAAAAAAGTTTAACGGATTTCTTTTCGTAATCATGTGGACGACTTCACGATTCGCATTATTTAGAGTCAATTGCCTATTTTTACACCATAGTGATATATTATTTACATCGTTCTGCAGTTGGTTTTGATCTTCAGATGATTTTACTAGACGGTAAATGAAGGCGTCATCTGCAAACAACCTAAGAGAGCTATTTAGATTTTCTCTCAAATCTTTTATGCAAATAGGAACAGCAGAGGAGCAATGAAACTACCTTGTGGAACGCCCGATATAACCTCTGTTTTCTTCGATGCCTTACCATCGATTACTACAAACTGTGTCCTCTCTGACGGGAAATCCCCTATTCCAGTCACAAATTTGGGGTACAACATGTTTGCGTAGTTCGATAGGATTCTGAGAAGGGAGGATACTTGTCCTTCACTGATCTGTCATTGGCGGAAACAGAAGTCCTCTTTTGGTGTTTACATGACTTATTGCCATTGCTGGAACAGGCGAATGAGTAACGGGTCGGCAGTTGTGGCGCAGCGATGTTTACTTGTTGTCTACTGCGGCCTTTGTGGAGCCTTTGCTGTGTGTACACACGGCCGCTGTGGCCTCCCACCAGCCTGTCTGAGTTGCTTCGCGTCCGTTCGCAGTCCCGTGCCGCTGTTACAGCTGCCAGCAACGACACCTGAAGTCTGTACCCATTTATTCATGTTGGCGGGTCACTTAGGTGTTTCCATTGTCCCTGCAATCTTCCCCCTCTAAGAGAACACAGTCACGAACAGACTTTAAAGAAAAGAAAAGGTTTTTTGTTTTATTCAATGCTCCAATTATTTAACTAAAATTGCAGTTTATTTCGTGTAAATTTGTCGATTACATTTGGAGTTATTAATTTTTTCGTAATCTGCGGTAAATGTTGGCACACACATTTTTCGTAATGTCTTGCTAAACGAAGTTCAGGTGCAGTTCTTTGTGCGGTGATGAACATTCGCCGGCCGCGGTGGCCGAGGAGACTGAGGCGCTTCAGTCACGGTCTGCACGGCCACTACGGTCGGGGGTTCGAATCCCCCCTCGGGCATGGATATTTGTGCCGTCCTAGTTCGTAAGTAGTTCATAAGTAGTTTGTAAGTTTAGGGACTGATGACCCCGTAGTTAAGTCCCATAAGCTTTACAAACACTTGAACACTTGAACTTGATGAACATTCCCTCTGTCAAAATTAATAAACTAGAGTGTATAGGGCATGAAATAAAAAATTTGATCACGACTACTGAAGATCTACAAAAAGTAAAGCTGTCAACAATCCGAAGATTGGTTTAAACATCTACTATGCTTTACTAGGTATGGTCCTGTTTGGAGGTGGTATGCCGTTGCCTTCCACCGACCTTCAACAATATTGCCAGAGGTGAAAGAAGTTTATACTGACAGATGAAAATCCTAGGACCTGGCGGGAATCGAACTCATGACCTTCGGATACTTAATTTGCCACTCTACCACTGTGCTACCGAGTCGCACTCTGAAGATCCGAAAGGAAAAAAAAAAAAAAAAAAAAGTTAGGAGGTAAAGATGACCTGACAAAGGCTGATATACACATGATCAAGAATTGTTGTGGTATGACAATTAGGAATAACTTCAACACATGTAGAAGCAACGAGAAGAGCTATCTGTGCTATATTCTTTCACAAACTTTCAGCAGATGAGAAACCCCAACATCAACTTTGCCCACAACCCAGCTACATCTTCCAGTTAGAAGCATAAAAATTCAATCCCAGAAAATATCTTACGTGCCTTTTCAGAGACCTTAGTCAAAAAAATCTTAAAAAAAAAAAAAAAAAAAAAAAAAAAGTTACTCCATGGTAAATCTCAGAATCCGAATGAATGTTTGAATTCTGTCATTTGGACAAAACTACCAAAAACTGTTTTTGTTATGAAAGAAACATTAAAATTTGGTGTTCATGATGCAGTGATGTGTTTCAATGATGATGTGTGAAAGAACACTGGTGTGTTAAGACTCTTGGGAACACATGATGGCATCAATATCGCAAAGACACTAAAAAGTATTGATATGGATCGCATCCATTATGCTGAAATTTCTGCAAGAAATGCTACCAAGGAGTCCAGCAAAGCGAGAAGGCCACAAAAAGAAGAAAAGTATATGAAGAGTAAGAAGCTGAGCCACATTATAGTACTAGAAAGTTTTACTAATGTCTCTGTACTGGAAAGTATATTATTTTCTTGTATATAAAACTTTAATACAGTTCTCCTCAAAACTTCATTTTTTGATCTTCTGGTACACTTTTCTCAAAAACTAAGATTGATAGTCATCAGACTTTCAGTACGTCTTATTAGTACCAATATAATCAGATAAAAATGTGACCTATAAGATCAAGAACAAATTCACTAACACTAAAGTACTAATAATACTAATATTTTTTTTCTTTCAGAAGAAAAAAGTTATTACTCTCAACAAACATAAAATACACTAATAGATCCTTATGTGATCTGCAGATGATGTTTCATCTGTATACAGTAAAAGTTTCAGGTCTTTACATCCACTATTTTCTTCAGAAAGTGTACCTAATGTTTGCCGCTTTTAACATTAATTTCTATGGGAGGGAATTCTTGACTATTGATACGCTGGCTTCTCGAAATGTACGTTTGTCGCACTTATCCCAGTATTCTGCCATATCTGACTTGGCACGTCATTCAGCTCGATACAACTCCTACGTTCTGAAATTCGTGTGCTGCTCCGTCGCCACATCTCGCCAACATATAGTCCACATTCGCAGCTATTTCGTATACTCTGGCGGTATTTAGTTTGTCGTCATCATGTTTCCTGGGGCCAAGAACACTTTTTCTGCATCCTTCTTCTCTTTCCTATTGCGTTCATCATTTCTAGCCGCCACAGGTGGATATGAGGTTTTTAGTTACGTACTTAAATGTTGTTCATCGCTAATTTTGTCGTCCTTTCTTGTTTCTTCTGCCAAGGACGGTGGTGAAATGAGGCGTGTGCTGGTAGCTTTCCCATTTTCAGAGGTTGGACAATGTAATATGACCACCGCACAGAATACTCTGGTGGTTGCAATAAGGGATGACGGCGCTACTACGCAAACCTTAGCTGTTGACTAAAGCTAGTCCGCCATTTTGCGAAGCCAAGGAAATGTGTTTGTGGATTAAAGCACTGGTGGTTCTTCCCCTGTTACCTTTAATACATTTAAATGGCTGTCATTTATAAGTATAAATTTAATATAGTTTACTTCTGTGGACAAATACAGAACGTCTAGATAGCTAAACTGTAATTTATTAACGGAAAATTTCGTTCAATAAGTATGACTTTCATTTCGGGATAATACCAAAATGCTTTACAAGAACGGGAATTGTCAACTGCAGTAGTTCACGGGAAATGCGGAAAAAGATTTTTCCAATTACAGAACAAACCTGTATTATTTTCATAAGTTCAGTACTGCGAGACAATTTTTAAGTTGAATACACACGAAAATTCTTTCGACAGGTAATCCGACATTAAATATTCTTACTGAAATTCTGTATCACCAGGGCATACAAATTTCAAGGGAAACAATACCTCGTAAAAATGAGAATTGGAAGTAATTGAGGGAAAAACACCGAAGCAAACAGTACATAATGGTTTATCAATAACATTTTTCTGTGTAAAATAGCAGATGACTTTCTTGTACCGCTTGCACATCCAGAGGTAATATAGGTAACATTTTTTTAGGTAAAGTTCCACTTCAACCTCAGAATGCAATGAATATACCCTCGTTACCACAAATATTGTTGGCTTCGCAATATGACGACAGTGGCTTCACTTTTGTGGCGTCTCCACCTATTCTTCCTTGAGTACAATACATCCTGTTGGAAGTTGGCACCACTTTGTATCTTGTAACGCTGATTCACGACCACAATCCAAAATTAATGCACAAATTCTTGGACATTACCTTGCAGTACATTATATTTTCTGCGATGGTCAACACTAATGATGGCAGAACTGCGTGAACTCTCAGGCTACCAAAGAGACGAACTAAACGGCGCGCAGTTCATATGAGCATCTGGGACAAAACATTCCACTGGCGACAGTATCCTAGGTCATGCCAGCGTACATATAAGAAGGTAAAACAGCATTGGCGAAGAGGAATAGCAGGCGAAAACAGCAGTTAACCGTCAACGACTGTTGAGCATTAACATCGATTGTACCCAGACAGCATAAGGGCTACCTCGGTGTAAGCGACTGCAAAACTCAACACTCGTTTGAGGAATACTTTTTGGATAAAACCAGTATGGTTGGAGCCAAATACTCACGGAAAGGATGAGTTGCTGAAGTACTACCACGATGACAAGACTTGCAAACACTTGACGACTGTCTGTATGTGGTAGGGTCCGATGAAAGTTTACATTGGTTCCTACAGACAACGCACCTTATGTATTGAAAACCCCCTAAAGAATCTTATCTTGGCATGCCTGCTTCCTACAAACCATCACAGGGGACTTCACCATGATTGAAGCATTTTTGTCGTGGTATTCATCAGTTTTTATTGTTATCCTCAATTGTCAGATAACTATGAATTAATAACACCTCAGAAATTTAAAGCCATGCTGACTTTGTGTCGACCGTGACTGTATCAAAATAATTAAAAGGTTTCTTGAAATTTTCGCTATCAATCACAATTATGATTTAGGTGTTAAAAATATTTATTTAAAAAAACGTTTCGATGCTATGTATAATCTTCAGGCTTTTCGCATAAAAATCTATTACTACGGGTATGTTTAAATACACATTGATAAAATCTAGCTGTTTGTGCCAATGGACATTGATGTTGAGTAGCTCTCTCCTTCTGTGGTCTGAGTGCATAGCAATTACACTTCTGCGCTTGCTAGCCCCGCAACATAGCACTTTTCCACACGATTTCACTCTCATGACTACATGATGACAGTGAAATCGCGTAGAAAAGTGCTATGTTGAGGGGCTAGCAAGCGCAGAAGTATAATTGCTATGCACTCAGATCACAGAAGAAGCGAGCTACTCAGCATCAATGTTCACTGCCACAAATACCCACAATAAAGACGGTAGCTTGCAGCTTAGTACGGGAACCTGTAATTGCGGAGTTGAAGCGGGCGTGGCGTTCGCGCTACAAAACATTACCATATATAGTCAAGAACTGGGCACCAGTGACGTCACTGGCGCCGGCGTGGCTATATAAGCACGGAAGCGACCTCGAAACGACACATTGGCTGAATAGAGCATAGAAGACGTTCTCGAACAGCCCGACACTTCTCCTTAAGGGAGTGGAATGAAATAATAATAATAATAATAATAATAATAATAATAATAATAATAATAATAATAATCGAAATTACAGTCATCCACTTGACAGTGGCAGAGGAGATCTCTATCGAAAGCTCTGGGCAACAAATAGCGAGGAAGGACTTGAACGTCCGACGGCGAGCAGCGGCGTGCTCCATAGCAAGGTGCCTTCGAACATTCAGCCACTCCACCGCGGCTTATCGGAATTAAGTAATGCACTGTACTCATTAAATAGCAGTACTAACCTACAAAAATTACAGCCCTGTAGAATATTTGAACACTTCTGTGAAGCAGAGGTCCAGGTAGGGACTGATAGACTGCAGTCCTGACGAAGATACGAGCTTATGGAATATGTTCTTAGATTTGTGACTGGCTGGAAGACTTCATAAGTAGTAGAACGCAGTATGTTGTTCTCGACGACCAGTGTTCATCAGAGACGAGTGTATTATCAGGAGTGCCCCAGGAGAGTGTGATAGGACCGCTATTATTTTCTATCTATATAAATGATCTGATGGACAGAGTAACTTGTAATTTTCGGCTGTTTGCTGATAATTCTGTGGTGTATGGGTGTCGTCTTTGATTGACTGTAATGTGCATACAGAATCACTTAGACAAAATTTCTAGTTGGTGCGAAGAATGGCAGCTAGCTCTCAATGTAGAAAAATGTAAGGTGATGCGCATGAGTAGAAAAAACAATCCCATAATGTTCGAATGCAGCATTAGCAGTGAGCCTCTTGATGCAGTCGCATCATTCAAATATCTAGGCGTAACATTGCAGAGTGATATGAAATGGAACGAACATGTAGGGACGCTTGTGAGTAAAGCGGACACGCGACTTCGGTTTATTGGGAGAATTTTGGGAAGATGTACTTCATCTGTAAAGGAGACCGCGTAGAAAACGCTTTTACGACCACGTCTTGAGTATTTCTCAAATGTTTGGGACCCGCAGCAGATCAGTTTAAAGGAAGACATAGAAGCAGTTCAGAGGCGAGCAGCTAGGTTTGTTACTGGTAGGTTCGACCAATGCGAAAGTGTCACGGATATGCTCCGGCAACTCATTTGGGGATCGCTGGAGAAAAGACGACGTACTTTTCGTGAATTTCTGTTGAGGAAATTTAGAGGGCCGGAATTTGAAGCTGAGTGTAGTACGATCTTCCTGCCGCCTACTTACATTTCGCGTAGTGATCACACAGGCAAGATACGAGATATTAGGGCTCTTACGTAGGCATATAGGTATTTTCCTCGTTCTGTTTGGGACTGGAATAGGAAAGGAAATGCCTAGTAGTAGTACAGTGTACCCTCCGCCACGCACCTTACGGTGGATTGCGGAGTATCTATATAGATTTAGATGTAGATGCCGAAAAATTAAGAAGGGACAGCTCACTAGTGAGTTGCACATGGCTGTGAAGCCAACTGTGAGCGTACAAAAAGAAGCAGTGTGCTGCTTGCTAATAGCCAGGTGGTCCGAAGCATATTCCATGGTAACCCTGCTGTGACGTTCAAACGACATACCTGAGAGTGACAGACGAAAATTTATGTTCTTTGTTACTTTTATTTGTTTTATAAAACTAAACATGATAAGGAAGTAGATAATGTTCCACCGCAGCAGGAAATATAGCGAGATTTATGGAATAAAAATCGAGTGTTTGTTTGTGAAGAGTTTAAAGGCACTTTCAAAAGAGCTATCTTTTTACGGAATAAGTACGTTCGACGGACGGAAAAGGGACGCGTCATAAATATTCCATTGACAGTCACACTCGTAAAATGCTCTGCCACTGGTTCTGTTAAAAGGGGTTTCAGCAGCAAAGTCTGAGATAAAAGCACGTTTTCCAGAATTAACACTGCTGGAAACTCTTAAAAGGGCAGCAGATGCACTTCACAAAGGGCTTAAAACGTTTGCAAATCTTTCGGACCTAATAACTGACGTCATCAGTCCCTAGGTTTACAAACTGCTTGATCTAACTTTTACTAACCCAAGGACAACACACATACCCATGCGCGAGGCGGGACTCGAACATCCGACGAGGAACAACCACCCGCTCCGCAGCAAGAAGCCTTAAAGCGCTCAGCCACTCCACCGCAACACAACATGACTAAAATTTATCATGACAAGACAAGGGGTTGTTTGCAAGGATAGATGGACAGAGAGAAAGACAGAAGCAGTTGGCAGACCCCTTTGATGTCGAATGGCTGAGTTATTTGTAGGGGAATGGTCCAATTGGTAATTCCTCCTACAGATCCAAAGTGGGATATGTCTTAAAGTAAACAGTATTCGCATACAAACACCCAAGTATATGTGTCGGCATAGCATGTGAGGGCATACCTTTGCCTCTTACTATACGATATGCAAAACACACAGTTACTATCGTGGGTAATTTATGACCCAAGCATGTACATTATCTACTTTATCTCTAGAATGGCGCCGCTATTGCTCAAAACGTTTTACGTGTTCTCTTAGAAGTCAATTGTCTTCAAGGAATCGTGTTAGTGTAAGTCGTGACATTTTTCGTCCTGTTCCTGAATTGGTGTGGATTTAGCAATGGGTTGTGAATTTTTTGGTATCGACAGAGATTGTATGACAGCAGAAGTGGTTATGGACTATTTTGCTAATACTGTACTGTTTAGAAAATAAATCTGCAGAAGAATGAAGCCAGGAAGACGAGCAGATTAAGTGATTGCGATAGTGAACACAGTATTCACAATACAGGCACATCATTCTCTGATATACCTGTCTTAGAAGACGAAAACTTTGAAAATGATTTGAGTCGTTACTACAACAGGAAAACAGGTTCGAATGGTCGCAAAACCCGACCAGTAGTTCTAGAACAGAGGTCGGCAATTAGATGGGGTCCGGATACATTTGAAAAATTTTATGGAGGTCCGCAAGTAAAATCTCATATTCCTTATTATTTTTTTATTTTAATTGTTGTTGTTGTTGTTGTTGTGGCCTTCAGTCCGGAGACTGGTTTGATGCAGCTCTCCACAATACCCTATCCTGAGCAAGCCTCTTGAACTCCACATAAGAACGGCAACCTGACTGAATCTGCTTACTGTATCCATCTCTTGGTCTTCCTCTGCGCTTTTCACATAGTTCCTTCCAACGCTAAATTCACAATTCCATGCTGTCTAAGAATGTGTCCTACCAATATGGTTTTTATTATTTTTAATTTTTATTTATTTTTAATTTTTTATTATTTTTATTGTTATTTTTATTCATAAAATATTATGAAATACAACAAACAGGCATATTTGAATTCAAAAATCCATAAAATTAATATTCTTCACTATTTTTCTATAATTTTCACTCTGAAACTAATATGAAATACAAGAGATGTAAAATAAAAATGTATAATTTAAAAACAAAAAAACCCTTATATAATTTTGCAGAGAATCTTCAGGCTTTCGTTTGCTAGGAGCACAGAAATGTAGAGGTTTCGGATATTGTCAGAGTAGGAAGTCGATTTATAGAATTTCATTGTTTATTAAATAAAGTTCCGGTGCTGCGTTCGTGTGTACAGAGCTTTTGTGCGGATCACCTGCCAGTGTGCTCCGTTCTACCGCCGCTCGTCAGTATACCCTCAGGCGTTGCACATCATGACAACTATTTATTTACTCTACCATAATAATCATTAAGGGATTCAGAAATTAATTGTAAAAACCTAGAAAAAATGGTGGCTGTCATACGAATTGTTATCTACAGAAATAAAAGTTTTATTTTTATCTTTATTTTTTATTTTAATTTTATTTTTATTTTTTTATTTGAGTGTATAACTTATACTTTTTGGCCGCCAGTTACCGACCGCTGTTCCTGAACGTGAAATTGAAATTAATGGCTGCTAATTTCTTCATTGTGTATTGAAAATTCTATTCTCCTTTCAGATATTAAAACGGTCCTAAAAAGAAGCAATACTACTAAAATAAAAATAAAAAAA
This sequence comes from Locusta migratoria, assembly GCA_026315105.1. Classification (NCBI taxonomy): domain Eukaryota; kingdom Metazoa; phylum Arthropoda; class Insecta; order Orthoptera; family Acrididae; genus Locusta; species Locusta migratoria. The sequence continues at coordinate 183,312,573 of CM048749.1, forward strand.
AAATATTTTAAAGTTACCTTTGTATCTGGAATTGAAAACATGTAGACGTTAAAATAAAGATGTTTTATTTTTTTTTTTTTATTTATTTATTTGTAGGAATACCTGTCGGAGGGGAGGGGGAGGGGCTGCAGGGCGGCTGCAGATCCCCAGTGGTTACGGTACTGAGCATACCCCAAGACTTTCAAAAGTCGACCCTATGCCCAATATTCATTTTGGTACTAGATGGTATAAATTCCACAATAGTATACAAAGAACTTTGCATGACGGGCAACCACAGAGAAAAGAAGTCTACCGTGCGGTTCTGGTCATTTTTGTTAAACGCACGGTAGACTTCCTTTCTATCTTTTTGACGAAAAGGGCCAAGGTGCTTGCAGTACGACCTAACAATTAACCCCGTTATCCATCATAAATGACTCATATGGAAAACTTTTAAAAAGCGCCTGAAGATGCAACTGTAGGTTGCGAAACCGGTTGTGTGGGTCTTCACGACTCCAATAAAATAACAGCTCAAGTGGACCAAGGACTTTCATTCAGACTCTTACAATTTTAACACCTAATTTTTAACTGTGTGAAAGTTTCTTAAATATGTAATAGTATACAATCTGTGGATGCAGACACACGAGAGAATCGGAACCTCCTCTCAGAGGCGATGCTCGGACCGCACGGTTTTCCATGGCGCGGCGTCGTGGATTTCGGCCGCCAGATGTCGCGGCCGGCGCCGCAGTGTATAATCGCTGGTGCGATATTGCCGGCCGCAATTACTGGCCGGGGAATCCCCGGCCTGTTCGGCGCGGCCGCTGATTGGCGGCGCGGCAGAGCCCTCTGCCGACCGGCGCCGTAACTCGGCGCTCTTATTGTTCTCCTGCTGCGCCCCCGTTTAGCCGCCGTTCGGCGTGTGCTGGCGATTCGCCGCTGCTTCCGCCCACTCTTTATCGGCGCCTTACGACGCCCCACCGCAGCTGCGGAGGCGGCGAGGGGCTATTTTTCCTGATTGGCGTAGAGACGTTAATGGCGGCCGGTCCCCCTCTTACGCTGTTCGCGCCCGGCAAGGTGTTATTTCGGGTCGCCAATATCCCCTGCCTCTTCAGAGAAAGGTCGGCATCCTTTCTGCCTCTGTGCCGTCTTATGGTGTAAGAACGACAACAACGCATGCGACTCGATGAAATAGTAGCACAATTAAACTTGTCGAGGCACATACAGGGTGTTACAAAAGGTATGGCCAAACTTTCAGGAAAAATTCCTCACACACAAAGAAAGAAAATATGTTATGTGGACATGTGTCCGGAAACGCTTAATTTCCATGTTAGAGCTCATTTTAGTATTTCTCTTTAAATTTAAATGAAATAATTCGTACAGACAATTGTCAAAATACCGAATTGTTTCATTAGCATGCACTGTACTTCCTCGATTCACGGCCAGTTGGCCCAATTCAAGGAAGGTAGGAAGGTTATGTTGACTTCAGTGCTTGAGTTCTTTGAACAAACTGACGGTGTCGCCATAGGTAGGCCCTTGTCCCCTTCGGTGGCCAATATGTTTATGGAGGACTTCGAGGAAAAGGTGCTAGAATCTGCCAGATTGAAGCCCACAGTGTTCTGGAGGTATGTTGATGACACATTTGTTGTGTGCCCTCACGGTGAAGATAAGTTACAAGAATTTTTCAACCACCTGTATTCCATCCATAACCAAATCCAGTTTACAATGGAAGTCGAAAAAGAGGGATGCCTTCCATTTCTGGATGTAATGGTACGACGCAAAGACGATGGCACCTTAGGACATTCAGTGTATAGGAAACCGACGCATACTGATTTATACTTACATGCAAATAGCTGCCATCATCCATCCAAGACGATGAGTGTTCTTAGAACACTGGTCCATAGAGCACACGTCATTGCTGATGAGAGCAGTCTGCAGGACGAGCTTCTACACCTGAAGAGAGTTTTTGAAGCAAACGTGTACTCTCCTCAGCAGTTACATAAGGCACTACGTACGAAGCCAACGGTACGTCTAAAGAATACAGAAGATGATGCAGAAAGTTTTAAATCCATGGCTTTTCTGTCATATTTTGGGAGCCTGTCGTCGAAAATCGGACGGATTATGAACAAAAACGAAGTTAAAGTAATTTTTTGCCCCCCACCAAAGACAACAGCACTTTTGGGTTCTATCAAAGATGATTTGGAACTCCGGAAGGCCGGGATTTACAAGATCCGATGTGAATGTGGCCTTTCGTACATAGGACAGACGACACATACAGTCCAGGAAAGATGCACGGAACACCAGAGATATACCCGTCTCTTACAACCAAATAAATCGGAGGTGGCAGAGCACTGTATTGATACTGGACACTCCATGACGTACGAAAAACGTCAAAATTTTAGCCTCCACTTCATCTTTCTGGGACTCAGTGGTGAAAGAAGCAATAGAAATTCGCTTGGGGACGAATTTAATTAACAGAGACAGCGGCTTCAGTTTAGATAAATCTTGGAATCTGGCACTTTCTTTAATAAATTTACAAAGACGCCGCTACAGCACAGATCGTAACACATCGATTTCTCCGCAGTAATCGATCATGCAGCCACAGACATAATTTACACACACTTGCCTTCGAGTAACGTCTATGGCGTCTTGTTGTATCTGTGGCCGCATGCGCAGTAGCGCGGCCCGCGCGTTTATAAGCACGAAGCGCGTGCTGGAGCGTCAGTCTTCGACTCTCTCTGAAGACGGCTGAACGTTTCTTAGCCGAAATATTAGAAGAAGTAAACTTTAAGCGGCTGCACGCCCGAAACTTGCATTTTATTTATAGAGATAACTAGTGTCGTGCTCTTGGTGCATATACGGATGTTTCTGCAAATTATACATGATTTATGTTATATAGGGGACTTCTTTTACAAACTTGCTTAGCTCTGTAGCACGAAACAAGGAATGGGTAATTGAAAAGGAATAAAATTGCTTGTAATTCCTTTGCATTATACTGGAAATGCCGCCTTAGTCAAGAATGAAGGCCATTACAGTAATGGCTTTGAAGAGAATTATTGGAACCGTCAAGTCTGAATTTAACTGATCTCAAATGGGAGATTAATTCGGTAAGTTGAAAGCGTGAGTATTCTAGGTCATAGTAAATTCAAAGAAGGATACCTAGATCATATAAATTGATTGTATGGTAAATGTAACTTTCTTACGGTTTCAGATGTTGAAGGCTCGGTTACGAAACTGGCATGACGACCAACGTATCCTTTGTCACTCACCTGAAACAAAAACGAATAATTCAGAAATTTACAAAAAGATATTATATAGTCTAATTTTTTTCTGACATGCGTGATATCCAAAACATAAACAATGCATAATCAAGATAAAGGTGACGAATGACACACAATGTGCTGGCACTGAACTGGATATACGGCTGTTCGGGAATTACGATTTTCAGTTGTAATGCCACGGATCAAAATCACAGCTCACGAATTCACAACATAGATCCCTACATTGTCTAGGGGTAGCATCTTTTCCTACTAATCAAAACGTCCTGTTTCTAGAGTGCAAACCCAAGCATTATTTTAAAGAAAATAATAATGGTGGTTGCGTACTTCCAGCGTAAGAAGTCACCCTCGTTCTGTCAACAGCTTTGTCAAAGCCGAAGGAAAAACTGACAGATTAAAGCCGCTATTTTGCCCTTGAGATAGTAAACTGCTTCTAAAGGCGGAAGACTCAGCAGTGATGCTGAAGGCAATCGAAACCACTTTGCCGTGCGGAATTCCTGCGTGGTTTGAGGCGCAATGACGGGGATTGCGCGGCCGTTCCAGCCAGTCATCCATCGGGCATACATATATATATATATATATATATATATATATATATACAGGGTGTGACAGGGTGTGTCACTAAGTATGTTTGCCTCTGTAACTTATAAAATAATAGGTGACGGGAAATTTTAATGCGGTAGGTCAACACAAGAAATGTTACACTTTCTGCGGAGCCATGAACATAGTTTATTGTTATCATTTTCCAAAGAGTTACAGCACAAATATATAATTTTTTAAATGGAACAATAGTTTTTTCTATCGTGCATTGGATTCGTTTAAACCAGCTGCGTCCAAATCAATTTAAACTACATTCCTATCACTGTTAGTTTGGGAGCTACAACCCTTCAAAGTTTAGGGGCGGAGGCTACGACAGCATAGCTGACTGGCTGGTGGTCATGAGACAGTGGGCCGTGCCGCAGGGGATAGCCACTCGGCCGGTCAGGTACGCTATCGCAGCCTCCGCTCCCGGAACTTTGAAGGGCTGTAGCTCCCAAACTAACAGTGATAGGAATGTAGTTTAAATTGATTTGGACGCAGCTGGTTTCAACGAATCCAATGCACGATAGATAAAAACATTGTTCCATTTTAAAAATTATATCTTTGTGGTGTAACTCTTTGGAAAATGATTCAATAATCTACGTACATAGCTCCGCAGAAAGTGTAACATTTCTTGTGTTGACCTACAGCATTAAAATTTCCCGTCACCTATTATTTTATAAGTTACAGAGGCAAACACACTTAGTGAAACACCCTGTAAATAGGTGCATCGTGCGGCTACTTACTACTAGATAATTATAGATAACGTTCCGAAAAAGAAACAATTCACACTTGCTCAATTTTTTTCTTTTTAAATATCATACTGTTCCGCCTGAAGTGTGCTTTTTGTTCTGTTGTGGTTACGATGCTGAGCGATGGCGATGAAATCGTCGAGCTTGCACTATCTGCAGCGAAATAGAGTCAAAATGCTACCTCTAAATTACTATCAGCTGCTGTTAAGTCAATTGTAGTCTACACAGTCCTTTTGTAACATGTGGTACAATAAACTGTTATTGTACTAGCTGGACTATTGAAAAAAATTTTGAACTCACTAGTGATTTATTTCTCTGATGTAAAAAGATTTCTATAGCCATTCTCTATATGCTCGAAACTCTCTGTCCATTATATGTCTTCTTGATCTTTGCTGATCATGCGTTGTTCCTTCATTTTCTCGCTTCACATTCACAAGATTCGATTAGTCCGCGTTCGACTCTTACGTTAAAATATAAACACAGGAGCGCGCGGAGGCGTACGTGGAGAGAGAGAGAGAGAGAGGGGGGGGGGTTGTAAATAAAACGGGGAGTCGTAAACAGTCTGAATGGGTTAAGTGAAACTGTGTGTTTTTGCACTACATGGCAAAGAGTGAAGAACGGTTTTAAAAAATCGTGCCAGTACTGCATTAATACCAAGTTCTATGTAATAACGAATATTAATGTCATTACGGAGAAATACTCGTAGAAATCGAATGTATTTCGAAGGATTTGCTGCTCCATTATACGCTTTATCTCATTTTGTGTTCCGCGCTGCTTCACGCTTTAATCTTCTCAGTCGCTAGAATGAACGAAAATATAGGATTTATTTAATCAGTTGGACTTAAATTTCACGAAAGCTGCGTAGACGCATGGCATTTGTTTTATAACATTGGTGGATAGCTTGTTTATAGAAGGATGAAAGCAAAGCTTTGAAAGTTATTCTTGCTAAAGCTCCAGCGGGTATTTCGAATGTAAATACGCCATTAGTAACAGAGCTGTGGTTGGTTTTAGAACATGCTAACGTTAATAACCGCTACTAATGATATCGTCAGCATCTGCATTTCAAAGTCCCGAGCAACAAGTTTTGCTCTGTGTCTACATCGCACATTACGCAATCAGACGTATTTGTGACTGTTTTCAGGAAAATTGTATTCGAATTACAGGTTTGAAAAAGAGCGTATTACAAGTGGAAAGTAAATAAGATAAAACATATATTAATTTGATACCTAATTATGAAACAACCTGTCGGCTCTGTATATTATATTTCCATGCAAGCAAACAGTACAAAAACAAGCACATACTGTAAACAGAAGAAAAAAGTACGTGTCTGGTCCCAAATAAATACATAATAATAAAAAATAAATAAATACAGTAAAATGGAGCGAGGTTCTTAGTTTAACAATGCAAGAGACTGGCTTGAAAGATGTAGTCTTTATGCAGGTGAAGTAATTATTTTGAACAGAAAGAGAGAGAGAGAACCGAGAAATTACGAAAACTGAAAGTAACTTGTAAAATGTTGGGTCCATATTATATAGAAGAAATAAGCTAAGAGCGAGTATAGGAAGTGTGAATTATACTAATATTTATTCGCATTCGAAAAGAAGCAGGTTAAAACTAAGTGATCATAATGAAAGAATGGAACGAACTGAAATATTTTAGACATGTGTGCGAGGGTAAACCCAAAAGTAAGGAATCCAATTATATATATATATATATATATATATATATATATATATATATATATATATATATATATAACTGCGTGGTTATCAGTCCAGGCTCACAAACTACTTAAACCTAGGTAAACTACCCTAACGACAAACACACACACACCCATGCCCCAGGGAGGACTCGAACCTCCACTGTGAGCAACCGCGCGCTCCGCAGCCAGACGCTTTAGACCGCTCGGCTACTCCACCGCGGCCCGATCGAAATGGAAATTATGTGAAAAAAAATGTTCAAGCTTAAAAACTGTTTACCATTAATAGTGTTTACCATTAATAGTATATATAGACCATTAATGGTAAACAGCTTTTTAAGCTTGAACATTTTTTTTCACATAATTTCCATTTCGATCGGGCCGCGGTGGAGTAGCCGAGCGGTCTAAAGCGTCTGGCTGCGAAGCGCGGTTGCTCACAGTGGAGGTTCGAGTCCTCCCTGGGGCATGGGTGTGTGTGTTTGTCCTTAGGGTTGTTTACCTAGGTTTAAGTAGTTTGTAAGCTACGGACTGATAACCACGCAGTTTGGTCCGATAGATTTACAAACAAACATTTCGATCGATGCATTTTTGTTAAAAGTGTGGCACTTTTTTTATGCTCATGGTATGCCAGCCCACCTCCATGCTCTTGAAGAAACGTTGGACCTCATCTTTCACCTCGTTGTCACTAAAGGACCTTCCAGCCAAGTGTTGTTGTTATTAGGTTGTTTAAGGGGGACAAAACTACAATCGTCATCAGTCCCCCATTCCATCTCTAAGCGTCAAAAGTAAAATCGAGGACTATTGTGTGTCCTGACCAGGGCCGCTGCTGCTGGTGACGAACGGCCACAGTGGAAAAAAGCAGGCGGTAGTTCGGGTGTCCTGTTGAACTATATACTCGGACTGCATACGCTGCCAACAGTTGTTGGCGGCGGACCCATAAGGGGGGGGGGGGTATCCCGGCCACTGTTAGTAGTCTGGCCACAAGGCTGGTGCAGAACAGCCAAGTGTTCTTTCAACTTGGGAAACCAGTGGTAGTCACTGGGCTCAAGTCCAAACTATAGGGTGGGTATGTGATGATGTCTCATCCAAAATGATGCAGCAGATCCACAATTTGAGGGGCGAGCGATATCGTGGAGAAGGCTGATGGCTGATGTCCTTGCTCAACATTCCTCTTCTTCAGTTCTAAATTGCCTGCCTGAGTTTTCTGAAGCAATATTCGTTCAACCTTTGCGATTGTCTCCTTGTCTCCCACTTCTTTCATTGTCATAAATTTTCGTGCGACCATCTGAAAACTCTCTACACCACTTGCGGAGGGCCGCGGTGGAGTAGGCGAGCGGTCTAAAGCGTCTCGCTGCGGAGCGCGCGGTTGCTCGCCGTGGAGGTTAGAGTCCTCCCTGGGGCATGGGTGTGTGTGTTTGTCCTTAGATTAGTTTACCTAGGTTTAAGTAGTTTGTAAGTTACGGACTGATAACCACGCAGTTTGGTCCGATAGATTTACAAACATTTGAACTTGGGGATATTTTTGACATCCATAGAAGTCTCTCCATACTCTTCCACCAGCTTTCGATTGATTTCAATTGGTTGAACTGCGCCAATTTTGCACCTGGCGGGAGCTCTATTACAACTAGTTGCCAAGCCAAGACTGAGAGCCGCAACGGACGTGCAGTGGTGTATGTAAAGAGTGAAGGCGGCAACGAAGTAGTAGTATGTTCAACATCCACACAAACAGTTTCGCTACGACCCCAAAGATTTGGAGACCTTAATTCTGAAATTACCCCCGTAATTCAAGGTAAGTCACTGTAAAACTGAAGCCGAAACCAAATAAAACATATACGATGTGCAACATCCGTGCTTGTCAACAGAATATCTGAAGGATATATTTAAATGAGCCACAGCAAGGCTTGCGTAAACATCTCAACCTGTGCGAAAATTACATAATGGAATGTGAGAGCACTCTTGGGCAGTGGGCACTGTGTAGCATGTGGAAGTTTGGGTCGGTCCGGGAGGGTGGGGGGGGGGGGAGGGGGGGCGAGCGCTGGTTGCGTAATGGTAAAGCTTTTGTGAAAAGAGAGAAATCCGGGTTCGAGTCTCGGTCAGGCACATTTTTTCATATGTCACAATTAAATCATACAGCTGATGCTGATCTCATATTGGCAACTGCGAATACATTTCTTGTATGTAAATAAATATATACACATCCATTTGAACCTGCTTACTCTTTCTTTGGTCTCCCTCTGCCACTTTTACTTCTTACATTTTCCTCCAATAATGAACTGATGATCTGATGTTTCAGAATGAATCCTAACAGCTGATCCCACTCTCTTAGGTATGTCACAGATTTCTTCCGCACTACTTTTTGCAACAACATTTTCCCATTAAATTTTTTTATATAGTCATATCAGTATTTTAGACATGTAATTTTGAATATAGGTCATCCACAGCTGAATTATTGATTCATTTTTTCATGGAACTTGTGGTAAATCAAACCTATCCCTGAATAACTCCCACGGTGCAATAAAATAGAATGATAAATTATGGAACTAGGTTGCTATGGAAATTGGATTCAAGGGATTGATTTGAGAACAGAACAGATTGCACAGAGGATAAAAACAGTTTTGTTTAATTCATTTTTATTATTTTTTTAATTATTTATTCGAATGGCACTTTTACAGAGCACGTTAAATCAATACATCAATCCTTGCTTTCGTGCTTCTTCTTCTTTTCTGCCCAGATTAATTTCATGCGTTCTGATCTCTGCGTTCAGAGCTCATCGATGATGTGAGGCTGCTTTTTTACACTTTCTTCTTCTTCCCTGAAGATCGCTTTCTGCATTTTGTTACTGTATAAGCTTCTGTTATGTGTTCTATTTTTTCCCTGTTTATACAATCTTCTACGGACTTGCATTGCCTTCTAGCCACTCCTGCTTAGCTATTTTGCAGTTCCTGTCTATCTCATCTCTTAGTCGTCTGTACTCTATTTTGCCTGTTTCATTTTCTCCTTTTAATCAATTAAATTTAATATTTCCTGTGATAACCAAAGATAATTTGTAGGTCTTGCCTTTATACCTATTTTGTCATCTGCAGCCTTCACTATTTCATCTCTCAATGCTACCCATACCTCTTCTACTGTTTTATTTCCCCCCGTTTCCGTCAATTGTTGCCAAAAGCTTCTTCTGAAATTCTTAAGAACTTCAGGTTCCCTCAATTTATCCAAATCCCATCCCCTTACTTTCCTACCTTTCTGAAGTTTTTTCAGTTACAATCTACAGTTCATTCCAAATATGTCTTACAGCACGAAAACGTATTCCGAAAACTCTGTCTTGCAATTATAAAATTATCTGGTACCTTCAGGTGTCTCCTGGTCTCTTCCACGTATGCAACATTTTTTCGTGATTCTTAAACCAGGTGTTTGTTAAGATTAAATAATGTTCCGTGCAAAAATCAGGCGGCTTCCTCTTTCATTCCTTGTGCCCAGTCTATATTCACCTATTATTTTTCCTTTCCTTCCTTTACCTACATTTCCCTACATTTACCGAATTCCAGTCTCCCATCACAATTAAGTTTTCCGCTCCCTTAATTGTCTCAATAATTTCTTTTAGCTCCTTAAACAGTTCTTCGATCCCGTCATCATCGGCAGAGCTGGTTGGCGTAGAAACCTATACTACTGTGCTCAGTGTTGTCTTCGTGTCTATCTTGACTACAATAATGCAATCACTGCGCAGCTCATAGTAGTTTACCCGTGTTCCTATTTTCTTTTTCATTATAAGACCTACTCCTGTAATACCCCCAACTGATTTTGTATTTATAATCTTGTACTGACCTGACCAAAGATCCTGTTCCTCTTTCCACCGAACTTCACTAATCCCCACTATATCTAAATCAACCTATCCATTCTCTTTTTACATTTTCTAACTTCCTTACCAGATTAAAGGATCTAACATCCTACGCTCTGATCCATAGAATGGCAGTGTTATCTTTCCTGAAGAACACATCCTCTTGAGTAGTCCCCGCCCAGAGATCAGAATGGGGGAGTTTTTTACCTCCGTATTATATTACCCAAGATGATGCTATCATCATCTATTCATACAGCAGAGCTGCATGTCCTCGGAAAAAGTAACGGTTGTAGTTTCTCCTAGCTTTCAGCGGTTCACAGTAGCTGTGTGACAAAGCCACGTTAGCTGATGTTACAAGGCCAGCTCAGTCAATCATCGAGACTGTTGCCCCTGTAACTACTGAAAAGGCTGCTGCCTCTCTTCAGGAACCACACGTTTGTCTGGCCTCTCCACAGATGCCCCTCCGCTGTGGTTGCACCTACGGTACGCAAGCCACCCCACCTCGGCAATGTCTGTGGTTCCTCAGCAATGTCTGTGGTTCATAGGGATAGGCACTAACAGCTGTGGAAAAGCTTTGAAATTCTTTCGTCGTAACATTCTGCCACCTGAGACTGTGAGTGACAATGTCAAACTACAATGTTTGTGACACTTGTGGAAAATAAAGCGAAAGCTCCATTATTGTGAAGCGACGATATTCAAAGATCGTTTTCTCAACTTCAATGACAAGATCGTCGTTCACAATGCTCGGAGAGTCCATTTGTAGAGAACCACTTATAGCTTTCTGAAATATATTATTTACAATTTACAATTTCGGTTAATTGCTGTTTTTCAAGTGCGATAGCTATATTTGTATCATTAGCAAAAAGTACTAGCTTAGCATCTTCGTGAATGTAGAAAGGCAAGTCATTAATATATATTAAGAACAGCAAGGGACCCAAGACCGAACCTTTTGGGACCCCATTTTTGATAGCTCCCCAGTTAGAGAAAATAATTGTTTCATCTATATCATGTGAACTGCTTATTTCAACTCTCTGCACTCCTCCGGTTAAGTATGTCATTTCTATTCTACTATTTAGGATATTTACATTGCATTCCACTAACTTTCGCAAACGTCCTACGAAACTGCACAGATCATTAATGTTTCTCGTATGGAAGTAATGCAGAACGTGAAGAATATTTGAACGAATTTTGTTGGATGGCAGCTCCATCGTTCAGTAGCGCTACGGACCACGGCGCGGCCATAAACCGGCTCCTCTGCGGTATGCCAGCAGTCCTTCCGAGATGGCCGTTTTTATACAGACTCCGCGAAACTCTCCGACTGCTCGTGGCGCCCCGGGCAGTTGGCAAGCCTGGTTACACTTAATGCCCTTACATTTCTTATCTCGGCTCGTTCAGCATCCGCAACGTGCGCGGCTCGGCGCGTTCCAGAGGCGGGAGGAAACATTACGGCGCGGAAATGGCGACCCCTCAGGCCGTGTGTACTGTTTACTGGGTTTACTTTGGGAACGGCGCAATGCTGCGGCCAACGCCACGTTTCGCTTCGCTTCGCGGTTCGGGACCAGCACGCTTTCTCGCCTCCCCTCTACAGAATCATGCGGGTAAACGCACGGATACAGAAAAGTAAAAGTGGAAAATTACGCTGTTTGGCAATTTTTTTTTCTCTTGCAGCTACACGTCTTCTCACGCAACTGGTAGCCTGCGTCCTTGTTGTGCCATTGCTCTGCTGCTGTGGGTGTCCGTACACCCTAGTTTATTATACATTTGTTTATGACGATCATCGACAGCGATATATTTCAGAAAATGCATTGTACACTTCGCTGTCATGTAAAATTTAATTTATTGCGCTACCGGTTTCTGGAGTGTCCCATCTTCCAGGCATGTCTATAATAGTTCAAAAATTAGTTAAGCTTCATTGTGACACAAATATAAAATATAAAGATCTTCATCCATGGTAGAAGTACTTACAAAATTACATGAGCAGTTCAGTTTTAGAAGTTTTCTGAATAAGTTGACAGTTTCGTCATATCTATAAAAGCAATTAAAATACAAGTTAAAAGTGATAGTGATAACGACAACATCAAGGGGTTCCTGCACTTAACGCAAATTAAAACAGTACTATTTGGTAATACAACAAGTCAAAGATAAAATGTAACAGACTCAGAGAACAGGGTATGTCAAAGATGTAACAAATTGCCAATGTGTTCGCTTCTTGTATCGTTAACGCACGTGTAACGAAATTTACACAGTAACAGTAATAGTTTTTAACATATATACGGTTACAACAAATGAAAAGGATTACATTTTTTTATATGAAAGCGATTACATTTTTTTTAATTATTAGTTAGCCTCCGTAGTTCAGTGGTCAGCGTGTGTGGTTGCTCTTTGAGGGACCTAGGTTCGATTTCCAGTCCACCCAGTGATTACCTGGTGGCAGGATTAGGGCGAGCTGTACTCAGGCTGGTTAGGCCGGCATTACACGACCATATCTTTGACAAAGAAATAATATTAAATATTCAAGAAATTACCTTTGACATTAATCTTTGACGTGTCTCTAAAAAAAGGTATTACACGTCGCCATATTTTATGTCATTTTTATAGACAAAATAAACTTGTCATCCGCTGTAATTGCTACCGCCACAATTACTTTTTGTATGCATTTGGACGCGCAAAAAATGTTCATATGTTTGTAAATCTAAGAGACTTAACTGCCGCAGTTATCAGTCCCTAGAGTTACAAACTGCTTAAACTGACTTATGCTAAGGTCAACACACACACACACACACACACACACACACACACACACACACACGAGGGAGGACGACGACCAACCACGCGCTTCTCAGCAAGGCGTCTTAGAACGCTCGGCCACTCCACCGCGGCCTAGGACGAAACAAGTTGGGAAAACAGAAAATGTTCATGTGCGAAGTTGTGGGTTACATGTGGTGAGAACAAAAACATTCAGCAAAATTTGTCGGGGGCTGCAAATGGAATACGCGCATGAGAAATGCTACGCAGTATAGACTTAAATTTTCTATGACCATAAGATACCAATCAGTATTTCATGAACTTTTAACTCCACCCCACATAGGCCTCCTGACTGGCCGCCATATCATCCTCCACCCGAGGGCGTCACGGGATGCATTATGGAGGGGTAACTGCAGGAGACAGGGTTACAGTGACACTGATTTCTTGATACTGGAAAGATGTGTTCTACGCTCCAGTACTGTGTGAATTAAACAAAATAACTTCTGAAACGCGTGAATTAAAAACCCATTGAAGGATGAATACATGAAATTAAATAAATGTTTAACCCAAAACATTGGCATTCAGAACTGTTTTTAATAACTGTATCATGATTATACTCCAATGTGGGCATAAACTTTGTAAACAAATAAAATACAATTTGTGTTCCATCAATTACAAAATTTATAAAATAGGACCTTGCAATCGCCTTTTAACAGCTCGAAATGTAACGAAAATAACGGCTTCACCATTCATCTGAATCGTCGGCCATTCTTCTATGAGACCGAAGACATAATAAACGCATGGGGAGAGATGTAGGCTACAGGGTGGATGCTCGAATGATCTGCACTTCAGATGGCATAAAGTCTGCGTTGAGTCATTTGTTATATGGAGATGTGGGTTACTATAAAGCAGCAACACTTTGTTCGCAGTTTTCCAGCACATTTAGCCTTAAGAGCACAGTACAAATTCTTCATTCTCCGATGCTTGCGTGTTAGTGTTCTTCATTCAGCAGCCAAGAAGCAAATAAAAGGAAAGTAGGTGGAGAGGTACAGGCAGAAGTAAAGTTGTGAGGACGGACCGTGAAGCGTGCCGGGATAGCTCAGTCGGTAGAGCGCTTGCCCGCGAAAGGCAATGGTCCCATGTTCGAATCCCGGTTCCGGTAAACAATTTTAATCTGCCCGGAAGTTTCATATCAGCGCACACTCCTCTGCAGAGTGATTGTTTCATTCTGGAATAGGACTTTTGTTTGGTTGTATTTGGTGATACAGTAATCGTGGTTCACGTTTCGGCATTTATCGCACACACTTCAAAAAACACACGAATGGTAGGTCTACTCTATACTTTGACTACGTGTCTGAGCTTAGATATCCGCATTGGAGTCGAAGTGCGTTGCATAAACACTGCAGCGAGGCAATTTCAATGTCACCTCTTATATAAGAATAGAGGATTTTTCTGTGCTTCAGAAAAACTTCAAAAGCCTTTTACCTTATGATATTCGTCGAGGAATTGTCATTTGTTGTCAGAATAAACACAAAGTAGGAAACCTTTCAAAGTACACATTCACAAATGTTTCTGAAAGAATAAAACATAGCCCCTGGGTCATACTATACGTTACGTATCGATTTCATTGTCCATTTCGTTGGGTGCCTCTTACGATGAATGCCGATACGTATGTAATCAAAATCAAACAGCATAGAGAATTTACCAGCAGATATTTGCAACATACAGGTAATTCACGGAGATGTTACCCGTATTTCATTAGAGACTGTCTTTTCCGCGTATGTAACAACACAAACTACGGCTATATACTTCTGCCAAACCGCACCCATCACTAAAAGCCGCAAGTGAAACTAGGGAGCACTGATGAGAGCTTTCGTTCTGAAACGCAAAATGAAAATTTAAGAAACCCAAACTCAGCGGATTTATGCCACAAAAACTGTGTCATTCACTTCCTCTGTGTGTCACATGTAAACAATTAACTTATCTCTGAGAACCAAGGAAAGAAATTAATTTAAATTTCTATCTGTGTCAGATGATATATTCAGTTTTTCCAACTCTGATAGTATTAAGCATATTTTAGCTATATGCATAGACATCCGCAAATGGGGGCAAGAAAGAGTTATTGCCCCCTCCGGGAAATGCGGAGTAGAGACTCTTTAATAATTACAAAATTCTGATGTTTGTAAATCTATCGGACTCAACTGCGTTAAACTAACCTAAGGCCAACACACACATCCATGCCCGAGGGAGGATTCGAATCTCCGACGCGGGAGCCTCCAGACCGCTCGGCTACTCCCGCACGACTTACAGAATTCTCAAGCGTTTTTGATATTATTACATCAAAGACCTAGCACTAACGATTGTGACGGGAAGTATTGCGACTTTACCAGTGAATACTGACCCTAGCTTCGTTTGGTCGTTGGCCAAGTCAAGAGAAACCTTTGTGTGATGACGGTTTCTTCGTCGCTCTGCAGTCACGTCAAACGTGAAAATGTCCAGGAAATTGTTACAATAAAACAGTCTTCAACGTATTCTCTACCCTTTACGTGTGGAGCTCTTTCTGTTTTGCGAACAGGGTCCTTTTCAACACGTTGCGAGTGACTTTTGGCGTCTGATTTAATTCGATAAATTTATTAACATGATGAACCGTAAAGTTCTGTGTGCAAATGAATTTTTATAAATGATCTGAAAATGAGATAACCGTTTCTACAGCTCGTATCCTGCTCCTCAACATAAAACAATACAAACAACTAACATTTCTGCTGCTAGGTTTTCTTTAATAACGATTGGAATGTTTCAGAAGGTTCCAGACTCCCTTTGTGTTTGAGATAGCTCGTTTCAGGGTATACCATTCCTGGAATGTGAACAACTGGTATTTTTGTGTGTTTTTTTTTTTTTTTTTTTTTTTTTTTTCTGCCTTGCTACATTTGTGTGATGTTATTTCTTGCTGTTAAACCGAAGGGATGTAATCTCTATTCATACTGAACAGAAATTGACTGCAAACATTGATGGTTTCTTCATTTTACCGTCTAGGTGTCAAAGTAATCCGCCTTCGAAAATGTTCAAAATGTTCAAATGCTTGTAAATCTTATGGGACTTAACTACGGGGTCATCAGTCCCTAAACTTACAAACTGCTTATGAACTACTTACGAACTATGACGGCACAAATATCCATGCCCGAGGGGGGATTCGAACCCCCGACCGTAGTGGCCGTGCAGATCGTGACTGAAGCGCCTCTGTCCCCTCAGCCACCGCTGCCGGCCGAAAATGTTCAATTGTAATCGTTTGATATACAACACGTTTAGTATACTCCTAGTTAACTTTAGTTATTGGGGCACCACAGATTTCATATTCAATGAATCTGTTCTATAAACATTTACAGGTTTCGAAACTTGCCCCCTCTTGGAAAAATTTCTTTGGACGCCCAAGCTATATGTATTATCAAACCACGAATTTTACCACGACGGTCTTAGAAATCTGGCGCAACTGACAGATTAGACTTGTCTTCGTGAGTAACGGAATTCAGATCGTATGTTGGACATCAAAATTTATGATTTTCTTTCTGTAAATTGGTAACGTCCAATGCTAACGTGTTCCCGTGGAAAGATCAACACAAATTCCCGTAGGTATTCTTTTTCATAAGCGATATCGTGTTTCTTCCTAACGGCATGGACTTGCAAGAAACGCTGTATGCCCTTCCTCTCATCCTTGACGAGAAGGACAGGCAAATATTTAGCGTGAAGAACAAACAGACTTTCCACTGCCTCTACAGTTCTGATGTGTCACCGCCTCACTCCAAGGCAAGCTCGTCCATAGTTGTGATAAAAAGAAATCCTCTTAAGTCCTCGGCTATTTCTAGCAAGCTACGACAAACTCAACAGCATTATGTCATTTCGAAGTTTAAGATCTTAGCTCAGCTGTCTGCAAACCATTGTTCGCCAACCTCTTGTGAGTAACGGATACTATGGCTTGGGCCGAGAACATTAATCCAGGGAGTAACAAAAGATAAAATTTATCGGTAGATTGTGGAGGTTCTCTCGTCAGTTTGCAAGGTAAGAATAAAATAATGATGGAAATGCCCTATAGCTATACGATAGCACACACAGTAGAAGCTATTCCATTACGTCGAATCTTCATCTACATTCACAGGGAAATCTGAAGATCACACGTAGGTATATGGCGCAGAGTTCTTGGAACACTTACATACTATATGAGTAATTTATTACAAATCCGTGAAAGTTGCACAAAAATTAGGTTATAATAATACTGAGTAACTGTAAACCCGGCGTCGTCCGGGTACTTACTTTATTCCAGTCTTAAGGTAGTTTCTTTCTCCATCCCTTTTTGTCTCCTTGTCCACCTTCTCTTTCGTCTCTATCTCTCTCTCTCTGTCGTTCTCCTCACTCCCCTCTATTTGTCTGTTCATCTCTTCATCTCCTCTCTCTCTCTTTCTCTGTTCATCTCTCCTCATCTCCTCCTCTCTCTCTGTTCATGCCCCCCCCCCTCTCTCTCTCTCTCTCTCTCTCTCTCTCTCTCTCTCTGTGTGTGTGTGTGTGCCCACCTTCCCCTCTCTCTGAGAATCACCTTCTAGTCTCTATGTTTGCAAAAACCGTCCGCCATGCACCGTAAGAAACCTTAGGCAGTTGGTGATGTTCCTCTTGGTTTGAAGATAAAGTGTGCAAAATTTAATCAAGCTGGGAATAAAACCGTAGATTTCATCGAAGTTCGTAGATAAAGTACCCTCTACAAATGTTCAAATGTTTGTAAAGGTTATGGAACTTAACTGCGAGGTGATCAGTCCCTAAACTTACAAACTACTTATGAACTAACTTATACTGAAGACAACACAAACATCCATGACCAAGGGAAAATTCGAACATCCGGTGCGGGAGGCCGCGCGATCCGCATCGTGGCGCTTTTAGACAGCTCTGCTACTCCCGCGCGGCACACACTCTGCAATGCGGGATATAAAATTTTACAAACTGATTTTCCTTTTGTTTTGTAGATCAGGCGAGCTATTAGACACTGGAACTACAGAGAAATGTCATATGACTTCCAGATTACCCATGTAGACGTAAACTGTAAGACATACAATGAAAGAATTTGCAGGTACATTTATATGCAGAAATGGCTACTGTTTCCAAAATATGTTGCGAATACATTTAGTAGCAAAGAAGCAATAAATTTAAACGTTCTTCATGATGCAGAAGTTTCGTATACGTCTCAGTGGTCATGACATATCTCCTAAACTGTGTGTGTCGTACAGAGATATAATTATGTCCACCTGTAACCATCGCGGGAGTACAAGCAATATGTTGACGAAGTTTCATCACAATCGCATTAACGATGCGCATAAAATACGAACAAACACACAAGGATTTATTTTTATATATTAAAAGGCAAACCTACATTTCTAGCTTTTGTAGATTAGGAGAAGGCTTTTGACAATGTTGATTGGAATAAACTCTTTCAAGTTCTGAAGCAAGCAGGAGTAAAATATAGGGGGCATAAGGTTATTTACAACTTGTACAAAAACCAGACAGCGGTTGTCAGAGTTGAAGGGCATGGAAGGGATGCAGTGGTTGGAAAGGGAGTACGACAGGGTTGTTGCCTTCTCCATTGTTATTCAATTTGTACATTGAGCAAGCTGTAAAGGAAAGCAAGGAGAAATTTGGAGAAGGAATTAAAGTTCAGGGTGAAGAATTAAAAACATGCCTTTTGCCGATGACATATTAATTCTGTCAGATACAGCAAAGGACCTGGAAGAGCAATTGAACGGAATGCACAGTGTGCTGAATGGTGCATATAAGATGAACATTAACAAGAGGAAAACTAGGGCAATGGAGTGCAGTGTAAGAAAATCAGGTGGTGCTGAAGGAATTAGATTAGGCAACGAAACAATAAAGGAGGTAGACGAGTTTTGTTACTTGGGTAGTAAAATAACAAATGAATGTCGCAGTACAGAGGATATAATATGCAGAATGGCAATGGGTAGAAAAGCGTTCTTGAAAAACAGAAATTTGTTAACATCGAATATTGATTTATACCTAAGGAAGTCCTTTCTGAAGGCATTTGTATGGAGTGTTGCCTTGTACGGGAGTGAAACATGGAGTGAGAAAAGAAATTTCTGGCGTACCTTGACTAAAAGAAGGGATCCATGGGCAGGACACATTCTTAGACATTAAGGAATTGTGAATTTAGTGTTGGAGGGAAATGTGTGGGGTAAAAACCGCAGAGGAAGACCAAGAGATGGATACAGTAAGCAGATTCAGTCAGATGTAGGTTGCCGTTCTTATGTGGAGATGAAGAGGCTTGCTCAGGATAGGGTATGGCGGAGAGCTGCAGCCGGCCGCGGTGGTCGAGGGGACTGATGCGCTCCAGTCACGGTCTGCACGGCCACTACGGTCGGGGGTTCGAATCCCCCCTCGGGCATTGATATTTGTGCTGTCCTTAGTATTAGCTAGTTCATAAGTAGTTTGTAAGTTTACGGACTGATGACCCCGTAGTTAAGTTCCATAAGCTATACAAACATTTGGAACATTTTTTGGAGAGCTGCATGAAACCAGTCTCCGGACTGAAGACCACAACAACAAACAACATATTAGATAACAGTTTTCGGACATTTTAGTCCGTTATCAAAATCAACCAATCAGTCTTAAAGTATCAGTGTGGATTGAAAGGTCCCTGTACTGTAAAGCATACAACATTGTTTGCTTTACTGTACATAGGAGTGTTAAGTCACACATCAGAACCATGTGGTCAACAGCACCTACTCTAATATTGTAAGAAATAATGGTTGATTTTAATAATTAAAATAAGACATTCTAGATCGTAATTTGTTGCGTTTGTTGCTGGCAATCGGTTTCGGTTCTATAGAACCATCTTCAGGCCTTTGGCACCTTGTTGGTAGACAGTGGCGGTGGGCGGAGCAGGCGTCAACTGCAAGGTGCCAAAAGCCTGAAGATGGTTCTATAGAACCGAAACCGGTTGCCAGCAATAAACGCAACAAATTGCGATCTAGACTGTCTCATTTTAATTATTAAAATTTCTAAGATCACTGTTCCAAGAAAATGCTTTCAAAAATTATTGGTTGATTTGATAACGGACTGAGCCGCTCCAGTCACGGTCGCACGGCTACTACGGTCGGGGGTTCGAATCCCCCCTCGGGCATGTATATTTGTGCCGTCCTTAGTCTTAGCTAGTTCATAAGTAGTTTGTAAGCTTAGGGACTGGTGACCCCGTAGTTAAGTCCCATAAGTTGTACAAACATTTGAACTAAAAAGTCCTAAACTGGTCATCAATAACAAAATACATACGATTTGTACAACTTTGACGGATATTTATAATAAAATAGATACAAATCGAGTTGCTACCATGGCCTTCTAGAATCTTTATGTACCAATCCATTCAAGGATAGCTTGCAGGAAGCGTTCAAGTCCTGATTTCTCCCTGTGCAGGTGGGTGCCATCAATGATTTTTAGCATTCGGAGGAAAAAGTAAGGGATCGATGTCTCGTAACTAGACCTCCCCGCGACGACGAACGCCGTTGACGTAATTCCTGTTCCAAGTCCTATATCATTTGTGTGACACACACTCTCGGTGTAACGCCACGACACAAACTGAGCTGCCTACTTTATATTCATTCGATGTACTCCGTTAATCCCACCTGATAATGATCCCATACCGTGCAGCAATACTCCAAACGAGGACGGAAAATTATAGTTGAGGAAGTCTCTTTTGTAGTTTCGTTGCATTTCGAAGTGTTTTGCCAATACGACGCTGCCTCTGTTTCGCCTTTCCAACATTTTCTATGTGTTCTTTCCAATTACAGTCTAATAGATATTTAGTTCAATTTTGGATTTCAGACTTCTAAACGAAGAACCCGCTCGACTAGCCATTAGGTCTAACGCATCGCTTTCCGAGACGGGGAGGCGTACCGGCCCCCTGTTCCAATCCTCCCGGCGGATTAACGAAGGGGGCAGGAGTGCCGGCAATTCTGGATGTCGTTTTTAGGCGGTTTTCCACATCCCCCTAGATGAACAACGGGCTAGTTTCTAAGTTCCGCCTCAGTTACACAATTCGCAAACTTTTCGTAACACGTCGTACGCCGACATTTGGGGTACACATTTCCTCCCAGGGAGCATTGGGTGGGGAGAGGAAAGGCATCCGGCTAGCGCGTAAATATTAATACGCCAATTCCGAAATAACCAAGGCCGACGCTGCCTGTGCGGGAACATGACACAAGAGAAAGAAGAAGAATACTTTTAAACGAAGCCTAACAGACTCGTTTTACTAAACAGGTGGGCGACCTCACACTCTTAATTATTTAGTGTCATTTGCCAATTTGCGCACAATATACATAAAGGGGATGGAGAAAATAATATGCACACCATGCAGTATTCTACGACGGTGAGTCAGTAAATTGCAGACTGAGGTAGGCAAGGCATTACTGCTCGGTGTGTAGGGGTGTTTCTCTACCACTACGACACATCCGTCTTGTAAGTTACAGCAGTTTAAGGAACCATATAAACTTACAGCTCAAGAGCGTGACTTATAGGATCCAAACGCTGCCACATAAATTCCAAACTCCAGGTTTTTAATACATGTTCGGACGATGGGACGAGTGTTTAAATTTAGAGGTGGTGTCAGCTGGAAAGTAAAGTAATTTTCAGGCTTGTAAACGCAGTACTGGCATGTCTACCTCAGTTTGCGACTTATATACTGACTCACAATCATAGATCTTGTCCCAAGCCGGCACTGATGCGTACGTTTTAGCACTGATGCGACTGCTGCAATACGAGGTTTGCACGTTATCTCGCAGTATACTGCACTTTTTGTTCTACGTGATTAAACATTACTATAGGAAAGGCAAAACAGCTCAGGAGATTAAAGAGAAGCCTGATAAACATTATGGCGACTCTGCATCTTTGATTAGAACAGTTTGTAAGCGGTTTCAATATTTTCGGAGTGAGGAGTTTACGAGTCCAGAAATCACAAATAAAGTCCATGATATGGTGATGGATGACAGGAGAATTAAGGTGCGTGAGATTGCTAGTGCTGTGGGATACTCGAATGAACGGGTACATAATATTTTGCATAAACATTGCGACATGAGAAATCTATCCTCAAGATGGGTGCCACGATTGCTCACGCTTGATCAAAAACGGAATCGTGTGAAGTATTGCAAGGAAGGTTTGTAGTTTTTTTGTTCAGGAAGAATCCGCGGGACTTTAAGCATCGTTTCGTCACTGTGGATGAAACATGGGTACATTACTATACTCTTGAGACCAAAGAACAATCTAAACAATGATATATTTTTGAGGACGTTACAGCATTCAATGAATAAAATAAATCGCAATTTCCGATCAGTTATGGCTTCACTGTACTGGGTTTAGATGGAATACCAAAGTACGGCGAATTAAAATTGTGCCCGGCCGGGATTCAAACCCGGGATCTCCTGCTTACTAGGCAGACGCATTGACCACTCCGCCACAGAACACACAGTGACCAGCCCGACTGCAGAGGACACTTCCTTGCACGTCTCCCGCCAAACCCAAATCTCCATTCGTCACGCTGTCTCTTTCCTACATCACAGCCTATTTGTTCTGTAATGCTCGCAGTCACAATGCTGTATTACCGCATCAGGAAGAACAGACCATGAAGTATCGAGACACAGTTGGAAATTGCGATTTATTTCATTCATTGAACACTGTAACGTCGTCAAAAATATATAATTGTATACAAGCCGAGGCTGGGCTCCTGACGATAATTAATTGTGTCTCGATACCTCATGGTCTGTTCTCCCTGTTGCGGGAATACAGTATTGTGGCTGCGAGGATTCCAGAACAAATAGGCTGTGGTATAGAAAAGAGACAGCGTGGCGAATGGAGATTTGGGTTTGGTGCGAGACGTGCAGGGAAGTGGGGTTGGTCACTGTGTCGTCGGTGGCGGAGTGGTGAACGTTTCTGCCAAGTAAGCAGCAGCTCACGGGTTCGAATCCCGGCCGGGCACAAATTTTCATTCGCCACACTTTGGTATTTCATCTAAACATAGTACAGTGAAGCCATAACTGATCGCAAATTGCGATTTATTTCAATCTCAATAATGAGTTACCAAGGGAGAATCTGCACCAAAAAAGGCGAAGATCGGTCCTTCGGCCGGAAAGGTTATGGAGACGATCTTTTGGGATACGCAAGCGATAATCCTCATCGACTATCTGAAACAGGATAAAACTATTACAGGTGCATATTATTTATCGTTATTGGACCGTTTGGAAACCGAGCTGCAAGAGAAACGCCGGCGATTGGCACTAAAAATGTCCTGTTCCATCACGACAATGCACTAGCACACACCTCAGCAGCTGTGGCTGCAAAATTATTGGAAATAGGATTCCAACTCATTTCACATCCTCCCTATTCTCCAGAATTGGCTCCCTCAGTCTACTATTTGCTTCCCAATTTGAAGAAATGGCTGGTGGGACGAAGGTTTCATTCAAACGAGGAGGTGATTCCAGAAACTAATAGCTATTTTGCAGGCTTGGACAATTCCTATTATTCGCAAAGGATCAATAAATTAGAACAGCGTTAAGTCTAAATGGAGACTATATCGAAAAATAAAAAAAATGTTTTTCCCCAAAAAACGTTAGTAGCTTTTATTTTTGCACGGACATTTCCATACGTCTCTCGTAAAACTGCTGTTTTCTCCAAGTTTAGAAGTAGTGTCTCGTCAGGCGTGCCCCAGGGGGTGTGATAGGACGCTATTATTTTCTATCTATATAAATGATCTGATGGACAGAGTAACTTGTAATTTGCGGCTGTTTGCTGATGATGCTGTGGTGTATTGGAGGGTATCGTCTTTAACTGACTGAATAGCATACAAGATGACTTAAGCCAAATTTCTATTTGGTGTGAAGAATGGCAGCTAGCTCTCAATGTAGAAAAATGTAAGGTGATGCGTATGAGTAGGAAAAAGAATCCCATAATGTTCGAATACAGCATTAGTAGTGAGCTTCTTAATATTGTCGCGTCGCTCAAATATCTAGGCGTAACATTTGCAGAACGATATGAAATGGAACGAACATGTAAGGACAGTTGTGAGTAAGGCGGACAGCCGACTTTGGTTTATTGGGAGAATTTTGGGAACATGTACTTCATCTGTAAAGGAGACCGCGTATAAAACGCTTGTACGACCACGTCTTGAGTATTGCTCAAGTGTTTGGGACCTATATCGGATCAGTTTAAAGGAAGACATAGAAGCAGTTCAGAGGCGAGCAGCTAGATTTGTTACTGGTAGGTTCGACCAATGCGCGAGTGTCACGGGAATGCTCCGGCATCTCAATTGGGGATCGTTTGAGGAAAGACGACGTTCTTTTCGTGATTTTCTGTTGAAGAAATTTAGAGTGCCGAAATTTCAAGCTGAGTGTAGCACGATCTTGTTGCCGCCTACTTACGTTTCGCGTTGTGATCACAAAGACAAAATAAGAGAAATTAGGGCTCGTGCGGAGGCATATAGGTATTGTTTTATTCCTCGTTCTATTTGGGAGTGGAATAGGAAAGGAAATGCCTAGTTGTGGTACCCTCCGCCACGCACATTATGGTGGATTGCGGTGTATGTATGTAGATGTAGATGTAATTATGTGAGGAAAAAAGAAAGGAACATTAGTTTTTTCCATCCCATGGATGGGAAAGTCATAAAGAGACGGAGTACACGCTTGAATTCAGGAAGAATGGTCACTGAAATCGACCGCACATGTTGAAAGCAATTAGACCTCAAGCTATATAGGGAAATCACAGAAAACGAAATACTGACTGTATAGCCAGATAATTCAACTAGCGTGTTCGCGAATGCGAGGTTGGCGCCTTTCCAGTCCACCGCTTCGTCCCGTCTCTCCGATAAGCAACAAAACCTTGCCGTCGCAAACCCAACCCAAGAGCCCGTGTTGCGAAAGCTGCAGCTGCCAGCGACACGCCTTTTGCATGTAAGGAAGCCGCTGGCCGGCTCATTTGCAAACTTAGAGATGCCGCCGCTGTCCCTACAAGCCTTAATCAGATTCGCATTAAGATCTTGCTGGCTGAGACCCATCGTTTCTCGCAAGCCACAATGGGTTTCAGTTCCCCCCTCCGTTATTATGTATCACAATTACCGGAATCCATAAATAGGCTACCGCTTGATCAATAACGCAAATCAAGAGCTCTTCTTTACGAACAGATGCGAGTGCGATTGCGACGAAAGCTACAGTCGCGTGGCGTATTACGGTCAGCTGTGGAATGCGCGACGTGAATCATTACTGGAAGACGCTCGAAACCGCAGAAAACTATACTTAGGATAACACTCATCATCATCATCATCATCATCATTAGAGACTGATTATGCCTTTCTGCGTTGTCTGGATCGTAGTACCTCTAATAAAATTCCTCCATGATCCCCTACTCAATCCTAATATTGATGCCTCGTCTTATGTTATGCCTTTTACTTCAAAATCATTCTGCACCGAATCTAAGTACTTTCTTCTTGGTCTACCTCGACTCCTCTTACCCTCCACTGCCGAGCTCAAGAGTATCTTAGGTAACCTTGCTTCTCACATGCCTGTGACATGACCCCACCATCTCAGTCTGTTCGCTCTAACTGCTTCACCTGTTGTGTTCATTCCCTGTTTTTCTTTGATTTCCTCATTATGGACACCCTCCTGCCATTGTTCCCAACTATTAGTACCTGCAATCATTCTTGCTACTTTCATATCTGTAACCTCTACCTTATGAATAATGTAACCTGTATCCACCCATTCCCATGCAACAAAGTTGGTCGAAAGATAGAGCGGTGTACTGCTAGCTTAGTCTTGGTACTTATTTCCTTCTTGCAGAAGACAGTAGGTCTTAGCTGAGCACACACTGCATTAGCTTTGCTGCATATCGATTCCAGTTCTTTCGCTATGTTGCCATCCTGTGAGAAAATCATCCCAGGTACTTGAAACTGTCAATCTGTTCTAACTTTCTTCCTCCTATTTGGCACTCAATCTGTTTGAATCTCTTTCCCACAGACATTGCTTTCGTTTCGATTATAAAAAAAAAATGTTGTGTGTGCCATTTAAATGCAAATGATTAATTCTGCTGCAAATGACATTTTAACAGAGTGACGGAAAGTAAAATGTCATACATGGGAAAATATACGCAAATCAATTACGTGAGGAAAGGCAACAGATAATTACAACGGATCAAAACGCAAACATACTATACGCGTGATAGTTCTTATATCAGACTAGCTGAAAATCAGGCGCCGCCCGGGTACTTATTTCTTCTAGACTTAAGTTAGTCCATCACTCGTTCATTTATTTTCCACTGTTAACTTCCCTTTCATTTTCTCTCTCCGTCCGTCTGCCCCCTGCCTCCTTCCTACATCTCTCTCTCTCTCTCTCTCTCTCTCTCTCTCTCTCTCTCTCTCTCTCACTCACACACACACACACTGTACTTCTTCTCCCCACTATCTGTCCATCTCCTCCTACACCTCTGTCTGCTCATCTCCACTTTCCCGTTTAATGGACAACGATCTCCTCGTCTATGGAACTACTGCTCCGCATTCTCAGTCATTTGCCTCCTCCATCTGTGAAAAATTATGCAACTGTGTTAATTTTCATGGTGATCAATGAATCGGTGTTCAAGTTTAGCCTTCGGCAAGGTACCCTCTGTCATCCACCGTATGAAATGTTAGGTTGGCGGTGATGATTCCCCTTGTTTCGCAAGTTAAGAATGCAAAATTTCCATCAAGAATTTGTTGTACTAAATTTCTGGGTCTTGCCAAACGATACATCTGCATCAACTTCGATATTCATATTACCACATTGCCGTAAGAGCGTGGGATTAATTGATACAATTTTCAAAACGTAATTAAAATAAGTCTATTCAGATTTGTTAATACTGCTGTGTATAATCATACCTACTTACCTTTTAATAATACTGGTACAATTAGCATCGACTTACCTTTTTTATCTGTAGAAATAGTTATCCTGAAGCTTGTACATTTTTCTCAAGGGTTGGTGGCATAGGCGTTTCAGAAAGTGAAAGATTTGAGAATTCATTCGATTAAACTCCTTGAATGTTGATTATGTTGAGACAACTCTCGAGAAACAGGAGCTACGGTGCATGTTTTTAAGATTGTAGGGATGTACCCAGTGTTTTCTTTAACTTCTCATCCTTCGCCAGAACCAAAAAGCCGCTACGTCGTCCTCCCTCTCATTTACTTGATTTGTAACTCAAGTATTGAAAATTATGTTACCACTACATCTAAATCTACATAAATACTCTGTAAATCACATTTAAGTGACTGGCAGAGGCTTCATTAACCACTTTCATAACCTTTCTCTTTCATAACCTAAACCGTTCCATTTTCGATCTGATTTCTCTTATTTTGTTGGGATGGTCATGTCTCCCTATGTAGGTGGGGGCCTAACAAAATATTTTCACATTCAGAAGCAAAAGTCGGTGACTGAAATTTCGCAAATAGATCCAGCCGCAACGTCGTTCTTTTAATGCTTTACACCTCAGTCGTGCAAAATTTCCGTAACGCTTTCCCTCCTGTAACGTGATAAAACGAACTGCTCTTCTCTGAACCTTCTCATTGTTCTCTGCCAGTCCCACCTGGTGAGGGTCCCACACTGGGCAACAGTACTGCAGGAGAGGACGCACAAGTGTGATGTAGGCAGTCTCTTTGGTGAAGCTGTTGCATCTTCCAAGTGTTCTACCTATGAAACGTAACCTTCGGTTCACTTTCCCCACAATATTTTCTATGTGTTCTCTCCAGTCTAAGTTGTTCGTAATTGTAGCTCATAGGTATTTGTTAGAATTTACGACTTTAAGGTTTGACTGATTTACCGTGTAATTGAAGTTCAGCGGATTTCTTTTAGTGGTCATGTGTATTACTTTACACTTATCAATATTTAGTGTTCATTGCCAAATTTCGCAACATGTAGAAATTAAGTCTAAATCGCTTTTCAGTTGCTTTTGATCCTCTTTTGACTTCACTAAGCGATAAACGACAACATCATCCGCGAGCTAAGAGAGCTATTCAGATTGTCTCCCAAATCGCTTATAAACACAGTTGTAGGGGACATATAATGCTACCTTGGGGAAGGCCAGATATCACTTCTGTTTTACTCGATGACTTACCGTCAGTTACTAAGAACTGTGTACTTTCTGATAGGAAATCGCGAATCAAATCGCACAATTGGGGCGATATTCCATAAGTACGCAATTTCATTAGGAGCCGCTTGTGAGGAACAGTGTCAAAAGCCTTCTGGAAATACAGAAATATGGAATAGATTTGAAATCCCTTGTCGATGGAACTTATCACTTCGGGTGAATAAAGCGCAAGCTGTGTTTCGCCACGTTCGAATAAAGTATATGTTCCAGAATCCTACTGCAAATCGACGTCAATGAGATGGGCCTGTAATTTTGGGAATCACTCCTATTGCCTTTCTTGAATATTGGAGTGACTTGGGCAACTTTCCAATCTTTCGGTAAGGATCTTTCGATGAGTGATCGGTTGTATATGATAGCCAAGTATGGAACTATTGCATCAGCGCACTCTTGAGAGGAATGTAGTTGGTATCCGATCTGAATAAGATATCACTATGGTGTGAAAATTGGCAATTGACTCCAAATAATGAGAAGTGTGAAGTCGTCCAAATGAGTACGAAAAGAAATTCGTTAAACCTTGTTTACAAGATAAATCAATCAAAAGTGAAGGGCATAAACTCCACTAAATACCTAGGAATTACTATTACTTTAGACTTAAACTGGAAAAAACACGTAGGTAATGTCGTGGGAAAGGCGAACCTGAGACTGCGTTTTATTGGCAGAACCCTTAAAAAGATGCAACAAAACTACAATAGAAATTCCATACACTACGCTTATCCGTCCATTTTTGAGCCGGCCGCGGTGGCCGAGGGTATTGAGGCGCTCCAGTCACGATATGCACGGTCACTACGGTCGGGGGTTCGAATCCCCCCTCGGGCATGGATATTTGTGCCGTCCTTAGTTGTAAGTAGTTCATAAGTAGTTTGTAAGTTTAGGGACTGATGACCCCGTAGCTAAGTCCCATAGACTTTACAAACATTAGAACATTTTCGTCCATTTTTGGAGTATTGCTGCCCAGTGTGGGATCCTTATCAGGTGGGTTTGACGGAGGACATCGAAAGAGTGCAAAGAAGAGCAGCGTTAGGGAAATGATACGGGATCTGGGATGGGAATCATTACAACAACGGCGCTTATCACTGCGGTGAGGGCTACTTACGAAACTCGAATTGCCAACATTCTCCTCCGAATGCAAAAATATATTATTGACTGCCCACGTACATACGTAGAAATAACCATCAGAATAAAATACGAGAAATCAGAGCTTGAACGGAGGGATTCAGGTGTTCTTTCTTCCCGCGCGTTATTCGAGAATGGAATGGGAGATAAATAGTATAATGGTGGTTCGATGAACCCTCTGCCAGGCACTTAAATGTGATTTTCAGTGTATCCCATGTAGATGTAGATGTTTAGTGAGTTGGAAGTTATTTTTCTACTCAAGGAAAATGTATTCCTAAATTTAGCATGCTGGCAGCTGTTCCTAGTTCCAATTCTGGAGTGTTTACTTCTCTTCTTTGGAGAAAGAATTTCGGAAATCTGTGTTTATCAATTCTGCTTTAGCCTTGGTTGCGCCGATTTATCGTCTGGTATCGTTCAAATGTTTGTTAAGCTTAAGGGACTTAACTACGGGGTCATCAGTGCCTAAACTTGCAAACTACTTATCAACTACCTTATAGTAAAGACGACACAAACATCATTGCCCGAGGGGTGATTCGAACCCCCGACCGTAGCGGCCGTGCAGACTGCAACTGGCGCGCCGCATGCCACTCGGCCACTGCGGCCGCCTCTGGTATCGTGAACATTGGTAGCAATAAATCGTCGCAAAGTACTGCTTACTAAATATCGCGTATCTTATATCGCTTCGGTATTAACGGCGACATCTCCACGCCAACGCGATATCGCAACCCCGTGACGGTTCGACGAGAGGGCATCGTCACAAAGCGCAAGCCGCGCGCCTCTTCACCGGCGTAAACACGTCATAAAAGGTAAACTCTCGCTAAGCCTCTCGTAATGGCTAGGTGGGGGACGAAGAAGGAGCCGAGATTGAGAGGGAAAGGAGGGGGCAAGGGGGGTATTTCAACAGCAGCGGCTAATTGTTGGCCGAGTGCAGCGGGCCGTGGCGCCGGGCGGGGCGGGCATCGGCAGACAGGAAGAGAGATCTCAGCGCGGCGCAACAAAAAGCCGGCGCCCAGCGCTGCTGCCGCTAGCCGGCCGGCCGGCACTTTAAAATAATCTGTGGCCGAGTGTGCCAGTAATTACCGAACGCGCTCCGTGGAGCCCATTACGCTGCATTACATGCCCCCGCCGGTTTTAGTGCCTCGCCGGCGTTTTTGTTTCACCTCGTGGAAGTCGTGACTTACACACGAGAGATCTTTCCTGCCGGCCGGCAACTTTTGGGCGCCCTCTTTCTCTTTCGCTCCTCCCGGGACGCGGGCGAGATGATGGCCTCGCCGCGTTGCCATATCATCTTTCCCCGACGTATAAAACGCCCGCCCGTAATGGTGGCCGCAGGCCATCCACAGCCCGTCCCGGGGGGGCTAGCCTCTCTCCCCCGCGTGCCACACGCGCCCGCCCGGAATGGCTTTCAGCTTGTAGCCAATCCTTTCCGTACCTAATTCTGCCCCCTCTCCCCGGGATCTCTTTTCTTACATTCCAGCCGCTCGGCGTGCATTATTGCCCCCGCCTCGTACGCTTCTGGTGCCAGGGCTATCCTCCTGCAATCTGCTCGCGAGGTCCTTCACTTCCCTCCTACGGAGGAGGAGAGGCCACTGGACCTGACGGGATAAAAATTCTGTTCTGCATACAGTCATCGTCATCGGTCATCGTTTACATATACGAGGGCTGTTCAAAAAGTAAGGTGACTTTTCAAATTGAGCGGGCAATTATAGATTTAGTTGAAATTTGTAATGATTTTCTCTCAGGCTTAAAAAAAAAAAACCTTTGCCTATATTAATACTGTCAGAGATGTCATGACGTCATCTGGAAGTGATGAAAGTTTCGATGAAGTATACAGCCCTTGCTTGTAACTGAAAAAAAAAAAAAAAAAAAAAAAAAAAAAAAAAAAAAAAATTAACGGACATGAAAATCTCAAAATATTTCAAAGATTTCTTTAAAACTTGGTGACGGTGTTCTGCCACACGCTTTTGTCAGAAAGAATAACTTCGTACAAAAAGTGTTAGATTAGTGTACAGTGAAAACTTATTTCATTGGTCGTGTAGAAGTTTTGGGATGTTACTTATATCGAAATATCCATTTCGGCCAATTAGATCGCTTTATTGTAGTGTCCTAATGCAGCCATGCTTTCCTTCCCTTCCTGCTCCTTCTTCCTTCTATCTTTAAAGGGCCAGACAACTGCCTAATTATTTTTATCAAGTATTGCTCATTCAAAAATGCATGAACATAATTTTCAGGAGGGTTGGTTTCGAACATTTGTGAAACGTGATATAGAGCAAAGTCGGCGCCTCTGGTACAGGTAACCTAATTCTTTCAGCATTCTTACACTATATACTATATACCACGGTACCCTTGTTCTAGTCTTGCTAATGTTCATCTTAGAACCTTCTTTCAAGTCGCTGTCCATACGTTCAGCTGTTATTCCAGGTCATTTGCTGACTCTGACAGAATTCCTATGTCATCGGCAAACGCAGTGGTAGCACACTGGACTCGCATTCGGAAGGATGGTGGTTCAAATCCACCTCCGGCCATCCAGATTTAAGTTTTCCGTGATTTCCCTAAATCGCTCCAGGCAAATGCCTGAATGGTTCCTTTGAAAGGGCACGGCCGATTTCCTTCCACATCTTTACCCAAACATCCGAGCGTAAGCTCCGTCTCTAATGACTACACTGTCGATGGGACGTTAAACTCCAAGCTTCCTTCTTTCCCTCCTTCATCGGCAAACCTGAAATGTATTATTTCTTGTACCTGAACCTTAATTGCCCATTGTAGAGATTGAATATCATTGGGGGGAGGCAACAACACTGTATTACAAGTCAATTTTCACGTCTGCTACTTCTTTTTATAAAACTGGAATTATACTTTTTTCAGAGTAGTAGTTTTCCAATATTGTACAAGAACATGCGGCAGTGCAGCGGCTGTTCCTCCAGCGCGGCAGATGAGCCACGGATAGGACAGGGGTCGGCGTGGCTTTATATCTCGCCCTGCTGGTAATTGCGTGCTGTCCCTCGCCCACATACGGTGCCGTAAGTGGAACGCATGCTGGGACAACTTAATTTCCGGTGTGCTTCCCACGCCACCTTGGCTAACTGGCAGGTTAATTTTCAATTTGCGGTAGCACAGTGTAACTTATGAAAATCTCGGCAACCTGTTCTCATAAATAACATTCTTCCCATGAACTCGGAACCAGATTCTTTTTTCCCTTTCCTTCTGGAGACGGATCGTACCATTGATTTACGGAAATGCGAATCGTATATACAATTAGGAACCTGTGAAACTGACTGAAAGGTAAAGCACATGTATCTTTTTTTCACTACATCTACATCCACATTAATATCCTGCATTTCAGACACAAGTGTTTGGTACAGACTTCGTACAATAACTGTCTAGCACTTTCCTTTGTCGATGATTTTAGTGAGAGTGTCAAACCTATGTTGTTGTTGTTGTTGTTGTTGTGCAGCTCTCCACCATACTCTATCGCGAGCAAACCATCTCTTCACAAGAACGGCACCCAACAACTATTTGAATCTGCTTACTGTATTCATCTCCCCCTGCGATTTTTACCCCACACACTTCCCTCCAATGCTAAATTCACAATTCCTTGATGTCTAAGAATGTTTCCTACCACGATCCCTTCTTTTAGTCAAGGTATGCCAGAAATTCCTTTTCTTCCCAATACTCTTCAGTATCTTTCATTAGTTACGCAATCCATCCACCAAATCTTCAGCATTCTTCGGTAACACCACATTTCAAAGGCTTCTATCCTCTTCCTATCCGCACTGTTTATCGTCCATGTTTCACTCACATACAAGGCAACAATCCACACAAATGCCTCCAGAAAGCACTTCATTACGCTTAAATTAATATGTATTGTTAACAAGTTTATCTTTTTCAAAAATGCTTTTCTTCCAATTGCCATTCTGCATTTTATATCCTCTGTACTGCGACCATCGTATGTTATTTTACTCCCCAAGTAGCAAACATCACCTACTACATTTATTGTTTAATTATCTAATCTAATCAGCATCGCCTGGTTTTTCTTAGACTGCACTCCATTACCCTTGTTTTGCTCTTGTTAATGTTCATCTTATATGCACCTTTCAGCACACTGTCCATTCCATTCAGCTGCTCTTCCAGGTCCTTTGCTGTCTCTGACAGAATTACTATGTCGTCGGCAAAACGCAAGGTATTTAATTCTTCACCCTGTACTTTAGTTCTTTCTCCAAATTTCTCCTCTTTATTTTGTCGCTCCAATATGCAGACATTGTATGTTAATTGGTGGATGATATTACTTTTATGGCTTATTAGTGTATAATGGCAGCTTCGTTCAACAATATATGGAACAGGATTGTTTGATGTTTAAGGTAGCTCAAATCAAGTATTCAATTGTTTGTAAACTTAAGCGACCAAATTTCTGTGACCATCAAAAATGTTCAAATGTTTGTAAATCTATCGGACCCAACTGCGTGGTCATCAGTCCGTAGCGTACAAACTACTTAAGCATAGGTAAACTAACCTAAGGACAAACACACACACCCATGCCCCAGGGAGGACTCGAACCTTCACGGCGAGCAACCGCGCGCTCTGTAACGAGACGCTTTAGATCGCTCGGCTACTCCACCGCGGCTGTGAACATCGGTCCCTAGAGATACAAACTACTTTAACTTATACTAAGGAGAAAACACACACACACACACACACACTATATATATATATACACCCGAGGAAGGACTCGAACCTCCGAAGCAAGCGGACATTGTGATCCGTTGCGTGACGCTCCAGGCCACGCGGCCATTCTCGCGCGGCTACAGTGGCTTTTAGACACTTGATTGGAATCTATGTCTATGTCAGAATTGCATGGAATTCTAACCTAAAAACTAGTTGGTACCCCGAGCGTTGCTGCCTCTCCCGCCTATATATGAAAACATACATATATGCGCCAAGTTTCATGGTCACTGGTCAATCGGTGTTGAAGCCGCAAGGTACCATCCGCCATGCTAAATTCACTGGCTTGCAGATTATAAAAATCTCCTTCATGAAAACACATTTATGTGCTGACTTCAATGGTGGCCAGTCAAACAATTTGGATGTTTGTTGTAACGTACCCCACGCCATACACTACGGAGACATACGAAATGGAGCCCATAATTCTGGGTATAAGCTATCTTCATTCCACATAACATATAATTCCATACTGCCGTTTCAGCGAGAAAAGTAATAAACAACCCACTGTAACGTACGGCTGCCTAAACGTAGCTCATGCGTTAATTCGGGGTATAAGCTATCTGCATTCCAAATTTCATTCAAACCCCTCCCGCTGTTTCAGCGTGAAGAGAAAATAAGTTATTACTTCATTGTAAGGTATCCTTCGCCACGCACCGCACAGTGGCGTACGCAAGGTAGCCCATGTATTAATAATGGGTATAACCTACCTCTGTTCCAAAGTTCACTCATATACGTCTAGTCATTTCAGCGTGAACGCGTAAGAAACGAATTAATTAATCCGCCATGCACCATACGAAACTGGTTTAGTGCCTTCGCGCGATTGGAAGCAATGCGTTGTCAAAGTTTAATCCCAATCAGATGTGCTGTTAGGCCGTTCATAAAATACGAAAAAAGACGAACAAACAAACAAACATTAATTTTTATATATTAGTCCAGCTTAGTTCCCGCTGCTCTGCACGCGTTGACTGTATGGTCTGCATTGGTTGTTTCTACTTTTAAACATAAATTTTCATGGATTTAGCTTTAAAAATGCTTTCATAGTCAAGTATTATGATACAACTTGCCACCCCCTCTTGCACCATTAATGGTAGAAATAAAAAATCCCGAAATCCCCCTTTTTTTTTCTTTAAATCTAACCATGGTTCCAAATCCTAATTTTCGCATTTCTAGCATCAAAATACTCTTAGTAACACCGTTAAAAGGTTTTCCATAATTTCACCCGCTTAATGGTGAATTTGCAAAAATATCGAAACGCATGTTTTTAAAATTCCAACCAAAAATCTAAAGCCGAAGTTTTGTTGTATTTCTTGCTTCAAAATTGCCTGAATAGCAACGTACTTTCAGAAAACCGTTCATCCCCTCTATAACCCCCTTAGGGGTAGGAATATCGAAAAATCGCTGATACCTACAGTGTAAGATAAACAACGTCTACGAATTTCAAGTCACTGTGGATTCACTTTTCAGCACAGTGTTGCTTGTTTTAGAAACGAATCTAGAACGCGAAATTTCTTTCTTATGCTTTGGCATCTTTCTTGGTAGTTTTACGTTTCAAACTGCAATAAGCATTTATTTTTCTTATTGCACGTTTGTTGTATAAAAATAAGTGAAGGATGTGCATCACGTTTCGCTGTATATAACCTCTTTGCTATTATAGTGTCAATAGTCATCATAGGTCTTCAGTCCGAATTTTCTAGAAGCTGACGACTTTCAACAACTATATCTTCCACCCTATTATAGGTATAGACACGGAAGTGCTGTGGTATGCAACGGGAGACTTTGTACTACAACAACACTGAGATATCGTTAGTCTCTATTGTGTAGTTTTTGCTGAAGAGCAAAATATTGACACCCACACGTAGAATTTTTTATATAAGTCGGTAACTTTCAACTCCCATATCTTTCACCTTCTTATCGTTATCAACCCTTTACCGCCTTAGTGCGCAGTGGGAGACTAATACCTACTACCACATACAAACACTATTCGTTTGCGATGTGTAGTTTTGGCTGCAGAGTGAAATACAGGTACAAACACCTCATTTTTATATATAGAGTGTCCCACTCAACTGTTTCACCCCAGATTCTCTGAAACTACAGAAGATATTGAAAACCAACTTTCACGTTCGTGAACGTACGGCAAGAGCTTATGAAAGTAGGTACTATGAGACACTCTAAAACGTGAAGAAATATTATTTTCAATACAAACTTACGTTTTTTTTTTTTAAATTGGATACCCCATATTATTTCTTAAGCAATCGATAGACTGAAAAATCACAAAAAGAATGGCGTTGGTTGCATCGCGAAGCGGCAATTACATCCGGAGAAACTGCGAAGCGAAGTTGTCGTTTGAAATACATGAGGCGCGGTGCTAGCGGGTGTCCGAGGGTCAAGCGAGACTCACGGTTGAACCTCTTATGAAACTAGGTACCATGAGACACTCAAAACGTGAAGAAATATAATGTATAAAAACTTATGTTTTTTTTAATGGATACCCCATATTATTTCATAAGCAATCGATAGACTAAAAATCACAAAAAGAATGGCGTTGGTTCCATCGCGATGCGGCAATTACATCTAGAGAAACTGCGAATCGAAGTTGTCGTTTGAAATACATGAGTCGCGTTGCTAGCGTGTGTTAAGAGGTTCAACCGTGAGTCTCGCTTGACCCTCGGACACCCGCTAGCACCGCGCCTCATGTATTTCAAACCGATTCGCAGTTTCTCTGGATGTAATTGCCGCATCGCGATGCAACCAACGCCATTCTTTTTGTGATTTTTCAGTCAATCGATTGCTTAAGAAATAATATGGGGTATCCATTAAAAAACCATAAGTTTTTGTAAACATTATATTTCTACACGTTTTGAGTGTCTCATGGTACCTACTTTCATAAGCCCCTGCTGTACGTTCATGACCGTAAAAGTGGTTTTTCAATATCTCTTGTAGTTTCAGAGATATCTGGGGTGTAGCAGTTGAGTAGAGCACCCTGTATATTAACCCTTAACTGTCCTGGCGAATGAAGTAACTCTCATGCCCTGGCAGAGTCATTTTTGACCCCAAATTGTTTGGGTAAATGTAATTGTAAATGACTTTTTGAATGTAATGCATTTATTGTGTGGTTAATATCAAATTGTAAGGTAAACAAATTCATTTAAACATAGAAAGAAGCACAAAGAAATTATTTTAAAAGACTTGTATTTATCTGACATTTTTTTAATTCACATAAAAATTAGTTTTCATTAGAAAGACGTTATTTTTCCATGTTTTGAACTTCTGAAGGCATGGTTCTTGCCATATGAAAACAAGAAGTTTGATTTGCGAACCATATTTTTGTTTAAATTCCTACGCTGAATATTGATTTATATTTTTTCTCAAATTTTTCAAATTTGTACAAAAAATACGTTGGTTACCTTTTTTACACTTGGCAGCTTTCGTAAGAGCTCCCCATCATTTCAAAAAAAAAAAAAAAAAAATGTTCAAATGTTTGTAAGGCTTATGGGACTTAACTACAGGGTCATCAGTCCCTAAACTTACAAACTACTTATGAACTACTTACGAACTAGGACGGCACAAATATCCATGTCCGAGGGGGGATTCGAAGCCCCGACCGTAGTGGCCGTGCGGACCGTGACTGAAACGCCTCAGTCCCCTCGGCCACCGCGGCCGGCCCCATCATTTCACCTAGCGAATAAATATTAAAATGAAAACTCTTGGGGTCAAATATGATCCCGACAGGGCAGTTAAGGGTTAAGATAATGATCATTGTTCCGAATAAGGAAGAAAGTAAGGAAGTTTCAATATAAAACACAGAGGTAAGTGATTAAATATCAGTTAAATGGGAACCGTTCTGAAGTTGGGTAGGGCGTGTGGATTAGTGGCTGAGGAAATGAGATGACGGGTGGAGGTGCGGAGAAAATTAAACTGGTGCCAGACGTGTGACACACACACACTCACAGCGCGGCGCAGCTGTGACTGTGGCGGTTATCTTTCCCCGAGGGTGGCACACAAAAGGACTTAATGCGCGTCACGCGAAGACGGCGGCAGGGAGGGCACGCGACCGGTGGGGCGCGGCCGCAGCCACGGCGGACTTGCAAATTGGCGAATTAGCGGCACTGCGCGGGGCGAAGGCGCGACCTGTTGCAGCGGCTGCACGTGACGGGCACGCGAGGCGCACGGGGCACGCCGCGGTGGCGGGCGGAAAACCACGAGCCCTCACTGACCTGACACCACGGTTGCCAACTTGGGGATTTTCTCCCCAGATTTAGGGAGGAAAATGTTTTTTATTTTTTTTTTTTTTCAATGGGTAGTTTAGGGGGAAAGAAACGTCAGGGGGATTTTTGGGGATAATATGAAACGTCAGGAGGATTTCTAGGGGACAAAAATCAGTGAAGAATGACTGCAAGAGAGAGTAGCAGGAGCACCACAATCGTGCCGTTAACGCCAGAGCGCTGAAAGATATATATATATATATATAAGTGTGTATGTATGTGGATGTCTGTTCGGTGTACGTTTAGCACGTCTGAACCACAAGACATAAAGAGCTAAAAATTTGTACAGTTACTAATGCCTACCTGGGGAAGGCTTTAGGCACGGTTTTATGGCGATCGGGTAGCAATTTACCTACCTGTTCGGGGTGTACGTTTCTTACGTCCGAACGACAAGACGCACAGACTTAAATATTTGCAAGGTTACTAATATTCACCGACGGGTGAAAAACCAGACCAAGGTGTTGGGGCCGAGGTATATGGGATGCAGCCAAGACTGGAGGGCGTCATCTCGCTAGGAAAACTGGCCACAGTATTCCAGGCCGAAATCACTGCCATCAGGGCGTGTGTGGAGGAGAATTTGCGTAGGTGCTACAAAGATCGTAGCATCTATATCTATTCAGACAGCCAGGCAGCCCTGAGATCACTGGCAGCTCCTGCAACAAGGTCTAAAATTGTTGCAGAATGTCACAGGGTTCTGGTGGAGCTAGGGGAAAGCATTAGAGTAAACCTATTGTGGGTCCCTGGCCACTCGGGGATCAGTGGCAGCGAACATGCCGACAGATTAGCCAGGATGGGGTCAGAGACTCCATTTATTGGACCGGAACCTGTCCTGACAATCACCAAGGCAATGATCAAATTGGATCTACGTAACTGGCTCAGAAGACAGCACGTAGAATATTGGACCAAAGTCCATCAACAAAAGCATGGTAAGGTAATGATGCCAAAGCCATGTTTTAAAAGAAGCTCTGCCATCCTGGGCCTGAACAGGAGAGAGATAAGACTCATGGTTCGATTGCTGACAGGCCATGGGAATTTCAAAAAAACACCTACACACAATGGGAATAAATGTAGGATCTGTGATAACGGTTATGAAACTGCATCACATCTAATCTTCGAAAGCATTGTATTGGAGAGTAAAAGGCACAGAACATTTGGAACGACCAGACCTGAAGAAATTGTGTCTAATGAAGAACTGGTAAAGGGACTCCTTGCACTGTTCAAGGGCATTGGTTGGCTTTACTAGATATACAGGAAGCGATACCGCACAATAAACTTAGGTGCGGGCAATGGCGGGTTGGACCAAGACTGTTTTGGCTTCCCTGGAAAAATCAATCAATCAAGATTACTAATTTATACCTGAGGAAGGTTTTAGGCACGGTTTTATAGCGATCTGATATATATTTAGTAATTTGAAGAATATAATGCGAAATGCGGAACAATAATTACTCTTTGAGAATTATATTTACTCTTTGAAAATGGTATTATTGGTTGCATTGTTGCTTGAGGGTAGATTATGATAAAAGGGTGGAGTATATTGGGATGGAAAGTTGACGGTGTATATAAAATTCTACGTGTGCGTGTGTTAATATTTCGCTCTGCAGCGAAAACTACAGAACGCAAACGAA
This sequence comes from Locusta migratoria, assembly GCA_026315105.1. NCBI lineage: Eukaryota > Metazoa > Arthropoda > Insecta > Orthoptera > Acrididae > Locusta > Locusta migratoria. The sequence continues at coordinate 183,352,342 of CM048749.1, forward strand.
TGGTCTGTGTGTAATGGTTGTCAGAAGTCTCCCGCTGTATACCATAGCAGTTCCATGCCGATAGCTATAAGGGGGTGGAAGATATGGTGGTTGAAAGTCGTCAAATTATATTTTAAAAAATCGGACTGAAGGCCAGCGATGACATTTGCAACTCTTTAGCAAGGAGGTTATCTACAGCGATACGTGATGCCACAGACCATATCTTTGGTCTATGCGTGGTACAATGTCTTCAGCTCTTTCTCTGTAAGGATAAGGATACGAAGAAGGAAATATAAGAATAAATAAATAAAGAAAAAAATTCTTTTAATACATCTCTTTAAAAAATCAATTTGTCGTTCCGCGCATTACATCAAGTGATCGATCAGTGATATTATTATAATCATTATTGTTGAATTTCGTGATTGTATTCTTCGAAAGGAGTGCATTTTACGCGTGAGTTAATTTCATAGCAGACTACTGAAAGATAGCTTATCTATCGTAATCAACCAACAAGTGAGCGGGGCCGCGGGTTTCTCTAGTAGAAAATATTATAAGACGCATTTGCTGTCTGTCTGTCTGTTCTCTTATAACTCAAGATCCAGACAACCAAATAACGTGAAATTTGGTACACGTACAGAAAATTACATGGGGAAGGTTCTTAAACGGGTATCGTTCCATTATTTTTATTTTATTTTATTTTTTTAAACTAACCGGAAAATTTGAGAAAAAAAATTAAAGTGCGTTTTCAGTGTGTCCGTGTAAATCTATATCTTCGCACTGATCTTGATGAAATTTTAGACAATTGACCTTCAAAACAAGAGGAAGGGCACTGTCTACTTAAAATTTCTTTCAGTGCATGGTGGAGGGTACTTATGGATTTCGTCAAAATCCACAGTTTTGCTCCGATCTTGATGAAATTTTGTACACTTGACCTTGAAAACGAGATGAAGGTTACTGTCTATATAAAATTTCGTTCGATTGCAATCTCTATACATATAAGACGCATTTGTTGTCAGTTTGGCTGTTCCCTTACAACTCAAGCTCTAGACAACGAAATAATGTAAAATTTGGTACATGTACACATAATAACAAAAGAAAACCTTATTTTAAACCCGGGCAAACCCGGGTACTTGCAGCTAGTAGAAAATAAACGTAACTGGAATATTTATTTATTTCCGAAAACATGTTTCTATCTTCCTCCGTTTTGGTTTAGAATTAAAAGAACTTTCGACAACTGCTCATATCAAATTTTATTATAAGTGCAACCGTCACCCTCAGTCATAATACACAACCACAGGAACGTCCCGGAATGACTTTGCCTTGTTTGCTTTCTGCGAATCGGTACGGTACCAAGTCTTGCGATTGCTGCCACGAATCGATGAAAACTCTTAACCCAGATAGCATTTTTAGTTCAGTTTTTTTTCTCAAAAGCATTTAATTAGCTTAATATGACTGCACAAGGGTCGTTGTAAGTGATTTTTTTTGTTACAAACACACCCTTAGTTTTGTAATACTAACCTTCTTTTTGAAATGACGTCGAAATGAATTTTCTGTAATTTTAATCTCCTCATTCATTATTATTAAAACAACTTTTAAGATGAAATATATACACATAAATGTCACAAAGAATGAAGAAAATTCAAGAAATCTAAACCCAACTATGAGGAAGCCTTAGATATCTTCTTTGCAGCTGTATCCAACCGCTTTCCAGCTAAAATTGATCTGAAATGGGAGCAGGATATTCAAAGAAATAAAATATGACACTGTGCAAGAGTTCTTACATACAAGAATAAAAACGTAAGCAGCCGTCATCGTCCTTCTGGAAGACGTCAGCGGTACCTGGGAAGAAGAGAATTTCCACGACATCCAACAGTTTTTAAATTATATAATATATATAGGGGTGCTTGCATGTGGGAATAGACTTTAATTTTAATATACATTTATGTGTACTTCATAGAGTGAAAAGAGAGAGAGATACTGTTAAGAAAACACTACGAAGGTTATTTAGCCACCCTTCCTCTCGGTTGCCTTTGGGGTTTTCATATGATTTAGGAGGATTTTGTTGCCATCATCGTCTTCTGTCGAAGATGCCGAAGACTTCGTAAGAAGATGGTAATGACTCTCATCAAAACGTTGCGGAATTTTATCGCAATTACCCGGATGGAAGCCCGAGAAGATTTCATCAACTGTATACTCCGGGAAAGACTGCATTCACATATTCATTTGTCTCTACTCCTATTAAGGGGTAGAACATTCCACGCTCAGATCAGTAGAATGTTTTATACTTTTTGATAATGACATCCACCTGATTAGTCCTCACTGGGAGATCCGAATGGGAGACTATTTTACCTCCGGAATACCTTACCCTAGAAGACGCCATCATCATACATTGATACAGTAGAGCTGTATGTATCTCGGAAAAATTAACGACAATAGTTTCCCCACATCGACAATGTCTGTGCTTCATGACGGCGTGCCCTTTAAATATGGAGAGAATTATACACACCTAGTAACGCCACAAGGACAAATGTTTCAGCGAGAAACAATCGTCAGGAAACTAACCAACGATTTCTAGTGTGTAGACCCAAAAGTCCTGAGAAATTCAGCCCTTGCGCTCAGTGTGTCAGCCGCGGAATACGCCGCTCCAAAATGAAGTGCGTTAACACACGCAGAGAAAGCTGACTTCGCGGTGAATAAAACGCTACAGATTGTGACCGGACGCTTGAAACCAACCTCAGTATTCAAGATGTATTTAATCATAAGAATCGCAACGCCCAACTTACGAAGTATTATCGCTGCAGAAGTCGGAAAAGCAAGAAAAGGTCACGCTTCATCCTTTATATGGACACCAGCCTGCTGACAGACGGCTTCGTTCGAGGAAGAGCTTCCTGTCTCATACTCGAGCCCTGGAAAGGTCGGTTGCTGAGGTGGGAAATAGATCTGAGAGACCCCCATCATACCGTAAAAGAACAAGTGGCACCTGGTAAAGACTTGTCATACACTGTTTGAAGAGCACTGAACTGTTTGAGGATAGAAGTGCAAGAGTACATGACAAACCTGCAGCAATGGGGGTTTCTAAAACAGAATGTGAGCACTTTGTCTGTGTGGTTCTGTCCAGGATCCCCAACATCTGCTTATCTGAACATATTTATACGTTCTGAACAAAAGGAGGACTTATGGGAGGCAAATGACAAAGCCATGTTGGCTACTAACTTTTGGCAGCTAGTAGTCTAGTTCTGGACGCGGAAAGTAAGTATCTTGAACCAGCTAAATGCTGGTCTGATCTCGCGAAGTAAGTTATTTCCACAGGATGGTCAGTAAAGAAACGTCCCACGTGGTATTATTTAGAAATGGTGCTCTTTTATAATTAACCTTATGACTGTTTGTCGTTGCCCTCCAAGAATACTTTCCTGTAATACAGATTATTTTGAAAATTTTAGTGCGAGTTTGTCAGATGATGAGCCTCGTTGTCATATTAGGTTATAATTCGATCTCTTCATTGCAGAGCAGTACGTGCATCCTATATCCTTAATTATTTGATGGATGTATTCCGATCTCTGTCTTCCACTACAGTATTTAGCCTCTAATGCAAGTGTTCAAATGTTTGTAAATCTAAGGGAATTAACTTCTGTGGTTATTAGTCCCTAGGATTACAAACTACTTATACTAAATTAACCTGAGGACAACTCGCCATAGAGACGAACTTCCGAAGGCGAGAAACCTTGCGCTCCACAGCAAGGCTCTCCATCTACACTTGTGTTGCACTGCAGCTCAAACTATTCATTTGATTCACGAGATTCTGCAGTTCTTCTTCCCTTTCAGTATTTAAAACTTTTGTGTTCAATGAATCGAATCACTGGTATCCTTTCACTTTTTATTTTCATCCCATTCAAGAACCATATTTCCCTCATTGGATCTACTATGTATACAGGGTTTAATAAGTCTAAGAACAAATATTTTTATATGCGGTACCTTCTAATGTACGGATAGATATTTTTTCCCTGTGTTGATAGTCCAAGAAAATTTTTACAAACGATAGAACTCGATATCAAATAATAAACCAGTTTCCATAATTATAATTTATTGAAACCCGGAACATCCTGATTACTAAGCAGGCACTTTAAACTGCGAGCACGTACGTTATTTTACAAACAAAGTAACAAAACTAATCTTCATCAAGAAGACTGTCTTTTGCTGACTGCAAATAACGACGTTTCAGACGCGTTTCGGTTTTATTTATTGAAGCATCTTCAGTGTTTCTGTAAAGGTATAAAATGGAATGAATATAGTTTTGTTTGTTTAGGTTACAAACACTTTCAATCGATCTTTGAACCTGAAAAGTTTATAAACTTACGTATAACACTTTACTTACAGTATTGTTCTGTCTCCATTACATCCTACGGTTTTTTTCTCTTATCTTGTTGGCTGGGTATGTCACTTATAGTCGTACTCGGCTATTCTTTTTCTCATTTTTCATTTGACATATACTACCACTTCACTCTATTTTTGAGGTATTTCAATTTTCTGCTTATTCTAAGCAGAGCACAGTGTCACTATGTTTATGTCTGTTCGCTTGTTTTTCGTGATATTGGTGAGTGTTGCCAACTTCGCAACTTCGGTTTTTGTAACATATGAAAAACAAAGAGAGAGAGAGTTTGTGAAGCTAATGTACATAACTGTGTGTTTATCATGTACGTCAGGTGTGGAATTGTGGGGGTTTCGTAGGTAAAAAAAAAAAAAAAAAAAAAAAAAAAAAAAAAAAAAAAAAAAAAAAAAAAAGGGGGGGGGGGGCGTGGGGGGGGGTTAAGTGTGAGTAGTTGTTTGAATAGGTGCAGGGGTTTGTGAATGTGTGGATGGATGTATGGACATGTATTACAGTTTATGTAAGTTTATGTTAGGTAGTCAATCAGTTTGAAAAGTATCTGGTTTGCTAAGTTGTTCTGATCATTTAAGAGCTGTTTATTTTCTTTTATTGTTTTGTGGATGTAGTAGTTTTCTTGTAATGTAAGAAGTTGTTTTTTTGTTGTTAATTCTTAAGATTTCCATATCTGTGTCTCTGGTGGTAATTTTGCTATGGTTTTGGTGTAAGTGTTCTGCGAAGGTCGAATGGTTTGTCCTGTACTAATCTTGTACCTTTATTGTCTCGTTGCTTGATTTAATTCCTTTAGCATCGCCTGCTTCTCTTAGTCTACATTCCATTGCCCTTGTTTAGCTGTTGTTAATGTTCAGCTTATACTTTCCTTTCAAGAAACTGAGCGTTTAGTTCAATTGCTCTTCCACGTTCTCTGTCTTGTCAATGTCATCAGCAAACCATAAAATTTTTATTTCACCTCCCTGGACTTTAATTGCTTCTCCAAATTTCTCCTTGCTTTCCTTGAAAGCTTACTCAGTGGTCAAATTGAATAATATTGGGAAAAGACTACAAGCCTGTCTTACTACCTTTGAAACGAATGCTTCCCTTTCACGTCCTTCGACTCATAAGTGCAGTCTGGTTTATGTAAAAGTTGTGGATAACCTTCCGTTAGTGTTTTACCACTGCTGACTTAAGAATTTGAGAGATGTATTCCAGTGAAGATTGTCAATAGCTTTCCACCTATCTAAGAAAACTAGAAATGCAGGTTTACCTTTCCTCTAAGTGTGAGTATTGCATCACGTTTTCCTAAATCCAAACATGAAACCCGAGATCAGATTCTGGCATTTTTGCCATTCTGTAATTTTCTCACCTCTCTGAGCCTGCATTCTTTGGCATTGGGATTAGGGCTATGTAGCAACTAATAAAGAAGCGGTTTAGCCAATTGCTTTAATTTTAACAAGTATTCTAAAGGAAAAAATATCGAATGCTTAACTGGATTAGAATTACAGAATATCGCAGAAAAGGGGTAGATTTATTAAAAGTGGGTTGGGCTATTTTTCTATAGGAAAGAAACAGTGTCACCACTTACCCATCAGCGAGTTTCTGTAATAATTGTAACAGCACTGAAAGAGACTTGTGTGGTGTGTGTGTGTGTGTGTGTGTGTGTGTGTGTGTGTGTGTGTGATTGTTGGCGTTACTGCTAATGAGCTTAGTGCAAATGTTAGCACTGCACAATGGACAAAAGCTTCGAATTACGTATGTGTGTGCGTGCGCACGCGCGTTCGCGCTTTCAGTGATTACGGTAATGCAACAAAAGAACTACTGCTAGTAAATATTTGAAACTACAATTAAAATTTGTTTAGAAATTTCTGTGGGTTATCTCATGTTACCTAGGAAAATACAAAGCACTGTGTACAAAAGTTGTACAAGACGCGTTAAACAGAGACGAAATGAAACGCAAACAAACAAAATCAGCACCGAAATTTCGTGTCCAATGACTCTCTGTGAGGTAAAACACTACAATTTCCCTTCTAAACATGCAAATTTAATCACGTCAATGAGTGTCTCGTGCTTAAAGAGAAACACGTGTCTGACAGCAAAAAATACTGTACTTTTTCAATTACAGAAGTCAAAACGTTTCTGATTGGTATAACAGTTGGTTATACTCGCGCCATCGTCGCTGAGGATGCAGGCTGGAAGGTACCCAACCGCAGTGTGTTTGATTACGGGAAATATTACTCATTTCATCAGCGTTTTTTTACTGATGTTAATTATTAATCATACAACATTTCTAATCAGTATCGGATAATATGTATGACGTATCACTGCCATATTCATAAGCGGCTTAAGTGGGTCTTCAGTTTGCCGCCGATAGAACTGCGCATGCGCTTAGCTGTTTTTGAGTTCCATAAGCAGCTATGGGCATGCTCAGTTTACAGCTTACATGAATGTTAGTTTGTCGCCGACAGCTATTATAAACATTTTTTCGTGAAGTAAATACGAGAAAGTAATGCTCTGTGCTAGACTTGATCGATATTCATCACTGTTAGATAGACATTGGTGTGAGAATGTTTAAAAATGTTTTTAGACTGATGCTATTACCATGAGTGACGAAATATATTACAACTGGACAAAGACATAGAGTACAATACAGAACACAGGTTTATATATATACCTATATCGTTTGTGGCTTGGTATCCTGGACTATATCAAAATTTTACCAGAGAATCCAGTTAAATATTCATGATGGAGATACCGTTGGTCCTATATTGTATTCATACCACTGATGTGTTGATGTGAACATGACCTTAAAGGCATTGTGAGACTAATTTAAAATACAAACACACACACACAAATAGAAATAAAATTTAATACAGCCACATATAACTGATATAGGACACACCCAAAACATGCTCCAAAGCCACAGTCGCTTCTTACAAAATAACTTTTTAGTATACCTGTACTTCTATCTATTAGAATTATTGCACTACTAGTTTCTGTGATTCATGACGTTATTTTCAAGTTTAATGTGGTTAAATCATTGTAATATTTTTGTAATCTCGAGAATGACGCCATAGTGCTCTGAAACTAGTAGTGCGTTCGTAGTTAGATGGAAGTACATTAATTCGACAAGTGAAGACGATTTTACCTGGTGATGCCAGGAGCAGAAAACATCTGCACTAGCTGCAGGACATCCATTTATTTCCGGGTGCTGTCAACGTTACGCTGTCCCTAGACACGAAATATTACTGCACACATTGTTGCGGGTAATGTTTCCTACTCTGCGACGTTGCCTTCCGCTCACTGCTCCTCGCCTCCCGGCCAAGCACCCACAATCGCGTAAGCGGCCGACTGCGAACAGCGGACAAACTCAAAGCGCCTCGGCGGCCATTGTGGTGGCAAACTTCCGCGCGAATTTCAAATATGCCTAACACTCTTTTGATTAGAGAAAGTATTCATTTGAGTTAAAATGCGAAAACTGTGTCTAATTGAAATATATAACTACAAAACAGCTCCAGACTCCTTGAATATACAGCAACTATCGGTTGTGTGTAAATGTATTACACATACGGTATAGAAATTGGCCAACAGGGTTTCCTCTTCCTAACGAAACCGCATATGAACGGAATTTATCGTCAGATACGATTTTTTGGCACTTTCTCCGTATTTTCTATGATTGTGAAACTTTTGTACAAACATTAATTTCAGAAGAGTTTCACACTTTACGTCTTTGCTTTAGTGCTGTGTTCTCTAATATTTAGATACTTAAGAGCATAAAAAAAAAAAAAAAATACAACAGGGCTGCTTGAAACAGCTAATGTTAAAAATCGATTGTGAAAGTGAAATATGCGGTCAGGTACATAACTCAAAAATAGTGTCTATACCTAGTGAATACAGCAACCGGTTACTACCAAATTCTTTTAAAAACAGGAAGTATGCCATAAATTTTTTCTTAACTAATGAATCTAACATTAGCATTACAGTATCTAGCAAAAATATTAGCAATTTCAATTCTGTCAGCCAAATACCTTACAGTAGCGTGAAATGAGGAAGAAGATAGAGGCTTTTGAAATGTGGTGCTAGCGAAGAATGCTGAAGATTAGGTGGGTGAATCGCATAACTATTGAGGTACTGAACAGAATTTGGGAGGAAAGAAATTTCTGGCATATCTTGACTAAAAGAAGGGATCGATTGGTAGGACACATTCTTAGACATCAAGGAATCGTGAATTTAGCATTGGAGGGAAGTGTGTGGAGTAAAAACCGCAGAGGAAGACCAAGAGATGGATACAGTAAGTCGATTCAGACAGATGTAGGTTGCCGTTCTTATGTGGAGTTCAAATGTTCAAATGTTTGTATAAATTATGGGACTTAACTAGGGGGTCATCAGTGCCCGAGGGGGAATTCGAACCCCTGACTATAGTGGCCATGCAAACCGCGACTAGAGGGCCTCAGTCCCCTCGACCACCAAGGCCGGCTATGTGGAGTTAAAGAGGCTTGCTCAGGATAGGGTATTGTGGAGAGCTGCATCAAACCATTCTCCGGACTGGACCACAACAACAACAGCGTGAAATGCTCAAAAGTCAACAACTATTGTCATAGGGTTCAACTTCACACAGTGTATCCAGGTTGGCTATGTGTCATTCATACTTATATAGAACTATACACAGTTCTGCAAACCCCTTTCAGTTGATATACCCATATGTAAAGCAGATTACCTTTAAATTCTGTGTTACAAATTGCTAATATTAATTTCATAAACAAAAATTCTAACTGCAGTGACCAAAATACTCATTTTAAACAATCATAAAATGAAACTTTTTGAACTTCCTGTCCACCAGTACTGCCTAAAGAAGTTTATTTTTTATTTTTATTATTTTTTTTTAAGAGCTGCCAGTTTTGTAAAAGCTTGTTATTTATTTCATTCAGTCCTATGTTGTCTTGAACAACCTGTTAAGCAAGAAAAAATGTTAAAATGTTGTATAGCTTATGGGACTTAACTACAGGGTCATCAGTCCCTAAACTTGCAAACTACTTATGACCTAGCTCTTCCTAAGGACGGCACAAATATCCATGCCCGAGGGGGGATTCGAACCCCCGACCGTAGTGGCCGTGCAGACCGTGACTGGAGCGCCTCAGTCCCCTCGGCCACCGCGGCCGGCACGTGACTATCAATTGTGTATATATACCGTGGTAGGTATTTAATTTACGATTTACCTCTAACAACACTCGTATTTATCTGACGCTTGCCACTACCATGGCGGCCGGTCGAAGGTTCAAATTATCCCGCGACAGCAGCGCTGTTAGGGAGTCTAGTTATCCTGGCAGCCATGGTACACGCCTCCTGCCGTTGCTAACAGCCAGCGCGCGAATCCTCAACTTACCGTGGACCAACTATACTGTATCCGGCGTAGCTGTTTCACTATCATTGTCAAACAAACCACTGAACAACAATCAAACAACCAGTAAACTAAGTATGTCACGCTAAGTTTGATATTCGCTCAATACCTAAAATCAGATTTTCTGTGTTGCGTTGTACTGAATCAATTTCTTCTTCGTGCTTTGTAAACATACTACGCAAATCGTGATGAGTTTTCAAGACATCTTTCAGGATCAACAAAATTATACTTGTCTGTGTTTCAAGAATAATTTCTACTAGCATGAAAGTCCTTTGTATCTGATGTGCGGAAATGCCATTGAAATTTCTAATTTGCTCCAATAACTGGAAAATCGAAAAGTGTAGCTTCAAATAAAACTGTTTATAATGCGAGGCAGTACTGCTTCGTAGTGCCTGGGAAAAGAATCAAAAATGTTTGTATAGCTTATGGGACTCAACTACAGGGTCATCAGTCCCTAAACTTGCAAACTACTTATGAACTAGCTAAGACTAAGGACGGCACAAATATCCATGCCCGAGGGGGGATTCGAACCCCCGACCGTAGTGGCCGTGCAGACTGTGACTGGCGTGTCTCAGACGGCTCGGCCACGGCGGCCGTCGGAAAAGAATCCAGAGTGATACACTGATTACCGAAAACACCTGAAGGCAAGCGTAGAATTTCACGGTTTTTTCACATCAGTCTCTTAACTTTATTTATGTACGAATAAAACGTACGTAATAGCTCATTTATGTCTCCAGCAATCACAAAACAGTAGACGATTTTTATTTAGTTTTGTCGTAAATTACTGACAAAAACGTAGCAAAAAGGTCCAGAATGAAACTTCAGTCTGCAGCGGAGTGTGCGCTGATATGAAACTTCCTGGCAGATTAAAATTGTGTGCCGGAACCGGGACTCGAACCTAGGACCTTTGCCTTTCGCGGGCAAGCGCACTACAGGACTGTGCTATCCCGACACGACTCACGATGCCGCCTCACAACTTTACTTCCGCAAGTACCTCGTCTCCTACTTTCCAAACTTCACAGAAGCTCTCTTGCAAACTCCTGGAAGAAAGGATATGGTGGAGACATGGCTTAGCCACAGCCTAAGGGATGTTTCCAGAATGAAACTTCACTCTGCAGCGGAGTGTGCGCTGATATGAAACTTCCTGGCAGATTAAAATTGTGTGCCGGAACCGGGACTCGAACCTGGGACCTTTGCCTTTCGCGGGCCCGCTTTTAATCTGCCAGGAAGTTTCGTAGCAAAAGGTAATTAAAAGGAAATATCTAACACAAAAGGTGACCAAGTCTATCTAACGGCGATGAATATCGATCAACTCTAGCACAGAGCATTACTCTCTCACAGTTCCTTCACGGAAAAACGTTTAAAATAGCTATCGGCGACAAGCTAACACAAAAGATTCAAACAATTTACTGAATGAAAATTGGACGTGTCAGAGTAAAGGTTAACATTTGTTTACATTGACAATAATCTGTTTAAAACAATGACTACATCTGTACGTAATTTCTTGTAAACATGCCTCCTAAAAAATAAAGCACTGAAAAGTAGAGAAAAGGAGCTAAGGCTTCACAGAAACGACTTTCTCGACGAGAAGAATCCACTGAACAGAGAAACAACAAGGCTTGCTTCAGTCGCAAAACCGTCTCTATCAACAAAATGAGCATAGAGAAACAAGGCCTGCATCAGATGCAAGACAAAGAAGCCTCACTTGACAAAACGAGAGTGTTGAGCAAAGTAAATATTCTTAATCACAATTCATAATATCTGAAACAGAAGTCAATTCTGTGGACTGCCGGGCCTTAACTAGTTAATGTTTATACAGATTAGCAGAAACACGTAATGTCGTGGGTAAAAGATAAGTTCGGTATATTACCTCTGTTAAAGTAAAATAGGTATTATCAAATAAACCTCGTTAATTTTACGTTTGGATGTATTTATTTCACTGAAACGATACGGTTGTGTCCGGTTTCTTAGACTCATCTGCCGCGCGGAATGGCCTCCTGGTTTAAGCCGTTATGCTATGGACTGTGCGGCCGCTCCCGCCGGACGTTCGAGTACTCTCTAGGGAATGGATGTGTTTGTTGTGCTTAGAGTAAGTTCGTTTAAGTAGTTTGCATGTCTAGGAACTGCTGATCAATAGCTTTACAAACATGTTTAAGACACGTCCATTGATGAAATGCATATTTCTAAATCAATCACGTCCATAGAGAGAGAGAGAGAGAGAGAGAGAGAGAGAGAGAGAGAGAGAGAGAGAGAGAGAAAGGGAGAGAAGTAATAAAGACAGCCCGTTGCGTGAATATTATGGTTCATGAGCAAGTTTCGTTACCACTAAGGGCAACTCCATCAGAGGATAAAAAAAAAAAAAAAAAAAAAAAAAAAAAGTTGACTTGAAGAACAACGTAACGTCAGAATTGTATATTACCAGCAGGGTTACTCCGACGTAATGTTTTTCATGTGAACTTTTTTATCTTCTGATGAAGTTACCACCTGTATTAACGAAACTTGGTCAAGAACCACAATATTTACGCAACCGGTTGCCTGTATTATATGTATTATCGTTAATTCCCCATTTAGGAGAGAGTTACACAATCAATTGTCATGGCACTGTTTTTGGCTCTTTATTTTCTTTTCCCAAAAACCTCTCATATAATCACTGTGTTTTTTCTTCCTCTCTTCTGTCCACTTCTTTCCTCGTTTCTTTTCTTTTGGTGTTTCTTCAAATTTCTCTGATTTTTTTCTCTGTATTTTTCTCTGTTTATTATTTCTTCTGTAGAGATATTTAGTTTCTTGAGGTCTTCCATGGTTTCCTTTGCCCAGCTAGTGCAAAAAATCTTCTTGATCAGCCTATTTTCAGTCATCCTATAAATGTGGCCATAGAACTTTGCCCTTCTTTTACCTGATGTTGCCTGTAATTGTCTCTGTCTGTTTGTACAGTTCTTTTGTAGGTCTCTTTATCCAGATCCCCTGTCTCTGAACTGGCCTATAGATCTTCCTTAGAATGTTCCTCTCTTGCTTTTCCATTTCCTTGATTTTCGTTCTTCCTCTGATTACTGTTGTTTCTGCGGCATACAAGGCTTCTGGTGAGACTACTGTTTTGTAATGTCTTAATTTGGCATTAATAGAGATTCTTCATTTATTATACTGGTTCCATATAAGTCTATAAGCTTTTTGTAGTTTTGCAACTCTTCCTTCATTGGCTGTCGAATTTAGTCATTGTTTCTGTATAATCTCTCCCAGGTATGTGAAACATTCTACTTGTGCTATCTCTCCATACTTTGTTACCAATGGGTTTCTGCCTGTGTATTTCGTGTCCATGTACTGTTTTTTTTTTTGTTTTTGTTTTTTTTTCTTTTTTTTTCATACGAAATTTGTAGTCCTGTTCTGGCTGCGCTTTCATGTAGTGTCTCTAGGGCTTCTTTGGCTTCTTTTCTGTTATTAGTTATGATGGCTATATGACCGGCAAAAGCCAATTTTATGTTGATGGTTCTGTTTTTGTGCTTTCCCATCTTTACCCCATTGTCTCCTTTGTCCCATGACCTGATTATTTTCTCTAAAACTGCTTTAAATAAAATGGGTGACAGGCCATCTCCCTGTTTCACTCCTGTCTTGACGTCGAATGGTTCTGAGATCTCCCCCATGAACTTCATCTTATATTTGTTAATGTTTCCTTGATTTGTTTCCTGGTCTTGTTGTCTACCTTCATTTCTTCTACTGTACTGAAAAGTGTTTCTCTGTCTATGGAATCGTAGGCCTACTTGAAATCAACAAATATTATTGTGGTGATTCTGGACTTCCTCGTTGTTAATATTGTTCTCAGGCACCAGATCTGATCACTGCACGATCTTCCTTTCCTGAACCCGGTACTCTCCGATATGTGGATCTATCTGTTTACGTTTGTATCAGGCATGTTCCTTCTATAAGCAGTAATCATCCAGAAAGTGCAGGCCAAGAAACTGCGTAATATAATAATGTATAGAACAGAAAAAAAAATGTGTGTGTATCACTGATGTAGGGATAATGTCCAAGAATCGCAATCGATTAACTAATCGAACATGGGCTTAGCTTAGCAGTCTGTGTCACCTTGAATGTAGAAAGTCGCGTCCGCGATTTTGTGTCTTTGCTTCTGGAACTGAAATGAATGTACAATAGTCCTAGCGATAAGGAAAAGCAAACAGCTTGCGACACCGATCCACAAACTAAGATATTAGTTTACACAGCGTAACTCTTCTTCTTCTTCCGTCATGCATTAGGCTTTCCCCCAGCCTGTTGCGGCTACATCTGGTCCTTGCACTGTCACTACCACATAGTAATGTTAGTATTGATATAAAATTTTAGATATGTTTCTGTTCGTTCTTTACTTTGCAGGGCTCTTCTGATAGTGCATTTAAGTCGTTAAATTTCTTAATTTTGTCCTTTTGATCTAGATCTTCCCTGTACGATAACATGGTCACTAAAAATTTGAATCTAACAACTTGCACTATTACATTGTTGTTTGTCTATAACCATTTTTGTTCTTACTGATTTTTTTCCTCAGAATGCAAAGATTTTTCCCCTTCTTTTAATTGATATTGATATATATATAGGGCATGTTTCGTGTAGTTTATAGGCAGCTCTTTGAAGTCCATCTTCATTACTCTAAATTAACATTTGTTTATCTGCGAATAAGAAAGTCATTACGTAATCTTTTGGTTAAACTTGCGCCTTGGTTGGACAGTGGTAGAGTGCCAGACTACAAATCTAAAGATCGCGGGTTCGATCCCCGCCAGGTCTGAGGATTTTTCTCTGTCACTCTCCACTTCTTTCAACTCTGTCAGTATTGCTCATGTGAAAAATTCCGAGTAGCACCGTGGTTCGTAACCCACGTTAAACTGTAGGTCCCCCTATAACTGGCTGGGTACGTTCAATTCGAAGGTCGGAGGAAGGCAACGGCATACCACCTCCAAACAGGACCATGCCTAGTAAAGCACTGTGATGTTCAAACCAATCTTCGGATTGTTGACTGCTTTACCTTTTTTTCCCCCATGTATAGTTCTTCAGTTGTTCATCTAAACTTTTTTATCTTCTGACGAAGTGACCTTTAGTGCGAACGAAACATGATCAAGAGCCATAAAATTTACGTAACCGGATTGCTGTTACTCAGTATAAGTCATCAATAAATATTCAGAACATATAATTAATTAGAAGTAACGAAAAGAAAGTAAACACCCTGTGTTCAAAACAAATGTTCAAATGTTTGTAGAGCTTATGGGACATAACTACTGGGTCATTAGTCCCTAAACTTACAACCTACTTAGGAACTAGCTAATACTAAAGACGGCACAAATATCCATGCCTGAGGGGGGATTCGAACCCCCGACCGTAGTGACCGTGCTGAACGTGACTTGAGTGCCGCATACACCCTGTGTTGACGCACTGGTCTTGCTAAGGTATCTTCTGCGGTATCTTCGAGGCTGACTGGTTAGTCAACTTATTTCGATAATGTACTTAGACGTTTGTTATTCTGGAAATTACGTGGTTACTCTGTGAATATGAGAGGAGGGTTGCGGACGGATGGAGGGTAGTTGGGAGGAAGCGCAAGTTCGGTTTGAAAGAGATGTGGGGAAAGGGTTGGGTCGTCAGGGGTTGGAGAGACGCTGTTGCTTCACCTGTGCGTGACCATTTGAGTTGTGGAAGAGATATGTCCATACCATTCGAATAATGGAAGTTATTACATGCAAAAATATTACGGGGTGTAGCTCCGGTGTTATTTGAGTCTGACGGCGCTGCCGCTTGTAATCAGCAAATGGGAAGCCGGATGAATTTAATTAGTTAATCTGCCCGCGTCAAAAAGAGCGTTGTAAAAGCAAGAATAACAACGGGATTTCCGCGCTGCCGTCTATACATCATTTGTACTTTGTAGCTAAATACGTTGTTGGAACACACCGCATGCGCACGAAGGCCGCCAGCAGTGAAATTTACCCAACATTGGCAGCGCGCAGACCTTGTGTTACAGGGAGGGGGCATTTTGCCTAATGGCAGGTTTTTACGGAAAGCACACAATCTGAATGTGTGGGTGAACACGGATGCCGCTTGCAGACGCAGAACACGAATTTCTTTCGACACTAATTAGTGACGTCCTACTAAAACTGTGCTTCACGTGTCTACAAATTCTCGACGACATTTCAAAAAGAAATATCTGACATGAAATAAATCGCACTAGCCTGTGGAGGATGAACATCTCCTTAAGGACTTTGTGAAACTAATTTTAAAACAGTGCTATAGGAATCGCACAAAATATGTTCCAAACCCACAGTCGCTTATCAGAAAAAAATAACTGTTTAATTTACTTCTATCTACCTAACAATGCACTATTAGTTTCTGTGCACTATGGCGTCATTTTCAGATAACTATGATCACAAAAATATTACAATGATTCAGTCACATTAAACAGTGTAAATTTTCTATATTTACCAAAAAGGAAAACAGAGAATTTAGAGCGCGAATGTCCAGTGTTCAGGTGTGGGCACATTTGGTTCATCCTTCGTCTTCATAAAGGATGAAACACATGCCAACAGCTGAACATAGAGCATTCAGGCTCGGAATTAAATTCAATATGTAACTGATTCTGAGTTCGCCAGGTAGGTATATGCGAATCCCTATACTGCGGAAGCTATAGGTTTCTCTACATATTTACAACTATGGAATAACGGGACTATAAGACTGACCACTTGAAAATTCAAACAATTGTACAATGTGGTCGAAAAATGTTATGTAAATATTAAAAGAGCCAAATGGCTTTATGGTGACTGTACAAAAACGTAGGACATGTTGTTCAAGCAAAGAAACTCTTTCGCAATTAATGTTTGTACAACAGTTTCACCATCGTAGAATATACTGAGAAAGTGCCAAAAGATCGTGTCTGGAGACAAATTCCGTTGATATGCTGCACTTAGAACGCTAAAAAACTAAATGTTATATTTCAGTTTAGTTAGGAATAAGAAACACTGATGGCCGATTTTTACACCGTATGAGTAATAAATTTACACACAACCGATAGTTGCTGTATATTCAAAGAGTCTGAAGCTGTTTTGTAGTTATATATTGAAATGATACATAGTTATCGTGACTTAAGACTCGAATGAATACACGCTCTATTCGAAAGAGTCTTGTACAAATTTAACCCTTTATAGGGCAAAACTTTATTTTTAAAACAGAGAATTGAAATGTAGTTAGTTAAATTACTTATGGTACCAAAACACATAAAACGCATTTGAGATTTAAAAAGTCTTTTATCATTAATTAGTATAAATTTTTATACTTGGCAAATATTGACCACAATACATTCTGTGGAACAGTTACTTTTGTGGTCGATAATTTAACCCCTTTAAGAAAATGAGGTATTTTATGACAATAGCAGGAAATAAGAAGAAATAAAATCTTTATTTGTCGTTTACTTTCTTTTATTTTGCATACTTACATAAAAATACATATAAAATATACATAAATGTGTCAAAGCATTGTCTGCACAAAGTTACGTTGCAAGTTATACAAGGTAACTATAAAAATACATACAAAAGAGTCATACATTTAATCACAGATGACATTTGTTCAGTTTTTTAGTTCTGCTGGTGGAAAGCTACATTGCAGGTAGTGCATGCCAACTTATTACGCTTAGATTTGCTTCTTGTACTGCAAAATACACACCTCCTTATGACCTAATTTGTTGCTTTCATTATGAAACTGCAATTACTGTACAAGTAAGAGGCAGCTTATTTGAATCTACTTTATGCTATAGTATCATAATAAATCGATTTAATTTTGTAAGTGTAAAGACTTACCAACAAAATTAGACGTAATCACTGCACAGGAAACAAGTACTTCTGCTTCTCGTGCTATGTACAGCTCACTGCTCACAAATCGTTCACCTTCCTTACTAACGTGAGATACAGCTTCTTCAGAATACCCTAGAACATCTAAGCAATAATGTTCAAATGTTTGTAGAACTTATGGGACTTAACTACGGGGTCGTCAGTCCCTAAGCTTACAAACTACTTAAGAAATAGCTAAGACTACGGACGGCACAAATATCCATGCCCGATGGGGTATTCGAACCCCCGATCGCAGTGGCCGTGCAGACCGTGACTGGAGGGCCTCAGTCCCCTCGGCCACCGCGGTCGGCTGCATCTAAGCGAAATACTAAATTTCAGAAACTGTTTTGATAAAATTGTCAAGTAAATACTCAGATAACAGAATAATATAATATAACCTGTCCAGAAGTATTTGTTTAGAAGGAAATATTACGTAAAGTCGAGAAAAATTGAGGTTATCTACTTCTCTTGAAATCCAAGAAACAAAAACGATAATTTCCGTAGGTTTTGCACTAGACATGGTATTTCTGAAAGCAAAGTACTCTTAACATATCTATATTACAACATAAAATCATGATAAATCGGCTTCATCTTGAAAATGTAAAGACTTACCAGCAAAATTACGACATAAGCCATAAGCCATTCATCGAAAACTTTGTGGTTACTTTATCAACCACACACAATAACAAGGGTTGCCATCTGTTAATAAAACAATGTAAGCTCATTGTGGTCTCTTTTTTAGCCAAAGATCAGCCCCACGTAGTAGCTGAATGCGATAGGGTCTATGACAGGCATCAGTTAGCAAAGATTTTGAACATTATATCGCGGCCGGCCGCGGTGGCCGAGGGGACTAAGGCGCTTCAGTCACGGTCTGCACGGCCACTACGGTCGGGGGTTCGAATCCTCCCTCGGGCATGGATAGTTGTGCCGTCCTAGTCCGTAAGTAGTTCATAAGTAGTTTGTAAGTTTAGTGACTGATGACCCCGTAGTTAAGTCCCATAGACGATACAAACATTCCAAACAACATTATATCGTGTGGTTAAAATATCGACCACAAACCCAGAGGGGGCCCGAATGGCCTGCGCAGTCCGAGGTAAATACTCGTCGTACTGCGCATGACGTCACCGCCGAAGCACGTGGCGGCAGTTGTATCGGTAGCCCTGCAATAGCTTGTTGTTTACTGTGTATTAGCAGGAACGTTTTGTTTCGTTTATTCGTGTGTTTCAAGACAGAAAAATCGATGCCTTTAACTCAGTTTAATATGTTAATGATTCGTTTGACATTTTAAATTATCGCAGAATCGTTGACAAAAAGACAATAGCAAGTTCCTATAGAACAAACGAGGAGCTCCAAAAATGAATTTGTGCTGAACCAGGACTGTCTCGAAAATTTGTTTTCACAGATTAGAGGTCTTGACCATTTCTATCAGCATCCTCTCCCTAAAGAAGTAAAACATCGGCTGCGTTTGTTGCTCTGGAAAAGAATGCTCAAGACATTCCACTGTCTAATACTTGGTCTGTGAGACAGGAAGAAGACTTACAACAATTCCTGTTACCCAGTCGCCTGAGTGGAATTTTACCGGATATGTCTGAAGCGATGGCTTTGTCATATGAGGAAGCAGAGAGCCAGGACATAAGTTTTAGTTGTGAGGCTGCTGCACCGTCTACTGTGACAGATGTTGAATGCCCGGCTGAAGGATTCAGATATCTGGCAGGCTACATTACACGCCGTGCTGCGAAATATCACACCTCACTGGCGATGTCGCCTAATGAACTACTTTGTCCTCCTCTAAAACACCTCGCAGAATCCGAGTGGTTATAATTTCTATCACGAGGTGGTTTGTTAGTGCTGTCTGACGAGTGGATGCGACATATCTCAGATTTTGAGCTGATGTTCAACGAGATTAACGGAAGTGACATGCTTTCAAAGGAAAACAAAATTCAAAGAGATTAGCCGACGTAATTTCGCAGGAACATCCTCTCGTGGTGCCGGATGTCATGAAAATATTCTTACGGACCCGAATTTTTACCGCAACCTCAAATTGAAGCTGAAGAAAGATAAAGCAGCGGCATCAATGAGGCGACAATCACGTCAGAGGCATTCTTCGGCTGTCGGGAAAATGTAATGAAGTACGCAACTGCAATAAGCAATGCTTCGCGCCCCTCGCTGGCAGTGCTGCTTCGCCACTGACGTCATTTCAACGGCCAATAGCAGGACGTTTCGCTTCGGGCCCAGCCTTTTATAGAATAACCTTGTACAAACCTGTAAAGGGTTAAAGTTCCGCATAAGTTTGCCGCCACAATGGCCGCCGAGGCGCTCTTCAGTTTGCCCGCTGCTCGCAGACGGCCGCTTACGGGATTGTGGAGGCTTCCTAGTCACGTGACTTGGTTTCAGTATAATGACGTCTCGCGCAATCTATCTTGTCTTCGGACTATGGTGTAGGCTGCTACAAATTTTGTTGGTTCGTAATACTGGATTTGAGTCAAGGGCATGCTGCTTAGCGGTGGTAACTCACTGAATTAAACATCAATGAAGCTTAATTGCTATATTATTATTATAGTTGTTATCAGATTAGCTGAAAGAATGAAACTTTCACTCTGCAGCTGAGTGTGCGCTGATACGAAACTTCCTGGCAGATTAAAATTGTGTGCCGGAACCGGGACTCGAACCTGGGACCTTTGCGTTTTACGGGCAAGGGCACTACCGACTGTGCTATCTCGACACGACTCACGATGCCGCCTCACAACTTTACTTCCGCCAGTACCTCGCCTCCTACTTTCCAAACTTCACAGAAGCTCTCCTGCGAACCATGCAAGACTAGCACTCCTGGAAGAAAGGATATGGTGGAGACATGGCTTAGCCACAGCCTAAGGGCTAGTCTTGCATGGTTCGCAGGAGAGGTTCTGTGAAGTTTGGAAAGTAGGAAGCGAGGTACTGGCGGAAGTAAAGTTGTGAGGCGGCATCGTGAGTCGTGTCGGGATAGCACAGTCGGTAGTGCGCTTGCCCGCGAAAGGCAAAGGTCCCAGGTTCGAGTCCCGGTTCCGGCACACAATTTTAATCTGCCAGGAAGTTTCATCAGATTAGCTATTTTCAGTTATTCAAACGTAAGTAATAATTAAACTGTACTAGAGTAGATTGCACAGTCATTACCATGGAATATAGGCCATAGTGTATTAGGAGGTGACAATGGTGTGAGTAGCTGGTGTTTATGTAATACAGAGAGAATTCCATTAAATTATGAATTGGGAAGGTTTGTTTGCAAGCAAGCTTAGTCAGTTTTGTGTTAATACGATTTCCATCAAGTGTATTCACTCCATCTGGCACTTGACAATGCGGCAGTTGTTGGCTAGAATTGGGTGGTAACCGTCACGCTATTCTTCTTAATGCCGAAAAAGAACGTTTCACTGTTGCAGTTGAAACAGGTATTGACAATATTAAGGAGGCCAGTTTGTAGGTTTCGCCCATAATTTTGTGAATATTGTTGGTGATCGTATATGGTACCAGTTCATGCACAGGCTTGTTTTCAAATTCTGTTGATGAATAGAATGCGATCAAATCATTTTTTTGACTTTACAAAATCGAACAGTTCAGAATACGGACTGTCGTTAAGTTTATCCAGTAAACCGTCTGGAAAATTTCGGCTTTGAGACAAATATTTCTCTTCGCTTAGAAGAGTCATGAACTGAAACTTGATAAGATACCCAAACCTGCCGGATGTTTGATTTGACATTAACCCAGACATTGTCTTAAAAAACACACGTCAGTTCTTATTAGCACTAGCAGACTGGTGTAAAACTAAATTTAAGACGTGGCTATAGCAATGAGTGAATGTAGCCCATAGATACTTTTGCTGTACGTGTTACTGCAGCCCAGTCATTCGGCCTGCCATAACTGCCGCTCCGTCATAAGTCTAACCAACTAATTTTGATTCCAAATTAAATTGTTATACAGTTTGGACAACATGTCTGAACAAAGCTTCAGCAGAGCAATCTGCACTTACATCAGAAAAACCTGTGAACACTTCCTGGGCCTCTCCTCTATCTTTTACATATCTCGGGCATGTAGATAACAGACTTATTGATGGAATCTGTCGTTTCATCTAGTAGAATGGAAACAAACTGAGAATTGGCTATTTCTTCTTTCAGTGTATTAAGAAGAAATTTTGAAATACATATTATAAGTTCATTTTGAATAGTAGGGGACGTTCCACGGAAAAATTTACTTTCTTTCAGTTGGTTAGGAAGTCTGATATCATATTTGCTAACGATATTTATCAGTTCAACGTAATTCCCTCTATTTAGAGAATCAGTCGATTCATTATGACCTCTGAATGTCAGCTCTTGATTGGCTAAGAAACTTACACAGTCTATAATCCTCTGTTGGTGGTTACAGCCTCGTTGTGAAGTAGCACAGAAGTTCTCAGTTGTTGATTCAACTGATGATCTATTCTTGTTCGACCAAATGTTAAAAGCTCCAGATTTGCTCTAATGTGTCCAAGAGTTTTTTCGTGTCTTAAAATACACACTGACAACACATTCAGATTACTGAAAGCTTCCATAGTCCACAAGCTTGTTCTATCAACACCATACAAGAGACAAGGCCAGCAGAACAACCTTTGCTTAACGTCACAACCACTTAACGAACTACTTTTCTTATTCTGTGCTGTTTGAAAATGCCGTATGTATTCTTGCTTCTTATCTTCATGCCTAGTAGAAAGTCCAGTCAAAGCAGGGCAAGGTCTTCCTTTAACAACTATTTCTTCTTTTGCTAAAAATGATCTTGAACAAAATGGTTCTCTAATTAATTGCTGTATTACAGAATTCTTCATTTGCTAAAAATGATCTTGAACAAAATGGTTCTCTAATTAATTGCTGTATTACAGAAATTTCAGTCATTTTGAAATCTGAAAAGGAAGTAAGTTCACTGAGTACTATCGACAGGCTTCATTCAGTACTAAGACCGTTAAAAATTAAATCAAAATAAAAAAACACAAGAGAATCAATATAAGTAACAAGCAACGCCAAGTCTGGGGGCAGAATCGTAACCACTGACGTAACATAGAATAAAGCTCAGTTGCGCGTCGGTCCGTTCCAACCACCTGTCTCACGCACGATGGTAGCTGGCTTGCTGTGGATTCGCCGCATGCACTCCTGGCTTAGACGGTGGCACAGACAAATATATACAGACGGGAAACCTTCGTAAGGGCCCAGTCCTACGCTCAGGGGTACGGGGAGGGCGGGTTTCCAGCAGTTCCATAAGATGTCCCATGATGGCGCTGTGGTCAGAAGCAGCTCTTTAAACAGGCGGCAGGTAGCGGTTGTCCCCATCACCACCTCCCCTCAAACGCCAGCAAGCCGGACACAGCTGTGGTCTCGTGGTAGGCGGCACGAGCTCTCCCCTCACCCTCCCCTCCATGCTACCCTCTGACGTGCAAGAGGCACCCTAAGTACAGACAAATATATACAGACGGGAAACCTCTGTAAGGGTCCGGTCCTAGGTTCAGGGGTGCGGGGAGGGAGGGTTTCCAGCACTTCCGTAAGATGTCCCATGATGGCGCTGCGGTCAGAAGCAGCTCTTTAAACTGGCCAGAGCAGGTGGCAGGTAGCAGCTGTCCCAACCACCACCTCCCCTCAAACGCCAAGCAAGCCGGACACAGCCGTGGCCTTGTGGCAGGCGGTGCAAGCTCTCCCCTCACCCTCCCCTCCACGCTATCCTCTGGCATGCGAGAGGCACCCTAAGCAGGGAACGGCCTGACACCTGCTAGCATCTTATGGAACTACGAGGGGAGCGTAGGACAGTGGTTTAGGGGGGGCTACTCCTCTGTATATGTTACTCTGTGCCCTAAGCCAGGGAGCCGCTTGACACCTGCTAGCATCTTACGGAACTACGAGGGGAGCGTAGGTCAGTGGTGTAGGGAGGCTTCTCCTCTGCATATGTTACTCTGTGACGGTGGGCAGTTGCGGGCAAAGGAGGGTGTGGGGCAGGTGTGCACGCATCCTTCTGACAATGTGAAAGTTGCGAAGGCGATGCGGTGGAGCGGCAGCATGCCACCACGCAGTGCTTCTCCTCTGTATATGTTACTCTGTGCCCTAAACCATGGAGCCGCCTGACATGACACCTACTAGCATCTTACAGAACTACGAGGGGAGCGTAGGACAGTGGTTTAGGGGGGGCGTCTCCTCTGTATATGTTACTCTGTGACGGTGGGCAGTTGCGAGCAAAGGAGAGTGCGGGGCAGGTGCGCGCGCATCCTCCTGACAGTGTGAAAGTCGCGGAGGCGATGCGGTGGAGCGGCAGCATGCCAGGTGGGGGTGTTGTTTGGCCTCGGGATGTAGCGACCTGTCGGCAGGCGGACGCGCTGGTGAGGGGCAGAGGGTGGGGGTCGAGAGCGGCGAGCTGATGCGGCTCTTCCTCCGCATGCTGAATAGTCACCTGCTGCGCTTACTGTAAGAAAGTAATTTTTCTTCCACGCGCCGCATGCATCGTATGCATGGAGACGACGCCCCTGGGTTCGTTGGTCAGTTGGTGGGTTGGACGATAAATCGGACGGTGTGTAGGGGCTTTAACCCCGCTCGGCGATGGAGCCGAGTGCTTCCCTCTCCCCGCCTAACGGCCGGCGGATGAAGCCGTCTGCAGAGACGGCGGCCCTGCCGGGTTTTGTCCAGACGTCGGCGCCTCGCCTTCACCGCCGCCGCCATTTAAGAGCCCCGCCCGGTCGTTAGCGCGATTCAGCGCCGCTGCGGCGTCATCTCCAGAGCGGTGGGCAGCAGCGGGGCTTGATTAACCGTCCGTCAGCGGACGAGGCTCAGCCGTACAGCTCATTACGGCCCGTTTACACCTATGCCTCATCTGCCTCATCGTTTGTAGCGGTCATATGTTGGTAGAAGCGAGTAATCAGATTTTTCATTTAAAATTTATGTAAAATATTATTTAAATTTTCATTGAACAATAAAGCGTTTCAATCAGTTTGAAAAAAAAAAAAAAAAAAAAAAAAAAAAAAAAAAAAAAAAAAAAAAAAAAACAAAAACTTCTTTTTATTGTCTAATTCTTCAATTATTCTTTATTATAGACATGGCAACTACGTTTTACAGTTAACAAAATGCAATTTTATACCCATTATGGATTATTTATGTATAGATATAAATTTCTTGTCTTATCCTTTACTGTATGACGTTCCTCATTGGTTTATGATGTGCTGATGCTTCAGGCGATGGGCGGCGCTTTTCCTTCATAACGCACAGTGTTCTCTCGCTGGTTAGCTCATCGCCTTAACATCTACAGGGAGGTATAATTTTTTAAGTAATTTTGTAATCCTGTTTGTAAATTTACCGTACAAACCATTAGTGTACCTTTTTCCCTCTATAGCATATCGTCTTTTATTGTATTTTCAGAGGTCTGTAGATGATCTAATTTCATCATGCGATCGGGAGCGCTCACTTTAGTTAGCGGCTCTGCCGCAAACTAGTTCGTTCTTTTAGTTCGTCCGCTCCCAGTGACGGCTGAGCGGCGTGGTCTGCGCATGCAGGTGGAGGGAGGAGTACCCCCACCTAGCTGCGTCATGCGCTTGCTGCTCGAGCCGCTAACGATATCATGCAAACCAAAAGAAACAGTTTGTGGATAATTTCTCGCGTTTAAGTTTAATCTCTATATCTTGTCATTATGGAATTTATTAGTCAGATATTGCAGAGTGCAGAATACTTCAAAGCAGAAATTTTGTAGCACTGAAATATGTAATCTAGCAGGCAGACGCTAACCTCGATATGGCTCTCATCAGCAGAAGGCAAACACGTGATTTTTAATTCTGTTCGCGATCCATCGCACATAGTTCGCGACCGGTAGCTCTCACTTTAGTTCGCAGCTCGGCAGCGAAGTAGGTCGCTCGTTTTATTTCGTCCGCTCGTTTTGGCTTTTGCTACCGCTACTAAAACTACAGCTGAGCTGCATCTCAGCTCGATATGACTGCAACTGGCAGAAGGAAATCACGCGATTCTGCGCGCTCTTGCGTCCTTTCGCTGTTACCCGTCGGTCTACGGAAAAGGAGCGGACGAACTAAGAGGCGAGGGATCTACGAACTAGTTCGCATAGTTCGCCTGTGGCGGCGCTCTTCCGAACTAGTTCGTTCGCGAACTACACAAGACTACCAATCTCTCTCTTCTTTTAGTCAGGATATGCCAGAAACTCCTTTTCTCCCCCTAATTCTGTTGAGAACCTTCTCATTAGTAACGTGGTCTGTAGCAACACATTTCGATAGATTGATCACCACTAAAAGAAATCCGCTGAAATTCAATTATGCGATAAATCAGTCAAACCTTAAGGTCGTAAATTCTACCAAATACGTAGAAGTTATAATTACAAAAAAACCTATAGACTGGAGAGAACACACAGAAAATACTGTGGGGAAGGCGAGCCAAAGGTTACGTTTCATTGGCAGAACGCTTCGAAGATACAACAGCTCCAACAAAGAGACTGCCTACACCACATTGGAGTACTGTTGCCCAGTGTGGGACCCTCACCAGGTGGGACTGTCGGAAGACACTGAGAATGTTCAGAGAAGGGCAGCTCGTTTTGTTTTGTCACGTTGCACAGGGGAAAGCGTCGCGGAAATGTTGCACGATTTGAGGTGGAAATCATTAAAAGACGTTATTCGCTGCGGCGAGATGTATTTACGAAATTTAATTCACCAACTTTTACTTCTGAGTCTCAAAATATTTTGCTAGCACTCACGTACATAGGGAGACATGACCATCCCCATAAAATAAGAGAAATCAGATCGAAAACGGAACGATTTAGGTGTTCTTTCTATTAGAGAATGGAACGGTAGAGAAAGGTTATGAAAGTGGTTAATGAACCCTGCGCCAGGCACTTAAATGTGATTTGCAGAGTATCTATGTAGATGTAGAAAAACCGAACTGAATTTATGCTTCTGGAAGGAGGACAGAAGTGGGATGTCCTCTTGAGGCATCAGGAAATATACATTCTTCGGTTCCAACTCTCCGCAACGGGGACTTGGGTACGTATTCGCCTAAAGAATTCTTCCTCCGTGTTCAATTTCGGTTCGAATTAGTGTTCACTTTAATTGCCCTCTCTTACCCGTGTAGACACAGCTGCGGGGGAGGGGGGGGGGGGCGGTATAATCCTTGATGTATTGCGTAAATATTTAGGAAGGTCTGGTGATTCGTCGTGTCCTTACAAACGGCCGTGTCATATATTTGTGTTTTTTCTTTATACGCTGTGGCAGGAGTAATAGAAAAACTTCTTGGTTAGCAGTGGGAACTTACAGGGTGTCCAGAAAAGGGATCCCTGATTTTATAATTAAATATCTCGAAAATAAAGATCAATAGAGGAATGCAGTAAACGGTATGTTTATTGTGAAAGCTGTAAGAATTTTATACAGCAGTTTGAAATAATAGTTACAAAAGCTGCTAACAGATGGCGCTGTACGCTGTACAGCTCATATCAGCAAACATAAGTGAAATAATCGTATGAAAACACTTTTTGCAAACAATCATATCACAATGTTTTCAAAATGTTCACCATTGGCTCTACAGAGGTGGCGCAAACAAAGAATGAAATTCGCCATCACATTTCGTAGTGTCTCAAATGAAATGGATTCACATGCCACAGAGATCGCCGATTCAAGCTCGTCCAGCGTGGCGTGATGCCAAAAAAGTTACAGGGAGTCAAATCCGGCGAATATGGAGGCCAATCCATGCCTGCACCAGTAAATTTGGGATATTCCAAAGCAATGACTCTATTCCCGAAGTATTGTTTGTTTGTATCGCTTATGGGACTTAACTGTGGGGTCATCAGTCCCTAAACTTACAAACTACTTATGAACTAACTAAGACTAAGGACGGCACAAACATCCATGCCCGAGGGGGGATTCGAACCCCCGATCCCGAAGTATTCCTCAAGAAAGCGAAACACTTGTTCGGTCCGATGTGGTCGGGCTCCATCTTGCATAAACCATTCAGTACCTGGTCGATCCTCTAACGCTTGCTGTGTGGCGACAAATTGTTTCAAAATTGCAACGTAACGTGCACCAGTGACCGTTTCTCGAATGAAAAAAGGGCTAATAATGCCTCTGCTGCATAGTGCAGCCCACACAGTAACTTTAGGAGAATACAGGGGTTTAGCTTCACACCAATATGGCTTTTTGGAACCCCAAAATCGCCCGTTCTGCTTACTCACGTAGCAATTCAGGTGGAAGTGTGCCTCATCTGTAAATCAGATGCAGCCAACATCAAATCCTTCACTACCAGTTATTGTGAGCATCTGATTAGCAACGGCAGCCCTTTGTTGCACAGCTCGTACGGGTATGGCCTGGTGCATTTGAATTTTGAATGGAAACATGTGTAGGCTCTTTCTCAGTATTTTCTGTGTGCTGGAACTCTTCGAGAAAGTCTCAGATGCAAGTCTATGGACGGATGACATTGGATTTCGCTGAATAATTCCAGACTGTAGCGATATTTTCAGGGGCAACTGCGATTTGCTTGCGGCCAACATGCCCCACTAGATCATCAGCTACGCTGCCTGTTCGTTGAAATTTTGCGAAGCGCGTACGAATGCTTTTCGCATCGGGTCCTTTTGGAACATTAAATCGTGCTTGAAAACTTCGCTTTGTTAACGTAGGACTCTCTTCTAACCTTTGGTACTGTAGCACAAGAAAAACGCGTTGTTCAATGGAGTATATGGTTTTAATCTCTTCCTTCGGTACGCTAACCTCCTTTCACGTTTCAACAGTGGAAGTGATCGCTCTGAGCTTCGGATCACTATTTATACTAGGCTTTACGTATGGCGATTACAGTGCCATCTGCTAGCAGCTATTGTAACTATTATTTCAAACTGCTGTATAAACATCTTACAGCTTTCACAATAAACATACCGTTTACTGCATTCCTCTATCGATCTTTGTTTTCGAGATATTTAATTTTGAAATCAGAGAGTCCTTTTCTGGACACTCTGTAAATAGCTTCGAGATGCTTATAGGACGCCGGATCTCATCAACTTTCAGCTCCGATCTCCAGGTAGGTTCCAATTGCGGGGTCTTGTTGGTAAAAATGCTTCCTAAGTAGTTGGCAAAGGTAGACCGGTATTTTGCGTGCCGTCTCATAATGTGGTGTCGTGTTAGTAAGAACGTCCAGAAGTCCACTCTCCCTTGTTTGTGAAAAGAGTACCTTCCCTACGTTTGCAATTCTTATCGTAAGTACCATATCCAATTACATGTGCAATTTATGCCCTCTACGGCCGTTTTCATTGCTGTTGGCTTTATCCCATGACATGTTAACACAGATCTTACCAGAATTTCCCTTCTTAAGTAGCGTTAACCAAACATTTATATCATAGTAGATTTTGCAGAGAACAATCTCCTTTCTGTCTTATAATGTTGGATATACTCTAAATGGTTCATTACAATGTTTCAGGCTATTCTTCAGACCATTATTCACATCCGCACAATGCTATGTTGCAAACATACATTACCAGGCGTATCTTTCTCAGATTAAGGGCTGCATTTGCCACGAATAGCTTAAAAAAAAGGTACGACCGTCGAGAAGCTGCGATAAACTGTGAATGCACGCGTGGTTTCAACAGTATTGTCTTGTTATTGAACTATTAAAGAAATATCTCATTTAAAAATGCTCTATTAACGATACCTCTAGCTCTGTAGTATTTATTTAATCAGGATTGTGTGTTAACTTATCGAAGAGGTGAAAGGGTTTAAAATTTAACAGACATACAGCAGCTTCTTGCCGATCATATATATCCATCAGAAGCCGTGGTGTACTACGTACTGCTTTCTGCTACCGAAGGCCCTCTTTGTCTATGAATGCTTGTTGTGACATACACCAGAAAGAAAGTCTCAATCAGCAGGCTCTTGAAATGAGAGACAGAATGCTCTGCTATTAACCTCGACCGTGCTGCAAGTGATATCGGTGTTTAAGTGTGAAAATGAACAGTTCATCACTTCGTGTCTATTTCCATTGCCTACCAAACGCTGTTGGTAGCATATTAACTTTGCCCTCTGTTCGACTCATTAAGAAAACACAAGAGAATGTTTTACTGCAGGCAATAGTTGCTTTTATGTTCTGTAACATGACAAACAACCGGTAGAAGAACTGTAGTCAATTACATTCGACTGACAGATGTTCGATAATTGCTGTGGAAAAGACTGCTAGTCGAAGGGAAATAAATGACGGTCATTTCGAGCAGAACATAGATATAGATAGCTATATTATTTATTACTTTACACAAGGCCCGGAGGGAGGGAGGAAGGAAGAGGCAAGACATCGATCCTTTATGAGTTTACGTTTGGACACTCTCCCCTCCTCTAATGATTGCCCTCATTACGTAAAGCAGCTCCAAAGCGATGACGGCAACAAATGAGGGTGTATTTATTAATGACAAATACTTTTTACTGGCATTAACGGTGCACTATAATATACTCTTCAGATGTGTTATTGAGATGTGAATGTGGGTGCGCATAATATGGGTGTTATTAACTGAAGACAACGAAGAACAAAAAAAATCTATAATTCAAATTTGTTTGTCTCGGAGTGGGACATACAGTGTTACCACAATCGACACCCCCCTCCCACCCCTCCCCGTGCATGGGTGGTGGGGGGACAACTTTGAAAGGAAACCTCGAAGTTTTACTTCAGATTAAGATTCAACAGCAAAAAAGTTCATATTTCATCTGTATCATTTGTTTCTTTTCGGCACAATTAACGCTGTAATTGGTGGAATTGAAATGGGTGAAATGGGTGCACAACATGCCGCTCGATTTCCTATGAATGTCTTGTAGTATGTGGGACTCACTCTCTACGCTGCGATTGAAAGACAAGGCAGTATTCCTCCGACATATTGAAAACGGGACTACTATACTAATTTTTAGGTTACCAAACGTTCTATTTTCAGTGCTTTATAGAGTGCAAGTTTCTTAGCAGTATCGAAAACTTGTTTCAAATTACCCAGCAGACTGAATCTTCCGTAATCATCATCATCATCATAATCATAATCAACAATAACATTGGTTATGCCTTTCAGTGTTCAGTCTGGAGCATAGTTACCTAATACAATTCCTACAATTTGTCCATGTTTCCTTATTCAGTGCTAACATTGATGCCTCGTCTCAGATTAAGCCTGTTACTACAAAATTATTCTTGACCTTGGTCTACGTCGACTCCTATTACCATCTGCCGCGAACCCATGAGTCTCTTAGGTAACCTAGCTTCTCCCATGTGTGTAATATGACCTCTCCCCCATCTCACCCTGGCCGCGATGCAGTAGCCGAGCGGTCTAAGGCGCTTCGCTGCGGAGCGCGCGGTTGCTCACCGTCAGAGGTTCGAATCCTCCCTGGGGCATGTGTGTGTGTGTGTGTGTGTGTGTGTGTGTGTGTGTGTGTGTTGTCCTTCGGACTGATGACCACGCAGTTTGGTCCGATAGATATACAAACATTTGATTTCATCTCACCCTGTTCGCTCTAACTGCTTCATCAGTGGTGTTGACTCCCAGTTTGTTGTTGATTTCCTTATTTTGGACACCCTCCGGCCACTGTCCCCATCTATTAATACCCGCAGTCACCCTTGATACTTTGATATATGTTGTATACGTTCTCAAGAATGCGTCAATAAAATTTCCCTTTGCTGAGTCGACGAATTCATTATGTTCTTTTTTCATTTTCCACGAGTGTATATATTATCATTACTGAAGTAGAAAGGCAATGTTTATTATTAGAAAGCGTAAGCTGTTTCCAGGAACAGATGATTTCTCTTACATTCGAAATAAATATAAATCATTTTATAGGTCTCATTTAATTGGCTCCGAGTTCGTCAGTCTACGATCTACGGACACCTGCCCAGCAGAAGCCAAAGATTCGGAACGTCGCAGAGGCACATCTGAGCAGCATTCAGCACGCCTGGAGGCCACGTCGCCACGGCAACTTTCCTCGCTTCGTATTCCCAGCTCGGCCTTAATTGAGACTGACAGTCGCTCTTGGAAGCAATAAAAGCGAAACAGGAGCAGACTCCAGGCCGTTTATTGAAGCTACGCAGCGCACAGAGCTCCCAGTTGCTGCACTCGTCGCTGGGGAGCCTAGCAATGTGCTTGTTTTTAACGTTGGAAATGCTGAATCAGATATAGCACAGTGGACCTTTTCAAAGCAAACCCTTCAATTATTATTTCATATTGTGGATTACTTGTTACATGTACGTTCTGAAACATGCATCAAATTTCAATTCTAAACAAGTTGATACAGGAGAAATGTACATGTTGAATGTGTTCTGGTATAAATACTACTCCTACATACGCGGTTACTGTAAATAACTCATTCTTTTCCGAAGTTGTTTATTTCCCGAATCCCCGTCGGTGGTTCGAACCCCCCCCCTTCGGGCAGGGATGTTTGTGTTGTCATTAGTATAAGTTATTTCATATGCAGTTTGTAAGTTTAGGGACTCATGCACCCCCAGTTAAGTTCCTTAAGCTTCACAAACATTTGATATTTCCCGAACTATTACACGTGCAAAGATGGCAAGTGCGTGAATAGGAGCATTAATTTGCCAGCTCTGCATTGTGTCAACCAGCTGGCCGTAAGAGCCCATGCCTTGACAAAATGGCGACGAAGGAAAAGTAAATAATAATAATAGAGTTATTGTATGTTGGAATATGATAGATGTTTATCAGTTACAAGAGCGTATCGTGCATTGAAAAAGAATCATGGAAAAGAACCGTCATATAAACACAGCATTGAGCGTCGAAATTGGCAATTTAGAGACACTCCTCGTCTCTCCATCAGAAAAATATTGGTCAGCTACGTGCGTCAGATGCAACCGTGGAGAGAGCGAGGAAACATTTAGAACAAAATGCAACGAAATTAATAGCCAGTGCAAGCCACGAACTTTGAATACCACAGCAGACATTGTGGTAATTTCTACGATAACGGTTGAATCTCAAAGCGTACCATCTGCAGCTCGTACAACAACTAAAATCATAAAATAACGATTGACGCCTTCAGTTTCCCATCACAGTTGTGACTACTACCTGTCGGATCGAATGAAAAGCGCTCTGCCTTGTTAATTGGTCTATTTGATGCATTTTCCTTGTTCCACGATGTGCTGAAAAATTTGTGAATTTGAAATGTGCCTAGCATTTGAGTTGTGCTACTCTTTTGTGGTGGCTCAGGTGGGAACTGTTTACTATATAAGTTGTCACTGCTGTGTTCTGTGTGTAGGGTATCCTAGAGAGCCTATATAGCCGGCCGCAGTGCCCGAGTGGTCTACGGCGCGCCAGTCACAGTCTGCACGGCCGCTAAGGTCGGGGGTTGGAATCCCCCCTCGGGCATATATGTTTGTGTCGTCTTTAGTGTAAGGTAGTTCATAAGTAGTTTGTAAGTTTAGGGGCTGATGACTCCGCAGTTAAGTCCCGTAAGCTTAACAAACATTTGAACATTAGAGCCTGCATAGGGAGAGAGTGGCCAACCGGCCTGTGGCCGCCATGTTTTTACCAGCGCGACCATGCGGGACGTGCACTTACATAGCGACAAAGGCTGAAATGCAGCCACTGAACGAGTGAAATAAGCCATCACTTCCGCCCATGACACCAAAGTACATCTTCTAGCTTGCACGTGGTTAAAGAAATGCCATTGGGGGTTAAAGAAATGCCATTCATCTATGTTCATGAAGGCCTAATAAATTTGAAAGCAAAATTAAATTTGAATGTTAATACCATATTTAACGATATACTGGTAATTTCGACAGTTTGCAGTTGATTAATAAGAGGGAGAGATACTACACGTTATGTATGGGAAAGAAAATGATACTGCTTCAGAATTTTCTGAGGTACAATATTATCGCTTTCCGCCCCGACATAATGCATTTTAAGTGTGCTGTCTATCTTATAACATTTTCCTACACTGTAGAATACCAAAATCGTCATTCTGTGGATACTTTTAGGTACAGAGTATCACAGAAAATCGGAAAAATACCGATACTATACTGAAACATCAGAAACAGACTCAAAATAGGTAACTAAATATCTACAAAGAGTCAACAGTCCCGCCCCTCTCTCTTTCTCACGTCACATCCCGTAACCAATTATAGGATTGTGGATAGCCAACAATACACAGCGAAGGGGGAGGTGCCGTAACTTACCTTGAAGCACGACATATCAAAAACCAGAACCATGAACTAACAAAAAGCTAGCAAATACTGTTTAAAAACATTACTGTTTATTGGTTTCAAACTCGCATCCTTCACATTATGACACTGCACACAATTCTTTTCGAAATGTATCAAGTCTTTACAACACTTCCTTAGACACCGATGTCGTCTATTTCCTCCTCTCAACCAGTATTTCAACAGGTGCAGGGAAGGTAAGTTTTGAAGCTTCAGTATGTGTCACTATGTCTTGTTGCAGTCCACCTCTTTTAAGGCTTTAATAACCAGTTCAGCCCCTTCCGACAATTTTTCTAGGCGAGAGAATTCGGGTAGCTCAATTTTATTGGGTTGGGTTAGTTGTTTGTTTGGGATAGGGGGACTAAACTACTGTATCAGTCCCCCGGTGGGGAGGGGAAGGAGTGAGGATAGGAAAGGAAGGGAGGGGGAAAGGAAATGCAGTCCGGGAAGGAAGGAAGACTGCATTACCTCGGGGCCCCGTGCTCGCCACGACGGTACTCACGAAAGAACCGTTAGCCCCTTGGGGGCGCCTAATTTTATCTTTTTATCTTTTCTATCTGCATAATACAACGGTAAAAAAAATTCTCATCTCCTTGCGTATACACTACCTGCTGTTCTACACCGAATTACCGTGGAATCAGTGTATAGAATTTTAAATTTACAATTTTTGCAAATGGATGGGCATTATGTATAGTTATTCTAGCAGTCTTAAGCTCTGCCAATGGCTTCTGCAATGATAAACGTACAACATCCAGTCATTAGACGCAGTATAGCCACAGTTTAAAAGCTGATCGATGTGGGTAACAAGCTTTATGAACATATTCTTTTCATGCCCCTTAATATAGTATACATGTTCAGATCCACCATTTCCGAGGAGTAGTCCAAAGTATGGCCAAGTAGCTCATCTATTAACAGTTAAAGCTATTATCTTAAAAACGCCAGTTACAGATAGATTTGCCAATCCCCTGCATTTAAAGGCACACGTGAAATGCTGCTTGCACATATGCATTAGCCTCTTCTTTTTCCATCTGCAACTATTCTCCCTTTAAAGCAGTTGTCATAGCAGTATATTCGAGTTTTCTTTCCTTGGTCTTGATCTCTTCCATTTCCAATTTTCTTTTCCTTGCACTTAGACGTTAAGTGCACAAAGTGATGTAATTTCTTTATTGGGGAGAGTCGGTGCGATAGATTTACTGTTTACGGAAATTATCACATGGCAGAGTACAGCACCGTATTGTTCAATGTTGTTCAATCTAAAAAACTTATTCATATGTAAGGAGCCATACTTTGCCATGTGATCAATCTGTCTATATGCCACACGCAACCAAGAATACATCTAGAATCCAAACATGCGTTGTACTATTAGCTCATATGGGGATTATTTGGTCCTTCGGCTAGAAATTATCACTCAAAAACATAATTGTAGAACAATCCGGAGTCATACTAGGACATGATCCGTTTCTTATGGTGTGAATTTTGTGTTCAGTAGCTTGATTTACCCTAAAAGTAGAGGCCCGGTTGTTGCGTTTTAAGTTTATCATGCCTCTGCACAATTTTTGAAGTTGTTGGTTGCGAATATAAACAATCTAGGAATATTCTTCTGTTGATAGAACCGTTACTCTTAGATGGTGTGTTTGTCTCTTGTCTGTTGGCGCCGTATGATACCTTATACTGCTTCTGTAGTGTTATCGATGCATATGTAGCCGAAGGTATGATTACCTAAAATACGACAGAATATGTTTTCTACAAGGTTAAACTAATTTTTTTTCATATTCACAGAATATAAGACTTCAACTGCGAATGGGAATTAGTACATAGTTACTACGAGTTTTAGTACTTTGGGCAGGGTAAAGCTGGAAATTTGTGTCTGACGGGAGGCGTGCTTAGGTAGTCCTTGCAGGGGCGCTGATCACTGTGTCCCCAGTGGTGTAGGGGTCAGCGCAACTGCCTAGAAAGCACGAGAGCAGGGTTCGAATCCTGGCTGGGTACACATTTTCAGCTTTGCCCATTCGCAGCTGAAGTCATATATTCTGTGAATATGAAAACGATAACAACTGCAGGATCAGAAGTGACGTCTGTTCTTTCGGAATAGACGCCACATGTATATATAAACTAAATTTGTCTGGATGGTTAATAATACTGTAGACTGTTGTTACTATGGATATATTCTGTTATATAGGTGTCGTGTATACGATATAAAGGGTGTTTCACTAAGTGTGTTTGCCTCTGTAACTTATAAAATAATAGGAGACGGGAAATTTTAATGCGGTAGGTCAACACAAGAAATGTTACACTTTCTGCGGAGCTATGAACATAGTTTATTGTATCATTTTCCAACAAAAAAGCACAAAGATATAATTTTTTAAATGGAACAATAGTTTTTTCTATCGTGCATAGGATTCATTGAAACCAGCTGCGTCCAAATCAATTTAAACTACATTCCTATAACTGTTAGTTTGGGAGCTACAACCCTTCAAAATTTAGGGGGCGGAGGCTACGACAGCGTAACTGACTGGCTGGTGGTCATGAGACAGTGGGCAGTGCCCCAGGGGATAGCCACTCGGCCAGTCAGCTACGCTATCGCAGCCTCCGCCTCCGGAATTTTGAAGGGTTGTAGCTCCCAAACTAACAGTTATAGGAATGTAGTTTAAATTGATTTGGACGGAGCTGGTTTCAACGAATCCAATACATGATAGAAAAAACAATTGTTCCATTAAAAACCCCGCAGAAAGCGTAACATTTCTTATGTTGACCTGCCGCATTAAAATGTCCCGTAACCTATTATTTTATAAGTTACAGAGGCAAACACACTTAGTGAAACACCCTGTATGTAATAAGAGTTGAATAACGAAGACACTGTTCTGTCCCTCCATTATGTGTTTTTATTGGGTTCTCAGAGGTACGTTGTGCGGTCGTTTACGTCTGCATCGCCATCTATCTGGAAAGCACAGTCGATGATTGGTTGGATTCTGTGGTTAAGTATAGTCCTGACCCTAACTAGAGGCGTTTATATTCTATTTTATCAGCACTGTTTCTTCCTCTACACCCCGATATACTGTTTATAACTCAGAGACTTTTCCTGTTTCCAAAACTGAAGAGACCTGTGAATATATAAAGATTTGCAACGACTGAAGAAATGAAAACTGTATCGTTGGATGTACTCAAGGCTGTAGCAAAAAAGTTCTGGTGACAAGTGCTTCGAGGATTGAAAGAATTGTTGGCACGAAGTGTATTGTATATTGGGGGAAGGGAGTCATTTATAACGCGACAAGAGGGATATTGTTTCATATAAAAGTCACTTTACTTTTTGAACTCGTCTCGTAGGAGGAATGTAGTGCAAGTAGCTGCTATTTAGAATGGGTTGTGAAGACAAAGCCTTCTCAAGCGTAATGCGAAATCGACACTCCCAGGAAACTTGACACAGACAGATTCTGTCGTTCTTGTAGGGGGAGAGTGCCTACGATTCCGAGTGAGTTCATAACTTAGGAGGAACAACTGCAGAGGATCACTGAAGGCAAAAGCCGAAGAGAGACCAGCGGTTTTCGGTAGCCGCCTTGCAGACAGACGGTGTTGAAGGCAGTCGTGCCGTGCCCCGCTCCTGTGATGGATGAGGGGGCGTCCACTTGCGACGCAGGGAGCGTGTGCCCCTGTCCATGTTGCCGCAGCATCATGCTCTGCAGTAAGGAGGTAAAACCTCGTGGCTTTATAACAAACTCCGTTACGATTATTCCTCTGATTTCTCCCACGCTCAACGGATTTTTGTGCAATTTATTATTACAGCCTAGGAACTGAAAGACATTAAGGATGTAATAAACAAGCGACGAAACCTCAGCAATACTTCGCGGCTGATAAATATGTATGTGGATCGGATATACGTACTAGTCTCCTTCCTTCGCCTCTCTCTATCTACTCGCCCCTCCCCCTTTTCTCATTTGACAATGACATTTTCTTCCCCTAATCTCGTCCTTTCCATCTTCCTATCTCTCCCTGTGTGTGTGAAACTTAATTTCCTTCTTCCCTTTTAATATGCATTCTACATCTACATTGGACACTCTGCAAATCACATTTAAGTGCCTGGCAGAGTTCATCGAACCACCATTATACTATTTATCTCCCATTCCATTCTCGAATAGCGCGCGGGAAGAGAGAACACCCGAATCTCTCCGTTCGAGCTCTGATTTCTCGTATTTTATTCTGATGATCCTTTCTAACAATGTAAGTGGGAGTCAACAATATATTTTCGCATTCGGAGGAGAATGTTGGCGGTTGGAGTTTCGTAAGTAGCCCACGCCGCAGCGATAAGCGCCGTTGTTGTAATGATTCCCATCCCAGATCCTGTATCATTTTCGTAATGCTGTCTCCCCTGTATCGTGACGAGCCCTTCTTTGGACTCTTTCGATGTCCTTCGTCAAACCCACCTGATAAGGATCAGTCTGAAGTAATAGTAATTCCTAGGTATTTTGTGGAGCTTACGGCCTTCACTTTTGATTTATTTATCTTGTAAACAAAGTTTAACGGATTTCTTTTCGTATTCATGTGAACGACTTCACACTTCGCATTATTTAGAGTCAATTGTCTATTTTTACACCATACTGATATCTTACTCAGATCGTTCTGTAGTTGGTTTTGATCTTCAGATGATTTACTAGACGGTAAATGACGGCGTCATCTGCCAACAACCTAAGAGGCCTACTTAGATTTTCCCCTAAATCGTTTATGTAAATAAGGAACAGCAGAGGACCAATAACACCACCCTGTGGAACTCCCGATAACTCCTCTTAGTCGATGCCTTACCATAGATTACTACGAATTGTGTCCTCTCTGACAGGAAATCCTCTATCCAATCGCAAATATCGGACGATATACCATAACCACGCAATCTGATTAACCACAGATACCCCTCCCTTTGGTATTTCAAGTCCCTTAAACTGAATGAATAAATCTGTTGTGATTATACGTACATTGAGTATTATAGAGACCGCACAAAATGCTGAATCTCTGAGGATAATATCTTCAAGAAAGTATGTTGCACAATTTTAATCTCTGAATGGGTAGAAGGAAAGAAGATTAATAGGGTTTAATGTCCCGCTGTCAGCGTGCTCATTAGAGACAGAGATCATGCTCGGATTTTTTTGTGTAAGGGTAGGGAAGGAAATCTCCATTACCCTTTGAAGGAATAATTCCGGCATTTGCCTGGAGTGATTCAGGGAAATCAGGGAAAATCTACATCTGGATCGCTGGAGTGGATTTGAACCACCGTCCTCCCGAATGATAGCTACTGCGTTACCTCGATCGGTATCTGATGTGATAGTGATATGGAAACGTGAAGGGACCCGTACAGCACGAATGCGTACAGGCTGACCTCGTCTGTTAACTGACAGACACCGCTGACAGTTGAAGAGGTTCGTTCTGTCTAATAGGCAAGCATCTATCCCGCCCACCATACAGGAATTACGAACTATGGCAGGCGGGTTGGGATTTCATGGTCGATCGGCTGCCAATAACCCACATATTATGCAGGTCAATGACAAATGAAGCCTCGCTTGGTATTAGGCCGATGTTATAATTTCGTTTGACAAAGAATGTTTGTCCAATATTTTTTGACAAAGAATTTTTGACGCGCTGAAATGAAATGAGCGTATGGCCTTCTTGGCCGGGAGAACCCTTGCGGGTCTGTTCGGCCGCCTTACTGTAAGTCTTTTTATTTGACTCCGCGTGGGCGATTTACGTGCCAATGGTGATGAGATGATGATGATTAGGACAACACACAACACCCAGTCCCCTGCCGGGAATCGAACCCGGCCCTCCTGCGTGGTAGTCAGCGACGTTTCCGCTGAGATACGGAGGCGGACTATGACGTGCTGAATAGCAACCATTACACTATCAAAATGGTGGATGGATACTTGTTATTAAAAAAATGCAACTGTTAATACAGCGTCAAATGTTCAAATGTTTGTTAAGCTTATGGGACTTAACTACGGGGTCATCAGTCCCTAAACTTACAAACTACTTATCTACTACCTTATACTAAGGACGGCACAAATTTCCATGCCCGAGGGGAATTCGAACCCCCGACCGTAGTGGCCGTGCAGACCGTGATTGGAGCGCATCAGTCCCAACGGCCACCGCGGCCAACACTTGTTATTAACCACAGCTGTTGGTTACATAGATTATAAATATCTTTTTATTCACTATGATTGGATGAAGACCTAAAGTAATTGCAACTGCTAGACATTTAGACGACTGACGAAATTGGTGACGCTTGTGTCTGCTGCTCTAAAAATTTCAACTGGTGGAACCAGTACCTTTGTTGGTAGTAAGGAGCCTATGCGCTGTTTCCCTTATTGCTAGTACTCTATCGCGTCTGCAGTAAACAAAAAATTTAAAATATTTGTATTTTGTGTAAATACATTTTTTGTAAATAGTGTTCATGTGAATAAATACATGTAATGAATTAAACAGTGCCATTATACACCTTTGCTTTCTCCACTGCAGAGGTGGTGCAGAGGCCATTAATTTTCTTTCTTACGTCGTCTGCCGCGCCACCAGTCCTCACTTGGTCGCTAATTAACTCCGCAATTATCTTACAGCTTTCGGTTCGATGCAGACGGTTTTTATAATCATCCTCATACAACTGCAGAAATTTTGTTGTCGGGACCACACACCATGCGAATTTCCCTCTTATGTTTTCAGACAGTATGTCAAAAAGTGGTACTGCGATGCTAGCGCTCCAGGCAGTCTCGTTTCTCACTGCAGTTAGCGTAAATCGAACGCTTTATTTGATTAAATCTACTGTGGGCTGGAGGATTTGATCAAGGAATTTTTGACGAAAGGGAACTTCGACAAAAGTTCCATATTACACTGTCCAATTTTGTTCGGCAAAGATTCCTTGTCAAATAAAATTTGAAAATGTAATATCGGCCTACGGAGCGTAAACATTGGACGATTGAACAGTGGAAAAACGTTATGTCGAGTAACGAATCATGGTACACAATGTGGCGATCCTGTGGCAGGGTGTGGGTATGGCGAATATCCGGTGAACGTCATCTGCCAGCGTGTGCAGTAAAATTAGAAGGCGGTGGGTGGTTTTATGGTGTGGTCGTGTCGTCCATGGACGTTATTTTGCGTGGTACTATCACAGCCAGACCTACATTGGCGTTTTAAACACCTTCTTCATATCTAACACGTTTGCAATGTTACAAATACTAAGAATTATTATCTTTGCCGCTGTCTCTATCAGCTGTTAAAACATCAAAACTGTCAAGCTGTCACAGTACACCTATTTTAAATTACTGTACTGACATATGATTATATAAATCAACAGCTACCAATTATCAAACGTAAGTCTTCAAATTAGAAATGTAATTCGTAATTGATATAATATTCCCTAAAGTAAAAAAATAATGTTATATCTTTTTTTTCAGTATTCGAACGATGCTTTTGTGTATAGAGTGAAACCGGTTAATTGAATAAATAGATGTAGCGACTTGTGGCTGTTTATTAAATCGAATTTAATATTGGTTCGTCAACCATTTATGACATAAACACATAAACAAAAGTATGAGATAATGAAATATGCTTGTCAATCGGCAACAACTGAAAAATTGGCTTCCAGATAAACTTAAAAAAAAAAAAATAAAAAAAAAAAAAAAAAAAAATGAAGAATTATGTAGGTTATTGTACAAATGATTCAGTTTCCGATTTATTGTACAAATGATTGAGTATCCGATGTATGGGTTAGCCTATCCTATGCCAGCAGTAACAGGTACCGCCCGATAAGCCGGAATTTTCGGTAATGCGGCAGCAAATCGGTCCTGAGTGAGCTTGGCGGATTATCGAGCTTTATATATCACACACACACACACACACACACACACACACATGTTCATCTAGTTATAGAAGTAACTCGTCTGTAGCAGTGAGACGGTTGGCGAAACAGTACGTGTGAACACGTCCTAAGCACCTACCACAAGTATCAAATGCTCGTCGCATTAAGACGTCCAGAACACCTGACAAAGGTATCAGCGACGAGTTTAAGGTCTAGCTAGAGCAATAATAACGGTTGCATCCAACATCTCTCCTGAGGTAGAAATG
This sequence comes from Locusta migratoria, assembly GCA_026315105.1. Lineage (NCBI taxonomy): Eukaryota > Metazoa > Arthropoda > Insecta > Orthoptera > Acrididae > Locusta > Locusta migratoria. Next base: position 183,394,180 of record CM048749.1, read on the forward strand.
GCTCTGCCACTGATGCAGTGACATTGTCACCACATAGGAAGCACCCAAGCAGAGTTCTAACCAACATAAAAGTAGTGGGTGGACAAACTCGATATTAATAATCACGGGGCTGAGTGCTTTGATCAGACCTACCTCCAACAAGTGAAAAAAATATAGACGTTGGTAAAACTGCGGCTCGCGTTGTTGGCCGTTCGCACATCGGCGCTCCGGTCGTCAGTTGGAGCGTGGGCAGCGACGCGCCCGCGGCTGCGCTGCCGCGAGTTTCGCGTTTTCGCCGCGGGTGTCGCTGGCGTCGCGCCGCTGGGCGTGGCCGTCCTGCCGGCCAGACGGCTCTCAATCAGCAGCGCTTGTTCGACCACTCGCGCCGACCAATTATTAAAAACGCGCCTGCGAGCGCGCCGCGCCGCCAAAGCCACCGCCCAACAATGCGACCGCCGCGCGAAACGCGACCGAAAAAAAGGACCCCCCCAAAACAGAGCAACCCGAATAACCTAATTTTCCGGAACACACGTTACCGCCGGCTGCCTCGAGAGCGGTGTTTATTAATAGACCAGTGTTCCAGCTTCCGTCATATTCAGCGTCGACGCCGCAGCCCTACCAGTTCCGCTGGTACGGTTTTCACAGTTTTCCCTTCCCCCAAATAGCACATTTATCTACAAGTATCGTACGTCACTGTGTTGCCGGGATATCATCACTGCCGCTAATAATCATTAGTACACCCTCGAAGAGTTTTCCCATTAGCTCTAGCTTTAGTGTTGAAACAGTGGATATTGAGAGCATGAAACGATTGCATTTACAGATTAATAGCTGAAGCGGTACTGCCGTACAACGTGTCCATCCGTTCTGAAACGTACGTATAGTACGTGGTGTAGGCTTCACAGGCGGCAACGTTGGTATGTGGTGATTGTAGCACACATTCGGTCATACAGATGGCTAATATTGACTCAAGATACATTGTACCTTTGTACCTACTGAAAGAGTTGTGGGTTGACGACACGCAAATGTCAGTTGTCATCACGTCCCATACGTGTTTGTTCAGAGAGAAGTGCGAAGAACTGTCTGGCGAGGGCAGCTGCTGTGCTGAGTGTGGTGTCGCACAAGTCTGAAGTGCGCGCCACCTACTTTCGCCGCGCGCCGCCATGCAAGCATGGCGCGGCGTTCTTGCGTCAGCCACGAGCGCCCTCTGCTGCAACTCCGCTCACGGCCACCACTGAACTGCATCGGTCACTTGCCTATCGGATAGGCACTAGGACTATCCTCAGTAGGTAGGCCTCTATCTAGTTAAACTATGTACCAACATTCCACTAGTCTGCTGCCCTCCAAGTTAAGTATTTTATTATTTATACGAAATATGTATCTTGTTCTAATCTAGCTTAGTGTTTCTAGTTTCTGCTATCGCACTTGCTGGTCACCTCAGACTCTGTACCCGTACACGCGTGCATCCTATTTCCCTGTGTCGGTCTCTTTCTACTCGGTCACCGACACCTAGTACAACCGGCGGCAACGAGACACAAAACTGAGTATATGTGCGAGTAGTATACTTTTGGAACAACGCATCATCTTCGTCTTGCAAGAATGCCAAAGGAGCGGGTGTTATAACATTCTGCGTGTACTGAGCACAGAGCAGCGTTCCTACGCAAAATTCAAAGGTGAACAACAGTTGTCACTTATCGCACCTCAGGCCATGAGGTCTGGGGTGAGACAAGAATGTCTTGTTCGAATGCACTGTACTGACAGCGCTCACCAGGTACTAAGTCGTTCGCTCTAACGACGATCACTTGCATGCAGGCAGAATCTGCTTTCACCGCTAGACGACCACGGTCAGCCATACCAAGTCATCCTCTGACGGCACAGCTCAAGCCAAGCACATCGATGTTGTGGCGTAAGTGCAATACGGTATAGAGGTGTTTGTAAATCTATGGAGCCGAAATGCTGCGGTCATCACTACCTAGGGTTAAAAACTACTTAAACTACATTCATGGAATGTAAGACATTAACTGCGAACGGGTAAAGTTGAAAATGTATACCCAGCAGGGATTTTAACCCGGGTCTCCTGCTTTCTAGGCATTTCGTTGACTCCTACACCACTTGGGACACCTACACGGAATTACTTGTATCTGACGGGAGGCGTACTTCGAGTAATTCAGTGCAACTGTGGCGATCGCTGTGTCCCCAGTGGTGTAAGGGTCAGCGGTACTGCCTAGAAAGCAGGAGAACTGGGTTCGAATCCCGCCTGGGTCACATTTTCAACTTTACCCATTTGCAGTTAATATCATACATTCAGTGAATAGCTGCAGGATGAAACGAGCCACAACATATATCAAAACTTTACATGTTGGAGGGAAACCATGCTTGTCGTCAAAGAATAAATCCGTCTTTACCATGCAATTTACTTAAAGATGGAACTATAGTAGACTATACGCACACTAACGAAGTTAAAACACTTTCAGTGGACAAAAAACGAAACATTCTGCACAATGGTGTACGAAGCTGTCTAATAAGCTCTACACAGAACGACTGACTTCGTTCAGAACCGGAAATCAGAAGAACCCCCACTAATCGACTTTTGAGAAACATTAGTGGAGAATTTTATGCTAGTTATCCCAACCCTTTATGTACTCTGAATACCGGGGCGCGTGGCGATATCGCAGTACTAAAAGCATACTGGCAAAGAGCTGGACTCTTTGAATATTCGTCCATATTGTGCTCGGCTGCATCCCTCCAACGTCAATCATTTCTAACCCTTAGGCAGTCGGTGACAGTCGGTAAACTACTAAACTGTCGCTATTATTCCAATGTGTGCAGGAAAGGTACCTGGGCCTGCAAATATAAGTTCTAAGCCACCGTCACATGTCCTATCCGACAGAAGTGACCTCCATCCTTGGGAGTTCAGACAGCTATCCCAACGCGCAAAAACTATGGTGTCTCCAGTACGCCACTGCTTTCCTCCCCCCAAAAGTATAAACCGGCCAAGCAACGTATCGGTATAATCCGTTCATACTCCCACATTTTTTAGTTAACCATCCATCAGTGACCCACAAAGTTCGGTACCTCCCGTGAAACCTTCTTTAACATATTACCTCTCTCATCTCCTCACCCTAGTTAACGCAGAGACGTGTCCCCACGAGAATCCACGGGCAAATATGCTGGTCTCTGTTCCTATGGGCTGGCCGCTCTTCAGTTCGCTGTTTACAGTCACGCCATCTAAGTTGGCGTCAGGCGTACAGTGCCCACAATTGAGTTGCGTCACCACTTTCATTTCGCTACGGTTCTGATTCCGGGAATGTTTGGGTCGGCGACCTGCCTTCAACAGCAGCGCTCCTTTGCAGAGTAGACCTTTCAAGGCGCGCCGCGGCCTGAAACTCTGCGGCCATGTTTCGTTCCCCTCTCGCCTCTCTGCTGTGGCCGGCCGCGGTGGCCGAGGAGACTGAGGCGCTCCAGTCACGGTCTGCACGGTCACTACGGTCGGGGGTTCGAATCCCCCCTCGGGCATGGATATTTGTGCCGTCCTAGTTCGTAAGTAGTTCATAAGTAGTTTGTAAGTTTAGGGACTGATAGCCTCGTAGTTAAGTCCCATAGACTTTACAAACATTACATTTACATTACATCTCTGCTGTGCCTCGACGAATACAGAATCTCAACACTCCACTAACAGGTAAACGTACCTGCCACTGTCCGTTTCTCGGAAATTTGGATATGTTAAAATATATAGAAAACTAAAGAACACTTTTTTTTCTTTCTTTTTTCCCGGAAGTAAAACATATTTAAGGGATGAAGCGGTCCTTCCAGAATTGTAGCTAAAGTGGAAACATTGCTATAACTTAGAGATTAGTGAAGCAATTTTAATGATTTTTGGTGTGATAAAGAAAATCGGCCTTGGTGTATTGGTAGAGGAGTGAAAAGTAGGGGATCAACTACCCATAAAGCGACCTAATTTTGCTAAGGTAAAGTGTTTTGAAGTAGAAACTAAATAAAATTTTTGTAGAGCTTATGGGGCATATACTATAGAAGGCACAAACATCCATGCCCGAGGGGGCATTCGAGCCCCCGACGGGGAACGGCCTCGCGCATCGTAGCATAGCGCCTCAATGTGCTCGGCCGTTCCGCAACGGCGAAGTAGAATCTATTAAAACTTCAAAAGGAGGGCAAGTTAAGAAACAAGTATTTTTATATCAATATTTGAGAGGTACACAATCCTACTGGCAGGGTCCCGCAAGCCGGACAAGTCTCAGGAGTGGAGCTAGACGAAATGTTTCACTTAGGGAAGGGGGGTGTATATGCTTGGTGAAGCTAACCTTCCTAGGGGAGTAAACCCTGATGTCAGAACTGGTAAAGGGACTCCTTGCCCTGTTCAAGGGCATTAGTTGGCTTTACTAGATTTACAGGGAGCGATTCCGCACAATAAACTTAGTTTCGGTGCGGGCAGTGGCGGGTTGGACCAAGACTGCTTTGGCTTCCCTGAGAAAATCAAATCAACCCCTGATGTCAAATCCTGGTCCTCGAAATTTAGGGTTGGGTCAATGGGCCAGCATCCCTTTACCCACAAAAACTCCTCAAGCATGAAAATCGGAAAACGGAGCCTCGAAAATCGGATGGAAAGTATTAAGACAAATATTCGAAATGTTAAAATGTTTTTCAAGTTATGGGACCTAACTGACTTGTCCTACGAACAACAGAAACACCCATGCCTGAGGGAGGACTCGAACCTCCAACGTGGAACGGCCGCGCGCACCGTAGCAGGGCGCCTCAGAGGGCACGGCTATTGAGCCACGGCGACAAATATTTACGACAAATAATAATGAAGAATGTTAACTCCGCTGCTATCTGTGCACCAAACATTCGTGCGCGTGCACTAAGTTTCTCATCTTGAGAGACAGTAAAGCGCTGTCTTTGAATCGAAAAGCGACTAAATACTATTTGTTCGCTTTATGAACTGTGCGTTTTAACTTTTTGGATTACGCACAAGTAAACAATTATCTGATGCACTATAAAAGGTAGAAAACTGTGGTAATACTAATAGGTGTACCATAATTATTGTGAGCAGCAGTAAGACAGAAGTTGTACTAACCCTCGCACCATCGTGGCACACGGTCTTCACACACTTGCACGGACTAAAGCACGTACCCCGTCCGACACTAATTACTACATGTCCTCGTACTTCGACCACTGTACTCCATGGCGGATGAACCTGTACTCTCACCAGGAGTCCGGTCGTTGGTTGCATCTGTACTGAAAGAAGTATTAAAATGCCAACATCGCAATTAATTTATTTATTTTTCTGATGACCGGGTTCGATACACTTAGGATACACTTGTATCCTATGTTTTCGTTTCGTGAAGGCGCATGACAATAAAATGATACGTCAAACATAAAACCTTTAACTTTGAAAAATGGTACGTCACACATATACATCTACATGGGATACTCTGCAAATCACATTTAAGTGCCTGGCAGAGGGTTCATCGCACCGCCATTATACTATTTATCTCCCATTCTCGTATAGCGCGCGGGAAGAAAGGACACCTGAATCTCTCCCTTCGAGCTCTGATTTCTCGTATTTTATTCTGATGATCATTTATACAACAATATATTTTCGCTTTCGGAGGAGAATGTTGGCGATTTGAGTTTTGTAAGTAGCCCACACCGCAGCGATAAGCGCCGTTGTTGTAATGATTCCCATCCCAGATCGTGTATCATTTCCGTAACGCTGCCTCCCCTGTATCGTGACAATACGAAACGAGCTGCCCTTCTTTGGACTCTTTCGATGTCTTCCGTCAAACCCACCTGATAAGGATCCCACACTGGGCAGCAATACTCCAAAAATGGACGGACAAGCGTAGTGTATGCAGCTTCTTTTGTAGTTCTGTTGCATGTTTTAAGGGTGCTGCCAATAAAACGCATTCTCTGATTCGCCTTTCCCACGAAATTATCTACGTGTTCTTTCCAGTTTAAGTCTTAAGTAACAGTAATTCCTAGGTATTTTGTGGAGTTTATGGCCTTCACTTCTGATTGCTTTATCTTGTAAACAAAGTTTAATGGATTTCTTTTCGTACTCACGTGGACGACTTCACACTTCTCATTATTTAGAGCCAATTGCCAATTTTTACACCATAGTGATATTCAGATCGTTCTTCAGTTGGTTTTGATTAGATGATTTTACTAGAGGGTAAATGACGGCGTCATCTGCAAACAACCTAAGAGAGCTACTTAGATTTTCCCCTAGATCGTTTATGTAATAAGGAACAGCAGAGCACCAATAACACTACCCTGTGGAACGACCGATATCACCTCTGTTTTAGTCGATACCTTACCATCGATTACTACGAACTGTGTCCTCTCTGACAGGAAATCCCCTATCCGAGTCAATTAAAATATTTAAAACCCCTTCTCCATTGTGTGTCATGTTGATATAGTGCCTTCTTATAACTAAGTATGTCGAAAGCGGTCATCATAAAAATAAATTAACTCATTGCGATGTTGGCATTTTAATACTTCAAAGCAATGAGATAGCCTTCCTACCATGGAAAAATTAAATGTACTGGAAGATGTATCGACCGCAGAACTAACGCTCGTCCCCTGGCACCTGGTGGCCGCGTGAGCCGTTGGGTCAGCTTCCTACCGCCGCGCAGTCCCAGCGCATATGCGATGCCCGCGTCAGCCAACACTCCAGCACGCCGCGGTGGTTTTCGCGTGTTAACACGCCGCATTGCATCACGCACAACGACACCTCGGCGTCAGCAGCAACAGACGCCGCCAGCTGATGTCGGCCCTGAATTCCAGAACAAAGACGCCATTCCAGCACTGCCTACACAATCTAAACAAAGGACGCACAAGTAGGTCTCCTGAATGCAATCTGCTAGCTGATGGCCGGCCGCGGTGGCCGAGGTGACTGAGACGGTCAGCACGGCCACTACGGTCGGGGGTTCGAATCCCCCCTCGGGCATGGATATTTGTGCCGTCTTTAGTCTTAGCTATTTCATAAGTAGTTTGTAAGCTTAGGGACTGATGACCCCGTAGTTAAGTCCCATAAGTTGTACAAACATCTGAACACTTTTTGCTAGCTGATGATTATGACAATTGATAAACTACAGCCGACGTCTGGTGCAATTGGGTCAACGACACTACAGCCAGTGATAGTGAGAATTGAGTCACTACTGTCACTGACCGTTACAAATCAGTTGCTAACACTATAGTGAATGGCTGTGCCAAATGAGTCACTAACACTACAGCTGATGACTATGTCTAATGAGTCAGTAACACTGCAGCCAATCTTAATTTGCTAGTATTTGCGCTGGCGATCCTTTGATTTCAAATTAATAATTTGCCAGGACCGATGTTTTTTTCTTTTTTTTTACATCCGGTTTCAGTACACTGAGGTGCCATCCTGTGCTCTGGTGTCTTAGACAAATCAATAATTGTTGCAAAGTTAGCATATTACTAATTTGACTGCAGCTAATAACTATGTCACATGACCCAACAACACTACAGCCTCTGACCGTGACAAATGAGTCACAAACACTACAGCTGTTGATTGTGGCCAATGGGTGACTAACACTACAGCCGATAACCTTTACAAGTGCCACACTAAAACTACAGCCGAGGCATCTATTTTCAAAACTGGACATGTCCATTCAGTCTGAAATTGAGAAAAAGCAGGATTACTGTCTATGGCGTATGTCAGATTGGATCTATATTGCGGGCTTTCGGTTTATTGTCGTGTTTGCCAATGAATAGCTAGCAAAAATGTATTCTTGCGATCCATAATAAGTGATAAATATAAAAAGAAAATGAACTTGTCCAGTTTTGCAGCCAAGTCATGAAAATATCTGGTTTTGAAACAATTCCTTTGGACTTGTCTGTTTATGAAACTTACTTTTTGGACTTCTTCTTGTCTACATTGTTAGGGATTGTGCATGACGGAGAAGTATTTGGCAATGAAAGCATCCTGTTGTGACTTTACACTCGATGCATAAAACATTGCACGGAAACCCTCCACGTCGTCTAATGTTAACAAGTGACAACTCTTCCCCTGGTACTTATTGTTGCAATTTAGATAGTTTTATAGTACCATATACCTCTACAGTGAAAGGCAGGTATGAGATTACGACGTCGAATACGAACTGAATCGTCAGATTTTTGTCAAACAAGCGCAAAAACCTATACATGTTCGATAAAGCACACATTATTGATATCCGATTATTAGCTGTACCTTAACAGAAGCTAAAATTACAAATACCACGTCAATAAGTGAACAATACGCTATCTCAACGTGTCGTTCATTTGTAGTAAATCCTAACTGGCAAGTAGAAATTCATTACATACCCTTTTTCCTTCTCTTCTGTGCATTTCCATTTCTGTGGATACCGTTGTTTCTTCCACATCTTATTGTTCTCAACTACTACCACAACCATATTTGATGTTAAATCACTAATTTCCTTGTGTAATTATATCATATTCAACACGTTTTGCTACACACAATCGACAGACGAAATCACACACGAAATCAGCCACCATTGCTCTTCATATTGTCACATGATGTGCGACTACAATTCTGATTGGTGTTGGCGGATTAGTCCGCTTCTGAAACGCTTTCGTGGAGGACTTGTCTGGTTCAGTCAACAATATATTGCACCTCCAATTTGGAGAGCTTCTGCCCGGTTTTATGCTCCACACTTAATTGGAATGCAAGCAGCTGACCGATAAGCGTAGGAAACTATATGTATCTCTGTTTTTACGATCTGTGGACTTGTACGGTTTTGAAAATAGACGTCGCAGCTGATGACCATGACAAACGAGTCCTAAAATACTGTCTATGACTGACAATCGAGTAACTACAGCTGAATACTACGACAAATGAATCACTAATACTACAGGTGACGTCCATGACGAAGGGTCACCACCGCTACTGTCACTGACCAGTGCTACATCCACGAAATTTCGCAACTGGGGCCCAAACTACATAGTGGCGCGCCTCCACCTCACTCACAATGGTCGTTAGGGAAACTGCACCTTATCTTGTACCCCACCCGGGGTGATATCCCTGTTTTCCTCCCTCCCCCCTCATTCTGGCACTAATGTTGACCGTAACAAATGTGTCACTACCATTGCAGTCGATGTATGTGAAAAAGCTGATGACCATGACGAATGAATCACTACCTCTATAGTAGAACAACGTGACAAACGAGTCAAACGTTTATAGCCGATGTCCGTGACAAATGCTTCACTAACGCCACAAACGATGTCCACGTCTAATAACTCTGCGACTCTGCCGCGAACTAGTTCGCTCTTTTAGTTCGTCCGCTCCCAGTGACGGCTGAGCAGCGTGGTCTGCGCGTGCAGGTGGAGGGGGAAGTTCCCCCACCTAGCTGCTTCATGAGCTTGCTGCTTGAGCCGATAACGATATCACGCAAACCAAAGGAGACAGTTTGTGGATAATTTCTCGCGTTTAAGTTTAAAGTTATCTCTATATCTCGGCATTATCGAATTTATTAGTCACATATTGCAGAGTGCAGAACACTTCAAAACAGAAATTTTGTAGCACTGAACTATGTAATCTAGCAAGCAGACGCTCACCTCGAAATGACTTATCAGCAGAAGGCAAACACATGATTTTTAATTCTGCTACGCGCCCTCTCGCTATTGCCCATCGGTCTTCAGAAAGTAATCTAATGAACTATGAAGCGAGATACGTTTGGCATAATCGCACACTCCTTCGAGTTCGCCCGCTCCTTCGAGTTCGCCCGCTCCTTCTAGTTCGCGCCCCCTTCTTCTAGTTCGCCCGCTCTTCTAGTTCGTCTGCTCTTTTTGGCTTTTGCTACCGCTACTAAAAGAGGTCCTTTTTTATGACAGCTTTTTAATATAATGAACCAGTGTTGCCAAAGCGTGTGCTATTCATATATTTTTGGGAAACTTGACATCAAATACTTATATAAATAATCCAGTTATTTACACAAACGGGTGATACAATGGTATTCAACTACTTTGCATACAGAGTACTCCTAGTACTTCATTTCTAAAATGGATTTCTTGTGGCAGTGAAGTATGAAACTCTAGCCGAGCTGCATCTCAGCTCGAAATGAAGGTAACTGGCAGAAGGGAATCACGTGATTCTGCGCGCTCTCTCGTTGTTCCCCGTCAGTCTTCGGTAAAGGAGCGGACGAACCAAGAGAGGGATCTGCGAACTAGCTCACCTGTGGGAGCGTTCTTCCGAACTAAGGTAAAGCAGTCAACAATCCGAAGACTGGTTTGAACACCACAGTGCTTTACTAAGCATGGTCCTGTTTGGAGGTGGTATGCCGTTGCCTTCCTCCGACCTTCGAACTAACTGACCCAGCCAGTTACAGGGGGACCTACAGTTGAACGTGGGTTCCGAACCACGGTGCTACTGGGTATTTTTCACGTCACCAACACTGCCAGAGGTGAAAGAAGTGGAAAGTGACAGATAAAAATATAAAAATCCTAGGACCTGGCGGGGATCGAACCCGAAACCTTAGGATTTGTAGTCTGAGACTCTACCACTGTGCTACGGAGCCGCACTATTAAAAATGTTCAAATGTTTGTATAGCTTATGGGACTTAATTACAGGGTCATCAGTCCCTAAACTTACAAACTATTTATGAACTAGCTAACACTAAGGACGGCACAAATATCCATGCTCGAGCCGGGATTCGAACCCCCGACCGTAATGGCCGTGCAGACCGTGACTGGAGCGCCTCAGTCCCCTCGGCCACCGCGGCCGGCCTTCCGAACTAGTTCGCGAACTACACAAGACTAGTTCCTACTGTGACAAATGAGTCACAACAGCACAGCTCGTACTCTGGCGCCACAGTCCACTCTTCTCGAGGTACGGTGAATTTTTCCTCGCGGCAGCGCATATCCTGGGAAGTGCGCCGTTGCACGCGACGGCAGGAGTTGGTGGTTGAGATCCACGACCACGGCGCGGTTCTGGAGCGCCATAAGGCCGCCCGTTAGCGGGCCGGGCTTTTATGAAGCGGCATTCCGTCACGTGCGGCGGCGGCGGGCACAGTTCAGCGAGACAATGGCGGCCGGGTTAATTGAATCTCGCGGGAAGAACTCGGCCGCCATCGCGGTGCGGGCAGGGCAGGTGTCCGGGGGCGAGCGCCTTTTGTTCGATTCGCACTTTACGAGAGAGGGGGGGCCGCAGTTTGGCACAGTTTATTAACCGCCGCTGTTTGCCCGCTCAGAAAGAACCTCTGTTCTCGTGCGTACGAACCATATCACCAGTGTAACCGCCAAATTCCTCGCAATGAATTTATTTTGTTAAACCTTCTTGGTGTCGCATTCTTTACGCATTTTCCCAAAAAATGGAACATGAATCTAGAAAAGTGTTACGTTTATGGTAATTCGTAGCTCACTGCCCTGCGGAATACTACACTGCCTATTTTATTTTAATAAATTCACCAACCTGCCACTTTAATATGTTTTATTTACCCATGAAGCGTTTCGAGTTTTCACCCCTCTTCAGTTGGCTTAATTACAGATGTTCAAATGTTTGACTTAGCTGCGGGGTCATCAGTCCCTTTACTTACAAACTACTTATGAACTACGTTATACTAAAGACGACACAAACATCCATGCCCGAGTGGGGATTCGAACCCTCGACCGTAGCGGCCGTGAAGAGTGGCACGCCGCAGACCGCTCGGCCACTGCGGCCGGTGCGTAATTACAGTTTCGTTTCTTATGTAGATGTCAACATCAGTTCTGCAGATGCCCTGTGCAAAATAATGATTTTTTATTCCAGTTTCTTCAGTTTCTCTCGTTCAGTTTTTTTTCTTCTTTGTAACGTGTGAAACTGAACACAATAAAGGATGAAGAAGTTAAGTTTCAGGTGCATAGTTGGTGCCAGGTCAGTCGGTTGTCGCATATTCTCTAACCACAATACGTGCCACTATGCAGTTCGTAACGGTGTCAAACAGCCTTTTTGTCATCCCCAGAGGCACGTTTCTCCACAGTTTCTGCAGCTGTCCCTCCAGATCTCTCAGGCTGCGAGAGGGGGCCGCAGTTTAGCACAGTTTATTAACCACGCTGTTTGCCCGCTCAGAAAGAACCTCTGTTCTCGTGCGTACGAACCATTTCACCAGTGTAACCGCCAAATTCCTCACGATGAATTTATTGTGTTAAGACTTCATGGTGCCGCGTTAGTTTTATTTGTATATCCTTTACGCATTTTTCCCAAAAATGGTACATATGAATGTAGAAAAATAGTATTGTGTAGTTCGCGAACGAACTACTCGGAAGAGCGCTCCCACAGGCGAACAACGCGAACTAGTTCGCAGCTCCCTCGCCTCTTAGTTCGTCCGCTCCTTTTCCGAAGACTGACGGGGAACAGCGAGAGGACGCGAAAGCGCGCAGAATCGCGTGATTCCCTTCTGCCAGTTGCCGTCATTTCGAGATGATATGCAGCTTAGCTGTAGTTTCATATTTCACTGCCACAAATTTTCTTTTTTAAGGTATTCAACAGTGTCTAAAAATTCATTTTTAAAAGTGCATTTTTATTCATGAAATTAGATGCATTTAGCATATTTTGTAGGTAATGTTCCTTCAATGAGCTACTAAATAAAGAAATCAATTTTAAAAATAAAATACTACGAGTACTGTGTATGCAAAGTAGTTGAATACCATTGTATCAACCATTCGTGTAAATAACTGGTTTATTTGCTTAAGTATTTCATGTCTAATTGCCCAAAACTACGAGTAAATTGCACACGCTTGGGCAACACTGATCATTATATGAAAAAACGGTCATAACAAAAGAGCTCTTTTAGTAGCGGTAGCAAACACCTACATACAATGGGAATAACAGAAGAGGACCCTAAATGTAGGATCTGTGATGACGGTGATGAAACTGCATCACATCTAATCTTCGAATGCATTGCATTGGAGAGTAAAAGGCACAGAACATTTGGGACAACTAGACCCGAAGAAATTGTGTCTAATGAAGAACTGGTAAAGGGACTCTTTGCTCTGCTCAAGGGCATTAGTTGGCTTTACTAGATAAACAGGGAGCAATACCGCACAATAAACTTAGTTTCGGTGCGGGCAGTGGCGGGTTAGACCAAGACTGTTTTGGCTTCCCTGGAAAAATCAAATCAAATCAGCGGTAGCAGAAGGCAAAATGAGCTGACGAACTAAAAAGAGCGACCTACTTCGCGGCCGAGCTGTGAACTAAAAGGAGAGCGATCGGTCGCGAACTAAAATATGCGCGATCTGTCACGAACTAAAATATGTGCAATCGGTCGCGAACTAAAACATGCGTTACCAGTCGCGAACTATTACGCCAAACGTATCTCGCTTCTTAGTTCGTTGGATTCTTTTCCGAAGACCGACGGGCAATAGCGAGAGGGCGCGCAGCAGAATTAAAACTCACGTGTTTGCCTTCTGCTGATGAGAGCCACTTCGAGGTGAGCGTCTGCCTCCTAGATTACATAGTTCAGTGCCACAAAATTTCTGTTTTGAAGTATTCTGCACTCTGCAATATCTGACTAATAAGTTCCATAATGCCAAGATATAGAGATAACTCTAAAACGCGAGAAATTATCCACAAACTGTTTCTTTTGGTCTGCGTGATACTGTTAGCGGCTCAAGCAGCAAGCGCATGAAGCAGCTAGGTGGGGGAACTTCTCCCTCGACGAACTAAAAGAACGAACTAGTTCGCGGCAGAGCCGCAAACTAAAGTGATCGCTCCCGATCGCGAACTATTATGCGCAAGTCTATAGAAAAGTGCTGCGTTTGTGGTAATTCGTAGCTCACTGCCATGCAGAATACTACACTGCCTATTTTATTACTTTATTTTAATAAATTCATTAACCAGCCACTTTTTAATACGTTTTATTCAGCCATGACGCATTTAGGGTTTTCACCCTACTTTAGTTCGTGTAATTACAGTTTGGTTTCTTATGTAGATGTCAACATTAGTAAAATATTACTAGTCCAAGAGCGAGGGATTACCTATATGAATAACATTATCGCTATTCAGTTAAATTATACAGCAGAACGGAGCCGACGCAGCATGTACTAGGTAACGCCCTGCTATTTTTACAATGTTGTCAGACGCAGTACTTCGCACTTTTGATTCCGTAAAGAAGATTAATTTCAAATTTCATACCTTATCCATTTTTAAATTAATTGTCGCAGTATTTTCCCCTTATATTTACGTATAAATTTATTCAATTTATTCAGTTCCTGTGTCTCCGTAAATTCCGAATCCGTAACACACTACATGTAGCGTTACATTGAATATTATTTTATATAAAAATTATATCTGGGACGCTTATCGCTAGCATTCATTCTCTCTGCCAATAAAGCTCTGACTATTTTGTTTCACAAGATACTTTCAATTTATTTTGAACGAGCTGGAGAGAAAACGGAATCGCTTTTGGTCTTTCGTTTTTCTGCCGTTGTATTGAGCGGACGTCTCTCTCTCGACCTCTCCACATTGATATGTAAGTGTGAGCTGTTAGGATCTTCTAATTGTAATAAATTCAACAATTTCATTTGAAATCCCGAATTTATTTAAAATTAAAATTTTCCTCATTTTTCACTTTTATCCAAATCTTTGTTTCCAGCATAATTTGTAAAATGATGCTTGGCCATTGTACATTGCCTCACGATTTCGAAAGAACATTCCTGACGTTAATTTCACTTACTGCCATTTTATGTTCTTCTAATTAATTTTCTCTCTTTTAAAAACGAAGTCCGATAATTTAGTAACTTTCAACATCAATAGTAATTGAAATTAAACACGGTTCTGTATTCAAAGATCATGCAACCAAGCATTAATTTACAATAAAGAAGAGATTAATTAAGAGATCAATTACTTCATACAGGTTCGCCTGCAGTGTGACGGCTCCCATTTATGAATGTATACCAGGTAACAAACAGATTCCGCTATTTTCTTTTGTAATGATGCTTTCTGGTGTTGTCTTTATTCTAACTTGCTACTAAATACTGATGGCGGAATCTTTCGTTCTTTTCATAGTGTTAGTATCTTTTCAAAATTAATATTAATTGCCTTATTTCACTGTTGACTAAATTTCAATATCAGCATTTAACTTTGATCCTTGTGACAACACTAGCCATAAAAATAGAGACAGACTGACAGTAGAACGCTCGCAGTTTTGGTTTCGTCGTTAAAGCTTCTCCCGCCAGAGATGCATATGAAAATTAAACACCACCTGTGGCTTGAAACAATTTCGTCTTGATATCTCAAGCTTCAAAACCTGAAAAAAAAAAAAAAAACAAACAGATTATTGTGCGTTATTTTCCGTTTCCCCCTGGTACAACCGGTTGTTCCTCATCCAAGTGATTTGCAGGACTGACTCCTATCTTCCTTTCTCTTTGGCCCTTTTCCCGCAAACGCACGGTCGGCACTGAGTTAAACGCGGATTTGGCATGTATTAATGTCAATGGGGTGGCCGGATGCCCTTCCTGCCGCCATTCCATGCCCCCCCCCCCCAGGAAGAAATGTGTACGCCAAATGTCTGCGCATAGTGTGATATATGTGTGAAAGTGTAGAGTGTTACGAAATGTTTGAGAATCGTGCAGCTGAGGCGCGACTTCGAAACCAGCTCGGTATTCATCTAGGGGGATGTGGAAAACCGCCTAAAACCACGTCGTTAATCCGCCGGGCAGATTCGAACCGGGGCCGATACGCCTCCCCGTCTCGGAAAGCGGTGCGTTAGACCACACGGCTAACTGAGTGGGTAGGACTAACACCACCTAGAACACAAGGACCAAAGACCTAGATAAACAACATAGACTGGCTACAGCGCCACCATAGTTGACTGCAATTGGAGAGGTTGCCGCCATCTTTGAGAACGTCAGTGTCACGCCAGGTGATACTGGGCGACTGCTAACGCTGAATCGTAAGTTTCATCTTAATCATTGCCAGTCTTGATTTTTCCTTAATTTCTGGGCGACGCATTTCGGAAAGTAATTCTCACTACGAACAGCATTTCTCGTTTACTACTGCATCCTAAGTGTAATGTTTACAATCGTCAAACTGCTGCATTATTTGATGTTACTATAATGTCAATAATCGTTTGTATTTGCCGACATATCTTCCCTATAAATACAAGCGAATTCCTTTAAAATCTTTAATTACCTTTATTCTGCCTGTGGTTAAAATGATGTTTCATGGTTTGAAGTACATTACGTATTTATCAAGCCCTGCACAGTTTGACGTTTCCTTGGTAATCTCCTTACAGGTGTTGGTTTCTATAGGTGCTCAGAAAACGAAAATATTTTTGGAATGGCATTTGCCCGTAGCCACTTTCGATCGGTGGTAGCATCCATAACTTTTCTTCAAAGTGACAAGACCGTATGTAACTGTACTTTGTAGGCTGCCACTTATCACGCCTCATACTGGTTACCCATTGGGTTAGTAACTCCTCGTTTTTCAAAGAAAGTCTGTATAAAGAATAGTTTAATTACAGTTCATATACCTAGGCTACTTACCCAATGGTCAATACGCTTTTGTACACTATATAAACGACTATACATCCGTGCTCTGCCTAGCTTTTTGATGGTCGCGAAGTAAACATAATTTTGAAACTTGGTAAATGCGAGAGTTATGTATAATGAATGTTTATAGGCAAATACACGCTGATACACAACGACCTATATAATTACATATCTCTTTCTTTAAGTATGATATTCCAACAGTTTTATCACCGCAGTTTCTGCTGTTGTTCGCCGAACGTACACTGGGTATGATTTGTCACTAATAACAGCGCTTACACGTTAGTTCAGATTACAAACAGAAGCGTCTGCTCACTCTGCTGCGTCAAAATGACGTTCTCAAATATGGCGCCCAGTGATGCTTAGTGCTGCCAACCAGAGCGCTGTAGCTCGCCTATAGCCTCTCCCTGTTGTCTATGTACCTCTTTGACAAGGCCTCACAACTGGCCGTGCCTAGGTCACACCTAAAAGCTGCAGCCGACAGCTAACTGGCTGCTCGCTAGGGCACACCCACCGCACGTAGCGGACGGTCAGTCAGCTAGCATTCGCGGCCTTTACGTGTGACGTAGGCACGGCTAGTTGTGAGGCCATGTCTTCTAAGTGGTGTTGGTAAAATTGACTCCTATCTGTACAGTTTTAAAGGCCCAGATGATGAACACGGAACTCTTTATCGAGCGTCAATGACTGCCGCTGTCGACCCTGGCAGTTTTTCCCGTACGAAGGTGAGCACGACAGAGGCTACAACGGTGACCCGCCAGGAGGGCATGGCCAGCACGACTCGGCCCGTTGAACTGCCCCGTACGTCTGCCCTCCATCATCTGATCGCGATCCAACGGGACGATGTCTGTTGACACGTTCACCCCGAACTTGGTCGACATAGGCCACCATCAGACCCACGTTTCAGTCTAATCGAGTCCTCTACTGAACGGTGAACTTTTACACTCTTGGAGGCAAGAAGAGAGGCAGATCATATAGCGGTCAGCTACGCGTACCACTTTCTCTGACCGCTCCTCTGTGCTTATTGCTGATACACCGTTAGGAGTGTTCACGATAAGAGACGACGCGGTTGTAATTCTAAAGATCATTACGATCGGATACATCTGGGAAAAAAAATTGTTAACACCAAAAAAATCATTTTATTGCCTCGATCTAAAAGTAAACTTTTGAATCAAGTTTTAACTGAGTCATTTAACTCAAAAGCGATGTATTAATAGCTCCATAGTCACAGAAACTTTTAGTAAAGAATTAAATTCAGTTTGCAGCAATGTGATTTAAAATTTATTAAAAACACTCTGGATCGCATTTACAAGGCGTGTTTTTTATAAGTAAGGACCTTTTTGAAATTAAAAGAAGACATTAGAAAAAGGCCCAGAGTGCAATATATATGACTCAGTTCGACACAGGACGTGACAGATAACGTCCCTCAGTGGACAATCCGTTGGAATACGGGTTTCTTGAAGCATTGGAACCGGCACCGCACTCGGATGCCCCTGTTAAGACAACGTGATGCGACGTGTGGCGACCATCCCAAAGGATGACAGATCGGCGGTGGTTATGGGAATTTTTTGGTGGCTGGTTTAAAAGGCGCATTTCTGAACTTCCCTTAGCATAACGGTTGTTCGGGATCCGAACCTGTAGACGAGGCATCAACTGTCTAAGTCTACAATTTTAAACTTTGCTGTTAAAGACAGCAACCGATCGTCAAAATATACGAAGCGCGTCCATAAATGTAAGTTCCGTTTGCTAATGAAATGAAATTGTACACAGATACAGAGGAAATTTTTATTGCACAAAATTCTACAACTCTTAAACTACTTTTCCACATAACTGCCGAAATTTTGCAGGCATTTGTCATAGCGTGGCACCAGGTTTTGTAATACCTTCTTCATATAAATCTGCCGCCTGTGTCTTCAACCAGTTGGAAACAGTTTCTTTCAGCTCGTCGTCATTGGTGAAGTGATGACCGCCAAGGAAAGATTTGAGATGTAAGAACAGATGAAAGTCGCTAGGAGCGAGGTCAGGGTTGTACGGAGGAAGGTCAAACACATCCCAGCCAAAAATATTACAATAATTTCTGAGACCTCTTGCAGGAAGCGTCGATGCCTTGCTGGTTTGGAACAACGTAAAGCCCAGTGGTTAAGTTTGGGGAGGAGCGGGCGGCACGTTTGTACCATTAAACAGAAACGTTGAGGTTCCATTTAATCAAATTTCCGACTTCTGCGTCGCGATGTAAGACCATCGTGGGCGTTAGATAAAGTAACCTTCTATTCTGTTGTCCAGAGTGCATTCAGATGTATGTTTTCTGTTCTGCTGTTCGGAATGAAAAATAAATGATCTCATCTACAAGTAGAGTAGTCAAATCAATGGATGCACTCTGTACTTACTCTTATCGCACGAACAGGGAAATGTCTCACCTGAAACAAAAGAGAACAAAAAATTATATTTCGTTAATGGTCAATATCTGAGAGACTAATACGCTGGGGACGAGTTTTTTTTAACATTGAAGGATATATTTCTAAGCCAAACATTAATTATACTAGTATTCAATATATTTCAGTATCATTATACAATTTCACTGAACCAGAGAATGCCTTCAACCTTTTCAACAACCATCGATATCTTAAGATCAGTCCCTAACGACCAAAAGAATTACCATTTAGAAAAACTATCAACTACATATTAAAGAATGAAACTTTGCCCAATTTTTATAATGATTTATTTGCCTCTATATGCTTTCTTATGACGTTTCAGGAAACTGAATCGTCGTCTTCAGATAGAGTAAGGACACTGCTTACTGCTTTGTCAGACGTACAGGTATGAATCATCAGTACCTTAGTTGTGACATACACATACAGATGTGTATGGCTGACAAAGCAGTAAGCAGTGTCCTTATATTACTCGAAGATGGTGGTTCAATAGTCATAGAAAGGCACGTAAAAACCATGTGGGCTGAGAGATCTTCAAAGAAAAGAAGTGCCATCAACTTAATACGTTGAGAACTTGAAAGTCCCGCTCCCTTCATTATAATATAGTAATTACCTGACAATGTCAGCTCATAAGGCGATCTCAATATACAACCTCTGAAAACGTTCGGTGAATAGTCCTATAACACTAATTTAGATGAACTATGAATTCAGTTACCTTACTGTCTTTCGAAATAGACATCTTCCACTGCTATATACCACTATGCTCCGAGAAACATGTCCTGGGAACTTTGCATGAAGTCTTCCATTCGGATGTTGTTCAAAAGCCTCAAATGTTCAAATGTTTGTGAACCTTAACTGCTGAGATCATGTCCCTAGGCTTACAGACTACTTAAACTAACCTAAGAACAACACACTCATGCCCAAGGGAGGACTCGAATCTCTGACGGCGAGCATCGACGCTGTACGCAGCAAGGCGCATTAAGATGCTCGGCCACTTCACCGCGGGCACTCTGAAGAGATCGATGCCTTAGACGTGTAGGTTTAACCAAGCAGTAAGCAATGCCCTTACTTGATCTGAAGAATAATATTCAATTTCGCCTAAACTAATCATCAGAAGACAGGTAAAAGCGATCTTGGCAAAGAAATCTCTATAAAAAAAAAAAAAAAAAAGAAAAAAAAAACTGGGTTGCACAGTGTCCATAAATGATAATAAGTCATATATGGTAAGATACCCTCATTTGTACCATGTAAAAGTTTGAGGAATAAATAATTAAAACTCTGCACTACAGACAGTGTTTTTTCAATAACTTCAGTTCATAATTTGGCACTTTGGCACTTAAGTATCCAATTGATTTAAAGGAGATCGTCTCGGATTTTGCAAATTTGTGTGACTCTTTGTATAATGAATCTTATAATTGTATCAATTATTGTAAACTATCAACCAAAACCTTTTTAAGAGAAAATGTATAAACGGTGAAAAATTAACATTGATGTGACCCTTTTTGTTGGAGAAGTATGTTTATGTAATGCACATGTTGTGATTATGTATTTGAATAAAAAAATGCAATGTGTATTTTGTATTGAAGTTTTATTGCGATTTTATTAAATGGGGTGCCATTAAAATAATTTGCCTAGGGAGCCAAATTTGTTCGGGCCGGTCCTGACAGGGGTGTCCAAAACTTCGTGACGAGTTGACGTGCGATGGGGCACCTGAAAATTTTCTCGTCTCGCGGCAGACAGTTAATAACGAAGCGGCCGTGTCTCCCGTCTCAGAATATTACAAACCTTCCGCGGTGAATCATCATCATCATCATCATCATCATTAGAGACTGATTATGCCTTTCAGCGTTCAGTCTGGAGCATAGAGCCGGCCGCGGTGGCCGAGGAGATTGAGGCGCTTCAGTCACGGTCTGCACGGCCACTACGGTCGGGGGTTCGAATCCCCCCTCGAGCATGTACATTTGTGCCGTCTTTAGTATAAGGTAGTTCATAAGTAGTTTGTAAGTTTAGGGACTGATGACCCCGTAGTTAAGTCCCATAAGCTTAACAAACATTTGAACCTTTGATTTGGAGCATAGAACCTATAATAAAATTCCTCCATGATCCCCAATTCAATGCTAAAATTGATGCCTCGTCTGATTTTATGCCTTTTACTTCAAAATCATTCTTCACCGAATCTAAGTGCTTTCTTCTTGGTCTACCTCGACTCCTCTGCCGCGGTGAAGTAGCCGAGCGGTCTAAAGTGTCTCGCTGCGGAGCGCGCGGTTGCTCGCCGTGGAGGTTCGAGTCCTCCCTGGGGCATGGTTGTGTGTGTGTTTGTCCTTAGGTTAGTTTACCTAGGTTTAAGTAGTTTGTAATCTACGGACTGATGAATCAAATGTTCAAATGTTTCTATAGTTCATGGGACTTAACTAAGGGGTCATCAGTCCCTAAACTTACAAACTACTTATGAACTACTTACGAACTAGGACGGCACAAATATCCATGCACGAGGGGGGATTCGAACCTCCGACCGTAGTGGCCGTGCAGACCGTGACTGGAGCGCCTCAGTCTCCTCGGCACCGCGGCCGGCACGGACTGATGACCATGCAGTTTGGTGCGATATATTTACAAACATTTGAATATTTCGACTCCTCTTACCATCCGCTGCCGAGCTCATGAGTCTCTTAGGCAACCTTGCTTCTCCCATGGGTGTAACATGATCCCATCTATTCACTCTAACTGCTTCATCAATGGTGTTCATTCCCAGTTTTTCTTTCATTTCCTCCCATTATTTCCGTCTGTTAGTACCTGCAATCACTCTTGCTACTTTCATATCTGTAACCTCTACCTTATGAATAAGGGAACTTGTATCCCCCCAACTTTCACTCCCATTCAACAAATTTGGTCGAAAGATAGAGTGGTGCACTGCTAACTTAGTCTTGCTACTTACTTCCTTCTTGCAGAAGACAGTAGATCTTAGTTGAGCACTCACTGTATTAGCTTTGCTACACCTCGATACTGGTTCTTTTACTATATTGCCATCCTGTGAGAAAATACATCGCAAGTACTTGAAACT
Source organism: Locusta migratoria (assembly GCA_026315105.1). NCBI lineage: Eukaryota > Metazoa > Arthropoda > Insecta > Orthoptera > Acrididae > Locusta > Locusta migratoria. The sequence continues at coordinate 183,416,143 of CM048749.1, forward strand.
GTGTACCTGTTCTAACTATATTCCTCCTATTTGACACTCAATCTGTTTAAATCTCTTTCCCACAGACATTACTTTCGTGTTGGAGATGCTGATCTTCATATCATAATCCTTACCCCTCTGATTGAGCTCTGAAATATTAGTTTGCAAACTTTCAATCGAGTCTGCCAATACAACTAAGTCATCCGCATATGCGAGATTGCTTATTGTGTTTTCACCTACTTTAATCCGCCCTGCCAATCTAAAGTATCCCATTTTAATGGGGAAGTATGTTTATGTAATGCATATGTTGCGATTATTAATTTGAATAAAAAATTGAATGTGTATTTTACATTGAAATTTTATTGCAAAATTTATTAGATGGGGCGCCAGTATAATAATTTGCCTAGGGAGCCGAATTTGTTCGGGCCGGCCCTGACAGGAGTGTCCAAAACTTCCGTGACGAGTTGACGTGCGGTAGGGCACCTGAAAATCTTCTTGTCTCGCGGCAGACAATAACGAAGCGGCCGTGTCTCCCGTCCGAGAATATTACGAACCTTTCGCGGTGAAGCTCCGCCAGATAAAGGCAATTTCCCGCAGCCACAGACTGTCAGCTGAATAGCGCCGCCCAGTGCGCATGGCGGCGCATTTCGCCAGCGGCCCTCCAGCGGTTCAACGTAGCGGGTGGTATCGCGGCGTTTTCCCCGGCAGACAATGCCGTTTGTCGCCCGCCGGCCAGAGCGGCTGTCTGGCGTATCTGCAGGAGACGGCCGACTCTGCGCAGGGCTGGCCGTCGGCTGCAGAGGTTCGTCTCAGACACCCCACCCCCAGCCATGACCCTTTCCGATCGATAGCTTCTGTCAACCCCGGCATCGCTGGTTTAAAAGGCGCATTTCTGAACTTCCCTTAGCACAACGTTTGTTCGGTATCCGAACCTGTAGACGAGGCATCAACTGTCTAAGTCTACAATTTTAAACTTTGCTGTTAAAGACAGCAACCGATCGTCAAAATATACGAAGCGCGTCCATAAAAGTAAGTTACGTTTGGTAATAAAATAAAATGGTACACAGATACAGAAGGAATTTTTATTGCACAAAATTCTACAACTCTTAAACTACTTTTCCACATTACTGCCGAAATTTTGCAGGCTTTTGACATAGCGTGGCACCAGGTTTTGTAATACCTTCTTCATAGAAATCTGCCGCCTGTGTCTTCAAACCAGTTGGAAACAGTTTTTTTTTTTTTTTTTTTTTTTTTTTTTTTTTTTTTTTTTTTTTTTTTTTTTTTTTTGGACTTAACTACGGGGTCATCAGTCCCTAAACTTACAAACTACTTAAGAACTACTTACGAACTAGGACGGCACAAATATCCATGCCCGAGGGGGGATTCGAACCGCCAACCGTAGTGGCCGTGAAGACCGTGACTGGAGCGCCTTAGTCCCCTCGGCCACCGCGGCCGGCAGGAAACAGTTTCTTTCAGCTCGTCGTCATTGCTGAAGTGTTGAATACCAAGGTCAGATTTTAGGTGTAAGAAGAGATGAAAGTCGCTAGGAGCGAGATCAGGGCTGTACGGAGGATGGTCAAACACGTCCCAGCCAAATCCCTGTAGGAGCATCGAGCACATCACTACGCTCGCCACTGAACTGTCGGACCCATCTTCTCACCATCGAATCACTCATCGCATTTGGTCCGTAAGCATCGCAAATTTGCCGATAAATTTCACTTGGTTTCACTTTCCTCGCATTGAGAAACCGAATCACCGACCTTATTTCACAGGCGACGGGATTTTCAATCAACGCCGACATTTCAAACAAGCACAACAAAGCGTACGTAACTGACAGCGATCTCCAAATGGCGCACGTTCTTCTCCTTGATACACATCGTCTACAGCTCATGTGCGGAACTGCAAACGCAGCGCTGCAGCGAAGATAAATTGAAACGGAACTTACTTTCTGGACGTGCCTCGTAAAATAATGTTGAGAAACAGCTCCTCGGTTGCAGAAGTTTTGGTAAAATATTTACCTCACCACGGTTTCGGCTTCACTAGGGGAGCCTTCATCAGAAGTAAAACAGTTTTTTCCCTTACATATGAATGAATAGATAGCAACAGAAAGGTCTCGAGCGATATGGCTCACGTTAATTTTTAACGTGCGCCCTGTCGATCGAGACCTTTCTTTTGCTGACTAAACATTCATGTGTAAAAAATCTGTTGTACTTCTGATGAAGGCTCCCCTAGTGCAGCCGAAACCGTGGAAATGTAAATATTTAACCAAAACTTCTGCAACCGAAGAGCTGTTTCTCAGTTGCCTATTTTACATGTCTACATCTACATAATTACTCTGTAAGTCTCATAGAAGTGCATGGCAGAGCATTCTCAGAACCGATTTTATGATGTTTCTCTACTGTTCCATTTTCAAATAGCTCGCGAGAGAAAGGAACACCTAAATCTTTGCGTTTTCGATCTGATTTTACTTATTTTATTTTGATGATCTCGTCTACCTATGTAGGTGGGCGCTAGCAAAATATGTTCGCTTTCGGCAGAGAAGGTTGCTGAAAGGAATTTCGCAAATAGATCTCGTCGCAACGAGTAACGCCTTTGTTTTAATGATTTCCACCCCAACTCGTTCATCAATTCCGTGACTCACTCTCCCCTATATCGTGATAATGCAAATGAGCTGCCCTTCTCTAACCTTTCGCAGTATCGTCTGTCGGTTCCACCCGGTGTGGATCCCACAGTGCGCAACAATACTCCAAAATAGGACGAACAAGTGTAGTGTAGGCATTTTTTTTTGTAGTAGCACTGTTGCATCTTCTAAGTGTTCCGCCAAAGAAACGCAGTCTTTGGTTCGCTTTCTACAATATTTTATGTGTGTTCTTTGCAATTTAAGTTGTTTATAATTGCTACTCGTAGGTATTTAGTCGAATTTACGGCCTGAACTTTTACCTGTTTTATCGTGAGAAAGAAGTTTAACGGTCTTCTTTTAGTGGCCATATGGAGCACTTAACTCTTCTCATTATTAACGGCCAATTGTCGTTTTTGCACCATTCAGATATCTTATTTAAATCATTCTGCAGTTACTTTTCATCTTCTGGTGACTTTACTAACCGATAAGTGACCGCGTCATCCGGGAATATATCTCCACAATTGTGGCGATATTCCATAAGCATGCAGTTTGATTAGACGAGATAGAATTTTTTTGCACTAAACGAAGTTCCGATTATACACTGCCGGGAGAAAACATGGTACACTTGTGGAGACGACATCGATTTTGAACTGTTTACAGCGGATGCCACCTCCGGGATATTAGATGTACTGATAATGATCTCAACATTGCCCGCCAACAGAGAACGTAGTCGCATAGCTGCCAGAGAGCCATAAGATCGTACCCTTTAACAGGGAATTTTTACAGCCATAATGTGATATAAACACGGGAAACAAAAAGGCGCCATCACATCTTTTCCCAGGTGGTCTTTCGCCACCTCCCCCTTCCGGATGACGCTCCCCGTCCCGATATTTACAGCTCCTACTGACCCTAATCCTTCCTACTCCCCCTCTCCCCCCCATACACTCAACGCCCCGTCACCACCACCACTTCCCTTCCCCCACTCGGTCTCTTCCTCCTCCTCATCCCCCGGTATCCTCACGCACGTCCTTCCCTTCCAACGAGCTATATAAACTGCATAGAGTGGCTATCTCTGGGTTAACAGCGCTCCTTGTGGCAGCAACCATGAACTGTGGCAGCCATTTTTTTTTCAACGTCTAGTGCGCCGAATACGAAAGTTAGACCGACGCTATTTACGTGTTTTAGCTTCACATTTTATGTATCGTAGTAAGCTTGAAAGGTTATTTATTAAGCTGAAATCGTGCCCAGTGTATGCGCAGCATATAAACGTACGAATCGCGGTAATAAGACTTTTGGAATATCGTATTTTCAGTAAGTATTTCTATTGTTTCGTTTCTAATATTTCATGTACTCGTCTTTTGTCCTACCACATTTCTGCATACAATAGTCTTACTGTAAGTAAAGTAAGCTGTAATTATATTTTTTATTTTTCCTTTGAAAAAATGAAGAACTTACAAAACGATGGTTAGCCAATATGAGTCCAGAGGCGAAATAAGTGGAAACCTTCCGTACTGCATACAGTTGCATTTGTTCATCGCATTTTGAGAAGAAATCATGTATGCAACAAATGATACAAAGCAGCTTCTGGCTAATGCGATTCCGACGATTTTTGCGTACCCTGAACATCTTCAAACAGCAAAAACGCCAGCAAGGAGATCTCCAAAAAAACTTCAGATAGGTGCATCAGCTTCATTTGAAGATATGTAGCCAGGCAGGAGACATGAAACCTTTTATTACCTATTACAAATCATGTTTTAAGTCATTCAGAGATCAGTAGGCCTATTCATTGTAACCATGACTATGTGCCAGAATACGAAATGCTGACATTTTATTCCGAAAAAGTAGTTATATATATATATATATATATATATATATATATATATATATATATATATATATATATATATATATATATATATGGAAGAATCATTAGGCAAGTGAGTAAAAAACTTAAGTTTTTAGATTGCTTGGAAGTTCTCCTTGCTCCTCCATCATTGTCATCGTCATCATCATCATCATCATCATCATTAGAGACTGTTATGCCTTCAGTCTGGAGAATAGTACCTCTAATAGAATTCCTCCATGATCCCCTATTCAATGCTAACATTGATGCCTCGTCTGATGCTATGCCTTTTACTTCAAAATCATTCTGCACCGAATCTAAGTACTTTCTTCTTGGTCTACCTCGACTCCTCTTACCCTCCGCTGCCGAGCTCATGAGTCCCTTAGGTAACCTTGCTTCTCCCATGCTTGTAACATGACCCCACCATCTCAGTCTGTTCGCTATAACTGCTTCTTCTACAGTGTTCATGCCCAGTTTTTCCTTGATTTCCTCATTATGCACACCCTCCTGCCATTGTTCCCATTCTTGCTACTTTCATATCTGTAACCTCTATCTTGTGAATAAGGTAATCTGTATCCAACCAACTTTCACTCCCATACAACAAAGTTGGTCGAAAGATACAGTGGTGCAGTGTTAGCTTAGTCTTGGTACTTACTTCCTTCTTGCAGAAGAGAGTAGATCTTCCTAAAAATGAGAAAAAGCAGGATTAATCGGATTATAAGGAATAATCCCTCTAAAGATGTTGTAGAAAATTTTTTTCTTTTGCGACTGTATGTAGATGTATTTAGAATTTTGGGAAACAGACCTACTTTATTTATCAACTACGAGCACTTAATGGTATGGGAGGAATCTCAGTACTCCAGCCTAATAAAGCTGTTATTAAAACATTACATCAGTTGTAGAATACATCATTTATGTAAAGCCAAATCTGCGGAGGAAAGAGATAAGGAGATTAGGCAAATGTACACGAAATTAATATTGTTTAAAGGACAGTGAAAACGATTGTTTTTTGTATGAATGAGACGATGTTTAGCCGATCTAGTGTATGTTCCATTTGTAATTAAACTTTCCGATTTGCCTGCCACGCACTTGTTTTCTACCATTTATTCTTTATCAATATTAGCTTCGCTATAAAAATAACAATGAGCAGGTAGAGAATGGTTTGTTAAGTCATTGCACAAACTGAAAGTGACATGATTCAGTGCTATTGCAGGCGAGTGTTTTCGCTTACGTGAGGTTCTAAAACATGGCGGCCGAGCTTTCATTTTGCTTCAAGTATGGCAGCGCCTTAGCCAGTCTATGTTGTTTATATAGGCCGTTGTTCCCTTCCTATCCTCTCTCCCTCTGCCTCCCCCTCGCTGGGCAGGCTGGCAGAAACATGCCACGGAAAACTCTCGTTCTTTCTACAGACCACTGATAATTTTGTTGCAACGATACTGGCTGCAATGGTCACGTAAACATTCTCACATTCGCAGACCAGATTCTGGACATGCAAGCAGCTCTGATGTCTGCCAGTGTTGTATTGTGAGGGCAACAGTGGCGCATCGTAAAGCTATCACGTCACTGGGACCATGGACACGGAAACCTCACACCAACGCATCGATGCGTACGGCTCGAATGGTGCCTTCAGCGGATCACTTGGTAGATGGAATAGAGGGCCGCGGTTTTCAGCGAAGATACATTCTGTCTGCCTGTCCTTTGCGCGAACGGCGTAGACCTGGCGAGCGCTGTGTTGAGCAGTGCGTTCGACCACGATACACTGGCTCCACACAGGCCTTACGGTCTCGGTTGTAATGAGGTCCAAATCTGATTCACTTCTGGTGTTTGTGAAGTGGCTCCGACTAGCGCTTAGTATGGCAGAATGTTTTCAGACCCGTTCTAATGCAATATCGGAACAGGAAGGTTGTGTTTTGTTCCTGCAGGATTGTGTTCACCCATTTACTACGTGTAAAACTTAAAGTGCTCTGCAAGATGTGCAGCTACATCAAATATCGAGCTGCGATTTACTGGTTAAAGAAGGGAATTTAGTAACCGGTTCGGCTGTGGAAAATAAAAATCATCTGAGACGCCGGAGAAGTGACTACTGGTAGCAGGAATGGGAGGCAAGTGATAAGGGTCAGAGGGTCCATTCATTCTCCTCCGACATAGCGGAGAGACTAAGAATGAACCATGTCGATCCCAGCCGCGACATTGTTCACTTCTTGACAGGGCAAAGCCCCTATCCTACGCACTTAACACTGCGTCAGAATTAGGGAAACACCATACTGCACATGTGGGGAGAGGGGGTCTCACGTTGTCTTATTTTGCGGGACCTACAATCACCTCAGAGACACAACATCAGCACTACAAGCTCACACAGAACAACAAATGTACGAGGCCATAAGACAAGACGACCAATGGACAACACTCAATATACTACCAGATAAAATCTCGCAAGCGACATACGGGGAATACAAACGAAATAGTGCTTGGAGTGTACCAGCAAAGGAACCGAAATCGAGAAGACGACAGGGACAACAACACGGACGCTAACACAGAAACCAACACGGACGTGGAAGCGGACAGTGATCTTCATTTAATAGACAACAATTAGTTTAACTATAGTAGTAAGGAAATTGTCGCTCTTTGTCACCGGCAAAAGATCAATTTAAACCCTTTAAATTGTTATAGATAATACTAACGATGGTTGAGGGTTGACGACTTTATGGGAATGCCAAATCCTCGACCCTCAAGCATCACAAAGTGTCGGACTCCATCCTCTCCATCTTTCTCTCTCCTATCATCTTCTTCTATTAAATAAAATCCTGTTATTCATTCAATGTGTTTTTCAACATAAACGTCTGTACTTGCTCTAGTCTTTGCTACTTCTTCTTCTTAAATGGATACGTATTATTTAATTAATTATTCTAATTATTATTTACAGTTTTATTTCATAAGTTAGTTAAGCTGTATATTGTTAAATTTAACTAGTTAAAAGAAGAAATTATTCAGTTTAAAAAGCAATTACCTGTGGAAAATACGACCTGTTTCGGCATCTATATAAAATAAATAAATCTTTGGCTAGCACTATTTTCGGACATGTCTCCAATCCCGCACACGTGGGATATGATGGGACGACAACTGACACATGACACATGCGAATCGTCAACCCACAGCTGCTGCAGAAATACGTGGCGAGGTCGAGCCGACATGGAATAATGTAACCCAAGACGGATTTCACGATTTGTATAATCCACATGATGACAGAATGTGCTCGTGAATATTCATCTGTAGAGGCTACTACCTCCAGGAGGTTCGCGGTTCAACATGTTCAAATGCTTGTAGAGCTTATGCCCGAGGGGAGATTCGAACCCCCGACCGTAGCGGCCATGCAGACTGTGACTGGCGCGCCGCAGACCGCTCGGCCACTACGGCCGGCAATTGCAAAGGAGACTGTCCAGTAGAATGTTGTGTGGAAAGCGTGAGCATATAATCTGTGACGCCGGCGATATGTCGTGGCATGCCAGCTTTAAATGGGGAAAAAGTAAATAATGCGACAAACAATGCGCCATGTGAAAGTGGTAGAGTAATTACTGAGATACTGCACAAGCACAGCAGTACAATAAGCCGGCAATTAATCAGGGATACTCACTCTGTCTGTCTCTCTCTCTTACCACCACACACACTCACTCACACACACACACACACACACACACACACACACACACAGTACCTCGAAGAACTCAGTAAGTTCATATTCCAACACTCAAGAGAATGGGCAACAGCAAAATGTTAGCATTAAGATTACCAGCAGTATATATTTCACAAATCGAGTAAAACAACAAACATAGTGACATCGATAGTGCAGAATGCAGGAAAAAAAAGTCGTTACGTTAGCTGCCTTCCAACCCTGTTCGAGAGATCATCATGTAGGATAGCTGGCTTATGGTCATAGATATTGAGTTACTATGAAATTTCATAGCTAGTAGATTAGTAGATCATGTCATTGGTGGAATGTGTGGGAAAAGATGACATATGGTGTGACATATCGCATTCCCGTGAGAAATTGCCCTGATACTGCCCAGACGTAGTCTGATTGGCTGCCCCTACCTCTGTGTAAGATTCACTCTGATTTTTAATTTTAAATATTAGAAAAACTATTGTATAGAACTTAGCGTGATTTGTGTAATTAATGTCTTTACGTGAAGCTTTATTTTGGCATGTTTGGTTTGTGTACTTGTGCTCTTAATTGAATGTAGAAACATCACTGCCCAGTTGCAGGCAGTACAGTACAGTACAGACAGCACTCGCGTTAAGACCTATAACAGTCGCGCTCTTACAATAGCCCGTTAGGTTATACTTCTGTCATGAGGATTAAAGTGTACGAAAATCATGGATAGTTGTTTCACGACAAAATAAGCATTATGAAACAACTGGCATCCTGTCTTATCAGGAAAATACGTATGAGGCCAGCCATCAGTTTTTTTTTTCCCCACAGTGTTTCAAGATAGGAGGATCGATGACCTGTGCGCTGCTTCTGCGTGGGGACAACAAAAGGCAGCAAGAAGCCAGGTTAGAGAACAGAAACATGCACTTATGATGCGTGTAGTCCTACGACCCTCACGTGCAGTGCTACGTAATTAAATCTTTCGGCATTGGCACGCGTGTGGTGTAACACCGCCGAGGGAATATGTCAGAGAGGGAGAGAAGCACATAGAGACAGATAACTTACATGGACGCCAACTCATCTTTAATCATACTCTTTCTTCGGTTTTCTCCGACCCCGCCGTAACTACTCTTTCTCTTCAGCCCTTTTCCCGCATACGCAGGGTCGGCTTTGTTACTCCAGATTTGGCATGTTAATATTGACGGGGTGGCCGGATGCCCTTCCTGCCGCCACCCCGTGCCCCCCCCCCCCCCCCCCCCCGGAAAGAAATGTGTACCCCAAATGCCTGTGTATAGTGTGATATGTGTGAAAGTGTAAAATGTTATGAAATGTTTGCGAATCGTGTAACTGAGGCGGGACTTGGGGACCAGCCCGACGTTCACCGAGGGGGAGGGGGGTGGAAAACCGCCTAAAACCTACAAACAGGCTGGCCGGCACTCCGACACCCTTCGTTAAGCCACAGGACGGATTCGAAACGGGACCGGTACGCCTCCCCGTCTCGGAAAGCGGTGCGTTAGACTACACGGGTAACCGAGACCCCGCCGTAACCACAAAAAGTCTAAATATATCGCCAGTTCTAACGGCAGCACCAGTAGGAGCAGCTTAATAACAACATGATCTTGCTGAGCAACCATGTTCTGGCACACTGTACGATGAACCATCGTCGTAAGCACAAATACGTCGATCAAACTATCATTACATATTAAAATTATGTTAACTAACGAATAATTAATCCCAGTGTTGGTCGCTTCCTAACTCTTTTAATGACACATACAAGTAGCGAAAAGACTAATGGAACAGTACACTTATGAATTATACAGTGTCTTCTGTAGTTTAAACGAAGACTGAAATTATGTAAGAGATATCTTATATTTGCAAGAAGAAACAATATTTTTAATTATAACCCCCTCCGAAAAAGGATTTTTTTTTTTAATTATTCTCACGCACATGTCTGCTGCACTGCACACACAATGAAACCTCCGCTCCGCAGTTTTGTGGTACTGCTATAGGAGCCAAATTAGAATGGAACAGCCCGTCGGTAAAGTGGAATATGTCCCGGTAATTCGCTTGGTACATCTGAATTTAATTTGATTGGCAGCACCGTTACCTGTAGCTGTTCGTAGCCACACAAAACAGCCCATAGCGGTTTGCCGCCCACTGTCCCAGCACCGAACCAAACGGTTATTGTGTGGATTCTTCCTCTGTACCCCCCACCTCCCTGCTCCCCTATCCATCGTACCACCGCCGACCTTACCCTCTCGGGACAGTTGTTAGATGTGGACTCCAATTGTCTGCATCATGTGTAAGTCGTGGATTGTGTCAACTGAGAGAAATTGTTTGTGTAGCAATTTCCTACATAGTGTGAGGCGCAACAGAGGAATCAACTGGCGCTCACCGGGGAATAAGATATACCGCAGAAAACCACACTTACCAGACATTTCGGTCTCAGAAATTCAATTCAGGGCTGGACTCCGTAGGATAGTATTATATTAATATCATTAATATTCTTTCAAAAATGTAATAATAAACGAAATGTTTCCCCATGGGTTGAATCGAACCCGGTTCCGTCTCATGACTGTCAGTCACGCTACTGTTTGAGCTGTTTCGCAATAATTTTATACAAAACTAATTGACTAGTATCAGTGGCGTATGTAATGGCGTAAATAGCACAAATAATGAATACAAAGAAAAAAGTAAGTACGGTTTTGGAATTATTTAAATGAATTATGCAAGAAGGCATCGCCTTCCCTGTATTGGCGATGGGAGTGGCGTTTTAGTGGTGTGAAGTTGATTCAAGTTTTCATATTTAATTTATTATTTAATGTCAGCGAAAAAAAAAGAAGAAACAAAAATGATCACAGTAAAAAATGGGGCTATAGCGCAAATTAATCTCTGAATATGTGCAGCAGAACTGATACAAAATATCGTGGGGTGTCTGCTTAAAATTATTTACCGTCACATTAATCTTGTCCCCCCTCCCCCAAACCCGAAAATGTAGCCTATATTCGTCACTGACAGAACATAAAATATATATGAGTTCCGCTTCAACTGTAGAGCCATTTTTCTCGGAATTTTCTGTATAGTGTGCCCTAACTCGTCTGTTAAAGTAACGACCTTTGTATCTAGCTTCGGTTGGTTGGCTGGTATTTGGCTTTAGTTTGTGACTTGTAAGCCGTAGATTTCGCCTTGACTTTCACAGTTTGTAGCGGATGTATGGGTTCTAAACTTTATTTGTCATCCCAGTATGGGATGTATATAAATGCAGATGAAGAATATTGATGCTCCATTTACGTGTAAGGTTCGGATTAATCATCCATTATTAACGTCTCGACAAATGTGAACTATTCTTGAAAATGCTATTTCAATATTTGGTGTGTAATGTATAGTTAAGAATAGTGCCGTAATGATTTGAATTATTAAACATGTTCCTAATAATGATCCAAGGTTTCATCAAAATGAAATATATGTTGGTGCTGGTAAATCAATTAGTGAATTATTAGTGATTTTAATTATTGGGTTTTTGATGCGTATAGGTTTATTCATTAGTTTTAAGTTGGTAGACCTGTTACTTCTTTCGTAATTAGTAAAATTTATATCTTTCTTGAATTTTTCACACTGTAAATATTGATTCTGTGCATATCCTGAACTTAAAATCTTTTTGCAATGTTTGAGCATGAAATTCCGTTTCTCAGGGGCTGATATTTAATAAATTGAAAAACTTGAATAATTGAGTCCCGGTAGTTCAGACAGTTTAAAGCAAGTTGCAAAAGATATTATTTGCGCCTGATTCTTTTTCTATCGAATTAGTCTTTAGTAAGGTTTTATTAAAAGTCTCTCCTAACCAAAACTGTTAGGTATTTTTTCTTTCAACATTAACTGATTTCTTATGAACTTCACAGATATTATTATATGTTCACTTTTAGAGAACTAAATACTTGAATAACTGTTCAAGACGTTTTCTTTAAAGTTTCACAGATTATCTATTTTGGTAATTAATAGTTACAACCAAATCACTTTCACAGAAAACACTTCGTAAGTATACAATGCGTGACTATTTTCGTAAAAGTCTCATTTACATTAAATTCTCTGGATCCTATTACATTGACCACGAACTTCAATTCTTTCAAATAAGTTTTTTAAATGTCATTTCGTTAAACTTGCCAATAATTTCGAATTCCAATATCACGAATATTAATCAGTTTATTGACGGGAGGCAGAAGTTTCTAATTCTTCCTTTCTAGCCTATCCCGATCTAAGTCCAAAGATATTTCACGCATTAGCGTACGATCATGATACGAAAGTTTATATTAAGAAATAAATAATTTATCGGGTTCCTTTCTATCTGGGAAATAAACCAAGTATGATATTTTGGAACTGATCACGGAGAGAGCTAAGCAATGAATACTGAGAGATCTGAACTCAAAGAGAGATAAGGACATAGAAACCTTGGCACTGAGGAATCTAAGCACATAGAGGATTAATCACGTAGAGAGTTAATCACATAGAGACCCAATCACATAGAGAGTGAGTAACTCAACTGTGGGTACTGTTTATAATGGCAATCTGACAAATGATCACTGATTTCCTTGGTGTTTTGACCTACTTATTTCCTGGATACTATTATTCTGAATTACGCTAATATAATTTGAATTTACTAAACATTTTGAAAAATGAGAAATTTCTGCCTCTTAACAAATAATTAAAATTACGAAACGATGAAAAGTGTTGGAATATGGTGATTCTAATGCTATGGTCACGATGTGGTGTTACATCTTCACGTATACTACTAACAAGCCAAGTGTCACCCAAACTGAATTTCCGAGGCCGTAAGTTCTTCTTTTTAGCGTAGCCCACACACCGACAAACGTCGTTAATTCACCGAACGGATTCGACCCGACGTATGTCATACTGACCAACAATCTGATATAATTGACAACTGATGTATGATTTTGCTCGGTATTACATCGAGAGACAGTTGTACGATGATGTGAAAACAGATGAAGGTTGCAGAAAAGTCTGGGGTGTAAAAATTCACTTATAAATTTACAAAATACAGGACAACAATTATATGTCCAAACGTCGAATTGAATTAGCGTGTGGACGCTTGGCATGTAGGACACAACATTTTCGCCACTGCGGAAATGTCTCCCTCGTCCTCGCGGGAGACGTCCGTCGAACTGAGTGACGCGCGTAATTTTAGCAGGCGATGCAGCGCAGCTCGGTATGTGCAACGAAGCGGTTGGTAGCACTGTGGCTGACAGTACGGTATAGCCCGCCGAGTCCGTTTTGCCGATCGCGGTAACGGGCAGGGATGCGGGTTGCCTAGCGACAATTATCCTCGCCGGCGCTGGCACCGGCATCGTAAAAATTAACCAGCCTTTGGCGGCGCTGCGGTGCGCGTCGAAAAAAAGCGAGAAAAAAGGGCTGCCAACTGCTGCGCGACAAAAGGGCGAGGGCTGGCTGGGAGCCGTCGCTCATGCAAATGGCCCGGGGGCCCGCCCCGCCGTGTCTTCTCGCCGCTCGGCGATCGCAAAAACGTCGCCCCAGCTCCCCCACATTACCATAACTAAATTCGCCAGCTTAGAATAATAATAATACAAAAAAGGTAAATCCGAAATTCCGCTCGCTCCGCAAGATCACGGCGCCGATAGATTTCCGATTTACATATAAATAGGGATAGCGTGTGCTTACATAAAATTAGTTACCGCCGCGGCTCTGTCGCCTGTCTTGGGGCTTGTCTTCGGTAAAAGGGAGGGAACCGACTTGGAAGCGCGCGTGTTAAAATGCAGTTTGACGGTGCGGCGACCCGAGTCAGCACGACGGTACCAAGGGGTGGGCTGCGGGGCATTAAATTGCGGAGGGGGATCGATCAGCAGGCAACAGTGGGTAAGTGGCGTGTACTCGGCTCAGCGATTACGGTACGTCGAGCTGCCAATAGACTGCAAATATATGGGTTGTAGATTCAATTTTGCGTGACAACTACAGCCAATTATGTGCATAATAGTGCTCTAATGCTTCTTGTGAAGTTGCGAGGACATGTTACCGAGCCTTGGTGTGGCGAAATTTATCTACATGAAAAACTTTAGCACAGCTAGCTTAAGATTATCCACGTTACAAGCATATCCAAGCTTTGTTTGGTTGTGTGGCCCTCTTTCGCAGCAGCTGTTAAAATTGATTATAATGCTGGCTGCTGGCTGCAATAAAGAGATTTATTTTACACCAGAAAAGTTTCGCTTTTTATTTTAAAAGCATCTTCTGTGTGTGTGTGTGTGTGTGTGTGTGCGTGTGTGTGTGTATGTGTGTATGTAATCTTCTCGGGTCTGCAGCCGGATACTAAAGTCAACTTGACACAATATTTCAGCGGCGCAACTGCCCGCCATCCTCAGGTGAGCTTGCTGATAAGACAATCTCGCCGGAACTGAGTTACCATTGCAATCGGCGGCTCCTTTATACATCGAGGAAAGCCCATAGCGCGTGCGCAAGAAGTGACAGTGACTTCCCTCTGGCGCACAAGACGTACAGCGCTCCGGTGGTAGAGTCCGGCGAAATCGATAATCGATGATAAAATTATTATTCAGATTTATGAAGTACCAACCGTTGTTTTTTAACATCTGATAACGCCAGGTTCCAGGATTTACCAAGAACGTAGCCTTTGTCTCTGTTAATCAGATTGTCAGATAATCGAATTTCTATGGATTCCTTTAAGACACAGTCCCAGTAACGAGATGCCGAAGCAACCATGTGAGTTCCGTCATATAACATTCTATGTCCCTCATCGAGACAGTGCTCAGCTACCGCCGACTTCTCGGGCTGGAGCAAACGTGTGTGCCGTTGATGTTCAATACAACTGTCATGAATGGTGCGGATAGTCTGACCAATATACGTTTTCCCACATTGACAGGGAATCTTATACACCCCGGGCTTCCTCAGACCCAAATCATCCTTCACAGATCCAAGAAGTGCTTTCGTCTTTACTGGCGGACGAAAAACACTCTTAATGTCATACTTTTTTAAAATTCTTCCTATCTTTGAAGAAATACTCCCTGCAAAAGGTAGGAAAGCAACTGATTTATGGGTCTCATTTAATGGTTCAGGTGAAGGACCAAACTGTAAAGCACAGCGGATCTGCTTATCTGTGTAGCCATTCTGTTGAAACACAACTTTTAGATGATCTAGTTCTTGCGTCAAACTTTCTGCATCCGAAATGGCGTAAGCTCTTCTCGCTAATGTCCGAAGAACGCCAGTACGTTGGGCCGGAGGATGACAACTCGAGGCATGCAGATAGCGGTCCGTGTGCGTAGGTTTTCGATAAACCGCAGTTTCCCATCATCTCTTCTGTAAACCAGAACATCAAGAAAGGGAAGCTTCCCCTCCTTCTCGACTTCCATTGTGAATCTAATGTTGGGATGCATGCAATTAAAATGGTTAAAAAGACGGTTGAGAGATTCTTCCCCATGATGCCACACCATAAAAGTATCATCGACGTACCTCCAAAAACAAGTTGGCTTAAGAGCCGCCGTCTTCAAAGCCATATCTTCGAAATCCTCCATAAAAAGATTGGTACTATGGGGGATAATGGACTCCCCATAGCAACACCGTCAGTTTGTTCATAAAATTTGTCATTAAATAAAAAGTACGTCGATGTGAGTACATGACGACAAAGCTCAGCTGTTTCTTTGTCCACCTTTTCACCAATCAATTGCAGAGATTCTTCCAGAGGAACCCGGGTAAACAACGACACTACATCAAAACTCACGAGCAAATCAGAAGGACTAAGGCGTAATGATTTTAAACGTTGTATAAATCCATAGAGTTCAGAATGTGATGTTCACATTTCCCCACGTGTGGGCTTAGAACAGATGCTAAATGTTTCGCCAAGTTATAAGTAGGAACGCCCAAATTACTTACAATCGGACGAAGAGGGGCCTCTTGCTTGTGTATCTTGGGTAAACCATATAACCTGGGAGCAACAGCCGCACCAGGATGAAGTTTCCTTTGAACGTCGTCAGATAAAGAGCTCTTCTTCAAAAGTGAAAGCGTCATACGTTTTATCCGTTCAGTTGGATCGTTTTGCAGTCTGCGATAAGCTGAATCGTCAAGTAAACAGTCCATTTTTTGTAGATAATCATCCCGGGAAAGAAGAACGGTGGCATTGCCTTTATCTGCTGGTAAAATAATTAGATCAGTGGTCTGTAAATGATACAAAATGTTTGTTTTCGATACAAACATTGAAAACAGTTATTAAGAAACTTTGTGCACGTTAAGCCTATGTGTTTTTGGTATTTGGTCTACTCACGGTGTTGTTCTCTTCTTTACTACATCTCACTGCTGTTTCTCCATCTTGTTGGCTGGAGTTGGTTTGTTTATGGCTTGTGTTTTTCGGCTGTGTACAGTGCTTTTCGTCTATTTTTGTGACGTTCCTTCCGTTTCATCACAGCGCATCACACACTTCACATCACGTATTTCGACTGCTTCCAGATTACAAGTCACTTTGTTTTAAATGGAATGCCTTTCGATTTAGTTATACTTCACTACAGTGTGGCTATGTTGTTTTTGTCTGTTCATTTGTTTTTCCTGTGGTCTATGAGTGTTGCCAACATTATATATTTGTATTTATATGCATAATGACAATTTAATTCCACGTGTGTGTGTGAGCGAGAGGGTGAGTGAGAGAGAGAAAGAGTGAGTAAGTGGGATATATAAACCTACTCACTCACTCTCTCACACACACTCACACACACGTGGAATTAAATTGTCATTATGCATATAAATACAAATATATAATGTTGGCAACACTCACGGACCACACGAAAAACAAATGAACAGACAAGAGGAACAAAGCCACACTGTAGTGAAGTATAAACAAATCGAAAGGCATTCCATTTAAAACAAAGTGACGTGCAATGTGGATGCAGTCGAAATAATTGAAGTGTGTGATGTGCTGTGATGAAACGGGAGGAACGTAAAAAAAAAAAAAAAAAGAAAGACAGACAGATGTAAAGTGCTGTACACAGCCGAAAAACACAATCCATAAACAAACCAACTCCAGCCAACAAGACGTAGAAACAGCAGTGAGATGTAGTAAAGAACAGAACAACACCGTAAGTAGACCAAATATCAAGTTAAACACACACTGGCCTAACGTGCACAAAGTTTTTTAATAACTGTTTTTAATCTATGTATCGAAAACAAACTGTACAAACATTTTGTATCATTTAGAGACCACAGAAGATGCTTCTAAAATAAAAAGCGAAACGCGTCTGGTGTAAAATAAATCTCTTTATTGCAGTCAGCATAAGACGGATTACCTCTTATAATCAATATCCAAGCTTATAAGGATGACTAAGACAGCTTAAAAAAAATCTAGAATGAGATCCGCCTGATATGCAAAACGCTATTTTATCTGTGGGTTTTTCATTTATTTATTGCTGTGAAAAGGAAAAATACATTGATTTCAGTACTATGTCTAATATATAAAAAGGAATGTTTGTGTGTTCGTATTTTATGCGCGGCAGTATCGTCCAACCGATTGTGATGAAACTTTGTCAACATATTGCTTGCACTTTCGCGATGGCCATAGGCACCATTAAATGACTGTACGACAAATAGTTCAGTAGATATGACCTAATAAACAATGAAATGCGCGGAATAGTGCTGCATCATGCGACGTGTGCTTCTAAACCATTGTACCGATTTCAACCAAATTTGGTACACATATTCCTTCCATGAGGTAAGCGGAGTTAGCGGAAATAACTGCTTACGACGTATAGTTCTGCAGATATGACGTAGTAAACAATTATATGGTTGAAAACCTGTGGCAACATTCGACATGCGAATAAGGACACTTTATTCATCCTGAAATCTTCATGACATTTTGGACACAGGAGGGTGGTCACTGACACAAAATTTTGGATGGTGCATGACGTAGAATACTTTACATATGGATATCGTCAGATTCTACAGTTGTATTCCGATCCTAATGACATTTTGCACACTTGAGCTTCAAACTATGAGGAAGGTCACTGTGTGCATAATATTTTGTATGGTGTATGGCGGAGGGTGCTTTACTTGCGGTCTTCGACAAAATCTACGGTTTTATTGCAATCTTGATCAAATTTGGCACACTGCACCTTCAAAACCTTCATTGTCTGCTTCAGATTTCATTTGGAGAGTAACTTGCAGTAAACTTATGCAATACTTCACTGATCACCATTAAAATTAAAAGAGTTATTTAATTTTTCACTTATAAATGGAGGAATAAACGGGCTGAAGAGGCGGAGAAGGAGTTAAACACAGAGACGAGGCCATTTCCGGCAGATAAAGGGAGGGTAGAGTTAGGCATTCAAAGGGGAGGAGGAGACAAACAGAGAGAGCGGGGAGAGGAGAAGATGGACAAAGGAGAGAGGAGGTGGAGAGACAGAGAAGGGATCAGGATAAGAAGATTGGAATAAATAAGTCCCAAGAAAAGCCGGGTTTTCAGCTGCTTACGTATAAATTTAGAACCCGCTCGATTAGCCGTGTGGTCTAACACACCGCTTTCCGAGATCAAATTATAGTAGAAAACCAGGGGCTTCCGCAAATTTAAAATCTCTTTCAGCCAAAATATCTTTATAAGGTAACTAACAGTTAACAGGATATAATGTTACAACGTATGATGAAATTTAGCTGAAGAAGCCCACCAGTAAATTAAACTTTAAGAAAGCTCTAAAAGTTTTGGTTTTAAAGCTCAACTTTAACAGCAAAAATGAAGCATAATAACACACAACGGCACACAATTGCATTAAAATCTGCGTGCGTAACTTAATCTAGGACACAAGCAATAAAGTGGGGGGTGGGGGCGGGGTTGGCCCTCTGGTAACTTTAACTCAACGCAAGTGGTGGGCCGCCAGCCATGGGTGGCGCCACGGCATTAAAAACCCGCCCCCTCACAGGTTAAATAGCAGCGAGCGCATGAACACACACAGTACCGAAAGGAAAGGATGCCGGAAAACACGGAGGAAACCAAGCAACTGCAAAATTACATTCACGAGGTGGGCAAGAACGCAGACGTGAAAGGAAAAAACACTGCCTGTACAAACACCTAAACCCCGGACAGATAGCGGTGAACAAACTGGCACTAGCCAGATAATGACCCCTGACATACTTACTAATCAAATTTGAAAAATATATTGAAATAGCCTTACGGCAATTTTTACCATAACCCTCGACGAGCACCGAAATCGTTCGTTTTGTCCATTTAGGATTTGATTAAATGATCAAATGTTTGTAGAGCTTATGGGACTTAACTACGGTGTCATCAGTCCCTAAACTTACAAAATACTTATGAACTAGCTAATACTAAGGACGGCACAAATATCCATGCCCGAGGGGGGATTCGAACCACCGACCGTAGTGGCCGTGCAGACCATGACAGGCGCGCCTCAGTCCCCCAGTCAAGAATAGTCGCTGGGGTTTAACTATCAAGAAACAAGTACACTCAAATAGTATAAACGAAAGGCACCTCAGATCATGGCAGCCTACAGGGAGGAAGTGTAACAAGCGCAGGTGGCCCTCTCCCCATTGTTCAATGACTAACCCCCCCCCCCCCCCAAACACACACCCGGATTCCTAGTTTATGATCTGAAATGGTTTTCCCATTTAATATTGAAATTAAATATCTTTTACTTTAAGATTTGTAAATTGTTTTATAAAGCAGCTTCTCCGAGGCTGGTCAAAAGTACTAATTACGTCATTGTCCCCAACCCCTTCTGTGTGCACCTCTGGTAACAAGTATAACCGTCCAGAAAACAATTAGACTAGTACAGGTGCACTTAACTGAAGGATTACAGATGGAATGTTCTTCCACAAGAGCTCAGATGAATGCATCTCCTCTGGTCGTGAGCTTAAAGGCGAGGCGTGCAACATCTGCAGAAATTGGTGAAACAGAAGTGCTCCGACAGGCGACGTGAGCTGATGTTAAAGTTGCACCTCCACTCTCACCAGCACAAACACGTGGCCTCACGCTACAACACGGCTTAAGTCACCTAGCGGGTGCGGTCCAACATCGTCGAAGTACCATCAAGTTGCATGTAACATAAATGGTGCGGTAATAGCAAGGCACGCCGAACCCACACTGCGTTGATGCCTCACGCTCCGTGGTAGCCCCGTCATCCCTCTATGTCTGACTGCTCACCGTTACTCCATCCTCGCCAACCGTCTCTCCGCGTCGCGGTGGCACATCGGATCCAAAACGATCAAAAACCCCTGTTGCGCGCGGAGCGTAGACAGTAAGCAAGAGGCGTATTATGTAGAAGCGCCACCGACAGCGAAACGAACAAGCACGTTCGATAACAAACGAAATAGTTTACATAAAACACACTTACTTCAGCCGAGATCGCTAGGTTATTAGGTTTTTTTTTTATTTTTTTTTATTTTTTATTTATTTATTTATTTATTTATTTATTTTTTTTTACCGGTTTCGATAAACTATGTCATCATCTTCCGACTTTTCTAAATTTTTTTTACAATTTTCTCCTATTTTCACAGAAAAAGTTATAAAGATTGTTAAAATCTGTAAAGTCCTTGTTTGTATACAAATAGAAGTTAACAAAGCATGTACAAAACCTTTGGGACTCACATAAAATAAAGAGTGGCAAGGATACACACAATTTTGAAATGTGTATGTTATACACGTTCATTTCCACTTAGTTACCCGGTTTTCAGCTTACTAGGGCAGATTCAGACTTTAAACTACGTAAAAAACTGGTTATTTAAATAAAAGTCAATGTGGTGATCTACCAAGAACCGACTAAAGAATCAGTCAAAATATCCAAATCAGTTTGTTGTACATACCAAGAGCTGTATCTCTGCTCCCAATAAAAATTGGACACACGTTATATGAAATTTTAACTGCAAATCTTCTTTGTTACCATCTTCTAAAATATTTGCTATTTTTCCTGAAACATGCTGTAGTTAACAGATGAAATATCTGTTTTTAGTGAGCGTTATTTGAAGCTTTATCAAAGTGAAAGGTCTATGTATAGACACCTGAGCTTGTTCGTCATATACATAGGCGTTTCAAACTGCAGGGGCTGCAAATATGTAATGGCATTTTATAGTGAAGACGTTAACACACGTGAGCGACGTAGTTACGCATGAACTACACGAAAACAATTGAATACAGTTTCACAGTGGCAGTCTAAAACTCAAATGTTTTAATCATCACAATATAACTTACAGTTGAAACGTGTCCATAAAAAATTTGTAAGAAAATGTCTAATATTGTGCCTCCTTTTTTGTGTCGAGTAACTTGCTTGCAAGAAAAGGTATAATGATGCTTCTACTGTGTGTATCGATATGTGTACTTAAGTCTGTGAAGTTTCATCTTTGGCAAAGATTATGTATTGCATAGCATTGTAGCTCGCGCAGAGAGAGTGGGACTTGTGGTTTAGCTCGCTTAGAGAGCGGTTGAGTTGTTTGTGTATGGCTCCGATGTAGAGCAGAGGCTGCTGTGCCAGCAAGTTGATTTGATTGTATTTGATATATATCTATTGTACTTTTATTGCTATGAAAACGTTGTACCACCGCTGGAATGAAGGTAATTGCATTTGATGTCATTAAGGAAAAAGTTATATTATGTAGGTAATGAAATGGTGATTATTAATAATAAGTAACAAAGTTGATCTTTCTTTCCTGTTTCATTTACGTAGTTAGAAGAGTAACCTACTTCGTTCATTTGATAATTAGTAATTTGTGGATTTTAAGTGCAGTATTGATTTTGATAATCTTGTTGAACAAATTTCGTTATTTGTGCCATAGTAAATAATTGTTATGCAACACTGCAGTTAATTGATTATGATACTGAATTTTGATAATCAGGTACTGATCTGCATAAAATTCTCGCAGTCAAACATGAAGAAAGTGGTTTGTGGTTTTTTAATATCTTTCTCGCAGTCAAATTTTTTGAGTATAGTTACTGTCTGTTTCATATGGTGATTTGCCACAGTTGTTTTGTTAAGATCCGTTGCGCACATAATCAGTTTAATGCACTGTTTCTTATTTAACAGTATATACATCAATATCAGGGCCATAATTAAACCAAATTGCTGTGTTAATGAACAATTTGTTGTCTGATTTAACGGTAGGTTCAACATCAAACTACACACATACAGCTTTTAAAGTTTCGAAAAGTGATGTTAACGCGGCGATTCATTTGCTGTAACTTGACAACAAACGAAGTAGATGCGTGAAGCAGACGACTGAATAAATGCGAACCGTTTGAACGCTTCTTTGTAGTTGGACCACAGTCTAAAACCTACAGTCGCGAAACTCAGCAGGAAAAAAATGCAATCATTTGATAGCTGAAGCGATACTAGCGCTCCAAGCGGCTGAGTAGCAAGCTCAGTTGCAGAAAATGACACTACCGAAACGAAGAATTTTTTATTATTTCTGTTGTTTCTTTATTTCCTAGCCATTAAACGTGGTACTGTATTTCGTGACACAAATACGAAAACATTATTAAATGAAAATCCCGTTTACTGTTGATGTCAGTTTATAATAATAACATGCCAGTGCATTGTAATACATACGGCTCAAACTAGCACGGTCGTAATCATAACATTCAAAAACGATTTAAGACAAGAAGCGAATTGTAACCTGGTGTGTTTAAGTTAAAAAGCAACTGATTTATAGTTATATAATGTACTGGCATGTAGTTCCACGTTCCACATGTATTTTTTCTGCAGATTTTGAACATGTTAATACATTTGAGACTGGTACTAGACTCGATTTTTACATTCTTAGAAACTAAGTGTTACGTCTTATAAAAGCCCTTTTCGCTTTATTCTTGCTCAGATGGCATCGTACCTACTCCCCAGGAATGTAAAGGTACTGTAAATCTTCAAGAAGCTTTTCCTTCTAAAATCTTAGTTTGTCTGTAAACGTTAAACTGCAGTTAGTCACTTTTTATTTTACATTTTGTACAAATAAATCCCTGTCAACTTTTGACTATCATTGCTGCATCACCAATAGTAGACTACTGTGCATAAATTTGTTTTGACTTCCACAAACCTATCAGTAGACTATCAAAAATAACTTTGAAGAAAAATGCTGAGTTAGTTACCTCTCTCTCTCTGTTACAGATTCCATACACCCTTAAAATTTAACACACTGTATTCTATCCTACATTGTAAGAGCTTTTCATATTTGAGAAAATATACATTTTCTTAGTTTTCCTCTAACTTGACAGTGTAGAAAGTGTTTCTGGAGTGCCTTCTTCCATCATTGCTGCATCACCAGTAGTAGACTGCTGTGTAAAAACTTGTTTTGACTTCTTTAAACCTCTCACTAAAAATGTTCAAATGTTTGTAGAACATATGGGACTTAACTATGGGGTCATCAGTCCCTAAGTTTACAAACTACTTATGAACCTCTTTGGTGTCTCCATTAGAGATTTATGAACTAGCTAAGACTAAGGACGGCACAAATATCCATGCCCGAGGGGGGATTCGAACCCCCGACCGTAGTGGCCGTGCAGACCGTGACTGGAGCGCCTCGGACTGAGGCGCTCCAGTCACGGTCTGCACGGCCACTACGGTCGGGGGTTCGAATCCCCCCTCGGGCATGGATATTTGTTCCGTCCTTGCCGGCCGCGGTGGCCGAGGGGACTGAGGCGCTTCAGTCACGGTCTACACGGCCACTACGGTCGGGGGTTCGAATCCCCCCTCGGGCATGGATATTTGTGCCGTCCTAGTTCGTAAGTAGTTCATAAGTAGTTTGTAAGTTTAGGGACTGATGACCCCGTAGTTAAGTCCCATAGACTTTACAAACATTTGAACAGTTTTTTTCCCCTCGGCCACCGCGGCCGGCAAACCTGTCAGTACACTACCGAAAATAACATTGAAGAAAAGTACTGGGTTAGTTACCTCTCTCTCTGTTACTGATAACATACACCTTTAAAATTAAACACACTTTATTTTATCCTACATTGTAAGAGCTTTTCATATTTGACAAAATGTACATTTTCTTAGATTTCCTCTAACTACAATTTATCGCGCCGCAATAGGCTCCGAAATGCAGTCGCATTTTAAAAGTGTCGTTCGACTCCATATCTAATCCACAATGGTTTCTCGCCTCTCAGAATGTTCTTACGACCCAGCCGCTTGGCAGCGCTGCAGTCGCCAGGTTGCAGAAAACTTACCGGGAGTTTCGTGACTCTTTTATGTTAGACTCTGGTTGGACGGTCTATCGCAAGGGGCGCTGCAGCTGACAACGACTTCCGTGTGCATGTTGCACGTCTCGTATAGAAAGGGCTTTACACGCTGCGCGATTGCGCGGAGGGCGACGAACGGCCGCACAGTGGCGGCGCTAGGCGTCGGCGACGTCGGCCACCGCCGACAGCCTCGCGCCTGTGGGGGGCCTCGCAAAACATCGTTAAAATTTGAGATTTTTTCCTTTTTTATATTTGATCTTTAACGGCGCTTTTCAACTGCTAGGTTATGTAGCGACGACCTGCATCTAACTTACACTAGCTTAACGAAAGGTCGAACACAACATCCGTAACCAAGGGTGGGATTCGACCCCCGACGAGAGCGATCTCGCTCACCGTGGAATGATACCATAGTGCGCTCGGCCATTCCCGACCGGCAGCTATTTAGTTGTCCGTATTTATTTCCGTATGAGTGCAGCAATGAAGTAATTTTTTGTTAAATACTTGCAAAATAACTCTTTCTGTACATTTTAGAAAACAGTTTGGAAGAAGTATATCCAAATGTTTACATAACAATCAGAATCGCGCTCACAGTTCCAGTCAGTACAGGTTCGGCCGAGAGGAGCTTCACAAAGTTAAAATTGATTAAGACATACTTGAGAAGCATAGCGAGCCAACAAACACAATCTGCGTTGTCAGTAGTATCAACTGAAGCCGAAATAGAGGCTAGTATTAATTAAGATGTGATGTTAAAAAAATTTCAGTGAGACGAAAAGCCGAAAAGTTTCTCTATTTTCATTTGTGTATGTTTATTGTAACTTTTGTCATTGCAATAATACTTACATATTATACTAATAAAATTTTAGTATAATGATTATTGATGTATAATTCAGCTCTTTTTAACATTTTCTTCCCCACTGGAAAAAAATGAAAGGGGCCTCGCAAAGACGAGTTCGCCGACGCCCAGTTTTCGTCTAGCGCCGTCACTGCGGCCGCAGCTCTGTCGGTCGGGAGGAACAAGTGGCGCGCTGCCTCTCTCTCTGGGGGATCGCTCCACGCCTGTTGACGCCGCAGACCACCCGGTCCCGCTTGCGCAAATAACAATTAAGGCGGGGCGGCGGGATGAAGATGGATCTCGCGCGCCTGCCAGTTTGGAACCGCACTTTCCGGGAACCCGTCCTCCAGACCCACCGACGCCACCGCAGTCGCTGGCGGCGCGCCGAGCTGCCAGTTCCACGTCGAGTCCACGATTACGTCTAAATATTTACTCCGCAGGCAGCTTGTGGGTGTCGCTTCCTTCACGGAGCCATCTTCTACCACAGCGAATCCACAGGCCCCACTTGTTCGCTGCGAGTAACGTCAGGGTTACAATGAGGAAAGTCTGAGTAGAGATGCGCATAGAGATGGAGGTAGTATCGCGTCAAGACGTAAAATAGGGCTGTGCATGGCCAGATGTGTGATTCTGACTCCGAAGCCCTTATCCAAGGTGAACAATTTGCCTGCCGTAATGGACGTTCGACGTCACACCAACTTCACCTGGTGGAGAAAGCAATGCGCGCCCTGGGGAGTACATTGGGATGTCTCAACGGCATCTGACGTAGAGGCCTCGTATATAAATTATTTTTACACGTGGTCCCGACGTCACACAGGGTCCTCCTGCTATCCTACATGTCAGGCAACACTTTTCATTTGCGCACAGTGGTCTGAAATACCGAAAAGCTGACCAAAAGTTGAAAACATTATAAATTCTTGTGGACATGAGCGCATGGCTTTCTTGGCCGAGAGATCCCTTGCGGGATTGTTCGGTCGCCTTAGTGTAAGTCTTTTTAGTTGACGCCGCGTGGGCGACTTACGTGCCAATGATGATGAGATGATGATGATGATTAGGATAACACACAACACCCAGTCCCCTGCCGGGAATCGAAACGGGCGCCCTGCGTGATCGTCAGCGACGCTGGCACTGAGCGACGGAGGCGGACTATAAATTCTTGTGCAAGTCTGGACTCAGGGCTTCTCGAAGCAGCTGTTTACGAATTCCATATAACGATACTGCATTGTATCTCCATGGACGTCTTCGAACCATCTTTTTCAGTTGTGAAAGACACAGGAACGTTGAGCCACGCCGCGGTGGAGTGGCCAAGCGTTCTAAGGCCCCTTGATGCGGAGGCGTGCGATTGCTCGCCGTCGGAGGTTCGAATCCTCCTTTGGGCAAGGGTGATTGTGTGTGTGTGTGTGTGTGTGTGTGTGTGAGAGAGAGAGAGAGAGAGAGAGAGAGAGAGAGTTTTGCCCTTACGTTAGTTCACGTAGTTAGTAAGCCTCGGTATTGAATACCGGAGAAGTCCCATAGATTTACAGACATTTGAATTTTTCATTAAGCTCCTCCTAAAATTTTCTGTAGAATTTAATTTCCTTCCTGGCCATGAGATAGAAACTCTTCTAGTATTTCGTTACCAACTATCCATGGTAAGAATGCTTCAATTTTACGTTTCATTGGCAGAACGCTTCGAAGATGCAACAGCTCCACCAAAAAGACAGTCTACATTACACGTGCGTCCTCTCCTGGAGTACTGTTGCCCAGTGTGGGGCCCTCACCAGGTGGGACTGACGGAAGACATTAAGAAGGTTCAGAGAAAGGCAGCTCGTTTTGTTAAATCGCGTTACAGGGGGAAAGCGTCACGGAAATGTTGCACGAGTTGAGGTGGAAATCATTAAAATAACGACGTTATGCGTTACGGCCACGTCTATTTACGAATTTTCAGTCACCAACAACTTAATGTGAAAATATTTTGCTAGCACCCACCTACATAGTGAGACGGGACCATCCTAATAAAATAAGGGAAATCAGATAGAAAACGGAACGGGTTAAGTGTTAATTCTTGAAAAAAAAGTTTGTAAATCTATCGGACCAAACTGCGTGGTCATTAGTCCGTAGCTTACAAACTACTTAAACCTAGGTAAATTAACCTAAGGACAAACACACACACACACTCATGCCCCAGGGAGGACTCGAACCTCCGACGGCGAGCAACCGCGCGTTCCGCAGCGAGACGCCTCAGGCTGCTCTGCTACTCCACCGGGCGTGTTCTTTCTTCCCGCGCGCCATTAGAGAATGGAACGGTAGAGAAAGGTTATGAAAGTGATTAATGAATCCTCTGCCAGGCACATGATTTGCAGAATATCTATGTAGATGAATGTTTTTGTTACCTCCGTCTCAACAATGACAATGACCAAGTTTATTTTGTCATTCAATACGATTTCACAAATCTGAACATTTCCTTCTTCGTGATAGAAATTTCTTCGGTATGTCCTGGATGTGCTGAAGAAAACATAACACTAATACCAGAATTGTCTTAAGCAATTTCCTGTAAAGAATATTTAAGGCGCAAAAATTGCGAAAAACTGTCATGAGAGCGCGCATCATCGCATTATGACCGAAACAAATGTGGCAGCCAGTTACAGCTAATTTTTTTAAATACATTTTGCAGATATGTCTAAAAAATGCCATTCGATTTAAAAGCAGTGGTCGGTAAAGAATCTGACTTGTTGCTGTTTTTAACAGAACATTTCAGAAAGTGTAGAAGAAAAACACAACTGTTTTCGTTTACCATCACATACACTATCAATAATAATTTTCAGCTACGAGTTGAAATCGTACTTAAAGGTAGATTCCAGAATACAATAGGTCAACTTTCTGCGACTCTACACACTATTGACCTTTCTCTTACTTACAATGCGCGACAAGTAAATAATGTTGGAGTTGCGGTGCTCATGAATGAAATGCTTTCTTGAGGCTGGCAGGGGCAAATCTCCTTTGTTTGGGTACTAATAGCTACTAGTTCTATCACTACAACTATGCCAACCACTTTAAGTAAACATAATTTTACTATCGGCTTTTGGACAGCTTTTCGGCGCATAAGACCACCGTGCGACGTTTCGGAAACCCTCCCATGTGCACCAATCTCCACTACATGAACGACTCAGAGCTCTTCACCTGGTCGATGAACACCGGTACGATGCACCATCGCCTCCAACTGCGATACGTTGGCCTGGGCTCCTATTTCACAAAACGGGGGCACAAGTGCAACTCTGCTAAGAGGACGAGATGGGGGTAGAGGACGAATCTGCCACCCACTCTTACTCCTGTCACCATCGTAGAAACTCCATCCCTTAGTCACGGATAGCCAAATTTCTGGAGGTTTCTTTGGCTCTTCAGTGTAGATTGGGCATCAGCAGTATATTTTCCCTTTCTTAGGAGAAAATTGGTGTTCGAAATTTCATACACAGCTCTCGCTGCAACGGAGAACACTGCCTGGGCTCGTGTATAATTTCCGTGACACCTTCTCTTACATAAAAATGTTCAAATGTTTGTAAAGCTTATGTGTGCCTCCACATTTGGTGCTGCTCGACCCCCACCTCCAACTAAAGGCACCGCCACAGAGCAACATATACAGAGAAGCAGCCCACCCTAAACCACTGTCCTACGCTCCCCTCATAGTTCCGTAAGATGCTAGCAGGTGTCAGGCGGTTCGCTGGCTTAGGGTGCGCCTCTCACGTCAGAGGGTAGCGTGGAGGGGAGGCTGAGGGGAGAGCTCGTGCCGCCTGCCATGAGGCCACGGCTGTGTCCGGCTTGCTGGCGTTTGAGGGGAGGTGGTGGTGGGGACAGCCCAAGGGGACAGCCGCTACCTGCCGCCTGCTCTGGCCAGTTTAAAGGGCTGCTTCTGACCGCAGCGCCATCATGGGACATCTTACGGAATTGCTGGAAACCCTCCCTCCCCGCACCCCGGAGCGTAGGACCGGACCCTTACGGAGGTTTCCCGTCTGTATATATTTGTCTGTGGCACCACGGATGTATTTGACACTGGTCCGCCCAGTGCAGTGCTCGAACATGCAGCTGTGGTGTCAAGAAATGCTGCATTTTCCACGGCCGCAGACTTAATCAGAGCACCGTAACTCGCCAAGCGCTTCCTCGGGATTACCTGACCGCCAGCTTCTACCAAGAAACTGGAATGCAGCTACTGCGAGTCCGCTTCCGACACACCGCACCTCAATTGTACGTCGAGACCCAGCGGTCTGATAACCGACTCATCCATCATCGGCCGACGACCCGTTGGGCCGACCTGCTGCGGCAGAAATCCGCCTCTGGCAGCAAGCACCTGCTATTCCCTTCCTACGTCACGATTTCCACCAGTGAGGCCATATCCGTTTCCTTCCCAAGAAGACTTGCAGGAATAGTTATTAATTTGCTTGGCCTGCCACCACGCCCAGCTCATGTATCGCCCGCCACTATCAGCGACTTGTATCCGAAGCTGTCAATTGCACTAGGGTCAATCATGTCAGAAAGTTTCCAACGTGATTAAGGTCACATGAAAGGAATAACAGATATTGGTCAGGGCGGCATTGGGCCGAGAACTTGAGTCGAGAGTTGGAAACGAGCTTCGACAGTTTCACTCGTCAGCCAGGAACGTCAGCGAAGTAAATGATGAAATATGGATTGAATTACCCTGTCCTATCGTGAAGCAGACTTTCATTCTGTCATTCTGAAACCTGCTACGTTCATCAGTTCTATTTATATTTTATTGTATTTATTTATTATTTTTATTTTTTATGCATGCTATGGGGATGAGAAATAATCTGAGCAATCGAAAATTGTGACGAAAGTGACGTCATCGATCACGTGACAAGAATATGGAAACATGCAGCTATAACAATTTTTTGAGTTCATTTTGAAGCTTGATTACATTTTCTAAGTGATCTATATTGCTATGTTTACATCAGAGAGAGAGAGAGGAGATAGAGGGTCAAGAAAGTGCAAAATCTTTGATGAAGTTTATGTCCAGTAGTAGAACTGGAGATCCTTGCCTTTCAAGTAATGAAAGAGAAAAAAAAAGAATAAAGTGACTGAAAAGAACGAAAAGTGCAAAGTAAAACGGAATGAGAATACAGAGCAGTAAACACGTAAATAGGTATAGGAACTCTTACCGGACAAGATCTGAACCAGCTTCTCTCGAATTCTTAGTCTTTCCAGTTCTGTACATGGCTGATTTTAATCATTGTTGTCTAATTGGGACTAAGACAAAAGTTTTTGAAAGAGAATTCAGCTAAGAACACCTTGTACAACTGGAGTTTGCGTCATTGCTGGTGAAGTGACGTCATCTGGGGTGAGATTTGCATGTACTAATGCACAATGCTGCAATCGCATCTCTCCCATTTTTTTTAACCCTCGGCCACAATTATGGAGGGAATGAGAATGAAGCCCGTCCGCAACCAGTACTTTGAAATTATTATTTTTTTTTTTATTTATCTCCATGGCGAAATGCTCTCTCCATCTGTCGCTCGTCCCTCCCTCCCTTCATCTCTTACTCTCTCTCTCTATCTCTCTCCGTGCCTCTCTCTCTGTCTATGAAGCAACTATAATTCACTCATGTATTTATGCGCATATCGCTGTTCCATCCTGGCTGCCATTGTTCTCAACTCACAGCGGTGAAGCTTATCCAGACGGCGGACTAAATCAGATTGTGTAGGTCTTTCCTCTCGCCAAACAAATTTCATGAACTAACTTCCCTTGACTAATATTACATTTGTGCAATTACAAAACACTGGCTCTGAAGTTGTGCTGATGAACTGTCATGTGGCCGAAAACTGATTGGAGGGTGCATACTACCTATTTATTGCCTTTGCCTCTTCACGACCTTTCAACTCACCTCTTTTGAAATATTGCTACGCGTAGTGGTACCCGTATCAGATAAGACTTACAGAGGAAATCGGGAAAAAAATCAAGGCGGATTGTTTTGTATTTTCTCATCACTGGAGAGACAGTGTCGCCGCGCGGGAGTATCCGAGCGGTCTGGAGCGCCACGTTGCTGATCGCGCCGACTCCCGCGTTGGAGATTCGAATCCTCCCTCGGGCATGGATATTTGTCTTTAGTATAAGTTAGTTCATAAGTAGTTTGTTAAGTTTAGGGACTGATGACGCCGCAGTTAAGTCCCATAAGCTTTACAAACAGTTGAAGATTTTTATTCAGTGTCACGGAAATTATACAAGAGCCCAGGTGGTGTTTTCCGTTGCAGCGAGAGCTACGGATGAATTTTGGAACACCAACTTTCTCCTAAGAAAGCGAAAATATACTGCTGATGCCCAGTCTACACTGAAGAGCCAAAGAAACCCTTACAACCGCCTAATATGTCGTGAGGCCAAGCAACATGACGTGGCATGGACTCGACTAAAATCTGAAGTAGTGCTGAAGGAAAAAGTCACTATTCATCCTGTAGGAATGTCACTAAATCCGTAAGAGTACGAAGCGGTGGAGATTTCTCCTGAAAAGCACTCCCGAGTAGGCTCAATAATGTTCATGTCCGGAGAGTTTGGTGACCAGCGGAGGTGTTTAAACTCAAAAGAATGTTCCAGTGGCCAGTCTGTAGCAATACTGGCCTTGTGGGTTTTCGAATTGTCCTGCTGGAATTGCCGTCGGATGCAGATGCAGATGATCAGCCAGAATGTGTACGTAAGTTTCACTTGCCAGTCGTATCTAGAAGTATCAGGGGCCCCATATCACACCTCACGCCCTTGCAGAGCCACCACCACCAGGTTCATGGATTCATGGGAATGTCTCCATATCTCTACACGTCCATCAGTTCGATGAAATTGAAATGAGACTCCTCAGACCAGGCAACATCTTCCCAGTCATCAACAGGCCAACGACGGTGATTACGTGTGCAGGCGAGGTGTAAAGCTTCGTGTCCTGCAGTGAACAGGACTAAGGGAGTGGGTCTTCTGCTCAGAAAGTCCATATCGACGTTCAGTTTGACAGTAGGTAAAATTATGGATTTTTTCTGTGATATTTTTGTTAATCTCGGGGCTCAAACCCGTCTCGAAATTTTGGCAAAGTTAATCAGAAAGGAACAGGGATGTTCTTAAAATAGATTACAATGTAATGCAATATATTTCTTCCCTCGTCTTTTGCCAAAAGTCATGGGACAGAGCAGATGTCCTTTCGTTATTATTTGTGACTGCTTTCTAGCTTCTTCATAGGGTTTTTCTGTCGTGGGAACGCGTGTGGTCTACGCTTTTTGTTGACATCCAACACAATTATTCCCTTCAGTTGTGGTCACAGTGGCTCCGATATCGGTGGGTTTTACGGACGACCGGCTCGGCGGAAGACGGCGGATCGTTTCAGATCAGTACTCCACTATGGGCACGATCACAGTGTAGCCGATATCGTCGCTCGAACGTTGAGACTACGGATGACAGTCGATGAAATTCGAATCAGTTTGTTTTCTTCGGTCAAATCGACAGACGTTCTCACACAGTAGACATGGACCGTGAGAAACCGATACTTTTAGTGAAAGAAAGAAAGAGATTGTGGCACCAAGAAGACGATAAATATCGCAATCTGGATATAGTTCACAATCTAAGATCTGGTATTAGAGTTTATTGGAAACCGCAAGTTT
The DNA here is from genome assembly GCA_026315105.1 of Locusta migratoria. NCBI lineage: Eukaryota > Metazoa > Arthropoda > Insecta > Orthoptera > Acrididae > Locusta > Locusta migratoria. The sequence continues at coordinate 183,448,865 of CM048749.1, forward strand.
TAAATACTTTATGTGAAATATTAGGCGTAAAATATAACCTCAAAAATGTATTCAATTCGTAATTGTGGCCTATCAATGTTATTGTAGGACTCTCTTACGTTGTTTTGCTTTGTGATAATCGGGTATTAGCTGTCCACAAATTATCGTTACTGGTTCTGGCATTCTTCAACAAGGTGATGATTCTGTTCTGTGAAGTGACCTGGAAATGTGGTCCTAGGTGTGCTTCCACATTTCAGTGGTTTCCGTGTCCAAAAATATACTTAAGTTCACACTTGTGTCACAAGTATTCTGAATGACAGTCATTTAAGATCAATGTAACTTCATTTCGTTCATCATAATCGGATGTTTCTGGATATCCTATAAGTGTGTAATTCATGGACTTAAATTTTGAAAAACTGCACAAGTTATGTATTTTTATGCTTAGCACAACACATTTTAAATTTTTTTCCCTTTTAATGCTTTTGATTACATAAATATACCGTGACGTTTCCAATTGTGATTTTATGCAGTTCATGCACAGTTGTAGTCTTTTTGAAGTTACTACAATGACGGAAATTGTACATAATAAATATTGGCACATTTTTCAAATACTAAATAGCACTTCTTCTGTCTGTACATGCAAGTTTTGTGTCTGATACATTACACTTGATATCACGACACAAAAAATAGTCACTTATACTGGTCTTTGTACAAAGGTAGGCCTAATTCATGATTGTTATGTTTGATATTCTGAGTAATGGAAGAGGCACAGTAGCTATACAGATAAAGACAATTATGGTTTGTAACATTAGGATAAAATACAAACCTCAAGATTTGTTCTGCGCGATTTTTCCAAGTTCAGTTACCTACAAAAGACAACTGCAATGCAAGAGTGGCAGAAAATCTCACATTAAAACGTCGAGAAAGTGCCGTACTTATGTAAACAAATGCATTAGAAGATACGAATAAATTCTCGAAACTCGTTGAGATAAGCAATAAAGTTACCTAACTGGTGTATTTTTTCACTTACGGCTTTATTTGGTATGTAAAGTTCTCCTATTATATGCTTCGATAACCTCAGTTCACGTTTGTAACCACAGTACACCATAATATCTTTCTAACGGCGAGGTAGCATCTGCGCTACAGCAACATCTTTGACCGCTGAGGCGGGCAGTGGACGGTAGGCTAGTAGAGAGTCGACTGGAAGCTAGGCTACAGTTCAGTCGCATGGTAGTCACCGGTGTTGTACGGTTCGGTTGAGTGGCTACGATTTACGTGCCGAGTTTGATTGGATTATGTCTCTATGAATGTATCCCGCCAGAGAGCGATGAAATTGCACTTGATATTGAAAGAGGAATTTTGTACTAAGAGGACGAGAATATTTGTTTGGAACGATAATGTAAAAACCCATTGTAATCACTCTTATTGCCGAGTCAACAACAGAAGTTTGTTTCTTTAGCAAAAATAAATAATTTACTGATTATTAATTTTCTTATTTCAGCTCAACCTAGTCCCTCATTTTCCTGATTGTGGAATTTTTTCTAATTTTGTCGCATGTTACGTGTCGGGTTTGAGATTGTCTTTAAATGTAAATGTTCACGTACCAGTAAAGTAATTAGGGTTGCCAGATCTCCGGGCGCCGCCCGGAGTGCCCGGGTTTGGAATGAATTCTCCGGGTCTACGGGCCAATGACTCTCATCTCCGGGCTTCAATGTAACCTTCATCTTAGCCTTTTTTTTTTTTTTTTTTTTTTTTTTTTTTTTTTTTTTTTTTTTTTTTTTTTTTGACGCTTTTTAAGTACTATGCTCATGTAGTGACGATCTACATCGAACTTAACGTAACTTAAACTAAGGACGAACACAACATCCATGCCTTAGGGTGGCATTCGAACCTCTGGCGGGAGCAGCTTCGTGCACCGTGGCAACTGCGCTGCTAGCTGTCAGAGCTCTATTCTCGCCGTACGTAGTATAGCACTGTCGATCAATTCATTATACAATTCGCGATCGTTGTTGATATCCTGTAGTTCGGTGTATAATGTTTAATTGATATTACATTAGAACGTCGATTATCCGAACTAATTAGGGAACTTTGGTGTTCGGAAAACTGGTTTATTCGAATAATCTTATGTCTCATAGAAATGACAGCACTATTACGTTTAATCATTTTATGCCCTCAAGTTTACTTCTTTACGCGGCAGCAAGTGGGAGCAGACGGTAAGTGTGCCCCTTCTCTTCACATGGTTGGGGGGGGGGGGAGTTGGTCGCAGTTGGGGGGGGGGGGTGAGTCATTGGCCAAGGGGGAGGGGGGGTACGTCTGGTCTCCGGGCCTGCCTCGAGTTCGATCTGGCAACCCTAAAAGTAATCAGTTCTTGCCACTGAAATCTAATTTCCAAAAGTAATGCTCACAGAAGCACGAATTGTATTTATAAGTATAAAATTACAGGTGTACTGACACAGAGTCGCAGCTCCCATTGTTTCATTTTGTGTGTGTTTAGAAAATAGTATTATAGGGCCTAATTAACTTAATACGTTGCGCATATATCTATAGAAAGACCAGTGATTTTATAGAGAGTTTACAGGGCTGTAAGTATTTAATATTGTTGGAATACGGAAGCAAAGAAATAATGATGTTCCAATGGCATAAAAGTTTTCTGGGTGTTGTACCGCGTCATGATGTAAGACGGCTTGGTTATTTAAGTAATAGCCTTCTTACATCATGACGCGGTACAACACCCAGAAAACTTTTGTGTCATCTGACTCTGGCCGAGGAAACCTACGTAATTAAATAATGTTCCAACTCGGTGATAGATTTTATAAGTTCAGTTTGTGACAGTCCCTCACCAGATTCTATCAAGCAGATTTAATTAGAGATTTTAAATAGCAACCTTCAAACGAGAAACTTTCACCAATTTTAGATTCAGTCCCACTTGCTTGATTTAGAAATTGTCACCTCACTTTAAAAATGAAACTTTCACCGTTCACCGTTGAAGTTGAATGGATGGAAGACTGACATTTGTTGATGGCCGAGCACTGAAATCCTCAGCAGTTTAAAGAAGAGCTTCACTTGTGTCACGCTGAACGATTTTCAGTTGTCGTTAGTCCCGTTCTTGTAGGATATTTTTCCGGGCGCAGCTAAGTCCCAGATTTGACGCGTTAACGGATTCCCGATACTCACGGTGCACTCGTGAAATGGTCGTACGGGTAAATCGCCACCTCATCGGTACCTCGGAGATGCTGTGGGCAATCTTTCGCGCGCAGACTAAAACACTCTAATAATGATAACCTACCATTATAGCAGCATTAAGCGATCTAACGGTTAAGCTAGACACCTGTATTCTTAAATAAGCGTTGCAGCCGCTGCACCGTCCTCTCTGCGTTTGCATACTCGTGTATATACCAGTTTAAGTTTTCAGCGTATATAGGGAGAAATGACCACCACAATGAAATCACAGATAATAGAGCTCGAATGTGGAGATTTAGGTGTTCTTTCTCCCCTTGCGATAATCGATGTTGGAGTGGTAAATAATGTCTGAAACTGATTAAATGAACCCTCTACCAGACACTTAATTGTGATTTGCAGAGTACCCGTGCAGATGTAGATTAATGGGAATTTTTCTCAAATCATTCTTACAGCAACAGAACCTACTCGGTTAGCCGTGTGGACTAACGCACCGCTTTCCGAGACCTGAGGCGTACCGAACCCGGTTCGAATACGTCCGGTGGATTAACAAAGTCGGTTTTCCACATCCCCGGAGGTGAATACTGGGCTGGTACTCCAGTCCCGCCTCAGTTACTCGCTTCGCAAACATTTCGAACCACTTCACACTTTCGCAAATATAACACTATACGCAGACATTTGGGGTATACGTTTCCTCCTGGAAAGCATGGGGTGGTGACAGGAAGGGCATCCGGCCACTTCGTAAATATTAACACGCCAAATCCGAATTATCAAAGCCAATCCTCCATGTGCGGGTACATGGCTAAAGAGAAAGAAAAGAGAGAAAGATTTGTACAGCACCACGGCACCTTCTGCAGAATACTGTATCGTCTGACAGACGTGGATCTGTGCTAGGTTTCCTTTTTAGGTATTCATAGCATTACCCTCGTGAGCGCAGATGCAGGTCGAGGTCGACGGAAAAGAAATCGTCCGCATCAGCTATCCCGATAGAAGCAGCGCTGCTGGGACCGTACATCAGAGACATCTCGAGTCCGAAGGCCGTTTCGGCGAAACAAGTTTGCTGGAATCGCAACGCCGTGCGATTGCCGACCTTTGTCTCCGTATTTCCACGCAGAAGGCAACGGAAATGAAGCGAAAAGAGTTCTGAAGTAAAGCGGCTTCTCGGAGCGTGCGAGAGGGAATTAAATTGAGCCTTTATGCTCGACTTCACTCCGGCGCGCAGTCCTTTCGCGACGAAAACACATCCGTCCCAGAAACGGGCCCCGAAACTTGTTCTTTGGCTGTAATTAAATCATAAAGCAATTCCCTGAGAAGTCGAATCCTTTCGTTTGCCCAGAGCGAAGGCAAGAGCTTCGTTACCCCCTCCCCCGTGTCTCAACAGAAGAAGGAAAAGTTGGCACGGTTCAGACGGTTAGTAGAAGTTAGTAAACACACAGTGACAGTCACAACATCTGTTACTCTCGGTGCGAGAGTCAAAGTAAACTTTCGTCGAGCTACTCCAGTCCATGAAATCGAACACTAGATACACTGAAAGAAGGCATGTCATGCCAACTCTTTTCTTAAACCGGTCACATAAAGTACTTTAGGCATATAACACCTCCGTTGACTGATGCCATAGTACGGCTCAAGTCGTGTTTATTTATTTATTTATTTTTGGAGCGACGCCTGTTCCTTCGGATATGACAGAAAGAACAGACGCCGCTTTTCTTAATTGTAATCAGTCTCTGTTTGATACCTTTGTCAGTGCGGATGCAACGAGGACCAAACTCCTGGCGGGAATACAGCCATGAAGTACAATCGTCTAAATAGGACGACATTTGAGAGTATGGTGGGATATGTGTTGGGGTAGACCTTGTAGGTGTATTAAACCCATGACCCTCGGGTAGCGTAGCTGCTTAGTGCAACTGCCTAGTGAAGTAGGAGGTCACGGGCTCGAATCCCGGCTCTGGTACAAATTTTCAGTTGCCCGTGTTGTAAGATGAACAGACAACTCGTGAATATCATTTAGTTTCATGTCACAAGCACTCACCACGTAAAAACACTTAAACACACTCGGTATTAGGTGAGAATAGCTCGAAGTTATACCGAGATTTTCTCTCCTGATATAGGCAGAAATACGAGAGTATCAATCATGTAGCTGATTAGGCAATAAAAAAACATCAAATTGCAATTCACACTCATTTCATGTTTTTATTATTAATACTTGGTGTTATTGTCAGATTACATTTCACTACTACTGATTGCAAACAATTGTAAAGCCTTAGATTCTCGACAATGCTAGAGAAATACCATATTTTTGGTTCCATTTTCGTATTTTTGAAGACAACACTAGCAAGTGAGTAAGTGTATATAAAAAAACTGTATCAAGAAATTAATTCCGCTTCGAGCATCCTTAAATTCGCTAAAATATCGAATATAATTTACAGTAAAGCCACACAAATTACTGACGATATATACGTTAAATGAAGAACTTACACTATATACTGGTGTATTTCCTACATTTCTGTCTAGGCTACTTGATGACCAGCGATACCAACGGTAACTGGTGAAATTAAAGATTGTGGGTCATTCACACGTTCGCTGTTAATATAATAATTGTAAATTGATGTAACAGATAGCTTTCTATTTTACGGAATTAGAACATGAGAAGGTACAAGAAACCCATTTCTTCATTTAAACATTTCGTAGGCAATAACGATGACTGTTTTCTTGATTTTTATCATCTCACACAAACTACATATTTACTCTGCAAATCAAGATTAAGTGCCTGGCAGAGGGTTCATGGGATCACTTGCATTATATTTTTTTATCGTTCTAGTCTGTAATAGCTCGTGGCGAAAAGAAGCACCTACATCTTTCGGTTATCTCCTCAAAAGATTGTAAATTGACTCCGAGGGAGGAAAGCATAAATGCTTAAAAATTCAGACACATCAAAATATGTAAACCACTTGGGTATATGTTAAGGAAACTTTTTCTGTTTTATTTTTTCAATTTACTACAATGTCAACATTTGGAAATGAGAGTTCTGCCATTGGAAACTAGTCATGTAAATATTAATGAAGAAAGTAACCGTGAAATCAATATTTCGTAAAGTGTAAAGTGGTGGTGACAGCTATAAGTATGCGGAATATATGTAGTGTTACCAGAATGAAACTTTCACTCAGCAGCGGAGTGTGCGCTGATATGAAACTTCCTTGCAGATTAAAGTTGTGAGCCGGAACCGAGACTCGAACCTGGGACCTTTGCCTTTCGCGGGCAAGCGCTCTACCGACTGAGCTATCCAGACACCTCACGATGCCGCCTCACAACGTTACTTCCGCCAGTACCTTGTCTCCTACTTTCCAAACTTCACAGAAGTTCTCCTGCGAAACTTGCAAGCCTAGCACTTCTGGAAGAAAGGATATGGTGGAGACATGGCTTAGCCACAGCCTAAGGGATGTATCCAGAATGAAACTTTCTCTCTGCAGCGGAGTGTGCGCTGATATGAAACTTCCTGGCAGGTTTAAATTGTGTGGCAGAACCGAGACTCGAACCTGGGATCCTTGCCTTTCGCGGGCAAGCGCTCTACCACTGAGCTATCGCGACACGACTCACAGTCCGTCCTCACAACTTTACTTATGCCAATACTTCACGTCCTGGCAGAAGTACTGGTAGAAGTAAAGTTGTAAGGTTGGACCGTGAGACGTATTGGGATAGCTCAGTCGGTAGAGCGCTTACCCGCGGAAGGCAAAGGTCCCACGTTGGGGTCCCGGTTCCGGCACACAATTTTAGTCTGCCAGAAGTTTCAGTATCGATACTACTGAGCGCAATATTCAAACAGTAGGTAACTCATGGATGAAAAAAATCTTTCACTTTAGGAAGGTGCTTTAACATAGTGGCAATGTATACGGAGAAAGATGTCACTGAAATTATTTTCAGAGTAATGGAAGCTGGTGGTACAGTTTGAAATGACTTTGAAAATTACGATCATTTAGGCCTATATATATTCTATTTTAATGAGAAAGTTACCAGTCAGAGGGGGGGGATATTTTGAAATAACACCAATAGGGTAAATTTAAATGATTTTCTTTTAATGAATATGTTAGAGAAGATACACTTACGTAAAGATTACGAAGCAAATCCAATTTTTGTCTCAATCATACTGCGCTTCGTAAAAGAATGACCACAGAGAAGAATTACTCAATGTCTCCTCCGCTGTGGTCAGCGATATGGAAGACAAAAGGACGTACGAACTGAATTTCACTGACCAGAGCGGGGCAGCGCGTAGGAAAGGGGCTGTTTAAAAATTCTTTATTTCATATTTATGGATAACTAGCTAAATTCCCGCTGCTTCACATGCGTAGTCTGGATAGTCTGCATTGGTTGTTTCTACTTCTAAATATACTTTTTCTTAGATTTAGCTTTAAAAATGCTTTCCTAAGCAAGTATTTTGATATAACTTGCCACTATCTACTGCACCATTGTTGGCAGAATTCAAAACATCCCGAAACGCATTTTTTTTTTTTAATTATGACCATGGTTCAAAACCAAAATTTTCACATTTCTAGAATCAAAATATTCTGAGCAGATTTTCCCTTATTTCACCGCTTAATGGTTGAATTTCCAAAGATATCGAAACACGTCATTTTAAAATTACAATCAAAAATCTAAATCCGAAGTTTTGTATTTCTTCTTCAAAATTGCCTTAATAGCAACATATTTTCAAAAAATCGTTCATACCCTATTTCAACCCCTTAGGTATGGGAATATCGATAAATCGCTGATGCCTACAGTGTAAGATAAAACACATCTGCAAATTTCAAGTTTCTATCGTCTGTAGATTGACTTTTCAGCGCCCTTTCTGTCTGTTAGAAACGGATCGAGAACTCGAAATTTGTTTCTTACGGTTTGGCATATTTCTTGGTAGTTTTACTTTTCTAACTGCAATATGCAATTATTTTTCTTTATTCGTACGCTTGCTGCAGAAAAACGACTGAAGAATGTGCATCACGTTTTGGTGTATATGACCTCTTTGCTATTATAGTGTCAAAAGTCATCGCTGGTATTCCGTGCGAATTTTATATAGGCTGACGACTTTCTACTACCCTCTCATTGCTATCGACATGGAACTGCTAATCCAGTTGTTCGTATTTTGATCCTAAGCACTACTGTTGTCTTTCCAGTGTTTACATCGAGATCGTTGGTGTATTGCCAGTGGAGTTAATGCGCAGTTAATGTATGCCTGTGTTTCCCAGTGTTTTGTCTTTGAGTCTTTTTATCTTTGAGCGTCTATTGATCGTTGTATTGCTCCACATTTTACGTATTTTTTGTTCGCCATATAACGATTCACTAAAATTTTTATTTTTTTGTTTATCTTTGATCAGCGATGCTTATCGCCTCCGGTTCCCTCTGAGTCGCAATGCAACTAATTTAATTTCGTTTGTCATTTTTTACTTCCGAACAAGCGAGAAGACGGAACCGTGATAGTAGTTTTACTCACTCTCTTGTTTGTATCTGAAGCGTGAAAACGTCTTTCATACCTGTATCCACTCAGCTCCTCATCATCCGTAATAGTTTAATGTTCAGACGCCATTACAATCGCTTCGCATTGTCTGCAAAATTTCAATCAATCAATCATTCTTATACAATACTTTGCTTGATTTTAGAACCTGCAGTCATTTCTTTAGTAATTTCACGAAGTCCGATCATTTTTTTAAAATTATTTTATCATTACCAGTAAATTCATGTTCCACCCACGGTCACACAACAATGAAAAGCGAAGTGAACAGTCTGAACATTGATCTCCTACGGAAAGTATCTCGAACATTCACGTATAAAATAAGACGTAAAAGTTATCATTTCCAGCTTCTACAATACGAAGTGCAGGATCCAGCTAGACGCTTTCCGTAAGTCTTATAACGTGCTGTTGCTTGTATGGTGTCCAACTTTAATATGCAACCCGCGCTTTATTTGCTTTAATATTCATTTTGTGTTGTACTTTAACTAAATTATATCAAATTCAAAAATTCGGTACCTTCAATTCCTTGTCCAAAATATAATCGCGGAATCTACTTTAACAATTATGGCATCATACTAAGCAAGGGCAACGTCATAGCGACACTCACCCACCGCCACACACCGCAACCAAAACACCATAGTGCACACCACCAACCTAAAGGCTACTCTCATGCATAGCCGCTCTTGGTCTGCAGTGAATAATTTTGGCTACCAAGTGAAATATACGGACACACGTCCCACGTTCATTTTTATATATGTACTAGCTTAAACCCACGGCTCCGCTCGCTTGTTGGTTGATTATAATAGATAAGCTATCTTTCAGTGGTGTGCTATTTATTTATTCTTATATTTCCTTATTCGTATGCTTATCCTTACAGAGAAAGAGCTGAAGACATTGTAGCACGCATAGATCAAAGATATGGTCTGTGGATCGCTGGCCTTCAGTCCGATTTTCTTTTAATAATTTGACGACTTTCAACCACCATATCTTCCACCCCCTTACAGCTATTGGCATGGAACAGCTATGGTGTACAATATACTCCACCCTTTTATCGTTATCAACCCTCACGCAACAATGCAACCAATAAAACCAAGCTCAAGGAGTAATTATTGTTCCACATTTCGCGTTATATTCTTCAAATTTTCAAATTACTAAATATCTATCAGATCGCTATAAAACCGTGCCTAAAACCTTCCTCAGTTATAAATTAGTAATAGACAAACAGCTATCCGATCGCCATAAAACCGTGCCTAAAGCCTTCCCCGGGTAGACATTAGTAACTGTACAAATTTTCAACTCTTGTGGTTCAGACACGATAAACGTACACCAAACAGACATTCACATTTATAGATATAGATACTGATTACGTTACAATACGCTTTCGGAATGTGTGTTTTCACGATCATCACTGTCATTTGACGGCAGCAGCCGATCGTAAGAAATCGCGGGCCACGCTACCGGTTCTAGTCACAGTGGAATGGCGGAGTGCGGGCAGGCACGGCTCCAGCGTGCTGGACACGGGAGAGAGAGACAGAGCCGACTGATTTATTCGCCTCCCGCGGGAATGGACCGATGCTGGCGACGCGACGGCGCGTCGCCTCCGCCGTTATCTGACGAGCTGGTAATTGAGTTTCTCGCCGCGTCGAGGGACGATCGCGAGCGCGGTGGTGGTGGGCGTGGCGCGAGAGGGTGGTGGAGGGGGGAAGGGGAAGAGGAGAGGGGGTAGAAGCAGTGCCTCCAGTAGTGACAGCACGCGGATCCTGGGACACAGCGGAAAAACCCGCCGACCGCGGCCCTGCCCGCTCTGACAGTGGTAGCGGCTCACGAATTTCCCCGCGACAACAGGTGCCCGACAGTCATTAGCGCCGGTGGCGATGGCGGTGCGGCGATAGGCGGATCCCAGGCCGCGGGCACAAGCGGCGGTGGCGGCGTGACGGCCGGCGTCACGAGAGCGCTCCGGTGGCTCTGCGTTTCGCGACCGGCAGCTCCGGCTCGGCGCCACAGACAAAGGCGGCCCGCCGGCCGATTACCATCACCTGTGGACCACTTGCCGTGGCGGAGGGCGCCGCGACAGCTGCCAGCCGCGGGCCCGTAACGAGGCGCGCCCACAAAAGACGCGCGCCGCACGACCGTCACGAACCGCCCGCCCGCCTTTTATTCTACCTGGGCGCAGGTGTCACTCCGGGGCATTCCAGCTTCAGACGTATCCTTTATATAGGACGTCTCAAAGCTTTTGGATCAGACCAAATACACTTGAGAGAAGAAGAACACACACACACAGATTTGTGTGTGCGCGCGCACGTTCGTTATACAGAAGGGGAGTCACTTTAACCGATGTAGTGGAATAGGAAGGAAGGAAGTAACTTTGGAGTTTAACATCCCATCGACAGCTTACACTCGGTATGTTTGGATAAGGATGTGTAACGAAATTGGCCATGCCCTTTAACCCAGCGAAGATGTGGTAGAAACTGCATGTGGATGGTCGTTAATACCCTATACTTCATTTATATTTTTGAAGTATTTATTGATATTTTTAATGCAGGATGGGAAGTGAACCTACAAATTAGTTGTTAATGGAAGGGACTTTCGTAAAAAAGAACACCATTGTTTGTACAAATGTTTAATTATTACAATTGTACAAGAAGTCCAAAAATGTGTCATCTTTTCCAGAACTTTACATTACATATTTTCAAAAACCAGCATATTGAGTATTTATGAGATCAACATTGTCAGTCGCAAAATCGGTAATAAATCAGACACACATTCGTGTATGCGCGTGTGTTCGTTATACAGAAGGGGAGTCACTTTAACCGATGTAGTGGAATAGGAAGGAACGAAGGAAGTTTGGAGTTTAACGTCCCGTCGGCAACGAAGCTTACACTCGGAATGTTTGGATAAGGATGTGTAAGCACATCGGCCATACCCTTTAACCCAGAGAGGATGTGGTACAAACTGCATACTTGAAGGATGCGGAGGGTCATTATGACCTTATACTTCATTTATATTTTTGAGATATTTATTGATATTTTTAATGCAGGATGGGAAGTGAACCTACAAATTAGTTGTTAATGGAAGGGACTTTCGTAAAAAAGAACACCATTGTTTGTACAAATGTTTAATTATTACGATTTTACAGAAGTCTAAAAATGTGTCATCTTTTCCAGAACTTTACATTACATATTTTCAAAAACCAGCATATTGAGTATTTATGAGATCAACATTGTCAGTCGCAAAATCGGTAATAAATCAGACACACATTCGTGTATGCGCGTGTGTTCGTTATACAGAAGGGGAGTCACTTTAACCGATGTAGTGGAATAGGAAGGAACGAAGGAAGTTTGGAGTTTAACGTCCCGTCGGCAACGAAGCTTACACTCGGAATGTTTGGATAAGGATGTGTAAGCACATCGGCCATACCCTTTAACCCAGAGAGGATGTGGTACAAACTGCATACTTGAAGGATGCGGAGGGTCATTATGACCTTATACTTCATTTATATTTTTGAGATATTTATTGATATTTTTAATGCAGGATGGGAAGTGAACCTACAAATTAGTTGTTAATGGAAGGGACTTTCGTAAAAAAGAACACCATTGTTTGTACAAATGTTTAATTATTACGATTTTACAGAAGTCTAAAAATGTGTCATCTTTTCCAGAACTTTACATTACATATTTTCAAAAACCAGCATATTGAGTATTTATGAGATCAACATTGTCAATCGCAAAATCGGTAATAAATCAGACACACATTCGTTTATGCGCGTGTGTTCTTCATACAGAAGGGGAGTCACTTTAACCGATATAGTGGAGCCGGCCGCAGTGGCCGAAGGGACTGAGGCGCTTCAGTCACGGTCTGGGGTTCGAATCCCCCCTGGGGCATGGACATTTGTGCCGTCCTTAGGATAAGCTAGTTGTTAAGTAGTTTGTAAGTTTAGGGACTGATAACCCACGTAGTTAAGTCCCATAAGCTTAACAAACATTTGAACATTTTTTTGATATAGTGGAATAGGAAGGAAGGAAGTTTGGAGTTTAACGTCCTGTCGACAGCGTGGTCATTAGAGACGGAGCTTACACTCATAATGTTTGGATAAGGATGTGTAAGGAAATTGGCCATGCCCTTTAACCCAGTGAGGATATGTAACAAACGGTTCAATTGTACGACGCTTCTCGCCGGCTGCAGTGGCTACGTTGGCACCAATGGTAATGAGGGCAACTCAGATGACCAATAAATGTTTTTTCGTAACAACTGCAATTAAATCGAAAATTATTTTTTTCTGAACGGACAAGGGTACAAACAAGAACCTGTCGACCATGGAGCAGGTACAGAATTAAATTTGCTGCGAGTGAAATGAGCTGCAATGACATTTACTCTGCAGCTCGTGAAAAATATTTACGCAATACTACACTTCATTGTTCTTCTGTTGCACTGTATCCCGGCGAGAAGCGTCGTAGAATTTTACCGGTACAAACTACATACATGAAGGATGTGGAGGGTCATTATGACCCTATACTTCATTTATATTTTTGAAGTATTTGTTGATATTTTTAATGCAGGATGGGAAGTGAAACTACAAATTCGTTGTTAATGAAAGGGAATTCCGTTAAAAAATAAAAAAAAATAAAGAACACCATTCTTTGCACAAATGTTTAATTATTGCAAGTAAACAAGAAGTCCAAAAATGTAATCTCTTTTTCAGTACTTATTTATTTATTTATTGTTTTTTTCTGTTTTATAGGACCTAATTGAGGAGTGAGACTCCATGGTCATGGAACAAGTCAATACACAAGAATGGTAATAGAAAATTTTTAGGTAGTCCTATGCACACGATAATCTTAAGACAAAGTGAAAAGAATCAATAAAGAAGAAAAAATGAATTAGCTTAATTGTTTAACTTTTTTAGGAGTTCCCAACAGAATAAAAGGAGTGAGCCATGAGGTTACTCTTCAATTTAGATTTGAGAGCCAGTGGATTAGTGCTTAGTTTCATTAGTTCTTGTGGTTGCTTATTGAAAATGGATGCCGCAGAATACTGTACACCTTTCTGCACAAGTGTCAAGGTGGTGTCACGCAAAGGAAGATTCGACTTCTGCCTAGTATACACCGAGTGAAAGCTACCAACTCGTGGGAATAAGATGATATTATTAACAACAAACGACATTAAAGAAAAAAACGTATTGTGACGCCAGAGTTAAAATTGCCAGACTACTGAAAAGGGGTCGACATGACGTTCGTGAACTTACAACAGATATTACATTACATATCTTCAAAAACCAACATATTGAGTATTTATGAGGTCAACATTGTCAAACGCAAAATCGGTAATAAATCAGTGTTATAAAATACTAACGATTACTAGCTGTAGCGCATGACTGACTGAACGGAACAATGTGTTCTTGACAAATTTGGGTAGGAAGACAATATGATGCATGTTTTCGTGGCAAGACAGACTCCATGACTAAACCTCTGACTCTGCCGATCTTGCTGTCAAGCTTACTCCAGGTACCTATCTCATTATATTTTCAGAACGGGTCCGAACTTGCCGTGGCGGATTTTTGCACCACTTAGTTCCAGCTTTACCAAAATAATATGATCTGGGTACCTGACTTTACGACTGCTCGACTCTTTCTGGTAACAATGAACTGTTGGTAGTAGTTTGCAGCTCATTTAGTAGTATATTGCCTTCATTGTCATTGCTATCACGTCCATCTTGCTCAATATTTCTACTGTGACGGCACTCACTTCTTGCTGTCATCTCGCATAAAGTCGTCTTCACTGTCTGTTGTTTCCGCTAGCCAACAACATATACGTTCAGCCTGTTGTTTTTCATTGTCCATTTTGACCAAATAAATCTAAAAAGACAAAATATTCCCTAGGACTAATAGATCAAAAATGGCACAAAACTATTTTGTCGCAGTCGTGGGAGGGTCATAATTACCCTTTTTGTTTTTACGCATATGTTACCTCCTTGCACGGGCTGTGACCGACTGAGTGATGATACGCTGAGCGGAGAGGAGTTCCAATGCTACAGCTACTGAGAACTGCAACAATGTGCAACTGCAGAACAAAAAACTGCGCAAGAAACAAAATGAGCGGAATCAAATTGACCCCACCACTTCCTCTCCAGGTTAAAATGTACCATCCCGGCATTTGCCCGGAGTGATGTAGGGAAATCAAGGAAAACCTAAATCTGGATGGCCGGAGATAGATTTGAACCACCATCCTCCCGAATGCGAGTCCAGTGTGTGACCACTGCGCCACCTCACTCCGTGTAATGGAATATATGGTAAAATACGAGGCGCGTGCAGAAAGTAAGTTCCGTTTCAATTTATCTCCGCTGCAGCGCTGCGATTGCAGTTCCGCACATGCGCTGTAGAAGATGTGTAGCAAGGAGAAGAACGTACACCATTTGGAAATCGCTGTCAGTTACGCACGCTTTGTTGTGCTTTTTTGAAATGTCGGCGTTGATTGAAAATCCCGCCGCCTGTGAAATTAGGTCAGCGATTCGGGTTTTGAATGCGAGGACAGTGAAACCAAGTGAAATTTATCGGCAAATTTGCGATGTTTACGGACCAAATGCGATGAGTGATTCGATGGTGATAAGATGGGTCCGACAGTTCAATGGCGGTCGTAGTGATGTGCACGATGAAGAACGAAGTGGACCTCCATCTTTGGTTACAGAAGAACTGCTTCACGCGATTGATGACAAGATCCAGGAAAACCGTAGGTTTACAATTAGTGCTCTCGCTATGGACTTCCCCCAAATTTCACGATCACTGATGCATGAAATTGTTACCAAACAACTGAAATTCCGTTAATTTTGCTCACGTTATGCGAAAGTGGCGAAGAATTTCTGAGACGGATGAAACGTGGGTTTATTACGACACCCCTGAGAGTAAGCGGCAATCAATGAAATGAGGCACACTTCATCCCCAGCAAAGGTAAAGCCGAAGCAAATCATGACACCTCGGAAAATGATGTGCACAGTGTACTGGGACTGGAAAGGCATCCTACTCATTGACTTCTTACCGCGTGGTCAAACAATCAAAGAAGATGCTTATTGCGAGACACTTCGGAAATTGCGCCGTGCAATTCAGAATAAGCGCCGGGGACTGCTGTCAAAAGGTGTTGTTTTGCTTCACGACAACGGACGACCAGACACTGCAAATGTGACGAAAAGCCTCCTACAGGGATATGGCTGGGACGTGTTTGACCATCCTCCGTACAGCACTAACCTCGCTCCTAGCGAATTTCATCTGTTCTTACATCTCAAGTCTTTCCTTGCCGGTCATCACTTCACGAATGACGACGAGCTGAAAGAAACTGTTTCCGACTGGTTGAAGACACAGGCTGCAGATTTCTATAAAGAAGGTATACAAAACCTGGTGCCACGCTATGACAAATGCCTGCAAAATTTCGGCAGTTATGTGGAAAAGTAGTTTAAGAGTTGTAGAAATTTGTGCAATAAAAATGTCTTCTGTATCTGTGTACAATTTCATTTTATTACCGAACGGAACTTACTTTCAGGAGGCGCCTCGTATGTATTATACGAAACAGAGCGCCAAGTAAACCTTAAATACAGGTTGTTTCATTTATCTGATGACCGCACGCAGCATGCAATGGATGCCGGGATGCAAACGTTCTGTTGTCCGGTTATTCAGATGTCCCTAGTGGCGGACTGAGTGAGGGAGAGTCGGCGGAGGGGTCGGACCACCCTGGGCCTCTCGTCTTGGAGGACCTCCAAATACCTCGAAAGTACTTTTTTCTTTCCTTTATTTTATTTTATTTTATTTTATTTTATTTTATTTTATTTTTTAGCGCTCCCGGCTACTCATTCTGGGGCCTCCTAATCTCGAAAGCCATTTTTTAGACTGCCCCCTGGTGCTCTCGTTCTGAGGGGCCTCCAAATCTGAAAAGATACTTTTTTAAAAGTAATACATGTTTCTGCAACTGGGTGGGGGGCCTCATTTTGTTTTGCCGCCGCCCTGGGCCTCCAACAGCCTTGGTCCTGGATGTCGCGTCTCCCTTCTACATAAGATGCCAACCCAGAGAAGGTATTTGTGAGAAGATGAAATATGTAGACTTTTGTGACAAATCCAGAACAGGCTGCTTCGGAAGTTGCTTCACTGGCCCTTCCGCCGTACCTGCTACCCCTTAGTTAAAATGTGCGCTCTACATGGTGGCCTTCGTCAAATTATAAAACGAAACTAAAATTTTTATGTACTACATATGTGGCTATTATTACATCTACCGTGATATAATTATTATTAAAGTGTTCCATTGCAAGGCCGTTCGTTTTCTATGCGCATTTCAGAGCTCTTAGGGAATAAACATAGAAATCAAGTAAATGGAACATACAAGTACGGTATCACGCTAGTGCAATAGATGTTCAATATATTGCTAGTTTGAGTCCATTCTTTAAATATGCCTGACCACCGGTTCTCAGAGTCAAATATAATGGCTTTCAAGCTCGAAATTTTGACCTAGCAAGTTTCAATGTACTACTTTCTTCACTGTCATCACAAGTTCCATGAAGGTAAGAAACACATGAAACGTGAAACTTCCTGTGTGCCAGAAAGGGGACTCGAACCTGGGGCCTTTGCCTTTCGCGGGCAAGCGCTATACCACTGAGCTATCACGACTCGACTTACGGTCCGTCCTCACAACTTTAATTCTGCCAGTTCATCGCCTCCTACTTTCCAAACTTCACAGAAGTTCTCCTGCGAACCTGGTTCCCGGTTCGCAGGAGAACGTCTGTGAAGTCTGGAAAGTAGGAAGCGATGTACGGGCAGAAGTAAAATTGTGAGGAGGGACCGTAGGTAGAGTCGGGATAGCTCAATGGTAGAGCGCTTGAATTAAAACCATAATTTTGTGTAAGTTTATTTTTATTAGCTTATCCGTTTTCGCCTTACAAGACTTTTTAAATTCTCAAAGAGTCAGTCGCAGCAGCGCGGAATGGCTGCGTGGTCTAAGGCGTCATGCTATTGACTGGACGGTCGTTCCCGCCAGAGGTTCGAGTCCTCCCCGGGCATTGTGAGTGTGTATGCAACACAGCCATCGATCCTTTATGAAAGTTTTGTCCATAATCTGATAGTGCGTAGCGTTGGCCTTCAGAGTGTACTGCTTTTGAATTTTTGTCTTCAACGGTTGCTTCCTCGCTCGGCCCTATTGCCGCAGCCAAATTCATGGGTGTAAAGCACAGCAAAACGCACTGACTATGAGATCTGCGTAAAACTGTTTTACAATGTCAATAGTCTTCGTCAATGATTTCAAAATATTATATATAAAAAACAGTCCAGAGTGCAATATTTTATTTTATTCAACTGTGTGTGTGTGTGTGTGTGTGTGTGTGTGTTTGTGTTTGTTGCCGTTAGTGTTTGTTAGTTTAAGTTGTTTGTAAGTCTAGGGACTGTTGACCATAGTCGTTTGGTCCAATAGGTTTAGAAACATTTGAAATAATCGCACGAACATATCGCTGTCTCATTTGGTTCTCTACGAGAGAGTTTGGATGACGTTTTACGCATCTTATCATTGTTTGTAACATACAAAAACAATTATTCTGCTGATTTGCAGACGTATTGGTATAGTGCGCTACTTCGTAATATTTGTTGACCATTTTTCGAAACATGAATTCCCAAAAAAAGAGTCACCGTTAGTGAATTTTGTTGCAGCGAGAGCAGCAATAGTGAAGGTATACGTCACAGGCATAAATACTCAAAAGGAGCATTCTAGCAGTCTTTCAAGTTATTTGAATAACATTTTTTTTAAAGTAAAATTCATCTGGAAAAACAAATATTATGAGCATAAGATGACATTCCTAAGTACTTACGTCGATCTCCAGAAAAAAAAAATCATGTTGTATTCTCAGGGTATTGTTAGGCTTCCCTGTACATATAATTTTGGACAAGATGTGTCCGGATGTAGATAGAGTACAGAATAAAGCAACAAACATAAAAAAATTCTCCTATGTCAGTTCTGCTCCATTAACGAGAGGCAGTAATTACGATCATGCTATTAAATTTGCAATCAATTAATATGTTAACAATTCCATTTGCTAATTGTCGAACACGATGCATAACAAGAGACACGAAGCATCAAAAATTGATAAATGTACATTTCGTTTACCATTTGATATTTAATTTGTTACTGAGGTTGTTATATATTTAACATCGTTATTGTAAAACGTAAGAGACGCCTTGATTTGATCACTACTCTCTCATGTTTATAATAATATAAGAAATAAATAAGGACGAATCAATTCACAAACATGCTGATGAAAAGCACACTCAACTCAAAACACTTTCTGACTATATAACTGGGAACAAGGGTTAGAGGCTAGTGTTGAAAGTGGAACGAAAAAGTAATAGCGTTAAATTCAAACACGGACTTCGTACACAAAATACACGTAATATGGGTATTCTTTGATGTTTGCTTTTCATTAACGCCAACTCGGAGGTTTGTAAGTCCCTTTTCCGCACTGGGTAATCGAATTTAATATGAATGGGAGGCAAAAAAGAAAGGTCATTGTCCGCATGATTATTAAATTTCTGTGGAGTCCACGCACGGATGCAAGCCGGGGAATATTACAACTACAACGAATGTAGGAGATTGCACGCAATATATCGCCAGACATGGTTCCGCGAGAAATTACAATGTACACAGTTTGAAAACGCATGAAAAATATTAGACACAGGCACACTATTGCCGGGCATGGTATGCGCAACGAGTGACTTTGTGAGGGGGAAAAATGGCAGTTTTAAATTACTGTTATGCCATATTCTGGTAATCCTTTCGTATCCATTGTTCGTTATACGCTTTTATTATTTCCTATGTGGTGCATAAAAATCGTTGACAACTTACCTTCCCAAAAGTATTACGGGTGAAACGGACGCCAAGATTTCACCTTACACCTTCTCATTGTACTTTATATATTAATTGGCTGAAAACCCGTCGTCGTCCAGGTATTTATTTAATTATTCAAGGCTTGAGCTAGTGCTCCTATCCCTTCTCTATCTCTGTCCATCTCCTTTTTTTCTAACTACATCTTATATTTATTGAAGAATATAAAAGAAACAAGGCTGTCTTGCATAATGTACAAATTTTTAAGTACAGGATCCGAACAAAGAAAGATAGTAATCAAAATACAAATGACATGTAACAGTTAACCATTCATTTAATTCACAACATGACTATAAACAATATTTACTTTGACTTTCCAGGATCTAATATGAATAATTTCTTTGGTGAGCTCACCCCTGAGCAGGTGGCAAAGTCGTCCGTCTGAGAAGCATGGACATGTCAAATCGACTCCACAGTACTGAACAGATTGCCCTGTGATTTATATAATCGGAGTAGAAAATTCAAGTCTCACTGGTAACTGCAATCTCTGGAAGTGTAAAGGTAGATCTGGTGGAAATAATTGGTATTCGTTGGATGTACTCCGTTTCATTCTCTTCCCTTTTCTTGTAGCTCTATAGAAGTTTTTTGGTTTCATCTGGAGCCGTGTGCACGTGAGAGTCCAAAGTTGTCAACAACAACGTCAGCTTTCAGGAATCGCTTTAAGCTGGCTGGATTACAGGAATGTCTTAGTAGTAATAGTGTTAAAACGTGGTGCATGATCTGATAGGTTTTACCAATCGAAGTATATATGATCTCATATTTATTGAATTGTATGTTGTACAACTGTATAATTTTGCAGGTATTTGTTCATTTGTATAAGTGCTGTACATCAGTAAAATCCGTTGCGAATACATTTAGTAATAAAAAAGTAATAGATTAAAACCTGATGCGTGATACCGCGGTTTTCCATGAACATTACTATGTATGTCCTTATATCTCATAAAATACGTCTCCTACTGTAATACAATTTTACAAGTACATTCAGCTATATGTGTGTACACTATCTGTAAAATTTCCTGCGACTGCAATTTGTAGTGTAGAAGTTATAAATTGTAACGTCATACCGAATGCCGTAGTTTTGCTCCATGAATAGCAGAAAAGTAGTAACAAAAGTAGTAAACGAGAAACTTTTTTCTTTCAGAATTTTGATGTGGTTGTTAGTGAGAAAAAGTTTAAAAAAGGTTTAAAGTTATGACGAAAAAGCTAAATAGTTTTTGCAAAGTACGATATCTTGAATTGTTTTCTACGTACCTTAAATCAGTTTTATAGTAAATCTTTTAATGTAAGTAAATTTGCACACAGCATTACAGACTCACGTATAGAATATCTCTGAAAATATCGATAAGAACCTGGTGGGATTTACGTCAGTATTTTTATGTTTTATCTTCAATTTACATGTTAGAAAGAAAACCATAATTATTTTATTTCAGACAACGACAAAGACTTTATAGCTAGTTATTATCCTATGTTTTTTGGCTAAATTTATGTATGTAGTATTTTCATGGGCTACCAAAGATGAGCGGAGCTGGCAAGGCGGATGAGACCTAGCTATTTAAGAGCAGTAAACCTTTCTCTAGCCAGCAGTAACGCAGTGGAAGGATCCCAGGTACATGCTCAGCTTCACGGCAACAATGGGTATAACATCGTTTTATTTTATTTCTCTTTATTAACTTAGGTTAATTTTGACACCAATATTTATTACTCAAAGGTCCTCTAAATGTAACTATGATGCATTTCAGAGTTACAATTCCTGAAAGTGGTTCATAAAAAGGACAGAAACTAGTTGAGTAAAATAAAATAATTGCACTCTAGACTATTTTTATATATAACATTTTGAAATCATTAGCGAAGCCTGTTGGCATTGTGTAACGGTTTTCACAGATCTCATGGTCAGTGCGTTGTGCTGTGCTTTACACCCATGAATTAGGCGGCGGCAGTAGGGCCGAGCGAGGAAACAACCGTTGAAGACAAAAATTCAAAAGCTGTTCACTCTGAAGGCCAACGCTACGCACTATCAAATTATGGACAAAGCTTTCAAAGGATCGATGGCTGCGTCGGCTATCTTGAAAGTTATCTTAGCTGCTTAAGCTATGAGGTCAAACTGGTAAATACCTCCATATGAGAAAAAAAAAAATGTGCTCCATGAAAATGAAACAGGTCGCCAGGTGAATTGGGATATGGTAGTCCTGTTAAACGAGAAATTTGTTAAGAAACAGTGACAAACATCACTGGCCAATTGGTCCCTTATTTATTCACATAACAATTGACGATTACACATCATGTGTGAACAAAAGTAGCGGTCTATTTACTGCAATTTTAAGAAATATATAGTTGGACGGGGTGACAGTTATGTAACTTGTTATTGAATATTTAGTAACCCCCATAAAACATGTTTTACATAACTTTATTCAGGAAGTACCGACGGCAGTTTAAAATTTAGGTAATTAATTATGAGACAGCTTTATCACACGGATTTAGAAAATATCGTTCATGCGAAACACGACTAGCTCTTTACTCACACGAAGTGATGGGTGTTATCGACAAGGGTTGGCAAATCAATTCCGTATTTCTTGATTTCCAGAAGGCTTTTAATCAAGTTGCGTGGTTATGGTATATCGCCCCAAATTTGAGACTGGATAGGGGATTTCCTGTCAGAGAGGACACAGTTCGTAGTAATCGATGGTAAAGAACAAACTAAAACAGAGGTGATAGTGGGCGTTCCACAGGGTAGTGTTGTTGCTCCTCTGCTGGTCCTTATTTACATAAACGATTTAGGGGAAAATCTAAGTAGCTCTTAGGTTGTTTGCAGATGACGCCGTCATTTACCGTCTAGTAAATCATCTGAAGATCAAAATCAACTGCAGAAAGATCTGAATACGATATCACTATGGTGTAGACATTGGCAATTGACTCTGAATAAAGAGAAGTGTGAAGTCCTCCACATGAGTACGAAAAGAAATCCGTTAAACTTTGTTTACAAGATAAATCAATCAAAAGTGAAGGTCGTAAACTCCACAAAATACATATGAATTACCATTACTTCAGACTTAAATTGGAAAGAACACGTAGATAATGTCGTGGGAAAGGCCAACCACAGACTGCGTTTTACTGGCAGAACCCTTAAAAGATGCAACAAAACTACTAAAGAAACTGCATACACTACGCTTGTCCATCCGTTTTTTGTAGTATTGCTGCCCATTGTGGGATCCTTATCAGGTGGGTTTGACGGAGAACATCGAAAGAGTCGAAAGAAGGGCAGCTCTTTTCGTATTGTCAAGATACAGGGGAGACAGCGTTACGGAAATGATACAGGGTCTGAGATGGAAATCATTACAAAAACGGCGCTTATCGCCGCGGCGTGGGCTACTTACGAAACTCCAATCGCCAACATTCTCCTCCGAATGCGAAAATATATTGCTGACTCCATCTTACATAGGTAGAAATGATGATCAGAATAAAATACGAAAAATCAGATCTCGAACGGAGAGCGCTGTTTGAGAATGGAATGGGAGATAAATAGTATAACGGTGGTTCGATGAACCCTCTGCCAGGCACTTAAATGTGATTTGCAGAGTATCCCGCTCTGATTTACCGCTGGGTTGCCTTGAAGTGCTTCTCTGGAGAATTTGTTTGTACTGTTGCCCTCCAACGAATCATATTCGCAGGTTTTTGTTTTCTTTTCATGTATCGTAAGTTGTGAGTCAAAATATATGTGACGAAACGGAAGTGATTATTATTTGCAATCATCGGTTTGAGCTTGTGTAAAGACAACATTACGAATATTATTCGGTGGGTGGAAAGTAGTATCTGAGCCTGGAGAACTGCGTCCTTCCTCTCTGGACCAAGGTTCTTCCCCTCAGACTTATCGTCTCCGACTTTTCACCATTTCTGGAATTCGGTGATAACATCACAGAATCACCATGTATTCAATGTGTCCCACTTAAACTTTTCACTCCGAATATCTCTGGAGCACCAATAGATATTTAAAAAACGACTTTCACTGCCAGGAAAGTACAGCAGGGGCTTACGTAAATAAATAGTATGAGAGAGTGTAAAATGTTAACAAATAATTTTTCCACACAAACTTAATTTCTTTTTAAACAAATACGTCATATTATTTCTTATGCAATCAGTAGAAAAGAATGGCGCTGTTTGTATAGCAATACGTCTCTTACATTCAGAAAAAATGCGAAGCTAAGTTCCAAATGAATGAAACGTTTCGAGACTCAACCGCGAATCTCTTGTGATTTTCGGAAAGCGTTGGCTCTGCGTTTCATTTATTTAGAACGTCAACTTCACTTTGCTTCTTTTGAGGATGTAATTGACTTACTGATATGCAACCAAGGGCATTTATTTGTGATTTCCGATGCTACTAATTGCGTAATAAATAATATGGGACTTCCATTTAAAAAGTAATACATAATATTGTATTTCAAATTACATATATTTATTCTTCGGTCATTGCTTGGTAGAACAATAACTAATTTCGGGTTAAAACAATTTCTGTTTTGCTAATTTTTTTTCACTTCAAACTAGCTTTGGATTTATTAGGCCAGCATCAGGAAATAAGTGACCCGTCGACAAGAATCTCTAGTTCTCTTATTTTCCAATATTTTACTAAAAGATGGCCGCGGTGGAGTAGCCGAGTGGTCTAAGGCGCCTCGCTTCAGAGCGCGAGGTTGCTCGACGTCAGAGGTTCGAGTCCTTCCTGGGGCATCGGAGTATGTATTGTCCTTAGGCTAGTTTACCTTAGTTTAAGTAGTTTGTAAGCTACGGACTGATAATAACGCAGTTTGGTCGGATAGATTTACAAACATTTGAATTTTTGAACTTGAACTAAAAGATGTACATTAGCATAAAGTGTTAGGTTACGAAATTCGTTGAGAAGTTTCCGCTTCCTTCTCAAGTTACACACGGTGTGCTATAAAATTGGTTGTTGATATTTATTTTGTCCTTACTTAAATCAAACGTTAACAAACAACAATAAGCAATTTTATTTAAGAGAGTGAAAACTTCTCAAGGAATATCGTAGCCTAAGACCCTACGTACATCTTTGAGTAACATTATTGAAAATCAAAGAACTAGCGTTGCTTGTCGACGCTAGTCAGTAGTTTCCTGATGACGTCCTAATAAGCCGATAAATAGTTTGAAGCGAATAAAAAATAGTAGAAGAAATATAGATTATATATTTTAACGCGAAGCATGGTTTGTTTACGTTTTCATTTGTTTGTTCAAATGTTCAAATGTTTGTTAAGCTTATGGGACTTGACTACGGGGTCATCAGTTCCTAAACTTACAAACTACTTATCAACTACTTACGAACTAGGGCGGCACAAATAGCCATGCCCGAGGGGCTATTCGAACCCCCGACCGTAGTGGCCGTGCAGACCGTGACTGGAGCGCCTCAGTCCGCGCGGCCACCGCGGCCGGCTCATTTGTTTGGTAAGTATCTACTTTTATAAGGCACTGCTACACATTCATGCCCATGCAAGTCGTTTTCGAATAATTGTTGCAGTTTCTGAGATATTTGAGGTGAAAAGTTTACGATGAACACCCTGTATTTTCACCTTTTCCGTTCCTGCCACTCTTAGAAAGCAGACCTGAATGTTGAGGTTTGGTATCTTTTACCTTTTAGGGTTGGTTTGAAAATCCTAAGACGAATTAAAAATGCTCTCAGCATCTCCTAGCCTTTGAGTGTTTGCGCTTCACGCGAACTGATATCAAGTGCCTCATCTAATTTTAAATATTCTTACGCGGAGCTCACTGGATTCCACAACCACTGTAAACTCTCGCCAGTACACACGGCAAGTCGTAAAATTTAATGTAGGATCTCGGTACTGGCCAGTAAAGCGAACCTCGCAACGCCAGAGGCTACAGTAGAAGACTCGGCACGTCGACGCGTGGCGAAATAGCGGCGATTAAAGGAATGGCGGAGAAGCCCTCTAGCTCGCTGCCAGGTGCGCTCAGCAATTTTCCGTTCCCCCGCAGTCGCCGACGGGCGGTTTCTGCGGCGGAGGAAGTTGAAAACTGCGCAAAAAAAGGGCCCGGTAGGGCTGGCGCCCTTGCTCGGGCCCTAACGGCACCCGGTGCCACCCGCTCCTCCTGTGCGAGGGCGGACGCCCGGAATCTTACTTTGAGCCGGCGCCATCACTTATTCATCCCGCGAGATTAGCAGCGACGGCGTGTAATCCGGACACTCGCGCGCCGGAAGCCGCCTACTTTGCCCGCAGGAGTTGGTCTCTTATTTAGCGCGTCACATTATCCGCTGCTGTTTTATTCAGCCGCGTACGGAGAAGGGCCGCCCTCGGTCAACAGGTTCGCGAGGTGCGGCGCGGACCTGGAGGCTCTTCACGCGGACGCCACCTCTGGGGAAGTGATCAAATAAAACGCCGGGATGCCTTCAAAGGCAAGCCTGCGCTGGACGCGGTTCGCTGGCTCCCTGCGGGTGTTGGGTTTACGGCAACGGCCGGCTAAGCACCGTCTAGCTTCCACCACGGACGCTCACCTATCGCGCCTGGCCCTAGTTGGAGTAAAGGCAAAGCATTAATGCAGCTACGCATCTGCACGCACCACGCCCTGCTCTGTCTGAAGTAAACACCTTATTAAGTTTTTAAGATACCTTCATTTAATTTTTTATCTTAGATTCTACGTAAATTCTGTGTTTCTTTGGCAATGTTAGTATATCATACACGATACACAAAAACGATTTAGGGGAAAATCTGAGTTGCTCTCTTAGGTTGTTTGCGGATGACGCCGTCATTTACCGTCTAGTGAAATCACCTGAAGATCAAATCCAACTGCAGAACGATCTGAATAAGATATCAGTATGGTGTAAAAATTGTCAGTTGACTCTAAATAATGAGAAGTGTGAAGTCCGTTAATCTTTCTTTACAAGATAAATCAATCAAAAGTGAAGGCCGTACACTCTACAAAATACCTAGGAATTACTATTACTTCAGACTTGGAAAGAAGACGTAGATAATGACGTGGGAAAGGCGAACCAGAGACTGCGTTTTATTGGCAGAACCCTTAAAAGATGCAACAGAACTACTAAAGAAACTGCATACACTACGCTTGTCCATCCTTTTATGGAGTATTGCTGCCCAGTGTAGGATCCTTATCAGGTGGATTTGACGGAGGACATCGAAAGAGTCCAAATAAGGGCAGCTTGTTTCGTATTGTCACGATACAGGGGAGACAGCGTTACGGAAATGGTACAGGATCCGGGATTGGAATCATTACAACAACGGCGCTTATAGCTGCGGCGTGGGCTACTTACGAAACTACAATCGCCAACATTCTCCTCCGAATGCGAAAATATTTTCTTGACTCCCACTTGTGTTGTTATGGTCTTCAGTCCGGAGACTGGTTTGATGCAGCTCTCCACCCTACTCTATCCATAGCAAGCCTTTTCATCTCCTCATAAGAACGTCAACCCACATCCACTTGAATCTGCTTACTATATGCGTCTCTTGGCCTCCCTCTGCGATTTTTATCCCACACACTTCCCTCCAATGCTAAATTTACGATTCCTCGATGTCTAAGAATGTGTCCAACCAAGCGATCCCTTCTTTTAGTCAGGGTATGCCAAAAATTCCTTTTCTCGCCAATTCTCTTCAGTACCTCTTCATTAGTTATGTGATCTACCCACCTAATCTTCAGCATTTTTCTGTAGCACCACATTTCAAAAGCCTCTATTCTCTTCCTGTCCGCACTGCTTATCGTCCATGTTTCACTCCCGTACAAGGCAACACTCCACACAAACGCCTTCAGAAAAGACTTCCTTACACTCAAATTAATATTCGATGTTAGCAAATTTCTCTTTTTCATAAATGCTTTTCTTCCCATTGCCATTCTGCATTTTATATCCTCTGTACTGAGACCATCGCATGTTATTTTACTACCCAAGTAACAAAACTCATCTACCACCTTAATTGTTTCGTTACCTAATCTAATTCCTTTAGCACCGCCTGATTTTCTAAGACCGCATTCCATTATTTTTGTTTTGCTCTTGTTAATGTTCATTTTATACGCTCTCTTCAACACACTGTCCATTCCATTCAACTGCTCTTCCAGATCGTTCGCTGTTTCTGACAGAATTACAATGTCATCAGCAAAACGCAATGTTTTTATTTCTTCCCCCTGAACTTTAATCCCTATCCCAAAATTTTCCTTGCTTTCCTTCACCGCCTGCTCAATGTACAAATTGAATAACAACGTAGAAAGGCTACAACCCTGTCTTACTCCCTTCCCAACTGATGCTTCCCTTTCATGCCCTTCGAGTCTAATAACTGCGGTCTGGCTTTTGTACAAGTTGTAAATAACTCTCCTTTCCCTGTATTTTACCCCTGCTGACTTCAGAATTTGAAAGACTTACATAGGAAGAAATGATCATCAGAATAAAATACGAGAAGTCAGAGCCCGAACAGAGAGATTCAGGTGTTCCGTCTTCCCGCGCGCTATTCGAGAATGGAATGGGAGGTAAAATAGTATAACGGTGGTTCGATGAACCCTCTGCCAGGCACTTAAATGTGATTTGCAGAGTGTCCGATGTAGATATAGATGTAAACTTTCACGGCCGGTGTTGTCTTCAGATTGTCAATCTGATAGGTCGTGGTTCAGGTATAAAACTTCCTCCCGACGTTTCATCTCCAACTGCGGGAGACATTTTCCTGGGTCTTCCGGGAACTGCCACTGTGGTCTGAGGGGCTCTCGCATTTATAGAGGGCAAAGAGGGCACCACTATACGTAACGTGAGGCTGACTGTGTAGCTATCTTTGGATGACGTCCTCATTCTCGATTAAAAGTAATCGATTGTCATCTTGTTGGTGCAATGTCGACATCCATATTTTATCTATCTTCAGACCTCCTTCTTTTCTATTACAATTATTCCGGTGTTTGTGAATCTCTATTGCTTCTCTATACATGCGTTCATGTTAATGTGATGTTCTAGCTAAAACGCTCGTTTCATAAAATTTTATTTGATGGTTCCCATATTGGAAAACATGTTCTGCATAAAGTGTGAAATTTTAAGAGTCCATCTTTGGTGCATTTTGTCTTTGGTGTAAGTTCTTTGGATCTGTCAGAAGTAAACGAAGATGGCGGCTGTGATTTATTACACATAATTGAGGTTATGATAATGTAAAGGACATATGACCACTGGAGGTATGGTATTTTTTCATTGTTTACATTTAACTTCACTGAACAATTGTACAAAGTCACATTCTGATGTAGTATTTTGTATTTTCTCTTGAGGACAGTGCAACTGTCAACCTAACCTACATGTACAGCATAATATTATTCTACCTGATGATGGCGGTTTAAACGCGTTGTGGATACAATAAACAAAGTGACTGGTAAAGAAATACCTTGTGTTTTAGTCAATTTCTCGCAGAAAGGTGACACTGTAGCAGAACCATTAAACGATAGTATAAACAACCAGTATTTGTACTCCGAAAGCTACCTCACGGTGCGTGGCGAAGGGTGCTTATGTGCTCTTGTCACTCCGACCTTTCCCAATACCAGTCGTGCACTGTTCAGGGGACGAGCGACTGCATGTATGCATCAGAGGGACACTAATCACTCTGATTTCATCATCGTGGTATACTGAGGGGATAACAATATAATGGTCGACTGGTCTAGAGAAGCACCATGTTAGAAAATGAAGAGAAGCCAAAACCGTAATTCAGTACAAGACTGACGAAATGTGTTCCAAACAACACTGCCAGGAGCGTCGAAACAATCACACGCGACTGGAAATGTAGCGTTGTTCAAAGTATGCTTGATCATGTTGGTCAATAGATGAGTTCATGAAAGTTGATGATACCGTTGCCACTGTGTCTACATCTATCCCTGTATACCCACTCTGCAACTAAGTGCATGGCAGAAATCGCTTTAAGATATTTCTCTACCGTTCCGTTCTCTAATAGTACGCGGAAAAAAGGAATATCTAAATCTTTCCGTTTTCGGTCTGATTTATTTTCTTATGATGAACATGTTACTGAAGACGAGTATACAATGTACACTATAAATTAAATATATATATAACCTGAGATTTTATACGGAGATTGTCATTCACAAAGTAAGAGCTTTAAAAAATAATAATATGTAGACAGATGAATGGTTATTCTTTAAATAATGAGGATCTGATGAGAAATATACAATCACATTAAATATATGTATAATGTAAATATATGCATAATGTTAGTATACAACACACATTAGAATGATATACATACAATATCAAAAAGTTTATATATGCATAGAATTTTTTATGCTGACAATGGGCCGGCCGCGGTG
The DNA here is from genome assembly GCA_026315105.1 of Locusta migratoria. Lineage (NCBI taxonomy): Eukaryota > Metazoa > Arthropoda > Insecta > Orthoptera > Acrididae > Locusta > Locusta migratoria. The sequence continues at coordinate 183,478,715 of CM048749.1, forward strand.
GCCGAGGTGACTGAGGCGCTCCAGTCACGGTCAGCACGGCCACTATGGTCGGGGGTTCGAATCCCCCCTCGGACATGGATATTTGTGTCGTCCTAGTTCGTAAGTAGTTCATAAGTAGTTTGTAAATTTAGGGACTGATGACCCCGTAGTTAAGTCCCATAAGCTTAACAAACATTTGAACTTTTTTTTTTGAGCTGACAGTGGTTGTGTGTGTGGCTGGAAGGATATCTGTGACTGTAAGAGGTGTTTTTTTTTTTTTTTTTTTTTTTTTTTTTTTTTTTTGTCGAAGACAGAGGTTATACAGTTGTATATGCTGGGACGTTTGTCTCTTACGATGTATTCTGGATGTTTTCTTGGATGTATGTAGTTCTGAAGTGTCTCAAGGACGTCCAGTTTCTTTGCCTTTCTATTGGATGTGAAGGATGCTGTGATTTTTAATGCTGGTAAGATGTTTTGTTTCATACAGATGTTTGACTCCTGCGATTTATGGTAGTTTTTGCTTTTAGTGTTGCCATATGTTTCTTGAAACGGATCTCGAGTGATCTGGCCTATGTAGACACAGTCACAATCCCAATTTTTTTTTAATATATACGGCTGTGTAATGTAGTGGGTTTCTTGTGTTGCTGTTATGAGGGAGCATTTGTGCAATTTTGTTATCAGTTGTGAAGGATATTTTTATACATTTTCGTTTGAAGACGTTAGCACTCTGGTATGAAATGATGCCTAGGAATGAGATTATGTTGAAGACCTTATCGTTTTTTTTTTTGTGTGTTTTCATTAATGAGTTTTTCAGTGTGTCTATTATGGGACTATTGTAACCATTTTCAATTGCTATTGCTTTCATTATATCAATTTCTTGTTTGAATTTGTCTTCAGAAAGAGGTAATTGCACTGCCCTATCGGTTATGTATCGGAATGCGGCCTTCTTGTGTGCTATAGCGTGGCAAGAGGAGTTATCGATAGTGGCACATGTTGCAGTGGGTTTACGATAAATATGAAATTGGTGTCTGTTATCTTTCATTGTGATGTGCAGGTCCGCCGTTTCGAAAAAAGTACTTTTAGTATTTGGTCTTATAATCTTTAATTGTTGCTCCTCGGTTGCACAGTGGTAGCGTGCCAGACTACAAATCCCAAGATCGAGGGTTCGATCCTCGCCAGGTCCTAGGATTTTTATCTGTCACTTTCCATTTCTTTCACCTCATGTGAAAAATACCGAGTAGCACCGTGATTCGGAACCCACGTTAAACTGTAGGTGCCCCTATAACTGGCTGGGTAAGTCAGTTCAAAAGGTCGGATGAAGGCAACGGCATACCACCTCCAAGCAGGACCATGCCTAGTAAAGCACTGTGGTGTTCAAACCAATCTTAGGATTGTTGACTGCTTTACCTTTTAATCTTCAATTTGAGATACATTATGGTCACAGACTGAATAGATTTTCTGATTCGTTTGCCCATTTAACATAGCATCAAAGTTTCCTAGGATTTTGTATGGAGTCGGTTAATTTCGGGCTATGTCTGGCAGGAGAGTTGCTCTGGAGCTCGGGCGCATTAACAACTTAGCGTGCACAAAGCCCAACTCACACACGAGTTTCGGTGGTCAGGGATCTTGCGGCGACGAGTTGGGTCCCAGTTCACGGGTAGGTTGCGCCTGCCAGTCGAAACCGGAGACGCAAGCAGAGCGAAAGAGGCAACAGCGGGCATCCGATTACAGCGCAGGTCGCCGCAGCTGGGAGGACTGGGACGGGTGGCAGAGAGGGTGCTGGCGGAGGGTGCGTGGGGGGTGGCGCGATGGGGGAGGGGGAGGAGGCGCGATGGACGACCGCCGTCTGCGGCGCCGACCACACGACACACGACCATGACCGCGCTAGGCGAGCGGCCGGCCTGCGGGGGCGGCGATGCTCAACTATAGCTTGGTGGCTTTCCTGACACCACGCTTACAGTAGCGAGGAGTACACAGGACGCAGTCATTTGTGGCGAGGATCGAGGAGTACACAGGACGCAGTTATTTGTTTTAACGCGAAGAATTGTTTGTTTACGTTATTATTTGCTTCATAAATATCTACTTTTAAAAGGGCACTGCCACACATTCATGCCCATGAAAGTCATTTTTCAATAACTATTGCACTTTCTGAGATATTTGTGATGAAAAGTTTTCGATGAACACCCTGTATTTTCACTTTTTGCGTTCCTACCAGTCAGCGAAAATGTTCAAAATGTTCAAATGTTTGTAGAGTCTATGGGACTTAACTACGGGGTCATCAGTCCCTAAACTTACAAACTACTTAAGAACTACTTACGAAATAGGACGGCACAAATATCCATACCCGAGGGGGGATTCGAACCCCCGATCGTATCAAAATGTTCAAATGTTTGTAAATCTATCGGAGCAAACTACGTGGTCATCAATCTGTAGCTTACGAACTACTTAAACTAAGAGAAACTAACCTAAACACACACACACACACACACACACACACACACCCATTCCCTAGGCAGGACTCGAACCTCAGACGGAGAAGAACCATGCGCTCCGCAGCTAGGTGCCTTAGACCGCTCGGCTACTCCACCTCGGCGCAGTCATTCAACTTCGTCGCTGTACATATTCTAAGCAGTTACCCAATTCATACCCCTCATAAATTTCAATACACCCAATAATTGTAGATAAGTTGAGGAAGGAACGGAATATTACAATAGTTCTAATATTGCCAGGGCTCTCCTATATTGGAATAGCACCCCAGCAAAAAAACACGAATGAGAACAATCTCGCCTTGTTCCTCAGGCTGAGGTGATGTAAATATCAACAATAATACATTTCCGTGAGACAATATTGTCTCGTTATACAAAAGGTATTAAACATAAGGAGAGCCCCGGCAATTTGATACGCGTTTCACAGGGGATATGAGTCAGAATGAAAGTATTTGGTGTGGAGGAAGACGTGCTTTAAGACAGTCCGTGTAGTTGCTTTGGTTGCAACGCTATGTTAGCGGAGTGGTCTAAAGCGCCTATTTAATAAATAGGAGGACCCGGGATCGAATCCCGGCCACAGCACAAATTTCAATTAAATGCCTCTCCTTATGTTTATTACCTTTGGTTCGATAAAGCCTCTGCTATGCCATTAAATGTGCTTAATGGAGTGCTTATGTAGATGTAGAACATCTGAATGCCTTAATATATCAACAAATGTACAAAAAGATCTGAGGAACACTGATGACTACAGTCATTCGAAAAATATCGGAGTAAATCACCGGACGCTTCTTTAAACCGCTGAACAGATAGCGGCCAACTGATTTCTGATTTTCCGGTGCGGCTTTCGCACGGTTCTTCCCGCAAAGGGCACTTCCACTGCCAAGAACACTGCTATACAGACAGACGACTGGGGGTTCACTTTTTTGAGCGCCGGAACTTGATAATAGCGCCGCCCCGTCCCCGCTCGATGTCCAAACAGTCAATTTCGCGCACCTCAGCTATTGGCGCCAGGAGAAAGCGCCCCGGGTTTGCAACCCCCTCCCCTTTGTTTACATATATTTTCGTTAGATCATCTTGCCTCGGCTTGGTTCCGCTTGCTCCAAGTCGAGCTGACACGTCGGTGTATTTCGCGTTTTTGTTCGAAGCTAAGAGCTAATAATTTGTTTCTAGAAGATACTGAACGATGTTAATTTTTCTTTGATAATGAACATCAAGATTATGCACATGAACACTAAAAAAGAGTAAAACTGATTACAGTGTTAAGTGACAGTAACTAAATGAAACTGTTACGATTATGATGCAAGCTACGTTCTGGTCACGTGACACTGTAAGCAGCACGCCTTTCTAACCTCACGCATGCGCAAAGGCTGCTCTCCCCCACATCTTTCCAAACGGTTAAATATTTGTTATAATGAAGTGTATAAATGTCATTTACCCACAAAATCGCGACACATTTGCAAAAACGTGTAAAGATATGTGGTAAGTGACAATACAAAAGTCATTGTTTTCCCTGTATGTGTCAAAAAGAAGATTGGGTTTTTTAAAAAACTGCTTGCAGTCAGTCTGGAACCCTCTACCTTCAACAGCGTACCGCAATGGAGCTAACCACACGGCTATTCCTGCTAGGTTTAGGGTAGTAACTTCATTATGATTCATGATTAGATCTTACATTTGATGCGTCTTTAATTTATATTTACAAGATATTTTACCAAATATGTGTTTTTGATTAATCTTCAATGCGGCGAAAACAAATATCAAGGGCTTATGTTGCCTTCATGGAGGATTTGCGCATGTGGAAGGCGAGGTGCACAGAACCTCCATTGCCTTTGCTTCAGGACGATTCGTGCGTAACCGCAAGTGCTCGAGTAGCTGGGAGCAGGCCTCTCTTCCAGCTCCAACTCCAATGTTAAAAGCGGCGTTTCCGCTTGCCCCTCCCTGCCGCGGGAGCGCCCAAATGCCGCCTCCATGGGCGTTCAGAAGAGATTTTGAACCTCAGCCGCGCATGCGCATTCCAACGCTGCGGTCACTGCCGTCTATACTATGCGGCCGCGCTACGACTCGTAAACGTGCTGTCTCCGCGACGGTAAACGTTTTTCAAGCGATAAAAATACTTTGAATGTGCATATAACATTATCTGATAGAAGAACGAAACAAAGAATCATAGTTTACACACTATTTTTTATTTTTTTTTCTCACGACGAGCTTTATTTATTTATTTATTTTTCCGGCGGTTCACTGAACCAGTGAACACGTAGGACGCGCCGCCACCGAGGGTGTGCTACATATACATACATACCCCGCAATCCACCGTAAGGTGCGTGGCGGAGGAAACACTGTACCACTCCCAAATAGGAAGAGGAAAGAAAGAATGCCTTTATGCCTCCGTACGAGCCCTAATTTCTCTTATCTTGTCATTGTGATCATTACGCGAAATGTAAGTATGTGGCAGCCAGGTCGTACTACACTCAGCTCCAGATTCCGGTCCTCTAAATTTCTTCAACAGAAATTCACGGAAAGAACGTCGTCTTTCATCCAGCGATCTCCAATTGAGTTGCCGGAGCATTTCCGTGACACTCGCGCATTGGTCGAACCTACCAGTAACAAACCTAGCTGCTCGCCTCTGAACTGCTATGTCTTTTTTTAAACTTATCTGCTGCGAGTCCCAAACACTTGAGCTGTACTCAAGACGTGGTCGTACAAGCGTTTTTTACGCGGTCTCCATTACAGATGAAATACATCTTCCCAAAATTCTCCCAATAAACCGAAGTCGGTTGTCCGCCTTACTCTGAACTGTCCTTACATGTTCGTTCCATTTCACATCGCTCTGCAATATTACGCCTAGATATTTGAACGACGCGACTGCATCAAGAAGCTGTATTAGAATATTATGGGATTGTTTTTCCTAGTCATGCTCATCACCTAAATTTTTTCTAAATTGAGAGCTAGCTGCCATTCTTCGCACCAACTTGAAATTTTGTCTAAGTCATCCTGTATACTATTACAGTCAGTTACAGAAGACACCCTCCCATACACCACAGCATCATCAGCAAACAGCCGCAAATTACAAGTTACTCTGACCATCAGACTGTACTGTTGTCCTCATTGCAGTGTTCGTGGAAAGCGGTCTCGCTGCGACCGGCTCCCTGCGGTCCCGCACTTGGCACCTACCATGGCACGCGGCATGGCCGTTGCTTGAGTAACATCGGAATTACAACCGAGCAGTGTATAAAGCACCGGCCGTAAACAGAAGACGCCGTACCTTATACTGGCCTTTACGAGGCGCGCGCCAGCGGACGCCGCAGACGGCGGCATTATCCACACGTCATTTGTTCTGGCCGGACGGACGACTCCAGCGCCTCTGCGCGGCGGGCAGGTATATCCGGTCGCCCACCGGCACTTGTTACGCCTCCGCACGCCGCGTTACGTGCCCGTGGCCGCCTTATGAATACGGAATACGAAGCATTCCTCTACACACAAGGGGGGATCGCTACTACACGTGTTGAGTAAAGCTACCGCGCACGGAGCTGTAAACCTCTGAAAGGACAACAGGTGGAGAGTTACTGCAGGAGGCGCTTCGCCTAAGGCATTCTTCTGCTGGCATCGTTATTTGGCTTTCCCGAGACAGTAGGCTCGGCAGCAGTTACAGTCCTATATCTGATCGTACAAGTAGAAAACCACATACGGAGAGCTTACAACTGGCCTCGTAGAAAATTTATTTTAAATGACTCTTCTAATGAAATAAGAGTTCACCACGAGGGGAGAAAATAGTCACTGGCCGAGAGCAAGCCTTCATGCGATGTTAACACTGTCCAGCTGGAAAGTTCCTAACAGTCTCGCAGCACAATCTTCCACCCTCCTATAAATTGCCCCTGCTTTACTCTTACTCCTATTACTAGGGACCTATGGCCCTATTTGCACTAGGTAACGCATATTGCATGAGGCGCCGTAGGTTTCACCTATTCTTCAGACTAAATGTTCAAATGTTTGTTAAGCTTTTGGGACTTAACTGCGGAGTCATCAGTCCCTAAACTTACAAACCTCTTATGAACTACCTTATACTAAAGACGACACGAACATCCATGCCCGAGGGGGGGATTCGAAGCCCCGACCGTAGCGGCTGTGCAGACTGTGACTAGCGCGCCGCAGACCGCTCGGCCACTGCGGGTGGCAGTCTTCATACTAGTGAAATGAAGTTCTTTTGTTTGTTACTGACCTTAGATCTCGAACTAGATTAGGTCCGACGCAGTGGATTTTTAATTTATATTTCCAACGTTTACACAAGCTCAGCGAAATCCACAAATCTAAGCGGTACATTGAACGATAATCACTTTACAATAAAGACTAGTGCCATGATAGTAAATGTTCCAGTTTTGTAATGCTTCGTAATGAGACAAGGTGTTACATGTTAACTGTTCGAAGGTCGGCACTGGTCTGTGCTCGGCCAGGCGTGGCTGCTAGTTGCTGCCTCTGTCTTTTCTATGTCAAACGAACCTTCTAGATTCGTCACTCGTATTTTGTTTATATAAATTACAGAGTAGCAAATGGATTCAAATGAAAGCTTATTAACAGAAAACTGTTACATTGAAATTACGTTATTATCTAATGTTTACTTTCTTAAATATTAACAAATGTAATGCACCGAGATGGGAGGCGGCAGCCAATCAGATCACGTCTATGCCACACTGCCGCGCTTTCTCACGGTCCATACATGATATGTGCTATCTGTTATGTTCTTCCCACCCCTTCCATCTATAAAATTTACAAGTCCAAGCTAAGTCATGAAAACTGTAAATACTATTATTTAATCAAGAGAGATGTAAAATCAGACTTGCCAGAAGCTCTTAAAATTACAAATAGCGATATAGAGGTGACAAAAGTCATGTGATGGCGGTATGGACAGATAGAGTGCGGTAGTATTGTATGTAGAAGGTATAAAAGGGCTTGCATTGGCAAAGGTTTTGTTCTGGACGAGATTAGGGCTGCACGATTTGCTTTAACAAAGTTTCATCGCGGAAAGGTAGTTGGAGCTGGACGCCCGGGATATTCGATTTCGGAAATGATTGACTTAGTAATCTAAGAATCACACTATCAAGAATGGGCCGAGAACATCGAGTTTCAAGCATTGCAGTTTACCACAGCAAAACACATTTGACACCAACATAAATGCCGACGGGCTACACTTCATGACTAGTAACGTAGATAACTGGCAGTGGGGTCTACATCCACATCCATTCTCTGCAAGTCACGTTGAAGTGCATTGCAGAGGGTTGATCGAACCGGTTTTATGATGTTTCTCTACAGCTGCATTCTCTTATAGCACGCGAGAAAAAGGAAAACCCAAATATTTATTTTTGATATAGGTCGTTGCTAGAAAAATATGTTGGCATTATGAAGAGAAAGTTAGTGACAGAAATTTCGCAAATAGATCCCGCCGCAACGAATATCCCGTTCATGGGTCATGGTCGTGGAGGGCCATTCTTAGCAGTGTTCCGTGCTCTGTGTATTGAGGAACACTGCCTTGTGTTCTGACCAGAAAGAAAGTTTCTCTACGGTTCGCCACCTGTTGCACCAGTCTCATCAGCCTACTATGTCCGACATGTGCAATGAGGGCAGATCGCTTAATCCCTTGAAATTTGGACTTGGTTCCACCTTGGTATCGCCACTTGTTGAAGACACAGCATGTCTCTAACACCTGACAAATCGTACAGTTGCCGAAATGCTCATGCCGAGCCTTCGGGCCAACAGAAATTGTCCTCAGATAAAAATCGTGTTCTTTTCCTGTTCCACACACCGACAGCTCGCTCACTCATGCTACATGAATCTTGTATTTGTCTGAATAGCAGGTGAGAATTTTATTGCCTAAATGATTTTCTCTCGATACTTGGTAGGCAGCCGTACTGACGTAGCTGATGCTACTGGAAAGTACTGTATCATCCACCATCCCCGGATGTAACTCCTTGTGACTTTGATTTGATTCCCAAGATGAAGGAACCACTTCGTGGCATTCGCTTCAGAACTGTTCCAGAAATTCGACAGGTAGTAGACCGAACCAGTCGCACCATCAACAAAACAGGCTCTGTATACTACGCCTTACACATCGCTGGAAATAGGTTCTATACAACGCTGGTGACTACTTTGAATGACAGTAACAGGTGTAAACATATAACTCTTTTCTATCTGTTGTGAATAAATACATAGCCGGCCGCGGTGGCCGAGGTGACTGAGGCGCTCCAGTCACGGTCAGCACGGCCACTACGGTCGGGGGTTCGAATCCCCCCTCGGGCATGGATATTTGTGCCGTCCTAGTTCGTAAGTAGTTCATAAGTAGTTTGTAAGTTTAGGGACTGATGACCCCGTAGTTAAGTCCCATAAGCTTAACAAACATTTGAACATTTTTTGAATAAATACATATGCGCACAAACAGAATCTTGTGTGTACGGAGCAGTTAACTGTGAAACGAAGTGGATGTTTTCGTATGTAAAATAGGTGCCGGCCGCGGTGCCCGAGGGGACTAAGGCGCTCCAGTCACGGTCTGCACGGCCACTACGGTCGGGGGTTCGAATCCCCCCTCGGGCATGGATATTTGTGCCGTTCTAGTTCGTAAGTAGTTCATAAGTAGTTTGTAAGTTTAGGGACTGATGACCCCGTAGTTAAGTCCCATAGACTATACAAACATTTGAACATTTGAATTTAAAATAGGTATTAGCCGACGAAACGCCGCGAAAGGTACAGAGCTTGCACGTAAACATTCTAGGGGCAGAATGGGGCTAACTGCCAGGTCAGAAATGGACAATATTTCGCGGTAGGCGAAGAATATTTTTTCCTGAAAGAAAAACTTTGTGGTCTTCTGCTGCTACCAAAGAATTCAAGTAAGTTCATATGTCTGTAATTCTAACGGACCAAAGTGCTAAGGTCATCACTCTCTAGACTTACTTAAATTAAGTTGTTGTTGTTGTTGTTGTGGTCTTAGTCCGGAGACTGGTTTGACGCAGCTCTTCACCCGACTCTATTGAGCACGCCTTTTCATCTCCTCTTAAGAACAGCAACCAATATCTATGTGCACCCGTTTACTGTATTCGTCTCTTGGTCCCCCTCAGTGATTTTTAGCCCACACACTTCGCTACAATGGTAAATTCACGATTCCTTGATGTAATAGAATGTGTTCTGCCAATCTATACTTTCTCTTTGTCAAGGCACCTATTCTCCCGAATTCTATTCCTCCCTCCTCATTATTTACGCTATCTACAAACCTAATTTTGCAGCATTCGTTTATAGCACGAGATTTCAAAAGTATCTATCGCCTCCCTTTCTGAACTATTTATCGTTCATTTTTGACCACAAAAATCTCATCGATGAATGTCAACAAGAAATTGAACATTTTGTTCAAATGTTGAAATGTTTGTAGAGCTTATGGGACTTAACTAAGGGGTCATCAGCTCCTAAACCTACAAACTACTTATGATATGGATTATACTAAAGAGGGCACAAAAATCGATGCCCGAAAGGGATTCGGACCCCCGACCGCAGCGGCCGTGCAGACCGTGCCTGGCACGCCGCAGACCGCTCAGCCACTGCAGCCGGCGAATATTATGTTACCCAGCAGAATGTGCGAGTGTTGGAAACTAAATAGCAACACTTATATGGAGACACAACGCAATGGAATCTATTAGTGTCGCTGATAGCGCCATGTTCACATACCTACTTTACCTCCGACCAAATGGACTCGCCCGTCCCACGTCACCGGCGTGCGCACAATCGAGAGAAACAGTCGTTCGTGAGCGAAACGGGAACCATGGAGTTGGATCAAGATTGTGAGTACCAGAGGTCGTACTGCACGACAGTGTCATCAAGGTCTTCAAAAGACGTTCGGGAAATCGGCATTGCCGTACAGAACAAAGGCACGTTGGGTAAAAGCCTTCGATGAAGGTCGCCAAACGGTGGCAGACATGCTCCGGGCAGGTCGTCCTAGCATCTCTGAAGAATGGCGTCATTACGGTCACCACGAATGTCGAATGTGCGTTAGAGCCCATGGTGAAAGTTATGGTGATTCTCTGTGATAATGTTATCCTAATGCATTACGTTCCTCCACGGGCCGTCAATGCACAATATTACTGTTCGTATTTGGAGCATCACCTGCGACCAGCTTTGCGAAAAAAGCGGAAACACTTTCTTCGAAACCCACCCAATGCGCGGACGCAAGCTGTGGCTACTCTGTTCGGTCGATGGGACTGGGAAGTGTTGTACCATCCACCATACTCCCCGGACTTAGGACCCTGTGACTTTGATTCGATTCCGAAGATGAAAGAACTACTTCGTGGCATTCACTTCAGAACTGTTCCAGAGATTCGACAGACAGTATACCGCTCCATCCGCACCATCAACAGCACAAACTCTGCTAACAGTATACTACGTCAGCCACATCGCTGGCAACAGATTCTACACAGGACAGTAAAATGTAGAAACATGTACCGCTTTCGTATCGATTGTGAATAAAATTTTACTATTTAAGTGCCAACACTCGCATTTCCCCAAGTGGGCACGTGGGTGAATGTACACCGTAAACAAGAGGTGGTATGTAACGTAACCGCGCCCTCGCAATATAGTCGCACAGGGGTGCAAAGCGGTCGTGTATCCCGGTGCCGAGCAGAGAATTACACGGGCGATGCGCCAGTTATGTGTTAGGCAGGGTGCCGGCCAAGACAATGGCTGGCCTGTATCAGCGTTGGACGCTGTCCAAGGGGTAGCCTGATAAGACCCGTGTCGCGCCTCCTGTTCCGTGTAGGCGGCTAACCTGACTTACCGACTGAGTAGCTAGTGGTCGGCTGCCTGTACTGCGACCACATCTGACTACACAAACGCTAGGAGGGTCGATTACTACGTTAAGTATACATAAGCGATAGGAAGAAACGCAAAGGTATGTATCTCATATTCATCATTTTCTCGATTTGCAGCTCTTGTTCTTGCCGTGTTTGCAGTAAAACATTTCAGGGGTTGAGGTCTGCCTGATATGCGTAACACTGATTTATTACACACCCAAACTAGTTTCAGCACCTCTGTGCCATCGTCAGTGGGTTTTCCACTTATTTAATGCTGTGAAAATAAATACATTGATTTTAATATTGTACTAGCGTAAATTTAGGCCTAAAAAGTCGTCAGTGTTATTTTGGCTTTTACCTTCTTTCACATTCTGTGGTCATGTGGGACCCTTTCTACATATTTATGTAGTGGTAGCGTTGTCATCTGCAACCAAAATTATCTCTTTGAGCCTTGTGAAGATTTTAAAAAACGCTACTTATAGTGTTAAAACGTAAAATTTTGATCGTCTGACTACTGTCTATTACTTAGTTTCTTTTGGCGTGTAATTTCTCTTCCGCGGTTTTGTAGATAGCACCCATACACATGTAATTAACATAATCTGTGGATTTTTTCGTCACAATCACTTCTCACTTTAGAAATTCACCTGTGTATACTGCGTATGTTTTGGTTGACTTTCAATTTTCTCCAGTTGAATGGCGGTGGATTTGAATAGTGTATTGTGTGTGTGTGTGTGTGTGTGTGTGTGTGTGTGTGTGTGTTTGCGTTAGCTGTCTGTGTCGTCTTTTCTGTACCATTACCCAACCAAAATAGAAACAGACTTCAAGATACTAAGATCAAGCCACAAACTATACCACAAGGTAACAATAGAAGAAAACTATCACATACAAAAAGCAATTGCAGATGGAAAGTCAGTCACGAATGAGTACATCATACTATGCAAAAATACATTATTTAACCCAGTAAATGAACTGTACAGAAAAGACGACACAGACAGCTAACACACACACACACACACACACACACACACACACACACACACACACACTCTTCCTCGTGTTTATAAACGATTTAGGAGATAATCTGAATAGCTCCCTTAGACTGTTCGCGGATGATGCTGTCGTTTATCGGTTAGTGAAGTCAACAGAGGATCAAAAGCAACTGCAAAGCGATTTAGACAAAATTTCTACTTGGTGCGAAAATTGGCAATTGACACTAAATAAAGAAAAGTGTGAAGTAATACACATGACCACTAAAAGAAATCCGCTGAACTTCAATTACGCGATAAATCAGTCAAACCTTAAGGTCGTAAATTCTACCAAATACCTAGGAGTTACAATTACGAACAACTTTGACTGGAGAGAACACATAGAAAATATTGTGGGGAAGGCGAACCAAAGGTTACGTTTCATTGGCAGAACGCTTAGACGATGCACCAGCTCCACCAAAGGGACTGGCTACATTACACTTGTGCGTCCTCTCCTGGAGTACTGTTGCTCCTTGTGGGACCCTCACCAGGTGGGATTGACGGAAGACATTGAGAAGGTTCAGAGAAGGGCAGCTCGTTTTGTTCTATCACGTTACGGGGGGGGGAAAGCGTCTCGGAAATATTGCACGAATTGGAGTGGAAATCATTAAAAGAAAGACGTTATTCATTGCGGCGTGATCTGTTTGCGAAGTTTCAATCACCGAATTTTAGTTATGAATGTGAAAATATTTTGCTAGCACCCACCTACTTGGGGAGACATGACCATCCCAATAAAATAAGAGAAATCAGATCGAAAACGGAACGATTTAGGTGTTCTTTCTTCCCGCGCGCTATTAGAGAATGGAACGGTAGAGAAAAGTTATGAAAGTGGTTAATAAACCCTCTGCCAGGCACTTGAATGTGATTTGCAGAGTATCGATGTAGAGTAGATGTAGACACACACACATAACGCACAGACACAGAGACAAAACAAACACTATTCAAATCCACCGCCATTCAACCGGGGAAAACTGAAGGTCAACCGAAACATACGCATATCAACACAGTAGACACAGGCGAATTTCTAAAGTGAGAAGTGATTGTGACGAAGAAAAAAAAAAAAAATATCCGCAGAATATGGTTATTACATGTGCATGTGTGCTATCTACTAAAACGCGGAAGAGGAAGTACACGCCAAACGAAACTGTAAGTAATAGACAATAGGCAGACGATCAAAATTTTACGTTTTAACAATATAAGTAGCCTTTTTTAAAATCATCACAAGGTTCAAAGAGGTAGTCTTGGTTGCAGATGACAACGCTACCACTACATAAGTATGTAGAAAGGGTCCCACATGACCACAGAATGTAAGAGAAGGTAAAAAACAAAATAAGACTGACGACTTAGTAGGCTTAAGTTTACGCTAGTACAATAGTAAAATCAATGTATTTGTTTTCACAGCATTGAATAAATGGAAAACCCACTGACGATGGCACAGAGGTGCTGAAACTAGTTTGGGTGTTTTGCATTTCAGGTAGACCTCATACCCAGAAAGTATGTATCTAAGTTGTTTATATTGGTATTGCCTAGGCTCTAAATTCGACCAGCCGTGTTTAGAAAGTAAAGAATCACAAATGTACTTGAAACTTATTGGTATGGATGTACCAAACCTACAAATATATAGGTTTTCTCTGAACGCTATGAGAAAAGGAGTACGTAAGACCGAAGAGGAAAGAAGAGAGAATGACAAGTCGTGGTGTAGAACTGGAGTAATCAAAATTATGGACTTGCTTGAATTGATTCGGGTCGTTACGACGCAGATTGAGCGGCCGCTTCCACCGGAGATTCAAGTCCCCGCCGTTCTCGGACATGGGTGTGGGTGTTTTCCTTAGTGTAACTGTAATGCAATGTAGTAATCCCAATTCCAAAGAAAGCCAGCGCAGACAAGTGTGAAATTTACAGGACCATCAGTGTCATAAGTCATGGCCATAAAATCCTAACGTGAATTATTCGCAGAAGATTTGCTGATAGAAACCGAGCTCGGTGACGATCGGTTTGGATTTGGGAGAAATGTAGGAACACGCGAGGCATTACACACATTACGACCTAAATTAGGGAAACTAAACTTAAAGAAAGTAAGAAAATAGAAAACTCCGTCCCTCGCAGTCCTCGAGGGCCAGCGTACCATCGAATGCGGTATGGTTGGGTAGAGGGAGGGGTCCTTGGTCAGCTCTCCACACTTGTGTCGGTTTTCCAGACTCATCAGTTCGCCTCACAAGGGTCGGAGGTTCGATTCTTCCCTCGGTCGTGTGTTTATTTGTTTGTGTGTGTGTGTGTGTGTGTGTGTGTGTGTGTGTGTGTGTGTGTGTGTGTGCGCGCGCGCGCGCGCTCTTGTGCGTCTGTGTGTGCGTGTGTGTAAGAGAGAGTGAGTGCATTGCCCTCAGCATAAGTTAAAGTAGTTTGTAAGCCTAGGCACTGATTAAATTAAAGATTTACAAACGTTTGAACATTATTGAACAGTGGTTACGCAAATAGAATTAGTTCAAAGAGTTGTACCTGCTTGTATTGTGAGTCTAAACACACAAAGGATATCTGTCCTGTCGCAATGGGTAACAATTCCTTTCTCCGATGTCATGTTTGCACTGAGGTTGATGACCGTCCGTTTCATCAAATTTTGTAAGATACAGGGTCAATGGTGCGCTCATTGTGTCAGTCAACTACAACTAATGTAAAAAGAAAAGTCCTCACTAATGTGACTGTATTCCTGATATCTCCTTAAGCTGGCCTCTCCGACCTCTGTTCAGAGAAGCACGCTCATATGAAAACAACCTGTATACAATGTAGGATTCACAGAGGAACTAGAAAAGGTACAAAGAAGTGCAGCTCGTTTTGTATGATGACGCAGTAGGGGACAGATGATACGCAAGCTGGGGTGGCTATCATTAAGACAAGAAAGAGTTTCGTTGAGGCGAGATAAATTTATGAGATTTCAATCACCAGCTCTCTTCTTCAAATTACAAAATACGAGGCGTGTCCGGAAAGTAAGTACCGTTTTGGGAAAGAATATAGTAAACATATTTTTAATTTTTTTTTAATTTTTTTTTTTTTTTTTTTTTTTTTTTTTTTTTTTTTTTTTTTTTTTTTACTTTAGTCTAACTCTTACGGGAATTGGTTATCGTGGGCAGGGTGAAGCTGGGAATTTGACGGGTGGCGTACGTAGGTAGTCCTTGCAGGTGCGGTGATTACTGTGTCCCCAGTGGTGTAGGGACGCGGTGGAGTAGCCGAGCGGTATAAAGCACCTCGCTGCGGAGCGCGCGGTTGCTCACCGTGGAGGTTCGAGTCCTCACTGGGACATGGGTGTGTGTGTTTGTCCGTAGGTTAGTTTACCTAGGTATAAGTAGTTTGTAAGCTACGGACTGATGACCACGCAGTCCGATAGATTAAAATATAATACAAATACAGTGGTGTAGGGATCAGCAGAACTGCCTAGAAAACAGGAGCCCCGGGTTAGAATTCCGGTTGGGTACACCTTTTCAACTTTGCCCATTCGCAGTTGATGTTATATATTCTGTGAATATGAAACAATAACAACTGCAGGATCAGAAGTGACGTCGTTTACAATTTTTTTCCCTAAACATTACTTACTTTCCGGATACGCCTCTATCTTTTTGCTCCTCACCTGCGTAGGAAAATCGATTTTGATAAGAGAAACTAGAGCTCGAAGAGAAACATTGTGTTCGTTTTCCCATAGCCTATCAGAAAGTGGAACGGTTCGGAAACAATCTGAAATTGTTTCTATGAACATTCTGCCAGGCACTTAAGTGAGAAGTGCAGAGTAGTCATGCAGACGTAGGTGAAGAAGTAGACGTGCTTGATACCTTAAAGTGGGCCACTTGGGGTAACACTTGGACCCACTGTTGTTAGGGCTCGTCCGAACTGGGCAACTTCTACCTGTTGGCGATAAACAGAAGACTCGAACTGGGCAACTGTCCCCAAAGTACCCCCTGAGTGGCACGAACGAACTGGGCAACTCCCGCCTGCTCCTGGCAGACCGACTGCACAGTCTCGCAAAATGCTTCCAAATCTAAACTTACCGAGTGCGCAACCTCTGCCCCTATTTGTAGAGTTCTTAAGGAATAATGTCAATACTGCGCCAAGGAACAAAATATAAAAAACAAAAAATTATATACAAATACAAAGATTTTATTAAAAATTTCACATACAAAAATATTTGCAGAAAACAAATGCATTTTGTTTGGTTAATATTCTGTTCACGGCTGACTGGTACGAAACGCACTTTACAAAGTCTAATTTGCAAATTTCACCATGAAACGTGTCCATAAAAAATTATTTTGTAAGAAAATGTCTAATATTGTGCCTCCTGTTTTGTATCGAGTAACTTGCTTGCAAGAAAATGTATAATATCGCTTCTACTGTATGTATCGATATGTGTCCTTTATGAAGTTTCATCTTTGGCAAAGATCATGTATTGCATAGCATTGTAGCTCGCACTGAGAGAGAGTACGACCACTAGTGGTTCAGCTCGCTTAGAGAGCGGTTGGGTTGTGTGTATGGCTCCGATGTAGAGCAGAGGCTGCTTTGCCAGCAAGTCAGAAGTTGTATTATGTACGTAATGTAATGCTGATTATTAATAAGTAACTTAAACTTTCTTGCATGTTTCATTTACGTAGTTAGAAAATTAACCTACTTCCTTCATTTGATAATTAATTATTAGTGGATTTAAAGTGCAGTATTGATGTGAATAATATTGTTGAACGGATTTCATTATTGGTGCCATAGTAAATGATAGTTAATTGACTATGATACTAAATTGATACTAAATTTCAATAATTAGAAACTGATCTGCATAAAATTCTCACAGTCAAGCATTAAGAAAGTGATTTGTGTTTTTTTTAATATCTTTCTCGCAGTCAAAATTTTTGAGTATAGTCAGTGTCTGTTTCAAAAGGCTACATGTCACAGTTGTTTTGTTAAAAATATCCGTTGCGCACATAATCAGTTTCATGCACTGTTTCTCACTTAATAGCATATACATCAGTATCAGGGCCATAATTAAACCAAATTGCTGTGTCAAGGAACAATTTGTTGTCTGATCTAACGATAGGTTCAACATCCACACAACACACGTACAGCTTTTAACCATTCCTAAGTAATTCTAATTTCTGTTGCAGAAAAGCGTGCCTCTTCCTGGTTTCTGAGTCCGTTTGAATGGTGATATTATTTTTTGCTGAGTTGATTGTTATATAAGTATCAGTTTGTTCATGCTTCAGACTTTTCACAAACTGAAAGATGTTTGGGTGAGGAGATTCACATGAAGCATTGAATGGGAATGGAATCTTTCGCAAGAGTTAGTCGTCCTCCACATGGAAGCTCAATCTGCTGCACTTCCATCAGCGATTTAAGCAGTTTCGGCATACTCTTTAGACGGGTGCGAATAATATTGTTACGAATAGACCTTAAGTCCTTCTTTGTTAACGTGTTCGAGGTTGTTGGATTGGCATCAACTACATTGCGTATAAGCTTTGACGGTCTTTCAACCAAAGCGTCGCCTTTTGTTTTTAGAGAATTATTCTCCTGTTTAACAAGTCTTCTGCAACAGGTGCGTGGTCATGAGTACCTTCCAAACGCAAAATTTGAGTTCGCTGCCTAATGTAAATATCTTAACAGCGCACCGTGAACGCTTACCGCAGAATCGCCATCTACGTTCTTCCATTGCTACAACTCTTTTGTAAGGTTTGAATTTATAACCGACACAGATCAAATGTATATTACCACGATCCATAATAACATCTTGCAAATCGTGACATCCTGCCATATTATTCGCTTCCACGACTAAACTGAAGTTCAACTCGAAACATTCACAGGACTGACGAGTTAATTTAAGGCAAGGAACGCCTTGGGTCGGACCGTCCTGCTACCTGCGAGCAAAAGTTGTCCAGTTCGAGTGCTGGATTAACTGTCCTTTCCAGGGTACCCTTCTAATGGCTGCTAAAAGTTGCCCAGTTCGGGTCTGCCCTGTTGTTCAACAGCACCGCCGTCAATGTACCGGTCGATGACCCATTACTTGAAACGACCAGGAGCACTTGTTTATGCAGCAATGTTTCACTACCAGAAAACCACAACACACCCACTCTGAAGCGTAAAAATGCTGGCCGGCGGACCAGGCGGTTCGTAGGTTGAATCGCAAAGTAGTCGAGGACACTGCAAGGTCGCTGCACTCGCTCTGGCGTCATCCTTACGGACCGGGACCTGCCTACCAACAGGGTTCGACCACCTCCCGAGGCCCTCCCATCCACATCCAGACAACCGCTACTCCAAGCTTCAGTTCCTCGACCTCGCGTCCTTTACTGGCGCGGTAGGGTGTAGCAAATGTTCTAATGGTCAATTGTTTGTAGAGCTTATGGGATTTAACTACGGGGTCATCAGTTCCTAAACATACAAACTACTTATGAACTAGCTATGGACGGCACAAATATCCATGCCCGAGGGGGTATCCAACCCCAGACCGTAGTGGCCGTGCAGACCGTGACTGGCGCACCGCAGTCCCCTCGGCCACCGAGACTAGAGTGGAGGTTGATGGCCTGCAGTCACAAGTGGGAGTCATGAGACACGTACAACTAACTCATATCTGAATAAATGAAATTATATCTTTACTCATCTATCCTGACCCTCCATCAGGTTATCAGTTGTAACATTAATCCATCTTCAGGTCTTTTCACCGTAATAAAACCGTGGTGCATTCAATTACGTTGTGAGGTCAGACTGGGGAGCATACACTATGCCACTGGTTTTAGCAGATTTCTAGCACATCGATAGTGACAGCTGAAGGTACAAAATTTATTTATTAGTGAGGAGTTGGTACACTAATGGCTTTGAGAACAGCTCCAACTATTAGAGGAACAGATTAGTAAAGTTGTAAGGTTCCTACATTTAATTTTATATTTTCGATTCTATGTAAATTTTGTGTATCTTGGCAATGTTAGTATATATAATTATATATTTCTGATTCCATATAGATTTCTCGGCATATCTTTATAGCCTATTTCTTTGGTGATACTATTTTCGCTGGACGCAAAGATTCTAGCGCGAATAGGAGAGTCTCTCTGTAGTAGTTTGTAGGTACGGTGAGTCTGTCTGGAGCAGTCGCTATGTTGAACCTGTCTGTGGCAGTTATTCTGTAAGCGGAGAGATAAATATTTCCCCAGCGAAAGAAAGTATACGAAATTTTGTAATGCCAGGTTATATATCAAGCAAAAGCGTGCTTTAGCCTCATTTTGACATTGTTAAATATATGCCCAAATTTTGTATTGTTAATGTTAATTGTGAATTGTTGAAAAGAATCTTAATGTCATTATTTTATTTCTTTTGTAAGTCCAAAAATCTTGCGCAAAAGTCAATATAGGACTCTTTGTTAAAACTAAAGATGTGTCATTCTACATCATTTAATTCAAGTAGTCAGTTGCCCCCTTTCCTCTGCGTATTTCCTTTTATCTTAATCCTATTTTAAGTCAGCATACTTTACTTTGGGCCACATTGCACTTTCCATACAGGAATTATCTGTTTATTTATGATTTTGCCCGCTGCTGCTGTGATTCCTGTGTTGGTGTAATTCTTGCGAGAGAATTGGATGTGTCATTCAACTTACAGATAACTGCAAGAACAGGACTATGAAATTCGAAAAGAGAGAGAAAGAGAAATCAGTTTCACGTTCTGCTACTTCTGTACATAAAATCATTATCTCATTCTCGTCTAATTAAATGGAATTCTTTTACATTTCAAAACAGCTGTCAGGTTAGAGTGTAAAAGATACCCATTTTAGTTCAACTTTTATTCAAAGTAAATATTCAATTTTTATTCAGCCCACTTAAAACTGATACTTCTCATGTGACAATTTCTATTCAAGCAACTTAAAACAGATACCTTTCAAAGTGTCTCTATAGTTTCCAACAGAATTATATCCATCCTTATACCAAAACAACCACCAATTACTTCTGTAAATTTGGCCCTCAACTCTGCTCTAAAACTGCCCGTAACCGTTCAGTTACGTTGAGTCATGGCTTTTTTTGTCCAAGTGAGACTGATAATTTACTGATCCCATAAAAAGCGCATATTGGCTGTGGATGTAGGCGCATTACTATTTTGGAATATAGCAATAGTTCTTAGCAGTATGTTAGTCATAGTAAGCAATTTGTTGTAGAGGATACATTAATTCTCAGTTATCTGACCAGTGAGGATGATAGAGTGCAATACTAGCATATAGATTCCTAAATCATGACGGAGGTTCTCCCATGCTTTACTGTAGAAACCTGGCATGCCGTGCACTAACATTATTTAGGGTCAATAAGAATAATAATAAAAATCGTCTATATCGCTAAAATTTTATTTATTTATAACGTCATTTAGATATCTACCATCACCAGATCTAGAAACCTCTGATCTTGTAATATCCTGTGTCAATAATAATATCCCGACCTAATAAGGAAGTCAACTACGTAGATATTTATTTATTGACACTTCCGTTTGCAAGTTCAGAGGTTTTTAGATATGATGGTAGATGCCGGAACGACGTTATAAATGAATACAATTTCAGCTACGTATACGGTATTTTATTCAGAAAGCTTTTGACACCGTTCTGCACAAGCAACTTTTATTCTAATTGATTGGGTATAATGATCTCAGATATGTGACTAGATAACAAATTTCCTTTCATGAAGGTCACAGTTCGTAGTGATAGATGGAATTCATCGTGTAAAAAAAAAGCGATATAGGGCGTTCTCAAGCAATATGTCATAGAGCTTGTGTAGCTATTAATCAGTGTAAAATATCTAGGAGATAATCTGCTTAAGCTGCTTGCACATGATGCTGCCAGTTACCATATACCGAAGTCATATTTCAGTTACACGATATATCGTACAAATCTGAAGGCTGTCATTTCAATTTAATTCTATACGAAAGCATCAGAAATACGAAAAATTAAGTTTGGGAATGCGACATGCAACGACGCTTCTAAAGAGACAGCCTACACAGCGCTTGTTCGTCTTCTGCTGGAATGTAGCTGTGCGGTATAACATCTGTGGGGTGTTTCCGTAGGAAGGTGCGAAAATTTAACGGGATATAAAAACAAGGACATCTGCAAGTATCGGTTTCTCTGTTTTTCAGCTTATTTACAACTGACATGGGTATAAATTTTTACGTTCTGAGTAAAGAATGGAAAGCTGAAAGGGGGAATGAGTATATCTAGGGCCTCTACAAAAGAAATGAATTTCGAGACAATATGAAGGAAAGAAAGAGGAAGTAGATGAAGATGAAATAGGAGTTAGTATACTGAGAGATGAATTTGACAGAGTACTGAAAGACCCAAATCGAAACAAGGCCCCTGGAATTGATGCATACCCTCAGAGCTACTGAAGTCTCTTGAAGAACCAGCCAAAACAAAAATATTTCACCTGGTGAGTGAGATCGATGAGACCTCAGAATTTAAGATAAATGTAATAATCCCCATTCCGAAGAAAGCAGATGCAGACAGGAGAGAAAATTACAGAACCATCAGTTTAATAAGTCATGGTTCTATAATTTTTACACGAATTATTTACAGAAGGATGGAAAAGCTGTTAGATGCTGACCTCGGGGAAGATCACTTTGGAACTTTGGATTCAAGAGATATGTAGGGACAAGGAAGTCAATACTCACCTTACTGCATATCTTAGAAGATAGATTAAGGAAAGGCAAACCCACATTTCTACCTTTATAATTTGGAGAAAGCTTTTGCCAATGTTGATTGGAATATCACTCTTTCGAATTCTGAAGTCAATGGCGGTAAAATACAAGGAATGGATATTTATAACTTGTACATTAACTAAACAGCAGTTACCAGAGTAGAAAGGGGTGCAGAGGTTGGGGACTGTTTCAGAGGGTTGTAGCCTTTCTCCTATATTGTTCAATTTGTACATTGAGCAATCTTTGAAGGAAAGAGAACTGCCGGCCGCGGTGTCCGAGGGGACTGAGGCGCTTCAGTCACGGTCTGCACGGCCACTACGGTCGGGGGTTCGAATCCCCCCTCGGGCATGGATATTTGTGCCGTCCTTAGTTGTAGCTAGTTCATAAGTAGTTTGTAAGTTTAGGGACTGATGACCCCGTAGTTAAGACCCATAAGCTTAACAAACATTTGAACATTTGAAAGAGAACTTTGGAGAATGAATAAAAACATTGCGTTTTGCTGATGACGTAATTCTGTGAGAGACAGCAAAGGAACTGGAAGAGCAATTGAGCGGAATGGTCAGTAAGTTGAAAAAAGCGTTTAAGATGGAGATTAAAAACAAAACAAGGATAATGGTATGCAGTCTTAGAAAATCAGGTGATGCTGAAGGAATTATATTCGGTAACTAAACAATCAAGGTGGTAGATGAGTTTTGTTACTTGGGTAGTAAAATAACATACAACGGCATATAAAATGCATAATGGCAATAGGAAGAAAAGCGTTTTTTAAATAGATAATATTTGTTTACATCCAATATTACTTTAAGTGTAGGGAAATCCTTTCTGAAGGCATTTGTGTGGAGTGTTGTACGGGAGTGAAACTTGGAGGATAAATAATTTTGGCCAGAAGAGGATAGAGGCATTTTCTTGTGGCGTAAAGTAAGCACCGCACGCAAGACGTAAGAGAACGATCATGGAGAAAGGAGCGCTCGACCTAAAGCCAATCGCAAGCAGGCGCCGCGCATCCTGGAGGGAGTAACTGAAGATGAGCGCCCTCAACAAACGGCGACGAGCTCACAGTGTTCAGTGTGCGCTACCAACTTGTCAGCCCCAACTCATAATTTTTGTGGCCAATAGCAGATTCATCATGGCAACGACTGCATATTGACTGTGCTGGTCCCTTCTGGAACACTAAGTGGCTCATTGTGGTTGATGCTTTAAGTGGTTACCCATTTGCAGCGTCAATGTCTTCTAGTAGCACGATTAGGGCGGTGTCTTCAATTTTTTGTCTGTGAGGTCTCCCTGAACTGATAGTCTCTGACAAACAGCCCTCATTCACATCGCAAGAATTTCGCTCCTTTTGTGAACGCAATGGAATTAAGCATCTAACCAGTGCACCGTTTCAATCCGCAGTCAAAATGGCGTTTTGGAACGCTTCGTCCGGACATCAGCAAATGTTCAAACTTCGTTCGGAGCACTCACGGTAGGCAGCTTTGCAACTTTTCCCCGCCTCCTACCGATCTCATCCAAGTGAAGGATCGTTACCGGCCGAGCTTCTACACGGCCGCCACCACCGCACCCTGCTCCATCTGCTCCACCCACCGCGCCGTCCGGAGATGCAGCAGCCGTCGACACGCAAGTATCGCTTCGCCAGCGTTACCCAGTCTTTTCCAGAGTTTTTGTCGTTGGTAGGCGGTGGGAGCGGGGCGAGATCCTAAAAAGATGCGGTGTTCACATGTTTGAAATATCAGGTCACGATAGCATCATACGCAGGCACCGCAATCAAATTCGCCCTTCTCATGTGCCCTGTGATCCTTCTGCATTTCTCTCGGCAGATTCACGCAACGTGCAGACCGCGCGGCCTTCGCCGCCCGCGCGACCTCGGCGGTCGCCCTCGCCGCAGATCTTCACGGCACCGCGGCCCGACGTCATGCAGCCCTCGCCGTCTCCACCTCACCTGCACATCCCCATGGATATCGAGCAAGACGCCACGCAGCATCCGACGCCGACGTCGCCACCGACGTCACCGTCTACGTCTTCACCTTGGCCACAGGTCATGGATGTGGGCTCTAAGGAGGTTTCCCAGGACGACGTTCCCTCGTGAGCTTAGGCCGGATGGCGGGGCTCGGCCGATGGTGTGGCGTCCTCTGAAGCTGCAGACTCCGGTCCATGAGCACGTCCACGAGCCTGCCGCCTCCTCCGTTGTCGAGTTCCATACATGACAACGGTTCGGCGCTTGGGGGGTAGGGGGAGGGGGGAAGGATGTTGTGGCGTAAAAACAGCGCCACGCGCCAGACGTAAGAGAACGATCGTGGAGAAGGCAGTGATCAACCGAAAGCCAATCGCAAGCAGGCGCCGCGAATCCTGGAGAGAGTAACCAAAAATGCGCGCTCAACAAACGGCGAGGAGGTCACAACACCTTTGAAATGTGGTGCAACAGAGAATGCTGAAGATTAGATGGGTAGATCGCGTAACTAACAGAGGTAAAGGTAAAGCAGGCAACAATCCGAAGATTGGTTTGAACACCACAGTGTTTTACTAGGCGTGGTCCTGTTTGGAGGTGGTATTCCGTTGCCTTCCTGCGACCTTGGAACTGACTTACCCAGCCCGTTATAGAGGGACCTACAGTTTAACGTGGGCTCCGAACCACGGTGCTACTCGGTATTTTCACATCAGCAATACTGCCAGAGGTGAAAGAAGTGGAAAGTGACACAGAAAAATCCTAGGACTTGGCGGGAATCGGACCCGCGACCTTTCGATTTGGAGTCTGGCACTCTACCACTGTGCTACGGAGCCGCAAAAACAGAGAGGTATAGCACTGGATTGGGCTAGTCGGTTCTTTCAATTGAAATTGCATACTTATTCTTACTGATTTCGTTTCTATGCCGAAAATAGATAACGTTGTTTTGGAAAAATCATAATTCTGCAATAACGCATTCTTTTCGAAATGTAGGTGTTTCCTGAAAGGTCGCACGAAATGATGAATCACGGTACTAGCAGGGTCGTGAACGAAGTGTTCCTACTGAAACGATGTGTTCAAGAAATGGCCTTAGACTTGATCTGATTCAGTCCAGCTTACAAGCGCGAATGTGTGTTTATGTTAATTTTACACAGCGTGCTAATAGCACTGTTTATCAATTAATACTGATATGGGCGCATACCTCATTAACGACTTTATGTCACGTCTGGAAATGTGTGTTTATGTGTCCGGATCCGCGTGGGCCCATATCACTGCACGGTGGACTGCCTTGCGTCACTGTGTGTCAGCGTACTATGGGACATACTGTATGCACCTTAGTAACGTATTAGTTACAACTGATCTGGTTTTAGCATCTAACCATAGCAAGTAATCCATCCATGCCACTTTCAGATTGGTCATCGCACTGCAGGAGGCATTTTGGAGTGGATAACGACGATAAAAATAAATAAATAAAAAATAAAACAAAAGATGGAAAAGGAGGAAAAAAACCATTCTCCACTTTTGGCATAGAATCGAAATAAGTAATAAAAACTATGCCATTCTATTTAAAAAAAATGGCTTTCCAGCCTGTATATTCTTCTTCCGGTGGGAATCGGAAGTTGCAAATGGCACCAATCGATCCGGAGTGGTGAAACTACTAGGAGGTGTTGCATTTTACATTTTATACGAGTCCCTCGATTTCAGAAGGAGTGGACGGGTGGTCTGGAACACACTGTATAACACGCCATGCTGCAGGAAACCTCGCAGCAAAAATGTAGAAACGGTCATGAATAATTCGTTAAATGTATTATAACAGTAGCACCAGATGTTATATATGAATATCGGGACATCTTAGAATAAGTCAGATTTTTATATGTAAATCCATTATTTCAGGTTCGTAATATGTGTGCCGCGGTGGTGTGGCCGAGTGTTCTAAAGCGCCTTGCTGTAGAGTGCGCGGCTGCACGCCGTGGGAGGTTCGAGTCCCCCCTCGGGCATGGGTGTAAGTGTTTGTCCGTAGGTTACTTGAAGTTAGTTGAACGTTCTCTCTTTTTTTCCAGTGACAGTACCTGAACAATAATTTCTTATATAAAGAGTAAATACGATGTTACTGCATACTACGTCGTAATCCCTTTTCCTGCTCAACCGATATCACGCACAACAATATTTTTAATATTTCTGACCAAAAAAAAAAAAAAAAAAAAAAAAAAAAAAAAAAAAAAAAAAAAAAAAAACTGACAAGTAGGTAAGAACTGCAGCCACTTAATAATATGTATGGGCTAGGGAGGAAAGCGAAAAATCTATTTATTTGAAGTTTACACGACCTTTTAAGGAAATGATTACAAATTATGTTGAAACATTAAATCAAGCAGATGTAATATAATAAATCATGAATAATAATAAAAAACTCGCGACAATTGTGTGTTATGCCGTTGATAAAAATTACGAAGAAATAAACAAATTTGGCTTCACAATGCCTATGAAACAGAGTGTAATTTTTGTGTGCATTAAATTACTAAATTATAAAATTCCCATTAAATGGAAATTACTGGTGATGGACGCTGAACAGAATACGCAAAGAATCAGTAGTCAACAGTTCAAACAGTCTGATCTGAAACACAATGATTGCCTCAGTGGTATAGCCGAGCGCTCCAAGGCACTTTGGTGCGGAGCGCGCGTTTGCTCACTGTCGGAGGTTCGAGGTCTCCCTCGGGTATATAATTTGTGTGTTTGTGTGTTTAGTAGTTTGTAAGCCTAGGGACTTACAACCAGAGTAGTTAAGTCCCACAGATTTACAAACATTGGAATAATATGTGAAATTAATATAGGTCATTCTTAATTACACACCAGCGCTTGATAATGGCAAACAGCTGGAGCAGCTGACGTAATAAATATGAATCTTACAGCAGTGATTCTGGACCTTTCTTCGCCATGTCTTTTAACGACATTAACATCACTGCCGGCACAACAGTCAGGAAGTTAGCACCTCTCAGTACGTATGTAGATGTCTTGCGTGGATTCGAACCCCCGATTCCAACGTCCGCTCTGTTGTGACGTCACTGTTCGCCACAACGGCGGTGGTCCGCGCAAGTAGAAGACGAGCGACAACTCGCTGCTCAGTACTTCGGCCGCCGGGGGCGCCTGCAGTGTCGGTACCATCTTTGCCTGCTCCGCGCGCCGACCAATCAGAGGAAGAGCGCTTGGTTAGATAGGCCGGCGAACCACAGCCACTACAGTCAGTATTAGAGCTGGGTTTCAACATGACTCGAACTGTTCGAGCAATTTTTCGTCACAGTTCGGGAAATATTCGAACATTCGATCACGACGCTATCTAGCAATTTCAGTAGGTACTATCTCTACGATTTACAATGATGATACTATTCATAAATCTTTTCTGTGCTGTGCAGTATACGATTTCTAACGAAGATACGGTATCATCACAGACATATATTAACTAGACTGTCAATACCATCTGCAGTATCATTGGTGCCAGTGAAGCCAGCGAAATACGATCGTCGCCATGCTGCTATTACAAAACCTTACCTAACCAGGTAATCGTTTGTGGTTGAAAACTTCATAAAAATAGAAATAAAATGACTTATCTGCACCACCTTTAGAATTTAAATGAACTGGTGAATGAATTAGTCGTCTTAAGTTGTGTAATTTTTTGTACCACACAAAATCTTCTTGAAGTTTGTGTAGATAAGATGGCGGTGTCAAGCTTCACTAATACCAGCGACATTGCCAGTCTAGTTAAATGTATGTCTGTGGGTATCATTAACATGCTATGGGGATTAATGAGTGTGAAATTATGACTATAGTAGTTACTAGGATGCAGGTCATAAGTAAAAACAGTAACTAATAATTAAACTTATAAGTAAACGAGAGGAATCGCGATTTAAAATTCTAGTGCTGCGATCTAGCAACGCCTGTTGATACTACGTACACAACATCACGTGGACTGTTTATTCCGAGGTAGCAATTACAATCTATTTTTATATGACTTATTTCCGTTATTGGGTATTAAAATTCTAATGTTTTCCTTGTTTCATATCTTAATGTTTTGAAGGCGATTAAAAGGTGGTAACATTTTTATGTATTACTGTAGCTACTTTTGTGTTTCGTTTCCGCCGGATGTCCTGGGTGTCGGTGGCCGAGTAGACAGAGACCGACACAGGGAAATAGGATGAACGCGTGTGCAGGTACGGAGGCGACCAGCAAAATCAAATGTTTGTCAAGCTTATGGGACTTAACTATGGGGTCATCAGTCCCTAAACTTACAAACTACTTATGAACTACTTACGAACTAGGACGGCACAAATATCCATGCCCGAGGGGGTATTCGAACCCCCAACCGTAGTGGCCGTGCTGACCGTGACAGGAGCGCCTCAGTCACCTCAGCCACCGCGGCCGGCGGAGGCGACCAGCCAGTGGGACAGCAGAAACTAGAAACTCTAGACTAAATTAGAACAAGTTGTATATTCCGTAGAAATAAAATAATACTTATATTTCACAAAGTTCAAGACTGCAGAATGCTGATACATAGTTTAGATAGAGGCCCCCCTACTGATGATTCCTAGTGCCTATCCGATAGCCAAGTCTTAACTGGTGCCTATCAGATTCCCAAGTGGCCGATGCCGTGCATGCATGGCGGCGCGCGGCGAAAGTACGTGGCGCGCACTTCATACTTGTGCGACACCACAGCTACCTGATGAACTGAAAATGGAATGGTCAGTTGCACATGTAATTTCTACCTATAAACGAGTCACATTTTTTCCTTTGAATGTTAGCCTTCAGTAATATGATGCAGTAGTTCTGTTATAGTAGTAGATATTTTATCAATGGATCACATCTTGCAGTGATACCAGATAGGTCACGTATGGAGTGTTGAAAAAAAATGTACAGTTTTTAACAGTTATGCCCTTCTTTCCTTTTACATGTACTTCTACTTCCTATGAAATTACTTCTGAGCAAAGTGATAATCCAGTAACTTCGAAATTCCATGTATATCGTTTGCAGATACGAAACGCGATTCATATATTGTCTGAGTGTTCGAACAGTTCGATACTGTATCGAGTTCTCTGCTGTATCGGGAAATCCCGAGCATGTTCGAACGCGAGTATCATTTGCTCAGCCATGGTCAGTATAGCGGAGGACTACCGTTCGCCGGCCGCGGTGGCCGAGGGAACTGAGGCGCTCCAGTCACGGTCTGCACGGCCACTACGGTCGGGGGTTTGAATCCCCCCTCGGGCATGGATATTTGTGCCGTCCTTAGTCTTAGCTAGTTCATAAGTAGTTTGTAAGCTTAGGGACTGATGACCCCGTAGTTAAGTCCCATAAGTTCTACAAACTTTTGAACATTTTTGACTACAGTTCAGTTTTCGAGTTTAGCCGTCAGTACGAAGCTGACCTAAGAGTGCAACTGTTGCAGGAGATCCGTCAACAGCGAGCCAGAAGTCTACATTAGCACAAGCTGGAACACTACTACTGACATATTGTAGAACTGTTTTGTAGCTACCACACCTAAAGTTGGGTATTATCTTCAATTGTAATAAAAGTATGTGTGAACAAATCACTTCTTTCAGTTGCAGACCTTGTCCACAATCCCTGCTAGCCACGGCCCACATCCCGAACCTACCGTTCACAGTGCCGCACCACGAAGACACAAAAGGCTCAGTGAGTACAACTGTAAATTAAGGCCCTATTCACACGGGGAAACGCAAATCGCGTCTCCATTTACCTGGCAGCCAGGAGACGGGGAGTAGCCGGTCACATTCACACAGACACGGATCTAGTCTCCCATACTGCCGAGTCGCTTGCGATGTGCAATGCAATTACAATCAATTCCATTGACAGAAGCGTACCCTGCTGCCTTTTGTTCTATATCTTGTGGCTCTAGCAGTGACGGTGGTATTATAATAGTTTTATTATTACCGCCAGTACATGCAAATGGGCCCGAAATTTTGTGCTTGTGAATTGTTAATATCTAGCTCAATGTGCATAATATTAAAACGAAGAACATGGCACACATGCATTAGATAACTGAGATATACTTCACCAATTCACTTGCGATTTTGTTGCGCTACAAACGATATGAAACGTTGTCTGTTTATTTTAGTCAACATTTACCTCGTACTGTTATCTATTCGATAAACTCCACGTTTTTGTTTTAAATTGTACAAGTATTGTCAATGCTATTTAAAATTTACAAGCACAAATTTGTAGGTCTATTAAGATGGGGTTAGGAATTTGTTATAGATTAGGATAAATTATAGTTTTTAGTCGATTTTAAAAATATATGTAAATATTTTTTAAATATGTTCTAGTTTTTGGTCTAGTGCATGTGAAACTTTTTAATTGATTTCAAACATTAAGATACGTTACCGCAGACATGTGGTAACTTTCTGGTTAATACCAGTTTTCTTCTGTGATTCTTCTCCTATTTACGGTTCATCTCGTTAAAAGACCGCAAAGGTAAAAGCCAAACAGATTCGAGCTCCCATGAAATTTACCATGAAACATTTTTATCGCGGAAACATTCGCGACAGGAACAAGGAAACAGAGAAATAACAGTGGTGCAAAAAGTGCTCTCGGTCAAACACCAGATAACAGTTTCAACATGTTCTGAGCTATTGAATGTTTCATGTCTGTAGCTCATCGGAAAGCTGGCTAATATTTGCTACCTCGAATCTGAAAATAAACACTTTTTAAACATAAGGAGAGGAATTGAATTATTATTTATGTGGTGGTCGGGATTGGATCCTAGGACCTCCTACTTACTAGGGAGGTGCTTTAGACCACTCAGCTAACACCGCGTCGTAGCCAAAGCAACTACACGGACTGTCTTGAAGGATGTCTCCCTCCACACCATATACTTTAATTCTCCTCATGTTCCCTGTGAAATGCTTTGGCTACAACACGGTGTTAGCTGAGTGGTCTAAAGAACCTCCCTAGTAAGTAGGCGGTCCCGGGTGCGAATCCCGGACACCATATGAATGTTAATTCAATGCCTCAACTGAAGCTTAATACCTTTGGTATAGTGAGACAATGTTGTCTCGAGGGATTGTATTATTTGTTGATATTTTAAACACTTTTTCTTACTTTGCGCAACGAAATGATACGAACGGAACCAAGAAACAGGGAGATTCCGGGACCAACATGTCGACTCTCGCAGTGTCCGAGTCGTGGCGGAGTTTGTGACTCTTGCGGGGAGTGACACTTGCGGTGAAAGGGAATGTGTAGACACTTGCAGGGACACCCGGACGCTGCAGGTAGTGAACAGGGTGTTCGAGATGTAGGGATACGCCAGCCCTACTCCACGCCCTCCAGCCGCTACCTGTGCCATATTCAGGGAAAGGCCCACGGACCGGCCGCGTAAATTGTGACACAAATTACATGTTTGATCATATCAATTTAATGCATAAAAGTATGAAATTATATCAAGATTACTTCCTGCAAACATTTCGACATAAAAAGTTGGCACTGAGTTTAGAAAAACAAAATTCTGGTATATTGGATTTTAACATTTTATCAAAAACTGAATGTTACTACAAGAGATACAGCCATTCAAATTTACGGGCACCATAACGTTTTCCCGTTTTCCCTTCCTGAGTAAATGATCTGCTTCTTGTAGTTTCAACATCACAGTAGCCTTTTTCTTGAATGTTCTGAATATAAATCTTCACACAGACTTCTTAAGGAGGAGAGTGATACGGATATCTGATTGTAAACCACTGCCTATTACCTTAGATCTTTTTGACTGTACTTAACAGGAGTTCCGCGAATTCCGTAATTTATATTTATACAGTTAACAGGAAATGCAAATTATAACCAATTGGCTGCCAATTTCGCTTCATTTTTCCTGGAAGTCTTGCAACTTGTTTCTCCCTGTTCGTTTATGCCAAGTTCGGAGTAAATATGGTTCTATATGACTCTGATAGAAAATAGAATTCATCTTTAGCATTTTTCGGTGTGTGACATTCCCTTACACATTCCGTATTTCATACATTTATTAGATGCATTTGTAATTTGAATACAGCGAAATCGTTTTGGGGTCTCGAATAAACGCAAGTATGTAAAATACTCATTGACTTATTATTAACGTTTTTAATTGAAGGTTTAAGGTTGCGTCTCCTATTAAAAAGCATAGTAGCTATTTTTAAAGAGATGGAAGTTGCGTGATAGTGGGGTTAACTATATAGCGGTCAATTACATCAACGTATCTGTGCTGGATGCCAGGAAAAGCTATTAGCCGCCCCAAGGGCCCCGGGTTCCCCGCAAGTGTTCGAACCCCGTCGCGGCGACCCTGCGACGCCGCTACTCACGTATCCCCATGTGAATAACCTCATTTAACTACACTTGCTGCGTCGCTTGGCAACTAGAGTATTACCGTATGAATAGGGCCTAACATCTCCAAGCAGAGGTGCTCTCCCCCCCCCCCCCCCTTGGCCAAAGACTCATCCCGCCCCTAACTGCGATCGACCCCCCCCCCCCCCAGATATTAGGTCCTGGATTCAGAAGATAAATTTATTTTGTATATAAACATTGCTATCTTGTTTTTTATTTCACGTTTAGTAAATTGTTTTATAACCCCCCCCCCCCACCTTCCCCACAGACTGGCCAAAAGTACTACTTTCTGACCCACCCCCAGTAATTTCGAAAACGCAGTTTGCGTCATGACTCCCCCTCCCTTCCTCCCCGTGGGCACCATCGTCTCCAAGTATGGCGTTGTGCTACCTGCGCGCCGGTGGTCCGTGCCGGCGGCGCCGCGTGACGTCATAAACACTGTGCAGCGCGGCGGCGCTCACGTGCTCCACATAATAAACAGCGGCGCGCGGTGAAATACGGCCCGATGACCGGTGCGAGCGGCCACGGTAATGGAGCCCCCCCACCCCAGCGGACGTCACGCCGCTCGTATTTAACGCCGCGGCGCGGAAGTGGCGCTTGCGGACGCGCGCCTTCTGCTTCCGCCCCCACTAATTAATGGCCGTCACGATTTTTTTTTCCTGCTTCTGTTTGCAGAGATAATATCTAACCGGTCTGCCGGTGATACGACTCGGGCAGAAGCCACATTTCGCAGCCTAATTTACTGTTAACTGTCCAAGTACCTGGGACGATTGAAAAATTTATGCAAATTCCGAGAGACGTTACCACCGGCGCGTATCAAAAATGTTCAAATGTTTGTACAACTTATGCGACTTAACTACGGGGTCATGAGTCCCTAAGCTTACAAACTACTTATGAACTAGCTAAGACTAAAGACGGCACAAATATCCACGCCCGAGGGAGAATCGAACCCCCGACCGTAGTGGCCGTGCTGACCGTGACTGAAGCGCCTCAGTCACCTCGGCCACCGCGGCCGGCGGCTCGTATCGAGGTCATATTTAGTTAGTAGCATCTTTGGAAAGAACGCACGCCAAGTTTAAGTCATATTTGCCTATTTCTTTGTGTTTGGCACTCGTGAGAAACAAAGAAATCGAGTGATGGTAAAAGAATGAATGAAAAAGAATTTCGCCTGCTGTTAAACATTATGAAAGGCAAAACGCCTCATGAGACTGAATAGAAGCTTAATAAACATTATGGTGACTCTTCACTTTCGATTAGAACGGTCTATTAGTGGTTTCAAAATCTTCGGACTGGCCACGTGGGCACAAGTGACGCTGAACTTTCTGGACACCCTGTGGAGGTTACGACTCCAGAATCATTGAAAAACGCCATGATATAGCGAAGGATCGGTACCAAAAGACTGGAAAGTTGCACAGGTCAAACCAATATTCAAGAAAGGCAGTAGGAGTAACCCACTAAACTAGAAACCTATTTCAATGACGTCAGTTTGCGGCAGGGCTTTGGAACATAACATGTATTCAAATGTTCAAACATTTGTAATTCTATGCGACCAAACTACGCCGGTCATCAGTCCCTAGTTTTACAAACTACTTAAACTAAGTTAAACTAACATAAGGACAACACATATATCCATGCCCGAGGGTGGATTCGAAAACCTCCGACGCGGGAGACCGCGCTATCCGCAACGTGGCGCTACAGAGCGCTCGGCTACTCCCGCGCGGCTCAAATGTTACGAATTATCTCGAACAGAATGATCTATTGACCCAAGGTCAACAAGGATTTAGAAAATATCGTTCGTGTGAAACACAACTAGCTCTTTACTCACACGAAGTGATGAGTGCTATCGACGAGGGTTCGCAATTCGATTCCGTATTTGTTTCCAGAAGGCTTTTGAAATCGTACCTCACAAACGGCTTTTGATCAAACTGCGTTGTTATGTAATATCACCTCAGATTTGTGACTGGATAGGGGGAATTCCTACCAGAGAGGACACAGTTTGTAGTTATCGATGGTAAGGCATCTACTAAAACAGAGGTGATATCAGGCGACCCACAGGGTAGTGTCATTGGTCGTTTACTATTCCTTATTTACATAAACGATTTGGGAGAAAATCTAAGCAAGTCTCTTAAGTAGTATGCAGATGACGCCGTCATTTACCGTCTAGTAAAATCATCTGAAAATCAAAACCAACTGCAGAACGATCTAAATAAGATATCAATTGGGTGAATAACTGGCGATTGACTCTAAATAATGAGAAGTGTGAAGTCGTCCACATGAGTAACAAAAGCAATCTGTTGAAGTTTGTTTACAATATAAATCAATCGAATATGAATGCCGTAAACTTCACTAAATACCCAGGAATTACTATTACATTAGACTTAAACTGGAAAGAAAACGTAGATAAAGTCGTAGGAAATGCGAACCAGAGAATGCGTTTTATAGACTGAACACTTAAAAGAT
Source organism: Locusta migratoria (assembly GCA_026315105.1). NCBI lineage: Eukaryota > Metazoa > Arthropoda > Insecta > Orthoptera > Acrididae > Locusta > Locusta migratoria. The sequence continues at coordinate 183,513,444 of CM048749.1, forward strand.
ACAACAGAACTACAAAGAGACTGAATACACCGCGCTTGTCCGTCCTTTTTTGGAGTATTGCTGCCCAGCGTGGGATCCTTATCAGGTGGGTGTGACGGAAGCCATCGATAGTCGAAAGAAGGGCCGCCCGTTTTGTATTGTCACGATACAGGGGAGACAGCGTCACGGAAATGATACAGGACCTGGTATGGGGATCATTACAACAACGGCGCTTAACGCTGCGGAGTGGGCTACTTACGAAACTCCAATCGCCAACATTCTCCTCCGAATGCGATAATATATTGTTGACTCCCACTTACATAGGTAGAAATGATCATCAGAATAAAATACGAGAAATAAGAGTTCGAACGGAGAGATTCAAGGTGTTCTTTCTTCCCGCGCGCTATTCGAGAATGGAGATAAAATAGTATAACGGTGGTTCGATGAATCCTCTGTCAGGCACTTTAATGTGTTTTTCCGAGTATCCCATGTACATGTAAATGTAGATATAGTGCTGGATGACAGACGAGTTAAGGTGCGTAATTTGCTAGTGCTGTGGACATCTCGAATGAACGGGTACATAATATTTTGCATAAACATCAGGACATGAGAAAGCTATCCGCAAGATGGGTGCCGCGATTGCTCACGCTTGACCAAAAACTGAATCGTGTAAAGTGTTACAAGGAAGGTTTGCAGCTGTTAAGGAAGAATCCGCAGGACTTTAAGCGTCGTTTCGTCACTGTGTATGAAACATGGATACATTACTACACACCTGACACCAAAGAAAAGTCTAAACAATGGGTCACCAAGGGAGAATTTGCACCAAAAAAAGGCGAAGACCGTCCTTGGGCCGGAAAGGTTATGGCGACTTTGTTTTAGGATTCGCAACGGATAATTCTCCTCGACTATGTGGAACAAGTTAAAACTATTACAGGTGCATATTATTCATCGTTTGAAAACCAAGCTATAAGAGAAACGCCAGCGATTGACCAACAAAAAAAATCCTTTTCCATGACGACAATCCACCAGCAAACACCTTAGCAGTTTTGGTCGCAAAATTATTGGAAATAGGATTCCAACTCGTTTCACAACCCCTCCCCCTCTCCCCCTGTTCTCCAGACTTGGCTCCCTGGGACTACTATTTGTTCCCCAGTTTGAAGAAATGGCTGGCGGGACGAAGAATTCATTCAAACGAGGAGATGAGTGCAGAAACTATTAGCTATTTTGCAGGCTTGGACAAGTCCTATTATTCAGAACGGATCAAAAAATTAGAACAGCGTTGGACGAAGGAGGCTATGTCGAAATATAAAAATCGTTTTTGTCAACTCTTAAGTTTTTTTTTTTTTTCTTCCTTACACGGACTTTTGAAACGCCCCTCGTAATCTGCGATTGTTCGTACCTAGTGTGTTGTCAATGATGCGTCAAGCCTTATATTAGTGGTTACCAATCTGTGGGGGAGTATAAAGATGAGAGTGGCCAGGTTAGTGGTACCAACGCATAATGTATTGAAAAGTAGCGATTTAATCAAGACAAATGTTATAGTACATACGATGAACTGTCTATTGTTTAGCCAGAATATCCTATGTACTCGAAGATTCATTTTTGACTTGGATCATCAGCCTGAACGTATGTGCAGTAACTAATCGTAATGCATCCGACCTCAGGCATTCATGGTGTACAAGTACAAAAGACGTTCCACTTCATCGACTTTTTGTGTATGCACTTTGAGGAGTAATATAAGGGCTACCAAGAGGGTAGCATGTTTGCGTTTTCAGTTACTGCAATTACTTCAGGCAGTTGGTTCTTGGTACTGCTGTGAAAATGTAAATTTATACTGACGGTATTGATTTACCTGTTATTTACTTATGTTTCTTATTCCTAATTACTTTCTCTCTCTCTCTCTCTCTCTCTCTCTCTCTCTCTCTCTCTCTCTTTCTATACAGAATGTCATGGTGTTACAAGGGAACGTTCTAAAGACACAGACCACTGACGACTGTTTTTAATAATCGCGTGTTATAACAAGCGTCAATTTGTGCAGATCGGAGCACTAGAGATCAATAAGTAGATAACCAGTAAGTAGGCCTTCTATGGCAGCGCATTATTCATTATTTACAGAGTTTAAGACCACAACTTTCCCAAGAGGCACATCAACCGAGAGCTTCATGTCGACGTACACTAGGCGGACGTGGCTAGGTCATCTATGAAACAAAACACATCTAACGGAAACAGCGCAAATGACTAGTTTCACCATGAAATAAAAGGTAAGCAATGTCAGATGTTATGAATAGTTCTACATAAATCAGAAACAAATGAAAAATTAGCTCTCTGTCATTCATTTGATGGATCTTAAAATCCAACCAGAAGTTATGCGGAAACTTCTATTAAGGTCCCTTCGTAGTGTAATTTTACAGCTTCTTTGTTAATGCTATTTCAGTAACTGGAACCGCACTGAGAGTTTGCAATTACCTCCCACCTCATGTTTCATTTGTATCAGACTATCTGCAATATTTGAGAATGGTACCCAGTTCCCCGTCGGGATTCGAATCCCTCTCGGGCATGGATGTTTGTGTCTTCTTTAGTATAAGGTAGTTCATTAGGAGTTTGTAACTTTAGGGACTGATGACCCCACAGTTAAGTCCCATAAGCTTCATAAACATTTGAACATTTTTTGGTACCCAGTTGCATTACCGCAGGCTATTACAACATTCGTTATCCTGGAAAAAGGTCAAGCGAGAATTCCCGCCGTCTTAAATACTGACAAAATTATAAATTTTTCTTCTTCAGTAGAAGTCAAGTATAATAGATAACATCCTAGACTGGGCTACGCGGATAACTTCAGTGTCTTCAGTCTCTGTAGCATACAACGGTATGAAATTCCCTTCCCTTTTGACTTGAAAAAGAAATTTGTATGCTGTACGGTACGAGTGGTGATCACAACTATGTGATCATGTTAAAGCTAACATTCATCCTTTTCCTCGTATTTAACCTTTGTATTCCCTGCTATTCCGGCTAATCCAGCCAAGCTCTATTGTTCAGCTCCTGGCTGTATAGATGAGTTTTATTTCTCTTTTTCTGCATTGATCTTTATGGTTCGCTCACATACAATTTCGTTATGTATTCTCTCTCTGTGGGCAGATATTTAGTCATTGAACTGCTCCTCTGTCTTACATTGCACAACTCAAATGTTATGGCAATGTTTGTGGCATGCGGATCACTAGGATATTTGCTGTTTACAAGAAGGTTTTTCCACTTCAAAACTTGTACACAACAGTTACCAATAGTTCGCAATGGGAAAACTAGGTGTGGCAACAAACACGGTAAATGGTTGGTTTAGGAGGTATCCTCAAGTTCATCCATGAACACTTTAATTTTGTATTTTAATACATATCGATTTTGACCGTGAAATATGTTAAGACAGTTTAGTGCTCATAGTCGAAATGATTTGTACCTTGACCAGGTTGTTACCGTCAAAGTGGAAGACGCTCGTTCATCAGCAGTGATCATTACGACTAATAGTTCCCGCATGAAACGGTTGGCACACCCTTAATTAAGTAAAGCGCAGCTTTGAGCTCACGGGTCAGCGATGGTGTGAAGAATGAGCCCGTCGTCAAAAATATCCCAGCTGGAGAATGTAGGGTAAGAAAATCCGTCGGGTCCTCCGCAAAGAACAATCTCGGTACATGCTTTCAGCGACAAAGAAGACAACGTCTTGTTTTAATTGGCCTTTTTAAGTAGTCCGCATACGGCCATCCACATAAGTAATCATAAGGACATCCTCTGGTGCAGTTATGAAAGCTATCTGGCAAAAGCAAACAAACAAACGTCAAAGATTTGACATAAAACGAAGTCAAGAGCAGTTTGAAATAGCATATTGTGGTTAAGCATGGTTTTATCTTTTACATATCAATTCATAACTCTTTCTTCGCCGCCATTAGAAACGGGAAAAGTTCTTTGTACACTGCAAAGTTTATGGTTGCCAATAATGTTGACACAGATATTGGTAACTGGTAGTTCCTGCTCACAACATACCTTAGCAACATTGATGTGCGCTCCCACCTGTTCATGCATTAAAAAAGAAATAAGAACAAAAAAATGTGATTTGTGTCTTCCGCTTCGTCGCATTCACAAAGTGGAGATGTCACTATGCCGAAGCGATGTAGGTGCTGCGCAGCTCGACAGTGGTTAAATTTCAGTCTCGCTATGGTGACTGCAAGCTTCCGTGAACACTAAATCCATTGTACGAAGGTCTGGTTGGTAGCAGTGGTGTTATTTGTGCATAGTATTTCCAGTTAGTTGACTGCGAAGCTTGCCATTCAATCCAAATTTTTGTACTGTAATCTGGTAAAAGATCATTCGCTAGAACGTGTTTTCTTTCTTACCAGAGGCAACCGCTTGCTTGACAAGTGTGTCAGCGATCTCTTTCCACAGAACGTTGTTGTGTGCTTTAATCCAACACATGGAGACATTGCGTCCATTCCTTTCCAGGTGGTTTGTGTGTGCCATTATGTCGTAGGCTATTGGGTTGAAATGGGAAGGAAATACGGCATGGAAATCAATATCGAAAAATCAAAAGTGATGCGAATATCAAAACGTGAGAAACACTTGAAGATAATTGTTGACAATCGGTAACTGGAAAATGTGCATCAGTTCAAGCACCTAGGATGTTTTATCACAAAGGGTGCCGACTGCTCCAACGAAATCCGAGCAAGACTCGCCATGGCCAGAGCTGCTTTCAACAAGAAGAGGACTCTGCTGACCAGCAAGTTGAGCTTGGCATTAAGGAAGAAACTGGTAAAGTGCTACATTTGCAGCATTGCACTGTATGGAGCAGAGACGTGGACCGTGAGAAAGAAGGAGAGAAAATACTTGGAGAGCTTTGAAATGTGGTACTGGAGGAGAATGTAAAAGATCAAATGGACAGATCGCATGGCGACGAGTAGGAGTGGATTGGACACATACATAGACACGAGGGACTCCTGTACGATGTCATCGAAGGGAAATTAGAGGAAACACAGGACGAGGAAGAAGAAGAATTCAATATCTGGACGACGTGAAAGGTGGAAGGAGATACAACAGACTGAAGGAAGAATTTGAAGACAGCGAACAATGGAATCAGAAATTATCCGTACGAAGACATCGACCTGCCACTAGGCAGACCACTACATAACAATAATAATAATTGGGTGGTTTATATGCCATTGGCAAAAATATTTGTGAAGTATGAGTCCGAGAAGACGACAAAACGTTAAAAAAGCTAAACATATATGGGCGGACGTGGATTTCCCAACACCGCTATCTCAACCGCTGGTCTAGCTGACACACTCGGCCAGCGCCAAGCTGGTGCGTGCCTAGACTTGACTGGCACACCCAGGATGACGTCCGCTGCGGAAGGCGCGAGTTGTTCGTCACCACTGGGCGTCACCTCCAACGGCTGCCCAAACGGGCATGGCGGAAGAGGATGATTCGTCACCAGCAGTAGGCGTTACTTGCAACTGGCTACCAAACCGAGGGCACCGCGAAGGAGACAGGAAGCATCGGCGCGCATTACGACTGTGGGGGATCGACGAAAACCTTCACGAGGTTCGACCACTTGCTTAACAATACCATTACTGACTTCACTTTCAAGTATGCTTCTCTTCCTACCCAGTCGATGTACCCAAATTCACAATGGCGGTCGCTTTTTAGATGATCTGCATGAATTCTGGTGCTACAATATGTAGTACCTTTTCCAGTCATGGTCTGCACGGCCACTACGGTCGGGGGTTCGAATCCCCCCTCGGAGATGGATATTTGTGCCGTCCTTAGTATTAGCTAGTTCATAAGTAGTTTGTAAGTTTAGGGACTGATGACCCCACAGTTAAGTCCCATAGACTCTACAAACATTTGAACATTTGATTTGTAGTACTTTTATCGCTGTGGGAAATCAGATTAGCTGGCTGCGCGTTAATTTTACAACAATTATGTCCGTTTTGGTCCACTTTAGGTTACGGTAGTAACACTAAAAGTGGGCCTTTGCGATCGTCTTTTGACAGCTCGAAATTTAAATGAAAATAACGGCTTAACCATTCATCTGACACGAAAATTGAATAACCGAATTTATAGAGGAGAAAAATCTCTACAACTTTGCTCTCATGTGCTTTTTTCATACCTCGTATCGTTTCAAAATAACGGCGATTTTGGGATCTCTGGCTGTCTGTCATTAACGTGTTCCCTGTTTTTAAAACGATTCGTTCAACCGATCAGCACCAAATTTTACAGACATAATTGTAGGCTGCCAGAGACCAGAACCTCCCTTCTTCAAATATTTCGGACAAAAAAATACGGCAGTAATACAAAATAAGCCGTTTATAATATCATTGTAATTGCAAACGAACCGTTCATCTGACACGAAAATTGAATAACCTAATTGGTAGAGGGGAAAATTCTGTACAACGTCGCTCAATTATGTTTTTTTTTTTCATATCTTGCATCGTTGCAGAGATATTTGCATAAATAACGGCAGTTTGACTATGTCTGTCTGCCTGTAACGTGTTCCCACTTGTTGGGTCGAACCGTTCAACCGATGGCACCAAAGTTTACAGATATAATTGTTGGCTACCGGAGACCAGAATCTCGCTTTTTGAAATATTTCGGCCAAGAAATAACGTTAGTAATAACAAAAAAAAGTTTGTAATGTAATTTTAATTGCAAATAAACGGTTCATCCGACGCGAAAATTGAATAACCGAGAGTGCAGAGGAGAAAATTCTCTACAACTCTGTTCCCTTAAGAGTTTTTTTTTTTTTTTTTTTTTTTTTTTTTTTTTTTTTTTAAATCTTGTTTCGTTTGAGAGAAATTTGCAAAAATAACGGAGTTTTGACATCCTCCATTTAATTAACGAAAACCATCCGTTCGTACATGTCGCGTGACATTCCTCGTCCAGAACTCTCTCTGGCATACACCATCTTGCGTTGCGTAGCCGCGGTGGAGTAGCCGAGCGGTCTAAGGCGTCTCTGGTTTTGGATTTCGAGATTATGGCAATCCTAATAAAAAAAAGGAGTAATCCTAAGAGTGGAACGGCACCACTGTAAGTGAGCTACGACTGCTGACCAGTCTTAAGGCTAGTCTACACGACGACACCAGGTTGCGACACTCGTTTCATGAAATGAGTTGCGCGCAACTGGTTTCGTGTATGTCTGTAGACACGGCGCCAATACTATACACTTCAGTTTCGTTGTTTTGTGGATGATGCAGTCGCCGTAGAATGTAAGTTTTGGTAGCTGTAAAAGTTGTGGCGGAGCTATTGCTTCTCTGTGTGAAGTCGCTGCATAAGACTAAACATAAAAAGACTAAGAAACGTGTTTGGGTTTGTGACTGGATCAAAAAAAGACGTCAGATCGGTTGCTGAAAAATTGTGATCGAAGACCATATAGGTTATTTTAATCAACCCAGAATGTCACCAGAGCAGTTTACGTTCCTTTTAAACAGAGTTAGTAATGCAATAAAGAAACAAGATACTGTTCTGCGTGAAGAATTGTAACCAGAACTGAAATTACAAATTGCATTACATTTCTTGTCACATAGATATCTCTACAATACCTGTACCGTGTTCTCAAATCCACAATTGCCATAGTTCGTTTGTATAGGTATTTTGAATTGAATGTACTTTAGTCTGCAATTCAGTAATCGTCAACCCATCACTATTTAATTCACGAATAATTGCTTCAAGGGCACTAACACGCCGCTGCTTATCTCTGAAATTTTCATCGTTAAAATGGCACAAACACCTTTTCTTCGCATATATGTTCAAAAACAGTATTATTTCTTCCATTCCCCCCTTTATGTTGAGCTTTGTTCTGTATTGGTTATCACCTAACCTAAAAACACGCGCAATCAGTTTCGCCAAAGTTGGAAGGTGCCGAAACTGTTTAGTTTCGGCAACGAGTTGCGCGAACGCCTGCCGCGCATGCGCACCGGCCAGTAGCGCACTTTCATGAAACCTAGTGTCGTCGTGTAAACTAGCCTTTACAGTCGGAGTTTGTTTAGTGGAGGTTAATCCTCGTGATGCGGGTAGGGCGGCCAGCGCAGCGCGCCGCAACAGCCGGTCGTAGCGCTGGTGCCGGCGGCTGCGGCTGCCCTACCCGCTGGAGCGGAACGCGCACACGTGTGCGCCTGTAGCCCGCCAGCCGCTCAGCTCCGTCCGCCTCGCTCTGCCCTGCCCTGCGCTGCGCCGTCGTCGCGTGCGGCCTGGCCTGGCCTGGTCTGGTCTAGCCTGGAGTGGCGTGACTTGGCGCGCTCTTCCCTAGCGACCGTACATTAGCGTCGTTTCGTCCGCCGACGCCCAGCGACGCCAGAGCTACGGCGCTGCCGCACGCCAGCGGCCGGCAGCCCCCGATGAACGAAACTTGTGCCACCTAGGCACCGTGTGCAACACCACAGCCAAATATATACAACAGAAACACGAGATGATCTGTATCTCTTTATAGTTCAGAATATATTCTCTACTTAACGTGCACAGTACAATGAAAAATAATATTTTAATTACAAAAAAAAAAAAAAAAAAAAAAAAAAAAAAAAAAATCAAACACAACTTCTTTGGATAGTTTAAATAATGCCCTAGAAGCAAGTCTTCCTGATAATTATTTCTGACTCTTGTACAAAGTAGTGGTTCCTCGTTCGGTGTCCTCTACTTCGGGACCTCGGCAGGAAGCGGCAGCGGCAGAGTCCGGCATTCGGTGGCCAGGCGTAGCGGAGACGTGGCCTCGGCGACGGTCCGGCTGCGGCGGTGCTCCCTCGTGGTCCGCGGTGTCAGAAGACGCCGGTCTTAGCCGTGGTCCGGATACTTAAGGCCGCGGCGGCTAGTGTCCTTGCGCCGCTATTTGCATGTCGCGACCGCTGATTGGCCGCTGAGACAGTCATACTGTCTTCGTGCGAGGTGCGCGGTGAGCGGACCTGGAGACTTGGGGCGGTGCAGTGCCGCCTGCCGGAAGGAGCCGGGACTGCGTCGTGGCGCGCGGTTCGAACCGTCCGCCGCTGCCGACTTATCGGTGCGCGGCGTATGCATCTCTTGAGCTAGCGCGCGCAGGGCTGCGCTGCGGCACCACGTAGTGGTTCTGCGGGGCGCGCCAAGGCATACAGACGGGAAACTTCCGTAAGGGCGCGGTCCTACGCTCAGGGGTGCGGGGAGGGAGGGTTTCCAGCAGTTCCGTAAGATGTCCCGTGATGGCGCTGCGGTCAGAAGCAGCTCTTTAAACTGGCCACAGCAGGCGGCAGCACAGAGTAACATATACAGAGGAGCAGCCCTCCCTAAACCACTGTCCTACGCTCCCCTCGTAGTTCCGTAAGATGCTAGCAGTTGTCAGGCGGAACGCTGGCTTAGGGTGCCTCTCGCACGTCAGAGGGTAGCGTGGATGGGAGGCTGAGGGGAGAGCTAGTGCCGCCTGCCACGATGCCACGGCTGTGTCCAGCTCTGCTGGCGTTTGAGGGGAGGTGGTGGTGGGGAGAGCTGCTACCAGCCGCCTGCTCTGGCCAGTTTAAGGAGCTGCTTCTGACCGCAGCGCCATCATGGGACATCTTACGGAACTGCTGGAAACCCTCCCTCCCCGCACCCCTGAGCATAGGACCGGGCCCTTACGGAGGTTTCCCGTGTGTGTATATTTGTCTGTGGCGGCAGGTAGCGGGCGTCCGCACCACCACTTCCCCTCAAACGCCAACAAGCTGGACACAGCCGTGGCCTCGTGGCAGGCAGCACGAGCTCTCTCCTCAGCCTCCCCTCCACGCTACCCTCTGACGTGTGAGAGGCACCCTAAGCCAGCAATCCGCCTGACACCTGCTAGCATCTTACGGAACTACGAGGGGAGCATAGGACAGTGGTTTAGGGAGGGCTGCTCCTCTGTATATGTTACTGGCACCACACAGCCGACGGCGACGGGATCGAGGGTCTCCTAGCGACGCACAGTGGTTCAGAACGGCCGATTCCCTGGCCAAAAGTCGAAAAATGAAGGTTGAAAGATCAATGTTTTTGGAATGGATTCTTGTAGAGGGAGGTTTGGGGCTCTCAGATCTCATTAGCAGAGGTCATAATATTGTCCACCTGCTTCCCTGCGACAGTCGGAAGTTGCCTCTCGTAGAAACACACTCGCGACGCCTCAGTGCCCAGTTATACAGTGCTTCAGAAAATCATACAGAATTTTACAACTAAGCGTCTGATTCCAATTTTCCAAAAAGGAAAATGCTTACGAAGGTATGTAGAAACAGTTTATGTACTTCAATGTTCGAAAATGTATGTTGTTGTTTATGAAACGTTATACTAAAGGTAATCGTGATTATCTTGTTTTTTCGCTTCTTCAGAAATACATTTGTGTCGATACAAAAAAATTTTAACACATTTTAACGCTGGAATTGACAGGGACATGATTGTTGAACTATCTATTAATGAAATTTTCAAGAATTAGCTGCTCGAAATTTGCCCATTTAGAATAATAAAGATTTTAGTGTTACTGTGCACGCTGTCGTGCGCATTGCGCACTGTGACTTAATGGCGATACTCTCCCCTCAACTTCCTATACCTGAGGCTTGAAAGGTCCCACGTATGAAGGGTTTTTTGTAGATGATTTCTACCTCTTTCTAAAGTATTGAGGAGATAAGTACGGTATATTATTGCAACGGTGTAGCATTGTGAATAAAGATTTTAAATAAAATTCCAACCGTAATGACCATTTTTACAGAAATATGTTTACAAATTTGTTTGGATGAACCAAAGGCCTTCTTCATTCTGTTACTGCAGACCACTGAGATTGCAAGTTTTGAAAGAAACCGTCAGTCAACTGTTCATGAAAAAAATATCATCGATAAGTAGATAGCATCTCTCGTCACATTCACTAAGGTAACGGAGGGGACTAACGTTCAAGCGAAATATGACTTACCGTTTACAGTTATAGTTGTAAACGTGAGAAATGCTATTACTGACTCTAAATCTGCACATAGAGGTTATGTATGTAATTTGACGTCGAAAAATTTCAACAATTTACAATTGGTGGAACAAACAAAATGTGATAGCTCGAAACTAAATTTTGGAATTTCTTCCTTACACGCGTGGATAAGGTTATTGAATGGATGCATCATATTGCATATAAACTGAATGACGGAACTAATGGATGGAAATAAAGTAGTTAAAGATCGTAACGAACAAATACGAAAGAAATTTTATAACTGTTTTAGGTTTACATATCGATATGCCTAAGCAAGGATTTGGCAGTACAAACGACGGCAATAGAGCCCACTTATTTTTATTTTTTATCTTTTATTTATTTATTTATTGAGAATGCTGCCTTAACAGCAGATATTTTAAATTTGGACGAAAAATTCGTAGCAAGCTGCAAAGTAATTTTGCAGACAACGATGAGCGGTTTCGCTGTACATATCGACAAGTTCAGGGTTTATTGCTTAGACGTCGCGAAACGATATGTTGAGCTATATTCCTGGTACTAGATGCCAACATTGATACTACCGTTTTAATTCAGTCTAATGGAATGTGTTGTATGGAATTATGTACATAAAATAGAAATTTATATAGTCTACAAAATTGTTTTTCATTTTAGAATTTCAAATATCATGAATCATTTATCAAATTCGTAATCAGCGACCCCAAAAACATAAAATCGGGAAATTTGAAATTATTATTCTCACTTTTCGACTTTTGGCCAGGGATTAGGCCGTTCTGAACCACAATGCGACGTGCGGTTGGAGATCGAAGGAAGGAAGGAAGATTCGGGAAGATTGGTGTTTAACGCCTCGTCGACAGCTTGCTCATTAGAGTCGGCGCTGACGCGCTGAATGTTCTGGTAAAGCCATCGGCACACGGACCGCGTGTCTGAACGTGTGTGGTCAACATGCCGAGTCCAACGTGTGGCTGAACGCTCGGAGACGGCGCGACTTGTGCGTACGGGACGTGTGCCCATCGAGCTACACGCGACCGCAGCGCGCTCCAGCGACAGATGTCGGCGCCATCATTAGAAATCAAAAGAGTGGGATCCCTGCTTTATTAAATCGCTTATTTCCGCGCTTGTGCACATGTTCGTTACGTTCTGTGGTATAGGCCTATATAAGTAACATTAAAATATCTATGAACATAAGACTTTTAAAAGTTGCATGTTATGTCAATAAGTGCAGCGAATTACAAAAGTTTTATGACAAACTGTACGATACAAAATTATAAAAGGCCTTCATATGAGGCAAACATTACTGCAACAGTCTCGCGTTTTAGTAAAACTAAAACGTCATTCTTCCACGGTCAGTATTACTATTCAGTAGAATAATGTTAAGAACGTGTAAAACGCAAAACGTGAAAGGATAAAGTGCGTGTTTTACTCTAAGTAAGGTGCAAACTGTTCTGTTCATAAAACGAATCCAACAAACTCACTACTCAGAGGATGCGCACTTCTGTGTACATAGCATTAAATATTATGAAGTATACTTCTATGAAATTTATAGTCAAGTCTTGTCTATCAGAAAACCCTAATATAAGAAGAAGAAATATTTGCTGCCAAGCAGTCTTGAACCAAGCACTGGAGGACAACTTCCACTTCACAGTCCACGACTTCGCTGACTACGCTACGGCCACAAACATAGCCAACTGAAATCAATGAAGGTATTAGACTTGTTGTATACACTACTGATATATATGTCGGTTGCTGACATGTAATTACAACAAATGATGTGAATAAGAATTTGTGTTGATCGATCTTAAGCTCGCCTTACCTTGAAACGGCAGATTACTGAAATACGGAAAATTTTTAACCACATATAAGACGTTTCCATTTATTTATTCCAACAAATAGTACCTCTAATTACCGGTTTTCGAGAGATTTTCAGTTAGCTACTTTTACTTGCTTTGAAATGTCATACATTCATAATACCTAAGTTATAAGCATGAAAACCACGAAATACGACAGCCAATATGGCGTCTTCATATCTCTCTACCGAAAAAAGCTGCCCCCCTCTGCGGATAGCCACGTGGTGTGACGTCGGTGACGTTGTCCCACATTATTGGTGATCGTTCAGACGCACGTTGAGAATATCTGGCATGTGGTTGCCTAATAACTGATAATATTCATCTCGCATTTGCAGCCGCATACCATCGTCAACTGAACACAATATTTCGCCAGACCAACTGGCTTCCATCTTCATATGAGTGCGCTGATTACACTTACTCGTTTCCGGCGTGAAAGCCTCGCCAAAGTGCGGTTCGCTCGTTGTGACGTCAGAAACTCGCCACGTTGGCCACACTCATTCAGATACATGCTCCGTGTGCCGACGGCTTAAGGGATGGGAAGCAAATCGGCCGTGCCCTTCGAAAGGAGCCATCCAGATATTTGTCTGGAGTGATTTAAGGAAATCACGGGAAAGCTAAATCCGGATGGCCGGAGGTGGATTTTAACCACCTTCCTCCCGAATGCGAGTCCATTTTGTTACCACTGCGCCACATCGCTCGGTGATTCGAGAATGCTCACCAATCATTCTTCAGTACTGTATCTCTGCCAATTGTGTTGCCGGTGGCATTTTGAATAAAACAATCCTCTGTATTAGCCGCGTCAGTTTTAAAACACTTACGAAAGTTTAATGAGATGCATCTTTCACCATCAGCTGTTTATTAAATCCTTAAAATCGACTAGTTTCGGTCATGAACCATCATCAGAGATAAAAAGGTATTAAAACAAATTAGTCACATGCATTTATTTTATTTAATACATTTATTCAGATTGTCCCATAAATCGTGTTTAAGCACAAGGAAGAGTAGGGACCTATAACGCTTGCCTGTGGAACGCCGGATATCATTTCTGTTTTACTCGATGACTTACCGTCAATTACTACGAACTGTGTCCTTTCTCATAGGAAATCGTGAATCCAATCGCACAATTGGCGTGATATTCCGCAAGCAGGCACAACCGCAATAAGTCGCTTCTTGTGTGTTTGCTTAGTCAACTATACAATGATACCAACTGTAAATCAGTACATACTTCCATTTGGTCGTCTCGGTGTGCTTCATTTCCTAGAATTAAAACACGGAACACTACTTGCCAATCAGACGTAAACCGCAGTACTGAACTCAGGAAAGACCAACACGTACTACTAATTAGCGTGGGAACAGGGAACTCTGTGAAGGAAATTAGCTTTGGCCTTCACGAGAGTACGACCCACAGCCCGGTGAATTCTGCTTCCGGAACACCTCGTCCACAACGTGCAGTGCCTTGGGCTGTGCATAAATGTCAACGGATTCATTCTTCGTGCAAGTATTATTTCATGGACGAGTCACGAATTCTCTGCGAACACCAGGTACGTCATTGCGAAAGAGAGAGGAATCACTGGATTATTTGCAAAGATCTGCAGTTCAAGGAAGGAATTACATAAATAAAATATAGACGAGACCTAGAAAGTACGATTTGAAGTACACGGAGCTGCAAAAGCTCATGGAATAGCGACATGCACAGATACAGATCGCGGTGGTGTCGCTGGCTGACGGTGAGCACGTCATGACTCGGAATAGCGGCGATTGCGTGTAGTTTTCACTGATGACTGGAAGCAGCAACGCGTGAAAGTAGAAATCAAAGTTCGACGTACCACGAACGTATCCTTTATTTCGATTTTCGTTTCATTTCCGTATTACAATGACAATGGCACCATATGAAATGTGTGGGATGTTCTGGTGTACCCTTCTCTGAAATCCGTTTGTTAAAATAAAAATAAGTATCTGCGTCATTCACAATTTATTTTTCCGACGACTCAGCTATTTCCGCTATTGATAGCTTCGTGTAACAGTGCAATGAACTTATTTATGAGCTTCACAAATGTGCTAATCAGTGATTTTCAACCTTTTAGAACATGCGACCCCCTTCGAAATAAAAATATTCTGGCAACCCCCACCACCTCGTCACGATCCGTAACGAAACTGTGTTATCTCAGAGGAAACAAATTTAATATTTTGTTCATTCCAGTTATTTTATCATTATTATTTATTTTTCATTTATTGTACGAAATTGTTTTGTATTTTTTCTCGAAACGGAATACATCCTATTTTACATTATTTCCGGCAGAAAATATATTTTGCTTACTGATGTTTCATATTTCAGGCAAAACTCAGAAGTGAATTATTAAAAAAAGCTCTCACTACAATGACAATTTGTAAAGATGTAGACCTTTTCAAACTTTTTTAGAATTACTTACTTTATCATGTTCTTTTACCTGTCGATGGTTTTGCGCTTATTCATCATTAAGACACAATCTGTGATCCATGCAATCGATAATTAATATAACACAAGGGACTCCGCAAGTTTAACATTAATTAAATTTCACTTAGGCAGACGCTTTGTATTACTGAACCCATAGTTATTTTACGGTGCTAGTACTTCCTGCTGAGACTGCGATCCCCATGCAAGACTTGGCGAATCCCATGGGGGTCGCGGGCCACAGGTTGAAAAACACTGTACTAGATGATGTACCATAGAGTTTTCACAGTTTCTACCTTTCAAATGACCTAAGAATATGATCTCCAAGCTATTTTGATGTTTTACTTCGTTCTTACACCTGTGAATCTTATACCATTTTCAATACTCATACTGTTAATAGAATTCTGTAAAAAAACAATATAAATCCACATAGTGCAGAGAGTTAATCTCTCACACATGATCTTTGGGACAAGGCAGCATATCACTGGATTCATAATTTCTTGTTTATATTTTGATTCGTGCTCAGTGTGTGTGTTTTGATACTGAAAGGTCAATTTTGATTAAAATCAGGGCTCTACAGACTGTAACAAATTATTAAGAAAATCAATACTTAAATTAATATTCTTACTGTGTGGTTATATTAACAAGAGTTTGGTAAACGCTTTGTAGCAAAATGCTGGAAACCCGACACCAGTAATGTAAACAATAAACCACTGCCTCCACCTGAAGATGAAAGAGTAGTCTTGAGTGAAATAAAAAGAATGACTGAAGCAGAAAGTTGTTTTTATATGAACTTTTGTCATAAACAGTCACAGTTCAAAAACGTTCAAACGTTTGTTAAGCTTATGGGACTTAACTACGGGGTTATCAGTCCCTAAACCTACAAACTACTTATCAACTAGCTTATCCTAAGGACGGCACAAATATCCATGCCCGAGGGGGGATTCGAATCCCCGTAGTGGCCGTGCAGACCGTGACTGAAGCGCCTCAGTCCCCTCGGTCACCGCGGCCGGCAAACAGTCACAGTTACTTATCACAGTCCAATAAAGACGATATGAGGTCATCCCTTTTGACAAATACGACACTCGATTTTTATTTTTATTTTCTTATTTTTTGTTATCAGTATTATGAATTATTGGATGCGGCTCATCGTCAATTCCTCTTTTGCTTCCTCTCATTTCACATCCTACCCCTTCCATTATTTTCTGAAATTATTCGAGTCTCTCTGTTTCCCTACAGATATTATCCTCTAAAACTCCCCTTTAGCATACCTTGATGTTTTAAAAGACACTGAGTATGTTATCAGTGAATCATATCATAGATCGCCCTTTACCCTAAATTGTTATCTCTTGAACCTTTATTTCCATCATTGCTTGTTTGATGTATTTACTGATATTTGCGCAGTTTTGCTTTAATTAATAAATGACACTTTTACAAGTATGTTATGACAAGAGTGCTTCCTTTTGTATACATTTTAGTTGACCAGACCGGTTTCGAAGACGTCATCGTTAGTGGCCTTGAAGGGTATGTCTACACCTTGGTAGAAATTTTCGAGAGGTTGGATCAAGTTCTACTAGCACATATATGAAGAAAATCATCCTTTATATAGCCCGATGTGCCTCATACAATAATTAAAAAAAAACTTAATAGAATAGAAGAACTTAGAAACCTCGGTAAAACTTGTATAAAGGCATAAACATAAAATTTTAGAATGCTGACGAATATAGTGATCTCATAACAGGACTGGTCAATTAAAATACCGGGTGAGTCATAAATGAGGAAAAATATTTCATGAAACTTGTCACACACTGACCTACAAACATAAATTCGTTTTCCGCATGTTCCTATCTAAGTAAATGACAATGCAATTGAATGGTAAGGAATCTGAAAATATGACGTGGACTTCTGGGTGTTACAGTGCACGGACATTGGCCAAGGGGAGAGATTGGTAACATGGCACAACATACGAGTGTTGTAGGTAGTCTATCCGCTCATGAGAAGGTGAGGCATGCGGTGTCAAGCGACGGTCTGCGTGACACTGCGAGAAATGACAGCTCTCACATCTGTCTCTTACCATTATTGCTTGCCTGTATTATGTAGTTTGAGTGGCTAGACCACCTACAACACTCCCATATTGTGCCCTTTTGCCGATCTGTCCCCTTGTCCAATGTCTGCGCACAGTAATACCCTTCGACTTCAATTTCCATGTTTTAACATTCAATTACATTGTCATTTGTTGACATAGGAACATGCGGAAAACGAATTTATGTTTGTAGCTCAGTGTGTAACAATTTGCGCGAAATATTTTTTCTCATTTATGACTCACCCTGTATATAATAAATAAATAAAAATAAGGCATTCTAGTCTTTACCTAGTGTAATATACAAGTTTATTAATTATATAAAGATTACAAGGAACATAGAAAACAAAACATTTGTTTCCATTATGAACTGCTACGATGAAGCCAATATCAAGCGTAACTTTGGCTGTTCTTTCACAAGCTGTTGGCTCGAATTATCTATCATACAGGATATCCACGAAAGTTGGGAACTCGTATACCTTTGAATCAGGAAAATATATGGTTTTTCGGCTGCTGATGAGAAGTAGTTCGCACTGCTACTTACCTATCTCATTAGATTCTCATTTGGATAAAATCCACGTCCAGGATTTACGTTTTTCGTTAAATCACTCCAGGCAAATACCACGATGGTTCCTTTTAAAGTCCTATTTCCTCCCTCATCATTATCCAAGAATTCGAGCGTGGGGTCCGTCTTCAATGACCGCACTATCGAAGAGTCGTTAAACCCTAAGCTCCCTTCCTATCTCTGTACCCACTGAATGAATTAGTTATTGAAGCAGTGGCGGTGCTAGACGAAAACTAGGCGTCGGCGAATTCGTATTTGCGAGGCCCCTTTCATTTTTTCAGTAAGGAAGGAAATGTTAAATGAGCTGAATTATACATCAATAATCATTATACTAAAATTCTATTAGTATGATATACTAGTATTATTGCAACGACAAAAATTACAATAAACAAACACAAATTAGAGAAACTTTTCAGCTATTCGTCTCACCGATTTTTTTAAGATCACATCTTAATACTACCAGCTATTTCCGCTTCAGTTGGTAGTACTGACAACGCAGATAGTCTTTCTTGGATCATTGTACTTTTAAAGTTAGTCTTAATCAATTTTAACTTTGTGCAGCTTCTCTCGGCCGAAGCTGTACTGACTGGAACTGAACATGATTCTGATTGTTATACGAACATTTGGATATACTTCTTCCAAATCGTTTCCTAAAATGTACTGCAGAAATTGTTTTGCAAGTATTTAACTACAAATTGCATCACTGCTACACTCATACGGTAATAAATATGGACAACTAAAAAGCTGCTGGCCGGGAATGGCCGAACGCACTAAGGCATCATACCATGGTACCCGACGTCGCTCTCGTCGGGGGTCGAATCCCACCCTTGCGTACGTATGTCGTGTTCGTGAACTGGTTAAGCTAGTGTTAAGTTACATGTAGGTCGTCGCTACATAATCTAGCAGTTGGAAAACACCGTTAAACATCAAATAAGAAAAAAAAGAAAAAAAAATTTAACAATGTTTTGCGAGGCCCCCATGGGTGCGATGCCGTCGGCGGTGGCCGACGTCGCCGACGCCTAGCGCCGCCACTGTATTGAAGATTCGATTGACATTTATGTGGGGTGTACTTTCGCTGACTGCTGTTTTGGACCCTGCAAACTACTTTGCGAGCTGCGGGTCCGATCGGCGCAGCACTCACGAAAGCTTTCCCGTGTCGAGTGCCGGCGCTGAATCACGCCTCTGTAAATAGTCGCGCTCTTGGGTGCGACCGCAATTAAGTGCTCCGGCGTTTGACGGCGCGTCACGCACTCGTTCTCCGTCCATTAGGCCGGCCGAGCCGAGTCCTGGCGGGGTCGCCACCCGAACCCCGGTGACGGCTCCTCGTCACGACGCGGAGCTGGTCACCAGCAACAGCGCTCAGCACTGCATTACCTGGAGTGCCACTTGCCTATAACTACCCATGTTAAAAGACAGAGAACAGAATGATTACTTCGTGCATCGCATGCAGAGCTGGGCAACGTTAATCAAAAAGTGAACTTCTACATCTACATACATACTCCGCAATTCACCGTAAGGTGCGTGGCGGAGGGTACACTGTACCACTACTAGGCATTTCCTTTCCTATTCCACTCCCAAATTGAACGAGGAAAGAAAGAATGCTTATATGCCTACGTACGAGCCCTAATTTCTCTTATCTTGCCTTTGTGATCTTTACGCGAAATGTAAGTAGGCGGCAGCAAGATCGTACTACACTCAGCTTCAAATTTCGGCCCTCTAAATTTACTTAACAGAAATTCACGAAAAGAACGTCGTCTATCTTCCAGCGATCCCCAATTGAGTTGACGGAGCATTTCCGTGACACTCGCGCATTGGTCGAACCTACCGGTAACAAATCTAGCTGCTCGACTCTGAACCGCCTCCATGTCTTCCTTCAAACCGATCTGCTGCGGGTCACAAATACTTGAGCAATACTCAAGGCGTGGTCGTACAAGCGTTTTATACGCGGTCTCCTTTACAGGTGAAGTACATCTTCCCAAAATTCTCCCAATAAACCGAAGTCGGCTGTCTGCCTTACTCACAACTGTCCTTACATGCTCGTTCCATTTCATATCGCTCTGCAATGTTACGCCTAGATATTTGAACGACGCGACAGCATCAAGAATCTCACTACTAATGCTGTATTCGAACATTATAGGATTGTTTTTTCTACTCATGCGCATCACCTTACATTTTTCTACATTGAGAGCTAGCTGCCATTCTTCGCACCAACTAGAAACTTTGTCTAAGTCAACCTGTATGCTATTACAGTCAGTTACAGACGACACCCTTCCGTACACCACAGCATCATCAGCAAACAGCCGCAAATTACAACTTACTCTGTCCATCAGATCATTTATATAGATAGAAAATAATAGCGGTCCTATCACACTCCCCTGGGGCACGCCTGACGATACACTCGTCTCTGATGAACACTCGCCGTCGAGAACAACGTACTGCGTTCTATTACTTAGGAAGTCTTCCAGCCAGTCACAAATCTGTGAACCTATTCCATAAGCTCGTATCTTCGTTAGCAGTCTACAGTGTTGCACCGCGTCGAACGCCTTTTTGAAGTCGAGAAAAACACAATCCGCCTGTTGCCCTTCGTCCATGGCTCGCAAGATGTCATGTGAGAAAAGGGCAAGCTGAGTTTCACATGAACGATGTTTCCTAAGCCCGGCTGATTCATGGAAAGAAGCTTTTCCGTTTCAAGGAAATTTACTATATTCGAAATGAGAATATGCTCCAAAATTCTACATGAAACCGATGTCAACGATTTTGGCCTGTAATTGTATGGGTCAGTTCTCTTTCCTTTCTTATACACGGGAGTCACCTGCGCCTTTTTCCAATCACTAGGAACTTCGCGCTGAATTAAAGATTCGCTATAAATGCAAGCTAAGTGGGGGGCCAATGCCGCAGAATAGTCTTTGTAAAACCGAACTGGTATTCCATCCGGACCAGCAGACTTTTTCGTATTTAGCTCTCTCAGCTGCTTCTCTACACCGGAAATACCTATTGCTATGTCCCCCATTTCGGAATTAGTACGTTGATCAAATGATGGTATATTTGTGCGGTCCTCCTGCGTGAAAGATTTTTTAAAGGTTAAATTTAGAACTTCAGCTTTCCGTTTGCTTTCTTCTATTACTGCCCCGGAATGATCAACTAGTGACTGGACAGTGGGCTTTGACCCGCTTATCGATTTTACATAGGACCAGAATTTTTTCGGGTTAATCATTAATCCATTACTAAAAAGTTATTATTATTATTACAGGATTAATCAATACAAAGATTAATCAATAACGTCTTGTCCTATTCCTGTTATCCACCGCCAAGCCTATTTATCCAGCGCTTCTTTCTTGTCGATGCCGCGATGTTCCATCACTCCATTTATCTGGTCTGTCCAAGAGCTCATAGTGTTCCGCGCTTACGTCTGCCGGGTGGTTTTCCATTCATAAACTTTCTTTGGCCACCGATGATCTGGCATTCTCATCATATGTCCGTACCATTTCAGTGATTTTCTTTCGATTCTTTCTATCACTGTATCATTTCCCTTCATTATAGCTCTTACTTCAGCATTAGTCTTTCTTTCGATTCTTGATATTCTGGCACTCCTACGCAAATAGTCCATTTCTACAGCTATTAGTCTTCTTTTGAGATCCGCATTTAATATCTATAGTTCTGATCCATAGCATAGCAGTGATTCAACCATTATCTTACCTACTCTTTTCTTATTTATGTTGGAAATATTCTTATCCCACCAAAAAGAATTCATACACCCTAACACTTTTCTGCTTTGCTTTATTCTGTATTTTACTTCTGTGTGGTCCAATCCATTTTTATAAGTGCCCCAAGATATTTAAATTTCTCTACCTGTCTCTTAACTGCTTCGTCATTGATGTTTACTTCAAATTTAGCATCACTATCCACCACCAGATACTCTGTTTTTGTTAGACTCATCTGTAGCCCCGTTTGTTGTATTCGTGATGTAATCGTCGTATCATGAACTCGAGGTCATAATCATCTTGTGATATAATGGCTTGATCGCCAGCAAAACTTAATGAAAATATCTGTACATTGTTGACTGTGATTCCCATTCCTCTGCAGCTGTTCGTCTAATTTCGAAGAGCCACTTCTACATATAAATTGAATACGATGGGTGACATACTGCAACCTAGTCTCAAACCTTTAGTGATATTGATAGGTTCTGATAACTTTGAACCTCGTTTAATCTGTACCACATTCTCTACATTTCAATAACAATTTCTAAAAGGTGATTATCCATACCTATATCTTTCATGGCTTCTCACAGCTTAGAGACTGTATCGTAAGCTTTTGCTAAATCTACAAAGGCAATGCGTAGCTCCCTCCCTACTGCTATAAATTTCTCCATTAATTGTTGTAAAATAAATAGGTTATCTGTACATGATCTGTTCTGCCTAAAGCCGGTCTGGTCTTCCCCAATATGGTGGCCAACATTTTGTCTAATTTTTTCAAACATTATCTTGCCAAATAAGCGGCTCATTGTACAGTTGACACTAATGCCTATATAGCAGTTTGGGTCTTTTCTATTCCCTTTTTTGAAAATAATAAAAAAGTTAACTTCGTTAAACATTAAGGCGTTACTCTGCGGACTATTTAACGGACGTTAACGTTAGTCGTTAACCGTTAACTCGTAACAGTATTGTGCAGTCGCGAAAAATCGCCTTCAGTCTCCGAATCTATATATTTATGTTGTTATATTATTGAAATCAGCAATTAAAAAAACCTATTACCCTACCTGATATTTAATAAAAATGTTTTGGATAGGCAAGTTTAAATAGGGCTTGGAGTATAAATAAAAACTAGTATTACTCGGCCACTCTATCGTAGCAGTCGGCCGTGAGCGTAAACAAATGATTTATATATAGAGAACAGTCTAGAGTGTGATAATTTATTTTTTCCGACTAGTTTCGGTTTTCTTTTAGACCATCTTCAGGATTTTTAGCTTCACAACATCAATTGAGCTAAAAATACTGAAGATGGTCTAAAAGAAGACCGAAACTAGTCGAAAAAATAAATTATCGCACTCTAGACTGTTCTCTATATATAAATTTAAATAAGAGTGCTGTTGCCCAAAAAGTTAAACAAAAATGTAACCAAAAATATGTAAACAAATGATGTCTAATCACATACTATAGTGTAAAACAGCCTCCGCAAGAGTCATTTGCTTTGGGGGGGGGGGAAGTCTTTTGTTCTTTGAGATGTTTCGTCTTCTTGTATAAAAAGCAGAATGTTTGATTGTCACTTGTTTGTGTAAGCCTTAATTTACATTTGAAAAGTATTTGTTCTCCCGATCTAGATATAAATTCAACAAAATCACTTAGATGTGGCCACGGATTATCATCAACTGTTGAGCCCATGATAACACAAATCTTCTTCGACACTCAGATCACTTCCACGGTGAAAAGTGCACTTAACGCTAACTTAACAAGCAACAACGTACTGCCGGCGAGTACAGACCACATACACGGGACCTTAAACTCTCAGTCTTTCTTCCTTTCTAGTCTAAAAATGTTTAAATGTTTGTATAGCTTATGGGGCTTAACTACGGGGTCATCAGTCCCTAAACTTACAAACTACTACTAGCTAATCCTAAGGACAGCACAAATATCCATGCCCGAGGGGGGGATTCGAACCCCCCACCGTAGTGGCCGTGCAGATCGAGACTGGAGCGCCTCAGTCCCCTCGGCCACCGCGGCCGGCCCTTCCTAGTCTTATTAGTACAGATATACGCAGAGTCGCGGTTTTCCCTCAGTCGCAGCAGACTTACGCTAAGTTGTGTGTTTCCCCTGGGTCCCCATTTCCGCAGTTCGGGTGTTGGCGGCACCATTCCGAAAATTAACCGCGCGCTTCCAGGGAGTGATTCAACGCATAGCGTGGGTGCAGCCGCATACAGAAAAGTGCATAATTTACGTGGCAACACTTTTGTTGTAAGAAGTGGGTACGAAAGTAAAGGATTAACGGACTTAAGGCAAATTAATGGAAGTTAAATCGTCCGTTCAATTTTTTTAATTAACTTAAAAGTTAATCAGTTACTCAAAAAGTTAATTTCGTCAATTAATGATTAACGTACTTGTGCCCAGCTCTGATCGCACCTTTATACCAACTGTAAACAAACATCTCAACTTACTCTTTGTCTGATGCCATGCACCTTGAACAGAAGTATTCCTGTACAAAATATCGTGTCACATCAAAGAACAATGTCATTGTAGATATCCTTCACATTGACGGATAATTGGGAACTGCAACTGGACATCTTGAAATACTTTTTTTTCTTTTTTATATTTAATGTAGCCCTCACAGTAGCAAAAAGTAGTTGTCTGTTGTGTGACTACTTTCGGACTTAGACCATTTTCAAATATTTGGTCTTAAGTGCAATGCTGACATTTATCAATCTGGGAAAAAAAGAAAGAATGAAAGATATATATATATGTGTGTGTGTGTGTGTGTGTGTGTGTGTGTGTGTGTGTGTAATAAAAAACTTTGCAAGTTTATATTTGTGTTAAAAAAGATCGCTTACACTCATACAATAAAGCCTATGTAATGTCTTAGCAACCAGTGCATATTATTTGCTGTCTTTCTTTTTAATTATTATTATTACTTATGACGGCTAACAACAACAACATCCAATGTGCGCTGATTTCCTAGTGCACGCAGTGTGTGAACATAACAATAATTTCCCATCAGTGGTTACCTAACTTAATATACTATGAAATAAATCGCAATTTGCGATCAGTTATGACATAATAGTGCTAGGTTTAGATGAAATACCGAAGTGCGGCGAATGAAAATTTGTGCCCGGCCGGGATTCGAAACCGAAATTTTCGTCCGCCGCACTTCAGTATTTCATCTAAACTTAGTACAGTGATGCCATAACTGATCGCAAACTGCGATTTATTTCATTAATTTGAACGCTGTAATGTCAAAAATATATAATCAATATATTTTTTTGTGGACCCATTATCACCAGTTCCAAATTGACCCAAAATGTTTGAATCACTTCGTATAATTAGAAATCCACGCAGAGCTCTGCATTCTAGGCAAATGTACAATTCGGGGCTTACTGATCACTGTAATTACTAAATTACATTTGTGCAAACCGTATTCGACTATACTTCAAGTAATATAACCGGTTTCTGTTCCTGTGACCTCAATATAATGGGATCATTACTACAAATATAAGAGTAATATAGCTACTACCAAGTATGTAACGTGTGTGTATAATTGCTTTAAGCAGAGGGTTTTTGGAAATCATGATTTGAAGTTATGATATACTGGCGACACTAAATTCTGTGTAATTCTCTTCGTGTGATTATGCTGTCTTGTCACTTTGCTCCTCTGCATTAGAATGTAACTTGTGGTAGGATGTAGTGTTTTGCGTGGAAATGATAAGGCCCACTGTTTATTTTTATGATCGGCTGATATTCTGATCTAGATTACTAGGGTTTTCAAGAGTTCCAGGTCAAAGGTGACGCTTGTATGTTTAGGATGACCCGAAAGTATTCACAGTCCAAACTGCAAGGGAGTAACACCCACCAGAGTTTGCCGTAACAGTACCGACATCATCCAGCGACAGACCTTATAAAGTTCCTACACCTCCACCGTAAAGCAAACAAACTGACGTCACAATATGTCATATTTACCTACAGTAAGTACCAGTTCTCACATACGACGTTTTACATAGCAATTGGGTCAACATTCTGTTCTCATTATTAGCTTACCACTAAAACGTTAAAATACGAATATATATAACATTTTGAATTGATAATGTGCCCGCAAATCAAGATTTAAAAACTTACGATTTGTGACTTCAATGCCAAGAACTGTTTATACTCCTGTGCGTGTAGTATTTATGGTACAATCACGAATATTCGGACTGATCTTAGATGGGTATCAATATGAAGAAAGGCTTCACGTGCCCTAAACTGGTAATAATAAAACCATTCCATCTTCAACTGGTTGCTGATTCTTTAAAAACCGGTCGTGAAGTATATTTACCAAAAGGCATATAAAGATTGGATCCAGATTCGGAGTTCCAGCGGATCAGAAACATCAGTTACTCACCTTACCGTCAGAGTTTGAGTCCAGGTAGAGCAATGTTTTAACGTGTTACTTATTCTCGTAATGATGTGTGTACCACTGAAATGTAAATACTGTCTTTCATAGTGTAAACTACTTTCGTATTTTACTCACGCTAAAGCTCAATGGTTGTTGACTCCTACCTGCAACAAAAGAATAACATAAGTTAATGCTAGAAGTAAATTAAATGTGAAGAAAATTGGCATTATGATCATTATTAATAAAATACGACGAGAATGTCAAATGCAAAGTTCTACATCGTGAGTCGAATTATATCCTATTGATATATTTACAAACAGTTATGGTCCAATATCAGATTTCATTCATCTGTCTCGTGGCAAACTTCTAGATAATTTCCACTTCATGAAAGATACAACTGGTTTTGTTTTACACTCAAAAGTTCAGCAACTTTTGTGTCATTTTCAGTCCTTTTATTTGATTATTATTAACTCTCTGAAACGTTTCTGATAACGTCATATAGACATTTAAATTTGAAATAAATTTAACCTGAAGGTATTTGACGTGAATTGATTACTGCTAAAGGCTGAGACACGCATTATGCAGTAATACGTATATCATAATGTGTTGAAAATGTAGCCTATGCCATTAAAAAGTTATATTGGACACAGATAAATGATTTTGTACTGGAAGTATTAGATGTACCGGTAATTTGGTTCATAGAACTTTTCATATCCAAGCAATAAAATATTTTTTCTATCTCTTATTTTGGCTTGTAATAGCTGATCGGCAACCCATGTTTAGAACTAACAGAATACTGGATACAATAGGTGAAAATTTCAAGATGCATTTATTAAGAGGTGGTTTGTTACACCAATAAAAATTAATTTGTTCACAGCATACAAGCCATCAAGCACAACACATAATAATAATCAGAAATGATTTTTTTAAATATGTATTGGAAGGGATATATGTCATGAATATAGATATACTAGAAAATATATTAGATAGCGACAGAAAAAAGTATAAAAATATATTTAGCCAGTTGTGTTGGTATATTCCTCACAAGAACACGGAATGGAATTAGTTACATTACTTAAGTTATGTAGTTAAGGAGTGGTTTGGTTGTATTACGTAACATATTTTACGAAATTTAATTCATTCAATTCCGAGAAACAAGGTAATTTACTCTATTAGTTGACAATTGACATTAAGTTAAATGAATGGGGAAAGTTTAAAATTTGTGCTCAGTCGGGATTCGAAACTGGTCTTCCATTCTTACTCGGCAGGTGCAGACCACTACACCACTGGGTTTTATATACTACACATAAAATCATTTAAGAAGGAGATACGCTTAGTGGTATCGAAATCTGTATGAAGTTAAGTTACATTATGTCTACTAACTGGTTATGTATTTCATTAATTTGAATAGGTTTGAGCTAAATATCTACCCTTCAAAGACTAAACGAAAATAATGTGAACAGAATAAACATTCATTTGCATTGCTGTCCTCAGTAAATGTGACGAATTACACAACTAGTGAATAAAATGAAGAGTATAAAGAGCACTGAACATATCATGAAAGAAGAGGATTGGGGTGCAATATATCCTATAAATTAGTAGAGATATTGGACGTAAATGACGATCAAGATGAATGAACTAAAGCAAAAACAGGAGTACGAGTAGCTATAGCAGCATGAAGTCATGAAGAAAACGGAAATTGAGCTCTTTCCGCTATAGAAATAAGAACAATTAATATAGTAATAAACTTTATTTCAAAGAATCAGAAATGAAGTCATAATAATAATTAGAAATTCAAGTATCAAAATATCATCTTCACCAATGAGATTAAATATTGTAGGTGATATACCAGCAGTATACTACTTTTTGATAATATATAACTAAAACAACAAGGAACTACAGTTAAACTATAGCAACCCAAGAAAATACTAATTAAATTTGGACTTGCGCAGAAGAACAAGCTGTGTTAGGCTGCTTCAAACAAGCCTGACTATTGACTACCCTTGAAAAATAAAAGGAAAGATTTGTGCAGTAACGCAAATCGTTCTTCATCCACTGGTTTGATGACTTTACGTGAAAAACACTAATAGAAAGTATTCGATTAAACATGAAGGAATTATCCAAATGAGACTGGCAGACCAACGGATGGCACGATTTATATAAAAGAAACGGCATCACAAATAGAGCAAGTCAAATATGTTGTGGCTGACCTCTGTCTGATAGAGTTGTTGAATGTTCTCCTGATGGATATAGTGCCACATTCTGCCAATCTTTGCATTACATCGTCAAATTTCCCACGTGGTTGCACGGCTGTGCCTAAAACTCTCCAGCCGATCTCTGTTGGTGAGAGATCCGGCCATTTTGGTGGCCAACCTAGCGTTTGCCCAGTACAATCAACACACACTATCAACGTTTGCGAGTGGACGTTATCTTGGTGAAATGCGAGCCCTTTGTGGCTTTTTATATAGGTATGGTGTCTGTTCTTTCCGTCTTGTCCGAAGGAAGAGACACGACACCTGCTTCACAGCCATATTGTACTTTAATATTATTGTTGAAGGAGGGGAAGGAAGAAGAATTATGGAGGAGAGGATTGACAGTGGTTGCATTAGGGCACTGAAATTAAACAATTACGACAAGTGAAAATGTGAGTCGGGCCGGGAATCTAATCCGAGTCTCCCGCTGGTAAGTATGCCACTAAGGTATCTGCCAGTGGACGACGTTGAAGACATTTTAGTAGGCTCTACATTTTTCATTTTTTTCTTTTTTTGCCAGCAGAGAGGTAGACGCGAGGGAGCTGTGACATGAGTATCCTTTCTGCCTATAATTGTGTACTCGTAGTCAGTTAAGCGTTACTGGTGTATTCAGGCCTCTCTGAATTACGCAGCCCTGAAGGTCTGTCTCTCCTTAGATCGATCGCTTCTTTCTTGTCGCTGTATTAATAGTTGCATCGTTCCCACTGAAACTAGCGTTTACTATTACTCTAACCGGCTTCTTTGAGTTCAGTCATACGTTCTGATTGCTGAGATCCGCCTATATCACTTACGCGCTTCCCTGCGAGGCACAGGGACCGAGGTAACGAAAAGAAATTCACAAAGATTAAACGAAGGCTTCCGCGCTCTTTGTCACTTTCAATAAAATTCTTCGAGGTTTTTGGTCGCCAAACTCCTTGACAGAGGCCGCTTGCAACAGTGGCTGAAACTTCGGAATTTAGGATATTGACAATGCGGCCGAAAACCCCGAAGAATTTTATTGACTAATTCACAAAGACTTTACTGGTACCGACATGTCCCCTGTTTACCGCCATACCCAAATGAAACTAAGCTCCAGCATGACACTTTTCATCGATCGATAACCTAAGTCTACAGCTTTGCCTCTTCCTTCGATATCTGTATGAATAGCAATTTGCGTAACTCTTCGTGCTGCGCCGCTTTCTATTTTCTCATTTTGTCTTCCCTGCTGGGTCTTTGTCGGATACTGGTGGGACGTGGTTCTTGCTATTATGAGCTTAAGTAACCTTCGTCTTCCCATGGTGCCAAAAGAGGCGAAGGGTTGCTGTACATCAGGCGGTGCACGAGTTAATCGATTGGTATGAGGGAGTCGAGTTGATAGTCGGTGGCTTGTTTGCGCCGTCGCCGGCGTGTAAACAAGAGGCGGGCGCCTTCGCTGCCATCATACTTCTCTCCCCCTCCCACCCTACTGCCGACACCCTCCACCGTGGCCCTCTTTCTTCCCGCCTCGTAATGTACCGCAGTAGCAGCGGCAACAAACAGACTCACACGCACGAATTCACACGAGGGAAGCAGGGAGGGAGAGAGGGATAGACGGAAGGAGGTGAGATAAAGAAAGAGAGAGATAGAGAGAGACGGGTTGAGAGAGGACTGGGGAAGGGGAGGCAGTAGGGTTGAAAAAGAAAGTCCGGGACCAGCAGTTTTCACATCCGTAGAACGGACAGCACAGTGGTCTTATGAAAACAAGTCGACCAATCTCCATATATGTACGTTACGGAAACTAAGTCAGAGGTGTTAGTATCAGAAAACTGTGGCCTGCAGATTCCCAGGTCAGTATGGCTGTATGCCGATTAATACTTTATAGGCCTACTGTCACTCTTTCCTAGTCGCTGTTTCCCCCTAGATAAGCACTGTTGTGTCCAGACTGACCACTACAGAGGATGGAAAAGACCACGGACGTAATATCTGAGACATTTGATCTCAAAGAAAAGGACCGAGCGAGATGGCGCAGTGGTAAGACACTCGCATTTGGGAGGATTATGGTTCAAATCCACCTCCGGCCATCCAGATTTACGTTTTCCGTGATTTCCCTAAATCGCTCCAGGCAAATGCCGGGATGGTTCCCTTTAAAGGGCACTGCCGATTTCCTCCCCCATACTTCCCCAAAAATCCGAGCATCAGCTCCGTCTCTAATCACCACGCTGTCGACGGGACGTTAAACCCTAAGCTTCCTCTCTTCCTTCAAAGCAAGGTATACTCAACCATCGGTCTTCCTGCTAACCATTCGCGATTGAAACAGGACACACTATAATCAGGGAATACTGTAAATTAGAGTGCTGCAGCGCACTACGCTTGACCTTCTCTCTCTCTCTCTCTGTTTGTCTCTCTCTCTCTCTCTCTCTCTCCCCCCTCTCTCTCTCTCACACACACACTCTCCCCTCCCTTTCCCCCTCCCTCCCTCCATCTGCCAACTTCGTTGTCTCTCCTACTCTTGCCTTCTTTTAACACAAAAGTATTGTTTATGAATGAATTTATGTAACCACTGTCATACAGCATGTGATAAGTACTACATTTATGTACAAAGAGAAAATAATAAAGAGAACAGTTATTCTGCCACGATGAACATATATAATCAGTGCTACTCGTGTGGCGCAGGAAAAATATTATTTATCAAGAAGATATACAAAGATGTTATATATTAACAGATTTAGCCGTGAACAGTACAGTTTGCGCAACACGAGAACATTTATAGTAATGAATCAGTAGCAGAGCAGTGCCCGCGGCGGAGTGGCCGAGTGCATTGAGGCGCTATGCGCGAGGCCGTTCTCCGTCGGGGGTTCGAATGCCTAATCGAGCATGGATGTTTGTGCCGTCTTTAGTATAAGAAAGTTTCTAAGTAGTTTGTAAGTTTAGGGACTGATGACCTCGCAGTTGAGTCCCAAAAACGTTACAAACATTTTGCAGAGCACTTGCGCCCTGAGTATCTAATTCGAAAAAATCAAAATGTTCAAATGTTTGTAATTCTATCGGACCATACTGCGTGGTCATCAGTCCGTAGCTTACAAACTACTTAAACTAAGTTAAACTAACCTAAGGACAACACACACACACACCCATGCCCTAGGGAGGACTCGAACCTCCACGGCGAGCAACCGCGCGCTCCGCAGCGAGACGCTTCAGACCGCTCGGCTACTCCACCGCGGCTATCTAATTCGCTACAGCGATTTGTCGATAATACGCCTGCTTTATTGAAACAGTCCACTAGGCACGCTTGTTGGTGGAATATGTAAGATACATGTAGTTGCAGCCATTGGTGGGAAATATTCCTCGTGTCTGACCCACCACTGCAATCATCATCATCATCATCATCATAAAATATACAGATCCATTTCATGTGCTGCGGACGGTTTGTTATTCTTCCATTCCTCGAAACAATCTCTTTTTCTGACTGGAAGGTCCTGTAATAATAAACGAAAGAAGTAATTCATATGTGGAAATCATGACGTCGTAACCGGATAGAACGTGTTTCAAAGTGATGAAATATTATGAGAATTACAGTACTACCAGACGATACTCAACGAATTGTATGCTGCACCAAAATAGCTCGCATGCATTTGTGATACACTGCTGAGAATATCCTCGTTTCTATTTATGCCTTGCCTATTAATAACACGGAGTGACGGTCAGAGGAAGACGTGAGTCTATCGTTTGCTATAATTTTCTCCCGTGGGAGAATCAGGGCTTAGATGTAATCCCTTGAATTTCCTGTAAAAATAGATACGCTGTTAGCATAAATCAAACACGCCACTTAATTGTAATGTTGAAAATAATGCCTCACTATCTTTGTTGCTACTTGTATCCCTGAGCGAGTTGTGTGTGAGATTTCTTAAAACATTTTTTGGGTACGAGGTCCGCCTGATATGCAAAACACTGATTTATTACACACCCAAATTACTTTCAGCACCTCTGTGCCATCGTCAGTGGGTTTTCCATTTATTTAATGCTGTGAAAACAAATACATTGATTTTACTATTTACTTGCGTAAATTTAGGCCTCTACCTTATTTTACATTCTGTGGTCACGTGGGACCCTTTCTACATATTTATGTAGTTGTAGCGTTGTCATCTGCAACCAAAATTATCTCTTTGTACCTCGTGAGGATTTTAAAAAACGCTATTTATAGTGTTAAAACGTAAAATTTTGATCGTCTGACTACTGTCTATTACTTACAGTTTCTTTTCGTGTGTAATTTCTCTCCCGCGCTTTTGTAGGTAGCACCCATGCACATGTAATTAACATAATCTGCAGATTTTTTCGTCACAATCACATCTCACTAGAAATTCACTTATGTATACTGTGTTGATATGCGTATGTTTTGGTTGACTTTCAGTTGTTCTCCAGTTGAATGGCGGTTGATTTGAATATTGTTTTGTCTCTATGGGTGTTGTGTGTTTGTGTGTGTGTGTGTGTGTGTGTGTGTGTGTGTGTGTGAGAGAGAGAGAGAGAGAGAGAGAGAGAGAGAGAGAGCTAGCTGTCTGTGTCATCTTTTCTGTACAGCTCATTTAATGGGTTAAATAATGTATTTTTGCATAGTGTGGTGTACTCATTTATGATTGACTTTTCTTCTGCTATTGCTTTTTGTATGTGATAGTTTTCTTCTATTGTTAGTTTGTGGTATAGGTTATGGCTTCATTTTAGTATCTTTAAGTCTGTTTCTATTATTGTTGGGTAATGGTTGTGAGCTATTAGGTGGTCTGCAAATGTGCTATGGAAACTGTGACTTTTTAGTGCTCTTAGATGTTCTGAATATCTGGTACTGAAATTCTTACAATTTTGTCCAATGTATACTGATTGACATGTATTGCATGTCAGTTCATATATGCCAGATCTGTTGAATTTGTCTGTTAGTGTTCTCTGTGTACTGAGTTTCTTCAGTATTGTGTTGTCTGTCCTGTATACTATTTGAAGTCCCTGTTTCTTTAATATGTTGCCTATTCTGTGGACTATTTTGTTGTTGTAGGTGAGTCTGTACCATTTGTTTCCTTTTGTGTGTTGTGCTGTTGTGTCTGGTATGAGCTCATTGGCAGTGTGTTGTGTTCTTCTGTATTCTGTATGGTCCCGTGTGTATGTGTGACTTGTTCATTATTTTTCTTTTTGCATATTTGTTGGTTTAGTCTGTCTATTATACGGGTGTCATAACCATTCTCCAATGCTATTTGTTTTATTGTATTCAGTTCCTGTGTGTAGTTGTGTTTGCTCATGGGTGTTCTGTTTAGCCTGTTGAGCAAAAATCTGAAGCTTTCATGTTTGTGTGTCACCGGTCGATGGTGGTACTCGTAGTGGTGGGTTTTCTGAATATTGTGAATTCATGTGTGTTGTTTGTTCTTTTTATGGTGTGGGTTTGGGTGACGTCTCCACATAACATATTTTGTTTCTTTGTGCGTGAGGAATGTCTCCTGAAAGTTTGTAACATGTCCGAAAGAACTGACCTTATCCTGCAGTTATTTTTTATTCATATTTACGGAATGTGTGACATTAACCGCGAATGGGTAAAGCAGAAAATGTCTACATTGCCGGTACTCGAACCCTGGTCTCCTGCTTTTTAGGCTGTTGCGCCGATATGTTTACCACTGGGGACACAGCGATCACCACACCTACACGGAATTGCTCAATACGCCTCCCGCCAGATACAAATTCTCAACTTTACCCTTGCCCACTAGAATTCAAACTGCTAGTTACTGTAAACGCATGTCTTCGGCATTAATACAAGTTACACACATGATCCTTTCTTCAGTGCCTAGGAAGTCGTAGGCCCTTACTCTTACGGGAATTAGTACAAAGTAACTACGAGTTTGAGTTCTAGTGGGCAGGGTAAAGTTGGAAATTTGTATGTGATGGGAGACGTGCTTGAGTAATTCCGTGCAGGTGTAGTGATCGCTGTATCCCCAGTGGTGTGCAGGTCAGCGCAAGTGCCTAGACAGCAGGAGACCCGGGTTTGAGTCACGGATGGATACACAATTTCAACTTTACCCATTCGCAAGACATGTACTCCGTGAATACATGTATACAGGGTGTTACAAAAAGGTACGGCTAAACTTTCAGAAAACATTCCTCACACACAAAGAAACAAAATATGTTATGGGGACATGTGTCCGGAAACGCTTAATTTCCATGTTAGAGCTGAGTTTATTACTTCTCTTCAACTCACATTAATCATGGAATGGAAACACACAGCAACAGAACGTACCAGCTTGACGTCAAAAACTTTGTTACAGAAAATGTTCAAAATGTCGTCCGTTAGCGAGGATACCATGCATCCACTCTCCGTCGCATGGAATCCCTGATGGAGCCCTGGAGAATGGCTTATTGTATCACAGCCGTCCACAATACGAGCACGAAGAGTCTCTACATTTGGTACCGGGATTGCGTAGACAAGAGCTTTCAAATGCCCCATAAATGAAAGTCAAGAAGGTTGAGGTCAGGAGAGCGTGAAGGCCATGGAATTGGTCCGCCTCTACCAATCCATCGGTCACCGAATCTGTTGGTGAGAAGCGTACGAACACGTCGACTGAAATGTGCAGGAGCTCCATCATACATGAACATCGTACATGTAAGGGCACATGTTCCAGCAGCACAGGTAGAGTATCCCGTATGTTCAAATGTTTTTAAATCTATCAGACCAAACTGCGTGGTCATCAGTCCCTACCTTACACACTACTTAAACTAAGACAAACTAACCTAAGGACAACACAGACACGCCCATGCCCCAGGAACGACTCGAACCTCCACGGCGAGCAACCGCGCGCTCCGCAGCGAGACGCTTTAGACCGCTCCGCTACTCCATCGCGGCTATCCCGTATGATATCATGATAACGTGCTCCAGTGAGAGTAGTTGGAAGAACATGAGGCCCAATTACATCACTAACAATTCCTGCCCAAACATTCACTGAAAATCTGTTTTGATGACGTGATTGCACAATTGTGTGCGTAATCTCGTCAGACCACACATGTTCATAGCGAAAATTAACAATTTCATCACGTTGGAATGAAGTGTCATCCGTCGCTTGTCAACACAAGCACGGAAGTCAACATTACCTTCCTTCAATTGGGCCAACTGGAGGTGAATCGAGGAAGTACAGTACATACTAACGAAACAATTGGGTATTTTGACAACTGTCTGCAAGAATTATTTAAATTTACATTTAAAGAGAAATACTAAAATGAGCTCTAACATGGAATTTGTTTTCGGACTGTGAGATTACCGCCCAATAGAAATACTGGTAATTAATAGCATTTGATAATTAAACAGTATGAAGTTCACTGCAAACATTGACCATGCCAATGCACTAACTGTTACACAATTTTAATCTTATTAATTATGGTAGCAATGTATGTACACAGTTGGGTGACAACATTTATAGTTAGGCCATAGGTAGAAATTCTCCACGTTGAGATTTGCTGTGTGCTTGTAGCTGACGGGAGGCCAGCGAGCAGGCCGATGTTGGTGGCTTGTTCCAACTTAGGATTTTACAGTTCGTTTCCGGTGAGGGGAGAGAGGGACAATGGCGAGTGCCAGGCACAGTGCAGTGCACAAATATTGTAATACTACTGGCATTTGAAGTAATACGATGCAGTTAGGAACCTTTAAGGCCCTCATTACAAAATAGCCTGTTGATAAATAAACAATACATTAGCTGATATAGTCACATCTAACGTAATATGTTTAATTGACAATGAAAAGTAATAAATTACCAACGAAGACAAGACAGTTACACAACTAGCATGGCAATGTTTGTTTATAAAAATAATATATTAACTATTTTTCATTTTATTTTCAATCAATCTTTTGTATTTTACCATGAAATATTCAGTTAAATCAGTTATCTGTGATATAAGAAATTGCACGATTATGATAAACAGTACAAAGGATGTTTATACTAATATAAAAACGTAAGAAAATATTTGTTTAATGTGTAGTGTAATTATTTTGATTTTAAGTAAAGTTTTAGAAATGTATTGGCTGAGCGCTGTACGTTGGCAAATCGGTTAGAACAGTTCACATGGGGAAGTTGATGACGTAGGGGAAAAAACCCCGGCAGTTGAGGTTTTGGCGCGCGCGCGCGCACCTGGGCAGGAAGTGAGGACTCCAGACCACGTGGGGTGGCTGGCCTGGCGGCGTCGCTCTGCATCAGTCGGCATGTGGATCTCGAGGTGGTGACTTGAGATTTGTGTGTGGCAATCGCCACGTGTGGTTGCTCGTCGTAGACTGCACCAAGTTAAATCGAGTGCTACTGTGTGTTTGTGAATATTTAGCCGGTGCAACAAGGTGTGCATCGCATTGAATTGAAGTGACTGTGATTTGTTAATGTAACACGTGTCGTCGCATAGGCATGAACATAAACGGTGTTTGAGACAGCCACGTAGTGTGAAAACAATTCGCGACAAATATTCATTTTGTCTGGGGGCTCACGAGCTATATTTGATAAATGTGCCGACGTACAGACGTATCAGCCACAGGGTTCTGAGATTGTGTAATAAACAACATAAAGTGAACTTTCACGTGTTTTCGAAATTAGTAGTTAGTACACCCTTTTCTCTCATGAACTTGATTTTATTATGAATTTGTCTTGTTAATCATATGCAGGGAAGGAAAGCTGCGAACGTGTGATATCATCCCCTAGAAATCGAGTCAAACATTCGCAATCGCAGTTCCAGTGTTTTTGCATGTTTAGGAATTTGGTTCGCAGCTGGTGGTTGTGAGTTATAAAAGTTAAACTTTCTCTATTTTAAACTCTCACCCCGACCTTCACCCTCGCAGGACACATGTCCATATAACATATTTCCTATCTTTGTGTGTGAGGAATGTTTCCTGAAATTTTGGCCGTACCTTTTTGTAACACCCTCTGTATCCCTCCCCTTTTCAATCAATGTTTCGCCTGAAATTCTCACGAGCCCGATTGCATCTCTTGTCCATTTAAGTAACTAAAATTTCCGTTTAATACGAGTGGGCGACGCGGGAGGCAGCACCGTCGCGCAATCGTTGCAGGAGGTCACCGGGCGCCCTCCTCCTGCGCGCAGACTGCGTTCTCATAATTAAAAGTCCGCATCGCTGTTTCCCTAATTAGCCCCGCGAAAGGGAAAGGAAGAGGCGGGCGCTCCATTCTTGCCCGGCGGGTCAAGTGTGCTACTCCGCCTGCGCAGAGGGCGGCCGGGATGAAACCAAAGCGTCGCCATTCATCCACACGCCCGGCCCCTGTTCCAAGCCCTCTACAGGTTTCGGCGCTGTCCGCCGTGCGCAGCCGCCTCTGTATTTCCTCCTTCATTTGTCCCTGTGCGTCTCGTCTTGCTTTCTAGAAAAAAAATTAGTCTGCAGCATCTGCCAGTAATCTCATTCATGCCCCAGTTTATTCACGTTACAGGTGAATCCCCTAGGGTATTCTATAGGATACAGCTAGCAAGTACTCCTCACTACGTTTCACCATGCGGTATCTCACCCTACTTGAGTCCTCCATAATTAAATGAGTAGCTCTACAATAGTTTGTAAGTCTCCCATACTGATAATGTATATTTTGTATGTCGTATATATATATATATATATATATATATATATATATATATATATATATATATATATATATGTTTCACTAAGTGTGTTTGCCTCTGTAACTTATAAAATAATACGTGACGGGAAACTTTAATGCGGTAGGTCAACACAAGAAATGTTACACTTTCTGCGGAGCTATGAACATAGGTTATTGTATCATTTTCCAAAGAGTTACACCACAAAGATATAATTTTTTAAATGGAACAATAGTTTTTTCTGCCGTGTGTTGGATTCGTTGAAACCAGCTGCGTCCAAATCAATTTAAACTACATTCCTATCACCCTTCAAAGTTCCGGGGGCGGAGGCTGCGATAGCGTAGCTGACTGGCCGAGTGGCTATCCCCTGGGGCACGACCCACTGTCTCATGGCCACCAGCCAGTCAGATACGCTGTCGTAGCTTCCGCCCCCTAAACTTTGAAGGGTTGTAGCTCCCAAACTAACAGTGATAGGAATGTAGTTTAAATTGATTTGGACGCAGCTGGTTTAAACGAATCCAATACACGATAGAAAAAACTACTGTTCGTTTTAAAAAATTATATCTTTGCGGTGTAACTCAGTGGAAAATGATAAATAAACTATGTTCATAGCTCCGCCGAAAGTGTAACATTTCTTGTGTTGACCTACCGCATTAAAATTTCCCGTCACCTATTATTTTATAAGTTACAGAGGCAAACACACTTAGTGAAACACCATATTCCGCAGTCTACCGTAAGGTGCGTGGCGGAGGGTACAAGCTACCACTACTAGGCATATCCTTTCCTATTCCACTCCCAAATAGAAAGAGGGGAAAAAATGTCTACATGCCTCCGTACAAGCCCCAATTTTTCTTGTCTTTGTAATAAGTACACGAATTGTAAGTAAACGGCAGAAAGATCGTTCTACACTCTGCTCCAAATTCCGGACCTCTAAAATTCCTCAACAGAATTTCTCGGCCGGCCGCGGTGGCCGAGGGATTGCGGCTCGCCACTCACGGTCTGCACGGCCACTATGGTCGGGGATCGAATCCCCCCTCGGGCATAGCTACTTGTGCCGTCCTTAGTGTTAGCTAGTTCATAAGTAGTTTGTAAGTTTAGGGACTGATGACCCCGTAATTAAGTCCCATAAGCTATACAAACATTTGAACATTTTTGAATGTTTCGAAAAAATGTCGTCTTTCCCTCAGCGATTCCCATTTGAGTAACAGGAGCATTTTCGTGACACTCTCACATACGTCGAACCTACCAGTATCAAACCTAGCTGGACGCTTCTGAACTTGTTCTGTGTCTTCCTTTAAACTGATCTGGTGCGGGCCCCAAACACTTGAGTAATACTCAAGACGTGGTCATACAAGCGTTTTATACGCAGTCTCCTTTAGAGATGAAGTACATCTTCCCAAAATTCTCCCATTAAACCGAAGTGGGCTGCCCTTATGCTGTGGCATAAATTTTAATTCAATGCCTCTCCTTATGTTTGATACCTTTGGTATAACGAGACATTGTTGTCTCAAGGAAATGTATTATTTGTTGATATTTATATCACCTCTGCTTGAGGGTTCTTTGCTGGGGTGCTATTCCAATGTAGGAGAGCCCTGGTAATTTGATACGCATGTCACAGGGAACATGAGGCAGAATTAAAGTGTGTGGTGTGGAGGGAGACGTGCTTTAAGACACTCCGTGTAGTTGCTTTGGCTATAACGCTGTGTTAGCTGAGTGGTCTAAAGCACGTACCTAGCCGTGGCTCAACGCGCCCGGCCAGGGGGCTAAACGTCCTCTGTAATAAAAAAGCTGAGCCAAATATACAACGAACAAACAAGAACGAACTGAACCGACGACCGCAAAGCATAGATCGACAAGTAAAAAAATAAATAAATAACGTAGTTAGTAGCAGGTATCGGGTTTGAATCCCGGTCACAGTATAAATTTTATTTGATTGCCTCTCTTTATGTTTAATACTTTTGGTATAACGAGACAATGTTGTCTCAGGGAATTGTATTATTTGTTGATATTTAAAAAGAAGTTATTTTGTAGGTATGATTATTGTTCCGAAGAAGCATTTCCGGCAGGGCGATTGTCATGGCATCAAAGCAAATTTCATGGGTTTCGTCCGTTTGATTGGTGGAGTAGACTGTGCAAACTTTACAGTAATCTTAGTAAAATCTACAGAAACATACATATTGTGCAATCCATCGTAAGCTGGGTGGCTGAGGATATCTCTTGCCATTGCTAGTCATTTCCAATTCCGTTCAAATACCAAACAGAACGAGGGAAAAAGGAATGTTTGTATGCCTCTATACGAGCTCAAACTACATTGTCTTTGTGGTTTTTACGTGAGAATTGGATAGTTGGAGGCAGTAGAATTGTTATACATTCAGCTTCAAAATCCGGCCCTGTAAATGTCCTTAACTGTTTCTCGAAAAGAATGTCGCCTTTTCCCCAGAGATTTACAATTTAGTCTTGAAGCACCACTGTAACACTCGCAAATTGACTGAACCTAGCAGTAACAAACCTACCAAATCGCCTCTGAATTGCTTCTAAGTCTTCCTTTAAACGGATTATGTGGGGATCCCAAACAGTTCAGCAGTACTCATGCTGGGTTCGGAAAAGCGTTTAATAGAGGATTTCCCTAACAGTTGAACTACATCTGACCAAACTTCTGCTTATAATATCGGCCATCCTCTTTCCCCACTACTGAACGTCCTTCCACGCAGCTAATTACATAGGGAGATATTATCAAGAGAATAAAATCAGAAATCAGATGAAAAACCTAATTATATTTAGATTCCTTTTTCCCGTCCGCTATTCGGAGAAGAAGAGGTAGACAAATGGACTGAAAGTAGCTCAATGTTCCCTCTTCCAGACAAACGTCGATGTCAGTGTAGCTATGTAGAAACGGCCACAGACTGGCACTGATTCTATCCGTAGCATCATTTCTGTGGATATAAAATAACGGTCCTAATACAGATCCCTGGAGCACTCCTGACGCTGTCGTTGTATCTCATGAATAGCAGTCAAACACAACGTACTGGATTTTTCTACATAAGTCTTCACGCACTCAAGATCTGCGATCCTATTCCATACAGTTTCCTGTTGAATATATCTAGGTGTCGGTGCTGAAGACGAATTGTGAAAATTAAAGGTAACGAATAAGGAGTGTCTCTGTAGAATTAGTCAGGAAAGGAACGTATGGAATACACTGACAAGGAGAAGAGATAGGACGGTAGGACATGTGTTACAGGAACTATGGAGAATAAAAAGCGTTGAGGAAGGAAAAATTGGAATATTTTCAGCAAATAATTGATGACGTAAAAGACTGGTGACCTGAAAAAATCACCTGGAAGTTTAATAAATTAAACTAAGTGGGACTGATTGTTACATTACTAGTAACTGTTACAATTTCAGCAAGAGTGATTTATCTTTATTTGATCGCATCACGCTGTAAAAGAAACAGAATCACCTGCACACCAAGAAACTATTCCCCTAATGGAAACTGAGTGAAAAGGTTTCACTGCTCAGTTTTACTGCGACTCGCTCTTCAACACTCCTTGTCGTGATATCCACACCCATTATCGTTATTCATATCGGCCTCTGCATTCTCTAGCAGCGATCACATTACTCTGGAAAAAAAAAAAAAAAATGAAAGCCCGTATTCCTATTGATTCTAAAGTGCAATGGACATGATGCTCATTCTGTAGGAAAGCACTACGGAGCTATGGTTTACGTGACGCATAAATCACGGCATTATGCGTAAACATACAGGCTCCGTAATCGAAAGCACGACGCTGAAAAGCCCTCCAGTGGGATCGACCAGCGCTCGAAACACCGTGGGCGCCGTTGCGCCAAAAATAAATCATTGCCGATACTCGCGTGGGATGCGTGCTCGTTCGCTAGGCTGCAGGCGCTGAAAAGCCCGCGTTCGATGCCGGCACCAATTAGTCGAATTAAAAATAAAAAAGGCCTCCCACCCCCCTCGAGACTTGTACGACCGACGTGTACGATCACTGCGCTTTTCACAAGTGTGCGTTCAATGAGCAATTGTTGGGCATACTCGACAGTTCTGTAGGCCCTCTTATTTTCAAAGCCACAAGTAATTGCAGACTTCAAATATACTTGGCGGGAACAAGAACAGCAGCAGATAAATCTGAAGACAGCCTAAAATAATTAAATTTCAAACCCAAATCAGAAAAAACCCTTACAGTAAGAGAAATGCCATACCCCAAACTTCGGAAATTTTTACTGTCAGCGAGCGTCAAAGGAAATTTAAAATGTTTGAAATGTTTGTAATTGTAAGGGACTTAACTGATGCTGTTATCAGTCGGT
Organism: Locusta migratoria; assembly: GCA_026315105.1. Taxonomy (NCBI): domain Eukaryota; kingdom Metazoa; phylum Arthropoda; class Insecta; order Orthoptera; family Acrididae; genus Locusta; species Locusta migratoria. The sequence goes on from CM048749.1 coordinate 183,555,473, forward strand.
AGGCTTACAAACTGCTTACACTTAAACTAACTTATGGTAAGGACAACACACACACACACACACACACACACACACACACATACATTCTCGAGGAAGGACTCGAACCTCCGACGTCCAGCACCCGCAGCAAGGGGCGTTGGAGTACTCGGTGACTGCACCGCGAATAAGAAATTTGCACACTTATGAACTATTCCGTCGTGGTTGGTCCACTTCTTACGTGATCTGCTTCCGGCCGTATCAATGTCAGGATTTGATGTTTTGTCGGATTCCCGACATTTACAGTGCACTCGTGAATTGATCGTACGGGAAAATCTCCGTCTTATCGCTACCTCGGAGATGTTGTGTACCATCTCGCGTGCGCCGACTATAATATGACGTTCGAACTCACTCAAATCGTGATACCCTGCCATTGTAGCAGCGCTAAACTATCTAACGCTTTCGCCATACGTCTTACATAGGTACTGCCGACGGCAGTACCGTAATCTGAGTGTTTAAATGTAATTGAGTGTTCCATACGACTGCCTATACAGTTTCTTTTCTTCTTCAGTGTATGTAACAGTGGAATCAGACAGCCGGCCGCGGTGGCCGAGGGGACTGAGGCGCTCCAGTCACGGTCTGCACGGCCACTACGGTCGGGGGTTCGAATCCCCCCCTAGGGCATGGATATTTGTGGAGTCCTAGTTCGTAAGTAGTTCATAAGTAGTTTGTAAGTTTAGGGACTGATGACCCCGTAGTTAAGTCCCATAATCTTAACAAACATTTGAACATTTGGAATCAGACTATTTATTTGAATATGTTTTTACTCGTCGTGATTGTGTTGTTGTTGTTGTGGTCTTCAGTTCGGAGACTGGTTTGATACAGCTCTCCATAATACCCTGTCCTGAGCAAGCCTCTTCAACTCCACATAAGAACGGCAACCTACATCCGTCTGAATCTGCTTACTGTATCCATCTCTTGGTCTTCCTCTGCGGTTTTTACCCCACACACTCCCCTCCAACGCTTAAGTCACAATTCCTTGATGTCTAAGAATGTGTCCTACCAATAGAGCCCTTCTTTTAGGGAAGGTATGCCAGAAATTCCTTTTTCCCCCAATTCTGTTCAGTACTTCCTCATAAGTTACGCGAACCGCCCACCCAATCTTCAGCATTCTTCTGTAGCACCACATTTCAAAAGCCTCTATCCTCTTCCTGTCCGCACTGTTTAGCTTCCACGTTTCACTCCCATACAAGGCAACACTTCACACAAATGCCTTCAGAAAAGACTTCCTTAGGCTTAAATCAATATTCGATGTTAACAAATTTCTCATTTTCATGAACGCTTTTCTACCCATTGCCATTCTGCATTTTATATCCTCTGTACTGCGACCATCATTTGTTATTTTACTGCCCAAGGAACAAAACTCATCTACCTCCTTTATTGTTTCGTTACCTAATGTAATTCTTTCAGCATCACCTGACTTTCTTAGACTGCACTCCATTACCCTAGTTTTGCTCTTGTTAATGTTCATCTTATATGCACCTTACAGCACACTGTCCATTCCGTTCAGCTGCTCTTCCAGGTCCTTTGCTGTGTTTGACAGAATTACTAGGTCATCGGCAAAACGCAATGTTTTTACTTCTTCACCCTGAACTTGAATCCCTTCTCCAAATTTCTCTTTGCTTTCCTTTATAGCTCGCTCAGTGTACAAATTGAATAACATTGGAGTAAGGCTACAACCCTGTCTTAATCCCTTCCCAAAAACTGCATCCCTTTCATGCCCTTAAACTCTGACAACCGCTGTCTGGTTTTGATACAAGTTGTAAATAAACTTACGCTGCCTATATTTTACTCCTGCTTGCTTCAGAACTGGAAAGAACTTTTTCCAATCAACATTGTCAAAAGTCTTCTCCAAATCTACAAAAGCTGGGTATTTAGGTTTGCCTTTTCTTAATCTACCTTCTAGGATAAGCCGTAAAGTGAGAATTGCCTCCCGTGTTCCTACATTTCTCCTGAACACAAACTGATCTTCCCCGAGGTCGGCTTCGAGATTATCAGACAGATTTACTTGAGGAATGTAACTTCAACGTAGTTTGTGCCATATATAGGTTGTATGTCATGAAATTCGGATCACTGGAATATACGATATCGTAATTTAAAATGGTTATCTTAAATTGACATGTTTGCTTGATTCTACACCATAACCTCAGAAATTACTAAATGTATTCGGGCTTCACTGTAAATTTGATCATAGTGTGGCTGCACATAAAGTCATCATGCAAGCAATTATGGACGGTAGTCACCTGTGGCCTATGAGAGGTTGTGTCTATCCAGGAGGCAATGCGATACCAATGGTAATACTACCGATGACAGTAGTGCTAAGTCAGAATTACTAAACACAGCTTTCCGAAATTCTTTCACCAATGAAGACGAAGTGAACACTACGGTATTCAATCCAAGAACAGCTGCCAGCATGCGAAACTTAGATGTTCCTGGAGCAGTAAAACAACTTAAGTCACTAAACAAAAATAAATCTTCCGGGCCAGACTGTATACCAACTAGATTCCTCTCAGAGTATGCTGATGCAATAGCTCCGTACTTAGCTATAATTTACAACCGATCACTCAGCGAAAGATCCGTACCCAAAGACTGGAAAGTTGCCCAAGGCAATAGGAGTGATCCCCAAAATTACAGGACTATCTCATTGACGGCGATTTGCAGTAGGATTTTGGAACATATACTTTGTTCGAATATTATGAACTACCTGGAAGAGAACGACCTATTAACCAGTAGTCAACACGGATTCAGAAAGTATCACTCTTGCGAAACACAGCTTGCCCTTTATTCACATGAAGTGTTAAGTGCCATCGACAAGGGATCTCAAATCGATTCCACATTTCTGGATTTCAGGAAGGCTTTTGACACTGTACCCCACAAGCGGCTTCTTATGAAATTGCGTGCTTATGGAATATCTCCCCAATTGTGCGATTGCATTCACGATTTCCTAACAGAAAGAACACGGTAAGTCATCGTGTAAAACAGAAGTGATATCTGGCGTTCCACAGGGAAGCGTTATAGGTCCCCTACTCTTCCTCGTGTTTATAAACGATTTAGGAGACAATCTGAATAGCTCCCTTAGACTGTTCGCGGATGATGCTGTCGTTTATCGGTTAGTGAAGTCAACAGAGGATCAAAAGCAACTGCAAAGCGATTTAGACAAAATTTCTGCATGGTGCGAAAATTGGCAATTGACACTAAATAAAGAAAAGTGTGAAGAAATACACATGACCACTAAAAGAAATCCGCTGAACTTCAATTACGCGATAAATCAGTCAAACCTTAATGTCGTAGATTCTACCAACTACCTAGGAGTTACAATTACGAACAACTTTGACTGGAGAGAACACATAGAAAATATTGTGGGGAAGGCAAACCAAAGGTTACGTTTCATCGGCAGAACGCTTCGAAGATGCACCAGCTCCACCAAAGAGACTGCCTACATAACAATTGTGCGTCCTCTCCTGGAGTACTGTTGCCCCTTGTGGGACCCTCACCAGGTGGGACTGACGGAAGACACTGAGAAGGTTCAGAGAAGGGCAGCTCGTTTTGTTTTATCACGTTACGGGGAGGGGGGAGGGGGGAAGCGTCACGGAAATGTTGCAAGAATTGGGTTGGAAATCATTAAAAGAAAGACGTTATACATTGCGGCGTGATCTGTTTGCGAAGTTTCAATCACCGACTTTTAGTTCTGAATGTGAAAATATTTTGCTAGCACCCACCTACTTAGGGAGACATGACCATCCCAATAAAATAAGATAAATCAGATCGAAAACGGAACGATTTAGGTGTTCTTTCTTCCCGCGCGCTATTAGAGAATGGAACGGTAGAGAAAAGTTATGAAAGTGGTTAATGAACCCTCTGCCAGGCACTTGAATGTGATTTGCAGAGTATCTAAGTAGATTTAGATGTAGATGAGGCGTGCACGGATAGCGTAGTGGCAAACGCAACCATTCGTGAAAAGCAGTAATCCGGCCCGAAACAAAATTTCATATGTCACTATTAAATGTTGTAGCTTAAGTGGAGGCAGATTTGGAATTACAAATACATTTACTCTATATTTTGATATCTACATCCATATGGATACTCTGCAAGTCAAATTGAAATGCATGGCAGAGCGTTCATCGAATCACTTTTATGATATTTCTCTATATTTCCATTCTGTAATAGCTCGTGGGAAAAGGGAACGACTAAATCTTTCTGTATTGGATCAGAGTTCTCTTATTTTATTATGGTGATCATGTCTCCCTATCTAAGTAGCTGGAAACAAAAAATGTTCGCATTAAGAAAGTTGGTGAAAAAAATTTCGCCGCAACAAATAACGTGTTTCTTTTAATGATTTCCACCCCAAATCGTGCATCATTTCCGTGACACTCTCTCCCCTATATTGCGATAACAGAAAACCAGCTGCCCTCTCTCTGCATTTTCTCTGTTGCCCGTCAGTTCCACCTGGTGGGGATCCCACAATTCGCAGCAAAACTCTAAAATAACACGCACAAGTGTAATGTAAGCAGTTTCTTTAGCAGAACTGTTGCATCTTTTGAATGTTCTGAGAATGTAACGTACTCTTTGGTTCGTCTTTCCAACAGTATTTTCTGTGTGTTCTTTCCAATTTAAGTTGTTCGTTACTGTTCCTCCTAGGTATTTAGTAGAATTGCTGGCCTTTAGGTCTGACTGATTTATCGTGTAACTGAAGTTTAAAAGATTTGATTTGGTGGTCATATGGATGACCTCCCATTTATTTAGTTCTACATCTACATGCCGCGACAGAGCAGCCGAGCTCATTGCGGCGATATGCTGCGATGCGCGAAGCCGTTCCCTGTCGAGAGTTCGAATCCCCCCTCGGGTATGGATGTTTGTGTCATCTTTAGTATAAGGTGGTTGTTTGTAAATTTAGGGACCGATGATCCCATATTTAAGTCCCTTAAGCTTAACGAACATTTAAACATTTTGAATACATCTACATGGGATACTCGGCAAATAACATTTCAATGTCTGGCATTTAGGGCCAATTGCCAATTTCTGCACCATGCAGATATCTTATCTAAATCATTTTGCAGTTGCCAGAATGAAACTTTTCACTCTGCAACGGAATGTGCCCTGATATAAAACTTCCTGGCAGATTAAAATTGTGTGCCGGAACCAGGACTCGAACCTGGGACCTTTGCCTTTCTCGGGCAAGCGCTCTACCGACTGAGATATCCCGACACGACTCACGATGCCGCCTCACAAGTGTACTTCCACCCGTACCTCGCCTCCTAGTTTCATTTTGCAGTTGCTTTTGATCTTCAATCTTTCATAGTGTTCATTTCCTTAATATGCACGCTTGGCCGAAGGATACTGCCTTTATTACAGCGTTAAGGGGGGGGGGGGGGGTAGGACGTCAAGCGGGCCGACTTGAAGCAGGAGAGGACATTTTAATTTTCACTGTTTATACTTTTACAAATAAATTCAGAAAACTTTGTCAGCATGACGAGGAAGGATTCAGTGTTCACACTCATAGCTGTGGAATTTCTAAAACATGACTTTTTTTTTTTCTTTTTTTTTTTTTTTTGCATGTGAAAAGCACCATTTTTTCACTTACTCATGGCTGTATTTGTTGCTATAGGTACACTTTTCTTTACTAGTAAGAGATTCTTCGATGAATTTTGCACAACATGCAAACAATACTTACGGGTGTATGAAACTCTAGAATTTTGAAAATATATTGAAAACTGGGTAAAAATTAGGTTTGTTAACTATAAAAATTGAGGTTTGATTCCATTTCCTGGAGGTGCTCCAGGACCACACAATAGTCACCAGATGTATTTCGCAGCATTGGCCGTTAATGTTTTATTTAAAAAAAAAAAAAAAAAAAAAAAACCCACAGATCGATTTCAATCAGCTACTGATCATCTTTAGTGTCCTTCAAACAAGCATATGAATGCCCTGCAGTTACATTCAGGGCATTCATATGCTTGTTTGAAGGACAATGAAGATGATCATTAGGTGATTGAAATCGATCTGGTTTTTTTTTTTTTTTTTTTTTTTTTTTTTTTTTAAGTAAAACATTAACGGCCAATGCTACGAAATACATCTGGTGTGTTTATAAAAATTGATATTTTTCTGGAAATAAAAATTTAAAAAGTAACAGCTCATTCATTTTTTAATAAATTAAATAAATTCTAAAGTTTCAAACACCTGTAAGTATGGGTTGTAAGCTGTGCAAAATTCATCGAAGAATCTCTTACATATGAAGAAAAGTGTACCTATAACAATAAATACAGCCAATACCAAGTGAAAAAAAAAAAAAAAGATGAATTTTCAGCCGGCCGCGATGGCCGAGGGGACTGAGGCGCTTCAGTCACGGTTTGCACGGCCACTACGGTCGGGGGTTCGAATCCCCCCTCGGGCAAGGATATATGTGACGTCCTTAGGATTAGCTAGTTCATAACTAGTTTGTAAGTTTAGGGACTGATGACCCCGTAGTTAAGTCCCATAAGCTACACAACATTTGAACATTTTGATGAATTTTCAAATGTAAATAAAAATTGAGTGCGACTGCTGTGAGTGTGAATCCTGTATCTTTCCCGGTCATGCTGACAAAGTTTTGTGAATTTATTTGTAAAAGTATAGACAGTGTAAATTAAAAAGTCCTATCGTGCCTCTCCTGCTTCAAGTTGGCCCGCAAATCTCATTTTCAGCGTTAAATTCGCCCCTCCTGGGTAACGCGCAACTCGTAAACACATTTGAATCGTGATATTTACATTGCTTGGTGAAATTCGGAGAGGAGGAGAGAAAAACTGTGTGCTTTCCGGATCGTGACGTGGGTACACGCGCGCTAACAGGGGTGACGAGAGAAAGAAGGGCGGGGGTGGTTTGGGGGGCGCGCGCGGTTTCGGCGGTTTGACTGCAAACACAGGCGTAATCAGCGTTGCTTCCGCGCTGTGGATTGCCCGCTTACGGCTTAATTTGGCGTACGGCCGGAAGCGAGGATTAGGGACGGGGCAATTGAGTGGTACAGACGAAATCAACTGGCCGGCACATGTGTGTCCCCCCAACCCTCCCCTCACTGTGGACAGTATGGCGGTCGCCACGGACGCGAACGCAACGCATTAGGCAGTGTGTGGCTGTCCCGCCAATTCTCGCCGTACACCGCGACCTGAACAGGTAACGACGTGCGGTGTTATGTGGCAACGGCCCGCGTAACGGCAGCTCCGCTCTTATCGCTGAAATACATCTGCCTCGCCAGAGTTCACGCTGGACACAACTGGCGTGTTGCGAGCCAAGTGCTCAATACAGCCGCCCACATCGTACGGTAATGAGGAGTTTTAGATCCTCAGGTTTCATTTCTTTCGCATGAAACCTGGGCTGTTACGGTAGGTAAACGAACTCTCGGAAAAGAAAGAAGTCTTGCAAAATTATGTATCAACATTTTTTCCCCTTTATTGTTATTTTCAAGTCTCCGATGGGGCAAGCTGGCAGCGGCCTGTATGCGACTCTTCAGCCAAACGTTTACACAGACTGGCCAGATGTAAATATACAAAAACAAAAAAAAAAAAAAAAAAAACAAAAAAAAAAAAAAAAAAAAAAAATAGATAAATAAAAATAAATGGTGATAAAAAAAGGAGAATGGAAGTTATAAAAACGAAGATAAATGTGTCTTAATAAAATCACATAGATAAGCAAGATACACAATGGTAGAAACTTCCTGGCAGATTAAAATTGTGTGCCGGAACAGAGACTCGAACCTGGGACCTTTGCCTTTAGCGGGTAAACGCTCTACCGACTGAGCTATCCCGACACGACTCACGATGCCGCCTCACAACTTTACTTCCGCCAGTACCTCGTCTCCTACTTTCCAAACTTCACAGAAGCTCTCCCGCAAACACGCAAGACTAGCACTCCTGGAAGAAAGGATATGGTGGAGACATGGCTTAGCCACAGCCTAAGTGATGTTTCCAGAATGAAACTTTCATTCGGCAGCGGAGTGTGCGCTGATATGAAACTTCTTGGCAGATTAAGATTGTGTGTCGGAACCGGGACTCGAACATGGGACCTTCGCCTTTCGCTGGTAAGCGCTCTACCGACTGAGCTATCGCGACACGACTCACATTGCCGTCCCAAAATTTTATTTCCACCAGTACCTCGCCTCCTAGTTTCCAAACTTCACAGAAGCTCTCTTGCTAACGCTGTGGGCGTGAGTCGTATCGGGATAACTCAGTCGGTGGAGTGCTTGCCCGCGAAAGGCAAAGTTCCGAGGTTCGAGTCCCGGTTCCGGTACACAATTTTAAATTGCCAGGAAGTTTCATAAGAGCGCACACTCCGCTGCAGAGTGAAAGTTTCATTCTACAAGATGGTAGTTTTTTAAAACGATACCACGGTGGCTAAAATACATTAATGCGTATCTAAAAGTCTGAAGCGGCGAAACTGACGAAGACACTAATAAAATACATGTATGTAACATAATGTTTTGGCGTTGTCGGCGGCTGCGCTGTTAAAATAGCAGATACTGACACACCAAAGGATGCACAGACACCGTATACGCCGACGATACATCAACTTAAAACTGGAAACGCTATACAGAACCCGCATTGGGAGAAGGGAGGGAGGGGGGCGCGGGGAGGGGGCGATTGGAGTGAGGTAGGTGTGGGGCAGGAAAACGTAAGAACTCCGAGGGCAAATGAAGGGAAATCCAAGCGGGTGAGGGTAAGAGGGGAGTGGGAAGGGAGGGGGGAGAAAAGGGATTAGGGCTGATAGCATGAGTAAATACCGGCACGGACGGCGTCATCCGCGGCCGCGGTGGCCGAGGGGACTGAGGCGCTTCAGTCACGGTCTGCACGGCCACTACGGTCGGGGGTTCGAATCCCCCCTCGGGCATGGATATTTGTGCCGTCCTAGTTCGTAACTAGTTCATAAGTAGTTTGTAAGTTTAGGGACTGATGACCCCGTAGTTAAGTCACATAAGCTTAACAAACATTTGAACATTTTTTTTTTTTTTTTTTTTTTTGCGTCATCCGGCAAAAGGGAGGTGGCGAATTTTAACCTGGGAGAGGATGTGGTGTGAAGATGTAGGGAGAGAGAGGCCTGGGTTCAGCAGGAGGGGAGAGACCAGAGGGTGACGGGATTGCCGCGGTGGAATAACCGATCGGTCAAAGGCATCTCCCTGTGGAGCGCGCGATTGCTCGCCTTCGGAGGTTCGAGTCCTCTCTGGGGCATGTGTGTGTGTGTGTGTGTGTGTGTGTGTGTGTGTATGTTGTCCTTAGGTTAGTTTAGTTTAAGTAGTTTGTATGCTACGGACTAATGACCACGCAGTTTGGTCCGATAGATTAACAAACATTTTTTGGTGACGGGATTCTACTTTTCGGGTGGTGTATACGATACAGATATGTTCAATGAACTTCAGGTGAGGAAAAGGAATGAGTTCATAGAGAAACCGCGTGGGGGAAGGGAGGCGGATGCAGTAAGCGAGGCGGAGGGCGTGGCGTTCTAGCATTTGGTGTGTTTTATAGTAGTTGGGGGAGTATGCATCAATAAATCCCCTACAGTACATTGAAGATCCGTTACATAATTTTAAGAAAGGTGTTTGATGCACAATGCCCGGTGTTTGCAGTGCAACACGATCTTTCGAAGCCGGCCGTGGTGCCCGAGGGGACTGCGGCGCACCAGTCACGGTCTGCACGGCCATTACGGTCGGGGATTCTACTCGCCCCTCGCGCATCGATATTTGTGCCGTCTTTAATATAAGGTAGTTCATAAGTAGTTTGTAAATTTAGGGACTGATGACCCCGTAGTTAAGTCCCATAAACTCTACAAACATTTGAACATTTTGATCTTTCGAATGAACCGGTATGTCTCTAAATTAATGCATACGTCCATTAAGTCAAAGAAGATATAAAACTGTATGAAAACATTCAGCCACACTGGTCGAACTTGTCAAAAATTCATGATGTGTTCAGTGACGAATTTAGGAATCAGTGAAGGTAGCGTTCTGTCCCGGCAACTTCGATTGACTGACCTCATGCTCCGTAATTTATACCTGCGGTATGGTCAGATAACGAAAATTCCTGGCGGATTAAAACTGTGCGCTTAACTGGGACTTGAACACAGGAGCTTTGCCTTTCGGGGGCAAGGTACGATAGACAACTTCTGTGAGGTACTGGGGGCTCAGATAACCCTTTGGAAGGTCTACAGCACAATACTAATTATGTCATTGCCGCTTTCTCTGAGCGGGAACTTCTAAGTTTGTGTTAGACAAATGGTGCTCTACTCTACACTACGTCTACGTTAACGGTAGTCCTTTCCAGCATAATCTTTTGAACTCATTAACAAGTGTCAGTTACACTTCACATACTGTGATTATTTTCTGGGGCTGTTTCATTGTCAGTCTATGTTACGGACCTTTCCTAAATGTTATAGTAACTTCTTCCTTTTCATATTATGCAGTTAAGTATTTATACAATACAAATATGTGCTTGCGCAAGACCTGTGCCTCCGTCTTAGAATATTTCCCAACCTGCGGATCCTACAAAAAAATAAAATATGTAAAACATACGAAGAAGTGCAACATTAATTATTACAGAACTACTAGACGCACAATAGAGTTTCACGAACATGAAGAGAAACCTCACTGGTACTCAGGGGGTCATTACTGCTCAATCTGCACATTGAACTATAGTCGAGCCGCCGAAAGAACGACTCTGACAGCTAGCGACTATGTTGCCAATGCTGCTACGCGGCTGTTTGTTGTTACGCCATGTCCGTCGCCGGCATACGAATATCTTGGAATCGTTGCTATGTACTACTAAAGCGTGAAACGAACGAGAACAATGACGAAGTAATGAAAAACACTCTTTTTGCAGTTAAAAAGAAAAAAGTTTAGAAATATATGTCGAGTCAAAGCAAAGCTTCATATGTTTCAGTATTCCATTAAGTATAATGTATCATTTGGTCTTCAGCCAAAGGTCGCTAGTTGCAGAATTTTGTTTGTATATTTCATTTTCTATAACCATTTTCCGCTGACTCGTTATTGCTCGGACACTATATTGTGCCAGTCTGCCGAGACGGTAAACAAAGGACTGCCACTTTACAAGTAGTAAAACCGCCTCTTCCAGTGAAAAGATTTGTCTCCTTACATAAAAACCGTTTTTTTATAATTTTTATTTTTTATTTTTTATTTTTACTGCCTCATTCCTTTACGGCCGTTGTTGACTGCCATAGTATTAATGTCCGTGCAATATCATCAGATCAGTTTCGACAGCAAGTCTATCGGTCACAGAAGTAGAAATAAAATAACGTAATTTTTCAATAAACGATCTTTGACTGCGGAACAAACTATACATTAAAAATCAGTCGCGGCCAGCATCATGTGCAATTTATACATATTATAATGCACTGATTGATCTCTTAATTGTATTTCACGGAAGAGGGTAGACTCCACAGTCTGCAAAAAGCGTATCGTCAGTAACCACATCTCCTGCGTTGCTGTCACTGTCACTGTCTTTATCGTCACCGCTGCTACTGCTACTGTCATCCCCTAATCTTATTATTAATTCTTCTACCCGTTCTTCTGATGCACCTTCTCGTTCCCATGCCTCTTCTAAGATGTGCCACATATGTGTGACAACATTGTTCCACATTTTGGGAGTAATACTGCCCAGTGCTTCACGAACTAAGAATTCTACTTCTTTTAATGAAAAACTTTTATTTCTTTCTGCAACGTACGATTTCGCCTGAGCCCACACGAGTTCTATTGCATTAAAATGGCAATGATATAGTGGAAGGTGCAACACTATGACCACTTTCTTCAGCAATTGTATCAATTTCATAAATGATTTTTCGGCTTTTGTTTTCGTAACACAACGAGACAAACGATGAACAGGCGACAGATGTCTTGCAGCACAGACAACTCTATACTTGCAGCGACTGAAGCGTGCCACCCCGCGACACCTTGAGTGTCTGGGTGGCAACGCGGCCCCGGCGTTTACCAATTCCAGAGCTCAGGTTGGTGGTTGAGTGTGTCCCCCACCCTCTGCGGCCCACGTGCGCGAACTATCAGGGTCGTTCTTTCGGCGGTATTGTTACTTTTTAATTCGTCTTCAATCAGCAGCCGGCCGCGGTGGCCGAGGAGACTGAGGCGCTTCAGTCACGGTCTGCACGGCCACTACGGTCGGGGGTTCGAATCCCCCCTCGGGCATGGATATTTGTGCCGTCTTTAGTATAAGGTAGTTCATAGGTAGTTTTTAAGTTTAGGAACTGATGACCCCGTAGTTAAGTCCCATAAGCTTAACAAACATTTGAACATTTTTGCATTCAGCAAAACACTGTGATTATTCATACAATGTAGGCTTTCACGGCCGGCATTAACTACACTTAAAATTTTACGAGCTGATAGGCCGTGTTCGATACGTAAAACTTTCCCATAACGTTTCGTCTTTGGCTGTGGAAGACATCATCGGAGACAAAGTGGCAACTGCAGTGCCCGTAAATTTTAAGTGGAGACTGTTTTCTTTGTCACATTATAATAAGAAACACAGTGATTTGCTGTAGGCAGAGCAACCGAATTAAGAACTAACATTTAGGTAATGCAACACAGACGAGAAGATCTATCTCAAGATGAAAAAGTAATCTTTACCTGTAAAAGTTCAAATTTTTTTAGAGGTGACTGAGGACCGTATACCGAACTACAATACACAAATATATAAAGGGGGTATTGTCTACTGTCAATTAGAGACAGAAATATAGCGATCAAAATATGTGTGTATTCAGATTAAGTTGTAACACCACGTACACATAGCGTCAGAACGCCTATATTTCCCGAGATCACGGGTAAAGCAGTAACTCTCTTGCAACTGAATTCTATATGGCCAGGCGTCGGGCACTTGAAGCTAAATTAAGGCAAAATTAAAAAAAAAAAAATAAAAACAGAAGATATTCTTAAAAATGATATGCCAGGATCACAAGTTAATAATTTATTGAAAAACGACCGGTTTTGGTGAACTGTGTCACCATAATCTGGAGTATTTTTTAAGCTTGATAGAGAGGTTAAAAAGAAGAACAAAAAGAGAGAAGACGGAGGGATGGTGGGGTGGGGAGAAAGAGAGAGAGAGAGAGAGAGAGAGAGAGAGAGAGAGAGAGGGGGGGGGGCGGGATGGAAATCAGCTGAGAGGGTCCGGAATGTGTGCAAATAATATTTCGAACAGTTATTTGGGCGATGCGACGGTATAATGGTTAATGACAAATATAAAAAGTTCAAGAGTGGATTACAATACAGGGTAAAGGGAAATCAATTGTAATAGACACTGGCAACTTTACTTCCGACAGTGACAATGAGAAACGAAAATTTTAAATGAATGAGCAGTTTGATGAGAAAAAACACAATAAATGTCGCTTAAAACGAATGTAAAGAGAAGCAACAACGTTGAATTTGAGACAACACAAAAACAACAGACAACGAAGTGGGCCTTCATCAAGTGAAGAATTATGCTGCCTTGGAAGGTAAGTGACACATGACTAAGTAACGATGACATTAAAACATACTCATTTAGGTTATGAAATTGCAACGTGGTGCTATAGAATGTATGGGCAGTTGGGTGGAAGATACCGTAAGTAATCGGGAATTAATATGAACTTTAGGCCAGGACGTCAAAGAATACGTTCCGTAGAACTTGAGAGAGCTATATGGAGGGACAAAGATTGAGATATATTTGAGAATTATTTGACGACAAGCAAAAGATATGAAGCAGGTAGTATATGTCAGATCAGTCTAGTCTGAAGGCTGTTCATTACCTCCACTCTAATAGGTTTAAAATTTACTATTGTTCCTTGACTGTGGACTCTTAATGAAGAAAATACGAACATTCTTACTACACGGAACAGCAAAATTTGATTGCGAGAAGTATGGAATGAATTTCCGGGACTTGTTAAATTAACTGTGACTTCATTTTCCTTCAAGAGTAGAGTGTTAACTACAATTTTAGTGTATGTAGAAGTTGGAGTCAGACAAAACGGCACTACTAGTCGAGACATGCTGAAGTTTTCGTTTATTCGCAGAGTTCCCAAACGCACGAAAATTTGCCACGGGTTAAGGTCTGCGCTGCGTGTCTGTTCTCTCGGAAATTTATATTCAAAGGCGAAATAAACGGTGTGAGATAAAGTAAGTTGAGCGTATCAGACCTTTTGTGCAGCTGGCACGAGACGGTAATGTAGGTACTTTCAAATAATAAGTCATGCGAGAAGGACGCCTTCAGAACGCTCTGTATTACCTAGCGGAAGTGAGGTAGCAATTTTATATGCAACTGTTTGTTTCCTTGCAATGCCGAGACAGTCGTTCCTTATTTTCGTGCTGCGGCTTGGTGGAAGCATCATATAACGAAAGACGCGTTTTCGTTGCAAAGCAACAGATAATTGTTTTTCCTTTCTTTTATTTCTTTCATTTACTTTGTTGGGCATCGTGTGAATTTCAGGAAGTTTTATTGTTATGTCCATTTACGTCTATTTATGTGGAAGTAAACAAATCATTTTCGCCGAAACGATCGATTGCAAACCCATTTCCCGTGAGTCTCTTTCCACTCTCTCGTTATGATGCACTCCAAACTAACCTTACTTGTACTTTCCCAATGTACGCTGTAAGTCGCAGCTGGCAAATACCTCATGCTACGCAGCAACATTTCAGAAGAGGACGGATAAGCTAGTGGAGACAGTCTCTAGTGAATTTATTGAGCTGCGGTGGAGTAGCCGAGCGGTCTAAGGCGCCTCGCAGCGGAGCGCACGGTTGCTCGCCGGCGGAGGTTCCAGTCCTCCTGGAGCATATGTGTGTGTGTGTGTGTGTGTGTGTGTGTGTGTGTGTGTGTGTGTGTGTGTATGTGTGTGTATGTTGTTCTTAGGTTAGTTTACCTTAGTTTAAGTACTTTATACGCTACGGACTGATGACCACGCAGTTTGGTCCGATAGATTTACAAACTTTTGAACATTTATTTATTTATTTATTTATTGATATATTGAAAGAGCAAAATCCATATAAATAATTGTATACAATATACACCCCTAACAGGCAATTGACAATTTCTGTGCGGATTCAACAACAAGCCTTGTGAGAATACAGAGAGAGAAAGTAATGGCCAGAAGGCACTACCGTTATAGTGTGCGATATGTTGAGAATTTGGGCAGGACCGGCGCCTGGCTAGGTAGCCTAATTGGTTAAGGTGACCGCTGCCCCGAAGCCGGAAATCTGCGTTCGAACCCAGGTCCAGCACAAACTTGCAAACTTCGCCTTTGAATTTTTTTCAGTTCCCTGTCGCTCGGGATGTATCAATGGTTCGAATTGATCTAATGGATTTGTTGCTTCTTCTGAGTGTTCTGTCCTTCCCACAATACTTTATGAGTGAACTTGGCAGCTAATGTTGTTAATAATAATAATTCATAATTACGAGGGTCATTTTTAAAACAAGAACCGATAAGGTAACCTATGTATATGGACATAATATGTAAGTTTTGTCACTTAGTAACGCACAGACTTTTTGAGGGCACACAATGCACGGCCGCATCGTCTGTGCTACAAGAAAGAAATCAGAGCAAAATAAAATACGTTATTTCGACCACGGATTCGAGTTGCCAGTAAAATTACAAACTCCCCGATGCCAATAACAGACCAGACGGAACCTTAATTAAAAAGTAGCAAAATTAAATCCATTAATTTAGGACTGTTTATTAATGTTCACCAACCAAGGAGCATCACAGAACGATTGCTTACTTAGAGGACAATCGAATGAAAGGGACAGAGTAATTTCTACATTACCCGTTTGGTTAGTCTAGAAATTGCTCAAAATGGAGAATTTCCTGTAGCCGTTAAATTTAAAAGCAAGCGGAAGCCACGCCGTGGCGGAGGCATACCAGCTTTGTCCCGCGCTCCAAACAGTTGTCCCAACATGAGTGTCAGGGACAGAGCGCCGCCCGCAAGGGCTAAGCTTCCCCAACGGTTTCCCTCCCCTACCTGTAAGGTTGGCTACAGGGACTGTTTTTGAACAGCGGAAGCACACTGCGGAGTCGTGCCTGGCAAAGAGCCACGCACCGGCATTCGGTTGCAGAGCTTCGAAGTATCCACCTCGCGGACAGTCTAGGGCGGAAGTTAACGCCGTATTAGTAAAGTGTGACTTCGAGGACCGTCCGCGTCTTTTACAATGATGGGCGAGTGGAAGCATCCGGTACACTTACCATTCCATTTATAGTGAGGTAAAATTGGCCGTTTGGCCCTTACTCTGGTTTTAATATTACGACTTCATGGCTAGCAATATTCTCTCTAATTCAACCACTCTCCGTTCTCTCTCTAGAGGCTGCAAATGTATCTGTATAAAATGTGCTTATTTCTCGACTATTGTTAGTAATTCCTTGACCTACAGCAAGGTGATTTCGTGGCAAAATAGTCTTATTTGTGTATTAAACACGCAACAGGGCTGTCTCAAAGTCGTCATATCTTTATGAACACAGATTTCATCACAATTCTGCCTATTTGTTCTGTAACTTTCCTACTGCCCTCTTTTCAATTAACGAATCTTGAATAAGGCGACGAAACACCTGCCAAGAGAAGTCCGACGCCTTTACGGTCCAAGGACAGCAGATCAGCAGGTGAATGTAACTTCCTGTCAGAGAGAAAAGTCGATAGGCAGCAACCTTTCTTGCTTAATCTTCTTTAGAAAAACTTCACCAGTTACAACTTGTCAACACAATCACCCTTTTCCAAGGCACGGTACCAGCTTCTGGAGCCCAGCATTAAAGAAATCAGCCGCCAGACCGTCACACGGTATTTTGTAGTAACAATGAGATAAGCCATTGATTACACAGGGTAGAGTAGGGTGGAGTGCCACATCAAACCAGTTTCCGGACTGAAGACCAAAACAGCAAACAGGAGTCAGTGTGCTTCGAGTAATTAGTAGTAGAATCAGGGCTGTAGAGGGGAGTGGTAGTTCGCTTTTTTATGTAAAGCAAGCTGCAGGTACTGATACATCACTGTGGGAACTTAGTTGGTAAAATTGATAGTCTGGTTCAAATCAGACAGAAAGGTCACCAGGACCATCGTCTCTGAGTACTGTGCACCAGTCTGGTTGGAAAGCGCACATTTGAAGAAGGTAGACAAGAAATTGAATGATGCAATACGTTGCATTATTGGTACCATCAAATCAACTCCGCGTCACTGGTTATCTATGCTGAGTAACATCCCTCCACTTCACTTAAGGAGGAAGCAAGCTTCCCTTAGGGGAAGCTAAGAAAATCTCTGCATCGCCCTCTCCACCATTGTAGCAACAATTCTACCCTCCATCACAGCAGCAATTGCAATCAATTGCGGAGCAAATCATTGCTGATGGATTTGTCTTAAATGAAATCTGGAGGCATGGGTGGTCAACAGAAGCACTGGGAACAAGTGCCCCCATCTTGATCCCACAAAGAAGCGGAACGGTTCTGAACAACAGAGGAAATTTTGGTGTCGCATCAACAGGTTGGAGACTGGACATGGTTGCTGCAATTACTTCAGGCACATGTTGGGCTGGATCAGTTCACCGATATGTGATTGTAACTTGGAAGAAAAGGTGATCAGACATCTCGTCCAACACTGTCCACTTCATTCGTACCGTGCCATTCATGATGATTTGTTCGCTCTCTCACCTTTATAGTTTGATTTTACCTTGTTGCGTATAATTGTATGTTGTATAAAATTACCATACGATTAAATTAATAAATAATCGTCTCTTTACAGAGACTTAGTTGAAAGGGATTAATAATCGTCGCTGTTTAGTCCCTTTCAAAAACCACCAACAACAACAACTTAGTTGAATTCGTTAGGTGCTACTTCACTTTTATTCCCCCAAGAGACAAAACTGATGCGGTTATCGGTCCCTACACTTACACTCTACTCAAATTGCCAACACACACAGCTATGCCCGAGGGAGGACAAGAATATCCGGCGTGAGCACCCACGCTTTCCGTGACATAGCGCCTCAGACCGCGAGGCGATACTTCATTGAAAGCCGGGATATACCTCGTGTTTCTCATATAAACACTTGAAGTTACACTATGCTTACTACTGATATTAATTCAAATAGTTTTTCCATTCTTACCGCTTCTGATAAGAGATAAACAAACAGGCAAGGACCTTCAGTTAATCCAACCGCTTTCCTTTTCCGAACACAGTCGTTCAGTCCTGAAGAACGCTCACGCTTGGGACGCAACAGTAAAAAATCGCCATTGAACTTTTGAAATTATTATGTCATTTATATATATTCGGTAAAACAACTGGCCTATAACACTTGTTTGGGGTACGTAAGAAATATCTGTCACTCCACTGAAATAAAGCCCGTTTTCTGTTCTTTAGACACTCTTCATTTGAACTGGTCATATTTCGTACGGTCGTATTTTGTTCATAAGTAGTCTTGTGTAGTTCGCGGACGAACTGGTTCGGAGGAGCGCTCCCATAGGTGAACTACGTGAACTACGTGAACTAGTTCGCAGATCCCTCGCCTCTTAGTTCGTCCGCTCCTTTTCCGAAGACTGACGGGGAACAGCGAGAAGACGTGAGAGCGCGCTGAATCGCATGATTTCCTTCTGCCAGTTACCGTTATTTCGAGCTGAGATGCAACTCAGCTGTAGTTTCATAGTTCACTGCCACAAATTTTCTTTTCTAAGGTATTCAACAGTGCAAACGTAGGCTTCCGCGGCAGTTGACACTATCAATAAAATTCTTCTGGGTATGACACCGCGTCGTCATTTTATAAACAGTACCGACGTTTCGGCCACTGTTGCAGGCGGCCTTCATCAGGGTCTGTGTCTGACACAGACCCTGATGAAGGCCGCCTGCAACAGTGGCCGAAACGTCGGTAGAGTTTATAAAATGACGACGCGGTGTCATACCCAGAAGAATTTTATTGATAGTATTCAAAAGTGTCTAAATAATATTTACTACTAGTTCTTTGTATGCAAAGTAGTTGAATACCATTTACTCACCCTTTCGTGTAAATGGCTGGTTTATTTTCTTAAGTGTTTGATGTCTAATTGCCCAAAAATACGGGTAATAAATAGCACACGCGTGGGCAATACTGATCATTTTATAAAAAAACTGTCATAACAAAAGAAAGAGATCTTTTAGTAGCGGTAGCAAAGGCCAAAAAGAGCGGCCAAGCTGCGAACTAAAAGGAGAACTACCGGTCGCGAACTAAAATATGCGCGATTGGTCGCGAACTAAAAGGATAGCTACCGGCCACGAACTAAAATTTGCGCGATCGGTCGTGAACTCAAATATGTGCAATCGGCCGCGAACTGAAACATGCGTTTCCGGTCGCGAACTATTATGCCAAACGTATCTCGCTTTTTAGTTCGTTGGATTCTTTTCCGAAGACGGGCAATAGCGAGAGGGTGCGCAGCAGAATTAAAAATCACGTGTTTGCCTTCTGCTGATGAGTCATTTCGAGGTGAGCGTCTGCCTGCTAGATTACGTAGTCCAGTGCTATAAAATTTCTGTTTTGAAGTATTCTGCACTCTGCAATATCTGCCTAATAAATTCCATAATGCCAAGATATAGAGATTAGTCTAAACTTAAACACGAGAAATTATCCACAATCTGTTTCCTTTGGTTTGCGTGATATCGTTAGCGGCTCAAGCCGCAAACGCATGAAGCAGCTAGGTGGGGGAACTTCTCCTTCCACCTGCATGCACAGACCACGCCGCTCAGCCATAACTGGGAGCGGACGAAATAAAAGAACGAACTAGTTCGCGACAGACCCGCTAACTAAATTGAGCGCTCCCGATCGCGAACTATTATGCGCAAGTCTATTCATAAGGCATTTTCGCGGAACCATAACGAATGGCTTCAGAAAGTCAAGGAACACAGCATCTAATGGGAACCCTTATTGTGGTGTCGCACAAGTCCAAAGTGCGCGCCACCTACTTTCGCCGCGCGCCGCCATGCACGCACGGCGCGGCGTTCTTACGACGTCATACCACGAGCGCCCTCTAGTACAACTCCGCTCGTAGCCACCACTGAACGACATCGTTCACTTGGGGCTGAGATAGGAACGAGTCAACACTTCCGAATCAGATAGGCACCAGTGAAGACTTGGCTATCGGATAGGCACTAGGCAGGCCTCTAGCTCAACTATGTATCAGCATTCTGCCGTACTGAACTATGTAAAAGTTAAGTATTGTATAAATTCTGTGCAATATATATCTCGTTCTAATTTACTCTAGTGTTTCTAATTTCTGCTGTCCCACTGGCTGCTCACCTTCGTACCTGCACAAGCGTCCGTCCTTTATTCCTGTGTCGGTCTGTCTACTCGGCCACCGACACCTACGACGGAAACGAGACACAAAACAGGCGACGAGGCTGGGACACAAAACTTATCTACTGCTTTCTGGGTTGCTTGGACAATGAAGTGAACCGTGTTTGGTTGCTTTCGATACCCAACTTAATCATCACAGGAGTTTCTTGTTTTCAGAAATGTCAACTGCTGTTAAAAATTCCACATTTTGTTGCTACGACTTTGAAGCCATGCATTGGTGAACTCACGTACAGTCGTATCAGAGAGGGTGTGCGGAGGCCGTTCCTCCATTGCCAGCAGGTGACATTTCCGCAAGCCCCGCAAATATTCCCGCCGCGGCGGCCTGTACGCGAGTCGCCGGTTGTTTTGCGACGGAAGCGCGCGGGCGGTAAACAGCGCCGGAGTTACGCGCGACGCGGCGTCGGGTTCGAACGGAAATGACGCAAGCGCGTGCGAGCGGACGCCGCTGCGAAATGCGCAGGATGTGCCCAGTCAGGCAAACGTATGTGGAGGCGGCTAATTTGGAACGCAAATGGCCGCGGACGACGGAGAGCGCCTCGTTTTGCGGCAGAAGCGGAAGGGGAGCAGGCGCCGTACGCCACCTGCCAGAGACGCCGCGCATGCGCAGTAACGGGGCCGAGGACGACTCGAGTGTAGCAGGCGGGAAGCGCTGGGAGCCGCTCGACGGCGCTGTATGCTCTCATTATTACTATTTACAATGAAACCTACTGACATATACAGTGTACAGACGTCAGTAAAACCGAAATTTACATACCGTATTTGCAGACGTACAAGAACTTTTATCCTACAAAAATTTGTCCAATTGGTTGCCATTTCAAGTAGGTACCCACAAGTTCGATTTCTTTTAAAGGATTTTTTTTTAAAAGTGTAAAATACGGGAAATAATGTTTTCAGCGGGAATTTTTGCTTTAAGTTTCTCTCTTGCATTTTCGTAGTTTTTATTTGATATATGAACAGAATATGCACCAAAATACCCATCAGGAGCTTTATTATGTAGAAAAGGTTTTTCCGAATTTCGTACTATTTTTAGTGCCAAGCGCAACTGAAACTGGTAACTTCATAGAAAGTAGAATCTTTCGACGTAATTTCAATCATAAAAATCGATTTTTTTCCGGCAACCCTGTAACGGTGTCATTCAATATTTGAGTAATGAAACGCTACTCACGTATTTGTCCCTGTGTTGCCTGACGATATTTGATAATTTATTCGTATTCCCAAGTGCAAAATGAGCACAAGTATTTTTTGTTGCTTGCGCAGATTCTGTAACAGTTGTTCTATTTTTGAGGTTATAACGTCGGGCCCGGTGGTCTTGAGGTAAAGCGCTCGACTGGAAACCCGGTCGGACCTCGGATTGTTTTTTCAGTCTGCGTTTTAACCCATTCTTTACCTCTCAACGATGTGAGGTGTCGCCAGAAACGACACGTGGTTCGGGTTCCAAGTTAAGGTGTAGGTCCCCTTTCCCCGGTTGGATAACTGGGGTAGGTAGGCTACGGACACGGAAGTTGCCGAAGTGGCTTCCAAATGAAAGACTTGCACCAGGCCAATGAGCCACACGAAATTATTAATTATTATGAGGTTACAACATGCTGTGCCCCATACAATGCGCCGACCAATACACAGACACAAACCATCCATCATTCTCACAGTTTATGGCACATCACAAAAATACTTACACAAATATTTGCGCTTCACAATAAACTCTCAAAACGTGGCATTTTGAAGATGAAAACCCCCTACTCGTCCTCAGAAGTTCCTGAAATACTCGGCGCGATGTCTAATCGGAGCAAAGCAGAGCCACCTATGTGTCAATGTCGTGAGCCTTTACGACGCTCTCGTCAACCATCGCAACATAGTCGGTGCGCACTGTAAACAGCGACAGGCGAAGTATCAGTTTGAATAAACGCAAGCTGTGAAGTAACTCTACTACTTGAAAGTACTGCCTTAGGTATTTGATGTACCTGAACTAATGTATTATAATTATGTTGCAACTTACATATTAGGTGTAATTTATTTTTTTCCTAAAAAAAGAAGTCTTAAACGTGGTGTGCGTCTTATACGCCAGAGCGTCTTATACGGTATTTATTCATGCAGTGAAGGCTTTGACGGCCTGCTCCTAACGTTTCGTCCAGAGCTGCGCTGGACATTTTCAGAGGTGCTTCTGGTAGCGGTGAGTCTTGCCGACTGACGAGTCGGACGTCAGCGCAGCCTTCTCAAAAATAAAACCATAAGTATCGATAGTTGATGGTCAAAGATAAAAGCGTACGTGAACACTTGACCACGCCCCTTTCAGACTGTACTTATACCGCTCTCCGACGCTTGACTCGTCAGTTGGCAATACTCACCGCTACCAGAAGCACCTCTGAAGATGTCTAACGCAGCTCAGGACGAAACGTCAGGAGTAGAAATGTTTCTTCGACCACGACCAAGTATCCCATATTGGAGAAAGGCTACAACCCTATCTTAAACACTTTTCAACCTCTGCACCCTTTTCATACCCTTCAACTCTGGTAACAGCTGTTTAGTTGATGTACAAGTTGTAAATATTCATCCATTCCTTATATTTTACCCCGGCTGACTGCAGAATTCGAAAGAGTGTTATTCCAATCAACATTGGCAAAAGCTTTCTCCAAATCTACAAAAGCTAGAAATGTAGGTTTGCCTTTCCTTAATCTATCTTCTACTAAAGTGAGTATTGCCTTCCGTGTCCCTACATATCTGTTGAATCCAAACTGATCTTCCCCGAGGTCAGCATCTATCCGCTGCATTCCATTACCCTTGTTTTTCTCTTGCTAATGTTCATCTTATATATTCCTTTCAACACAATGTCCATTCCATTGCTCCTCGATGTCCTTTGCTGTCTCTGACAGAATTGCAATGTCATCAGCAATACGCAAGGTTTTCATTTCTTCACCATGAACTTAAAAACCTTCTCCAAATTGCTCATTACTTTTACAGAAAGCCGGCGGCAGTGGCCAAGGGGTCTGCGGCGCGCCAGTCACAGCCTGCACGGCCGCTATGGCAGGAGGTTCTAATCCCCCCAACCCCCCCCCCCCCCCGGGCATGGATGTTAGTGTCGTCTTTAGTGTAAGGTAGTTGATAAGTAGTTTGTAATTTTAGGGACTGATGACCGCGCAGTTAAGAATCTTAAGCTTAACAAACATTTGAACATTTTTACAGAAAATAAATACGAGGCGCGTCCAGAAAGTAACTTCCGTTTCAATTTAACTCCGCTGCAGCGTTGCGACTGCAGTTCCGCACATGCGCTGTAGACGATGTGTATCAAGGAGAAGAACGTGCGCAATTTGGAGATTGCTGTCACATAAGTACGCTTTGTTGTGCTTGTTTGAAATGTAGGCGTTGATTAAAAATCCCGCCGCCTGTGAAATCAAGTCGGTGATGCGGTTTCTGAATGCGAGGAAAATGAAACCAAGTGAAATTTATCGGCAAATTTGCGTTGTTTACGGACCAAATGCGATGAGTGATTCGATGGTGAGAAGATGGGTCCGACAGTTCAATGGCGGGCGTAATGATGGCACGATGAAGAACGAAGTGGGCGTCAACCTTTGGTTACAGAAGAAGAGATCCAGGACATCTCAGGTCTTTCCTTGGTGGTCATCACTTTTGTATCCCATTCTCGTCGCCACTTTTGTATCCCATCCTCGTCGCCACTTTTGTATCCCATCCTCGTCGCCACTTTTGTATCCCTTCCTCGTCGCCACTTTTGTGTCCCAGCCTCGTCGCCACTTTTGTGTCTCGTTTCCGCCGGTTGTCCTGGGTGTCGGTGGCCGAGTAGAGAGAGACCGACACAGGAAAATAGGATGTGTAGGTACGGAGGTACGGAGGTGACCAGCCAGTGGGACAGCAGAAACTAAAAACACTAAGCTAGATTAGTATAAGAGATATATTTCATAGAAATACATTACTTAACTTGGAGAGCAGCGGACTAGTAGAATATTGATACATAGTTTAGATAGAGGCCTGCCTACTGATGATTCCTAGTGCCTATCCGATAGCCAAGTCTTAACTGGTGTCTATCTAATTCCCAAGTGAACGATGCAGTCCAGTGGTGGCCACGAACGGGATTGCAGCAAATGGCGCTCGTGGCTGACGTCGTAAGAACGCCGCACCGTGCGTGCATGGCGGCGCGAGGCGAAAGTACGTGGCGCGCACTTTAGACTTGTGCGACACCACAATCACTTCACCAATGACGACGAGCTGAAAGAAACTGTTTACAACTGGTTGAAGACACAGGAGGCAGATTTCTGGCAGTTATGTGGAAACGTAGTTTACAAGTTGTAGAATTTTGTGCAATAAAAATTTCTTCTGTATCTGTGAACAATTTCATTTTATTACCAAACGGAACTTACTTTCTGGACGCGACACGTAAAAGGTACATTTGGTACTGTCATGTACCATAACCGGTATGCTGTTCTTTTTTTTTTTTTTTTTTTTTTTTTTTTCCTTGTATCCGAAAATATGGTCGTAGTTCATCTAGTGCTCCACCAGATGGCGGAAGCCCAAAATCTGATTCGACAACCCAGTGGCCGAATTTACCCCAGGTGGCCGACGTTAGGCCAGTTTACGGTACCAGCGGGCGACGGCTCAGTGTAAATGCCGGTCGCCTTGTACGAGGTAACGGTGAGTAATCGGTTGGCGAGACCGTGAAGGCGTGAGACACGAGGCGGTGTCCAGTGTGCCGGCAGTCAACTGTTGGAGTCCTGGCGTCACCGAGGCGAGGCGAGGGGGCGTCGGCCGGCGTCGGCGCTCATAATCGATACAATTCGTCCCGGCGTGGCGCGGCACAGTGGGCCGCTGTCGCAACGCATTAGCGCGCCGCTGTCCTCGCAGGCGCCACCCACGGAGTCTGGCCGGCCCACGACCGTCTGCCACTCCCACGGGCGAAGGCGGCCGAGCCGGGCTTGGCACCGCGACCCACAGGGTACAACTCGCAGCGGCTTGTGGAACCCGCGACTAGTTAACACGCAGGGACAGCAAAATTCTTATATGGGATGTAGAGGATACTGTGCTCACGGGTGCGGTACCTTTAGGGCTTGGCACTGCAACAGACAGGGTACAACTCGCAGCGGTTTGAGGAACCCGCGACTAGATAACCCACAGCGACAGCAAAATTCTTATGTCGGATGCAGAGGATACCGTGCTCACGGGTGCGATTCCTTTAGGGCTTGGCACTGCCATAGACAGGGTACAACTCGCAGCGGTTTGAGGAACCCGCGACTAGTTAACCCATAGTGACAGCAGTGCTCACAGGTGCGGTACCTTTAGGGCTTGGCACTGCAACAGACAGGGTACAAGTCGCAGCGGTTTGAGGAACCCGCGACTAGTTAACCCACAGTGACAGTCAAATTCTTATGTCGGATGCGGAGGATACTGTGCTCACGGGTTCGGTACCTTTAGGGCTTGGCCCTGTGACCGACAGGGTACAAGTCGCAGCGGTTTGAGGAACCCGCAACTAGTTTACCCACAGTGACAGCAAAATGCTTATGTCGGACGCAGAGGATACTGTGCTCACGGGTGCGGTACCTTTAGGGCTTGGCACTGCGGCCGACAGGGTACAAGTCGCAGCAGTTTGAGAACGCCGCGACTAGTTAACCCAAAGCGACAGCAAAATTCTTATGTCGGATGCAGAGGATACCGTGCTCACGGGTGAGATTCCTTTAGGGCTTGGCACTGCAACAGACAGGGTACAACTCGCAGCGGTTTGAGGAACCCGCGACTAGTTAATCCACAGTGACAGCAAAATGCTTATGTCGGACGCAGAGGATACTGTGCTCACGGGTGCGGTACCTTTAGGGCTTGGCACTGCGACCGACAGGGTACAAGTCGCAGCAGTGTGAGGACGCCGCGACTAGTTAACCCAAAGCGACAGCAAAATTCTTATGTCGGATGCAGAGGATACCGTGCTCACGGGTGCGATTCCTTTAGGGCTTGGCACTGCAACAGATAGGGTACAACTCGCAGCGGTTTGAGGAACCCGCGACTAGTTAACCCACAGTGACAGTCAAATTCTTATGTCGGACGCGGAGGATACTGTGCTCACGGGTTCGGTACCTTTAGGGCCTGGCACTGCGACCGACAGGGTACAATTTGCAGTGGTTTGAGGAACCCTCAACTAGTTTACCCACAGAGCGACAGCAAAATTCTTATGTCGGACGCAGACGATACCGTGCTCACGGGTGCGGTTCCTGTAGGGGGATGCTTGTTCACTGTTGGTCTAGATGCTTTCTACGAGCTTACGAGAGTAACTCGGGCGTCCGATCCTTGATTGTCGTGAGTGCACTCGTGCTCTCCCGATAATCCATTTGTAGTCCGTTGTAATGTCCCGGAGATAAATTAAATTTTTCCCAACCCGCCGGTTCCGAGTAGGGTTTTCGGGAGGTTTTCCTTGGTTGTAAGGCGTATGCCGGAACTAGTAAGCCCCTCCCACTTATTCCCAATTGGGATACCCCCTTTGCCCCACTATCAGCTTGTCTGATAATTGGCTGAATAGAACCGCGACTCTTTATGGGGCGGATCTCAAACAGCCCGCTCCACTCCTCGGAGTGGACAATGAAAAGAATAAGGTTAAGGTATCTGTTGCTAAAAGAAGTCAGTACTCGTTTCTGTCGTTACCAGTGCCACACAGAAAAATGACCATGAAAAAAAGAAAAATAATTTTTGAGTCATTCATTCATTTCCGTGCCCGGTAGGTCAGACTTTCAAAAGAAAAAAAAAAAAAAAAAAAAAAAAATAATAATAATAATAATAATAATAAAAAAAGCAGCTGCGATAGTTTTGTCATTTCCTTCGTGAACATCTTGTGTTGTACATGTGTTGTCCAGGAGGGGGCATTCACGTAGGTGGCTTGCATCTTCATCAACCCCACAGTCGCAAGAGGTGTCTGCGTTCGCTGGGGGTATTCCCCATTTCTTCGGGTTGCTCTTGCATCGGGGGACGCCCACTCTTAGGCGGTTGAGGGACACAGGGTATTGTAGGTTTGCGCCAGGAGCTATTTCTTCTTTCGGCGATAAGTCTGCGGGCAGTGAGCTCTTCCATGTTACGAGACGATTAGTCTCTGGTGCTCCCTCTAGTGGCGTAGATTTAAGTCGGTGTTTTGCTGCCTGGTAACCATTGATTGATTGACTGATTGATTTTCTAAGGGAAGCCAAAACAGTCTTGCTCCAACCCGCCACTGCCCGCACTAAGTTTATTGTGCGGTATCGCTCCCTGTACCTCGTAAAGCCAACCAATGTCCTTGAACAGTGCAAGGAGTCCCTTTACCAGTTCTTTATTGGACACAATTTCTTCGGGTCTGCTTGTCCCAAATTTTCTGTGCCTTTTACTCTCCAGTGCAATGCATTCGAAGATTAGATGTGAGCAATTTCATCACCGTCATCACAGATCCTCTTCTGTTATTCCCATTGTACGTAGGTGTTTTCTGAAATTCCAATGACCTGTCAGCAATACAATCATGAGTCTAATCTCTCTCCTGTTCAGGCCCAGGATTGCAGAGCTTCTTTTAAAACATGGCTTTAGCATCATTACCTTGCCATATTTTTGTTGATAGACTTTTGTCCAATATTCTACGTGCTGTCTTCTGTGCCAATTACCTAGCTCCAATTTGATCATTGCCTTTATGATTTTCAGGACAGGTTCCGATCCAATAAATGGAGTCTCTGCCCCCATCCTGGCTAATCTGTCGGCAGGTTCGTTGCCACTGATCCCCGAGTGGCCAGGCACCCACAATAGATTTACCCTATTGCTTTCCCCTAGCTCCACCAGAACCCTGTGACTTTCTGCAACAATTTTAGATCTTGTCGCAGGAGCTGCCACCTGGTGACCATACAGAGGATGTCTGTGGTCAGTCTCCTGCTTTTTTTCTTTCATAGTCTGAAGCAATGGCCCTACGTATATTGGGTGGGGTTATTCCAACAATTGGATACAATTTCTGCACTGATGTTGGCTGCAAGCACCCTGAAATGATGCTTGCTGTATCATTGACCGCAATATCAACTTTCTTAGCTTGCACTGAAGCGTCCCACACAGGAGCAGCATATTCAGCGGGTGATTATACAAACGCAGAAGTCCTTAGGAGGTGCGAGTTGGCTCCCCAGCTGCTGCCAACCAGCTTCTTAAGTATCCCATTACGAGCGCTGACTATTTGTTTCACGTTCAGACATTGCTGCCTGTACGTTAGAAATCTGTCCAGAGTGACACCTAGGTAGATTGGTGTTGGACAATGTTTCAACTGTTCTCCTCGTCATATGATGTCCAGTTTGTGCTCCGCTTCTCTGTTTCGTAATTGGAAGGCGTTCACTTGAGTTTTAATGGGATCGAGCTTCAAGTGGTTGGCATCATAATACTTGGACAGTTCGTCCATTGCTAGAGACAGTTTCTTCTCTACTTCTTTAAAGGTTGGTCCCTGAACAGCTATTGCTATGTCATCGTATCTGTATGTACACGTTACTAAAACAATCAGTACTCGCTACTTTCGTTACCAGTGCCATCCAGAAATATGACCATGAAAAAAATTTAACTGTTGAGAGTAACGAAAAGATAAGTATCCGTATGTATCCGTTACTAAAAGAATCAGTACTCGTTACTGTTGTTACCAGTGCTTTCCAGAAATACGACCGCAGAAAAAATATTAACTGTTAATATTACTTTAACATTTAAATTTGCCGTGTTGCTTCTGTATGCCTGCTTTCTAAGACAATTATACTACTGAGGAAAGGATCAGTACAGTTCATTTCCTTCGTGATTCAAACACAATTGTGATGCAAAGTGATCAAAAACCAAATTTATAGAGCTGTGAGAGTAACGAAAATATACGTATCCGCTTGTATCCGTTACTAAAAAAAGCAGTACTCATTACTCGTTACTCCCTTTACCAGTGCCACCCAGAAATACTGCCGTGAAAAATATTTAATCGTTACTGTTAATATCACTAAACGAGAGCAGCAATGTCGCGATACGATAAACCGCAATAGCGATAGGCTACAATCCGAACTTAATCAAAGTCGGAAACTGGGTGGTACGTATTTCTCCTCCTTACACGAGGCATCACAAGAACGTTTCACCAACCAACGCCGGTCAACTGCTGCTTGTATATGAGAAATCGATTGGAAACTTTCTTCGTGTCAACACGGTGTAGGTGTCGACACCGGCACCAACCTTCTGTGATTGCTCTGAAAAGGTAATCATTTGCATATCACAGCATCTTCCTGTCTGTTAATTTTCGCTCCTGTTGCACTTCATCTTCGTGGTGTAACAATTTTAATGGCCAGGAGTGTATTAACAATATGTTGAGATATACGATACAAAATTCTCAACATATCTAAATGTGATTCACTAAAATACGTGCTGTATGAACTGAATTAACATTTCAATAGGTGAAAGTCACGAGAAGGTACCGTTCTGAAGAAAGCTATCTTGTAGTAACAATGAGATGTGATGAAAATAACTTCTTTATCTAAATATGAATATTTTAATTGCTTTACCTTGTTAAATTCAGTATTTTCGTATCAATTAGAGAATATTCTAATAAGTAGTGCTTTCGTATGTTTTGTTATTACAGTAAATATAATTCTGGTGGGTAGATATTTTTAGAACGTAGTAGAAGTAATA
Source organism: Locusta migratoria (assembly GCA_026315105.1). Lineage (NCBI taxonomy): Eukaryota > Metazoa > Arthropoda > Insecta > Orthoptera > Acrididae > Locusta > Locusta migratoria. The sequence goes on from CM048749.1 coordinate 183,585,433, forward strand.
TTTTAATATAAAAATTTCTAGTATGATCTAGGATTACATGTTGCCATTCAAACAATATAGTTTCCATCTCATTCTTTAAATAGGCAAAGTGAGTTAATCAGATAAAGATACAAATACTGTTACTACTAAAGGTGCATAAAATATCTGTATATGAAATACTGAAATTGCGAAGATTAACTTTAGACGTCATGTCTACAAATAAGGCGATTCCGGGTTATTAATGGGCAGTTTTTCGCGCACCTCATTGTTTATGGCGTCATATCTCGTGAACTATACATCGCACGCGATTCTTACATTTACGGAGACCGTTCTCATGAAGATTACGTGTACAAAATTTCATAAAGATTTGAACAAAACTGTAGATTTGTTATGCAACACGTACAAACAAACGGACACTCTGCTTTATATATTAGACAGACAAGAATGTGCGAGGAGCGGCTCGTGCTTCAACTTCACGTAGCGCCCTCTCGAGTGGCTCCCATTAGCCGACGTTAACGGGCCGAAACAGAATCGATGGTGCGAGATTAATCCCGCCTCCTCCAGCCGACAGCGGGCGGAAAAGGAGAGCGCATCGGGAGGGGTCCGGCACTCAGAGTTAAGGGCCCAAGTTCGCTGGGCGAAGGTGGGGAAGACGCCGGACTCTGGAGGCCGAGTACAGGCTGGCTGGCCGAGACAAGTGGGCCCTTTATCGACGGCTGCGTTCACTCAGCGGTCGCCACTCGTCACCTGTTTCGTCTTTATATTTTTACAGAAGAAATTAGGTGTATCTGAAAATACAGAATGTCAGTACAGATATCTGTTGACTTGGACAGAATTGAGAAACTAAGACATCGCGAATGATGTACACTGCTGGCTGAAAAAATCGCGACGCAATGAACGTGGCATTCAACGAAAGTAAAATAATTGATACTCACTGTAAAGATAACTCACTGAGTTGGGAACAGGCACGACGAAAACAGTTTTAAACGACACGTTTGAGTATATATTTTTGACGACGTTATAGCGTTCACTTTAATGAAATAAATCGCAATTTGCGATCACTTATGGCTTCACTGTACTAGGTTTAGATGTAATACCAATGTGCGGCGAATGAAAATTTGTGCCCGGCCGGGATTCGAAACCCGAGATCTCCTGTTTAGTAAGCAACGCATTGACTACCCCGACAGCGAGGACACAGTGACCAAGGCGACTGCAGAGGACTCTTCCCTGCACGTCTCCCGCCACACCCAAATCTCCATTCGCCACGCTGTCTCTTTTGTGGTTTTAGGGCGCACAACGCGCTGTCTCTTTCCTATTACCACAGAACAAATAGGCTGTGGTAACTTCGCTTCACAAAATCTCGGGACATAATTGGCGCATTGCGATGCCATCAACGCCGTTGTTTATGTGATTTGTCATGCTAAAGATTGCTGATGAAATAATTAGGATGTTAAAAAATACATATGCTTTCGTACCTTACGTTGGTACCAGCGAGAGTCATTTTACAATAGCTGTTGTTGTTCCAGAGGTATTTTGGATGGTCAAGATACGTAGGACACCCTGTATATGTTTACTAAAGTGCTACATTCCAAAAATTATTTTAACGAAGATTATCCAAAATAATTATTTTTATAAATATGAAGCTGCAATTAAACATTTTATATCGTAGGTTTACTTATGTGTCAAAGTTAATACAGCACGTCGTAACATAATGCACACCTTACTGTTGTCAGTAACTCGGCAGTTCTGTTGTCGGCAGCCGACATTGCTATGGGATAGGGGGAGGGGTTAATAGTTTTGCCGCCCCGTGCCTGAAGCAGGCTTTTCCTGCCATTAAAATGTACCGAAACATTGATAAACTCGTAAATACAGAACTCTTGCACATATTGGTGACTATCTCTGCTAGTGCAGCTGTTTCATTAGATTCTTCTTTAACACACTTGCTTCGTTCTGTTTGTTGCCATCAGACAAAGCTCTTCACCATCTTGTAAAAGACTGAACGACAGCGCAGCGAACATTCTTTGGAAAATTCTGGGCGTAATGGCAATAGCAACCTCAGTATTGGTCCTACATTCATTGTAAATGAGAATAATTTTCATTTCTTCTTCCGTAGAAGCAATATTAATTGATCGGGCGTTCCAAAGGGTAGTGTTATTGGTCCTCTGCTGTTCCTTCTTTACATAAACGATTTGGGAAAAAATCTTAAGCAGCTCTCTTAGATTGTTTGCAAATGATTCCGTAATTTACCGTCTAGTAAAATCTACTGAAGATCAAAACCAACTGCAGAACGATCCCAATAAGATATCACTATGGTGTATAAACTGACAATTGACTCTAAATAATGAGAAGTGTGAAGTCGCCCACATGAGTATGAAATGAAATCCGTCAAACTTTGTTTACAAGGTAAATACATCAAAAGTGGAGGCCGTAAACTCCACTAAATATCTAGGAATTACTATTATTTCAGACTGAAACTGGAAAGAACACGTAGATAATGTCGTAGGGAAGGCGAACCAGAGACTGCGTTTTATTGGTAGAACCCTTAAAAATGCAACAGAACTACTAAAGAGACTGCGTACACTACGCTTGTCCGGCCATTTTTGGAGTATTGCTGCCCAGTGTGGGATCCTTATCAGATGGGTTTGACGGAGGACATCGAAAGAGTCCAGAGAAGGGCAGCTCGTTTCGTATTGTCAGGATACAGGGGAGACAGCAGTACTGAAATGATACAGGATCTGTGATGGGAATCATTACAACAACGTCGCTTATCGCTGCGACGTGGGCTACTTACGAAACTACAATCGCCTATATTCTCCTCCGAATGCGAAAATATATTGTTGACTGCCACTTACGTAGGTAGAAATGACCATCAGAATAAAATACGAGAAATCTGAGCTCGAACGGAGAGATTCATGTGTTCTTTCTGCCCGCGCGCTATTCGAGAATGGAATGGGAGATAAATAGTATAATGGTGGTTCGATGAACCCTCTGTCAGGCACTTAAATGTGATTTGCAGAGTATCCCATGTAGATGTAGATGTTCAAAATGTTTACAATTTTTATTGCGTGAAACGTAAATATTGTATAATAATTACCATTTTTCTGCTGCTTGTAATTATTCTAAATGGAGCATTTAGATACCTATGCTCTTTACTTACTTCCACTACAAGTGCAGTATAAAAATAAGCGTGTAAGAGCAGTGAAGAGTTTTCCATTGACTTATATAAATACAAAGTATCTCTGGAACAAGAACAGCTGTTGTAAACTGACTTTCACATGTATCAAAGAAAGGTAGGGACGAACGAATTAAAATATTTTGAAACATTCTAAAACGAAAGCATATGTGTTTTTAATTGGACACCCTATATTGATCCATCAGGAATTTATAGCATGACAAATCACACAAAAGTGGCGTTGATTGCATCGAAATACTCCAATTACATCGCGAGATACTGCGAAGCGAAGTAGATGCTTGAAATACGCAAAACACGCGGCTAGCGCACGACCTGAGATTCAGGCGAGAACCCCATGCTGCTCAGGACTTGAGCTAGCAGCGCCAACTTCTTTTCACAATATCTCGGGATATAATTGGCGCATTGAGATGCAATCAACTCCATTGTTTATGTGATCTCTCATGCTACAGATTTTTGATGAATTAATTAGGGTGTCTATTTAAAAACATACGAGTGTTAAAAAGCACATGCTTTCTTTTTTCTGCAGTGTTGAAAATGGCTATGACGTACAATCCCAATGGGGCACAGTTAAGTGTGAGGTGCCCCTGGTCATCCGAAATGGCCCGAGCACGAAACGCGTCATACAAAATAGATGTATTCAAAAACATCCTGTGAATGAAAAAACTTCCTGGCAGATTAAAATTGCGTGCCGTAACCGGGACTCGAACCTGGGACCTTTGCCTTTCGCTGGCAAGCGCTCTATCGACTGTGCTATCCAGACACGACTCACAATGCCGCCTCACAACTTTACTTCCGCCAGTACCTCGCCTCCTACTTTCCAAACTTCACAGAAGCTCTCCTGCAAATACGCAAGACTAGCACTTCTGGAAGAAAGGATATGGTGGAGACATGGCTTAGCCACAGCCCAAGGGATGTTTCCAGAATGAAACTTCACTCTGCAGCGGAGTGTGCGCTGATATGAAACTTCCTGGCAGATTAAAATTGTGTTCCGGAACTTCCTGGCAGATTAAAATTGGGAAGTTTGCCTTTCGCGAGCAAGCGCTCTACCGACTGAGCTATCCCGACACGATTCACGATGCCGCATCACAACTTTACTTCCGCCAGTACCTCGCCTCCTACTTTCCAAACTTTCATTGTGGAAACATCCCTTAGGCTGTGGTTAAACCATGTCTCCACTATATCCTTTCTTCTAGGAGTTCTAGTCTCGCATGTTTCGCAGGAGAGCTTCTGTGAAGTTTAGAAAGTAGGAGGCGAGGTACTGGCGGAAGTAAAGTTGTGAGGCGGCATCGTGAGTTGTGTCGGGATAGCTCAGTCGGTAGAGCGCTTTCCCGCGAATGGCAAATGTCCCAGGAAGTTTCTTATCAGCAGACACTCCGCTGCAAAGTGAAAGTTTCCTTCTGTGAATAATTGTCCTACGACGTTTCCACCTTTTTAGAGTAATTGGTATAATTGAATCACAATTATATCTACAAAGATGATTTGAATTATAAGTCCCAGTCCTTTGTGAATAATCTGTGTGCGTGCGTGTGTGCGTATGCATGCGTGTATGCGTGTGCGTGACTGCAAACTCGAGTGACAAATTTTCTGTTACACGGATACCGGGGTAGACTCTTGAGTCGAAGCTCGGAGCGTACGGAAACAGTCCGTTCGTGTACGCCGTCACAGAGCCTGCTGGCGCTTTTAAAGCCGGTATTAGGGGCTAATTTGTTATGTACAGTTCGTGTTTGTGTGTAACCGCTGGCTTCGCGTACGCCTGCGTCCTTCGTGAGATTTTGTAGACATTGCGGCGGCGGTGGCCTGCATTAGCGGGCCAGTTCCTGGGGGACGGGCTCGACTAGATTGTGGTGGAGTGTCTGGCGGAGTTTAGGGGCAGCCCCGCTGCTGGGGTTTCGCAGCGGGCCGGCCGTACATAACGCTGCTAGCCCAGCCACCCTAGCCTTCCCTGACCCCACGTTCCGATTTCCGCCTGCGACGCAGGCAGCTCCGCGCAACACAATCTCCCCTTATATCACGCGCGCTAACCGATACGGATGGGCCCCGCTTGCACACCAGACTCGCCTTAGGCTCCGCGCAAACGGCCTCGCCGCTCTCGCCGCAGCCCTTGGATGTCAAGTCGACCTGACGACGATTTCAAATGGAACTACCGAAGCGTCCCCGTTCTTTTTCTACACGCAAAGTAGCCATTTGTTTTTATACAACGTAACGGGCTTATTCAGAAGCTTCTTCAAGTGAGAAACATCCGTCATGTATGTATTCAAAGAGAAGCACCGTGGGAGTATTTGTGCGTCACGTTGTGTAGCAGCGGGTGCTTTGTGTACGACTATCGCTTTCTCCTTTCGATGTGCCTATCGCGCGTGTTTTTAAATTCAAACGAGAGGTTTTAGGGTCACCAATCACTTTCATTTTATGGTATTTGACATGTTGTCAGGCAGGCGGTCTTATTATTTTTGATTAAGTAGACAATGTCTATAGTCTTGACCGCAAATTTATTAACAATGATGATCGGTTTCAGAGCATTTCTGAGTCATCTTGTCAATAGGTGTACCTGTCATCCGACAGTATAACCTTCCTATCAACAAATTATAATTAATGGAAGTCAAGAAAGTGCATTTGAAGAAAATCAGATTCGTTGTTGCACATATGTGATACTAGTAGGTTAAAATATTTTTGAAGAACAGTAACTAGCCAGCCGCAATGACCGAGCGGTCTGCACGACCGCTGCGGTCGAGGGTTCCAATCCCGCCTCGGGCATGGATGTTTGTGCTGTCTTTAGTATAAGGTAGTTCATAAGTAGTTTGTAAGTTTAGGGACTGATAACTCAACAGTTAAGCCCCATAAGCCTTTCAAACATTTGATTTGAACAGTAACTAAAATTAGGCATTCACTGACAGTGTGTTGTATATAAGCTCAAAAAAATGTTCAAATGTTTGTAAATCTATCGGACCAAACTGCGTGGTCATCAGTCCGTAGCCTACAACCTACTTAAACCTAGGTAAAATAACCTAAGGACAAACACACACACCCATGCCCCAGGGAGGACTCGAACCTCCACGGCAAGCAACCGCGCGCTCCGCAGCGAGACGCTTTAGACCGCTCGGCTACTCCACCGCGGCTGTATATAAGCCACATGATATTTAAAATTACGTTTCTGATTTGTAGCTCCATGAACTGCAATGCCTAATTTTAGTTACTGTTCTTCAAAAATATTTTAACCACGTGCAAAACCAATCTGTTTTTCTTCAAATGTGATACTGCACTTTTTTTGCTTCCATAAATTGTAATTTGATGATCGGAAGATTATGCTGTCTGATGGCAGATACATGCATTGACAAAAAAGAAACTGATTCGAAGATGACAAAGAAATGAATTAAAACCGGTCATCATTGTTTATACATTTTAGGTCAAGACTATAGACATTGTATACTTAATCACTTTCATTTTATACTCGTTTCACAATACGTTTCGGAGTTTCAAACCTGCATTTTCAAGCTTTTTTTTCATTTCCTTAAACATTTCTGTGATAATATATCAGAATGACTTCAAGATTACTTGTGGCACTGTCTACCGTGGCCTCAGTATCCTTCTCTGTCGTAACCTTTAAATGTCAAATCTTAGTAAATCTATCTGACTCAACTGCTTGGTCATTAGTGCGTAGCTTACAAACTACTTAAACTAAGGTAAACTAACCTACGGACAACAAACACCCATGCCCCAGGGGGGACTCGAACCCCTAACGGCGAACGGCTGCGTGCACCGCAGCACGGCGCTCCAGTGCGCACGGCTAATCCACCGCGGCTGTCGTAACTTTACATGTAAACTATCGCAAAAACAGTTTACGTTTACAAGTTACAACAAACATTATCAAACCAAAATAAAAATAAAAATCCAGAGGTTGAGCATTCAAATCGCGCTGTGGAACAAAAATAAGAATCAAAGTGGTTGGTGAAAGCAGAACTGAGTGTTTAAATAATTATCAGTAATACTAACAATAAATCCAAAATAAAATATTTTCATTTAACGATTGACGGTAACATTCTATGTGGGCTCTAACATCTCAAAAAGACGCCTTTCGGTCCTCATATCTGACGAATCAGCCATAAGAAGCAAGTGAAACAATGGAACGTCGGTTATCGGACCCGTACATTGATAACAATTAATTTACAGAAGAATCATCCCTTGGCCAACAGCTATAGAATAGTTTATTTATTTAGCCTCTGCGCCGCTACAGAATAGCCGTGCGCACTAAGGCGCCCAGCTGCGGTGCGCGCGGCCGTTCGCCATCGGGGGTTCGTGTTCTTCCTCGGGCATGGGTGTTTGTGTTGTCCTTAGCATAAGTTGCTTTAAGTTAGTGTAAGTAGTTTGTAAGGCTTTGGACTAATGACCAAAAAATTGCACGTTTTTTTTCCTTCTTCTTCTTTTTAGCCTTTACAGGTTTCGGCATTGTCTGCCGTCAACAGGAGATTATGAAAGCTACATGCAAAGAAATATATCTTAGCTATTTGGCACTATGATATCTCACAACAGGGAGGTAGATATATCACTGGAAATAATAATACTTCCATATCGGACATTGGTTATTACAACATTTCATTATTGCCTAATACGACAACATCAAAATTAAAGTCGTGACTAGTCGTTGGAATATGTCCTTCATCGTACATATGATGTTGAAAAGAAGTACCATATATGTTACTCTGTTCATAACATGAAGTTCATACAGAGTTAACTACAATGTTATGTGCTCAGATGTAACAGATGTTCTATATCGCAGATCTCAATAAAATTCAAAGGTAATATTGCAGAAGTAGATGAATATTTGCTAAAGAACTCCAAGTTCTGTGTTACAAATATACTGATTCTATACTCTTCGGTGATAAAATTGGTAAACTCTCAAGATAGCATCTATAACAGATGGAACATAAAGAAGGTACAAGATCCAAAAACGCGGGATCTCATTCATTTGTTATTAAATATGTTGTTAAAACACCTGAAGTGAACGTTTCTGTATTTGTATACCTAATGGCACATGTTCAGTGGCTACTGTACCTTTTTGTTCCATCTGTTATAGACGACATCTTGAATATTTACCAATTTCGTGATCGAAGAGTATAGAATTAGTATATATGTAAAATAGAATTACATCTTGGAGTTATTTGGCAAACATTCATCTACTCCTGCAGTGTTAGTATCTAACCTTTGTATTTTGTTATGATCTACGACATAGAAGTGTGCCCACTAGTAACAGTTATCAGAATGAGCATATACCAGTGCCGTTAACTGTATATGAAACTCATGTTACGCTGAGTAGCATAGTTGCTACTAATTTCCAACATCATATGTACGATGAAGATTATATTCCGAGGACTAGTCACAATTTTGATTCTGACTTTTCCGTATGTGGTAGTAATCGATTTTTGTAGTAACTGATGCACAATATGTAATCATCATTTTTTTCAATTTTTATAACTTACTCCATGTTGTGCCATTGTATGGTACCAAATAACTACGATGTATTTTTTTTTTTTTTTTTTTTTTTTTTCATGTAGCTTTCATAATGTCCTGTTGATGGTAGATAGTGCTTAAACCGATAGAGGCTAAATAAATTAAGTATTGTACAGTTGTTGGCACCATGATGATATTTTCTAAATACATTGCGGCTATGGACCACCACTTAAAAACTATTAATATCAGTGCCACAGATATCAACGAATGGTGTCCGGGGAGCAAAATGAGAATACTTCTTTTCTCTAGTTAAAATAAACAAATAAAGAACGCATTTGCTGTCTTAGAAATCGACCATTGCAGCTTCCACTAGTACCTGGCAGACATACTAAAGTTTCAATATGTGTACAAGTAAACACTGGGACGCAAACGAAGATTCGTACGGTGCCCTAACACTACGACAGTTGTTGTAGATCTGTAACAGGCCGACAGTGGAAAAGTTCCACTACTATACTTCATTCTGTCATTACCAGTTCGTGGTTGTATCTTCACCAAATAGTTTTCGTCATCGTCGTACAGCCTTAACTGCGAAGAAGACAGAAAATTCAGTGTTACAAATTATTTATTGTTAATTCTTTTCCGCAGCTTTAACAAACGAAAGGCATCTTGTAATATCGTTAGCTGCTATTTTAGTAAATGAACAGTTTCAATATCTAAGGCAAGAATATCATACATAGAGATAAAAATAAATTTTCAAAATTGTAGCACCGAAACTCAGTACACATTTAGCAATTTTGTGATAAATTATTTGTTTCGAAGTGAATGCTATTCAAATCCACTGTAGAGGACAATTGAAAATGTCAGATTTCAATTATCACAAAGCCCCCCATACAAGAATATAATCTGAGTATAATAATGAAAACAGTGACAGATGTTTGACACATTATCTCAGGTATTTCTGCTTGTTTGACAGAGTTGAAAAGTAATGCAAGAAACCATCTACAAACGCTGCAGTGAAAACGGCAGAAAAGACAACACATGCACCAAGGAGTGTTCAAAGCAACATTCGCTCAATATTTCAAACCAGGAAATTCTTTGATGTAGTACATCATAGCCTACACGAGTTTCGAAATGTGTACAATCAGATTCGCCTCGCATACTCGCAGCTAATGCTCTGCATACCCTGAAGGACTCGCGCCGAGTTAAACGGAATGCAAATAACGTCCTCCTCCGCCCATTTATATGATCATTTGAAAGCATTGACAAGCGCCCAGTCCCTTTGCGTTGAAACAGCCACGAATGGTCCGTTGTGTGCGTTCGTAACGGCCGTAGGCTGGGAGCTTTACAACCAGCTCTTAAAAAGCACTCCACGTACGAAAAATATATTCGCTGTCCTGACTGATGTTCAGTGTTGAGGATATCACTGGCAGAGCTAAGCTCAGTAATACGCCATAAGATCATTGCATTTGTGTAGAGCGTGGGAAGCAAGAGCTAATTAATGTTTGTATAGTTTATGGGACTTAACTACGGGGTCATCAGTCCCTAAACTTACAAACTACTTACGAACTAACTTACAATAAGAACGGCACAAATGTCCATGCCCGAGGGGGGATTCGAACCCCCGACCGTAGTGGCCGTGCAGACCGTGACTGGCGCGTCGCAGTACCCTCGGCCACCGCGGCCGGCGAAGCAAGTGTGTCATGCTTGTTAGCATAGGGCAAAGACAGGGAAAATTAGAAGTAGGACCTAAACTGAATTGTTGTGGACAACCGGAAGTCGACTAAACCCTTCCTGAAGACAACTCAATACCCTACTCCTTCCGTCCCCACACTCAAAATAATATATTATATACCTAATTATCAGCAATGTTGGGATGGACAGGAATAACTCTTTTACAAAGTCTTTCTAAAATTTCTTTGCAGTAATATTGGTTAACTGTTTGTCCAGGAGGCACCTACTCTTTAAGAACAATTCCCTTGGTATCAAAGAAGCAGACAATCATGCATTTCACATTTGACTTTGACATGCGAGCTTATTCTGGTCTGGGTGATCCCTTTGAGCAGTACTGCGAACTTTGGCGTTTTTTCTCTGAATCATACTTAAATAAACAACTTTCATCACCAGTGATAACACGGCTCAACAATTTTGCATTGATTTCCGTTTGCTCTAACAGATAGGCTGCCACATTTTTCCGTATTTCTTGCTGTCGTGGTGTGAGATTTTTGGGGACCATTTTTGCACAAATCTTTTCATACCGAGATCTCCAGTTTATTTATTAGACGAACCGTTTCTCGACTGATGTTCAGTTCTTCTGCAATCATTTTAACGGCAATCGTCGATCAGATCGTACGAGTTCATTCACACTGGCCAAGTTGACATCCGTCCGTGAGGTTGATGGTCGTCCATTGCGTTCTCCACTACACATTTTATGGCAACGATAAACTTGAGCTCTTGACATAAACTCCTCTCGAAAAGCTTTTTGAAACTTACCGTAAGTTGTCTTTGCGTTTCCGCCCAATTTTAAGCAAAAAGAAATGGCATACTTTTGCGCAATATTATGCGGTTCCATTTCCGTGACGAGAGACACAATCACATGTTATTACAGCGCAACTCACGACTGTGCCGCTTGAACTAGAAGCAGCTTATAGACCAAGGTCAAAGATATTGTGTCTAAGAAAGCCCGCAGGGTTGCCACATGTTGCATAGAAAATCTGTCTCATAATTTATTGGCGCACCTCATATGTTGACAGGTGTTTAGGCAAATTGATATTTAAGTAACTTTCTCGTGAATCATCTTAAAAAATCGATATTTTGTTTTCCATCTTAAATTAAAGTTGAGACTTTTCTGAGCCCAATGGAGGTTAAAACATTTAAATAGGACTTCGGGAAGTTGGTTAAATATAAATTCAAAGAACACTCTATGTGCAGCCATGCCCGTTTTCCTGCTACTCTTAAACGTCAATTATAGTCATTAGACTTCTCTCCCAAAAACATAAGAACAATTGTTTTTTAAGTTGCCAGCTCTGTTGGAAGACACATTTCGATTTTCTTATGTTTTCTCTTGTATATCTTTGATTATTGAGAGTTGTTTTCTTTCGTAGTATGATTTAGTGCTACCTTGCCTTTCTTGGAAGTTGTTATGCCTGCTAAAAAGGGTTTTGGGTCTGGAAAACTTAAGTTTTACAGCAATCAGTTTGGGCTACCTTCTTCCATAAAGCCTCTGCTGAAGACAATCCACAGCATGCGCTTTGTAACACTCGTGTAGGCTCATGGTGTAGGTATAAAACAGCTCTCGCAAATGGTCAAGTTTATGTACACCACCACTCCCTACCGTTTGCAGTACTGGAGGCAATGAAGACCATATACAGGGACCTAAGAGACAAAAAACTCTTGTCACGATGCTTACATGGGAAAACACAAAATGTGAACGAATGCTAGAATCATTTGATACGGGAAATCCTACCAAAAATAGTGTTTTTTGGGTTCAACGACATGAGATTAGGTGTGTTAGATACTGTAATTTGTTTTAGTGATAGGGAAGTAAGCAGATGTGAAGTTTTAGAGTTGCTAGGAATATATTCTGGGTTCAATAACTGGTGGCAACTGATATGTTGAGAGTGGCCGAAGCTGAAAAGGTAGTTCTTAAGGCAACTAAAGAAGCCAGGACAGCAAGAAGAAGCAAGAAAAGAAAGAGAGAAGATGGGGAATATATAAACCAAGAAGAATGTGAACCTGGAATGCATTAGAACCAACACAAGTGAGTTATAGATGATATATATATATACTTTACATATAATTTCCCGACAAATACATTTTCTTACATGTTTATGTTATGCAAAAATAAACTATTTGAGCTAGAGATCTGAAATTTTTTTGGATGTTTGAGGATACTATTTGGAGAAAATTAGACTACAGACACTAACCTACTATCAACAGGTGCAAAAATATCTACTGATTAATTATAAAAATGTAGCATTTATTTTGAACATCAAATGTAAATATTTCTAGAATTAAAACTTGTGAATCAAATTACATAATTGAAGTCTACTTTCTAGATACACATGTTCTTTATATGTACCTTAAGTTTCAAGTGTTTAAGTAAGACGGTTACTCAGTGCATAGAATCGAAGTATGAACCGGCAAAAACGAAATTCATTTACAGGCCTTCACAAAAAAAATTCTAAGAAGTTCAATATGTGAATTAGTAAAAATAACTGTACATCGAATTGTTCAGGAAGAGAGATGAAACATTGTCCTGCAATTTTATTTTAGTAAGAGTTAGGGGTTTTAAGTTACAGGTGTGTAAACTGTATGAAAATTTGTTGCATTTTTCCAAGCGCTCATACGCAAGTTACCTTAAAACGTCCCTAGTAGTCGTTTGAAACCTGCTTCGAATCTACTGCGGACTGAAATATCCACTATGGAAAAGCGGGAAATTTTATTAGAGGTAGTCCTATTCATGCTCCATTCTTGTGTGTTTATACTGGATGATTCTTGTGTAGACATATCTTCTTTTGTTTATACGGTTACTCCTCTAATTTTCGGGAGTTACATTAACGTAGCGAAGTCAATAAAATAATAAACACTACACAGTCAGAGTAAAGACAAAAGGTCATGCGCCGAGATTCCATTTGATGCAGAACAACTTCGAACAACAACAACAAAAGGGCACGTCCGCAAAACCAACAGGTTCCCCGTCCGTGAGGGTTCGTTAATTTGGGGCTATCGGTATGCAGTATCGATTTCACGGTACGCGGCACAGCGCGACCCAAATTGTAAACTAATTACGTCCTTTGAGTCAGATTAATAACCACTCCGGATGTACACCTCTGCCTTCCAGTCGAGAGGTCCTAACTGCGGACTGGATTTAATTACTACCGATGCTACGGTTAGCTAACACTCAGTTTATTAGCGCAGTTTATACGGCTCTCGAAAGCTCCGCCCTGAACGGGAAGAGTCTCCGGTTTCCAGTCGCTAACAAATGTTTCTCTGAGTGATCAATTTCGATGCTTCTCTCAGTCTCGTAACAGGTTATCATTTTTTTAAAATACTGCTGCGTTACGGCAACGATGTTAGTTACCCGATTTTTAGGTGTAATAGCAGCCAACTAGTTGCGACAAACTTTTTTGTCTTCTTCAGAGGGTCTTGTCGAATTCTTATTTTCACGAGTTTTACAGGTCCTTCCGGGAAAGACAAAATTATTTTTATCGAAACCTTGGTAAAGGGTTGATAATCTTAAATATTTTCAAATCGATTATTATGTTGTTTTGATTTGTATAATTTCTTAAAAAAGTAAACAGTAATGAACGGCTGCAGCGTTCCTAATCGGTAACAGAGTTATGCTATGGGAAACAAGCATTGACACCATAAAAAAGTATACGACCGTTTTTCGCTAATGGTACCATCTTCAGTACAACCGGAAACAGCCTCTAACATTGAATCTAAAGGCACACCAATGACAGATTATGGCGCAAAAAACGAGGAGCCGATTAATCTTGTGTGTTATAAGTTTGTAAGCCTAGGGACTGATAAACGCAGCGGTTAAATCCCTTAGATTTACAAACATTTGAACAGGATGTGTGCCCCCCCCCCCTCAAAAAAACCTATGCATATCAATAGCCGGCCGCGGTGGCCGAGGGGACTGAGGCGCTCCGGTCACGGTCTGCACGGCCAATACGGTCGGGGGTTCGAATCCCCCCTCGTAAGTAGTTCATAAGTAGTTTGTAAGTTTAGGGACTGATGACCCCGTAGTTAAGTCCCATAGACTATACAAACATTTGAACATTTGAATATCAATATTTGTAGTCGACAAAAGACACGCGTTGAGGTTCATATTTTAATTTTTATTTTTGCAGATCTATATTTAAACTAGTGTGCAGCCATTATCAACACAAGTATTTCAAAAGACGATATTATTTCGTTGTAGGCCACATTTGTTCAAAGCACGTGAACGACCCTCAGTCATGTATTACTACACTGGCAAACTAGCTTCTGTGACTGAAGCCTGCTGCCGCCATATTATTTTACCTCAAGTGATAAAGTTCCCTTATGGAACTGCTATGATCTAACACAAAATGAAGTTGTAAGCCTTACTTGTTTAAAGATGCTTCCCATTTGAGCTAATGCTTCCGTAATAGTTGAAATTAACACATAAATTTCAGAACTGTGTAATGAGAAGAAAAAGTTACATACAGTTGTTCTAATGTTTACTAAGCTTATGGTAATACGATACACAATCACCAGTAAACTTAACATTTTTGATTGATTTATTAATGCCGGACAGCGTTTAATGTGAGAACCAAAGCCAATAATAAAAATCAAAGTTATCGTTTAAGAAAATTAGACGCCATGCTACTGAAAATAACATATTTATGTGTGCTTCCACTACTGTGTGTAGAAAACTGTGTTCGTATGCCGCCGCAGCACACTCCACTGCCACGTCACTTCTAAATGGTCCCCGCGTTGGCTGCAGGCGACCACCCGTCTCCTTAACGAACTCCTCGCCGGCCATTCATCATAACGTCGGAGAAGGTCCTCAGCGGTCACATCGCTCTGTGCCGCGGCAGCCACTATTGGCTGTCGCGTACGACGCTGATAGCATCTATAGGCAGCAAAAACGACAGCACGTTTATTTCGCGAGGTAGTCGCTAACGAATTTAACCTCCGGCCACCCCTAGGCAACTGCGTCTTACTTCTTCCTGTATGGGCGCTAAAAAGTCGAGAACGAAATACTTGGCATAAAGCTGGGGAAACCATTTGTTTCTAGATTGAAACTTAAAAAATAAATAAATAAATGTTTAAATGTTTGTAGAGTCTATGGGACTTAACTACGGGGACATCAGTCCCTAAACTTACAAACTACTTACGAACTAGCTTATACTAAAGACGGCACAAACATCCATGCCCGAGGGGGGGGGATTCGATCCCCCGACAGCAGCGGCCTTGCAGATCGTGACTGGCACGCCGCAGACCGCTCGGCCACCGCGACCGGTATGAAACTTTCATTCCGCATCTGAGTGTGCGCTGGTAAGAAACTTTATGGCAGATTTAAATTGCGTGTCGGGACGAGGAATCGAACCTGGAACTTTTGTCTTTCGCGGGCAAGCGCAATATCGTTTGAGTTATCACAGCACGCTTCACAACTGGTACTGGCAGAAGTAAGGTTCTGAGGACGGACTGTGAAGCGTACCGTGGTAGCTCAAAGGTTAGAGCGTTTGCCCGCGAAAGGTGAAAGTCCCAGGTTCGAATCCCATTTCCGGCATACAATTTTAGTCTGTCAGCACCTTTTCGTTCTGTTTTTGTTACTTTTAAAACTAACGTTCCAAAGCCATACTCTTAACGAAGCAGCTGCAGAGTTATATATTTTTTTCCTGAACAAAAATGCACCTATGAATTAAAGATACTTAAATTTTCCTTGAAATTTAACCCTTTCGTGGTTTTTACTCATTTTTTAGAATATCTTAAGTTATCTCAGCTGTTACAGAGTCTGATTTGGGTCAGGATTACAAATATGATACTCAAAAATTTTTAGCACATTCCATTTTTCCTAAAAAAGGTGGGACACATATGTCCCACTGACCATTTCTGGCACTGATTTACCTAAGACTTTTTAAAATAATTTCTTAAGTTATCCTAAGTGTCATAGGGTCTAAACAAGTACGTGATTCAAAAATTTGTAATGCACACCGCATTTAAAAAAACGAGAGAGTGCTGTCTCGCAGCTTCTATTATAGAAAGTTCAGGTAATAGTAAACCACATACCGTGTTTTATTAGCGCAAAAATTTACAGAAAGAAATATGAGTACTATAATATCGCAACATAAAGGCACTATAGGGCTACTCAATGGTCACTGGGCCACATGCGTCCCACTAATTGTAAATTCACTGAAAAAAACTTTTGAAGTAAAATGAGTTTTAGAGAGCGCAATTGTTGACTGTAAACTTCTAAGAAACATAAAATAGCAAATATACTTACTTCGGACATTTTCGGTGGCGATAGAATGGCGAAAACCGATTCAAGGCACAATAAACAGTGGTTACGGCGCGAAAATTCACGCGGCAGCCCGTATAAACAGTCACAGCTTTCTACACTGTAAGAATTTCAGTGCCTCGATTTTTTCTGCGTACTGAAGGGCCACCAACAGATGGCAGCACTATGCAGAATTACGCAACTTGCCACCTTGTGGTACAAATGAGATCCGAAGTTAATGGGACGTATATGTCCCAACAACCACGAAAGGGTTAAAGGAGAAGATCAAGATCTTGCAATGTCTGCGTCAGATGTTCGCGTACATTGTGAGTTCAAGCATGGTAAAGAAACACAAACGGATATATTTTAATTATTTAGAGCTACTGCCAACAGGATTAAATACATGGAAGAATAAACAGTACGGCTCTGGCTATTCATCCTTAACTTCCAATATCGGCTTCGTTTAATAAAGCTCATCACAGTACGAGATATTATTTATTATTTGCGCAATACGTCATATAATTGTGACGTTTCATGACAAGATAATATGTAAATGAGAACTGAACCCTACCACTGCAATGATCGTTATCAAGCGAAAGTGATACATGCAATTAAGGACATATTGACAGATGAGTGTCAGGAATTTAAAAATAATTTCAGGCGAGATAAATTATAAATATTCTCAACCAAATAAGCCCATACATAAATGTACCCGTATCTTCTACATCCAAACCTATTATTAATATTCCAATGATTAACCTTTCATCTGGATCACTAAATATTTGTTGTGTTACATCATTTTCAGGTTGCCTAATTTCACTAAAATCAAGTTCTAAGAACGAAATCGGTTTAAATACAATAAACGTGTAGCTTATGTGGGTTAAAATCATTAAAGTGAAAGTCAGTTGCGGTACACAACAAATTCAATATTATTACTAATACACTCAAATGTTCAAATGTTAGTAGAGCTAATGGGATTTAACAACGGGGTCAGCAGTCCCTAAACTTACAAACTAATTATGAACTACCTAATACTAAGGACGGTACAAATATCCATGCCCTAGGGGGATTCAAACCCCCGACCGTAGTGGCCGTGCAGACCGTGACTGGCGCGCCGCAGTCAGCTCGGCCACCGCGGCGGGCTTACTAATACACTCTAACATATAGCTTACACCAGTACATGTGTGAACCTGGAAACGAGGTGGCCGCGGTGGAATGACCGAGCGCTCTAAAACGCCTTGCTACGGTGTGCGCGGTTTCTCGCCGTTGGAACTTCAAATCCTTCCTCGGGCATGTCTCTCTCTCTCTCTTCTTGCGTGTGTGTGTGTGTGTGTGTGTGTGTGTGTGTGTGTGTGTGTGTGTGTGTGTGTGCGCGTTTTTGAAAAAGATAAATTTGTTAACATAGAATACGTTAGGGTAAGGAACTCTTTCATGAAGGTATTTGTCTGGCGAGTAGCCTTGTACAGGAGTGAAATATGGACGATAAATAGTTCAGACAGGAAGAGGACACAGGCTTTCGAAATGTGGCACTACAGAAGAATGCTGAAGATTAGGTGTCTAGATGAAGTAACTAAGGAGAAGGTACGAAACAGATTTGGGGAAAAGACGAATTTCTGGCATACCTTGTCTCTAAGATGAGCTCGATTGGTAGGACACAGTCTGAGACATCAACGTATCGTGAATTTAGCATAAGAGGAAAGTGTGTGGGGTAAAAATCGCAGAGGGATACCAAGAGACGGATACAGTAAGCAGGTTCAAATGAATGTGGCTTTGCCTTTATTATGCGAGGAAATGATGAGGCTTGTTCAGGATGGACTAGGATGGAGAGCTACATCAGATCAGTCTGCGGAGTGACGACCACAACAACATATATAATGTCTCACGCCCGCAAAGATCTTCACAATACGGTTCTCTCCGTCCGCGGTGTCCGAGGGGACTGAGGCGCTCCAGTCACGGTCTGCAAGGCCACTACGGTCGGGGGTTCGAATCCCCCCTCGGGAATGGATATTTGTGCCATATTTAATATGAGGTAGTTTATAAGTAGTTTGTAAGTTTAGGGACTTATGACCACGTAGGTAAGTCCCATAAGCTATACAAACATTTATTTATAATACGGTTCTCCCCCAGAAGGCGCACGGTGCTTTCGTGAGTGCGTACGCTACGAGCACAGAGCCCCGTGCTGATGCAGTCTTCCTTCGTTGTTTACTTGCCGGACTGCATTTCCTTGCCCCCTCCCATCCTTTCCTCACTCCTTCCCCTCACTTTCTTGTGGTAACAGATTCTGTGTTTCAGGTGTTCTATCTAAGCGTTGTTTGTTATGCATTGTAAAAAAAATGTCATTGGTTCACTATTGAAAGAGGAATACGTCAGGAGGCTGTTCAACTGTATCTCTGTTGTTGGTGTATTACTGGGCGCCAGGCTCTTAAATTGAGTAAATTGTTCATGTTGTTATGTGTAATATTCTTACTTGGTTCTGGAAAAAAAACCTTTCACTGACGATTTTTACTTACAGTCTTGCATGAAGCGCTGGTTAGTTTAACCAGATGTTACAGTTGTTATTTGGTTGAGTAATTCTTTTAATTTCTACAAGGAATACTTGCTATTAAAGAAACACTATTCCCTATAAATTTACGTATTTTAACTGAAGTTTTGGACTGTTTGGTTACTGACAAGTTTTGTGACAGATTGTTGTTGTTAAGAGATTTATGTTTCTATATATACGGAGGTATAAATCGAGTTGTATCAATTTTAAAATAATTGTTGTAATGAATTTTTTATATTTAATTGTAGTTAATAAAGGGTCAGTACCTTACCGTTTCCTCAAAAGCCCTACCATCCCAGAATGGATGCCATAATCTGTGCCTGCATTTTCGCCAGTGTAATCTGCAAAAAAGTTTCAAATGTTTGTTAAGCTTAAGGGACTTAACTGCGGGGTAATCAGTCCCTAAACTTACAATCTACTTACGAACTATCTTATACTAAGGACGGCACAAAAATCCATGCCCGAGGGGGGATTCGAACCCCCGACCGTAGTGGCCGTGCAGACCGTGACTGTAGCACCTCAGTCCCCTCGGCAACCGCGGCCGGCTGTAATCTGCACCACGTACTAATAGCGCTCGAGATTATGATCTTTATATGCAAACATTTCATATATTCATACATGCATTGTTTCAACCATGTCTCTTATTATTGCATTATTGATGCACTCTTGTTCAGTTCGCCACTCTCCTTGTTGTAGGCATCTTCTAGACTGGCTGTAACGCTTTTAAAATGTTCAATTATTTGTAGAACTTATGGGACTTAACTACGGGGTCATCAGTCCCTAAGCTTACAAACTACTTATGAACTGCTTAAGACTAAGGACGGCACAAATATCCTTGCCCGAGTGGGGATTCGAACCCCCGTCGGTAGTGGCCGTGCAGACCGTGACTGGAGCGCCTCAGTCCCCTCGGCCACCGCGGCCGGCTTTAACGCTTTCGAGGAATGCAAGTGAACTAAAGCCGTCTTCACACGGGACGTGTTGTGCCATTGTGGTTCAGGCCAGACCTGCTGTCTACGTGTCTACAGCACACTCTGAAATGACCCGTCAATTCACAGGACGTGAGTTGCTGCTCATCGATGTTTGCGACCGCAGTGCTCTCCATCGCCTGTTCGGGCTGACCCGTAGATCAATGTGTTTAGAAAAATGGAAGTGCGTAAAATTACACGGTATCTCTGTCAGCGATCGCCGAATAAATAAATGAATAAATTTTGAAACCGTAGTTTCCTTATGCTTGAATATGGGATGCAATCCTCTTCCAGAATTTGTAATTTTTTTGTGTCAAGACACGCAATGACGGTATATTTACTCAGAGCAGTTGATAATGATTACAAAATGTACGGCCAGATCACTTTTGGCAAAAAATCATTAAGAAATTGTCAACGGTGAAATACGTCATCTGCACCAGTTCCATTTGTCTTGCTCTCTTATATTCCTATTTTACACAGTGTACATATTCTACATATTCCGATGTTTACTTTGTCATCTCTTCGGAGATAGTAAGTTCTGCCTGATGCATTTTACATGTTCATCCACGCGGGACAACGCCTCAGCTCATGTTCGGTGTCATAAATGTTTGCTTTTAGTATTATACGTAAACACAGTTCCTCTTTTACTGCATCTGCTTCCCTAACCACGCGTTAGCCATGTTCTCTTTGCACAGTGAAACTGAACTATTCCAACACTGTACTAAATTGGAACAATATTCAAACACCGTCCGGAAATCATGACTAACTCAACAAATTATTTCGTGGTAAGAGTTTGTTCTTGTTTCTAATAAATAACGCCAAATACCCGAAACTATCATAGTATTAAATTAATAAAAAGTCACATAAACATAATTAAAACGAAATCGTTAAAAATATGTGGAAGAGTTTAGATGCAAACCTGTTATTTACATCTCTTTTCTTTCACAGATCGTGACGCTAACCACCACGCTAATACGCAGTCTTAAAAAAATAACAACGAATGTTCAATATTATACTTAAATTAATAATATAGGACCAGAAAAGTTAAGGAAAAACAGGAAACATCGGATGTATGCAGACGCAAATCCACACGGTTTCAAATATCTGCTCTGCAACTACTACGTTCTCTGTTGAAGGTATACTATGTGCCTAAAACATGTTTAATAGAGTGGCGTTATACCGTAACATAGGAACGATATTCCTTCATGGTATACAAATTATAGACGGACGCTCGTGAAATACGATAACCATTAAAGCTATGGAAATGTACTTTGCGGTAATTTATTGTATCAAACGATATCTAAAGTGACATGTCTTCAAAAGTTTATGAAACTTCGATAAAGATTATATTCATACATCGTGCACTGTAACGAAGGAAGGCACGAAATATGAAGTTCCATTGGCAATACGGCGGCTCAAAATTTCTGCGTGTCTCATTCGCTAACGTTCCATTCCACGAAGCAAAAATCTGACATCACGGATCGTTCCACGCTTCTTAGGGTATGGAAAAGTGGAATTTCACGCTGCGACGTCAGCACTTCGTTCTCCATGTGCGTTTCCACGTCCCGTGAGAGGACGGCGTAAGGATGATTTGAATACGTGTCCGAAACTAGTCATCAATTAACATTTTCATTACCAGTGTTGTTCCTGGACAACAAAGAATTATAAGTTGATTTATAATGTATTTTGTGCATCAATCCTTATAGTCGCAGTTTTGTTGATGAACAACATGCTTGTTATACGACATTTTTCCGCTTGATACGGCGTGTAGCGACTTCTGATACATTAATATGTCCATCTTGGAGGTTGTGTTGCGTTGTCGTCTTTACGTGGCTGAGAGTGTGAACATGGGTGTGGTACCTTTTATTTTATTCCAGCAGTGAAATGTCTTGTATTTGATTCTGTGGCGAACATGATGCCTAGCATTATTGTTCTCGCATTGTTAACTATCAACAAAATATTGTCCAAGTAGTGAAATACCTCAATACAAACGTCTGTGTTGTGCATGAAATAGATGACATAAAAAGTCAATATTTTGACAAGAGTTTCAAAACGTTTGTGGATGTTTACTGCACCGTATTAATAGAGAAAAAAACGTATTTTAATTTTTTCGAAGTTGATTTCATAATGTTGGACTGAAAGGGTTAACCAACAATGTGAAAGGAGTAAGCAATATAATTTTCACTTAATTTTTGCCTGTCGTACAGCCTTGAGCATGTTTTGTTGTAAATATCTAAGCTATAATCCTGAAGAAAACAAATTTTTGGAATTTTTCTTACCATGCCATTAATCGATATAACATACTGTACTTATTTTCATATCTTTGCTGTAAACAAAAGACTTTGTTTTATCTTTGGAGTGTCTCTTGCACTCGCAGTTGTTGCGTTTAAATAGTCGTTGTGTGACCTTCGTGGAGAGGTATCGATGTGTGACTGTCGTGGAGAGCAGTCATTGTGTGATTATGGTAGAATTGAGTCAATGAGTAGTAGTCGTGGAACTGTCAATTAAGGCTGTCTGTGTGTTAGACTGGAAGAGTAAAAATTCTGAAAGTTTAAACCAAGTCTGCAGATTGTAAGTTTTGTATGAAAATTAATCTGTCTCAAATAAGGTAAAACTTGTATTTTTCTATTGTTATGTATGGTAGGCTATATTTGAACTATTGTAGTTGTTTATCTTCTTTTTTATAATGAATACTGTTTAGTGCAGCTTGCATTTATCATTTAACCCTGAGTCATTTTACCAGTTCCTCGTTCCTTTCACCAATTTGAATTGGAATCCGTTCTGATCATTGTTTCTTGTGATAGTGTTGCATAATTATTGTGTTTGTAAACTTATGTACTAATTAGAACAATTCAGTGTAGGCATTTTGTCATGATCAGTTGGTCTATTGATGAGAGCAGGATGTAGTTTGTTCATAAATCCAGTAAAGTTCATAGTTAGAGATTTTTTCAGTCTTAATGAAAGTTCAAATTATTATGTCAGTTAAAGTTAGAAACAGTTAAAGTGATTTGTCTGATCAGAAGAAAAGTAGATTACGTAAAGAGATAAGAAATACTTGCGGTGGGTGATACTTTAAATCATTACGAGAGTTATAGGACATCTTTTATTGCGTTGAATCAGTATAGTAATTGTTGTTCAGATTGGCACGTTATCAAGTGCAGTGATTTTGGTATCCAATTAATATCAAATATCTTTGTTTGACATCCTATTTATTCAAGTGACAAAACTATCACAATAGTAGCCCACTGTTTTGTTGGTTCTCGCAGTCGAATTATGCATATGTAGTCTGGCTGCTGGTATATGGTGCACGTTAACAGATCTACACTTTTCATTTGTTCACACTGTTTCTCACACACGAGATTAATGTGTAGACCAAATACGAATTTAATTTCTGTTAACTTATCAACTACTGTACAATTTAAAGTGTTATCCGTTGCGCATCAAACAAAACCGCATACACGTAAGATCATTACATTCCATGTCAGTTGCAATTTATTCTAACAGAGCAAAGGAAGGTACTAACAAGGAAAATACTTGGGGTCGAACAAACACATGTACACCAAAATCGTATGAGAGATAATGTAAAGGTCCATTATTGCACTAGTGATACTCCCGCATCTACAAAACTCTGCAGTCGTCCGTTAGAGGCCTCTGCGTGTGCCATGCCGCATTGCACTTTGACCTGTCGGTTCGCCAGTAGGGACGGTGCAGTGTGCCTCCGAAGTCGCGTTTTTTGACGTTATTTATGTGGTGAAGCGTTAGATGTGGCGGCGATTGCTAATCAATCCTGCTAATGTATTGCGGTTGGTTGAGATGAAGTTACGAAGAACACTTCTTCGTGAACATGTATTAGTGTAGAAGATGAATCATTCGCATACTTTCTCGTATATGTTACGGTACAGAAATATGAGCGTAAGTTAGATACAGTTTTAACACACATAATGATGATAATAGGGATGATAATGACGAACAACTCACTGCAAGCGGTAGTGCTACGGTAAGTGCGAGAAGAGGCGATGGAAGCAGTGGCAATGAATACCAACAGTCTTTCGGGAAGAAGATTAAAGTTGCAACTACCATCACGGATTTTGATGACAATACGCTAGAAAACATGTACGATGATTATTACATAAATTATAGTTAAGATATCTGCATTACGTATGGCGTCTACAATTACATCTACAGTGCTATCTAGAGCATGATTGCAAAGTTTTGCTTAAAATCGACACCCACTAGCACACTGAGGTGTACGTAGAGATCCTGTAAGCGAACGTTCATACAGATATGTTTGTTCGAGCCCAATTACTTTCCTTGTAAGTCTCATTGCTAAGTCGAGTTATTTGTTTTAACCAAAACTACAACACAAAATTTATGTATGAATTTTAGCTGGCACGGTCATTTAACACAAACAGTGACACGCTTGTCCCCCCCCCCCCCCCCCCACACACACACACTCACTCACACTACTTTTATCATTCAAACAAACACGCACTACTTTTAAATGCTTCCAAAGCAACTTACGGCAGAATTCCAACACTTTCACCTGTAGATGACTGACGTCATGCACGAAGCTACTACTTGGCTGAATGTTAAATTTTCACGCAGGACCCAACGGCGGACGCAGTTGTAGCAGACGTTTTTGACCAGGAGGTCGTTTGTGTAAAACTGGCTTAGTGTATATCGGATGCTGACCAGGGGAAGTCAGACTCTCCCGCGCGACTGGGAGAATCTGCGCCGTTTGCGGTCAGTGTGACGGTCGCGTGGGAGACGGCAGCAGGCAGAGGAAAGGAGAGGAGGCGGCAATTCTGATGCAAATGCCGCGGCCGGCCCACGGGCTCGCCGCGACCCGCCGCACCAACGTCTGCTGGCCAGACCAGCGCCACACGCCGGCACGTATATTTATTTTCATAAATGGATTCTTCAGTCGCTTCTTGGTACAACATATTTCAAATTGAAAACAATCTGTTTCGATTCTATTAATTTTTGTACGCCGAGCAGTTCACATAATATCCAAGAAACAGTTAATAGCTCTAACTGTGGAGCTATCAAAAGTGGGGTCCCACAAGGTTCGGTCTTGGGTCCTTTGTTGTCATTAATGGCCGGCCGCAGTGGCCGAGCGGTCTGCGGCGCGCCAGTCACGGTCTGCACGGCAGCTACGGTCGGAGGTTGGAATCCTCCCTCGGGCATGGGTGTCTGTGTTGTTCTTAGCATAAGTTAGTTTAAGATAGTCAAGTAATCAGTGTGTAACTCTAGCGACTGATAACCACGAAGTTTGGTCGCATAAAACCTCACACACATTTGAAAATTACATGTTATTAACGGTATTAATGACTTGCCATTTATATTGACGAAGATGCTAAACTAGTTCTTTTTGCTGACGATATAAGTATAGCTATCACGCCTCAAAAGCAGGAATTGACTGATGAAATTGTAAATGATGTCTTTTAGAAAATTACTAAGTGGCTCTCTAGAAATGGACTCTCATTAAACTTTGATAAAAACCCAATATATACAGTTTCATACTGTAAACGACATGACACCGTTAGTAAATATAGACTTTGAACAGAAATCTGTTTTAGGTGTTTGCACTGATGAGGGATTTAATTGGAAGAAACACATAGAATATGTGCTGTAACGTTTGAGTTCAGCTACTTATGCTGTCAGCATCATTCCGGTATTTAGTGATATACATTTCACTAAATAAGCTTACTTTGTCTATTTTCATTATCTGCTTTCGTATGGCATCATATTATGGGGTAATTCATCATTGATAAAGTAGTGTTCACAAAAGCTTGTAATCAGAATAATTGCTCACCCAAGATTATCCTGCAGACATTTATTTAAGGATCTACGGATCTTCACAGTTGCTTCACAATATATCTATTCACTTATGAAACTTGTTAATTCATAATGTACTCATCTTAGGAAGCAATTCTATTTGGTAAAATGGAAGGATAGCAATTTCGACACTAAGTGTTATCATCTGGACCCATTGACATTAAACTGTCTATAATACAGCTCCACAGATAGTGCTACCAAATTTTATGTGGAGCACTGTTATAAACAGTTTTATGTTAATGAGACCAGATGATTCCATAGAATGTCGAAACCGGTCGTACTGAATAATAAAAAAATAATAATTGCAATCTTCGCATCTATCCTTCCATTTAAATTTGTAATTAACAAACCGACAGTTTTAAAAGTAATAGCAGTGTGCATAGCCACAACACTAGGAGAAAGGGTGATATTCGCTATTTAATGTTAAATCTAACTAAAACTATCAGATCCCTCCTAAACCGACAAAGTCAGATAATGTTAATAGTTTGTAGGTCTTGGGAACGATAACAACAGTTCGTCCCTTAGGTTTGACAACGAGATTGTGGCCTCCTCTTCCACATGAGTCTTAAGACTAGACGGACACGATCCGCTCAGCGTATGATGCGTACTAAGAGTGTATAGTGCTGAGTAAACTTACACTGAAGCAGGCCTTTTACACTTATATACTAATTTATACTTACACATCATCTAAATGCAATGACCATTATTAATAACGAAGGTCAGAAGGTTAAAGTGTAAAAATGTTGTTGTTGTTATGGTCCGGAGACTGCTTAGATGCACCTCTCCACAATACCCTATCCTGATCAAGCCTCTTCAACTCCACATAAGAACTGCAACTTACATCTGTCTGAATCTGCTTACTCTAACCATCTCTTTGTCTTCCTCTGCGGTTTTTACCCCACACAATTCCCTCCAAAGCTAAATTCACAATTCCTTGATGTCTGAGAATGTGTCTTACCAATCGATCCATTCTTTTAGTCGAGGTATGACAGAAATTCCCTTTTCTCCCCAATTCTGTTCAGTACTTCCTCATTAGTTACACGATCCACCCACCTTATCTTCAGCATTCTTCTGTAGCATCACATTTCAATAGCCTCTATCCTCTTACGGTCTGCACTGTTTATCGCCCATGTTTCATTTCCGTGCAAGGCAAAACTCCACGCAAATACCTTCAGAGAGGACTTCCTTAGGTTTAAATCAATAGTCGACGTTAACAAATTTCTCAAGAACGCTTTTCTACCCATTGCCATTCTGAATTTAATATCATCTGTACTGCGATCATAATTTATTACTTTACTGCCCAAGAAACAAAACTCATCTAGGTACTTTATTGTTTTGTTTCCTAACTTAATTCCTTCAGCATCACCTGATTTTCTTAGACTGCACTACATTACCCTAGATTTTCTCTTGTTAACGTTTATCTTATATGCTCCTTTCAGTACACTGTCCATTTCGTTCAACTGCTCTTCCAGGCCCTTTACTGTCTCTGACAGAATTACTATGTAGTCGGCAAAACGCAATGTTTTTAATTCTTGACCCTCAACTTTAATTCCTTCTCCAAATTTCTCCTTGCTTCCCTTTGTAACTTGCTCAGTGTACGAATTGAATAACGTTGGAGAAAGGCTACAACCCTGACATACTCCCTTCTCAACCACTGCATCCCTTTCATGCCCTTCAACTCTGAGAACCGCTGCCTGGTTTTCGTACAAATTGTAAATAACCTTACGCTCTCTATATTTTAGTCCTGCTTGCTTCAAAACTTCAAACAGTTTATTCCAATCAACATTGTCAAAAGCCTTCTCCAAATGTACAAAAGCTAGATATGTAGGTTTGCCTTTTCTTTATCTTCTAGGATAAGCCGTAAAGTGAGTATTATCTCCCGTGTTCCTACATTTCTCCTGAACCCAAACTGATCTTCCCCGAGGTCGGCTTCTACCAGCTTTTCCATCGTTCTGTAAATAATTCGTGTTAATATTTTGCAACCATGACTTATTTATTAAACTGATGATTCTGTAGTTTTCCCACCTGTCTGCGCCTGCTTTCTTTGGAATGGGGATTATAACATTTTTCTTAAAGTCTGAGGGTACTTCGCCTGTCTCATATATCTCTGTAAAAATATTTTACTACATTTATGTCACTTATTACTGTTCTGTGACCAGATGAAAAATTATATAGCACAGTAGGAAGCGGAAATTGGCTTTTGGAATTAAGAATCGTATATGGCTTTGAAATACAGGGGATCATTTTTCCCGAGATTTAATGCAACTGGTTGTGGAAAATGAGGTCGCTCCGGCCTTTTAAACAGTAGATACGAGATTCGCAGGGGCCGCGCTGCGCCGTATACGCCCGTCGACGAGGTAATGTACCGAGAAAGATATCCACCGGGAATTGATCACTCGTCTCCGTGACGGGACCGCGGCTATCTCCCAAATACATTTCTGGGAGAGCGCCGGACACTTAAAACGCCACCGAGATAAAGCCGTTCCGCGCGCTCGACGCTTTTATACAGACATTAGAGATAAAAGCCAAAAACTGCAGTCCTTTGTTATTCGCTTTTAAGAGAGTGTCGGATAGGCGCCGTCAGCCAGTGATCGGAGGGCGGCGAGTTATGAGCTCGTAAAGGCCGGGTCCGGCCCCATAAAGCGCCGGCATCGGCAGCGCATTGTTTTATAGGTGCGCTATCTCGACCCGCCCGATGAGCGGCGTCCGTCAACGGCTCAGCACTGTGCGACGCGCGACGCAGCGCCGGGGCAGAGTCACAAGGGCGAGGTCGTGCGGTAGCGCGCCGTAGCATAACGTTTACAATAATACACTGTCTAAGGGCCGGTTTGCCAGTGTCTCGTTGAGTTCCAGTTAAGATTTTAACTTGTCGTTAGCGGAGAATTGCGTTTGTCAAGGTTTCGTTATGAGTTAACCTGACGTTAAATGACCTCAAACTGACCGTTAAGTTAACGAGTAAAATTCTTCTCGTTACACGGCTAACGACCGGTTAAGTGCGAATGTGTATGAAAATGGCAGGATTACGAAACTCTAAAATACCGCAATATACTACGTAATAAAGACCGATTTATCGAACAAAATAACAGAAGCACTACATGTATGAGAAACCTGTGTGGAAAGCACCTTCACTGGAAAATTTTGTCGTCATTTTAATCGCTCCATCCATGTCAGTAGCGATGAGTTTGATGTATTGCAGATACGTAACCTAACCTTAAAATTATTGTTACGATATCAAAATACAAGCTTCGGTATGATGACAATGGCTGGAATACGAGATTTGGCTGACAATGAAGATGATGTTAAACCACCAAACTAAAAGGATTCGTTCTAATGCTCCTTGGTTTCCACGAAAATTGAGATCAAAGTCTAGCGCTTAATACCTGTACCTCTATTAAGGCATCACTGGTACGTTAATCAGCGTGGTGTAATTAGCAACATGCCTCGACTGTCATGCTGACGACCCGAGTTCAAATCCCACTTGGATATTTTTTTTCTTACACTCGACAGACGATTTGTTGTGCATAATTACATGCTTTCTTAGTCACTCTTATGTAAATGCTTGAGTAATTGGTCATGTAATAATAATTTAGGTTAATTGCTCAATATTTCATGTATTGCGCGACGATTAATTTAATTAGTTATTTCCAAGCATACTTTTACGGCGACTGAAAGATCAGTAAACCGCCTGTAGTTATCACCTATATCACCTATAACATTTGTGCAGCATTTGCCAGCTGCGTTTAGTCCCCGGCGCCACTGTTATACCGCCGAATGTAGTGTGTGCCCACTTGACTCGTCCCAGCGGATTACTACGCTGCGGCCAGGTGGCTAGTCATTCGTAGCGTGTAACTGTAATTATGTGATATAACTTTGCCTTTGCAATAAGAATTGATAAAATGGGAAAGAGGAATATAATTATACACACACAATCGTCGGACAAATGTTTAAAAAAATTCCAACCAGGATTTGAACTCAGGTCATCTGTGTGACAGTCGAGCGCCTTTCTAATTTTACCATGCTGCGTCACGTACCCTTGCTGGACTTTGATCTCCATTTTCGTGGAAACCAAGGCGCACTGGAATAAATCCTTTTAGCTTGATGGAGGAGTTCCCGCACAACATACCTGCGACCCAACAAAATTCGTTTGTACCATTCTTTATATTTCTCTATTAAGGCCGCAAGACACACGCACTCACTTCTTGTAAAATACGAGCTTCTTTAACGTTTGTTACGGCCTGCTAATCTCTTCCCTGCCAGTCAAATATGGCGAACAGCTGTTCATTCAGACAGCACATTCATTTGTTCTATTGCCAACATAGTCGAAATATATCATACCTTCTCGTTTTCTGCATGTTAGCAAACGAGAGGTGTATCTGGCAATGACAAACGCAATGAACTTAACGAACACATTTAACTGGACGTTAAAGTCTTCTCCTTGTTAACTAACGACAAGATTAACGAGAGATGGCCGAACCGGCCCAAAGGCTGATGCACTACTGCCCATTCAGAATGAACCTCTAAGAAAGATCACCGCCAAATTCATTGGAGAAATAATGCAATACATAAACATTCGTATTTGTTTATTTAAAAAGCTTTCGGACTTGCAGACGCATCTACATCTACATAGATACTCTGCAAATCACATTTAAGTGCCTTGCAGAGAGTTCATTAACGACTTTCATAACTTTTCTCTATCGTTCCATTCTCTAATACCGCGCGAGAAGAAAGATCACCTAAATCGTTCCGTTTTCGATCTGATTTCTTTTATTTTATTGGGATGGTCATGTCTCCCTAAGTAGCTGGGTGCTAGCAAAATATTTTCACATTCAGAAGTAAAAGTCGGTGATTGAAACTTCGCAAACACATCACCCCGCAATGAATAACGTCTTTCTTTTGATGATTTCCACCCCAATTCGTGCAACATTTCCCTGATGCTTTCCACCCCGTAACGTGATAAAACAAAACGAGCTGCCCTTCTCTGAACCTTCTCAATATCTTCCGTCAGCCCCACCTGGTGACGGTCCCACAATGGGCAACATTACTCCAGGAGAGGACGCACAAGTGTGATGTAGGCAGTCTCTTTGGTGGAGCTGTTGCATCTTCGAAGCGTTCTGCCAATGAAACGCAATCTTTGGTTCGCCTTCCTCACAATATTTTCTATGTGTTCTCTCCAGTCAAAGTTGTTCGTAATTATAACTCCTAGGTATTTGGTAGAATTTACGACCTTAAGGTTTGACTGATGTATCGTGTAACTGAAGTTCAGCGGATTTCTTTTAGTTATCATGTGTATTACTTCACACTTTTCTTTATTTAGTGTCAATTGCCAATTTTCGCACAATGTAGAAATTTTGTCTAAATCGTTTTGCAGTTGCTTTTGATTCTCTGTTGACTTCACTAACCGATAAACGACAGCATCATCTGCGAACAGTCTGAGGGAGATATTCAGATTGTCTCCTAAAGCGTTTTATAAACATAAGGAAGAGTAGGGGACCTATAACGCTTCCCTGGGGAACACCAGATATCACTTGTGTTTTACTCGATGACTTACTGTCACTTACAACGAACTGTGACCTTTCTGATAAGAAATCGAGAATCCAATCGCACAATTGGGGAGATATTACATAAGCACGTAATTTCATTACAAGCTGCTTGTGGGGTACAGTGTCAAAAGCCTTCCGGAAATCCAGAAATATGGAATCGATTTGAGATCCCTTGTCGATGGCACTTATCGCTTCACGTGAATAAAGGGCAAGCATAAAGATGACTTCTTCTAATATTTCGGCTCAGTACCGTCCAGCCATCTTCAGAGAGAGTCGAAGACATAATTTACACACACGTGTACTGCCTTGCCGCCGAGTAACGTCTTTGGCGCCTTGTTGTATCTGTGGCCGCATCCGCAGTAGCGCGGTCCGCGGGTTTATAAGCACGAAGCGCGTGCTGGAGCGTCAGTCTTCAACTTTTTATCTCTGACGATGGCTGGACGGTACACAATTGAAATATTAGAAGATGTCAACTTTAAGCGGCTGTATGCCCGAAACTTTTTTGAACATCCTTTGCGCCGCGAAAACATGAAGATGCACATAACATTTGTTTATTTGTGTTTTTGCTCGTATTTTATGCGCGGTGGTACCGTACATCAGATTGCGACAAAACATTGTCAACTCATTGCTTGCACTCGCGTGAAGGTTATAGTCATACAAAAGTTAACTTCGTATGGTGCATGGCGGAGGGTGTTTTACAAGTGGTTGATTCGTTTCTTACTTCTTCAGCTGATACGTGGGATACCTTTCGTAAGACACCGCACCGGACGTGGCGGAGGAATGGAACGGAGGAGACGGACAGAAAGAGGATAGAGGTGGATACCGACAGAGGGAAGAGGAGATTATTTATTTCTCGTTTATAATCCTGCTACCTTTTAATATAAAGCAGGACGTACATTTCTAGTTTTACATGGTATACATTAGTTCATTTATGTTACATAATTTGAGTAGTTAAGGTAAATAGAGATAAGAAGAAAAAATAAAAACAAAGAGAAAATACATATATACAAGTACTTACAATTGTTGCTACAATTATATTATAACAGATTACAATTCGTGCATTTTACAATAATTAAATGTAGTGGAGAACATAAAAACGTTTGGTTACATGGTTGTTATACACATGTCGAAATTCAATGTATTCTGAAATTTGTTAATTTTAATTATGGGATAATTGTAATAGGAAAGAAAGAAATATCTAAAAAATAAGGTGGTTTTCTGTCCTTATGGTTAGCTGCATTGTACTGTGCTGGGCATTGAGTACCTTGGAATGTTTCCTTCAAGCCACTGATCACCCAGCACAGTTTCCATGGTTTTGGTGATATAAGTCTCTTTTCTTTATATTGTACTTATTTCCCCTCTCTTGTGTCTCAGGTGTTAGTATCGACATTAATTTAGAGAAGGACTTGTTTGGGTTGTTGACAGTGGGAGATTGCTCCCCTGTCAATCTTGAGTCTCATTGGTGTCACTTCCTTCATTTGTGAAAGTTTCGTCGCCTTCTTCCTCGTCTGTTTGTTCCCAACTGTACCTGTCCACTCTGCGGGGCATATGGACACGCCTCCTGTAGAGCCTTGTCCTTCAGTATTCTTCGTAGGTTGCAATTGATATCTCGACTGCTAGGAAGAGGAGAATGAGATGTTGCGCATTGGTAACACACTGCACTCGCATTTGGGAGAAAGGTGGTTCAAATCCACCTCCGTCCATACAGATTTAGGTTTCCCCGTGATTTCCCTAAATCACTCCCAATGCCGGGATGGTTCCTTTCAAAGGGCACGGCCTATTTCCTTTCCCAAACAATCAGAGCAAGTGAACAAATACAAGGGAAAGGAGGAGACGGATTAATGGAAGATTGGAAACCCTGAATATATTTGATCGTACTTTATTCCGTAACGTTCATCTCATTGCGATAAAACTTCGTCAACTTACTTCTTGCTCTTACGTGAAGGTTATGGGCATAGTACAGTTACCTTACAGTAGGTTGCTCGTTTGTCATACCGGCAAATGTATTTGTTTGTTTTCAGTGAAGTCGGAAAGCACTTGAATAATGAAGTCAACAAAATGAAACGAATGTCATTTCTACTTCTCCTGTATGAATAATTAAATTTCAAAAATGTATTGATTGTCGACTATAACATTGTAGTCATCTGCTGCTATCAGTGATTTAAAGCAAGTTTTTAAGTTGTAATTACTTCATTCTAAAGAGCTACGACAGCCTACACCCCTTGTATTACCTGTATGCAGGGTTCAGGTAGTAACTACGTATCTGCATAAGAATAAATTTTGACTCACTTTACTTTGTAAACAATTGTTGGAATTTAGACCAAAGTATTAATTATAATGGAAACTTAAGGTGTAATTAATAATGAGTATACCAATATTAGCTGTCCATAATGGTAATTATACACGTTGATCCGCCTTAACGATACGTTACATGCTTAAGCGCTAGTGAAATCGGCGTTAATATGTCACATTCGTGTACAGTTCAGCCAGTTAGTTACCTGGAAGGTACACTTCTTTCTCCAATACCCATTGTGTTCCATGAACGAAGTGTTAACTTTAGTCCCGTTGTGCAAAAGAACATGAACCGTCCTCCAAATGTCTACATAATGGATTCAGAATCAGGAAACCTCGACAAGCGTACTCTTCAGCAATGGCTCGGTAACTAGCTCTCTCGCAAGGTTACTTCAAAATATTGTCTGGATTCATTTTCCCTCCACGAACAGAATCAGTTCACGCCATTAGCAGTCATCTTACAACTGAAGTCAATGTCTGTCAATATTGGCCACCGCGTTTGCTTGTTTATTTTTTGCTACATGCAACTTCTGTGACGGCAGTAAAATTAGGACCGAGATGCGTCACTTTAGTTTCGTCACGAAACCCTGATTCAGGCCACAGACTACCGTCGTGTAACTGAAGTTACAAAGTATGTTGACACTGGCCATCAAAGCAAGTGCAGTACAATTTTTTGTATCTGTTTCTGTGATGTCCTTTACCATGTTTAAGAAGGAGCTACCTGGTGTAAATACGTGGCCTTGCACCCAAGGCAGTGAAAATCCCGCGTCTAGTTTACGAACTTACTGTAGTGGCTCGAAGAGACGTCACTCGATTGGTGCCAAAGGAATGGGTTTATGTTTTCTCGCACATCTGTGCCGCCTGTCAAGAGAGAACCTAGTGGCGTCACTTCATTGCATTGGTGGGCAAACGGCAAATCGCAGGCCGGATCCAGTACGCGATTGGTTTCGATCCGGTCCGAGGAAGAAATTTCTGGAGAGAGAGAGAGAGAGAGAGAGAGAGAGAGAGAGAGAGAGAGAGAGATGTTTTAAGATAAGTAATAATCATCAAGAAACATAAATAAATGGAAGTAGCTCTATACGAAATGGGGTGAACAAAACTTAATGTACCAGGTGATCAAAGAGTCAACATAAATATGAAAACTTAATAAATCACGGAATAATGTGGATAAAGAGTTACAAATTGACACACTTGCTTGGAATGACATAGGATTTTATTAAAACGAAAAAAAAGTTCAAATAATGCCTGACAGATAACGCTTCATCTGATCAGAAAAGCAATAATTAGCATAACAAATTAAGACAAAGCAAAGATGATGTTCATTACAGGAAATGCTTAATATGTTCACCATCATTCCTCAACAATAGCTGTAATCGAGGAATAATGTTTTGAACAGCACTGTAAAACATGTCCGGAGTTATGTGAGGCATTGGCGTCGGATGTTGTCCTACAGTATCACTAGAGACGTCGGTCGATCACGATACACTTGCGACTTCAGGTACCCCAAAGCCAATTAATCGCATGGACTGGGACCTGTGAGGCCAAGGGTGACGAAAGTGGTGGCTGAGCACACGACCATCACAAAACGACGCGCGCAAGAGGTCTTTCACGCGTCTCGCCATATGGGGTGGAGCGCCATCCTGCATAAAACCCCATCTCATTCCAAGCATGTCTGTCAATTTTTACCTCTCTAGCTAAATTATTCCGTGATTTATTAAGTTTTTAAATTTATACTGACTTTTTGATTTTAATTCATTTTTCAAAATTATGTGTGTGTCCAGGAACATTACCTAAGTTGCGATGTTTGCACATTTAAATCTTCACATTTTCGAAAATAATAATATAGAAGGTTGTTGATGTAGCTCTTCAGTTGTAGAATCTTTGATTTTTCCGTTGGATCCATTGTCGTTCAGATTCAAGTCGTTGGTCGATGTAAGTATGTTGTTGAACAACATTATACGGACAATTGCATGTACATACTCTGCCCTGTGCACACCTCCATCTGAGAATACCAACGGCAACCTACATCCTTTTGAATATGATTACTGAATTCGTTCCACCGTCTCCCTCTACGATTTTTACGGCACACACTTCCTTCTAATGCTAAGTTGACGATTTCTTGATGTCTCAGAAAGTGTCCCACCAACCTATCCCTTCTCTTAGTCAGGGTATGCCAGAAACTCCTTTTCTCCCCAATTCTGTTGAGCACCTCCTCAGTAGTTACGTGATCTACCTATTTAATCTTCATCATTCGTCTGTAGCAGCACATTTCGAAAGCTATCATCTTTTTGTCTGAACTCCTTATCGCCTACGTTTCTCTTCCATACAATTCTACACTCCAGACACATGATTTCAGAAACGACTTCCTAACTGTGAAACTAATTTTGGACGTCTAGAAATTTCGCTTCTTCAGATACGCTATTCTTCCCATAGCCATTCTGCATTTTATATCTTCTTTACTTCCGCCATCAGAAGTTACCTTACTACGCAAGTAACAAAATTCAACTACTACTTTTTTGCTATATAATAGATGAAAGATGCTACTGAACTAGAATCAAGGAAAAATCTGGCTTATTATCTGTACCAGGAGATTTATGTTAACAAGGCGTAACCCTTTCATTACCAGTGTTGTTCCTGCACAACAACAAATTAAAAATTGATTTATACCGTATTTTGTGCATCAGTCCTTAAAGTTCCATTTTTGTTGATGAACAACATGCTTCTAGTACGACACTTTGTCGTTTGGTATGGCGTGTAGCCACTTCTGAGGCATTAATCTGTCCATCTGAGAGTGTGAACGTGAGTGTGGTTCCTTTTATTTTATTTCAGCATTGAATTGTCTTGTCTTTGGCGCTATGACGAAGATTATGCTAGCATTACTGATCTGGCAGTGTTAATATCTGCAAAAATAACGTCCAAGTAATACAATATCTCGATACAAACGTCTGTGTTGTGCATAAAATACATGACATAAAAAAAATCAGTAGTTCGAACAAATATTTTAAAACACTTTTTTGGTATCAACAATAATACATTTCCTTGAGAGAATATTGTCTCTTTATACCAAAGGTATTAAACATAAGGAGAGGCACTGAATTAAAATTTTAATTCAATGCCTCTCCTTATGTTTAGAACCTTTGGTATAAAGAGACAATATTGTCTCAAGGAAATGTATTATGGTTGATATTTATATCACCTCGGCGTGAGGAACAAGGCGGGATTGTTTCCATTCGTGTTCTTTTCTGGGGTGCTATTCGAATATAGGAGAGCCCTGGCACATTGATACGCATTTCACAGGGAACATGAGGCACAATTAAAGTATGCGGTGTAGAGGGAGACGTGCATTAAGGCAGTCCGTGTAGTCGCTGTGACTGCAACGCTGTGTTAGCTGAGTCGTCTAAAGCGTCTACCTGGTAAGTAGGAGGTCCCGGGATCGAATCCCGGCCACATCACAAATTTTAATTCAATGCCTCTCCTTATGTTTAATACCTTTTTTGGTGTTTATTGCACTGTATTAATAAAGAAAACACTGAATTTTAATTTTTCCAATGCTGGTTTTATAATGTGGGATTGAAAGGGTTAAAAGCAAAAAATTCATAAATATTATATCAATCAAAAAAACATAAATGGTTCTAGTTCAGCGAGATAACAATATAAGCTGAAAATAGCTGCTAAAATTTCAAAGTTCTGCATATAATAGTTCCAGAGAAAAAGGTACATAAAGTTATCTAATTCAATATCTACGAGATAGGGCATTCCGACTTCCCTTAAGTACGTTACGGCGGAGGCGGAGATAGAAAAAAATTAAATCTATTAACCATTTCAATATTATGGCTAAAGTTTATCAAGTGCACTTGTGAAGGTTTCCTTGACACTTTCCTATCTTCGCTTTACCACACTCACGTTACCGCGAGCAGCGTGCTAACTCGTCTAGTTGTAATAGATCGAACGTTGCACGTGAGGCCCGTAGGCGGTTGTCCCTTAATCTTTGACTGACCTGGTGTCTTCTCTCTCGTAGATGTCCCCAGCGCAGAAGCAGCACACAGGTTGTAGACTCGAAGTTTTCTGAGGTGAGGCTGAAATTGAAAGTGGTGGGTACTGTGGCTTTCTAACTACCATTAACGAAGTCGATGAATTCCTTCAGAGATGCCAGTGGCTCTTTTATTTTTACCAGTCACATGAATATAGAAGCCACAAACTGCACATTGACGTCAATAGTAGTTTACAAAATTCGGAAAATTAAGTCATAACACACAATGACATACATTGCACGCACTTTACAAATATTTTTAGCCCCATTATCGACCAATTAATAAAAGACTGGTTATCGTACAAGTGCTGCTAGATGTTTACGGTGCTGCACGCTAGTACCTAGACCTTTGGCGCCAACCGACACTTCTAGAATCTTAACTATTTAATCTAATAAATGTAGAAAACAATAGTGTAATCACAAACAATTAATTAACACACATTATAGTATAGAATTGATAACTGAATTTTTATTTATCAAATCTATATCTATAAATGTGAATGTCTGTTCGGTGTACGTTTATCACGTCTGAACCAAAAGACATAGAGCTAAAAATTTGTACAGTTAGTAATGTCTAGCCGGAGAAGGCTTTAGGCACGGTTTTATGGCGATCGGATAGCTGTTTATCTACATATATTAATGTGAATGTATTTTCGGTGTAAGCTTGTCACGTCCGAACGACACCACGCAGACACTTAAATATTTGTACAGTTAGTAATTTATACCTGAGGTAGGTTTTAGGCACGGTTTTATAGCAATCTGATAGATAGTTAGTAATTTGAAGAATATAACGCGAAATACGGAACAATAATTACTCTTTGAAAATTATATTTACTCTTTCAAAATGGTTTTATTGGTTGCATTGTTGCTTGAGAGCTGATAACGATAAAAAGGTGGAGTATATTGGGATGGAAAGTTATAAAATTGTATGTGTGCGCGTGTGTTAATATTTCGCTCTGCAGCGAAAACTACAGAACGGAAATTTGTGTGTAATTGTTGTCCGAAGTCTTCCTTTGTACACCATAGCAGTTCCATGCCGATAGCTGTAAGCGGGTGGAAGATGTGGTTGAAAGCCGTCAAATTATAAAAAAATTTGGACTAGGCTAGCGATGACGTTTGCAACTCTATAGCAAGGAGGTTACATACAGCGAAACGTAATGCCACAGAGCATATATTTGGTCTATGCGTGCTACAATGTCTCCAGCTCTTTCTCTGAATGAATAAGCATACAAATAAGGAAAAAGCATACGAATAAGAATAAATAAATAAAGCAGTAAAAAAAAGAAACTTCTTTTAATACATCTCTTTCAAAAATTCCATTTGACGTTTCGCGCATTACATCAAGTGATCGATCTGTGATATTATAATAATCATTATTGTTGAATTTCGTGATGGGATTCTTTGCAAGGAGTGCATTTTTAAGTGTGATTTGATCTACAATACTTACTTTCCTGATAAATGGTAAGTGCATAGACTTCTGCAATCTGATAGGAATATTTTTCAGTTCCGCTTTATCAGCTACATATCCTTAAAAATGAGTGAAATTAATTACATTAATTTTTATTTATACTTCGTAGATCAGATATTACAACAGGACTTCTACTTTTAATAGATCACATTCAGACAACATGCCTTGGATAAATGTACCCGAACAGATATTCACATTTTTAGATATAGATCATTAAGTACTTCACACAATTTTTTTATTTGAATGTTGATTAAAGTGGTTGATTCTAAAGAAGGTATTCTATTTTATTTCATCCTTCAAAATCAGTCTCATAGCACACTACTGAAAGATAGGTTATCTATCATAATCAACCAAGACGCGAGAGGAGCCACGGGTTTAATCTAGTTATGAAATAAAATAAAGAAAAGGCTGCTAGCTTACAAGTCAGTACCGCCACAACGTGATTCCTGCCCCCGCGTCGGGGAAAAGCTGCCAATTCTTTTTTTTCCCCCGTCGTCCTTCTCCTCCTCCTTCTTCTCTTCCTCCTTCTTCTCCTCACATGTATAATCTTCGGGTCGCTGACTGCGGCCTTACAATGAAAGTCATCACGTATAAAAATACGCTACCGCACAGAAGTTTCTTCCCCCTTGTTTCTGTTAGCGTGATTCTTGTCCGTGTCGAGTGTTGAGAGGGGCTCAGGCTAGCGGGGTGGCTGGCCTACCCCAGCAGTGATGGACCCGTCTCCGCCTTTACGACGCCGTAAAGCGGCGGGGCGCGCCACGCCCACCCCACACGGGTCCCCCGGCGCCGATTGAGACGCCAAGGCACGCCGCGACCCCAGCAACCCAAGCACGCCACACGCCCCTGCATCCTCTAGCCGCGACCGAGCGTTTACTCACCGAGAGAGGGGGGCGGGCGGTCTTTGGCGTGTTCTCGACACCTTCCCCTTGGATACACTACATCGCCCTCTACATTTACATAGGATACTCTGCAAATCACTGCCAGAGGGTTAACCCTTTCCGGCCAAGTGGTTTCAGCCAGAAACTGCATTTTTACGAGGGTAAGTCAATTTTTATCCGCAAAGTAGTTATAAAAAATTTTTTGTAATAAAATACGAAACTTACAAAAACATCATTTTTCGACATAGTCTCCTTGCTTTACAAAGCACTTTATCCATCGCTCTACAAGCTTCCTTATGCCCTCATAAAGGAAGGTTTTCCGTTGAGCTGCGAGCCAGGAATGCACCGCTTGCTTCAGTGCTTCGTCCGAGTCAAATCGACGGCCCCTTAATGCCTGTTTGAGTGACCAAACAAGTGATAGTCAGAAGGGGCAAGATCGGGACTATATGGAGAATGATCCAGTCCTTCGAATTTGAGTTTCTGGAGCGTTTCAGCAGTGTGGACAGCACAAACAAGTGATAGTCAGAAGGGACAAGAACGGGACTACATGGAGGATGATCCAGTACTTCGAATTTGAGTTTCTGGGGCGTTTCAGCAGCGTGGACAACAGTACGCGGACGGACATTGTCGTGCAACAACACAACACCTTCTGACAGCAATCCTAGGAGTTAGCTTCGAATTGCAGGTTTTAAATGTTCAAATGTTTGTAAATCTATCGGACCAAACTGCGTGGTCATCAGTCCTTAGCTTACAAACTACTTAAACGAAGGTAAACTAACCTAAGGACAAACACACACACCCATGCTCCAGGGAGGACTCGAACCTCCGACGTCGAGCAACTGCGCGCTCCGCAGAGAGGTGCCTTAGATCGTGCAGGCTTTAGCCTGTTAGTAAGCATCTCACTGTAACGTACACTGTTTATTGTTGTCCTCCTTTCACCATAATGTTCCAGTACAGGACCTCGTGCATACCAAAAAAACCGAAAGCATCAGTTTTCCTGCGAACGGTTGGGTCTTGAACTTTTCTTGCACGGCGAATTTGGATGTTTCCATTCCATACTCTGCCGTTTACTCTTCGCCTCGTAATGATGCATCCATGTTTCCTCACCAGTAATCATACTGTCTAAGAAGTTGTCCCCTTCGTTATCATAGCGATCCAAATGGTTTTTTGCAGATGTCGAGGCACATTTGCTTATGCAACTGTATGCGTTGTTTTGCGACCAATCTTGCAAAAACTTTACGAAACCCAAGTCTGTTGTGAATAATTTCGTAGGCAGAACCATTAATTTGAAGACGATGAGCCACTTCATCAATAGTTATTCGTCTGTCTAAGAGAATCATTTCACGTCATCACTCAATGGTTTCTTCATTTGTGGTGGTAAACGGTCGTCCGGCTCCTTCATCGTGCTTAACACTCGTGCGACCATTTCGGAATTTTTAAATCCACTCCTACATACTTAGTTGTGGCAAAACACTGCTCCCGTACTGTACTGAAAGTCTTATATGAATTTCGGCCCCTGATACACCTTCCGCCCACAAAAAACGTATCACTGAACGTTGCTCTTCTTTGGTGAAAATAGACAGCGGAGCAGCCATGATTAACAGCACGGCAGCGACAACAAAACTAACGTAGCAGCTTGAAAATTGCAAAGCTGTAACATCAAATAAACAAAGCATGCGTCACCAACGTAAAACGACAGAACTACCAACATAAACAAAACTATAAAATGGACTCACCCTCGAACTTTGCCTGCATTTTCGGCTCAGTGGTTCCTTCTTGAAACGATCACCCCCACATTGATTACTGGTGACATCTAGCGTCAGATCCACTTCTTGTTGCAGTAGAGAAGTGATTGTTATCGGGTAAAAGACTACATTTGTGTAGCGCTGCGCTGAGTACAAGTGCTTTAGACTAAGACTTTATAATGAAATTAGTTTGTGACATATATACAGCACATAATTGCAGTTTCAGGTAATGCATTATTCTTATACAACATTTTATGATATTTGGAAGATAACTATGTTGTTGTTGTTGTTGTTGTTGTTGTTGTGGTCCTCAGTCCGCAGACTGGCTTGATGTAGCTCTCCATGCTACCCTGTCCTGTGCAAGTCTCTTCATCTGATAATACGTCCGGTAACCTACATCCTTTTGAATCTGCTTACTATAATCGTCCCTTGGTCTCCCTCTACGATTTTTACCCCACATGCTTCCTTCTAATAGAAAGTTCACAATTCCTTGATGTCTCAGAATGTGTCAAAACAATATATCCCTTCTCTTAGTTAGAATATGCTAGAAACTCCTTTTCGCCCCGATTCGGTTAAGCACCTCCTCATTAGTTACGTGATCTACCGATCTAATTTTTAGCATTCGTCTATAACACCACATTTCAAAAGCTTCTATCATCTTTTTATCTGAACTCCTAATCGTCCACGTTTCACTCCCATACAATGCTACACTCCAGACAAATGCTTTCAGAAAGGACTTCCTAACACTTAAATTAATACTGGGTGTTAACAATTTGCGCTTCTTTAGAAACGATTTTCTTCCGATAGCCATTCTGCATTTTATATCTTCTTGGGCCATCAGAAGTTATCTTGCTACCCAAATAACAAAATTCATCTACTGCTTTTATTGTCTCATTACTTAATCTATTTCCTTCAGCATCGCCTGATTTTCTGACATTGCATTCCATTACCTTCGTTTTACTCTTGTTAATGTTCATATTATACTTTCCTTTCAAGACACTGTCCATCCCATTCAATTGCTCTTCCAGATCTTTTGCGGTCTCTGACAAAATAAGTATGTCATCGGCAAACCGCATTGTTTTTAATTCTTCTCCCTGCACTTTAATGCCCTTTCCAAATTTCTCCTTCCATTCCTTTACTGCCGGCTCAGTGTGCAGATTGAACAACATTGGGGAAAGGCTACAACCATGTCTTACTCCCTTCCCAACATCTGCGTCCCTTTCTTGCCCTTCGATTCTAATAATCGCTCACTGGCGAATATTACTCTTCGCTCCCTATATTTTACCCCTGATACCTTCAGAATTTGGGAGAGTGTATTCCAGTCGACACAATCAAAAGCTTTCTCCAAATTCGCAAACGCTAAAAACGTAGGTTTCCCTTTCCTTAGCCTATCTTCTAAGATAAGTCGTAATGTGAGTATTGCCTCTCGTGTCCCTACATTTCTCCTAAATCCAAACTGATCTTCCCCGAGATTGGATTCCACAAGATGTCTATATTGACAATTATAATGTAAAGTTCACTTCTTTACAAAACTGTAGGTGGTTACAGAGTAAAACCACTGGTACGTGACGAACTTCAAACGAGAAATCTTAGGGTTGCTTTTTCTTTTATTCTTTGTAGCGTGTCAATATGGATAACAGCAGTGTAAATCAGAATTTCAGAGCATCTGACCTAACCACAAATATGCAAATGGATGTACGTACTTGCTCAAAACCCAAGTGATACTGAGTCTGCTGCTTCGGATATTGGAAGTGAATCAGACGAAATTGATGAAGATATTCGACTTCTTTCACCTGAATAGACCGAATTTAAATTTGAAGAGACTGTGAATGAAGCTGTGCGCTGGAAGTGACTGTTCACGATAGTGGCGGTAACAATGACGATGATGAGTGTGATGACAATGCAAAACTAAAAGAACATATTCAATGGGTGCAACAGATATCGTCAAAAGAAGCAACTGAGTTTTCATAGGAATATGGTTCAAATAAACCACCCCCATGAACCACAGACATTGCCGAGGTGGGGTGGCTTGCGTGCCTCAACGATGCAGATAGCCGTACCGTAGGTGCAACCACAGCGGAGGGGAATCTGTGGAGAGGCCAGACAAACGTGTGGTTCCTGAAGAGGGGCAGCAGCCTTTTCAGTAGTTACAGGGGCAACAGTCTGGATGATTGACTGAGCTGGCCTTGTAACATCAGCTAATGTGGCTTTGCCACACGGTTACTGCGAACGGCTGAAAGCAAGGGGAAACTACAGCCGTTACTTTTCCCGAGGACATGCAGCTCTACTGTATGAAAATATGATGATGGCATCCTCTCGGGTAAAATATTCCGGAGGTAAAG
Organism: Locusta migratoria; assembly: GCA_026315105.1. Lineage (NCBI taxonomy): Eukaryota > Metazoa > Arthropoda > Insecta > Orthoptera > Acrididae > Locusta > Locusta migratoria. The sequence goes on from CM048749.1 coordinate 183,629,656, forward strand.
TAGTCCCCCATTCGGATCTCCGGGCGGGGACTACTCAGGAGGATGTTATCATCAGGAAAGACAATACTGGCATTCTACGGATCGGAGCGTGGAATGTTAGATCCCTTAATCGGGTAGGAAAATTAGAAAATTTAAAAAGGGAAATGGATAGGTTGAAGATAGATATAGTGGGGATTAGTGAAGTTCGGTGGCAGGATGAACAGGATTTCTGGTCAGGTGAGTACAGGATTATAAATACAAAATCAGTTGGGGGTATCACAGGAGTAGGACTGATAATGAATAAGAAAATAGGAATGCGGGTAAACTACTATGAGCAGCACAGTGATCGCATTATCATTGTCAAGATAGATACGAAGCCAACACCGACAACAGTAGTACAGGTTTATATGCCAACTAGCTCTGCCGATGATGAGGATATAGAAGAAATATATGAGGAGCTAAAGGAAATTATTCAGAAAGTTAAGGGAGAGGAAAACTTAATTGTGATGGGAGACTGGAATTCGGTAGTAGGAAAAGGAAGAGAAGGAAAAATAGTAGGTGAATATGGACTGGGCAGAAGGAATGAAAGAGGAAGTCGCCTGGTAGAATTTTGCACGGAACATAATTTAATCATAACAAACACGTGGTTTAAGAATCACAAAAGAAGGTTGTATACGTGGAAGAGACCAGGAGACACTGGAAGGTATCAGATAGATTTTATAATGGTAAAACATAGATTCCGGAATCAGGTTATTAACTGCAAGACATACCCAGGGGCAGATATAGACTCTGACCATAACTTGTTAGTCATGAACTGTAGGCTGAAACTGAAAAAACTGCAGAAAGGTAGGAAAATAAGGAGATGGGACCTAGATAAATTGAAGGAAAGTGAAGTTCTGGAGAATTTCAGAGGGAGATTTAGGCAACAATTGACAGAATCAGGGGGAAATAAAACCGTAGAAGAGGAATGGGTAGCATTGAGAGATGAAATAGTGAAGGCAGCAGAGGACAAAATAGGTAGAAAGGCAAGACCTGCAAAAAATCCTTGTATAACACAGGAAATACTAAATTTAATTGATGAAAGGAGAAAATATAAAAATGCAGTAAATGAAACAGGCAAAATGGAGTACAGACGACTAAGAAATGAGATTGATAGGAAGTGCAAAATGGCTAAGCAGGAGTGGCTAGAAGCCAAATGCAAATCTGTAGAAGAATGTATAAGAAGGGGAAAAGTAGATACCGCCTACAGGAAAATCAGAGAGACATTTGGGGACAAGAAAAGCATTTCTACAAATATCAAGAACTCAGATGGGAAACCAGTTCTCAGCAAAGAAGGGAAGGCTGAAAGGTGGAAAGAGTACATAGAGCAGCTCTACAAAGGAAATGAACTGAGAGACGATGTTGTAGGAAGGGAAGAGGAAGTAGATCAACATGAAATAGGAGATATTGTACTGAAAGATGAATTTGACACAGCCCTGAAAGACCTAGGTCGGAACAAGGCCCCAGGAGTAGATGACATACCCTCAGAGCTACTAAAGTCTCTGGGAGAGCCAGCCATGACAAAACTATTTGAACTGGTGTTTAGGATGTACGAGACAGGCGAAATACCCTCAGACTTTAAGAAAAATGTAATAATCCCCATTCCAAAGAAATCAGGTGCAGACAGGTGTGAAAATTACAGAACCATCAGTTTGATAAGTCATGGTTGCAAAATTTTAACACGAATTATCTACAGGAGAATGGAAAAGCTGGTAGAAGCTGACCTAGGGGAAGATCAGTTTGGATTCAGGAGGAACGTAGGAACACGGGAGGCAATACTCACTTTACGGCTTATCTTAGAAGATAGATTAAGGAAAGGCAAATCTACATTTTTAGCCTTTGTAGATTTGGAGAAAGCGTTTGACAATGTTGACTGGACTACACTCTTTCAAATTCTGAAGTCAGCAGGGGTAAAATACAGGGAAAGGAGAGTTATCTACAACTTGTACAAAAGCCAGACCGCAGTTATTAGACTCGAAGGGCATGAAAGGGAAGCATCAGTTGGGAAGGGAGTAAGACAGGGTTGTAGCCTTTCTCCGATGTTATTCAATTTGTACATTGAGCAGGCGATCAAGGAAAGCAAGGAAAATTTTGGAATAGGGATTAAAGTTCAGGGGGAAGAAATAAAAACATTGCGTTTTGCTGATGACATTGTAATTCTGTCAGAGACAGCGAACGACCTGGAAGAGCAGTTGAACGGAATGGACAGTGTGTTGAAGAGAGCGTACAAAATGAACATTAACAAGAGCAAAACAAAAATAATGGAATGCGGTCCTAGAAAATCAGGCGATGGTGAAGGAATTAGATTAGGTAACGAAACAATGAAGGTGGTAGATGAGTTTTGTTACTTAGGTAGTAACATAACATGCGATGGTCGCAGTACAGAGGATATAAAATGCAGAATGGCAATGGGAAGAAAAGCATTTTTGAAAAAGAGAAATTTGCTAACATCGAATATTAATTTAAGTGTAAGGAAGTCTTTTCTGAAGGCATTTGTGTGGAGTGTTGCCTTGTACGGGAGTGAAACATGGACGATAAGCAGTGCAGACAGGAAGAGAATAGAGGCTTTTGAAATGTGGTGCTACAGAAGAATGCTGAAGATTAGGTGGGTAGATCACATAACTAATGAAGAGTTACTGAACCGAATTGGCGAGAAAAGGAGTTTTTGGCATACCCTGACTAAAAGAAGGGATCGCTTGGTAGGACACATTCTTAGACATCGAGGAATCGTAAATTTAGCATTGGAGGGAAGTGTGTGGGGTAAAAATCGCAGAGGGAGGCCAAGAGACGCGTATAGTAAGCAGATTCAAATAGATGTGGGTTATCGTTCTTATGAGGAGATGAAAAGGCTTGCTCAGGATAGAGTAGGGTGGAGAGCTGCATCAAACCAGTCTCCGGACTGAAGACCATAACAACAACAAACCTTCTAACAAATCAAGCCGCATCGAAAACTGTTGTAACAGCCCAATGGTTCCTCTATGAAACCACCTAGAATATTTTATTGGAAATTCAAATTGTGTTGTTATTACACTACATTATTGATTTTAGAGATAATAAAAGTAGCTTTAGAAAAACTTATTATGGTTTTCTTCCTGTGTTTATTCATGGGCCTCAAAGGGTTGATCTAACCACCTTTATAGTACTCACCTACCAGTCAAGTGTTCAAATGTTTGTGAAACTTATGGGACTTAACTGCGGGGTCATCAGTCCCTAAACTCACAAACTACTTCTGAACTAGCTTATACTAAAGATGGCACAAACATCCATGCCCAAGAAGGGAGGGGATTCGAACCCATGACGGGGAACGGCCTCGCGCATCGTAGCATAGCGCTTCAATGCGCTCGGCCGCTCCGCCGCGGCGATCTACCAGTCCATTCTCGAATAGCGCGCTGGAAGAAAGATGTCTCACATTTAATTTTGATGATCATTTCTACCTATGTCGTTGGGGGTCAACAATATATCTTTAAATTCGCAGGAGAATATTGGCGATTGACCCAAGGTCAACACTAATTTAGAAAATATCATTCATGCGAAACACAACTAGCTCTTTACTCAAACGAAGTGATGAGTGCTATCGAGAAGGGTTCGCAAATCGATTCCGTGTTTCTTGATTTCCAGAAGGCTTTAGACACCGTACCTCACAAACGGATTTTAATCAAATTGCGTGGTTATGGTATATCGCCCCAAATTTGCGACTGGATATGGGATTTTCTGTCAGAGAGGACACAATTCGTAGTAATCGATAGTAAGGCATAGACTAAAACAGAGGTGATATCGGGCGTTCCACAGGGTAGTGTTATTGGTCCTCTGCGGTTCCGTATTTACATAAACGATTTAGGGGAAATTCTACGTAGTTCCCTTAGGTTGTTTGCAGATGACGCCGTCATTTACCGTCTAGTGAAATCATCTGAAGATCAAAACCAACTGCAGAACGATCTGAATACGATATCACTATGGTGTAGAAATTGGCAATTGACTCTAAATAAGGAGAAGTGTGCAGTCGTCCACATGAGTACGAAAAGAAATCCGTCAAACTTTGTTTATAAGATAAATCAATCAAATGTGAAGGCGGTAAACTCCACAAAATACTTAGGAATTACTATTACTTCTGACTGAAATTGGAAAGAACACGTAGATAATGTCGTGGGAAAGGCGAACCAGAGACTGCGTTTTATTGGCAGAAACATTAAAAGATGCAACAGAACTACTACAGAAACTGCATACACTACGCTCTTCCATCAAGTTTTGGAATATTGCTGCCCAATGCGAGATCCTTATCAGGTGCGTTTGACGGAGGACATCGAAAGAGTCCAGAGAAGAGCAGCTCGTTTCGTATTGTCACGTTACAGGGGAGACAGCTTTACGGAAATGATACAGGATCTGGGATTGGAATCATTACAACAACGGCGCTTATCGGTGCGGCGTATGCTACTTACGAAACTCCAATCGCCAACATTCTCCTCCGAATGCGAAAATATATTTATATACATGTGGCGTCTGTTCCGAAAGAATAGACGTCACTTATGATCCTGCAGTTGTTATTATTTAATATTTATAGAATATATGACATCAACTGCGATTGGGCAAAGCAGTTGGTGGTTCGATGAACCCTCTGCCAGGCACTTAAATGTGATTAACAGAGTATCGCATGTAGATGTAGAATACCTTTCGCATGAGTTGTGAAAATATCCTTCCCTCATCCCAGTTACAGTGAAAGCTATCTTGAATCAATGGGACAAGAGAAAATGGCCATTCAGAAGTATTTCACTCAATACCGGGGCAGCTTTCAAAGGTGGCACGTAACGTTTTCAGTGCCGCGTGGAGTTATATTCCGCGTGACGTTGCTGCTATGGGGAGGGGGAGGGATGGGGGTGCGGATGTCGGATTCCGCAGGGGTGTCCAAAGGTATTCCGAGGGCTGGAAGGAAGACAAAGGCGAGCGTAAAACGACGACGGACCCTCTGGAAGGCGTCTTCAATATTTGTCGCAAGTTGCGCTGCGACAGACGAACCCCTTTTCAGCGTCACGGGCAGCCACTAAATCAAGCCCGCCCTCCGAGTCAGCGCGTCTGGAAGCTCTCCAAGGAGTAACCTCCGGCTGTGGGGGGGTTGCGGGAGACTTACCCCTGGGCGTCAGCGCCGCCGTCGCTATTCATACCCCGGCGGTAACAAAAACATTGCGTCGCCCGCCGACTGCTAAAAGCGGGAATTAAGTTTCGGCGCGCTCGAGGGTTGGGGTCTCTCTCTCTCTCTCTCTCTCTTATCTCCCCCCTCTCTTTCTCTTCTCCCCTTCTCTCCCCTGCCCCCCCCCCCCATTAGTCCGCCCCTCTCCCTCCTCGCCGGCTGCATTCGCGGAATTAACGCCGCATTCAGGCAAATTATTTTAATAACTGGTATTAGTTAGCGAAAGGGAAATTTACGTCTCAGGCGGCGAATTATGTCGTCGCTAATGCAGGGAAGGAAGACGTGTTGACCAAGAGAGGGAGGTGGCAGAATTTTTTGGGGTTGGGTTTGGGGTGGGTTGGGGTGAGAGGTACGTGGGGGAGGGGAGAGGAGGGGGGGAGTAAGAGGGTGGCGTCCAGAGGCTAAGAGCAAGATGGGACTGCACTTGCCTCAACAAAGATTAAGATTCAATTAATTCGTCCACCGGCTCGAGGAGTTTTACTTCTGCTGAGTGCATTTGTCCAGCAGAATATGTTCCGTGGTTAAACAGTACGGCACGACAACTTACAAACTCGTTTAAAATTCAGTAATCAGATTCGGTAATACGATACTTCTTGCAGCCACAACTTTCAGTTCAGAGAGAAAAGTACGTCGTGTATCAAGCCACTCTCCTAACAGCATTTCACGATCAAAATTGACTTAAGGTCCCACGTGCCGAAAGCAGGAAAGGACGTCCATAAAGAGGCTCATTATATAGTCATGGGTTTATTTTTGTATTTTTTGACCGGCAAGAACAGAGGGAATGGCCGTGTACTCTAAAGGCACCTTACTGCGGAGTGCGTGGTTGTTCCACGTCGGAGGTTCGACTCCTCCCTCGGACATGAGTGTTCGTGTTCTCCTTAGTGTAAATTATTTCAAAGGCACTGATGACTATCTTAGTTTGGTCCCGTTGATTTCAAACATTCAGTTTGTTAATCTCTCACATTCAACAATGTAGTTGCAGTATATTCACATTACAGTAATGAAACTTCCTGGCAGATTAAAATTGTGTGCCGGAAACCGCACTCGAACCTGGGACCTTTGCCTTTCGCGGGCAAGCGCTCTACCGACTGAGCTATCCCGACATGACTCACGATGCCGCCTCACAACATTACTTCCGCCAGTACCTCGCCTCCTACTTCCCAAACTTCACAGAAGCTCTCCTGCGAAACTTGCAAGACTAGCACTCCTATAAGAAGGATATGGTGGAGACATGTTTCCAAAATGAAACTTTTACTCTGCAGCGCACACTACGGAAACATCCCTTAGGCTGTGGCTAATATCCTTCTTCCAGGAGTGCCAGTCTTGCAAGTTTCGCAGGAGAGCTTCTATGAAGTTTGGAAAAGTAGGAGGCGAGGTACTGGCGGAAGTAAAGTTGTGAGGTGGCATCGTGAGTCGTGTCGGTATTGCTCTGCCGGTAGAGCGCTAGGCCTAGGTCCCGGGTTCGAGTCCCGGTTCCGGCACACAATTTTAATGTGCCAGGAAGTTTCATATCAGCGCACACTCCGCTGCAGAGTGGAAGTTTCATTCATTCTACATTACAGTAATGTTGCAATGACACTAATAAGAATTGTAATTTACATTATTACTGCATTAAAGGTATTACTCACTTTTTATCGCGAGGGAATAATACCACATAGTCGTAGAGTATGTCACCAATCCTAATATACTTTTTTTTTTACCATATTCAGGGTGAGTTATAAATGAGGAAAAATATTTCGTGCAAAATTTCATACAGAGAGCTACAAACATAAATTCGTTTCTATGTCAATAAATGACATTGCAATTGAATCATAAGTATCTGGAAAAATAAAGCGGACTTTTCTGTGTAACTGTGCGACGACATTCGCCATGGGGACAGATCGGCAACAGAGCAACAGGAAACAAGTTCGTTTCCCTATGCCAACTAGCCACGATAGATAATACCGGCCAGCGAAAACGGTACGAGATAGATGCGAGCGCGGTCATTGCTCGAAGTGTCACACAGACCGTCGCTTGACGCCGTATGCCTCGCCTTCTCATGAGCGGCTAGACTACCTACAACATTCGCATGTTGTGCCCTGTAGCCGATCTGTCCCCTTGGACAATGTCGGCGCTTAGTAACAGCCAAAAGTCGGCTTTATTTATCCAGATCAACACAATGGATAGCTGTGTACTTTAAAGAATTACGTCTTAAGGATTCAGATTTACTTGTCAGTTTTGACGTTATTTCTCAGTACACTAGGGTACCTTTATTTGATTCTTTGGAATTAATTGTAGAAAAATTTGATCCTGATGTTTCAGCACTTTTCAAATATGCCTAGTGCTCTACTTTCTTCTTATTCAATGGCAACTCTTACGAACAAACAGAAGGTGTTGCCATGGGCAGCCCACTTTCGCCTTTAGTAGCAACTATGCTCATAGAAGATTCCGAAGACAAGGCTCTTGCTTCTGCCACCCTCAAGCCTTTGGTGTTCTGGAGGTACGTTGACGACACCTTTGCAGTGTGGCCACATGGGCAGGATAAACTCCACGAATTTCCTCAACATTTAAACTGTTTTAAGAGTAGCATTCAGTTTACTATGGAAACTGAGAAAGATGGTTGTTTGCCCTTCCTAGATGGGCTGGTTCGACGAAGGAAGGAAAGCTCTCTCGGTCATTCGGTCTATAGGGAAGATACACATACAGACCTGTATCTTCAAGCAGACAGTTGTCATCACCCTGCTCAAACAAATAGTGTACTGAGAACATTAATACATAGGGCACATATGCTTTCTGATGCAGAGAACTTACCGTCAGAGTTGGCACATCTACAATGTGAATTCAAAGAAACTGGTTATTCTGCAGATCAGATTCGTAAAGCAATGAGCAAGTATCAACGGAAATAACCAAAGACGAGTGATGATACTTCTGAGTCTACAACATCATTGGCCTTCCTGTTATGTGTAGGTAATGTAACATCAAAAACTGCCAGAATTTTAGAGAGACATCAGATTGAGGTGATCTTCCGTCCACCAGCCAAAACAGCGGCACTGGTAGGTTCGGTCAAAGATGATTTTGGACTGCGTAAGGCGGGTGTTTATAAAATTAACTGTGAAAGCGGCCTGGCATACACATAGGACAAACTACACGAATAGAGGCAGATCGTTGTGCTAAACATGAGAGACACACACGCCTTCTGCAACCGGATAAGTATGCCGTTGCTGAGCATTGTTTGTCAACCGGACATTAAATGGATTACACAAGTACTAAGATTTTAGCTCAGACTTCAGGTTTTTGACAATCTGTAATACGTGAATCAATCGAAATTAAACTGGCAGAAGGACTTATTAATAGAGACAGTGGCTTTCAGGTGAATAAAGCTTCGGAACCAGTAATTTCAGTTGTAAGAAGTCAAATATCAGTTCGTATACAATATACTACAGACGAAAAAACAGATTAAGTTTGTGGTCTCACCGTCGATGACGGCGCTGACTGTGGCGCCACTGCAAGATTCGTGTACTCTTTACGCGCATGCGCTACCACCCTACAGTACGGTATATAAGTGACGGTCAGACGCGGCTATCGCTAGTTTCGGAATGCAGCACCTAAAGATGTCCAAGAGCTTATTGACCGAAATATCGTGCGAAGTTAGCAGTGACATCCGGCTGTGCAAGGGAAATCGCAAGAGATTCAAATGGACGTGGGTTGCCGTTCTTATGAGGAGATGAAGAGGCTTGCTTCGGAAAAAGTAGGGTGGAGAGCTGCATCAGTCTCCGGACTGAAGGCCACAACAACTACGATATGCATACTGTGTAAGATATCTGATTCCTTAATTGTTTTGTGGAGTGTGTTTCACGTGGTACAGTTGCCTTGTTCAAGTCATCGATCTGGACCATCCTTTGCGACATCCTTCTCCCAACGTACCTCAGTTGTCCAACAGTTGAAAGAGGGTCTAGAGTTTAACGTCGAATCCGAAGCACGTGACGTCGCTTGTGAGTTTTTACATTGTTGAGAGATGAAGGCTGAGTTCAAACGCAGAATGACTATGAATAAATACATAAAATAAAATTCTTCATGTACATGGGATACTCTGCAAATTATATTTAAGTGCCTGTCAGAAGGTTCGAGTCCTGGTTCCGGTACACAATTTAATCTGCCAGGAAGTTTCATATCAGCGCACTCTCCGCTTCAGAGTGAAAGTTTGATTCTGGAAACTTCCCTTAGGCAGTGGCTAAGCCATGTCTCCACCATATTCTTTCATCCAGGAGTACTAGTCTTGCAGGGTTCGCAGGAGAACTTCTTTGAAGTTTGGAAAGTAGGAGGCGAGTTACTGGCAGAATTGAGTTTGTGTGGCGGCACTGTGAATCGTGTCAGGATACCTCAGTGGAAGAGCGCTTGTCCGCAAAGGCAAAGGTCCCAGGTTCGAGTCCCGGTTCCGGCACACAGTTTTATTCTGCCAGGAATTTTCATATCAGCGCACACTCCGCTGCAGAGTGAAAGTTTCGTTCTGGGCACATTTATTTTATTCATCTACCATTCCGTTCTCGAATAGCGCGCGGGTAGAAAGAATATTTGAATATCTCCGTTCGAGATCTGATTTCTTGTATTTTATTCTGATGATCATTTCTACCAATGTAGGTGGGAGTCAACAATGTATCTCGGAGGAAAATGTCGATTAGAGTTCTGCAAGTAGACCACGCCGCAGTGACAAACGCCATTGTTGTAATGATTCCCATCCCAGATTCTGTATCATTTCCGTGACGGTGTCTCTCCTGTATCGTGACAATGCAAAATGGGCGGCCCTTCTTAGTACTCTTTCGATGGCTTTCGTGAAACCTACTTCTTAAGGACCCCACACTGGGCAGCAATGCTCCCAAAAGGACGGACAAGCATAGTGTACTTCTGTTGCATCTTTTAAGTATTCTCTCAGTAAAACGCAGTCTCTGGTTCGCCTTTCCTTCGACATTATCTACTTGTTCTTTCCAGTTTATGTCTGATATTTAGAGGAGTTAACGGCCTAAGGCGCCTCGATGCTGAGCGCGCGGTTGTTCTCCGTCAGAGGTTCGAGTCCTCCCTAGGGCATTGGTGTGTGTGTGTGTGTTGTCCTTAGTTTACCTTAGTTTAAGTAGTTTGTAGGCTACGTACTGATAACCACGCAGCTTGGTCCGATAGATTTACAAACATCTGAACATTTTGAGTTTACGGCCTTCACATTTGATTGATATATGTTGTAAACAGTTTTTTGGTATTCATGCGGACGACTTCACACTTCCCTTTGTTTAGTCGATGGCCAATTTTTACACCATAGTGATGTCTTATTTAGATCGTTCACCTCTTGGTTTTGATTTTCAGATGACGTTACTAGATGATAAAGACAACCTAAGAGAGCTGCTCAGATTTTCTCCCAGATCGTTTATGTAGACAAGGAATAATAGAGGACCAATCACAGTGCCCTGTGGATCGCCGGATATCACCGCGATTTCACGGTGTTTCGTGGGGATTACGACGGGGGGGGGGGGGGGGAGCAGGATCAGAGAATTCAACGTTGGATGTAGAACTACTGTCGGAGTTGACCGTCTGTTGTCGTCGACACTGTACCGTGACGTCGCTGTGTTCCCGGCAGCAGAAGCCTGGTTGTCGAGACGGCGAGCGCGCACAGAGTCTGCGGCTGCGCGGTCAGTGCTCCTCGGCTGTCATCGCAGCCCCTCCCCCCTTCCACGCCCCACCCCCGCGCTTGCCACGGCGCCCCACAACCGGTTTGTGTAACATTTCCTGCCGCACGAGCAGCGCGGCCGCCGACCCGCTCCTCCTGCTGCTCCTTCCGACGTTCTACAAGCTCTCGCTCGCGTAAACCGTGAATCCCCTCGCCATATAAGCCGTAGTCTTGTGTAGTTCGCGAACGAACTAGTTCGGAAGAGCGCTCCCACAGACGAACTACGGGAACTAGTTCGCACATCCCTTCTCGCTCGCGTAAACCGTGAATCCCTTCGCCCTATAAGCCGTAGTCTTGTGTAGTTCGTAAACGAACTTGTTCGGAAGAGCAATCTCACAGGCGAACTACGGGAACTAGTTCGAACATCCCTCGCCTCATAGTTCGTCCGCTCCTTTTGCGAAGACTGACGGGGAGCAGTGAGAGGAGAGCGCGCTGAATCGCGTGAGTCCCTTCTGCCAGTTACCATCACTTCGAGCTAAGAAGCACCTCAGCTGTAGTTTCATAGTTCACTGCCACAAATTTTCTTTCTAAGGTATTCAGCAGTGTCTAAATTATTATTACTACACGTAACCTATATGCAAAGTAGTTGAATACCATTGTATCACCCATTCGTGTAAATAACTGGTTTATTTACTTAAGTATTTGATATCTAATTGCCCAAAAACAAGGGTAATAGCACACGCTTGGGCAACACAGATCATTATACAAAAAATCAAAGTTGCAGAGAATTTTCTCCTCTACAAATTCGGTTATTCGATTTTCGTGTCAGATGAATAGTTTAATCGTTATTTTCATTTCAATTTAGAGCTGTCAAAAGACGATCGCAAAGGCCCACTTTTAGTGTTACTACCGTAACCTAAAGTGAGCCAAAAGGTGTCATAACCAAAGAAAGAGCTCTTTTAGTAGCGGTAGCGAAAGCCAAAAAGAGCGGACGAACTAAATAGAGCGGACGAACTAAAGAGCGGACGAACTAAAAAGATCGCACGAACTAAAAAGAGCCTGTTAGCGGCTCAAGCAGTAAGCGCATGAAGCAGCTAGATGGGGGGACTTCTCCCTCCACCTGCATGCGCAGACCACGGCGCTCAGCCGTCATTAGGAGAGGACGAATTAAAAGAACTAACTAGTTCGCGGCGAAGCCGCGAAATAAAGTGAGCGCTCCCGATCGCGAACTATTATGCTCAAGTCTAAAAAGCCAACGTCATAGTCCGCGACAATTCATTTGGGCACTAATTTTCCACATCCGCAGCTCAGCGGGCAGCTTCGCTGACTACCGTGCAGGAAGCCAGCGTTCGATTTACGAAATTGGGTGTTGTCATTTCATCATCCTCAGCAAGCAAGCCGCCCATGTGGCGCTGAATAAAAAAGACTTTCACTCCGGTGATCGAACAACAGCAGGTGGAACCCTGTTCCTATGACGAGACTATTACCAGTTTTATATGATTATGGAATAGGAGGTGAAGTTCTACAGGCAATTAAAGGTATTACAAAAATGACTGTAAGAAGGCTGTTGTGCTGCAGTAATGATCAATTCTTTATTCCTCTTAGGCGTTTCGGGGGAAGCCCCTCATCAGAGAATCTAAACAAAATTACAAAGTTGAACATAGTTTCCTTAAAATATAGAAGTGGGATAGGGTAAACCAAAGCTACGACATACCTCATCTCGCATAAAAAATAAAAAAATAGGGCGTTACAGCCCATGTGTAACAGTTTTTGACTGATCATCAAACACAGAGTGGTGCGTTAAGCATAACATCGAGTAAAACAGAAAAGATATCTGGCGTTCCCCAGGGAAGTGTTAGAGGGCCCCTACTGTTCCTTATTTTTATAAACGATTTAGGAGACAATCTGAGTAGCTCTCTTACACTGTTCGCGAATGATGCTTCATTTATTGGTTAGTAAAGTCACCATAAAGTGACAAAATTTTAAGTCAGTGAGAATACTTTCTTCAAAAACTATTCGCAAGGAAAAATGTATCTACGAAAACAGCCGTCTCAGAGACATCCAGGAAGATTTCACCAAAAACACACGGAATTTCTACAGAACCTTCAGGGAAAACATAACGGATACCTACCACCCAATATCTGACAAGAAAACTGATGGATCTTTGGAAACAAACACGAAGAAGAGCTGTGAAATTCTCGCTCAATACTTCAACAATTTGCTCAACTGCAAAAGTCCTCAATAAAAATTGCACTTCGAAACTCCTGATCTCAATCCAAACTCATAGCCACCGACCCTACATGAAATAATTGAAACAACGAGAGCACTGAAAAACAACAGAGCTCCCGGTGAAGACGGTCTGATCGCAGGATTTTCGAATCTGGATCATGAAAAAATCATATCAAAAATCCACAAAATTTTTGAAAACTGTTGTCTCACAGGAAAAATCCCGGAAAAATGGAAATCGGCTATCATTCACTCACTCTACAAAAAAGGGGACAATACTGAGCCAAACAACTACAGAGAAATCTCCCTGCTCCCAGTCACCTACAAAATTCTCTCCAAAGCCCTGTTAAACCATAGATTGACCCTCAAAGTAGCGAATAACAAGCAGGTTAAAAAAAAAAAAAAAAAGTTCCTGCAGCGAACAGATTTGGAAACTCCGCACAATCCTATCCGTAAAACACTGCAGGAATGCTAAAGTAACATTTGTAGACTTCAAAAAAGTCTTTGACTCCATTGACCAAGACATACTCTTCCAGACTCAAAGAGAGATGAAGGTTGACCTTAAGACCCGAAATCTAATCCAAGAGACCCTCACTAAGACCAAATTCAAATTCATGGGAGAATTATCAGCGCCCTTTGACATCAAAACCGGCGTCCGGCAAGGTGATGGTCTCTCACCCATTCTATTCTGTTAGTGGTCACTATTATTTATTACTTCCACGACGCGTTTCAAGGGTTCAGACCCCCATCATCGAGTGGAATTTTATATTGTTTATATGTGGGTTGTACGACAAGATGACCTTTAGCACTGTCTACAAGAGAAAATACAAAACTGTATTTCAAGATGTGAATTTGTACAACCGTTCACTGAAGTTTAATGGTAAATATTTATGAATATGGAAATAGACAAAAGCCGTACCACATTCATATATATTTACAATAATCTTCAGTGAACAATTGTACCAAGTCACATAGTGTTTGTATTTTCTCTTGTAGATAGTGCAACAAGTCATCTTGACATACAACCCACATGTGTATCACCAAAATTCCATTTGGTGATGGCGGTTTAAACGACTGAAACGCGTTGTGGGAATAGTGAATTGTGTTTTAATCAATTTTCAAAGGTTGTTGTTATGTCATACAGTAAGAAAAGGTGGCCCTTTTCCTGGCGCTTTAATTATTAGTGAATGTGACGAAAATAAGGAAAATTCGTTTACTTCGAGTTGGGAAAGAAAAATGAACAGCTACTTTCATTTTCGTTAACTTGACTTGCCACAGCGAGCAAATGTTTGACTTACTTTCAGACGCCTAACTTCGGCCTTCCACGTTTTATTGTTGAAAGAGACAACTAGCGTAGCTGGGGATCATTAGCAGAATCAGCTACAAACAAAAGTCAATAACCGAGATTGCGCAGATTATTACCGTGACTCGGAACAACTCCCGCAGTGCAAACATTAATTAAGAGTATTTTTCGCTATCGCGTTATTATCGCTGACGATACCAAAATCCGAGCTTGCCAATTTGCTTTCACTTGGCAGAGTTTCTCGAGATGAAGTTGCAAACTTCGGGAGCGAGCTAATTATGATAAATCCGGCTCGGGGGCCCCCACTTCCAATCGCGATTACAGCTGCGGATCCATGGCAATAACTTTCGAGAGCTCGTAAGATGGCAGTGGAATGGTTGCCTTAGGACAGGGGCGAGGGAGGGGAACGAGTGAACAGGAGTAATATGTGACAGGAACGGCTACATCTGGAGAACTCATTGCGCACCGTAATCGATGTACTGCAATAAAAATGTGATGCAATGTGCCTGGCGTCTAAACCTAGCCGATGCACGAATAAATATTATATAATGACATTTTTGGAGACATCTGCTTTGTAGGAATCAGACCAATTGTGTGATTGGATTGAGGAGTTCCTAGAAAACAGAATGCAGCATATCATTCTCAATGGTGAGAAGTCTTCGGAAGAGTCATGTCAGGTGTGCCACAGGGGACTGTCGTGGGTCCGTTGCTGTTCACGCTCTATATAAATGATCTTGCGGATAACATCGGAGATTCACTGAGGCTTTCTGTAGATGATACTGTAGTGTATAGAGAAGTTATAACAATGGAAAATTGTACTGAAATGCAGGAGGATCTGCATCGAATAGACTCATGGTGCAGGGAATGGCAACGGAATCTCAATGTATACAACTGTAATATGCTACGAATACACAGAAATAAAGATCCTTTATCATTTAGCTACTCTATATCAGGCCAGCGACTGGAAGCAGTTAATTCCATAAATTATCTGGGAGTAGGCATAAGGAGTGATTTAAAATGGAACGACCGTATAAAATCTGTCGTCGGTAAACAACATACCTTTACCGAGGGTGTAGCAGTATATTGCTCCCTCCTATGTATACCTCGCGAAGATAAAATCAGAGAGATTAGAGCCCAACAGAGGCATACCGACAATCTTTCTTTCCGCGAACAATACGTGACTGGTATAGGAGGGATAACCGATAGTGGTACTCAGGGTGCCCCCCGCCACACAACATCGGGTGGCTTGCGGAGTATGAATCTAGATGTAGATATCGATGATGGACAATTTACACGACGAAATGAAGCAATAACGCTAATTCTATTAGCCAGTTTACGTTCCACACTTTCGGAAGCAGTTTTGGTTTCCCTCCAGCTGAATCACCTGAAGTGCTGCCTGCGAATTTTCTTTTATCTTTTCTATCGCTATAAAACCTCGTCCTTTCAAAAGGGTTACAACTTCAGAAATAAAAATAAGTTTTCAAAGTCCGCATCTGGAGAAATTTATACGCACCAACACGGGATGACTGTGGCCGCAGTGGAGTGGCCGAGCGCATTGAGGCGCTATGCTGGCAAACATCAGAATCATCAAAACAAGAAAAATACAAACTACACAATGGCTAAACTACGATACTATCTACCGCTGCTGTCACCTAGTCTGGGTGGTAAAGGTGTATTATCACTCGTGCATTCATTACAGCTACGGCAGTTATAGGGGATTTTAGCGCCTCTTTTTTGTAAAAGAAAGTAGTTTTAACGAGACGGTATACCATCGCACTTCAATACCAACATAAGTGAGCACATCGACAATTGTTATCTTCATTATTGGCGTAGAAGGGAATGTCACAACTCCTGCTCAGCAAGATCAAGGAATCTGTGGTCGAGTTCCTCTCGTGGGATTGGGCGGAATCACTGAGAAAGTTTCTACAGTGAGACTTCCTCGCCATCACTATGAACAGCCTAAACGTTTAAATGTTTGTAGAGCTTGTAGGACTTAACTACGGAGTCATCAGTCCCTAAACGTACAAACGACTTATGAACTAGCTTATCCTAAGGCGGCACAAACATCCATGCTCCAGGAGGGATTCGAGCCCCCAGCCGCAGTGGGCGTGCAGACCGTGACTGGTACGCCGCAGAACGCTCGGCCACCTCGGCCGCCTATGAACAGCTGCTGTAGGTTTTATTGCTCCGCGGCGGAATGGCCGAGAGCAATGAGGCGCTATGCTGCGATGCGCGAGGCCGTTCCCCGTCAGGGGTTCGAATCCCTCCTCGGAAATAGGAGCTTCTGCTGTCTTTAGTATAGTTTGTAAGTTTACGACTGATGACCCTCCAGTTAAGTCCCATACGCTTCACATACATTTGAACATTTGAAACATTAGAAGACAATCTGAACAGCTCTCTTAGACTGTTCGCGGATGATGCTGTCGTTTATCGGTTAGTGAAGTCAGCAAAAGATCAAAAGCAACTGCAAAGCGATTTAGACAAAATTTCTACATGGTGAGAAAATTGGCAGTTAACCCCAAATAATAAAAAAGTGTGAAGTAATACACATGAGCACGAAGAAATCCTCTGAACTTCAATTACACGATAAATAAGTCGAACCCTAAGGTCGTAAATTCTATCAAATACCTAGGAGCTACAATTACGAACACCTTAGACTGAACAGAACACATAGAAAATATTGTGGGGAAGGGGAGCCAAAGGTTACGTTTCATTGGCAAGAACGCTTCGAAGATGCAACAGCTCCACCAAAGAAACTGCTTACATTACGCTTGTGCGTCCTCTCTTGGAGTACTGTTGCCCAGTGTGGGACCCTCACCAGATGGGACTGACGGAAGACATTGAGAAGGTTCAGAGAACGGCAGCACGGAAATGTTGCACGATTTGAGGTGGAAATCATTAAAAGAACGAAGATATTCGTTTCGGCGAGTTCTATTTGCAAAATTTCAATCACCGACTTTTACTTCAGAATGTGAAAATATTTACTAGCTCCCACCTACATAGGGAGACAGGGCCATCCCAATAAAACAAGAGAAATCAGATGGAAAACGAAACAATTTAGGTGTTCTTTCTTCCCACGCGCTATTAGAGAATGGAACGGTAGAGAAAGGTTGCGAAAGTGGTTAATGAACCCTCTGCCAGGCACTTAAATGTGATTCGCAGAGTATCTATGTAGATGTAGATTTGAACGGATGACTGTATGGGTGCGTTATCGTGATGCAAAAGGCTTGAATTGTCTCGACTCATTTCAGGCCATTTCCTTCTTCGCTTTAAGTGTAAATAACTACCCTAACTACTTGCGGAAATTAAATACACTTTGCACGATTTCGACGCCAATCAATTCAGGCGGTTACATCAGTTACATTGGCAAACACATACACAGGGGGTCTTTAACAGAAGTATTGATAGAATTATTACGTGAAATGTATAAAATTAGAGCATTCTGTTCTTAAGACGCATAAAAAACTGAGATTGATCAATAATGAAAAATTTCATGCTACGCAAATACTAGCAGGTTTTTAACTGTTAATAACAAATGTGCTGGTTATTAACTGTTATAAGCCGACAAGTATTTATAATCTTCAAAAGTGAAACGCCAATTCGCAAAATATTTATTTAGTAACGACCAGTTTCAGTCATATCAAATTATACAAGTTGGTCATCTTATTTTAAAATGGCTATTAAATAACACTTTTGTATTTTTATATTTAGACTAAATGCTATGTTGCACGTATTATTTAATCTCCGCTTTTAAGTAAGATGACCAACTTGTATAATTTGATATAACATGATGATGGAGGTAAAGGCCACTGAAACTGGTGCTCACTAAATAAATAATTATTTTGCGATCTTGGCGTTTCACTTTTGAAGATTATTAATCTATCAGATCGCCCCCATAACTTCCGATGTCAAGTAATAGCGACTAGTATTTGCGTAACATGCAGTTCTATTCATTTTCTATAGGTTATGGGACCGTCTTATGCAAGTGTAAAATTAGTGTACTTTAGATCAGACGCGTTTAGCTTTATTCTAAAGCATCTTCAGTGGTCATCTGTACAAGAAATGGTTTGTGTTACATTATTTGTTTGATTTTTTACTAAAAATTCGATCGGTAACAGTTCTCAAGCAGTTGGGTTGTCGCTTGCAAACCAGCATTTTTGAGCTACTGATTTTGCTTTCTCTGCGGCATGTGAACTGTTTCTGATCGTTACATTGATATATTTAGGTACTAGGTTGTTGAATTTACAATATTTATTAAAACTGATGTGTTGAATCGTTTGACGTTCCCATAACCTACACAAATTGTATAACTTCATCTGCGGAAAAGGGGGCCAAAAACATAAAGAAGTTCTTTTATTAGTGACAAATCTGATATTATTTTATGCGACTTGAGCTCAGCATTCTCTAATTTAATAAGTTCCTTGTCATAAGTTTATCAACACTTCTAATGAAGACACCCCTACTGGTATCGGAATCCGGGTGACGTGTATTTAATTCATACAACATTTTTGGCTGTTTATTTGCACTTAACAGTAAATAACTGTAACGAATGCTGCTTTCAACACAAGCTATGTTCAACACCATTTCCTTCTTATATGTTCTGATAGTACTATCGATAAACGGTTATTTTTTCCCTTTTGCATGCATTCGTGATAAACTAATCCTTCAGATTCAAAGAAAGCTATCAGCAATACTTTGTCTTTTCACTTGATCTAAGATCATTTCTTGTTCTTGGAGAACTGAGTACGGTTTAATTGCATTTCCTTCCATCACTCCATTGACGCGAAATTAGGAAAGTTCCAGAATTGTTTGAACAGACTTCTTATAATACCCAGAATGGGTCTTCGCAAAAGATGACATGCGATTTCTTTGAACGTGTAAGAGGCAAATAAGGAAATGTCACACTCGACTACCTACTTACTTTATTTCCAAGTGGTGGAATCGCCCCAGAATCATGCAGATGCTTAACTGTGCGATGTCCTTACCTGAAAATATAGAAAATTAAAATTACTAAGATCGAAAAAGTCATATACAACACATTATATGCTAGTATAGCATGAAAGAAACAATGCTCACTGATTTCTAATAATTAATTAAGAGAATTCTTAAGCTATCATTTCTAGCCCAGTGGATTGTTTCGGTAGGAATGGGGAAAGAAATCGGACGTGCCCTTTCAAAGGAAACATCCCACCATTTGCCACGAGTGATTTACGGAAATGAAAGACACAATTTGTTGACACTGACGGACGTAATTTTACGAATCTGAATATTGAAACAATTCGACCGTTTCCGGGAGTTTAAATAAATTCAACGGCGGAGTTGAAAATTTGTGCTGTACCAGGATTCGAACGCGAATTTCCCGCTTTGGGCGAGCCATCGCCTTAACCAATTAGGCTATCCAGGCACGCTTCCCCTCCAACCCAAATTCTCAGCTTGTAGCCCACTGTTGCCTCTTCTTCGCAACCTATACTGGGTTCCTGTAAGGGTACGAGTATTTGAATGCTTCCGCAACCAATAGGCAATTGACAATTTCAAGCCGGCAGCGGCGGCCGAGGGGACTGAGGCGCTCCAGTCACGGTCTGCACGGCCACTACGGTCGGGGGTTCGAATCCCCCCTCGGGCATGGATATTTGTGTCGTCCTTAGTGTTAGCTAGTTCATAAGTAGTTTGTAGGTTTAGGGACTGATGACCCCGTAGTCAAGTCCCATAAGCTCTACAAACATTTGAACATTTGACAATTTCAATATTGGAAAAGCGGATAGAACGCTGACATCAGCATCGCCTTAATTTGGTGGACTTGCAAAATCAGGTACTCAGTGAGTGCTTTAACCTACATGTGAAGTACGTGCACAAACCAGTGAATTATTAACTGCCGCGACGGAGCGGCCGAGCGCATTGAGGCGCTAAGCTACGATGCGCGAGGCCGTTTCCCGTCGGGGGTTCGAATTCCCCCTCGGACATCGATGTTTGTGCTGTCCTTAGTATAAGCTAGTTCATAAGTAGTTTGTAAGGAATTAGGAAAAATTGGGCATTTGGAGTATGAGTACGTTTTCTGAAATAATACATGTAAGATATTACATCCTCAGCGAACACATAGCCCTACAAGCACGATAAAGGTGTTAATAATTTCTTGGTACACAGAGGCAACAAAGCCACCATACAGGTATATTATTTTGAGTAAGGTCCACATCCTATAAACCACATTTCTATGACGTATCTCAATTTTGTTCCGGCCATTTTAAATTGTTATGATTCCTCTTTGACGACTGTAATAATCCATCAAAGTTGTAGCAATGAAGATGTAGTTCCTGCACTTACATGGAAGGTATATGGTTAAGAATTTATGTTGTGACTCGCGAAAGACGACATGCACAATTATTTTAAGTGACGCAAGGGGTGAATGTTGCGGCGTGTCAACCGAAAGAGGGGTTCAGAATTGCATGCGACAATCGTTACCTGTTCATATTTGGTAAGGAAATCAAATTGCAGCATAGGTCAAGTTTTTTGTGTCGTACTGTGATGCAACACCGTCAAGGGATGGAGCTAAATCGATACAATCTGTGGTTACCTAGATTAAAGAAGGTGAAGGCTTGTGGCTAGAAATTAATTAACAAAATTCCGTAACTGGAGTATGCAAATTTGCATATCAATTTTAGGTGTGAGTCAGGTCAGCCGGGATATGATAAACAGATACGGTATTTTCCTTGGTTTTAATGAGTGGATTTTTAGTTCCATACTAATTATCTTTCAGATGCCAAGTCTGTGAATGCATTTCATTCCTTTTGCATGTATACCAGCTGAAACTGTTTCTCCGTAAATCATTATGCGTTAAGCAGAATGAAGTGATTGCCAACCACACAGCATAGTGTCTGTAAAACTGCACCAAAGGAATTAGAAAAACATGGGCTTTTCGAGTATGAGTAAGGTTTCTGAAATAATACATATAGAGTATTCAACCTGCGATATCTAGCATTATAAACGAATCAGACATCAGGTCTTATCCGTAATATGTGGAACAGCTGAAAGTTGATACACTCTTAAACAAAGGAAACGCAGAATACTATTATTACAAATAATGGAATCAATTACGAAAAATGATTATTAAATATTTGAAAATACATCATTCAATGAGAGTTACAGTTATGGTGAGCTAGATGTTGTAAGGTAACCCTCATTATCTGCCAGGAAGTTTCATATAAGCGCATACTCCGGTGCAGAGTGAAGTTTCGATCTGGAAACATCCCTTAGACTGTTGGTAAGCCATGTCTCCACAATACCCTTTCTTCCAGGAGTGCTATTACTGCAAGGTTAGCAGCACGACGTGTGTGAAGTTTGTAAAGTAGGAAGCGAAGTACTGGCGGAAGTACAATTGTGAGGACGAACCGTGAAACGTGTCGGGATAGCTCAGTCAGTAGAGTGCTTGCCCGTTATTGGCAAAAGGTCCTAGGTGCGAGTCCCGGTTCCGGCACACAATTTTAATCTGCCAGGAAGTTTTATAATTAGTGTGACTTTGCAATAGGGATTCGAATTTTAGACGACGGGAGGGGGACAAAATTTGAATAGCTTCCTGGCGACAAATGTGAAAATTCGTCACTGCCTCCAACCTAGATTCTGAACTCATAGCACACCACTGTAGCTCCTCCTGACATTTCCGAAAAGTACAGACACCATATCAATAGTATAATATAAATAACTTCTATGTAAGTGATTTTGGCCCCTAATGCAACAAAATGTTATTACGCGGCTAGTTCGATACGTCTGGTAAATTTGCATGAAAGAGCGGGAAATTTTCGGTACGTGTTGCTAAGCCTGATATGTCCACGGATATTACAGCACGTTTCGAAAGGCGGTTGTTATTAGTTGTTTGTTGGCTGGCAGCTGAAGTGGTAACTGCGTAGTTAGTTCCTCAGGATGGAGGTCACTCAACATTTTCATTTGAAGGGCTTTACAGCCGAGCAGATCAAATCCGAGTTGGATGATGTCCATGTGGGTTCTGCACAGTGTTGCCAACCGTAGGGACATGTCCCTACTTGTAGGAACTGTTGACTCTTTTTCCAAACTGTAGGGACGTAGGTATGGATTTCCGATATCTTTACAAAATGTAAGGACTTTTCTCAGGGTCGATTCAGAATGAAAGTATCTTTTTAATTCAAAATTTTGCCAACATATTGTACAATAATCTTAATAAAAGGCGGATATTGCTATCGGATAGGTAAATAATTTTTTGTTTTTTGGAAGCAGTTTGTTCCGTAGAGACTTTTGTGGTGAACGTCGGGATATTTGAAACGTCATGTAGGGACATGGTTGGAAACGAGTTGGCAACACTGGTTCTACATCAACACTGAAGACCATTTACTTTTGGATCAATGAGTTTAAACGTTGTCGGAGAACAACGGTGCCGGCCGCGGTGGCCGAGGGGACTGAGGCGCTTCAGTCACGGTCTGCACGTCCGCTACGGTCGGGGGTTCGAATCCCCTCTCGGGCATGGATATTTGTGCCGTCTGTAGTCTTTGCTAGTTCATAAGTAGTTTGTAAGTTTAGGGACTGATGGCCCCGTAGTCAAGTCCCATAAGCTCTACAAACATTTGAACATTTGAGAACAACGGTAGATGGAGTACGATCCGGCCGGCCCGTTGAAGTCAACACGCAGGAAACCATCGATAATGTGCATTAGACGGTAATGGAAGATCTAAGATTGAAAGCTCGAGAGACAGCTAACATTGAGGGCATCTCAACAGAACGAGTGCATACATCGTTCATCAGAAACTGGCCGTGAAGAAGCCTTGTGCGCAATGGATGCCACGCGTGCTCACTTTGGACCAAAAATTGAAACGAAAGAACGGTCTGATTCCATGATGGAACTTGTGCGCAACGACTGTTTATTTGACCCTTAGAATTTTTTTCCAGCAATCAGTCGTAAGTATTAATTTATTCACAGGTATAGATTTTTATTTTAAGCATTGATAATGACCATACAGTGGTCGAAATCTAGATCTGTGAATAAATTAATACTTACGACTGATTGCTGAAAAAATTTCTACAAAACGAAAGAACATTTCTGTTGAGAATCTCATACTGTTCATGCACAATACATAGGACTTTTGCTCAGATTCATAACAATGCATGAAACTTGGATCCACCATTACACTCCTGAGATCAAACAATAGTCCAAACAATGGACGAAGTGTGGAGAGTGCACCAATAAAGACGAGGAGTTTTTTGTCAGCTGGAAAGGTGATGGCGAAAGTCTTTTGGGATTCCCAGGGTATAACCCTGACTGAGGCACGGCCCACTGTCTCATGACCACCAGCCAGTCAGCTACGCTGTAGTAGCCTCAGCCCCCAAAATTTTGAATGGTTGTAGATGCCAAACTAAACGTGAAAAAAATGTCAAACAAAATTCTTTGTACACTGCTGGTGTCAAAAATTCCAGTGCTTAGTAGAAACATTGTTCTATTTGAAAAATTATATGTTTGCATAAAAATACACTTTCTAGGTACTTTTACAATTGTTTATTGGCTAACGATACTTGTGTCCTTGACTACCTATCCATTCTGTGAAAATCGCACTATAACTTCTGAATTCAGAATATAAAGTAGATGTTGTTGTTGTTGTGGTCTTCAGTTCGCAGACTGGTTTGATGCAGCTCTCCTCGCTACACTGTCCTGTGCAAGTCGCTTCATCTGAGAATACGTTCGGCTACCTACATCCTTTTGAATCTGCTCACTGTACGATTTTTACCCGACACACGTCTTTCTAACGCTAAGTTGACAATTCTTGATGTCTCAGGATGCGTCCAACCAATTAGTCTCTTAGTCTCCCTTCTCTTTCTCCCCGATTCGCTTAAGCAGCTCCTCATTAGTTACGTGATCTACTCATCTAATTTTTCTGTAGCACCACATTTCAAAAGCTTCTATCATATTTTTATCTGAACTCCTTATCGTCCACGTTTCACGGCCATACAATGCTACACTCCAGACAAATGCTTTCAGAAAGGACTTCCTAACATGTAAATTAATATTAAATGTTAACAAGTTTCGCTTCTTTAGAAACGCTTTTCTTCCCATAGCCGTTCTACGTTTTATATCTTCTTTACTTCGGCCATCAGAAGTTATCTTGGTACCCAAATGAAAAAAATCATTTTCTACTTTTATTGTCTCATTACCTAATCTAATTCCTTCAGCGTCGCCTGATTTTCTGACATTGCATTTTATAATCTTCGTTTCACTATTGTTAATGTTCATCTTATATCTTCCTTTTAAGACTGTGCCCATTCTATTCAATTGCTCTTCCAGATCTTTGGCAGTGTCTGACAGAATTACTATGTCATCGGCAAACCGCAATGTTTTTATTTCTTCTCCCTGCACTTTAACTCCCTCTCCAAATTTCTCTTTCGACTCCTTCACTGCCTGCTCAATGTACAGATTGAACAACATTGGGGAAAGGCTACAACCCTGTCTTACTCCCTTCCCAACCTCTGCGTCCCTTTCATGCCCTTCGACTCTAATAACCGCTGTCTGGTTTTTGTATCGGTTGAATATAACTCTTCGCTCCCAAAATATTTTACCCCTGCTACCTTCAGAATTTGGAACAGTGTGTTCCAGTCGACACTGGGGATAGGCTACAACCCTGTCTTACTCCCTTCCCAACCTCTGCGTCCCTTTCTTGCCCTTCGACTGTAATAACCGCTGTCTGGCATTTGTACCGGTTGAATATAACTCTTCGCTCCCTATATTTTACCCCTGCTACCTTCAGAATTTGGAACAGTGTGTTCCAGTCGACATTGGGGAAAGGCTACAACCCTGTCTTACTCCCTTCCCAACCTCTACGTCCCTTTCCTGCCCTTCGACTCTAATAACCGCTGTCTGGTTTTTGTATCGGTTGAATATAACTCTTCGCTCCCAAAATATTTTACCCCTGCTACCTTCAGAATTTGGAACAGTGTGTTCCAGTCGACATTGTCAAAAGCTTTCTCCAAAAACGACAAACGGTAAAATCGTAGGTTTCCCTTTTCTCATACGGCCCAACATTTGCTTTAACCATTCGGCTTTTTCCCGACCCTAGCTGGTACCAAGCGCTAATCGGCCTTCCATACCTGTCGCACGCACAGCGACAGGCTAAACGCTGAGATCGACACGTCGAGCATCTAAACCTCGCTGGAGACACGGCCCGCGGACGCCCGCGGGCGGAGTCGGGCGTGCTAATGCAGCCCGCCGCGCCAGCCCGCGGGCCATAATTATAATATTAATTAAGGTTTCGCATCCGACACTATCTGCCGCCTCCCCCTCCCCGCGGGCGAGCGCGACTGCTTTAATTACTTCTGAAATTAGCTGGCGGCCGCCAAGACGGCCCGCCTCAAAGACGGCGGCGGCGCCACAGCCGCGGTCGCCTGCTGCCTGGCGCCAGCTGCCCGGCCTTCCAGAAAAGAAGTAATCAGCGGCCTAATTAAACGAGTAAACGCCGCGCTCTGCCGCCGAAACAGTCGCGGCAAGTGATCCCCGAGCGACTGTCGAGGTGAGGGGACGACTGTCACTGGAGTGCCACGACGCGGGGCAATGGGAACCAGTTACCTTGCCCTCCACAGGCCATTCCGACGGGAACTTTCGTTACGAGTTTCTTCAGCAGCATCAGTCACGTGGAATCCTTCAGGATTTAACCGCCATTTCATCGATCGTTTTATTGTCACTATCCAGATGTAGGCCTTAGTCCATTTCAACGCCGGCCGCGGTAGCCGAGGGGACTTTGCGGCGCGCCATTCACGGTCTGCACGACCACTACGGTCGGGGGTTCGAATCCCCCCTCGGGCATGGATATTTGTGCCGTTCTTAGTGTTGGCTAGTTCATAAGTAGTTTGTAAGTTTAGGGACTAATGACCCCGTAGTTAAGGCCCATAAGCTCTAAAAACTTTTGAACTTTTTTTCCCATTTCAACTGATATGATCAAATTCATTACAATTCATATATAAATTAAGAAACCTTTAGACGGTTTTTCGTCTCAAATATGTCCATGACATTTAAGATGAAGGTGAAGCAATGAATTAAAATTTGTTATGAGGCCGGTAATCGAACCCGGACCTGCATGCTTACTAGGCAGACGTCTTACCGTTAGACCACCGCATCACTAAGGAATAAGGCGCCTCGAAGTAGTCTAAGCACGACTTCCCTCCACGTCTCAAACTTTAATTCAGCTTCCTTGTTCCATAGATAATTGCCACTACTGCCAATGGTCTCCATGCAGAGGAATAGCACCCTGGCAATGGACATAGTGGAACATTCCTGCTAAGGTATATTTAAATTGATATTTATGTCTTCTTAGCAGGAATGTTCTACAATGTCCATTGCTGGAGTGCTATTCCGCTGCATGGAGAGCCTTGGCAGTAGTGGCAAATATCTATGGAACAAGGAAGCTGAATTAAAGTTTGTGACGTGGAGGGAAGTCGTGCTTAGACTATTTCCAGGCGCCTTAACAGTCAGTGTTGCTGTGGTCTAGCGGTGGTCTAACGCCTTTCTAGTAAGCATGGAGGTCCAGGTTCGATTCCACGGCCGCAGCACAAATTTTAATTCATTGCTTCACCTTCATCATTACAATTCGTTATAACATGTCATGTGCGAGTGTGGAAAAGAACAAACCACCGAGCATCTGCTACAGTGTCAGCTTTGTCCAGCCTGTTGTACCGTGAAGGATCTGACTGCTGCTACCCGTGATGCGTGTTATGTCGTCAGATTTTGGATTAGCATAGTTTAATCCTGAGGAAAAGACTTTTCTCCTGTTGAAACTGGACTTGTAAATATGTGTACTACTGATGGTTAACATATATTTATATTTCTTGATTTTCATTTTTGTATTTGCATTCAAGGTATGTTTTGTGTCACATGTATATGCATTGACACGAATTAAAAAAAAAAAAAAAAAAAAAAAAAAAAAAAAAAAAAAAAAAAAAAAATTTAAAAAATCGAAAATTTTGCTTTCATACACAAAAATCGATTTGCAGAAGTACGTGAAAGTACATTCACATTTAAGTACATCTTGTGTGCCGGTATTGTTGAGCCTCAGTAACAGGAAAGAGTGGGTTAATGACGGTCACCGGTTAATGGCAGTCACCAAAGTATCTCGTAACTGCTTTGCAGTACAGGAGTTGTAGAGTGTGATGCAACCTCATGGCCGTTTAAGTAACTCCTGGTGAAATCGACGCCATCTTGGCAGTGTCTACGTTATTTTGGTGCAGGGAAGTTGTTTTTCACGTCCTTAGATTTAAGGAACAGCATTCTTTACACCACGGTATTTGAATTTCACGTATGTAAAACTTGTTGCTAATCGTGTACTGTACTATGACGTGTGAACGTTTTAAAGGTAAATTTGTTTAAGGCGTAGAATATATGGTTATTTTGTTTTAACGTTTCACATGTGGCGTGCCTAGGCGGTAACGGCAGTCATTCGGTCTGGGGTATTTGTTTTTATTGCAAAGAATTCGGTGTAGATGGGAAACTTTAGTTCCGTTGCACTGTTTCTGGGGTACGGGCTCATCAAGCTTATTTTGCATCGCACGCGCTACCTTGCTTACACGCTTCATCAACGTATTTATTCAAGGTTATTACGAGAGAATGACGCTGTGGTACAAAACTCGACTAATTGCTGTTTCTGCTGCAGTCAACAGCTGCATGAATATTGAAATAACGGATAAATTTAATGTACAGTAATTCCACTCTACCGCGAGCTCCCTGCAGTCCGCAATAAACGGCAGGTAGGACCACTCCCCCACGCGGTTGCATTAACGCTCTCATTATGCAAGCTCCAAGTTTGCAGTCGGCGTCTTGAGTTAACGCGGCCGGGCAAGCTCTTTGAGAAGACCTGTTTCCTCTTAAAGGCTGTTCGTCGCCCATTAGGCGCTAAATGGGTCCGAGAGCCATGAACTTCCAGAAGTTGCCTGGCCAGCCCCTCAGGTGAGAAATTCACCGCAGCTACGACCTACGTGGGTGATGGGTCTGAAAGAGAGCGTGATTACACGTCGTTTGAATGGAAACTGTGATGTTTCTAACTTCTTACAAATGATGGCTTAGCATTCAATTATGTTACTGAGCATCTAAAAGTTCTTAATATTTCAATAGCTATTACAGTTGCAATGTGTATGTAATGTATTCCAAAGAAAGCAGGTGCATAAAAGGGGTGCAAATTACAGAACCATCAGTTTAATTTTAACACGAATTATTTACAAAAGGATGAAAGGGCTGAGAGATGCTGCTCTCGGGGAAGATCGGTTCGGATTCAGGAGATATGTAGGAACACAGGTGGCAATACATTACGAATTATATTAGAAGATAGATTAAGGGAAGGCAAACCTAAATTTCTAGCTTTTGTAGATTTGGAGAAAATTTTTGACAATGTTGATTGGAATACTCTTCTTCAAATTCTGAAATCTGTAGGGATAAAATATAGAGAACGGAAGGTTATTTTGAACTTGTACGTTCACTAAATACTTGTTATTAGAGTTGAAGGGCATGAAAGTGACGCAGCGGTTGAGAAGGAAGTAAGGGTTATACCCTTTCCCCAATGTTATTCAATTTATATTTACACGGTTTATGACAAAATGTACAAATGTTTGTAGAACTTATGGGACTTAACTACGGGGTCATCAGTCCCTAAGCTTACAAACTACTTATGAACTAGCTAAGACTAAGGACGGTACAAATATCCATGCCCGAGGGGGGATTCGAACCCCCGACCGTAGTGGCCGTGCAGACCGTGACTGGAGCGCCTCAGTCCCCTCGGCCACCGCGGCCGGCACGGTTTATGACATCAACTGCGAATGGGCTAAGCTGAAATGTGTACCCAGCCGGGATTCAAAACAGGGTATCCTGCTTTCTAAGCAGTTGACCGCCATACCACTGGAGACACAGTGGTCACCGTACCTACAAGGAGTGCCGGCCGCGGTGGCCGAGGAGACTGAGGCGCTCCAGTCACGGTCTGCACGGCCACTACGGTCGGGGGTTCGAATCCCCCCTCGGGCATGAATATTTGTCCCGTCCTAGTTCGTAAGTAGTTCATAAGTAGTTTGTAAGTTTAGGGACTGATAACCCCGCAGTTAAGTCCCATAGACTATACAAACATTTGAACCTACAAGGAGTGCCGAAGCATGTCTTCCTTTAGACACAAATTCCCAGCTTTCCCATGTCTACAGTACTCAAACTCGTATTCAGTTGGTACATTAAACAAGCTGTGGAGGAAAGCGAATAGAAATTTGCAGAAGTAATTAGAGTTCGGAGCGAAGAAATAAAAACATTGCGTTTTGCCGATGACATTGTAATTCTGTCAGAAATAGCAAAGGACTTGGAAGAGTAGATGAATGAATTGGACAATGTGTTGAAAGGTGCGTATAAGATGAATATTAACAACAGCAAAACAAGGGTAATCGACTGCAGTGTAAGGAAATCGGGCGATGCTGAAGGAATTAGATTAGGTAATGAAACAATGAAGGAGGTAGATGAGTTTTGTTACCTGTGCAGTAAAATAACATATCATGGTCTCGTACAGAGGATATAAAATCTAGAACGGCAATTGGGAATTGAAGAAGGGAAATTTGCTAACATCGAATATTAATTTAAGTGTAAGGAACTTCTTTCTGAAGGCATTTGTGTGGAGTGTTGCCTTGTACGGAGAGTGAAACATGGACGATAAATAGCACGGACAGGAAGAGAATAGAGGCTTTTGAAACGTGGTGCTACAGAAGAATGCTGAAGTTCAGGTGTGTAGATCGCGTAACTAATGAAGAGGTACTGAACAGAACTGGAGAAATAAGGAATTTTTGGCATACCTTCACTAAAAGAAGGGATCGATTGGTAGGACACATTCTTAGATGTGAAGGAATCATGAATTTAGCATTGAAGGAAAGTGTGTGTGTTTGTGTGTGTGTGTGTATGTGTGTGTGTGTGTATGTGGGGGGGGGGGGGGTAAATCGCAGAGGGAGAAGAATACAGTAATCAAATCCTGATGGATCTGGGGGCGCCGTTCTTACCAGATGAAGACGCTTGCTCAGGATAGAATAGGGTGGAGAGTTACATCAAACCCGCCTACGTGCTGAAGACCACTACAAGAACAGCAGTGTATATAATAAAAATGTATGAGGCGTATTGAGAAAGTGAGTTTTCTATTACTTTTAAACAAAGACAAGATACTGGTCAAAACAATTACGGGATTAGTTGAAATATCTAGGTTTTGATGTACTGGCATAGACAGAGTGCTAAAATGGTCCGACGTCTATCGTTCGGTTGTTGGAGCGGAGACAACAACGTTACGGCAACCGAGATAATGGTAACAACAGAAAGTTGCTGCAGAGGGGTTGGTGCCACTGGAGACGAGTTCCTTCTGGTTGACGATAACGCTCGTCCTTACAGAGTTGCACTAATGGAACAACATGCTTGAAGCTGAGTGAACAGAACGAATTGAGTGGGCAGCTTGTTCAGATTTAAACCCGATTGAGCGTGTCTGGGATTCACTTGGCAAACGCATTACAATCAGACTAGCACATCCCACAACGGTTGCAGAGCTGAATACTGCACTCGTAGAAGACGCCAAATATCCCTCAAGAGCTGATTGATAACGTCATACCATCCATGCCACGGAGGTACGTATTTTTACCGGCAATCCGAGGTGATCACACACTATATAGAAGGGCAACGAGAATGACTCTTTCACTATTATAGTAGGCCCATAGTGCTTCTCTCTACGAAAACGTCATGTACTCCTTAAGTAAAGAGCCAGCAAAATTCCACAAATTACATTTCTAACTAATATCTGAATACAATACGTTATCATATGTCTACCGGGTATAATATCTCACCTGATTCCCTAACCGATTTGAGCAGTGTAATTACGAGAAGAACTTTATTGGTAACAAGTAGACAATGTTTGAGCTCAAAGTCGAAACAATTGAGACACTTGTCATATCGTGAAATCACCTTTTGTAAGTTGGTTCCTTAGACGCCTGCCGCATGTGGATGTGTGACAATCGACTTGAACCCTTCGTCATTGTCAAAAAGCTGGACAGAGGGCAGGAATTTATTGAGGTGCAAGAAAAGATGGAAATCACTGGGAGCAAGTTGAGGGCTGTATACTGGATGATCAAACACCTCCCTGCCGTAATGCTGCAAAACAACAGTTGTGCGTCGAGCCATATGTGGGCGAGAGTTGTCACGGAGCAGCACAATACCCGCAGCGAGCATTCCATCTTTTCTTGCACCTCAAGACATTCCCGTCCTCCGGGCAGCATTTTGAAAACCCGAACAGCTCAAGACGACACGCTTGTTCCAAGCAGACAGCAGACTTATACGACACAGGAATAGTAAAGCTGCTCCCATATTACGACGTTTCATTCCTGTAAGTGACAATCTCGGACGCCGTCGGAGGTTCGAGTCCTCCCTGGGGCATGGGTGTATGTATTTGTCCGTAGGTTAGTTTACCTAGTTTTAAGTAGTTTGTAAGTACGGGCTGATGACCACGCAGTTTGGTCCGATAGTTTAACAAACATTTGAACAACCTCGGATCATAACTCCAACATTGCTGTACCTGTTGCCAATTAAAAAATCTGTATTGTATTGTGTGTGTGTGTGTGTGTGTGTGTGTGAGTGTGTTTGTTACAGTTCCCCACAGTAGTTTAATGAACCACGTAAGAGCATATGTGTGTTTGGATTGAGGTGTTCCTAGATAACAGAATGCAACATGTCATTCTCAATGGAGAGAAGTCTTCCGAAGCAAGAGTGATGTCAGTTGTGCCACAGGGGAGTGTAGTGGATCATCTCCGTAACAAAAATAAAAACATTTTACATATGGCGGATGACAGTAGTACATTACATATTATAAAAGTGATGATTTACATTATGTTATCTATAGAAATAATGATATATTTCATTTTTATATTTTTTTATATTCTTACATCATTTACGGTAAGTTAATGCATTCTTCTCTGTTTAACATACATAATCCTAAGCGCTGCCGGCCGCGTTGGCCGAGGGGACTGAGGCGCTTCAGTCACGGTCTGCACGGCCACTATGGTCGGGGGTTCGAATCCACCCTCGTGCATGGATATTTGTGCCGTCCTTAGTTGTAGGTAGTTCACAAGTTGATGACACATTTGTTGTGTGGCCTCACAGTGAAGACAAGTTACAAGAATTTTTAAACCACCTGAATTCCATCCATAACCAAATCCAGTTTACAATGGAAGTCGAAAAAGATGGATGCCTTCCATTTCTGGATGTGATGGTACGACGTAAAGACGATGGCACCTTATGACATTCAGTATATAGAAAACCGACGCATACTGATTTATAGTTACATGCAAATAGCTGCCATCATCCATCCCAGACGATGAGTGTTCTTAGAACACTGGTCCGTAGAGCACACGTCATTGCTGATATGAGCAGTCTGCAGGACGAGCTTCTACACCTGAAGAGAGTCTTTGAAGCAAACGGGGAATTCTCCACAACAGATACATAAGGCACTACGAACGAAGCCAACGGTACGTGCAAAGATTACGGAAGATGATGCAAAAAGTTTTAAATCTATGGCTTTTCTGCCATATGTTGGGAGGCTGTCGTCGAAAATCGGACGGATTATGAAAAAACATGATGTTAAAGTAATTTTTCGACCCCCACCAAAGACAGCAGCACTTTTGGGTTCTAACAAGGATGATTTGGAGCTCCGGAAGGCCGGGGTTTACAAGATCCCATGTGAAAGTGGCCTTTCGTACATAGGACAGACGACACGTACAGTGCAGGAAAGATGCACGGAACACCAGAGATATACCCGTCTTTTACAACCAAATAAATCGGCAGTGAGAGAGAACTGTCTTGATACTAGACACTCCATGACGTACGAAGACGTCAAAATTTTAGCTTCCACATCATCTTTCTGGGACTCAGTAGTGAAAGAAGCAATAGAAATTCGCTTGGGGACGAATTTAATTAACAGGGACAGTGGCTTCAGTTTAGATAAATCATGGAATCCGGCACTTTCTTTAATAAATTTACAAAGACGCCGCCACAGCACAGATCATAATACATTGATTTCTCCGCAGTAATCGACCATGCAGCCACAGACATCATTTACATATACGTGTACTTCCTTGCCGCCGAGTAACATCTTTGGCGCCTTGTTGTATCTGTGGCCGCATGCGCAGTAGCGCGGCCCGCGCGTTTATAAGCACGAAGCGTGTGCTGGAGCGTCAGTCTTCGACTCGAATCTGAAGATGGCTTAACGTTTCTCAGCCGAAATATTAGAAGAAGAAAACTTTATGCGGCTGCACGCCCGAAACTTCTTTGAAGAGTTCATAAGTAGTTTGTAAGTTTAGGGACTGATGACCGCATAGTTAAGTCCCTTAAACTTAACAAACATTTGATTTTTCCTAAGCGCTATGGCGTCACTATACGCTGTAAAATCCACCTGCTGGCAACAAATGTTTTCTTCGTCTGTGCCTCTTGTAATCACGTTTGTAGTCTGCAGATACGTGTGTATTGGAAAACTTTTTTATATCCATGTATTTACATAAGTTTGGCTTCGTCACAACGGAGTTATAACATAATGTAAATCATAATATTTTAATATTATGATATGTAACCTACTACTGTCATTTGGCATATGTAAAATGTTGCCGGCCGCGGTGGCCGAGGGGGCTGAGGCGCTTCAGTCACAGTCTGCACGGCCACTACGGTCGGGGGTTCGAATCCCCCCTCGGGCATAGATATCTGTGCCGTCCTTAGTCTTAGGTAGTTCATAAGTAGTTTGTAAGCTTAGGGACTGATGACCCCGTAGTTAAGTCTCATAAGTTCTACAAACATTTGAACATTTTTTGTAAAATGTTTTTAGTTTTGTAGATACAAATCTGATGATGGTAGTACCGATACGCTTCATTGAAGTTGCACTATACATGAAGTGTGGCTTACAAACATTTTGCGACCTAACCAGCTTTTCGCTTCACTACCAATTCAGTCTTTACCGTAATGAAAATACTACTATTGGGCTCAAATCCAAGCATGGTACATAGTTTAATCGATGTGATTTTAAACCAATGAGAGTTATAATGAGAGTTTACTCATCCACTATTTGAGACTGGGAGAGACTTGCAACAAACTTTGCAAATAATTTCTCACCTTTACGAAACTTCCTCTCGCTGACATCTCCAGGAAAATGTTTCTCTCTTACTACATTTCGCATGTTCCTTCAGTAAAATAAATGCATTCAACATGACGTTACAACTTATTACTTCGACAGTATTGTTTTCGCAAGAGTTTCAGTATACAGACGGATCAATGAATGTAACTTACAAATTGTAATAGGACACATATGACGTCAAAAACAAGTGATATGAATGAAAACTCATCCAATTGCGCATAAGGTTGTAATAATACGCTTGAAGTATCAACTCTATACGCTATTCATTTCGCAGACAGTTTCCTAATACTCATCTCTGCAAGCCTGGAAGATATTACGAGGTGTGCTCAAATGAAAAGATACCAAATGAACCTGTGGGTATAATTGAAGTCTTTATTTACTAGACCTTTGAACACAACTATTCTGTGGCGGTGAGAAGAGCCAGTTCTCTACTATTTTCTTCAGTTAGTCGTCCGAGTTGAAGCACTTCCGTTTGAGGTTTTTTCTTATTTTATTTATTTATTATTCTATTGCACCAAAGAGGTGGAAGTCACACGGTGACATGTCGGGGCTACAGGGTGTACGCTCAAGCTGCTCCCACTTGATCTTGGCCAGTGCCCCTGGAGACGTGTGGATGCGCGTATTCATGGAGCACAATCACTCCCTACGTGAACAGCCCAGGCCGTTTATTATTTATGAACTTTCGTAGTCTGACAGTCACGACACTGATAATAGTTTCTCCGTGCTCGAGGAATTCGATGCGTATCAGACCTCGGACATCGAAAAAGACGTTGAGTATCACCTTGTCTGTTGAGGGCACAGCCTTGAATATTTTTAGGGGGAGGTGACGACGCATGCTTCGCGTCCCTAGATGTCGCACTACGTCATCCCAGAGCGGCGTATTTAAATATCAATCGGTTTGGTTGTTTAGATGTTTTCATCCGAGCATCACCAGTATTATTGTAGGATACATTATTCGCGAGATTTAACATCGTAAGTGTTGAGCAGCATGATCAAACTTAAATGGATGGAGTAGAGTAGAAGGCGATAGACGGAAGTAAGAGTTGGACTACCATAAGAAAGGAATAGAAAGACACTCGTAAAAAGCCGGGAAATAACGATAGTTAATACATAAAGGTCAAATTTACGCAGGAGAACTTCTGTGAAGTTTGGGAAGTAGGAGACGAGGTACTGGCAGAATTGAAGTTGTGGGGCGGTGTCGTGAGTCGTGTCGGGGTAGCTCATCGGTAAAGCGCTTGCCCGAGAAAGGAAAAGGTCCCAGGTTCGAGTCCCGGTTTCGGCACACAATTTTAATTTGCCAGGAGGTTTCATATCAGCCCACACTCGGCTGTAGAGTGAAAGTTTCATTCTGGGCATAAAGGTCATTCAAATAAAATAAGGAAAACAGATATCACACTGTTTATTATTTGAAATATAATCGTCATAACTGTGAGACAATACTGTCAATGACTGCATGGAAGAATGGCACCGCGACTGTACCATAGTCTAACACACACACAGTCGCGATACTGCTGTGAGAGCTGAACTGACAGTTGCAACGGCAATAGCGCTCCTAGTGTTGGACGAGGAGCAGTAAGAGTAATGTTCGTTTTTAATTACTTTTCTACGTAATTAACCAAATAGTTTCTGTAATTTTTGTGTTCCAAGCATTAGTAAAATATCGATATACATAAATAATTGTGAAATAAAAGTAAAAACAGCCGAATTTCCCTGAATGACTGAGATAATCAACAACTTACTGATGAGGAAATACTTACGAATATGTGTATACTATGCAGCCTACTTCCCTGAAAGTAAGAAAATATAAACAGACGAGAAACATTTACGCCAATTGTGGTCCGTTTTATATGACAGGCACGTTCTTTGTAAAAATTCGTTATGGAGTCTGATGATTCGAACATTTTTCGACTTTACTCGTCTTCGTTATATATATATATATATATATATATATATATATATATATATATATATATATATAGTGTAATTAATTTTGGGTTTAAAACAAAAGTCTTTGAAGATCCATACCGTTTGTGGTACAGATGTAGCAACAGTTACGAATTTAGTTTCAGTTTTGTTGGGAAACAGATTTTCCTTCTGCTGATCTGATACATTAAATAATGTAGGGTTTGCATTCCATGTAAGTTTCTTACGTTCAACAGTTACTGATTTGACTGGAATTGTAGTGAAGAAGCCGTAACGTTTCCGCGTAGAAAATCCATCTCTTTCTGTAGAAGGTTGGGTGTTTTGTCGTTTGTTAGCCATTTTTGTACTTCACAGAACATGATATTCTTGATTAAAAATCGTAGAATTCAAGATAATCTTAAATAAACTGCATCGCAAAGTATCGTTTCATATCTTCTAATGGCCCTTTGTAAGCTAATAAAAACAAATTTTGAGCTTCTTTATAGTTATTGGCAGTTTTTATAGCGCTACTTACCTTTCATATTTTAAAAAAGTATGTTCACTCATCCGATATGGTTTTCAGAAATGTACCTTGGAGTGCTGCTGTCGTGCCATATAACAAAAATTAGTGGGAGTGTCGTGATTGTATATGTTAGACTGTGATTGTACCCAGATGTACATCTCTTGGTCTGAAGCTAATCAACGGTTACAAATATCGTTCTTCGGGTGTTGGAAAGTGAGGTATCGGGACTAAGCGGAAGATGTGTAGCAGCTTCTGAGACGTAATCGGAACGGCATCGTTGTATGTATTGAAGGAGAATTACAAGACTATTTCTTGGGCCTCCCATGTGCTGCTCGCAAACGGAGAGTGCTCAGGCCTTGAGGGAATACATAAAGTTACGTTAGCTGCCATTAGGCACTCAAATGAACCAGTGGGGATAGTTGGAAATGTGTGCCCAGCTGGGAATCAAACACGGATGTCCTGTTTAGAAGGCAATCGCGCTAACTTGTACGTCACTGGGGACATAGTGATTACCACGGCCGTGAGGACCACCATAACACGCATCCCGTCATACGCAAATTCTCAACTTGTCGGTACTAACATACTACACGTGAGTGTTACCACTTACTTCTAGCGGCATGTTGCCGATTCCCGTTACAGTTTCGAACTGGTGTGCATCCCCATTGAAGAAATCATCTGTGGTAAACATTTCATTAATTTTATACATGCTGCCACGAGGTTTTTCCCCCGGTTGTGGAAGGTTGTTACTTACGTTATTTCGAAAAAGAAAGGCAAAAACAGTAATGGCATCAGATCAATAATTAAGGATCTACAACAGAGTTCAGAAACATGCCACGGTGTATGGAGCACTACACTTGCGTTCACAGGACACACGATAAGTCTTAGGCAGACAAGTGAAGAGAGTGGTACGTTTATTGATACTGCTGTCACTGTTTACTGTTATTGTCCCCTGTGTACAGTACACGTTGCGATGCCTTACAAGATTTCACTGCAAGAGAGATGGTGCACATTTTTGGCTTCTGTAAATGCACTTTCAGCCTGCCTTAAAATCACTGTACTTGGTTTTACTGAATAGTCCACATCAAATTAGGTACGATCGCTTCTGTTGTTGCCGAGTATCACCGTCGGTATCCTAATCGCGGGATTCCGAGTGCCAAAACATTTAGTGTAACATACCGAACATTGCTAGAAAGTGGTACTTTTCCCAGTATTCGTTTTGACTCTGATAGAGATCGTGACATTCAAAAAGAGGAAAACATTCTTTATTCAGTAGAGCACAGGTCTTGATCAAATACAAGACACTTAGCTATCCGACTGAACGTTTCACAATCTAAAGTATGTAAGATTCTTCATGATAATGAACTGTATCCTGTACATGTACAGAAAGTTCACCATTTAGAACCCCACAATTTTTGCACTTTTGTAACTGGTTCAGTGGAAATCGGCAGCTATATCGCCTCACAGTGTTTAGTAATGAGGCAACCTTTACAAGAAATGGCATCAACAACATGCATAACATGCATGTTTGGGCAGACGAAAATTGCCATGCCTCGGTAGTGTCTCTAAGCAGATTCAGTGTCAAAGTTTGGTATGATGTTGTGTATGACTAGTAACTGGGGCCGTTTATTCTGCGTGGAAATTTAAATGGTCTTAAATACTTAACTTTTTACGAGAAGAGGTACGCAGCTTCCTGAAGATGTTCAATGTTTCTCTGGGAATAAGAGCCAAACATGACGGGGCACCGCGGCGGAGTGGCCTAGCGCATTGAGGTGCTATGCTCAGATGCGCGAGGCCGTTCCCCGTTGGAAGTTCGAATCCTCCATCGGGAATGGATGTTTATGTTGTCTTTAGAATAAGGTACTCTGTAAGTAGTTTCAAAGTTTAGGGACTGATGACCACACAGTTAAGTGCCATAAGCTGTACAAACATTTGAACATGACGTGGCACCTACACACGTGGCGACAGCTTATTTTAAACAGAAATTCCCTCATAGATGGGCATGTCGCGGGGGCCATATGAATTGGACTGACAGATCCCCAGATTTAAAATCCATAGATTACTGGGGTCGACGAAAGAAGAATTGAGAAAACGCATTTTCGATGCCGCAACGTCAGTGTCGAACGAGCATGTGAAATTACGAAATGCTACTCGCGCTGTCCCCTCCCTTGCGAAACTTTGCCTTCATATTTAGGGAGGAAACTTTGAACACTTGCTTTAAGTCTAATCTGACAGCAAGATACTGTTACATAATTGTTTAATTATTATGATCGTATTTGATAATGAAGTCCTACAATAAAAAAATTCCATTTTCCTCAGTTTTTCAATTACTCTAGCTCCTTCATTATCGAGCAGATTCTGTTATTTTATTTACATGTTTTGTCCCAAATAACATAACCGGGGGAAAACCTCGTGACTCTTTTACATGTGGCGTCTGTTCGAAAGGATGGGAGGCGTGCAAAGATAGTGGGCGAGGGCGTGGTGCTAGCTGTGTCCCGGGTTCGAATCCCGCATGGACAAAAATATTCAACCTTCCTCATTGCCTTATTTCAGTGTCCATTGCAACCTAGCGTTGTAAATTCCATTGTGTTTGAGTAATAGCTGACTGGTATAATGAAGTTGGTTCTGCTACTTTTGCTCTCATCGTGACCAGCGGTGATTTCCCTTTATTTATGTATGTTTCTGCTCAAAATTGTCACTAGTACTGTTCTTAACTAAATACGATCTCGTTAGCTGACTGGTATAATGAAGTTTGTTCTGCTACTTTTGCTCTCATCGTGACCAGCGGTGATTTCCCTTTATTTATGTACGTTTCTGCTCAAAATTGTCACTAGTACTGTTCTTAACTTAATACGATCTCGTTAATTGTTCACAAAGTTATAATTATTCTGCTCTCTGACATAAAATTTAAAATAAATTTGCTCCCCAAATAATAATAATGAATGAGCGGATTTTGAATGAAATCATAAATATTCACCCTCATGAATTTATTTGTCTGATCAAATGTAAAGCACATACCAGAATAATCAAAATAAAATAAATACAAAGTCCACAATTGCTGCTGTCACTTACTCTGGATATTAAATGTTATCAATTGTGCATTCGTTAGCTACTGCAGCAGGAAACGCTAGCGTTTGTTTTTAGTGAAACAATGTTGTTTTAACAAGACGGTGCACCATCCCACTTCAGTACCAAAATAATTGAGCACTTCCACAATCATTACATTCGTTAATGACATAAAATGGTATGTCTCAACTCCTGGTCAACAATATCTCCGAAATATGTTTCTATTCTCACTTGGGACTGCGCGTAATCATCGAGAGGGTAGAAACTGAAAAAATAAATAAATAAAACTAAAATAAAATAAAAAAGAAAAATAAAAGAAAGAAAGATTGGCATGTACCTTGACTTTTGTAGCGTTGGACAAGTTTCTGCAATGAGAGTGCTGGTCAAACCTTTCCACGGCGTGGGTTTTATTGCCGGTATTAGGCCGTCGGTCAGGGCTTAAACCTGTGCATGACATTTCGTCTTACACTGCTCAAGATAAGGCTTTGTAGACGTTGAGTCACACCTGAGTCAGCTCTGCAAGCCACAAGGTTCACGCGTATTTACGAAACGGTCTGTTGGTGCCGCACAGACCTCTGCCCACATCACAAAGATGCGCAAATATTCTAACTTCGCCGAAGATCTACGCCCAGAGGCGTCGGCAAGGGGAAGCAGCTGCCCCCTCTCACCACCACCAAGAAAATCAAAGTTTTTGATCAACTGACGGAAGAATTTATAACACATCCGAGGAGAAAATGTTTTACTTAAATTTCTTTGAATTTCACTAAGTTGCAAAATTCATTTCAATTGTTTATAACTTTTCTAGGCATAACCCAATTTTACCACTTCATTCATTGGACAATCATCCTAGTTCTCACCTGAAGGGTCCAGGGAAAGAACCAGGTAAGTCACAATTTCAATGAAACTCAGAAAACAATTTTTTAATTTTAAAACGCAATAAGCACATCTCATACAAACTAATGTTTTCAAACCATTTAAAACATTGAAGTCCTGAGTTTAGAGAACAAAATGACACCGTTTCAATGGTGTTCAACATTGATAGCTCGAAAATAAATTAAAATATTTACTCAAACTACAAACTTTTCAGGAAAGAAACCAGGTAAGTCCCTGAAACAAAAAGAGAAGCATATAAGTCAGCTATTCCTTTCCCTTGTATGAAGGAATGTTTCAATGTCATTTCATTTATTATTATTATTATTGTAATTTCAGACATTATTGTTATTGTTTATAATATTATAATTATCTATTCTAATGCTACTATCATTAATTATAATTTTATTATTATTATTATTATTATTATTATTATTATGGAAACTCACAGATCTCTTCCAAGTTATCAATCATGGGTCAATGAATGGAAAAATTCCACTGCTGCTGGACAACAGAACTTCATGAGGCTCATTAAATCACTGTACTTTGCTCTATAAATATGTAAGTGACCTTCAGACCTGCAAGTCATGTTGCAATTGCCTGTGTAGGACAAAGAGGGTAGCTCGGACTCTCCAGCCTTCTGATTTGATGGATCTCTGTTAGGCTTCCTTATGATGCTGGTTAGCATGTGACCACTATACATGTCTCTCCAGTTCATCAGGCGAGGGTGAACGGACGAAGTATCAATTTTCTTGACTGGTTGGATCTTAAATGGACATTACGGTAAATATTTCTGATTTAAGAAGTGTTTCCAATGATATACCATTTCCTGAGAAACATTTCTTCACAATGAATGGTGATGGTTTCATTCTCGAATTTTCAATCATACTCATGAAATCCTCTGGGGTTTCCATCCTTCGTTTCAAATCCCACAGACCAACATTCCTATCACGTTCCATGTAGGAATAACTGGAAATGTGATCTTGATATTTCTCAATCTATGAATGTTATTATGAACGAGATAGTGCAAAAAGCGGAAAATTATGAAATTCTTGTTTTTTCCTTCAGCAGAATCACAGAACACTTGAAGTTCTTCAACAAGGTTATCGAGGTAGTTCGCAACTAAATGAAAAAGGAAAGACGCTACCTCGTTAGGACCTTTCTTGGCAATACCTTCTTGGTACTAATAGAAAACTGACTGCCCCATAGAGAGAATGTGGATGTTGAAAAAATAAATTGATAATTGACGCTTATAAAACACATTGTTCGTAGTTATGTTTGGTAACGACACATTTTTAGCAACATCCATACAAATTGCTTCCATCGTCTTGGTTTTCATAGCTTTATGCCTTGCATCTCTTTTGCGTTGGTAGAATGTTTCGACTTTTCTTTTGTGAAGGACATTCGCAGTTGTTAACTTCTTAATTTCTTCTTTATCTTTCTCTGGGTAGAGTGCTTTAAGTTTGGCTGAGAATTTATACAATGAGTGCACGTGTCACTACGTGGGTATCCGAAGGGTATGTTGAAATTCGTGTTCATAATGCATCTATTTGTTTCATAGATAACATCAACAGCAGCATAAAGTTCCTTAAACACCAGAAACATTCTCTTGATATTCAAATCTTCGGTAAAATAAGTCTTTCTTGAATCTTTTAAGCTGAAATGGCTTTGAAGACCTTTAAAACTGTTATATGACTGTATACCAATGATCTTGTAGATTCGTCAATCTTCCTGTGAAAATTTGGGTGACAACCCCTCTTGTCTTGCGGTGCAGAACCAGTTAGTTTCAAGCTCTTCTGTATATATTCCAATTTGTTTTTTGTGATACCATGTATTGCATAAAACGCTTTTGCACAAACTTGTATATCACACTTACTGTCACACCCTACGGGAATTCTGACTCTGTGTGCAAATGCAGCATGTCGTAATTTCGCGTTTCCTTCTGTCTGACGTGGTCACCTTCTGTTGACACACAGAATTGTTACTAAACCTGATAAATACGCATTCTGATCATTATGTGATTCCAGACTGTTGAATCTGGGTAGTATTTCAGCTGTTTCTGCTTCAGTGGTGGCATGAAAGCATTTAAGACGGGAACATTTACCAACATCAGCAATTTGGCCAGTTTTCCTCCGCTTCTTAGGTTCATTTTGTAGAATTCCAACGTCTTCATTTCCTAAAGTCGACATCACGCCACAGCACAGCACAGAACGATTTATTAAACAGTGCCGCAATAACAAATCACACTCAGAAACACGATGTAAAAAAAGGAACACCGGCAACAATGAAATGTCAAAGATA
The DNA here is from genome assembly GCA_026315105.1 of Locusta migratoria. Taxonomy (NCBI): domain Eukaryota; kingdom Metazoa; phylum Arthropoda; class Insecta; order Orthoptera; family Acrididae; genus Locusta; species Locusta migratoria. Next base: position 183,672,835 of record CM048749.1, read on the forward strand.
TAATGGCGCGGAAGTCTGGTGATCGCACGGCTATCTTTTGCGATGCAGTGGACTTACCTGGTTTTTTCGCTGAATCTGTGGACTTACCTGCTTCTTTTCCTGTACGCCAAAACTTTAAGGGCAAATAAAGCCGTGACTAAGCAGGTTTATGCCCTGTTTCATGCTGCTAACAGATAGCTCTATCGATGGAGAATCGAATGGCATCTCTAACTCATTTCGAGAGAAAAATGGACTTACCTGGTTTTTTCCCTGGACCCTTCACCTTACCTCTCTCCTCCCCCCCCCCCCCCCACCTCCTCCCTTAGCTTAATGGTTGGTGTCTCCCTTACGTCCACCGATTATCACAGCAAGATTGTATCAAATCTCTTTCACTTGACACCGCGTATATAAAGGAACTACGAAAAGGAGCATTAACAACCGCCAAAATGGAAACGAAAGTAATTGTCGTCTAGGGAAGAGGGATAAAGCAGCGGTAGTAGATCATATAACCTGATCATCTGCAGTGGTAGTTCCAGATAGGCTACACTACGATGAACAGATAAGGCATCGAAACTCTGAAGAACAAAAACAATTTCAATCGAACGGAAGAACGACTCAAACAGTACGGTTTGCACAGTTGACGTAAGCCGCGGTAGAGCGACCGAGCGCTCAAGGCGCCTTTTTGCGGAGCGGGTTTCTGTTCGCCATCAGGAGGTTCGAGTCCTCTCTCGGGCATGGTTGTGTTGTCCTTAGTGCAAAATTAGTTGAAGTAGTTTGTAAGCCTTGTGACTGATGACCAAAGTAGTTAAGTCCGTTAGATATAAAAACATTTGAACTTTATTGAGCTGATGTGTGAATCAGTGCCTACAAATCATAGATGTCTTCAGATGTGGAAGACGAAACGTTGGGTAGAATATAATGCATTGGACCACGACCTTATTGTCAAGAATCTAATATCGACAATACTTCGATAAACGGTTGTGAAAGGTTTGTTTTAAATCGTGTATCACGAGTGGTGTATTTCACCATCTGTATTACTTGGTGGCTAAAAGTTTCAGTTGTCATATATATGTGGTACTTGTCATCGTTTCCTCTTCACTCGATGCGATTCTACCAAAATTTAGATGGACCATTCACTAAAAATAACTCGACAGTGGTTTTGAGAAGGCAGGCGGAAAGTGCAGACGCACAATAAAGTCGTTGCATATGCTATAAATTTCGGTGAGTAGCGATCAAGACTCGAAACTGTAACTAAATACCAACTTTGCACACTCCCGACCGGCTCGTGTTGTATGGCTCAGTAGAATCACTGTAGTGCGTTTCACCCTTCGTAGAAAGGGACTGGGAATTCTGTTTACTATTTTCCACACTTTTAAGTTGTTAATTTCAGTTCTGGGCAAGGGAAGAAGTCAGTAAGTTGTCAAAGAGTACGATGTGAAGCGTAGGTGCATAATCTGCAGTGTAAAGCATCCCTGATACTTTTAACGTCGAGACGTGGTGAAGCACTGAAAGACAAAGCATCTGTCTACACCAGCTTTCAGACAAAGAAAGAAAGAGCCATGCAAATAATAATTTCTGATCGCAGATTCTAATTCCAAATTAAATTCCTAGTAAGCTGATAACACAGCCACACTGATTCATTAATTGATAAACGATACTTCACGCTTAATTGCGTTATTAACACACTAAATTAATTTTCCCAGGCCACAGACACTTCCAATATATTTTCTACATAGAGAACGGGGTAAAATAATTTTTGAATTTCCCTATTTAATTAATTTAGGAAACGCTCTGGCCGTTACTTAATATCGATGTTGAAAGCTCGCGCTGCCAAAGGGGGCCGAGTTTGCCAGCGTTGTAGTTATTCGCACCAGTTCAGGACACCAACTTAGAGGACGAAAGTCACCGCTGCCATCGGCCAGAAACACCTGTACAAGCTACCCCTCCGTCCTCTGTTAGGTTGGCTTCAGCAGAGACCTTTTCGCATATCGCGAAAGTGCACTGTAATTCGTCAATCGAGTCTTTAAATAACCCGGAGAGCAGCTCTTCAGCCCAATCCATTGCAATTTCTCGACGTATCAACATCAGCTGCAGTTACCGCCATTTAGTGAAACGCGCTTCTCATCACGGGAGCAGCTTATCTTAGCCATCCGCGACGGATTCGTACCGGGCTTCGAGGTACTCCATAACTGCGACGGTTGCGACAGTGTTACCGTTGCATTTGGATCGCCAGATTCTGACGCTTCAAAATCTGTTTTTATAGTGAGCGTTACGTTAGTCCAACCCCTTTTTCGGTGATCGCTTACCTCATGACTAATTCTTCTATTCCATTTATGAGCTCTTTCTGACGATGCTCTGAATTCCAAAGTAATGATGAAATCGTATTATTACCAACTTGTCCTACTTCGCCTATTCTCGCTCATCAGCTATATTTCCTGAGTAATTGTTTATGAAAACTTGTGACAGGGCTCACTCTAATATGTGTACAAACCAAATGTAATATGCAGCATTGGTCGTTAATTATTGTTACAGCAGCAGATCTAATTAAATGCATCTTCAACGAGGCATTGTGAATTAAATACTTACAAGTTGAAATGTCATCTGCAACTGTGTATTGGAAATAAATTTCAGAACATCACATTGCAATGCTAGAGATTAAGATGGAGTCAAATGTTATGTTCAGAAATTTATCTCCAATCCACAGATGCTGATAATATTTTTATTTGTACTTATTTCATTCACAAAATCTGCTTGAAGATGCTTTGAAAATGATCACTATTTGATCGAAATCGATCTGCTGCTATAATAATGAAGTGTTAACGACCAATGCTGCATATTACATTTGGTTTGTTCATCATTGTGTGGTCGTTGAGCACAACCTGCCTGGAAATGGAATCAAATCTCTAATATGTGTGTTTCATTGAAAATTTATCTTTCAAAAGACTCTAAAAATGTTAAAATGTTTGTAAATCTATCGGGCCAAACTACGTGGTCATCAGTCCGTAGCTTACGAACTACTTAACCTAAGGTAATCTAACGTAAGGACTAACACACACACCCATGCCCCAAGAGGACTTGGACCTCCGATGTGAGCAACCGCGCGGTCCTCAACGAGGCGCCTTAGACCGCTCGCCTACTCCACAGCTGCCGAACGACTCTCCCAGCTTTCATTGTCTGTAGCTTCCCTTTCTGTTCCAGTCTTTAAATCTTTAGTAGGCGACGAAAAACCTGCTGAAGAAACGAAATCCTATCGTAGGGGACTGAAGAGCTGCAGGTGTGGTCTTTTAAGAAACAACGTTTGTCGGTGCTCCTTTGAATGTTAATTCTTCCATCTTTTATTAATTCAGATTCGTTAAACGAGCAATTCCAGCTACAGTTACTTCCATCAACATGCACAAACTTTAAGTTCACTCAGCAGTTGCATTAAAATAATAGTTGGAGCCGCCGTCCGTGCTGTCTTTAGAATAAGGTAGTTCATAAGTAGTTTGTAAGTTTTTGGACTGATGAACCCGCAGTTAAGTCCCATAAGCTTTACAAACATTTGAACATTGTGTAAGGTAGATGCAGGACTAAGACGGGTGGGAGTAGGTGTTTCTGTAGCGAACAAGTAATTCGTCTCTGGTTGAAAAATACGCAGGCGCTAAGTCTTGGTAGCTCTGCATTCTGCAGCCCCTCTGCGTTTTCTTTGTCCCCACCAACTCCTCCTACCTCCTGTTTGCTGTCTCCTTTTCTTCCTCTCTTTCTCCGACCAAGAGAAAAGAGAAAACCCTTTGCAGGCAATCGCCTGTCCGGTTCATATATCTCACTACTCAGAACTGCTTCCACACTGGAGGTAGCGCAGTTTCTTTACCGACCGTTGCAGCAGCACCAGAATGGAGACAGATGAAATGGTTCCCGTGGATATTGCTAGTGTTTGGCGTAAAGGAGAGGCAGATCAAGATATGTCGAACTGAAATTCGGGGCAACATTTCATCCGCCGTTGCAATAGAGACACACATCGAATATGACGAAATAAATAAAAACACAGGGCTACGGGCGTTGCTGCCTTGTCGTGCATCTTCGACAAAGCACCAATACATCGCAGGTGATTTGTATTTCCTGCATCATACTGAGTAACCCTTCTTACAGTTGGAAACATTATATAGCTTGTAATTTACTTACGGAGTTAAGTCGATTGACTGCAAATGAAAATGCAGAGGAACGGCTATTAGTATGACATACGGTTAGCATAAGATATCGGAAAAAATTATGTCAATTTGGTTCATTATTCCAATGTATACTATGTACTTCCTTTCCTATGACCTTAGAAATAATTTCTCTGCTTGGTTATATGAAGAGGGATTGTTTACCGTGAACTTTCAACTCTGAGGTGACTTACATTTTCACATTTAAACATCGTTGCTTCGCAGTCGCAAATTCAGTAGTGATTCAGTAGAGTAGGACGAATTATAATTACGCCAATGATCACAAAATATGGCCATTTGGGCTACATGTCTCAATCGCATCTTCAGATTTATTTTTCGGTATCCTAATACTTTGGCTTCACTCTGTTAAGTCGTGGTGTTGTGATAAACAGATATAAAATTTTTATTTAATGCATCTAATCTAAACTCATTTAACGTAACACATCCAAAATTCATTTATTTAGCGACTTCTTTCGACCTGGCATTAATGCCAGGCTTAACCCGATTCTTTTAAGCACTTTTCAATTTTCTCAAGTCAACTTGACAGCTCAAATACACTTCAAGTCTTCAAATCTGTTACTTAATTTTTAAATTTAAACAGTAGGCCCCCTATAACTGGCTGGGTAAGTCAGTTCTAAGATCGGAGGTAGACGACGGCATACCACCTCCGAAAGGACCATGCCTAGTAAAGCACTGTGGTGTTCAAACCAAATTGTTAAAGTAACACTTGTTTTAAAAACCCCACCCCATTTATTGAACTCTTTCTTATTTGTTCGAGCTCTCAATGTCCTTAAAAAAATTTAAAAAAATATTAAGTAGAACAGCGGTGTGGTGTAAAAGGCACGAAGGAAGTAGTTTGTAAGTATAGGGACCGACGACCGCATCAGTTTGTTACCTTAGGTTAACAAAGAGCTGAATATTTTGTCACTTCGTGCTTTTCCTGTTACAGTCACGGCAAACCCGAATTGCTTGTATGTCTCGTTGTTGGCTGTAATAATTTTGGTCATTTAGTGAGAGGAAGGTGAGTACGAGGAAGCAATATATTGGCTGACTCTTTGAGAGACATATGCTCCCTGAATTTATTCAGTGTCTGTGAATTGAATTAGCTGGTCAACTCCGTAACGCTTTCGCTACGTAAACCTGTAACGAATTGTGTCTCTCTTCTATAGTTCTTCTCTATCATTCACACCTGGTACGCATCCTACACTGACGAAAAATGTTTAGTTCACAGATATGGTGTCTGTTCTTTCCGACATGTTAAACAATTGGTTGAAATTAACACCCGTAAATTTACGAATTCGAAATATGCAAAAAAACTTTACCGGCAAAGGGCATCGAAAGAAATTCAATGATGGCGAAGTTGAAAACTCGTGCCGGACTGGGAGTCGAACCCGATTTCCCGCTCCGGTCTAATTGTCGCCTTAACCAATTAGGCATTCCAGACACGCTTCACATGTTCCCCGAATTCGTAATGTACCGCACACTACAATTATTGTATTGCCCACTCGTACTGTATCGGGATTAGAAGTCGGATTATGCGCTTCGGGCCAGCGGTCGCCTTAACCAAAGTAGGCTGTCTAGACAGGTTTCTCGTTCTCCCCAAATTCCCAACTTAGCGCCTACTACAATTGACGAGCGTTTTCACAAAACTCAACATCTACAAAATTTGCAAATCTGAGTTATTTGTATATTCGTGTACTTATAAATGAGATGCATCCATTGCAGGGCACGGAATATATCGAAACTTACTATTTGCGTGTGTAATCTTGCACCCGAAACTGTGAAATTTTTCTAAAGTCGACTGGAGAGAACACATAGAAAATATTGTGGGGAAGGCGAACCAAAGGTTACGTTTCATTGGCAGAACGCTTAGACGATGCACCAGCTCCACCAAAGAGACTGCCTACATCACACTTGTGCGTCCTCTCTTGGAGTACTGTTGCCCCTTGTGGGACCCTCACCAGGTGGGACTGACGGAAGATATTGAGAAGGTTCAGAGAAGGGCAGCTCGTTTTGTTTTATCACGTTACGGGGGGGAAAGCGTCACGGAAATGTTGCACGAATTGGGGTGGAAATCATTAAAAGAAAGACGTTATTCATTGCGGCGTGATCTGTTTGCGAAGTTTCAATCACCGACTTTTAGTTCTGAATGTGAAAATATTTTGCTAGCACCCACCTACTTAGGGAGACATGACCATCCCAATAAAATAAGAGAAATCAGATCGAAAACGGAACGATTTAGGTGTTCTTTCTTCCCGCGCGCTATTAGAGAATGGAACGGTAGAGAAAAGTTAAGAAGGTGGTTAATGAACCCTCTGCCAGGCACTTAAATTTGATTTGCAGAGTATCGATGTAGATGTAGATGTAGATCTACAGAAACCGAGTTTTGCCAAAACTGAACATCTACCTACTGGTTGTCACAGATATTGTTTTACTGTTAGATTTAGTGCTAAGACTTTATTGTTGAAGTCGCTTGTTTTTAAATTTACAGGTTACCTGTTGTGTTTGAAGGTCATTATTGTCGGCTTATTGCTCAATAATGCATACAACAAATTAGACGCTTTGTTTTCTTGTGATTGTTAGTTGTGCAAGGACTAGCAAATGTCCATTTTAAGTCCACTGCTAACAGATTAATGAAAAACAAGCGCCGGCTGCAGTGGCCGAGGAGACTGAGGCGCTTCAGTCACGGTCTGCACGGCCACTACGGTCGGGGGTTAGAATCCCCCCTCGGGCATGGATATTTGTGCCGTCCTTAGTAGTAGTTAGTTCATAAGTAGTTTGTAAGTTTAGGGACTGATGACCCCGTAGTTAAGTTCCATAAGCTATACAAACATTTGATTTGAAAAACAAGCTACCATTCAAACTGCGTGAAGCCATTCTTATTTATAAGAAAACAGACAAAGGTAGTACCACCTGCGAAGTCAGAACAACATACTATACCTCTCCAATCATAGATGAAATGGAAAAAAAGGAGTAGTTTCAAGGACGTTGATTTTTCAGATTGACACCTAGAAACCACGAGAGCATCAAGAAAGCTGAAGACGTAAAGAAACTATTGAGATTCTTTGATACATCATTAGAAAAAGTCCAGTAGTTATATGGAAAGGCTCTAGAGTGGTTGATCAAAATGACAATGACAGTAATGAAGTGCAGAACCTAAATGAACCAATTTATTAAATTATTACTACTTCAGTAGGTTGAAAGAACTCATAATACTACTGTTGTAATGTAATTGATCTGTAGATGTTCAGTTTTGAACAAAATTCATGATTTGTACGTATTTTTTATCTGCAACTGGAAGGTGAATTGAAAAGTTATTTCACCCTTATATTATGCATCTAGACGTTACGTTTGCAATATAATTTTGCAAGACATCAGCAATGTATACTGTTCAGTTAATTCAATAAAATGTCTTCCCTGAATTTCCTTTCTTTTTGGTAGATATTGTGAAAACGCTCCTCAATTGTTGTAGTGCCTCCGGCGTACTACTTCGTTTTGCTTACTCTCTCTGCTGTGGAGACATACATACGGTTTGTGCGGTTACTGATACGGCCGATTTCTTGCGGGAATGCAGTTAAAATTGCGAGCAAAAGGAAGTAATGGTGGTGTAAGATGAGTTGCAACGAATTTAGACAGGACAGGAAACCAAATGCCACTCGTTGAGAGGGTTTGGGTCTAGAATAAAATAAAATAAAAAATAAAAATAAATAAAATTAAAAATTTTAAAATAAATAAATAACGGGAAACAAGTGCTAACTATCAATTTACAACAAATATTCAAATGTTTGTAAAGCTAAGGGACTTGACTACGTCGGTTATCAGTCTATAGGTTTACGAACTACTTACACTACCTTTAACTTACGCTAAGGACAAATCAAACACCCATGACCAAGGGAGGACTCGAACCCCCAACGAGGAACGGCTGTCCGAACCGCAGCAGGGCGCCTTAATGCGCACGGCCATTCTTCCGCGGCCATTCTACTACAACCACGAAAGCACGTCTCCCAGCACTTTCGTCCATCAATTTACCAGGAGAAAAAAATAGGAATTATAAAACGTTAAGGCGACCTCTAGGTTATTGTGAGAAATCCGGGTTCGAATCCCAGTCTTGAACAAAGTTTTTGCCATTGACTTTGTTTCAGTGCACTGAAACAGTCGATTAAATATGTCGCATTTGTCAAACTACTCGTTTTGTTGACGGACTTAACCACACGAGTATTCTTCCGATGACTTAAGCGGACATCTTACTTTCTTACGATTAATATGGTCGTTCAACTTGAAATTGCTCCGCATGCATACTCCCAGGTGTTTTACGGATGGAACTGCTTCCGGTGATTATCCTGCTATCGCGAAATCATATAACAAACACTATTCTTTTCTATGAACACGCAATACACATAGATATTGACTATTTCGCACCTATCGTGTTACATCGTATGTCGGCAGCATTGTTTAGACTTTAGAGCCATACCTGCTGACGTACACTGTATCACTGGCTAGGAAGAGCCAGAAATTGATCTATAATAAATAGATTATGTCGCGCCTGATCTATATTTACATGGGATACTCTGCAAATAACATTTAAAGTTCCTGGCAGACGGTTCATCGAACCACCTTTATACTATTTATCACCCATTCCATTCTCGAACAACGCGCGGGAAGAAAGAACATCTGAATCTGTCTGTTGGAGCTCAGATTTCTCGTATTTTCTTTTCATGATCACTTCTACCTATGTAAGTGGGAGTCAACAATCGCTATTTTCCTCTCACAAAATATCACCGGTCGTTGCTGCACACTGTTTCAAATATGGAACCAAGCATTACTGTCAGAGAGGACACAGTTCGTAGTAATCGATGGTAAGGCATCGACTAAAACAGAGGTGATATCGAGCGTTCCACATGGCAGTGTTATTGGTCCTCTGCTGTTCCTTATTTACATAAACGATTTGGGAGAAAATCTAAGCAGGTCTCTTAGGTTGTTTGCTGATGACGCCGTCTTTTACCGTCTTGTAAAATCATCTGAAGATCAAAACCAACTGCAGAACGATCTGAATAAGATTTCATTATGGTGTAAAAATTGGCAATTGACTCTAAATAATGAGAAGTGTGAAGTCGTCCATATGAGTACGAAAAGAAATCCGTTAAACTTTGTTTACAAGATAAATCAACCAAAAGTGAAGGCCGTAAACTCCACTAAATACCTCAAAAATTTTCAAATGTTTGTATAGCTTATGGGACTTAACTACGGGCTGATCAGTCCCTAAACTTACAATCTACTTATCATCTAGCTTATCGTAAGGACGACACAAATATCCATGCCCGAGGGGGGGATTCGAACCCCCGACCGTAGTGACCGTGCACAACGTGAATGGAGCGCCTCAGTCCCCTCGGCCACCGCGGCCGGCACTAAATACCTCGCAATTACTATTACTTCAGACTTAAACTGGAAAGAACACGTAGATAATATCGTGGGAAAGGCGAACCAGAGACTGCGTCTTATTGGCAGAAACATTAAAAGATGCAACAGAACTACAAATGAAACTGCATACACTACGCTTGTTCGTCAATTTTTGGAGTATTGCTGCCCAGTGTGGGATCCTTATCAGGTGGGTTTGACGGAGGACATCGAAAGAGTCCAGAGAAGGGGAGCTCGTTTCGTATTGTCACGATATAGGGGAGACGGCGTTACGGAAATGATATAGGATCCGGGATGGGAATCATTATAACAACGGCGCTTATCGCTGCGGCGTGGGCTACTTACGAAACTCCAATCGCCAACATTTTCCTCCGAATGGGAAAATATATTGTTGACTCCCACTTACATAGCTAGAAATGATCATCAGAATAGAATACGAGAAATCAGAGCTCGAACGGAGAGATTCGGGTGTTCTTTCTTTCTTTCCGCGCGCTATTCGAGAATGGAATGGGAGATAAATAGTGTAATGGTGTTTCAATGAACCCTCTGCCAGGCACTTAAATGTGATTTGCAGAGTGTCCCATGTAGATGTAGAAATGTGTTTATATCGTGGGTCAGTTCCCACCCCCACACATAAAGAGACGTATTCAACATACTAGCGTTAGAAATGTAGCAGTTGCGGCGTGGTTATTGATTGCGCTACTATAAGCAGCTGCCTTTTTGCCGGGCTGCGGCAGCTGCGGCGGCGCCGGTCGCGGCTGGCCGCAGGGCGACGCCATCCGCCGGACCGCAGAAGCCGCAGCCGCAGCCGCGCCACCAGCAGCTGTGGCAGCCGCGGCGCCTTCTTTCGGGCCGTACGTGCCGGCCTTCCGCTTAATTAGGGGATCGGCCAGGCCAGCCCTCGTGCGGTCGCAGCTGTAATGAGAGGCTGCCCACACCGCCGCGCCGCGCCGCGCCGTGCCACTTGCTACGCGCCCCGAACACCTGTTGAATGGCGACCCTGCCAGGACCCTCGAATCGCCCAGGCAGAAGGGAATGTGCTGTCCGTGTGTTGTCGCGTGTATCAACAAGAGCACCTTGTTTCGTATTTGGTACTATCACAGTCTAACATATACAGTCACAGCGCCCACTGAAGTTTTTATCGACTGACATTTGGCACGACATTAGCGTTCCTGGCCGTCGGAAAGTTGCTGTAAGAGTAATGTTTGTTTATAATTTATTATATTCCACATATATAGTGGTTAAGCCATGTCACACAAATTGAATTTTAATTTACAAAACGTAACTAGTTTCAATGAACTCTGTCATCATAAGGAAAAATTGCATTAAACACAAACTGAGGAAATAATTAAATTATGACAAGGTGTAGTAAATGTAGCCAGGCCATCTAGGGTTGTAACAGTGACTCCCAACTGTCTACCATAGTTTATTTATCCCATTCGCGCTCGGTGGTGCGTTTGTGCGCCAAGTTGCGCTATCTATACTTTTGCACCTTGGAAACAAAGGGACGTAGATATATCTTCCTGCTCTTGTCTCAGTGCAGCAAAGATATGACACTATATTTACAGCATTGTTCACACTTCTTTTATCTTATTGAACCTATCCTAAAAAAATGAAACATTTTTCTCACAAAAAAGTTCTGGGCAGTAATGGGTTAAAAGTATTTTTCTACTTAATTAATGAAATAGTTGCTATAAAACCTATGTTACAAGCATTAGTATATCAAGAGACAAACAAAATAGTAAAATTAATATAATAGCCTAATTACACCGATTCAATGAGGAAAAGAACAACTTATTAATGAAGGAAATAGTAATATGTGTGTATTTCCAACATCAACCATCATCATCATCATCATCATCATCATCATTAGAGACTGATTATCCCTTTCAGCGTTCAGTCTGGAGCATAGTACTTTTAATAAATTTCCTTCATGATCCCCGATTCAATGCAAACATTGATGCCTCGTCTGATGTTATGCCTTTTACTTCAAAATCATTCTTCACCGAATCTAACAAGGAAAGTACTTGGGCTCGAACAAACACATATACACAAAAATGGTATGAGAGATAATGTAAAGGTCCCTTATTGCACTAGTGATACTCCCGCATCTGCAAAACTCTGCAGTCGTCCGTTAGATGCCCCTGCGTTTGCCTTGCCGCATTGCACTTTGACCTGTCGGTTCGCCAGTGGGACGGTGCAGTGTGCCTCCGAAGTTGCGTTTTGTTTCTTTATTTGTGTAGTGAAGCGTCAGATGGGGCGGCGATTGTTAATCAATCCTGCTAATGAAGTTACGAAGAACCGTTCTTCGTGAAGATGATATTAGTGTAGAAGATGAATCATTCGCATGCTTTCTCGTATCTGTTATGGTACAGAAATATAAGCATAAGTTAGATACTGTTGTTACAAACTCATAATAATGATAATAGGGATGATAATTATGAACAACTCATTGCAAGTGGTAGTGCTACGGTAAGTACGGGAAGAGGCGATGGAAGCAGTGACAGTGAATACCAACAGTCTTCCGAGAAGAAGGTTAAAGTTGCAACTATCATCTCAGCTTTTGATGACAATACGCTAGAGAACATGTAGGATGATTATTACATTTGTTGAGAAATCTGAATTACGTATGACGTACATCTACAATTACATCTACAATGCTATTAAGATCATGATAGCAGAGTTTTGCATAAAAACGACACCCACTAGTACAAAGAGGTGTACGTAATGATCCTGTAAGCAAACGTTCATACAGATATGTTTGTTCGAGCCCAAGTACTTTCCTTGTAAGTACCTCGACTCCTCTTACCCTCCGCTGCCGAGCTCATGAGTCTCTTAGGTAGCCTTGTTTCTCCCATGCGTGTAACATCTCAGTCTGTTCGCTCTTACTGCTTCATCTATGGCGTTCATTCCCAGTTTTTCTTTGATTTCCTTATTATGGACACCCTCCTGCCATTGTTCCCATCCATTAGTACCTGCAATCATTCTTGCTGCTTTCATATCTGCAACCTCTAGCTTGTGAATAAGGAAACCTGTAACCATCCAACTTTCACTCCCATACAACAAAGTCAGTCGAAAGATAGAGCGGTGCACTGCTATCGTAGTCTTTATACTTACTTCCTTTTTGCAGAAGAGAGTAGATCTTAGTTGCTGCACTTCGATTCAAGTTCTTTCACTATGTTGCCATCCTGTGAGAAAATACATTCTAGGTACTTGAAACTGTTTTTCTGTTCTAACTAGTTCCTCCTATTTGACATTCAATCTGCTTAAATCTCTTTCCCGCAGATATTACTTTCGTTTTGGAGATGCTGATCTACATATCATAATCCTTGCACTTTTGATTGATATCTGAAATATTAGTTAGCAACCTTTCAATTGAATCGGCCATTACAACTAATTCATCCGCATATGCGAGACGGCTTATTTTGTTTTCACCTATTTTAATCTCGCCCTGCCAGTCTACTGTTTTCAACATATGATCCACGAATAGTATGAACAACAGTGGTGACAGGTAACAGCCTTGTCTTACCCCTTAAACTTTCATCGCTGAAAGTAAATAGAATATACATAGAAGAGGAACATACATTTCTGTTATGGTCTGTTTTTACTGTGACAGGCATCAGTTTCTTATGGAGTCTAACAATTCGCACATTTTTACACTTCACACGCATTTATTATGCACGCATATATCTTTGAGTGTAATTACTCTTGCTTAAAAGCCAACGCCTTGGTTTCTTCTATGACTGGAAACAGTTTGACTACTGTTGACGTTTTATTGGCGTGTCAGTGACACTTCTACTTCAGCTATAGCTGTGCTGGATGATTTGGAACATGAAATAACGTAGGTATTGCATTCGATGTAAGTTTCGTACGTTCCATGCTCGTCGTTTCAACTGCAACTGAAGAAAGTTTAACGTTTCTAAGCAGAAAAGGACGTCTTTATGGCAGGTGTTCTGGTGTCTTTAAGAGAATCTGAGAATTATCATTAAGCTGAAGGCTTCAAGGGAGTCTTAAATAACTGGTTTTATAATTTAATGTATTGTGCCTTGACAGGGCTTTCAGGAAACCAAAGAAAGACAATCTTGGGGCTAGTTTTCAGTTATTACTGATTTTAAAATAAATATAAACGATACTACTCGTACTCATCCAATATCGTATTCAGTCAGCTCGGAGCACTGTTCTCGCAGTGTATATTAAAAAGCTGTTAGTTGTGGTGTTATTCCGATCGACGTAAGTCAGTTGCCGGACCTATCGTTGCTGGCTTAAAGAAATTGCGATGGCGAAGACTTTTCAAAGAAATTATTCATATATCCGGGTGAGCTTTCGGAAACAAACCAATACCAACAAACATAAATTATGAATGTTAATTTTGATTCATCACTTTTATTAACTTTGTATTTATTTATAAAAACGTATTATCCTGTGATATACCAATCCCTAGATGAAATATGCATCTGAAATCATCCTTAGAACCTGAAGTGAATGACTCTTACCAAAGGAAAGGAAGGACGGAAAGAGTTTATGGTCCCTTCTACACCTTGGTCATTCGAGACGGAGCCGGCGCTCTGATTTTAGGTTAGGATGGAGAAGAAATTAGGCCGTGTTCTTTCAAAGGATCCATCCCGATATCTGCCTGGAGTGATTTCTAGAAATCACGGAAAACGTAAATCCGGGGGTGGATTTGAACCACCGTCCTCTTCAATACGAATCCAGCGTGTTACCACGGTAAAGGACTGATATTAGTGTCTCTCGACCTTGTTATATCTTTGTACTAAGCTCAAGTCGTGAATTAGTCACGGAAAAATGGCAGCAGACGAGATAGAGAGACTTCAATAGCTTTTAACACACTAATTATTCATCACATAGACACGGATTAATTAGCTTAGTAAAAAGATATAATAATAAGGTCCAGAGACACTAATATCAGTCCTCGCTCGGTGACAGCAAAAGATTACGATGGTGGAGCCGTATGAAGAATTATGTCTTTAAATCACTTTCAGAGACAAAATATTGAAGAATTTACAAAAAACGTTACTCGACGACAAATACTGAACAACTTTTACTTGAAATTTTTATGAATCCGGCGCATAATAGCCGAGATAGGGCGTAGTGCCGCCTTCTAGCGGCGTCCGGTAATGCCGCCAGAGGTTCTGGTCACCTTCCGCCAACAAATGATCTGTAAAATTTGGTGCTGGTCGGTTGAATATCGCGACCTAAAAATTGGGAACTCATTACAGACACAAAAACTGTGCCACATCGCCGTTATTCTTGCAAGTCTCTTTGAGACAGTGCGAGATACGGAAAGAAACAGATGAGAGCAAAGTTGTAGAGAATTTTTTCCTCTACAAAACAGTATTCAACATTCGTCTTAGATGAAAGGTAGGGTTGTCATTTGCAATTAAATTTTAAGCCATCGAAAGGCCATCGAAAATAGTCCACTATTAGTGACACCCAACCTAAAATGGGCCAAAATCGAAGGTCAGGTGAGTTGTTAAATTTCTGGCTTGCAGCCATCATATTCAGAGCAATTCAGAGCTGTCTACAGCTTGCACAGGGTGGTGTGAGGTACCCATAACAGGGGGTACAGTAGGTACTATTCCTCGTGGGAGAGGCAGCCAAATATTGTAATACTCTGCTATGATTGGCCAGTGCATTTGCAAACTGCGCGCGAAAAAAAAGAAACATTCTTCAGTCAAAATTAGATATATATTTCTTATGAAATTTACTTTCATAAGAAGATTTCTTTCTATAGCAAATCACCATTCTTTTCTTTCAGTTAATTAACTACCATAAACATAAATGAAATACGAAAAGGCAGACGAAACACTTCGGCCCCGTTTTGGAGCCAGCTCGGTCTGTTAACGCAGTTATGCAATAATTGAGGATTGACGAGTCGCACTTGTCAGTAGTCTTATCATCTGTTCCCATACGTGCTCGATTGAAGACAAGTCTGGAGATGATACCGGCAACGGAAAACGCTGTACGTCGTGCAGAGCAAGTTGAGTTTCACGCGAAATGTGTGGGCGATCGTTATTCAGTTGAAACAACATTTCATTTTCCTATTGCAAGAATGGCAAAATAAAGACTCTTATAACATTCTGCACGTATTGAGCACTGTTCAGCGTTCCCTCCATGAACATTATAGATGAAGTAACAGGTTATTTCACTCCAGTCCATAAGGCTTGCGGAATGACCACTGTGTCTTGAGCGAATACACTCCAAAAGACAGCGCTAATGAGGTCTGCACGCGTATTCGACATTACTTGTTTCCAGGCACAATTTGCTCTCATCGATGAAGACCACGGCTGTGATCCTCTGGTGGCACCATCTGGCCTTGCGCGTCAGTGTTGTGGCGTGAGGGAAGACGGACTGGAGGTATGCGTGCCTTTAGTCTCATTGCAGTAACTGGTTGGCAACAGTGCCGGTTGACACTTCTGGGCTCATAAACCCTCTTATCTGTCATTAAGGAAATCGTAGTACTCAGCGACAATTTTAAATCAGTCGCAAATATTTTCTTTTTATGACAGATCTAAATCACTGTCAGTGTTTCACATATATAGATCTGCCGTAATGTTTAAGAATTTGACACCGATTGTTATTCACTATCAACACGTCTTAAACTTTGCTGTCTGCTAATGCTGCCTTCACAAGAAGACGATATTGGCATACTCCTGTGGTATTTTCCAGAACCTTATCTAGTCGTCAGAGAATTTTCCAGAATCGTTATAGAAACTAGCAAATCTCTGAAAGGACTACACCATCAATAGGAAGGTCACAAATCTGACCCCTTACTAACTCGCTCAGTTGGCTATTGGAAACACGCCTGCATATTCCTAACATGGCTTCCGTTTGCTTCACACGTTCATATTACACTCAGCCTTATGCCTATAAGTATATATACAGACGACAGTCTGGCAGCTGTGTCATTAAGCTAACTGTTGACAAAGTTAATTGAAACCATTCTAAGTACACTTACCATCCACCATGTGACATCTACCGCGATCGCATCGAAATCGATGTCGTATTTACAAATGTTCAAATGTTTGGGAACCTACTGCAACAAATTGCTATGGTCATTAGTCCCTAGACTTACAAACTACTAAAATTAACTTACACTAAGTTCTATACACACACACACTCACACACACACACACACATACATGGCTAAGGAAGAACTCGAACATCCGAGAACGCGCAACCACGTGCTTCCGCAGCAAGGTGCCTTAGAAAGCTCGGCCATTCCATCGCGGCTCGTTGTATTTCCACGCGTACTAGGTTAAAAAATAAATTAATTAATTAATTAAAAAAATTTCAAATGTTTGTAAATCTATCGGACCAAACTGCGTGGTCATTAGTCCATAGCTTACAAACTAAGGTAAACTAAAGGACAACACACACACACACACACACACACACACACATGCCCCAGGGAGGACTCGAACTTCCGACGGCGAGCAACAGCGCGCTCCGCACCGAGGCACCTTAGACCGCTAGGCTACTCCAACGCGGCTACTAAGTTTCCTCCGGCAGTGTATTTGTGGGAAGTATACCGAGTAGCTTAGAAAGTTAGAATAATGTATTAATCCTACAACGGTCGCGTTTCACTTTGTTGCTGGAAATGCTAAAAGGCGTGTGTGTGTGCGTGTGTGTGTGTGTGTGTGTGTGTGTGTGTGAGTGTTTGTGAGTGAGAAGAGAGAGAGAGAGAGAGAGAGAGAGAGAGAGAGAGAGAGAGAGTGTAGACAAATGCTCAGCCAATTTTCGCTCAAGAGGTTTGTAATGGTTTGCAATTTACCTATCTTACACTCAAAATATCTCAAGCGTCAATTTAAATAAGATGTAGTATTCACTACAACTTTTTTACGTGTACTACTTGAAAAATAATGTCTTGTAGGGCCACTTTCAACACACATCTTTGATTTCATTTATATCCCACTGTATTTTAACAGCCTGGTAATCATATGATTTTTTTTTTCATATAACCTGTTGTAAGGAAATATTTATTTCTGTACTTTGGGAACATAGCGCACCTTCCGAAAGAATATTCCACTACACATATGCCTGGCATTCATTGAGAATGACACGCAGAACGATCGATGTTCATTAGCTAAGGACGAGATTCAAAAGCAGTCCAAAAAACAGACAACACTAAAAGACTTTCTTTACTCACATTATAGTTTAGCAAACATAAAATCCGTCGAGGTGGATGTTCGAAAATTGCTTACGCACCCGGAAGCTGTTCTGGGCAATATATAGCAGTTACTGTCTCCTGTACGGACATGCGTGTCCGCAGTTAATACCACTTTGATCCAATTAAGATCCAGGGTAATCGAATGCCGTAGCAATCCATTGCGCTGGTATCTGCCTGTGCATCCTAATGTGATGAACATCGAGCCTTAACGTATGCAAACACATGCGCACACATCCAGGATTAAACACTGCATCGCGAGTGGAAATCGAATTTTTAGAAACATCGTTGTAAAGGAAGTATTAATGTGGTATGCCTTTAAACGTTTACCACAGTATCAGAAAGTGTTGTACTTTTCCACATGACACCGGTGTTTCGTGGTTACTTGTACAAACAAAATAAGGGCTTTCCGTACTTTTATTTATTGAGACAGTTGAGTAATGAATCCTCACCACCCACCAACCCACACACACACACACACACACACACACACACAGAGGACAGAGAAGGAGACAAGGACATTATACCAAGAAACGAACAAGACAGTACCTTAAACCAAGCTTGACAGCTTTACTGTGATATGCCGGCGTCTAAATGAAGAGACGGATAGTGTAAGCTTCGTTTCTCAACCCTTTATAAATCGTCTACGCTCCGCTGAAGTTAACATTCCCACCGCGCATCCAATCAGGATGACACAGGCTTTCATTTCTATAAGCGTTTGACATCTCAAAATGAGTCGAGAGCTATGGTGTCTGCTCCGTTGATGGAAACGTCATTTAAATGAAGTATTAATGTGGTACGCCTTTAAACGTTTACCACAGTATCAGAAAGTGTTGTACGTTTTCCACATGATACAGGTGTTTCGTGGTTACTTGTACAAACAAATGCAATGCTTGTACTTCTGGAATCAAGCTGAAACCGGATTCCTCCAAGTTTAATACCAGTAAGTCCGTGCACATAGATATATCCTCCATAGACAATATTTTATTGTTATTGACTATAATTATGTTCAAATTTTCAAATGTTTGTGAATCTTATGGGATTTAACTGCGGGGTCATCAGTTATTATAATATACAATTATGGACACGAACATTTGAGCATTCTAAACAAATACTATGAAAGGTGTACATGCAACAGACGTCGTTTAACAGACTTTTTGACATTTTAATAATGCTTTAATGAGTACTAAATACGATGAAATTTCGAACTGATGATATTGCATAACATCACGAAATGTTTAAATGTTTGTAAACCTTTTGGACCAAACTGATTTGGTTATCAGTCCCTAGACTTACAAACTACCTAAAGTAACCTACACTAAGGGCAACACACATAACCATGAGCCGCGGCGGAATAGCCCTTGCGCACTACGGCGTCTTACTGTGGTGCGCGTGGGGCGTTCGCCGTCGGAGGTTCCTCTCCCTGGCGCGCGCGCGTTTTTGTTTGTTTGTGTGTGTGTTGTTCTTAGAATAAGTTAATTTAAGTTGGTTTAAGTAGTTTGAAAGCTTACGGACCGATGATCACTGCTGTTAGGTCCAATACCTTCACAAACATTTAAACATACCCATGCCCGATGGATGATTCGAACCTCCGACGGTGAGCTACTGCGCGCTCCACAGCAAGGCGCTTTAGACCTTGCGTCCAATCCGCTGCGGCGCATAACATAGCCGTATGTAACCATACTGACAGAGGTTTAAAATATTGGCTGAGTAATTTCTACCCATATTATACGAAGTGATAGACGTGATATATTTTGACGTAAAAGCTATGGTTGACCAGTGCGCACTGGAAGGCTCCAAGGCACCTGCCCAGCTCCCCATCTATTGAGTTACATTCCTGAGGAAGGTCCCAAAAAATGACCGGAACTACTCGATTAATAAAAATCATCGCACTCTAGACTGATTTTTTATATATAAATTTAAATAAGAGTGCTGTTATCCCAAGAAGAGAAACAAAAATGTTTCCAAAAATATTTGACCAGTAATGCCAGTACGTTAGTCATATATATTTCAATTTTACTACTTAATTTGATGTGTTACGGAATTTAATATATATGGCTCAATAAAAGCCACGCAAAGTACTTTTGAAACACATCAAGCATCAAATTTTTACTATCTAAAGCTCTTTACATATTTACCTTGACACGATATCTCCGATCATTTTCGCATCCAATTTGAAATGATGAATTTCGGTAATGCGGGGTTTCATCACCATTCTGTGACGAGGCAAGTACGAGAAGCTTAACCTATCACCTTCACACGGATTTGCACGTTAATTACTTGGCGTACAGGTATCAGCCACAAAACTTCCAATTACGTTCACCGGTCGATGCCCTAGATTAGGCATGTTGTGCTAAGCTCCTAACAGCGCTGCACTAATGCTACGCTATTAATATGATGCGCTTTGTGCAGCCTACAGATCGAAATGCAAACTAAGCGTATTACTGTGGTGAGGTTTCCTTCCTCCAATATTCCCTTGTTAACAGTTTCTTATTTCTACTGAAAAATCGAAAATTTATAAAACCAATCAAGTGGAATGAAATGTTTACCGTTTGCTTTCTTCCAGCTTTCTCTTTTACTCTTGTTCAAAGCATTGTGTTATTTGATGAACTTGTTTAATGTAAAGTTAGAATTCATTTAATTTCGACATAAAGATATACATTAAAGTTTTAACGTTATTGTATTCGTATTTTCACTGTCTCACGGTGCATTACTGTACTTAAGGGCAATACACCTTTGTCTTTTCACATCTTCGATCAGTCTGCATCTGTGAAGTCCAGTGACGTAAGCTGACTAGTTACACACGGTGTAGGTAAATATGTGAAAAAAAAAAACTGGGGATTCAATATAGGATAAGAAGCATATGGTTTATTTTGTTTCGTTACAGTGTTACAGGAATTTATATATAGGGGAGAGGGGGGCAAGACGGGGTACTTAAGCACTTAACAAAATTTTTTGTAGGCTTACAAAATTCTCTAGTGAAATACCAGATATTCCTCGTTAAACTTCAGTATTTCTAGAGTTTATAACAAAACTTAGGACCAAAATTGTTAGTATTTACTATTAAAAAATATTTTTTCCCAGGGTTTAGCAAGTACCCCATCTTGGCCTACAGTGAGGGCAAGATGGGGTACGCAGGTGGGGCAAGATGGGTTACCTCAAAACTGTATAAGACAAAAGTAATTAAACTATTCAATGAACACAGGTTTACAAATTTATAAAAGAATTATTCTAACATCTAATGAAAATGCATGAAGTAAGCATTGTGTGATGTTAAAGTTCAGTTTATTGCTATTCAGTTATTATTGTCGTTTTGTAAGCAAAATGATGTACCTCGGCATCCTCATCCTCTTCTCCCGTACATGAACAGTGAGCCCATTTTCTTTGCAAGAGACGCATGATACCTAACCTTCTGTTGACTGCGAGTAGAAATAATCATCTTGCCCTGCCACTAGGTACCCCGTCTTGCCCGCAGGGACCATATTTACGTTAGGTCAATATTATAGCACCAAGGATATATTCAATTAGTTATTGCGTGCATTAATTTATTGCTAAACAAGCTGTTTTTTCATTGATAATACTTACGAGTATGAGAAGCAATTACTTCTCTTACCTTTTCACGTCTGAAACTGACGAAAAATTATATCAGCACAGACGAAAACACGTTTGGGTGTATTCACTCTGAATGGTTTGCTCAAAATGGCTGTCAGCACTGTCAGGCACCCGCATAGCAAGTGCCTACTACTTCAACTATTCGCCACTAGGTTGTGATATCTGTCGTGGTAGAAATTACAAAAACCTCGTCTTGCCCTCCACCCCATCTTGCCCCGCTCTCCCCTATATAACACACCACTTCAGAATGCAAGTCGGTCATTGGTGTAGAGCGGATTGGCCACATGTACCTTTGATCCCTGTTCACTTCTATGCGCATTTCTTTTGCCTCATTTTGTTATTGCCATAAGAGCAATTTTATATCAGTGATAGTAGAATATAACTGCGTTGTCTTCCACAGAGATGAACTTTGTAGCACGTGATAATGTAAGATGGCTATTCCTTTAACAACCAACATTTCGGCCAACGTTACAGTCTTCTTCTGGGCCTACTGATGTGAGCCAGTTGTTAAGAGTCACTATATTTTGTCATTACTTTCTAACGTCTTCACGTTTACGGGCCGCCGGCCTGAACTAAAAACTTCAAATGTAGTTTATTGCACCTTGTGTTAAAGAGAAGGATTGATATGCAATGTTTTGCAGCTAGACATCAGAAAGCAGGTTCTTAATAGTGCCCAGAATGAACCGAACGACCGCTTCTGAAAGAAGAAAGTGAAATAGTTACGCTAAATGAACTCATAGGGTACAGGAATGTTTGTCTCAGTAACGTGAAAAGTGCTGTTCTACTGAGAGGTAAAAAATTAGTTTATCTTTAAAACTCGAAAAAATAAAAGTAAATAATGTAATACTAAATCCAGTATATAAAAATTAATGTTTGTTTGCTTGTCTTTGTATTTTACACACGGTCATACCGTTCATCCGATCGCGATGAAACAAATACAACACGTTGATTGCACTCGCGTGAAGTTTATAGGCATACTAAAATCGTAACCTCGTATGGTGCAAAGTGGAGGGTGTTGGTTAATTCGTTTCTTATTCACGCTGAAATGGCTGGAGGGATATGAATTCATTTTTGGAACAAAGGTAGCTTAAAACATTCTGGCAGATTAAAATTGTGTGCCAGAACCGGGACTCAAACCTGAGACCATTGCCTTTCTCGGGCAAGCGCACTACCGACTGTGCTATCCCAACACGACTCACGATGCCGCCTCACAACTTCACTTCCGACAGTACCGCGCCTCCTACTTTCCAAACTTCACGGAAGCTCTCCTGCGAATCATGTAAAACTACCACTCCTGGAAGAAAGGATATGGTGGAGACATAGCTTAGCCACAGCCTTTGGGATGTTTCCAGAATGAAACTTTCACTCTGCAGCGGAGTGTGCGCTGATATGAAACTTCCTGGCAGGTTAAAATTGTGTGTCGGAACCAGGAGTCGAACCTGGGACCTTTGCCTTTCGCCGGCAAACGCACAACCGACTGCGCTATCCCGACACGACTCACTATGCGGAAGGTAGCTTACACCCTGATTAATACATGGACTGTGTTTCGTAAGCCACCGTTAGGTGCCGAGGGTACCATACAAAGGGTGGCTACTGTTGGTGGTAACGCAGGAGTAGATCTCATAATGAATAAGAAAATAAGAATGCGGGTAAGTTACTATTAACAGCATAGTGAACGCATTATCGTGGCAAAAAAAAAAAAAAAAAAAAAAAGACACGAAGCCAACACCGACCACAGTGGCGCAAGTTTAAATGCCAACTAGCATGGCCGATGATGAGGATATCGAAGAAATATATGAGGAGATAAAAGAAATCATTCAGAAAGTTAAGGGAGGCGAAAACTTGATTGTGATGGGGGGACTGGAACTCGGTAATAGGAAAGGGAAGGAAATGTAGTAGGTGAATATGGGCTGGGAAAATGGAATGAAAGAGGAGATCGCTTGGTGGAATTTTGCGCAGAGCACAATTTAATGATCACCAACACTTGGTTCAAACATCATGAAAGAAGGCTGTAGACGTGGGAGAGACCAGGAGACACTTTAAGGTACCAGATTGCCTTTATAATGGTAAGGAATAGATTTAGAAACCACGTTCTAAACCGTAAGACATATCCAGGAGCAGATATAGACTCTGACCATAAGTTACTGATTATGAACTGCAGATTAAAACTCAAGAGACTGCAGAAAGGTAGAAAAGTTAGGAGATAGAACCTGGACAAATTGAAGGAACCAGAGGTGATTGAGAGTTTTAGAGGGAGCATTAGTCAAGGATTGGCTGAAACGGGGGAAAGTAATACAGTAGAAGAAGAATGGGTAGCTCTGAGAGATAGGGTAGTGAAGGCAGCAGAGGAACATATAGGCAGAAGGACAAGGTGTAATAGAAATCCCTGGATAACACAGGTTATACTGAACTTAATTGATGACAGGAGGAAATATAAAAATTCAGCAAGTGAAGCAGGAAAATGAAATTGAAAAGAAGTGCAAACTGGCTAAGCGGGAGTGGCTACAGGACAAATGCAGAACCGTATAAGAATGCATAACTAGGGGACAGATAGATACCACCTTCAGGAAAATTAAAAAGATATTTGGAAACAAGAACAGCAGCTGTATGAATATCAAGAACTCAGATGGAAAACCAGTACTAAGCAAAGAGGGGGAAACTGCACTGAGCAAGGAATATATAGAGGGCCTATACAAAGGAAATAAACTTAATGGCAGTATTCTAAAAAGGGAAGACGAAGTGGAGGAAGATGAGATAGGAGATATGATACTGCGAGAAGAATTTGACAGAGCGCTGAAGGACTTGAGTCGAAACAAGGCCCCTGGAGTAGATGATATTCCGTCTGAACTGCTGATTTCGTTAGGAGAGCCAGTCATGAAAAAAATGTTCAACCTTGTATGCAAGATGTATGAGACAGGGGAAATATCCTCCAACTTCAAGAAGAAAATCGTAATTCCAATTCCAAAGAAAGCAGGTGCAGACAAATGTGAAAATTACCGAACTATCAGTTTAATAATTCATGGTTGCAAAATACTAACACGAATTATTTACAGACTAATGGCCAAACTTGTGGAATCTGATCTCTGGGAAGATCAGTTTGGATTTAGGAAAATGTAGGAACACGGGAGGCAATACTCACATCACGACTTATCTTAGAAGATAAGCTAAGGATGGGCAAACCTACGTTTTTGGCGTTTGTAGATTTGGAGAAAGCTTTTGTCAATGTCGACTGGAATACACTTTTCTAAACTATGAAGGTAGCAGGGATAAAATATAGGGAGCGAAGAGTTATATTCAACCTATACAAAAACCAGACAGCAGCGGTTATTAGAGTCGAAGGGCAAGAAAGGGACTCAGAGGTTGGGAAGGGAGTGAGACAGGGTTGTAGCCTTTCCCCAATGATGTTCAATCTGTACATTGAGCAATCAGTGAAGAAATGGAAGGATGAATTTGGAGAGGGAATAAAAGATCAGGGAGGAGAAATAAAACGTTTGCGGTTTGCCGATGAGATAGTAATTTTGTCAGAGACTGCAAAGCATCTGGAAGAGCAATTGAATGGAATGGATGGTGTCTTGATAGGAAGGTTTAAGATGAACATTAACAAGAATAAAACGAAGGTAATGGAATGTAATGTCAGAAAATCAGGCGATGCTGAAGGAATTAGATTAGGAAATGAGACAATAAAAGTAGTAGATGAATTTTGTTATTTGGGTAGCTAGATAACTTCTGATGGCCGAAGTAAAGAAGATATAAAATGCAGAATGGCTTTGGGAAGAAAAGCGTTTCTTAAGAAGCGAAACTTGTTAACACCCAATATTAATTTAAATGTTAGGAAATCCTTTCTGAAAGCATTTGTCTGGAGTGTAGCATTGTATGTCAGTGAAACGTGGACGATAAGGACTTCAGACAAAAAGATTATTGAAGTCTTTGAAATGTGGTGCTACAGACGAATGATGAAGATCTGATGGGTAGATCACGTGACTAATGAGGAGGTGCTTAAACGAATTGGGGAGAAAAGGAGCTTCTGGCATATCCTGACTAAGAGAAGGGATAGATTGACAGGACACATTCTGAGACATCAAGGAATTGTCAACTTAGTATTAGAAGGAAGTGTGTGGGGTAAAAATCGTAGAGGGAGACCGAGGGACGAATACAGTAAGCAGATTCATATTCTCAGTTGAAGAGACTTGCACAGGACAGGGTAGCGTGAAGAGCTGCATCAATCCACTCTGCGAACTGAAGACCACAACAACAACAGTCAACTTGCAGTAGGTTGCGCGCGCGCTCTACCGGCAAATGTATTTGAAGGGCCGTGAAAGTTAACAGGTATGTAACATTTTATAGGTGGAGGAGGCCACAGGCAGGAGGTGGAGAAGAAGTTTGACAGAGAGACGAGGAAGTTATTGGCAGAGGAAGGAGAAGGTGGGGATGGGTAAGAACAGAGGGGCTGGAGGGGATGAACAGAGAGAGGGGAAATAAGGAGGAACAGAGAGGGACAGAGGATTGGGGGGAGGGCAAGAAAAGAGTTGGAAGGAGAGAGAGAGAAAGAGAAATGAACTTAAGAGCGACGCGGCGACGTCGCGTTTTCAGCTTGTTAATTATGGAAGACTAAAATAAAGGAACGGATTTAACCGTTATGGAACACTTTCGATAATCCAAAAGCATAGACATAAAGAAAATAATTATAAGAAGAAGATTTCGCACCTACATGTACTAATTTAACAACTGAAATGAGATATAAGAGGCTGTCGCAGTGAGGCGAGTAATGTTGTACTGGTGTCGAAACCGTTGTTGCACAGAAGCGAACCTGCAGAAACAAAACTTAGCTTTGCGTCAGCATAAAATTACGATTCGTTGCGTCGGCGGCGTCCGCGACTCTGGAATCCTAACAAAAACTAACGTTGTTAAAAAAAAGTTTTAGGAGGATATATAGAAGTAGGCAGGTTTGTTTAGAAGTGCGCGAGTCGGCCGAGAAGACAGACGATGGCCGCTCCGTCCCTATGTTGGCAATGAGAAAACAGGCAATAATTTTTCATAATATGACAATGTATTTGACTTGGAATTCGAACCGACTTGAAAACGCTTTCCATACTTCCAACACAGAAAAATACAAAGAATACTGAACTGGAATCAATATACCTTGCAGAAATCTATCTATACATCTTATAAAATAGGCTGTATGTGGATATGTATGTTCCACCTTGGTACACTTCTTCCAATCAGACAACAGTCACTGTTGGGGTAAGAACCACCCGCGACACATAAGTAAGGAGATATGACGTCACAAACAATAACAGTCGACAAAAACAGCCGCATCATGCGATAATATTATACATCTGATCCTAAACAAATGAAACGTTTTCAACCAAATTTGGTACAAATATTCTTTAAGGTCAGGAATCACTTGCTACAGATGCAAAAACCACTACTACACGCAGTTTATACGATATCACGACATAAATAACGGAAATTGATACATCTTGCGGCGCGTGGTAGCGTGATTTTCTGCGTAAACTGTTTGACAATGAGAGTACTTAGAAACTTGCAGTAAACTTTGAACATAATTTCAAACCTTTACGAAACATTTTTCGGTTACAAGCCCAACAAAAAAAAAATGACAGGAGAAGAGTTTATCGCTTACTACTTTTCCGATGGTAATCATGTATATCTACGGCATTTGGCATGACGTTACAACTTCTACAAACGATGAAAATGCAGCTCTCGGTAGCCTTTTTTTTCCAACCGAGGGCTGCATTTTTATCCTTTGACGTTGTAATGGTCGCTGACAATAGCAGCTATGTTCAAAATGTTATAACTTCTACACTGTATATTGTATTCGCGAGACACTGAATGTTCCTTCGATACTGTATACATACAGTTAATGAGGTATGTTCAAATGTTTGTAGAACTTATGGGACTTAATTACGGGGTCATCAGTCCCTAAACTTACAAACTACCTATGAACTAGCTTATACTAATGACGGCACAAACATCCATTGCCGCGGGGGGGGGGGGGGGGGGGGGTTCGAACCCCCGACGGGGAACGGCCTCGGGCATCGTAGCATAGCGCCTCAACGCGCTCGGCTGCTCCGCCACGGCAATGAGGTATGAAGTCATAAACAATTTTGTTCGTGAAAAATAGCATTATCATGCAAGAGTTTTCGATTCATTACGTCTCGACATTAGGCACGTATACCACTGAATGTACCTTCAAAATTACATCATAGTACGACACATATTTCAGGAGATATTACTTTATAAAGAATGAAATTTCCGAGTAACTGCTATATCGTGCGCTATTTTTCCATATCTCCTAAAATAATGGACTGATTTCAACTACACTTAGTACGCATGTTGCTTACTAAAAGACAACAATCGCCGTGGGGTTAAAAACTACCCATAACATATAGTTCAGGACATCGTAAACAGGGCGTCGTAAACAATAAGTCACAAAAACTTTCGCATCACGCGGTACGTGATTTACACGACACCATTCATCCACTATTTATTCATTTGCACTCAGTTTTTTAATATCACTCTCTACAAATCTGGAAAATTATATTATTGAAGGGCTAAGGATATAAGTATTGTGCTGCATATTTGTTTTACTGATTCATAATGTCTAAACTGATTTCATGAATACATGAAGATGTGATCTCTTTCAATTTTTTTTTCCGTTTCTAATTTAAGACTGAAAAATGCATGTATACCCGGGAAAACCGTGGTTCGGAACCCACGTTAAACTGTAGGTCCCCCTATAACTGGCTGGGTAAGTCAGTTCGAAGCTCGGAGGAAAGCAACGGCATACCACCTCCAAACAGGACCATGCCTAGTAAAGCACTGTGGTGTTCAAACCAATCTTCGGATTGTTGACTGCTTTACCTTTTTACCCGGGAAAAATCGGGTTTATCAGGTAGTTTGGAAATAAAATTTAGAAAAATTATCGGTAAAAATGAAAATAATGTCCGCGATAATCACACAGAAATAGCTTTTAAAAGAGAGTGAAAAATGGCATATTTTTATTTACCACAAACAGGGGCGTCAATTTTCCTGTTCACTTATTTATGTAATAACTAGCTAATAACCCGGCGTTGTCCGGGTATTTATTTATTCCTGCCTTGAGTTAGTACTCCTCCTATCCCTTCTCCCTATCTCTTTTTTTCTAAAATCATGTTATATTTATCGGAGAATATATAAGAAATAACGTTTTCCTGCATAACGTACAAAATTAAACGTGCAGTATCCAAACAATGAAAGAAAGCAATCAAAATACAAATGCCAAATAAAATTCGTATGATCTCATATTTATTCAGTTATACGTTATAAAACTGAATAATTTTTAAGGTATATATTTACATAAGTGCTGTATATCTGTAAAATCTGTTGCGAATATAATTAATAGTAAAGAAGTAATACATTAAAAATTGGTGCGTGATAGGGTGGTTTTCTATGAACGTTACTGTCTATGTGCTCATATCTCATGAACTACGTGTCGTATTGTGATAAAATTTAGAAGGTACATTTAGCTATATGTGTGTACACTGTTTATAAAGTTACCTGCGGCTACAGTTTGTAGTGTAGAAATTATAAATTGTAACGTCATAGCGAATGCTTTAGTCCATGAATAGCGGAAAAGTAGTAAGCAAGAAACTTTTTTCCTTTCCTAATTTTGCTATGGTTGTCAGCGAGAAAAAGTTCAATGAAGGTTTGAAATTATGTTTAAAGTTGCTGGCAATTAACTAAGTACTGTCATTCTCACTCAATGTGTGAATAAATTCTCGTCGCATTATGTGGCAGTTTCTTCTTGCAACTATATTGTTTACAAGGTCATACCTGATGCGACAGTTTTGTGGCATCTACAGCGAAATTATGTCCGAAATTATACGCAACTTTTGTTGCATGTCCCTAATAATTACTCCCATTTTCCAATAATTGACGCATAAATCTGGGTATTTTCACGCGGTGGCCTCTCATTATTTATGACGTCTTATTCTCTGAGCTATGTGACGTGCACTTTTGTTTTTGGGTCAGGAACCTTACTGGGCGTAAGGTGAACAGTTCACCAAAGTTTCATTGCAATAGAATGAATGGTTTGTCAACATATAGAGGAAATACAGACAATATATATATATATATATATATATATATATATATATATATATATATATATATATATATTTAAAGGAAAGTCAAAACTACTTTTTAGCTTTTGTAGATTTGGAGAAAGCTTTTGACAATTTGACAATGTTGTTTGGAATACACTCTTTCAAATTCTGATGTCAGCAGGGGTAAAAGGGCATTAAGGGGAAGCATTAGTTGGGAAGGGAGTAACACAGGGTTGCAGCCTTTCTCCGATGTTATTCAATTTGTACATCGAGCAGGCGGTGAAGGAAAGCAAGGAAAAATTTGGAATAGGGATTAAAGTTCAGGGTGAAGAAATAAAAACATTGCTTTTTGCTGATGACATTGTAATTCTATCAGGCAGCAAAGGACCTGGAAGAGCAGTTGAATGGAATGGACAGTGTGTTCAAGAGAGCGTATAAAATGAACATTAACAAGAGCAAAACAAAGATCATGGAATGCAGTCTTAGTAAATCATTAGGTACCGAAACAATGCAGGTGGTAGATGAGTTTTGTTACTTGGGTAGTAAAAGAATATATGACGGTCGCAATAAAGACGATATAACATGCAGAGTGGCAATGGGAAGAAAAGCATTTTTTAAAGCAGAAATTTGTTAACGCCGAATATTAATTGACGATAAATAGTACGGACAGGAATAGAATAGAGGCTTTTGAAACGTGGTGCTATAGAAGAATGCTGAAGATTAGGTGTGGAGATCGCGTAACTAATGAAGAGGTACTGAACAGAATTGTCGAGAAAAGAAATTTTTGGCATACCTTGACTAAACGAAGGGATCTCTTGGTAGAACACATTCTTAGACATCGAGGAATCGTAAATTTAGCATTGGAGGGGAGTGTGTGGGGTAAAATCGCAGAGGGAGACCAACAGACAGATATAGTAAGCATATTAAAATGGATGTGGGTTGCCGTTCTTATGAGGAGATGTAAAGGCTTGCTGAGGATAGAGTAGGGTGGAGAGCTGCATCAAACCATTCTCCTGACTGAAGACCACAGGGTGTTTCACTAAGTGTGTTTGCCTCTGTAACTTATAAAATAACAGGTGACGGGAAATTTTAATGCGGTAGGTCAAAACAAGAAATGTTACATTTTCTGCGGAGCTATGAACATAGTTTATTGTATCATTTTCCAAAGAGTTACACCACAAAGATATAATTTTTTAAATGTAACAATAGTTTTTTCTATCGTGTTTTGGATTCGTTGAAACCAGCTGCGTCCAAATCAATTTAAACTACATTCCTATCATTGTTAGTTTGGGAGCTACAACCCTTCAAAGTTTATGGGGCGGAGGCGTAGCTGACTGGCTGGTGGTCATGAGACAGTGAGCCGTGCCCCAGGGGATAGCCACTCGGCCAGTGACCTACGCTGTCGCAGCCTCCGCCCCCGGAACTTTGAAGATTACTATCACTGTTAGTTTGGGAACTGCAACCCTTCAAAGTTTAGGGGGCGGAGACTACGACAGCGTAGCTGACTGGCTGGTGGTCATGAGACAGTGGGCCGTGCCCCGGGGGATAGCCACTCGGCCAGTCAGCTACGCTATCGCAGCCTCCACCCCCGGAAATTTGAAGGGTTGTAGCTCCCAAACTAACAGTGATAGGAATGTAGTTTAAATTCTTTTGTACGCAGCTGGTTTAAACGAATCCAATACACGATAGAAGAAAAAAGAAAAAAAAAAAAACTATTTTTTCCATTTTAAAAAATTATATCTTTGTGCTGTAACTCTTTGGAAAATGATAGAATAAACTATGTTCATAGCTCCGCAGAAAGTGTAACATTTCATGTGTTGACCTACCGCATTATATATAAACTGTAACTACATGGTGTTGCAGCATCCATGTGCAGAATGGAAATATGTTGAAAAGAGTAAAATGTTTCCTTTAGAGCGTTTCTCCTGTGCTATAAAACTCCCGCGATGTCACAATGCTCGGCGAGTGTGGACAGACAGCTGAAGGTCGTCAGCATCTCATCTACCTGCTGTCGGTTATCGCGCGCGCCCCTACTGGGGGCAGACGGGCCGCGATTCGTAGGGGAGAAGAGGCGGCTGTGGGCGTCTCGCGGCCAGATGTGTCGCCGACTGCACCTGAAAAGTTGGCCGCGAGGGCCATTTGGGCGGGCTTTGTGCGGGAGGCCGCTCCGGCGCGCGTCTTTAAGCACGCTGCCGGTTAGCCGAGCAGGGCCGGGGGCTGCAGCGAGAGCGAGGGGGAGGCACGGCTCAGTGGCGCCGCGCCGGCGAAAGAACCCAGAGGGCGCTGCTCCCTGCACCAGCTGACACTTCTACCGATTCCACTTGTTGGGCACCGCGGCTGCCGCTTAAATCACATCGTCTTCGCGAAGCTAATGTTTAAAAAAAAAAAAAGTGTATGAGCCACTAATAAGGAGAGGGTCTCATGTACACATGTACAAATACCGGATGATCAAAAAGTCAGTATAAATTTGAAAACTTGATAAATCACGGAATAATGTAGATAGAGTGGTAGAAATTGATACGTGTTTGGAATGACATGGGAAATACAAGGAGAGAAAAAAAAAAAAAAAAAAAAAAAAAAAAAAAAAAAAAAAAAAAAGGATGTTCAAAAATGCCCGACAGATGACGCTGGACTGCGCATGAAAATCGTGTATAAAGGAGCTGTAATAAGAGAGAAATTCAAATGTACCAGCAGTCGCAGCATGTTCACGTTGCCAGAAAAGGCGCTTTTAGTGTAGCTGTATTATCAGAATGGGGAATGTGCTAGTTCAGCGTTACGATCCTACGCCATAGGAAGGGGATTCGAACGGGTAAAGGTCCGTTGACAAATGCAGCTGTTCAAAATGTTAAAATGTTTGTAGAACTTATGGGACTTAACTACGGGGTCATCTGTCCCTAAGCTTACAAACTACTTATGAACTAGCTAAGACTAAGGACGGCATAAATATCCATGCTCGTGGGGGGAATCGAAGACCCGACCGTAGTGCCCGTGCAAACCGTGACTGGAGTGCCGGCAAA
Source organism: Locusta migratoria (assembly GCA_026315105.1). NCBI lineage: Eukaryota > Metazoa > Arthropoda > Insecta > Orthoptera > Acrididae > Locusta > Locusta migratoria. The sequence goes on from CM048749.1 coordinate 183,705,332, forward strand.
TGCAACTGTGACGCGAATGATTTTGAAGTTCGAAGCCACGAGTTATTTTGACGATAGACCGTGTAGTAGCCGACTGAGCACAAGGCGTAATGCTGCTGAGACAGTTAAGGAAGAAATGGAGACTGTAGCGGGTTCGACTATACAAGGAGAAAGCACTTGTGCAGTCACATGTCGCACCGGCATTCCATATACTACTATTTAGTTGGCACTTAGGCGTACCCTCCGATGCTATTCTTACATAATCTATTGGCATCATGAACTGTTACCTGGCGATTTAGTGAAGCGGAGGGCATTTGCGGTGTGGGCGTTTCAAAAGATGGCGGAAGATGACGACTGGATGAGTAACGTGTTGTCGACCGACGAAGCACATTTCACGCTCCGAGGGTCTGTCAACGCCCACAACTGCAGAATTTTGGCTACCGAAAATTGCAGAACAGTCGTGGAAACTCCATTGCACGACGAGTAAGTCACGGTATGGGTTGGATTTACCATATCTACCGTTATCGGGCCCTTTTTCTTCGAGGAACTGTGTGATTCTGGTTTTGTAACTGCTACCGTGACGGGTGAGAGTTACGCCGCTATGTTACAGAATCGCATCATCCCCAGCCTGGCTGACAAACACCTGCTGGAACCTACGATTTTTATGCAGGATGGCGCTCCACCCCATATTGCTAGACGCGTGAAATATCTCTTGCGTGCGTCGTTTGGTGATGATCGTGTGCTCAGCCGCCACTTTCGTCATGTTTGGCCTCCCAGGTCCCCAGACCTCAGTCTGTGCGATTATTGGCTTTGGGGTTACCTGAAGTCATAAGTGTATCGCGATCGACCGACATCTCTGGGGATGCTGAAAGACATTCGACGCCAATACCTCACCACAATTCCGGACAGGTTTTATAGTGCTGTTCAAAACATTATTTCTCGACTACAGCTACGTTTGAGTAATGATGGTGAACATATTGAGCATTTCCTGTAAAGAATATCATCTTTGCTCTGTCTTACGTTGTTATGTTAATTATTGCTTTTCTCATCAGATAAAGCGCCGTCTGTCGGACATTATTTAAACTTTTGTTTTTTTTCGGTTCTAATAAAACCCCCTGTCATTCCAAGCACGTGTGTCAATTTTTACCTCTCTATCTATATTATTCCGTGATTTATTAATTTTTCAAATTTATACTGACTTTTTGATTACCCGGTATATTGAATGTGTAGAGACAGGTGTTTCAGATTTTTGCTAGACACTTAGTACTTCTTCACGAAGTCATAGTCAAAGTTGATGGTATACATCGGAATGTCGCCTGAATATGAGCATTTCTAATTAACATATATGAGGACAAAATTTATTCGAGCAGTTAATTCTTTTGTGTTTTCATGCTGTAGCTGTAGACGAGCGACTTCCCGAGCGCGAACGCTGGTCGAGCGGTCCAGGTTCGAAAACCCGTTATAGCAATTTACTCTTCGATTTTTTTTCGATGTATTTGGTAATACAATCGTATTCGTAATACCTTTCCTTGCCTTGGCAGAATTGTGATTAATGATCAGTTAAGTATATAAGAGCCATATACAACCGCACTGTCAAAGAAGGATCTGTACCAAAAGATTGGAAAGTTGCACAGGTCACACCAATATGCAAGAAAGGCAGTAGGAGTAACCCACTAAACTAAAGGCCTATTTCAATAAACATCAATTTGTAGCAGGGTTTTGAAAGATATAGTGTATTCAAATATTATGAATTATCTCGAACAGAATGATCTATTGACCCAAGGTCAACACGGATTTAGAAAATATCGTTCACGCGAAACACAACTAGCTCTTTATTCACGCGAAGTGATAGGTGCTATCGACAAGGGTTCGCAAATCGATCCCGTATTTCTCGATTTCCAGAAGGCTTTTGACACTGTACCTCACAAACGGTTTTTAATTGCGTGGTTATGGTATATCACCCCAAATTTGCGATTGGATAGGGGATTTCCTGTCAGAGAGGACACAGTTCGTAGTAATCGATGGTAAGGCATCGACTAAAACGGAGGTGATATTGGGCGTTTCACAGTGTAGTGTTATTTGTTCTCTGCTCTTCCTTATTTACATAAACGTTTTAGGGGAAAATCTAAGTAGCTCTGTTAGATTGTTCGCAGATGACGCCGTCATTTACCGTCTAGTAAAATCATCTGAAGATCAAAACGAACTGCAGAACGATCTGAATAGGATATCACTATGGAGTAAAAATTGGCAATTGACTCTAAAGAGAAGTGTGAAGTAGTCCACATGAATACAAAAAGAAATCCGTTAAATTTTGTTAACAACATGAATCAGTCAAAAGTGAAGGCCGTAAACTCGTAAAGGCACATGTTCTAGTAGCACAGGTAGAGTATCCCGTATGAAATCATGATAACGTGCTCCAGTGAGCGTAGGTGAAAGAACACGAGGCCCAGTCAAGTCATCACCAACAATTCCTGCCCAAACGTTCACAGAAAATCTGTGTTGATGACGTGAATCAAGGAAGTACAGTACATACTAACGAAACAGTTGGATATTTTGACAATAGTCTGCACGAATTATTTTAATTTACATTTCAAGAGAAATACTGAAATGAGCTCTAACATGGAAATTAAGCGTTTCCGGACACATCTCCACATAACATATTTTCTTTCTTTGTGTGTGAGGAATGTTTCCTGAAAGTTTGGCCGTACCTTTTTTGTAACGCCCTGTATAAAAAAATTAATCTGGAAATTACAAAACCTATTAAGTTTTGCCCCCCCCCCCAACCCATACACATTCCTAATGTAGTCTTCAGAATGATGAACTAATATGCGTCCCCCATATCTCATCTGAAACCTTACAGAAACTGTTTTCACAGTCCTGATGATTCCTTATTCACTTATTCGCCTTGGACTCCTTCCAACCCCCCCCCCCTCCCCCTCCTAACCCGTTTATACATATTAGGTCGCATTACTATTTGCCGTATTCAAAACTTGGAACATCTGCCTTTACTGCAACTACCACAAAACCTTACATGAATTCCCGAAACGAAGCCGGGTACCGCAGCTAGTAATGCATAGAGCTGAGGTATGCTGTGATCGTACTATAAGAAATGCCAATATACGGCTCACAGGAGTACAGAGTAATGGAATCAGGTCTGTATGTATGTGTAAAACTGAAATATTGCGGAAAACACGGATCTGTTGCTTAAATCTCTTGTCACCGCGGGGGGCAAAGCTCAGAAATGAGCACACGAATGTGTCGGTCCTTTAGAGGGATCACGTGCTGAAAACTACCAGCCCTGACAGTTATTCAGGCTCTTCCCACGCCGAGTTCTTTCAGTGACGACAGGAGCAGAGACGACAGCACGGCAAATCCGCTGGTAAAAGCGACGCCGTCGCTTATGAATTCGTAATGTGAATGGCTGTTTCGTGCAGCGACGGCAGCCTACCACAGAGATAACACCTTGTCGCGACCACCGCGGCTGCACCCAGACACACAGCGGGTCGCGTGACACATACGTGGGCGGCGTGTTTGCTTTAATTAGTAAATGGCAAAATGAAATCGCTGCTCGGCACACGTTTCTGCAGACATCGTCACATTCATTAACACTCACACAGCCGTAACCTGCCAACTCGGCTTTACTGTACACCACGTTCGTAACACGCTCTATTCATCCGCGAAGCGTTTCTGACGTAAAAGAGAGCAAATGGTACAATTTCTCCCTTCAGTACGGCACAGACGTTCAAATTTCCGGTCTGTTAAGCTGTCCACCAGGTATCACAGTGAACTGCTGTAGCTATTTTGTGAAACTGCGAATGAAAATGTACAAGAACTACTGGAATACAACAGCCACTACTTCTCCTTTTATTCGCCACTGGAGTGCTAGCAGTGAATTGCACGCCACTGACGTCGAAGTGTGCTCTTTAATTAATGGGTTTCAGCAGAATTGGTCTTTACGAATGGCATACATGGCGTGATTAATTTGCTAATTTATGACGTAAAGCGCGCGAAAGGAATTAATGTTTAGTCAACAGGGCGAGCTGAAAACCCAGCTCCCTCCATTTCCCAGTAACCGTATTTTTCCATTAAGCACAGAAGAACAGGTTTATAACTGGTTTTCTCATTACAGCTTCACGTTTCTCTGCCCTAAGTAAGATGAAAGCAAAATTTTCCATTTTAGCTACAATGGAAGTTCAGTGATGACTATTTTAATTTGGTGCAGAAACATTTTATTCTTTTGTTCATTTCTTTTGTTCATTTACCTATCTTATCAGCTTTTCAACTACAGTAAACACGAGAACTCATGGATGAATTCCTGGACTACCTTGTAATTTGGTTTATTTTAGACTGAAAGTCAAAATGATCATCAACTTCTAAATATCGAAAACAATTTGCAAATTCTTCATTATGAGAATAAAAGCACATGTTTAGACATTTATGTGCATAGATACACCTTGAAGGATCAGCACAAGAGACAGGTTTTTCGAAATTTTCGAAGCAACATTTTCCAATAATTACCGTTGAGGATTTCACTTTTTTTGCAAATATGATATTTATTTTATTTTTGATATTTGTTTAAAATGATGCACTTTAATTTGACCTTGTATCTTGAATAAATAAGGCAACTGTTCAGCCTCTACTCTAACTACTCTAACACACAATAATTCGCCATAGAATCTTATGTATATATAATCTATATTTTATATAAATATTATCTTAATAACAACTGATGTTAATTCTTATTTGTCAATACATAACAACAGTATTTCATATGAGAAATTTGAATACATCAAATCTCAATTTACAACAACATGTAATTCCAAATTATGTAAAACTATAAAAATATTTCACATATTATAAATTGCAAATAATTTTGTGTATATACTTAATTTGCTGTGTATGTATCTTATTAACAGATCACCAGACGATGGGGTATGCCCGAAACATGTTGTGAACTGAAAATAAATAATCTACTAAAAACATCTTTTGATTATTCAGGCAATCTCCAGCAATTTTAAAATCATTATTAAATACTGTAATTTTGTAGTATTTTCCTTCCTTCCTTCTAATGATTTAAGACAATCTCACTTGAAGTGTTTTATTAAATTGCCAAATTAGAAAACTATGTTTCCTAATAATTTTACATATTATGTGGAAGCATACAGTTTGAGTGTATCTCAAAGTAACGAAACGCTTGAATTTTCGTAAAGAAAGAAACAGTTTGACTGCCTTACTTCATTAAATTCACAACACGTTGCTGAAGCATGCTTCCAACGTAAAATGGATCGAATTTTAATGTTATTGTCTTCTGATAACTGATTTTCATGCTGCTGATCTATTAAATTCCTCTGTTCGTTGTAGAAGTTTATAAACGCAGAAGCCAAGAATTACCAACCGATTCCCAAATGAAACGTAAATCAGAAATGTTTTTCCACGTCTGAAAAAGTGTTCTTAGCCCGATGAGAATTGTTTTGTTATTTCCTTAACTAGTCTGTATTTTCAATTGCTTCCTTTCCAAATATTGACTGTGTCTCTGCAACTGACAACACCTGCATTGATGGTGAGCGACTGGGGGAGACAGGCAGTGGGGGAGGCTTTGTTCGCAAACACCTTGTTCAGGAACAGATTGGCCGAGACAGCTAAGGTTCCTGCGGCACCCTTGTAGCAAACCCCACAGTAGGAAACCCCACCGTACCTTGCGATGAGAACTTGAAGGAGCGCCGTATATATAGGCGATGTAGAGGGCACAACAAGACATCACGTAACTTCAGCTACGACACTAGCTGGTATTGCCAACGTCCTAGAAGAAAAGAATCGACTGTCATTCCGCTGGTGTAAAGCAGGAGTTCAATTTCTGTCTAATTTAACAGCTTCCTCTTTCCTTTTAAAATTATTGCGATGTTTATAGATCTCGATTGCTTCTCTATATGTGCGCACATGATAGTTCTAAGATTCTGAGATGACACTTGTCTCATTAAATTTAATTTCATGGTTGCGTTCTTGGTATACATGTTCCGCTACGGCCAATTTCTCCATGTGCCCCAGGCTGAAATTCCTTTTATGTTCGACCAGACGAGTGTTGACGCTTCTTTTTGTAGTTCCAATGTAGACTGAACCACAGCTGCAGGGAATTTTATATACACCTGGTGTATTCAACGCATGTCGTACATCTTTTGCAGATCTTAAATATTATTTTATCTTCCTCGTAGGTCTGAAAATGGTTTCTACGACATACTTTTCCAGCACTTTTCCAATACGGTCTGTAACCTTATTTATGAACGAAAGAAAAACTTTCCCCTTGGGCGGTTGTCGTTCCTTGTTGACATTGAGTATCTCCCTGGGACGAAGGGCTCTGTCTATTTCTTTGGTAGAATAGCCGTTCTTTTGGAAGGTGGATCGTAAATACACCATCTCATATTTTAAATAAGTAGGTTCGCAATTCTAATGCGCCCTATCAACCAATCTTTTAACCACACCTCTTTTTTGTCTGGAATGGTGGTTAGAGACTTTATGAAGGTAACGATCAGTATGAGTAGCCTTCCTGTAGACCTTGTAGCCCAACTTCCCGTCCAGTGCTTGATTACAGACACATCGAGAAAATTCAACTGTCCGTTGCTCTCTGTTTCCATCGTAAATTGTATTCTGGGGTTGATACCACTGAGATGCGTTAAGAAGGCATCTAATTCCTCTGCACCGTGTGTCCATACCACAAAAGTGTCATCGACATGTCTATACCACCCAGGTGGCTTTTTATTAGCAGTCTGCAACGCCTGTTGTACGAACGACTCCATAAATAAATTGGTCACCGCTGGACTCAGTGGACTGCCCATAGCCACTCCGGCAATCTGTTCGATTCTTCTCTGCTAAGAATGTTGGCAATACTAGAGAAAGTGTCGTAGCCGACGTCACGTGATGTCTTGTGGTGCCCTCTGCATCACCTATATATACGGCGCTCCTTCAAGTTCTCATCGTAATTCGCCACTCTACCTCTCAAGATATCTTCCGCAGCCGAATATGAAACGTTAGGGGAAAGTTTTACAAATCGACAAAGGCTTATGAGTCCGAAAGTTTTAAATGAAGCTGACGCCGGCCGTGAAAGCTTACATTGTATGGTCAATTGGTATTATTGTCAACGTAGTTTGTACGTTTACCTCTCTGCAGAGGCCCAATGACAGAACACAAATTGTCAAGCAACTTTCACCACAGGTTTAAATAGTTCTGTGGCTCCACCTGCACCCAAGTAAGTTCTGACTTTTCAAAATTTACTCACATTAGCCATGTTAGATTAGCTGCCCGCCAAGTACACGGAATGTATTAAACGTTTCTCTGTTTCCAGTCCGATGATGAGCTAACAGAGCGAAACGCGTTATTGGATATAATGAAGAATATTGCAACACAGACTGCAAATTATTATTAAAAACTATAAAATAAGTACTTACTACTGCTGACTGAGAATCAGACAATAAATCATTTCATATATTGGTGCAGTTGCTGACTCTCGAAAGTCGATTATGTCGACAATAGTAAAACTTTATTGCCTTCCTCTGGAGCTGTCAGCATTCTAAGTTTTATGTGTGCCAAATTGTAGACACAGCTAATCGGTTCTAATGGCAGTCTTGTAGCGAGAAGCTGTCGCGCTCACTCAGGAGACAAGGCCATGTCGCCGAAGGCCGCCGCTAGTAGCTGTAGTGTCACCTAGCTGAAGGTCATCACGGATTTAGAAAATATCGTTCGTGCGAAACAACCAGCTGTTTTCTCACACGAAGTGATGGGTGCTATCGACAAAGGTTCTCAAATCGATGCCGTATTTCTCGATTTCCAGAAGGCTATTGACACCGTACCTCACAAACGGCTTTTAATCAAATTGTGTGATTATGGTATATCGCCCCAAATTTTTGACTGGATAGGGAATTTCCTGTCAGGGAGAACACAGTTTTTAGCAATCGATGGTAAGGCATCGACAAAAACAGAGGTGATATCGGGTGTTCCACAGGGTAGTGTTATTGGTCCTCTGCTGTTCCATATTTACATTAACGATTTGGGAAAAAATCTAAGTAGCTCTCATAGGTTGTTTACAGATGACGCCGTCATTTACCGTCTAGCAAAATCATCTGAAGATCAAAACCAACAACAGAACTATCTGCATAAGATATCACTATGGTGTAAAAATTGGCAGTTGACTCTAAATAATGAGAAGTGTGAACTCGTGCACATGGGTACGAAAATACATCCGTTGAATTTTGTTTACAAGATAAATCAATCAAAAGTGAAGGCCGTAAACTCCACAAAATACCTAGGAATTTCTATTACTTCAGACTTAAATTGGAAAGAACACGTAGATAATGACTTGGGAAAGGTGAACCAGAGACTGCGCTTTATTGGCAGAACCCTTACAACATGCAACAGAACTACAAAAGAAACTGCATACACTACGCTTGTCTGTCATTAATTGAGTATTGCTGTCAAGTGTGGGATCCTTATACGGTGGGTTTGACGGGGGATATCGAGAGAGTCCAAAGAAGGGCAGCTCGTTTTGTATTGTCACGATACAGGGGTGACAGCTTTACGGAAATGATACAGGATCTGGGATGGGAATCATTATGACAACGGCGCTTATCGATGCGACGTGGGCTACTTACGAAACTCCAATCGCCAACATTCTTCAAAAATGTTCAAATCTTTGTAAATCTATCGGACAAAACTGCGTGGTCATCAGTCCGTAGCCTACAAACTACTTAAACCTAGGTAAACTAACCTAAGGACAAACACACACACCCATGCCTTAGGAAGGACTCGAACCTCCACGGCGAGCAACCGCGCGCTCCGCAGCGAGACGATTTAGACCGCTAGGCTACTCCACCGCGGCGCCAACATTCTTCTCCGAATGCGAAAATATATTGTTGACTCCCACTTACATAGGTAGAAACGGTCATCAGAATAAAATACGGGAAATCAGAGTTCGAACGGAGAGATTCAGGTGTTTTTTCTTCCCGCGCGCTATTCGAGAATGGAATGGGAGATAAATAGTTTAACGGTGGTTCGAGGAACCCTCTGCCAGGCACTTAAATGTGATTTTCAGAGTATCCCATGAAGATGTAGATGTAGAAAGTCGCGCGCTGTCGCTCGCTTTTGTCGCTCACGTAGGACGCTGAGGCTGAGCAGTTTGCGACCGCCGGGTACGCACGCAGCATATTTTGCGGCCTCTGCTGACGAGCGGCATGCCACCCCCTCTCGCCCCCGCCCTTTCCTTAATCCCGTCCAGCCGTGTTTGCGTTACCAGAGCAAACGTTTTTCCTCAGCGTAACTCGCGCTGGGCGGCGGCTCAGAGATCGCCGCGGTTCCGGTTATGCAAATAGCGCAGCGCGCCGTGCGTGCCCTCCACGGTGCTTAATTCGCTGCCTTCCGCATTAAGAAGATCCTCCAGTGAGAGCGCTGTTCAAACTCCGGCCGCCTATGTACGCGCTTTCCACTCCCGACTTTTATGACCTCGACGCGGAAATTCGTACACCTTCATCGGTAACTCCGCGAGCCACTTTACGGTGAGTCGCGAAGGGTATTTCGTGGACCGCAGTCATCAACTACTTTTCCCGTTCTAGTCGCGAATGGTCTGCATGTAAAACTCCGTGTGAGCTGATCTAATGTCACCTTCTTGGTGTTTTTGCGAGACAAGTTTCGCGGACGATTCCATATATCGAAAAGACGTTTTCCGTAAACGATCTTACTTTTAAGACGTACATGATTTGGTATTTCATAAAGAGTCGATCGATGTACTGTAGTGTTGTGATTAAAGAACACATATCTTGTACAACAGAAATGTAACTAAAGATGTGTCTTACAAGTTCAGAAACAAGTACGCATTATCTCGCTCGGAGTGATATACAAATATAAACCAAGTTCCTACTAGCTCGAACAAAACAAGAAGTACACAGTACAGTAGCAACGTTTAAGGCACGATAAAGTCCACAACGCCTGCTTTAGGAATCACAGAGAATGATTTGAAATTCACAAAAGGAAGTACGTAGTAGCGCCAGAGTCCAGGGGATTACTTAGGGGTATCGAGGATCGTCCAGAGGTGTGTCGCAAGCGAAGTGGTACCGGGGTCTGCTGCATGCGGAGATATAGCCGGCTACAGCCAACCTTCTCCTTCAACTATCTCTCTCCAGGTTTACCAAGGATCTGTCCTCTCTCCGCTCCTGTACCTCCTTTACACCTCCGATATGCCTAAGCCGCCCCCCCCCCCCCCCCGTAAAGCTCTTTCAGTACGCTGATGAAACCACCTCCCTGCCTTGCCTCCCGACCTCGCCCAGTCCCAATGTCCAGTAACACTTTCACCTCTTTGCCACATGGTGCAGCCACTGGCTCCTTCCTATAAATCCCGACAAGAACCAGGTGATCTACCTCACCCTGCACGGTCGACCCATCCACGTTACTCCCACCCTCAAATACCCAGGCTTTAGACCATACCCTTTTCTTGACTCCCCACCTCCGCAACATCCAAGAGAAATCCCACTCCTGCCTCCACCTCTTCAAATTCGTCACTGGTAGAACCTGGGGCCTACACCCTTCCACCATTCTTTACACCTAAAAACCTTTCATCTGCCCCATCCATTGAGTCACCCATCACACCCGGATCGCCGCCTCTCCCATTCTTCTACAAGTCCCTTGTTATCCTTGAGTGCCACGCCCTGTGCCTCTCTCGTCCCCCACGCAGATCCTCTATGACCTTATTCCTTTTCCTCCCCTCCTCCTCTTTACTGAACACCTCCGCCTCCATTACCAATTAGACCCATTCCACCGTTCTAGTCCATCCCCTCATCTCTACACCGTCCTTTGCCGCGTCTTCACCCCTGTGTCCCTCTGTCCACCCTCTGGATCCTTCCCTGTGGCAGTTTCCACACCTCTCCCTCCCGGATGACACACTCTGTTCCGAAATTTACCCCTCCTACCAGGTATGATCCCCCTCCACTTCATCCTCTCCATGAGGTCTCCGTCCATCCCTCTCTTCCGCTTTCTCCTCTCCTTACTCCCCCTCGAGGCCTCCCCTCCGGCCCCTCCCCCTCCCCTCCCCCCTCCTTTCCTCCCCCATTGCTTCCTGGGATTAGAATGTAGCAGAAGTCTTGCTCAACAACGAAAATGCCCACTCACACAAAAGTCTGACAACCTGGGAACATAGAACGTGATGGAGACTATGAAGAAAAATAGGACGATAGATATTGTCACGAAGTTCTTACGTTTAACAATTAATATCTTAAGTTGGGCATTACTTATTGAACGACCTCTTGTTTATGTAGTGGAACTGTATACGTTTCGTAACTGCATTTAGTCGATCTCCCAAAATAATTACAAGAAACAGCGCTTCTTAGTGTTCAGCTCGAAACATTTAGTAATAACTAAATAGGTAAGTATATCGAGAAACTGTACTGAAATTGAAAAACAACGGGGCCGAAGTCGACCACTGCGAAGCAAAGACCGCCAACAAGAGCTCTCATGCCCGGCATTGTAGTTACAATGCAACAATATAGGTCTACACAATTTCATTTCCTATACGACAGTGTGCGCGGAAGTCCAAAACCCGATGAATGGGTGCGAGAAAGTTTGCCTGAACATCGTTGTCTAACCGAAGCAGCACTTCTGTGGCAGTTCTCCGAAAGGATTATGCCGCCACTGGGAGGGCCAAAATTTGACTTCTTTCGAACTCACTCAGTCAGCTGTAGGAATCACACGTGTGCGAGCATGGCGCCTGTTTCCCTCACACTCTGATATGACGCTGTGACGTGTGGCTGTATACATTCCCTATTAACTAAGGGGACTAGACGTCCTGAATTGGAGTGGGCATTATCGGTTTCCCGAGTCCTGTCCCCTGGTCCCGATCGGTTTTTACTGGGACTCCACTCCTCGAGGGCGCCGGCGCGCGCTCGCGTCTTCATACACGAACACACACACACACACACACACACACACACACACACACACATACACACATTCACACAAACACACACACCAATCCTGGATTCGCCACGGTCTCTGTTTCGGATACCAGAAATGTTGTCGCTATACACTACGTAATCAAAAGTATTCGGATGCAGCAAAAAACATACGTTTTGCACATTAGGTGCATATAGCTGCCACCTATTGCCAGGTACTTCAAAACAGCTACCGGAAGTATACAGCGTAAGAGAGCAGAATGGGGCGCTTCGCGGAACTCACGGATATAGAATGTGGTCAGGTGATTGGGTATCACTTGTGTCAGAAGTCTATACACGGAAATTTGCACACTCCTAAACATCGATAGGTCCACTGTTTCTGATGTGATAGTCAAGTGGAAACGTGAAGAGAGTCGTCAACTGAGGAAAGAGTCGCACCTTAAAACAATCGGACCAGTACGTGTCTGAATACTAGGGCTTCCGTAATACAGAAACAAATGCCTAAGTGAAAACTATGTAATTCATTGTTCAACATTAGTTCTGAATTGAATAGAACGTAGGTTATTTACTAAAAAACTCACTGTGATAACGATGAATAATCTGAAAACTTTTCAGCAACCAATCGATAGATAAAAGAGCCGAATACAATAGTTAAATGTAAGCAATTTGGAAAGGCACCTGATTCCTCACAAAGTGTCTATACAGTGGGACATTTCTTAATGAGCACAATTCACTTCTGACTCATGACTGTAATGAGAAACACTCCTTGTGCAAAATTTATATTTCAGGTTAAAATAGGTGTACTGCCTTCATTTCCGAAAATTACACAAAAAGAACGTCTAAAAATTTACGAGAACGTTTTATCTGGCGAAATAAAATAAAATTAGTTGCCTTTGAGACTCGAATTTAGTTTGGGTACGTAGTAATGACGGGGGTAGTGTTCTCCAGAATATTTTTTTCTTGGAAGGGAGTTGTCTCGTGATGGTGGTGGAGGGGGGGGGGGGATCTCACGCTCGGAAAGGTTGAAGAAAACTGGTGTGTGTATTAACGGTTTCACCCAACGGCGCGGTCGCAGCTGTGTCACTACGCTTTGTGTTGGCCGACGGCGTTGAAACCATATCAGCACATCACATCTACTTTTCCCCAGGTGGCATTTGGCATCTGCCATCTATCTTCATCGTATCAAATTCGACGTCGTCTGTCAGTGGCGGCTGGTTCTTCAGATGGTTAGGCAGTTCACTTCTTTCAGTGTCGTCGGATCAAGTGGCGCCGGGAGAAATCAACCCCGGTATTTTCGTTGCAGAATATCTACCTCAGCTTGTTTGCGCTTGTTTCAACTCGAGCTGAGGCGTCGGCCTACCAGCTTCTTTATATCCCACTTCCAAACTTAAAGCTGAGTAATTTGTTTCTAATAGATACTGAACGTTGTTGATTTTTCTTTGATAATAAACACCAGGAACACATGAATATGCACGTGAACGCTAAAACACGGTAAATAACAGATTACAACGTTAAGTGACAGTAAAAAAATGAAAATGTTACAAAGAATAGACAAGCTACCTTCAGGTCACATGACACTGTAAGCGGCACCTCCTCCTAACCTTATGCATGCGCAAAGGCTGCTCTCCCCCACATCTTTTCAAACGGTTAAATATTTGTTACAACGAAGAGTACGAAAGTCTTTTACCACCAAAATCGGAACACATTTACAAAAAAGAAAAAAAAAAAAAAAAAAAAAAAAAAAACTTTGTATACAAGTTTCCGGCTAAGATCGCGTTTTTATTTCTTAAGCTACGATCACACTGAGGGATTTCTCGCGGAGATTTGTGCCTGTCACATGTAGCCGATAAGATCGTGCACATGTTGAAAGTTCCTGCGACATGTACCTACAACATCATCGCTACAATTCCGAGAAATACTACGTTCCGGCACATGTGCCCTTATCTATCCGCCGAGCGAAAACACGACACAAATACCTGGTACACTTCCTACTGCGCATGCGCAGTTCACAGGCAGACTCGTGCTGTTGCATCTTGGGTACACGTGATTAGTTTCTTACATCCGTGAATTCTGTGAAATCGCAAGCTTGTTTTTCAGTCGTAGACGAAATAGAGTGGACGAAGTGTAATACAATGAAACTAATCGATGAATTCCGTGACAGGCGCATGTTGTGGGATCCTACATGCGAAAAATTGCATTGCTGTTCATCACTTCCAATGAAGCAATGAACAGCAAATTACACAACCTGCGGTCGCAATTCTTTCGCCAACATAACGAAACAACTACCAAGAAATCAGGATCGGGCAGAGAAGACATGTATATTTCAAAGTAGTACACTTACAGTTCACTGCTGCTTCAGATACATGTGAACGAACCAAAGAAGAGTTTATCTACGTTTGAGGTAAGTTAGTGCATATTTATTTTTCATGATTGTTACAAATTTTCTTTATATAACAATGAAGAATGAATGTATGTTGCCGACCGCGGTGGCCGCGGGGACTGAGGCGCTCCAGTCACGGTCTGCACGGCCACTACGGTCGGGGGTTCGAATCCCCCTCGGGCATGGATATTTGTGCCGTCCTTAGTATAAGGTAGTTCGTAAGTTTAGGGATTGATGACCCCGTAGTTAAGTCCCATAAGCTTAACAAACATTTGAACATTTGAATGTATGTTTTATACACCATTGCTTCAACATTTTTCATAAACTTGATAGTCCAGTCACGATTATATTTGAAACACTAAGCAAACAAATGCTACTATTGCAGTTGTCCTTCAGCAGTATTCGTTTCCCCACTTGTTTTGCATCTTTGGCAACATTTCTACCGATTATTAACAGCAGTGCAAGTGGTGGCAGGACTCTCGATCTCCCAGGCTCGACAGTTCCTGTTTCCGTATTTTCGTAATCTAAAGTGCCTGGCGGTGAATAATGAGGCAAGCTTCTCGATTTCTTCGTAAAACGTTGTGGAGATAAACGCAGTACAAAGTCACAATTTGTGCTTTATGGGGATCGAGATGAATAGCTTTTCATAGAACACGAGAAATAGCTGATAAAATCCCAAATGCATTTTCGGATACTCGTCGCGATCTACAGTGGCCTAATTGTGTTCTCTTTCACTGCTTTGTCTTGATTACCTGGCAAGGGTTTCATTACATGTTTTTGTAATGCAAAGGCATCGTCAGCAACAATTACATATGGACTGGGCACTGCTCTTCCTGGCAAAGGTTCCGATTCTGGTATGTTCAGCTGATGTGCTGGGAGGGCCTTGTTACAGGTTGTACGATTAAATACAGCTCCATCAGCAATAAGCCCTCCCTCTCCAACATCTGCAAAAAATGAACCGGTAATCCGCATCCACTAACTGCCATCAGCACAATGCTGAAACTGTCTTTATAGTCGTAATAGGTACTTCCAGCATGTGCAGGATTAACCGTTTGAAAGTGTTTTACATCTAAAGCCACTATACAGTGAGTAAAGTTCCAGCGAATTTCAATTTCTCTTGCTATTTTCTTCCACTGTGCTTCAGATTACGGTACTTGCAAAAATTTGCAAAAATATCTGGAAACTTTTACCCTTCTTTTTAGGGTACAGCGGAGGAGATGGAAAAAGAAGCAGAAGAGAAAGAAGAAGAGGAAGGAGAAATTTGGAGACGAAATTAAAGTTCAGGGTGAAGAATTAAAAACATTGCGTTTTGCCGACGACATAGTAATTATGTCAGATACAGCAAAGGACCAGAAACAGCAATTGAACGGAATGGACAGTGCGCTGAAAGGTGCATATAAGATGAACATTAACAAGAGCAAAACTAGGATAATGGAGTGCAGTCTAAGAAAATCGGGTGATGCTGAAGGAATTAGATTAGGTAATGAAGCAATAAAGGAGGTAGATGAGTTTTGTTACTTGGGCAGTAAAATAACAAATGATAGTCGCAGTACAGAGGATATAAAATGCAGAATGGCAATGGGTAGAAAAGCGTCTTTCAAAAAGAGAAATTTGTTAACATCGAATATTGATTTAAGCCTAAGGAAGTCCTTTCTGAAGGCATTTGTATGGAGTGTTGCCTTGTATGGGAGTGAGACATGGACGATAAACAGTGTGGACAGGAAGAGGATAGAGGCTTTTGAAATATGGTGCTACAGAAGAATGCTGAAGATTAGGTGGGTGGATCGCGTAACCAATGAGGAGGTACTGAACAGAATTGGGGAGAAAAGAAATTTCTGGCATACCTTGACTAAAAGAAGGGATAGATTGGTAGGACACATTCTTAGATATCAATGAATTGTGAATTTAGCATTAGAGGGAAGTGTGTGGGGTAAAAATCGCAGAGGAACACCAAGAGATGGATACAGTAAGCAGATTCAGACAGATGTAGGTTGCCGTTCTTATGAGGAGATGAAGAGGCTTGCTCAGGATAGGGTATTGTGGAGAGCTGCATCAAACCAGTCTCCGGACTGAAGACCACAACAACAACAACGAAGTGATTATACTGATTTCGTATGCTGAGCCACAAATTCCCAGTACATCTCATTTAGAAACAACGCAACATCCACTACAAAAGAAGGCCGAAATAAATACGCCAAATAATACAGGCGACGCATTGTCAGTGTGCAAAAGAACGAGTGATCACATACTTGCAAAAGGAAGGGCTAGTTTTACTCTTTCGGTAATCAAATGTTATTGAAGAAATTAACGCCGACGGACATGAGGGTCAGAGGGAGAACGTATATATTTTAACTGAATAAATGTTTTGCTATAAATCAACGTGGTTTCAAATGCTGTTAATAGAACTTAGAAATAAAAAAAGCAGTGAACATAACAAGTTCGTACCCCAATTTCTATTTTAAGCGCCTTTATTATGGCCTCACTCACTTTTGATATTATTTCACTCATTTTCGATTTCGAAATCCTGTGCATGTACATTAAGGAGCTGTACGAATCCCCATTAACTAAAAATTCGTAATGTATCGGCAAGTTGTTCAGCGGGAGATACAGCATCTCTGAAATTTGTATCCTTCATTGTGCAGTATTGAGCTGTCATGTTGAGTAATATTTTAAAGTCTGTCGTCGACATATGAACAAATTTTTTGAAACCCTGTGTATTTTACTTTTTCAGGTCACTCATCACTGAACTGTAGACTCCATGACTACTCCATTTACTTACGCACCCACCACCTGCGTTGCTTTCTCCCATTGTTTTCCTTTTTTCATAATTATATTCCTAGAACTAGAGCATAGATATAGAAATTCTGCATCGGACGCCATGTTCCGTGAAACTGACTGGCTTCATGCCGCCAGTGAGGACACTGCTTATGCCGGACACAATTCTCTGGACAAAGTCGCGATAGACATATGCCGAGATTCTTATCTCCGCGACTTGTGCCTGGAACAAATCTCCGCTACAAATCCCTCTGTGTGAACGTAGCAATGTAAATCAATTTATACAGGTTTCCAGCCAAGATCGCGTTTTTATATCTTAGGATGATCGGTTTCGACGTTACTTAGACGTCATCTTATGATCTCCTGTATCTCAGTATGTCACAGCTCATGTTGCTTCCTCGCATTGTTACATAGAGGAGATCAGAAGATGACGTCTAAGTAACGTCGAACCCGGTCATGCTAAGAAATAAAAACGCGATCTTGCCTGGAAACCCGTATAAATTGGTTTACATTGCCCCAGCGAACCAGGAGTTACGTAGTTTTGCAAAAACGTGCACAATATATGTGGCAAGTAATAAAGGTCATTTTTGTTCCAATATATGTTAGAAAATCGGGCCCGGTAAAGCGCTCGACTGAATACCGAAGGGTCGCGGGTTCGAAACACGGTCGGTCCTCAGATTTTTTCAGTCTGCGTTTTAACCCATCCTTTACCTCTCAACGATGTGAGGAGTGGCCATAAACGACTCGTGGTTTGGATTCCACGTTAAGCTGTAGGTCCCCTTTCCCCGGTTGGATAACTGGGGTTGGCTAAGGACATGCAACTCGCCGAAGTGGCGTCCAATTGAAAGACTTGCACCAGGCCAATGAGCCACACGAAATTATCATCATTATATGTTAAAAAGAAGATCGGGTTTAAAAAAAATATCTGCAGTCGGTCTCGAAACCCACCACCTTCGACAGCACAGAGCGATGTCACTAACCAAACGGCTATTCTTGCTAGGCACAGTGTGATTACTTCATTATTATTCGTGTTCGGATCATCTGAAGGCTTTTACAGTTGATGCGTTTTAAATTTATAGTTATAAGACATTTTACTAAATGTGACGTGTTTTTGATGAATCTTCAATGTTCCAGAAACAAATATCAAGGGCGGATGTTGCCTTCATAAGGATTGCCACATACGCAAGACGAGGTGCGCAGTAGTTCCGTTGTCTTGCTTTGGGACCATTCGTGCATAGCCCCTAGAGTTCGAGTAGCCGGGAGCTGGTGTCTCTACTAGTTCCAACGCCACGTTTTCCCTAGCCCATCCCTGCTGCGGAAGCGCCCGTATGCTGCCTCCAGGAGGTTCAGAAGAGAATTTGAACCTCAGCCGCGCGTGCGCATTGCAATGCTACGTCACTGCTGTCTATATCAAGCAGCCGCGCTACGACTCGTATACGTGCTGACTCCGGGACGTAAAATGTTTCTCATGCGATAAAGACAGTTTGAATGTGCAAATAAAATGATCTGATAGAAGAACGAAATGAAGAGCGATAGCTTAATAACACTTTTTATGTTATTCACTTTTTTTGAAGACGAGCTTTTTTTCCTAAGGTTAACTGGACCAGTGAACACAAAGGATGCGCCGCCACTGTCGTCTTTTACCTCTACATCTACATGGAATACTCTGCAAATCACATTTAAGTGCCTGGCAGAGGGTTCATCGAACCACCTTTATATTATTTATCTCCCATTCCATTCTCGAATAACGCGCGGAAAGAAAGAACACCCGAATCTCTCCGTTCGAGCTCTGATTTATCGTATTTTATTCTGATAATCTTTTAAAAAGTAGAATGTTGTCTATTGGGGAGTTTCGTAAATAGCCCATGCCGCAGTGATAAGCGCCGTTGTTGTAATGATTTCCATCCCAGATCCTGTATCATTTCCGCAATGTTGTCTCCCCTGTATCGTGACAATACAAAACGAGCTGCCCTTCTTTGTACTCTTACGATGTCTTTCATCAAACCCACCTGATAAGGATCCTACACTGGGCAGCAATACTCCAAAATTGGACGGACAAGTGTAGTGTATGCAGTTTCTTTAGTAGATCTGCTGCATCTTTTAAGGGTTCTGCCAATAAAACGCAGTCTCTGGTACGCCTTTCCCACGATATAATCTACATCTTGAACTCTGCCCAGCTGAGCTGGAGGGGTGTTGACGTGGAACACTGTAAAAACCCTAAATACTTGGGCGTTACTTTAGACCGAGCTCTGATATTTAAATAACATTGCCTTAACACCAAACTGAAAATTTGTGGTCGAAATAACATTCTGAGACGACTGACGGGTTCGGCGCAAGACCAAAGGTTGTAAGAACGTTAGCCCTATCCCTAGCCGCCGCTGGCGAATACGCTAGCCCAGTTTGGTGCAGGTCAGCACACGCCAAACAAGACGACGTCGCCCTCAATGAATCTGCCAGAATAGTTACATGATGTTTGCAGCCAACCCCTGCAAATAAAAGCTATCATCTTGCCGGTATTGCACCTCCAGCAATTCTAAGAGAACAGGAAGCATATAAAGAGAGACAAAAGTCTGTAGTCTCCAAGTGTCACCCACTTCATGGGATGGAGCAAGAAGCACAGATGCTTAAATCTAGAAACAGGTTCTCACATCAACTGAGAAGGAGAGTAACTACAGAACAACGGTAGAACGCTGGAAGGATGCGAAAAGACACCCCTGGATGGAACCCTCCAAAGCCTTACGTGCTTGACACAACGAAAGTTGGACAACGTGGAAGACTTTGAACCGTTTACGCAGTGGCATAGCAAGGTCTAAAGTAAACCTAAGCAAATGGGGCTATCAAAATGATTCCACCCTCTGTGACTGTGGAGCCATTCAAACAATTACCATTATTGATAGAGCTGAAGCCTAGTAAGCATGGAGGTCCGGGTTCGATTCCCGGCCGCACCACAAATTTTAATTAACAAATAACTATCAATAATGTCTGTGACATATTTGAGACGTAAATCCGTCTCAGGGATTCTTTCATTGTATTTAATTGATATTTATATCACCATAACAGGATTGTTCCACCATGTCCATTGCTGAGGTGCTATTCCGCTGCATGGAGAACCTTGGCAGTAGTGGCAATTATCTTTGGAACAAAGAAGCTGAATTAAAGTTTGTGTTGTGGAGGGAAATCGTACATAGACTATTCCGAGGCGCCTTAATCGTTAGTGGTGTGGTAGTCTAACGGGTAAGACGTCTGCCAAGTAAGCATGGAGGTCCGGGTTCGATTCCCGGCCGCACCACAAATTTTAATTCAATGCTTCAGCTCTATCAATAATTACCATTATGTATAACTGCCCGCTCAGTCTCTCACACTGTACCTTTGAGGAGTTTATGTCGGCACAACCAAACACTACTGAAGTATCCCTCTTCTGGGCTAAGAATATGTAAAAACCTTTCTT
This sequence comes from Locusta migratoria, assembly GCA_026315105.1. NCBI lineage: Eukaryota > Metazoa > Arthropoda > Insecta > Orthoptera > Acrididae > Locusta > Locusta migratoria. The sequence goes on from CM048749.1 coordinate 183,725,838, forward strand.
TACATCTGCATAATTTTTCTTTTTAAATTTATATGTATGTATTTTATGATGACTCTGACACGAATAAGTAGTCTACATGTTCTTTCCAGTTTAAGTCTAATATAATAGAAATTCCAAGGTATTTGTGGAGCGTACGGCCTTCACTTTTGATTGATTTATCTTGTAAACAAAATTTAACGGATATCTTTTCGTACTCATGTGGACGACTTTATTATTTAGAGTCAAAATGTTCAAATGTTTGTGAAGCTTAAGGGACTTAACTACGGGGTCATCAGTCCCTAAACTTACAAACTACTTACGAACTAGGACGGCACAAATATCCATGCCCGAGGGGGGATTCGACCCCCCGACCGTAGTGGCCGTGCAGACCGTGACTGGAGCGCCTCAGTCCACTCGGCCACCGCGGCCGGCTATTTAGAATCAGTTGCCAATTTTTACACCATAGTGATAGCTTATTTAGATCGTTCTGCAATTGGGTTTGATCTTCAGATGCTTTTACTAGACACAGCTGCTTAGATTTTCTCCCAAATCGTTTATGTAAATCAGGAACTACAAACTGTGTTCTATGTGACAGGAAATCCTCTCTCCAGCCGCAAATTTGTGAGGTACGGAAAAAAAAGAAATGTTGTTGTTATTGTGGTCTTCAGTCCGGAGCTGCAGCTCTCCACAATACTCTATCCTGAGCAAGCCTGTTCATCTCTACATAAGAACGGCAACTTACATCTGTTTGAATCTGCTTACTCTATCCATCTCTTGGTCTTCCTCTGCGGTTTTTATCCTCCACACTTCCCTCTAACGCTAAATTCAAATTTTTTTCATGTTTAAGAATGTGTCCTACCAATCGATCCCTTCTTTTAGTCAAGGTATGCCAGAAAATCCTTTTCTCCACAATTCTGTTCAGTACATCCTCATTAGTTACGTGTTCCACTCAACTAATCTTCAGCATTCTTCTGTAGCACCACATTTCAAAAGCCTCTATTCTCTTCCTGTCCGCACTGTTTATCGTCCATGTTTCACTCCCATACAAGGCAACACTCCACAGAAATGCCCTCAGAAAGGACTTCCTTAGGCTTAAATCAATATTCGATGTTAACAAATTTCTGTTTTTCAAGATTGCTTTCTACCCATTGCCATTCTGCATTTTATATCCTCTGTACTGCGACCATCATTTGTTATTTTACTGCCCAATTAACAAAACGCATCTACCACCTTCATTGTTTCGTTACCTAATCTAATTCCTTCAGCATCACCTGATTTTTAAGACTGCACTCCATTATTCTAGTTCTGCTCTTGTTAATGTTCATCTTATACGCACCTTTCAGCACACAGTCGACTCCGTTCAACTGCTCTTCCAAATTCTTTGCTGTCCCTGACAAAATTATTATGTCGTCGGCAAAACGCAATGTTTTTAATTCTACACACTGAACTTTAATTCGTTCTTCTTCTGCTCAATGTACAAATTGAATAAGATCGGAGAAAGGTTATAACCCTGACTTCTCCCTTCCCAACTAGTGCATCCCTTTCATGCACTTCTACTCTGACAATCTTACGCTCCCTATATTTTACTCCTGCTCGTTTTAGAACTTGAAAGAGTTTATTCCAATGAACATTGTCAAAACCTTCTCCAGATCTACAAAAGCTAGAAATGTAGGTTTGCCTTTTCTTAATCTATCTTCTAGGATAAGCCGTAAAGTGAGCAGTGCCTCCCGTGTTCCTACATTTCTCCTGAACCCAAACTGATCTTCCCCGAAGTCGGCTATTCCATCCTTCAGTAAATCAAGAAATACGGTATCAATTGCCGGCCGCGGTGGCCGAGCGGATTGCGGCGCGCCAGTCACGTTCTACACGGCCACTACGGTCGGGGGTTCGAATCCCCCCTCGGGCATGGATATTTATGCCGTCCTAGTCTTAGTTAGTTCGTAATTAGTTTGTAAGTTTAGGGACTGATGACCCCGTAGTTCAGTCCCATAAGCTCTACAAACATTTCAACGGAAGCAAGTCATCAGTACGTGTGAGTAAGTAGTTGTGTTCCGCATGAACGATATTTTCTTAATCCGTTTTGACCTTGGGTCGATAGATCATACTCTTCGAGATAATTTATAACAATTGAACACAGGACATGTTCCAAAGCCCTGCTGCAAATAGACGTCAATGAAATAGGGCTGTAGTTTACTGGTGGCTCTTACCGCCTTTCGCCAGGCTGAGGCGCTTCATTCTCGGTCAGCACGGCCACTACGGTCGGGGATTCGAATCCCCCCTCGAGCATGGATATTTGTGCCGCCCTTAGTGTTAGGTAGTTCGTATGTAGTTTGTAAGTGTATGGACTAACCCCGTAGTTGAGTCCCATCAGCTCTACAAACATTTGAACATTTTTTCGCCGGGCGCGGTGGCCGAGGGGACTGAGGCACTTCAGTCACGGTCTGCACGGCCACTACGGTTGGGGGTTCGAATCCGCCTTCGGGCATGGATATTTGTGCCGTCCTTAGTTAGTTCATAAGTAGTTTGTAAGTTTAGGAACTGATGACCCCGTAGTTAAGTCCCATAAGCTCTACGAACATTTGAACATTTTGAGCCGGCCTTAGTCTTAGTTAGTTCATAAATAGTTTGTAAGTTTAGGGATGATGACCCCGTAGTTAAGTCCCTTAAGCTATACAAACAAACATCTTACTGAAACTTCCTGACAGATTAAAATTGTGTGCCGGAACCGGGACTCGAATCTGGGACCTTTGCCTTTCGCGGGCAAGCGCACTACCGACTGTGCTATCCCGACACGACTCACGATGCCGCCTCACAACTTTACTTCCGCCAGTACCTCGCCTCCTACTTTCCAAACTACACAGAAGCTCTCCTGGAAGAAAGGATATGGTGCAGACATGGCTTAGCCACAGCCTAAGGGATGTGTCCAGAATGAAACTTTCACTCTGCAGCGGAGTGTGCGCTGATATGAAACTTGCTGGCAGATTAAAATTGTGTGTCGGAACCGGGACTCGAACCTGGGACCTTTGCCTTTCGCGGGCAAGCGCACTACCGACTGTGCTATCCCGACACGACTCACGATGCCGCCTCACAACTTTACTTCCGCCAGTACCTCGCCTCTTACTTTCCAAACATCACAGAAGCTCTCCTGCTAGGAGTGCTAGTCTTGCATGGTTCGCAGGAGAGCTTCTGTGAAGAAGTAGGAGGCGAGGTACTGGCGGTAGTAAAGTTGTGAGGCTGCATCGTGAGTCGTGTCGGGATAGCACAGTCGGTAGTTCGCTTGCCCGCGAAAGGCAAAGATCCCAGGTTCGAGTCCCGGTTCCGGCACACAATTTTAATCTGCCTAAAGTTTCATATCAGCGCACACTCCCCTGCAGAGGGAAAGTTTCATTCTGGAAACATCTTACTGCCTTTCTTGAATATAGGTGTGACCTGTGCAACTTTCCAGTCGTGTACCAGGTTGGGAGACGAGTGTTGCGGCAGCCGCCACCGCCACTTGAGTAATGAGGCGCCGCCTGGATGCTCCCGGCCACGGTGACTGGGCTGGCTGGGCTTCTCCGGCAGTTCCTCCCGGCGGCAGCAGCTGGTGCGGGCGGCAGGTAGCTCGGCTAATGGCCCCGCGGCGCCGCTATTAATCCCGTGAGCTTTGTCTGCCCGCTGTCCGTCCTTTGTCTCGGACACCCATTATTCATAGCCGCGTCACCCTGCACGCCACCCCTTTGTGTGAGCGTCTGTGTGCCCGCGCCGCCACCGCCGCAGGTAAAATGTCTTTTTCTTTATTATCGCATTTTCTCGCCGCCGCGGCGGTACTTCCTTTTGCTCACTTACTGCTCGGTACACGTCCTCACCCGTTCCGCTCCGGAACTGCTCTTCCTCTCTCATTTACTGCACTGCTTTTTCCTCCTGTGTTTCTTTTCGCTTTTTAGAAAGCGTTTCCTGTACCCTACATTCTACTGCGATAGACGTGTTCTCTCTCTCTCTCTCTCTCTCTCTCTTTCTTTCCTTGCCCCATACACACACACAAACACACACACACACACACACACACACCCGCACTCACGACAAAGTCTGTTCACACACATATACAGGGTGATTCACCAAGTGTGTTTGCCTCTGTAACTTATAAAATAATAGGTGACGGGAAATTTTAATGGGGTAGGTCAACACACGAAATGTTACACTCATCTTGGAAAATGATACAATAAACTATGTTCATAGGCCCGCAGAAAGTGTAACATTTCTTTTGTTGACCTACCCCATTAAAATTTCCCGTCACCTATTATTTTATAAGTTACAGAGGCAAACACACTTAGTGAAACACCCTGTATGTTCTCACAAACATTAGGCTTCAAACCGCAGTCACTTAGTCTGAATTTGTTATTGTACTCATCTGTTTAGACGCCATCACAGAACTGTTTAACAATTATTACTGTACTTCACCAGGTCTCAATAATAAAATATATACTGAGCTATCCCGACACGACTCACAATGCCGCCTCACAATTTAATTCCGCCAGTACCTCGCCTCCTACTTTCCAAACTTCATAGAGGCTCTCCTGCGAAACTTGCAAGACTAGCACTCATGGCTTAGCCACAGCCTAACGGATGTTTCCAGTATGAAACTTTCACTTTGCAGCAGAGTGTACGCTGTGGCTAATGCATGTCTCCACCATATCCTTTCTTCCAGATGTGCTAGTCTTGCAAGTTTCGCAGGATAGCTTCTGTGAAGTTTGGGAAGTATTACGCGAGGTACTGGCGGAATTAAAATTGTGAGGCGGCATCGTGAGTCGTGTCGGGATAGCTCAGTCGGTAGAGCACTTGCCCTCCAAAGGCAAAGGCCCCCTGTTCGAGTCCCGGTTCCGACACACAATTTTAATCTGCCAGTGAGTTTCATATCAGCGCACACTCCGACTCAGTGTGAAAGTTTCATTCTGGAATAAAATATATCTCAACACGACATGTTTCGTGACGACATTATCCCATTATCAAGTTCTGTAAAACAAGGAAACGTAGAATAATAAGGCCACTATATACAAACGACTGTAACACAAATATTCCAATGAAAACTTACGTCCTACCTACCATAAAATTTTTCTGCTGCTAGGAAGAATCGTTAAACACAATAGTTTTGTATGTACATTGTCAAAAATAAATGAAGCATTGCGCAGTACCACATGTTTCTCCGATGGCAGCAAGTTGTGCACTAACGGACAGGTGATACAACTTCAAATATTTTCCATATATTTAACCACTGTCATTGGTGGCCAAAGACATTCTAGTCAAGATACTTAACATTTACTCATAAAAATCAGTCAAAAATTACAGGTTTTGTAACTATGCTCTAAATTTAACAATGTTATTGTAATAATCTGAAATAGTTTTATAATCATCATGTTGGTTTCACTTTAATGTGAACATGGGTGTCCCACCCCGTAAATCAGCACATTGAAGCCCCCCCCCCCCTCCTCCATCATTCCACACAAATAGACACCCGATACAGCCGCGTTTGCGGTTTATTTAATATTACTTTTCCATCCTAATCTTGTATAAATCTAGAAGCTATACAAACCCCCTTCCCTCTTCCCCCCCTCCGGTTTTCCTACCAAGTACATTTGTACAGTGCTAACGTCAGTTGTGGCGAGCTCCGGTGGAGTAGCCAAGCAGTCTAAGGCGCCTCGCTACGGAGCTCGCTGTTGCTCGCCGTCGGAGGTTCGAGTCATTCTCGGGGCATGGGTGTGTGTGTGTGTGTGTTGTCCTTAGGGTTAGTTTACCTTAGTTTAAGTAGTTTGTAAACTACGGACTGATGGCCAAGCAGTTTGGTCCGATAGATTTACAATCAGTTGAACATTTTCATTTGTGGCGATGTAGTGTGATGTTTATTTATAATGTTTTACCTTTTGGAGTCATAAATAGCTCACAACGTATATATATTCAACATTTGTGCAATTGTAGTGCCGCGACGGTTTAGCCGCGCATACTGGAGCGCCGTGTTGCGGTGCCCGCGCCCATCCCCCGTCGGGTGATTCGAATCCCCTCACGGTTATGGATGTTTGTGTCGTCTTTAGTGTAAGGTACTTTGTAAGTTTAAGGACTGATGACCCCACAGTTAAGTCCCTTAAGCTTAACAATTTTTTTTTTTTTTTTTTTTTTTTTTTTTTTTTTTTTTTTTTTTTGCGATTGTAGTTTGGTAACATGAATTACTACTCTGTAGTCCGTAGGTAAGCTAAACATAACAATTCATCTACGCACTGTAAATAATAACACCGTATCCATCCCCCAGAGATAATCCATCTACCCTTCACTTTACTACCTGACATACCAATCCAAACGCAAATATAATGGCTTATCTTAGTAATTATCTTTGGCATAATCTTTGGCATACCCTTTCCATACTTCAAAAGTTGCTTTTGTACGTTATAACGAGCATATATATGTGTAATTATTTTAAATAAACATGGGGGTACAAATGAGGTACCTATTTTATGTTAATGACATTGACTTATGATCTTGTCCTAAAGATTTTATTGGCATGACGAAAAAAAAAAAAAAACAAAAAAAACAAACAAACAAACAAACAAACTGTCTGAAGAATATCATATAAGTAACCACCAACTCATGCCACTTGTAATGTACCCTACATCTGTAATTTATATTCTGTTTTAATAATTTTAATAATGTTATGCAAAGCAGATGATAATGGCCTAAGGTCGAAACCTGGTCGTGGAACTAAACAATATTCAGTCAAATGGCGGTGAATTACTTTAAAAACTTATTTGTCTGTTCTCACAGAGAATGTTTCAGTGTCTTTCATCAAACTTATATTAGTGACAAATCGCGCCATTGGCAGCAATAGGTTTTCGTAACAAATGTTGACTGGCGATACCAGGTGATGTTGCCCATCATTCGTAATTTAAAGTGCTCCCGATGCCTAAAGCCCCTTCCACACGGAGTAAGGTTCCCTGTATGTTTTCTGGATGGCAAGTGGGCTCCACCAGTGCTTTTCAAACTGGGGTCAGGACCCCCATGGGGGGGGGGGTCTCAAGGTCTTGCTCGGGGGGGGGGGGAGGTGTCGCCATTACATGAGGGAGTAGTTGTACCGTAACCAGTCCAGTGCAGGTCTCAAAAAATGTTCAATTGTTTGTTAAGCTTATGAGACTTAACTGGGGGATCATCAGTCACTAAACTTGCAAACTACTTACGAACTCCCTTATACTAGAGACGACACAAACATCCATGCTCGAGGGATGATTCTAACCTCCGATGTGTGAGACCGCGCGATCTGTAACGTGGCGCTCCGTATCGATCGGCTACTTCCCGCGGCCGCATATCTCAATACCAAGGTTTTAAAAATAGGTCTAATTGAATTTTATGTTAAAATTGTGTAATTATTTGTTTAGCATCAATTCTGAATTCAATGGAACACAAATTGTTTTCTAATACAGTGTGTTGAGGGTGATTAAACGCAAAGGCAGAAAACTGTTTTCAGGAATCAATAACAAGGTAAATGAACAAGATGAAATAACGAAATCTGAAATAGGGAAAGTTTCATTCTGGAAACATCCCTTAGACTATCTCTCCACCATATCCTTTGTTCCAGGTATGCTAGTTCTGCAAGTTTCGCAGGAGAACTTTCGTGGGACGGACTGTGACGCGTGCCGGGATAGCTCAGATGGTAGAGCTCTTGGCCGTCAAAGGGAAAGGTCCCAGGTTCGAGTCCCGATTCCAGCATACAATTTTAATCTTCAAGGAAGTTTCAAAAGTGTTGTAATTTGTTGTTTAGCTACGAAATAACATTACAAAGATGCTCCTTTGATATAATAGCGTTGTGCCCTAGCATAGGAACGATAGTTTTTCACGGTGCACGGTGCACAATTAAATATAAAGACCTTTGAAGCTATCTGTATACTGTTTGCGGTAATTTTACTGTATCATACACAAAATGACACATTTTGAAAACTTCGTCAAATTTTTATCGTTTTAAAAAGCTTTTATTCATACATTTACGCTTCAATGAGAGAAGGCAAGAAGTAAGCAGTTCAGTTTGCAATATGGCGACTCAAAAGTTCTACTTGTCTAATTGAAAATAAGTCTCATCTCAAAGGCCACGTCCCGTTCCACGAAGCAAAAATGTAACCTTCCAGATGTTTCTTTTCTCGCTTCACAGTGTAGCGGAATGTGGAATTTCACGCTCTAACGCCACCAGTTCCTCGTCCAAGTGCGTTTTCACGTCGCCTAAGGCGACGGTATAAACTAGGATTAACCCTTATCGCAGAAAAATGTTTGAAAAGCGTACGACAGAGTACAAGTGTCAAGTACTTTTCACGAGTATCTTCGCTGTCCCTGCTATTTCGACAAAAGAGGGGGGAACTGTAGCTTCGAAACGCCGTGTCATTCTCAGCCAATGGCGTCCTCGAGATAGGTAGGGTGTGGAATCGTTACACTGTACTCTTTGACGCTGCTCGGTAGCCTTTGTCACAAGGGGGAATGTTAAAAAATAATAATCCGGAACATTTATAATTTCGGCATGCAGTTGGAATTCATACACTCGTCCATGTCTAACTACCGGAAATTTCATTTCGGTATGTATGTTTGTTAGCTATTGTTCAGTGCCTTATTGAGTGGAACGTTGCGTCGCGCGCAGTTTGCGGCAACAATAAAAGCCAAAGTAGGGGAAAATGAAGCTACAATGCCTCAAAGGTTAAGCCGATGTTACACGGCACACGTAACTTTCGCGAGTCAAGTCTAGACGGTCTGCCACCTAGCGGCAGAACGGGTGAAGCTACGCTTTGTAGCAGACGCTTTATCCGCCGTAGGGAAATAGGAACGGTTCTATTCTGCCGTGGATCCGCATATGCGCAGAAGCTCTTTCTAGCGGGCTTACTGCTAGTTTCTTCAATCTGCACGTGCGCGACTCGTGTATTCTACTAGCCTTCGGATACAAGCTATTGGACAGTTATCGGTGAGGCGGCCAGTGTCACGGCAAATACTCCTGAAATAATTACGTCCTCCACATCTAAAATACTGTGAACAGTAATTACAGATAAATTATTAGCATGTATCGGCACGGCATAAAATACACTTCAGGCTATAATTCTGTATAGGCCTAATCATAATGTATTTCATGCATGTTGCATAAGGGTAAATTAGTAATAATAATTTATGCCAACGTGACAAAAAACTGTTTGGTTTATTTGTATAATAACGAAAATTCGAGATCACTGCACAAGAGAAACTTAAATATAATCAGATGTTGACTACAGGGAAACTGCTGTCTAGGAGATTCTAGCATTCTTAGTAGTCGTCGTATGAGGATAAAAATAAATAAATAAAAGTTTGTATATCTTATGGGACTTAACTACGGGGTCATCAGTCCCTAAACTTACAAACTACTTATGAACTAGCTAACACTAAGGACGGCACAAATATGCATGCCCGAGGGGGGATTGGAACCCCCGACCGTAGTGGCCGTGCCGACCGTGACTGGCGCGCCGCAGTCCCCTCAGCCACCGCGGCCGGTGTATGAAGTACCTGTGCTTTTATGGTCACATCAGATGTAAAAGATGACAGAAATAAGACAAAATGTAACTGTCCACATTCGAGGATGTGACACATGAAATTCGTTTTACACGATCGACGTTCTTGTGTCAGTTGACTACTCGAGCTGAGTGCGTCTGCTGCATCGCTCCAGGCGTTTTATTCGCGTTCTGCGTCACGTCTGTATCGACTGGTCTTTTCCGCTTAGACGATAGCACCAAAATTATGGAGCTGTCTGCTGCGTAGTTTCGCATCTGAATGACGAAGTGTGGTTAAAGGAGTAAGATTTTAGATGAATTTATGGACATAAGTGAAGAAGATGAGAAGGGGGGACACAAAGCAAAGGAAAGTAACACAGATGTAGTAGTACTGAAATAAGAGGGATGTATTAATGTTGAGTATATATATGCCAATAACTACTCTTGAGTTCTTGAAAACTGGAGGCCACGAACATGATTTGTTACTGGGGCCATAATCTGCTATATAACCGAGTCACAGCTCGCTACTATGTGAAAAAAAGTTCAAATGTTTGCAAAGCTTATGGGACTGCGGGGTCATCAGTCCCTAAACTTACAATCTACTTATAAACTACGTGATTACTTAAATTCTCCTGGCGAATAACAACTTCGATAAACTTACGGGTATGCTGCCAAGTACCAAAATTGACGACGTCCGATATTTCAGCAGGAGACCACCCTGCCATTTTGAAGGCGAAACTGCAGTGAGGAAGCAATGTGTAACGATCTTGGTTTTCTATGAGTAAACAGGAAAGACAACACACACCGAGAAAGCAAGCACACAGCGCTGACACGACCAAAGATGAAACCGGTCAGAATATCAATAATAAACATCAGTTCTCGACGGATGAGGACGGACTAGTTTTGTCTCTCTCTCTCTCTCTCTCTCTCTCTCTCTCTCTCTCTCTCTCTCTTTGTTTTCTTTTTTTCTTCTTTTTTTTTTCTTAAAAAAAGCAGAAGCGTCCATCCCTATTCACAAGGTTGTCGCTTAGCTTTATTACTATCGCTTCCTTGATAACACAGTCCCAGTAGTGGGAAGTGCATGCCAGAATTTCCATTTTGTTGTATTCCATAGGGTGACCTGTGTCAAGACAGTGTTCGGCCACAGCAGATTTGTTTGGCTGTTGTAAATGTGTGTGTCGTTGATGCTCAATACAACGGTCCTCAACAGTCCTAATAGTTTGACCACAGCAACATGGGATACGGTAGACACCCGCCTTGCGCAAACCGTGATCATCCATAACGGATCCCAACAGTGTCTTAATTTTAAAAGTTGTTTTTACTCAAAATGCGGCCATTCTTGTTGGAAGTGCTGACAACGTATGGCAGAAAGACCACTGACTATACCTTATACTAAAGACGGCAGAAACATCAATGCCCGAGGGAGGATTGGAAATCCCGACGCGGGAGGCCTCGCGATCCGCAACGTGGTGCTTCAGGCCACAAGGCTACTCCCGCGCGGCCCGCTACTGTGGATTACAACTGTACCACAGGGCTTTAAATGGTAAAAACGAGTTGTTATTTACTTCGCGTGGTCCGAAGAGGAAACTCCCTCTGAGTTATATTTAACTCACTGTGATATTCCTGGCCTGTGGCCACTTCATATTTCTGGCCGCTGGCCGTTTCTTTGCTAACATTGTACGTGTCGTAAACGCGGAAGAACGACAGAAGTGCAGCATATGTTGAAATGTGGGGTGGGGAGCAGTAGCATATGGCACAGTAGGTGCTGGTTCCCGTGGGAAAGCCCGCCTATGTTACTGGTACTCTCCTCGCATTGGCTGCTGCATTTCACGTCACGTGATTCCTTTGAAATTAGTTTTGTTTATTATATACTAAATATTAATTATTCAGAGCTGAGAATGTGTAATAAATATCTCTCAAGGACAGGCTAGGTTTTGACAATTTAAAAAGTTTAAGGTGCCTTCTCTTATTGTAACAAGAGAAGAGCGATTTGGCAGAAGGCGCGCGACGGCCCTGTTTTGGCGCGAAATAGAGCGTCAGGTGCCCTCTCGCAACGCGCCGCAGTTTCAGTCTCGAGCTGGCCACTATACGCGCCGGACCTCGCCGGTCATGAGTAAAGTTTTGTGTAATTGTGATAACAGTCGAGGTCTCAACATGAACTACGGGCAGCATAGGCCGTGTCGGGTTAATAATAGTTGTTCATATTTTATTATTTATTTAATAAATCGCATCCCTGACAATTAAAAATCTCGTGAGTCGCTTCTTATGCTTCCATCCAACAGAACTTATTTTAGCCTCTCTTGTATGCTGTAGAAGAACCAACGACCTGTGTGCTGTCTTCTGCGCTGGGGACACAACTATAGAAGACAACAGGTTAGTCAGAACTCTATGCTTTCCATAAAGATTTGGACAGCAACTACGGCACCTCGTGCGTACTGTAGGGCGGTAGAAACGCACACTGCTACGCAACAGCATCCGCAAGGATCTGGAGGTTTTAGGGGACTTGTGGGAGGAAGCAGTACTAACTTCTCCGTCCACAAATAAAACCCTAGGAAGCTTGTAATATCCTCTGGATATTTTATAAGATGGGATGGCAAGTGCTATCTTCTGTGAAGGAGTGAGATGTGCAAAGACTTAATAGCAATCATACTCATTCAGTGAATTAACAAGCCAATAAATTTGATTAATAGTGACAGGGCCTACATCAGAAAAGTGAACTGTATGTGCGTGTAGATCTGACTAACTGTTACGTTTACCAGTGTGTTTCGAGCCAAAATCATTAACGAACCATTTTATTCTCATTTTTCAATAAAAAGAAATCGCACTGACGTTTTACGGCCCACTTTAGATTTGCAGTTTTATAAGTTTTTGTAAACATTTTAGACCAAAATAATAATGTAAATAATAAAAAATTAATTAATAACAGTGTCTGAAACCCATCTAGGGAAAAAAATTATGTACTGGCGGGTTCCGAACCACTGACCTTCACCGTCACAGTCAAACAAATTTCCCACTACGCTACAGCTAACAGGAATTGCGTTCTTTAATCTCATAGTATTTATGGCCGTTGTTAACTGATGTTAATATGGCATTTGTAGACACTAGATTATCATTTATCATACGAAGAACGACGTCTTTTTTTAATTCTTTAATATACCATTGCTTTGAATTGACAATGTGTAAGTTGCAATAAGAAAATCATCAAATACGCAACGCAAGATGGCGTGTGTCACAGACAGTTCTGGGCGAGGAATGTCACGTGACATCTGCGAACGGCTGGTTTTCGTTAATTTAATGGAGGGTGTCAAAAGTCCGTTATTTTTGCAAATATCTCTGAAACAATACGAGATATTAAAAAATATAACAGAGCAAAGTTGTAGAGAATTTTCTCCTCAACAAATTCGGTTATTCTCTTTTCGTGTCAGATGCATGGTTAAGCTGTCATTTTCATTTAAATTTCGAGCTGTCAAAAGACGATCGCAAAGGCCCACTTTTAGTGTTACTAGCGTAACCTAAAGTGGGCCAATATTTATCCATCACCACAACGCACCTTATAAGGCAGACACAAAATTTGAGGCCGCGTTGACAACAGTCCAGCTAGCTCCCATTTCGTAATACCGAGAGAGGTGGTAGCGAGTCGGCAGAAGACGGCGGCGGAGTACGGCAAGTGTTGTGGGGCGGTTTTCGCGATACTGGGATCGATGAGGCGTCGGAGGGCCGTTGGCAGGTTAATGGAGCCTCGGAGGCGCGGCGCTGACGCGGGATGACGCGCGGAGGGCGTCCATTAGCAGCAGGCGGCGCCTTGTTCCCAGAACGCCGCGCCGCCGCCGCCGGCCTTGGGGCTGAGCCTCTGCTAGCCGCGCCGGCCCGTGAGAACCCGCCCGGCCTGCCGCCTCGCTACACGTCCGCGCGCCTCACCACTACACAGCGGACGGCGGCAGCGCGCACCTGCCGCCGAGCCACTTGCCGACAAAGAACTGACGTTGAGTCAGTACGGGAACTGCTGTAACTGACTACCGGAAGTCCCGAGTTCCGCAGGAAGACACAACTTTTCGCTTTTGCCCGTAATGACTTGACCTGTTGCAGTGGCGACTAGAATCAACTAGCCGGCCGCGGTGGCCGAGGAGACTAAGGCGCTCCAGTCACGGTCTGCACGGCCACTACGGTCGGGAGTTCGAATCCACCCTCGGGCATGGATATTTGTACCGTCCTAGTTCATAAGTAGTTTGTAAGTTTAGGGACTGATGACCCCGTAGTTAAGTCCCATAGACTTTACAAACATTTGAACATTTTGAGAATCAACCAACTATCACCACAGCCTGTTTAAGTAGATTAAAAGAAAAAAAACATACACACACACACACAGACGGGTTTTACGGCACACTTTAGATTAGCCGGCCGCGGTGGCCGAGGGAACTGCGCCGCGCCAGTCACGGTCTGCACGACCACTATGGTCGGGGGTTCGAATCCCCCCTCGGGCATGGATATTTGTGCCGTCCATAGTATAAGATAGTTGATAAGTATTTTTTAAGTTTAGGGACTGATGATCCCGTAGTTAAGTCCCATAAGCTTAACAAACATTTGAACATTTTGAACTTTAGATTAGTAGTTTTATAAGTTTTTGCAAACATTTCGGACAACAAAAAAGTTTTCTGGGTGTTGTACCGCGTCATGATGTAAGAAGGCTATTGCCGGCCGCGGTGGCCGAGGGGACTGCGGCGCGCCAGTCACGGTCTGCACGGCCACTACGGTCGGGGGTTCCAATCCCCCTTCGTGCATGGATATTTGTGCCGTCCTTAGTAGTAGCAGCTAGTTCATAAGTAGTTTGTAAGTTTAGGTACTGATGACCCTGTATTTAAGTTCAAAATGTTCAAATGTTTGTTAAGCTTATGGGACTTAACTACGGGTTCATCAGTCCCTAAACTTACAAACTACTTAAGAACTATGTTATACTAAAGACAGCACAAATATCAATGCCCGAGGGGGGATTCGAACCCCCGACCGTAGTGGCTGTGCAGACCGTGACTGAAGCTCCTCAGTCTCCTCGGCCACCGCGCCCGTCTGTATTTAAGTCCCATAAGCTCTACAAACATTTGAACATTTTAAGAACCGACGTTCCGGCCAACGTTACAGTGGCCTTCATCTGAGTAAACTGATGTGAGCTGGTTGTTACTATACTTTATATTTACTTTCAATTACACAATATTTTGTATCTCATCCTCGTCACCACTTTTGTGTCCCGTCCGCCGGTTGTCGTAGGTGTTGGTGGCCGAGTAGAAAGAGACCGACACAGGAATAAAGGATGCACGCGTGTGCAGGTACGGAGGTGACCAGCCAGTGGGACAGCAGAAACTAGAAACACTAGAGTAAATTAGAACGAGATATATTCCGAAGAAAGATTACAATACTTATCTTTCATAAGTTTCATGACTGCAGAAGACTGATACATTAACTAGTTAGAGGCCTGCCTACTGATGATTCCTAGTGCCTATCCGATAGCCAAGTCTTAACTGGTGCCTATCTGATTCTCAAGTGGCAGATGCAGCAGTCGTGGCCACGAGCGGAGTTGCAGCAGAGGGCGCTCGTGGCTGACGTCCTAAGAACGCCGCGCCGTGCGTGCATGGCGGCGCGCGGCGAAAGTACTTGGCGCGCACTTCATACTTGCGCGACACCACACAATACGTCATAATTTTGTTTAAAATCAGCGATGTTATTCGTGGATTTTTGGCGGAAGAATGGGGACTTTATTATGATAAGATGCTGAGGTGCAGGAAGTGGGGGGTTAGCTGTTGCCAATTGCTTCTTGCATAGCGAGACATGATTGGTGTTCATCGGCGAATGGGGTGAGAGCTTCCGTTTCTCTCCTGCTGGCCGTGGGCCGCGCGGCGGCAGTTGCTTACTAGTGACGCTCGCGTGTGGTCAGTGCGGCCTATCAACAGTATTAATGTAAATAATAAAAAATTATAGTGACATGATTACGACATAGCTATGCACCCAACACCTAACCCTTTTAGGGAAAAAAGGAAAAAAAATTGTGGTAGTTGCAAGTTCCGAACCACTGACCATGTGCTCTTTAATCCAACGCGCTGCCCACTACACTACAGTGAACAGGTACGAAATTGGTCCTTTATTTTTGTACTATTGATGGCAGTTGTTAACTGATGCTAATAGGTATTTTTAGACACTAGACTTTCATTTACAAAGAACGATGTGTTTTTGTTAATTCTTCAGTATGCCGCTGCTTCGAAATAACAACGTATAAGTTATAATGAGAAAATCATCAAATATGCAACGTAAGATGGCGTATGCCAGAGAGAGAGAGAGAGAGCTGAATCGTTGCGGCTCAGCATCGTACCATTCTTCCGTTACCCTTCTTCTTTAATTACTTGTTACGTACCCCATCAATTTTGATTATCTTTCTATTTACTTTGATCGAGTGATATCGACTGCGATGAATTTCTGCTGTTCCTCATTACGATCCTTGACTGGTGCGGTGCTTAAAGGGATATGCGCGCCGCGTTGAGGGCAGTGGTGGATGCGGGTCAACGGAGGTACCTCGAGGCGGCTGTCGTGGTCGATGTACGGAACTGCCGCGGGGTGGAGCCACTTGAGGTCATGAGCGCCGCGGGCAGTAGTGAGGCACTCTCCGAAGCCGGCGCATCTCTCCACCTTCCACGTTGTTGCGGTACAAGGATTGCGTCCCATCTTTCTTCCTGGCGGGCTTGTAAGACCGGATTGTAACTGCTCCGCAAGTCTATCATCGTCTCTCAATCACCGTTCGTACTGGTTTCTTGTGGAAAAGCTGTGTGAGTGACTCCGTTAAACATTGTTTCGCCATTGTGCTCCATTGCCTAGTACTTACGACATGTCGCCCGGTAGTTCCTACGACCAAACGTGTAGTTGTCAATCTGGCTCTTCCACCTATCGAGTTGCTGTTGGTGTACTTCCCGACACCCCCCCCCCCCCGGCTCCTTTCGGGTGCGTACCGTTGGTTAATTGGTAGGTGATTACATGCCTAGTTGTGCCACCCTGTGATTTACAATCCCTGTGTGTTTGTGTGTGTTTCTCGATTTTTCGGAATTGTAACCGGCCCATAGATGATGCCTTCCATGTCTTTCGTATGTCCGTGTGTTGTATATTTCATGTCACCTCACCGGTGCAATTGTTGTTATTTACTTAATTTCTTACCCTCGTGTTGTAGGGGCATTATCAATCAATTTACTGAATGTGAATGATTTCACAAATTGCTAAATGTCACTGGGGGAATCCTTACTGTTTATTTTCTCACAGTCTTTTCCTTTCGTCATCGTGTGCCCCGTTGACGAATGTATTTTGGGCAAGTTAAATTTTAATTATTGTAAAGTCCATACCTCCCGGACTGAAGTTTCCGAGTGGGGAATGGGCAACTCACATTCTGCGTCCTTGGCAGTTCCTATGTTAGTTGCAGTGATCTTAACCTGTTAACCATTTGTATTACTATGAATACCCTTTCAGTAGCCAGTTCTGCCCCTTCTAGTAAATTATAATTTCCACCTACTGTTAATTTACTAATTCTCTTGGCACCGTGTTGGGGCAAGTTGTGATTAAATGCCCGTATCTAATGAATCCGATTGGTGCTTAATCTGCTTAACTGACTTAATTGATTGCATTTTATTCAAAGGCATCAATAATTTGTGCATGAATTACATTAGACCGTCCGTTAAGTTGCCTATATTGTGCGGCCCTAAGATATCGCATAAAACATTTTTTTTTGTCTATTTGCTGAGTTTGTACGATGGGTTATTTATATTAGTCGATATCTACACTTTTGTTAAGGAGGTGTGACAAAAAATTACGTGTCATGTGTCACGTGTCATGTGTCACGTGTCCTCTTATGTCCCAAGTCACCGGCGTGCGCACAATCGAAGAAAACACAGCCACTTGTGAACGAGCGGTCAAACGTAACGGTGTCACTATGTTTTCGAAACAGGTACAACGGAGTTGATTCAAGATTTAATGTGCCACGAGAGTGTCACCAAGGTCTTCAAGAGGCGTGTGGGGAATCGGCGTTGCCGTACAGAACAGTGGCACATTGGGAAGAGACCCCAACAATAGTTTTTCAACGTTCCTCCTCAGTCAGTGCACAGTATTACTGTTCGTTTTTGCAGCATCATCTGCAACGAGATTTCCAAAAGAAGCTGCAGCCTTACTGCGCAACCCACCCATCACTGTGCAGGCGCATTCAGCGCAAGCTGTGGTTGCACTGTTCGGCCGATGGGACTGGCCCAAAAGCTAACGATCGGCCGTCTTGTCATCCTCCGCTCAAAAGCGTCAACGTATGTGGTATGAAGAGGGGCGTGGTCTACGCCCCAGAATCCCGGTCGTTGCATCGTTTTCCGTGACAGGAGCTGCCACTTGTCAATCAAGCAGCTTGTCAATTCGGCTCAAAAGGGCCGAGTACACCCCTCCTGCGAACAGCGTTCAGTAGACAGGCGCTTTGACTCAGCCACGTGCTAGCCAGGCCCGACAGTACTTCGGTGACCTAGCGGGAAACGCTGTAGCCATTAAGGCGTGGGATTTGGCCCTGAATTTATATGTGGCACGAGTGAAGCTATTAGTGAACTTTTCGTAAGCAAGGGTGTGGTGCATGGCAGACCGTTTCGTTCAATAGAATTCATCAGCCATATAAAATTAGCACATGTTATGTTTTCACACAGAAGGTTTATATACTCAATAAGCCACCAAAAGGTACAAAGGGAGAAGGGGAGGGGGATCTTTAATTTCAGTTGAAACAACTGTAGACAACATCACAATACCATATACTTATTCCACATGACATCCTCCTCCAATCCTACCGCTTTGTACGCGACTGCTTGCACTAAACAGTAATCATTATTAGAAGCGACTGCTGCTTCACACACTAATCACTATTCGAATCAACCGCTGATTTCCGTCCCGAGATTCGCACGTTCGATACCATCGCTTCTATACGAATCGCTTCGATGCATACCGTTTGGAGGCCTCCGCCGTTTGATGTATCACATCTTCAAAACTACCGTAGATTTGAACCACGGTCTTCCCGAATAAGAGTGCGCCACCTCTCTCGATGATACACATTGTAATATAGTTTGGAATACGCGTTAGATATCCCCACAGTACATTCTGAGACGAGCGAGGAAAAAAAATCAACAATTTTATTTGTATGAATAAATAAAAATTATAGACACAATTTCATCACATGATAAATCTCTACATAATATCTTCAGAAAAGTATGTGGTGAACTAGTCGCTAAATGGACGTGACAGTTTTCCTTTCCTTTTGCGTTGTTTTGAATATGAAGCCTTTTAAATCATAAGAATGTTTGTTAAGATTAAGAGGCTTCACAGCGGGGTCATCAGTCCCTAAACTTACAAACTACTTATGAACTAGCTTATACTAAAGACGGCACAAACATCCATACCCTTGGAGGAATTCGAACCCCCGACGGGGAGCGGCCTCGCGCATCGTAGCATAGCGCCTCAATGCGCTTGGCCACTCCGCCGCGACAAATCATAAGAAATTTAAAGAACATTTACCGTCACTCACGACCATAGAAATAAAATACGTTCCCATGACTATGAACAAAATTGTGCATTCGATATATATCATTTCAGGAGGAGCATATACGATTGCAAGCAATCTTGTGAATTACCGAGGAAGAGGCTTGCACAGGACAGGGTAGCGGGGAGAGCCGCATAAAACCAGTCTCATAACGAAGGACGACAACAGCAACAGCATATATCGACATATATACATCGCAATTCACCGTAAAGTGGGTGGTACAATGTACCACTACTAGGCATTTCCTTTCCTATTCCAGTCCCAAATACAACGAGAGAAAAAAGAATGTATATGTGCCTCTGTACGAGCCCTGATTTCTCTTATCTTTGCGATCATTACGCGAAATGTAAGCAAGCGACAGGATGATGGTTCTACGGCCAATTTCAAATTGAGACCCCCTCTAAATTTCAACAACAGAATTACTCGAAAAGAACGTTGTCTTTCCGTCAGCGATCCCCAGTCGAGTTCCTGGAGCTTTTACGTGACACTTGCTTATTGGTCGAACTTACCAGTAACGGACCTAGCTGAAGTGCTTGTATGTTTTACTTTAAACTGAGC
Organism: Locusta migratoria; assembly: GCA_026315105.1. Lineage (NCBI taxonomy): Eukaryota > Metazoa > Arthropoda > Insecta > Orthoptera > Acrididae > Locusta > Locusta migratoria. Next base: position 183,745,464 of record CM048749.1, read on the forward strand.
TGCTGCAGCAATAGTCAAGACGTGGTCGCAAAAGCATTTTATACGCGGTCTTCTTTGCAGATGAAGTACAGTTTCCGAAAATTTTCCCAATAAACCGTAGTCGGCTGTCCGCCTTACAACTGTCCTTACATGTTCGTTCCATTTCATATCGCTCTGCAATGTTACGCCTAGATATTTGAACGACGCGACAACATCAAGAAGCTCACTACTAATGCTGCATTCGAACATTATGGGATTGTTTTTCCTACTCATGCGCATCACTTTACATTTTTCTACATTGAGAGCTATCTGCCATTCTTCGCACCAACTAGAAATTTTGACTAAGTCATCCTGTATGCTATTGCAGCCAATGAAAGACGACACCCTCCCATACACCACAGCATCATCAGCAAACAGCCGAAAATTACAATTTACTCTGTCAATCAGATCATTTATATAGATAGAAAATAATAGCGGTCCTATCACACTCCCCTGGGGCACGTTTGACGATACACTCGTCTCTGATGAACACTCACCCTCGAGAACAACGTACTGCGTTCTATTATTTAAGAAGTCCTCCAGAGAGTCACAAATCTGTGAACCTATTCCATAAGCTCATATCTTAGTTAGCAGTTTGCAGTGTGGCACCGCTTCAAACGCCTTTTTGAAGTCGAGAAAAACACAAACCGCCTGTTGCCCTTCATCCATGTCTCGCAAGATGTCATGAGAGAAAAGGGCAAGCTGAGTTTCACATTAACGATGTGTCCTAAACCCGTGCTGATTCCCTACTAAATATTTATAACTGCCGAGCAGTGGCGTAACTAGGACTTGGCTTTGGGGGGGGGGGGGGGAATAGATCTGCTTGACGAGCAAAATTTTAGTCAGTTTCCTGACAGACTACCATCTACCACTCCTATTGAAGAAACTAATTCACTCCCATCCAATGAAAGATTATGGTAAAACACCGCAATTTTTAAATCTATACCTTTACCAGATTGCTGTTATACGATTTCATTTCATTTCGTTTCTTTTTCTTTTTTTCGGGTTCTGGGGAGATTCTATCCACCTAATTCCCCCCCCCCCCCCCCCTCATAGTTACGCCACTGCTGCCGAGTTAGGTAGTTGATTTTCCTTCTCTTGTGCATCACCTTATATTTTTCTACATTTAGAGTTAGCTGCTATTTTTCAAACCAACTATAAATTTTGTCTAACTCATTCCGTATGCCACAAATTACGAGTTACTCTGCCCATCAGATCATTTATATAGACAGAAAAGATTAGCGGTCCTATGATGCTCTTGTGGGGCACGCCTGACGATACACTGGTCCCTGATGAACACTCGCTGTCGAGAACAACCTACTGCGTTGTATTACTTAGGAAGTATTGCAGCCAGTCACAAATCTGCAAACCTATTCCATATTCTTCGTTAGCAGTCTGAAATCGAGAAAAATACAATTTCTCTTTTGCTTTCATCGATGGCTCGAAAGATCTCATGTGAGAAACAACAATGTCAACTGATATGATTAGGCAGCTAAAAATTGGAAACATTTGTGGCCGGTTGTGTATCTTTAATCTACAATTGACAAAAGTAGCTCTGGCTTTCAAAGTAGGGTTACCATACGTCCTCCTTTTCCCGGACACTATTTGAGGCAAGGAGATGTGTTCGGGCAGAATTTATAAAATTGTACACAATGTCCTCTTTTTTTGGGTTCCAAGAAAGAAAATTTATTTTTGTGTCATTGGCTACAACGGGTTCTGGTTTTGAATTCCTTTATGAGATGTCTATTTGCCCTAGGTCGCTTATTGATTTTACATTGATGACTAGTTTCGACTCAAAGAGTTATTATCAAATCTTAAATGTCCAGGCATGGTAAGAAATATGCCTGACTCCTTCACGAATCGAAACTAGTCATCAGTGTAAAATCAACAAGATCAACAAGATCGCCTCCTATAAAACAACCTGAATAAGATGTCAGGTAATTGTGACAACGGTTCTTTCGCACTGCAGTTACAAACTGTTTGCAACTACCACGCGCACATACAGAACGAAATTTCCGTTCACAATTTCGCTCTCTGCATGGGTCTGACAATTCCAAACGATTCGAAACTTCTCTGCGAAGTAACCCGGTTGTCTATTCTGTATTGAATCAGGGTATTCTGTCTTCTGCATTATGTTCTACGGTTTTGCTTTTGATATAGTTTGTGGTTTAGGTTAATGAAGGAAGGAAGGAAGATTAGAGTTTAACGCCCCGTCGACAGCGTAGTCATTAGAGGCGGAGCTTACGCTCGGGTTGTTTGGGTAAGGATGGGGAAGGAAATCGGCCGCGCACTTTGAAAGGAACCATCCCGGCATTTGCCTGGAGTAATTTAGGAAAATCACGGAAAACCGAAATCGGGATGTCCGGAGATGGATTTGAACCAACATCCTTCCGAATGCGCGTCCAGTGTGTTACCACTGCGCCACCTCCTCGGTGTTTAGGTTAAAGTTGTATTGTGTGTTGGAGATCGTAGGTAGCCTTTTGCTTCAAAATGAATTACGAACTCAAATACAGATACAAAATCCCGAAAAGAAAGTCAGTGTTTAATGATGTGTTCTTGGAGAATTACAAATTATTGAAGAGAGAAAGAAAGAAACATGAAGCAGAATATTTGATTTTCCCTACTGCAACGTACATATCATTTGCTGACAAGATAAATCGTGAAAGTACCGTAAGGGTTAATATTGTATCGTATTAATTTAAATGACCATTGAATATAGTGGTGATGCATAAACTGTCAAGGTTCATACTATATTCGTTTACAATAACCACAGAAGGTCACTGTTTTAGTTTGTAGTAGTTTTCAAAATGTTCAAATGTCTGTAAATCCATCGGACCAAACTGCGTGGTCATCAGTCCGTATATTACAAACTACGTAAACCTAGGTAAACTAACCTACGGACAAACACACCCACCCATGCCCCAGGGAGGACTCGAACCTCCACGGCGAGCAACCGCGCGCTCCGCAGCGAGACGCTTTAGACCGCTCGGCTACTCCACCGCGGCTGTAGTAATTTTACGTGGTTCATTATGAAACGTGCCCATAAAAAAATGTTGTAAGAAAATGTCTAATATTGTGCCTCCTGTTTTGTATCGAGTTACTTGCTTGCAAGAAAATTTAAAATGATGCGTCTACTGCGTGTATCGATATGTGTACTTAATTAAGTCTGTGAAGTTTCATCTTTGGCAAAGATCATGTATCGCATAGCATTGTAGCTCGCGCAGAGAGAGAGTGGGACTTGCGGTTTAGCTCACTTAGAGAGCATTTGTGTTGTGTATATGGCTCCAATGTAGAGCAGAGGCTGCAGTGTCAGCAAGTATATATACTGCATTTCATATAATTGTGAAAAAGGTTGTACCACCCCTGGAATGAAGGTAATAGCCTTTCATGTAATTATGAAAAGGTTGTAACATTTAGGTAATGTAACGGTGATTATTAATAATAAGTAACAAAGTTGACCTTTCTTTCCTGTTTCATTTACGTTGTTAGAAGATTAACCTACTTCTTTTATTTGATGATTAGTTGTTTGTGGATTTAAAGTGCAGTATTGATTTTGGTAAACTTGTTGAACAGATTTCGTTATTTGTGCCATATAAATGATTGTTAATGCAACACTGCAGTTAATTGATTATGTTACTGAATTTCGATAATCAGGTACTGAACTGCATAAAATTCTCGCAGTCAAACATTAAGAAAGTAGTGTTTTTTTTTTTTTTTTTTTTTTTTTTTTTTTTTTTTTTTTTTTTTTTTTTTTTTTTTTTTTAATAAATATCATTCTCGCAGTCAAATTTTTTGAGTATAGTCAGTGTGTGTTTCATGCAGGTTACTTGTCACAGTTGTTTTGTTAAAAGATCCATTGCACACATAATCAGTTTAATGCACTGTTTCTTATTTAACAGTATATAAATCAATATCAGGGCCATAATTAAACCAGATTACTGTGTTAATGAACAATTTATTGTCTGATTTAAGGATAGGTTCAACTTCAAACTACACGTACACAGCTTTTAAGTACTAAAGTTGTAAATTAGATTATGGTAACAATAAACTGTCCTCTTTTTTGATTATGAACGTATGGTAACCCTATTTGAAAGTCACTCTCGTTAAGACTTACCGTTTATTGTCTGCTTCGGCAGCTCCCGAAGTAGTAGTTACATCGGTAGATTAACACTGCACTGCAAATCGGTCGTTTTCACAGAACTGCTCACTGGTAAACACTCTCGAGGCGGAAAGGTGGGGTGGGATTTGTCGTGCGCTGTTTGTAGAGAAAACACTCCCGCGGACGCCGGCGTTCACACACGTTGACGTAGTCGGGTAACCGGGTGAGGCAGGCAGCCACGTGTGTGCAGGCAGTGCGCATGCGCAGAGCGGCCGAGTGTCGCGATGCGGTCGTGGCGGCGGCGGCCGAGCGACTGCTGGCTGTGTGTTTGGAGCTGCGCTGCGCTGTGCCGTGTGGAGAGGCCGTCCTTGGCGGCAGCAGCGTGAATGGGCCGCGGTGCGGCGGCCGTGAACCCGCACAGCGGGCAGGACAGGTGGACGCCAGCCGCCGCAGACACCGCGACTGCCTGCACTGCCCGCTCTGGCTCCGTTCCTCCACAGGCGAACCGCTATCACCACACAATGGAAGTCATCTAGCTAGATTCGACACGCCATGTAATTCCTCCTCATCTCAAAGTAGTACTTGCACCCTGCGTCCACAATTATTTGATAGACGTATTGCAGGTCTTTGGCTTCGCCCTACAGTTTTTGCTCCGTGTCGCTTCCTTCGCTACAATGGAGTTGGGGGGGGGGGGGAGGGGTCAGTGTATACCGGGTGTATCAAATAGGATGGCGCGAACTTAAGCGAAAATGTCTGTGTAAACATGGGTGCGCAAAAGAGCAGTTTCCGAGAATTACGAATGGACGGCTCCAAGCCGTCAGTGACGTCATTGTAAACATCGTCCTAGCTAGAGCTCCTAAACACCCAGGCTGAATCGTCCGCCATTTTCCCCCAACATGGTTGGAATTGCGCTACATTATCAGCGTAAAGGCGCATACCCTGTCATATTTCACAAACGATATCGCGAAAACTAATACTTAATTTTTCCGCTACTTAAATCTTTATATGTCGGTATTGTGACGAAATGCTCGTCAGTTCGTTAATAGTCATAGTTAATAAGATATTGGCTTCGAAATAAGAGACTGCGCTACATTATGAAAAGTTTGCACTAAAATAGAGGCTGCTATGATACTGCGTTTGTTGCATTCAATTTTATTTTCGACTTAGGAGGCGATCTTTACCTTTCACTCATACCCCTAAACTTTATTTTATTTAGCGCACTCATTTCTTATGGCGATAAGGCCAGAATGAATCATTGCGTATCTCATACACGGTTAGAGGTAAGTAAAGTAAAGCAGTCAACAATCCGAAGATTGGTTTGAACACCACAGTGCTTTACTAGGCATGATCCTGTTTGGAGGTGGTATGCCGTTGCCTTCCTCCGACCTTCGGACTGACTTACCGAGCCAGTTATAGGGGGACCTACAGTTTATCGTGGGTTCCGAACCACGGTACTACTCGGTATTTTTCACATGAGCAATACTGCCAGAGGTGAAAGAAGTGGAAAGTGACAGATAAAAATCCTAGGACCTGACGGGAATCGAACCCGCGACCTTTGGATGTGTAGTGTGGCACGCTACCACTGTGCAACCGAGGCGCACACAAGTACGATATAACAGAAGCGAAAATGTCTCTGTAAACATGGGTGCACAAAAGAGCAGTTTCCGAGAATTACGAATGGACGGTTCCGAGCCGTCAGTGACGTCATTGTAAACATCGTCCTAGCTAGAGCTCCTAACACCCCGTTTACACGGGCTCCCAAAACCGGATTTCGTAAACCGATTTCCAGTGGCGGCTGGTGATAATGTGCTAATGTGCTGCAGCACACTGTAAATATATTACTAAAATTATGCCATTTCTCTTCGAATGCAAGCGAGAAATCGCTGTAAAATTACATCATTTCTCTTGGAATACGAGCCAGATATCACAATAAAATTATGCCAATTCCCTTCTAATCCGTATTAGAATGCTAGTAATAAGGATGAAAACGCATTTTGGAGCGCTCTCGCCGCGGTATAGCTGGAAACCAGCTCCGTGTGCTGAAGTGGGATTCAGCCGCACTGGTAGGTGCACAGAGAGGCGGCGCAGTCGTCCGTCCGCTAATGCGCATGCGCAGACGTGACGTCAGGCCTGGTGGCTCATGTGTGCTGAGACCGATTACAGCACCACATCAATATTTCTCTTCGCGCTGCGTGTGACGGCTGTGGAAGAATAGTATATGACGAATATTGCGTCTTACAGAGTCATATAGCACTGACTCAGGCGTCTTGCGCGTTGTCTCTCAATTCCTGTGTGAGGCTCGTATTCAAATACCTCTGAGTCTAAATTTTTAATTTCTGTAAATAAAATTAATATTTTTTTAAACGTTATATTTACTACCTGCAGTGAATACATGCAATTGGCAGCGCTGTTATAGATTCTCCTGAAGGTCTTACTGTCAATACAGTATTAATTGATATTTAATTAAAGGCAATCATACAAAGGTTGACTTTTTATTTTAGTATATTTTGTTTGCTGTTTATTTTTGTAATATTGTAGCACACTGGTCAAATTTTGTACGAGCCGCCACTGCCGATTTCCCAATTTCGCTTTTGGTTGGTCATGTAACCACTCCATAATCGATACTGGAAATCCGCTTCTCTAAAGCGGTTTTCCAGTTCCACGATCGATTTTCGTGCCCATGTAAACGCAACCGTTTTTGAAGGGTTCTTGACTTGTCAGATTGTGTTTTCTTGTTACGAATTTTCGGCACATATGGAACGAGTGATATTTTCTAATGTGAAATAAAAGTATAAATATAAGAGTGAACATAAGTCTGTGTATTTAAATAAAGAAAAATAGCGACTGTGCAGACTAAATAAGGAACTTAATCAGCTGTTTTCCAGCCGCCTTGTTAAGTGAGCTAGGAAATTCGATTCAGCCTATGCCATGTAAACTCACAGCGAAAAATGGTTTACGAAAATCGGTTTTCGTTTTCCGGAAGATGTGTTGCATGTAAACGTAGTGTAAATACCCAGGCTGAATCGTCCGCCATGGTTGGAATCGCGCTACACTTACAGCGTAGAGGCGCATGCCCTGCCATCTTTCACAAACGATTTCGCAAAAACTAATTGGTAGAAATATTTAATTTTTCCTCTACTTAAATCTTTATGTGTCAGCATTGTGACGAAATGCTCGTCATTTCGTTAATAGTCATAGTTAATAAAATATTGGCTTCGAAATAACAGACTGCGCCACATTAGGAAAAGTTTGCACTAAAAAATAGAGGCTGCTATGATACTCCGTTTGGTGCTTGTTGCACCATATGTTGATGCGGATGAAACTTTCCTAGTGGATTGAATTTTATTTTTTACTTAGGAGGAGATCTTTACCTTTCACTCATACTGCTAAACTTTATTTTATTTAGCGTACTCAATTTCCGATGGCGATAAGGCCAGAATGAAGCATTGCGTGTCTCATACACGGTTAGAGGTAAGTAAAGTAAGCAGTCAACATTACGAAGATTGGTTTGAACACCACAGTGTTTTACTAGGCATGGTCCTGTTTGGAGGTGGTATGCCGTTGTCTTCCTCCGACCTTCGAACTGATTTACCCAGCCAGTTGTAGGGGAACCTACAGTTTAACGTCGGTTCCGAACCACGGTGCTACTCGGTATTTTTCACATGAGCAATGCTGACAGAGGTGAAAGAAATGGAAAGTGACAGATAAAAATCCTAGGATCTAGCGGGGATCAAACCCGCGACCTCTGGATTTGGAGTCTGGCACTCTACCACTGTGCGCACTTTATCAGAATGATATTTTGACAAATGATAACATGCAAAGAGGGGAGTATTTTGCCACATGGTTACTACGCAAAACTACATTAATTGTCGCGTTATTCGAGGAAATACATAGTTGTAGAATAAAAGAGAGTGAAGTTAGTGATTTATTATTCGATTTGCAGATATTCCTTCGTCACTCACAAATATTTCTTTGCTTCTGATCCACTGTGTTTCAGAGCTACTACGCAGTTTCCAAAACCTAATAGGAGTTACATTTCCTTCAGTTTAAAGCCTAGCAGTAACAGAACGGAAGTTAATAGATCTAATGAGGATTTTATGTAACAATACTTGAAAATTACAGATAGCAAGGATCTCTTCACTAGCTAACGAACTGACCTGTTCTCATTTCCTCACATAATAAAGCACTCTGTATTGAGATATTTAGAATACCCTTTTTATATAACTGAAAAATTGAAATTGCATACTACATAGAGATACAGCACTTTTATAGTGTGCAGCTATTAAATTGAATGGGTTAAAAGAAGTCAGTACCAGTATCTTCAAGAATGGATGTTATGCAGTAACAACATGTGCCTAATTATTACGAGCTCTAATACGGAATACGTGTTACAGCAAGACGGGCGGGCGGATCCTAGTGCGTCATATTTGTACGTTTCTCACAGGGTTTCTGTTTGGAGAGGATGAAAATTTGATGTATTTTGAACATTATATTTGCTGAATGTGTTCACTTCAAAAGAAAGAAAGTTCCTCGCATGTCGAAAATTCCGTAAAGTCGCCAGAAAGTGCATGGTCGTAAACTATCAGTATATGCTGTTTATAAATTATTGCCATAAATAAAACTAAAATGAAAATGTAGTGTAGTTCTTAAAGAACACATTGATGAAAGTTTCACGTTGATACAGTGAGTAAGTTTGCGTGTGTGAGCGAGTTGAATGAAACGGGAGGTAACGCTTGAGCCTCGTCGGGAACGTGGTAACTCCTACAGCTTGGGGAAAAATGGGGGATAGTTCAGATCGGGTTTATAGGAGCCTTAGTCCTGGTTAGTACGTGTTGTCGTCGTCATTGTGCTCTTCATCCGCAGACTGGTTTGATGGAGCTCTCCACGCAACCCTGTCCTGCGCAAGTCTCTTCATCTGAGAATAAGTTCGGCAACCTATCCCATTTGAATCTGCTTACTGTATTCGTCCCTCGTTCTCCCTCTACGATTTTTACTTCAGACTCTTCCTTCTAATGCTAAGTTGACAATTCCTTGTTGTCTCAGAATGTGTCCCACCAACCTTCTTTTAGTCACGATATGCCAGAAACTCCTTTTCGCACCAATTCTGTTGAGCACCTCCTTACTTACGTGTTCTACTCATATTATCTTCATCATTCGTCAGTTTACTTGGACATATTCACGCCTATTACCGTGTATTGTCAACAGTTTTGATACACACTGCATATAAATCTTTATATACATGGTCTACATAAAGTCCGGGAACACTTTCAATTATTTATTGCACAACAACTAAACAATGTACAGATGTCATACGTATATCATTATGAAGAGAACCCTTCAAATCTTTTATTATTATTATTATTTTAATGTTTACCGCCACAGCGTAGTTTGCTAATTTGCCAATATTCAGCGCTAGTCACAAACATGGGGAGTTCAGGTGCTATACCGGACATGGGGCGGTCCCTATCGAAATGCAAAACACATGGCACAGTGGTGTACCGGGAACCACACTCTAGAGGCTGCAACATGTACAGGTAGAAATATCCGAACAGTGCTCTCGGCGAAGAAGAATGGCCGGTACTGTTTTCGACACGACAAGGTACAAATAAAACATTTACCTTTGACGAACCACGCTCAAATTCACTGCATTCGTGTGAAATTATTTGTACCCTAGATCGAAAATTATGCCTGTTCACTTTCTCATTAGTGTGAAAAAGTGGGTTCGTCGCTAAAAATTAAGCAATCAACTATACCGGCCCTTCGTAATTCAGTTGTTTCAAGTGCCAATAAAGCTCAAAACTCTTGTCTTTGTCGTCGTTCTGCACTAGCTCCAATTTGAATGGTTTCATAGACAGCTTCTGTTGCAGAACTTTGTCCCTCGACGCAGATAGAGACGGACAAAAAGAGTGGGTCGAGCAGGTGAAAAGAGAGAGGGGAAGGAGGATATCCACCTATGGAAAATAGATGGCGTACGAAACGGTATTACGTATGCCATCGCTTATAACAGAAGTAGGACAGGATGAGAGGCAGGGGGATGTACAGATTGGCCGGCCGCGGTGGCCGAGGAGACTGAGGCGCTCCAATCACGGTCTGCACGGCCACTACGGTCGGGGTTTCGAATCCCCCCTCGGGCATGGTTATTTGTGACGTCCTTAGTATAAGGTAGTTGATAGATAGTTTGTAAGTTTAGGGACTGATGACCCCGTAGTTAAGTCCCATAAGCTTAACAAACATTTGAACATTTTGTACAGATTGGAAGCAGCAGAAGTTGGTAATCAAGCAGCAGCAGAATAAGCTGCACGTATGTGTGTGGGAGGGGGAGGGGTGTTTGATGAGGCTATGGACAAAAAGAGGAGATAAGCAGGAGATGGATTGTGAAAGTATGAAACGGACTAAAAGAGTGAGGGACACGGGAGTAAAAAGTTGGAGAGGAGCTGATGAACAGAGAAAGAAGCGTTTGACAGGCTATTGACATAAATAAATAGCAGGGCAACGCCGGGTACTAATGATTATATTTATTTCGTGTCTCGTTGAATTTCGGCGATAAACTCCGAAACTGGTCAACTGAACTAAGTTTAACATGGTCCAACTTGAAAGATAGGAAGGCTCTTAACTCGATTAATGTAACAAGTATTTTTGTACTACGAATTAAATGTCCTTGTCTATGTTGGGTAAGTATCCATTAGATCGGTGCGTGTTTTGACTTCATGTGTGGGTTGGCAGGAAAGCGTTCGACTAGTAAACAGAAGGACACAGGTTAGAAACCCCTCGGATCACAGGTTATTATTATTATTATTATTATTATTATTTTATTACTAAGCGTTTCCGTCACCTCTCTACGATGTGAGGAGTCACCAGGAACTAAACACGGTTCGGATTCCACATTAAACTGTAGGTCCCTTGTTCCCAATTGGATAAATAGGGTAGATTAGGGACACGTAAGTCGTCGAATTGGTGTCGACTTGAAACACTTGCAATGTGGCACTGGGACTCAACTAATTATTATTATTATTGTTACATCAGATTTGGAAAGTTTCATATTTTTATGAAATGTTGTGTATGAGTTTGAGTGGTCTCTGAATGGATTAGATTCACAAGTGGAGTCATTGGATGACTCAGAGAAATGGAACGAAATTAATAATTTTGTTTGTGCATCTGCACTTCGGATTGGATTCGCTGCCATGCAGTTAAACCGATTGCGATAAAAAATTACACACTTTACCTTCAAGGCAAGAGGAATGAAATTCTCTACTATTAATTCGTACGAGCCATACTAGCGTGTTGTTTAGAACAGACGCTAATATACTGTTCTATTCCGAGCTTGATGAAATTTTGCATCCCTTCAAGAGGAAGGTCACTATCTAGGTAAGATGTCGTATGGTGCATGGCGAATGATACTTTGTAACGAACAACGACACCTATCCTCAGTTTTGTTCTAACCTCGATAAAATTTAGAACGCTTGACCTATAAAACAAGATAAACATTACTGTATACATAAGATTTCATAAAGGACATGGCGGAATGTACCTTACTCGAGGCGGCACGGTGATTCTCGCAGAAAATCAAGAGACACTAAGCCAAATGCTAAATGGCTTGAATGATGCCTGTATAGCACAGGGTATGAAAATTAATGAAACTAAAATGAAAACCACGGTTATAGGTTTAAGAAAAGAAGTTTGAATTTTAAATTGGGGTCAGAAACCATAGGACAGGTGAGAACGCTTAAGTATTTGGGAAGCTGGATGAAGAAGACGTGGATAACCAACACTGGCACTGGCGAAAGAGGCGATTCAGATGAAGAAGAGATTCCTAAGTAGTGGTCTATGCAAAGAATTAAGAAAGCGACAGGTGAAATGCCTAATATGGAGCTTGACCTTATACGGAGCAGATACGTGCGGAAAGAAGGATGAGAGAAAAACTGAAGGATGTGAAAAGTGAATAAGCTTCGAATGGAGAAGATCGGCTGGTTTTTTAAAGTCAGGAATGAGGATGTACTGCCCAGAATTGGAGAAGAACGGATGATGTTATCGACTTTGACGAGTAGAGAGATAAACTGGAAAGGTCATAATCTAAGAATGGATTACTATCTAGTGGAGGCAATTGAAGGTTTTGTTCCAGGGAAGAGAAGGGACGACAGAAGAAGATACCAGATGCTAGATGACGTCACCGGGCCACAAGGAGGGTACCAAAGAATGAAGAGGAAACCACAAGACCGAGAAGCATGGAAAACTATGCAGTCAAAACCTGCAGCAAGGCAGACAATCAGCTTTATATAGCCTTCTGTAAGCTTATGCTAACGTTATAAAAATACGCGTCTGTGCATGCGGATTATGGATTTAGAAACTACCGCTCTTCCTTAAATGATGAGCAACAGACTTTTACCGAAACGATATTAATCAGGTGAGTCTTAAGTTTTGCAGTCAGTTTTGTGGTTGAAGTTCTATGTTGTCTGGCCCCAATCGTATGTTTGTTTGTATACGGTGGCATCACCGAGGATACTATCGGTAGTGATACTTGAAACAGTGCAGCCAATATAGTCACCACTACTTCCAGGAAATGCGCACCTTGAACGTCTAAGAGACCACAGATTCTCTGTCGTAGAGCCGCGGAGGACCGGGCCAAGTATCTAAGCATCAAACGAAAAAACTACAAGGAACAAAACTTTTCTAGCTTGAAGGGGGAAAACACATGACGCTATGGTTGGCTCGCCAGATGGCTCTGCCCTAGGTCAAACGGATATCAACTACATTTATTTAAATAGGTACCCCCATTTTTATTACATAATCGTCTAGTACGAAAATAAATGTGAATGTTTTATTTGGAACACTTTCGTCGCTTTGTGATATAGATGTCGCTGTAATATTCACAAACATATTGCTCACAATGTTAGACGAATAGTCGGTAACAGGTAGGTTTATTAAATTAAAACACAGAACTTAAGCACGTGTGAACTTTATTCCGGCTGTTCCGATGTGATACATGTACGTTTGTGAAATAAACATACATTATGAGAACGCATGCTCTTACTGTGTGATTACCTGTAATTACCTCATGACTTCAATACATGCTAAAAATGATGACCTTCAACTTCAATGCATGTGGCAATACGCGTAACGAAATTCATCTCTACAGGAGTAATGTTTTCACGTGCATTGACAATGCGCTCACGCATGTTTCAGGCATTTTCGGTGAATCCCGATAACAAATATCCTCCAATTTTCCCAACAGAAAGAAATCCAGGGACGTAAGATCCGATGAACCTGCGAGTCATGGTATGGTTGATGCTTCTACGACCAATCCACCTGTCATTAAATATTCCATTTCATGTACGCGAGCCATGTGCCAGACATCAATCATGATGAAACTACGTCGCCATTCTGTCGTGCAGTTAAACATCTTGTAGTAAAATCGGTAGAACATTACGTAAGAAATCAGCATACATTGCACCATTTAGATTGCCATCGATAAAATAGGGGCCAATTATCCTTCCTCCTATGATGCCGCACCATACATTAGCCCGCCAAGATAGCATTGTTCCACTTGTAGCAGCTATCGTGAATTTTCCGTTGCCCAATAGTGCATATTATGCCGGTTTCGTTACCTCTGTTTGTGAATGACGCTTCGTCACTAAACAGAACGCGTGAAAAAATCTGTTATCGTCCAGTAATTTATTTTGTGCCCAGTGGAAAAACTGTACACGACGTTCAGTCTTCGCCATGCCAAACCTGGTGCATGTACATGTAGATTTCTCAACACCGACGTTTTTGAAATTCCAGATTCCCTCTCAATTTGTATACTACTGATGAGCTAATTAGCCGCAACTACAGTTAAAACACTTACTTGGGAATCATCATCATTTGTTGCAGGTCGTGGTTGACGTTTCACTTGTGGCTGAGCAGTTGCTGTCTCTTTAAGTAACGTAACTATCCGACGAAAGGTCCGGACACTTGGATGATGTCTTCCAGGAGCGATCAACCTACCTAGCACAACCCCGTTCGGCCTTTTGGTCACAATAGCCGTATATAAATACAATATCGACCTTTTCTGCAATTGGTAAACGGTCCATTTTAATATTAGTAATGTATCACGAAGCAAATACCCTCTGCACTGGCGAAATGTTACGTGATACCACGCACTTATAGGTTTGTGACTATTACAGCGCCAACAATCACAAACCGAAAAAAGTATTCCAAATAAAACATTCATATATATTTAGTACTAGACGAATACATAATAAAAATGGGGACACCTATTTTTTAAAAAGCAATTGATATCCGTTTGACCTATGGCAGCGCGCCGGCCGCGGTGGCCGAGGGGACTGAGGCGCTTCAGTCACGGTCTGCACGGCCACTGTGGTCGGGGGTTCGAATGCCCCCTCGGGCATGGATATTTGTGGCGTCCTTAGTCTTAGTTAGTTTATAAGTAGTTTGTAAGTTTAGGGACTGATGACCTGGTAGTTAAGTCCCATAGACTATACAAACATTTGAACTTTTTTTTTATGGCAGCGCTATCTAGCGCACCAACCATAGCGCCATCTGTTTTCCCCCTTGAAGTTAGAAAAGTTTTGTTCTTTGTAGTTTTTTCGTTACATGCTTATTTCATGAGATATTTGGCCTGGTCACTATCAATGGACCACCCTGTGTATGAAGTAAGTGGAAACGGCTTTCCACGTCATAATAATAACTGGGTAAACTTGGTCGTGTCGTTGCCAAAATTCCAACGTTGTCATACAACATACTGTGACCAGTGTCAATGCAGGGCTCTGCCACTGCCGACTTGTTAGGTTTTAAACGTCGTGTGTACCTGTGGTGTTCTATACATCTTTCATGGACAGTACGAGTTGTTTGTCCGATGTAAGAAAGGCCACATTCACATGGAATTTTGTAAACTCCAGATTTTCGGAACAGCAAATGATCTTTGACGGAGCCCACGAGTGCAGCTGTGTTGGATGGTGGACGAAAAATCACTTTCACTTTGTGTCTGCTGGGAATCCGTCCTATTTTTGACGAGAGGCTACCAAGATATGGCAGGAAAGCCATGGATTTAAAGGTTTTCTCGTCTTCCTTTGTATTTTTGTATTCTTTGTGGCCTCCTTCGATTTGCAAGTCCTTCTGTATCTGCTGTGGAGTGTACACATTGTCTTCACACACTCTCTGTAAATGGGAAAGTTCATCTTGCAGACTGCTTTCGTCAGAAATATGTGCTCTGTGCACTAAAGATCTAAGAACAAACATCGTCTGTGACGGCTGGTGGTAGCTATTTTTGCACGTAAATACAAATCCGTGTGCGTCGGCTTCCGATAAACTTCATGTCCCAAAGTGCAATCCTCTCTGCGCCGTACCAGAACGTCCAAGAATGGAAGGCATCCACCCTTTTCAATTTTCATACTGAAATTTATTTGATCATGGATGGAGTTCAGATGTCTTAAAAAGTCTTGCAAGTTGTCTTCCCCATGGTGCCAAACTACAAAGGTGTCAGCAACATATCTCCAGAATACTGTGGGTTTCAAGTCAGCAGATTCCAGCGCCTTTCCCTCGAGGTCCCCCATGAACAAACTGGCCACCAGAGATGATAAGGGACTACCCATGGCGACTTCGTCCGTCTGTTCAAAAAATTCGTTGTTAAATAAGAAGTACGTCGAGTTCATGACATGTTTGAATAAAGCTGAAATCTCTTTGTCAAAAGTTCTTTCAATAAGGTGTAAAGATTCTGGAAGGGGGACATTTGTGAATAAAGAAACCACATCGAAACTAACTAAAATATCAGAAGGATTCAGTTTCAATGATTTCAGTTTGTCAATGAAGTCAGCAGAGATTCTTATGTGGTGATCACATTTTCCCACGAGAGACCTCAATAATGGTGTTTGTCAACGTCATAGGTCGGAGAGCTGATATTGCTTACTATTGGACGGAGAGGAACATCTTTTTTGTGGACCTTAGGTAATCCATAAAGTCTTGGAGGCACCGCACCACTTGGTTTTTATCTCTGAAAAACTTCTGGTGGGAAGGGAGAGTCTTTCAGAAGCGAAGCAGTTTTCCTCGCCACTTGATTAGTGGGATCCTTGTTGATCTTCCGGTACATGCAGCGAAATACTATGATCCAGTAATAAAATGGTATTGATATTAGTTGATTAAAATCATACTGCACTGAAAATTCGTTACCAGCAGCAAACTACTATGACCCAGTACTAAAAAGGTACAGTTACGTATTGACTAAAAATAATATGTTATATTTTTCTGACATAACAATATTTGAACAAGTGACAAAGTCATACGAGAAGATTGCGGCCATTTTAAATAACTGTAGTGCAGGATTGCACAAAAGCTGTTAAGTAGCTTAATTAACAATTCATCATGAGGTGGAAAAAATGGCTCATTGTTACCTGTTTCGATCCGTCGAACATCAGAAATCAAAAGTGGCATAGGTACATCCTGTATATGTCACTCTTTCGATGTCTCGTTCAGGGCTATCCAAAACATGCCACAACAAGGCAAGACAGAAGACTTGTTAATTACGCGAGTTTTACAAAACCCTTAAAAGTAGCCTGTTATTAAAATAAGCAAGATCTTGGGCAGTTGAGATCTGCAAATGTAAGTTAAAGCGCTCACTGCTGCTCTAAATTACTTTATGAGTGGTCACAGTACATGTGTAACGGAAATTTATCTAACTGCTCACTCCTTACGGGAGCAGCCAACGTTTTAACAAACACAAAATTAATGTTAACAAATAAATGAATAGACAATTATACATGGGACGTGGAGCATGAAATCCTAAAGCAGAGGTTTGATACTTTAAAATCATAATCTATTCAGGAAAATGAACAAGCAAATAAATGTGGGGAGACCAAATTAAGCACACACCTTGTACAAAAGTGAATTAAGTCATAAAATTACTGCCCATATTAAAATTGTTTCTGTCCTTTATGAATATGAAGGTAACGTGGGAGGAAATTTTCAAATACACAATGGGTAGCTGATAGCACATTCATTCATTCACAGACATGCACATAATGCTTGGCAGTACATTACAATACTGGAACACATGAAAGCAGCAGTGAAACGAAGCGTCAGTGGTGTCTTGACCAGATGGCAGGTGACTTGATCACAAATTTTATTATACTGTGCACTAAACGAACTCATGTGTGGGAAGGAAGCAGCATACTATTCTTATGTACCATGTGGTGTGTGACCACAGTGAATTACATAGATTTACAAAGGAAATTAATTCAGAATAGGCGAATAGAGCACATGCAAGAATTCGTATAAAAGAAAGTTACTATTAATAAAACCTTAGCTGAAGGCCAACATAACTACCGTTATGAAAGCACATGGTGCAATCGGTCATCCAATACAGGAAATATGGAATCAAACAAGAAAATCTAAGAAATATTTAGCATTTTTGTGGATACAAATGTGATGTGAAAACGGTAGTTAAAAACAGCAAGGAAGTTCAAACATATTAAGTTTACACAAAGGCTGAAGGCCACACAAGTGTACTTGAGCAAAATCGGACACATCATAACCGGAATGAAAATGCAGATAAATATTTACACTGAATTACATGAGTTCAGTAAATTAGGAAACACTTTGGCTTGCATAGCAAAAGAATTACTCAAGAAAAAAATCACTGAAAAACTAAGACTGCCTTATATAAAAAAAAAGAACCAAGGTCCTAAAAGCATGCCTTCCCCTCAGCATGATCTGATGAAGTACTTACTTCCAAGGCTGCAGCAAGAGTGAAGCTCTATGGCCCCAGGAATACCCCCCCCCACCATACACAAGATGTAGAGCGCGCTAAAAGCGACGCAGAGTGCGATCGAAGACAAGTGTTTACCAACCCTTGCTACCTGGCCAAGACAATTCCCTCTAGAACCGCTCCCAGAGTGGTCTCCTGTCACCTCTTTCGTGCAAGATTAGGTTGGTACGACACTAAGAACACGGCCACCTCACCACCTTGCCAAGTAAGCTTGTCTCTGGGCAGCTAGCAGACGCCAGCGCAGAAGACAAATGAAGCCATGCGTTCTTAACTACAGCAAAACAAGACATAAAGTGGGAGGTGGCGACTGTAGGCCATTGTGCAGCAGTCAGTCAATATTAAAACCAACCTTCCCCATTTACATGAACATACAAGTTCAATCAAACGGGTGGAAACATATATAAATATGGGGGAAACATACATAAACATGGGGCATTGATCAATGACAAAAATAATAAAATAATTAACATACAGATAGATAACATTAATGGTGCAGAAACACTTTAGGTTAAAGAATAAATCAAAATAGAACATGACCACACATTGAGTGGACGTGTTTCACCCTTTCACTTCCGTGTGCTCCTTCTGCCATAGTAGTTGAACATCACGAAACGTAGATTTGCTATTTAACATGCATCCTCCTGCGACCGCGACCCCACTCCCCCTCCCTCCCTCCAGCTCCCCTGTCGTGTAATGAGAAAACAAACGGAATACAACTCACCAGACTTCCATGGTTCAGAGAAATTCAACACTGGATACTCACCTGAAACAGAAAAAAAAAAAACGAAAATTAGGCCCAGAACGCGGGTATCGTTAAAAGTCACTTAAAATAGATTCTCTAAAACTCTAAAACATCAGCTAAAACGAAACCGTCATCAAATCACATACCCACACAATAACGACAGATTTAAATGAGATTTCATCTGTACACTGTGTAACACAAACAGGAAACAAATTAAATAATTTGACTCTTACTGTTTTCAGAGCAAAGCGAGGAAAATGGAGTGCTCTCTACTGATTGTTTACGTGTGTAGGGGCGGGAGGAGGGGGCGTCACAGATTAAATGTTACTTTTCAGTTTTCGTTTGTGTATGAATGACGGTTAACGACGACTTCGAAAATTATTGCTCTTGACTGTTATGAAGGGCAGGATACAATTATATTTTTATGCAAATACAAGGAAATTCATCTGGAGATGGATCTAATAGTAAATTAAAGACTCGCATTTGCCATAGGGCAGTAATTTTTCAACCTTTTCCAATGTGTGGTCCTCTTCCGACTAAAGTATCCCTTCCAATTAAAAATATTCTGGCAACCCCCCTTGAACCCCCCTCAACACGAACTCTAATAAAACTATGGTCGTTATCCCATAGGCAACGAATGTAATGTTCTTTCTGTTAACACAGCTTTCTTGAAATTGTTAGAGTCCGGTTTTAATGTGTATTTTTCGGAATGGAAGACATTTTTACATGGTTCCCGAGACGACTGTTTCGAACATAAAATTGAGAACCGAATTACGGCGATTAAGAAAGCTCAACTTTACAGACAATTTTTAAGGAAGTAGCTTATTTTTTTATTTATTTTTTTTAATTTCTTAGAATTAATTATTGCATCCTGTTCATTTATCTAACGAATGGTTCGTAAAACAGTTTTCAGACTTTGCGCTTATTCATCGATAACATCCTGTAATCTACATTCACATCTACATGGGATACTCTGCAAATCACGTTTAAGTGCCTGGCAGAGGGTTCATCAAACCACCGTTATACTATTTATCTCCCATTCCATTTTCGAATAGCGCGCGCGAAGAAAGAACACCTGAATCTCTCTGTTCGAGCTCTGATTTCTCGTATTTTATTCTGATGATCATTTCTACCTATGTAAGTGTGAGTCAACAATATATTTTCGCGATCGGAGGAGAATGTTGGCGATTGGAGCCCACGCCGCAGCGATAAGCGCCGTTGTTGTAATGATTCCCATCCCAGATCCTGAATCATTTCCGTAACGCTGCCTCCCCTGTATTGTGACAATACGAAACAAACTGCCCTTCTTTGGACTCTTTCCATGTCCTGCGTCAAACCCACCTGATAAGGATTCCACTCTGGGCAGCAATACTCCAAAAATGGACGGACAATCGTAGTGTGTACAGTTTCTTTTGTCGTTCTGTTGCATGTTTTAAGGGTTCTGCCAATAAAACGCAGTCTCTAGTTCGCCTTTCCCACGACATTATCTACGTGTTTTTTTCCAATTTAAGTCTGAAGTAATAGTAATTCCTAGGTATTTTGTGGAGTTTAGGGCCTTCAATTTTGATTGACTTACCTTGTAAACAAAGTTTAACGGATTTCTTTTCGTACTCATGTGGACGACTGCACACTTCGCATTATTTAGTGTCAATTGCTAATTTTTACACCATACTGATACCTTATTCAGATCGTTCTGCATCTGGTTTTGATCTTCAGATGATTTTACTAGACGGTAAATGACGTCGTCATCTGCAAACAACATAACAGAGCTACTTAGATTTTCCCCTAAATCGTTTATGTAAATAAGGAACAGCAAGGGACCAGTAACACTACCCTGTGGCCGCGGTGGAGTAGCCGAGCGGTCTAAAGCACCTCGCTGCGGAGCGCGCGGTTGCTCGCCGCGGAGGTTCGAGTCCTCCCTGGGGCATGGGTGTCTGTGTTTGTCCGTAGGTTAGTTTACCTAGGTTTAAGTAGTTTGTAAGCTACGGACTGATGACCACGCAGTTTGGTCCGATAGATTTACAGACATTTGAACTACCCTGTGGAACGCCCGATATCACCTCTGTTACAGTTGATGCCTTACCAGCGATTGCTACGAACTATGTCTTCTCTGACAGGAAGTCCCCTATCCAATCGCAAATTTGGGGCGATATACCATAACCACGCAATTTGATTAAAAGCCGTTTGTGAGGTACTGTGTCAAAAGCCTTCTGGAAATCAAGAAATACGGAATCGATTTGCGAACGTTTGTCGATAGCACCCATCACTTCGTATGAATAAAGAGCTATTTGTGTTTTGCATGAAAGATATTTTCTAAATCCGTGTTGACCTTGGGTCAATAGATCGTTCTGTTCGTGATAATTCATAATATTTGAATACAGGATATGTTCCAAAACGCTGCTGCAAATTGACGTCAATGAAATTGGCCTGTAGTTTAGTGGGTTACTCTTACTGCCTTTTTTAATATAGGTGTGACCTCTGCAACTTTCCAATCTTTTGGTACAGATCCTTCTATGAGAGAGTGGTTGTATATGGCTGTTAAGTAAGGGGCTATCGCTTCAGCATAATCAGTTAGAAATCTAATGGGTATACAATCCGGACCAGAAGACTTGTTCTTGTTAAGTGATTTTAGTTGATGCACTACTCCGATGTTATCTACTTCTATGTTACTCATTACGGCCTCTGTTCGTAATTCGAAATCTGGAATATTGGTTTCGTCTTCTTTGGTGAATGAGTTTCTAAAAGCTATGTTTAGTAACTCTGCTTTAGTAGCGCTGTCATCGGCTGGATCGCCATTACTATCACGTAGTGATGGTATTGTTTGTGTTTTGCCACTAGTATATTTCACATATGACCAAAATCTCCTTGGTCAAATTTCAGTCAAATTTCGAGAAAGAGTTTCGTTGTGATACGTATTGTAGGCATCTCGCACTGAAATCTTCGCTAAATTTCGAGCTTCTTTGTACGATCGCCAATCCTGGGGATTTTGTGTTCGTTTAAATTTAGTATGCCTTTTCCTTTGCTTTTGCAACAGTGTCCTAACCTGTTTTGTGTACCAAGGGGTATCGCCTCCTTCTTTTATTAAGGTATTTGGTATAAAACTCTCAATTGCTGTGGATACCACTTCTTTGAATTTGAGCCACATCTGGTCTACACCTACGTTTAGTGTCAGAAACGAGTGGAAGCTGCTTTTCAAGAAGCAATGTATTTTATTTCTGTCTGCTTTCCTGAACAAATATATTTTTCGTTTATTTTTGGTGATTTTGGGACTTTCGATATTCAATATCGCTGCGACAACTCTGTGTTCACTAATAACTGTATCCGTTTTGATGCTCGTTATGAGCTAAGGATTATTTGTTGCTTATAGCTCAAGTGGTTTTCACATCCATTTACAATTCTAGTTGGCTCATGAACTAATTGTTCGAAGTAATTCTCAGAGAATGAGCAATAATAATAATAATAATGCATAATAATAATAATAATAATAATGTAATTTCTGTTCGATTCAGAATTAATCTTAAACAAGAAGTTATATAATTTTAACAACAGGTAAATGTCTTTTTTATTATGCCGATATTTTTGTATTATGGAACTCTTTGTTCTAATGTTTGTTAAGCTTATGGGACGTAACTACGGGATCATCAGTCCCTAAAGTTACAAACTACTTATCAACTACCTACAACTAAGGACGGCACAAATATCCATGCCCGAGGGGGGATTCGAACCCCCGACCGTAGTGGCCGTGCAGACCGTGACTGGAGCGCCCCAGTCTCCTCGGCCACCGCGGCCGGCGGTGAATAGATCCTGAGAAATCAGGTCCCAGAACAACCACGTATGGTCGTAATAACGGCCGTGATATGCCTGGGCATTGAGTCAAAAAGAGCTTGGATGGCATGTACAGGTAGCCCATGCAGCTTCAACACGATACCACAGTTCATGAAGAGTAGTGCTTGGCGTATTGTGACGATCCAGTTGCTCAGCCACCATTGACCAGCCGTTTTCAATTGGTGAGAAAATATCCGTATCCAGAAAGGAGCGTACAGGACCTGCAACATGCGGTTGTGCATTATCGTGCTGAAATGTAGGGCTTCGCAGGGATCGAATTAAGGGTAGAGCCACGGGTCGTAACAGATCTGAAATGTAACGGCTACTGTTCAGTGCCATCGATGCCAACAAGAGGTGACCGAGACGTGTAACCAATGGCACTCCATACCATCACGCCGGGTGATACGCATGGCGATGACGAATATACGCTTCCAATGTGAGTTTACCATGATATCGCCAAACACGGATGCGACCATCATGAATCTGTAAACAGAACCTGAATTCATTCGAAAAAATAACATTTTGCCATTCATGCAACCAGGTTCGTCGTTGCTACATCATCGCAGGCGCTCCTGTCTGTGATGCAGCGTAAAGGGTAACCGCAGCCATGGTCTCCGAGATGATAGTCCATGCTGCTGCAAACGTCACCGAACTGATCGTGCAGATGGTTGTTGTCTTGCAAACGTCCCCATCTGTTGATTCAGTGATCGAGACGTGGCTGCACGATCCGTTACAGTCATGCGGATAACATGCCTGTCATCTCGACTGCTAGTTATACGAGGCCGTTGGGATCCAGCACAGAGTTCCGTATTGTCCTCCTGAACCCACCGATTCCATGTTCTGTTAATATTGGATCGCGACCAACGCGAGCAGCAATGTCGCGATACGATAAACGGCAATCGCGATAGGCTACAATCCGACCTCTGTAAAAGTCGAAAACGTGATGGTACGCATTTCTCCTCTTTACACGAGGCATCTCAACAACGTTTCACCAGGCAACGCCGGTCAACTGCTGTTTGTGTATGAGAAATCGGATGGAAACTTTCTTCATGTCAGCACGTTGTAGGTGTCGTCACCGGCGCCAACCTTGTGTGAATGCTGTGAAAAGCTAATCATTTGCATATCACAGCATCTTCTTCCTGTCGGTTACATTTGGCGTCTGTAGCTCGTCATCTTCGTGGTGTAGCAATTTTAGTGGGCAGGAGACCAATGAAACTTGTATAATTCGAAACTGGCTTTGGGGTAGATGTGCGTAGGACAAAAGTCGTGTTGACAGTGGTTAACAGTTTTTATTAGACGACGATCCGCCGTGAGAGGCACAGGTATAAATGTGGAGCCATCTAGCGGTGCAACGGATGCAACTACCAGGTTGAGCATATAGTGTGCAGTGAAAATAGAACTATCACCGTAACGAAATAATGTTATATCTTGGGTTATGTAAATACATCAACATGAAAATTTAGGTACCATTCTTGAAAATTAATTATACAATGAGTACCAGATCTGGGAGTTCTAGAGATGACCATATCTTTACAGTACGTATGAGGCTGGAGAAGACTTAAGAATATAATGTAAGATTGGATCATCTCTTTACTCCTCATACTGGCCTAAGACAGTTAAAATATCAGCACTATGTGAAACAATGCAGCCATTTAAATTCCTTAACAGGCAAATAAAATTAACTGAGATGACTCCGGAAAACAGCAAAAGCCAGTTTAAAGTTCAGGGATGTCTCTGGAGATCGTTCCCAACGGAAGAGGCTTGAGACAAGGAAACCCATTAATACCAGTACTATTCAACCTGGTATAAGAGAAAGCAGTAAGATCAATATCCACAAATCCAGGAGGCAATATTTGCAGTAGACTTCTGCAAATCGTAGCCTTTGCAAATGATGTAGTAAAGAGTGCTAGAAATACGGAGGCGCTCACGTCAGCCTTCAAAGAGTTTGAAGCCGCTGCCAAGAACCTTGGTTTAGAAATCAGAGAGACAAATTCTAAATATATGATATCCGAGAGAGAGAAGAAACGCCGATTATCTGCAGTTAGAATGGTACAACCATTGAAGAGTAAATAGCTTTAGTTACCTTGGCTCAGTAACAACATCTGAAAACAAAATGGAAACGGATATAACAAACGGAATTAAGGCTGCTGACAGATAATATAGAGCACTATATACCATGCTGTAAGTAGGAAAGTAAAGCTGACACTTTGCAAAACAGCGGTCAACGGTTCTTATTTATGGCAGTGGTACTGACGGACACTTTTGAGAAGAAGCTATATACATGGAAAAAGAAAGTGCTGAGGAAGATTTTTGGTCCTGTAAAAGAAGGCGAGATATGGAGAATTGGGGCCAATGAAGAAATAAGGGCTCTGAACAAAAAACCTGATCAAAATGGGAGACTAAGATGGTTAGGACATAGCTAGCATATTGCAGAAGAAAGGCTTCCGAAGATAATGATCACCTTGGAAGAAGGAGTAGACGATCGTATGTGAGATGGCTGAAAGTTGTGGAGCCCGATCTAAGAGCATTGGGACTGAGGAGGTGGCCAATCTGTGATTGAGGAGGCCAAGGTGTAGGACTGTAGTGCTATGGAGTGAGTGTGTGAGTTATACATTGAGGCAAATGAAACTTGTATAATTCGAGAAGGGCTTCACCACAGATTAGCTGAATTAAAATAACTAAATACATAAATGGATATGGCAAAAATATGTGTACGGAACGGTAAAGAGTGGTTAAAAGAAGGGGGTGTTTTCATATTTAAAGAGGTTTTAGACTACGATAAACCACGAAAGGTACACGTCTAGCACGACAGGCGTCTACCGGTAGAATGGGTGGATCTGAAAGGTCGCCCGTGTTGTCCATAGTGGAAATAGAAATTTTGCTTTAAAGGAAGAAACTTACTTCTGGTGTCGTTATTTTCTTATTATCCTAAGAGAATAACTTTCTGGTCGCCTGCTGGTGCTACCAGTCGATTCAAGTAAGTTCCCGAATTTTAAATACTTCATTCCGAATAGCTAATAATTCTTTGTTCAGTGATAGTTTTGGAACTATATCTGTTTTAGGCTATGCGTAGAAGGAGAACGCTAACTGGTCAGGTGATAAACGCAGAGCTGGTCAAACACAACTGATCGAATTTCGATCCAGGCAGTTAATATAACAAATCGGTACGCCAATATTCGTTTTCACTTATTTATATTGTAGTAATTATAATAATATGTCATGAATCCGACAATGGCCTACAAAAAAAAAAAAAAAAAAAAAAAAAAAAAAAAAAAAAAAAAAAAAAAAAAAAGAGGCACAAATATCCCTAGTCAGACAGAGGTTCCGGGCCACACACGTTGCCCGGTTTCGGAACACGCATTTCGCTGTTGATACCGGACGCATTCCGGGGAAATGTAAATACGCGGCCATATTTTTTCGGATTAATTACAGCCGTTGGGATGCGGCGCAGCGGCAGATTTGCGAGAATGTTATTTCCCGAGGGGCGACAATAAAAATTAAAAAAAAAAAAAAAAAGAGCAGCGCGGAACAGGACGGGGCGACGCGGCCGGCGCCGGATGAGGCAGTGCCGCTTGCAGCTACCTGCCGCGTGTCGCGTGTCGACGCCTTCGACGCCTCGCCCGGCGCCGCGGCCCGTCTCGTCGCTTCGTTTCTCCTAAATCCGCCCGTGCGGCTGACGGGACAAGCGTCTCGATTGCAAAATGTTCAAATGTTTGTTAAGCTTATGGGACTTAAGTGCCATCGACAAGGGATCTCAAATCGATTCCATATTTCTGGATTTCCGGAAGGCTTTTGATACTGTACCCCACAAGCGGCTTCTAATGAAATTGCGTGCTTATGGAATATCTCCCCAATTGTGCGATTGGATTCACGATTTCCTATCAGAAAGGACACAGTTCGTTGTAATTGACGGTAAGTCATCGAGTAAAACAGAAGTGATATCTGGCGTTCCACAGGGAAGCGTTATAGGTCCCCTACTCTTCCTCGTGTTTATAAACGATTTAGGAGATAATCTGAATAGCTCCCTTAGACTGTTCGCGGATGATGCTGTCGTTTATCGGTCAGTGAAGTCAACAGAGGATCAAAAGCAACTGCAAAGCAATTTAGACAAAATTTCTACTTGGTGCGAAAATTGGCAATTGACACTAAATAAAGAAAAGTGTGAAGTAATACACATGACCACTAAAAGAAATCCGCTGAACTTCAATTACACGATAAATCAGTCAAACCTTAAGGTCGTAAATTCTACCAAATACCTAGGAGTTACAATTACGAACAACTTTGACTGGAGAGAACACATAGAAAATATTGTGGGGAAGGCGAACCAAAGGTTACGTTTCATTGGCAGAACGCTTAGAAGATGCACCAGCTCCACCAAAGAGACTGCCTACATCACACTTGTGCGTCCTCTCTTGGAGTACTGTTGCCCCTTGTGGGACCCTCACCAGGTGGGATTGACGGAAGATATTGAGAAGGGTCAGAAAAGGGCAGCTTGTTTTGTTTTATCACGTTACGGGGGGGAGAGCGTCACGGAAATGTTGCACGAATTGGGGTGGAAATCATTAAAAGAAAGACGTTATTCATTGCGGCGTGATCTGTTTGCGAAGTTTCAATCACCGACTTTTGGTTCTGAATGTGAAAATATTTTGCTAGCACCCACCTACTTAGGGAGACATGACCATCCCAATAAAATAAGAGAAATCAGATCGAAAACGGAACGATTTAGGTGTTCTTTCTTCCCGCGCGCTATTAGAGAATGGAACGGTAGAGAAAAGTTATGAAAGTGGTTTATGAACCCTCTGCCAGGCACTTAAATGTGATTTGCAGAGTATCTATGTAGATGTAGATGTAGAACTACGGGGTCATCAGTCCCTAAACTTACAAACTACTTATGAACTACTTACGAACTAGGACGGCACAAATATCCATGCCCGAGGGGGAATTCGAACCCCCGACTGTAGTGGCCGTGCTGACCGTGACTGGAGCGCCTCAGTCACCTCGGCCACCGCGGCCGGCGTCTCGGTTGCACAGCGGTAGAGTGCCAGACTGCAGATCCCGAGGATTTTTATCTGTCACTTTCCACTTCATTCGCCTCTGGCAGCGTTGCTCATGTGAAAAATCCTAAGTAGCACCGTGGTTCGAAACCCACATTAAACTGTTGGTTCCCCCTATAACTGGCTGGGGAAGTCGGGTCGGAGGAAGGCAAGTAATACACTGTGGTGTTTACCTTGAAGGCGCGTACAGCGGTGCCGATCCATTCTGCAAGTAGCTGACACCAAACGGCAAGTGCCGCTAGCGTAGGCGTAACCAGGATATGATTTCTACATCTACATGGGATAATCTACAAATCACATTTAAGTGCCTGGCAGAAAAAATGTTCAAATATTTGTACAGCTTATGGGACTTAACTCCTCCTTACTAGGCAGACGCGTTGACCACCTATGGCACAGTGACCAGACTGACTGCAGAGGACTCTCCCTGCACGTCCCCCGCCACACGCAAATCTCCAAATATATAATTGTATTAAAGATAAAGGTGAAGCATTGAATTAAAATTTTTGATGCTGCCAGGAATCGAAGCCGGACCTCCACGCTCGCTAGGCAGACGTCTTAACCACTAGACAACCGCACCACTAGCGATTAAGGCCCCATGGAATAGTCGAAGTACGACTTCACGTAACAAACTCTAATGTAGGAATGGCCGCGGTGGAGTAGCCGAGCGGTCTAAAGAAAATCAAATGTTTGTATAGTCTATGGGACTTAACTTACAAACTACAAACTTAACTTACAAACTACTTATGAACTACTTACGAACTAGGACGTCACAAATATCCATGCCCGAGGGGGGATTCGAATCCCCGACCGTAGTGGTCGTGCAGACCGTGACTGAAGCGCCTCAGTCCCCTCGGCCACCGCGGCCGGCTGCCTGGCAGAGGGTTCTTCGAACCACCCTTATTTATCTCCCATTCCATTCGCGAATAGCGCGCGGGAAGAAAGAACACCTGAATATCACCGTCCGAGCTCTGATTTCTAGTATTTTATTCCGATCATCATTTCTTCATGTAAGTGGGAGTCAACAATATATTTTCGCATTCGGAGGAGAATGTTGGAGATTTGAGTTTCGTAAGTAGCCCACGCCGCAGCGATAAGCGCCGTTGTTGTAATGATTCCCATCCCAGATCCTGTATCATTTCCGTAACGCTGTCTCCCCTGTATCTTGACAATACGAAACGAGCTGCCCTTCTTTGAACTCTTTCGATGTCCTCCGTCAAACCCACCTGATAAGGACCCCACACTGGGCAGCAATACTCCAAAAAAGGGCGGACAAGCATATTGTATGCAGTTTGTTTAGTAGTTGTGTTGCATCTTTTAAGGATTCTGCCAATAAAACGCAGTCTCGGGTTCGCCTTTCCCACGACATTATCTATGTGTTCTTTCCAGTTTAAGTATGAAGTAATAGTAATTCCTAGCTATTTTGTGGAGTTTACGACCTTCACTTTTGATTGATTGATCTTGTAAACAAAGTACTCATTGCCAATTTTACACCAAACTGGTATCTTATTCAGATCGTTCTGCAGTTGGTTTTGATCTTCGGATGATTTTACTAAACGGTAAATGACGGCGTATTCTCCAAACAACCTAAGAGAGCTATTTAGATATTCCCCTAAATAATTTATGTAAATAAGGAACAGCAGAGGGCCAATAACACTACCCTGTGGAACGCCCGATATCACCTCTGTTTTAGTTGATGCCTTATCATCGATTACTACGTACTATGTCCTCTCTGACAGGAAATCTTCTAACCAGTCGCAAATTTGTGGCGATATATTATAAACAAGCAATTTGATTAATAGCCGTTTGTGAGGTACGGTGTGGTTTTCAGTGAATCGACTTTGTAATAAAGTGTACTCGCAATAGAATTACTAACGGCACTGTCACTGTGTAATATTTCATTTCAAAGGAATGTATACAAGAAACTCACCATGGTGTAGAAACAAAATTAGTGAAATTCTTAAATATCTACTTACTATCTGAAACTGGAACAAGACAATTCATGAAGATAGTAAAATGCGGATCGAAACATGCATGACAATGGAGATGCAGAGCGAAGTTTTCAGTAACTTTTGAAGCTGTATCAGAGAAGTACTCCCCCCTAATCAAATTTTTACGTTAAGTGAAAACTGTCAATGGCAAAAATAAGTATAAAGATACTATAGTGTACACCAGACGCGTTTCTCTTTAAAGCATCTTCAGTGGTCATCTGTGCAAGAAATGTTTTGCTTTACAATTTTTTATTTATTTATTTATTTTTACTAAATTCGCACCATGGTGTAGGAAACATGGAGACCGAGCCAAACTTATCCCAACTATGATTTGTCGCATTCGTAGTTATAGGTATTGCTAGGTAAAGATCCAAAAGGAAAGTAATGGCTGTGGGAAAGAGATTTGAACAGATGGAACACACCAGATGTATTGAGCAGCATTGGCCGTTAATGTTTTATTTAAAAACAACAGATCGATTTCAATCACATAGTGACCATCTTCAGTGTCTTTCAAACAAACATTATGAATGCCCTGAATGTAACTTCAACGGCAAACATAAAATTGCAGTCTCTATGTGATTGAAATCGATCAGTTGTTTTTAAATCAAACATTAACGGCCAATGCTGCTCAATACATCTGGTGTGTTCATCATTGTGTGGTCGTTGAGCATCATCCAGGAAATGTAATCAAACCTCAATTAAACAGATTGAGTGCGAAATAGGAGGAACAAAGAACAGGTGGACAGTTTCAAGTAAGTAGATCGTATTTTCCCGGAGGTTGGCAACATAGTGTCTTAGATAAACTAAAACTACTGAACGAAGTTTAATACGGTTTTCAGCAGCAGATGGTGTGATTCATGAGAGAGTTTTAAGTGCATAGGCTAATTGATTAAGGGGTGTGGCGAGCAAAAATACGCGAAAGGAAGCAATAAATATTCTTAGGAAAAACTATATACTCTGTGACATAACGTACGTGTGATAATGCGGTTACCGTTTCATGATGTGCAGGATGAACATGAAATACCTTTTAATCTGACAAACATGGTCGATGCATCACGCTTATACGACACGAAGACAGAAAAAACTTCTTTGCTTGTATGTGGTGTTCTAAACGGGGCTTGTTGCCAGTTTGAAATATGTTTATTTCTCTCGTAGTGTCCAGAACACTTAATGGATTCCAAAATGAAAGAAACTGTAGCAACACATTTGAATTAATCTTCTTCAGTTTTGTAGAAGGAAGAGAAAATGATACAATAACAATCTAGAAATCAACATACGGTTTCCTCCATGACGTATTTAGGTAAACAACAGTTTCATGCTCTATAACAAAACCAGGAATCAATTGAAAGTATTTGATATGAATGAGGCTTTGAGCAACAGTATTAACTCTAGTATTATCGAACTTGAAAATAGGACGAATGACCTAAAATCACACTGTTGAGAACCGATTTTAATTTTCTGTAAAATTTTCTATTGTGACAGTATTTTTAATATAGTAGGGGAGTTCAAATGAAAAGGTACGAAATGACACTGTGGGTATAATTGAAGTCTTTATTCAAAAGTACTCACCAGAGGCCTGAGCACAACTGTCCCACTGTTTAACGAAACGAACGATTCCCTGCATTCCTTTGGCTGAGACGACAGCCAGTCCTCTACTGTGTCCTTCATTTCGTCGTCACAGTTAAAGAGCTACCCTATGACGTGTTTTCTTTATTTATTTATTTTCCTCCGCAAGAAGCCCAGGCCGTTGTCTGTTGATCGACTTGCGTAGGTTACGGAGTGACTTGCAGTACACATCACTGTTAATGGTTTTTTCCGTGCTCCAGGAATTTGATGAGTACGGACCTCCGACGTCGAAAAAAGACGGTGTGCGTCAACATGCCTGCTGAGGGTACAGCCTTGAATATTTGAGGGGTAGATGACGAAGCATTCTTCACGCCCTTAAATGCCACACTACGTTTTCCCAAAGCGGCATATTCGAATTGATTGTTAAGAACACCTGTGGTATATTACTTCTGTGTTTTAATGACAGTTTTTTTAATATCATAGATTTTTTTTAACCGTATGGTCCTGCTCACAACAAAGAAAAGTGGTCTCTGGTTTATACAAGGCTGAGAACCACTGGTTCATAGGCGTAGTCAGTATTTGATGTGGGGAAGGGTTTTCAGATAATGAACATCGCAAAATAAATAAATAAATACTCACTCTGCTGAAGACGTACATACCTGTTTCCGTAAGTAAATAAACCTTTTACCTTAGGGACATTGACTCTGTTGCCTCGCAGTGGGATAAATCTATTAACAGTTGTGGTGTTTATTTAATAAATAAATAAATAAATAAATGGTTGTTAAGCATAATGGACTTAACTGCGGGGTCATCAGTCCCTGAACTTACAAGCTACTTATAAATTACCTGATACTAAAGACGACACAAACATCCATGCCAGAGGGAGGATTCGAACCACCGACCGTAGCGGCCGTGTAGACCTTGACTGGCGCACCGCAGACCGCTCGGTCACCACTGCCGGCGACAGCCTTAGTCCGCCACTGCGTGCACCACTGACAAATTAAGGCGAAGAGCAACAATACTTTTTCTTCCATCCGGCACTGAATCAGAAAGACTTCGCAGACCTAGGGAAGCAGGGCAGTGAACGGCAAGTGGGTCAAGCAGCGCCGAGAGCCGGCCCATCAATTTTCTTCTGGCCGGCGCTCATTATTTACGCCATTAACGCCGGGCACAGTGACCCTCGTCGCATTCGGGCTATTTACTTTCCCGATGGGCTGATACGGCGCAAACATTTGTCCCGTGACTAATGATCGTCAAATCCGTGCGGCCGGACTTTCTGAATTATTACTGCGACGCCCTGGACGCGGTTTCCGCATTAATCGGTTTTGTGTGCGCCGGCCGCTCTCGTGATCGAAGGAAAACACTGCGCTCTGTTATGTTCGGGCCCGATCGGTAATGACCGCTGCGCTCCATAGCTTTAGAAAAGCCGATCAGCGCTCGCCATTCGGTAATATGCGTGATGGCGTGTTACATCATGCACAACTTCAAAAGCAAATATTACGGGCGCCGGCTGCCGCCGCTACTGTCCGGCGCGCGTGCTCGGAGCTGCGGGTTCAGAATGGATTCCTACAGCGAGATGTGTGAGAGGTAATGGTAAAACTAGAGAATTATTTATTGTCCAATAGCGTTTGTTTCGCCTCCTGTCTTGAGATTGAATACTGTTTCATTGTTCCAAATCTACACAGATGCCGCACAATCCACCGTAAGTTACATGGCGGATATACTAGCCATTTTCAAGATGTACGTATCTCATCCAATATTAATTTTGTGCGAAACGAATATAGCCTTTACCTCACGCTTACTCGATGTAGTTAGGAAATTATGGTTGTTAACCTTTCAGCGCTGGACACGGCGATCTGTCTTAATTTACTTTTTTTTATTTTTTATTAGAGTCCTCTAAGACATGATAGAAAGTATACATGTGGCGTCTGTTCTGAAAGAACAGACGTCACTTCTGATCCTGCAGTTGTTATTGTTTTCATATTCACAGAATATATATATCAATTGCGATTGGGCAAAGCTGAAAATGTGTACCCAGCCGGGATTCGAACCCGGGTCTCTTGCTTTCTAGGCAGTTGCGCTGACCCCTACAACACTGGGAACACAGTGATCACCGCACCTGCATCCACATCTACATCTACAGCTACATCTACATAGATAGTCTGCAAATCACATTCAAGTGCCTGGCAGAGGGTTCATTAACCACTTTCATAACTTTTCTCTACCGTTCCATTCTCTAATAGCGCACGGGAAGAAAGAACACCTAAATCGTTCCGTTTTCGATCTGATTTCTCTTATTTTATTGGGACTCCCGTCAGGGAGGCGTACTTAGGCGTACTTTGTATCTGACGGGAGGCGTACTTAGGTAGCCCTTGCAGGTGCTGTGATCACTGTGTGCCCAGTGTCGTAGGGGTCAGCGCAACTGCCTAGAAAGCAGGAAACTCGGGTGCGAAACCCGACTGGGTACACATTTTCAGCTTTGGCCAATCGCAGTTGATGTCATATATTCTGTGAATATGAAACTATTTTTTTTTATTTGATGACTAGTGTAAGCACCAGTGAGCCATCTTCAGATGTAATATAAACAAAATTATTCACGTCAGAATACTCGTACGGTAGCGTAATGCAGTTTAGCAGAATAAACCTACATATTAGAAAATATTTTTTCTATAAAAACTGTTGCAAGCTGGAGGCGATATAAATAGTACCTTCAGGAAACATAATATTAAAACATTCATTAAAACGTGCCATAAATTTTTTTTAGCTTCTGGGACTTAACTACGGGGTCATCGGTGCCTAAACTTACAAATTACTTACGAACTTGCTTCTACTAAAGACGGTACAAACATCCATGCCCGAGGGGGGGATTCGAATCCCCGACCGCAGCGGTGTTGCAGACGGTGACCGGCACGCCGCAGACCGCTCGGCCACAGCGACTGGCTCATAAAGGTTTAACACAGTTCAAATAACACGTACGGAATGCGTTGGTAATGTAAGTGCGTATCGTTCGTACTCATCACTTGAAACCTAGGTGCTGAACTAAAACATATGCATTGAACTACAGAAAATGCACTGGAAACAGGTGACCTCACAAGACAAATCATTACATACGTTAAAGGTAAGAAATTTTAGGAAAGAACTATGCTGTTTTTGTTATCTCATATTAGAGAAGATAATGACTACGTCAATATTACGTGGTGTGAGAATCGTGCAGCAGCTGACTGACACTGAGGAGGAAATACAAGATTCTTTTTTTAAAAATACAATCGTACAATTTTTTGAACAGCACTACAGGAGAGAGGAGAATTATTGCAATAAATCTGCGTAAATTTCTTCAGGTGACGGCCGATAGAGGGATTTTTCAGTCGATATGTATTTTGCTTAAGGTCTCAATAATAATTTTTTAAAAGGAAATGTAGGATACGATTGTACTTACAGCCAAATTATTAAAATCAGTGTAGTCCATGTCAACTTTGCGACCCAATTAAAATTATGAAAACTATAGAATCCAATACATTTTTGTGGTTTACAATCGTTTATTTGCCTCATTTACAGCCTTAGAAACATCATAAAACATACATTTTATACTAATGTTTCTGTGTTGAGCCACTTTCCCATCAGAGACACTGCTGAATCTTGGAAATGACCATCCTGAATGTTAGAGCACTGGTACACATCAGGGGCGAATCCAGGACGGCCTCTTTGGGGGGGGGGGGAGGGGGTGGAGGGGAGGGGGTAGTAAATGAATTCTCATCGTCAGCTAAACTCTGGCTCAGTAGAAAGACTCTAGTACCGGCCATCGCTTTTTACCCCACGCCCAATTATACAAAAGTCTTATCACAGTTTTAAAGATTCAGTGCAGTGATAGCACGCTAGCTTCGCATACCTAGAAATCGACCCTCCCCCCACCCTTGGATCCGCTTATATGCCGCGGTGGAGTAGCCGTGGAGGTTCGAGTCCTCCCTGGGGCATGGGTGTGTGTGTTTGTCCTTAGGTTAGTTTATCTATGTTTAAGTAGTTTGTAAGCTACGGACTGATGACCACGCAGTTTGGTCCGATAGATTTACAAACATTTGAACATTTTTGATCCGCTTATGGTGCACATAGATCTCTGCGATCCGCGAGTAGTGCTCCCCGCGAAGGAACAGAAGAGATTGCGCGTGAAATAAACCAAATCACAAAACAGAGGAATACATTAATTGAGCCTAACATGTATAAGTTAAATTGTAGCTTCAGACACATAAGAGAACCAGAATTTAGCACATGTAGATATTAAAAAAGTAATTTCAAAAGAAGAATTGGTAGATGGACAGCGTGTGATTGACTGGCACATCATAAGAAGCGCTCACGCAGCAGAAAATTACGTCTGTACGGGAGTCTCGCACTCCATAGAAAGAAAAGGGGGTATGCATATTTGACAGCGCTGTCAAATCAGTTTCTTCAGACAAAACTTGTAGCATTAATGTTTCTCGTACAGATTGTGTTTTTTTTTTTTTTTTTTTTTTTATTGAACAGCTGTGAGTCACGTGAAGCATATTAGCAGTGAAACATTTGCAGCAGAATGCTGGTGTCTTACTTGGATGTATTGAACATCAGTGTATGTACGCACATGTTTTATAGGAGAACTGGCATTTCTGGTGGCCATGTAATATTACGAATTACATTGTAATGGTCATAATATTTGCTAGATTCTTCTACACAGGAGGGAAACAAAACATAGACAACATAATTCTAATATAATTCTGGAGGTGAAGAGGTTTGCACAGTATTAACATGCCTAGTAAAGTGCCTCTAGCTAGTCTGGAGACCACATCATCGTTGGATATATTTAAACAATCCCTAATAGTTGGATGGATAAAGAAATTCCTATCAGTGCCGTGACGAGAACATGAATTACGTAGCATGCTTGAATTGCGCCAGGTCAGCTGCTCTGGTGCTTGGCGAGAAACCAGAGGGTGTGTCCGGCGTCGGTTGAGTTGCAGCAAAGTCGCTCGGAGCTAAGTTGAAGCAATGCGACACACAAGTACTCAGACTGTTGTGCCAAATTAGGAAAGTAAAAAAGTTTTAACAGCTTTTAAATATTTGTAGAAATGTTGACCACAGCTGCTTAATTTATTCTACATCTACATGGGATACTCTGCAAATATTTAAGTGCCTGGCAGAGAGTTCATCGAACCACCATTATACTATTTATCTCCCATTCCATTCTCGAATACCGCGCGGGAAGAAAGAACACCTGAATCTCTGCGTTCAAGCTCTGATTTCTCGTATTTTACATTGATGATCATTTCTACCTATGTAAGTGGGAGTCAAAAATATAATTTCGCATTCGGATGAGAATGTTGGCGATTGGAGTTTCGTAAGTAGCCCACGCCGTAGCGATAAGCGCCGTTGTTGTAATGATTCCCATCCCAGATCCTGTATCATTTCCGTAACGCTGTCTCCCCTGTATCCTGACAATACGAAACGAGCTGCCCTTCTTTGGATGTCCTCCGTCAAACCCACCTGATAAGGATCCCACACTGGGCAGCAATACTCCAAAAATGGACGGACAAGCGTAGTGTATGCAGTTTCTTTTGTAGTTCTTATGCATCTTTTAAGGGTTCTGCCAATAAAACGCAGTCTCTGGTGCGCCTTTCCCACGACATTATCTATGTGTTCTTTCCAGTTCAAGTCTGAAGTAATAGTAATTCCTAGGTATTTTGTGGAGTTTACGGCCTACACTTTTTATTGATTTATCTTGTAAACACAGTTTAACGGATTTCTTTTCGTACTCATGTGGACGACTTCACATTTCTCATTATTGCCAATCTTTACACCAAACTGATATGTAATTCAGATCCTTCTGCAGTTGGTTTTGATTTTCAGTTGATTTTACTAGACGGTAAATGACGGCATCATCTGCAATCAACCTAAGAGAGCTACTTAGATTTTCCCCTAAATCGTTTACGTAAATAAGGAACAGCAGAGGACCAATAACACTACCCTGTGGAACGCTCAATATCACCTCTGTTTTAGTCGATGCCTTACCATCGATTACTACGAACTGTGTCCTCTCTGACAGGAAATCCCCTATCAATTTGCAAATTTGTGGCCATATACTATAACCACGCAATTTGATCATTGGTTCAAAGCTACCGGTTTCGGTTAATACACCATTATCAAGCGCTAGCAGAGCTTATCCATTTGCTTAACATGACATGTTACAAAGCTGAAAAACTTTAAAATAAATATTTGGTATGATGCTTCACTTCCTATATATGTTTCTCCAGTGACTGATCGTTACAACGATGTCTCAGGTACGACCAAAAAAACGAAACGATAAAGCACGGGAAGGCGTTCACCGACATCACCTTGACTGAAAAGGTCAGAGCCAAAAAGTCATACAACTATGCTCATCACCTTTTTCGATAGTGAAAGCATTATCTACAAGAAATTTCCACCTGAGGGAACGACGCTGACCGTTGCAAGGTACGTTGAAATTTTGACCAATTTCATGCAGCGTCTACGCAGAGTACGATCCAAGTACGCAAAAAGTGGTTCCTATTTTTTCGTTCACGCTCGCTTACACACAGCCAATATCGTCAAACAGTTCCTGTGGGCAAAATTTGTGATGCAAACTGAACATCCACCACACATCTTAAATAAGTGATTTTTCAACACGAAAAGAAGTCTATTACGCTTACTGTCACTCACTTATGACGTACGGCATTATTTTTTGTGGTAACTCGCCTGATGCAAAAAGGATATTTCTGGCTCAAACACGGGCGGTTCGAGCAGTTCACGAACGTCATGTCGACTCCTATTCAGTAGTCTGGGAATTTTGACACTGGCGTCACAATACATTTTTTCTTTAATGTCGTTTGTTGTTAATAATATCAGCTTATTCCCACGAATTAGTAATTTTCACTCGGTGAAAAGACAAAAGTCGAATCTACATTCGCATCACACTACCTTGACACTTCTGCAGAAAGGTGTACAGTATTCTGAAGCGTCCATTTTCAATAAGCTGCCACAAGAATTAAATAATCTTAGCACTAACCCACATGCTTTAAAATCTAAATTGAAGATTTACCTCATGGCTCACTCCTTTTATTCTGTTGAGTAACTCCTAGAAAAAATAAACAATTAAGCTAATTCATTTTGTTTTCTTTACTGATTCTTTTCACATTGTCTTAAGATTGTCGTGTGCACAGGACTACTTAAAAATTTTCTATTACTATTCATGTGTAAAAATTCATGTATTGACTTGTTCCATGACCATGGAGTCTCACTCCTCAATTGCGTCCTATGGAACAGAAAAGCATATTATTATTATTATTATTATTATTATTATTATTATTATTATTATTATTATTCGTCACACCTCATATTCCCTCCAAGCAAATTCGGTTTCAAAGGGAAGAGATTTGACGTTATTTCTGACAGCCAATGAAACCTGACGGAGCCTTTGAAACCACCCCAATGGAAGACCTCGTACCATGTTTCCAAGACATGTATCGAAGAGCTCAACGGTGCACAGTTACGAGAGGTGACTAGTTCGATGTACAGTAAGGTAACTATCGTTCATAGTTCATCTATGTTAATGTTAGAGGCCTACTCATAGAGCTTTATTGTAAGAGGTTGTAGTTTGTCGAAACCAGTTGTCTAAATATAAA
This sequence comes from Locusta migratoria, assembly GCA_026315105.1. NCBI lineage: Eukaryota > Metazoa > Arthropoda > Insecta > Orthoptera > Acrididae > Locusta > Locusta migratoria. Next base: position 183,784,170 of record CM048749.1, read on the forward strand.
AAAGCGATCTTAATAAATGAAATATACTTCTGTAGTCATGTCAACACATTTTAACATACAAGGTGATCAAAAAGTCAGTATAAATTTGAAAACTTAATAAATCACGGAATAATGTAGATAGAGAGGTAAAAAATTGACACACATGCTTAAAATGACATGGGGTTTTAATAGAACAGGAGAAAAAAATCAAAAAGTGCCCGACAGATGGCGCTTCAACTGATCAGAAGAGCAATAATTAGCATAACAAATTGAGACAAAGCAAAGATGATGTTCTTTACAGGAAATGCTCAATATGTTCACCATCATTCCTCAACAATAGCTGTAGTCGAGGAATAATGTTGTGAACAGCACTGTAAATCATGTCCGGAGTTATGATGAGGCATTGGCGTCGGATGTTGTGTTTCAGCATCCCTAGAGCTGTCGGTCGATTACGATACGCTTGCGACTTCAGGTAACCCCAAAGCCAATAATCGCACGGACTGAGGTCTGAGGACCTGGGAGGCCAAGCATGACGACAGTGGTGGCTGAGCACACGATCATCACCAAACGAAGCGCACAAGAGCTCTTTCATGCGTCTAGCAATTTTATTTTATTGTTTTTTGCTGTTCTAATATGTGTGTGTTCCAAACATGTGTGTTAATTTTTACCTCTCTATCTACAATATTCCATGGTTTATTAAGTTTTCAAATTTAAACTGACTTTTGATCACCCGGTAACTTAAAATTGTAATAATATAATTAGTATTGTAAATTCTGGAGAAATTTAATTACCTTTAGAACCACTGCTTGGTTTCAGCTAAAAATAATAAAAAACTGTCCTTCGTAATGACGAAAACTCAGATTCCAGTCACGCAGTTCACATGGCGATTTCAAACGATTACGCAGAAGAGAGTGGGACAAAGGCAGTCAATGTTATCTACTGCCGGTGGGACAAATAAGCGAAAGCCCACCTGGACACTTGTTTGTGGCTATCAGAAGCGGCTTCCTCGTGCTTTGTGGCCGCGGTTAAGTCACTGCTCGCTTTGAATTCAAGCGACGTGGTAGGAGAACGGGAAGGAGGGATATGTGGACAAGATGTATGGTAGGGCCACCGCTTTGAATAGATATCGGCCATCCGCATCGTCGTCGGAAGGACGTTCTTCCAACCACATCTTTCTACTTCTGAATGGCACTGATGCCTTTGTGTTAGGTATTACGCAACAGCAAACGAACCACATTCAACGGAAGGGATTTTCGTTTCATGCGAACTTTCGAATCCTGTTGACCGAGCCGTATATTCTCTCTCCGTCCGCCTCGTACGTCGTTTCTCGTGTTTGCTAATCAGAGTAACATTGTATCGTCTGCAGGCTGTGTATATTTCTGAATCAACCTGCCTCCTGTGTGAGTTTTCGTACCTCTCGCTCTCCCAGCAGCTCTGAATATGTTCTGAGCAGTCGCCTTAACAAAGCAGGCTCTGCACATACGCGTCTACCATAAACCTCTGAAAGACCTCTACAGATTAGAGCAGAATGTGGGACATGTATGCCATAAAAACTTAAATGCATTCCTTGCTACCATAGAGTAGTCCGTTGTAACATAAAAAAAAGTTCAAATGTTTGTAGAACTTATGGGACTTAACTACGTGGTCATCAGTCCCAAGCTTACAAACTACTTCTGAACTAGCTAAGACTAAGAACGGCATAATTATCCATGCCCGAGGGGGGATTCGAACCCCCGACCGTAGTGGCCGCGCAGACCGTAACTGGAGCGCCTCAGTCCCCTCGGCCACCGCAGCCGGCGTTGTAACATCTCTCGTTTCCTTATTTCTATTTCAGGGGAGGGGGATTTTATTTATGTTGTTACCTTATGTATGAATAAATTTATTTTAATTATTTTGTGCAAACCGAGCGAGGTGGCGCAGTGGTAACGCACTGGACTCGGGATGACGGTGGTTCAAATCTCCGTCTGGCCAACCAAATTAAGGTTTTCTGTGATTTCCCTAAATCACTCTAGGCAAATGCCGGGATGGTTCCTTTGAAAGGGTACGGTCGATTTCCTTCCCCATCCTTAACCAAAACTCCGAGCGTTAGCTCCGTCTCTGATGACCAAGCTGTCGGCGGGACGTTGAACCCTAAGCTTCCTTCCTTCCCTATTTTGTCCAATCGTTCTCATGTTAACACCGAAAGCTGCTGACAAAGACAAGTCGTTACTTGTTAACAGTGTCTAAGAAAGTATCATTTATTTCTTTTCTTACCTTCTTGTTCTTATTTTCTTTTCACACAAAATGTAGCTTCGCGTTTATTTTTATTTATTTATTTATTTGCGTGTTTATTGGATACGAATCTAGAGTTTCGTTACAGTCTGGCTGAAATTTTTAACATTTGACCTCCATATCAAGAGGAAGTTTACTGTCAACATAGAATATCATATGTTACATGGCGAAGGATAAATTACTGACACACCAGGCCACGGTTTTACTTCGATCTTGATTAAACTTTTGTCACTTCGTGTTCAATAGGAACATCATTGTCTATGTAACATAGTATACGGTGCGTGGCGGAGGGTACCTTACATCAAACATTGACATCAGTCTAAACTTTTATTACGATCTTGATTGAATATTGACGCTTCAGCTTCGAAACAGCAGGAAGATCGCTAGCTTCACAATATTTCACACGGTGCATGGTGCGTGCCTGAGAGTGCGTTAGACACCTTTTCATCGATCACAATGAAAGTTATATATATAATTCTCGTATACAGGCGTAGGAAGTGATGGTCTTAGGAGGCGAAAGAGGAAAGAGCGAGGAGAAGATGGACAGAGAGAGAAGTGAAGAACTCAAGACTGGAGTTAAGAAAAATAAATAAATAAATAAAAATAAACCTCGAACAATGCCTGGTTTTCAGCTAGTGCAGTAAACACGGTGTCCCAGCTATCTCTTACCCAAAATCTCTGGAACAGCAGCAGCTATTGTAAAACGACTTTCACCGGTATCAATGTAAGGCTGAGGCTCATGAATGTATATATTTGGAAACATTCTAAAACAAAAAGCATATGTGTTTTTTAACAAAAATCTTAAGTTTTTTAATGGACAACCTATATTATTTCTTCGGCAATCTATAACATGACAAATCATATAAACAATGGCTTTGATTGCATCGCAATACGTCAATTACATCCCGTTATATCGCGAAGCGAAGTTAACGCTTGGAATACGCGAAACGCGCGGCTAGCAGCATGGGGTTGTCGCCTGAGTCTCGGGACGTGCGCTAGCCGCTCGTTTCGCGTATTTTAAGCATCAACTTCGCTTCACAATATCTCGGGATGTAATTGACGTATTGCGATGCATTCAATGCCATTTTTATGTGATTTGTCACGTTATAGATTGTTGAAGAAATAATATAAGGTGTTAGAAAAACCTTAAGTTTGTGTTAAAAAAGAAATATTCATTTGATTTAGAATGTTTCAGAATATGATATGTACATTTATGAGTCCAGGCTAACATTGATACCGGTGAAAGTCGTTTTACAATTGCTGTTGTTGTTCAAATGTTCAAATGTTTGTTAAGCTTATGGGACTTAACTACGGGGTTATCAGTCCCTAAACTTACAAACTACTTATCAACTACCTTATACTAAGGACGGCACAAATATCCATGCCCGAGGGGGATTCGAACCCCCGACCGTAGTGGTGTAGTTGTTCCAGAGATATTTTGGGTGAGCAAGATAGCTGGGGCACCCTGTATAAAAATTAAGTGTCTCGATTTTGTCCGCAATCAACTGATCTTAATGAAATTTTGCACAGTGTGTGTAATTTGGACCAACTTAAGAGGGAGGGCAGTTTTTATATCGACTGATGACCTCATTATTTTGTACTGCAAATTAAATATTATCTAGGTTCTGTGAGCATCCAATAGGTGGTGCTGTGTTATTGTTTATTTGTAATTCATTCAAATCTAGAATTTTATTCCGATCTTCATGTCATTATGCACACTTCATTATCAGAGCCGCGCGGGAATGGCCGTGCGCTCTAAGGCGCCTCGCTGCGGAGTGTGTGGCCGCGCCACGTTGGAGGTTCGAGTGCTTCCTGCTTCCGCGGGCATGGGTGTGTGTTCTTTTCAGCATAAGTTACTTTAAGTTGTTTGTCAGTCCAAGGAAGATTAGCACCGCAGTTTGATTTCATAGTTTTGCAAACTTTTTTTTGTTTCTATTGCCTTCTGAACAAGAGGATAAAGTTTTTGTACATAAAATTTCGGTAAATATTTAAAACAGAGTGTAACACCGTTTGACTAATTACCTTTAATATACCTCCATGCATGTACGTTTTCCTGGAAAACGTTTTTATACTCCACAAGACACTCTACAGTGCATGGTGTAGGGCACCTTATAAACAAAAATAGGCACCGTTTAACCGACCACCATGAATCACCAGTCATACGTAATTTTTCGGAGAGAGGAATCAGGAAGATGGGTATAGAGAGTGGGAGGAGGAGTTAAATAGGAGGAGGAGAGATGAGGATAAAGGAGGAGATGACGGGACGGGAGGAAGGAAATGATGGACAAGTGAGAAGAAATTAAAAGAGGGAAAGTAGGAGCAGGTAAACCGAGATGGTAGGAGGATACACTAATCGAAGATGGAAATAAGTACATAATGTAGGAAACGTAATCGTGAATTACAGGGAGAGGATGCACATGATACGGATAGAGTGAGAAGCAGAGGAGGTGTTGGTAGTGGTGATGGAGGAGGAGGAGGAGAAGCTTTAGCAGAAAGAGGAGGAGATCCATGGAGGAGTAGGTGGACAAATAGAGGCATCACCGGTGATTATGCTACTGCAACAAATATCCGTTACAACAATACATACGTATCACTTCTCTTGTGACGTTGTTGCTGTTATGGTCTTCAGTCCGGAGACTGGTTTGATGCAGCTCTCCACCCTACTCTATCCTGAGCAAGCCTTTTCATCTCCTCATAAGAACGACAACCCACATCCACTTGAATCTGCTTACTATACGCGTCTCTTGGTCTCCCTCTGCGATTTTTACCCCACACACTTACCTCCAATGCTAAATTTACGATTCCTCGATGTCTAAGAATGTGTCCTACCAAGTGATCCCTTCTTTTAGTCAGGGTGTGCCAAAAATTCGTTTTCTCACCAATTCTGTTAAGTACCTCTTCATTAGTTATGCGATCTACCCACCTAATCTTCAGCATTCTTCTGTAGCACCACATTTCAAAAGCCTCTATCATCTTCCTGTCCGCACTGCTTATCGTCCATGTTTCACTCCCGTACAAGGCAACGCTCCACACAAATGTCTTCAGAAAAGACTTCCTTACACTTAAGTTAATATTCGAAGTTAGCAAATTTCTCTTTTTCAAAAATGCTTTTCTTCCCATTGCCATTCTGCATTTTATATCCTCTGTACTGCGACCATCGCATGTTATTTTACTACCCAAGTAACAAAACTCATCTACCACCTTCATTGTTTCGTTACCTAATCTAATTCCTTCGGCATCGCCTGATTTTCTAAAACCGCATTCCATTATTTTTGTTTTGCTCTTGTTAATGTTCATTTTATACGCTCTCTTCAACACACTGTCCATTCCACCCAACTGCTCTTCCAGGTCCTTTGCTGTCTCGGACAGAATTACAATGTCATCAGCAAATCGCAATGTTTTTATTTCTTCCCCCTGAACTTTAATCCCTATTCCAAATTTTTCCTTGCTTTCCTTCACCGCCTGCTCGATGTATAAATTGAATAGCATCGGAGAAAGGCTACAACCCTGTCTTATTCCCTTCCCAACTGATTCTTCCCTTTCATGCCCATCGAGTCTAATAACTGCGGTCTGGCCTTTGTACAAGTTGTAAATAACTCTCCTTTCCCTGTATTTTACCCCTGCTGACTTCAGAATTTGAAAGAGTGTATTCCAGTCAACATTGTCAAAAGCTTTTTCTAAATCTACAAAAGCTAAAAATGTAGGTTTGCCTTTCCTTAATCTATCTTCTAAGATAAGACGTAAAGTGAGTATTGCCTCCCGGGTTCCTACGTTCCTACTGAATCCAAACTGATCTTCCCCGAGGTCAGCTTCTACCAGCTTTTCCATTCTCCTGTAGATAATTCGTGTTAAAATTTTGCAACCATGACTTATCAAACTGATGGTTCTGTAATTTTCACATCTGTCTGCGCCTGATTTCTTCGGAATGGGGATTATTACATTTTTCTTAATGTCTGAGGGTATTTCGCCTGTCTCATACATCCTACACACCAGTTCAAATAGTTTTGTCATGGCTGGCTCTCCCAGAGACTTTAGTAGCTCTGAGGGTATGTCATCTACTCCTGGTTCCTTGTTCCGACCTAGGTCTTCCAGGGCTCTGTTAAATTCATCTCTCAGTATAGTATCTCCTATGTCATCTTGATCTACTTCCAATTCCCTTCCTACATCATCGTCTCTAAGTTCATTTCCTTTGAAGAGCCGCTCTATGTACTCTTTCCACCTTTCAGCTTTCCCTTCTTTGCTGAGAACTGGTTTTCCATCACAGTCCTTTATATTCATAGAGCTGTTTTTCTTATCTCCAAATGTTTCTTTTATTTTCCTGTAGGCTGTATCTATTTTTCCCCTATTTATACATTCTTCTACAGATTTGCATTTGGCTTCTAGCCATTTTGCACTTCCTGTCAATCTCATTTCTTAGTCGTCTGTACTCCATTTTGCCTGTTTCATTTACTGCATTTTTATATTTTCTCCTCTGATCAATTACATTTAGTATTTCCTGTGATATCCAAGGATTTTTTGTAGGTCTTGCCTTTCTACCTATTTTATCCTCTGCTGCCTTCACTATTTCATCTCTCAATGCTACCCATTCCTCTTCTACTGCTTTATTTCCCCTTGTTTCTGTCAATTGATGCCTAAATCTCCCTCTGAATTTCTCCAGAACTTCACGTTCCTTCAATTTATCTAAGTCCCATCTCCTTGTTTTCCTACCTTTCTGCAGTTTTTTCAATTTCAGCCTACAGTTCATGACTAACAAGATATGGTCAGAGTCAATATCTGCCCCTGGGTATGTTTTACACTTTACCACCTGGTTCCGGAATCTATGTTTTACCATTATAAAATCTATCTGATACCTTCCGGTGTCTCCTGGTCTCTTCCATGTATACAACCTTCTTTTGTGATTCTTAAACCACGTGTTTGTTACAATTAAATCATGTTCCGTGCAAAATTCTACCAGGCGACTTCCTCTTTCATTCCTTCTGCCCAGTCCATATTCACCTACTATTTTCCCTTCTCTTCCTTTTCCTACTACCGAATTCCAGTCTCCCATCACAATTAGGTTTTCCTCTCCCTTAACTTTCTGAATAATTTCCTTTAGCTCCTCATATATTTCTTCGATCTCCTCATCATCGGCAGAGCTAGTTGGCATATAAACCTGTACTACTGTTGTCGGTGTTGGCTTCGTATCTATCTTGACAATGATAATGCGATCACTGTGCTGCTCATAGTAGTTTACCCGCATTCCTATTTTCTTATTCATTATCAGTCCTGCTCCTGTGATACCCCCAACTGATTTTGTATTTATTATCCTGTACTCACCTGACCAGAAATCCTGTTCATCCTGCCACCGAACTTCACTAATCCCCACTATATCTAACTTCAACCTATCCATTTCCCTTTTTAAATTTTCTAATTTTCCTACCCGATTAAGGGATCTAACATTCCACGCTCCGATCCGTAGAATGCCAGTATTGTCTTTCCTGATGATAACATCCTCCTGAGTAGTCCCCGCCCGGAGATCCGAATGGGGGACTATTTTACCTCCGGAATATTTTACCCGAGAGGATGCCATCATCATATTTTCATACAGTAGAGCTGCATGTCCTCGGGAAAAGTAACGGCTGTAGTTTCCCCTTGCTTTCAGCCGTTCGCAGTAACTGCATGGCAAAGCCACATTAGCTGATGTTACAAGGCTAGCTCAGTCAATCAGCCAGACTGTTGCCCCTGTAACTACTGAAAAGGCTGCTGCCCCTCTTCAGGAACCACACGTTTGTCTGGCCTCTCCACAGATACCCCTCCGCTGTGGTTGCACCTACGGTACGGCTATCTGCATCGTTGAGGCACGCAAGCCACCCCACCTCGGCAATGTCTGTGGTTCGTGGGGGTAGCTTGTGACGTTAACGATAAGAAAAGAAAGTCCTACTTGACAGTTTTCAAGGGAAAATTCATTTTTGTGATTCAGTAAACTGAATTACTTTCGCAGCCCCTTATTTTACTGCCTTTCTTTAAACATCACGACTACATTATGCAGTGGCGGACTAAGGTAGGGACGATGAGGGTGGGGGCAGGGACGGTCCGTCCCGGGCCTCTCGTCTTGAGGGGCCTCCAAATACCCCGAAAGAATGCTATTTTTTTTTTTTTTTTTTTTTTTTTTTTTTTATTCGAGCTTACTTCGCCTCTCGTTCTGAGGCCTCCGAATCCCGAAAGCTACTTTTTGTAGACTGGTCCCATTCCTCTCGTCCTGGAATGGCCTCGATAACGCAAAAGTTACTGTTTTATAGTAATACATCTATTTACAAGTAGACAGGGTGGCCTCATTTCGTTTTACCGTCGCCCCGGGCCTCCGACAGCCTTAGTCTGCCACTGAGCCACTGACATTAGGCTTAACTGATTAGGGCACCGGAAATGATTACTACAGTACCACTTAGCAATATATTCTGAGTAACTGCTGGTCAGTATCAATGCTAAAGAAAAAAAAAAAAAAAAGCATCTTGGGGCGAACTTCAAGATACAGATTACTGCTACATAAAGATCACACAGGTACATAATCCTGTAGTTTCCTAGTTATTAACTTGTGCCGTTGCAAAGAACAAAAGCCACTCCTCATATATTTTAAATACTGAAATCCAAAAGGACAACAGACACAATGCACGATCGACAAAGCCATGTTTAAAAGTCTTTTTCCATGGTTTTGCATCCGGATGAACTCTAGAATCAGGTAGCAGAGTGCCCAGAAAGGAATCACACCGTAAAAGCTATATTTTTAATGACAGGGCGTTTTCGCTCGGCAGTTGCGGACATTGGGTACAAGTACTACTCTGAGACAGGTATTCATGAGGGTCTAAACAGTCTACAGTAGAAGTCTGACAGTCCGGCATCCAATAGCCCGGAAGCCCGATGGTCCGGCAACACGATCTAAAGAGACTTGTTTTTCCTTTGATGTTACCGCTACTCCTGCAATTACGGTGACGTCACCGACCTACTGTTCACATGCCGCGATCTGGTGCTTGGCCGGTCACAAAAATGTTCCGCCAGCGGTCGTCAATGACCAGACAACATTGTTGGGATCGGAAGCATTCTGACCTCATTCAGCAGATCTCACCTACTACTGTACTTGAGACGTTCCGGCTTAGCATCGTACCATTTCTCCCTTACCCTTCTTCTTTAATTACTTGTTACGTACCCCCTCTATTTTGATTATCTTTCTATCGAGTGATATCGATTGTCATTTTGCTGCGATGAAATTCTTCTGTTCCTCACTACGATCCTTGGCTGGTGCGGTCCTTAAAGGGACATGCGTGCCGCGGTGAGGGCAGTGGTGGATTGCGGGTCAACGGAGGAACCTCGAGGAGGCTGTCGTGGTCGGTGTACGGAACTGCCGAAGAGCCACTTAAGGTCACGAGCGCCGCGGGGCAGTAGTGTGGCACTTTCCGAAGCCGGCGCATCTCTCCACCTTCCGCGTTGTTGCGGTAAGAGGACTATGGCCCAGCTTTCTTCCTGGCGGACATGGCGGGCTTGTAAGACCGGACTGTTACTGCTTCGGAAGTCTATCATCGTCTCTCCGTCACCGTTCGTACTGGTTTCTTGTGGAAAGCTGTGTGACTCCGTTAAACAATGCTTCGCCATTGTGCTCCATTACCTAGTACTTACGACGTATCGCCCGGTAGTTCCTCCGCCCAAACGTGTAGTTGCTCTACCACCTACATAGTTGCTGTTAGTGTACTTCCCGGCAACCGCTCCCCCCCTCCCACCGTTCCTTTCGGGTGCGTACCGTTAGTTAATTGGTAGGTGATTACATGCCTAGTTGTGCCACCCTGTGATTTACAACCCCTGTGTGTTTGTCGATTTTTCGGAATTGCGACCGGCACCCAGAGGTTGCCTTTCATGTCTTTCGTTTGTCCGTGTGTTGTATGTTTGGTGTCACCTCACCAGTGCAATTGTTGTTATTTACTTAATTTCTTACCCTCGTGTTGTAGGGGCATTATCAATCAATTTACTGAATGTGAATGATTTCACAGATTGCTAAATGTCACTGGGGGAATCCTTACTGTTTATTTTCTCACAGTCTTTTCCTTTCGTCATCGTGTGCCCCGTTGACGAATGTATATCGGGCAAGTTAAATTTTAATTATTGTAAAGTCCCTACCTCCCGGACTAAAGTTTCCGAGTGGGGAATGGGAACTCACGCTCTGTGTCCTTGGCAGTTCCTGTGTTAGTTTCAGTGATCTTAACCTGTTAACCATTTGTACTACTGTGAATACCCTTTCATTGGCCTGTTCTGTGCTTTCTAGTAAATGATAATTTCCACCTACTGTTAATTTTATTAATTCTATTGGCACCTTGGTCGGCCTAGTTGTGATTAAATGCCTGTATCTCACGAATCCGATCGGGGCTTAATCTGCTTAACTGAACTTAATTGATTGCATTTTATGCAAAGGCATCAGTGATTTGGGCTTGACGTTAGACGTTCGTTAAGTTGCCAATATAGTTATGGTCTAAGTTGGCATTTGACCGTTCCATTACGTGTTGTTGATCAAGTTAAAGTCTCATGTGCACAGGTTCTTGTATTTGTTAATAATGTGTTACCTTGTGAAGTAAGGAGCCTTGTATTAAAGGTCAAGACACTTCAACATTACCTGGCACATTAAAGTGTTGTTTATTTTCACTGTTTAATTAAATGTTTGTAAGTAAGGTTTTATTCCAATGTTACTGAACTAGTTACGACAGTGTTACCTGGCAATTTAGTTATATGATGGTCTGTCATTTTCCCGGTCCATTACGTGTTGTTGATCAAGTTAGTCTCATGTGCACAGGTTCTTGTATTTGTTTCTAACTTGTTACTTTATGTAGTAAGGACCTTGGTATTAAGGTTAAGATTGTGACCTGGTAATCCTAAGTGCACCAAACCTTTAAATCAAAGCAACACCGCTCTTTTAAAATCAAATATATATTACCTGGATTTCGTGAGGTACGAGAGTAAAGGCCTTCACCCCTGTGAATTAAATGTTCTTAAGTAACGTTAGTCACTTCGATGAGTTACTTGAAATTACTGGTCTCATCCGTTCAGTTAAATGTTTTTAAGTGTGTCTAGTTACGTAAATAATTTACATGATACTGATATATGTTCATTGGTTGTATTTTTCAACGTGTTATTGAGTGAATAAACGGCCTTTCTTAAATATTTCTCTGTTACTACGATACACCCCTGGACCTCTCAGTACTGCAAAGAGATTATTTTCACTGTTTGGATTGCTAACACCTTTTCCCCATTTAACAGTGGACTGTCATATCGTTGTGACCTGTGGAGCATTTATTAACGTTTAAGCAGTGACAATGTTCTCGAAACACAGTCCTTCAAGCTCTAAATCAGGAGTGAAGAGTAAGCAAGCTCTCTGGAAATCGTCAAACGCATGGAGAAAGGTGAGAAGAGAAATATTTTGATAACTGAATTTAATCTTGGTTCGTCAACCATTTATGACATAAAAAAGTATAAACTAATGAAATATGTTTCTCAATCGGTAACAACTGAAAACTGGCTTCCATGTAAAGTAAAAAAAAAAAAAAAAAAAAAAAAAAAAAAAAAAAAAAAAAAAAAATGTACATATGGTTCAGTGCACTGTATAATAGCTGTTTTCGGTGTATGGCTTAGCCAATGTCGTAACGAGTACCGCCCGATAGCCAGGCATTTTCGGTAACCAGGCACTGGGTTGGTCACGAACGTGCCGAATTATCGAACTTTTACTGTAGTCGGAAGGCCGCTGACTCAGAAGCGTTACTATTTGTATCAGTTTATCTTCAGAAATTGATAGTAAAGTCGGATAACGGGCCGCAGCAACTGCACTCAGTTCTTTTTTCCCTATTTTTTTTTGCTTTATTTTTCTTTTTTTTCCCACCGCAGCCGCGGACGACACTCGAGCGTGCGATAAGCGTGTCTGGCGGAGCACTCAATGAATACCGGCCAAAATATTCGCCGGGCGGCGCCTGCGGGTGACGCACGCCTGAGAAACGGCCGCCTCGATGGCACAGTAATTTAGTTAGGGGCCCCGCCGCGTCGGCGCTAACTCGCCCGAATACGTCAAGCGGGGCGGCCCGTCCGGCACTGGCAAATTTCTTCTCGAGGGGGAAAATAAACTAGGACGCCACGCCGCGCTACCTCTGCTGACAGCGCACGTAAACACCGGCAGCAGATTTGTCGCTTACCGGGGAAACGACTTGTCGTTTCCAGGGCGTAGGGGAGAATGTGGGGATAGCGTTGGATTACGCCAGTAATGGTATTATTGTTTAAAACCACCGCATTTCAATGTTTCGTTCCGTATAGACCAGTGCTGTCCGGATACTTATTTATTCCAGACCTGTCAACCCTTTTCTCTCTCTCTCTCTCTCTCTCTCTCTGTGTGTGTGTGTGTGTGTGTGTCAGTTTTCTCATAACTCCTATACCTCATCCTCTCTATTCCTTATAAATTTCCCATGCTCTCTGCCAATCTTTGTTTCTCTCTCCTATGTTCATCCCCTCATCCCCTCTCTCGACTCATTTTCTCCTCCTTTATCCAATTCGTGGTCCTCTCTGACCATTTCCTCCTTCAAGCAACTAGCAAGTGTTTGTCCTCTGCTGCTCCTTATTTACATAAACGATTTAGGGGAAAATCTAAGTAGCTCTCGTAGGTTGTTTGCAGATGACGCCGTCATTTACCGTCTAGTAAAATCATCTGAAGATCAAAACCAACTGCAGAACGATCAGAATAAGATATCACAATGGTGTAAAAATTGGCAATTGACTCTAAATAATGAGAAGTGTGAAGTCGTCCACAAGAGTACGAAAAGAAATCCGTTAAACTTTGTTTACAAGATAAATCAATCAAAAGTGAAGGCCGTAAACTCCACAAAATACCTAGGAATTACTATTACTTCAGACTTGAACTGGAAAGAACACATAGATAATGTCGTGGGAAAGGCGAACCAAAGACTGCGTTTTATTGGCAGCACCCTTAAAAGATGCAACAGAACTACTAAAGAGACTGCATACACTATGCTTGTCCGTCCATTTTTGGAGTATTGCTGCCCAGTGTGGAATCCTTATCAGGTGGGTTTGACGGAGGACATCCAAAGAGTCCAGAGAAGGTTAGCTCGTTTCGTATTGTCACGATATAGGGGAGACAGCGTTACGGAAATGATACACGATCTTCGGATGGGAATCTTTACAACAACGACGTTTATCGCTGCGCCGTGGGCAACTCACGAACTTCCAATCGCCAAGATTGTCCTCCTAATGCGAAAATATATTGTTGACTTCCACTTACATAGGTAGAAATGATTGTCAGAATAAAATACGAGAAATCAGAGCTCGAACGGAAGAGAGTCAGTTGTTCTTTCTTCCCGCGCGCTAGTCGAGAATGGAATGTGAGATAAATAGTATAATGGTGGGTCAACGAACCCTCTGACAGGCACTAAAATGTGATTTGCAGAGTATTCCATATAGATGTAGTTGTTGATGTAGATCTCCACCTTCTGCTCTTCAACCTTGACACTGTCTATTTAATAGTACAGAACCGCTGCCATTAGGTTAAAATGATAAATTTCATCTCCTGTTTTGTAGGCTATCACATGACGCCAGCCAGCCTCCTTACATCCTGAAATTGTTTCATGTGATGACCCGGTTTTCTTTTATTATTAGTCATAGGAACTAAAACTGTTGCTTCCATTGACAAACTTTACTGCATCTTTAAAAATTTTACATTGTCTGATCAACAACTGCTAACTACATACTACGTACTTAGACACATTTAGACTCTTCGTGCCTCATCGCACACATTGTTGTTGTTGTTGTTGTTGTGGTCTTCAGCCCGCAGACTGATTTGGTGCATCTCTCTACGTCACCCTGTCCTGTGCAAGTCTCTTCAACTAAGAACGGCTACCTGTGCAAGTCTCTTCAACTAAGAACGGCAACCTACTTCCTTTCGAATCTGCTTACTGTAATTCTCTCTCGGGCTCTCTCTACGATATTTACCGCACACACTCCCATCTAATGCTAAGTTCTCGGTTCCCTGCTATTTCAGAATGTGTCCCACCTGTTTTCTATCCCTTCTCTTAGTCATGATATGCCAGAAACCAATTTTCTTCCCAAATCTGTTAAGCAGCTCCGCATTAGTTACACCATCTACCCATCTAATCTTCATCATTCTTTTGTACCACCACATTTCAAAAGCGTCTTATTTGTCTGAAATCCTTTTCGTACACGTTTAACTCCCATACAATGCTGCACTCCAGACTGATGCTTTTAGAAAGGACTTCCTAAAATTTAAATTAATACTTAATGCTAACAAATTTCGCTTCTTCAGAAAAGCTTTTGTTTCTATAGCCATTTGCATTTTATATCTTATTTACTTCCTTTGAAGGCACTGTCTATTCCGTACAGTTGCTCTTCCAGGTCATTTGTTGTCCCGAAGAGAATTACTATGTCATCGGCAAACCGCAAAGTTTTTATTTCTTCTCCAGGATCTTTAATTCCTTCTCCAAACGTCTCCTTGCATTCCTTCACAGATTGCTCTGTGTACAAATTGAACAATATTTGGGAAAGGGTACAACCCTGTCTTTCTCTTTCAACCACGGTGTCCCTCTCATGCCATTCGAATCTTACAACTCCTGTAGTTACAGACTATTTACTAAATACATACTTTTTGAAACTCCGCTGAAATTCCGTGTGTCAGTGAAACGTTTCCAACAATATAGTATCTTCATTACTGGCTTTAACTAAAAATGTGAGGAACGAGCAGGGTCAAATTTTGATATGAGAAAGACTCCATGCTAGTTTGAAACCGCTATGAAATGTGCAGCATGTGTGTGTGTGTGTGTGTGTGTGTGTGTGTGTGTGTGTGTGTGTATCTGCCCACAGAACTGTATTTGGTAATGAGGCCTACTAGTTTCGCTGAATTTCTGTGATGAACTACACTGGTGAAATCATTTAGGGGATCGGTTGAGATTTCTAGGTTCTGAAGTACTATCATCGGCTGAATGAACTAAAATGATTCGACGTCTTTTTCTGTCGGTCATGCAGAGTGGAGTCAAAACTTCAAGGCAGCCGACATAGTGGTAATAACAGAAAGTAGCTGAGGAAGGGGTTGGTGTCCACTTCTGTTAACTCAACCAAACGATTTACACTCCTCGACATTAAAATTGTTACACCACGAAGATTACGTGCTACAGACGCAAAATTAAACCTACAGGAAGCAGATGCTGTGATATACAAATGAATGCAAATGATTAGCTTTTCAGAGCATTCACACAAGGTTGGCGCCGGTGGCGACACCTACAACGTGCTGCCATGAGGAATGTTTCCAACCGACTTCTCATACACAAACAGCAGCTGACCGGCGTTGCCTGGTGAAACGTTGTTGTGATGCCTCGTCTGAGGAGAAGAAATGCAAACCATCATGTTTCCGACTTTGATAAAGGTCGAATTGTAGCCTATCGCGATTGCGGTTTATCGTATCGCGATATTGTTTCTCTCGTTGCTCGCGATCCAATGACTGTTAGCAGGATATGGAATCGGTGGGTTCAGGAGGGCAATACGGAACGCCTTGCTGGATCCCAACGGCCTCGTATCACTTGAAATCCAGATGACATTTGGAAGACAACAACATCTGCACGAACAGTTGGACGGCGTTTGCAGCAGCCGGGACTATCAGTTCGGAGACCATGTCAGCGGTTACCCTTGACGCTGCATCACAGACAGGAGCGCCTGCGTTAGTGTACGCAACGAACCTGGGTGCATGAATGGCCGACGCCATTCCGTGTTATAGTGTCATTCAAGAAGCTAAAAAGCAGTGCTACCCTGTGACTGAATCCTATCATGTGACTGCCACACTTGCGGAGATTCATCTGTAAGTCTTGCTTAATCACACGAGTGACCGATTAACATCATATATAGAAAATATTATACGCTATTTTCCAAATGATGACATAAATTCATTAGAACGTGTTTATAAATGGCGTTGTGACGGTTCACAGCAAGTTCAGTAAAAACAAAAACAAAAAACCTCTACATTTCTATTATTACAGACCACTGAAGATGTTTTACTGTCATTAAAGCGAAACGCGTCTGGTGAGAAAAATCGCATTTTTATTGTAGTTGCAAAGACGGACAACCACTGCTATTCATAATTATGAAAGCAACTACGGACATTATAGCCACACAAACGAAGAATGAAACAGAATGCTCAGATGAATAAGACTTGGACGCATCAGCTGAATACCTAATAGTCATGTAATTGTAATTATGAATTAAACAGTGTAATTTTGTTTCATTTCATTCTATCAAGTACGCAGATCCATTATGATCCTAAAAATATGAATGCGCCTCGGTTGCACAGGGGCAGAGTGCCAGACTACAAATTCAAAGGTCACGGGTTCGATCCCCGCCAGGTTCTGGGATTTTTATCTGTCACTTTCCACTTTTTTTCTGGCAGTATTGCTCATGTGAAAAATACCGAGTAGCACCGTGGTTCGGAACCCACGTTAAACTGTAGGTCCCCCTATAACTGGCTGGGTAAGTCAGTTCGAAGGTCGGAGGAATGCAACGGCAAACCACCTCCAAACAGGAGCATGCCTAGTAAAGCACTGTGGTGTTCAAACCAATCTTCGGATTGTTGACTGCTTTACTTACTACAGTCTCAAAGCGCAGAAAATGTAAAAGAAAAAAAAAAAAAAAAAAAAAAAAAAAAAAAAAAAAAAAAAAAAAAAAGCTTTGTCCAGCCTTTTGCATCAGATACCCCTGTATGCGCCGGGATGTCACCCTGGACCTGCTATTTGTAGCAGCGGTGCGTCTGTTGGCAGTCAGTGGGCCACGAGAGTGACGCTGCGCCGTCGTGAATGGAGCAACGGGGTCATCAGGCTGTGGCGGCAGACGGCAGACAGCAGGTAGTTAATGGCGCCAGCCGCACTGGCGCGTGGGCGCGGGGCGGACTGGCGGGCCGCAGTCTGAGTGGGTGCCAGCCAGATAGCCAGCAGGCCGCCAACACGCGGGCTCTCTGGCCCACACACTACCGCGTCGTACGCTCTATGCTACACTCGTCAATGAGGAGCTTCGGAACAAAACTCGATAAATCCACCTTTGCTGTATTCGCCTGTTTGATTTGCAGGGGGGACATACGGGGGCAATACATACTGACACAAAATAATTTTCTGCACAACGCGACATCAAGTGTTTATATCGTCAACTGAAAAATGCAACTGAATCAAAATCCGATAACTTCCAGGAAGCACTCATTTCATCATATCCCCCCTTCTCTACCACATCGTTCCATATTATTCGGTGGGTCGGCGGATGAGGCTATTCCACCAGTCGCGGTCCTTGAGCTTCTCTTCTTCTTCGATATACGCCAGAGTATATCCCCTCTGTTCTATATCCGACTTCAGCATGACTTTGTACCTCAGTCGTCGCCAACGTCTAGGTTTTTTGTCTATGAGGTAAATCTCTTACATTTTTCTCGATAGTCTGTTTCTATCCATATGCCCATACCATCTAAGCCGCTGTGTGGTTATTCGGTCTTGTAGCTTTGAGCAGAAACAAAAGAATCGCTCCAGGAAATGATGGAAAATATTGTAAGGGTGGGTAAGGATTTTGGAATGCGATTAAACATTGATAAGACCAAAGTCACGAAAATTGAAAAAACAGACGGCACAATCGAAATATCATTAGAGGGAAGAGAATGGAACAGGTGTAATCGTTTCAATATTTGGGAAGCAAGAAAACATCCACTGGAATTTTCCCAGAGGAAGTAAGGCGAAGAATCTCTATTGGAAAGAAAGCTTCAGGAAAGTACAAGATTTGCTAACATCGAAAAATATTCCCATTACTCTAAGGAAGAGGTTCGCCAAATGTTTTGTGTGGAGTGTGGTGTCATATGGGTCTGAAACGTGGACAATCAGACAGAAAGAACAAAAATATTTAGAAAGTTTTGAAATGTGGCTGTGGAGAAGAATAAAAAAAGTGAAGTGGACCGACAGAATGAAAAATAAGGAGGTGTTGAGCAGGGTAGGAGAGGAAAGGACCTTCATTAGGACAATCCAGCAGAGGAAAACATCTTGGTTGAGGCACATATTACGTAGCAATTGTCTGCTACTAAGAATAATGGAAGAAAAAGTAGAAGAAAGAAGAGGGAGAGGAAGGAGAAGATTTGGAATGCTGACTGACCTGAAGAAAGGAAGGAACTACAGACAAATGAATGAGGATGCCCTGAACAGAGCGAAGTGGACGACGTCCAGTTGAAACCTGTCTGAGGACAGACCTACTCGAAGAAGAAGAAGCTTTGAGCCTGGTTACGGATTTCCACGTTCCGAACATTACGTGTCCTTCCTACCATACTACGGACGAATCTCATTTCCAACTGCTTGGATTCGGCTGACATCTTTCTTTCTCATGGCCCATGATTCGCAACCATATGTCAAGATAGCTAGGAAATATATTTCATAGATGACTCTCTTGCATTTTCTTGGTATTTTTGTGTTCCATATTAGATCTTAGATTATTCTGTAGAACTTGGTTGCTGTTTGAATTCCGTGTGTGATTTCTTCATCTATAGAACCATTATTGGAGATAACACTACCCAGGTACTTAAACTGATGAGTAATGTGTAGTTGTTTCCCTTACAGTTCTATTTGTCCAATAGGTTGTCCAGATCTTTTCATGACCATAACCTTGCTTTTCTCTTGGCTGAAGATGAGCCCGTATTCTTTAGCAGCTTCTGCCCATGTATTTAGGTGTGTTTGGCTCTCTTCTCTATCGTTGCCCCACAGACATATGTCGTCAGCAGTCATTTTACTCTCGGGAAACAACGCTTAACACTGTGGTTGGACAAGTCCTAGTAAACCAACATATAGGATCACAAAGTACGATGAAGAAAATTATAGTCCCTCCAATAGATGTTTATGCAACACCCAGGGTATTCCGTGAAAACATATGGATATGTCTGGTTTCGATAGGACCGTTCGGAGTTCTCGGACTTTGATCCGACTGTCTTGGCGTAGTCCAGCAAGGAATACACTGTCTAAAGCACAAGAATGTATTACATATAATTTTTTTTGTTTGTTTTGTTTTGTGATCGCCAATTCTCCCGTATTACTTATCAAAAATTAATGATTGTGGTTTCATTTTCAAGGTTTCGTTGTCCACTAATGACGAGAAATACGCAGTTTAAAGTTACTGTTTTCACAAAAAAAGTATTTTGAAAAAAAAAAAAAATTGTACTGTTCGTACCATCAAAGTTGATACCCGGCGAACGATCGTAAATGGGACATGTATTTACGGTTGCTTTCATCAGCTACCGCGCTGGTTATCAACTTAGTTTGCGCGGCCGATATAAAAGCAATGTAGAAGGTGCCATCTATTGACAATCTGTTTAACTAACGTGAACGATAGCTCTTGTAGTTGTGTAGATTCTTTATGCAAGCCAAAGAGCTTGTTTGATGCAAGCATAGTTTATTACACAATTTCGATTATACACGACGATTTAATAACGAAAAATATACAAATAATTTAATTTAGCACGACAACTCTTGCGGTTGTTTAGATTTCTGATCTCTATACAAAGTGGATGTAAAACCCTGGTGTTTGAGTATAGAACTGAAGCTTGTCTGCACAATCATATGTTTTCCACACGTTTTCGTATTGTCCGCCATGTTTAAATTTGTCAAACGAGTTTCCACCAGTTACAAAGAAGCGCTTTCTTACCTCTTGATCTGAAATTTATGTGAATACGCTGTGTAATAGGCTACCGTGGAGGCACAATCGAAACGTGTTTTCGTTTTCTTGTAATACATCATAGCAGGCATATTTGATTTTGGCAAGAAACGAAATATGAAAATCTAAAGACTGGGACGCCTAGACAGCTAAAGTTCAACTGACAGGTAACGTAGAGATCAATTGTTTCACACATCGATGCACAACAGTTGTTGGAATTGTTCACTTTGTTCAAGCAAGCGTTGAGTACTGCGAGAATCAAATTAATTACGTCAACGTTTATCATCACAGGTAAGTACCGCTTATTATTATATCTTATAATAATTTATTTAACTTTTAATTCCTCGACACTTTATAGTGCGTGCAATATTATTATTAACTTTTATACATATGCACTTGCGTATGCCATTTCTCCACTACTATCTTACCTATCTATGACTGATCAAATAGAGTGCGAATTTTTCGCACGGAACGCCTAGTAATTAATGCATTATTGTTGTTATACTATCAGTGTTAGTTCATCTTCCAAAAAATCACACTGCTCATCTGCGGGTACTGTTTCTTCATCTGCATCTTCTTCGTGGATTTTGCTGTCATTAAGCAGATTCTTGTAGCAAAGGAAACGATCATCCACTTCCCAGTCCCTTGACCAGCAAACATCACACATCGTGTTTCTTGGCCGCTGCCAGACTATGCCGTACATGTTGAGTCTCCAATGTCTGTGAATGGTTTCTGCGACCCTTTAAAATACAGAACCGCTTCCTTTCCGCAACAGTTTCATGCTTGTATTTTCTGTAGCATTTTAATTGGATTATTGTTTTTGCCTGTCTGTTCCGCCCTGTTCTTGAAGTTGCATAGTTTTGTGTATTTCGTAAGACATAGTCCTGTCCTACGGTTAGTACAGTGCCATGCTCCTTGTATATTACTGTCTGGATGTTTGCCTCACTTAACTGTCAGCAAATGATCAGTTTCGAAACACTCCTATAGTCGCAGTAAGATAGTATCGAACTACGCTGCCTACACAGAACCCGATATATCCAATGCGATAGGAATATAATCCGATAATTACAAGCGGTCGGAGCAAAAATTGTTGAAATGTTTGTATAGCTTATGGGACTTAACTACGGGGTCATCAGTCCCCAAACTTACAAACTACTTTTGAACTAGCTAATCCTAAGGACGCCACAAATATCCATGCCAGAGGGGGATTCGAACCTCCGACCGTAGTGGCCGTGCATACCGTGACTGACGCGCCTCAGTCCCCTCGGCGTCGGCCGCGGTGGCCGAGGAGACTGAGGCGCTTCAGTCACAGTCTGCACAGCCACAACGGTCGGGGGTTCGAATCCCCCCTCAGGCATGGATACTTGTGCCGTCCTTAGTCTTAGCTAGATCATAAGTAGTTTGTAAGCTTAGGGACTGATGACCCCGTAGTTAAGTCCCATAAGTGCTACAAACATTTGAACATTTTGAGTCCCCTCGGCCACGGCGGCCGGCGCGGTCGGAGCACAACCAGGTATCTCTGTTTAGTTGTGTTTAATATGTGGGTAATAGAAAGAGTAATCGATTGGACATTATGAATAGCGTTTTCTGTTACTGCATCCTGGTCTGTTTCTTCTTTTCATATCTTGTGCAACCACTCAGAGATCACTATTTGTTACTTTATGTATTAACAATAAAGTGGATTTATCGGTTTTTGTTCCGCCGTTCCTGAAATGACAACGTCCTACTGCTTTCTGCTTTACAATGAATCGATAACGTTTACACTGTCACAACAATCACAGAGACGTACGAGGGCTGTTGAAAATATAAAGTGAATTTTACATTGCTGGGCAATGATCGACGTTTTTTTTTTTTTTTTTTCTATTCGTACTCATGTCCCGAACATATGTTAACAGTTTCCAGTGTACTGTATACATCGTTTAATTTTTTACAGATAGAAATGATAAACGTGTTTTAGTGTGCTTGGTGACTTTTATTATTATAAAAATGGAGCATATAATCTGCATTAAATTTCGTGTAAAATGGAATCAACTGCTTTAAAACACTTGAAATATTGACAGTCGTGTAAGTTGAGTATACGGACTGAAGTTCTTGTGGCCGCAGCCGAGCGGCCGAGCGCATTGAGGCGCTATGCTGCGATGCGCGAGGCCGTTCCCCGTCGGGGGTTCGAATCCTCCCTCAGGCATGGATGTTTGTGCCGTCTTTAGTGTAAGGTAGTTCATAAGTAATTTGTAAGTTTATGAACTGATGACCCCATAGTTAAGTCCCACAAACTCCACAAACATTTGAAGATTGAAGTCCTTGTAACTTTGATTTGATTTCGGAGATGAAGGATCCACTTCGTGGCATTCGCTTCAGAACTGTACCAGATACGACACGCAGTAAACCATTCGCACCATCAAAACAACAGGCTCTGCCAATGGTATACTAGGCCTTCCACGTCGGTGGCAACGGTTTCTACACATCGTTGGTGACTATTTTGAAGAACAGTAACAGGTGCTATCAAGTAAGATTTCTGTATCGGTTATGAATAAATGCCACTATTTTAGTTCTAACCCTCGTATTATGTCATTTCGGCATCTGCCACAATCAGATCTCAAATGTTGAATTGTTTGTAAATCTATAGACGTTATCCGTCTCTAGGCTTACAAACTACTTAAACACACACACCCATGCCCGAGGGAGGACTAGAACCTCCAACTGTAAGCAACCACACGCCCCGCTGCAAGCGCTTTAGAGCCCTCCGCTACTCCACCACTGCTCATCAGGTCTAACAACTTCAGATTAGGTATAGATTTCATTACAGACACTCAACGTTGTTTTGCAATTTCAATATCTGATGAAGACATACGCCGAAACGAAGTGCCAAATAAAGTCAATTTTAGCGATCTATAAGATTGTATTCTTACTCACAAAAAATGAAGATCGTGGACTCAACAGGACATTCGTTTTCTTTATACAAAACCATGATTTCGCCTTCACCGCTTCTCCTCCAGTGTCAGCTTTCTCGTAGAGTAACTTACGTTTACGTTACATTTGGAATTATGATTGAGACATTTTTAACAACGTCATCTCATAATTATTGGCCGAAAGGAGCAAAATATAGTCATGATTCTTTTCTAACACCACCCAACAGGCTAAGTACTGCGTTTGATTCTACAGGCAGTGAAAAGACATCTGTCTCCTCTTATATGACTAGTCGTTCCTTTCTTCTTTCAAATCTTCTTCCCGTGATCTGTACCTTCCGCTTCTCCATCAGTTGATTCTTATCTGTTAGTAGCTCTCAACATTATTTTCGCCCTTTTTTTCGATCAATACTCGCTGTCTTGTGTTTTCCACTGTTTTCGCATCTCGATATTTTCATTACAGTGCGCGTCAGATTTTGCGTGCGCTCCAATTTCGTGCCGGACGTTTTCATTTCACGACCTGTCAAGTCTGGTAATTTCCCGCAGATTTTATTGAAGTTTAATTTTAAAGTCTATTTTCGCCTTTCGTTCTGCGCTACCCATTCTGGCTGCGTTAACCACTAGAGGCAGACAACTACGATGGCTGTCTACAACCGCCAAGTTAAAGCGTTGGGTGAAAACCAGAAAAAGGCAACATTAGTAAAGGAAAGAACTGAAGAAATGAAAAGTGTTGCGGTGAGTCTCTGCTTTCAGCCAAGATTTGTAGGTACAAATACCAAACAACGCTCTTGACTGGGGGGACAAGAAATTTAATAGTGGATTTTAATTATCTAAATACAGTCTCTGACAATAAAGTTCGGTGAATGAGGTCAGAAACGTCGATCGGGCAACGTAGGCGAATCAAAACGCTATACCTGCGTAGTGGCTGGTATTGAAAGCCTGGCACCACCACTGTTCAATTGAGCATGCTGTGTATTTCATGTTAGATCTGTTGGAAGATATTTTTGCAGATCTGACAAGATTAACCTTCCGATAGGCGCGCCTTCTAGGAGGTTCGCGCTTATTTCGCAATATCTCTTGATAATAAACATTAAAAAGACACAAACATCAAACTTGTATCTTAAAAGAAAAGGCTAACACAAAGAGGGGGATTTCTGACTCACCCACATTCCGAGAAAAGGATGCGAAACTTGTCGCCTCGTATCTGACACACACGCGCGCCTGTCGGAAGGTTCATTTGAAAGAAGCTCGTTTAGCTCTAGTGTCAGCAAATTACGTTCGGCTGTTGTGATAATTAGCGGAGAGAGCTTCTTGCCGTAAGAAACGAAATGTACTTGAAGGGTTGGTAAGAAAAATCCAAATGCTTATTTGCAGCAAATTGGGTGATACAGACAGCAACTTGATTATTTGACCAGTTTTCTATAATTTACATCCGACGTTTCAGAGCAACTTCGACCGTTAATTATAGTAAATTGGTGACCTCCAGTTGCTATACAAGGACTGTACTAGTGGTGAAAACTTGCAGAGGGTCGATCGCCACGGTCTCAGATCATGCGTAGGGTTTAGCAGGTAAAAGCATTGTCCCCATCACAGTTCGTCACTTTTACGGATGATATAATAAGGGACCGGCCGCAGTGGTCGCGCGGTCTGCGGCGCGCCAGTCACGATCTGCACGGCCACTGTGGTCGGGGGTTCGAATCCCCCCTCGGGTATGGATATTAGTGCCGTCTTTAGCATTAGCTAGTTTATAAGTTGATTGTAATTTAAGGGCCTGATAACCTCGTAGTTGAGTCCGATAAGCTCTACAAACATTTGAACATATAATAAGGAAAATTAGCGAAAGTGTTGGACAACTTAATGTAATTGCTTTGTTCATCATACAGTGATCTAGACTGAAACAGAAAAAATGTTCAGACAAGACTGAATTCATGGAAATCAAAGTTCCCGGAGAACAACCACCACATGTTGTTGTTGTTGTTGTTGTTGTTGTTGTTGTTGTTGTTGTCTTCACTCCGGAGACTGGTTTGATGCAGCTCTCCAACCTACTCTATCCTTACCAAGCCTCTTCATCTCCCCATAAGAACAGCATCCTACATCCATTTCAATCTGCTTACTGCATTCATCTCTTAGTCCCCCTCCACGATTATTACCCCACACACTTCCCTCCAATGCTAAATTCACGATTCCTTGATGTCTAAGAATGTATCGTGCCAATAGATCCTTTCTTTTATTGAAGGTATGCCAGAAATTCCTTTTCTCCCCAATTCTGTCCAGTACCTCCTCATTAGTTACGCTGTTGACCCACCTAATCTTCAGCATTCTTCTGTAGCACCACATTTCAAAAGCCTCTATCCTCTTCCTGTCCGCACTATTTATCTCCCATGTTTCACTCCCGTACAAGGCAACAGTCCACACAAATGCCTTCAGAGAGGACTTGTTACTCTTAAATTAATATTCGATATTAATAGATTTCTTTTTTTCAAAAACGCTTTTCTTCCGATTGCCATTCTGCATTTTATGTCCTCTGTACTGCGACTATCGTGTGTTATTTTAGTGCCCAAGTAACAAAACTCATGTACCACCATTATGGTTACGTTACCTAATCTAATTCCTTCAGCATCGCCCGAATTTCTTAGACTGCACTCCATTATCCTTATTTTGCTCTTGTTAATGTTCATCTTGTATATACACCTTTCAACACACGGTCCATCCCGTTCAACTGCTCTTCCAGGTCCTTTCCTATCACTGACAAAATAACAATGTCACTAGAAAAACGCCATGTTTTTATTTCTTCATCCTGAACTTTAATTCCTTCTCTAAATTTCTTCTTGCTTTCTTTTATAGCTTGCTCAGTGAAGCTCCACATATGCGAGGTAAATACAATGGTGTCAGCAGTCACAGCAGTCGGGAATCCCACATATAGAATAATAAGAGACCACTAGTTGGAATTTGTACATAGCTTTCCGTATCTAGGAGTGTAATCACAAAGGATACTCGATCAAAAAGGAAACTGCCAGCACGCTGGTGAGTTCTGTAAAGAAATGAGAACTTTTTCATACGTACAAGATTCCAGAGGAAGCCAACTCAGTTAAGAAATATACATGCAGACGTATCATGAAAATTTGTACAATGTACGGAACTGGAATCCGAGTCTCTTGCTCACTAGCCACTAGTGACGTTCAGCACCTACAGTAGCAAGGCTACATTCAGGCTGATGGCATAAGAAATGATATTCCTTGGATTAACCATTCGGAAGACTAAGACGGATTACTCAAGGAAGGCAGAAGTGTAGAAGGAATTCGCTATCACAATATCCTTTTTACACCGAAAGAGCCGCGCGAGAAACCCCGCTCGGTTTGGGACAACAGTTTACGAATTTCGCGGCCGCTCACTCTGGAGGTTTGAGTCCTCCCTTGGGCATGCGTGTTTGTGTGTCGTCCTTGGCATAAGTTACTTCAATTTTCGTAGTTTGTATGTCTAGGCACCGACGACCTCAATGGTCTGGTCCTTAAGGTTTATTTTGCTGTAGTTTGCTGTTGTCTGGATGCTAAAACAGGTCGTATTTTGCACAGTTAATTGGTTTTCTATACTGAATAATTTCTTCTTATATCTAGTTAAATTTAACAATTTGCAGCTTAACTAACGTATTAAATTAAACTATAAGTAATAATTAGAAAAATAATTAAATAAGACATATCCATTTAAGAAGAATAAGTAACGAATAAGGGCAAGCACATACGCTTATGTTGAAAAAGATAGTGAAAGAATAATATGAATTTATATTTAATGGAATAAGACTGTAAGAGTACACCTGTCGCTGTATCTTAAATTTGTTTATTTCATGTATTTTTCATTCCTTGTATGCTAGATATATTTCTTATGTAACGTCATTTTCTATATTGAATCATTTAGTGTAAACATGTACTATATGTGTAAACCCGCATGAATGCCCGGACATTCTTATTCTGTAAGTTAGCAATGCTCCAGAGAAAATGTTGAACCTGTTGTAAAGACTGTCTTTGGTACAGAAGTAGTAGCTGTGAGTGTCGCGCTGCTGAAGCAGTCGCGGAACGGACTCGCTATAGTAAACACATAAATGTTTTGTTGATAGAGCAGAGGCACGGTAGGCGCAGTGTGGTGCGAGTTTAATGCAATTGCAATAAGCCTGAGAGACGTACTGTTTAATGTATTGAAGGAAGTGCGAAACAAGTTTATTTATATTCGAAAGTGATCAGAGTAATGTTTTTTCACGTGTGCAAGAAAAGTAATTGTTTGGTATCAAATCTATTGTCACCGAGTGTGATCGTTTTGTAGTAAGAGTACCTATTGTAATCATAGCTGTCTTGTTTGGACTTCACGACGAAGACGACGAAAGCAGATGAGTACTTTTGTAACATTTTATTTTGTATGCATGTAAATGTAGTGTCAACCCAATCAGAACTTTGGTTCAATTATACATGACTTATTATGAAACCAGTCTTAATTTTGTAAGACGTTGCAGTCACCCCATTATCACCATTATTAGATTATGTTGATTATGCAAGCCTGTACATTGACCAACAAGTTCAATCAGTTTTCAAAGTAATTACGATCAGTTTTAAAGAAATTGCTAGACGAGTTAAAGAATTGCTAAACGTGTTACAACTACAGAGACTAGTAATTAAAGTGCAAGAGAGTGCAAGAGAGTTTGCAAGTAAAGTAAAGTTGGTTTCATTTATGTAGAAAGTAACCAGGCTAACAGTAGTCAAAGTATTATAGTTGATTAACCAGACTTGACTGAAGTAATTTTTTTATGAAATACGTTAAATGCCAAACTCTGCTCAGCCAGTTACACGCGTACGCTACCCAGGCCCTGGAACCAATAAAAAAAAAATATAGTTCACGTAAAGTTTTATAAGAAACTTGAATGCTTTAAAGAATATTATCAAAATTATTGACAACTTTGACTGTAGTATTTGTGAAGCTCATTGCACCACGGAGTTTCACTGTACTGAGCTATTATCATTGCAATCAGAGTCTATCTGCTATTACAATTTTGATTATAACACGAACACGCCATCACCACTACATGAATTCTGACACATTTATTAGTGAAGTTGTGCTGTTCGTGAATCGTAAGAGGTGCTAGTTGGAGGTTGTAGTCAATGCTAAGTCAGATAGGGCCAAGCTTAATTAATTACCACAGTGACTGTTTCAAGTTAATTAATGTCTTTTTTTATTCAAAATTTTATCTTTCACTGCGAAATTGTTGTTGCGACCCATTAGTTGTGATTTGCTGCAACATTCAATAACGAAATTATTATTATTAGTGTATATTATTACGCATTCTAAATTTTGAGATTATTTGACGACCTCCAACAGGCAATTTTGTTACAGACGATAGGGGAGAGGAATTAAGATGGAGTCCACACCTGGTGATGCTTGAGGGTCGAGGACTTGGCAGTCCATCAAGTCGTCAACCCTCAATCTTTATTAGTATTATCTGTATGTTACACTAACTACTAATTCAGATTACAGTGGTCTTCTGTTTTGTTGTTATCTGTTAACAGGTTTATAGCGCCGTTTTGCCGGTGACAAAAAGCAACAATTCGCTGACACTTTCATATTTGTTATTAAATGATGATCACTGTCCGCGTGCATAACCGTGTTAGTGTCTGTGTTGGGTCCGTGTTGTTGTCCCTGTCGTTTTCTCGATTTCGGTTCCTTTGCTGGTACATTCTATGCACTGTGTTTGCTTGGTGCATACGTTGATGTCTTCTGTATGGTCTGTTTCTTTCGCAATTGTCATATTTCGCGTGCTACATTTTATCTGTTAGTATATCGTGTGTTGTTCATTGGTCCTCTTGTCTTATGGCTTCGTATATATTCTTTTTTTTTGTTGAGCGAGCATGTAGTGCTGGTAATGTGTCTCTGAAATGCTTGTAGGTCCCGCAGAATAGGACCACGTGTTCGGGAGATCCCCTCTCCTCACATGTGATGTGCAGTGTGGTGTTTCTCTAAAAGACTGACGCGATGTAAGCGCTTAGGATAAGGGCCGTGTCCTGTCAAGAAGTGGGCCATGCCTCGGCTGGGATCGACATGTTTCATTGTTAGTCTCTCCGCTGTCGGGAAAGAATAAGTGGACAGTCCGACTCTTATCATTTGCGTCCTATTCCTGTTGCCAGAATTCAATTCTGCAGCGTCTCAGATTTTATTTTTTTAATTTTCCAGAGCCGAACCAGTTACTAAATTCACCAGGTCTAGTCTGCCCTTCTTTAACCTTTAAGTTAACAAACATTTAAACGTTTAGACCGAAATCGCAAATGCTGTCTACGGCGGTACGGGCATGTAATGTGGGATGAGACTACACGAACAGCCGTAATAATTTATGAAAAAAAAAAAAAAAAAAAAAAAAAAAAAAAAAAAAAAAAAAAAAAAAAAGAAAGTGAAAACGCCTTGTCGGAAGATCTAGAGGCTGCTGAATGAATGAAGATCTCGCAGATGGACAATGGGAATGGTTCTTCATGATATACGTGGGCATAATTAAATGGAAGGGCTCATTACCAGTACGTTGAAAGCTGACATCCAAAAATAGCTGTGCTGCTGATGATACTTGTAAGTTTGTTAGAGGCAGTATATCGAAGTGTTAGAGGACGTATTCCAGTCCCCTACTCGCATTGAGAAGGTTCAGAGAAGGGCAGCTCGTTTTGTTTTATCACGTTACGGGGGGGAAAGCGTCACGGAAATGTTGCACGAATTGGGGTGGAAATCATTAAAAGAAAGACGTTATTCATTGCGGCGTGATCTGTTTGCGAAGTTTCAATCACCGACTTTTAGTTCTGAATGTGAAAATACTTTGCTAGCACCCACCTACTTAGGGAGACATGACCATCCCAATAAAATAAGAGAAATCAGATCGAAAACGGAACGATTTAGGTGTTCTTTATTCCCGCGCGCTATTAGAGAATGGAACGGTAGAGAAAAGTTATGAAGGTGGTTAATGAACCCTCTGCCAGGCACTTAAATGTGATTTGCAGAGTATCTATGTAGATGTAGATGTAGATGTCTGTGGAGTTTTAATCTGCCTCACGGCACAAAACGAGCCTAGCGCCTCGTAATTAGAAGAACTGACACTGGGTGTAAACATTTCTAATTAAATCCGTGGAGCAGTGCGCCGCTAGTTGTTTCGCGTACTGCTCGTCAGACAGAGAGCGTGGACTCCAAAAGCTGACGAAAATTGATTGTACTAGGGTAGGTAGGGATACAATTTAAAAAAAAATCTTCATTGGGTCAAAATTAGTCTGGTGCAAACTGAGAACTGCACTAGTGACGTGTTCTGTCACGACAGTACGTTTTCCTGTTACACGTATTCAAAAGAGATGTTGATTAAGTGAAAAACGCAAAACAGAAAGAAAAATCACCGTTTTAAAATTTAAAGACAGGTTAAGACTGCCTCCATCGCTTCAATTCAAGGAAAATTACTGTTACTTGACTAATTTGAGAGGCGAAATAATTTAATTGATGTTGTTGTTGTTGTTGTTGTTGTTGTGGTCTTCAGTCCGCAGACTGGTTTGATACAGCTCTCCACGTTACCGTGTCCTGTGTAAGTCTCTTCAACCGAGAATATGTTCGGCAACCTACATCATTTTGAATCTGCTTACAGTATTCGTCCCTCGGTCTCCCTCTACGATTTTTACCCCACACACTTCCTTCTAATGCTAAAATGACGATTCCTTGATGTCTTAGAATGTGTCTGACGAACGTAACACTTCTCTTATTCAGGATATCCCAGAAACTACGTTTCTCCCGAATTCTGTATAGCACCTGTTCATTAGTTGTGTGTTCTACCCATCTTCGTACATTCGTCTGTAGCACCACATTTCGAAAGCTTCTATTATCTTTTTGACTGAACTTCTTATCGTCCTCGCTTCATTCCCATGCAGTGCTACACTCCAAACAAATGCTTTCAGAAAGGACTTCCTAAAATTTAAACTAATATTGCATGTCAACAAATTTCGCTTTTTCCGAGACGCTTTTCTTTCCATATCCATTCTACATTTCATATCTCCTTTACTACGGCCATCAGAAGTTATCTTGCTACCCAATAAAACTAATCTATTACTTTTATTGTCTCATTGTCTATTCTAATTCCTTCAGCGTTGCATGATTTTCTGAGACTACATTCCATTACCCTCGTTTTCCTCTTTTTAATCTCCTCCATCTTATAAGTTCCTTTCAAGACACTATCTATTCCGTTTAATTGCTCCTGTAGGTGCTTTGCTGTCTGTGAAAGAATTACTATATCGTACAGCTAACCGCAAGGTTTTTATTCCCTTTCATTGTAATTTAATTCCCCCTCCAAATTTCTCCTTGCATTACTTCACAGCTTGCTCAAAATATAGATTGAGCAACATTGGGGAATGACAACTGTAATGTTACTTTTTTTTTCTTCTTTTTTTTTTTATCGCTGGTGTTGTCACAAGATCAAAGTTGAAATTTAACTGACCGTAAGATCAACAATGAATATTAATTTTGAAATGATTATCAGTTCTCAGCAGCAATGTAAGTTAAATATTACGGCAACACCAGAAAGCACCATTACATAAGAAAATAGCGGAATCAGTTACCTGGTATGCATACATTGGTGGAAGCCGTGAAACTGCAGTTGAACCTGTATGAATTGATTAATATCTTCGTTCTCGTAAACTGATGCTTGGTTTCATGACTATTAATTATTAAAGTTTTAAGACCGTGTGCAATTTTGATCACTATGGTTATCGAAAGTTAAAGAAATTATCGGACTTCGCTTTTAACAGAATGAAGATTTCCTGCAGGCATTGAATTCAATTTTTAATATAAAATGAGAGAGAATGTTCTTTTCTCATCATGAGACAATAGGCAACAATGACCAAGCATCAATTTACTAATATTGCTTTAAATAAGTCATCGATTAAATGAAAGATCCGGAGAAATAGTCATTATTTAAATAAAATAGGAATTCCAAATGAAAGTTAAAGTTTATGACGTAAAGGGTGCTAACCAGAGCTCACACTTACATGATTATGAAGGTCGAGTAAAATACGTCCGTTCAGTATAAAGGTAGAAAAACGAAAGACTACTAGCGATTCCGTTTTCTCTCCAGATCGTTTGAAATAGTTGAAGATATAAATTGAAACGAGGATAATCAGAGATTTATTGGCAGAGAGAACGGATGCTTGCGACAAGCGTCGCAGATATAATTTTCAATAAAAAAAATATTAATGTATTGCTACACAACAAACATGTCCTACGCCCTTCTCAAACACTGCGACCCTTTCCTGCCCTTTGACTCTGATAATTGATGTCTGGTTTTTGTACAAGTTGAATATAACTCTTCGCTCCCTATATTTTACCCCTAC
Source organism: Locusta migratoria (assembly GCA_026315105.1). Lineage (NCBI taxonomy): Eukaryota > Metazoa > Arthropoda > Insecta > Orthoptera > Acrididae > Locusta > Locusta migratoria. Next base: position 183,816,433 of record CM048749.1, read on the forward strand.
TACCTTCAGAATCTCCATCTTATACGTTCATTTCTAAATAAATACCAGGGCAACGCCGGGTTTTCAGCTAGTGTAAAGTTACCTTACATCTTGCACACATCTCGTACGCGACACTACCGTCATCGCTGTCGGACCACTTTTGTCACCTCAGTGAAGAAGAGAAGAAATTACAGTACATATATTTAGATTATCCATTACGGATGTGTCAGAACCCGTGACTTATTTTCAATATTATTTAAAAAAACTGCTTCAGTCACTTTTACTTGAAATGATATTTATTCCATGAACCGGTTTTCAAACCTTTTCAGGTTCATCATCAGATGGATCATGTTACAATAACACTTTAAGCGCCATGTTGGATGCTGGATCTGTGGTGGGAAGACGGAAATTTATTTTGAAAAACTCGAATTGCACGTTGCTTAGGTCTGTTTTGTATTTGTAAGATTCCGTGAAATTTGCTGATCTACTTACTGCGACTGTATGGCCGGATTTTTGTGGTTAATTTCCATTTCTTGCGTCTTCTTTTGTTTAAGTCACAGTAACACATAACTTTTTCTGTTGGATTCTAACTGTACTATAAACAACACTTTACCAGCGTCCAACATGTACTTTTACAGCTGCTGTTATTTACAAACGTCTTAATTCGAAAGATATAACACTCTTTGTAAAGGTAAGTTTGTTTTGAGTATGATATAGTCGATTATTTAGAAAGTAATTTTGTCAATAATAAACTGCAAAAGTGAATAATAAATAAATACTGTCTGTATTGTTTCTCTAGCTTTTCTACTTAATATGTATGTATACAATCAGTCGAAGTACAAGAATAAAATTCGTATTATTGCTATGTTTAATTTATACACTATTTGCGTTCCAGAATATTAATTGAGACTAGGTTCTATTTATTGTGTTTAAAGACAGTATGAATCTGATTGCTCTATTATTGTACGATATTTAGATGTGGGTAAAGCAATTATGTATTTGTTCTTTAGAAGTGATTTTACGCCGGCCGCGGTGGCCGAGGGGACTAAGGCGCTCCAGTCACGGTCTGCACGGCCACTACGGTCGGGGGTTCGAATACCCCCTCGGGCATGGATATTTGTGCCGTCCTAGTTCGTAAGTAGTTCATAAGTAGTTTGTAAGTTTAGGGACTTATGACCACCTTGGTTAAGTCCCATAGACTATACAAACATTTGAACATTTAGTGATTTTACCTTATCAGAAAGCATATGAAAGAGTTGTCATGAGTGGAGGGGTTTTTTTTTTTTATTTGAGTGGGCAGTGGGGAAGGGGGGAAGAGGCTTTTTGTGAATTAATTTCTTTACATTAGCAGGTTCTCAAAATTTTGGAGGAACATTTTGTTTTCATTGAGCAGGTTGTTGGATATTGTATTTGTATTGGTGAGGATTTCAATTTCTTCAAGGAGGTTAAGTTTCATGCCAAATATGTAAATTCAGCTAACATCAGGAGACTTCTGTACGCTGTTGCTGATCACCTTTCGGTGGCTGCACACCAACTCGAAGCGTCGTGTGAGAATTCCGCGCGTCGGCGGCGCAGCTCCCTGAGGATTAGTGCGGCTGATTATGGGAAGACGGACGCGCTGCCACAGGTCGAATGTTTCCAGCAGCGCGGCGGTGGCGATTCTCAAGCAGCCACTCCCACTGCGGCGGCTGCTGATTAGACGGCGGGCAGCCGAGCGGGAACACGGCGGCGGCGGCGGCTCAGATACACCTGCCAGATATGCTAAAGAGCGGCTTTCACATTCCGTGTCGATGCCGTCAGCCGCGGTTCTGGCGGCGGGCTAACAGGTCCGCGACGCACGTGTTCCCGAGTGCGTCGCCAATCGCGTTGCGCAGTCGTCCCCCGGTTCCCATTGTGATGACCGCGAGGGAGAACAGTACGGTACTGCAAGCGTTAGCGGATGTGTGTGCGTGACACAGGAGCTTTCAGAGACGTTTAGGACACGCTGCGAAGTGAATCCGCATTTCGAGCTGCAAATACTGTGGTGCTTATGCTGTTACGAGTTCACTGAGAGCAGGCAATGTGCGGTATATCCCATAATTTAAAAGACCATTAGTTTATCTGCTAATTTATAAACAAAAAATTCCACATGAACGTAACCCGGTGCGTGAGTGGGAACATAGTCAATTATACAGTATATATAGTGTAATATAATTAGAAATAATGAGCTAGAGTTTCAAAACGGCGAAAAGAATCACTGCGTATCCAAATGAAATCATATGTAGTTATATAACTTACATTTTATATGTTTTATAGACTACTGAAGATATTTAATACTGAATAGACGAAACTTGCCAAAGATGGGAATAGTCCTTTGTTTATGATAAAAAATTTATGTATAATTGTGCTGCTAAGGAATATGGATGCAAATAAAACAATACTCGTAATTGTATTTATTTGTATTTGTGTGAACTGTGTAACTTTGCAAATTTAAACAAGGATCCTTCAACGAGGAAAGGTTTACGTAAAAACAAAAACTTTTGTGCCCTTTTGCAATGCCAAACTCAGAAGCCGATTTTTATTCAGCTCTTACTGAAAAAGGTAAAGTACCGGTAATAAAAGGAACCAAACAAATGCGAAAAATTACGCTTATTCAGAATCAAAATACCGGTATGCTTTTTAACTGGTCGGTTTCCCCCACTCCTACACTGAATAAAATAAGAGTACATTGGCGTACTCGATCATCATGTCTCCTGCTGATGATAATAAATGTCCATTTCGATGGAGTGCTCGTTTAATCGTTCGCTAACCGACATGTGATGGGCATCTCCACGATACTTGATGAGTACCGGACTGGTGTTTCATGGTGCATTATTTCCCATTTCCTGCATAATTGTAGAGATCATTGAGTTCGGCCCCCAGCCAACCGACTTTCAGGCGGCGGCAGCCACGCTGTAAGTACGTATTTTAACGCTTTGCGAATTACTTCACCGCGGCGGATGTGCGGAACATTAACTGCTTATAACGAAGATATGCGCGCTGCCCGTAAAATCTCATTTCAGCCGACGTGTAATGGTCTGAGAGCAGAGATGCGTAACTGAAGACCTGCGCCGGGCATTCATCTTGTTCCGTCTAATTGAATCGCGAATACATTTTTTCGCTAGAGTAAAAAGAAAAAGCTAGTACAAAAAAGAAGTATCGAACAACAGGCGACACTCAGAAATAATGCCTGAACTGAAGCGCGATTTTGATCTTGTTTGCTTTCAATCTGATCGATTCTCGGTAATCTTGCTCGTAATTCGCCACACAGCACATGATAACAAAATAAAAATGTCGGAACGACGTAATTTCTTGCTCGAGTATAAGCGTAGCTGATAATTATCGCTCGTGATCTGAATTTTCAGCGGAAACAGTTATCCCATTATACGGACATTTAAAAGAGGGAAAAAAAACCATATTACGCGAAATCTTGCGTTACTTCAGTCTTAGAGGGACTTACTGTTCCTTTTGGTACATTTGAAAAGTCCGGGAGCAAGAATTGATGGCAGCTAAAACATCACACAACATTTAATTAGGTTTTTCGTGAAAACTGGCATCACAAACGGTACGTTACAAATGGAAAATGACGGTGAAAATAATACCGCTTGTCCCTCCTCAAATAACGCAAAGGCAGAATGGAAAATATCCCAATGTTTTGGAAGTAGCATAAGAGGAAGAGTACTTGTAACATACCGTACTGTTCAAACGGGATCAAGTCCTCAGACCCTAAAATGTTTAATTCCTCTATTATCCACCTTCCTTCTATCTCCCCTCCCCCCCTCTCTCTCTATGTATCTATTCCAGTGGAAGAGGAGGCACTGAATAATCTGGTATTACGTCTGTGATGTTGCTGTTAGTCGATTGCCTGAAAACGCATAGTAAGCGTTATACATAAAGGGACTTGCCCTCCATATGGAAACGTTAAATAACAGGGTCACAATGCCACGTTTGCACACAAAAATAAACCACTTCTAAAAAAGGATGTGGCATATAGATCGATACAAGGATAGTCCAGCGAACTCCATCATTTATTTGACAACTATCGATTGTATCCTCATTCTGTAACAACACCTCTCGTGGTGAAGGCAAGAGGAAGCACAGCATTAGTAGATGGAGTAGCAATAGTTGTTTATATTTATTGCACATCGATTTATATCACAGGGTGATCTCTGTAATGGAAACAAGAAACAATGTCAGACAGCAATATCAGATCTATCAAGCCATCTTTTAACAACCAATGCAGAGATTTCTGGTGTGACGATTGTGGTGCAGACGACACCTAATCGACTCTACCTACCTGTCGTTCTTTTCTACCGCACCAGAATCTTTATTTGGCTCCGGAGATAACGTATAAAGTACAGTAATTTCTATGGAGCGTCCCTGACCATTCAGTATATGCAATCAGTAAATGTGATTTTTGTGTATGGGTTATGACGATTAATTGTAGTTGATTCAATAACTGAATATTTGCATAGACACTCTCACTCCTTTTACAATCAACTATTTAAAAATTTAACAAATCTAGAACAAAAATCTCGGATAGAGTTAGTTAATAAACATCCTTTTGTTGCTGAAATATCCTTTTTCCGAATCCATTTTGGAACATAAAAGGTAGTTTTAGTTTATTCTGGAAATATTTACACTGACAGTGCTTTGTAAGATACATAATACGAACTGTTACCTTTGGAAGAACCTAGGAGGAATTATGAACAAAATACATTGTTTTTTTTTTCGGGTTGCATTCATATAAAATTTCCGAAAATGTTTCCACCATTTGGCCTTACATATGTTTATTCACCTATTTTCAAAACCATCAGACTTGTATGAAATATATAACCAGTAACTTAATTGTCAATATACTCAAATTTACTGATGTTCGGGAAGGTAAAATGGTAGCACCAGGCTTTAACAATATCTGCTACCTTGCTAATCTACTTTCTATAACTCTGGACATAACACCAGTGCATAATCGCAGCGTAAAGGTGACATCAGGAATCTCTGGACAATGTTGGTTTTCTGACGAGATTGCACGCGCATAACTATACAGATATATATGTGTATATACAGGGTGAATCACCTAACACTTGAACCGCAAATATTGCGGAAACGGAAAGTGCGATTGATTTTTTTACGTAATGGATTGGTAGTCAAAGACTCTTATTGTTAGCCAATAAACAGATTCTAAAAATACTTAAAAGTTTTATGCACACATGCAGTTTTTATATGGAACAATGGTTGTTTCTATCATGCACTGGAATTTTTGACACCAGCTGTGTGCAAAGAAATTTGAATGACACTTTAATCGCGTTTAGTTTGGCAGCTACGACCGTTCAAAGTTTCGAGGGGCGGAGGCTGCGATAGAGTAGCTTACTGGCCGAGTAGCTAGCCTCTGGTGCACGGCCCACTGTCTCAAGACCACCAGCCACTCAGCTACGCTGTCGTAGCCTCCGCCCGCAAAACTTTGAATGGTTGCAGCTGCCAACCTAAATGTGATAAAAATGTCGTTCAAAATTCTTTGTACACAGCTGCTGTCAAAAATTCCAGTGCATGATAGAAAAGTTTGAAAAACTTATGTTTTGCATAAAAAATACTCTTTAAGGGTATATTTACAATCTGTTTATTTGCTAACAATAGGAGTCATTGACTACCGCCGCGGCAGATGAACCGCGCGTACTGGAGCGCCGTCGCGGGTTCGAATCCCCCTCGGGCATGGATATTTGTGTCGTCTTTAGTATAAGGTAGTGCATAAGTAAGTTTAGGGACTGATGACCCCGCAGTTAAGTCCCTTAGATTTGACAAACAACATTGACTACCAATCCATTCTGTGAAAAAAACACACATCAGTCGCAATTTCCGTTTCCGCAATATTTGCGTTGCAAGTGTTAGGTGATTCGCCCTGTACACCCACACACACATACAGGGTGTTTCACTAAGTGTGTTTGCCTCTGTAACTTATAAAATATTAGGTGACGGGAAATTTTAATGCCATAGGTCAACACAAGAAATGAAACACTTTCTGCGAAACTATGAACATAGTTTATTGTATCATTTTCCAAAGAGTTACAGCACAAAGATATAATATTTTAAATCGAACTATAGTTTAAATTGATTTGACGCAGCTGGTTTCAACGAATCCAATAAACGATAGAAAAAACTATTGTTCCATTTAAAAAATTATATCTTTGCGGTGTAACTCTTTGGAAAATGATACAATAAACTATGTTCCAATCAGTTTATCGCTAGTTATAGGAAGATCAAAAGCAAGGACCTTTCATAACTTAAGTTGCCAAATGTAAAAACGAAATAGCGAATAACAAACCTCTACATATTCCAGGCTATTGAAGGATGTCGAAAGGCTCATGGTAAAAACAGAAATTATAACAGAAATGTCGTTTAGTTGCAAGGACAGTCGCAAGATAACAAATATCTGCAATATTGTTATAAGCAACTGAAGAATAGACTACAGAAAACAATTACAACTGTATGGATTTGGCGAAGAAAAATTTAATTTTCAAAAGGCGAGAATTTTCTTATCTGTATGTTAAAACACATCTATTTGAATTACAAGTAACTCATTTACTACCGACACGTACCTCTGACGTTGATTTGCAATACGATTTTGAATCAAATTCTTTATTCGAACATTTTTAAGCAACTTGAAAACAGCGAACTGTTGGTGTATAACCAATATGGGTTCAGAAAATAATGCTCTTATGGAACACTACTAGCACTTCAACTTAACGAATTAAAGAGTGATATTGAGAGGGCATCTCAAATTGTTTCCATATTTCCAGATTTACGGAAGTCTTTTTCACGCAGTAAGAGGCGAAGTATTATCACGTAAAAGAGTACTGATATAAGGCCCAACCTAAGGAATTATAATTTGCACGATACTCTCTCTTTTTATTTTCTCTGAAAACATAATTATGGATGAATCTTTCAAGAAATTCCTCAATTGAGAATCGTATGAACTTCCATAAGGGTTTCTTCCTCAACGCTGACAAATTGATCTCCTCTTTAAACACGCTTGAACGCACTAAACAACAAGCAAATAATGTACGATCGCATAATCAGAGAAAGTGTATATCAAATCAAGTTTAATCTGATATTTGTCACAAATGAAAGGGGCATGGCGACACATTGCCGTATCTCTATTACGAACGACTTCTACAGCTACTGCTTCCTCATATCATCCTGGGCAAGTTTGTAGACACAGTGGTTTCTTCTTAAGAACAGGTACACAACCATTCAAATTATAAAACTTTCCTGTTGGGCTCCACTTCCATATATTTTTCCTCCATAGGAAATTCCTCTTGGACTTTTAGAAGCTATCCGGTGACCCACTAGTGGGAATTAGTCATCTGGAGAGAATCCGAGTAGCGGACTTGACTTTTCCCAGATTCTGCTGCTATTTATCGTCTATCATAGTAGAGGCCTCTTCCGGCCCATACTTTCACTAGTTGTCATTTATTTATTTTTGGGCATCATTGCATGCAGTGTCATTCCATGTCTTTCCCATTCATCTACGTTTCTCTCATTAAAATGCAACTGCCTTATAATTTATTCCGTGCAGACGGTATCTGGATACTAGCTGAATAGTGTTTGTTTTCATTTTCTGGAGAAGTGAGAAACTTAACATACACTATATACGAATGAACAGCTCATTTTAAATATGAGTAGTGCATTCTCATTAAGGTCACCATTTACATGTAAATGAACAATGATACTGTATTTATTAGTGAGAATAAGATCGAAACAAATTAAGAATAGTGAGTAAGGGTAAACTTGATTTGCCTAAAAGAAGGAGTGTAGTAATTACAATGCATTTCATGAAATTTGTAGCCGAAGATGAGTATACAATGGAAATATTTAGTAGATTAATTATTTCTGAGAATTATATTTGATGTGCTGTTTAGCACCCACCGTTATTACTGAATTATCTGGTGACTTGTCAGAACAGTTACCTATAATCGCATTTTGGTCTTTTCGTGCATTAGAATACCGAACTTACACCGTGAAAGTAAAGTCTAAAAATACGTCTACACTACATTGATGATTCCTTTACTACCGAGGAGCAGCAAACTATTCAATTCGACAGACATATAAGAAGATACACTCCATTGACGCCCTAATGTCCCTCCAATATTTGTAACTTACGGTCAGAACTCACAAAACAAAATGGCCAATCAAACTAACATCTCATAAACAGATGTGCAAGCACAATTATACAAACATATGGAAGTGTGAATACACAAAAACTACGAAATTAGGAACATACACTCATATCCCACTCTCATATCAGTTCAGAAAATCTGTTGTTGTTATGGTCTTGAGTCAGGAGACTGGTTTGATGCAGCTCTCCACCCTACTCTATCCTGAGCAAGCCTTTTCATCTTCTTATAAGAACGACAACCCACATCTATTTGAATCTGCTTACTATACGCGTCTCTTGATCTCCCTCTGCGATTTTTACCCCACACACTTCCCTCCAATGCTAAATTTACGATTCCCCGATGTCTAAAAATGTGTCCTACCAAGCGATCCCTTCTTTTAGTCAGGGTATGCCAAAAATTCCTTTTCTGACCAAATCTGTTCAGTACCTCTTCATTAGTTATGCGATCTACCCACATAATCTTCAGCATTCTTCTGTAACACCACATTTCAAAAGCCTCTATTCTCTTCCTGTCCGCACTGCTTATCGTCCATGTTTCACTCCCGTACAAGGCAACATTCCACACAAATGCTTTCAGAAAAGACTTCCTTACACTTAAATTAATATTCGATGTTAGCAATTTTCTCTTTTTTCAAAAATGCTTTTCTTCCCATTGCCATTCTGCACTTTGTATCCTCTGTACTGCGACCATCACATGTTATTTTACTACCCAAGTAACAAAACTCATCTACCACCTTCATTGTTTCGTTACCTAATCTAATTCCTTCAGCATCGCCTGATTTTCTAAGACCGCATTCCATTATTTTTGTTTTGCTCTTGTTAATGTTCATTTTATATGCTCTCTTCAACACACTGTCCATTCCATTCAACTGCTCTTCCAGGTCCTTTGCTGTCTCTGATAGAATTACAATGTCATCAGCAAATCGCAATGTTTTTATTTCTTCCCCCTGAACTTTAATCCCTATTCCAAATTTTTCCTTGCTTTCCTTCACCGCCTGCTCGATGTACAAATTGAATAACATCGGAGAAAGGCTACAACCCTGTCTTACTCCCTTCCCAACTGATGCTTCCCTTTCAGGTCCTTCGAGTCTAATAACTGCGGTCTGGCTTTTGTACAAGTTGTAAATAACTCTCCTTTCCCTATATTTTACCCCTGCTGACTTCAGAATTTGAAAGAGTGTATTCCAGTCAACATTGTCAAAAGCTTTCTCCAAATCTACAAAAGCTAAAAATGTAGGTTTGCCTTTCCCTAATCTATCTTCTAAGATAAGACGTAAAGTGAGTATTGCCTCCTGGGTTCCTACGTTCCTCCTGAATCCAAACTGATCTTCCCCGAGGTCAGCTTCTACCAGCTTTTCCATTCTCCTGTAGATAATTCGTGTTAAAATTTTGCAACCATGACTTATCAAACTGATGGTTCTGTAATTTTCACATCTGTCTGCGCCTGATTTCTTTGGAATGGGGATTATTAAATTTTTCTTAAAGTCTGAGGGTATTCCGCCTGTCTCATACATCCTACACACCAGTTCAAATAGTCTTGTCATGGCTGGCTCTCCCAGAGACTTTAATAGCTCTGCGGGTATGTCATCTACTCCTGGGGCCTTGTTCCGACCTAGGTCTTTCAAGGCTCTGTCAAATTCATCTCTCGTTATAGTATCTCCTATAATCTAGTATCTCCTATAATCTAACCGCAATAAACATATTCTTGCTCGAACACGAGTTCAGAATTATAAGAAGAAATTTACAACTATAAATTGAAATGGCGAAAATTTGTTATGAGCAGAACACAAAGACAATATCAAAGAGAAACATTAGAAGGAAAATGTATAAAAGCAGTTTTATATTAGGTCGCTTTTGTGTAACTAAACATTAAAAATCCATTACTAATTGTAGATTCTATATTGGAGGACAATAATTATAGATGAACTACAACTGTCAGACAGGTACAAAAATACAAAATGTAATTTAAAGTTATTTGTTAAATTTCTTGGTATTTTCTGTAAATATTTTGTTGATGTAAAAAATCTCAAAAACTGTCGTATATCATAATCTCAAAATACTTTGCATGTCATTTACCCGATAATAAAGAAAAAAACACTAATTCTGGAAAAAATTCTGCGAAACATGTTTGGGTGAATAAAAAGCAACAAATGGGTTTACTCGATGCAGATGCACTTGTCCTTAATATATATGCAAGAGAATGTTGAAATATTAAGAAAGAGACTTAGGATGATTAGTAACTGGTGCACACTAGATGACAAAGGAAATAAATCTCAAAACAATAAAATACCAGACTAAAATTTATTATTCTGAGTCCAGACTAAATGAAACGTCGGAGTAAAATTTATTATTCTGATGTCAGACTAGGCCAGAATAAAACGAGATGCAACAGCAGTGAGGAAACCATAAGCGATCCTCTTAAGCTGAAGAGTAATTTTTAATTCAGTTGCTGCAGGAGAGTCTGGATCCAACTTTCCGGTGCTCGACAGGATTACCACACAAATGAGAAGTGAAAGTGAGAGAGATTTTAAAAAATGAACACAGATAAGAGTTGAGGAAAGAGAACCTCTGTTTGCAGTGTATACTGACAGCAGCCGGAGAAGAGCTTTCTCAACGGCAGTACTGAGATAGTAAGAAGGTATGCTGTAATGATTACAACTCGTGGTTTTCTTTTTCTTGTATTCTATTTCCTAGCATATGGAACTCTATTGGAAATTTCAACACTGTTATGGAATTACGAACTTTATAATTTGCTTTAGGTTATTTAACGGAAGCCGGAATTCAACATACTTTTTGCTGGAGCCTAGCTGAAGAGCGTGAAACGGGTGATGGCCTTTTATTCTAAGGCAGTGAGTTCAAGACGAGGGTCCTAACGTAATGTTTGTGAAATCTGACATGTTGTGGGGAGGTGGTGTTTGATTTCAAATTGAACAGAGTGATCTTTTCTATTACTTTTTAATGGCACAATACCAGAAAGTGTTAGGCAATATCGATGAGCATAGAACACCTTCAGAACGACTGGAAGCAGCATTAGGTGAACACCAGTAACTCTCTGTAAAAATCAAACAATAACATTATGGATTAAACACGCAAGATAACTGTAAGATATAGTGCATTTTTTATTAACAAACCGGTTTTCGACTGTTACGCTATCATCAGGTACGCAAGTTTAAGTTTCAAAGATCTTAAGTTGGTAGATATATAACTAATACTAATATTTTATTTGAAACTAGCCCGAGGGAAATTTTTACAATTCGTGACGTAAATATCTGACATTGATAAAATATGAGACACTGTAATAAATTACGACAATAACCTAAGAAATATAAATTGAAACAATAGAAATTGGTTGAAAAAACTGACAAAATTATCTTAACAGGTCCAGTGTCTAGAACATGGAAGCGTGTGACTAATTTGAATAAACATTTGTTAATACCCTGCATATGTAAAACTTTTAACTTGTTAAATTAAACTATGGTTACTAGTAAAATAAGACGTTAAAATTTATATCATATAAACAGCCAAACAGTTGTGCTTACACACGCCTGGCAACTACACGATACGACAGCACCGCTTCACGGAGTCCAATAGCGTGGCCTCTGTCAAATGTATTAAGTAGGATTAAGTAGGTGGATAGGCTGATCTAACGCGTCTTTAAGGCATCGCAGATGGATCATACCGTACGTAAACGTCTTGCTTTGATAGCTGACTCACGGCAGCTGACTTGTACCAACTTCACAACAAGGCGTGACACGATGAATGCCTCTACTGGACATTGTACACATTGTACACATTTGCTTACAAAAAAAATGTTCAAATGTTTATAGAGCTTATGAGACTTAACTACGGGGTCATCAGTTCCTAAACTTACAAACTACTTATGAACTAGCTTATACTAAAGACGGAACAAATATCCATGCCAGAGGGGGGATTCGAACCCCCGACAGTAGTGAACGTGCAGACTGTGACTGGCGCGCCGCAATCCGCTCGACCACCGCGGCCGGCATTTGCTTACACATTAACCGTATGCATGTGTACCGAAATGCGATGATGTTGGACTACTCTTTATGGCTGTATCACCTTTTTCGTCAGACAGCATATAACATAACACAACTTAATTTTGATAAGAGAAAAAGACTCCATTAAGCGATAGAAATGCTTACGTTATTCAGTTAAATTTCAGGTGAATCGTAACTAAACATACTAGTAATTTGTCGTATTTTACCTCTCACGGTACTAAAGAAACTCGAGAAATACAAATGAATATTCTTTTCGTCAGTGTTCTAATTTACTTCCCCACCCGCACAATCCATATTAGAGTGTGTGGTGAAGAATACTTATGGTACTAATATAATTACCCTTTACCTGTTCTATTCGAAAATGTTTTGTTCCACTCCTGTGATAAATCACAGCCCATGAACATTCCTATGAGGTGTGATTCCTCTGAACATCTTGTTGACATTTCCAAACATCGTCATGGAGCTCCTAAAGCATTCCACTAGATCATTTGCATTTAGTGTGCGGAATAACAGTCCATTGAGCGTGACCCGAAATTTGACTCTATAAATTTTTTCTCAGTATAAAGTAAGGAACAGTCTTGAATCGACAATAACGATTTCCTAGGAATTCGAACTTTGGAAACATATTGGCACTAGTTCACAAGGTCCGAAAATGATTACTCGCAACAGGAATACAGCAACAGATTTGCTAGTGATGGACAGAAGATCATTGATCATGTATATGGATCTTTAGAATGTCGTTACAAAACCACAGAGCATACTATGAAGTAGTGCGACCTTTGCCGTGGTGAATAAAAGGTGAGCGAATACTCGAAGCCGCCTCTCCTTTGTTTGGTTAGGATAGCGTGGATTGTGCCTTCGATCAGAGATGAAACGAGACTCATTTACACGGCGCAAAAGCATCCTATTTATATCATTCAAACAATTTCAATAATACTTACGTATTATTAGTTAGGTATATTATCCTCATTAGAGTCTAAAAGTAGATAATTACCTGCAATTGGCTATGGTGAAAGATAGAGTAAATAATACTGAGAAAATTGAGTTACAAGTCTTAGTTATATAAATATTCCTTCACCTATTAATATACTTATGTATGTTTACAAACAGTGCTTTTATGATAAACGGTATTTATACAGAAACTAATGAGGGCTCAACTTTGCTAACATTACTTGTGAAACATAATAATGCCTACATTAATATTACGAGGAAAGAATTTAATTAGTTTTACAGAGATACTAAGTAGCCCGATATATGAACAACACTAATATGCCTTTTGCATGAACTAATTAGAATTTGCTAATTACACAATCTTCTCCGACGTCAAATAATAGAAAATAACCTCAGCTGGTTACGTTATGAATAACAAAAGTTCTGGTAAAGAAACTGATATTAGACTAATTACATTAATACCTCTTATTATGCAACACTGGTATCTGGAGGTTCAGTAATGCAAACAGGTGGGAGTAAATACTAACACGCTTCGTTACAACCTGTTGCGTTGCTGACCGCGGTGCCGACCTTAGATTGTTTTATATTGTGTTTGCATAGGCGCAGCTATGTTTCTTTGGCTCTTCTGTGTATAACAGTTGGATGAGTCCACGAAGATTTTTATGTGTGACCTATGTCAGAGTGCAAATCAAATTAAATGTTTGAAAATGTTTGGGACTTAACTACTGTATTTGTCAGTTCCTAGGGTTACAAACTACAAGGGAAAAGTGTTTGTTAACCGTTTGGACCAAACTGCTATGTCATCAGTCCCTAAGAACAACACACGCATTCGTGGAGGAGTCGAGCCTCCGACGACGAACAACCTGTCGCTCTTCAGCAAGGCACCTTAGAGCGCTCAGCCATTCCTCTGCGGCATGTCAGAGTGCCACGTCTGGACGACACGCCCTCTGACTCCAAAGGGTGTTACGGTTGGAGTCTACAGTGTCACCTGATTTGATTATTATTCCCGAAGAACTCTCTAGTTGTATTACGCTCCGTGCCCTTATTATGCTTCAGTTCCTTCGGCTGCGCTGAGCAGTGACATAGCCAGGATATAGTCAAAGGGGGGGCCCGAATGGATGAAGAAAATTTATAAAGGCTCATGTTTTCTATTTATTCTAAATTCTAATATTTAGGTTAAAATATTTTTTTATATTTTATATTTTATGCACATAGTTTGCGTTTGTAAGACCTTCTTATAAATACTGCAATATTTTATATACAAAATTGAGGAAAACATTTCTTAAAAATTGTTTCAATATACGCCAGAGGAACCTTCAGTTGTTATTCTAAACGATGTCACATTATCAGATGAACACTGGCAACGACACGGTTGCATGTCACCAAGCTCGCTGCCTCTCAGCCACAACTGTAGCTTGGTGTTTCGCAAAATCTGAATTAATTTTTGCATCAGTATAAATACCTTGCGTATTGATTTAGGAGGCGTAAGTCTATAATTTTATTTACAAGATTATTGGTTCTTTTACTCTTGTTGGCACTGCAACGTATCCATCCTCTAGATAAAATATTACTCTTACACCTAACTTTAAAAAGTATTACACGCACTGAGTGAGATGCCTTATGATATACTGAAATATTGCTACTCCAAATAACGACTCCACGGCTGTAAATAGATAAATAAGCTGTTATAGAAGTACGTAATTTAACTTACCATAATGCTACTGGACAAATGAAAGTCGGTTTTTCTCTTCTTTTTTTCTAGTTATGAACTTATTCATAATTGGAAACTCATCTTAACAACACAAAAAATAATAAAAAATAAAATAAAATAAATAAATAAATGAAATAAAATAAACGGCAGTGGAGCATTACAATGTAGTGATTAACATAGCAGTAATGGAGCAAGGCCAACAATGGACAACGGCTAAAGGAGGACTGGGCAATAAAATTTTCAAATGTTTGTTAAGGTTAAGGAACTTAACTGCAGGTTCATCAGTCCCTAAACTTACAAACTACTTATGAACAACCTTATACTAAAGACAGCACAAACATCCATCCCCGAGGGGGGATTCGTACCCCCGTCGGGGAACGGCCTCGCGCATCGTAGCATAGCGCCTCAATGCGCTCGGCCGCTCCACCGCGGCGACTGGGCAATAGCCGATGCTGTTATCGATGTATCGATAATTAAAATCTATAGATGGCTTTGTTGACTGTCGATAGTGCGTATCCCTTTTTCGGCGTATAACTGGTAACAATATCATTCAGTTTCACTGCACGGTAGCTAGGTCGTGTCTTATTTCATTTAGTCCCTTTGGAGGTTCGAGTCCACCATCGAGCATGGGTGTGTGTGTTGTCCTTGGCATACGAGATGCATTCAAGTTCTAAGGCCTCCGATTTTTTTCTAATTAACTACTCACCCGAAATCGATGAAACTGGCGGTACTTCTCAACGTAATCGCCCTGCAGACGTACACATTTTTCACAACGCTAACGCCATGATTCCATGGCAGCGGCGAAGGCTTCTTTAGGAGTCTGTTTTGACCACTGGAAAATCGCTGAGGCAATAGCAAGCAGCACGGCTGGTGAATGTGCGGCCACGGAGAGTGTCTTTCATTTATGGAAAAAGCCAAAAGTCACTAGGGGCCAGGTCGGGTGAGTAGGGAGCATGAGGAATCACTTCAAAGTTGTTATCACGAAGAAACTGTTGCGTAACGTTAGCTCGATGTGCGGGTGCGTTGTCTTGGTGAAACAGCACGCGCGCAGCCCTTCCCGGACGTTTTTGTTGCAGTGCAGGAACGAATTTGTTCTTCAAAACATTTTCGTAGGATGCACCTGTTACCGTAGTGCCCTTTGGAACGCAATGCGTAAGGATTACGCCCTCGCTGTCCCAGAACATGGACACCATCATTTTTTCAGCACTGGCTGTTACCCGAATTATTTTTTTTTTTTTTTTTTTTTTTTTTTTTTTTTGCGGTGAATCTGTGTGCTTCCATTGAGCTGACTGGCGCTTTGTTTCTGGATTGCGAAATGGCATCCACGTGTCATCCATTGTCACAACCAACGAAAAGAAAGTCCCATTCATGCTGTCGTTGCGCGTCAACATTGCTTGGCAACATGCCAGACGGGCAGCCTTGTGGTCGTCCATCAGCATTCGTGGCACCCACCTGGATGACACTTTTCCTATTTTCAGGTCGTCACGCAGAATTGTGGTTACAGAACCCACAGAAATGCCAACTCTGGAGGCGATCTGTTCATCAGTCATTCGGCGATCCCCCAAAACAATTCTCTCCACTTTCTCGATCATGTCATGAGACCGGCTTGTGCGAGCCCGAGGTTGTTTCGGTTTGTTCTGCCTTCATTAAACTGTTGCACCCACGAACGCACTTCAGACACACCCATAACTCCATCACCACATGTCTCCTTCAACTGTCGATGAATTTCAATTGGTGTCACACCACGCAAAGTCAGGAAACGAATGATTGCACGCTGTTCAAGTAAGGAAAACGTCGACATTTTACGTATCTAAAACTAGGGTTACCATACGTCCTCTTTTTCCCGGACACGTCCTCTTTTTGAGGCAAGAAAATATGTCCGGTCGGAATTTATAAAATTCAACAAAAGTCCTCTTTTTTGGTTTCCGAGAAAGAAAATTTATTTTTGTGTCATTGGCGACAACGAGTTCTTTCGCACTGCGGTTCCAAACTATTCGCAACTATCCCGCGCACACACAGAGCGAAACTGCCGTTCACAATTTATCTCTCTGCATAGGTCTGACAGTTGCAAACGATTCAGAACTTATCTTCGTAGGAACCCGGTTGTCTATCCTGTATTGAGCCAGCGTATTCTGTCTTCTGCATTATGTTCATTGGTGTTGCTTTTGATATACTTTGTGGTTGTGTTCCAGATCGTAGGTAGCCTTTTGCTTAAAATACATTACGAACTTAAATACAATATACCGAAAAGAAAGTCAGTTTTAAATGATTTGCTCATGGAGAAATATGTAGCATACGGTTCATTAACATTAAATTTAACACTTATTTTTCCATACATTTATTTACTTCTATCTTGCACATCACACATCATGGAAGCGTAATACAGTGACAAGAGAAGAACAGTATTTTGTACTCTTTTTTTTTACGATCAAAGATAATAACAGAGAATACCAATTAGCTTAATACAACTCAGAAAATACAAATAGTAATTTGTCGTGTCCCCACATCACCCCCTTCACAGTCATATAGTCACTTAACACTGCAGTTCTTCAACTAATCTTGCAGGAAATCGAACTTCACGACCAGATCTTGTTCTTCTTGGTTTTCCACTGTCGGTTGTGTCTGGTTGTTTGACCCGGGCTGACCGTTCAGTTGAAGTGTCTTCAGGCTGCTTCTCATTATGATTCATGAGGTACGCAGGTTTCAATCGATCAATGGAGATATTCTTGACTTGGTCTTTTATTTTAACACCAGAAATTTTGGGGTTCTTTCTATTACTTCGTATGGGCCTTCATATGGAGGTTCTAATGCTTTTTTGACTCGGTCAACTCGCACAAATACATTTGTTGACTCATTGAGATCCCTGTGTATGAAAGGTCTTTCTTTTGCTTTGTGGGAGTATTGTACAGGCTTCAGACGATTCATGCACTGCTTCAGTTGTGAAACGAATTGAGGTAAGTCTGCATCCAATTTTGTTGCATACTCTTGAAAAAAATCACCTGGTATTCTGATGGGTGAGCCATAAACCATTTCTGCAATTGTAGCATTACTGTTCTCTCTGATGGAGCATCGCAGGCCAAGGAGGATTACAGGTATTACTTGAGTCCATTTGGCAGTTGCATGGGTACGGATAGCTGCTTTAAGTGTGCGATGAAATCTTTCAATTTTTCCATTTGATTGAGGATGGTATGCTGTAGTTTGTGTTTGGTTACAACCACATGGTTTTGACAGTGCTCGGAATAGCTCAGAGTTAAACTGCCTGACTTGATCAATCACTATCTGATATGGTGTTCCAAACCTAGTGATCCAATAATTGAAAAATGCTTGTGCTACTGCCTCTGCTTGTATGTCCCGAAGAGGTACTACTTCTGTCCAGTTTGTAACTCTGTCAATGCATGTTAAACAATAAATATATTCTTCAGATGGAGGCATTGGTCCTATCAAATCAAGGTGAACAATTTTGAAACGTTCATCGTTACTAGGAAAGTGTCCTACTGGTGTTTGAATGTGCCGTGATATTTTGTTTTTCTGGCATGCAATACATTTTTTGCCCAGTTTTGGACATCCTTTATTAAATTGATCCAGACAAATCTCGATGAGATCAATTTTACTGTTGTCTTAATGCCTGGATGAGCCAGATTATGATAGTGTTGGAAAATAGAGTATCTAAATGGTTTAGGAATATAAGGACGAATGATTTGTGTTGACACATCATACCATAGCTGTTTTCCTCCATGTGTCAGATGGTGTTTTAACTTCAGTGATGTATGAGGGCTGGTCTGTAGTTGACGAAGCTCTTCATCATCTTCTTGTGCTTGGGCTATCTCATCATAGTTAACTGGAACAAATTCTTCAAGCCTTGATAGACCATCAGCAACAACATTTTCTTTACCAGATATATGACGTAGGTCAGTGGTAAATTGCGAAATGTACTGGAGGTAACGTAATTGAATTGGTGTTGCTTTTTCATTCTTTTGTTTAAATGCATATGTTAGAGGCGCATGGTCAATATAAATAATGAAATATCTTCCTTCCAACAGATATTTGAAATATTTGACAGCCATATAGATGCTAAGCAGCTCTCTATCATACGTGGAATACTTCTTCTGTGCTGTTGTAAACTTTTTTGAAAAGAATCCAATTGGTTTCCACAGTTCATCTTGCCACTGTTGCAATGCAGCACCTGCTACAAAATCCGACGCATCCACAAATAATGCAAGTTGATTGTTCAAACCAGGAAATGTCAAAAGTGCAGCATTTGCTAGATCTTCTTTGCATTTTTCAAATTGAGCAATTGCTTCTTCTGTCCAGCTAATATGTCGTCGGTCCTTTTTTTATTGTTCCCTTTTAGGAAATCATTCAGCAAGGCTTGGTTTTCAGCTGCATGTTCCAAATGTCGACGATAAAAATTGATTATCCCTAAGAATTTTCTGAGTTCACGGACTGTTTTGGGTCGTTTGTAGTTCATTATTGCTGCAACTATCTCTGGATCTGGCTTTGTTCCAGTAGGTGTAATTAAATTTCCTATAAATGTTAGCTGTTGTACACCAAATACTGATTTGGAAACATTTATAACAAGACCATACTTATTCAACTGCTCAAAAAGTAAATTTAGCTGCTCAACATGTTGTTCTGGTGATTCAGATGTTATTAGAATGTCATCCAAATACGGAAAACAAAATTCTAGTTCTCTCACAACTTCATATAAATTTTGTAGGTTTCATGTCGCCAAGTTCTAAGCCACTCTAAAGTTTTTTAATTTGGCGCTCTTCACTTTCTCTGAATATGTTCAGTAGACATTCTTTTGCGAGAGAATATTTGTTGTTCTCGTTACTCGTAACTAGATCCCATATATTTTCAACAAATTTTGGCTCCAGCTTAGCGAGAAAATAGTTAAATTTAGTCGCCTCCGTAACAATACCAGCGATCGTAAATTGCGCTTCGGCTTGACAAAACCAGATGTCCGCCTTTTCCGCCCAAAACGGCGGTAGCTTAACGCTTACCTTATCAATTTGCACTTTACTGCTACATTCAGAACGATTCCCTTGATTACCGCTTGCTTCTCCTATCGACATCTTGCGTATTGTTGGACACAGAATACGTCGAACTCAAGATACGGAAATCTCGTCGAAAATTACGCCGAAAAATTTCGTCGCAACTGTCGTCTTGTCGATCACGTCGGTCGTCACCAATTTTGTAACACACGGTTCATTAACATTAAATTTAACACTTATTTTTCCATACATTTATTTACTTCTATCTTGCACATCACACATCATGGAAGCGTAATACAGTGACAAGAGAAGAACAGTTTTTTGTACTCTTTTTTTTTTGTTTACGATCAAAGATAATAACAGAGAATACCAATTAGTTTAATACAGCTCAGAAAATACAAATAGTAATTTGTCGTGTCCCCACAAATACAAATCATTCAAGAGAGAAAGAAACGAATATGAAGCAGAATGTTTTATTTGCTCTGCAGGAACGTACATATTCGTTGCTAACATAGGCAATTCGTATAAGTATCATAAAGATTAATATTGGATCGTATTAATGTAAATGACCATTGAATCCAGGCAATTAAATAGAAAATACAAAACCTATTGTTTGTGTACAGTACAATTTCAAACATTTGAAATGCCTGAAAGGGATGAAAAACAAAAAGACTTCGAGAGAGATTTCGTCGTCCTCCAAATACAGTTTGTTCAAAAGTGAAAAAGACAAGAATGAGACAATTGAGTGTAATGATGATGAATAAACTGTCAAGGATAAAATAACCACACGAGGTTACTGTTTTAGTTTGTTGTAGTTTTACGTGGTTCATTAATAAAGTTCTAAATCACATTACGTTAATAATAAAGTGTCCTCTTTTTTTCTATGAACTGTCCTCTTTTTTTTGGTGATGAACATATGGTAACCCTATCTAAAACAGTTCTCATTCTCGCCGCTGGCGGTAAAATTCCATCTACCGTACGGTGCTGCCATCTCTGGGACGTATTGACAATGAACGCGGCCTCATTTTAAAACAATGTTCATGTTTCTATCTCTTTCCAGTCCGGAGAAAAAAACATCGGCCTTAGAACTCGAATGCACCTTGTACGTTTGAGTAGTATTTTATCGTTTAGGTGATAGAGGGGGGGAGGGGGGAGAGGGGTGTCCGGAGCCCCAAGACTCCCCTTTGGCTACGTCCTTGCGCTGAGATGCCCACACAGAACCACGAGTCAGAAGATCACTACGAACTGCTATTAGGAATTCAACAGTGCTCCTTCTCGTTTGTTGCGCGCGCGGCCAAGTGTCTGTCGGCGCCGACGTCGGACAATGCGTTGCACACGGTAGGGGTCGCGGGGACGGCCGCCATGTTGGGCCCGGTTGTCGGGCATTACTTAGCGGCGGCGGCGGCCAGGGCAGGTTTTTGCTACTGCGCATGCGCCCGGGGCCGGCGGAGCCCGCAGGCAGTCGAGGCGGCGAGACAAAGCCGCGAGAGCTGCGGCGACGCCGAATTAAGACGAGAGCACTATAGTGCGTGCTAGTTCAAGTTGGCGGCGGGCGTGACCGCCATGGAAATGGCGCGCCGCACAAAGCAGGCGGCCTGGCTCCCGCGTCCTACCTGCCGCCGACAATGGCCGCCGGCGCCGCCGCCGTCTTCCTGCGCCGCTAATGGACGCCGGGAAGCCCGGGGCGGCAGGAATTATTGCTGCCACTCCGCCGGGGCCGAGTTTCCCCACTAAGCTAATATTACCGCGGCGCCGAAAGCGCGACTGCGACAGGGTAGCGCCCAAGGAGACGTAGTGTTTACTCCGTGGCTTCGAGCTGCAGCGTGCTCAACTTTTCTGACGCTATGAGGACCAGAAGAATAGCAGTCGTAATGTCCTCTGTCTCAAAGAAGCCCGTAAAAGTGTACAGTTTCCCAACGTTTTTCTTTGGAAGCAGCTGCGCGCTGTGGTTAACCTTTGACTGGGGAGGTGAGCATTCATAACATAACTAGGGACGTTGGGTGTTCACAGGACCGTACATAAATGTGATACTAAGGTCCAGAATGAAACTTTCACTGTGCAGCTGAGTGTGTGCTGATATGAAACTTCCTGGCAGATTAAAATTGTGTGCCGGAACCGGGACTCGAACCTGGGACCTTTGGTTTACGCGGGCAAGCGCACTACCGACTGTGCTATCCCGACACGACTCTCGATGCCGCCTCACAACTTTACTTCCGCCAGTACCTCGCCTCCTACTTTCCCAACTTCACAGAAGCTCTCCTGCGAACCATGCAATGGTTCTCACAGCCTTCATTATCATTAAAAACTTCCTCCAACATCGTTCAAAGAAGTTTTTGGTCCTCCACATATGATATATGATGTGCACCAATCGACACAGAAAGTCGCACTACTACGTATGTGAAGTTTTACCAGCACCACTAGGTATAAAACTTGTTGTGTACAGTGTTGTGTACTTTTTAAAAACACGAACAATGGTTTCGCAACTATGTACATCCCTTTGAACGAAGGTAACAAACCGCTCATCAGTGTGACCAACATGCTTCACTAAATACTTGTAAACTTTTACTACTGGAGTGCTGTGAACACCCCACATCCCTAGTTAATGATTAACGAAATGGCCGCGAATGCACGAGTGAGATACACAGTGTAGAAAGAGTGCAAAACTGTTTTTCTGTGAGAACTGTTATTAACAAAGCTTCGTGCTAGTGACTATCTACGCGTTTTTTAATATACGGAATAAATCACTTTTAAAGCTTAAGCAGTATGTTACGCCACTTGTTGCAAGCATTAGCAATTAAAGCAAACAAAAGTAATCAAAAAAAATTTCAAATGTTTGTATAGCTTATGGGACTTAACTACGGGGTCAGCAGTCCCTACACTTACAAACTACTTATGAAGTAGCTAACACTAAGGACGGCACAAATATTCATGCCCGAGGGGGGATTCGAACCCCCGACCGTAGTGGTCGTGCAGACCGTGACTGACGCGCCGCAGTCCCCTCGGCCACCGCGGCCGGCACAAAAGTAATCCTAAAACTAAAATTTAGTAAGACAAACATTATAGTGAGTCGTATCTATGAATAATTATGTAGAAACTTCATTTAACTACTTCATGTATGATAATTCCTCGTAGAAATCACACGCCCTAATATTTGCCTTAACATTAGTTTGAGGCTCACTGACATTTACTTTTATTTACAGATGTTTACAACAAGTAAATCTGGTCGTTTAATGAAGAGGCATAACATACAAGTTCAGTCTTAAAATGATTTATTGTAAATGTGCTACACAGGGGATCGGGTTCGATTCCAGGCCAGGTCTGAGATTTTGTCCACTCTGGTCTGGGTGTTGTCATCATCATTTCATCATCATCGACACGTAAGTCGCCCTTGTGGCGTCCCCTACAGACACGACCCCAGTTATGGTCTAACGGCCAAAAATGCCACATGGAATCATCATTTCTAATGTTATTAACAAGGCAGATTATCTTATATTTTTTCTTTGATTCAATATTTAAACGGACCAATTAGTACGTCCTCAGTCCCCACTACCTTCTAGACAAATATTCTTTACAATACTTATCTTCATTATATACAATAATGAATAGCTGTCCGTTACTCTTCCTAAAAATTAGAAATGACTTGGTCCAGTTACGTGTGTGTTTGCTTTAAAAGAAGGAATAGGAAAACGAAAAAGGAAAGGTTGGAAATACAATATAAATAAATAAAACTGAAATTCGGCGACTATTCTGGTAAAAAAAACGATATACACAAGTATTTGTGAGCTGCAACCGTAAGAACAAAATGTTCAAATGTTTGTAAATCAATCGGACCAAACTGCGTGGTCATCAGTCCGTAGCTTACAAACTACTTAAACCTAGTTAAACTAACCTAAGGACAAACACACACACCCATGCTCCAGGGAGGACTCGAACCTCCACGGCGAGCAACCGCGCGCTCCGCAGCGAGACGCATTAGACCGCTCGGCTACTCCACCGCGGCCAACCGTAAGAACAATAGGGTTTCACTGCTACTCCTCTGATGAAACATAATATTAATACGGTGAAAGACGACCGTCTGTCGTCATCCACATATTTTTTGTATATTTCGGTAAAGTGATAATTTATTTAACGTCGCTAGATTATCATTTTGTTAAAGCTTGAGCCCCCCCTTTTTCAAGGCTTGAGGAATAGTATTTTCATTTCATGTGTTAAAATAATAGTTAATATTGCTAGGGTTTTCTTATTTGTTATGTTAATAATTTATTATTGTATTAATTAATGTGGCATAAGTACGGCTTCTCCGCTACGCCACTGTCCCTGTGAGAATGTGCAGTTGTTTTACTTTTAAGTGGGTGCGAAATCTATGCCTGTCTGAATGTGGGGAGTGATAGCTTGCTTTGCATCGTTCTTTCTGGATCAGTATCGATATATGCTGATACTATCAAAGAGGTTTCTACACCCTGTGGTTACAGTCCAGTCAGCGAGCTTTCTTTAGCGCGAGTCTCGCTGTCCGTCCCCACCACTGCTGTTTCTTGGATTTTTGGTTTCCGGTCGTTTCCCGCGTCCGGTGGCCGCTCGGTCTGATCGTTCTATACTGGACATCTGGCGAGGTAAGGTTGGTTCTTCTCTTGTGTTTGGAGATGGTAGCGTTTCATTATCTAGCACGTTTAACTTAGATTCGTGAACTTAGAAACATTTATTCGGAATATTTTCTCCGATCATATTCAGAAATGTGTTCTCGTTTTTCAATTCAGTGATTTCCAATAGATAAACGCAGTATGTGTGATTCTAGTTGCAGTTTGATAACGGCCTTGTATGTTAAAACCTTTTGTGATCATGTGGCGGTGTATGAACTCAGTTTAAAAAGTTTCTAGCTTTGTGGGGCCCGATTTCTAATAGATATGTTCATTTTTGTACAGTGCATGTAAAAATCTTCTCATTGTTTCCTTCAGTGAGTGATATGTGTTCCACGTGGTTGTTTCATAGAAGCCTTAAGCTTCCACTCTTGTTTGTTCCATGCCCATCAGGCAAGTAACTATGCGGGTATCCTTCTGATTTCCTCTAATATTTCGCGATCTTCTCTCCTCGCCTATTTTAATGTTGCTGTTCCTTCACCGACTTGTAGTACGAACTCTGTCTATGTCAGTAATTCTCTCCGAGCCTTGTACGTAATTCTAAATATTTCTATGGGTTGCATGCTGTAATTCTTAATTTTATTTTTCCGACTTTGTTATTATTTCACTTTTACGAGCTTTGGAGACTGGACTTCATCCGTCTCTGTAGTCGCTCCCTATCGCGTGTAGCTGCATTTATTTCGCTTCGTCGTGTAATTCTAAACATTTCTATGGATGGCATGCCGTAATTCTTATTTTATTTTTGCGACTTCATAATTATTTCTTTTTTGTGGTTTTTCTGAGACTGGACTTCATCCGTCACTGTAATCGTCCCCTATCAGGTGTAGCCGTATTTCATTCGCTTCCTTATATAATTGTAAGCATTTCTATGAGTTACATGCAGCAGTTAATTTTCCTTATTTTTCGGAAACTGAATTTATTTAATTTTACCGGTTTTCGGAACCATGTGGGTCCGAGTTGTGACTTGCGGGGTACGCAGCTAGTCGTCTGAGTCACGCCACTTCTCATATAAAAAGCAGTACCTAGATAGATTTCTAACAGACTGCAACTTAAAAATCCGATTTCCAACCACACTCAGTGGAGTGCGTTTATGTAACGTAGCCTTGTGTCGCCGTTAGCGTGTTTGCTCGGGGCCCATTTCATATGAAATTTAACTTTGCTATACACTCGCACTATCTCAAAACAGGCACGATAGACCAGAGCCAGCTTCAAAGTGTTTTTGTATATTGTGTTTTGTGCTGCCTCCGACTTGCTGAATTTCGCCTACTATAGCTGCGCCTACTTCCGCCTCGTCTCAGCAACGCTGATTTTGGTTAGCTTCGCTGTGGCATTGCGTATGTGTGAGAGAATGAGTGTTCTTTGTAAATCCTTCCCCCCAGTAGCGTTAAATCATGTATAGTTTAGGCTGGGCACTGTCCACATTAATCCATGTAAGAGATGCATTTTTATAGTATTAACAAAATTGGTTCCCCCTTTTGGTTGTTTTCTATCTGAATAAACAAGTTTAAGTTCAGCATAATTCGTAAATTGCCTATAAATTGAAGTAATTTATCTATTTCAGCAACTGTTCAGGTTATCAATTAATAAACAGTGTTGATTCTCCTAATAGCATGTACATTCATTAAGCAACAGTACTAAAATAGACCCGAAGAAGGGCACTCGAGCGCCTGAAACAGGTCGTCTAAAATAATCACAAGCAACTGGTTGCTGAATTTTATTAATTTATGCCTACAAATTTTATTTAATATTGTTCTTCGCAAGTGGTGGAAACTAGCTCAGTTGCAATTTTTATGTCTAAATTCCGTTGCGCCATAAATGTTTTCTTAGCCACCTTTTAAAGATAACTCTAATTGTAGTGGCTTGCTTATTAAAGTCTGTATGTAATAACGTATGAGCTGCTCTGTAGTATTAACTTCCTGTTATTGAAATAATTTAAAACGAGTCAGTTCTCAGTTTGGGCCAGGGAACAAGGCTTTATCGCAGGGAGTAACCAGTAGTTCACGGACCTCATTTACTAATTTTAGTGATAAAACAAAACTCTTCTTACGTACAGTAGTCGACTTTTATCTGCCTTACTGCTGCCAGGATTCGCTCTTATAACGGGTCATATGTTTAATGAAATAATTTTTTGCTTTAAATGCATGCGGGAATATTCTTTAAAAAAATTTCCCCCTACTTTTATCCTAGAAAAATAATTTAAAAAAATGTTAGTGTGAGGATAACACTGTAGCGTTTAATTCTATTTATAAAAAATCTACCGAAGATGTTAATGTCATTGATTGTAAGCTATACAAGTAACAGAGTCATCTATGGTTCTTTGGAGTACTACGAAATAAACAACATCATCTACTTGTTCTTACATGTCCTACGCTAGTTACTAAGCAGAGTAGACTACTATAAAGTTATCTATGCAAATCCGGCAAGTGATCTTGGAGGTTAGCGTGTCTTCGGTAGATTTTTTTATAAACAGAATTAAACGCTACAATGTTATCTTCACACTAACATTTTGTTTATTTTTCTAGTATAAATGGATTTACGGTTTTAGCTTTTCGTATGAAAACTTTCGTTATTTCGATACGATTTATGTTGGAATAAAGGGATAGAAAAACGATTTGACTGATGAAGTAATCCCACAAATGTGCCGATTATACCTACTGAGGAACTCATACCTAAGAAAAAAACAGTTATCGAAGCCATTCTACAACTTCTGTTGCGAGGACCACAGAGATTTTAAACTTACTATTTTGCATGTAAGGAAATAAACGAAACAGTACCGAAAAATATTTATGTATAGCTATACATAAAAGTTTCTTCTCAGAAGAACGATCGTTTTCATTATAACAACTACGCGTCCCATGAAGAATCACACAAAATGAATAGATATGCTGCTTGATACATCGTATCAGTAAAGTTGCAAATATTGTCAGCTGCTGAGTTCAGAAAGTGGAAAATTACGCGATATACCGATGAATTCGTGAAAGTCGCGCAGTGAAAGCCAATTTCCGCAGCTTTGTGTTCTCTTTGACCGAGGTATCTCATCACTGAACGAAAATATCCTTTATTTTACACTCAACACAGCTGACACGCAAGTGCAGAACACAACTGAAATTAAAGAGCAAGCAAGATGTAATTAGTACTTCAGTTCATTTTTTTTATACGGCAGACATGTTTGATTCACGCTTTGTAAAACAAAAGAGCAATTACCCGTAGGATACTGCGATACTGCCGCTGTTGATTTATTCCCCTGAAGAGAGGTGTCGAATAAGCTAGAACGGTATCGTTCGTACTATTTTGCGAGGGCTATAGAAAGAGGCAACTGAAAGGGATGCTGGTACCAAAAGCGGCCATTAAAACGTAACGTAAAAAGGAAGGAAATTTAGCTGTGTTGGGGATTTTAATACTCGGCATGCTATTACATTCACTGAATTGTAGCCTCCGTGTATACGTTTCCATTATATGTTTACAATTACTTTTTATTTAAATGTTATTTCTCTCTTGTAGTAGCAGGTATAGAGCGCTTTTAACGAAGAAGAGTCCGTTATGTTTTCAGTTCTATTGTTTGCGACGTTCGCTTTCAAACACACACACACACACACACACACACACACACAACCACATTCGTCGCATTTATAACTCACAAAAGAAACCGTTGCCAACTCGGCAGTTATACATTTTTGGTAGGCAGTCAGCACGGGTTTAGGAAACATCGTTTATGTGAAACTCAGCTTGCCTTTTTCTCACATGACATCTTGCGCGCCATGGATGAAGGGCAACAGAGGGTTTGTGTTTTTTCGACTTCAAAAATGCGTTTGACGTGGTGCCACACTGCCGACTGCTAACGAAGATACGAGCTTATGGAAAAAGTACACAGATTAGTGACTGCCTGGAAGACTTCCTAAGCAACAGAACGCAGTACGTTGTTCTCGACGGCAAGTGTTCATCAGAGACGATTGTATCGTCAGGCGTGCCCCAGGGGTTTGTGATAGGACCGCTATTATTTTCGAACTATATAAATGATCTGATGGACAGAGTAACTTGTATTTGCGTCTGTTTACTGATGATGCTATGGTCGTCTTTAATTGATTGCAATAGAATACAGAATGACTTAGACAAAATCTCTAGTTGGTGCGAAGGATGGCAGATAGCTCTTAATGTAGAAAAATGTAAGGTGATGCGCATGACTGGGAAAAACAATCCCATAATGTTTGAATACAGCATTAGTAGTGAGCTTCTTGATGCAGTCGCATCGTTCAAATATCTAGGCGTAACATTGCAGAGCGATATGAAATGGAACGAACATGTAAGGAAAGTTGTAAGGCGGACAGCCGACTTCGGCTTACTGGGAGAATTTTGGGAAGATGTACCACATCTGTAAAGGATACCGCGTATAAAACGCTTGCACGACCACATCTTGAGTATTGCTCAAGTTTTCGGGACCCGCAGCAGATCTGTTTAAAGGAAGACCTAGAAGCAGTTCAGAGGCGAGCAGCTATGTTTGTTACTGGTAGGTTAGACCAGTGCACCAGAGTCACAGAAATGCTCCGGGAACTCAAATGCTGATCGCTGGAGGAAAGAAGACGTTCTTTTCGTGAATTTCCGTTGAGGAAATTTAGAGGGCCGGAATTTGAAACTGAGTGTATTATGATTTTCTTGTCGCGTACTTCCAAAATATATATATATATATATATATATATATATATATATATATATATATATATATATATATATATATATATATATAAATAAAATGTTTGTATAGCTTATGGGACTTAACTACGGGGTCATCAGTCCCTAATCTTACAAACTACTTATGAACTAGCTAAGACTAAGGACGGCACAAATATCCATGCCCGAGGGGGGATTCGAACCCCCGACCGTTGTTGCCGTGCAGACCGTGACTGAAGCGCCTCAGTCCCCTCGGCACCGCAGCCGGCGCCTACTTACATTTCGCGTGCTGATCACAAAGGCAAAATAAGAGAGATTAGGGCTCGTACGAAGGCATATAGGCATTGTTCTTTTCCTCTTTCTATTTGGGAGTGGAATAGGAAAGGAAATGCCTAGTATTGGTACAGTGTACCCTCGGCCACGCACCTTACGGTGGATTGCGGAGTATGTATGTAGATGTAGTGTAATACTGCTGGATTTCGGCGTCATAATTTGTTGCCCCAAGCTTCATCATTTAGTTCATATCGCATTCTACGATGTGTGACATAAACAGTCGATTTAAGACGGTTTAAAAGACGGATAACCTAAATGGCGGACACAACTGGAGACAAACAGCAAATCTGTAGTTTTCGATCATTAATACGCTTTCAACTCAGATTTACCCACCCAATGGCAGCCAACATCAAGTTACTGAGATTTTAATACTTGTCAGTTGATATGTCGATGGAGCACTTGCACACCAATGACACCAATGTCTACGGATACCAGGTTGAAAAGAGGCCCCGATTCATTGCCATACTGGCACGATAGTTCAGTTCGTAATTGGGGGCCTGAAAAAGGTTTTAATGTGTCACAGAAAATGATATCTAACCGAATAAAAAAGTCTTAATGGCGTACTGTAAGGCCCATTTTAGGTTTTTCTGTAGTTTTATGATTTTGTGCATACATTTTTGAAAACAAAAATATAAACAACAAAAAAATTTGCTCGATACGATTACGTCTATGCACTCACACGATATATTCCTTTAGTTCGTATTTTGACAAACGGGCAAACTTATTTGATATCTGAATTCAGTTTTGACAAGCATACACTTTTTTGAACTCTTACATCTTTAAACTATTATTTTAATATTTCTACCCTTTTTCTGTCTTGCCGTGGTAGTTTGTCCTCTTTTTCTTTACGACTACTATTTTACCTAAAATCGAATGAGAGTGCCGTAATTTTTGCAATATCTCTGAAACTGTGCGATATATGAAAAAAAAAGAAAAAAGAAGAAAATAGAAAAAGAAAAAAAATCGTGAGAGCACTAAGTCGTAGAGAATTATCTCCTCTACAAATTCGGTTATTCAATTTTCGTGTCAGATGACTGGTAAAACTGTCAATTTCATTTAAATTTCGGGCTGTCAAAAGGCCCACTTTTAGTGTTGCTACCGTAATCTAAAGTGGTCAAAATAAATAAATAGGTAAATAAACAATAATTTCAGCTCTCATAGTTCTTAAACCTATATTCACAATAAAACAGTAAATGTAGCTCTGTCGTTGTACTCTTCAATCTTCAAAACTGCTAGACCCATTGTGAGAGTTTTTTTACAGGAAACGTGAGCGAAGTTTCAGGCAAAATGTAGGTATGATTTCCTCAAAATCAGAAGACCTAAAGGAAGAAAGGAAAAAGAAGAAAGAAAGATAACGTAATTTTAAATGTTTTCAGTAACCGTCGCGTCTTATCTAGTACTTCCACAACTATTTCAAGAACATGCATGGGGTTTTCACAAGAAACTTGAGCGAATCTTGAGACAATATAAAGGCTTCGTATCACAAATATATAATCACGCAAGGAAGAGGACATCGAAAGTTACTTTCTAAGAGCTTCATGTCTGTCTGTCTCTGTGAATATATTAATCATCAACAGCACATGGCGAATTTTCATAGGACTTTCACAGGTATCTTGAGTGTATCATGCAGTTAGGTAAAGGCTTAATTACATAAAAATCGGATCAAGCAAGGGAAATATTAATAATTTCAACATTTGTCTAAAAGCATGAAAGCATTCTAGTATGCTAATCTCTACTACACGACTATTCATATGGTTGGCTGAGGCAACATATAAGATTCATTCAAGCAAAATCGGATCGGAGGAAGAAAATATGTCATAATTGTAAATTTCAGATGTATGCTATGGTTTTAAGGACGGCGTACTGTAACAAGGAACCGAACAAGGCGCTCTTAGTTTCGAAGTATACCAAAGAATCAGTGAATGGCCCTGTTGCTTGCGTTTTCTGAGGAACAGAAGTACATTTGAACGCGTACGTAAGTGACATAAATAAGTGCCGAAATGTTATCTCTGCGAATACAAACTAACATCGAAGAGCGAGGTACGGATTTCCCTTTGTATTTTAAGAAATTACGACATTTCCTTGCTTCATTCGGCAGATTTCATTTGTATTTCAAACATAACGACATTTCTTCGCTTTTGTCGATGGGTTTCATTTACATAATAATTCTTTTCAAGGAAAAATCTAATTTATTTAGTTTGCTTTGTGAGCTTGGTGCGTACTTATTAGATTTTGGATCCATTCCGTTTACGAATAACCATATTGAGAAAACGGTCGAGTCTGCCGCAAAGCACAAAATTGCCCCGCGAACAATACGCGACAGGAATAGCAGGAAGAGACAATGTAACGCAAACTGCCACACACCATGCGGTGTTGCGAAGTATGGATGTAAATGCATAGTGGCTAGATGACTCACGATTTTGCGGTCTCTTCGCTAGGACAACTGAGCCCATTGACAATTTCTACTTTTACTGATATAGGTAGAAGAAGAAAAACTATGGTTTGTTTTGTGTCCCAACTTCGTCGCCGCTTTTGTGTCCCAGCCTCGTCGTAGGTGTCGGTGGCCGAGTGGAATGAGACCGACACAGGAACAAAAATAGCACGCTGGTGCAGGTACGGAGGGGGAGCAGCCAGAAACTATAAACACTAGAGTAAATTAGAAAGAGATATATATTGCACAGAATGTAACAATACTTAACTTTTACATAGTACTGCCGAATGTTGATACGTAGTTGTTAGAGGCCTGCCTAGTGCCTGTACGATAGCAAAGTCTTCACTGGTGCCTATCTGATTACGAAGGTCCTAACTGGTTGCTACCTCCGTCCGAAGTGACCGATGGTGGCCACGAGCGGCGTTGTCGCAGAGGGCGCTCGTGGCTGTCGTCGTAAGAACGCCGCGCCGTGCGTGCATGGCGGCGCGCGGCGAAAGTAGGTGGCGCGCACTTTGTACTTGTGCGACACCACAGTTTGCAAAGGTCCTCGTTCAACATCCGTTCCGCAGCACGGGTTATAGCTTGTTTGTAATAAACGTTTCTCCCTTTTCGGGAATTATTTAACGGACTGTACGAGCATTCTCGAATGTTAGACGATGAGTGGCATAAGGAAATTTTCGTCGGTGCGGAAGGTGTGCGCGCATAGCATAATGGCTAAGTCGTGTAACACTCTCCTTGTGTTAAGCCCTTTCTACACGGGAAGTGAGAACTTACGAGATTACCCGTGATGCACAGGTCACGCCGTTCGCGTACAATGTAGACGCGTCCGCTAGCACAAGATGCACGCATACGATCGCTAGTAGACGGAATAGGATGGATCGTATTTTCACGCGTATGGAAGTGCTTCGCGTATGCGCAGACGACCGAATGGGGAACCCAGCTGAAGCCAAGTCGGGAATTTGTTTCAGAATATGTACTTGTCTCCTGCTCAGAGGAACGTAGTTTTTCGACTCAGTCGTAACTATTTTAGGAGGTGATACTATTAAAAATTTAATATACCCTGTTAACAATTTTTATTGAATACATAGATATAGCTGTTAATATGAAATCCAAACAAACATAGAGCAAATGTAAATCAAGGAATTTTCACTGATTTATCCGTCAGTTCTTGGTAATACAGCATCACACTTACTTAAAAGTAGAATTTTGTGTATGTTCTACACGTTCATTTCCACGTGGTTATCCGGTTTTCTGCTTACTAGGGCATATTCAAACTTTAAACTACGTCGCAATCCGGTTATTTAAATAAAAGCCAATATGGTGATTTACCAAGAACCGACGAAAGAATCAGACAAAATATCCAAATCAGTTTGTTGTACATACCAAGAGCTGTATCTCTGTACCCAATAAAAATTGGACACATGTTATACGAAATTTTAACTGCAAATTGTCTTTATTACCATCTTCTAATATATTTGCTATTTTCTCTGAAACATGCTGTAGTTAACAGATTTTAATGAGCATTATTTGAAGCTTAATCAAAGTGAAAGGTCTATGTATAGACTCCTGAGCTTGTTCATCATATATGTAGGTGCCACAAACCGCAGGGGCTGGAAGTATGTAATCACATTTTATAATGAGGACGTTAACACATGTGAGCGACGTAGTTACGCATGAACTGCACGAAAACAATTAAATAGTTTCACAGTGGCAGTCTAAAACACAAATATTTTAATCGTCACAATATACCATACAGTTTCGAAAAATGATGTTAACGCGGCGATTCATTTGCTATAGGTTGACAACAAACGAAGTACACGCGTGAAGCACTCAAAAAACGCGTACCGTTTGAACGCTTATTTGTAGTTCGACGGTCTATCGCAAGGGGCGCTGCAGCTGACAATGACTTCCTTGTGCGTGCTGCACGTCTCGTATAGAAAGGGCTTTAGCAAGACGTTCCCCCAGCCACGGCTCTATGACGGAGGGAGGGAGAGGGAAATAAACCAGGGTGTCTGCTCCGGACAGCACTCGGAGAGGGGCCCCAAATAATCAAGAAATCGCAATGCCGTACTTTAATGTCCTTTGAATGTATCTCGGTCAAAAACATAATAAATAGTATCATAAAATTAAATATCTCTAAATAATAAATATCATTTAATACAATAGTAGAAATTTAAATCATTAAATATAAAAATTATCACATTATTGTGTTTATATTATTTCTTTCAGGAATGTTTGCAAAATGCTGGCTCAGTTTAATTATACTGGCGCCAGTTACCTCGCTCCAACTCGCGTATCAGTATATTTTTGTTACTTTACTGAAGGTGGCGTAGCTAGTTTTCGTTGTCATTTGTCGCGCGGCCGGTACTATAGTCTGCGTCAGCTACGAAGGCGGCCCAGTTTTCAGCCGTTCTGCGCATCCCGCTCCGTTACCGCAATGACAGCCAATAACGTTCATTCTGTAGGCGCGTGGCTGGCCGCGAGTTACGCAATGCTTTCTTCGCAGGCTCCACTGTTGGCACTCGGCCGTAACTCCTCCCCTCCATGCAACCCCTAACGCTTCGCCTCTGTGTGCGGAAGCGCCTTCTTACATGACGACAGATATAGTTTGCTGCGATCGGCAGCTATATTTGGTGGGACGTGCGCAAGGTACAGGGAGTTCGGCGGCAGTGATTCAGTCAGCAGTTCGGTGTGTTCCAGCAGTGTGTCTGTCGGGCGCCGATCGCGCTGGTCCGGCCGATAGGGCAGCAGCAGTTTAAAGATTTTCGGCGCCGAGTAAGCAGAAGGCGAGAGGACGTTAGGGGCGGAAGGTGGTGTACTTAGTAGAGGGAGTCTGAATAGGCATTGGCCGGGCGTCCTGATGTTACCCGAGGAGTGTGCCAGTTGTCGGGAGAGCAGTGTACCCTGTTCCCTAGTATGATCCATGTGACGGTGGCATGTACTTTGGCGCTTGCGATCTACCTGCATTTCGGGAGTCTACAACTTGGATTGAAATCAGAGTCTATCCAGGCACCTCGACACGTCGTCTACAGCTGTTATTGGACTCTGAAGTTAAGTAGTTGCTTGCTTAGCCATGTCTGTTTGCGTTACTTAACGTCTACGCACTCTTGGTTCGCCAAATATTTCTCCGTCTTTCTATCCTCGTGTTAGTTTAGTGTGGTTAGCTGAACTACAACGGTTTCCGACGCGTATGTCCTTGTGAATTCGTGTACTTCAATGACCGATAGTAGTTGTTGC
This sequence comes from Locusta migratoria, assembly GCA_026315105.1. Classification (NCBI taxonomy): domain Eukaryota; kingdom Metazoa; phylum Arthropoda; class Insecta; order Orthoptera; family Acrididae; genus Locusta; species Locusta migratoria. The sequence continues at coordinate 183,851,578 of CM048749.1, forward strand.
GCTTGATAGTAACTAAGTCTTTTGTTTGAGCTCTAGAATTTTGATCCTTTATGGTTATTTTATTTGCCGATGGCAACATATTTAAGTGTCCCTGGGTTTCCTCCATGGTAAAAATTTACCCGTCTGTTAACTCGTGGCAAATCCGAGGGACAGCCGTAATTATGGACAGTGTTTTTCTTGTATGGGCAAATTATGACAACCCATAGTCGTATTTTGGGCAATGTTGTGGCGATTTTAGAGTTTCCTTTCAGGTTAAGGCTGTAGCTTCTTCATTCGTTCGGACACTCCTTAAACCATTCCATTTCCTTTTTTTTCTGTGATATACACTAGCAGTTCTCTTGTTGAGAAAGACATTACTGCTTCGAGACTGTGATTTATTCATTGCTCACCAATATTGTTAACTTGATTGTGGGATCATGTGTCTGTGAGCCCTGTTGTGCAGCATCGTAAATTTGAGCCCTGGTTGGGAAATGTCGTACTTCCGGCAGTGCGTGCCTCTACGATCTTGTTTTGACAGAGCACCTGTTCACGTGACGTCTGTAGTTGCAGATTTGCAAGTCCGTCACGACTCTCAGTGATTTCTGCAAGCCTTAAACTTGCATCTTCAGAAGTGTTTCCCATTAGATGCGTGGATGCGTTCGTCAATGGCTGCAGAGTCGGTGGTTGAGACTGTAATGATTTCAATTGGGTACTTCTTGTCTAGTCATTGCCGTAAAGAGCACTCTGTTACCTCTCGGGATGACGTTTCATATTCCTCTTTTGTCAGTTCTAGCATCCTCTTACAGCATCAAAGAAGATTGTGTCACCTATAGGATATTTAATATAAAATTTTAAAACTGTTGAACAATACAACCTTCAACGGCTTTATGAACCCTTCTACATTTACATAAATACTCTGCAATTCACACTGAAGTCCATGGCAGAGGGTTCATCGAACCACTTTTATGATATTTCTCTACAGTTCCATTCGCTAATAACTCGCATGAAACAATAACACGTAAACTGTTGTTTTCGATCTGATTTCTCGGCAAATCAGAAGGCTGGCTTCTTCTCGTGCCATTATTTTGTCAACCTGTCAGAAACCTGGCACTGGACTTGTACGCAGGAGGACAGTGGTTTAAAAACGCATCAGGGCATCCATAATCAGGTTTTCCGTGTTTTCCCAAAATCACTCCCGGCAAATGCTGGGCTGGTTCCTTTGAAATTTCAGGCCATCCTTACCAAACAACCCGAGCGTCAGCACCATCTCTTCTGACGCTGCCAATGGGTTGTTAAACCTTAGAATTCCTCCCTTTCTTACTATATATAAATGGAGGAAGGTCAGCAAGTGTAGCTGGTGTGCCCGCAAGACTACCTCTGCCAGTACTTGAAAAAGTGGCCTAAATTAGTGGATCGCCTGTAAGATACTAATGTGACGTGGATCTTGGGTATAGATAGTATTCAGCTTGGAGTGGTGTACTGTTGCAGCTGTTGTTCAACAGATTCAGACAGACAATATCAGAAGAATCAACTGGTATTTATTTTGCTATAGAAATCATGTTCTCAAGATAGTTTGGTTATATTTTAAACACTTACAACTACGAAATATAAAAACTCCAAAAGAAATGTAGACCTGAATCACATCTGTCTAACTAATAAATAATACGAAACATTTATATATAGAGAAGAGTCTAGAGTGCAATAATTTATTTTATTCAACTAGTTTCGGTCTTCTTTTAGACCATCTTCAGGAATATTAACTCTGAAATACATCATACGTACATTAAGAGGACTTCCGAGCAATATACATTAGTGTCAAAATTAAACTAAATTAATAAAGAGAAATAAAACGAAGTTATACCCATCGATGTTGTTGAGCTAGCAGGTAACTGGGAGCCTTCCAGTGCGTCACTACTGGCTGCTGTAAGGTTTATTGCTCTTAAATAGCTGAGGCTCCGCCCCTTTGCCAGCTCCACCCATCTTTGATAGCCAATGAAAAGACTACATGGATTAATTTAGCCAAAAAATATAAAATTATAATAATTATATATTTTTGGCTAATAATTTTATATTTTTGGCTAAATTCATCTATGTAGTCTTTTTATTGGCTATCAACATTGGGAGGAGCTGGCAAAGGGGCGGAGCCTCAGCTATCTAAGAGCAGTAAACCTTACAGCAGCCACTAGTGACGCACTGGAAGGCTCCCAGTTACCTGCCAGCTCCACAACATCGATGGATATAACGTCGTTTTATTTCTCTTTATTAATTTAGTTTAATTTTGACACTAATGTATATTGCTGGTAAGTCCTCTTATGTAACTATGATATATTTCAGAGTTAAAATTCCCGAAGACGGTCTAAAAGAAGACCGAAACTAGTTGAATAAAATTATCGCACTCTAGACTGTTCCCTATATAGAAATTTGAATAAGAGTGCTGTTGCCAAAAAAAAAAAAAAAAAAAAAAAAAAAAAAAAAAAAAAAAAAAAAAAAAAAAAAAAAAAAAAAGTTTCCAGAAATGTGTAATACGAAAATGTTGATCTATTACAGCTGATGATAATAATGCACACTGCTAAAACCAATAGCTGCCTTGGCTTAGCAATGTTTATATTAGTAGGAAAAGTTAAGTAGATTCTCCTTATTGCAAAATTTCGCTTTATGTTGAGAGAATGAGGATTTCAGATAACGAGTTGTCTTTAAGAAATAGTACTACAGAAAACGCTATTCACTTGTAACAAAAAATAGTAGTTGTACCTTACTCATGTAAATACCATTAGGCAATCCACTTTAGATTATAGATTCTTTTATTTCGTTAATATACAGTATCTAAAAATGTTATACTTGAAAGCTTAAACTGTGCATTACGAACTGTTGTTTTTCTGTAACTTGTCTTCGACGTTCAGAGTTGCTTGTGGTTTGGTTGAGCCAGTGCTACCTAGATGGCACTGGGTTGAGCGCCTTGACGGTGAGGGGTGGAGCTAGTCCGGTGGGCGGTGACTAAGCGGATGATTTTCGCAGGATTTAAGGCCTTGTACGCTGCCGTCTGAGCTACATGGGGGGGGGGGGGGGGGGGTCGGACCACAGGGTTGTACCAAACCAAAGATGTTGTAAAAATAACTAGAATCCCTAACGGCGCTGCTGTCGCTGGATAATTTGAACCTACGCCTGGACGCCATGGTAGTGGCAAGCGTCATATAAATACGAGTGTTGTTAGCAGGTAAATCGTGTATCAAATAGCTACTGTGGGATAGTCACGTCTGTATTGTTTGACTATTAGAGTGTGCATGAAGCACGATGGTGAAGAGCTGCTCAGCGTTCAAATCCATAAATCAATTTAAGAAAGGAATAAAAAGATCGAATACTGTCTTTGCATTTATATCATTTATATTTCTCAGGAATACAAGTAGCCCTACTACTTGTGTTGAGAGATAGTTCCTCCTGCTTAACAGACTGTTAGTGAAGACGATATAGGACTGAATGAAATAAATAACAGGCTTTTACAATACTGGTAGCTCTTAAAAAGGAACTACGTTAGGCAGTACTGATGGCCAGGAAGATCAAAATGTTTCATTTTATGATTGTGTAAAATAACTATTGGGGTCATAAAATTACTTGCGTCACTGCAGTTTGAATTTTTGTTTATGAAATTAATATTGGCAACTTGTAACGCAGAAATCTGCTTCAGATATAGGTATAACAGCTGAAAGGGGTTTGCAGAACTGTGTATAGTTCCATATATCAATGAGACATAGCTACAATGGGTGCACTTTGTAAAGTTGAATCCTACGGCGATAGTTGTTGATTTTTTAGCAGTTCACGTTACTGCAAAGTATTTGACTTGCAGCATTAAAAATGCTAATATCTCTGCTACATACCCTAATGCTAATGTTAGATGCGTTAGTTAAGAAAATGTTATGTCATACTTCGTGTTCTTAAAAGAATTTGGTAGTGGCTGTATTCACAATGTATCTGATGGCATATTTATCTTTCACAATCAATTTTTAACATTAGCTGTTTCAGGCAGTACTGTTTGATTATTTGATGCTATGAAATATCTAAATATTGGAGAAAACGGCACTAAAGCAAAGAAGTAAAGTGTGGAACTCTTACGAAATGAATGTTTGTATAAAATTTTCACAATCGTAGAATACACTGAGAAAGTGCCAAAAAATAGTATCTGACGATAAATTCCGTTCGTATGCTACACTTAGATCGCTACAAAACTATATGTTATAACTCGGTTTCGTTAGGAAGAGCCGCGATGGAGTAGCCGAGCGGTCTAACGCGTCTCGCTGCGGAGCGCGCGGTTGCTCGCCGTGGAGGTTCGAGTCCTCCCTGGGGCATGGGTGTGCGTCTTTGTCCGTAGGTAAGTTTACCTAGGTTTAAGTAGCTTGTAAGCTACGGACTGATGACCATGCAGTTTGGTCCGATAGATTTACAAACATTTGACCAGTTGAACATTTTTTTAGGAAGAGGAAACGCTGTTGGCCAATTTCTACACTGTGTGTGTAATAAATTTACACACAACCGATAGTTGCTGTATATTCAAGGAGTCTGTATCTGTTTTATAGTCATATATTTCAATTAGACATAGTTTTCGCCACTAAACTCAAATGAATATTCTCTCTAATCAAAAGAATCTTACGCACATTCGCGCGGAAGTTTGCCACCACAATGGCCGCCGAGACGCTCTTCAGTTTATATACTTGTGGCGTCTGTTCCGAAAGAAAAGACGTCACTTCTGATCCTGCAGTAGTTATTATTTAATATTCTCAGAATATATGACATCAACTGCGACTGGGCAAAGCTGAAAATGTGTACCCAGCCGGGATTCGAACCCGGGTCTTCTGCTTTCTAGGCAGTTGCGCTGACCCCTAAACCACTTTTTTTTTTCTTTTTTAGTGCGGCGAATGAAAATTTGTGCCCGGCCGGGATTCGAACCGGGATCTACTGCTTACTTTTTTTTTTTTTTTTTTTTTTTTTTTTTGTGTTGTGCATCTCATCTTCCTTAAACGAAAGGATTTTTCTTGATATATTGAATAAACTTAAAATTCCTCTTCTGCTTTTGGAACGATAAAGGCAAGAGCAATTTTTTTTTCTGTATTGCCTATTATGATTTAATGTCCAATTATAGGAAAAATTTGAAAGCAAAATATAATGTTGTTTAATGTCTTCTCTAAATTAAGATTGCCTTCTTCGGTGTGAAACATAATTTCATATCTTCTGAAATGCTATATAAATTGTATCTTTCGGTGTCTTTGCCAACTTCCGATGTCAAAGTTCGTCTTCTCGGGTGTAACTGTTGTAATTTCCACACGTATCCGTGTACTTGATCTGGTTCTTCTTTTTGCTCTCGTTTTGTTTATCTTCTCTAACTTTGAAATGCTTCAGCTAGCTAGACTCCGTTTCTGTTAATGATACAACGTAACATGAATTCTTGGTGGTAGAATTTATGCATTTGAAAATTAGATCTCTGTAGACTTAAAAAAAGGGGAACTGAAATAATGTAAAAAAAAAACAAAATGTCTCTCTTCTAGAGCCAAACTTGTGAAATAAAACCTTTTTTTTCTGTTTCGAAAAGTTTATTTTCGTCAAAATAGTCGTTCCTTAGTTGATCGTTATTCGTTATTCTTACATTTTCCTAGAAATTGTATTTGTAATAATTTAACCTGTTGATATGCCCATTGGGTCACATCATCAAGGATGTCGTTTTATTTATGTTTCACACGATGGTTCTTTTGAGAAAGTTTGCGTATTTTTTTCTGATAGTCTTCTACTTGCAGTAGTTTGTCGTGCTGCATTCTAATGTATATCCAGAAATCTCCTTCACTCTTTTCCGTAGTTGTCAGTATGTAATATATTGCATGTCCCTTTAGCCAATTCACTGCGTTTTGTTTCGTATTGGGGTAAAGTTCTTCGTCCGGATGTAAAAGGCTCGCAGGTGTTATGGTGGTTGGCGACGTTCTCTGCATAATTGCAAGTTTTTTCCTGAGTAACTGCCAAATTTTGTCAATGTTTCTGCAGACAAATTGATGTTCGTCTGTGTCATTCAGGTTGCAGAGTGTGCACAAGGGAGAATTTGCGAGATGTATATTATGAAGTCGTTGGTTTGTTGGGACTTTTCGATTAACAGCGTAATACCAGAGTGCCCTCACGTTTGTCGGTAAGTGGGGATTATGGATGTTTCTCCAGATCATTTTCCAGTTGAAGTCTTTATACTTTCGTTCAATGATGTTCTTGTTATGAAATTTCATTAAATTTTTGTAGACTTCTTTGACTCTATACATGTCTTTCTCTGCCATTCTCATGCTTATATAGCTGTATTCGATTAAAAAAATGTTTAAAGTGATACAGGGCGGTGGGAATGTGGCGGACATCGATTGGGGCAGCACAGTTAGGTGGCGCTATTTCATTTAAAAGGAATGCCGCTATGGTGTTCGGCGTTTTTGTCCACTGCTTGTACGTTTTGCTAACAAACAGGGCTTGCGCTTTATTGTAGACATCTGTTAGATTGAGTCCACCGTTGTCGGTCGATAGTGTCAAGGTCTCGTATTTGACTTTGAAGATATGGCCACGGCTGACGAAGTGGCCAAAGGCTGCCAAGATCCTATCAGCCACAGTCCGCGGAACTGGTAAAACTTGTGCCACATAATTTATTTTGGATGTGAGATATATATTCACCACTTCCACCCTTTGTATTTCGTCGAGTGTTCTGAGTACATTCTGATATATACTGGCACGTATACTATTAAGTAGTCTTCTGTAATTCCGTGCAATCGTTTGCTGGATATTGGGCGTATATTCAATACCGAGGCATTTCAATGTAGCAGTCTCCTTTATTTCCCCTTGAATGGGAACTTCTAAACCTCGTCCAATGTTCATTATTGCGGATTTCTGTCGGTTCAGTTTGGCGCCAGACGCGAGTTCATACATTTTTATTACCTCTAATAATTTGCAGATCTCATTATTGTCCTAGACCAAGACCGTGACGTCGTCAGCATATGATTGACAGACAATCTTTTGCCCACGTAGTAGTATGCCTTGTAAATTTGTACTCAGTCGAAAAAGCAAGGGTTCTATGGCTACTGCAAAAAGTGACATGGACAGAGGACAACCCTGTCTCATTGAACTTTTTACAGTTATTGGTCTGTTGAGTTGACCATTTACCATTATTATAGAGGCTGAATTGTTGAGGAGGTTCTTCAGGATCCTGATGTAGCTTTGCGGAAAGTTCATAGTACTCATAACGTGAAATAGGTAATCATGGTTGACTCTATCAAATGCTTTTTCAAAGTCTAATGATACCAAAGCACACTTTAGATTACAAGCTGCTGATAATGAAATTATGTCCCTGTAGTCACATAGTGTGTGGTGAATGGATCTGTCTTTGCGTACGCTCGATTGATAAGAACCGGTGACGGAGTTCAATACTGATTTCAGTCTTTCGTTCAGAATGCGCGCAAAGATTTTGTAATCACTATTGAGTAGGGTGATAGGTCTTAGGTTTTCTACTGATTTTCCTGTAGCTTTTTTCGGGATCAGTACAACTACCCCTTCTCGGAAATCAACTGGGATGTTGGTGTTGGGGTTCATAAGTTCCTTATATACACATGTGAGCTTGGGTATCATCTGTCGTTTGAATGTGTGGTATAACTCTGCCGGAAATCCATCAGGACCAGGGGATTTGTTTTTCGGGCTCCGCATTATCGCATCTTCAACTTCCTCTTCTGATATTTCGACTAACAGGCTGTCTGCTTCGTCCTGGACCGTGTCATTCCGGTTGTAAGGTCAGTTTGAGCCGTTATATCCGTGGGTGTATTGCTTAATAAAGCGGTGAAGTGATTGTGAATTTCCGCCTTGATCTCATTTTGCTGAGTTAGTAGTCTCCCATCTGACGTTCGTAATTCGGTTATTATTTTTCTGTGTTGTCGTTTTCTTTCGTTTATTAAATGATAAATAGATGTTTGTTCATTCTGTACTTCATATTGAAGTCGTGATCTTATTTTATAACCATCAAGCTGTTTGCGTTTTAATGACAGGAGTTTGGCTTGAATTCTTTTGATTTCTGCATGGTTGGCAATAACTGACGCATCAGATGCGTATAAATCCCTGAGGACTTTGAAATAAAATTCAGCTGTCCGCTTGTGCCAGGTTGTTTTCTCACGAGAGTAATTTGTCATTGCTCTTCTGATCATAGGTTTAGCGCATTTTGTCCACCATGCAACTGCTGAGGAATATGAATGGAATCTTTTCTCGCATTCTTGCCATACATCATTAAATGTCGCTTGACATGCAGGATCCTTTAAGATGTCTACGTTCATTTTCCAGAGACCACGTCCCCTGTAGGTTTCTTGTTTTCTTAAATTCAAGGTGCATATGTAAGATATGTGATCTGAAAAGATGGTAGGCCATAGTTCTGTTTGTAGAATGTGCGTCTGCAAGGTATCGGAAACGTAGATTCTGTCAATGCGGCTGGCCGAGTGGCTAGTAATGTGAGTGAAACCTGGCCGTTCCCCATTCTTTTGCTCCCACGTGTCGATCAAATTGAATTCTCTAACTATTGCGTTCAGTTCTGCACAATAATTAAAATTTGGTGTCTGGTCTTTAGCAGATAAAACACAATTATAGTCGCCTCCAAAAATGATGTGTTCATATTTTCCACGGAAGAGGGGCACTATGTCGTTTTTAAAGAAGTCGGCTCGTTTTCGCCTGTTGCCGGAGCCAGATGGTGCATAGACGTTGATCAGTCTTACGTTGTGGATGGTGCCTGCAATACCTCTGGCGTTTGCCAATTTTTCAACGTCTTTCGCGATTATTCCTTCTTTCGTGAGTATCGCCGTTCCAAGGTCTTGGTCAGTTCCGGGATTCTCGATTACGTTATATCCAGTTATTATTTCCAATTTAATGTCTGTCACCTCTTGCAGCAAGGCGATGTCGAGGTCAGCGGCGTAGAGCATGTCTTGTAGGGCCTTGATTTTGAGGTGGCTTCGAATTTTGTTGATATTTATCGTGCCGACCCTATAGGCTTGCACAGATATTTTGGCTGCCTATGCTTGTTTACTGTCACCGCTCATTTTCGTCAATACCTCTTGCTCCTCAGAGCAGTGGACGCTGCGGGGATTTTTCTTTAGATTTATCGTCTCTCCCTGGTGAAGATGAGTCATTTTCCGCATTTTTTATTTCTTTCATTTCTTCGTCTCCAGGAAATTCTATATTATCATCTGCCCAGGAAGATCCATCAGTTTGTTGTGCCGTCTGCTTCCCCGGACAGTGCTGGGGCATCGTTCTGTTTTTCGATTCTTTACTTGTGGTGCTGTCTTTTTCATCACCCTGTTGGCGATGAATGTCTATATTTCTTGAGTCTTCCTTTTTTGTAGTCTGCTGGTTGCGTTGTGACGTTACTGATTTTTTTCCACTTAACTTTTTGCCAATTTCTTGCGCTTTTTCGCGGAGCGTCTGTGCCTTGTGTTCTGCGCCAGGTGGTGCTAAACGCCGTTTTTTGTGTGTTTTAGGGGAAGAACCAGATTTCAAGCTCTCTTCATTCTCTGAATGTGAGCTTGGATCTTGTATGGCAATGTCCTCCTCATCTTTACGCACGTGTTGTTCGGTGTCTTTTTCAGGATTCGCTTCCACTTCTTTTTCAATAACCGTTCTCGTCACGTTGGAGGGAGGGATGATCGGTGCTTCTGCGTTACTGATTTCCATTGGCAGACATTGGTTGTCTTCGAGGGGCTCATATTGTCTGTCCTCAGCGCCGCTGAATGTCTTGGTTGTTGTGCCGCCGGAAGCTAAGGCATACGTAACTGGCAGTGCCGTCATCACCATAGGCGCGATCGGCTCCTTGGTTGGCAGCTGTGTCACTCTCCGTTGAATGCACTCAGTTCGTACATGGCCGGTCTGACCACAACCGGAACATGTACGTGGCTGACCGTCGTAAATTACAATGGCTCTATACCCACACACGTACAGGTAAGACGGTATGTGCTTTCGGAGTTCTATTTTGACCTGTCTGACACCGTTGAGAACAGGGAAAGTTTGAAAGGTCGTCCACTTTTCTGCTACATTGCTGATAATTCGTCCGTAGGGCTTAAGAGCTGAATTGATCGCTTCCGTGGGTATTTCGAATGGAAGTTCAAAGATTCGGACAGTTCGGGTAGCAAAACCTGCATGGTCAACTTTGACGTCTCCAACATTCCCATCACAATGATTGAATTTTAGGGATCCTCCGCATTGTTCTATGACTTTAGCGCAACAAGCAGTATGATCATTTTCACGTAAACTGTGCAACTAACGATCGACAGATGGATACCAATAATTTCGCGAAGGCTGAGTTTTACAACGTCTCTTAAGAAGGCTTCCACTTCTAGTGCTTTGGGTCTCGCATATCGGTCATCAAATGTGAACTTCACAGTGTCTTTGCGAAGGGGCTCAGTCATATTTATGCTCTATCCATTCTAAACTACATATAGTATTTACGCCGCAAGAGCGTCCAACTCACCACACACGTTGCGCGCGCGACCGGCCGCAGCGAGGATGTAAACAACACTTCCTCACAGCTCGCCTGCCGAAAGCAGACTGCCCACTGGGGACACCGTGATCACCGCACCTGCAAGGACTACCTAAACACTTCTCCCGTCAGATACAAATTCCCAGCTTCGCCCTGCCCACAGTACTCAAACTCGTAGTTATGAAACTAATTCCCGTAAGAGTAAGGGCATCAAACTTGCCCACCCCTCCCCACTAACCATAGGATCATTGCCCGTCACCGGGATATTATATATATGCATGTGGCGTCTGTTCCGAAAGAACAGACGTCACTTCTGATCCTGCAGTTGTTATTATTTAATATTCTCAGAATATATGACATCAACTGCGATTGGGCAAAACTGAAAATGTGTACACAGCCGGGATTCGAACTCGGGTCTCCTGCTTTCTAGGCAGTTGCGCTGACCCCTACACCACTGGGGACACAGTGATCACCGCACCTGCAAGGACTGCCTAAGCACGCCTCCCGTCAGATACAATCGCAGTAATATATCTATGAATATTAAGAATAACAACTGCAGGATCAGAAGTGACGTCTGTTCTTTCGGAACAGACGCCACATGTCTATAATATAACGGGCAATGATCCTATCGTTAGTGGGGAGGGGTGGGCAAGTTTGAAGCCCTTACTTTTACGGGAATTAGTTTCATAACTACGAGTTTGCGTACTGTGGGCAGGGCGAAGCTGCTAATTTGTATCTGACGGGAGAAGTGCTTAGGTAGTCCTTGCAGGCGCTTTTCAATTTGTCCGCTGTTCGCAGTGGGCCGCTTACGCGATTGTGGGGGCTTGTACCCAACGGCGGCCGCCGACTACACGTGGTGGCGATGGGTGTGATGGCCTGTTTGAAGGCTAAACAGCGGCCGGCGTGGTCCCGCCCCGCGGGCAGCGGAAGCTGTCGGGCCGGGCGCGTCCCGAACACAGGCCAGTGCGGCTGTTCCGGGCCGCGGCCGTCGGAAGCGGCCGGCTTCCGCTCGTTGCGCGCCTAACACGCGTAATTGAGCGCCTCTCACGCAGCGCGCCACGCTCCACCGCGCCGCGACTCCCGCGGCCGCGCCGATGGCGCAGGTGGCGCTCCCGGTCTCCACCGCGCATGCGCACCCACTCTGCACTGCCACTCTCGCCAACATCGCAAGTGTGCGGCAAGTGGGTTACTGCCCGAAGTTGTGATACACTTTTGCCAAATCAGCGCATCAATTATTCAACGTCGCTGTCTGACAAGAAACGACAACCTCAGAGGTTACTTGTCATTGTGAAACCTCGCACGCTCACACGCTAGATGCAGCACTAAGCGAATCATGTCGATTAATTACGGACTGCCTGAAGCCTTAAGCCCGTGTTCTTCTTTATATGTGTTCTTGAGTAGTGTACAGCACTTAATCTTTATCCCACGGATGAAAGGAACATTGTACAACCCATCCCACTGCTGTACAAGTAAGATGGGTTGGAGGCGTTGTCAGGATGGAAGGCGGAGAAGTGGAGAATTGTGGACGCCCTAGGAAAGGGTGGCTGACGGGCAAATAAAAAGATAGGCTTTGAGTTAATATATGGTATATTCTGAAATACGGGATACATATGGGGACTCACCCTGGGGTCGGATGCAATGAATGAGTGCCAGTCTAATTTAGCGGCTTAGAAAATGGAAAAGGTAAAGGCTATGGTTCACACAGTTGGTGGCTGACATCGAACAGCCGCTAGGCGGGAGAGGACGGCATGCGGCCGTTCGCCCCGCACAGAGGATGGACCTCTGGGGTGCGTCTGTTCTGTACAAGAACAAACTGAAGAGAACGAAGGAACTGATTCTCGCACCTCTGAGCCCTCAGCAGTAGCACACGTGATCAATTGTGGGTGTCTGCTATTGGCTCCACGGTAACATGGGAACGTTAGCAAGGTGGCGTGATTTTAGAATCAGCAGTCAATAATGGTTCTGGCCGGCTCTGTCCTGCAGGGTGGACAGCCTTGATCACGTTGTCAGGGCGTATGTCGCGGTGGAAGAACACTTGTAAAACTTAGGCAAGTTTTGAAATAAAATTTTTGAATTTTTTTTCCCTAAACTGTTTTAGACTGGCTGGTCATCCTGTGCAGTAGCTCCCCCACAGATCAGACGCAAACGTTGGCGATAGCTGAAAGAAGCAGACAGTGCGAGGATAGAAGACATCCCCTGTGTGTGGACATGAGCCAGTGGTGACAAGATTAAAATCGAGGAAAGATTTCATTAAATTTTTACAGCCATTAAATGAAGATCAGTCTACAACCACGGAAGAGACGTGGACTTAGAAATTGGAAAAATGCAGCTTGCGATGTTGGAACATTAAAGAAAAACATCCGGCTGGATCTCAACTGGATTAGGGAGTCTCATAGAGCCTAAATAGACTTAGGTGTCGAATGGGAAGATCGAAGGATAACCTGTTCAATGTACCAATGTTGAAAACAACAAACGATGACACACCTGCTGAGCTGTCCGTCCGTGCCAGCTCCACGCACTTTCCAAGACCTGTGGTTAGCCAACGACACTACAGTGAAGTGTGCCGAACACGAGAGAGATACGAGCCTGCCGTAGTCATTAATAACGTGCGATGTTTGAAAATCATAACCGAATATATAAATGTATAATTAGTAATTAGTTTTTATTCGTAACTTAGTGTAAGTGTGGCTCCACAGCAGTGGTAGAGTGCCAGACTACATATCGAAAGGTCGTGAGTTCGATCCCCGCCAGGTCCTAGGATTTTTATCTGTCACTTTCCACTTGTTTCACCTCTGGCAGTGTTGCTGATGTGAAAAATACCAAGTAGCACCGTGGTTCGGAACCCACGTTAAACCTTAGGTCCTCCAATAACTGGCTGGGTAAGTCAGTTCGAAGTTCGGAGGAAGGCAACGGCATACCACCTCCAAAAAGGGCCTCGCCTAGTAAAGCACTGTGGTGTTCAAACGTATCTTCGGATTGTTGACTTCTTTTTAACCTAGTAACAGTATGTAGCCTATTAAGTAATTACACATATAGCTTAGACACGATTAAGTAAATTTTGAAACCTTAACTTTTCCCGTCGGAATGAATTTCCAAATAACTATGTTGCTAGGTGACGTTGTCTACCACCGCCGATATTTCGACAGAAGGCACAACTGCACTCAAAGAAGCAATGTTCAAGCGAATTAATACCTCTATTTGCAAAGGGTGAAAAAGGAAAATAACACACGCAGTACAAGAAACCGCAGAGTCAACACAACCAAACACGACCAACATCAGAATTATCGATAGTGACTATTAATCAACAGGTCAGGTACCAATAATTCTGTCCCTCTGTTTTCTGACGAAAGTCGGGGCCGGATTCCAAGCAGAATTTAAGCAAAATATAGTATATTTAAACGAACATTTCTTGCAAATTTACATTCCGCGTATCCCGGAAACGGCTCTAACGATTTGGATTATATTTTGTATTTAGAGGGGTTTTTGCTTTTTGAGTTCACCTACAGAGTTGTAGTTTTTGTAAAAATTCAATTTTACAAAAATATTCCTTCTGTATAAAAACACGATTTTAAAAGTTTTTAACACCATCTCGAAAATGTTTTTACTATTTACGTTTTTATGTTTATTGTTTCTGAAAGTAATCGACTTTACACACAGAAACATTTAATATAAAAACGCGGATTTTTTTTGTATCTCGAATAAAATTTAGAGACGGATTTTATTTGTTTATTTATATAGATAAGGTTCCTTAAACTACATGATACTTATTATGTAAAAAGTATTTTATAACGATTAGATACGTGTTAATTAGCAAACATTAAATGAAATTAATATTTAAATTGGTGAAATATTCCAACAGACCGAAAAAAAGATTACAACACGATTAGAGTGAAATGCGTTCATTATTTTGTCAACCTACAACGCTACTAAATGAGCTACATCGACAGCAAAAATAATTGTTACCATAGAAGGTGTTTATATCTGCTTGCTAAACTTCAAAGACTATTTTCTATTTTCTCGAGAATTTTTGATGGATGAATCGAATGGCTTTTGCTGATTATTATTTCAAGTGTGAACTTTACGCACCATAAATATTTAAAAAATCCGATACCCATATTGTCTCATATTTTGGCATTACGTAAGACTTGTGTCATCGCAGACCAGAAAGAATCGTGAACGAATCGTAGGAATCGATTCACAATGTGGGAATGAATCGCAAGAATCGATTCCTGAGAAAGAGTCGCTTTACCCAACTCTAAGTATTACAAGATTTAAAATATAGTTTTATATAGAAATCATTAAGGGGAGTCGTACCGCCCTACCTCGATAATGTCAAATTGGTTATATAAATGACTCGTACTCTCAGGAACTGTTGAATACATAAATGTGATTAAAATAAGAGCTGAAAAAAGTTATGATTTTTTCCCTAAAAATATAATTTTTTGGTGTACACTTTCACAATTTTTATTTCTCGATTGTTAACTAGTACAGTAAATATTACTAAAGTAGAGATACAGCATCATTGTATTATCCATGTTATGTGGTAAATAATTCATGATGTAGACTGAGATATTTCTGAGAAAAAGGGGCGATAATACTGAAAAATGTCAATTCCAGAAAACTGTGTTTAAAGAGAAAATGTGTTAAGAGTCCTCCTGGATGGTAGTCCTCATCTCCTCCTTTACGTTCCTGACCTTCTCTTGGATCTGGCTTATTTTAAGATATTGTTTGTTGCAATATCTGCCTTTTTGATTCGCAGTTGTTCCAAGTCCAACACACTTTTAGTGGTGTTGTAACTTTGTGAATTCTAAGATATTCCAAAACCTGTAGTCATCCAGAATAGCCTTTATTACAAGTATGAACAGCATCAAAAGAGTGACCTTCCAACAAACACTTTTTTTGGTATCCTTGATCATACAACATTGTTAAAAGCTTCATTCGTATTTTGTATTTTACCACTGACACATTTCTTCAACGGCTCTGGCTGGTCAGGCAACAGCGTTTGGTATAGTAATTTTGTACGTGGAAGTGTGTACCCCCGTCTTTTGCTTCAAGTATTTACACCATTCAATGGAACACAGGTTGTGTATTGGTTCTGTATCAGAAGACAGACAGAAATAAATTGACCAAATAGCTCCATTCATACCATCTAAATTATCTCTGTTACTTGTAATAGCCATACTATAATATTATGTCATCTGATCAATTTATTTATCAGTCAGTCGACGTCTTATACTTGGACACTCAGATAACTTGGTACTTCCCAATTGTCGTTTGAGTCTACGTAGTTTCAGCCCATCTTCTTTTGCACATGATTAATGCACTCTAGTTTTGTAATTGACAATTCATCATACGGTTTACGGTTCACCCACTACCTTGTACAATTGTGAGTCTCCATCATCAGTGCATGATTATTTTCAAAAATTTATGTAAATAGCTAACAATCGAATATTTCAATGAACCCAGCTTGAAAGTAAACATAAACATAAACATAAACATGCATATTTATGGTTGAAAACAAACAATGTTTCTGTTCTAATACATTTTTTGTTTATTTACTAACTAGTTTTCGGCTTATTGGGCCATCATCAGGTAAACTGTTGACTGGCGTCGACAAAGACGCTATTGCTAAGGTTCTCAACTAAGGTAAACAAAGATACAACACACAGAATCAGAATAAACGGATCTCGATTACTGCGAGGTACGTACGGACGAGACCGGGGCTTATCTCGTGCCGTATTTAAATCTATATCGACGATGATATCAGCAGTGGAGCATTAATACAGGGGTACACCTGATCGTTCAGCTAAATGGGCCGAATACAGCAGTTAATGAGCTGGCTATGATGGTTGACGAATGTACACCGAAAATCTTACAATTAATTTGTTAATTCCCAACTCCGGTCCAAATTGTAATTGTAACAATATATTAGTACAAGGTGAATGTGGTGTCGCACAAGTACAAAGTGCGCGCCACCTACTTTCGCCGCGCGCCGCCATGCACGCACGGCGCGGCGTTCTCACGACGACAGCCACGAGCGCCCTCTGCTGCAACCCCGCTCGTGGCCACCACGGAAAGACACCGGCACTTCGGACTGAGATAGCAACGAGTTAGGACCTTCGTAATCAGATAGGCACCAGTGAAGACTTTGCTATTGTACAGGCACTAGGCAGGCCTCTAACAACTATGTATCAACATTCTGCAGTACTATGTAAAAGTTAAGTATTGTTACATTCTGTGCAATATATATCTCTTCTAATTTACTCGAGTGTTTATAGTTTCTGGCTGCTCCCCTCCGTACCTGCACCAGCGTGCTCTCTTTATTCCTGTGTCGGTCACATTCCATTCGGCCACCGACACCTACGACAAGGCTGGGACACAAAAGCGGCGACGAAGTCGGGACACAAAAGTGAATATTTCACATTCCTTCAATATGAGCACGCTACAGTTACATAAAATAAAGTAAAAAGTAATGTGAAATATAAAACTCTGAAACATATATAACATATTTTCCACGCATAGGTCCAGTCCGTTCCACTGATGTTCCTATTCTGCGAATCCGCCTCCGTAGCTCAGAGCCAGCGTCTCTGACTACCACGCAGGAGGCCCGGGTTCGATTCCCGGCAAGGGACTGGGTGTTGTGTGTTGTCCTAATCATCATCATCTCATCATCATTGGCACGTAAGTCGCCCACGCTGCGTCAACTAAAAAGACTTACACTAAGGCGGCCGAACAATCCCGCAAGGGATCTCCCGGCCAAGAAAGCCATATGCTCAATTCCATTTTTTTCCAATTCTGCGAATGTCTCTGGTATAATTACTACATCACCGGAAAACCGGGAAGTTTCCTCATTTCTTTTGCTATAAGTTTAATAACGTTTCTTTATTGCTTGTCGGCGTCGTTACTGTTTGCTACATGTGCCGACTGAATGGCATGAGGTGCAGTGTTACATGTGCCTTCTCAAAAGGAAACTGCTAAAATGAACTGTTAAGAAACTGTCATGGTTTGCATTTTCTGTATAAAATAATGTAGGGCGCTATGAACAATTTGTAAATGTGAATATGTGAATGCAGATCTGTGAACATATCGATATAAAAAATACACCATGATAAAGAATCTAATGAAGAAATTTTCACACTTCCGATTTTATTTTAATTTTTTGATCGGATTTATTTAATCAAGTTCATTTTTCTTTCTCTATCACTAATATGTGTTTTATTTTACAGCAAATAACGATTACGGTTTCCGCCACCATCTTAGAAAAGAAACCAGTTGTTGGAAACTTGCCGAATTAATAACTCCTCTATCGTGGAAATTACATTTTTCATTTACATCTCCGCTAATACGTCCCTGATATTTTATGTTGATTTATTGAATTTAATTCATAATTTTGTGAAACATGTATCCAACAGTTATGATCAATTGCGGATGCCATCAACAGGTTCAGTACAGTCGAAACTATTTGGTAGATCGATTGAATGGTGCGTTGCTTGCATTGCTCTTGCTGTGCCGATTAAATTTCTATTCACTTATAAATGCAGGCACATAACTTTAACTGTAAAATGAACGACACCAATAACTTGGAATATATCTCCAAGTTAGTATTTTGCGCTAATTACAGAATTACAGACACTTCTTGTATCAAGTGGAGCCCACTGGAGGGTCTGGAATAGAGAGAATGTTCAACTATCTACGCACAGCTCCCACTCTTCTCCAAGAAGCTTAGCCGCGGCGGAGTGGCCGAGTGCATTGAGGCGCTATGCTCCGATGCGTGAGACCGCTCCCCGTCAGGGGTTCGAATTCCCCCTCCCCCCGGGCAAGGATGTTTGTGTTGTCTTCAGTATATCTTAGTTCATAAGTAGTTTGTGAGTTTAGGGACTGATGACCCCGCAGTTAAGTCCCTTAAGCTTAACAAACAACAAACCTCCAAGAAGTTTTGACTTGTTATTCAATTGGAAAGAGACGTACATTAAATCCCCAGGGAAGCTATTATTATAATGAACGGACCCATATGTGACTTCCAACCAGACTTGGACTGCGCATTTAGTGCCATAGAAAATAATCAACAACTTGTCACTTTTCTGCTGGCAAATAAGGTAAGCTGGGGCATCTGAGCCATGGTTTTACAACGTGAGTGCGTAGTTCCCAACTTAATACTGGTCTAGGAAGTATTAACACGTTAAATTACCAACTGAAACATGGTTTCTTGAGAAGGGGAAAAAAAAGAAAAAATGTCCAAAGGGCCCAGATATCCCCATACAGTGGGCTAACTGGACCATAGCAAGGCACCTTCGAGAACACGGCCACTTCTGCGCGACGATTATCACTTGTTTGTATTTGGCCGTCTGGAACTGAGTCTGCAGATATTCCTGCATTTTTAAATATCCAACCAAGAGGAAGTGAGTGACATTAAAATTTCACATATTATAATGAATAACACAGCAGATCAGAAGTACGGACGAATCTGTTAGCATATGTTTCTCACATGTGTAATCGGATGCTTTTGGAGTATTGATTCTAAAAAGAAATCCATGTGTTGGAAAGCTCTTTCAGTCGACAGTATGCCACATCTAGCGATTTCTCTGCAGGAAACAAAGTTTATGAGTAAAATTATAAGTAAAAAAATTTCGACTGTTTCAATATTTCCGGTAGGCCAGTTCGTAGTGATTTCGTCTGCAAACCGTGCTGTAGACATTTCGAATTTCCCTGTTACATTTTTACTGTTATTTCAGTTGCATTTCTCGAACTGAAATATCAGTTGACGAATCCTGTATCGTAACATTTTTATGCTTAGTTAGTAATCTAAAATATTGTTTGTTGGGAATACAGCACTTATATCAAAGGCTATTATTATTTTTACTTATTAGACAAGCTCCATTACATAGTAAAATCAAATGATTCAAGGTTAATTTCCGGGGGTACATAAGGTATTTTCGCAAATACAAACACAGAACATAAGACTGACTCCAAGAAGGAAAATCGATGTAGAAAGAAAACCTCTTCAGAGAGTCAGATATAAATAAAGCGTGTTTTTTCCAGGTTGGTTCTTAGTTTCGCAGAAATCTTGTAATAAATGGCCCAAACACTGCATCACGTAAAATTTTATTTCACTATGCTTCAAGGTACAATGTATGTTCTTGTGCGAGTTCACTATGCTGTAAAGTACGATGATTGCTCTTTTGGTCGTCTCAAATTCTTGTGGTATTCAACAACTGACAGTCATTCACGAGCGAATTTTGGCAAAAAAGTGACTTCCATCAGATCATATTATCTGTCTTATAATATCCATTAGCCACCCTGCACATAGGCGCTCTAGCTCGAACATTTAATACGCTTACTAAAATTTTTCACATAAATTAGCTTTATACATTCCCTCACATCGGTAGACTGTTGAGGTTCCAGCGACCGTTTTAGTAGTTTCTCTCTGGTCTGTAGTATGAAAATATTAACAACCGCTTATAAATGGGGAAGGATCACTTATAAACGAACCTACACAACCTGTATATTTCTCGAAAGTGGTACGTAAATCACAGAATTAATGGATTGCTTCTATTTCATGCTACAATATCAGTGTTTGTGTATAACGTTTAATTAAATAAACATAAGCCTCCCCTGTATACCACAGACACAGTCACTAAGCAATAAGTCTGATGACTGGCATACGGTCTACGACGTGAATTACGGGCGTCGTTTGCGCATGAGCAGTGACATTTGGCATACATGTGCAACATTGATCGTGGGCCTGCCCCACTGATCTTGGTAAAGGACCACGGGTTCACGTACCTCTGTTTAATCGAGCTACAGCTCTGTATGATAAGGAAAAGCGAAACACTTCCCCTGCAGAAAACACGTAATCCCACAAGCGATCCCTTGCACTGATTCATGTACTGTCACCTCCTCGTCAGAAGTAAAAATTTCAAATATATACAGCAGTTCCAATAAATTGAAAAGAAGAGAGTAATTTTTACTATAATATTTGTAATAAAGTATCACTTGCATGAATTTTACTCTAGTGGAAATTTGGAAATCGTGTTATGTTATAATTTTGACGTTATTGTTCAATTATTTTTCATAGCAAAGTAACACTGAGATATCTTTTACAGACGAAATGTAATTGTCCTTAAAAATTTACATGCCAGACGATGGTTTGAAACCGAAATGGGTTCCAAGTAAATAACATTTTTGGACAGAAAAGTGTCAAGCATTTTATAAAATTCATCAATGCTGTCGATGACCACCAAACCAAAATGTATGGTCACTGAAACTTCCTGGCAGATTAAAATTGCGGGCCGGAACCAGGACTCGGACCTGGGACCTATGCCTTACGCGGGTAAGCGCTCTACCGACTGAGCTATCCCGACACGACTCACGATGCCGCCTCACAACTTTACTTCCGCCAGTACCTTGCCTCCTACTTTCCAAACTTCCTAGAAGCTTTCCAGCGAACCTTGCAAGACTAGCACTCCTGGAAGAAAGGATAAGGTGGAGACATGGCTTAGCCACAGCCTAAGGGATGTTTCCGGAATGAAGCTTTCACTGTTTATTATTCAAACTAAATTAGTATTACCTTTGCAAACGATAATGGTTTCATTGTGAACGGACCTAAAATACTCTAGGCTGTCTGATTATCTGTTAATAGTAATGTCAAATGTCATTAGATTGAATATTTTAAAACAATAGTGTTAATTATTCCCAAGAATTATGACAAGTTATTACAGTATCACACAGTTGAAATCACTTTACAATACCTGGTGTTGGAGGTACTTTGCCTCAACATTATGTTACACAGTATAAAGAAATTACTTTTACTATAGCCGACATAATCGATTTATGAGAGTCGTAAACTGCTAATATTAAAAACAAATAATTATCTTGATATCAACCAATAGTTGCAATTGCCTTTAGACACTGACATGTTTCCATCGTTCTATCTTTATAATCTTGTAGCTGAGTACGCAACCTGTCTCGATTGTGTCGTGACAAGTACCGTCACAACACAGACGAGATGGGCTACGGACGCAAATACTTTGGAAGGAGTATAAGCATAGGAGGACCAATTCCGTCCTCCACACTTTCCTTCGCTTGCATTTGATTTTGATTATTATCTGTGGTTAAACGTTAAACAATTGGTCTATGCAGTGTACGTCACGGATGCAGATATATTGTTTCTCCGTGTCCTTTACTGCTACGCGACAGTTCCAGATCGTCTTGGAGTATATGAAAGGGTGGAACAATCAGTTAGTTGACGGCTCCATGCGCGTTTAGAATCAAAAGGAGGTTTTTCGAGTCTGGCGGTGTTTACGGGGAGTACAAAGAAAATAAAAGTCAATTAATTTCGACAAAATTTTAGAACAAGAAAGAAAGGGAAAAAGTCAAGAAAACTTTGGGTCTAAAATGCATAGTTACGAGCTATGAGCATATCTGCAGTAGATGGATTGTGTTTCTCAGTAGTGGAGATGGAAAATTTTAGAGCTCATCATTACTGGATTTTTCGTAATCCATACAGGAACCACCATAAATAAAAATAAAAACAGATTGCAGAATAAGATATGTATATACGAGTATCGAAGGTGTGATAATCCTCACTGCGCTTAAGGTTTATATATATATATATATATATATATATATAATATTTCATTTTTTATTTAATTTAATTTATTTATTTATTTACTTTTTTTGAGGCCATGTTTCTTGAA
This sequence comes from Locusta migratoria, assembly GCA_026315105.1. Classification (NCBI taxonomy): domain Eukaryota; kingdom Metazoa; phylum Arthropoda; class Insecta; order Orthoptera; family Acrididae; genus Locusta; species Locusta migratoria. The sequence goes on from CM048749.1 coordinate 183,873,757, forward strand.
TGTTTCTTCATTATTTTACTTAAAGTAATATGTACCAAAAGACAGTCGGGTGTTTTTACGTTGCACTCAGCGTATAAATATAAATCAGAACTCAGATGAATTTCTGAAGTTTCTTGAGATATTTTAATTGTACAACATGCCATAGTGTCATAGTTTGCGCCTGACGGAATGTGCATCCATTGTTACTGAAGGACGCCGATTCCTGATTTAACCACATGTGATTTATTAACTGTTTCTTGCTTAGCTCCACAGTCATGAAATTCTTTAAAATGAAATATTTTGTTTTAAAAAAATAGATAAAGTGATTGGTGTCGCCCTGTTAGTCCCAGTTGCCCAGATCCCTCACTTACAAAACAAAGTGATACTTTGTTACATCGTATTTCACCATTTAAATGCGTCAAAATAGATACTTAATTTTAACATCCATTCGGAGGCGAGGTACTGGCGGAAGATAACGCTTGCTGTGAACTACAGCTCAGTCTTATTTCTGACAGCTTTACCCAAAATTCTTGAAAAAGTAATGTATTCAAGAGTTGCTTCACATATTTGAAAAAAAAAAAAGAAATCTATAAAATGTCAGTTTGTTTTGGTTTTCAGATTGGATTTTCAACGTAAAATACTGCATATGGTTTCACTGATCAAATGTTGAATGTTCTGAATAACAAGATACCACCAATCAGGATTTTTTGTGACCTCCCAAAGGCTTTTTATTGTATAAATCACGGAATTCTTGTAAATTAGCTTAGCTTGTGGTATTACTGGGTCAGTGCACACACGATTGAGTTCGCACTTACCTGGATGACTGAAGAAAATTTAAATAAGCGGGTCACATAGTACGCAACAATAATCGGATTGCCACGTGGGAGTAGCCTAGCGGTCCGGAGCGCCACGTTACGAACCGCTAGACCTCCCGCGTAGGGGATTGGGACAACAATAATGTTGAAATGCTTGTGAAACTTATGGCACTTAACTGCGGGGTCGTATTGTATGAAGTATGTATCGTAGGTAGTTTTTATCACCATAGGAAATGATTCCTGAAATTAAAGACTATTTGTACCAAATGTGGTTGAAATCGGTCCATTAGTTTAGGAGCAGATGTAGAATATTGTGCATGATGCTGCATGTTGCAGCCAGATTTATAAGATGTATAAATTAGAAATTTAACAAACTAAAGTAATAAAAAATATATAAATTAAAAAAAAATGAATGTGATGTAAACAAAACATTTATTAAACTGACAAGTTCCGTATCTTCACCAAATGTCGCATTCATGTTCTATGGAGCCAGTAGTGATCTAATCTAACCCGGTAAAGCCGTGGAGAAGGGTTTATCGTGCCATCGACGTTGTCACTGAATAAAGTTGTGAGGATGGGCCGAGAGTCGTGATCGGATACTTTAGTCGATAGAGTTCTAGGCCGTGAATGTTAACGCTCCTGGTTTGACCTCCGGTCCGGCACACGATTTTTATCTGCCTTCAAGCTGAAGTAGATTATTTACATTTAATCTCGTCAGCTGTATCCGATCATAGACCAAAAACGTGAGAAACTGCTTGACGGAGATGCTGTTTAGCTCGTCAGAGGTAAACTGGTGCTTAAATACACCGAAAAAATTGGAGGATAGTTATCTAGGTCCAGAAGTACTGTCATTGGCTGTATGAACTAAAATGGTACGACGTCTTACTGTCGTTTCTATGAAGTGTTCAAATGTCTGTAAATCTATCGGACCAAACTGAGTGGTCATCAGACCGTAGCTTACAAACCTATGTAAACTAACCTAAGGACAACACACACACCCATGCCCCAGGGAGGACTCGAACGTCCACGGCGAGCAACCACGCGCTCCGCAGCGAGGCGCTTTAGACCGCTCGGCTACTCCACCGCGGCTCGTTTCTACGGATTGGAGACAACAACAATACGGCAACCGAGATACTGATAATAAGAAAGTTGCTGCAGAGGGGGGTGAGGGGGGTAGGCTGGGGGGGGGGGGGGGATCGTGTAGTCTTGTATTTTCTATACCAAACGAATTACACGAGCAGTTGGGTTCAGATAGTGTATTGAAAGGTAGTGCAATGTAACAAAAACGTCACCGTACCCAAATCGATGTCATAGAGAGGTTGCAAGCGGGACACATACAGGAGGAGGTGGCTGAAACTGTTGGCTAGTCCCAAACTGTAATTTCCAAAACCTGGACCTGATTTCAGACGTCATTAAAAGAAGGTACGGCCAGGATCGTCCACACGTAACATCAGCAAGAGATGAGCGTTACCTCCGGTAAAGAAGGCTGAGTGCAACTGCAAGGCACTTGTTAATTATACAGAGTGAGGAACACACCGCAGGCCTCCGTGTGTAGTATCCACAATCCCGATGGTGATTTCGGACTGTTTGTGTTGATAATGGGCGTTCTCATGCTGCTTGGAGGACAAACAGTCCGAAATCACCATCGGGATTGTGGATTCTACACAAGGAGGCCTGCGGTGTGTTCCTCACTCTGTATATTTAACAAGTGGTCCGTAATTTACCCCAATAATTAGACAAACAATGGTACGACGGCATCAAAACATCCATCCCTGATACTGTTGAAAAATGTGCAAATGTTTGTAAGGTGAGCAACCACGCGCTCCACAAGAGAGATGACTTAGTGCGCTCGGCAACTCCACCGTGGCCTGTTCAAATGTTCAAATGTTTGTGTAGTCTATGGGACTTAACTTCGGGGTCATCAGTCCCTAAACTTACAAACTACTTATGAACTAACTAAGACTAAGGATAGCACAAATATCCATGCCCGAGGGGGGATTCGAACCCCCGACCGTAGTGGCCGTGCAGACCGTGACTGAAGCGCCTCAGTCCCCTCGGCCAGCGCGGCCAGCACCGTGGCCTGTGATTTTGTTTATCACAAGTCTAGCCTGTGGAAAATACTGGTCAAAACAATTAGGAGACTAGTTATCTCCGTTCTTTTATCATCGGCAGAATGAACTGTGTTTCGGCGTCGGTGAGTCGGTTCTACGGACTGGAGACTACAACGTTACGTCGTCCGAGATAGTGATATTAACAGAAAGTTGATGCAGAGGGGGTTACTGTTGTAACCAAACTACTTACACAATCAGTTAGGTTGCTGGTGTACTGAACAAGTAGTCTAATCCAATAAGAACGTGACTTACTTGGAGGTATGGCGTGGAGAGCCGTGGGAAGAGACAAAAAATGTTTAAATGTTTGTGAAGCTACTGGGACTTAACTGCAGGGTCATCAGTCCCTAAACTTGAAAACTACTTATGAACTACCTTATACTAAAGACAGCACAAACACCCATGCCTGAGGGGGGATTAAAACCCCCGACGGGAAACGGCCTCGCGCCTCAATGCGCTGAGTCGCTCTGCCGTGGCAAGGTTGTGACAGACAGAGATTGCTGCAGCTACTGGAGTGTCCCCCAAGTGTAGCTAAGACCGGGACGCGATTATAGACAAGAGACGCTATTAAAAACTACGCATGTCCAAAGTCGTTCACGGGTAACATCAGCAAGAGATGACCGTTACCCCGGTTAAGAGCCTTTCAACACAGAAGGCTGAATGCAACACACACTCTAGGCAGGAAGAGGACGCACAATATCAACACAAACAGCCCGAAATCACCTTCGGGAATGTGGCCTCTATGCACGGAGGCCTATGGCGCGTGTCCCATAAAACCACGACACAATTTAGCTTGCAAAAATTGGACGGAGAACAAAATGCTCAATTGTTTGTAAAGCATATGGGACTTAACTACGGGGACATGAGTCCCTAAACTTACAAACTACTGATGACATAGCTTATACTAAAGACGGTACAAACATCCATGCCCAAGGGGGGATTTGAACCCCCGACGGGGAACAGCCTCGCGCATCGTAGCATAGCGCCTCAATGAGCTCGGTCGCTCTGCCGCGGCTGGCCGGAGAAACATCAACATAGGAGTCGTAATGAATGGCGCCGGGTTTTGTTCACAGATGAATCAAGCTTTTGTGTACGGCTGGACAATCGTCGATCCCCCACCTGGAGATAATGTGGGAGTCAGAACAATCCTTCTTATGTAGAGGAAATATCACCATAACATGCTGGTGGACAAATGGCGTCGGTACGAGTTAGTGTTGGCGGACGTACCGACTTTCCTGTCGTTCAGAATCGCGCCTTCTGTTGTGCCCTAAGCTGGTGCCATAGGAGATGGACTCATTCCGGAGGACGATAACGCTCGTCCCCAATAGAGCTGCACTGGTGGATAACATGCTTGAAGCTTAGGGGATTGAACGAATGTAGAGACCAGCTTGTTCACCGGACATAAACCCAACTGAGCATTGCTGCGAGACCAGCAGCTCCAAATCTCCACATTGCTCTCATCCCGCAAGAGCTGACTGATAACCTCATCTCTCCATGACATGCGCGTGTCGTCCAACTGTACTGGTCGGCCGTGGTGATTACAACCCATATTAGGCGACAACGAGAAAGACTTTTTCACCATTAAGGTAGCCCCATGGTGAGTAGCTCTAAGTAAACGCTATGTAAACCTCAATTTAGAGATTTTAGTCATATGTTAAATATACTAGGAGCAAAATAAACACAATACCCGCACTACGTGAGAGTAATGGCGATCCCGCCGATGATAGCGCTATTGAAGCACAGTTTTTAAAACTCATTCACCAAAGAAGACGAAACCAATATTCCAGATTTCGAATAACAAACAGAGGCCATAATGAGTAACATTGAAGTAGATACCCTCGAAATAGCGAAGCTACTTAGATCACTTAACAAGAACAAGTCTTTTGGTCCGGACTGTACACCCATTAGATTTGTATCTGATTAGGCTGAAGCGATAGATCCGTATTTAACGGCTATATACGGCCGCTCTCTCAAAGAATGATCTATGTCAAAAGATTGGAAAGTAGCACAGGTCACACCTATATTCAAGAAACGCAGTAGGAGTAACCCACTAAACTACAGGCCTATTTCATTGACGTCAATTTGTAACATGGTTTTGGAACATGTCATGTATTCAAATATTATGAATTATCCCGAACAGAATCATCAATTGACCCAAGGTCAACACGGAATTAGAAAATATGGTTCATGCAAAACACAACTAGCTGTTTACTCACACGAAGTGATGGGTGCCATCGACAAGGGCTCGAAAATCGATTCCGTATTTCTTGATTTCCAGAAGACTTTTGGAACCGTACCTCAGAAACGGCTTTTAATCAGATTTCGTGGTTATGGTACATCGCCCCAAATTTGCGACTGGATAGGGGATTTCCTATCAGAGAGGACAAAGTTTGTAGTAACTGATGGTAAGAATCGACTAAAACAGAGGTGATATCGGCCGTTCCACTTCGTAGTGTTATTGGTCCTGTGCTGATCCTTATTTACAAAAACCATTTGGGAGAAATTCTAAGCAGCTCTCTTAGGTTGTTTCCAGATGACGCCGTCATTTACCGTCTCGTAAAATCATCTAAATATCAAAACCAACTGCAGAACGATCTAAATAACATATGACTACGGTGTAAGAATTTGCAATTGACTCTAAATGATGTGAAGTGTGAAGTCATCCACATGAGTACGAAACGAAACCCGTTAAACTTGGTTTACGAGCTAAATCAATCAAAACTGATGGCCGTAAACTCCACAAAATACCTAGGAATTACTATTACTTCAGACTTAAACTGGAAATAACACGTAGGTAATGTCGTGGGATAGGCAAAGCAGAGACTGCGTCTTACTGGCAAAACCCTTAAAAGATGCAACAGAACTACTAAAGAGGCTGCATACACTACGCTTGTCCGTCCATTTTTGGAGTATTGCTGCCCATTGTGGGATCCTTATCAGGTGCGTTTGCCGGAGGTCTTCGAAAGAGTCCATAGAAGTGCAGCTCGTTTTGTATTGTCACGATACAGGGGAGACAGCGTTACGGAAATGATGCAGGATCTGGGATGGGAATCATTACAACGGCCCTTATCGCTGCGGCGTGGGCTACTTACGAAACTCCAGTCGCCAACATTCTCCTCCGAATGCGAAAATATATTGTTGACTGCCACGTAAATAGGTGTAAATGACCATCAGAATAAAATACGGGAAATCAGAGCTCGAACGGAGAGATTCAGGCGTTCTTTCTTCCCGCGCGCTATTCGAGAATGGAATGGGAGATAAATAGTTTAATGGTGGTTCGATGAACCCTCTGTTAGGCACTTAAATGTGACTTGCAGAGTATCCCATGTACATGATGTTGATTTAGAAGTAAAGTGTTGAAACAGCAAATACCGTACTGTGTTACAAACAAATTACAATTATGACTAATATCTGAATAAAATACGAGGTATGTCCACAAAGTAAGTTCCAAGAAGGTTGCCGCCTGTCTATTCAACCATGTGGTAACACGTTCTTTCAGCTCATCATCGCTGAAGTGTTGACCACCATAGACGATTTTAGGTATAAGGTGCGAGACTGTACGGAGGATGATCAAACACGTCCCAGTGAAATTCCCGTAAGAGTTGTTTGGTCACATTCGCCTTGTGAGGTCGGGCGGCAACGTGAAGGGAAGAAGAAGACTCCTTTCACCTCTGCTTACACCTAAAATCTGTCCTTGGCGGTCAACACTTCAACGATGATGAGCTGAAAGAATGTTTGCTACATAGTTGAATACACAGGCGGCAACCTTCTATGAAGAAGGCACACAAAAACTTGTCCCACGCTATGACGAGTGCTCAAAAATGTTCAAATGTTTGTAGAGCTTATGGGACGTAACTACGGGGTCATCAGTCCCTAAACTTACAAACTACTTATGAACTAACTACAACTAAGAACGGCACAAATATCCATGCCCGAGGGGGCATTCGAACCCGAGACCGTAATGGCCCTGCAGACCGTGACTGAAGCGCCTCAGTCCCCTCGGCCACCGCGGCCGGCTATGACAAGTGCCAACAAAATTTTGGAAGCTATGTATAAAAGTAGTTGAACAGTTGCAGATATTTATACAATAAATATTTTTTCTGTATCTGTTCACGTTTGGTTTATGTAACCAAACGGAACTTACTTTGTAGACATACCTCGTATTTAACATTTGTATATTGTGTGTGTTACCTCACTTGATTTCCCTAATTGTTTTCAGCAGTGTATATTCGCTTCTTAGTGACACGAAGGGAGCGTATAGGTTGCCAAATCCACCCATTACGTGCTACCTATGTGACGCGGAGGAGGAGTACTCGGTTAACCCATTTAATGGTCGGTCGGGTGTGACTGTGGCGGCTGCTCCGGCCCGTGGCGGTCGCCGCTAGTTACGCAGCCGGGCAGGCTGCGATCGGCGCTGCCGGCCCGTGCGCGGAGCCATGAATGATGCATGAGGGGCAACGAGGCGGCAGCGGTGCGCGCGCATCTGCCAACGCCGGCTCCAGCCGAGGCTGGCATCTTGATGCCCGCGCCCATCACACCTCCACACCCAACACTTTAGCTGCCGTTCCCGTCGCGCCTCTGACTAGACTCGATTACGGTAAGGTGAGACGAAATTGTTACCGTTAAAGCCGTACCATTGCGCTGCATCCACTTTCGTCGAGGTTAAAGACGTAGCACTAATATTGTATCTTCAGCTGAAACTTCGGTGTGAGAGGCAGTGGTTTATGACTGATAGTTCTTCCTGGCGTTTTGTCTCCAGCTACGGCAGACACCTTACGAAGTCCTTCGGGTACTGACACTGGGATTGAGCGGCCGATGTACTAAAATATTGTATCTTCAGTTGAAACTTCGGTCTCAGAGGCAGTCGTTTATGTATGATAGTTCTGCCTGGCGTTTTGTCTCCAGCTACGGTAGCCACCTTACGAAGTCCGTAAGGTGTGATGAGGTTGTTACCGTTAACGCCGTACCATCAGAAATTCTTTCATAGCGCTGCATCCACTTTTGTCTAGATTAACGAATATTTTATTTGAGATTTCGACCTGAGAGGCAATGGTTTATGTATGATAGTTCTTCCTGGCGTTTTGTCTTCAGCTACGGCAGCCACCTTACGAAGCCCTTCGGGTACTGACACAGGGATCGAGCGGCCGATGCACTAAAATATTGTATCTTCAGTTGAAACTTCGTTCTGAGAGGCAGTGGTTTATGTATGATAGTTCTTCCTGGCGTTTTGTCACCAGCTACGGCAGACGCCTTATGAAGTCCGTAAGGTGAGACCAGGTTGTTACCGTTAACGCTGTAACATCAGAAATTTCTTTCATTGCGCTGCATCCGCTTTTGTCTGGATTAACGACGTAGCACTAATATTGCATCTTCACCTGAAACTTCGGTCTGAGAGGCAGTGGTTTATGTATGATAGTTCTTCCTGGCATTTTCTCTCCAGCCACAGAAGACACCTTACGAAGTCCGTAAGGTGTGACGAGGTTGTTACCGTTAACACCGTACGATCAGAAATTTCTTCCATTGTGCTGCATCCACTTTTGTCTGGATTAACGACATAGCACTAATATTGTATCTTCAGCTGAGACTTCGGTCTGAGAGGCAGTGGTTTATGTATGATAGTTCTTCCTGGCGTTGTGTCTCCAGCTATGGCAGACACGACAGAAGGTGCGTGTTGTTTTACACTAACAGATTACTGCTCTTGCGTAAATAGTTGGGAGAACTGGTTTTAAACTGAAGTAAATATGACTATGCCGATAACGAAACCGCAAATAAGAGAACAACCTGTACGTATCTTAACATTAATTACTAGACATTTGGCAACCACTAGTATTATAGTTCTCGACGACGAAAATCTTACCTTAAGGAATCTGTTGAACGGCACCGGACGAAACCTGGAAAAGAAAGAAAAACATTGCTGATTAATTAAATGTATCAATAAATTAACTCTCGGCAGCATTTTTATCAGAAAATATTGTGGACCATACATTAAGAGCTGCACACGAATGGTCGTGAAGGCGTCTTGCTACGAATGGCCCGGGCGCTCTCCTGTCGAGGTTCGAATCCTCCTTCGAGCGTATGTGTGTATGTGTGTGTGTGTGTGTGTGTGTGTGTGTGTGTGTGTGTTTGTTTGTGTGTTGTTCACAGCATAAATTAGTTTAAGATCAAAATATTGAAATGTTTGTAAACGTATTGGACCAAACTGCTATGGCTATTAGTTCCTCGACTTACAAACTAATTAAACTAACTTACACTAAGGATAACACACACACCAATGCCCGAAGGACGATTCGAACCTCCGGTGGGAGCAGCCACCCATACCGTAGTATAACGCCTTAGACGATGCTGCCCTTCCCGCACGGCTTAATTTAAGTAGTTTCTAAGTCTGTGGACCGATGACATCAGCAATTTGGTCACTTAGGATTACCAACATTAGAACATATATTAAAATAACTACTAGGCATGTCCTCACATTCTCAAGAATAACAACAACAGTTTTATACATATTATGTAATTTCACACACGCATTTTTAGTTAAAGATCATTAGTAACCCCGTTATTTTCTTTCATCGTTATCACTACATCCCATTCGCACAATGTACGCAGTCAATATATGTAACACTTGAGTATATTTATATATTCGTGTAACTTATTATCGTGATTAGTGAGTTACCACTGTTTTCGACAGTTGTTGTCCACAGATAATTGTTCTCGTAAATATGTGCTCTAACCTCTTTCTATAGATGGTGGGATAAAAATGTTCAAATGTTTGTAATCCTATGGGACCAAACTACGTTGGTCATCAGTCCCTAGTCTTACAAACTACTTAAACTAAGTTAAACATAAGGACAACACACATATCCAAGCCCGAGGGTGGATTCGAAACTCCGACGCCGGAGGCCGCGCGCTCCGTAACGTGGCGCTCCAGACCGCTCGGCTTCTCACGCGTGGCATGATAGGCTAGAAGAGTCACAGAGTAGTGAGCTGTGGATGTAAGTGACAGATGAGACAACGCCATGTAGATTAAGAAGGCCTGTGCGCTGCCTGTCAAGAGTAGTAAAAACAGCAAACAAGCAGTGTTTTGTAGCACTTTACTAAGTTTAGGAACAAGTGAATGTTTCACACTGTCTCTCACAAGGTTTTTATTGTTGCCTATGTGATTCATGAACAACTTTGTTTTGGTACAAGGTATTACGAAATCATAGTATGCTATCGTAACGTCATTGAACTCTCCATATTAGACATTTTATCTGCAATCAGGAGAAATTTGAGCGTTATATCATACACATAACAGGAAAAAAAATGTTAACGCACTGAGCAACATTCACGTATTCTTTCTCGGTTTTTTGCATGGCTCTTCTTGATCGGCTGTCCTTTAATGCCGCGGTGGAGTGACCTCGCGTTCTAAGGCGCCTTGCTGCGAAGCGCGCGGTTACTTGCCGTCGGAGGTGAGTGTCGTCCTTACCTTAGTTTTTCTTAGTTTAAGTAATTTCTAAGCCTAAGGAGTGATGACCAAAGAAGTTAAAGTCCCAGAGATTTTCAGTCATTTAAACATTCATTTTTTGACCTTTAGACTGAGTAAATACTTCGATGATTTGTTGGATTGTTGGCCACTTTGAACCCCAAGTACCGCTTAACCCTGTATACTTCCTCGTATGGAAAGCACGTTGTGCATAGCCGCCTCTGGTTCAATGCCTTGTAGACAGGGCTTGGGAAAGGACGCTTGGCTGACGCTGCGTTATTACGGAGCATGTGGCGTCCCAGAGAAAGCAGAGGCGGCCGCTCCACGGAGAACGCAGCTGGCTGCTTTCAGCCGTCACTGCCTTCTTGATCCAGGTGCGCTGGCTGTTAGAACGGCGCAGGTGTGCGCGTTAGCGGCATCACCAGGCTAGAGGGCGACGCCTCAGCTGCGGCCGGTGATGCAATGGCGGAAGTGTTCCTGGTGCCCGCTCACAGGCTGATCATTAAGTGGCGGGGCACAATGCGTGAGTTTAATTGGCCAGCAAACCACTGAAAGAGGCTATCCAGGCACGCTTCCCTTCCAACCCAAATTCTCACCTTCTAGCCCCCTGCCCAGTGTTTTCTTTTGCTCGCAGACTATACTGGATACACGCAAGGGATCGAGCGGTTGAATGCCTTCGCATTGATATTGTCAATTGCCTGATGGTGGCGAACGCATTCAAACGCTCGATCCCAAAATGTTCAATTGTTTGTATAGCTTATGGGACCTAACTACGGGGTCATCAGCCCTTAAACGTACAAACTACTTATGGACTAGCTAACACTAAGGACGGCACAAATATCCATGCCCGAGGGGGGATTCGAACCCCAGACCGTAGTGGCCGTGCAGACCGTGACAGACGCGCCGCAGTCCCCTCGGTCACCGCGGCATCAACTTCCCACCACCATAACATCCATCATCTGCCACACAGCCATGTATTATGTACAGCGTGTAGTATCTGCCCCTGAAACGTTGAAGGGTTGTAGCTCCCAAACTAACAGTGATAGGAATGTAGTTTAAATTAATTTGGATGCAGTTGTTTTCAACGAATCCAATGCACGATAGAAAAAACTATTGTTTCATCTAAAAAATTACATCTTTGTGCTGTAACTCTTTGGAAAATGATACAATAAACTATGTTCATAGCCCCGTAGAAAGTGTAACATTTCTTGTTTTGACCTAGCGCATTAAAATTTCCCATCACCTATTATTTTATAAGTTACAAAGGCAAACACAATTAGTGAAACACCCTCTATATAAGAATTGTTTATTTAAAGATATAAGATGGACGTTGAAGGAAATGGTGAAAAGTAATTGAAGAAAATTCGAGCCGCTGAGTAATATTTTTTAATTAATAACGCGACCGATTTCGGTGCTACATTGGCACCATCCTCAGGCCCCCAGTGCATAATTGTTTCATTTGTAATACATTCATAAGAGGTAGCCGTTATCTCCGGTATCCGTAAATTTCATTCATGCACGACAGGCATCAAACGACAACTTCGTCGCAGGAATAAGACCACGTGGATGAGGAAGAAAACGCTTCACTGAGACTGCAAAATCAGATATGGAAGAGAAAGCACACAAAGACGAAATGGCCTGCTACAGAAGATGTGCGAAGCCAGAAGGCGATTGCCAGCGCTTGAAAAACTCCCCAGGGAAACATGGTCAATGATGATGATGATGTCATGAAAAGTCTGTAGTCACTTTAAACCAATTTTTAAAGTGGTTTATCGTAATGGAAGCGAATAAACGTGTTGAGCAGTATATTAAACGATCTAGACGCCTTTACTCGTACAAGTGTGGAGGGCCCCTTTTAGGCGGCTGACTCCATCCCATTAGACTTGCGCATAATAGTTCGCGATCGGGAGGACTCACTTTAGTTCGCGGCTCTGCCGCGAACTAGTTCGTTCTTTTAGTTCGTCCGCTCCCTGTGACTGCTGAGTGGCGTAGTCTGCGCACGCAGGTGGAGGGAGAAGTTCCCCCAACTATCTGCTTCATGCGCTTGCTGCGTGAGCGGCTAACGATATCACGCAAACCAAAAGAAACAGTTCGTGGATAATTTCTCGCGTTTAAGTTTAGAGTTATCTGTATATCTTGGCATTATGGAATTTATTGGTCAGATATTGTAAAGTGCAGAATACTTCAAAACAGAAATTTTGTAGCACTGAACTATGTAATCTAGCAGGCGGACGCTCCCCTCGAAAGAAGGCAAAAACACGATTTTTAATTCTGGTACGCGCCCTCTCCCAATTGCCCGTCGATCTTCGGAAAAGAATCCAAAGAACTATAAAGCTAGATACGTTTGGCATAATCGCCCGCTCCTTTTAGTTTGCCCGCTCCTCCTAGTTTGCCCGCTCCTCCTAGTTTGCCCGCTCCTCCTAGTTTGCCCGCTCCTCCTAGTTCGCCCGTTCCTCCTAGTCGTTCCTCCTAGTTCGCCCGTTCCTCCTAGTTCTCCCGCTCCTCCTAGTTCGCCCGCTCCTCCTAGTTCGCCCGCTCCTCCTAGTTCGCCCGCTCCTCCTAGTTCGCCCGCTCCTCCTAGTTCGCCCGCTCCTTCTAGTTCGCCCGCTGCTGCTAGTTCGCCCGCTCCTCCTAGTTCGCCCGCTCCTCCTAGTTCGCCCGCTCCTCCTAGTTCGCCCGCTCCTCCTAGTTCGCCCGCTCCTTCTAGTTCGCCCGCTGCTGCTAGTTCTCCCGCTCCTCCTAGTTTGCCCGCTCCTCCTAGTTTGCCCGCTCCTCCTAGTTTGCCCGCTCCTCCTAGTTCGCCCGCTCCTTCTAGTTTGCCCGCTCCTTCTAGTTTGCCCGCTCCTTCTAGTTTGCCCGCTCCTTCTAGTTTGCCCGCTCCTTCTGGGTTGCCCGCTCCTTCTAGTTTGCCCGCTCCTTCTAGTTTGCCCGCTCCTTCTAGTTTGCCCGCTCCTCCTAGTTTGCCCCCTCCTCCTAGTTTGCCCGCTCCTCCTAGTTTGCCCGCTCCTCCTAGTTTGCCCACTCCTCCTAGTTTGCCCGCTCTTTCTAGTTCGTCCGCTCTTTCTTGTTCGTCCGCTCTTTTTGGCTTTCGCAACCGCAACTAAAAGACCTGTTTTTTTTTTTTTATAACAGCTTTTTTATATAATAATCAGTGTTGCCAAAGCGTGTGCTGTTACCCATATTTTTGGGCAATTTGACGCCAAATACTTAGGGAAGTAATCCAGTTATTTACACGAATGGGTGATACAATGGTATTCAACTACTTTCCATACAGAGTACTCTTAGTACTGCACGCTCCTCCTAGTTTGCCCGCTCCTCCTAGTTTGCCCGCTCTTTCTAGTTCGTCCGCTCTTTCTTGTTCGTCCGCTCTTTTTGGCTTTTGCAACCGCAACTAAAAGACCTGTTTTTTTTTTTATAACAGCTTTTTTATATAATAATCAGTGTTGCCAAAGCGTGTGCTGTTACCCATATTTTTGGGCAATTTGACGCCAAATACTTAGGGAAGTAACCCAGTTATTTACACGAATGGGTGATACAATGGTATTCAACTACTTTCCATACAGAGTACTCTTAGTACTTTATCTTTAAAATGGATTTCTTGTGGCAGTGAACTACAGCTGCGCTGCATCTCAGCTCGAAATTAAAGTAACTGGCAGAAGGGAATCACGCGATTCTGCGCGCTCACGCGTCCTTCGCTGTTCCCCGTCAGTCTTCGGAAAAGGAGCGGACGAACTAAGAGGCGATGAATCTGCGAACTAGTGCGCGTAGTTCGCCTGTGGGAGCGCTCTTCCAAACTAGTTGGTTCGCGAACTACACAAGACTACATGCCATGTGGTGTGGGGTCGGGCGGGCTTCCGCCGCCCTGCGCTAATGGATGTTTTGCCAACTCTTGCGGCGGCGCACCGAGAGCCGCTGTTGCTCTTGCCGGCGTGCGGTAATGTCTTTAGCTGGAGGTATTATTGTTGCTCGCTTGTGAGCGCCGCCAAACTCGGTCTGCGGCGGCTAATGTAATCAGCACACGTCTAGCAGGCGGACGCCGCGCCGCGCAGACAGCTGCCGGCTGCCACTGCTCCGGCGCCATTCTCTAGAAGCACGCCTAACTGTACTGTTTGTATGGAAGAATCTATGTGCTAATGTAATTAAATCACTGGCGCCATCTGCAACGTCCCCCTAGAAAATCAGTATGAATCGTATTTCTATGCCGCCAAATGGATGGCAATCTTCATTCTTTCGCCACTTACTAGCGAAGTTGTAACAGAGGTCGGCAAGTAATCTTAGAAGGAAAGTACTTGGGCTCGAACAAACATATCTGTATGAACGTTTGGTTACAGTATCTCTACCTACACCTCAATGTCCTGGTGGGTGTTGTTTTTCTGCAAAGCTCTGCAACCATGCTCTAGTTATCACTGTAGATGTAATTGTAGACGCCATACGTAATGCAGATATCTGAACTAATGTAATAATCGTCGTACATCATAACGTGTAGGCTTTCACGGCCGGCGTCTTCAGTAATTAAAACTTCCGGGCTGAGACGCCGTGGTCGAAAAGTAGAAATTCCTTCCCTTGACAAGCGTGCTAGCTAAGACATCGCATTATTATGCACGTATGAATAGAGGCTATAATGATTTTTAAACACCACAATAATTTTAACAGGAAGGAAGAAGGCTTGAATTAGATAAGATATGGCGGTCTACTTTGTACCATAGATGTGACAATCGATTACCTTTGATCGAGAGTAATGACGCCAGCCACAGATAGTTTTACTGTTGACATCACGTGACGAGTGGTGGTGCCCTCTATGCCCTTTATATAAGTAGGATCTCTACGGCCCAGCAGCCAGTCGTCAACTCACCTCAGATATTGCCCGAAGCCGGCAACGAAACGTCAGGGAAAGGAATTTTTACTGTTCGACCACGGCTCTCAGCCCGGAAGTTTTAATTACTGAATCGTCGTACATGTTCTCTACCGTATTGTCATCAAACGCCGTGATGATAGTTGGAACTTTAACCTTCTTCTCGGAAGACTGTTGGTATTCACTGCCACTGAGTCCATCGGCTGTGCCCGCACTTACCGTAGCACTACCGCTAGCAATGAGTTCTTCGTCATTATCTTCCCTATTATCATCATTATGTGTTAGTGTTACAACAGTATCTAACTTATGCTCATATTTCTGTACCATAACAGATACTAGAAAGCATGTGAATGATTCACCTTCTACACTAATGCCATCTTCACGTAGAACGGTTCTTCGTAACTTCATCTCAACCGATCGCAATATTTTAGCAGGATGGATTATCAATCGCCGCTCCATCTGACGCTTCACCACACAAATGTCACAAAATGCAACTTCGGATGCACACTGCACCGTCCCTACTGGCGAACCGACAGGTCAAAGTGCAATGTGACAAGGCACATGCAGAGGCCTCTAGCGGACGACTGCAGAGTTTTGCAGATGCGGGAGTGTCGCTAGTGCAATAAGAGATCTTCACATTATCTCCTTGTTAGATGGCGTCCGGATACTTTGGAAACTGCGTATATCTGTTACAAAAAATCCATAAGGAAATGACATTTGCAGTCTTGAGGAGATTCTTAAAGTTAGGTTCACGTACGGAGTAGTTTATGCGAATAGTGTCTTCAGAGCGGACAGTCGTTAGTCTTTAGCGAAAATTACTCTCCTAGAAATTCATTTTTTTTTTTTCGTTTTATCTACTCTTGCTAGACAGAGGCAGAGGGAATGTTAGTCAAGGTGGCGTTGGTAGACGGCGTTTCGGCGGTGCTGCAAAATTTTCAGCAGTCGGTTGTCACACTTAGACACTCTACAGCCCTGGCCAAGCCCCCCCTCCCCCCACGGACTTTCACTTGTTTGAGCCATTAAAGGATGACATTGTAGAAGACACTGTGAGGAGGAGGTGAATCACACAGTGAAGAAATGGTTTCGGGGGCAAAGCAAGGATTGGTACCCCCTGAAGAAAAAACGACTGTTTCGCACTGGAAGGAGCTAACTTGGAGAAAAAGGGTGTGTGCAATCCTCATAGTGTACAATAAATTACTGTTGAAGAAACAGACTGGATGCATTATTTTCTGGTCAACGCTCGTAGAAACAACAGACGCTTGTATCGTCTGGCTTGACTGCAGGGGGTCATCACGTAGGTTCTAGAGCAGGGTCTTGATTTCTCGGGACGCAGTTAAGTCCGATCCAAGTCTTTGTCGTCAAATGCGGCTTCCTCCTTTGAAGTCAGTCGGCCGCTATGACACTCTATGACTCTAATGCACCATTGAGCGTGGCGAATCTACCATCCTGTTAACAAAGGACTGCAACGGCGGCACTTGGCCACCGTGGGAAATTCGTTGCCTTTCGTTGCAGACCTGGTTGCCCAATCAGATGGGTTTGGCCCACCACCGCGCTCCACCAGTGAGCGGAACGTGGCTGATGGCCGATTCTAACGTCTTGCATGCTTCGATGCATTCTGTGAGCAAGTTCGGGAAATTTTTGCAGGTCTCACTGGTCACTATTAGGAAATAGCTAAATATCCTCCCAAGTAGAAATTGTAAAAAAATAAATTAGAAAACAGGAAAAAAAAGTTTGGTGTTACTGTTGGCTGGCTCGTCGCGTTTGCCAAGGTGCTGTAACAGTTTATCGACAGGAGGAGCAGACAGGATATCGAGATCATAAATCACAGACGAAAACAGACAATATAAATTATGTAATTTCGTGAAATAAGGCAATCTTGGTTTAAAAGTGAAATAACCAGGGGATTTGGAGCAAACTAGAGCAGATTGTCCCACACAAAGAAATTATCTATCAGGAGAGCAGGCGTGCACACTCGACAAGTGAAACTTGGACGTCGAAATCACTCTCTTAAATTCGTAGAAATCGGATCGCCAAAAATGGAATTAATAACTGACTTCATTCTTTTATTCATCACTCCGAGGGATTTGGACCAATTTATTTCTGAGACGTTGTCCCAGGCAAAAAATAGATTACCAGGAGAGCACCAGTGCACTCCCGAGGACCAGAAATTGGACGCCCGTGATACTCGGATAAACTCGCAGGGATCATCTCGATCAAATTATAATGAACAAGCGTCTCCCTACAGGAACAGCACTCGGTAACGTGGTATCGTTGATGGAAATGATTGCGGACGGCAGTAAAACAGTTCGACAAGTTGGCAATCAGATGCGAGAACGGTATGCTGTCGGTCGTTGTTCATTGAAGTTTTTCTTTGCGTTGTCAATACGTACATCTTATGAAAGCTTCAACAGACGGAAACAAGCAAGGCCGCTAATCTTTGGGTTCTCAGATAGTAAACTGAAATCCATCCGATAGACCTGTAGAGGTCCACTGTCACGGTGTCATCCTCCACCCGAGAGCGTATTCGGATGCTGTTCGCAGTGGGCCGCACTCCCGGCCGTTATGTCATTTTTCGTGACCGCAGCCGCTACTTCTCAGTCACGTCGCTCCTCCGTTGGCCTGGTAAGAGCTGAGTGCACCCCGCTTACTAACAGCGCTCGGCAGAACTGGACGGTTACCCGTCCAAGTGCTAGCCAAGCCTGACAGTGTACAACTTCGATGACCTAACGATTTCTCAAGTAGTAAGGCCCGTGAATTTTCAAACACCGGAAAGAGGGATTACACGTGAAGTCCTTCCTCAGAAAGCTGCGTTTTATATGGGCAGTGAAGATGCAACAAACAGAAGATGGCATCAGTGTAGCAGTGCTTTGGTTGCGCGTATTTTTGTGTGTAACAAAAATGTTCAAATGTCTTTAAATCTATCGGATTAAACTGCGTGGTCATCAGTCCGTAGCTTACAAACCACTGAAACCTAAGTAAACTAACCTACGGACAAACAAAAAAAAAAAAAAAAAAAAAAAACATGCCGCAGGGAGGTCTCGAACCTCCACGGCGTGCAACCGTGCGCTCCGCAGCGAGGTGCTTTAGATCGCTCGGCTACTCCACCGCGGCTTTGTGTATAACACCAAACTACTCTATGTTTGGTCTCACATACGCAGTCTTTCAAATGACAGAACTATTAATACCTGTAAAATAGCAATATTTCAGATTTCCTTTTGCACTTATAAAACATTATTGCTTTATATTTTCCGAACTCTTACTCCGAAGTTTCTTTTTTGTACTTTTAGGCTTATTTCTCGCCTTAAAAATAGAAACTATGTTTTGAATAATGGTCCCGTAGGTCAACAAACTACTCATAAGAATTCGACAACTCCTGCAAATAATTCGGTCACGAGAGAGTTAAATACCTAGGTCTAGTATTTTCGTTTTAGATTCTCAGTATATGTAATAATTTAGTGTATTTTGGAATAAACTTGATTTTGGAAGCTACAGAAACAGATGCACGTTTCGAAGGAAGCAGAAACACGAAACACGCAGAGTTTCCTTTGAAAGGACTCCTGCACTGCATTCCTCATAAGAAGTTCGGATTTTTTTTTTTTTTTTTTTTAAAAAAACGTTACTATCGTCTTGCCGAATTACTGGCATAAACTAAAAGAACACGAATAGAATATCTGACACTGTACATTATTTAGCATCCTGACATATTTTTTTCGACAATATTTCATATCTAGACAATACCACGAAAAGTGAGCGACGAAATACTTCTAGGAAAATTATATGCAGACATACGTGAGACGACTGTGGCGACTTAGCAAAGAATATTTTCGATTTTCGCCACTACTTCGCGGTAAATCTGTCTGAAAATCGGAGCATCTTCCTGTCCTACGAACAATGTGCTAGCACAAAAGCGCATTTTGTTCTACAGCGTATTATTTTCATAGTCCGTGTAGATGCCTAGTAATCGTGAATATCTAATCGTGCTGATGATGCTGTGGTGTATGGGAGGGTGTCGTCTGTAACTGACTGTAATAGCATTCAGGTTGACTTAGACAAAATTTCTAGTTGGTGCGAAGAATGGCAGCTAGCTCTCAATGTAGAAAAATGTAAGGTGATGCGGATGAGTAGAAAAAACAATCCTATAATGTTCGAATACAGCGTTAGTAGTGAGCTTCTTGATGCTGTCGCGTCGTTTAAATATCTAGGGGTAACATTGCAGAGCGATATGAAATGGAACGAACATGTAAGGACAGTTGTGAGTAAGGAAGACAACCGACTTCGGTTTATTGGGAGAATTTTGGGAAGATGTACTTCACCTGTAAAGGAGACCGCTTACAAAACGCTTGTACGACCACGTCTTGAGTATTGCTCAAGTGTTTGGGACCCGCAGCAGATCGGTTTAAAGGAAGACATAGAGGCGGTTCAGAGGCGAGCAGCTAGATTTGTTACCGGTAGGTTCGACCAATGCGCGAGTGTCACGGAAATGCTCCGGCAACTCAATTGGGGAGCGCTGGAAGATAGACGACGTTCTTCTCGTGAATTTCTGTTAAGTAAATTTAGAGGGCCGGAATTTGAAGTTGAGTGTAGTGCGATCTTGCTGCCGCCTACTTACATTTCGCGTAAAGATCACAAAGACAAGATAAGAGAAATTAGGGCTCGTACGGAGGCATATAGGCACTCTTCCGTTTGGGAGTGGAATAGGAAAGGAAGTGCCTAGTAGTGGTACGATGTACCCTCCGCCACGTGAATTGCGGAGTATGTATGTAGATGTAGATGTATTATTTAGGACGGCGTCTACTTCGCATTTATGAGATACTCCAGATTTTTCGTGAGTAACGACTTGACATTTAGCGAATTTCATGATCTCAAGGAATTTTAAAACGGCTGCTTATGACGAGGGTATTACGATCGGCCGTTTCGCGTCGTGACGTCGTGAACGTGGAGTTATTCCTGAATGTTACGCTCCCCTGTGGGCAGGAGGCGACGTTGGTATTCAGAGGGCCCTCGTACAGACCACAGGGTGCTTTGTAAATATGTTAATTCGTGAATATTTAGGGCTCTCCACTGCACCAGTCGGCCATTATCACAAAATCTTGTCCATCTTGCGGTGCACTTTACGATGTTGTAATGCGTGGGCGTTGCTGGCCCTTACTGGAGGTATTAGGACACGACGAAATAACGGCGCAGCATATGAATGTCCTTACCTACCGTTTTACGACTCGTGAATGGCTAACACGTTAAAGGACGCCCGCAGCACAACCCAGTGACACGACTTTTTGTGGGGAGTTATACCTCAACAGCATACGTCCAGAGGCAACGAACTGAAGTCGATTCAATGAAATGAGATTTATGAGTTACGTTTATAACAACACACCTGTGGTGACAGGTGAAGCACCGTTTCAGCAAGCCATACTGAATCCTGAAGAAACCATAAGTCACACTTCATGAAAGAAGCAACAGAGTGTGAAATTAATTTTCTTTGTGCATACGCACATTAAGAACGATTGCCATTATATTTTAAACAAAGCATGTGGTTTTATATCTATACTCCTTAAGTCACTTCACGGTGTGAGGTGGAGGGCACTTGGTGTACAGAGCAAAAGAACCGAAGTAGCCAAATCGTCCCTGACATATCAATGGTTCACTTTCTGAACGACACTTAAGACAGCCAAATGCACTTGGGGAATATGGTTCCCTCGTACACACAGTGTTACACTGCATACAATAGAAAAAATATATACACGTACTACTCCGGGTCACCTATGACCTAAAACAGACGATCAAAGATAAGTGGGATATAACAAGTAGACTCGCTCATGAGGTGTCAAACTACATCCTTGGACTATACAGAAATTCACGAAGACACCAGCGTACCACAATATGAAAATACTACATTACTCGATTGATGGAGTTATAGGGAGCATAACAGCACGTAAAACGACGTGGACCCCAGTGCTGACAACAGTGACGACGAACCACAGAAATAACGAAATTTGTATGCATAATGCAATAATACGTAGAACAAGATGAGAATAACTGGTAGCTCTTTCACCAAACGGCTATCGAGGGATAAGAGACTCGCGCGGCCTCCCGCGTCGGAGGTTCGAATCCTCCCACGGGCATGGATGTGTGTTGTTCTTACGATAGTTTAACTTAGTTCGAATAGTTTGTAAGTCTATGGACTGATGACCAATATAGTTTGGTCCCATAAGAATTACAAACATTTTTGATAAGAGTATCTAACATTTACAGAGGCCTTAAGCTCTTGCTGATTAGTTAAAATAGTTACCACTTGCTACACTGTCTCCTACTATGCCTCTTTCCAATAATCTGTTTTGTAACTGCATAGCATCAGCTTGTTAGTTTCAACATTTGAACAACCCAAACCTAACCAGAAACCAACAGAGCAATTATTTTCAGTTGTATATATAAATTTCTCCATCTACATCTGTCCTGTAACAGACCTCTTAAGGAAATATCGTTTGTTTTTGTGTTTCCTTTTCTTTCTAATTTTATTACGTTAAATAATTCTATATTCGTCTATCCTATTTAAAAAGCCAAAGTATATAAAAGCATACATGTCGCTTGTATAATCTGTAACAGTGTCAGGAAAGCAACGGCCTTTTTAGATATCTACGCGATGGACCATTAGTAAAGATAAATGTATGCGGAGCATCCGGTTGCTCGCCATCGGAGGTTCGAGTCCTCCCTGGGGCATGGGTGTGCGTGTGTTGTCCTTAGGTAAGTTTATCTTAGTTTAAGTAGTTTGTAAGCTACGGACTGATGACTACGCAGTTTAGTCCGATAGATTTACAAACATTTGAACATTTTTGAAAAATGTGTAAGGAATATATATTATACCACTGTCGAAATGCACAAATGGTTGTAAGCGTAAGGGGCCAAACTGCGGAGGTTCTTCGGCCCCTAGACGCACAAACTTATGCTAAACATGTACACCCGTGCCCGAGGAAGGACTCGAACATCCGACGGGAAGCGGCCGCTCACCAGTTACCTACCTTTCCTGTTGCAGTAGCGTAGGTTTCGTGAGAAGGTAAACCACCGTGTGGGTTATATCTTATGGTCTTCCCACGAGATATACAGACTGAGGCACTTAAAACTCTTTGGAAAAATACAAGTCAGATTAAAAAAGGTGCAATCAGTTAATCACCTCCAAGAGGGTCATCCATTAAGATCGAAACCCTTGCACCACTCCGAAGGCAGGAATGGGAGTGACTTTGAAATCTTAAATAAGAACTCCAATCTTTTTTTCAGGTTTTGATTCTGTGTGAAAGAATATATCAGCTTTATACGAAAATTTTTTCGTTTCTTGATAGATGGCGCTGCAATTGCAAAAATGGAAATGAACTGAAAACTATTGTAAAATGGTAATATCTCAAAAACTACACATCATATTAGGAAAATCAAAGTACAGTTTTTGATAATTTTGATGATGCTATCATGTGACACCTCCCACAATCGAATGAAGCACGTACCTTGATCATGCACATAGTCTGTGGTCAGGCTGTTCATTGTACTTCAATGATTCGAACTGTACACATCTCAAGCCACTTGTTCCACTACTTTAACGATTGCAGAGAGCTAGTAATAATTTCCCCGCACTTTGAGACATATAAATGTCGAAGGAACTCGTTAGAGGTATGCTAATTTGTTCCCTGGTTCCTTCTGCAATGACTTCTCGCAATTGTCCAATTGTTTGCTGACACTGGAAGTGTTAAACCTATTTAAAGAGTCCGATGTCTTTTTGTTCGAAACATTACCGCTTTTTTAACAATTTTCAACTCACGAAATACGCAATACAAACAGCGGTGCCGGCCGCGGTGGCCGAGGGGACTGAGGCGCTTCAGTCGCGGTCTGCACGGCCACTACGGTCGGGGGTTCGAATCCCCCTCTCGGGCATGGATATTTGTGCCGTCCTTAGTTGTAGGTAGTTCATAAGTAGTTTGTAAGTTTAGGGACTGATGACCCCGTAGTTAAGTACCTTAAGCTTAACAAACATTTGAACATTTTTTTTTTTTTTTTTTTTTTTTTTTTTTTTTTTTTTGAACAAACAGCGGTTCCTTTTTAAATTTTCGGTCAACCTCCCTCCCGTCGCAGGGAGTAGTGCAGAGGGTTTAGATCTTTGTTATGAATGGTCCTGTTCTAAGTTAATAACTTTCATTGCAATTTTTTTTAATCCGGTTTGTATTTTTCCAAATATTCTGAAAAACTATTTTAAATGTCTCGCCCTGTACATGGAAGGATGCAATACAGTCTCTTCTAGAAACGTTTACTGTCGAAACAATATCACATATTGTGATACATAATGCCTCTCCTACAGCGGCTGCCACTGGAGTTCACAGAACATTTCCATGATGCTATCGCGCTTACTAACTGAATCTGTAGCGAAGCGCGCTGCTGTCCTTTGGATCTCTGACACCCACTATCTTGCACATATTCCACACTGGCAAACAATGTTAGAGTACCGGTCGAGCAAATGTTTTAAAAGCTATTTTTAATGGGCTACATGTCCTAAATATTCTTCCAATTAATTTGAGAGCTCGTTCCATTTCAAATTACTCTTTGTCTGCCGGCCGCGGTGGCCGAGGGGACTGAGGCGCTCCAGTCACGGTCTGCACGGCCACTACGGTCGGGGGTTCGAATCCCCCCTCGGGCATGGATATTTGTGCCGTCCTTAGTTGTAAGTAGTTCATAAGTAGTTTGTAAGTTTAGGGACTGATGACCCCGTAGTTAAGTCCCATAGACTCTACAAACATTTGAACATTTGAACTCTTTGTCTATTTGCCCAGATATTTTATGGAGATAAGTTCTCCCAGTTACTGTTCCGCATTTGTGTAGTCCAGCAGTATAGGATATTTCTTTTTAGGTATTCGCAATGCATTACATATTGAAGGTCAATGATCGCACCGCACACTAAGCGTCCATCTGCTGCAAATTCTCCGATATTTCGCCACAATTTTCCAGCGTTGCGATTTATTTGTCTAGTAAAGCATCACCCGCAAAAATCCTCAATGAACTTCCGACTTTATCCACTGGGAAGAGAATGTTTAAAAGTACAGTCCTAATTTTGTAAGGTACAGGAAAAATATTCACTTTTGTCACAGAGAAGCTCAGGGTGATGTTGAATATACAGTCGACATCAAGAAACAAAGTTGTTATGTGATCTGCTTTGGCCATGTGAATAGATCGAATGATGATCGGAAACAAGACGGGATACTATGATACGAAGTAAAACGAGTTGCCCTTAACGAAACTGGGATGAAGATGTGGAGGAGACAGTGGAAGAAATAAATACGAACATAGAAGAAAGTCAGGCTTGAAGAGGATGGTGAATAGAAGCGGCTGTAAATGGTTCATAAGAAGAAGAGTAAAATGATATGCTGCATCCTCGCGTAAGTTGGGGAAAAGGTTATTTTCTCCCATCTCCAGAAATAGGAATTAGAATGACGTTAACTAACAACTTTTATGTATGAGTATAGGCCTAGTATGTTGTACACTGTTGATATGTTCTAGAGGAGCGCCGGCCGCGGTGGCAGAGGGGACTAAGGCGCTCCAGTCACGGTCTGCACGGCCACTACGGTCGGGAGTTCGAATCCCCCCTCGGGCATGGATAATTGTGCCGTAATTAGTATTAACTAGTTCATAAGTAGTTTGTAAGTTTAGGGACTGATGACCCCGTAGTTAAGTCCCATAAACTATACAAACATTCGAACATTTTTCTAGAGGAGCCACGCGGGATTCGCCGCGTAGTCTAAGGCATCATGCTATGTACTGGGCGGTCGCTCCCAGCGAGGGTTTTCTCTCGGACGTGAGTGTGCTTGCGTATATATATATATATATATATATATATATATATATATATATATATATATATATATGTGTGTGTGTGTGTGTGTGTGTGTGTGTGTGTATCCTTCGTGTAAGCACTTTAAGTTGTTTGTAAGTGTAGGACTGATGACCATAGCAGTTTTGTCCAAAAGATTCAGATTTACAAACATTATGCTCAAGAGGACGAGTTCGTCCGGCTGTCTGTTACGTAGCAGGTGATGATGATGTCAGTGTTCACCATATCATATCTATAATTCTCTTTTGTTCGCATTTGGCCAACATATCTGTGAAAGACACACAAAATTTAGAACGTAAGATAATTCCGTAAAGTAATGGGCTTAATGACCATATATTAAATGTTTTCAGAAACCTTTCCATCTTTCAGTGTTGCGATGGTTTCATTTTTACTATATAATTACTTGTTTCAATTCGCCTAGAAGCTCAACATCTGATGGCAAGTTTAATAATTGTTTGTGTAACTCTGAGGTCGTTGTGTAGCTGAGGGAAGATAGAAAAAACGAAAGAGGTAAACATTAAATATAGCGAGGTTTCACGAATTATTTACATATCAAGGTGTACTTGCTTCGTTTATTTCTATCTCGTTAGAGCTGCACGACTCCCACAATTCATTAAAAGTGTGTACCATCTGAAAATAAGTTCTTTGGAGGTTGGGAAACTATCATGGTATTAAAAAACTGAACCAGCATAAAGTAAATGTTATTTATTTCTGAAACCCTTTATGCACCACAGTCGCAGTGTTCCACGTCACAGTGGGTAAAATTCCAGAACACAGATGGTCACGCAACTGTTACAAATTACTGTGCTTACAGTTACTCTCACAGAATTTTTATAAATGCGAAAATTAATCGTCATAGGATGATGAAGTAGTTACATACTTTCTTAAGTCCTATGGTACATTTTATTGGGCCAACCCCGTACATTCCCAAACAGAATGTTACTAGCACAGATGAAGGCAATTACGACGTGACATGCCGGCTACAAGAAATAATGGTGACCGTTCCTCATCTGTGACGTTTGGTATCAATCCGGAAGCAAGGGGAAAAAAGTAGGCGATGTACAATGGAGCGAGATTTTAGTACAAAAAGAAAACTTTTTTATACACTGCAGGAAAGGACAACATATAATACACAAAAGAACGAAGAGGAACCGGAAAGAAAGTAGTTTATCTGCTCCAGTCTACCACCCGCATACCAAATAAGCTATCAAAGAAAAATGTCAATATTCAGGATGAAAATATAGAAATAGTATGTTTCTATTGTGAATTGTAAGAAGAGGAGGATTACCGGATCGCCTAAATGGTAAGGAAGAAATACCGAATCAGTTTTATGACATGATCACAGTCTATGAACTCTGAGTAAAGCGGAGACAGATTTAAGTATTGAAGAATAAGAAGAGTGAAATAATCGACAAATTTAGCAGCTATCTTGGTTTCAATGTAATTGATTCAGTGCGTGATGTATGCTCCTGCTTTCATTCTGCGATTAGATGGAAACTTCAAATGTTTGTATAGCTTATGGGACTTAACTACGGGGTTATCAGTCCCTAAGCTTACAAACTACTTATGAACTAGCTAAGACTAAGGACAGCACAAATATCCATGCCCGAGGGGGGATTCGAACCCCCGACCGTAGTGGCCGTGCAGACCGTGACTGGAGCGCCTCAGTCCCCTCGGCCACCGCGGCCGGCTGGAAACTTCACCAGACGTCGTTTCAGAGTCCTGTATGCGATTTGATATCTCTGGGAGATTTTAAATCAGTTAATTGCAATTCATTACTAGCAGCCGCGGTGGAGTAGGCGAGCGGTCTAAAGCGTCTCGCTGCGGAGCGCGCGGTTGCTCGCCGTGGAGGTTCGAGTCCTCCCTGGGGCATGGGTGTGTGTGTTGTCCTTAGGTTAGTTTACCTTAGTTTAAACAGTTTGTAGGCTACGGACTGATAACCACGCAGTTTGGTCCGATAGATTTGCAAAGATTTGAACATTTTTAACATTACTAACATATTACTAGTCATTTCCAACGAAAATAAAGTCTATATAAGTGAGGAACTAGTTTCGCTATTTTATCCCGACGAAAGAGTGGCATTTCTCCCAAGGACGGGAGAGACGACATATTGCCTGACTGGCAGAATATATCTGTTGCGTAACTTGAGCTAACTATGATCGTATAAAAATGTTCAAATGTTTGTTAAGCTTATGGGACTTAACTACGGGGTCATCAGTCCCTAAACTTACAAACTACTTATGAACTACTTGCGAACTAGGACAGCACAAATATCCATGCCCGAGGGGGGATTGGAACCCCCGACCGTAGTGGCCGTGCTGACCGTGACTGGAGCGCCTCAGTCACCTCGGCCACCGCGGCCGGCTATGATCGTATAGATTGGTGTCGAAATCCGTAGCCAATCTGCTGAAAAGACATAAATAAAAATGTCCCGCAGATCCCCTCTGAAGATAATTGTCTTCCAAAAGTCTGATAGACTTATTAATAGTAGCAAAGTCATTACTGTATAACTTTTACACCAAGTAGACACCTCAAGTTATTTTTGCATGTCCATCAGTGAGTTTCGTAAGACTTTACTGTGTACTTCTACACCTATCGACGACCAGAAGTGAACAAGTTCCCCTTCCAACCGGCCTGTACCTCTCTTCACCACAACCATTAAAGCAGCTCAACTTTTTCACAACCTAAATCAAATATCACAAATGGGTAACTTGGGTTGCAGCAAGATCGTCAACGTTCACTTACTGCGCCGCTCGATCTGAAGCGTAATGCTATGAACTAGGCAGCCGTTGCCGCCGGAGGTTCCAGTCGTCCCTCGGACATGGGTATGTGTGTTGTCCTCAGTGTAAGATAGTTTAAGAGTTTTTCTAGGAACTGTTGGCCATAGAAGTTCAGTCCAATATGTTTGCAAACATTTCAGTCTAGTGCACCTGACAGCAGGTTTCTCTGTTACTCCAACGTGGCTACAGCACAGGCAAATATCAGTTTGTATCGTAACGGCGAGAGCGAAAAAATAAGCAAACCAAATTTCAGGGAGTTGGAAGAGAAATGAAGAATTGGGTAATATACAGGGTGAATTCAAAATCACGCAATTGGGCTTCGCAGCGCGATTCCTCACATGCTAGCAATAAAAAAATGTCTGTCACAAAATTTCGTCCTGCGCATATTTCCGGCAGTAAATGGACGTTGAAGATTGAGATGTACGTGTATCCCACACGTCAGTGAGTTTCAGAATTACACTACTACACCAAAAAACTTCTGGGGGATGTGGGATGTGTCTTGAAGAACAAGGTGAGAACAGAAACCCATGCCCGAAAACGTCATACAATGACGCTACAGTGCATGGAAGTTGCTGGAGGGGTTGTCTTGCGACAGGAGCTGGTGCCTGTAACTTCGACTCTCCGTAGCGTCGTTGAATAGGGTTTCCGGGCATGGGTTTCCATGCTCACTTTGTTCCTCAGGACACCTCCCACATCCCCTAGAAATTTGTTGGTGTAGTAGTGTAATTCTGAAAGACACTGACGTATGGGACGCACACCCTACTCAATTTTTGACGTCCATTTACTGTCAGAAATAAGCGCAGGACGAAATTTTGTGAAAAACATTTTTTTTTTTTTATTGCTAGCTTGTGAGGAATCGCGCTGCGAAGCCCGAGTGCGCGAATTTAGATTCACTCTGTATACTAGTCAAGAAACAGGTCAAGTTCAGCATGGGAAACTTTTCGCGTGTTTAAGAGACAGCTCCAATTCTTTACTCTCTCGTAATGCGAACTGCGTACCTCTTTTGGGTTCCTTCAGCGTTATGTTAAGATTGAGGTCATTCGGTGCAAATCAGCTAAAAATGTTTCTAGAACTTATGGGACTTAACTACGGAGTCATCAGTCCCTAAGCTTACAAACTACTTATGAACTAGCTAACACCAAGGACGGCGCAAATATCCATGCCCGAGGGGGGATGTGTTCAAATGTTTGTAAAGCTTATGGGACTTAACTACGGGGTCATCAGTCCCTAAACTTACAAACTACTTATGAACTACTTACGAACTAGGACGGCACAAATATCCATGCCCGAGGGGGGATTCGAACCCCCGCCCGTAGTGGCCGTGCTGACCGTGACTGGAGTGCCGAGGGGGGATTCGAACCCCCCACCGTAGTGGCCGTGCAGACCGTGACTGACGCGCCTCAGTCTCCTCGGCCACCGCGGCCGGCGCAAATCAGCTTGCTGATGAAGGAAAATTTTGCTTACTACGGAAAGACGTATTAGGAGAGAACTTATGATCGCCAGAATAGCGAATAGGCAGTTATAGTGAAATTGAGGTTGGAGAGAAAAACGTTCCCACATATAATTAATGAATAAATAAATAACAATGAAAATGCAACAATTGATACAGCGCGACACTAAAAAGACACCAGTTATTGGCCTACGATGAACGAAACCGATAATACATTATACTGTTCATAGTGATATTCGGTTAAAAAAAAGTTATCAAACTCGGAGTGCCACTCATAAATCTATAATGAAAGCGTACAGAACAAACTACTATCAGGAGTAGCAAAGCGGGAAGATGAGGAAGCAAGTTAGTTAACTTTACCCTCGTTGCGTTGGTCAATGATATGCAAGTGACTGTAACATCAGAAACTGCACTATAGTGCGAAAGGCTACTGTATTGATAAACCTAAAAATTGGAGTGTTTGCTCAAGCATAGGCAAGATCAGAATGGTAGGACAATTTTGATAATTCATGCTCTAAGAGCACAAAATCACATGAGCACGACCCCAGTTCAAATCATTTATATCGGCAATCTAACAACAATTTTATGTTACGATATTCGACTTATTTATCAAGAGTAGATGAAACTTAATGGCAGACGAAAACTATGTCCCGGACCGGGAAGTGAGGCTGGGACCTTTGCGTCTCGTGGACAAGCCCTCTACCGACTGAGCAATATAGACTAGTTTAACGGCTCGTCCTTGCAGCTTTACTTCAACCAGCACTTCCTACTTTTCCAAACTTCACAAAAGTTACCCTGCGAACATTGCAGGACTAGCACTCCTCGAAGATATGACAGAGACGTGATTTAGCCACAGCCTAGGGGATTTTTGCAGAAAAATGTTTTCACTGTGCACCGGGACATGCGTTGATATGAAACTTCCTCGCAGATTAAAACTTTTTGTCGTACCTGGATTCGAGCCTGGGACCTACGTCTCTTGCGGGCAAGCATTCTACCGATTCAGTTATCCCGACAGCGTATGGTAGAGGATGTTTCTAGAAGTTTTTTTATTTTTTTTATTCTTCAGCTAAATTTCCGCTAGTATGGAAGATAATAACGTTAGCCGGTCGTGGTGGCCGAGAGGACTGAGGCGCGCCAGTCACGGTCTGCACGGCCACTACGGTCGGGGGTTCGAATCCCCCCTCGGGCATGGATATTTGTGCCGTCCTTAGTAGGGTAGTTGATAAGTAGTTTGTAAGTTTAGGGACTAATGACCCGGTAGTTAAGTCCCATAAGCTATACAAACTTTTGAACATTTGATATAACGTTGTTCCTGACCGGTATTCGAACCTGGGACCTTTGCATTTCGCGAGGAAGCTGTCTGCCGACTTTGAAGTTGGAAGATTTGGTAGTTTTCGATTTAATACGAGGGTTGGAATGTAAATAGTAACAATACTTCTGTGGAGACACTATGCAATGGCATCTACTATTGTAGCTGATAGCACACGTTGTTGACATACCTTCCTTACTTTCGAAACCGGTATGCGCAAACTCGAAAGAAAAAAAAATCGCACTGCCGTAAAACACGGCCCACTTTCGATTTGTAGTTTTATACATTTTTGCTAACATTTTGGACCAAAATAATAATCTAAATAATAAAAAATTAATTAATAAGAGTATCTGAAACACTTTTAGGGAAAAAAAGAAATAGTGGCGGGTTCCGGACCACTGACCTTCAGCGTCTTAGTCCAACGCCTTGCCCACTACGCTACGTATATCAATCAAAAGTAGTGCCCTTTCATCTCATACTATTGATGGCCGTTGTTAACTGATGTTAATATGGCATTTGTAGACACTAGATTAACATTTATCCTACGAAGAACGACGTGTTTTTGTTAATTCTTCAGTGCGCCATTGGTCTGAAATAACAACGTGTAAGTTACAATAAGAAAGCATCAAATACGCGACGCATGATGGCGTATGCCAGAGAGAGTTCTGGGCGAGGAATGTCACGTGACATCTCCGAACGGCTGGTTTTCGTTAAGTCAATGGAGGGTGTCAAATCTCCGTTATTTTTGCAAATATCTCTCAAACGATACGAGATATGAAAAAAATAATAATAAGGGAACAAAGTTGTAGAGGATTTTGTCCTCTACAAATTCGTTTATTCAATTTTCGCTTCTGATGAACGGCTTATTTGCAATTAAAATTACATTACAAATGGCTTTTTTAAATATTATTAACGTATTTCTTGTCCTAAATATTTGAAAAAACGAGGTTCTGGTCTCTGGTAGCCAACAATTATGTTTGTAAAATTTGGTGCCGGTCAGTTGAACGGTTCGACCTAAAAAGTGGGAACACATAGTCAAATCGCTGTTATTTTTGCAAATATCTCTGCAACAATGCAAGATATGAAAAAAACATAAGAGAGCAAAGTTGTAGAGAATTTTCTCCTCTACAAAATCGGTTATTCAATTTTCGTGTCGTATGAATAGTTATTTTCATTTAAATTTCGAGCTGTCAAAAAACGATCGCAAAGGCCCACTTTTAATGTTACTACCGTAACCTAAAGTGGGCTAAAAGTCTCTTGTTAGCGAACGGTCTAACGTAACGGAGTGACTATGTTTGCAATACAGGAACAACTGAGTTGTATCAAGATTGAATGTGCCAGAGGTCGTAGAGCACGATAGTGTCACCATGGTCTTCAAGAGGCGTCAGAGTCCCACTACGGAGAAAGTTATGGCGATTCTCGTTACAACAGTGATGGTGTTATCCTAACGCAATACATTCTTCCATAACAGACCGTCAATGCACAATATTACTCTCAGTTTTTGGAGCATCACCTGCGACTAGCTTCCCGAAAGAAGTGACAACACTTCCTGCGCAACACACACATCATTTTGCACCACAATGGGCACGAGCACACAGCGCAAATTGTGGCTGCTCTGATCGGTCTATGGGACTGGGAAGTACTGTGCCATCCACCATACTACCCGGACTTAAATCCTTGTTACTTTGATTTGATTCGTGGCATTCGCTTTAGAACTGTTCTAGCGATTCGACCGCCAGTAGACCGCTCCATTTGCACCACCAACAGAAGAGGCTCTGCTAATGATATCGCTGGCAGCAGGTTGTACAACGCTGGTGACTACTTTGAAGGACAGTAACAGGTCAAAACATGTTACGCTTTTGTATAGGTTATGAATAAGTAGTTGCCACTATTGAAGCTCCAACCCTCGTATTTTTTTCGGTCTGCTGTCATTCACATCCAACGTCTGATCGTTTTGAAGAAACAATTCGTAGTGACCCTAATGGCGGTCTCCAACGAAAACAAGGAAGCCAACAACGTTAGTCGGCCAGCGCCCGCTTTCGCTCCCCACTACTGTGCAGGCTCGCGTGACTGGATTACGACAGACGCGGGGTGGCCGGCGCGCTCCCCGGCAGCCGCAGGGCGCGGCCATGCATCTTGCCGGCGGACAGCGCGCCGCGATCCGGATCGCCCCCGCGGGACCCTCCGGCGCCACAGGCCTTGTCTGAGGGCGGCCAGGGCCGCCAACTGGCCGGATGCAATATTCACCGCCGCCCAGCCCCTGCTTTCTGATGACGTCACGGCCGCGTGATTCACGCCGCGGAGGTGGCGCGGCCAGGAGCCGGCCTCCTCACAGTGGAGCATTAATTCTTAAACGCATTTCTGATATCTCTGCGTTATATAAATGGTGTTGTGAGCGGCAATCACTCGTTCTTCGAACTTCAATCTTTATATTAGAATAACGATTGGAATATCAAGATATAATAGGTGAATATGTAATATTGCATAATCTGTGCGATAACTAACTTTGGAATGCGGTGTCATCAGGGGCGCCGACTCCGTGGGTGCTTCAGGGCTCGAGTACCCCCCAAGGATTGTTTGTGGGTGCTGAGCACCCACATAAAACTGAGGTGGAAAATAAAATTGTATAATCATCATCATCATCATCAACATCATTAAAGACTATGCCTTTCAGCGTTCAGTCTGGATCATAGTACCTCTAATAAAATTCCTCCATGATCCCCTATTCAATGCTAACATTGATGCCTTGTCTGATGTTATGCCTTTTACTTCAAAATCATTCGGCACCGAATCTAAGTACTTTCTTGTTGGTCTACCTCGACTCCTCTTTCCCTCCGCTGCCGAGCTCATGAGTCTCTTAGTTAACCTTGCTTCTCTGCGTGTAACATGACCCCACCATCTCAGTCTGTTCACTCTAACCGCTTCGTCTATGGTGTTAATTCCCAGTTTTTCTTTGATTATAAATTAAAAAAGAAATAAACAATCGGAAAAAATCAAAACGCACCTTATGACTCAATAGGAAATGCAAAACGTGACCATAGCGAGGGACGATATTTCATACGTGAAAGAAATGCTCAGTTTTGTACGCGGGTCCCCAAGCGAGAAGTAATGAGTGTCCGTGTTTTACCCACTATGCTAGCTTTTTTCATCTTGAAGCACGTCGGTCCTTTTGACCTTTCAGGTGTACGTATTGTGTTCTTTCAGGAATTTAGATTGAAGAATCTTATGCTGATGCTAAAGTTAATCGTTTTTCATTTATCTTTGTCACTTCCCTGGTTATTAAAATTATAGATTCAGTTGAAATTTGTAATGCTTTTTTCTCTCAGGCTTAGAAAACCTTGGACTATATTAATACTGCCACAGATGTCATGAAGTTATCTCGAAGTGATGAAAGTTCCGATGAAGTATACAGCTCTTGCTTGCAACTGACCAAAAAAAAAAAAAAAAAAAAAAAAAAAAAAAAAATATGTCGGGCTTCTAAATCTCAAAATATTTCAAAGATTTCTTTAAACTTGGTGACGGTGTTCTACCAAACGCTTTTGTCAGAAAGTATAGCGTCGCACAAAAAGTGTTAGATTAGTGTAGTGAACAATTATTTAATTGATCGTGTAGAAGTTTTGGGGTGTTACTTTATCGAAATATCCATTTCGGCGAATTATATCGCTTTATTGTACTACCCTAATGCAGCCATGCTTTCCTTTTCTTCCTCCTCCTTCTTCCTTCTATCTTTAAAAGGCCAGACAACTGCCTATTTATTTTAATCAAGTATTGCTCATTCAAAAATGCATGAATATGATTTTTAGAAGGGATGGTTTCGATCATTTGTGAACCGTGATATAGAGCACCCACACTGATTTTCAAAAGGCGGCGCCTCTGGGTGTAATAATGGGAACGCAAGTGGTTTTGACACGGTAGGGTTGCTGGCACTTCGGGTACTAAGAGCAAGACTTATATATATATGGGCATGAGTCATAGACAGGCCCAGGATTGGTAGACAGGGTTAAAAGTCAGGCCTCTGGCAGAATGTCCAAACAAGTGCAAGAAACAAAATTCAACCTGTCCTATTCACGAAGGCAGAGCTGAGACAGGCCAACAAGCACCACATTTTAGCTGTTAGGGTGATGGAAGCCATTAGAGGTTGTCAGAGGAGACTCTTAAGTGTTGGCAAAATCAAGTATGCAGAGTGTTGAATATTCACTGTGTTACTGTATGAAAATGTAAGAGTAAAAGCGACAATAAATAGCTTTCCAAAACGTTTCTAAAGTGTGCTCTTTACTACAAGATAAGAAAACCAGTACCCAGCTATCCCAATTAAATCCTTATCCAGCGATTCTGATTGAGCCAGCAACCAGCAAATCCGCTGTAGCTATTGGAACGCGCTTCTGAAAGTACATGGTTTCTAACTTTCACAAACAATTGTGAGATATAACAGATTGGCACATCTCCATTCATAACCTCACAGATGTAGTTCGTGTTGTACAACCAGAGACTTCATGCTAACACAAGGAAAGTGTTGTACATGGCATCCCTTTTGGGAATGGATTTATGGATGGATAAAGACTGTAACAGTGAACTGAATATTGAACTTTATGGCACTAACAATTTATAGCGTGGTGTCACAGATCTATGGTACAATGGAGTAGTCATAAAGAGCACAATATAGGAACTATAATAGTAAACTCTAGGGAAAAAAGAGTGACATTCACTTGGAGGAAAAAGAAATTATGCAACGTTTCGTGACGACGAGTGAGAATTTGTGTGTCGTAACTAGTGACAACTAACGTCGTAATCAAACTGTGAAAGGAGAAAATATAGCAGACTGACATCAAAATAAGAAGACGACGTAATTTCACTACAACAACGCAAATTCGAGACGTGCAGTGTGGCAAGACGACAGTGGGCAGCACGGACTTTGGCAGAAAACATGCACTATTAGGTGGCGGCAATGCATGGTGTGGACTCAGACGACAATCATCACAGCGACACAATTGATAGCGGCCCTGGGCAAATGATATTGCATCGTAGAACACAGTAATATATATATATATATATATATATATATATATATATATATATATATATATATATATATATAAAAGCGTGGTGCAACGCATCCGTCAGCAACAGAACGTAGAAGCCTGTCACGTAGACAGTAACTAGAGTTATGTGTTAAAATTTACTAGGAAACTAAATCAGATCACTAAAAAGTATGGGTGCAAACTAATTCAGTTATGAGGAAAAGGTAGGTACTTACGTTTATGATGGATTGAATGGTACAGAATAAATTTCGGCAGATCCACAGTAAATATATGTCATAATTCCAACTATCGACAATACATGATGATAGGTCGTCACTGTAGAAGATCTTATAAATGTCGAATTCAAATAAATTAATTACATGACGACAGTTTGTTTGTTTGTTTGTTAAGCTTATATGACTTAACTACGGTGTCATCAGTCCCTAAACTTACAAACTACTTATCAACTACCTTACACTAAGGACGGCACAAATATCCATGCCCGAGGGGGGATTCGAACCCCCGACCGTAGTGGCCATGCAGACCGTGACTGGAGCGCCTCAGTCCCCTCGGCCACCGCGGCAGACGACAGTTTGTCATCTTAAATGTTTTAAAATGGAAAAACGTTTAGTAAATGTTACTGATCTTGGAGCTGATGTAAGGTGTGTTTCTCAAGACTGTTTTTTTCTAACATTAATTCTTTCAGCACACGATTAAACGTGTGCCTGCGAGAGTGGAATCTGTCATTACGGCTAGGGGTGGGCCGACAGCGTATTGAATTCCAGCACTACTGTTGGAGGGCGCCACGAACTTGTAAGTCATTTTCAGCGAGGTGTACGGATGCTTTAGATCAAATAGTGTATAAATGTCCTCATGGGCAACTAAAATTCGTGTAGTAGCTATTTTTGCATTACAAGCGTTAGTAAAATATTAAGAGATATACATAACACGGACATTAATGTAAGAACAGCCGAATTTAACTGATTCAGAGGTGAAATGAACAACTTCGTCATGAACAAATACTTACGAATATGTGTTATTTTGCAGCTTATAACATAAATTTCTCTTATGGTTTGTTCTTACTATGACAAGAGTTTTTTGACGCGTATCGATTCGGTGTGTAGTCTAATGATTCGAACATTTTTAGGCTTCACTTGTCTTTCTGATACGCGCATATTCGTCTGTCATTACTTTTGCTTAAGATGACAATGTCTTGAAGATTCTTTCCGTTTGTGGTTCAGTTGCAGCAAAATTTGTGGAATCTGTGAATTGGGTTCTTCTTTGTTGAAAACAGTTTGATTGCTTTTACCGTTTTCTTGCCAGGTCTGTGACGTTTCTCCTTCAGCTACAGCTGTGTTGATTTTTTTGTACGTTAAATACTGTAGTTATTACATTCTATATACGTTTCCTACGTTCCACCCTCACTGGTTTTACTGGAATTGTAGTGAAGAAACCGTACCGATTCTGTGTAGAAAAGCGACGAATTTTTGCCAAAAGCAGGTTTTCCGACGTTTCTTAGCCATTTCTTACTTTCAATAGAAAATAATAATATTGTTCAGCAAAAGCCTATAGTTTACAAGATAATTGTAAATAAACTGCCCTGCTATGTACCGTTTGGTACCTCATCAGGGATCTCAGTAAACCTAATAAACACAAAGGTGGAGCTAATTTTAAATTACTGCCCATTTTTATGGCACTACATTCGTTGCCTAGAGTGAAAAGTCTGTAAAAAATAAATATAAAGGATACTATTCGCACTCATCGAATAACTTATTCAGAAATGTAGCTTGTCGACCGCTTGGAGTGCTGCAGTCGTAGTCATCATCATCATCATCATCATCATCATTAGAGACTGATTATGCCTTTCAGCGTTCAGTCTGGAGCATAGTACCTCTAATAAAATTCCTCCATGATCCCCTATTCAATGCTAACATTGATGCCTCGTCTGATGTTATGCCTTTCACTTCAAAATCATTCTGCATCGAATCTAAGTACTTTCTTCTTGGTCTACCTCGACTCCTCTTACCCTCGACTGACGAGCTCATGAGTCTCTTAGGTAACCTTGCTTCTCCCGTGCGTGTAACATGACCTCACCATCTCGGTCTGTTCGCTCTAACTGCTTAATCTATGGTGTTCATTTGCAGCTTTTCTTTGATTTCTTCATTATCATTGCCATTGTTCCCATCTATTGGTACCTGCGATCATTCTTGCTACTTTCATATCTGTAACCTCTATCTTATGAATGAGGTAACCTGTATCCACCCAACTTTCATTCCCATACAAAAAAGATAGAGCGGTGCACTGCTAACTTACTCTCGGTACTTACTTCCTTCTTGCAGAAGAGAGTAGATCTTAGCTGAGCACTCACTGCACTAGCTTTGCTGCACCTCGATTCCAGTTCTTTCGCTATGTTGCCATCCTGTGAGAAAATACATCCCAGGTACTTGAAACTGTCTACCTGTTCTTTGTTCCTCCGATTTGGCACTCAATCTCTTTGAATCTCTTTCCCACAGACATTACTTTCGTTTTGGAGATAATGATCTTCATATCATAATCCTTGCACCTCTGATCGAGCTCTGAAATATTAGTTTGCAACCTCTCAATCGAATCGGCCATTACAACTAAGTCATCCGCATATGCGAGACTGCTTATTTTGTTTTGACCTATTTTAATCCCGCCCTGCCAGTCTACTGTTTTCAATATATGAACCATGAATAGCATGAACAACAGTGGTGACAGGTTACAGCCTTGTCTTACACCTGAAACTGCAGTCGTAGTGTATAACAAAAATCTGCGGGAGTGTCGTGACTGTATATGTTAGACTGTGCTGTCACTAAAAGCTGACTGGCTCGGCCAGCCACTGCTGTGCGTCCGATCGTCCGCCAGCGAGCTTATCCCAAGCCGGCGGCGGCGCGCGGTCCCGACGCACAGTGCCTTTCATTTGGCGGCCGCAGGGCGCGATACGTATCTTTAATTACGAGCCGGGCTCTGCAGTCGCAGCTTCTAGCTCGCGGCTAACCCACTTTGGCAGCGGACGCCGGCGTTTGCTGCGAATCTAGAGGCCCCAGTCCCAGCAATTACCTGGGCTCGCAGATAGGCCTCGGACACACACACACACCCCTCCACCACCTACCACGAGACGCCATTCGCGACGCTGTTGTGGCTTCATTTCGTGATGAGCAACACCCTCGCTAGAGCACTATCATGAGCGCCGTTAACGGAAATTGTCGTCGTTATCTGGGGTACTTTTTTTAATGAAATATCATGCCACAAGGGAAAAGCTCATCCCGAGTTCAGTAGTTTCAACCAGTACATGCACTAGCCGCAGTGACATCTTTAACACAGCTTCATACGTCTTGTTATCTAACAAATGAATTATTACGTTAACAACCCTACCAATAAACACAGAAGTACGAGTATTAACTAGAGCATCCGATGTATTACACTCAAGAGCAATCCCATCCCTAGGAATTAAAAATGATAAAACACCTGGACGATTGAATCAAGGAATATTTACGAGGCGTGGTTTTCAAGTACCGTTTCGAAATAAATAAAGAAAAGCGTGCTAAGATATTGCAATAATTTTATACTCAATGTATACCTACATTTATTGTCTACGCTCTGACACCATTACAGTCTGATTCTTCCTTGTTTACGTTGTGTACTGAGTGTTTAAGATGCCTCCGATAATCGCGAGTCCTGCCGACTGTGAAGCAAGGGCTGTTATAAGATTTCTTAGTGCTAAAGGCTTAAAAGCGATCGTTATTCATCGTGAGATCTGTGGAGTTTACAGAGAAAACGTTATGTGTGATGCAATGGTAAGAAAGTGGGTGAGAGCATTTAAAGATGGCCGCACAAATGTACATGATGAACAACGGAGTGGGCATCCTTCAGTCGTTAATGAAAGTTTCGTGCAGGAAGTGGAGAAAACAAATGCTTTACGATTTCCTCTTTGCGGGATGACTTTCCTAACGTTTATCGTTGAGTTTTGTATGGAAATGTACCCGAGCGAGACGATGAAGAAGTCGAAAAAGTTTTGATGCAGTGGTTAACAAGTCAGGCGGCAGACTCCTATGAGGAGGGTATTCAAAAACTGGTACAACATCATGAAAGTGCCTTAATATTGACGGAAAGTATGTAGAAAAGTAGATTAAGGTACAGGCCTTAATGTAATAATAAAATTATTGAGATATCTTAGCACGTCTTTTTTAAATTTCAAAAAACACGCCTCGTATAATCAGTTGTCCAGGTGTTTTATTTGGACAATAGTCAGAAATCTGCGGAGTATATAAAAGATTTATACCAATCGTAACTGAAAGAAACTCAGTAAAGCTATTTTGACGTTATTTAATTACCTGGAGAGAGGTGGATTTTGTTCCGATGACGACAGGTATCACATAGAGAATAGCAGATGTACCGTCAATGGTTTCAACATCGTCCACCAGCAAATACTGTAGCGACATAGCTGCCAGAACGCTGTATGTGTGTACCTTTCAACAGGGGATGTTTGTGCTTCCTACCGTCAACTGTGTGCCAAAGGGGTAATTGCAGCCTATCGGGTGCCCGGATGGTAATTTCGAAGAATTTGCAGACAAGTTGGACGTGCTGCGTCAGTTGTGTAACGAAGCTGTTAACATTCTCGGAACCGTAGACGACGTTCTCAACGTCCAGGCAGCACATACTCTCACAAAGATAGTCTTATTGCAGTGGCAGATCGAAAAGGTACCACAGTTGAGAGTAGAGGATTTGTGACCCCAAAAGTGTCAACGAGCACTGTTGCGAATCGGATACTACAAGTTGGTCTGCGGGCACACATACATTTAGCCTGTCTTCCGTTCATGTCACAACCTGTCAGAAGCTCAGTTGGAACGGCGGACCGTGGTCTGTAGCGATTTTAGGATTACAACGTAGACCTGTCGAGTGAATTCATCCTTGTTGTCTGGGGTACGATAAGGTACAAATCTCGTTCAGCTTTGTTATTTGTGGTGGGAACTATGACCAGTGCAAAGTGTTGTAAGACCCGTTCTTTTCCCCTTCTTGTAACCAGAAGGTGATGTGTTGTTCAAATAGGATCATGTTCGCCCACATACTGAGTGTGAAACACAATGTGCTGTGTCAGACACGCAGCAACTTCCCTGGCTATATCATCGGATGTAGGATACTATGGAACGACAACTGATACGTGCACTCGTCAACACACCTCGAGCAGGCGTGGAATAATGTATCCCAAGATCACTATCAGTACGATCGAATGGATGCCACCATTCGTCAGTGCACTGCCACTCGTGGAGGCTACACCACGTACTATTATATATGTTTCAGAATGGATCGTCTAGTACCTCAGTTCCGTCTGTGCTACTCGCTTTTAAATGTAATCATTTCATGAACATCATATAGACTATTTCAACAATGTTGTTGTTGTAGTCTTCAGTCCGGAGACTGGTTCAGCAGTACTGTGGATCGTTTGAGTGACACAGTCCACCCACTCTTGGACAGTGTCATGAGCTTCCAGCACAGCGATTTGCCTGAACAGTGTCTAGTTGGCTTTACAGAACACCCATCAAGGTGGATGGCTTTCAGGCTCTACTCTGACTGGCAGGCGAATTCAGATGGGGAAGTGATAAATGCCATGCAGGTCATTTACCACTTCCCACTGAGTCGGGTGGGCGAGGGCTGGAGAGCAAAGTCTGAGATCTACTGCAAAGATCGACCCTATTGCTGTCCAAAAGTATGTGGTCTGTGCAGTGTTTTATAGTTGTGCGATCAATGACAAGAAATGTTCAAATGTTTGTAAATCTATCGGACCAAACTGTGTGGTCATCAGTCCGTAGCTTACAAACTACTTAAACCTAAGTAAATTAACCTAAGGACGACACACACACACACCCATGCCCCAGGGAGGACTCGAACCTCCACGGCGAGCAACCGCGCGCTCCGCAGCGAGACGCTTTAGACCGCTCGGCTACTCCACTGCTGCTCAATGACAAGCGTCTCAGTTGCTC
The DNA here is from genome assembly GCA_026315105.1 of Locusta migratoria. NCBI lineage: Eukaryota > Metazoa > Arthropoda > Insecta > Orthoptera > Acrididae > Locusta > Locusta migratoria. Next base: position 183,915,388 of record CM048749.1, read on the forward strand.
GACCCCTCGGGCAGGTATTGGCAGAGCCCCAAAGCACGCTGTCCACATTAAAATCACCACAGAGGAGGAAGGGGTGGGAGAGCTGTGTAAGAATGTTTGGCACGGTATTTCAGAATCTTTTTCGTCGATGTCATGCTTGCATTTAGGTTGAAATCCGCGTACAACGCAAATGGTACGTTCATTGTGTTGATTGTGTTATTTTCAGTAAACTGTATCTAAAGTAATGAAGAAAGTGATTCATTCCTTTTGTCATCTGAAGCTGGCTCCACGAATCCACATTTCCTACGTCAAATTAATCTAATGTTGTGAATCTCTGGGACTTTACTTCTTTGCTTATCAGTCCCCAGGCTTAGAAACTACTTAAACTATCCTAAAATAACCTAAGGACAACACACACACACACACACACACACACACACACACACACACACACACACACACACCCATGCCCCAGGGAGGACTCGAACCTCCAATGGCGAGCAATGGCACGATCCGCAGCAAGGCGCCTTAGACCGTTCGGCTACCCCACCGTGGTTTCAAATTATCGAGCATCCTCTATGTCCCTTAAAATTTCTGAAAGCTCTTACGGAAACTGTATAGCTCCCTCAACTCCTTAAACTTTTGTAATCCAGCAACCAGGTTTTGTAGTATGTCATCAAGTGAAGAGCTTCCGTTGCCTGTGAGATGTTGTTGAAACTGAGTGCCCCACAATGTAGATCTGTCTTGGATTAATATAAGAGTGGCTGCTGATCCTTCACGATTCAGCTCATGGTTTGCATTTATTTTAATGGAACCTTCTTTTAAATTAGCTCACTTAATTGATCCATGTAATCCGCGTCTGTTTCGTTTATACTAGCGAGTCAGTATATCTCTGCTTATTGAATCGGCGGATAGCAACAGGCCTCACTGCGCTATCGGATGCGGAAGCTTGACGCATAATGGCGAATCAGTGTTTCTATTGTGACGGCCGACTGGCAGGTACATGATCCGCTATGAATAACGCATGAAGTCTATCTGTAGTGGCAACAGTATGACGTATCAGCGGGTGAGGTGGAGGGGTGGCTTAAACGTTACACAATCAAGAGAATCCGGCCCCAATTCCCGCATGACAGCCATATCGCATTTATGACGGAGACGTGCAGTCCAAGACACGTCTTCATCAGCTGACTGGACTGAGGACCTATTTAGTTTTCAGTTTAATTCCTTCGTTTTGTGTTACCAAGTAGTACAGGTCAGGACGTAGACAAGTTTAAAATTAGGCGTGTTGGTACGTAATGAGTTTCACGATAATGATCGAAACTATTTTTTTATATAACTTAAGTCTGACATAAAGTATATAATCATTTGCTAGTAGTCTGCTTTTGTGTGTGTATCAAACAACTTCTTACATCTGTTCACGTGTGCAAATGGCACGGAAGAGATGCTAATCTGATGATGGTAAGGCCGAAACGCGTCATTTTTGAGGGCACGCTATACACGAAGTGTGGCCTATAATAAAGAATTTGCGACCTACCCAGCTGCACAGCAGTACTATCTAATCAATAATACGATTACCTGACATAGTCGGGTTTGGAGTCGATCTGATGGTTTTATAGTTTTTTAATGAAATACCAAGGTCGCACATTAATAAGTTATTCACTGACGACCGGTTTTGGTGAAACGTGTCACCATCATCTTGTCACATACATATTACAAGCTGGTAATCTTGTTAAAAAATTGGGAATAAAATAACAAGTGCAACATTGCACTTAGTCACTATATAAAAAAAATACATAAGTTAAAAACATGGCAGCTTACAAAATCAATTTTTAACAAGATGACCAACTTGTAATAGGTATGTGACCAGATGATGGTGACACAGTTCACCGAAACCGGTCGTCAGTGAATAAATTATTAATGTGCGATCTTGAATTTCATTAAAAAAACTCCAAAAGAATAAGGTAAAATTATGGTTGGCAGACATTATGTAATGTTGGATGGACTGCATCTGCTTTCATTTTCATGCATTGAACGGATAACGCAACTTGCCAAATTACCGGGTGATCAAAAAGTCAGTATAAATTTGAAAACTTAAAAAATCACAGGAATAATGTAGATAGAGAGGTAAAAATTGACACACATGCTTGGAATGACGTGGGGATTTAGTAGAACCGAAAAGAAAGAAAGAAAGAAAACATATTGCTTGACGCGTGAAAGTTCTCTTGCCCGCGTCGTTTGGTGATGATCGTGTGCTCAGCCGCCACTTTCGTCATGCTTGGCCTACCAGGTCCCCAAACCTCAGTTCGTGCCATTATTGGCTTTGGGGTTACCTGAAGTCGCACGTGTTTCGTGATCGACCGACATCTCTAGGGATGCTGAAAGACAACATACGACGCCAATTCCTCACCATAACTCCGGATATACTTTACAGTGCTGTTCGCAACATTATTCCTCGACTACAGCTATTGTTGAGGAATGATGGAGAAAATATTGAGCGTTTCCTGTAAAGAACATCATCTTTGCTTTGTCTTAATTTGTTATGCTAATTATTGTTAAACTCCATGTCATTCCAAGCATGTGTGTCAATTTTTACCTCTATCTGCATTATTCTGTGGTTTATTAAGTTTTCAAATTTATACTGACTTTTTAATCACCCGGTAATATAATTTACTTACGTGGATGACTCGACACAGAATACTTTTCGTCTTTATTACCATGAAAACATGTTCGTCTCTTCATTGTGCGATCATGTCCAGCATAGATATAAACAAATGAGAAAATATTAAAAATGTTTAAATGTTTGTATAGTCTATGGGACTTAACTACGGGGTCATCAGTCCCTAAACTTACAAACTACTTATGAACTAACTAAGACTAAGGACGACACAAATATCCATGCCCGAGGGGGGATTCGAACCCCCGACCTTGGTGGCCGTGCAGACCGTGACTGGAGCGCCTCAGTCCCTCGGCCACAGCGGCCGGCGAGAAAATATTCATAGTAATTAAAAAGAGCATACAATATGCAATAAAACTAAATTTCGTCTCACATAGGCCCCGAGCGCCCAACGGATACCGACAGGCCGCCGTGTTATTATCCTCTGCCCGAAAGCGTCACCGGATACGCTATGGAGGGGGAAGTGGTCAGCGCCCCGTATACCCATCCGTGTCAGTTTTATACACTGGAGTCTCTACGTCTGGCCGTGGCGTATTAGTCGTGCGTACTGGAACGCCGTGTTGCGGTGCGCGCCGCCGATCGGCGTCGGGGATTCAAGTCCCCCCTCGCATATGGGGGTTTGTGTTGTCCTTAGGTTAGTTTACCTTAAAGTAGTTTGTGAGCTACAGACTAATAACCACGCAGATGAGTCCGATAGATTTACAAACATTTGAACATTTTTTTCTCTGCGTCTGAATCAAACAGCTCCTCAATTGGCCTCATAAGAGCTGCGTGCATCACATACCCCAACAGCACTCGGCAGACCCGAATGGTTACCTATCCAAGTGCAGGCCAAGCCCGACTGTGCTTAACTTCTAACGGAACCTGTGTATCCACTGTGGCACAGCAGTAGGCAAAACTTGCAATATCAATTAATATTTTCCTAGAGAACCCATAGATAAAATAACGTGCAAGTTTGTACATCACAAAAGATGTATCATGAAATTGTTAACTATTTGTGAATTTAGGTCATACAAGTGTGGATTTCTGTATAGGACCAGTGATTTACAAATAAAAAAGGAGACAGGCAACTAGCATCATGAAATTTCGTGTGACAGAAGTCATTGTAGAACAGTGAAACCTAACCATATTAAACTACCATTCCACCAGCTACGACCTGACGTCTGCTTCTGCGCAGTGAACAACAACAACGGGAAATATGTCAGGTTAGACTTAATACCCTGAAGAGGTAAGAAGCAATTCGTCCCTTAACGTGCTGTTCTTTTTGTATCACCAATAGTAAAATTGGTACGAAGTGTTTTGGTAACAGGATCGATGGTAGAAAGAAAGGAAAAAGACAACAACATTCTGATTAATCTAAGAACTTATACACTGTCAAAAAATTAAATTTCTTGAATTATAAAGCCGTTATCCTCGCTTTTTCTTTGCCACCCCGCTGTAGGCTGATTTTATCAATCAGTTAATGGGGCTGTATTTCCTAATTTATTACAGGAGCAAACCGTTTCGGCACTTTAGTTTGCTATCATCAAGCCCTACAACAATATAGTGCAGCTATAAACATATCTGAACATATGTTTTTCAAATAAAATATCCTACGAATTGTCCAATGTCAATTAAAATTGCTCTAGGGACACCATAAGTATAAGTAATGCTCAGGTACACCATATATTTTTTTCTGTATCTTGAAAGTAACGTTTACTTATTGGTTCCCGAGTGTATTATTAAATTATATTGCAGATTTTATGCTCTATTTTACTAGCTATGACCAGCTTTGAATTTACTCCAGATTTAGAACTGTCAAACAAGAATTTGTACAAAGGAAATTGTTTACGAATTACTACCCGTATTGCTCAAGTGTGAAGGATGTATCAGGTAAGACCAACAAGCAAAATAGAAAATATACAGAGATGGCCAGCACAGTTTTTCGCATATTTGGAGATACATAGACCTTGAAGAAAGGCAACTGGCAGGACCATGAAGTTGAATGCCTACGTACAAAGAGTCGGCATTAATGATGACTCTTAGGAACATACGACAACGAGTACTGGCTTCCCCTTGCCGCGATGGAGTAGCCGAGCGGTCTAGGGCACCTCGCTGCGGAGCGCGCAGTTTCTCGCCGTCGGAGGTTCGAGTCCTCCCTGGGGCATGTGTGTGTGTGTGTGTGTGTGTGTGTGTGTGTGTGTGTGTGTGTGTGTGTGTGTGTGTGTGTGTTTGTTTGTTTGTGTGTGTTGTCCTTAGTTTAAGTAGTTTGTAAGCTACGGACTGATGACCACGCAGTTTGGTCCGATGGATTTACAAACATTTGAACATTTGGCTTCCCTCCGTCCCACTGTAGGCTACAAAGACTTATTTGCATACTGCGGAAGTCCACACTAGTCCGCTGGCAGCGTCTTTAAGTAGCCTGGAAAGCAGGTCTCCAACCCCATTTGGTTGCAGTCTGTAGTTCTCTCATCATCGCGAGGACGGCGTGCTTAAGTTTTTGGCAATTGAGCTGCACGTGCTTTTCATTACATTCGGAGCAGTCTGTCTTTATCCATCCGCGAAGAACTCGCGATGTATCGTGTTTCGATGTATTCCGCTATTGCGACGGTAGTGTTAGTGCTATCGCTGCATTTTAACCGCCAGATTCGGGGCTGCTAAACGGAATTAAGCATATAGCCGGCTGCGGTGGCCAAGGTGACTGAGGCGCTCCAGTCACGGTCAGCACGGCCACTACGGTCGGGGGTTCTAATCCCCTCTCGAGCATGGATATTTGTGCAGTCCTAGTTCGTAAGTAGTTCATAAGTAGTTTGTAAGTTTAGGGACTGATGACCCCGTAGTTAAGACCCATAAGCTTTACAAACATTTGAACATTTGTAGCATATAGTTACATTGGACCGACCCGTGCTTCGTTTTTCATAACCAATGGCTATTCTACTTCATTTAACAGCTCTGTCTTCATCTCTTACTGTGTAAATCAGTGTACAGGACTCCTTCATAAGTAGGAAGACTAAAGGGAAAATTGAAAAGTGTTGATGGTAACAGAGGTTTCATATGGGGCCGCAACTTTTGAAGTGAATGTTGTTCATGGCCGCCATCTTGAACTCCGCCATTTTGGATTTAAGTCTTTTTTTATCGGAAAGGGATGGGGGTCAAATAACACTCGCATGAGCTCAGGAATTTAGTGTTGTAATTTGTTTTGGTCTATCTTGTACAGTTTAGAAGTAATTAATGTTCAAAGTTGGGTAACATTGCACGGGATGGACAACACGGAGAACATATGTTGTAGCAGTCGGTATGAAGGTAATTTTTCAATTTAGAACATTAATAACTCTTAAACTGTACAAGATAGACAAAAAAATTGCACCACTAAATTCCTGAACTCAAAGCCGGCAGCGGTGTCCGAGCCGTCTGCGGCGCGTCAGTTTAGGATCTGCACGGCCACTACGGTCGGGGGTTCGAATCTCCCCTTGGGCATGGATATTTGTGCCGTCCTTAGTATTAGGTAGCTCATAAGTAGTTTGTAAGTTTAGGGACTGATGACTCCGTAGTTAAGTCCCATAAACTCTACAAACATTTGAACAATTTGTTGAACTCAAACGAGTGTTATTTGAGATGTCATACCCATTTTAAAAACAATGACTTGAGTCCAAAATGGTGGATTTCAAGATGGCGGCCATGAATGACATACATTCCAAAAGTTGCGGCCCCACATCAAATCTCTGTTTCAATTTTCCTTTCACTCTTACAAATTTTGAAGGTGCCCAAGGAGTTTTGTCTCACCCTGTACTACCGACTTCTCCTACAACAACTATATTTGTAGTCCAGTCGCGGTATTCAGTGAGCACCTGTACTGTTTCTGAGGTAACAGGGCTACATCAAACACTTTGTCTGTGGCTTCACTTACTGTCTTTTATTATAATAATTCAGCAGTAAGCGAAACAGCTGCTGAAGAAATTAATTGCATCACCTAGGATGGAAGCTCTGCAGGTGAGTGATTTTTTAGCAAACAATGCTAATCGGCGCTTCTTTGAAAATTTATTTTTGCATCTTTTATACATAAATATATGTGGTGCATGTTCTTTCGGACATGTCCGAAAGAACAGACGCCACTTTTGGTCCTGCAGTTATTATCTATTCATATTCACGGAATGTATGACAAAAACTGCAAATGAGTAAAGTTGAAAATGTGTACCCAACCGGGATTCGAATCCGGGTCTCCTGCTTTCTAGCCAGTTGCGCTGAGCCTTACACCACTAGGGACACAGCGATCAACACACCTGCACGGAATTACTCAAGCACGCCTTTCGTCTGATACAAATTTGCAACTTTACCCTGCCCACTAGAACTCAAACTCGTAGTAACTTAGTGCTGATTCCCGTAAGAGTAAGTGCCTCCGCACAGAAGAAAGGTCCATTGCCCGTCATCGGCAAATTTACTAATTTAATCTCTCATAACACGAGAGACTACAGCTATAGTTCCATCAACATCTCCAGGCCATATGTATTTCTACCACAGGCATCGTGAGGGCGTCGACTAGGCTACGTCAGAGAGAGTGCCAAGATGGCGGAAGATTATAAATCCTTCGCAGTTGGCCACCCTGCGCCCTTGTCGGACAGAGATATTTACGTCCGCGGCTGACGAAGGCACTTGGGAGCGAGACCCCGCGGAGTGGTCCGGCGGGCCTAAGCCGCGCCAAGCGGGTAGCCGCCGGTCGTTAGGCGCCCGCGCCCTAATGAAGATAATTATGTTTACCGCCACCCGCCCCCACCCTCCCCCTGCCCACTACCCTCTCCATCCACGACTTGTTAATTATTACTTGCTAGGTTTAGTGTACTGCCCACCGGTACCAACTACACAACAGCATTACTGACCGCACCATGTAATCCTATTAGCGCAACGGGACGCAATCGACAACGCCTGCCACCCCCTCCCTTTTCCCTTCCCCTCCAACGCCGCACCCATCATTCTCCACGTGCTGTCTATATTGCGTCACTCACTGCACCCCACCCCAATGCCACCAACTGAAATTATTATATGCTGTGAAATGAATCAGCGGATGCTGTACTCGTTGCTAAAGCTGTAAGTAATTACCAGTGCGAAAATTGTGTAACTGGGAGACTAGTGGCTTGGGATTTTGACTGAGAGCTCACATGTAACTGGTGAAGTATTTCGAAAGAAGATTCAGCAAGAAGGGTTGCTGCCTATCGCCTTTCCTCTCAGACAGAAAAAGACTCACTCACCTGCTGATCTGCTGTCCTTGGACCGTAAAGGCGTCGGACTTTTTCTCTTGGTAGGTGTTTCGTCGTCTTATTGAAGATTCATTAATTGAAAAGAGGACAGTAAGAAAGTTACAGGCCGGCCGCGGTGGCCAAGCGGTCTGCGGCCCGCCAGTCACGGCCTGCACGGCCACTACGGTCGGGGGTTCGAATCTCCCCTCGGGCATGGATGTTTGTGTCGTCCTTAGTATTAGCTAGTTCATAAGTAGTTTGTAAGTTTAGTGACTGATGACCCTGTAGTTAAGTCCCATAAGCTCTACAAACATTTGATTTGAACCACCGTTCCTCTACTACCGCACCTCGCTCGGTATCGGACTTGTACTGTTCTACACAAGTGAGAATTTAACCCTGATAAATAACACAGAGGAAAATCTCACCGTTTCTGAAAATAAAAGCGTAGTAAATCACACGGACCAAGGAGAACAAATTTACATTTGAGAATAAGAGAGAGAGGGAGAGAGAGACAGAGAGAAAGAACTGAGAGTTATATACTCTGTGGCTCGGCATGACAGTTGTGTCCCGAATATTAAATCTGAAGGTCGAGGTTTCGATACCCATGAAGTCCTAAGGTTTTCTTACCTGTCACTAATCACTTCTTTCACCTCTGACAAAACTGCTGATGTGGAAAATGTCGAGTAGCACCGAGGTTTGGAACACAAGTTAAATTGTAGGTCTCCCGTACCTGGCCAGGTAAGTCAGTTCGAAGGTCGGAAGAAGGCAAGGGCATACCAACTCCAGACAGGACCATGCTGAGACACTGAGGCGCCGGCCGCGGTGGCCGAGGGGACTGAGGCGCGTCATTCACGGTCTGCACGGCCACTACGGTCGGGGGTTCGAATCCCCTCTCGGGCATGGATATTGGTGCCGTCCTTAGTGTTAGCTAGTTCGTAAGTAGTTTGTAAGTTTAGGGACTGATGACCACGTAGTTAAGTTCGCATAAGCTATACAAACATTTGAGTACTCTGCAATATCTGACTAATAAATTCCATAATCCCAAGATATAGAGAACTCTAAAACGGAAGAAATTATCCACAAACTGTTCCTTTTGGTTTGCGTGATATCGTTAGCGGCTCAAGCAGCAAGCGCATGAAGATGTTAGGTGGGGAAACTTCTCCCTCCATCTGCATGCGCAGACCACGCCGCTCAGCCATCACTGGGAGCGGACGAACTAAGAGAACTAACTAGTTCGCGACAGAGCTGCGAAATAAAGTGAGCGCTCCCGATCGCGAACTATTATGCGCAAGTCTATTACGAAGTAAGTATGACTATAAACTTCCTCGATGATGAAATCGCCATTATATGCTCCATGTCAACATACCGGAAGCTCGTGAGTGCTTGTGTGTGTGTGAGGGAGAGAGAGGGAGAGAGAGAGAGAGAGAGAGAGAGAGAGAGAGAGAGAGAGAGAGAGAGAGAGAGAGAGCCCGTTTCCCAGCTGTTGGACCGCTGCAGGTGGGAAGAGCGCAGCGGCTGCCGCCAGTGGTCAGTGTCACTGTGAGAATACAGCCGAGCGGTCGGCCTCCGACGCGGACCATTAATCCCACGCAACACGTCGGCACAGAAACAGCAGCGAGCCAGGTGCACCGGCTGAAAAGCAGGCCGCGACAGCCAGCTGTTTGGCGGCGTTACACTCGACCAATATAGCTCACGGACCGTGTCACGTGTCGACAGGTGACCAGATGAGTACCAAGAGAGAAAATAATTCAATGTCCTGTACTGAAAATAGAAAGACGTTACGGTTTTAGAATACGGTAGTAGGCAGGTTCCTACTCACGATTGCCACACAGTCCCTAAACTTAGAAACTATATTACGCTAAAGAAAACACCGACAGACACACCAGTGGCGATTCCAGGTATGGCATAACCAAGCGCGGAGATTTTGACTTCCAATAGCTCTTTTTTAACAATAAAAGACAGTCGTGGTTGTAACTTTTTTATTCATTTTACGCGTTTCACCCTTGTGAGGCATCGACAGGAAAAAAAAGGGAAAAAAATTTAAAAATACCGGACTAGTAGAAATAAAGCAATTGATAACCACACTCTGGCAGCGTCAAATCATGGATATGGCTGACAAAACCATATCCGTTTTAATGATTTGACGCTGCCAGAGTGTGGTTAGCAATTTATTTCCACTTATCCCATGTGTTATTTTAAGAATCTCCGAGGATGCCTCACAAGGGTGAAACGTGTAAAAATTGAATAAAAATGCTACAACCACGACTGTCTTGTATTGTTGAACAATTTCATTTTCTGCTCTACCAGCAGGCCCATAATGGAGTGGAGAGTATATTATGAGCTATTCCTTTTAACACTACAAATTTTTTTATGCGCTCACCCCCACGCCCACCAGACCAGAGTACTGGATTCGACACTCATGAGTAGGAAATTTATTTGAGTGGGCACAATAGTTTCTGGCAGAGAATAAATTCGTGTTTTCACTTTGGTGGAGGAAGGACACGGGTGTCTTCGCTCTGGCAGAGAGAAGGACTTCGCGTTTAGGCTTGGTCGAGTTTGGTACATAGACTTCAGTCTGACATCAGTTAGTTCTTGTGAAGAGTTGGAAAGCAGGTAGAATTTAACTGTACTGGCAGTTAAGTAGTCGACCACTTGTGTCATACCGTATAGGCGCAAAGGCATACTTGTGTTACTCTACCGGGAACCTGGCCTTTGCTTCCCCGTCTTGACAAGACGAGACGTGCGAGTTGACTATAGGCAAAGGACGGAAAACAAGTGTGCCAGTTAGGAATCCGCCTACAGAGGCGCGCGAATGCTCTCATTGCGGTAGACAGCAGCTTGCCGTCGCTCACCAGTACGAAGCCGCCGCACGCCTGCAACCGCACGGGGTAAAGTATCCACAGCTCGGCGTAATATTAACGATCACAGCCCGTTTTTCACATGAAGTCGTATGATGACACTTGCTTGTAAGGATCTGCGCAGTTCATGCATTACGAATCATTCCACGATCATTAAGACTTAGACATTTTGCAGTCCCCATTCCAAACTTTGCCAAGTGAGGAAATAACACCCTGTTTTATTCTAAATTTAATTTTTATATTTTTGTGAATTGCTTCAGTACCCAATTTATTAAAACAGATTATTCAAACCAGTAATTGCATAATCATTTATCAGCCCCTTTCACCATTAAGTGTAATAAATGTATTTTATCCCACAGAGCAGCGTATTGACGCACAGTTGCCACCATCTTCCTTAAAAATTTAGCTTTAAGTCATCCCCTAAAGTAAGCTCTCAAAGTGATTCCTTAACTTTGTTTAGATGTTCCTGAAAAGTGACGTTAAATGCATACGCTGCATCAAGAACACAGTTCATCAGATTGTCCATAGATGTTACTCAACTCGCTCAAAGATGTAAAAAAGCTATGCATGAGCAGTGCCAGTGCCACCAAGTGTGTAAGACGGTCATAACGTCATGAAGGGAGTACACAGTTTCTGTTAACTGTAATTCTGCCACCTGCGGTGGAGCGGCCGAACGCATTGAGGTGCTATGCTGCAATGCGGAAAGCCGTTCCCCGTTGGGGGTTCGAATCCCCACTCAGACATGGATGTTTGTGCCGTATTTAGTGTAAGCTTGTTGTTAGTAGCCTGTTATTAAAATAACAAGACATCGGGCAGTTGAGATCTGCAAATGTAAGTTAAAACGCTCTCTACTTCTCTAAATTACTTTGTGAGTGGCCACAGTACATGCACAACAGAAATTTGTTTACCTGCTCACTCCTTAATGGAGCAGCCAACGTTTTAACAAACACAAAATCAACCTTAAAAATAAATGAATAAATGTTCAAATGTTTGTAAAGCTCATGGGACTTAACTACGGGGTCATCAGTCCCTAAACTTACAAACTACTTATGAACTAACTAATACTAAGGACGGCACGAATATTCATGCCCGAGGGGAGATTCGAACCCCCGACCGTAGTGGCCGTGCAGACCGTGACTGGAGCGCCTCAGTCCCCTCAGCCACCGCGGCCGGCATAAATGAATAGACAATTAAACATGCGACGGGGTGCATGAAATCATAAAGCAGAGGTTCGATACTTTAAAATGATAATCTATTCAGTAAAATAACAAGCAAATAAATGTGGAGAGACCAAATTAACCACACACCTTGTACAGAAGTGGATTGAATCATATAATTACTGCCTGTATTAAAATTGGTTCTGACGTTTAGGTATCGTGGGAGGAAATATTCAAATACACAATGGGGAGGTGAAAGCACATTCATTCATCCACAGACACACGCACAAAGCTTGGCAGTACATTACAATACTGGAACACATGAAAGCAGCAGCGAAACGAAGCGTCGGCGGCGTCTTGACGAGGGGGGAGGGGGGCGTCTTAATCACAGAATTTTAAATTATACTGTGCACTAATGAACTCGTGTGGGAAGGCAGCGGCCAACTATTCTTAAGTACCACATGGTGTGCGCCCACGGTGAATTACATAGAATTTACAAAGGAAATTAATTCAGAATAAGCGAATAGAGCACATTCGAGAATTCGTATAGAAGAAAGTTAGTATTAATAAAACCATGGCTGAAGGCCGAAATAACGACCGTTACGAAAGCATATGGTGCAATCGGTCATACAAGACTGGAAAGACGGAAACGAATCAGAAAATCTGAGGAATATGTAGCACACTCGCGGATACAGAAAAGACACGAAAACGTTAGTTAAAAACACGAAGAAAATTCAAACATACTGGGTCTACAAAAAGGCGGAAGGCCACACACGTGTATACTAACTTGAGCAAAACCGGACACACAGTCATCACTGGAATGAAAAATGCAGATAATAAATCTACACTGAATTTACTCGAGTTCTGTAAATTAAGACACACTTCGTCTCTCATAGCGAAAGAATTACTCCAAAGAACTATCATTGAAAAACCAAGATTGCCTGATCACAAAAATCAAAGTCCTAACAGCATGCCTTCTACTTAGTATGATCCAGTGGAGACGTGGAGTACTTACTTCCTCGGTTGTCGGAACCAGAACCCGTGTGAAGACTAAAGCTCTAAGGCCTCAGAAAACATTCCTCCGCCATACACCGGATGTAGAGCGCGCTAAAAGCTAGTGTTTACCAACCCTTGCTATCTGGCCAAGACAATTCCCTCTTCAACCGCTCCCAGAGAGGTCTCCTGCCACCTCTTTCTTCCAAGATTAGGTTGGTACGACACTAAAAACACGACCACCTCGCCACCTTGCCAAGTAAGCTTGTCTCTGGCCAGCCAGCAGACGTCAGCGCAGACGACAAACGAAGCCATGCGATCTTAACTACAGCAAAACGAGGCCTAGAGCGGGAGGCGGCACTGTAAGCCATTGCGCGACAGTCAGTCAATATTAAGCGCACACATTCACATGAACAAACACGTTCAATCAGATGGGTGGAAACATTTATAAATATGGGGCTAAAATACTTAAACAAGGGGCATTATTCATTAATAAAAAGAATAAAATAATTAACACACCGACAGATAAAAGTAATGGTGCAGAAACACTTTAGGTTGATGAATAAATCAAAAAGGAACACGACCAGAGAATCAGTGGACGTGTTTCATAGTTCACACGTAGTTTGTAAGTTTAGGGACTGATGACCTCGCAGTTAAGTCACATAAGCTTAACAAACGTTTGAACATTTTAGTTCTGCCAAGCCTAGACGGTCAATTCCCGAGTTTGATCTCATCTGCATTATTACTTTATGTCATGAATGACTCTTACCAAGAAAATTTTCCAGACGTCTCAGTGTGAATCAAAGTGATGTTTCCAGAATTATATCTTCACTCTGCAGAGGAGTGTGCGATGATATGAAATTTCTTGGAAGATTAAAACTGTATGCTGAAACTGAAATTCGAAACTGGTACCTTTGGCTGGCGATTTCTGGAAGGTTTTTAACACTGTACCTCACGAGCGCCTTCTAATGAAATAGCGTGTTTATGGAATTTCGCCCCAATTGTGCGATTGGATTCACTATTTCCTATCAGAAAGGACACAGTTCGTAGTAACTGACGGTAAGTCATCGAGTAGAGCAAAAGTGATATCTGACGTTCCCCAAGGGAAGTATTGTAGGTCCCCTGCTATTCCTTGTGTTTATAAACGATTTAGGAGACATTCTGAATAGCTCTAAGTAAGTCGGTTAGTGAAATCAACAGAGGATCAATAGCAACAGCAAAGCGATTTAGATTTTAAAAAAAATATTCATGGTGCGATAATTGGCAATTAACACTAAATAATGAAAAGTGTGAAGTAATACACAAGACCACTAAAATAAATCCGCTGAACTTCAGTTACACAATAAATCAGTCAAACTTTCAAGTCGTAAATTCTACCAAATACCTGGGAGTTACAATTACGAACATTACATTAGATTAGTTATTCGTTCCGTAGATCTATGTTGAGGGTATCCTCGTGGATGTGGAACATGTCAAGAAACAAAATTTACAAGTTGAATTATAGATAATACTAATAATATAAATACAGATACATACACTTATAATATAAATACAGATACATAAATTTTTAAGGTTTTTTTGCTGATAATATAATAATACAAATATGCATCATTTGGTACAATTTAGAAATTCACCAATGGAGTAGAAGGAGTTGGCCACTAGAAACTCTTTTAGGTTCCTCTTAAACTGATCTTTATTTGTAGCTAAATTTTTTATACTTGATAGCAAATTATTGAAAATGTGTGTTCCTGAGTAGTGGACCCCTTTTTGAACTAAAGTAAGTGCTTTTAAGTCCTTGTGTAGATCATTTTTATTTCTAGTATTGTATGTATGAACTGAGCTGTTTGTTAGGAAAAGGGATATATTATTTATGACAAATTTCATTAAGGAATAAATATACTAAGAGGCATCTTAGACTGGAGAGAACATATAGAAAATATTGCGGGGAAGGCGAACCAAAGGTTACGTTTCATTGGCAGAACGCTTCGAAGATGCACCAGCTCCACCAAAGAGACTGCCTACATCACACTCCTGAAGTACTGTTGCCCAGTGTGGGACCCTCACCAGGTGGGACTGACGAAAGACATTGAGAAGGTTCAGAGAAGGACAGTGCGTTTTATTTTATCACGTTACAGGGGGAAAACCGTCACGGAAATTTTGCACGATTGGGGGTGTAAATCATTAATAGAACGACGTTATTCGTTATATTTGCGAAATTTCAATCAGTGACTTTTACTTCAGTGTATGAAACTATTTTTTGCTAGAAATACCCACATAGGGAGTCATGACCATCCTAATAAAATAAGAGAGATCGAAAACGGATCGATGTAGGTGTTATTTCTTCCCGCGCACTATTAGAGAACGGAACGGTAGAGAAAGGTTATGAAAGTGGTTAATGAACCCTCTGCCTGGCACTTAAATGTTATTTGCAGATTTTCTATGTAGATGTAAAAAAGGCAAGGGGCCCACGCTTGAATCCCGTTTCCGGCTTTAATCTCCCTGGAAGTTTAAAAGTAACGTTGATCAGACTTGGAGGAGAGTACAGAGATACAGGAACTGTCGACGACTTTTCTCACTCTTGCCATCCAAAGGCTACAACAGCATCTTACGACCGCTACTTTCGAATTTCAGCTTGAAGGTATTCCATCGTGCTGAATAATGATTTTCTTGCACACACAGAGCGCCGTGTTTCGACTCTGCATAACAGCCTACATGAAGTGCATGCATGATAACCTCCTACGTGTAATGCAACCATATTGGTCCCCCAATGGATGATAATTATTGTGCACAGCCTATGAATGTTTTCCTTCGTGATAATGACATCGCCAGCTTAGAACGGTTAGCAAAATCTCCAGGCATGAAACCTGCAGAACATGCCTGTGATACATTGAAAAGGGCTGTTTTTGAACGAGACCACCCACAAATCAACCTGAAAGACCTACGAAGAATCGCCGTTGAGCGATGGGACAATGTGGACCAACAGCTGTTTGATTGGGATACTGGTGTGTGATACAACGTAAAAATCAAATTGTCTGTTTATGTTTTCATGAGCAATCAGTGGCGGGTGGTGCTTCAGATGACATGACATCGTCAATGCGCGAAAAACAAATATTAAGGGCGGATGTTGCCTTCATGGAGGATTTGTGCATCTACATCTACATCTACATACTTACTCCGCAATCCACCGTAAGGTGCGTGGCGGAGGGTACACTGTACCACTACTAGGCACTTCCTTTCCTATTCCACTCCCAAATAGAACGAGAAAAAAAAAAGAATGCCTATATGCCACCGTACGAGACCTAATTTCTCTTATTTTGTCTTTGTGATCACTACGCGAAATGTAAGTAGGCGGCAGCAAGATCGTGCTGCACACAGCTTCAAATTCCGACCCTCTAAATTTCCCAAAGATAATTTCACGAGAAAAACGTCGCCTTTTCTCCAACGATCCCCAATTGAGTTGCCGGAGTATTTCTGTGACACTCGCGCATTGGTCGAACCTACCAGTAACAAACCTAGCTGCTCGCCTCTGAACCGCTTCTATGTCTTTCTTTAAACTGATCTGCTGCGGATCCCAAACACGTGAGCAATACTCAAGACGTGGTCGTACAAGCGTTTTATACGCGGTTTCCTTTACAGATGAAGTACATGTTCCCAAAGTTCTCCCAATAAACCGAAGTCGGCTGTCCGCCTTACTCACAACTGTCCTTACACGTTCGTTTCCATTTCATATCGCTCTGCAATGTTACGCCTAGATATTTGAACGACGCGCCAGCATCAAGAAGCTCACTACTAACGTTGTATTCGAACATTATGGCATTGTTTTTTCTACTCATGCGCATCACCTTACATTTTTCTACATTGAGAGCTTCTTCACACCACTGCGGCCACTGCCACCTGTGTTCAGCGGCCGCGCTACGACTCGTATACGCGCTGTCTCCGCGACGTAAAGCGTTTCTCATGGGATAACAATACTTTGCACGTGCGTATAAAATGATCTTTTAGAGGAATAAAACAAAGAGTTATAGTTGAAAATCACTTTTACTTTCATATTCATAGAATATATGACATCAACAGCGATTGGGCAAAGGTGAAAACGTGTACACAGCCGGGATTCGAAGCCGGATATCGTGCTTTCTAGGCAGTTGCGCTTACCACTACACTACTGGGGACACAGTGATCACCGCACCTGCAAGCACGTCTCCTGTCAGACAGAAATTCCCAGCTTTACCCTGACCACATTACGCAAACTCATTGTTATGAAACTAATTCCGGTAAGAGTAAGGGTCCCAAACTTGCCCACCCCTCCCCACTAACGAAAGGATCATTGCTCGTCATCGGCATGTGTGTGTGTGTGTGTGTGTGTGTGTGTGTGTGTGTGTGTGTGTGTGGTGTCGTTACGAAACAATAGACGTCACTTCTGATCCTGCAGTTGTTATTCTTTCATATTCACAGAATATATGACATCAACAGCGATTAGGCAAAGCTGAAAATGTGTACCCAGCCGGGATTCGAATCAGAGTCTCCTCACAGGTATGGTGATCACTAAGTCCCCATTGGTGTAGGGGTCAACGCAACTGCCTAGAAAGCAGGAGATCTGGGTTCTAATTCCGGCTGGGTACACATTTTCAGCTTTTCCCACTCGCAATTGATGTCATATATTCCTTGAGTATAAAAGAATAATAACTGTAGGCCGTGCTCACGTGTGAGGCAACTTTAGGGGGATGCTTGTCCATTGTTGGCCGAGCTGATCTCTACTAGTTTACGAGAGTAACTCGGGCGTCCGATCGTTGATAGAATTGAGTGCACTCGTGCACTCCCTACAATCCATTTGTAGTCTGGGGCAACGACCCTGAGGTAAATTGGTCCCAATTCCCTGGCTCCAACCAAGGTTTTCCTTGGTTGTAAGTCGGAACTGGTAAGTCCCTCCTACTTATTCCCAATTGTTATTCCCCTTTACCCCACTATCAGCTTGTCTGATAACTGACTGAATAGAACAGCGACTCTATATGGCCCGGATCTCAAACAGCCTGCTCCACTCCTCGGAGTGGAGAATGAAAAAAATAAGTTGTTGTTTGCGGGATCAGAAGTGACGTTTGTTCATTCCTAACGACACCACATGTATAATTTTTACTTTATTTATTTCCTTCATTGAACCAGACATAGGACGCGCCAACACTATGAGCAATACAGGGAAGTGAAGTCTTGTTTTTGTGCATTTCATTTTTATGTAAAGTTTAGAGAACCCTTAGTATCCGTGTGATGCACCACGTTTTCGACTTGTATATGTTGTTGTTGTGGTCTTCAGTCCGCAGGCTGGTTTGATGCAGCTCTCCACGCCACCCTGTCCTGCGCAAGTCTCTTCATCTGAGAATACGTACGGCAACCTACATCCTTTTGAATCTGCTTACTGTATTCGTCCCTCGGTCTTCCTCTACGATTTTTACCCCACACGCTTCCTTCTAATGTTAAGTTGACAATTCCTTGATGTCTCAGAATGTGTCCAACCAATCTATCCCTTCTCCTTGTCAGGATATGCCAGAAACTCCTTTTCTCCCCTATTTGATTAAGCAGCTCCTCGTCATTCGTCTGTAGCACCACATTTCAGAAGCTTCTATCATCTTTCTGTCTGATCTCCTTATCGTCCACGTTTCACTCCCATACGATGCTACACCCCGGACAAATGCTTTCAGAAAGTTCCAACATTTAAATTAATATTGAATGTTAACAAGTTTCGCTTCTTCAGAAACTTTACTTCGGCCATCAGACATTATCTTGCTACCCAAATAACAAAATTCATCTACTACTTTTATTGTCTCATTACCTAATCTAATTCCTTGAGCATCGCCTGATTTTCTGACACTGCATTTCACGACCTTCGATTTACTATTGTTAATGTTCATCTTATATCTTCCATTCAAGACACTGTCCATTCCGTTCAATTGCTCTTCCAGATCTTTTGCGGTCTCTGAGAGAATTACTATGTCATCGGCAAGCCGCAATGTATGTATTTCTTCTCCTTGTACTTTAATGCCCTCTCCAAATTTCTCCTCCCATTCCTTCACTGCCTGCTCAATTTGAACAGATTGAACAACATTGGGGAAAGGTTACAAGCCGCGGTGGAGTAGCCGAACGGTCTAAAGCGTCTCGCTGCGGAGCGCGCGGTTGCTCGCCGTGGAGGTTCGAGTCCTCCCTGGGGCATGGGTGTGTGTGTTTGTCCTTAGGTTAGTTTACCTAGGTTTACGAAGATTTACAAACATTTGAACATTTGAAAGGTTACAACCCTGTCTTATTCCCTTCCCAACCTCTGCATTCCTTTCTTGCCCTTCGACTCTAATAACCGCTGTCTGGTTTTTGTATAGGTTCAATATAACTCTTCGCTCCCTATATATTATCCATGCTACCTTCACAATTTGGAAGAGTGTATTCCAGTCGACATTGTCAAAAGCTTTCTCCAAATCGACAAACGCTAAAAACGTAGGTTTCAATTTCCTTAGCCTATCTTCTAAGATAAGTCGTAATGTGAGTATTGCTTCCCGTGTTCCTACATTTCTCCTAAATCCAAACTGATCTTCCCCGAGGTCGGATTCAACCATTTTTCCATTCGTCGTGTATATATTAGGCTGAAATTTATAGACGGGCGTACGCTAACAGTGGCGTCAGTACCTCGAAAAACCGTATTTTCTGCGGACAAATCTGCTTTCCGAATGTCGGGGAATACTATTTCGGTGTCTGTAAGTTACGCCGATTGACCAGTCACGTGACGTGACGAGTAGTTGGCGGAAAAGAACGAATGACAGCCACCGAGCGACCCGACGAGCGAATAAAGTAAGCCTGCGGCGGACCACCTGTCGGACAATTCCTGCCAATAGCGCCGGACCTGATGTTTAAAATAAATTCCGGCCGCCATTACGGACACACCGTTAGCCGTAATTGTGGCCGCCGAAGCCACAATTTGCAGCTCCGCGATGCGGACATGCTGGACACGTTCCACGCCTCGCGAGTTACGGCCCGAATGCAAATGACTTTTATCTGCAAAACAAACTGCGTGGGACGGGCGTGCCCGCCGCCTCCGCCTCCACGCGCGCTGTTAATGGATCTCCGGAGGAGCTAACGCCCTCTGCAGGCGGCTGCGCCCCAAAATAAACACCGGAAGCGTCCTCTCCTTTACGCCGGTACGGCGCTACCAATTAAGTCTCAGGTAACGAGCGGCTACGGTGAAGGTAAATTTTGTGCCGGGACAGCCGTAACGTGACGACTCTCTACTTGATGTTAACTTCCGGGCCGTGTATGCTTAATCGGACACGATACTGTAATTGGAGGCAATTTCTAGTAAGCCCAGTGGCAATTAATTTGATCTGCCGCAGTCGCTGTCGTTATTAGCCCCTTATACAGAAACCAGAAAACGCTTGAACGTCTTCAAAGAGAGGGCCTTGGTTGGGAATGGAGTAACAGAGGGTTGCAGCCTTTCCTCAACAGCATTTAATCTGTAAATTGAACTGTCTAGGAAAGCAGTGAGAGTCTAGGAATTGGAACTCAAGTCCAGTGACACTTTCATTCTGTCAGAGACAACAAAGAACCCTGAAGAGCAATTAAACGGAATTAACGTTGTCTTGAAAGGAGGATAATGTAATGTTTGTATAGCTTATGGGAATTAACTACGGGGTCATCAGTCCCTAAACTTACAAACTACTTATGAACTAACTAATACTAAGGACGGCACAGATATCCACGCCCGAGGGGGGATTCGAACCCCCGAACGTAGTGGCCGTGCAGACCGTGACTGGCGCGCCTCAGTCCCCTCGGCCACCGCAGCCGGCAAAGCAGGATATAAGAAGATCATAAACAAGAGTGAAAGAATGGGGACGGAATACAGTCTAATGAAGTGAGACGATGTTCAAGGAATTAGAGATGTTATATGTTTTGGAAGATATTACAACGTTCAATCAATCAAATATATCGCAATTTGCGTCCAGTTATGGCTTCACTGTATTGGGTTTAGATGGAATACCACAGTGCGGCGAATGAAAATTCGTGGTAATAGGAAAGAGACGGCGTGGCGAATGGAGATTTGGGTGTGGTGGGAGACGTGCAGGATAGAGCCCTCTGCAGTCGGGCTGGTCACTGTGTCCCCGGTGGAGGAGTGGTCTACGCGTCTTCCTAATAAGCAGAAGATCCCGGGTTCGAATCCCGGCCGGGCACAAATTGTCATTCGCCGCACTTTGGTATTCCATCTAAACCTAGTACAGTGAAGCCATAACTGATCGCAAATTGCGATTTATTTCATTGGATTAGAGATGGTCAACTGCTTGTAATTCTATGGGATCAAACTACGTCATAAGTCCCTAGACTTACAAACAACGTAAACTAACCTAAGGGCAATCACACACACCCATGCCCGAAGAAGGATTCGAACCTCCAACGCGGGAGGCCCCGCTATCCGCAACGTGGCGCTAAAGAACTCTCGGCTACTTCCGCGCAGCAGGTAATCAGATTACGAAGTGTCACGATAAAGGCGGTACATGAGTTTTGTTACATGGGTAGGAAAATAACTTACAATGGTCGGAGTACGAAAGCTATAAAACGCAGAATGAAAGTGGGAACAACAGCATTTCTGAAGAAGATTTTTTTTATTTTTTTTATTTATTTTTTTTTTTTTTTATTACTTTGCGTTCAATGTTCAAATGTCTCTAAAGCTTAAGGTAGTTATATAACTGCACAGGGCCGGCCGCGGTGGCCGAGGGGACTGAGGCGCTCCTGTCACGGTCTGCACGGCCACTACGGTCGGGGGTTCGAATCCCCCCTCGGGCATGGATATTTGTGCCGTCCTTAGGATTAGATAGTTCATAAGTAGTTTGTAAGTTTAGGGACTGATGACCCCGTAGTTAAGTCCCATAAGCTATACAAACATTTGAACATTTGAATTGCACAGGCCGTCGCGGCCAGAGTCAGATGACATAAAAGTTTTCTGGGTGTTGTACCGCGTCATGATGTAAATAGGCCACTGTAACAACCTACTTACATCATGACGCGGTACAACATCCAGAAAACTTTTATGTTATCTTAAGGGATTTAACTACGAGGTCATCAGTCCCTAAACTTACAAACTACCTTGCACTACAGACAGCAGAAACATCCATGCCTAAGGAGGGATTCGAACGCCCGACGGGGAACGGCTTCGCGCATCGTAGCATAGCGCATTAATGCGCTCGGCCACTCCGCCGCGGCTTCATTTAACTTTTACGGAGTCTTTTCTGAGGTCATTTGCCTCCAGTGTAGTGTAGAAAAATAGTTGAGAGAAGATGAAGATTGAAGCTTTTGAAACGTGCTAATGCATCTAAATACTGAAGATTAGATGAGTAAATAGCGTAACTAATGAAGAGGTACTAACCCGAATTGCGGAGAAAAGGAATTTATAGCAAATCTCGACTAAAGGAAGCGATCGAAAGTCGGAACACATTCCGAGATTCCGAGAAATCGTCAGTTTATTAGTATAGGGAAGTATGGTAAAAATCTAAGGGCGAGACCATGAGACGAATTCAGTAAAAAAGTTAAGATGGCTGAGGGTTGCCATTCTCATTCAAAGTAAAGGAAGCTTGCACAGGATAGGGTAGCGTGGAGAGCTGCACCAAACCAGTCTTTGGACTGAAGAAAACAACGGCCAGCACTTCTGTACCGTGAAGAACTCTACGAGACCTATTGTGTTATCATAGTACTCACAGAACCGGATTTCGTAAACCGACATCTGGATGCCACTTCTGGTTAGCCAGTATCGGTGCTGGAACTATTCTAGTTACGGGGTTTCCAATTCCGTAATCAGTTTTTGCACCCATTCAAAAGCACATACACTTTGGAGCACCCTTTGTGTGGCTAGGTTGCGTATTCTTGTAAAAACATTTCTGTTATTTTGGACAGAACTACGAAAGTAATTTACAAAAGAATCGTTTCCGGGTTAGCAATATAAATTTTATTTGTGACACTAATCGTATCACAAACTAATATATGAACATTTTTTGACATGTCAACACCGTCACCATGCACATTTAAGGATTTAAAATTAAAAACACTAGAGATCGCAAATTTCTTTTTATCTTATTTATTTATTTATTTTATTTAATGAGCAGTTTCATTAAATAAAAATAACAATTTTGGGATCTCGACTGCTTTTAATTTTAATCATTACATCAAGATCGCTGTTATTTCTCCAATACGCTATCTAAAATTATTTAAACATTTGTCAAGTCGTGGCAGCAGCTTTTGTATCCCAGCATCAATGAAATCTGTCACCAGACCATCACACTTTCTTAATTGAGGTTTGTCATTAACAATGTGATAAACTATTGATCTTGAAACTTGTGGAAATTTCTGACACAGCGTCTCTGACGAAGTGTTTCTTTTGATCAGGACAACCATCTGTTATGAATGAAAACTTGATACAGAAAATTTTTGAAGCAATTTGGCAAAAAAGATGTACGCACTGATTGCAACATCGTGCCACTCTGATGTCTGAATGGTCCAAGTGCTTGACACGACCGGTCCGCTTCATCTGCTTCAAGTTGCAGCTTCTGTGAATTGCATTGTTAGTAGATAAGCTGTCTAACGCGTCTACGAGGCATCGGGGGTGCTTTGTACTCTACGTAATCTTCTTGTTTCATTGTCTAACTCGTGGAAGATGGCTCGCAGTAATTTAATAACAACAGGGCGGCGACATCATGATTCCATTCTATTGGGCGTTCTAAACGCTACAGAGTCGTATAGATCAAATCATTCTTACTAACATGCCAATGGAGAGTATGTATACCGAGATTATTATTGGACCGCTCCACTTGAATGAATTCAGATCCCCTCTAAAGACGAAAAATAGTCCGACGCACCAGACTACACTGATATGCAAAAGAAGTGGCTTTAATAAACCGATAACAATGTATGATGAAAGATGTTCAAATGTTTGTAAATTTATCGGACCAAACTGCGTGGTCATCAGTCCGTAGCTTACAAACTACTTAAACCTAGGTAAACTAACCTAAGGACAAACACACACCCATGCCCCAGGGAGGACTCGAACCTCCACGGCGAGCAACCGCGCGCTCCGCAGCGAGACGCTTGAGACCGCTCGGCTACTCCATCGCGGCTATGATGAAAGAGACAAGGTAGTTGGCAACTCAAGGTGTAACGTTGACGCCACGTCAGAAGGGTGTATGAAGCTGATGCGGTTCGGTTTGTTTAAAACAGACTTTGGATCGTTTCCGAAGGCAGGTTTGTTTATAATTGTTACAGTTGTACCCCTAGATTCCGTGGTTTCGTACTGGAACGGAGGCCTCTTCCAATGTTATCCTGAAAGTGGTTAGTTATGGAACTGCCGAGGATCTTGTTGGTCACATGAGGGCTTCAGGCCACAGAAGCACGTACTCTCTCTCTCTCTCTCTTTCTTTCTCCCTCCCCCCTCTCTCTCCCTCCCCCCTCCCCCCCCCCCCTCTCTCTCTCTCTCTCTCTCTCTCTCTCTCTCTGTGTGTGTGTGTGTGTGTGTGTGTGTAAATCTCTTGCACCAGACTGCTGTGGTCATCAGTACCGAGACTTATATTCTGCTTAAACTAACGCAACGAACGAAACACACACACCCTTGCTAAAGGGAGAATTCGAACCTCTGGTGGCAGCAGCCACTCAGACCATAGAACGACGCCTTAGACCAAACAGCTATTTTGGTACCCTTATATGAGTGGTGTGTTTTCTCCGAATATGTTTTCTGAAGGATATTAGTGTCTTTGTTCGTATTGGAAAGGGTGTTAATATGAGGGTCACTCCAATAGAAATGCACACTATTTTTTTTTTAAATACAGTTTTTGTTCTATATGTTTGAAAGTTTTACTGTGTGTAGATTAGAGGTCTGCAAATCGCCGGTTTCGCTCGCTCGTACTCGGTCGAGTCCGCAACGCTCGGCGGTGGCGCGGCGAGTGTGTTTCGCTCGCAGCGAGCGTGTTGACGCTCGAACGAGGCTGCGTGGGGCGGTGCGGGCACAGGCCGCACAGCGTGGTGCTGCCGCTGTACTCACAAGGAAACCTGCCCAAGTGTCACTCTCCGATTTTTATGAAATTTGCATATGTTATAATACACGAAAAAACTATGCGACAAGTATTATTTTTTAGCGGCGATGAAGCATATTTAAGGGGTGAAACGGTCCCTCCAAAATTGTCTCTAAAATAGAAACATGGCGAAAACTTAGAGACTAGAGAAGCGATTTTAATGATGTTTGGTATGAAAGTATCTTTTGATAAAAGACAAATTCCATAGATTCAACTTCGATAAAATCAAAATATTTTTTGAGCTGTCCCCGTAATTCTCGCTCCCCCTGCAATATACCTAGGCCGATCTCTTATCAAGACACGGAAGAAAGGGAGGATCCTATATATTGCACAAAAGCATATATACGTTCTTTGTTATGTAGATAAGAAAGATGACAGTGGCAGTGGGAGATATATGAATGTTGCAACTGGAAAAGTTCCCGTTAAGGACTCACTCGGAAAAGGTAGAGGCGCAGCAACCACGCACAGTGCCAAAATGCTACGGAAATATATATTACCGAGGTGCAACAGAGAGAGAGCGAGAGAGAGAGAGAGAGAGAGAGATGCACAAAACTAACGTAAAGGATGTACATCAATATCGTGTATTTAATATCAATATAAAAGACGGAAAAAGTATTCCAGGACTTGAGAGTGATAAGAGGAATGGATATAAAATACAATCACTTCCTCGTTAAGACGGCAAGTAACACCTACCACTAAAAAGGCACTAATAGTCCGCAAAATGGGAACAAGAAAGAAAGAAAGATCCTGGAAAACACATTTAGAGAATGACCTTACCACAGAAACTTTATGTTAATCACGCATAAGACCATGTATGGTAAAGTATAAAATGCAAAACTGAATGGCTAGTTCAACTGGATCGAGAGAACACCTTTCGAAGCACCCGGGAAAGGAAAAAATTCCCAATTTCTCAGTCAGGATGTATTCTCAAGCATCTAGTTTGCTCCCGACACTCGCCTTGCATTCGAGTGGCGCTGCGGTGGGCGACCGAGTGGCGAGCGGGCAATGTGGACGGTCGGGACAGTCGAGCGTGCGCCGCTCGAACGAGCGAGGAAAAAGTCGAGCGCTGGCACACGCCATGCCGCAAAGCTGCAGTACCGACACCTGTCGGACTGTCATAGAACGACGCGTATCACGCGATTCGAGCGAGCAACCGAGCGAGGTGCAGACCTCTAGTGTAGATACATACTTTAGGAACATTATTTTTATTTCTCCACATAATCCCCATCCCTCTGAACTGCCTTACGCCATCTTGGAACCAGCGCTACGCTGCCGCTGCGAGGACAATCCTCAATATTGTCACGTTGCAATGGAAGTAGGCTTGACTTCGAAGGCAACTAAACACAGCACTTATACTGAAAGCACGTTTATTACGAACTCAACATACACGCAGCACTGACTGCCTCTCAGGCAGAGTGCTCTGCTATTTATACACAGACAGAATTTACCAGAAATTAGAAGAACAGTTAACATAAGAAACAAGTAGAATTTACAAGTGAACATAAGAAAGATGTA
Source organism: Locusta migratoria (assembly GCA_026315105.1). Classification (NCBI taxonomy): domain Eukaryota; kingdom Metazoa; phylum Arthropoda; class Insecta; order Orthoptera; family Acrididae; genus Locusta; species Locusta migratoria. The sequence goes on from CM048749.1 coordinate 183,941,851, forward strand.
GAACCTTCTGGAATTGTAAATTTCAAAGAAATAAATTTTTGCCGGTGGGCGGGATTGAACCGGAGACCCTCTGATCCGCAGTCCGTGACGCTAGCCCCTGCGCCACGCCGGCAGTTGCTGTTCGTGGTCTCTCGCGGCAATATTGCCGTGCCTGCTTTCATCACGTAATTTGCTTTCCCACCGACTAACTGTACCGCGATCGACAGCAACATCTCCATACACCTTCTTGAACCTCTTGTGGATGTTTCCCACTGTCTTATTTTGACAGCACAGGAAATCAATGACAGCACGTTGCTTCTGACGAACGTCAAGTGTAGCAGCCATCTTGAAGATATGCTGTGACGCCGCCACTCACGGGAAGAGGTTTGAACTAAGTTTAGAAACAAGCGGGAAGAATTATCTACACAATGTAAAACTATCAAACATGCAGAGTGAAAACTGTATTTTTTAAAATATAGTGTGCATTTCTTTTGGATTGACCATCGTATAGGAGCGTTGGAACTTAAATAGTGGTAACTATTTATTCACAACCGATAGAAAAGCGTTACATGTTTGCACCTGTTACTGTCCTTCAAAGTAGGTATCAGCGTTGTATAGAACCAGTTGACAGCGATATCGAAGACTTAATACACCGTTAGCAGAGCCTGTTCTTTAATGGTGTGAATGGCGCGGTCTACTGGCCGTCGAATCTCTGGAACAGTTCTGAAGCGAATGCACGAAGTGGTTCCTTCATCTTCGGAATCAAATCAAAGTCCAAACGACTTAAGTTCGGGGAGCATGGTGGATGGTAAAGTACTTCACAGTCCCATCGATGGAACTGAGCAGGAAGAACTTGAGCTGTATGCGCCCGCGCATTTTCCTGCAAAATGATGGGTGGGTTGCGCATCAAGTGTTGCCGCTTCTTTCGCAAAGCTGGTCGCAGGTGATGCTCCAAGAACGATCAATAATACTGTGCACTGACGTTCTGTCGTGTAGGAACGTAATACGTTAGGATAACACTATCACAGTCGTACACGAGAATTTCCATTACTTTCATCAGACTGGGGCTTTGAAGACCCTTATGACACCGTCGTGCTTTACGACCTCTGGCACATTCAATGTCGAACCCACTTCGTTGTTCCTGCTTCCAAACCTTAGTGACACCTTTACGACAGACCGCTCACAAGCGACTGCGTTGCCCTCGATTGTACGCACGCCGGTGACGTGGGACGGGAGAGTGCATTTGCTCGGATGTAAGGAAAGTATGTCAACAACGTGCGCAATCAGTGGCAATAGAAAATTACATTGCATAGTGTCTCCACAGCAGTGTTGCCACTATTTAAGTTCCAACCATCGTTTATCTAAGGAAGGGCACCAATTTATTAAAAATGTGAGGCTTGGTAGCACAGTGGTAGACTGCAGACTATGAATACAAAGATCGTGGGTTCGATCCCCGGCGTCCTAGGACTTTTATCCCTCTTTCCACTTCTTTTACCGCTGGCAGTATTGCTGATGTGAAAAATACCGAGTAGCACCCATGTTAAACTGTAGGTACTCCTATAACTGGCTGGGTAAGTCAGTTCGAAGGTCCGAGGAAAGCAACGGCTTAGCACCTCCAAACAGGGCCTTGCCTATAAAGCACTGTGGTGTTCAAACCAATCTTCGGATTGTTGAGTGCTTTACCTTATTTTAAACCATTACTTGGCAATATTGATCTCAAGCAACATCAAATTTCGCCTTGTTTTAAGCTACATCCTTGGATGGGCAACAATGCTTGAAATTAACATTTAAGCTCACCAATAAAGTGATGTTTCGTTGTCTTTTGCAAAAAGTTTAGCCCTAAACTGAATCTTTAGCAGACACTCCAAGCATAAGTTACCGAGGTACATGCCTGTTTCAATTTTGTGATAATATTTTTCGTGATACATGTAAAACTGCTTATTATATGGAAAGAGGAAGGCTTGAAGTTCTTTTATCATGACTTCTGATATGGGACATTGAAAATCGACTTCTATTTATTGGGATGAGCAGGCCTGGTAGACCACTACAAAATGGGCAATAAGACCAAAAGAAGAACGAAAAACATCTCCTGTACCAGTCAATGATGTACGGTATGACAGATATGACAATATATTTTCTCTTGGTAGGTTATGGGACAAAAGGATTTTGCAAGTTTGGTCTACAGGGATACTTGACTGTAAAATGTGGAAATCAGGGGATTGTTCTGAACTTTGCATCGAAAACAACTTGTTTTCACACGTTTCACAAGAAATAATCCAAAGTACAATAATTTCTACAGTCATAAGAGCAACACTGTATTATTGATAATGTATCACCATACCACCATGCGAAGCTTTTGGGCAATGTTACTTACAAACCAGAAACTAAATTAAAAAAAAAAAAGAAAAGAAAAAAGGTACCAATCTGTTCACATGGCCCTACTCATTTAAGTAACATAATACATTTTCTTCTCGTGATTTCTGCGTGTGCCAAATAAAGGGTTAAAAACGAAGATAGTATATTTGTTTACAGCTCTTTATGTAGCGTATGTATCATCAACAACTTTTAGCGGCTACATTATACATGATATTCGCTACTCTAGCGGAATGTGACCTTGCTCGCTGCGGAAATCACCTATTCTCAAACGGCAACACTTATTATCTGCCGACCCCATTATGCATTTTGAATAGTAAGATATTTAACTATAAGATTCAGTTTAGCGATAAATCAATTTTTTTTCTCAGGTAGTATCAAGTACCTGGGATGTATTTTCTCACAGGATGGCAACATAGTGAAAGAACTGGAATCGAGGTTCAGGAAAGATTATGCGGCGAGTGGTCAGCTAAGATCTACTCTCTTCTGCAAGAAGGAAGTCAGTACCAAGACTAATCTAGCAGTGCAGCGCTCTATCTTTCGACCAACTTTGTTGTATGGGAGTAAAAGTTGGTAGAGGTTACAGATATGAAGGTAGCAAGAATGATTGCAGGTACTAACAGATGGGAACAATGGCAGGAGGGTGTCCATAATGAAGAAATAAAAGAAAAACTGGAAATGAAAACCATAGATGAAGCAGTTAGAGCGAACAGACTGAGATGGTGATGTTACACGCATGGGTGAAGCAAAGTTACCTAAGAGACTCATGAGCTCGGCAGGGGAAGGTAAGAGGAGTTGAGATAGACCAAGAAGAAAGTAGTTAGATTCGGTGAAGAATGATTTTGAAGTAAAAGGCATAACATCAGACGAGTCATCAATGTTAGCATTGAATAGGGGATCATGGAGGAAATTTATTAGAGGTACTAAGCTCCAGACTGAACGCTGAAAGGCATAATCAGTCTCTAATGATGATAATGATGATTTTTTTCTTCTTCTTTTTTCTATTTCTTTCAATTAAAAGCTCATGATGTTCTAGTCTGGCACAACGATCAGCTGACGTAGGGGAAAAACATGAGAAGCAACAGTTCCCTCACGTTTCATAAATTTTGTAGCAAGCGTGCAGTATTGCAGCTGATGCGGACAACCGTCCGCGGGAGAGGTGGTTTCGGAGAGCGGCGATATTTGTGGCGGCTGGCAGAAGAGAAGAACGGCGAGAACGTGCAAATGCGGCGTAATTCTGCGCAGCCGGGCCCCGGGGAGCCGCTATCTTATCTGGTCGCCTGCGAGGGCCGGGCGGGCGCCCTGCTACCACCGAGTGTGTCTACACACCACAGAGCGGACGCTACAGTGCGTGCGGGAGTGGTCTCTGATCGAGACGCATATATTACTACATTTCTGGATACCTACAGCGTAACGCAATGACAGTAGCGTCCTTATCAGTTGGAAAGCGCAGCATGCAAGGGGCAAACAGCTTCACGGTTCAGGGTTCTTGGCTGGCCACGACCTGGCCCGTCGGAGTGGAGTCTAAGCAGGTGGTTGCTGTTCCTCCTGATACTGGCTGGTTGTTGTTGTTCTAGTGCTTGGCTTTGTGTGGATCTTCTTAAGCATGTTGTTTCTTGCAACAGGCAAGAAAGGTTCTCCTTGCTTCTAGCAGCATGCTAGCGGAATATTCTTCTTTCAATCTGACTAGGATCACAGATTTGCGACTGGCTGGAAGACTTACTATGTAACAGGACGCAGTACGTTGTTCACGACGACGAGTGTTTATCAGAGACGAGTGTATCGTCAGGCGTGCCCCAGGGGAGTGTGATAGAACCGCTATTATTTTCTATCTATATAAATGATCTGATGAACCGAGTAACCTGTAATTTGCGGCTGTTTGCTAATGATGCTGTGGTGTGTAGGAGGGTGTCGTCTTTAATTAACTGTAATAGCAAACAGGTTGACTTAGACAAAATTTCTAGTTTGTGTTAAGAATGGCAGCTACATATAGAAAAATATGTAAGGTGATGCACATGAGTAGGAAAAACAATTCCATAATGTTCGAATACAGCATAAGTAGTGAGCTTCTTGATGCAGTCGCGTAATTCAAATATCTAGTCGTAACATTGTAGAACGATATGAAATTGAACGCACATGTAAGGGCAGTTGTGAGTAAGGTGGACAGCAGACTTTAGTGTACTGGGAGAATTTTGGGAAGGTTCGACCAATGCGCGAGTGTCACGCAAATGCTCCGGGAACTCGATTGGGGATCGTTGGAGGAAAAACGACGTTCATTTTGTGAATTTCTGTTGAGGAAATTTTGAGGGCCGGAATTTGAAGTTGAGTGTTCAAAAAATGTTCAAATGTTTCTAGGGTTTATGGGACTTAACTACGGGGTCATCAGTGCCTAAACTTACAAAGTACTTATTAAGTAGCTAATACTAAGGACGGCACAAATATCCACGCCCGAGGGGGCATTCGAACCCTCAAACGTAATGGCAGATCAGAACCAGACTGGCGCGCCGCAGACCACTCGGCCGACGAAGCAGAGTGTAGTACGATCTTCCTCCGCCTACTTACGTTTTGCGTAGTGATCGCGAAGACAAGATAGGGGAGATTAGGGCTCGTACGGAGGCATATAGGCATTCTTTTTTTCCTCGTTCTATTTGGGTGTGGAATAGGAAATGCCTAGTAGTGATACAGTGTACCCTCCGCCACGCACCTTACGGTGGATTTCGGAGTATGTATGTAGATGTAGATGACTTATCGCCCATCTTTCATGGTCGGCTGCCATGAGGGCGACCGTTTCCCATTGGTAAAGCAAGAAGACGGGGCAGGCGTTAAGGAGATGTTGGCTTTTGAAGAAATTACTAGGGGTCAAGTTCTCTTGTAGATTCTGAGGGAGCCGGTGAGGTTTGTGCGGAAGCCTGCGTGATGGGAAGGAAGGAAGGGATAGAGGTTGTTGAAGTGGGGCTGTGTCCGCTCCCAGATGGAGCGGGCAAGGTCGGCGAGGACCACCTTGACGTTATCCATGTCCGGCATTTGCAGGACTGGCGCCAATAGTATCATCCTCCAGGGGCATGACTTGTGTGACCGCCGTCCTTACTTCCCTTGCGCCGCGGTTGCGGCCTTTCCAGGACGAAGTGCGTCCACCTCCGCGGTCGCCGCGTCGGCCGCCTGCACTGCTGCACTAGAGACCCTGTATAGGGAGAGAGAGTAGCCAAGCGGCCGGCTGCCGCCATGTTTTTACCAGACTGCGAGCTGGACGTGCATTTAGGTAGCGACCCAGACAGAAATACAGCAGCTTAGTGACTGAAATGAGACATCAATTCGGCCCATCTTCTAGCTTACTACTCAGTACGTGATTAAACCAATTGGTCTATTAAATTTGTAAGCAAATAAGTCCCATGAAGCAGTGTATGTCTGCCGAATTTTAATACCATATATTACGATGTTCTGGTAACTTCGACAGTTGGCATTTGATTGATAAGAGAGGAATTTCATGTTATATATCTCAAAGAAAGTGATGCTGTTTCAGATTTTTCAGTCTGCATGTCCAACGCTGAAGTTAGCACATTATTATCGCTTTCCGTCCCCCCATATGATCCATTTTAAGATTTTAAGTCCGCTGCTGTCGATCTTTTGTCCTTTATTTACATAAACGATTTAGGGGAAAATCTAAGTAGCTCTCTTAGGTTGTTTGCAGATGACACAGTCATTTACCGTCTAGTAAAATCATCTGAAGATCAAAAACAACTGCAGAACGATCCGAATAAGATTTCAGTATGGTGTAAAAATTGGCAATTGACTCTAAATGACAAGAAGTGTGAAGTCGGCCACATGAGTACGAAGGAAATCCGTTAAATTTTGTTTACAAAATAAATCAATCAAAAGTGAAGGCCAGAAACTCCACAAAATACCTAGGAATTACTATTACTTCAGACTTAAACTGGAAAGATCACGTAGATAATGTCGTGGGAAAGGCGAACCAAAGACTGCGTTTTATTGGCGGAACCCTTAAAAGATGCAAGAGAACTACTAAAGAAGCTGCATACACTACGCTTGTCCGTCCATTTTTGGAGTATTGCTGCCCAGTTTGGGATCCTTATCAGGTGGGTGGACATCGAAAGAGTCCAAAGAAGAGCAGTTCGTTTCGTATTGTCACGATACAGTGGAGATAGCGTTACGGAAATGATACAGGATCTGGGATGGGAATCATTACAACAACGGCGCTTATCGCTGCAACGTGGGCTACTTACGGAACTCCAATCGCCAACATTCTCCTACGAATGCGACAATGTATTGCTGACTCCCACTTGCATAGGTAGAAATGATCATTAGAATAAAATACGAGAAATCAGAGCTCGAACGGAGAGATTCAGGTGTTCTTTCTTCCCGCGCGCTATTCGAGAATGGAATGGGGGATAAATAGTATAACGGTGGTTCGATGATACCTCAGCCAGGCACTTAAATGTGATCTGCAGAGTATTCCATGTAGATGTAGACGAAAAACAGTCTCAGGGTTTATAAAATTCTATTTACAACGATATTTGAATACTTTGCCTTTGGAATCACTGACATAGATTTATTATTTATTGACATAGCTATATAATTTATCTCACGATACATTTGTAAGGGTATTTGATAACTGTTTCCCCAAGAAATTAGTAAAATTTAATTCTAAGAAACCATGCAAAACCCATGGCTTACTAAAGGTATAAAAATAGCGTGTAACCGAAAAAGAGAACTATATCTGTCCGCAAGAAAGAGTAATAACCCAGAAACAATAAAATATTATAAAAGCTACTGTGCTACATTAAGAAAAGTTATTAAAAAATCAAGAAGCATGTGCATCATGTCTGAGATTAGCTCCTCTGATAATAAAATTAAAACAATTTGGAATATTATTAAAAGGGAGACAGGGCAACCAAGAGCAGAGGAAGAGGGTAATACCATCAAAACAAATGAAAACTTTATCAACAAAAAGTCAGAAGTTGAAAACATTTTTAATGATTACTTTTTAAATGTTGTGGAGAAAATAGGATCTAAATGTTCATTAGAAGCAGCAAGGCAATTAATGGAAGAGGCCATACCCACACAATTTGATACAATTGAAATTCCACCCACCTCACCTTCAGAAATTAGGAAAATAATAAACTCTCTCAAGAGTAAACGGTCAAATGGAATTGATGGCATTTCCAGCAGGGTATTAAAAACTTGTTCCCAGGAGATAAGTAGGATTCTCAGTCATATTTGTAATAGCTCATTAAAGCAGGGTATTTTCCCAGATAGACTGAAATATGCTATCGTTAAACCTTTGCATAAAAAAGGGGATACATACGATGTCAACAACTACCGGCCCATCTCACTTCTGATAGCTTTATCAAAGATTTTTGAAAAAGTTATGTATTCTCGAGTTGCTTCACATATTAGTATAAATAAAGTTCTAACAAAATGTCAGTTTGGTTTTCAAAAAAGCTTTTCAACTGAAAATGCTATATACACCTTCACTGATGAAATATTAAATGCTTTGAATAACCGGACATCACCAGTAGGGATTTTTTGTGATCTTTCAAAGGCTTTTGATTGTGTAAATCATGGGATTCTTCTAGATAAGCTTAAGTATTGTGGTATGAGTGGGACAGTGCACAAATGGTTTAAATCATACTTAACTGGAAGAGTGCAGAAAGTTGAAATAAGCAGTTCACATGATGTAGATGAGACAATTAATTCTTCTAACTGGGGAGTTATTAAAAATGGGGTCCCACAAGGTTCGGTCTTGGGTCCTTTGATGTTCTTAATATATATTAATGACTTGCCATTCTACATACATGAAGATGCTAAGCTAGTACTTTTTGCTGATGATACAAGTATAGCTATCACACCTGACAAACAGGAATTAACTGATGAAATTGTAAATGATATCTTCCAGAAAGTCATTAAGTGGTTCTCTACAAATGGACTCTCATTAAACTTTGATAAAACCCAGTATATACAGTTTCATACAGTAAATGGCATGACACCATTAATAAATTTAGACTTTGAACATAAATCTGTAGCTAAGGTAGAATATTCAAAATTTTTAGGTGTTTGCATTGACGAGGGACTGAATTGGAAGAAACATATTGAAGATATCCTGAAACGTCTGAGTTCAGCTACTTATGCTATCAGAGTCATTGCAAAATTTGGTGATATAAATCTCAGTAAATTAGCTTACTACGCCTATTTTCATTCACTGCTTTCATATGGGATCATATTCTGGGGCAATTCAACATTGAGTAAAAAAGTATTCATTGCACAAAAGCGTGTAATCAGAATAATTGCTGGAGCCCACCCAAGAGCATCCTGCAGACATTTATTTAGGGATCTAGGGATACTCACTGTAGCTTCACAATATATATATTCACTCATGAAATTTGTTATTAACAATCTGACTCAATTCAAAAGTAATAGCAGTGTGCATAGCTACGACACTAGGAGAAAGGATGATATTCACTATTCAAGGTTAAATCTAACTTTGGCTCAAAAAGGGGTGAATTATGCTGCCACAAAAGTCTTTGGTCACTTACCAAGTAGCATCAAAAGTCTGACAGATAGCCAACTAGTATTTAAAAAGAAATTAAAGGAATTTCTGAATGGCAACTCCTTCTACAATGTAGATGAATTTTTAGATAAAACATAAAAAAAAATTACAAAAAAATTCTTAAAATATAGATTGTCAAGTATAGACAAAATTTACTAAACTGACACGTTCCACATCATTACGAAATGTCGTATACATGATCTAAGGAACAAGTATTAATCTAATCTAATCTAATCTAAAATCTAATCTAGGGAGAGGGTCACCGGTCATTTTTACTCGGAAAGGGGGGTCGCGGGTTTAAAAAGGTTGGAAAGTACTGGTCTATCTACATATTCATCTACATCCATACTCCGCAAGCCACCCGACGGTGTGTGGCGGAGGATACCTTGAGTACCACTATCGATTTTCCCTCCTATTCCAGTCACGTATTGTTCGCGGAAAGAAGGATTGTCGGTATGCCTCTGTCTGCATCCTCGTGATCTCTTCGCGAGATATACGTAGGAGGGAGCAATATACTGCTAGACTCCTCAGTAAAGGTATGTTCTCGAAACTTCGACAAAAGCCCGTACCGAGCGACAGAGCGTCTCTCCTGCAGAGTCTTCCACTGGAGTTTAGCGATCATCTCCGTAACGCTTTCACGATTACCAAAGATCCTCTAACGAAGCGCGCTGCTCTCCGTTGGTTCTTCTCCACTTCTTCTATTAATCCCATCTGGTACGGATCCCACACCGGCGAGCAGTATTCAAGCTGTGTGCGAACAAGTGTACTGTAACGTATTTCCTTTGTTTTCGGACTGTATTTCCTTAGGATTCTTCCAATGAATCTAAGTCTGGCATCTCCTTTACCGACGATTGATTTTATATGGTCGTTCCATTATAAATCCCTCCTAATGACTAATCTCAGATAATTTATGGAATTAACTGCTTCCAGTTGCTGACCTGCTATAGTGTAGCTAAATGATAAAGGATCTTTCTTTCTGTGTATTCGCAGCACATTACACTTGTCTACATTGAGATTTAATTGCCATTTCCTGCACCATGCGTCAATTCGATGCAGCTCCTCCTGCATCTCAATACAATTTTCCATTGTTACAACCTCTCTATATACTGCAACATCATCCGCAAAAAGCCTCAGTGAACTTCCGATGTTATCCGCAAGGTCATTTATATATATCGTGAACAGCAACGGACCCATGACACTCCCCTGTGGCACACCCGACGTAACTCCTACTTCGGAAGACTTCTCTCCATTGAGAAACCATGAATTTCCAAAGTTCGTGAGACGTATTTTGTTCGATATCCTCTCCTCGATCAATCTCTGGAGTTCCTAAACGGTGGGGAGAAAATAAAAAATCGCTCAGCAGGTAGTTCTAGCACAAGTAAACTTGGCGCAGGCTTTCAGCGGCGCTTTTGTAATGAACGGCCGTACGTCAGCCTCTCCTGTAATAAATGCTACGGGAAGAGGGACGGGTAATAGTGGCTCACAGAGACTGATTAGCGGACAAGAGAGAGAGAACCGGCTTATCTGGAGGACACGCGCCGAGAGCCGCGTTGTTTTCTGTTAACTCTGGTAGGGTGAGGGGGAGGGGAGGGGGTTGAAAGGGGTGTCTGGCGTGATGGACGGAGCGCTGATCGACTGGCGCGCACAATGGCGCTCGCAGGTCTCATCGCCGGCGCTTTTGTCCCGCCGACTGCCAATATGAACAGCCGGCCAGGCCAAACACTGCGCCTGGACATTCCGCCAGAGAGCCGCGTTTACAGCTGCCGCGCCCGCCGGGACGTACTTTACAGAATGGCGGCCGCAAACAAAACCCGTTTCGGCCGACAGTGAGTCAACCGCCGGGCGCCGTCTTCCTCCCCTCTGGCAAAGAGCGTTGCGCGTGTAAGCCGGCCACGGGATTTCGCCTTCCGAATAGCAAACAACGAAGCGATGGTTAAACATCATCATCATGACGATGTCGATTCCTCCGAAACTGGCAAAAAGAAAATGGGATGGTATTTCAGAGATTTTGTGCAAGAACGAATTAAATCGTCAAGATTAAATTTTGAATTACTATAGCCGCGTGCTGGAAGGCACCATGAGCTGCCTCTTCCGCCAGTGCTTCGAGTCCTCCCTAGAACGAGGGTTTTTTTTTTTTTTTTTTTTTTTTTTTTTTCGCCTTAAGCCGCGTGTCCACTTTCCGTGGCAGCCGCATCGAACAGTTCGTGCGCGGCACATGTGTGCTGCTCTAGCTCTGCGGCAGGTTTTCGCAGATCATCACTGACAGTGGGTCACTCCACAACAAATGTCGCTTGTGGTTTGTGTTTGTTACCTACAGTTTGTTACCAACAGTGCCTTCATGCTGATGTATAACAAGGAAAACAATAGAAAGCAGAAACGAAAAGTGCGTTGGTGAATGAGGGAACCGACTATTGCAAGATAAGGCTTTAGAAGTCCTGGAAGATACAATAACAAATTTTATTCGATTGTCCTTAGGCGATTTCGAATTCTTAAATGCGATGATCGAACCAAAAATAAGAAAATTTAACACCCACTTTCGAGAGGCTATTACTGTAAGATAATGTCTCGCAATTACTTTGAGGTTCTTAGCCACAGGAGATACCTATGCAAGCTTGCAATACCTTTTCCTGTCTCCAAACGAAGAATATCAAGAATAGTGCCGGAAGTTTGTGAAGCCATCGTCGACGCTCTCTAAGAAAGACTTCTTAGTTCTGTAGGATGCCAATAAAGGTCATCTTCTTTTTAAGTTCCTGACTTGGAATCTTGCTCCACGGGAGCAGCCGAGCCGTATGGAGCGCCACTTTACGGATCGCGCGGCCTCCCACGTCAGGCGTTTCAATCCCCCTCGGACATGGATGTGTGTGTTGTTCTTAGGTTAGTTTAACTTATTTGTAAGTCTAGGGACTTGTGACTAAAGTAGTTTGGTCCCATAATAATTACAATTTTTTTTCTGTTTGGACTTGGAACCTTCATTATACTGCTTATATGTTTCCGTGCGTCCTTGCGTGTACTTTCCTTGTAGTAGTCATTGTTTACTGGATTCCACAAGACGTATTTTGCTTTGTACAGTTCTATCAGGGCAAGACATGTCTCGTTGTCCATCTTAGCGCGCGCATGAGCAGCAGGACTGGCGTCTCAACTGCGCGAGCAGAGCCAACACCACCTAGAGCAGAGGTGGGCAATGAGCGAGCCGCGCTCTTGGAGCCGCCTGCCTGAGTGGGAGCAGAGCCGCGAGCAGCTGGCGTCCATCACGTAGTTCCTGCTGAAAAGACTAGATGGCGTTATGCGCAGCCAACGCGCTAACGTAGCCGCAGAAATACACCTGGCTGAGTGCATTATAAAATAACTTATAAAGGTAATAGTGCAAACTCTTTAGTGTCCAACTCGAATGAACAGACTCCACTGCTAGGGGTATCTCCTGAAAAATGCTATTATGTTTATAAGTAAGTAACTTATAATACCGGAAACTCTTCTCTAAAACGTCCAGCGTGTGCAATCGAGCCGACAAATATCTTATAAAGATTTTTTTTTTTTTTTTTTTTTTGTTTTGTTTCAGAAGACACCGCTAACAGTGCACACTTCAGGGTTTTCGTTATAATCTATGATATTACGTTATGGTACAATATACTGTGGAGTTGAAATGTCTAGTCAAATCGGCGCGGTAAAGCGGCGTTCTATTTTCAATTTCAACTCTAGTTGGAAGTGTGATTACTTGTTCACTGAAAGCGAAGGAGGCGCAAAATGTTTGGTACATGGTAAAATACTAGGCATAAAAAAGTACAATTTAGAACGCCAGTATAGAACACATCACTTCAACCAGTATGGAAGTGTAGAAGGTGAAATGCGACTTAATCTTTTTAATAAACTACGCGAGGAAGGAAGTAAAGTAGAGGTATGTATTATAATGCTGTACCTACTTACGAGATAACTTAATCACAGTGTTTTGTTTAATAAAACCAATTTTTCTTTGAAATAACAACAGGAATGTGATGCTCATCCTCCGATGCAGCTGTTTGTGCTAGTTACAGAATAGCTTTGCTGATAGCCCGTACTTCCCGACCATTTTGTGACGGTGAATTTGTGAAGCAGAGTTTGGAAGTCGTAGCAGACGAACTATGTCCACAGTTACGACGTTCTTTCGCAAGTTTGAGTCTGTCGCGGCGTACTATAACTCGCGGTATCGAACGTTTGTCAGGTGCGCCAGCAAGTATGCAGACCTCTAGCGGCAACTAGGATAACTACCGGCCGAGTGCGATCGCAGCTCCTTTTCCGACCTGAGGCGGAGCGCCGATTGCGCCGATTTGTGCCCACCTCTGACCTAAAGAGATGGCCGCGGCGCTCTCGTGTGACGTCAGGCAGAGTAGGCTGCGCGCGCATATCTGACTGGGTAGCCGCTGGGGCACGGCCCACTATGCCGAAGCAGCGAGCCAGTCAGCTATGCGCGCGCAACCTACTCTGCCTGACGTCACACGAGAGCGCCGCGGCCTTCTCTGTAGGTGGTGGTGGCAGAGCACGCTGGAGTCCCTTTGCCGCGGGGCGCCGGACCGCTCAGCTTTGGTTCGCTGCACGGCACGTTCCACCGCAGCAGGCGCGGGCCGAACGTCGTCTCCACTGCCCAGCTGCGAACGCTGCCGCGGGCTGCTGCTGCACGAAGTGGATACGCGGCTTAAGAGTAAGTCAGTTAAAATTAGTTTAAGTAATTTGGAAATCTAGGTCCCAATGACGTAAGCACTTTGGTCCCTAAGGTGTACAAACATTTGAACGTGACATTCCTTTCCTCACGAAAACAAATTTGAATAAAATATTTCTGGGTGTTGCACAAATTTTTAAACGTTTGTAGGTCTAAAAGGACGTATTACACGACTATCCGCCCGAAAGGTATTGGTCTAGTGCGTCAGCCATCTAGCGGCGAAACACGTGCAACTACAACGGAACCACGATTATTTGCAGACACTTTATCCGCGCGCCGGAATAGAGAGCAGTTCTAAAGGCCGGTATTACACTATCAAATTATCGGACAAAGAATTGGACGAAAAAATTGGATAAAATATTGGTCATATTTTTTGACAAAGAAATTGGATAAAACGCAAAAGGGTGTATTACACTATCATCCAATATTTTGTTAAATTTGCTTGAAAATGGAGGTGTAATACTCAGCTGTTGTTTATACTACAGTTGCGTTGTGTCTGCATTTAGAAGAGGAGGGAAAAAAGGAAATGAAACGCACTGGGATGAAACCGTGGGTGTCAGAGCGAGATAAATAAAATTTGTTACGGGACCTGGAGGATTTTCTTTTTTTTATGCCGTCGGCAGAACAGCCAGGCCGTTCACTGCTAATTATTTTGTCGCTCTTCATCCTTCACAGTTTGAAATAGAGTAACAAGAAGGCTGACTCAGCGTATACGAATAAGATTGTTAAGTTGATAAAGCAAGTTTCATTAAATAACGTTTAAATGAAAAATGGGAGCACTGGCAAAGAGGATAATCTAAATTGTTTATGACCATATTAACAATGTAAGGGGCGAAATATTTCTGATAAAGTAAATAGGCTCTATTTATTTCCTTACAAAAATTGGCTGACTTATATATATGTACATAGATTCGCTTGCAAACAGATGTCGATGTTTGAAAGTTGTTTCACTTCCCAGCACTTAGCACACCTAGTTACCGAATTCTTACATTCTAAAATCTGCTTCGGCCGTAAATAAGATTTAGGGGTATTACTTCTTCAATTCCGATAGTATATAATGACTTTTTTACATCACGGATTGTAACTCAACCTCAGTTTCGCCGCAGGATATTGGGCTACGGGAATTGACGTGAAGGACAGTGAATTGGCCTTGTCGCCTATTATACAACGCCCCATATGATTTTTTTTTAAATTTTGTTGTTGCTAGAAAACACTACACTAACATTCCACTACTAGCCATGTTTACGTATACGAACGTTATGTCCAAGTAATGTCAGATATTTAACCTCCAAATAAAACAGCTGTAGTGGCAAGGAAGCTGTATACTACTAGCGCTCCAAGCGGTCACATTTCTCACGGCAGGAAACAGAAGACGAGCGATTTCTGTGATATGATGAAATATTGGACGACGTTCCCATTACACTATGTCCAATTTTTCTTTGTCCAATTCTTTGACAAATAATTTGATAGTGAAATACCGGCCAAACTCCCGTGAATTCGCGCACGCGCAGTAGGCAGCGCCAATGCGCGCATGCCCAGAAGCGGATATCTACATCCATACTCCGCAATCCACCGTAAGGTGCGTGGCGGAGGGTACACTGTACCACTACTAGGCATTTCCTTTCCTATTCCACTCCCAAATAGAACGAGGAAAAAAAGAATGCCTGTATGCCTCCGTACGAGTCCTAATTTCTCTTATCTTGTCTTTGTGATCACTACGCGAAATGTAAGTAGGCGGCAGCAAGATCGTACTACACTCAGCTTCAAATTCCGGCCCTCTAAGCTTCCTCAACACAAATTCACGAAAAAAACGTCGCCTTTCCTCCAGCGATCCTCAATAGAGTTGCCGGAGCATTTCCGTGACACTCGCGCATTGGTCGAACCTACCAGTAACAAACCTAGCTACTCGCCTCTCAACTGCTTTTATGTTTTCGACACAAGATACCTCAAACCGATTCCCACAGGCAAAATTTATCCCGTCATAGGCATAACATCACCCGCTATGCGGCAAAAAGTCACCGCCGACATCAAAGATCAAAACAAATGTACAATCCACGACACCCTGCGATCTTCCTATCGGTACTTACAAATAAGAATTGGGCAATACATAACTCAGGATAGTAAAAACTTTATTGCTCGCTGTCTCTGTTCATAGGTATGAATTATGTAAGTCTCCTTCTATGCCCTAAACAGCTACCCAATCTGTTTAAACAAGATCAATAATTAATCTGTAGTTTAGCCATTCTATCAATATGCATATGATGACGTGAAAATATATATAAACAAATATAAATTAAATCTCTGAATAAGCAACAAAATGGATTCTAAGATAAAGAAGTGATTCACTCACGAGGTAATTCTTTATAGATGGAGTTTATTTCTCTTTTTGGACATGAAAATGCGGACGTGGTCCTACTTTATACATCGATAAATAACTGAATATTTCCCCAACTATTGTTCATGAGAGGCACAGTAAGTATCACACGCATTCTAGAGTAAAAGGTCCAAATTAATCCGCGATTAATTACAGTATGTAATCACACGAGTGCACAATTACTGAATTATTTCAGTTCCACAGGCCTACTACCGTGCAAAGTTTATCACTTTTCAAGCAGACTAAGTTCTGCAGTCACAGTCCCGTAAATTTCTTAAGTCCACACATGCCTATCTCTTCAAATTACAATTTCGTAACGCGGCTTCAGACCGCCAAGTGTCACAACCTGTCACCACCGCGTCCAAGTTATGAGTCCCTTCCCAAGCGTTCGAAAGCGTGCTCTACCTACTCCCAAATTTGTATCCTTCCGCGCATCCTAACGCCTCATCTTTAAAATACAGTTTCCCTTCCAAAATATTGTACATTTGAATATCAGATAATTAAATGCTTTGACCACCTCCCTCAAATGTTGTTTACATTTAACAAACAAATATATATCTAACAATAGTAAAACGGTTGAGACTAAAGCTGTTTGCTAAGATAGCCATTAAGCGTGGTGTCTCACTGTTCAAATATACTGCCGCCATCGAAATATAGTTACACAATTTATATTTAATTTATCATGGTTTATTAAACAAATATTTTCAGTTCTTGTCCACAAATACTTATAATTGTTTATATATAAATTATCTGCTGCATATCTACTATTTTTAGTCGGCCATGAAATATTTAAGTGGCAGTCTACAACAAAGACATGAACGTTACTAAGAATACTATAAATATAATAAAATACATATATAAGTGTAATGCGCTTTGCTGGGTTCATGTTTTGTGTTTCTGTGGTGGAATCTATGTTCTAACACAAGAATATTATTTACCTCAACGAAAATAACAAGAGAATAAAACAAAGTTTATGGAAAGAATACGGAAATAACTTGGTACGTCTTTTAAGGTAGGTAGTGTGGTGCAATGCTGCTCATTTGCTCATCTGTTACAGATAAACACTACGTATCAGTAATTGTAAATATAAGTTTTATAATATTACTATTATAGTACTGAAATCTGTTGGCTTTTTATCTGTAAGGGATATTGAAATTGTAATTGCAGCGTTTGATTCTCACAAGTCTCCTGAATCCATTCATATATTTATATTTTCCATATGATCATTCCCTGATTTTATATGAATTTTTAGAATAATGTATGTGTGTCTATATTGTATTTCAGTTGCAATCTGGAATAGCCACCCTCGATCAGCCAAGAGCGCTTCCGGATTCCGAGCACAGTAGTAAAACCCAGACTACATGTATCCCATTAACTGGGTCGAAACTGTTAGCCGACCGGCTCGGGAACACAGCAGCCTGGCAAAACCCGTCATTCACATGGAAATAATCAGCTTCTCCCTGTATGTGTAATATCAGAACCCGATGAAGTTGCATCGCAAACAACGGGTTCCGCAAGAGTTATAATGAAACAATAAGGCAGCTATCTCTGTGGAAAGAAATGGTGCCACACTCTACGATGCACATACTTCACGAGAGATATGCATATCAATTTTAGTTTCCAACATAGAAGGCATTAAGCCAGCTGCGCACTAGAGTAACAAGGAGCAAATGAAATGGGGTGATAGCAGTATAGTGAATGTCGAGAAGCACAAGATTTTGACCATCTCCTAACTTGTCCAAATACGTCAGTAACATGTACCATAGACGATATTCTTATGTTAATGACAAAGCAATCTACCTTGATAATTACTGGAAAGGGGGGATATAATTCGTATTATCCCGACACGGAAGAAGAAGAAGAAGAAGAAGAAGTAGAGAATCCGGTGGTGCTTGCGGATTTACTTATACGAATGTTCATTTTGTCCATGTACTCCTCTCTTTATCTCCTTGTTCTCTCTCTACCTACCTACTTCTGCCGCCTCCTCCTCTTCGACATTTGCTCATCTTTCCCTTCCTCCTTCTCCTCTTGCCCGTCTTCCTTCCCCCTCTATCTACCCATCCATCACTATGCGTTATTACCTCCACAGCTCTCTGCTAATCTACTCCTGCCCCCCTCTCTCATTGCATCTCTTGCCTCCTCTGTATATGAAAAAAGAAAAAAAAATACATCCCCAAATGTCAAACGGTATCGAAATCGGAAATTTTGAAAATGAGGTGTGCAAAATTGTATCAAGATCGGAATATCCTCCACCAAGCACTGTCCCAACTATTATTCGTCTTGTTTTGAAAGTCAAGTGTGCAAAATCTTATCGCAATTTAATGAACGGTATGTCTGCGCATTAAATACGAATCGAATCCGAAGTCGCAACAGCCATACAGAATTACTAGTTCAGTTTGTTTCAATACCTCAGCTGGGTTTTCCAAATTTAGTTTCTTTTCTATACCATTCCTGAAGTAAAGCGAAAAAAACAAATGATAATAATAATATTCAAATCGGTCAAGCTATTTCTTAGTTTTACGGAGACTAAGGTGCAGAAACTGGTAATTGCGTATCACAATGATTGTCCCCGGTAAATTCCGAAATTCATCGTAATGAAATTTTACACAGAGTGTGCCTGATTTGGTCCAATTTAAAATACAGGACTGATTCTATTTCGATTAATAACCTCATTATTTCTATTAGAGATTAAATTTTGTTTATTTTGTTGATGACTTCACGCCCACTACGGTCGGGGGTTCGAATCCCCCCTCGGGTATGGATATGTGTACCGTCCTTAGTATTAGCTAGTTCATAAGTAGTTTGTAAATTCAGGGACTGGTGACCCCGTAGTTAAGTCCCATAAGCTCTACAAACATTTGAAAATTTAATTTTGTTGAGTATCTAGTAATTGCCGCTGTCTTTCAACCTTAAGTCTGGCTGGGCTAGCGGTAAAACACTTTCCTATGGAGCGAAAGGTAACGGGTTACAAACGGGATTACTTTTTTTTTTTTTTTTTTTTTTTTTTTTTTTATTCTGCGTTTTTATCTAGCCTTCACCTCTCGACTGCGTGAGAGTCAACAAAACCGACACGTGATTTGGATTCTATGTTTAACTGTATGTCCCCAATTCTCGGCTGGATAACTGGGGTGAGGGACTTACAGACAGATGAAGTGGGGTCTAATTGAAATACTTCCTCCAGGCCTAATTTTATATTCGACCTGGATCGTTTGCTTGGTGCTACAGTTTATTTGACGTTATACATTTGTGCCTTTTTTAAAAAAAAACTCATTATTCTTAGGTCGATCTAAATCAATTTATACAAGTTTCCAGCCAAGATCGCGTGCTTTTTTTTTTTCTTTTTTTTAATTTATGGATGACCGGTTTCGACGTTCACAAACGTCATCTTCTGATCTCCTATATCTTACAATGTTATATCTCATATGGTTTTACCTATATCCATTCATTACATTTGTCACGAGTAGTTGTATACAAACATTGATGATGAAGTTGGATCTACAGTACAGATGCCCACACTGGTTGCACAAGAGTCACTCTTGTCCACCTCCAAAGATGTCCGGCGCAGCTCTGGACGAAACGTTAGGAAAAATTGCAAAGTTTTATGGACCACAGCCTTATAACCCTGAAGTTCTACCAGCAGCTATGGTATACGGTCGTGAAAACCTTCATTGATCAGAACACACACCCATGCCAGAGGGAGGATTCCAATTTCCGACGGCGAACGGCCGTGCGCAGCGCAGCTCGGCGCCTCAGTGCACACGGCTGTTCTGCCGCGGTCGTAAGACTCTGACCATGTCCTTAATCATGACCTTCAACGTCATTCCAAGGTCAAACATGTTTTCTCACATGCAAAACCCCATTTAATATTGTGGATGTTCAAATGTTTGTTAAACTTATGGGACTTAACTACGGGGTCATCAGTCCCTAAACTTACAAACTACTTATCAACTACCTTATACTAAGGACGGCTCAAATATCCATGCCCGAGGGGGGATTCGAACCCCCGACCGTAGTGACCATGCACGGAGCGCCTCAGTCTCCTCGGCCACCGCGGCCGGCTAATATTGTGAAGCCGCAATTTTATCTTAAAGTGCGACCTTATCCGTAATCATGCTCTTGATCTTGAACCAGCCTTCGACAATCATTTGAAAACATTGTTTGAATTATCTTTGATGACTTCCAACCACTGTACGATACACATTTTGAACTAGTCTTATTATTCCCTCTTTTACCCGACATGTGGCGTAAATTTTGTTTTGGAACATAGTACCCGCCGTCGTGGATCCGCCGTCTCCTGGCAGCGAGAGTTCCCAGGTGAGAAAACATAATTGACCTTGAAATGACGGCAAACTTTGTGCTCAAGAATCGACAATGGCAAAGGGGGTTTCCCATTTGAAAAAAATGAATTTGTCCTACATATGACCTTCAGTGTTATGTACGAGGTCAAATCAAGAACTTCATTGAATATCCAGGAGAAATGCCAACAACTTTTCCAAATAAGTAAATTTAAAATAAAAATAAGCATTCTTCACTAGCTATTCAGCGGTTTTCATCCTTTTGTGGCACATTTTATGTCTATACAGGGTGAGTCATAAATGAAGAAAAATATTTCATACAAATTGTCACACATTAAGCTACAATCATAAATTCGTGTTCCACATGTTCCTATGTCAATAAATGACACTGCAATTGCATGGTAAAAATCTGGAAATATGAAGTGGACTTTTGAGTGTTACTGTGCACCGTCATTGGCCGACAGGGCAGATCGGCAACAGAGCACAACATGTGGGTGTTTTAGGTAGTCTAGCTGCTCACGACAAGGTGAAGCATGCGGCGTCTAGCGACGGTCTGCGTGACACTGCGAGCAATGACAGCGCTCACATATATCACATACCGTTTCTTTGCTGGCCAGTATTATGTATTGTGGCTAGTTGTTATAGGGAAAGGAACTTGTGCCCTGTTGCCAGTTACCGATCTGTCACCTTGGCCAATGTTGATTTTAACAGGGGCACAACTCCGCCGATTCCAGAACTTAATTCTGCATTTATGCACGCAGAATTCCGCTGATGAACTCGTAGAATGATGTCCAGATGGTGTTAGCTGTAAGCTGCCAAATGTTTAATGTTGAGTGGCAGAGTCGACCTGTTACAATATCTCTCTATTTGTAGTTGCGAGATATGGAACTATTTCTAATTAATGGCAACGTGATCTATGGAGTATGATTCTCGCTTATGAAGTTAAAATTTATGATTGTGTACAAACAGTGTAGTGATATTGATAGTATGAAACGAGTTATTTGACAATTCTTAATAGTATCAATCTTGATTAAAGTAGTGAACATAAAATTTTATTTAAATTTTGCAAATATGTGACTGTTTCGACCTAAATCAACGTTGAAACCTTAATCAATCCTTAGTTATTCTCCTAGTGAGATATTGGCTTAAAAATCTTTTACGTAAATAAAGAGATCACAAATAGTGAATCACATATGATTTATAGCGTGAATTTTACATTAATTAACAATTAACACAAGAGTGCTACATCTACAACATGACATAATTATGTAAGTAAACTGTTTATCTATATTTTAAGTGTAAATATACTATGTGTGTGATATGTGTCAGTCCCCAAGATATAACAGGTTAGGTTCTTAAAACACTGCTTAAAAGCTTTGCTTAAGATGAAATGAAATATTCTGGATATTAAGTGACAGGTATCGCACGAGTCAAAAAAGCAGGGTGGTATCGGGTACTAGAATTGAGTGTCAAATAGCTCGTTCCGTTATACGGCGCACAGTAACACCCAACAGTTCAGAATGAAACTTTCACTCTGCAGCGGAGTGTGCGCTGATATGAAACTTCCTGGCAGATTAAAATTGTGTGCCGGAACCGGGACTCGAACCTGGGACCTCTGCCTTTCGCGAAAGGCAAAGGTCCCAGGTTCGAGTCCCGGTTCCGGCACACAATTTTAATCTGCCAGGAAGTTTCACCCAACAGTTCACTTTATATCAGATTTTTACCATTCAATTGCATTGTCATTTATAAACAAAGGAATACGCGGAAAACTAATTCATGTTTGTAGCTCAATCTGTGATAATTGGCACTAAACATTTTTCCTCATGTATGACTCACCCTATATACAGGGTGTTTTACTAAGTGTGTATGCCTCTGTAACTTATAAAATAATAAGTGACGGGAAATTTTAATGCGGTAGGTCAACACAAGAAATGTTACACTTTCTGCGGAGCTATGAACATAGTTTATTGTATCATTTTCCAAAGAGTTACACCACAAAGATATAATTTTTTAAATGGAACAATAGCTTTTTCTATCGTGTATTGGATTCGTTTTAACCAGCTGCGTCCAAATCAATTTAAACTACATTCCTATCACTGTTAGTTTGGGAGCTACAACCCTTCAAAGTTCCGGGGGCGGAGGCTGCGATAGGGTATCTGACTGGCCGAGTGGCTATCCCCTGGGGCACGGCCCACTGTCTCATGACCACTAGCCAGTCAGCTACGCTGTCTTAGCCTCCGCCCTCGAAACATTGAAGGGTTGTAGCTCCCAAACTAACAGTGATAGGAATATAGTTTAAATTGATTTGGACGCAGCTGGTTTCAACAAATCCAATGCACGAGAGAAAAACTATTGTTCCATTTAAAAATTATATCTTTGTGCTGTAACTCTTTGGAAAATGATAGACTAAACTATGTTCATA
This sequence comes from Locusta migratoria, assembly GCA_026315105.1. Taxonomy (NCBI): domain Eukaryota; kingdom Metazoa; phylum Arthropoda; class Insecta; order Orthoptera; family Acrididae; genus Locusta; species Locusta migratoria. The sequence goes on from CM048749.1 coordinate 183,964,549, forward strand.
GCTCCGCAGAAAGTGTAACATTTCTTGTGTTGACCTACCGCATTAAAATTTTCCGTCACCTATTATTTTATAAGTTACAGAGGCAAATACACTTAGTGAAACACCCTGTATATGACAGTGGCCGCCGGCCTCGGTGGCCGAGGGGACTGAGGCGCCCCAGTCACGGTCTGCTCGGCCACTACGATCGGGGGTTCGAATCCCCCCTCGGGCATGGATATTTGTGCCGTACTTAGAATTAGCTAGTTCATAAGCAGTTTGTAAGTTTAGGGACTGATGACCCCATAGTTAAGTCCCATAACCTTTACAAACATTTGAACATTTGACAGTGGCCGTGGAAGCCTTCGAACATACATCACGCGTACGTTTCTTTCACTTGCATATGTCTACCGAAATACCTAGCTCAAGTAAATCATAAAAATTATCATAAAGAAGTTCATGACACACCGTTCGGGAGTGCATAAGGCAGAGAGGGGCAGTGGAAAGATAGCGGTAGCAGTAGTACTCTCGTCCACAGTCGGTAAGAGTTCTCGCGCAGCAGGTGTAGCGGGTCGACTGCCTGCTGCTGGTACCGGCTGCGTTCATCCGGCCTAAGTGTTCTCCGTTTAAGATGCCGTAAAGACGGCCACTGGGCGGGAGCGCCTTTCGACAGCCGTCCCACTTTGTACGGCCTGGCCTTTGTTTACTGCCGGTGGCCACTTTGGCGGCGAGATCGGCGAGTCGTAAAGCAGGGCGTGGCCGCCGCCCACCCGGCGCCTGCCCCTCCCTGGGGGCTTCTCCGGCAGTTCAGCATCGCGGGGGTGTGCGCGGCCTGCGAGTTTACTGGTACATTCCAGCAGCTGCCGTTACTCTCGTCCCGGTAGCTCCTGCTGCACCGCTGGAAAATCTCTCGTGGCAGCTACCTGAACAGCGAAACTGTGTTACGCAGTTCGTAAAGGCGTCTCCACATGGATCGTAGACACGCAACTGGCATTTTGGAGTACCTACCTCCAGCGACTGAAATACGACTTTAGGGAGTGCATGTTGCGAACCATCAGCTGTTTATTATACAGGGTATTACAAAAAGGTTCGCCCAAACTTTCAGGAAACATTCCTCACACACAAAGAAAGAAAATATGTTATGTGGACATGTGTCCGGAAACGCTAAATTTCCATGTTAGAGCTCATTTTAGTATTTCTCTTTAAATGTAAATTGAAATAATTCGTGCGGACAATTGTCAAAATACCCAATTGTTTCGTTAGTATGTACTGTACTTCCTCATCAACACAGATTTTCTGTGAACGTTTGGGCAGGAATTGTTGGTGATGGGACTCATGTTCTTCCACCTACGCTCACTGGAACACGTTATCATGATTTCATACAGGTAGAGTTACCTGTGCTGTTAGAACATGTGCCTTTACAAATACACAACGCCGCGGTGGAGTAGCCGAGTGGTCTAAAGCACCTCGCTGCGGAGCGCGCGGTTGCTCGCCGTGGAGGTTCGAGTCCTCCCTGGGGCATGGGTGTGTGTGTGTGTGTTGTCCTTAGGTTAGTTTACCTAGGTTTGAGTAGTTTGTAAGCTACGGACTGATGGTGCGATAGATTTACAGAACATTTGAAGTACACAACAGTCACAAGATGTGGTTCGTGCACAATGGAGCTCCTGCACATTTCAGTCGACGTGTTCGTACGCTTCTCAACAACAGATTCGATGACCGATGGACTGGTAGGGGCGGACCAATTCCATGGCCTCCACGCCTTCCTGACCTCAACCCTCTTGACTTTCATTTATGGGGGCATTTGAAAGCTCTTGTCTACGCAACCCCGGTACCAAATTTAGAGACTCTTCGTGCTTGTATTGCGGACGGCTGTGATACAATACGCCATTCTCCAGGGCTGCATCAGCGCAACAGGGATTCCATGCGACGGAGAGCGGATGCTTGTATCCTCGCTAATGGAGGACATTTTGAACGGTGGTACGTTCTGTTGCTGTGTGTTTCCATTCCATGAGTAATGTGATTTGAAGAGAAGTAATAAAATGAGCTCTAACATGGAAATTAAGCGTTTCCGGACACATGTCCATATAACATACTTTCTTTCTTTGTATGTGACGAATGTTTCCTGAAAGTTTGGCCGTACCTTTTTGTAACACCCTGTAGTTATAACTTCGATCGGTTTCGGCTACTCCCGCGCGGGTTTGCCGTTTCTCCACAGAGATTCAGGCGCCTTACTAAAATATTCCCTAGACGGTTCAAGACATCATAATGGTAGGAAATTCCCCGTTTCAAATTTAAATACTAATCAGGTCATTCTATTACCATTTTTTCCCGACGTTTTTCCAGAGTTTGTCTCTGTGACTTAGGGGAAAGTATTTTACTTACATCAGATTCTGTTCTATCACTTTTCCACCTCGTTGTAGATCTCCTAGAATAATTCATGATGTTCTAAAGAGGTGAGGTGACACTACAGAGTTTCGCTGTTTTGACGCCGGTGTACATTTTAATTCCCCCAATAACAGAGGGGTCCAAAAAATGTATCCACTGTATAAAAGTCCATAACTAGCAAACTAATTGACGGAGTTGTCTCATTTTTGGTGAAAGTGTAGCTTAAAGTCCAACCTAAAAACCACTGTAGGTGTTCGAAATGGTCACCATTAACTCTATCCCATTGGCCCTTTTCGCGCACATGCAGGGTCGGCACCGACAAGGAAAGTACTTGGGCTCTAACAAACACATATACACCAAAATCGTATGAGAGATAATGTAAAGATCCCTTATTGCACTAGTGATAATCCCACATCTGCAAAACTCTGCAGTCGTCCGTTAGAGGCCTCTGCGTGTGTCATGCCGCATTGTACTCTGACCTGTCGGTTCGCCAGTAGGGACGGTGCAGTGTGCCTCCGAAGTTGCGTTTTGTGATGTTATTTGTGTGGTGAAGCGTCAGATGGGGCGGCGATTGCTGATCAATCCTGATAATGTATTGCGATTAGTTGAGATGTAGTTACGAAGAACCCTTCTTCGTGAAGATGGTAATAGTGTAGAAGATGAATCATTTGAATGCTTCCTCGTATCTGTTATGGTACAGAAATATGAGCATAAGTTACATACTGTTAGGGATGATAATGACGAACAACTCATTGCAAACTGTAGTGCTACGGTACGTGCGGGAAGAGGCGATGGAAGCAGTGGCAGTGAATAACAACAGTCTTTCGGGAAGAAGGTTAAAGTTGCAACTATCATCACGGCTTTTGATGACAATTCGCTAGAGAACATGTACGATGATTATTACATAAGTTAAGATATCTGCTTTACGTATGGCGTCTACAATTACATCTACAGTGCTATCTAGAGCATCACTGCAGAGCTTTGCAGAAAAACGACACCCACCAGCACATTGACGTGTACTTAGAGATCCTGTAACCAAACGTTCATACAAATACGTTTGTTCGAGCCCATGTACTTTCCTTGTGAGTTAAACGCGGATTTGGCATGTTTTAATATCTACAGAGTGGCAGGATGCCCTTCCTGCCGCCACCCCATGCCCCCCAAGAGGAAATGTGTACCCCAAATGTCTCCGTATAGTGTTATAAGTGTGCGAGAGTGTAAAGTGTTACGAAATGTATGCGAACTGTGTAACTGAGGAAGTACTTGGGGACCAGCCCGGTATTCATCTAGGGGGATGTGGAAAACCGCCTAAAAACCACATCCAGGCTGGCCGGAAGTCTGAACCCTTCCGTTCATCCGCCGGGCGGATTGGAACCGGGGCTAGTACGCCTCCCCGTTTCGGAAAGCGGTGCATTAGACCACACTGCTAATCGAGCGGGTAAATGGTCACCATTAACATCGACACACAAACGATGCCGGTGAACTGCTGCACGAACTACTGACTGCAACGTTTTCAGTAGGATATCTGCAGTCGAGGGGACTGAGGCTCTCCAGTAACGGTCTGCACGGCCACTACGGTCGGGGGTACGAATCCCCTCTCGGGCCGTCGTTAGTATTAGCTAGTTTATAAGTAGTTTGTAAGTTTAGGGACTGATGACCCCGTAGTTAAGTCCCATAAGCTATACAAACATTTGATTTAGATATCTGCAAATGACTATGCGATGGATTCTCGAAGTTCATCCAGTGTGCGTGGCTTTTGTCGATAAACGACGTCCTTTGGGGTCCCCCAGGTAAAAGCCCAGAGAAGTTAGAAGTTAAGTGTGGGGAACGTGGTGAATATTCCACAGCACCTCTATCGCCTATCCAGCTTCCTGCTATATTTTCGTCGATATAAGCCCTGACACGATTTTGGTAGTGGGATGGAGCACCATCTTGTTGAAAGTAAAATCTTCCATCTCCATACAAGTCTCGGATGGCAGGTGAAATGGATTTCTGATGCTTCTGAAGGTACACCTCACCGGTAACTGTGAGAACCGGTAAAGAAGAACGGCCCAATGAAGCCCCTGTAAGACAACCCACACCACATATTTACACCTGACAAATTCGCGGCTTTGTCTACATGGACGTTCGGATTTTCGGCTGCCCAGTAGATGCAATTGTGGCGTTTTACTGTACCATTGTGTGTGAACTGTGCCTCATTAGACCAAACAATCATCTCTGCAAACTCTTCATCGTTGCGCACCATGTTAGTAAACCACTCGCATTACTCTATTCTACGATCTGGGTCGTCTTCGTTAATTGCGTGTAGCAGTCGTGGGATGTAGCACTTCCACTTTGCTGTCTTCAAAATTCGCCGAACACTTGAGCGACTCACTCCAGTTTCACGGGCGCACTGCCTCATAGACTTCTGTGCTGTGCGGGTGAATTGTTGTAAAACACGACGGGAGTTAGCTGGACTTGTTACTGTTACAGATCGTCCAGATCGTTGTTTGTGTACATCTTTAACACTGCATTCGGCTTAAAATTGGTCTCGAATGCGACGAATCGTTAAACGTGTCGGTGGTTCTGTTTGACACTCATTTCACCATTGCCGTTGTCATCTGACAAAACAAAAGAACGTAATTCAACCCTTGTATGGTGAATACCGGAACTACAAACTATTACACTACCAAAGATGAGACAACTCCGGCGATTAGTTTGTAAGTTATGGACCTTTAAACAGTGGATACACTTTTTTGGACCCTTGTGTATTTTGTTCACGCACACTAAGCTAGTACTCCGCACTGTGGTTGATACAAGCGACGATAAATGGGAAATACTTTAACAGTCAGTCCTATCGAGCACCGCGCTGAGCGCCAACTTAGTTTACGTAGACAGTGACAGGCTATACTGTATGCAACGGGTTTTTGTTCTTAATTTCTGTCAGAAATGTTCTTACGAAAGTACCATAGTTTCTGGAAAATAATTTTACCGTTTTCCTGGACTTGAATGCGCATTTAATCCAATAATACGACACAATGAAATGACCATTGTTTGATAGCTGTGGTGAATTTGTGATAAAACAATCAGGATTTCAGCTGTGTAGCCATTTTAAAGTGTCTCAAGCTGTACAGTGTCTGTTACGCCTAACTGCCTATCATTCAAAACATATCAACCAACAGTCAAGTCGCGGTAATTAAAAAAATTCTACATGACTGTAGTTCCCCTCTAAGGAAAAGTCATGAACGTATGTCGTCGTTACTGTGTTGTTTATACATTTCCAATAACAAAGAAAGGAAGTATATGATGTGTAAGGGGTACTACATAATTCATTTAATTTCTATTTCGCTGAATGTAAGTCGATAGTTGATGAAGCTGAAACTACGACAGCAATGCTTGTTTACTTACGAACTTAATATGAGAAACATTTGTAGTGTACACATTTACTCTGTCTTTGCTAGTCTATATGTATGTGTAATGAAGACAGAATCAATAACATGCTATTATGTTTTATGAATGTCCACTACTCTTTAAACTTTACGCCTGGACTGTAACGATTAGTACAACTACAAACGAAACAACGTGTCATATTTTATCTTACAACGAAGGCTCTAAACAATGGACCGAACCAGGTGGCACATTGTTTAACGCGCTAGATTACCATTCGGGAGGACGTTGGTTGGGTTCCAACTCCGGCCATCCAAATTATCACTCCAGGGATATGCCGAGGTGGTTACTTTGAAATGACAAGGCCGATTGCCTTCCTCATTCTTACCCAAAAAATCCGAGCGTCTATAATCAGTCCCTAACTGCTCTTCACCACATAAAGAAAAATGAATGGAATAGGAGCTGTATATTATATATTCCACGTCATGTACCGTATTTTTCTTAGCTATTTGGCATATAAGAGAGGGAGGGATGTAGATACATTAACGAGGCCAAATGTCTCGTATTCGAGGCCAGTAAAAGTTCGAAACTGCCTTCCTTCTATTACATTATTCAAATAACCCCTGTAATGAAACTTCGTGGAAGATTAAAATTGTGTGCCGGAACCGGAACCTTGGACCTTTGCCTTTCACGGGCAAGCGCTACCTCTGAGCTATCCCGACGCGACTCACGATCCTTCCTCACAACTAGTATTCTGTCAGTATCTCGCCTCCTCCTTTCGAAACTTCACAGAAGTTCTCCTGCGAACCTTGCAGCACTAGCACTCCTGGAAGAAAGGATGTGGTGGGCACATGGCTTAGCCACAGCCTAAGGGATGTTTCCAGAATGAAACTTTCACTCAGCAGCGGAGTGTGCGCTGATATGAAACGTCAAAATGTTCAAATGTTCAAATGTTTGTATAGTCTATGGGACTTAACTACGGGGTTATTAGTCCCTAAACTTACAAACTACTTACAAACTAGGACGGCACAAATATCCATGCCCGAGGGGGGATTCGAACCCCCGACCGTAGTTGCCGTGCAGACCGTGACTTGAGCGCCTTAGTCTCCTCGGCTACCGCGGCCGGCATATGAAACTTCCTGGCAGATAAAAAAAAAAAAAAAAAAAAAAAAAAAATATGTGCCGGAACCGGTACTCGAACCTGGGACCTTTGCCTTTCGCGGGCTAGCAAGGAGTGCTAATCTTGCAAGATTTGCAGGAGAATCCCTGTGAAGTTTGGAAAGTAGAAGGCGAGGTACTGGCAGAATTGAAGTTGTGAGGACGGATCGTGAGTCCTGTCGGTATAGCTCAGCGATGTCGGGCGCCGTGGCTCAGTGCGCCCGTTCAGAAAGCTGAACGCCCTCCGTAATAAAAAAAATTCTGAGCCAAGAAAAAAAAAAGTGGTAGAGCGCTTGCCCGCGAAAGGTAAAGGTTCCAGGTTCGAGTCACGGTTCCGGCTCACAGTTTTAATCTACCAGGAAGTTTCATATCAGCGCACACTCCGCTGCAGAGTGGAAATTTCATTTTGAACCCCAATGTAGTATTTTAATTGTCTGTTGTTAAGAACTGAAAACAATCCAAATCAGCTTTCTGCTACTGTTTTGGGGCAACTAAGATGGTGGATTCTGGCTGAAGTTGTCTGACGACAATGTGATCTCCCCTCTTTTATACCAGCACGTTGGTGTGTGGCCGCGCCGACTGCGGTGTGGTGACGTAAGAGGGGACCAGGTTCCTGGAGGCGGGGTTCCCAAATAAGGGCTCCGGTGTACTCCCGTGTTACCCAGAGCGGGATCCTCTCATCCGCACGCAGCACCATAAACGCGAGCCGCGGGTCCAGAGCCTCCGCTGTAACTTACATTGCGGCTGTCACAACTGGCGACGGCGGAGTCACACGCTGAAGTTAGCGGCGGGCACCTAACAAGGCAGACAGGCGCAGCTGCGCTTTGCGGCCGGACAGAGGGAGACGAACCACTTTGCGGCCGCGCTGCACTGTTCTCCGTCTCACTCTACACGCTCCAGCAGTCCAACTACCCGCACAACTGGCGGCAGTACTCACTAGCTTTTGCATAGGACTTGTCCGCTTATGTAATTAGTCCATTCTTATGTTCGTGTAGATTGAAAGGAAGTGTCAGCAGTTGTGTTAAGATTTTTTAATTAATTAAGCGAGCGATTTCGGTGCTACACAATGCCTTAGTGAATTACCAATTTTTTTTATTTTGCATATGTTACATGCTTGGGTACTAGTTTTTTGGAAAATATGAATAGAAAAATTTCCCGTGAATTATTTTCAACTAGGGAGTGAAGAGGATTTAGAGTGGACAGCGTGCTATACGCCTGGCGCACCATGAGGAGCTGTCGCCGTATGTGGAACAGTGGCTCAGCTGCTTCGGCGCAAAGGTTTGGTATAGGGCTGGTCGGAAAAGCCCCAGTAGCCAACCGAATTCCTTCATGGTGCACCACGTCTAACATCTTTAGGTGCGAAGGTCTTGCAGACCCATACACCGTGTAGCCATAATCAAGTCGGGATCGTAAAAGGCTCCATAAAACTGGAGCAGACTTCCCATGAAGTGTGGCTAAGACACTTTAAAATACTTAGTGCTTTGAGGCACCGTCTCTTCAAGTCTTTAAGATGCGGCAACCAGGTAAGTTTAGAGTCAAATGTGAGACCCCCAAAACGCACAGTGTCTTTAACATTCCGAACTGTGGCCCTCATTTGCAGTTCCGGTAAGGTAAAAATTTCTCCTCCTCCGCCAAGGAAATGCCTATTATTATGGCTCGACAAGCCGACAAACTTAGGACACGTATGGCTTTTTTAGAATAAGAACACTTACAGCCTCGCCTATATACTGACTCACCCGTAAAAAACACCTTACATTCAAACACACATAGACTACAAAACAACGAAATGAAATGCTGGATGTCAAACATAGCGTTGCTGACATAACTATGCAGTTTAACGCCTTAAATTTACCATTGCAAGGCATAGAGCATCTAGTAGGAATACAAAACGAAACTAAAGCAATAATGGAAGAATTTCGTCTGTATGAGACGTAATTGAGCAACGAAATTACAACATTTTTCAGTCTAGAACTTTTAAATCTTCGTTCAAATTTCTTGATCGGTGGTAATAATTTTCAAATTACTGACTAATTCTTAGGTTTAATTAATATTTGAAGTTACCACCTCTAAGGTACTGTTAACAATTGTAATGAATGTTCTCTCTCGTTTTTCTCTACATATCTAGACATGCAAAGTTATTTCTACTGACGGAATGACAAATTTGACATGCGCATTTTCTAGGTTTCATGGTAATAGTCAAAGAAACTGAGCCACGAGTTGTGTATGTTCACTACGTGGATCGTTCCTTGGACGTTGTGACCCAAAATGGAACCACGAGCACCCATATTGACTTTCAAAAGTCGGAGCCCCTGCATCCAACAAAGGAAGGCTTCATGCATAATTCCCAGGACCTCTAACGCAGATCTCAGCGATACATGGTTATGGGAGGTGACTATTTCGTAGGTCTGTAAGGTAATTATATTTCATAACTCATCTACGTTAATGTTGTAGAATTATTCACCTATATTACTGTCGGAGGGAGTACAAGATGAAACTCCTCGCAGTTACACATTAAACGTAGAGATTAGCGGGCATGCCAACCGCTTTTAATCACTCTCTCAACGGACGCGAAATTACGAAAGTTTCGGATTTTTATTACTTATTTCCATTCGTATGTAATGCATTCCGGACAGTTAGAAAAAGATCATAAATTACATGACCGATTATAATGAACTATAAAAAGCTCCGACAAAAATTACTTCAGAAAAAAAAGATAGTTCTCATTAGTATAATCTAATAGCCGTAAATCTGTCATTTTGTGAAAAAAGTAACCTTCATCAATTTGTGTCTTTAATTATTAAGGAACACGCGAGGCAATCCTCATTTAATGGCTTATCGTAGAAGATAGATTAGCTTTTGGAGACTTGGAAAATGCTTTTGACAATGTTGACTGGAAGAGACTCTTTAAAATTCTGAAATCAACAGGAGTAAGATATGAGGAACGGGGGTTATTTACAACTTGTACAAACATCAGACAGCAGTTATCAGACTTGAAGGACAAGAAAGGGGTACAGAGTTTCGGAAGGGAGTAAGAGAGGGTTGTACCCATTCTCCAATGTTATTCAATTTGTACATTGAGCAACCGATAAAGGAAGGAAAAGAGAAATTTGGAGAAGGAATTAAAGTTTAGGTGAAGAAATAAAAACAGTGCGTTTTGCTGGTGACATTGCAATTCTGTTATAGGCAGCAAAGGACATGGAACAGCAGTTTAACGGAATGGACAGTGTGTTGAAAGGTTCATATAAAATGAACATTAAGAAGAGCAAAACAAGGGTACTGGAGTGCAGTCTAAGAAAATTGGGAGATTCTGAAGGAATTAGATCAGGTAACGAAACAATAAAGCTGGTGAATTTTGTTACTGGGGCAGTAAAATAACACAGGAAATAACAGGAAATGGAAAGAGAAGCGTTTTTGAAAAAGAGAAATTTGTTAACATCTAATATTAATTTGAGCATAAGGAAGTTCTTTCTGAAGGCATTTGTGTGGAGTGTTGCCTTGTATGGAAGTGAAACATGGAGGATGAACAGTGCGGACATGAAGACGATTGAGGTTTTTGAAATGTGGTGCTACAGAAGATGCTGAAGAGTATGTGCGTGGATCACGTTACTAATTAAGAGGTACTGAACAGAATTGGGGAGAAAAGGAGTTTCTGGCATACTCTTACTAAAAAAAAGGACCGATTCGTAGAACACATTCTTAGACATCAAGGAATCATGAATTTAGCATTGGAGGGAAGTGTGTGGGGTAAAAATCGCAGAGGGAGTCCAAGAGATGAATACAGTAAGTAGATTCAAATAGATTTAGGGTGTCGTTCTTGTGAGGAGGTGAAGATTCTCGCTCATGGTAGAGTAAGGTAGAGAGCTGCATCAAACCAGTCTCCGAACTGAGGACCACAACAACAATTTTGTTTTCACTAGAGTCGTATGTAATGCATTCCGGACAGTTGGAAAAAGATCATAAATTACATGACAGATTATACTAAAGGCCTGTAACTATAAGCAGCTCTGTTAATAACCTTAGAGAAAAATAGCAGTTCTCATTAGTTTCATACAACCCTCGTAAATGTCTCATTTTGTAAAACAAATTATCTTCGTCAATTTGTATCTTTACACATCGAATATTAATTTAAGGGTAAGGAAGTCTTTTCTGAAGGCATTTGTGAGGAGTGTTGCAAATGTTGAAATGTTCAAATGTTTGTAAAGTCTATGGGACTGAACTACGGGGCTATCAGTCCCTAAACTTACAAACTACTGATGAACTAACTAAGACTAAGGACGGCAGAAATATCCATGCCCGAGGGGGGATTCGAACCCCCGACCGTAGTGGCCGTGCAGACCGTGACTGGAGCGCCTCAGTCTCCTCGGCCACCGCGGCCGGCTGGAGTGTTGCCTTGTACGGGAGTGAAACATGGACGATAAGCACTGCGGGCAGGAGGAGAATAGAGGCTTTTGAAATGTGGTGCTACAGAAGAATGCTGAAGATTAGGTGGCTGAATCGCGTAACTAATGAAGAGGTACTGGACAGAATTTGGGAGAAAAGGAATTTCTGGCCTACCTTGACTAAAAGAAGAAGAGATCGATTGGTAGGACACATTCTTAGACATCAAGGAATCGTGAATTTAGCATTGGAGGGAAGTGTGTGGGGTAAAAATTGCAGAGGAAGACCAAGAGTTGAATGCAGTAAGAAGATTCAAATAGATGTAGGGTGCCGTTCTTATGAGGATATGAAGAGGCTTGCTCATGGTAGAGTAAGGTGGAGAGCTGCATCAAACCAGTCTCCGGACTGAGGACCACAACAACATTTTTTTTCCACCAGAGTCGTATGTATTGCATTCCAGACAGTTGGAAAAAGATCAAAAATTATATGAGAGATTGTAGTGGAGGCCTGTAACTATAAACAGCTCTCATTAGTTTCATCCAGCCTTCGTTAATCTCTCATTTTGTAAAAAAAAATTCTCTTCTTCAATTTGTATCCTTAATTATTAAATGTCCCACGTACATCTACATTGTCTGTAATAGAATTAATCCGAGTTGTAGATTAATTTCATAGATAAGACGGCAATCAAGTGAGAAGAAACAGATGGTTCAAAGATAGAGAAACGGCTCCGTTGCGAACATTCCACAGTAACAGGATAGCATCTTTAGCAGCCATAATTTGTTGGAACGCCTCGGCCACGTGCTTCTTGAGGTATAATAGTGGTAGTTGCGGCAGGAAAGGGGGTGGGGGGTGGGTGGAATTTTCTTTGGAGAATAACGCCGCTCTTACGGCAGCTCCCCGTCGTATTGTCGCCGCTAACTACCGCCACGTGCGGCCGCGCACTCAGGAATTACCGGCATTAATTAGAGGATTGCAGGGGCGCGCGCTGAAAAGATCAGATAGGCGGCGAGCTGGCGTCGTCTGCAGCCTGCAGCCGGGGATAAAGCCCTCTCTCTCAGCTAGCAGCGCGGAAAAAAGTTTGCCGCGCGCTCGCACCGAAATACCGATACAGCCGGCCGGGCCGCGCGTTTCAATTACGTAACGAAAAGCAACAGAGTTACCGCCGCCGACGAATTAACTGTTCCAGTATGCACAAGAAAATTAAGTTAGCCTCGTTACAGAGGTCGGTGTTTTCCTTTATTAATCTCGTCCTAATTTGGTTCAGGTCTCTTTTCTTTTTTCTGTGTGTGTGTTTGTGTGTGTGTGTGTCTCTCACGGAACAAGGGTTTCTGTTATCTTCCATCTCAATATGCGACAGGTCTCTGGAGCAGTGTCGTAAACAAGTCTTGATCGTGACAAACAACTGTTGTTCTCCGTACTCCGGTTTATTCGAATGAACTTGGGGAATAACCAGTGTCCTTGGGTGTGGCGAACTTCCATTTTTTCATAATAAGAATTATATAATTTCAACACTGTATATTCTTAATTCGTATTAGTTACACTATAAGGTTATTACGACTTAAAAGTCATCTTCAGGTGTTATGCCACATTTTATTATGCTGTACATTTCAATATTAGTGTGACGTGATATATTTTATTATTATTGTTTCTTCGCGTATAACTTATAATACTGTGCTGTCATGCAAGATATTTACTTATATATATATATATATATATATATATATATATATATATATATATATATAAGAAGAAGAAGAAGAAGCAATAATAATAAAATATATCACCTCACAATAATATTGAAATGTACAGCATAACAGAATGTGGCATAATACCTGAAGATGCCTTTTAAGTCGAAATAAGCTTATAGTGTAACTATTACGAATTAAGAATATACAGTGTTGAAATTATATAATTGTTATTATTAAAATGTCGATGCACAATCCACTAACACTGTGGGCCCTGCAGATAACAAGTTCCATTTTTTCAATTATAGGTGCACGTAGAGTGATAAGGAATGCAATTGATTTTTTGTTAAAACTGGACCCCTCATTGTACTTTGTTCTCTGTATGTAGTAAGTTAAATGTTTTGTCGTCAGCTATTTTTATAGTCTTTTGTTAAAGAGTGGAAATACGAAATCGAAAAACCCAGATGATCGAATATCAGATCTACAGATCACACAGTTTTACGTGGCCCCTGAGCTAACATTAACCTCATAGCGCATTGGCTGTTAAAACAAGCCCCGCGTCTTTCTTCCAGCGCAGCCACCTTACGCCTATAGCTTACACGTTTTAAAGGAAACAACTACCAATGGATTAAAGCAGTGTTTTTCCATATATTTGAATATGCGAAGCTTCCACGTAAAAACATGCAGGCGATCCCTCCACCTCCTTGTCATGAACCATAAGAAACGTATCTGTAAGAAAACCAATTTAATATTCTTTTGCTTCAGCATTCTTTTAAAGTGTTGTTCTTTCTTTTCTATATTTTTCGGAATGAAACACATTATTCTATTATTACCATTTCTGTATGATTCCCGACATAAAGACATATTTTACGTAACGAGTGTTGGGCCCGGTGATCGACTGGAAGCCGAAGGGTCGCGTGTTCAAAACTCGGTCGGACTTCTGATTTTTTTCAGTCTGCCCTTTAACCCATCCTCACCTCTCAACGATGTGAGTAGTCGAAAGAAACGACGTTGTTCGTATTCCACGTTAAGTTGTAGGTCCTCTTCCCCAGTTGGATAACTGTGGTAGGCTACGGACACGCAAGTCGTCAAAGTGGCGTTGTAAGATAGCAAGCACCCTCACATTTATTTTATTGGGATAAATTTATACGGTAAAATTAGCTGGGCTGCCTATGTAGGTCAGTTTTTCGCCTGGCCGTGAGAGAACGCACATTCCTCCGTCTGCACGGGGCGCGGCTCAGGGGTGTCGGGAGGGGTCTCGCCTTCTACGCATTGGCTTTTTAGAGGAGAGGCCTCAGGGGGGGCTCGTCCACTTGGCGAAGGGAGTCTGGAGTTGCTGTGCGCTGGTTGGAAGGCGCGGCGCGGCCAGCGTGGAGTCCTCTCATTGGCAGAAGTAATTCTGAATTTCCTACTGCGTAGTAAAAATGTTCAAATGTTTGTATAGCTTATGGGACTTAACTACGGGGTCATCAGTCCCTAAACTTACAAACTACTTATAAACTAGCTAAGACTAAGAACGGCACAAATATCCATGCCTGAGGGGCGACTAGAACTCCCGACCGTAGTGGCCGTGCAGACCATGACTGGAGCGCCTTAGTCCCCTCGGCCATCGCGGCCGGCTACGGCGTAGAACCATCTAGATATACCCCCAGCGACTTGTCGTGGAGGGGCTCACTATCTCTAAAGGTTCAGCGTCTGCACTGTATCTAGGCGACAGAGTTTATGCTCGTCGTCGGAGAATTACATGCGGTACTTGCCGGCCGCGGTGGCCGAGGTGACTGAGGCGCTCCAGTCACGGTCAGCACGGCCACTACGGTCGGGGGTTCGAATCCCCGTAAGTAGTTGATAAGTAGTTTGTATGTTTAGGGACTGATGACCCCGTAGTTAAGTCCCATAAGCTTAACAAACATTTGAACATTTTTGAACTTCCGTAATTACGGAACGACGCATAGCGATCGGCATAATAAGCGAGTCTTAGTGTGCTCTGATGGTGAGCCGTAAGCCAAGCGGTATCAAGTGCTGAGTCTGACGCTTCTCGTCTGGCTACGATACACGCAGATCGTGTCTGGGACTTAATACGTCCATTCTAGTAGTTAAAGCTTGCCAGCATATTTTGGGGCTCAACGGTGGACTGGCGGAAGCCGATGTACCACGCCAAATTACTAATAGACTAGTGAAAGGTTGGAAGGGAACGTACTGGCTGTTTGACGACAGTCTTAGCTAAGTCATTCAGGTGGTTTTTATTTATTTATTATTTTATTTTTAGGTTTGCAGTACCATCGGAAGCAGGTAGCAGCCACGACGACACTACACACGGTACAGTGTGCTAATTGCTTAGGGCTCCCTTCCTTCTACTGAACTCAGCTTACGTTTGTCGTATTTTTCGCGCATTTTCCCTCGTTTGCGACATCCACGCTCTGTGAGCCCACTTGTAATTTACTGGTTAATTCGTTATAGGTACACGAGATCAAACGTTTTCTTAAGTTCATGTAACACTATCCTTTACCTTATTCTGTTATTCTGCGCCTACAAGCCTGTGAAATTCGTGTTTATGTTCATAATCTTTACAATCATTCATTTTCTATTTTTTCATAAATAATTAAATCGTAATTTTGTTTCATAAAAATTTCTCGTATCACTTAGACTACGAACAAACCCACTCCTGTTCTAGCAGGACCATTTAGAATAAGATTTTGTGGGTTTTGGAGGCTAAAGTGGTACCAGTTCAGCATAAGAATTTAGCTAGCCACGATTTTGGGGGACTTCTCTTACCTCAGGGGCTACCACAAAAAGAAGTACACGACAAGTGTTACTGTTGCGCCGAAAGGCAAGGTAAGAAATTAGACAGTATAAGACTGCCCAAGCGTGAACAACGCTAAATCGTCCAATTGAAAGACTTGGACCACGCCAATGAGCCACACAAAACTATTATTATTATACGTAACGAGTGTTTCGCATTTCAGGCAAAACTCAGTATCGAAGATAGGTCCCACCGTATAGACACTATACAAAGAAGTCATATTTTTTCGAATTTTTCAGACTTACTTATTGCATCATGACATTTTACCTGTGAATTGGTTTCCGTAAACAGTTTTTAGGCTTCACGCTTTTTCATCATTAACACACTGTATTATAAATCAGTCTGTGATCAATTCATAATAAACGCAAGACTTGGCGGCAGTCGGCGGTCGTGATCCACAGGATGAAAAGCACTGGGTTACAGCGTCACAGAAGGAACACGAAATTAAGAATCACTTTAATGTTTGAGTTATCGAAAACTGGGACTTTGGGACTTATATCTAGGAAATTCGAATATTTTAAGGAACTTATTAGGTGTGTGTAACAACAGTTTCTGCCTGTTTTTTCTGCCGCAGCACTGAATAGCAATCAGAATTACACTTATCACACCACTTTAAATGGCATCCATAAACAATCCGTGAGCAAACGAAAAAAAACCTTAAAATTTATGTATCTGTATTTCTATTATTAGTATTATCTTTTATTCAATTTGTAAATTTTGTTTCTTGACATGTACCACATCCACGAGGATCGCCTCAACATGGATCTACGGAACGAATAACTAATCTAATCACAGAGGGGCCATGTAAAAATGCGTGTCCTGTTCGTTATCCTCAGTGACATTTCGTCGTCAGCCTGTTGCGAAAAATTATTTCTTTTTTTAATGCCATTAATACGACTTTGTTCCTGACCATTTAAGATTTGAGAATGAGTTACGTGTCGAGACTGTTAAGGGGACAAAATAATAAGATCACTGTGCTGTGTACTATATCTTGTCGCAAGTTGGCACGACTGCATACGTGTTAACACCGAGACGCGACACAACTGACGTACGAGGTACCTTGCAGTATATATTTCTGCGACGGTGAACACATATGATCGCCAATTATGTTTTACCTATTACTGAGTGCGCTGACATTAGAGACGACACTGTCGATAGTGAAACGACAAACAGTACAGCCGTTTTCGTCACAGATGCTGCCACTAAATTCGTGCGATCGAGCTAGCCACTTTGGAAGTCTGAGTGCTCACACATTTTACCGATCATTAATACTGACGGCTGCAAAACGTGTAATACACCCATACTGCGCTGTAACGTCCCGCACATCGCACGTCAATTGTTCGCTGCGGTCGTGTCTCAGTGTTAACACGTACGCAGTGGTGCCAACTTGCAACAGGATGTAGTATGCTGCATGTTGATCACACAGGGTGGGTATAATTGATATTCACGGAATCTATGACATTAACTGGGATTGGGCAAAGCTGAAAATGTGTACCCTGCCGGGAATCGAACACGGATCTAGTGCTTTCCAGGCTGTTGTGCAGACCTCTACACCACAGGGGACACAGTGATCCCTACACCTGCAATGGATTACTCCAGCATGCCTCCCGTCAGGTATAAATTCTCAACTTTACCCTGCCCATTATTACTCAAACCAACAGTTATTTTAAACTGATTTCCGTAAGAGAGAGCGAAAATGGCTACAATATAGAGGCCTGGGTTAGAATCTCGGCAGCTTACACATTTTCAGCTTTCCCCATTCTCAGTTAATGTCCAACATTCCGTGAATATGAATAGATGCTAACTGCAGGATCCGAAGGAACAGATGCTACATATATGTAACTTTTACAATTAGCTGTTGACGGACAATGGTCCTTTCTTTTGTGCAAAGACACTGCTACACCTTACTCTTACGAGAGTTAGTTTAAAATATCTACGGGTATGACTAAAAAAAGAAAAAGTTAATCGCCCAATGCAGAGAGAGACAGAGAGAGAGAGAGAGAGAGAGAGAGAGAGAGAGAGAGAGAGAGAGAGAGAGAGAGAGAGAGAGAGAGAGAGAATTTCAAATGTTTGTATAGCTTATGGGACTTAACTTCGGGGTCATCAGTCCCTAAACTTACAAACTACTTATGAACTAGCCAAGACTAAGGACGGCACAAATATCCATGCCCGAGGGGGGATTCGAGCCCCCGACCGTAGCAGCCGTGCAGACTGTGACTGGCGCGCCTCAGTCCACTCGGCTACTACGGCGCCCAGAGAGAGAGAGAGAGAGAGAGAGAGAGACTAACTAAGTAGATTATACGTCGTTTTGAGAAAACTAAAAAGCCAAGAGAAAAGCGCACAGATTTTGTTGACCGAGTATCAAGATCCTTTGAAGCATATAAATGAAAAAAAAACATCCCTTAGGCTGTGGCTAAGCCATGTCTCCACCATATCCTTTCTTCCAGGAGTGCTAGTCTTGCATGGTTCGCAGGAGAGCTTCTGTGAAGTTTGGAAAGTAGGAGGCGAGGTACTGGCGGAAGTAAAGTTGTGAGGCGGCATCGTGAGTCGTATCGGGATAGCACAGTCGGTAGTGCGTTTGCCCGCGAAAGGCAAAGGTCCCAGGTTCGAGTCCCGGTTCCGGCACGCAATTTTAATCTGCCAGGAAGTTTCAAAAAAATACTGTTGAAATCCTTCCTATATAGACCAAAGTATTATTTCTTGAGTATATTCTTGAGGAAAAGATAATGACCCCTTCATTACTTGGTGGATATCCTTATAGGTTAGGAATGTTAAAAAATCTTTATCGTTAGATAAAGTAAAACAAATGATTTTCAGTCAGTATTTACTAAATGTTTCAAATGTTTGTATAGTTTATGGGACGGGGTCATCAGTCCCTAAACTTACAAACTACTTATGAACTACTTACGAACTAGGACGGCACAAATATCCATGCCCGAGGGGGGATTCAACCCCCGACCGTAGTGGCCGTGCAGACCGGGACTGGAGCGCCTCAGTCCCCTCGGCCACCGCGGCCGGCCAGTATTTACTAAGAGATATAACAGAGAAGAATACAATTGCAAGACGTGATTTCCAGATTCTTTAGTCATCTTGGACGGGCGTTAAAATCTTCACTTGTGGGCCAATGAATAAGTTCGTGGTAGATTTATTGATGTATTCGAGTAATCTAGTATCGGCCTTTATTCTGTTTATTTCTATTTTAAGTGAGTTTAAAATTTTCATAGATCACAAAAAAATACATATCTCTTTTTGAGCATCCAACTTTGCCGGGGTCTAGCTGTGGCAAGCATATTCGGTTGAATTCAAAGAGCTTCTCTTATTCAAGGCGCTGTTTCAAGTTGTGCAAATAGGAACAGGTGCCTAATCCGCAGCATACCGGAGTTTTGAAACATTCATAATAAGGATTTAGCTGGCCGTAAAATCGTCAGTCGGCGTGAAGAATTAAAATTTCACGAACGCCAAAACACGAGGCGTCGGCCGTCCTCTCGTGTTAATATTTCACACGCACAGATTTCACGTTGGCTGCGCACCGCCAGCTCGACGGAAAACAGCAAGTCAGAGGTGCGCAGTAAACTGGAATACAACTTTCGGAACAACTGCAGACTCCCTGCTTTACCTGTATTAACTCCGATAATTTTATGAAAGTGCAGAGTTAGTGCCTAGAGTTAAGTACGGGCCTTTTTACAAAAACCGTGTTTAACACAATTACTGTGGCCAGAGGTTTTCTCCCCAGTGTGTTTTCGAGTTTTTACGCTTTATGTTACGTAAATGAAGTCAGCAGGCTAGCCCGAAATTTACTTCAATGGTACACTGCCTGAAATACCGCTCTCTCTGATTTTTGGACCACTTTAGGTTAGTGACACGAAAAGTGGGGCGTCGGCGATGGACTTCTGACTGTACAAAATAACACGGTAACCATTGATCTGAGACGACAATTGAATAAGCGGGTTAATAGAGGAGAAAATTCTCGACAACTTCACTCTGTATTCCCTTCTTCTGCAGCATTGCAAGCTGTAGTTTATTCCAAGGACACGATCGTAGAGGTGCCGAATGTGGTCCTCTGGAATGGATACTATGCAATTTCCACCTGGTGCTTCAGTCGGGCAACATTTCGTGCCGCTCAGGCAGACCGCCCAACATGACGTTTCATGCGGTCCCAAACATGCTCAATGGGAGACTGATCTGGGAATCGTGTTGGCCAGGAGAGCTGACGTACACCTTGAAGAGCATGTCGAGTGATATTGGATACATGTGGACCTGTATTATCCCGATGGAAAAGCATGTCGCCTTGTTGTTGCGTGAGTGATAGCAAGACGGGAGGATTCAGTGTACCATACACGGTTCAATGTTCCCTATACGATCACTAGAGGAGAACGGCCAGTGTGGGATATGGCTCCCCCACAATGATGCACGATCATGCGTGTCATCAGGGTATCCTCCACTCACGTCCCCACATTGTTCAACCAGCTTCCAGTGGTGTCACGGTAGGCATTTATGAAGGGACGAATGGTCATGTGTCGTCTTCATTTATGAGAGTCGCTGATGCCTCGGTGCCAATGATGGTCGTACGCTGGTGTGGTATCGAGCAGGGGAGCGCGAAAATCTGGAGTGTACGCAACAAACGGGGCCGACACCTGTCTTTATAGTGTGGGGAGCAATATACTGCACCAACCGTTCTCCTCTGATGAGTGTCGAGGGAAAATTGAACAGTTCACGGTACAGTGAAACCACCATTCAACCCGTCTTGCCACCATCTATGCTCCAACGTGGCGATATGCTTTTCCAACAGAACAATGCACGTCCACACGTATCCCGTACAACCCAACTTGCTCTTCTAGGTGTACCTCAACTACCATCATTATCCCCAGATTTGTCCCTCACTGAGAATGTTTGGAACAATATGAAACGTCACGTCGGATGGTCTTCATGAGCGGCACGAAATCTGGCCCAACTGAGGCACCAGGTGGAAACTGCATGGCCGCCATTCCGCAAGACCACATTCGGCACCTCGACGATCCTCTCCATGGGACAATTACATTTCTTATAAATGCGTCGACAATACTCACGCACTGACGGCTGTACCCACGTGCGTGTGACTCAGCCTATGTGTTGTATACATCCTCAATAATGCGTCAATAAAATATCATTTTGCTGGGTCGACGTACTCATGGTGTGCTTTTTTTATTTTCCAGGAGTATATATATCTGCAAAAATAGCAGTAATTTGACACTATCTCTGTCTGTAATGTGTTCCCACTTTTTAGGTCGCGACGTCTGACCTACCGCCACCAAATTTTACAGACATATTTCATTCACAAACTGCCAAATCATCCGACTTCTCGACCAGCAGAGTGCGTGCTCGCGAAATTGTTCGAATCTTTGTAAATCTGTGGGACTTAAACCCTTTGGTTATCAGTCTCTAGGCTTACAAACTACTTAAACTAATTAAACTGACTAAAGGACAAGCACACAAATTAACATAACTCAGGATAACACACACGGACATACCCGAGGGAGGACTCGAACCTCCGTCGGCGAGCAAACGCGCGCTCCGCAGCAAGGCGCCATAGACCGCTCGGCCACTCTATCGTGCCTGCCTACGAAAGTCATAGGTCCAAAACTTTGAATCCAGGCGTGGAAGATCGTTTTAATCTGCCAGGAGATTTAATATCATCGCGCACTCCGTGCATATTTGGGGGGAAAAATGAAATAAAAGAAAAATAAAAGAAAAGAAAGCTGGAAACAACCTCTATGCTGTGGCTAAGGCATGTCACCACCATATAGTTCCGTCCAGGAGTGCTAGTCCTGCAAGGTTCAAAGGAAAACTTCTGTAAATAACCTGAAATGTTACGCTTGTGGAGAGCGACCTGTGCCGCGGCGGAGCGGCCGAGCGCATTGAGGCGCTAAGCGCGATGCGCGAGACCATTCACCGTTGGGGGTTCGAATCCCCCTCGGGCATGGATGTTTCTGTCATCTTTAGTGTAAGGTAATTAATAGGTAGTTTGTAAGTTTAGAGGTTCATGACCCCGCAGTTATGTCCGTTAAGCTTTACAAACATTTGAACATTTTAGACCGATCTGTCTATAATATTAATAAAAGCACAACATCTTCAAGTTGTCAAGGCAAGAGCGCCAATAAAATATATTTATTTCCTTACTCAGTTTCAACGATTTAAATCATTATGTTCAGAAGGGTTTCAAAATCTTCACGTAGGAGAACATGTAATATAAAAGATTTCTCATCGAAATGTAAACTGAGTAAAAATGCATAGGCGACTCCTTAAAATATACGTCCCCAAAAATGGATCGTCATATCAGATTTAAAAAAATATGACTGTTTCTCACGCAAGTAAAATACCTGTCTTGTACGTACTTGAGGAACATTTTTATCGTTTAATCTGTACTTATTTGAGGAACATATTTTATCGTTTAATCTGATACGACGATCCATTTTGGGGTCGTATATTTTAAAATGTTGCCTATGCATTCTTACTCAATATACATTTCGTTGAGATATCCTTTACATGACCTTCTAAGTAAAGATGTTGAAACCATTCTTAAGGTGATATAAATCATTGAAACCGGTTAATACAAATAAATATATTTTACTGGCAATCTTATCTTAACAAACTGAAGAAGGTGTAATTTTTTGTGAAGTTAGGAAAGCACGTGGTGAGATACTGGCTGAGGAATTATTTGAGGACGAGCCGTGAAGCGAGCAAGGGTAATTCTATCAGTATAGCACTTGTCCGAGAAAGGCAAAGGTCCCAGTTTCGACCCCCGGTGCGGCACACAGATTTAATTTGCGAGGAGGTTACATATCAGTGGGCACTCCATTGCAAAGTGATAATATCCTTCTGGATGATGATGGACCTTCACCAACGAATACGGCGATATACACAGAAAGTGTGGTGGTTCGAGGCGAGGGTGCATCATTATGAAGCGGCGATCGCGCCCTAGGGTGCAGTTACTGACCGATTGGGGTGGTGGGGGGGGGGGGGTGCGCTGACTCAGCCACGAGTCACGCGGCGCGGCCCATCCATCCGCGGCGTCCAATCTCCGCCAAATGAAACTGCTTCGGCAGGCACAGCTTCCGGAATGAAATGGCGTCCGCACCGCTCCACGGTGTGCTCTGAATTTTAAGCTTTGCTGCTGGTGCGAAGGCGTCGAAACTTTCCTGTTGCGTCTGAACTCGGACGAGAACTGTTTTGCGCTACCTCTGGCGAAAGTATCACCGAATCAAACGGAATGAATCTTGATCAGACTAATTCCACTCCATATTGGTGGTTGGTACAGCAACAGGTTATGAAGTCAGTCTCAGTTGCAAATTTTTTCTTTATTTCAATGACGCGTTTTGCCCTTCTGAAGCATCATCAAATGATGTAAACGGTGTATGGCGAGCTATCTGTCATCACTGTAGCATAAACGACTATGCCGATACGTTTCCTTCTAGGTGGTTTATTTTACAATGATGACAGATAGCTTACCATATATCGTTTACATTATCTGATGATGCGTCTAAAGGGCGAAACGCATCGTTGAAATAAAGGAAAAATTTGAAACTGAGACAGACATTCTACATCTACATCTACA
This sequence comes from Locusta migratoria, assembly GCA_026315105.1. Classification (NCBI taxonomy): domain Eukaryota; kingdom Metazoa; phylum Arthropoda; class Insecta; order Orthoptera; family Acrididae; genus Locusta; species Locusta migratoria. Next base: position 183,987,887 of record CM048749.1, read on the forward strand.
TAGATACTCTGCAAATCACATTGAAGTGCCTGGAAGAGGGTTCATTAACCACTTTCACAAACTTCCCCTACCGTTCCATTCTCTAGTAGAGCGCGGGAGAAACAAAACCTAAATTGTTCCGTTTTCTATCTGATTTCTCTTATTTTATTGCGATGGTCATGTCTCCCTGTGTAGGTGGGTGTTAGTAAAATATTTTCACATTCAGAAGTGAAAGTCGGTGAATGAAATTTCGCAAATAGATCTCGCCGAAACGAATAATGTCGTTCCTTTAAATATTTCCACCTCAAAATGTGCAATATTTCCGTGACGATTTCCCTCCTGTAACGTGATAAAACAAAATGAGCTGCCCTTCTCTGAATCTTCTCAATGTCCTCCGTCACTCCCACCTGGTAAGGGTCTCAGAAATGTTCAAATTTTTGTAAAGCTTATGGGACTTAGCTGGGGGGTCAACAGTCCCTAAGCTTACAAACTAACTATGAACAAATACTAAAAACAACACAAACATCCATGCCCGAGGGAGGATTCGAACCTCCGACGCGGGAGGCCGCGCGATCTGCAACGTGGCGCTTCAGACCGCGCGGCTGAGGGTCCCACACTGGGCAACAGTACTCCAAGAGAGGGCGCACAAGTGTGATGTAGGCAGTCTCTTAGGTGGAGCTGTTGCATCTTCGAAGCGTTCTGCCAACGAAACGTAACCTTCGGTTCGCCTTCCCCACAATATTTTCTATGCGTTCTCTCCAGTCTAAGTTGTTCGTAATTGCAACTCCTAGGTATTTGGCAGAATTTACGACCTTGAGGTTTGATTGATTTATCGTGTGGTCATGTATATTACTTAACACTTTTCATTATTTAGCGTAAACTGCCAATTTTCACACCATGTAGAAATTTGGTCTAAATCGCTTTGCAATTGCTTTTGATCCTCTATTGACCTCACTAACCGATAAACGACTGCATCATCGGCGAGCAGTCTAAGAGAGCTATTCAGATTGTCTCCTAAATCGTTTATAAACACAAGGAAGAGTAGGGGACCTATAACATTTCCCTGGGAAACACCAGGTATCACTTATGTTTTACTCGATGACTTAATCAATTATTACGAACTGTGTCCTAGGAAATCACGAATCCAATCACACAATTGGGGCGATATTCCATAAGCACGCAATTTCATTAGAATCCGCTTGTGAGGTAAATCTTGGTCAGTAAATGACGTTTCTCGTCACACCAGGGAGCAGGATTTCCCTTTCTCCTGCTAGTACCAACGCAATTCACACTTGGAGGTCCCGAAATCGCATAGCGTAGGTAATTTCACGCCGCCTCTGCGTAAGTACAAGGTGTACCACGAGAAAAAGTATCCCACCTGTAAACACTAAGGAAGTCCAACGTGCAATCAATGCCACGAAAAACAGAAATACACCGAACCAGGATTAATTTGTATAAAATGGGATAAGGCAGCACCGTTGAAACTATTTGCGACGTTGACAGCGGTTTTTAACAATTGTCTCAGAGGTGAAAAAGCTCCAAAGCAGTGGGAAAAGCCCACAGTCACAATATTTAAGGAGGAAAACGGAAGGAGTTGTACTAATTATAAAGGTATTAGTGTAATGCCATCCATGACGAGAGTCTATTACTGAATCTTAAAAAAGAGAATTGTGGAAGAAGTATCAGAATCTGAAGAAGGAAAAGGATTGTGATCAGGTCGCTCCTGTACTGATGGAGGTTTAACACTGAAACACCCTATGAAAATAAGGGCAGCAAGGGGCCTTTTCACTTACCTTCTTTTTGGGGAACTCAATAATACTTATGACACTGTTCGTAAAACACGTTGTCGGAAGGTCTGATCAATGAAGATTTGTCACCCAGCTATGCGAAAGCTTAACACAGTTTTAGAAAGGCTGTGCAGTAACGGTAAAAATGTGAAATCAAGTATCTCGAGAGTTTGAAGTGGCAAAGGGACTACGCCAGGATTTTACAATCCCCCCTACGTTGGCTAAGATCTACGTGGAGGAGACACTGATATCCTAGAAAAGAAATGCTTAGCAATGGTTATTCTCATAGATGATGTATTTATATTTTGCTGATGACCAAGTGTTAAAAGCTGGGGATGCGGGAGATGTTATATATATACTCCAAAAATTAAAAGAACACGAAAATTGAGATCTTTTATAAAAAATATGTAAAACAATATTTGAGAGTAGGAAGACATATTTTTAATACAACTCAGTGCTGATACTGTTAGAGGGTGTCGTAAATTTACGTACTTGAGAGTGACAATACTCCGACAGTAGACTTTTGAAGATATAAGCAATAAAAATTGTCCAGGGCAAGCGACCCATAACACGACTAAATGGTGTTACCTGGTACTACAACATAATGCGCAAAAAGAGACATATTAACTGCCCTTCTGTTATTGAAAGTATCACCGCGTACGGTGCAGAATTGTGGGCACTAAATCAAAGGCAAAAAAGATCGTCTACTGGCAGTAGAGATGGATTTCTGGAGACCGAGATGTGGATATTCCAGAGGTGATCATGTTAGAAAGAGAATTATGAAAGTGGAAAGCACGACTGTAGACTGCATAGAGAGAAAGCTCCTACTCTGGTATGGTCACGTACAACGCATGCCGTACAAACAACATGGCCAAAACAAATACGGTTATGGCCTTCACATCAAAGAAGAAGGTGTGCCAGTCAAAATGTTCAAATGCTTGTATAGCTTATGGGACTTAACTACGGGGTCATCAGTCCTTAAACTTACAAACTACTTATAAACTAGCTAACACTAAGGACGGCACAAATGTCCATGGCCGAGGGGGGATTCGAACCCCCGACCATAGTGGCCATGCAGACCGTGACTGACGCGCCGCAGTCCTCTCGGGCACCGCGGCCAGCGGTGTGGTAGTCCTGTAAGATGCTGGAAATATTACGTCACCGAAGCAATGGCGGCGAATGTTCATTTGGAGGAGACTGGAACGACCGCAATGGATGGAAATTAGGATGCGAAAGGCGGCGGCAGCTGTAGAAACCTCACTGATATACAGGGTGTCTCACGAAAGACGCCTGCCAGGCGTCCGTGGATCGCGCGGTACGGCTCCCGGCCGCCGCTACCGCATCCGCCGTCCACGGCAGCGCTCGTTTCTCGGACTCTATTGTGCCATAGGCGTGTCCGAGAATTGGGTGCTACCGAGGCCAGCGGATGCGGTGACTGCAGCTGGGAGCCATACCGCGCGATACGCGCTCGCCTGGCAGGCGTCTTTCGTGAGACACACTGTACATAGAAATAGTCGTTAGTATGTTTTTCAAACCAAATTAAAGCTAAGAGGAATGAGGTCGATCAAAGTTGATTTCTAAAATTTTCAACACTAACTCAAATTGTCATATGACTTCTTTTGATAAATTCACGTGTTGCTCTCCTGTGGGGTTCATTGTGTTCTTTTCTCAGAGATGATCTGAATGATCATATTAACTGTTGTGTTTACTACTTCTTTTCAGACTCCTCTTTTCAACCAACCAGGCTGAAATCCCAAGAGGGTACGTCCGGGTCCTTGGTGGCCAAGATACGTGCTCATGTCCCACAGTCCATTTTGCGGGGACTATTAGGCTTAGATTATGTCACCTGACTATTAGAATATGCACAACCTCGTCACACTGAAAGATCGTAAGCGTCCTTGTAGCCACAGGAATTTCTTCCTATAATAAAGAAAGGTCATCTTCAAAAAAGTGTGTATAATGGGGTCCCGTAAGAAATTGCGTTCACACAACAATCACAGTCAGCTGATTGTCTATCAAACAGCATCACACATTTAAAGAGAAGCTTTCTTGAAAATGTTTCTTCACAATAGCTGTCTGTGCGAGATTTTGTACAGTGCATGGCGCAAGGCACCTTGATCCTGAATATGACACCGATCACCATGAAATATTGAAGATATAATTCTGCTAAGCAGGCTTACACCATATGCAGCTGACATTGTGGGGATTACTAAGCTGGCTCTCGGAGGAACAGATCTACTATAGACCAATTATTCACCCAGCTGAGGAAGAGATTACGGGCTGGAAATCCTTGCTGCTTCTCACTGAATTGATTACTCTCATCACGGTTATTGTGCAGAAATTTAAATATCAGAATATACAAAACTATTATTTTTTCTAGTTGTACTGTAGTTGTGTGAAACTTGGTCTCTCACTTCGCAAAATGAAAAACCGTCTCGAGAATTTGAAAACAAAATTTTGAGGAAAATTTTCTGTGCAAAAAGGGATGACTTTAGCGGGGAGCTAAATGAAATCTCTCCTTTACGGCGAAGTTAAATCTCTCTGCTGCAGTATGAAATGATATCTCTTACGACTTTTACAGTCTTAAAAAAACGAGTTGAGCCACTTCGTTGCGAAATTCGCTGTTAGTGGTAGGATATTTTTAATTTTTTTCGTAGCGAGCGATTTTCGACAGTTTCATCTATTTCCATCGATACCACTTCCGTGCTGCAGAAACGTTTTATGGAACGCATAATGAAGTTTATTTGCATATTCGCAATATTCGTTACCTTCTACCTCGTCAAAAATATTTAATTAATTCGTGTGTAGTCGACGCATTCTGGCATATTAAATGTGGGGATATTATTTCATGAAAATCTCATGAGAATACAGGCACCAGGTATTTTCTTTCATCACTTTTGTCCCTGATATATACGATAACTAATTCAAAGATGAATCTTGAAAAAAAATGTTCTCTGTAATAATTAGTTTTCTGGGTACCCGACAGGAATGGAACTTCATATTCGTCCCGTTTCTAATATTCCGGCATCATTTATTTTCCCCTATTTTGGTAACTGAAAGAATAAAGTATTAATTCCTGTAGTATAGCAATGAAGGATCCGGTAAATATTATTAAATCAAATAGACAGCAAGCTTGATATGCATGCTCGTTTCAGAATATTGAAGGACACCTAGGAAACCAAATCATACGAATACGTCTTTAAATAAATCAATTACCTGTCGCACTAATTTTCGTTTTCCTAGCAACCATAAAATATTTGACGATGAATAATTCGTGTTCTATGGTCACGGTCCATTTCTGACGTTCCGTCCAGAGCTGCGCTCCATATCTTCAGGGATGCTCCTGGCGACGCTGAATCACGCCAAATGAAGACTCGGACGTCGGCGTGGTGCATAAATACTGTCTAAAAAGGGGTGGTCAAGCTATCACTTGATCAGCAGAAATCTCGGTGCGCTTTCCCTCTGCAGAAATGATTATTGACCGTCTTCCTGGTTTTACGGTAATCGGCGAAATGCCGCCAGTAATTAAAGAAAATTGGCAGGGGGCACTACGTCAGTTTACTTTGATAATTTGAATGTTTGCGTCTGACGAGAGGCGTAATACGGTAGCCCTTACACGAGTTTGATATGTCCGAAAGAAGGTTCTTTTGAAGAAAAAAAATAGAAAAACTGTACGAACAAAACATGGCGTTCAATTCCATTTTTCTACAAAACTTCTGTACGTGTGTGCCACTGAACTCTTAAAAAAGAGGATAGATTTTGGAGAGACTCTCTCTCTCTCTCTGTCTCTCTGTCTGTCTGTCTGTGTGTGTGTGTGTGTGTGTGTGTGTGTGTGTGTAGGACACCGGATAGTCGCGATTTACATTTGCGCCAGCAGGTAATGCTAAAAGTCTAAAAACTGGATGTGTTGATTTCCTACAGACTTCGCTACATAGCTTTAGATTCATATAGTTTGTCTTGCCATAACGTTGATCCGAATGCGTTAAAATAGAAAGATCAGAATCTGAATAAATTTTCTGATGGTGCACGTGGAGTGTACTTCAGATATGTACGGATGACGACAAAGTCTGTTCCTATTCTGAGTAAATTTTATACACTTTCAAGACAATCGGAGGATCACCGTGTGCATAATATTTAATATGGCGCATAACAGAGGATACTTTACATCAGAGTTTGACTCCGTTTTACCAGTTACCATAAAGGCAACTCGTGATACCGTATTTTCATAAAGAGGGTTTTTTAAATTCGCAAGCCAGCGTATAGTATAAGGCAAAGGGCACCTTGCATAAAACTTTGTTTAACTGATAACCAAGAAAATTGAAAGAAATGTAAGAGTCTTCATAGGGTAAGTGGGGGAGGTGTGGACTGAGGAAGGGGGAGGGAAAAGAGAAAATGGAAGAGAGAGAGCGAGGTGGAGACGAACAGTAAGGTGAAGAGATGGATGGAGGGAAAGAGGAGGGATAGGGGATTCGAACCCCCGACGGGAAACGGTCTCGCGCATCGTAGCATAGCGCCTCATCGCGCTCAGCCGCTCCGCCGAGGCGTAGACCCTGTTCATGTGATCCCTGACGTTTCGACTGGGCTCCATCGTGCTACATTTGTATGCGAACAGCTAATGGAACATGGTCCAGAGGTTCAGGTAAGACCTCCTGTAGGAATAACTGATATGTGCAGCCAGTTAAACGACTAGGTAGAAAGTAAACAGCGGCCTCTTCAGCGCTCAAGGCGTCATTACCGACCACGAGTTCCTATACGAAATCTGCTTATTTCAGTTCCCTCAACTGTCCATTACATTTCTGACATATATTTAGGACCACCCTATGTACGAGGACGAGTCAATAAATAACTCGCAAACTGAGGTAGAAATGCAAATACAGCGTGCTGTGTAGGGGTGTATTTCTACCAATACGACACATCGATCTTGTGGGTTGCAGAGTCTTAACCGTTTCATTCCTACATTATGAATTCAGCTTCGGAAAAACTGAAAGTCAGTGTTTTATGTACTAATACAGTGCACTAAGCATAAAAATATGTTTTAAAATTTTTGATCGAAATACTGTCCATTATGCCATGTATTTCAAGCGCAACACAGACGTTTGAACTGAGGTATTTTATTACTTGTGACGTTACTTTATTGATAGTTTACACTGTCGGATCAATAATGCTAGCATAATCTTCGCCACAGCGCCAAATACTAGACCTCCAAGACGGATAGATAAATGCATCAAAAGTGGCTACACGCTGTACCAAGCGGCTAAATGTCGTACCAGAAGCATGTTTTTCATCAACAACAATGCGACTTTATGGACTGATAAACAAAATACAGTATAAATCAGCTTTTAATACATTCTTGTCTAAGAGTAACACTGGGAATGAAAGGGTTACTTACAGGATGCAAACACAAAAAATCCAAGCTCGATGCTTTTAAAGCCTTCGCGAATGATTTGAAGAGTTATTAAATTTACAGGTGCAGTCAGCTGAAAAGGCTTGAAAACGCGGAACTGGCGTGCATGCCTCAGTTTGCGAGTTATTTACTGATTCACCTTTGTAATTAAGGACAGCTGATGATCCTTTCTTTGGCGCCGATACACAGAAGCCGAATTCTTACGGGAATCGGCGAAATGCCTCGAGTAATGTCTGAAAATGTGCGGAAGGACTACGTCTGTAGCTAATTAATAAGGGAAGAATCTGAATCTGACGGGAGGCTTGCTGGGCCGCGCATGGTAGTGGCTATCACAGTGTCGTAGTGGTAGCTCCACTGCGGCAGGGCATACATTTTCTAAGTCGACTGATTTATTACAATACCCACTACTAAGCGATGTAAAGTGGATTGTAACTGAAATGAAGACTACATTAGGAGCGGTGTGCAACACGACCATGAAATGAGAAAATCAAAAGAAATTTCAGCATTGGTCGTAAATTACCATTTATTTATTGCAGATCGATTTCGACTCCAGTCGAGATGACTATTCCATTTTCGAAATTGACTTGCAATGAATAAATGGTAATCTACACTCCTGACAATTAAAATTGTTACACCACGAAGATAACGTGCTACAGAGGCGAAATTTAACCGACAGGAAGAAGATGCTGTGATATGCAAATGATTAGCTTTTCAGAGCATTCAGACAAAGTTGGCGCCGGTGGGGACACATACAACATGGTGGCATGAGGAAAGTTTCCAACCGAATACTCATACACGAACAGCAGTTAACCGGCGTTGCCTGCTGAAACGTTGTTGTGGTGCCTCGCGTAAGGAGGAGAAATGCGTACCATTACGTTTCCGACTTTGATAGAGGTCGGATTTTAGCCTATCGCGATTGCGGTTTATCGTATCGCGACATTGCTGCTCGCGTTGGTCGCGATGAATGTTAGCAGAATATGGAATCGGTGGGTTCAGGAGGGCAATGCGGAACGCCGTGCTGAATCCCAACGGCCTTGTTTCACCAGCAGTCGAGATGCCAGGCATCTTACCCGCATGACTGTAACGGATCGTGCAGCCAAGTCTCGATCCCAGAGTCAGCAGATGGGGATGTTTGCAAGACATCAACCATCTGCACGAAAAGTTCGACGACGTTTCCAGCAGCATGGACTTTTTTTTTTTTTTGTTTTTTTTTTTGCACTGCTGCCTGCGATTATGGACCCGCTGCCTGTGTAATATAGCGGGTCGGTCTTCCTCAACGTTCTCTTAGCCGCCACACCAGTCGCCTAGACATTTGGTATAGAGGACCAGTGCGCCGTTGCCCGTGTCCCACCTCGTGGAGGTGGAACTGTGTTGTAAGAAGTCTGCAGTATGTACTCAGCAGCTACTGTATACTTTGATTAAATTAATTACAATAATAAAAAAATATATATGTTTACAATTTTATAAGAATCATTGAATTGTAACATGGTTAATTATATAAAATTCATTGCATACAAAATTTACTTGATAATATAAGAAATATAATTTAACATTTATCTACATTAACATAAAGGTTCTCTTCATTATAAGAAAAGAGATACATTACTTAACTGGAAACATAGGGGCTACAATTTTGATTTGAATTTTTCCTATTTTCCATGTATCTTTTTGTAAATAAATAACAACAAAATATACTAGTCATGTAAAGAGTATAATTTAAAAATTTAGCTACACAAACATAAAGGTACACCTCGTTGCAACAGGAAACAGCCAGACACGCCGCCTGCCAGAAACATGGAAATTTACGATCCGATCCAAAATATATTCCATGCAACTAACCTATATGTAGAAATACAACATAATACTAGTTTAATTAAATTTCTTACAATGAAGTAGATTAAAATACATTTGAAATACAAAATGTGTAAAAATGGTAATAAATATTCAATTTTAACTGTTATGTATATATATATATATATATATATATATATATATATATATATATATATATATATATATATAATTTCTTCTAGACAAACTACTAGTAGCTATTAAAATCTTAGTTCCTAAACACATAAAAGATAGAGTACAGAACTTAATTGTAACAGTAGCATATTTTACAATTAATTGCCGTAGATTAATATATATTAGTTTGGAAATACAAAGTTCACGTGGTTTTAGTCAAAATCATAATTCATATGTTATGTTTAGATGTACAGGATGACATTTCTCATGATATTTAGTATCTGAGAAGTATAATACCAACATAACTCATAGAAGATCGGAAGTTACATTATTAGGACAATAAGTATGTGAACGGGAAACAACTGTTTGGACTATCAGCTCGAAGACCACGACTGCAGTTACTCTTGACGCTGCATCACAGGAGCGCCTGCGATGGCTTCGCAACGACGAATCTGGGTGCAAGAATGGCAAAACGTCATTTTTTCGGATGAATCCAGGTTGTGTTTTCAGCATCATGATAGTCGCCTCCGTGTTTGGCGACATCGCGGTGAATGCACATTGGAAGCGTGTATTTGTCACCGCCATACTGACGTATCATCCGGAGTGATGGTATGGCGTGCCATTGGTTACAGGTCTGGGTCACCTATTGTTTGCATCGACGGCCCTTTGAACGGTGGCCGTTACATTTCAGATGTGTTACGACCCGTGGCTCTACCCTCCATTCTATCCCTGCATTTCAGCTGTATAATGCACTACCGCATGTTGCAGATCCTCTACGGGCCTTTCTGGATTCGGAAAATGTTCCACTGCTAACCTGACCAGTACATTCTCCAGATCTCTCACCAACTGATAACGTCTGGTAAATGGTGGTCGAGCAACTGGCTCGTCTCAATACGCCAGTCACTGCTCTTGATAAACTATGGTATCGTGTTGAAGCTTCATGGGCGTCTGTACCTGTACACCCCCATCCAAGCTTTGTTTGACTCAATGCCCAGGCGTATTAAGGCCGTTATTACAGGCAGAGGTGGTTGTTCTGGGTACTAATTTCTCGGGATGCACCCAAATTGCGTGGAAATGTAATCAGATGTCAGTTATAGTTTAGTATATTTGTCCAATGAATAACCGTTTATCACCTGCGGCTGCTCATGAAATTGCGTGCTTATGGAATATTTCCCCAATTGTGCGACTGGATTCACGATTTCCTTTCAGAAAGGACACAGTTCGCTGTAATTAACGGTAAGTCATCGAGTAAAACAGAAGTGATATCTGGCGCTCCAGAGGGAAGCGTTATAGGTCCCCTACTCTTCCTTGTGTTTATAAACGATTAGGAGACAATATGAATAGCTGCCTTAGACTGTTCGCGGATGATGCTGTCGTTTATCGGTTAGTGAATTCAACAGAGGATCAAAAGCAACTGCAAAGCTATTTAGACAAAATTTCTACACGGTGCGAAAATTGGCAATTGATACTAAACAAAGAAAAGTGTGAAGTAGTACACATGAACACTAAAAGAAATCCGCTGAACTTTAATAACGCGATAAATCAGTCAAACCTTAAAGTCGTAAATTCTACCAAATACCTAGGAGTTACAATTACGAACAACCTAGACTGGGGGGGGGGGGGGGGAACAAAAAGAAATCATTGTGGGGAAGGCGAACCAAAGCTTACGTTTCATTGGCAAGAACGCTTCGAAGATGCATCAGCTCCACCAAAGAGACTGCCTACATTACACTTGCGCGTCCTCTCCTGGAGTACTGTTGCCCCTTGTGGGTCCCTCACCAGGTGGGACTGACGGAAGACATTGAGGAGGTTCAGAGAAGGGCATCACGAATTGGGGTGGAAATCATTAAAGGAAAGACGTTATTCATTGCGGCGTGATCTGTTTCCTAAGATTTTGAATGTGAAAATATTTTGCTAGCACCCACCTACTTAGGGAGATATGACCATTCCAATAAAATAAGAGAAATCAGTTCGAAAACGGAATGATATAGATGTGCTTCTTTCCCGCGCGCTATTAGAGAATGGAACGGCAGAGAAAAGTTACGAAAGTGGTTAATGAACCCTCTGCCAGGCACTTAAATGTGATTTGCAGTGTATCTATGTAGATGTAGATTTCTTCATGGTGTAGCAATTTTAATGGCCAGTAGTATACGGCCAATGCTGAAATTTTTCTTGATATTTGTTCATTGTATCTGCCACTTATAAGTTTTTGCCATAGACTCGGAAGCAGCTCGTATACAAGAGATTTTACTCGGCGCCTCTGGGGTGCTCTGGCCCTCTGCCGTCTCGACGCCCTCGCGTCTGCCTTGCCTGTTTCTTGCAGGCCGCGCCCTGCGGCGACTGTCGGAAGGGCGCGCGCATGTAATGAGTGCCAACTTTCGGGCAGAGTTACTGTGTTAATTTTCGCCCCGCGGTGGCAGTTTTCGCGGTTAAGGGCGGGCGAAAACAGTAGCGGGTCACGGAGTGGGGTGGGGCGGGTGGAGCCGGCTCCTGGTAGTTGGCGCCGGGGGCGGCAATATTTAGCGCCACCCCTGACCACATATTGTTCAGGGCGCGGCGACTTTGTCCGTGGCCCGGCCGGCTCGCGGGCCGTTTTATTACTCCCTTAAAACATTTAGGCCGGGAGATTTACCGCCGCGCGGCCCCCTCGCGGAGCGTCCCCAGCCGTCTACTTATTTATTGCGAGGCCTCGCCTCCTGGCTAGCTGGTGGCTGGCTGGCGCGCTCTTTACCTCAGCGGAGAACGTCCCGCCGGCGGCGGGGGCAGTTTTTAAGCAGAAAACTGCCTCAATTTAGAAGACTACCTCTGGTGAGGGAACTCTTTGGAAGGGAACGGGGCAGGAGAGGGGAAGAGGCGAGAGAGTTGCGGGCACAGCGGAGCATGCGGTGGCGATGGGAGGATGGAATGGGGAGTGGGGGGGGGGGATGTGAGGAAGAGGCGCAGGGGGGATAAATGCCGTAGTAAACAGTTTACAGCAAACACGCTGGCAGCAGGGTGAAAGGCAGTGGGGGCATTACTTTTGTCTTCGGCTGGCGGCTACGGCTTTCAACTCCGAATTTTAAAAAGCAGGACAGTGATTCACAAAAGTCGGACCTTTTTTTTTTAAACCTGATAATTTATTTTAGTATCAATAAATGGTTTATGTTTGTACTGACGGGCAATAAACATGCTCAGATTCTGATATGAGCTCAAAATAATACAGCCGCTGTGGAGTAGCCGAGCGGTCTAAAGCACCTCGCTGCCGAGCGCGCGGTTGCTCGCCGTGGGGGTTCGATTCCTCCCTGGGGCATGGGTGTGTGTGTTTGTACGTAGGTTAGTTTACCTAGGTTTAAGTAGTTTGTAAGCTACGGACTGAGGACCACGCAGTTTGGTCCGATAGATTTACAGAAAAAAAAAATTCAGGAAAATGTTCTATAGTACGAAACAATGGAATTTAAGTGTTACAAATACGATGTAAACATAAAACAATCACTTGAAAAATCAGCTCTTCGTTTGCGGAAGCTTTGGTAAAACTTTTACTTTAGCATTGTTTCGGTTTCACTAGGGGAGCCTTCATCAAAACAGTTTGTTACATATGAATTTAAGACCGATTCAATTGCACTCGAGCCATGTAGGTTCCCTACTTGTGTTTGTAAACGATTTAGGAGACAACCTGAATAGCTCCCTTAGACAGTTCGCGGATGATGCTGTCATTTATTGAAGTGAAGTTAGTGAAGTCAACAGAGGATAAAAAGCAACTACAAAGCGATTTAGACCAAATTTCTACATGTTGCTAAAATTGACAATTAACACAAAATAATGAAAAGTGTCAAGTGATACACACGGCCACAAAAAGAAATCCGCTGAACTTCAATTATACGATAAATCAGTCAAACCTTAAGGTCGTAAATTCTACCAAATAACTAGGAGTTACAATTACGAACAACTTGGACTGGGGAGAACACACAGAAAATATTTTGGGGAAGGCGAACCAAAGATTATGTATCAATGGCAGAACGCTTCGAAGATACAACAGCTCCACCAAAGAGACTGCCTACATAACACTTGTGCGTCATCTCCTGGAATACTGTTGCCCTGTGTGGGACCCTCACCATGTGGGACTGACGGAGGACATTGAGAAGGTTCAGAGAAGAGCAGCTCTTGTTTTATCACGTTATGGGGGGGGGGGGAAGCGTCACGGAAGTGTTGCACGATTTGAGATGGAAATCATTAAAAGAACGACGTTATTCGTAGCGAGTTCTATTTACGAAATTTCAATCACCTTCTTTTACTTCTGAATATGAAAATATTTTGCTAACGCCCACCTACATATGAAGCCAAGACCATCCCAATAAAATAAGAGCAATCAGACCGAAAACGGAATGATTTAGGTGTTCTTTCTTCCCGTGCGCTTTTAGAGAATGGATCGGTAGAGAAAGGTCAAGAAAGTGGTTAATGAACCCTCTGCCAGGCACTTAAATTTGATTTGCAGAGTATCTATGTAGATTTAGAGGGGGGAAACGTCGTCTTCCACATAATGTAGCTCGAATCGGGATACCAAATATCTTTATTATGTTTACAGGTCTCCGACAAATTGTAGTGAATCTCCTGCCGCGGTGGAGTAGCCGAGCGGTCTAAGGAGTCTCGCTGCGGAGCGCGCGGTTGCTCGCCGTGGAGGTTCGAGTCCTCCCTGGGGCATGCGTTTGTATGTTGTCCTTAATGTTAGTTTACCTAGGTTTAAGTAGTTTGTAAGCCACGGACTGATAACCACGCAGTTTGGTCCGATAGATTTACAACCATTTGAACATTTGATTTGAATCTCCTGAAAAATATGTAGCAATCTTTTTGTGCAGCTTGTAATTCAGTCCATTTACCTTACTATGAAATGTTGCAATGTAACTTTCTTACAAAAAATATTACTTCCAGACATTTATCAAAATTACACAAAAAGCCGGACATATCAGGAAAAGCCGGACTGTTGGTAACTACTGGCAGCGGACAGCGCGGCCATGCTAGGTGAGTGAGACCGTCTCACCTGCCTTTCCATGAGATGTTTCTCCAACTGGTCGCACTACTGACTGGCCGTCAGTTTCCCTGCCTTAAAGCGGCAGAGATCTCCCAATTATTTTACGTACATCAAGGCGTTTCCATACGTATCTCACGTACCTGCAACAGAACAGAGATGCTTGCGTCAGAGAGGAATGAAACAGCAACGAGTCACGCATAATGTGAACTTCATTGGCGTACTGTTTGGGGTAAACATTCTGGCAAGCACGCAGAATGGGCTGAGAGAAAAGAAGAAAAAAGGATGAAAGTGATAGCTTAGTGATTAAGAACAAGACTAGGAACTATACAATACACTAAACGTAGAGATTCTCCAACATTAGAAGCAAAATAACCCATATTCGAAGAAGCAAGGAGGTATAGCACAGAAAAAGCGAACACTGATCAGTACTCCGGTATGGAATAAAACATAAATTTACATATGTCTCATTACCGGATACGGCGACTGACAACCTTCTTTATATAATGATTACTAAGGAATCGTCGCCTAAGTATCGATAAATCCGTACTTACAGTATGTCTTTCTTCTTCTTTATTTATTTTACTAGCTGAAAATCCCGCGTTGCCAAGGGATTTATACCGTAAGGTGTGTGGCGGAGGGTACACTGTACCACTACTAGGCATTTCCTTTCCTATTCCACTTCCAAATAGAACGATGAAAAAAAGAATGCCTATATGCCTCCGTACGTGCCCTAATTTCTCTTATCTTGTCTTTGTGATCACTACGCAAAATTTAAGTAGGCGGCAGCAAGATCGTACTACACTCAGCTTCAGATTCCCGCCCTCTAAATTTCTTCAACAGAAATTCGCGAAAACAACGTCGTCTTTCTTCCAGCGATCCCCAACTGAGTTGCCGGAGCATTTCTGTGACACTCGCGCATTAGTCGAACCTACCAGTAATAAACCTAGCTGCTCATCTCTGAACTGCTTCTATGTCTTTCTTTAAACTGATCTGCCGCGGGTCCCAAACACTTGAGCAATGCTCAAGACGTGGTCGAACAAGCGTTTTATACGCGGTCTCCTTTACATATCAAGTACATCTTCCCAAAATTCTCCCAATAAACCGAAGTCGGCAGCCCGCCTTGCTCACAACTGTTCTTACATGTCGTTCCATTTCATATCGCTCTGCAATGTTACGCCTAGATATTTGAACGACGCGTTACTGTTTCTCATATCTCATGGATTACGTGTCGTACTATGATAAAATTTAGAAGGTACATTCAACTGTATGTGTATACTGTATGTAAAATTACCTGCGACTACATTTTGTAGTGTAGAAATTATAAATTGTAACGTCATACCAAATGCCGTAGATTTAGTCCATGAACATCGGAAAAGTAGTAACTGAGAAACTTTTTTCCTTTCAATTTTCTGATGTGGTTGTCAGCGAGAAAAAAGTTTAATAAAGGTTTGAAATTATGTTCAAAGTTTGTTGCAAGTCGCTAAGTACTGTTATTCTCATATGGTGTATTCACAAACTTTCGTCGCATTATGTGGCAGTTTTTTGCAACTCTTATTGCTTATGACGTTATATCCCCTGAGCCATGTGCCGTATGTAGTTCCTACTCCTACAGAAATTGTTATCACACGTTAGGAATATGTAAACCAAATTTGGTTAAAATCGGTCCAGTGCTTTAGGAGAAAATGCACAATATTGTCACTTAGTGCAGCAGTTTTTCGCGCATCTCATTGATTATGATGTCATTTCTCGTGAGCAATGTGATTCTTACACTTACGGCGACCGTCCTAATCGATTGAAGCTTACGTGTACAACATTTCATAAAGATAGAAACAAAGCTGTAGATTTGTATGCAACACTTACAAACCTACGGACACGCTACTTTATATGTTAGATTTTTCAGGAAACCTCTTCATCGCAGAGTAGCACTCGCTCCTTACGATCTCAGCTCTTTTCAGGATTTGTTCATTAATAAAGGTCCTCTGCTGCTGTATTAATACTTTATTAAAAATTCACTATCGGCTTCGTCACATGCAGTAATCATCAGGTCAAGATTGTCGCAACATTTTTCTGGGGGTTCAAGAAAAGTTAAAATATCCCCAGATTGTTACAATTTCTCTCGTTCAGGAATGTCGTGGTATAGACTACGATAGTCAGCTAACGCGCTCTGCGGATAAGACACTTGTTATTCGTTTTGGTTTTGGTATCATATACGGGGATGTGGCCAAAATATTATGAACACCGTGCAGTAAACAACATATTGTTGTAAGTGTACGTTTTAACACTAATATCCGCACAACTGAAGTATGAAGACTTGAACGTTTTCTTGCTGTGTATTATACGTTCTGTAATGCGACAGTCAACACACATGTAATATGTGATCTCTTAGAGATCAAATAGATGGTGCGCTGTTTAATTTTTCGCTATCGACAACGCACATAAAAAATAAAAGATAAAATATCATTGTCGAAGAGGGACATAGGGTGATACCCAATGTTGAGTTACAACGACCGAACAACATCAAGAACAGCTGTGGCCAGGCAACATAAAATTGCCACGCAAAAGCGACCCCAAAACCCAACACTCATTTGACAAAAAGAGTGTGGCTGGAGCTTAACGTACATGGAACAGTTACAATTGCTAAACCCTTAATAAGAGATACTAAAGTACAGCTGAGAACGAAGTCTTGCCACTATCATAAAACCTCAACATTTGATGACTAAAGTATGCAACATGGTTCGGTAAATCATCCTTTACATTGCTTCTTAGAAACATCCCAGCGCATATATTGGTAACTCCGAAAGCAACATACGATACGTCATGCCTACTTCGTACAGTAAAGCTTGTGAGAGATTGGGCTATTATAATATTCAACTGTTTCAATCACTCACGGTGAATCAGTATCTCACTATTGACGTCAACAAACAACTTAGTAACTGCTTGTAAACAAACACTGCCATGTTCTATAGTAATAAACTGTCCACAGACACACACAAACACACACACACACACACACACACACACACACACAAACGAAAATGTGAGGCGTGGTTTGTGCAGCAACATCAAATTATCAAAAATCTTCCCTGGACAGCACAATCGCCATGTCTATAACTGAAACGGGATGGCGAGTTTCAAAGCTGAGAGAGAGGACCATGGATAACATTCTGCTGGAAACTATTGACACACGTTAGGAACCTGTTCCTCGGAGAAATGCAGAGATGCATCTGCTGTTACAGCCTACTAATATTTAAGTATTGTGTCTACGTTAGGGACCGAGCGAGGTGGCGCAGTGGTCACACACTGGACTCGCATTCAGGTGGATGGTGGTTCAGATCCACCTCCGACCATCCTAATTTACGTTTTCCGTGATTTCCCTAAATCACTCCAGGCAAATGCCGGGATGGCTCCTTCAAAAGGGCACTGCCGATTTCCTTCCCCATCCTCAGCCAAAACTCCGAGCGTTATCTCCGTCTCTAATGACCAAGCTGTCGACGGAATGTTAAACCCTAAGCTTCCTTCCTCTCCGTTAGAAGTTCATATTAAATTGTCCATCTCCTGTATATTTAGCCCATCGTCGTCTATACCATGATTTATATGAAGGAAGAAAGTTGCATGAATCGGGAAAAAAATTGACGGCTAATGTACCTCCAGAATCATTTTTAACAAGCCTTTCCTGATGATATGCCCACAGGTTACGAAACCCATCGTGCTTTTCAAATACAGTAATAATAAAGTTCCAGAGAAACTTTCATAATGAAAATAAGTTTCTTGCTGTGGATATATTTTTTTTAAAGTTTTTCTGAGCGTACTCCGATTATGTCTTCCCCTGCAGATTTTACCATTTACTACTCCCTCTCGTTCTATGGACGCTATTTTATGATGTCGTATCACATGTTCTACCGCCCCTTTAACTTGCCGGTGTTTTGCATGTGTCACATTTTTCGTCAATACTGTAGAAAACTCCTCAGTTGCTACCACATCAGTCACCCTAATTTTAACGTTATTTACGTAATACCGTATCTCAAACGCTTCAATTCTCTTTTGATGTAGTTACCGCACTGTCCATGTACATTCTCAGAAATTTCTACCCGAAACCAAGGGCAATGTTTAGCACCAACAGTCCTCCTAGACCGGAATGTCTTCTTTGCCAGTCCTATTTACTTCAAGCATCATCGGTTACTTCGTTTCCACTCGTCTTTCGATCACTTTTCGAGATACATTGAAACCAGAGACTCCTTTGCTGGGCAACTTGTAGGTTTTAGGGTATGAATTTTATAGTCAAGTCTTTTCTAGACTATTTCGCTTTGAATGATCGTTGTCTCATCCTACAATATGGAATTAGATTTTTTGTTGTTGTAAATGCTTGTCATTTTTCAACATTCTCCTTCCATTTTACTTACTTTTTTTTCTACAAAATAATCTAAACCGCAGTTTTCTTGAATAATTTCTCCCAAACATTCGAACTTACTTATCCTCTTTATCTGCCCAATGTCTGTTACGAAGATATCTAATATTTGTTATATATTTTGTTTTTCTTCAGTCAGTCTTAAAACTCCTTCACTGGCTGTTTCTTCTAGTTGATTTGTTTTTCTGCATTTCCTGTGTTTGCAGAAGTAATGAAAAAACTCGTTCGCAATTGCTGGACAGTGAATTTCAATACATTTGTTCTTATTCCTAAGTCTTATTTGTGATAGCTTATATTCTTTTAGTTTTTCTTACCATTCGCTCACCATTTGAGGAGGCGTCACATTGCAGTAGACCTGTTTTTATGTAAAACGCATTAGATCAGGCTGTTCCAGCTTCCGCGCTCATCCGTGAGCTAGGGAGCGCTCACTTGCTCACTGGGTACCGCGAGTGAAGCAACCGGCTGAGCAGTGATGTCACGAGAAACTGCCACTTACATTCCAATTCCTGCGGCGGGCTCAATTCTTTCTGAAATAGCTACAACTAAGCTTCATGGAAATGCGGGACACGTGATACCAGATTAATCCTCAGTGATAACATTGTCTTTCGTTATTATAATTAATGTAAAACTTCATTGGTCCAGAATATCAATGATATGGTTTCATGACTGGAATTTAATAAGGCATATTAATGGTGGAATTTTAATGAAGGAATCGTTGATCTTAGAAGTTGTTGCTAGAATATTAAAAGAAGCCAGATCACCACTGAATTATTTATCACAATGACCCGCATCCTAGTTTCCAACATTTTAATAGTAAATATGGCAATAACAATTTCAGGGAATTTCCGGATTTTGGTCTTCTAGAAGAGAAAGCTATGTTTTATTCATTTTATTTATAGAAAAAGATCAAAGGGAGCGGTATATTTGAGTTTAGGCATAACAGCTTACTTCAGACAACTGAATTACACACCGCTTTGCTTGCCAACAAATAGAGTAAACAAAAGAAGCCTGTGTTAATAGTTCCAGAACGCGCTAAACAGGGACAACAAAAGGTGGCGTAACGGCCGATCAAGCAGTTATCACAATTTTATCTCCTTTTGTTTTTCGCAATAAGAGTTTTGTAACACATTTGACACTGAGGGCGTCTGTCTCTGTTAGAGAAGGGAGACAGGTCGTCTAAAAAAAACCATTTGCTGTTGTGACGAGAATTAAGCGAGCGCGTCATTTGGCTTATACCCACCGTGTAGGCTTACTCGCGTGCGTGACGTCAGCTTGCCCCAGCACCGCAGCTCCCGGCAGAGGTAGTGAGCGCTCGTGTGCGCTCATGCTCGCGGAGCAGATTATTGGAAGAGCCTGCCTTAGATATTTCACCCACAAAGTTCACTTTTCATTTCGTGTATGTGAGCCGCGGTGGAGTAGCCGAGCGGTCTAACGCGTCTCGCTGCGGAGCGCGAGGTTGCTCGCCGTGGAGGTTCGCGTCCTCCCTGGGGCATGGGTGTGTGTGTGTGTGTGTTTGTCCGTAGGTTAGTTTACCTAGGTTTAAGTAGTTTGTAAGCTATGGACTGATGACCACGCAGTTTGGTCCGACAGATTTACAAACATTTTTTTTCGTGTATGTGAGCGTTCTACAAATTAATTTTGCAAGTTTAATTTGAATGCCAAATACTCGAATAACAATTTTTATTTACTTAATTTTTTTTATAATTTTTTTTATTTTTATTTTATTTTTTTAGGAAGACAACAAACGGTGGTCAGTAATACCTGTCACTCGTGCAGAGACAGCCTGTATTTAAACACACTTGTCGACAACTGCAGTAGGCGCCCTGCAGCTGCAGCGGCGCCACCCCGCGCTGCCGCGGTCCTCCGTGGGCCGCCTCTCGCTCCAGTGGCGCGCTCACACCCTGGAGCGCCACTCGCGACAGAGAGGGCGGGCGTAGCGCTGTGACAGCTCGCAGCCCGCATGCAGACGCGGGGATTACGGCCGCACGCCCGATTTGGCAAAAGCAGCCGCGTGTGCGCGCGCAGCCCTCCAGCCAACGCCCCCACCCCTCTACAGACCCAACCATCCCCCCCCCCCCACTCCGCCGGGCTCTGTGCACGAGACCGTGTGTTGGATTTGACTAGCAAGCTCGCACACGGAAATGGACATTTTTCTTATTCCTCTTCAACACAGCGGCGCCCCAGAAACGAACACACACACAAACATGTGATGTTATACCAGAAACAAATAAATGATTTGGTTAAGGACTTTGAACAGAAAGATGTATGTTTTATCCAGGATGTATGTGTTTGAACTCCGTGACTGTTCCTAATATAGGGTTGTGAATAAAAACAGCAACCAGTCACATTAAATAGCGCATTATTTATTCATGACACGACCGGTTTCGGGTTTGTGACCATCTTCAGGTGCTTAAAACATGCAGAAATGGACATGTGTAGCATGTTGGTGGAGTTCATTTTAATACTGTATCCGTATTGCAACTGTCCATGTAACGCACTTTTGCACACTTTCCTTTGATAAACTCCTTACTTTTATTGTTGGCCGGACGTGGTGGCCGAGGGGACTGCGGCGCTTCAGTCACGGTATGCACTGCCACTACGGTCGGGGGGTTCGAATCCCCCCGTGGGCATGGATATTTGTGCCATCCTTAGTTGTAGCTAGTTCATAAGTAGTTTGTAAGTTTAGGGACTGATGACCCCGTAGTTAAGTCCCATAAGCTCTACAAACATTTGATTTTTTATTGTTGTTGTGGTCTTCAGTCCGCATACTGGTTTGATGTATCTCTCCCTGCTACCCTGTCCTGTGCAACTCTCTTCATCTGAGAATACGTTCGGTAACCTTTTGAATCTGCTTACTGTATTCGTCCCTCGGTCTCCCTCTACGATTTTTATCCCACATACTACCTTCTAATGCTAAGTTGATAATTCCTTGATGTCTCAGAATGTGTCCCACCAACCTATCCCTTCTCTTAGTCATAATATGCCAGAAACTCCTTTTCTCCGCAGTTTGGTTAAGCACCTCCTCATTAGCTACGTGATCTACCCATCTAATTTTTATCATTCGTCTGTAGCACCACTTTTCGAAAGCTTCTACCATCGTTAAAAAATGCTGCACCAGCCGCCACCACCACCATCATGGAATGGAATGAAATGTATAGATTCTACCATCGTTTTGTCTGAACTCCTTGTCGTCCACGTTTCACTCCCATACCATGCTACAGTCCAGACAAATGCTTTCAGAAAGGACTTCCTAACATTTAAATCAGTATTGGATGTTAACAAGTTTCGCTTCTTTAGAAACGCTTTTCTTCCCATAGCCATTCTGCATTTTATATCTTACTTCGCCCATCAGAAGTTGCTACCCAAATAACAAAACTCATCTACTATTTTTATTGTCTCATTTCCTAATACAATTCCTTCAGGATCGTCTGATTTTATGACATTCCATTACCCTCGTTTTACTCTTGTGAATGTTAATCTTATATTTTCCTTTCAAGAAACTGTCCATTCTATTCTATTGCTCTTCCAGATCCTTTGCAGTCTCGGACAAAATTACTATGTCATCGGCATACCTTTTTTATTTCTTCTCCCTGAACTTTAATTCCCTCTCCAAATTTCTCCTTCCATTCCTTCACTGTTTGCTCAATGTACATACTGAACAACATCGGGGAAAGGCAACAACCCTGTCTTACTCCTTTCCCAACCTCCCCGTCCCTTTCTTGCCCTTCGACTCTAGTAACTGCTGTCTGGTTTTTGTATAGGTTGAATATATAACATTGTCAAAAGCTTTCTCCAAATCTACAAACGCTAAAAACGTAGGTTTGCCTTTCCTTGGCGTATCTTCTAAGATAAGTCGCAACGTGAGTATTGCCTCCCGTGTTCCTACATTTCTCCTAAATCCAAACTGATCATCCCCGAGGTCGGATTCCACAAGTTTTTCCATTCGTCTGTAAATAATTCTTGTTAATATTTTGCAACTATGTCTTGTTAAACCGATAGTTCTTTAATTTTCGCACTTGCCTGCACTTGCTTTCTTTGGAATTACAATATTCTTCTTGAAGTCGGATGGTATTTCTCTGTCTCATACATCTTGCATACCAGGTGGAACAATTTGTTCTGCAAACTCGTACATGAACTGTGCGTTTTTCTTATTCATCTCCAACACAGCTGCGCCCCAGAAACACACACACAAACACGTGATGTTGACCAGAAATAAATTAACAAAGTGGTTAAAGTTTTGGAATAAAAAGAGGTGTGTTTTATCCATTATGTATGTATTGCAACTCCTTACTTTTATCACTATTCTGTTTTCCAACTTTTATTTTTATTTATTTTATTTTATGTTATTATTTTATTATTATTATTATTATTTTACTTATATCTTCATCACTGCACTGCAGAGAAATGTGATCTCACACCATACACTTTGTAATCTAAATGTAAACAAAGTGCTGAATTGTGTCGCTCTCAGGATTCGAATCCGGAATCTCTTGCTTGCTAGGAAGTCACTTTATTCACCCAGCTATCGCGGCCGTAAGGATAAAGCGACTGCTTTAATTCTACCTTGATGTTTACCTGTGAACTAAGTGTCAATGTTGCCGAGGCTCTCCAGTATCGAAATAGCATCCCACACAAGAACGTTAATGGGAATGATGCCTAGGCTTACAAACTACTCACAGTACTTATGCTACTATCCATGATGATGGTCCACGACCAAAACTAGTCATTTTTTTAAGGATTTAATAAGGAGATGATGGTTAAAGATGCAATTTATCAAATACTTGACGGCTGTTAACTCTCACTCTACCAAGACAGTGGAACTTGTGCTAATGACAACAAACAAATACACCCATGCCCGAGGGAGGACTCGAACTTCCGACGGCGAAGAGCGACGCGCTCCGCAACTAGGCGCCATAGAACGCTCGGCCACTCCACCGCGGCTACAGCATATTAAACATCACCTGCGTAACTTTATCTTTAGCATGTTTTTCATTACATGCTTTTTCGGCGGGTTTTGGCCAAAGGACAATAAAAACTGAACCATTACGTACATTTTCTGCGGTTTTCCACCAAAGAACCAAAACCAAACAATGACGTGCTTCATCCTATGTGGTATGACGTTTCCACTAATAGTAACAAGAGTTGTATGCGACGTAGACGTCATTTGTCGCCATTCACTTTCCTTAACCGCTTATACTGGTAGCTATTGATAAATTTATAGAAGCTTTTTCCTCTATTTTTATGTCATTGGGTTTCCCCCTTCGTCAAGTATGTTCATTTCAAATATGCAGTCATTCTGCTCGTAATTCTTTTTGAACGGCATTTTGAAAGTGGGACTTCAATTATGGACATCCTGTCATCCTGTCGAAGGAGGCAATATGCTCTCGTTTTAGGATCATACAATCTTCTAATTTTAATAGAAATCCTCTCAATTGTGCACTTCTCACATAGTGCCTACCATTTAAACACGATCATCATCCTGTTCCGCTTTTATTCTTGCGCTTAGTAAATGAATCCACAGTTCAAAGCTTTGTCATTGTTATGACTCAATGTAAAACGCTATTAGAACTTCTTCTGTATTTAAATGTTTTCACTAGTGATTGCAGAGAACGTTTGATGTGACTCATCTATTTCTTAGAAACTTTCTTGTGAACCTTAGCTAATGTGAAACGGTAGCTAATGACGTATCTCATACAACAATAAGTTCTTGATTTAAAAATATATATATATATTAGCGCCAATAAACGACCGATTCAGTCTTTCAGATAAATTCATCCAGTAATTGGTACTTTCCAACAGTTCATTTAACGATTAACGTGTTACACACAAGTATTTGCTTGCTGGCGTTCCGTGAGATTTATATACTTGACCGAAAACGCTCATATGGCGTAACAGCGAGCTGCATTACGTGAAAGCGAATGCTTTAGAAAAGAAGTACGCGTGGTATCGGTGTATTTCTCGTCATTGCAACCGGGAAAAACTCGCAAAAAAAGAGTAACTAGCCTTTGCTGAAGACTGCGTTGTGTTCTGAAATATTTATCGCTGTATACAATTCATCCTAAATGTAGCGCCGTATTTTCCTACAGGGGAAATAATTGGAATCCGGGGGTATAGTGTATTTTAAAAAGTTGCCCGCATAATACCACAAAGAAGGACTTTTATCTCGCGGACTGAATATATCCGAAAAAGCTGGCGACGTCGCTTTTATTCGCCGCATCACTTCTCTCAGTCTTTGTAATATTACAAAGGTCGACGGTTGACTGTAGGATGAAAGAAAAATTAAAATGTAATACTGTAGCTGCACACGCGATATTTGGCAGTCGTCTGTATAGTTGAGACTCATTATCTCGCTGCAGCGACGTACGAACTTCATTAAAAGTAACAGAACTGGACATTAATAATGCGTTAAATTCTCTCTGTGGTACATACCGTCACACTTAAGATGTGTAACATAGTTACCAAAGTGAAATAAAGTAATAATAATAAATAAATAACACTAAGTAAGGTGTATAGACATTGTGCAGTTTATTGTTTAACGACTGAAATAAGATGTGGGCAATACCAAAGAAGTTATGGAGAATTTGCGAAAGAGAGATTCCTAACTTTTTAGAAATCGTGCCTACTGTGAAATAACCTGACAGACAGATAGAGGGGGGAATGCACTTTTGTGTGACTTCAGGAAAAATTCAACTCTTAACGAAAACTGAACACAAGTAAGAATAGCAGTTCTCGCAGATGGATTGAAGAACGCTTTTATAAAAGTTGTGGAAACAAATCCTGTTTCGAAAAGATGCCACACTTATTAGCTTTCTAAGGTCTGTTTTCATTTTACCATACGAAAGTCATGGAGGGAAGATTAGCCGGCACTATTGTAATGCAGATTGTAGCTGACCTTTACCTACATCAAGCTGTATTATTACAGCCAAAATCGCACACAACAGATTTTATTGTACGGCACCGGCAAGAACCTGCTCTCTTAAAATCCGATGTTGCAGGAGATTGAAAAGTAAAGAAACACTAGAGATTCCTTAATGGAATCCATAGCTCCATCGACAGACACCAGAAGTTGTTAGAAGTATTTGTTTTACATTCTTCCGGTGTAGGAACTGTTGATTTGAAACTTCCTGGCAGATTATAATTGTGTGCCGTAACCGGTATTCGAACCTTGGACCTTTACCTTTCGCGGGCAAGTGCTCTACCAAGTCCCAGGCTCGAATCCCAGTTTCGGCATACAATTTCAATCTGCCAGGAAGTTTCATATCAGCGCACACTCCACTGAAGAGTGAAAGTTTCATCTGGAACAGTTGATTTGTTTTCTGTTTTCACTTTGAGTTATACGGGTCTCTTTCATTGGATTCCGGTTTTCAGATTCTCACCTGCAGATGCTGCACTGATAATCGAGAGGAGAGATGAGTCTAAATATTGTATGCATGTTTCTAACTGCCAACACCGCAGCCAACGTTCTGAAACATTGACAAATTGCAGCCCCACAAGTTGCTTTAAAATAGTTACAAAAAAAAATGTATCCAGATTTCTACCACACTACGGAGGTCATCATCAGTAATGTAAAATTACCGCATGAGAGTTTTACAGAAATGAGGAATGCTCATTTTGTATAAGGGATTAAGAAACAAAGACTTCTGTCTGATACCGCCTTTATCTTCTGGCACATCGACAGCCCCTTATCGGCTTGCCACTATGTTGAAAATTTTTATTTGTTCAGACTGCTAGCCAATAACTAGCATATTGTTTTTTTAATCCTTTATACAACATGAGCATTCCTCACTTCTGTAAAACTCTCATGTGAATGTGTGATTTAATCTTTGTTTTTAGTAAAAATTGACATTAGAAATTTTGTATTTAATAATTTACTAATATATTGTGATTTATTTCTAGGTGGTAATTTTACATTTCTGATGATGACCTTCATAGTGTGGTCGAAATCTAAATAATTTTTTTTTTATTTTTATTTTTTTTTTTTTTTTTTTTTTTTTTTTTTTTGTCAAGATTTTAAGGCAAAGCTTATTTTAGACCGAAAGTTTCGCTAGAGATTTGCAACCATCATTGTGAAATTTTAATAATTATTTTAAAATTGCTGGAGATTGCTTGAATAATCAAAAGATGTTATCAGTAGATTATTTATTTTCAGTTCACAACATTTTTCGGGCGTAGCCCATCATCTGGTGATCTGTCAATAAGATACATATACAGACAATTACGTAGATACACAAAATTATTTGAATTTATAATTTACATTATGATGGAGTATACAAGGTTAAATGTGGGACATGTGACAATTTCTATATTGGGCAAACAGGAAGGGAATTTAAAATACGATACCGAGAACATAGCGACCCCAGTCATGGCAGTGCACTAAGTAACCATTTGCGTCAAAACTATCATCAACTTCTAAATATTGAAAACAATTTACGAATTCTTCATTTTGAGAATAAAAACACATGTGTAGACGTTTTGGAAGATTTAGAAATATTTGTCCATAGATACACCTTGAAGGATCAACTGCTTAACGAACAAGTTAGCAGCACAAGAGACTGGTTTTCCAAATTTTCGAAGCAACATTTTTCAGTAATTAATTTTGAAGATTTCCCCCTTTTTTTCAAATATGGTATTTATTTTATTTTTGATATTTGTTTAAAATGATGCACTTTACTTTGACCTTGTATCTTAAATAAATAAGGCAATTGTTCAGCCTCTACTCTAACTTCCATGTTACTCACATTTGCCATAGAATCTTTATTTTCTAATATATATATATATATATATATATATATATATATATATATATATATATATATATATATATATATGAATTTGGCCAGCTATGGTACGCATACAACTTAAGACTAATGGTGTTTCTTTCTTTTCCTTTCTTCCCAGTACTTTCTCATTTTCTCTCCAACTGATCGTCTATGGTCGTCTGTCCACACTCTCTTTGGTCGAAGTTTGGGCTTATTTTCTTCATCGGTTGCGTTTTCTATCAGTAGCCTGAAGCGATTCCTGTTACATATTATTTCTTCTGTATCACCTATTTTCTTTGCATCTTTCTTCTCTGCTTCTGTCCATCCTAAAGTTTTCTTCAGTTTATTAACATAATAAAAAATTTTCTTTCTAATCCGTGTGTCTTCCATTTTTTTAAATGTCCTTACAATTTTAGCCGTCTATTCCTCGTTGTATCTGTGATTTTTCTGTATTTTTGTACAAATCCTCATTTCTCCTTTTCATCCACATATTTTCATTGTTTTTCTCGGGACCTACAATTTTTCTTAGCATTTTCCTCTCTCTTTCCTCTAGTTCTCTTAGTTCACATTTCTCATTCAATATATATATATATATATATATATATATATATATATATATATATATATATATATATATATATATATAATTTTAATAACAACTGACGTTTATTCCTATTTGTCAATACATAACAGTATTTTATATGACAATTTTGAATATATCAAATCTAAATTTATATAATGTTGTTGTGTTATGATCTTCAGTTCGGAGACTGGTTTGATGCAGCTCTCCACCCTACTCTATCCTGAGCAAGCCTTTTCATCTCCTCATAAGAACGGCAACACACATCCACTTGAATCTGCTTACTATACGCGTATCTTGGTCTCCTTCTGCGACTTTTACCCCACACACTTCCCGCTAATGCTAAATTTACGATTCCTCGATGTCTAAGAATGTGTCCTATCAAGCGATCCCTTCTTTTGGTCATGGTATGCCACAAATTCCTTTTCTCACCAATTCTGTTCAGTACCTCTTCATTAGTTATGCGATCTACCCACCTAATCTTTAGCATTCTTCTGTAGCACCACATTTCAAAAGCCTGTATTCTCTTCCTGTCCGCACTGCTTATCGTCCATGTTTCACTCCCGTACAAGGCAACACTCCACACAAATGCCTTCAGAAAAGACTTCCTTACACTTAAATTAATATTCGATGTTAGCAAATTTCTCTTTTTCAAAAATGCTTTTCTTCCCATTGCCATACTGCATTTTATATCCTCTGTACTGCAACCATCGCACGTTATTTTACTACCCAAGTAACAAAACTCATCTACCACCTTCATTGTTTCGTTACCTAGTCTAATTCCTTCAGCATCGCCTGATTTTCTAAAACCGATTTCCATTACTTTTGTTTTGCTCTTGTTAATGTTCATTTTATACTCTCTCTTCAACACACTGCCCATTCCATTCATCTACTCTTCCAGGTCCTTTGCTGTCTCTGACAGAATTACAATGTCATCAGCAAAACGCAATGTTTTTATTTTTTCGCCCTGTACTTTAATCCCTATTCCACATTTTTCCTTGCTTTCCTTCATCGCCTGCTCGATGTACAAATTGAATAACATCGGAGAAAGGCTACATCCCTGTCTAACTCCCTTCCCAACTGATGCTTCCCTTTCATGCCCTTCGAGTCTAATAACTGCGGTCTGGCTTTTGTACAAGTTGTAAATAACTCTCCTGTATTTTACCCCTGCTGACTTCACAATTTGAAAGAGTGTGTTCCAGTCAACATTGTCAAACGCCTTCTCCAAATCTACAAAAGCTAAAAATGTAGGTTTGCCTTTCCTTAATCTATCTTCTAAGATAAGACGTAAAGTGAGTATTGCCTCCCGGGTTCCTACGTTCCTCCTGAACCCAAACTGATCTTCCCCGAGGTCAGCTTCTACCAGCTTTTCCGTTCTCCTGTAGATAATTCGTGTTAAAATTTTGCAACCATGACTTATCAAACTGATGGTTCTGTAATTTTCACACCTGTCTGCACCTGATTTATTTGGAATGGGGATTATTACATTTTTCTTAAAGTCTGAGGGTATTTAGCCTGTCTCATACATCCTACACACCAGTTCAAATAGTTTTCTCATGGCTGGCTCTCCCAGAGACTTTAGTAGCACTGAGGGTATGTCATCTACTCCTGGGGCCTTGTTCCGACCTAGGTCTTTCAGGGCTCTGTCAAATTCATCTCTCAGTATAGTATCTCCTATTTCATCTTGACCTACTTCCTCTTCCCTTCCTACAACATCGTCTCTAAGTTCATTTCCTTTGTAGAGCTGCTCTATGTACTCTTTCGATCTTGCAGCTTTCCCTTCTTTGCTGAGAACTGGTTTCCCATCTGAGTTCTTGATATTCGTAGAGTTGCTTTTCTTGTCCCCAAATGTCTCTTTGATTTTACTGTAGGCGGTATCTACTTTTCCCCTTCTTATACATTCTTCTACAGATTTGCATTTGGTCTCTAGCCACTCCTGCTTAGCCATTTTGCACTTCCTGTTGATCTCATTTCTTAGTCGCCTGTATTCCATTTTGCCTGTTTCATTTACTGCATTTTTATATTTTCTCCTTTCATCAATTAAATTTAGTATTTCCTGTGATATCCAAGGATTTTTTGTAGGTCTTGCCTTTCTACCTATTTTGTCCTCTGCTGCCTTCACTATTTCATCTCTCAATGCTACCCATTCCTCTTCTACTGTTTTATTTCCCCCACTTTCTGTCAATTGTTGCCTAAATCTCCCTCTGAAATTCTCCAGAACTTCACGTTCCTTCAATTTATCTAGGTCCCATCTCCTTATTTTCCTACCTTTCTGCAGTTTTTTTAGTTTCAGCCTACAGTTCATGACTAACAAGTTATGGTCAGATATCAGTATGTAATTCCAAATTATGGAAAACTATAAAAATATTTCATAAGTTAATTATAAATTGCAAATTATTTTGTGTATATATTTAATTGACTGTATATGTATCTTATTGACAGATCACCAGATGATGGGCTACGCCTGAAACATGTTGTGAATTGAAAATAAATAATTACTGATAACATCTTTTGAATATTCAAGCAATCTCCAGCAATTTTAAAATCATTATTAATATACTTCCTGGCAGATTAAAATGTGTGCCGGAACCGGAACTCGGACCTGAGACCTTTGCCTTTCGCGGGCAAGCGCTCTACCAACTGAGCTATCCCGACACGACTCACGATGCCGCCTCACAACTTTACTTCCGCCATTACCTCGCCTCTTACTTTCCAAACTTCACAGAAGCTCTCCTGCGAAACATGCAAGACTCCGCTGCATAGTGAAAAGTTTCATTCTGGAATCATCCCTTAGGCTGTGGCTAAGCCATGTATCCACCATATCCTTTCTTTCAGGAGTGCTAGTCTTCCAACGTTCGCAGGATAGCTGCTGTGAAATTTGGAAAGTAGGAGGCGAGGTACTGGCAGAATTGAAGTTATGAGACGGCATCGTGAGTCGTGCCGGGACAGCACAGTCGGTAGTGCGCTTGCCCTCGAAGGAAAAGGTCCCAGGTTCGAGTCCCGGTTCCGGCACACAATTTTAATCTGCCAGGAAGTTTCATATCAGCGTAACTCCGCAGCAGATGAAAGATTCATTATAAATAATCTACTGATAACATCTTTTGAAAATATTTTAATATTTTAAAGCAACTTGCAGAGCTGCCATTTGTCAAAATTATCAAGAACATTGTACTGGGAAGCAAGAAGGCGAATGACGTTAAGTGCCAGAACATTATTATCATCATCATTAGAGACTGATTATGCCTTTCAGCGATCAGTCTGGAGCAAAGTACCTCTAATAAAATTAATCCATGATTCCCTATTCAATGCTAACATTGATGCCTCGTCTGATGTTATGCCTTTTACTTCAAATTCATTCTGCACCGAATCAAAGTACTTTCTTCTGGGTCTACCTCGACTCCTCTTACCCTCCGCTGCCGAGCTCATGAGTCTCTTAGGTAGCCTTGCTTCTCCCATGCGTGTAACATGACCCCACCACCTCAGTCTGTTCGCTCTAACTGTTTCATCTATGGTGTTCATTCCCAGTTTTTCTTTGATTTCCTCATTATGGATACCCTCCTGCCATTGTTCCCATCTATTAGTACCTGCAATTATTCTTGCTACTTTCATATCTGTAACCTCTACCTTATGAATAAGGTTACCTGTATCCACCGAACTTTCACTCCCATACAACAAAGTTGGTCGAAAGATAGAGCGAAGCGCTGCTAACGTAATCATGGTGCTTACTTCCTTCTTGCAAAGGAGAGTAGATAGCTGAGCACTCACTGCATTAGCTTTGCTGCACCTCGATTCCAGTTCTTTCGCTGTTTCCATCCTGTGAGAAAATACATCCCAGGTACTTGAAACTGTCTACCTGTTGGTGTGGGTTTCTGTAGTCATGTCCTAGTTCATGAATCACGGGCAACGTACGAGTGGCCAAGTAAGTGGTCCTGACAGTTTTATTATTATTGTTATTATTATTATTATTTATTATTATTATATAAAGCATTTATACATATGTAAAAACAAATTATCTACTATTGATTCTGAAATCTATTTTATATTTTCATTATGTTGTTCATATTCTGTTGGTTTGTTGTAGCTTCAGAAAATCATTGCTGCACTTCTTGTGATACCTCCTCACATTTAACTTATTTAAATTTTTCAGGGCATGAAAGAGGAAATTTTGAAATTGTTGTTTATATTTTGGTAGCTTCTGTAATTTGTTTTGTTCTTCTTTAATATACATCACAAATTCTGCTAATGTTGTATTTTTGTTTTTAATGATGTAGTTTATAAATTTTCCAAGTAACCAAAGATAGCTGTTGTGTTTCATGCTAGGGTATAGGTTCCAGTCTGGATATAGTATATCATCTACCTTTATTGCATTTTCCGACGTCCTGTTGATAATTGCTAACTATTTTCGGGCCCACTTCCAGATGGTATTTCGGTCTCTGCAAACAAAGGTATGTGCTATTGTGTCTACCAATTGGCAGTGGTCACAATATGGGTCAGGCTTCAATTTAATTTCATACAGTTTTTCTCCTGTTGGAACTTTTTCATTAACTTTGGAATAAGGTTGGGCATCTCGGACATATTCTGTCGTGGCCACCTTTGTGCTCAGACGGCAAAGACTACCAAATCCACCGGTTAGTCTTTCAACCGTTAGGGGTAAAACCCAGTGGGGCCCTGGGCTAGTAAGGCTAGCAACCTGCTTCCCAGGTACTTCAATATCATGCTGGCAACAATCAGAGCAAAGTGCCTCGGACCTTTGGAGGTAATGGGGTCCCACCTCTAATTGACAGACCAGGGACTCCTCAGCTACGACTTGGCTAGAACATTAAAATACAGTAGAACCTCTCAAACTCGACACAATGTGGACTTAAAGGTTGTCGAGTTTTGAGGTTGTCGAGTTTTAGGGAACTTAAATAAAAATAACTAGGAGTTGAATAAAAACGCTTATTTAGAGTATTAAAATTGTAAATTTATTGATTTATTATATACTATTATATATTTATATCAACATTTATAACTTATAATCAAATAATCAAAAATAATTTTGAGACAAAAGGCCTAGTAGAATCTGAAAATACAGTGTTCATTACAATTATTACTGAAGTTGTTTATGCTGCTTATAAAAAGTCCATCACAGTTAGTTATGGTAAGTTTTCTGAACCCTAGAAGAAAAGTGTAAAAGAAAACTTACTGAAGTCGTTTGAAAAACCCTCTCATTGAAGACTGCTTTTCTGTCTCCACACGGTGCCTTGCAGCTTGATCACGGAGTCGCTTGAGGAACAGAGTCTCCATTCCAGTCGCATTTTCCTGCTCTAAGTACTGAAATATCCCTTCAATAAATTTCACAGCCTCGCTGTGGCTGACTTTTCTTCCTCTTCTTCTTCTTCCGAATCGTCCCCTTTTACGTTACGCCCTTTGACAGCTGCGATGATTTCATCTTCTCCTAATGGTTCTGATGTTCCGTCGACATCCATCCATTCATTGATATCACGACAGAAATCACCGAACGTGTGCAAACAATAACCCGCCCCAGCTGGGCACGTAAAAGGTGCGTTGAAGGACCTTGGAAAACCCAGTAACCTAGTCTAAATCTCTAGCGCTCTCGGTCAGCCTATGTACTGATGGAAAACTTTACGTTAAGGGCGGTGTAAAATAAATTATTAATTCACCAGTCCTGACGAGTTTTACGGAATGTTGAGTTTTCGGGAATCGAGTTTGAGAGGTTCTACTGTAATAATAATAATAATAATACATTTTAATCTTGTATCTTGATAGAGTATGTGTGCCATCCTTGGAGAAAACGGCTGTGGTGCGCCGATCTCAGGTGTCTGCAGTGAGGTAGAGCCGGCCGTTGGTCTCGGTCCGCTGGCTACGCCGCCGGACGGACTGCTCGCCTTCCGGGAAGGCCTCAGGTGAAAGATGTGCCGTCCGAGATCGTGCGCGCACTTTTGTTCCTGCCGTGTACTCGCCGCGCTCGCCTGCCGCCGTAATTGCGCGCGCATGCGCAGATCCTGTTAGCGACCCGGAATACGAGCGGCCGGGCCGAGCCGAGCCGCCTGGGAAGCGGCTACCCGCGACTCGTGGCCGTAAGTCTCGAACGGACTGCGAGTCCATGTAAATGTGAACTAGATTACCGCGCTCTAGCGGGCAAACGTAACATTAACACGCCGGCGCGGCGCACGTACGGAGCCGGTAGGCAATATTTATTAGCGCGTTTTCACAATGGTACCAAGTGCTGCTAGTCCGCCTAAGGAGGTCAAGAGACAGCGTAAAAGACAGCCAGGCGAAGGGAACTGATTCTGAATTTCCGTACTGTCACGAAATCTTCCTTGTTGGGAGGAATGGAACAGGATGCACTCTGTCTCGTCATCTGATGAGTCAAAATGTTTAAATGTTTGTAGAGCTTATGGGACTCGACTACGGCCCTAAACTTACAAACTACTTATGAACTAGCTAAGACTACAGACGGCACAAATTTCCATGCCAGCCGGCCGCGGTGGCCGAGGGGATTGAGGCGCTCCAGTCATGGTCCGCACGGCCACTACGGTCGGGGGTTCGAATCCTCCCTCGGCATGGTTATTTGTGCCGTCCTAGTCTGTAAGTAGTTCATAAGTAGTTTGTAAGTTTAGGGACTGATGACCCCGTAGTTAAGTCCCATAGACTCTACAAACATTTGAACATTTTTTTTTTTGTCCATGCCCGAGGGGGGATGCGAACCCCCGACCGTAGTAGCCATGCAGACCGTGACTGAAGCGCTTCAGTCCCCTCGGCCACCGCGGCCGGCCTGATGAGTCACTTTACGGAGTAAGAGTGATTTTAACACCAAGCAATCGGACATCGATTGAGAGATTGGTGTCCTGACCATCAACACTCTTCAAATAAGACCACTGGCAAAGGATGATGCGACGGTCGATCGGGCCCAACCGGGAGTTCTAAGGCCAGAATGCGAAAATTTACTGTGGGTGTCTTCACATTTACATCTACATTTGAAAGACGGCTATTTGCCATATTGAAAGGAGTACGCAAAATATTTTCACTTAATTTTTGCCTGTCATACAGCATTGAGCATGTTTTGTTACAAAAACCTAAGCTATAATTCTGTAGAAAACAAATGTATGTAATATATTGTACCATTTCACTAATCGATATAGCGTACTGTACTTAATTTCATATCTTTGCTGTAAACCAAATACTTTGTTTTATCTTTTGAGTATGTCTTGCACTGGCAGTTGTTGCGTAGAAAGAGTCGAGGTGTGACCTTCGTATAAAAGAGTCGATGTGTGACCTTCGTGAAGGAGAGTCGATGTCTGATTATGGTAGAGTTGAGTCGATGAGTATTAGTCGTGGAACTGTAGAGCTAGTCTGTCAGTGTGTGACTCGTAGAGTAAAAAATCGGAAGAGTCGCAGCCAAGTCTGCAGATTGTACGTTTTGTATGGAAATTAATCTGTCTCAAATAAGGTAATGTGTACTTTTCTATTGTTATGTCTACTAGCCTGTATTTTAACTATTGTAGTTGGTGTTTGTGTTTTTGCTAATGAAATACTGTTTAATGCATCTCGCATTTATCATTTAACCCTGAGTTATTTTCTCGTTCCTCGTTCCTTTCACCAATCTGAATTACTATCCGTTCTGATCATTGTGTGTTATGATAGTGTTGCATAGTTATTGTGTTTGTATATTTATGTGCTACTTAGAACAGTTCAGTGTAGGGATTTTGTTATGATAAATTTGTCTATTAATGAAAGTAGGAAGTCGTTTGTTCAAAAATCCTGTAAATTTTATAGTTATAGATTTTCTCAGTCTTAATGAAAGTTCAGATTATTAAGTCAGTTAATGTTAGTAACAGTTAAAGTGATTTGTCTGATCAGAAGAGAAATAGATCACTTGAAACCATTACCAGATTTGTAGGACATTTTTTTATTGCGTTGAATCAGTATGGTAATTGTTGTTCAGATAGGCACATTATCAAGTGCAGTGATTTTGGTATCTGATTAATATCAAAAATCTTTGCTTGACATCCTGTTTATTCAAGTGACAAAATTCTCATAGTAGTAGCACTTTCTGTTGGCTCTTGCAGTCGAATTGTACATGTATAGTCTGACTACTGGTATACGGTGCATGCAGATCTGCACTTTTCATTTGCTCACATTGTTTCTCACATACGGGATTAATGTGTAGACCAATTACGAGTTTAATTATTGTTAATTTATTAACCACTGTACAATATAAAGTGTTATCCGTTGCGCATCAAACTAAACCACATTTATGTAAGATCATTTCATTCCATGTCATTTGCAACAGGGCAAAGGAAGGTACTAAGTCTCATTGCTTAGTCAAATTATTTTGTAACCAAAACTAAAACAGAACATTTATGTGTGTATTTTAGCGGGGACGGTCTCTCAACAAACGGTGTCACGCTCGCCCCAGAATCACATACTACTTTTCAATTGAAACAAACACACACTACTTTTAATATTCTTTTTTTTTTTAATTTTAGCTCGTATTTCATTTATTTTATTAAATTGTATGCAATGTTTTTCGGTCAGGGTGAGCGTGACATCAAACACCACCATTACCGTCATGAGTGAGGCCTAAGAAAATATATTTAGTATTTTTACTACTGTGAACATGACTGATTAACAGCAACCGTAATCAAATTTTTTGACAATTTTTTATATCAGCCAACCGGTTGCGTAATTTGTAGGTGCTTAACCTAGGTTTCGTTGCCACTAGGGACAACTTCTTCGGAAGAACAAAAACAGTTACATAAAACACATGGCGTCAAAAATATTACGAATAGTATTCCTCAAGACCATTACAATAAAACTAGCATCTTTGTCATACAAATAAAACCAGTATGGTGTGAAGGGCATGAAGGAATTGTGGCCGAGGTGACTGAGGCGCTCCAGTCACGGTCAGCACGGTTACTACGGTCGGGGGTTCGAATCCCCCCTCGGGCATGGATATTTGTGCCGTCCTAGTTCGTAAGTAGTTCATAAGTAAAGTTTAGGGACTGATAACCCCGTAGTTAAGTCCCATAAGCTTAACAAACATTTAAACTTTTTTTTTTTTTTTTTTTCAATTGTGTGTTTTCAAATTGTATTTGCCTCTGTTTCAATTATTCTTGTCTAATATGTTGATGTTCCTAACGCAACAAGTCATGTAATACTATGTTGCCTGCCACAGCCCCTGTGTGTGTGATACGTGTGAGCACAGAAAGAGTATGATTCAGCCTCGAGGTGCCTGCTTCCTAACAATCCATCGTTTAGTACACGCCATCCGTGGATGAAACGAAACTGCTACCAATCCGAAAACATATTTTGACCTATAAAACACCACTAAAAGTCACTACAACAAAAACCAACCACACCCATCAGCAACAACAATAAAAACTTCACTATAAAAATCTTTCGTAACCTTCTTTTGCTCCCGAAATGGCGAAGATGATGGGTGGTGTCCCGTGCTTCAACTGAATCAATTTTGAATAAAACTGAAAATTTATTTAACTAATAAACTACAGTGTAACTAACATTAACAACAGTTTCCAAACTGACTTGAGTTTATGGTTGCTGTAGACTTCACACCTTCCTACTTTACAAGTAAAGTAGTTTGTTATTTTTCTGCTCATCTCTTACCTCCGACCTAACTTACAAGTTGCAACAAAAGACAGGACACACTGTAAAACTTCTCACAATCGACTATAACGGAATACCAAACACAAACGAATAAAGAACAACAAAACAAAGATGGCAATGAATCTCGAAGGATCATGGCAGCGGGATCATAGAGCTATCGGTAGCTCGGTATATCCGTTTACCACTACTATCGCCCTCTAGTAGCGGGCGAGGGCACTACATGCTTGTGGAACTGACTGCCAGCAGTGCAGTTGTCGAGAACGGTTGCTGGAGCTTCAAAATGCACGAAACAGTCAATGACCAAAGACTGCACTGGTTTCGTTCATATAGCAGTTAACAAAACGAATACATGAAAATAAAAATTTGCGTATGTGAAATAAATCTTTGACTCTCTTTCAAGTTCTCAACATCATAAAAAAGTTAGTTTGCGGACGAAAAAGTTCAGGGGTACACGTCCCGCAGCGTTCTCCCGGAAAAAGAGCAATGTATATAGGTCACACTGCACGAACAGAATGACTTTAATCGCGCGTTACGTAAATGCCCATCATCAAATACACATCTGATTTGTCACGACAGCTACATGTATGCAGATGTTCGTACAAACATATTAAATGTGTTCATTTTATAGACATATGCAAACAAATGGAGGTAGTTTGCATATGTCTCTAAAATGAACACTTTCTCAATATCTATATACCTACATCTGTATACATGTAGCCGTCACAAAACAGATTTATATTTTGATTATGGAAATTTCCGAAACGCGTTATTAAAATCATGCTGTCCCTTCTGTGTGACCTGTAATATTTTGCGCCCAATCCAGGTTCTCTGTAACACTACCAATTCTTTGGTCATGATGAGCTGACTCCTTCGTGGCTTCGAATCGCATTTACAAGTGACATCTACCGTCCGGCACGACGCACACATAGCTAAGCCACGTATTTAACGCGTAGAACATCTCTTGCGATTTTATCGAGATGATCATTATTGCGTTTAATAGTCTATTGAATGTGTAAAAAGTTTGAAGTGAATCAGTGACCCGAAAATAGTGATTTTCCCTTGTTAGATAAATGTAGATGGTACTGGATGACATCGATGATAACTGACAGTTACAACTTAGTTACCAAAACGACTATCAGATACATATTCGTTGGAAGCACTCATGAATGTCACGTCTTCCTACGCTGGAACTCTAAGACGAAGACACCTGTTTCTGAAACTCTATGAAGATCTCATGTCCTCCTAACCTCACTAGTTACTACCTACGAAAACCTTAGAAAAAGAGCATTAATCCCGCTTTTCTTAAACACTTTGCTGTGATAACCTATAAACACATGGTCGTCCATTGGAGTGGGTCAGAGAACAGACATTTTGTCGCCTTGGGAAAGCGCTTTCTCATTATGGCCAGTGATAGTGGCTCCACGTTAGCAGAAATAATTCAGGTAAATCATACGTGTGCCCCCCTTACGAAAACTGAGTCTTGCTAGTAAGCATGTTTCACCCTGATTCCCACTATGTAATGTTGCAGCCTGCCGAATGCTAACTCTTGCTCTACCCCCTGCGAGAAGGGACGGAACCTCATACAGAACTGTGTGTCCAGGCCTGGCCAATTTTCTGCCTTTTGGCGAGGACGATAAGTACAAACTGTCTGCTAGCCTATCCTCGCGATCGTCACTCCCTCGTGTCAGGCAAAATGTTTCACTTATCCTTAACCCTGTTTAAATTAATACATACTTACTAAAATCACAATCAAATACTAATTTAAATTTGATAATCTGCTTTGAATATTTGATTATTAACTACATTATACAACAGTTTCTGGACAAGCTGTCACATAACACTTCGTTTCACTTTAAATCGCTCTGTATGCTTATTCCTAAATCTTTACTTATAAAAATGAATACCTGTTTCCCTTGGTCACTCCATAACTTGAGAACGGCTCAA
Organism: Locusta migratoria; assembly: GCA_026315105.1. NCBI lineage: Eukaryota > Metazoa > Arthropoda > Insecta > Orthoptera > Acrididae > Locusta > Locusta migratoria. The sequence goes on from CM048749.1 coordinate 184,027,345, forward strand.
CTAATTTTGCTCGTCCGTTTATTGTTGTGTTCTTAATTCTTAGGACAAAGATTTTTATGTAATAAAATATTTGGGATATCAGGCGGAACATTGAAAATTTGAGAAAACTGCGTTTCTCAACGTGTCCGTTTGTATCTATTGCGTTCTGATCGATAGTTTTGTTCCGATATTGATGAAGTTTTTCACAGTTTACCTTCAAAGCAAGAGAATTGTGACTGCCTACATACAATTTTTTACGGTGCATGGTGGAGGGTACATTGAAAAAAACGTTAACTCTGTTCACTGTTCATCACCAAAGTGACATGTATGAGTTTCCCTAGATAGAGGGGGCGGCGGGGGGGGGGGGGGGATATATACCCAAGTAGGCCGTGGGGGGGGGGGGGGGGCAGGCGAAAAAAATGGGTTGAGAAAGGGGAAGGTGCAAAGAACACAAAAATGGGAGTGGAACAGAAAGATGGAAACTGTGGCATTCAAAATAATTTTCAAATGAAGCTTCCTGGCAGATTAAAATTGTGTGCCGGAACCGGGACTCGAACCTGGGACCTTTGCCTTTCGCGGGCAAGCGCACTACCGACTGTGCTATCCCGGCACGACTCGCGATGCCGCCTCACAACTTTACTTCCGCCAGTACCTCGTCTCCTACCTTCCAAACTTCACAGAAGCTCTCCTGGCGGAAGTAAAGTTGTGAGTTGACATCGTGAGTCGTGTCGGGATAGCACAGTTGGTAGTGCGCTTTCCCGCGAAAGGCAAAGGTCCCAGGTTCGAGTCCCGGTTCCGGCACACAATTTTAATCTGCCAGGAAGTTTCATATCAGCGCACACTCCGCTGCAGAGTGAAGTTTCATTCTAATTTTCAAATATTTGTTAAGCTTATCGGACTTAATTGCGAGGTCATCAGTCACTAAATTTACAAACTACTTATAAACTAACTTATACTAAGGACAGCACAAACATCCAAACATCCGGCCGCGGTGGCCGAGGGGACTGCGGCGCTTCAGTCACGGTCTGCACGGCCACTACGGTCGGGGGTTGGAATGCCCCTTCGGGCATCGATATTTGTTCCGTCTTTAGTATAAGGTAGTTCATAAGTAGTTTGTAAGTTTAGGGACTGATGACCCCGTAGTTAAATCTCACAAGCTTAACAAACATTTGAATTTTGAAACATCCATGCCCGAGGAGGGATTCGAGCGTCGGTGCCCGACAGAAAAAGTGCTTTTTCTGTGGAAGATGCCAGTGATCACTATTGTACCCTGTGTGGTGCATTTTCGATCGATTTTTCGTAATTCTGTAAACATTTTTTGTATTAATAACAACATTTGTAATTGTCTATTATTAGTTTTAAATATTCATTAAACATACAAGAAGTGCAATAGTTAAAATTTCTTTTCTCAATATATTTCCAGTAGAAGAACATTTCTCCAAAATGATCCCAATTGTACCTTATCCTATTAGGCTATCAGACACGCTTTCCGCCCTACCCAAATTCTCAATTTACGGCGGACTACAACTTTATTATGTAATCCTATTCCAAAATGACTTAAGCAGAAATGATTCAATGTTGTAAAGAAGTATCGTGAATTGCAGACATAAAAACGACTGTAAAACGAGTACATGTAAGAACATTGTATGTAGCAAATAGGAGGGCCAAAGGATTGGAGCAAAATACGGAGATATGTAGGAAGGCATCAAACCATTCGAATGACAAATGACTCCAAAAAGGAAGAGAACAAGGTGCAATAATATCGCTTGGCGGTGTGAACGTAAACAAAGAAACTCGACAGTAGCACTGCATTCGTGCCTCACGGTAACTTTCGTGACCTCATGGTCCCGTTCGCCGTCAGAATGCACATAAAACGTAAATGAAGCTGAAGAAAAAACCCGTGTGAAATAAAGCACTGTAGGCCACTCTGCAGTCGTTTTCCCTCGTTGTAAACCGATCTGTTGTGCTCCGCTGTTGTACTTCTGCTGTCCCCTTTCCCGGCAGAGAGGGAAGGAAGGAGGGGTTAAAAAAATGGAGAAGTTAGGAGAGTGCAGGACAAAGGCGTCGCATAAACATAAATTCCTGCGAGCGAGAACATACGTAATATGGGCCCCTTCCGGAATATCGGAGCGGCGCGGCGGCCGTATATCATTTCTGCGATTCCGTGGCCAATCCGCCTGAAGTCGTTCTGTGTACCGAAGCATAAATAGCGGCACAAAGCGAGGGAGGTTAGGCGCGGCCAGCGAGCGAGCGACTAGCGGTCGTTCCCCTGGACGTTGAGAGTCGAAGTGGAGCGGCCAGCACCGCGAGAGGCCGCTGTGTCGACCTCTGTGTCGATTCCGAGGCTATCGACTGCTGCGCTCCAGAAATCGACTGCGGGCTGCGTGGAAGGCACCGCCTGTTGCGCGATGGCGTTTGAGAGCGGTAGCTGAGACCGATTCACAAGTACCGTAACGTTGGCGTCTACAGGGCCGCGCGTTGCAAGGGTAGAACGACCTTCACAAACAGTCGCTTTTTAAGATTCAGTATTTCGGAAAATAGGATCATTATATCAGGGTTGGGAAAGTTACTTTTCTAAAGTAACTAAGTTACACTTAAAGTTACTTCCCTGAAAGGTTACAGTTATAGTTACTAAACATCGAAAGAAACGATATCAGTTACTTGTAACTTTCACCTCGGTTGCACAGTGGTAGAGTGCCAGACTACAAATCCAAAGGTCGCGGGTTCAATCCCCGCCAGGTCCTAGGATTTTTATCTGTCACTTTCCACTTCTTTCACCTCTGGCAGTATTGCTAATGTGAAAAATACCGAGTAGCACCGTGGTTCGGAACCCACGTTAAACTGTAGGTCCCCCTATAACTGGCTGGGTAAGTCAGTTCGAAGGTCGGAGGAAGGCAACGGCATACCACCTCCAAACAGGACCATGCCTAGTAAAGCACCGTGGTGTTCAAACCAATCTTCGGATTGTTGACTGCTTTACCTTTTTTAGTTATTTTTATACTTACTTTTAAAAATTGTAAATGTAACTCATTTGTAAATCCGTAGTAAACCTTAATCGTATAGTAAGAAAATAAGCTTTAGTGTCAATCAACAGTTAAATACATTAATACATGCATAATTAATGTTTTATTAAATAGTTCACAGCATCTTCTATTTCACTGCATCTCAATTTCAATGTTAGTTCATTTTCAAATGTTCAAATGTTTGTATAGTCTATGGGACTTAACTACGGGGTCATCAGTCCCTAAACTTACAAACTACTTATGAACTACTTACGAACTAGGACGGCACAAATATCCATGCCCGAGGGGGGAGTCGAACCCCTGACCGTAGTGCCCGTGCAGACCGTGACTGGAGCGCCTCAGTCTCCTCGGCCACCGCGGCCGGCTGTTCATTTTTCACCAAATGTAATTTTTGTAACGTTCAATCTCATGAAAGTTACGTTTCATCTTGTTCGTTGTTCGCGTCTCTGTGAACACTGCCGAATTTCTTGTCTTCTATATATTCTGAGCGTCTGTTACGCTGAAATGGCAGCAATGAGCAAAAGTTTCAAACTGTGCATTCGTATTGACAGCTACGTTATGACAGGAAGAATTAGTGATATGGGGCTCTGCAAACAAAAAACTAATTGTACATGAATTCGCTTTGGAGCTTCGACTACTTTCAATTGTTTCCCAACCGCGACACAATTTGCAGCAAAAGGGATCATTTTTTCAATCCAACATAAAAAAATTCGAACACTTTATCATAAGCTAACCAAGGCATTCGTGTGTTTTCTTCCGTGTTTATGTCGAAAGGTGTGGAAAATAATCGCAGACTGTTTACGTGTGACGTGTCAGGTGATTGTTGTGTACTCATAATTATAAAATAAAATTTTTATGAATGAATGGATACTATTAAATGTTATAATGCTAGTAAAATATATAATTCATACATTTCCAACATACGTTATTGAAAATATGTAATTTATAAATAATTTTTTTTTTTCTTTTCACTAAAATCAAACCCTGTTATTCTGCAGTTTTGAAATCTATACAAAAAAATATGTTACGCTGCTAGAGACAAAAAAGTAACGCGTTACATGTAACGGCATTACTTCCCATCCCCGCACTATATATAATGTTAGCCAAGTTGCGCGGATGTTTAAACTTGTGTGTCGTCAAATACCTAACTAATGCCCGGTTTCTGGGAAACTATAGTTACCGCGCCGTTAGCTACCGTCAAGTTATAATTTAACCTGCCAGATAACTTCCTTGGGTTTCCCGTAGCTGATTTCAACCACCGTTAGTTAACCATGAGGTAACTACGCTTTCTGTCGAAGCAAATAGTACGTCTCAACGGATAACAGATGGCACTAATAACGAAAATATCAATTACTCGAATTTTATCTATTATTAAGTGAAATCGAAGACGCGTATTAGTTTGTATAGCTGTTACGAGTTTTCTGTTTTCAAAGGCAATGGGCGACAAGCGAGGAAAAAATTTAACTCTATTTGAGAAAAATCTTTTGACCGACCTAAGTTTAGAAAGGAAAGTAGTTATAGTAAATGAAAAGGCGGTTGGTTTGACTATTTTGGAAAAACAACACACCTTGGAAGATGCCACAAAACTGTACAAACCCTTAGAGACAAGAGAGAAAACGGTAAGGAAACTTTTAAAAAAAGAAAAAACAGGACAAACAACAACGAAGACAGGGTTAACAATATCATACGTATGATTTCTGTTGTCAACGTATATTTTTATGAATTTAAGTTCTTCCCATTGTTCTGTGAATGTGAAATTACTTTTTACAACACAGACTGGTCAATTTACGTCCACCCACCCACGTAACCGAGCACCACTTTGTAATAATAATAATAATAAAAGAACACTAATCACTTGAAACATTGGTTTATCTTAATGGCAATTGCATGGCAGAACACTATTTGCAAAGGGAAGTATCTTAATTCTTAATTGAAAGTTTTATTGTGAGAGCATGGCTTTGTGATTCGGATGTGATAAAATTTTACATCCAGATCGGCGATCGCGAGAGATAATGTTGGCAAATGTGGCTCAGTGTTCCGAGATGTCATCTGACCAATCGCGAGGGAGATGCAGCTAATGTATACGTCACCCGTTGTCAACATTATCTCTCGCGACCGCCAAGCGCAATGTAAAATTTAACCGGAATGTTCGTTTTCCGCGTTTTTCCTCGTTTGACCCCGGCAATGTAATTGGTCAGTGTTTTCTTTCTCTCTCTCTCTCTCTCTCTCTCTCTCTCTCTCTCTCTCTCTCTCTCTCTTTATTTTTTTTTCTTTCTTTTAATTCTGAAACGTATATTAAATTTTCTCTCATTACACAGATCAAATGGTTGTCATCTAACACGAAAAACGCGTCGTGGTCTTTCAACAGCACCGAATACAGCTAAGTTTTCTTCTCCTGGACGACTGTCCGAAGCATCAGAAGAAGAAGACGGCGGTGACGACGATGACGAAAGAATTTCTATTCTTCAGCTTCAAAAATTTTAAAATTGTATGAAAATTATACGAAACCCAGTCACAAAAACAAAAAAACTACTGTTAAATAACTTCTGGACTTGCGTTTGGAAGCACACTAGCGCTACATAGCGGATATAGTTAAAACTAACGTAAACGTGTAGGTAACCCCAGGGGACAGGTAACTACGGCTGTGACGTTAACTATTGTCTCGGAAACCCATTTTGTACTTAACGTTCAGGTAACCCACATATAACTATAACGGGACAGGTAACTACTGTTTCAGAAACCGGCCATAATAATAATGAAACTTGTCTCTAGGTTAAGCGAGGTCAGTGCCTCGCAAAAAATTCTGCTTCCTACAGGTCACGGAGAATCGGCAGCGGCCGCTGTTTAATTTAAAGATAATACACAAGGTGCTCTTTTACTCTCAAAGATCACGCTGACGTGAATATTGTCACTACACATTTATGACGATGATTACATTAGAAATGTTACTGATATAATTAATTGGGTTTTGAAACTTCAACATTACCAATTTATTTTTTTATCATCACATCTGACATGTATTATATTATTATTAACGCACCTGACCAACTTGAAATTAAAATTATTCAGAAAATAAAAAAATAATAACTTTCTCAACACACTGACAGTTGACAATAATGGAAATCTTTACGAATCAAATTCTGATATCTTTCTGCACATTCAAAAATGCACTTCTTGCTATGCAAATTTGAAACATACGCAATTACACAGATTTTACACTTGTAATTCTAAGTAGGGTAAGATGATACTTTCTAAGTACAATAATAAAGCTAAAGATTAATTCACTCCTTCATTCAGTATTAAGAAATTAAAACACTGTTATACAAAATTCTACATAGTCAACAATCTTTGTCAAACGTTTTTAGACTTTCATTTCAAAATTATTTATACAATATACCTCATAACAATGCGTACTCGGTCAGTGATTCTTTCATTGCCCAAAATCTCTACAAAATTACAAACTTTCATTATATTTATAGTGAAACAGATAATATCAGTGTCTGCCGTCCCTGCGGATCAGACTATTTCACTGTTCACAATGTTAAAATTGGAATCTGTGTCTGCCGCCACTGCGGTTCACACAATCTCTGTGTACGACGCCAGAAACAGGAGTATTCGTCTCCGGCCAAACAGTGACCTCTGCGAGAAGAGCCAATGATATTATTACACCTCTGTATATCTTTGTCGCGCAGTAGCAACCTACTACCAATTATTTTTGTGTCAAAGACAAACACATATGTTTCAAAGTATTTGATTTTATAATTCACATTCCGTGAATAATTAATTTCATTATAGTTGACCGGTTTCGGAAATTATACCCATCCTGTTGAAACAGTACAGACGTTCACTATTTACACAAATGTAGTTCTTGCTCTAACTCTTCATTCTGAAGCAAGCTCTTGGTCCCTCTTACCCATAGGCGGATCCATGGGAGGAGGGGAGGCGAAGGGTCGTTCGTGCCCCCCCCCCCCCAATTCAGCGTTTGCGTCTTTTTTTTTGACGTAACACAGTGCCGGATTCCAAACAGAATTTAAACAAAAACCACCATCTATATAAGGTAGTTTACTAGCGAAATACTTTAATATTTTCGTGCTCGAATCTGTTACAAACGTAAATTTACGAAAGACAATTTTTAACTTCAACAGAATTCGAACCTAAAAATTTGCAGCCCTTACTGTCATAGCCACTCATTTTAACCGCAAAACCATCATGACATTCCGCTTGCTTTTACGTTACTTATAACTGACATATGTTCTACTCAGGCCTATCATCGTTACAGCTTTATTCATTGATATTCAATGTTCCAATGCTAAGCGTTTGTGAGACATCTGCAATGCACTATTGTCTTAAAAATAGTATACGTTATCATTTGCACTTCAACATATCGTTTGAAAAGTTGTCGAAGTGCAAAGGCCAACAGCGGGAACATACTTCTCTTTGTAAGAGGAACAAATCAGGTCCTAACGTTGTGAGGGGGCTGACATGGAGCCGTTTATTTCGCACATCAATATATTGAGGGTTAAAGAAGTTTTCTTGGTTGGAGAACTGTGTAACGCAATAGTAGAAAGGGTGTGAGAGAGACAGTAGATGAGCTTGTATCTCGTGGGAAAGCTCCGCCCCTATTGAAAGTTGAGATCTGATTGGCTCCCGCCTATACTAGTTGTCCGCCAAAACTTTAAGCTTCTTTTTATTAATATTTAACTTTCCGATGTCTATTAAAAATTATCTGTACACTTTTTGTAATGATTTTGTGCTAAGTTATATTTCGGTTAATTCAAAGGTTTAATTATTAGTATATTTTGTAGTAAGTTGAACAATGTTAGTCTAGAAGTTTCGCTTGTCGCCAAAACGGTGGGCCGGTCGCGGTATCCGAGGGGACTAAGGCGCTCCAGTCACGGTCTGCACGGCCACTACGATCGGGGATTCGGGCATAGATATTTGTGCCGTCCTAGTTCGTAAGTAGTTCACAAGTAGTTTGTAAGTTTAGGGACTGATGACCCCGTAGTTAAGTCCCATAGACTATACAAACATTTTTGTAAACAAAACGGTGGCGCAACGAGAGGCGGCGGCAGTCAGTCGAGCGCCGACCGCGATACCTTGCACATTCATGTTAGTTCAGTGCGGGCCAGGGACAGTTTATACATTATGCAACGTTTATATTTTTAACATTACTCAGTCTGTACATTTGTGCTTGGATGTACACTGGCATTTCTTCAATAAAAACAAGCACTGGCATCCGGCAAAAGCTAAAGTTATTCGAAGTGCTGTACTTCCTAGCCACATCTCAACACTTCTTTAAACATCAATCACTTCAAGTACAAAGGATGTGCGACCTGTGTGCTTCACCTGCGCAATGGGACATCAAGTACGACAGAAGAATCAAGGTTAGTGAAAGAGTGAGTTTAGATATGCACTGAAGTTGCATATCGACACGGCACCTCGCGTGCAGTGCTGCCCTGTTTACAAACCAGGGCACTGGCACGAAGTGCGTTGGTAACATCGCCGAGGGAAGGCATGAAAGAGGGGAGGTGTTTTAGGAACTTTGTCAACTATGCACTGACCTTCCCTCCCTGTCTTTTAAAAAAGAAGCACCGCCGTAACGTCTGCTCAAAAGATACAGGTTCAAGTATTAGCACTACACCAACGAAACCTAGCGCCGACGTCCAAAAAATAAAAATAGAAAAAAAGGGGAGGGGGAGCATTAGTTTGGTAAGACCCTCCCAATGTACATTAACTGGTGTCACGATACTTCTCATCATTGTAAATATTCTGTAACGTGTTTTAGTAAGCGGACGGAAGGGTTTCCTCTTTCTGTGACGTACTGAAATAACGTTCTCTTTTTTCCACAGAGGCTTTTTTCGCCTGGTGCTGGTGGAGACTACAGCTTGACGACGCTGACACAGGATGGGACAGCGGGAACAGCTAGTGCCCCGCGAATAAAGCGTCGGCCCCTGAGATTGCGGGTCACGGGGGAGGAGCGGCGGCCCCAGGGGGCGGCACAAAGCGCCGACAGCGGAGGGCGCAATCACCGGCCACCCGGAAGTGACGTCACGGCGCCGCGGGGCAGCAAACAGCGCCCGTGGGCTGCGGGGCGCGCGCAGCGCCTCTGGCGGAGCGGTGCGTAACTCACAGGCGCCGGCGGAGCGTATCACATGCCGTCCTGGCATTTTTTCAATTAGCACATCATCAAACTGCGACAGTCAAGCTTGACAGTGCTGCGTTTTTAATTTCTCTTTCAATAAAGAATTTTTCAGTTTTTGAGATATGATCTTTTTTTTTTATTTTTATTTTATTTATTTCAAAATGTTCAAATGTTTGTTAAGCTTATGGGACTTAACTACGGGGGTCATCAGTCCCTAAACTTACAAACTACTTACGAACTAGGACGGCACAAATATCCATGCCCGAAGGGGGATTCGAGCCCCCGACCGTAGTGGCCGTGCAGACCGTGACTGGAGCGCCTTAGTCCCCTCGGCCACCGCGACCGGCGGCTGTTCGTGTTCTGAACTTCACGTACGATAAATACAACAAAATCTAATAATCCGATACCCGTTTGGTCTCCTTGTTAGTCTCCATTATCTTAGATAATGATCATTGGGAGAAACATGAAAAAAACTGGTGCCAATGCCTCGTTTAGAATCCAGATCGTATGTTCAACAGGCTGTTGCTTAATCCTTTCTCATTACATCGGTTCTTTGCAGAGGTGGGAGCAACTTGTTCGTTTGTTGTTCGCTGAAATCTTTGCTCAGGTTTTATTTTTTATTTTTATTGTTTTATTTCAGAGGGCTGTCACCACTCTGAAAATTATTTTTGTAAATTTATGGGACTTAACTTCTTTGGTTATTAGTCCCTTACTTACAAACAACTAAACTAAAACTAAAAAGGACAACACGCACACAAACCCATTCCCGAGGGTGGACTCGAACCTCTGACGACGAGTGACCGCGCGCTCCGCAGCTAGGCGCCTTAGAGCGCTCGGCAACTCCACGTCAGCTAAACCTCTGAATGAAGAGGCACAGTGCTGCTGCGCCGCTCAGTCATCCTGAAATGGCAGCTAATGGATCTTCATTTATTTCCTAAGTACGTCTCTCCAACACAGACTTGGAATCCGCCACAACCTGACTTTCGGTACACGTTTTCAACAGCCATCGGTGCTACCGAGAGTCCCCAATATCGGAATTGCAACCCAGGATTGATTGTTATGAGGAGAATCCTGCCTGTACGTCAGGCGCAATGTGACATTCATCAGTAAATGTTTCAAATATTTCTGACGTATCTGCTGTTAGGGGCGATCTGCCTTGTTTTTCAAACTTTTCAATTGGCCGAGATTGCTTTAAAATACCTTTTTTAAATATTTTTTACCGTAGTCGTCATTGTGTTAGTGAATTAAACAATATGAGAGGACATCAGTTAAAATATTTTATATATTATTTTGACGTAGGTTTTAGTCTTAACATACTTTTGTTCCCAGCAGTCTCCTATTTTAATCCAGTGCTAATGGTTGATATTAGAATCATGTTCAATTAACAACATATTAAATCTAATGATGTTAGCTTTTATCTTCAAAAAGGAGTAAAAAATATATATAGTTTAAAGCGATCTCGGGCAACTTATGCTCTTTTCAAAGTTTGGTAATTAAATGTTTAGTCTCAATATTATCACAGAAATTTACTCAGGTAAGATCTGCAGCATGACCCTGTCAATATTCCCTATGAATTTCATCGAATTGAATTCGTAACTTCCTAGATCCCTAATTTTGATACTCCGCTCTAACACTTTACTGCAAGACAATTACAACGTTTCTCTTTACAAAAAATTTATTTTGAGTATCATATTTTTTCCAGGCAGTGTCTTGAACAAACTATCTTTTCTGACAAGAGACAGGGATTTTCTTTAGAGAAATGACTAATTTGCGTAATGCCGGAATTACTGATCTATGTAAAAATCTTGCACCATTATTGAAACCACTGACTTTGTAATACTATCTGTATGATGGGTTAGCTAAGGGTTTTTTTTTTTTTTTTTTTTTTTTTTTTTTTTTTTTTTTTTTTTTTTGTTATTATTCTAGTAAACCACGAGGCTTTAGTTTCTGATGCGCCCTATGATTGAATGGCTGACGTATAAACTGCAGTCTTTGTCAGAGACTGGTAATGTTAGCCAACAATTATTCTTGTGTCGCCTCGTTGACGTAAACTACGATTACGTTAAAGACGACCGAACGCTTGGTACCTCTTCTCCGTATTACGCACCTTTACTTACTTTTTTTCCTTTTTTGTCTTTAAAACTGAATGCCTTAGCATAACAACAAATATACAAACTGAACTCACTGATGCTGGTAACATATGTCACACAAACAAAATGAATATAAATTATTGGACACTTTTCTGCACTGCTAGACAGGTAATAGGTAACAGTTTTTTTGTGCCCCTTAGGCTTTACACAAGGTTCCTTCGGCAAAAGCAAGCCGGCCGCGGTGGCCGAGGGGACTGAGGCTCTCCAGTCACGGTCTGCACGGCCACTACGGTCGGGGGTTCGAATCCCCCCCTCGGGCATGGATATTTGTGCCGTCCTTAGTCTTAGCTAGTTCCTAAGTAATTTGTAAGCTTAGGGACTGATGACCCCGTAGTTAAGTCCCATTAGTTCTACATACATTTGAAAATTTGAATTTGAGCAAAAGCAAAAGCGCTGAAGGGTCATGAGTTCACAGGCTGTATGGACGACGCTAGGCTTTTACAACAGGCTGCTCCGCGAGCAGGAACGCACACGAGCGCTCACTATCCCAACACGGAACTGCGGTGATTGGGCTAGCTGACGTCAGGGACACTAGCACTCGGTGGGCATAAGTAAACAAACGCACTCGTTTAGTGATCGCAGCAGAATGCATAGTTCGACTTGAATTAGCGGCTTTTGTAGGCATTTGTTTCTCAAAGCAAACGATGTCCTGTTTAATTCTTGACATGGGTGCTGATTTAGAGGCTGTAAAATTCGTACGATCAACAAGATTGATAAATCTGTTGTAATCTGTCTTTAATATTTTTGCGATAAATTCTAAATTCATAAAAAGTAATGGTAAAATTCGTAAGCCTCGGTGGAGTAGCCGAGCGGTCTATAGCGTCTCGCTGCAGAGCGCGCGGTTGCTTGCCGTGGAGGTTCGAGTCCTCCCTGGGGCATGGGTGTGTGTGCTTGTCCTTAGGTTAGTTTACCTAGGTTTAAGTAGTTTTTAAGCTACGGACTGATGACCACGCAGTTTGGTCCGATAGATTTACAAACATTTAAAATTCATAATTCCTACTTTGGCTCCATGAAACTGGAATTTAAAGATGTATGCCACAGGCATTTAAAGATGTATGCCAACATAAATATGCTTTATTAAATTCCAGTCATGAAATGAAATCGCTGATATTCAGGGGCCGCGGTGGAATGGCCGAGTGCATTGATGTGCGAGGCAGTTCCCCGTTGGGAGTTCGAATCCTCCCTCGGGCATAGTTATTTGTGTTGTCTTTAGTACAAGTTAGTTTATAAACTGTTTGTAAGTTTAGAGACTGATGACCCACAGTTAAGTCCCATAAGCTTAACAAACCTTTGAACATTTGATATTCAGGATCACAGAATATAAAATTTAATGTTTGTTAAGGTTAAGAGACTTAACTGTAGGGTCATCAGTCCCTAAACTTTCAAACTACTTATGAACTAGCTTGCACTAAAGACGACACAAACATCCATGCTCGAGGGGGATTCGTACCCCCGACGGCGGACGGCCGCGCGCACCGCAACACGGCGCTCCAGTACGCGCAGCCATTCCGCCGCGGCAGGATGACAGAGCTTTTACATAAATTACAATAAGGAAAGTCATAATACTAACGCTGAGGGTTGATGTTCAAATGTTCAAATGTTTGTAGAGTCTATGGGACTTAACTACGGGGTCATCAGTCCCTAAACTTACAAACTACTTATGAACTACTTACAACTAAGGACGGCACAAATATCCATGCCCGAGGGGGGATTCGAACCCCCGACAGTAGTGGCCGTGCAGACCGTGACTGGAGCGCCTCAGTCCCCTCGGCCACCGCGGCCGGCCTGAGGGTTAGGCTGATGTCTCGTGTCCGGCATTTTCATAGAGAAAAATTGCATTCTTAGTTGTAGCTGTTTGAAAAACAGTTCATGGAGAAAAATGGCATTGTTAGTTTTTTGAAACAGTTGTGCCCGTGGCGAGAATCGGACTGGGGTTGCAGTTTCTCGTGACGTCACAGCCCATTTAGTGCTTCTAAAAACACAGGCTGGCGCATCCGCCATTTTAATTCCGTGCGTATGTTCAACACGACACACAGCTTATACGAACAGTGTTGTGTTGTGTTGTTCAATTTTAGTGAAATATTTTCTAAGTACCGGCATAGAGCCTTAGATCGTGCTACTTTGAATTTGCATTCCGCTATTGTTTCCATCGATATGTGGATTTGACACAAAAATCTCGCGTTTTCTTTACTTACAGCTGTTCCTCTTTTTGCCCAAATAAAGATAAAAGCGCTAGAAACGTATATATTTATGTGATAAAAATCGGGTACTATGTTTAATTCTGCCGAAACTGATCATCTAGATAAAAGTTTTAAGCGATCTTGGCTTGTATTTGAACAATGACTGTCAATATGCGAGGTTTGTTTGCCGTCTTGCAGTAAGTGTTTGTTGTCCGCTGTGACAAATACACCACATCTGATTGTAGTACTCACATTGCTGAATGTACTTCTATTGTATTACGTTATTGAAAAAGTTTCAGAACGTATTACAAACACTAAAACGAAAAAGAATATTAGTGTACAGGATCTAAAGTTTACGGTCATAGAGGCACACGGTGCCGATGTTGGCAACAACCGTTGAATGTTATTGGAAAACCTAATCGTATAGAATGAGGGGAATAATCATCCTTTGTGTTGACAATCAAATAAATAATTCTGTTCCTTCTCTAGGTTGACAGGTTTTTATATGTAACAGTACCCTTGTCTTGTGAGTAATTTAATAATCCTTAAAAAGCAAACATTTCGTTGCCAACATTAGCACACTACGCCGTCTCAGTCGTAAGTAAAATTTACGTAGTAGTCTTTGTCAGTTATTTTACAGTCTCTTACAGATATTACAAATATTGGTATTTAAAGACACACATATTGTGCTCTAAAAACAGTATGTTTTGGAATGTTCTGCTGTGTTATGATATTGCGGCTGCTAAATCCCTACAGGCACCTTCCCTGTTAAGAGGTACTTCTTTCAAAAGAGCTGAACAAAAACTTACGTTCGAATATCACAGATGATTTTTACTACTAAATATTGCTTCAAGTCGTAATAAATATTTATTTACAATACATAACTGTGGGCTCGGTCCGGGTCCCCAGTTTTTGGGTCGGCAGTTAATGATCCATTTTTTTCTTCTCTCAGAATCTCTCGGGAAGCTAAACTTTCTGTAGCCACCTCTTGAATGTGTTGACTAGTTTATGACAACACAACCACCTATAATGTCGTGCTAAAGTGCCGTGACGCAAATCCTGTAGCACCACATTATGTTTAAGAGCTACCGGAATGAAAATGGCGGATGCGTCAGCTCGTACTTATAGGAACCTTAGCCCAGCCGGTTGCTCTGCCGCAGCCATATCCCCATGCGACAACGGCTCACGGCCCTGTCAGCAAGTGCGCGCTCCCTAGCTCACGGGCGAGCGCGCGAGCTGGAACAGCCTGATCTACGCGGTAGAATCGCTGTATCTTTTGGCAACGTTACCAAATCTCACGTTCCGTGTAGAACGGGCTTACCCTCGTCCCTCCGCGACAAGATTGTATCGGCGTCATCGCCGACGTATGCAGGCGCCAAATCCGAAAATCCCTGCGCGAAGCAACACTTGTTCTGATTTCCGCGGGGAACGGAAACCCGCTCGCTATCAGGCGGGAGGCATGGTGATGACGCCTAGGCGGAGGAGGGGAGGGTGGGGGTGTTACTGTGCGCGTTGGGCCCGCGGGCTGTGCGGCGGGCGCCCGCCAGGTGGGCGTGCCCTTTGTGCTGCGGTAATGGTGCGCCCTTTGTCCTCCCGCCGGCGCTGTCTTCGCCGCCGGCAGCGTCACAATGCGCAACGCCAGCGGAAGCGTCCGAGCGGCCGGGCGTGCGCGCGCTTTGTGCTGCGCGCTTGTGCGCTCAAACTCGAATTATAAACCGATCGTGACTGGGCAGTCGGCCGACAGCGCCCGCCACCTCTCCATTCACGCCGCGGGCGCAGCTTAAGCCGGAGAGAGAAAAGACAGGACGGCCGGAGCAACTCTGTCACAGCGCGGTCTCCAAACTAAACTGGGCACTAGACTGTAGCTAAGTCCTTCGTCACCGTGGCTTATTGTAATTCATCATCATTAGGTATTTGACTTCCAGTGTGGGCTAAAACAGGTTTCTCGTCTACTTTTTTTTCTTCTTATTTTCCTTGTGTCCTTGTCCTCTATGCAGGATCAGCGAGGTTGAAATGAGACCATAGGAAATGTATATTACTGAATTTGATAGAAAATGTCTGAAATTGTGCCTCCTGTTTTGTGTCGAGTAACTTGCTTGCAAGAAAATGTATAATATTGCTTCTACTGTGTGTATCGATATGTGTACATAAATCTTTGGCAAAGGTTATGTATCACATAAGATTGTAGCTCATGCGGACAGAGAGTCAGACTTGTGGTTCAGCTC
Source organism: Locusta migratoria (assembly GCA_026315105.1). Taxonomy (NCBI): domain Eukaryota; kingdom Metazoa; phylum Arthropoda; class Insecta; order Orthoptera; family Acrididae; genus Locusta; species Locusta migratoria. The sequence goes on from CM048749.1 coordinate 184,043,044, forward strand.
GCTTAGAGAGCAATTGTGTTGTGTATATGGCTCCGATGTAGAGCAGAGGCTGCAGTGCCAGCAAGTATATATTGCATTTCATATGATAGTGAAAAAGGTTGTACCATCCCTGGAATTAAGGTAATTGCATTTCATGTAATTGTATCATTTAGGTAACATAATGGTGATTAATAATAATAAGTAACAAAGTTGAACTTTCTTTCCACGCTCAGGTGGGCATGCCCTTTGTGCTCCAGTAATGGTGCGCCCTTTGTCCTCCCAGCAGCACTGTCTTCGCCGCCGGCAGCGTCACAATGCGCAACGCGGGCGGAAGCGTCCGAGCGGCCGGGTGTGCGCACGCTTTGTGCGGTGCGCTTATGCGCTCAAACTCGAATTATAAACCGATCGTGACTGGGCAGTCGGCAGACAGCGCCTGCTGCCTCTCCATTCACGCCGCAGGCGCAGCTTAAGCCGGAGAAAGAAAAGACAGAACGGCCGGAGCAATTCTGTCACAGCACGGTCTCCAAACTAAACTGGGCACTAGAGAGAAGGCCGCAGCGCTCTCGTGTGACGTCAGGCAGAGAGGTTGCGAGCGCGTAGCTGACTGGCTCGCTGCTTCGGCATATTGGGCCGTGCCCCAGCGGCTACCCAGTCAACTATGCGTGCGCAACCTACTCTGCATGACGTCACACGTGCGCGCCGTGGCTTTATCTCTAGGTGGTGTTGGTACATCGCACACACATTTTGAGGATACACAGCAACCATATAGCACCTACGACGGCACTTCCACCAGATTTAAAAAAATAAATAAATCTTCCAGCTTTATACACTAAAAGTAAATTTTTGCAGGCACAATTTTGAATAACAGTGATTTGCAACGCGGCCACTAACTTGTGATATTTCTCGCGCCGTAATTTTAGCGCCAATCTTTTCATTTCAAAATTACGATTGATTTAAAAATTTATTAGGTTTGGGTGTTAACTTTCTTGTTGCGGAACATTATTTTGTCAGTCGCTACTTTTTCTAAATTTGCATCATTTACATCAAATCATTACCTTTAGGGAGAAATATTTGAAAGAACAGATGTCACTTCTCATCCTGCAGTTGCTATTCTTTCATATTCACAGCATATATGACATCAACTGCGAATGGGCAAAGCTGGGATTCGAACCAGAATGACCCTCTTTCTGGACACTTGCGCTGACCACCACACTATTTTTTTTTTTTTTTTTTTTTTTTTGTTCATGGTAGATGTATTGTTGGCGGACGTTCGTTCGGTTTGTTCGTGGTTGTTCGTTGAATGGTTGGCTCAGCTTTTTTTATTACAGTGGGCGTTTAGCCCCCTGACCGGGCGCGCTGAGCCACGGCGTCCGGCCACCACTGGGCAGAAAGTGATCACCGTACCTGCAAGGAGTACCTAAGCGCGCCTCCCGCCAGATACAAATTCCTAGCTCCTAGCTCCTAGCCCTGGCCACAGTACCCAAACTCGTAGTTTTGAAACTAATTCACGTAAGAATATGAAAGAATTACAACTGCAGGATCAGAAGTGATGTCTGTTCCTTTGGAACAGACGCTCAGAAGACATCATAGACAAAGTTTGGAGTGTAGCATTGTATGGGAGTGAAACGTGGACGATAAGGAGTTCAGATAAAAAGATGATAGAAGCTTTTGAAATGTGGTGCTACAGACAAATGATGAAAATTAGATGGGTAGATCACGTAACTAATGAGGAGGTGCTTAACCGAATTGGGGAGAAGAGGAGTTTCTGGCATATCCTGACTAAGAGAAGGGATAGATTGAGCGGACACATCCTGAGACGTCAAGGAATTGTCAACTTAGCATTAGAAGGAAGTGTGTGGAGTAAAAAGCGGAGAGGGAGACCTATGGACGAATATACATCAAAAGGATGTACGTTGCCGAACGTTTTCTCAGATGAAGAGACTTGCACAGGACAGGGTAGCGTGGAGAGCTGCATCAAACCAGTCTGCGGAGTGAAGACGACAACAACAACATAGACAAACTCATTTTTAGACACAAGGTGTACAAGTGGGAGACTCGGTTCAAAATGTTCAAATGTTTGTACTGCTTATGGGACTCAACTACGGGGTCATCAGTCCCTAAACTTACAAACTACTTATGAACTAGCTAATACTAAGGACGGCACAAATATCCATGCCCGAGGGAGTATTCGAACCCCCGACCGCAGTGGCCGAGCAGACCGTGACTGGAGCGCCTCAGTCCCCTCGGCCAGGAGACTCGGGTTCGAATCCCGGATAGGTACACATTTTCAGCTTTGCCCATTCGCAGTTGATGTCATATAGTCTGTGAATACTACTTAAACTAAGTGAAACTAACCTTAGAACAACATACACACCTATGCCCGAGGGTGCACTCGAATCTCCACGGCTAACGGCCGCGCGCACTGCAGCTCGGCGCCTCAATGCGCTCGGCTATTCCGCTGCGGTTATACCTTTTTTGTGTAACAAATGATGAACAACAAAACAAAACAGCATACTATGTATACAAGTTTTGTTTAAAATTCAATTTAAAGAGATCAAATATATATAAATATATAAAGACTGATCTTGAGAACAACCTTACACAGGAAAGAAAAATCATTAAGAAAATTATTTGATCGAAAATTACAGACGAAGGCTATAGACCTCACTCCAGGAATACGACAGAAAAGTTCTCTTACATCGCAGCGCGCATTAGAAAGAGGCGACTAAAATGTTATTGGACAAATCAGCAGACTTCCACAGACCAGAGTCACCAACAGAATCCTCAGGTACATCCAGGGTCTCAAGACCACTACACCATGGATGATACAAGTCAAAATTGATCTGGAAAGGGCACATTTAGATTCAGAAGACACCATAGACAAAGTCGTCTTTAGACACAAGGTGCACAAGTGGGAAGTGATGTCAGAGAAAACACACCTAAAGCCCAACGACCGAAGTGGTCTGAAGATAGAAAGAGAGTCTTTAGTGCAAGAATGAAGGAATGCTGGAAGAACAGGAGGAACAAGTAGTCAGGAATATTTCGCGTGGTCTGATAAAAGGCATGTAACGTGTATAACAATAACAGTAAATTATAGGAGGAACCATTTATTTAATGGTATATCTGCCGCCTATCGTAATTAAACTGACGGCGAGAAAAATCAAAACCGTATATATTCAGTGCACAGCTCACTCCTAGCTTTCTTGCAGTCCTTTGATTAACGTGGTGGGGCTTTTCTACTGCCGCGCGCTTTTACCTGCTGTTTGCGATTGAACAAGTTCCCTTCCAATTACTGCGTTTATCGGTTCGTTAACTTCGAGTTTAGTTGTGAAAAAGTCGGCAAAATGTGTAGTGTTTCTCCAGAGATGCTATAAACAAGAGTGGCTTCTGTTTTAATCAGGTCCATTAACTACTCAGTGACTAAGTTCCTTCGTATTCCGGATGCTGCGATTTAGGAAATATACACTGAAATGAAAAGCAGAAAAATTACACAAACAATGCAGTGCGGTTAAAAATGACCGTCAGCTGTTTTCGAAAGGATATCAGTTTGTGAATACTTAAAACCGTAAAGATGAAGAAAAGATAGAAGAATCAAACGGTAACGACTGTGACGACAACTTGAAAGCTCTAAAATTAACAGGTTATGCAATCTAATTCCATTAGCAAGGAAAGAAGAACTCAGCATCATTGCTTCGTCTGCAAGAAGCCAATATGCATGCATTGCTGTTCATATGTCGGAAGCCAGTTTTGTGATAATTTACACTCCTGGCCATTAAAATTGCTACACCTCATAGATGACGTGCTACAGACGTGAAATTTAACCGACAGGAAGAAGATGCTGTGATATGCAAATGATTAGCTTTTTAGAACATTCACATAAGGTTGGCAGCGGTGGCGACACCTACAACGTGCTACTTTAGGCAGTACTGACGGACAGGAAGTTTAAAAAGTATCTTTTATGATAGTGTAAAATAACTATTGCTGTCACGAGATAAGTTGCCTCACTGCAGTTCGAATTTTTGAATATTAGCATCTTGTAACACAGAATTTAAAGGTCATCTGCTTTACATATAGTTATAACAACTGAAAGGGGCTTGCAACACTATGTATTTTTCCATATATGAATGACACATAGCCACACTGGATGCACATTGTGAAGTTGATCCCTGTGACGATAGTTGCTGACTTTGAGCAGTTCAAGATACTGTAAGGTATTTGGCTTACAACATTAAAAATGCTAATATTCGTGCTATGTACAATAATGCTAATGTTAGATGCACTTACTTAAGAAAACATTATGGCACACTTCGTGTTACTAAAAGAACTTGGTAGTGGCTGGTTGCTGTATTCACAAGGTAAGACGCTACTTTACAGTTATGTATCTCATGGGATATTTCATTTTCACAGTAGCTTTTTAACGTTAGCTGTTTCAGGCAGCCCTGTTTAATTTTTTGATGCTACAGAATATCTAAATATTGAAGAATACAGCAGGAACTGAAGCAAAGAGGTAAAGTGTTATACAACTCTTCTGAAATTAAAGTTTGTACAAAAGTTTCACCATCATAGAATATACTGAGAAAGTGCCAAAAATCGTGTCTGACGATGAATTTCGTTTATATGCTAACTAGCTAAAAACCCGGCGTTGCCCGGGTATTTATTTATTTATTCCTGCAATTTTTCAGGTATATATTCATTTGTATGAGGGCTATATGTCTGTAAAATCTCTTGTGATTACAAAGTAGTAAAGAAGTAATAAAACTTGGTGCGTGATGGGGCGATTTTCCATCAACGTTACTATTTATGTGCTCATATCTCATGAACTACGTGTCGTACTGTGATATAATTTAGGAGGTACATTCAACTATATGTGTGTATACTGTCTGTAAAATTTCCTGCGGCTACAATTTGTAGTGTGCAAATTATACATTGTAACGTATCGAATACTCGATGAACAGCAGAAAATTAGTAAGCGAGAAACTTTTTTCCTTTCATCATTTTGCTATGGTTGTCAGCGAGAAAAAGTTTAATAAGGGTTTGAAGTAATGTTTACAGTTTGTTGCAAGTCACTAAGTACTCTCATTCTCATATAGCGTATTTATAAGGTGGAAAGAGTATATAGAGGGGCTCTATAAAGGAAATGCACTTCGAGACAATATTGTAGGAAGGGAAGAGGGTGTAGATGAAGATGAAATAGGAGATACTGTACTGAGAGAAGAATTTGACAGAGCCCTGAAAGACCTAAGTCGAAACAAGGCCCCTGGAGTAGATGATATTCCCTCAGAGCTACTGAAGTCTCTGGGAGAACCAGCCATGACAAAATTGTTTCACCTAGTGTGTAAGATGTATGAGACAGGTGAAGTACCCTCAGACTTTAAGAAAAATGTAATAATCCCCATTCCTAAGAAAGCAGGTGCAGACAGGTGTGAAAACTACAGAACCATCAGTTTAATAAGTCATGGCTGCAAAATATTAACACGGATTATATACAGAAGGATGGAAAAGCTGGTAGAAGCCGACCTCGGGGAAGATCAGTTTGGGTTCAGGAGAAATGTAGGAACACGGGAGGCAATACTCACTTTACGGCTTATCCTAGAAGATAGATTAAGAAAAGGCAAACCTACATTTCTAGCTTTTGTAGATTTGGAGAAGGCTTTTGACAATGTTGATTGGAATAAACTCTTTCAAGTTCTGAAGCAAGCAGGAGTAAAATATAGGGAAAGGAGAGTTATTTACAACTTGTACAAAAGCCAGACTGCAGTTATTAGACTCGAAGGGCATGAAAGGGAAGCATCAGTTGGGAAGGGAGTAAGACAGGGTTGTAGCCTTTCTCCAATGTTGTTCAATTTGTATAATGAGCAAGCTATAAAGGAAAGCAAGGAGAAATTTGGTGAAGGAATAAAAGTTCAGGGGGAAGAGTTAAAAACATTGCGTTTTGCTGACGACATAGTAATTCTGTCAGATACAGCAAAGGACCTGGAAGAGCAATTGAACGGAATGGACAGTGTGCTGAGAGGTGCATATAAGATGAACATTAACAAGAGCAAAACTAGGGTAATGGAGTGCAGTGTAAGAAAATCAGGTGATGCTCAAGGAATTAGTTTGGGAAACGAAGCAATAAAAGAGGTAGACGAGTTTTGTTACTTGGGCAGTAAAATAACAAATGATGGTCGCAGTACAGAGGATATAAAATGCAGAATGGCAATGGGTAGAAAAACGTTCTTGAAAAAGAGAAATTTGTTAACATCAAATATTGATTTAAACCTAAGGAAGTCCTTTCTGAAGGCATTTGTATGGAGTGTTGCCTTGTATGGGAGTGAGACATGGACGATAAACAGTGCGGACAGGAAGAGGATTGAGGCTTTTGAAATATGGTGCTACAGAAGAATGCTGAAGATTAGGTGGGTGGATCGCGTAACTAATGAGGAGGTACTGAACAGAATTGGGGAGAAAAGAAATTTCTGGCATACCTTGACTAAAAGAAGGGACAGATTGGTAGGACACATACTTAGACATCAAGGAATTGTGAATTTAGCGTTGGAGGGAAGTGTGTGGGGTAAAAATCGAAGAGGAAGACCAAGAGATGGATACAGTAAGGAGATTCAGACGGATGTAGGTTGCCGTTCTTATGTGGAGATGAAGAGGCTTGCTCAGGATAGGGTATTGTGGAGAGCTGCATCAAACCAGTCTCCGGACTGAAGACAACAACAACAACAACAAGATCTCGCCTCATTAAGTGGTATTTTTTGGGAATCCTATTGTTTATGACGTCGTTTGTGCTGAACCATGCGTCGTATGTGATTCATATCCCTGCAGCAATTGTTACCTCACGGTAAGGAATGAGTGTACCAAATTTGGTTGAAATCGGTCCTGTGGTTTAGGGGAAAATGAGCAGCATTGTCGCTAAATGCAGCAGTTTTTCACGTATCTAATTGTTTATGACGTCATATCTCGTGAACTATGTATCGTACGTGATTCTTATATTTACGGCGACCGTTCTCAGGAATTGAAGCTTACGTGTGCAAAATTATTATATATATATTGTATATATATATATTATATATTATAATTATATATTCGATTTTGTTAGGAAGAAGAAACGCTGTTGGCCGATTTATACACCGTATGTGTAATAAATTTACACTCAACCGATAGTTGCTGTATATTCAAAGAGTCTGTAGTTATATATTTAAATGAGACATAGTTTTCGCGACATGTCAAATGACCGTAACCCAAATTTGCGTAAATAAGTTAAAATTTATGTATATTTACGTTACACCACATATCACTAGTTTTTGCACATTTTTCGACTTCCTCTCCCTGTACTAATTGTCTTAAGAAGGAGTCCGTGAAGGATGACGTGAGAGGCGAACAGGTTTAGAGAAGTTGAAGGCACTTTCATTAACGGATTAACTGAGGGTGCATTCTATCTTCACAGAAAAAGGCACGCAACCATTCTGTCGCGAATAGTTAAAAATAAAACCTTTAGGCTGCCAAGAATTTTGTTTTACAAAAGGTCATTTTGATGATGTATTCTTTTCAAGGTCGACTATCTTCTTTTCCATGCGAAAAATTTCGATAGTTCGATGTGATTCCGGACCCGTTCTCGTCGAACTAAGGAGACTGCTGTACAGCTACCAGAAAATTTCACAGTCCTGCATACCTTCTTTTACGAAGGTAATCTTTAGTCTTTATGTACACACCAAACATCCCAAATGGATACTTCGAAAGGTCAGAGCCTCAACATGACTACCACAATATACAATAAGCAGAAAGTTAGCATTTGTTTGTTTCCGTAAAAAGCCTTTACGATTTTGTTCTTGCCAACTTCCTTGATTTTTTTTTATCTTTTCCCTTGCAATCGACAAACAACTTCACAAATCTCCTTATTTGGCATTCCTGAATACATAGCAGCTTCAATCAGTACTGCAGAAAGTATTTCGAAAAATAAAGACAATTTCGACCAGTGGCGCAGCCAGGATTTGGTTCTGGGAGGGGGGCTAAAAATAAAGCCTCCTGAATTTATTAATCTATGATTTATTTTTATACTTTTTATAATTTAACCAATTATACTACCTAAACAATTGCACAAAAAATAAAAAGATTAGGATTGCGTTAATTTGAAGGTGGAAGAGGGGCAACGTGGTGGAAATAGAGTGCATACAATCAGCTCGTAAAATAATTAAGCAGCTCCTATGTTACTAGCCAAAGAGTAAGGTCTTTACTGTTTCATGCACATGAGAATCTAAGTGTAAAATCTGAACTAAAGTAACACTATTGTTGTTCATGAGATTTCATTCATTGCCGCCGCTGACCTGCTAAGCAGCGGGCCGCCGCGTATGAACAATCGGCTCGTAACTTCAGCACAGCAGTAGAAAACCACTCACAGTAACAGCAGCATTTGTTCTCAGTGGAGGCATCACGTTGGCGACCCCTAGTCACGTTCACTTGTACTTGGCAAATTGTACTTACGTTGTGATTTTTTACATTTAAAATTTCCGATACCGACCTGTTTAAAAAAATAAAAAAAATAAAATTAAAAAATCTTTTGGTGGTGCTGTAGGGCGGGGGGGGGGGGGCTTCAGTCCCATCAGCCGCTCCCCGTGGCTGCGCCACTAGTTCCGACTAACAGTATGATTGTTTTTAGTATACATTTACGCAGACTAAACCGGAAAAGGTGTGTACCACATGATCAATGTTTCCATTCTCCTTGCTTTCAAGGAAACTTATTAACCCTGTCGGTCACACCACAAGGCTCCTACGCCTGGTCCACACCTTAGGCCTCAGAGGCCCACACGATGTATAATAATGAAAAACTCTTTAAGAAATTCAGTGCCATGATAAGGATGAGGGTAGAATACATTAAATAACCCTGAATAACATAAAAGAAATATTATTTCCTCAAGAAACCACAAAATTAAATAATAGTATTCTAAAATTCATATAACGCAAAATATCCGTCATATTCGAAAACCACGTACAATTAATGATGTTTAAAACTCAAATCGGTATCACAAAATTCAGCGGAAGTGTCTCATTTTTTACCGGTACAATTTGGACAATTTTTTTTGTGGTGTTGACCACACACTGGCAACTTACTGAAATCTCACTGAATTATGATTTCCTTTGTTTTTAGTAGTCACTAAACTTACAGTAAGTTCTGTTGGGAATAGCTACTGACTGAATTTCTTCACGAGCTGCCTTTGCAGGTGAAGTCATGTTTAGGCATCTATAAATACTGTCCCGTAGGTCACGGGGAGTTGGTGTGTCAAGCCTAGCCTTCATCCAAGGTGCTGTAAGGTGTTCAGAAAGCGTCAGCATAAACTCAAATCGGGACAATGGTTTTGTTTGACCGTTGTGTCTCCCTTTACCCTTGGTTTTTGTAAAGTTATGGAGGTCTCGGAGGCCTAGTTGTTTACCTGAACGGGCCGACAGGGGCGGAAGTGTTATGCACTGTACACTAGCTCACAGACAACTAACAAACAGACCTACACGTTACTCAAGAGCATGTTAACAGGCAGAAAAAATAAAGGTCTCTCTTCATGGCACGAACAGCAAAAGTGTGGTTCTGAATAACGGTCAGCCACAGGGCTCGGCACTAGCAACCGCTCTGTTCAATCTGTATATAGCTGACCTACCAGAAACCAAATCACGTAAATTTGCATACGCTGACGATCTGGCCATCACATACCAAAGTAAAAATTTCAACGATCTCAATGAAACATTGAATACAGGCCTCAATATCCTGAACACATATTACTCCAAGTGGCACATACACCCAAACCCCAACAAAACAACCAGCACCATAATGCACATTAACAACAGAGAAGCACATACAAAATTACAATTCACTATGAACGGTCAGCAGATTAGACATGAGAACAAGCCTAAATACTTGGGTGTAAAATTAGATCGCACTCTATCATACAACGCACATTTAGAGGACACAAAACAAAAATTAAAATCCCGCAATGCTATCCTATCTAAACTAGCGGGAAGGACTTGGGGATGTGGAGCGAGTACTTTGAGGACGTCAGGACTAGCTCTTGTCTACAGCGTAGTTGAATATTGCTCGCCAGTCCGGATGAGAAGCGCACATGTAGCTAAGGTGAACTTCCATCTCAAGTACACTCAGGGCCACCCCTTGTGCTTGGCTCCCTGTCCTTGCTAATATAGAGCCCCCTGAGATCAGGCGTTCACAGCTAGCCATAAGAACCCACCAAAAAATCCTAGGCAACCTGGACCTACCTATCCATGAAGACCTAAGAGCTACAGACAGGCTTAAATCTAGGACACCGTATTGGAAAATCAGCGAAGAGCTTCAAAAGTTCAACACAAAAACAGCCTGGAAAGAACTGTGGGCTAGAAGTGCACACAAGAACAGCAATTTGGTGGATGACCCCAACAAAAAGATCGAAGGCTTCAGTCTTCCAAGAAAACTGTGGACAACTTTGAACCGCGTAAGAACAGGTGTCGGCAGATGTAAGCAATTAATGAAGAAATGGGGCCTGTCAGACCTGAATGTGAGTGTGGTGAAACCCAGACAATGGACCATTTACTCGCGTGTGAAGTGTACGGTTATAATGCTGACTTGAAAGGCATACACAGACTCAGTGACTCCGCCTTAAATTGGCTTGAGAAAATTTGTAATGTAGTTTAGTACTGTATGAGCCTTGTATTGTTAGAATAGCTGTATAAGAACAATGTAATTAACTAAAGAATATTTGCCTTTGTATATGCCGAACGAGTAAATAAATAAGTAACTAGAGGAGGCTTACATGCGAGGCACGTCCCCTCCAGCTATGTTGGAGCGGGATTAGATTGGTCTGAGTGAGCATCTGGGCCTCAGAGGCCTATCGTGTGACCGGCAGGATTAATAATACTTAACAGCAGAACAGTATGAAAACCCATTCCATTACGTACAACACTGATTAAGTTACATTGTTACAAACACAGTATATCAGTATAAGGTAGCCGCGGTGGAGTAGCCGAGCGGTCTAAAGCGTCTCGCTGCGGAGCGCGCGGTTGCTCGCCGTGGAGGTTCGAGTCCTCCCTGGGGCATAGGTGTGTGTGTTTGTCCTTAGGTTAGTTTACCTAGGTTTAAGTAGTTTGTAAGCTACGGACTGATGGCCACGCAGTTTGGTCCGATAGATTTACAAACATTTGAACATTTGAACAGTATAAGGTACCATTGCTTTATAGTGTGCTTAACAACAAAACAACCAAATTTTTTACGCTTGAGGAGAGACTCCTAGAATTTACAGCCGCACCGTCAACTGAGGCAAAGCCTTTATTGTAGTCTGAATCCATCCAGAACGCGACCGGACTTCATATGTAATATCAAGAATGTTAATTACGGCCAAGCCGAAGATTCGGCTGATTTCGGGCAGAAACCAGTGTTATGGCCGAAACTGGTCGCAACCGAAACCGAACATTCGGTCGGTTCTACATCTACATCTAAATACATACTCCGCAATTCACCGTACGGTGCGTGGCGGAGGGTACAATGTACCACTACTAGGTATTTTCTTTCCTATTCCACTCCCAAATCTAACGAGGAAAAAAAGAATGCATATATGCCTCCGTACGACCCATAATTTCTCTGACCTTGTCTTTGTGATTTTTACGCGAAATGTAAGTAGGCGGCAACAAGATCGTACTACACTCAGCTTCAAATTCCGGCCCTCTAAATTTACTTAACAGAAATTCACGAAAAGAACGTCGTCTTCTTCCAGCGATCCCCAATTGAGTTGCCGGAGCATTTCCGTGACACTCGCGCATTGGTCGAACCTACCGGTAACAAATCTAGCTGCTCGCCTCTGAACCGCCTCTATGTCTTCCTTTAAACTGATCTGCTGCGGGTCCCAAACACTTGAGCAATACTCAATACGTGGTCGTACAAGCGTTTTATACGCGGTCTCCTTTACAGGTGAAGTACATCTTCCCAAAATTCTCCCAATAAACCGAAGTCGACTGTCTGCCTTACTCACAACTGTTCTTACATGCTCGTTCCATTTCATATCGCTCTGCAATGTTACGCCTAGATATTTGAACGACGCGACAGCATCAAGAAGCTCACTACTAATGCTGTATTCGAACATTATGGGATTGCTTTTTCTACTCATGCGCATCACCTTACATTTTTCTTCATTGAGAGCTAGCTGCCATTCTTCGCACCAGCTAGAAATTTTGTCTAAGTCAGTGGTAATAGTCATGAAAAATCATTTGTCATTATTTAGTGGTAAAGATAAAGGCACTGTCGGCCTGGAGGAGGGACAGAAGTCGGGCCCCCGAGTCACAAGCATCCATTAGGCCTCCAGCTAATCTCCCCTCGGGGTGTCCTTTGCGGCGCTTGAAAAGGCCAGCGCGACCGCCAGAAGGTCAACGCCCTCGTAATCCACGACGCCGTCTCGTTCCGACCCGAGGCAGTCGCGCCCCATTATGTACGGCCGCTTCGTCTCTCGACCGAGGAAGGGCTAATCGATCTTGCCCGAAACGAATTCGTACCCCGCCACGCCAGCTGTTTGTACATTGTGTCAGGAACCTCGCTACGAGCTGCCAGCAGCAAAACCAGCGTTCCTTATGTTCAGCCAACAAAGACTTGGGGTGACAAATTTACTTGGTTCTTTCGAACGTAATTCAATTGGACTACTGTAAGATAAATATGATAGTTGTGTCATCACATTACGCTTCATAATCGCTATAATCTTTACATCACTGTTCCCTTTTTTATCAGTTGTGGTGTTGTTGTTGTGGTCTTCAGTCCGGAGACTGGTTTGATGCAGCTCTGCACAGTACCCTATCCTGAGCAAGCCTCTTTAACTCCACATAAGGACGGCAACCTACATCTGTTTGAATCTGCGTACTGAATCCATCTCTTGGCCTTCCTCTGCGGTTTTTACCCCACAAACTTGCCTCCAACGCTAAATTCACAATTCCTTGATGTCTAAGAATGTGTCCTACAAATCGATCCCTACTTTTAGTCAAGGTATGCCAAAAAATTCCTTTTCGCCCCAATTCTGTTCATACCTCCTCATTAGTTAAGTGATCCACCCACCTAATCTACAGCATTCTTCTGTATCACCACATTTCAAAAGACTCTATACCCTTCCTGTCCGCACTGTTTATCGTCCATATTTCACTCCCACACAAGGCAACACTCCACACAAATGCCTTCAGGAAGGACTTCCTTATACATAATCAATAGTATATGTTAACAAATTTCTCTTTTTCAAGAATGCTTTTCTACCCATTGCCATTCTGCATTTTATATCCTCTGTACTGAGGCCATTATTTGTTATTTTGCTGCCCAAGTAATAAAACTCATCTACCTCCTTTGTTTCGTTACCTAATCTAATTCCTTCAGATCACCTGATTTTCTTAGACTGCACTCCATTACCCTAGTCTTGCTCTGTTTTATCAATATTATTTCTACGATTTTACTATCTTTAACATTAGTGTGAGATGGTTTTATTTATTTATTTATTTCAAATCGAGTCCATTGTAAAATCTGTTTCGTCGACCTGGAAATCTGGTTGGCTGGAAGCAGTAACTTCCCCTACTTGATGTCGTCCGAGAGCGGGCGGGAGGAGAAGTAAAATTTAGCACGGCGGGGCAATTCCAAGCTTCTGGCATGTAAAATTTTGTTCCTTCGTTTGTCACACAAATAATGTTCCGTAAAGCCCAGAATTTACCCTCCAGTATCATATGTTGCTTCTATCCGGCTGTTAATGTCCAAGTTTTATGTTTAGTGCGGCGACACTGGCTTTCGGTCTTGGGCCCTTTGCTGTTCTTAATATATATTAATGACTTGCCATTCTATATTCATGAACATGCAAAGCTGGTTCTTTTTGCTGACGATACAAGTATAGTTATCACACCTGACAGCTAAGAACTAACTGATGAAATTTTAAACGACGTCTTTCAGAAAATCATTAAGTGGTTTTCTGCAAATAGACTATCAGTAAGTTTGGATAAAACACAGTACATACAATTCCATACAGTAAATGTAATGACACCATCATTAAATATATACTTTGGTAAGAAATCTGTAGCAAAGGTAGAATATTCAATAATTTTAGGTGTAAGCAATAATGGGTTGAACTGGAAAAAACACATTGAAGATCTGTTGAAACGTTTGAGTTCAGCAACTTATACTATTAGGGTAATTGCAAATTTCGTTGATCTCAGTAAATTAGCTTACTATGCCTATTTTCATTCTCTGCTTTCGTATGGCATCATCTTCTGGGGTAATTCATCATTGAGTATTCATTGCTCAAAAGCGTGTGATCAGAATAATTGTCGGACCCCATCCACGATCATCCCACAGAGACTTATTTAAAGAGCTAGGGATCTTCACAGTAGCTTCTCACTATATATATTCACATATGAAATTTGTTATTACCAATCACACTGAATTTAAAAGCAATATATAACTACAACAGTAGGAGAAGAGTGATCTTCACTATTCAAGGTTAAATCTAGCTTTGGCACAGTAAGGGGTGAATTATGCAGCCACAAAAGTCTTTGGTCACTTACCAAACAGCATCAAAAGCCTGACAGATAGCCAACAAGTATTTAAAAATAAATCAAAAGAATTTCTGCATGGCAACACCTTCTACACTATAGATGAATTTTTAGATATAAATTAGTAAATTTGAAAAAAAGAATTAAAAATTAAAATAAGAAAAAAAAAATAAAAAAAAAAAATAATAAAAAAATTGTGTCATGTAATATTTAGTACAAACTAATAATTTGTACAGACACCTATCATTAACCTGACACGTTCCACATTATTACGAAGTGTCTTATTCATGATCTATGGAACAAGTACTAATCTAATCTAATTTAACACACACTGTATTTAGAGCTGAAAACAGTCTGACTACTCCGTGGTAGTAAAATCTCATTGAATACCACGATTTCTGATAAAAGTTAATCTAAATTCGTCTCTGGCACTTTATAATAAATTCCAAAGATAAAAAAAAGTTCGTTGCTTGTCGATTCTATCGTTACCAACGGTCACACACTATTTGAAGTATTAATCTGCAAAATGTCTATCATAACTCAAAATTATTTATCTGTTTATGTTTATACAGCGTAAATCACTTCCTAATGTCGTCACTCATCGGTAAATTAATTATATTTCACAGGTTTCTAGATGATCGTTGGAATGTTCTGTCCACGAAAGACATTAACACTCATAGGCCTAGTCCAATTTAGTTTGACATGGAAATGAAATTAACTCCCTTTCGAGTTATTTAGTTATCCTCACGATATTCTTTTAATCGCATCGACCAAATAATGTTCCGAAACAAGCCTATCCTTGTATTTTACACAGTCCGCAGTATCGACAACAATGTTCAATCTCGATAAATTAACACGAGCGGCCTTCATTAATTTCCTCACTCAGTACTCGCGTTCTATCTTTAATCGTTCTAATTCAAATATTTAACACGTACTTTTAACATATAACTGCAGTTAGCACTCAATAACATTCGATAACGTTCGCTAACACTCGATAATCTGTAACAGTCCTGGAATTTAACTGATATATCGCTTACACAGAGAAAATATCTGAAACTGTTCATATTCAGTGATGATGCCCCCCCCCCCCTTTTTCTTTTTACTTTGAACCACATGAATTTAAATATTTTTATAAGCAAAAATAATTACTTTCCCCAGATAAAACTGAATGTCTATCTTATGAAATCCCCAAATATAAATATCCAAATAAAAATACTTCAATAATGCAATATAACATTAATTTACCATATATCAAAATTCTCAAAGTGCTAACGAGTGTAATAAAGCAGAACACAGGGTTATAAAAGATTCGTTATACCGCTGTCGTTTACCATAATAAACGATTCTGTAGTTATATGTATCTAAACGAGTATGGAATAATAAACATAGTAATTTTGGAAAGAGCACCCATTGGCCCATTTGAACAATTTGAATACTAGAAGCATAGGCCTTATTGTTTCCCTTAGCAGAATGGTTGCACCAGATCGCAGTGAAAATTCAAAACTACCGAAGCAACAGGCGTTAATTAACACAGCTGTCAATCTGGCAATTTAGCGTTTCCACTGCGACCGGACTGAATCAGTCTGTGAACTAACGACGTATTCATTCCATTGCGAGTTACAATTTCTGGACAGGATTTCCGCGAGATAATTAATTTCGATGTCATTGTATTTCTGTGTCAGCATGTTGCACAATCACCGCAAAATGTCTTAATGATAACATTCTGCTACGACGGCTACTTGTGAATGGTTTAAAATAGCTCTTTGCTTGGTTTTCATTGTTGTGAAATAATTGCAACAAAATAAAAGGATATTTTAATCAAATCACAGGCAGGCAGTTACTCTCATTTAGATAATTGCTTTTTTTTTATGGCAAAAATTGTAATGCACTGTCATAGTTGACGACAGGAACGACGTATTTGGTTTGACTGATCACCGTCAAATTTGGAACATTTCTGTGTTTTTTCACTGCCTAAGTTTTAATGCTCTGCTTCCCACGATTCGAGCGATGAATAGATTTAATCACCGTTTTCCGATCAGCATGAAACTTGGTACAGGAATTTCCGTGGAAATGTTTAATTACCCTCTGAATGGCGCTGCGTGGTGTATGGCGGAGGGTAGGTAACAAGAGAATGATGCCTGGCCATATTGAATTCCATCGCAGGAGAACGACCTCCAATTTCTAACCTTATCTCGGAGAATGTAGGCGTCCTGGTGCTACGCATGCGTTTAGGACCAGTACTACCTAACCTGAAAATATACGACTTTTGAAAGCTATAATTTAAAGACTCCAAATGAAAGGAAAAAAAAAAAAAATCGCACTGACGTGTATTACGGACCGCTTTAGGTTTGTAGTTTTATAAGCTTTTACAAACATTTTGGACCAAAATAATAATCTAAATAATAAAAATTTTATTAATAAAACTGTATAAAACCCTTTTAGGAAAAAAAAACGGTACGAGATTAAAATAATAATAATAATAATAATAATAATAATAATAATAATAAATAAATAAATAAGGGAACAAAGTTGTAGAGAATTTTCTCCTCTACAAATTCGTTTATTCAATTTTCGCGTCAGATGAACGGTTTATTTGCAATTAAAATTACATTACAAACGCCCTTTTTTGGTATTACTAACGTATTTCTTGTCAGAAATATTTCAGAAAGCATGGTTCTAGTACCCAACAACTATGTCTGTAAAATATGGTGCCGATCGGTTGAACGGTTCGTCTTAAATACAGGGAACACGTTACTGACAGACAGACATCCCAAAATCGCCGCTATTTTTGAAAATATCTCTGAAACCATACGAGATATGAAAAAAAGTAAGAGATCAAAGTTGTAGAGAATTTTCTCCTCTACCAAACTGGTTATTTAATTTTCGTCTTAGAAGAATGGGTAAGCCGTTTTATTTTCATTTAAATTTCGAGCTGTCAAAAGACGATCGCAAAGGCCCACTTTTAGTGTTACTACCGTAACCTAAATTGGGCTAAAAAGATCTTACATCATGTTGTTCTATACCCTATCCTAAGTCACTCACAAGATCATGTTGGTCACGCGAAAAAGGCTTTGTCCCTTCTGCGTTCTCCAAATTCTGCAATGAAATCGCAGCTTTCAACATGATATTGAGTCCATCTTAGAAACTAAATTTTCTCTCTATCCACCCCCCCCCCCCCCCCGATCTCTCTTTCTTCTCTCTCTCACACACACACAAACACATTAACACTCTTACTATATTAGTAAGATCAATGAAAAGGAATGAAAAAAGTGTTTACAACCACAAAGAGAGTGACAAACTAATCACAAGAAATGTTGTTGAAAGCACCAGCTAAAACTTCGTTTCTCTCCGTAGTCAAAGTTTACAAGGGTCTTAATCTATGAACTTGCAAAGTGTCCGTGACCTGCAAGTTTCTGAGAGACATTTAAAAGTGTGTCGCCGAGAGTACAAAAGTTGGGAGCGGCGCGGAGGAAAATCCCGGTCTGTGTCTTCAAGGAGACGTGCGAGCAAGAAACTTCATTTTCCTCCAAGTCGCACAGTTTGGTGGCCGCTACGGGCGAGCAAACTCGAGCGTCGGTCGAGAATAACAGAACTGCGCATGCGCCGCCGGAGGTCTTTGACGCTGTTTCCATTAGCCTTGGCCTCGGGCGCCTCGCCATACGCCACTGCTTTCCCCCACTAACGACATAAATATGGAAATGCTGCGTATCAAAATATACTTAATGCTGCCCATGAATACGTTAGCTCGCCCTCCTGCGCCCTGATGAAAGGCAGGCCCTACAGACGCAACTTATTCTTTCGGAACGCCATTTGTAATCTTAAGGCAGGAAATTCCTCGCGGTTCGAGATAAATATGGAGATCCCCTAACTTAACGACTTCCACCTGCAGGGTCGGCGGGCGACGACGTCGCAGGCGACAGAGCCAGAATGTGTGGGACACAAAGACGGCCGAGGGACGTCCGTTGTCTGACGGCCGCTGTCTCGGGGTGAAGGCTACAAAGGCGTCTCGCAGGACCTGCTAACTACGTCCGGCTGAATTGTGGCTGGCGCGAAGCCAGACTGAGGAATTTAAACGTCACCGCGGCGTTGATATACGCTATAGAAAGCTCTTTACGTTGCTCTCGGTCGCACCGTGTGCGTTCCTCGGAACGACTTGCATCCAGGAACTACGCACCTGTCCGAGAGCGTCACATCTCATAAAAATGTTATTGTATGTAACAGGGGTGGGCAAATGCGCTATGCGAGCGCGGGTGCCAGCGAGAGTTCACACTGCTAGTCCACGGGTGTTGCCAAAAGCAACTAAGGCGCTCCAGTCACGGTCTGCA
The DNA here is from genome assembly GCA_026315105.1 of Locusta migratoria. Classification (NCBI taxonomy): domain Eukaryota; kingdom Metazoa; phylum Arthropoda; class Insecta; order Orthoptera; family Acrididae; genus Locusta; species Locusta migratoria. The sequence goes on from CM048749.1 coordinate 184,061,871, forward strand.
CGGCCACTACGGTCGGGGGTTCGAATTCCCCCTCGGGCAAGGATATTTGTGCCGTCCTAGTTCGTAAGTAGTTCATAAGTAGTTTGTAAGTTTAGGGACTGATGACCCAGTAGTTAAGTCCCATAGACAATACAAACATTTGAACATTTGTTGCCAAAAATGAGATCCGGCTACAATTCCTGTTAACGTTGCTGGAGTCTCGAGCACACGAAAACGGTCGAGTTCACTAGCTGTCATTACTATAAGGTTATCGGTGTCGAAGAGTCGAAAGAGTCCAAAGAAGGACAGCTCGTTTCGTATTTTCGAGATACAGGGCATACTGCGTTACGGAAATGATAAAGGATCTGGGATGGGAATCGTTACAACAACGGCGCTTATCGCTGTGGCGTGCGCTACTTACGAAACTCCAATCGCCAACATTCTACTCCGAATGCGAAAATATATTGTTGACTTCCACTTATATAGGTAGAAAAGATCATCAGAGCTTGAATAGAGAGATTGAGGTGCTCTTTCTTCCCGCGCGCTATTCGAGAATGGAGTGGGAGATAAATAGTCGCCGGGACTGAGGCGCGCCAGTCACAGGCTGCACGGCCACTACGGTCGGGGGTTCGAATCCACCCTCGGGCATGGATATTTGTGCCGTCCTTAGTATTAGCTAGTTGATAAGTAATTTGTAAGCTTAGGGACTGATGACCCCGTAGTTAAGTCCCTTAAGCTATACAAGCATTTGAGATAATTAGTATAATGGTGACATAAAAGTTTTCTGGGTGTTGTACCGCGTCATGATGTAAGGCTATTACTTAAATAACCGACGTTTCGGCCAACGTTACAGTGGCCTTCATCTGGGTATACTGATGTGAGCTGGTTGTTACTACACTTTATATTACTTTCATTATACATTACGTCATAATTTTTAAAAATAAGCGATATTACTGGTGAATTTTTGGCGAAGGAATGGAACTTTATTTTTATTTTATTTTTTATTTTTTATTTATTTATTTATTTCATCTGACTCTGGCCGCGGAAGCCTACGTAATTATATCAGTATAATGGTGGTTCGATGAACTCTCTGCCAGACACTTAAACGTGATTTGCAGAGTATCCCATGTAGATGTAGAAGCCTGCTTGGCGTTGGTGGAAGGGCAGCTTTAGTGAGAGGAAAGAAGTACTGCAATACTTTACAAGAACTTCCCTCGAGAAGAGTCCCTGCAATTGTTAAGACTGGCTGCTCGAGTGTACATCCTTCTGTTTATATGTTGTTATTTCTTTTTGTACCTCGATGTTGGAATGACATTATTGGCCATCAAACGCATTGCTCTAGTCAGATTGAAACATGTCTGTACAAATTCAGTAATATTATTTTGCCTGTCTCGTATCGATATTTGGGTGTAAAATGTTATATGACCTTTTTCTGAGTAACTATGTCTATGGTTTACTCTGTTGTGTAATATCTCTGTCAAAGACTATGTATGTGAGTAGTAGCTGAACAGAAAGAGAGAGACGGTGTGTAGCTCTGGTATTGGTTAGCTTTGGTTAGCTGCTTTTTTACGAGCAGATGGAATAATTTTGAAAATTGATTTTCACAGAGACAGTTCTGCCTTTATAAGATTTTGTATCATTCATATATGTATCAGTGTGAGAAGATTTTGTTGTTCTTCAATCATAAGGTAATGTAAGCATTATTGTTAATAATAATTGAACAAGTTGAACTACTTTACCTGTTTCACTTTTGTAGTTAGAAAGCTAACCCACTTCCTTTCATTGAAAGTTATTGGCTATTAAAAGCAAAGCATAATATTGACTAATCTGAGTTTGATTAACATATTCCTTTATTGATGTGACGTTTAATAATAATATTGATTTCTGTGCAATACTACACAGATGATCAAGATACTAAGATTCTGCAATCAGTCAGTTAGCGAAATAAATTCCTGCAGTTGCATTATTAGAAAGTGGTTTGTGTTTTTCCAGATTTCTCTCGCAGTCTAATTAATAATGTAGACAGTGAGCCTTTTGCAGACTACGTATTGTTCTTGCTGAGTTCAAAATATCCGTTGCGCTTTCAATCAATTTAAACTCACTGTTTCCTAATTAACTGTCCAGGTATTAGTATTAGGGCCATAACTAAACAGAATTACAGTGTTAATGAATAAAAAAAATGTGTTCAACTAATCTTTAATCAGCTTCATTGGAAAGTTAGTTATTGTGAGTGTTAACTACCAGCTAATAACAGTTATTAACGCGGCATTTAACACCAGATTAGTTTTGAATGAGTAGCTTTTGAAACAGACCTCATTTAGATGGCTCACTATTGCCAAATCCTTGTAGCGACCCTGTTTTTCCAATCAATTGAACAGCCTTACCTATATCCCAGCAAACAACATACCAGGTTTGGGATGAACGTCAGTAAGTTTGCTCGTAGCCTTCGAATTCGTTAATTTCATTTTAGAGACAAACGCACTTTCACACGAATTAACGAATTCGAAGGTTAATAGCAAACTTACTGACGTTCATCTGACTTAGAGAAATGCGGTTGATGGGCAATAATCTCATTCCAACATCGAGATAAAAAAAAAACCATACAAACAGAATTAGAAGGGATGAAAACACGCTTTCCTTTCGCTTTTCATAAGTACTAGGTCAGTTCTAAACTTAACAATTCTCAGTAATATCACAAAAGTTTGTCATGTTTCGGGGGCGATCCGTTCAATCAATATATTAAAGACAAAGACCAAGATTGTTATTAAATTTTTATTTAGATAACCGATTTCGGCACTTTAACAGCCACGTTCGGATATTTCATTTCATTTCTCAGATCAACACAGACTGGTGAGTTGGATGGCTGATTTAAGCCAGTTTCGTTTCAACTTAGTGACTACGTCTTATCACAGGATAATACTTTTGATGTTTTATTTACATGAAGACAATACAACAATAATGTTGGCGAATAAGTGTGTTTTTAAAAGTTTTTACTAGTGATGATCTGAGGAATGAAATGAAAGATCCGAAGATGGCAGTTAGACTGCGGAAACCGGTTATCGAAATAACAATTAAAAATCGATCTTGGCTGTTGTCTTTAATAAATATCAGTAATATTATATGTATTAACAAGTATTTAATAAAAATGCTTATATTCTTTGTTTTTGTTTTATTTCTGTGTTGAGCTTGTGACAAAAATTAAGTCGACAATAATAATAATTACTTCTTGTTTACTTATTCGAATTAATCCCTTTCCTTCCGCCTACTCAACAATGAACGACAGAATTTTGAACCTAATTTATATTAACCCAAACAGAGCATTCTTTGCGATGCTGTATAGCACTTCACATTCCAGTACCATGACAGGATTTATCTACCCCATCAAAGGCAGAGCTACCTGTAAAAGGAACCATGTCATTTACCAACTACGCTGTAATATTTTACAGTACACAGCATATTGTATTGGTAAAACTATCAACCAGCTGTCCATCACACCGACGATTACTTTTGTTACTACAACAGTTGCCGAGAAAGTAATGCATCTCAACTGTCGTGGTAACAGAATGGTGCAACGAGAAATAAATGGTGAATTATCACGCACCGTCAGGTATGTCTTGCTTATCGCATATATAAAGTGCCTCCATTTTCATGACAGAAACAACGCGAGAGCAGTACTGAAGATGAGAAAGTCGTGTTGACGTACCTTTCAAACATTACGTGTCACTTAGTGCTGGTTCGTGTATATTGTTCACACCTCAGGCAGGATGAACAAGCTGTAATTGTAATCAAAGTTCCCTTGTCATGGAAATAACACCATCCATCAGATCTTCGACATTATCTTCACACCTGGTTCCTTGTTATCGATTTTTGAGGTAGTCCATCGCAATCTATGTTTAAGTCCACTGTCCTTGCGACCTAACAGGAGTAGGTTCCTCCATTTCAATTTTTGCGTGTACAATAGTGACTGCAAATTCAAGGACAGCCTCCTCTTACGAAAATTGTTGACTAATTGTCTGAAAGTAAAGTCACTCTTCTACAGCATCCGCAGTATTTCTTCATCGTTGATTACTGAAAATAAGGCCATAAATTAATTGTTGATGTTAAAACAATAGATATCCTAAAAATTACATTAAATTTGACACAACATGAGATAATTATTGGGATTTCCTCAAGGAATACCACAACAAGTAAAACTTTACAATGGATAAGGTATACAGAAATATTCTTTGTATGAGGTCCGCCTGATAGGCAAAATACCATTTTCTCGAGTTAAAAAAAATGTTTAAAAAATGTTTGTATAGCTTATGGGACTTAACTACGGGGCCATCAGTCCCTAAACTTAAAAACTACTTATGAACTAACACTAAGGACGGCTCAAACATGTTTCGACATCTCTATACCATCATCAGTGGGTCTCCTATTTATTTAAAGTTTTGCTTTACATTGTGTGATCATGTAAGACCCATTTTACAAATTCAGACATTGGTAACGATCTCACGGTTCGTTTTGGAGCACACTTTCTCTTCTTCGTTAGTGTGAACAACAAAATATTCAAATGTTTGTTAAGCTTAAGGGACTTAACTGCGTGGTCATCAGTCCCTAAACTTACAAACTACTTATGAACTACCTTACACTACAGACGACACAACTATCCATGTCCGAGGGGGATTCGAACTCCCGGCCGTAGCAGCCGTGCAGACTGTAACTGGCGCGCCGCAATCCGCTCGGTCACTGCGGCCGGATGTGAACAACAGACCTTTTCTTCTCACCATCACTTTGCACTTTGGCAAAAAGGACTGTGCATGTTTTGTTATTTTGTTCCCATACTATTAGTAACGAAACATCCGCAGTCGATTTTACCTAGTCGTAAAGTGATGCTAAGAACAATAAGTGTGCGAAATATGTGCATTGTTTGTGGATTGTACACTAAAACTCAGAAGAGAAAGTGTGCTCTGAAACGAACCTATTTTGTAAAAAGGGTCGTACATGGCCACACAATGAAAAGCTAATCTTTAAATAAATAAAACACCTATTGATGATGGCACAGACGTGCTTAAACATGTTTGTGTAGCAGGTAAAAACAGTGTTTCAGGCAGACCTCATACAAAGAATTTAGACTGCAAACACGGAAATCGTAAGAGCTGCACATCCAAAACGGTGAATATACAGAAAATCTTTGAGAACGAAACCTAAAATACACATACGTGTCCCCTGTATACGCAATAAAATAAAAAAAAAATAAAAAAATAAATAAAAAAAAAAAAAAAAACGATATGTCAATTACATCTGTGACTATTGTTACATATATAAAGCAAAAAGAAAAAAAGTAAATTTAGCAGACAGAATCAGCTATTATTTTGAATTACCTTCACAGCGCACGCTCGTTGTACTCATTCCACCGATACGATTCATCAAACCATCACAAAGGACACTGCAAGTAGGCTGTGGTGCAGTCTAGTAGCGTGGATTGAAATTACGAAACGTATGCAAACGTATACTACAGGTCTTTAGTCGATATAAAGTATTGTCGGTTTTTGGTACATTCATATTAATATTACCAAGTCTCATCACGTAATGATTCTTTTTGTCCTTGTCTCCTACTTCAAAATGTTCAAATGTTTGTAAAGCTTATGGGACTTAACTGCGGGGTCACCTGTCCATAAAATTACCAACTACTTCCGAACTTATACTAAAGACAACACAAACATCCATGTCAGAGGGAGGATTCGAACCTCCGACGCGGGAGGCCGCGCGAACCGCAACGTAGCGCTCCAGACCGCTCGGTACTCCCGCGCGGTTGTCCTACTTCAATCGAGATGCCTCAGGCACCCACATGTCGTTTTTGTTAGGGTCAAAATATATGGTAAATATGTTACACTTACTTTTCTCTCCTTCAAAATATCCAGAATAATAATCGGGTGCAGCGTTTCGCATTCGCAGCATTGTTTTCGGCTGAGAAAATAAATGCTATGTATTACTTTCTGGGCAACCGTTATAGGTTGTTCATTGTACGGTAATGGAAGATTTATACTCAAGTTTTACAAAATTGGAAAATACTTGCTCGAGTGAACGACACTCTGGAATTTAATGAAAGGCAGTGGTAGGTAATTTATCGTGTCCGATAGTTGTTTCCATTGTAACTTGGGCCACTAAATAAGTCGTTAAATAGTGTACGGCTACCTGAAGAATCTACGTCTTCTCGAAAAATATAGCTGACATCAAAGTCCCATTAAAATCATGGCCTGATTCAAAGGGACATCAAAAGTGCTACAACTAAGTAAACGACTGGCCTCTTAACTATATTTTAGCAGAGACTTTTATGAACGAAACATAAATCGTTCCAAAGCTTATAGGCAGCGTTATGAGACTCAGATATTAGAAAAAAGGCCCGTAAAAAAAAAAAAAAACTTATCGGGAAAAACCTGAGGAACCACATCAGGAAGCCGTCATTATAAACTGAGCCAAAAACAACAAGGAGAAAAAGAAAAAAACAACAATCCACAGTCCATACAGTGAATACGGAGTGTTATTTTTTATTTTATTTACCCACATTAGTTGGAAAAAAGGAAGTGGAATATCAATCGAAGAGAGCACGCATTCCAGTATGTCCTTCGAAAATCAGATACAACTTAAAGAAGCAAATGTAACGACCAGCTTCATTTTGTCGGGAGACCTTTGAAGCATGTTATCGAATTAAATTTTCCGTTTACAGCTTTGGCTTTCTGCAACTGATAAATTTTTAATAAAGTGAGCTTCACTTTGTTCCCTGATAAGTGAAAAACTGAAATTTTCACATATCGTTCTTCAAAGTTTCATCCACAATGTTTGCCACATCCTAATCAGACATTTTATCCTTTCTTCTTTGTATGGTTTCTTGTTAAACAGATCACAAGTCATTTTTCTTCTTAAAGTAATACCATGGAGCAATGATATCATTGTGTATTCTTCAAGAAGTCCCTTGTTGACTGGATGGCTTACCTTATTGAGTGGAAGACATTCAGACAAACGAATGTTTAATTCCTTCAAATTGCGGATTTTTTAAAGAGCTCTACTAGAACGCAACTGGTAATAGAGATTGCTGCGATTCGTTTCTTGAATAGTCTTTTACATGTTATCCTTACAGCAGGAAATGTGTTATTTGATCCTAACTTGCCGGTATTTTTCATCTAAGAACATTCGCGAACAGTATATCGAATGGCGGTTCCATTTGTGTCTATTACATTTTGCTTGAATTCCTCATTCGGAAGAGTAAATCGGGCCCTGTGCACCGTTAGCATTGTAAACTCTGAGAGTAGACTCGTTTCGTAACGAAACAAAGAGCTAACACCAGATCAGTTGCTAACTGAATGCGAACGTCACACAAAATTTTTGCGCCCACTCGCTCACTTGCTGTCCACACACTCTTTCATAACGCTGCGACAGCTAGCGGAATGTTCTCATTCATGCCATAGCTACAGTCTTAGCGATTTCCAAAAGTTTCGTGCAGAGACCAGTCTCAATTTTGAGAATCACGCCGTTGCGGCTACCTGCCGTTTCTGTGGGAACAGCCTCCGAATCCAAGCGAAAGTAACAAACTAACCAAACTAAAATAAGTTCGTAGGCTTCCACGGCCGGTGTCACTTTGAATGAAACAACTCTGGTTATTAGGCCGCGTCATTTTTCAACACTTAGCAAATGGACTGCCGAAGTTTCGACCACTGTGATGTGGTCCTCTTCAGGGCGGTTTACTGTTCGATGCTGTTGAATGTACACCCACATACACTGTGAATTTTTTGGTTATCTAATACCGACGTCATACATCTAAGATGGTGATTGGCTGGTAGCAGCTTATCAGCAGGATCTTACGTTTCCTACCTTGTAAGTGATTGGTAAGCAAAATCTTACGTCTGATTGGAAGGCAACAACCACTTGACCCGGGTTCTGCAGTGTACACAGTGGTCACAGTAGAACTAACGCGCGGCCTGAAGGTTCGCTGCAGGAAACACCATCCCCTGGATGCTAGTTGCCGATTGGCTGTTGCCTTCCCTGCAGACATACGATTTTGCCTACCAATCACTTTCAGGGTAGCAAACGTAAGAGCCTGCTGATACGCTACTACCAGCCAATCACTATCTTAGATGTATGACGCCAGTATTAGATAACCGAAAAATTCACTGTATATAAGGGTGTACATTCAGCAGCATCCAACAGTTAACCGCCCTGAAGTGGAACACTACACAGTGGTCGAAACGTCGGGAATTCATTCGCGAAAAGTTTAAAAATGACGCGGCGTAATACCCACAATTGTTCCAATCAAAATAACCAAAGTAACATTCACAAACAGCAGGCTACTAATTATATTAGGATAGATTCACTCTACATCTACATCTACATGGGATACTCTGCAAATCACATTTAAGTGCCTGGCAGAGGGTTCATCGAACCACAATTATACTATTTATCTCCCATTCCATTCTCGAATAGCGCGCGGGAAGAAAGAACACCTGAATCTCTCTGTTCGAGCTCTGATTTCTCTTATTTTATTCTGATAATCATTTCTACCTATGTAAGTGGGAGTCAACAATATATTTTCGCATTCGGAGGAGAATGTTGGCGATTTGAGTTTCGCAAGTAACCCACGCCTCAGCGATAAGCGCCGTTGTTGTAATGATTCCCATCCCAGATCCTGTATCATTTCCGTAACGCTGTCTCCCCTGTATCGCGACAATACGAAACGATCTGCCCTTCTTTGGACTCTTTCGATGTCCTCCGTCAAACCCACCTGATAAGGATCCCACACTGGGCTGCAATACTCCAAAAAATGGACGGACAAGCGCAGTGTATGCAGTTTCTTTAGTAGTTCTGTTGCATCTTTTAAGGGTTCTGGCAATAAAACGCAGTCTCTGGTTCGCCTTTCCCACGATATTATCTACGTGTTCTTTCCAGTTTAAGTCTGAAGTAATAGTGATTCCTAGGTATTTTGTGGAGTTTACGGCCTTCACATTTGAATGATTTATGTTGTAAACAAAGTTTAACGGATTTCTTTTGGTACTCATGTGGACGACTTCACACTTCACATTATTTAGAGTCAATTGCCAATTTTTACACCATACTGATATCTTATTCAGATCGTTCTGCAGTTGGTTTTGATCTTCAGATGATTTTACTAGACGGTAAATGACGGCGTCATCTGCAAACAACCTAAGAGAGCTACTTAGATTTTCCCCTAAATCGTTTATGTAAATAAGGAATAGCAGAGGACCAATAACACTACCCTGTGGAACGCCCGATATCACCTCTGTTTTAGTCGATGCCTTACCATCGATTACTACGAACTGTGTCCTCTCTGACAAGAAATCCCCTATCCAATTGCAAATTTGGGGCGATATACCATAACCACGGAATTTGATTAAAAGCCGTTTGTGAGGTACGGTGTCAAAAGCTTTCTGGAAATCAAGAAATACGGAATCGATTTGCGAACCTTTGTCGATAGCACCCATCACTTCGTGTGAATATAGAGCTAGTGTGTTTCGCACGAACGATATTTTCTAAATCCGTGTTGACCTTGGGTCAATAGATCGTTCTGTTCGAGATAATTCATAATATTTGAATACAGGATATGTTCCAAAACCCTGCTGCAAATTGACGTCAATGAAATAGGCCTGTAGTTTAGTGGGTTGCTCCTACTGCCTTTCTTGAATATAGGTGTGACCTGTGCAACTTTCCAATCTTTTGGTACAGATCCTTCTATGAGAGAGCGGTTGTATATGACTGTTAAGTAAGGAGCTATCGCTTCAGCATAATCAGATAGAAATCTAATGGGTATACAATCCGGACCAGAAGACTTGTTCTTATTAAGTGATTTTAGTTGCTGCACTACTCCGATGATATCTACTTCTATGTTACTCATTACGGCATCTGTTCGTAATTCGAAATCTGGAATATTGGTTTCGTCTTCTTTGGTGAATGAGTTTCTAAAAGCTAAGTTTAGTAACTCTGCTTTAGTAGCGCTGTCATCGGCAGGATCGCCATTACTATCACGTAGTGAAGGTATTGTTTGTGACTTTCCCCGAGTATATTTAACATATGACCAAAATCTCTTTGGGTTTTCAGTCAAATTACGAGAAAGAGTTTCGTTGTGATAAATGTTGTAGGCATCTCGCATTGAAATCCTCGATAAATTTCGAGCTTCTGAGTACAATCGCAAATCCTGGGGATTTCGTGTTCGTTTAAATTTAGTATGCCTTTTCCTTTGCTTTTGCAACAGTGTTCTAACCTGTTTTGTGTACCAAGGGGGATCGCCTCCTTCTTTTATTAATTTATTAGGTATAAAACTTTCAATTGCTGTCGATACCACTTCTTTGATTTTGAGCCACATCTGGTCTACACCTACGTTTAGTGTTAGAAACGAGTGGAAGCTGTCTTTCAAGAAGCAATGTATTTTGTTTCTATCTGCTTTCCTGAACAAATATACTTTGCGTTTATTTTTGGTAACTTTGGGACTTTCGATATTCAATTTCGCTACTACAGCTCTGTGTTCACTAATACCTGTATCCGTTTCGATGCTCGTTATGAGCTCAGGATTATTTGTTGCTAAGAGATCAAGTGTGTTTTCACATCCATTTACAATTCTAGTTGGCTCATGAACTAATTGTTCGAAGTAATTGTTCGAAGTAATTCTCAGAGAATGCGTTGAGTACAATTTCACACGATGCTTTATGCGTACCTCCTGATTTGAAAATATAATTTCGCCAACAGATCGAGGGTAAATTAAAATCACCACCTACTATTATCGTGTGAGTCGGGTACGTTTTTGTAATTAGACTCAGGTTTTCTTTGAACCTTTCTGCTATTGTATCGTCAGAGTCGGGAGGCCGGTAAAAGGAACCGATTATTAACTTCTTACGATTTTCGGGTACAACCTCTACCCATAATAGCTCGCACGAACTATCAACTTCAACTTCGCTACATGAAATACTACTTTTGACAGCGACAAACACGCCCCCACCTATTTTGTTTAATCTATCCTTTCTGAACACCGATAGATCTTTTGAAAATACTTCTTCTGAACTTATTTCCGGCTTGAGCCAACTTTCGCTGCCTATAATGATATGTGTTTCGGTGCTTTCTATTAACGCTTGCAGTTCTGGAACTTTCCCGACACAGCTTCGACAATTTACAACTGTTATACCGATAGTTTCCGGATCTACATTCCTCCTGTCATCCACCTACACCCTTTGAGATTGCCCATTTTCTATTTCCCCGAAGCTCTTTATCCTAAAAAAACCGCCCAGTCCACGCCACACAGCCCCCGCTACCCGTGTAGCCGCTTCCTGCGTATAGTGGACTCCTGACCTATTCAGCGGAACCCGGAAACCCACCACCCGATGGCGCAAGTCAAGGAATCTGCAGCCTACACGGTCGCAGAACCGTCTGAGCCTCTGATTCAGACCCTCCACTCGGCTCAGTACCAGAGGTCCACAGTCGGTCCTGTCAACTATGCTGCAGATGGTGAGCTCTGCTTTCATCTTGCAAGCAAGACTGACAGTCTTTACCACTTCAGTTAGCCGCTCGAAACCTGAGAGGATCTCTTCAGATCCGAAACGACACACATCATTGGTACCGACGTGAGCCACCACCTGCAGTTGGCTGCACCCCGTACCCTTCATGGCATCCGGGAGGACCCGTTCCACATCTGGAATGACTCCGCCCGGTATGCACACGGAGTGCACGTTGGCCTTCTTCCCCTCCTTGGCAGCCATCTCTCTAAGGGGCTCCATCACCCGCCTAACGTTGGAGCTCCCAACTACAAGTAAACCCACCCTCTGTGAAAGCCCGGATCTTGCAGGCTGGGTGGTGACAGGGTGAGAGACACCATCCGACTCAGGAACGTCGTCCTGAGCAGACAGCGCCTCAAACCTGTTCGCAAGACGAACCGGGGAGGCCTCACGATCGGTCCCCCGGAATGTCTTGCGCCTCCTGCCACGCACTGGAGCAACCTCCCACGCGACCACGGGTGGGATGTCTGCCTCACTGCTAGCAGTTTCAGGGCATGTCGCTGCCGCAGGCCGATCGGTGGAGACGACGGGAGTCCGTTCGGTCCCCACCGCCGGCCAACAACAACGACGCCCATCGATCGCAGCTTCCAACTGTGCAACCGAGGTTAACACAGCTTGAAGCTGGGAGCGAAGTGTCACCAGCTCAGACTGCATCCGCACGCAGCAGTCACAGTCCCTATTCATGATTACAGTGCCAACAAAAACAAAAACTACAGTCGCGATGCGTTCAAAGGAAAACTAAACTGTTCGTTAGAACGCGGATGTGAATCCAATACGCACGACAGCTCAGTATAACTTTACAAATTGAGACGAGAAAGTGTAGACGAAAATCAAAATACTATATGTCGCTTCTAATCAGAAAATAAAGACAGACGACTGTCGCGACGCGGTTCACACGGCGGAATAATACAGTAACCAGATATTTAACGTGAATATGAATCAAATAAAAACGCGAGCACACAATAAATTTAATCCACTCAAGGGAAAACGCACTGAAAACTAAAAATATGTAGCTTCTAGAGAGAAGCCGGTTACACTTACAACTGATAAATTACTACTACGCCACTGGAGAAGTGTGCTCTGGACGACGTCCGCTGGGCGACTGACTGGAGTAAACAAACGGTAACTGTTTCAAAACCAAGACAGACGACTGTCGCGACGCGATTCACACGGCGGAATAATACACTAACCAGATATTTAACGCGAATATGAATCAAATAAAAACGCGAGCACACAATAAATTTAATGAACTGAAGGGAAAAACGCACTGAAAAGTAAAAATATGTAGCTTCTAGAGAGAAGCCGGTTAAACTTACAACTGATAATTCACTGCTAAACCACTGGAGAGGTGAGCTCTGGACGACACTCATTGTGAACAGCATTATTGCGGCCTAATTTGTAGGGGTAAAGAGAGAGGAAAAGGTTTTGTCGGACACACAGTTATTTTCCAACCTTGTAGATGTGGTTTCACCTTCCGTGCGGATATTAATGAAAGAGCTAGAATTACTATTCGCACGTAGAAAACAGGTTGAGGGTAATAGAAAGAAGATGACGGGTATGTCACTCGTCGAAACGTCGCAGTTTGAAGAAACCGCCACCCGGCTGGAAGCCCGAGAATGCTTCATCAGCAATATACGCCGGGAAAGATTACATTCTCATCGAAAGTTAAATAACTTGTATTTATTAGAAATCTCATAAAATAATTGGAATGAAAGAAATGGGGAAAGGGGAAATGGTTGCGAGGGGTGGGTGGAGAAATGTGCGTCAATGGTGTGAAACTACAAATCCTAACCACAATACGGTAGTGACTATTTTGAATGTACTGCTATCGTCGTTTAGCTTGCCCGAATAAAATCAGTTACAAGTTTATGATAGAAATATTTGTCTATTCTCCTGAGTGGTCAGTCAGTCAGTCAGTCAGAAGAACAAAAAAATAAAAATAAAAATTACAATTTGATCAAAAGCTGACAGTTTGGTACAATGGTTACAGTGGTTCAGCCCAGACCTGTTTCTTTACTGTATAAAGAACTAGCTGAAAAGCCGGTGTTGCTCGGGAATTTATTTATTTATTGCTGCCTTGAGTTAGTAGTTCTCCTGTCCCTTTTCTCTCTGTCCATATCAATTTTTCTAAAAACATGTTATATTTATCGGAGATTATAAAAGAAATAAGGCTGTCTTCCATAATGTACAAAATTATATTCTAAGTCCAGTATCCAAACGAAGAATGACTAATCAAATTGGAGGTACATATTTATTAGTACGATCTCATATTTACTGAGTTACATGTGGTATAATTTTCAGGTATATATTCATTTGTCTACGGGCTGTATGTCTGTAAAGTCTGTTGAGAATACAATTAGTAGTAAAGAAGTAATAGATTAAAACTTTGTGCATGATGGGGCGCTTTTAGATGAACGTTACTTTTTATGTGGTCATATCTCATGAACTATGTGTCGTACTGTGATACAATTTGAAAGGAACATTCGGCTATATATGTGTATACAGTCTGTTAAAATATCTGCGCCTGCTATTTGTAGTGTAGAAATTACATATTGTAAATTCATATCGAATGCCGTAGTTTCAGTCCATGAACAGCGGAAAAGTAGTAAGCGAGAAATCTTTTTTCTTTCATAATTTTGCTTTCGTTGTGAGCAAGGAAAAGTTTAATAAAGTTTGATATTATGTTTACAGTTTTTTGCAAGTCGCTAAGCAATCTCGTTCTCATATACTGTATTCATAATGTCTCGTTGCATTGTGTGTCAGTTTCTTACAACTCCTTTTGTTTATGACATTATATTTCCTGAACCATGTGTCTTATGTGGTTCTTACCATTACAGTATTGGTACCTTATGTTAAGGAATATGTGTACCTAATTTGGTTGAAATCGGTGCAGTGGTATAGAAGGAAATATGCAATATTGTCGAGAAATGCAGCAGTTTTTCTCGCATCTCGTTTATGACGTCATATCTCGTGAACAATGCGTTGTACGTGATCCTTACACTTACAGTGAACGTTCTCATGGATTGAAGCTTACGTGTGCAAAATTTAATAAAGATTGAAAAAAAAAATCATAGTTTTTTATGTAACATGTACACACAAACACATAGACACTCATTATATATATATATATATATATATATATATATATATATATATATATATATATATATATATATATTAAAGAAACTTTCAGTAGATGTACAGGTACTTGAGAAAGGCGACATAGTTTCGCTGAAACTAGTTGTACAGTATAAATAAATACAAACCATAAAATTAAAAAAAGCGTCTGTGTCCTTTGAGTACATTGCTTTTGCTCTATCATAAATAATCTATCAGTTGCACTCCTTACAGACAATATGTCGGATATTAAAGTCAGTTACAAGTGGTTAGGGCGCAGAAGACAGCACAGTTATATTGCTTTCGCTACACTCTCAAATGGATGAGAATAGTAAAAGTGTGAAGTAATCTGCGACATGTACTGTTAAGTGAATTATGATATGTCCATGAAGACACAAATAGGTGTTAAGCATATTACAGGAACATAAATACGCCTGGAAAAATAAGGGAGCCGACATTTGTACCTACTGTCGTTAGAAGGCAGTAGCATCTGGAATAACGTACAGGAAATGCAAGACACCCTTCTGTGAACTGCGAGGGTGTCGCACAAATGGAACGTTACAGAGGAGCGGAAAGATTCTTTGCCTCTGAGAGCCTGGGAAACATTTCCGCTCACACACTCGTATTGCTCTCTCTCTCTCTCTCTCTCTCTCTCTCACTCTCTCTCTCTCTCTCTCTCTCCTTCTCGCGCGCGTGTGTGTGAGTGTGTGTGTTATGGTCACATACATTTTTTGCTGGAAGGACGCTGTAACACAGAGATGGAAGCCACTCTCAAGGCACTTTCCGCAGCATCAACATTCAGCAGCTCGTCTTACAGCCTCCTATTTTCACTGCGATTTCATCTTCATGAAAAAGAGGGGTTTTCCGATATGCGTCAGAGAGAAATTCAAGAGGTTCCTC
Organism: Locusta migratoria; assembly: GCA_026315105.1. Classification (NCBI taxonomy): domain Eukaryota; kingdom Metazoa; phylum Arthropoda; class Insecta; order Orthoptera; family Acrididae; genus Locusta; species Locusta migratoria. The sequence goes on from CM048749.1 coordinate 184,077,404, forward strand.
GGCAAAGCGGTGTTCTTTGCTCCTTTACGCCTGCAGTAAACGAAAAGTTTCAAATAACGGAACCTAAGGTCTTGCTTAAAAGTGGTGTGTGTTTGAATGGTTATTGCATACTAATGTGTGTGTGTATGTGGGAACAATCGTGTCAATGTTTGTGTTAAGTGACAGTGCCCGATAAAATTCACAAATAAATTTTATGTTTGGCTTCGGCGACAAAATAACTTGACGAAGCAATGAGACTTAGTACCTTCCTTAGCCCTGTTATAATAAATTACAACTGACATGGAATGCAGTAATCTCACGTGTATGTAATTTTGTTTTATGCGCAACGGATAACACTTTAAATTGTACAGTAGTTAATATATCAACTGTAATTGAAATCGTAATTTTTGTAGACATTAATCTCGTGTTGAGAAACCATGTGAGCAAATGGTTAACATCCACCAACTGTAATTAAAATCGTAATTTTTCTAGACATTAATCTCATGTATGAGAAACAATGTGAGAAATGTTCAGATTTGTTAACATCCACCATAGACTATTAGTAGTGCCAGAATGTACATGCGCAATTGGACTGCGTGAGACAAAAAAAAACCAACGTGCTACTACTGTAATACTTTTGTCACTTGGATAAATATTAATTCAAATTTAGACATTTAGGATTAACGAGATACCGTAATCACCGTACTTGATAATATGCCTATCTGTACAACGATTAGCATACTGATTCAATTATATAAAAAAAAATGTACTTCAATTCTAGTAATGTTTCCAAAATATCACACACTGCAAATATTTATTTTCTCATTACGTGATCTCACTATTTCTCTGCTCACCAGACAAATCACTTTAACTTTTAAGTGTTAAGTGTTAAGGGACCTAATAATGTGAAATTTCATTAAAACTGAAAAAATCTCTCTAACTATGAACTTCACTGAATTTATGTACAAACTACTTTCTGCTCTCATTAATTGACCAATAGCTCATGTCAAAATGTCTGCAATGAACTGTTCTAATTAACACTTATAAATTTAATAACACTAGTCTTTTGCAAGACTATCACAAGAAACAATTATCTCAATGATGAGATCGGATTGCAAACTTGCTTTCAAATCGGTGAAATGAAAGAGGAACTGGTAAAATTAAATGATAAATGCAAGCTTCACTTAACAGTATTCATTAGACAAAAGACAAACACCAACTACGATACTTCAAGTACAAGCTACCATACACAATAGAAATGTACAAGTTTTACCTTATTAGTGACAGTATTCATTAACATCAGCTTCCTTACAAAAATTACAATCTGCAGACTTGGCTGAGACTCTTCAAAAGGGCTAAAGCCTTAAACTTTCGGACTTTTACTTCTCGAGTCTTTCACACCGACTGACTTACTCGAAAGTTACTTAACGACTCCTACTCATCGACTACACTCTACGACAGTCACAAAACGCCTCTTTTAACGCAACAACTGCGAGAGCAAGACACACTCCAAAGATACTACATAGAGTTGGGTTTAGAGCAGAGATATGTAAATGACTTCAACAAATTATATCGATTAATAAAATAATACAAAACATTACATAGATTTGTTTTCTACAGAATAACAGCTTAAGTTTCTACAACAAAATATGGTCAAGGTTGAATGACAAGTAAAATTAAGTGCAAATTATATTACGTACTCCTTTCTTTTATTGCGTGATTTTCATGTATTTATTTAGAATCGTATTACTTAATATATACAGGCACCAGTGCCCATTCTGACTCGTATCCGTTAATAATGCTAGCAAGAGCGCGCTATCAACGTGTGACACATAAAGTCGCAATACTCTCTACTGCGAAAGTTGTTACGTTTAACAGATGGATTGAAACTAGCGCTCTAAGTGGTTAAGAAATAGCCAAAGAGACATGTCGTAAGAATAATATTTATTTGTAATTATTTTCAATTTAATTAACGAAATAGTAAATATATATTTTCTTTCCATGACTAAATTACCAAGAGAAGTGAGCGATCGTAAAAAGAACCGAATGAAATATTTTCAAACATATGTACAAGTCTAGGTTGTTCTACTGAAAGCAAGATAAAATACACGTTATGCATGAAAGTATACAGATTTGTTGTCGGTTCTTAATATGATAAGCATTTTCCTGTATTCATAATTTTTCTAACGCACGAATAATTTAGTAAATATATTTACTGAAGCCAGAGTTTTCTAGTTTATCGCAGTCTCTCTGTCAGATGTAATAACAAGTGCAATTGGTTTATTATCTGCCGAGAAACTGTTTTATTACTTTAGATGTGTTGATAGATCCGTGTAGATTTTCTGTAGCTACAGATGTGTCCAGTTTAGCAAGTCAAATAATGTAGATATCGCATTCTATACGAGTTTCCTACTTTCCATGTTCACAGATTTGATGAAATGCAGCTAATACAACTTCGTGTTGTTGCATATAGACGTCTTTCCTCAAAATATGGAGTCATCTGGAGTTTTCTAGTTAGTTCTCGCTCTTAAAGGGAAATGATATTCTTCAGTAAATACCTGTAGGCACAAGAGAATCATAAATACAGGGTGAGTCAGAAGTCACAGCACACCCATTTATATCAGTACTCTGCAGGAAATGGGAAACCTGCAAATTCTAGTAAGGTAAGGATGAAGCGGTGTATCTATTCTGTATGAACGGAACATGGGCGCTGTTAACCAACTGAAACCTTAATTTCCTACGTTTAATTCTGTGACATACTTGGTTTATGCCCTTCATAGTGTTTGTGAATCCATAACGACACAGTATGTTGTAAATGAAGTAAGTCTTAGACTTAGACTTGAAATTTATTGTTGTTCCCCTTCACATAAAATGCTTTGTAAATTCAAATGTTTGTATAGTCTATGGGACTTAACTACGGGGTCATCAGTCCCTAAACTTACAAACTACTTATGAACTACTTACGAACTAGGACGGCACAAATATCCATGCCCGAGGGGGGATTCGAACCCCCGACCGTGGTGGCCGTACAGACCACCGTAGTGGCCGTGCAGACCGTGACTGGAGCGCCTCAGTCTCCTCGGCCACCGCGGCCGGCTTTGTAAATTCATAAGCAAGTCTGGACACTATCATATTACTGTTGGAAAATCGGTGGTTTAGCTGTAGAGATGTTGGCGCCATAAATGCGATGCCGTGCACAGTCTACCAATATCTATGGTCGAAGATTGCGATCTTAACTTTTAGTATTTCATCCTTGGTATATTAACGCATCGCATACTAACTGATGACATTTTCAACAAACATCATCGGTTTATCGTATTATTTCTATTCTTAATAAACCACTGAATCCTCAAAACTCGAATAGTTGATTCTGCGTATCACTTTGTTGTAGCACCATCTGAACGTATTCAAAGCATATGTTTTTTGTTCTTGGAAACAACTGACGTTGTAGCGTTTATGTGTCATATTCGTCCAACTAAAATATCCCAACCCCTCTAACACCATTTCTAAAATGGCCAGAAACAGCAATTCTATTCCTTCTCTTAACTGTGCAAGGGCAAACCAAGTTGACGCTCAGCGCGTTGGCTAATGGGAGTGACCATAATTGCGTAATACGTTTAATGTCACAGCCATCAGCAATCGTTCCGAACGTTAGTGGTGTGCGAACAGTACGTGTCTCGCCAGTAAATCTCGTCATGCGTTTCTCAACTTCTCGTCGTTGTATCCCTGCTCCTTTGAATTGTTTTTTTTCCTCCTTGACAGTATGTGCCTCACTAGCTTAAGTGAAATCCGGCGAAAGAAATTTTCGTGTCGTTCTAGAAGTAATTTACAAACTGTTTTCAGTTTACCACAAGCAATCCCGGTCAATCCAATCCTCCGTTTATTTATTTTCCTATCCCTCCATTCACTCAACAACTGCTGTAAATAAACAAAACAACAGACACTTATCGAGTCCTTACGTACTGAAAAATTTCATTATTTTTCTTTCAGCTGTTGATTGAAAATTACTTAGTTTGCACTAGTACTTATTTTAGTCCAATTTCATTTATGCTGATCAGTTACTCGCTTCCCGCATACTGATCCAACCATCATTGGTAAATTATGTTAGAAGTACAGACTGGACTGTTTTCTAAGAAGAACGGTCATTTAACATCTTAAAAACATTGTCCCTATTGGCCAACGTACATTTCAAAGGCGCTGAATCCAATCGCCGTGCACTCTCAGAAGGATTTCCTCATAAATTCTGGAATACATTTCTTCAGTAATCTGCTTGAGATGGTGTGAAAACGGTTTTTATGAACCCTTTGACATGCACTTCAATGTGATTCGCAGAGCAGATATGTCCATATGCATGAACTACCTTTGAAGGTTCTACCCAGTGCGGATTCTGCTCACTCTAGTATCTGTGGTTGTAACGGTTGACTTCGCCACTGACAAAAAGTTTG